>JASDDO010000008.1:431430614-436416176 GCA_030015575.1 Agapanthus africanus | reverse complement strand
CGCCTGGGTCGGGTCCAAAAATTTGAATTTGAAGTAACAAAATTATTGGCGGGTTCCAAAAATTAAAATGAAGTATTTTTCGATTAAAAAGCATACCCTCAAGAACGGACGCACGTGCGTGCGCGTAGCCGTCCAAACACGTCCGTTTCACTGAACGGGACGAGAACACGATGCAAGGACGCTACCACAGGGTTATGGGTGTCAAGCAGGCCATGACAAGTATTTTAATTTTATTTTAGATGACTTAAAATTGTTATATGCAGAATATGATATGTCGGGGTAAATTTATAACTAAGCAATAGTCAAACAAGATAAATGAATTAGATACCACACACTATACATACGGTAACTGAAATTTGTAGAACTGGACTCGGTTGTTACATTATACCCAACTACAAAAGAATTCCGTCCTCGAAATTCCAAGAACACAAAGATAGACGAAAACAAACTATAAGAAAAGAAGAGGAAACTTCTGTCGGATTTCACCTTCTCGTTCCCAAGTGACTCTCCATGCGAGCGATTACCCCAAGAAACAAGTACAAGAGGGATAACCTTGTTCTTAAAAACCTTTTCCCTTCGATCCACAATTTCAACCGGTCGCTCCTCAAAAGTCAAGTCTTCTCGTACCGTCAGCTCCGAATGATCCAATACATGTGTTTCATCTCGAACATACCTACGAAGTTGAGACACGTGAAACACATCATGCACATTCGCCAAGGATTGCGGTAACGTCAACTGATAAGCTACTTCACCGACACGCTCCAAGATTTCAAAGGGTCCAACGAATCGAGGACTGAGCTTTTCTCGACTTCCAAAACGAATCACCCTCTAGTCGGTGATATCTTTAAGAATACCAAATCACCCACGGCGAACTCTAGAGATCTTCTCGACGTATCTGCCCAACTCTTCTGTCTGTCTTGTGATGCCTTCATATGATTCCTGATAGTGTTAACTTTCTCAACTGTCTGCACAATCAAATCTGGTCCCAACAATCTTCGTTCATCGACATCGTCCCAACAAACAGGTGAACGGCATTTACGACCATACAAAGCTTCAAATGGAGCCATCTGGATAGTTGCCTGAAAACTGTTGTTGTAAGAAAACTCCACCAAATGTAGATGATCCTCCCCTGAACCCTTGAAGTCCAACATGCATGCCCTCAACATATCTTCAAGAGTTTGGATCGTTCTCTCCGACTGACCATCCGTTTGAGGATGATAAGCTTGTGCTAAATTTCAATCGAGTCCCCAAATTTTCCTGTAACCTCCTCCAGAAGTGTGATAAGGACCGAGTGTCCCGAAGAATGCGGTAGCACAACCTCCAAATCAAATCTTCGAAAGTATTCAATGAGTTCTTTCTGCGTAGTCAATATTTGAATTGCCGGTAATCGACTGAGCGCATCCGGTACGACATTAACCTTTCCCGGATGGTACTAGAGATCAATATCGTAGTCAGCCATCAGCTCCAACTATCTACATTGCCTCATATTAAGCTCCTTCTGCATGAACACATACTTCAAGCTCTTATGATCTGTGAAAACTTCGACCCTTTGGCCCAAAAGGTAGTGTCTCCAAATTTTCAAAGCGAAAATCACAGTTGCAAGCTCCAAGTCATGAGTGGGTAATTCTTCTCATGGGTCTTCAATTGTCTTGATGCGTACGCCACAACCTTCCCATGCTGCATCAAAACACATCCCAAACCATTCCCAGATTCGTCGCTTGTGAATCACCAATCCTCCGGAATTGTCTGGCACGGTCAGAATAGGGGCGGTTATCAATTTCTGCTTCAACGTCTCAAAAGCTGACGCACATCTATCCGTTCACGCAAAAGGTAGCTCCTTGCGCGTAACCTTGGTCAACGGCTCCGCCAGACGCGCAAAGTTCTCCACAAATCTTCTGTAATACCCGGCTAGTCCAAGGAAACTTCTTATCTCCGCAACATTCTTCGGAATCGGCCAATCACGAACTGCTGCAATCATTTCGGGATCGACAGCGATTCCATCGCCAGACACAACATGCCCCAAAAACTTTACTTGTTCCCGCCAAAATTCGCACTTGCTCATCTTCGCATACAACTTCTCCCGTCTCAACGTCTGCAGTGCGATCTTTAAATGCTCAGCATGCTCTTCCATACTCTTCGAGTACACCAGAATATCGTCAATGAACACCACAATAAACCGGTCCAAGAATGGTGAAAAGATTCGGTTCATCAAGTCCATGAATATCGCCGGTGCATTCGTTACTCCGAAGGGCATCACTAAGTACTCGTAATGTCCATACCGAGTTCGGAACGCCGTCTTGCAAATATCTCCTGCTTTCACTCGGACCAGATGATATCTGGATCACAGATCCAGTTTCGAGAATACCCTTGTGCCACTAAGCTGCTCAAAAAGTTCGCCAATGCGAGGGATCGGGTACTTGTTCTTAATAGTCACCTGGTTTAATTCTCGATAGTCGATGCACATCCTTCTCGTGCCATCTTTCTTCTTGACTAGAAGAACTGGAGCTCCTCAAGGCGAGTTATTACTTCCAATCCAACCCTTCTCAAGCAATTCAGCAACTTGTTTCTTGACTTCTTCCAACTCCACTGGTGCCATTGGATAATACGCTTTAGATACTGGCGCTGCACCAGGAATAAGATCAATTGCGAACTCCACGTCTCGCTTAGGCGGTAAACCCGATATATCTTCAAACACGTCCATAAAATCACGAACAACAGCTGGCTCTTCACTTTCATCAACCTCCATTGATGCAAGAACATTATTTGTCGGCCTAGCCCTAAACTCGACTGGCCCGACAGAACTGCTTCCTCCAGTGAAGGTAAACTCGGAATGTCCGGGAATCTGGAAAATTACTTTCTTTGCCCTACAATCAATGTGAGCGTGGAAAGTGCCAAGAAAATCCATTCCCAAGACGACTTCGTAGCTGCCCGTATCAATCACCAAGAAATCTGCAAAAAGCTCCCGTCCGCAAACAACAACTGTACAATCTTTACATTTCCTACTAGATATGATTTTCCCATTCCCAATGTGTATGTCCCAGAAACTAGACAGGGTCATGTAGGTATTCGAGCGTGTAGCTATAAACTTGGACGACATAAATCAATGGGATGCACTAAAATTAAATAACGCTAATGCGAGAAAACCATGAACTAATAGGGTACCTGAAACAACTTCCTCTGAAGGTTTAGCCTCTTCAGCCATCTGGGAAAAACTTGAGTCTGACTAGCTCTCCGAATTAACTGCTCCTGATCTGGAAGCTGCTCTTGCGGTGGCTCCCGAGTATCCTCCTTCAATCTTAGCCTTGACGGACAATTAACAATGGTGTGATCCTCTGATCCACAACTCAGACAAAGTCCAAGCCTCTTACGACAAACTTTTCGATAATGACCCGGTCGTTGGCAGAAGCTGCACAACATCCTTCCCCTTATCTTGGGTAACACTGGCCTCCGAACATTCTCTTCCTTATGAAGTTTCGACGGACAAACATGGATAGTGTGATCCGCCGATCCACAAACCAAACAGAGTCCCTGTTTCCTTCGGCAATCTCTTTGCACATGTCCGTGTACATGGCAGTAGTTACAAATCACGCTCCTCTTCCGATCAACCACAATTGTTTTCTTCATTGGTGCTATGCTGCGTCGGTTCACCGGAATACTTCTACGTACAGACATTTGGTTTAATGCAAACGCCGGCTTCAGCTCGGTCTGCTGCTTGTTGTCCTCAAGCAAGTCACGAATTACTCCAAGCAAAGTAGCGTCATCCATACACTTCTGGTACGATTGTAGGTCTCTGGCTTCCATGATACTGCAACCAAGATACCAAATAGGATTAGTATGATACAAGTTCAAAATGTAGATCAAGGATATGAATCAAGGCTAGAACTCCAAGTTACTTAAATAGAGTACCGCATTGTAACTATGCCGCGGTTTCATAGCCACAATTACATAACTCCACCCAAGTCGCCTAAGTCCTAGAGATAGCAATGAATCAGGTTCTCGAGTCGATATGCAAAGGAAGTTTGCACCTCGTAAAAGATATAATCAGGAAGAACTTGATTCAAGAACGGTAAAACGGCAAGGTGGCAGGACATGTTTTCTAAACACGAGTTTCCTGATTCGTGTATTGGGTACAATACCCAACTATAAAAGAATCAACCCGACTAACCTATGTCTCTGATACCAAAAGAACCATGTCACGTCCCGCTTCCCAGAGTACGCTAGATTGGGCACGTGACATAGCCAACCATGCTACCTGTGGGTAGGAAATATCCATCCACAGTCACATTACGGCTGTAGAGATATCAAGAACAAAATAAAACTATCTAAAACATGTCCATAAGCCAAGCTAACATGAGTCAAGAATAATACAAGTGCGGAAGCAAAAGATCCAATACAAGTAACTGGAATGTATGTCCCATAATGCGGGCTCACATCAGGAATAAACTGCAAAAATAAAGGAACTAACTACTACTGAAACTCACAGCTCAGCCTGCTGGCTGAAGTACTCCTACTCGGACTGCAGCACCGGTACAGAATCTGGGCCATGCAAAACCCAGACGTCAGCGCGTCATGTCATCAAGTAATAAAGTGTAACAGAGTAACAAGCAATGCAATATATAAATATGAATGAAACAGGTGTAACAGTAATATAATCAGGTAATACAGGGTAATGTGCAGTGAATAAGCTAAACTGTTCTATTGGGTTTTCTACTCTAAAGTCTTTGAAATCAAATTGATGAATCATCGATGTAACTCAATAGTATCTCGTGCATGCCCGGGACCACGGTCTACAAACCCTCGGGCTGAAACCGAGATGTGCCGCTAGGCAGTAAAAGGTAGCAGGTATAGGCGAGTGATGTCAGCATCATCACTCCGGGGCTGGCCTAGCCCGTAAGACTGATCAGAACAGGTATTGAACTGTTGAGTTACAGGTCAGGTTTCACTTTTGATTTCCCCATACCCCCAAGTTATAAGTGTTCAAGTCAGGTATTCAGTAATCAAGAACTAATGCCAACACAGGATCAGGTAGGTGCAGGTTTGTCTGGATAGACAACAGGAACGGTCCGTGAGGACTACATGTCAGGTTTGTTGGCATTAGACTCAAGAATCAGGTAACGGGTCAAGCCATGGTATATCAGGTCGAGTCAAGTAGTGTACGGTACCATGTCGGGTCAATCAATATGTGTGTAGCAAGTCAGGTCAAGGTGTAAAAGATATCATGTGTGTGCTCATACACAGCTAGCATAATCAGGGTTATAAATAATCAAGTATGGATACCATCAGAACAATAAACTGGCAGAAATAATATGACATGCAAATAGGTACAGGTTAAATTATTAGACGTACAGTTATCAGTTTGGCTTAAGGAATACTTTTAACGTTTCAGGGATGCAGTATAACACATGTGAAAGATGAAATCATATTAATATGTATTAAAACCATCTAGAGATGCAATTGAATGTGAATAAAGCTAAAGGTATGCGATCGGTCGTCCGATAGAGCAAAACTATAACAAGGGTAGTATAATTAATAAACAATGGTGAGTATGTGATTAACATTTAAATGTGATTATGTATACTTGGTAAACTAATTGCAATGGTAACCTTCCATTTTCTAGATTTGAAATATTATAAATAGATGCAACGGGACATCGAGATACCATGAAACGATGCATGGGTGCTAAAATTAAACTACAAGTATGTTATATATATAGAATAGGTATAGAACTGATTCGAATAGCATGTAGAAAGATTAACTTGCCTCGACGGGTCGCAAAACGGAAAACGTAACGTTACGCGCCGGCGGGGAAAAGTCGTGACGCGTGCACGGTGCACGGAAAAAGTCCGAACGACAAACAGTGGAACCACGCGGGTCAGAGTACCTCGCTGGAACGTCGGGACACGTCGTCGGCATCGCCGGATTCCGGCCAAACACAGAAACAGTTAACATCAAGAATTTCAAGATTGTATGGTATAAAAGAAAGGAGAAGAGAAGGAGTATGGAGGAAAGGGAAGGATGCTCATTGTGGATGGTGAAGAGGTGACAGCGTCGTCGGTGAGGTGTCGACGGAGCTCCGACGATGTACAGAGGTACCCTTTTTATATACAGAAAAGATATAAAAGTGAATTTTAACAGAAAAAGCCTAGGAAGAAGAAGGAGCAAGAACTGAGAAGGAGGGGTTGCTTACTGGGGTCTGGGAGATGGCTGGGATGAGATTGCAAGGTTGGAAGTCGTCGGCAGAGGATCTCCGGCAAGACGACGGCAAGGCGACAACGCTTAGGGTTACAGGGTAGGGCTTCAGGTGCTAGGGTTTGGAGTAGATCGGGGTTGTGTTGCGGTGTTCGTGTAGGATTGGCGCTCGAGAAAGAGAAGAGGAGAGAAAGAAGATGATGACGGGATGAGGGAGTCGGCGGCGACGAGGTGGTGAAGGTGTAAAGAGGTGCTCGACTAGCAGTTGCAGTGGGTTCCTTCGGAGGAGAACGGAGGAGAAGGAGGTGCTGGGGTAGAGGGTGACGAGGGAATGCAGAGTGGTCGATGAGGGTTTAGGAGCAGGGAAAATTAGGGTTAGGGTTTAACTTGCATGGGTTTCTCGTGGCGAGGCCTTAAGAAGACAGAAGAAGAAGAAGAGGATGCTTAAGGGAGGTGACCAGAACACGCTCGCGGTGACGGGAATCGAGGAGTGCACAGTACTCACGAGCAGAGAGAGAAAGTGCGATAGGAGAGAGAAAGAAGAGAGAGGAAGAGAGAGAAAGAGAAAGGGAAAGGAGAGAGAAGGCGAGACGGTGGGGCCCAGGAGGAAAAGAAAGGCTCTGATTGGCTCGTGGCCAAAATAAAGGGGAAAAAAATGAGAAAGATTTTTGTGAATGAAGGAAATGTGTGGGGCCCGGGGGTTTAAGAGTGTTTTGATTAGCTAGGGAAAAATTCTGTGAGGGATTTGTGGGATGAACAGTTAGCAAAAACTTTAAAAAGATTTTAAAGAAAATAGAGAAATATTTTCTGTGTTATGAATTCAAGTTCGTTGGTTTTAAAATATTTGAAAATAGGATTTGGCGCAAATGCAAAATATTTCAGAATTGCGCCCGGGTCGGGTCCAAAAATTTGAATTTGAAGTAAGAAAATTATTGGCGGGTTCCAAAAATTAAAATGAAGTATTTTTCGATTAAAAAGCATACCCCCAAGAACGGACGCACGTGCGTGCGCGTAGCCGTCCAAACACGTCCGTTTCACTGAACGGGACGAGAACACGATGCAAGGACGCTACCACAGGGTTATGGGTGTCAAGCAGGCCATGACAAGTATTTTAATTTTATTTTAGATGACTTAAAATTGTTATATGCAGAATATGATATGTCGGGGTAAATTTATAACTAAGCAATAGTCAAGCAAGATAAATGAATTAGATACCACACACTATACATACGGTAACTGAAATTTGTAGAACTGGACTCGATTGTTACATTTTCCTACTAAGAAGTATTACTTACAAGTGTATCAAATCTAAAACCTTTAAGAATGGTTTTATTAAGATTATGATATTTTAATGAAAGTTTTGTTTTATCGTATTCTAAGTTTTGATGATATCGTTTTAGGGTTGTATTTGCGTGTGTGTGGAGGTAGGTCGTTACCTCGTGCCCTACTTTAAATGTATAGCAAGTTAAGGGGTTAAATGTGAAATTGAAACATGATGGTATTAAAGTGAAAAAAAATACGGTAAATTGAAATGTTATCGTTTCATGTGAGAAAACTTATTCAAATTGATTTTTACAAGTTTAATAGTCAAGAGAAACATATTTAGGCATGTTTGAATTGATTAGAAGTGAAATTTTATAGAAAACCGAGTCGGAAATCGGATTTGTTCCGATTCCGTCGGGTTTCGTAATTTCGTATTTTTGAGAATTAGAAAGGGAGATAGAATGGGACTTACGGGTTTCGATCTATACTAAAGAGTATAGGGGAACTAGATGAGTTGCCGAGGCATTGCTTCGTCGCCGGTTGTTTCAAAAAATGTCGCCGGAATTCCATCAGAGCTTCGCCGTGAACTTGATTTCAAAGTACACCCTTCTTGTAAAAATTTTGAGAGAGTAAACCTAGGGTTTTGGGATGAGAGGGTAAAGGGTAGGGGGTGTATTTATAGGGTAGGCTAGGGTAGGGTAGGTGAAAGGTTTTTATTTAAAAAAAATTGTAAAAATTAAAGAAAAACATTAAAATTTATAGTAAATAGGGTGTAATTAACACTCGGAAACCGATCTAATAAAATGGTGCATGCAGGAGAGTTGAGAAGACGAAACGCCACATTTTTCGTGTTGGCGACTCGGCCGTCCGGCCGGCGGCGCCGGCCCGAGTCGGCCGGTCCGCCGGCCGACTCGGGGTGCCGTTGGGTGGGGAGGCTCGGGGTCAAGGCTCTGGTATTTTTAGATTTTAGGGTTCAGTTCAACTTTTGGGAGTTATGGCCTATGGACTGTTGGGCTTCTAAGAAATTTAAAAGAAAAATAATCTAAAAATAATGTGGGACATGGGATTTGAACTCTGGTGGCTTGGTTCAGCAGTGCAAGGTATTACCAATGAGCTACAAGCTCCTTCTTATAATTATTGTGGGAAAATAAATACTTAAAGTGATAACAGCAATATTAAATACTCCAAGTATACTTCAAATTTAAATCAAATTTATGTATATAAAAATTGGAGTTGTTACAAAAATTAGCTCAGGTATAAAGCCACTAAGAAGGCTAAGACTCCTGCTAAGCAGAACTTCATGAGGTTCCAAGAACAGAGTTACCCCGCAACAACAGCTGAGTAGGCCATGAAAATCAACAATTTCTTCGAACCTTTAAAGTGGGTTTAGAGAAACGCCATGACCGCCAAACTCAAGAAGAAGGCGATTCAAACAGTGCTGCGAAGAGATGTATCTAAGCCTCATCACAAAAGGCATGACACCATCTTTTCAAAATTCTATCAAACAGGTTTTAGTGGGTACAGTCCTGAGCCACATGAATGCAGTGAGCGGATTGAGGTGATTCGTTTCTACCGGAATTGGGAATTGATGTTGCACTGAGCGTGATTGGCTAACACCATAAGTCCATGGCCATGGTGGATGAGATTTACTAATAGGAGATCAGTAGTTTTTTGGGTGGTGATGAGTTTGACACCGGCACGACTTATCGGGTTATTAGGGGTCTAATGTTTTACACCCCTTAAACCCGGTATGCAACACTTTTTGACGAACAGACCGGACTGTACGGTGACTATCACTTATAGGGTCAGTAGGCGTTCGGACGAGCTTGCTTGTCGATATTCCTTTCGCTCAATACCTCGGTAGCCATTATGTACAGCCAGTGTCAATGATGTGCTTGTGATTAGGGATTGGATTCAGTAACTCATTGCCAGCGTATTGTCGAGTCTTCAGAGTTCGACACAGAGGTTTTTTCGACTCTAGCGATATGATATAGATGTGTGCATTGGATGCGTACCGGAGTTCGATTAAAACCAGTGTATTGGATACACTGACGATAATAGGATGTTTGATAATACTAGCCGGTCTTTTGGAAAGACGGATATTAAATCAAAGTATTGATTTAAAATATATATATATATATATAATCTAGTATTTTTCTCACATAGATTTATTCTCATTTTATGTTTGATTTATATCCAAACATAAGGTTGTGTATTTTCTTAAATACATTTTCTATTTTCTAATTGTCTCATTCTCAAGCCCATGTGCTAGCATGTGATAAGAGGGGTATACCCACCTCCTATTTGTGGACATGTGGAAGAGAAAGGAGAGTATGGACAAGTGGAAGAGAGAGGGAGAGAGGAAAGATATGAGAGTAAATATTTATTCTCATTTTGAGAATGAATTATTAATTCTAACCATAACAACGCTCTCTCTCCCCCCTTTATTCTCTTCTTCCTCATCCTTTAGCATTATCTTGAGATAAGAAAATTGAAAGGAAAATGAGAGGAAAATTAGGAGATTTACATTACATCTCTATCACTTCATCCCTAGCAAGCTTGGATGATTAGTTTCTTCATCAAATGTGATACCTTGAGATGAAGATGGAGCTAGAAAAGTGTTTCCTCAAGTGGATCCATCTTCGACAATGAGAGGTCTTCACCAAGCTTGTTCCCTACACCCAGGAGCCTAGCTAGAGTTCAAGTTCATCTATGAAGCATATAAAGATACAACAAAGGTTGTATTTTCTAACCTTGTATGGATGCTCTCTAGATTTGCTAGTTTAGTTATTTGGAAATGATTCAAAGTTATGAATGCTAGTTTTTGCCTTGAATTTTTTTTGTTGCGAATTGCTTTTTGCTTCCGCTGTGCGACCCCTAGCATCGCTACATAGATGACCCTTAAGTCGTTAAATTAGGAACAAATAAAATTCCCCAATGACAAATGATGATTTGCTTTTGAAATCATGCTTCAGTGTTAGCGATACTGATGTTAACCAAAATCCTCTAAAACACCACATCCAAATCCTCCAAAGGTAAATGATGAGTCGCTCCCGATATCATATTCTAGTGCAGCGATGCTGACGCCAAACAACAATCCAAATCTCTAAAGCCTCCAAAGGAAAATTATGAGTCACTCCTGATACTATATTCCAATGCAGCAATGTTGATGCCATAATTCCAAACTCAGATTCAAATCTCAACTCAAATTCAAAAGCCCCGCCGAAAAAGATAGGAATCAAATAGATCAAATTAAAGTCCTACCCGACAGTGCTTCCAAGCTCGAAGGTCCTGCTGGATGGATAGAAAACTTCCAAAACAAATTAAATCAACAAGTCAACCAATGACCTCTCCGTCAGAATCAAGCCCCGCCTCGGAAACGGGTCAACCAACGACTTTCTTGTCAGAATCATGATCCGTCTCGAAAAATCAAGCACCGCGTCGGAATCATACACTGCCTCAAAAAATCAAGCCCCGTCTCGGAATCAGGCTCCGCCCCGGAATGATGCTCCACCCCAGAATCATGCTCCACCTCGGAAAGTATGCTCCCGCGTCTGAATCATGCTTCGCCTCGGAAAGTATGCCTTGGATCGGAATCAAGCTCTGTCTCAGAACCAAACCCCTGTTGGAATCAAGCTCCGCCTACTGCGTCGGAATCATGCTCCGCCTCAGAAAGTCTGCCCTACGTCGAAATCAAGCTCCGTCTTAAAACCAACCCCTGCGCCAAAATCAAGCTTCGCCTCAGTCTCTCTCATTGGAACTATGCTCCACCTCAGGAAACCGACCTCTACGTCGCTAAAAGAGAATCAAATCAACATCTCCACGAGAAAAGATTCATCAATTTCATGCACACGACGTATGCATGTGGTGTGCATTTATTGATGGGGGGACTTTGTTGGGGTCAAAAATCACACCCCACGGCCGAAGTAAAAAATTCAAAGTTAAGGCCCAAAAAATGGGCCCGGGCCCAAGACCGAATCCAAATAAAGTGGATCCAAACCCGAACCCAAGTCCAAACCGGTGGGTCCACGCTCAGACCAATCCAAGCTCAAGCATAGAGGTCGGTGTTTGGCACGATTTATTACATTTTAATACCTCTTATTTCCTATCATTTTGTCAATAAACAGTGCTATCTAATATGTATCTGCTCATTACTACAGATTACAGATACACAGGCAAAAACACTGGAGACGGTATACAATATGCACAGAAACGACGGTTTTTATCCGGAACTGCAAACGGGACAGAATACAGATCATATCAAATGGTTTTGCAACAAATAAAGTTGTGTACAATAATATTTGATTTTTCGGTCCAACATGAGCAAGTGTGAACCATCATGTCAACAAATAGGCATAAGCCATCATGAGACATCAAGTTGCAAATACCATCATGGTGCATGCAAGTAGGTGTGCAAGTGAATTGCGTGATAAAAAGAAGTGATGTGAAGTGTGAACACACACCCACTTGACTCTCTTCTCTGTGTTTTAGCTCTAGATTGCACCCATATGTTAATTAAAAGAAATTGCAACTACAGAGAGATGCTCTTGATCACAGAAGATTGCAGAACCAAGATGGGCCCCACCCTCCACAACATGGCCGCAAATAAATTCATATTGGCCGCAATTTGTGGCCAATTCTTTTCTATTTTTGCTCGTCCAACTTGTGTGGGTCCCTTGTGGTCTTATCAGTCCATTGTCATATGCAATTTTTGATATTTAGTTGCTTATA
Organism: Agapanthus africanus; assembly: GCA_030015575.1. Classification (NCBI taxonomy): domain Eukaryota; kingdom Viridiplantae; phylum Streptophyta; class Magnoliopsida; order Asparagales; family Amaryllidaceae; genus Agapanthus; species Agapanthus africanus. Next base: position 436,403,993 of record JASDDO010000008.1, on the reverse strand, counting down.
TATAGCAGGTCTCAGATTAAGTTCTGGGTTGGCTTTTGGAGTGAGAATAGTGTGCAACTCTTGATAGCTTCTTCTTCTTCTCTCTTTGAGCTCTCACTTGAGTGCTCCATTAAGAAGATTGAAGTTTCTATATACCTGGTAGCTCAAGCCCTCCACTTTTGTGAATAAAGAACTTGCACTTTCCTTTTGTTTAACTTCTTGTTCTTGTTCTTGTGGTTTTTGTTTTTCTTATCTTATGTATCATTTTCTATTTTGTAATGTTTGAGTAATTTTTGTGGTTGTAGTGATGGTGCGGAAGTGAGATGAATGGTTTTACATTCCTCCTCTTGTGAATGTTTAATGTGCTTAATTAAGATTGTAACTTGAAGATTGCTTAATGGAAATATTTGATATGGTATGTTGATTTTTATGGTTACTTATAACATTTATCATATACCTTATTCTCTCATTATCATTATTTGCAATATTAAGGTTAGAATCAAACTTGGGTTATGCTTGCTAGTTAGTTTAGATATGGTATTTTGCTTATGTGGCCTGACACACTTTGTCACACCCCGCTTCCCAAAATACGGAAAACGAGGGATGGCTAGGCCAGCCATGCTCCTACGATCAAGGAAAGATCCTGTTGTAGTCACACTTCGGTTTCTAGCATTATATGGTAATCAGTGAAATACAATACGGGTAAAGAGAATGCAGTCACTAAAACTATCGAATATAAGGAATCTGAGCTCAATGGAAGTAAGTAAAGGGGCAACTAACCAGGAATACCAATGGAGAAATGTATCTGGTTCACTAGTCTGGATCTTCACGGTCTCCTCGAGATCAGGAGAATCAACCTCTATCACTGAGCATGCATACTCAGGTCGTCAGAGCGACATAATAGCAAAATTATAATAACAGCAAAAAGGCAAGAAAATAAGAGTAATAATGATGGGGATAAAATGTAGGTAATCAATATGTCACTAACTGATGCAATGTATAATCTGTGTCCCTATCGTTCTCTAAGTCACTTTTGAAATCGAGTTGTGGAAAGGCGGATCATGTTTAACGAGGGTCTCGTACATATCCGAGACTACGGCCCGCTATCGCCCGGGACATAACCCTATCAGCCGGACCGCTAGGCCCAACCTAATATATAAAAGAGTCGTTGTTCGAATGATCATCCTCTAAATCACTGTCCTCGCTAAATACAATTCCCTTTCCACTTCGATTTCCCCCTTTTCCTAGGTTTCACTATTCATGAGTATGGGCTAGTTATGTACAAGTACGCATCAATAACACGGTTTTAGTCACTGTTCACTGTATTGTTCACTGTCACGAATCATTCACTTTTCACTGGCGTACTTGACACTACTAAACCGATAACATTCACGCACGACAATGCACTGTACACTGAAAAATAACGTGCACTATCGCTAGAAGTATGGCAGTCGGGTAGAATATGTGCATTTATGCAGTTAAACAAATCATGTGTAATACGAGCTATCATGCATCTTATGAACTTATATAAATTTCCTTAAATCATACATTCAAAATTCAGTAAAATGATACAAAAGCAGTAGCAAGTAAACTCAGTTGTCAATACAATGAAATTAATTTCAAGCCAAACGGGTTTCGGGTTCACAAGTTATAGACGTTTCAAATTAAGTGTTCGCTGCTGGAATTTCAGTTCCGGAACTGAATGTCCATTTCGCAACACAATTTTCACCCTGTTGGGATCAAATATAGGCAACGCTATAGTTGAACAAAATTTAGGTTTATCACTTAGGTTTCCAACGCACTAGACGGATCGATAATATCCATGGTGTACTGGAAGTTATACACTGTACAACAATGGTGTATACGTTCTGTCCCTGTTTGGGACTGCTATACGTCCTGTTAATCTAAAATATAGTTTAAATAGTAAACGACATTGGAAAGGGATGAAATCACTTTCATTAGTTAGTTAAATATTTCATTTTCGCTATGGTATAGGGTTCCGCAATATAACATGTTCAAGCAGCAGAGGGTAAGCGTTACAAGATGAGAATCCACAGCAGTCCAGAGCCGCACTCCGAACCAGTTTCCGTCGTCTTTTCAGCATAGAAAAAATTTAAAACTATTATGGGGTTCTAGGTAGTTGAGTCGTATTCGATTTGAGACCTCGAACGCAACATTCCAATGTATTGTCAATTAGTTATGATTTTTACAAGTTTCAGACGCGGAAAGTTTCAGTTTTAACGGGCTTAAATGGGGATGATCGCTCACGTCAGTAACGACTGTATTTTTCAGTCAAAATATAACACGATATTCATTACTATACAGGCCAACCTATGTGATCAGTTTCTGTCAATTTACTGGGAGTTTTATTTTTTGGGCTATATTTTTCCAAACTTTCGACTGAGAATCAGAAAAATTCTGATGGCATCGAAAACGTCTGAAAAGGATCTTCGATTTTATATATTACGGGCCTCATAAATCTTCCGAAATCAAAGTTATGAGCAAACGTGTTATGCACGTATGATCTAAGTAATGCTCTACCACATGGGGAATACATCTTTAGTCCCACATTAGGAAAAAGAGAGATCTCATCTCTACCTATCCCCTATAAATAATAAGGGAGACCTTTCACAAAAATGAAAGAGAGAGGATTCGTCCTCACAGAAGCCATTGCTTATTTTTGAAAGCCATTACTTTCTTTAGGCATACGTGCCCCTCAGTGCGCATATGCGCAAGCGCAGGTGCGATGCGCACCACGTGCAACGCACGTGTGCCGGTGTCATGTACGCCCGTGTGCTACACGTGCGCAGATGCCATACGCAACACGTGCCGGCATCAAGCACAACACGTGTGCCGACATCAAGCGCAACACATGCGACGAACGTGCGCCAAGCATAAAGAAGCCTTTCCGGCATATCTGAAGATACTGCTCCAACATGTTCTCTACCCTGATGAACGGGACTGGTTTAAGGGTACATCCCTCTACTCCTATGATATATGGCGCTGTAATCTCTCAGCGTTTTCGGAGAAACGGTGGTCCCAACGACCAGCAATCTCTTCTTTATCTTCCTTTTGAAGCCTAATCTTTACCAAATAGAAGCATACGCTTCACTTGAAAGTTTAAGCTTTCATCAATGGGCGCACCCTTTGCAATTGCGTAAGGGCATAAACGCCAATGATGCTCTCCAAATGTGCACATGCGATGCACGTGCATCCAAAAAGAACAAAAGACATGAGTTTGAAGCTTTTACTTCATTGAAAACCTTTACTTTCTCGAAAGTCAACAACTTTCCCATACAAATGCGCACCCCATATATATGCGCACCACGTACAGACGCACGTGCTACACACGTGCGCGCAAGCTGAAATCATTCTCTATAAAGAAGTGCGTAATACGTGCTATACACATGTGTGCAAGTGAACAATATCATCTTTCGAATATGCGCACATATACATGCGCATATGGAAATTTGACCCGATAATAAGTGCGCAAGCACGTGATATGCACGTGCGCAGCCCTCAACCATAAGAGTTGCATATTACGTAATATGCATGTACGCATGAGTCAATCGACGCCCAAGTTGTGCGTACCTATATATGCGTATTTGGCAAGATTGCCAAGTTGAATTATACGTGCGCATCTATACGTGCGATGCACGTGCACATGTGTTAAAGATTACACGCATGCATATACGTTCCTTGAAGTAGACACTTCTAATAACAAATAAATCTTATTGATAAGGAATCAAATCCTTAATTAGAAACAAAATCTTCTGTTATGATCCATGATCTCCATCCAACGGTGATTAAAGGTCACCACTTGATTATGATATCAATCGAGATTTCTAAATGAGAGATTCTCTCAAGTTGATTGATATTTCTCATGCTCTATATAAAGGACCCAGGAGATCAAAATCAAAAAGGGGGAAACTTACCCATAAGCTTGAGAAAAAAAGTATAGATCTCAAGTCTTCTTCATTTTCTTCCTCAGCGAACAAGTGTGCAAGGTAGAGATAAAAGAGAAAAATTTCTCTTTTCCTCCATTAAAAAGTTTTTACTTTTATACAGAAGGTTTTGCTTCTTTTTTCGAATCCATTGATTTACCGTAAAAGATCAAAATGATCTTAAGGCTCGTCTCTCGTTCATAAAGTATATATTTTTGCGAGAGATCGATCCTAAGATCTAAGAAAATAATATGCGCATTATAAAACGCATATACATGATATGAAAACAGATAAAAATCAAAGCTTTTTAATGGAGAAAGATCCAACACAAAAATAATATGCTAGCCTCATCCCTTATGGGATCACAATGACAAAAGCATAACTAGAAAATAAATCTAAAGCGTTACTAAACTAAATCAGCAGAAAGCTCTTTACTGCTCATCTTGCCTGTCAAAGTATTCTCGATTTTCCTGCGATAAGATTAAAAGAACCAGGTCATGCAAAATCTAGACGTCAGTGGGCCATGTTCTACCACACGGGGAATATATCTTTAGTCCCACATCGGGAAAAGGAGAGATCCCTTCTCCACCTATCCCTTATAAATAAGAGAAGAGACCTCTCAAAAAAAAGAAGGAAAGAGGATTCGTCCTTACAGAAGCCATTGTTTTTTTTAAAGCCATTGCTTTCCTTAGATATACGTGGCCCCCAGTGCGCATATGCGCGTGCGCAGGTGTGATGCACACAACATGCAACGCATGTGCGCTTGTGCCATGCGCATTCGTGCAGCGCACGTGCCATGCGCACTCGTGAGCAAATGCCATGCGCAACACGTGCGACGCACGTGCGCCAAACGTAAAGAAGTCTTTCTGGCATCCCGAACTTTGGTATCCCGAACCTAATTTTGCGTCGTACATCAATTTGTTCGGTCAATTTAAAGACGATCCTTCCTTGCCTAAAATATCTTTGAAAGATCAAATAGAGGCGTCCAGGAGAAACAGTTTGACTTTGCAACCCACTTTGTGTCAACCATGTCAACCTTTACCACTTCCATATGTTGATACCACTTTTTCAAGTCCTTCTGTCACTCCTAAGCCGATGTCCATTGCTGAGCATATTGCTCAATCTCGCAGCCGATCTTTCACCCCTCTCCACTCATCTAGTTCTAGGGATCTGCACGATTATTCACCTTTTTATCCATATGTTGACCCTACCTTTGCCCAACCACCCACTTCCTACCAGTCATACCCGATCTTCCCACCTTCACTAGACACTGTTTCTACACAGCCTGTTGGGAGTTTTGCATATCCACACCATTTTGAATCCTTTACCGAAACCCCCTCACCACCTAAGTCTAGTTTGAAAGAGTCGTTGGAGGCTTATATTGCAGCAACAAATAAAATGACTAGGAATGTGGAAGCGTCCGTGGCCGCCCTTATGCAACCTAGTGAACCGGTAGCTAGTTTCCCGCTAGCTCCAAATTTTTCAATGTATGAGGAGGCGGTTGGACATAGTGAGAATGTGAGAGGATTTCCAAATCAAACCTACCCATACCCAATTGAATCCAACAACTACAGTTTTCAAATATGTGTCCAAAATGATGAGTTGTACGACTTTGTAGTGTTTGATTTGCCAAATTGTGAAGAACCCCTTTCAAGTGAAACCGCACCTAATCCGTTTGACCTTTACATCTCCACTCTAGAACCTAAATTGATAAACATCCATGCTTTTGATGAGGTGTCTAAAGAAATTGATTTTCACTTGATTGAGGATATAGACGCCGAGAATATTGCGGATGATGAACCTGTCGATTTGCTTGAAATTTTATGTCCAATTCATCATCCCGAGTCATCATATGCTTCTCCCGAACTTCATATGCGTCTTGATTTTGATGAAAATGGCATGGATGAGTTAAATATTGAGGAAAATTATAAGGATAGTATTGAGGAGAGTTTTAAGGATCATATTGAGGTTGAACCATTTTTGTTTGATGTGTCTGATTTTCCAATTCATCCTCCTGAACCTTTGACTGTTATATCACCCTCCCTCCTTTACATCGTTCCGACCACGCTTGACGACTGTGAGCTTGAAAACTTTTCTTTGAATCTGACACAGTTCTCACAGACGATAACACCTACGAGTGTTTCACTTTTTCGGACGATGTTGATGACTCACCGCCCGAGTTTGAGTCCTTTACATTTTCAGATGAGTTAGTTGAACCATCAGATTCGGTTGCTTACAGTAGTTTCGAACCATTGATGGAATCTTTTAAGTTCGAGACAATTTACTACGGTGAGAAAGAGACTATCCCAAATTCACTCCCTGTCGTCATTCCTATTGTTCCGACCGTACAAGAGACCGTGACGTTTTCATCTCCAATACCAAGTTCGGCGTACCCATGTTTTCTTGCGAATCTTGAGGGATTTGACCCTATTTCTCGATGGGTTGATAGGTTAGCGCAATCGCTTTTAACACATCGGTCATCACAAATTGCGCTAATTTATTCACTCGATTTATATCCTCAAGATCGTGCTACCCTTCTTTCTTCTTTCCTCCATTCTTCTCCTCCACCGAGACCATATTCCTTTCTCTCCACACGGTCTCGTGTGTTTCTCACTTCTTTCCTTTACACCCCATTCTTTCACGAACCCTACCATTACCACGATAAGATTTTTGAATGGTTGGTGCTAACATTTGGCTTGTGTAAGGCCAAGCTTAAGTTTGGAGGGAACTTTGTTGTATATATGTATATATATTTTTGTTTTCTTTTTCTGTAAAAAATAAAAAAAAAATTCAAAACAATAAAAATTAAAAAAAGTTGTAAATAAATAAACAGGGGAGTGCCGACATTTTGACCCTCTTGGTATAGCATGACAGTAAGGACACTGTCAAGTTTATGTTTGGGGGTATACTCGGTACGTCTTCTTCCTTCGCATTCATTTGTACATATTTTTTGCATTTGCATACTTATTTGAAAACCCATAAAAATTGAAAAATTTCAAAAATTATAAAAATTATTGTATTCAATTTTGGCCATATTTGACTTGAGTGTGACAAATAGGTCAACTGGCTAGGAAAAACTAGATCTTAGACTTAGTAAATTAAAAACCCTAAAAATAACCTTCTTTAATGTTTAACGGTAGAAAGTATATGTCTTTGTAGTTTATTTAGAAATAGGCAAATTTTGAGTTCAGTTCTTGGGATAAGTTGAAACAAAGGAAAAGTATTGATGTTCTTATTAGAGTATAAGTTTGAAAAATAGTTCCTAGCTTAAGTCTAGATTCTGAAAATGCATACCCTACAATTTGCACAATCACGCATCTTGAAACTTGAAATAGTAAAAGAGACCTTGAAATGCTCTTGTCTAAAGTCCTTAGTACGAAGAAAATAAAAGAATAAAAAGTGAATAAAGAATAAAAAAAATGAACACCGGTTTTTGTGATTACTTAAGGCTGTAAAAATAGAAAAATATTTAGCGAGGGTGCTTCATCACCTAGTGCTTTAGACCAACTGGTTTGGGAGTCACTGCTAAAAGTCTTGGGTGTTGCAAGGCTAGGAATTACGCTTTAATGTGCAAATACATTTTGTAATCGGTTGTTGGTACCTCAAGAAGTATTAACGGTCGCATGAAGGATGTGTAAGCAAAATTCAATTAAAAATTCACCAATTAATAAGTATTTTGGACAACGGACAAGGGTATGATTGCTTGATTTGAATTTCCAAGTGTAGGGATGATTTATACATACACGTGGGGATATGTGATTGGAGTTTAGATGAGAGAAAGGAGTGAAGAATAGAACTTGTATCTTTAGTAGAATTGATAAAAATTCCTAAGTGGAGATGGAACCCTAGAAGGAAAACTTAAGAAATGCCGAAAGCTAAATAGGTCTGCAGAACATATATAATCTTAAATTAGATGATGAGGAAGTGTGAAGAATATGGGTGGATAATTTACAAGTCGAAGATAATAGAATTCCTTGTTAGAAAACCTAATTGAAGAACAAAAGTTAATCGGCCGAATTGATAGGATTTTGTGGGTAGTATCCGCTGAAAACCCTCAGGAGACAACACTCCTCCTACTAGGGACACCTAGAGGTTTAACGGTTTGTTGCACGAGCTCAGTGCAATCGCGTTTCCCTGCGAAAGTGCGGTTAGGTTTTTGTAGAGAATAAAAAAATAAGTTTGCTCGAGGACGAGCAAAAGATAAGTTTGGGGGTATTTGTTCACACCACAATATTGCATTATTATATTCCCCATTCTTATTCGTTTTATAAATAAACAAGTACTTTTGACGCATGTCTGCTACATGTTACAGGTTACAGGTTCTTGGATCTAAAACAGTGAAAAAGATAAAAGACGATGCGAGGGTGGGACTTTAACCAATAAACAGAAGACACTTGATCAAGCCTACATAAGGAACAGTTCACAAAGCAAGATTCAAGACGTCGACTCAAAGTGAAGGGTTAAAGTTCACTACAATTATTCACTGTAGGATCTGGAACAAACTTAGAAGCCAAACTGAGAAAAGAACCAAAGAAATAGGGAGACAAAAACATCCTGAAGCAATGAAGAAAAACTAAAGAATTCATCTCCCTACTTGGCCGCGGTTCGGCGGCCAAGTCATGCCTTTGGCCGCGGAACCGCGGCCGTCTAAAGCCCGTGTTGGCGCTGAAAATGATGGCGGTGCGCTGAAGTTGATTAGGTCTTTTCTTAGGGGGTATTTTTGTAATTTCAGACATGTGAATCAATTGTAAACTTAGGGTTTCTATCTCCTATAAATAGAACCCAAATCATTGTAATTTCTTATGCCTCCTTTTAAATAATAAATTCAGAATTCTTTACGGAGAGCATCGGTGTTTCTTTTCAACTCATGAATTCAGATCTGACAAAGCTGCGTTGATGATTGGAGAGATGCATCTGTAGGTAGATTTAATTCCTTGCTCTAGTTTAGATTTCAATTCTTTGCCCTAGGTAGATTTAATTCCTTGCCTTAGATAAATTGTTTAGAGTTAGTTTTGGGGAAGGATTTTGAGAGATGAGATCTCTCATCCCTTTCTTACCCATAATATATTTTCAATAGGACTCCATGCATACACGCACACACCGCGCCCTACGACACCCTATCTCTCGAGGTAGCGGTGATACCGTAGTGTAAAGGCCCGGTTGCGCGCGTTTTCCATGGAGGTTATGGTAAGGATCTCTAAAGGAATGACAAGTACCTAGAGGAAGGAACACCTTCCCGAATGATCTAATCTCCTTTATTGATAATTACCATAACTCCTCATAGATCTTCATTCGGGTATAGAAAGCGTTGAGATTTACTTGCATTTCCAAACCATCCCTAAACCTAACTGTAAATCCCCGTTTCCTTTTTAATAGAAGTTTCCTATTTCCAGTGATTTCCTTTCTTCTCCTTCATATTTTGAATTGATTTTTTTAAGCCAAATATTTATTTTTTTCAAACCCTAAAGGTTTAAAACCGAAGATTTAAAAACCAAAGCCGAATTAAGACTAGGGTTAATATAAATTAAAACCCTTTAATTAATTCACCCCCAGCCCAAAACCCATCTATTAACAATTAAAAAGGATTTTTCTCGGCCCCTTACTGTTTTCCCCCAGCCCGTTACCATTCCCTCAGCCCAACACATTAAATCCCTATTATTAACTTAAAAAGCCCGGCCCAGATCTGAAGCCCGCCTTCCTTAATCAACCCGACCCGATTTCCTTAACCTCTCTTCTTCCCTCGTCCAATTTTCCCGCTCAAATTTTGTTCTTTCCCACGTCGCGAACCCACGCCCCTGTGCTCCCCACGTCGCCTCACCGTCGCCCACGACCCCCGGCCACGACTCCACACCCCTCAACCTCCTCTCGCCTCAACTCCTCATCTCCCTCTCATTTCTTCCAACTCCTCAAAACCCTTCCAGCCCTCGAGTTTTTCCCCCACGAACCCACTGCTACTCCCTCACCCGCTTCCCTCGACGACGAGCACGACGACTGCAATCCCCCATTCATCCTCCCTCACACTCTTCTCTCCAGAAACTCACCCCTCACGAGCCCCTGCACCCACCAACCGAGAATCCCTGCACGCCACCATAGCCACCCTGCACCCTCACGCCGGAGAACCCCAACACGTCGTCGACCATCCTACAACCTCCTCGTCATCAGTGTCTCCTCCACCTCCACCCAAAAGTCCACACCCGAGTCTCTCTCTCTCCCTACAAGCAGCAAACCCACAACACACAACCTGCAACCCACTGTTGCCCTTCGCCGGAGCGCCGTCGCCGACCGTTGTTGACCCCAGCAAGTCTCAAGAGATCCACAGAGCACCCCTCCATCTCCGGTGATCGCGCGATATCTCCGGACAACTCCGACGCAAAAACCCATGTTTCGATCGAAGCTCGCGCGAACTCGTTCCGCGGCGTACATCGCGCGTTCGTGACGACGTTGTTGCCCCGTGACCCCGAGACGTTACCAGGCAAGTGTTTACTTGCTTCATGCTAAAATATTAGTGGTATAAACCTAAAATATCTAGTTTACGGATTTGCCGAATACCGATATATAATATGACATAAGTGTTCGATGCTAGTCTCTCATGGAAATAATGGTTTATTTTGACGGAAACTGATACCTTTTATTGGCCCACTTGATAATGAATATTGTGTATAAGTATCGCTGGAAAATACGATTGTTTGTAACAAAAACTGATACCCCCAAATATGCCGTTAAAACTAGAAAGTTTCTCGTGCCTGAAAACGGATAAAATCACCATAAATCATATGCATAATGGATTGATGTGTTCTAGGACTTAAATCGAACCCGACTTGACAAACTTTAACCCTATTGAAAATCCTAATGATTTCTGTTCTGTAATCATGATGATATCTGGGTCGGAACACGACTCTGGACTGTAGTCCAGAGCGTTTCTGATTATTGTTTTCTGTTCAAAGGACCTGCGTTACTGTGTTTCCTGAAATCATACTTCGCGGAACTTTACATTGGATTAGAGATAATTCTGTTATCTAAGCAAAACAAGTGGTTTCACCCCGATCCATGGCCGTTTGTTATTTTAAAATGTAATTAAAAGGGCAGAACGTATATCTGTCCAGAACAGATTCTAAAATGACACCCTGAGATTAAACTGGTTATAACTTTCAACGTACAGATGCGATTGAGGATCCGTCTGTTGCGTTGAATACTTTATCGAAAACCCTAAATTTCATTTAACTGTGACATCACTAAATTCTTAGCTCAACTGGGTGCAATTCGTGCCGCGAAATGGACGTTCAGTTCTGAAACTGAATTTCCAGCCGCGAGCACTTAAAACTGAAATAGCTATATCTTGAGAACCGAAACTCCGATTGAACTGAAACAAATTTTGGTGAATTACCGACTGATTGTTCTATGTATCTTACCTACATCATTTGTACTGAATTCTTAACATGTTAATTAGTACAATTTATTTTCATGACATGCTTGCTAATTCATAACATACAGAGCTCATTGGTAGCATACATACATATATCATACCCTTGCCATATACTCCGTGTTAGTACGTGTGGACATTGCATTATCGTACGTGACAGATGTTGGTTTAGTTGTGACAAGTACATCAATGGAAAATGGACATTCGTGACAGTGATTGATACAGTGAACAGTGATAAAAATCGTGCCATTGATATACTTGTACATGACTAGATCAAGATCATAACTAGTGAGAACCTGGGAAAAAAAAGGGGAAATCAAAGTGGAAAGAGTATCGTATTTAGCGGGACCGATTTTAGAGGATGATCATTCGAACAGAGATATCGATACATGTAGGATAGGATCTAGCGATCCGGCTGACAGGGTTATGTCCCGAGCATGTGGGCCGTTGTCTCGGGTATGTACGAGACTCCTGTTAAACATGATCCTCCTTCCACTATGTGATTTCAAATATGACCTAGGGACCGATAGGGACATATATCATATTCTGCATCATACAGTGACATAGTGACTACTTGCATTGTTTTATACCAGTATCACCTCATTTACCTGTTTCGCCTCATTATATTATAATTGTTATTGTGTCGCTCTGACGACCTGAGTATGCATGCTCAGATCCCGCGGGAGGACCAGCACAGGAGACGGATCTATCCTTCGAGTTTACGGAGATTTAGACTGGTGTACTTTCTATTTTTCTGCTTTCCATAAAAGTGATCGTAAGTTTGACTTTTGTTAGTACTTGTTCTTGTTATCTGTAATTTGTGAACAATGGAATATTAATGTAATAGATTAGTGATGTGATTCCTTTACCACTGCGCTTTATTTACTGATTACCATGCAATGCTAGAAGCCGAAGTGTGACTACGGCAGGATGATTCCTTGACCGTAGGAGCATGGCTGGCCTAGTCATCCCTCGTTTTCCGTATTTTGGGAAGCGGGGCGTGACATGGTTTAGTTGGTATCAGAGCCTGTGTTTAGTATCAAGGGATAACATTAACTATGCAATATTACGTTATTCTTGGTTCACTACTCTTGATTTCCATCCTTGAATCTGATCCTATCCTTTTGAATCTTCCAGTGATATGGCGTCCCCGAACGACCCCTCCTCGGACTCCAGCTCTCAGGACCGCACGGAACGGATACTCAGTGCACTGACCATCTCGCGGAAGCTCAGGAGAGGAAGACCGACTTGCTCACCGAGGGACTCAGGGCGATTACTGCCACAGGAGGACCTTCCGCACTTATTACCGCCCCCGAGGGCGTTGTTCCACCAGCTTATCATGCTAGGGCTGGTACAGTAGCAGACTTCCGACGGTTACACCCAGCTGCGTTTACAGGGCTAGCTGAACCCCTTGAGGCTGAGCAATGGTTGGTGAACATGGAGAATTTATTGACTGCCGCCAGGATTCCAGAGGAAGACAGAGTGAACGTGATAAAGATACAATTAGAAGACGAGGCCCGCACATGGTGGTCGGTGGAAGAGAGCAGACTTGACAGGCCGATCGAATGGAGCAAGTTTAAGGAATGCTTCCTAGATCATTACTTTCCTTCCACAGCCAAGGCAGAAATGGAGGAGAGATTTATTCTTTTGAAGCAGAATGGACGCCCAGTGGATGTTTATGCGGCAGAGTTCAACCGCTTGAGTCGTTTCGCTCCATACATGGTCGCCTCAGAAGTTACCAGGGCCAGGCGTTTCCTCCAGGGGTTAGATTTTGAGTTGCAGCAGTTGATTGCATCGTTGGATCTACAGACTTTCGCACAGGTGCTCAACGCGGCGAGAGTTCAGGAGCAATTGATTAACAAGTTCAGGAGACCCCCAGTCGTTCCAGCACGTACCCACACGCCATCTCGAGGAACCATACCGGTTCACAGGCCAGGGACGACGCAAATGAAGCGCCCATTTGTACCACAGCAGCGCCCCCAGAGACAGGGCGTGACTTGCGGCTTTTGCGGTAGAGGAGGACATACCCAGAAGGACTGTCGCCGTGCCAAGGGACAGTGTTTGATTTGCGGTTCTAGTCAGCACAAGATTGGCAGTTGCCCTGAACGAGCAGAGGCACAGGCAGGTTCTGGACCGTCACAGCAGAGGCCGCAGGAGCAGAGACAGCCCTTTACAGGTCGCGGTCAGGGACGGGCTTTCACCTTGACCGCCGAGCAGGCAGAGGCGTCAGGAGATGTGGTTACAGGTACTCTACTCGTACATTCCTCACCAGCTAGAGTACTTTTTGATTCGGGAGCATCGCATTGTTTCTTGTCTGAGCATTTCACTACTACACACTCAATACCACATGAAACACTAGCTAAGGGATGGGAAATTCATACGGGTAATGGCATCATTATATCTAGCCAAGAATGTAGATTATGCCCGGTTGTAGTGTGTGGCAGGGAATTCTATGCGAATTTCCTCCTAATTGGGACAGGCAGTTACGACGCAATTCTTGGGATGGATTGGATGAGCACTTTCATGCGGTTATTGATTGTCGTGCGAGGAATGTGATCTTCCGCATTCCTAATCACCCGGAGTTTATTTTCGAGGGCGGAAGCGAATCTTTGGAGCCAGCTAAATACAGAGCAAAGCCTAAGGAGCTGACAGCCATGGAGATTGATAGGAGCCCGGACCCAGAAATTGTTCGGGACTTTCTGGACGTTTTTCCCGAGGATTTACCAGGTCTACCACCTCCTCGAATTTTGGAATTCTCAATAGACTTGATTCCAGGTACAGCCCCAGTATCCAGAGCCCCTTACAGAATGGCACCAGTTGAATTGACGGAATTGAAGAAACAGGTTGAAGAATTATTGGAGAAAGGATTCATTCGGCCAAGCGCTTCACCGTGGGGTGCACCAGTTCTATTGGTAAAGAAGAAGGATGGATCGTTGCGAATGTGTATAGATTACCGGGAGCTGAACAAGGTTACCATAAAGAACAAGTACCCAATACCGCGCATTGACGACTTATTTGATCAACTAAGTGGAGCCAAGGTTTTCTCGAAGTTGGACCTCCATTCCGGGTATCATCAAATCAGGGTAGCGGCCGAGGACGTGTGCAAGACGGCTTTCAGGACCCGATACGGACATTACGAGTTCCTTGTGATGCCGTTCGGCGTTACCAACGCCCCAGCAATATTCATGGACTTGATGAACAGGGTGTTCGCGAAATACTTGGACACGTTTGTCGTTGTGTTTATCGACGACATACTTGTTTACTCGAAGACTCAGGAGGAGCACGCTGAACATTTGCGCACGGTCCTACAAATTCTTCGGGAGGAGAAGCTGTATGCGAAGCTAAGCAAGTGTGAGTTCTGGCTCGACAAGGTACAGTTTTTGGGACATATTGTTTCAGGCGAAGGCATCTCGGTTGACCCGGCGAAGATAGAATCTGTCAGAGATTGGCCGACGCCGAAGTCAGTGGCCGAGATCAGGAGTTTTCTGGGATTGGCAGGTTATTATCGGAGATTCGTTCAAGATTTCTCCAGAATCGCGGAACCATTGACGCGACTGACACGGAAGGACGTGCCGTTTACATGGACAGAGGAGTGCACTCAGGCTTTCGACACACTAAAGCAGAAGTTAACCACGGCGCCTATTCTTACTGTACCAGATGATTCAGGTGGTTTGGTGATATACAGTGATGCCTCAGGGAAGGGTTTAGGCTGTGTTTTGATGCAGCACGGACGTGTGGTTGCTTACGCCTCTCGACAACTGAGAAATCACGAGAAGAACTACCCCACACATGACTTGGAGTTAGCCGCGGTAGTCTTTGCATTGAAGATTTGGAGGCACTACCTGTTGGGTGAGAAAGTGGAGGTGTACACAGATCACAAAAGTTTGAAGTATGTTTTCACCCAGAAGGAATTGAATATGAGGCAGCGCCGATGGCTAGAGCTGATGGCAGATTACGATTTGGACCTTCAGTATCACCCGGGGAAGGTGAATGTTGTACCAGATGCGCTCAGTCGCAAGCCAGCGGTCATGATGTTGACCGATCAGAGGAGTATTATTGAGGATTTCCAGAGACTTGCACTTGAGGTCGTTACGCCGAACGCACTTAGTCAACTTTGGCAACTGCAAGTGCAATCTTCTCTGGTGGACCGCATCAAGGCTGCGCAGGCGGACGATCCCCGATTGCAAAAGTTTAGAGAGGAAGTGAAAGCTGGACTAAGAACAGAACTGATTATACATGAAGATGGCTCTCTGAGATTCGGCAGCAGACTCTGCGTACCTAAAGGAGGTGTTCGAGAAGAAGTGTTGGCTGAAGCACACAGTTCAGCTTATTCAGTGCATCCGGGAAGTACGAAAATGTATCAGGACCTAAAGCAGCACTTTTGGTGGAACGGAATGAAGCGGGAAATTGCGAGGTTCGTATCCAGGTGCTTGGTATGTCAGCAGGTGAAGGCGGAGCACCAGAGGACAGCAGGACTGTTACAACCCCTGCCAATACCGGAATGGAAGTGGGAGCACATTACTATGGATTTCGTGACGGCCTTACCACGGAGCCCTAGGGGCAATAACGCCATTTGGGTTATCGTCGATCGCCTCACAAAAGTTGCACACATTCTACCGTTCCGAGTGGGACAGTCGACAGAATCATTGGCGGAAAGATATATGCAGGAGATCGTACAACTTCACGGTGTTCCAGTCAGCATTGTGTCAGACCGGGACACGAGATTCTTGTCGCACTTTTGGAAGAGCTTACAGGAGAGCTTGGGTACCCGCCTAAATTTCAGCACAGCTTATCACCCACAGACGGATGGACAATCCGAGCGTACAATTCAGACGCTCGAGGACATGTTGAGAGCCTGCATGCTGGACTTTCAAGGTTCCTGGGAGGACCATCTGCATCTAGTCGAGTTCTCTTATAACAATAGTTATCAAGCTAGTATTCAGATGGCTCCTTTTGAAGCATTATACGGGCGGAAATGTCGATCTCCAGTATGTTGGGATGATGTGGGAGAACGAAGACTGCTAGGCCCCGAACTCATTGTTCAGACAGTTGACAAAGTCCAAATGGTCAGACAGCGTATCAAGGCGGCTCAGGATCGACAGAAGAGTTGGGCAGATACCAGCAGAAGGGCACTTCAGTTCGAAATCGGAGATCATGTGTTCTTGAAGATTTCCCCTACTTGTGGAGTTATCAGGTTCGGAGGTCGGGGAAAGCTTAGTCCCCGCTTTATCGGACCTTTTGAGGTGCTAGAGCGAGTAGGAGAGGTGGCTTATCGACTTGCCTTGCCCCCATCGCTAGCTGGTGTGCACAATACCTTCCATGTGTCACAGTTGCGGCGTTACGTTCGAGACGAGAGCCATGTCCTGGACCATTCAGAGCTAGTTTTGGGTACTGATCTGTCATACGAGGAGCAGCCTACTACCATTCTCGACCGCAGAGAGAAAGTGCTGAAGAATAAGGTCATTCCGTTAGTCCGAGTGTCTTGGGGCGGTCGTTCCCCAGGAGAATCCACCTGGGAGCGGGAGGAAGACATCCGTGATCGTTATCCACATCTTTTTGTTTAGTACTTCTGTATTCTTGTATCTTTGTTAAATTTCGAGGACGAAATTTTGTTAAGGGGGGTATGATGTAAATCCCCGTTTCCTTTTTAATAGAAGTTTCCTATTTCCAGTGATTTCCTTTCTTCTCCTTCATATTTTGAATTGATTTTTTTAAGCCAAATATTTATTTTTTCAAACCCTAAAGGTTTAAAACCGAAGATTTAAAAACCAAAGCCGAATTAAGACTAGGGTTAATATAAATTAAAACCCTTTAATTAATTCACCCACAGCCCAAAACCCATCTATTAACAATTAAAAGGATTTTTCTCGGCCCCTTACTGTTTTCCCCCAGCCCGTTACCATTCCCTCAGCCCAACACATTAAATCCCTATTATTAACTTAAAAAGCCCGGCCCAGATCTGAAGCCCGCCTTCCTTAATCAACCCGACCCGATTTCCTTAACCTCTCTTCTTCCCTCGTCCAATTTTCCCGCTCAAATTTTGTTCTTTCCCACGTCGCGAACCCACGCCCCTGTGCTCCCCACGTCGCCTCACCGTCGCCCACGACCCCCGGCCACGACTCCACACCCCTCAACCTCCTCTCGCCTCAACTCCTCATCTCCCTCTCATTTCTTCCAACTCCTCAAAACCCTTCCAGCCCTCGAGTTTTTCCCCCACGAACCCACTGCTACTCCCTCACCCGCTTCCCTCGACGACGAGCACGACGACTGCAATCCCCCATTCATCCTCCCTCACACTCTTCTCTCCAGAAACTCACCCCTCACGAGCCCCTGCACCCACCAACCGAGAATCCCTGCACGCCACCATAGCCACCCTGCACCCTCACGCCGGAGAACCCCAACACGTCGTCGACCATCCTACAACCTCCTCGTCATCAGTGTCTCCTCCACCTCCACCCAAAAGTCCACACCCGAGTCTCTCTCTCTCCCTACAAGCAGCAAACCCACAACACACAACCTGCAACCCACTGTTGCCCTTCGTCGGAGCGCCGTCGCCGACCGTTGTTGACCCCAGCAAGTCTCAAGAGATCCACAGAGCACCCCTCCATCTCCGGTGATCGCGCGATATCTCCGGACAACTCCGACGCAAAAACCCATGTTTCGATCGAAGCTCGCGCGAACTCGTTCCGCGGCGTACATCGCGCGTTCGTGACGACGTTGTTGCCCCGTGACCCCGAGACGTTACCAGGCAAGTGTTTACTTGCTTCATGCTAAAATATTAGTGGTATAAACCTAAAATATCTAGTTTACGGATTTGCCGAATACCGATATATAATATGACATAAGTGTTCGATGCTAGTCTCTCATGGAAATAATGGTTTATTTTGACGGAAACTGATACCTTTTATTGGCCCACTTGATAATGAATATTGTGTATAAGTATCGCTGGAAAATACGATTGTTTGTAACAAAAACTGATACCCCCAAATATGCCGTTAAAACTAGAAAGTTTCTCATGCCTGAAAACGGATAAAATCACCATAAATCATATGCATAATGGATTGATGTGTTCTAGGGCTTAAATCGAACCCGACTTGACAAACTTTAACCCTATGGAAAATCCTAATGATTTCTGTTCTGTAATCATGATGATATCTGGGTCGGAACACGACTCTGGACTGTAGTCCAGAGCGTTTCTGATTATTGTTTTCTGTTCAAAGGACCTGCGTTACTGTGTTTCCTGAAATCATACTTCGCGGAACTTTACATTGGATTAGAGATAATTCTGTTAGCTAAGCAAAACAAGTGGTTTCACCCCGATCCATGGCCGTTTGTTATTTTAAAATGTAATTAAAAGGGCAGAACGTATATCTGTCCAGAACAGATTCTAAAATGACACCCTGAGATTAAACTGGTTATAACTTTCAACGTACAGATGCGATTGAGGATCCGTCTGTTGCGTTGAATACTTTATCGAAAACCCTAAATTTCATTTAACTGTGACATCACTAAATTCTTAGCTCAACTGGGTGCAATTCGTGCCGCGAAATGGACGTTCAGTTATGAAACTGAATTTCCAGCCGCGAGCACTTAAAACTGAAATAGCTATATCTTGAGAACCGAAACTCCGATTGAACTGAAACAAATTTTGGTGATTTACCGACTGATTGTTCTATGTATCTTACCTACATCATTTGTACTGAATTCTTAACATGTTAATTAGTACAATTTATTTTCATGACATGCTTGCTAATTCATAACATACAGAGCTCATTGGTAGCATACATACATATATCATACCCTTGCCATATACTCCGTGTTAGTACGTGTGGACATTGCATTATCGTACGTGACAGATGTTGGTTTAGTTGTGACAAGTACATCAATGGAAAATGGACATTCATGACAGTGATTGATACAGTGAACAGTGATAAAAATCGTGCCATTGATATACTTGTACATGACTAGATCAAGATCATAACTAGTGAGAACCTGGGAAAAAAAAGGGGAAATCAAAGTGGAAAGAGTATCGTATTTAGCGGGACCGATTTTAGAGGATGATCATTCGAACAGAGATATCGATACATGTAGGATAGGATCTAGCGATCCGGCTGACAGGGTTATGTCCCGAGCATGTGGGCCGTTGTCTCGGGTATGTACGAGACTCCTGTTAAACATGATCCTCCTTCCACTATGTGATTTCAAACATGACCTAGGGACCGATAGGGACATATATCATATTCTGCATCATACAGTGACATAGTGACTACTTGCATTGTTTTATACCAGTATCACCTCATTTACCTGTTTCGCCTCATTATATTATAATTGTTATTGTGTCGCTCTGACGACCTGAGTATGCATGCTCAGATCCCGCGGGAGGACCAGCACAGGAGACGGATCTATCCTTCGAGTTTACGGAGATTTAGACTGGTGTACTTTCTATTTTTCTGCTTTCCATAAAAGTGATCGTAAGTTTGACTTTTGTTAGTACTTGTTCTTGTTATCTGTAATTTGTGAACAATGGAATATTAATGTAATAGATTAGTGATGTGATTCCTTTACCACTGCGCTTTATTTACTGATTACCATGCAATGCTAGAAGCCGAAGTGTGACTACGGCAGGATGATTCCTTGACCGTAGGAGCATGGCTGGCCTAGTCATCCCTCGTTTTCCGTATTTTGGGAAGCGGGGCGTGACACTAACCCTAACAAGACTAGATCTAGATAATCTTAGATAGATAGAATTAGATTTTAGATTTAATAATCAATCCGAACACCCTTCGGATTTAACTCGTTAGCACGATTAGGAGATTCACAACATCCCTGTGGACCGACCCGTACTCACCGGCTAGCTTCATGCGACGCCGTTCTTGATTGCGGTAATAGATAGTTTTTGAGATCAATCAGCATCTTTGAAGATACTACTCCAACATGTTCACTGCCCTGATGAATGGAACTGGTTTAAGGGTACATCCCTCCATACCTCTGATATACGGCGCTGTAATCTCTCAACATTTTCGGAAAGGTGGTGGGTCCCAACGACCGACAATCTTCCTTCAGCTTCCCTTTGAAGCCTAATCTTCACCAAATAGAAGCATACGCTTCACTTTAAAGCTTAAGCTTTCATTAATGGACGCACCCTATGCAATTGCGTAAGGGCACAAATGCCAATGGTGCTCTCCAAATGTGTATGTGCGATGCACACGCATCCAAAAAGAACAAAAGACATGAGTTTGAAGTTTTTGCTTCAATGAAAGCCTTTGCTTTCTTGAAAATCAACAACTTTCCCATACAGATGTGCACCCCATATATATGCACACCCCATAAAGACACACGTGCTATACACATGCGTGCAAGCTGAAAGCATTTTCTATAAGGATGTGTGTAATACGTGCTATACACATGTGCGCAAGTGAACAATATAATTTTTCGAACATGCGCACATCTATACATGCGCATATGGAAATTTGACCTGATTGTTAGTTATATGTATGCCCTAGAGGACATTACTGTACATACGATGTATATTGTAATGGATGCTGGGACATATATAGGGAGGACTTTCTTGCTCGACATGATAGTATGCTATCTGGTTGTACTTTATCTTAACATGTACTCTGATTGTCTCTATATTACATGCTGATAAAGCCCTTAGGATATATACTTGACTACTGGGACTATGATGAGATCATACTAGTGGGGCCACGGTAGTCGACGAGTACATCCTATAACAGTTCCTAGTCGAGGGTGTATCGAGACAGGGCATCGATGCACCAGAGTAGACTAGCGTATACGCATCTTGACCCATATGATGGGCGATGGATGATCCCATATCCATCGGTGTTTGACATCAAGGATGGTGTACGGGTGCTCAGTGGAGACTGGGTACACTGGACGGACTCGCCGAGAACTCCCAGATGGTATTATACCTCACGTCAGATGGCAGTTCTCCGGTGACACTGGTACAGAGTAGTCTGTTGACCCGAGATCGTCATAGAGTCTTGTGTGATTCCCACTGTGCTTTGATTTCCATCATACCACGTCCAAGAGGGCGTGCAAAAAGGTGGCTTTTGGGTACAGTCCCGAATCACATGGAGGCAATGAGCGATAGGAGGGGATCCGTCTCTCCCGGTATAGGGAGTTGATGTTGTGCTGTGTTCGATTGGCTATAACCGGAAATCCCTGGCCAGGGTTGTTGAGATTTACTGGTAAGTGTTATCAGTAGTTTCTCGAACTGTTATAGACCTCATATCGACATGACTTATCGAGCTACTGGGGTTTGACGTTTACCACCCCTAGGCGAGATATGCGACATATAAGATGACGAGACCGGACTGTACGGGAGTGTTACTGTTTGGATTCACAGGAGAATATACAGGCTTGCTTGTTGATCTTCTGAGCGCTCAATACCTGGGTAGCTGTTACGTTTAGCTGACCGCTTGCAGCTTTTGGGTGTTTGATATGATCATCATCTACTGCCGACGTATTGACGATTCTTTAGAGTCCTACACAGAGGTTTCTTGACTCAGGCAAAACGGAGTAGGGGCACGTATGTGATATGTGCGGGACCGAGGATAATGCGATATGAGATACCGTATTCTATTCTCGTGATTTTTGATATCACCCGGGTCATCGGATCAAGTGTTGATTCGATGAATCGGTACGGATAAATATTAGTCGGTTATATGCGATATAGCCGGATTGTCGGATCAAGTGTTGATTCGATAATTTAATGTATAATATATATGATATATTAAATTACATTAACTAATATTAGCTCAATAAAAGATTCTTTTTCTCACTTGGGTAATACATTGATATATATGCGATATATGTTAATTGTATTATTTTCTTTTGTTGCAAATATATAATATATATGTGATATATAATATTGTGACATGATATGATTTATTATAAAATATGTTTAAGGATGATAAAAAGGGATTAGGGTTTGATTAGGGTTAGCTCCTTCTTGTTCTTTCTAGAAGGATTCTATTTTGTCATGATAAAGATATTTTGTTATGACTCATGCTTTGACCTTACCAAACCCTAACTCTAGTTTATTCTCTACATTGGTTTAGCCTCTCATCCTTGACCATGGTTTGATAATCAATCATATATTCTTGATTACTATTCATCACAAAAGAGTTTCCATCATCATTCTTCGTCTTCTTCCTTCTTCTTTCTTCATGGAAAAAGCTTACTAGCTTTTTTTCAAGTGATGAACAAATGTGAGAAATAGAAAACAAAAGAGAGTAATAATCCTACTTCATCATCCTCATCTATCCTTGCCATTTAGATGAGGGTGTTCACATCATTTCATGAGTGATAGCTTGTGTTAACGAAACTTCAAGGTAGATCATCTTTGTATCGAAGATCGGAAGCAAGGTTGCATCATTCTCTTCGTGAAGCCTCTCGAGAGTCCGGAACACGATGATCGCAGCAAAGGGACCTTAACACGGAGCTTAAGAAGTGAAGGACCGGATCTACAAAGGTTGTAATCCCTCTCACTTAGTGTTAAAGTGTTTAGCATGTTAGTTTTCGCCTAATCTCTAGTTTAAAGATCCGGCTTCGGGTTGTTCGGCACGGCTAATTTTTTAATCGAGCATGGTTGATGCCTCGTAGAACCTTGTGAGCGTGCCTAGCAACCCTACACTGATAACAAGTGCGCAACTACATGATATACACGTGCACAGCCCTCAACCATAAGAGATGCGCATCACGTAATATGCATGTGTATGAGTCAAACGACGCCCAAGTTGTGCGCATCTATATATGCGCATTTGGTAAGATTGCCAAGTTGAATCATACGTGCACACCTATATGTGCGATGCACGTGCGCATGTGTTAAAGATTACACGCGCGTACATACGTTCCTTGAAGCAGACACTTCTAATAAGAAATAAATCTTGTTTATAAGGAATCAAATCCTTAATTAAAATCAAAATCTTCTGTTAGGATCCATGATCTCCATCCAGCGGTTATTAAAGATCACCACTTGATCATTATATCAATCGAGATCTCTAAATGAGAGATTATCTCAAATTGATTGATATTTCTCATGCCCTATATAAAGGACCCAGGAGATCAAAATCAAAAAGGGGCAGACTTACCCATAAGCTTAAGAAAAAATATAGATCTCAAGTCTTCCTCATCTTTTTACTCAGCGAACAAGTGCGCAAAATAGTGATAAAAGAGAAAAACTTCTCTTTTCCTCCATTAAAATGCTTTTACTTTTATACAGAAACCTTTGCTTCTTTTTCGAATCCATTGATTCGCTGTAAAAGATCAAATGATCTTAAGGCTCGTCTCTCGTTCATAAAGTATATACTTTTGCGAGAGATCGATCCTAAGATCTAAGAAAATAATATGCACATTATAAAACACATATACGTTATTTGAAAACAGAAAAAAATTAAAGCTTTTGCTTCTTGGAAAAGGCAAGAGGAAGAAAAGAATATAAAACAGAAGGCATTGCTTCTCTGTGAAAGTTTTTGCTTTCTGATCGGAACAAGTGCGCACCCAAGCTAGTGCGCATTTAATAAAAAATTGTCGCCTTGGAGACATGCACATCACGTGATATGCACGTGTACGCACTTGTTGGATGTTGTCCATAAAGGTATGCGCGTCACGTGATATGCACGTGCGCACACTTGTTGAAAATGGCCCATGAATGTGCGAGCGTCACGTGATATGCACGTTGACTTTTTGCATACGCACACATATACATGCGCATATATGATTTTGAACTGATAACAAGTGCGAGCCACGTGATATGCACGTGCGCAGTCCCCGATCGCAAGCGGGTGCATAACCCACGTGATATGCATATGCACACCCTCATTAAAGATGAGGCATGTACATGCGCACTTCACAAGTATATGCACATATGGATAGCAAGCCTTTACTTGAGTACTTAGTTAAAATAAATTAAGTATTGAATCTTTTGCTTCTCATACATGATCCATTGACCAACATATCAATGATGCCAAAATTGATCTTAGTCTCATATATGATTAATGATCGTTCATTCATATTGATCTTAGTCTCATATATGACTATCGATATTTCATCCATATTGATCTTAGTCTCATATACGACTAACGATCATTCATTCTGACATGATCTTTATCCCTCATATTCGGGATTTGGTTCAAGGGTACATCTTTCCACACCTCTGATATATATCGTTGTAATTTCTTAATGTTTTCATAGAGGTGGCGGGTCCTAACGACCAACAACTCCTTTTTTGTCCCAACTTGATGAAAAATATGAAGTTTCATCAAGACAAGGAATGTCCTAACCCTTATAATTGATGCACTTCCATATTGATGTGCATACCTCATGTTGACACGCATCCCATGTCACCATCGTTTATTTCGCCATGTAAAATATACACGTGCATGCAAGATGAATGTTAGACCAAAATGCCCTTAAACTAATATCCGTCCCAAATACGGGAATGTTGGACCGAAATATTCGTAAACTAATATGTGTCCCAAACACAAAAATGTTGGACCGAAACGTCCTTAAGCTAATACTTTGTTCCGAACACGGAAATGTTGGATCAAAATGTCTCTATACTAATATTGGACTGCGGTGTTCTTAAACTAATATGTTTGGCCCTACGGCTGATCTCCATATTGATCACCATATACAATCCACGGGCATAAACAAGCTATATTTCATCCAGGTTTCCCATGGACCAAGTTATCCTTAAACTAATATGTTTTGCCATGCGGATTGTCTCCATATTGACTACCGTGTACTATCCACGGACTATTCATATATGATCTGATGATCAGTTGAGCCCATACTATCCATGGGCTATTCATATATGATCTGATGATCAGTTGAGTCCATATGCTTACTGTTCCTAAGTCGATCTTAGTTCGATATACGAATAAAGATCTTTAGATCAAACTCATATATCTTATGAACTTATAGACCTCATTTATATGAGATCTGCGTCCTAAATTCAAAATCATAATAAACAATATATATAATACGACACGAAGTGACCTACTAGAGCAGGTGAAAGTTGTTATCGCAACGCGATAACGTAATTAGCTTCAGGGACTTGCACCTGCAGGAAAGAGCGTCCCCACAATCAAAAACCCCTCACAAACGAGGGAGAATATGATAAAATCACGCTACATCGGTCGCATCTGTCCAAACCTTCGATATAGGTGTCATAAATTAACTTGGCATCTTCGGAGAGGTAGACGGATATGTTCCAAATAGCATCTGCCTCCAAATTTAGGCAAGACGATTTATCCCAGTCCAGTCTTTGGCGGTATGGGTATTAGCGATCGCAGAGAGGGTTGCTGCAATGACGACGATTGGCGTTGACGACAAGGCGATGGCTTGAGCTGGGATCTTGATGGCAGGAAGAACTCAATGAAGGTGATGACGGTGGTGATGGTGGCCGACGATGAGGTTGGTGCTCGGTTTAGATGGTTTCTGCCGAGAAAAAATGACGGCGATGTTCAGTACAGTCGACGACGTAATGCAGTTGGATCGGCGGCTAAGGTTATGGGTTTGGGTTCGAGGAGAAGATGAAGAAGAAGGTAGGGACGGTGAAGGTTTTAAGGGAAGGAAGAGATGGGGTCTCGGCTGTGGGGTGATGGTAGCGAGGACGGTGGCTGGAGGTGGTGTTGGGTTCCCTCGACGAGGGTGATGATGATGGCGAGGGTCAACGAGGATGGTGTTGCGACGAGGGTGAAGCTTGCGGGGGTTTGTTCAGAGGAGATGGAGGGGTGTTGGAGTCGACGGCAGAAGATGAAGAAGGTGCAGGCGATGGGCAGGAGGCGATGGTGGTCGGGTGTGAGTAGGTGGCGACGAAGGTGATCGGGGTTTGGTTTTTAAGGTCGGAAAGTTTGAGACTTGAAGGGAAAGATGGCGACGAGGAGGATGATGGTTGTTGGAGACGAAGAGGGTCTTGGGAGAGAGAGTTGGCGACGTGTGTGAGGAGTTGAGGGCAAGGTGATCGGATAGGGGGGAGAGGAAGAGAGAAACGCAGGAGAGAGATGCGAGGGAGGGAAGGAGAAAGAAAAAGATGAGCAGAGAGAGATGCGAGGGAGGGAAGGAGAAAGAAAAAGATGAGCAGAGAGAGTTTTAGTTATAAATAGGATATATATATATATATATATATATATATATATATATATATATATTATGTATAACTAATAATATTTTGAAAGGCATTACAAACTTCCGATCCGTCTCTACTAAATCTTACTGAAAATATAATTGGAAATAATATATACATACGTAGTTTTCTTATACCATAAATATAAGGGTTAAAATAATATGTTCTAATCTAATATCACACACAATATCTTAGAACGTTAGGATTTAGATGTGATAGATAATAGTCAATAAAAATGAGGTGTTCAAATAACATGATGACAATTAATATATGAAAATATTCCGAACGTATGGCTACAAGAAAATATATACATATAATTTAAATATTATATATCTGTTATTTAAGATTTATATGGATATAGTGTATGGATAAATATTAATAAAAGATACTCTGGTACCATAACGGGTTTCACGCAAGCGGGTCGGGTCGGATAAACACATATATTATTCAAATCAATCACAACCCAAATAATAAATAAAATAAAATTCAAAATACTAACTAATATCGTTAAATAACGTAATATCGCGCTAGGGTGTTATAATATCCATAGAGACGTGCGCCACGCACGTTGCGCAGGCCCCAACCAGTGTGTGCGCTAGCGCCCGTGCAATATACGGACGCAAGCATCAATCAAATGTTTGCGCTAGCGCCAACCAATACATAGGCGCTTTGCGCTAAGGGGTGACCACACCAGGAGCGCCAGATCCACAAAAACATGTGCACAACACGTGGCGCAGCGTCGTATGTGCACTTGCGCCCACACCAGAAGCGCCAGCTGCAAAAAACAAGTGCACAACACATGACGCAACGCCAATCTTACGTGTGCTTGCACCCACACCATGAGCGCAAGTTCCACAAAAACACACGCATATTGCACATTGAGTGCGCATGATTTATATGACCCGTTAATCGGAGGTTTTCTCGCCTCAAAGCGAGGGGTAATTAACGGCGGTTTTGTCCGCGGCTGCCGAAAATTAGAATTCTCACAATCAATAAACCCCGGCATACTCTAAACAGGGGGATCTGTTGACAAGCGAGTGCACTCACATCTCAATAGGGTGACGAAAAACACTCTACAATAAGAAATAAAACAGTATGTACAAAAGAATCCGGTGAAAACCAAATTCAAAAATACATATCTCTACAAGTTCAAGACTTAGTCGAGAAGTGAGAAAGAGGCGAGCGGACCTTTGTCGTCGTCGTCCACAAGCACACAACTTTTCTAAGCTTGAACAAAAGGGATATGTAAAATATAAATTCAGTTGACAAATTCCAGCACAAAAAAGAAACAAACAAAGATATATACGAATTTACACATCATGATACAAAGAAGAAAGGAAGCACTCTTAACATCACCAAAAGCTGGGCAAAAACTAAAAGCTTCTCCCATGGTTGCATGCAACTTAGACTCTTAAATTGTAAAAGAATTCCTTTCTAATCCTCATATAGGAGGTATCATGTCAAATAGATTTGGCTTTTGCTGGGTGCTTGTGTAGAGGACGAGGTCAACACCATGACGCAGCTTCAACTTCATTGTTCTTGAGGCCGTGCATGTCCACCGATGTAACAATTGAACACCCTCGCATATAAGGAAATTATACACTGATTTAACGGTGAAATAGCCTGTTAGTAGTTTGAATATATTGGTTGCATTTGTATGTGGGAAATAGTTCCACATCGGATGGAAAGACGAACACCCAAATCTTTATAATAGTTCCTAATATTTAAGTAATAACTTGAATAATGAGCCAAGTGGGCCTGATTTCTAGCAGGCTTATAACATTTATTTACTATTGTCTTTGATGAGGCACTTGGGTTGACTTAGTAACAGGGTTGATTTTTTGAACTTCAGATTCAAATGCTGTCTGAACAGAACTAACGGTTGTGTCTGTTCAACGTTTAATGGTCACAACCATTCAAACGGTTGTGTCTGTTCAAGTCTATAAATTGTGTCCTACTCTTCACATTTAAGGCATATTCTTCTCATTATCTTCTTAGAGAGTTTTCAAGGGCTTTATTGTATTTTGGGGGTGATTGCCTTTCTATTGTTCTCCCGTAGTGGGGGCAATATCACCTTTCGGAAAGTGTATCATACACGCCTCAAAGCTTTTAATTCTGTCTTAACCAAACTAAAACTCAACAATCCAAAAGGTGATATTATGGAGACAGAATTAAATTCAAGTGTGAAGGTTCATTTCCAGAACCAAGATGTTATCAAACTGGATCGATTCAATGGGAGCAACTACAATAGATGGAAAGACAAGATGGTGTTCTTGTTGACCGCCTTGAAGATATTTTACGTTCTTGATCCGAACTTCCCGCCAATTCCAGATTCAGTGTCAACTTCGAATGATACCGAGAGTGCCAGAACAGAGAAAAACAAACGTGAAGAAGACGAACTAGTTTGTCGCGGTTACATTCTCAATTCCCTCACCGATCGTCTGTATGATCTTTACAGAAATATGAAGACACCAAGGGAAATCTGGAGCGCCCTTGAAACAAAGTACAAAAATGAGAAGAAAGGTACCGATAAATTTCTAGCGCTTAAATATTTTGAATTTAAGATGTCTGATGACATGCCAATCATGGATCAAGTGCATGAATTACAAATACTCGTCTCTAAACTGAGCGAACTCGAAATTAAAGTCCCTGATTCATTTCACGTTGGAGCGATTCTATCTAAACTTCCTCCTACTTGGAATGAATATAGAAAGAAAATTCTGCACTCCCCTGAAAGTTTTACCATAGAGCAATTTCAGACTCATCTACAGATTGAGGCAGAGAACCGTGCACGTGACATGATTTTTCTTAGTTCTGTAACACCCGAGCCCAATGCTACTAATTTCAGTTACCGTTCGAACGTAGTGTGGCACTTATTTCATTTATCTTGCTTGATGGTTAATTATTAAATTCATCGTATATAATGATCGAAAGTCGATTTGTAAATTCTACCCGGAAATTAATTTCTGCATATAACAATTTTTGGCATCTAAAATAATATTAAAAATATTCATCTTGGCCTGCTTGACATCCCTAACCCTGTTGTAGCGTCCGTGCATCGTGTTCTCGTCCCGTTCAGTGAAACGGGCGAGTTTGGACGGCTACGTGCACGTACGTGTGTCCTTTTTGGAGGTATGCTTTTTGATCATAAAACACTTCATTTTAAATTTTGGATCCCGCCTAAAATTCTATTATTTCAATTTCAAATTTTTGGACCCGATCCGGGCGCGATTTGGAAATGTTTTACTTTGCGCCAAAATCCCAGATTTTATATATTTAAACCATCATATATAATTTAGTTAACCATATAATATTTTTACAATCTTTTATATCCTTCTCAATTTATTCTCTCAGCCAATCGCAACCTCCCCTTTAACTCCGTGGGCCCCACTTCTCTCTCTCTCGCTCTCTCTCTCTCCACTTTTTCTCTCTCTCTCTCATATATTCTCTCGTACTTCTCTTTATCATTCTTTCTCTTCTTGCTTCATGTCTCGTTTCTCATTTTTTTAACAGTTCTTTTGTTGCCAGAATTCCGTCGTGCCGGTGACGCTTCATGACGTTCCAGCGAGGTACCCCGACCCGTGTGGTTCCTTTGTTCGTCGTTTGGATTTATTCCGTGAACCGTGCGCCCGTCGTGAGTTTTCCCCGCCGACGGTTAACGTTCCGTTTTCCCGATTCGCGACCCATCGAGGCAAGTTAATCTTGCTACATGCTATATAATTCATTTTATACCTATTTAAATAAATACCATACCTATAGTTTAAATCTAGTGCCCCATGTTTAATTTTATAACGTTTCGATATTCCGTTTGCATCCGTTTATATCATATTAAATCTAGATCATGAAAACTTATCTTGTGACATACTAGATTACATTATACTGCATCCATATCAATTAAAATGTATATCGTCGTAATATTTCTTATTATTATCTTTAATTAGTTTATAATCTGCATTTTATAATATTATATATTTGAAAATATTATAGTTTACACATGAAACGTCGTTGAAAAAGCGGATACGACAAATCTGAAAATTTACTGTACATCTTACCTTATGAAATTCATTATAAATCATAGAAAAATCATTAGTATACGTTCTTTAGTTCGTTACGAAACTAACTCAGAATACTATAACTCTATGAAATATTTACTTGCAAAATAAATTGTTTAAATAACGTAAAATGCAAATGAAAATGTCTCCAAATTGCTGTCCAGGGAAATTCCAGCAGCAAACTTTCAATTTCGAATATTCATAACTTTTTGTAGGGACAACCTGAGATGCTTATACTTATAAAACTGAAAAACCTTATTGAATTATCTTTATTTTGGTATAAGACACGTCCCTTTTGGAGAACATTTGTTATTTTTAAGCTATTTTACAAATTAGGGTGACGCTGAATTTCTGAACGGAACTTTCTTGTGCTGGTTAATCAATACCACTTTTATAGTTATTAATCACTTTGAATATGCTATCCATATTAATATTATTATATCAATATTTATATCACATATTGCTTAGTTGTACATCCCACATTACCATTTTATAGTTTTATAACTTTTCGAATATGCATCCATCGCATTTAAGATACATATAATTGCATCCATAGATCACATTACTACATAATAATGTGATATTAACACTCCATGTTTAATAAATTGCATCCTAATTAATATTGGAACTATAAATGTAACCCTAATCGATAACTGTGCATCCATATCCTTGAAATTATATCTATTTGCATATCATATTACATGTTCCAGTTTATTGTTCTGATAGTACTCATGCTTGTTTATTTATACACATGCTTATATTAGTTTGATTATGAGCACCCACATGACATCTTGTGCTTCCTGACATGACCTGTTACACTTCCTACTTGACATGACATGGTACCGTACACTCTTGACATGACATGACACCTTTATACATTACCTGGCTTGACCTGATGTACCATGGCTTTACCTGTTACCTGATCTTGTGTCTAATGCCAACAAACATAACATATAGTCCTCATGGACCGTTCCTGTTGTCTATCCAGACAAACTTGTTTACCTGATCCTGTGTTGGCATTAGTTTCTTGATTACTGGATACCTGACTTGATATACACATATAACTTGGGGGTATGGGGAAATCAAATGTGAAATCTGACTTGTAACTCGACAGTTCACTACCTGTATTGAGTGTACACATTCCTGTTTTGTGCCTAGCGGCATGTCTCGGTTTCAACCGAGAATATTGTGGTCGTGGTCCCGGGTATGTACGGGATACTATCGAGTGTACACATTCCTGTTTTGTGCCTAGCGGCATGTCTCGGCTGCAGCCGAGAATATTGTGGCCGTGGTCCCGGGTATGTACGGGATACTATTGAGTTACATCGATGATTCATCAATTTGGTTTCAAAGACTTTAGAACAGAGAACCTGATAGAACAATCCAGTTTATCCACTGCACACTACCCTGTACTGCTCTGATTTATATTATTGTTACCCTTGCTTTATTCATGTTTATATTCGCATCGCCTGTTTACTATGTTATTACTTGATGACTTGACGCGCTGACGTCTGGGTTTTGCATGGCCCAGATTCTTCTACCTTGCTGCAGACTGATTAGGAGTTTTGCCGCTGTTAGACGAGCGGTGAGGTTCCTGTCGGTACGTAGTTTCACTCCAGGTGTTTCATTTATTGTATTTTTTGGCTTCCGCATATTGTTATCTCTTGATTCTTTTACTCTGGCTTATGGACATGTACTAGGTAGTTAGTTTACTTTCATGTTTTTGATATCTCCACAGCCGTAATGTGACTGTGGAAGGATTTTTCCTATCCACAGGTAGCATGGTTGGCTATGTCACGTGCCCACTTTAGCGTACTTTGAGAAGCGGGGCGTGACAAGTTCTAAAACTAACTCTAAGGTGAATCATGTCAGTGAAAATGGTCATAGAAAATTTCAGAACAATTTCAAAGTCCAGAAGAAGGGAAATTTTAAGAAATCTAATTTTGCAAAAAAACAAGTGGCCTTGTTATAACTGTGGAAAGAAAGCCCACTATATTAAAGATTGCAAATTCAGAAATACCGGAAAGAAACTTGGTTTCGGATCAGAAAATAGCAACAAGGCAAATCTAATAGAAAATGAAGTCAAAAAACTTGTTGCTATGGTTTCTGACATTCAGATAGGCATGATTACGGAATTGCATATGGCTGCGGTAACTAAAACTGCAGATTGGTGGCTCGATTCTGGCGCAACCATCCATGTATGCAATAACAAAACAATGCTCAAAACCTATACGGATCAGAAAGAACCTGAAGAGGTGTTGATGGGAGACCACGTTTCGGCCAAAGTGCTCGGTAAAGGAAGTGTTGAATTGAAGTTTACATCTGGACAGAAACTTACTCTGCTTAATGTATTTCATGTTCTTGATTTGAGGAAAAATCTTGTATCTGCATATCTGTTGTGCAAGAAGGGATTTAAAATTGTTCTAGAGTCTGACAAAGTTGTAATATCGAAGAATGGTATATTTGTAGGAAATGGATATTCCTGTGATGGCATGTTCAATCTCGGTATTAATGAAATAAATTACGTGTTTGCTTACGTTGTTGAGTATTCTTTTTCCTTATGGCATGCTAGACTATGTCATTTAAATTTTCGCTCTTTAAATTATATGTCTAAACATGGTTACATTGCATGTCAAAATGATCATAATGATAAATGTAAGATTTGCGTAGAAGCAAAAATGACTAGAAAACCTTTCCCTGAAATCGAAAGAGATATTAATTTATTAGAACTTGTTCATTCTGATATTTGTGCATTAAATGGTCAATTAACTAGAGGAGGAAAAAGATATTTTATAACCTTTACTGATGATCATTCTCGTTTTACATATGTATATTTATTAAGAACAAAAGATGAAGCATTTGATAAATTTAAAGAGTATAAGTCAGTTGTAGAAAATCAGAAAGATAAAAGGATTAAAATCCTTAGAAGTGATAGAGGGGGAGAATATTTTTCTGATTCTTTTTCTCAATTCTGCGAAATGCATGGTATTATTCATCAAAGAACTGTCCCTTATACGCCTCAGCACAATGGATTAGCCGAAAAGAAAAATAGAACCTTAGTCGAAATGGTAAATGCTATGCTTTTAAATGCTAAATTACCTTTTAATCTTTAGGGTGAGGCGTTTTTAACAGTATGTTATATTCATAATAGAATACCATCCAAGAAAACTCATGTTTCACCATATGAAATTTGGAATGGTAGAAAACCCAATTTAAACTATATTAAAGTGTGGGGGTGCATAGCATATTATAAAGTGACTGATCCATATAAATCTAAATTAGGGCCGAGAGGCATCAGAAGTATATTTGTTGGATATGCACAGAATTCTAAAGCATATCGACTTCTAGATTTAGAATCAAATGTCATAATTGAGTCGATACATGTTGAATTTTTTGAAAATAAATTTATGCATGACAATGTTGATTCTAATTTGTATAATGATGAAAATGCAGCTGTTCCCCTCCGAACGGCGGCCTGGACTTCGCGTCCGTGCCTGAGGTTCGGGGCAGATGCTATTTGGTTTTATCCGTCTATATCTCCGAAGATGCCAAGTTGATTTATGGCACCGTGTATCGGAGGTTTAGACGGACGCGGCCGATGTAGCAGACTTTGTCAGATTCCCCCTCAGGGTGAGGGGTTTTTGATTGTGGGGACACTCTTCCCTGCAGGCGCAAGCCCCTGCAGTTAATTACGCTACCGCATCGCGGTAACAACTTTCTCCTTCTCCAGAATTTCACTTTGTGTCGTGTGTGTTTGTTTTGTTTGTGGTTGCCCGTGGATTGTATACGGAGACTGAGTAATGTCGTCGCCCGTAGGACGTGGATTAGTCCAAATCCGTATTTACTTAAATTTGGGTTTGGTGTTTTTGGTTTAAGGATACATTAGTCGCGTTGCGGCTAAGATCAACTTAAACGTTCGTCAAGAATACTTTAGTCTTGTTTTGGACTAAGATCAACTTAACGCAGTGATCGATTTAATTATCTGGCTGTCGGGACTCGTCACCTCTCTGACGTCGTTGAGGGATTACAACGACAAGCGTCTAAGGAGTTCAGAGATGTACCCTTGAACCAAAGTTGATTTGGGGTTTTATTGTTTATTTAAAGATCTAAGGACACATTAACCGTATTTGGGGCTAAGATCAACTTAGACGGGACCGTTTAGATCCGACAAAAGAGCATTTGGGTTCTATTGTGCCAATTTAAGGACGTGGCGGTCCATTGCCAGTTTTAGGGACGTGGTGGTCCATTATTAGTTTAGGGACGTTTCGGTCCGTCGCCAGTTTAAGGACGTAGTGGTCCATATTCCAGTTTAGGGACGTAATGGTCCATCGCCAGTTTAGGGACGTGGTGGTCCGATATTAGTTTAGGGACATTTCGGTCCGATATTAGTTTAGGGACATTTCGGTCCGTCGCCAGTTTAGGGACGTAGTGGTCCGTTATTAGTTTAGGGACGTTTCGGTCCGATACTAGTTTAAGGACTTTTCGGTCCAACGCTAGTTTAGGGACGTTTCGGTCCGATACCAGTTTAGGGACGTAGTGGTCCAGCATTAGTTTAAGGACGTTTCGGTCCGATGCCAGTTTAGGGACGTAGTGGTCCAGCATTAGTTTAAGGACGTTTCGGTCCGATATCAGTTTAAGGACGTTTCGGTCCAATATTAGTTTAAGGACGTTTCGGTCCACGAGTTTAAGGACCCCGCAGTCCGTATCGATGTGTGGTCGTTGGGACCCGTCACCTCTTTGACGTCGTTGAGGAATTACAACGACGGATGTCAAAGGAGTTCGGAGATGTACCCTCGAACCGGATGTAAATTGATTTAGAAGAGCAATTTTGCTCAGTCAATTTAATTTAAGGACTTATGGCCAAAATTGGGCTAAGTCCAGTTGAAATGTTCAACATTTTATTTTCTTTTGCATTGCATTTCTTTTTTTATTTTTATTTGGGGTTTGCCCAGAAAGGATGCAGAGCATCAATTTGTTTTGGGCTCTGCCCTTTTAGGAATGATGCAAGGCATCAATTTTATTTGGGCTCTGCCCTTGTATAAGGGATGCAAAGTATCAATTTATTTGGGCTCTGCCCATTTATTGCCTTGCAATTTATTTTGGCCTGTCAGGTCATTTTGGTTTGGGCCTGACCCTTTAGAAAATGCATTGCATTTATCAAGCGCTTTGCGCCAATCAAAAAGCACAACAGTGCAAATTTATAAGTGCAAAGCACTATTAATTTTAGAATCTTTTAGATTCAAGAACCGATGGTTCATAAAAGAAGTGCAAAGCACTATTTGAT
The DNA here is from genome assembly GCA_030015575.1 of Agapanthus africanus. Taxonomy (NCBI): domain Eukaryota; kingdom Viridiplantae; phylum Streptophyta; class Magnoliopsida; order Asparagales; family Amaryllidaceae; genus Agapanthus; species Agapanthus africanus. The sequence goes on along the minus strand of JASDDO010000008.1, from coordinate 436,368,160 downwards.
TTCTTGATCTAATTTAGATCAAAGAAAAAACAAGTTTGTTTATTTCAAGAACCAAAGGTTCATAAAAGTGCAAAGCACTATCTTTTTTTTTATTTCTGTTTTTCTTGTTTTAGAGAACCAGTGGTTCATAAGAAGTGCAAAGCACTATTAATTTAAGAACCTTTTAGGTTCAAGAACCGATGGTTCATAAAACAAGTGCAAGGCACTATTTGATTTATTTCTAAGAAAAAACAAGTTTTTCTTGTTTTTCTTATCTCAGAGAACCAAAGGTTCATAAAAGTGCAAAGCACTATTTTATTTTATTTTATTTTTATTAAAGATCATTGATCTTGTTTTTTAGATCTATGATCTGTTCATAAGAGAAATTTCTCTTCTTTTAAAGGTTTTTACCTTTTTTTATTCTTCAAGAGTTCTGAAGAGTTCTCCTCTCTCTTTTTTTTTTAAGATGTTCCCCCTTTGAATTGAGGTCTAGGGTCCTTTTTATAGTGCACATAAATTAGTTAAAATTTGTTAAAAAGATCATTCATTAAGTGATTTGGGGAATTTTCCCCACCGTCGGATCTTTAATCCAAAGGTCTCTATTTTACAGAAGAAATCTTATTGTTTTAACAAAAACAGAAAAGATTTCCTCAAATCTTTATTCTGTTTTTGCAATAAAAAAATTTATTTTTTTTTTTATTTTTTTATTTATTTATTTATTTTTTACTGTGCAGCGCGCACTGTGCGCGCACTGCGCAGCGCGCAGGAGCGCGCACTGCGCAGCGCGCACTAATTTTTTTTATTTTTTATTTTAGAGGAAAGCTCTTATAGAGTACGCTACTTCATTTATTTTAATTTTAATTTTCTTTTTAATTTTTTATTTTAATTTTAATTTTCTTTTTAATTTTTAAGACAGAGCTTTGCTCTGATTGGAGAAAAACAGAAGTATTGCTTCTTTTTCCACCTTGGAATTTAAACAGATCTTTGCTCTGATTGAGGTAAACAAATGCCCCCCACCGTTGCGCTAACGTGGTCTCCTAACGTGAGTGCAGCGGTGGCAGACTCCGAACCGTCGCGCCATCTTTTGGAAGCTGAAAGGGCACTTGATGCCTATAAATAGGGCCTTTGGTCCCTTAGATGATTCTCATCTCTAAAATTTTACTTTCAGAACTCAGAGCCCTGCTCTCTTGTTTAAACACTTTTAAAAGTTCAAACTTTTAGAGAATTTTAGATAAAAATATTAATTTTAATTAAATTAAATCAATTTTAAAAGCATTGCTTTCAATAAATCCCAGATCTAAAGAAGACCCATTTAGGGTTTCACTTAGTAGAGCTTTGCTCTAAGGGGATCTATAGAAGACTAAGGGGAGCCTTATTAGAGTTCCATTAATAGAGCTTTGCTCTCTAAAAGATTTTCCTTGGATTTTCTTAATTCATTAATGGAGCTTTGCTCCTCCCAAATCATATAAAAGAACTTTTGAGGATTCTTAATGGATCTTGGAACTTAAATATGGCATTTTATTTCTCAGTGCATTATATCGTTTTGCTTAATCAGTCTTTCTGATAATTCTGTTGATTCTCTTTCACAGGAACAATGAACGCCCACATATACGCTCTTAACGAGATCATCTCTCATGAGGACATCCGCCGACTTGGCCGCTCTCAAAATCGGGAGTTCACAAAAGAGGGGTGTGCTGAAATAATGAGTCGTTTCGACACATACAATGGTCCACTGCTTCCTCGCCGTTTCTCTCTTCTTAAACTTATCGTGGGAGCTATCTGGGAAGCGCTTCCCCTATTCTGTTCCGGCGTGCCGCTTAGGGCGTTGGATGCCGCTGAGGACAAGGTGCACTCTGTGTACCTACTGAATTTTATCTCGAAGAGACAGCGAGACAGTCTTATCGACCTCTTGCACAAGGTCTTTCAACAGTCTGTCATACTCGCTGCTTATCGGAGGGTGGAAGACATCGGAAGGGACTCTGACGCTTGTGCTCGCGAAAGAAAGCACACTAGGATGGTCCGCGAGGCTTGGAAAGTCATAGATAAGGTCGCTTTTGAATTCCTCAATCCATGCCCTAGATCTGAGGTTATTCCATTGTAACTTTCATTTATTGTTTTTATGACTGTAAGAACTTCGGGCAATATTAATGGAAATTTTTTTTTATCCCAGCTTGTCTTTATTATATATCTTTGTCCTGAGTCTTTTTGCCTATGCATGAATGAATACGTCTTGGACGCTTGATCAAACGTAAATCGGGTGCTCTTTCTGTTGCTTTTCCTCTTTCTCAGCATGTCGTCACAATTAGCAGGTAATAGAGTAAGCTTCTTGATTTTTTCATGAGATAGCGAGGGCTTAGGCCGCAGGTTCAGATCTGCTGCTTAAGACTTTTCAACTCTATGAGCCGTGAGGGTCTCATAGAGACTTTTCTCCCTACGGATCGAGAGGATCTCGTAGGCGGGTTTTTCTCCTTAAGAATCGTGAGGATTCCTAAGTGTGGTTTTCTCTTGTAAGTCGTAAGGATCCTATAAGAGAATTTTTCCCTCTAACGAGTCAAGAGGACTTGTAAGCGGTTGTTTCCCTCCTTGTCGAAGTTCGACGTTGGAGAGTGAGACCCGTGGATGGTATGCAAGAGACCGTTTTGGGCCAACTTACGGGGTCCCAATGCTTAGGAAACAGGCTTCTTTTATGCCCACTGCCTAAGGCTTTATCTCACGAGTCGAGCCGCCTCGACAATTTTTCACAAGTCGAGACGAATCGAACGTTTCTCGCAAGAACATCTTAACGTCGCATTTAACCTCTGCTCTTTACGACAGAAGCCCGTTAAGGTTGGTGGTACTTAGGGTTTTGGCCATCGTACCGTCGCATAAGCTGATATAGTCCTCGATAGGCAATCGTGCTGTTCGAGTAGCCCTGCGACTGCCGTGACTCTGATCCCTTCGGGGACTGGACAAGACGTCTTCAAGTAATCCTCCTTGGCAGTTTGACCGTCGGAAGAGCAAGCGCTAGGAATTTGCCATGCCGCTTTTTACTTGAGGTTAGGTTCATTTTGGAGAGCCCCGATGAGTCATAACCACTCCACGCTGGTGTGGGGATGATCTCCGATAGTCTTTCAGGCTTTATATGACTTGCCGTTAAGACCCTGAAGCTAGGAATTTGGCCTTTGCTTCGTTTGCTGGCATTGCGTCCTCTGTATCGAGACGAATGTCATGGTGGGAACTAGGGATTTTGCCGTGGCTCCGTTTGTTTGATGACGTTGCGTCTGCTGTATCGAGACGAACGTTGGGGTGACATCTAGTCTGCTGTATCGAGACGGACGTCGAGGTTGTCTCTAGGTTGCTGGTGAACCGCCGAGATTTGGAACTAGGGATTTTGCCGTGGCTCCATTCGTTTAATGACGTTGCGTCTGCTGTGTCGAGACGAACATTGGGGTGACATCTCGTCTCCTGTATCGAGACGTACGTCGAGGTGGTGACCATTCTGTGCTGGTGTGAGATGATCTCCGATTGTCTTTTCGGTTTTATGTGAGTTACCGTAAAGACGTTGAAGCTAGGAATGTGGCCCTCGCATCGTTTGCTTTATCATGTCTGAATCCCTGCTGGAGGAAGAACGCTGGGGCGACAACTCGTCTGCTGTATCGAAACGAACGTCAAGGTGGTGACCACTCTGTGCTGGTGCGAGATGATCTCCGATTGTCTTTCCGGTTTTATGTGAGTTACCGTAAAGATGTTGAAGCTAGGAATTTGGCCTTCGCTTCGTTTGCTTTGGCGCGTCCGAATCCTGTTGGGGGAAGAACGCTAGGGTTGACGTTTTGTCTGCTGTATCGAGACGAATGCTAAGGTGGAGTTGGGATTTTGCCGTTACTTCGCTTTGTTTCGACCGTGAGGTCTTTTGTTGACGTTGCATCTGCCTCCAGCTGGACTGCGGAGGAACGCTGTTGTTGACATTGCGTCTACTGTATCGAGACGAATGCTGAGGTGAAGCTGGGATTTTGCCATCGCTCCGCTTGATGGTGTAACATCTGTGTCCTGTTGGAATGAGGAGGCACACCGTTGTTGGTCTCCAGGCTGTAGACGTGGCCATTGAGATTTGGAACTATGGAGTTTGTCATGGTTCCATTTCGTTGCGATTCTGAGGTCAGTTGTTGACGTCATGTCTGCATCTAGTTGGAGTGAGGAGAAACGCCGTTGGTGATCTTTAAGTTGTCGATATTGACGTCGAGACCCTGAAGTTAGGGACCTTCCTTTGCTTCATTTGTTGACATCGTATCTGTAATATTGCGACAAATGTCGAGATGGTCTCTAGGTTATCTATGAACCGTCGAGATTTGGCTTCGCTTTCTGGTGGAGCCTGTTGGGAAGGTATTGTTCCCTTTTTATCTGTGCCCCTGGATTGTATACAGGGATCGATGTGATTTCACCTGTAGGGCAAAAAGTTTTATTCTTTCATTTTTTTTATTCTTTCCGCGATGCTCTATCATTTCAGCTTTTATATCGCGAAGGTCGCGATTGCCCAGTCGTTTCGGCTATTTTTCGCGGTGCCCAATCGTTTCGGCTATATTATTATTTTTTTTATTTATTTATTTATTTATTTTTTTTACTCGCTGCTTTTTATTGCGAGTTGCCCAATCATTTCGGCTATTTTGCATGCATACATTTTTACTTGCTGATTTTGTTTGCAAGTTGCCCCATCATTTCGGCTATTTCGTATGCATTTTTATTTTGGCTTGCTGATTTTTTTTTTTTTTTGGCGAATAGGGGATTTGGGATCTGATACCAATCTTGACATCAGCATCGCTGCGACTGGAATATTGCCAGGAGCGAATCATCATTTGCCGTGAAAGGACTTGGAATTTGATACCGGTTTAGGCATCAGCATCACTACCACTGGGATATTGCCAGGAGCGAATCATCATTTGCCTCTGTCGATGTAGAACAAAGGTGGCTTAGCGACCAGGGTTAAGGTCCTGTCGACTAAGGCTTTTGACTTTATGAGCCGTAAGGGTCTCACAAAGCTATTTCTCCCTACAAGTCGTGAGGATCTTATAGGTGTATTTTCTCCTTAGGAATCGTGAGGGTTCCTAAGTGTATTGTTCCTCTGTAAGTCGTAAGGATCCTACAGGAGGGTTTTCTCCTTGTAAGTCGAGAGGATTTACAAGGGTTGTTTTCCATGCAAACACATCCCTAGTCTCAGATGGGACTTAGTTAGGGAAATGTTTATTCGCGCCCGTGGATTGTATACAAGGGTCAATATAGGACCACTTGTAGGGCAGTGTCGAAAGTTGTGGGGGTTGCTTAAGCACAGGTTTAGGCCTCTGTAACTTAAGGCTTTCAAATCTTACGAGCCGTGAGGGTCCCATAAGAGAGTTCTCCTTACGAGTCGTGAGGATCTCGCAAGTGTATCTTCTCCTTCGGAATCGTGGGGATCCCTAAGTGTGTTGTTCCTTTGTGAGTCGTAAGGATCTCATGCAGGTGGTTTCTCCTTACACGGTCGAGAGGACCCTATAAGTGTTTCTTAACGAGGTTGCGCCCTTTCAGGTTTTCACAAACACTCGCCGGTAGCCCTGCTGTTTTTACTCACGGAGCCCTTTCGGGTTTTCATCCGTGCCCATTTTGCTTATGGACATACCGTTTTTTTTATTCTTTTTATTTTTATTTTTTTTTATTCTTATTTTTTTTTACGAGGTTGCGCCCTTTCGGGTTTTCACGAACACTCGCCGGTAGCCCTGCTGTTTTTACTCACGGAGCCCTTTCGGGTTTTTCATCCGTGCCCATTTTGCTTGTGGACGTACTGTTTGTTTTTTTTTTACCTACCACGTCAGCCTGAAGATGCTGCGGGTTGGGAGTAGTTTAACGACGTTTCGGTCATTTGCAAGTTTTAGGACATTGCGGTCCGCCGTTAGTTTAAGGACGTTTCGGTCCGTTGTTAGTTTAAGGACGTTTCGGTCCATTATCCAGTTTTAGGACGTAGTGGTCCATTAGGCTTTCTCTATGAATGAGCATGATGCCCCCGGCGTGTCCATATTTTTTGGAGCATGCGGTTGTGGCGGGTTCACCTTCCAAATTTCGGACAACGCGAACTTGCCCTGTTGGTATTGGTCTTCAACCCAGTTTTTGAAGACGTAGCAGTCCTCGATCAGGTGACCTACTGTTTGGTGGTAAGGGCAATAATTAGGATTATTAACGTCGCCTGGCTGCAATGGACGTTTTGGATTCGGCAGATTAATGAGTCTGTTGCGCACTGCCAGCTCGAACAGTCCCCTTGTTTTATCTTGCGGAAACGAGTAAGGACGTTTCAACTTTTCCTGGAGGGATTGCCGTTTGTTGCTTTGGCAAGCAACCGGTCTAGGGTCACCTGATTGTTGGTGAGTGTTGGCGACGAGGGCCTTTTTTCCTTTTCTTTTATCCTTTTTGTTCGATCCTTTGTTTACGGGGCCGAGATTTTTTCCGAGTAGCATGCGATTGCACGGCTGAACGTTCTCGCAGCTTCTCAATTCCTTTATTTTTGAAATAGATTCCCCGATGGAAGAGTTGGGGGTAGCTTCTTCGTCAGAGTCGCTTCCAAAGGTGATAATTTGTGATCCCTTGAAGTCGGCTATATGCCAGTCGGCGGCGGCTCTTTTGCGCTCATCTATCGCATTTTTCCGATGTCCACAAGCTTCACACTTTGTCCTGTCGAAGTGTCGCTTTTGAGCGACATACCCTTGCCACCAACAGTTAAAGGATTCGCAGTCTTCGGTAGGATGTATGATCTTCTGATGATATAAACAGAAGTTAGGGTGCATCTCTACCTCAGAGAAAGAATTTTCTTCAGAGGGCGGTAGCTTCATTCCTACTGATAGAGCTTTGGCGAACCGTTTCCTCGTCTTGAATTTGTTTTTACCCGCAGTGTGTGGCTTTTGATTTGACGGGAATACCTTGGTTCTTTCCAGTATGGCCATTTCATGCTCTTGATTGGCTTTTGCTTTCAGACGAATTCCATTTAGGAAGGCATCGATCAACTTGTCTGACGGCCGCGGAATTTCTGTTTTAGGGTCCGCCATTGATTTCTCAGCGCAAGGATCCTCCTCATCATCCGTCAGTGAATGAGAAATCACATGACAAGTCGCTACGTAGTCTTCGGATTCATCCGATAAGTTTTCTCCATCGTTTTCATCCTCGACGAAAGAACAAGTTGCCCCCGGCATGTCCGTCTTCTTTGGAGAGTGCGGCTGTGGTGGGTTTACCTTCCAGCTTTCAGACAGCGCGAACTTGCCTTGCAGGTATTGATCCTCGATCCATCCCTTAAAGACGAAACAATCCTCAATCGGGTGACTTACCGTTTGGTGGTAAGGGCAATAATTGGGATTATTAAGATCGCCTGGCTGCGACAGACGCTTTGGACTCGGCAGATTAATAAGTCTGTTGCGCACTGCCAGCTCAAACAGTCTTCTCGTTTTATTCTGCGGAAACGAGTAAGGACGTCCTAGCCTCTCTTCGAGGGATGGGCGTGGACGCACGTTATTTTGGCGAACGACCGGCTTTGAGTTGTTCGACCGTTGTTGAGTATTGGCAACGAAGGTTGCCTTCCCTTTGCCCTTTTCATTCCAAGGCTCTGTCTTTGAAGAAGAAGGCCTATGGCCCATCTGGTCCATTTGGGCTAATTTGTCAATCAAGGCCTGGAAGGTGGTCGGCCTAAAGAACATCATGAATTGCGAGATGATCGCCTGCGGATCGAGAGTGCCCACAAACATGCCTAACGCAGGTGCCTCTTCTATGCGTTGTTCGCATTTCGACCATAGGTTTCGCCATCGTGTTGCGTATTGGACCCACGTTTCGCCGGGCCTTATCCTGGCATTTATCAGTGCTGTAATCGGGGTGCGTTCACTAGCACTTGCGAATCTTTGTGTAAACAGCAGTTCCATCTCTGCAAATGTTTTGACAGAGTCGTTAGGTAGCTCCGAATACCAGTCAAAGGCTGTTTCTGCTAAGCTGCCGACGAATTGACGTAGCAACAATTTGTCATCTCCTCCAGTATTGCCGCATAAGGCCCTGAATTGAGCGACATGCTGATGCGGATTCCCTGTCCCTTTATATACGTGGAATTTAGGGATCGTATATCCTGGCGGGTAACTGATTTGGTCATACCAGCCCGGATACGGTCGTCCGGTTCTAACAATTTGCCCAGCCGCTTCATTCGCCTGATGAACCCGGATCTGCTGAGCTATATAATCGTCTAGAGCAGTCTTGGAAATGGTTTCATCTTTGGCTGCTGAAATAGATGGCGGAGGATTAGATGTCTCCCCTTCGTCATCTTTAACAATGATTGGAGGGTCTTCAGCTGGAGGGTCCGGCTGTGACATCATCCCTACCATATCTTGGAGGAGGAGGGCCATTTTCCTTATGCTGGCTGCTTGTTCCGCAGCCTCTTTATCCCTTTTTTCTAATATCCGGCGAAAAAACTCAGCGTCGGTTTCTTGTTCTTGACGCTCATCCGAGGATGTTTCAGAGCTTTCTTTTGGCCCAGTGAGTGCAGCCATTGCAGTCATTATTTCCTGAAGCTTTTGTTGTTGCTCCTGGGCTTTTGTCACGGATCGGGTGAGCGGTCGGTGGCCCGTAGAAATGCGGCTTTCCTCCTTTCCAGAAGCCATATAAACAGTGTGCACCACCATGCCCCCAGACTTGGGGCGTTTGTGTTCGGTGTCTTTGCGATTTACCGAAGACACAGGGGCTTTTTGCGGCCTCCTTTTTTGAGTGATTGGAGTTAAGGGAGCCGTTGTAGTGGGCACCCACGTAGCTTTTGCTTTTTGTGGTTTGACGGAGTAATCCTTCCCCTGCCGAACCTTCATCTTTTTCTGTCGTCGGAGACAGTCTTGATCGATCACCGAATCTTGGACCTGTCGCCAGACTTTGTAAATTTTAGAGGGCAGCCGCTGAGGGGGCTGCTCTAACTTCTTCTCTGGAGTATTCTCCACAGGTGAAGGAGTTCGTTTCAACATCGCAGTAGGAGAGTTTCTGCGCACCTTGTTGAGCAGTTCAAAGTTATTCTTGGTTGGAACAGCAGCATCGATCCTTACCATCGGAGCTGACGGAGTAAGTCCAGAGGGGGAGTTGCCCCCAGCCTTCCTCACTCGGCGCCAGTAGCGACGTCGGGCATGTCGTGCTGATGGAGTTGTTTCAGCTATAGGGGTGACCTCCTCATGCCCCCTGTGTTGGTCAGAATATACTGGTACCAGCTTTTTAAAGATCGACGTCCGTTGAACGGGGACGGCCAACTTGTCAGAAGCGGACTTCTGAACATGGGAAGCAACCTTGGTGATTTTGCCAGGAACGTGAGTTGGAATGGCTATCCGCTTCGGGATAACGCCTTCTGGTATGGCAGGCTTCTTCATGAGCCTGTTAGAGCTCTGGCCTAATCTGTTAAAAACTGAAGCAGTGGAGTTGGACGACCCGTTGAGAGGGGTCACGGCAGTGGTAAGTCGATCGAAGACTGACTTCTTTGGAGCTTCTTGCAATGTCATTGGGGTGTTGAAGCTCATTGGTGGGAGCATGGTCCCAAAAAATAGTCCAGTGGTGGCTTGAGCCACCTGCTCCACCGGTATCTTGAAAAGGGAGGCCGCTTGGGGCCCATAAGTCACTCCTCCAGCAATGACGGAGCGAGAGTTGTTGCTGCAGGCGATGCAGTTCGAAGCCATTGATCTTCTGTTTTCTGCATAAAGCAAGACACCAAATCTTAGTACCTTGAATCCACAGGCGATCACAGCAAACCGCGATTTGTCGCGAACACGACACACGAAGTGTGGAGTGGAAAGAGGAAGAGGTCCCACCGGGCGTGCCAGAATCTGTTCCCCTCCGAACGGCGGCCTGGACTTCGCGTCCGTGCCTGAGGTTCGGGGCATATGCTATTTGGTTTTATCCGTCTATCTCTCCGAAGATGCCAAGTTGATTTATGGCACCGTGTATCGGAGGTTTAGACGGACGCGGCCGATGTAGCAGACTTTGTCAGATTCCCCCTCAGGGTGAGGGGTTTTTGATTGTGGGGACACTCTTCCCTGCAGGCGCAAGCCCCTGCAGTTAATTACGCTACCGCATCGCGGTAACAACTTTCTCCTTCTCCAGAATTTCACTTCGTGTCGTGTGTGTTTGTTTTGTTTGTGGTTGCCCGTGGATTGTATACGGAGACTGAGTAATGCCGTCGCCCGTAGGACGTGGATTAGTCCAAATCCGTATTTACTTAGATTTGGGTTTGGTGTTTTTGGTTTAAGGATACATTAGTCGCGTTGCGGCTAAGATCAACTTAAACGTTCGTCAAGAATACTTTAGTCTTGTTTTGGACTAAGATCAACTTAACGCAGTGATCGATTTAATTATCTGGCTGTCGGGACTCGTCACCTCTCTGACGTCGTTGAGGGATTACAACGACAAGCGTCTGAGGAGTTCAGAGATGTACCCTTGAACCAAAGTTGATTTGGGGTTTTATTGTTTATTTAAAGATCTAAGGACACATTAACCGTATTTGGGGCTAAGATCAACTTAGACGGGACCGTTTAGATCCAACAAAAGAGCATTTGGGCTCTATTGTGCCAATTTAAGGACATGGCGGTCCATTGCCAGTTTTAGGGACGTGGTGGTCCATTATTAGTTTAGGGACGTTTCGGTCCGTCGCCAGTTTAAGGACGTAGTGGTCCATATTCCAGTTTAGGGACGTAGTGGTCCATCGCCAGTTTAGGAACGTGGTGGTCCGATATTAGTTTAGGGACATTTCGGTCCGATGTTAGTTTAGGGACGTTTCGGTCCGTCGCCAGTTTAGGGACGTAGTGGTCCGTTATTAGTTTAGGGACGTTTCGGTCCGATATTAGTTTAAGGACTTTTCGGTCCAACGCTAGTTTAGGGACGTTTCGGTCCGATGTTAGTTTAGGGACGTTTCGGTCCGATGCCAGTTTAGGGACGTAGTGGTCCAGCATTAGTTTAAGGACGTTTCGGTCCGATATTAGTTTAAGGACGTTTCGGTCCATCATTAGTTTAAGGACGTTTCGGTCCAATATTAGTTTAAGGACGTTTCGGTCCACGAGTTTAAGGACCCCGCAGTCCGTATCGATGTGTGGTCGTTGGGACCCGTCACCTCTTTGACGTCGTTGAGGAATTACAACGACGGATGTCAAAGGAGTTCGGAGATGTACCCTCGAACCGGATGTAAATTGATTTAGAAGAGCAATTTTGCTCAGTCAATTTAATTTAAGGACTTATGGCCAAAATTGGGCTAAGTCCAGTTGAAATGTTCAACATTTTATTTTCTTTTGCATTGCATTTCTTTTTTTATTTTTATTTGGGGTTTGCCCAGAAAGGATGCAGAGCATCAATTTGTTTTGGGCTCTGCCCTTTTAGGAATGATGCAAGGCATCAATTTTATTTGGGCTCTGCCCTTGTATAAGGGATGCAAAGCATCAATTTATTTGGGCTCTGCCCATTTATTGCCTTGCAATTTATTTTGGCCTGTCAGGTCATTTTGGTTTGGGCCTGACCCTTTAGAAAATGCATTGCATTTATCAAGCGCTTTGCGCCAATCAAAAAGCACAACAGTGCAAATTTATAAGTGCAAAGCACTATTAATTTTAGAATCTTTTAGATTCAAGAACCGATGGTTCATAAAAGAAGTGCAAAGCACTATTTGATTTCTTGATCTAATTTAGATCAAAGAAAAAACAAGTTTGTTTATTTCAAGAACCAAAGGTTCATAAAAGTGCAAAGCACTATCTTTTTTTTATTTCTGTTTTTCTTGTTTTAGAGAACCAGTGGTTCATAAGAAGTGCAAAGCACTATTAATTTAAGAACCTTTTAGGTTCAAGAACCGATGGTTCATAAAACAAGTGCAAGGCACTATTTGATTTATTTCTAAGAAAAAACAAGTTTTTCTTGTTTTTCTTATCTCAGAGAACCAAAGGTTCATAAAAGTGCAAAGCACTATTTTATTTTATTTTATTTTTATTAAAGATCATTGATCTTGTTTTTTAGATCTATGATCTGTTCATAAGAGAAATTTCTCTTCTTTTAAAGGTTTTTACCTTTTTTTATTCTTCAAGAGTTCTGAAGAGTTCTCCTCTCTCTTTTTTTTTTAAGATGTTCCCCCTTTGAATTGAGATCTAGGGTCTTTTTTATAGTGCACATAAATTAGTTAAAATTTGTTAAAGAGATCATTCATTAAGTGATTTGGGGAATTTTCACCACCGTCGGATCTTTAATCCAAAGGTCTCTGTTTTACAGAAGAAATCTTATTGGTTTAACAAAAACAGAAAAGATTTCCTCAAATCTTTATTCTGTTTTTGCAATAAAAAAATTTATTTTTTTTATATTTTTTTTATTTTTTTATTTATTTTTTACTGTGCAGCGCGCGCAGTGCGCGCACTGCGCAGCGCGCAGCGCGAGCAGTGCTCACTGCGCAGTAGCGCGCACTGCGCGCACTGCGCAGCGCGCACTATTTTTTTTTTATTTATTTATTTTATTTAGAGGAAAGCTCTTATAGAGTACGCTACTTCATTTATTTTAACTTTAATTTTCTTTTTAATTTTTTATTTTAACTTTAATTTTCTTTTTAATTTTTAAGACAGAGCTTTGCTCTGATTGGAGAAAAACAGAAGCATTGCTTCTTTTTCCACCTTGGAATTTAAACAGATCTTTGCTCTGATTGAGATAAACAGCAGCAATTTCTAAGAAAATTACAAATGAGAAAAGAAGAGAAAGTAATGAAAATATTGAACCAAGAAAAAGTCAAAGAATCAGGAAAGAAAAATCTTTTGGTCCTGATTTTATTGATTCGCGTTCAATAGTCGTTCTCGTTAAAGGAGATAGAACCAAAGTGCTTAACAAAGTACCTGTTCTACTTAATATAGAAGATGATCCTAAAACATTTAGTGAAGCAATGTCATTAAGAGATACTGCATTTTGGAAAGAGGCTATTGATGACGAAATTGACTCAATAATGTCTAACAATACTTGGATATTGGTTGACTTGCCTCAAGAATCTAAGCCTACAAAGTGTAAATGGGTATTTAGAAGAAAACTAAATACAGATGGCTCTATACAATCTTTCAAGACAAGATTAGTGGCTAAAAGATTCACACAAAAGGAGGGCATAGATTATTTTGATACTTATGCACCTGTGGCTAGAATAACATCCATTAGAATTCTTATAGCTTTGGCTTCAATATATAATTTATATGTGCATCAAATGGATGTAAAAACAGCCTTTTTAAATGGTGAATTAAATGAGGAAGTATACATGGAACAACTCGAAGGTTTCATACTTTATGGAAATGAGAACAAAGTTTGTAAATTAACTAAGTCGCTATATGGTTTAAAACAGGCCCCTAAACAATGGCATGAGAAATTTGATAAAGCAATAATATCAAATGGTTTTAAGCATAATGGTGCGGATAAATATGTATATTCCAAATTCAATCAGAATTATAGGGTAATCATATGTCTCTATGTAGACGGCATGTTGATATTTGGTACAAACATGATTGGAATAAATGAAACAAAAATGTATTTAACTTCATTATTCAAAATGAAAGATTTGAATGAAGTAGATACTATTTTAGGAATAAAGGTGAAAAAATATAGTGAAGGGTTTGTACTAAACCAATCTCATTATATAGAGAAATTATTAAATAAATTCCAGTATCTTAATATTAAAGAAAGTGTTACTCCGTATGATCCGAGTATGAAATTAAATGAGAATTGTGACAATGTAAATCCACAATTAGAATATGCTAGCGCTATTGAAAGCCTTATGTTTGCGATGCATTGTACAAGGTCTGATATAGCTTTTGCAGTATGCAAATTGTCACGATATACCAGTAAACCCAGTACTGATCATTGGAAGGCCATCAGTAGAGTTCTTGGGTATCTAAAAGGAACAAAAAAGTTTGGTCTATTTTATTCCAATTATTCTGCAGTACTAGAAGGTTACTCGGATGCAAGTTGGATCGCAAGTGCAAGTGATAATAAATCCACAACAGGTTGGGTATTTACAATTGGAGGCGGTGCCATTAGTTTGGCCTCTAAGAAACAAACTTGCATCACACATTCAACAATGGAATCTGAATTTGTCGCTTTGGCTGATGCCGGCAAGGAAGTGGAATGGCTGAGAATTTTTTTATTGGATATAGAGTTGTGGCCACAACCAATACCATCTATTTCCTTGCATTGCGATAGTGAGGCGACTATGTCTAGAGCTTATAATAATGTTTATAATGGTAAATCTAGACACATTAGCTTAAGGCATGAATATATTCGAGAATTAATAACTAATAGAATAATTACCATAGTTTATGTGAGATCTGCAAAGAATTTAGCAGATCCCTTTACCAAGGCATTATCTAGAGATTTGGTAAAGAATACGTCAATTGGAATGGGACTTAAACATTTACAATTTGGCATCAGTAATGGTAACCCAACTTTAATTAGTAAAAACTAATTTTAATAGTTCAATGGGTAATAACAAGTTACTTTCATGTGCCTGTATTGCACTAGGCGTATCATTCTTATATAAATAAGTATCTAGTGCTGTCTGTTACGATAAAGAGGATGAGCGAAAGCTCTCAATGGAGTTATTTAATTTTTAAATATCCACAGTAACAGGGTTATAATAAAGGAAACTCCACCTATATTAGTATAGAAGTGGTGCCGCTTCAACAAGAGATATGAAGTATTCTCTTGTAAATGCTTATGAAGTACAAGATTAGCACATGGCCATAATAGTGCTAAAGCAGTTATAAACCTCTTAGAAAATAAGATGAATATTGTGTGTGTTGTATTTCAAATTCTAATAATAAAAAGTTTTGGTTTAATCTGCGGACACCTCTAACTTTGTTAGACGATTGATATATATACGCTAATGGAAGGTTTAAATCGAGAGATACCTTTCTTTATGCATAATATTTGTCACGAGAGAGATGTGGTTACAGCCAATATATACAAACTAGTGGGGGATTGTTAGTAGTTTGAATATATTGGTTGCATTTGTATGTGGGAAATAGTCGCACATCAGATGGAGAGACGAACACCCAAGTCTTTATAATAGTTCCTAATATTTAAGTAATAACTTGAATAATGAGCCAAGTGGGCCTGATTTCTAGCAGGCTTATAACATTTATTTACTATTGTCTTTGATGAGGCACTTGGGCACTTGGGGCATCTTGGGTTGACTTAGTAACAGGGTTGATTTTTTGAACTTCAGATTCAAAGGCTATCTGAACAGAACTAACGGTTGTGTCTGTTCAACGCTTAATGGTCACAACCATTCAAACGGTGGTGGTTGTGTCTGTTCAACTCTTAATGGTCACAACTATTCAGATGGTTGTGTCTGTTCAAGTCTATAAATTGTGTCCTACTCTTCACATTTAAGGCATTTTCTTCTCATTATCTTCTAATAGAGTATTCAAGGGCTTTGTTGTATCTTGGGGGTGATTGCCTTCTACTGTTCTCCCGTAGTGGGGGCAATATCACCTTTCGGAAAGTGTATCATACACGCCTCAAAGCTTTTAATTCTGTCTTAACCAAACTAAAACTCAACAATCGAAAGGTGATATTATGGAGACAGAATTAAATTCAAGTGTGAAGGTTCATTTCCAGAACTAAGATGTTATCAAACTGGACCGATTCGATGGGAGCAACTACACTAGATAGAAAGACAAGATGGTGTTCTTATTGACCGCCTTGAAGATATTTTACGTTCTTGATCCGAACTTGCCGCCAATTCCAGATTCAGTGTCAACTTCGAATGATACCGAGAGTGCCAGAACAGAGAAAAACAAATGTGAAGAAGACGAACTAGTTTGTCGCGGTTACATTCTCAATTCCCTCACCGATCGTCTGTATGATCTTTACAGAAATATGAAGACACCAAAGGAAATCTGGAGCGCCCTTGAAACAAAGTACAAAAATGAGAAGAAAGGTACCGATAAATTTCTAGCGCTTAAATATTTTGAATTTAAGATGTCTGATGACATGCCAATCATGGATCAAGTGCATGAATTACAAATACTCGTCTCTAAACTGAGCGAACTCGAAATTAAAGTCCCTGATTCATTTCAAGTTGGAGCGATTCTATCTAAACTTCCTCCTACCTGGAATGAATACAGAAAGAAAATTCTGCACTCCCCTGAAAGTTTTACCATAGAGCAATTTCAGACTCATCTACAGATTGAGGCAGAGAACCGTGCACGTGACATGATTTTTCTTAGTTCTAAAACTAACTCTAAGGTGAATCATGTCAGTGAAAATGGTCATAGAAAATTTCAGAACAATTTCAAAGTCCAGAAGAAGGGAAATTTTAAGAAATCTAATTTTGCAAAAAAAAAAATGACCTTGTTATAACTGTGGAAAGAAAGCCCACTATATTAAAGATTGCAAATTCAGAAATACCGGAAAGAAACTTGGTTTCGGATCAGAAAATAGCAACAAGGCAAATCTAATAGAAAATGATGTCAAAGAACTTGTTGCTATGGTTTCTGACATGCAGATAGGCATGATTACGGAATTGCATATGGCTGCGGTAACTAAAACTGCAGATTGGTGGCTCGATTCTGGCGCAACCATCCATGTATGCAATAATAAAACAATGTTCAAAACCTATACGGATCAGAAAGAACCTAAAGAGGTGTTGATGGGAGACCGCGTTTCGGCCAAAGTGCTCGGTAAAGGAAGTGTTGAATTGAAGTTTACATCTGGACAGAAACTTACTCTGCTTAATGTATTTCATGTTCCTGATTTGAGGAAAAATCTTGTATCTGCAAATCTGTTATGCAAGAAGGGATTTAAAATTGTTCTAGAGTCTGAGAAAGTTGTAATATCGAAGAATGGTATATTTGTAGGAAAGGGATATTCCTGTGATGGCATGTTCAATCTCAGTATTAATGAAATAAATTGCGTGTTTGCTTACGTTGTTGAGTATTCTTTTTCCTTATGGTATGCCAGACTATGTCATTTAAATTTTCGCTCTTTAAATTATATGTCTAAACATGGTTACATTGCATATCAAAATGATCATAATGATAAATGTGAGATTTGCGTAGAAGCAAAAATGACTAGAAAACCTTTCCCTAAAATCGAAAGAGATACTAATTTATTAGAACTTGTTCATTCTGATATTTGTGAATTAAATGGTCAATTAATTAGAGGAGGAAAAAGATATTTTATAACCTTTACTGATGATCATTCTCGTTTTACATATGTATATTTATTAAGAACAAAAGATGAAGCATTTGATAAATTTAAAGAGTATAAGTCAGTTGTAGAAAATCAGAAAGATAAAAGGATTAAAATCCTTAGAAGTGATAGAGGGGGAGAATATTTTTCTGATTCTTTTTCTCAATTCTGCGAAATGCATGGTATTATTCATCAAAGAACTGCCCCTTATACGCCTCAGCACAATGGATTAGCCGAAAGGAAAAATAGGACCTTAGTTGAAATGGTAAATGCTATGCTTTTAAATGCTAAATTACCTTTTAATCTTTGGGGTGAGGCGCTTTTAACAGCATGTTATATTCATAATAGAATACCATCCAAGAAAACTCATGTTTCACCATATGAAATTTGGAATGGTAGAAAACCCAATTTAAACTATATTAAAGTGTGGAGGTGCATAGCATATTATAAAGTGACTGATCCATATAAATCTAAATTAGGGCCGAGAGGCATTAGAAGTATATTTGTTGGATATTCACAGAATTCTAAAGCATATCGACTTCTAGATTTAGAATCAAATGTCATAATTGAGTCGATACATGTTGAATTTTTTGAAAATAAATTTATGCATGACAATGTTGATTCTAATTTGTATAATGATGAAAATGCAGCAATTTCTAAGAAAATTACAAATGAGAAAAGAAGAGAAAGTAATGAAAATATTGAACCAAGAAAAAGTCAAAGAATCAGGAAAGAAAAATCTTTTGGTCCTGATGTTATTGATTCGCGTTCAATAGTCGTTCTCGTTGAAGGAGATAGAACAAAAGTGCTTAACAAAGTACCTGTTCTACTTAATATAGAAGATGATCCTAAAACATTTAGTGAAGCAATGTCATCAAGAGATACTGCATTTTGGAAAGAGGCTATTGATGACGAAATGGACTCAATAATGTCTAACAATACTTGGATATTGGTTGACTTGTCTCAAGGATCTAAGCCTACAAAGTGTAAATGGATATTTAGAAGAAAACTAAATACAGATGGCTCTATACAATCTTTCAAGGCAAGATTAGTGGCTAAAGGATTCACACAAAAGGAGGGCATAGATTATTTTGATACTTATGCACCTGTGGCTAGAATAACATCCATTAGAATTCTTATAGCTTTGGCTTCAATATATAATTTATATGTGCATCAAATGGATGTAAAAACAGCCTTTTTAAATGGTGAATTAAATGAGAAAGTATAAATGGAACAACCCGAAGATTTCATACTTCCTGGAAATGAGAACAAAGTTTGTAAATTAACTAAGTCGCTATATGGTTTAAAACAGGCCCCTAAACAATGGCATGAGAAATTTAATAAAGCAATAATATCAAATGGTTTTAAGCATAATGGTGCGGATAAATATGTATATTCCAAATTCAATCAGAATTATGGGGTAATCATATATCTCTATGTAGATGGCATGTTGATGTTCGGTACAAACATGATTGGAATAAATGAAACAAAAATGTATTTAACTTCAGTATTCAAAATAAAAGATTTGAATGAAGTAGATACTATTTTAGGAATAAAGGTGAAAAAACATAGTGAAGGTGTAACACCCGGCCACTTTTATACCAAGGTCCGTGTTTTATTACTTTAGAATCCTCTTTATTCCTAATCGTGAATTATTTATTTTATTTATGAATTTATTATTATATTAAAACCCCATTTCTTTCCCTAACAAATTCCTTGGACCTCGCCCTCATTTCTTTTCTACCATTTTCTTCTTTCCGCAGCTCTCAGCTCATTCTTCCTCTATTTTGTTAAACTAATTAATTAAACTCCTTGGCGTACAGCTTAAGCCTTGGGCCCTCTCCAGTATCATTTCTTTTAATCATTCAGATTTAAACCCAGCCCCTATTCTCTATGATTTTTCCCCTCAAATTTTCCCTGGCCCGTTCCTTTTCCTCTATTTCTTTTATTAATTATTTCTGGCCCACCTCTCACCCCGGCCTGTTCTAATTTCCTCGGCCCGAGCCCACAAAATATTTCCCTTAATAAAATTTCTAAATTGCCTCGGCCCGGCCCTTCTTCTCTCTAACTCCCTTATTTAAATCTCTGGCCCGACTCAGCCCCAGCCCATTCCACTAAATTCATTATTCTTTTTCCCTTCAATTAATTTACGAGCCCAGCATAAATTGTCCTTGGCCCGTCCCGTGTCACTCCTCACCCGCGCCCGCTTCACTCCCTTACCCGACCCGACTCCTGTGCATGTTCTCTTCAAATTTATCCCAACGGCTAAATCCCATCGAGCGCGCGCGACCCGCCTCCGCCGCCGTCGCCCACGCCCTCGTCGCGAGCCGTTACACCACGTCGCGCGAGCGTTACCCACGACCCGTCCCCTCAATCTCCTTCTCTCCTCCTTCTACCTCCATCACCATCGCCCAATACCCCAAAACCCAACACCAGAGCACAAAATCCCCTGCACCCCCCACTCGAGCCCCTGCACCCCGCTCCCTCACCGCCGGCGAAAACCGTGCCTCCTCCACAACCCCAAGCTCTCCTCTCTCCCCTCTCCACAAGACTCCCGAGTAAACCCATCACCATCGCCTCCCCTGCTCCTTTCCTCACCAACGTCGACGGCAACCGCAACCGCCCTAACCCTCCTCGTCGCCTCGCCGTCGTCCCACGTCGTCGACCCTCGACCTCACCACCACGACGAGCTCCCCTCGCGCCTCCGTCGACCCCATCATCAACATCATCATCGTCATCCTCACTCTCCCTCTCAGATTTCTGTCTCCCTTCCCTCTAACTCTCACTCACCCTGCATCTCTCTCTCTCTCTCCCCCATCACTACCCTTTCTGCATCTCTCTCACTCTGCCCCCTCTCTTTCTCTCTCTCTAACACTCTATCCCTCACTGTCCCTCTCTCTCTCTAACACTCAGCCTCTCTCTCTCTCTCTTCCTCTCTCTACATTTCTCTCTCTCTCTCTCTAATATCTCTCTCTCTCTTTCCCCTTAACCTCTCTCTCTCTAACTTTCTCTCTCTCTCTCTCCCTCTCTCTCTCTCTAACACTCTCACCATTGTCATCATCACCCATCATCGAACCCTTGACGCACAGGGCCAAGCTTCACAGCCGAGCCCCGACCACCAAGCTGCGAGCCGTCGTTGCCGAGACTCGAGTTCAAGCCAAATCTAGTTGCCGTGCCGCGCGTGTGTCACGCGTTCATGACGTCACCGTCACCGTACATCCCCGGGATGCCTCCAGGCAAGTTTTTACTTGCTTTCATGCTATTTATTATTAAGTTACAAATCAAAATCGTAGATATAATACATGTTTTGCTTGATGCTAAATATAGCCAATAAACCGTTCGATGCTTGATCTCATAGAAAATCATTATCCAATTTGACGGAATTAGATATCATTGCTTGGCCCGTATTGTCGTGGACCTACTGTGTAAACTTCGCTGTAAAATTTGATCGTTTAAGATTAAAACAACTGCCCCCCAAGTTTAACCGTAAAACTGTAATTCTGTTGCACCTGAAAACCGTTAAAATCACCATAAATCACATACATATTAGAATGGTGCTTTAGAGGGCTCGAATCGAAGCCAACACGACGACCTTTAACTCTATACCAGTTTCCAGACATTTCTGTATTTAAACCATGATGATATTTGGATCGGAGTACGGCTCTGGACTGCAGTCCAGAGCGACTTCAGTTATTGGTTGCTGTTCCATAATGTGTACCACAGGGTTTCCTTAACACTTAGGTTGCGGAACCCCACTGTTCACTATAGGTAAATCTGTTAGCTAGACAACACAATTGATTTCATTCTGTTTCGTTACCGTTTGATATTTAAATTGTAATTTAGAAGATCGGGACACATAACAGTCCCAGCAGAATCAGTATTGACATGTTAATATTAAACAGATTGTAACTCCTAACGTACAGACGCGATTGAAGATCCGTTTGTTGCGTTGAAAACTTTACTAAAAACCCTAGAATTCATTCAACTGTAGCATCGCTAAATTATGATCCCAACTGGGGTTAAAATGCGTTGCGAAATGGACTTCTGATTCTGAAATTGGATTTCCAGCCGCGAGCGCTTAAAATGAAATGGTTATAACTAATGATCCTGGAACCCGATTGGCTTGAAATAAAATTCTAGGGATGGATAACTGAACATACTACTTATTACCTGTTTATCGTTTCGCTAAATTATATACATATGTTTCATGATAAATCGTGCAAGTGATAGACGATTGTTTTATAACACCTTGGTTGTGCTTCTTACACTGTCCATGCATCTTATCATACTCATATCATTGTAGTGATTATCCAGTGATGTCGTGCATTTACCCAGTGTTAGATTTTAGTGGTGATTGTGGCAAGTCCGTCAGTGTTCGTGTATCCGTGATTAAGTGAAAGTGATACGTACTTGTGCACAATCAGTGTCCCTTTTATTCTATTGCATTGTCGACGTCTGTGGGATGCGTGTACGTGTGACTATAAGTGGTATGGGACACTTATGGAAGCGCTTGCACGGATGTCACAGATAAGGCATCCGACATTGCCATTTATCTTAGGTATTAGTCGGGACGTGCTTGATGGAGGTCCTGCCTCCAATTCTCGTGCAGACTTGACACGGACCGATTAGTATTTAGGGTGATGGTTAGCGTTTGATGTGGACCTCGGGGTGTGGGGTAGTTTAAGTGTGAGTTCAACAGAATCTCGGGAGTCCCATGCTGGCTTATATATTTAGGGAGTTATATGGAGATTTACAGGGTACGTGATATATATACACCGTGATACATTCGTTACATGTTGGGCCCGTGGTCCCTTGCCCTTGGGTTCTACCCTTGGGTGGAGGACACTCGCGAGTGGTTGACTCTCACACTTGGACTGACGATAGGCTTATTGACCTGTACAGTGAGACTTAGAGACTGATAGGGATACTGGCATTTATATTCCTTTTGTGTGTTGACATGCGTGACATATTGTTATACTGCTTTACTATTCCGCTGCATTGATTACTGCACATGCGTATTCATGATGTCATTTATTTACTGCTTCACATACCTATTATCACTGTTAGAACTGTCACTTGGTTTTATACATATTATATTGCTATTGCGTCGCTCTGACGACCTGAGTTTGCATGCTCAGTGTGAGGAGAAGATTTAGTCTGGACCAGTGCATCACAGTCTTCTTGACTCGTCATTCCGAGTTGCATTCGTTTGTTCCACTTCAGGTCAGTTCTTTACCTTGTTCCTTTCAGTTACTGCATTTCTCATTACCTGCGCATTATTTACTGTTTACCGTGATAAACTAGAAGCCGAAGTGTGACTACGGCAGGACATTCCTTGACCGTAGGAGCATGGCTGGCCTTGTCTACCCCTCGTATTCCGTATTTTGGGAAGCGGGGCATGACAGAAGGGTTTGTACTAAATCAATCTCATTATATAGAGAAATTATTAAATAAATTCCAGCATCTTAATATTAAAGAAAGTGTTACTCCGTAAGATCCGAGTATGAAATTAAATGAGAATTGTGACAATGTAATTGCACAATTAGAATATGCTAGCGCTATTGGAAGCCTTATGTATGCGATGCATTGTACAAGGCCTGATATAGCTTTTGCAGTATGCAAATTGTCACGATATAACAGTAAACCCAGTACTAATCATTGGAAGGCCATCAGTAGAGTTCTTGGGTATTTAAAAAGAACAAAAGAGTTTGGTCTATTTTATTCCAATTATCCTGCAGTACTAGAAGGTTACTCGGATGCAAGTTGGATCACAAGTGCAAATGATAATAAATGCACAACAGGTTGGGTATTTACAATTGGAGGCGGTGCCATTAGTTGGGCCTCTAAGAAACAAACTTGCATCACACATTCAACAATGGAATCTGAATTTGTCGTTTTGGCTGCTGCCGGCAAGGAAGCGGAATGGCTGAGAAATTTTTTATTGGATATAGAGTTATGGCCACAACCAATACCATCTATTTCCTTACATTGCGATAGTGAGGCGACTATGTCTAGAGCTTATAATAATGTTTATAATGGTAAATCCAGACACATTAGCTTAAGGCATGAATATATTTGAGAATTAATAACTAATGGAATAGTTACCATAATTTATGTGAGATCTGCAAAGAATTTAGCAGATCCCTTTACCAAAGCATTATCTAGAGATTTGGTAAAGAATACGTCAATTGGAATGGGACTTAAACATTTACAATTTGGCACCCGTAATGGTAACCCAACTTTAATTAGTAAAAACTAATTTTAATAGTTCAATGGGTAATAACAAGTTACTGTCATGTGCCTGTATTGCACTAGGCGTCTCATTCTTATATAAATAAGTATCTAGTGCTGTCTGTTACGATAAAGAGGATGAGCGAAAACTCTCAATGGAGTTATTTAATTTTTAAATATCCACAGTAACAGGGATATAATAAAGGAAACTCCACCTATATTAGCATAGAAGTGGTGCCGCTCAACAAGAGATATGAAGTATTCTCTTGTAAATGCTTATGAAGTACAAGATTAGCACATGGCCATAATAGTGCTAAAACAGTTATAAACCTCTTAGAAAATAAGATGAATATTGTGTGTGTTGTATTTCAAATTCTAATAATAAAAAGTTTTGGTTTAATCTGCGGACACCAATAACTTTGTTAGACGATTGATATATATACACTAATGGAAGGTTTAAATCGAGAGATATCTTTCTTTATGCATAATATTTGTCACGAGAGAGATGTGGTTGCAGCCAATATATACAAACTAGTGGGGGTTTGTTAGTAGTTTGAATATATTGGTTGCATTTGTATATGGGAAATAGTCGCACATCGGATGGAGAGACGAACACCCAAGTCTTTATAATAGTTCCTAATATTTAAGTAATAACTTGAATAATGAGCCAAGTGGGTCTGATTTCTAGCAGGCTTATAACATTTATTTACTATTGTGTTTGATGAGGCACTTGTAATAATCTCTATCTCTATACTATACAAAATAAATATAGTATTCATAAACTTAAGAATCCAAAAAGGCATACATTTATGGTTCGCAAGTTTATCGATACTTTCAAGTGCGAAGAGCTCTTTTTATCTTGATATTAGAAATTGGAATTCTCTTTCTATCTTGATATTAGATAGATTTTCTTTCCTTTTCTTCAATAACTTTGTGCTACTTTTTTTAAACTTCATTTATTCAATTATCTACTAGCTTTTTGCGGTGCGATACCCGATGACACACGATGCGTATATTAGGTAATGTGTATAAATATATATATACACAAATAATGCATATGTATGATTATTTTGTAATCCTAAAAAATATGAAATCTAATATTCATAACGAATAAATGCTATTATATTTATCGCTTATTATCGGCATCCTCTTTTATTTTCATGATAATTTTTAGGGTTTTTTTTAATTGTAACCCCCTTCGAAAATATACAAAATTCTTTTCTATCCCAAAAACTTGATATTTACTTTTATACCCTCCAAAAATATTAATACTATACATCATTTTACCGTCTTTACTATTTCCGTCAATTTTTAACATCATAACATCAGGTTTTTCTTTAAAATATCCGAAGCATAACATAATAGTAGAGATAATGAAGCGCGACTGTGGTTTTATTGGAAAGAGAAGATAATGCAATTGTATAGCTCAAGGCATTCGAGAGAAATATCCTCAAGCATAAAAATAAAGTGGACCCTAGCAAACTTGATGCTTAAATAGCGGACACAAGCTAACATATTTATAAAAATGATGTACACGATCGAATGCCCATCAAAGAATGTGGTGTTTATTCCTGCATTATCTTCATCTTATTCTGTTTCAATTATTTCAACAATTTAAGCCTGCTTGAGACCAAGTTGCAATCTTAGTGGCATTTATTACTATATTTTAGTCACTCCCGAATAGATTGCATGTACAGTGTTGCAAGTGATTAGGGTATGGAAACTCGGAACTTAATTTAATTAAATCATTTAAGTAAGCCTTTCACCGGTTCAAAGATATAAGGTAAGCCTTTCTAATTCAATCAAACCAAAACAATATTGAGAGTTTTCAGTGTTCGTTCTCTTGATTGCTTTTCAACTTCTAGTAGTGAGCATAAACTTCTCTAACCACTCAAATTTTGATAACCAATGAGCTATAGCTCTCTTGGTATGTGCACTTCCTCTCTTGGGAAGAGTGCAGAGTTCGAACCCCAACAAGTAAAGTGGGTCACAAATTAACACTTTCGAGGCAAATTCGTGGATCGCCGGGTGCATGTGTATGTTGTTTGCGTATAGGTATGATACGTGTGTTGTATGTCTAAGGCTTACAGACCAGTGCCAAAAGAAAACTCAAATTTTGATAGGTAATAAAAAAAGAAAAACACAAACGTAAATACTGTTTATGTAGGCTACAGATATTAGTTTTCTCGATACACGCGCTAGTCTGAATCATTTCTCCCATTCTCATGAAGTGGACTCCTTATTGATCACCTCATCCATAATCTTTTATATTTTGGATTTTGGAAAAATAAGGCCTTGAACTTCGCACCCAAAGTTGTCCGTAAAGTTCACTAACATTCTATTGTTTATAAAATATCGCTTTTTAAGTTGGGACCGCATCCAGAACAGTAGAATGTCCGTAAAGTTCACTAACATTCTGATATATCTATCTCGGAGTCTGTTTTTAATACATCGTTTCTCAAATATACGAGTCTTCTTTATTGCCAATATGTTTTCATACTCTTTGATCAATTGCAAACACAATAAGAAAGCCACTTATTTTAGTGAAGACCAAGTGGGGTTTTAAATTGAAAGCCACTTATTTTAGTGAAGACCAAGTGGGGTTTTAAATTGATGGCGGACCTGTCTTTATTGAGAGTTTTCTTAGATGTGACCCCTTGGAGAATGGGACCGGCGACCTCTTACTTCAAAGAGGAAATTCTAACAGCATGAGCAAAGACTGATTAGTTATTGAAAAGTTTCGATTTTACTGTAGAATTGTAAGTAATGAGATGTATCTGATGGTTGATGGTGAAACTGTAATTATTGAGAAGCTCTAGCATCTAAATTTTCCCCAATGTTGTCACCTCTTAGATTATACTATACCTTCAAAGATGTTTGCTGCTCTTTCCATGCATAACAGGACTTAAAGAACAAGAAGTATAGTTCTAGAAAAAGAAAAGGAAACTATAGAAACTTACTTAACTAGGAGCAAATAAGTCAATATAATTTTCTGAAGAATGAATTTATAGAGTGACGGAGGCGTGAATCTCCTTCAGATGTTACCTTCCGTTGATCTGCTGATGGCAGCGACGGATGGCTGAGATTGGATCCGGAGGCTGTCGCTCCTGAAGCGTGTGGATCTCAATGGGTTTGAGGTTGTGGTTGCCGAGCTACCTGTAAGGAAGTCTCGGAGTGGTTGTACCACCGAGAACCTTCCGACGGTCAAGTTAGACTATAGATCCGAGCAGAGTAACGGCTTAGTGGAGTAAACATGGCTTACTTGGACCGTCTGAAGGAGGGGTTTATATAGCGGTGGCAGCAGGCGAGGCAGACGCGAGAATCACGCCGGTCGTTACGCTCCCGACGTCACGCCTGCGTGATGAGCGGGGCCTCACATTAATGGCGAGACAGGCTCGTTAATGGGGGATCATGGTGGCATGGAACGTGGGATGTGGCCGGCGGAGATCTCACGCATGGCGAGATTCGCGGGATGGCGATTACGCCTGCAAGCGGTGCTGTTAGTCGGACGATGAGACCGAGGAAGATGACCTTGGCGGGAGAGCTCGCGGAGGAGCGGGAGAGCCGAGGTATTTTGTTCAACTCGAGCCCGGAGGCGAGCTGAGAGGGCCGAGAAGGCTCGGGCCTGTGATAGCTCGGGGACGAGCTGTGGGGCCGAGGAGGCCAATTGTGCTGGGGGCTCGGAAGTGAGCCAGCGTTTGCTCGTAGGACGGGCACATGAGTGGTCTGGTCGGCCACTGTGGGTCCTTTCTTGTGAGCCCTGGGATACGTCATCTGCCACGTGTCCTGATCTGGGAGATCACCGATATCGAGCATCATCATTAACCCCCCACTCTCATCCCAACCAGCTGACGGGTCGAGTCGAAAATGGTTTGCCGGGTCGCCCGAGGTAAGCTTCTTTTCGAAGAGATCGTCGGGCATGTCCCTGGGCGATCGGTTGTTTTTCCGGGTGATGTCAGCGTGTCACGCCCCGAAAGTACGGAACATGACCGGCACTTAAACTACGAACGTCTCGAGGCGTACGTAATCTAAGTAAACCGAAAACCCAGAAATCCAAACCAAGAAGAGTAGTAGAGAGTAGGAAAAACCAACTTAAAGCAAGTAATTTCAATAGCATAAGCCGAATTATGCGGTTTTTAAAACATCAAAAAAATTTACTGAAAATTTCGGCAGAGTCTCCTTTGTAAATACTGGCCCCCAAACGGGATACAACATGAATAGTATACGAAATCAAGAAAAAGGCATCCCCAAGCGGGAGCTAGCTCTTCGTCAATCGACGGTCACAACCACACAAACAATAAAATATACAACGCCAACGGCGAGGATCAAAACTCAAAGGAAACTCAAAACCACCAGAAATATAACGAGCGACTCTAAGGTCGAAAGAATAACCAACACTGGTCTCTATCTCAAAATACATGTTTGGTTGATGGAATTTACTAGATACAACAGAATAATGATATACAAAGTATATAATGGGGGTATGATACAAGTAAACCCACCTACTAGCAAATCACCCGAATGAAACTGAGCCCGCAAGCCGTAATGAAACCTGTACGGCAAACCTGCAAGAAACTGGGGCACAACGGGGGTGAGTTGCCAACTCGTGAATAGAAAAACATCTACGCACAGAAATCGCATAAATAACGCAATCCTAGGTCAATGATCATAATATATCCTCAAAATAAGTATATAACATGCAGCCTATAACAAGGCTAGGGTAAATATCTAACCCGAGTGTAAACTCATGTGCCCGTGTCAGTGCCTCAAGTAGCAATATATCCTATGAATGAGGTATGAATGCATGAAACAGAATACATGTAAATGAAGAAACTGTTTTCATAATTTGGTGAGATTTCCTTCGTATTTTTTAAACTGAGGTATCATAAATGAAATCAGCATCAATAGTGTCTAGCATCGACACAAAACATAAATCTCACAGTCTCGAAATATCAATGTCTCAATCTCAATATCTAGGGCGCCGTCAATCCGGACCGGCCCCTACCATAAATCTCAAGACCACGACGGTATCCTCCGGATATCCGACGCGTCGGGTAAAATCACCGGTAGGTAGTACTCCCCTGCCAGGCTCAACATCATCACCACATTCCTCTTGCCCCGGGGTACCGCACCGGGTCCACCATGTACCCGAAACGGTTCATCCGTCTCCTCGAATCGGGTTTCCAAATCCATCAGCAAACTCATGGTGGACGACTCATACATCATGGGAAAACCGCACTTTTTATTTTAAAAGAGAGAATATGTTTATTTGTGTTTTTGCGGTTTTCCTCCAAATCCAGAAAATCTCATAGAAATCCAAATCCAAACCTCAATAGCATGCAAAATAGTGAATATATGCATGAGAATCCATGAATGCGGCATAACAATGAATAACAGTATGCATGAAGTAGCAGGTAATAACTACAATGTCTAAACTATTCGCAAATAGGCTATGTCAAGCAATAATATATTTTCTAAGGTGTACGTGACATGGCAATTACCGATGAAGTTGTGTGTGAGCCGGCAAGTAAGTGTACGTGGTACATACGCATCATCGGTAATGGTGCTGGTGTCCTATCAGCATGATATTAAAATGGAGTATGAAACATAATATAAGAATGCGATGCAAAGCGAACCACAAAAAAGTGGGAGCTGAAACTAGACGTAACCAAAACTAATCTGCATTAATCTAATATAAGTCCTACGAATGGTGCCTTTTGAAATGACACGAATCATGGGGTTTTGAAAATAGGGCTACGGTGTTTTTATGAAAAGATACGTCGTTTTTGAAATGTCCGTAGATTCCCTTGAGCTGTCTTTAAAAAATGCCCACGATTCGTTAGTTTTTGAAATAGGTAAGAAGTCTAAGCTACTCTAACAACTACACTAAACTATACGGCCGAACTAACAAGCTGAACTACAGGTAAGGGAACCGCCTAACAACTGAGTCGATATATAAATATATATAAGTCGGTGATCCCGCCTCAATAGTATCGCGTACGATACAGTATATCATCTGACATCCTCGAGTCATGAGCGCGGATCTATCATCAATATAGGCTCGTACGGTAAATCGTCGTACGGCATCCCAAAAGCTGGGTATGGTTCAATATCACACTATCTCATCACATTTCAGATATCACTTATCATATCATAATCTGGGGTACTGATCTAAGTCTAGTACAACTGATATCATTTTCAACATAGAATGCGGGGGTAAACACACATCCCGAACCCGCAAGAATCACATTTCGTATCCCAAATACGAATCATGTCAAATCACCGATCTCGCGGCACAAAGCCCACATCATCGACTCAACTCCAAAGTCATCCCATATCATCAAACACCGTGCAAGTATAAGAAACATACAAGTGTATGCGTGTGGGTGCAAATCTATCCTATGGTTCGCAACTAGGAACTACGCTAGTTATTTCTACCCCTAACTAACCATAACACACTAACTATCACACATAAAAATATACTACATAGTACTAATTACGGACTGCGGGGGTGCTATACGCCATCCACCCGACTTCTCCCCGTAGATATAAATCTACTCACCTGGTCCTCGCTAGCCGGTGCCGACGTTGCCACGCGTTTGCTTGTCTTCTCGAAGTCCACATGGGGGTACCTACATATCATAACGCACCATATCTCATTAAAATCCGACCCATGATCAAAACGACGCACGAATCCTACATAGGTCAAAACCTATGGTTGCTTTCACAAATCGACCCAAAAACCCTCAACGTCGGCGTACAAACGCCAGACCATCGAGAAAAACCCAAATACACTCATTTGCACATTCACGAACACTAATTTTAATATAAAATAGGTTAAAACTCACGAAAACGCCAATTTCACTCAAAAAGTCATTTTTCCGAGAATCTAGCAAGCACAATTTGCCGTTTTTGTACAAAACATGAGGTTTAAATGAATGTAGCGGCCAATGTATTTATTAAATATCTTAAATAATTCATAGAAACCATTTCCGGAATTTAATCTCATTAAATTCCAAAAACCCTAATATTCTAGTTTACAAAAATACCCTTTTTAACAATTTCAAAGCAAAAATGCACAACTACAATCTAGCTTAGATTTGCATGATCCAAAGCATTAAACCACACTTAATAAAGTTAATGAAGCCATGAAAAACCTAATTAGATTTTTAGTCTCACATATTTAACCAATTTCAAAAACCTAGTAAGCAATTAGCAAATTAACACAATTTTTCAAGTAACCATTTGTAATTAACAATAAGATTAGTTTTCTACAAAACTAAATGTGTTAATCCACATCACTAAACCATGCACAATCAAACACAACTCATTTCCACAACAAACCCTAACTTGAAATCTTAATCATGCAATTTAATTCACATAAACCACATTAACACTTAATTAAAATAGCTTTAAGAAACAAGTAACAATTTAAGCAAAAAAAAAAGTTTAGAATTATACCCAAACACATTTGAAGATCCACAAGTATCCATGGCACTCCAAAATGCTCTCTTTTCACAAGGATCCATGCTAAACGGGCCAAGCTAAAATGGGTAGGAGTCGGATTTGGGTTTTGGGATTTTTTTGATGGATTTAGAAGCAATTTTCGATGAAGTTTTGAAGAGAAATAAGAAGGGAAATGGAGGGGGGGCTGCTGCTGCTGTGGGAGGAGGAATTTCGGCTGGAAAGGGGAGTGGGGGAGGAGAGAGAGGGAGGTAGAGAAAGTGGGGTAGAAGTCAAGGTCAAAGCAAGTCAAAAGTCCACCTAATTCATCCATTTTCTTTTCTTTTCTTTCATTTCTTTTCCTTTGAAATTCAAGTGGAAAAATAAATGGTGGCTGCTGAATTCAGCCATGGGGAGGAGTAAGTAGGGGTGTGTGGGTGTGGGTACGGGTGTTGGGTGATGGAAAATGATAAATACAATACCCCAAACCTCCATTTACGCTAAAAAAAAGCCTTTTTTCTTCAATAATTTCTAAATCGTTTTGGCAAATGATTTCGTTCCAAAAACCACATGATAAAATTTTATTTAATATTTTATGATGCATAAAATTTGTTTCAACTCATTCCGATTTGTAATTTTCCGTAATAAAATGTATTAGTGACGGCTTAAAATAATAATAAAATAATATTTTTTTCAGAAAATTTGAAATTTCACCAGCGGCTCAATAAACACCAAATAATAGCAATTACATAGCTAAAATATGTTTATTTAATTTTTATAATAAGATATTTGTATTTTGACTTTTTACAGAAAACCCCCTTATTTTACCGATATTTCGAAATTTCACCGAAACGATTTTCGAAACGATTTTCAAAACGCTACAATCTTCCCCCCTTAAAAAAATTCGGTCCCCGAATTTAAATTCAAACTCCCCCAAATACTAAAACATCTAAGAAAAACCATCAAGTCGTCGGGGCTCCGAAATTGTAAATACATAAAACAAATCGTAGCGCAGCGCATACGCTTGAAAAATGAGCATATAACTCAAATCAAAACCCCGTCAAGCATCCCGCAATCATCGGAGTCATGGAGAAGGCATCAATGCCAAATCCAAATCAAAACCAATATGATATAACTCGAAACTATACATGTAAATATCGAATCTATATCTGTAAGTATCTGAAGGAAATGCATGCCAAATCTCTTTAAGTCGCTGTGCAACGCGTATAACACTGCACGGTGGCGGACGTCTATCATAAGAAAATAACTATATACATATATACCTTTGTTTGAAATGTACGTTCCGCCGTTTTGGAAACAATTTAGAAGGGTCTCCTTGTTTTAAACATTTCGTGTCATATCAGACACGTAGGTAAATACTGAGGCTATAGCTCGCTTTTTGGAAATCCCTTCAATAACTATCAATGCATGCAAAATATATTCAGGTACTGTCCTCTGACTAGTCATGCTCAGTACGAAAACACATAGCAATATCATAAAAACGTACTACTCTATAAGAAATCAATCCCAAAATATGCACATGAATACTACATGCGTCTGGTGCGCACGGAAATCAAAATCCATGAATGTGCCATACATGCGCACAGAAACAACATCTAAGTGCATCGGGTGTGCACGAAACATCTATCGTAGGCAACATGTGTGCCTGACAGCAAAAGCAGGTGCATCTGACATGCACGAAAAATCTCGATTTAGTGCCTCTGGTGTGCACCAAAATCACCCTTCAAAACATGCGCCCAACATGCGCGAAAATCCAAATCAGGTGCATCCATCATGTACGAAATCATGAAATCCAATATCAAGCGCCGAACGTGCGCAAAATCAATCAGGTGCACAAGGTGCACAAAACAAATATCGAGTATCACAATCTAAATCAAAGTCCAGTGCATCTAAGTGCACAAAAGGCGTATCACTGCACTGCAAGCATATATAAACTATACAGAGTGCGGGAACCAAATCGTGTGCGTGCATATGCACACAATCAACTCAAATGTCTAAAACCGTAAAATCACAAACATGTGAAACCCAAGCACGAAAACGATATCAAGTGCAACACTATGCAAAGATCGTAAATCCTCAATCATCAAAATCAAATCATACGAATAAATCACCCAAAACATCGGAATCAATAATGGCGGAATAGTACCGCTCCAGTGCATCCTCTAAGAATCTCGGCCAACTGTCGCGGTCACTAGTGGGACGTCTCGTCGATGATCATGAACTCTGTCCTGCTGGGGTGCGTAACCATGACCACTCCTGGGTCAAAGTTTTCACTGTGAATTACCAATCTTTCGGTCCATCGGCTCATCGGCCCTGTCAGGTGTGCTAACGGGGACGATTCCGTTCTGGCACTCCTCTGGTCATCTCTTGGTCAATCATCGCGACCACTCGTGAGGCAGCATATCACTGGCGTCGGTCTCTGGCTCTCTGAATGTATGTGACGCATCTAATCCTGAGTGCAAGTATCATTGCAGCAGTGTCTTGGAAGGAATCCTGCTCACGGTCTCTTCCATGTCTCGTCTCTGCCAACTGTCCGGAAGTCATTGTCCTTTCTTATGTCTGCATCTTGCTCTGGAACGACTGCATACTCATCGCGACTCCTTCTGGAAGGTAAGTCCAAGTACCATGCCTCAGCATGCGCATCGTCTCTCTGATGTCGGCGGAGTGGAACGTTATCTCATCTAGATCTGGTGCGAACCTCTTATTCCACTTTTCTCTAATGTCGTCTGCCTTGGACTCGTCTCGTCGCGGCTGCATGGACTGAGCTCCAACGGCTATCCTCGTATCGGGATCTTCCAAGAAATGCATCTCACCACCTAGCGTCCGAATTAAGTCGAGCCATCCGATCGAGTCGTCAAAACCTCATAATCCCCCAAGAGCTCAACATCTTGGGCACAGTATAATAGTATCGAGTACATACCACAGCATCGGTGGTCCAGCCGTAGAAGGGCAAACCCAAGCCTCACTAATGGCGCCGCAGAACTGCCGCAAACCCGAAGGTTCAAAGGCTTTCACACGGTCATTAAGTCGAGTTAGGGTTTCATTCTTCTAGAGGGACCATAGAATTGCCTGCATGTCTTTCCGGCTACTTTAAACTTGGAATAATAGGTTTCTGACATTCGATCGTCTCTGTCGACTCCCAACGTCTCCGCGTGAAGTCGTCTCCAGCTGGAATCAATCTGTCTGATGACCTCGCATCGGGGTAGCGAACGAACCACATGTCTTAGTCATTCATCCTCGGTGACTAGCGACCTTCAATCATCTCTTAGTACAACTCGTACTGCAATAGCTCCAACATCTGGGGCGATATCTCGTCGTTCGCAGCAATAACGGGCTCACTCGTCTGCACGCTGAACCGTGCCTCAATCATCATGAATAAGCAACACACCAACGGTCATCAAGATTTGGCTGGCCTCTATCATTGGCTCAATCCTCTGATACTGATCGGCACGTCCGAGAAGTCTCATAAAGGCGATCCGCCAAACGCTCATGGCGCGGAAACACAGTAAAAAGACACATCTATGCGATCGTGTGTCGCCGGAATCACGCCATGGTCAGTCCTCGTTCATAACGGGCTCATGCTGACCATAACTCTAGCCGTAGCTCTCCCTGCCGTAACCGTAGCAGCAAAACCAAACTGGTACCGATGAGGCTAGATCAGGAAGGAATATAATACTGAACAAGGAAATGTACATCCTAAGGCTTCATAAGTGGAGTGGCGTGTCGTACATATGCCGCGGAACATATCAACGGTACGTCACTCTACTTTAGTCACCTATTCCATCAACCAAGGGTCATCCTACGCTCCGAAGGTAAAACCTAACGCTTTGATACCAACTTTGTCACGCCCCGAAAGTACGGAACATGACCGGCACTTAAACTACGAACGTCTCGAGGCGTACGTAATCTAAGTAAACCGAAAACCCAGAAATCCAAACCAAGAAGAGTAGTAGAGAGTAGGAAAAACCAACTTAAAGCAAGTAATTTCAATAGCATAAGCCGAATTATGCGGTTTTTAAAACATCAAAAAAATTTACTGAAAATTTCGGCAGAGTCTCCTTTGTAAATACTGGCCCCCAAACGGGATACAACATGAATAGTATACGAAATCAAGAAAAAGGCATCCCCAAGCGGGAGCTAGCTCTTCGTCAATCGACGGTCACAACCACACAAACAATAAAATATACAACGCCAACGGCGAGGATCAAAACTCAAAGGAAACTCAAAACCACCAGAAATATAACGAGCGACTCTAAGGTCGAAAGAATAACCAACACTGGTCTCTATCTCAAAATACATGTTTGGTTGATGGAATTTACTAGATACAACAGAATAATGATATACAAAGTATATAATGGGGGTATGATACAAGTAAACCCACCTACTAGCAAATCACCCGAATGAAACTGAGCCCGCAAGCCGTAATGAAACCTGTACGGCAAACCTGCAAGAAACTGGGGCACAACGGGGGTGAGTTGCCAACTCGTGAATAGAAAAACATCTACGCACAGAAATCGCATAAATAACGCAATCCTAGGTCAATGATCATAATATATCCTCAAAATAAGTATATAACATGCAGCCTATAACAAGGCTAGGGTAAATATCTAACCCGAGTGTAAACTCATGTGCCCGTGTCAGTGCCTCAAGTAGCAATATATCCTATGAATGAGGTATGAATGCATGAAACAGAATACATGTAAATGAAGAAACTGTTTTCATAATTTGGTGAGATTTCCTTCGTATTTTTTAAACTGAGGTATCATAAATGAAATCAGCATCAATAGTGTCTAGCATCGACACAAAACATAAATCTCACAGTCTCGAAATATCAATGTCTCAATCTCAATATCTAGGGCGCCGTCAATCCGGACCGGCCCCTACCATAAATCTCAAGACCACGACGGTATCCTCCGGATATCCGACGCGTCGGGTAAAATCACCGGTAGGTAGTACTCCCCTGCCAGGCTCAACGTCATCACCACATTCCTCTTGCCCCGGGGTACCGCACCGGGTCCACCATGTACCCGAAACGGTTCATCCGTCTCCTCGAATCGGGTTTCCAAATCCATCAGCAAACTCATGGTGGACGACTCATACATCATGGGAAAACCGCACTTTTTATTTTAAAAGAGAGAATATGTTTATTTGTGTTTTTGCGGTTTTCCTCCAAATCCAGAAAATCTCATAGAAATCCAAATCCAAACCTCAATAGCATGCAAAATAGTGAATATATGCATGAGAATCCATGAATGCGGCATAACAATGAATAACAGTATGCATGAAGTAGCAGGTAATAACTACAATGTCTAAACTATTCGCAAATAGGCTATGTCAAGCAATAATATATTTTCTAAGGTGTACGTGACATGGCAATTACCGATGAAGTTGTGTGTGAGCCGGCAAGTAAGTGTACGTGGTACATACGCATCATCGGTAATGGTGCTGGTGTCCTATCAGCATGATATTAAAATGGAGTATGAAACATAATATAAGAATGCGATGCAAAGCGAACCACAAAAAAGTGGGAGCTGAAACTAGACGTAACCAAAACTAATCTGCATTAATCTAATATAAGTCCTACGAATGGTGCCTTTTGAAATGACACGAATCATGGGGTTTTGAAAATAGGGCTACGGTGTTTTTATGAAAAGATACGTCGTTTTTGAAATGTCCGTAGATTCCCTTGAGCTGTCTTTAAAAAATGCCCACGATTCGTTAGTTTTTGAAATAGGTAAGAAGTCTAAGCTACTCTAACAACTACACTAAACTATACGGCCGAACTAACAAGCTGAACTACAGGTAAGGGAACCGCCTAACAACTGAGTCGATATATAAATATATATAAGTCGGTGATCCCGCCTCAATAGTATCGCGTACGATACAGTATATCATCTGACATCCTCGAGTCATGAGCGCGGATCTATCATCAATATAGGCTCGTACGGTAAATCGTCGTACGGCATCCCAAAAGCTGGGTATGGTTCAATATCACACTATCTCATCACATTTCAGATATCACTTATCATATCATAATCTGGGGTACTGATCTAAGTCTAGTACAACTGATATCATTTTCAACATAGAATGCGGGGGTAAACACACATCCCGAACCCGCAAGAATCACATTTCGTATCCCAAATACGAATCATGTCAAATCACCGATCTCGCGGCACAAAGCCCACATCATCGACTCAACTCCAAAGTCATCCCATATCATCAAACACCGTGCAAGTATAAGAAACATACAAGTGTATGCGTGTGGGTGCAAATCTATCCTATGGTTCGCAACTAGGAACTACGCTAGTTATTTCTACCCCTAACTAACCATAACACACTAACTATCACACATAAAAATATACTACATAGTACTAATTACGGACTGCGGGGGTGCTATACGCCATCCACCCGACTTCTCCCCGTAGATATAAATCTACTCACCTGGTCCTCGCTAGCCGGTGCCGACGTTGCCACGCGTTTGCTTGTCTTCTCGAAGTCCACATGGGGGTACCTACATATCATAACGCACCATATCTCATTAAAATCCGACCCATGATCAAAACGACGCACGAATCCTACATAGGTCAAAACCTATGGTTGCTTTCACAAATCGACCCAAAAACCCTCAACGTCGGCGTACAAACGCCAGACCATCGAGAAAAACCCAAATACACTCATTTGCACATTCACGAACACTAATTTTAATATAAAATAGGTTAAAACTCACGAAAACGCCAATTTCACTCAAAAAGTCATTTTTCCGAGAATCTAGCAAGCACAATTTGCCGTTTTTGTACAAAACATGAGGTTTAAATGAATGTAGCGGCCAATGTATTTATTAAATATCTTAAATAATTCATAGAAACCATTTCCGGAATTTAATCTCATTAAATTCCAAAAACCCTAATATTCTAGTTTACAAAAATACCCTTTTTAACAATTTCAAAGCAAAAATGCACAACTACAATCTAGCTTAGATTTGCATGATCCAAAGCATTAAACCACACTTAATAAAGTTAATGAAGCCATGAAAAACCTAATTAGATTTTTAGTCTCACATATTTAACCAATTTCAAAAACCTAGTAAGCAATTAGCAAATTAACACAATTTTTCAAGTAACCATTTGTAATTAACAATAAGATTAGTTTTCTACAAAACTAAATGTGTTAATCCACATCACTAAACCATGCACAATCAAACACAACTCATTTCCACAACAAACCCTAACTTGAAATCTTAATCATGCAATTTAATTCACATAAACCACATTAACACTTAATTAAAATAGCTTTAAGAAACAAGTAACAATTTAAGCAAAAAAAAAAGTTTAGAATTATACCCAAACACATTTGAAGATCCACAAGTATCCATGGCACTCCAAAATGCTCTCTTTTCACAAGGATCCATGCTAAACGGGCCAAGCTAAAATGGGTAGGAGTCGGATTTGGGTTTTGGGATTTTTTTGATGGATTTAGAAGCAATTTTCGATGAAGTTTTGAAGAGAAATAAGAAGGGAAATGGAGGGGGGGCTGCTGCTGCTGTGGGAGGAGGAATTTCGGCTGGAAAGGGGAGTGGGGGAGGAGAGAGAGGGAGGTAGAGAAAGTGGGGTAGAAGTCAAGGTCAAAGCAAGTCAAAAGTCCACCTAATTCATCCATTTTCTTTTCTTTTCTTTCATTTCTTTTCCTTTGAAATTCAAGTGGAAAAATAAATGGTGGCTGCTGAATTCAGCCATGGGGAGGAGTAAGTAGGGGTGTGTGGGTGTGGGTACGGGTGTTGGGTGATGAAAAATGATAAATACAATACCCCAAACCTCCATTTACGCTAAAAAAAAGCCTTTTTTCTTCAATAATTTCTAAATCGTTTTGGCAAATGATTTCGTTCCAAAAACCACATGATAAAATTTTATTTAATATTTTATGATGCATAAAATTTGTTTCAACTCATTCCGATTTGTAATTTTCCGTAATAAAATGTATTAGTGACGGCTTAAAATAATAATAAAATAATATTTTTTTCAGAAAATTTGAAATTTCACCAGCGGCTCAATAAACACCAAATAATAGCAATTACATAGCTAAAATATGTTTATTTAATTTTTATAATAAGATATTTGTATTTTGACTTTTTACAGAAAACCCCCTTATTTTACCGATATTTCGAAATTTCACCGAAACGATTTTCGAAACGATTTTCAAAACGCTACACAGCGGATCAGGGCGAGATCTCCGCATTAAAGAGGGTGTGCCGGATCGTGTGCCCTTTTGCTGAAGCGACAGGTCACGTGTTGGGTGCCGGTTGGCTGATGTGACATGTCGCAGGCTTTTGGCGTCCGATGGGATGTTGCCAATGCGCTTGCGACAGGTGGAGTAATCGTGGCCGTCGAGTGTACTGAATCGTTTTGGCGGGAATCGACCGTCGCCGCTGGATGAGGACGCCGGCTGTATAAATCGAGGGGAGACCTGATTCGGGGTCTCTCTCTCTTCCCACTTTCCTCATTCTGAGTCTTGTTAGCTCGGCGTTCTCCCCTTGAAGTCAGATCTCAGCGTTTTCTCTTCTCGAGGATTTCCTCCTATCAGGTTAGATGTCTTGTTTTGAGAAGTTTGTAAATGTCGTAGGGGTGGATACTAGGGATTCTTCCCCAGGGTTGGAGCCCCTTCGGGAAGTTGGGGTCAGATCCTCTTCCCGGGGTCGCTCGTCTGGGGCGGTTCCTGGAGCGGTGGCGGCGGACGCCCCTGGTGCATCGTCCTCAGTAAGATATGAGGACGAGCGTGTCACCGCTCGGGCTCGTTTCCATATTCCCTCCGGCTACACGCTACGATTGGCCGAGAAAGGAGAGAGGGCAGATCAGGTGAGAGGTAAAGAGATCGCCTTGTACCTGAAAGCCCTTTGGGCCGGAATACGCCTGTCTTTCTCGCCCGAGATGGTAGCTGCGTTAAATTACATTGGGTTAGCCCCGGGCCAGCTAGTGCCGAACTCCTGGAGGATTCTCCTTGGGTTCCTGGTCCGGTTAAAGTTGCAGACGATCCCCTTTAGTCTGTCCATCCTTGCCTTCTCCTTTATTTACAAAAGTCACCCCGGAACTCGCGCGGGCGACCCGAGATGGGCTTACCTCTCCTTTAGGAAGCAACGGGGGAGTGTAGCCGGGTCAGGAGTTGTCGTCCTGCCTTCTTCCATCCATGATTGGAAGAAGAAGTTTTTCTTCGTCGGGCCGCCAGAGGGTAAGGACTAGCCCGTACCCGTCCAGTAGTTTAGGGATAGGTGCTGGTAGGGAAATCCGTCCAATGACCCCGACGCGGCGAGAGTGGCGGCGTGGGAGCCTATTCCTCGGGCTGATGTGCTGCTTTCTGAGCGGGCCCTCAGTTGGGCCGGGCTCAGCCCCGTCCAGTTCGTCAGTAAGTTAGGAGCTTGTATTTGTTTTTACTTTGTTTGTGTTGCTGATACTATTATATCTTGTCTTGTGCAGAAACCATGGACGTGGACCTCCTCCGAGCAGCCATGCGCAGGCCGAAGAAGGGGTTGAAGGCTGGAGGGGCCAGCTCTTCTCGTCAGACGCCGGTCCCGGCTCCCCCAGCAGCCGTCGCGCCCCAGCGCCTGAGTGCGGATCGCGCCCCAGCGCCTGAGTGCGGATCGCGCCCCGGAGCTCGGCCAGGTGCCGAGCAGAAAAAGGGCTCGGGGAAAGGACGCCTAGGCTTCGGAGGTGGAGACGAGCTCTCCGCCGTCGTCTCTCAAGAGGTTCCCCCGAATAGTTCCGCGGTCTCCGGCCTCTCCGATCTTGGTGGATGAGGAGGGATCCGCTTTGAGGTGCCCTCGGGGCTCTCCGTCGCTGACAGCTTGCTGCACGACATGGAGAGATCGGCCGGGGGTCGGGTCCCAAGGGAACTGTCACGCCCCGCTTCCCAAAATATGGAAAACGAGGGATGACTAGGCCAGCCATGCTCCTACGGTCAAGGAATCATCCTGCCGTAGTCACACTTCGGCTTCTAGCATTGCATGGTAATCAGTAAATAAAGCGCAGTGGTAAAGGAATCACATCACTAATCTATTACATTAATATTCCATTGTTCACAAATTTCAGATAACAAGAACAAAATACTAACCGAAGTCAAACTTACGATCACTTTTATAGAAAGCAGAAAAGAAAGTACACCAGTCTAAATCTCCGTGAACTCGAAGGGT
This sequence comes from Agapanthus africanus, assembly GCA_030015575.1. NCBI lineage: Eukaryota > Viridiplantae > Streptophyta > Magnoliopsida > Asparagales > Amaryllidaceae > Agapanthus > Agapanthus africanus. Next base: position 436,327,125 of record JASDDO010000008.1, on the reverse strand, counting down.
AGATCCGTCTCCTGTGCTGGTCCTTCCGCGGGATCTGAGCATGCATACTCAGGTCGTCAGAGCGACACAATAACAGTTATATTATAATGAGGTGAAACAGGTATATGAGGTAATACTGGTATAAGAACAATGCGAGTAATCACTATGTCACTATATGATGCAGAATATGTTATATGTCCCTATCGGTCTCTAGGTCGAGTTTGAAATCACATAGTGGAAGGAGGATCATGTTTAACAGGAGTCTCGTACATACCCGAGACAACGGCCCACATGCTCGGGACATAACCCTGTCAGCCGGATCGCTAGATCCTATCCTACATGTATCGATATCTCTGTTCGAATGATCATCCTCTAAAATCGGTCCCGCTAAATACGATACTCTTTCCACTTTGATTTCCCCTTTTTCCCCAGGTTCTCACTAGTTATGATCTTGATCTAGTTATGTACAAGTATATCAATGGCACGATTTTTATCACTGTTCACTGTATCAATCACTGTCACGAATGTTCATTTTCCATTGATGTACTTGTCACGACTAAACCAACATCTGTCACGTACGATAATGCAATGTCCACACGTACTAACACTGAGTATATGGCAAGGGTATGATATATGTATGTATGCTATCAATGAGTTCTGTATATTATGAATCAACATGCATGTCATGAAAATAAATTGTACAAATTAACATGTTAAGAATTCAGTACAAATGATGTAGGTAAGATACATAGAACAATCAGTCGGTAATTCACCAAAATTTGTTTCAGTTAAATCGGAGTTTCGGTTCTCAAGATATAGCTATTTCAGTTTTAAGTGCTCGTGGCTGGAAATTCAGTTTCAGAACTGAACGTCCATTTCGCGGCACGAATTGCACCCAGTTGGGCTAAGAATTTAGTGATGTCACAGTTAAATGAAATTTAGGGTTTTCGATAAGGTATTTAACGCAACAGACGGATCCTCAATCGCGTCTGTACGTTGAAAGTTATAACCAGTTTAATCTCAGGGTGTCATTTTAGAATCTGTTCTGGACAGATATACATTCTGCCCTTTTAATTACATTTTAAAATAGCAAACGGCGATGAAATGGAATGGAACCACTTGGTTTGTTAAAATAACAGAACTATATTTAATCTACAGTAGGATTCCGTAACACACGGCTTCAAGAAACACAGTGGTGCAGATCTTTAAACAGAGCACAATAATCAGGAACGCTCTGGACTGCAGTCCAGAGTCGTGTTCCGACCCAGTTATCATCATGATTACAGAACATAAATCATTAGGATTTTCCATAGGGTTAAAGTTCGTCAAGTCGGCTTCGATTTAAGCCCTAGAACACATCAATCCATTATGCATATGATTTATGGTGATTTTATCCGTTTTCAGGCACGAGAAACTTTCTAGTTTTAACGGCATATTTGGGGGTATGAATTTTTGTTACAAACAATCATATTTTCCAGCGATATTCATACACTATGTTTATCACTATAAGGGCCAACATAAAACGTCGGGTTCCGTCAAAATAAACCATTATTTCCATGAAAGAATAGCATCGAACACTTTGATCGTATTATGCATTAGTATTTGGCAATTCCGTAAACTAGTTATTTTAGGTTCATATCATTAATACTTTAGCATGAAGCAAGTAAGCACTTGCCTGGTAACGTATCGGGGTCGCGAGGCAGCGACGTCGTCACGAACGCGCGTTGTACGCCGCGGAACGAGTTCGCGCGAGCTTCGATCAAAACGGGTTTTGCGTCGGAATCTCCCGGAGTCGTCTCGCGTGCGCTGGAAGCTTAGAGAGGCTCTATGGTTCACTTGGGACTTGCTGAGGTCGACGATGGTCGGCCGTGGTCGCTCCGGCGACGTGCACAGTGCACGGGGGGGGGGGGAATGGGTTTAGTGTAGGTTTTGGAGAGAGGGAGAGAGGGAGGTAGCAGTGGGGCTCGGGTGATGGGGTGGTGATGCTGAGGATGTAGGGGGGTCGCCGAGGTGGTTCAGGCGAAGTGGGGCTCGCCGGAGTTGAGGGCAGAGGGTGGCCGAGAGGTAGTGGGGTAGTGTGAATTTTCGAGAGAGAGAAGAGTGCTCGGCTGAGATGGGAATGTGAGGGAAGCTTGGTGAGGTCTGAAGAGGAAAGAGTGAGGTAAGAGAACGGGGGAAAACGAGGAGTTCGTCGTCGTCGGCACGATGAGGTTGGCAGTGGCTGTTTCGAGGTGGGTTCGTGGGGGAAAACTTGGAGGAGTTTGGAGTTTTGAGGAGTTTGGAGGTGAGGGGGAGGTGAGGAGTCGTGGTCGAGGGTCGCGGGGACGTGGGCGACGGCGAGGGCGACGTGGGGAGCTCGGCGCGACGTGAGGCGACGTGGGAGAAGGAAACGAGCGGGAAAAATGTTCGTAGCGAGTGAGGAAGAAGAGACGTGATGATGGGTCGGGTCTGGGTTTGGTGAGGAAGCGGGCCGGGCGCGGTTAGAGGAAGCTGGGCCGGAAAAATCTCCTTTTTAAAAAAATAGAACAGAGTGGGCTGAGTATGGGGGACGGGCTTGGCTGAATAATACTTAAGGGATTTATAAAAATAAATTTTAGTGGGCTGAAGGTAGTTTAGGGTTTTAATTTATTTTAATCTTGTTTTTAATTTGGCTTTGGGTTTTAGGTTTTAATTTCTGGGTTTTAACTTTTAGGTTTTGGGAAAAATATAAATATCTTGCTTAACCAATCAATTCAGAATATGAAGGAAAGGAAAAGAAAATCACTAGAATTCAGAAAAAGGAAACTTTTATTGAATTGGAAACGGGGATTTACATCATACCCCCCTTAACAAAAAATTTCGTCCTCGAAATTTAACAAGGATACAAAGAAACAAAGGTACTAAACAAAGAGATGTGGATAACGATCACGGATGTCTTCCTCCCGCTCCCAGGTGGATTCTCCTGGGGAACGACCGCCCCAAGACACTCGGACTAACGGAATGACCTTATTCTTCAGCACTTTCTCTCTGCGGTCGAGAATGGTAGTAGGCTGCTCCTCGTATGACAGATCAGTCCCCAAAACTAGCTCTGAGTGGTCCAGAACATGGCTCTCATCCCGAACATAACGCCGCAACTGTGACACGTGGAAGGTATTGTGCACACCAGCTAGCGATGGAGGCAAGGCGAGTCGATAGGCCACCTCTCCTACTCGCTCTAACACTTCAAAAGGTCCGATAAAGCGGGGACTAAGCTTTCCCCGACCTCCGAACCTGATAACTCCACGAGTAGGGGAAATCTTCAAGAACACATGATCTCCGACTTCGAACTCAAGTGCCCTTCTGCTGGTATCTGCCCAACTCTTCTGTCGATCCTGAGCCGTCTTGATGCGCTGTCTGATCATTTGAACTTTGTCGACTGTCTGAACGATGAGTTCGGGGCCCAGTAGTCTTCGCTCTCCCACATCATCCCAACATACTGGTGATCGACATTTCCGCCCGTAATGCTTCAAAAGGAGCCATCTGAATACTAGCCTGATAACTATTGTTATAAGAGAACTCGACTAGATGCAGATGGTCCTCCCAGGAACCTTGAAAGTCCAACATACAGGCTCTCAGCATGTCCTCGAGCGTCTGAATCGTACGCTCGGATTGTCCATCCGTCTGTGGGTGATACGCTGTGCTGAAATTAAGGCGGGTACCCAAGCTTTCCTGTAAGCTCTTCCAAAAGTGCGACAAGAATCTCGTGTCTCGGTCTGATACAATGCTGACTGGAACACCGTGAAGTCGTACAATCTCCTGCATATATCTTTCTGCCAATGATTCTGTCGACTGTCCTACTCAGAAAGGTAGAAAGTGTGCAACTTTTGTGAGGCGGTCGACGATAACCCAAATAGCGTTATTGCCCCTAGGGCTCCGTGGTAAGGCCGTCACGAAATCCATAGTAATGTGCTCCCACTTCCATTCCGGTATCGGCAGGGGTTGTAACAGTCCTGCTGTCCTCTGATGCTCCGCCTTCACCTGCTGACATACCAAGCACCTGGATACGAACCTCGCAATTTCCCGCTTCATTCCGTTCCACCAAAAGTGCTGCTTTAGGTCCTGATACATTTCTGTACTTCCCGGATGCACAGAATAAGCTGAACTGTGTGCTTCAGCCAATACTTCTTCTCGAACACCTCCTTTAGGTACGCAGAGTCTACTGCCGAATCTCAGAGAGCCATCTTCATGTATAGTCAATTCCGTTCTCAATCCAGCTTTCACTTCCTCTCTGAACTTTCGCAATCGGGGATCGTCCGCTTGCGCAGTCTTGATGCGGTCCACCAGAGAAGATTGCACCTGCAGTTGCCAAAGTTGACTGAGTGCGTTCGGCGTAACGACCTCAAGTGCAAGTCTCTGGAAATCCTCAATAATGCTCCTTTGATCGGTCAACATCATGACCGCTGGCTTGCGACTGAGCGCATCTGGTACAACATTCACCTTCCCCGGGTGGTACTGAAGGTCCAAGTCGTAATCTGCCATCAGCTCTAGCCATCGGCGCTGCCTCATATTCAATTCCTTCTGGGTGAAAACATACTTCAAACTTTTGTGATCTGTGTACACCTCCACTTTCTCACCCAATAGACAGTGCCTCCAAATCTTCAATGCAAAGACTACCGCAGCTAACTCCAAGTCATGTGTGGGATAGTTCTTCTCGTGGTTTCTCAGTTGTCGAGAGGCGTAAGCAACCACACGTCCGTGCTGCATTAAAACACAGCCTAAGCCTTTCCCTGAGGCATCACTGTGTATCACCAAACCACCTGAATCATCTGGTACAGTAAGAATAGGCGCCGTGGTTAATTTCTGCTTTAGTGTGTCGAAAGCCTGAGTGCACTCCTCTGCCCATGTAAACGGCACGTCCTTCCGAGTCAGTCGCGTCAATGGTTCCGCGATTCTGGAGAAATCTTGAACGAATCTCCGATAATAACCTGCCAATCCCAGAAAACTCCTGATCTCGGCCACTGATTTCGGCGTCGGCCAATCTCTGACAGATTCTATCTTTGCCGGGTCAACCGAGATGCCTTCGCCTGAAACAATATGTCCCAAAAATTGTACCTTGTCGAGCCAGAACTCACACTTGCTTAGCTTCGCATACAGCTTCTCTTCCCGAAGAATTTGTAGGACTGTGCGCAAGTGTTCAGCGTGCTCCTCCTGAGTCTTCGAGTAGACAAGTATGTCGTCGATGAACACGACGACAAACGTGTCCAAGTATTTCGCGAACACCCTGTTCATCAAGTCCATGAATATTGCTGGGGCGTTGGTAACACCGAACGGCATCACAAGGAACTCGTAATGTCCGTATCGGGTCCTGAAAGCTGTCTTGCACACATCCTCGGCTGCTACCCTGATTTGATGATACCCAGAACGAAGGTCCAACTTCGAGAAAACCTTGGCTCCACTTAGCTGATCAAATAGGTCGTCAATGCGCGGGATTGGGTACTTGTTCTTTATGGTAACCTTGTTCAGCTCCCGGTAATCTATACACATTCGCAACGATCCATCCTTCTTCTTTACCAATAGAACTGGTGCACCCCACGGTGAAGCGCTTGGCCGAATGAATCCTTTCTCCAATAGTTCTTCAACCTGTTTCTTCAATTCCGCCAATTCAACTGGTGCCATTCTGTAAGGGGCTCTGGATACTGGGGCTGTACCTGGAATCAAGTCTATTGAGAATTCCAAAATTCGAGGAGGTGGTAGACCTGGTAAATCCTCGGGAAAAACGTCCAGAAAGTCCCGAACAATTTCTGGGTCCGGGCTCCTATCAATCTCCATAGCTGTCAACTCCTTAGGCTTTGCTCTGTATTTAGCTGGCTCCAAAGATTCGCTTCCGCCCTCGAAAATAAACTCCGGATGATTGGGAATGCGGAAGATCACATTCCTTGCACGACAATCGATAACAGCATGAAAAGTGCTCATCCAATCCATCCCAAGAATTGCGTCGTAACTGCCTGTCCCAATTACGAGGAAATTCGCATAGAATTCCCTGCCGCACACTACAACCGGGCATAATCTACATTCTCGGCTAGATATAATAATGCCATTACCCCTATGAATTTCCCATCCCTTAGTTAGTGGTTCATGTGGTATTGAGTGTGTATCAGTGAAATGCTCAGACAAGAAACAATGCGATGCTCCCGAATCAAAAAGTACTCTAGCTGGTAAGGAATGCACGAGTAGAGTACCTGTAACCACATCTCCTGACGCTTCTGCCTGCTCGGCGGTCAAGGTGAAAGCCCGTCCCTGACCGCGACCTGTAAATGGTTGTCTCTGCTCCTGCGGCCTCTGCTGTGACGGTCCAGAACCTGCCTGTGCCTCTGCTCGCTCAGGGCAACTGCCAATCTTGTGCTGACTAGAACCGCAAATCAAACACTGTCCCTTGGCACGGCGACAGTCCTTCTGAGTATGTCCTCCTATACCGCAATAGCCGCAAGTTACGCCCTGTCTCTGGGGGCGCTGCTGTGGTACAAACGGGCGCTTCATTTGCGTCGTCCCTGGCCTGTGAACCGGTATGGCTCCTCGAGAGGGCGTGTGGGTACGAGCTGGAACGACTGGGGGTCTCCTGAACTTGTTAATCAGTTGCTCCTGAACTCTCGCTGCGTTGAGCACCTGTGCGAAAGTCTGTAAATCCAACGATGCAATCAACTGCTGCAACTCAAAATCTAACCCCTGAAGGAAACGCCTGGCCCTGGTGACCTCTGAGGCGACCATGTATGGAGCGAAACAACTCAAGCGGTTGAACTCTGCCGCATAAACATCCACTGGGCGTCCATTCTGCTTCAAAAGAATAAATCTCTCCTCCATTTCTGCCTTGGCTGTGGAAAGGAAGTAATGATCTAGGAAGCACTCCTTAAACTTGCTCCATTCGATCGGCCTGTCAAGTCTGCTCTCTTCCACCGACCACCATGTGCGGGCCTCGTCTTCTAATTGTATCTTTATCACGTTCACTCTGTCTTCCTCTGGAATCCTGGCGGCAGTCAATAAATTCTCCATGTTCACCAACCATTGCTCAGCTTCAAGGGGTTCAGCTAGCCCTGTAAACGCAGCTGGGTGTAACCGCCGGAAGTCTGCTACTGTACCAGCCCTAGCAGGATAAGCTGGTGGAACAACGCCCTCGGGGGCGGTAATAAATGCGGAGGGTCCTCCTGTGGCGGTAATCGCCCTGAGTCCCTCAGTGAGCAAGTCGGTCTTCCTCTCCTGAGCTTCCGCGAGAGTGGTCAGTGCGCTGAGCATCCTTTCCGTGCGGTCCTGTGAGCTGGAGTCCGAGGAGGGATCGTTCGGGGACGTCATATCACTGGAAGATTCAAAAAGGATAGGATCAGATTCAAGGATGGAAATTAAGAGTAGTGAAATAAGAATAACGTAATATTGCATAGTTAATGTTATCCCTTGATACTAAACACAGGCTCTGATACCAACTAAACCATGTCACGCCCCGCTTCCCAAAATATGGAAAACGAGGGATGACTAGGCCAGCCATGCTCCTACGGTCAAGGAATCATCCTGCCGTAGTCACACTTCGGCTTCTAGCATTGCATGGTAATCAGTAAATAAAGCGCAGTGGTAAAGGAATCACATCACTAATCTATTACATTAATATTCCATTGTTCACAAATTTCAGATAACAAGAACAAAATACTAACCGAAGTCAAACTTACGATCACTTTTATAGAAAGCAGAAAAGAAAGTACACCAGTCTAAATCTCCGTGAACTCGAAGGGTAGATCCGTCTCCTGTGCTGGTCCTTCCGCGGGATCTGAGCATGCATACTCAGGTCGTCAGAGCGACACAATAACAGTTATATTATAATGAGGTGAAACAGGTATATGAGGTAATACTGGTATAAGAACAATGCGAGTAATCACTATGTCACTATATGATGCAGAATATGTTATATGTCCCTATCGGTCTCTAGGTCGAGTTTGAAATCACATAGTGGAAGGAGGATCATGTTTAACAGGAGTCTCGTACATACCCGAGACAACGGCCCACATGCTCGGGACATAACCCTGTCAGCCGGATCGCTAGATCCTATCCTACATGTATCGATATCTCTGTTCGAATGATCATCCTCTAAAATCGGTCCCGCTAAATACGATACTCTTTCCACTTTGATTTCCCCTTTTTCCCCAGGTTCTCACTAGTTATGATCTTGATCTAGTTATGTACAAGTATATCAATGGCACGATTTTTATCACTGTTCACTGTATCAATCACTGTCACGAATGTTCATTTTCCATTGATATACTTGTCACGACTAAACCAACATCTGTCACGTACGATAATGCAATGTCCACACGTACTAACACTGAGTATATGGCAAGGGTATGATATATGTATGTATGCTATCAATGAGTTCTGTATATTATGAATCAACATGCATGTCATGAAAATAAATTGTACAAATTAACATGTTAAGAATTCAGTACAAATGATGTAGGTAAGATACATAGAACAATCAGTCGGTAATTCACCAAAATTTGTTTCAGTTAAATCGGAGTTTCGGTTCTCAAGATATAGCTATTTCAGTTTTAAGTGCTCGTGGCTGGAAATTCAGTTTCAGAACTGAACGTCCATTTCGCGGCACGAATTGCACCCAGTTGGGCTAAGAATTTAGTGATGTCACAGTTAAATGAAATTTAGGGTTTTCGATAAGGTATTCAACGCAACAGACGGATCCTCAATCGCGTCTGTACGTTGAAAGTTATAACCAGTTTAATCTCAGGGTGTCATTTTAGAATCTGTTCTGGACAGATATACGTTCTGCCCTTTTAATTACATTTTAAAATAGCAAACGGCGATGAAATGGAATGGAACCACTTGGTTTGTTAAAATAACAGAACTATATTTAATCTACAGTAGGATTCCGTAACACACGGCTTCAAGAAACACAGTGGTGCAGATCTTTAAACAGAGCACAATAATCAGGAACGCTCTGGACTGCAGTCCAGAGTCGTGTTCCGGCCCAGTTATCATCATGATTACAGAACATAAATCATTAGGATTTTCCATAGGGTTAAAGTTCGTCAAGTAGGCTTCGATTTAAGCCCTAGAACACATCAATCCATTATGCATATGATTTATGGTGATTTTATCCGTTTTCAGGCACGAGAAACTTTCTAGTTTTAACGGCATATTTGGGGGTATGAATTTTTGTTACAAACAATCATATTTTCCAGCGATATTCATACACTATGTTTATCACTATAAGGGCCAACATAAAACGTCGGGTTCCGTCAAAATAAACCATTATTTCCATGAAAGAATAGCATCGAACACTTTGATCGTATTATGCATTAGTATTTGGCAATTCCGTAAACTAGTTATTTTAGGTTCATATCATTAATACTTTAGCATGAAGCAAGTAAGCACTTGCCTGGTAACGTCTCGGGGTCGCGAGGCAGCGACGTCGTCACGAACGCGCGTTGTACGCCGCGGAACGAGTTCGCGCGAGCTTCAATCAAAACGGGTTTTGCGTCGGAATCTCCCGGAGTCGTCTCGCGTGCGCTGGAAGCTTAGAGAGGCTCTATGGTTCACTTGGGACTTGCTGAGGTCGACGATGGTCGGCCGTGGTCGCTCCGGCGACGTGCACAGTGCACGGGGGGGGGGGGAATGGGTTTAGTGTAGGTTTTGGAGAGAGGGAGAGAGGGAGGTAGCAGTGGGGCTCGAGTGATGGGGTGGTGATGCTGAGGATGTAGGGGGGTCGCCGAGGTGGTTCAGGCGAAGTGGGGCTCGCCGGAGTTGAGGGCAGAGGGTGGCCGAGAGGTAGTGGGGTAGTGTGAATTTTCGAGAGAGAGAAGAGTGCTCGGCTGAGATGGGAATGTGAGGGAAGCTTGGTGAGGTCTGAAGAGGAAAGAGTGAGGTAAGAGAACGGGGGAAAACGAGGAGTTCGTCGTCGTCGGCACGATGAGGTTGGCAGTGGCTGTTTCGAGGTGGGTTCGTGGGGGAAAACTTGGAGGAGTTTGGAGTTTTGAGGAGTTTGGAGGTGAGGGGGAGGTGAGGAGTCGTGGTCGAGGGTCGCGGGGACGTGGGCGACGGCGAGGGCGACGTGGGGAGCTCGGCGCGACGTGAGGCGACGTGGGAGAAGGAAACGAGCGGGAAAAATGTTCGTAGCGAGTGAGGAAGAAGAGACGTGATGATGGGTCGGGTCTGGGTTTGGTGAGGAAGCGGGCCGGGCGCGGTTAGAGGAAGCTGGGCCGGAAAAATCTCCTTTTTAAAAAAATAGAACAGAGTGGGCTGAGTATGGGGGACGGGCTTGGCTGAATAATACTTAAGGGATTTATAAAAATAAATTTTAGTGGGCTGAAGGTAGTTTAGGGTTTTAATTTATTTTAATCTTGTTTTTAATTTGGCTTTGGGTTTTAGGTTTTAATTTCTGGGTTTTAACTTTTAGGTTTTGGGAAAAATATAAATATCTTGCTTAACCAATCAATTCAGAATATGAAGGAAAGGAAAAGAAAATCACTAGAATTCAGAAAAAGGAAACTTTTATTGAATTGGAAACGGGGATTTACAGGAACGCTGAAGGCACAAATGGCGTCCATCGCCCAAGAGGCCCTGCAAGTTAGCGCTCGTATATCGTCTCATTGCTTAGGAGATTTGGTGCCTCCTTTTCTTTCTGACCCCCCTCCGATTTCTTCAGGTCCTCCAGCACGTCGCTATCGTCGCCCAGATGGAGGAGGAGGAGATAGCCCCGGCGATGCGAGCCGCGGGCGAGCTCTCCTCGCTGGGGGAGAGCTCAAAGCGGGAGCTGGAGGCGGCGATGGCGAGGGTTGCTGCCCTCGAGGACGAGGTGGCTGCTGGGAGGCAGGAGGCGGCGGCCGCGAAGCAGGAGGCAGCGGCAGCGAAGCAGTTGGTGGCGGTCTTGAAGCAAGAGGTGGCCAGGTTCCGTGAGGCCGCCCAGGTCGCAGAGGCCAAGCTTCAGGGCTCCGAGGTGCTCGTCGGAACCATGAAGAAGTCAGTGAGCACCCTTCGAAAGGAGTTAGGGGCTGCGGTAGAGGCAGGAAGAGAGCCGACCTCAGGGCGGCGGAGGCGGTGGAGAACTTCCAGAAGTCGGAGCAGTTCTACACCGTCCTAGTCTCGGCCACCACCCTCATCTGGTATGAGGCTTTCGACGCCATCAAGGCCCAGGGGCCGGAGTTTGCAGATGAAGAGCTCCGAGCAGAATATCCCAGTGGGGATGACAAGTAGGGGGATTCCCCCGGGAGCACTGCCGGGGAAGGGACTCTCGGCGATGGCGACGCCGAGGCTTCTATGGCGGACGCATCCCCAGTCGCGGTGGACGTCGAGCTCATCGATATCGCGCCCGGCCATGGGGCCTGAAGCACCTCGTCTTCTCTTTGTCTTTTCCTTTGTCACGTCAGGTATTCTGTAGGCCTCCGGGCATTTTTGTAAGGCTGGGAGCCTACAGTACCCTTGTAGAAGCTTTGACTTTTTGAATAAAGATTTTTGTTTTTGCAGTAGTGTTTGTGCTTGTATTTCCTTTTATTGGTAGATACTTGTATTTGCACAGACTGCCTTCATTTTATGCCGGTTCTTTGTCTAGCGATCACACATCGAGTTGAATCCGTTCATTTGCCGAGTGTGCAAAGACCGGTGCGAAGACGGTATCTCTTTGGCCCCGAAGTCGAGGTGGAGATCGCTCAGACGTTGATAGACCGGATGCCTCTTGTTGAGTTCATGTTCCTTAGGTGTTGGAGGGGCCGTGAGTGGCCTACTAAGGATGCGACCGAGCAGGGTAGCCGCTCGGTGCCTCTTGGCGAGGGTTTTGATCCTTAGCGCTGGAGGGGCCGTGAGTGGCCTACTACGGATGGCCGAGCAGTGTAGCTGCTCGATGGCTCTTGGCGAGGGCTTTGATTCCTAGTTTTTTGGGGTAGGGAGCTACCAGCCAGGGATAACCGAGCAAGGGCGGGCCCGGTTGCCTCTTGCGAAGGATTTGATCCTTAAGGACGGGCCGAGCAGGGTTACTGCCCGGTGCCTCTTGGCGGGGGCTTTGACCCCTGCTTTGGTAGGGAGGTACCAGTCAAGGATAACCGAACAAGGGAGGGTCTGGTTGCCTCTGTGAGGACTTTGATCCCTGGTTTGTTGGGTAGGAAGCTACCAGCCAGGGATAACCGAACAAGGGTAGGTTCGGTTGCCTCTTGCGAGGGCTTTTCATCCTTAGCGTGGGATGGGCCGTAAGTGGCCTACTAAGGATGGCCGAGCAGGCTTACTGCCCGGTGCATCTTGGCGAGGGCTTTTTGTCCTTAAGGATGGCCGAGCAGGGTTGCAGTCCGGTGCCTCTTGGCGAGATCTTTGATCCTTGGCGTTGTGGGGTAGGGAAGCTACCAGCCAAGGATAGCCACTCGGCTGCCTCTTGGTGAGGGCTTTGATCCCTGGCGTTGTGAGGTAGGGGAGCTACCGGCCAGGGATAGCCGAGCAGGGTAGACGCTCGGCTGCCTCTTGGTGAGGACTTTGATCCCTGGCGTTGTGAGGTAGGGGAGCTACCGGCCAGGGATAGCCGAGCAGGGTATCCGCTCGGCTGCCTCTTGGTGAGGGCTTTTGATCCCTGGCGTTGTGAGGTAGGGGAGCTACCAGCCAAGGATAGCCGAGCAGGGTAGCTGCAGGGCTGCCTCTTGATGAGGTCTTTGATCCCTAGCATTGTGGGGTAGAGAAACTACCAGCCAGGGATAGCTGAGCTGGGTAGCTGCTGGGCTGCCTCTTCGTGAGGGCTTAGATCCCTGGCGTTGTGGGGTAGACGAGCTACCGGCTAGGGATAGCCGAGCAGGGTAACTGCTGGTCTGCCTCTTCGTGAGGGCTTCGACCCTCGGCGGTGGAGGGGACGCAGGAGGCCCGCCAAGGAAGAACCAAGCAGTGAGGCTGCTCGGTCGCCTCTTAGTGATGGCTTAGATCCCTGGCGTTGTGGGGTAGGCGAGCTACCAGCCAGGGATAGCCGAGCAGGGTAGCTGCTGGGCTTCCTCTTCATGAGGGCTTCGACCCTCGGCGCTGGAGAGGCCGTGGGAGGCCCGCCAAGGATGAACTAAGTAGTGAGGCTGCTCGGTCGCCTCTTAGTGAGAGCTTAGATCCCTGGCATTGTGAGGTAGGCGAGCTACCGGCCAGGGATAGCCAAGCAGGGTAGCTGCTGGGCTGCCTCTTGGTGAGGGCTTCGGGAAGATGGACAGTCGCGATTGACACGCGCCACGAACGTGCGGAGGAGGCGAAGCGCCAGAGCCGCGTCGTTTCGATTTCGCGTCGAGCGGCGTGGTGTCTGCCGCGTGGCGGCACAGTTGAGGGTGACAGTTGAACTCCGGGGGCATTGTAGGCTATAAAATGGAGGGATTGTTGATGACTCCTTTCCTCACACCCAAAACGCAAAAATGGAGGACTTCCCTTTCACCATCGAAGATATCATAAACTTCGAAGATGTCTACCTCTACGACCCGTATTTCAATGAAGACACGGTGCAGTTGGTAATAGGCAGGATCGAGGACCACTTCGGCCGATTGCTCCCCCGGCGGTCTTCCCTCCTTCAGCTGCTGATGTACTCCATCTGGAGGACATCGCCGGGGTTTTACAACCCCTTATCCGAAATGCTGCTCGACGAGGCCATAGGCAAGCTAAGGTCTCTGAGGCACTTCGGCCTGATCTCTGCGAGTCGGCTATACCGCTCGGAAGCGCTCGTCCGTGAGTGCTACCGATTGAAGCACGATGCCGACGCTCGCAGGGGGGATCGAAGGCTGAGGCTGGATGCTACGAGGGTGTTGGGGTCAAAATTTGCACCCCTGGTTGACCGAGTCAAAGTCAGGGTCAACCCCAAGCCAGGTGGGCCCAAGCCCAGGTCAAGCGGGCCCATGCCCAAGTCGAGCTCGCGGCCAGCCTTCTCCATGCCAAAATATAGATCATGTAATAAATAATTTTTATGTTATTTTTTATGCATGAATGTATGCAAAGTGGGCATAAAGCCAAATTTTTGTAAAGCCCATGGCTTATGTGCAAAAAAAATGGCACATGAGCCATGAGATGGGCAAAATGCCATTTTGTAAAGCCCAAGGGGTTATATATAAATATGTAAGCCTATATAAGGCAACATGATGATGAATAAAGCATAAACTTTTCATTCCCCTAAAAAATCTAGGGTTTGTGCCTCTTTCCCCTTTCTGAAGGTTCCAAACCTTCTTCTTTCTTTTGAATTAAATCAAGAGTTTTACTCTTCTTTTTACAAAACAAAATAGTTTTTCACCACAAAACCCACAAAAAGGAACTCAGATCTGCCATCAGATCTTAAAAAAGAGAGATTTTTAAAATCTCATACTTCTTGATCTTCAAGATCCGGCAAACAAAGGAAGAAGAAGAAGACCCATCTGCAGAAACCCAACTTCGGGGAATAACTAGGACTCAAGGGGAGAAGCCCTTCATCAGCTTCAAAACATCCTAGGAGTTTAACTCCTTATATATATAAATACAGAGAATAATAAGTGCTCCTTTCTGGGAGTACAACTCCCATTGCAGGGACCAAGTCCCTTTTGCCGCTCGAGCGCCCACGTGCTGACACGTGGGGCGCTAGCGCTTAAAGCGCTAGCGCTCTTGCGCTCAAAGCGCTAGCGCCCGAGCGTCCACGTGGTGCTCTAGCGCTCTTGCGTGCAGAGCGCTAGCGCCCAAGCGCCCACGTGCTGACACGTGGTGCTCTAGCGCTCAGAGCGCTAGCGCACGAGCGCCCACATGCTGACACGTGGTGCGCTAGCGCCCAGAGCGCTAGCGCTCGAGCGCCCACGTGCTGACACGTGGTGCGCTAGCGCCCAGAGCGCTAGCGCTCGAGCGCCCACGTGCTGACACGTGGGACGCTAGTGCTCAAAACGCTAGCGCCCTTGCGCTCAAAGCGCCAGTGCCCAAAAGCGGTGGCTCAAGCGCCACGTGCTGACACATGGTGTGCTAGCGCTCAAAGCGCTGGCGCTTTTCCCACGCATCCTTTGGATGCCCTTTCCTTTTTTTATTATATATATATATATATATATATATATATGTATGTATACACATACACACACATACTCTACAACATTGTCCCTCCCAAAAAAATTTGGGCCGGGGCGCTGCCCCGCACCCCGTAAGGGGGCTACTAGCCTCCTTGACCCCCAGCCCCCTATCCGGGTAGCGGGACCCCCGTAAAAACTCTGCGTGGATCCCGATATATCCAAGCCCTCTCCAAAACAAAACACACGTACATTGCACATTGAGTTCGCATGACCAGTTTAACCCGTCAATCGAAGGTTCCCTCGCTCCAAAGGCGAGGGGTAATTAACGGCAGCTTAGTCCGCGGCAGCCGGAGATTCGGATCCCCACAATCAATAAACCCCGGCCTACCCTAAGCAGGGGGAATCCATAGTACGCCTGACAAGCGCGAGCGTATTTCCATCTCAATGGGGTGACGAAAAACACCCTACAGATTCTGGCAGGCCCGGTGGGACAAATCTCTCCTCCCATATTTCGGGTTAATCATTCATGTGAACTCAATCAATATACATATCGCTTGCTTGTACTGAAATCATGCTTCTGTTTGCAGGTTAACAATTTTCGACTGCAATCTTCGAACACAAGTCGGTATTTGAACGACTTTCCTTAGCCCCAG
Organism: Agapanthus africanus; assembly: GCA_030015575.1. Lineage (NCBI taxonomy): Eukaryota > Viridiplantae > Streptophyta > Magnoliopsida > Asparagales > Amaryllidaceae > Agapanthus > Agapanthus africanus. The sequence continues at coordinate 436,311,533 of JASDDO010000008.1, read as the reverse complement.
CTGGGGGCAAGACCATCAACACCGACAAAGTAATAAGCCATCTCGAGCAAGCTCCAGCGGTGCACCTGACAACTGCTCAATCGGGTATCTTCTCTAAGCTCCCCGTCGGATGACCACTACGTCGTTAAACTGGAAACAGATGACCACCACGTGTTAAACTGGAAACAGATAACCTCTATGTCGTTAAACTGGGAACAACTGACCACCACGTCGTTAAACTGGGAACAATCGACCTCTAAGTCGTTAAACTGGGAATGTAAAAAAATATATATATATATATGTAAATCAAAAAAATGTGTAAATAAAATAAAAATAAAGAAAAGCCGAAATGATGGGGCAACTCGCAATAAAAATCAGCGAGTAAAAATAAAAATGAAAATAAAGCCGAAATGATGGAGCAACCGCGAATAAATAGCCGAAATGATAGGGCAATCGCGACCTTCGCGATAAGAAAAGCTGAAATGATAGAGCAATCGCGGTAAAACAAAAACTTAAACAAAAAAACAACAAAACAAAGGCGAATGATGAGTCGCTCCTGGTACCATATTCCAGTGCAGTGATGCAGACGCCAACAAAAATTCAAATTCCCAAAAATTTTCTGGCCCTACGGTTAGTCCCCAAATTGACTACCGTATACAATCCACGGGCTCAAATAATTCTCAGCATACCCATGCCCCACCGCAATCACCAGTTACGTGGCTGGTCTCCGCCTTTGGAATTATGCTCCATTGAGAAGACCCACTCATGTGTCCTCACGATACATGGGGAGAACAAACTTTGTGGGATCCTTACGACTCATTAAGGAAAAACACACTTAGGAGCCCTCACGACTCCTAAGGAGAAAATACACCTGCGGGATCCTTACGACTCGTAGGGAGAAAATGCTTTTATGGGACCCTCACTGCCCATAAAATTGAAAAGCCTTAGGCGATAGGGATCTAAACCTGTCTCCTAAGCCATCGCTCTCCAATCCCCAAGTGGCGAATGATGAGTCGCTCCTAGTTCCATATTCCAGTGTAGCGATGCAGATGCCAACCAAATTTCAAATCGCAATCCTTAAATGGCGAATGATGAGTCGCTCCTGGTACCATATTCCAGTGCAGCGATGCAGACACCAACTAAATTCTAAATTCCAGTTCCCAAGTGGCGAATGATGAGTCGCTCCTGGTACCATATTCCAATGCAGCGATGCAGACGCCAACCAAGTTCCAAATCCCATACCCCAACGGCGAATGATGAGTCACTCCTAGTACCATATTCCAGTGCAGCGATACAGACGCCGACAAAGTCCCGAAATTTTTCCGGCACTACGGTCTGGATCATACATCCTGCAAAACCGTATACAATCCACGGGCGTAAAATAACCCCAATCTCTCCCAAGTCCTACCGGTGAGACCACAATCAAAGTCCCACCAAAAATAATAAAATAAAAATAAAAATAAAAATAAAAATAAAAAAGTTATGTCCACAAGCAAAATGGGCACGGATGAAAACCCGAAAGGGCTCCGTGAGTAAAAACAGCAGGACTGCCGGCAAGTTTGTGAAAACCCGAAAGGGCGCAAACTCGTGAAAAAGAGATGAAATGCACTCACAAAGTGCTCTCGACTTTGTGAGGAGAAAATTCCCGTGTGAGATCCTTACGACTCATAAAAGAGCAACACACTTAGGAGTCCCCACGACTCCTAAGGAGAAAATACACCTACGGGATCCTTACGACCCGTAGGGAGAAAATGCTTTGTGAGACCCTTACGGCTCACAAAATTGAAAAGTCTTAGGTGATAGGGATCTAAAACCTGTATCCTAAGCCATCGCTTCCTGATAAGCAAGCGCAAATGATGATTCGCTCCTGGTACCATATTCCCGTGTAGCGATACTGATGCCAAGCAAAAATCGATTCCCAAATCCTCTCATGACAAATGATGATTCGCTTCTGGTACCATATTCCAGTATAGCGATGCTGATGTCAACCCAAATCAAATCAAACCAACAACCTCTGCGGCGGAATCATGCTCTGTCCCAGAATTTACCCCGTGTCGAAATCATGCTTCGCCTCGGGATATCTATCTCCTCGTCGGAATTATGCTCCGCCACGGAATCAAATCAACTAACCAGCTCTGTGTCGGAATCATGCTTCATCTCAGAGTGTACCCCGCGTCGAAATCAAGCTTCGCCTTGGTGTATCTGCCTTCCCTATCGGAATTATGCTTCGGCTCGGAATCAACCAACGACCTCCTCGTCAGAATTATGCTCCGCCTCGGAATCAAGTCAACCTGCAAGCTCTGCGTCGGAATCATGCTTCGTCTCAGAATGTGCACCTCGTGCCGAAATCATGCTTCGCCTCGGTGTACCTGCCTCCCTGTCGGAATTAAGGCCGCCTCAGAATCAAGTTGACTAATAAGCTCTGCGCCGAAATCATGCTCCGTCTCAGAATGTACCCTTTGTCGAAATCATGCTTCGCCTCGGAGTATTTGCCTTCCCTTTCGGAATTATGCTTCGTCTGGGAATCAACCTCTGCATCGAAATTATGCTTCGGTCAGAATGTCTGCCGCCCTTCGGAATGATGCTCCGATCTCTGGAATCATGCTCCGCTCATCGGAATGATGCTCCGATCCCCTGGAATCATGCTCCGCTCATCGGAATGATGCTCCGATCGCTGGAATCATGCTCCGCTCTTCGGAATGATGCTCCGATCCCCAGAAATCATGCTCCGCTCTTCGGAATGATGCTCTGATCCCTGGAATTATACTCCGCCCTTCGAAATGATGTTCCGATCCTTGGAATGATGCTCCGCGCTTCGGAATGATGCTCCGATCCCTGGAATGATGCTCCGCGCTTCGGAATGATGCTCCGATCCGTGGAATCATGCTCCGCCCTTCGGAATGATGCTCCGATCTCTGGAATCATGCTTCGCCTTTCGGAATGATGCTCCGATCTCTGGAATCATGCTCCACCCTTCGGAATGATGCTCCGATCCCTGGAATCATGCTCCGATCCCCTGGAATCATGCTCCGCGCTTTGGAATGATGCTCCGATCTCCTCCGATCCCTGGAATCATGCTCCACTCTTCGGAATGATGCTCCGACCCAGGAATAATGCTCCGCAAATCGGAATGATGCTCCGATCCCTGGGAATCATGCTCCCCGAGGGATACTCCGACCCTGGAATTATGCTCCGCAAATCGGAATGATGCTCCGATCCCAGGGAATCATGCTCCCCGAGGGATACTCCGACCCTGGAATTATGCTCCGTGAATCAGAATGATGCCCCGATCCCCGGGAATCATGCTCCCTGGGACGATGCTCCTCCCCCGGAATGATGTTCCACCTCGAAGTTCAGCTTCAAGATCCATCAATTTCATGCACACAACTTAAATGTGCGGTGTGCATTTATTGATGGGGGCACTTTGTTGGGGTCAAAATTTGCACCCCTGGTTGACCGAGTCAAAGTCAGGGTCAACCCCAAGCCAGGTGGGCCCGAGCCCAGGTCAAGCGGGCCCATGCCCAAGTCGAGCTCGCGACCAGCCTCCTCCATACCAAAATATAGATCATGTAATAAATAATTTTTATGTAATTTTTTATGCATGAATGTATGCAAAGTGGGCATAAAGCCAAATTTTTGTAAAGCCCATGGCTTATGTGCAAAAAGAAATGGCACATGAGCCATGGGATGGGCAAAATGTCATTTTGTAAAGCCCAAGGGGTTATATGTAAATATGTAAGCCTATATAAGGCAACATGATGATGAATAAAGCATAGACTTTTCATTCCCCTCAAAAATCTAGGGTTTGTGCCTCTTTCCCCTTTCTGAAGGTTCCAAACCTTCTTCTTTCTTTTGAATTAAATCAAGGGTTTTACTCTTCCTTTTACAAAACAAAATAGTTTTTCACCACAAAACCCACAAAGGGGAACTCGGATCTGCCATCAGATCTCAGAAAAGAGAGATTATTAAAATCTCATACTTCTTGATCTTCAAGATCCGGCCAACAAAGGAAGAAGAAGGAGACCCATCTCCAGAAACCCCACTTTAGGGGAGAACTAAGACTCAAGGGGAGAAGCCCTTCATCAGCTTCAAAACATCCTAGGAGTTTAACTCCTCATATATATGTGTGTGTGTGTGTGTGTGTGTGTGTGTGTGTGTGTGTATGTGTGTGTGTGTGTGTGTGTGTGTATGATATATCTCATACTTCTTGATCTTCAAGATCCGGCCAACAAAGGAAGAAGAAGGAGACCCATCTCCAGAAACCCCACTTTGGGGGAGAACTAAGACTCAAGGGAAGAAGCCCTTCATCAGCTTCAAAACATCCTAGGAGTTTAACTCCTCATATATATATAGACACACACACATACATATATATTTATATATATAAATACAGAGAATAATAAGTGCTCCTTTCTGGGAGTACAACTCGCATTGCAGGGACCAAGTCCCTTTTGCCGCTCGAGCACCCACGTGCTGACACGTGGGGCGCTAGCGCCCAGAGCGCTAGCACCCGAGTGCCCACGTGCTGACACGTGGTGCGCTAGCGCTCTTGCACTTAGAGCGCTAGCGCCCGAACGCCCACATGCTGACACGTGGGGCGCTAGCGCTCAAAACACCGGCGTCCTTGCGCTCAAAGCGCCAGCGCCCAAAAACGGTGGTGCTCGAGCGCCCACGTGCTGACACGTGGTGCGCTAGCGCTCAAAGCGCTAGCGCTCTTGCACTCAAAGCGCTAGCATCTAAAGCGCTGGCGCTTTTCCCATACATCCTTTGAATGCCCTTTACTTTTTTTTATTTTATATATATATATATATATATATACACACACACACACACACACATACACTACAACATTGTCCCTCCCAAAAAAATTTGGGCCGGGGCGCTGCCCCGCACCCCGTAAGGGGGCTGCTAACCCCCTTAACCCCCAGCCCGCTATCCAGGTAGAGGGACCCCCGTAAAAACTCTGTGTGGCTCCCGATATATCCAAGCCCCCTCCAAAACAAAACACACGTACATTGCACATTGAGTTCGCATGATCAGTTTAACCCGTCAATCGGAGGTTCTCTCGCTCCAAAGGCGAAGGGTAATTAACGGCAGCTTAGTCCGCGGCTACCGGAGATTCGGATCCCCACAATCAATAAACCCCGGCCTACTCTAGGCAGGGGGAATCTGTAGTACGCCTGACAAGCGCGCGCGTATTCCCATCTCAATAGGGTGACGAAAAACACCCTACAGAGGGCTCGGCTGGCGGAAATATTGTCAGAATACCACGAGCAGTGTTCTCTGCACCCTGTCCCCCCGCTGTTGTAATTCTTTTTTTTTTCTTTTTCTTTTGTATGTACGGCTGAGGAGCCTATAGTACCCCTTGAATGAATAAAATTCTTTTTCTTTTCTGCTATGCTTTATTGATCCCTTTATTATATAAACAAAAGATCTCAAGAAAGATGTACATTGCTCTGAAAAGAAAATACATGCTAGTAGATGTTCTTATTCGTGCAGCTCGAGCCCCCCGGATGTCTGTTGGTATCTATGCCCGACACAGGGTACCGAGCTTCGTGGGTACCAGGCATATCCTCCGCAGACATTACCAAGATCTAGCCGATGGTCAGCTCGGCGGGAGGGGGACGCTGCTTCTGCTCGCGGTCTGCTTGCCGCTTGTCCCTTAAGTACGCTGCGAGGTTCCCCAAACGGATGAGCTCTTCAATATAGTCTCGGGGTTGTTTGCAGCTCTCCGTTGAGTGGCCCAGCGACCTATGAAAGCCGCGGTAGGGGCCCCAGGTTCGCTTTGAGGCCATTCGCGGGACTGGAGGAAGCTTGAAGAACCCCTCACCCTTGGCCTCCTCTAGTAGCACCGCCTGGGAGACGTTGAGCGGGGTATACTTCTGGAACTTTGGGAGATAGGGCTTTTTCCGCTCAGGTCCCCTTCTCTCTTCTTTTGCCCTCTTCTTTTGGTCGGTTTGCTCTGTTCGGGGGAGATTTGCATTTACCTCGGATTCGAGCTAGACCTCGCGCTTGGTCCAGGCCTTTACCTCGGCCATGGTCTTAGGTTGCGCTAATGCAAAGGAGCGCAACCACTCCTTGTGCCTAAGACCAGACCTTAGTGTCATGATGACCGTCTCGTCCCGATGCTCGGAGACCTCAAGGAGGGCGTTGTAGAAGCGGGTGATGTATGCTTTGAACGTCTCTTTGTCACAGCTCTTGATCATGAAGAGGAGGTCGACGGTGCGCTTTTGCCGCCTGTTCCCAACGAAGTGGCCGAGGAATTAGGTGGCCAGCTCGTCGAAGGTTAAGATCGAGCGTGGCTCGAGTCCTCGGAACCAGTCTCGCTCGGAGCGGATGAGAGTAGCCGGGAAAGCTCGACACTGGGCGGCATCGGAGTGGTCTTGGAAACTCATTCCCGCGGTGAATGCAACCAAGTGATCCTTCGGGTCAGACTTGCCGTCAAAGAGGGAGACCTTTGGGGGCTTGTTACGGGAGGAGACGTGGACGGCGAGCAGCTCCTCGGTGAACGGTTTTATGAGCGAGTCGGCGGTATACTTAGCCCCATCGCTCGAACGGTGACCTTCCCGATGCAGACTCTCGTTCTTCTTCTCGAGGGCGTCGAGTCGGCCATGGTACCTGTTCACACCATAATATTGTATTATTATATTCCCCATTCTTATTCTTTTTATAAATAAACAGGTGCTTTTGACACATGTCTGCTACATGTTACAGGTTACAGGTTCTTGGATCTAAAACAGTGAAAACTATGAAAAGACAATGCAAAAGTGAGACTACTAATGATAAATGGTGAAATTTTTATCGCGCCTACATTTTGAGGAACAATGAACAACAGTTCACCGAGTATAAAGGCAGCGACACGAAGAAATAGTAAAAGTCCACTACAATGTTCACTGGAAAGATCTGGAAGAAAACAGAAAACAATTTGAGAAAGGACCTGTATAAACAGGAAGTACAAGACACCAGAAGCCAGCCCAAGAAATTACCAAGCCCAATTCTGCCTTTTGGCCGCGGAACCGCGGCCAAACAAGGCCTTGGGCCGCGGTTCCGCGGTGGAGTAAGCCCATATTGTGTACAAAAATTTACCAAAATGCAGTGGCGGCGTTGACTGGTCTTCATAAGGGCAAATATGTAATTGTAGACATGCGGGTCAAATGTAACCTAGGGTTTCCTATTCTCTATAAATAGGAACTCTAAAGATTGTAATTTTTTTTGCCTCCCTATGCCTCTTTCTTTGAATAAAATTTAGAAATCTTTTGGAGAGTATCGATGCCTCTTTTCATATCATGAATTCAGATCTGACAACCCTGCGTTGATATTTGGAGAGAGCCATCTGTAAAATAAGTAGGTAATTTCAATTCTTGTCCTAGGTAATTTTTCATTCTCTGTCCTAGATTAAATTTAATTCATTACCCTAGTTAGATAGTTAGATCTTTAATTCAATTGCCCTAGATTAATTTAGTTTTTAGATTTAATTAATCCATTCACACCGTTCGGAATTAACTCGTAAGAGCGATTAGGAAATTCACAACATCCCTGTGGACCGACCCGTACTCACCGGCTAGCTACATGCGACGCCGTTCTTGATTGCGGTTTATAGATAGTTTTTGAGATTGAATCAGTACCCCGACAACTCGGCGCATTCTGATCCCAGGTCTCTGCTGTTGGAGGCCCGCGTCCGGCCGTGGCTCCGGTTCCTCTCAATGAGGTTCCTTAGATCCTCCGGCGAGGTAGTCTTCGAGTCGCCGTTGTGAGTCTCGTTCGCGCAACCCCGTCGAGGGAGGGGGTGTCGGTCAGGCCAGGTAACAGACGAGCTGACAGACATCTCCTCGGGAGGGACAGGTGCGCGGAGGATCTCGGGACGAGGCGCTCTGGCGACGGACCTCGGCGTTGAACTGTGAGGCGTCCAGCGGGCCTCAGAACGTATTGGCCCGAGAGATCTGCAGCCATGAGAGGTAGCGACGCGGTGGTCGGCAGTGCCGATGCGGACGGAGTCTTCTCTTCCCCTGTAGGGGTTCTGGTCCCGAGGCGGGGGATCGGCGACTTGGTGATCTTGCCCTGCTGTTTGGACGCGGACAAGTGCTTCCACGATGGACGCGAGTCGGTCTATCCGGCCGGCGAGGGCGTTGATGGCATTCGGCGGAGGAGCTTCGTTCGCGCCTCCATTGAAGGGGAGGCGGCAGCTGGTGCTTGGATCTTCGTGATGATCGCTCGCCATTTGATTGAGATCGGAAAGTGAACTTTTGTTTTTGTGGAATCAAGGATTTCCCACAGACGGCGCCAGCTAACGGAGGCGTGAATCTCCTTCAGATGTTACCTTCCGTTGATCTGCTGATGGCGGCGACGGGTGGCTGAGATTGGATCTGGAGGCTGTCGCTCCTGAAGCGTGTGGATCTCAATGGGTTTGAGGTTATGGTTGCCGAGCTACCTGCAAGGATGTCCCGAGGTGGTTGTACCACCGAGGACTCTCTGATGGTCAAGTTAGACTAAAGATCCGAGCAGAATAACGGCTTAGTGGAGTAAAAATGGCTTACTTGGACCGTCTGAACGAGGGGTTTATATAGCGGTGGCAGCAGGCGAAGCAGGCGCAAGAATCACGCCGGCCGTTACGCTCCCGACGTCACGCCCGCGTGATGAGCGGGGCCTCCCATTAATGGCGAGACAGGCTCGTTAATGGGGGATCGTGGTAGCGTGGAACGTAGGATATGGCCGGCGGAGATCTCGCACATGGCGAGATTCACGGGATGGCGGTTACGCCTGCAAGCGGTGCTGTTGGTCGGCCGATGAGACCGAGGAAGATGACCTCGGCGGGAGAGCTCGCGGAGGAGCGGGAGAGCCGAGGTATTTTGGTTCTGCTCGAGCCCGGAGGCGAGCTGAGAGGGCCGAGGAGGCTCGGGCCTGTGATAGCTCGGGGACGAGCTGTGGGGCCGAGGAGGCCAATTGTGCTGGGGGCTCGGAGGTGAGCCAGCGTTTGCTCGTAGGACGGGCAATGAGTGGTCTGGTCGGCCACTGTAGGTCCTTTCTTGTGAGCCCTGGGACACGTCCTCTGCAACGTGTCCTGATCTGAGAGATCACCGATATCAAGCATCATCACAGAGAGAAAAGAGTGAAAGCTCCAAAGTTCTAAAACTAAATGCTATAAATCATATATAAGAAGGTGAACTATTAGACTTAATGCCCTTGGTACAAAATTATGTCAAATCCGAGTCGTAGCGCTCCACCAATATGCTAGGGGCAAGAACAAGATCATAAAATGATTAGGGGGAAAAATAACAAACATTATTTTAGAGAATAATAACAAAGACGAGTTATTTCTAAGACAAAAGATTGCCTCGCAGTTGAGATGGTATTTAAACATCTATTACCAAGATATATATTTTCTCTAGCATATGTGGTTTATAGAGCTTTAGGGCAATTTACGTACATAGGATCTATTTATTATAACGGATTCTAAATAAATGAGCTTACTTCCAAATAATTCATTTGGTTCTTTCACTCGAATCAAATGAAATGATATCATATAAGATATTTTGGAAATTGTTTATTTCTTTGCGGTGAATATTTAATTTTGTTCTTAATGTATTTAGTCTAAATTTTTCCCTCACACTATATTATTATCGAGTGCATTGTATGTTTTCCAGATTCATTCTCTTATTATAAATTTGTTCATTCCCGCGATAACATGTACAACACCAGGTGCATTTTTCCTTTTGCTAATATTCTTTTGTCAATTATCTATTTTTCCCTTGGCATTTCCTTTGTTGCTAATGCGACTATATCCATTGGCAATATTTTCCTCGCTGCGTTTTGGACCAATTAAATTTACGTTTTTTATGCTTTCCTTCATCAGTTTGTTCTTTCACCCTTAGAAATAAATAATCGCCGAGAGAATATTATCAAGTGGGAAAATTCATAGTTTCCCTGAATGCGTGTGGATGCTGTGTGTGTGGCGTGTGGATAGGATAGGGCTTACGGGCAGTGCCAAAAAATAAACCCTATATACTATATATGGAGCTATTAATAAACTTAAGAATCTGGTAAGACAATCCTTTATGGTTCCCGGGTTTATAGATACTATATATAACAAGGAAAAAAGAGCACTTTCAAAATACGAATTTTCATTTCTCTTGAGATTAGAAAGATTTTTCTTTTCTTTTTCACTTTTCTTTGTCATTTAATTATCTACTAGCTTTTATGAACATGTGGATACCAAGCAATGTATATGAAAAAAATAATGAATAGTTGTGATTATTTTCTTAATCCTGAAAAGGATATCTATATTTCATAAGAAATTAGTGTTATCGCTTGCTACTAGCAAGCTATTGTATTTACGTTGACTCAGGTTTTGCGTAATTATTGAATTATGTATATATAAGAAAAGTAAAACAATTGATGGAAATTAATTAATATATTTAGAAAAGATTTATTGTGAATGTAATAACATAAACACATATATTCCCTGAAATATAACATACATATTTATAGCACTGCTGCAAATAAATTTATGCAACATTCTACAAATAATTATGGTATATATATAATAAATTCTTTTTTTTTAAACAATATGGTAATCATTGCGCTTCTTTTTGATAAAAGTATTAGACCATTTTGACGGTTTATTTTTGTATTTCAATCTTGAGAGGGTAAAAAGGTAATCCATTTGTTTAAGAGTATGAGTTGGGATGGCAATGCTGACGATCGATAACTTTTCATGTAAACGATAGGACGATGCCCATCAAAGAATTTGGTGCTTATTCCCAAATTATCTTTATCTTTTTCTGCTTTAATTATTTCAACATCTTATTCTCATCATCCGACAGTTGGAGAATTATGTTACGCCATCTTGGGGTCAAGTTGCAATCCCTGATGTTTTCTCTTATATTTTCTACACTCCTGAATAAGTCGAATATAACAATGTTACAAATGATTAGGGCTACGAATCTTGGGACTTGGATGGGCCACACTGTCCCACGTAAAAAGGCCCAAACCAAGTTACTTCTATGGATCCAAGCCACACAATTTGAAAATGTTAAGTTTTCAAGGCCTGATTCTGATTCATGGGCCTCGCATTTTTCTGGGCTCTCTTATTTCAAATATACCTCAGCAAAATATACTAAGATAGTTTGGTTATTAGAAAATAAAATTGCAAATGAATTTAAACTGTTTAAGCGGTGACGGAGCCAGCATTTCAAGATAAAACTGAAAAAAAAAAACTAAAATTGCTTGAAACTCCTTTAATATCGTTGGATTCACTGAGACATGCACTCCTTTAAGAATTTGCACCTTGTCCTCCGATTTTACCTACGTTACTGGTTTATGTTAACGTGATTTTTTTTAAAAATTTGGAATTGCCTTGTATTTTCTTTTGTCTTTGTATTATCAACAATTAGAAAAAGCAACTTCCAGGATTCAAACCTGGTTTCTCCGTTGAGCTGGGCCGAACTCCTCTAATGAGCTGATGCTGAGGTCACGCATAGGGTGGGTGCAACCCTTTTCATTTATTTGGTTTCTAATATATTTTTCAAGGACGGAACTCCCGATCCAGATCCAGGATGGCTGTCCAACCAGGACTAGGTGCCTGGTTCAGCCCCTGTGTTTAGGTAAGCCTTTCCAATTCAACCAAACCAAAACAATATTGATGGTTTCGGGTGTCACTCTCTTTTTGATTACTTCTCAACTTCTAACAGCGAGCATAAACTTTTCTGAACAGCTTAAATCTCCCATGTAGGCCTCGTTTCTTGGTCCCACGTATGTCAAATTCCAAGCCCAAAAGGACCTTCTTGTACCAACAGCCTACATGTAATGTTGTAAGGGCCCGTTTGGTCGGAGGATTGCGATAGAATTGGATCGTGGAATCCAAAAAATTGAAAAGATTCCGCGATTTTGTGTTTCGTTTTGGGATTTGAATTTGTAGGATTTCTTTGTTTTTTATGGGTGGCCCACCGCAAAATAAGGATCTTTGAAGCCAAAGAAATTTGCAGAATCTGCATAAATTTGGCACTATTCATTATACTTTTAAACCAGGAATTTGGCCTCTCAGCTCGCCCCGAACTACCACAGAACCAAGACTCCTCGGCCCTCTCGCTCGTCCCCGAGCTCTCCGGCCGAGGCCCCCCCCTCCTCGGTCCTTAGACCGACCAACGGCACCACTCGCAAGCGTAACCGTCGCTCCACGAATCTCGCCACGCGCAGATTCTCCGCCAGCAACGTCCTACATTCCACGCCAACACGATCCCTCTTAATGGGCGATCCGCTCTTCACGCGGGCGTGACGTCGGGAGCGTACTTACCGGCGAGATTCTCGCGCCTGCTACTGTGAGCTGCCGCCGCTATAAAAAACCCCATCACAGAGAGGTCAGGTAAGCCATTTTTTACTCCACTCAGCCGTTACTCTGCTCGGATCTAGTGCTAACTTGATCGTCGGAGGGTCCTCGGTGGTACCAAACCGCCCCAGGACTTCTTTGCAAGTACTCGGCGCTAAAACTCCTCAAATCAACAATCTCCTCAAAACCCATTGAGACCCACACGCAACAGGAGATCACCTCCAAAATGCACCGGGAGATCGACGGAAGACAATATTTGATGGAGGCCCGAAAAGGAGCTCCATCAGTTAGCGTCATACGTGGGAAACTAGACTCCACAAAACACAAAATTGGTCTTCCGATCTCCACCCACATGGCAAGCGATCACCCTGAGGACCCAGGTACCAGCCGCCGCTTTCCCCTCGCCAGAGGCGCGGATGAACCTCCCCCGACGACCGCCATCGGCGCCCTCGCCGGCCGAATAGACCGACTACAGGCCATGGTGGAGGCGCTCATCCGCGTCCAAGCGACCGGGCCAGGGGGCCAGGTAGCTGCTATTCCGCCTCTAAAAGACTCTTTGTCACGATCCAAATGTGGATGTGACCGGCACTTAGATTGTATCATACCTAAATATATACAAACAGTCTAAGTAAACCGAAAAACCAAGATCAAATACCTTTTTGCGGAATTCTTTATAAAAATTTTAGTTTTAAGTAAAAATCACAAATTGTTAAGTTAAATTATTAAACAAATATAAAGTGTTAAATTTGGTTGCATCCCTACTTGGGATCAACAATATCAACAACGGAAAACAATTCTCAATATATATGACATCAACATGTCAGAACTTGCGATGGCTTAACAAGTGATTTTCCGATTACTATTGGTTTACATCAAGGATCTGCATTAAGCCCTTTCCTGTTTACCATCGTGATGGATGAGCTTACTAGAACTATCCAAGATGAGGTCCCTTGGTGTATGCTATTCGCTGATGATATTGTTCTAGTAAATGAGACGAAAGCAGGGGTTAATGCCAAATTGGAATTATGGAGACAAACATTGGAATCTCGGGGATTCAGATTGAGCAGGTCCAAGACAGCATATATGCACTGCAAATTTAGTAGCCAGAGAAGTCAGAACCATATTAGTATAACATTGGAAGGGCAAGAGATATCACCGAGCGACCAGTTTAGATATCTAGGTTCCATCATCCAAAGGAATGGGGAGATCGATAGTGATGTTAATCAAAAGATCCAAGCTGGTTGGTTGAAATGGAGGAGTGCAACAGGGATTTTGTGTGATCGTAACTTTCCGTTAAAATTGAAAGGGAAGTTTTATCGGAGCGCTATTCGGCCTGCCTTATTATATGGTACAGAATGCTGGGCTCCTAAAAAGCATCATACACAGAAGATGCACGTAGCGGAGATGCGCATGCTTCGTTGGATGTGCGGTAACACTAGAAAAGACAAGGTGCGAAATGAGGATATTCGTGCAAAAGTTGGTGTAGCACCCGTGGAGGAGAAGATGCGGGAAAACCGGCTTAGATGGTTTGGTCATGTGCGACGCAGACCTATGGAAGCACCGGTTCGACGAATAGATACTCTCGATATGGGTAATGGCAAAAGGGCAAAAGGGAGACCGAAGAAAACATGGATGGAGGTGATACGAAACGATATGGTTGCCAAAGAACTCAATGAAAGTATATTATTCGATAGAAGTGAGTGGAGACAGAGGATTCATGTGCTGGACCCGGCGTGATTCTCATGTTGGTTCATGTAGCCTACCCCATATGCTTGGGATAAAAGACTCAGTTGTTATTGTTGTATATGACATCAACATAAATCTCAGACATAAAAAAAAGAAACCACAATTTATAGACTAAACGATCTCAACTGTCAAATAATATATATATCATCTCTCAATCTAAGTCATATACAGGTCTGATGGAGATTTCTAGATACAAAATACAATACCCAAAAGAGAAAATTACTACATATGTAACCCACCTAGCAAAAGATATGAAAAAAAGCTGCAAACGTAGATCTGCACCGCAGCTAACCGTCTACTCTACCCCTATAAGGAACTGTGGCACAACGGGGTGAGTTGCCAACTCAGTGAATATAACTAACATATAACGGTTAATAACGTAAATATGATGATCATACTAACTGAAATGTGAACAAGTATAATGTATGATTATATGTGAAAATCAAGAATATATAATACAAATCTCATAGTCCAACTGAAATCTCATCATTTATTCCCAATAAATTCATTTCACCGTGTCTATCATCGACACAAAACTTCTATTTCTCACAGGTATCATTCTTTGAATGATCCTGAATCAACAATACCGGTAGATATACGCCGTATTTTACTACTATCTCCGGTATCGAGTAACCTCGATAGGCTCCCCCGCCTTAATGCGGCTATCCTGCCCCTCGGTCTCGACCGGGTCCACCATGTATCCAACTGTATATCTCCCCCACTCAGTATGGATAACGTAAAATTCGCGACTGTATATCTCCCCCACTCGGTCCGGAATAAAATCAAAACAGAAAATATCTCATGGTGGACACGACACATCAATCATGAAAAGTCACTGGATTTATGTTGTAGTATTCAAAAACTCAAAACCACAAATCCTCAATAATACATTTACTTCTTAATTCAACATGAAATACACATATATTAACATGATATAAATGATGAAATTTACTACTATTATTGATATGTGAGATACGATATAAATCATTTTAACAAGTATTATGCTAAGTGTAAAGGTGACATAGCAATATCGACTAGGTGTGTGTAACATATAAGACGTGCACGTGGCATGACTCGTCGATAATTGTGTAGTGTTCTAACAACTAAACAAGGTGTATATAACTTATGAATATGTATTGTAAATCTAGCATATCAAATAAAGCATGAAGTTAAATAAACTACGGGCGTATCACGCTATTTTTACGAAATTCCCCGGTAGATGTTTAGTCTACTCACCGGAAACGTCGAAACTATTCAGGAATTACCAATCCTTTCCCTTTCCTCGTTGCCTCCGTAATTCCCGTATTCGAATCTAATATCACAATTTAACGTATATAAGAAAATGGCTATTCCGACATGACGGAAATGAAAAACACCCGTTCCCACGTACTGGTTATAGTATATAGACTATATCGAGGTATTAAACACTTAATCTTACTGGATTTGAACCTTAACCTGCATCGCTACAGAATTTAAATCGCGACGCGTTTTAACCGTGTCGTATTTGGTGTTTTAAGATATCATTTCCGATATACGCTTCCAGATTCTATCTGTAGTGAAACTAATTTAATTAAACAATATCAAAATGGCCAAAATTATACACTGGAACTTACCCAATCACCCAAAATACCCTAGCTCCCTACAGAACCGGCGACGCCGGATTTCCCTTCGTGGCCGCCGGCCAAAAACCGGCCCCCCGGGTTCGTGATCCTAGGGTTTGTTCTAGGTGTTATATACATCATTTTAGCACTGTTTTGTTAAGTTAATTATCTTCCAAACAATAGCAGATTTTAACAAAGCTTATAATTAACTAAAATACGATATTATGTAACTTTGTTTAATTCAAATTAACTAATCTACAGAACTTAAATTATCTACTGCGTTTGAGAATTTTACTCTCCAATTAGTTGTTGGAATAACCCTCCAAGATACTAAGTCCCTCCTAACTTGATGGTGATGAAAACCAATAACATAGCTTCCTTCTTCTTCTTCTTGTTCTTTCTTTTTCTCTTTTAACTTTTCTTTTTCTTTTAAAATTTTGAGTTTTAATCTCAGCAACTGAACTGAATAAGGTTATATATATGAGAGAAGGAAGGGATAAGCTGAAGGAGGAGGTGGAATCAAACTAGAGGTAAGGGTTTCATGCAATTAGGAGGTGTGAGGTGAGTGTTGTGCATGCAAGCATGAGGTGTGTTAGCCTTTATCCTTTAATTAGTTTTAATTTGAAAATAAATTCTGAACTAATTTATCATCTACTCCACTTTCATTTATATCCTTAACAATTTCCTATTTGCATAAAAACTTAAACTTTACTTATAAACCCTTCACAACCTAGCTTATTATAAAACACACATTTTATTAAAATGAAACTAAATTTGTCACTAAAACCCTTATAACTTATTTATTTTGCATACTAAAATTTAAACTTAAATTGTTTTACATGGAACTTATGAAAATTGACTTATTTGATTTTAACAACTTTGTGATTTATCATATTATTCTTAAATTAATTAATTTTTATTTATTTCTAAATTTTCAAAATACTACAATATTCCCCCCTTAAGAAAATTCGGTCCCCGAATTTAAAATAATTAACTAGGCTTACCTTCGAAAAGATGTGGAAATTTCTTCCGCATTGCATCCTCGGTCTCCAAAGTAATCTCCTCACGATTATTTCCTTGCCAAAGAACCTTCACAGACGGAAGTACCCTCGATCGTAGTTTCTTTGCCTGCCTGTCTAGAATAGCGACTGGCTGCACTGTGTAGGATAAATCCGGCTTAACCTGTAAGGTCTGATCCTGGATCGCTTGAGATGGATCGTGAAGATACCTGCGAAGCATCAAAACATGGAACACCGGATGCACGTCAGGAAAACTCAGTAGATGTGCTAACCGATAAGCTACAGCACTCACTCTCTCTAGAATCTCGTAAGGTCCAACATATCTGGGGTTGAGCTTTCCTTTCTTCCCGAAATGCATCACACCTTTCATTGGAGATAGCCGAAGGAACACATGATCTCCCACTCTAAACTCGAGTCTACGACGTCGTCGATCTGCATACGATTTCTGTCTGCATTGGGCCGCCTTCATTCTATCCCGTATCAACTGAATCTTCTCTGTAGTCTCATGTACTATCTGCGGTCCCAATATGCAACTCTCGTTCAGTTCCGTCCAGCAAACGGGCGATCGACATTTCCTTCCATACAAAGCTTCGAAGGGTGCCATCTAGATCGTCTCCTGAAAACTATTGTTGTACGAGAATTCTATCAAAGGTAGGTGACGATCCCAACTACCACCGAAATCAAGGCTACAAGCCCGAAGCATATCCTCTAGTATCTGAATGGTCCGCTCCGACTGACCATCTGTCTGTGGGTGGAAAGCTGTACTAAAACTCAATCGTGTACCAAGAGCGTCTTGAAGTTTATGCCATAATCTATTAGTAAACTGGGTACCTCGATCTGATACTATGCATGTCGGAACTCCATGTAGACGTACAATCTCATCGACATAAACCTGTACATACTGAGCAAACCCATACGTCGTCTTCACTGGAAGAAAATGAGCTGCCTTTGTCAACCTATCAACAATCACCCAAATGGAATCATACCCTCTGCTAGTCCTGGGTAGACCCGCTACGAAATCCATGGAAATCTGTTCCCATTTCCACTCTGGAATGGGTATGGGCTGCAATTCTCCGGCTGGCCTCTGGTGTTCTGCTTTGACTTGCTGACAAGTCAAGCATCTCGAAACATATTCCGTAACATCCCTTTTCATTCCATCCCACCAGTAAACATCTTTCAGATCATGATACATCTTGGTGGAACCAGGATGAATACTGTATCCTGACCTGTGAGCCTCCTCTAAAATATCACGCCTCAATCCGTCAGAATCTGGCACACAGAGACGAGTCCTAAAACATAATACTCCATGATCATCAATCACAAACTCCGTCTCCTTGCCCTGCCTAACCTGATCCATAATTTCTATCATACGAGTATCTGTAGGCTGCGCCTCTCGAATGCGATCCAATAACTGAGGTCTGGTGCGAACATGTGCTAGCTGGCCTCCTGCCGATGTGAACTCAAACTGTATACGACTATCACATAAGATCTGACAGTCTGTAGAAGACCATCTCTGCAAAATGCGCAAATGAGATAAGCTACCTCCAGGTCTCCGACTCAAGGCATCTGCTACAATATTTGCTTTGCCTGGATGGTACAAGATCTCACAATCGTAATCTTTCACCAGTTCCATCCATCTACACTGCTTTAGGTTTAGATCTCTTTGCTGAAAAATATACTTTAAGCTCTTATGATATGTGAAGATTTGACATGACTCTCCATACAAGTAATGTCTCTAAATCTTCAATGCGAATACTACAGCAGCCATCTCTAGATCATGAGTGGGGTAGTTTTGTTCATGCCTCTTCAACTGTCAAGAAGCATAAGCTACAACCCTGCCGTGTTGCATCAACACACAGCTTAAACCCACTCTAGAAGCATCACAATACACAACAAAACCCCCTGACCCGGAAGGTAAAGATAATACAGGTGCAGTCGTCAAGCACGTCTTCAACTGCTGGAAACTCTGCTCACACGCATCAATCCACTGAAATGGAACCTCCTTCCTAGTCAATTCGGTCAAAGGTGCAGCTATCCGTGAAAAATCCTGTACGAAGCGTCGGTAATAACCTGCCAGACCTAAGAAACTCTGAACCTCCGTAACTAACACAGGTCTGGGCCAGTGTTGTACAGCTTCAATCTTCTTTGGGTCCACACATATACCCTCTCTCGTAACTATGTGACCCAAGAACTCCACACTATCGAGCCAAAAAGCACATTTAGAGAATTTTGCAAACAGCTGATGCTCCTTCAAAGTCTGCAACGTAATACGCAAATGCTGCTCGTGCTCTGTCCGACTCTGAGAATAAACAAGAATGTCATCTATGAACACTATGATAAACCGATCAATGAAGGGTCTAAAGATACGGTTCATCATATCCATAAAAGCTGCTGGAACGTTGGTGAGTCCGAACGACATCACCAGAAATTCATAGTGCCCATATCTCGTACGAAATGCCGTCTTCGGAATATCGTCCTTCCGAACCCTCAACTGATGATACCCTGACCTCAAATCAATCTTTGAGAAGTAACCAGCTCCCTGTAATTGATCGAACAAGTCATCTATACGTGGTATTGAATACCGGTTTCGCACAGTGACACGATTCAGTTGTCGGTAGTCGATGCATAGTCTCATATTATCGTCTTTCTTCTTTACAAATAAGACAGGAGCTCCCCACGGTGATACACTGGGACGAACAAGCCCTTTATCTAACAACTCTTGCAACTGGCTTTTGAGTTCCTTCAATTCCGTCGGTACCATTCGATAGGGTGGTATAGAAATAGGTCCCGCTCCCGGAATCAAGTCGATGCAAAATTCAATGTCACGATCGGGTGGCAATCCTGGTAACTCAGCAGGAAATACCTCTGGAAATTCTCGTGTGATCGGAACCTGGTCCAATGGAATCTCAGTGACCCCTAAGTCCTGAACAAAAGCCAAGAACCCATGGCAACCCTTCTTCAAGAGTTGCCCCGCACAAAGAGCAGAAATCATATTGGCAGGAGTTATTTTACAATCCCCCTGCACAACAAACACCGGTTCCCCTGGAAAACAAAATTTAACCGCCTTTCCCCGACAATCTACATAGGCATGACAAGCGGCTAACCAATCCATACCAAGAAGTATATCAAAATCTAACATATCCAGGAGAATCAGATCAACTAGTGAATCTCTATCACCAATACGCACAGAACACGATCTGAATATGTGCCGAGCTATAAAAGAATCTCCCACCGGGGTAATCACCACTAATGGTAACTCTAACAACGACGATTCTTTCCCCAAAGAAAGTGCAAATCGTGAAGATACATAAGAATGTGTAGAACCGGGATCAAATAAAACATGTGCCTCTAACGAGCATACTGTAAGAGTACCTGTCACGACTGCATTTGATGCCTGGGCATCCTGTGGAGTCAGCGCAAATACTCGTGCCTGGCCCCTGCCCGCATCCTGTCGTCCTCTACCTCTATCTCCTCGACCTCTCTGAACACGTCCCGCAAAGCCTCGACCTCATGGTGCAACTGTGTGGCGTGTAGCGCCAACTGGGGGAGGAAGTAAAGCCATCGGCGTCGAAGGTGGAAGGGGTAAAGAAGCCTGTGGAACAACGGTCCCTCCCTGAGATCTACAATCCCGCGCAAAGTGTCCGGCAAGTCCACAACTAAAACATGTAGATGGAGGTCTCTGATCATCAGGATAAGAACTAAACATCTGGCCTTGGGTCCAACCTCATCCGACACTGCGGCCTGGAGTATATCTGCCTCTACCTCTGCCAAACTGTCTAGTTATCGGCCCGATCGGTCTACTCCTCTTTGGCTCTGGAACAACTACTGACTCGCTCAAACGTTCCTCTACTCGTATCGCTGCATCCATGGCCTGCGCATACGTATCAAAATGCTGGGAGTCTATAGCCAGATACAACTGCGTGTCTAGACTCCTTAGGAATCTCTTCACCCGAAGCTCCTCCGTAGGTACTAAGTATGGGGCATAGCGTGACAGCTGGGTGAATCGTAAGTCATAATCTGCTACGGACATACTTGCCGATTTTCGCAACGCTTCAAAACTGCTAGCTCTGGCATCCCTCACACTCTGGGAAAGAAATCTGGCAAGAAAGACCGTGGAAAACTCGGTCCACGACATCGGAGGAAGACTCGTAGCTCGCCCTCTCTCCATCGACTCACACCACTCCTGTGCAAGTCCCTCCAAACGAAAGCTAATCAGCTCTACTGACCTCGCATCAGAACATCGCAATGATCTGCCAATCCTCGCTATCCTATCAAGAAAGGACTGAGGATCTTCTGCCACATCGGTCCCCGTAAATACCGGAGGTCTCAATCTCATAAACTCTGCAAGTGATACCACCATCACTCTCGTATCTACTAGTGCCACCGTCTGTGTAGGCTATACCTCGGACTCTGCTACGGTCGGTGCTGGATCCGGTCTCAGTACTCGAGTGGCCTCAGCTAACTGTCCTACCACTCGCTGTAATCCCAACATACCCTCCTCAATCCTAGTCATACGATCTGGAGGAGGAGGATCAACATGCTCATGCACCTCCGGAACGTCCGGTGTACCAGTCGTTGTCACGGGTGGACTCGCCCTAGCTGCATCTCTGGCTGCGGGTCGCCTAGCCCGCGTAGCCATAGCAACTGGAACAAGAAACGAGAGTTGATAAGGCTTACGAATAGAAACAATCAGTAACGGAGAATCAACGGAGGAATAGATCAAGATATACACCCTAAGATTAGTTAGGCTGAATACGATAACGTAAATATGCCGCGGAACATACGTACGATACTGCATTCATCCTAATTCACCTACTCCATCAAACCAAAGGTCATCCTAACTCACGGACTTACCTCAACCTATTGAAATCCCTTACTCAATTCCGTAAGGTTACTCCTAAGCTTTGATACCAACTTTGTCACGACCCAAATGTGGATGTGACCGGTACTTAGATTGTATCATACCTAAAGATATGCACACAGTCCAAATAAACCGAAAAACCAAGATCAAATACCTTTTTGCGGAATTCTTTATAAAAAATTTAGTTTTAAGTAAAAATCACAATTTGTTAAGTTGAATTATTAAACAAGTATAAAGTGTTAAATTTGGTTGCATCCCCACTTGGGATCAACAATATCAACAACGGAAAACAATTCTCAATATATATGACATCAACATAAATCTCAGACATAAAAAGAAGAAACCACAATTTATAGACTAAACGATCTCAACTGTCAAATAATATATATATCATCTCTCAATCTAAGTCATATACAGGTCTGATGGAGATTTCTAGATACAAAATACAATACCCAAAAGAGAAGGTTACTACATATGTAACCCACCTAGCAAAAGATATGAAAAAAAGCTGCAAACGTAGATCTGCACCGTAGCTAACCGTCCACTCTACCCCTGCAAAGAACTGTGGCACAACGGGGTGAGTTGCCAACTCAGTGAATATAACTAACATATAACGGTTAATAACGTAAATATAACGATTATACTAACTGAAATGTGAACAAGTATAATGTATGATTATATGTGAAAATCAAGAATATATAATACAAATCTCATAGTCCAACTGAAATCTCATCATTTATTCCCAATAAATTCATTTCACCGTGTCTATCATCGACACAAAACTTCCATTTCTCACAGACATCATTCCTTGAATGATCCTGAATCAACAATACCGGTCGTTATCATCTAGATATACGCCGTATTTTACTACTATCTTCGGTATCGAGTAACCTCGCTAGGCTCCCCCGCTTTAATGCGGCTATCCTGCCCCTTAGTCTCGACCGGGTCCACCATATATCCAACTGTATATCTCTCCCACTCAGTATGGATAACGTAAAATCCGCGACCGTATATCTCCTACACTCGGTCCGGAATAAAATCAAAACAGAAAACATCTCATGGTGGACATGACACATCAATCATGAAAAGTCACTGGATTTATGTCGTAGTATTCAAAAACTCAAAACCACAAATCCTCAATAATACATTTACTTCTTGATTCAACATGAAATACACATATATTAACATGATATAAATGATGAAATTTACTACTATTATTGATATGTGAGATACGATATAAATCATTTTAACAAGTATTATGCTAAGTGTAAAGGTGACATAGCAATATCGACGAGCTATGTGTAACATATAAGACGTGCACGTGGCATGACTCGTCGATAATTGTGTAGTGTTCTAACAACTAAACAAGGTGTATGTAACTTATGAATATGTATTGTAAATCTAGCATATCAAATAAAGCATGAAGTTAAATAAACTACGGGCGTATCACGCCATTTTTACGAATTTCCCCGGTAGATGTTTAGTCTACTCACTGGAAACGTCGAAACTATTCAGGAATTGCCAATCCTTTCCCTTTCCTCGCTGCCTCCGTAATTCCCGTATTCGAATCTAATATCACAATTTAATGTATATAAGAAAACGGCTATTCCGACGTAACGGAAATGAAAAACACCCGTTCCCACGTACTGGTTATAGTATATAGACTATATCGAGGTATTAAACACTTAATCTTACTGGATTTTAACCTTAACCTGCATCGCTACAGAATTTAAATCGCGACGCGTTTTAACCGTGTCGTATTTGGTGTTTTAAGATATCCTTTCCGATATACGCTTCCAGATTCTATCTGTAGTGAAACTAATTTAATTAAACAATATCAAAATGGCCAAAATTATACACTGGAACTTACCTATCACCCAAAATACCCTAGCTCCCTACAGAACCGGCGACGCCGGATTTCCCTTCATGGCCGCCGGCCAAAAACCGGCCCCCCGGATTCGTGATCCTAGGGTTTGTTCTAGGTGTTATATATATCATTTTAGCACTGTTTTGTTAAGTTAATTATCTTCCAAACAATAGCAGATTTTAACAGAGCTTATAATTAACTAAAATACGATATTATGTAACTTTGTTTAATTCAAATTAACTAATCTACAGAACTTAAATTATCTACCGTGTTTAAGAATTTTACTCTCCAATTAGTTGTTGAAATAACCCTCCAAGATACTAAGTCCCTCCTAACTTGATGGTGATGAAAACCAATAACATAGCTTCCTTCTTCTTCTTCTTCTTTCTTTTTCTCTTTTAACTTTTCTTTTTCTTTTAAAATTTTGAGTTTTAATCTCAGCAACTGAACTGAATAGGGTCATATATATGAGAGAAGGAAGGTATAAGGTGAAGGAAGAGGTGGAATCAAGCTAGAGATAAGGGTTTCATGCAAGTAGGAGGTGTGAGGTGAGTGTTGTGCATGCAAGCATGAGGTGTGTTAGCCTTTATCCTTTAATTAGTTTTAATTTGAAAATAAATTCTGAACTAATTTATCTTCTACTCCACTTTCATTTATATCCTTAACAATTTCCTATTTGCATAAAAACTTAAACTTTACTTATAAACCCTTCACAACCTAGCTTATTATAAAACACACATTTTATTAAAATGAAGCTAAATTTGTCACTAAAACCCGTATAACTTATTTATTTTGCATATTAAAATTTAAACTTAAATTGTTTTATATGGAACTTATGAAAATTGACTTATTTGATTTTAATAACTTTGTGATTTATCATATTATTCTTAAATTAATTAATTTTTATTTATTTCTAAATTTTCAAAATGCTACACTCTGCCCTCGTCGGCACGGCTGACCACCGGCAGGTTACGTCCCGCGGCCACAGATTTCACAGGCCGATACTCCCTGAGGCCTGCTGGGCGCCCCACGGCTCCACGCCGGGGTCCGCCACCAGAGCGCCCCGCCTCGAACCTCCTCGCGCCCCTTACCCCCTGAGGAGATGTCGGTCACCTCACCCATCCCCAGGCATGGTCGACACCACCTCCCCCGACGGGGTCGCACAGAGGGGGCCCCGCCACGACGGCTCGAGGGCTACCTTGCCCGGGGATCTGAGGAACCTCATCGAGAGGAACCGGGGCCGCGCTCAGACGCAGATCTCCAACGGAAGAAGCCAGGGATCACCAGGAGCCGAATCCTCGGGGTACCACGGCCGTCTCGTCGCCCTCGAAAAGAAGATCGAGGGCATGCGCCGGGAAGGACACCTCTCGGGCGACGGGGCTGAGTACGCCGCCGACTTGCTCACCAAGCCGTTTACCGAGGAACTGCTCGCTGTCCACGTCTCCTCACGCAACAAGCCCCCGAAGGTCTCTCTGTTCGACGGGAAGACCGACCCGAAAGACCATTTGGACGCTTTCACCGCGGGGATGAGCTTCCAGGACCATTCTGACGCCGCCCAGTGCAGGGACTTCCTAGCCACCCTCACCCGCTCTGGTCGGGACTGGTTCCGAGGACTCGAGCCTCGCTCGATCTCAACCTTTGACGAGCTGGCTACTCAGTTCCTCGGCCATTTCTTCGGGAACCGTCGGCAGAAGCGTACGGTCGACTACCTCTTCACAATTAAGAGCGGGGACAAGGAGACGTTCAAAGCTTACATTACCCGCTTCTACAACGCCCTCCTCGAGGTCCCCGGGCACCGGGACGAGATCGTCATCACGACGCTCAGATCCGGTCTCAGGCACAAGGAGTGGTTGCGCTCCTTTGTGTTGGCACAGCCTAAGACCATGGCCGAGGTCAAGACATGGACCGAGCGCGAGGTTCAACTGGAGTCCGAGGTGAACGCGAACCTCCCTCGAATTGACTGGTCCGACCAGAAGAAGAGGGCCCGAGAAGAAAGGCTGGAGTGTCAGTAGCCCTATCACCCGAAGTTCCAGGAGTACACCCCACTCAACGTCTCCCTCGCAGTGTTGCTAGAGGAGGCCCAGAGCGAGGGGTTCTTCAAGTTCCCTCCAATCCCGCATCAGGCCTCAGAGCGAACCCGGGGCCCTTATTGCGCCTTCTACCGGATGCTGGGCCACGCCACGGAGGATTGTAAGCAACTCCGGGACTACATCGAAGAGCTCATCCGATCGGGGCACCTCGCCGCCTACTTGAGGGACAAACGGCAAGCCGACCGCGAGCAGGGGCAGCGCCCTCCTCCCGCCGAGTTGACCATCAGCCAGATCATGCTTGTTTCGGCAGACGACCATCTCGGCGCTCAGGGAGCCCCGTACCCGGTGCCGAGCACCGAAACCAACAGGCCTCCGGGGAGTTCGGCCCGCGCTAATAAGATCATCTATTAGCATGTACTTTTCTCTTAAGACAATGTAAACTCTTCCTAGGGTCTGTTGTTAATTTAATACAGATCAATAGAACATTACGAAAAAGAAGGAAAGATCTTGTTTATTCAAAAAGGTATTATGGGCTCTTCAGCCATACATACAAAAAGGAAAAGAAAATTACAACAGCGGGGGAATGGGGTACAGAGAGCACTGCTCATGGTACTCGGTGAAGATCTCCGCCAGCCGAGGCCTCGTGAGATCCAGCCTCAGCCCTCGATCCCCACCACGCACATTGACCCTGAGCCTCAGTTCGTAGCACTCACGGACGAGTGCCTCTGAGCGAGCCAGCCGATTCGCAGAGATCAGGCCGAAGCGCCTCAGAGACCGCAGCTTACCCACAGTCTCGTCATAGAGCTGCTCGGACAAGGGGTTGTAAAGCCCCGGCGACGCCCTCCAGATGGAGTACATCAGCAGCTGCAGCAGGGAGGAGCGCCAGGGGAGCAACCGGCCGAAGTGGTCTTCGATGCTCCCATAGACCAACTGCACCGTATCCTCGGTGCAGTTCTGGTTATAGAGGTATACGTCTTCGAAGTGGATGATTTCGGGGATGATAAAGGGAAAGTCCTGCATTCTCAGCAATCTGTCTGCGAAGAAAGGAAGGGCCAGTGCTCCTTCAGCCTTATATAGCCTACTACGCTCCAACGGAGCTCAACAGTCGCCCGCTTTCGCCCAAAAAGTCGCTGCCACGCGGCAATCATCGAGCCTTCTCTGGCGGAGTCGAAACCGGCGCGACCCTGGCGCTTCGCCTCCCCCACATTCAATGTGCATGCTACACGCATGGTCGCCACGACCGTTCCTGTTCCCCGTACCTACAACTGGATGGTCGGGCGAAACCTCATGAAGAATTAGCCGAGCGGCTACCCTGCTCGGCTATTCCTGGCCGATAGCCTCCCTACCCGCAACACCAGGGTTCAAAGCCCTCGCCAAGAGGCAGCCTCGCAGCTTCACTGCCCGGTTATCCTTAGTGGGCCTCCTACGGCCCTTCCAACGCTAAGGATCCAAGCCCTCCCTAGAGGCAGCTCAACAGCTTCACTGCTCGGCTATCCCTGGCTGGTAGCTTCCCTAATCGCAACGCCAGGGATCAAAGCCCTCGCCAAGAGGCAACCACGCAGCTTCACTGCCCGGTTATTCTTAGCAGGCCTCCTACGGCCCCTCCAACGCTAAGGATCCAAACCCTTCTTAGAGGCAGCTCAGCAGCTACCCTGCTCGGCTATCCCCGGCTGGTAGCTTCCTACCACGACTGACAAGGATCGAAAGCCCTCCCAGAGGCAGTCGAGCCCGAGGATCCCTAGCTCGGCTATCCTTCAGGACAAAAGCCCTCGCCAAGAGGCACCGGGCAGTGACCCTGCCCGGCCAAAGTCCTCCCAGAGGCAGTTGAGTCCTTGCTTGGCTATCCCCGGCTGGTAACTTCCTACCACAACTGACAGGGATCAAAGTCCTCGCCAAGAGGCACTGGGCAGTAACCTTGCTCGGTCCCCATCCTGAAGGATCAAAGCCCTCGCAAGAGGCAACCAAGAAGTTACCCTGCTCGGTCATCTCCGGCTGGTGGCTCCTTACCCATGACGCCAGGGATCGAACCCCTCGCAAGAGGCATCCGAGTGGCTGCCCCGCTCAGTCAACCCAGGCTGGTAGTTGCCTACCCGCGACACCAGAGATCAAAGCCCTCGCCAAGAGGCGACCGCACAGCTTCACTGCCTGATCATTCTTAGTGGGCTTCTTACAGCCCCTCCAACGCTAAGGATCCAAGTCCTCCTTAGATGCAACTCAGCAGCTACCCTGCTCATCTATCTCCGACCGTTGGGCAAGAACAAGCCAGGAAGCTGCTCGTCACAAATACGGCGAACAGCCATCTGCCCATCACGTGCAGAGGATCCGAGGCCCCAACAAAGGGCATAAGGTCTATCCAGGTCTGAGAGATCCCCCCTCGACTTCAGGGCCATGGAGACGCCTCCTTCTCGGAGCGTTTAGCATGCTTGGCAAGTGATCAAAATCAACCCGATGAACGGTCGTTAGACAGATGGCCGACCTGACATAGAAGTCCAACAGTGCAAGCAGAGATATTTCATAAGCGTTCTTCGCAAACAGAGGATAAAGTGCAAATCGATGAAACCAAAGAAAAAAGTTTTATTACTACCAAAGACAAAGGCTTTACAAAGGATATTTTGGGCTCCCTAGCCTTACAGAATGCCCGGAGGCTTACAAAATTCCAGGAGCAACAAAAATAAAAGGAGGAAGAAGACGGGGGCTTTAGGCCTCGGGGCCATGCGCAACCTCGGGGTCCTCGACATCCAACACGAGACGAGCAAGGTCCTCGGCGACCTCCTCGTCAGGAATCTCTTCCCCCTGCTCATCAGCGTCCACGAGGGGATATTCGGCCTGGAGGTCTTCATCAGCGAACTCCGGCATTCGGGCCTTAACGGTGTCAAGGGCCTCGTGCCAGATGCGGGTCGTGGCTACGGCCAGGTCATCATAGAAGTCATTCGACTTCTTGTAGCCCTCCACCGCCTTCGTCGCCGAGAGGTCGGCCCATTTCGCCTCTTTCAGGTCGGCCGACTTAGCCGCCTCGGCCGCCGCCCCCAGCTCCTTCCGAAGGGTCTTCACCGTCTTTTTCAGGTTGCCAGCGAGCTCCTGAGCGTCCCCAAACTTGGCCTCGGCAGTCACGGCAGCCTCGCGGTACCGGGCGACCTCCCATTTCCCGTCCTCCACCTCGCCCTCCAGGGCAGCAACCCTCGCCGCCACCGCCTCCAGCTCTCGCTTGGAGCTCTCTTCCAGCCAGGCGAGCTGGCCCGCAGCCTTCATCGCCGGGGCTATCACCTCGGCCTCCATGCGTAAGGCGAGGGCAACGTGTTGGAGAACCTGAGAGACTGGAAAGAGATTAGAAAGATGAAGGAGGCACCGAATCTCACAAAAAACAAAACACTTACCTGTACGGACTCCTGTGCGATGGACGCCATCTGAGCCCTGAAGGTTCCCCTGGGGACTCTACCCCCGGCCGATGCCTCTATTTCATGCAGAAGGCTATCCGCAACGGATAGCCCCGATGGCACTGCGAACCGGAGGCCTCCTTCCTCCACCATGATCGGCAAGGACCGGCCCCGGGAAGATTTCTGGGAGCTCCTCTTGAGCGGCTCTGAGGGAGAGACGATCTCCTCCTCCGAGACAGGGTCCTCCAGAATCAGAGCCCTCTTCCGGCCCGACACTCAGCTAGGACCCGGGGCGGGATCTGCCCCCGAACGCTCACGGGACACGACCACCGAAGGAAAGGGAGCCGAGGCAGGTTTCGTACGAGAAGAGCTGGCGCCCCCAGCTTTCGTGACCCTCCTCGGCTGGCGCATGGAGGCTTTGAGCGAGTCCATATGTCACGCCCCGCTTCCCAAAATACGAAATACGAGGGGTTGAAAAGGCCAGCCATGCTCCTACGGTCGAGGAAATATCCTGCCGTAGTCACACTTTAGCTTCTAGCTCTACGTGGTAATCAGTAATCAATGCACAGGTAATGAGAAATGCCGTCACTAAATCAAAACAGATACAAAGAACTAACCAGATAGAGATCAAGGAAGTATAGCTCTGAATCGCTGATCAAGATGTCCGCAATATCCTCGAGGTACGTCAGGTCCTGATCTAAGCTAAATTCACTTCTCACTCTGAGCATGCATACTCAGGTCGTCAGAGCGACACAATAGCAATATATATAAATACAAATGTGAACACGTGCAATAATGATGAATATGAAATAATCAGTACACATGAAGTGATAATATGAGCATGAAGGAGCCAGTACAGATAAACAGTAAGGCAGGTATATCGAATCAATATCAATATATGTACATGTCACTAAACCTACCAGTCTCTAAGTCTCACTGTCCAGGTCGCTAAACCTATTGTCAGTCCAAGTGTGAGAGTCAACCACTCGTGAGTATCCCCCACCCAAGGGTAGGACTCAGGGACAAGGGAACACGGGCCCGAGTCGCTCGCTAATAATCAGTAATATCACCCATATAACTCCAGAATCGCTGTGTATGCCGGGGACTCCCGAGATTCTGTTGAACTCACACTCAAACTATCCCCATACCCGTGGTCTATATCAAACACCAATCATAAACTCAAATACTAGTCGGTCCATGACAAGTCTATACGAGAACTGGAGACAGGATCTCCATCAAGCATGTCTCGACTGATACCCAAGATAAATGGACAGTGTTTGATGCCTTACCTATGACACCCATATAAGTGCTTCCATAATTGTCCCATACCAATTATAGTTACACTTATACATGTCCCATAGACGTCGACAATGCAATAAATCAATAGGGTCCGCTGATTGTGTACAAGTACGTGTCACTTCGCTTATTCATTCACGCTTTAACACTAACGTACTTGCCATAATCAAAACACTAATATCTAACACTGGGTAATGTATACAATCACTAGGTTACCAATGCAATGACATCTACATGATATGATGAGAATACAATAATTACGATATGAATAAAATATCATCAGTTAGTGTCCTACCACTTGCATAATTAACTATAAATCATATATGCAGAATTAAGTGAAACAATGTAAAGGGGGTAAGCAGTATGTTTAATTATCTATCCATAAAAATTGGTTTCGCGTCAATCGGGTTTCAGGTTTGCTAGATACGGCCATTTCAATTTAAGTGTTCATTGCAGGAAATCCGATTTCAGAATTGGAAGTCCGTTTCGTAACACACTTTACTCCCAGTTGGAAGCACAATTAGGCGACGCTATAGTTGAACAATGTTTAGGTTTTACAGTTAGGTTTCCACCTCAATTGGCGGATCAGTGATATCTTATATCAACAGGGAGTTATGGTCATGTTATGTTCGATGTGTAAAATCTGTCACTGCTGAATTCAGCAGAACACGTCGGCATTATAAAATATGTTAAAAATATCATACAGTTAAGGAATTCAGTGAGACTAGTGGGGTAAGTAAGATAACTCAATTCTATTCGTAACGATATAGGGTTCCGCACATTTCCGCATTTGAGCAAGGAAAAACAGTGAATCAAAAACAAGGGTTATATGGAATTACTTCTCTGGACTGCAGTCCAGAACCGTAATTCTCCGCAGTGTTCGCTATCATAACTAGTTCAAATTTAGACATAAACTATAGGGTTCGGTAGATTATTCTGTTGGCTTCGATACAGTCCAGAGAACGCTGAAATCCGATTCATAAAAGATTTAATGTGAATTTAACGGTCTAGCATGTTCAGGAAAATCGGGTTTCGTAATGATTATCGGGATTAACATTTCATAGGTGAAGCGACCGTGGTTTTCAACCAAAGTTCTACAGTACATCGGTAAACAGTAGACGGATCTAATGATCACAAGTTCCGCCATTTAAAGACAGGTTTTCATATATAGTTTCGTATCAAACACTTGTATTCAGTGGCTCGCACGAGATGTATATATACGATATTAACATCTAAACTGATTTAAATACGAACTAATAGCTTGAAGCAAGTATTAAACTTGCCTAACGATGTGTCGACGATGGTACGGCAGCGGAAACGGCACGATCGCGTCATGAACACGACACGGCGACGACTAGGCTCAAGCTCGACTGCGACTGCGACGAGGAGGCGTCGATGGTGGTGGGGTTGCTCGCTGTGGTGGTGGCCGGAAGAGGAGGTGACGGCAAAGTAAACGGCGGTGACTGAGGTGGTCATCGGTGAGGGGGCAGCGAAGGGAGGTGAGGCTCGAAGTTTGAAGTTTGCTGCTGTAGAGGGAGTGAGGCAGTGAGGGGCTCGGCGATGAAGTGGGAGGTGATGGTGGTGATGCTGAGGGAATGACGAGGTGGCCGGCGGCGAGAGGGGACGGCGACGAGGTCGGAGGTGGTGAGTTTTTGGGTTGCAGGGTCGTCGAGCTATGGTGTGCAGGTGAGGGGAGATCTCGGGAGTTTTGTGGAGAGAGGAGAGAGGAGAGCTCGGGGTTGTAGAGGGGAGCAAGGTTGTCGCCGGCGGTGATGGAGCCCGCAATGGGGAAGCTCGATGGGGGGGGGGGTTGGAGCTCCGACGAGGAAATGGTGATGGGTTGTAGAGATATAGGAGAGGGAGGTGAGCTGGGGAGCTCGGGCAGGTGACGGCGAGGGTGAAGGAGACGACGACTAGATCGGCGGCGGTGGACGCGAGCGACGGCAAGGCAGGCGAGGGCGCGGCGTGGGTTTGAGCTCGTGCGCGGGAAGAGAAGAGGGAGAGAGGGAGCGAGAGGAGAGGGAGTGTAAGTGGGGGAGAGAGAGAGAGAGTGAGCGTGGGGAGAGATAGAGGGGGGAGAGCGAGAGTGTCACGCCCCACTTCCCAGAATACGCTAAAATAGGCACGTGACATAGCCAACCATGCTACCTGTGGATAGGAAAAATCCTTCCACAATCATATTACGGCTGTAGAGATATCAAGAACAGGAAAGTAAACTAAACTATCTAGTACATGTCCATGAGCCAGAATAAATGAGTCAAGAAATGATAATATGCGGAAGCAAATGATACAATAAATGAAACACATGGAAAGTAAAACTGCATACTAACAGGATCTTCACCGCTCGGTCTAACAGCGGTAATACTCCTGATCAGTCTGCAACAAAGGTAGAAGGATCTGGGCCATACAAAACCCAGACGTCAGCGCGTCATAATATCAAGCAATAATATATAAACAGGGTAGCAAGACATGCAAGTATAATCATAAATGGTAAAGCAGGTGTAACAGCAATATAAATCAGGGCGGTGAAAGGTAGTGTACAGTGAGTAATCTAGACTGATCTATTGGGTTAACTACTCTCAAGTCTTTGAAATCAATTTGATGAATCATCGATGTAACTCAATAGTATCCCGTGCGTGCCCGGAACCACGGTCAAGATTCTCGGGCTGAATCCGAGACGTGCCGCTAGGCAGTAAAAGGGTAGTATGTAAAGATGAGTGATGTCAGCATCATCACCCTGGGGCTGGCCTAGCCCTTAAGACTGATCAGTAAAGGTATCGAACTGTCGAGTTACAAGTCGGGTTTCATCATTGATTTCCCCATACCCCCAGGTTGTGTATTCAGGTCAAGTATTTAAATAATCTGGAGCTAATGCCAATACAGGATCAGGCAGGTACAGGTTTGTCTGGATAGACAACAGGAACGGTCCGTAAGGACAACAGGTCAGATTTGTTGGCATTAGACACAAGATCAGGTACAGCTAATACCATGGTACATCAGGTCAAGCCAGGTAATGTATAAAGATGTCATGTCATGTCAAGAGGTGCACAGTACCTTGTCGGGTCAGGTAGTAGGTGTAACAAGTCATGTCAGGGTGTACAAGATATCATGTGGGTGCTCATAATCAACTAGCATAAGCATGGGTGTACAAAACAAGCATGGTTACTAATAGCACAATAAACTGGAACATATAATATGATATGCAAATAGGTACAGATTAAACTATATGGATGTACGGTTATCGATTAGAGTCAGGGTTATGGTTCCAACATTAAGTATCTTACACTTAAATGAATATGGAATATTAAAATCATATTAACATGTATTAAATGGCCTAGGGATGCAATTATATATAAAACATGTTAGATGGATGCAAACGGGTGTTGGACAGTTATACACTATTTAAAGGGTACTATGGCTATGCGACCAAGAACTATGTTATAAAATTATAGGCATGGCATAAAATATGTAATCTAACATGCAACTGGGTGTGTTTTCATAATTAACTCAAAATGATATAAACGGACATCGGATGGTAAAATGTGATATAGGGCACCAAATTCAAACTTCATGCTTAATATATATGTATGCAAATAAAGATGGAATACTATAAATAGCAGGTAGCAAGTTTCACTTGCATGCACTAGATGTGAAATACATGATACGGATGTAATCGGACATCCGAAAATGATAAAACATGAAAAGTGACAATGCGGGTTGCATAAATAATCATTATGGGGTATTATAATTTAAATATACATAGAAGGTAATAGTATAGCATGTAGCAAGATTAACTTACCTTGATCGAATCACGAAGCGGTATATGGAACGTCACGCGTCGGCGGGAAAGGTCGCGACGCGCGCACGGTACACGGAATGAGTCCAAACAACGCATGTTGGGATCACACGGGTCAGATATCCTTGTTGGGTCGTCGGGATCGTCGTCGGCACTACCGGATTTCGGCAACTAAAAGGACAGTAACCTTTTAGAAGAAGAAAAGTAATAAAAGAAAGGTAGAGAAGAAAGGCAGAGGAAGAAGTGGAAAGAGAAGAAGAGGGTTGCTCACTGGTGACGAGGAGACGAGATGGTGGCGATGTAGGGTCACCGGAGGTGAGTTGCCGGCAAGGTGCATGGGTTTCAGTGGGTTTAGGGTTAGGTTAGGGTTGCGCTAAGGTTTTTGTTTGCTGGCTTCAAGGTGCAGGGGTGTGCAGGGTTGGTGAGAGGAAACAAGGCAGAGGAGAGGAAGAGAAGAGGTATAGAGATGGCGACGGTGATCGGCATCGATGAACTGAGGTGAGGCAGGCGGGTTTCTTGGGTTGCAGTGGGTGCTCGGGAGATTGAAGGAGGCGGCGAAGGAGAAAGAGATGAGGGCTTGGTGAGGTGAGGGTGATCGGGTGAGATATCAGCAAGGTGCTAGGGTTAAGGTCGACGAGCACTGTCGGCGAGGTGTGCAGGCGATGGGTTCGGTGAAGGCTGTGGGTTATTGATGCAAGTTTGTTCGGGGAGATGAAAGGAGAGAAAGGTGATGAGGAAGAGATGAGAGAGGAAGCGAAGTCGATGAAACAAGATGAGGTCGAGGAAAGGTCGAGGAAGAAGAAGGCGGCTAGGGTTCTCGTGGCGAGGCGATGGGTTTAAAGAAATAGAAGAAGAAGAAAGAGTGAAGGGAGGTGACCAGATCATATGGGCGGTGACGGGAGTCGAGGAATGAACAGTATTCACGAGATGAGCGAGAGAGGGCGCGAGAGAGGGGGGAGAGAGAGAGAAAGAAAGAGAAGAGAGAGAGAGAGAGAGAGAGAGAGAGAGAGAGAGCTCGTAGGGAGGAGAGAGAAGGAGAAAGGGAAAGATTTGGGAGAGAGAGAGAGAGACGTGGGCCCGGTGAAATGAAAGGGGGTTTCTGATTGGTTGTAGGGAAAAGAAAAGAAGATAGAAAGGGGAGAGAGGTTCGATAGTGGGGTCGGGCGAGTAAAGAGAAGATTGTGATTGGTTGGGGAGAAAAATTAAAAAAGATTTTAATCGTTAAGAAATTTTCTTTGGTTAGCTGTAAAAATCTTCAGCTGTTAAAAAATTTATTAAAAGAATTTTAAAAATATTTAAAATAGTTAGTATTTTGAGGGATATAAAATAATTCAGCAAAACGCCCGGGTCGGGTCCAAAAGTTTGAATTTGAAATATGAAAATTATTAGCCAGTTTCAAAATTTAAAATGAAAGATTATATGACAGAAATGCATACCCCCAAGAACGGACGCACGTATATGCGCGTAGCCATCCAAACACGTCCGTTTCACTGAACGGGACGAGAACACGATGCAAGGACGCTACCACAGAGTTAGGGATATCAAGCAGGTCATGCAATGTACTTTAATAAATATTTTCTGTGACTTAAAAGTTATATGATAAAACATGCGATGTCAAATGAAATGCCAATATGCAGTTTATACTAGATGCACGTGTCAATGCAGCGAGTCAATGTAATCTATAGATAAGACTCTAACAGGTTCAAGCAAGCGGGTCGGGTCGAATGCAATATAAAGTGTAAAACACCATTCGCACCCAAGATACGTTAAATCAAGAAATATCATGAATAAAGAAATACGAGAACTGGAATTGGTATAAATGAACTCGGGTGTTACAGAGAGAGCGAGGGGGAAGACGTTGGGCGAGGACGTGGGGAAGTGGACGCTGGGAGCGAGGAGAAGGACGTTGCGAGGAGGGCGCGAGAACGAGGGGGGACCGTTGGGGGCGAGGACAGGGTCGCGAGGTGCGGGTCGTGGGCGCGAGAGAAGCGGGGGCGAGGAGGGGGAAAAGAGCGGGAAGGTGAAAACGAGGGAGGAAGAAGGGATGAAGCGGGTCGGGTTTGAAGGAGTTGGGCCGGCTCGGGGGAGAGGAAAAAATGAGTGTGGGGTTTTAGGGAGTGGGCCGGGGCTTGGGCTGGGTTTAGGAAAAAGAAAAGGGGAATGGAAAATAAAATAGAGATAGAGAGAGTGGGCTAGGCAAGGAACTAAAAGAATTAAAAAGCGTTTGGAATGAATGGGTTGAGGCAAAAATAAAAGGGATTTGGATTAAGGTTTGGGGTTTTGGGGTTAGGGTTTTAAAATAAAATAATTATAAATATATATAAACAAATTTTGTAAGCAGCACTTTATAAAAATACGGATATTGGTTGATTAGTCGAAAATATTGCATCTTTTAACCGGCAATTTCCCTATCATTTGCATTCATATAGAAGTGTTCGGCATTCATATTTCACATATTAGCAAATCTGTTGCAAAATATCAGATTACATGTGTTAGACCTTAAAACCGGCATTTCTAGGCAAATTGACTGCATTTTATAACATGGCATCATTTCTATATATCGCAACCCGTGTTTCGAAGTCTGTGCAGGAAAATCAGAAGCTTGCTCAAATCTACACTGCTAAAAGATACGCCTACTCAAGGATTTGGAATCTGGGAATGATCTAAAGGGTATTCAGGAATTCAACATGTCAGAAAATACATCAAAATACATAAGAAGACAACACATGAAGTTTGAAGCCATGAAGCCACAACTTGGCCGCGGAACCGCGGCGCAAGCCGGCTTAGGCCGCGGTTCCGCGGTCAACTTGACACTTCAGCCCTATCTCTTTGCACCATAACTCCTATGCAAGCTTACAGACTTCAGAAAGATACAAGAAGTTCCAGAAGACTCCAGAGACTTCTGCCAGATCAGCAAACTAGGGTTTCTAATGCTTAATTAATCCTAGTTTAAAGCCTAAGCTAGCTCCTAACAAACTATCTTCTAGAAGCCTCAACAAACTTTTGGAGGGAAGTGTAATTTCAAACCTAGACCTAGGGTTTGGGGGATCTATAAATAAGACCCTAGGCTCACTTGTAAAAAGATCCCTCCATTAGTTCATTTTAGTAGCCAATCTAGAGCCATTCTATCTCTTACCTCATTCTTCATCTTCTTCCACAAGTCTAGTGAAAAGACTTGTGTGAAACCCTAACCCTAATTCCAATCAAAAGCCAAGATCCCGAGTACCAAATCAAGCAAGAAGCACTTCAACCTTTTATGAGCGGAACCGATC
Source organism: Agapanthus africanus (assembly GCA_030015575.1). Lineage (NCBI taxonomy): Eukaryota > Viridiplantae > Streptophyta > Magnoliopsida > Asparagales > Amaryllidaceae > Agapanthus > Agapanthus africanus. Next base: position 436,274,370 of record JASDDO010000008.1, on the reverse strand, counting down.
TTCAACAGAGCAAGTGGTCCAAGACGATCCACGACTCACGAAGAAAAGCGAAGCCAATTCAACAATTGAGTTCTTCCTCTTGTAGTTCTTGAGCGACTGTAATGAAATTGTTGATATAAATAAAAGATGAAATTCTTTTATCTTTTTTTCTTTAAATTCTTGCATCATGATATCTTTTCAATTCTTGAATGCTTTCTGTGTGATGATGTGTGAATAAACTCCGCTCGTCGAGGAGTCGAGACGATCAATAGAATGATGATGTAACATATCTTAAAACGATTCTTGAGTCCTACGAGTTTTGTAAACCCTAGCAATTTCAAGAATCGACGACCTAATTTCGTGACGATACTTTCTTGATTGATATCGCTCGAAATTGGGGAGTTACGATCGTTTCTTGAATTTGGTAGAGGCTAGAAAGTGAATGATATTAATGAAAGAACAAGGGTTAAAAGCTGAAACCCTCGTTTCACGAGAAAGCCCTAACTCTCGTCGATCATCATCGATCTAATATCAATTCTTCGAAGGACAAGAACACGATATCTTGAGATTACATCACGTCTATAGATCCGATCGATTCCTACGAGCCTCATTTAGATTCTTGACATTTTGTTGGAAATATCATCGAAACCCGATTCTTGATTATTTATCATTTTCTGGATTTTTGAGTAGAATAGTGACACTTGAAATTGATAAATCTTGAATCATGCTTTCTTTTCTTTTCGATTAACTTTTCAATTCAAACAAATCAAACATTGAAACGAATTGCACAATCCCTGTGGACGATCCGCACTCGCTTACGATCTACAACTGACACCGTAGTTGATTGCGGTCAAATATAATTCTTTGGCTGTGATTTCTTTATACAATTTTCTAAATACTGATACAAGATACTGTTATCGATCAAATGAAACCGTTATCGGGAAACAATTGATTCGATACTTGCTTTTACTACACATCAAGAATTTAATACAATCATTGGTGTACAAAAGAACTGGGTATTACACCATATCCATGGGTCTTGCACAAAAACAAGAACAAAGAAGTCAGCAACGCAAGCAATATATAAGCCAAAAAGCAAGCTTAACTTACCGATGAACTCAACGGGACTGAGCCCGGCCCAACTCAGGACCCTTTCAGACAGCAGCACGTCGGGTTGGGGGATGGACTCCCACGACGCAACTCTCACCGCGGCGGGGTCATTAGACTGGTTCCCCGGCAAGTATTTTTCCCTTGACCACTTGGTAGGCATGGGCCAGCCCTCGCCCTCGGGAGGGGAAACGAAGAAGAACTTCTTCTTCCAGTCATGAATGGAAGAAGGCAGAGCCACAACCCCTGTCCCGGCGGCGCCCCCTGCCGCTTTCTAAAAGAGAGATAGACCCACCTCGGGTCACCCGCTCGACCACCAGGGTGAATTTTAAAGACGAGGGAAGAATCAAGGAGGGAGAGGCTGAAGGGAACTGCCTGTAACTTCAGGCTGATCAGGAACCCGAGGAGGATCCTCCACGAGTTCGGCACTAACTGGTCAGGGGCCAAACCGAAAAAGTTCAGCGCTTCGACGACCTCGGGAGAGAAGGGCAGGCGCATTCCACCCCAAAAAGCTTCCAAATACAGGGCGATCTCCCTGCCCTGTACTTGGTCTGCCCTCTCTCCCTCCTTGGCCAGACGGAGCGTGTAACGTGAGGGGATGTAGAAGAGAGCCCGAGCATTGGCGAGCTCGTCCTCATGCCTCACCCAACACGAGGTGCTGGGGGCCGCATCTACCGCCTCCTCCCTGGGGGCTGCCCCCACCGCACGATCCCCGGGAGAGGATCCGACCCCTGCTCCCCGGGAGGACTCAGGCTCAACTAAAGCGTCCCTGGAACCTACTCCTACAACATCTACTGACTCTACAAAGGAATACATCTAACCTTGAGAAAAGAGATCCTCGGGAAACGAAAGCAGAAGAAAGAAGACGAGCGCCGAGCAACCAGGATTTAGAACGGGGAAATATGAAGGAGTAGGGGCCCAGGGACGGGCCCCACCGTTATTTATCGCTGCAAGCGACCTCATCCAGCGGCGCCCTTCATCTCCCGCCAAAATGCCTCCTTGCATCCAACGGCTCCGATCGCTCCACATGTCGTTCCCGCACTGGACCGCCCCCATCAGACGCCGCAGGTCTGCACACGTCACGTTGGCCAACCGACGCTTGACACGTGGACCGTCGCTTCAGTGGCAGGATGCACGAACCGGGGCTCCTTCCTTAAATGCAAAGATCTCATCCTGATTCGCTGATAGAAAAGACAGCTGACGGCCCGGATACGCGTCCCGACGAAACCTTAGGAGGGAGCTCACCCCGGGCGGCCCGGCAGTCCACTCTTGACCCGACCCGCTAGCTGGTCAGGACAAGAGTGGGGGGTTAATGATGATGCTCAATAGTAGCAATCTCTAAGATCAGGACACGTGGCAGATGACGTGTCCCAGAACTAAGAAGAAAGGTCCTACAGGGGTCGACCAGGACACCCTGTACCCAACCTGCAAGCACAAGCTGGCTCTCCTCAGAGCCCCCTGAAAATTGGTCTCCTCGGCCTCTCAGCTCGTCCCGAACTACCACAGAACCAAGACTCCTCGGCCCTCTCGCTTGTCCCCAAGCTCTCCGGCCGAGGCCCCCCCTCCTCGGTCCTTAGACCGACCAACAGCACCACTCGCAGGCGTAACCGCCGTTCCGCGAATCTCGCCACGTGTAGATTCTCCGCCAGAAACGTCTCACGTTCCACGCCATCACGATCCCCTTAATGGGCGATCCGCTCATCACGCGGGCGTGACGTCAGGAGCGTAACTGCCGGCGAGATTCTCGCGCCTGCTACTGCGGGCCGCCGCCGCTATATAAACCCCCATCACAGAGGGGTCGGATAAGCCATTTTTTACTCCACTCGGCCGTTACTCTGCTCGGATCTAGTGCTAACTTGATCGTCGGAGAGTCCTCGGTGATACCAAATCGCCCCAGGACTTCTTTGCAGGTACTCGGCGCTAAAACTCCTCAAATCAACAATCTCCTCAAAACCCATTGAGACCCACACGGAACAGGAGATCACCTCCAAAATTGTAACAACTCCATTTTTAATGTACAAAGAATTGATTTAAATTCAATGTATACTTGGAGTATTTATTGTGGCTGATATCTCTTTAAGTATTTATTTCACTCCATAATTACAAGAAGGAGCTTGTAGCTCATTGGTAACACCTTGCACTGCTGAACCAAGCCACCAGAGTTCAAATTCTATGCCCCGCATTATTTTTGTATTTATTTTTTTTAAAATCCTTTAGAAGTCCAACAGTCAAAATGCCATAACTCATAAAACTTGAACTGAACGTAAAAAATTAAATATACCATAAATCCCCCTTCGAGATTCCCCGGCCCCCGACACCCCGAGTCGGCCGGCGGACCGGCTGACTCGGGCCGACGCCGCCGGCTGGACTAGGCCGGACGGCCGAGTCGTCAACATAGAAGAGGAGCATCTTGGACTGGTCAACACCCCTGCACACACTAAATTCCTTGACCGGTTACAGAAAGCCCAATAAATCTCTTTTACTCCAAAGTTTAATGATTTTTAATAATTTGTAATAATTTTTATATTTTTTAATTAAAACCCTAACCCTAGCCTAACCCTATATATACCCCCCATACCCTCTACCCTCTCATCCTAAATTTCTAAGTCCACTCTCTCAAAATTCCAAGAGCACTTGATATGTTAGAAAACGAGCGAAAGGCGAAGCGCTGACGAAATCGACGGCGAAATTCCGGTGATCGTGCTAGGACCTCTCAACGACGATTCGACGCACCGGCAAACCCTATACTTCCACATCACTCTCTAGTGTTATCCAAACCCGTAAGTCCCCCTTTTCTACCTTTCTTTTCTTCTATAAAAATATGAATTTACAAACCCGACGAAAATTGGAACAAACCGATTTCCGATTCGGTTTTCTATAAAATCTCACTTATCATCAATTCCATAATGCTTAAATATCTTCATGTTGACTATTAATCACTTAACAACTAATTTGAACAAGTTTTCTCACATGAAATGATAGCTTTTGCAATATATCGTATTTTTGCACTTAAATACCATAATGTTTAGTTTTCATATTTAACCATTTAACATTGCTATACCTTAAGGTAGATCACGAGGTAATGACCTACCTCCACACACACTCATATGCAAACATAACACACTACCTTGAAAACTTAGAATACGATAAAACAAGATTTTACAATTAAATACCATTTTCTTAATAAAACCTTTTCTAAAAGTTTTAGATTGCTACACTTTTAAAACAAATATCTTTTAATAGGAAAATACGATAAGTTATGCACATCGATCGTTTATCTAAACCTGATTTTGTGGTGTCTAGGCTAGGCAAGTGAGCAAAGGTAATTTTAAAAGGCCCGTCTCACTATTCGTGAGCGGATCCCTCCTTCCTCACTTGTACTTACCTGGCCACAATTGGCGGCGAAGAGGCGATTTGAGGCTTCTAACAACTTGTTGTTTAGATCATTTAAAATTAGTCTAGTTGAAATAAGAAACCCTAAAACCTAAAATACGGAAAATCGACTTTAGCAAATAAATACCTTTTACTTTAATAAAACCATTCTAAAGGTTTAGTATTTATAAATGTTTGCAAAGCGCCACTATAACCCACCTTTGGGGAACCCGTTAGGGATAGTACGGTTTATCGTGCACTCTCGGCTTAGTAGTGCGAGATTCAGACCTCCGCAAGGAGCATTCGGTCTCGAAAGGTTTAAAATACGATATCTTAAGAAAATGATATTTTTTTATATAAAAAATATTTATTGAAATTATTCTTGTATAAATATATGTATATTATCATTAAAAGATCTATTTTGTTATAATATAAATATCCTACTTTTTCTAAAAATCACAAGACTAGATTTTTACATTAAAATACCATGAATTTCAAATAAATCAATATTACAGATTAATACCTTTATTTATGTAATTAGGATATTTTCACTAGAAATATCACAATATAAAATCACACTCATTATAACTATAAAGACGAATAATAAATACTAGGGGTATGTCTTGAAAACTATACAAAAGTATTTTTACATAAAACCCCCTCAAGTTTTATAAATTACAATAAGGACCCTAACAATTATAGAATTTCGACTTAAATTTCTTTTAGTCTGACTCGGATTTGAGTCTGATTATTTCTGACTTGAATATGATTCAAGTCAATCTACATTCTTTAATATTCCAACTCAATATGAACACATGACTCCTAGAATCCAGTTATCAATCTATATAAATTGACTGAATCAAACCATGGATATACATCCATTATTCCGTTATTCAATTTACCTGATTATGCAGTTACAATCTGTTTACTGATATCATGGTTTTGGTCGGTCATTCATCTTATACAATACAATACAACAATACAATCAAAATACTACGGGGTTTAGGGGGTAGATTGGTGCGGAAGGTGTTAGAAGTGGCACGAGACGATAAGATTAAGACACCTGACCTATATTCCGTTGCTGTTGTACCGTGGCTTAACGGTTCCTTGTACATTCCGTTTGCCCTGGTCTCTAGCATACTGAGACCCCTCTCGTATACACTGGCATCCTTCCGTACCAAGCTACAAACAACAGCGTGAACACAATATTCTACAACATTATACTTTAGAAAATACCTCTTATTCTGTCTTTTCTAATTCTTCCTTATATTTGGGACTTACCGAGCGACCTGTTCGCTGACGACATTCTATTTCTTTCTTCTTTGAATGTCGTCAGGTGTTTTGGACCCAGCAGAGATCGAGCCCACCGGTGAAGACTTGGATCAGTTTCACGAAGACCCCAGCTCTAGACATTGTACCTTGTTCTATTCAGTATTTTCATTTTCTGTTATGCCATTGTTTAGGCATCGCTTTTCATTCCAGTTGTATTTACTTTTCATGCATTGTACAAAAGAATGTTATTAATAAAGTTGTTGTTATTTATATATCTCTTGTCTCTTGTGATTTACTTTTATATTGCCTAGATACGCTCAGCGTATGTACTTCTAAGTATATACGTAGCGGACCTCGTCGCGTCCCCTTCGCCGTACACCGGGAAGCGGGGCGTGACAGGTTTTGTTGATGGCCCATGCAGGTCAGAGCTGTATGAATCCCTATCATGCAGTTCTGGTCTGCGTGAACAACCTAAGCAATATAACACAAGAACCAGCAGCTAAAACATCCTTTACAATTCATGTTTCTTGAATCTTACAAATTTCTATTCCTTGAATCTTATCATTTCATGTATTTGAATCTGTCCTAACCCAAATTTTTCTTCAAGGTTATGAATTCCCCGAACAACACCAGCACCAATGTCAACAACACACCTCCAACACTACCTCTCACACCAGCTGTTCCTGTGCCACCCACCGAGCAAACAGTGCTACTTGAGGCGATCCGCAGCCTTCTTAAGGGACAGCAACAACTCCTGAACCGTCCTGAGACCAACGCACCAGGAGTAAAGCAATCCAGGGCTTTGCACCCCAAGCAGTTCTCTGGTAAAGGAAGCCCTCTTGAAGCTGAAGAATGGGCACAAAGTGTCACGCCCCGCTTCCCAGAGTACGCAAGATTGGGCACGTGACATAGCCAACCATGCTACCTGTGGGTAGGACGTATCCATCCACAGTCACATTACGGTTGTAGAGATATCAAGAACAATATAAAAAAACTAATCTAATACATGTCCAAATCCATAATAACAAGAGTCAATAAACAATAAGTGCGGAAGCAAATGATCCGATACAATAAATAAACAATACGTCCCATAATGCGGGCTCACATCTGGAAATGAAATGAAACAACTAACTAATCACAAAGGGACTCACAGTTCAGCCTGCTGGCTGAAGTACTCCTGCTCGGTCGTCGACAGTGGGAAGGAATCTGGGCCATGCAAAACCCAGACGTCAGCGCGTCATGTCAACCAAATAATATAATATAAACATGGTAAAAAGCAATGCAGGTATGAACATGAATAAAGCAGTACTAAGAAATAACAGAGCAGGGTAATGTGCAGTGGTGACTAAACTGTCCTATCAGGTTTCTACTCTATAGTCTTTGAAATCAATTGATGAATCGTCGATGTAACTCAATAGTATCCCGTGCGTGCCCGGGACCACGGTCAAGGTTCTCAGGGCTGAATCCGAGACGTGCCGCTAGGCAGTAAAGTAGGTAACAGGATGGACGAGTGATGTCAGCATCATCACTCCCGGACTGGCCAAGCCCGTAAGACTGATCAGAACAGGTATCGAACTGTTGAGTTACAAGTCGGTTTCACCTTTGATTTCCCCATACCCCCAAGTTATGTATGTCAGGTCAGGTATTCAGTAGTCCAGGATTAATGCCAACACAGAATCAGGTAAAAGCAGGTCTGTCTGAATAGACAGCAGGAATGGTCCATGAGGACCCCAAGTCAGGTTCGTTGGCATTGGGCATGAGATCATGTGATATGTCAGGTCGTAGTACAAAAGGTTGAGTCAGTATGTACAGGGTGTCATGTCCGGTGTATCAGTATATATGTGTCAGGTGTAGCAGGGTCGAGTCAATATGTACTGTGATCGAGTGTGTGCTCACGACCGGTATACAATCAAATAAGTAACAGCAGCAAGAAAAAGTAATTAACAATAACGGTTCACTTAATCACAATAGCACATGAATATGGTGCAGTTGTATGATATTAACAGGTTCGAGCACCCTTGGGGTGCAATAATCACAGGGTAGCGCAATATCAATAACAGCAGGTAATAAAGATTTAAGTGTGCGACTATCATCCTATAAATAGTGAAATGATTAGCAGGTAGTCGTTATTAAAGTTATGGTGGCAAAGTACAATTTAGATGGCAGTATTATAATGCATATCACATTTCGTCCAATGAGGACAAGTAACAATACTTAGTTAAAACAGCAAGTTTTATGAGTCAAATATTTAATTAGTTTAACGTAGCATGTAGCAAGAAATCTTGCCTTGACGGTTTCGCAAACCGGAAAACACGAATGCAAATGTCGGCAGAAAATACGAGACGGGTGCACGGGCCACGGATCGAGTCCAAACAGCGAACAGCGGGACCACACGAACCAGGGTACTTCGCTGGAGCGTCGGGTCCAAACGACGGCACGGCCGGATTCCGGCAAAAGTCAACGGCAACGAAGTTAGCAAACACGATATACGTCAACAAGGACCAGCAAGAGGGGGTTTAACATTAATGGAAAGATAGAGATGCTTACAGGGAAGAACCAGGGCAACTACGACGGGTTCGACGGCGATGGGGCGCCGGCGAGGCAGCGACGGCGAACAGCGACGGCTGGAACTTTTCTGGGTTCGGGGAAAAGAGGGTGGTGCGGTGAGTCGAGGGGTGCTGGCCCGTTCTGGTGATCGAGGGGAGACGGAGGTGGCTCTGGTGACGACGGCGAGGATCGTCGGCACATTTTCCGGCGACCCGGGGGTTGGTGCAAGGGTCGGGTTCGGGTTCTGGTGGTCCGGCGAGGGGAGGAGGAAGACGACGACGAGGTCGGGACAAGGGTGAAGAGAGGGAGTCCCTGGCGTCGTTTGCGATGGGAGGCGGCAGCGACGGCGAGACCCATGTTCAGGTGGTGGCGTCGGGGTTGGGTCGCGGGCTCTGAAGGAGGGAGGAGAGAAGGTAGGGAGGGTGCGACTAGGTTGAGGAGGCGAGGACGGCGACGGCGAGGTCGCGGGGAGGTCGGCGGCGCAAGCACGACGAGGCTAGGGTTAGGATTCGAGGTTCTCGTGGGTTTTTCTTTCTCACGATGGGGAGAGAAGAAGGAGGCTGCGTAGTATATAGGAAGAGAGAGAGAGAGAGAGATTGGAGAGAGGGTGAGGGATTTTAGAGAGAGAGAGAGAAAGAGATTAGAGAGAGATAGAGAGAGACGGTTGAAGGGGGGCCCACGAGGTGATTTATGAGCTCGTGATTGGCTGAGGAGAAAAATTGAAAGGAGATTGAAAGGATTTAAATGATTTAACGGTTAAAGAAGATTATATTCGCATATATTTTAGTTTTATGATATTAAATTAAATGGGCATTTTCGGCGCTAAATGAAACATTTCCAAATCGCGCCCGGGTTGCGCCCAAATGTTTCAAATTCAAATTATAGGATTTTAAGCGAGTTCCAAATTTTGAAAAGAGGTGTTTAATGATTAAAATGCATGCCCCCAAGTCGGACACTTGCACGCGCGCGTAGCCGTCCAAACTTGCCCGTTTAGCCGAACGGGACGAAATCTCGACACGCGGACGCTACCACGCGACTAGTGGCGATGAGTAGGCCAACATGGGCATTTTTAATTTCATTTTAGGTGTTAAAATTTGTTATATGCCAAAATGACTTAACCGGTTAAAATTTAGCAATAAACACCAGACCATCAGGATAATCGAAATGAGCAATATATAACACTCAACCAGAACCAGAAATAGTATTATGGGCTCGGGTGTTACACAAAGTATAGAAGAAGATCTGGCAGCAGCTCAAGTGCCAGACATCGCTTGGTTCCGTGTGGCAAAACTACAGCTTACGGACAATGCTCGCAACTGGTGGAAGGCGGAAGAAAGCCGTCTGGTACAGCCGATTGAATGGAAGACTTTTCGCGAGAAGTTCGACGCAAAATACTTCCCTGTGACTGCCAGGTTTGCAATGGAACATCAATTCATTCATCTACAACAGGGTTTAATGTGGGACAAATCAGTAGATGAATACGATACTGAATTCACCATGCTAAGCCGGTAAGATATGTCACAACAGTTCAATTTTTAAATCTCACATACTACATAGCTAACACAATCCTTAAACAGATTCGCGTCACACTTGATACCGACGGACGAGATCAGAGCCGTCGCTTTCAACAAGGACTGGACACGGAGATTCAGGCTGCTCTAGCCACAGGAAAATTTCTGACTCATTAGGATGCTCTAGAAGCTGCCCGCAGTTATGAGACAGTGATAAAAGCAAGGGGCAGACCTCAGTCTACAGGAGTCAAACGCCTTGCCAATCAGATGGCAGGTGGAGCCTCGTCCAGGCCACCTTTCGTGCCAAGGCGTCCCGGAGTACCGAACCATCATCCCAGCCCAGCCTTTTGCACCTACTGCAAGAGAACTGGATATATGATGAAGGACTGCCGTCGAGACAACCGTCTTTGCTTAGTCTACGGCTCAGCTACTCATGATATTGGGTCTTGTCCCCAAAGACAAAACCCACTTACTGGACCCAGGCCGACAATTACCTATCCGCAGCGACCAATTCTTCAGGCACCTACTCCAAGACCTGCACTCCCTGCACCACCCAGAGGACCACAAGCTGCACCACCTCCTCGTCAGTTCCATCAAGCTCAAAGGAACATTCCGAGGAATGCTCCTCAGGCCAGGAGGAATGTACCAAGGTGCCAGGCTTTCACGATGTCCGTGGAAGAAGCTGAGGCCACTGGTCAAGTCATCACTGGTAAACTTTTCTTTTCAAACTTTTCTTTTCTATTTTGCTACTTAGTTATATATTTCCTATACCTAAAACAAATCCCACATACCTTAGGTACAATCTTATATCCTCAATCCCTGCACTAGCACTGTTTGATACTGGAGCATCACATTGCTTTATGTCGCAACGGTTTGTTCGAACCCATGCTATTCCAGTCTCACCGCTTGTATCCAGCTGGAATGTCAGTTCAGGAAATGGCGTTCTAAAGGTAACTATGGGATACAGCTTGTGTCCAGTCGTCGTCTGCAGCAGAGAATTTTATGCTGACTTCAAAGTGCTGGACATACCGAACTTCGATGTGGTTCTAGGAATGGATTGGCTTGGAACTTTTTATGCTACCATAGACTGTCATCAAAGGAGGGTAGTATTCGAGATTCCAGACCATCCGGTCTTCTATTTCAAAAGCGGAGACCGTACACTGGAACCAAGTACCTACAAAGCGAAGCCAAGAGAAGCAGTAGTTGCAGCAGCTCAAGCGGAGGAAGAATCAAGACCAGATGTGGTTCGAGAGTTCGACGATGTATTTCCTGACGATATATTAGGTTTGCCTCCCGATCGAGCTCTTGAATTCAGTATTGATTTAGTACCAGGAGCACAACCGGTGATCAAAGCACCCTATCGTTTAAGTCCGGAAGGTTTGAAGGAAGTCCGAACACAGTTGGATGAATTACTGGTGAAAGGATGGATTCGTTCCAGCACTTCAAGTTGGGGATCACCTGTATTACTTGTGAAGAAGAAGGAAGGTTCATACAGAATGTGCATCGATTACAGAGCCTTGAACGAAGTCACTATAAAGAACAAGTATCCACTCCCGCGCATCGATGATTTATTCGATCAGCTAAGTGGATCTTGTGTTTTCTCTAAATTAGATCTTCGTTCAGGTTATCATCAAGTGAAGGTCAAGGAAGCTGATATTCACAAAACAGCTTTCAGAACTCTCTATGGACATTACGAATTTCTAGTGATGCCATTTGGAGTGACCAATGCACCTGCAATATTCATGAACCTTATGAATCAAGTTTTCCGGGAGTACTTAGACAGGTTTGTTGTCGTCTTCATCGACGACATCCTGGTGTATTCTAAGAGCCGGGAAGAACATGCAGAGCGCCTACGAATTGTCCTAGAAACTCTTCGACAACATCAGCTTTATGCCAAGTACCGCAAGTGCGAGTTTTGGCTAAATCAAGTTGGTTTTCTTGGACATATCATATCAGGAGAAGGAATCTCTGTGGATCCAGCGAAAGTTTCGGCAGTTAGCGAATGGCCTACACCAAAGTCAGTGAAGGATATTCGAAGTTTCTTGGGTTTAGCTGGGTATTACAGAAGGTTTATTGAAGGCTTTTTGAAGATAGCAACGCCCCTGACCAAGCTCACACATAAAGATGAAGAATTTGTGTGGTCAGAAGTATGCGAACAAGCTTTCGTAGAACTCAAGTCAAGGTTGACATCAGTACCTATTCTCGTCATACCGGATCAATCTGGAGGATTCTAAGTGTATTGCGATGCATCCAGTAAGGGATTAGGATGTGTTCTACATCAGCATGGTAAGATTGTGGCTTATACTTCAAGACAGCTGAAGATTCATGAGCGCAATTATCCGACGCATGATCTGGAGTTGGCAGCCGTCATTTTTGCTCTCAAGATTTGGCGCCATTATTTACTTGATGAACGAGTGAACATCTACACAGATCATAAAAGTCTGAAGTACGTGTTTACTCAGAAGGAGTTGAATATGCGGCAGAGAAGATGGTTAGAACTCATGGCGGACTTTGACATCAACTTGCAATATCATCCAGGGAAGGTGAACGTAGTACCCGATGCTCTTAGTCGCCAACCATTATCTATGAATCTCACCGCTCAGTGGAAGCTTTAGCAAGACTTGCATCAGATGGAGATTGAAGTAGTCATGCCAGGTAATGCTTCAAGTTTGATAAATCTACAAGTTCAATCAACCATTGTCAATCAGATCAAAACAGCTCAAGCAAGTGATGCTAAGTTGCAAAAGATCAGAGAACAAGTGGAGAATGGACTCAGAACAGACTTCATCATCCATGAAGACGGATCTTTGAGATACGGCAGCAGATTGTGTGTACCAAAAGGTCCTGTTCGGGAAGAGCTAATGAAAGAAGCTCACAGCTCTCTCTACTCAGTACACCCTGGAGGTACCAAAATGTACAAAGATCTACGTCAGAATTATTGGTGGTATGGAATGAAGCGTGAAGTAGCCAGAAGCGTTTCAAAATGCTTGGTGTGTCAGCAAGTAAAGGCTGAATATCACAGGACTGCTGGATTACTTCAACCATTACCAATCCCAGAATGGAAGTGGAAACATATCACGATAGACTTTATGACTACTCTTCCTCGCAGCACAAAGGGTAACGATGCCATATGGGTCATTGTGGATCGACTCACAAAGTCGGCTCACTTCATCCCATTTCGCGTTGGCCAATCTACTAAGACACTAGCAAACAAGTACATGGAGGTAATAATCTACTTAAGATTTAAACTCTTCATAATGTATGTTCCCCTCCGAAAGACGGCCGAGACTGAACGTCTTGCCTGAGATTCAGGGCAGATACTATTTGGTTTTATCCGTCCACCTCTCCGAAGATGCCAAGTTGATTTATGGCACCGTGTATCGGAGGTTTGAACGGATGCGGCCGATGTAGCAGACTTCGTCAGATTCCCCCACTTGAGGGGTTTTTGATTGTGGGGACGCTCTTCCCTGCAGGCGCAAGCCCCTGCAGTTAATTACGCTACCGCATCGCGGTAACAACTTTCTCCTTCTCCAGAATTTCACTTCGTTTCGTGGATATTTGTTTTGTTTGTGGTTGCCCGTGGATTGTATATGGAGACTAATTTATGTCGTCGCCCATAGGACGTGGATTAGTCCAAATCCGTATTTTCTTAGATTTGGGTTTGGTGTTTTGGTTTAAGGATACGTTAGCCCTATTTAAGGCTAAGATCAACTTAAACTTTTGTTAAGGATACGTTAGCCAAATTTCCAGACTAAGATCAACTTAACGGGATCGTTTGGATCCGACAAGAGAGCAATTGGCTCTATTGTTTAGTTTAATGACATTGCGGTCGATTTCCAGTTTAGGGACATGGTGGTCCATCATTCCCATTTGGGGACGAACATTAGTTTAACAACATTTCGGTCCAACGTTCCCATTTTAGGACGAATATTAGTTTAAGGACATTTCGGTCCACAAATTTAAGGACCCCACAGTCCGTATCGATGTGTGGTTGTCGGGACCCGTCCCCTCTCTGACGTCGTTGAAGGATTACAACGATAGGTGTCAGAGGAGTTCAAAGATGTACCCTTGAACTGGATGTAAATTGATTTAAGAGAGCAATCTTGCTCAGTCAATTTAATTTGAGAACTTACGGCCATGATTGGGCTAAGTCCAGTTGAGAATGTTCAACGTTTTATTTGCATTTGGCCTATTAGGCTTATACTAGGGCTTTGCCCTTGTTTAATAATGCATTGCATTTTATTTTGGCCTGCTAGGCTTTTCTAATTTGGGCTCTGTCCCTTTATTTATGATGCAGAGCATCTATTTTGGGCTCTGCCCTTTTTTAAAAAAAATAATGCATTGCGTTTAATTTGGCCTGTTAGGCCTTTTTTAATTGGGCTTGGCCCTTCTGTAAATAATGCAGTGCATTAATTACTTGACAGTGGCTTGTCAGGCGCTTTGCGCCAATTACTGAGCGCAAGCGCATGTGGAGGTGACACGTGTCACGCTCTGGTGAGCGCAAGCGCAATAGCGCAGTGCGCTGCGCTAGTGCGCTGCGCTGTTGCGCTGCGGACACGTGGCGCGCTCTGGTGAGTTGCGCCAACTTTAAAGAGCAATGCTCTATTTTTAAAAGCACACAGCGCAAGTGGTTATGGTGCTGACACGTGGCGCTCTCTGGTGGTTTGCGCCGACCCAGGAGCGCAACAGTGCAGTTTTGCAAGTGCAGGGCACTGTTCAATAACTTGATCCAATTTTGGATTCAAGAAAAGAATCTTTAAAATTCCAGAACCAATGGTTCATAAAAAAGTGCAAGGCATTATTATTATTATATTTTTTTTATTGAAGATCATTGATCTTGTTCTTAGATCAATAATCTATTCAGAAGAAATTCTTCTTTTTAAAAGGTCTTTACCTTTTTCTCTCTCTTTTTTGTTCTTCTCAAAATTCTTCAGAGTTCTCTCTATTCTCTGCGTTGTTGTTTTTGATTTTGATCTCGATGTTGATGATTTTTGAATTGGGGTCTAGGGGCCTTTATATAGTGCCCATTAATTTGTTAAATTTGTTAAAAAGGTCATTCTCTGAGTGATTTGGGGAATTTTCCCCACCGTTGGATCTTTGATCCAAGGGCTTCTGTTTTACAGAAGACAATTTTCTTGTTTTAACAAGAACAGAAAGATCTTACTGGAATTTTAATTCTGTTTGGCGCAAACGCCCCAGCGCTTGACACGTGTCGCGCAGCGCAACTGCGCTAGCACAACTGCGCTGCCACGTGTTGCGCGGCACAGAGCGCAAGTCAGCTGAAGTGTTGCTTCTTTATTAAAATTTTAATTTTATTTGAAAACAAAGCTTTGCTCTGATTGGGGAAGCAGAAGCGTTGCTTCATCTCCCGCCTTGGAATTTGAACAGAGCTTTGCTCTGATTGGGGTAAACAAATGCCCCCCCACCGTTGCGCTTACGTGGCCCTCCAAACGTGAACGTAGCGGTGGCAGAATTCCAACCGTCGCGGAAACTCTTGGAAGTTGAAAGGGCTCTTCAATGCCTATAAATAGGACCTTTGGTCCCTTAGATGATTTTCATCTTCAAAATTATACTTTCAGAACTCAGAGCCCTGCTCTTTATTTTCAAGAACTTCAAGAGTTAAACTCTTAAAACTTTTAGGTGAAAATTTTAAATTAAATTAAATTAAATTAAATTAATTTTCATTGACAGAGTCTTGCTCTCAATAGATCCCTGATCTAAAGGAAACCCATTTAGGGTTTCACTTAGCAGAGCTTTGCTCTATAGGTCCAAAGGGATCTAAAGAGAACTAAAGAGAACTAAAGAGAACCCTGTTAGGATTCCATCAATAGAGTTCTGCTCTCTGAAAGATTTTTTCTTGTATATTCTTGGTTCACCAATGGAGCTTTGCTCCCTCCAAATCATATAGAAGAACTCTTAAGAGTTCTTCCTAGATCCTGGTGGTTAGAGATGACATTCTATTTTTTTTAATGAATTATACTGTCTTGTTTAGTCAGGCCGTCTGCTAATTTTGTTAGGTTTCCTTTACAGAAGTAATGGATGCCCACATGTACGACCTTGATGAGATCATTTCTTACGGGAACATCCGCCAACTCGGCCATTCTCAGAATCGAGAATTTACCAACGCTGAGTATGCCGAGATCATGAGTCGCTTCGACGCGTACAATGGTCAACTGCTTCCTCGGCGCTCCCCTCTGTTGAAGCTTATTGTGGGAGCCATCTGGGGAGCGCTTCCCTTATTCTTTACCGGCGTGCTGCTTAGAGCATTGGACGCCGCCGAGGACAAGGTGCACTCAGTATACTTGATGAACTTAATCTCGAAGAGACGGCGAGACAATCTCATCGATCTCTTGCAAGAAGCCTTTCAACAGTCCGCCATTCTTGCTGCTTATCGGAGGGTGGAGGACATCAGTGCGGATCCCGACGCCCGTGCTCGCGAAAGGAAGCACACCAGGATGGTTCGCCAAGCTTGGAAAGTTTTAGACAAGGTCACTTTCGAGTTCTTCAATCCCTGTCCAGGATCCGAGGTTTTGCCATTGTAATGATCCGGACAATGTCTTTGTTTATTTCTTTATGATTGTAAGAACCCTTTGCTATATGAATGGAAATTTTTTTATTTCAGCTTGTCTTATTTCTCGTTTTGATTCTTTTGCATATGCATGAATGGATGTGTCTCGAACGCTTGATCATATGCAAATTGGATGTTCTTTCCGTCGCTTTCTTCTTTCTTTTATTGCCAACATGTTCCTTTAGTAAACATGGTCAATGGATGATAGAGCGAGCATTCTGTATTGCTCCTTCAAGAGGTAATGAGGGCTTAGGACGCAGGTTCAGATCTGCTGCCTAAGACTTTTCAACTTTATAAGCTGTAAGGGTCTCATAAAGACTTTTCTCCCTACGGATCGAGAGGATCTCGTAGGTGTATTTTCTCCTTAGGGATCGTGAGGATCCCTAAGTGTGTTTTCTCTTATAAGTCATAAGGATCTCATAAGGGAATTTTCCCTCTCACGAGTCGAGAGGACTCGTAAGCGGTTGTTTCCCTCCTTGTCGAGATTCGACTTTGGAGAGTGAGACCCGTGGATAGTATGCAAGAGACCGTTTTGGACCGACTTGCAGGGTCCCAGAGCTTAGGAAACAGGTTTCTTTTATGCCCACTGCCTAAGGCTTTATCTCACGAGTCGAGCTGTATCGAGAAGTTCTCACAAAGACATCAATTTCTTCACAAGTCGAGACGAATCGAGCATTTCTCGCAAAAATATCCTAACGTCACAGTTAACCTCTGCTCTTTACGACAGAAGTCCGTTAGGGTCTGTGGTACTTAGGGTTTTGGCCGTCGTACCGTCACATAAGCTGATATATTCCTCGATAGGCAATCGTGCTGTTCGAGTAGCCCTGCGACTACCGTGTCTCTGATCCCTTCGGGGGCTGGACAAGACGTCTTCAAGCAATCCTCCTTGGCAGTTTGACCATCGGAAGAGCAAGCGTCAGGTATTTTTCCATGCCGCTTTTAACTTGAGGTTAGGCTCATTTTGGAGAGCCCCGATGAGTCATAACCACTCCGCGCTGGTGTGGGATGATCTCCGATAGTCCTTCAGGCTTTATATGACTTGCCGTCAAGACCCTGAAGCTAGGAATTTGGCTTTTGCTTCATTTGCTGGCATTGCGTCCTCTATATCGAGATGAATGTCGCGGTTGTCTCTAGGTTGTTGGTGAACCGTAGAGGTTTGGAACTAGGGATTTTGCTGTGGCTCCGTTAGTTTGATTGTCGCGTCTGAAACCTGCTAGAAGAAGAACGCTGGGGTGACAACTCGTCTGCTGTATCGAGACGAACGTCGCGGTTGTCTCTAGGTTGCTGGTGAACCGTCGAGATTTAGAACTAGGGATTTTGCCGTGGCTCCGTTTGTTTGATGATCGCGTCTGAACCCTGCTGGAGGAAAGACGCTGGGGTGACAACTCGTCTGCTGTATAGAGACGAACGTCGCGGTTGTCTCTAGGTTGCTGGTGATCCGTCGAGGTTTGAAACTAGGGATTTTGCCGTGGCTCCGTTTGTTTGATGATCGCGTCTGAACCCTGCTGGAAGAAAGACGCTGGGGTGGCAACTCGTCTGCTGTATCGAGACGAACGTCGCGGTTGTCTCTAGGTTGTGTTAGTGTATATGCCCTAGAGGTCATTACTGTATTATACTAGCTTGTATATTACTTAATGGAAGCTTGGGATATTCACAGTTGTATATACAATCTTGCTCAAAATGGTAGTATGCTACTTGGTTTGTCTCTACTTCAATATGTGCATGTGTTTCTTTTAGCATATCGCTTATACATATTAGTAGAGCCCTTAGGATCTTTGCTTGATTACCAGCGTTGTGATGGCAGTCACACTCGTGGGGGCTGGGTAATCCATAAGCACATCCTTATACAGGTCCCTAGTCGTTGGACTATCGAGACAGGGCATCGATACTCCGGAGTAGACTAGCGTATGTGCTTCTCATCCCAGCGGGGGAGACGGTCTGTCCCACAGCCGTCAGTACATCGTACTTGAGATAGTATGCGGGTGCTCGTTAGGTTACGAGTACACTGGACAGGACTCGTCGGGGACTGTTGGTTGGTATTCTACTGTAGGGTTCCTAGGCACGCTAGTGAGTTCTCCCAAGCCATCAACCATGGCAATTTCAAAAATTATGGTGCCGAGAAACCCTAAACTACGGATCGATAACTAGAAAACTAGGCGAAAAAGCTAACTAGTTAACACTTAACTAAGGGATACGGATATACAACCTTTGTAGATCCGTTTGTCCACCTCCATAGCTCCATGAGGAAGTCATCTCCGCTGTCCAAAAAGAATCAGGGCTCAAGCGTCGGCTTCGTCGGAGAATGGGCAAGCTAGGTCGTCGATGTCCGTGCCGAAGATGATCTACGTCGAAGCATCACTGGATCAAGCTCCACCTTCACCTAGTCTTGAAAACTTGTGAAGGAAACACACTCTACTACTTGGCAAGAGATAGAGGATGAAGAAATAGGAGTTGGGTTAACTTTAGATTTGAATTTCTCACTCTTTATCATCAATCACCATTGATGGACTTAGGTTTTCTTCACTTGGAAAATGAAGAAGAAGAAGAATGTTATTATGATAAGTTGAATAAATATTGAAAAAGAAAATCAATACTTATCATAACTTGAACCATGGTCAAGTGTAGAGATTAAACTAGGGTTAATGGAGTGGTTAGGGTTAAGCATGAGACAAAATGGTTACTTAGGTCAAAGCTTCATGAAGCTTCAACTAGAATCCAAAACAAGCCACCATTTTCCTTTATGCTATTCATTTTTCCAAAAAGAATAAATGAACAAATAAATGAATTAGAAAATGTAAACCCTAACCATTACATAACCATGGTTTAAACTTTACACAAAACACAAGTAAACATGTATCATCAAACATGATACAATCAAGTGCACAAAATCATATCGCATATGCAATGCGCACACCCGAGTGAGAAAATCCATTTTAAAGTGAACCGATACTAGTTGATGCAAAGTAATATATCAAATATATAATTATGCATTAAATCATTAAATCAACACTTGATTTAACGATCCGGTCATGACGCACATAACCGACTGGTATCATTAGTAACATCTTATCGAATCAACACTTGATCCGATAACCCGGCTATATCGCATATAACCGATCAATGTCACATCGCGAGAATCGAATACAGTATCACATACTTGTATTATTCTCGGTCCCGCACATATCTCATATGCGCTCCTATTTCGTTTCGCTTGAGCCAGGAAACCTCTGTGTAGGACTCTAAAGACTCGTCAATACGCCGGCAGCGGATGATGATCATATCAAACATCCACAAGCCGCAAGCGGTCTGCTAAACGTAACGGCCACCCGGGTATTGAGCGATCTGAAGATCGACGAGCAAGTCCGCTCACACTCCAGTGAATCCGACCAGTAACACTATCGTACAGTCCGGTCTGATGGTCTGATATGTCGCATATCTCGCCTAGGGGTGGTAAACGTCAGACCCCAATAGCTCAATAAGTCGTGTCGATATGAGGTCTATAACTGTTCGAGAAACTACTGGTAACACTTACCAGTAAATCTCAGCAACCCTGGCCAGGGATTTCCTGTTATAGCCAATCGAACACAGCGCAACATCAACTCCCTATACCGGGAGAGACGAATCCCCTCCTATCGCTCATTGCCTCCATGTGACTCGGGACTGTACCCAAAAACCACCGTTTTGCACGCCCTCTTGGACGTGGTAAGATGGAAATCAAAGCACAGTGGGAACCACACAAGACTCTATGACGATCTCGGGTCAACAGACTACTCTGTACCAGTGTCACCAGAGAACTGCCATCTGACGTGAGGTATAATACCATCTGGGAGTTCTCGGCGAGTCCGTCCAGTGTACCCAGTCTCTACTGAGCACCCGCATATCATCTCTGATGTCAAACACCAATGGATATGGGATCATCCATCGCCCATCTGTATGGGTTGAGAAGGTATACGCTAGTCTACTCTGGTATATCGATGCCCCGTCTCGATACACCCACGACTAAGGACTTTGAAGGATGTACTTATGGACTACCATGTCCCCACTAGTATGATCCGCATCATAGTCCAGGTAGTCAAGTACAGATTCTAAGGGCTTTACCAACATGTAACAGAGAGACAATCAGCATACACGTTAAGGTAAAGGGTAACCAGATAGCATACTATCATGTCGAGCAAGAAAGTCCTCCCTATATATGTCCCAGCATCCACTACAATATACATCTTATGTACAGTAATGGCCTCTAGGGCATACATATAACTAACAATCTCCCACTTGCACTAGGGCCATCTGTAGCAGTGGTTGTAGTATCTCATACTCAACCATCCCATAAAAGTCTCTCTCTGGGAATAGGCCTTTGTGAGTGGATCCGCTGTGTTGTCCTCTGAGTCTACTCTCCTAACCTCGATCTCCCTGGAGATCAACCATCTCCATGATCAAGTGATACTGCCTTAGAATATGTCTGGATCACTGATGGGACCGGCGTTCCTTGGCATAAGCCACAACTCCATTGTCTCACAATGGTAGGAACGTAGTTCATCTCATGAACCATTATACACCCAAACAGCCTCTTTGGTAGCATCTTAAGTAGCGATGTATCTAGCCTTTATCGTCTAGTATGTCACGGTATCTAGCTTGGAACTCTTCCAACATACCATCCCTTTACTGAGGGTAAAGACAATGCCTGCGACTGACATTCAGTCGTCTTTATCACCCTGGAACCCTTCCAGTGATTCTCCCTAGGATCGATTGATACCATCTCACTACAACTAGTGAGAATCCTAACATCCATTTAAATCTATCTCATAGATCCAAAATCCAGGATTTAGTAGGTATTACTTTGATCCTATATGGAGAATTCTAGTGATAAGCGGAGATTGACCGAGCGTAGCATAAGAAACTCTTTTCTTATCAAGAGTATGTCATCCACGTACTCTACGAGGATCGTCACCATACTCCCTACTACCTTTTTGTTTATACAAGGTTTATCTACCATTTTGATGATGTCAACTTCTTTGACTAATTCATCAAAACAGATGTTCCAACTCCGCGATGCCTGCTTTATCATATAAAACATCTTGCACACGTTTCCGCTGCTCCCACTGTCTACGAGGCCCTCTGGCTGTGTACTTATAGACGCTCTCTTCTAAATCATCATTTAGAAAAGCAGTCAAGACACCCAACCACCAGATATCGCAGTCATGGTATGTAGCCGTGACAAGTAGGATCTGGATGGACTTAAGCATAGCTACTGGAAAAGGTTTCATCATTATCCACGCCTGGTCGATGACGAAAACCTTTAACAATTCTAGCTTTGAAAGTCTCAACTTTTCCATCTACACCAAGTAATCTTCTCAAGATATACTTGCTCCTGATGGGGATTTAACCCTTCAGATATAGCAACCAAAGCCCATACTTTGTTGGTGCATAAGGATTCCATCTCAGATCGCTAAGCATCCAGCCATTCTTACAGAGTCTTACTCCTGATGTCCAGCTCGAAGCTAGTTGGGTCATCATCTCATGATGCAATCCTCGCTCCCACTGTCATAGAGAAACAGAAGTATCTCTCAGGTGGGTGAGGAACCCTACTAGATCGGCGGAGAGGCTGAGGTTCGTTGGAATCTACTGAATCCTTTGGTTCTATCAAATCATCAGCTGCAGTCTGTATAGCTGGAACATTTCCAGTTCTACATAACTGACCTTGTCTCGAGCTTGTCCGGATTTTGCTTTTCAGACATAGGCCGGACAACCCCAAATCTTAACTAGCTTAAGACATGGGTTCTTCCCTTTCCATATCACATATGAAGTGGTAGGCAACTGATTTGACTCGAACCGTATTCAATAGGGATGCAGCTTCTCAAGCGCATAACTCCCAAAAGGAAATAGGTCACTCAGTAATACTCATCATGGAGCACACCTTATCATATAGGGTGCAATTGCTCCGCCCCGATATACCATCGTGCTATGGTGTATACGGAGGAGTAATACTGAGAGAGAATCTCATTCTTCTTTAGAATAGTCCAGGAATTCCGTGCTCAAGTATTCTCCTCCCTGATCACATCAAAGGACATAATACTTATACCCGTATTTTGGTTCTCTACTTCTCGCTTATATTCTATGAATATCTCAAAAGGTTCGGACTTGTGTTTCAACAGGAACATATGTCTGAATCTTGAGAAATTATCAGAGAATGTAATGAAGTACAAAGAACCGGTCTTGGCATGTGTAGACAGGGGACCTTACATACATCAACATGTATCATCCCAAGAGTTCACTAACTCTTTTTCTGTTTCCAATAAACAGGGCTATGGTCATCTTATCTTTATGACATGACTGGCGAGTTTCACAAGATGTAAATTCAAACTGATTTAAATATACATCTAAATGTAACTCCAGCTAGTCGGGTCACATTGATCTGACATAGTCTACAATACCTCAAGAAGAATCCGTTCATTTCTGAACTCTTCCTCTTGTGTGTGTTCCATATACTAAGAACTGTAGTTTGATTTAGAACATCAATGCTTTTAGATAACGTGCCTGAACCGATCAACTTTTGATATAGGAAATGTTCAAAACATTATCCATCAATACAAAATTATATCATTTCTTTACTGATAAAGAGACTGATATGATTTTGTATATCAGGTTCGGTATCTAATAACATTCGTTCAGAATCAATGTATTGGTAATACAGGGTGACAGTGACCAACAGACTTGGATGCAACACTTGCCCCGTTTTCTGCCTCATGAAACTTATCACCCGTTCTCAGTTCTCTACCTTTCTGTAGCCCTATGTAACAACTTACATATCTGGGATCCTGATCTGGTATCACATACCCAGGACGTAAGGGATACTGAGAAACAGTTCTGTAATGAACACACCCGAAGATGATGCATCATATGCACTTTCTTCGTTTGGGCGGCACGGGAAATCTGGTATTCCCCAATTTCCTGCTCTGTCTTATAACAATTATAAGGTGGAGCGGGACCAACGTTCCCCAGCTCAGTATAACAAGCGGGTTCGGTCAAATAATCCGTATTATTATCTTGATTAAGGCGTGATATGGTCGCTACCTGGAGAGAGAGAGAAGAAAACACTCAGCGTGCGCTCTTGCAAGAATAGATTGGTTATTATTTTATCTAATTAGGATGGCTCCCACTGCTTTTTATCAAATCTTCCTTCAAACCCTAAAAGGAAAGACTAGCCGGGATTAATTACACACTACAAGTTCGCCAATCTTTTAGCCAGGCCAGTGTCGGTACTTTGAGGGAGGTCCCCCGTGCTTTCGCACGAACCTAATTAATGTAAACCTCGTTTTCCCAGAGGCGTAACCCCGTTGACACCTTTCTAGACACCTACTTGATCGGCTAATTGTAATGTATAAAACTCTCCCAGGAGTAACAATTACTCGCAGCGGGTATCGGGATCCAACTATCTCATAGAAGGTATGCAATCTCATTGCAAATTTCAACACTTGAAATTCCCGATAATATTTTGCCCCTAGCGTCCTATGACCTTGACGCAGGCCAACAAACCATAGTCCGCTAGTCAAGTTCAACCCGTCATTTCCTGATTGAATTAAACCCACCCGCACGACCCTTGACGCAGGCCAACAAAGTCGCACGAATACCCTAATCCAATCACATCATATGCTTATGCAGATAAGCACCAGTTAGCTACCGCACACTACGCCTTGACGCAGGCCAACAAACGTAGCACGAATACTAACTACTACTTATCTGAAATGACGGAGGGCTACGACAGGTTTTTCTGAAAACCTATTGCGTAATGAACTTGATATCGTTGTAGAATCAAATGATTTTTAAAATGGAGTGCTTTTGAGGCTTTTCTAGTTTTGCTAAAGGAGTCACTCCCGGTGAAGGGATCGTCGGTCCTTTCCTCGTCGAATGAGGTGCGGGATATATCATATATATCACTGTGCAAAGCAAAAACTCTTAAAAGCAATCAAAAGACAAACCGAGTGTGTAGCATCTGCCAGTTATTGCTAAAGGAGTCACTCCCGGTGAAGGGATCTCGGTCCTTTCCTCATCGAATAAGGTGCAGGATATATCACATATACCTCTGTGCAAAGCAAGAACTGTAGCTACCTGTTTTATTTTGAAATTCGATTCTACAACATCTTAGGTTTCTTTTATTTCATTAATCACATTAATGAAGTCCCATCATTTAAGTACCTAAACATCACAGATAAATACGACGTACACTTATGCCATCCGCATTCGCCTCGATGTCCCCTCGTGCACCGTTAGGTTAGGTAACTAACGGCAGAGCGGGGCAGGGCTAGCGCGGGTGTAAAACATAAGTAACGCCTATATAATATATCATATATACTATATACTGTATCTATCACAGAACATCACATGATCACATCACAGATATTGCAGCAGAAGAATCATATGAAATATTGGATATACTAGGACGTCCGTGTTTTCAATACGAGCCAGTATAAAACACGGATTCCACGGTCGTGATGAATAGCCAAACCCACACCCCTAGACCCCTACGAGAGCGGCAAGCAACCCTACCAATTCTGGAGTTAGGAGACCCGGACTCGACTCCTCGATTTGGTCTCCCACTGGACTCCAGAACCCGGTTACTTGTGCTCCCCTCTTTGGGTCTATCCTAGTGCGGAAAAGTAAATAATATACAAACGGTGACAACTTCCGCAACCTGGAAGCGCCCCAATAAAAGAATATTACATACAAGTTTTTACATGAATGGAAATGAAAAACACTCATCTCACATAAAAACCCCCGGCTATTCAAACACGACGATCCAATATAACATACCCAGCAACACATAACATCACATGTCATCAACGTAAGTAAATATGCGCATCCCAATTGTCGTTGACATATAGCAACAAAACCGGCGATATCACATATTACACTTACGGTCACAGAAAAGAAAGTGTAAAACTACAACAGTTGGAATCCGCAACCACCTCAGACATCGCATGCCTGACCAAATGAATTACTTAGACATCGCATGCCTAACAATTATAAACCCCGCATTCTAGTCTCAAAATCGAAAACACTTTTCAATATCAAGTCGGGGAATTCAACAAGATTCCCGACAGTCTGATCGAATACTCGTCGCAAACTTTAGTAGGCGGCCGCATCCCTGATACCGTCGACGAAGTGCACCAAGACGGAAAACCGCTACCGGGAGCACCCGAACGGATGCTTTCGGCGACGGGGTTCTCCTACAGTCACTTGGTCGAGGCTATGGAGTGAGGCTGTCTATTAAGTTTACCCGGCGAGTATCCGCGTACGCTACGTGATTGCGACAGACTTTTGATCACATCAAAATTCCGTGGCAACCGATCAAGTGAGACTAAAGTGCTATGTTTATAACATTCATTTAGTTATCTCATAACTACTTGTGAATTCCAATTATTGTATCCCATTCCAGATAAACAGAAAATGTTAAACTTTCCGATCGAACAATAGAACACCCAAGTTTTCCCGATACAGCTAAACATATGAAATAAGTCTAACAACATTCCGTTCGTACCTTAGTACCAACGGTCCAGCCGTAGAAGGGTCAAGCCAACGCCTCACATGTGGCACGCCGTACTGCCCCAAACCCGAAGGTTCAAAGGGCAGTTCAAGACGGTCACATAATCGAGTTAAGGTTTGTTGTCTTCTAGAGGGACCATCGCGTTACTTGCACTACTTAGAACGTCGTTAAACTACGGAAAAATCCAACACTTGGAAATTTCCCTACAGGGGAAAAATTGGGTATTTATATCCGGTCGAACTTTTTAACATATTCTAAAATTTATCCGGAAAGCCATACAGACAAAATTTGATACTCCGATCGAAACACCGAATCCCCAAACCAACCCCTGAAAATTCAACTCTGGATTAAATATTAAAAATTCCCAGAAATACCATCACTGACAATTATTGAGTATGGTGCAAATTTTGATGAATAATAGGACAAAACCGCCGCGGATCCGCCGCACGAGCCACGCTCGTGCCGCGGATCCGCGCTTTAATTTAGGAATTACGTCATCAAAATTCACCGTATCTCTTATATTTCTCTGCTGATATTTTTAGTAATTTTTAATCTGGAAAAATCCACGTTTTTAGAAAAAGGACAGAGAGCATTTTATGAGATGGGTTTCGGGTCGTTCGGACTTCAAATTCCGACTGGACTTCGCCTAAGGCTCTAGCTAGGCTCTGATACCACTGTAGGTCAGGCAGCCACCCCATCCAATGGGGTCGCCGTGGCACCAACGGGTCCCTCAGCCGCTACTTTTTATGCATGCCCCCTCGCGAGGACTACAACCCGCCGGAACACTTTCCGGTCTCGGGACACCCTGAGGGTAAGAGCCTATGCTTCGCCACACTGTCACACAGTGAGAACCCCCCATAGGTCGACATCCAATGCCTAGTAACTCTGATACCACTGTAGGGTTCCTAGGCACGCTAGTGAGTTCTCCCAAGCCATCAACCATGGCAATTTCAAAAATTATGGTGCCGAGAAACCCTAAACTACGGATCGATAACTAGAAAACTAGGCGAAAAAGCTAACTAGTTAACACTTAACTAAGGGATACGGATATACAACCTTTGTAGATCCGTTTGTCCACCTCCATAGCTCCATGAGGAAGTTATCTCCGCTGTCCAAAAAGAATTCGGGCTCAAGCGTCGGCTTCGTTGGAGAATGGGCAAGCTAGGTCGTCGATGTCCGTGCCGAAGATGATCTACGTCGAAGCATCACTGGATCAAGCTCCACCTTCACCTAGTCTTGAAAACTTGTGAAGGAAACACACTCTACTACTTGGCAAGAGATAGAGGATGAAGAAATAGGAGTTGGGTTAACTTTAGATTTGAATTTCTCACTCTTTATCATCAATCACCATTGATGGACTTAGGTTTTCTTCACTTGGAAAATGAAGAAGAAGAAGAATGTTATTATGATAAGTTGAATAAATATTGAAAAAGAAAATCAAAACTTATCATAATTTGAACCATGGTCAAGTGTAGAGATTAAACTAGGGTTAATGGAGTGGTTAGGGTTAAGCATGAGACAAAATGGTTACTTAGGTCAAAGCTTCATGAAGCTTCAACTAGAATCCAAAACAAGCCACCATTTTCCTTTATGCTATTCATTTTTCCAAAAAGAATAAATGAACAAATAAATGAATTAGAAAATGTAAACCCTAACCATTACATAACCATGGTTTAAACTTTACACAAAACACAAGTAAACATGTATCATCAAACATGATACAATCAAGTGCACAAAATCATATCGCATATGCAATGCGCACACCCGAGTGAGAAAATCCATTTTAAAGTGAACCGATACTAGTTGATTCAAAGTAATATATCAAATATATAATTATGCATTAAATCATTAAATCAACACTTGATTTAACGATCCGGTCATGACGCACATAACCGACTGGTATCATTAGTAACATCTTATCGAATCAACACTTGATCCGATAACCCGGCTATATCGCATATAACCGATCAATGTCACATCGCGAGAATCGAATACAGTATCACATACTTGTATTATTCTCGGTCCCGTACATATCTCATATGCGCTCCTATTTCGTTTCGCTTGAGCCAGGAAACCTCTGTGTAGGACTCTAAAGACTCGTCAATACGCCGGCAGCGGATGATGATCATATCAAACATCCACAAGCCGCAAGCGGTCTGCTAAACGTAACGGCCACCCGGGTATTGAGCGATCTGAAGATCGACGAGCAAGCCCGCTCACACTCCAGTGAATCCGACCAGTAACACTACCGTACAGTCCGGTCTGATCGTCTGATATGTCGCATATCTCGCCTAGGGGTGGTAAACGTCAGACCCCAATAGCTCAATAAGTCGTGTCGATATGAGGTCTATAACTGTTCGAGAAACTACTGGTAACACTTACCAGTAAATCTCAGCAACCCTGGCCAGGGATTTCCTGTTATAGCCAATCGAACACAGCGCAACATCAACTCCCTATACCGGGAGAGACGAATCCCCTCCTATCGCTCATTGCCTCCATGTGACTCGGGACTATACCCAAAAACCACCGTTTTGCACGCCCTCTTGGACGTGGTAAGATGGAAATCAAAGCACAGTGGGAACCATACAAGACTCTATGACGATCTCGGGTCAACAGACTACTCTGTACCAGTGTCACCAGAGAACTGCCATCTGACGTGAGGTATAATACCATCTGGGAGTTCTCGGCGAGTCCGTCCAGTGTATCCAGTCTCTACTGAGCACCCGCATATCATCTCTGATGTCAAACACCAATGGATATGGGATCATCCATCGCCCATCTGTATGGGTCGAGAAGGTATACGCTAGTCTACTCTGGTATATCGATGCCCCGTCTCGATACACCCACGACTAGGGACTTTGAAGGATGTACTTATGGACTACCATGTCCCCACTAGTATGATCCGCATCATAGTCCAGGTAGTCAAGTACAGATCCTAAGGGCTTTACCAACATGTAACAGAGAGACAATCAGCATACACGTTAAGATAAAGGGTAACCAGATAGCATACTATCATGTCGAGCAAGAAAGTCCTCCCTATATATGTCCCAGCATCCACTACAATATACATCTTATGTACAGTAATGGCCTCTAGGGCATACATATAACTAACATATACCTATCGTCAGTTATCAGTTCCCAGGTGACATGAGTACAGCTTAGTCCGCTGACTTGACACTGTCACCTCGCCTCGAGTGTGTTCCCACTATACTTAGATTACTACCCTACCACGGCTCAAAGGAGTCGTGCAAACAGGTAGTAGTTGGGTGCTGTCCCGAAGCACTTGGAGGCAGTGACGGTTAGACAGGATTCGTCTCTCCCGGTATTGTGGGTTGATATCGCGCTGTGTCTAGGAGAGCCATTACACGAGTAGTCCCTGGCCAGGGCAAGCGAGATATACTGGTAGGTTTCCAGTGCTATCTCAGGTGTTCTGGGCTACACTCCGACATGACTTGTACCGCTATTAGGGAACTGACGTTACCGCCCCCCTAGGCCCGCCATGCGATGTATCAGACGAACAGACCGGGCTGTACGGAGACTGTCACATACAGGCTCAGTAGGAGTTCAGATGGGTTCACCTCGTCAGTCTTCTTATCGGCATCTACCTGGGGACCGTTACGTACAGCTAGTGCCGCTTGCGGTCTGTGGTTAAACCCACTGACAGCGTAGTGTCGAGTCTTTAGAGTCCCACACAGAGAGTTATTCGCCTTTAGGCAAAATGAGTAGAGGTCGCATGGTTTTGCGACAGTGTTCGTTCACATCCGCGCACTTGTGCACGTTTGCTGTCCGGACAGCTTATACTAGCGGGCTTTGGTTTAAGCCAGATACTAGTATATGATTTGGGATTGGTTTTATCTCATTGTATTCGTGTTCCTCGGATCACGAATACGGGGGCGTATGCACAGTTGACTGAGACAGAAGCAAAGGACTTTGATTAGGGTTAATGACCATTGTCTTTTTGTTAACCCTAATGCTTATGTGTGTATTATGAATAATTGATATTAGTTAAATATAATTGTGCATGGTTAGGGTTGTTGACCTTTTGACCATTCTTGACTTGTTGACCTAGGTTGACACTTTGACCATCATCATTCCATATACAAGATGCTCTTTGATCCTTGCAATTTGCATTAAATATGAAATGATAATGGTCATGTCTTGATTAAGTCATGACAATTATCTTGCTAATTATCAATTTACATAATTCACACATATATGTGAGAATGGTTCTTTATTCTCATTCATTCTATCATATTGATTCTCTCTCCTCCTCTTCCTCTCTCTCAAGCTCTCCCTTCTCATGTGTTGAGAAACACTTGAGCTTGAGTTAAACCTCTCCAAAGTAATCACTACTCTCATCTAAGGTTCTAGGATTAGCACTTCTAGCACCTTAGTTACTTCTAGCTTGAAGTTGAAGCCAAAGGTTGAGGCTCTCGGGTGGATCCTTTTTCGACTAGAGAAGGCGACAAGGTGATCTCTTTCTTCCACTCCAAGGAGCAAGGAGAGAAGGACATAAACCCCAAGGTATAACCTTTCTTCCATATAGCTAAATCTAGTTAGCTTTTAGTTAGTTTTTGTTTAGCAAAGATCCTCCTTAAGCTAGTCCATGTTGCCTAGTTCGATAAAAATCCGATTTTTATTCCATTTTCCGCCTCCCCGCAAGCACCGGGGTGGGCAACGTGGACTTACAGTGGTATCAGAGCCTAACTAAATATAAACTAGCCAGTTAGTAAAGTGTATGGAAGTTCGATCGGAAAAATCGCAAAACTAAAACATCAAAACCCTAAGTTTCTGTTGTTTTTTTTTTCTGCTCTAAAAATAAAAAATCATACTTCAAAAATCGGCTCAGGGTTTTGTCAAGAAGCACACCAAAAACGGTCCAGTGAACAGTTCAAAGCGCGGCGGTTCCGCGACAAAAGCATGCCTATTGCCGCGTAACCGCGGCCGTTTTGACTCCGTTCTGGACCGAGTTTGGTGCAGTATTCCTCTGTTAAGGTTTTGGGATTTTTAAGATGGTTTATTTCTGCCCAGATTTTCCAGAAAAGAAATTTGTATTTGGGGTGCCTATAAATCCGTATTTTTTGATCGAACTTCACTACACTTTGACTAATGGGTTATATCTGTGATGTTTATATGTATTGAACGTCTGCTAATCGCTATACGTCGATTAGTGGGGGTTATACATATCTGTGATCTGTGTTTGTTGATGGTATGTGTATATGAATGCGTTGGATTGTCGCGGGTGAATAGCCGGGGGGTTTTGTGAAACGAGAGTTTTCTTTTCTTTCAATTCATGTAACATGTAAATTGATGTAATATTATTTGTATGGCCGCACAACCGAGTCGGGGTTGTAGCCGTCATTGTATAATTCTTTTTACTGTTTTTGCTCCTAGGTTAGACCCATGGAGGGGGTGCACAAACTACCGGGTATCTCGAAGTGCCGAGTGGCCTACTCACGGTGTTGAGGGAGGTTGCTTCGCTTCGGATACTTGGCGGGTAGTTTGCTGCACCCGTAGGGGTCTTGGGTGGGGTATTGGCTATTCACCGCGACCGTGTAATCCGCTTTTCATTGCAGGCTCGAACGGATTGCGGATTCCTAGTATATCCAATGTATTCATCTGTGATCTGTAATGTCTATCATTACTATATATCTATATACGATTGTTGGGGTAAAAATTTACACCACGGTTGACCAAGTCAAAATCAAAGTCAACCCCAAGCCAAGTGGGCCCAAGCCCAGATCCAGTGGGCCCATACCCGGGTCGAGCCCGAACATGAAACGGCCGGCCTCCCCCCATGCCAAGATAAGAATTTTGTAATAAATAATTTTGTTGTATTTCTTTTATTTTATTCTATGGACGAATGTAAGAAAAATAGGCATAAAGCCAAATTTTTGTACAGCCCATGGCTTATGTGCAAAAGGAAATGGCACATGACCCATGGGATAGGCAAAATGCCATTTTGTGAAGCCCAAGGGGCTATGTGTAAAGTGAATGGCCTATAAAGGCAAAGATAATGAAATATCTAAACAACTTTTTCTCTCTCTCAAAAAAGTTTCAGATCTGAGATCTTTGTTCCTTCTTCAAGGTTCCAAAATCTTCTTCTTTTTTTTGAATTAAATAAAGAGTTTTACTCTTCCTTTTTCAAAAACTAAATAGTTTTCCACCACAAAACCCATTAAGGGGAACTCAGATCTGCCTTCAGATCTCAAAAAGAAAAGATTTTTAAATCTCACATCTCTTTATCTCCAAGATCCGGCCAGCAAAGGAAGAAGAAGGACCCATTTCCTTAACCCAAAGCATCTTAGGAGTTTAACTCCACCCTATTTTCTCTTTAGAGAATTTCCGGGGCTAAAAACCCCATTTTTTTCCTCGCTGGTGCGCTAGCGCTCGAGCGCAAAGCGCCCACGTGCCGACACGTGGCGCGCTTGCGCTCCAGCGCACTGCGCTCCAGCGCAAAGCGCCCACGTGCCGACACGTGGCGCGCTTGCGCTCCAGCGCTCTGCGCTCGAGCGCAAAGCGCCCACGTGCCGACACGTGGCGCGCTTGCGCTCAAGCGCCCAGCCGCTGGCCCCACGCATCCTTTGGATGTCTTTTTCTCCCTTTTTTATATATATACATATGTATACAAATGTACACATACACATACTCCACGACACGGTCCCTGTTAGAAAAAAATTTCTAACGGGGCGCTGTCCCGCACCCCGCAAGGAGGCTGCTAGCCCCCTTGACCCCCAGCCCGCTATCCGGATAGCGGGACCCCCGTAAAAACTCTGCGTGGCTCCCGATATATCCAAACCCCCCTCCAAAACAAAACACACGTACACTGCACATTGAGTTCGCATGACCAGTTTAACCCGTTAATCGGAGGTTCCCTCGCCCCAAAGGAGGGGGGTAATTAACGGCAGCTTAGTCCGCGGCTGCCGGAGATTCGGATCCCCATAATCATTAAACCCCGGCCTACCCTAGGTAAGGGGAATCTGTAGTACGCCTGACAAGCACGCGCGTACTCCCATCTCAATGGGGTGACGAAAAACACCCTACAGATTCTGGAACGTCCGGTGGGACCAATCTCTCCTCCCATATTTCGGGTTAAACGTTCATGCGAACTCAATCAATATACATATCGATTGCCTATACTGAATGATGTTCTTTTTTCCATGCAGCAATCAACCTTCGACGACAATGTCTCCCCAGACGAATTCAGCTTCCAACATGACCCCGATTCCGTACGTGGTCAAGATCAACGCTCGTGTGGTTCTTCCCGCAAGCCTCAGTCGACAGTGGGAGGAACCGCCCCGCCAGTTTGGCTCCGTCATCATCTACCCTGCCGGAAGCGCTCATCTGGCGGAGATCCCGGCGGAACAGGTGGCCAAGCCGGTCTCAAGAGGTAAGAGGCCGAATGTCGTGATCGCCAAGGCACCACAACCGAAACTTAAGACGGTATCTGAACGATTCTCTGGTGCTCTAGCGTGGTGCAAGAACTTCGGTACAATGGGCAAAATCAAATGTTGCGGACGAGCTCAGGCGATGACTCCAACAAATGCACAATCGAGCGTATCTCCAAGGCCCTCCATCGCCCGGTCTGCGGCGTCTTCCTAAAGGGCCGAAGTCTGCCAGGTGCTTAGAACAGAAAAGTTAAGGCAGAAGCGGCTCAGGTATCGAGCCAACAAGAGGGCCAAGGCTTCGGCCAAATGGAATCATGTAAAGTTCCAAGTGCAGGGTTGCCCCGAGACAACGGCTGAGTCGAACGTAAGAATCGGCAATTCCTTCGAGCCTCTGAAGTGGGTTCAGAAAAATGCCATGATCGCCAGAATCAAGAAGACAGCGATCCGAACAGCTCCACAAAGAGACGTGTCCCGGCTCCAACAGAAGAAGTATGACACTGTCTCTTTAAGAGTCTATCAAGCACTCTGTGCCGCACGAAAGCAGTGGGGCAAACCCAGAAAAGAAGCGCCAGCACCATTCAAGGACCTGGCTAGGCCAGCCGCCTTCAATCGACTACCAGCTACCGAAACAAGGGGGTCAGGACAGCGATCCATGAAATTAGCTGCCAACGATAGAAAGACAGCCGGATATATCATCCATACGGTCTATATGGCGGACGGGCGTCCCAGCGACAACCTTCGCAGCAAAAGCAAGGATGGGGCCACCACATCCCAAGCCCAATCTAGCCTGAATGTGGTTGCCGCTGCCCAAGAACAGCCGCCCCCGCTGGATGAAGAAAACCCTCTCGATGAGGATGATAGGCAGAAAGACCCCTCGGTCCACGCAGAGTCAAGCTCGGACAGCGAGGAAGAGCCGACTTTCCGCCCCAGGACTGCGGAGCAAGAGCTGCTTCAAGAGCTTCGAAAACAGCTCAGGAGCAAAGATAAAGAGATGGCCAAGCTCTATGCGAAGATTGACGACTTAACGAACGTGGTGATGCAGCTTACGGCTCAAATTGCTCGAGCACCTCCCAATCAAGCACAAGCCGCTACTAATCAGCCGGGTGATGACAATCCGAGGCAGCCAATGCCTGTTCCTTTGGGACCAAGACTGGTCGAGCCGCATGAAAGCCGGCCGCACTCCGCTTCTGGGGACGCCTTGACCCCAGATAGCACTATCCCGCTAACACAGGATCGGATATTGGATTTGGTCACCAGCAAGGTTAAAACATTGGTGGCCGAAGCTGAAGCTCAGAAAGAAATCGGCAGTAGTGGGCGGCCATATCCCGCGCAATACGATCTGATTGAGTTCCCAAGCGGCTACGTCATTCCTAAGTTCGGAAGATTTGATGGAACGGGGAATGCAAATCAGCACCTCGCCCACTTCAAAGCATCGTGCGGAAATACAGGGGGCAATGATGCGCTCCTTCTTCGTCAGTTTGTCAACAGCCTGACCGGTGTCGCTTTCGACTGGTACGCGAGCATACCAGACGGGTCCGTCATTACCTTTGCCCAAATGGAGTCTCTGTTCCGGCAAAGGTTCATGAGCGTCAGTGATAAAATCTCCATTGCCGACCTTGTGAGGACCAAGCCGGGGAAGAATGAAAGCAACACTGACTTTATCACCCGATGGCGTAATCTCACGGTCAAGTGCGAACCGCCGCTGGAGCAGGACCAGTCCGTCAGCCTTCTCATTGGGAACCTCAGCAATTGGATGGTCCCATTCTTGTGTACAGCGGGCCTCAAGACATTTCAGGAGCTAACCAAGAAAGTTCAAATGCTGGAACGCTCGAAGCAAGAGTCCCCGCCGGACTCTCAGAGAGAAAAAAACCTGGAAAAGAAAGCGGGACGACAACCGTAGAAGCGGGAGTTCCAGCAGTACCAATGTCTTCAATGCTTCCGACAGTGAAGAAAAGCGAAGGGCGGGCGAATCCAAAACCAACCGGTCTCGAAAGGCATTGCTGGGAGGAGATGGGCCTTCCCTAGAGGAGAAAAAGAACAAGGTTTACTCTTTCATAAGGGACAAGGTCCGCAAGATATTTAAAGATGCCTTGAACAACGGCCTACAATTGCCGGAGTCGAAAAGACCCCAAGAAGCAAAAATGACCGACAATCCTCTGTATTGCCCGTACCACCGAGTAGTGAGCCATGCGATCGAGGATTGCTATATCTTCAAAGACTGGGTCGAGAAGCAGTACAAGGCTGGAGAGATCGAGCTGTCCAAAAGCGTGTTGGTGAACAATCAAGTTGCAACCGCCAACTTTATACAGACAGAAGTCGAAGCCTTCTGGGAGCAGACAGCTGAACCTGCTGCCCTGACAAACGAAACTGACTCATCGCGGCCTCCGTGGAGTACGCACATATCTAATAAGACGAAGAAGATGATAAAGCTACTTCGGAAAGAACCCAGGACGGAATGGGAAGGGCAAAAGGAGCCTACCAGTCCAGCTGCCAATGCAGCTCCATCAGGCTCAAAATCCAAGAAGCTCAAGAAGAAGAAAAGTGTAGCTCGGCGCGAAAAAGAGCCTGCAGGGAGATCGACCATTCAAAAATATATCGATTCCCTCGAAGAATATGAACAAAGGGAAAGAACATTGATTCAATTGAAGGAGTTCTTCCCTGTACAAGCGGCTGAAATTCTGGAGGAGTTAGAAGAAGACTCCAATGAAGAGATCCCAGTAGTGACCTGCTACGCCATCCATCTTGGCAGCGACTCCGAGGATGAGCTCTGTTTTCCCGAAGAGGACGAGGAGCTCACCACAAAGGCCAATCAAATCCAGCTCAGAAGCGGCAGGGCTCTACCGCCAAATCAGGGCAACGCCCCAAAAGGGAAGGAAAAACAAGTCGCTAATGAAGAAGATGCCAGAGAACCGGCTGATGAAAACATAAGTCCTTCCTCGGTGGACTATAATGTCTTGGCACATCTCCGGAAGCTTCCGTCTCTCCTGAGCATCTACGACGCCTTGGTCCTATCTAAGGAGCTTAGAGATGTTCTCATTCACGCTCTACAAAACCCCGAGCGGTATCAGGCTCACTTTGCGGAAATTAATATGAAAGAAGCCCAGCACGCTTTGCATGCCGCCGCAGTCACATTTAAGGACGAAGACTTGCTATTGGGAACGGCTGAGCATAATCGGCCGCTTTACGTGACCGGGTACAGCGACGGAGATCGAATTAATCGCATATTGATTGATCCGGGGTCCTCAGTGAACATCATGAACTTGCGGACGCTGAAGAGTTTGTCAATGGACGTCCGACACCTGTCAAGGGAAAGGATTGTCATTCAAGCCTTCAACCAAAATTGCCAGCAAGTTCTGGGGTCCATAGCTCTGCCAATCAAATTCGGGGATCTGCAAACTGAAGCTAAGATATACGTGATCGATGCCGACACGTCTTATAAGATTCTCTTGGGGCGGCCGTGGCTCCACGATTACGGCATCATTCTGTCAACTCTCCATCAATCATGAAGTATACTAAAAATGGCGAAGAAAGACGCATTGACGGAGACATCCAGCCGTTCGGTGTGCATGAAGTCCGCTATGAAGATTCTCGGTACTTTATGAACCACCAAAATGCTAAGCCACAACTGATTGAGGATAGACCGACCCCAAGACCCAAAACCAAATCTGCGCCGGTTGTCACTTTCAAAAGTAAAAACACCCAAGTGCGCCCACATTTCGGTAGCGACACTGATGAGTCCGACACTGGAAGCCCGTCCTTCCGTAAAACCCGCCCTCGTTTCGGCAGCGATATGGACGAATCTGTTACTGAAGGTCCATCTAGCAGCAAAGTCTGCCCTCATCTTGGCAGTGACACTGAAGAGTCAGAAGAAGAGGACCTGCCGTGCAACAGCTGTGCAGATTGGACCCCTATGCAGCAAGCGAAACTAAGAGAGACCTTCGAAGTTGCAGAAGGGTCCCTAGCCGTCACAAGGGTGCCGGAGCAGATGTACAAAGAGCTCGATGCGTTGTCAGTCTCCACCGTGGACCAGCTGAAAACTTTCTACGTCCCCGGGAGGAAAAATGGACAGAAAGGCATCCTGTTTTACGGGTCAAACCCCGTTGTGTACCCGGACGATCTTTCTGTCGCGTGCCTTCCCTATGAGAGAGGCATAAGAGCCGTCCTCAATCCCAGATACTATGTGCCCGAGATGCGGGAATACTTTAAGAAGTGCGGATGCCGGTTATATCAAACAGAGTCCGAAGCAAAGTTTTACAAAGGGCTATGGTATCCGCCCCAGGTCCGAGCACTTATTGATGGACGAATTCCAGATAGACGGGGCATAGGCTACATTCAACCTGATTCCAAAGCGTGCTACATGATCCATGTTGGTGAGGCCAGCGAAAGATCAAATGATGACGACGAGATAGCTGAGCCAGAAGAAGCTCCTCAAGAGCTCGAAGATGGCAGACAAGCAACCTTTGACGAGCTAATCGAGATTGACTTAGGAACGCCCGATAATCTAAGGCCGACCTACATCAGCTCGCTCTTGTCAGAGGAAATGAAAGCGCAGATAATTACCCTGCTGCATGAGTTCGTCGACTGCTTCGCGTAGACATACAAAGAAATGCCTGGCCTTTCCCCTGAAGTGGCCGTACATAAGTTGGCTATATCTCCCGATGCTAAGCCAATCAAACAAGCTCCTCGAAGAATGAGAAGGGTGTTGGAAGAAAAGGTCATCGAGGAAACCAAGAAACCCATCGATGCCGGCTTCATCAGGGAAGAGAAATATGCGGACTGGATCGCATGCATAGTCCCAGTGAAGAAGAAAAATGGGCAGATCCGAATTTGTGTCGATTTCAGGGACCTCAACAAGGCATGTCCAAAGGACGACTTCCCGCTACCGGTCATGGAAATGATGGTCGATGACACCTCAAATTATGAGCTGTTCACCTTTATGGATGGCTCGTCTGGATATAATCAGATCAAGATGTCGCCTGAGGATGAGAAGCACACAGCATTTCGAACTCCGATCGGAATATATTGCTATAAGGTGATGCCGTTCGGACTGAAGAACGCAGGTGCTACGTATCAAAGGGCAATGACCAATATCTTCGATGACCTAATTCATAAAGTCGTCGAATGTTACGTTGATGATCTGGTCGTTAAGACTGAAACCAAGGCCGATCATATCCAGGATCTTAGGACCGTTCTCACCAGACTGAGGGAATTTGACCTGAAGATGAATCCTCTGAAATGCGCTTTTGGCGTGTCATCGGGAAAATTCCTGGGCTTCATAGTTCGACATCGAGGGATCGAAGTTGACCCATCAAAGATAAAGGCCATCATAGAGATGCCCCCTCCGAAGAGTCTAACGTAGCTAAGATCTTTTCAAGGCAAGCTTGCTTATATACGGAGGTTTATCTCAAATTTATCGGGGAAATGTAGGCCCTTCTCAAAGCTTATGAAGAAAGGAGCTCCTTTTATCTGGGATGCCGAATGTCAAGCAGCGTTCGAAAGTATCAAACAATACTTGTTGCTCCCTCCAGTGCTGGCCGCTCCCATTCCAAATAAACCGCTGATTCTCTACACTGCTGTGCTGGATGAGTCACTCGGTGCGCTCCTTGCCCAGAATAACGAGGAGGGAAAAGAAAATGCCCTCTACTACCTCAGTCGAACTCTAGTCGGGGCGGAACACAACTATTCCCCAATCGAAAAGCAATGCCTGGCTCTGATATTTGCAGTGAAGAAGCTGAGGCACTATCTGCTTGCTCATCGGGTTATGCTGATCTCCAAGGTCGACCCGCTCAAACACTTGATGACCAGAGCGAGCCTAGCCGGCAGAATGGCAAGATGGGCTGTCATGTTACTTGAGTTTGACATAGTTTATACTCCTCAGAAAGCAGTGAAAGGACAAGCTCTCGCAGACTTCCTCGCCGCTCATCCTATACCAGAAGGGTCACCGCTAAATTGTGAGTTACCCGACGAACAAGTGCTGCACCTTGAGGGAGATGAGCCATGTTGGGAGCTCTACTTCGATGGGGCCTCATCGATAAGGACCTCCAGTAAATCAAGCGTCCCGGAGATAAAAGCAGGGATAGGATTGGTGTTCATTACACCATCAATGGGAACCCTACGGCGTTCTTTCGCTCTCACCGAGCCTCGGACAAACAATGAAGCTGAGTATGAAGCTCTGATAGCTGGTTTGGAGCTCGCCATAGAAATGGAAATCCGCCAGCTACGAGTTTACGGTGACTCCCAGCTCGTCGTCAACCAAGTAAGAGGTGATTATAAAATATACAAACACGAGTTAGCTCGGTACAGAGGCCGAGTGGTGGAACTCATGAAACGGTTCACTCACATTGAACTAATAAGAGTCCCTAGAGCGTTGAATGGAAAGGCTGACGTACTCGCTCGCTTAGCCAAGGAGCTGGCCGATCCTGACATGGACGAAATTCTGATCACAGTCAGGAGCCGATAAATTCTACCCCCAGTCTCTCTACGAGAAGAGGAAAGCGCGGAACAGAAGAGCAGTCCTGCCGAAGAAGCTTCGATCATCCAAGACGAGCCCGATTGGAGAGAACCCTTCATAGAGTACCTCCGATACGACAAGCTGCCCGAAGAAAAATCTGCGAGGATCCAGCTGAAGAAAAGAACTCTCCGATACGTGTTTGTAAATGACACGTTATACCGCAGGTCATATGACCAACTCTGGCTCAGGTGTCTGTCATTGGCCGAAGCCCAAAAGGTCATGAAAGATGTTCACTCGGGCGTTTGCGGTGCCCACCAATCTGGCCCCAAGATGCGACTTCAAATTAAACGGCTTGGGTATTATTGGCCCACCATGATACGGGATTGCGGAGAGCACGCAAAGAAATGTCAGATCTGCCAAATCCATGGCGATTTCATTCACAAGCATCCCAACCCATCGCATCCTACGGTGGCGTCGTGGCCCTTCGAAGTTTGGGGCACCGACATTGTTGGCCCAATTGATTCTCCGTCATCTAAAGGCCACCGGTTCATACTGGCCACGACAGATTACTTCTCCAGATGGGCTGAAGCTGTCCCGCTAAAAGAAGTCAAGACAAAAGATATTCTGACATTCTTCCAGCATAATATTCTATACCGGTTCGATACACCAAGAAGAATCATTTCTGACAACGGGCCCTCGTTCAAGAGCTTCAATGTCTTAAGGTTCGCTACTCAGCACAAGATAGACTGGAGATATTCCTCCATCTATAATCCAAGAGCCAATGGGCTAGCCGAAGCCTTTAATAAGACTCTATGCAAGCTCCTGGGGAAAAATGCTTCAGCCAACAAAAGAGACTGGAATCTCAAACTTCACGAGGCGTTGTGGGCATATCGTACCACGCACCGTACTCCAACTCAGTCCACTCCATACTCATTGCTCTTCGGAGTGGAGGCGGTCCTCCCTCTCGAAGTCGAAGTTCCAAGCTTAAGAATGGCCGTTCAGCACGAGTTGACGGAGGAGGAAAACGTGCTCCTTCGACTTGAAGAGCTCGATGCCCTCGAAGAAAAGAGGTTCGCGGTGCAGCAAAATCTGGAGCTATACCGAGCCCAAATGTCACGGGCCTATGACAAGATAACCCGTCTCCGTGCTTTCAAGAAAGGTGAATTGGTGTTGGTCCTCAAAAGACCGATCATCCCCAATCGACATGCCAAGGGAAAATTCGAGCCAAACTGGGAAGGACCATACGTCATCGAGAAAGTGTTCGACGGAGGATCCTACCAACTAATAAGTGCCGAGGGAGAAAGGCCCATGCCACCCATCAATGGCCGATATCTCAAGAAATACTACACGTGAATGCTCCAAGTCGCAGGTGAATTGAGCACATCAGCCCTACGGTCTGGATCATACATCCTGCAAAACCGTATACAATCCACGGGCGTAAATCACCCCTATCTCTCCCAAATCCTGCCGGTGAGACTACTTTTAAAGTCCCACCAGCGGCAAAAAAAAAGAAAAGAAGAAAAAAAAAGAAGAAAAGAAAAAAAGGGAAAGAAATAAAAAATAAACGGTATGTCCACAAGCAAAACGGGCACGGATGAAAATCCGAAAGGGCTCCGTGAGTAAAAACAGCAGGACTACCGGCGAGTCTGTGAAAACCCGAAAGGGCGCAAACTCGTGAAAAGAGATGAAATAAACTCGCAAAGTCCTCTCGACCTTCTGAGGAGAAAACCCCTGCGTGAGATCCTTACGACTTACAAAGGAGCAACACACTTGGAATCCTCACGATTCCTAAGGAGAAAATACACCTGCGGGATCCTTACGACTCGTAGGGAGAAAATGCTTTTATGGGACCCTCACGGCCCATAAAATTGAAAAGCCTTAGGTGATAGGGACCCAAACCTCTCTCCTAAGCCATCGTCCCCCAACGGGCAACGGCAAATGATGAGTCGCTCTTGGCATTTCGCTTCAGTGTTAGTGGTGCTGATGCCGACCAAAAACCCAAATCCCAAGTCTTCCCAAGGCAAATGATGAGTTGCTCCTGGCATTATTCCAGTGCAGCAATGCTGATACCAAACAAGATCCAAATTCCAAGTCCCCAAACGGCGAATGATGAGTCGCTCCTGGTACCACATACCAGTGCAGCGAT
Organism: Agapanthus africanus; assembly: GCA_030015575.1. Taxonomy (NCBI): domain Eukaryota; kingdom Viridiplantae; phylum Streptophyta; class Magnoliopsida; order Asparagales; family Amaryllidaceae; genus Agapanthus; species Agapanthus africanus. Next base: position 436,232,488 of record JASDDO010000008.1, on the reverse strand, counting down.
GCAGACGCCAACCAAAATCCGATTTCTCAAAATTCTCCTGGCCCTACGGTGGGTCCCCAAATTGACCATCGTATATAATCCACGGGCTTAAATAATTCTCATCATACCCATGCCCCACCGTAATCACCAGTTACGCGGCCGGTCTCCGCTTTGGGAATGATGCTCATTGATAAGACCCACTCATGTGTCCTCACGATATATGAGGAGAACAAACCTTTATGGGATCCTTACGACTCATAAAGGAAAAACACACTTAGGAGTCCTCACGACTCCTAAGGAGAAAATACACCTGCGGGATCCTTACGACTCGTAGGGAGAAAATGCTTTTATGGGACCCTCACGGCCCATAAAATTGAAAAGTCTTAGGCGATAGAGATTTAAACCTGTCTCCTAATCCATCGCTCCCCAATCCCCAAATGGCGAATGATGAGTCGCTCCTGGTACCATATTCCAGTGCAGCGATGCAGACGCCAACCAAATTCCAAATCCCATACCCCAACGGCGAATGATGAGTCGCTCCTGGTACCATATTCCAGTGCAGCGATGCAGACGCCGACAAAGTCCCAAAATTTTTTATGGCCCTACGGTCTGGATCATACATCCTACAAAACCGTATACAATCCACGGGCGTAAAACAATCCCAAAATCCTCTCATTGACAAATGATGATTTGCTCCTGGTACCATATTCCAGCATAGCGATACTGATTTCAACCCAAATCAAAATCAACAAGTCAACTTCCACTCCGACACCGCAGAAAGCGGAGCAAGTCAGAATCCAATTTCGACACCGCAAGAAGCGGAGCAAGTCAAGTCTACCCATGACACTGCAAGAAGCAGAGCAAGTCAAATCAAGCACCGACCGTCCATGTCGCTAAAAGGGCAGCAACGACCGTCCAAGTCGCAAAAAGGGTAGAACCGACCGTCCAAGTCGCAAAAAGGGCAGCATCGACCGTCCAAGTCGCAAAAAGGGCAGTATCGACCGTCCACGTCGCTAAAAGGGCAGCATCGACCTTCCAAGTCCCAAAAAGGGCAGAATCGACCGTCAACGTCGCTAAAAGGGCAGCATCGACCGTCCAAGTCGCAAAAAGGGCAGAACCGACCGTCCAAGTCGCAAAAAGGGCAGCATCGACCGTCCAAGTCGCAAAAAGGGCAGCATCGACCGTCCACGTCGCTAAAAGGGCAGCATCGACCGTCCAAGTCGCAAAAAGGGCAGAACCGACCGTCCATCTCGCTAAAAGGGCAGCACCGACCGTCCAAGTCGCTAAAAGGGCAGCACCGACCGTCCATGTCACTAAAAGGGCAGCACCGACCGTCCAGGTCACAAAAAGGGCAGAACCGACCGTCCAAAACGCAAAAAGGGCCGCATCGACCGTCCATGTCGTAAAAAGGGCAGTGCCAGCTTCCCAAAAGGTGGGAACCAAATCAAGTCGCCTCCACGTGAAAGAAGATCCATCAATTTCATGCACACGACCCACATATGTGGTGTGCATTTATTGATGGGGGGCAATTTGTTGGGGTAAAAATTTACACCCCGGTTGACCAAGTCAAAATCAAAGTCAACCTCAAGCCAAGTGGGCCCAAGCCCAGATCCAGTGGGCCCATACCCGGGTCGAGCCCGAACATGAAACGGCCGGCCTCCCCCATGCCAAGATGAAAATTTTGTAATAAATAATTTTGTTGTATTTCTTTTATTTTATTCTATGGACGAATGTAAGAAAAATAGGGATAAAGCCAAATTTTTGTACAGCCCATGGCTTATGTGCAAAAAGAAATGGCACATGAGCCATGGGATAGGCAAAATGCCATTTTGTGAAGCCCAAGGGGCTATGTGTAAAGTGTATGGCCTATAAAGGCAAAGATAATGAAATATCTAAACAACTTTTTCTCTCTCTCAAAAAAGTTTCAGATCTGAGATCTTTGTTCCTTCTTCAAGGTTCCAAAATCTTCTTTTTTTTTTGAATTAAATAAAGAGTTTTACTCTTCCTTTTTCAAAAACTAAATAGTTTTCCACCACAAAACCCATTAAGGGGAACTCAGATCTGCCTTCAGATCTCAAAAAGAAAAGATTTTTAAATCTCACATCTCTTTATCTCCAAGATCCGGCCAGCAAAGAAAGAAGAAGGACCCATTTCCTTAACCCAAAACATCTTAGGAGTTTAACTCCACCCTATTTTCTCTTTAGAGAATTTCCAGGGCTAAAAACCCCCTTTTTTTCCTCGCTGGTGCGCTAGCGCTCGAGCGCAAAGCGCCCACGTGCCGACACGTGGCGCGCTTGCGCTCCAGCGCACCGCGCTCGAGCGCAAAGCGCCCACGTGCCGACACGTGGCGCGCTTGCGCTCCAGCGCTCTGCGCTCGAGCGCAAAGCGCCCTCGTGCCGACACGTGGCGCGCTGCGCCCACGTGCCGACACATGGCGCGTTGCGCTCCAGCGCTCTGCGCTCGAGCGCAAAGCGCCCACGTGCCGACACGTGGGGCGTTGCGCTCAAGCGCCCAGACGCTGGCCCCACGCATCCTTTGGATATCTTTTTCTCCCTTTTTTATATATATACATATGTATACAAATGTACACATACACATACTCCACGACACGGTCCCTGTTAGAAAAAAATTTCTAACGGGGCGCTGCCCCGCACCCCGCAAGGGGGCTGCTAGCCCCCTTGACCCCCAGCCCGCTATCCGGGTAGCGGGACCCCCGTAAAAACTCTGCGTGACTCCCGATATATCCAAACCCCCCTCCAAAACAAAACACACGTACACTGCACATTGAGTTCGCATGACCAGCTTAACCCGTTAATCGGAGGTTCCCTCGCCCCAAAGGCGGGGGGTAATTAACGGCAGCTTAGTCCGCGGCTGCCGGAGATTCGGATCCCCATAATCATTAAACCCCGGCCTACCCTAGGCAGGGGGAATCTGTAGTACGCCTGACAAGCGCGCGCGTACTCCCATCTCAATGGGGTGACGAAAAACACCCTATAACGATAACTATTTAGGCGTTGCTTATGTTTTACAGCCGCGCTAGCCCAGCCCCCGCTCTGTCGTTAGTTAAGTAACCTAACGGGTGATGACGGGGCCCCGTGGCGAATGCGAATGGCATAAGCGTACATCATATTTTGGTTGTTTTCTGTAATGGTAGGATTAAATGATGGGACGCATTAAAAGAACTAATACAAGAAAATAAACCAAGTAAAAGTCGATTGGAACACTTTGAAAACCACTCGGTTCTTTTCAAAACCAAACTTTTAAACGCGGAGCTTGAACCACTCCTTTTAAAAGCTATCTCGTTCCATCGATTATATCAAGTTCACTACGTTCACGGTTTTGCCAAAACCATTCATAGCCCTCCGTCATTTCGTATGGACATTCAATAGTATTCAAGCTATGTTTGTTGACCTTCGTCAAGGCATAGTGATTGGTAGCTGTTGGGTGTTCATATGTAGCATAGATAGATGCGTTGGTTTGGGACGGTCGTATTACCTTGTTGACCTTCGTCAAGGGTATGTACGGGTGAGTTCAAATTAACCTGGACAATGACGGGTAGAACTTGACATGTGACTTATGATTTGTTGACCTTCGTCAAGGTCATAAGAGCATGGGGCAAAAATCCACATCGGGAGTTTCAAAAGTACTGAAACTTGCTAGCGCTGTATACCATTTGGAGTGTGATGATTCTGGTAGGATTCCTTCAGTTTTGTCACGCGATGATATTTGGATCCCGATCCTACTGTGAGTATATGCTACTCCTCGGGAACTTTCTCACTTAACGATCAATGCTATAAACCTAGTAGGTGTATAGAAAGGTATTAGCGGGGCTATGCCCACTGGGAAAAGAGGTTACTTAATTAAGGAACTTCGCGAAAGCGTTGGAAAACCTCTCTCGAAGTACCGACACTGGCCTGACTGAACGGTTAAGCAAGTATTGTACGGTGAGATTGATCCTGACTAATTCTTCCTTTATGGTTTGAGGAGGGATTCGAGAGACAGTGGGAGCCATCCTGTTTAGATAAATTAAAAACCAATCTAAACTTGCAAGAGCATCATGCTAAGTGTTTTCTTCTCTCTCTCTTAATTGCAGCGACCCAATGACCGCACCTAGGTTACATCTAGATAATAAAATGACTGAATCTGACTGTTATGACTGGCAAAGGTCTGTCCAGATGTCCATTGCCATGACAAGCTGGGACAGCCCTTAACTAATCCAACCCCTGCCGTCTCAGGTCCAGCTTCCCCTGTCACGGATATTCATATCCATAGGACATCGGAAAAAGACTGTGCGAAAGCCAAGTGCCTCATGTTATCCTCAGTTGATGGTACATACCAGAGGCAGCACGAGAAGATGGACTCAGTTTCTATCTTCCTCCATAACAAGAATTTATATGGAGAGCAATCTTGTATCGCAAGATATGAGACCTCGAACGAATTGCTTCCAGCGAGGTTGGCTATCGGGTCATCTGTAAGGGGCAACGTCCTTACAGAGACCAGCTCTTTTGAGCTCACGGACCTGAAGACCACGTTGAAGAACGGGTCAGATACTGACTTAGTTCAACAGTCTCTACCTACTACCATGAAGGAAACCAGGAAAGTAGAAAGAAAGGGAAGGGCAGAAGTCTCAGGAATGGATATAGTGAAAAAGGGACGTTCCTATTGTTACGGGAATGAACATGGGCAGAAGGATTGCAGGACTTGCAAAGCCAGTAGCCAGAATTCGAAGCATGTTGTGGCTTCGGCTTCGGGCGTGTCTGTAATAGAGAACTGTATGTCAGTTAACCCTACTTCCTGGGTATTGGATACCGGATCAGGATCTCATATCTGTAATTCGTTACAGGCTCTGAGAAACCGTAGGGTTATCAGGAAAGGTGATATGACTCTCAGGGTTGCTAACGAAATGAGCATGTATGCTGAATCCGTAGGGGAATATCATCTAGGACCGACAATTGGGCAGATATTGATTCTGCGTAACTATTTTTATGTACCAGGTGCGACTTGTAATATCATATCTGTATCCTTAATTTCTAAGGAAGGATATGATTTTACTTTTGAAAGCGATGTAGTCAACATCCACCTAAATCAAGTTCTGATTGGGTCAGGTACATTACAAAACGGAATATACGTATTGAATCAAGCTCAAATCTTCAGTGTCCAAAACACACTTAAAAGAAATTCTCCGGAAACAAATCAGGCTTTCTTATGGCATTGTAGACTGGGTCACATTAATGAAACACGGTTAACAAAGTTACATAAAGAGGGATACTTAAATCCGTTCGAGTATTAGTCTTATGCCACTTGTGAATCTTGTCTCATGGGAAATATGACAAAGACTCCGTTCACTGGACATGGAGAAAGAGCAAGTGAGCTCTTGGGACTCATACATAGTGATGTGTGTGGTCCAATGTCTACACATGCGCGAAGTGGTTATTCATACTTCATTACTTTCACAGATGATTTCTCTAGGTATGGGCATGTCTTCTTGATGAAGCACAAATCCGAGGCCTTTGAGAAATTTCAAGAATACAAGAATGAAGTTGAAAAACAAACAGGCAAAAGTATCAAGACACTGAGATCTGATCGAGGTGGTGAATACTTGAGTGCCGAGTTTCTGGGATACTTAAAAGAGAATGGAATTCTCTCTCAGCTTACTCCTCCATACACACCACAACACAACGGTGTATCGGAAAGGCGGAATCGAACCCTATTGGATATGGTTCGTTCCATGATGAGTAAGGCTGAGTTGCCGCGATCTTTCTGGGGTTATGCGCTAGAAACAGCTGCATATCTCTTGAACAAGGCTCCAACCAAGACTGTGCCTACCACCCCATATCAGATGTGGAGTGGGAAGAAACCCTGTCTCAAGTACCTTAAGATATGGGGATGTCCAGCTTTTGTGAAAAAGCAGCATGCGGACAAGCTCGAGGCACGCTCAGTACTGTGTAAGTTCGTGGGATACCCAAAGAACTCCAGGGGGTATCTTTTCTATTCCGCAGAGGAACAAAAGGTTTTTGTTTCTCAGCATGCCCACTTCTTGGAAACTGAATTTTTAGAAAATCAGATAAGTGGGAGCGCAATAGAACTGGAAGAAATTCCAGAACCACAAACTATTACTGAAAGCTTGAAGGAACCAGAAGTTTCAAGAGAACCGGACATCCCAGTGCCACTCCGCAGGAGTAGTAGGCAATCTCATCCGCCCGAGAGATACTACGGTTTTCTCATAGACGGGGATAGAGAGGATTGCACTATGGATTATGGTGAGCCTACTAGCTTCCAACAAGCCATTCAGAGCGGCGACTCAGTAAATTGGCTGGATGCAATGCGGGCCGAGATGGATTCCATGTACACCAACAAAGTTTGGACTTTGGACTTTGCTCCAGAAGGGGTAAAACCCGTAGGCTGCAAATGGATCTTCAGAAAGAAGATTGGTGTAGATGAGCAGGTTGAGACCTATAAAGCTAGACTTGTTGCAAAGGGTTTTCGTCAAAGACCTGGTTTGGACTATGACGAGACCTTTTCTCCAGTGGCTATGCTGAAATCCATTCGGATCCTTCTTGCCATTGCTGCCTTCCACAATTATGAAATCTGGCAGATGGACGTAAAGACGGCTTTCCTAAATGGAAATTTGGAAGAGTGCGTCTATATGGATCAGCCAGAAGGATTCATTCAGAGTGGGAGCAGCGGTAAAGTGTGCAAGTTGCTAAAATCCATCTATGGACTTAAGCAGGCATCGCGGAGTTGGAACATCTGCTTTGATGATGCTGTCAAAGAATTCGACTTTATCAAAAACCCAGATGAACCATGCATTTACAGTAAGATTGTAGGGAGAACTGTCGTATTCCTCGTCTTGTACGTGGATGACATTCTCCTAATAGGAAATGATATTCCTATGCTATAGTAAGTCAAAGGATTCTTGTCGCAGAGGTTCTCCATGAAGGACCTGGGCGATGCCAACTACATTCTGGGGATCCAGATCTATCGTGATAGATCTAAGAGAATGTTGGGACTTTCACAGTCAAGGTACATCGATACCATACTGAAAAGATTCAGTATGGAAGATTCCAAGCGCGGTAATTTACCGACTTGTCACGGGATCACCCTCTCCAAAGAGATGTCTCCCAAGACTGATTTGGAAAGGGATCGCATGTCTATTATACCTTACGCTTCTGCGGTAGGCTCTATAATGTATGCGATGTTATGTACCAGACCAGATGTAGCATACGCATTGAGCGTTGTAAGCCGGTATCAGTCAAACCCAGGAGAGAAACACTGGATAGCGGTAAAGAACATTCTCAAGTACCTGAGAAGAACTAAGGAGATGTTCTTGGTGTATGGCGGAAAAGACCTCCAGCTCGAGGCCTTTGCTGACTCAAGCTTCCAGAGTGACAAGGATGACTCCAAGTCCATGTCGGGTTATGTCTTTACCCTCAATGGAGGGGCGGTTTGCTGGAAGAGTTCCAAGTAGGAGACCGTTGCAGACTCAACTATGGAAGTGGAGTACATAGCTGCTTGCGATGCCGCAAAGGAAGCTGTCTGGATGAAGAAGTTCCTCACGGAGCTTCAGGCGGTTCCTACCATTGTTGATCCAATACCGTTGTATTGCGACAACAACGGAGCTATAGCTTTAGCGAAGGAACCCAGGTCCCATCAGAAGTCCAGGCATATTTTGAGGCGGTTCCACCTGATCAGGGAGATCGTAGATCGCCAGGAGATCGAGGTGAAGAGAGTCAATACGGAGAATAACACTGCAGATCCACTCACGAAGGCCCTACCCCAGACTCAGTTCGAGCGGCTGATCGAGATGATAGGTCTTCGATACGCCAGTATATGGCCTTAGTGCAAGTGGGAGATTGTTAGTGTATATGCCCTAGAGGACATTACTGTATCATACTAGCTTGTATATTACTTAATGGAAGCTTGGGATATTCACAGTTGTATATACAATCTTGCTCAAAATGGTAGTATGCTACTTGGTTTGTCTCTACTTCAATATGTGCATGTGTTTCTTTTAGCATATCGCTTATACATATTAGTAGAGCCCTTAGGATCTTTGCTTGATTACCAGCGTTGTGATGGCAGTCACACTCGTGGGGGCTGGGTAATCCATAAGCACATCCTTATACAGGTCCCTAGTCGTTGGACTATCGAGACAGGGCATCGATATTCCGGAGTAGACTAGCGTATGCGCTTCTCATCCCAGCGGGGGAGACGGTCTGTCCCACAGCCGTCAGTACGTCGTACTTGAGATAGTATGCAGGTGCTCGTTAGGTTATGAGTACACTGGACAGGACTCGTCGGGGACTGTTGGTTGGTATTATACCTATCGTCAGTTATCAGTTCCCAGGTGACATGAGTACAGCTTAGTCCGCTGACTTGACACTGTCACTTCGCCTCGAGTGTGTTCCCACTGTACTTAGATTACTACCCTACCACGGCTCAAAGGAGTCGTGCAAACAGGTAGTAGTTGGGTGCAGTCCCGAAGCACTTGGAGGCAGTGACGGTTAGACATGATTCGTCTCTCCCGGTATTGGGGGTTGATATCGCGCTTTGTCTAGGAGAGCCATTACACGAGTAGTCCCTGGCCAGGGTAAGCGAGATATACTGGTAGGTTTCTAGTGTTATCTCAGGGTGTTCTGGGCTACACTCCGACACGACTTGTACCGCTATTAGGGGACTGACGTTTACCGTCCCCCTAGGCCCGCCATGCGATGTATCAGACGAACAGACCGGACTGTACGGAGACTGTCACATACAGGCTCAGTAGGAGTTCAGATGGGTTCACCTCGTCAGTCTTCTTATCGGCATCTACCTGGGGACCGTTACGTACAGCTAGTGCCGCTTGTGGTCTGTGGTTAAACCCACTGCCAGCGTAGTGTCGAGTCTTTAGATTCCCACACAGAGAGTTATTAGCCTTTAGGCAAAATGAGTAGAGGTCGCATGGTTTTGCGACAGGGTTCGTTCACATCCGCGCACTTGTGCACGTTTGCTGTCCGGACAGCTTATACTAGCGGGCTTTGGTTTAAGCCAGATCCTAGTATATGATTTGGGATTGGTTTTATCTCATTGTATTCGTGTTCCTCGGATCACGAATACGGGTGCGTATGCACAGTTGACTGAGACAGAGGCAGAGGACTTTGATTAGGGTTAATGACCATTGTCTTTTTGTTAACCCTAATACTTATGTGTGTATTATGAATAATTGATATTAGTTAAATATAATTGTGCATGGTTAGGGTTGTTGACCTTTTGACCATTCTTGACTTGTTGACCTAGGTTGACACTTTGACCATCATCATTCCATATAAAAGATGCTCTTTGATCCTTGCAATTTGCATTAAATATGAAATGATAATGGTCATGTCTTGATTAAGCCATGACAATTATCTTGCTAATTATCAATTTACATAATTCACACATATATGTGAGAATGGTTCTTTATTCTCATTCATTCTATCATATTGATTCTCTCTCCTCCTCTTCCTCTCTCTCAAGCTCTCCTCTCTCATGTGTTGAGAAACACTTGAGCTTGAGTTAAACCTCTCCAAAGTAATCTCTACTCTCATCTAAGGTTCTAGGATTAGCACTTCTAGCACCTTAGTTACTTCTAGCTTGAAGTTGAAGCCAAAGGTTGAGGCCCTCGGGTGGATCCTTCTTCGACTAGAGAAGGCGACAAGGTGATCTCTTTCTTCCACTCCAAGGAGCAAGGAGAGAAGGACATAAAGCCCAAGGTATAACCTTTCTTCCATATAGCTAAATCTAGTTAGCTTTTAGTTAGTTTTTGTTTAGCAAAGATCCTCTTAAAGCTAGTCCATGTTGCCTAGTTCGATAAAAATCCGATTTTTATTCCGTTTTCCGCCTCCACGCAAGCACCGGAGTGGGCAACGTGGACTTACAGGTTGCTGGAGAACCGTCGAGGTTTGGAACTAGGGATTTTTCCGTGGCTCCATTTGTTTGATTGTCGCGTCTGAACTCTGCTGGAGGAAGAACGCTGGGGTGACAACTCGTCTGCTGTATCGAGACGAACGTCGCGGTTGTCTCTAGGTTGCTGGTGAACTGTCGAGATTTAGAACTAAGGATTTTACCGTGGCTCCATTTGTTTGATGATGTTGCGTCTGCTGTGTCGAGACGAACGTCGAAGTGGTGACCATTTCTCGCTGGTGTAAGATGATCTCCAGTTGTTTTTCAGGCTTTATATGACTTGCCGTTAAGTCCTCGAAGCTAGGAATATGGCTTTCGCTTCGTTTGCTGGCATTGCGTCTGCTGTATTGAGACGAATGTCACGATTGTCTCTAGGTTGTTAATGAACCGTCAAGATTTGGAACTAGGGATTTTGCCATGGCTCCGCTGTTTGATGATGTTGCATCTGAATCCTGTTGGAAGAAGAACGCTGAGGTAACATCTCGTCTGCTGTATCAAGACGAATGCTGAGGTGGAGCTGGGATTTTGCCGTCACTCCGCTTTACTGACCATGGGGTCTTTTGTTGACGTTGCATCTATATCCTGCTAGACTGCGAAGGAACGCCGTTTTTGACATTGCGTCTTCTATAACGAGACGAACATCGAAGTGGTGACCATTCCGCACTGGTGTGGGATGATCTCCAGTTGTCTTTCAGGCTTTATATGACTTGCCGATAAGACCTCGAAGCCAGGAATTTGGCTTTCGCTTCGTTTGCTGGCATTGCGTTTGCTGTATTGAGACGAATGTCGCGATTGTCTCTAGGTTGTTAATGAACCGTCGAGGTTTGGAACTAGGGATTTTTCCGTGGCTCCGCTGTTTGATGATGTTGCGTCTGAATCCTGTTGGAAGAAGAACGCTGAGGTGACATCTCGTCTGCTGTATCAAGACGAATGCTAAGGTGGAGCTGGGATTTTGCCGTCACTCCGCTTTACTGACCAATGGGGTCTTTTGTTGACGTTGCATCTATATCCTGCTGGACTGCGAAGGAACGCCGTTTTTGACATTGCGTCTGCCGTAACGAGACGAACATCGAAGTGGTGACCATTCCGCACTGGTGTGGGATGATCTCCAGTTGTCTTTCAGGCTTTATATGACTCGCCGTTAAGACCTTGAAGCTAGGAATTTGGCCTTCGCTTCGTTTGCTTTGTTTTGTGTCTGCAATATTGCGACAGATGTCGAGATTGTCTCTAGGTTGTCTATGAACCGTCGAGATTTGGCTTCGCTTTCTGATGAAGCCTGTTGGGAAGGTGTGGTTCCCTATTTGTTTGTGCCCTTGGATTGTATACAGGGATCAATGTGATCTCACCTGTAGGGCAAAAGTTTCATTCATCATTTTTTTATTTTATTTCCGCGATGCTCTATCATTTCAGCTTTTATATCGCGGAGGTCGCGATTGCCCAATCATTTCGGCTATTTTTCGCGGTGCCCAATCATTTCGGGTTTTTTTTATACTCGCTGCTTTTTATTGCGAGCTGCCCAATCATTTCGGCTATTTTTCACGGTGCCCAACCATTTCGGCTGTTTTTTTATACTCGCTGCTTTTTATTGCGAGCTGCCCAATCATTTCGGCTGTTTTTGTATGCATATATTTTTACTTGCTGATTTCGTTGCAAGTTGCCCCATCATTTCGGCTATTTCATATGCATTTTTGGCTCGCTGATTTTTTTTATCGCGAGTGTGGAACTTGGAATCTGATACCAATCTTAGCATCAGCATCGCTACGACTGGAATATTGCCAGGAGCGAATCATCATTTGCCATGACAGGACTTGGAATTTGATACCGGTTTAGGCATCAGTATCGCTACAACTGGGACATTGCCAGGAGCGAATCATCATTTGCCTCTGTCGATGTTGAACAAAGGTGGCTTAGCGAACAGGGTTAGGATCCCGTCGACTAAGGCTTTTGACTTCATGAGCCGTAAGGGTCTCACAAAGGTATTTCTCCCTACAAGTCGTCAGGATCTCGTAGGTGTGTTTTCTCCTTAGGGATCGTGAGGATTCCTAAGTGTATGTTCCCCAATAAGTCGTAAGGATCTTACAAAAGGGTTTTCTCCTTATAAGTCGAGAGGACTTACAAGGGTTGTTCACCGTATGGACATATCCCCAGTCAGGGGTGGGACTTGGTTAGGGAAATGTTTATTCATGCCCGTGGATTGTATACAAGGGTCAGTATTGAGCCGCTTGTAGGGCAATATCGAAGGTTGTGGGGGGTTGCTTAAGCACAGGTTTAGGTCTCTGTAACTTAAGACTTTCAAATCTTATGAGCCGTGAGAGTCCCATAAGAGAGTTCTCCTTACGGGTCGTGAGGATCCCGCAAGTGTATTTTCTCCTTAGGAATTGTGGGGATCCCTAAATGTGTTGCTCCCTTGTGAGTCGTAAGGATCTCACGCGGGTGGTTTCTCCTTACAAGGTCGAGAGGACCCTGCAAATGTCTTTTTAACGAGGTTGCGCCCTTTCGGGTTTTCACAAACACTCGTCGGTAGCCCTGCTGTTTTTACTCACGGAGCCCTTTCGGGTTTTCATCCGTGCCCATTTCGCTTATGGACATACCATTTTTTTATTCTTTTTTTTACTCTTTTTATTCTTTTTTTTTCTAACGAGGTCACGCCCTTTCGGGTTTTCACGAACACTTGCCGATAGCCCTGCTGTTTTTACTCACGGAGCCGTTTCGGGTTTTCATCCGTGCCCATTTCGCTTATGGACATACCGTCCTTTTTTGTTGTTGTTGTTGTCACTGAGGATACTGCTGTAGTAGTTTAAGGACGTTTCGGTCCTCAGCTCGTTTTAGGACGTAGTGGTCCATCATTAGTTTAAGGACGTTTCGGTCCATTATCCAGTTTTAGGACGTAGTGGTTCACTGTCGCCGTATTTGAGGCGAATTTCTAGTTTACTGACTTTTCGGTCTATGGGGCTTTCCCTATGAATGAGCATGATGACCCCGGCATATCCATCTTTCTTGGAGCATGTGGTTGTGGCGGGCTCACCTTCCAGTTTTCGGACAACGCGAACTCACCCTGTTGGTATTGGTCTTCAACCCAGTTTTTGAAGACGTAACAGTTTTCGATCAGATGGCCCAATTCTTGGTGGTAAGGGCAATAATTAGAACTGTTGACATCATCCAGTTGTAGTTGGTGTTTTGGCTCCGGTAGAGTGATAAGCCTGTTATGCACTGCCACTTCGAACAGCCTCCTTGTTTCATCCTGGGGAAATGAGTAAGGACGTCTTAGCATCTCCTCCAGGGATATGCGCGGACGCATATTGTTTTGACGAACAACCACTCTAGGGCCACTTGACTGTTGTTGAGTGTTGGCGACGAAGGTCATTTTCCCCTTTCCTTTATCTTTTTTGCTCGATCCTTTGTTTGCGGGGCCGAGATTTTTTTCGAGTAGCGGGCGATTGCACGGCTGAATGTTCTCGCAACTCCGTAATTCTTTCATTTTTGAAATGGATTCCTTGAGGAGAGGGTTGAGGGTAACTTCTTCATCAGAGTCGCTTCCAAAGGTGATAATTTGCGATCCCTTGGAGTCGGTTATATGGCAGTCGTTGGCGGCTCTTTTGCGCTCATCTATCGCATTTTTCCGATATCTACGAGCTTCACACTTTGTCCTGTTGAAGTGTTGCTTTTGAGCGACATATCCTTGCCACCAACACTTAAAGGAGTCGCAGTCTTCGGTAGGATGTATGATCTTCTGATGATATAAGCAGAAGTTAGGATGCATCTCTACTCCGTCGAGAGTATTTTCTTCAGAGGGTGATAGCTTCATTCCCACTGATAGGGCTTTGGCAAACCTTTTCCTCGTCTTGAATTTGTTTTTATCCGCAACGGATGATTTTTGATTTGATGGAAGTGTCTTGAATCTTTGGTCTAGTAGTTGGTGTTTGGCTCCTTCCCGTATGGCCATCTCACGCTCTTGATTGGCTTTAACTTTCAGACGAATCTCATTCAGGAAGGCATCGATCAACTCGTCTGACGGCTGCAGAATTTCTGGTTCAGGGTCCGCCCTCGGTTTCTCGACGTAAAGAGCCTCTTTATCGTATATCAATGAGTGAGAGATCACATGACAACTCGCTACGTAGTCTTCGGGTTCATCTGATGAGTCTTCTCCATCATTTTCGTCCTCAACAAAAGAACAAGCTGCCCCCGGCGTGTCCGTTTTCTTTGGAGTGTGCAGCTGTGGTGGGTTTACCTTCCACTTTTCAGACAGCGCAAACTTGCCTTGTAGATAATGATCCTCGATCCATCCCTTAAAGACGAAACAGTTCTCGATCGGGTGACTTACCGTTTGATGGTAAGGGCAGTAATTAGGATTGTTGAGATCGCCTGGCTGCAACGGACGTTTCTGTCACGACCCGAAAGTACGGAACGTGACCGACACTTAGATTACGAAACGTCTAGAGGCGCAACGTAACCTAAGTAAGCCGAAGCCCAGAAATCTAAACCATATAAAAGAAGAAGAAGAAAAGAAAACATGAAGGAAAAAAAAACAAGTTTAAAAGTATCAGCAAATTTCTCAAAAATTTCGGCAGAGTTTCCTCTATAAAAACTGGCCCCCAAACGGGTACAACAAGTATAATATACAAAAACAACAATAAAAAAGCATCCCCAAACAGGAGCTAACTCAACGCCAACAGGCGGAAACAACCACAACAAGCATAATAATATACAACGCCAAAGGGCGAGGCTCAAAATTCAAAAGAAAACAAAACCACCAGATCAAAATAATACATGCGCGACTCTACGGTCGAAATAAAAGTCTGGTCCAATAAACTTATCAAGTAATATAAGTATGGTTGATGGAGCTTACTAGATACAAATGAAAGAATAAAAGTACAATGGTGTTTCGGATACAAGTGAACCAACCTACCGTGCAAATCACCCTGAAAGAATAGATGTGCCAGCAAGCTGCCAGGGAAACCTGTACATCGAACCTGTAATAAAATTTGGCACAACGGGGGTGAGTTGCCAACTCGTGAGTAGAAGACATCTACGAAAAGAAATCGAATGCACGGCGCTATCCTAGGTCATAATAATACACTATTATATCCTAATCATCTAGTAAAAGCAGGGTGAAACTACGTGTGAATGCAGATACTCCGTGCTCGTGTCAGTGCCTCATATAATACTATGTCATATGAAATGAAATGCATACACCATGAATGTAAAGTAACAAATCCTGAAATCCAGATATATATGTATAAGAACTCTTTAGCTGTTATCATAGTAAAGTGTGTGTAAGCATCTGAAATCTCAAGAATGAAATCCATGGAAATCCGTGTCAAGCATCGACACAACACATGAAATCTCAAGTCTCAAAATGTCGGGCTCCGTCAGTCCGGATCGGCCAATATCATCAAATCTCACGACAACGGTCGGTATCCTCCGGATATCCACCGTGCCAGACATCACCGGCAGGTAGCTTTCCCCTGCCAGGCTCATCGTCTACAACTCGATCTTCTTGCTCCGGGGTACCATACCGAGCCCACCATGTACCCGAGACGGTTCATCCACTCCTCGAATCGGGTCTCGAAATCCAACAGAAAACATGAAATACTCATGGTGGATGACACATACATCACGAGAAAACCGCATCTTATTTTAAAAAGAGAAGAGGAGAGAGAGAGAAGTTTTTATATATTTTTGCGGTTTTCCCCAAAAATCCAGAAATCTCATAGAAATCCAAATCTCAAAATCATGAGTAAGTATATGATAAGTGTCGGCATATGCCCATACTACTGTGCGATAACATGAAATATGAATGCATGAATGTCTAAGTAGTAAATATCATGTCTTATACTAACATCAGAGAGTAATCATAATATTATATCGGTTTAGTTGTTAACTGATTCTATCAATAAAAGATAATATGATCTAAAGTGTACGTGACATAGCAATTACCGATGATGATGTGTGTGAGCCGGCAAATAAGTGTGCGTGGAATATGCGCATCATCGGTAATGGTGCTGGTGTCCTAACAGGTAAGGTTTATACTGATTATAGCAACATATGTAAGAACATGCACCATGATGATTACAGTATGAATGTAAATACAGATGTGCATTATCCACTCCTCTGCGAAAATACGAGTACAACTACCACTATGTGAGTCGAACCTAAACTAGTGTCCATCTAATATCCTAATGAACTAACCTAAGAAACTGGTCAATAAGAAACAAGCATCTACCTAAGGTCTGAACCAATATCTCTAATAGTCGGCGATCCAGCCTCAAAAGCGTCACGTACGTAGTACGGCTTCCTCGAACCAAGAGTGCGTATCAATCATCATACCTAGGCCTCGTACGGTAAAATCCATCGTACGGCATCCCAATATCGGGGTACGGGTCAAGTATCTCCTAGGTGTCTCATCATTCGTATAATGTCATCATCAACACATCTCATGATCAAGGTTCTAAACTATAATCGCATACATCAATCGTATATCATTGCCATTATAGAATAATCCTTAGTTTATCCTCAGAAATATCATGTCACATGTGTCATATTGTGATTACATTATACCGATATCTTATCGTCATCAAGTCACACCTATACGATATCGACATCAGGTCACACCTATATGATGTCGTAATCAAGTCATACATATATCATATCATGATCAGTCACAAGCTACAGCCCAGGTACTATTTTAGCGTCCCATGTACCTCAATATCACCACCACCCTTTATAATTTATATATTCATGTTCATTATCTCATTCTCTAATGATCCGCTAACACTTTAATACGACTGTATAATCAAGAATCACGGCATCAAGCCCAGTTATACTATTTCATCATACCTCAGATATCATATCACATCAATGAATCCCATATACGTGTTGTATCTATGTATATACCTATACCTAGTTCTATATATACACACACATACACGTATACCCCATGTCGAGTTTCAGTGTGTGCGTGTGTTTCTACCTGAAACCTACGAACCTCTTCCAAGGTATTCATCCTCTGATATGGTTTTCCTAAATCAGTCTAGTCCAGCCTAGGGTTATTACTAGGGTCCTACTAGGTTCACATCTGGTTTCCTAATGTCAATAAGTACTATTCCTATTCTACGTTGCGGGGGTGCTAAACGCCATCCACCCGACTTTCCCCCGTAGATATACATCTACTCACCTGGTCCATGTCTGCCGAAGACGGTGTCGCCATCCTCCTCTTCATCGCCCGCAGTCCACGTGAGGGGTACCTAAACGCAAATATATAAATAGCATCGTAAACCGAATCACATACAAAAGTCAAACGATACAAGGAACAAGCATAGGTTAAAACCTATGTCCCGTCCACGCAAAAAAACCAAATATCGCTCGATATCGGCGTACAAACCCCGATGGATCGAGATAAATATCAACAGATAACTCGTAGTTTTAAAACACATTACTTATATTATAAAACATGATTAAATCCATCGAAACCCTAAAATCCATCAAATCGCCCAATTTCGTAAAACCTGAAAATGCCAATTTACCGTTTTTCTTCAAAACTTGACATTTAAATGAAACCAATGGTCATAAAACTCTTTAAATAGCATAACTAGATTATACAACCCATCACTATATTTTTAACACCCTAATTTGTATTAAATTGAAATTCTAGTTTTGCGAACTTACCCGATTTCGATACTTTTAAGCAATATGCCACAATTTTCACTTCTAGACTTGATTTGCATATTTTAAATCGTTAAACTACTCCTTGTAACCTTTAGGACGTGCTAAAACCCTAACTTTATTTTTAAATCCTGCATTTTAAAAAAATTTCAAAACCTAGTAAGCATCCAATTCCCATCTTAGCTTAAATCTTGATGTTTTTAAAAAGTCTTAAAGGTCACCCCGCTCACATAATGCCTTAACTAATTAACTCGAACCATCTCATAAATTTTATATAACTACTTTAATTACATCCCTAAAATCTAGTTTGCAAGTTTAACTAGAATTGAACAATTTTAAAGTAACACATTACCACTTACCATCTAAACTAGATTGTGCATGCTTTAACATGTTAACTACACTTTACTAACCTAAAAATAATGTGAAATTCTAACCTAATTCAAAATCCCTTTTTCTTGAATTTTAAATCTAAGCATCAAAACCATAATTTAAATTCCTAATTAGGCTAGATTTGAGTACTTAGCTCAATTTTAACATGGGTAGGATTATTTCTCAACAAGTTTTGAGATCAACTTGAAAACTTAAGTTTTCTTGACCTCCCAAAGTGATCTCTTGCTCAAGATCCAAGCTTGCTTTGATCAAGGAATCCTTAAATGAAGAAGTTGCAAGAATTTGGGTTGATTTTATTTTGGAATTTTTGAGCTTTTTGAAGGAAATAAAAGATGAAGAACTTGGAGAATGGGGCTGTCCCATTTTCGGCCAGGTTGTTGAGAGAGGAAAGAGAGAGAGAGAGGTGTGTGGTTTCGTGTGGAATCTTCTCCAAAAAAGACATCTTTTAACCCCCCTCCCCCCCCTTTTTACTCTTTTCCTTTTTCTTTTTCTTAGTCTTAATTTAGTGAAATGAGGGGCCCATGAATATTGGGCTGGCAAGGCCGGCCAGAACTGATGGGGAGGGGTTATGGTTTTTGTTTGGGTGAGAAAAAGAAGAAAAAGAAGATAAATGTTGTGCCCCACTTCCATTTACACTAATTTTACCGAAAAAGCCTTTTTCTTCAATATTTTGTAATACCGTTTAACAACTTCATCTCAATTCAAAAACCACCTGTTAAAATTTTTATTTAATGTGTTATGATGCACAAGATTTGTTTCAACTCATTCCAGTTTGTAATTTTTCCTATTTAAATGCATTAGTGACGGCTTAAAATAATATTAAAATAATTAATTTCGGAAAATTTTTCAGAAATTTTGAAATTTCACCAGTGACTCAATAAACACCAAATAATAGCAACTTCGTAAGTAGAATATGTATATTTAATTTTAAAATAAAATATTTATATTTTGACTTTTTACCGAAAACCCCCTTATTTTACCGATTTTCTGAAATTTCACCAAAACGATTTTCAAAACGTTACAATCTTCCCTCCTTAAAGAAATTCGGTCCCCGAATTTATACTAAAACCCCCCTCCAAATACTAAAACATTTAGAAAGACACTGAAATCGTCAGGGCTCCGAAATCATCAATACATAACTAAAATCAACTCCATCAAGCATAACACAATCATCGGAGTTATGGTGAAGATAAAATATTAAAACCCAATATGAAAACCATCTTAATATACATTCATCTATAACTTATATATAGTGCGCATCATAGTAAAACCATCCAAATATTTGGATAAGGAAATATGCAAAAACCCCTTTTTGAAAATCGCCGTGTGATGCACGTGTCACGGCATAAGTAGCGGACGTTTATTTAAAAAAATAGCTATATATATATATATATATATCTTTTATTTAACATACACGTCCCGCCTGGTCACTAAATCAAATAATAATGATTATGAAACATACTGCTCAAACTGAAATCAATCCTAATCACATCAATAAAATATCATGTGTGTCCGGTGCGCACTGAAATCGAAACCAAATATAGATACCATGAACACACACAAAAACAAAATAAGTGCAATAGGTGTGCACCAAAACATCTGTCAAGTGCAACGGGCGTGCACGACTCACTATCAGGCGCATCTAATCTGCACAAAACCCCGATTTAGTGCATCTGGTGTGCACAAAATCGCATCAAGTGCGCCAAGTATGCGCAAGAATCCTAATCAGGTGCACATGGTGCACGAAAACATACATCGAATATCAAAATCAAAATTACAGCACAAAAACTAGGTCGAAACATATGTCAAAATCATGTGTAACCATATGCACGAATCAAATCAAAATCACAAAAGGTATTAAAACCAAATCAAGTGTACTGGGTATGTACTAAACAACATCAATACAACCGGTATATGAAACACAACTAGAATGTAATGAAGGTACACACATGAAATACCAATCGTAAAACAAACTCCTCAAAATACCAAAAATCCAATCAACGAAAATATGAAATTCAAATCACTAAATCACAATCGTAAACACTATCGTCAATGCGCGCCTCTTTCTTCTGATGTCGATTGCTTCGAACTCGTCTCTTTGTAGCTGTGCTGACTGTGCTACCAACGAAAATCCTCATGTCTAGAGTCTCCCACGTAGTCGATCCCTTCACTTGATATCCGGACTACATTAAATCTTTCGGTCGATCCATCAAAATCCCATAATTCCCCGAGAGCTCAACACTCAAGTACAGTTTAAAAATATCCGGTACATACCCCAGCATCGATGATCCAGCCGTAGAAGGGCAAACCCAAGCCTCACTAATGGCACAGCGGAACTGCCGTAAACCCTAAGGTTCAAGGGCGCTCTCGTGGTCATTATGTCGAGTTAGGGTTTCATTATTCTAGAGGGTCCATCGAAATACCTGCATGTTCTTCCGAATACTTTAAACTTGGGGAAATGGTTTTCTGATAATCGTTCGAACCCTTTAACTTCATCCGGACGGCACGTGAATACCCTTCTTCCGCACGCTAAGCAATGCTTCAATCCTCAAGAATAACCAATACTCTAATGGTTATCGCATTCGAGCCGCAGCTTCCTCTGCCCGTGGTAATAGAAACAACCATCCGATACCGACGAAGATAGATCAAAGGAACGAATGAAATACGGTGCAAACAATGTACATCCTAAGGCTCATTAAGCAGAGTAGCGTATCGTAAGTATGCCGCGGACCATACCCACGGTACGTTACTCTACCTAGATCGCATACTCCATCAACCAAGGGTCACCTAGACTTATACAAGGTTAAACCTAGCGCGCTGATACCAACTTTGTCACGACCCGAAAGTACGGAACATGACCGGCACTTAGATTACGAAACGTCTAGAGGCGCAACGTAACCTAAGTAAGCTGAAGCCCAGAAATCTAAACCATATAAAAGAAGAAGAAGAAAAGAAAACATGAAGAAAAAAAAACAACAAGTTTAAAAGTATCAGCAAATTTCTCAAAAATTTCGGCAGAGTTTCCTCTATAAAAACTGGCCCCCAAATGGGTACAACAAGTATAATATACAAAAACAACAATAAAAAAGCATCCCCAAACAGGAGCTAACTCAACGCCAACAGGCGGAAACAACCACAACAAGCATAATAATATACAACGCCAAAGGGCGAGGCTCAAAACTCAAAAGAAAACAAAACCACCAGATCAAAATAATACATGCGCGACTCTACGGTCGAAATAAAAGTCTGGTCCAATAAACTTATCAAGTAATATAAGTATGGTTGATGGAGCTTACTAGATACAAATGAAAGAATAAAAATACAATGGTGGTTCGGATACAAGTGAACCAACCTACCGTGCAAATCACCCTGAAAGAATAGATATGCCAGCAAGCTGCCAGGGAAACCTGTACATCGAACCTGTAATAAAATTTAGCACAACGGGGTTGAGTTGCCAACTCGTGAGTAGAAAACATCTACGAAAAGAAATCGAATGCACGACGCTATCCTAGGTCATAATAATACACTATTATATCCTAATCATCTAGTAAAAGCAGGGTGAAACTACGTGTGAATGCAGATACTCCGTGCTCGTGTCAGTGCCTCATATAATACTATGTCATATGAAATGAAATGCATACACCATGAATGTAAAGTAACAAATCCTGAAATCCAGATATATATGCATAAGAACTCTTTAGCTGTTATCATAGTAAAGTGTGTATAAGCATCTGAAATCTCAAGAATGAAATCCATGGAAATCCGTGTCAAGCATCGACAGAACACATGAAATCTCAAGTCTCAATATGTCGGGCTCCGTCAGTCCGGATCGGCCCATATCATCAAATCTCACGACAACGGTCGGTATCCTCCGGATATCCTCCGCGCCAGACATCACCGGTAGGTAGCTTTCCCCTGCCAGGCTCATCGTCTACAACTCGATCTTCTTGCCCCGGGGTACCATACCGGGCCCACCATGTACCCGAGAAGGTTCATCCACTCCTCGAATCGGGTCTCGAAATCCAACAGAAAACATGAAATACTCATGGTGGACGATATATACATCACGAAAAAACCGCATCTTATTTTAAAAAGAGAAGAGGAGAGAGAGAGAGAAGTTTTTATATATTTTTGCGGTTTTCCCCAAAAATCCAGAAATCTCATAGAAATCCAAATCTCAAAATCATGAGTAAGTATATGATAAGTGTCGGCATATGCCCATACTACTGTGCGATAACATGAAATATGAATGCATGAATGTCTAAGTAGTAAATATCATGTCTCATACTAACATCAGAGAGTAATCATAATATTATATCGGTTTAGTTGTTAACTGATTCTATCAATAAAAGATAATATGATCTAAAGTGTACGTGGCATAGCAATTACCGATGATGATGTGTGTGAGCCGGCAAATAAGTGTGCGTAGAATATGCGCATCATCGGTAATGGTGCTGGTGTCCTAACAGGTAAGGTTTATACTGATTATAGCAACATATGTAAGAACATGCACCATGATGATTACAGTATGAATGTAAATACAGATGTGCATTATCCACTCCTCTGCGAAAATACGAGTACAACTACCACTTTGTGAGTCGAACCTAAACTAGTGTCCATCTAATATCCTAATGAACTAACCTAAGAAACTGGTCAATAAGAAACAAGCATCTACCTAAGGTCTGAACCAATATCTCTAACAGTCGGCGATCCAGCCTCAAAAGCGTCACGTACGTAGTACGGCTTCCTCGAACCAAGAGTGCGGATCAATCATCATACCTAGGCCTCGTACGGTAAAATCCATCGTACGGCATCCCAATATCGGGGTACGGGTCAAGTATCTCCTAGGTGTCTCATCATTCGTATAATGTCATCATCAACACATCTCATGATCAAGGTTCTAAACTATAATCGCATACATCAATCGTATATCATTGCCATCATAGAATAATCCTTAGTTTATCCTCAGAAATATCATGTCACATGTGTCATATTGTGATTACATTATACCGATATCTTATCGTCATCAAGTCACACCTATACGATATCGACATCAGATCACACCTATATGATGTCGTAATCAAGTCATACATATATCATATCATGATCAGTCACAAGCTACAGCCCAGGTACTATTTTAGCGTCCCATGTACCTCAATATCACCACTACCCTTTATAATTTATATATTCATGTTCATTATCTCATTCTCTAATGATCCGCTAACACTTTAATACGACTGTATAGTCAAGAATCACGGCATCAAGCCCAGTTATACTGTTTCATCATACCTCAGATATCATATCACATCAATGAATCCTATATACGTATTGTATCTATGTATATACCTATACCTAGTTCTATATATACACACACATACACGTATACCCCATGTCGAGTTTCAGTGTGTGCGTGTGTTTCTACCTGAAACCTACGAACCTCTTCCAAGGTATTCATCCTCTGATATGGTTTTCCTAAATCAGTCTAGTCCAGCCTAGGGTTATTACTAGGGTCCTACTAGGGTCACATCTGGTTTCCTAATGTCAATAAGTACTATTCCTATTCTACGTTGCGGGGGTGCTAAACACCATCCACCCGACTTTCCCCCGTAGATATACATCTACTCACCTGGTCCATGTCTGCCGAAGACGGTGTCACCATCCTCCTCTTCATCGTCCGCAGTCCACGTGAGGGGTACCTAAACGCAAATATATAAATAGCATCGTAAACCGAATCACATACAAAAGTCAAACGATATAAGGAACAAGCATAGGTTAAAACCTATGTCCCGTCCACGCAAAAGAACCAAATATCGCTCGATATCGGCGTACAAACCCCGATGGATCGAGATAAATATCAACAAATAACTCGTAGTTTTAAAACACATTACTTATATTATGAAACATGATTAAATCCATCGAAACCCTAAAATCCATCAAATCGCCCAATTTCGTAAAACCCGAAAATGCCAATTTACCGTTTTTCTTCAAAACTTGACATTTAAATGAAACCAATGGTCATAAAACTCTTTAAATAGCATAACTAGATTATACAACCCATCACTATATTTTTAACACCCTAATTTGTATTAAATTGAAATTCTAGTTTTGCGAACTTACCCGATTTCGATACTTTTAAGCAATATGCCACAATTTTCACTTCTAGACTTGATTTGCATATTTTAAATCGTTAAACTACTCCTTGTAACCTTTAGGACGTGCTAAAACCCTAACTTTATTTTTAAATCCTGCATTTTAAAAAAATTTCAAAACCTAGTAAGCATCCAATTCCCATCTTAGCTTAAATCTTGATGTTTTTAAAAAGTCTTAAAGGTCACCCCGCTCACATAATGCCTTAACTAATTAACTCGAACCATCTCATAAATTTTATATAACTACTTTAATTACATCCCAAAAATCTAGTTTGCAAGTTTAACTAGAATTGAACAATTTTAAAGTAACACATTACCACTTACCATTTAAACTAGATTGTGCATGCTTTAACATGTTAACTACACTTTACTAACCTAAAAATAATGTGAAATTCTAACCTAATTCAAAATCCCTTTTTCTTGAATTTTAAATCTAAGCATCAAAACCATAATTTAAATTCCTAATTAGGCTAGATTTGAGTACTTAGCTCAATTTTAACATGGGTAGGATTATACCTCAACAAGTTTTGAGATCAACTTGAAAACTTAAGTTTTCTTGACCTCCCAAAGTGATCTCTTGCTCAAGATCCAAGCTTGCTTTGATCAAGGAATCCTTAAATGAAGAAGTTGCAAGAATTTGTGTTGATTTTATTTTGGAATTTTTGAGCTTTTTGAAGGAAATAAAAGATGAAGAACTTGGAGAATGGGGCTGTCCCATTTTCGGCCAGGTTGTTGAGAGAGGAAAGAGAGAGAGAGAGGTGTGTGGTTTCGTGTGGAATCTTCTCCAAAAAAGACATCTTTTAACCCCCCCCCCTTTTTTACTCTTTTCCTTTTTCTTTTTCTTAGTCTTAATTTAGTGAAATGAGAGGCCCGTGAATATTGGGCTGTCAAGGCCGGCCAGAACTGATGGGGAGGGGTTATGGTTTTTGTTTGGGTGAGAAAAAGAAGAAAAAGAAGATAAATGTTGTGCCCCACTTCCATTTACACTAATTTTACCGAAAAAGCCTTTTTCTTCAATATTTTGTAACACCGTTTAACAACTTCATCTCAATTCAAAAACCACCTGTTAAAATTTTTATTTAATGTGTTATGATGCACAAGATTTGTTTTAACTCATTCCAGTTTGTAATTTTTCCTATTTAAATGCATTAGTGACGGCTTAAAATAATATTAAAATAATTAATTTCGGAAAAATTTTCAGAAATTTTGAAATTTCACCAATGACTCAATAAACACCAAATAATAGCAACTTCGTAACTAGAATATGTATATTTAATTTTAAAATAAAGATATTTATATTTTGACTTTTTACCGAAAACCCCCTTATTTTACCGATTTTCCGAAATTTCACCAAAACGATTTTCAAAACGTTACAATCTTCCCTCCATAAAGAAATTCGGTCCCTGAATTTATACTAAAACTCCCCCTCCAAATACTAAAACATTTAGAAAGACACTGAAATCGTCAGGGCTCCGAAATCATCAATACATAACTAAAATCAACTCCATCAAGCATAACACAATCATCGGAGTTATGGTGAAGATAAAATATTAAAACGCAATATGAAAACCATCTTAATATACATCCATCTATAACATATATATAGTGCGCATCATAGTAAAACCATCCAAATATCTGGATAAGGAAATATGCAAAAACCCCTTTTTGAAAATCGCCGTGTGATGCACGTGTCACGGCATAAGTAGCGGACGTTTATTTAAAAAAATAGCTATATATATATATATATATATATATATCTTTTATTTAACATACACGTCCCGCCTGGTTACTAAATCAAATAATAATGATTATGAAACATACTGCTCAAACTGAAATCAATCCGAATCACATCAATAAAATATCATATGCGTCCGGTGCGCACTGAAATCGAAACCAAATATAGATACCATGAACACACACAAAAACAAAATAAGTGCAACAGGTGTGCACCAAAACATCTGTCAAGTGCAACGGGCGTGCACGACTCACTATCAGGCGCATCTAATCTGCACAAAACCCCCGATTTAGTGCATCTGGTGTGCACAAAATCGCATCAAGTGCGCCAAGTATGCGCAAGAATCCTAATCAGGTGCACATGGTGCACGAAAACATACATCGAATATCAAAATCAAAATCACAGCACAAAAATGCATGAAAACTAGGTCGAAACATATGTCAAAATCATGTGTAACAATATGCACGAATCAAATCAAAATCACAAAAGGTATTAAAACCAAATCAAGTGTACTGGGTATGTACTAAAAAACATCAATACAACCGGTATATGAAACACAACTAGAATGTAATGAAGGTACACACATGAAATACCAATCTTAAAACAAACTCCTCAAAATACCAAAAATCCAATCAACGAAAATATAAAATTCAAATCAATAAATCACAATCATAAACACTATCGTCAATGCGCGCCTCTTTCTTCTGATATCGATTGCTTCGAACTCGTCTCTTTGTAGCTGTGCTGACTGTGCTACCAACGAAAATCCTCATGTCTAGAGTCTCCCACGTAGTCGATCCCTTCACTTGATATCCGGACTACATTAAATCTTTCGGTCGATTCATCAAAATCCCATAATTCCCCGAGAGCTCAACACCCAAGTACAGTTTAAAAATATCCGGTACATACCCTAGCATCGATGATCCAGCCGTAGAAGGGCAAACCCAAGCCTCACTAATGGCACAGCGGAACTGCCGTAAACCCTAAGGTTCAAGAGCGTTCTCGTGGTCATTATGTCGAGTTAGGGTTTCATTCTTCTAGAGGGTCCATCGAAATACCTGCATGTTCTTCCGAATACTTTAAACTTGGGGAAATGGTTTTCTGATAATCGTTCGAACCCTTTAACTTCATCCGGACGGCACGTGAATACCCTTCGTCCGCACGCTAAGCAATGCTTCAATCCTCAAGAATAACCAATACTCTAATGGTTATCGCATTCGAGCCGCAGCTTCCTCTGCCCGTGGTAACAGAAACAACCATCCGATATCGACGAAGAAAGATCAAAGGAACGAATAAAATACGGTGCAAACAATGTACATCCTAAGGCTCCTTAAGCAGAGTAGCGTATCGTAAGTATGCCGCGGACCATACCCACGGTACGTTACTCTACCTAGATCGCATACTCCATCAACCAAGGGTCACCTAGACTTATACAAGGTTAAACCTAGCGCTCTGATACCAACTTTGTCACGACCCGAAAGTACGGAACGTGACCGGCACTTAGATTACGAAACGTCTAGAGGCGCAACGTAACCTAAGTAAGCCGAAGCCCAGAAATCTAAACCATATAAAAGAAGAAGAAGAAAAGAAAACATGAAGAAAAAAAAACAACAAGTTTAAAAGTATCAGCAAATTTCTCAAAAATTTCGGCAGAGTTTCCTCTATAAAAACTGGCCCCCAAACGGATACAACAAGTATAATGTACAAAAACAACAATAAAAAAGCATCCCCAAACAGGAGCTAACTCAACGCCAACAGGCGGAAACAACCACAACAAGCATAATAATATACAACGCCAAAAGGCGAGGCTCAAAACTCAAAAGAAAACAAAACCACCAGATCAAAATAATACATGCGCGACTCTACGGTCGAAATAAAAGTCTGGTCCAATAAACTTATCAAGTAATATAAGTATGGTTGATGGAGCTTACTAGATACAAATGAAAGAATAAAAGTACAATGGTGGTTCGGATACAAGTGAACCAACCTACCGTGTAAATCACCCTGAAAGAATAGATGTGCCAGCAAGCTGCCAGGGAAACCTGTACATCGAACCTGTAATAAAATTTGGCACAACGGGGGTGAGTTGCCAACTCGTGAGTAGAAGACATCTACGAAAAGAAATCGAATGCACGACGCTATCCTAGGTCATAATAATACACTATTATATCCTAATCATCTAGTAAAAGCAGGGTGAAACTACGTGTGAATGCAGATACTCCGTGCTCGTGTCAGTGCCTCATATAATACTATGTCATATGAAATGAAATGCATACACCATGAATGTAAAGTAACAAATCCTGAAATCCAGATATATATGTATAAGAACTCTTTAGCTGTTATCATAGTAAAGTGTGTATAAGCATCTGAAATCTCAAGAATGAAATCCATGGAAATCCGTGTCAAGCATCGACACAACACATGAAATCTCAAGTCTCAATATGTCGGGCTCCGTCAGTCCGGATCGGCCCATATCATCAAATCTCACGACAACGGTCGGTATCCTCCGGATATCCGCCGCGCCAGACATCACCGGTAGGTAGCTTTCCCCTGCCAGGCTCATCGTCTACAACTCGATCTTCTTGCCCCGGGGTACCATACCGAGCCCACCATGTACCCGAGAAGGTTCATCCACTCCTCGAATCGGGTCTCGAAATCCAACAGAAAACATGAAATACTCATGGTGGACGATATATACATCACGAGAAAACCGCATCTTATTTTAAAAAGAGAAGAGGAGAGAGAGAGAGAGAAGTTTTTATATATTTTTGCGGTTTTCTCCAAAAATCCAGAAATCTCATAGAAATCCAAATCTTAAAATCATGAGTAAGTATATGATAAGTGTCGGCATATGCCCATACTACTGTGCGATAACATGAAATATGAATGCATGAATGTCTAAGTAGTAAATATCATGTCTTATACTAACATCAGAGAGTAATCATAATATTATATCGGTTTAGTTGTTAACTGATTCTATCAATAAAAGATAATATGATCTAAAGTGTACGTGACATAGCAATTACCGATGATGATGTGTGTGAGCCGGCAAATAAGTGTGCGTGGAATATGCGCATCATCGGTAATGGTGCTGGTGTCCTAACAGGTAAGGTTTATACTGATTATAGCAACATATGTAAGAACATGCACCATGATGATTACAGTATGAATGTAAATGCAGATGTGCATTATCCACTCCTCTGCGAAAATACGAGTACAACTACCACTTTGTGAGTCGAACCTAAACTAGTGTCCATCTAATATCCTAATGAACTAACCTAAGAAACTGGTCAATAAGAAACAAGCATCTACCTAAGGTCTGAACTAATATCTCTAACAGTCGGCGATCCAGCCTCAAAAGCGTCACGTACGTAGTACGGCTTCCTCGAACCAAGAGTGCGGATCAATCATCATACCTAGGCCTCGTACGGTAAAATCCATCATACGGCATCCCAATATCGGGGTACGGGTCAAGTATCTCCTAGGTGTCTCATCATTCGTATAATGTCATCATCAACACATCTCATGATCAAGGTTCTAAACTATAATCGCATACATCAATCGTATATCATTGCCATCATAGAATAATCCTTAGTTTATCCTCAGAAATATCATGTCACATGTGTCATATTGTGATTACATTATACCGATATCTTATCGTCATCAAGTCACACCTATACGATATCGACATCAGGTCACACCTATATGATGTCATAATCAAGTCATACATATATCAAATCATGATCAGTCACAAGCTACAGCCCAGGTACTATTTTAGCGTCCCATGTACCTCAATATCACCACTACCCTTTATAATTTATATATTCATGTTCATTATCTCATTCTCTAATGATCCGCTAACACTTTAATACGACTGTATAGTCAAGAATCACGGCATCAAGCCCAGTTATACTGTTTCATCATACCTCAGATATCATATCACATCAATGAATCCCATATACGTGTTGTATCTATGTATATACATATACCTAGTTCTATATATACACACACATACACGTATACCCCATGTCGAGTTTCAGTGTGTGCGTGTATTTCTACCTGAAACCTACGAACCTCTTCCAAGGTATTCATCCTCTGATATGGTTTTCCTAAATCAGTCTAGTCCAGCCTAGGGTTATTACTAGGGTCCTACTAGGGTCACATCTGGTTTCCTAATGTCAATAAGTACTATTCCTATTCTACGTTGCGGGGGTGCTAAACGCCATCCACCCGACTTTCCCCCGTAGATATACATCTACTCACCTGGTCCATGTCTGCCGAAGACGGTGTCGCCATCCTCCTCTTCATCGTCCGCAGTCCACGTGAGGGGTACCTAAACCTAAATATATAAATAGCATCGTAAACCGAATCATATACAAAAGTCAAACGATACAAGGAACAAGCATAGGTTAAAACCTATGTCCCGTCCACGCAAAAGAACCAAATATCGCTCGATATCGGCGTACAAACCCCGATGGATCGAGATAAATATCAACAAATAACTCGTAGTTTTAAAACACATTACTTATATTATAAAACATGATTAAATCCATCGAAACCCTAAAATCCATCAAATCGCCCAATTTCGTAAAACCCGAAAATGCCAATTTACCGTTTTTCTTCAAAACTTGACATTTAAATGAAACCAATGGTCATAAAACTCTTTAAATAGCATAACTAGATTATACAACCCATCACTATATTTTTAACACCCTAATTTGTATTAAATTGAAATTCTAGTTTTGCGAACTTACCCGATTTCGATACTTTTAAGCAATATGCCACAATTTTCACTTCTAGACTTGATTTGCATATTTTAAATCGTTAAACTACTCCTTGTAACCTTTAGGACGTGCTAAAACCCTAACTTTATTTTTAAATCCTGCATTTTAAAAAAATTTCAAAACCTAGTAAGCATCCAATTCCCATCTTAACTTAAATCTTGATTTTTTTCAAAAGTCTTAAAGGTCACCCCGCTCACATAATGCCTTAACTAATTAACTCGAACCATCTCATAAATTTTATATAACTACTTTAATTACATCCCAAAAATCTAGTTTGCAAGTTTAACTAGAATTGAACAATTTTAAAGTAACATATTACCACTTACCATCTAAACTAGATTGTGCATGCTTTAACATGTTAACTACACTTTACTAACCTAAAAATAATGTGAAATTCTAACCTAATTCAAAATCCCTTTTTCTTGAATTTTAAATCTAAGCATCAAAACCATAATTTAAATTCCTAATTAGGCTAGATTTGAGTACGTAGCTCAATTTTAACAAGGGTAGGATTATACCTCAACAAGTTTTGAGATCAACTTGAAAACTTAAGTTTTCTTGACCTCCCAAAGTGATCTCTTGCTCAAGATCCAAGATTGCTTTGATCAAGGAATCCTTAAATGAAGAAGTTGCAAGAATTTGGGTTGATTTTATTTTGGAATTTTTGAGCTTTTTGAAGGAAATAAAAGATGAAGAACTTGGAGAATGGGGCTGTCCCATTTTCGGCCAGGTTGTTGAGAGACGAAAGAGAGAGAGAGAGGTGTGTGGTTTTGTGTGGAATCTTCTCCAAAAAAGACATCTTTTAAACCCCCCTCCCCCCCTTTTTACTCTTTTCCTTTTTCTTTTTCTTAGTCTTAATTTAGTGAAATGAGGGGCCCATGAATATTGGGCTGTCAAGGCCGGCCAGAACTGATGGGGAGGGGTTATGGTTTTTGTTTGGGTGAGAAAAAGAAGAAAAAGAAGATAAATGTTGTGCCCCACTTCCATTTACACTAATTTTACCGAAAAAGCCTTTTTCTTCAATATTTTGTAACACCGTTTAACAACTTCATTTCAATTCAAAAACTTCCTGTTAAAATTTTTATTTAATGTGTTATGATGCACAAGATTTGTTTCAACTCATTCCAGTTTGTAATTTTTCCTATTTAAATGCATTAGTGACGGCTTAAAATAATATTAAAATAATTAATTTCGGAAAATTTTTCAGAAATTTTGAAATTTCACCAGTGACTCAATAAACACCAAATAATAGCAACTTCGTAACTAGAATATGTATATTTAATTTTAAAATAAAGATATTTATATTTTGAATTTTTACCGAAAACCCCCTTATTTTACCGATTTTCCGAAATTTCACCAAAGCGATTTTCAAAACGTTACAGTTTCGGACTCAGCAGATTGATGAGTCTGTTGCGCGTGGCCAGCTCAAACAATTTTCTCGTTTTATTTTGAGGAAACGAGTAAGGACGTCCCAGTCTCTCCTCGAGGGATGGGCGTGGACGCACGTTGTTTTGGCGAACAACCGGCTTTAAGTTGCTCGGCCGTTGCTGAGTATTAGCGACGAGAGTTGCTTTCCCTTTCCCCTTCTCATTTCGAGAGTCCGGTTTTGGAGGAGACGGTCCATGGCCCATCTGGTCCATTTGGGCTAATTTGTCGATCAAGGCCTGGAAGGTGGTCGGCCTGAAGAACATCATGAATTGCGAGATAGTCGCTTGCGGATCAAGAGTGCCCACGAACATGCCTACCGCAGGTGCTTCTTCGATGCGTTGTTCGCATTTCGACCATAGGTTTCGCCATCGTCTTGCATATTGGACCCACGTTTCGCCTGGCCTTATCCTGACATTGATCAGTGCTGTTATCGGGGTGCGTTCACTAGCACTCGCGAATCTTTGTGTAAACAGTAGCTCCATCTCCGCAAATGTTTTGACAGAGTCGTTAGGTAGCTCTGAATACCATTCAAAGGCTGTTTCCGCTAAGCTGCCGACGAACTGGCGAAGCAACAGTTTGTCGTCGCCTCCCGTGTTGCCGCATAAGACCCTGAATTGAGCGACAAGCTGATGTGGATTCCCTGTCCCTTTATATACATGGAACTTAGGGATCGTATATCCCGGCGGGTAACTGATTTGGTCATACCGGCTCGGGTACGGTCGCCCAGTTTTGACGACTTGGCTGGCCGCTTCACTCGCCTGATGAGCTCGTATTTGCAGGGCTATATAGTCATCCAGCGCGGCTTTGGAAATGGTTTCCTCCTTTGCTGCTGAAAGGGCCGGAGGAGGATTAGAGGTTTCCCCTCCATCGTCCCCAACAATGATTGGAGGGTCATCAGCTGGAGGGTCCGGCTGTAACATCATCCCTACCATATCTTGGAAGAGGAGCGCCATTTGTTTTATATTGGCCGCTTGTTCTACGGCTTCTTTGTCCTTTTTTTCGAGGATTCTGCGTAGGAAGTCAGCGTCGGTTTCTTGTTCATGACGCTGTTCTGACGATGCCTCCGAGCTTTCTTTTGGCCCGGTGAGTGTGGACATTTGCGTCAGCATTTCCTGAAGCTTCTGCTGCTGTTCCTGAGCTTTGGTCATGGATCGGGTGAGTGGTCGGTGACCCGTCGAAGCGCGGCTATCCTCCTTTTCGGAAGCCATATAAACGGTGTGCACCACTATGCCCCCAGATTTGGGGCGTTTGTGCTCAGCGCTTTTGTCACGACTCGAAAGTACGGAACGTGACCGGCACTTAGATTACGAAGCGTCTAGAGGCGCCACGTAACCTAAGTAAGCCGAAGCCCAGAAATCTAAACCATAGAAGAAGAAGAAGAAGAAGAAGAAGAAGAAGAAAAAGAAGACAAGTTTAAAAGCATCAGCAATTTTCCCAAAAATTTCGGCAGAGTCTCCTCTGTAAAAACTGGCCCCCAAACGGGTACAACAAGTATAATATACATAAACAATAAAAAGCATCCCCAAACGGGAGCTAGCATCAACGCCAACAGGCGGAAACAACCACAGCAAGCACAATAATATACAACGCCAATAGGCGAGGCTCAAAACTCAAAAGAAAACAAAACCACCAGATCTGAATAACACATGCGCGACTCTAAGGTCGAAATAAACAACTGGTCCAATAAACTTATCAAGTAATACAAATATGGTTGATGGAGGTTACTAGATACAAATGAATGAATAAAAGTACAATGGTGGTTCGGATACAAGTGAACCAACCTACCGTGCAAATCACCCTGAACAAAAGATGTGCCAACAAGCTGCCACGGAAACCTGTACATCGAACCTGTAAAGAATTTGGCACAACGGGGGTGAGTTGCCAACTCGTGAGTAGAAAACATCTACGAAAAGAAATCGAATGCACGACGCTATCCTAGGTCATAATAATAATGCACTACTAAGTCTCAAACCTCAAGTAATAGCAGGGTAACAATACGTGTAAGTGCAGATACTCCGTGCTCGTGTCAGTGCCTCATATAGTACCATGTCATATGAATGAAATACATGCACCATGAATGTAAAGTAACAAATCCGGAAATCCAGATATATATGTATAAGAAATCTTTAGCTGTTATCATAGTAGAATGTGTATAAGAATCTGAAATCTCAACAATGAAATCCATGGAAATCCGTGTCAAGCATCGACACAACACAGGTAATCTCAAGTCTCAATATCTCGGGCTCCGTCAATCCGGATCGGCCCATATCATCAAATCTCACGACAACGGTCGGTATCCTCCGGATATCCGCCGCGCCAGACATCACCGGTAGGTAGTCTTCCCCTGCCAGGCTCATCGTCTACAACTCGATCTTCTTGCCCCGGGGTACCATACCGGGCCCACCATGTACCCGAGACGGTTCATCCACTCCTCGAATCGGGTCTCGAAATCCAACAGAAAACATGAAATACTCATGGTGGACGACTCATACATCACGAGAAAGCCGCATCTTATTTAAAAAGAGAAGAGGAGAGAGAGAGAAGTTTTTATATATTTTTGCGGTTTTCCCCAAAAATCCAGAAATCTCATAGAAATCCAAATCTCAAAATCATGAGTAAGTATATGATAAGTGTCAGCATATGCCCATACTACTGTGCGATAACATGAAATATGAATGCATCAATGTCTAAGTAATAAATATCATGTCTTATACTAATGTCAGAAAATAATCACAATATTATATCTGTCTAGTTGCTAACTGATTTATCTATAAAGACAATATGATCTAAAGTTTACGTGACATAGCAATTACCGATGATGATGTGTGTGAGCCGGCAAATAAGTGTGCGTGGAACATGCGCATCATCGGTAATGATGCTGGTGTCCTAACAGGTAAAGTTTATATTGATTATAGCAACATATAAAAGAACATGCACCCTGATGATTATAGTATGAATGTAAATACAGGTGTGCATTATCCACTCCTCTGCGAGATACGAGTACAACTGCCACTATGTGAGTCGAACCTAAACCAGTGTCCATCTAACATCCTAAGGAACTAAACCTAATAGACTAGCCAGTAGGAAACTAGAGTCTACCTAAGGTCTAAATCAATATCTCTAATAGTCGGCGATCCTGCCTCCATAGCGTCACGTACGTAGTACAGCTTCCTCGAATCAAGAGTGCGGATCGATCATCAAATCTAAGCCTCGTATGGTAAAATCCATCGTACGGCATCCCAATATCTGGCTACGGTCAAGTATCTCCTAGGTGTCTCTTCATTCGTATAATGTCATCATCAACACATCTCATCATCAAGGTGCTAAACTGTGATCGCATACATCAATCGTATATCATTGCCATCATGATAAGCATCATGAGTTTATCCTCAGAAATATCATGTCATATGTATCATATTGTGACTAGGTCATACTTATATGATATCGGCATCAGGTCACACCAATATAATGTCGTAATCAAGTTATACCTATATCATATCGTGTTCAGTCACAAGTTACAGTCCGAGTACTATTCTAGCGTCCCATGTACATCAATATCACCACCACTCTTTATAATTTATATATTCATGTTCAGTATCTCATTCTCTAATGATCCGCTAACACTTTATTACGACTGTATAGTCAAGAATCACGGCATCGAGCCCAGTTATACTGTTTCATCATACCTCGGACATCATATCACATCAATGAATCACCTATACGTGTTGTATATATATGTATATACCTATACCTAGTTCTATATATATACACATACACGTACCCCATGTCGAGTTTCAGTGTGTGCGTGGGTGTGTTTCTATCTGAAACCTACGAACCTCTTCCAAGGTACTCATCCTCTGCTATGGTTTTCCTAAATCAGTCTAGTCCAGCCTAGGGTCGATACTAGGGTCCTACTAGGGTCACGTCTGGTTTCCTAATGTCAATAAGTACTATTCCTATTCTACGTTGCGGGGGTGCTAAACGCCATCCACCCGACTTCCCCCCGTAGATATACATCTACTCACCTGGTCCATGTCTGCCGAAGACAGTGTCGCCATCCTCCTCTTCATTGCCCGCAGTCCACGTGAGGGGTACCTAGACGCAAACATTTAAATAGCATCGTAAACTGAATCACATACAAAAGTCAAACGATACAAAGAACAAGCATAGGTTAAAACCTATGTCCCGTCCATGCAAAAGAACCAAATACCGCTCGATATCGGCATACAAACTCCGATGGATCGAGATAACATCATCAAACAACTTGTAGTTTTAAAACACATTACTTATACCATAAAACACGATTAAATCCATCGAAACCCTAAAATCTATCAAACCGTCCAATTTCGCAAAAACCCGAAAATGCCAGTATACCGTTTTTCATCAAAACTTGACATTTAAATGAAACTAATGGTCATAAAACTCATTAAATATCATTACTAGACTATACCAACAATTACTATATTTTTATTACACAAATTTATATTAATTTGAAATTTCTAGTTTGCAACATTTAACAATTTTCAACATTTTCCAAGCAAAATACCACAATTCCACCTCAAAACATGATTTTGCATAAATTAATGACTTAAACCACAATTTATGATGATAATGATATAATCAAACCAATATTATATTTTTAATCACATTTATTTAGAAATTCCTAAAATCTAGTTTACAAAATAATAGCATTTTATTACTATTTTTCCAATTATCAAAATAATCTAGTGATTAAACTAAGTTTTTCATTCAATTAATATGCTAATATTCTCACTAAAATTACCATCTAATGATAACACCCTTAATAAGAATTTTATTTTACCCACAACACATTTTAGAAAAATCTAGTTAGCTAAATAGTTTAATTAAAACAATTTTGATAAACAATTTATTATACCACCACCATGCAAGAATTTTCCACTCTAAAAGATGTTAAACTAGCTATTATAACCCTAATTAATTAACAAAAACCACCTCTTGAATTTTCAAACCCTAACTTGAATTTTAGAATTTGCAACTAGAATTAATCTAATAAATCTAATTATGCTTTAAAAGAAATATCTAATAGAAATAAAACAAAAGAGAAGGATTTATACCTCCACAACCTCATGTCCAAACTTGAAAATGAGCCTCAAAAATACATGCTTTCCCACTCCAAAATCCATATAAAAAAGGGTAGAGAATAAAGGGTATGAAGAGATTAGGATTTTGTGCATTTTTTGTTGAATTTTTGATGTAATTTGATGGATTTTTGTGCAAAAATGAGGTGGAAATGGAGGGGGGGCAGCCATGGAAGGTTGTGGCCGGCCTTTGTATGAGGGAGAGGGAGCAAGAGAAAAGAGAGTGAAGAAAAGTGTGGAAGTTTCAAGAAAGAATCATCATTTAAAGTCTTTTCATGGTTTAATTAATTATTTATTTATTTATTTACTATAGCAACTCAAGAAAGCTCTAGAAATTAGGAAAAATTTGCAAGTAATTTTTGCATGATACACACTAAATTCTAATATGCCATGGTTCATTTTTACAAATTAAAACCATTTAAATTTGTAATTTACACTAATTTAGTGTAAAAATAAAGCTTATGTTAATATTTAAAATAATTAATTTAGGAAAATTATTTTATTAAACTAAAAATTTATAAGTGGCTAAATAAACACTATTTACTAGTAATTACATAATTAAATAGGTATTTTTGAATTTATAATGAAAAACAATTGCGGTTTGATTTTACGAAAAATACATTTTGCTTTACCGAAAATCATAAAATTCACTTAAACAATTTTATTTATTTAATTATTTATTTAATTATTTTTTTAAAACGTTACAATCTTCCCCCCTTTAGGAAATTCGGTCCCCGAATTTAAATTAAAAGTCCCCTTCCAAATACTAAAACATTTAGCAAAACACTTAAATCGTCGGGGCTCCGAAATCATCAATATATAAAAAAACATCAACTCCGTCAAGCATAACGCAATCATCGGAGTTATGGTGAGAATAAAATATCATAACCCAATATGAAAATCATTATAATATACATCAATCTATAACTTATATATAGTGTGCATCATAGTGAAACCGTACAAATATCCGGATAAGGAAATATGCAAACCCCTTTTTGAAAATTGCCGTGTGATGCACGTGTCACGGCATAAGTAGCGGACGTTTAATTTTAAAAAAATAGCTATATATATATCTTTTATTTAACGTACACGTCCCGCCTGGTTACTAACTCAAATAATAATGATTATGAAAACATACTGCTCAAACTAAAATCAATCCCAATCACATCAATAAAATGTCATGTGCGTCCGGTGCGCACTGAAATCGAAACCAAATGCAGAAACCATGAATACCCACAAAACAAAACTAAGTGCAACAGGTGTGCACCAAAAACATCTGTCAAGTGCAACGGGCGTGCACGACTCACTATCAGGTGCATCTAATCTGCACAAAACCCCGATTTAGTGCATCTGGTGTGCACAAAATCGCATCAAGTGTGCCAAGTATGCGCAAGAATCCTAATCAGGTGCACATGGAGCACGAAAACATACATCGGATATCAGACTCGAATCACAGTACGAAAATTGATAAAAACTAGGTCGAAGCATATATCAAAATCATGTGTAACCCATATGCACGAAATCAAATCAAAATCTCAAAATATATAAAACCAAATCAAGTGTACTGGGTGCGTACTAAACCACATCAATACAACTGATATATGAAACACAGATAGAATGAAGGTACGCACAGGAAATACCAATCGTAGAACAAAGTCCTCAAAATACAAAAATCCAATCAACGAAAATAGGAAATTCAAATCACTAAATCACAATCGTAAACACTATCGTCAATGTGCGCCTCTTTCCTCTGATGTCGACTGTTTCGAACTCGTTCTTTCATAGGTGTGCTGACTGTGCTACCAACGGCAATACTCATGTCTAGAGTCTCCCACATAGTCGATCCCTTCACTTGATGTCCGGACTACATTAAACTTTTCGATCGATCCATCAAAATCCCATAATTCCCCGAGAGCTCAACACTCAAGTACAGTTTAAAAATATCCGGTACATACCCCAGCATCGATGATCCAGCTGTAGAAGGGCAAACCCAAGCCTCACTAATGGCACAGCGGAACTGCCGTAAACCCTAAGGTTCAAGGGCGTTCTCGTGGTCATTATGTCGAGTTAGGGTTTCATTCTTCTAGAGGGTCCATCGAAATACCTGCATGTTCTTCCGAATACTTTAAACTTAGGAAAATGGTTTTCTGATAATCGTTCGAACCCTTTTAACTTCATCCGGACGGCATGTGAATACCCTTCGTCCGCACGCTAAGCAATGCTTCAATCCTCAAGAATAACCAATACTCTAATGGTTATCGCATTCGAGCCGCAGCTCCCTCTGCCCGTGCGCCCGTGGTAACAGAACCACCCTCCGACATCGACGAAGATAGATCAAAGGAATGAATGAAATACGGTGCAAGCAAATGTACATCCTAAGGCTCCTTAAGCAGAGTAGCGTATCGTAAGTATGCCGCGGACCATACCCACGGTACGTTACTCTACCTAAATCGCCTACTCCATCAACCAAGGGTTACCTAGACTTATACAAGGTTAAACCTAGCGCTCTGATACCAACTTTGTCACGACTCGAAAGTACGGAACGTGACCGGCACTTAGATTACGAAGCGTCTAGAGGCGCCACGTAACCTAAGTAAGCCGAAGCCCAGAAATCTAAACCATAGAAGAAGAAGAAGAAGAAGAAGAAGAAGAAAAAGAAGACAAGTTTAAAAACATCAGCAATTTTCCCAAAAATTTCGGCAGAGTCTCCTCTGTAAAAACTGGCCCCCAAACGGGTACAACAAGTATAATATACATAAACAATAAAAAGCATCCCCAAACGGGAGCTAGCATCAACGCCAACAGGCGGAAACAACCACAGCAAGCACAATAATATACAACGCCAATAGGCGAGGCTCAAAACTCAAAAGAAAACAAAACCACCAGATCTGAATAACACATACGCGACTCTAAGGTCGAAATAAACAACTGGTCCAATAAACTTATCAAGTAATACAAATATGGTTGATGGAGGTTACTAGATACAAATGAATGAATAAAAGTACAATGGTGGTTCGGATACAAGTGAACCAACCTACCGTGCAAATCACCCTGAACAAAAGATGTGCCAACAAGCTGCCACGGAAACCTGTACATCGAACCTGTAAAGAATTTGGCACAACGGGGGTGAGTTGCCAACTCGTGAGTAGAAAACATCTACGAAAAGAAATCGAATGCACGACGCTATCCTAGGTCATAATAATAATGCACTACTAAGTCTCAAACCTCAAGTAATAGCAGGGTAACAATACGTGTAAGTGCAGATACTCCGTGCTCGTGTCAGTGCCTCATATAGTACCATGTCATATGAATGAAATACATGCACCATGAATGTAAAGTAACAAATCCGGAAATCCAGATATATATGTATAAGAAATCTTTAGCTGTTATCATAGTAGAATGTGTATAAGAATCTGAAATCTCAACAATGAAATCCATGGAAATCCGTGTCAAGCATCGACACAACACAGGTAATCTCAAGTCTCAATATCTCGGGCTCCGTCAATCCGGATCGGCCCATATCATCAAATCTCACGACAACGGTCGGTATCCTCCGGATATCCGCCGCGCCAGACATCACCGGTAGGTAGTCTTCCCCTGCCAGGCTCATCGTCTACAACTCGATCTTCTTGCCCCGGGGTACCATACCGGGCCCACCATGTACCCGAGACGGTTCATCCACTCCTCGAATCGGGTCTCGAAATCCAACAGAAAACATGAAATACTCATGGTGGACGACTCATACATCACGAGAAAGCCGCATCTTATTTAAAAAGAGAAGAGGAGAGAGAGAGAAGTTTTTATATATTTTTGCGGTTTTCCCCAAAAATCCAGAAATCTCATAGAAATCCAAATCTCAAAATCATGAGTAAGTATATGATAAGTGTCAGCATATGCCCATACTACTGTGCGATAACATGAAATATGAATGCATCAATGTCTAAGTAATAAATATCATGTCTTATACTAATGTCAGAAAATAATCACAATATTATATCTGTCTAGTTGCTAACTGATTTATCTATAAAGACAATATGATCTAAAGTTTACGTGACATAGCAATTACCGATGATGATGTGTGTGAGCCGGCAAATAAGTGTGCGTGGAACATGCGCATCATCGGTAATGATGCTGGTGTCCTAACAGGTAAAGTTTATATTGATTATAGCAACATATAAAAGAACATGCACCCTGATGATTATAGTATGAATGTAAATACAGGTGTGCATTATCCACTCCTCTGCGAGATACGAGTACAACTGCCACTATGTGAGTCGAACCTAAACCAGTGTCCATCTAACATCCTAAGGAACTAAACCTAATAGACTAGCCAGTAGGAAACTAGAGTCTACCTAAGGTCTAAATCAATATCTCTAATAGTCGGCGATCCTGCCTCCATAGCGTCACGTACGTAGTACAGCTTCCTCGAATCAAGAGTGCGGATCGATCATCAAATCTAAGCCTCGTATGGTAAAATCCATCGTACGGCATCCCAATATCTGGCTACGGTCAAGTATCTCCTAGGTGTCTCTTCATTCGTATAATGTCATCATCAACACATCTCATCATCAAGGTGCTAAACTGTGATCGCATACATCAATCGTATATCATTGCCATCATGATAAGCATCATGAGTTTATCCTCAGAAATATCATGTCATATGTATCATATTGTGACTAGGTCATACTTATATGATATCGGCATCAGGTCACACCAATATAATGTCGTAATCAAGTTATACCTATATCATATCGTGTTCAGTCACAAGTTACAGTCCGAGTACTATTCTAGCGTCCCATGTACATCAATATCACCACCACTCTTTATAATTTATATATTCATGTTCAGTATCTCATTCTCTAATGATCCGCTAACACTTTATTACGACTGTATAGTCAAGAATCACGGCATCGAGCCCAGTTATACTGTTTCATCATACCTCGGACATCATATCACATCAATGAATCACCTATACGTGTTGTATATATATGTATATACCTATACCTAGTTCTATATATATACACATACACGTACCCCATGTCGAGTTTCAGTGTGTGCGTGGGTGTGTTTCTATCTGAAACCTACGAACCTCTTCCAAGGTACTCATCCTCTGCTATGGTTTTCCTAAATCAGTCTAGTCCAGCCTAGGGTCGATACTAGGGTCCTACTAGGGTCACGTCTGGTTTCCTAATGTCAATAAGTACTATTCCTATTCTACGTTGCGGGGGTGCTAAACGCCATCCACCCGACTTCCCCCCGTAGATATACATCTACTCACCTGGTCCATGTCTGCCGAAGACAGTGTCGCCATCCTCCTCTTCATTGCCCGCAGTCCACGTGAGGGGTACCTAGACGCAAACATTTAAATAGCATCGTAAACTGAATCACATACAAAAGTCAAACGATACAAAGAACAAGCATAGGTTAAAACCTATGTCCCGTCCATGCAAAAGAACCAAATACCGCTCGATATCGGCATACAAACTCCGATGGATCGAGATAACATCATCAAACAACTTGTAGTTTTAAAACACATTACTTATACCATAAAACACGATTAAATCCATCGAAACCCTAAAATCTATCAAACCGTCCAATTTCGCAAAAACCCGAAAATGCCAGTATACCGTTTTTCATCAAAACTTGACATTTAAATGAAACTAATGGTCATAAAACTCATTAAATATCATTACTAGACTATACCAACAATTACTATATTTTTATTACACAAATTTATATTAATTTGAAATTTCTAGTTTGCAACATTTAACAATTTTCAACATTTTCCAAGCAAAATACCACAATTCCACCTCAAAACATGATTTTGCATAAATTAATGACTTAAACCACAATTTATGATGATAATGATATAATCAAACCAATATTATATTTTTAATCACATTTATTTAGAAATTCCTAAAATCTAGTTTACAAAATAATAGCATTTTATTACTATTTTTCCAATTATCAAAATAATCTAGTGATTAAACTAAGTTTTTCATTCAATTAATATGCTAATATTCTCACTAAAATTACCATCTAATGATAACACCCTTAATAAGAATTTTATTTTACCCACAACACATTTTAGAAAAATCTAGTTAGCTAAATAGTTTAATTAAAACAATTTTGATAAACAATTTATTATACCACCACCATGCAAGAATTTTCCACTCTAAAAGATGTTAAACTAGCTATTATAACCCTAATTAATTAACAAAAACCACCTCTTGAATTTTCAAACCCTAACTTGAATTTTAGAATTTGCAACTAGAATTAATCTAATAAATCTAATTATGCTTTAAAAGAAATATCTAATAGAAATAAAACAAAAGAGAAGGATTTATACCTCCACAACCTCATGTCCAAACTTGAAAATGAGCCTCAAAAATACATGCTTTCCCACTCCAAAATCCATATAAAAAAGGGTAGAGAATAAAGGGTATGAAGAGATTAGGATTTTGTGCATTTTTTGTTGAATTTTTGATGTAATTTGATGGATTTTTGTGCAAAAATGAGGTGGAAATGGAGGGGGGGCAGCCATGGAAGGTTGTGGCCGGCCTTTGTATGAGGGAGAGGGAGCAAGAGAAAAGAGAGTGAAGAAAAGTGTGGAAGTTTCAAGAAAGAATCATCATTTAAAGTCTTTTCATGGTTTAATTAATTATTTATTTATTTATTTACTATAGCAACTCAAGAAAGCTCTAGAAATTAGGAAAAATTTGCAAGTAATTTTTGCATGATACACACTAAATTCTAATATGCCATGGTTCATTTTTACAAATTAAAACCATTTAAATTTGTAATTTACACTAATTTAGTGTAAAAATAAAGCTTATGTTAATATTTAAAATAATTAATTTAGGAAAATTATTTTATTAAACTAAAAATTTATAAGTGGCTAAATAAACACTATTTACTAGTAATTACATAATTAAATAGGTATTTTTGAATTTATAATGAAAAACAATTGCGGTTTGATTTTACGAAAAATACATTTTGCTTTACCGAAAATCATAAAATTCACTTAAACAATTTTATTTATTTAATTATTTATTTAATTATTTTTTTAAAACGTTACAGCTTTTACGGTTCGCCATGTTCAATGGGCTTTTTGCGGCCTCCTTTTTTTTTTAGTGATTGACGTTGAGGGAGCCGTTGTAGTGGGCACCCAGCCTGCTGTTGCTTTTTCTGTCTTGGCAGAGCAGTCCTTCTCCCGCCGAACTTTCATCTTTTTCTGTCGGCGGAGATAGTCTTGATCCATCACGGAGTCCTGGACTTGACGCCAGACCTTGTAAATCTTAGAGGA
Source organism: Agapanthus africanus (assembly GCA_030015575.1). Classification (NCBI taxonomy): domain Eukaryota; kingdom Viridiplantae; phylum Streptophyta; class Magnoliopsida; order Asparagales; family Amaryllidaceae; genus Agapanthus; species Agapanthus africanus. The sequence goes on along the minus strand of JASDDO010000008.1, from coordinate 436,188,014 downwards.
CAGCCGCTGAGGGAGTTGCTCCAGCTTCTTCTCTGCAGTATTCTTCACAGGTGAGGAAGTTCTCTTCAGCTCTGCAGTAGGAGCGTTTCTGCACACCTTGTTGAGCAGTTCAAAGCTGTTCTCGGTTGGAATAGCAGCTTTGATTTCCACCATCGGAGCCGGCGGAGTTATCCCAGAGGGGGAGTTGCCCCCAGCCTTCCTTACCGGGCGCCAGTGACGACGGCGAGCATGTCGAGCAATTGGAGTTGGTTTAGCCGTAGGGGTGACTTCATCATGCCCCCTGCTTTGAGGAGAGGCCGTTATTGGTGCTAGCCTGTCGAAGACTGACACCCGTTGAGAAGCAATATCTAATCTGTCAAAGACAGACCTCTGGGCAGCTTTGATGACCTCGCCTGGAGCAGCAACCGGAATGGCCAGCATTGTAAAAACTGACTTCTTAGAAGGAGGAGCCTTTCCAATGATTTCGTCTGCTTGAGCCGGGATGGCTATCCGCTTTGGGATGACATCTTCGGGTATCGCGGGCTTATAGACGTTCTGGCCCAGTCTGTTGAAAATTGAGGTATTGAAGTTGGGCGACCCGTTGAGAGGGGCCGCGGTAGTTATAAGCCGTTCAAAGACCGACTTCTTCGGAGCTTCTTGCGATGGTAATGGGGTATTGAAGCTAATCGGTGGAAGCATGGTCCCGAAGAATAATCCAGTGGTGGCTTGAGTTACTTGTTCCACTGGCATCTTGAAAAGGGAGGCCGCTTGGGGCCCATAAGTCACTCCTCCAGCAAGGACGGAGCGAGAGTTGCAGTTGCAGGCAGTGCAGTTTGAAGCCATTGATCTTCTGTTTTCTGCACGGAGCAAGACACCAAATCTTAGTACCTCGAATCCACGGGCAACCACAGCAAACCGCGATTCGTTCGCGAACACGACACACGAAGTGTGGAGTGGAAAAAGGAAAAGGTCCCACCGGGCGTGCCAAGAATCTGTTCCCCTCCGAAAGACGGTCGAGACTGAACGTCTTGCCTGAGATTCGGGGCAGATGCTATTTGGTTTTATCCGTCCACCTCTCCGAAGATGCCAAGTTGATTTATGGCACCGTGTATCGGAGGTTTGAACGAATGCGGCCGATGTAGCAGACTTCGTCAGATTCCCCCTCGCTTGAGGGGTTTTTGATTGTGGGGACGCTCTTCCCTGCAGGCGCAAGCCCCTCCTTCTCCAGAATTTCACTTCGTGTCGTGGATGTTTGTTTTGTTTGTGGTTGCCCGTGGATTGTATACGGAGACTAATTTATGCCGTCGCCCGTAGGACGTGGATTAGTCCAAATCCGTATTTTCTTAGATTTGGGTTTGGTGTTTTGGTTTAAGGATACGTTAGCCCTATTTAAGGATAAGATCAACTTAAACTTTTGTTAAGGATACGTTAGCCTAATCTCCAGACTAAGATCAACTTAACGGGATCGTTTGGATCCGACAAGAGAGCAATTGGCTCTATTGTTTAGTTTAATGACATTGCGGTCGATTTCCAGTTTAGGGACATGGTGGTCCATCATTCCCATTTGGGGACGAACATTAGTTTAAGGACATTTCGGTCCAACGTTCCCATTTTGGGACGAATATTAGTTTAAGGACGTTTCGTTCCACGAATTTAAGGACCCCGCAGTCCGTATCGATGTGTGGTTGTCGGGACCCATCACCTCTCTGACGTCGTTGAAGGATTACAATGATAGGTGTCAGAGGAGTTCAGAGATGTACCCTTGAACCGGATGTAAATTGATTTAAGAGAGCAATCTTGCTCAGTCAATTTAATTTGAGAACTTACGGCCATGATTGGGTTAAGTCCAGTTGAGAATGTTCAATGTTTTATTTGCATTTGGCCTATTAGGCCTATACTAGGGCTTTGCCCTTATTTAATAATACACTGCATTTTATTTTAGCCTGCTAGGCTTTTCTAATTTGGGCTCTGTCCCTTTATTTATGATGCAGAGCATCTATTTTGGGCTCTGCCCTTTTTTTTATAAATAATGCATTGCATTTAATTTGGCATGTTAGGCTTTTTTTAATTGGGCTAGGCCCTTCTGTAAATAATGCAGTGTATTAATTACTTGACAGTGGCTTGTCAGGCGCTTTGCGCCAATTACTGAGCGCAAGCGCATGTGGAGGTGACACGTGTCACGCTCTGGTGAGCGCAAGCGCAACAGCGCAGTGCGCTGAGCCAGTGCGCTGCGCTGTTGCGCTGCTGACACGTGGCACGCTCTGGTGGGTTGCGTCAACTTTAAAGAGCAATGCTCTATTTTTAAAAGCGCACAGCGCAAGTGGTTATGGTGCTGACACGTGGCGCTCTAAGGTGGCTTGCGCCGACCCAGGAGCGCAACAGTGCAGTTTTGCAAGTGCAGGGCACTGTTCAATAACTTGATCCAATTTTGGATTCAAGAAAAGAATCTTTAAAATTCCAGAACCAATGGTTCATAAAAAAGTGCAAGGCACTGTTATTATTATATTTTTTTTATTGAAGATCATTGATCTTGTTCTTAGATCAATGATCTATTCAGAAGAAATTCTTCTTTTTAAAAGGTCTTTACCTTTTTCTCTTTTTTTTTGTTCTTCTCAAAATTCTTCAGAGTTCTCTCTATTATCTGCGTTGTTGTTTTTGATTTTGATCTCGATGTTGATGGTTTTTGAATTGGGGTCTAGGGGCCTTTATATAGTGTCCATTAATTTGTTAAATTTGTTAAAAAGATCATTCTCTGAGTGATTTGGGGAATTTTCCCCACCGTTGGATCTTTGATCCAAGAATTTCTGTTTTACAGAAGACAATCTTCTTGTTTTAAAAAGAACAGAAATATCTTACTGGAATTTTAATTCTGTTTGGCGCAAACGCCCCAGCGCTTGACACGTGTCGCGCAGCGCAGAGCGCAGCACAACTGCGCTGACATGTGTCGCGCAGCGCAGAGCGCAAGTCAGCTGAAACGTTGCTTCTTTATTAAAATTTGAATTTTATTTGAAAACAAAGTCTTGCTCTGATTGGGGAAGCAGAAGCGTTACTTCATCTCCCGCCTTGGAATTTGAACAGAGTTTTGCTCTGATTGGGGTAAACAATGTACTATCTCTGATACCCATGAATTCATACAGGAAATTATGAGACTTCATGGAGTACCGGTCTGCATTGTCTCTGATCGTGACACCAGGTTCCGATCGCAATTTTGGCAGAGTCTGCAAGCAAGCTTGGGAACAAGTCTGAACTTCAGCACGGCTTATCATCCACAAACAGATGGTCAGTCGGAACGAACTATTCAGATCTTGGAGGATATGCTTAGAGCGTGTATGCTAGACTTCAAAGGATCGTGGGAAGATCACCTACATCTTGTGGAGTTTTCGTACAACAACAGCTACCAAGCAAGTATAGGAATGGCACCTTTTGCAGCATTGTATGGAAGGAAGTGTCGATCGCCATTAAGTTGGGACGACATCGGAGATAAGGAACTTCTTGGACCAGAGATGATAGTAGCGACTGTTGATGTAGTTCGTACTATCAGGGAAATGATGCATATAGCCCAAGATCGACAGAAGCACTGGGCTGATGCAAAGAGACGACACTTGGAGTTCCAGCCAGGAGATCACGTATTCTTGAAGATATTTCCGAACCGCGGAGTGATCCGATTTGGAAGACGGGGTAAGCTAAGTCCGAGATATATTGGACCGTTCGACATACTCGAACGAGTCGGTGAAGTGGCATACCGTTTAGCGCTTCCACCCTCATTGGAAGGAGTACATAATGTGTTCCACATATCCCAACTCAGAAAGTATGTGAGTGACCCCAGCCATGTACTTGATCATTCCGAGCTCACTATACAGCCCGATTTGTCTTGTGAGCAACAGCCCGAGGAGATCCTGGACAGAAAAGTGAAGACACTTCGGAACAAGGAAGTTAATTTGGTTCGAGTGATATGGAGGAAAGATACTCCAGGAAAGTCCACTTGGGAAAGGGAGGATGAAATGCGTACTAGATATCCACACCTCTTTGTAAACTAGTCCTCAAATAAAATTTGTAAATTTCGAGGACGAAATTTTTGTAAGGAGGGTAGACTGTAACAACTCCATTTTTAATGTACAAAGAATTGATTTAAATTTAATGTATACTTGGAGTATTTATTGTGGCTGATATCTCTTTAAGTATTTATTTCACTCCATAATTACAAGAAGGAGCTTGTAGCTCATTGGTAACACCTTGCACTGCTGAACCAAGCGGCCGGACTCGGCCGGACGGCCGAGTCGTCAACATAGAAGAGGAGCATCTTGGACTGGTCAACACCCCTGCACACACTAAATTCCTTGACCGGTTACAGAAAGCCCAATAAATCTCTTTTACTCCGAGGTTTAATGATTTTTAATAATTTTTATATTTTTTTTAATTAAAACCCTAACCCTAGCCTAACCCTATATATACCCCCCATGCTCTCTACCCTCTCATTCTAAATTTCTAAGTCCACTCTCTCAAAATTCCAAGAGAACTTGGTACGTAAGAAAACGAGCGAAAGGCGAAGCGCTGACGAAATCGACGGCGAAATTCCGGTGATCGTGCTAGGACCTCTCAACGACGATTCGACGCACCGGCAAACCCTATACTTCCCTCTCACTCTCTAGTGCTGTCCAAACCCGTAAGTCCCCCTTTTCTACCTTTCTTTTCTTCCATAAAAATACGACTTTACAAACCCGACGGAAATTGGAACAAACCGATTTCCGATTCGTTTTTCTATAAAATCTCACTTATCACCAATTCCATAATGCTTAAATATCTTCATGTTGACTATTAATCACCTAACAACTAATTTGAACAAGTTTTCTCACATAAAATGATAGCTTTTGCAATATATCGTATTTTTGCATTTAAATACCATAATGTTTAGTTTTCACATTTAACCCTTTAACATTGCTATACCTTAAGGTAGATTACGAGGTAATGACCCACCTCCACACACACTCATATGCAAACATAACACGCTACCTTGAAAACTTAGAATACGATAAAATAAGATTTTACAATTAAATACCATTTTCTTAATAAAACCTTTTCTAAAAGTTTTAGGTTGCTACACTTTTAAAACAAATATCTTTTAATAGGAAAATACGATAAGTTGTGGATATCGATCGTTTATCTAAACCTGATTTTATGGTGTCTAGGCTAGGCAAGTGAGCAAAGGTAACTTTAAAAGGCCCGTCTCACGATTCGTGAGCGGATCCCTCCTTCCTCACTTGTACTTACCGGACCACAATTGGCGGTGAAGAGGCGATTTGAGACTTCTAACAACTTGTTGTTTAGATCATTTAAAATTAGTCTAGTTAAAATAAAAAACCCTAAAACCTAAAATACGGAAAATCGACTTTTGCAAATAAATACCTTTTACTTTAATAAAACCGTATTCTAAAGGTTTAGTATTTATAAATCTTTGCAAAGCGCCACTACAACCCACCTTTGGGGAACCCGTTAGGGATAGTACGGTTTATCGTGCACCCTCGGCTTAGTAGTGCGAGATTCAGACCTCCGCAAGGAGCATTCGGTCTCGAAAGGTTTAAAATACGATATCTTAAGAAAATGATATTTTTTTTATATAAAATATTTATTGAAATTATTCTTATATAAATATATGAATATTATCATTAAAAGATCTATTTTGTTATAATATAAATATCCAACTTTTTCTAAAAATCACAAGACTAGATTTTTACATTAAAATACCATGAATTTCAAATAAATCAATATTACAGATTAATACCTTTATTTATGTAATTAGGATATTTTCACTAGAAATATCACAAAATAAAATCACACTCATTATAACTATAAAGACGAATAATAAATACTTGGGGTATGTCTTGAAAACTATACAAAAGTATTTTTACATAAAACCCCCTCAAGTTTTATAAATTACAATAAGGACCCTAACAATTATAGAACTTCGACTTACATTTCTTTTGGTCTGATTCGGATTTGAGTCTGATTATTTCTGACTTGAATATGATTCAAGTCAATCTACATTCTTTAATATTCCAACTCAATATGAACACATGAATCCCAGAATCCAGTTATCAATCTATATAAATTGACTGAATCAAACTATGGATATACATCCATTATTCCGTTATTCCATTTACCTGATTATGCAGTTACAATCTGTTTACTGATATCATGGTTTTGGTCGGTCATCCATCTTACACAATACAATACAACAATACAATCAAAACACTACGGGGGTTAAGGGGTAGATTGGTGCGGAAGGTGTTAGAAGTGGCACGAGACGGTAAGATTAAGACACCTAACCTATATTCCGTTACTGTTGTACCGTGGCTTAACGGTTCCTTGTACATTCCGTTTGCCCTGATCTCTAGCATACTGAGACCCCTCTCGTATACACTGGCATCCTTCCGTACCAAGCTACAAACAACAGCGTGAACACAATATTCTACAACATTATACTTTAGAAAATACCTCTTATTCTGTCTTTTCTAATTCTTTCTTATCTTTGGGACTTACCGAGCTACCTGTTCGCTGACGATATTCTATTTCTTTCTTCTTTGAATGTCGTCAGGTGTTTTGGACCCAGCAGAGATCGAGCCCACCGGTGAGGACTTGGATCAGTTTCACGAAAACCCCGAACTCTAGACATTGTACCTTGTTCTATTCAGTATTTTCATTTTCTGTTATGCCATTGTTTAGGCATCGCTTTTCATTTCAGTTGTATTTACTTTTCATGCATTGTACAAAAGAATGTTATTAATAAAGTTGCTGTTATTTTTATATCTCTTGTCTCTTGTGATTTACCTTTATATTGCTTAAATACGCTCAGCGTATGTACTTCTAAGTATATACGTAGCGGATCTCGTCGCGTCCCCTTTGCAGTACACCGGGAAGCAGGGCGTGACAAAAATCTACCGAGAGATCGACGGAAGACAACATCTGACGGAGGCCCGAAAAGGAACTTCATCATAATCCAAATTTCATAATCCTGTAAACAAACAGCTCCTAAGCGGATCATATACGGAACGCATATAGGTATTGCTACATCTGCATCCGGTATCCGTCGGCAAATACGGATAAGAATATGAATCGTAATCTGAAAAGAATTTTACTGTCGGTGTTCGATAAAAGCGAGATACCAAACGAATATGAAACGAATACCGGAAAAACTATGCCAAAATATCGCCGTATTTGCTTGCTTATCATACCAGTATCTAAAAATCCAGATGTAGAATTAGTTGTTCCATTTCAATATCAATGGCACTTTGCGGATGGAAACATGAATGCATATATATGGCCATTACTAGCAGAAAACCGTCATACATACATATTTGATTAAAAAAAAATGTATTCCTATAAATAAGTTAGAAGGAAGGGCGAAAAAGGATAAAATTAATATATTCAAAATACCCCCTCAAGTTCAGAAAGAAGAATAAACCCCCAAGAAAAAGAAATATCCTCAACACAAACGTGTTCATCTCCTCCTCCTTCCTCTCTCTCTCTCTCTCCATTCAAAATTTAGACCCCTGTTCCTCATCTGGGTCTCGATCAAAATCCAACCTTGGGCCAAAATCGATGGCGGAATTGGTGGGTCTCATCGAGAACAACGATGACGATGATGGGTTCAAGCAAGGAGGCAAAGGGAGGAGGGGGATATGGAAGAAGGTGAAGTATCAGCTGGTGGAGTACCATTCGCTCCCTGGGTACCTCAAGGACAACGAGTACATCCTGGGCTACTATCGTTCCGAATGGCCCTTGAAGCAGACCTTCCTCAGCATCTTCTCCATTCACAACGAGACCCTCAATGTTTGGACGTACGTCGATTCTTTCCTTTTCTCTTCTCAAAATTCGATTTTTTTTTTGTCTGGGTTCTGTTGGTGAATTCGGTAGCTTGTTATGATGATAATTCGATTGGGCTTTTTGTTTCTGATTGAATTTGATTGCATGTTATCTTTACATCCCCATATGTTAAAATTGGGGGGGGGGGGGGGTTAATTGGATTGGTTTGATGGTTGTTATGAATTGTCAATTGGGTTTCCTCTTCTTAATAGAATTTGATTGCATGCAGGTTCACTTTAGGCGTTGAATGCTATTTCACAAAACTCTTAACCCATTTGCTAAAAATTGGAAATTTTGTTGCAATGTGCAGCGATTTTGGCATCACATTGTGATATTTTGATCTGGTTATTTACATGAGGTAAGTTGTATATCGAATGATGTTTTAAATTACGCTTGATTATTGAACTTATGGTTGTTCGCTTTAGATATATTCTTTCTGCTTGAAGAGATTGTTTATTACTAGAACCTGTGGAGGGATGTAATTAGGAGACGGGCTACAACTTTTTTTAAATTTTTTTTATCCCAATTGAGTTTTTTAAAGAGTGTTTAGACTGATGCAATGGTTATTCAACGGATTGCAATCATTAGTTTCATGCATATTCTTCATCAAATTTAAGCTGTGCTGCCCGCTAAATAATGCTTTGGGGTTTCAAGTCCCTCTCGTGCACGTTGTTTCCTTTAGAATGTTGGCACCAAGTGATTAAAGTTAGGTTGTTTGGCAATTCTTATCTTTTTCTTTGTTTAATCCCCCCCATCCCCCCCCCCCTCCCCCCCCCACACACACACCACACACACAGACACGTTTTTTACTCTAGGAAACTCATAAATGCATGCATTTATTTCTCAGGCACTTGATTGGGTTCTTCCTTTTTCTTGCTCTAACCATATATACAGCAACCAAGGTTCCAAAGGTTGTAGATCTTCAATCCTTACAACAGTTGCCGCAGGTGCTGAGAAAAGTCGACCTTCACAAGATACAATCAGAACTTGTTGCCTGCCTTCCTTCGTTGCCTCATTTACCTCATTTGCAAAGGTTAAAAGAAGAACTAAAGACCTCGTTGCCTTCCATGGATAAGCTTACGTCTATATCCAACTGGCATCTCCTGGAACTCCTCTCGAATTGCTTGCCCCAGAGATTTTCAAATGCCAACCAAACTAATGTAAGTATCTTGCTAAAGTTTTCTCTTTCGTAGATTTTTTTTGATATATATCCAACTGACACTTATTTTTTATATGTAAGACGGAACATAGGTTTTGGATTTACTCACACCACGGTTCTAATCAAGCAGTATTCGTTTAAGCAATGTTACTTTTATGTGTACTTAAAATCAGAGGAAGGCAATTGCTTTAATATTTTGTTGCAAGTTGTCCAGTTGTGATATGAATTGTATATCATCTTTCTTATATACCGTATCTTAAGATATGTTGTTCCCTTGTGCAATAGATTAGCGGTTAAGCATATAACTCTATATTTCATCAAAATACGATCAAATTAGCAATATAGTTTAATACATAAGAAAAAAATATAATGTTTAGTAAAGCTTCACTTACACAATTGACACAATAAACACGTACCAAAAAAAAAAGATTTCTACAACTGTAAAACTTAACGAACAAGTAACACATGCAGTTGACAGTCGACCGCATATGACTAATTATCATAAAAAAAGATTTAAAAAGTTTTCTAAAGATATAAAACTTGATAAGCCTAGTGAGAATGGAGTTTTCTAACCTAAAATTTCATAAATTAGCAAAACATAACTCCCAAACTCTAACTTTGCCTTATTTGGCATTCACTTTTGAGTTATCTTAACTCCAAAGTTGAGATAACTATGGTTACCTAAACTACAATCCAATCTAAGTTTTCTATCTTCATTTTCTAAACACAAATCTTAACATAGCTAAAGTTTATTTTTGAATGGAGTTTGGGACTTGCGAACCATAATTTGCATATCCTCTACTTCCACTTGAAAATAAACCCCCCAGATATCCTAACTCCATACCCAAACAAGGCCTGAGATGTTTTGCTTGATGATAGAACTGTAACTTTTAAGAAGTTCCATCATCTGAAGCTTCACTAACCCTCACCCCACTTTAGATTATATTAAAGAAAGATGACATATCTAGAATTAATCCTCGATAGGTTATTCTTTTAATTTAAAGTATATGCTTAGTTCTATAACATCCCATTAACTTTGTTGGTTTGGCTGAAAACTCGCCTTAGCTTTGAAAACTCCAGAAAACTCTTATGGCTTCGTTAGCCACGTCATCACCCCTAACTCCGTTAAATGGCGGCGTCAAAAGACCACATTGCCCTTCAGTTATGTTATAATTAAATACTTATTAACGATTTCAAATAATTATTAATTAACATATAATTATTAAACATTTTAACTAATTATTAATTTACATATATTGACTATGGCGGCCATGATGGCCGATGGCAGTGGTCGGTGCAGGGATATGAGAATGATGGGGCAGAGTTATAGGTTTAGGGTTAGAGAGAGGAGGGCGGACCGGTGGTGGAGGAGGCCCGAGGTGAGGCTTTGGGGGCGGAGTTAGAGATATGGCGGAAGATAGATTAATGTGGTTGATAGGTTTGGGTTTGATAGAAAAGAATGAGGAAGAAGAAGAGATAAGAGGAGGGGAAAGGGGAAGAAGGACGAGGCGGTGGAATTTTAGGAAAGAAGTAAGAGGAGGAGAAAAAGAAAGAGAAAATGATGGGAGATGGACGGCGGCGGCATAATGGAGGCACGCCAGCGGGGCGGCGGTGTGGTGAATGAAGGAGTTAAGGTTAGGATTAGAGTTTGGGATTAGAAAAAAATAAGATGGAGTTTGAAGAAAGGGGTAGTTTGGGAATCTTTAAATTTTTTGATGATGCGGCAGTGATAAGACACCGTTAGTGATGAGGTGGCACCGTTAGTCAGCGGGTTTTCTGGAGAATTCAAAGTTAAGGTGTAGGTTGGTATTCTACCAAACCAGCAACCATGTAGGGGTTCTATAGAATTAAGCCTGAACTATATGACATTACATACAATTGCTCTTCCATTTTGATGGAGTCATTTCTGTTGTAATAGTTTTTCTGTTAGGTCTTTGATGGATGCTTATACGGCAACGCATATTACATAATGAACCTGATATCCTTAGAACAATTAAGATAACATTTTCTTAATATGCCAATATAACTTCTCTTAAGAAAGAATTTGACCCTTAAGTGTGTTTTTTACTAGGTACTTTTTCTTTTGGATATACCTATGTCTATGCCCAATGTATGTCCAAGACTTGATAGTTACTTATTTCATTTCTTTTGAAAGGGTTATCTTAGTTATTGACGGGGGTTTTCTAGTAAAAATGTTGTTTGTTCTAAAGTTGTCATTTCCTGTATGCTACTTGTTGATTTGAACTATTTTATAATAAAAATTGTTTCCTTTTAGTTTCTTTGTTTTATTATGAGTTTTACGAAATAAACACTAACTAGCACTTATAATATATGTATAGATTATGAATTACATAGCATCAAAGATCTTTGAGGAGCTTCTATTAGAATAATACATTGTCGTAAAAGAAATGTTCCTTGTTTATAGTATAGGTCTCATTCCTTTTTACTCAAATATATTGTCTCCTAATATTCTTAGTTTTATATTTCAGATTAGGATTGAAAGAAATAAAAACTAGCCCTTGCATTCTAAATTCTTTAGTCTCTCTGTCTTTGACATATCGGTTTTGCAAAGACAACAAAAGGATATAGAAGAATCATCTTACATTCCTCTTTGTTGCTAAGAACAAGCTCCAATCAGGTAATCGAATATTTAGGAGAATTAACCATCATTATATACATATGCTGCAAAAAATAATAAATAATTACAAATATTTTTTTATTGAAAACTGAGAACAAAATATATTTTATTTTAATTGTGAATTAACAAACCTAATACACCATCTAATGTCTTGTACATAAGGAAAATACATCATAAAAACATTTAATTCACTGTATATTGTCTTCGGAGAGTTGCTGCTTGTTTGGTGTAGGAAATTCGGACCAACCATCATTTCAAATTGAAGAAGGGATGTTAAATCCAACGATCCCACCGTCATTTGTGTTTCTTCAAATTTCCTTCTTCTTACCGGCCAATTCCTATAACCATAGCCCTTTACTTTTTAACTCAAGATGGATGTTCCATGAACATTGCAATGGGCTCTCGATGTAGAAGCCCATTGCTGCTTTGGAGAGACCTATCAAACCTTCAAAAAGGCTTGCTGGTCTTTCTATGCATATTAGAATTGGAAGAACTACAAGTCTTGCCAGCAAAGGGGGAAAATTGAATATAGAAGCTATCGTAACTAGAAGTGAATAAAATGTAAGCCGATATATATTTCAGATGACTGAAGAAAAGGAATTTAAGAACATAAGGATGAATAATACAGTCTCTTAGATTATAGAGAAAAGAGAGAAAGATCGCAAAGTGCCCTTCATATATAATTATGTCAAAACCAAGTTGTAATGCTCAACCTGTACGATGGTGGGGAAAATAAAATCATAAAATGGTTAGATAAAAGTAAATACAACCAAAATTACTTTAAAGAATAATAACAAAATAAGTTATTTCTATAAGAAGGTTACCTAGCAATTGAGATGGCATTGTTAGATCTAGTGCCAACAATGTATATCAAATGGATATATATTTTGTGTAGCATATGGGGTTTATATACCTGAAGGCAAGCTTATGTACATTACATCTATTTATTACAGAGCTGTAAATGCATGAGCTTACTTTCAAATAACTAATTTGGTACTTTCACTTGAAATCGAATGAATATATGTCGGAGATTGTTTATTTTCCTTCAATGAATATGTATTTAGCTCTCAATGTGTTCAGTCTAATTCTTTGCCTCAAATCAAATTATTATTTAGTGCATTGTATATTTTTAAGATCCATCCTCTTATTATAGATATGTTCATTCTCTTGAAATAAACAATATTAAACAAGTACATTGCAAAAAGAAATGTAATAGGTTCTTTTTCTTTTTTCTTCTGCTTCTTTTTGTAAAGGAATGGGTGCATTTTTGTGAATCTTCACGGGTTTGAAGCTTAATCTACCTTTTGTTTTCAGGCTTAGGGTAAACTCGAGTAAACCTAAAGTACATATTTATTCATGTTTCTATATTTGGACCATTTTAAAATTCCTGTGATATTGTATTCCATGACCATACTTGTGCATTCTTACATTAAAGTTAAATCTGGACCTTTATTGTGCATTCTTACATTAAAGCTAAATCTGGACCTTTATTGTGAATTCTTACATTAAAGCTAAATTTCACTAAAATACCCTGAACTATCAACATATGTGAAGATAAATACCTTATACCTTATAAATTATGAATAAACACCATGATGTTGATCAGTTGCAGATAAATACCATGAGCTTTCATAGTTTTTCACTTGAATCAATGCGTCGGATTCTTACCTTAGTTGGGTCCCACCCCCTATCTCCCACCTTTTTTGTGTAAGTTTTGTAGAAAATGTTCCTGCACCCGTGATGTTAATGTGGGCAGGAACATTTTTCTCTATAAATAAATGTACAAATGATGATGTCAAACCGTCAGTGTTGTCAAACCAAGAAAAAATATACAGCATCCTATTGTATACAAGAGTGGTACCTTGCAACCAAATAGATAATCCATGCAAGCTCTTGATTGAACGGTAACTTTTTAGCTAGAAAAAAAATTGCAAGTCTTGTTGAATCGGATTATTCCTTCTAAGAATTCATGTGGCCTCTTAAAAAAAGATACATGTTCATTGCAAACATCTACCCGATACTCTAAGAAAGGATGCTGCAAACATCTACCCAAAGACACAAATGTTGGATGATGAATAAATTAATGGTGTTTAATGCGATAATCTTAATTAAAATGAAGCATATGGCATGTCTATTGTTCCTACTTTCTTCACCGCAGTGTATATTAATTTCATGTAATCATGCAATTGCAGCGGAGCTCAAGAGATGCCAACATGGCCAACATACTCACACCACTCCTGATCCAACACCAGATCCCTCTATGGCCCTTCTTCGCCTTCTTGGGTGGGGCCATGTTCTGCCTGCTGGCAAGCAGCACGTGCCACCTCCTCTCCTGCCACTCCCGCCGCGTCGCCTACATCATGCTCCGCCTCGACTATGCAGGCATCGCCGCGCTCATCGCCACCTCCTTCTACCCTCCCGTTTACTACTCCTTCATGTGCCAACCCTTCTTCTGCTACTTGTACCTTTCCTTCATCACCATCCTCGGCATTGCCACTATCGGTGCCTCTCTCTTGCCCGTGTTCCAGAGCCCTGGGTACCGATCCATTAGGGCGGGGCTCTTCTTTGGGATGGGTGTATCCGGTGTGGTGCCCGTGATCCACAAGCTGATTGTGTTCAGGCACAGGTCGGAGGCGATTCACACGACCGGGTACGAATTTTTGATGGGGGCTTTGTACGGACTCGGGGCGTTGGTTTACGCGACAAGGATTCCGGAGAGGTGGAAGCCGGGGAAGTTTGATATCGCTGGGAATAGCCATCAGCTCTTTCATGTGCTTGTTGTTGCTGCAGCTTATACTCATTATAGAGCTGGCGTGATTTACTTGAAGTGGAGAGAGCTGGAAGGGTGTTAGGTGGTTAATTTGCTCTTGGACTATTGGTTAGAAAAATCGAAATTGAGGTGCATGGGGAAAAATGTGCATCTTTTCATATAGAATGCAAGGTGATTGCACGCTGGATATAAGATGTGATGCTAAGCATTTGAAAAGATTCATTTCTTTTTAGTACACAGATGTTTATATATAAAAATTTGTTGATCAAGTATTGAGACAAATTGATGTGCAATATTTTGAATTGCCTGGTTGCTCTCAATTTTTGCTGCTGCTTATTCGATAAAGCAATTAAGACTTTAGAATTCATCGTTTCTTGTTTTTCTGTAGCCACTCGCGGATGCCTTTCTCAGATTCAGAAAGTTGTTCCTCAGTTTTATCCTGGGATGAACCTTCGACGAACTCGAAGTAATCTTTGTAATTCCTCCTGTAATAATCATCCAGTCTCTGAAAGTGACAAGAACAACCCAGCTTGAATAACAGAACATGATGATATGCAAGAAACAGGACATTAAGAAAGTTTATGCTTACCTCTTTATCATTTTTGGCTTTGTTCTCTTTCGACCTCTTTTGATATTCTGAGCAGTAACAATCAATATAGAATTATCTCCAATTATGAAAGACAAATCAAGTGCTGCTAGAACCAATTTTTTGCTTAATTTATTTTTCCAAGTACCTTGAAGAAGCGCCGTCTTTGAATCAGTGGCTGCCGACAACAAAATGAAAGCCAGCAGGCCTCTTCTCCCATTTCCATCTCCATGAACTGAGCTGATGTGCGGCCTTCTGAGATCGTTGACTGTTGACAACTTAGAGGAAGCAGTTGGTCTTTCAATGGAAGCGAAAGTTCTCCAAGCGAGAGCCATGGACATTCAATTACTTGTTCCCATTTGCAAATGAGTAGGAATGTAGATCATGAAGCTCAAGTGCTGAAAGCAAGTCCACAAGATTCAGTTTATTTGGATAAGACTAGCAGAAAATATCTTTAACATATATAACATTTTGGCCTGTAGGGAGCCAGAATCCAAATGACTTGGTCAGGTAACTTCTGTTTGGCCTGAACAAACATCCTTGATCAAATTAACAATTTTTTAGCACTATGAAGGCAACAATGCAACAATATGACATTAAATTTAAAAGAGACCTCTGCAACTGATACAACAACAATAGCAGCAAATAAGTACATCCCATACACTGATAGTAATTTGGAAACAGGAGCTATCATGCGAAAACCTCAAGGTTAAAAAAGATAAATCAATATAACAGAGAAATGAACACTACAACCACATATAGAGCTCTTAAAGAGCAGATGTGAAATATAATTGCAGAAACTGTGGCTTGTAAATATATATCAGAATCAGCCCCCTATTACAGTAACAACCCCCGCAATCCACACCCAAGCTGTACAAATATTATAACAAAATGGTGAAAAGCGGTCGCTCCAAAAGCAACTTTTTTGGGGGTTCCTTGCAGTTCAAACTCGTTATGTAATTCTCTGTAAGCCTTCCAAGACAATCAATTTTGCCATCTTCAATCCTTGAAACCAAGAACACTAGGTGCCAGCCGTAACAAAGGCTCCAAAGCACTCGGAGCGAACTTCCTTGCGAAGAGGAAACAATCTGTAGTATTCTGGTCATTATATAAACACATCCGGCCCTCAAGAGCTCTCATAAGAAATTTTTCGGTGATATCACCTCTCCCAAATGTCGCGGGGTGGGCCCCACCCCTCGACCAATCCACCCACGTAATGCTTCGGTTTGCCAAAAGATGCGGTGATTCTATGGTGAGCATAGTAGGAAAATAGTGCTCATCAACATAGCAATGTGGCCTGCAAAATTTCTGGAACTTTGGGTAGAAAGTAGAATCTTTGACCATAGCAACAGCAAGCTTTCGATTCACTTCAAACCACTGGGATCCCTTCCTCCACTGTGAGATGTTGACCTCAGGCATCATTCTCAAATCATACCGTCCTCTTCCGTAAGGGCCCACATCATCAATAGCACCGATGAAACTGTGCATTGATTTTGAAAGGTACTGGTAGATGAAGCTGAAATTGCGAATAGGGATGCATGATTCTGATAATAGGACAAACCATTCGTTAGAGAGATCGAGCAGAGCATTTGCAAGGAGACGTCTCTCGGCATCACACATACTCATTTGCCCCCATTCCGACACCTGGAAGAAAAATCATGAGTTCGAGTCATTAAAGGAAATGAAAATTAAAGTTTTTGCCTTTTTTCCATTTCCATTCTCAAGAGAAACAATGCTCATAAAATCAATAGCATACGCAACCAAGTTATATGTGCAGTTATGTCATACCATGTTTTTCCTTATGCCTATTATGCATATACAATTTCAAGGAAATCCAGCAATAAAAACACGTGGCACGAGATGACAGAAGTGAGGTCCTGACGACAACTTAGGATCAACGAGCAAATTATCAACCATGCGTCAGGTTGGCAATTGGGCCGGGTCGGCCCGACCAAGCTCTAAGCCCACCGCGCTTGGCCGGGCCCGGTTTGACCTTAATCCGGCCGGCCCGAGGGCTCCATGACAGAGCCCGGCCTAGCTAGGCCCTAGGCTCGGCTTGGGTCTGGTCTGGACCGGCTCAACCAGACCGGCACGACTGCCCTTTTTTAAATTGGGTTTTTAGCCCGAACTTCGTTTAGGTCATGAGTCGGCCCTAGATATTTTATATTTAAATTTTTTAGAGGGACATAAGTCGGCAAACCTTACCCCTCATACGATAGCCCAAAAAAAAAAATACAATTCATTAAAAAAATGTAATTAGTGAACCCATGTCAGTCTTTATTCTTCATCAGTGTCGGAGTCTGCATTAGTTTTGATATTTTGGATTGGTAGAAAACACATATATCTTGTGCTTTCTGCTATGGCTCGTGATTTGCTAACAACTCCGGTGTCCATAATAGTTTCGAAAGTGTGCCAAAAAAATTGGTTCGATACTGAAACTAGACAACACCACCATAAAACTAATGAAGACTTCGACACTGATGAAGAATAAAGATTGATAGAAGTTCGCTAATTACATTTTTTAATGAATTTTATTTTTTATTTTTTGGCTATTATATAAGTAAGGTTTGCTAACTTATGTCCCCCTAAAAAAATTTAAATCAATAAAATATCTAGATCTGATCCGGGACCTAAACGAAATTCGGGCTAAAAAATCCAAAAAAACCAATTTTAAAAAAATTTAAAAAAAGGGTGGTCGTGCTGGCCAGGTTGAGCTGGCTCGACAGGCCAGGCCCGACCCAGGCCAGGCCCGGGTTCTATCATGGAGCACTCAAGCCGGCCCGAAGACCAGCCAAGCCCGATGGGCTTAGGGCCAGGCCGATCCGACCTGAATTGCCACCTTGGCCCGGCCCCAAGCCGGGCCGGGCCCGCCACGTGGCTCTCGAGCCGGGTTGCCCGGACCATTTGCCACCTTGAACCATGTGTTAACAAGTTCCATCCGGGGAAAAAACTTTCACACACAAATAAAAAACGGATGACCAAAATTGGACTTTACAACAAAGATCATCCCGGTTGAAAACTATTTAAACAACGGTAAATGTTCCTAAGCTCTTTACTTTTCATAATGGCAGAACTGTATCCTTTTTTCCCTCTCATTCTTCAACCACTTTCCAAACTTGCTTCTCTCTCTTTTCTCCCTTGCAGCATGGCTCAAATAAACCTTGCCGATATATTTTCACTAAACATGTCTAACCCACAAATTTAATACATTTGATGGTATAAACATCCGAGATGCTTGGTTTATGATGAATTAGGAATTGAAGAATAGTGATTCTGCCGAACAAAATGTTTTGTTAGTCATATTATCCACGGGAAAATATCATTGGACATAGAACGTGATCTCAGCAATATCTTACAGCTGACTGGATATGTGGAAAGATGAAATAATAACTTCAACAAATATTATGAACTATGAAAAGGTACAAGAATAAGAATTTCCCGCAAGCACAGAGTCAGTATAGCAAAAATATCAGAGGTCTCGGGGTGCTAACCTTGCAATACTAGAAGGGTCGAATTAGAAATAAGCAAGCTGAAAAGAGACTCAGAATAAGGCATCAGTGAGTAAACAGAATGAGGGAATATTAGCATAGCTGCATAGGTTAGGGTAGATATAATGGATTTAAAAGAGAGAGAGAGATTGGCAATAGAAAGCAATGCAAAGATTGCTCAGGAAAAACAACAATAAACATGAATCTACATTACAAGAGTTGGTGTCCAACCCCTAGCCAAGTTAACTAGAAGATTGATATGCTTATATGATAAACCTAACAGTTGGTGAGTAGGTAGAACGATTTGTTTCAGTTTCTTTGCTCACACATGGTAAGCTCGTAGAGTCAAGGTGCAAGGTTCCAAATTTTCCTAAACCTAGAAAATGACTAAAGTAGGTAACATATGGTTCGCTTTAGACAGCTAATTGCATATCAATGTTTAAAATAAGTCAAAGAGCTAATCTGTATGTCATTTCTATGCTTATATCCCTGATTTGTGACTTTAGCATAAGAATTCAGATACAAAAAATGATTTGTGAATCCAACAGTATTCATTTGTCAATCAATCCAAATTGTATGAAATTATCCAAAACACATGAGGTTCTTAAACATTTTTACACGATTTTCCAAAGGCCTTGAGGAGATATGTAAAAAGGGTAACAATGCTTGATTAGGAGATCTCCCTCTACTATCATTCGTCCAATACTATATCTTTTAATTTTATCTTGTAATTTCTATCATTTCATAATTTTTAATGAAATGTATTATTTGGCCAGGGCCGTATTCAACATATCCGTTTTTTTCCCTCAAAAATAATGGTAATTATAACATCTATAGCACCAGACCATGGTGTAATACATAATCAGGCGGTGTTCCAAGTCAAATCAGAATCATAATATGCAATATCGAGATTAAAATTAAAGGTTCGACTCATTATGCTCTAATACATATGATTCTTATTCAGCAATATCAAAATTTATGACTTTATACATATTTGATCCAAACCCGCTTTCTTTTTGCCAGATACAAGTATAAAGTTCAACTTTTGATGTATCATCTGTAAGTAGGAAAGAAGAAACAAAATGATACCTGACTAGGAATCTGCCTCTGGTAAAACACCGAGCTCGACGAGTAATTGGCAACATAAGACGGCAGCGCATGGATGTAAATCGAGTAAAGCCCCTCGTTCCCTCTACAAAACCTCTCCCACAGCGGCGCAAGCGGCAGGTTCCCCCGGGTCAGGAACATGAAAGCGATCTTGGGAACCCTCTTGTAAGGGTACCTGTCCACCTGAGGAACGAACGAGGCCCTCCAAAGCAGCTCCTGGTCGCTCATGGAGTGCGTCAGGCTCGACGGCGGCCTGACCCAATGCTCGAGGCCGACCTTCTCCTCGAAGCATGACTGGAAAGTCGACCTGGCCTGCATCACCATGCTCTGGACCGCGAAGTGCCTGGTCATGTAAATGCTCAACATCGAGAACCCGACGCCTAGAAACAGGAACACGGCTAGGGTTTTGACGACCTTGAAGGGCAAAACCCTAGGCTGCTGTGCTCTCTGGGTGAAATCCTTTGCGTCCTCGACTGACGCAACCCTCGGCAACATGATTTTAATATAGGGAAATGGATCAAACAAGAGGGTTTCAACTTGTGGGTGTTGCTATCTCCAGAAATTCGCACCATTTATCGACGAATGGGTGGGTGATCTCTGGATCGCATTTCAGAGAGAGAGAGAGAGAGAGATGAGATCTTACCTAGGGTTTTCGATGGGGGATTTTGAGAACGAGGGGGAGAGATGATGATGACGATGATGATGAAATATAGATGCAGATCTGAGGAGGAATAATTGCTGCTGTAAATTATTCAGGGAAAGAATCTGAGCAAATGGGAAGAGAGTGTGTGCGCTTTGATGAGGGGCGCAACGCCGTTACTTTTTCTTTTTCTTTTCTTTTTTTTATTTGGTGCGGTTCTATCTCCCGCCAGGATACAGTGCCTGTATTGTTTTTGGAATCCAACGACAGAGATGGAATTTTATTTGCAATCAGAAAAAAGTACGGAGGAATTATATTCTTATGCCCAAGAAAGTTTGGATGAGAAAGTTCGATCTGCTCAACAACTCGATTAGGAGAAAGAAAAAAAGGATTTTTCCAGATGAGATTTAATTCTTTAACAATTTGAGACATGAGGGGTCAAAGAATCGTGTTATATGCCTCTCTTTGATATTTAAACATGTATTACATGCCACCCACCAATGTGAGGTATGAGCTCTATTATGAGCGGTCTTTCTTTCGTTGAGATCTCTGTCTTTCTCTGTGTTTCTGATACCGGCTTGTATTTTGACAAGCCGTTCACTTCCTCCGCTATACTCTAAACATCCTAGCCCATATCTTCTATCACATGAAGTAGATCTCGGTCAACTCAAGGCGATGGAATCCCTAGGCCCTAAAGCTCCTCCACAGTCCATCTCTTTGAAGTCTGGAAGGCCCTTCCAGAACGAGACCTCTTTCGGGTCCTTTCCAAAGTGTCGGTGTTAGATGCTCTAGCTGCGAAAGCCGTGGCCAGGACGGAAGCGATAACAAAATTTTTATGCAAGTATAAAACACACTAACCAAAAAATTTGTTCCAAACACCTAAATTGGCAAACTAGACAAGCAAGGGTATAGAAATACAGCCTTCGACACGTGTACACCTAATTGTGAAAGACCCCTCCAAGCTCGTAGATACCGAGAACGCGCTTGAAAGACGACCACCCTTACCGAAGAAGATCCATCCGAGAGAAACCGGAAAAGGCTCCTACCGACGCTCCAAACTTACTCAGGATGGATTGTGGGTGATATAGGAATTTTTCCACTAATTATTTTCTCTCAAAACTGGGCTCAAGAGAGAGCAAGAAGAAGAAGGAGAAGGGGGTGAGGAAAAAAATGGCTAAGTGCTGAACATGAAATATGAACCCAAGAATGTGGAATAAGAAAATTGTCAAGTGTAGAATTGAATGGCTTTGCTTTTTACAACCATGGTTCAACAGTGCAACCAAATCATATCAACATTAAATACCAAAGCCATACTCTTCTACATGCACAACCATCTTTCATGCCACCTCACTTTCCACCTCATTTCCATTTATTTTTCTAAATAGAAAAATAAATATGAGATATCATTTTTCTAGAAACATTCCTATATAAATACGGAATACTTCATCCGGTATATATATCGCCATATATATGTATATCCGTATAAAAATACGGATAGCACCAAAGAGAGAAAATGAATAGCGAACAATAATACTAATATATATATATATATATATATATATATATATATATATATATATATATATATATATATATATATATATCAAGACCCGATTTAATAATCCGGCTTAATCCTAAGCCGGTTAGTATTATCAGCCGTCCGATTAAAGTCCGTGTATCCCGTACACATATTTGATCGGACCCCTGCACGTACCAACGTACGGTTCCTACATCTATCGCCTGAATCAGAAAAATTCTATGTGTGGGACTCTAAAGAATCGACAATACGCCGGCAGTGGGTTTAACCACAAACACGTCAGCGGCACTAGCTGCACGTAATGACTGCCTAGGTACTTGCCGAAAGGGGGGTCGACGATCAAATACGTCCTTACCCTACTGAGCCTAAATGCAACAATCTACATACAATCCGGACGCTTCGTCAAAGAGTATCGCATATTAGGTATAGGGGATGGATAACGTTAGACCCTACTAACCCGATAAGTCGTGTCTGAGTCAAGCTCATCACCAACAGAGATATTACTGATCAACTATCAGTAAATCTCATCCACCGTGGCCACGGATTTCTAGTGATAGCCAATTGAACACAGTGCGACATCGACTCCTAATACCAGGAGAGACAAATCTCTGACAATCGACCACTGCCTCCATGTAGCTTGGGACCGTACCTAATTAAAACATGTTTGCACGACTCCTTTGAGCCGTGGTAAGATAGTAATCAAAGTACGGTGGGAACTCACATGAGACAAATGACGATCTCAGGTCAAAGGACTAATCTGTACTCATGCTACCTAAGAGCTTCCATCTGACGATAGATATAATATCATCTAGAAGTTCTCGGTGAGTCCGTCAGATGTACTCACCTCCAGTGAGTACCTGTATACCATCTTAGGTGACACAACACCAATGGCTTGTGAGACCGGCCACCGCCCCTCGTCAGGGTCTAGAAACATATACACTAGTCTATTCTGGAATATCGATGCCCAGTCTTGATACTCCTACGACTAGAGACGTTTAAGAATGTGCTTATGGGCAACCCAGCTCCCACGTATATGATCGCCATCATAATGCTAGTGGTCAAGCAAGAATCCTATGGGCTTCATCAATGATGAAGTCATCTCGAGTAAGACTGTTATACCTGTATAGGCCCTTCTTCAATTATCATAATCGTCTAAATGCAATCACAATAATCGCCTTAAGGGTACTATATCCAACACAAAGCCCAAACAATACGGTAATAAACGAACTCATCTTAAAAATGGTTCGTATCTATTAGCATGTTACTTTCGATCGCATATCAAACTTATGATTCAAAAAATGCCGGTATTAAATTTGCAAGAAAGATGTATGTGTTAGTTTCCCCTTATGCTTCAAAAAGTCGTCCCGTAAACTCAACTTCTTTGATCATCCATAAGCGTCCGCCAATCTATAGATGAAGAATGAAAGAAAATCGGAAATAATGTTAGACCAGTAATCATATATCATACTTAATACTATTCTGCACATGAAACAATCAAGCAGAATACATCCTCTGGAGTTAGTAAACCGCGGCATGGAATTTGGATATCGGTTTCTTAAGAATCTCATAGCCGTTAATACGATAAAACGAATCCAACATCTGCAAGGCAAAACAAAGGGGTCACGAAACAATATTGATTCGATGATTTAAGCAAAAATTGAAGAAAAATCTTTAGCTGTTGTTTCAATGTTTTCTTCAAGCGGATAGTTTCGCTGCAGGGTTGATCTTATTAAAATGGGTAGTGGGCCTTTATGGGTCTACAGCCCTTTACTGAAACGTTTCATCCATTTTTAGGGTAAATTGTCAAAAAAAAACCGGCCTGCTGATTTAGAGAGGTTTTTACGATAAAAAATATGTTACCGCAATCAAGAACGGCGTCGCTTTGCAGCTAGCCGGTGAATACGGGTCGGTCCACAGGGATGTTGTAAATCTCCTAAATGTTCTTACGAGCTAATTCCAAACGGTGTTGGGTCTTTTAATTAGATCTAAAAACGAAGTTGAGTTATACTAGGATTAGGAAACTTGCTAGGATTAGGTTTAGGTAAAGTTTGGTAAATAAAGATCTACACCTCTTTCCAATGCCTTAATTTAGATATCATATTTAGGGGTTATGGTAAATTTTAATAAAGGGAATTAGGATGATTGGGAAGATGTTTCTGCCTCTAGATCCTTGTCCTTCCTTTCTTAATCTTTACCCTAACCTCCATGGAAAACTTACAGATCCGGGCCTTTATACTACGATATCACCGTTACCTCGAGGGTAAAGTGCCGTAGGGAGCGGAATAAGAAAGTATGCATGGAGTCCTAATGTTCATAAAAGATTGGCAAAGAAAAGAGATGAGAGATCTTCATCTCTCAAACCCTTCCATATTCCTAACTCTAACAAGCGAGGAAACTACTCGCTCATTGAGCGATCTATGAAAGACATAATTTTTATTTTGTTTTTATTTAAGAGATGAAAGATCTACTACAAGTTAATAAAATTCTAAACTATATTAAACTAGAGCAAGAAAAGAATTTACCTAGGGCAGAAATTAAAACTAAAACTAAGGCAGAAAAATAAACCTACTTACGATTGATGCTCTCCAACTTCAAAGAAACTGAAATTTTATTGATGAATAGAGGCATGAGAAAATACAATGAATTGGGTTCTATTTATAGGACATAGAAACCCTAGGTTACAATTGATTCACATGTCTGCAATTACAAATTTGCCCTTAGGTTAACTAGTCAGCGCTCCTCCTGAATTATGGTAAAAAATTCTCGCACCCCGGGCTCCAGACGGACGCGGAACCGCGGCCTGGGTAGGGTTTGAGCCGCGGTTCCGCGGCCCATTGGTCGACTTGGAGTGTGTGTTTTTCTGGGATTTTTCTCTGCTGTTTGGGCTTCTTATTTATTTGGTTCTTTTATCAATTGGGCTTCTACATTGGTTCCAGATCTCAAGTGAACAATTTGCAGTGGACTTTTAACCGTTCGCTTTATAATCTTGGACCTTGCGTTGCCTTGTTAATTGTGAACTGTTCTTCATCCAGGCTTGACTAAGATCCTTCTATTTGTTGGTCAAAAGTCCCTCTTTTGTATCGTCTTTTGTCTTTTTCACTGTTTTCGCTCCAAGAACCTGTAACCTGTACTACGTAGCAGACATGGGTCAAAAGCACCTGTTTTATTGTAAAATGCATAAGAATGGGGAATGCAATAACATAATATTATGATATAAACAAATACCCCCAAACTTATCTTTTGCTCGTCCTCGAGCAAACTTATTTTTTATTCTCGATAAAAACTTAACCGCACTTTCGCAGGGAAACGCGATTGCACTGAGCATGTGCAACAAGCCGTTAAACCTCTAGGTGTCCCTAGTAGGAGGAGTGTTGTCTCCTGAGGGTTTTCAGCGGATACTACCCACAAAATCCTATCAATTCGGCTTTTCGACTTTTGTTCTCCAATTAGGTTTCCTAACAAGGAATTCTATTATCTTTGACTCATAAATCATCCACCCATATTCTTCACGCTTCCTCATCATTTAACTTAAGATTATATATGTTCTATAGACTTATTTAGCTTTCGGCATTTCTTAAGTTCTCCTTCTAAGGTTCCATCTCCACTTAGGAATTTCTATCAAATCTACTAAAGATACAAGTTCTATTCGTCATCCCTTTCTCTCATCTAAACTCCAATTACATATCCCCACGTGTGTGTATAAATAATCCCTACACTTGGAAATTCAAATCAAGCAATCATACTCTTGTCCGTTGTCCAAAGTACTTATTATTTAGTGAATTTTTAATTGAATTTTGCGTACACATCCTTCATGCGACCGTTAATACTTCTTGAGGTACCAACAACCGATTACAAGATGTGTTTGCACATTAAAGCGTAATTCCTAGTCTTATAACACCCAAGGCTTTTTAGCAGTGACTCCCAAACCAGTTGGTCTAAGGCACTAGGTGATGAAGCACCCTTGCTAAATATTTTTCTATTTTTTTTAGCCTTAAGTAATCACAAAAACCAGTGTTCATTTTTTTCTTTATTCACACTTGTATTTTTTTCATTTTCTTTTCTTCGTACTAAGGACTTTAGACAAGAGCATTTCAAGGTCTCCTCTACTATTCCAAGTTTCAATGTGCGTGTTTGTGCAAATTGTAGGGTATACATTTTCAGAATCTAGACTTAAGCTAGGAATTATTTTTCAAACTTATATCTAATAAAAATATCAATACTTTTCCTTTGTTTTGACTTAGCCCAAGAAGTGAACTCAAAATTTGCTTATTTCTAAATAAACTAGAAAGACATATACTTTCTACTGTTAAACTTTAAAGAAGGTTATTTTTAGGGTTTTTAATTTACTAAGTCTAAGATCTAGTTGTTCCCAGCTAGTTAATCTATTTGTCAAACTCAAGTCAATTAGCCAAAATTGAATACATTAATTTTTATAATTTTTGAAAATTTTCAATTTTTATGGGTTTTTCTTTTTCTAATTTTTTTTATTTTTCAAATTTTTCAAATTTTTATAATTTTTATATAAAGATGCAATGCAAAAATATACATATGAATGCGAAGGAAGAAAACTTACCAAGCATATCCCCAAACTTAAACTGGACAGTGTCCTCACTGTCATGCTGCACCAAGTGGGTTGATAATATCGGCAATTTCCTGCTTATTATTATATTTACATATTATACACACCCCCAAACTTATTTGAAATAAAGTTTTGGAAAAAATTGATTGGAAATTCGGGGGTGAAAGTGGAGG
This sequence comes from Agapanthus africanus, assembly GCA_030015575.1. Lineage (NCBI taxonomy): Eukaryota > Viridiplantae > Streptophyta > Magnoliopsida > Asparagales > Amaryllidaceae > Agapanthus > Agapanthus africanus. The sequence continues at coordinate 436,161,498 of JASDDO010000008.1, read as the reverse complement.
AGATTTAAGCGGTGTAGATCGGCTCCTACAAAAACAGGAGCTCCTCCAATGGGTCCGCTGTGAGGAATGGTTTTAATCGATGTCCATTTACTTTAAATAAAGTACCATCCTCCGCATTTTCAAGATCGACTGCACCGTGTGAATAAACGGTGCGTACTACAAACGGTCCTTTCCACCTAGAACGGAGCTTGCCGGGGTGATAATGTAACCGAGTATCATAGAGTAAAACCTGTTGACCAGGTTTAAATGTTTTACGCAAAAGGTGTTTATCGTGGAACACCTTAGTTCGGTTTTTAGCAATTACAGCATTATCATACGCCTCATCCCGCAGCTCTTCTAGTTCATTCAACTGCAGCTTTCGATTGCTTCCTGCATCTCCTAATGATAAATTCAACTCTTTGATAGCCCAAAATGCCTTATGCTCAATCTCTACTGGGAGGTGGCAAGCCTTCCCGTAAACAAGCCGGTATGGAGACATACCAAGATCGGTCTTGTATGCAGTACGGAAAGCCCATAGTGCATCGATTAATTTGAGTGACCAATCTTTACGGTTTTTAGAAACCGTTTTCTCCAAGATTTGCTTGATTTGCCGATTTGAAACCTCGGCTTGCCCACATGTTTGGGGATGGTATGGCGTTGACAGCTTGTGGGTAATAGAATATTTGCGCATTAAGGACTCAAAAGTCCTATTGCAAAAGTGAGAACCATTATCACTTATTATCGCTCGAGGGTGCCCAAATCGAGAAAAGATATGTTCTTTAAGAAATCGGACGACAACCTTGTTGTCATTCGTTCGACTAGGCACAGCCTCGACCCACTTTGAAATGTAGTCAACAGCCAAAAGAATATAAACATTCCCAAAAGAATTTGGAAATGGTCCCTTGAAATCTATTCCCCAAACATCAAAAACATCCACAACCAAAATTGGTTGGAGCGGCATTTCGTTTCTCCACGATATCCGGCCCAAGTATTGGCACCGGGAGCAAGTCTTGCAGTATTCATATGCATCCTTGAAGAGTCGTGGCCAATAGAAACCACACTGCAAGACTTTCTCGCCTGTCTTCTTTGGGCCAAAGTGCCCGCCACATGCTTGATCGTGGAAAAAAAACAGCACACTCTTAAACTCGTTTTCCGGTACACACCGACGAATGATTTGGTCGGAACAATATTTAAAAAGATAAGGTTCATCCCAGTAAAAATGCTTTGCTTGGGACAAGAATCGAAGTTTATCCTGTTTCGACCAATCTTTAGGTATCAAGCCGGTGGCTAAGTAGTTTACGATATCAGCGAACCATGGTTCGCAAGAAACGGTTAAGAGTTGCTCATCGGGAAAAACATCTTGGATTGGAAGTTCAAGTGTAGGCGAAGAAGGAAGTCGTGAAAGGTGATCGGCCACTACGTTTTCACATCCTCTTTTGTCCCTTATGACAAGGTCAAACTCTTGTAGCAAGAGGATCCAACGTATTAGCCTTGACTTAGCATCCTTCTTCGCAAAAAGGTGGCGAAGAGCTGAATGGTCGGTATACACAATAACTGGAGAGCCGATTAAATAAGGCCGAAATTTTTCAAGTGCAAACACAACTGCTAAAAACTCTTTTTCCGTTGTTGTGTAGTTTAGTTGGGCCTCATTTAGTGTTCGGCTAGCGTAATAAATCACGTGCGGCATCTTATTAATGTGCTGTCCAAGAACAGCACCAATGGCAAAATCTGATGCGTTGCACATAATTTCGAAAGGATGCGTCCAGTCTGGAGATGAAAGAATGGGCGCAGAAATGAGAGAGTGTTTCAAAGACTCGAACAATTCCATGCAAGTTGAGTCAAAATCAAATGTTGTGTCCTTGGCCAATAAGAGAGTCAAGGGTCAAGCAATCTTGCTGAAATCCTTGATGAACCGTCTATAAAAACCGGCATGGCCAAGGAAAGCTCGGATGTCTTTGACGCATTTAGGAGGAGAAAGAGTAGAAATAACTTCAATTTTGGCTCTATCAACCTTTATGCCGTTTTGCGAGATGACATGTCCAAAGACAATGCCTTCTCGCACCATAAAATGACACTTCTCCCAATTTAAAGTTAGGTTCTTATCCCTACAGCGGGTAAGAACCACGTCAAGGTGTAGCAAACACTCGTCGAAGGAGTCACCAAAAATGGAGAAATCATCCATAAAGATCTCCAAAAACTTTTCCACCATGTCTGTAACACCCGAGCCCGATGCTACTAATTTCTGTTACTGTTTGAGTATAATGTGGTACTCATTTCATTTAGCCTGCTTGATTGTTACTTACTGTAAAATTTTACCCGCCAAATTCATTTCTACATATAACAAATTTTAGCATTTAAAATAAAATTAAAAATATTCATCTTGGCCTACTTGACACCCCTAACCCCGTTGTAGCATCCGTGCATTGTGTTCTCGTCCCGTTCAGTGAAACGGGCGAGTTTGGATGGCTACGTGCACGTACGTGTGTCCGTTTTGGGGGTATGCTTTTTAATCATAAGACACTTAATTTTAAAATTTGGAACCCGCTTAAAATCCTATTATTTCAATTTCAAATTTTTGGACCCGATCCGGGCGCGATTTGGAAATGTTTTATTTTGCGCCAAAATCCAAAATTTTAATATTCTTTAAACCGTAATATATTTCCTTAACCTTATATAATTTTACTATTCCTATCTTCTAAATCTTTAATAAAGAAAATTTCATAACGTCCAAATCCCTTCTCAGCCTATCAGAAGCCCTCAAATCCTTCATGGGCCCCATTCCCATTCTCTCTCTATCTCTTTCTCTCACCGTCTCTCTCTCTTTCTCTCTCCATCCCATATCTTTCTCTATCTCTCTCTCTCCCTCAAATCTCTTTTCTCTCTCTTATATTTTCAAAACTCCTTTCCTTCCTCCATTCTTTCTCGTGAGAACCCGAACCCCATCCTCAGCGAACCCTAGCCATCGCCGTCTCCCTCCTCGCCGCCCAACCCCAACACCGACGACACCAGCACCCTCACCTCCTCATCCTCACCTCGCCAAGCCCCTCTTCCTCCTTCTTCGAGCCACCTGCACACCCCGCCGCAGCCACCTGCAACCCCCCTGCACACCGTCGGACCGCCGTCTGTCGCCGCCGACGACCCCGTTCCCGTGTCCCCGGCCTCGCAAGCACACCCCTCGGTGAGATAACTTCCCTCCTCTCTTCCCTTCTTCTTTCATTCTCGGCTAATGCGTTCTTGATCTGCAGACCTCTCCCCGTGGTCACTGTAGGCCACCGCCGGAGACGTCGACTTCGTCGTCGTTCTCACGTCTCCTCTCTGTAATCACAGAACATAACCTTGTAAGCCTCCTCTTCCTCTTCTTTAGTTTCCCTTCATTTCTTGTTGCATAGTCTTCTTGACATTTACTGTTCACCTTTTCGCCGGAATCCGACGATGCCGACGACGTGATCCGACGTTCCAGCGAAGTACCCCGATCCGCGTGGTTCCATTGTTCGTTGTTTGGGTTCAATCCGTGAACCGTGCGCCCGTCGCGAGTTTCCCCGCCGACGTTATCGTTCCGTTTTTTCCCGGTTCGCGACCCGTCGAGGCAAGTACCCTTGCTACATGCTATACAATATTTACATATATACTATGACACCCTAAACCTGTAAATTTAACTTGGTACGATCATTTCTCATTTTCGGGTACAATATTGCATTATATCATTTTACCGTTAAACTTGGAACCTACAGTTGCAAATTGAACCTAATAACCATATTTACTTGTTTAATCATATTTTTAATGTTAACGTAGCTTATGGCATTTATCCCGGTAGTTCTGTTCCATTCGGACACTCGTATGCATTTAACCTGAAATAGCTGTACTGCACCGTTACATAAATCATTGCACCTCTAAGGGTTCTTAAACCTGTTAACATAACTAAACGGCTATACTTGTCTTACTGCACTCTTGTAATCATCTCTGTGACAAATTTGATAACTGTATTGCAAATTGAATGAAACTGCCTATTACTTAATTCATTGCTTATCTCATGTTGTTAATACCCATGTTTGATTATATATCTGATTGTGAGCACACCCACGATATTGTTTACATCTTGACCTGCCTTGCTAGACACATATATATATTGATATACCTGACATGGTACCGTATACTGTTGACTTGACCTGATGTACCATGACCTGACCCGTTACCTGATCTTGTGTCTAATGCCAACAAACCTGACATGTAGTCCTCATGGACCGTTCCTGTTGTCTATTCAGACAAACCTACTTTTACCTGATCCTGTGTTGGCATTAGTTCTTAATTACTGAATACCTGACTTGACATACATATAACTTGGGGGTATGGAGAAATCAAAGGTGAAACCTGACTTGTAACTCAACAGTTCACTACCTGTTCTGATCAGTCTTATGGGCTAGGCCAGCCGCGGAGTGATGATGCTGACATCACTCGCCTATACCTGCTACCTTTTACTGCCTAGCGGCATGTCTCGGAATCAGCCCGAGAGTCTTGACCGTGGTCCCGGGCACGCACGTGATACTATTGAGTTACATCGACGATTCATCAATTGATTTCAAAGACTTTAGAATGGAAAACCTGATAGAACAGTTTAGTTTACCCACTGCACACTACCCTGTACTGATCTGATTCATATTATTGTTATTCCTGCTGCATTCATGTTTATTTTGCATTGCCTGTTACACTGTTCATATTATATTACTTGATGACATGACGCGCTGACGTCTGGGTTTTGCATGGCCCAGATTCCGTACCGCTGTTGCAGTCCGAGCAGGAGTACTTCAGCCAGCAGGCTGAGCTGTGAGGTGTTAGTATTAGTTTGTTTTTATTCCCTGCAGTTTATTCCTGATGTGAGCCCGCATTATGGGACATACATTTCAGTTATTTGTATTGGATCATTTGCTTCCGCATTTATTTATTATTGACTCAGGTTATCTTGGATTATGGACATGTTTTAGATAGTTTTATTGTATTCTTGATATCTCTACAGCCGTAATGTAACTGTGGATGGATGCTTCCTACCCACAGGTAGCATGGTTGGCTATGTCACGTGCCCATTTTTAGCGTACTCTGGGAAGCGGGGCGTGACATGGTTCTTTTGGTATCAGAGCCATAGGTTAGTTGGGTTGATTCTTTTGTAGTTGGGTATTGTACCCAATACACGAATCAGAATACCCGTATTTAGGAAACATGTCCTGCCACCTTGCCATTTACCATTCTTGAATCACATTCTTCCTGATTATATCTTTTACGATATGCAAACTTCCTTTACATATCGACTCGAAAAACCTGATTCCTTATTATCTCTAGGACTTTGGTGATTTGGGTGGAGTTAAGTAATTGTGGCTATGATACCGCGGCATAGTTACAATGCGGTACTCTATTTAAGTATCTTGGAGTTCTATTCTTGATCTATATTTTGAATCTATCATCATGCTAATGTTGGGTGTTTTGATTTCAGGAATATGGCCGGTAAGAATTTGAAGATGTACCAAAGACGTGCGGGCAAAGCCGCCATGCGTAGAGTGATAAGGGGATTGCTGGAGAATCTAAAGAGACAGACCGAGCTGAAACCGGCGTCTACGTTGAACCAAACGTCTGTACGTAGAAGTGTTCCGGTGAACAGACGCGGCGTAGCTCCAATGAAGAAAACAATTGTGGGTGATCAGAAAAGGAGCGTGATTTGTAACTACTGCCATGTACCCGGACATGTGCGAAAAGATTGTCGTAGGAGGCTGGGACTCTGTTTTGGTTGTGGAGCGGCTGATCACGCCGTTAGTGCTTGTCCGTCGAAGCTTCGTACGGGGGATGATATTCAGAAGCCTCCGCAGAGACCATTCCAGGGACAAAAGCAGTTGACTCAAGGACCTAATCAGGCTCGAGCTTTTACCTTGACGGCTGAGGAAGCTAAGGCATCAGGAGAAGTCATTTCAGGTATTCTACTCGTTCATGGTTTTCCCGCATTAGCATTATTTGATTCTGGTGCATCCCACTGTTTTATGTCATCCAAGTGTATAACTACACACTCGATTGCCTGCACAACCCTGTCTAGTTTCTGGGATATACACACTGGGAATGGGAAAATCATATCTAGTAGGGAGTGTAAACATTGTACAGTTATTGTGTGCGGACGGGAGCTTTTTGCAGATTTCTTGGTGATTGATACGGGCAGCTACGAAGTCGTCTTGGGAATGGATTTTCTTGGCACTTTCCACGCTCACATTGACTGTAGGGCAAAGAAAGTAATTTTCCAGATTCCCGGACATCCCGAGTTTACCTTCACTGGAGGAAGCAGTTCTGTCGGGCTAGTCGAGTTTAGGGCTAGGCCGACAAACAATATTCTTGCAGCAATGGAAGTTGATAATGGTGAAGAGCCGGCTGTTGTTCGTGATTTTATGGACGTGTTTGAAGATATATCGGGTTTACCGCCGAAGCGAGACGTGGAGTTCGCAATTGATCTTATTCCTGGTGCAGCGCCAGTATCTAAAGCGTATTATCCAATGGCACCAGTAGAGTTGGAAGAAATTAAGAAACAGGTTGCAGAATTGCTTGAGAAGGGTTGGATTCGAAGCAGTAACTCGCCTTGGGGAGCTCCAGTTCTTCTAGTAAAGAAGAAGGATGGCACAAGAAGGACGTGCATCGACTATCGAGAATTAAACCGGGTGACTATTAAGAACAAGTACCCTATCCCTTGCATTGGAGAACTTTTTGAGCAGCTTGGTGGCGCGAGGGTATTCTCGAAGCTGGATTTGCGATCCGGATATCACCAGGTCCGAGTGAAAACAGAAGATATTTGGAAGACGGCGTTTCGAACTCGGTACGGACATTACGAATACTTAGTGATGCCCTTCGGAGCAACGAATGCGCCGGCAGTATTCATGGACTTGATGAACCGAATCTTTTCACCGTTCTTGGATCAGTTCATTGTGGTATTCATCGACGATATTCTGGTTTACTCGAAGAATTTTGAGGAGCATGCTGAGCATTTGAAGATTGCACTGCAGACGTTGAGACAGGAGAAGCTTCATGTAAAGATGAGCAAGTGCGAGTTTTGGCTGGAGGAAGTAAAGTTTTTGGGGCATATTGTATCTGGCGATGGAATTGCCGTCGATCCAGAAAAGATTGCAGCGGTTCGAGATTGGCCGATTCCAAAGAATGTTGCGGAGATAAGAAGCTTTCTTGGACTCGCCGGATATTACAGGAGATTTGTGGAGAACTTTGCTCGTCTGGCAGAGCCGTTAACCAAGCTTACGCGCAAGGAGGTACCTTTTGTATGGACGGATAATTGTGTGTTAGCTTTTGAGACGTTGAAGCAGAAGTTGATAACCGCCCCTATTCTGACCGTGCCAGACAATTCCGGAGGATTTGTGATTCTCAGCGACGCATCTGGGAAAGGATTGGGATGTGTTTTGATGCAGCATGGTAAGGTTGTAGCGTACGCATCGAGACAGTTGAAAACCCATGAGAATAATTATCCAACTCATGACTTGGAGCTTGCGGCTGTGATTTTCGCTTTGAAGATTTGGAGACACTACCTTTTGGGCGAAAGGGTCGAAGTTTTCACTGATCATAAGAGCTTGAAGTATGTGTTCACGCAGAAGGAGCTTAATATGGGGCAGCGTAGATGGTTGGGGCTGATGGCTGACTACGATCTTGATCTTAAGTACCATCCGGGGAAGGTTAACGTCGTGCCGGATGCGCTTAGTCGGTTACCAGCAATTCAGGTGTTAACTACGCAGAAGGAGCTTGTTGAAGATTTTCGAAGATTTGACTTGGAGGTTGTGCTACCGCGTTCTACGGGACAGTTGATGCAGCTGTAAGTGCAGTCGTCTTTGATTGAGAATATTAAAGCAGCACAATCGCAGGATCCTAGACTGCAAAAGTTTCGAGAGCAGGTTGAAGCCGGACTATGAACAGATTTACTGATCTACGAAGATGGTTCGTTGAGGTATGGTAGCCGTTTGTGTGTGCCAAAGGGAGATACTCGTGAAGAACTTATGAAAGAGGCACACAGTTCAGCTTATTCTGTACATCCAGGAGGCACAAAGATGTACCGAGATATTCGACAGCATTTCTGGTGGGAAGGCATGAAACGGGAGATTGCTCGCTTTGTGGCTAAGTGCTTGGTGTGTCAGCAAGTTAAGGCTGAACATCAAAGGGTTGCTGGTTTATTGCAACCACTTCCGATTCCTCAGTGGAAGTGGGAACATATAACCATGGATTTCGTGACGGCTTTACCGCGGAGTCCAAAAGGCAACAATGCTGTATGGGTGATTGTTGATCGGTTGACCAAGGCAGCTCACTTTATTCCTTTTCGGGTTGTTCAATCAACAGAGACCTTGGCGGAGCGGTACATGCAAGAGATTGTAAGATAGCATGGAGTACCGGCGAGCGTCGTGTCCGATCGGGACACTCGGTTCTTATCACACTTTTGGCGGAGTTTACAGGGAAGTTTGGGGACTCGATTGAAGTTTAGCACAGCTTATCATCCTCAAACTCATGGTCAGTCGGAGAGAACGATCCAAACTCTTGAGGATATGTTGAGATCATGCATGTTGGACTTCAAGGGTTCTTGGGAGGATCATCTACATTTGGTGAAGTTTTCTTACAACAACAGTTTTTAGGCAACTATCCAGATGGCTCCATTTGAAGCTTTGTATGGTCGTAAATGCCGTTCACCTATTTGTTGGGATGATATCGGTGAACGAAGATTGTTGGGACCAGTTTTGGTAATGCAGACAGTTGAGAAGGTTAACACTATCAGAAGTCATATAAAGGCAGCACAAGACCGACAGAAGAGTTGGGCAGACACGTCAAGAAGACCTCTAGAGTTCGCCGTGGGTGATTTGGTATTCTTGAAGATATCACCGACTAGAGGGGTGATTCGTTTTGGAAGTCGAGGAAAGCTTAGTCCTCGATTCGTTGGACCCTTTGAGATCTTGGAGTGTGTTGGTGAGGTAGCGTATCGTTTGGCGTTACCGCAGTCCTTGGCGAATGTGCACGATGTGTTTCACGTATCTCAAATACGAAGGTATGTTCGAGATGAAACGCACGTATTGGATCATTCGGAGTTAACAGTACGAGAAGACTTGACTTTTGAGGAGCGACCGATTGAAATCGTGGATCGAAGGGAAAAGGTTCTTAAGAACAAGGTGATCCCTCTTGTGCTTGTTTCTTGGGGTAACCGCTCGCATGGAGAGTCCACTTAGGAACGAGAAGATTAAATCCGGCAGAAGTTTCCTCACCTTTTCCTGTAGTTTTCTATCTTTGTATTCTTGGAATTTCGAGGACGAAATTCTTTTTGTAGTTGGGTATAATGTAACACCCGAGCCCGATGCTACTAATTTCTGTTACTGTTTGAGCGTAATGTGGTACTCATTTCATTTAGCTTGCCTGATTGTTACTTACTTTAAATTTTACCCGGCAAATTCATTTCTACATATAACAAATTTTAGCATCAAAAATAAAATTAAAAATATTCATCTTGGCCTACTTGACACCCCTAACCCCGTTGTAGCGTCCGTGCATCGTGTTCTCGTCCCGTTTAGTGAAACGGGCGAGTTTGGATGGCTACGTGCACGTACGTATGTCCGTTTTGGGGGTATGCTTTTTAAACATAAGACACTTAATTTTAAAATTTGGAACCCGCTTAAAATCCTATTATTTCAATTTCAAATTTTTGGACCCGATCCGGACACGATTTGGAAATGTTTTATTTTGCGCCAAAATCCCAAATTTTAATATTCTTTAAACCGTAATATATTTCCTTAACCTTATATAATTTTACTATTCCTATCTTCTAAATCTTTAATAAAGAAAATTTCATAACGTCCAAATCCCTTCTCAGCCTATCAGAAGCCCTCAAATCCTTCGTGGGCCCCATTCCCATTCTCTCTCTATCTCTCTCTCTCACCGTCTCTCTCTCTTTCTCTCTCCATCTCATATCTTTCTCTATCTCTCTCTCACCCTCAAATCTCTTTTCTCTCTCTTATATTTTCAAAACTCCTTTCCTTCCTCCATCTTTCTCGCGAGAACCCGAACCCCATCCTCAACGAACCCTAGCCACCGCCGTCTCCCTCCTCGCCGCCGCAACCCCAACACCGACGACACCAGCACCCTCACCTTCTCATCCTCACCTCGCCAAGCCCCTCTTCCTCCTTCTTCGAGCCACCTGCACACCCCGCCGCAGCCACCTGCAACCCCCCTGCACACCGTCGGACCGCCGTCTGTCGCCGCCGATGACCCCGTTCCCGTGTCCCCGGCCTCGCAAGCACACCCCTCGGTGAGATAACTTCCCTCCTCTCTTCCCTTCTTCTTTCATTCTCGGCTAATGCGTTCTTGATCTGCAGACCTCTCCCCGCGGTCACTGTAGGCCACCGCCGGAGCCGTCGACCTCGTCGTCATTCTCACGTCTCCTCTCTGTAATCACAAAACATAACCTTGTAAGCCTCCTCTTTCTCTTCTTTAGTTTCCCTTCATTTCTTGTTGCATAGTCTTCTTGACATTCACTGTTCACCTTTTCGCCGGAATCCGACGATGCCGACGACGTGATCCAATGTTCCAGCGAAGTACCCCGACCCGCGTGGTTCCATTGTTCGTTGTTTGGGTTCAATCCGTGAACCGTGCGTCCGTCGCGAGTTTCCCCGCCGACGTTATCGTTCCGTTTTTTCCCGGTTCACGACCCGTCGAGGCAAGTACCCTTGCTACATGTTATACAATATTTACATATATACTATGACACCCTAAACCTGTAAATTTAACTTGGTACGATCATTTCTCATTTTCGGGTACAATATTGCATTATATCATTTTACCGTTAAACTTGGAACCTACAGTTGCAAATTGAACCTAATAACCATATTTACCTGTTTAATCACATTTTTAATGTTAACGTAGCTTATGGCATTTATCCCGGTAGTTCTGTTCCATTCGGACACTCGTATGCATTTAACCTGAAATAGCTGTACTGTACCGTTACATAAATCATTGCACCTCTAAGGGTTCTTAAACCTGTTAACATGACTAAACGGCTATACTTGTCTTACTGCACTCTTGTAATCATCTCTGTGACAAATTTGATAACTGTATTGCAAATTGAATGAAACTGCCTATTACTTAATTCATTGCTTATCTCATGTTGTTAATACCCATGTTTGATTATATATCTGATTGTGAGCACACCCACGATATTGTTTACATCTTGACCTGACTTGCTACACATATATATATATTGATATACCTGACATGGTACCGTATACTGTTGACTTGACCTGATGTACCATGACCTGACCCGTTACCTGATCTTGTGTCTAATGCCAACAAACCTGACATGTAGTCCTCATGGACCGTTCCTGTTGTCTATTCAGACAAACCTGCTTTTACCTGATCCTGTGTTGGCATTAGTTCTTGATTACCGAATACCTGACTTGACATACATATAACCTGACTTGTAACTCAACAGTTCACTACCTGTTCTGATCAGTCTTACGGGCTAGGCCAGCCCCGGAGTGATGATGCTGACATCACTCGCCTATACCTGCTACCTTTTACTGCCTAGCGGCACGTCTCGGATTCAGCCCGAGAGTCTTGATCGTGGTCCCGGGCACGCACGGGATACTATTGACTTACATCGACGATTCATCAATTGATTTCAAAGACTTTAGAATAGAAAACCTGATAGAACAGTTTAGTTTACCCACTGCACACTACCCTGTACTGATCTGATTCATATTATTGTTATTCCTGCTGCATTCATGTTTATTTTGCATTGCCTGTTACACTGTTCATATTATATTACCTGATGACATGACGCGCTGACGTCTGGGTTTTGCATGTCCCAGATTCCGTACCGCTGTTGCAGTCCGAGCAGGAGTACTTCAGCCAGCAGGCTGAGCTGTGGGGTGTTAGTATTAGTTTGTTTTTATTCCCTGCAGTTTATTCCTGATGTGAGCCCGCATTATGGGACATACATTTCAGTTATTTGTATTGGATCATTTGCTTCCGCATTTATTTATTATTGACTCAGGTTATCTTGGATTATGGACATGTTTTAGATAGTTTTATTGTGTTCTTGATATCTTTACAGCCATAATGTGACTGTGGATGGATGCTTCCTACCCACAGGTAGCATGGTTGGCGATGTCACGTGCCCATTTTTAGCGTACTCTGGGAAGCGGGGCGTGACAATGTCCGAAAAGATCCCCATCATACACCGCTGAAATGCAGCTGGTGCATTGCATAACCCAAAGGGCATGTGACGATAAGCAAAAGTGCCAAAGGGACAAGTAAATGCGGTCTTGTCTTGATCCTCTTTGGCTATGGGGACTTGGTTATAGCCGGAATAGCCATCTAAAAAGCAGTAGAACTCGTGCCCAGCCAATCGTTCTAGCATTTGGTCAATGAAAGGTAAAGGAAAGTGGTCCTTCCTTGTCGCGGCATTGAGTTTTCTATAGTCGATGCAAACTCGCCACCCAATTTGGGTGCGAGTGGGAATTAACTCATTTGCCTCATTGGTAATGACCGTGATGTCCGATTTCTTTGGCACAACATGAATGGGGCTAACCCATTGGCTATCCGAGATAGGGTAAATGATACCACTATCAAGGCATTTAACAATCTCCTTCTTGATAGCCTCTTTCATAATGGGGTTGAGGCGTCTTTGTGGATCCCTTACTGGCTTGGCATCATCCATCAAGTGTATATGATATTCGACTATGAGGGGACTAATCCCCTTGATGTTCGCCTAGACCAGCAAAAAGCTTGCCGATTGTTTTGTAAGACCATTAAAAGGGCCTTCTCTTGCTCAAGAGCTAGAGAAGCTGATATGATGATGGGTAAGGTCTCATTCTCACCTAGATAAGCATATTTTAGGTGCGACGGCAAAACCTTTAGTTCGAGTTGAGGAGGTGAAACAATTGATGGTAACAATGGTGTAACTGTTTCAAACTCAAAGGATTCCATCAAAGGTTCAAATCGAGTGTACGCAACCGAGTCGGATGGTTCAACCAACTCATCCGAAAAAGCAAAAGACTCAAACTCGGGTGGAGAGTCTTCAAAATCGTCTACAAAGGTGAAACACTCATAATCTTTGTCCGCCGTAAAAGCTGTGTCGGATTCTAGGAGGAACGCACTAGTGGCGTCAACATTGCTGTGATCAAACATAAAATTTTCGAATTCACAGTCCTCCTCCGCGATCTCATTGATCGAGCAAACATCAAGTACGCTAGAAGTAGGCTTGCAAGGCTGACTTCCCAACTTGAAAATGTTGAGTTCAATTGTCATATTGCCAAAAGATAGATTCATTGAACCGTTACGACAATTGATCACCGCGTTAGAAGTCGCAAGGAATAGTCGACCAAGTATCACCGGAATTTGACTCCGAGGGTTAGCGACAGGTTGTGTATCCATAACAATAAAGTCAACGGGGAAAATGAAATCCCCTACTCTAATTAACACATCCTCCAACTCTCCCCTAGGATGGGTGATTGATCGGTCGGCCATTTGGAGAGTACAATGAGTGGGCTTAAGCTCTCTAACGCCTAATTGCTCGTACACAGAATAAGGTAGCAAATTGACACTAGCACCAAGATCTAATAGTGCTCTATTGATGTTCTTGTCCCCAATTGTTATCGAAATAGTAGGACAACCGGGGTCCTTGTGCTTTTGGGGCAAAGATTGGACAAGAGCATCGCTAACAGCACTAGCCACAAAAACTTTCTTTGGTACTTGTGACTTCCTCTTTTTGGTGCATAAGTCCTTTAAGATTTTTTCATATGAAGGTACTTGTTGGATTGCATCCAAAAGAGGGATATTTATGCCAACCTGTTTAAACAACTCTACAATCTTCTCCATCTGTGGAGTTGGTTTATTGGATCTCAACCGGTTTGGAAAAGGAACATTTTGAAAAGTTGTTGAGTCCAATTTTTTCGGATCAGATTATGGAGTTGGAACGGATCCCCGTGTAGATGTGTTCGTGTTGTGAGAAGTGGGTCCGTTCGAGCTAGAAGAAGTAGAGCCGTGTGAAGGATGGAGAATAGGCTCTAAAGAAGAAGAAGAAGAAGAAGAAGAACCACCGGCAGGGGTGTCATGGTTAATACCCACATTGTTTTGCAACACTTTTCCGGATCTCAACGTGGTCACAACATTTACGTTATGATTCTGCTGTTCATATGCAACATGTGCGTGACCGGGATTTGGCAGTGGTTGAGACGGAAGCTTTCCTTTTTCTCGCTCTTTCAACGCAGCATTCAGTTGTGCAATTTGTGCCTCAATAGATTTGATGCTTTGATCGTGTGAGGCACTGTTTTGCACCAAAGATTGAATAGAAGTTTCTAATCTCGCTGCGGATTGTGTAGATTGCTTTAGGAACATATCTAGACTTCTTTCGAGCGAGTTAACCTTGTCATTATTAGGTGGAATAAAATTGTTTGGCTGGTAAGAATTGTTGGGCACAAAATTGTTCACTTGATTAGGGTAAGGTTGCTGTTGGAAAGGTTGCTAATATTGAGCTTGTGGAGGTGCTTGTTGTTGTGGAGGAGGAGCCCTTTGAAAATTGTTGTTTCCTTGGAATTGTTGATTTTGGTTCCAAGCAAAATTTGGGTGACTCTTCCAACCCGGATTATATGTCGAAGAGTATGGATCATTTCTTTGTCGTTGCTGAAAGGCAGCATTGACTTGATCATGTCCTTGAGCAGATGCAGTGTAAGGACACTCTTCGGTGAGATGTGATGGATCCAAACAACAAGCATAAATAGTTCGTGGAGGCACAACAGGGGCAGGAGAAGGCGATGAGATTTTAATCTCAATCGCTTCTAGCTTTTTCGTAAGAGCGGCCATCTCGGCCTTCATAGCAATCGACATATCTAATTGATGTATGCCTGCCCTAGATTGACCAATAGAAGAAGATGGGGTGGTCTTAGTGCTCTCCCACTGAATTATTTGTTCACTAAGATCCTCAAGAAACTGCCACGCTTCCTCACTAGATTTGGTTAGAAAGTGACCTTGACAAATGGTTTCTAGCAACTGCTTCGTTGCCGTGTTGAATCCCTCGTATAATGTTTGGCAAAGTTGCCAACTTTCGATCCCATGGTGAGGGCATTGAACGAGTAGGTCTTTGAATCTTTCAAAACACTTCCAAAATGGTTCGGAAGGAGCTGGGAAAATTGTATAATCTCATTACGGATTTTAGCAGTTTTGTGATGAGGATAGAACTTTTTAAGAAAGGCCTTCACAAACTCGTCCCAATTTCTAATTGAATGTGATGCTGTGCTGTATAGCCACTTCTCGGCTAAGTCACATAAGGTGAAAGAAATGACCCTTAGCCTTATAGCGTCATCACTTAATTGGGTAGTTTTCATCATGGCGCAAACGTTTTGGAATTTGTTGATAAAGATATATGCATCTTCGGATTCCAAACCATGAAACTTAGGCAGCATATTGATGAAGTGGGGTTTGATCTCAAAATTGTCCCCATTTGTCGGTGGGAGAGAAAGACAAGTAGGTAGGGCGGTGCGGATGGGGTAGAAAAGATCCTGGAGCGCAACTCGTGTGGGCGCTTCAACAGGTGGGTGATTCGGGTTATTCGCACCTAACGGAGGTGGAATCAGTCCCGTCGGTAAGATGTTGTTAGGATTGTATCCCGACATACCTTCGGAAGAAGAATTTGAAGGTGAAAGTGAAGAAGTGGAAAGGATTTCGACTTCGGAGTCGAAAGGTTCATCGGTCGAACCAACGAAACACGGACTAATCGGGCGCTAGTGTCCCTAGTCCAACCGGACATACACTAAAAGGGGTAGTGTAGTCAAAAGATGAAAGACAGAATGTGGAGGTAAGAAAACGTCAATGAGAAGAAGTGGTGTAAGTGAGGTGCAAGATTTCTTTAGCGACAAGTTGCAAGTTTTGAAAAGAATTTTTTTTTCTTTTTTATGTGAGATTTTTGCAAAAAGATTTTTAAGAAAAGACTTTTGACACAAATGCAATTAACCACAAATGCAAAATCAGGCCTAGATGTAGGGTCACCTTGGTTAGCTAGACAGCTCCTAACTGTTCCAAAGGGCCAGAAATAGAACCTCAAACCGCCTCTTCACTGCCAATTGCGGCCAGGTAAGTGGGAGGCTCCCCTCTACAAGTAGCGGTCCTACTTAAGTAACCACTTGCCTTGACACACTTGCCTAGACACCGCAAAGTCAGGTTAGGATAAACGGTCGATGCCTATAACTAGTTCTCTGTCCTATTGAGCTCGAAGTCCTTAAGGCTGAGTCTAGTATTTTTTAATTAAGAATGGTCAATGCAAATGCTTTAAGTGATTTCTGGGGTCCTGGGAAGGGTAATGAAATCCTCACCTAATCTGAATTGGTCAAAAGCCCCTTAAAGTCCGATTAAAATATGCAAAGCAGTAAATCACTTGCAATCAATTATTTTTTAGCGCGGCACAAAGAATCCTGCAGAAAATCAATTATTGGAAGAGGGAAGAAGATTTTTAGCGCAAAGAATCCTGCAGAAAATTTGGCAAAAAGATATATGGGGATTTGCAGAGGGGAGAGAAAGAAACAAACTGAGCAAAATTTCGCGCGCTGAAGACGCCAGGGGACCGGGGATGCGCGGCACGAGGAGGCTCCGGCGGCGGTTTCGCGGCGTCGTGGAGGGTTCAGGGCTCTGGATTTTTCCTGCTGTTCTGCTGCTGAAATTCCCCTCTATTCCGATCTCTTGAATTCTGTTTCGCTCTCTGGATTTTTCCAGATCCGTCAATCCTGCAAAGATTCACACGAGAAACCCTTCAAACGATAAAAGATGATAGAATTTTTTTATTTTTTCAAATTTTTATGTTTTTTTTTATATTTTATATTAACCCGAAATTACAAAAAGGAAATTTTACGCCATCCCCGGCAACGGCGCCATTTGATTTAGAGAGGTTTTTACGATCAAAAATATGTTACCGCAATCAAGAACGGCGTTGCTTTGCAGCTAGCCGGTGAATACGGGTCGGTCCACAGGGATGTTGTAAATCTCCTAAATGTTCTTACGAGCTAATTCCAAACGGTGTTGGGTCTTTTAATTAGATCTAAAAACGAAGTTGAGTTATATTAGGATTAGGAAACTTGCTAGGATTAGGTTTAGGTAAAGTTTGGTAAATAAAGATCTACACCTCTTTCTAATGCCTTAATTTAGATATCATATTTAGGGGTTATGGTAAATTTTAATAAAGGGAATTAGGATGATTGGGAAGATGTTTCTTCCTCTAGATCCTTGTCCTTCCTTTCTTAATCTTTACCCTAACCTCCATGGAAAACTTACAAATCCGGGCCTTTATACTACGGTATCACCGTTACCTCGAGAGTAAAGTGCCGTAGGGAGCGGAATAAGAAAGTATGCATGGAGTCTTAATGTTCATAAAAGATTGGCAAAGAAAAGAGATGAGAGATCTTCATCTCTCAAACCTTTCCCTATTCCTAACCCTAACAAGCGAGAAAACTACTCGCTCATTGAGGGATCTACGAAAAACATAATTTTTATTTTATTTTTATTTAAGAGATGAAAGATCTACTACAAGTTAATAAAATTCTAAACTATATTAAACTAGAGCAAGAAAAGAATTTACCTAGGGTAGAAATTAAAACTAAAACTAAGGCAGAAAAATAAACCTACTTACGATTGATGCTCTCCAACTTCAAAGAAACTGAAATTTTATTGATGAATAGAGGTATGAGAAAATACAATGAATTGGGTTCTATTTATAGGACATAGAAACCCTAGGTTACAATTAATTCACATGTCTGCAATTACAAATTTGCCCTTAGGTTAACTAGTCAGCGCCGCTCCAGAATTATGGTAAAAAAGTCTCGCACCCCGGGCTCCAGACGGCCGCGGAACCGCGGCCTGGGTAGGGTTTGGGCCGCGGTTCCGCGGCCCTTGGTCGACTTGGAGTGTGTGTTTTTCTTGGATTTTTCTCTGCTGTTTGGGCTTCTTATTTATTTGGTTCTTTTATCAATTGGGCTTTTACGTTGGTTCCAGATCTCCAGTGAACAATTTGCAGTGGACTTTTAACCGTTCGCTTTGTAATCTTGGACCTTGCGTTGCCTTGTTAATTGTGAACTGTTCTTCATCTAGGCTTGACTAAGATCCTTCTATTTGTTGGTCAAAAGTCCCTCTTTTGTATCGTCTTTTGTCTTTTTCACTGTTTTCGCTCCAAGAACCTGTAACATGTACTAAGTAGCAGACATGGGTCAAAAGCATCTGTTTTATTGTAAAATGCATAAGAATGGGGAATGTAATAATGTAATATTATGATATAAACACCTGCTCAGGAGTTGTCTAAAAAGCTCTGATATTTTCAAAATTGTTAGGAAGGGCCCACTGCTCAAAATCTATGTGAAAAAACCCTTGGACCGCATTTCACTTGGGCCTTTATTCTCTCCAGTTGCTTGGATATTACAGACGACCAATATAAAAAGGGTTTTGGTTAGGCCTAGGTTTTTTTTAACAAGAGCAAATAGCCAGGGGTTCTTACACAAGTTAGAAGTGGGCCGGGGGCTTTTTTGACAATTTACCCTTCATTTTTAGAGGGAAAAAATGAGTCTAACCCTCTAACTTAGAAAAGCAATAGGTTTAGGTCCCTGATGGAGGTCGGAATCTCCCTCAGATGTTGTCCTCCGTCGATCTTGCTACTGTTCACCGCCGAAAACGGAGACGAACTGGAATAGACCGTCTTACCTGAATTTTGGGGCTGATGCTATTTGGATTTATCCGTCTACCTCTCCGAAAATACCAAATTGATTTATGGCACCATATATCGGAGGTTTGAACAGACGCGACCGTTGTACCAGATTTTATCAGATTCCTCCTCATTTTATGAGGGTTTTTTTTATTGTGGAGACGCTCTTCCCTGCAGGCGCAAGCCCCTGCAGTTAATTATGTTACCGTATTACGATAACCACTTTCTCCTGCTCCGGAAGTCCACTTCGTGTCGTGTGTGTTTTTGTTTGTTTTGATTGCCCGTGGATTGTATATGGAGACTAGTTTATGTCGTCACCCGTAGGGCGCGGATTAGTCTAAATCCATATATTTTAGATTTGGGCTTAGGTTTATTTAAGGACCGTTAATCTGGTTTGAGATTAAGATCAACTTAAACGTGTAAGCATTTGGGCTCAATTTGTTCTTGCTAAGGATGCGTCAGTTCAATTTGAGACTAAGATCAACTTAGTAAAATTTTAAGGATTATTTTTATTTAAGATCCAGCAAAAGAGCATTTGGGCTCAGCTGCGAGAAATTTTAGAGACTTAGCCAATTTGGGCTAAGTCTACTTAGCCTTTTTCTTTTCAAAAATGCTAAGTATTTATTTGGGCTCTGTTTGTTCAGCGCTTTTCTTTTCAAGTAAAAGTGCTAAGCACTTATTTGAGCTATGAAGCTCACATGTATGTCATATGAATCATTCAGTCATGGGCGCTGCCCAATAAATGTTGAGCACTTTTAGTTATTTTGACTAAATGTGAAGTGGTAAACACTTTTTATGTTGTCCACATGAGGTGCTCGTGCGGCGCTGTGCGCTGCCCAATTAGTGCTAAGCACTCAGCCGTTTTGGCTGCATATGAAGTGCTAAGCACTTTTATTCAGCGCCCATGTGTGTTTCACGTGAGGCGTTGGTCTTCTGTTTTGGACGCCTGCGTGTTTTTCATGTGAGGCGCTAGGCGCTGTTAAAAGGGGGGCGCCCATGTGAGGAGCACGTGAGAAACTAGTATTTTTTCTTTTTTTAGAAATTAAATATCTGTTAATGGTATTTTGACCATTAATGATCACCAAGATCTTCGCTTTTTGAAGATCTGAGATCGGTTTTTAAGAACTAAGTTCTTTTATAGGTTCCTTTCTCCTTTTTTTAGACCTAGTTCTTTTCTGAATCTTTGATTCTCAAGAACAAGATCTTCCCGATTAGAATTAAATTCTCAACTTATGAGAGACTTGTCTTGTGGATCTCAGATCTAGAGAAAGAACTAAGTTTTTTAAAAAATGGTTAAACCTTTGGATGTGATAGAGATGTTTTGATCTCTTTTCTTTACCTAGGGTTTTGAGAAGGAATGTCTTCTTCTTTGAGAATTGAATTCCATGTTCATTTTTAGATCTCCATGTATTTTTTCTGTGTCCCCCGTCCTCTCTGATAGTTGTTCCTCTTTTTTCTTTTTCTTTCCTCCCTTAAGACTTGAAGTCTCGGGTCTTTTATATAGTGAAGACAGGTTTGTTACTTAATTCTGAGAACATCTCTCATCGAGAGATTCCAATTGATTTAATTGGACTCAAAATTGAGTTAGGGAATTTTACCCACCATTGGATCTTTGATCCAAGAACTTCTATTTTTACAGAATATGATTTTTGTTTTTAACGAGATTGGGGAAATATTTTCCCCTATACAGAATTTATTCTGTAAAACGGTGATTTTTTAATTACCATTGGATTTTTAATCCAAGAGTTCTCTGTTTTACAGAGAGTAATCTTTCTTGTTTAGAAAGATTGAGAGAATATATTCCAAAATAGAATTTTATTCTATAATTGGATCTTTGATCCAACCGAGAGTATCTTTCTTATTATAGAAAGATTTGGGAAATGTTTTCTCCCAACAGAATTTAATTCTGTATTTTGATGATTTATCATCTCCGTTGGATGTTTGATCCAACGGCTCTGTTTAATAGGGTGTATTATAGAATTTTAATTCTACCTGGGTGCCGGCGTTCACGTGTTATGCATGTGGGTGCTACTTAAGAATTTAATTTTTATAATGGGTATTTATGTGCTTTGCACATTGGCGCACGCGTGAGGAGCACGTGTGGTGTCATCTAAGAGTTTAACTCTTATGTAATGAATTCTTCTGTGCTTTGCACATTGGCGCCCGCGTGAGGAGCACGTGTGTCACACCCCGCTTCCCGATATACGGCGAAGGGGACGTGACTGGTCCGCTACGTATTTACTGTGAAGTAAATACGCTAAGCGTATCTAAGTAATATAAAAGTAAAACACAAAAGACAGGATATAATAAACAATAACTTTATTTATTCACATTCTTTCTGTACAATGCATGGAAAGTAAATACAACTGAAATAGAAAGCGATGCCTAAACAATGGCATAACAGAAAAGAAGAGTACTGAAATGGAAAATGTACAATGTACTAGAGCTCGGGGTCTTCACTGAATTGGTCCAAGTCTTCAGCGATGGGCTCGATCTCTGACGTGTCCAGATCACCTGACGACATTCAAAGAAGAAAGAAAGAGAATGTCATCAGCGAACAGATCGCTCGGTAAGTCCCAAAGATCAGGGAGAAATAGAATAGACAGAATAAGAAGGTAGCTTTTAAAGTTGTATTTATAATGTTGTGTTAACGCTGTTGTTTGTAGCTTGGTACAGAAGAATGCCAGTGTATACGAGAGGAGTCTCTATATGCCAGAGACTAGAGGCAAGTATAGTATAAGGAATAGTTTATGCCACGGCATAACAATAACTGGATTCATGTTAGGTGTATTAAGTCTTACTGTCTCGTGCCACTTCTAACACCTACCGTACCAATCTACCCCTTAAACCCCGAGATGTCTTGTTTGTATTGTATTGTATTGTAAATTGTATTGATTGTATAATTGATTGACTGACCGAAACCATGATATCAGTAACGGATGTAACCGTAGAATCATGTAAATGGATGTAACTTGAGAATCGTGTAAATGGAATGTATATCTATGGTTCGGTTAAGTCAACTTGATAGATTGATAATTGGATTCATGGATTCCTGTTAAATTGTAATATTGAAGATTGTAGATTGTAGACTGTAGATTGTAGATTGTACTTGAATCATATTCAAGTCAGATTATTTAAAATGAGACCCAGTCTGAGTCAGAACAATTAGAAAAGAAATTGAAATCCTGAATTAGGTTTTGGTGTTATCGGTAACCGCTGCACATGGGCGGCAGGACTTGTGTCTTTTTCAAAGACGATTACCGTGTTGATAACACTGTTTGTTAGATTGTCTACCTTAGATAGGCAAGCACCCATATCTCCGGCTCCCTGAGGCTCAAGAGACTGGTTCCGCTTAAATCTATATTTACTAGGGTCCTTATTGTAATTTATATAACTTGAAAGGGTTTTATGTAAAAATAATTTGTATGGTTTTCAAAATACAACTCAAATATTTAATTATTGTATTTATGTACATACAACAATTTAATAATCAAGATAAATATGTATACATATTCGAATAGCATGAAATGAGTCAAGTATATTATACGAGTAACTACAAAAATTAATGCTATAAAGAAATATTATGTACGACTAATTAATCAAGTCGAACGAATGCGGAACATAAATAGAAATATGGCCCTAAGTGTTTTGCATGCGTGAGTTCCAGTTTCACCTAAATACGACTACCGGTTTGAGAGATATATCTGTTTTCGTATCGTTGCGCAAAACAGATCAGAATCTGTTCAGCACCGTCACATATTTCTAAAACACAGTTTGAGTTAATTCCATCAGGTTTCAGGTTAAAAAATTATTAGAAAATTTTAGGTCTTTCGATGTACTTATCCAAAACACCAAGATTCACATGATTTGGATTTCTGAAGCTCTAGTTATGATCATTTTAATATCAGCGTTTAAAACAGAAATTCAGATTTCTGGACAGCAACTATAAATTGTATTGCAAAACCTATATCGGGGTGTTTCATGAATTTATAAGTAATCAAGTATACATAAAATTATATTTCTATAAATTGTGCATCTACACATCTAAATTTTGCCACGAACGGATATCGGGGGTTTGAGTTATGTCTAATTTAAAAACAGTGTGCGAATCAGGACAGATTCTGTCAAGATCCGTCACTTAATATTATAATGCAGTTTTCTTTATCTTAGGTGGGTTTTCAGTAAAACTATAAAACTAAGAAAATATAGATCATTCGATGTAGATATTAAAAACACCTGAGTTTGCTCAATTTGGATACCGTTATACCAAGTTATGTGTCCTAGAAATTGACCGATAACTGCAGTTTTCGATTTTACGATCAGTGAATAAAAACGATGTAATTCCTAAACCGTTATGCGGTTTGATCTAAAATTTTTACAGCGTGTAAAAAATAATATATTCTATCATATGTAAATTTCCTGAAATTTTAAGAATTAAAAATTAATTTATAAAAATTATTTTAAAACTAAAGGTATTGATATGTCATATGTGAGAAATGAGAAAACCATGGTATTTATTCGTAATTTAATTTTTTTATAAACTTTAAATAAAGTGATTTAAAATAAAACAACAAAAATGCAATCCTAATTGGTCACTATGAAATCTTAACATGTGAATTGAGAGTAATGAAAAGACTTTACAAACTATATATGTGTGTATGTTTATGTGTTCATTATTTATATATGTATCCATTTAATTAATTATTTAGAAACTATGATATGTCAAGAGAAGTTTTTTCAGGGCAATATAAAACAAGAGAAATATAAAGAGAAAAAGAAAGAGATGGAGGGAGGGAAAGAGAGAAAGGACTTACATACACAAGCCGGTATTGTCACCGGGCTTGTCTATCCGCCGATAGCCTCGCGTTACCAGCGAGACCTTCTTGAAGACTTTTTCATGTTCTTCTTCTTGGACTCTAGGTGAAGAGGGAGAAGTGAGAGATAAAAAATGTGAGGAAGGAAAAGATAGAGGAGGACAAATAAAGATGGTGTAATGGTGAATTATGTATAATAATATATGCATTTAACATGAGAATTAAAAGAGAAATGAAAGGCCACCATTCATTTTGGAAATGAGAGGTCTCATTTTTAGGTTATGAGAAGAATAAAAAAATAATAAAAATAATTGCAAGAATGGGGATTTGAACATGTGACTTATGAAATAACAATGCAAGGACCTAACCAATGAGTTACAAGGTTGTTCATGCAAATATTTAATTAGAATTAAATATATGTTGTTGCTTAAAAAGAAAGTGGGCTTTCCAGATGGGCTGTAGAGAATAAGAATAATGGATTTGGGTTAAATATTTATGAAAGAAAAAATAAGAATGAGAAGTTAAAAACTTAAATATAAGAAAAAGAAATTGTACACAGAAAAATACATAATAGATTGAGGAATAAAATAATAATAAATTTAATAGAAAAAAGAAAATACCAAATACAAATAAATACAGTATATTATTGAAGAGTGATAATACAAATGTATAAAGATTTTAGGGTCATTACAACGTGCGGCGCCATCTAAGAGTTTAACTCTTATGAACTTTTCTGTGCTTTGCACATTGACGCTCGCGTGAGAAGCACGTGAGGCGTCACCATATGATTTAATCTTATAAGATTGTCTCTGGCGCTGGCGCCCTCATGGAGAGCACGTGAGGCGCTGCCTCATTGAATTCAACAGAGCTTTGCTCTTTTATTAAGTTAAATATATTGGGGAAACAAATGCCCCCCCACCGTTGCTCTCATGTCGGTGCAACGGTGTCACCTTTTCCACCGTTCGATCTCCTGGGAAGTTGAACCGTCCCTTCATGTCTTATAAATAGGGCCTTTGGCCCTTGAGATGACTGTCGTTTCGTCATCTTCCATCTTCTTCTTTGAGAATTTAATTCTTTTCTCAGAGCTCAGATCTCTGCCCAAAGAAACTCTTAGAGTTTAAATTCTATTTAAGAAAATTGGTAAGGATTATGACCATTTTTCTCTTAAAAGAGACTCTTTTTGTCTTGGATTTTTAACCCATTAACAGAGCTTGGCTCTTTTTCTTGAAATGATCACTTGGAGATCTTAAAATCTTTATTTTAGGTAGACCGTTGGTCTCAAAAATCTTAGGGTTTTACCTGGTTAGTGACTTTGATCTTTGAGGGTTGTTTGGAATTTAATTCCATTTTCCGTGGGGATTTCTGGGATTTAATCCCATTAGAGGAATTTAATTCTGGGTTGTTCTACAGAGTTTAGCTCTGAGAAATTTTCTTTTTTAAGAAATTCTTTTGGGAATTTTATTCCCCTTCTCTTTCTTTCTAGGGCTCTTCTTACAGATTTGAATCTGCTGTAGAACTCGTTTTTCGAGAGAGTTTAACTTCACAGTTCAATGAGATTTTTCATTAAATGAGAATCCTTCCGAATTCTTGCACTGAGTGCCTGCCTCATTATTGATGGGGAATCATCTTGATTTTGTAGGGGATACTTTTTTTCCTTCTAGATTGTAATGATTATGGTATTTTGATTGCTAACCCTTTACTGGTTTCTCTTTTCAGATACTATGGCTTCTCATCTGTATGATCTTGAGAAAATTATCTCTTATGAGGATATTCGTATCCAAGGCCGTTGCCAGGGCCAAGAATTTACTGACGCCCAGTGCGCGGAGGTGATGCGTCGTGTAACAACCGAGTTCAGTTATACCAATTTCTGTTGCCGAATTTATTGTTTGTGGTTTTTTTTTTAATCGTGTTTGGATGCGAATGATAGTTTACTTTACATTCGACCCACTTGTCTGAACCTGTTGATTCATAGTTATAGTTTACCCTAACTTGTTGCCTAGAAACATGCATCTAGTATGAACTGCATATCAACATTTTCGTCTAGCATCGCGTATTTTTGCATATAACAATTTAAGTCACGTAAAATAATTTAAAAATACATAACATGGCCTGCATGATACCCCTAACCCTGTGGTAGCGTCCGTGCATCTTGTTTTAGTCCCGTTCAGTGAAACGGACGTGTTTGGATGGCTACGCGCACGTACATGCGTCCGTTCTTGGGGGTATGCTTTTTCGTTACATAATCTTTCATTTTAAATTTTGGAACTTACATAAAATTTTCGTATTTCAAATCCAAAATTTTGGACCTGACCCGGACGTGTTTTGAAATACTTTTGTATCTCGCCGAGAATCATTTATTTAAAATCTTTTAATATTAATCGAATAAATTTTCTTCTATTCTGTTGGTTACAGAAAAATCTTTTTAAATTTTTCTTTCTTTAAAATATTTTTTTAGGCCAATCAGACTCTCCCTTTTATGAGCCGACCCCACCTCTCCCTCTCAATATATCTCTTCCTTTTTCTTCCCTTCTCTTTCTCTCCCTCTTCTCTTTTTCTCTCTCCCCGCTAAAAAACAAGTTTCTTTCTCCTCTCTTCCTCTCTCTCCTCTCGCGCATCCCCCCTCTCTTCTTTCTCTCACTTCTCGCTTTTACTGTTGGCTTCTCGGTTGTGGTCACCGCGTACGGGGTCGCGTCACCTCCCTTAACCGTTCCCTCATCTCTCGTCTTCATAAGAACCCCCGAGCTTCCTTCTTCAACCCATCCTCATCTCTCAAACCCTAATACCCTCATTGCTTCCTCCTCCTTCAACAGAGCCCTCACCTCCTTCTCCTTCGCCACCTCCTCATCTCCCTCATTCTCCAATAACCCACCTGCACACACCCTGCACAACACCCCAGCCAACATCAGCCGACCCAAACCCTAACAACCAACCCTCTTCGCCGGAGTCGATCGCCGCCGCCGATCTCGCCCTTGATCCCAGATCATCTTACACCACCGTGAGCCCTGCACACCATCTCTTCTTCTTCTTTCTTTCCTTCTTCCTTTCTTTAATTCCCTCTTCTGTTCTTTTCATAGGCCGCTGCCTCTGCAGGTACCTCGCCGGAGCTCCGTCGACGCCGTCGACACCTCACGACCATCTTCGCCAACCACAATGAGCTTCCTTCTCCTCCTTCCTCCTTCCCTTCTTCTCTTCTTCATTCCTTTATACATTTCTTTTCTTCTATTGTTTACTGTTTTCTTTTGTTCGTCGGAATCCAGTCGCGCCGTCGACGATTCTGACGACCCAGCGAGGATATCTGACCCGTGTGATCCCATTGTACGTTGTGTGGATTCGTTCCGTGTACCGTGCGCGCGTCGCGACTTTTTCCGCCGACGTGTGACGTTCCGTATACCCGTATCACGATCCGTCGAGGCAAGTGAAACTTGCTACATGCTATTCATAATATTTTATATTTATTTACATGTTAAACCTATAGATTTAATCCAATGTCTCATGTTACATTTTAACATTCGATGTCCATTTTATCATTTTAGATTTATAACTCGGAACATACCATGTTGCATTTTGATTTACTATACCCAGTACCCATATCTGTATTTCAATCACATAATAATTAGTTATGTAGCCCATAGTACTTTTTTAAAATAGTTTATCACTGTTCAAACACTCGTTTGCATCCATCTCGTCTATTATATATGTTATTGCATCAATAGATCACTTGAATGTATAACATTGAAATATTCACATTCCACATTTGATAAAGTGTAGTTTAATTAGTATTGGAACTTAAACTTTAACCCTAATCATAACTGTGCATCAATATACCTTAATCTGTACCTGATTGCATTTCACATTACAATGTTCCAGTTTATTGTTCTATTAGTACCCATGCTTGTTTTATATACCCATGCTTATGTTAGTTTGATTAGGATCACCCATATGACATCTTGTGCATCCTGACATGACTTGTTACACCTACTATTTGACACGACATGGTACCGTGCAACTTTTGACATGACACGATACCTATATACATTACTTGACTTGACCTGATGTACCATGGCTTTACCTGTTACCTGATCTTGTTACTAATGCCAACAAACTTTACTTGTTGTCCCTACGGACATTTCCTGTTGTCTATCCAGACAAACTTATACCTGCCTGATCCTGTGTTGGCATTAGCTCCAGATTATTTAATACCTAATTTGAACACATATAACTTGGGGGTATGGGGAAATCAATGATGAAACCTGACTTGTAACTCGACAGTTCGCTACCCTTACTGATCAGTTTTAGAGGCTAGGTCAGGCTTGGGATGCTGCTGCTGACATCATCTATCGTTACCCACTGCCTTTTAGAGGCTAGGCCAGCCTTGGGATGATGCTGTTGACACCATTCATCGTTACCCTTTTTCCTTTTAGTGCCTAACGGCATGTCTCGGTTTCAGCCCGAGAATCTTCACCGTGATCCCGGGCACGCACGGGATACTATTGAGTTACATCGATGATTCATCAAATTGATTTCAAAGACTTGAGAATAGCTAACCCAATAGACCAGTTTAGATTACCCACTGCACACTACCTTTCACTGCCCTGATTTATATTGCTGTTACACCTGCTTTGCCATTTATGATCATACTTTCATGTCTTGCTACCATGTTTATATATTATTGCTTGATATTATGACGCGCTGACGTCTGGGTTTTGCATGGCCCAGATCCCTTACCTTTGCTGCAGTCCGAGCAGGAGTACTTCAGTCAGCAGGCTGAGCAGTGAGGACTCGTTAGTAGTTAGTTCTTTTATTTTTCAGTATTTTCATTCCTGATGTGAGCCTGCATTATAGGACATACATTCCAGTTATTCTTGTATTGGATCTTTTGCTTCTGCATTATTTTTATTCTTGACTCATTTTATTTTGGCTTATGAACATGTGTTAGATAGTTTATTATTGTTCTTGTATCTCTACAGCCGTAATGTGACTGTGGAAGGATAATTCCTATCCACAGGTAGCATGGTTGGCTATGTCACGTGCCTACCTTAGCGTATTCTGGGAAGTGGGGCGTGACATGGTTCTTTTGGTATCAGAAACATAGGTTCTAGGTTAAGCGGGTTTGATTCTTTTATAGTTGGGTATTGGACCCAATACACGAATCAGAATACTCGTGATTAGGAAACATGTCCTGCCACCTTACCGTCTTGACATTTTTGAATCTTAACCTCCTCCTGATTATACTTTTACGATATGCAAACCTCCTTTGCATATCGACTTGAGACCTGGTTTCCTTTGGTTATCTCTAGAACTTATGGCGACTTGGGTGGAGTTATGTAATTGTAGCTATGATATCGCGGCATGGTTACAATGCGGTACTCTATTTAAGTAACTTGGAGTTCTAGCCTTGATTCATATCCTTAACCTACATTTTTGAATCTGTTATCATGCTAACCCTTTTGGTGCTTTGATTTCAGGAATATGGCAGACAAGAATCTGAAAACGTATCAAATGCGTGTTGACGAAGTCGCTATACTTGGAGTAATACGTGGGATGTTGGAGAACCAAAGGCGGCAGACCGAGTTGAACCAGCAGCAAGCTGACTCTTTACAGGAAGGTTTGCGGACAGTTCAGCAGTTCGTGAACAATGTTGTGGCCAGACCAGTGGATCGTGTGGGAACCGTAGCGGATTTCAGAAGACTAGGTCCGTCTGTTTTTACTGGCTTGGAGGAGCCGTTGCCAGCGGAGCAATGGCTGGTTGACACGGAGAATTTACTCGTTGCGGTACAGATCCTAGAAGATAAGAGAGTAGATGTGGTACGCATCCAGTTGGTGGATTACGCTTGTGAATGGTGGCTTGTGGAAGAGACCCGCTTGCCCAAGCCGATCGGTTGGGCGAATTTTTCAAAGAGTTTCTTGGAGAAGTTCTTCCCGCGGACTGCACGGGAGGAAATGGAAGAGAAGTTCATCAGTCTAAAGCAGAACGGCGCACCTATAGATGTATATGCAGCTGAGTGGACGCGGCTCAGTAGATTCGCTGGACCTTTGATTGCCAACGATGCTGATAGGGCAAGGAGGTTCATGCGCAGTTTGGATGTGGACATCCAGAGGCAGATTGTCTTCCTGGGTTTGACCACTTTCTCACAGGTACTTACGGCGGCCCGAAAACAGCAGAGCCTATCTATGAACACTGGGAGTACACAGCAGACAGCAATTACAGTACGAAAGCCGGCATTTCCACCGAACCGAATACATGGACACAGAGGTATTCCAGTGAACCGTCGGGGCATAACACCTATGAAGAAGCCTGCTGTCGTTGATCAAAGAAGGAGCGTGATTTGTAACTACTGCCATTTACCCGGACATGTGCAAAGAGATTGTCGAAGGAGGCAAGGACTTTGTTTGGTTTGTGGATCGGTAGATCATACTATTAACGCTTGTCCGTCGAAGCTTCGCATGAAGGATGATGTTCAGAAGCCGCCGCAGAAACCGTTTTAGGGACAGAAGCAGCTGACTCAGGGACCCAATCAAGCTCGAGCATTTACCCTGACGGCTGAGGAAGCTAAAGCTTCACGAGAAGTTGTTTCAGATATTCTACTTGTTCATGGTTTTCCCGCATTAGCGTTATTCGATTCTGGTGCATCCCATTGTTTTATATCGTCCAAGTTTATTGCTACACACTCGATTATTTGCACGACCCTGTCTAGTTGTTGGGACATACACACTGGGAATGGGAAGATCATATTTAGTAGAGAATGTAAGGATTTTGCAGTGGTTGTTTGCGGACGGGAGCTGTTTGCGGATTTCTTAGTGATTGATACAGGCAGCTATGAAGTCGTCTTGGGAATGGATTTTCTCGGCACTTTCCATGCTCACATTGATTGTAGGGCAAAGAAAGTAATTTTCCAGATTCCCGGACATCCAGAGTTTATCTTCACTGGA
Source organism: Agapanthus africanus (assembly GCA_030015575.1). Classification (NCBI taxonomy): domain Eukaryota; kingdom Viridiplantae; phylum Streptophyta; class Magnoliopsida; order Asparagales; family Amaryllidaceae; genus Agapanthus; species Agapanthus africanus. The sequence continues at coordinate 436,131,045 of JASDDO010000008.1, read as the reverse complement.
GGAAGCAGTTCTGTCGGGCCAGTCGAGTTTAGGGCTAGGCCGACAGCTAATGTTCTTTCGTCGATGGAGGTTGCTTAAGATGAAACGCCAGTTGTTGTTCGAGATTTCATGGACATGTTTGAAGACATATTAGGTTTACCACCAAAGCGAGACATGGAGTTCGCAATTGATCTTGTTCCGGGTGCGGCGCCACTTTCTAAAGCGTACTATCCAATGGCACCAGTGGAGTTGGAAGAAGTTAAGAAGCAGGTTAATGAATTACTTGAGAAGGGTTGGATTCGAAGCAGTAACTCGCCTTGGGGAGCTCCAGTTCTTCTAATCAAGAAGAAAGATGGCACGAGAAGGATGTGCATCGATTATCGAGAATTAAACCGGGTGACCATTAAGAACAAGTACCCGATCCCTCGCATTGGCGAATTATTTGAGAAGCTTAGTGGCGTGAGGGTATTCTCGAAGATGGATTTGTGATCCGGATATCATCAGGTCCAAGTTAAAATAGAAGATATTTGCAAGACGGCATTCCAAACTCGGTATGGACATTACGAATATTTAGTGATGCCCTTCGGAATAACGAATGCACCGGCGATATTCATGGACTTGATGAACCGAATCTTTTCACCATTCTTGGACCAGTTTATTGTAGTGTTCATTGATGATATTCTGGTATACTCGAAGAGTATTGAAGAGCATGCAGAACATTTGAAGATCGCGCTGTAGACGTTGAGACAAGAAAAATTATATGCAAAGATGAGCAAGTGCGAGTTTTGGCTGGAAGAAGTAAAGTTTTTGGGACATGTCGTGTCTGGCGATGGAATCGCTGTTGATCTCGAAAAGATTGCAGCAGTTCGAGATTGGCCGATTCCGAAGAATGTTGCGGAAATAGGAAGCTTTCTTGGACTCGTCGGGTATTACAAAAGGTTCGTGGTGAACTTTGCTCGTCTGGCGGAGCCGTTGACCAAGCTTACACGCAAGGAGGTACCATTTGTGTGGACGGATATGTGTGCATCAGCCTTTGAGGCGTTGAAGCAGAGATTGATAACCGCCCCTATTCTGACCATGCCAGACAGTTCCAGAGGATTGGTGATTCACAGCTACGCATCTAGGAAAAGATTGGGATGTGTTTTGATGCAGCATGGGAAGGTTATAGCATACGCATCGAGACAGTTGAAGACCTATGAGAAGAATTACCCAACTCATGACTTGGAGCTTGCGGCTGTGATCTTCGCTTTGAAGATTTGGAGACATTACCTTTTGGGCGAAAGGGTCAAAGTTTTCACTGAGCATAAAAGCTTGAAATATGTGTTCATGCAGAAGGAGCTTAATATGAGGCATCGCAGATGGTTGGAGCTGATGGCTGACCACGATCTTGATCTTAAGTACCATCCGGGGAAAGTTAATGTCATGCCGGATGCGCTCAGTCGGTTACCAGCAATTCAGATGTTGACTGCACAGAAGGAACTCATTGAAGACTTTCGAAGATTTGATTTGGAGGTTATGCTACCACATTCTTTGGGACAGTTGATGCAGCTGTAGGTACATTCGTCGTTGATCGAGAACATTAAAACAGCGCAGTCGCAGGACCCTAGGTTGCGGAAGTTTCGAGAACAGATTGAAGCTGGACTTCGAATAGATTTATTGATCTATGAAGATGGTTTGTTGAGATATGGTAGCTGGTTGTGTGTGCCAAAGGGAGATATTCGCGAAGAACTTATGAAGGAGGCACACAGTTCAGCATATTTCGTACATCCAGGAGGCACGAAGATGTACCGAGATATACGACAGCATTTCTGGTGGGAAGGCATGAAACGAGAGATTGCCCGCTTTGTGGCAAAGTTCTTGGTGTGTCAGCAAGTTAAGGCTGAACATCAAAGGGTTGCTGGTTTATTGCAACCACTTCCGATTCCTCAGTGGAAGTGGGAATATATAACTATGGATTTCGTGACGGCTCTACCGCGGAGTCCAAAAGGCAACAATGCAGTTTGGGTGATTGTTGATCGTTTGACTAAGGCAGCTCATTTCATCCCTTTTCGAGTTGGTCAATCAATAGAAACTTTGGCAGAACGGTACATGCAGGAGATTGTAAGATTGTATGGTGTACCAGTGAGCATCGTGTCCGACCGTGGCACTCGTTTCTTATCCCACTTTTGGAAGAGCTTACAGGAAAGTTTGGGGACTCGTTTAAAGTTTAGCACAGCTTATCATCCTCAAACAGCTGGCCAGTCGGAGAGAACGATCCAAACTATTGAAGATATGTTGAGAGCTTGCATGTTGGACTTCAAGGGTTCATGGGAGGACCATCTACATTTGGTGGAGTTTTCTTACAACAACAGTTTCCAGACGACTATGCAGATGGCTCCATTCAAAACTTTATATGGTCGCAAGTATCGTTCATCTGTTTGTTGGGACGATGTCGGTCAACGAAGATTGTTGGGACCAGATTTGGTTATGCAGACAGTTGAAAAGGTTAACGCTATCCGGAATCATATGAAAGCAGCACAAGACCGACAGAAGAGTTGGGAAGATACGTCGAGAAGACCTTTAGAGTTCGCCGTGGGTGATTTGGTATTCTTGAAGATATCACCGACTAGAGGGGTGATCCGTTTCGGAAGTCGAGGAAAGCTTAGTCCTCGATTCGTTGGACCTTTTGAGATTCCGTAGCGTGTTGGAGAAGTGGCGTATCGTTTGGCGTTACCGCAATCCTTGGCAAATGTTCATGATGTGTTTCATGTATCTCAACTCCGTAAGTATGTTCGAGATGAAACACATGTGTTGGATCATTCGGAGCTGACCGTCCGAGAAGACTTGACTTTTGAGAAGCGACCGATGTCGATTGCGGATCGAAGAGAAAAGGTTCTTAAGAACAAAGTTATCCCTCTTGTACTTGTTTCTTGGGGTAATCGCTCACATGGAGAGTCAACTTGGGAACGAGAAGATGAAATCCGGCAGAAGTTTCCGCATCTATTCTTGTAGTTTGATAGATTGCTATCCTTTCTTGTTCTTGGAATTTCGAGGACGAAATTCTTTTTGTAGTTGGGTATAATGTAACAACCGAGTTCAGTTATACCAATTTCTGTTGCCGAATTTGTTGTTTGTGGTGTTTTTTTTAATCGTGTTTGGATGCGAATGATAGTTTACTTTACATTTGACCCGCTTGTCTGAACCTGTTGATTCATAGTTATAGTTTACCCTAGCTTGTTGCCTAGAAACGTGCATCTAGTATGAACTGTATATCAACATTTTCGTCTAGCATCGCGTATTTTTGCATATAACAATTTAAGTCCAGTGGTAGCATCCGTACATCTTGTTTTCGTCCCGTTCAGTGAAACAGACGTATTTGGATGGCTACGCGCACGTACGTGCGTTCGTTCTTAAGGGTATGCTTTTTCGTTACATAATCTTTCATTTTAAATTTTGGAACTTGCATAAAATTTTCGTATTTCAAATCCAAAATTTTGGGCCCGACCCGGGCGTGTTTTGAAATACTTTTGTACCTCGCCAAGAATCATTTATTTAAAATCTTTTAATATTAATCGAATAAATTTTCTTCTATTCTGTTGGTTACAGAAAAATCTTTTTAAAATTTTCTTTCTTTAAAATATTTTTTTAGGCCAATCAGACTCTCCCTTTTATGAGCCGACCCCACCACTCTCTCTCAATATATCTCTTCCTCTCTCTTCCCTTCGCTTTCTCTCCCTCTTCTCACTTTCTCTCTCCCCGCTAAAAAACAAGTTTCTTTCTCCTCTCTCCCCTCTCGCGCATCCCCCTCTCTTCTTTCTCTCACTTCTCGCTTTTACTGTTGGCTTCTCGGTTGTGGTCACCGCGTACGGGGTCGTGTTACCTCCCTTAACCGTTCCCTCATCTCTCGTCTTCATGAGAACCCCCGAGCTTCCTTCTTCAACCCATCCTCATCTCTCAAACCCTAATACCCTTATTGCTTCCTCCTCCTTCAACAAAGCCCTCACCTCCTTCTCCTTCGCCACCTCCTCATCTCCCTCATTCTCCAATAACCCACCTACACACACCCTGCACAACACCCCAGCCAACATCAGCCGACCCAAACCCTAACAACCAACCCTCTTCGCCGGAGTCGATCGCCGCCGCCGATCTCGCCCTCGATCCCAGATCATCTTACACCACCGTGAGCCCTGCACATCCTCTCCTCTTCTTCTTTCTTTCCATCTTCCTTTCTTTAATTCCCTCTTCTATTCTTTTCATAGGCCTCTGCCTCTGCAGGTACCTCGCCGACACCTCATGACCATCTTCGCCAACCACAATGAGCTTCCTTCTCCTCCTTCCTCCTTCCCTTCTTCTCTTCTTCATTCCTTTATACATTTCTTTTCTTCTATTGTTTACTGTTTTCTTTTGTTCGTCGGAATCCGGTCGCGCCGTCGACGATTCTGACGACCCAGCGAGGATATCTGACCCGTGTGATCCCATTGTACGTTATGTGGATTCGTTCCGTGTATCGTGCGCGCGTCGCGACTTTTTCCGCCGACGTGTGACGTTCCGTATACCCGTATCACGATCCGTCGAGGCAAGTGAAACTTGCTACATGCTATTCATAATATTTTATATTTATTTACATGTTAAACCTATAGATTTAATCCAATGTCTCATGTTACATTTTAACATTCGATGTCCATTTTATCATTTTAGATTTATAACTCGGAACATACCATGTTGCATTTTGATTTACTATACCTAGTACCCATATCTGTATTTCAATCACATAATAATTAGTTACGTAGCCCATAGTACTTTTTTTAAATAGTTTATCACTGTTCAAACACCCGTTTGCATCCATCTCGTCTAGTATATATGTTATTGCATCAATAGATCACTTGAATGTATAACATTGAAATATTCACATTCCACATTTGATAAAGTGTAGTTTAATTAGTATTGGAACTTAAACTTTAACCCTAATCATAACTGTGCATCAATATACCTTAATCTGTACCTGATTGCATTTCACATTACAATGTTCCAGTTTATTGTTCTGTTAGTACCCATGCTTGTTTTATATACCCATGCTTATGTTAGTTTGATTAGGATCACCCATATGACATCTTGTGCATCCTGACATGACTTGTTACACCTACTACTTGACACGACATGGTACCGTGCAACTTTTGACATGACACGATACCTATATACATTACTTGACTTGACCTGATGTACCATGGCTTTACCTGTTACCTGATCTTGTTACTAATGCCAACAAACTTTACTTGTTGTCCCTACGGACATTTCCTGTTGTCTATCCAGACAAATCTATACCTGCCTGATCCTGTGTTGGCATTAGCTCCAGATTATTTAATACCTAACTTGAACACATATAACTTGAGGGTATGGGGAAATCAATGATGAAACCTGACTTGTAACTCGACAGTTCGCTATCCTTACTGATCAGTTTTAGAGTCTAGGCCAGCCTTGGGATGCTGCTGCTGACATCTATCGTTACCCACTGCCTTTTAGAGGCTAGGCCAGCCTTGGGATGATGCTGTTGACACCATTCATCGTTACCCTTTTTCCTTTTAGTGCCTAACGGCATGTCTCGGTTTCAGCCCGAGAATCTTCACCGTGATCCCGGGCACGCACGGGATACTATTGAGTTACATCGATGATTCATCAAATTGATTTCAAAGACTTGAGAATAGCTAACCCAATAGACCAGTTTATATTACCCACTGCACACTACCTTTCACTGCCCTGATTTATATTGCTGTTACACCTGCTTTGCCATTTATGATCATACTTGCATGTCTTGCTACCATGTTTATATATTATTGCTTGATATTATGACGCGCTGACGTCTGGGTTTTGCATGGCCCAGATCCCTTACTTTTGCCGCAGTCCGAGCAGGAGTACTTCAGTCAGCAGGCTGAGCAGTGAGGACTCGTTAGTAGTTAGTTCTTTTATTTTTCAGTATTTTCATTCCTGATGTGAGCCCGCATTATGGGCCATACATTCGAGTTATTCTTGTATTGGATCTTTTTCTTCCGTATTATTTTTATTCTTGACTCATTTTATTTTGGCTTATGGACATGTGTTAGATAGTTTATTATTGTTCTTGATATCTTTACAGCCGTAATGTGACTGTGGAAGGATAATTCCTATCCACAAGTAGCATAGTTGGCTATGTCACGTGCCTAACTTAGCGTACTCTGGGAAGCGGGGCTTGACACGTCGCTTCGACGATTACAACGGTTGATTGCTCCCTCGCCGTTCTGCTCTCTTGAAGATTGTCGTTGGGTCGATTTAGGAAGCACTTCCTGAGCTTGATGAGGTTATGCCGCTCGAGGCACTTGATGAGGCTGAAGACAAGGTGCATTTAGTATATCTGATGGGCCTGATTTCAAAGAAACGAAGAGATGATCTTGTCGCTGTTTTGCATTGCGTCTTCCAACAGAAGACGATAACATCCGCGTACCAGAGGATGGATGATATCAGTGGGGATCCCGACGCTTGTATTCGTGAGAAAATGCATAAGAAAATGGTCAACGAAGCCAGAAGCGCTTTACTCAAACTTGCCTCTAAGTTCATGAATCCGTGTCCGGAATTCAGCTTCTTACCATTGTAAACATTCCGATGATGTTTTTTTTATCACCAATGTATAAATTTCTTCGAAGTATGAATAACAAAACTCCCCCTTCTCTTTATGCTAATGCTCATATGTGCCTCTCGTGAAGTGTTGTTATTCATATATATAAAAACTAGTGCCGGCGTTCACGTGTCATGCACATGAGGCGCTGTTACAGGATTTTAATCCTGAACTAGCGCCGGCGCTCACATGTTATGCACGTGAGGCGCTGCTACATGTTTTAATCCTATAAAGAATCGGCGCTGGCGCTCACGTGTCATGCGCGTGAGGCGCTGCTGAGGAAATCGTTTCACCTTCTTGCTCTGATTCCCATGAGTCAACTTTTTCTTTTCCCATGCCCTTTTTGTCAGGCCCTAGAAATAGCTCCACCATGCACACCATTTTCTGTGTCTAGACTTGAATGCTCCTCTTTATAATCTGAAGCTATGTTTTCCTCCTTCTTCACAAGAAGAGAACCATTTTTAACAAACCAAGATTTATGGCTTGCAATCGCCCGCATGCTCATCGGCAACCGTGGGAGGTACCTATCGAGGGAATCGTCCCTCGTTTTGCTGCGTGTTTAGTGGATCCCGTCCTTACAGATGACCAATGTGACACTATGATGTATGAACTTCTGGCTCGTAGAGGCTCTCTTCTTCCAATCGGCTCCATTTGGCTCCGGATGCTCTTCTCATCCATGCTCGCCGACATCCCCCTCATCCAGCGGAGATGACTCCGGCGATGCTCGACGCGGCGGAGGGCAAGATCGAGTACTTTCATGAGGCACATCTAATTACCCAGCTTCTGAGGGATCGTTCTGTTCAGTTGTTAAGCCAGATAAGGGCTCAGCGGGCCATCATGTCTACCTTTGTTGATGGGAATGGCGCTGACCGATGGGGAGAAACTCCTCATGAAGTTCGCCGCTTCGACATGGTGGAGAAGGCAAAGAGGGTTTTAGAAAATTTTATTCTTAGTTTTGTAAACCCTTGTACTTTTGATCCCATGTTCGGTGATCTGTTTCCTGCAGAATAAAGTACCTATTTAAATGTGTTTTTTAGTACATATCTACGTGGGTATCTTGCCTCTGCACATATACTACCACATTGCTCACGGTGGTATACCCGTGAGTGAAGTAATGCATAGCATATGGCCGATTTCGGGTTGGCATACACAATTTTTATTAGAATTATGATCTGAGAAGATATCGAGAGGACACAAGCGTCGTCGCCTATCGTTAACTCAGATCTCGATCCTTAAGAAATGTAGTTCTAAACCTCATAGCCTATGAATTGCGCCTTTCTGTTTCTTGATGTCTTGATCTCGCGTGAAGTAGTTTATGTACTCATTTCGGAGTTTGTAGTTTATTCATTCATTTCGAAGTTTCTAGTTTACGTACTCGTTTCGGAGTTTATAGTTTATTCACTTGTTTCAGAGTTTGTAGTTTATTCACTCGTTTCGGAGTTTCTAGTTTATATACTCGTTTCGGAGTTCCTAGTTTATTCACTCGTTTCGGAGTTTCTAGTTTATGTACTCGTTTCGGAGTTTCTTTAGTTTACCTCCCTTGGGTTTACAGGCAAACTTATCCTAACGTTATATGCAGATAACCTCCATTCTTTACGACAGAGATTCGTTAGGTTTGTGGTACTAAGGTTTTAGTCCGCGATACCGTCGCGTTGGCTGATGTCTTCCTCGATATGCGGTCTTTAAGCCGTTGTTTGAGTATCTCCGCGACTGTCGTATTTCTGATCCCTTCGAGGCCTGGACAAGACGTCTTAAAGTAATCTCCTTAGGTTATATTACCGTCGGAAGAGCAAGCGTTAGGAATTTGCCATGACGTTTTTTACTTGAGGTTAGGCTCAGTTTGGAGTCCCGATGAGTCATAACCACTCCGCTCTAGTATGGGATGATTTATATGAGTTGCCTTCAAGACCCAAAGCTGGGAATATGTCGTTATTTCATTTTTTTGTTTTAATGATGTCACGCCGATTCTTTGCTGAAGCAGGGTAGATATCTGTAAGACTTGTATGCTGTATGTACTGCAATTGAAGTCCGGAGCTAGGAATATGCCATTGCTCCATTTTCATTTGATAGCCGCATTCGCATCCTGCTGAAATGAGGGGGAACGTCGGTATGGTCTCTAGGTTGTATATGTGCCGTCGAGACTTTGAGTTAGGATTTTTCTGTTACTCCATTTTTGGTTTCAATCCTTGGGTCTTTTGTTGACGTTGCATCTACACTCTGCTGGAATGAGAAGGAACGTCGAGATAGTCTCTGAGTTGTATATGAACCGTCAAGACTTGGAGCTAGGATTTTGCCATGGCTCCATTTTTGTTTCAACCCTTAGGTCTTTTGTTGACGTTGCGTCAGCATCCTGCCGGAATGAGAAGGAACGTCAAGATAGTCTCCGAGTTGTATATGAATTATCAAGACTTGGAGCTAGGATTTTGCTATGTCTCTATTTTTGTTTCGACCCTTGGGTCTTTTGTTGACGTTGCGTCTGCATCCTGCTGAAATGAGAAGGAACGTCGAGTTGGAGCTAGGATTTGGCCATTACTTCGTTTTGATTTGGCTCCTTGGAGCTTTGTTGGCGTCACGTCTGCACCCTGTTGAAATGAGAAGAACGTCGAGCTGATCTCTAGATTGTAGATATTTCCATCAAGATCTGGCTCTTCTTTTGACAGAGCCTGGTGGGAAAGTATGATTCTCTTTCTTTCATTTGTGCCCATGGATTGTATACAAGTGTCAATATGGACATACTTGCAGAGCAGAGGAAATTTTATTTTATTTTATTTTTTATTTCCGCGATACTCTATCTTTTCAGCTTTTCATATCGCGAAAGTTGCGATTGCCCAATCATTTCAGCTTTTTATCAGCGGTGTCCAATCATTTCGGCTATTTTTTATATTTTTATGTTTTTTATTTCGAGTTGCTTAAACATTTCGGCTGTTTTTATATGCATATTTTTTTGCTACTCGCTGCTATTTTTTTATTGCGAGTTTGGAATCTGATACCAACCTTAGTATCAGCATCGCTACGACTGGAATATTGCCAGGAGCGAATCATCATTTGCCGTGAAATGACTTGGAGTTTGACACCTGTTTAGGCATCAGCATCGCTACGATTGAAATATTCCAGGAGCGACTCATCATTTGCCTTTGCTGATTTGAACAAAGGTGGCTTAGCAAACAGGGTTAGTATCCTGTCGACTAAGGCTTTTTGATTTTATGAGCCGTAAGGGTCTTGTTGGGGTCAAAATTACACCCCAGTTGACCAAGTCAAAACCCAGGGTCAACCCCAAGCCAAGTGGGCCCAAGCCCAGGTCAAAGGGACCAGCCCCATGACAAAATGAATGAAGCCATAAATTGGTTTAATGTAATTGTTTTTATATATATGCATAGAAATAAATGCATGTAAAATAAGCAAAAAGCCAAAATTTTGTAAACCCCATGGCTTATGTGCAAAAAGAGATAATCACATAAGGCATGGGGTGGCATAAGTGCCATTTAGCAAAGCCCAAGGGGCTATATGTAAAGTGTGTAGCCTATAAAGGCAACATGATGAAAAAATCAATGATAACTTTTTCTCTCTCTAAAAAAAACTAGGGTTTGTACCTCCTCCTCCTTCTTCAAGATTTTAAACCTTCTTCTTTTCTTTTGAATTAAATCAAGAGTTTAACCCTTCATTTTTAAAAAATAAATAGTTTTTCACCATAAAACCCTTAAAGGGGAGGCCGGATATGCTATCAAATCCCTAAAAGGGGAGATTTTAAGTCTCACCTCCCCTTGCCCCCCAAGATCCAGCCAACAGAGAGGAAGAAGAAAGATACCCATCTCCAAAAATCCTATTCCAGGAGGATCCGAGGCTCAAAAGAAGATCCAAAGATTTCTAGGAGTTTAACTCCATTCAAGATCTGTTGGAGTTTGACTCTATGAATCAACCCCCCTTTTAGGAGTTTAACTCCAATCTATACATAATCCTTGTTAGGGGTTCAACTCCAAAGCCCCCTTGGGAGTTCAACTCCTAACCCAGGGGCTAAGCCCCTTTTCTCTCTGGTGTTTCCAGCGGCCGCGTCCCACGCACGTGACCCGCGGGCTCCCAGCGGTCGTGTGCAGGGCACGTGACTCACGGGCGCTAAGCGCCCACGTGCGCCTCACGCAACCCGCGGGCGCTCAGCTCCCAGCGGTCGCGTGCAGCTCACGTGACCCGCTGGCGCCCAGCGGCTGCGCACTAGGCATGTGACCCGCGGGCGCCCGGTGCCCACGCGCCTGGCACGTGACTCGCGGGTGCCAAGCGCCCATGCGCCAGGCACGCGACCCGTGGGTGCCTAGTGCCCACGTGCCATGCACGCATCTTTAAGACGCTCCTCACCCCTCATTTTCCGTACACTCCACACCAGAAACACTTCCTCCGTTAGGAAATTTTTTCTAACGGGGCGCTGCCCCGCACCCCGCACCCCGCAAGGAAGCTGCTAGCCCCCTTGACCGTAAACTCTGCGAAGGCCCCGATATATCCAAAACGCCCTTTCAAAACACAACACACTGCACACTGAGTTCGCATGACTAGTTGACCCGTCAATCGGAGATTCCTTCGCTCCAAAGGTGAGGGGTAATTAACGGGAGCTTAGTTCGCGGCTGCCGGAGATTCAGATCCCAACAATTAATAAACCCCGGTCTACCTTAGGCAGAGGGAATCTGTATACGCCTGACAAGCGACGTGTATTCCCATCTCAATGGGGTGACGAAAAACACCCTACAGGTCTTATAAAGGTATTTCTCCCTACAAGTCGTGAGGGCCTCGTAGGTGTACTTTCTCCTTAGGAATCGTGGGGATTCCTAAGTGTATTTTCTCTTGCAAGTCTTAAGAATCTTGCAAGAGTGTTTTCTCCTTATAAGTCGAGAGAACTTACAAGTGTTGTTCACCATACGGGGACATTTCTCGTCGTTGGTGGAACTTGGTGGGGGAATGTTTATTCGTGCCCGTGGATTATATACAAGGGTCAATATTTGTCACGCCCCGCTTCCCGGTGTATGGCAAGAGGCCACGACGATGCCGCTACGTATCTACTCAGAAGTAAATATGCTAAGCGTAACTAAGCAATATAAAGTAAAGTACACAAGAGACAGGAATGTAAATGAACAGTAACTTTATTTATTAAACATTCTTTTATAGGTACAACTGAAATGTAAATACATGAGTAGAAAGCGATACCTAAACAATGGCATAACTGAAATGAAATAAATATGTACAAGTGCCTACAGCTCTGGGTCAAATGGTATCTGCTCCAAATCTTCAGTGCTGGGCTCGATCTCCAATGAGTTCGAATCACCTGGCAACATTCCAAAGAAAGAAGAAAGGAATGTCGTCAGCGAACGATCGCTCGGTAAGTCCCAAAAGTGAGTAGAGATAGAATAGACAGAAAGAGAATATATCTTATAATGTTTGATTATATTGTTAACGCTGTTGTTTGTAGCTTGGTACAGAAAATGCCAGTGTATACGAGAGGAGTCCCACTATTCCGGAGACTAAGGTATACGGAGTACAAGGAACCGTTCTGCTACGGTACAACGGTAATGGATATTTAGGTTAGGTATATTATGGTTACAGTCTCGTGCCACTTTTAACACCTTCCGTACCAATCTACCCCTTATAAACCCCGCGATGTCTTTTGTATTGATTGTATGGTTTTGTTATATATATGGATGACTTGCCAAAACCATGATATTAGTAAATAGAATGGATATAAATGGAGAGTCATATAGACGGAGTATATCCATGGTTCGGTTCGGTCAATATAGATTGATATAGATTGAATAGACGGATTCATGTTATATTGTAGTTTATATTTGAATCATATTCAAGTCAGATTGATTAGATTGAGACTCAGTCTGAGTCAGATACTTTGAAAAGAACTTGAAATACTGAATTAGTTTTGATGTTATCGGTAACTGCTGCACATGGACAGCAGGATTTGTATCTTTTTCCAGGACAATTACCGTGTTGATAACACCGTTTGTTAGATTGTCTACCTTAAATAGACAAGCACCCATATTCTCCGGCTCCCTGAGGCTCAAGAGAATTGGTCTCGCTTAAACCTATGTTTACTAGGGTCCTTATTGTAATTTAGTATAACTTGAAGAGGTTTTATGTAAAAATAGTTTTGGTATAATTTCAAAATACACCTCAAGCATTTAATTATCTTCTTTTAGGTTTTTCATAGCTGTAAATTTTATAAAAGTGAAATTTCTAGTGAGTAGAACCTAGTTTTCATAGTATATAGTATTTTATTGAAATATTAGAATTGTTTTGTATTTGGATGGTATTTTCATGTAATGGTGATTCCTTTGATTTTAAAAAAACTTGAAATATTTATATAATATAATTAAAATAGATATATGTATATTTTATGAAAATAAATTTTATTTATTTTCTTGTAGAAATATCATTTTCTAAAGAAAAATGCATAAAATTCCATCGAGATCGAATGCTCCTTTCGGAGGTCTGCATCTCGCTCTACTAGGCCCGAGAATGTGCGATAATCCACACCATCCCGAACGGGGTCCCTAAAAGTGGGTTGTAGAGGCGCAATTGTAAGGAATTGTTTAATATATCTTTTTAAAGAAATGGTTTTATAAGTTGATGGTATTTATTTGTAAAGTCGTGTTATCCTATGAATATATTCCCAAAACTTCATCGTGCTATGTCAAAAATATGTGCTGTGATGAGGTAGGTCATTATCTCGTGATTTATCTAAAGGTAATACAATTTTTATGTTGTTTTATGTCGAAACTAAAGCAGGTGGTATTTTACTGTAAAAATACAATAAAAATTGCATAGAATCAAGTTTTGAGATGAAACTTGTTTTAGAGTGTTTTTTAATGTTTGTTAAACATTATGTGAGAGTATGGTATTTTGTTGATTAAGAAAAATAGAGTTTTTAAAAAAAACCAAATCGGAAGTCGGATTAACTCCGCTTCCGTCGGGTTTTAGAATTGAAAGTTTTTAAGATAGTAGAAGAGAGGGGGAGAAGGGACTTACTGTCTTTTGGACAAGAGAAGGGAGAGAGGAAACTAAGGGAGGTTTCGTGGCGTCGTTTCATCGCCGGAAACTCCTTGGAACGTCCCCGGAACTTCACCCTTCGCTAACTCCACTTGCACACTAAAAGACTTGAGAATTCTTGAGAATTTTGGCAGGGAATTTCTGAGTGAGGATGAGTGAAATATGGTGTGGTATTTATAGGGAAAATTAGGTTTTAGGGGGTGAAAGAATGCATTAAAATTTGGATTTAAATGGTATTTTATTGCTCTCTGGATGAATGCAGAGAGAATAAATAATGTGGGGTTAGTGGGGTAGTTGAAGAGGTGCAGGGGGAAAAATATGGGGAGCATTACCTATGGGGGGCCCGATGGTGCCGGCATTTTCCGGCGGTAGATGCTTAGATCGCCGCCACGTGTCCCTGTCGCTTTAACTAGCCTCGTGCACATGTTTAAATATTCTGTGACTCTTTATTCTACGTGTAGTGCACGCGCAAACCCTTGGGCTTCTAAAATATTAAAAGAAATTTAAATAAAAAGTTAATGTGGCTGGGGGGATTCGATCACAGGGGCTAGGTCACAGTAGTGCAAGGTTTTACCAATGAGCTACAAGTACTTTCTTGCTGTTCTAAATTAAAACAAATACTTATAGTATACACAGGATTTGCAAATACCCTAATTGTACATTAACTTCTAAACAATTTCTGTACATTGAAATTGGAGTTGTTACAATATTGGACCGTCTGTAGGGCAACTTGGGGGATATGACGGCTTAAGAACAGGTTCAGATCCCTGTAGCTTAAGGCTTTTGAATCTTATGAGCCGTGAGGGTCTCATAAGGGGAATTCTCCTTAGAGTCATGAGGACCTCGTAGGTGTACTTTCTTCTTAAGAATCGTGAGGATCCCTAAGTGTGTTGCTCCTTTGTGAGTCATAAGGCTCTCACGCAGGTATTTTCTCCTCACAAGGTCGAGAGGACCTTGCAAGTGCACATGAATTTTTTATTTTACGAGTTCACGCCCTATTCGGGTTTTCACAAACTCACCGGCAGTCTTACTATTTTTACTCACGGTGCCAATTCGGGTTTTCATCTGTGCCCATTTTGCTTGTGGACATATCGTCTTTTTTTAATAGCGAAACTCTCGAAAATAGCTTCGTCGCAGGTGATCCACCTGTTTGCCGGTGGGTTTAGAGGGTGGCTTCATCGCTAGATTAGTTATGTAGCTAGTGGGACTCGAGTTGCAATCTTTCTTGCTAAGACTTCGATAGCAATATAGATCCCAAGGGAATGTATCGCCGTATTTAGGGCGATGCACTAGTTTAGGGACGTTCCGGTCTATTATCGCCATGTTTAAGGCGAACTTTTAGTTTAGGGACTTTTCGGTCCAATGTCGCCATATTTGAGGCGAAGTTCTAGTTTAGGGACATCTCGGTCCGTTATCGCCATGTTTGAGGCGGATTTTTAGTTTAAGGACATCTCGGTCTGTTATCGCCATGTTTGAGGCGAATTTCTAGTTTAAGGACATGTTAGTCCGGAATCGCCATGTTTGAGGCGACGGAACTTCTTTGCATACTACTCTTAGAGTTCTAACTCAGGAGGATATCGAGCGGACATGAGCGTCGTCATCTATCATAGACCTAAGTCGTGACTCGTCAAGCGTAGTATTTTTTGAGGAATCGGCCGTTTATTAGCCGGAATGGTCTTTCGCCATGCATATCCATGAGTAGGTAGGCTGCACCTTGGTATACTTTGCCTATGATGTACGGGCCTTCATAGTTCGGCTCAAATTTCCCCAGTTTTGCATGATTAGGGATCATGGGTCTTTTGACGACTAGCATGAGTTCGCCTTGGCGGAATGTTCTCGGCCTGGTCAGTCTTTCATATGACCGTGTCATCCTTGCCTTATAAGCCTCCAGGTTTTGTTGTGCTATAAGACGAGTTTCGTCGAGGGCATCGAGCTCCTCAAACCGAAGATGAACATTTTCTTCATTTGTCAACTCGTATAGAACCGCTACTCGTAGAGAAGGGAGTTCTATTTCCAGGGGAAGCACTGCTTCCGTGCCGAATACCAACGCGTATGGTGTTGTATTCGTCGCTGTTTTGAACGTTGTTCGGTACGCCCAGAGATCTTCATGCAACCTTTCATGCCATTTTCTCTTATTTCTGGACACCGTTTTCTTTATACTCTTAGTTAAGGTCTTGTTGAAAGCTTCAGCTAGACCGTTGGCCCAAGAATTATAGACTGAAGAGTATCTCCAATCTATATTATACTGTTGTGCGAAGCGTCTAATTTTATGGTTTCTATAAGCTGGCCCATTATCCGAGATAATTCGTCGCAGAGTGCCGAACCGATTGATAACATGTGTCCTGAAGAAATGGAGGATATTCTCCGTCTTCACCTCCCTTAGTGGTATTGCTTCTACCCACTTAGAAAAGTAGTCGGTCGTTGCCAGTATGAACCGATGTCCTTTGGACGATGTTGGTTCAATGGGGCCAATTATATCGGTTCCCCACATTTCGAATGGCCAGCTAGCCACTGTTGGGTGTAGCGGATTTGGATTTTGGTGGATGAAGTCCCCGTGAATTTGGCACGAGTGACACTGCTTCGCATAATCGAGACAGTTCCTGAATCATTGTGGGCCAATAGTAACCCATTCTTTTGATCTCCAGCTTCATCTTTGGCCCAGCTTGGTGAGAACCGCAGAGTCCGTCGTGAATTTCTTAAACGACTTTCTTTGCTTCCTTCGGCCCCATGCATCTTAGCCATAGACAGTGGAACGATCTCTTATATAGAGTATCATTGACGAAGGCGAGGGACAGAGCTCGTTTCATGAACTGATGTCGAGACGACGCGTTTTTGGGTGTTCGTTGGGATTTGAAGTAATCTATGAAGTCTTTCCTCCAATCGTTGACCTTTTCTTTGTCCCTTATTTGAAGGGTTATTTGTTCGGTCGTTTTTTTTCCTTCGGATGGCATTGTTAAGTCTCCCGAAGACATTTCTGTTGGTTTGAGGGCCCTGCGGCTTTGCACGATGATCTTTACATCATCGAGGTCTTCATCGGCCAGTTCCTTAGCCAATTTGGCCAACGCATCCGCCTTGCTATTTTCTGCACGCGGTACACTATTCAGGATGTAGGAGGGGATTTGTGTCAGCAGTTGCTGCACTCTTTCACCATACTTTATCAGCTCTGGTTTACACGTCTGATAGTCGCCATTTACTTGGCTAACGATCAACTGGGAGTCTCCATATATGAGGAGGTGTTTGATTCCCATGTCGACAGCGATCTCGAGACCTGCTATCAAAGCTTCATATTTAGCTTCGTTATTAGTCCTTGGCTCTGTTAAGGAGAGGGCGTAACGCAATATCCTTCCTCGCAGAGTCACGAAGATAAGGCCCACCCTGGCTTTGATTATGGGGGCATTTTGCTTTCGCCTCTTCATGGAAGACGCTCCATCGAAGTAGAGTTCCCATTGGTGTAATACCCCAGGTGGAGTTAGGGATGAATACCACCTACCCCGTGAGAAGTGAGATGTTATCCGGTATCAAGGTGGGGATGTAACCGATACGGATACACACGGGGACCCACTGTAGAACAATGGGGAGTATCGAATTCCATTCCGAAAGAAGGCACGATCAGAACTATAAATAGAATGATACCACTCCTATAACACGGAGGCACCTTTTGGATGAATCGGAACTCCGGAGTTTGAAGAACTCCGGAGTTTGAAGAACTCCATAGTTAAGTATGCTTGAGCCAGGGAAATTCTGGCATGGGTGACCTACTGGGAAGTAACCCCCTTCTTGAGTCCGGTTCATTCAAAAGGACAAAACCGTGCGATTTCGGCCAGAGCGGACAATACCATCTGTGTTTAGTAGTGGGTCGTGACAAATATGGTATCAGAGCTGGTCCCTCAAAAGTAGGTCTGTGGTTCGAGGACGGACCATTGTTCTAAGTGAGGGGGAATGTAATACCCCAGGTGGAGTGTTTACCGCCGAAAACGGGAGACGAGACCGCGTAGGTTGTCTTGCCTGAATTTGGAGGTAGATACTATTGGGTTTTATCCATCCACCTCTCCGAAGATACCAAGTTGATTTATGGCACCGTGTATCGGAGGTTTGGATAGATGCGGCCGTTGTAGCAGACTTCGTCAGATTCTCCTTCATTGCGAGGGGTTTTTGATTGTGGGGATGCTCTTCCCTGCAGGCGCAAGCCCCTGCAGTTAATTACGTTACTGCATTGCGGTAACCACTTTCTCCTGCTCCAGAAGTTCACTTCTTGTCGTGTGTGTTTGTTTTATTTTTGGTTGCCCGTGGATTGTATACGGAGACTAATTTGTTTCGTCGCCCGTAAGGCGGGGATTAGTCCAAATCCATATTTTCTTAGATTTGGGTTTGTTTTGATTTAAGAATTGTTAACCTCGTTTGAGATTAAGATCAACTTAAATGTTTGCTGAGGATACGTTAGTCTAATTTTTAGACTAAGATCTACTCAACAGGGGAGTCAGGATCATTTAGATCCAACGAAAGAGTATTGGGCTCCATCGTCTTAGTTTAAGGACGTTGCGGTCCGTTAGGTTTAATGACATCATAGTCCGTAGAGTTTAGTTTAGGGACATTACGGTCCATGGAGTTTAAGGACATCATAGTCCATAGTTTAAAGACGTCATAGTCTATAGAGTTTACTTTAGGGACGTTGCGGTCCATTGGGTTTAAGGATATCATAGTCCATAAGTTTAAGGACCCCATAGTCCATGTTTAAAGACATCATAGTCTGTAGGGTTTAAAGACATCATAGTCTGGGTTTAAAAACATCATAGTCTGTAGGGTTTAAAGACATCATAGTCTTGATGTCCGTAAGGTTTTTGTTTAACAGTTTGGGGATGCGCCAAAAGTTATTGGTTATCGGGACCCTCCATCTCTCTAAAGATGTTGAAGAATTATAACGACATGTATCAAAGGTATGAAGAGATGTACCCTTAAATCAGATTTCAGATTGAGGAGTCATCAGTCATGAGCATGGAGGCTCGATTTATTTAGAGATTTAATCTCAGGAAAGACTTAGCCAATCTGGGGTTTGAAGTTGGCCACTTATAGTGTTAAACACTAGTATATGCTCAGCGCTCACGTGCTCCCACGTGAGGCATTAAAGTAGTGTTAAACACTGGAATTTGGGATGCTCACGTGTGGTATGTGAGGCGCCATAGCAGTATTAAACACTGAAAGTTGGGGCGCTCACGTATGGCACGTGAGGCGCTATAGCAGTGTTAAACACTGAAAGTTGGGGCGCTCACGTGTGGCACGCGAGGCGCTTAGAGTTTGGCGATGTCTCTTTTATTCTCTTATTCTTTTATAAGTGCTAAGCACTATTAGGGGGTCACGTGGGATCACGTGAGGCGCCCCAAAAATAGGGTTTATTCCCTTTTCTCTTTTGAAAGTGCTAAGCACTATTAGAGGTTCACGTGGGATCACGTGACTCGATGTCAGTTGTTCCTTTTTATTCTACAAAGGTGCTCACGTGGGAACACGTGATCTGTTATGTAGCGTTTGAACGCTACTGAATCATCAGGCTGTTCTTCTATGGTTCTGAGGAATCAAGTTCTCATTTTGTTCTTTGCAGGGATTAAATTCTTTTTAAAGGGCTAAACCCAAGTTTCAGAGGAATTAAATTCTTATATGTTTTGTAAGAGTTAAACTCTTTTGGATTCAGTTCTTTCCCCTGGGTTTTGAATTTGCATGACAGAATCTCCTCGATGAGAATTAAATTCTTAACTTGTGGGGAGATCTGCTTCTGCAGATCTTAACCAGAGGAAGAACTAAGTTCTTTGAGAAGAGTTAAACTCTTGGTTTGAGAATTAAATTCTCTTTTTGTGGGAGCTTTTGGGAGGGGTTCCTTTTCTTTAGAGAATTAAATTCTCTCTCTATTTTTCTTCCCCTCTCCCTCTGTGTATGTTTTTCCTCCTCCCCTTGCTCCTATTTATATGAGAAGAAAAAGAATCAATTTGTTAAGGGAATCCCTCATTGAGAGATCATGATTGATTTCAGGATCATTTAGATTAATCGGTGAATTTTATTCACCATTGGATTTTTAATCCAAAGGCTCTCTGTTTAACAGAGAAGATCTCTTGTTTATTTAACAAGATTATGAATATCTTGTTAGTTTTACCAAGATTAGAATTTTATTTTATCATATCTTTTTAGTTTAACAAGATCAGAAATATATTTTCTTAATATAGAATTTAATTCTATCATATAGATATCTTGTTAGTTTAATAAGATTATAATTTTATTCTAATATAGAATTCTGATCATATGAATATCTTGTTAATTTAACAAGATTAGGAAAATATTTTCCTATGATAGAACTTTATTCAACCAGATGATCACCGTTGGATCTTTGATCTAAAGATCCTCTGTTTAACAGAGAAGATCTTTTTAGTTTGAGAAAGATCAGGAAAATATTTTCCAAAATAGAATTTAATTCTAGAATTTGATAGGAGCATTTTAAATTGGGGCGCTCACATGCTTTGCATGTGAGAGGCAAGAGAACTCATATGTTTAACACGTGACCCCTGCTGTGGGTTTTAGCCTGTTTATGTTCAGCGCTCATATGCTTTGCATATGAGCGCTCACGTGCCTGTTTGGCCATTGGTGATTTATGTTCAGCGCTTATATGCTTTGCATATGAGCGCTCACGTGTTTTACACGTGAGGCCTGTTTGGCCCTTTAAGTTTATTTTATTCAGCGCTCATGTTTTACACGTCAGGGTTGACGTACTCCGCTTTCTGCGGTGTCAGGGTTGACGTACTCCACTTTCTGCGGTGTCGGGGTTGACATATTTCCAAGACGGGGTCATTGGATGACGTATTTCCGAGACGGGGTTATTTGCTGACGTATTTCCGAGACGGGGTTATTTGCTGACGTATTTCCGAGACGAGGTCATTTGCTGACGTGTTTCCGAGACGGGGTCATTGGATGACGTGTTTCCGAGACGGGGTCATTGGATGACGTATTTCCGAGACAGGGTCATTTGCTGACGTGTTTCCGCAACGGAGTCATTTGCTGACGTGTTTCCGAGACGGGGTCATTAAATGACGTATTTCCGAGACGGGGTCATTTGCTGACGTGTTTCCGAGACGGGGTCATTGGATGACGTATTTCCGAGACGGGGTCATTTGCTGACGTGTTTCCGCAACGGGGTCATTGGATGACGTGTTTCCGCGACGGGGTCATTGGATGACGTATTTCTAAGACGGGGTCATTTGCTGATGTGTTTCCGCGACGGGGTCATTGGATGACGTATTTCCGAGACGGGGTCATTGGGTGACGTATTTCCGAGATGAGGTCATTGGATGACGTATTTCCGCGACAAGGTCATTGGATGACGTATTTCCGAGACGGGGTCATTTGCTGACGTATTTCCGCGATGGGGTCATTTGCTGACGTATTTCCGAGACGGGGTCATTGGATGACGTATTTCCGCGACGGGGTCATTTGCTGACGTGTTTCCGAGACGGGGTCATTGGATGACGTATTTCCGCGACGAGGTCATTTGCTGACCTGTTTCCGAGACGGGGTCATTTGCTGACGTGTTTCCGCGACGGAATCATTGGATGACGCTAGGTTGTCTGTGAACCGTAGAGTTTTGGAACTGGGGACTTTGCCGTGGCTCCGATTGGTGATGTCGCGTTTGTATCCTGCTGGAATGAAGAGGAAAGCCATTATTGGTTTCTGGGCTGTAAATGTTGTCATTGAGACCTGACTCTCTTTTTGACAGAGTCTTGTCGGGAAATGTGGTTCCTTTTTCGTTTATGCCCATGGATTGTATACAGTGGTCACTATGGACTTACCTGCAGGGCGAAAGTTTCATTCTTTCATTTTTTTATTTCTTTCCGTGATGCTCTATCATTTCACCTTTTCATATCGCGAAAGTCGTGATTGCCCAATCATTTCGGCTATTTTTCATTTTACTCACTGCTTTTTACTGCGAGTTGCCCAATCATTTCGGCTATTTTTGTATGCATATCTTTTACTTGCTGATTTCGTTGCAAGCTGCCCTATCATTTCGGCTATTTCATATGCATTTATAGCTCGCTGACTTTTTGCTGCGAGTATGGAACTTGGAATCTGATGCCAATCTTAGCATCAGCATCGCCGCGACTGAAATATTGCCAGGAGCGAATCATCACTTGCCGTGAAAGGACTTGGAATTTGATACCGATTTAGGCATCAGCATCTCTACCACTGGGACATTTCCATGAGTGAATCATCATTTGCCCCTGTCGATTCGAATAAAGGTGGCTTAGCAAACAGGGTTAGGATCCTGTCGACTAAGGCTTTTTACTTCATGAGCCGTAAGGGTCTCATAAAGGCGTTTCTCCCTATGAGTCGTGAGGATCTCATATGCGTATGTTCACCTTAGAAGTCGTGAGGACTTCTAAGTGGTGTTTTCTCTTATGAGTCGTAAGGATCTCATAAGAGTATTTTCTCCTTATAAGTCGAGATGACTTACAAGTGTCTGTTCACCAAATAGGGGGACTTCACGCCATTGATGGAACTTGGTGGGGGAGACGTTTATTTGTGCCCGTAGATTGTATACAAGGGTCAACATTGAACTACTTGTAGGGCAGTCTGGGGAATGTGATGGCTTAAGAACAGGTTCAGATTCCTGTGGCTTAAGGCTTTTGAATCTTGTGAGCCGTGAGGGTCTCATGAGAGGATTCTCCTTACAGGTCATGAGGATCTTGTAAGTGTAATTTCTCCTTAGGAATCGTGGGGATCCCTAAGTGTGTCGCTCCTTTGTGAGTCGTCAGGATCTCACGCAGGTATTTTTCTCCTTACAAGGTCGAGAGGACCCTACAAGTGTCTTTTAACGAGATTGCGTCCTTCCGGGTTTTCACAAACTCGCCGGTAGCCCTGCTGTTTTTACTTACAGAGCCTTTTCGGGTTTTCATCCGTGCCCATCTTGCTTCTAGACGTACCTTTATTTATTTATTTATTTATTATTTTTTTTGCATCAGCCCTAGGATGCTGCATTTTGTAGTAGTTTAAAGACGTTTCGGTCCGTAGCTAGTTTCAGGACGTTACGGTCCATTGTTAGTTTAGGGACGTTTCGGTCCACATTTATTTTAAAGACATTAAGGTCCGTTGCGATTTTGATGCGAGGCTTCACCGGATAATACTCATAGAGTTTGGTCTTGGGAAGATAGCGAGCGGACATAGGCGTCGTCATCTATCGTTGACCTAGGCCGTGACTCGTCAGGCGTAGTATCTTTTCAGGAACTGGCCATTTATTGGCCTAAAGGGTCTTTCGCCATGCATATCCATAAGCAAGTAAGACCCACCTTGGTAGACTTTGTCTATGATGTACGGTCCCTCATAGTTCGGCTCGAATTTTCCCCGTTTGGCACGATTGGGGATCATAGGTTTCTTGACCACTAGCACGAGTTCGTCTTGGCGAAATGTTCTCGGTCTAGTCAACCTTTCGTATGAGCGCGTCATCCTTGCTTTGTAAGCTTCTAGGTTTTGCTGCGCCATGAGACGAGTTTCATCGAGGGCGTCGAGCTCCTCAAGCCGAAGATGAGCATTCTCTTCGTCTATTAGATCGTAATGAACCGCCACCCGTAGAGAGGGTAACTCTATCTCCAAGAGGAGTACCGCTTCTGTGCCGAATACAAATGCGAATGGAGTCGTACTCGTTGCTGTTTTGAACGTAGTTCGATACTCCCACCTTCATGCAGTCTCTCATGCCAATCCTTTTTATTTCTGGACACCGTCTTCTTTATGATCTTCGACAAGATCTTGTTGAAAGCCTCAGCTAGACCGTTAGCTCGGGGATTATAGACCGAAGAGTATCTCCAGTCTATATTATGCTGCTGTGCGAAGCGGCTGATTCTGTGACTTCTGTAGGCCGGCCCGTTATCGGAGATAATCCGTCGTGGAGTGCCGAACCGATAAATGACGTGTGTTTTGAAGAAATGGAGGATATTCTCCGTCTTCACTTCTCTTAGCTGTATGGCTTCTGCCCACTTAGAGAAGTAATCGGTTGTTGCCAATATGAACCGATGTCCTCTGGATGACGCTGGTTCGATGGGCCCAATTATGTCGGTTCCCCACATTTCGAACGGCTAGCTAGCCACCGTTGGGTGTAGCGGGTTTAGATGCTGATGGATGAAGTCTCCATGAATTTGGCATGAGTGGCACTGCTTTGCGTATTCGAGACAATCCTGAATCATCGTAGGCCAATAGTAGCCCATCCTTTTGATCAGCTTCATCTTTGGCCCGGCTTGATGAGAACCGCAGAGTCCGTCGTGAGTTTCTCGGACGACTTTCCTTGCTTCTTCTGGTCCCAGGCATCTTAGCCACAGAGAGTCAAACGATCTCTTATACAGAGTATCATTGACGAAGGCGAAAGACAGAGCTCGTTTCATGAGCTGATGTCTTGAGGATGTATCTTCAGGTGTTCGATGGGATTTGAAGTAGTCTATAAAGACTTCTCTCTAATCTTTAGCCTTTTCCTGGCCTTTTATTTGTAAGGCCGTTTGCTTGGTTGCTTCCTTTCCTTCAGACGATTCCGGAGACATTTCTGCTGGTGCAAGAACCCGACGGCTTTGCACAACGATCCTCACGTCATCGAGGTTTTCGTCAGCCAGTTCTTTAGCGAGTTTGGCTAATGCATCCGCTTTGCTATTTTCTGCACGCGGTATGCTTTCCAGGGCGTAGGAAAGGATTTGAGTCAGCAATTGTTGCACTCTCTCGCCGTACTTTACCAACTCTGGTTTGCATATTTGATAGTCGCCGTTTACTTGGCTAACGACCAGCTGAGAGTCTCCATATATGAGGAAGTTTTCGATTCCCATGTCGACAGCAATCTCAAGACCTGCTATCAAAACTTCATATTCTGCTTCATTGTTCGTCTTCGGCTCTGTCAAGGAAAAGGCAAAGCGCATTATCCCTCTTTGTGGAGTTACAAAGATGAGGCCTGCCCCGGATTTGATCATGGGGGAGCTGTGCTTTCGCTTCTTCAGGGAAGATGCCCCATCTAAGTAGAGTTCCCATCGGGTATCACTCCCTCCTCTCTCCCCGTCGATCGTGTCAAACGCGTGCTTGTCTGGCAATAAGCAATTTATGGGTGAATCGGCAGGTATCGGATGCTCAGCGAGGAAGTCGGCGATGGCCTGACCTTTCACTGCCTTGAGCGGTCGATATGTTATCGAGAATTCCATTAAGAGTAGGGCCCATTTAGCGAGCTGCCCTGTTAGTATGGCTTTTGACATCAAATATTTGAGAGGGTCCACTTTTGATATGAGGTGGACCTCATGCGCTAACGTATAGTGTCTGAGCTTCGTTATCGCGAAGATTAATACCAGGCAGTGTTTTTCGATAGGGAAGCAGTTGTTTTCTGCCCCCAGGAGAACTCGACTCAAATAGTAGAGGGCTCTCTCTTTCCCTTGGTCGTTCTCTTGTGCCTATAGCGCGCCTAAAGAACCTTCAAGGGCTGTTGTGTACAGGATGAGGGGCTTTCCCTTGACTGGAGCGGTCAATACTGGCGGATTCTGCAGGTATTGCTTTATTTTGTCCAGTGCGCTTTGGCATTTGTGATCCCAGACGAAAGGGGTCCCCTTTTTCATCAGGTGACTGTAGGGACGGCATTTGCCGGAGAGGTTAGCTATGAACCGCCGGATATACGCGAGCTTTCCTTGGAGAGAACGCAGTTTCTTGAGAGTTCTTGGCGGAGGAATCTCCATAATTGCCTTGATCTTTGACGGGTCTATTTCGATGCCCCGGTGTCGTACGACGAATCCTAAGAATTTTCCTGAGGAAACTCCGAATGCTCATTTCAGAGGGTTCATCTTCAGGTTGTATTTCCGAAGGCGCTGGAACACGATCTTTAGATGCTCCTAATGCTCCTCGTACGATTTTCTTTTCACCACGAGGTCGTCGATATAGCATTCGACGATTTCATGTATGAGGTCATCGAAAATTTTCGTCATGGAACTCTGATAAGTAGCACCGGCGTTCTTCAGACCGAAAGGCATTACTTTGTAGCAGAATATGCCCAGAGGAGTCCAGAAAGCGGTATGCTTCTGGTCTTCGGGGTGCGTCCTTAGGATTTTCCTTAGGCGATAGATTAGCATTTGCTGCTGCCTGAGCGAGCATCTCCTGCAGCTTTTCACGTTGCAGTTGAAATTTTGTTAGGGACCGAGTTTGAGGTTGGTGACTAGTAGAAGCTCGAACATCTTCTTTGGAATTGCCCGCATAGACTATGTGAACTACCATGCCCCCAGGCTTGGGGTGCTTGGAGTTTTAGCCTTTGGAGTTTGCTTCGGGCACTTGAGCTTTATTAAGCCTCTCTTTTTTGTGAAAAGCCACTTTGGTTTTGGGAGGAACCGCTATATCAGGATCCGTCTTGGGGTGAGTCCCATTCACCTACTTCCACACCTTATATAGATAAGGAAAGTTGTCTCAGGGAGCGAACTTGTTTCTGCTCTCATGGGATCTCCATGGGCTGCGGAGACTTCTTCAGTATTGCGGTAGGAGAATTTTGTCTGACCCTTCGCAACAGTTTGAAGCTGTTCTTAGTTGGAACAACAACATTCACCATTAGGGTTGAAACAGGACCATACGGAGGACTGCCCCCAGCTCATTTTGTATGATGCCGATATCGACGTCGACCATTTCTTACGGCCGGGATTTGATTAGCCTCAGGATTTTGCCGAGCCCGTCCCCTGTTTTCTCTGAGAGCTTAAATATTCTGCCCCCTGCGTCGACCTTGGTTCTTGGCATGTGCCAGTTGTTTGAGGACTGATTCCGTCGGCAAAGCTGTAGCTTGGGGAACTAGTCTGTGGAAGACAGACTTCCTCTGGGCTTCCTCCATCGGCGTTGAGGAAAAATCCTGAGGCTAATCAAATCCCGGCCGTCATAGTCCATAGTTTAAAGACGTCATAGTCTTCCACAGGCTATTTAAATCCCGGCCTTAGCAGATTTCGTCAGATTCCCCCTCGTTTCCGATAGTTTTTTTTATTATGGGGACGCTCTTCCCTGCAGGCGCAAGCCCCTGCAGTTAATTACGTTACCGCATCGCGGTAACCACTTTCTCCTGCTCCAGAAGTTCACTTCGTGTCGTGTGTGTTTGTTTTATTTTTGGTTGCCCGTGGATTGTATACGGAGACTAATTTGTTTCGTCCCCTGTAAGGCGGGGATTAGTCCAAATCCATATTTTCTTAGATTTGGGTTTGTTTTGATTTAAGGATTGTTAACCTCGTTTGAGATTAAGATCAACTTAAATGTTTGCTGAGAATACGTTAGTCTAATTTTTAGACTAAGATCTACTCAACGGGGGAGTCGGGATCATTTAGATCCAACAAAAGAGTATTGGGCTCCATCGTCTTAGTTTAGGGACGTTGTGGTCCGTTAGGTTTAAGGACATCATAGTCCGTAGAGTTTAGTTTAGGGACATTACGGTCCATGGAGTTTAAGGACATCATAGTTCATAGTTTAAAGACGCCATAGTCTATAGAGTTTAGTTTAGGGACGTTGCAGTCCATAGGGTTTAAGGACATCATAGTCCATGAGTTTAAGGACCTCATAGTCCATGTTTAAAGACATCATAGTCTGTGGGGTTTAAAGACATCATAGTCTGTAAAGTTTAAAGACATCATAGTCTGGGTTTAAAGACATCATAGTCTGTAGGGTTTAAAGACATCATAGTCTGTAAGGTTTTGGTTTAACAGTTTAGGGATGCGCTAAAAGTTATTGGTTATGGGGACCCTCCATCTCTCTAAAGACGTTGAAGAATTATAACGACATGTATCAGAGGTATGAAGAGATGTACCCTTGAACCAGATTTCAGATTGAGGAATCATCAATCATGAGCATGGAGGCTCGGTTTATTTAGAGATTTAATCTTAGGAAAGACTTAGCCAATCTGGGGTTTGAAGTTGGCCTCTGTAACAACCCTAATTTTCCTATACACTTTTCTATACAATTTTTTTTAAATTTTTTAAAATCCATAAAGGAGTATTTTAACCTGAACACAATATATATATATATATATATATATATATATATATATATATATATATATATGTATTTATTTTGTTTCTAAATAACTCCATTTTTAGTGTACATAAAATTGTTTTAAAATTAAAGTAATACATGGGGTATTTAATATTGTTGTTACCATTTTAAGTAGTTATTTTCCCACAATAATTACAAGCAGGAGCTTGTAGCTCATTGGTAATTCCTTGCACTGCTGAACCAAGCCACTAGAGTTCGAATCCCATGCCCCACATTATTTTTGTATTTATTTTTGTTTTAAATTCTTGAAAGTCAACAGTCAAAACGCCATAACTCACAAAACTTGAACTTAACATAAAAAGTTAGATGCACCAAAATTCCCCCCAGGAAAAACCCCACCCGACGACCTTCCGACTCGGCCCGACTCGGCCGGCGCCGCCGGCCGGACTTGGCCGGACGGCCGAGTCGTCAACAGTGAAAACGTGCTTTTTGACTTGGTCTTCTCACCTGCATATACTAAATTTCTTGACCGGTTACAGAAAGCCCAATAAATCCCTTTTACTCCATGGTTTAATGATTTTTAATGATTTTTATATATTTTTTAATGTTTTTTTATTAAAAACCCTAACCCTAGCCTAACCCTATATAAACCCCCCTACCCTCTACCCTCTCATCACTTTTCTAAGTCCACTCTCTTAAAATTCCAAGAGAACTTGGTACGTTAGAAAACGAGCGAAAGGTGAAGCGCTGACGAAATCGACGGCGAAATTCCGGCGATCGTGCTAGGACCTCTTCATGACGTTTCAACGCACCGGCAAACCCTCTAGCTCCCTTTCACTCTCTAGCGTTGTCCAAACCCGTAAGTCCCCCTTTTCTTCCTTTCTTTTCTTTCATAAAAATACAACTTTTCAAACCCGACGGAAATCGGTTCCGATTCGGTTTTCTATCAAATCTCACTTATCGCTAATTCCATAACGCTTAAACATCTTCATGTTGACTACTAATCACTTAAAAATTAATTTGAACAAGTTTTCACACATGAAATGATAGCTTTTGCAATATATCGTATTCTTTCACTTAAATACCACCATGTTTAGTTTATCACATCTAACCCCTAAACTTTACTATACCTTAAAGTAGATCACGAGGTAATGACCTACCTCCTTACACACTCATATGTAACCATAACACGCTACCTTGAAAATTTAGAATACGACAAAATAAGATTTTACATTAAAATACCATTTTCTTTATAACCTTTTCTAAAAGTTCTAAGTTTATACAATTTTAAAACAATATCTTTTGATAAGAAATACGATAAGTTGTGGACATCGATCGTTTATCTAAACCTGACTTTGTGGTGTCTAGGCAAGTGTGTCTAAGGCGAGTGGTTACTTAATTAGGTCCACTACTTGCAGTGGAGAGCCTCCCACTCACCTGGCACTTACCTGGCCGCAATTGGCGGTGAAGAGGCGATTTGAGGCTTCTAATGACTTGTCGTTTAGACCATTTAGAAATAGGTTAGTTGGCTTAGGAAACCCTAGAATCTAAAATACGGAAATTTACACATTTTACAAATAAATACCTTATCTTTATAAAACCGTTTTCTAAATAATTAGTATTTATTAAATCTTTGCAAAGCGCCACTACAACCCACCTTTGGGGAACCCGTTAGGGATAGTATGGTTTATCGTGCACCCTCGGCTTAGTAGTGCGAGATTCAGACCTCCGCAAGGAACATTCGGTCTCGAAAGGTTTAAAATACGACATCTTAAGAAAATGAGATTTTTAGAATATAAAATATTTATTGAAATTATTTTTGTATAAAAATATGTATATTTATCATTAAAAGATCTATTTTTTTATAATATAAATATTCCACTTTTTCTAAAAATCACAAGACTGGATTTTTACATTAAAATACCATGAACTTCAAATAATCAATATTACAGATAAATACACTTATTTATAAAACTAGGATATTTTCACTAGAAATATCACAACATAAAATCCACCCTCATTACAACTCTAAAGGCGAACAATAAATACTTGAGGTGTATCTTGAAAAACTATATAAAAGTATTTTTACATAAAACCCCCTCAAGTTTTATAAATTACAATAAGAACCCTAACAAATATAGAACTTCGACTTACATTCCTTTTAGTCTGACTCGGGTTTGAGTCTGATTATTTCTGACTTGAATATGATTCAAGTCAATCTATATTCTTTAATATTCCAACTCAATATGAACACATGAATCCTAGAATCCAGTTAACAATCTATACAACTTGACTGAATCAAACCATAGATATACATCCATTATTCCATTATTCCATTTACCTGATTATATAGTTACAATCTGTTACTGATATTATGGTTTTGGTCAGTCATCCAACTTACACAATACCATACAACAATACAATCAAAACACTACGGGGTTAAGGGGTAGATTGGTACGGAAGATGTTAAAAGTGGCACGAGACGGTCAGACTTAAGATACCTAACATGAATCCAATTGCCGTTGTTCCGGGCCTTCTAACGGAGCCTTGTACTCTATTTTCCGTTTGCCCTGGTCTCTAGCATATAGAGACCTCTCTCGTATACATTGGCATTCTTCTGTACTAAGCTACAAACAACAACGTTAATACAACATTACAACAAATAGTATACAACTTTAGAAGATACCTCTTATTCTGTCTTTCTAATTCCTCCTTATCTTTGGGACTTACCGAGCGACCTGTTCGCTGACGACATTCTATTTCTTTCTTCTTTGAATGTCGTCAAGTGTTTTGGACCCAGCAGAGATCGAGCCCACCGGTGAAGACTTAGATCGGTTTCCGGAAGACCCCGAGCTCTAGACATTGTACCTTGTTCTATTCAGTATTTTCATTTCCTGTTATGCCATTGTTTAGGCATCGCTTTTCATTCCAGTTGTATTTACTTTTCATGCATTGTACAAAAGAATGTTATTAATAAAATTGCTGTTATTTCTATATCCCTTGTCTCTTGTGATTTACTTTTATATTGCTTAGATACGCTTAGCGTATGTACTTCTAAGTATATACGTAGTGGACCACGTCACATCCCCTTCGTCGTACACCGGGAAGCGGGACGTGACAGGTTTTGTTGGTGGCCCATGCAGGTCCGAGCTGTATGAATCCCTATCATGCAGTTTTGGTCTGCGTGAACAACCTAAGCAATATAACACAAGAACCAGCAACTAAAACATTCTTTACAATTCATGTTTCTTGAATCTTACAAATTTCTATTCCTTGAATCTTATCATTTCATGTATTTGAATCGTCCTAACCCAAATTTTTCTTCAAGGTTATGGATTCCCCGAACAACACCAGCACCAACGTCAACAACACACCTCCAGCACTATCTCTCGCACCAGCTGTTCCTGCGCCACCCACTAAGGGTGGTAATTGAACGAGCCAGCTCGGGTTCGATTAAGGTTCGGCTCGGTATCAGCTCGTTCAAATTCGGTTCATTTATTAACGAGCCGGACATGAGCCAGAAAACCTGGCTCGTTTATTAAACGAGCCGGACTCGAGCTCAGCCAGGCTCGTTCGGTATTGACTCGGGTTCGGCTGGGTTACACAGTTTGAAAAAAAACAGTAATATGTAATATATAGCAGATTCTATACAACTCTCAGAACACTTAATTCAATTAAATGACAGTATATAAAGTGTACTGAGATAAATATAAAACCCAGCACTTAGACCCATTCAATGCCCTAGATGTTAATGTTTTTTAATTTTTCCATATCTCAAAACCCTGAGTTTTAAGCATTATTGTTAATTATGTGTTTTCTTGGAAGATACTATTAATATGAGTAAATGAGCTGAAAACGAGCCGAGCTCACAAACGAGCTCTAAACGAGCTTAGTTGAGCTCGGCTCGTTTAGTTAATGGGCCACAAATGAACCGAACACGAGCTGGGCATGTTTAATCGAGCTGGACTCGAGCCGAGCATCTCTAGCTCGATTAACTAAACGAGCCGGACTTGGGCCGACAAAAAGAACCACGAGCCGAACTCGAGCCGAGCTTGGCTGGCTCGAGTTCGGCTCATTTACACCCCTACCACCCACCAAGCAAACAATGCTACTTGAGGCGATCCGCAGCCTTCTTGAGGGACAACAACAACTCCTGAACCGTCCTGAGATCGACGCACCAGGAGTAAAGCAATTCAGGGCTTTGCACCCCAAGCAGTTCTCTGGTAAAGGAAGCCCTCTTGAAGCTGAAGAATAGGCATAAAGCATAGAATACGATCTGGCAGCAGCTCAAGTGCCAGACATCGCTTGGGTCCGTGTGGCAAAACTACAGCTCACGGATAATGCTGCAACTGGTGGAAGGCGGAAGAAAGCCGTCTGGTACAGCCTATTGAATGGAAGACTTTTCGCGAGAAGTTCGACGCGAAATACTTCCCTGTGACTGCCAGGTTTGCAATGGAGCAGCAGTTCATTCATCTACAACAAGGATCGATGTGGGACAAATCAGTAGATGAATACGACGCTGAATTCACCATGTTAAGCCGATTCGCAGCACACTTGATACCGACGGACGAGATCAGAGCCCGTCGCTTTCAACAAGGACTGGACACGGAGATTCATGCTGCTCTAGCCACGGGGAAATTTCTGACACATGTAGATGCTTTGGAAGCTGCCCGCAGTTATGAGGCGGTGATTAAGGCGAGGGGCAGACCCCAATCTGCCGGTTTAAAACGCCCTGCCACTCAAATGGCAGGAGGAGCCTCTCCAAGGCTATCGTTTGAACCGCGGAAACCAGAAGAAAACAATAACCAGTCAAGTCCAGATTTCTGCTACTACCGCAGAAGAAAGGGACACTTGTGGAAGGACTGTAGGCGCGCAAAAAGCTTGTGTCTAATTTGTGGCGCATCCAACCACGGAATTGAGAACTGTCCTTACAATAACAACTCAACTCACACATCCACCAACTACCCGCAGCGGCCAGCTATCCAGGCTCCTGCACCTCGTTATGCACTACCTGCTCCACCACCTGCATAGCCTACTCGCCAATTTCAACAAGCAATGAGGGACATGCCTAGAGGGCAGAGAAAGAGGCCCCAAAGGCAGAATGTGCCTCCAGCTAGAAGGAATGTACCACGGCGGCAGGCATTCACACTAGAAGCCGTGGAAGCCAAGATTGTAGGTCAAGATAACACCGGTAAGCCTTTTTCACCCTTGTATCACTTTGTCATTTTTATATACTATCTATACTACAGTCATCAGACTTTCCTTGAAACTGTTACACTTTCCTTTTTCAAATTTCGAGGACAAATTTTTTTTAAGGAGGGTAGAATGTAACAACCATAATTTTCCTATACACTTTTCTATACAAATTTTTTTAAAATTTTTAAAAATCCATAAAGGAGTATTTTAACCTGAGCATAATATATATATATATATATATATATATATATATATATATATATATATGTATATGTATTTATTTTGTTTTTAAATAACTCCATTTTTAGTGTACATAAAATTGTTTTAAAATTAAAGTAATACATGGGGTATTTAATGTTGCTGTTACCACTTTAAGTAGCTATTTTCCCACAATAATTACAAGCAGGAGCTTGTAGCTCATTGGTAATACCTTGCACTGCTGAACCAAGCCACTAGAGTTCGAATCCCATGCCCCACATTATTTTTGTATTTATTTTTGTTTTAAATTCTTGAAAGTCAACAGTCAAAACGCCATAACTCACAAAACTTGAACTGAATATAAAAAGTTAGATGCACCAAAATTCCCCCCAGGAAAAACCCCACCCGACGACCTTCCGACTCGGCCCGACTCGGCCGGCGCCGCCGGCCGGACTTGGCCGGACGGCCGAGTCGTCAACAGTGAAAACGTGCTTTTTGACTTGGTCTTCTCACTTGCATACACTAAATTTCTTGACCTGTTACAGAAAGCCCAATAAATCCCTTTTACTCCATGGTTTAATGATTTTTATATATATATTTTTTATTTTTTTTTATTAAAAACCCTAACCCTAGCCTAACCCTATATAAACCCCCCTACCCTCTACCCTCTCATCACTTTTCTAAGTCCACTCTCTTAAAATTCCAAGAGAACTTGGTACGTTAGAAAACGAGCGAAAGGTGAAGCGATGACGAAATCGACAGCGAAATCCCGGCGATCGATGCACCGGCAAACCCTCTACCTCCCTCTCACTCTCTAGCGTTGTCCAAACCCGTAAGTCCCCCTTTTCTACCTTTCTTTTCTTTCATAAAAATACGACTTTTCAAACCCGACGGAAATCGGAACAAACCGATTTCCGATTCGGTTTTCTATCAAATCTCACTTATCACTAATTCCATAACGCTTAAACATCTTCATGTTGACTACTAATCACTTAAAAATTAATTTGAACAAGTTTTCACACATGAAATGATAGCTTTTGCAATATATCGTATTCTTTCACTTAAATACCACCATGTTTAGTTTATCACATCTAACCCCTAAACTTTACTATACCTTAAAGTAGATCACGAGGTAATGACCTACCTTCTCACACACTCATATGTAACCATAACACGCTACCTTGAAAATTTAGAATACGACAAAACAAGATTTTACATTAAAATACCATTTTCTTTATAACCTTTTCTAAAAGTTCTAAGTTTATACAATTTTAAAACAATATCTTTTGATAAGAAATACGATAAGTTGTGGACATTAATCGTTTATCTAAACCTGACTTTATGGTGTCTAGGCAAGTGTGTCTAAGGCGAGTGGTTACTTAATTAGGTCCACTACTTGCAGTGGAGAGCCTCCCACTCATCTGGCACTTACCTGGCCGCAATTGGCGGTGAAGAGACAATTTGAGGCTTCTAATGACTTGTCGTTTAGACCATTTAGAAATAGGTTAGTTGGCTTAAGAAACCCTAAAATCTAAAATACGGAAATTTACATCTTTTACAAATAAATACCTTATCTTTATAAAACCGTTTTCTAAATGATTAGTATTTATTAAATCTTTGCAAAGCGCCACTACAACCCACCTTTGGGGAACCCGTTAGGGATAGTACGGTTTATCGTGCACCCTCGGCTTAGTAGTGCGAGATTCAGACCTCCGCAAGGAGCATTCGGTCTCGAAAGGTTTAAAATACGACATCTTAAGAAAATGAGATTTTTAGAATATAAAATATTTATTGAAATTATTTTTGTAAAAAAATATGTATATTTATCATTAAAAGACCTATTTTGTTATAATATAAATATTCCATTTTTTCTAAAAATCACAAGACTAGATTTTTGCATTAAAATACCATGAACTTCAAATAATCAATATTACAGATAAATACCCTTATTTATAAAACTAGGATATTTTCACTAGAAATGTCACAACATAAAATCTACCCTCATTACAACTCTAAAGACGGACAATAAATACTTGAGGTGTATCTTGAAAAACAATACAAAAGTATTTTTTCATAAAACCCCCTCAAGTTTTATAAATTACAATAAGGACCCTAACAAATATAGAACTTCGACTTACATTCCTTTTAGTCTGACTCGGGTTTGAGTCTGATTATTTCTGACTTGAATATGATTCAAGTCAATCTATATTCTTTAATATTCCAACTCAATATGAACACATGAATCCCAGAATCCAGTTAACAATCTATACAACTTGACTGAATCAAACCATGGATATACATCCATTATTCCGTTATTCCATTTACCTGATTATACAGTTACAATCTGTTACTGATATCATGGTTTTGGTCAGTCATCCAACTTACACAATACCATACAACAATACAATCAAAACACTACGGGGTTAAGGGGTAGATTGATACGGAAGATATTAAAAGTGGCACGAGACGGTCAGACTTAAGATACCTAACATGAATCCAATTGCCGTTGTTCCGGGCCTCCTAACAGAGCTTTGTACTCTATTTTCCGTTTGCCCTGGTTTCTAGCATATAGAGACCCCTCTCGTATACACTGGCATTCTTCTGTACCAAGCTACAAACAACAGCGTTAATACAATATTACAACAAATAGTATACAACTTTAGAAGATACCTCTTATTCTGTCTTTCTAATTCCTCCTTATCTTTGGGACTTACCGAGCGACCTGTTCGCTGACAACATTCCATTTCTTTCTTCTTTGAATGTCGTCAGGTGTTTTGGACCCAGCAGAGATTGAGACCACCGGTGAAGACTTGGATCAGTTTCCCGAAGACCCCGAGCTCTAGACATTGTACCTTGTTCTATTCAGTATTTTCATTTCATATTATGCCATTGTTTAGGCATCGCTTTTCATTCCAGTTGTATTTACTTTTCATGCCTTGTACAAAAGAATGTTATTAATAAAGTTGCTGTTATTTCTATATCCCTTGTCTCTTGTGATTTACTTTTATATTGCTTAGATACGCTTAGCGTATGTACTTCTAAGTATATATGTAGCGGACTTCGTCATGTCCCCTTCGCCGTACACCGGGAAGCGGGGCGTGACAGCCTCTTATAGTGTTAAACACTAGTATATGCTTAGCGCTCACGTGCTCCCACGTGAGGCCTTAAAGTAGTGTTAAACACTGGAATTTGGGATGCTCACGTGTGGCACGTGAAGCGCCATAGCAGTATTAAACACTGAAAGTTGGGGCGTTCACGTGTGGCACGTGAGGCGCTATAGCAGTGTTAAACACTGAAAGTTGGGGCGCTCACGTGAGGCGTTTAGAATTGGGCGCTGCCTCTTTTATTCTCTTATTCTTTTATAAGTGCTAAGCACTATTAGGGGGTCACGTGGGATCACGTGAGGCACCCTAAAAATAGGGTTTATTCCCTTTTCTCTTTTGAAAGTGCTAAGCCCTATTAGGGGGTCACGTGGGATCATGCGACTCGATGTCAGTTGTTCCTTTTTGTTCTACAAAGGTGCTCACGTAGGAACACGTGATCTGTTTTGTAGCGTTTGAACGCTAATGAATCATCAGGATGTTCTTCTATGGTTCTGAAGAATCAAGTTCTAATTTTGTTCTTTGCAGGGATTAAATTCTTTTTAAAGGGTTAAACCCTAGTTTCAGAGGAATTAAGTTCCCATATGTTTTGTAAGAGTTAAAATTTTTTGGATTCAGTTCTTTCCCCTGTGTTTTGAATCTGCATGACAGAATCTCCCCGATGAGAATTAAATTCTCAACTTGTGGGGAGATCTACTTCTGCAGCTCTTAACCAGAGAAAGAACTAAGTTCTTTGAGAAGAGTTAAACTCTTGGTTTGAGAATTAAATTCTCTTTTTGTGGGAGCTTTTGGGAGGGGTCCCTCTTCTTTAGAAAATTAAATTCTCTCTCTATTTTTCTTCCCCTCTCCCTCTGTGTATGTTTTTCCTCCTCCCCTTGCTCCTATTTATATGAGAAGAAAAAGAATCAATTTGTTAAGGGAAACCCTCATTGAGAGATCATGATTGATTTCAGGATCTTTTAGATCAATCGGTGAATTTTATTCACCATTGGATTTTTAATCCAAAAGCCCTCTGTTTAACAGAGAAGATCTCTTGTTTGTTTAACAAGATTATGAATATCTTGTTAGTTTTAACAAGATTATAATTTTATTCTATCATATCTTTTTAGTTTAACAAGATCAGAAATATATTTTCTTAATATAGAATTTAATTCTATCATATAGATATCTTGTTAATTTAATAAGATTATATTTTTATTCTAATATAGAATTCTGATCATATGAATATCTTGTTAATTTAACAAGATTAGGAAAATATTTTCCTATGATAGAACTTTATTCTACCAGATGATCACCGTTGGATCTTTGATCCAAAGGTCTTCTGTTTAACAGAGAAGATCTTTTTAGTTTGAGAAAGATCGGGAAAATATTTTCCAAAATAGAATTTAATTCTAAAATTTGATAGGAGCATTTTAAATTGGGGCGCTCATATGCTTTGCATGTGAGAGGAAAGAGAACTCGTGTGTTTAACACGTGACCCCTGCTGTAGGTTTTAGCCTGTTTATGTTCAGCTCTCATATGCTTTACATATGAGCGCTCACGTGTTTTACACATGAGGCCTGTTTGGCTATTGGTGATTTATGTTCAGCGCTTATATGCTTTGCATATGAGCGCTCACATGTTTTACACGTGAGGCCTGTTTGGCCCTTTAAGTTTATTTTATTCAGCGCTCATACGCTTTGCATATGAGCGCTCACGTTTTTTTACACATGACGCCTGTTTGGCCCTTAATTGTTTTATTTTCAGCGCCCATATACTTTGCATATGAGCGCCCATGTGTTTAACATATGAGGCCAATTTTCGAGGACTCTCCCCCATTTTTTATAAGGGAACAAGTAGCTCTTGGCCGAAAATTTTGGCGGGAACATGGAGTTGTGGATGAATACCACCTATCTCGTGAGAAGTGATATGTTATCCGGTATCGAGGTAGGGATGTAACCGATACGGATACACACGGGAACCCACTATAGAACAATGAGGAGAGTCGAATTCCATTCTGAAAGAGGGCACGATCAGAACTATAAATGGAATGATACCACTCCTATAACACGGAGGCGCCTTTTGGATGAATCGAACTCCGAAGTTTGAAGAACTCCGTAGTTAAGCATGCTTGAGCCAGGGAAATTCTGGGATGGGTGACCTACTGGGAAGTAGCCCCCTTCTTGAGTCTGGTTCATTCAAAGGGACAAAACTATGCGGTTTCGACCAGAGCGGATAATACCATCTGTGTTTGGGGGTGGGTCGTGACAATTGGGAATCATTTTCTTCTTTCTCTCATTCTATTGTGTCGAACACATGTTCATCCGGCAACTCACAATTTAAAGGGGAGTCGCTGGTATCAGATGCTCCGTAAGAAAGTCAGCAATGGCCTGTCCTTTCACCGCTTTGAGGGGTCAATACGTTATCAAGAACTCCATCAGGAGGAGGGCCCATTTGGCAAGCCTTCCTGTTAATATAGCTCTTGACATCAGATATTTAAGAGGATCTACCTTTGATATGAGATGGACCTCATATGCCAAGGCGTAATGTCCGAGCTTCGTTATCGCGAAGATCAGTGCCAGGCCATGCTTTTCAATGGGGAAGTAGCTATTTTCTACCCCCAGGAGAACTCGACTCAAATAGTATAGAGCTCTCTCTTTTT
Organism: Agapanthus africanus; assembly: GCA_030015575.1. NCBI lineage: Eukaryota > Viridiplantae > Streptophyta > Magnoliopsida > Asparagales > Amaryllidaceae > Agapanthus > Agapanthus africanus. The sequence continues at coordinate 436,092,278 of JASDDO010000008.1, read as the reverse complement.
CTTGATCATTCTCTTATGCCCATAGCACGCCTAGAGAACCCTCAAGGGCTGTTGTATATAGGTTAAGGGGTTTTCCCTTAACCGGAGCGACCAAAACCGGCGGATTTTGCAGGTATTGCTTGATTTCGTCTAGTGTATTTTGGCACTTTCGATCCCAGAAGAACGGGGTCCCCTTCTTCATCAGATGACTGTAAGGACAATATTTTCCGGAGAGATTGGTTATGAACTGCCAGATATATGCGAGCTTTCCTTAAAGTGATCGCAATTGTTTGATAGTTCTTAACGTGGGCATTTCCATAATCGTCTTGATCTTTGAGAGATCGATTTCGATACTCTGGTGCCGTATGATGAATCTTAGGAATTTGCCTGAAGAGACTCCAAACATGCATTTTAGAGAATTCATCTTCAGATTATACTTCCGAAGACGTCGGAACACTAGTTTTAGATGTTCCCAATGTTCCTCATGAGATCTGCTTTTAACCACAAGATCGTCGATGTAGCATTCGACGATCTCATGGATGAGGTCATCGAAGATCTTTGTTATGGCCCTTTGGTAGGTAGCACCAGCATTCTTCAGACCGAAGGGCAACACCTTATAGCAAAAGATACCCAGCGGAGTATAGAAGGCGGTATGCTTTTGGTCTTCAGGATGTATTTTTATTTGATTGTATCCTGAAGATCCATCCATGAAGGAGAAGACCTCATGTGTAGACGTGTAATCGATCATCAGCTCGGTAACAGGTACTAGGAAATCATCCTTCGGGCAAGCTTTGTTGAGGTCCCGAAAGTCCACGCAGATGCGTACCGTCCTATTTTTCTTCATCACCGGAACGATGTTAGCGATCCAGTCGGGATATTGAACTTCTTGGATGAAGCCGGAGTCGATTAGTTTCTTGATTTCAGCGTTGATATGCATCTCAAGTTCGAGTCGTATCCTTCTCGGCGCCTGTTTGAATGGCTTTATATCCGACGATATGGCCAGTTTGTGTACCGCCACTTTTGGATCTAGACCTGACATCTCTGAATAGTTCCATACGAAGCAGTATTTATATTGCATAAGCACATCCTTCAACATGGCTACCTGTTTTTCAGATAGTAGCCCACCGACAAACGTTGGCCTCAGATCCTTTTCCGACCCAAAGTCAATTTTCTTTAGGTTATCCGCCGTAGTGTGTATCCCATCTTCCAGCTTCTTTGGGGCAGGTGGAAACTCGATCACCTTGTCCTCGTCTTCATTTGAAAAGCACATGTAGAGGTCATCCAAAATCTCGTGCCCTCCTTCTTTTGAAAGTGTTGTCATATGGCAGGTACGAGCCCGCTTCCATTTTTTGTGTTGAGCAGGTCATATCCTCATGGTATAGGTTCTTTTTGGCTCATGCTTTTGCGGCGGGGTTACCCTCTAGCTGTCGGATAAAGCGAACCTGCCTTGTTGATACTGGTTTTCTACCCAGTCTTTGAAGGTGAAGCAGTCTTCAAGGAGATGACCTATTGCTCAGTAGTAGAAGCAATATTCCGGATGACGGACCTCGTTTATTTGTTCGGGGTGCCGAGACTCCGGGAGTGTCATCATTTGATGCTTCATGACAAGGTTGAATATTTTTCTCGTCTTATCTTAGAGGAAAGAGTATTCCCGACCCATCTTCTTTATAAAGGACGGGTTCCAATCGACCTTTTCTCGATTGCACGGCCTCTTGGATCCGCTTCGTTTTTTTCGAACGTTGTTTGCGTTCTTTGCACTGTTTTTGCCTTTATTTCGGTATTTCCCCACTTTCGCGAGGACATACAGCGGGCTGGGGATAAAAGGCATTGTAGCACTGCGCCCTATCCTTTTCATAAATGGCCATTTCATGGCTATGATTGTTGTTCCCTCATGGGAACTGAATAAAATACAAATAAAGCAGCAAGGAAAACCCCCAAATGGGGCATCACGTGCTCACACGTGACCGGGCCTTACGTGCAAACACATGACCTTTTATGGGCAGATTCTATTTACGCCTGACTGCCTAATTGATAAAGTCACGTGCCCACACGTCATGGGCTCTTGAACCCACTGAATTAATAGAATTAAATTCTAATTAAAAGGAATTAAAAGCATTTGTTCCCTCATGGGAACTGAATAAAATACAAATAAAGCAGCAAGGAAAACCCCCAAATGGGGCATCACGTGCTAACACGTGACCGGGCCTCACGTGCAAACACGTGACCTTTTATGGGAAGATTCTATCTACGCCTGAATGCCTAATTGATAAAGTCACGTGCCCACACGTGATGGGCTCTTGAACCTACTGAATTAATAGAATTAAATTCTAATTAAAAGGAATTAAAAGCATTTGTTCCCTTATGGGAACTGAATAAAATACAAATAAAGCAGCAAGGAAAACCCCCAAAGGGGGCATCACGTGCCCACACGTGACCGGGTCTCACGTGCAAGAACGTGACCTTTTACAGGCAAAGCCTATAGGCATTGAATGAAATAAACAATTGGAAATGCTTTATCAGTGGGGACACGTGCCAACACGTGATGGGTTTCTGAGCCCTCTGAACTAATAGAATTAAATTCTAATTAAATGCTTAATCAGGGGGGTCACGTGCCATCACGTGATGGGTTCCTGATCCCTCTGAAGTTTGAACCAATAGAATTAAATTCTAATTAAATGCTTAATTGGTAAGGTCACGTGCCAACACGTGATAGACTCTTAAACCCTATGAATAATAGAATTAAATTCTAATTAAAAGGAATCAAAAACCATAATTGAAAAAATATTTCCCTAGATCTTTCCAAACAAAAAAGATTGCACTCTGTAAAAGGGAGCACCGTTGGATTAAAAATCCAATGGTGATTAAAAATCACCAATTTATAGAAAGATTCTATACAAGGAAATATTTTCCTAAAATTTGCCAGGAACAACAAATAAAATATCTTTTGGATTAAAAATCCAATGGTGAATAAAATTCACCGAGTGATCTAAAAGATCATGTTGGTTACAAAATCAATCAAAATCTCTCAATGAGAGATGGACTGAACAAACTGATTCTTTTCTTTCTCCTATAAATAGGAGCCAAGAAGGAAGAGGAAAGAAAAAGAGACAGAAGAGAGGATTGAACAGAGAAAAAGAGAAAAACCTCTCCCTAAAAACAAAAGAAAAAGAGAATTTAATTCTCCAGAGAGAAGAAGATCTCTTCAGAGAAGAAAGAAACTCTAAGTAAGAGAAGGAAGGAGATCATTCCATAAAACAAAAAAGAATTTAATTCTCAAAACCAAGAGTTTAACTCTTCTAAATAAGAACTTAGTTATTCCTCTGGTTGAAGATCTGCAGAAGCAGATCTCCCCATAAGTTGAGAATTTAATTTTCATCGGGGAGATTCTGCCATGCTGTAACAACTCCAATTTTTGTATACCTAAATTTGAATTAAATTTGAATTATACTTGGAGTATTAATGTTGCTGCTAACACTTTAAGTATCTATCTCTTTACAATAATTACAAGAAGGAACTTGTAGCTCATTGGTAATACCTTGCACTGCTGAACCAAGCCACCAGAGTTCGAATCCCATATCCCACATTATTTTTAGCACATTTTTCTTTAAGAATTTCTGAAAGTCCAAAAGTCCACAGGCCATAACACCCAAATAATGAACTGAACCCAAAAAATGAACCGTGCCAAAAGCCTAGTCAGAAGACCCCCGACCCATCGCCGGCCGGAATCGGCCAACTCGGCCGGCGGCCGGCCGGCGCCGCCGGCCGGAGTTGCGCCGACGGCCGAGGTCCCAACACCAATGTTGCGTCTTTTGGCCTTCTGAAACTCATGGTTTTCTCCATTTTTAATGTAGCAGTTCTGAATGTTAAATATAACCCTTTTAATGCAAATTTTAATGTTTTTCTTTAATTTTTAGAATTTTTTAAAAAAAAAGACCCTTCACCTACCCTACCCTAGCTACCCTATAAATAGACCCCTACCCCTACCTTCTCATTCCAAAACCCTAGAAAAAACTCTCTTGAAATTTCCACTTGAAGTGTGCTTTGAAATCGAGTTCCCGGCGAAGCCCTGACGGAATTCCGGCGACGTGTTTTGGAGCAACTGGCGACGTAACCACCCTCGGCCTTCCTCCCTAGTTCTCTTTACTCTTTAGAAGAGTTTAAACCCATAAGTCCCATCTCTTCTATCTCTCTTTTCTTTAATATAAAAATACGACTTTTTGGAACCCGACGGAAATCGGAACAAACCGATTTCCGATTCGTTTTTCTACAAATTTCCACTTGTCACCTAATACATAATACCTACCTATATTCATGTTGACTATTAATCACCCATAAACCAATTTAAACAAACTTTCTCACATGAAATGATAGCTTCTTTACAATATCGTATTCTTTTCATAAAAATACCATGAAGTTCATTTTTCTTCGTTTAATCAATTCCCTCACTCCTAAATAAGTTTATTTTGATCACTAAACTTGTAGAAATCAAATTGAATGAATTTTCACACATGAAGTGATAACGTTTTCAAATACCGTATTCTTGCGCTTTAATACCTTCAACTTTAACATGTCATGTTTTACCTTTAAATGTCATCAAAACTTAAAACAAGTCACGAGGTAATGACCTACCTCTACACACACACAAATATAACCCTAACTAATAAATGTCAAAACATAGAATACGACATTACAGGACTTTTCACTAAAATACCATATTCTTTATAACCTTTACTTGAAAGCTTTAAGTTGTATAAAATTTTAAATAAAATGAAAGCACGATAGGTTATGGACATCGATCGTTTATCTAAACTGTCTTGTGATGTCTAGACAAGTGTGTCTAGGCTAATGGTTTTTAATTAGGCCCACGACTGTGGTTCCTTCCCACTTACCTGGCACTTACCTGGCCGCAATTGACGGTGAAGAGGCGATTTGAGGCTTCTAATGACTTATCGTTTAGACCTTAGAAATAGGCTAGTTGGCTTAGGAAACCCTAGAAACTAAAATACGGAAATTACATCTTTTACAAATAAATACCTTATATTTATAAAAACCGTTTTTCTAAATGAATAGTATTTGTTAAACCTAAGCAAAGCGCCGCTACAACACACTTTTGAGGAACCCGTTAGGGATAGTACGGTTCATCGTGTACCCGCGGGCTAGTAGTGCGAGATTCAGACCTCCGCAAGGAGCATTCGGTCTCGAAAGGTTAAAATACGATATTTAAGAAAAATGAGATTTTTGAAAATAATATATTCATTTAAAAGTTATTCATGTGTTAATAAATATTTAATTATCATTTAAGCACCTATTTTATCATAAGATAAAGTTTCCATCTTATTCTAAAATTCCAAGTTTAAAAGTTACATTAAAATACCCTGAGTTTCAAATAAATCAATTAATACGTTTATTAGGATATATTCACTAGAATAACACAAATAAAATTCACACTAATTATAACTATAAAGACGAATAATAAATACTTGAGGTGTATTTTGAAAAATATACAATAGTACTTTTTACATAAACCCCCCTCAAGTTTTATAAATTACAATAAGGCCCCTAACAATTATTGAACTTCAACTCACTTTCTTTTAGTCTGGCTCGGGTTAGAGTCTGACTATTTCTGACTTGAATATGATTCAAGTCAATCTATATTCTTTCATATTCCAACTCAAGATGAATACATGAATCCCGGAATCCAGTTAACAATCTATATAACTTGATTGAACCGAACCATGGATATTCCTTTTACATGTTTTCCAGTATTCTATTTACATGACTCTACGGTTATAACCGTTTCCTGATATCATGGTTTCGGTCAGTCAGTTAATCGATCATGCAATCTATACAATTTTACAATACAACAATACCACGGGGTTTAAGGGGTAGATTGGTACGGAAGGTGTTAAAGGTGGCACGAGGTGGTCAGATTAATACACCTAACCTGAATTCTATTGCTGTTGCACCGTGGCATAACGGTTCCTTGTACTACACGTGCCCTAGTCTCTGGCAAGTGAGACTCCCCTCGTATACACTGGCATCCTTCTGTACCAAACTACAAACAACAGCGTTAACATAACATTACAGCAATAGTTTACACTTTAAAAATGCTTCTTCTTATTCTGTCCTCTCTACTTCCCTCTTACCTTTGGGACTTACCGAGCGATCTGTTCGTTGACGACATTCTGTTTCTCTCTTCTTTGAATGTCGTCAGGTGACTTGGACCCGGCAGAAGTTGAGCCAACCCAGGAAGATTTGGAGCATTTTGCTGAAGACCCAGCAGTATAATTTCATTGTACACTTTTCTTTTCAGTACTTTCCTTTTCCTGTTATGCCACCGTTTAGGCATCTTTTATTCCAGTTATATTTTCTTTTTCATGCATTGTACAAAGAATGTTAATAAATAAAAGTTGCTGTTCTTTTATACTCTTGTCTCTTGTGTATTTACTTTATATTGCTTAGCTACGCTTAGCGTATGTACTTCTGAGTACATACGTAGCGGACCTCGTCGCGTCCCCTTCACCGTACACTGGGAAGCGGGGCGTGACACATGCAGATCTAAAACCTAAGGGAAGACCTAAGTTCAGAGAATTCTATTCTCCCACAAAAACACATAGGAATTTAATTCCTCCAGTAAGGATAGGGTTTAACCCCTAATATAAGAACTTAGTTATTCCTCATGGTGATAGATCTGCAGAAGCAGATTTCCCCATAAAATTGAAAAGTTAATTCTCATTGGGGAGATTCCGCCATGCAAATTTCCGTGGAATTAAATTCCTATAAAAAAAAGAAGAGAAGAGAAGTTAGTAAGGGACTTAAAACTCAGAATTATATGCGTATTGATGATCGCGTGGTAACACGTGACCCCCTTTCTTTGAACCAGAAAAGGAGATTTTCCAAAGTGTTTAACACTTATTTAAAGGGGAAAAGGGAAAACAATAAAGACAGTTTCTCTTTTAGGGTGTATCACGTGCTCTCACATGACCTTTAAAAAGCTCCTCAAAACAAAAGGAAGTAATGCCAAGACAGTTTCTCTTTTAGGGTGTATCACGTGCTCCCATGTGACCGTTGACAAATACTTTAATATCCAACGCATGGATACCCATCACATGCCCACACGTGATGGTCATAAAGGTCAAGGTTTAACACTTATACGCATATTCTGAGAGTAAAATAAAAGAAGCAAGGCCCAATCTTCAGGCGCCTCATGTGACCCCACGTGAGCGCTTCAGTTTTAGTGTTTAACACTACTTTAAGCGCCTCACGTGGGAGCATGTGAGCGCCGAATGTACTCTGGTGTTTAACACTATATTCGAGCCAATCTTAGCCCAAATTAGCTAAGTCTTCAAGAGGCAAGATCCCCTGAAACTGAACCCCAACTATACTCTTGTCTTCCAAAATTGATCATCCCATATGACATTCAAAGTAATTCCTAGAGCCTTTCAATCAACATTGGTTCAAGGGTACATCTCTTCATACCTCTGATATACGTCGTTGTAATTCTTCAACGTCTTCAGAGAGGTGGAGGGTCCCAATAACCGATAACTTTTGGTGCATCCCCAAATGGTTGAACCAAAACCAAACAGACTATGACGTCTTTAAACCGGACTAAGATGTCCTTAAACTCTATAGACTGTGAGGTCCTTAAACTCATAGACTATGATATCTTTAAACTGGACTAAGATGTCCTTAAATTTTATGGACTGCGAGGTCCTTAAACTCATAGACTATGATGTCTTTAAACTTTACAGACTATGGCGTCTTTAAACTGGACCGTAATGTCCTTAAACTAATTATGGACCGCAACGTCCCTAAACTAAACCCCTACAGACTATGATGTCTCTAAACTGGACTACGATATCCTTAAACTCCATGGACTATGATATTCTTAAACTTATGGACCGCAACGTTCCTAAACTAAAACAATAGAGCCCAAATGCTATTTTGTTGGATCTAAATGATCATGTTAAGTAGATCTTAGTCTAAAATTAGATTAACGTATCCTTAACAAACGTTTAAGTTGATCTTAGTCTCAAATGAGATTAACGATTCTTAAACCCAACCCAAACCCAAATCTAAAAAAATACGGATTTGGACTAATCCACGCCCTACGGGCGACAACATAAATTAGTCTCCGTATACAATCCATGGGCAACCAAAAACAAAACAAGCACCCACGATACGAAATGACCATTTGGAGAAGGAGAAAGTGGTTACCGCGATGCGGTGGCGTAATTAACTACAAGGGCTTGCGCCTGCAGGGAAGAGTGTCCCCACAATCAAAAACCCCTCATCATGAGGGGGAATCTGACGAAGTCTGCTACATCGACCGCATCCGTCTAAACCTTTGATACATGGTGCCATAAATCAATTTGGCATTGTCGGAGAGGTGGACGGATAAAACCAAATAGCATCTGCCCCTAAATTCAGGCCAGACGACCTACGCGGTTTCGTCTCCATTTTCGGCGGTAAACAATTGTCTCGGCTCTTTTGACAGACTTCTTTTATTAGCTTGTCTATTTGTTCTTCGAGCGACGGACTTAACGTTCTTAGAGCGGGATTTCGCTCTGTTTCAACATCACGACCAATTGGAAGAGCATTTTCCTCTTCTCTGGAGCTTTTTATGACGCGGAAGCTGTGGAACTACTCATGTTTCTTGGACCGAATGTATTCGATCCCGGTTGTCTCCATCTTCCTATTGGGCATCTTTCGCTGGGTTCCAGGGATATCCCAAATCTTTTTGTAGAATTGGGCTTGCCGAACAGTTTGTTCGAGAGGCATACCTTGGCACTTTAACAACCATTTCAATCCCTCCGTGTAGTATCTTGGCAGACAGATTGGTTGAAACCTGTCGAGTGCAAAATCGGCACCGTACCAGACTTCTTTCGCTACTCTGGTCTCCGTAAATTGGTAGAAGAAGATCGCCTTTTCACCTCTTCGTCTGGGAGGGACGTAGAAAGTCTGTAGTTCTTGGACGCTGTATGTATCAAGTGCATCAAGTTTCTTATAATTCCGAGGTGGAGCCATTGTGATTTGCAGACTCTGATCGGCTCTGGCGAGGGTTTGCACTGACGGACGGATGGAGAACACTGCGTTGGCCTCATCCTCTAAATCGCTGCCAAAGACCAGAATAGGGGTAGATGGTTGATTGATGTGGCGAAGAAAGTGTTTTAGTAGTTAACCAAAATCAATAACGGTGTCGCGTGTAGCTAGCCGAGATGAGTATGGATCGTCCTCAGGGATGCGTGGAACTTTTAATCTCGCTTTAGACGAGTTGATTAGAAAGAAGGGAGAATAGTTTTAAGATCTAGTTTAACTACGGATATAGATTTTATAGGTAAAAGGCTTGTAGGGTTCATAGAATTTAGTAGTTGATGGATGACTAATAAAAATGACTCATTTTATCTTTTGATAGATTTAAAACTAGATAGATAGTGGTGAATGGAGATTAGGGTTCTTGTAAGAAACTAGGGTTTCCCCACTATTAACCCTTGTCCCTTCATTGATCTCTATTCATGTCTAGCCCTTAAAAAAATTGTTAATCTAATATCAAATCGCGGTCGAGACTATCAATAATTTGGTAGCGCGCCCGATAAGGATGTTAACATTTATTTTGCTAAAGTTTATAAACTTCATAAGATGTAAAAGAAGTTAAAATATTTTCTCATCCATTGTTCTACCCTAATCCTATGAACCCTAGCAAACTTGGAATTACTCACGATGTTGTGAGAAGAAGGATAGAGAAGGAAATCATAATGCTGAAATTAAATGCGGAAAGTAAATGCGAAATAATTACAAATGACCTACCTTACAAAAATTCGAGAATAACAAATATACAGATATAGGTATAAAAGGGGCTGGGTATTACATCATACCACCCTTACAAGAATTTCGTCCTCGAAATTTAAAATAAACGATAAATAATACAAACATAGACGAAAGCTATTATATTGCAACTAACACGTAACGATTTACTTGAAATAGGCGGATGAAGAAATTGAAGGTTGATATATGTAAGAACATCATACAAAAATATAGTTTTAAATAAGTATAAGACAAGAACAACTACAAAGGCAACTTATGAGAATAGCAAAAACAACAATAATGAACAATGATATTCGAGGCGTACTCAATAAAATCGAAACTCAAATATGTGCACGTAAGTATATCAAAGGTAGCACTGCAAACATAATAAGTATAAGGCACGATTATTTATAATAATAGACGTAGGCACACTACCCGAAAATGAAGTATCGACAATAAATTAATGAAAGATTTGTCGGTAGGTTAAAACATTTTAGGACGATGTATCGATCAAATAACTTAGAAACTCACATAGCGAAAATAAGATACATGGAACACAAATATGCGCGGTGTAAGGTTGCGCTACTGAAAATAAGGAAAATAGTAGTGTGCTTTGAAATACATAAAACTAAGTAGTCAATAACACCCACTCTTCGAAAAATACAGGATAATGAAAACCACATTTTGAAAAATAGAGTCCCTAAATATATGTAGGGTAATAGGAAAACACAAAAATGTATAGGGCTAGCTAGGGTAAGGATTTCAAGGAAGTGTGGATCATTCAAAGGTTGGAGTGTGGCGGCTTTAGGCTAACGGTCAAAGAGATTTGGGTAAGGGTGAGCAGCAAGAACTGCAAAGGGAAAAATATGGGGAGGAAAACGGTCGGTAGGTCATAAGAATCAAAAATTTGAAGAGTTAGCGAACTCGGAAATTTCACAATACTTGTTCTCCTCCCAGAAGGATCTCAAACGGGGCACAGACGAAGGATGAACGTGGACCTCTAAAGATCGGTTGTGGTACTGGTTAATCTGAGTGGGGGTTAAGGCAATGTAAGGAGTAGAGGTGGACAGATCTCAGTAGAGGAAATGATTGTATAGAAGAAATAATCAAGTACCAAGTGAACTAAGAATATCGAAGGATTAGCGAACTCAGCAATTTAATTTATTCCAGAAGATTTTAACAAAGCATCCTCAAAGACGAAAGATGGCCCTAAACTATATACAGATTTTTTTTTGGCCAGATAAGACAACATCAAAAAAGAGTCCCGTCAGTCGCGGTTGTGGAGATTCAGTAGGTTGCGTTAGGCTCTCGCGCTCAGGTAGGGACGTCCATTTCCATAGCGTCTCGCGGGGACCGCCATAGGGAGTTCTTCCACGGCAGGGTCTTGTCCTTCTAGTCCTTCTTCCTCGGCTGGAGCTTCTTCGTCGAGGTCTGATTCCATGTGATTTTCTTCTTCTGGATTTTCTTCCACGAGATTTTCCTCCGCTGGATTTTCTTCTATCGGTTCTTCCTCGGGGTCTTCCTCTATCGGGTTCTCTTCAGGGTCTCCTTCCTCTTCGTCGGAATCGTCTATCATGTTAAACTCTGGGACGGCTACTCCTTCGTCTTCGGAATCGATATTCCCGAAAATGGCCTGGCGACCGTTGATCTCATCGTTAGAATTCATCAGCGTGCGATCTAAGGAAACACATAACTGTGCATCCTCATCTAGATGCGGCGCTGCTCCAGGGTGGGCCATGGCCTGAAAAGAAAGAGTCATGATTAGACAGTGGAATACATCAAGAAAATAGCTTAGGGTACGAAGTATAGGAAAATATGCGGTGGCAGGAACTGAAAGATCAGGATTAAAATGCTGTGATAATGAATAGTATAGATAAGGAGAAAGCAAGAGAATGATTCATATATTACGATTCAAGTTTTATTGCATTCAACTAAAAGTTCAACGGATACAAGATTTCAAACGGAAAGAAATATTCATAAAAGGATGACAACATTATTACTGAAAGTAGAAAACATGAAAATTCTTCTTTGACTACTAGAACGTTGTATTCTCGTCACGTGAGTTGAATCCTGTGCTGGGCCCGCCTTATCTTCGACGTTTGAACCACGCAATAATCATCACTTGGCAGAAGTGGAGAGTGTGGATGAGTCTCCTCCTTGTAGCTCCTTCCTTTTTGGGCAACCGTTGATAAGATGTTCGCTGGATCCGCAAATCAGATATTTCCCTTGAGCGCGGAGACAATCCCTCTAAAGGTGTCCTGGCCTCTTACAGTACACACAACACGGGGTTTTCTGCTGTTTCTGTCACGGGGAAACAAATTGGCGCTTCATCTTCTTCTCTTTTCCTCGTCTAACGGGGATCTCTTTATGATTGGAGACTCCCGCTGGTGCCTGACTCACATGCCTTCTCAGTCCTTCAGCTAACAAGTCGTTTGTTCGCTCCTGAGCTTTCTTTAAACCTTGCAGTACACTCAGGATCTCAACGGTCTGATTCTGTGAAGTGGAGATAGAGGAAGAGTCGTTGGAAGACATGATCCTGAAACAACAATTTTGAAGATGATATGAGGCACAAGCTATAAGGATCAAATATAATATGGATTGGACAAAGATTCAAGAATATCAGATGTGATTAAATTCTTTACAAATGGGAAAATCAACTGTATAAATCTAAGTCACTTAAACAGAGTATGGTAGTGTAACCGTGATGTAGTTCACAATTACAACCACGAAACTTTGCCAAGTCACCTGAAACCCTAACGAATGGATAACAGAACACTTATTGTGAATATGGATCAAGGATATCAAGTTTACAATCTAGACTGAGGAATGTCTTAGATTGTCAAGCTCTACACGGAAAACTGCAATCCCAATAGAAGCAAAACCTGGCTCTGATACCAACTAAACCATGTCACGCCCCGCTTCCCAAAATACGGAATACGAGGGGTTGACAAGGCCAGCCATGCTCCTACGGTCAAGGAAATGTCCTGCCGTAGTCACACTTCGGCTTCTAGTTTTAACTGGTAATCAGTAAATAACAAGCAGGTAATGAGAAATGCAGTAACTGAAATAAAACAATGTAAAGAACTGACCTGATGGGAAACAAAAGGGTATAACCCTGGATATTAAATCAAGATGTCCGTGATGTGCGTCTAGTCCTGGTCCAGGCTAAATCTTCTCCTCACACTGAGCATGCATACTCAGGTCGTCAGAGCGACACAATAGCAATATAATATATATAAAATCATATGACAATTCTAACAGTGATATTAGATATATATGACAGTAGATCAATGGCAGTATGGGTATGAACATACAGTAATCAATGCAGCGGAACAGTAAAAGCAGTAGAACGATATGCCACGTACGTCAACACAATAAGTAAGATATATCAATGCCAGTATCCCTATCAGTCTCTAAGTCTCACTGTATAGGTCTCTAAGCCTATCGTCAGTCCAAGTGTGAGAGTCAACCACTCGCGAGTGTCCTCCACCCAAGGGTAGAACCCAAGGGCAAGGGACCACAGGCCCAACATGTATATCACGGTAATAATCATGTACCCTGTAAATCTCCATATATCTCCCTAAATATATAAGCCGGCAAGGGACTCCCGAGATTCTGTTGAACTCACACTTAAACTACCCCACACCCCGTGGTCTACATCAAACGCTAACCGTAACCCTACATACCAATCGGTCTGTGACAAGTCTGCGCTAGAACTGGAGGCAGGACCTCTATCAAGCACGTCCCAACTAATACCTAAGATAAATGACAGTGTTTGGTGCCTTATCTGTGACACCCGTGCAAAAGCTTCCATAAGTGTCCCATACCACTTATAGTCACACGTACACGCGTCTCACAAACGTCGACAATGCAATAGAATGATAAGGTTCACTGATTGTGTACAAGTACGTATCACTTTCACTTATTCACTGATACACGAACACTGACGTACTTGCCACAATCATCACTGATACCTAATACTGGGTAATGCACGTTATCACTAAGTTATCAATACAATGACATGTGTATGATATGATGCACAAACAGTATATAAAGCATGATTAGGGTGTCATGAATCGATAATCTACCACTTACATAACTTATCATAAATCGTACGGTTACAGTTTAGTGAAACGCTGAACATGGAATAAATAGTATGTTCAGTTATCTATCCAGCGAACTTAGTTTCATGCCAATCGGGTTCCAGGATCATTAATTATAGCCATTTCATTTTAAGCGTTCACGGCTGGAAATCCGGTTTCAGAATCGGAAGTCCGTTTCGCAACGCATTTTAATCCCAATTGGGATCATATTTTAGCAATGATACAGTTTAATGAATTCTAGGGTTCTCAGTAAAGTTTCCAACGCAACAGACGGATCCTCAATCGCGTCTTTACGTCAGGAGATATACACTGTTTAATACTAGTATGTCAATTCTGATTCTGTTCTGGACTGTTACATGTCCACATCTATTAAATTGCCGATTAAATAACAAACGATAACGAAACAGGATGAAACCACTTGTGTTGTCTAGCTAACAGATTCACCTATAATAAACAGCAGAGTTCCGTAACTTACGGTTTAAGGAAACAGGGTGGTGCTCATCACGGGACAGCACACAGTAAACAGAGTCGCTCTGGACTGCAGTCCAGAGTCGCACTCCGACCCAAATTTGTCACAGTTTAAGTATAGAAATATTTGGAAACTAGTATAAGGTTAAAGTTCGTTGAGTTGGCTTCGATTTGAGCCCTTGAGCGCATCATTCCAGTATGTATATAATTTATGGTGATTTTAACGGTTTTCAGGTACAATAAAATTCCAGATTTTCTAGTAAACTTGGGGGTAGTCATTTTAGTCATTAACGGTCATATTATCCAACGAAATTCACACACTAGATTCACGGTCATACGGGCCAGATTATACAATTGAGTTCCGCTAGATTAAATGATGATTTCCATTGAGAACATGTATCGAACAGTTGCGTCGTAATATTTAACAGAAAAGTAAAACGTGTGATATACACGATTGTAATATGTAATTATCATAAAGTAGCATGTAGCAAGTAGAGAACTTACCTGGAGGCGTTCTGGTGATACACGGCAGCGGCAGTGGCGATTTCTGTAGGTGTTCGACGTAATGCCGGGGCTCGACCGCGACGGCTAGGGATGCAGTGAGGGGGTGTCTGGGCTGGGGGTCGCTGGTACTGTCGAGACCGATGGTAAGGGATTGTAGAGGGAGAGATATATTGAGAGAGAGAGAGAGAGAGAGTTAAGAGAGAGAAAAAGTTATAGAGAGAGAGAGAAAGAGTTAGAGAGAAAGAAAGTGAGAACAGAGAGTGAGAGATTGGGAGTGAGAGGAAGAGAGTGTAGAGGGAGAGAGGGAGAGGGAGAGAGTGTAGAGGAAGAGAGAGAGAGAGAGCACAGAGAGAGGGAGCAGAGAGCAGAGAGCAGAGAACGAGAGAGTTAGAGGGAGAACAGAGAGATTGAGAGAGAGGGGATGATGAGAGAGGTTGTGTGAGGAGGAGGAGCTCGGGGTGCTGTGGTGGTCTGAGGTTGCTGGAAGTCGAGAGGAGGTGACGGAGGTGCTAACGGCGATGTAAAGGTGAATGCAAGGAGCAGGGGCGACGACGACTAGAGGGCTGCCGGTGTTAGGGTGATGGTTTCTTGGCGTCGGGGGGGGGGGGGTTCTAGGTTAGGGGCTTGGATCGTCGGGGAGAAATAAGGATAGGATAAAGAGGACGAGGCAGAGAAGAGGACGGGGGCGAGAGGGGAGAACGGTGGCGCGCTAGCATGAGCGTGGGTGCGAGGGTGAGACGGGAAGGGAAGGAGAGAGAGAGAGAGAAGACGTGGGGGAGAGAGGAAGAGAAAAAGACGCGCGTCGCGGGTAACGCTCGCGAGCGTTGGCGCGAGGGGCGGCGACGATGGTGGATCGGGGAACAGTGGAGCGGGAAAATTGGGGGGTAGCCGTTGGGAAGAAGGAGAAGCGGATCGGGCCGGGGGAAACGGGCGTGGGTTGAGAATGAACGGGCTGTTGGGCTGAAAAGGAGTGGGCCGGCAAAAATTAGTAGAATAAATAAAGGGAAAAGAAAATGGAGCGGGCTGCAGGTAGTTGGGTCGGGGATTTGGGCTGAGGGATTTTTAGAATTGAGGGAAAATAGAGGGCCGGGCTTTAAAGAAATAGAATGGGAAAAATAAATGGGCTCGGGGAATCAGTTAGGTTTTAGGGTTTAGTTTTAATTAAGTAGAAGAAATGGTTTAAAGGGAAAATTAGGGTTTTGAGTTTAAGTAAAAATAAAATAAAATAATGAGAAAATTACAAAAGGGCTGGGATTTTATAAAAAGAAACTGATAGATTTGGTTTGGGTTTTGGTCTAATAAAAGGGAACGGCTTTAGGAAATAATCAAAATGGGAATGGAGTTCTGGGCCGGAATAGAGGTTTTTTTTTTTATAAATGGGAAAAGAAAATGGGAGATTGGGATTTGGGTTTAGAAGAAATAAAATTTAAATAAATTAAATAAAATTCGAGAATAACAAATATACAGATATAGGTATAAAAGGGGCTGGGTATTACAGTCCGGGCCTGTCGTTTTCTTTCTGGGGTTGCCCCGAGTAGACTATTTCTTCATCTTCCTCGGAATCGCTCCTAAAGATCAGGATAGTGGCGACGAACTTCTGTTTATCCTCCGGTTTATGACACCTTTTTGTATCTTCGAGGTCTGGTAGGAAGTACTTGCGTATTCATATTTCCGGACCTCGTTTATGGAGAACAGATTTAGCTCCCCTGCGACGGTGCATTCCAAGCCATCCTTGAAATACTTCATACACTGATGTTGTGTAGAAGGGATGGCGTTGTACTCATGCAACCAGGGCCTGCCGAGCAAAGCGTTATAGCAAGTCTTGGCGTCAATGATGTGAAATTTGATGTCAGTGATGAGCAACCCGAAGCGTAACGTCAGTATTACGGACCCAAGCGTCCGTGACGGTTGTGAGTTGAACCCAGAGATGGTAATTTTGTCTCGGGCCAAGTGCTGAACATTCATACAAATTTCCTTCAGCACCCTCACGTTGAGAAGGTTGACGGAGAATCCGTTGT
Source organism: Agapanthus africanus (assembly GCA_030015575.1). Classification (NCBI taxonomy): domain Eukaryota; kingdom Viridiplantae; phylum Streptophyta; class Magnoliopsida; order Asparagales; family Amaryllidaceae; genus Agapanthus; species Agapanthus africanus. The sequence continues at coordinate 436,075,402 of JASDDO010000008.1, read as the reverse complement.
CGACAAGGATTTTCCCTATCTTAATGTCGTGGCAGTACCTGGTGATGTATAACTGGCGGTTATGTTCGAACGTACCGAGGAGGAGATCTTCATTGCTGAATGTAATGTCAGCTGTGTGAACCTCTGCCAGCTCGTCCTTCATCTTCTCTTTTGCAAGGAAAGCTTGGAACTGATCGGACTCTTGTAATGCCTTGATCAGAGACTATCGTGCCTCTTTGGACAAGCGTAGAGCATCCAATATGCTCAACTGTAAGGGTATAGTTCTCAGATGTGCTAGGACATTGCAATCCACCTTATTTTTCCTAAGCAGCTCCCTTGCTGCGAGCTCTTTGACAACTCCATCGTCGAAGGAAATTTCCTCAGAGATTTTCTCTTTCCCTTTGTCTTTTTTGCTCGAACCTTTGTTTGTAGGTCAGAGATTTTTTTCAGGCAGCGTGCGGTTACGCAGCTGGATATTCTCGCAGTTCTTCTCCTCCTCTTCTTTTTCGGAGGTGGAGTCTTTGGAGAGAGGGCTGAAGGTTATTTCGTCCTCAGAATCGCTCCTGAAAGTAAGAACTTAGGGTTTTCCCCTTCTGAACTGGTACCAACCATATGACAGTTGCCAGTCGTTATTTCACGTGCATCTGTCGCACTCTTTTGCCGTCGACGAGCTTTGCGCTTTATCCTCTTGAAGTGTTTTTGATGAGCAACATATCCTTGCCACCACTTCTTGAAGGTACTGCATTCTTCGGTGGGGTGGGTAACTCTCCAATGATATAGGCAGTAGTTTGGATGCGAATCCTCTCCGTCGAGGCATATATCCCCGGGAGTGTTTCCTACCAGAGGTGGCAGCTTCATTCCTATTGACAGGGCTTTGGCAAACCGCTTCTCTGTCTTGATCCTGCTCTTATTTGTGGCAGGTGTGCTTTGCTTTGGTTGGAGTACTTTACGACTCATCCTTACCGCAGCTTCTTCATCATGACGCTGACGCTCAGCCTTTTCGTATATGGCTATTTCGTGTTCTCGATCAGCTTTGCTTTTTCTAAAGGCTTCGTTTAACAGCCTATCGATCGGATTTTCTGGCAGTTCCGGGGATTTTAGCGCCGATTCTGTCTCCAGTTCCTTTGCGTTGTTTTCTGATGCTGAGAGAGTTTCTTCGTCATTTAACAATGAATGGGAGACCATGTAGCAATTTGCTACATGGTCTTCGGTTTTTTCTTATGAGTCATTTTCCTCATCATTGTCACTATCTTCATTCTCAAGAATATGTTTGAGGAACTCTTCGAGCGTAACCAGTTTCCGCTCCTTCTGGTTTTACTTCTCCAGCGCATCAATATACTTTTGTAGGTCTGTGCGCTTGTCTTCATACTCAGCAGACTGCACAGGCTTCTTGGTCTTCTTCTTTTTCTTTGAAGACTTTGAAGGCTTGACTTAGGGATTTTGCCCTTTGTCAACAATCTCCGATACGGGACACGGTTTTAGCATCCCTTCGATTATTTCGGGTTCAAGTGGGCTTTTCCACCTGACTGCAGGACATGCCTATAGATTTTTCAGCATTCTTTTGGTTTTAGATGAAAGAACGACTTCCCATGGAGTTTTTTCCACGAGCGAGCATGATGCCCCCAGCACATCCACTTTTTTAGGAGTGTGCTTCTGTGGTGGGTTCACCCTCCAGTTCTCAGATAGCGCAAACTTCCCCTGTTGATACTGGTCCTCGATCCAGTTCTTGAAGACGTAGCAATCCTCAATTTGGTGGCTCACCATTCTGTGATAGGAGCAGTAGTTGGGGTTGTTGACGTCGCCAGGTTGCGGTGGACGCTGTGGGTCTGGCAATGTGATGAGTTTGCTATGCATTTCCAGCTCAAATAGTCTCCTCGTATTATCGTGGGGAAACGAGTAAGCGCGTCCTAGCCTTTCTTCCAGGGATAGGCATGGAAGTGCATTGTTTTGGCGAGCTACCGGTTTTAGGCCACTCGGTTGTTGTTGAGTGTTAGCAACGAAGGTCGCTTTCCCTTTACCCTTGGCGTTTCGAGGGTCCTTACTTGAGGAGGAAGGGCCGTGGCCCATCTGGTCCATTTGGGCCAGTTTATCTATCAGAGCCTGAAAGGTGGTCGGTTTGAAGAACGTCATGAACTGGGACACAGTCGTTTGAGGATCAAGGGTCCCGATGAACATGCCCACGGCGGGGGATTCTTCGATGCGCTGTTTGCACTTAGACCATAAGTTCCACCACAGGATCGCATATTGAACCCAGGTTTCTCCTGGCTTTACCTTGGCATTGATTAATGTCGTGATCGGGGTGCGCTTGCTTGCGCTGGCGAACCGCTGTGTGAACAGCAGTTCCATCTCTGTGAATGTTCTCACGGAGACATTTGGTAGCTCCGAATACCATTGAAAGGCCGTCTCTGATAGGCTGCCAACGAATTGGCGAAGCAACAGTTTGTCGTCGCCTCCAGTGTTGCCGCACAGAGCTCTGAACCGCGCGACGTGCTGGTGTGGGTTTCCTGTCCCCTTGTATACATGGAACTTGGGGATCATATATCCCGGTAGGTATTTAATTTAGTCATACTAGCCTGGATACGGTCGCCCAGTTCTGACGATTTGGCCTGCGGCTTCAATAGCTTGATGAGCTCTTATTTATTGAGCGATATAATCATCAAGAGCGGCCTTGGAGATCGTTTCCTCCTTGGCTGTTGATAAAGCCGGAAGAGAATTTGATGTTTTCTCTCTTCCATCCTCGATAATTATCGGCGGATTCTCAGCTGGGGGTTTTGGCTGGATCATCATCCTAATCATGTCTTGGAACAAGAGAGCCATCTGCTTTATATTAGCAGCCTGCTCAGCAGCTTGCTTGTCCTTTTGTAACAACCCTAAACTTTCTGTACAATTTTTTTCAAAAAAATACAGAAAGGGGTACTTGAGCCTGAGCACAAATTATAAATTTGATTTGCTTTTGAACAGCAAGAAGGAGCTTGTAGCTCATTGGTAAGACCTTGCACTGCTGAACCAAAGCACCAGAGTTCAAATCCCATCAGCCACATATTCTTTTTATTTTGATTTCTTTTAATCTTTTAGAATCCCAAGAGTCTACACGTGCAACACACGTAATAGGGTAAGTTACAGAATAATCTAACATGTGCACGAGGCTAGACCAAGCGTCAGGGACACGTTGCACCAATACGAGCCCCCACCTCATGAATCAGGCCGACGAGATAGTGACTCGGGCCGGCGCCGCCGGTTCAACTCGGACCAAACCCTAATTTTCTTTAACCCTAGCGACTCTTGGACTCCCTCCATAACTCCAGTATTATTTGTTTTCCCTGCACATTTACAGAGCACAATAAAACTCACATTTAATCCATTTTTATTATAAATTTTTAATACACCCATTCACTACCCTAAACCCTAATTTTTCCTATAAATACCACCTTCAAATCACCCCTCCTCACTCACAAATCCATGCCCAAACTCTCAAGAAAATTCCAAGATCTTTTTGTGTGCAAGTGGAGTTAGCAAAGGGCGTAGCTCCGACGAACTTTCGGCGATAACTCAAGATGTTTACGATGACGAAATGACGTAACGGCAACTCCCACCTTTTCCTCTTTCTCTTCTCTAGCCAATCATCCAATAAGTCCCTACTTCTTCTTCTTTTCTCTATTCTAAAATCATTCAAAACTAAAACCCGACGGAAGCGGAGTTAATCCGACTTCCGATTCGGTTTTTCCTTAAAAAGTTCTATTTTTCTTAAACACAATAATACCAAACTATTATTTCATGACCATTAAACACTAAAAAAGGCAATAGAACAAGTTTAATATCAAAATAATAACCGTAGTAAGTTTTATTCCATTTTTACATTAAAATACCTTCATATTTCATTTCGACATGCTTGAACTTTTAAAACCGTATTATCTTAGAAAACTTATGGGATAATGATCTACCTCCTCATAACACACATATCTAACATAGCACGATGGAATTTAGGAACATAGATTTGGGAAAATACGACTTTACATATAACTACCTTCAACTTATAAAATATTTTTCTATAAGAAGTGTATTTAACAAATCTTTGTAATTGCGCCTCTACAACCCATTTTGGGGAACCCGTTCGGTATTGTGCGGATTATCGCACATCCTCGGGCCTAGTAGAGTGAGATGCAGACCTCCGCAAGGAGCATACGATCTCGAAAGATTTTTAAAACATTTTTCTATTATAAATAAAACTTATATTTTTAATAAATATATATATGTAATTAATATCAAAATATCTATTTTTAATATTTATAATATTCCACATTTCCAAAATTCAAGAAAAACATTTCATTTACAAATAAATACCATATAATTCCAATATTTCAAATAAATACCTTATACTTTAAAACTAGGTCATATTCACTACAAATTTCACATTGAATAAAAGAAACATCTATGAAAACTCTAAAGACGATAATTAAATACTTGAGATATATTTTGAAAGTATAACAAAACTATTTTACATAAAACCCCCTCAAGTTATACTAAATTACAATAAGGACCCTAGTAAACATAGGTTTAAGCGGGACCAATCTCTTGAGCCTCAGGGAGCTGGAGATATGGGTGCTTGCCTATTTAAGGTAGACAACTTAACAAACGGTTTTATCAACATGGTAATTGTCTTTGAAATAGAAACAAATCCTGCCGTCCATATACAGCAGTTACCGATAACATCAAAACTAATTCAAGACTTCAATTTTTTTTAAAGTGTCTGACTCAGACTGAGTCTCAATATAATCAATCTGATTTGAATGAGTTTCAAGTATAAAACTACAATTCAACATGAATCCATGAATCCATATATTCAAGCTATATCAATCTGTATTGACTGAACTGAACCATGGATATATTCCATTTACATGTTCATCCATTATATCCGTTCCATTACTCATATCATGGTCTCGGCAAGTCATCCATATATACAATTTACAAGACAATACAATACAATCCATACAATCAATGCATAAACACTACAGGGTTATAAAGGGCTAGACTGGTACGGAACATGTTAAAGGTGGCACGAGGTGGTCACTTAAGACGTAATTACATCCATGCCATTGTTCCGTGGTATTATCGACGGAGCCTTATACTACGGGTTACCAAAGTCTCCGGTGTAAGTGGGACTCCTCTCGTATACACTGGCATTTTCTGTACCAAGCTACAAACAACTACGCTAACATTATAATAAAACATTATAAAACTATACTCTCTCTCTCTCTCTGTCTATTCTATTTCTCCCTCATCTTTGGGACTTACCGAGCGATTGTTCGCTGACGAGATTCCTATTTCTCTTCTTCTTTGGAATATTTTCAGGAGGATTCGACACTGAGGAGTACGAGACCAGTCAGGAGAATTTGGAGCAGGCCCGTGAGCAGTACACCGAAGACCCAGAGTTGTAGCCACTTGTACTTATCTCATTTTTATTTCTGTTATGCCACTATTTAGGCATTGCTTTCATTTCATATATTTACTTTTCATTGTATTGTAAAAAGAATGTTAATAAATAAAGTTGCTGTTCATTTACATCTTGTGTACATTTACTCTTATATTGCTTAGATACGCTAGCGTGTTTACTTCTGAGTAAATACACAGCGGCCCGTCGCGTCCTCTGCCCGTACACTGGGATGCGGGGCATGACACCTTTCTTTCAAGCACCCTTCGTAGGAACTCTGTATCGTTCTCCTGCTCCTGGCGCTGTTCGGCTATTGTGTCCGGGCTTTCTTTTTAAGTGCTGCCATTTTGGTCAGCATTTCCTGGAGTATTTGTTATTGCTCCTGAGCTTTTGTCAGCAACCGCGTATGCGGCCGGTTGCCTACAGAAGCACGGCTTTCTTCTTTCCCGGAAGTCATATAGACCGTATGTACGATCATGCCCCCATACTTGGGATGTTTGGGTTCATCGCCTTTGGAATTTGCTGCCAGCGGTGGGATTTTCTCTGGCCTCATCCTTTTGTAGGAGGTCGGAGTTGAAAGAGCTGTTGTAATAGGCACCTGTGTAGAAGAAGTCCCTCGCTGTATGACGGAGGGACGTTCTTTCTCTTGCCGAGCCTTCGATTTCTTCGGTTGATGAGAGTAGTTTTGATCAATCACAGAGTCCTGAACTTTTCGCCAGACCCTGTGAATTTGAGAGGAGAGCCGTTGATGGGGGCGCTCCGTCTTTGCCTGCACTGTGGTTTCTGCAGGCAAGGGCGATTTCTTTAGCACCGCTGTTGGAGAGTTCTTGTGTACCCTCCTGAGTAGATCAAGTTGTTCCCGGTTGGAACAGCAGCGTCAATTTCCACCATTGGAGCTGGTGGGGTGAGTCCAGAGGGGGAGTTGTCCCCAACTTTCCTCACTCGGCACCAGTAACGACGTCAAGCATGTCTTACAGACGGGGCCGCCTCAGATTTGGAAGCGGCTTCTTCGTGCCTCTGGCTTTGCTGAGGGGCTGCTGTTGGCGTCAACCTGTTGAAGACTGACATCCTTGGCAGAGTTTTAGGAGGAACGACCAATCTTTCAAAGACCGATCTTCTGATAGGGGAAGCGCTTTTGACGGCTTCGCCTGTAGCAGGAGTTGGGAGGGCTATTCGTTTTGGGGAAGCCCCTTCAGGTATCACGAGCCTCTTTGCGGGCCCGTTTGGGTTCTTGCTCAGCCTGTTGAAGACTGAGACGTCAGCTTTGGACGACCCGTTGAGAGGGGCCGTTGTGGTCGCCAGTCGATCGAAGACCAACTTCTTGGGAGCTTCTTCCTGCGGTGCTGAGGCACCGACACCCACTGGTAGGAGCATGGTCCCGAAGAACAACCCAGTAGTGGCTTGCGTCACTTGCCCCACCGGCATTGAAAAGATGGAGGCTGCATTGGGCAAGTAAGTCACTCCTCCAGTTGAGGTCGAGTGAGAATTGCTGTTGCAAGAGGTGCAGTTGGAAGCCAATCGATTTTTTGCATAGGAGCAAGACACCAAATTTTAGTACCTCAAATCCAAGGGCAACCATAGCGAACCGCGATTTCGATAGCGAAACACGACACACGAAGTGTGGAGTGGAAAGAGGAAAAGGTCCCACCGGGCATGCCAGAATCTGTTCACCGCCGAAAACGGAGACGAACTGGGATAGATCGTCTTGCCTGAATTTGGGGGCAAATGCTGTTTTGATTTATCCGCCCACCTTTCCGAAGATACCAAGTTGATTTATGACACCATATTTCGGAGGTTTGGACAGATGCGGCCGTTGTAGCAGACTTTATCAGATTTCCCCTCATTTTATGAGGGGTTTTTGATTGTGGAGACGCTCTTCCCTGCAGACGCAAGCCCCTGCAGTTAATTACGTTACCGCATTGCGATAACCACTTTCTCCTGCTTCGGAATTCCACTTCGTGTCGTGTGTGTTTTTGTTTGTTTTGGTTGCCCGTAGATTGCATACGGAGACTAATTTATGTCGTCGCCCGTAGGGCGTGGATTAGCCCAAATCCATATATTTTTATATTTAGGCTTAGGTTTATTTAAGAACCATTAATCTGGTTTGAGATTAAGATCAACTTAAATGTGTGAGCATTTGGGCTCAATTTGTTCTTGCTAAAGATGCGTTAGTTCAATTTGAGACTAAGATCAACTCAGCAAAATTTTAAGGATCATTTTTATTTAAGATCCAGCAAGAGAGCATTTGGGCTCAACTGCGAAAAAATCTCAGAGACTTAGCCAATTTGGGCTAAGTCTACTTAGCCTTTTTCTTTTCAAAAGTGCTAAGCATTTATTTGGGCTCTGTTTGTTCAGCGATTTTATTTTCATGTAAAAGTGCTAAGCACTTATTTGAGCTCTGACGCTCACATGTATGTCATGTGAAGCATTCAGTTATGGTCGCTGCCCAATAAATGTTGAGCACTTTTAGTTATTTTGACTAAATGTGAAGTGCTAAGCACTTTTTATGGCGTCCACATGAGGTGCACGTGCGGCACTGGGCGCTGCCTAATCAGTGCTAAGCACTCAGCCATTTTGGCTGCATATGAAGTGCTAAGCATTTTTATTCTGCGCCCATGTGTGTTTCACGTGAGGCACTGGCCTTATGTTTTGGGCGCTTGCATGTTTTTCATGTGAAGCGCTAGGCGCTGTTAAAAAGGTGGCGCCCTCGTGAGGAGCATGTGAGACGCTAGTCTTTTTTCCTTTTTTAAAGATTAAATCTATGTTAATGGCATTTTGACCATTAATGATCACCAAGATCTTCGCTTTTTGAAGATCTGGGATCGGTTTTTAAGAACTAAGTTCTTTTATAAGTTCCTTTCTCCTTTTGTTTTTTTTTGGGACCTAGTTCTTTTCTGAATCTTTGATTCTCAAGAACAAGATCTTCCCGATGAGAATTAAATTCTCAACTTATGGGAGACTTGTCTTGTGGATCTCAGATCTAGAGAAAAAACTAAGTTCTTTAAAAAGGGTTAAACCCTACGATGTGATAGAGATGTTTTGATCTCTTTTCTTTATCTAGGGTTTTGAGAACGGTCTTATTCTTTGAGAATTAAATTCCCTGTTCTTTTTTAGAGCTCCCTGTATTTTATCTGTGTCCCCCCATCCTTTCTGGTAGTCGTTCCTCTTTTTTCTTTTCTTTCTTCCTCCCTTGAGACTTGAAGTCTCGGGTCTTTTATATAGTGAAGACAAGTTTGTTACTTAATTCTGAGAAAATCTCTCATTGAGAGATTCCAATTGATTTAATTGGACTCAAAATTAAGTTGGGGAATATGATTTTTTTTTTAACGAGATTGGGAAAATATTTTCCCCTATACAGAATTTATTCTGTTAAACGGTGATTTTTAATCACCGTTGGATTTTTAATCCAAGGGTTCTCTGTTTTACAGAGAGCAATCTTTCTTGTTTAGAAAGATTGAGGGAATATATTTCAAAATAGAATTTTATTCTATAATTGGATTTTTGATCCAACCGAGTGTATCTTTATTATTTTAGAAAGATTTGGGAAATGTTTTCTCCCAACAGAATTTAATTCTGTATTTTGATGATTTATCATCTCTATTGGAACTTTGATCTAACGGCTCTGTTTAACAGGGAGTATTGTAGAATTTTAATTCTACCTGGACGCCGGCGCTCACGTATTATGCACGTGGGCGCTACTTAAGAATTTAATTCTTATAATGGGTATTTATGTGCTTTGCAAATTGGCCTCCGTGTGAGGAGCATGTGCGGCGCCATCTAAGAGTTTAACTCTTATGTAATGAATTCTTCTGTGCTTTGCACATTAGCTCCCGTGTGAGGAGCACGTGCGGGACCATTTAAGAGTTTAACTCTTCTATTCTTTGCACATTGGCGCCCGCGTGAGGAGCACGGGCAACGTTATTTAAGAGTTTAACTCTTCCATTCTTTGCACATTGGCAGCCGCGTGAGGAGCACGTGAGGCGCCACCTTAGGATTTAATCTTATAAGTTTGGCTCTGACGTTGACGCCCTCATGGAGAGCACGTGAGGCGCTGCTTCATTGAATTCAACAGAGCCTTGCTCTTTTATTAGGTTAAATATATTGGGGAAACAACTGCCAACGGGGCTGAACGGTTGAGATTGGGTATGAGGATTGAATGTGTGGATCTCAATGGGTCGTTGGATGTTGTTGACGCCGAGCTACCTGCAAGGGAAGTCCCGGGGTGAAAAACCACCGTAGGACCCTTCGATGATCAAGCAAGTACCGAGGGATATTGAGGCAGAATAGCGGCGTATTGGATTGTGTTTGACATACCTGAGTCGTCTAGAAGATGGGTTTATATAGGGGTCGCAGTGGAGCGAGCCGATACTAGATTCTCTCCATCCGTTATGCCCCCGCGTCATGTTTGTGTTGATGGCGGGATACGCCATTAATAGCGGGATACGCTAGCGTGTGATGCGGGACGTGGAGCGATGGAGATCTCGTCGTGGAGAGATACACGGAGTCGTTACGGGGGTGCCCGGGCTCCATGCTCTCGGCCAAACAGGGATGCTGAGGAATCTCGGATATAGGATAGCTCAGAGACGAGCAAGTGAGCTGAAGAGTCTCAGCTATCGGATAGCTCGGAGACAAGCTATTGGCCGGTGGTCGGCCGAAAGGGGAACGTACTCCGGGGAGGTCTTCTAAAAGGTCGGGTGCAACCTCGGAGGCGAGGCACCGAGGAATGCCCCCAACGCATCACATTTATTCCAGCTCCGTAGCCCTCAGGAATCTAGAGAGCTTACGTAGAAGATACGTAATCCTCTGCGTGTCGTGATCTGGGGAATTCTCACTTATGAGTATCATCATTAGCCCCCCACTCTCGTTTTGACCTATTTATGGGTCGGGTCGAAAGTGGTCTGCTCGGTTTTCAATAGTTCAGCCTCGGCGCCGAGGATTCTTCGTAATAGGTTGTCCGAGGAAGACGTGACGTTTGGCGACTACGCCTATTGGATTCTTGGATCCAGGTGATGATTCACGAGGTGCCCTGATTCCCGCATGTATCTTTGGTGATGTCAGCGGATCGGTGAAATGGTTGCGCTTTAAAGGGGACGCCATTTCGCTCGCTCGGTCTGTTGGCCTTCATGCCACGTGTCTGCCGCAGGATGACGGGACGCGAAGGGTTGTCATTCGAATCCGGGTGAGGCGGAGATGTCATATGGTCGATCACCACGTGGAGTCCTTATAGTTGTTGGGTGTGACGCTTCATTTCAGTGGGAACGGATTTAGGCCTTTGGATGTTTTCTTGCCGAGTGTATAAATAGGGGATGCCATTCCTTGGCAGATATTTTGCCCTAGTCGTTTCCTGCCGTCTAGAGATTGCCCAGCGCACATTTGCTTAGGTCAGAACATCAGCCAAAAACCCTTCTTCGGCCAATCCTTTCTTGAATCGGGTTAGATGTCTTCTTCCGAAATATCCATGGATGTAGCTGGGGTCGAGTCGGACGATGAGGCTTCAGCTTCTGAAACCGAGTCCAATGGGTCTTTTTCCTCCTCGACTTCCGATAGCTGAGGAAGTACTTCTTCCTCTTCCTCTTTATCTTCTGTGTCGGGCTCGCCTCCTAGGGGGCGATGCCCTCGTCCTTTGTCGTCGGTGGGCGAAGAGGGCCCCCAAGGTGCGCATAAAAAATACTCGCGATGCACCCTCGATTTTGAATCGTTCGGATGAGCTTTCCGATAGCCGGGCTCATTTCCACATCCCCCCTAGCTATTCACTGCATCTGGCTAGAGAGGGTGAGCGGGAAGACCAGGTGTAGGGCAATGAGATTGCCATGTACCTGGAAGCGTTCCGGGCAGGGATGTGTCTGCCCTTCTCACTTGAAGTTTGCGCCGTACTCCTTTATTTCCATCTCGCTCCGGGCTAACTAGCGCAGAATTCGTGGAGAATCCTCCTCGGGTTTCTGGTCCGATTGAAGATTGATCAGATCCCATTTGACTTGAGTCTTCTCTTCTCCTTCCTTTGTTATAAGAACCACCCCGGAACCAGTAAGGATGAACCGAGCTGGGTGTACCTTTCTTTTAAAAAAACATAAGGGTAGGACGGCCGGGTCTGGGGTAGTGGTCGTCCCTTCTTCCATTCATGAATGGAAGGAGAAGTTTGTCTTTGTCGGGCCTCCGGAGGGTGAGAATTGGTTTGTGTCCACCAAATGGAATATGGCCGATTGCCCTAGGGTCAAACAGTCGAATGCCCCATAAGCGAGGGTGATGTCGCAGTGCGAACCAATCCAGCGGGCTGATGTCTTGCTTTCCGAGCAGATTTTGAGCTGGGCGGTACTTAGTCCTGCGCGCTTTGGGAGTAAGTTAAGGCTTCGCCGATCTATTTAGAATTAGCATAATTTTATCAAAATTTGCTATTTTTTGTTGCTGACCCCCTCCTTTATTTTCTTATGTGTATTCCGCAGATCCGATGGATCGCTTGAAGATCATGGCTGCCATGGACTCTAAGGTGCAGGGGAGGAAGGGCGGTGGCTCTAGCTCGTCCCGATCCACACCGAGCAGGCTCCTCGGCATGCCGCTTTCTCCAGGGTCCCTGCAGACCCTCCCGTTCCGAAGGAACGCCGCGGCGGAGGGCAGAAGCATGCACGGGATTCGGCGTCCTAGGCAAGAACGGAGGTGCCGCCCCCTGCCGAATCTCTGCATAAGAGACAGAAGAGAGTGATTTCCCGGCCACCCCCGGCTAGTATACAGGTGCAGGAGGGTGACTTCTGCATCGAGGTGCCTACGAGGCTTCCCGTAGCTGACAGTTTACTGGCGGACATGGAGAAGGCGGCGGGGGCCAAGATTCCCCGAGGCACCTTGAAACCCCAAGTGGCGGCGATAGCTCAGGAGGCCGTTCAGGTCGGTAACTTTACCAAAATTTCTCCAAGTGTTTTTTCTCTATTTATCTCCTAAATCGGTTCATGTTTTTCGTAGGTTCTCCAATATTGCGCCCTTCTTGCCGCCATAGAGGCCGAGAAGGTGACCCCGGCGTTGATGAAGGCCGATGAATCTTCCTCGCGAGAGGAAGAGCTCCTCACTCAGCTGACGGTCACCAAATTGAAGGAGTCTCATCGACTCCTGACCAACTATAACCGGGCTATTCAAGCCCAGATGGAGAAGGTCAATGGGCTCTATGACGCCATGATAAGGCAGAAGGACTCGTTCAAAAGGGATGCCCGGACGGCCTACGAGACGGCGAAGCTTGCGGAGGGCAGGGCGGAAAAGGCTGTGGATGAGTACAAGGCTGTTCTCCCCTGAAAGACAGGGACGAACTGGGATAAGATCGTCTTGCATGAGTTTGGGGGCAAATGCTATTTGGATTTATCCATCCACCTCTCCGAAGATACCAAGTTGATTTATGGCACCATATATCTGAGGTTTGGATAGATGCGGCCGTTGTAGCAGATTTCATCAGATTCCCCCTTATTTTATGAGGGTTTTTTGATTGTGGGGATGCTCTTCCCTGTAAGCGCAAGCCCCTGTAGTTAATTACGTTACCGCATTGCGATAACCACTTTCTCCTACTCCAGCAGTTCACTTCGTGTCGTGTATGTTTTTGTTTGTTTTGGTTGCTCGTAGATTGTTTACGGAGACTAGTTTATGTCGTCACCCGTAGAACGCGGATTAGTCCAAATCCGTATATTTTAGATTTGGGTTTGGTTTATTTAAGGATCGTTAATCTGGTTTGAGATTAAGATCAACTTAAATGTGTAAGCATTTAGGCACAATTTATTTTTAACTAAGGATACGTTAGTCTGATTTAAGACTAATATCAACTTAGCAAAATTCAAGAATCATTTTTATTCAAGATCCAAACAACAGAGCATTTTGGGCTTAGCTATAAGAAAGTTTTATAGACTTAGCCAATTTGGGCTTAGTATGCTCAGTATTTTTTGTTCAGAAATGTTAAGCACTTATTTAGACTCTGTTGGTTCAGTTCCCTTTTTTTGTGCAAAAGTGCTAAGCACTTGTTTGACACTCTGACACTCACATGGGTGCTATGTGAAGCATTTAATTATGGACGCCGCTCAATGAACGCTGAGCACTCAGCCATTTTGGCTGTTTATGCAGTGTTAAGCACTTTTCTCTCTTTTTTTTGTGGCGCCCACGTGAGGAACACATGAGTCGCTGGGCGCTGCCCAATTAGTGTTAAGCACTTATCCGTTTTGGCTATTTATAGAGTGCTAAGCACTCTTATTATTTTTGTGGCACCCACGTGAGGAACACGTGAGGCGCTGGGCGCTGCACAATCAGTGCCAAGAACTTAGCCATTTTTGCTATTTATGGAGGGCTAAGCGCTCTTATTATTTTTGTGGCGCCCACGTAAGGAGAACGTGAGGTGCTGGGCGCTTCCCAATCAGTGCTAAGAACTTAGTCGTTTTGGCTATTTATAGAGTGCTAAGCACTCTTATTATTTTTGTAGCGCCCACGTGAGGAGCACGTGCAGCGCTGGGCGCTACCCAATCAGTGCTAAGCACTTAGTTGTTTTGGTTGTATGTGAAGTGCTAAGCACTTTTTATATGGCGCCTACGTGTGTTTCACGTGAGGCGCTAGGCGCTGTTAAAGAGGGGCGCCAATGTGGGAAGCACGTGAGGCGCTAGTTTCTTTTATATGGAGATTTAATCTCTGTTGATGTTTTCAGAGAGGTTAAACCTCTATCAATGGTGCTTTGACCATTAACGCTCGCTAAAATCATTATATTTGAGAATTTTATGTTGATTTTTTAAAGAACTATGTTCTCGATTTGAAGGAACTGAGTTCCTGGAGTATTCTGTACCCTCTCTTCTTTCTCTTTAAATTTGTTCTTCCTTGAATCTTTGATTCTCAAGAATAAGATCTTCCCGATATTGTGGGAGACTTGTCTTGTGGATCTCGGATCCAGAGAAAGAACTAAGTTCTTTTTACAAGGGTTAAACCCTTAGATGTGATATTATAGGTAATAGAGATATTTTGATCCTTTTTATTTACCTAGCGTTTTGAGAAGGAAGCTCTTCTTCTTTGAGAATTGAATTCTCTGTTCTTTCTATCTGTGGTCTCTCCTTGGTAGTCGTTCTTTTTTTCGACTTGAAGTCTGGGGTCCTTTATATAGTGGAGGCAAATTGTTAATTGGTTTTGAGAAAATCTCTCATTGAGAGTTTCCAATTGATTTAATTGGACTCAAAATTGATTTGGGGAATTTTACCCACCGTTGGATTTTTTATCCAAGGACTTCTGTTTTACAGAATATGTTGTTCTTGTTTTTAACAAGATCGGTGAAATATTCTCTCATATAGAGAATTTATTCTGTAAAATGGTGATTTTTAATCACCATTGGATTTTTAATCCAAGAGTTCTCTGTTTTACAGAGAGCAATCGTTTTTGTTTAGAAAGATTGAGAGAATATATTCCAAAAATTGGATTATTGATCCAACCGAGAGTACCTTTTTTATTTAGAAAGATATGGGAAATATTTTCTCCTAATAGAATTTGATTCTATATTTTGATGATTTATCATCCTCGTTGGATCTTTGATCCAACGACTCTGTTTAACAGAGAGTATTGTAGAGTTTTAATTCTATCTGGATGCTGGCGCTTACATGTTGTGCACGTGGACACCACTTAAGAATTTAATTCTTAAGATAGTTATTCATGTGCTTTGCACATTGGCGCCCGCGTGAGGAGTACGTGCAGCGCCATATAAGAATTTAACCTTTATTCAGGAAGCACTCATGTGCTTTGCACATTGGCGCCCGCGTGAGGAGCACGTAAGGCGCTACCATAGGATTTAATTCTATAAGATTGGTTCTGATGCTGGCGCCCTCGTGGAGAGCACGTGAGGCGCTGCTTCATTCCAACAGAGCTTTGCTCTTTTATTAGGTTAAATATTAGGGGGAAAAATGCCTCCCACCGTTGTGCTCACGTGGCTCAGACGTGAGTGCAACGGTGTTACCTTTTCTACCGTTCGATCTCCTGGGGAGTTGAACCGTCCCTTCATGTCTTATAAATAGGGCCTTTGGCCCTTGAGATGTCTGCCGTTCCATCATCTTCTTGAGTCTTATTTTTCCTTGAGAGTTTAATTCTCTCCTCGGAGCTTAGATCTCTGTTCCCAGAACTTTCTCAGAGTTAAACTCTGTCAAAAATTCATAAGAATTATGACCACGATTTAACTCTAAAAGAAACTCTTAAAAGAATCTCTTCTCGTTTTTGGGTTTTTAATCCATTAACAGAGTTTTGCTCTTCTCTTAGAACGATCTCTTAGAGATCTTTAAAAAAAGTTTTATTTGGTTAGACTATGGGTCTTAGAGATCTTAGGTTTTTTTTACCCTTAGGGTTGTTTGGAATTTAATTCCATTTCCCATGGGGATTTCTGAGAAAATTTCTTTTGAAAATTCTTTTGGGAATTTTATTCCCTTTTCTTATTTTCTTTTTAGGGTTCTTCTTGCAGATTTGAATCTACTATAGAACTCGTTTTTCGAGAATATTAGGAGTTTATCTTCACAGTTCAATGAGATTTTTTTATTAAATGAGAATCTTTTTGTATTCTTACAATGAGTGCCTGCCTCATCATTGATAAGGCATCACCTTGATTTTGTGGGGCCAATGTTTTTCTTCTAGATTGTAATGATTTTGGTATTTTTATTGCTAACCCTTTACTGGTTTTTCTTTTTAGATACTATGGCTTCTCATCTGTACGATCTTGAAGAGATTATCTCTTATGAGGAAATTTGCATCTAAGGCCGCTGTCAAGGCCAGGAGTTTACCGACGCCCAATGCGCTGAGGTGATGCGTCGCTTTGACGATTACAACGGTCAATTGCTCCCCCGCCGTTTTGCTCTTTTGAAGATTGTCGTTGGGTTGATTTGGGAAGCACTTCGTAAGCTTGATGAGGCTATTCCACTCGAGGCACTTGATAATGCTGAAGACAAGGTGCATTCAGTATATCTGATGGGCCTGATTTCAAAGAAGCGGAGAGATGATCTTATCGCTGTTTTGCATCGCGTCTTCCAACAAAAGGAGATAATATCCGCGTATCAGAGGATGGATGACATCAGCGGGGATCCCGACGTTTGCATTCGTGAGAAAATGCATAAGAAGATGGTCAACGAAGGCAGAAGCACTTTACTCAAACTTGCCTCTAAGTTCATGAATCCGTGTCCAGAATTCAGCGTCTTGATATTGTAAACATTTTGATGATGTCTCTTTTTTTTATCACCCTTATCACTAATGTATAAATTCCTTTGAAGTATGAATGACAAAGCTCTCCTTTTCTTTACGCCAATGCTCGTATGAGGTAGTAAAAAAAATGACGGTGCCCACATGTCATGCACGTGAGGCGCTATTGCAGGACTTAATCCCGAAAAAACTAGCACCGGCGCTCACATGTCATGCACATGAGGCGCTGCTTTAATCCCAGAAAAAATTAGCGCCGATGCTCACGTGTCAGGCACGTGGGGCACCGCTGAGGAAATCGTTTCATCTTCTTACTCTGATTTCTATGAGTCAACTCTTTCTTTTCCCACGCCCTTTTTGCCAGGCCTTGGAAAGAGTTCCAGCATGCACAACGTTTTCTGTGCCTAAATTTAAATACTTCTCTTTATATTCTGAAGTGATGATCTTCTTTTTCTTCACAACAAGAAAACCATTTTTTTACAGACCAAGAGTTATGGCTTGCAATCGTCCCTATGCTCGTCGGCAACCATGGGAGGTACCTATCGAGGGAATTGTTCCCCGTTTTGCTGCGCGATTAGTAGATCCCGTTCTCACTGATGACCAATGTGACACGGTGATGTACGAGCTTCTGGCTCGTAGGGCTCTCCTCTTCTTATCGGGTCCATTTGGCTCTGGATGATCTTCCTGTCCGTGCTTGCTGACATCCCCCCTTATCCAGCGGAGATGACTTCGGCGATGCTCGACGCAGCGGAGGACAAGATTGAGTGCTTTTATGAGGCATATTTGATTTCCCAGCCTCTGAAGGACCGTTCTGTTCAGTTGCTAAGACAGATGCGGGCTCAGCGGGCCGTCATGTCCGCCTTCGCTGATGAGCACGGCGCTAACTGATGGGGAGCAACCTCTCGCGAAGTTCGCTACTTCGACATGGTAGAGAACGCAGAGAGCGAGTTAGAGAATTTTGTTTATTGTTTTACTAATCCCTATATCTCTGATCCTATATTTGGTGATCTTTTTTCTGTGGAATAAATAAATAAAAAATTTGTTGACCGCTAAACGTTTCACCCCCAAAACATATCCATGTGAGCATCTTTCCTCTGCACGTATACTTTGTATTTTAACCTTAGAAGTTTCTGATGCATGTGTTGGAGATAGTGCCCTCAGAGTCAATTATTGGACACAGGCACGTGATTGCAATGATTGAGGGAGGACCTATCCCGGTAGGACAGTCTTACTCAAGATGATAGTATGCTATCTGGTTTACATTTATCATCGTATTCTGCTTTAGGTGACCTGACATGTCGCTATTGCACGTTGATAGAGCCCCTAGGATTCTTGCTTGACCACCAGCAGTATGAGGGCGATCATATAAGTGGGAGCTGGGGTCTATAAGCACATCCTTAAAAGGTCCCTAGTCGTGGGAGTTTCGAGACAGGGCATCGATACTCCAGAGTAGACTAGTGTATACAGTCGAGACCCCGACGAGGGTCGGTGGCCGGTCTCACAAGCCACTGGTGTCAGTTGGTTCACCTAAGATGTATACAGGTGCTCATTGGGTTATGAGTACACCGGACAGGACTCGCCGGGAACATGCTAGTTGGTCTTATACCTGACGTCAGATAGCAGTTCCCTGGTGACATGTGTACAGGTTAGTTCATCGACCTGGGGATCGTCATTTGTCTCGTGTGAGTTCCCACTGTACTTTGATTACTACCCTACCACGCTCAAAGGAGACGTGCAAACAGGTTTTAGTTGGGTACAGTCCCGAGCCACGTGGAGGCAGTGAGCGGATCTTCAGGGGTTCGTCTCTCCCGGTATTGGGGGTGAGGTCGCGTTGTGTCTAGGAGAGCCATTACACGAAGCCCTCGGCCGAGGCAGGAGATTTACTGGTAGGTATTTCAGTAGTATCTCAGGGTGTTCTGGGCTACACTCCGACACGACTTGTACCGCTTTTGGGGGTCTGACTTTTACCAACCCCCTAGGCCCGCCATGCGATGCTCATAGACGAACGGACCGGACTGTACGGATATTGTCACTGACAGGCTCAGTAGGGTGTCAGGATGAGTTCGCTCATCGACGTCCCTTTTGGTCAATAGCTGGTGGCCTGTCACGTATGGCTAATACCTCTGACGTGCTAGTGGTTAAATCCACAGCCATAATATTGACGAGTCTTTAGAGTCCACCATACATACAGTTACTCAAATTTCGGGCGAAACGCTGTAGAGGCCGTATGGAGATATGGCAGGGTTCGATCAGATATGTGCGATATTGCACGGATCAGGATCGGACGGTTAGTACTAGAGGCCGTATGGATATATGGCAGGGTTCGATCAGATACGTGCGGTATTGCACGGATCAGGATCGGACAGATAATACTAGCCGGTTTTGGTTTAAGCCGGATCCTAGTATAGTACAGTGTAGATTTTGTCTCATTGCATTTGCATTCGGTCGGAATACAGATGCGGGTGTGTATACACAGTATCGGGGTTTTCCTGTAATTTATTACGGGACCAGTTTTCTGGAGTTGCCAGTTTGCTTTCCGTTTCGGCCATATTTCTTTGTATCTTTCATTGGCCGAAGATTGGTGGAGGAGGGCTTATTTGCATTTGTGCAAATAAGCAATTTGGAAGGGGGTCTTTGCATATTGTTGGATCATGATGGAGGACCATCCCTTGACTTTCTTTTGTTGATGATGGCTTAAACTTTGTGTTATGATAGTTGATGGAGTGTAGGACTTGTGGTGTGATCATTGTTTCTCATCATCACTATTCTCTCTCTCTTGTATCATTGCATTCCACCCACCCCTTGACTTTGCTCTCTCTCTCCACTCACACAAAGAAGAGGGGCCAGCCACTTTTGTAGTGCATGTGGGATTTATTTTGTGGTGTGGCATTTTGTTTTCTAAGTGTGCTTAAAAAAAGGGCTCTCTAGTTCATCACAAAAGGTCTATTCCTCCACCATCTCAAAAGGCAACCTCCATGAATCCCAAAATGAGACATGGTTCTACACTACATTCTACAGCAAACCTTGGGCATGTCGGCTCGCCAACTTCATGCCCGAGTTGCCTCGGTATAGAGGTGGGAGCCCGTAAAAGAAGGAGGCGACGTGGTGCCCTTCCGGCGAGGAGGTGGAGACTAGACAATCCGCGGGAGATCGGGACGACGGCGAGAAGACCGAAGGATACGGATCGCTCGGTATATCTCTCTTCCCCATCTTGTAGTTGGCTAGGACTATTTAATGGACCGATCCGGGTTTTAGTGCGCTGTGGTGCCGGTTCAAGAAAAATTAAAGTTAACCATCGCTTCCGCATTTTGCTTCGGGATGGAGGCCGGGGCGCCGCCGTGCACTTACAATGGTATCAGTGCCTCGCCATTAACATAGTCTAGCTTTGTCTAATGTGTTTTTCATTTCCGATCGAACAATTTTCCAAAAACCGTATTTTTCTTTGCAACAGTTTTCTGGCGAAATTTTTTTGTCTCGAAAAATTTTTCAGGTAGTCTCAGAATACTGTGCAGGAAATTCTAAGAACTCTGTGAAAATTTGGTCGGGTGATCGCACCATATCACCGCGGAACCGCGGCCAAAGCCATGCTTGGACCACGGTTCCGCCGCCGTTTAGCCTCCTCACTGGACCAATTTTTTACAGAGGGGCTTGAACTGGAAAATAGGTTTTCTGGAATGTTATTTTTTGGGCCCAGATTTCTTGATGTGCTACAGTAGTACTTGGGGGCCCACTTGGTAAAATTTGATCGATCGGATATTTTAAACACATTATTTCACAGTATTTACATTATATCTGCGACCGTGAATGTCACTTGATCGGTAAATCCTGTCTAACTGCTATAGCCCGGTTAGACGGATTTGCGAACGTGACATTCACGTTGATGTTCTGTGTTATATTGTAATGTTGCGGATTGGTCGTGGGGGATAGCCTGGATGCAATGCTAGTACAGTTTTTGGTTGTATTATGTACATTTGATATTGCGGGGCGAGCATCCGACATGTGGACTGCTGTCACTGCCTGTTTGTATTATTATTTTGGGGCACGACCAGGTTGCGGTCGATGTACCCGTTGTATGTATATTTTACTTTCTGTACTAGGATTACCCCAAGGTGGGGTGCACGGATAGTCGGGTTCTAGAGGGCAACGGGCTCGCATCTCATGGCATTGAGATGGAGGGGGCTTCACTCTAGGATTAGCGGGCTATTCGCCGCACTCGTAGGGGGTACAGGTTGCCCAGGAGGGGTGCCCAAGTTACCGGATTCCGTGAAGTGCTGGGTGGTCCATTCACGTTGCTGAAGGGGGCTGCCTCGCTTCAAGTTTTGACGGGTAACTTGCCGCGCCCGTAGGGGTCTAGGATTTCATTGCACAGGCTATCCACACGACCAGGGGAACGTCGGGTTTCAGTAGTGGCTCTGTGAAACCCGGGGATCCCAGATATCTGTATTGTTCTGTGATGCTGTACATTTCTGTGATGTTACTTTTTATTACGCCTAGAGCAAAATTTAATATATTGGTATATATATTAGTAGATGTTGTATATGTTTTGCATCCACGCTAGTCCAGTCCCCGCTCTGTCGTTAGTTAGCTAACCTAACGGGTAATGACGGGATCCAGTGGCGAATGCGGATGGCATATACGTACGTCATATTATTTTCGTTCTTTGTGGTGTGATCAATTGATGGGCTGCGTTGATTCGGATCAATGCAAATTAAAAATAAACCTTTTCTGATGTTGTTGGAACAACTTTTCAAAAAGCTGTTATTGCAAGGACGTTCTCTTTTGTTTTGCATCGTGGTATTCAGTTGGAATATCCTGCTCCTCAGTCGACGAGGCAAGGGCCGAGATCCCTTCACCGGGAGTGACCCCTTGGACAAAAAGTTTGCGTCAGGGCAATAACTTCACTATAGCCGATTACTTTTGCTTTGCATCGTGGTATTCAGTTGGAATATCCTGCACCTCATTCTACGGGGAAAGAGCCGAGATCCCTTCACCGGGAGTGACCTCTTTAGCAATGGTTCTCGTCACTATATTTTTAAAAAAGCTATCCGTTCGTTCAACGATATTAAGTTCATTACGTTAAAGGTTTTCGCCAGAAACCATTCGTAGCCCTCCGTCGTTTTATATGGGTGGTCAATAGTATTCAAGCTGTGTATGTTGGCCAAAGTCAAGGTACAGTGATTGGTAGCTATTGGGGTATTCATATGCAGCATAGATAGATGCGTTGGTTTGGGGCAGTCGTACTACTATTTTGGCCAAAGTCAAGGGTATGTACGCGTGGGCTCAAATAACCTGGAAAATGACGGGTAGAACTTGACATGTGACTTATGATATGTTGGCCAAAGTCAAGGTCATAAGAGCATGTGGCAGAAATCACATCGGGAGTTTCTAAAGAAACTGAAACTTGCCAGATATGCGCATACCTTCTGGAGTGTGATGACGTGAGCGGATTACGTCACGTTATCATGCGATAATAGTTGGATCCCGATTTCCACTGATGAGTTAGTTTACTCCTCGGGTGACCCCGACTAATTCTTCTTTCAGGTTTGGAGGAGAATTTGAGGTGACAGTGGGAGGTTTCCAGATTAGATAAATTGGTAACCATTCTGATCTAGGTTAGAGTGCACGCTGAGTGTTTCTTTTCTCTCTCTCTTTGGCAGCGACCATTGACCCGACCCTAAGACTATGACTCAGTCACCAAAATTAACCGAACCTTCTTAAACACTGGCTTTTGGATTGTCAGAGTTGCAAACCTCATTGCCACTCCTACTTTTACCCTTTTCTCCAGGACACCCCGTATTACTACAAACGTCTACTTCCATTGGACAAAACCATCGTATGGTTATATACGAACTCGAAGGAATTTATTCGAGGATGGTTTCCGGTTCTGGAGAAAACGGATAGGACTATTCAGTTGTCTTTTCCTTTTACCTTCTCTCAGGTTGCGAGTACTCCTTGGTTTAGGAGATAGTACACCTATTACGCAAATTGGATAGTCTTCTTCCAAACCTTAGGCTGGTGCCGAACGGTGGGGAATGAAGAAAACCAATTAGCATAACGATGGTGTGCAGAAGGTATTAAGTTAAGACAAAGAAAGGGATTAGTAAGAGGGCAAAGTAAATTGCGACTGCTATTCACGACCAAACCAAGTATTTCTTCGCCAATCCTAAATCACCTTTGTATTTCTCCAGAACACTCCGTATCACTACGAAGATCCACAGTTTATTGGATACTCCATCGTATGGTTATATACGAACTCGAAAGGAACTTGTTCCAGTTCGGGGATGGATTCTGGTTCAGGAGAAATAGGAATAAGGTTTATTCGGTTGTCTTTTATCCTCACCTTCTCTCGCATTGCGAGTGCTCCTAGAATTAGGACAGTACACCCATTATTCTTATTGGATAGTGTTCTTCCAAACCATAGGCTGGTGCCGAACGGTAGGGAAAGAAGAAAACCATTTGGCCTAAAGGGGTGTACAGAAGGTAATGACTAAAGACATAGAAAGGGATTTGGAAAGGTGGCAAAGAATTACACGGTTACAGTTGTGAATCTGGATAATGGAAGAGGTATTACTAGGAATACCAGGATACCCCTACGAAACATTTCAATGTTTCAGTTTCACTGTGTACTGTTAAAGGAAAACTGATTTCCCAATTAGACACTTGCTCCAGGGTATATATTTACCAAGTATGATTCTCACATCTGTATGGTTTTACAGATGATGAGTGGGAGTAAGTTATTGGGAATTAGATGATTATCCTCATTATATCGGGATTCATTGTAATCGGTGATATTTGAGGAAGTCACCTGGACTGTTTGCCGGTCGGCAAATATTTGGTTTTGAATATCCGCTGTTATGCACCAATTTCAAATCGATATATCTGTATGTCTATTTTCATAGAGTGAGATATACCTTTTTGAAATTATATCTATGACATTTACCTATATCAGTGGATGGTTAGGTAAGGAGCATTAAACAGCGGTGTAATTCTTCATAACCATAGTACAGTTTTCAATCTACGACACACAGTGAATGAGTTATCAGACTCAAGGGACTTATACAGAGTATTGTATGTTGTCCAGGGTCCATCAGGACAGAGGGGTTGGTCCTCGTACTATATTCAGTTTACTTATGACTTCTCTAGTTTTTAGACAAGTGTTTCGTAGAAACACAGGGTCCGAATTTTGAGAAGTTATAGGTATTTGAATAAAGTAGAGAACCAGGTATTGCAAGTATCGGGATTCTTCAAAGTGATCGAAGATGTAGATACTTGTGTATGGTGTTCAGTTGATAGTAATGATTAAGACAATTTGCTTCTCTTTCAGGTTACTCATAATTGGAAGCATTCCTAAGTCGAGTAACGCTGATCGGCCTCCTTCCATTTAGTTGACATGCACTGGAGACAGCTGCATGATTTGAATCTGGTTCAATTAAATCAGTGCCTCTGGTTCTATATTGAATATAGAACAGTTCATATCTTAACGATGTTAAGGTACGGGGAGTTGTCCGGCTTATGATTAAAACCAGACACTGGACAACTCAAGGCAAGTTTCTGTAATGACTGTTTGTGGGTTGACCCAGGTTATGACGAGGGTTGATTTTCTACCATCTGGAAGATCAATAG
Organism: Agapanthus africanus; assembly: GCA_030015575.1. Classification (NCBI taxonomy): domain Eukaryota; kingdom Viridiplantae; phylum Streptophyta; class Magnoliopsida; order Asparagales; family Amaryllidaceae; genus Agapanthus; species Agapanthus africanus. The sequence goes on along the minus strand of JASDDO010000008.1, from coordinate 436,051,206 downwards.
TGATATTGTTCTAGACTCGCCACAGTTTTATTAAAAATGAATTTTTTCAGAAAAACAGTAGTGGGAGTATGGTAGAATTGGAAGTGATTCCAGAACCGCAAACGATTACTGAAGATTTGATAACGAACCTAAAGATTCAATCTGGCTTGACATTCCATTGGCCACTCCGCAGATAAGGTGGGTAACTTCAGGCACCCGAGAGGTACTCCGGTAGCCTCAAGGACGGTGACAGGGAAGTTCTTGTTTACCCACACTTTCCATTGCTGTTGTTCCAGACTGTGAGACCCGGCAGAAGGATGAGTATAGCGTCGTTCAAAACTTGCTTTAGAAGTGTACGTTTATATGAATCTGTCAGAGGGTTGTCGTAGTCAGTGGGAGCAGCGGAAGCATTGGTGGACTGGTGGCTTATGTCTATTTATAGACTAAAGCAGATGTAGCGGAGATAGATCATCTATTTCTGATGTGACAGTCATAGGATTGACTTCATCAGAATAGGGGATGGATCTGTTAAGAAGGTAGTAGGGTGTGATGTCATGGTATTTGGATGACATACACAGAGTAGGAAGTGATATTCCTATACTACGATCGGTTACACTTTGGTCGTCACACAGTGGTTTCTCCACATGGGACTTGGACATTATATCAGACATACTGGTTACTGGATCTATGGTTTTAGATCTAGATTTGGGTAGTTTCCCAATCAGGGTACTTAGACAGCATTCTAAGAGTATTTAGAATGGATGACTCCTGACACGGTAGTGTACCTGCAGGTGATAGAGTCACCCTCTCTAAAGGTGTCTTACAGACTAAAGGGGAGAGGGATGTGCATGATTGGCAGATCACTTGCTCAGGCAATTGAGTCAATCATGAGATGTCAAGTACGACACCAGATGTTGTTCTTGCACTAGATGCAATAAGTTGACATTGATCCAATTCTGGAGAAACAGTCGGAAGCAGTTTTAGAACATAAGTTGATGTTCTAGGGATATGATAACGACAGCCTCATTCGGGAGACAGTTATCATTCCAGGCTTCCAAGGTGACCTGGACGACAGGGAGGTTGTCAGAGTTATAGTTTTTCCCTCTGACGAGGGGCAGTATTTTGGACAGGTGGTCCAAGGCAATACTGAGGGAGGCATGGCGCAGGATACTGATTAAGTTCAGTTGACGATACAGTCTAAGAAGTTTGGATTTGGAGTTCATTTATGAGCTAGGTCCCATCAGACATCCAGACACATTCTAAGGCAGGTATTGCTCATTTCGGGAGATGGCTTTCTCCGCGAACTTAAGATATAGAGAGACATAGAAAGAAACATCAAAGCGGATCCACTCACTGAGGCTATTCCTCGAACACAATAGGTTCGCAAACGGGCTTTGTGAAACTGACTAGTAGAGAAGTTGGGTGTTCGGTATCACACGGGCTGTGAGTATGCGACATCACAATAATTAGCCTTGAGTGCAAGTGGGAGATTGTTGGAGATAGTGCCCTCAGAGTCAATTATTGGATCACAGGCACGTGATTGCAATGATTGAGGGAGGACCTATCCCGGTAGGACAGTCTTACTCAAGATGATAGTATGCTATCTGGTTTACCTTTATCATCGTGTACTGTTTTAGGTGACCTGACATGTCGCTATTGCACGTTGATAGAGCCCCTAGGATTCTTGCTTGACCACCAGCAGTATGAGGACGATCATATAAGTGGGAGCTGGGGTCTATAAGCACATCCTTAAAAGGTCTCTAGTCGTGGGAGTTTCGAGACAGGGCATCGATACTCCAGAGTAGACCAGTGTATACAGTCGAGACCCCGACGAGGGGCGGTGGCCGGTCTCACAAGCCACTGGTGTCAGTTGGTTCACCTAAGATGTATACAGGTGCTCATTGGGTTATGAGTACACCGGACAGGACTCACCGGGAACATGCTAGTTGGTCTTATACCTGACGTCAGATAGCAGTTCCCTGGTGACATGTGTACAGGTTAGTTCATCGACCTGGGGATCGTCATTTGTCTCGTGTGAGTTCCCACTATACTTTGATTACTACCCTACCACGCTCAAAGGAGACGTGCAAACAGGTTTTAGTTGGGTACAGTCCCGAGCCACATGGAGGCAGTGGGCGGATCTTCAGGGGTTCGTCTCTCCCGGTATTGGGGGTGAGGTCACGCTGTGTCTAGGAGAGCCATTACACGAAGCCCTCGGCCGAGGCAGGAGATTTACTGGTAGGTATTCCAGTAGTATCTCAGGGTGTTCTGGGCTACACTCCGACACGACTTGTACCGCTTTTGGGGTCTGACTTTTACCAACCCCCTAGGCCCGCCATGCGATGCTCATAGACGAACGGACCGGATACGGATATTGTCACTGACAGGCTCAGTAGGGTGTCAGGATGAGTTCGCTCATCGACGTCCCTTTTGGTCAATAGCTGGTGGCCCGTCATGTATGGCTAATACCTCTGACGTGCTAGTGGTTAAATCCACAGCCATAATATTGACGAGTCTTTAGAGTCCACCACACATACAGTTACTCAAGTTTCGGGCGAAACGCTGTAGAGGCCGTATGGAGATATGGCAGGGTTCGATCAGATACGTGCGGTATTGCACGGATCAGGATCGGACGGTTAGTACTAGAGGCCATATGGATATATGGCAGGGTTCGATCAGATACGTGCGGTATTGCACGGATCAGGATCGGACAGATAATACTAGCCGGCTTTGGTTTAAGACGGATCCTAGTATAGTACAGTGTAGATTTTGTCTCATTGCATTTGCATTCGGTCGGAATACAGATGCGGGTGTGTATACACAGTATCGGGGTTTTCCTGTAATTTATTACGGGACCAGTTTTCTGGATTTGCCAGTTTGCTTTCCGTTTCGGCCATATTTCTTTGTATCTTTCATTGGCCGAAGATTGGTGGAGGAGGGCTTATTTGCATTTATGCAAATAAGCAATTTGGAAGGGGGTCTTTGCATATTGTTGGATCATGATGGAGGACCATCCCTTGACTTTCTTTTGTTGATGATGGCTTGACCTTTGTGTTATGATAGTTGATGGAGTGTAAGACTTGTGGTGTGATCATTGTTTCTCATCATCACTATTCTCTCTCTCTTGTATCATTGCATTCCACCCACCCCTTGACTTTGCTCTCTCTCTCCACTCACACAAAGAAGAGGGGCTAGCCACTTTTGTGGTGCATGTGGGATTTATTTTGTGGTGTGGCATTTTGTTTTCTAAGTGTGCTTAAAAAAAAGGCTCTCTAGTTCATCACAAAAGGTCTATTCCTCCACCATCTCAAAAGGCAACCTCCATGAACCCCAAAATGAGACATGGTTCTACACTACATTCTACAGCAAACCTTGGACATGTCGGCTTACCAACTTCGTGCCCGAGTTGCCTCGGTATAGAGGTGGGAGCCCGTAAAAGAAGCAGGCGACGTGGTGCCCTTCCGGCGAGGAGGTGAAAACTGGACAATCCGTGGGAGATCGGGACGACGGCGAGAAGACCGAAGGACACGGATCGCTCGGTATATCTCTCTTTCCCATCTTATAGTTAACTAGGACTATTTAATGGCCCGATCCGGGTTTTAGTACGCGGTGGTGCCGGTTCAAGAAAAATTAAAGTTAACCATCGCTTCCGCATTTGGCTTCGGGATGGAGGCCGGGGCGCCGCCGTGCACTTACAGCATGCATCTAGACATAGGTGAGTACTGGACCGACGTGAACAAATTCTTCGCCCTGCCACCTTGCTCACGGTGGTATACCCGTGAGTGAAGTATAATATATGGCTGGTTTCGGGCTGGCATGTCATTTAGAATTTTGAGAGCGGATGGACACAAGCGTCGTCATCCATGATTAACTCAGGTCTTGATCCTTAAAAAACGTAATTCCGAGCCCCGAGGTCTATGAGTTGCGCCTTTCTATTTCTTGATGCCTTAATTTAGCGCCAATTAGTTTATTCACTCGTTTCGGAGTTTCTAGTTTATTTACTCATTTCGGAGTTTGTAGTTTATTCACTCGTTTTGGAGTTTCTAGTTTATGTACTCATTTTGGAGTTTTTAGTTTATTCACTCGTTTTTGAGTTTCTAGTTTATGTACTCATTTCAGAGTGCTTTTAGTTTACCTCCCTTGGGTTTATAAACATACTTTTCCTAACACTATATGCAGATAACCCCCATTCTTTTCAACAGAGGTCCGTTTGGTTTGTGTTACTAGGGTATTAGTTCATGGTACCGTCGCGTTGGCTGATGTATTCCTCGATATGCAGTCTTCAAGTTGTTGTTCGAGTAGCCCGGGACTATCGTGTCTCTGATCCTTTCGGGGGCTGGACAAGACGTTTTCAAGTAATCTCCTTAGGTCATATTACCGTCAGAAAGGCAAGCGTTAGGAATTTTCCATGACGCTTCTTACTTGAGGTTAGGTTCAATTTGGAGCCCCGATATGTCATAACCACTCCGCTCTGGTGTGGGATGATCTCCAATAGTCTTTTAGGCTTTATATGAGTTGTCGTCGAGACCCGAAGCTGGGGATATGCCGTTACTTCATTTTTTTTGACTATGTCGTGCCGATTCTTTGCTGAAGTAAGGTAGACATCTGTAGGACCTCTATGTTGCGTGTATTGCAGTTGAAGTCCGGAGTTAGGAATATGCTATTGCTCTAATTTCATTCGATAGCTGCGTTCGCATCCTGCTGAAATAAGGGGGAAAACCGGGATAGTCTCTAGGTTGTATATGTACCGTCGAGACTTGGAGCTAGTATTTTGCCATGGCACTATTTTTGCTTTGACCCTTAGGTCTTTTGTTGATATTGCATCTGCATCCTGCTGGAATGAGAAGAACGTCGGGGTGATATCTAGGCTTTAGATGTTGCCATTAAGACTTGAAGTTAGGATTTTGCCGTTACTTCACTTTTATTTGATTGCCGTGTCTTGCCCCTCCTGGAATGTGGAGGGATGAGACACAGGGATAGTCTCTAGGTTGTATATGTACCGTCGAGACCTGGGGCTAGGATTTTGCCATGGCTCTATTTTTGCTTTGACCCTTAGGTCTTTTGTTGACGTTATGTCTGCATCCTGCTGGCATGAGAAGAAATGTCGAGCTGGAGTTAGGATTTTCCATTACTCCACTTCGCTTTGACCTTTGGGCCCTATTTTTTTTTGATGATGACATTGCGTCTGTATCCTGCTGGCATAAGAAGAAACGTCGAGCTGGAGTTAGGATTTTGTCGTTACTCCACTTCGCTTTGACCCTTGGTCCCCATTTTTTATTACTGCTGGCATGAGAAGCACGTCGAGCTGGAGTTAGTATTTTGCCATCACTTCACTTTTTTATTTGGCTTCTTGGGGCCTTTATTGACGTCGCATCTGCACCGAGAAGGAGCGTCGAGCTGGAGCTGGGATTTTGCTATTACTCCTTTTTTGTTTGACCCTTGGGTCTTTTGTTGACATTGTGTCTACATCCTGTTGGCATGAGAAGCACGTCGAGCTGATCTCTGGGCTGTAAATATTGCCATCAAGATCTGGCTCTCCCTTTGACGGAGCCTGGTGGGTTCACTTTTCATTTGTACCCATGGATTGTATACAAGGTCAGTGTGGACTCACCTGCAGGGCAGAGAAAATTTTATTTTATATTTTTTTTTTATTTTTCCATGATGCTCTATCTTTTCAGCTTTTCATATCGCGAAAGTCGCGATTGCCCAAACATTTCGGCTAGTTTTCACTGTGCCCAATCATTTCGGCTATACATTTTTTTTATTTACTCACTGCTTTTTATTGCGAGTTGCCCAAACATTTCGACTTTCTCATACGCATTTTTTTTGTGACTCGCAGAGTTTTATTACGAGTTAGGAACTTGAGATGTGATACCAATCTCGGCATCAGCATCCTTGCAACTGGAATACTGTCAGGAGAGAATCATCATTTGTCGTAAGAGGACTTGGAGTATGACGCTTATTTAGGCATCAGCATCCTTACAACAGGGATATTGCCAGGAGCGAATCATCATTTGCCTTTATCGATTTGAACAAAGATGGCTTAGCAAACAGGGTTATGATCCTGTCGACTAAGGCTTTTTGACTTTATGAGTCGTAAGGGTCTTATAAAGGTATTTCTCCCTACGAGTCGTGAGGATCTTGTAGGTGTATGTTCTTCTTAGAAGCAGTGAGGACTTCTAAGTGGTGTTTTCCCTTGCAAGTCGTAAGGATCTTACAAGAGTATTTTCTCCTTATAAGTCGAGAGGACTTACAAGTGTCATTCACCATATGGGATATTTCTCGCCATTGGTAGAACTTGGTAAGGGAATATTTATTCGTGCCCCTGGATTGTATACAAGGGTCAATATAGACCGCCTGTAGGGCAACTTGGGGGATATGACGGCTTAAGAAAAGGTTCAGATCCCTATAGCTTAAGGCTTTTGAATCTTATGAGCCGTGAAGGTATCATAAAGGGAATTCTCCTTACGAGTCGTGAGAATCCTGTAAGTGTAATTTCTCCTTAGGAATCATGAGGATTTCTAAGTGTGTTGCTCCTTTGTGAATCGTAAGGATCTCACGCAGGTATTTTCTCTTCACAAGGTCGAGAGGACCTTGCAAGTGCACATGAATTTTTTTATTTTATGAGTTTGCGTCCTATACGATTTTTCACAAACTCGCCGGCAGTCCTGCTGTTTTTACTTACGGCGCCCTTTTGGGTTTTCATCCGTGTCCATTTTGCTTGTGGACATACCATTTTTTTAATGGCGAAACTCTCGAAAGTAGCTTCGTCACAGGTGACCCACCTGTTTGGCGGTGGGTTTTGGGGGTGGCTTCATCGCTGGAGTAGCTATGTAGCCAATGGGACTTGAGTTGCAATCTTTCCTGCTAAGACTTCTATTGTAATATAGATCTCAAGAGAATGTATCACCGTATTTGGGACGATGCACTAGTTTAGGGACGATCCGGTCCATTATCACCATGTTTGAGGCGAAATTTTAGTTTAGGGACTTTTCGGTCCAATGTCGCCATATTTGAGGCGAGCTTCTAGTTTAGGGACATCTCGGTCCGTTGTTAGTTTAGGGGCTTCTCAGTCCGTTATCGCCATATTTGAGGCGGGTAATTAGTTTAAGGACTTCTCGGTCCTATGTCGCCATATTTGAGGCGGATAATTAGTTTAAGGACTTCTCGGTCGTTGTTAGTTTAGGGACTTCTCGGTCCGGTATCGCCATATTTGAGGCGGGTAATTAGTTTAAGGACTTCTCGGTCCTATGTCGCCATATTTGAGGCGGATGATTAGTTTAAGGACTTCTCGGTCCTATGTCGCCATATTTGAGGCGGATGATTAGTTTAAGGACTTCTTGGTCCGTTGTCGCCATATTTGAGGTAGATACTTAGTTTAAGGACTTCTCGGTCCATTGTTAGTTTAGGGACTTCTCGGTCCGATATCGCCATATTTGAGGTGGGTAATTAGTTTAAGGACTTCTCGGTCTGATGTCGTCATTTTTAGGGCGACGGAGCTTTTTTGTATACTATTCTCAGAGTTCTGACTCAGGAAGATAGCGAGCGGACACGAGCGTCGTCATCTATCATAGACCTAAGTCGTGACTCGTCAAGAATAGTATTTTTTGAGGAATCGGTCGTTTATTAGCCAGAAGGGTCTTTCGCCATGCATATCCATGAGCAGGTAGGCTCCACCTTGGTAGACTTTGTCTATGATGTACGGGCCTTCATAGTTCAGCTCGAATTTCCCCTGTTTTGTACGATTGGGGATCATGGGTCTTTTGACGACTATCATGAGTTCGCCTTGGTGGAATGTTCTCGGCCTGGTCAGTTTTTCGTATGACCGTATCATTCTCGCCTTATAAGCCTCCAGATTTTTTTGTGCTACAAGGCAAGTTTCGTCGAGGGCGTCGAGCTCCTCAAGCCGAAGATGAGCATTTTCTTCATCTGTTTGCTCATACCGAACCGCTACTCGTAAAGAGGAGAGTTCTATTTTCAGGGAAAGCACTGCTTCCGTGCCAAATACCAACATGTATGGTGTTGTATTCGTAGCCATTTTGAACGTTGTTCGGTACGCCCAAAGAGCTTCGTGCAACCTTTCGTGCCAGTATTTTTTGTTTCTGGACACTGTTTACTTTATAATCTTCGTCAAGGTCTTGTTGAAAGGTTCAGCTAGACCGTTGGCCCGAGAATTATAGACTGAAGAGTATCTCCAATCTATTTTATGTTGCTGTGCGAAGCGGCTGATTTTATGACTTCTATAAGCTGGCCTGTTATCCGAGATAATTCGTCGCGGAGTGCCGAACCGATAGATGACATGTGTCTTGAAGAAATGGAGAATATTCTCCGTCTTTACCTTCCTTAGTGGTTCTGCTTCTGCCCACTTAGAGAAGTAGTCGGTTGTTGCCAATATAAACCGATGTCCTTTGGACGACGCTGATTCAATGAGGCCAATTATATCGGTTCCCCACATTTCGAACGGCCAGCTAGCCACTGTTGGGTGCAGCGGATTTGGATGTTGGTGGATGAAGTCTCCCTGGATTTGGAATGAGTGACACTGCTTCGCATATTCGAGGCAGTCCTGAATCATTGTGGGCTAACAGTAACCCATTCTTTTGATCTTCAACTTCATCTTTGGCCTAGCATGGTGAGAACCGCAGAGTCCGTCGTGAATTTCTTGAACGACTTTCTTTGCTTCCTCCGGCTCCAGGCATCTTAGCCATAGATAGTCGAACGATCTTTTATATTGAGTATCATTGACGAAGGCGAAAGACAAAGCTCGTTTCATGAGCTGATATTTAAACGACGCATTTTCGGGCGTTCGTCGGGACTTAATGTAGTCTATGAAGACTTCCCTCCAGTCCTTGACCTTTTCTTCATCCTCTATTTGAAGGGCTGCTTGTTTGGTCGTTTCTTTTCTTTCGGATGACTCTATCAGATCTTCCGAAGATATATCTGTTGGCGTGAGAATCCTGCGGCTTTGCAGAATGATCTTTACGCCATCGAGGTTTTCATCAGCCAGTTCCTTAGCCAATTTGGCCAACGCGTCCGCCTTGCTGTTTTCTGCACGCGGTATACTCTCCATGATGTAGGAAGGGATTTGTGTCAGCAGTTACTGCACTCTTTCGCCATACATTATCAGCTCTGGCTTGCACGTCTGATAGTCACCATTTACTTAGCTAACGATCAGCTGGTAGTCTCCATAAATGAAGAGGTCTTTGATTCCCATGTCGATAGCGATCTCGAGACCTGCTATCAAAGCTTCATATTCAGCTTCGTTGTTAGTCTTTGGCTCCGTTAAGGAAAGCGCGTAACGCAATATCCCTCCTTGCGGAGTCACGAAGATAAGGACCACCCCGGCTTTGATTATGGGGGTGTTTTGCTTTCGCCTTTTCATGGAATATGCTCTATCGAAGTAGAGTTCCCATTGGGAATCATTTTCTTCCTTCTCTCCTTCGATTTTGTCGAACACATGTTCATCCGGCAACTCATAATTTAAAGGGGAGTCGGCTGGTATCGGATGGTTCGCAAGAAAGTCGGCAATAAACTAGCATTTCACTGCTTCGAGGGGTCGATACGTTATCGAGAACTCCATCAGGAGGAGGGCCTATTTGGCAAGCCTTCCTGTTAGTATAGCCCTTGACATCAGATATTTGAGAGGATCCACCTTTGATATGAGATTGACCTTATGTGCCAAGGCGTAATGTCTGAGCTTCGTTATCGCGGAGATCAGTGCCAGGCAATGCTTTTCGATGGGGGAGTAGTTGTTTTCTGCCCCCAGGAGAACTCGACTCAAATAGTATAGGGCTCTCTCCTTTCTTTGATCGTTCTTGTTGGGATCCGGCGCCCGGGCCGCGGAGGCCGCGGTCGAGGCGGAAACGAAAATAAAAACTTTTTGCAGGCACCGGAGTCCCGTCAACCGAGGATTCAAACCAAACACCTTAAACTTGTAAGCTAAATCATGCAAGGTTGAGAAATACAACCTTTGTCGCGTGTCCACCCAATTATGGAAGACCCCTCGAAGATCATAGCCGTGGGGAACGCGCTTGAGCATCGATCACCCTTGCCGAAGACGATCCACCTGAGGGAACGTGGAGGAGGCTCAAACCGACGATCCAAAGTTGCTACGTTTGGATGGTCGTTGATGAGGAATACTCCACTATATTTTTCTCTCTAGGATCTTGCTAAAAAATGGAAGCAAGAAGAAGAAGAAGATGGAGAAGATGAAGCAACCATGAAGGAGATGAAGAAAATCTCATCAAGTCAACTAGTAGAAGAGGATGGCTACAAAATATCAACCATGGTGCAAATAGTGCAACCAAATGAAAATAACATATAAAAATACATAGCCATGCCTCTCTACATTGTTTGCAACCTTGCTTCACTTTCTCCACTTGCCACCTCATTTCCTATTTAATTTTCCAAAAAGGAAAATCAAATATGAGGTGTCCTTCTAGAAACATTTATGTATCAATACGGAATACTTCACCTGGTATATGTATCGCTATATATACGCGCATCCGTATAAAAATACGGATAGCACCAAAGAGAGAAAATGAATAGTGAAAATAATACTAAAATATATGTATCAAAATACATATATAAATTATTAAATCAAAACCTGATTTAGTAATTCGGCTTAATCCTAAACCGGCTAGTATTATCAACCGTCCAATTAAAGTCCGTGTATCGCGTACACATATTTAATCGGACCCCCTGCACGTACCAACGTACGGCTCCTACATATTTAATTGGACTTATGCTGGTAGTCAAGCAAGAATCATATGAGCTCTATCAACATGTAATAGTGATCTGCAATACCACATAATACATATACATGATGATAAAAATAAACCAGATAGTATACTATCATTTTGAGTAAGAATGTCCTATCCGTATAGGTCCTTGGTTGATATGAAAGAAGTGTTTGTAGTAACCGCAATCAATAACGGTGTCGCGTGTACTTAGCCGAGATGAGTACGGATCGTCCTCAGGGATGCGTGGAAATTTAAATCTTGCTTTAGACGAGTTGATTAGAAAGAAGGGAGAATAGTTTTAAGATCTAGTTTAAATATGGATATAGATTTTATAGGGAAAAGGCTTGTAGGGTTCATAGGATTTAGTAGTTGATGGATGACTAATAAAGATGACTCCTTTTATCTTTTGATAGATTTAAAACTAGATAGATAGTGGTGAATGAGGATTAGGGTTCTTGGAAGAAACTAGGGTTTCCCCACTATTGACCCTTGTCCCTTCATTGATCTCTATTCATGTCTAGCCTTTAACAAAATAATTGTTAATCTAATCTCAAATCGCGGTCAAGACTATCAATAAATTGATAGCGCGCCCGATTAGAATGTTGACAATACTTTTGCTAAAGTTTATAAACTTCATAAGATGTATAAGAAGTTAAAATATTTTCTCATCCATTTTCTACCTTAATCCTACGAACCCTGGCAAGTAAGGAATTACTCACGCATATTTTAAGTAGAAGATGAAGGGATAGAGAAGGAAATCATAATGCAGAAAGTAAATGCGGAAAGTAAATGCGAAAAAATTACAAATGATCTACCTTTATTAATCAACGTTACAAGTACAAATCCTTCGAATTTAGATTACAAGAGGAAGAAGTTGCTCTCGATCTCTGCCTCGTAGGAAGTATTTGCTCCGTCAATATTCACGTCGCTCTATCACGTCGAATCGCGGACCTGTCGTGGATCTCTTGTTCTTTGACGGTAATTTGCTTCGTGTTAAAGGTGATGAAATTTCTTAAATTTATTAAATTAAAGAGAGTATCTTAATTACTTTATATGGTAATAAATTTTTAAGAAACTTGATTAAGAATATTTGATATGCTATGCATCTTTTAATTACTAAAATTTTATATAAATATAATATGCATATATTTTCCTTCATAATGTTAATTATAATATATAAACGTATGGTAAAGAGTATTTTGCAGATAAACCTAAATATTTTCTATATTTATAATAAACACCTTTAAATATTTAAGAAAATTAAGGAAAATGTTATATCAAATGTGCAATATTTTCGACTGAATAAATACCCCCAAACTTAACTTTGATCATCTCGAGAAAACTAGTTATTCAAGAAAAAGAAAAAGAAAAAGAAAAACCTAGCACACTTTCTGTCACGACCCGAAAGAGCAGGTGACTGGCTCTTGAACCATATGAAGCCTATAGGACCCCATCTGATCCAAGTAAGCCAAAAGCCCAGAAATCTAAAGCCATTTTAAGGAGTACATATAGAAAACTGGTTTTAAGAAGTAAAGAAAACATGTTTAAAAATCAAAGTTTTTAAATATTAAGCCGAATATGCATTTCTTTTTAAATGTGTAATCTTTCCTGAAAATTTCGGCAGAGTTTCCTTTGTAAATACCGGCCCCGAACGGGGTACAACAAGGATAACATATATATATATATATGCAAGGAAAAAGGCATCCCCAAGCGGGAGCTAGCTCTTCGTCAACCGACGGTCACAACCACGCAAGCAATATAATATACAACGCCAAAGGGCAAGAATCAAAACTCAAAAAGAAACTCAAAACAGCCAGAAAACAGTAATACTACAAGCGCGACTCTAAGCTCGAAATAGTACATCACTGTTTTACTAAGTCTGAAACAAAATACAAGTTTTGGTTGATGGAATTTCTAGATACAATGAATAATACATGTACAATGGTGGTTCTGATGCAAAAGAACCCACCTACCAAAGCAAGTCACCCGTAATGGAAGCAATGTGCCAGAAAAGCCGCAATGAAACCTGTACGGCAAAACCTGCAAGAACTGTGGCACAACGGGGGTGAGTTGCCAACTCGTGAATAAAAAATATCTATAAGCAGAGATCGAATGTATGACCCATCCTAGGTCAATATGATCAGATATAAATAAACCTCAATATGAATAAATCTGAAGCATGCTAAACTGGCAATGCAATCTCTATACATAAGTGTAGTGCCAAGTGCTCGTGCCAGTGCCTCAAGTAATAGCATATCATAAATAAAAGGTATGATCAATGTAATCAATCTGCATGTACGTGGATCCCATCCACTCGTCACCCAATGACAATAAGCATCATGCATGTAAATATCATAAAGCATATGCATGGAAAATATGAGGATATAACCAGAAGCATGGAACCTGAGTGCCTAGCATCGACACTCGAAAACATCATGAAAGCCTGTGCCTAGCATCAGCACGTAAATCCTCATATATCGGGCATCCGTCAGTCCGGGTCAGCCCCTCTCTCGTATATCGGGCATCCGTCAGTCCGGGTCAGCCCACTGTCTCATATATCGGGCATCCGTCAGTCCGGGTCAGCCCCTCTCTCGTATATCGGGCATCCGTCAGTCCGGGTCATCCCCTCTCTCGTATATCGGGCATCCGTCAGTCCGGGTCAGCCCACTCTCTCATATATCGGGCCCCACCACGTACCTACATACGGCACCCACTCCTCGTATGGGGTATAAAATCAGAACCGATAAATCTCATGGTGGCAGCGCAAATATCATATCAAGGAAACCGGGTTTTTCAAATAAGTACATACTTTCCTTTGAAATTATCCATGGTTCCCAAATCCAGAAATATCATGGAAACAACATATCTCAATGCGCATAATCAGAAAGCATGATGTATGTGACATATAAATGAAGTGCAAGTATAACGGTATATCATGCAACATGGAATAATAGTATGCACATACAAGGGTCATATCCTGATGCAATAATACTACTGTGTAGTGACATGGCAATTTCCGATGAAGATGTGTGTGAGCCGGCAAGTAAGTGTACGTGGTACATACGCATCATCGGTAATGGTGCTGGTGTCCTACCAGCATGATTGTAATATATCAATAACACAAGCAATGCAATGCAAATAGCATGAATATGCGGAATCAAATAATCAACGCAATAGTGAAGAATCTACCTCAATAATTATATCACGCAGCTTTGCCATTTGAAATAAGACGAATCGGGGTTTTTAAATAAAATAAGGGCTACGGTGTTTTAAGAAAAGATGCTTCTTTTGAAAATATCCGTAGAATCCCTTTTGCCTATCTTTAAAATATCCCCGATTCGTTAGTTTTGAAATAGGTATGACTCGGGTCTAGTCTAATGTCTACTAAGTAATCTACATCCAACTATCAAGTCAATCGGGAGGGGTATGGAAGCCGCCTACATCTGAGTCGATATATGTATATAAATATAATAGTCGGTGATCCCGCCTCAATAGTATCACATACGATATAATCTACATCATATAATATCCTCGAGTCATGAGTGCGGATCTATCATCAATATAAAACTCGTACGGTAAATCGTCGTACGGCATCCCAATAGCTGGGTACGGGTCAATATCACATTATCTCATCACATATCAGGTATCACTACCATCATATCACATAATCTAGGGTACAGATCTAAGTCTAGTACAATCGCTACCATCTATATAAGTATGAATGCGGGGTAAAACACATGCCCAAAGGCCCGCTAAAGCATCCTGTCGTATCTCCCATACGAATCCTGTCATATCGCCGATCTCACGGCCTCAAATCGAATCACATCGACTCAACCCACATCCCAAGAACTATCCATAATCCAGTATATGTACACATAGTCCCATACCCATGTGAACACATACAAACATATATTCCCATATACCCATGCGAAAGAAAGTATGCATGCAAGTGTGTGCGTGTGTGTGTATGGGTGTAACCCCTACTCTAAGGTTTCGCACTATACTAAACCAATCCATCTTATCATCAATAATCTTAAAGAACATATAATAAATATATGTGTGTATACGTATTCATATACATCACCACGGACTGCGGGGCTGCTATACGCCATCCACCCAACTTCCCCCGTAGATATAATCTACTCACCTGGTCTTCGCTCGCCGAAATCGATGACGCTGCGCTTCTTCACCTCGGAATCCTTGCGAGGGTACCTACAATAATAAACCGTCGCAATACGTATTAAAATCAAGGCAGAAAACCAATACAGCGCACAGTGTGCTCATAGGTTGGAACCTATGGCCTAAACGTGCAAATCAATCACACAATCCCTGTTGTCGACGTACGAACACCCGACAACAAAATACAAATCCAAATATCAAGAAAGTGCATTTTAAAATACGGAAAACATAACCCAAAACACACCAAAATGCTCCTAGATTTTCCCCAGGTGACAATTAGCCAAAACTGCATATAGGAGGGGTCTATTTTAGTGCAAAAGGAGCCCTGGAACAAAAAAGGAACAATTCTACCCTACTCTGGCCGTAAATTGTGGCCAGAATGATTAAATCTACGGCCAAGGGTCAGGGTTTGGGGCTCAGGTCTTGGTGGTAGCTTCCTAGGTGTCTGCACGACTCCCAGTAATCCCAAAATCATTTCTAGTGTCCCCGGGTTGCTCCAGATTCCAAAATACCCTCTAAAATCACACATTTATCCGATGTCGGGGTTTCTAAATCCGTGTTTTAGGATTTCAAGTCTCAGGTTTGGGTCTTAATTTAAGCACTAGGGTGTTTGTTTAGCCTCTAATGAGCTCAATTGCTCACCACAACTCACAAATTCCCATAACCCTAACTAGATTTTCCTTAAGTCCACAACATCTCCCGATATCGATTCAATTTTAACATAGGGGTATAAGTAATGCAAAAACTAATCTAATGATCCAGAAATTACCTCATTTGGCAACTCAAGAAAATTCTTGAGTTGCCCCTAGTGGCCAAAATCCTTGCTTCCTTGGTCTAATGTGTAGATCTCGAGCTCGTGCATACTTTTAATGAAATGAGAGTGGTGTTTTGGTGTTGTTTTCATGGTGATTTGAGGCTTGAAGAGAGGAGGGAGAAGAGGGAGAGGCAGCAGCTGAAGGAGAAGAGGAGGAGGGAGAGGAAATAGTGGAGGAATGGCTAAGTCAACACTAACTCTTCTCTTTTCTCTCTCACCCATACCTACTACCATATTCCCTTTTCCTTTTCTTTTCTTTTCTTTTCCCTCTAAATCCTTTCTCACTCAAATAGTAAACCCAAACAAAATGGTAGAAAATAAAACACAAGTGTAGAAAAATGATATGTGCATGTTTTGCACAAAACACCCCCAAAATCCGATTAGCGGTTTTTAATCGCGATTAGCGCTAAATTAGCATAAAATGTTCAAAAAAAACTTTAAAATGGCACAATTCCATAAAATACCCTATTTTAGAATTTTCCATAATTTTTCCAAAATTTTTCCCATTTACTTGTATTTAATTATGCCGAAATATTAAAATATTCAATAAAATAATATTAAATTATAAAAATTCCCAAAAATAATATTTTATTATTTTGAAATGTTACAATCTACCCCCCTTAAAGAAATTCGGTCCCCGAATTTAAATTTAAACCCAAAAATACTAAAACATTTCGATACAAGTCCAAGTCGTCGGGGCTCCGAAATCATTAATACATAACACATCATAGCGCAATGCATGCGCATGAGTAATGAGATGATAACTCAAAATCAAAACTCCGTCCCGCTGAAAGGTTCCTAGGCACTCTTGTGAAGGTTCATAAGGCATCAAACATGCCCGGATAAAAATTTAGACGTGCCGAACAACCCAAAGCCGGGATCTTTGCTAGATTATTAGGGTTTAACATGCAAGATGATAACTTTTATCTAAGTGTGAGGGATTACAACCTTTGTAGTCCGCTCCTTCGCTTCACAAGCTCCGAGTAGAAGTCCCTTTGCCGCGATCCACGATCTCCCGGACTCATGAGAGGCTCCACGACTCGAACGATCCATGCTAGTTTGAAGTGTTCCAAATCTCCGATGATCTACGTCGAAGTTGCAAAGACTCAAGCTTTCTCACTCTAAACAGATGAACACACTAATCTCATGGGCTAGATGAGATAAGGATGAGAGACTAGTATTTTTGCTTTTTTTTATATCATTTTCTCATATTTATTCATCACTTAAAGATTTTCTAGTAAGCTTTTTTTCAAGAGAGAAGAAGATGATAATGGAAAAGATAAAAAGATTAAACCTTTTGTGATGAATAGAAAGAAATGAATATGATTGATATATAAACCATGGTCAAGGATGAGTGGCTAAGATTGTGTAGAGATTAAACTAGAGTTAGGGTTTGGTTAGGTTTAGAAATGTGTCATCCAAAAATATCTTAACAATGACAAAAGAAAATGCTTCTAGAAGGTGCATGAAGCATCTAACCATAATCAAACCCTAACCTCAATTAATCATCCTTAAACATGTTTAACAATTAATCATATCATGTCACAATAATATATATCACATATATATTATACATTTGCAACAAAAGAAAATAATACAATTAACATATATCGCATATATATCAATGTATCATCCAGTGAGAAAATGAAATAATAAAGCGAGCCAATATTAGATAATGTAATACAATATATCATATATATTATTATACATTAAATCATCGAATCAACACTTGATCCGACGATCCGGCTATATCGAATATTACCGACTAATATATCATGTACCGATTCATCGAATCAACACTTGATCCGATGACCCGGTTCATATCTAAATATCGTGAGAATATAATACGGTATCCCATATCGCATTATTCTCGGTCCTGCACATATCACATATGTGCCTCTACTCCGTTTCGCCTGAGCCAAGAAACTTCTGTGTAGGACTCTAAAGAATCGTCAATACGCCGGTAGCAGGTGATGATCATATCAAACACCCACAAGCTGCAAGCGGTCAGCTAAACGTAACAGCCACCCAGGTATTGAGCGATCAGAAGATCAACAAGCTAGCCTGTGCGTTCTCCTGTGAATCCAATCAGTAACACTCCCGTACAGTCCGGTCTGTTCGTCTGATATGTCGCATATCAAGTCTAGGGGTGGTATACGTCAGACCCCAGTAACCGATAAGTCGTGTCGATGTGTGGCTCATAACGGGTCGAGAAACTACTAGTAACACTTACCAGTAAATCTCTATATCAGCCCTGGCCAGGGACTTCCAGTTATAGCCAATCGAACACAGCACAACATCAACTCCCTATACCGGGAGAGACGAATCCCCTCCTATCGCTCATTGCCTCCATGTGATTCGGGACTGTACCCAAAAGCCACCGTTTTGCACGCCCTCTTGGACGTGGTAAGGTGGAAATCAAAGTACAGTGGGAATCACACAAGACTCTATGACGATCTCGGGTCTTCAGACTACCCTGTACTAGTATCACCGGAGAACTGCCATCTGACGTGTGGTATATCACCATCTGGGAGTTCTCGGAGAGTCCGTCCAGTGTACCCAGTCTCTACTGAGCACCCATACACCATCTCTGATGTCAAAACACCGATGGATATGGGATCATCCATCGTCCATCATATAGGTCAAGATGCGTATACGCTAGTCTACTCTGGCGTATCGATGCCCTGTCTCGATATACCCTCGACTAGGAACAGTTATAGGATGTACTCATCGACTACCGTAGCCCCACTAGTATGATCTCATCACAGTCCCAATAGTCGAGTACAGATCCTAAGGGCTTTATCAACATGTGAGAGTAAAACAGTAAACCAATACAAGTCAACATGTTAAGATAAAGAGGACCAAATAGCATACTATCATGACGAGCAAGAAAGTCATCTCTATATATATCCAAGCATCCATTATAATATACATCATATGTACAACAATGGCCTCTAGGGCATATACATAACTAACAATCTCCCACTTGCACTAAGGCCAGCTACTGTAGTATCTCATACCTAGCATCCCGAATAATCTCTCAAACTGTATCTGGGGAATAACCTTCGTGAATGGATCCGCAGTGTTGTCCTTCGTATCTACTCTCCTGATCTCGATCTCACGGCGATCAACTATCTCCCTGATCAGGTGATATCGCCTCAGAATATGTCTGGACTTTTGATGGGATCTGGGTTCCTTGGCCAATGCCACAGTTCCATTGTTATCGCAATACAGAGGTATTGGATGCTCAATGGATGGAACCACACCAAGTTCACTAATGAACTTCTTGATCCAGACAGCCTCTTTGGCAGCATCGTTGGCAGCGATGTATTCAGCCTCCATCGTCGAGTCTGCAACGGTATCCTGTTTGGAACTTTTCCAACATACCGCCCCTCCATTGAGGGTAAAGACAAAACCCGAATGAGACTTAGAGTCGTCCTTATCACTTTGGAAGCTGGAATCGGTAAAGGACTCCACCTGGAGTTCTCCGTTACCATACACCAAGAACATCTCCTTAGTCCTTCGTAAGTACTTGAGAATGTTCTTCACAGCTGTCCAGTGACTCTCCAGGATCTGCTTGATACCGACTCACTACACTTAGTGAGTATGCTACATCGGGTCTGGTACATAGCATCGCATACATGATAGAGCCTACTGCCGAAGCATAGGGTATCCCTTGCATGCTAGCTCTCTCCAAATCAGTCTTGGGAGACATCTCTTTGGAGAGAGTGAGTCCAGAGATCGTGGGTTGGTTCCCACGCTTGGATTCTTCCATACTAAACCTTTTTAGTATGGTGTCAATGTACCTGGATTGGGACAATCCCAGTATCCGTTTAGATCTATCTCTATAGATCATGATTCCCAATACGCAGGAGGCATCACCTAGATCTTTCATTGAGAATCTCTGTGATAAGAAGAGCTTGACTGATTGCAGCATAGGAATATCATTTCCTATCAATAGTATGTCATCCACGTACAATACGAGGAAGACAACCTTACCCTCTGCTACCTTCTTATAGATACAAAGTTCATCTATATTTTTGATGAAGTCAAACTCTTTGACTACAACATCAAAACAGATGTTCCAACTCTGCGATGCTTGCTTTAACCCATAAATGGATTTAAGCAGCTTGCACACCTTTCCGCTGCTCCCACTATCTACGAAGCCCTCTGGCTGAGTCATGTACACGCTCTCTTCTAAATCACCGTTTAGAAAGGCGGTCTTAACATCCATTTGCCAGATTTCGTAGTCATGGTATGCAGCAATGGCAAGTAAGATCCGGATGGACTTAAGCATAGCCACTGGAGAAAAGGTTTCGTCATAATCCACACCTGGTCGTTGACGAAAACCCTTTGCTACAAATCTAGCTTTGAAAGTCTCAACTTTTCCATCTACACCAAATTTCTTTTTAAAAATCCACTTGCTCCCAATGGGTTTTACCCCTTCAGGAGAATTTTCCAAAATCCATACTTTATTGGTGTACATGGATTCCATCTCAGATCGCATTGCATCCAGCCATTTCACAGAGTCACTACTCGTGATGGCCTGCTCGAAACTAGTCGGGTCATCATCATCCATGATGCAATCCTCGCTTCCACCATCAATGAGAAAACCGTAGTATCTCTCAGGTGGATGAGAAACCCTGCTAGATCGGCGGAGAGGCTGGGGTTCGTTGGGTACTACTGAATCCTCTGGTTCTACCAAATTATCTGTTGTAGTTTGTTCTGCCGGAACTTCTTCCAGTTCCACCTCAATGCCACTAATCTGTTTCATAAGAAAACCTTTTTCTAAGAAAGTGGCATGTCGAGAAACAAACACCTTTTGTTCCTCGGAGTGGTAGAAGATATACCCTCGCGAATGCTTGGGATATCCAATAAACTTACATATGACAGACCTTGCCTCGAGCTTGCCCGGATTGTGAGTTTTAACATAGGCCGGGCAACCCCATATCTTAACAAAATTAAGATATGGTCTCTTCCCTTCCCATATCTCATATGGGGTGGTAGGCACAGATTTGGTAGGAATTTTATTCAGTATGTATGCCGCTGTCTCAAGCGCATACCCCCAGAAGGAAATAGGTAATACAGCAGTGCTCATCATTGAGCGCACCATATCTAATAGGGTGCGATTTCTTCGTTCCGATACACCGTTGTGCTGTGGTGTATAAGGAGGAGTAAGCTGAGAGAGAATCCCATTCTCTTTTAGATAATCTAGGAACTCACTGCTTAAGTATTCACCTCCTCGATCAGATCGAAGAATCTTAATACTTTTGCCCGTTTGGTTCTCTACTTCGTGCTTATATTCTCTGAATTTCTCAAAAGCTTCAGACTTGTGTTTCATCAGGAACACATGTCCGAATCTAGAGAGATCGTCAGTGAATGTAATGAAGTAGGAAGAACCGTTCCTGGCAAGCGTAGACATGGGACCACATACATCACTATGTATTAGTCCTAAGAGTTCAGTAACTCTTTCTCCGTGTCCACTAAATGGAGCTTTGGTCATTTTTCCTTTGAGACATGAATGGCAAGTATCATAAGATGATAATTCGAACGGATTCAAATAACCATCCTTATGTAACTTAGCCAGTCGTGTAGCATTGATATGACCAAGTCTACAATGCCACAAGTATGATTCGTTCACATCTGAACTTTTCCTCTTGTGTGTGTTTTGTATATTCAGGACTCTATTCTGATTTAGAATGAATATGCCATTATGTAACGAGCCTGATGCAATCAACTTTTGATCTAGGAATATGTTCATAACATTATCCTGTACTACAAAATTATATCCCTCTTTACTCAATAAAGAAACTGATATAATGTTGCACATCATGTTCGGTATATAATAGCACTCATTTAGAATCAGTGTATTACGACTTGGTAATACAAGGTGATATTTGCCAACTGCTTTGGCTACAATACTTGCACCGTTCCCTACTTGAACGGAATGATCACCTTTTCCTAGTTCTCTACCTTTCCGTAGCCCATGTAACAATTTACATATGTGGGATCCTGATCCGGTATCTAATACCCAGGACGTAGGGTGAACTGAGAAACAGTTCTCAATAACTAACACACCTGAAGAAGATGCATCAACATGCACGTTCTTTTGGGCGGTGTGAGAATCCAGATATTCTCATGTTTTCTGTTCAGTCTTATAACTCTTATAAGAAAGAACGGGTCTAACGTTCCCTTGCTCAGTACAATAATTAGGTTTAGTCAATACATCCATATTATTATCTTAATTATGGCCTGACATGGTCGCTACCTGGAGAGAGAGAGAAGAAAACACTTTAGCGTATGCTCTTGCAAGATTAGATTGGTTATTATCTTATCTAATCAGGATGTCTCCCACTGTTTTTATCAAATCTACCTTAAAACCCTAAAAGGTAAGATTAGCCGGGATTAATTACACCCTACAATTTCGTCAATCTTTCAGCCAGATCAGTGTCGGTACTTTGAGGGAGGTTCCCCGTGCTTTCGCACGGACCTAATTAAAGTAAACCTCGTTTTCCCAGAGGCGTAACCCCGTTAACACTTTTCTAGACACCTACTTGATCGGCTAATTGTCCTGTGTAAAACTCTCCCAGGAGTAACACTTACTCGCAGTGGGTATCGGGATCCAACTATCTCATAGGAGGTATGCAATCTCATTGCAAATTTCAACACTTGAAATTCCCAATAATATTGTTTACCCCTAGCGTCCCATGACCTTGACGGAGGCCAAATTACCCATAGGGCGCTAGTCAAGTTCAACCCGTCATTTATCGATTGAATTAAACCCACCCGTACGACCCTTGACGGAGGCCAAACTACGCCGTACGAATACCTTAATCCAATCGCATCATATGCTAGCAGATAAGCACTAGTTAGCTACCGTACACTACGCCTTGACGGAGGCCAAACAACCGCAGCACGAATACTAAGTAGTACTTATCTGAAATGACGGAGGGCTACGCAGGTTTTTCAGAAAACCCTGAGCGTAATGAACTTGATATCGTCGTAGAATCGAGTGTTTTTGAAAAGGAGTGTTTTTGAGGCTTTTTCTTAGTTTCGCTAAAGGGGTCACTCCCGGTGAAGGGATCGTCGGCCCTTTCCTCATCGAATAAGGTGCAGGATATATCATATATACCACTGTGCAAAGCAAAACACTAAAAACATTCAAAAGACAAACCGCGTTTTGTAGCATCTGCCAGTTTCGCTAAAGAGGTCACTCCCGGTGAATGGATCGTCGGCTCTTTCCCCATCGAATAAGGTGCAGGATATATCATATATATCACTGTGCAAAGCAAAACTGTAGCTACCCTTTTTATAAAGTTTTGATTCTACAACATCTTTAGGTTTCTTTTCTTTTTATTAATCTCATTAATAAAAATCCCATCAGCTTATGCTTTCTAAGCATCACAGAAGAAACGAAAGCAGTAATATTTATATATCAGCATATATATATAGTATAAGCATTCGTCTCAGGCAGTAATATGATCTCATCACAGAACATTGCAGCAGAAGAACATATATGAAATATTGGATATACTAGGACGTCCGTGTTTTCAATACGAGCCTGTATAAAACACGGATTCCACGGTCGCGACGAATAGCCAAACCCACATCCCAAGACCCCTACGAGAGCGGCAAGTAACACTGCCAATTCTAGGGTTAGGAGACCCGGTCTCGACTCCTCGAGATGGCCTCCCACTGGACCCTAGAACCCGGTTACTTGTGCTCCCCTCCTTGGGTCTACCTAATGCGGAAAAGTAAATAATATACACTGGTGACAGCAACCTCAACCTGGAAGTGCCCCAAATAAAAGAATATTACATTACAAATGAATTTTACATGAATGAAAATAAAAACCCTCATCTCACATAAAACCCCCGACTATTCTGAACGCGACGATCCAATATAACATATCACAGCAACACATAATATCCCATATCATCAACGTAAGTAAATATGCGCATCCCAATTGTCGTTGACATATAGCAACGAAACCGGCGATATCACATATTACACTTACGGTCACAGAAAAGAAAGTGTAAAACTACAACATTTGGAATCCACAATCACTTTAGACATCGTAAATCCGAAATATCACATACTTCGCATTTCATACCTAACTCTATGAATTCCACATATTGTATCACATTCCAGATAAATAGACAGTATTAAACTTTCCGAACAGATAATCAAATACCCAAAATTTCCCAAAGTGCTCAACTCTTGAGCGGAGTTCAAATAATCCCAGAATATATCAAAGTACCAGTGATCCAGCCATAGAAGGGTCAAGCCAACGCCTCACATGTGGCACGCCGTACTGCCCCAAACCCGAAGGTTCAAAAGGCAGTTCAAGACGGTCACATAATCGAGTTAAGGTTTGTTGTCTTCTAGAGGGTCCACCGCTTAACTTGTATAATTTTTCCGAAAGATTTAAACCCGATAAAAATTCAACACTTGAAAGTTTTACGTGGCGGGAAAAAGTGAGTTAATGATATCCGTTCGAACTTTTTAACAATTTCTAAATATCCGGAAAGAAATACGAATTTAAATATTCTGATTGAATCTACGATTACAAAATAAACCCCAGAAATATTAACACTTAAAACAGATTAAAAATATCCATAAAAAAGTAAACACAGAGACAGGAATTACTGTGCAAAATAAAGTGGCTAATTCCCTTATACGGCCGCGGAACCGCCGCCAATGAGGGGGATTTGCCGCGGTTCCGCGGCCACGTGGTCGAATTAGAGGCACGAATTTCACAGTAATTCTTATCTTTTGTTGCTGTATTTTTCAGGTATTTTTAATTCAGAAAAATCCCAAATTTTGAAAAATTTCCAGAGAGGGGTTAATTTGCGTCGGTTCGGGTTCGATCGGAGTTTTAACTTCGTAAACACATCGCCTAATGCTCTAGCTAGGCTCTGATACCACTGAAAGGTTCCTAGGCACTCTTGTGAAGGTTCATAAGGCATCAAACATGCCCGGATAAAAATTTAGACATGCCGAACAACCCAAAGCCGGGATCTTTGCTAGATTATTAGGGTTTAATATGCAAGATGATAACTTTTATCTAAGTGTGAGGGATTACAACCTTTGTAGTCCGCTCCTTCGCTTCACAAGCTCCGAGTAGAAGTCCCTTTGCCGCGATCCACGATCTCCCGGACTCATGAGAGGCTCCACGACTCGAACGATCCATGCTAGTTTGAAGTGTTCCAAATCTCCGATGATCTACGTTGAAGTTGCAAAGACTCAAGCTTTCTCACTCTAAAGAGATGAACACACTAATCTCATGGGCTAGATGAGATGAGGATGAGAGAGTAGTATTTTTGCTTTCTTTTTATATCATTTTCTCATATTTATTCATCACTTAAAGATTTTCTAGTAAGCTTTTTTTCAAGAGAGAAGAAGATGATAATGGAAAAGATAAAAAGATTAATCCTTTTGTGATGAATAGAAAGAAATGAATATGATTGATATATAAACCATGGTCAAGGATGAGTGGCTAAGATTGTGTAGAGAATAAACTAGAGTTAGGGTTTGGTTAGGTTTAGAAATGTGTCATCCAAAAATATCTTAACAATGACAAAAGAAAATGCTTCTAGAAGGTGCATGAAGCATCTAACCCTAATCAAACCCTAACCTCAATTAATCATCCTTAAACATGTTTAACAATTAATCATATCATGTCACAATAATATATATCACATATATATTATACATTTGCAACAAAAGAAAATAATACAATTAACATATATCGCATATATATCAATGTATCATCCAGTGAGAAAATGAAATAATAAAGCGAGCCAATATTAGATAATGTAATACAATATATCATATATATTATTATACATTAAATTATCGAATCAACACTTGATCCGACGATTGTTCATACCATAATATTGCATTATTATATTTCCCATTCTTATTCTTTTTATAAATAAACATGTGCTTTTGACGTATGTCTGCTACATGTTACAGGTTACAGGTTCTTAGACAGAAAACAGTGAAAACGATATAAAAACGATGAAAAAGTGGACTTTGACCAACAAACAGAAGACTCTTGATGAAGCCGACATCAAAGATAAAATTCACAAAGTACAAGGCAATGCAAGGTCCAAGATTACAAAGTGAACGGTTAAAAGTCCACCGCAATTATTCACTGGAGATCTGGAAGAAACATAGAAGCTATTTTAATAAAGAACCAAATAATAAGGAAGCCCAAAGATCCAAGGCCCAATACCTTCTTTTAAAGAGACAGAGACATAAAATTTTACCAAAGCTTGAAGTCTACTTTGACTAGGTCTTCCTAAGGATATTTTGGTAAATGTAGACATGCAAATCAATTGTAACCTAGGGTTTCTATCTCCTATAAATAGAAGCCCAAATCATTGTATTCTTTTTATGCCTCCCTTCATTAATAAATTTCAGCATTCTTTTGGAGAGCATCATTTTTTGTAGGTAAATTATTTTCTTGTCTTAGTTTAATTTAGTTTAAGAATTTTATTAACTTGCAATAGATGTTTCTTCTCTTTAATAAAATCATGTCTTTCTTCATCCCTTCAATGAGGGAGTAGTTTTCTCGCTTGTTAGGGTTAGGAATGGGGAAGGATTTGAGAGACGAAGATCTCTCATCTCTTTTCTTTGCCAATCTTTTATGAAAATTAGAACTCCATGCATACCTTCTTATTCCGCTCCCTACGGCACTCTACCTTCGAGGTAACGGTGATTCCATAGTCTAAAGGCCCGGATTTTAAGGTTTTCCATGGAGGTTAGGGTAAAGATTAATAAAGGAAGGATAAGGATATAGAGGAAGAATCAATCTTCCCAATCATCCTAATCCCCTTTGTTAAGATTTACCATAACACTAATATGATATCTTTAATTAAAGGCAATGGAAAGAGATGTAGATCTTTGTTTACCAAATTTTCCCTAAACCTAATCCTAGCAAGTTTCTAATCCTAGTATCATACAATTTCAATTTTTAGATTTAATAATCAATCCGAACACCCTTCGGAATTAACTTGTTAGCGCGATTAGGAGATTCACAACATCCCTGTGGACCGACCCGTACTCACCGGCTAGCTTCATGCGACGCCGTTCTTGATTGCGGTAAATAATTTTTGATCGACAAAACCTCTATCAATCAAATGGCGCCGCTGCCGGGGATGGCGTAGAACTTTCCTTTTCGCGATTTCGGGTTAATTATAAAATTAAAAAATCATAAAAATCTGAAAAATCCCAAAAATTATAAAAATATATCAATTGTTATTTTTTGGAAAGGATACTTTGTTGTTTGAATTTTTGCAGGATTTACAAACAAAAACGGATCTGGAAATTTCCAGAAAGCAAAACAGAAAAGAGAAGATCAGAACAGAGGAGAATTTGAGAAACAGAACAACAGAAAAATTCTCGAGACGTGAACCGCCCACTAGACCGCGAATCCGCGGCAAAAACCGGCTTCTGCCGCCTTTCCGCCGCGCTCTGGAGAGATCTCGGGATCTGCGCCGCTTCAGCCGCCGTGCTTCCGCCGCGCCAAGCCGCCTACGACCGCGATTCCGCGGCTATCTAGTGTCTTCAGCACAGGAAATTTGCTCTGTAAGCTTCTCTGGTTCATCCTCTGTAATTTTTGAAATATATTTTCTGAAAAAATGCCTGCAGGATTTTGTGCACGTTAAAAATATATTCCCTTCCAAATAACGATCTTGTGCAGGATTTTTGGTCCCCGCTTGAACTAAATTGATTGCAAGAAATATTTTGTTGTTGCATATCTTTTCTCGAATATCTTTTTGCAACAATTCTTTCCAAATAAAGATTCTTGTGATATGCTTAAAATAATAATTGATTGCAAGTAATATTTTGCTGTTGCATATCTTTTCTATAAAATATTTTGCTGTTGCATATCTTTTCTCTAAAATCTTTTTGCAACAAAAATTTTTCCAAATAAAGAGAAAGAAAAAAATCAATGAAAAATGAAAATAAAAAGGACAAATATTTTATAGAGCTTGCAAAATTTTTTTAGCCGTAAATAAATCCTTGCACAACAAACTTTCTTTCCCTTTCCCCTTCTTTTAACATGGGTACCCCACATAAAAAATCATTAGTCGAACTTTGGTATCCCGAACCTAATTTTGCGTCATATGTCAATGTGTTCGGTCAATTTAAAGACGATCCTTCCGTGCCTAAAAAATCTTTGAAAGATCACATAGAGGAGTCTAGGAGAAACAGTTTGACTTTTCAACCCACTTTGTGTCAACCAAGTCAACCTTCACCACTTCCATATGTTGATACCACTCTTTCGAGTCCTTCTGACACTCCTAGGCCGATGTCCATTGCTGAGCACATTGCTCAATCTCGCAGCCGATCTTTCACCCCTCTCCACACATCTAGTTCTAGGGATCCACAAGATTATTCATATTTTTATCCACATGTAGACCCTACCCCTGTCCTACCACCTACTTCCTACCAGTCCTACCCGACCTTACCACATTCACTAGACATTGATTCTACACAGTCTGTTGGGAGTTTTTCATATCCACACAATTTCGAATCTTTTCCCGAAACCCCCTTACCACCAAAGTCTAGTTTGGAAGAGGCGTTGGAGGCGTATATCGCAGCAACAAACAAAATGGTTAGGAATGTAGAAGCGTCCGTGGCCACCCTTATACAACTTGCTGAACCGGTAGCTAGTTTCCCGCTAGCACCAAATTTTTCAATGTATGAGGAGCCGGTTGAACAGAGTGGGAATGAGAGAGGATTTTCAAATCAAACCCACCCTTACACAGTTGAAGCCCACAACTCCTGTTTGCCATCGATTTCCCTAAATAGTTCACCTGTTGAAAATAAAAATGAGTTGTGTGATTTTGTAGTGTTTGATTTGCCAGATTGTGAGGAACCCCTTTCAAGTGAAACCGCACCTAATCCGTTTGACCTTTACACTTCCACTCTAGAACCTACATTGATAAGCATCCATGCTTTTGAGGAGGTGTCTAAAGAAATTGACTTTCACTTGATTGAGAATATAGACGCCGGGAATATTTCGGATGATGAACCTGTCGATTTAATTGAAATTTTATGTTCAAATCATCATCCCGAGTTATTAAATGTTTCTCCCGAATCTCATATGCGTCTTGATTTTGATGATAATGGCATGGATGAGTTGAATATTGAGGAGAATTATGAGTTGAATATTGAGGAGAATAGTGAGGATCATATTGAGGTTGAACCATTTTTCTTTGATGTGTCGGATTTTCCAATTCATCCTCTTGAACCTTTACCTAAATCACCCTCCCTCTTTTCCATCGTTCCGACCACCATTCATTTTACGCTTGACGACTGTGAGCTTGAAAACCTTTCCTTTGAATCTGACACAGTTCCCACAGCCGATGACACTTACGAGTGTTTCACTTTTTCGGACGATGTTGAAGTCTCACCGCCCGAGTTTGAGTCCTTTGCATTTTCAGATGAGTTAGTTAATCCTTCAGACTCGGTTGCTTACAGTCGTTTCGAACCATTGATGGAATCTTTCCAGTTCGACACAGTTTACTACGGTAAGAATGATACTATCCCTAATTCACTTCCTTTCGTCCTTCCTATTGTTCTGACCGTGCAAGTGACCGTGACGCTTTCATCTCAAATACCAAGTTCGGTGTACCCATGTTCTCTTGCGAATCTTGAGAGATTTGATCCCATTTCTCGACGAGTTGATAGGTTAGCGCAATCGCTTATAACATATCGGTCATCACATATTGCGCTAATTTATTCACTCAATTTACGCCCTCAAGATCGTACTCCACTTCCTTCTTCTTTTCGCCATTCTTCTCTCCCACCGAGACCATATTCTACCATTCTTCTTTCCACACGGTCTCGCGTGCTTCTCATTTTCTTGCACCAACTATACCATTTCCACGATAAGATTTTTGAATGGTTGGTGCTAACTTTTGGCTTGTGCAAGGCCAAGCTTAAGTTTGGGGGGAACCTTTGTATATATGTATATATATTTTTGTTTTCTTTTTCTATAAAAAAAAATTTCAAAACATTAAAAAAATAAAAAAAAATTATAAATAAATAAACAGGGGAGTGCCGACATTTTGACCATCTTGGTTAAGTATGACAGTGAGGACACTGCCAAGTTCAAGTTTGGAGGTATGCTCGGTACGTCTTCCTCCTTCGCATTCATTTGTATATTTTTTGCATTTGCATACTTATTTGAAAACCCATAAAAATTTAAAAAATTTCAAAATTATAAAAATAATTGTATTCAATTTTGGCTAATTGACTTGAGTTTGATGAATGGGTTAACTGGCTAGGAACAACTAGATCTTTGACTTAGTAAATTAAAAGCCCTAAAAATAACCTTCCTTAAAGTTTTGCGGTAGAAAGTATATGTCTTTGTAGTTTATTTAGAAATAGGCAAATTTTGAGTTCAGTTCTTGGGCTAAGTTGAAACAAAGGAAAAGTATTGATGTTCTTATTAGAATATAAGTTTGAAAAATAGTTCCTAACTTAAGTCTAGATTCTGAAAATGTATACCCTACAATTTGCACAATCACACACCTTGAAACTTGGAATAGTAGAAGAGACCTTGAAATGCTCTTGTCTAAAGTCTTTAGTATGAAGAAAATAAAAGAAAAAAAGTGTGAATAAAGAATAAAAAAAAATGAACACTGGTTTTTGTGATTACTTAAGGCTGCAAAAATAGAAAAATATTTAGCGAGGGTGCCTCATCACCTAGTGCCTTAGACCAACTGGTTTGGGAGTCACTGCTAAAGCCTTGGGTGTTGCAAGGCTAGGAAGTACGCTTTAAAGTGCTAACGCATCTTGTAATCGGTTGTTGGTATCTCAAAAAGTATTAACGGTCGCATGAAGGATGTGTAAGCAAATTTCATTTAAAAATTCACTAATCAATAAGTGCTTTGGACAATGGACGAGAGTACGATTGCTTGATTTGAATTTCCAAGTATAGGGGTGATATTTACACACACGTGGGGATATGTGATTAGAGTTTAGATGAGAGAAAAGAATGAAGAATAAAACTTGTATCTTTAGTAGAATTGATAAAAATTCCTAAGTGGAGATGGAACCCTAGAAGGAAAACTTAAGAGATGCCGAAAGCTAAGTAAGTCTATAGAACATATATAATCTTAAGTTAAATGATGAGGAAGTGTGAAGAATATGGGTGGATAATTTGCGGGTCGAAGATAATAGAATTCCTTGTTAGAAGACCTAATTGGAGAATTAAAGTTAATAGGCCGAATTGATAGGATTTTGTGGGTGTAATCCGCTGAAAACCCTCAGGAGACAACACTCCTCCTACTAGGGACACCTAGAGGTTTAACGGCTTGTTGCACGAGCTCAGTGCAATCGCGTTTCCCTGCGACAGTGCGGTTAGGATTTTAGTGAATAAAAATAAGTTTGCTCGAGGACGAGCAAAAGATAAGTTTGGGGGTATTTGTTCATACCATAATATTGCATTATTATATTCCCCATTCTTATTCTTTTTATAAATAAACAGGTGCTTTTGACGCATGTCTGCTATATGTTACAGGTTACAGGTTCTTAGACAGAAAACAGTGAAAACGATATAAAAACGATGAAAAAGTGGACTTTGACCAACAAACAGAAGACTCTTGATGAAGCCGACATCAAAGATAAAATTCACAAAGTACAAGGCAATGCAAGGTCCAAGATTACAAAGCGAACGGTTAAAAGTCCACCGCAATTATTCACTGGAGATCTGGAAGAAACATAGAAGCTATTTTAATAAAGAACCAAATAATAAGGAAGCCCAAAGATCCAAGGCCCAATACCTTCTTTTAAAGAGACAGAGACATAAAATTTTACCAAAGCTTGAAGTCTACTTTGACTAGGTCTTCCTAAGGATATTTTGGTAAATGTAGACATGCAAATCAATTGTAACCTAGGGTTTCTATCTCCTATAAATAGAAGCCCAAATCATTGTATTCTTTTTATGCCTCCCTTCATTAATAAATTTCAGTATTCTTTTGGAGAGCATCATTTTTTGTAGGTAAATTATTTTCTTGTCTTAGTTTAATTTAGTTTAAGAATTTTATTAACTTGCAACAGATGTTTCTTCTCTTTAATAAAATCATGTCTTTCTTCATCCCTTCAATGAGCGAGTAGTTTTCTCGCTTGTTAGGGTTAGGAATGGGGAAGGATTTGAGAGACGAAGATCTCTCATCTCTTTTCTTTGCCAATCTTTTATGAAAATTAGAACTCCATGCATACCTTCTTATTCCGCTCCCTACGGCACTCTACCTTCGAGGTAACGGTGATTCCATAGTCTAAAGGCCCGGATTTTAAGGTTTTCCATGGAGGTTAGGGTAAAGATTAATAAAGGAAGGACAAGGATATAGAGGAAGAATCAATCTTCCGAATCATCCTAATCCCCTTTGTTAAGATTTACCATAACACTAATATGATATCTTTAATTAAAGGCAATGGAAAGAGATGTAGATCTTTGTTTACCAAATTTTCCCTAAACCTAATCCTAGCAAGTTTCTAATCCTAATATCATACAACTTCAATTTTTAGATTTAATAATCAATCCGAACACCCTTCGGAATTAACTCGTTAGCGCGATTAGGAGATTCACAACATCCCTGTGGACCGACCCGTACTCACCGGCTAGCTTCATGCGACGCCGTTCTTGATTGCGGTAAATAATTTTTGATCGACAAAACCTCTATCAATCAACGATCCGGCTATATCGAATATTACCGACTAATATATCATGTACCGATTCATCGAATCAACACTTGATCCGATGACCCGGTTCATATCTAAATATCGCGAGAATATAATACGGTATCCCATATCGCATTATTCTCGGTCCTGCACATATCACATATGTGCCTCTACTCCGTTTCGCCTGAGCCAAGAAACCTCTGTGTAGGACTCTAAAGAATCGTCAATACGCCGGTAGCAGGTGATGATCATATCAAACACCCACAAGCTGCAAGCGGTCAGCTAAACGTAACAGCCACCCAGGTATTGAGCGATCAGAAGATCAACAAGCTAGCCTGTGCGTTCTCCTGTGAATCCAACCAGTAACACTCCCGTACAGTCCGGTCTGTTCGTCTGATATGTCGCATATCAAGTCTAGGGGTGGTATACGTCAGACCCCAGTAACCGATAAGTCGTGTCGATGTGTGGCTCAAAACGGGTCGAGAAACTACTAGTAACACTTACCAGTAAATCTCTATATCAGCCCTGGCCAGGGACTTCCAGTTATAGCCAATCGAACACAGCACAACATCAACTCCCTATACCGGGAGAGACGAATCCCCTCCTATCGCTCATTGCCTCCATGTGATTCGGGACTGTACCCAAAAGCCACCGTTTTGCACGCCCTCTTAGACGTGGTAAGGTGGAAATCAAAGCACAGTGGGAATCATACAAGACTCTATGACGATCTCGGGTCTTCAGACTACCCTGTACTAGTGTCACCGAAGAACTGCCATCTGACGTGTGGTATATGACCATCTGGGAGTTCTCGGCGAGTCCATCCAGTGTACCCAGTCTCCACTGAGCACCTGTACACCATCTCTGATGTCAAAACACCGATGGATATGGGATCATCCATCGCCCATCATATGGGTCAAGATGCGTATACGCTAGTCTACTCTGGCGTATCGATGCCCTGTCTCGATATACCCTCGACTAGGAACAGTTATAGGATGTACTCATCGACTACCGTGGCCCCACTAGTATGATCTCATCACAGTCCCAGTAGTCGAGTACAGATCCTAAGGGCTTTATCAACATGTGAGAGTAAAACAGTAAACCAATACAAGTCAACATGTTAAGATAAAGTGAAACCAAATAGCATACTATCATGACGAGCAAGAAAGTCATCTCTATATATATCCAAGCATCCATAATATACATCATATGTACAACAATGGCCTCTAGGGCATATACATAACTAACACCCGCATCCTGCAATCATCGGAGTTATGGTAAGTGTTGGCTAGGCACACTAACGAGGCTCAACAAGGCATCGACCATGCCAAAATGAAATTTTTATGTGTCGAATAACACTAAGCAAGATCGTTAACAAGAGTTTAGGCGAATCTATAAGCAAGTAAAAAACTTTACTCTAAAGGGAATTCGAAATACAACCTTTGTAGATCGGTCCTTCGCTTCTAAAGCTCCTTGATGAAGTCCCTTCGCTGCGATCAAGGTTCTCCCGGGCTCTTGCATGGCTTCACGACGCATGGGATGCGACTTTGCTTGAAGTCTCCGAGGCCGAAGATGATCTACGTCGAGGGAATTCCGACTCAAGCTCCTACTTCACTAATTTGAGAATTAGTGAAGGAAGCACCCCATACAAGAGTGCTAGTCTTGATGAGGATGGAGAAATAGGAAGTGGGTTCTCTTTAGAATTTTGTTTCTCACACTCTTTCTCACTTTGGATCAAACCCTAGTTTTCTTTCTCCTTTTCACTATGAAGAAGATGAACAAAAGAAAGAAGAAAGGATAATTATCAAGTGACTTTGCTAACCATGGTGAGAGAGTATCATATACTAACCCTTGTAGAGACTTTACCATAGCTAAGTTTAAATGGTTAGGTTAAACAAAGATCTAAGGTAAAACAAAACAAGTGGACTTTTTCAAAGCAACCACAAGTTTCTACAAGCTTCATGCTTATGAAAGAAATTCCACTAATTTGTAATTACCTTAAATAAATGTAAACAACCATTTAAAAATAGAATGGTGTAAGTCTTGTACACCCATGTTTAGTGTATCATCAACCATGATACAAAACAAAACACTTTTAATATATATATCATATATATATATATTCAAGTGTGCAAGTGTGAGAAAAACCCTAAAGTGAATAAGTGTTAGCAAATGTAAATTAGTATATCTAATATACAATTATACACTTAATTATTAAATCAACACTTGACTTAATAATCCGGTCATATCTCATATTACCGGCTAACATCCATCGTATCGACTTATCGAATCAACACTTGATTTGATAACCCGGTCATATCATATATGACCGACCGATACATAAAGTCGTGAGAATAGAATACGGTATCACATACACGCATTTATTCTCGGTCTCGTACATATCACATATGCGCTCCTATTTCGTTTCGCCTGAGCCAGTAAAACCTCTGTGTAGGACTCTAAAGACTCGTCAATACGCCGGCAGTAGGTGATGATCACATCACACACCCAAAAGCCGTCAGCGGTGCTAGCTGGACGTAACGGCTACTCGGGTATTGAGCGATCAGAAGATCAGCAAGCAAGCCCGCTCCAACTCCTGTGAAAGCCTGCCGGCAACACTTCCCGTACAGTCCGGTCTCCTCGTCTGATATGTCGCATATCAAGTCTAGGGGTGGTAAACGTCAGACCCCAATAACCGATAAGTCGTGCCGATGTGAGGCTCATAACGGGTCGAGAAACTACTGGTAACACTTACCAGTAAATCTCTAATCAGCCCTGGCCAGGGACTTCCCTGTTACGGCCAATCGAGCACAGCGCAACATCAACCCCCAATACCGGGAGAGACGAAACCCCTCCTATCGCTCATTGCCTCCATGTGACTCGGGACTGTACCCAAAAACCACCGTTTTGCACACCCTCATGGACGTGGTAAGGTGGAAATCAAAGC
Source organism: Agapanthus africanus (assembly GCA_030015575.1). NCBI lineage: Eukaryota > Viridiplantae > Streptophyta > Magnoliopsida > Asparagales > Amaryllidaceae > Agapanthus > Agapanthus africanus. Next base: position 436,015,847 of record JASDDO010000008.1, on the reverse strand, counting down.
ACAGTGGGAATCACACAAGACTCTATGACGATCTCGGGTCTACAGACTAACCTGCACAAGTGTCACCAGAGAACTGCCATCTGACGTAAGGTATAATACCATCTAGGAGTTCTCGGCGAGTCCGTCCAGTGTACCCAGTCTCCACTGAGCACCCGCATACCATCTCTGATGTCAAACACCAATGGATATGGGATCATCCATCGCCCATCTCATGGGTCGAGAAGCGTATACGCTAGTCTACTCTGGTATATCGATGCCCTGTCTCGATACACCCTCAACTAGGGACCTTAAAGGATGTACTTATGGACTACCATGTCCCCACTAGTATGATCCGCATCATAGTCCAGGTAATCAAGTACACATCCTAAGGGCTTTACTAACATGTAACTATAAGACAGTATATGGAGACAAGTATACATGTTAAAGTAAAGAGCAACCAAATAGCATACTATCATGACAAGCAAGAAAGTCCTCTCTATATATGTCCAAGCATCCAATATAATATACATCATCTGTACAATACTGGCCTCTAGGGCATACATACAACTAATAGTAAGGACACAAATGTCAAGTCCAAAAATAAAACCAATATAATATAAATCAGAACCACACATGTAGACATCCAATCTATACATGTGAATAGCTGAAGTAAATGCATGCTAAATATGTCCAGGTGCTGTCCTCTGACTAGTCCTGCTCAGTACGAAAACACATAGAAAATATCATAAAACGTACTGCTCCATAAGAAACCAATACTAAAATGTGCATATAAATACTGCGTGCGTCTAGTGCGCGTGGAATCAAAATCTATGTATGTGCCATACATGTGCACAGAAACAACATCTAGGTGAACCAGGTGTGCACGAAGCATCTTTCATAGGCCAAGTGTGTGCCTGACAGCAAAATCAGGTGCATCCGACATGCACGAAGAAGCCCGATTTAGTGCATCTGGTGTGCACCAAAATCGTATCTCAAAACATGCGCCCAACATGCGCGAAAGTCCAAATCGGTGCATCCATCATGCACGAATAAAAGCTAAATCATGCGCACTCAACATGCACGAAATCACGAAATCCAATAGCAAGCGTCGAACATGCACAAGTCCAAATCAAATGCACGGAGTGCAAGAAATCAACATCAATATCAGAATCCAAAATCGACATATCGGATGACATCAAATCAAAGTCAAGTGCAACCGTAGTGCACAAAATTTAAATACCCAATAAGTGCAACCATGGTGCACAAAATCAAATATCATGGAACTCAGTCATCAAGACTAAATCATGCGAATAGATCACCCAAAATACCGAAATCCAAAGTGACGGATACGTGATAATCGAACCACAAAATCGCAGATCAAAAATACCGTCGTCGGTATATCCTCCGTCAAGGTCGAGAAGGTTCCGGTACATCCAATGTTAGCAGCGCAAGATATCTACTTATCTTTTGCTCATGGTCTGGCGTCCTCTATCTCTGGTTCTTTATCTTCCCTGCGGATTAACGATCTCGCTATCCTCCGGCTCATCGGCCCTGCCAGATATACTAACGGGAACGATTCCGTTTTGGCACTTCTCTGGTCATTTCTCGGTCAATCCTCACGACCACTCGTAAAGCAGCACGTCACTGGCGCCGACCTCCGTATGCATATCCGACCTTTAATCTTAACGGGGAGTAACAACAGCTCAACGGCGTCTCGCACGTACCTCTCATCCCGCTTGTCTGTATCGCCGTCCATTTCGACGTCATGTCTCTATCTGCGCACTGTAATGTCCTCGGCTACGGTCCTTCCGAAGTCTTTCACACGGACTCGAAATCACGAACTCAGTATCTTCATCACCCAGTAGAAGATATCTAGCGAACACGTCCTCAGCCTGCGTATCGCATCTCTGATGTCAGTGGAGTGGAACGTCATCTCGTCGAAATCTCATGCGAACTCTTTACTTCACTCCGCTTCAATGTTGACTGATTCGGACTCGTCTCATCGTGGCTGTATGGACTGTGCTCCAACGGCTATACTCATATTTGGAATCTCCCAAGCAGTGTGTCCCATCACATGATATCCGAATGATGTCGAACCATCCGATCGACTCATCAGAACCACATAATCCCCCAAGAGCTCAACATCTTGGGTACAGTTTAATAGTATCGAGTACATACCACAGCATCGGTGGTCCAGCCGTAGAAGGGCAAACCCAAGCCTCACTAATGGCTCCGCGGAACTGCCGTAAACCCTAAGGTTCAAAGGCTTTCACACGGTCATTAAGTCGAGTTAGGGTTTCATTCTTCTAGAGGGTCCATAGAATCGCTTGCATGTCTTTCCAAATACTTTAAACTTGGAAAAATGGGTTCCTGACACTCGATCGTCTCTATCGACTCACAACGAATCTGCGTGACGTCGCCTCTAGCTGGAATCAACCTATCTGATGACCTCGCATCGGGGTAAACAAACGAACCACATGTCCTAGTCATTCACCCTCAGTGACTAGCGACTCACCATCATATCTCTAAGTATATGCTCAAGCTGCAGTAGCTCCAATCATCTGGGCGATATCTCGTCATTCGCAGCAATAACTGGCTCATTCGTCCGTACGTTGAACAGCACCTCAATCATCATGAGTAAGCGATATATCAATGGTCATCACATCCTGGCTGGCTTCTATCAATGGCTCAATCCTCTGGTACCGATCGGCACGTTCGGAAAATCTCGTAAAAGCGATCAGTCAAACGCTCATGGCGCGAAGATACAATAAAACGACGCATCTATATGCAATCGTATGTCTCTGGAATCACGCCCTGGTCAGTCCTCGTCCACGACGAGCTCATGCTGACGCAACTCGAGCCGTAGCTCACTCTGCCCGTGCAATCATGGCAGAAAAATAACCAGAATCGATGAGGATAGATCATAGGAATGAATATAATACTGTGCAAGGAAATGTACATCCTAAGGTTTCTTAAGCGGAGTGGCGTGTCGTAAGTATGCCGCGGAACATACATACGGTACGTCCCTTTACTCAAGCTACCTACTCCATTAACCAAGGGTCATCCTACGCGACAAAAGTTCGGGTATAATACCCCCTCGACTAAGTCTAAGTTCCGTAAGGTCAAGCCTAAGTTCCGTATATATATAAATGCCCTAGGCTCCACATAGTCAAACTTAGACTCGAACCAAGGTTAACCTAGCGCTCTGATACCAAGTTTGTCACGACCCGAAAGAGCATGTGACTGGCCCCTGAACCATATGAAGCCTATAGGACCCCATCTGATCCAAGTAAGCCAAAAGCCCAGAAATCTAAAACCATTTTAAGGAGTAAATAAAGAAAACTGGTTTTAAGAAGTAAAGAAAACATGTTTAAAAATCAAAGTTTTTAAATACTAAGCCGAATATGCATTTCTTTTTAAATGTGTAATCTTTCCTGAAAATTTCGGCAGAGTTTCCTTTGTAAATACCGGCCCCGAACGGGGTACAACAAGGATAGCATATATATATATATATGCAAGGAAAAAGGCATCCCCAAGCTGGAGCTAGCTCTTCGTCAACCGACGGTCACAACCACGCAATCAATATAATATACAACGCCAAAGGGCGAGGATCAAAACTCAAAAAGAAACTCAAAACAGCCAGAAAACCGTAATACTACAAGCGCGACTCTGAGCTCGAAATAGTACATCATTGTTTTACTAAGTCTGAAACAAAATACAAGTTTTGGTTGATGGAATTTCTAGATACAATGAATAATACATGTACAATGGTGGTTCTGATGCAAAAGAACCCACCTACCAAAGCAAGTCACCCGTAATGGAAGCAATGTGCCAGAAAAGCCGCAATAAAACCTGTACGGCAAAACCTGCAAGAACTGTGGCACAACGGGGGGGGGTGAGTTGCCAACTCGTGAATAGAAAATATCTACAAGCAGAGATCGAATGTATGACCCATCCTAGGTCAATACGATCAGATATAAATAAACCTCAATATGAATAAATCTGAAGCATGCTAAACTGGCAATGTAATCTCTATACATGAGTGTAGTGCCAAATGCTCGTGTCAGTGCCTCAAGTAATAGCATATCATAAATATGAGGTATGATCAATGTAATCAATCTGCATGTACGTGGATCCCATCCATTCGTCACCCAATGACAATAAGCATCATGCATGTAAATGTCATAAAGCATATGCATGGAAAATATGAGGATATAACCAGAAGCATGGAACCTGAGTGCCTAGCATCGACACTCGAAAACATCATGAAAACCTGTGCCTAGCATCGGCACGTAAATCCTCATATATCGGGCATCCGTCAGTCCGGGTCAGCCCCTCTCTCGTATATCGGGCATCCGTCAGTCCGGGTCAGCCCACTCTCTCATATATCGGGCATCCGTCAGTCCGGGTCAGCCCACTCTCTCATATACCGGGCATCCGTCAGTCCGGGTCAGCCCCTCTCTCGTATATCGGGCATCCGTCAGTCCGGGTCAGCCCCTCTCTCGTATATTGGGCATCCGTCAGTCCAGGTCAGCCCACTCTCTCATATATCGGGTCCCACCACGTACCCACATACGGCACCCACTCCTCGTATGGGGTATAAAATCAGAATCGATAAATCTCATGGTGGCAGTGCAAATATCAAATCAAGGAAACCGGGTTTTTCAAATAAGTACATACTTTCCTTTGAAATTATCCACGGTTCCCAAATCCAGAAATATCATGGAAACAACATATCTCAATGCGCATAATCAGAAAGCATGATGTATGTGACATATAAATGAAGTGCAAGCATAACGGTATATCATGCAACATGGAATAATAGTATGCACATACAAGGGTCATATCCTGATGCAATAATACTACTGTGTAGTGACATAGCAATTTCCGATGAAGATGTATGTGAGCCGGCAAGTAAGTGTACGTGGTACATACGCATCATCGGTAATGGTGCTGGCGTCCTACCAGCATGATTGTAATATATCAATAACACAAGCAATGCAATGCAAATAGCATGAATATGCGGAATCAAATAATCAACGCAACAGTGAAGAATCTACCTCAATAATTATATCACGCAGCTTTGCCATTTGAAATAAGCCGAATCGGGGGTTTTAAATAAAATAAGGGCTACGGTGTTTTAAGAAAAGATGCTTCTTTTGAAAATATCCGTAGAATCCCTTTTGCCTATCTTTAAAATATCCCCGATTCGTTAGTTTTGAAATAGGTATGACTCGGGTCTAGTCTAATGTCTACTAAGTAATCTACATCCAACTATCAAGTCAATCGGGAGGGGTATGGAAACCGCCTACATCTGAGTAGATATATGTATATAAATATAATAGTCGGTGATCCCGCCTCAATAGTATCACATACGATATAATCTACATCATATAATATCCTCGAGTCATGAGTGCGGATCTATCATTAATATAAAGCTCGTACGGTAAATCGTCGTACAGTATCCCAATAGCTGGGTACGGGTCGATATCACATTATCTCATCACATATCAGGTATCACCACCATCATATCACATAATCTATGGTACAGATCTAAGTCTAGTACAATCGTTACCATCTATATAAGTATGAATGCGGGGTAAAACGCATGCCCAAAGGCCCGCTAAAGCATCCTGTCGTATCTCCCATACGAATCCTGTCATATCGCCGATCTCACGGCCTCAAATCGAATCACATCGACTCAACCCACATCCCAAGCACTATCCATAATCCAGTATATGTACACATAGTCCCATACCCATGTGAACACATACAAACATATATTCCCATATACCCATGCGAAAGAAAGTATGCATGCAAGTGTGTGCGTGCGTGTGTGTATGGTTGCAACCCCTACTCTAGGGTTTCGCACTACACTAAACCAATCCATCTTATCATCAATAATCTTAAAGAACATATAATAAATATATGTGTGTATACGTATTCGTATACATCACCACAGACTGCGGGGGTGCTATACGCCATCCACCCGACTTCCCCCGTAGATATAATCTACTCACCTGGTCTTCGCTCGCCGAAATCGATGACGCCGCGCTTCTTCGCCTCGGAATCCTTGCGAGGGTACCTACAATAATAAACCGTCGTAATACATATTAAAATTGAGGCAGAAAACCAATACAGCGCACAGTGTGCTTATAGGTTAGAACCTATGGCCTAAACGTGCAAATCAATCACACAATCCCTGTTGTCGATATACGAACACCCGACAACAAAATACAAATCCAAATCCAAATATCAAGAAAGTGCATTTTAAAATACGGAAAATATAGCCCAAAACACACCAAAATGCTCCCAGATTTTCCCCAGGTGACAATTAGCCAAAACTGCATATAGGAGGGGTCTATTTTAGTGCAAAAGGAGCCCTGGAACAAAACTGGAACAATTCTACCCTACTCTGGCCGCAAATTGCGGCCAGAATGATTAAATCTGCGGCCAAAGGTCGGGGTTTGGGGCTCAGGTCTTGGTGGTAGCTTCCTAGGTGCCTGCACGACTCCCAGTAATCCCAAAATCATTTCTAGTGTCCCCGGGTTGCTCCAGATTCCAAAATACCCTCTAAAATCACACATTTATCCGATGTCGGGGTTTCTAAATTCGTGTTTTGGGGTTTCAAGTCTCAGGTTTGGGTCTTAATTTAAGCACTAGGGTGTTTGTTCAGCCTCTAATGAGCTCAATTGCTCACCACAACTCACAAATTGCCATAACCCTAACTGGGTTTTCCTTAAGTCCACAACATCACCCGATATCTATTCAATTTTAACATAGGGGTATAAGTAATGCAAAAACTAATCTAATGATCCAGAAATTATCTCATTTGGCAACTCAAGAAAATTCTTGAGTTACCCCTAGTGGCCAAAATCCTTGCTTCCTTGGTCTAATGTGTAGATCTCGAGCTCGTGCACACTTTTAATGAAATGAGAGTGGTGTTTTGGTGTTGTTTTCATGGTGATTTGAGGCTTGAAGAGGGGAGGGAGAAGAGGGAAAGGCGGCAGCTGAAGGAGAAGAGGAGGAGGGAGAGGAAATGGTGAAGGAATGGCTAAGTCAACACTAACCCTTCTCTTTTCTCTCTCACCCATACCTACTACCATATTCCCTTTTTGTTTCCTTTTCTTTTCTTTTCCCTCTAAATCCTTTCTCACTCAAATAGTAAACCCAAACAATATGGTAGAAAATAAAACACAAATGTAGAAAAATGATATGTGCATGTTTTGCACAAAACACCTTCAAAATCCGATTAGCGGTTTTTAATCGCGATTAGCGCTAAATTAGCATAAAAATGTTCAAAAAAAAAACTTTAAAATGGCATAATTCCATAAAATACCCTATTTTAGAATTTCCCATAATTTTTCCATAATTTTTCCCATTTATTTGTATTTAACTATGCCGAAATATTAAAATATTAAATTATAAAAATTCCCAAAAATAATATTTTATTATTTTGAAATGTTACACTTTCGTAGGCAATACGATTGCACTGAGCACGTGCAACAAGCCGTTAAACCTCTAGGTGTCCCTAGTAGGAGGAGTGTTGTCTCCTGAGGATTTTCAGCGGATTACACCCACAAAATCCCATAATAAAAGAAACAAAATGAACGTTACATACAAAAATAAGAACTATAAAAGAAAGAACTTGAAAAATAAGAGTTTCTAACTACACTAGCCTTTCAGTTGCAATGAGCCATATCTTAATGGTCGTGAAAAGATATTAGCAATCACATCACCCCTCAATAAAATATCGCCTTTAGTCTTCCTCCCTACCTTTATTTCAAATATCGATCATATACCCCTACGTGTGTGTAAAAGACATCCCTACACTCAGATAATTCAATTCAAGCTATCATACGCTTGTCCATCTTCCTTAATACTTTTTAGTCGGTGAACATTATCAGATAGAATTGCTCACACATCCTTCATGCGACCGTTAATACTTCTTGAGTTATTAACCGACCGATTACTAAATGTGCTTGTTTATTTAGGCGTAATTATCCCCGTCTTGCAACACCTAAGGCTTAGCAATGGCTCACAAACCAGTTGGTCTAAGGCACTGGGTGATGAAGTACCCTGGCTATATTTTTTATGCTGCCTTAAGTAATTACAAAACCGGTGTTCATTTTTCTTCACCATTTTTTTCTTTATAATTTTATTTTTCTTCATACCAAGGCTTTTAGACAAGAGCATTTCAAAGTATTCTCTACTATCCCAAGTTTCAAGATGTGTGCAAGTGCGTATAGTAGGGTATCAACGTTCAAATGTTTTGACTAAGAATAGGGACTATTTTTCAGACTTATTTTTATTCTCAGATTAGTAATTTCTTTCATCTTATTAACCCTTGGGACAACGGCTCATAACTACTTATTACTAGTTTCGTTTAAGAAAACATCTAATTTTCTTGCTTTTCTTAAACTTTTCCAATCTTGTCGTATGTAATTTTTCACTTTTAAACTTTCATTATAAAAAAAAATTGTGCTTATATTTATAATAATGCAAAATAATGCATGAATAAGCACAAACCTCCCCCAAACCTGTTTGCAGCAGTGTCCTCACTGATATCATCTGTTAAGCTAAAAAAACTGTTGACTTGGGAGGAAAAGTTAGTAACGGGAACATGAATAAATGACAGTGAAATCCTCCCCCAAACTTATTTTTGGATCACAATTTTATAAGAATTTATCTTCTTTCAAGAGCCAAAAGATTCCCCCCCCCCCAAACTTGAGTAAAATAGCATTAAGCATTTAAAATTATAAGGGGGGTTAAAGTTATTGGTCTAGGCAAAGCTTTACAAAGACCGAAAGTCAACACTAACCATTCAAAGAATTTATCAATGTAACAATATAGTTGGTGGAAGATCACAAATTTGAAGAAGTGGGGAGAAAGGACGTGTAATAGATCTGGTTTACGTCTTGGTTCGTAGAGACGAAACAGTGATGGGGGATGAAAACGAGAATGTGAATGATTAGGAATGAGTGGAATATTTGCATTCTCGTACTTGATAAGAAGAGAGGGTGGCGGTTCAACTTCTTCGGGTGGAGGTTGATTCATCACAATATCTGTCACGCCCCGCTTCCCAGTGTACGGGCAGAGGACGCGACGAGTCACGCGACGCATTTACTCAGAAGTAAACACGCTAAGCGTATCTAAGAAATATAAAATGAATGTACACAAGAGACAAGATGTAAATGAACAACAACTTTATTTATTAACATTCTTTTTACAATACAATGAAAAGTAAATACATGGAATGAAAGCAATGCCTAAACAGTGGCATAACAGAAATGAAAATATGTACAAGTAAACTAGATCTCTGGGTCGAAGGCTATCTAATCTAAGTCCTCGCTGGTGGGCTCTGTCTCCAGAAGGTCCGATCCACCTGACAACATTCCGAAGAAAAAAGAAAAGGAATGCTGTCAGCGAACAATCACTCGGTAAGTCCCATAGAATAGGTATATACAGAATAGAAAGAAAGAGAATGTGACTTTTAAAGTTGTATTATATTGTTAACGTTGTTGTTTGTAGCTTGGTACAGAAATGCCAGTGTATACGAGAGGAGTTCCACTATTCTGGAGACTAAAGTATACGGAGCACAAGGAACCGTTCAGCCATGGTACAACGACAATGGAGATTCAGGTTAGGTATATTATGGTTACAGTCTCGTACCACTTTTAACACCTTCCGTACCAATCTACCCTTTATAAACCCCGCGATATCTTGATTGTATTGTTTGTATTGTTTGTTATATAGATGGATGACTTGCCGAAACCATGATATCAGTAAATGGATGTAACTGGAGAATCATGTAGATGGATGTATATCCAAAGTTCAGTTCAGTCAAGTTATATATTTAAATAGATTGTACAGACGGATTCATATTGAATTGTTGTATTGTAAGTTTATACTTGAATCGTATTCAAGTCAGATCGAATAGATTAAGACTCGGTCTGAGTCAGACAATTAGAAAAGAAATGGAAGTCCTGAATTAGATTTTGGTGTTACCGGTAACTGTTGCACATGGACGGCAGGATTTGTGTCTTTTTCCAAGACAATTACCGTGTTGATAACACCGTTTGTTAGATTGTTTACCTTAAATAGGCAAGCACCCATATCTCCGGCTCCCTGAGGCTCAAGAGACTGGTCCCGCTTAAACCTATGTTTACTAGGGTCTTTATTGTTATTTAGTATAACTTGAGGGGGTTTTATGTAAAAAATAGTTTTGGCATAATTTCAAAATACTCCTCAAGCATTTAATTATCGTCTTTAGGGTTTTCATAGATGTATATTTTATAGATATGAAATTTCTAATGAGTAGAACATAATTTTCATAGTCTATGGTATTTTATTGAAATATTATACTTGTGTTGTATTTGGATGGTATTTTCATGTAATAGTGATTCCTTTGATTTAGAAAACTTGGAATATTTATATAATTAAAATATATATTTTGATAATAGATATATTTATATTTAATGAAAATAATTTATTTATTTTCTTGTAGAAATCTAATTTTCTAAAAAAATGTATAAAATTTCCATCGAGATCGAATACTCCTTTCGGAGGTCTGCATCTCACTCTACTAGGCCCGAGGATGTGCGATAATGCACACCATCCCGAACGGGGTCCCCAAAAGTAGGTTGTAGAGGCGCAATTGTAAGGAATTGATTAATACACTTTTTAAAGAAAACGGTTTTGTATGTTTAGGGTATTTATTTGTAAAGTCATATTTTTCCGTATTCTATTATCCCAAAATTCATCGTGCTATGTCAAATATGTGTGTTGTGGTGAGATAGGTCATTACCTCGTGAGTTTATCTAAAGGTATAGCAAGGAATAAAGTTATTATGTCGAAACTAAAATATATGGTATTTTTTCTATAAAAGTGTGCTAAAAGTTACAAAAATGATTCTTTTATGGTGAAACTTGTTTTAATAGATTTATTAATGTTTGTTAAACAATATGTGAGAGTATGGTATGATCTGAATTAAGAAAAGTTGAGTTTTGAATGAAAAACCGAATCGGAAGTCGGATTAACTCCGCTTCCGTCGGGTTTTATAATTTGGAAGTTTTAGAATTTGATATGAGAGGGAAAGAAGGGACTTACTGGCTTTAGAACTCGAGGGGGGAGAGAGAGAACTACGGAAGGCGTCGGGACGTCGTTTCGTCGCCGGAAACTCCTTGTATCATCGCCGGAACTTCGTCGAAGCTTCGCCCTTCGCTAACTCCACTTGCACACTATTGGGACTTGAAATTTTTTTGATAGTTTTGGCAGGAAATTGTGAGTGAGGAGGGTTGAAATGGAGTGTGGTATTTATAGGAGAAATTAGGGTTTGGTGTGTTAAAATTTGCATTAAAAATTTTATTAAATGGGGTATTTTAATTCTCTGGTTAATTGCAAAGAAGATAAACAGTGTAGGGGCGTGGGGTCGGCCAAAGGTTGCAGGGGTGAGAAGACTGACCATCTGTTTGTGGATGATAAGCTGTGCTGAAATTCTGACTTGTTCCCAAGCTCGCTTGCAGACTTTGCCAAAAGTGTGATCGGAATCTAGTGTCACGATCGGAGACAACGCAGACTGGTACTCCATGAAGTCTCATGATTTCCTGTATGAGTTCATGGGTATCAGGGATAGTACATATTGAAGAGTTTAAATCTTATTTAGATTCTTACCTCCATGTATTTCTTTGCTAATGTTTCAATAGATTGGCCAACTCGAAAGGGAATAAAGTGAGCCGACTTTGTGAGTCGATCCACAATAACCCATACCGCATCATTACCTTTTGACCCGGTAACCAGTTTCCAACTAGCTCCAAATTTTCCAATGTATGATGAGGCGGTAGGACAGGTTGCGGATTTGAGTCGTGAGAGCGAGCAGTACACCCTTCCAAATCAAACATACCCGTTGCAAATTGAATCCCACAACTCCGGTTTTGAAAGTCTATTGAGTGTCCCGAATGAATCACAAATTGAAGATAGAATAATTAATGAGTTGTGCGACTTTGTAGTATTTGATTTAACCGATTGTGAAGGGTCCATTCCAAGTGAAACCAATCCCAAACCCTTTGACCTCTACACCTCCATCCTAGAAACTGAATTGATTGAAATACATGCTTTTGATGAGTTGTCTGAGAATATTGATTTTCACTTAATTGAGGATATCGACGCTGGGAATATTTTGGATGATGAACCCACAGTTTTGGAAGAGTTTTTCTCTCATCATATCCTTTCACTTCCGTGTGAACATCATCCCGAGCCATTAACTGCTTTTCCCGAACTCCATATGCGTCTTGATATTGATGATGATGCATGCATGGATAAGCGAATTTTTGAGGAGTCTTTTGAGTATAGTTTTGAGGATGAACCACTTTTACTTGATGAGTCAGATTTTCCAATCCATCATATCCCTTCCATTAACTGTGTACACCCTCCTGAACCTTTAACTGATACCCTTCCTCGACCACTACCTTCCATCCTTTCCATTGTTCCGACCTTGTAAGCCACCATATAAATTTCATTTCCTGTGTCTGGTTTACCAAGTTCGGTCTACCCATGTTTCCTCACGAATCTTCAGACGTTTGACCCCATTTCTCAGTGGGTTGATAGATTAGCACAATTGCTTATTACACATCGGTCATTACAAATTGTGCTAATTTATTCACTCTATTTCCACTCTCAAGTTCATACTCCATTTCTTTCTCCCTTCCACCATTCTTCTCCTCCACCGAGACCGTATACCACTTCTATCCCCATACAGTCTCGCATATTCTCCATTTCTTTCCTCTCCGCATTCTTGCTCCAGCCATTGCGATATCACGATAAAATTTTTGAATGGTTGGTGCTAACTTTTGGCCTGTGTAAGGCCTTGTATAGATTGATATTGTTCTTTCCCTCTAATCCTGTTCAACGCCTAAACAGTGGAAACACTGTTTCACTTAAATTTAGGGGGGAGGATCTTTTTGTGTATATATATTTTTTGTTTGCTTTTTATTTTGTATAAAAAAACAAAAAAAAAACAGGGGAGCACCTGATAATTTTGACCCTCTTGGTGTAGCCTGACAGTGAGGGCACTGTCAAGTTTAAATGTGGGGATGTGCTCAGTAAGCTTTCTACCTTCGCATTCATATGTATATTTTGCATTTGCATACATTTAAAAACCCATAAAAATCGAAAAAAAATTACAAAAATATAAAAACTTTGTCGTCAAGTTAGCTAATAGGGTAACCTAGATTTTGATTCCGAAAGTTTAGTTGATACGTTAGAAATAACTAAATCCTAGGCTTAGGAATTGAAAACCTTAAAAATAACCCCCATTCTGTTTAACCTTGGTAATTATACATTCTTAGAGTTTTTTTTATAGAAGTAGGTAATCTTGAGTTCAGTTCTTGAGTTAAGTCGAAATGAAGGGAAAGTATTGAAAGCTTTACTGAAGGATAAATCTGAAAAATAGTTTCTATTCTTGAGTTCAAATTTAGAAAGTATATACCCTACAAACTGCACATACACGCACCTTGAAATTTGGGATAGTAGATGATACCTAGAAATACTCTTGCTTGAAAACCTAGTATGAAAGAAAAAACGGTATTTAAAACTAACCACCAAGAGAGCATCATTGGAAAAAATATATCCGGTCTTGAACAAGAAAAATAAAGAAAAGAAAAATAAATAAAGTCAAGACCTGGAAACTGCTATTTATGCTTTAAGCCCACTCATTCAGTAATCGGCTGTTAGTGCCTCAAGAAGCATTAATAGTCGCATGAAAGGTGTGTGAGCAACACCGTCCATCATTAATGAAAAGAAGTAGTATTAGCATTAAGGCAAGGGTACTATAGCTTGAATTGAATTCTTAAGTGTCGGGGTGAAACTATGCACACACGTAGGGGTATACAATCGATGTTTGGAGGAAAAATGGGAATAAATAATAAGACTTATGTTTTCCATAAAGATGATAAAAATCCCTGATTGGAGACCGCACTTTAGAAGGAAAACTCAAGAGAGGCCGAGATCTTTCTAAACTGTAAAACGTATAGGATCTGAGGTTGAATAAATAGGAGGTGTGAAACATAAGGGTTGGATATTTCTAACTTAGGATGATAGAATTTCTAACGTAGATACTAAACTGTAGAAGTAAAATCGATGTTAACTTATGAAACTAGCTTGATGGGATTTTGTGGGTGTAATCCGCTGAAAACCCTCAGGAGACAACACTCCTCCTATTAGGGACACCTAGAGGTTTATCGGCTTGTTACACGAGCTCAGTACAATCGCGTTCCCTGCGAAAGTGAGGTTAGGATTTTTTTGTTTTGCTCGGGACGATCAAAAGATAAGTTTGGGGGTGTTTGTTCATCACAAAAAACTGCATTTTAATACCACTCATTCATTATCTATTTTTTGTATATATCGGTACTATTAACCGGTGTCTGCTCAGTAATTACAGATTACAGGTATCCATGACAAAATACTGGAAATACATTCAAAACCACGGATATAACATTGGTGAGCCGACACTGCAATTGGAACTGCAAACCGATCAATATTTCAAGAGTTTCTTTTGCAACATGGATATGTACACACTTTTTATCTAAATGGTCCAACACATACAAGTGTGTACACTAGCTTATTGGTTTATGGACCTAGAGAGGGGGGCTGCCATGATGCAATAGGAGAAAGTGGGCACACAAGAAGTGATGTGTGTTTAATGCAAAAAGATGTGATGCGATTTAAAAAGTATCAAGTTTCCCTCCAAATCCCTGAGTGCAGACCAAGTTCATGTAGACAAATCAAGCAGCACCAGTGGACTTGTCGAGAGAACACAAGACCACACAACCAACATGAGCCTATTAGCTCGGATTTTGGCCGGCAACACCCTATAAAAATCCGATCTCGCCGGCCCCCTAGCCCCAATGAGTCCCATTTTTATTCTGGCTCTCCCTTGCTGTCACATCAACTCATTTTTATTACTTGTTTAACTTTATTTTGAGCCTATAAATACATATCAATGAGTAAGGGAGAGGGGGTCCAAGATTGTCCAATACTTCATACACTCAAGTTTTCTTTTTGTTTCTCCTTTTGTTTTGTTCTTGTACATAGCCAGTTTCCCTTGAGCTCCCTGCCTTCTCTTGATCTTGAAATCTCTTCATTGAGCTTGCAAGTTTAAGTTTTGGTTATTGAACTCAAGCTTGTATCACTTGGACATAATAAAGTTTGCATTTGTGTTCTATGGTTCTTAGTATTTATCTTCCTTTACTTGCTTGCTCTTTTATATTTCTTGCATTTACTTACTTGTCTTTTATTACCATGCCCTATACTTACTTGCTTGTTGTCTTTTTCTTTTCTTTGTATCATTTCTTTGCTCTCTTTTTTTGTTTTTGATGTTTTTGAATATTGATGTTGTTATGAAAGAAAACGATATTGTAAGTTAAGATTTCCTTTCTCATTTCCTTTTCCTGATCTTTTCCATTAACCTCCGTTCAAACTTTACGCAAGCGCTCCGTTAGGCACCCCACCCTACCAAGGTATCGGTGATTCCTAACCGTGACCGGTTGCGTTCGGATTGGCCGGAGGCGAAAGCAAGTGACAAGAACGGACGGGGGTCAATAAGCCGGATTTCACAAATACCGTGCTTAAGCACCCTAATCCACGTTGTTGCCGATTGCTCTAGCTTTAATGGTCGAGCTCGGCTCAAAGGATTGAGTACGGATTTCCTTAACTTACACTAACCTATCTATATCTAACAAATTTATTTTTGCATATATACACTTAGGTTAGATACGAACAATTCCGCCACGCGCATTAACTCGTCAAAACAAGAACTTAAAACGCTTTGTCTCCCTGCGGACGACCCGTACTCATTGCGGATAGCTACACGCGACGCCGTCCTGATTGCGGTAAAACTTTAGAACTTAAAATATACGACACACCAAAAGCGTGCCAATCAGTTGGCGACTGAGGGCATCAAGTACTACATTCACCTTCCCTGGGTGATATTGCAGGTTGATGTCAAAGTCCGCCATGAGTTCTAACCATCTTCTCTACCACATATTCAACTCTTTCTGAGTAAACACATATTTCAGACTTTTGTGATCTGTGTATATGTTCACTCGTTCACCAAGAAGATAATAGCGCCAAATCTTAAAAGCAAAGATTACGGCCGCCAACTCCAAATCATGCGTCGGATAATTGCGCTCATGAATCTTCAGGTATCTTGAAGCATAAGCCATAACCTTACTATGCTGATTTAGATCACATACTAATCCTTTGCCGGATACATCGCAATGCACTTCAAAACCTCTAGATTGGTCCGCTATGATGAGAATAGGCGCTGATGTCAATCTTGACTTGAGTTCTACGAAAGCTTGTTTGCATGCTTCTGACCACACAAATTCTTCATCTTTACGTGTGAGCTTGGTCAGGGGTGTTGCTATCTTCGAAAATCCTTCAATGAACCTTCTGTAATATCCAGCTAGACCCAAGAAACTTCAAATGTCCTTCACTGACTTTGGTGTCGATCATTCGTTTACTGCTGATACTTTCGCTGGATCTACTGAGATTCCTTCGCCTGATACAATGTATCCAAGAAAACCAACCTGATCTAGACAAAACTCACACTTGCTGTATTTGGCATAGAGTTGATGCTGTTGCAAAGTTTCCAGGACAATTCGTAGGTGTTCGGCGTGTTCTTTCCGACTCTTTGAATACACCAGGATATCTTCGATGAAGATGACAACAAACCTGTCTAGGTACTCTCGGAAAACTTAATTCTTTAGGTTCATGAATATAGTTGGTGCGTTGGTCACTCCAAATGGCATCACAAGAAATTCGTAATGTCCATAACGAGTTCTCAATGTCGTTTTATGGATATCAGATTCTTTGACCTTCACCTGATGATAACCCGAACGAAGATCTAACTTGGAGAAGACGCAAGATCCACTTAGCTGATCGAATAAATCGTCTATGCGCGGTAGTGGATACTTGTTCTTTATCGTTACTTCGTTCAAGGCTCTATAATCAATGCACATTCTATATGAACTTTCCTTCTTCTTCACGAGTAAAACTGGAGATCCCCAACTAGAAGTGCTGGGACGAATCAATCCTTTCTTCAATAATTCGTCCAACTGAGTTCGGATCTCCTTCAAACCTTCCAGACTTAGTCGATATGGTGCTTTGATCATCGGTTGTGCTCCAGGTACTAAATCAATACTGAATTCAAGAGCTCGATCGGGAAGCAAACCTGATATGTCTTCAGGAAATACATCGTCGAACTCTCGAACTACTTCTGGATTTGATTCTTCCTCCGCTCGAATTGTCGCAATCACTGCCTTTTTTGGTTTCGTCTTGTATGTATTTAGCTCCAGGGTACGGTCTCCACTTTTGAAATAGAAGACCAGATGGTCTGGAATCTCGAACACTACCCTCCTTTGACGACAGTCGATGGTAGCGTAGAAGGTTCCTAGCCAATCCATACCCATAACCACATCGAAGTTCGGTATGTCCAGCACCTTGAAGTCGGCATAGAATTCTCTGCTGCAGATGACCACTGAACACATGTTGTACCCCATTGTTGCCTTTAGAACGACGTTCCCTGAACTGACATTCCAGCTGGATACAAGCGGTGTGACTGGAATCGCATGAGTTCGGACGAACAGTTGCGACATAAAGCAATGAGATGCTCCAGTATCGAAGAGTGCGAGTGCAGGAAGTGAGGCTACTAATATTGTACCTAAGTTATGTGGGATAGGTTTTAGGTAAGATGAAAATGTATATAGGTATGTATAGATGGAAAATAAATCTCGATGGAGAAGTGTTACCAGTGATGACTTGGCCGGTGGCTTCAGCTTCTTCCACGGTCATTGTGAAAGCATGTCGCCTCGGTACGTTCCTCCTTGCTGGAGGACCATTCCTCTGTCTGTTCCTTAGTCCTTGAGGTGGGTTCCGTTGAGCTTGATGGAACTGACGAGGAGGAGGTGCAATCGGTCCACGAGGAGGTGATGCAGGTAGTGCAAGTCGTGGAGCAGGTGCCTAGATGGCTGGATGCTGCTGATTAGTGATTGCTGGCATGGGTGCAGCATGTGGGTTGTGTCTATGAGGACAAGACCCAATGTCATGTGCGGGTGATCCACAGACTAAGCAAAGATGATTCACACGCCGGCAGTCCTTTGCCAGATGTCCATTCCTCCTGCAGTAAGTACAAAAGGCTGGGCTAGGCCGGTTGTTTAGTACTCCCAGTTTCCTTGGCACAAATGGTGGCCTTGAAGAGGCTCCCCCTGCCATCTGATTAGCAGGGCGCTTAACTCCGGCAGATTGAGGTCTTCCCCTCATCTTTACCACTGCTTCATATCGACGGGTAGCTTTCAAAGCCAATTCGTGGGTCAGGAAATCCCCTGTAGGTAACGCAACTTGGATCTCTGGATCTAACCCTTGCTGAAATCGACGAGCTCTGATCTCATCTGTCGGTATCATGTGTGCCGTGAATCTGTTAAGGTATTGTGTTAGCTGTGTAATATGTGATATTTAGAAAATCGAAATATTGAGACATATCTTACCGACCGAGCATGGTAAACTCAGCATCGTACTCATCCACTGATTTATTCCACATTGAACCCTGTTGTAGGTGGATGAACTGATGTTCCATGTCGAATCT
Organism: Agapanthus africanus; assembly: GCA_030015575.1. Taxonomy (NCBI): domain Eukaryota; kingdom Viridiplantae; phylum Streptophyta; class Magnoliopsida; order Asparagales; family Amaryllidaceae; genus Agapanthus; species Agapanthus africanus. The sequence goes on along the minus strand of JASDDO010000008.1, from coordinate 435,997,228 downwards.
GGCAGTCTCAGGGAAGTACTTCGCGTCAAACATATCACGAAAAGTCCTCCATTCGATCGGTTGGGTGAGACGGCTTTCTTCCGCCTTCCACCAGACCCGTGCATTGTTAGTGAGCTGCAACTTCGCAACTCGAACCTAAACTATCTCTGGCACTTGTGCCGCTGCCAGATCATCTTCAATAATCTGAGCCCATTCCTCAGCTTCTAAAGGGCTCTCTTTTCCTGAGAATTGTTTAGGGTGCAAAGCCCTGAATTGTTTCACCCCAGGTGCTTCCACCTCTGGACGGTTCATCAAGATAGCAGTCTGCTGCTGTTGTCCCTCCAGGAGGATGCGGATCGTCTCAAGCAGTACTGTCTGCTTATTGATCAGAGTAACGATGACAGGTGTAAGCGGTAGAGGTGGGGGAGTGTTGTTAACATTTGTGCTGGTGTTGTTTGGGGAATCCATAACCTTGAAAGAAAAATTTGGGTTAGGACAGATTCAAAATATATGAAATTGGAAGATTCAAGGAATATGAATTGTAAAGAATGTTTTTAGTTGCTGGTTCTTGTGTTATATTGCTTACGTTGTCCACGCAGAACTGACCTGCATGTCCATATAGAGCTGACCTGCATGGGCCACCAACAAAACCTGTCACGCCCCGCTTCCCAGTATACGGGCAGAGGCCGCGACGGGTCACGTGACGCATTTACTCAGAAGTAAACACGCTAAGCGTATCTAAGCAATATAAAATGAATGTACACAAGAGACAAGATGTAAATGAACAACAACTTTATTTATTAACATTCTTTTTACAATACAATGAAAAGTAAATACATGGAATGAAAGCAATGCCTAAACAGTGGCATAACAGAAATGAAAATATGTACAAGTAAACCAGATCTCTCGGTCGAAGGCTATCTGATCTAAGTCCTCGCTGGTGGGCTCTGTCTCCAGAAGGTCCGATCCACCTGACAACATTCCGAAGAAAAAAGAAAAGGAATGCCGTCAGCGAACAATCGCTCGGTAAGTCCCATAGAATAGGTATATACAGAATAGACAGAAAGAGAATGTAACTTTTAAAGTTGTATTATATTGTTAACGCTGTTGTTTGTAGCTTGGTAAAGAAAATGCCAATGTATACGAGAATAATCCCACTATTCTGGAGACTAAGGTATACGGAGCACAAGGAACTGTTCAGCCATGGTACAACGGCAATGGAGATTCAGGTTAGGTATATTATAGTTACAGTCTCGTGCCACTTTTAACACCTTCCGTACCAATCTACCCCTTATAAACCCCGCGATGTCTTGATTGTATTATTTGTATTGTTTGTTATATAGATGGATGACTTGCCGAAACCATGATATCAGTAAATGGATGTAACTGGAGAATCATATAGATGGATGTATATCCATGGTTCGGTTCGGTCAAGTTATATATTGAAATAGATTGTACAGACGGATTCATATTGAATTGGTGTATTGTAAGTTTATACTTGAATCGTATTCAAGTCAGATTGATTAGATTGAGGCTCAGTCTGAGTCAGACAAAAAGAAATTGAAGTCCTGAATTAGGTTTTGGTGTTACCGGTAACTGCTGCACATGGACGGCAGGATTTGTGTCTTTTTCCAAGACAATTACCGTGTTGATAACTCCGTTTGTTAGATTGTCTACTTTAAATAAGCAAGCACCTATATCTCCGGCTCCCTGAGGCTCAAGAGACTGGTCCCGCTTAAACCTATGTTTACTATGGTCCTTATTGTAATTTAGTATAGCTTGAGGGGATTTTATGTAAAAAATAGTTTTGGTATAATTTCAAAATACTCCTCAAGCATTTAATTATCGTCTTTAGGGTTTTCATAGATATATATTTTATAGATATGAAATTTCTAGTGAGTAGAACATAATTTTCATAGTCTATGGTATTTTATTGAAATATTGTACTTGTGTTTTATTTGGATGGTATTTTCATGTAATAGTGATTCCTTTGATTTAGAAAACTTGGAATATTTATATAATTAAAATATATATTTTGATAATAGATATATTTATATTTAATGAAAATAATTTATTTATTTTCTTGTAGAAATCTAATTTTCTAAAAAAAATGTATAAAAATTCCATCGAGATCGAATGCTCCTTTCGGAGGTCTGCATCTCACTCTACTGGGCCCGAGAATGTGCGATAATCCGCACCATCCCGAACGGGGTCCCCAAAAATGGGTTGCAGAGGCGCAATTGCAAGGAATTGATTAATACACTTTTTAAAGAAAACAGTTTTGTAAGTTTAGGGTATTTATTTGTAAAGTCGTATTTTCCGTATTCTATTGTCCCAAAATTCATCGTGCTATATCAAATATGTGTGTTGTGGTGAGATAGGTCATTACCTCTTGAGTTTATCTAAAGGTATAGCAAGGAATAAAGTTATTATGTCGAAACTAAAATATATGGTATTTTTTCTATAAAAGTGTGATAAAAGTTACAAAAATGATTCTTTTACGGTGAACCTTATTTTAATAGATTTATTAATGTTTGTTAAACAATATGTGAGAGTATGGTATGATCTGAATTAAGAAAAGTTGAGTTTTGAATGAAAAACCGAATCGGAAGTCGGATTAACTCCGCTTCCGTCGGGTTTTATAATTTGGAAGTTTTAGAATTTGAGATGAGAGGGAAAGAAGGGACTTACTGGCTTTAGAACTCGAGGGGAGAGAGAGAGAACTACGGAAGGCGTCGGGGCGTCGTTTCGTCGCCGGAAACTCCTTGTATCGTCGTCGAAACTTCGTCGGAGCTTCGCCCTTCGCTAACTCCACTTGCACACTATTGGGACTTGAAAGTTTTTTGATAGTTTTGGCAGGGAATTGTGAGTGAGGAGGGGTGAAATGAGGTGTGGTATTTATAGGAGAAATTAGGGTTTGGTGTGTTAAAAATTGCATTAAAATATGCATTAAAATTTTTATTAAATGGGGTATTTTAATTCTCTGGTTAATTGCAGAGAAGATAAACAGTGTAGGGGCGTGGGGTAGGCCAAAGGTTGCAGGGGTGAGAAGATGGGAGCATTACCGACGGATATGACTGGCGGTGCCGGGGATTTTAGGCTTTTCGCCGGTTTTTCACCGACGGGTGAGGCTAGGTCTTGGTGCCACGTATAGGTGTCGATTGGTATTCCCTCGTGCACCTGTTTGTTTAATCTGTGTATTTTCAGTTTACTTGTAGTGTACGTGTAGACTCTTGGGCTTCTAAAAAGATTAAAAGAAATTTTAATAAAAAGAATATGTTGCTGATGGGATTTGAACTCTGGTATTATGTCTCAGCAGTGCAAGGTCTTACCAATGTGCTACAAGTACTTTGTTGTTCTAAATTAAAATAAATACTTATAGGATACACAGGATTGCAAATACCCCAATTGTACATTAACTTTTAAACAATTTTCTGTACACTGAAATTGGAGTTGTTACAACATCCGTGTTGTTTAGGAATGCGAGTTCGTCGGCAAAAATATTTTCGAAACTTTTAATCAATGATTCGATTGAACGTTTCAATGTCAATTAGTGTCGTGCCAGAATTTAACACATTTGATTTGTAAAAAATTATAGAGGTAGGAGCCTTGAAAAACTCATCCTCCTCATTCTCAAAGGAGTCTAAATCAAGTCATCTATCAAGAATCATATAACTCAAAATATCGGAGTGTGATTCATCAACACTCGATAAAATTAAAGGAAGATTAGAAGAAGAACCAAAGAAAGTGGGTGATGAAATGGGTAAACAAATTTAGGTGTCGAGTATTGTTGAACCGGATGTGGAAAATGAAGACGGAATATCGTTCTGCTTTTCGGTCATGCATTTATCATCAATTCCAGATGCATATGGGGTTTGGGAAAAACAGTTAAAGGTTCGAGATGATGTCCACACGGAAGTGAAAGGACCTGATGAACTTGTGAGAAAAACTCATCCAAAACTGTGGGTTCATCATCCAAAATCTTCCCAGCGTCAATATCCTCAATCAAGTGAAAGTTAAAATTCTCAGACACCTTATCAAAAGCATGGTTTTCAATAAAATTTGGTTCTAGAGTGGAGGTGTAGATATCACAAGGATTGGGTGTGGTTTCACTTGAAATGGACCCTTCACAATCGGGTAAATCAAACACTACAAAGTCGCACAACTTATCAAACATTCTATCTTCATTTGGTGAATCATTTGGTGTCCTCGATAGATTGTGAAACTGGAGTTGTGGATTTCAATTTGGGATAGGGGGTTTGATTCAGAAAGGTGTATTGCTCTCTCGCATTACTCAAATTCTCAATTCTTCATATTGTCGTATCATACATTGGAAAATTTTGAGCTAGTTGGAAACTAGTTGCTCGTTCGTTGGGTTGTATAAGGGCGGCCATGGATGCATTCAATTCCTTTATCTGGCGGCATGATGCTACTCAAAATTCTTCCAATGACCGTTCAAGACTAGACATGGGTTGTGAAGGGATTTCAGTAAAAGATTGAAATTCTTGTGGAGAGGTGAAACTCCTAAATGGCTTGTTAGAAGAAATGTCTAGAGAAGGTGTAAAAGTCGGATAGGATTGATAGGAAACGAATGGTTGTGAAAAATGGACAGGAGTAGAATCAACATTGTGACAAGAAGAATATTGAGATTGGTTGGTTGGTTGGTGACTAGCAATAGAGGTCATATACGCCGCAAAATGAGTAGCAATACTTTCTTCAAGAAATGATGGTGTTTGTTGTCCTAACGGTTTAACCAGATTGAAACTTTGGGATTCAGTCTTCTCAATATACTCAGCAATGGACATGTGTTTAGATGGGGCCTCATTCGCTTTAAACAGATTAATATCATAAGAAGATGTAGAATTTTGATGCGGTTGATAGGACCTGGAGTGAGCTGTCCAACCTTTTCTTTCTACTTTCTCTATTCTATCTCTTAAAGACATGGTAGAGTCGGATTTTTGACCGAAGCAATTACGAAAACAAGAAATATTTGGTTCTGGATAGCAAAGCTCGGCAAGAGTTCGTCTGTTTTGGTTACCCATTATAAGAAGGTGAAAAGAAAATAGGAAGGGGAAAGATTTAAGCTCTATTTGGATTGTTTTGCTTTGAAACAAGGACTTGAGGGTTGACTCAACAAATCATAAAATACACAAGCAAACCTAGAACTAAGGTCACCTAGGTCAAGCACTAGACCGCTCCTAGACTTCCAAAGGACAAGCCGCAGGATCAATCCTTTACCATCTCTTTATTACTCTTGTGGCCAGGCAAGTGCCAGGTAAGTGGGAGGTATCCGCTATACGAATCACCGAAATAGCGGGCCTAATTAAATAACCGCTTTCCTTAGTCACGCTTGCCTTAGACACCACAAAAGTAATGTGGATAAGCGATAGATTATCCACGACCTTCCTCTGTCCAAATTGAGCGCGACGGTCCTTAGGGCTTGGTCTAGATATTTTTTAATTAATATAGGGTTATGCACATGCACGTTTAGTGATTTGTGGGGCCTAGGAAGGGTGATGAAATTCCCACATAATCTGAATTTAGGTTATTGCCCCTTAAAGTCCGTTTTTAAAATATGCAAAAACAACCCGAAAATCAAAACACGCAAAAAAAATTTTGAGCGGCGATACTTTGCAAAGAATCCTGCAGAAAATAAAATTATTGGAGCTCAGAGAAGAGAGAAAGATATGAAGAAGATACCAGAGGAGTTTGGGTGCATGATTCCTCAATACCGCCGCGGTTCCGCCGCCAAATCCGCCTTGTTGTCACGGTTCCGCCACAGAAAAGAGGGTGCGTTTGACAATTTTTTCCTCCGGTCCTCTCTGATCCTCTGGTCCTCTCTGAAGGTCTCTGAATCTCAATTTCCTCGTTCTAGTGACTCCAGATTCCCTCGCAAAAATCGCACATTAATCGTTAAATATGCAAGTTACGGTTTTGTTTTATTTTTATGATATGGATCGAATAAGAATCCAACCCGAATAGCAAGAAAAAAAATTACGCACGCATCCCCGGCAAAGGCGCCATTTGATTGATGTGAAAGAAGTGTTTGTAGTAACCGCAATCAATAACGATGTCGCGTGTAGCTAGCCAAGATGAGTACGGGTCGTCCTCAGGGATGCGTGGAAGTTTTAATCTTTCTTTAGACGAGTTGATTAGAAATAAGTTTTAAGATCTAGTTTAAATACGGTTATAGATTTTATAGGGAAAAGGCTTGTTGGGTTCATAAGATTTAGTAATTGATGGATGACTAATAAAGATGACTCCTTTTATCTTTTGATAGATTTAAAACTAGATAGATAGTGGTGAATGAGGATTAGGGTTCTTGGAAGAAACTAGGGTTTCCCTACTATTGACCCTTGTCCCTTCATTGATCTCTATTCATGTCTAGCCCTTAACAAAACAATTGTTAATCTAATCTCAAATCGCGGTCAAGACTATCAATAAATTGATAGCGCGCCCGATTAGGATGTTGACAATTCTTTTGCTAAAGTTTATAAAGTTCATAAGATGTAAAAAAAATTAAAATATTTTCTCATCCATTGTTCTACCATAATCCTATGAACCCTAGCAAACTAGGAATTACTCACGATGTTGTGAGAAGAAGGACAGAGAAGGAAATCATAATGCTGAAATTAAATGCGGAATGTAAATGCAAAATAATTACAAATGACCTACCTTTATTAATCAACGTTACAAGTACAAATCCTTCGAATTTAGATTACAAGAGGAAGAAATTGCTCTCGATCTCTGCCTCGTAGGAAGTATTTGCTCTGTCGATATTCACGTCGCTCTATCTCGTAGAATCGCTGACCTGTCGTAGATCTCTTATTCTTTGACGGTGATTTGCTTCGTGTTAAAGGTGATGGGTTTTAACTTTAGCCATCGGTCATTTATATAGCCCTCAAATCAGAAACCCTAGATCTCATAGATTTAGACTTGCCATAAAGATCCACTTTCCAAGTTTTCAGATCCTATGATTTTATTGGCAGATTTTTGATCCTGACATCTTGAATATCTTGATCTCTTGACCTGAGCTAAATCTGCACAAAATCTCCATGAATAATGTTAGTAATATTTATTAAATTAGAGAGAGTATTTTAATTATTTTATATGGTAATAAATTTTTAAGAAACTTAATTATGAATATTTGATATGCTCTGCATCTTTTAATTACTAAAATATTATATAAATATAATATGCATATATTTTCCTTTATAATATTAATTATAATATATAAACATATGGTAAAGAGTATTTTGCAGATAAACCCAAATATGTTCTATATTTATAATAAACACTTTTAAATATTTAAGAAAATTAAGGAAAATGTTATATCAAATGTGCAATATTTTCGACTGAACAGTCCTCCCTCAATCATCACAATCACGTGCCTGCGATTACAATAATTGACTTGAGGGCACTATATCCAAAATCTCCCGCTTGCACTTAAGGCCAATTATTGCGGTATCGCATACCAACAGCTCGTGTGCTACCGAATACCCAACTTCTCTACTAATCAGTTTCTCAAATCTCGTTTGAGGAACATCCGTGTTCGAGAAATAGCCTCAGTGAGTGGATCCGCTATAACGTTTCAACTTCTTCTCTCTATATCTCAACTTTGCAGAGATCAACAATCTCCCAACTGAGCGATACCCCGCCACAAAAATTTGTCTGGATACCTGAAGGGACCAAGTTCATCAATGAACAACTCCTATCCAACAAACTTCTTGGGCGGTATCCTCTGTTGAGTTATAACCGGCTTCCTGCACCATGATTACCTCAGTATCCTTATTGGAACATTTTCCAATACACTGATCCTCAGAAGAGGATAAACTCATAACTCTGACAGCATCTCTGTCATCCAGGTCACCTTGAAAGCCAAAACCGATAACCGCCTCCCGGAGGAGGCTGCCGTTACCAAATACCAACATTCTCATATGTTCTTTACTGCTTCCCTTTGTTTCTCGAGGATTGGATTAATATATGCTTGTTGCAACTAGTGCAAAAGCAATATTTGGTGCTGTACAAGACTTTGACTCAATTGCATAAGCAAATAATATGTCATTCATGCCAGTCCCTCTCTTTATCAGTCTAAAAGACATCACTTTTAGAGAGGGTGACTCCATCACCTGCGGGTACACCACCATGCTAGGAGTCGTCCATTCTAAGATACTTTTAGAATGTTGTCCAAGTACCTGATTTGGGAAACTTCCCAAATCACCATAGATCTATTCACCAGAACTCCTGATATACTATCCATATCCAACGTAGAGAAAACACTGTGTGACAACCGAAAATCTAACCGATTGTAGTATAGGAACATCACTTCCTATCTGGAGTATGTCATCTAAAACATGGACAGTACTCCCTACATCTTTCTTACTAGGTTCACCTTTGTTTTGACGAAGTCAATCTCCTTGACTGTCACATCAATAACAGATGATCTGTCTCCGCTATCCTTGCTTTAGTTTATGAATAGACAAAAGCATCTTGCACACCTTCCGCTGCTCCCACTGACTACGATAACTCTCTGGCAGAGTCATATAAACGTGCACTTCCAAAATCTCATTTGGAAAAACGTTATAGTCACCCACATGCCAGATATCATAGCTATGAACTGCATCAGCGCCAAAACATATCCATATGGACTTCAGCATAGACACTGAAGTAAAAGTCACATCACAATCCACAACGGGTATTTGATGAATACTCTTTACAACAAGTCTAGCCTTATTAGATAAGAACCTTTCCACCTGCACATCTCGAAAGAGCTACTTGCTCCTAATGGGTTTTACCCTTTCAGGAGCACCCAGCAAAGTCCAAAATCCATGATTTGCTGGAGTGCGTGGAGTCCATCTTGGGTATGAAATACCTGGTCGCCTGGAAGTTACCACTTCCTATGATCTACTGATAACAAGTAGGGGAACAGCAGTGTCAAGTCATATCCATATGGACTTCAGCATAGTACATTTCCACCTACACAGATCTCGAAAGATCTATCTGCTCCTAATGGGTTTTACCCTTTAAGGAGCACCCAACAAAATCCAAAATCCATAATTTGCTGAAGTGCGTGGAGTCCATCTTGGATATGAAGCATCTGATCACCTGGAAGTTTCCACTTCGTATGACCTACTGATAACTAGTTGGACCATCATCTCCATCATGCTGACCTCCCTGTCACCGTCTACGAGAAAACCGAAGCATCTCTTGGGTGTCTGAGGTCACCTACTAAAATCTCCGGAGTGGCTAACGGTTTGTCAAGTCAAATTGAATCCTTAGGTTCTACTAAATTTTCAGTAACCGTTTGTGGTTCTGAAATCACTTCCAATTCTACCATACTCCCACTAGTTTCTTCTGCAAAAAGATCTTTTTAGAAAATGGTGGCGAGTCAAGAACAATGTAACTATTGATCTTGAAATTGGTAGAAAAAAATCCCATCGAATGCTCGGGATAATCCACAAACTGCCATTACCGAAGTGTGCCTCGAGTTTGTCCGGATTCTGTTTTTAAACAGAAACCAGATAACTCCATATCTTAACAACTTGAAGATATGTAACCATTCTATGTCCTTATAGAATCAAGGCACTAATTTAGATGAAACCAGATTCAAAAGTCATGCAGTTGTTTCCAGTGCATATCACCTAATGGAAAAAGGCCAATACAGCATTACTTATCACGGAGCGCGTCCGCTGATGAGTAACCCATGAGAGAATCAAGTTCTCGATATTACTATAATGGAATACCTAGCATAAGTATCTATATCTTCGATCACCTCGAAGAATCCCGATACTTCCAACGTGTGGTTCTCTACTTTATTCTTATGCATATAAACTTCTCAAAATCTTTGACCTTGCATTACTATGAATACGTGTCTAAAACCAGAAAACTCATAGGTAATCTTGAATGAAGTAAGAATACCAATCCCTTGTCCCGAAGGACACTGGACAACATACACTTTGATGTATAAGTCCCAAGAGTATACCAACTCAAATTCTGTGTTTTGTAAATTGAAAACTGTATCTTGGTTAAGAATGTCTTACACCGTTATTCAATGCACCTTACCTTATCCTGAATTGATAAAGGTAAATGTTTAAAACACAATTTACAAAATGTATATCGCACTTTATAAAAATACAGGTACAGATATTTCATTTTAAAATCTGGTGCACAACAACGGCTATTCAATACCAAATATTTACCGTCAGGCAAAAACCAGGCGATTTAATCCAATATCACCAATTACAACGAATTCCGATATTGAGGATCAAATTGCCCATTTCCCAATATTCTGCTCCTACTCATCATCTGTAACACCGTACAAATGTGAGATCTAAAACTGGTAAATACATACCCTGGAGTCAGAATTGACCGAGAAAACAGTTCTCTATTACATGTATATAGAAATACTGAAATATGAAAATGTTTCAAAAGAGGATGGTCAGGTATTCCTAGTAATGCCTTTTCCATTACCCAGATTCATGACAGTAGTCACAATTTCCTTTTCCCTCACTTCAGTCCCTTTATATATCTCTACGTCTTACCTTCTGCACACTGTTCCGCGCTAACTGGTTTTATTCCTTCCCTACCTTTCGGCACTAGCCTAAGGTTTGGAAGAAGACCATCCAATAAGCGTAACAGGTGTACTCTCCTAATCAAGAAGCTCTCGCAACCTGAGAGAAGGTAAAGGGAAGAGACTACCGAGTAATCCTATTCAATTTCTTCAGAACCTGTGGCCATCCTCAACCGAAGTAACTTCTTCAAGTTCGTACGTAACTATACGATGACGGTTCCAAGCAATATGGATCATCGTAATGATACGGCGTGTTCTGAAGAAATGCAAAGGGTAGAGTCGGAGTGGCAGGGATATATGCGACTTTGTCGTGAATCAAGACAAGCCAAAGCCAAGGGTGTAAAAAGGTTTAGTCAAAATTGTCTATGAGTTTTTAACGTAAGTCATGGGTCGCTCTACCAGAGAGAGAAAAAAGAAATACTCGGCATGCACTCTATCAAGATCAGATTGGTCATCATTTAATCTGATCAGGATGGTTCCCACTATTTTCTCGAATTCTCCTTCAAACCCTAAAAGGAGAACCAGTCGGGATCATTTACACTTTACAACTTCAAACACTAAAGTGAAAAATCCCCCAAGGAGTTATACATACTCATCAGTGAGAATCAGGACCTAACTATCATCATGTGATAACCTGACGGAATCCACTCAAGTCACCACACTCCAAAAGGTATGCGTATGCCTGGCGAGTTTCCCGTATGTTTGAAACTCCCGATGTGGTTTTTGCCCCTAAGACCCAAGGACCTTGACGAATAATCAACAAATCAAGGGTCATAGTCAAGTTCAACCCGTCATTATGTTGATTGCGTTAAAACCACCCGCACGACCCTTGACGAATGTCAACAAAGTCGTACGACTGTCCTAACCAATCCACATATCCTTGCAACAGAAAAGTATTACAGAGCTACCGCACACTATGCCTCGGCGAATAGCAACGACAAACGTAGCATGAATACTAAGTAATACTAATCTGAAATGACAGAGGGCTAGGCTGGTTTTTAGCGAAAATCTTTAACGTAATGAACTGGATATCGTTGAAGGAACTCGAGTAGCTTTGAAATGGAGCGGTTTAAGCTCCGCATTTTAAAACTAGTAACATAAACTTTTGCTTAAGAGCGAACTCCCAATTAAAGGATCAAGGCTCTTCCCTCATAGAATGAGGTGCAGGATATTCCTAACCGAATACCTTTATGCAAAGCAAAAGAATATGACCATGAGTTTTCAAGTAAACAGAGTAGTTTTTAAATTGGTTTCGACAACATCATTTAGGTTTATTTTTCCTTGCATTATATCGATAATGCGTTCCCATCATTTTATGTTTCCAAGCCACAAAAGAAACAAAAAAAATAACATGCTTTTTATATGCCATTCGCATTCGCCACGGGGCCCCGTCATGCACCGTTGGGTTACTTAACTAACGGCACAGCGGGAGCTGGACTAGCACGGATGCAAAACATATAGAAGCATCTACTAAATATATGTAATATATATCAACATCGCAGGCAGATAATAGTCATCACGGCAGATAAATTCATCACAAGCATGCGAACAACAATATGGAATAGCAGATAATCTAGGAGCCCCGCGTTTCATTTGAGCCATAAATGAAACGCGACATTCCCCGGTCGTGTGGATAGCCAGTGCAATGAAGATCCTAGACCCCTACGAGGGCGGCAAGTTACCCGTCAATCCCCGAAGTGAGGCAACCCCAATCAACAAAGTGAGTGGGCCACCCAGCACTTCACGGAATCCGGTAACTTGAGCACCCCTCCGTGGGTCAACCTATACCCCCTACGAGTGCGACGAATAGCCCGCCAATTCTAGAGTAAGGCCCTCCCGGTCTCAACTCCATGAGATGCGGGCCCGTTGCCCTCTAGAACCCGTCTATTCGAGCACTCCTCCGCGAGGTAATCGTAGTACATAAAAGAAAATATATATACAACGGCGATATCGACCTCAACCCGGTCATGCCCCAATCAAAGAATATACAAACTGGCAGTGACGGCAGTCCACATGTCGGATGCTCACCCCACAATAATGAATATACAAATAAATCTTAACTGTACATCTAACATTGCACACAAGGGTATCCATCATGACAATCCGCACAAACCATAACCAGATATATATATATATATCCGCAGAAGCAAGCAACACCAGAATGTGTGCAACCCCGTCTAAATGAACATATAGAAATTAGACGACGTTCAGCAACACATATACACATCACAGATACTGACGATGCAAAAGTTTCGAGTTTTTAAAACTCCCGAGTTGTCCCTAAGCTAAGATGACACAAAGTGAAATCTGGGACAAAACAAACAATACCAAAAATACCAATTTACAAAACCCAGCACACACCATGAAAATGAGCCTCATACTTGAACGCAAACCGGTAAGACCGGCCATATTGGGAATCTCGCCGGGCCAAACATGATGGAATCGTCTCGTTTTCATTGTGTCTTTATCTAGTCTAGATGAAGCTTCTGCGTTTGTTTAAAAAAAATTCAGAGACCAAAAATATTTCGACAGAAACTGGGTTTTCGAAATCGGTGTTTTTGGTTTTGAAACTTAAGCATCATTAAACACCAGTTTATAGTGTTTGGGTGGCTCTGATACCATGTTAGGATCCGGCGCCCACACCGCTGAGGCCGCAGGCGATGCGGAAGCGAAAACAAAAACTTTTTGCGGGCACCGGACACTCACACCCGAGGATTCGAACCAAACACCCTAAACTAGTAAGCTAAATCATGCAAGGTTAAGAAATACAATCTTTGTCACGTGTCCACCCAATTATGGAAGACCCCTCGAAGCTCGTAGCCGACGGGAACGTGCTTGAGCATTAATTATCCTTGCCGAAGACGATCCACCTTAGGGAACGCGGAGGAGGCTCAAACCGACGATCCAAAGTTGTTACGTTTGGATGGTCGGTGATATAGGAATACTCCACTATATTTTTCTCTCCAGGATCTTGCTCAAAAAATGGAAGCAAGAAGAAGAAGGAGATGGAGAAGATGAAGCAACCATGAAGGAGATGAAGAAAATCTCATCAAGTCAGCTAGTAGAAGGGGATGGCTACAAAATATCAAACATGGTGCAAATAGTGCAACCAAATGAAAATAACATATAAAAATACATAGCCTTGCCTCTCTACATTGTTTGCAACCATGTTTCAATTTCTCCACTTGCCACCTCATTTCTTATTTAATTTTCCAAAAAGGAAAATCAAATATGAGGTGTCCTTCTTCTAGAAGCATTCCAGTATAAATACGGAATACTTCACCTGGTATATGTATCACTACATATACGCATATCCGTATAAAAATACGGATAGCACCAAAGAGAGAAAATGAATAGTGAACAATAGTACTAAAATATATGTATCAAAATACATATATAAATTATTAAATCAAAACCTGATTTAATAATCCGGCTAAATCCTAAGCCGGCTAGTATTATCAACCGTCTGATTAAAGTCCGTGTATCGCGTGCACATATTTAATTGGACCCCCTGCACGTACCAACGTACGGCTCCTACATCTGTCGCCTGAACCGGGAAAACTCTCTGTGTGGGACTCTAAAGACTCGACAATACGCTGGCAGTGGGTTTAACCATAAGCACGTCAGCGGCACTAGCTATACGTAACGGCTACCCAGGTACTTGTCGAAAGGGGGTCGACAATCAAGTGCGTCCTTACCCTACTGAGCCTTAATATGAGAATCTCTGTACAGTCCGGTCTCTTCGTCAAAGAGTATCGCATATCTGGTCTAGGGGTAGATAACGTCAGACCCCTACTAACCCAATAAGTCGTGTCTGAGTCTAGCTCATCACCAACTGAGATACTACTGATCAACTATCAGTAAATATCGTCTACAGTGGACACGGATTTCTGGTGATAGCCAACTGAACACAGCGCGACATCGACTCCTAATACCAGGAGAGATGAATCCCTGACAGTCGACCACTGCCTCCATGTGGCTCGGGACTGTAGCCAACTAAAACATGTTTGCACGACTCCTTTGAGCCGTGGTAGGGTAGTAATCAAAGTACAGTGGAAACTCACACGGGACAAATGACGACTTCAGGTCAAAGGACTAACATATACTCATGCCACCTGAGAACTTCCATCTGACGATAGATATAATACCATCTAGAAGTTTTTGGCGAGTCCGTCCAGTGTACTCACCTCCAGTGAGTACCTGTGTACTATCTTAGGTGACACAACACCAATGGCTTGTGAGATCGGCCACCTCCCCTCGTTGGGGTCTCGAAGTGTTTACACTAGTCTACTCTTTAATATCGATGCCCGGTCTCGATACTCTCATGACTAGGGACATTTAAGGATGTGCTTATAGGCTACCCAGCTCTCACGTATATGATCGCCATCATATTACTGGTAGTCAAGCAAGAATCCTATAGGCTCTATCAATATGTAATAGTGATCTGCAATACCACATAATGCATGTACATGATGATAAAGAGAAACTACATAGCATACTATCATTTTAAGTAAGACTGTCATACCCGTATAGGTCCTCCCTCAATCATAACAATCGTGTGCCTGCGATTACAATAATTGACTTGAGGACACTATATCCAACAGTTCTCTTATGTGTAAGTGCACGGCGGCGCCCCGGTCGTCAATCCGACGGCCAAATGCGGAAACGGTGATAAACTTTAATTTTGCGAACTTAGCAAACCGGCACCACCACGCACTAAACCCCGGATCGGGCCATTGAACTAGATCTAGCAAACAACAAGACGGGTTAGAGATATACCGAGTGATCCGAGTCCTCCGGTCTTCTTATCGTCGTCCCGATCTCCTGCGGAAACTCCGGTCGTCGCCTCCTTGCCGGAAGGGCACCACATCGCCTGCATCTTTTATGGGCTCCCACCTCAATACCGAGGCAACTCGGGCGCGAAGTTGGCTGGTCGACGCGTCCAAGATTTGCTGTAGAATGTGTAGGGTTGAGGCTATGTCTCATTTGGGGTTTTGTTGCCTTTGAAGATGATGGAGGAATCAACTTGCATTTTTCTTAACATGAAAAGAGATCAAAATGCTACCCTCTCAAAATGAAGCTCTCATCTTCTTTTCTCTCAAATTTGTTCATTCATCTCCTAAAATGAGAATGGTGGAGGAATGAAGTATATCACAAGAGGGAGGTGAGTGTAGGAGATAGAAATGGTGACTACACCATAAAGCAAAAAACATCAACCATGCTTAACACTTCTATTCACATCAAATCTCATTAATCAACCCATACCCTTTCAAATCTCAATTAATGCACCATCATGGATGAAAGATGCTAAACATATCATAATGAATATATTTGCAAGAAACCCCCTCCACAAATGTTATTTGCACAATTGCAAATAACCCCCTCCATCGGAAAAGTCCGGCCGGAAAAGAACAAAGGAAAACCGGCCGGAACAGAATGCAAACTGGCAACTCCAGAAAACTGGTCCCGTAATAAATTACAGGAAAACCTCGATACTGTGCATACACACCCGCATCTGTATTCCGTCCGGATACAAATGCAATGAGACAAAATCTACACTGTACTAAACTAGGATCCGGCTTAAACCAAAGCCGGCTAGTAATGTCCGTCCGATCCTGATCCGTGCAATACCGCACGTATCAGATCGAACCCTGCCATATCTTCATACGGCCTCTACAGCGTTTCGCCCGAAAGCTGAGTAACTGAAAGTGTGGTGGACTCTAAAAACTCGTCAATACTATGGCTGTGGATTTAACCACTAGCACGTCAAAGGTATAAGCCAATACGTAACGGGCCACCAGCTATTGACTAAAAGGGACGTCGATGAGCGAACTCATCCTGACACCCTACTGAGCCTGTCAGTGACAATATCCGTACAGTCCGGTCCGTTCGTCTATGAGCATCGCATGTCGGGCCTAGGGGGTTGGTAAAAGTCAGACCCCCAAAAGCGGTACAAGTCGTGTCGGAGTGTAGCCCAGAACACCCTGAGATACTACTGGAATACCTACCAGTAAATCTCCTGCCTTGGCCAAGGACTTCGTGTAATGGCTCTCTTAGACACAGCGCGACCTCACCCCCAATACCGGGAGAGACGAACCTCTGAAGATCCGCTCACTGCCTCCATGTGGCTCGGGACTGTACCCAACTAAAACCTGTTTGCACGACTCCTTTGAGCCGTGGTAGGGTAGTAATCAAAGCACAGTGGGAACTCACACGAGACAAATGACGATCCCCAGGTCGATGAACTAACCTGTACACATGTCACCTGGGAACTGCTATCTGACGTCAGCTATAAGACCAACTAGCATGTTCCCGGCGAGTCTTGTCCGGTGTACTCATAACCCAATGAGCACCTGTATACATCTTAGGTGAACCAACTGACACCAGTGGCTTGTGAGACCGGCCACCGCCCCTCGTCGGGGTCTCGACTGTATACACTAGTCTACTCTGGAGAATCGATGCCCTGTCTCGAAACTCCCACGACTAGGGACCTTTTAAGGATGTGCTTATAGACTCCAGCTCTCACTTATATGATCGCCCTCATACTGCTGGCAGTCAAGCAAGAATCCTAGGGGCTCTATCAACGTGCAATAGCGACCTGTCAGGTCACCTAAAGCAGTATACGATGATAAAGGTAAACCAGATAGCATACTATCATCTCGAGTAAGACTGTCCTACCGGGATAGGTCCTCCCTCAATCATCGCAATCACGTGCCTGTGATCCAATAATTGACTCTGAGGGCATTATCTCCAACATTATGCCCATAGAGCGCCTAGAGAACCCTTAAGGGCTATTGTATATAGGATAAGGGGTTTTCCCTTAACCGGAGCAGTCAATACCGACGGATTTTGCAGGTAATGCTTGATTTCGTCTAGTGCATTTTGGCACTTTTGATCCCAGACGAACGGGGTCCCTTTCTTCATCAAATGACTGTAGGGACGGCATTTTCCGGAGAGGTTGGCTATGAACCGCCGCATATAAGCTAGCTTTCCTTGAAAAGACCGCAGTTGTTTGAGGGTTCTCGTCATGGGCATTTCCATAATCGCCTTGATCTTTGAAGGGTCGATTTCGTTACCCCGGTGTCGTATGATGAATCCTAAGAATTTTCCTGAGGAGACTCCAAACACGCATTTTAGAGGATTCATCTTCAGATTATACTTCCGAAGACGTCGGAACGCTATTTTTAGATGTTCCCAATGCTCCTCGTGAAATCTTCTCTTTACCACAAGGTCGTTAATGTTGCATTCGACAATCTCATGGATGAGGTCATCGAAGATCTTCTTCATGGCCCTTTGGTAGGTAGAGCCAGCTTTCTTTAAACCGAAAGGCATCACCTTATAGCAGAATATGTCCAGCGGGGTCCGTAAGGCGGTATGTTTTTGGACTTCTTTTTCTACTTTGGTTTCCGTAGATTGGTAGAAGAGGATCGCTTTTTCACCTCTTCGCTTGGGAGGGACGTAAAAAGTCTGTAGCTCTTATACGCTATATGTATCGAGCGTATCAAGTTCCTTGTATTGCCGAGACGGAGCCATTGTGATTTGCAGACTCTGATCTGCTTCGTCGAAGGTTTGCACTGACGCGCGGATGGAGAACACTGTGTTGGCCTCGTCCTCAGAGTCGCTGCCAAAGACCAGAATAGGGGTAGATGGTCCGGGCCTATTGTTTTCTTTCTGGGGTTGCCCTGAGTAGACTATTTCTTCATCTTCCTCGGAATCGCTCCCAAAGATCGAGATAGTGGCGGCGGACTTCTATTTACCCTCCTTATGACACCTTTCTGTATCTTCGAAGTCTGGTAGGAAGTACTTTGCATCTTCATATTTCCGGACCTCGTTTACGGAGAACGGTTTTAGCTCCCCTGTGACGGTGCATTCCAAGCCGTCTTTGAAATACTTCATACATAAATGTTGTGTAGAAGGAATGATGTTGTACTCATACAACCAGGGCCTGCCGAGCAAAGAGTTATAGCAAGTCTTGGCGCCAATGACGTGAAATTTGATGTCGGTGACGAGCAAGCCGAAGCGTAACATCAGTATTACAGACCCTAGCATCCGTGACGACTATGAGTCAAACCCGGAGATTGTAATTTTTTCTCGGGCCAAGTGCTGAACGTTCACGCAAATCTCCTTCAGCACTCTCACATTGAGAAGGTTGACGGAGGATCCGTTGTCGACAAGGATTTTCCCTATCTTGATGCCGTGGCAGTACCTGGTGATGTATAATGGGTGGTTATAGTCGCACGTACCAAGGAGGAGATCTTCATCGCTGAATGTAATGTCAGCTGTATGAACCTCTGCCAACTCGTCCTTCATCTTCTCCTCTGCAAGGAAAGCTTGGAACTGATCGGGCTCTTATAATGCTTTGATCAGAGACTCTCGTGCCTCTTTGGACAAGAGGAGAGCATCCAATATGCTCAACTGTGAGGTTATTTTCCTTAGATGTATTAGGACATTGTAATCCACATTATTTTTCTTAGACGGGTCCCTTGCTGCGAGCTCTTTGACAACTCCATCGTCGAGGGCAATTTCCTCAGAGATTTTCTCTTTCCCTTTGTCTTTTTTGCTCGAACCTTTGTTTGTAGGCCCAAGGTTCTTTTCAGACAGCGTGCGGTTACACAGCTGAATATTCTCGCAGTTCTTCTCCTCCTCTTCTTTTTCGGAAGTGGAGTCTTTGAAGAGAGGGCTGAGGGGTATTTCGTCCTCAGAATTGCTCCCGAAAGTAAGAACTTGGGGTTTTTCTGTAACATTTCAGAAAAATATAATATTATTTTTGGGAATTTTTATAATTTAATATTATTTTATTGAATATTTTAATATTTCGGTATAATTAAATACCGATAAATAGGGAAAATTCTGAAGAAAAATTATGGAAATTCTAAAATGTGTTTAATCTAGGGTTTCTGGTAAAAAGTTTACCAAAATTGGTTTCTGATGATTTATCTGGTTTTATGAACATTTTATCGGAATTTTATCTGGGCTGCACACATATGTGCATGGTAGCTAGGGTTGAGCCTAGGGTTGAACCATGTTTAGGTGACCATGGTGGCTTAAACCTTTTGGTTAAGTTAAGTGGGTTAATTAAGGGTTTAGCTTTGTTAAAAAAATTTGGATTAGGTTGGGTTTGACTTGTGGCTAGAGAGAGAGAGAGGTGGCTATAGGTTATGTCACCCCATTTCATTTCAAACTTTTTACTTGTCTTTCAAACTCCCTCTCACTCTCACACATCACACCACAACCATCCTGCATCAGCAGCATCATCATGGCTGAAACTGCAGCTGAGGCAAACATCAGCCCCATTATCAAGCACCAACCCCTAACACCTTAGCCCCATACCTACACACTCACATCAGCAGCTACTTCAGCCCCCATACCAACATAGCAGCAGCTTCATCAGCCACAAAACAGCCCCCTACAGCAACTGCTGAAACCATACATCAGCCCAACACTTCAGCCCCATTTCTTAACAACATTAGCTGCAACAGCAGCAAGAATCAGCCCCAGCACCATAGCACAACAACACCATACCACAACATCACACAAACACCCCCAAAGCAACAACAACATCAGCCCCAACACAACCCCAACCACAAAAACCACCACAACAATTCCTGCAACAGCCAAAACATCAACAAACAGGTACTGCTACAGGAGCACAGCAGCAGCAACAGCCCCCTTTCTTCCTCCTCCTTCTTTTCCTACATCCTAGGACTTCCCTTGAGGTATAATCTCGCAACCCAACTCCTTTCTTGCAAGTTATAGTTGTTTAGCTGAAATTTAGTGTTTATATCGTGATTAGTGCTAGTTTAGGCAAATTTGAGTGAGACTTGACCAAGTGTTGGTTTTGATGGTTGGTATAACCTTATTAGGTGTGTTTGAGACCAGTTCACCCCAGAATTTCCCCGGATTCCAGCAAATTACCAGATTGTTCGATTTAATGTCGGTTAGCGTTTTGTCGACTTTTTAAGCCTTTCTGGAATCTGCTACAACCCGGGACCTCCTAAAATAAAATTGACTTGGCAGTGAGATGTGCAGGTAGGTAGAAGCCAACACCCAAAACCCTAGCCCCAACCATCTTACTCCGACCGCAGATTTAATCCCTCTGGCCGCAATTTGCGGCCAGAGCAGTAGGGAACCCCCTCGTTTTGCGTGCACAGCTCTTTTACCTGTAAACTTGACCCTGGGAATGTTTAGTTTTGACTGGTTCCAACCGGGGTAGAATCTGGGTTGATTTTCTTGACTTGGCGCATGATTTACGACTTGTTTTCGTATGGATTTTGGTAGTTGATGATTCGTGACTGTCGGGTGGCGTTTGAACGCTAACGGCAGAGGGTTATGGACTGTGTTTGCACGCGAGGCCACAGGTTTTTACCTAAGGGTGTAGCATGCACCATTTTGGCTTCCGACATGGTTTTCATGTGTTTTAGCGTGTGATATCCTTGGAGGTACCCCACGTGGCGTCGAAGCGTTGGAGATGCAAATGGCGACATCGGCACCGGCACACATAAGAAAATGTAAGTAGATTTATATCTACGGGGAGAAGTCGGGTGGATGGCGTATAGCATCCCCGCAGTCCGATGTCTAGTATACCATATATACTGTACTTATATATGATAGCTTATGTGTGACATGGTTGTTTAGGATGTGGTAGGTGTACTATGCATTGATTAGGGTTAAAAGTAACTAGTGTAGTTCCTAGTCGCGAACCCTAGAATAGTTTGCACCCACACACACGCACGTGCTTATTTGCTGTGTTCATACTGTGATGACGAGGATATTGGAGGATATTGGATGTGAGTCGATAAGTTGGGCATAGTGCCAGGGTATCGGTGATGTGATATGATTCGTATTTGGGATACGATATTTGATTTTTAACGGGCCTTTGGGCGTGTCTTTCGCACACGCATTCATACTTATGTAGATGGTATCGATTCGTACTAGACTTAGATCAGTACCCCAGATTATGTGATATGATGATAAGTATACCAGATAATTGATGTGATGGTTGTGATTTTGACCGCACCCAGCTATTGGGATGCCGTACGACGATTTACCGTACGAGCTTTATATTGATGATTGATCCGCACTCATGACTCGAGGGTGTCACATAATTTACGGTATCGTATGCGATACTATTGATGCGGGATCACCGACTACTATCTTTACATTTATATATATACCGACTCAGATTTAGGTGGTTTCCATACCCCTCCCGATTGACTTGATAGTTGATCAGTAGTTAGTGTAGTAGATGTTAGACTTGACCCGAGTCATACCTATTTCCAAACTAACGAATCGGGAGTATTTTAAAGACATGCAAAAAGGGATTCTACAGATAATTTCAAAAGGGGCATCTTTTCTTAAAAGCACCGTAGCCCTTATTTTACTAAAAACCCCGATTCGTCTTATTTCAAAAAGGCAAAACTGCATGACACTTACATATTGATGTAGATTCTTCACTATTGCGTTGATCATTTGATTCCACATATTTATATTATTGCATTGCATTACTTGTGTTTATTGATATATTACCATCATGCTGTTAGGACACCAGCACTATTATCGATGATGTGTATGTTCCACGTACACTATTTGCTGGCTCACACACTTCATCATCGATAATTGCCATGCCACTACACTGTAGTACCGTTGCATTCATGATATGATTCTTGCATGGCATATTATACACTTATACCTGTACACATACATAGATGATTCCGGCTTGATTAGAGATTTGGGAACCGCAAGATATTCTTTAAAACTGATTCATTTTAAAAGGAACGGTTTCCCTCGACATGCGCACATTACTATTCCATGTTGCATGACTTATTGATATGCTTACCTTTCTTTACATGTCGCATACATCATGTTTGATTATACGCATTGAGATATGTTGTTTCCATGATATTTCTGGATTTGGGGACCATGGATATTTCACAAGAAAATATGTAATTGTTTTAAAAATCCGGTCACCCTTGATATGATATTTTCAGTGCGTCCACCATGAGTTTTCTCGGTTCCAGAGAGCTTGTGTGGTTATACCCGATTCGAGGAGAGGTAGGCACCGATTGCGGGTACATGGTGGACCCGGTGAGGTACCCCGGGGCAAGAAGACTCGTATATGCTAGACGGTGAGCCCGGCAGGTGGAGTACTACCTACCGGTGATAGTATTTGGGACCCATCGGTTATCTGGGGGATACCGACTGGAGTCATGAGATGGATATGAGGGCCGACCAGGGTGTGCGGCGCCTGAAATACATGAAGATTTACGTGTCGATGCTATGCACATGTGTTCATGATATTTTCGAGTGTCGATGCTAGGCACTCAGGTTCCATGATTTGATTATATCCTCATATTTCCATGCATATGCTTTACGATATTTACATGCATGATGCTTGTTGTCATTGGGTGACACGTGGACGGGATCCACCGATTTACAGATATTGATTACCTAGTAGTAGGATATCCACATACTACTAGATTCTTCATGTTATAGTTGGCATTGATTCATATTGATTACCTCGATCATACCTCATATTTATGGCATGTTATTACCTGAGGCATTGGCGAGTACTTGGCACTACATACATGTAGATATTACATTGCCACCTTAGCATGCTTCAGACTTATTCATCTTGAGGTTTATATATATGTTGATCGTATGACCTAGGATTGCGTCATACATGTGATTTCCTGTTCGTAGATGTTCTTCTATTCACGAGTTGGCAACTCACCCCCGTCGTGCCCCAGTTCTTGCAGGTGCTTGCCGTACAGGGTTCATTACGGCTTGCGGCACTGCTTTCTTCGGGTGACTTGCTAGTAGGTGGGTTTATTTGTATCGTACCCATCATTCTACATTGTATATTATATTCATTTGTATCTAGAAGTTCCATCAACCAAACATGTACTTATTTGAGATAGAGACCGGTGTTGATTATTCTTTCGACCTTAGAGTTGCACGTTATATTTCTCTGGGATTCATGCTGTTGAGTTTCCTTTCTGTTGTGATCCTCGCCTTTAGGCGTTGTATATTATATTGCAGACTGGTTGTTTTACTTTTGGTTTTTCCTTCACTCCACTACTTTTCTTGGTTTGGATTTCTGGGCTCGGCTTACTTAGAGCACGTACGCCTTGAGACATTCGTATCCTAAGTGCCGGTCATGTTCCGTACTTTCGGGTCGTGACAAAGTTGGCATCAGAGCGTTAGGTTTTACCTTCGGAGCGTAGGATGACCCTTGGTTGATGGAATAGGTGACTAAAGTAGAGTGACGTGCCGTGGGTATGTCCGCGGCATATTTACGACACGCCACTCCACTTAAGAAGCCTTGGGATGTACATTTCCTTGTTCAGTACCATATTCATTCCTGATCTAGCCTCATCGGTACCCGTTATGTTTTACTGCCATGATTACGGGTAGGGAGAGCTACGGCTAGAGTTGCATTCAGCATGAGCTCGTTACGAATGAGGACTGACCCGGGTGTAATTCTGGCGACACACGATGGTAGGGATGTGTCTTTTTGATTGTGCTTCCTGGTGTCATGGGAACGTCTCGAGCTAGTATTGATGATTGTGCCCCCTTGTGGAGGGGAGCTCTTGGTTTTACACCGGATGATCGGGCCATTATTAGAGCTTCCAGTTGGGAGAGGACTGTCGATGTACAGCATACCTCAGAGATTATGATGCCGCCTACCGTGCAGGCAGATGAGCCAGCTATTGCTGAGATCAATAGGATGTCGCTTCCGGAGCTTACGAGCTGGGATCGCCGGAGCTTCCAGGCAGATATGAGACAGATGATAGCTAGTCTACCCGGATTGAGAGACGAAGGTGGTTCGTCCGATTTAGGCGCCGGAGCAGGCACAGTTGAGCTGAAGATTTCCAAGGTGGGGAGTCTTACTCAGATCTAGAGCAGTCCGATTTAGAGATGACCGCCAATGTATCGCCTTTCCTAGAGGATTGAGGCGCTGATCAGCGTACAGTCGAAGGAGCCAGTTGTTGCTGCGAACGACGGGATATTGCCCCAGATGTTGGAGCTTTTGCAGTACGGGTTGTACTAAGAGATGATAGAAGGCCGCTAGTCACCAAGGATGAATGACTAAGACATGTGGATCATTCGCTACCCCGATGCGAGGTCATCAGATAGATTGATTACGGCTGAGACGACTTCACGCGGAGACGTTGAGAGTCGACAGTGACGATCGAATGTCAGAAACCTACTATTCCAAGTTTAAAGTATTCGGCAGGACGTGCAGGCAATTCTATGGACCCTCTAGAAGAATGAAACCCTAACTCGACTTAATGACCGTGTGAAAGCCTTGGAACCTTAGGGTTTACGGCAGTTCTGCGGCGCCATTAGTGAGGCTTGAGTTTGCCCTTCTACGGCTGGACCACCAATGCTGTGGTGTGTACTCAATACTGTTAAACTGTACCCAAGATGTTGAGCTCTTGGTGGATTATGAGGTTCTGACGAGTCGATCGGATGGTTCGACATCATTCGGATATCATGTGATGGGACACACTGCTTGGGAGACTCCAGATACGAGCATAGCCATTGGAGCGCAGTCCAGCAGGCCAGAGTTCGGCATCGTCGACGAGATAGTTGACCAGGTTCGGATATAGGACCTCACCCAGATGTGTTGTGAGTTGATCAAGGACGGACGAGTATTGAGTATTCCTCCGATGGTTGGGATGCGTACCCTAGAACCTGTTCGACCAGACGTCTTCTACAGAATGATGAAGCTACAGAGTACGTGATTTCAAGTCCGTGCGAGAGACTTCGGATTGACCATGGCCGAGAACAGTGCAGTGCGTAGATAGCATGGCGTGACGTCATAGTGGACGACGATAAATACAAGTGGGACAAGAGGTTCGTGCGAGACGCTGACGAGCTGTCATTACCTTCCGTCGAGAATAGAGACCTGATGTGCTTACAGAGGCGTTGGGATACGTCCAGTTTCCGAGGGAATGTGTGCGGAACACGCGGATGTCCAGGAAACGAGAAAGGATTATGTAAGAG
Organism: Agapanthus africanus; assembly: GCA_030015575.1. Classification (NCBI taxonomy): domain Eukaryota; kingdom Viridiplantae; phylum Streptophyta; class Magnoliopsida; order Asparagales; family Amaryllidaceae; genus Agapanthus; species Agapanthus africanus. The sequence continues at coordinate 435,971,670 of JASDDO010000008.1, read as the reverse complement.
TACCAGCCTCCGTACAGTTCGGCATAGGCAAGATCGGAAGAGACCCTGAGCAGGATTCCTTCCAGGACACAGCTGCAATGATAGTTGCACCAGGATCAGATGTGTGATGTGCATTCAGAAAGCCAGAGGCCGACGCCAGTGAGATGCTGCTTTATGAGTGGTCGTGATGATTGACCGAGAGATGACCAGAGGAGTGCCAGAACGGAATCATTTCCGTTAGCACACCTGACTGGACCGATGAGCCGATGGATGGCGAGATTGGTAAATCCACAGAGAAGATAAGGACCCAGAGACAGAGGATGCCAGACCATGAGCAAGAGGCAAGTAGATATCTTGTGCTGCTAGCATTGGATGCACCGACACCTTCTCGACTTTGAAGGAAGAACTACCGACGACGGTATTTATGATTTGTGATTTTTGTGATTCGATTATCACGTATCCGTCATCTGGGATTTCGATATTTTGGGCGTTCTGTTTGCATGATTTAGTCTTGATGATTGAGTTTCATGACATTTGTTTTCATGCACCTTGGTTGCACCTATTGAGTATATACGATTTTGCACAGTTGTTGCATTTGATATCGTTTTCGTGCCTTGGTTTCACATGTTGGTGATTTTATGGGTTTTAGACATTTGAGTTGATTTTGTGCGTATGCACGCACACGATTTGGTTTTGCACTCTGTATAGTTTACATATGCTTGTAGTGCAGTGACGTGTATTTTGTGCACTTGGATGCACTGGACTTTGATTTCGATGGTGATGCTCGATATTTGTCTTGTACACTTTACGCACCTGATTGGATTTGCGCGTGTTCGGCGCTTGATATTAGATTTCGTGATTCCGTGCATGATGGATGCACCGGATTTGTATTTTTAGCGCATGTTGGGTGCATGTTATGAGATGAGATTGGTGCACACCAAATGCACTAAATCGAGATTTTTCGTGCATGTCAGATGCACCTGATTTTGCTGTCAGGCACACACGTTGCCTATGACCGATGTTGCGTGCACATCCGATGCACTTAGATGTTGTTTTGTACGCATGTATGGCACATTTATGGATTTTGATTTCTGTGCGCACCAGACGCACGTAGTATTCTTATGCACATTTGAGATTGATTTCTTATGGAGCAGTACGTTTTATGATATTGCGATTTGTTTTTGCACTGAGCAGGACTAGTCAGAGGATAGTGCCTGGATATATTTTGCATGCATAGATAGATTTCAAGGGATTTCCAAAAGCGAGCTATAGTCTCATTATTTACATACGTGTTCGGTACGACACGAAACGTTTGAAAAGAGGGAACCCTTCTAAATTGTTTTAAAACGGCGGATCGTGCATACTAAACAAGAGATATATACGTATATGGCTATTTTCTTATAGAAACGTCCGCCACTGTGCAGTGTTATGCGCATTGCACATCGATTTTAAGGAAATTTTTGGCATGCATTTCCTTCATATATTTACATATATAGTTCCGATTTATGGCATATCGGTTTTGCTTTGGATTTAGCCTTCGTGCTTTCGCCTTGACTCCGATGATTGCAGGATACTTGACGGAGTTTTGATTTTGAGTTATCTGCTCATTGCTCATGCGCTTATATTGCGCTACGATGTGTTTTAAGGATTGATGATTTCGGAGCCCCGTGGACTTGAACATTTTATTGAAATGTTTTAGAATTTGGGGGTTTGAGTTTAAATTCGGGGACTGAATTTCTTTAAGGGGGGAAGACTGTAACATTTCAGAAAAATATAATATTATTTTTAGGAATTTTTATAATTTAATATTATTTTATTGAATATTTTAATATTTCGGTATAATTAAATACCGATAAATAGGGAAAATTCTGAAGAAAAATTATGGAAATTCTAAAATGTGTTTAATCTAGGGTTTCTGGTAAAAATTTTACCAAAATTGGTTTCTGATGATTTATCTGATTTTATGAACATTTTATCGGAATTTTATCTGGGCTGCACACATATGTGCATGGTAGCTAGGGTTGAGCCTAGGGTTGAACCATGTTTAGGTGACCATGGTGGCTTAAACCTTTTGGTTAAGTTAAATGGGTTAATTAAGGGTTTAGCTTTGTTAAAAAAATTTGGATTAGGTTGGGTTTGACTTGTGGCTAGAGAGAGAGAGAGAGGTGGCTATAGGTTTTGTCACCCCATTTCATTTCAAACTTTTTACTTGTCTTTCAAACTCCCTCTCACTCTCACACATCACACCACAACCATCCTGCATCAGCAGCATCATCATGGCTGAAACTGCAGCTGAGGCAAACATCAGCCCCATTATCACAAGAAAATATGTAATTGTTTTAAAAATCCGGTCACCCTTGAAATGATATTTTCAGTGCGTCCACCATGAGTTTTCTCGGTTCCAGAGAGCTTGTGTGGTTATACCCGATTCGAGGAGAGGTAGGCACCGATTGCGGGTACATGGTGGACCCGGTGAGGTACCCCGGGGCAAGAAGACCCGTATATGCTAGACGGTGAGCCCGGCAGGGGGAGTACTACCTACCGGTGATAGTATTTGGGACCCATCGGTTATCTGGGGGATACCGATTGGAGTCATGAGATGGATATGAGGGCCGACCAGGGTGTGCGGCGCCTGAGATACATGAGGATTTATGTGTCGATGCTTGGCACATATGTTCATGATGTTTTCGAGTGTCGATGCTAGGCACTCAGGTTCCATGATTTGATTATATCCTCATATTTCCATGCATATGCTTTACGATATTTACATGCATGATGCTTGTTGTCATTGGGTGACACATGGACGGGATCCACCGATTTACAGACATTGATTACCTAGTAGTAGGATATCCACATACTACTAGATTCTTCATGTTATAGTTGGCATTGATTCATATTGATTACCTCGATCATACCTCATATTTATGGCATGTTATTACCTGAGGCATTGGCAAGTACTTGGCACTACATACATGTATAGATATTACATTACCACCTTAGCATGCTTCAGACTAATTCATCTTGAGGTTTATATATATGTTGATCGTATGACCTAGGATTGCGCCATACATGCGATTTCCTGTTCGTAGATGTTCTTCTATTCACGAGTTGGCAACTCACCCCCGTTGTGCCCCAGTTCTTGCAGGTGTTTGCCGTACAGGGCTCATTACGGCTTGCGGCACTGCTTCCTTCGGGTGACTTGCTAGTAGGTGGGTTTATTTGTATCGTACCCATCATTCTACATTGTATATTATATTCAGTTGTATCTAGAAGTTCCATCAACCAAACATGTACTTATTTGAGATAGAGACCGGTGTTGATTATTCTTTCGACCTTAGAGTTGCACGTTATATTTCTCTAGGATTCATGTTGTTGAGTTTCCTTTCTGTTGGGATCCTCGCCTTTAGGCGTTGCATATTATATTGCAGACTGGTTGTTTTACTTATGGTTTTTCCTTCACTCCACTACTTTTCTTGGTTTGGATTTCTAGGCTCGGCTTACTTAGAGCACGTACGCCTTGAGACGTTCGTAGCCTAAGTGTCGGTCATGTTCCGTACTTTCAGGTCGTGACATTTTCCCCTTCTGAACTGGTACCAACCATATGACAGTTGCCAGTCTTTTTCACGTGCATCTGTCGCACACTTTTTCCGTCGGAGAGTTTAGCGCTTCATCCTCTTGAAGTGTTTTTGATGAGCAACATATCCTTGCCACCACTTCTTGAAGGTACTGCATTCTTCGGTGGGGTGGGTAACCCTCCGATGATATAGGCAGTAGTTTGAATGCGAATCCTCTCCATCGAGGCATATGACCCCGGGAGTGTTTCCTACCAGAGGTGGCAGCTTCATTCCCATTGATAGGGCTTTGGCGAACCGCTTCTCTGCCTTGATACTGCTCTTATTTGTCGCAGGTATGCCTTAGTTTGGTTGGAGTACTTTACAACTTCACCTTGCCGCAGCTTTTTCATCCTGACGCTGACGCTTAGCCTTTTCGTATATGGCTGTTTCGCGTTCTCGGTCGGCTTTGATTTTTTGAAAGCCTTCATTTAATAGCCTGTCGATCAGGTCTTTTGGCAGTTCCGGGGATTTTAGTCCCGATTCTGCCCTCAGTTCCTCTGCGTTGCTTTCTGACGCTGAGGGAGTTGCATCGTCATTTGACAACAAATGGGAGACCATGTGGCAACTTGCTACATAGTCTTCGGTTTCTTCTGATGAGTCATTTTCCTCATCGTTGTCACTATCTTCGTTCTCAAGAACATGCTTGAGGAACTCTTCGAGCGTGACCAGTTTCCGCGCCTTCTGGTTGTACTCATCCAGCGCGTCAATATACTTTTGTAGGTTTGTGCGCTTGTCGTCATACTAAGCAGGCTACACATGCTTCTTTGTATTCTTCTTTTTCTTCGAAGACTTTGAAGGCTCGACTTAGGGATTTTACCCTTTGTCAACAATCTTCGACACGGGACGCGGTTTCAGCATCCCTTCGATGATTTCGGGTTCAAGTGGGTTTTTCCACCTGACTACCGAACATGTCTGTAGATCCTGTTGGCTATAGTGCCCTCAAGGAAATTATCGTAATCGTAGGAAGGTGATTATGATGATTGAGGAAGGACCTATACCGGTAGAACAGTCTTACTCGAGATTATATTATGCTATCTGGTTTGTCTTTATCATCATGTACATGTTGATAGAGCCCATAGGATTCTTGCCTGACTACCAGCATTATGATGGCGATCATATACGTGGGAGCTGGGGTCTATAAGCACATCCTTAAATGTCCCTAGTCGTGGGAGTATCGAGACTGGGCATCGATACTCCAGTGTAGACTAGTGAATACTGATCGAGACCCCGACGAGGGGCGGTGGCCAGGTCTCACAACCCATTGGTGTTAGTTTGTTCACCTAAGATAGTATACAGGTGCTCATTGGGTTTTGAGTACACTGGACGGACTCGCCGGGAACGTGCTAGTTGGTATTATACCTATTGTCAGATAGCAGTTCCCAGGTAACATGTGTACAGGTTAGTCGATCGACCTGAGATCGTCATTTGTCTCGTGTGAGTTCCCACTGTGCTTTGATTTCTACCCTACCACGGCTCAAAGGAGTCGTGCAAACAGGTTTTAGTTGGGTACAGTCCCGAGCCATATGGAGGCAGTGATCGGATTGTCGAGGATTCATCTCTCCTGGTATTGGGGGTTGATGGCGCGTTGTGTACGAGAGGCCATCACCAAAAATCCGTGGCCATAGTGGACGAGAATTACTGATCCAGGATCATAGTTTCTCAGGTGGTGATGGGTTTCATGCCGACACTAAATGTCGCGTTGTTAGGGGTCTGACTTTATCCACCCCCTAGACTCGATATGCGGTACTCTTAGACGAACAGACCGGACTGTACGAATATTGTCACTGTCAGGCTCAGTAAGGGTTCAGGATGAGTTTGCTTGTCGGCCTTCCTTTCGCTCAATACCTGGGTAGCCATTACGTACAGTTAATGCCGCTGACGTGCTTTTGGTTAAACCCACTACCAGCGTATTGACGAGTCTTTAGAGTCCCACACAGAGGGTTTTCACGGTTCAAGCGATATGGTGTAGATGACGTATGTTGGTACATATAGGTGTCCGATTAAATATCTGCACAGACTTTAATCGGACGGTTGATAATACTAGCGGCTTAGGATTGAGCCGGATTATTAAATCAGGTTTTGATTTAATAATTTATATATGTATTTATATATATATATATATATATATATATATGTATTCTAGTATTATTGTTCACTATTCATTTTCTCTCTTGGCTATTCGTATTTTTGTACGAATACGCGTATATGTATTTTGATATATGTACTGGGTTGTATTCCGTATTTATATGGAATAGCTTCTAGAAGTGGACACCCCATTTGTATGGTTTTCCTTTTATGGAAATTCATTTGTTTCACAAATGACGTGGAGGAGTGAGGTGGCATGAGCATGGGCTTGAGCATGTAGAGAGGTATGGCATGCAATTGTTTATTGGATAATTTGATGAGATATTTTTCTTTGGTTGATTGAGTGAGAGAGAGGGGGAAGCCATCTCATGAGAATGCTTGTTCATTTGTTTTCTTGCCTTGCTCATTCTTTACTTGATATTTTTCACTTGCTATTCTCACAAAAACACTTAGCAATTTCTTGAGTTGCTCATGCCACATGTTTCCTCACCTCCTTCTTCATCTTCTATGGTTGCTCATTGAGCATATGTGATGAGATAAAATTATAGTGACACATTCCTACACCTCCACTCTCTATTGCTAGCAACCTTGGAGCGTCTGTTATCTCGCTTGACGAGGTTGAAGCTTGCGCCGTTTCCCTCAGGTGGATCATCGTAGATTGAGGAAGACTGGCAACCAAATTCGATCAAGGAGACACTAGGAGCTTGGGGATGATGGTTGAAGACCGAAGGACACGGATCAACTCGGTATAACCATTCTAACTTCTTTTTATAGCTTGCTAGTTTCGAGTTTAAAGTAGATCCGGGTATCGGTTAATGGTAGCGCCAGTTCAGTAAATTTTTGTTCCGCATTTGGCCACGGTTTGATAGCCGGAGCGCTTCCGTAACCCAACATGATATCAGAGCCAGCCTTTAAACCCTAAGCTAGCTTGTTTAAACAATGTTAAAGTATCGAAATCGAAACAGTCCCAAAACTGTGCACTGCAGTATTCCAGTCTCTGTCGATTTTCAAAGTCTTCAAAAAATTATTTTAGCAACTGCAGAAGACTACTTGTATGACCACTAGAACATACCCCAAATACGAACCCATTCCACCCGTTTTGACCCGAGCACATGCTCATAAAATCCGAGCTGGCCGGCCATTCTGTGGATTTTGAACTTCGTATATTGGGTGTAGTCTAGTCTCTGGAATATTGGTTCAGTGGTATTGCTAGTTTTGCCCATTTTGGATATTATGTTATCTGTTGTTCAGGGGCAATTTGGGGTGTTTCGAAGTCGATAATTTAGCACTGTTTAAATGTTTATCAGTACATGCATTACTATCTGCGACCGTGAATGTCATTAGAGCGGTATAACTCGTCTAATTGCTATATGTTTTTTTAGACGAGTTTGCGAACGTGACATTCACGTTGATGTTCTGTGTTGTGTTGTGTTGTGATTGGATCGTCGTGGTGGATAGCTTGGGTGCAATATTAGTACAGTTTAGTTTCATTTGTACATTTGATATTGCGGGGCGAGCGTCCGACATGTGAACTGTCGTCACTGCCAGTTTGTATATTATTCGTTTAGGACACGACCGGGTTGAGGTCGATGTCACCCTTGTATATTATTTTCTTTTCTGTACTAGGATTAGCCCGCGGTAGAGTGCACGAATAGTCGGGTTCTATCGGGAAACGGGTCCGCATCTTATGGCGTTGAGACGGAAGGGACCTTACTCTAGAATTGGCGGGCTATTCATCGCACTCGTAGAGGGTATAGGTTAACCCACGGAGGGGTGCTCAAGTAACCGAATTCCGTGAAGTGTTAGGTGGTCCATTCACGTTGTTGAAGGGGGTTGCCTCACTTCTGGTTTTGGCGGGTAACTTGCCACGCTCGTAGGGGTCTAGGTTATCATTGCACAGGCTATCCACACGACAGGGAATGTCGGGTCTCATTTGCGGATCAAGTGAAACCCGGGGCTCCAAGATTATCCACCATTCTGTGTTGCTTCTGTGATGCTTCTGTGATGTTGCTTTATATCATGCATGGGACGATTGTTTTATATATTTATATATATACTAATAGATGTTGTATATGTTTTGCATCCGCGCTAGTCCAGTCCCCGCTCTGTTGTTAGTTAAGTAACCTAACGGGTGATGACGGGACCCAGTGGCGAATGCGGATGGCATATACGTACATCATATTTTCGTTCTTTTCTGGTGTGATTAATTGATTGGACTGCGTTGATTCTGATCAATGCAAGGATAAAACAAACCTATATGATGTTGATGGAACCAAGTTTTTAAAAACTGACATTGCAAACGTTCTCTTTTGCTTTGCACAGTGGTATTCGGTTATGAATATCCAGCACCTCATTCCATGAGGCAAGGGCCGAGATCCCTTCATCGGAAGTGACCCCTTGAGAAAAAGTTTGCGTCAACGTAATAACTTTAATATAGTCGTTTCCTTTTGCTTTGCATCGTGGTATTCAGTTTGGAATATCCTGCACCTCATCCGACGAGGAAAGAGCCGAGATCCCTTCACCGGGAGTGGCCTCTTTAGCAAAAGTTTTCGCCACTATAAATTTGTAAAACCACTTGGTTCCTTCAACAATATCAAGTTCATTACGTTAAAGGTTTTTCGCCAAAAACCAGCCATAGCCCTCCGTCATTTCTTTCAGGTGGTACCTAGTATTCGTGTTGCGTTTGATGGCCTTTGTCAAGGCGTAGTGTGCGGTACCTAGATATTGCTTGTCTGTTGTATTGAGTTGCGATTATCTAGGACGGTCGTATAACCTTGTTGGCCTTTGTCAAGGGTTTATACGGGTGGGTCTAGAGTAATCCAGGATAATGACGGGTTGAACTTGACTTGTGGTTTATGATATGTTGGCCTTTGTCAAGCTCATAAACCGCTTGAGGTAAAAATCATATCGGGAGTTTCAAACATACAGGAAACTTGGCAGGCTTGCACATACCTTCTGGAGTATGGTAACTTGAGTGGCTTCCATCAAGTTATCATGTGATGATAGTTGGATCCCGATTCCCACTAATGAGTAGGATTACTCCTCGGGTGATTCCGACTAATTCTCCTTTTGGGTTTGGAGGAGAATTCGAGGATACAGTGGAAGCCATCCTGATCAGATAAAGTGATTAACCATTCTGATCTAGGTTAGAGTGCACGCTGAGTGTTTCTTTTCTCTCTCTCTTTGGCAGCGACCATGGCCCGACCCTTGACTAAAACTCATGAACCAAGTTAACCAAACCTTCTTAAAACACTTTGGCTTTTGGAATGTCACGGTGTCGCATATATCATTGCCACTTCTATATCACATTTGCATTTCTCCAGAACACCCCATTGTTCCCCTCCGAAAGGCGGCGCACAGGACCGCGATGGCCTGACGCTGAGATTCGGGGCAGATGCTATTTGGTTTTATCCGTCCACCTCTCCGAAGATACCAAGTTGATTTATGGCACCGTGTATCGAAGGTTTAGACGGATGCGGCCGATGTAGCAGACTTTGTCAGATTCCCCCTCGCTAGAGGGGCTTTTGATTGTGGGGACGCTCTTCCCTGCAGGCGCAAGCCCCTGCAGTTAATTACGCTACCGCTTCGCGGGAACAACTTTCTCCTTCTCCAGAATTTCACTTCGTGTCGTGGGTGTTTGTTTTGTTTGTGGTTGCCCGTGGATTGTATACGGAGACCGAATAATACCGTCGCCCGTAGGACGTGGATTAGTCCAAATCCGTATTTACTTAGATTTAGGTTTGGTGTTTTAGTTTAAGGATGCGTTAGCCTCGTTGAGGCTAAGATCAACTTAAACGTGATTCATTTAATATATGGCCGTCGGGACTCGTCACCTCTCTAACGTCGTTGAAGGATTACAACGACAGGTGTCAGAGGAGTTCGGAGATGTACCTTCGAACCGAAGTTGATTTAGTGTTTTATATTTCATTTGAATGTTTAAGGATACGTTAGCCATGTTTGGGGCTAAGATCAACTTAAACAGGACCGTTTAGATCCGGCAAAAGAGCATTTGGAGGCTCTATTGTTCCAATTTAGGGACATGCGTAGTCCAATTTGGGACTAAAGTCTGTTTGGAGGATACGTTAGCCATTTTTGAGGCTAAGATCGACTCAAACGTTTGTTAAGGATACGTTAGTCCATTTTGGGACTAAGGTCAACTTAACGGGACCGTTTAGGTCCGACAAAAGAGCATTTGGGCTCTATTGTGCCAGTTTAGGGACGTGGTGGTCCGTATTCCAGTTTAGGGACGTGGTGGTCCAATATTAGTTTAGGGACGTTTCGGTCCGATATTAGTTTAGGGACGTTTCGGTCCATTATTAGTTTAGGGACGTTTCGGTCCGATGTTAGTTTAGGGACGTTTCGGTCCATTATTGGGTGTGTGGCCGTTGGGACCCGTCACCTCTTTGACGTCGTTGAGGAATTACAACGATGGATGTCAAAAGAGTTCGGAGATGTACCCTCGAACCGGATGTAGATTGATTTAGGAGAGCCATTTTGCTTAGCCAATTTAATTTAAGGACTTATGGCCACGGTTGGGCTAAGTCCAGTAAAAAAATGTCCAACATTGATTTTGCATTTCCTTTTATTTTTATTTGGGCTTTGCCCAGAAAAGATGCAGGGCATCAATTTGTTTTGAGCTGTTCTTTATGAATGATGCAGAGCATCAATTTTGTTTGGGCTCAGCCCTTTTGTTGCTTTGCAATTTATTTTGGCCTGCTAGGCCTTTTTGATTTGGGCCTGGCCCTTCAAGTAATGCATTGCATTTGTGCAAAGCACCAAGAATCTTTTAGATTCAAGGGAAGGAGTGCAGAGCACTTTTAAATTTCTTGATCTAAATTTAGATCAAAGAGAAGAAGAAAATTCTTTTCTTTCTTTCTATCTCAGAGAACCAGAGGTTCTCTAGCAAGTGCAAGGCACTATTTTTTTATTATTTTTATTTATTTATTTATTTATTGAAGATCACTGATTTTGTCTTTTAGATCAATGATCTATTCCTAAGAGAATTTTCTCTTATTTCAAAGGTTTTTACCTTCTTCTCTGTGTTCTCAAGAAGTTCTCTTCTTCTTATTTTTTTTTTAATCCAATTGTCTCTCCCTTTGAAATGGGGTCTGGGGTCCTTTTTATAGTGCTCAAAAATCAGTTAAATTTGTTAAAAAGATCTTTTCTGAGTGATTTGGGGAATTTTCCCCACCGTTGGATCTTTGATCCAAAAGCCCCTGTTTTACAGAAGAAATCTTCTTGTTTAAACAAGAACAGAAAAATATCCTTAAATCTTCAATCTGTTGTTGCGCAACTCACCAGCGTGTGACACGTGTCGCACAGTGAGGCACTTGCGCAACAGCGCTTGCGCAGCTGCGCAGACACTTGTCGCGCAGCCGTGCGCTTGCGCAGTTGTGCATGCGCAACTGCGCAGACACGTGTCGCGCAGCCATGCGCTTGCGCAGTTGAACGTTGCTTATGTTTTTTAAAGAGCCTTGCTCTGATTGGACGTACTGCCTTGGGCGTTGTGCTGCCGTGTCAACTTCTGACACGTGGCGCGTTGCGCGCAGCCCACGGGAATTGAATCGTTGCTTCAAAATTTGAATTTTCAAAATTTAAGCAGAGCCTTGCTCTGATTGGGGGAACAAATGCCCCCCCACCGTTGCGCTCACGTGGCGCACACGTGAGTGCAGCGGTGACAAGATCCTGACTGTTGGATCATGGGGGTCAGTTGAAAAAGCGCAGGCGCCTATAAATAGGACCCTTGGTCCTTGGTAATTCTTTACCAATTTCGAGAATTTGAATTTCAGAGCCTTGCTCTTGCTTAGGAACTTCCAGAGCCTTGCTCTTGTGAGAACTTCAAAGTTCTAGTTTTAGAATCACTCTAGGTAAAATTAATTAAATTAAATTAATTTAAATTAAATTTAATTAACAGAGCCTTGCTCTTATAGATCTTTGATCTAAAGGAAAACCCCTTTGGGGTTTCTTCAACAGAGCCTTGCTCCTTTTTTTTTAAAGTTTTTTTAGAAGAACTTCAGGTAAAATCGATTCTGAGATCAATCTTAAATAGCAGAGCTCTCGTCTAGTGGGTTTCATCTTTGAACACAGTTTTGCTCTCTAGGAATTTAGTCATCCATGTATATTATTGCTTTTCCGTCGTTGATCTTCCTGTAATATTTTTTCCAGGCATAATGGCGGCGGTGCATCTATACAGTCTGCACGAGTTCATTACCTACGATGATATCCGCGCTCAGGGTCGTCAACAAAACCAGGAGTTTACAGATGCCGAATGTGCAGAAGTTATGGGTCGTCTGAACGCAAGCGGTGGTTGGCTGTTGCCTCGGCGTTCGGCTCTTTTGAAAGTCGTGCTGGGAGCAATATGGAGGGCACTTCCGGGTCTTCACGAGGCCCTACCACTCAATGCGCTGGATGATGCCGAGGACAAGGTGCATTCAGTGCACCTGACAGGGCTGATCTCAAAGAAGCGACGGAACGACCTCGTTGACATCCTGCATCAAGTGTTTCAGCAGACGACGATCGTTGCTGCTTATCAAAAGCCGGAAGGGCTTGCCGATGATATCGACACCGAGGAGCGCGAAAGACTGCGCATAAGAATAATTAGAAAGGCCAGAAGAACTCTGGATGGCCTTACTTTTGATTTCCTCAATCCGTGCCCCGGATCCGAGGTTATACCGTTGTAATATTTTGAACAATGTTTCTCATGCATTATTCTTATTCTTGTAAAAACTTTTAGCGGTATGAATGAAAACCCTCCCCCTTTTCTATGAATGTGCCTTGAACGCTTGATCAAATGTAAATCAGATGCTCTTTCTGTTGCTTTTCCTCTTTTTCAGCATGTCGTCACAATCAGCAGGTAATAGAGTAAGCTCCTTGATTTCTTTACGAGATAGCGAGGGCTTAGGCCGCAGGTTCAGATCTGCTGCCTAAGACTTTTCAACTCTATGAGCCGTGAGGGTCTCATAGAGACTTTTCTCCCTACGGATCAAGAGGATCTCGTAGGTAGGTTTTTCTCCTTAGGAATCGTGAGGATTCCTAAGTGTGGTTTTCTCTTGTAAGTCGTAAGGATCCTACAAGAGAATTTTTCCCTCTTACGAGTCGAGAGGACTTGTAAGCGGTTGTTTCCCTCCTTGTCGAAGTTCGATGTTGGAGAGTGAGACCCGTGGATGGTATACAAGAGACCGTTTTGGGCCAACTTGCAGGGTCCCAGTGCTTAGGAAACAGGCTTCTTTTATGCCCACTGCCTAAGGCTTTATCTCACGAGTCGAGCCGCCTCGACAATTTTTCACAGGTCGAGACGAATCGAACGTTTCTCGCAAGAACATCTTAACGTCGCATTTAACCTCTGCTCTTTACGACAGAAGCCCGTTAAGGTTGGTGGTACTTAGGGTTTTGGCCATCGTACCGTCGCATAAGCTGATATAGTCCTCGATAAGCAATCGTGCTGTTCGAGTAGCCCTGCGACTGCCGTGTCTCTGATCCCTTCGGGGGCTGGACAAGACGTCTTCAAGCAATCCTCCTTGGCAGTTTGACCGTCGGAAGAGCAAGCGCTAGGAATTTGCCATGCCGCTTTTTACTTGAGGTTAGGCTCATTTTGGAGGGCCCCGATGAGTCATAACCACTCTGCGCTGGTGTGGGATGATCTCCGATAGTCTTTCGGGCTTTATATGAGTTGCCGTCAAGACCCTGAAGCTAGGAATTTGGCCTTTGCTTCGTTTGCTGGCATTGCGTCTGCTGTATCGAGACGAATGTTGTGGTGGGAACTAAGGATTTTGCTGTGGCTCCTTTCATTTGATGACGTTGCGTCTGCTGTGTCGAGACGAACGTTGGGGTGACATCTCGTCTACCGTATCGAGACGGACGTCGAGGTTGTCTCTAGGTTGCTGGTGAACCGCCGAGGTTTGGAACTAGGGATTTTGCCGTGGCTCCATTTGTTTAATGACGTTGCGTCTGCTGTGTCGAGACGAACATTGGGGTGACATCTCGTCTGCTGTATCGAGACGGACGTCGAGGTGGTGACCATTCTGTGCTGGTGCGAGATGATCTCCGATTGTCTTTCCAGTTTTATATAACTTTGCCGTCAAGACCCTGAAGCTAGGAATTTGGCCTTCGCTTCGTTTTCTTTGGTGTGTCCGGATCCTGTTGGAGGAAGGATGCTGTAGTGACATTTCGTCTGCTGTATCGAGACGAATGTCGTGGTGGTGACCACTCCATGTGGGATGATCTTTGTTTGTCTTTCCGGTTTTATATGACTTACCGTCAAGATGTTGAAGCTAGGAATTCGGCCTTCGCTTCGTTTGCTTTGTCACGTCTGAATCTCTGTTGGAGGAAGAATGCTGAGGTTGACATTTCGTCTGCTGTATCGAGACAAACGTCAAGGTGGTGACCACCCTGTGCTGTGCGAGATGATCTCCGATTGTCTTTCCGGGTTTATGTAAGTTACCGTAAAGACGTTGAAGCTAGGAATGTGGCCTTCGCTTCATTTGCTTACACTGCGTCTGGTGTATTGAGACGAATGCTGAGGTGGAGCTGGGATTTTTCCATCACTCCGCTTTGTTTCGACCGTGAGATCTTTTGTTGACGTTGCATCTGCCTCCAGCTGGACTACGGAGGAACGCTGTTGTTGACATTGCGTCTACTGTATCGAGACGAATGTTGAGATGAAGCTGGGATTTTGCCATCGCTCCGCTTTGTTTCGACCATGGGGTCTTTTGTTAACTTTGCATGTACACCCCGCTGGGCAGCGAAGGAACGCCGTTGTTGACATTGCGTCTGTAATATTGCGACGAATGTCGAGATGGTCTCTAGGTTATCTATGAACCGTCGAGATTTGGCTTCGCTTTCTGGTGAGGCCTGTTGGGAAGGCATTGTTCCCTTTTTATCTGTGCCCCTGGATTGTATACAGGGATCGATGTGATTTCACCTGTAGGGCAAAAAGTTTCATTCTTTCATTTTTTTTATTCTTTCCGCGATGCTCTATCATTTCAGCTTTTTATATCGCGAAAATCGCGATTGCCCAATCATTTCGGCTATTTTTCGCGGTGCCCAATCATTTCGGCTATTTATTTTATTTTTACTCGCTTTTTTTTATTGCGAGTTGCCCAATCATTTTGGCTATTTTGCATGCATACATTTTTACTTGCTGCTTTTTATTGCAAGTTGCCCTATCGTTTCGGCTATTTCATATGCATTTTTGGCTCGCTGATTTTTTTTTTATCGCGAGTGTGGGTTTTGGGATCTGATACCAATCTTAGCATCAGCATCGCTGCGACCGGAATATTGCCAGGAGCGAATCATCATTTGCCGTGAAAGGACTTGGAATTTGATACCGATTTAGGCATCAGCATCGCTACAACTGGGATATTGCCAGGAGCGAATCATCATTTGCCTCTGTCGATCCCGAACAAAGGTGGCTTAGTAAACAGGATTAAGGGTCCTGTCGGCTAAGGCTTTTGACTTCATGAGCCGTAAGGGTCTCACAAAGGTATTTCTCCCTACAAGTCGTGAGGATCTTGTAGGTGTGTTTTCTCCTTGGGAATCGTGAGGATTCCTAAGTGTATGTTCTCTTGTAAGTCGTAAGGATCTTACAAAAGGGTTTTCTCCTTATAAGTCGAGAGGACTTACAAGTGTTGTTTGCTGTACAACCATATCCCTAGTCACGGATGGGACTTTGTTAGGGAAATATTTATTCGTGCCCGTGGATTGTATACAAGGGTCATTATGAGCCGCTTGTAGGGCAATATCGAAGGTTGTGGGGGCTGCTTAAGAACAGGTTAAGGTTTCTGCAACTTAAAAGACTTTCAAATCTTATGAGCCGTAAGGGTCCCACAAGAGAGTTCTCCTTACGAGTCGTGAGGATCTCGCAAGTGTATTTTCTCCTTCAGAATCGTGGGGATCCCTAAGTGTGTTGTTCCTTTGTGAGTCGTAAGGATCTCACGCAGGTGGTTTCTCCTTACAGGGTCGAGAGGACCCTATAAGTGTTTCTTAACGAGATTGCGCCCTTTCAGGTTTTCACAAACACTTGCCGGTAGCCCTGCTGTTTTTACTCACGGAGCCCTTTCGGGTTTTCATCCGTGCCCATTTTGCTTATGGACATACCGTTTTTTTTTTTTTTTTTTTAACGAGGTCGCGCCTTTTCGGGTTTTCACGAACACTCGCTGGTAGCCCTGCTGTTTTTACTCACGGAGCCCTTTCGGGTTTTCCTCCATGCCCGTTTTGCTTATGGACATACCGTTTTTTTTTTTAACGAGGTCGCGCCCTTTCGGGTTTTCACGAACACTCGCCGGTAGTCCTGCTGTTTTTACTCACGGAGTCCTTTCGGGTTTTCATCCGTGCCCATTTTGCTTATGGACATACCGTTTTTTTTTTGTTTTTTTGTTTTATATTCTCGTCAGCCTGAGAATGCTGCGGTAGTAGTTTAAAAACATTTCGGTCATTTGCAAGTTTTAGGACATTGCGGTCCATTATTAGTTTAAGGACATCTCGGTCCGTTGTTAGTTTAAGGACGTTTCGGTCCGTTGTCGCCGTATTTGAGGCGAATATCTAGTTTATTGACTTTTCGGTCTATGAGTCTTTCTCCATGAGTGAACATGATGCCCCCGGCGTATCCATCTTCTTCGGAGCGTGCGGTTGTGGCGGACTCACCTTCCAGTTCTCAGACAGCGCAAACTTGCCCTGTTGGTATTGGTTTTCAACCCAGTTTTTGAAGACGTAGCAGTCCTCGATCAGGTGACCTACTGTTTGGTGGTAAGGGCAATAGTTAGGATTATTAACATCGCCTGGCCGCAACGGACGTTTTGGAGCCGGCAGATTGATGAGTCTGTTGCACACCGCCAGCTCGAACAGTCCCCTTGTTTTATCTTGCGGAAACGAGTAAGGACGTCTCAACGTTTCCTGGAGGGATTGCCGCTTGTTGCTTTGGCAAGCAACCGGTCTAGGGTCACCTGATTGTTGTTGAGCACTGGCGACGAGGGCCTTTTTTCCTTTTCCTTTATTCTTTTTGTTCGCTCCGTTGTTTGCAGGGCCGGGATTCTTTCCGAGTAGCATGCGATTGCATGGCTGAACGTTCTCGCAGCTTCTCAATTCTTTTATTTTTGAAATAGATTCCCCGAGGGAAAAGTTGGGGATAGCTTCTTCGTCAGAGTCGCTTCCAAAGGTGATAATTTGTGATCCCTTGAAGTCGGCTATATGACAGTTTGCGGCGGCTCCTTTGCGCTCATATATCGCACTTTTCCGATGTCCACAAGCTTCACACTTTGTCCTGTCGAAGTGTTGCTTTTGAGCGACATACCCTCGCCACCAACAGTTAAAGGACTCGCAGTCTTCGGTAGGATGTATGATCTTCTGATGATATAAACAGAAGTTAGGGTGCATCTCTACCTCAGAGAGAGAATTTTCTTCAGAGGGCGGTAGCTTCATTCCTACGGATAGAGCTTTGGCGAACCGTTTTCTCGTCTTGAATTTGTTTTTACCCGCAGTGTATGGCTTTTGATTTGATGGGAATACCTTGGTTCTTTCTAGTATGGCCATTTCACGTTCTTGATTGGCTTTTGCTTTCAGATGAATTTCACTTAGGAAGACATCGATCAACTCGTCTGACGGCCGCGGAATTTCTGTTTCAGGGTCCGCCATTGATTTCTCAGCGCAAGGAGCCTCCTCATCATCCGTCAGTGAATGAGAAATCACATGACAAGTCACTACGTAGTCTTCGGATTCATCCGATAAGTTTTTTCCATCGTTTTCATCCTCGACGAAAGAACAAGTTGCCCCCGGCGTGTCCGTCTTCTTTGGAGAGTGCGGCTGTGGTGGGTTTGCCTTCCAACTTTCAGACAGCGCGAACTTGCCTTGCAGGTATTGATCCTCGATCCATTCCTTAAAGACGAAACAATCCTCAATCGGGTGACTTACCGTTTGGTGGTAAGGGAAATAATTGGGATTATTAAGATCGCCTGGCTGCGACAGACGCTTTGGACTCGGCAGATTGATGAGTCTGTTACGCACTGCCAGCTCAAACAGTCTTCTCGTTTTATTCTGAGGAAACGAGTAAGAACGTCCTAGCCTCTCTTCGAGGGATGGGCGTGGACGCACGTTGTTTTGGTGAACGACCGGCTTTGAGTTGCTCGACTGTCGTTGAGCATTGGCGACGACGATCGCTTTCCCTTTTCCTTTCTCATCTTGGGAATCTGATTTTGGAGGAAACGGTCTATGGCCCATCTGGTCCATTTGGGCTAATTTGTCGATCAAGGCCTGGAAGGTGGTCGGCCTGAAGAACATCATGAATTGCGAGATGGTCGCCTGCGGATCGAGAGTGCCTACAAACATGCCTACCGCAGGTGCCTCTTCTATGCGTTGTTCGCATTTCGACCATAGGTTCCGCTATCGTGTTGCGTATTGAACCCACGTTTCGCCGGGCCTTATCCTGGCATTTATCAGTGCTGTAATCGGGGTGCGTTCACTAGCACTCGCGAATCTTTGTGTAAACAGCAGTTCCATCTCTGCAAATGTTTTGACAGAGTCGTTAGGTAGCTCCGAATACCATTCAAAGGCTGTTTCTGCTAAGCTGCCGACGAATTGACATAGCAACAATTTGTCATCTCCTCCAGTATTGCCGCATAAGGCCCTGAATTGAGCGACATGCTGATGCGGATTACCTGTCCCTTTATATACGTGGAATTTAGGGATCGTATATCCTGGCGGGTAACTGATTTGGTCATACCAGCCCGGATATGGTCGTCCGGTTCTAACAATTTGCCCAGCCGCTTCATTTGCCTGATGAACCCGGATCTGCTGAGCTATATATTCGTCTAGGTCAACTTTGGAGATTGCCTCCTCCTTAGTTGTTGACAGAGCCGGCGGAGGATTTGACGTTTCTCCCCTGTCGTCTTCAAGGATGACTGGAGGATCTTCAGCAGGAGGGTCCGGCTGTAACATCATCCCTACCATATCTTGGAAGAGGAGCGCCATCTGTTTTATGTTAGCCTCTTGCTCTGCAGCTTCTTTGTCCCTCTTTTCGAGGACTCTGCGTAAAAAGTCAGCGTCGGTTTCTTGTTCTTGACGTTCATCCGAAGACGTTTCAGAGCTTTCTTTTGTCTCAGTGAGTGCAGCCATTGTAGTCATCATTTCCTGAAGCTTTTGTTGTTGCTCCTGGGCTTTCGTCACGGATCGGGTGAGCGGTCGGTGGCCCGTAGAAGTGCGGCTTTCCTCCTTTCCAGAAGCCATATAAACAGTGTGCACCACCATGCCCCCAGACTTGGGGCGTTTGTGTTCGGCGCTTTTATGCTTCGCCATGTTCACAGGGGCTTTTTGTGGCCTCCTTTTTTGAGTGATTGGAGTTAAGGGAGCCGTTATAGTGGGCACCCAAGTAGCTTTTACTTTTTGTGGTTTGACAGAGTAATCCTTCCCCTGCCGAACCTTCATCTTTTTCTGTCGTCGGAGACAGTCTTGATCGATCACCGACTCTTGGACCTGTCGCCAGACTTTGTAAATTTTAGAGGACAGCCGTTGAGGGGGCTGCTCTAGCTTCTTCTCTGGAGTATTCTCCACAGGTGAAGGAGTTCGCTTTAGCACCGCAGTAGGAGAGTTTCTGCGCACCGAGTTCAGCAACTCAAAGCTGTTCCTGGTTGGAACAGCAGTATCGATCCTCACCATCGGAGCTGACGGAGTAAGTCCAGAGGGGGAGTTACCCCCAGCCTTCCTCTCTCGGCGCCAGTAGCGACGTCGGGCATGTCGTGCTGATGGAGTTGTTTCAGCTATAGGGGTGACCTCCTCGTGCCCCCTGTGTTGGTCAGAATATACTGGTACCAGCTTTTTAAAGATCGACGTCAGTTGAACGGGGACGGCCAACTTGTCAGAAGCGGACTTTTGAACATGGGAAGCAACCTTGGTGGTTTTTCCAGGAACGTGAGTTGGAATGGCTATCCGCTTCGGGATAACGCCTTCTGGTATGGCAGGCTTCTTCATGAGCATGTTAGAGCTCTGGCCTAGTTCGTTAAAAACTGAAGCAGTGGAGTTGGACGACCCGTTGAGAGGGGTTGCGGCAGTGGTAAGTCGATCGAAGACCGACTTCTTTGGAGCTTCTTGCAATGTCATTAGGGCGTTGAAGCTCATTGGTGGAAGCATGGTCCCAAAAAAAAGTCCAGTGGTGGCTTGAGCCAACTGCTCCACCGGCATTTTGAAAAGGGAGGCCGCTTGGGGCCCATAAGTCACTCCTCCAGCAATGACGGAGCGAGAGTTATCGCTGCGGGCGGTGCAGTTCGAAGCCATCGATTTTCTGTTTTCTGCATAAAGCAAGACACCAAATCTTAGTACCTTGAATCCACAGGCAATCACAGCAAACCGCGATTTGTTCGTGAACACGACACACGAAGTGTGGAGTGGAAAGAGGAAGAGGTCCCACCGGGCGTGCCAGAATCTGTTCCCCTCCGAAAGGCGGTGCACAGGACCGCGATGGCCTGACGCTGAGATTCGGGGCAGATGCTATTTGGTTTTATCCGTCCACCTCTCCGAAGATGCCAAGTTGATTTATGGCACCGTGTATCGAAAGTTTAGACGGATGCGGCCGATGTAGCAGACTTTGTCAGATTCCCCCTCGCTAGAGGGGCTTTTGATTGTGGGGACGCTCTTCCCTGCAGGCGCAAGCCCCTGCAGTTAATTACGCTACCGCTTCGCGGTAACAACTTTCTCCTTCTCCAGAATTTCACTTCGTGTCGTGGGTGTTTGTTTTGTTTGTGGTTGCCCGTGGATTGTATACGGAGACCGAATAATACCGTCGCCCGTAGGACGTGGATTAGTCCAAATCCGTATTTACTTAGATTTGGGTTTGGTGTTTTAGTTTAAGGATGCGTTAGCCTCGTTGAGGCTAAGATCAACTTAAACGTGATTCATTTAATATATGGCCGTCGGGACTCGTCACCTCTCTAACGTCGTTGAAGGATTACAACGACAGGTGTCAGAGGAGTTCGGAGATGTACCTTCGAACCGAAGTTGATTTAGTGTTTTATATTTCATTTGAATGTTTAAGGATACGTTAGCCATGTTTGGGGCTAAGATCAACTTAAACAGGACCGTTTAGATCCGGCAAAAGAGCATTAGGAGGCTCTATTGTTCCAATTTAGGGACATGCGTAGTCCAATTTGGGACTAAAGTCTGTTTGGAGGATACGTTAGCCATTTTTGAGGCTAAGATCGACTCAAACGTTTGTTAAGGATACGTTAGTCCATTTTGGGACTAAGGTCAACTTAACGGGACCGTTTAGGTCCGACAAAAGAGCATTTGGGCTCTATTGTGCCAGTTTAGGGACGTGGTGGTCCGTATTCCAGTTTAGGGACGTGGTGGTCCAATATTAGTTTAGGGACGTTTCGGTCCGATATTAGTTTAGGGACGTTTCGGTCCATTATTAGTTTAGGGACGTTTCGGTCCGATATTAGTTTAGGGACGTTTCGGTCCATTATTGGGTGTGTGGCCATTGGGACCCGTCACCTCTTTGACGTCGTTGAGGAATTACAACGATGGATGTCAAAGGAGTTCGGAGATATACCCTCGAACCGGATGTAGATTGATTTAGGAGAGCCATTTTGCTTAGCCAATTTAATTTAAGGACTTATGGCCACGATTGGGCTAAGTCCAGTAAAAAAATGTCCAACATTGATTTTGCATTTCCTTTTATTTTTATTTGGGCTTTGCCCAGAAAAGATGCAGGGTGTCAATTTGTTTTGAGCTGTTCTTTATGAATGATGCAGAGCATCAATTTTGTTTGGGCTCAGCCCTTTTATTGCTTTGCAATTTATTTTGGCCTGCTAGGCCTTTTTGATTTGGGCCTGGCCCTTCAAGTAATGCATTGCATTTGTGCAAAGCACCAAGAATCTTTTAGATTCAAGGGAAGGAGTGCAGAGCACTTTTAAATTTCTTGATCTAAATTTAGATCAAAGAGAAGAAGAAAAATCTTTTCTTTCTTTCTATCTCAGAGAACCAGAGGTTCTCTAGCAAGTGCAAGGCACTATTTTTTTATTATTTTTATTTATTTATTTATTTATTGAAGATCACTGATTTTGTCTTTTAGATCAATGATCTATTCCTAAGAGAATTTTCTCTTATTTCAAAGGTTTTTACCTTCTTCTCTGTGTTCTCAAGAAGTTCTCTTCTTCTTCTTTTTTTTAATCCAATTGTCTCTCCCTTTGAAATGGGGTCTGGGGTCCTTTTTATAGTGCTAAAAAATCAGTTAAATTTGTTAAAAAGATCTTTTCTGAGTGATTTGGGGAATTTTCCCCACCGTTGGATCTTTGATCCAACGGCCCCTGTTTTACAGAAGAAATCTTCTTGTTTAAATAAGAACAGAAAAATATCCTTAAATCTTCAATCTGTTGTTGCGCAACTCACCAGCGTGTGACACGTGTCGCGCAGCCGTGCGCTTGCGCAGTTGTGCTTGCGCAGCTGCGCAGACACGTGTCGCGCAGCCGTGCGCTTGCGCAGTTGTGCATGCGCAGCTGCGCAGACACGTGTCGCGCAGCCGTGCGCTTGCGCAGTTGTGCATGCGCAGCTGCGCAGACACGTGTCGCGCTGCCGTGCGCTTGCGCAGTTGAACGTTGCTTATGTTTTTTAAAGAGCCTTGCTCTGATTAGACGTACTGCCTTGGGCGTTGTGCTGCCGTGTCAACTTCTGACACTTGGCGCGTTGCGCGCAGCCCACGGGAACTGAATCGTTGCTTCAAAATTTGAATTTTCAAAATTTAAGCAGAGCCTTGCTCTGATTGGGGGAGCACCCGTACCACTACGAACATCCACTCCTATTGGATATATCCATCGTATAGTTACATACGAACTCGAAGGAACTTGTTCCAGATTCGAGGATGGATTCTGGTTCTGGAGAAATTGAATAGGATTATTCGGTTATCTTTTCCCTTTACCTTCTCTCAGGTTGCGAGGGCTCCTAAGATTAGGAGAGTACACCTATTACGCTTATTGGATAGTCTTCTTCCAAAACTTAGGCAGGTGCCGATAGGTAGGGAAGGAAGAAAACCAATTAAGCCTAAGTGTGGTGTACAGAAGGTAATAAGTAAAGACATATAAAGGGATTGGATTAAGGGCAAAGAAAATTGCGACTGCTATCATTCACGACAAAAACCGTGTATACCCCTGCCACTCCCACATCCACTTTGGATTTCTCCAGAACACTCCGTATCACTATGGATACCACTCCTATTGGATATGCCATCGTATAGTTACATACGAACTCGAAGGAATTCGTTCCAGATTCAAGGATGGTTTCCGGTTCAGGAGAAATTGAATAGGATTATTCAGGTGTCTTTTCCCATTAGCTTCTCTCAGGTTGCAGATCACTGATTTTTTTAGATCAATGATCTATTCCTAAGAGAATTTTCTCTTATTTCAAAGGTTTTTACCTTCTTCTCTGTGTTCTCAAGAAGTTCTCTTCTTCTTCTTTTTTTTAATCCAATTGTCTCTCCCTTTGAAATGGGGTCTGGGGTCCTTTTTATAGTGCTCAAAAATCAGTTAAATTTGTTAAAAAGATCTTTTCTGAGTGATTTGGGGAATTTTTCCCACCGTTGGATCTTTGATCCAACGGCCCCTGTTTTACAGAAGAAATCTTCTTGTTTAAATAAGAACAGAAAAATATCCTTAAATCTTCAATCTGTTGTTGCGCAACTCACCAGCGTGTGACACGTGTCGCGCAGCCGTGCGCTTGCGCAGTTGTGCTTGCGCAGCTGCGCAGACACGTGTCGCGCAGCCGTGCGCTTGCGCAGTTGTGCATGCGCAGCTGCGCAGACACGTGTCGCGCAGCCGTGCGCTTGCGCAGTTGTGCATGCGCAGCTGCGCAGACACGTGTCGCGCTGCCGTGCGCTTGCGCAGTTGAACGTTGCTTATGTTTTTTAAAGAGCCTTGCTCTGATTAGACGTACTGCCTTGGGCGTTGTGCTGCCGTGTCAACTTCTGATACTTGGCGCGTTGCGCGCAGCCCACGGGAACTGAATCGTTGCTTCAAAATTTGAATTTTCAAAATTTAAGCAGAGCCTTGCTCTGATTGGGGGAGCACCCGTACCACTACGAACATCCACTCCTATTAGATATATTCATCGTATAGTTACATACGAACTCGAAGGAACTTGTTCCAGATTCGAGGATGGATTCTGGTTCTGGAGAAATTGAATAGGATTATTCGGTTATCTTTTCCCTTTACCTTCTCTCAGGTTGCGAGGGCTCCTAAGATTAGGAGAGTACACCTATTACGCTTATTGGATAGTCTTCTTCCAAAACTTAAGCAGGTGCCGATAGGTAGGGAAGGAAGAAAACCAATTAAGCCTAAGTGTGGTGTACAGAAGGTAATAAGTAAAGACATATAAAGGGATTGGATTAAGGGCAAAGAAAATTGCGACTGCTATCATTCACGACAAAAACCGTGTATACCCCTGCCACTCCCACATCCACTTTGGATTTCTCCAGAACACTCCGTATCACTATGGATACCACTCCTATTGGATATGCCATCGTATAGTTACATACGAACTCGAAGGAATTCGTTCCAGATTCAAGGATGGTTTCCGGTTCAGGAGAAATTGAATAGGATTATTCAGGTGTCTTTTCCCATTAGCTTCTCTCAGGTTGCAGGGTCTCCTAGCATAAGGAGAGTACACCTATTATACTTATTGGATAGTCTTCCTCCAAACCTTAGGCTGGTGCCGAAGGGTAGGGAAGGGAGAAAACCAATTAGCCTAAAGAAGGTGTACAGAAGGTAATAAGTAAAGACATAATAAAGGGACTGGAGTGAGGGCAGGTAAGTATATGGTTACTGCCATGAATCGGGATAGTGGAAGAGACATTACTAGGAATACCCGGTTACCCTCTCGAAACATTTTCATGTTTCAGTTTCACTGTGCGATATTAATTGAAAACTGTTTTCCCAATTGTAATCTAACTCTAGGGTATGTATTTACCAGATCAGTTTCTCACATCTGTATGTTATTACAGATGGTGAGTGGTAGTAAGATATTGGGGATTGGGTGATTAGATCCTCATTATATCGGAATTCGTTGTAATTGGTGATATTTGAGGAAATCGTCTGGTTTTTGCCTAACGGCAAATATTCGGTTTTGAATATTCGTTATTATGCACCAATTTCAAACTGATATATCTTTACATTTATTTTAAAAAGTGAGATATAACTTTTTGATATTATGTCTGTGATATTTACCTATATCAGTTGATGGTTAGGTAAGGTGCATTCAACAGCGGTGTAATTCTTCTTAACCATGGTACAGTTTTCAACCTACGATGCACAGGGTTTGAGTTATTGAACTCAAGAGACTTATACAAAGTATTGTATGCTATCCAGTATCCATTAGGACAATGGGTTTGGTACTCGTACTATATTCTGTTTACTCATGACTTCTCCAGTTCTAGACATGTATTTCGTTGAAATACAAGGTCCATATATTAAGAAGTTATAAGTATAAGAATAAAATAGAGAACCATTTGTTGGAAGTATCAGGATTCTTCGAGGTAGTCGACGATATTGATACTTGTGTTTGGTATTCCGTTGATAGTAATGGTTTTGAGAACTTGCTTCTTTTTCAGGTTACTCTTATATGGATGCACTCCTAGATGAGTAATGCCAATTGACCTTTTTCCATTTGGTTGATATGCACTGGAGACAGCTGCATGATTTTGAATCTGGTTCCAATTAAATTAGTGCTTTTGTTTCTATATTGGATATATATAGAATCAATTTATATATTAACTATGTTGAGGTATAGGGAGTTTTCCGGCTAATGCTTAAAACCAGAATACGGATAAACTCAAGGCACGTTTCAATAATGGCAGTTTGTGGGTTATCCCTGGCTTTGATGAGGGTTAACTTTCTACCATCAGGAAGATCAATATTTATATTATTCGTGACTCGCCACAGTTTTAGTAAAATGGATTTTTTCAGAAAAACAGAAGTGGGAGTATGGTAGAACTGGAAGTGATTCCAGAACCACTAACGATCAC
Organism: Agapanthus africanus; assembly: GCA_030015575.1. Lineage (NCBI taxonomy): Eukaryota > Viridiplantae > Streptophyta > Magnoliopsida > Asparagales > Amaryllidaceae > Agapanthus > Agapanthus africanus. The sequence goes on along the minus strand of JASDDO010000008.1, from coordinate 435,945,999 downwards.
TGAAGATTTAATAGAATCTAAGGATTCAATTAGTTTCGACATTCTATTAGCCACTCCGCAGATTTGGTGGGTAACCTCAGGAACCCGAGAGGTACTTCGGTCTTCTCATTGACGGTGACAGGGAGGTTCTTGTTTACCCAGACTTGCCATTGCTGCTGTTCTAGACTATAAGATCCGGCAGGAGGATGAGTATAGCGTCGTTCTAAACTAGCTTTAGAAGTGCACGTGTATATGACTCTACCAAATGGTTGTTGTAGTCGATGGGAGCAGCGGAAGCATAGTGGGCAAGTAGCTTATGTCTATTTATAGACTAATGCAGGTATAGCGGAAATAGATCATCTATTTTTGATGTGACAGTCATAGGCTTTGACTTCATCAGAATAGGAGATGGATCTACTAAGAAGGTAGTAGAGAGTGATGTCCAGGTATTAGGATGACATGCACTTGATAGGAAGAGATATTCCTATACTACGATTGGTTATGCTGTGGTTGTCACAAAGATGTTTCTCCACATAGGATATGGATATAATATCAGGGTTTCTGGTTACTAGATCTATGGTTTTAGATCTAGATTTGGGAAGTATCCTAATCTGGGTACTTTGACATTATTCTAAAGGTATTTTAGAATGGACGACTTCTGGCATGGTGGTGTACTTGCAGGTGATGGGTCGCCCTCTCTAAAGGTGTCTTACAGACTAAAAGGGAGAGGGATCTGCATGATTAGCATATCACTTGCTTAGGCAATTGAGTTAATCATGAAATGTCAAGTACCACACCAGATGTTGTTTTTGCACTAGCTACAATAAACATATATTAATCCAATCCTGGAGAAATGTAGGGAAGCAGTTTATAAACATAAATGGATGTTCTAGGGATATGGTAATGGCAGCCTCTTTTGGGAGACAGTTATCATTTCAGGCTTCCTAGATGACCTAGATGACAGAGTGACTGTCAGAGTTATAGTTTTCCTTCTTTTGAGGGACAGTATGTTGGACAGGTGGTCCAAGCGGATACTGAGGAAAGGTATGGCGCAGGATACTGATTAAATTCAATGGACGATACAGTCTAAGAAGTTTGCTGGATTTGGAGTTCATTTGTGAACTGGGTTCCATCAGATATCCAGACAAATTCTAAGACAGGTATTGCTCATTTCGGGAGATATTTTTCTCCACGAAGTTGAGATATAGAGAGATACAGAAAGAAATATTGGAGCGGATCCGCTCACTGAGTCTATTTCTCGAACACAATAGTTTCGCAAACGGGCTTTGCGAAACTGATTAGTAGAGAAGTTGGGTGTTCAGTATCATACGGGCTGTGAGTATGCGACATCGTAATAATTAGCCTTAAGTGTAAGTGGGAGATTGTTGGCTATAGCGCCCTCAAGGCAATTATCGTAATCGCAGGCAGGTGATTATGATGATTGAGGAAGGACCTTTACCGGTAGAATAGTCTTACTCGAGATGATAGTATGCTATCTGGTTTGTCTTTATCATCATGTACATGTTGATAGAGTCCATAGGATTCTTGCCTGACTACCAGCATTATGATGGAGATCATATACGTGGGAGCTGGGGGTCACTAGAAATCCGTGGACACGGTGGACAAGAATTACCGATCCAGGATCGATAGTTTCTCAGGTGGTAATGGGTTTCATGCTGATTTGAATGATTTTCCGATTGTGTAGTTGGTTTTTAGAAACTAGATTTTAGAAATCACAACCAAAAATATTTTGACCGCAATCAATAACGGTGTCGGATGTAGCGCGTTAGTAAGTGCGGATCGTCCACAGGGAAAGTGAGTTTCGTTCAATTTCCGAATTAGATGAGTTGAAAATTTAGGGCAAAGAAAAGAAAACAATTCATGATTTGCATTTAAAGATCAAGAAATAAGAAAAATCTAGATCTAGAAAAGACATTAAAAGCAAGAATTGAGATGTGTGATAATTTCCAACCAACAATCAAGATTAGAAGTATGGCTCGTAGGAGTAGATCGGATCTATAGATGTGATGAGATCTAAACATTACTAATTCTTATCCATTAATGAATTGATACTAGATCGATGCAAATTCATCGAGGTTTAAGGATCTTTGCGAGAAAATTAGGGATTCCGCAACTCATCCTTTGTCCTTTCGATGGATCGCATTCAAATTCTAGCTTCTAATTAATCAAATGTTTAATAGTTGTTCCCTAGTTTCGAGTGAACACGATCAAGAAAGCATCATCTCGAAACTAGGTTATTAATCATTTGATTCACTAGAATTTCCAAACATTATAGGATTTAAGAATTGTAAAAATATCTAAATCATCATCATATAAAGATCGTCACAACTCCTACACGAGCGGAGATTACTCAAACATCATGATCACAAACACAATCACAAATTGAATTCTAATCATTATGCTTGAATTAAAAGATAAGCAAGAGTATAGAAAATTCACCTTTATTTATCGACAAATTTCGTTACAACTCTCTTGAATTTACAAAAGGAAGGAACTAGATCGTCGATTTCGGCTTCGCTCGGCTCCTTGAGTCGCGGATCGGCGTGGATCTCTTGCTCCGTTGGAAATCCGGCGTCGCTTGGTAAAGGTTGAAGGCTCTCTTGCTCAAATTGATCTCGGGATCTTGATCTTGATTTTGAATTGGAGATGGGAATTGAATTTGGCACAAGCTTTTGTCACTAAACTTGTGGGTTGAAGATGGTGATAATTCTTGAACATTTTTCCCTCTAGATCTAGGCTCCTTTTTATAGACCTCTAGATCTAGGATTGAAATTTGAATTCCCTCCACAAGTTAGTTAACCAAAAGATTTAAATTTCCCTCCAAAAAGTTAGTTAAGCCTAAAATTTGAATTTCCCTCCAAGAGTTTGTTAAGCTGAAATTTGAATTTGAATTTTCCCTCCAAAATGAACCACCTCATTTGAATTTTCCCTCCAAAATGAACCACCTCATTTGAATTTTCCCTCCAAAATGAGGTTGTTAGAAAGAATCTTCTAGAAGAAGTTTGTTGGAGGGAATATTCTAGAATGAGGTTGTTATAAGGAGGCTTCTAGAAGAAGGTTGTTGGAGGGAGGCTTCTAGAACTAGGTTGTTAGGCCGAGCCTTCTAGAAGTGCCACGTGGAGCTTCTGGGGTCTTCTGGAAGCTTTGGCCGTTAGAATTAGGCATGTGACAAAATTGGGTTGCTTGATCTTTTCATAAGGACGCGGATCCGCCGCGTAAATGGGGCTTGGGCCGCGGATCCGCGGCCCTTTGGTGGCCTTGGTGATTTCTTTTCACATGGTAATTCTTGGGCTGACTGGTGGGCCTTTTTCTGATGCTTGGATTTTTATTTGGCCTTTCTGTATTGCTCCAGATCTTTAGCCTTTGAATTGGTGTGTCTTTTATTAGTTCATTTCCCAATTAGGCCCTGCTTCTGGAATTTCCTGCACAATTTCACCGAGACAAGAGTTGCGCAAAACAAGGATGATGCGATGCCATGAAAAACACACAATTTCCTTAAAAATGCTGGTTTTAGTGTACAGTACAAGTAATCCAATATTTTACATGTGTTTTGCAAATATGAGTGATATGAATACCGGATAGCTTTACTTGACTGCAAAAGGTAGGGAAATTGCCGTGTTAGAAATACAGTATTTTCGACAGATCACATGCCGACACTAAATGTCGCTTTGTTAAGGGTCTGACTTTATCCACCCCCTAGACTCGATATGCGATACTCTTAGACGAACAGACCGGACTGTACGAATATTGTCACTGTCAGCCTCAGTAGGGGTTCAGGATGAGTTTGCTCGTCGGCCTCCCTTTCGCTCAATACCTGGGTAGCCGTTACGTACAGCTAGTACCGCTGACGTGCTTGTGGTTAAACTCACTACCAGCGTATTGGCGAGTCTTTAGAGTCCCACACAGAGGGTTTTCACGGTTCAGGCGATATGGTGTAAATGATGTATGTTGGTACATACAGGTGTCCGATTAAATATCTGCACAGACATTAATCGGACGGTTGATAATACTAACGGCTTAGGATTGAGCCGGATTATTAAATCATGTTTTGATTTAATAATATATATATGTATTTATATATATGTATTCTAGTATTATTGTTCACTATTCATTTTCTCTCTTAGCTATTCGTATTTTTGTACGAATACGCGTATATGTATTTTGATACATGTACCGGGTTGTATTCCGTATTTATACGGAATAGCTTCTATAAGCGGACACCTCATTTGTATGATTTTCCCTTTATGGAAATTCATTTGTTTCACAAATGAGGTGGAGGAGTGAGGTGGCATGAGTATGGGCTTGAGCATGTAGAGAGGTATAGCATGCAATTGTTTATTGGATAATTTGATGAGATATTTTTCTTTGGTTGATTGAGTGAGAGAGAGGGGGCAGCCATCTCATGAGAATGCTTGGTCATTTGTTTTCTTGCCTTGCTCATTCTTTACTTGATATTCTTCACTTGCTATTCTCACAAAAACACTTAGCAATTTCTTGAGTTGCTCATGCCACATGTTTCCTCACCTCCTTCTTCGTCTTCTATGGTTGCTCATTGAGCATATGTGATAAGAGAAAATTATAGTGACACATTTCTACACCTCCACTCTCCATTGCTAGCAACCTTGGAGCATCGGTTACCTCGCTTGACGAGGTTGAAGCTTGCGTCGTTTCCCTCAGGTGGATCATCGTAGATGGAGGAAGACCGGCAACCAAATTCGATCAAGGAGCCACTAGGAGCTTGGGGATGATGGTTGAAGACCGAAGGACACGGATCAACTCGATATAACCATTCTAACTTCTTTTTATAGCTTGCTAGTTTAGAGTTTAAGGTAGATCCGGGCATCGGATAATGGTAGCGCCAGTTCAGTAAATTTTTGTTCCGCATTTGGCTACGGTTTGACGGTCGGGGCATTGCCGTAACCTAAGAGATCCTTCAGCATTCTTTTGGTTTTAGCTGAAAGAACGACTTCCCATGGAGTTTCTTCCACGAGCGAGGATGATGCCCCCGGCGCATCCACATTTTTGGGAATGTGCTTCTAGGGCGGGTTTACCCTCCAGTTCTTAGACAGCGTGAACTCCCCCTATTGATACTGATCCTCGACCCAATTCTTGAAGACGTTGCAATTCTCAATTGGGTGGCTCACCATTCTGAGATAGGAGCGGTAGTTGGGGTTGTTGACGTCGCCAGGTTGCGGTGGACGCCGAGGTTCTGGCAATGTGATGAGTTTGTTGCGCACTGCCAATTTAAACAGTCTCATCATCTTGTCACGGGGAAACGAGTAAGCACATCCTAGCCTTTCTTCCAGGGATAGGCGTGGACGCGCGTTGTTTTGGCGAGCAGCAGATTTAGGGCTACTCGGTTGTTGTTGAGTGTTGGCAACGAATGCCACTTTCCTTTTACCCTTGGAATTTTGAGGGTCCTTATTTGAGGAGGAAGGCCCGTAGCCTATCTGGTCCATTTGGGCCTGTTTATCTATCAGAGCCTTGAAGGTCGTTGGTTTGAAGAACGTCATAAACTGGAACACAGTCGTTTGAGGATCAAGGGTCCCGATGAACTTGCCCACGGCGGGGGATTTTTCGATGCGCTGTTCGCACTTTGACTATAGGTTCCACCGCCGGATCGTATATTGGACCCAGGTTTCTCCCAGCTTTACCCTGGCCAATATTAATGTCGTAATTGGAGTGCGTTCGGTCATGCTGGTGAAATGCTTTGTGAACATCAGTTCTATTTCTGCGAATTTTTCACGGAGTCATTTAGGAGTTCCGAGTACCACTCGAATGCTGTCTCTGACAGACTGCCAACGAACTGGTGAAGCAACAGTTTGGCATCGCCTTCAGTGTTGCCGCACAGAGCTCTGAAATGCGCAACGTTCTGGTATGGTGTTCACCGCCGAAAACAGAGACGAACTTGGATAGATCGTCTTGCCTGAATTTGAGGGCGGATGCTATTTGGATTTATCCGTCCACCTCTCCGAAGATACCAAGTTGATTTATGGCACCGTATATCGGAGGTTTGGGCAGACGCGACCGTTGTAACAGACTTTATCAGATTCCCCCTCATTTTATGAGGAGTTTTTGATTGTAGGGACACTCTTCCCTGCAGGCGCACGCCCCTGCAGTTAATTACGTTACCGCATTGCGATAACCACTTTCTCCTGCTCCGGAAATTCATTTTGTGTCGTGTGTGTTTTTGTTTGTTTTGGTTGTCCGTGGATTGTACACGGAGACTAGTTTATGTCGTCGCCCGTAGGGCACGGATTAGTCCAAATCCGTATATTTTAGATTTGGGCTTAGGTTTATTTAAGGACCGTTAATCTGGTTTGAAATTAAGATCAACTTAAATATGTGAGCATTTGGGCTCAATTTGTTCTTGCTAAGAATGTGTTAGTCTAATTTGAGACTAAGATCAACTTAGAAAAATTTTAAGGATCATTTTTATTTAAGATCCAACAAAAGAGCATTTGGGCTCAGCTGAGAGAAAATTTCAAAGACTTAGCCAATTTGGGCTAAGTCTACTTAGCCTTTTTCTTTTCAAAAGTGCTAAGCATTTATTTGGGCTCTGTTTGTTCAGCGCTTTTCTTTTCATGTAAAAGTGCTAAGCATTTATTTGAGCTCTGACGCTCACATGTATGTCATGTGAAGTATTCAGTCATGGGCGCTGCCCAATAAATGTTGAGCACTTTTAGTCATTTTGACTAAATGTGAAGTGCTAAGCGCTGCCCAATCAGTGCTAAGCACTCAGCCGTTTTGGCTGCATATGTAGTGCTAGGTTGGCTTAGCACCCTCGTTAGGTTTCAGCAAGCATCCAGTATGCAATTTCAAAAAACCTAGAGTGCTAAGCAACCCGAACCAAGGATCTAACTAGAGAATTATGGTTTTTTTTAAAGCATGTAAACAAATTTACACTAAGTAAAATAGGAATACAACCTTTTTAGACCGGTCCTTCACTTCTAAAGCTCCATGTAGTAATCCCTTAGCTCCAAGTAGTGGTGTCTCGGACTCTCCTTAGGCTCCACTAGGCGAAAGGAACGAGCTTACTCAAAGATCTTCGAGGCCGAAGATGATCTACGTCGAAGAATCTCTAACTCAAGGTATCTCTTCACTAATTGAGGAATTAATAAAGCAAACATCATATACTAAATGGCTAGTTTGGTATAGATTAATGAAGTAGGTGTTTTGCTCACTTAAGAATAATTTTTCTCCTTTCTTTTTCACCTCACTCAAAAGTTAGAGAGCAAAAAAAGAGATGAAAAAGAAGAACAAGTGATCGACCATGGGTGAGAAAATATCTCAAGAGATATTAGTAGAGAGTTAACCATGGCTAAAGATAATGGTTGGCTTAATAAATATCTAGAGTAAAACAAAATTAGTGGACTAAGTCAAGGTTTCTACATGCTTCCACAAGCATCCCAAACCATGCCGATTTCCATCTAATTTTGATTTATCCCTTAATAATTAAATCCCCAAATTATCTTTAGTTTGGTATGAGTCTAATACACCCATGTCCAATATATCATCAAGCATGACACAAAATAAATACATTAATATATATCACACATATATATATATTTAAATGTATTAGTAGAAAAGAAATTCTTAAGTGAGCTAATATTAGTTAATATATATTAATTTATCAAATATATAATTATATATTAAATTATTAAATCAACACTTGATTTAATAATCCGGCTATATCACATATAACCGACTAATATCATTTATATCAACTTATCAAATCAACACTTGATTCAATAACCCGACTATATCTCATATAACTAACTGATATTATATATCGCGAGATTAGAATACGATATCACATACACGTACTAATCTCGGTCATGCACATATCACATATGTGCCCTACTTCGTTTCGCTTGAGCCAGGAAACCTCTGTGTAGGACTCTAAAGACTCATCAATACGCCAGCAGTAAGTAATGATCATATCAGTTACCCACAAGCCGTCAGCGGTACTAGCTGGACGTAACGGCTATCCAGGTATTGAGCGATCATAAGATCAACAAGCAAGCTTGTCCAAACTCCCATGAATCCAGTAAGTAACACTACCGTACCGTCCGGTCTCTTCGTCTGATATGTCGCATATCGAGTCTGGGGGTAGTAAACGTCAGACCCCAATAACTTGATAAGTCATGACGATATGAGGCTCATAATGGGTCGAGAAACTACTGATAACACTTACTAGTAAATCTCATCATCAGCCCTGGCCAGGGACTTCCTGTTTAGCGAATCGAGCATAGCGCAACATCAACCCCCAATATCGGGAGAGACGAAACCTCTCGTATCGCTCATTGCCTCCATGTGACTCAGGACTATACCAAAAATCCACCTGTTTGCACGCTCTCTTGAGCATGGTAGAGAGGAAATCAAAGCACAGTGGGAATCACACAAGACTCTATGACGATCTCGGGTCTACAGACTAACTTGTACCAGTGTCACCAAAGAACTGCTATATGACGATAGGTATAATACCATCTAGGAGTTCTCGGCGAGTCATGTTCGGTGTACCCATTCTCCAATGAGCACCTGTGTACAATCTTTGATGTCAAACACCAATAGATGTGGGATTATCCATCGCCCCATACAGGATCAAGAAACGTACACACTAGTCTATTCTGGAATATCGATGCCCTGTCTCGATACTCTCTCGACTAGGAACAATTAAAGGATGAACTTGTAGACTACCCTGGCCCGATTAGTATGATCTCCATCATAATCCTGGTAGTCAAGTACACATCCTAAGGGCTTTATCAACATGTAACGAAGAGACGGTATAATGATACAAGTGTACATGTTAAGATAAAGAGCAACCAGATAATATACTATCATGTCGAGTAAGAAAGTCCTCTCTATATATGTCCAAGCATCCACTATAATATACAATCATGTACAATAATGGCCTCTAGGGCATACATATAACTAACAATCTCCTACTTGCACTAAGGCCAATTGTTGTGGTATCTCATACCCAACATCCCGAAAAGTCTCTCAAAGGGCCTTCGTGAGTGGATCCGCCGTGTTATTCTTCATGTCAACTCTCCTGACCTTGATCTCCCGGAGATCAACTATCTCCCTGATCAGGTGATACCGCCTAAGAATATGTCTGGATCACTGATAGGACCTGGGTTCCTAGGCCAAAGCCACAGCTCCATTGTTATCATAACACACAAGTATTGGATGCTTAATGGTAGGAACCTCACCAAGTTCATCTCATGAACTTGTTCATCCAGACAGCCTCTTTAGCAGCATCGTTGGTAGTGATGTATTCAGCCTTTATCGTCGAGTCTGCTACGGTATCTAGCTTGGAACTCTTCCAACATACCGTCCCTCCACTGAGGGTAAAGACAAAACCCGAGACTGTCTAACAGTCATCCTTATCACTCTGGAAGCTCGAATCGGTAAAGGACTCGACATGGAGTTCACCGTTACCATACACCAAGAACATTTCTTTAGTCCTTCTCAAGTACTTAAGAATGTTCTTCACTGCTGTCCAGTGTTTCTCCCAGGATCTGATTGACACGTACTCACTACACCTAGTGAGTATGATACATCATCTTAGATCTATCTTTATAGATCTTAATCCCTGGATGTGGGAGGCATCACCCAGATCTTTCATGGAGAAACTGCGATAAGTAGAGCTTGACCGAGTGTATCATAGGAACATCATTTCCTATCAAGAGTATGTCATCCACGTACAATATGAGGAAGACAACCTTACTCTCTACAACCTACTTGTATATACAAGGTTCATCTATGTTTTTTATGAAGTCAAACTCTTTGACTGCCACATCAAAACAGATGTTCCAACTCCGCGGTGCCTGCTTCAATCCGTAGATTGATTTAAGCCACTTGGACACCTTTCCACTGCTCCCACTGTCTACGAAGCCCTCTGGCGGTTTCATGTACACGCTCTCTTCTAAATCACCATTTAGAAAAGCGGTTTTGACGTCCATCTGCTAGATTTCGTAGTCAAGGTATGCAGCGATGGCAAGTAGGATCCGGATGGACTTAAGCATAGCCACTGGAGAAAAGGTTTCATCATAATCTACACCTGGTCGTTGATGAAAACCTTTTGCTACAAGTCTAGCTTTGAAAGTCTCAACTTTTCCATCTACACCAAGAATCTTCTCAAGATCCACTTGCTCCCGATGGGTTTTATCCCTTCAGGAGCAACTTCCAAAGTCTATACTTTGTTGGTGTACATGGATCCATCTCAAATCGCATTGCATCCAGCAATTTCACAGAGTCCCCACTCGTGATGGCCTGCTCAAAACTAGTTAGGTCATCATCTTCCATGATGCAATCCTCGCTCCCACCGTCAATGAGAAAACCGCAGTATCACTCAGGCGGATGAGGAATCCTATTAGATCTGCGGAGTGGCTGAGGTTCATTGGAGACTATCGAATCCTCCGGTTCTACCAAATCATCAGCTGTAGTTTGTGTAGCTGGAACTTCTTCCATTTCTACCTCATGACCACTAATTCTTTCATAAGAAATTCCATTTCTAAAAAGGTGGCATTTCGAGAAACAAAACACCTTTTGTTCCTCAGTGTGGTAGAAGATATACCTTCGCGGATGCTTGGGATATCCTACAAACTTGCACAGGACTGACCTTGCCTCGAGCTTGTCCGTATTTTGCTTTTTAACATAGGTCGGACAACCCCATATCTTAACTCGTTTAAGAGATGGTCTCTTCACATTCCATATCTAATATGGAGTAGTAGGCACTGATTTGGTTGGAACTCTATTCAATAGGTATTCGGCTGTCTCCAGTGCATAACCCCAAAAAGAAATAGGCAACTCAGCAGTACTCATCATAGTGCGCACCATATTTAATAGGGTGTGGTTTCTCCACTCCGATACACCGTTGTGCTGTGGTGTATACGGAGGAGTAGGCTGAGAGAGAATCTCATTCTCTTTTAAATAGTCACGGAATTCCGTGCTCAAGTATTCTCCTCCCCGATCAGATCGAAGGATTTTAATACTTTTACCCGTTTGGTTTTCTACTTCGCACTTATATTCCTTGAATTTCTCAAAAGCTTCAGACTTGTGTTTCAACAGAAACACATGTCCGAATCTTAAGAGATCGTCGGTGAATGTAATGAAGTATGAAGAACCATTCCTGGCATGTGTAGACATAGGACCGCATACATCACTATATAACAGTCCCAAGAGTTCAGTAGCTCTTTCTCCGTGTCCAGTAAACGGAGTTTTGGTCATTTTGCCTTTGAGACATGACTGGAAAGTTTCATAAGATGTAAATTCGAACGGGTTCAAATATCCATCCGTATGTAACTTAGCTAGTTGCGTCGCATTGATATGACCTAGTCTACAATGCCACAAGAAGGATTCGTTCATTTCTGAACTTTTCTTCTTGTGTGTGTTCTGTATGTTAAGAACTGTATTTTGATTCAGAACGTATAAACCGTTTCATAACGCACCAAACCCAATCAACACTTGATTTAGGAAAATGTTCATAACATTTTTCTCTACTACAAAGTTATATCCTTCTCTATCTAATAAAGAAATTGATATTAAATTGCACATCATAGATGGTACGTAATAACAGTCGTTCAAGATCAATGTATTCCCATTTGGTAATATAAGGTGATATTCACCAACTACTTTGGCTGCCACACTTGCACCATTCCCTACTTTTAGAGAATGGTCACCGTTTCCCAGTTCTCTACCTCTCTTAAGCCCCTGTAACATATTACATATGTGGGATCCTAATCCGGTATCTAACATCCAGGACGTAGAGTGTACTGAGAAACAGTTCTCGGTAATGAACACACCCGAAGAAGATGCATCAACATGCTCATTCCTCGTTCGGGTCGCGTGGGAATCCGGATATTCCCCTATTTCCTGCTGATACTTATAACAGTTATAAGGTAGAGCGGAACCAACGTTCCCCAGCCCAGTATAACAAGCGGATTCGGTCAATACATCCATATTATTATCTTGATTAAGGCATGTCATGGTCGCTACCAAGAGAGAGAGAGAAGAAAACACTGCGTGCGCCCTTGCAAGATTAGATTGGTTATTATTTTATCTAATCAGGATAGCTCCCACTATTTTTATCAAATCTTCTTTCAAACCCTAAAAGGTAAGACTAGCCGGAATTAATTACACCCTACAAGTTCTCCAATCGTTCAGCCATGCCAGTGTCGGTACTCTGAGGAAGGTTTCCCGTGCTTTCGCACGGACCTAATTAAAATAAACCTCATTTTCCTAGAGGCATAACCCCGTTAACACCTTTCTTAGACACCCACTTGATCAGCTAATTTTAAAGTGAAAAACTCTCTCAGGAGTAACTCTTACTCGCAGTGGATATCGGGATCCAACTATCTCATAGAAGGCATGCAATCTCATTGCAACTTTTTCAACACTTGAAATTCCCGATAATGTTTTTGCCCCTAGCAACTTATGACCTTGGCTATGGTCAACAAATCATAAGGTTTAGCCAAGTTCAACCCGTCATTTTCTGATTGAATTAATCCCACCCATACGACCCTTGGCTATGGTCAACAAAGTCGTACGACTACCATAATCTAATCGCAACATATGCTTTGCAGATAAGCACTAATTAGCTACCGCACACTACGCCTTAGCTATGGTCAACAAACGTAGCACGAATACTAAATAGCACTTATCTGAAATGACGGAGGGCTACGACAGGTTTTTAAGAAAACTTTTTGCGTAATGAACTTGATATCGTTGTAGAATCGAGTAATCTAAAAAGGAGTGGTTTAAGATCTGCTTTTAAAATCGAGCTTTTCAAAATAAACCGAGTGGGTGTAGCATCTGCTAGCTTTTGCTAAAGAGGTCATTCCCGGTGAAGGAATCTCGGCTCTTTCCTCATCGAATGAGGTGCTGGATATTCATCAAGGAATACCACTATGCAAAGAAAGAACTAGAGCTACCTTTTTGAAAATTTGATTCCACAACATCATTGGGTTTCTTTCCTTTTCATTAATCTCATTAATAAAGTCCCATCATTTATGCTTCCTAAGCATCACAGATAAAGAAACGAAAATACAACGTACGCTTATGCTATCCGCATTCACAACGGGGTCCATCATGCACCGTTGGTTAGTTAACTAACGGCAGAGTGGGGGCAGAACTAGCGCGGATGCAAAACATAAGTAACGTTTATTATATATCATATATATAATATAAAGCATTCATCTCACGCGTTTATATGATCTCATCACAGAACATTGCAGCAGAAGTCAACATATGAAATATTGGATATACTAGGAGGTCCGTGTTTTAAATTAAGCCAGTAAAAAAAACACGGATTCCACGGTTGTGATGAATAGCCAAACCCACATCCCTAGACCCCTACGAGAGCGACAAGCAACCCTTCCAATTCTAGAGTTAGGAGACCCGGACTTGACTCCTCGAGATAGTCTCCCATGGGACTCTAGAACCCGGTTACTTGTGCTCCCCGCCTTGGGTCTATCCTAATTCGGAAAAGTCAATAATATATATCAATGGTGACATCATCCTCAACCCGGAAGTGTACAAATTTTTGCATGAATGAAAATGAAAAACTCTCATCTCACGCAAAAAACCTCGGCTATTCAAACACGACGATCCAATATAACATATCCCAGCAACACATAACATCGCATGTCATCAACGTAAGTAAATATGCGTATCCCAATTGTCGTTGAAGTATAGCAACGAAACCGGCGATACACCACATATTACACTTACGGTCGTAGAAAAGAAAATGAAAACTACAATAATTGGAATCCGCAACATTCTTAGACATCATAAACCCGAAATATCACATACTTCGGATTTCATGCCTAACCGTATAAATTCCTTAGACATCATAAACCCGGAATATCACATATTCCGAATTTCATGCTAACGTTATAAACCCGGCATTTTAGTCTCAAATTGAAAACACTTTTCAATAACCAGTCTGGCAATTCAACAAGATTCCCGACAAATGATCGAATGCTTGTCGGAAACATTAGTAGACAGCCGCACCCCCGATGCCGTCGACGAAATGCACTTAGGCGGAACACCGCGGCCGCGAGCATCCGAACGGATGCTTTTGGCAACGGGGTTCTCCTACAGTCACTTAGTCGGGGCTATGGGGCATGGCTATCTAGTAGTGTTATGCGGCGAGTGTTTGCGTACTATACGAGATTGCGACGGAGATTTGATCCGAATCAAAACCCCGTGGCAACCGATCAAAAGAGACTAAATCGCTAGATTTACAAAGTACTAACTGGTTTTCACAAAAACTAATTATTGTGGATTCTAAATATTGTATCAAGAATCACAGATATCTAAACGACGTTAAATATTTCGATCGATTTATCAAACTCCCAAAATTCCCAGAGACCTCAACACTTGAGTCACACTTAAAATTACCCAGAATGTGCCACAAGTACATACGGATCAACACAAGAAGCCATGTTACCTGCCTCACCAACGACGCCGCGGTTGCGTGGCTGTTTGGTCGAGTTGGGCTATCGTTTTTCTTGGGGATCCATACAAAACCCTGCACAATTTTCTGGTAATTTTTAAACTGGAAAAATCCAACATTTGAAAAAATTTCCAGAGAGTGGAAAAAGTTTGGGTTTCGATGTTCGATCGAACACTTTAACTTCGTCTAGACGACTCCTAATGCTCTAGCTTGTCTCTGATACCACTGCTGGGTTCGCTTAGCACCCTCGCTAGGTTTCGGCAAGCATCAAGTATGCAATTTCAAAAAATCTAGAGTGCTAAGCAATCCGAACCAAAGATCTAACTAGAGAATTAGGGTTTTTTAAAGCATGTAAACAACTTTACACTATGTGAAATAGGAATACAACCTTTGTAGACCGGTCCTTCACTTCTAAAGCTCCGTGTAAGAGTCCCTTAGCACCAAGTAGTGGTGTCCCGGACTCTCCTTAGGCTCCACTAAGCGAAAGGAACGAGCTTGCTCAAAGATCTTTGAGGCCGAAGATGAGCTACGTCGAAGAATCTCTAACTCAAGCTATCTCTTCACTAATTGAGGAATTAGTGAAGCAAACAACCTATACTAAATGGCTAATTTGGTATAGATTGATGAAGTAGGTGTTTTGCTCACTTAAGAATAATTTTTCACCTTTCTTTTTCACCTCACTCAAAAGCTAGAGAGCAAAGAAGGAGATGAAGAAGATGAACAAGTAATCAACCATGGGTGAGAAAATATCTCAAGAGATATTAGTAGAGAGTTAACCATGACTAAAGATAATGGTTGGCTTAATAAATATCTAGAGTAAAATAAAATTAGCGGACTAAGTCTAGGTTTCTACATGCTTCCACAAGCATCCTAAACCTTGCCGATTTCCACCTAATTTTGATTTATCCCTTAATAATTAAATCTCCAAATTATATTTAGTTTGGTATGAGTCACATACACCCATGTCTAATGTATCATCAAGCATGACACAAAATAAATACATTAATATATATCACATATATATATTTAAATGTATTAGTAGAAAAGAAATACTTAAGTGAGCTAAAATTAGTTAATATATATTAATATATCAAATATATAATTATATATTAAATCAACACTTGGTTTAATAATCCGGTTATATCACATATAACCGACTAATATCATTTATATCAACTTATCGAATCAACACTTGATTCAATAACCCGGTTATATCTCATATAACCGACTGATATCATATATTGCGAGATTAGAATACGAAATCACATACACGTATTAATCTCGGTCCCGCACATATCACATATGTGCCCTATTTCGTTTCGCTTGAGCCAGGAAACCTCTGTGTAGGACTCTAAAGACTCGTCAATACGCCAGCAGTGGGTAATGATCATATCAGTTACCTACAAGCCGTCAGCGGTACTAACTGGACGTAACGGCTACCCAGGTATTGAGCGATAAGATGATCAATAAGCAAGCTTGTCCAAACACCCGTGAATCCAGTAAGTAACACTACCATACAGTCCGGTCTCTTTGTCTGATATGTCGCATATCGAGTCTGGGGGTGGTAAACGTCAGACCCCAATAACTTGATAAGTCATGACGATATGAGGCTCATAACGCGTCGAGAAACTACTGATAACACTTACCAATAAATCTCATCTTCAGCCCTAGCCAGGGACTTCCTGTTATACCCAATCGAGTATAACGCAACATCAACCCCGAATACCGGGATAGACGAAACCCCTCCTATCGCTCATTGCCTCCATGTTACTCGGGACTGTACCCAAAATCCACCTGTTTTCACGCTCTCTTGAGCGTGGTAGGGAGGAAATCAAAGCACAGTGGAAATCACACAAGTCTCTATGACGATCTCGGGTCTACAGACTAACATGTACCAGTGTCACCAGAGAACTGCTATATGATGATAGGTATAATACCATCTAGGAGTTCTCGGCGAGTCCTGTTCGGTGTACCCATTCTCCAATGAGCACCTGTGTACAATCTTTGATGTCAAACACCAATGGATGTGAGATCATCCATTTCCCCATATAGGGTCAAGAAACGTACACACTAGTCTACTCTGGAATATCGATGCCATGTCTCGTTACTCCCTCGACTAGGAACAATTAAAGGATGAACTTGTGGACTACCCTAGCCCCACCAGTATGATCTCCATCATAATTCTGGTAGTCAAGTACACATCCTAAGAGCTTTATCAACATGTAACGGAGAGAAAGTATAATGATACAAGTGTACATGTTAAGATAAAGAGCAACCAGATAGCATACTATCATGTCGAGCAAGAAAGTCATCTCTATATATGTCCAAGCATCCACTATAATATACAATCATGTACAATAATGGCCTCTAGGGCATACATATAACTAACATGAAGTGCTAAGCACTTTTATTCAGTGCCCATATGTGTTTCACGTGTGGCGCTGGCCTTCTGTTTTGGGCGCCCGCGTGTTTTTCACGTGAGGCGCTAGGCGCTGTTAAAAGGGGGCGCCCACGTGATGAGCACGTGAGGCGCTAGTCTTTTTTTCTTTTTTTTTTAGAGATTAAATCTCTGTTAATGGCATTTTGACCATTAATGATCACCAAGATCTTCGATTTTTGAAGATCTGGGATTGGTTTTTAAGAACCAAGTTCTTTTATAGGTTCCTTTCTCCTTTTGTTTTTTTTTCTTTTGGGCCTAGTTCTTTTCTGAATTTTTGATTCTCAAGAACAAGATCTTCTCGATGAGAATTAAATTCTCAACTTATGAGAGACTTGTCTTGTGGATCTCAGATCCAGAGAAAGAACTAAGTTCTTTAAAAAGAGTTAAACTCTTGGATGTGATAGAGTTGTTTTGATCTCTTTTCTTTACCTAGGGTTTTTAGAAGGAATGTCTTCTTTTTTTAGAATTGAATTCTCTGTTCTTTTTGAGAGCTTCATGTATTTTTTCTGTCCCCCCTCCACTTGTAGTCATTCCTCTGAGATTTGAAGTCTCGGGTCCTTTATATAGTGAAGGCAAGTTTGTTACTTAATTCTAAGAAAATCTCTCATTGAGATATTCCAATTGATTTAATTGGACCCAAAATTGAGTTGGGGAATTTTACCCACCATTGGATCTTTGATCCAAGGACTTCTATTTTTACAGAATATGATTTTTGTTTTTAACGAGATTGGGAAAATATTTTCCCCTATACAGAATTTATTCTGTAAAACGGTGATTTTTTAATCACCGTTGGATTTTTAATCCAAGGGTTCTCTGTTTTACAGAGAGCAATTTTTCTTGTTTAGAAAGATTGAGAGAATATATTCCAAAATAGAATTTTATTCTATAATTGGATTTTTGATCCAACCAAGAGTATCTTTCTTATTTTCGAAAGATTTGGGAAATGTTTTCTCCCAACAGAATTTAATTCTGTATTTTGATGATTTATCATCTTCGTTAGATCATTGATCCAACGACTCTGTTTAACATGGAGTATTGTAAAATTTTAATGCTACCTGGGCGCTGGCGCTCACGTGTTATGCACGTGGGACCTATTTAAGAATTTAACTCTTATAATGGGTATTTATGTGCTTTGCACATTGGCGCGCGCATGATGAGCACGTGCGGCGTCATATAAGAATTTAATTCTTACTCAGAAAATGTTTCTGTGCTTTGCACATTGGTGTTGGCACCCTCGTGGGGAGCACGTGAGACGCCATATAAGAATTTAATTCTTACTCAGAAAGTGTTTCTGTGCTTTGCATATTGGCTTTGGCGCCCTCATGGGGAGCACGTGAGGCGCCGCCTCATGTACGATGGTTTCTTTTCACCTTTTTTCTCTGCTTTTTCTGAGTCAAACTTTCTTTTCCAAAGCCTTCTTTTGTCAGAGCTTGGAAATAGTTCCACCATGCACAATATTTTTTATGCCAAGACTTAAATGCCTCCCTTTATAATCTAAGTAATGCTCATCTTCTCTCTCACTTTCAGAGAATCATTTTAACAGAGAAGAGCCATGGTTTGCAATCATCCGCATGCTAATCAGCAGCCATGGGAGGTTCCTATCGAGGAAATTGTTCCTCGTTTTGTTGCACGCTTGGTGAATCCCGCTCTTACAGATGACCAATGTGATACGGTGCTGCACGAGCTCTTGACTCGTAGAGGATCTCCTCTCTCCATCGGCTCCATTTGGCTCCGGATGATCTTCCTGTCCGTGCTCGATGACATTCCTTCTCATCCAGTGGAGATGACTTCGGCGATGCTTGACGCAGCGGAGGAAAAGATCGAGTGCTTTCATGAGGCACTTTTGATTACCAAACCTCTGAAGGATCGCTCTGTTCAGCTGCTAAGCTAGATACGGGCTCAGTGGACCATCATCTCTACCTTCGCCGATGGGCACGACGCTAACTGATGGGGAGCAACTCCTCGCGAAGATCGCCGCTTCGACATGGTTGAGAAGGCTGAGAGAGCTTTAGAAAACTTTATTCATAGTTTTGTAAACCCTTGTATTTTTGATCCCGTATTTGGTGATCTATTTCCTGTAGCATAAAATGTTTATTTAAATGCTTTCCTTTTATCGTTGACCACCGAGTGCTTCATTTCTAACACCTGTTGTCACGCCCCGCTTCTGAGTGTACGGGAAGAGGGCGCGACGAGGCCGCTACGCATTTACTCAGAAGTAAACGAGCTAAGCATATCTAAGCAATATAAAATAAAATGTACACAAGAGAAAAGATGTAAATGAACAGCAACTTTATTTATTAACATTCTTTTTACAATACAGCTGAAAAGTAAATACATGGAATGAAAGCAATGCCTAAACGGTGGCATAACAGAAATGAAAATGGAATAAGTACAAGTGGCTACAGCTCTGGGTCTTCGGTGTACTGCTCAGGAGCCTGCTCCAAATGCTCCTGACTGGTCTCGTACTCCTCAGCGTCGGGACCTCCTGACAACATTCCAAAGAATAAGAGAAATAGGAATGTCGTCAGCGAACAATCGCTCGGTAAGTGCCAAAGATGAGGGAGAAATAGAATAAACAGAGAGAGTATAATTTTATAATGTTTTATTATAATGCTAGCGTGGTTATTTGTAGCTTAGTACAGAAAATGCCAGTGTATACGAGGGGAGTCCCACTTACGCTGGAGACTTTGGTAACCCATAGTACAAGGCTCCGTCGATAATACCACGGAACAACGGCATGGATGTAATTACGTCTTAAGTGACCATCTCGTGCCACCTTTAACATGTTCCATACCAGTCTACCCCTTTATAACCCCGTAGTGTTTATGTATTGATTGTATTGATTGTATGAATTGTATTGTCTTGTCTTATATTATAAATTGTATAGATGGATGACTTGCCGAAACCATGATATCAGTAAATGGAACAGATATAATGGATGAACATGTAGATGGAGTATATCCATGGTTCGGTTCGGTCAAGTTGTATAGATTGAATAGATTGAATATATGGATTCATATTGAATTGTGGTTTTATACTTGAATCATATTCAAGTCAGATTGATTAGATTGAGACTCAGTCTGAGTCAGACACTTTGAAAAGAAATTGAAGTCCTGAATTAATTTTGATGTTATCGGTAACTGCTGCACATGGACGGCATGATTTGTGTCTTTTTCCAAGACAATTATCGTGTTGATAACATCGTTTATTAGATTGTCTACCTTAAATAGGCAAGCACCCATATCTCCGGCTCCCTGAGGCTTAAGAGACTGGTCCCGCTTAAACCTATGTTTACTAGAGTCCTTATTGTAATTTAATATAACTTGAGGGGGTTTTATGTAAAAATAGTTTTGAAAATGTGTAAAGATCACAATCAAAGAAATTTTTAAACCGCAATCAATAACGGTGTCAATCGTAGGTTCGTTAGCGAGTGCGGATCGTCCACAGGAAAAGTGTGATTTGCTCGTATTTGGTTTAGTTGAGTCGAAAATTAAAGGAAAGAAAAGAAAATTTGATTCAAGATTTATGAATTTTAGCTTCAAGAATTAAGAGAAAATAAAGATCAAGAAATCAAGAATCAAGAATCGTCCAATTTGAATTAGTTATCAAGATTTGTAATGAGGCTCGTAGGAATCGATCGAATCGATAGTGATTGATGAAGAATTATGATTATAAATTCTTATCTATTGAAGATTTGTTTCTAAATCGATGACGATCAACGAGGTTTAGGGATCTCTTGCGGAAACTAGGGTTTCATCATCTATCTCTTGTCCTTTCGTTGATTTTCATTCAAATTCTAGGCTCTAGGAAATTCAATCATCGATCGTTGATCTCTAATTAAGAGCGAAAATATTCAAGAAAGCATCTCGCTCGAAACTAGGTTGTCGATGATTCAATTTCCTAAAGTTTACAAACTCATAAGACTTAAGAATCGTTCAAGAATATAATCATCATCATCTATCAATTTTCTCGATTCTTCCACGAGCGGAGTTTTTACTCAAACATCGTAACAAAGAAAACAATCAAGAATTGAGATCTCATCATAATGCTCAAATATAAAGAAAAGCAAGATTAAGAAATTTCACCTTTTATTATTCAACAATTCCGTTACAATTCGCTCAAGAACTACAAGAATTTGAGGAAAGAACTCGATCGTCAAATTAGCTCCGCATCGTCTCCGTAAGTCGCGGATCGTCTTGGATCACTTGCTCGGTTAAAGATCGGCGTCGCTTCTAAAAGGTTGAAGGCTTCTTGCTTGATTTGTACTCGGAGATCTTGAATTTGGCTTTTGGTAATTGGATTAGGATTTGGATGCACAAGTTGTGTCACTCAACTTGTGTTGGAAATTGTTGAACAACCTCTAGATTGAAGCCTTTGGGTCCTTTTTATAGCCTTGATTAGGATTAGCTTCCTTTAGAAGCTAGGTTAGGATTAACTTCTCTTGCAAGCTTGGTAGTTGAGTAGAAGCTTCTAGGTTTAGTTAGTTAACTAGCTTCCTTTAGGAGCTTGGAGGTTAGGAAGAAGCTTCTAGGTTGAGTAAGTTATGTGGCTTGCTTGAGAAGCTTGAAGGTTTTAGCTTATACAAAAATCTTGGCTGTTCGGACAGAAGCTTCTAAAGATCTCTGGAATTTACAGTGGCTTGAAGAAATTTGCCAAGTGAAAGGAGAAGCCTGGAATGAAGAACTGCTGATGTCATGCTGATGTGGCCGTGGATCCGCCGCCAATAGGGCCCTACGGCCGCGGATCCGCGGCCCTTTAGAAGCCTTAGTGCTTTAAACTTCCAGGTATTTCCTCTGTTGGCTTTGTGGCACTTTTCTGATGTGTGGAATCTCATAAATCTTTCTTGTTCACTGCCAGATCACAAGTCTTGGACTTGGCGTATTTTTATCAGCACTTTTATCGGTTTTGGCTCATTTCCTGGAATTTCCTGCACACATTCTCGAGACAAGTGTTGCGATATACAAAGATCATGCGTGCAATAATAAACACTCAATTTCCCTCAAAATGCCGGTTATAATGTATAACACATGTTATTTGATATTTTGCAGATGAATTGCTAATATGTGCTATATTCATACCGAACACCTTTAGATGATTGCAAATAGTAGTGAAATTGATGCGTTAAAAATGCAATATTTTCGACTGATCAAGGGAGTTTTATGTAAAAATAGTTTTGGCATAATATTCAAAATACAGCTCAAGTATTTAATTATTGTCTTTAGATTTTTCATAGATGTGTATTTTACAATTGTGCAATTTCTAGTAAATAGAACCTAGTTTCCATAGTATATGGTATTTTCTTGAAATATTGTACTTGTTTTGTATTTGGATGGTATTTTCATGTAATAGGGATTCCTTTGATTTTAGAAAATTTGGAATATTTATATAATCAAAATAGATATTTTGATAATAGATTTATAGATATTTAATTAAAATAATTTATTTATTTTCTTGTAGAAATCTCATTTTCTAAAGAAAAATATATAAGAATTCCATCGAGATCGAATTCTCCTTACGGAGGTCTGCATCTCGCTCTACTAAGCCCGAGGATGTGCGATAATCCGCACCATCCCGAACGGGGTCCCCAAAATGGGTTGTAGAGGCGCAATTGCATGGAAATTGTTTTATAGAAAACGGTTTTGTAAGTTTAGTGTATTTATTTGCAAAGTCGTATTTCCAGTATTCTATTGTCCCAAAATTAATCGTGCTATGATAGAGATGTGTGTTGTGATGAGGTAGGTCATTAACTCGTGAACTATCTATAGGTATAGCAAGGAATTATGATGGTTTATGTCGAAACTAAACTATATGGTATTTTTCTGAAAAAGTATGATAAAAGTTACAAAAATGATTATTTTGATGTGAAACTTGTTTTGTTGAGTTTTTTAATGTTTATTAATCAACATATGAGAATATGGTTTTATCTTGTTAAAGAAAAGTGTAGTTTTTAAAGAAAACCGAATCGGAAATCGGACTAACTCTGCTTCCGTCGGGTTTTAGAAATGGAACTTTTTAAAAATGAAGATGATAGAGGGAATTAGGACTTACTGGCTTTGATGAGTGGGGGAGGTAGAAGAAGGTCTAGAATTCATCGGTGCTTCGTTTCGTTGCCGAAAACTACTCGTATCGTCGCCGGAACTTCGTCGGAGCTTCGCCCTTTGCTAACTCCACTTGCACAATATAAAGACTTGGAAATTCTTGAGGGTTTTGGCAAGGATTTATGAGTGAGGAGGGGTGTGAAATGAAGTGGTATTTATAGGAAACCTTAAGGTTTAGAGGTGATGAAAGGGTGAACTAAAATATGTATTAAAAATGAAGTAAATGGGTGATTTATTGCCTGTGGAAAATGTGCAGAGTAAATAAGCAATACAGGAGTTAAAGGGGGAGTCCAAGGGTCTAGGGCAAAAGAAAAAAATTTGGTTTGGGCTTGGAAAATTCGGCGGCGCCGGCCCCAGATCAATTCTCGCCGGTCCGATCTTGGAGGTGGGGGCTTGGATTGGGGCCCCATGTCCCTGGCGATCTAAATGCCTCAGTGCACTCGTTTGTTTTATGTGTGACTCTTCAGTTTACGCCAGTTTACGTGTTGTGCACGTGAAGACTCTTGGGCTTCTAAAAAGAATAAAAGAAAAATAACTAAAAGATAATGTGGCTGGAGGGATTCGAACTCCGGTTCTATGGTTCAGCGGTGCAAGGTCTTACCAGTGAGCTACAAGCTCTTTCTTGCTGTTCAAAAGCAAAACAAACTTATAACTCGTATTCTGGCTTAGGTGTCCATTTCTGTATTTTAAAAAAATTCGTACAGAAAGTTAGGGTTGTTACACCTGTTCTTCCTCTGGTCGTATTGTTGCAACCTACATGTTTGCATGTGCACTTCACCCTTAGGGATTTATGCTAAGTGCAAACGCCACTGATGTGCTCGTGTCATGCACTGACCTTCCACGCACGTATATGAATGAGCCTTCTTTCACACATATCTGTAAACGAAACTTAAACTGGTGTAAACATGTGGATTACCTGTCCCCTTGTACATATGGAACTTGGGAATCGTATATCACGGCGTATATTTAATTTGGTCATACCAGCCTGGATACGGTCGCCCAGTTCTGACGATTTGGCATGCGGCTTCATTAGCTTGATGAGCTCGTATTTGTTGAGCGATATAATTATCAAGAGCAGCCTTGGAGATTGTTTCCTCCTTGGCTGCCGATAAGGCCGGAAGAGGATCTGATGTTTCTCCTCTGTCATCCTCGATAATTATCGGCGGATCCTCGGCTGGGGGTTCTGGCTGGATCATCATTCCAACCATATCCTGAAACAAGAGAGCCATCTGCTTTATGTTAGCAGCCTGCTCAGCAGCTTCATTGTCCTTTCTTTCAAGCACCCTTCGCAGGAACTATGTATCGGTCTCCTGGTCCCGGTGCTGTTCGGTTGTTGTGTCCGGGCTTTCTTTCTGTCCGTGCTGAAATGGCAGCATCTCTTGGTGCTTTTGTTGTTACACCTGAGCTTTTGTCAGCAATCGAGTTTACGGTCGATGACCTACGGAAGTACGACTTTCTTCTTTCCCGGAAGCCATGTAGACCATATACACAATCATGCCCCCAGCCTTGGTGCGTTTAGGTCCGTCACCTTTGGAGTTTGCCGCCGGTGGTGGGATTTTCTTCCGCCCCATCCTTTTGTGGGAGGTCGAAGTTAAAGGAGCCGTTGTAACAAGCGCCTGTGTAGAGGAAACTCCTCGCTGTATGACGGAGGAATGGTCTTCCTCTTGCCGAGCCTTTGATTTCTTTAGTCGACGAGAGTAATCTTTGTTGATCACAGAGTCCTGGACTTTCCGCCAGACCCTGCGAATTTGGGAGGAGAGCCGTTGATGGGGGCGCTCCGGCTTTGCCTGCACTGTATCTTCTACAGGCGGGGGCGATTTCTTTAGCACCGCCGCTGGAGAGTTCTTGCGTACCCTCTTGAGCAGATCAAAGTTATTTCCGATTGGAACAGCAGCATCAACATCCACCATTGGAGATGGTGGGGTAATTCCAGAGGGAGAATTGCCCCCATCTTTTCTCACTCGGCGCCAGTGGCGTCGTCGAGCTTGTCTTGCAAACGGGATCGCCTCAGTTTTAGATGCGGCTTCTTCGTGTCCTCGGCTTTGCTGTGGGACTGCTGTTGGCATCAACCTGTTGAAGACCGACGTCCTTGGCAGAGTTTGAGGAGGGCCGGCCAATCTTTCAAAGACCGACTTTCTGGTAAGGGAAGCACCTTTGACGTCTTCACCTGCGGGAGGAGTTGGGAGGGCTATCTATTTTAGGGAAACCCCTTCAGGTATTACGAGCCTCTTTGCGGGCCCGTTCGAGCTTTCGCTCAGCCTGTTGAAGAGTGAGACACCAGATTTGGACGGCCTGTTGAGAGGGGCCATTGTAGTCTCTAGTCGATCGAAGACCGATCTTTTGGGAGCTTCCTCTTACAGCGCTAAGGCACCGAAACTCATCGGTGGGAGCATGGTCCTAAAGAACAACCCAGTAGTGGCTTGCGTAACTTGCCCCACCGGCATTGAAAAGATAGAGGCCGTGTTGGGCCCGTTGGTTACTCCTCCAGCTGAGGTAGAGCGAGTGTTGCTGTTGCAAGAAGTGCATTGGGAAGCCATCGATTTCTCTGCTTCTGCACAGGAGCAAGACATCAAATTTTAGTACCTCGAATCCAAGGGAAACCATAGTGAACCATGATTTTATTTTCGAAACTCGACACACGAAGTGTGGAGTGGAAAGAGGAAAGGTCCCACTGGGCGTGCCAGAATCTGTTCTCCGCTGAAAGACAGGGACGAACTGGGATAAGATCGTCTTGCCTGAGTTTGGGGGCAGATGCTATTTGGATTTATCCGTCCACCTCTCCGAAAATACCAAGTTGATTTATGGCACCATATATCGGAGGTTTGGATAGATGCGGCCGTTGTAACAGACTTCATCAGATTCCCCCTTATTTTATGAGAGGTTTTTGATTGTGGGGACGCTCTTCCATGTAGGCGCAAGCCCCTGAAGTTAATTACGTTACCGCATTGCGATAACCACTTTCTCCTTCTCCAGCAGTTCACTTTGTGTCATGTGTGTTTTTTGTTTGTTTTGGTTGCTCGTGGGTTGTATACGGAGACTAGTTTATGTCGTCGCCCGTAGGGCGCGAATCAGTCCAAATCCGTATATTTTAGATTTGGGTATGGTTTATTTAAGGACTGTTAATCTTGTTTGAGATTAAGATCAACTTAAATGTATGAGCATTTGGGCTCAATTTATTTTTAACTGTGGATACGTTAATCTAATTTGAAACTAAGATCAACTTAGCAAAATTTCAAGGATCATTTTTATTCAAAATCCAAACAACAGAGCATTTTGGGCTCAGCTATAAGAAATTTTTATAGACTTAGCCAATCTGGGCTTAGTATGCTCAGTTTTTTTAATCAGAAGTGCTAAGCACTTATTTGGACTCTGTTGGTTCGGTCCCCCTTTTTTATGCAAAAGTGTTTAGCACTTGTTTGACACTCTGAACTCACATGGGTACATGTGATGCATTTAATTATGGGCGTCGCCTAATGAACGCTGAGCACTCATCCATTTTAGCTATTTATGGAGTGTTAAGCACTTTTCTCACTTTTTTTGTGGCGCCCACGTGAGGAACACGTGAGGCGTTGGGCGATGCCCAATCAGTGCTAAGCACTCAGTCGTTTTGGCTATTCATGGAGTACTAAGCACTCTTATTATTTTTGTGGCGTCAACGTGAGGAGCACGTGAGGCGCTGGGCGCTGCCCACTCAGTGCTAAGCACTTAGCCGTTTTGGCTTTTTATAGAGTGCTAAGCACTCTTATTATTTTTGTGGCGCCCACATGAGGAGCACGTGAGGCGCTAGGCACTGCTCAATCAGTGCTAAGCACTTAGCCGTTTTGGCTATTTATGGAGTGCTAAGCACTCTTATTATTTTTGTGGCGCCCACGTGAGGAGCACGTGCAGCGCTAGGTGCTGCCCAATCAGTGCTAAGCACTCAGCCGTTTTTGCTGAATGTGAAGTGCTAAGCACTTTTATATGGCGCCCACGTGTGTTTCACGTGAGCTGCTAGGCGCTGTTAAAGAGGGACGCCCATGTGGGAAGCACGTGAGGCGCTAATTTCTTTTATATGGAGATTTAATTTCTGTTAATGTTTTCAGAGAGGTTAAACCTCTATCAATAGTGCTTTGACCATTCATGTTCTCTAAAATCACTATATTTGAGAATTTTAGGTTGAGTTTTTAAAGAACTAAGTTCTCAATTTGAAGGAACTAGGTTCTTGGAGTATTCTGGACTCCCTCTTCTTTCTCTTTAAATTTGTGCTTCCCTGAATCTTTAATTCTCAAGAAGAAGATCTTCCCGATGAGAATTAAATTTTCAACTTGTGGAAGACTTGTCTTATGGATCTCGGATCAAGAGAAAGAACTAAGTTCTTTTTACAAGGGTTAAACCCTTAGATGTGATATTATATGTAATTATATTATATGTAATAGAAATATTTTGATCTTTTTTCTTTACCTAGGGTTTTGAGAAAGAAACTCTTCTTCTTTGAGAATTGAATTCTCTGTTCTTTCTATCTGTGGTCTCTCCATGGTATTCGTTCTTTTTTCGACTTGAAGTCTAGGGTCCTTTATATAGTGGAGACAAATTATTAATTGGTTTTGAGATAACCTCTCATTGAGAGATTCCAATTGATTTAATTGGACTCAAAATTGATTTGGGGAATTTACCCACCGTTGGATCTTTGATCTAAGGACTTCTGTTTTATAGAATATGTTGTTCTTATTTTTAACAAGATCGGGGAAATATTCTCCCATATACAGAATTTATTCTGTAAAATGGTGATTTTTTATCACTATTGGATTTTTAATCCAAGAGTTCTCTGTTTTACAGAGAGCAATCTTTTTTGTTTAGAAAGATTGAGAGAATATATTCCAAAAATTGGATCATTGATCCAACCGAGAGTGTCTTTTTTATTTAGAAAGATATGGGAGATATTTTCTTTTAATAGAATTTGATTCTATATTTTGATGATTTATCATCCCTGTTGGATGTTTGATCTAACGGCTCTGTTTTACAGAGAGTATTGTAGAATTTTAATTCTACCTAGACGCTGGCGCTCACATGTTGTGCACGTAGGCGCCACTTAAGAATTTAATTCTTAAGATAAGTAATCCTATGCTTTGCACATTGGCGTCCGCGTGAAGAGCACGTGCGGCGTCGTATAAGAATTTAACCTTTATTCAGGAAGCACTCCTGTGCTTTGCATATTGGCGCCCACGTGAGGAGCACGTGAAGCGCCACCATAGGATTTAATCCTATAATATTGGTTCTGGCACTGGCGCACTTGTGGAGAGGACGTGAGGTGCTGCCTTATTCCAACAGAGCTTTGCTCTTTTATTAGGTTAAATATTGGGGGAACAAAGGCTTTCGATCAATTCTACACTGACCTTGCCGACTCCACAGCCGTCGGGTAGCACAACGCCCTTGATGCCGTCAAGGAAGCTATGCCTGGGTTCGACGGCCAGGAGCTTCGTGCAAGGTATTCCCTAGCCGAGGAAGTGCCCCAGGGAGGCGACGATGAGCCAGCAGGAGGAGGCGAGGTAGCAGAGGAAAGCGCCGAGCCGGAGGTCGCCACCGAAGCTCCTGACGGAAGCGCTGAGCAGGGAGAAGCGGCGACCGAGAAGGCAACTTGAGCTACCCCCGCTTTTTTTATTAAATTTTTGTAAGCCTACGGGCATCTTGTAAGACCAGGAAGCCCATAATACCTTGTACATGGTTCGGAATATAAATAAAGAATTTTATCCCGCCTATGCAATATTTTTACTTTTGCAAGTGTGGATAAGCCGGCGTCCCGCCGATGCTAAGTATATATAGATTCGAGTGTCGAGCGAGCGCGACATGCGAACAAGCGAACGCCAAGTATAGGGAGGCCGGGCGCCCCTCCTCACCCCGGAGTCGAGGTAGCGGTCGAGCACGACATGCGAATGAGCGAACGCCAAGTATAGGTAGGCCGGGCGTCCCTCCTTACCCCGGAGTCGAGGTAGCGGTCGAGTACGACATGCGAACGATCGAACGCAAAGTATAGGTAGGCCGAGCGACCCTCCTCACCCCGGAATCGAGGTAGCGGTCGAGCGCGACATACGAACGAGCGAACGCCAAGTATAGGTAGGTTGGGCGCCCCTCCTCACCCCAGA
Source organism: Agapanthus africanus (assembly GCA_030015575.1). Taxonomy (NCBI): domain Eukaryota; kingdom Viridiplantae; phylum Streptophyta; class Magnoliopsida; order Asparagales; family Amaryllidaceae; genus Agapanthus; species Agapanthus africanus. The sequence continues at coordinate 435,916,878 of JASDDO010000008.1, read as the reverse complement.
ATCAAGGCAGAGGTCGAGCGCGACATACGAACGAGTGAACGCCAAGTTTAGGAAGATCAGCGTCCCTGGATTTGGCCTTGGATGAGCTGAGGACGTCCCATGACTAGGGCTTTGGATCCGCAGAGTGGCCGGGAAGGGAGCTGCCCTCAGCGGATGAGCGAGCAGGAAACTACTCGGCCGCCCCGTGACGAGGGTTTTGGATCCGCAGAGTGGCCGGGCAGGGAGGTGCCCTCAGCGGATGATCCGAGCAGGAAACTACTCGGCCGCCTCGTGACGAGGGCTTTGGATCCGCAGAGTGGCTGTGCAGGTAACTGCCCTCAGGGGATGATCTGAGCAGGAAACTACTCGGTCGCCTCGTGACGAGGGCTTTGAATCCGCAGAGTAGTAGGGCAGGAAGTTGCCTTCAATGGATGATTCGAGTAGGAAACTACTCGGTCTTCTCGTGACGAGGGCTTTGGATCCGCAGAACGACCGGGCAGGAAGCTGCCTTAAGCGGGTGATCTGAGTAGAAAAGTACTCGGTCGTCTCGTGACGAGGGCCCTGGATCTGCAGAGTAGCCGGGCAGGAAGCTGCCCTCAACGGATGATCCGAGTAGGAAACTACTTGGTCATCTCGTGATGAGGGCTTTAGATCCGCAGAGTAGCCGGGCAGGAAGCAGCCTTCAGTGGATGAGCCGAGCAGGAAACTACTCGGCTGCCTCGTGACGAGGGCCTTGGATTCGCTGAGTAGCCGGGTAGGAAGCTGCCCTCAGCGGAAGAGCCGAGCAGGAAACTACTCGGCCGCCTCATGATGAGGGCTTTTGTATCTTGGCCTCCTTGATCCTAGGGATTTCTTGGAGATGTCGTTCAACCTTCCTTGACCCGCAAGGGGGAAATGAGCCAGCAATCGGATGCCACATGGCCGCGCCTTACCAAGAAGATGCGATATTCCGTGATTCACGCTATGGCGTGAGAAGATCTCGGCCGTTGGAAGACTTTTGTTGAGGCTATAAATATCGAAGGTATGGCCTCACCTTCAGGCATCCACGTTGATTTCCTTCTAGCCACTTCGTCTCTTCCTGATGACGGGCTGCACGTACACCATTTGGGAGATCGTATCTCGAGACGACATGTATTTCTATGGTCTCGATCGTTCTGAGGTGACGTATGAGGCCGTGAAAGGTCATTTAGAGGGCCACTGTAGGCGTCTTCTTCCTCATCGATCCCCTCTCCTGCAGGTGCTAATCTATGCGATATGGAGGTCTTCCCCGGGTCTTTACAAGGCCCTGTCCCCGCAGGCAATGGATGGGGCGTTTGACAAGATGCACACAGCCCATGAGCTGGGTCTGATCATGAAGAGCAGGCGGGATCGCTCAACGGATATTCTGAAAGTGTTTCCTAGCACCACCACAAGGTTTATACCGGCATCAAGCATGCAATTTAAAAAATTTGGGGTGCTAAGCTACACTAACCTAGGATCTAACTAGAATATTAGGGTTTATATGAACATATAGCAAATTCTATACTAAGAGATAGAGACTGCAACCTTTGTAGACCAAGTCCTTCCCTTCTAAAGCTTCGGGTTGTGGTCCCTACGGCTCCTCGAAGCTCCACTTGAAGAAGTGAATGAACTTGCTTCGCGATCTTCGTTTCGAAGATGATCCACCCGAAGTTTCTCTAGGTCAAGCTACCTCTTCACTAATCTAGTATTAGTGAAGCAAACAACCTAGTCTAAAGTGCTAATCTAGACTAGGATGATGAAATAGGGTGTTTAGCTCACTAAGTAATCTCTAAATTCCTAGGATTCACAACTCATGTGAGGGTTAGGACTTTGGAGAAAGAAGAGGATGAAGATGGAGAGAGCTAAAGAGTGAGCTAGCATGAAAATGAGCAAGTGAAGAGAATGGCTCTCATATGGCTAATCACTTATTGAAGCTTGATTAAAACCTAATAGAAATATACAGCCATGCTTCAATAGTGTAGCCAAATGAATAAAAAAAATGAACAAGCCATGCTTTACACCATACCACAAATATCTCTCCAATTTCCACCTCTTTTTCTATTTTCTCAAAATAGAAAAACCATGCTTCATATATATATATATATATATATATATATATATATATATATATATATATATATATATATATATATATATATATACACATAGATAGATAGATAGATATATCTCATATATATAATTATATATTAAGAGTAGAAAATAATTAGTGGGCTTAATATTAGTTAATATATAATTATATCAAATATAAATATATATCAAATTATTAAATCAACACTTGATTTAATAATCCAGTTATATCATATATAACCGATTAATATCATTTATCTGTATATCACATTATCAAATCAACACTTGATTCAATAATCCGGTTATATCACATATAACCTAACCGATATCAAATGTCGCCAAATTAGAATACGGTATCACATACTCGTATTTAATCAGGCTCCCGCATATATCAACATATGTGCCCTACTTCTTTTCGCTTGAACTATGAAACCTCTGTGTGGGACTCTAAACACTCGTCAATACGCCAGCAGTAGGTAATGATCACATCAGTTACCCACAAGCCGTCAGCGGTACTAGCTGGACGTAACGGCTACTCAGGTATTGAGCGATTAGAAGATCAACAAGCAAGCTTGTCCAAACTTGTAACAACTCCAATTCTTGTGTACATAAAATTGATTAAAAGTTAATGTATACTTGGGGTATTTACATTTCCTGTGAGTACTATAAGTATTTGATTCAATTTTGAACAGCAAGAAGGAGCTTGTAGCTCATTGGTAAGCCCTTGCACTGCTGAACCAAAGCACCAGAGTTCAAATCCCATCAGCCACATTATCTTTTTATTTTGATTTCTTTTAATATTTTTAGAAGCCCAAGAGTCTACACGTGCACAACCCGTAAAACCAAGAGTCACACATAAAACAAACGAATCCACTGCAGTAGACGAAGCGACGGGGACACGTGGCGAGGAGGCGTGGCCTGACTCGGCCGACTCGGCAGGCGCCACCGGTCTGACTCCGTCGAAACCCAATTTTTCTTAACTCCTTTGCAACCTTTGGCCTATCTCATAACCCATGTACTATTTAATTTCCCTGCACATTTACAGAGCAAATTAAAACCCCATTTAATCCATTTTTTAATACAAAATTTTAATACACCCCTTCATTACCCTAAACCCTAATTTTTCCTATAAATACCACACCTCAAATCACCCCCACACCCTCACTCTCAAATCTCTGCCCAAATTCTCAAGAAAATTCCCTAGACTTTTTGTGTGCAAGTGGAGTTAGCAAAATGCAAAGCTCCGGCGAACTTCCGACGACAATCCGAGGAGTTTCCGGCGACGAAACGACGCACCGGGGCTTTCCCAATCTTCCTCTTCCTCCTCTCTTGACCCTAATCCATTAAGTCCCCCTTCTCTCTCTCTCTCTCTTGCTATTCTCAAATTATTAATCCTTAAAACGTGTCGGAAGCGGCGTTATCTGGCTTCCGATTCTCTTTTCTTTCAAAAATACAACATTTTCTTAATAACAAACCTACAACTTTGGATATATATTGTTTAATACTCATTAACTAAGACAATAGAACAATTTTGACATTAAAATGATGATCGTAGCAAGTTTTATTCCACTTTTACAGTAAAATACCTTTATATTTCATATCGAAATGTTTATACCTTTTAACCCGGCTAGCTTTAGAAAACTCACGAGGTAATGACCTACCTCCTCACAACACTCATATGTAACATAGCACGATGGAATTTGGGAACATAGATTTGGGAAAAATACGATTTTACACATAACTACCTCCGACTTATAAAAATCTTTTTTCTACAAGATGTGTATTTTTAACAAATCTTTGCAATGTGCCGCTACAACCCATTTCGGGAAACCCGTTGGGGATGGTGCAGATTATCGCACATCCTCGGACTTAGTAGTGCGAGATGCAGACCTCCGCAAGGAGCATACGGTCTCGAAAGATTTAAAATACAATTTTCTTTAGAAAAATATGATTTCTTTTATAAATAAAGCTTATATTTTTAATAAATAAATATATATGTAATTAATATCAAAATATCTATTTTTAATAATTATAATATTTCACATTTCCAAAATTCAAGAAAAACATTCCATTTACAAGAAAATACCAAACAATTCTAATATTACAAATAAATACCATATATTATGAAATTAGGTTTATTTCACTAGAAATGTCACATTGATAAAATATACATCAATGAAAACTCTAAAGACGATAATAAAATACTTGAGGTGTATTTTGAAAACTATACAAAATTATTTTTACATAAAACCCCCTCAAGTTATACTAAATTACAATAAGGACCCTGGAAAATATAGGTTTAAGCGGGACCAGTCTCTTGAGCCTCAGGGAGCCAGAGATATAGGTGCTTGCCTATTTAAGGTAGACAACTTAACAAACTGTGTTATCAACACGATAATCGTCTTTGAAAAACACACAAATCCTGCCATCCATGTGCAGCGGTTACCGATAACAACAAAACATAATTCAGGATTCAATTTCTTTTCTAATTGTCTGACTCGAACTGAGTCTCAATATAATCAATCTGACTTGAATATGATTCTAGTATCAAACTTCAAAACAACATGGATCTATGAATCCGTCTATTCAATCTAATCAATCTAAATTGACTGAACCGAACCATAGATATATTCCATCTATATGTTCATCCATTATATCCGTTCCATTACTGATATCATGGTTTCGGCAAGTCATCCATATATATTCAATATACAATACAAACAATACAAACAATACAATCAAGACATCGCTAGGTTTATAAGGGGTAACTGGTACGGAAGGTGTTAGAAGTGGCACGAGACAGCAACCATAAAGACACCTAACCTGAATTCAATTGCCGTTGTACCGTGGCTGAACGGTTCCTTGTACTCCATATATCGTAGCCTTTGGTCTAGTGAGACTCCTCTCGTATACACTGGCCTCTTCTGTACCAAGCTACAAACACTAGCGTTAACATTAAACACAACATTATAACAATATACTCTCTATTCTGTCTATTCCATTCTTATCTATTTATGGGACTTACCGAGCGATTTGTTCGCTGACGACATTCTCTTTCTTCTTCTTTGGAATGTCGTCAGTTGTTTCGGACTCACTGAAGATCGAGCCCGCCAGCGAGGATTTGGACCAGCTAGCTTTCGACCCAGAGCTCTAGTTAGTTGTACATTTCATTTCAGTACTTTCCATTTCTGTTATGCCACTGTTTAGACATTGCTTTCCATTCCATGTATTTATTTTTCAGATGTATTGTAAAAAGAATGTTAATAAATAAAGTTGTTGTTCAATTATATCCATTGTCATTGTCTCTTGTGCATTTTACTTATATTGCTTAGATACGCTTAGCGTGTTTACTTCTGAGTAAATACGTAGCGGCCAGTCGCGTCCCCTTCGCCGTACACCGGGAAGTGGGGCGTGATAGGTTTTGTTGGTGACCCAATGCAGGTCGGAGCTGTATAGAACCTTACCATGTAGTTCAGTTCTGCGTGGACAACCTAAGCAATATAACACAAGAACCAGCAACTGAAAACATTCTTTACAATTCACATTCCTTGAATCTTATCATTTCATATACTTTGAATCTGTCCTAACCCAAATTTTTTTTTAAGATTATGGATTCCCCAAACAACACCAGCACGAATGTCAACAACACTCCCCCACCACTGCCACTCACACCTGTCGTTGCTGCTCCAATCAACGAGCAGACGGTTCTGCTTGAGGCAATCCGCAGCCTCCTGAAAGGACAGCAGCAACAGACTGCTATTCTAATGAACCGTTCTGAGGCAGAAGCACCTAGAGTGAAGCAATTCAGGGCCTTTCACCCCAAGCAATTCTGAAGAAAAGAGAGCCCTTTGGAAGCGGAGGAATGGGCTCAAGGCATTGAAGATGGTCTGGCAGCGGCACAAGTGCCAGAGATAGCTTGGGTTCGTGTTGCGAAGTTGCAGCTCACGGACAATGCACGGGTTAAGTGGAAGGCGGAAGAAAGCCGTCTTGATCAACCCATCGAATGGAAGACTTTCCGCGACATGTTCGACGCAAAGGACTTCCTAGGAGGTCACCTATCCTAGCACTACTCTCCTTACAAAAATTTCGTCCTCTGCAACAAAGTTCAATATGGACCAAGTCAGTAGATGAATATGACGCTGGGTTCACCATGCTCAATCGGTAAGATATGTCTTAATAATTCGATTTTTCAATAAATCACATACTACACAGCTAACACAATACTTTAACAGATTTGCGGCACACCTGATACCGACGGATGAGATCAGAGCCCATCGATTTCAACAAGGTTTAGATTCGGAGATCCAGGCTGCACTGGCCACAGGAGATTTTCCGACTCATGAATCGGCTCTGAAAGCTGCCCGCCGTTATGAGGCAGTGGTAAAGATGAGGTGCAGGTCTCAATCTGCCGGAGTTAAGCGTCCTACCAACCAGATGGCAGGAGGAGCCTTGTCAAGGCCACCATTTATGCCCAGGAGACCGGGAGTACCAATCAATCGACCCAGCCCAGCATTTTGCACATACTGCAGGAGAGATGGGCATCTGATGAAAGACTGCCGGCGTGCAAATCGTCTTTGCTTAATCTGAGGCTCGGCTACTCATGACATTGGGTCTTGTCCCCGAAGACACAACCCAATTGATGCACCCAGGCCAGCAATCACTTACCAGCAGAGACCAGCCGTTCAGGCACCTGCTCTAAGACTCGCTCTCCCTCCTCCACCACCTAAAGGACCATCGACTGCACCTCTTCCTCGTCAGTTCCATCAAGCCCAAAGGAACGTTCAGAGGAATGCTCCTCCGGCCAGGAGGAATGTACCATGGCGACAGGCTTTCACGATGACTGTAGAAGAAGCTGAGGCCACTGGCCAAGTCATCACTGGTAACCCTTTCTTCTCAAGCTTTTCTTTCAGTCTTAACACTTACCTACATATTTTTCCTATACCTAAAACATATCCCACATACCTTAGGTACAATCTTAGTTGCCTCACTTCCTCCACTAGCACTTTTCGATTCTGGAACATCTCATTGCTTTATGTCGCAACTGTTCGTCCGAACTCATGTGATTCCAGTTACACCACTTGTATCCAGTTAGAATATCAGTTCAGGAAATGGCGTTCTGAAGGCAACAATGGGATAAGCTTGTGTCCAGTAGTCGTCTGCAGCAGAGAATTCTATGCTGACTTCAAGGTACTGGACATACCGAACTTCGATGTGGTTCTAGGTATGGATTGGCTCGGAACATTTTATGCTACCATTGACTGTCGTCAAAGGAAGATAGTATTCGAGATTCCAGAGCATCCGGTCTTCTATTTCAAAAGTGGAGACCGTACCCTGGAGCTAAGTACTTACAAGGCGAAGCCAAAGGAAGCAGTGATTGCAGCAATTCAAGCGGAGGAAGGATCAAAGCCAGAAGTGGTTCGAGAGTTCGAAGATATGTTTCCTAACGATATATCAGGTTTGCCTCCCGATCGAGCTCTTGAATTCAGTATTGATTTAATTCCAGGAGCACAACCAGTGATCAAAGCACCTTATCGATTAAGTCTGGAAGGTTTGAAGGAAGTCCGAACTCAGTTGGAAGAATTATTGGCGAAAGGATAGATTCGTCCCAGCACTTCAAGTTGGGGATCTCCAGTTCTACTTATGAAGAAAAAGGAAGGTTCATACAGAATGTGCATCGATTATAGAGCCTTGAACGAAGTAACGTTAAATAACAAGTATCCACTCCCGCACATCGACGATTTATTCGATCAGCTAAGTGGATCTTGTGTTTTCTCCAAGCTAGATCTTCGTTCAAGTTATCATCAGGTGAAGGTCAAGGAATCTGATATCCATAAAACGGTTTTCAGAACTCGCTATGGTCATTACGAATTTCTTGTAATGCCATTTGGAGTGACCAACGCACCAGCAATATTTATGAACCTGATGAATCAAGTTTTCCAGGAGTACTTAGACAGGTTCATTGTCATCTTCATCGACGACATCCTGGTATATTCTAAGAGTCGGAAAGAACATGCCGAGCACCTACGAATTGTCCTGGAAACTCTACGACAACATCAACTCTATGCCAAGTACAGCATATGTGAGTTTTTGTTAAATCAAGTTGGTTTTCTGGAACATATTGTATCAGGCGAAGGAATCTCTGTGGATCCAGCGAAAGTTTCAGCAGTAAGCGAATGGCCGACACCAAAGTCAGTGAAGGACATTCGGAGTTTCTTGGGTCTAGCTGGATATTACAGAAGGTTCATTGAAGGCTTTTCGAAGATAGCAACACCCCTGACCAAGCTCACACGTAAAGATGAAGAATTCGTGTGGTCAGAAGCATGCGAACAAGCTTTCGTAGAACTCAAGTCAAGGTTGACATTAGCGCCTATTCTTGTTATACCGGACCAATCTGGAGGTTTCGAAGTGTATTGTGAAGCATCTGGTAAGGGATTAGGATGTGTTCTACATCAGCACGGTAAAGTTGTGAATTATGCTTCAAGACAGCTGAAGATTCATGAGAGCAATTACCCAACGAATGATTTGGAGTTGGCGGCCGTTATCTTTGCTCTTAAGATTTGGTGCCGTTATCTTCTTGGTGAGCGAGTGAACATATACACAGATCACAAGAGTCTGAAATATGTGTTTACTCAGAAGGAGCTTAATATGCGGCAGAGACGATGGTTAGAACTCATGGCGGACTTTAACATCAACCTGCAATATCACCCGGGAAAGATGAATGTGGTACCTGATGCCCTTAGTCGCCAACCATTATCGATGAATCTCACCGCTCAGTGAAAGTTTCAACAAGACTTGCATCAGATGGAAATTGAAGTAGTCATGCCAGATAACGTTTCAAGTTTGATGAATTTACAAGTTCAATCAATAGTTGTCAATCAGATCAAAGCAGCTCAAGCAAGTGATGCTAAGTTGCAAAAGATTAGAGAACAAGTGAAGAATGGACTCAGAACTGACTTCATCATCCATGAAGATGGATCTTTGAGGTACGGCAGCAGATTGTGTGTACCAAAAGGTTCTGTTCGGGAAGAGTTAATGAAGGAAGCTCGCAGCTCTTCTTACTCAGTACACCCTGGAGGTACATAGATGTACAAAGATCTGCGTCAAAATTACTGGTGGCATGGAATGAAGCGTGAAGTAGCCAGAAGCGTCGCTAAATGCTTGGTGTGTCAGCAAGTAAAGGCTGAACATCACAGGACTGCTGGATTACTTCAACCGTTACCTATCCCGGAATGGAAGTGGCAACACATCACGATGGATTTTGTGACTGCACTTCCTTGCAGCACAAAGGGTAACGATGCGGTATGGGTCATTGTGGATCGACTCACGAAGTCGGCTCACTTCATCCCATTTCGAGTTGGCCAATCTGCTGAGATATTAGCAAAGAAGTACATGGAGGTAAGAATCTAAGTAAGATTTAAACTCTTCAAAATGTACTATCTCTGATACCCATGAACTCATACAGAAAATCGTGAGACTTCATGAAGTACCAGTCTGCATTGTCTCCGATCGTGACACTAGATTCCGATCACAATTTTGGAAAAGTCTGCAAGCTAGCTTGGGAATAAGTCTGAACATCAGCACAGCTTATCATCCACAAACTGATGGTCAGTCTGAGCGAACTATTCAGATCTTGGAGGATATACTCAGAGCGTGTATGTGAGATTTCGGAGGATCGTACAAAGATCACCTACATCTTGTGGAGTTTTCATACAACAACAGCTACCAAGAAAGTATCAGAATGGCACCTTTTGCAGCGCTTTATGGAAGGAAGTGTCGATCACCATTAAGTTGGGACGACATCGGTGATAGAGAACTTCTTGGACCTGAGATGATAGTAGCAACTGTTGATGTGGTTCGTACTATCAGAGAAAGAATGCGCATAGCCCAAGATCGACAGAAGCACTGGGCTGATGCAAAGCGCCGTCATTTGGAGTTCCAGCCGGGAGATTATGTTTTTCTGAAGATATTTCCAAACCGTGGAGTGATCCAATTTGGAAGACGGGGTAAGCTAAGTCCGAGATACATTGGACTGTTCGACATACTCAAACGATTCGGTGAAGTGGCATACCGCTTGGCACTTCCACCTTCATTGGAAGGAGTGCATAACGTGTTCCACATATCCCAACTCAGAAGATATGTGAGTGACCCCAGCCATATTCTCGATCATTTCGAGCTCACTGTACAGCCCGACTTATCTTGTGAGCAACAACCTGTGGAGATCCTGGACAAGAAAGTGAAGTCACTTCGGAACAAGGAAGTCAACTTCGTTCGAGTGATGTGGAGAAAAGACACTCCAGGAGAATCAACATGGGAAAGAGAAGATGAGATGCGTGCAAGATACCCTCACTTATTTGTAAACTAGTCCTTTAAATAAATTGTAAATTTCGAGGATGAAATTTTTGTGAAGAGGGTAGACTGTAACAACTCTAATTCTTGTGTACATAAAATTGATTAAAATTTAATGTATACTTGGGGTATTTACATTTCCTGTGAGTACTGTTAGTATTTGATTCAATTTTGAACAGCAAGAAGGAGCTTGTACCTTATTGGTAAGACCTTGCACAGCTGAACCAAAGCACCAGAGTTCAAATCCCATCAGCCACATTATCTTTTTATTTTGATTTCTTTTAATCTTTTTAGAAGCCCAAGAGTCTACACGTGCACAACCCGTAAAACCAAGAGTCACACATAAAAAAACGAGTCCACTGCAGTAGACGAAGCGGCGGGGACACGTGGCAAGGAGGTGCGGCCTGACTCGGCCTGACTCAACCGACTCGGGCCGGCGACTCGACCGGCTCTGCCGGTCGCCGGTCCGACCCAGTCGATACCCAATTTTTCTTAACTCCTTTGCAACCTTTGGCCTACCCTATAAGCCCTGTACTATTTAATTTCCCTGTACATTTACAGAGCAAATTAAAATCCCATTTAATTTTTTAATACAAAATTTTAATACACCCCTTCATTACCCTAAACCCTAATTTTTCCTATAAATACCACACCTCAAATCACCCCCCACCCCCACTCTCAAATCTCTATCCAAACTCTCAAGAAAATTCCCTACACTTTTTGTGTGCAAGTGGAGTTAGCAAAGGGCAAAGCTCCGGCGAACTTCCGACGACGATCCGAGGAGTTTCCGGCGACGAAACGACGCACCGGTGCTTCCCAAAACTTCCTATTCCTACTCTCTTGAACCTAATCTAGTAAATACCCCTTCTCTCTCTCTCTCTTGTTATTCTTAAATTATTAATCCTTAAAACGTGTCGGAAGCGGAGTTATCCGGCTTCCGATTCTCTTTTCTTTCAAAAATACAACATTTTCTTAATAACAAACCTACAACTTTTGATATATATTGTTTAATACTCATTAACTAAGACAATAGAACAACTTTAACATTAAAATGATAATCGTAGTAAGTTTTATTCCACTTTTACAGTAAAATACCTTTATGTTTCATATCGACATGTTTATACCTTTTAACCAGGCTAGCTTTAGAAAACTCACAAGGTAATGACCTATCTCCTCACAACACCCATATGTAACATAGCACGATGGGATTTGGGAACATAGATTTGGGAAAAATACGATTTTACACATAACTACCTCCGACTTATAAAAACTTTTTTCTACAAGATGTGTATTTTTAACAAATCTTTGCAATGTGCCGCTACAACCCATTTCGGGGAACCCGTTCAGGATGGTGCGGATTATCGCACATCCTCGGGCATAGTAGTGCAAGATGCAGACCTCTGCAAGGAGCATACGGTTTCGAAAGATTTAAAATACAATTTTATTTAGAAAAATGTGATTTCTATTATAAATAAAGCTTATATTTTTAATAAATAAATATATATGTAATTAATATCAAAATATCTATTTTTAATATTTATAATATTTCACATTTCCAAAATTCAAGAAAAACATTCCATTTATAAGAAAATACCAAACAATTCCAATATTACAAATAAATACCATATGTTATGAAATTAGATTTATTTCACTAGAAATGTCACATTGATAAAATATACATCAATGAAAACTCTAAATACGATAATAAAATACTTGAGGTGTATTTTGAAAACTATACAAAATTATTTTTACATAAAACCCCCTCAAGTTATACTAAATTACACTAAGGACCCTAGTAAACATTGGTTTAATCGGGACCAGTCTCTTGAGCCTCAGGGAGCCAAAGATATGGGTGCTTGCCTATTTAAGGTAGACAACTTAACAAACGGTGTTATCAACACGGTAATCGTCTTTGAAAAAGACACAAATCCTGCCGTCCATGTGCAGCGGTTACCGATAACACTAAAACATAATTCAGGATTCAATTTCTTTTCTAATTGTCTGACTCGGACTGAGTCTCAATATAATCAATCTGACTTGAATATGATTCAAGTATCAAACTTCAAAACAATATGGATATATGAATCCGTCTATTCAATCTAATCAATCTATATTGACTGAACCGAACCATGGATATATTCCATCTACATGTTCATCCATTATATCCGTTCCATTACTGATATCATGGTTTTGGCAAGTCATCCATAAATATTCAATATACAATACAAACAATACAATCAAGACATCGCGGGGTTTATAAGGGGTAGACTGGTACGGAAGGTGTTAGAAGTGGCACAAGACAGCAACCATAAAGACACCTAACCTGAATTCAATTGCCGTTGTACCGTGGCTGAACGGTTCCTTATACTCCGTATACCGTAGTCTCTGATCTAGTGAGACTCCTCTCGTATACACTGGCCTCTTATGTACCAAGCTACAAACAACATCGTTAATATTAAATACAACATTATAACAATATACTCTCCATTCTGTATATTCCATTCTTTTCTATTTACGGGACTTACCGAGTGATTTGTTCGCTGACGACATTCTTTTTCTTCTTCTTTGGAATGTCGTCAGGTGTTTCAGACTCACTGGAGATCAAGCCTACCAGCGAGGATTTGGACCAGCTAGCTTTCGACCCGGAGCTCTAGTTACTTGTACATTTCATTTCAGTACTTTCCATTTCTGTTATGCTATTGTTTAAGCATTGCTTTCCATTCCATGTATTTATTTTTTAGATGTATCGTAAAAAGAATGTTAATAAATAAAGTTGTTGTTCAATTATATCCATTGTCATTGTCTCTTGTGCATTTTACTTATATTGCTTAGATACGCTTAGCGTGTTTACTTTTGAGTAAATACGTAGCGGCCAGTCGCGTCCCCTTCGCCGTACACCGGGAAGCGGGGCATGACAAAACTGCTATGAAGCCTATAAGTAACACTTACTATACAGTCCGGTCTCTTCGTCTGATATGTCGCATATCTAGTCTAAGGGTGGTATCGTCAGATCCCAGTAACTTGATAAGTCATGTCGATGTATGGCTCATAACGGTTCGAGAAACTACTGATAGCACTTACCAGTAAATCTCATCAACCCTGGCCAGGGACTTGCTGTTATAGCCAATCGAGCATAGCGCAACATCAACTCTCTATACCGGGAGAGACGAAACCCCTTCTATCGCTCACTGCCTCCATGTGACTCGGGACTGTACCCAAAATCCACCTGTCTGCACGCCTCCTTTGAGCCGTGGTAGGAAGGAAATCAAAGCACCGTGGGAACCACACAAGACACTATGAAGATCTCGGGTCTATAGACTAACCTGTACCAGTATCACCAGAGAACTACTATCTGACGATAGGTGTAGTACCATTTAGGAGTTCTCGGCGAGTTCTGTTCGGTGTACCCATTCTTTAATGAGCACATGTGTACAATCTTTGATGTTAAACACCAATGGTTATGGGATCAACCATCGCCCCCTACAGGATCAAGAAACGTACACACTAGTCTACTCTGGAATATTGATGCCCTGTCTCGATACTCTCTCGATTAGGGACAGTTAAAGGATGTGCTTGTAAACTACACAAGTCCCAGTAGTATGTTCTGCATCATAGTTATGGTAGTCAAGCAAACATCCTAAGGGCTTTATCAACATATATCATAGAGACAGTATTATAATACAAGTGTACATGTTAAGATAAAGAGCAACCAAATAACATACTATCATGTCGAGCAAGAAAGTCCTCTACATACATGTCCAAGCATCCACTATATTATACAATAATGGCCTCTAGGGCATACATATTCCTAACAATCTCCCACTTGCACTAAGGCCAGTTGTTGTAGTATCCCATACCCAACATTCCAAAAAGTCTCTCAAACCGTGTCTGGAGGAGGGCCTTCGTGAGTGGATCCGCTGCATTGTCCTTCATGTCAACTCTCCTGACTCAATCTCCCGTCGATCTACTATCTCCCGGATCAGGTGATATCGCTTAAGAATGTAAGTCCACGTTGCCCACCCCGGTGCTTGCGGGGAGGCGGAAAACGGAATAAAAATCGGATTTTTATGAGCTTAGGCAACATGGACTAGACTTGAAGGATCTTTGCTAAACAAAAACTTGCTAAAGCTAACTATAAACTAGCTAAGTGCTAGAAAGGTTATACCTTGGGCTTTAAGTCCTTCTCTCCTTACTCCTTGGAGTGGTGGAAGGAGGTCACCTTAGTCGTCTTCTCACGTCGAAGAAAGATCCACCCGAAAGCCTCAACCTTTGGCTTCAACTCTAAGCTAGAAGTAACTAGGGTGCAAGAAGTGCTAGTCCTTGAACCCTAGATGAGAGTAGAGATGATCAAGAGAGGGTTTTTCTCAAGCTCAAGTGTTTCTCAACACATGAGAGGGAGAGAGCTTGAGGGAGAGGAAGAACATGAGAGAGAAAAGATATGATAGAATGAGAATAATGTGAGCCATTCTCTCTAATATGTGCATATTATTTTAATTAAATAATTAGCTAGATAATTGTCATGGTTAATCATGACATGACCATTATCATTTCAATTTGCAACGATCAAAAAGCATCTTCCAAAAGAAATGATGATGGTCAAAGTGTCAATCTAGGTCAACAAGTCAATGTAGTCAAATGGTCAACAACCATAACCATGCATAATTATTAAACTAATTATCAATTAACTATAATACACGCATAAGCATTAGGGTTAATAAAATGACAATAGCCATTAACCCTAATCAAGGTCCTCTCCCTCGGTCTCAAACAACTGTGCATATGCACCCGCATTCGTGATCCGAGGAACACGAATACAAAGAGAAAAACCAATCCCAAATCATATACTAGGATCCGGCTTAAACCAAAGACCGCTAGTATAAACTGTCCGGACAGCAAACGTGCACAAGTGCGCGGATGCGAACGAACCCTGTCGCAAAACCATGCGACCTCTACTCATTTTGCCTAAAGGCGAATAGCTCTCTGTGTGGGACTCTAAAGACTCGACACTACGCTGGCAGTGGGTTTAACCACAGACCGCAAGCGGCACTAGCTGTACGTAACGGTCCCCAGGTAGATGTCGATAAGAAGACTGACGAGGTGAACCCCATCTGAACTCCTACTGAGCCTGTATGTGACAGTCTCCGTACAGTCCGGTCTGTTTGTCTGATACATCGCATAGCGGGCCTAGGGGGCGGTGAACGTCAGTCCCCTAATAGCGGTACAAGTCGTGTTGGAGTGTAGCCCAGAACACCCTGAGATAACACTGGAAACCTAACAGTATATCTCGCTTGCCCTGGCCAGGGACTACTCGTGTAATGGCTCTCCTGGACACAGCGCGATGTCAACCCCCAATACCGGGAGAGACGAATCCTGTCTAACCGTCACTGCCTCCAAGTGCTTCGGGACTGCACCCAAAAACTACCTGTTTGCACGACTCCTTTGAGCCGTGGTAGGGCAGTAATCAAAGTGCAGTGGGAACACACTCGAGGCGAAGTGACAGTGTCAAGTCAGCGGACTAAGCTGTACTCATGTCACCTGGGAACTGATAACTGACGATAGGTATACTACCAACCAACAGTTCCCGACGAGTCCTGTCCAGTGTACTCGTAACCTAACGAGCACCCGTATACTATCTCAAGTACGACGTACTGACGGCTGTGGGACAGACCGTCTCCCACACTGGGATGAGAAGCGCATACGCTAGTCTACTCCGGAGTATCGATGCCCTGTCTCGATAGTCCAACGACCAGGGACCTGTATAAGGATGTGCTTATAGATTACCCAGCTCCCACGAGTGCGAGCGCCATCACAACGCTGGTAATCAAGCAAAGATCCTAAGGGCTCTACTAATATGTATATCAGCGATATGCTAAAAGAAACACATGCACATATTGAAGTAGAGACAAACCAAGTAGCATACTACCATTTCGAGCAAGATTGTATATACAACTGTGAATATCCCAAGCTTCCATCAAGTAATATACAAACTAGTATGATACAGTAATGGCCTCTAGGGCATATACACTAACAATCTCCCACTTGCACTAAGGCCATGTACTGGCGTATCGAAGACCTATCATCTCGATCAGCCGCTCGAACTGAGTCTGGGGTAGGGCCTTCGTGAGTGGATCTGTAGTGTTATTCTCCGTATTTACTCTCTTCACCTCGATCTCCTGGCGATCTATGATCTCCCTGATTAGGTGATACCGCCTCAAAATATGCCTGGACTTCTGATGGGACCTGGGTTCCTTCGCTAAACCTATAGCTCCATTGTTGTCGCAATACAGCGGTATTGGATCAACAATGGTAGGAACCACCTGAAGCTCCGTGAGGAACTTCTTCATCCAGACAGCTTCCTTTGCGGCATCGCAAGCAGCTATGTACTCCGCTTCCATAGTTGAGTCAGCAACGGTCTCCTGCTTGGAACTCTTCCAGCAAACCGCCCCTCCATTGAGGGTAAAGACATAACCCGACATGGACTTGGAGTCATCCTTGTCACTCTGGAAGCTGGAGTCAGCAAAGGCCTCAAGCTGGAGGTCTTTTCCGCCATACACCAAGAACATCTCCTTAGTCCTTCTCAGGTACTTGAGAATGTTCTTTACTGCTATCCAGTGTTTCTCCCCTGGGTTCGACTGATACCGGCTTACAACGCTTAATGCGTATGCTACATCTGGTCTGGTATACAACATCGCATACATTATAGAGCCTACCGCAGAAGCGTAGGGTATAATAGACATGCGATCCCTTTCCAAATCAGTCTTGGGAGACATCTCTTTGGAGAGGGTGATCCCGTGACAAGCCGGTAAATTACCGCGCTTGGAATCTTCCATACTGAATCTTTTCAGTACGGTGTCGATGTACCTTGACTGTGAAAGTCCCAACATCCTCTTAGATCTATCACGATAGATCTGGATCCCCAGAATGTAGTTGGCATCACCCAGGTCCTTCATGGAGAATCTCTGTGACAAGAATCCTTTGACTGGCTGTAGCATAGGAATATCATTTCCTATTAGGAGAATGTCATCCACGTACAAGACGAGGAATACTACAGTTCTCCCTACAATCTTACTGTAAATGCATGGTTCATCTGGGTTTTTGATAAAGTCGAATTCTTTGACAGTATCATCAGAGCAGATGTTCCAACTCCGCAATGCCTGCTTAAGTCCATAAATGGACTTGAGCAACTTGCACACTCTACCGCTGCTCCCACTCTGAATGAATCCCTCCGACTGATCCATATAGACGCACTCTTCCAAATTTCCATTTAGGAAAGCCGTCTTTACGTCCATCTGCCAGATTTCATAATCGTGGAAGGCAGCAATTGCAAGAAGGATCCGAATGGATTTCAGCATAGCCACTGGAGAAAAGGTCTCGTCATAGTCCAAACCAGGTCTTTGACGAAAACCCTTTGCTACAAGTCTAGCTTTATAGGTCTCAACCTGCCCATCTACACCAATCTTCTTTCTGAAGATCCATTTGCAGCCTACGGGTTTTACCCCTTCTGGTGCAAAGTCCAAAGTCCAAACTTTGTTGGTGTACATGGACTCCATCTCGGCCCGCATTGCATCCAGCCATTTTACCGAGTCGCCGCTCTGGATGGCTTGCTTGAAGCTAGTAGGCTCACCATAATCCATAGTGCAGTCCTCTCTATCCCCGTCAATGAGAAAACTGTAGTATCTCTCGGGCGGATGAGACTGCCTACTACTTCTGCGGAGTGGCGCCGGGATGTCCTGTTTTTTCGAACCCTCTGGTTCTACCAAGCTTTCAATAATAGTTTGTGGTTCTGGAATTTCTTCCAGTTCTATTGCGCTCCCACTTATCTGATTTTCTAAAAATTCAGTTTCCAAGAAGCGGGCATGGCGAGAAACAAAAACCTTTTGTTCCTCTGCGTAATAGAAAAGATACCCCTTGGAGTTCTTTGGGTATCCCACAAACTTACACTGTACCGAACGTGCCTCGAGCTTGTCCGCATGCTACTTTTTTACAAAAGCTGGACACCCCCATGTCTTAAAGTGTTTAAGACTGGGTTTCTTCCCACTCCACATCTGATATGGTGTGGTAGGCACTGACTTAGTAGGAACTTGGTTCAAAAGATATGCAGCTGTTTCTAGTGCATAACTCCAGAAGGATCGCGGCAACTCAGCCTTACTCATCATGGAACGAACCATATCCAATAGAGTTCGATTCCTTCTTTCTGATACACCGTTGTGTTGTGGTGTGTATGGAGGAGTAAGCTGAGAGAGAATTCCATTCTCTTTTAAGAAGCCCAGAAACTCGGCACTCAAGTATTCTCCACCTCGATCAGATCTCAGTGTCTTGATACTTTTGCCTGTTTGTTTTTCAACTTCATTCTTGTATTCCAGAAATTTCTCAAAGGCCTCGGATTTGTGCTTCATCAAGAAGACATGCCCAAACCTAGAGAAATCATCTGTGAAAGTAATGAAGTATGAATAACCACTTCGCGCATGTGTAGACATTGGACCACACACATCACTGTGTATGAGTCCCAAGAGCTCGCTCGCTCTTTCTCCGTGTCCAGTGAACGGAGTCTTTGTCATCTTTCCCATGAGACATGATTCACAAGTGGTATAAGACTGGTACTCGAACGGATCCAAGTATCCTTCTTTATATAACTTTGTCAACCGTGTTTCATTAATGTGACCCAGACTACAATGCCATAAGAAAGCCTGATTTAATTCCGGAGACATTCTTTTAAGTGTGTTCTGGACACTGAAGACCTGAGCTTGATTCAAAACGTATATACCGTATTTTAATGTACTTGACCCAATCAGGACTTGATTTAGGTGGATGTTCACTACATCGCTTACAAAAGTAAAATCATATCCTTCCTTAGAAATTAAGGATACAGATATGATATTACAAGTCGCACCTGGTACATAAAAACAGTCACGCAGAATCAATATCTGCCCAGTTGTCAGTCCTAGATGATATTCCCCTACGGATACAGCATACATGCTCATTCCGTTAGCAACCCTGAGAGTCATATCACCTTTCCTGATAACCCTACGGTTTCTCAAAGCCTGTAACGAATTACAGATATGAGATCCTGATCCGGTATCCAATACCCAGGAAGTAGGGTTAACTGACATACAGTTCTCTATCACAAACACACCCGAAGCCGAAGCCACAACATGCTTCGAATTCTGGCTACTGGCTTTACAAGCCCTGCAATCCTTCGCCCATGTTCATTCCCGTAACAATAGGAACATCCCTCTTTTACTACATCTGTTCCTGAAACTTCTGCCCTTCCCTTTCTTTCTACTTCCCTAGTTTCCTTTAGGGTAGTAGGCAGAGACTGTTGAACTGAGTCAGCATCTGACCCGTTCTTCAACGTGGTCTTCAGGTCCGAGAGCTCAAAAGAGCTGGTCTCTGTAAGGACGTTGCCCCCTACAGATAACCCGATAGCCAACCTCGCTGGAAGCAATTCGTTCGAGGTCTCATATCTTGCGATACGAGATTGCTCTCCATATAAAGCTTTGTTATGGAGGAAGATAGAAGCTGAGTCCATCTTCTCGTGCTGCCTCTGGTATATACCATCAACTGAGGCTAACACGAGGCACTTGGCTTTTGCACAGTCTTCTTCCGATGTCCTACGAATATCAATATCTGTGACAGGGGAAACTGGACGTGAGACGGCAGAGGTTGGATCAGTCAAGAGGTATCCCAGCTTGTCCTGGGCAATGGACATCTGGACAGACCTTTGCCAGTCAAAACAGTCAGATTCAGTCATTTTATTATCTAGATGTAACCTAGGTGCGGTCACTGGGTCGCTGCAATTAAGAGAGAGAGAGAAGAAAACACTTAGCATGATGCTCTTGCAAGTTTAGATTGGTTTTTAATTTATCTAAACAGGATGGCTCCCACTGTCTCTCGAATCCCTCCTCAAACCACAAAGGAAGAATTAGTCGGGATCTTTCTCACCGTACAATACTTGCTTAACCGTTCAGCCAGGCCAGTGTCGGTACTTCGAAGGAGGTTTTCCAACGCTTTCGCGATGTTTCTTAATTAAGTAACCTCTTTTCCCTGTGGGCGTAGCCCCGCTAACACCTTTCTAGACACCTACTAGGTTTATAGCATTGATCGTTAAGTGAGTTTTCCCGAGGAGTAGCATATACTCACAGTAGGATCGGGATCCAAATATCATCGCGTGATAAAACCGAAGGAATCCTACCAGAATCATCACACTCCAAATGGTATGCGGCGCTAGCAAGTTTCAGTACTTTTGAAACTCCCGATGTGGATTTTTGCCCCATGTTCTTATGATCTTGACTAAGGCCAACAAATCATAAGTCACATGTCAAGTTCTACCCGTCGTTATCCAGGTTAATTTGAACCCACCCGTATATACCCTTGACTATGGCCAGCAAAGCAATACGACTGTCCCAAACCAACGCATTCTATCTATGCAACATATGAATACCCACCAGCTACCAAACATTGTGCCTTGACTAAGGCCAACAAACACAGCTTGAATACTGTTGAATATTCATATGAAACGACGGAGGGCTACGGATGGTTTTGGCGAAACCGTGAACGTAGTGAACTTGATATAATCGATGGAACGAGATAGCTTTTAAAAGGAGTGGTTCAAGCTCCGCGTTTAAAAGTTTAGTTTTGAAAAGAACCGAGCGGTTTTCAAAGTGTTCCAATCGACTTTTACTTGGTTTATTTTCTTGCATTAGTTCTTTTAATGCGTCCCATCATTTAATCCTACCATTGCAGAAAACAACCAAAATATGACGTACGCTTATGCCATTCGCATTCGCCACGGGGCCCCGTCATCACCCGTTAGGTTACTTAACTAATGACAGAGCGGGGTCTGGGCTAGCGCGGCTGTAAAACATAAGCAACGCCTAAATAGTTATTATATATAAATATATTGCAATGATAGACATCATAGATCACAGATGAATACATTGGATATACTAGGAATCCGCAATCCGTTCGAGCCTGCAACGAAAAGCGGATTACACGGTCGCGGTGAATAGCCAAATACCTCACCCAAGACCCCTACGGGTGCGGCAAACTACCCGCCAAGTACTCGAAGCGAAGCAACCTCCCTCAACACCGTGAGTAGGCCACTCGGCACTTCGAGATACCCGGTAGTTTGTGCACCCCCTCCATGGGTCAATCCTAGGAGCAAAAACAGTAAAAAGAATTATACAATGACGGCTACAACCCCGACCCGGTTGTGCGGCCATACAAATAATAATATTACATCAATTTACAAATCACAATGAATGAAAAGAAAAGCAACACTCATCTCACATCCACCCCGGCTATTCACCCGCGACAATCCAACCCATTCATATACACATACCAATATCATACACAGATCACAGATATGTATAACCCTAACTAATCGACATATAGCGATTAGCCGACGTTCAATACATACAAACATCACAGATATAACCGTCATAGTCAAAGTGTAATGAAGTTCGGAAAAAAATACGGATTTATAGGCCCCCAAAAATAAATTTCTATTCTGATAAATCTGGGCACATATAACATATCTTAAAAATCCTAAAACCAAGCCAGAGATACACTGCACCAAACTCGACCCAGTGAGTAGTCCAAACGGCGGCGGTTCCGCGGCAATAGCTTGCTATTGCCGCGGAAACGCGGCGGTTTAGACGACTCACTGGACCGGGTTTTGTGGTTATCTTTAAAAAACCCTGAGACTATTTTAGGAGTATAACAAATTTTGTTTTGACCAGAAAAATTTTTAACAGAAACTAGGGTTTTTGAAATTTTGGTTTTTGGATTTTTCGGTTTCGAACTTCGTTACACTTTACTATCTAGCTAGTTTATGTTTAGTTAGGCTCTGATACCACTGTAAGTCCACGTTGCCCACCCCGGTGCTTGCGGGGAGGCGGAAAACGGAATAAAAATCGGATTTTTATGAGCTTAGGCAACATGGACTAGACTTGAAGGATCTTTGCTAAACAAAAACTTGCTAAAGCTAACTATAAACTAGCTAAGTGCTAGAAAGGTTATACCTTGGGCTTTAAGTCCTTCTCTCCTTGCTCCTTAGAGTGGTGGAAGGAGGTCACCTTAGTCGTCTTCTCACGTCGAAGAAAGATCCACCCGAAAGCCTCAACCTTTGGCTTCAACTCCAAGCTAGAAGTAACTAGGGTGCAAGAAGTGATAGTCCTTGAACCCTAGATGAGAGTAGAGATGATCAAGAGAGGGTTTTTCTCAAGCTCAAGTGTTTCTCAACACATGAGAGGGAGAGAGCTTGAGGGAGAGGAAGAACATGAGAGAGAAAAGATATGATAGAATGAGAATAATGTGAGCCATTCTCTCTAATATGTGCATATTATTTTAATTAAATAATTAGCTAGATAATTGTCATGGTTAATCATGACATGACCATTATCATTTCAATTTGTAAGGATCAAAAAGTATCTTCCAAAAGAAATGATGATGGTCAAAGTGTCAACCTAGGTCAACAAGTCAATGAAGTCAAATGGTCAACAACCATAACCATGCACAATTATTAAACTAATTATCAATTAACTATAATACACACATAAGCATTAGGGTTAATAAAATGACAATAGCCATTAACCCTAATCAAGGTCCTCTCCCTCGGTCTCAAACAACTGTGCATACGCACCCGCATTCGTGATCCGAGGAACACGAATACAAAGAGAAAAACCAATCCCAAATCATATACTAGGATCCGGCTTAAACCAAAGCCCGCTAGTATAAACTGTCCGGACAGCAAACGTGCACAAGTGCGCGGATGCGAACGAACCCTGTCGCAAAACCATGCGACCTCTACTCATTTTGCCTAAAGGCGAATAGCTCTCTGTGTGGGACTCGAAAGACTCGACACTATGCTGGCAGTGGGTTTAACCACAGACCGCAAGCGGCACTAGCTGTACGTAACGGTCCCCAGGTAGATGTCGATAAGAAGACTGACGAGGTGAACCCCATCTGAACTCCTACTGAGCCTGTATGTGACAGTCTCCGTACAGTCCGGTCTGTTCGTCTGATACATCGCATGGCGGGCCTAGAGGGCGGTGAACGTCAGTCCCTAATAGCGGTACAAGTTGTGTCGGAGTGTATCCCAGAACACCCTGAGATAACACTGGAAACCTACCAGTATATCTCGCTTGCCCTGGCCAGGGACTACTCGTGTAATGGCTCTCCTGGACACAGCGAGATGTCAACCCCCAATACCGGGAGAGACGAATCCTGTCTAACCGTCACTGCCTCCAAGTGCTTCGGGACTGCACCCAAAAACTACCTGTTTGCACGACTCCTTTGAGCCGTGGTAGGGCAGTAATCAAAGTGCAGTGGGAACACACTCGAGGCGAAGTGACAGTGTCAAGTCAGCGGACTAAGCTGTACTCATGTCACCTGGGAACTGATAACTGACGATAGGTATACTACCAACCAACAGTTCCCGACGAGTCCTGTCCAGTGTACTCGTAACCTAACGAGCACCCGTATACTATCTCAAGTACGACGTACTGACGGCTGTGGGACAGACCGTCTCCCACACTGGGATGAGAAGCGCATACGCTAGTCTACTCCGGAGTATCGATGCCCTGTCTCGATAGTCCAACGACCAGGGACCTGTATAAGGATGTGCTTATAGATTACCCAGCTCCCACGAGTGCGAGCGCCATCACAACGCTGGTAATCAAGCAAAGATCCTAAGGGCTCTACTAATATGTATATCAGCGATATGCTAAAAGAAACACATGCACATATTGAAGTAGAGACAAACCAAGTAGCATACTACCATTTCGAGCAAGATTGTATATACAACTGTGAATATCCCAAGCTTCCATCAAGTAATATACAAACTAGTATGATACAGTAATGGCCTATAGGGCATATACACTAACAAAGAATATGTATGGATCTCTGATGGGACCGGGGTTCCATGGCCAAAGCCACAGCTCCATTGTTATCATAATACACAGGTATTGGATGCTCAATGGATGTAACCACACCAAGTTCAGCAATGAACTTCTTCATCCAGACAGCCTCTTTGGCAGCATCGTTGGCAGCGATGTATTCAGCCTCCATCGTCGAGTCTGCTACGGTATCTTCTTCGGAACTCTTCCAACATACCGCCCCTCCATTGAGGGTGAAGACAAAACCTGAGACCGACTTACTGTCGTCCTTATCACTCTGGAAGCTCGAATCGGTAAAAGACTCCACCTGGAGTTCACCTTCACCATACACCAAGAAAATTTCTTTAGTCCTTCTCAAGTACTTAAGAATGTTCTTCACAGCTATCCAATGTTTCTCTCCAGGATCTGATTGATACCTACTCACTACACCTAGTGAGTAAGCTACATCCGGTCTGGTACATAACATCGCATACATGATAGACCCGACTACCGAAGCATAGGGTATCCCTTGCATGCGAGCCCTCTCCAAATCAGTCTTGGGAGACATCTCTTTAGAGAGAGTGATTCCTAAATAAGCGGGTAAATTACCACGCTTAGAATCTTCCATGCTAAACCTCTTTAGTACGGTGTCAATGTGCCTGGATTGGGACAATCCCAACATCCGCTTAGATCTATCTCTATAAATCTTTATCCCCAGGATATATGAGGCATCACCTAGATCTTTCATGGAGAACTTTAGTGATAATAAGAGCTTGACTGAGTGCAACATAGGAACATCGTTTCCTATCAAGAGTATTTCATACACGTACAATACGAGGAAGACAACCTTACTCTCTACAACCTTCTTGTATATATGTTCAAATCAGAATTTTGCACTATTATATCGCCCATTCTTAATCATATTACAAATAAATAGGTGCTTTTGATCCATGTCTGCTAAATAGTTGCAGGTTACATGTTCTCATATCATTACAGTGAAATTCATGAAAAGACGCTACAAATGTGAGACTACGACCAACAAAAGATGAATCTGTATGATGCCGCCTAACAGTTCAAGGAACAAATGAAGATCAATAAACAGTTCCATGCACAAGACAGTTCAAGGGCAGCACAAGATTCAAGAATTCAATGTGAAGCTCACGGTAAAAGTCCACAACATTCTGCACTGTGGAAATCTGGAAGAAAGTAGAAAAGATTCTGAGGAACCAAGTGAAGAAAACAGCAGGAAAAAGCAACATGAAGCAACCCTAGAAGTTTGAGCCAAAGATCCCTCAATACGGCCGCGGAACCGCGGCTAAACATGGCTTCCTGCCGCGGAACCACGGCTGTGCAGTGCACGTGTCTGTGCTCGTGTCGGTGGGTGTCGGTGCTTTGACCCGGCTTTCTTAGGGTAGTCTTGTAATTTCAAGTATGGATCAGATGTAAAACCTAGGGTTTCTCCTATCTATAAATAGGAAAACCGAAAGCCTAATTAGGCATGCCTCTTTTTAATTCTTAAATTCAGAATTTTAATTTCCTTGTAATCGTCAAGAGGTCATCAATAAAAGTAAGTTTTTTTTTTATTTCATCATGCATTCTTCTTTATTGAAATTTATTTGCAATTTTATTTGTTCTTCTTTTATCTGCAACTTAGATAGTATTTTAAAATAAAAATTATAAAAATGAATTCTTTTATCACTTTCCTAATGAGTGAATAATTCCTCACTTGTTAGGGTTAGGACAGGGGAGGTTTGAGAGAAGAAAATCTCTCCCACTCCTTTTCTTGCCCCTATAATTTTAATTAATACGGACTCTATTTAAATGAACCACACACCGCTCACTACGGCACCCTATCCCACAAGATAGCGGTGATTCCCTAGTTAGACCGGTTGTGGTTGATTTAAATAGAGGTTAGGGTCAAGAGTTAAGTAAGGACGGACAAGGACCAAAAGAAAGAAACTAAGTTTCTTCCTAGTCATGCTAATCCCCTTTGTTGACTATTACCCTAACACCTATATTCTTAATTAGGGCATTGAAAGCAGTGGGTAGAATTCCTAATCCAAACTAACCTAGTCCTAACCCTTGCAAGACTTTAAATCAATTTTAATCTCATTCTTAGATCTTAAAACAAAACCACCTTTTCATTTGGACTTAACTCGTTAGAGCTTAAAGACAATAACACGATTTTCCTGTGGACCGACCCGTACTCAACCGGCTAGCTACCAATCGACACCGTCTTGATTGCGGTATTCTTTGATTTAAAACGCACACGCAAAATCTCTACCAATCAAATGACGTCGTTGCCGAGGAAACGGTAATTATTTCTTTTTATAATTTCGGGTTAATTAAAATTGAAAAATATAAAAACTAAAAAAAATAAAAATACAAAAAAATCATCTTGTTATTTTTTGAGGGGTTTTGTTTGAATTGTGCAGGAAAAGAAGACGGACAGATTCAGATCTGAAAAATCCCAGTGAACAAATCAAGAAACAGAAGATCTGAACAAACAGAGGAGAACCACAACAGCATACAGGAAAGTTTTGACGGCCTGATCCAACTTAACCACCGTGGAACCGCGGCTAAAGTGGTGATTGACCGCGGAACCGCGGTCAAATTGCTGATGTCGGCTCTCATATTTCTCTGTGAGTATTTCTTGTCCTCTCTCATACCCTCTGAACTCCACTGAAAAATTTTCCTGCAGGGTTTTTTGCACAAAAAAACTTCTTCTCCCTCTCCAATAAATCATTTTGTGCAGGATTCTTTACGCCGCAAATAAAAAGAAATTTTTTTTTGGCAAGTGTTTTAGATTTTGTGTTACTGCGTTGCATATTTTAAAACGGAATCTAAGGGGCTATAACACCAATCAAGATTGGGTGGGGATTTCATTGCCCTTCCTAAGACCCCAGAAATCACAAAAAGCATTTGCATCACCTTTGAACTAATTAAAAAATATCTAGACTCAGCCAATTAAGGACTGTCGTGCTCATTAGGACAGAGGAAGGTTGTGGGCATTCAGTCGTTTATCTAAACCTGATTTTGTGGTGCCTAAGCTAGACAAGTGAGAAAGGTAACTTTAAAAGGCCCGTCTCACGGTGATTCGTGAGCGGAACTCTCCTTTCTTCACTTGTGTTTACCTGGCCACAATTGGCGGTGAAGAGGCGATTTGAGAGATATCTCACAACTTATCGCTTTGTACCAGTTAGGAGCAGTCTAGTTGACTTAGGAGACCCTAGATCTAGGCTTGATTGTGCATGTTTAACTGTGGTTGATTGAAATTAATTCCGTACAAATCTTTGCACACAAATCTTTATAAAAAAAATTTTTATAAAAACTTGCCATTTGCCGCTCGAATTCCATTGCACCCACTCTTCATTCACACTCCCCATTGATGTTTTCTTACCCTCACATTCTTTTTGACTATACTACAACTCGTTTAGTGTATGTCCGGTTGGACTAGGGACATTAGTGCCTGTTAAGTCCGTGTCTCGTTAGTCGCTACTGACGACGCATTCGACTCCGAAGTCGAAACTCCCTCCACTTCTTTTTCATCTTCACCTTTATCTTCACATTCATCATCTTCTAAAGAGATGTCTGGATTCAATCCTAACAACCCTTTACCTGCCTCGGGACTGATTCCACCTCAACTAGGTGTGAATAACCCGCAACACCCTCCTGTTGCAGCGCCACGGCGAATCGCGCTCCAGGATCTTTTCTATCCGACCCACTCCACACTTCCTACTTGTCTTTCACTTCTGCCGGCTAATGGGGATAACTTCGAAATTAAACCCCACTTCATCAATATATTGCCCAAATTTCACGGGCTGGAATCCGAAGATGCCTATATCTTCATTAACAAATTCCAGAATGTTTGTGCATTGATGAAGACCACCCAACTGTCCGATGATGCTATAAGGCTACGAGCCATTCCCTTCACATTATGTGACCTAGCTGAAAAGTGGCTATATAGTACTACATCGCATTCTATAAACAGTTGGGAAGAGTTTGTTAAGGTATTTCTTAAAAAGTTTTACCCACATCACGAGACCGCGAGAATTCGTAATGAAATTAACCAATTCTCCCAGCTTCCTTCCGAACCTTTTTGGAAATGTTTCGAAAGATTCAAAGACCTTCTTGTTCAGTG
Organism: Agapanthus africanus; assembly: GCA_030015575.1. Lineage (NCBI taxonomy): Eukaryota > Viridiplantae > Streptophyta > Magnoliopsida > Asparagales > Amaryllidaceae > Agapanthus > Agapanthus africanus. Next base: position 435,888,447 of record JASDDO010000008.1, on the reverse strand, counting down.
CCCTCATCACGGTATTGAGAGATGGAAACTTTGCCAGACCTTATACAAAGGACTGAACCCAGCAACTAAGCAGTTGCTGGAAACCATTTGTCAAGGTCACTTCCTTACAAAATCTGACGAGGAAGCTTGGTAATTTCTCGACGATCTTGCTGAACAAACGCTTCAGTGGAAAAGCACTAGACCGACCACTTCGTCCACTTCATCTACTTCATCCGGTCAGTCTAGGGCAAGCATTCATCAACTTGATATGTCGATTGCAATGAAGGACAAAATGGCTGCAATCACGAAAAAACTAGAGGCAACTGAGAGCAAATTCTCATCGTCTTCTCCTGCCCCTGCTTTACCCACTCGCACTATATGCACTTGTTGTTCGGATCCATCACATCTTACTGAAGAGCGTCATTACAATCCACCTGCTCAAGGACATGATCAAGTCAATACTGCCTTTCAGCAAAGACAAAGAAATGATCCATACTCTTCAACTTATAATCCTGGTTGGAGGAGCCACCCGAATTTCGCCTGGAATCAAAATCAACAACAATTCCAAGGCAATAACAATTTCCAGAGGCCTCCTCCGCAACAACAAGCTCATCAACAAACTCAATATCAGCAACCTTTTAACCCCAACCTTACCAAAATCAAATGAATAATTTTGCACCCAACAATTCTTCTCCTCAAAACAATTTTGTTCAGCCAAATAACGATAAGGTTTCTTCGCTAGAACGAAGTCTGGATGCATTTTTAAAACAATCAACTCAATCCTCCATCAATATCCAGTCTTCCATTCAGTCTTTGGTGCAACACACTGCTTCACATGATCAAAGTATCAAAACAATTGAAGCCCAAAGAAGTATTGGGGAAAGCTTCCATCTGAATGTTGCGTTAAGCGAGCGAGAAAAAGGAAAGCTTCCATCTCAACCATTGCCAAATCCCGGTCACACACAAAATGCACATGTTGCTCTTGAACAACAAAACCATAATGTGAGTGCCATGACTACATTGAGATCTGGAAGAATTTTGCACTACAATGTTGGCAATGATGATGACACCCCGGATGCTTCTTCTTCTCCTTCTTCATCATCTTCCTTGTCTTCAGAGCCTGTTCTCCATTCTTCATAAGGCTCTAATTCTTCTACTCCGAACGGACCCACATCTCACTCCACTAAAACACCAACACTGGGATCCGTTCCAACTCCGCAGTCTCCTCCACAAACATTGGACTCAACTAATTTTCAAAATGTTCCATTTCCAAACCGGTTGAGATCCAATAAACCAAATCCACAAATTGAGAAGATTGTGGAATTATTCAAACAGGTTAACATTAATATTCCTCTCTTGGATGCAATCCAACAAGTCCCTTCTTACGCCAAAATCTTGAAGGACTTATGCACTAAGAAGAGGAAATCACAGGTACCTAAAAAAGTTTTCTTAGCTAGTGCTGTGAGCGATGCTCTTACCCAACCTTTACCCCTAAAACAAAAGGACCCCGGTTGTCCTACTATTTCAATAACTATTGGGGATAAGAACATCAACCGCGCACTTTTAAATCTTGGTGCCAGTGTTAACCTGCTTCCCTATTCAGTATATGAGCAACTAGGCGTTGGAGAGCTGAAACCTACACATTGTACTCTCCAAATGGCCGACCGATCCATCACCCATCCTAGGGGTGAATTAGAGGATGTGTTGATTAAAGTAGGGGACTTCATATTCCCCGTTGATTCCATTGTTATGGACACACAGCCTGTAGCTAACCCCCGGAATCAAATTGCGGTGATACTCGGTCGACCATTACTTGCAACTTCTAATGCGGTGATCAATTGTCAAAATGGTTCGATGAACCTATCTTTTGGAAACATGACAATTGAACTCAACATTTTTAAGTTGGGGAATCAGCCCTCCGAACCTAATGCTAATATACTTGATGTTTGCTCGATCCAAGAGATCACTCAGGAGGACTGTAAGCTCGAAAAATTTCTGTTCGATCACAGCAACTTTGACGCCACTAGTGCGTTCCTCCTTGAATCCGATACTGCGTTTACACCCGATAATGACTACGAGTGTTTCACTTTCACGAAGGATCTTGAACCATCACCATCCGAGTTTGAATCCTTTGAATTTTCGGATGAGATGACTGAACCATCCGACTCGGTTGCTTACACTCGTTTTGAACCTCTGTTGGAATCCTTCGAGTTTGAGACAATTTCACCAATTTTACCTTTAATTGTTTCGCCTCCAACACTCGAACTCAAGCTATTGCCGTCTCACCTTAAATATGCTTACTTAGGTGAGAATGAGACCCTTCCTGTTATCATATCGGCATCTCTAGCCCCCGAGCAAGAGAAAGCCCTTTTAACGGTCTTACAAAGCAATCGGCAAGCTTTTGGCTGGACTATGGCAGACATCAAGGGGATTAGTCCCCTAATAGTTGAACATCATATTCATATGATGGATGATGCCAAACCAGCAAGGGATCCACAGAGACGTCTCAACCCAATCATGAAGGAGGCTGTTAAAAAGGAGATTGTAAAATGTCTTGATAGTGGTATCATTTACCCTATCTCTGATAGCCAGTGGGTTAGCCCCATTCATGTTGTCCCCAAGAAATCTGGCATAACGGTCATAACTAATGAGGTGAATGAGTTAATACCTACTCGCGCCCAAACTGGGTGGCGAGTGTGCATCGATTATAGAAAACTCAACGCCGCGACACGGAAAGACCACTTTCCATTACCTTTTATTGACCAAATGCTAGAACGATTGGCTGGGCATGAATTTTATTGCTTTTTGGATGGCTACTCCGGCTATAATCAAATTCCCATCGCCGAAAAGGATCAAGACAAGACCACATTCGCTTGTCCTTTCGGTACGTTTGCTTACCGTCGCATGCCCTTTGGGTTATGCAATGCACCCGCTACTTTCCAGCGGTGTATGATGGGAATTTTTTCAAACATGGTTGAAAAATTCTTGGAAATCTTCATGGATGATTTCTCCATTTTCGGCGACTCCTTTGATGAGTATTTACTACATTTAGACGCAGTTCTTATCCATTGTAAGGACGAGAACCTTACTTTAAATTGGGAGAAGTGCCACTTTATGGTACGAGAAGGTATTGTCTTAGAACGTATCATCTGGCAAAATGGCATTGAGGTAGATAAGACTAAGATTGAAGTCATTTCCAATCTTCCTCCTCCCAAATGCGTCCGAGACATTCGAGCCTTCCTTGGCTATGCCGGTTTCTATAGACGGTTCATCAAGGATTTTAGCAAGATTGCTAGACCCTTGACTCTTTTGCTGGCCAAGGACACTACTTTTGATTTTGACTCGAGCTGTATGAAGGCGTTCGAGTCATTGAAAAACTCACTTACTTCTACTCCTATTCTTTCATCTCCTGACTGGACGCATCCATTTGAAATTATGTGCGATGCATCTGATTTTGCCATTGGTGCTGTCCTTGGACAGCACATCGAGAAGATGCCGCATGTAATTTATTATGCTAGCCGAACCTTAAACGAGGCCCAATTAAATTACACAACAACTGAGAAGGAATTCTTAGCTGTTGTGTTTGCATTAGAAAAGTTCAGGCCCTATTTAATCGGCTCTCCAGTCATCGTTTACACTGACCACTCAGCTCTTCGCCATCTTTTTGCGAAGAAGGACGCTAAATCTCGGCTGATACGTTGGATCCTCTTACTGCAAGAATTTGACCTTGTCATCAGAGAAAAGAGAGGATGCGAAAACGTAGTCGCCGACCATCTTTCACGCCTCCCTTCTTTGCCAACGCTTCAAATTCTTATAAAAGACGTTTTCCCAGATGAGCAGCTCTTAACTGTGTCATGCGAACCTTGGTTCGCAGATATTGTAAATTATTTGGCCACCGGACTTATACCAAATGAATGGTCGAATCAGGACAGACTCCGATTTCTATCCCAGGTAAAACATTTTTACTGGGATGAACCTTATCTATTCAAATACTGTCCCGACCAAATCATTCGTCGGTGTGTCCCCGACAATGAGTTTAAGAGCGTGCTGTCTTTTTGCCACGATCAAGCGTGTGGCGGGCATTTTGGTCCTAAAAAGACAGCCGAAAAGATCTTGCAGTGTGGCTTCTACTGGCCACAACTTTTTAAAGACGCACATGACTACTGCAAGACATGCTCCCAGTGCCAACACTTGGGCCGGATATCTCGGAGAAACGAAATGCCGCTCCAACCAATATTGGTTGTTGAAATTTTTAATGTTTGGGGGATAGATTTTATGGGACCGTTTCCAAATTCTTTTGGGAACGTGTATATTCTCCTCGCTGTTGACTATGTTTCTAAATGGGTCGAGCTGTGCCCAGTCGGACTAATGACAACAAGGTTGTCGTTAGATTTCTCAAAGAAAACATTTTCTCTCGGTTTGGGACCCCCGCGCAATCATCAGCGATAATGGAACTCATTTCTGTAATAGGACTTTCGAGTCCTTAATGTGGAAATATTCCATTAATCACAAGCTATCAACGCCCTATCATCCCCAAACTTGTGGGCAAGCCGAGATTTCAAATCGGCAAATTAAACAAATATGGGAGAAAACGGTTTCCAAAAACCGTAAGGATTGGTCGTCAAAACTTATTGATGCTCTTTGGGCATTTCGAACTGCCTACAAGACCGATCTTGGCATGTCTCCTTATAGACTTGTTTATGGAAAGGCTTGCCATCTTCCAGTTGAAATTGAGCATCGAGCATTTTGGGTAATAAAAGAGTTGAATCTATCTCTTGGAGATGCGGGCAGCAATAGAAAGCTGCAATTAAATGAATTGAACGAGCTTCGGGATGAAGCCTACGAAAATGCGGTTGTCGTCAAAAACCGTACGATGGTGTTTCACGATAAACACCTTATGCGCAAAACTTTCAAACCTGGTCAAAGGTTTTACTTTATGACACCCGGTTACATTTCCATCCAGGCAAGCTCAGATCTCGATGGAAAGGGCATTTTTTGGTACGCACCGTATATCTGCACGGTGCGGTCGACTTAGAGAATCCTGAGGACGGTTCACTATTTAAAGTGAACGGACATAGACTTAAACAGTTCCTCACCGCGGACCCTTCGGAGGAGCTCCTGCTGTTGCAGGAGCCGATTTACATTGACCGACCTTCCTCCATCTACCCCTAAATTTCGGTTATCCAGCCATAAACAGTGGAAACGTTTGGGGGTATGTACCACTTGTAATTATATAAAAACAAAATTAAAATATATATATATATATAATATATATATATATATATATATATAAATTTTCGGGGGTATTTTTGTAAATTTTCAGTTTTAATAAAAAATTAAAAAAATTTATTTACAAATAAATTCATCTTTAAAAGAGGGCCTTTTTGCAAATAACCAAAAATACCCCCTATAAAAAGAACCCGGCCCCTCCTTTAAACTTTCATAACCCTAATTTCAACTCTCTTAAAAACCCTAGCCGCCGCTCAAATTCCTGCAGAAAGATCGCCCGCAGCTGCCGCGGAAGGACCGCCAAAGACTGTTCTTGCCGCTGATCCGCCGCCGCTTGGTGTCATTGCCCTCTGAAATCTTCAGGGGAGGTTTACATTCTCTGTCTCTCTCTGTTAATTTTTTTAGAAATATTCTGCACTTCTGTGATGGCACCGACCCTGCAATTTGAGAGGGACTTTTCACAAATCTTTGAACACACGGTCTACAGTAGCTATTTCGGTGATAAGATCCGAAGGCGTGGGTGGAACTTCTTACTTTTTAACCATCTAAACTCCTTCGCGCTTCCGAATCTCGTCACCCGTTTTTACGAGTGTATGGAGGAAGGTTGCCTCTCCCAAAACGGATATATTAGATTAATTTGCGGGATAGGGAGATAAACATTGATAGGGACTTCATCTATGAAGTCACCTTGATTCCTAGACTACCTACTCATGACCAGCCCCTCCACTTCGAGGACTACCTACCCTTGATGGGTAATGACTGTTCGAGGGAGCCACGAAAGGGGATCCAATCTAGAACCCTCTTTGCAAATGTCTTAACTGTATGCCGTTGGGCACAAAATAACATTTTTGGTAGTTCCCACAATACGATCTTTTTCACACCATCACTTCATATCGTGCACACCTTGATGACTAGGAACCCAAGCTACGATATGTGCACGGTCTTACTTCACTCCATTGGTGCGGGCAAGAGGGCTGCCAATTACCCATGCCCTATGTTGGTGACACAACTGTGTCGCCATTTCCTCCTCGTAGAGAAATTCAAGTTTTATATACATGGAGGGATCCCTGTTAAACCTCTTATTGAGGGAGTATCCACATCCTACACACGTTTACCTGATGAATGGTCGCACACTGAGCCGGCCGAGGACGTGCCCGCCAAGACACCCAGCTCCACCTCGACCGCGAGCGAGGAAGAGCTTACCCCTGCAGCACATGCACGTTTACTTAGGAAAGCCGTTAGGAGGATTGACAGATTGGTAGGGATGGTGACCAACCTGGATCATCGAGTGACAGAGATAGAGCACGGCATGACCACCCTGCTGGCAAGAGAGGAACGTTCTCGTTCACATTCGAGGGGACGGCGAGGCCATGAGCAGTGAGGGCACTACTTTTGATAAGTTTGGGGGTGGAGGTGGTTTGTAAATAGTTATCATTGCATTGCATATTTTAATTTTTTGTACATATTTGTTCTTTTCTTTCTTTGCATGTTTAATTCTGCATTGCATCTTTAAAAAAATATATAAAAATTAAAAATGAAAGTAAAAATAAAAGAAATATAAAAATAAAATCAAATAAAAATTGAAAAACCTTAAAAATTATAAAATTGAAAAAATTCAATTTTGGCCATATTTGACTTAAGTTCGACATGACAGTTGAATAGTAAGGAAAAACTAGATCCTAAACTTAGTAAATTAAAAAACCCTAAAAATAACCTTTCTTAAAGTTTAACTATAGAAAATATATATCATTACAGTTTATTTAGAAATAGGCAAATTTTGAGTTCAATTCTAGGGTTAAGTCCAAGTAAGGGAAGAGTATTGAATTTTTATTTGAAGTGTAAGTTTGAAAAATAATTCCGATCCTTAAGTCTAAATTCTGAAAATATATACCCTACAACTTGCACAAACACGCACCTTGAAACTTGGAATAGTAGAGGATACCTTGAAATGCTCTTATTGAAAATCCTTAGTATGAAGGAAAAGAAAATAAAAGTACAAGTATGAATAAAGAGATATAAAAAAATGAACATTGGTTTTGTAATTACTTGAGGCTGCATAAATAAAAAATATATAGCGAGGGTGCTTTATTACCTAGTGCCTTAGACCAACTGGTTTGGGAGTTACTGCTAAAGCCTTAGGTATTACAAGACGGGGAATTACGACTTAATACGCGAACACATTTTGTAATCGGTCGTTAGTACCTAAAGAAGTATTAACGGTCGCATGAAGGATGTGTGAGCAATTTCATCTAAAAATTACCAACTAAAAGTATTTTGGAAGATGGACAAGAGTATGATAGCTTGAATTGAATTTCCAAGTGTAGGGGTGATACATACACACACGTAGGGGTATATGATTGGGGTTTGGATGAGAGATAAGAATGAAAGATAGGGCTTACACCTTCAGTAGAGATGATAAAAATTCCTAAGTTGAGATGGAACCTTAGAAGGAAAATTCAAAAGTTGCTAAAAGCGTAATAAATTTGGAGAACATATACGATCTTAAGTTAAATGAAAAGTAAGTGTGAAAAATACGGGTTGATGATTTCTAAGTTAAAGATAATAGAATTTCTTGCTAGAATACCGAATTGAAGAATGAAAGTCAACAGGTCAAATTGATCGGATTTTGTGGGTAGTATCCGCTGAAAACCCTCAGGAGACAACACTCCTCCTATTAGGGACACCTAGAAGTTAACGGCTTGTTGCACGAGCTCAGTGCAATCGTGTTCCCTGCGAAAATGAGGTTAGGATTTTTCGAGAATAAAATTGGCTTTGCTCGGGACAAGCAAAAGATAAGTTTGGGGGTATTTGTTCATATCAGAATTTTGCATTATTATATCGCCCATTCTTAATCATATTACAAATAAATAGGTGCTTTTGATCCATGTCTGCTAAATAGTTGCAGGTTACAGGTTCTCAGATCATTACAGTGAAATTCATGAAAAGACGCTACAAATGTGAGACTACGACCAACAAAAGATGAATCCGTATGATGCTGCCTAACAGTTCAAGGAACAAATGAAGATCAATAAACAGTTCCATGCACAAGACATTTCAAGGGCAGCACAAGATTCAAGAATTCAATGCGAAGCTCACGGTAAAAGTCCACAACATTCTGCACTGTGGAAATTTGGAAGAAAGTAGAAAAGATTCTGAGGAATCAAGTGAAGAAAACAGCAGGAAAAAGCAACATGAAGCAACCCTAAAAGTTTGAGCCAAAGATCCCTCAATACGGCCGCGGAACCGCGGCCAAACATGGCTTCCTGCCGCGAAACCGCGGCCGTGCAGTGCACGTGTCGGTGCACGTGTCGGTGGGTGTCGGTGCTTTGACCCGGCTTTCTTAGGGTAGTCTTGTAATTTTAAGTGTGGATCAGATGTAAAACCTAGGGCTTCTCCTATCTATAAATAGGAAAGCCGAAAGCCTAATTAGGCATGCCTCTTTTTAATTCTTAAATTCGGAATTTTAATTTCCTTGTAATCGTCAAGAGGTCATCAATAAAAGTAAATTTTTTTTATTTCATCGTGCATTCTTCTTTATTGAAATTTATTTGCAATTTTTATTTGTTCTTCTTTTATCTGCAACTTAGATAGTATTTTAAAATAAAAATTATAAAAATGAATTCTTTTATCACTTTCCTAATGAGTGAGTAATTCTTCACCTGTTAGGGTTAGGATAGGGGAGGTTTGAGAGAAGGAAATCTCTCTCACTCCTTTCCTTGCCCCTATAATTTTAATTAATACGGACTCTATTTAAATGAACCACACATCGCTCACTACGGCACCCTATCCCATAAAATAGCGGTGATTCCCTAGTTAGACCGGTTGTGGTTGATTTAAATAGAGGTTAGGGTCAAGAGTTAAGAAAGGACGGACAAGGACCAAAAGGAAGAAACTAAGTTTCTTCCTAGTCGTGCTAATCCCCTTTGTTGACTATTACCATAACACCTATATTCTTAACTAGGGCATTGAAAGAAGTGGGTAGAATTCCTAATCCAAACTAACCTAGTCCTAACCCTTGCAAGACTCTAAATCAATTTTAATCTCATTCTTAGATCTTACAACAAAACCACCTTTTCATTTGGACTTAACTCGTTAGAGCTTAAAGACAATAACACGATTTCCCTGTGGACCGACTCGTACTCAACTGGCTAGCTACCAAGTGACACCGTCTTGATTGCAGTATTCTTTGATTTAAAACGCACGCGCAAAATCTCTACCAATCAATATACATGGTTCATCTATATTTTTTATGAAGTCAAACTCTTTGATGGCTTCATCAAAACAGATGTTCCTGCTCCGCGATGCCTGCTTTAATCCGTAAATGGATTTAAGCAGCTTGCACACATTTTCGCTGCTCCCACCGTCTACGAAGCCCTCGAGATGTGTCATGTATACGCTCTCTTCTAAATCACCATTTAGAAAAGCGGTCTTGACGTCCATCTGCCAGATTTCGTAGTCATGGTATGCAGCAATGGCAAGTAGGATCTTGATGGACTTAAGCATAGCGACTAGAGAAAAGATTTCATCATAATCGACACCTGATCGTTGACGAAAACCTTTTACTACAAGTATAGCTTTGAAGGTCTCAACCTTTCCATCTGCACCAATTTTCTTCTTAAAGATCTAATTGCTCCCGATGGGTTTTACCCCTTCAGGAGCAACTTCCAAAGTCCATACTTTGTTGGTGTATATGGATTCCATCTCAGATCGTATAGCATCCAGCCATTTCACAGAGTCTCCACTTGTGATGGCCTGCTCAAAACTAATTGGGTCATCATCTTCCATGATGCAATCCTTGCTCCCACCATCTATGAGAAAACCGTAGTATTTTCAGGTGGATGAGGAACCCTACTAGATCTGCGGAGTAGCTGCGGTTCGTCAGGGACTATTGAATCCTCCGGTTCTACCAAATTGTCAGTTATAGTTTGTGTAGCTGAAACTTCTTCCAATTCTACCTCATTGCCACTAATTTCTTTCACAAGAAATACATTTTCTAAAAAGGTGGCATGTAGAGAAACAAACACCTTTTGTTCTTCGGTGTGGTAGAAGATATACCCTCATGAATGTTTGGGATATCCTACAAACTCGCACAGAACTGACCTTGCCTCGAGTATGTCCGGATTTTTTGTTTTCAAATAAGCCGGACAACCCCATATCTTAATAAAATTAAGACATGGTCTCTTCCCTTTCCATATCTCATATGGAGTGGTAGACACGAATTTGGTGGGAACCATATTCAATAGGTATGCAGCTGTCTCAAGTGCATAACTCCAAAAGGATATAGGTAACTCAGTAACACTCATCATAGAGCACACCATATCTAATAGGGTGCGATTTCTCCGCACCGATACTCCATTGTGTTGTGGTGTATACGGAGGAGTAAGCTGAGAAAGAATCCCATTCTCTTTTAAGTAGTCTCGGAATTCTGTGCTCAAGTATTCTCCTCCCCGATCAGATCGTAGGACTTTAATACTTTATCCCGTCTGGTTCTCAACTTCGTTCTTATATTCCTTGAATTTCTTAAAAGCTTCAGATTTGTGTTTCAACAGGAACACATGTCCAAATCTTGAGAGATCATCGGTGAATGTAATGAAGTATGAGGAACCATTCATGGCATGTGTAGACATAGGACCACATACATCACTATGTATCAGTCCCAAGAGTTCAGTAGTTCTTTCTCCATGTCCAGTAAACGGAGTTTTGGTCATCTTGCCTTTGAGACATAACTCGCAAGTTTCATAAGATGTAAATTCGAACGGATTCAAATATCCATTTTTATGCAACTTAGTTAGTCTTGTCGCATTGATATGACTGTTTACCGCCGGAAACCGGGAAGACGGACGTCTTGCCGGAAATTCGGGGCAGATGCTAATTGGTGCTATCCGTCCACCTCTCCGAAGATGCCAAGTTGATTTATGGCACCGTATATCGAAGGTCTAAATGGATGCGGCCGATGTAGCAGACTTCGTCAGATTCCCCCTCGCTTGAAGGGTTTTGATTGTGGGGACGCTCTTCCCTGCAGGCGCAAGCCCCTGCAGTTAATTACGCTACCGCATCGCGGTAACAACTTTCTCCTTCTCCAGATGGTCAATTCGTGCCGTGGGTGTTTGTTTTGTTTTTGGTTGCCCGTGGATTATATAGGGAGACTAATTTATGTCATCGCCCGTAAGACGTGGATTAGTCGAAATCCGTATTTTCTTAGATTTGGGTTTGGGGGTTTGGGTTTAAGGATACGTTAGCCTCATTTGATACTAAGATCAACTTAAACGTTTGTTAAGGATACGTTAGTCTCATTTCAGACTAAGATCAACTTAACCGTTTGTTAAGGATACGTTAGTCTCATTTCAGACTAAGATCAACTTAACGGGATCGTTTAGATCCAACAAAAGAGCATTTGGGCTCTATTGTTTAGTTTATGGACATTGCGGTCGATTACCAGTTTAAAGACATAGTGGTCCATTGTTAGTTTAAAGACATCCCGGTCAAGGTTAAAGACATCGTAGTCCATGAGTTTAAGGACCGCACAGTCCGTGAAATGTGTGGTTATCGGGACCCGTCACCTCTTTGAAGACGCTGAGGAATTACAACCACAAATATCAAAAGAGTGAAGAGATGTACCCTTGAACCAAGGTGGATTAAGTGATCTGTAGTCCAATTTGGAAATAAGATCAGTTAATTATATTGTGAGCACATTGGCTCAGTTGAGTCTGAGTTGAGGACTTATGGCTAAATTGGGCTAAGTCCAATTGGATTTGAAGTGTTGGCCCTTTGTTGGACCATTAGACATTTGTCTGGGTTCAAGCCCACATTATTTAGCAATGTTACACATTTTCATCTTTGATTTTCTCAATTTTAAGATTCATTTGGAGGAGGGACTTTTGCCTCTGGAAAATTAGCCAATTTGGATAAAAGTAGTGTTAAACACTAGAGAAAACAGTGTTAAACACTGGAAATAGATCCCTCAAATTAGTATTAAACACTAAAAGACAATCAGTGTTAAACACTGGAAATATTGAATCCCAAATTAGTGTTAAGCACTAGAAAATAACAGTGTTAAACACTGGAAATAAAATTTTCAAATTAGTGTTAAACACTAAAAGATAATCAATGTTAAACACTGGGAATAAAGCTCTCGAATTAGTGTTAAACACTAAAGAAAAAGGGGTCACGTGTGAACACGTACGGGCGCCCAAAGGTGGGACCAGATTCCTTTTTTTCGTTCTGCAATTAAGTGTTAAACACTTTTTATTATTTTTATTTTGAGCGTCACGTGTTGACACGTGATGGGGATTTATGCGCTGACTGTTAAAGCGTTTGCCAAGGGGTCACGTGGTAACACGTGAGAGTGCCCAAAGCCTTCATTTCCTTTGCTTTTTCTTTCTGCGTTTTGGGAATCACGTGGGAGCACTTGAGGCATTGCCTCAAAGCTGTTTTCTTTTTATTTTGGGGGATCTTTTCAGGGGTCACGTGGGGACACGTGACCTAGTTTTATTCCTTCTTTTTTGATCACTGCGGATTAGGGTCACGTGTCATCACGTGACCAATGTATTTTATATGCATGGAGATCTTTCAAGTCTTTTTATTTTAAGAATTAAATTCTCTGTAGGGTTAAACCCTAATCATGATTTTGGAGGAATTAAATTCCTATTATGAAAGAATTAAATTCTTATGTAGGGTTGATCCCTAATTTCTTTTAGAGGAATTGAATTCCCATATATGTAAAAGAATTAAATTCTTGTATAGGGTAAAACCCTAATTTCATTTTAAGAGGAATTAAATTCCTGTAAATTTGAGAGAATTAAATTCTCAATTAGGGTTAAACCCTAGTTCTGTCCATCTTGAAGGAATTAAATTCCTATAATTTTGGGAGAATTAAATTCTCATATAGGGTTAAACCCTAACTTTGTTTTGGAGAATTAAATTCTCTAAACTCAATTCCCCCTCTAAGTTTTAGATCTGCATGGCAGGATCTCAATCCGATGAGAACTAAATTCTCAACTTATAGGGAGATGTGCTCTTTGCAGATCTTCAACTAGAAGAAGAACTAAGTTCTTTTGTGCAGAAGAGTTAAACTCTTAGATTTGAGAATTAAATTCTCTTTTTTTGAAGTTTTGATCCCCTTTCTTTTCTCTTCTAAAGAAATTTTCTTTTCTCTTCTAAAGAAATTTTCTTTTCTCTCTTGAGAATTAAATTCTCCTCTCTTCTTTTCTCTCTTGAGAATTAAATTCTCCTCTCTTTTTTCTCTATGTTCTTCTCTCAAAAAAAAAAGTAGATCCCTTCTCTTTTCTTCTTGGCTCCTATTTATAGGAGAAAGAAAAGAATCAAATTGTTTAGCGAATCTTTTATTGAAAGATTTTGTTTGTTTTCATAATTAATATGATCCTTTAGATCACAGAGTGAATTTTATTCACCGTTGGATTTTAAATCCAAAGATATTCTGTTTATTATTTTTGGTGAGATTTAGGGGAAATCTTTCCTTGTCCAAGATTTTTTTCCATAAATTGGTGATTTTTAATCACCCTTGGATCTTTAATCCAACGGTCCCCATAATCCTTTTCCATTTGGAAAGATTTAGAAGCTTTTAGAATTTAATTCTATTAAACTATAAGGCTTTCGAAGCCAGTCACGTGCTGACACGTGACCCTTGGTCACGTGTCAGCACGTGACCCCCAATTGAGTCATTTTCTCAGCGTTTATTTACGCTTCAGTTTTAACCATCACGTGTCAACACGTGACCATTAGTCACGTGTGAGCACGTGATACCTCATTGAGGTATTTCCTTCAGCCATTTGTTTTTTATTACTGTTTTAACTATCACGTGTCAACACGTGACCATTGATCACGTGTGAGCACGTGATACCTCATTGAGGTAATTCCTGATTTTTAATCAGAGAACAGTGCATAGCATATTTGCTCATAACTTTTGATCCCGGATGAATTATGAAGCCCATATATATCAAATCGAAGGGTTTTTCGAGATGCTTCCAATATTATCAGAATTTAGCTGTTTCTCATTCGGGAGTTTATCAAAATACAGCCCGGAAAATACTGGTTCCTATTTTCTTAAGCGTATCGCCGCCATTTGATATCTTGGGCTCTTTGCGCAGAAATTTTTGGCGGGAACAATGACCTAGTCTACAATGCCACAAGTAGGCTTCGTTAATTTCTAAACTTTTCCACTTGTGTATGTTCTGTATATATAGAATTGTGGTTTGATTCAGAACGTATATACCATTACAGAACGTACCAAACTCAATCAACACTTGATTTTGGAAAATGTTCATAACATTATCCTCAAATGCAAAGTTATACCATTCTTTATGCAACAAAGAAACTGGTATAATATTGCACATCATTTTTGGTACGTAATAACAGTCGTTCAAAATCAATGTATTACTACTTAGTAATACAAGGTGATATTCGCCAACTGCTTTGGCTGCAACAATTGCTCCATTCCCTACTTTTAGAGACATATCACCATTTCCCAGTTGTCTACCTCTTCTTAGCCCATATAAAAAATTACAGACGTGGGATCCTGGTCCGGTATCCAATACCCAGGATGTAGAGCATACTGAGAAACAGTTCTCGGTTACGAACACACCCGAAGAAGATGCACCAGCATGCTCTTTCTTCGTTCGGGTTGCGTGGGAATCCAGATATTTCCCTATTCCTTGCTCAGACTTATGACAATCATAAGAAAAAGTGGAACCAACGTTCCACAGCTCAGTATAAAAAGCGGGTTTGGTCAATACACCCATATTATTATCTTGATTAAGGCGTGTTATGGTCTCTACCTGGAGAGAGAGAAGGCAGCGCTTTAGCGTGCGCTCTTTGCAAGATTAGATTGGTTATTATCTTATCAAATCAGGATGGCTCCAACAGTTTTTATCAAATTTTCCTTCAAACTCTAAAAGGTCAGATTAGCCGGGATTAATTACACCCTACAAGTTCGCCAATCGGTCAATCAGGCAGGTATTGGTACTCCGAGGGAGTCTCCCCATAGTTTCGCATGGAACTAATTAAATAACCTTGTTTCCGCAGGGGCATAACACCGTTAACACCTTTCTTAAACACCTACTGGATTAGCTAATTGTAAAGTGAAAAACTCTCCCAGGAGTAACACTTACTCGCAGTGGGTATCGGGATCCAACTATCTCATAGAAGGTATGCAATCTCATAGCAAATTTCAATACATGAAATTCCCAATATGTGTTTTTACCCCTAACGACCTATGACCTTGACGGAGGCCAACAAACCATAGGCCGCTAGTCAAGTTCAACCCGTTCATTTCGTGATTGAAAACCCACCCGCACGACCCTTGATGGAGGCCACCAAGGTCGTACGACTACCCTAATCCAATTGCATCATATGCGGCAGATAAATACTAATCAGCTACCGCACACTACGCCTTGACGAAGGCCAACAAACGCAGCACGAATACTAAATAGCACTTATCTAAAATGACTACGACTGGTTTTGAAGAAAACCTTTAGCATAATGAACTTGATATCGTTGTAGAATCTAGTGATTTGAAAATGAGTGTTTTTTGTAGCTTTTGCTAGTTTTGCTAAAGAGGTCATTGGTCAGTCGAAACTATCGCACTTTTGATATAACATTTTCCTTACTTTTGATAAATATTTAAAGGTGTTTATTATAAATATGAAACATATGAAGGTTTATCTACAAAATACTATTTACCATATGTTTATATATTATAATTAATACTATGAAGGAAAATATATGCATATAATATTTATATAATGCATATCATATCAAATATTCTGATCAAGATTCTTCAAAAGATATAATATCATACAAATGGTTAGAATAATATCTCTATAACAAATATTACTAAAATTATTCATGGAGATATTGTGTAAGATTTAGCTCAGGTCAGGGGATCGGGATATCGAGATGTCGGGAATCAAAAATCTGCCAATGAAGTTTAATTAAAATCGAAGAATCAATACTGGCAGAGACTTAGAGAAGATATGAAGATTCCAGATATCTAGAAGATCTCTACGTGTCAATGTGAAGATACTGAAGAAATCACAAACCCTAATCCCACCAACACGCGGCGCTTCCATGGCTAAAAGGCCATATGTGCAACGGATCAGCGGCCATCTGGTGGCCGTTGGATCTAAGATTTTCTGGGGGTGATCGTGATTGTATATCTTAACCTCTGAGATCTAGGGTTTCTGCTTCCAGGGCTATATAAAGGACCGAGGGCTAAATTTAGAAATCATCACCTTTTACATTAAGAAAATCACCGTCAAAGAACAAGTGATCCACGACAGGTCCGCTATTCGACGTGATAAGGCGACATGAGATTCAACGGAACATCTACTTCCTACGAGACAGAGATCGAGAGTAACTTCTTCTTCATCTTGTAATCTAAACTCGAAGGTTTTGTAATTGTGAAGTTGATTAATAAAGGTAGATCATTGTTTAATTATTTAGTATTTAATTTCTGCATTATGATCTCATTCTCAATCCGTTCTTCTTCTATCTCCATCATGCGCGAGTAATTCTCCGCTTGATAGGGTTCGTAAGATTAGGGTAGAACAATGGATGAAAAAATATTTTAACTTCTTTTAAATCTTATGAAGTTTATAAACTTTAGCAAAAGAATCGTTAACATTCTTATCGGGCGCGCTACCAATTTATTGCTAGTCTCGACCGCGATTTGAGATCAGATTAACAATTGTTTTGTTAAAGCCTGGACATGAATAGAGATCAATGAAGGGACAAGGGTCAATAGTGGGGAAACCCTAGTTTCTTCCAAGAACTCTAATTCTCATTCATCACTATCTATCTAGTTTTAAATCTATCAAAGGATAAAAGAAGTAATCTTTATTAGTCATCCATGACTACTAAATCCTAACGAACCCTACAAGCCTCTTCTTTATAGATTCTACATCCGTATTTAAACTAGATCTTAAAACTATATATATTTTACATCCGTGTTTAACATAAATCTAGAATCTATTCTCCCTATTCTTTTATTTTTTAATCAACACGTCTAAAACAAGATTAAAAGTTCCACGCATCCCTGCGGACAACCCGTACTCATCTCGGCAAGCTACACGCGACACCGTTATTGATTGCGGTTACTACAAACACACTCTTTCAAAGAATCAATCAAATGGCGTCGTTACCGAGGATACATGCGTAATTTTTTTTCCTTAGTATTCGTGTTGAATTCTTATTCGATCCGTATCATAAAAATAAAATAAAACAGCAAATTGTGTGTTTAACGATTAGTGTGCGATTTTTGCGAGAGAATCTGGAGTCACTGTAGCGAGGAGATAAAGATTCAGAGACTTTCAGAGAGGTCCAGAGGAGCTAGACAGGCACCATAGAAAAAATTGAACAAAGAACCCTCATTCACGCGGCGGAACCGCGGCGGATTTGGGGAGTTGTGCCCCGAAACTTCTCTGGTATATTTCTCAACTATTTCTCTCTCCTCTGAAAATCCTATAATATATTTTTCTGCAGGATTCTTTACAAAATATCGTCGCTCAAAAATCTTTTTACGTGTTCTGTTTTGCGGGTTGTTTTTGCATATTTTAATACGGACTTTAAGGGGCAAGACCAAAATGCAGATTAGGTGGGGATTTCATCGCCCTTCCTAGGCCCCACAAATCACAAAACGAGCATCCGCATAACCCTATATTAATTAAAAAATATCTAGACCAAAACTCTAAGGACCGTCACACTCAATTAGGACAGAGGATGGTCATGAGTAATCTATCGCTTATCCGCATTAGTTTTGTGGTGTCTAAGGCAAGTGTGACTATGGAAGTGGTTACTTAATTAGGTCCACTATTTTCGGTGATTCGTATAGAGGATACCTCCCACTTACCTGGCACTTACCTGGCCACAAGAGTGATAAAGAGGTGGTAGAGGATTGATCATGCGGCTTGTCCTTTGGAAGTCTAGGAGCGGTCTAGTGCTTAACCTAGGTGACCTTAGTTTTAGGGTTTGTTTGTGCATTTTATGCTTTGTTGAGTCAACCCTCAAATCCCACTTTCAAAGCAAAACAATCCAAATATAGCTTAAATTTTTCCCTTTTCACTCTCTTTTCTTTTCACCTTCTTATAATGGGTAACCCAAACAGACGGACTCTTGCCGAGCTTTGCTATCCAGAACTAGATATTTCTTGTTTTCGTAATTGCTTTGGTAAAATTCTGACTCTACCATGTCTTTAAGAGATCGGATAGAGCAAGCGGAAAGAAACAGTTGGACACCTCACTCCAGGTCCTATCAACCGCATCAATATTCTACTTCTTCTTATGTTGATACTCCATTTAAAGTGTGTGAGGGAACTCCTAAACGCATGTCCATCGCTGAGCATATGGCGAGGGCTAAAAGCCAAAGTTTCAACTCGGTCAAAAACCGTTAGGACAACAAACACCATCAGTTTCTAAGGAAGATATTGCTACTCATTTTTCGGTGTATATGACATCTGTTGCCAGTCGCCAACCAACCAACCAATCAATATCAATATTATTCTTATCACAATGTTGATCCTACTCCTGTCCAATTTTCACAACTATTCGATTCCTATCAATCCTACCCGACTTTTACACTTTCTCTAGACAATTCTTTTAATCAGTCATTTAGGAGTTTTACCTATCCACAAGAATTTCAATCTTTTGCTGAAACCCCTTACCGACCCATATCTAGTCTTGAACGGACAGTGGAAGAATATCGGGTAGCGTCGCGCATCCACATAGAGGAATTAAATGCGTCCATGGCCGCCCTCATACAACCCAACAAACGAGCAACTAGTTTCTAACCAGCTCAAAAAATTTCAATGTACGATACGGCAATAGGACAAATTGAGAATTTGGGTAGTAAGAGAGAGCTGTACACCCTTCCAAATCAAAGCTCCCCATCTCAAATTGAAATCCACAACTCCAGTTTCACAGATCTATCGAGTACACCAAATGATTCACCAATTGAAAATAGAAGGTTTGGTGAGCTGGGTGACTTTGTAGTGTTTAATTTACCTGATTGTGATGGATCCATCAACACCCAATACTTATGATCTTTACACCTCCACAATAGAACAAAACTTGATTGAAAACTATGCTTTTGATGAGGTGTCCGAGAATTTTAACCTTCACTTGATTGAGGATATTGACGCTGTGGATATATTGGATGATGAACCCACAATTTTGGATGAGTTTTTCTCACCAATTCATCAGGTCATTTTACTTCTGTGTGGACATCATCTCGAACCTTTAACTGTTTTTCCCGAACCCCATATGCGTCTGGAAATTGATGATAAATGCATGACCGAAAAGTAGAACGATATTCAGTCTTCATTTCCCACATTTGGTCCAGCAATACTCGACACCCCGATTTGTTTACCCATTTCATCACCCACTTTCTTTGGTTCTTCTTCTAATCTTCCTTTAATTTTAGCGAGTGTTGATGGATCACAATCCGATATTTCGAGTTCTATGATTCTTGAAAGACCACTTGATTTAGACCCCTTTGAGAATGAGGTAGATGGGTTTTTCAAGGCTCCTACCTCCATAATTTTTGACAAATCAAGTATGTTGAATTCTGGCGCGATACTTATTGACATTGAAACGTTCAATCGAACCATTGATGAAAGTTTCAAAGATATTTTGGCCGACGAACTCGCATTCCTAAACAATACGAATTTTGTGATTAATCAACCTCCACACGAAGAAGTTGAACCACCACCATTTCTTCTTATCCCATACGAGAATGTGACTATTTTTTCCATTCCAAATCATTCACATTCTCGTTTCCGTTCACCATTATTGTTTCGTCTCTATCAACCGAGACGTAAACCATACCACCTCTTATCTCCTCCTCACTTATTCACGTCAATAGGTGACATGTTCTTCTACCAACCTTGGTGCTACATTCATAAAATATTTGAATGGTTGGTGTTGACTTTTGGTGTTTGTAAAGTTTTATATTGACCAATAATTTTAACCCCCCTCTTATAATTTTAAATGCTTAATACGGTTTCACTCAAGTTTGGGGGATATATTTTGGCTCTTGAACGAAAAGAAAATTTTTACAAAATTGTGAGCCAAAAATAAGTTTGGGGGAGAATTTCACTGTCATTTATTTATGTCCCCGTTACTAACTTTTTCTCCCAAGTCTACAGGTTTTTTAAGCTTAACAGATGACATCAGTGAGGACACTGCTGCAAACAGGTTTGGAGGAGGTTTGTGCTTATTCACGCATTATTTTGCATTATCATAAATATAAGCACAAAATGTTTTTGATAATGAAAGTTTGAAAGTGAAAAAATTACATATGTAAGATATGAATAGTTTGAGAAAAGTAAGAAAGTTAGATGTTTTCTTAAACGAAACTAGTAATAAGTAGTTATGAGTTGTTGTCTCAAGAGTTAGTAAGATGAAGGAAATTACTAATCTGAGTATAAAAATAAGTCTGAAAATTAGTCCCTATTCTTGAGGCCAAATATTTGAACGTTGATACCCTGCTATACACACTTGCACACATCTTGAAACTTGGGATAGTAGAGGATACCTTGAAATGCTCTTGTCTAAAAGCCTTGGTATGAAGAAAAATAAAAATATAAAGAAAAAAATGGTGAAGAAAAATGACCACTAGTTTTGTAATTGCTTAAGGCAGCATAAAAAAATATAGCGATGGTGATTTATCACCTAGTGCCTTAGACCAACTGGTTTGGGAGCCACAGCTAAGCCTTAGGTGTTGCAAGATAAGGAATTACGCCTAAATGCGTGAGCACATTTTGTAAGCGGTTGGTTAGTACCTTAAGAAGTATTAACGGTCGCATGAAGAATGTGTTAGCAATTCCATCTGATAATATTCACCAACTAAAAATTACTAAGGAAGATGGACAAGAGTATGATAGCTTGAATTGAATTCTTTAAGTGTAGGGATATCTTTTACACACACGTAAGGGTATATGATCGATATTTAGAAGAAAGGTAGGGAGGAAGACTAAAGGTGATGTTTTATTGAGGGATGATATGATTTCTAACATTTTTTCACGACCATTAAGATAGGGGTCATGGCAACTAAAAAACTAGTATAGTTGGAAACTCTTATTTTCAAGTTCTTTCTTTTACAGTTCTTATCTTTGTACGTAACTTTCATCTTCTTTCTTTTATTATAGGATTTTGTAAGAGTAATCCGCTGAAAACCCTCAGGAGACAACACTCCTCCTACTAGGGACACCTAAAGATTTAAAAGTTTGTTGCACGTGCTCAGTGCAGTCATGTTACCTACGAAAGTGTGCTACTTAGGTTTTTCTTTTTTCTTTTTTCTCCCTCTCTTGAATAACTAGTTTGCTCGGGACGATCAAAATTAAGTTTGGGGGTATTTGTTCAGTCGAAAATATCGCACTTTTGATATAACATTTTCTTTACTTTTGATAAATATTTATAGGTGTTTATTATAAATATAAAATATATAAGGGTTTATCTGCAAAATACTATTTACCATATGTTTATATATTATAATTAAAATTATGAAGGAAAATATATGTATATAATATTTATATAATACATATATATCAAATATTCTAATCAAGATTCTTTAAAAGATATAATATCATACAAATGGTTAGAATAATATCTCTATAACAAATATTGCTAACATTATTCATGGAGATATTGTGCAAGATTTAGCTCAGGTCAGAGGATTGGGATATCGAGATGTCGGGAATCAAAAATCTGCCGATGAAGTTTAATTAAAATCGAAGAATCAATACTGGCAGAGACTTAGAGAAGATATGAAGATTCCAGATATTTAGAAGATCTCTACGTGTCAATGTGAAGTCACTGAAGAAATCACAAACCCTAATCACACCAACACGCGGCGCTTCCGCGGCTATAAGGCCATATGTGCGGTGGATCCACGGCCATCTAGTGGCCGTTGGATCTGAGATTTTCTGGGGGAGATCATGATTACATATCTTAACCTCTGAAATCTAGGATTTCTGCTTCCAGGGTTATATAAAGGACCGAGGGCTAAACTTAGAAATCGTCACCTTTTACACGAAGCAAATCATGGTCAAAGAACAAGTGATCCACGACATGTCCGCGATTCGACGTGATAAGGCGACGTGAGATTCGATGGAACATCTACTTCCTACAAGGCAGAGATCGAGAGCAACTTCTTCTTCCTCTTATAGTCTAAACTCGAAGGTTTTGTAATTGTGAAGTTG
Organism: Agapanthus africanus; assembly: GCA_030015575.1. NCBI lineage: Eukaryota > Viridiplantae > Streptophyta > Magnoliopsida > Asparagales > Amaryllidaceae > Agapanthus > Agapanthus africanus. The sequence goes on along the minus strand of JASDDO010000008.1, from coordinate 435,866,027 downwards.
ATTAATAAAGGTAGATCATTAGTTTAATTATTTAATATTTAATTTCTGCATTATGATCTCATTCTCTATCCGTTCTTCTTCTGTCTCCATCATGCGTGAGTAATTCTCCGCTTGATAGGGTTCGTACGATTAGGGTAGAACAATAGATGAGAAAATATTTTAACTTCTTTTAAGTCTTATGAAGTTTATAAACTTTAGTAAAAGAATCGTTAACATACTTATCGGGTGCGCTATCAATTTATTGCAAGTCTCGACCGCGATTTGAGATCAGATTAACAATTGTTTTGTTAAAGGCTAGACATGAATAGAGATCAATGAAGGGACAAGGATCAATAGTAGAGAAACCCGAGTTTCTTCCAAGAACCCTAATTCGCATTCATCACTATCTATCTAGTTTTAAATCTATCAAACGATAAAAGGAGTAATTTTTATTAGTCATCCATGACTACTAAATCCTAACGAACCCTACAAGCCTCTTCTTTATAGATTCTACATCCGTATTTAAACTAGATCTTAAAACTATATATATTCTACATCTGTGTTTAACATAGATCTAGAATCTATTCTCCCTATTCTTTTATTCTTTAATCAACTCGTTTAAAGCAAGATTAAAAGTTCCACGCATCCCTGTGGACGACCCGTACTCATCTCGGCTAGCTACACGCGACACCGTTATTGATTGCAGTTAACTATAAACACTTTTTTATCACACTAATAAGTCACTCCCGGTGAAGGGATCTCGGCTCTTTCCTCATCGAATGAGTTGCTGGATATTCATCAAGGAATACCACTATGCAAAGCAAGAACTAGAGAAGCTATCAAAACAAAACCGAGTAGGTTGTAGTATTTGCTAGTTTGCTAAAGAGGTCACTCCCGGTGAAGGGATCTCGGCTTTTTCCTCATCGAATGAGGTGCTGGATATTCATCAAGGAATACCACTATGCAAAGCCAGAACTAGAGCTACCTTTTCGAAAATTTTGATTCTACAACATCTTTAGGTTTCTTTTCTTTCCATTAATCTCATTAATGAAATCCCATCAATTATATTTCTCTAAACATCACAGAAAAGAAACGAAAATAGAACGTATGCTTATGCCATCCGCATTCGCTACGGGGCTCCGTCATGCATCGTTAGGTTACTTAACTAACGGCAAAGCGGGGGCTGGACTAGCGCGGGTGTAAAACATAAGCAACGTTTATTATATATATCATATATATATATATATATATATAGCATTCGTCTCACGCAGTTATATGATCACATCACAGAACTCATGCAGCAGAAGTCAACATATGAAATATTGGATATACTAGGAGATCCGTGTTTTAAATTCAGCCAGTAATGAAAAACATGGATTCCACGGTCGTGATGAATAGCCAAACCCACATCCCTGGACCCCTACGAGAGCGGCAAGCAACCCTGCCAATTCTAGAGTTAGGAGATCCGGTCTCGACTCCTCGAGACGGTCTCCCACTGGACTCTAAAACCCTGTTACTTGTGCTCCCCGCCTTGGGTCTATCCTAATGCGAAAAAGTAAATAATATACATCAATGGTGACATCATCCTCAATCCGAAAGCGCCCCAGTAAAAGAATATTACATGAACGAAAATTGAAAATCTCTCATCTCACGCAAAAAAACCCGGCTATTCAATCACGATGATCCAATATAACATATCACAGCACTACATAACATCACATGTCATCAACGTAAATAAATATACGTATCCCAAATGTTGTTGATATATAGCAACGAGATCGGGGATACCCCACATATTACACTTACGGTCGCATAAAAGAAATGAAAAATTATAATATTTAGACTCCGCATATTCCTTAGATATCATAAACCCGGAATATCACATATTCCGAATTTCATGCCTAACCTATAAACCTTGCATTTTAGTCTCAAATCGAAAACACTTTTCAATAACTTAGTCAGGTAATTCAACAAGATTCCCGACAAATTGATCGAATACTCGTCAGGAACTTCAGTAGATAGCCGCACCCCCGATGCCGTCGACGAAGTGCACTTAGGCGGAACACCGTGGCCGCGAGCACCCGAGTGGATGCTTTTGGCAATGGGGTTCTCCTACAGTCACTTGGTCGAGGCTAGAGGCGTGGCTATCTAGTAGTGTTTCCCGGCGAGTGTTCGCGGACAATACGAGATTAAGACGGAGCAAATCAAAACTTCATGGCAATCGATCAAAAGAGACTAAAATGCTAAATTTGCAAAACACTAACTAGTTTTCTCAAAACTAATTATTGTGGATTCCAAATATTGTATCACATATCATCATAATCTTGACGACGTTAAACATTTCAATCGATTTATCAAACACCCAGAAATCACAGAGACCTCAACAACTTGAGCATCACTAAAAACACTCAGAAAGTGCCAAATATAACAATGGAGCAGCACAAGAAGAACGATCTCTTAATCGCTCAAACTTGCGGCGGAACTGCGGCCAAACTAGGGGTAAGGCCGCAGTTCCGCGGCGGTTTAAACGAGTTGGGTCCTCATACTTCTTGAGGCTCCATAGAATTACCTGCACTTATTTCTGCATATTTTTAATTTGAAAATTTTCAACTTTTGAAAAATGGACAGAAACTAGGTAAAATCCAGGTTTTCGAAGTTCGATCGAACACTTTAACGTCGTTTAGACATCCCCTAATGTTCTAGCTTGACTCTGATACCATGAAAGTGTTTTCTAGCACCACCACAAGGTTTATACCGGCATCAAGCATGCAATTTAAAATTTTGGAGGTGCTAAGCTACACTAACATAGGATCTAACTAGAATATTAGGGTTTATATGAACATATAGCAAATTATATACTAAGAGATGGAGACTACAACCTTTGTAGACCAAGTCCTTCTATTCTAAAGCTCCGGGTTGTAGTCCCTACGACTCCCCGTAGCTCCACTTGAAGAAGTGCACGAACTTGCTTCGCGATCTTCGTGTCGAAGATGATCCACCCAAAGTTTCTCTAGGTCAAGCTACCTCTTCACTAATCTAGTATTAATGAAGCAAACAACCTAGTCTAAAGTGCTAATCTAGACTAGGATGATGAAGCAGGGTGTTTATCTCACTAAGTAATCTCTAAAATCCTAGGGTTCACAACTCATGTGAGGGTTAGGACTTTGGAGGAAGAGGATGATGAAGATAGAGAGAGCTAGAGAGCGAGCCAGCATGAAAATAAGCAAGTGAAGAGAATGGCTCTCATATGGCTCATCACTTATTGAAGCATGAATAAAACCTAATAGAAATATACAACCATGCTTCAATAGTGTAGCTAAATGAATAAAAAAATGAACAAGCCATGCTTTACACCATACCACAAATATCTCTCCAATTTCCACCTCTTTTTTTATTTTCTCAAAATAAAAAACCATGCTTCATATATATATATATATATATATATATATATATATATATATATATATATATATCATATATATAATTATGTATTAACAATAGAAAATAATTAGTGAGCTTAATATTAGTTAATATATAATTATATCAAATATAAATATATATCAAATTATTAAATCAACACTTGATTTAATAATCCGGTTATATCATATATAACCGACTAATATCATTTATCTATATATCACATTATTAAATCAACACTTGATTCAATAATCCGGTTGTATGGCTCATAACGGTTCGAGAAACTACTGATAGCACTTACCGGTAAATCTCATCAGCCCTGACTAGGGACTTGCTGTTATAGCCAATCGAGCATAGCGCAACATCAACTACCTATACCGGGAGAGACGAAACCCCTCCAATCGCTCACTGCCTCCATGTGACTCGGGACTGTACCCAAAATCCACCTGTATGCACGCCTCCTTTGAGCCATGGTAGGGAGGAAATCAAAGCACAGTGGGAACCACAAAAGACGCTATGATGATCTCGGGTCTACAGACTAACATGTACCAGTATCACCAGAGAACTGCTATCTGATGATAGGTGTAGTACCATCTAGGAGTTCTCGGCGAGTCCTGTTCAATGTACCCATTCTCTAATGAGCACCCATATACAATCTTTGATGTTAAACACCAATGGTTATAGGATCAACCATCGCCCCCTACAGGGTCAAGAAACGTACACACTAGTCTACTCTGGAATATCGATGCCATGTCTCGATACTTCCTCAACTAGGAACAGTTAAAAGATGTGCTTGTAGACTACACAAGTCCTTGTAGTATGATCTGCATCATAGTCCTGGTAGTCAAGTGTCACGACCCGAAAGAGCACGTGACTGGCCCTTGAACCATATAGAGTCTATAGGACTCCATCTGATCCAAGTAAGCTAAAAGCCCAGAAATCTAAAACCAATTTAAGGATAAAAGAATCTACAAGCAATACACTATACAACGCCGAATGGCGAGGATCAAAATTCAAAAGAAAACCCAGATAAGCATGAAAACTGTAAAACTACTAAGCGCGACTCTAAGGTCGAAATAATACATCACTAGTGTCTGAGTCTGAAATAATATACAAGCTTTTGGTTGATGGAATTTCTAGATACAATGAATAATACATGTACAATGGCGGTTCTGATACAAAGAACCCACCTACCAAGCAAATCACCCACAAAGGAAAGCAGTGTGCCAGAAATGCCGCTATGGAACCTGTACGGCAAACCTGCAAGAACTGTGGCACAACGGGGTGAGTTGCCAACTCGTGAATAGAAAATATCTACAAGCAGAAATTGAAAGCAAGACATAATCCTAAGTCAATACGATCAGTATATAATATAACCCTCAAATGAAAAAGTCTGAAGCATAGTAAAGTAGCAATGTAACATCTAAACATAAGTGTAGTGCCAAGAACTCGCGCCAGTGCCTCACGTAATAACATATCATAAATATGATGTATGTATGCGGTAAAATGAAAACAGAAGATATCATGAATGAAATCATCAGGAAATCAATGTCGAGCATCGACGGAAACTATATATCTCAATATCAAGTGAATCCCATCTATCGTGTATCCGATATGTATGCAACATCCATGAAGGTACTCTATCAGGTACTACTAATACATGATGCAATGCATATAAAATAAATGTGGGGTAGGGGAGATATAATATACCATCAGCCATAAAGGCTCCTCTCATATCGAGCACATAGGCTCCTTTCATATATCGGGCATCCGTCAGTCCGGGTCAGCCCTCTCTCAATATATCGGGCATCCGTCAGTCCGGGCCAGCCCTCTCTCAATATATCGGGCATCCGTCAGTCCGGGTCAGCCCTCTCTCAATATATCGGGCATCCGTCAGTCCGGGTCTGCCCTCTCTCAATATATCGGGCATCCGTCAGTTCGGGTCAGCCCTCTCTCAATATATCGGGCATCTGTCAGTCCGGGCCAGCCCTCTCTCAATATATCGGAAAGCATATATAAGTTTGCATAGATCATCATGATGATATATTAAGTAGGTGTATATGTATATCGGCGTCCCATACCACTAATATATATTTACTATGGGTATACATATATATTTCAGCGTCCCATACCACTGATATATATACGCAGGAGTAAGACAATCCAGAATCATCATATGCAACCATATCACAGTGCGAAATCCATGAATTATAATACATGCAACATGAAACACTAATATGAGCATGGAACTTTGTAAAGGCATATACACAAAGGAATATGAATCAATAACATATAAGCATGCAATGCAATGCGAGCCGTAGAGTGAATAGTAAATGAATAGTAATGCAGCTTGCCATTTGAAATAAGTATGACTCGGGTCTAGTCTAACATCTACTATGCAAACTACAGATCTAAGTATCAGGTCAACCGGGAGGGGTATGGAATCCACCTAAATCTGAGTCGGTATATATATATAGTCGGTGATCCCGCCTCAATAGTATTGTATACGATACAGTATATTATATGGCATCCTCAAGTCATGAGTGCGGATCTATCATTAATATAAAGCTCGTACGGTAAATCGTCGTACGGCATCCCAATAGATGGGTACGGGTAAAAATCACATTCCTCTCATCAAATATCAGGTATCATTATCATCATATCACATAATCTGGGGTACTGATCTAAGTCTATTACAACTAATATCATCTATATACTGCGTGTGCAAGCACACGTCCAAAGGCCCGCTAAAGATCACATGTCGTATCTCAAATACGAATCATATCAAATCACCGATCTCGCGGCACAATGTCCAAAATCATCTACTCATCTCCAATGTCATCCAATATCACCATCACACCGTGTAAGTATAAAGAATATGCAAGGGTGTGCGTGTGGGTGTAAATCTATTCTAGGGTTCGCGACTATGAACAACACTAGTTTACTTCTAACCCTAAACTATCCATAATATACCTAACACAATATCCATGACACACCATAACTATCATATATAGTATATCAACTACGGACTGTAGGGGTGCTATACGTCATCCCCCGACTTCCCCCTGTAGATATAATCTACTCACCTGGTCTTTGCTTGCCGAAATTGATGACGCCATTCTCCTTCGCCTCGGAATCCTTGCGAGGGTACCTAGAATAATAAACAGTCGCAATACGTATTAACATCGAGGCAGAAAACCGATACATCGCACAGTGTGCTCATAGGTTGGAACCTATGGCCTAAACGTGCAAATCAATCAAACGACCCCTGTTGTCGATGTATGAACATCCGACAACCAAATACAAATCCAAATATCAAGAAAGCGCATTTTAAAATACGGAAAACATCGCTTAAAACACGCTAAAATGCTCCCAGAATTTCCCCAGGTGACAATTAGCCAAAACTGCATATAGGAGGGGTCTAATTTAGTGCAAAAGGAGCCCTGGAACAAAACTGGAACAATTCTACCCTAGTCTGGCCGTAAATTGCGGCCAGAATGATTAAATCTGCGGCCATGGGTTTGAATTAGAGGCTCGGGTCTTGGTGGTAGGTTCCTAGGTGCCTGCACGACTCACTGTCAGCTCAATTTTATTTTAGGGGTCTCGGGGTGATAGCAGATTCCTAAAACCTTCCCAGATTTCACAATATCTCCGATATCGGTTTTCTAAATCCGTATTTTGGGTTTCAACTCTCAGGTTAGGGTCTCAATTCATGCACTAGGATGTTGGTGTAGCCTCTACTGAGCTCAATTTCATATTACAACACAATTTTCCTCAAACCCTAACTAGGTTTTCTTTAAGTCCACAATATCACACAATATCGGTTCAATCTAAACATGGGGGTAAGGGAAATGCAAAAAATAAGTTAATGATCCAGAAAATACCTCATTTGGCAACTCAAGAATTTTCTTGAGTTGCCCCTAGTGGCCAAAATCCTTGCTTTCTTGGTCCAATGTATAAATCTTGAGCTTGTGCACACATTTAATGAATTGGAGATTGGGTTTTGGGATTGTATTTGAGATGATTTGAGGCTTGAAGAGGGGAGGTGGGGTGAGGAGCAGCAGCAGCAGCAGTAACTTGAAGGAGAGGGAGAGAAATGAGTGAAGGGAATGAAGGAGATGGCTAAGTCCTTGGGTCGAAGGAGATGGCTAAGTCCTTGGGTCAAAGGAGACCATACCTCTCTCTCTCTCTCACCTACTACTAAATTCTTTATTTAAACCCCTTTTCTTTTCCTTTTCTTTTTCTTATTCTCTCAAAATCCTTCTCCCGAGAATAGTAAATCCAAAGTGAACCATGGCAAGAAAATGCACAAGTGTGAAAAGTGATATGTGCATGTTTTGCACAAAAAGCAAAAAACCCAATTAGCGATTTTTAATCGCGATTAGCACTAAATTAGCATATAACTAATCAATTAAACTTAGAAATGGTATAATTCTCTAATTTACCCTATTTTAGAATTTTCCATAATTTTCCAAGAATTTTTCCCCATTTATTTGTATTTAATTATACCGAATTATTAAAATATTCAATAAAATAATATTAAATTATTAATTTCCGAAAAATAATATTTTTATTATTTCAAAATGTTACAATCTACCCCCCTTAAATAAATTCGGTCCCCGAATTTAAATTTAAACCCCCAACTACAAAAACATTCAGTCAAAATCCAAGTTGTCGGATACGTGATAATCGAATCACAAAATCACCAATCGTCAATACTTTCGTCGGTAGTCCCTCCTTCAAAGTCGAGAAGGTGTCAGTGCATCCAATACTAGCAGTGCAAGATATCTACTTGCCTCCTGCCCACGATCTGGCGTCCTCTGCCTCTGAGTCCTTATCTTCTCTGCGGATTACCTATCTCGAAATCAATCGGCTCATCGGCCCTGTCAGGTGTGCTAACGGGGACGATTCCGTTCTGGCACTTCTCTGGTCATCTCTCGGTCAATCCTCACGACCACTCGTAAGCAGCATGTCACTGGCGTCGGCCTCTGGCTCTCTGAACGCACATCACACATATGATCCTGGGTGCAAGCATCATTGCAGCAGTATCCTGGAAGGAATCCTGCTCAGGGTCTCTTCCAATCATGCCTATGCCGATCTGTACAGAGGCTGGTACTCTTGCATAATATCTTCTCGCTCGATGGACATCTGTGTCCTCAACACAACATTTCTCGGAATCTGGTTGCATCCCAACGCCTCTGTAAGCATATCTGACCTCTGGTCTCGACGGGAAGTAATGACAGCTCGTCAGCGGCTCGCACGAACTTCTTGTCCGTTTGTCTGTATTCCCGTCCACTTCGACGTCACGGCATGCTATCTACGCACTGCACTACTCTCGGCCACGGTCAAACCGAAGTCTCTCGCACGGACTCGAAATCGCGTACTCTGTAGCTTCACCATTCTATAGAAGATGTCTGGCCGAACAGGTCCTCGGGAACGCGTCCTAACCATCGGAGGAATACTCACTACTCGTCCGTCCTTGATCAATTTGCAATGCATCTGGGTAAGTTCTTTCATCCGAACCTGGTCGACTACCTCGTCGACGATGCTGAACTCTGGCCTGCTGGGTGTGCGCAATATGACCACCCCTGGGTCTAGGTTTTCTCGTATCGTATTCCAGAAAGGTCCTGTCGAGATCTCTCTCAAATCTCATTCCTGCCAAATTGCCCGGAAGTCATCATCCATTGCTGAAGCAAATTCTTGTTCCGGAATGACTGCATACTCGTCGCAACTCCTTCTGGAAGGTATATCCATATACAATGCCTCTGCGTGCGTATCGCATCTCTGATGTCAGCGGAGTGGGACGTCATCGCGTCGAAATCTCTTGCGAACTCTTTACTTCACTCTGCTTCGATGTCGACTGATTTGGACTCGTCTCATCGTGGCTGCATGGACTGTGCTCCAACGGCTATACTCGTATCTGGAGTCTCCCAAGCAATGCATCCCATCACATGATATCCGGATGATGTCGAATCATTCGACCGAATCGTCACGTCAGAACCTCATAATCCCCCAGGAGATCAACATCTTGAGTACAGTTTAAAAGTATCGAGTGCATACCACAGTATCAGTGGTCCAGCCGTAGAAGGGCAAACCTAAGCCTCACTAATGGCGTCGCGGAACTGCCGCAAACCCTAAGTTTCAAAGGCTTCCACATGGTCTGTAAGTCGAGTTAGGGTTTCATTCTTCTAGAGGGTCCATAGAATCACCTACATGTTCTTCCGAATACTTTAAACTTGGAATAGCAGGTTTCTGACATTCGATCGTCTCTGTCGACTCTCAACGACCCCCGCGTGAAGTCATCTCTAGCTGGAAGCAATCTATCCGATGACCTCTCTTCTGGGTAAGCGAATGAATCACATGTCCTAGTCATTCACCCTCGGTGACTAGCAACTGTCCATCATATCTCTAAGTATATACTAATGCTACAGTAGCTCCAACATCTGGGGCAATATCTCATTGTTCGCAGCAAAAACTGGCTCCTTCGCATGTACGCTGAACAGCACCTCAATCCTCCAAGAAAGGCGATACACTGGCGGTCATCTCTAAATTGGTCTGCTCTAGATCTGAGTACGACTCTCCATACAGGAAAATCTTCAACTCAACTGAGCCTGCTCCGGCGCATAAATCGGACGAATCACCTTCGTCTCTTAAATCGGGTAGGCAAGCTATCATCTGTCTCATATCTTCCTGGAGGCTCGGGCGATCTCAGCTCGTAAGCTCTGGAATCGACATCCGATCAATCTCAGCAACAGCTGGTCCATCTGTCTGCACGGTAGGCAACATCATACACTCTGAAGTATGCTATACATCAACAGTCCTCTCTCAACTGACAACTCTAACAATGGCCCGATCATCCGGTGTGAAACCAAGCACTCGCCTCCACTAGAGGTCACAATCACTAATACTAACTCGAGACGTTCCCATCTCACCAGAAAACACAACGGTCGGCCCTCGTACCAGACGAGCTCGCCCGGATCATAACCCTAGCAGCAGCCCAACTGCGCTCAAACAATGGCGACAGGAACCTCAATCGAGTATCGAAGAGAGCATCTAATGGCAAGAAAGAAAACAACATATCCAGAGTGGATACAAGATCATAAGAAGGAACAGCATCAATGAAGGTATGATCATGAAACTAATAGAATCGAGGATCTCAAATGGATGTATAATCATGGATATGAAGAGAGTCACTGATCTCGAAAATATGTACATCCTAAGGTTCCTTAAGCGGAGTGGCGTGTCGTAAGTATGCCGTGGAACATACCCACGGTATGTCACTCTACATTAGTCACCTATTCCATCAACCAAGGGTCATCCTACGCGACGAAAGTTCGGGTCTAATACCCCCTCGACTAAGTCTAAGTTCCGTAAGGTCAAGCCTAAGTTCTGTATATATATATAAACGCCCTAGGCTCCACATAGTCAAACTTAGACTCGAACCAAGGTCAACCTAGCGCTCTGATACCAACTTTGTCACGACCCGAAAGAGCACGTGACTGGCCCTTGAACCATATAGAGTCTATAGGACTCCATCTGATCCAAGTAAGCCAAAAGCCCAGAAATCTAAAACCAATTTAAGGATAAAAGAATCTACAAGCAATACACTATACAACGACGAATGGCGAGGATCAAAATTCAAAAGAAAACCCAGATAAGCATGAAAACTGTAACACTACTAAGCGCGACTCTAAGGTCGAAATAATACATCATTAGTGTTTGAGTCTGAAATAATATACAAGCTTTTGGTTGATGGAATTTCTAGATACAATGAATAATACATGTACAATGGCGGTTCTGATACAAAGAACCCACCTACCAAGCAAATCACCCACAAAGGAAAGCAGTGTGCCAGAAATGCCGCTATGGAACCTGTACGGCAAACCTACAAGAACTGTGGCACAACGGGGGTGAGTTGCCAACTCGTGAATAGAAAATATCTACAAGCAGAAATTGAAAGCAAGACATAATCCTAGGTCAATACGATCAGTATATAATATAACCCTCAAATGAAAAAGTCTGAAGCATAGTAAAGTAGCAATGTAACATCTAAACATAAGTGTAGTGCCAAGAACTCGCGCCAGTGCCTCACGTAATAACATATCATAAATATGATGTATGCATGCGGTAAAATGAAAACAGAAGATATCATGAATGAAATCATCAGGAAATCAATGTCGAGCATCGACGCAAACTATATATCTCAATATCAAGTGAATCTCATCTATCGTGTATCCGATATGTATGCAACATCCATGAAGGTACTCTATCAGGTACTACTAATACATGATGCAATGCATATAAAATAAATGTGGGGTAGGGGAGATATAATATACCATCGGCCATAAAGGCTCCTCTCATATCGAGCACATAGGCTCCTTTCATATATCGGGCATCCGTCAGTCCGGGTCAGCCCTCTCTCAATATATCGGGCATCCGTCAGTCCGGGTCAGCCCTCTCTCAATATATCGGGCATCCGTCAGTCCGGGTCAGCCCTCTCTCAATATATCGGAAAGCATATATAAGTTTGCATAGATCATCATGATGATATATTAAGTAGGTGTATATGTATATCGGCGTCCCATACCACTAATATATATTTACTATGGGTATACATATATATTTCAGCGTCCCATACCACTGATATATATACGCAGGAGTAAGACAATCCAGAATCATCATATGCAACCATATCACAGTGCGAAATCCATGAATTATAATACATGCAACATGAAACACTAATATGAGCATGGAACTTTGTAAAGGCATATACACAAAGGAATATGAATCAATAACATATAAGCATGCAATGCAATGCGAGCCGTAGAGTGAATAGTAAATGAATAGTAATGCAGCTTGCCATTTGAAATAAGTATGACTCGGGTCTAGTCTAACATCTACTATGCAAACTACAGATCTAAGTATCAGGTCAACCGGGAGGGGTATGGAATCCACCTAAATCTGAGTCGGTATATATATATAGTCGGTGATCCCGCCTCAATAGTATTGCGTACGATACAGTATATCATATGGCATCCTCAAGTCATGAGTGCGGATCTATCATTAATATAAAGCTCGTACGGTAAATCGTCGTACGGCATCCCAATAGCTGGGTATGGATAAAAATCACATTCCTCTCATCAAATATCAGGTATCATTATCATCATATCACATAATCTGGGGTACTGATCTAAGTCTAGTACAACTGATACCATCTATATACTGCGTATGCAAGCACACGTCCAAAGGCCCGCTAAAGATCACATATCGTATCTCAAATAGAATCATATCAAATCACCGATCTCGCGGCACAATGTCCAAAATCATCTACTCATCTCCAATGTCACCCAATATCACCATCACACCGTGTAAGTATAAAGAATATGCAAGGGTGTGCGTGTGGGTGTAAATCTATTCTAGGGTTCGCGACTATGAACTGCACTAGTTTACTTCTAACCCTAAACTATCCATAATATACCTAACACAATATCCATGACACACTATAACTATCATATATAGTATATCAACTACGGACTGCGGGGGTGCTATACGTCATCCCCCGACTTCCCCCTGTAGATATAATCTACTCACCTGGTCTTCGCTTGCCGAAATTGATGACGCCATTCTCCTTCGCCTCGGAATCCTTGCGAGGGGACCTAGAATAATAAACAGTCGCAATACGTATTAATATCGAGGCAGAAAACCGATACATCGCACAGTGTGCTCATAGGTTGGAACCTATGGCCTAAACGTGCAAATCAATCAAACGACCCCTGTTGTCGATGTACGAACATCCGACAACCAAATACAAATCCAAATATCAAGAAAGTGCATTTTAAAATACGGAAAACATCGCCTAAAACACGCTAAAATGCTCCCAGAATTTCCCCAGGTGACAATTAGCCAAAACTGCATATAGGAGGGATCTAATTTAGGAGCCCTGGAACAAAACTGGAACAATTCTACCCTACTCTGGCCGAAAATTGCGGCCAGAATGATTAAATCTGCGGCCATGGGTTTGAATTAGGGGCTCGGGTCTTGGTGGTAGCTTCCTAGGTGCATGCACGACTCACTGTCAGCTCAATTTTATTTTAGGGGTCTCGGGGTGATAGCAGATTCCTAAAACCTTCCCAGATTTCACAATATCTCCGATATCGGTTTTCTAAATCCGTATTTCGGATTTCAACTCTCAGGTTAGGGTCTCAATTCATGCACTAGGGTGTTGGTGTAGCCTCTACTGAGCTCAATTTCATATTACAACACAATTTTCCTCAAACCCTAACTAGGTTTTCTTTAAGTCCACAATATCACACAATATCGGTTCAATCTAAACATGGGGGTAAGGGAAATGCAAAAACTAAGTTAATGATCCAGAAAATACCTCATTTGGCAACTCAATAATTTTCTTGAGTTGCCCTTAGTGGCCAAAATCCTTGCTTTCTTGGTCCAATGTATAGATCTTGAGCTTGTGCACACATTTAATGAATTGGAGATTAGGTTTCGGGATTGTATTTGAGATGATTTGAGGCTTGAAGAGGGGAGGTGGGGTGAGGAGCAGCAGCAGCAGCAGCAACTTGAAGGAGAGGGAGAGAAATGAGTGAAGGGAATGAAGGAGATGGCTAAGTCCTTGGGTCAAAGGAGACCATACCTCTCTCTCTCTCTCACCTACTACTAAATTCTTTATTTAAACCCCTTTTCTTTTCCTTTTCTTTTTCTTATTCTCTCAAAATCCTTCTTTCGAGAATAGTAAACCCAAAGTGAACCATGGCAAGAAAATGCACAAGTGTGAAAAGTGATATGTGCATGTTTTGCACAAAAAGCAAAAAACCCAATTAGCGATTTTTAATCGCGATTAGCACTAAATTAGCATATAATTAACCAATTAAACTTAGAAATGGCATAATTCTCTAATTTACCCTATTTTAGAATTTTCCATAATTTTCCACGAATTTTTCCCCATTTATTTGTATTTAATTATACCGAATTATTAAAATATTCAATAAAATAATATTAAATTATTAATTTCCCAAAAATAATATTTTTATTATTTCGAAATGTTACATCAAGCAAACATCCTAAGGGATTTATCAACATGTATCAGAGAGACAGTATAATAATACAAGTGTACATATTAAAATAAAGAGCAATCAGATGGCATACTATCATGTCGAGCAAGAAATTCCTCTATATATATGTCCAAGCATCCACTATATTATACTATAATGACCTCTAGGGCATATATATTCCTAACATATTCTTCTCGAGTGTTTTCAGCAGAAGTTGGTCGTGGCGTCATGTTCAGCGGCGGGAATCCCCGGCGAATCCGTGGCTTCTAGGGTCCATGGGTACCGATAGAGGGAGCGGGCGGAGGCTACTTGGGGTCGGCTGGAGGAACTCTCCTCCGAGTATCATCGTCAATGTTTTCTTAACCCACTTCCAACTTTGTTGTAATATTTTAGGGATTATATGCTTTTTCTTTTGCTCCGTAAGGCTGAGGAGCCGAGAATACCTCTGAATAAATTCTTAATAAATTTTCTTTGGCTTAAAGATCTCTCATTACTCGTAATTACGGAACATCGAAACTCATTGCTCGTGGGCGCCCCGGGGAAGAGTTAGACTCAAGTCGGCTTCTCTTTGAGCGTGCTTAGATACTTGTCCGTGGAAAGCCCGTGGCCGGATGCTACAAAGTCCGTGTTTTGTCAGGTGGGGGAGTGCCCGTTTTGAGTGAGTGCGGCGGGTAGGGACTACCCCTGGCCCTAGGACAGAGCAGGAATCTACTCGTGTGAGAACTCGGTCTAGAAATTGTAGTCGATACAAAATGGAATTTTATTATTTTAAAGGGTACAATTTAAGCTTTTAGGCGTTATATGGCCGAGGAAAATCACGCCCTCCGGAATCTTGGAGACGATAGGCTCCGCCAGGTAATGTCTCTGTCACGAGGAATGGCCCGTCCCATTTCGGGGAGAACTTATATAGCTTCCCTTAGTCCACGAATTCATTTCACCGTAAGACCAAGTCTCCTGTCTTGAAGGCTCGATATTTAACTCGGGCGTTGTAGTAGCGGGTGGTCTGCTGCTGATAAGCGGCCATCTTGATTTGTGCCCGGTCTCTTTTTTCCAATAAGATGTCTAGGTTGCTTCGTAGTGCCAAGGTGTTAGCCTCGTCTTCGAAGTGCTCGACTCGATAACTGGGCAATCCAATTTCCATGGGAACCATCTCCTCAGTGTCGCAACAGAGGCTAAACAGGGTTTCCCCTGTGGGTGTTTTTCTTGACGTCCGCAACATCTACAGTACCCGAGGCAGTTCCTTGACCCAGCTGCCCTGTCTTCCTTTCAGGCGGTCTCTGAGCCCACGGATGACACCTCGATTCACTGTTTTGGCTTGCCCGTTGCATTGGGGATGTGCGACCGCGGAGAACTTCATCAATATATGATAGTCGTTGCAAAATTCTCTGACTTTGTCATTTTTGAAGTTAGTTCCATGGTCGGTGACGATGCACCTCGGGATTCCAAATCGGGAGATTATATTATTTTGCAGGAATTTTATCGTAGAAGTGGCGTCTGGTTTTCTGATCGGCACGGCTTCTATCCATTTTGTAAAGTAGTCTACAGTGACAAGGATGTATTTATGTCCACCCGTGCCAGTGGGGAGCTGGCCCACCATATCCATCCCCCACTGTGCAAACGGCTAAGGGGAACTTAGTGGCGTTAGTTTGGTAGGGGAGCCGAGGGACGTTGCCAATCAGAAAACTAGTGTATACGCTTCTCATCCCAGCAGGATTATCGAGACGGGGCATCAATACTCCACAGTAGACTAGTGTATACGCTTCTCATCCCAGCAGGAGAGATGGTCTGTCCTACAGCCATTAGTACGTCGTACTGGAGATAGTATGTAGGTGCTCATTAGGTTATGAGTACACTGGACAGAACTCGTCGAGAACTGTTGGTGGGTATTATACCTATTGTCGGGTAGCAGTTCTCAGGTGACATGAGTACAGCTTAGTCCGTCGACTTGACATTGCTGCATCGCCTCGAGTGTGTTTCTACTGTACTTTGATTACTACCCTACCACAGCTCAAAGGAGTCGTGAAAACAGGTAGTAGTTGGGTGTAGTCCCGAAGCTCTTGGAGGCAGTGGCGGTTAGATATGATTCGTCTCTCCCGGTATTGGGGGTTGATATCGCATTGTGTTTGGAAGGCCATTACACAAATTCCTTGGCCAAGGAAAGCGAGACTAACTGGTAGGTACTCCAGTAGTTTCTCAGGGTGTTTTGGGCTACTCTCCGATACGAATTATTGCGTTATTATGGGTCTGACGATTACCGTCCCCCTAGGCCCAATATGCGATACTCTTAGATGAACAGATCGGACTATACAGAGATTGTCACATACATGCTTAGTAGGAGTTCGGATGAGTTAGCTCATCGGCCTTCTTATCGACACATACCTGGGTAGCCGTTACGTGTAACTAGTACCGCTTGCGGCTTGTGGTTAAACCCACTGCCAGCGTAGTGTCGAGTCTTTAGAATCCCACATAGAGAGTTTCCCTACACCGGGCAAAAGGTGTAGAGGCCGTATGGTTTTTAAGTAGGGCTTCGATCACTTACGTGTACTTATGCATGTATGATGATCGGGCGGATAATACTAGTGGGCTTTGGTTTAAGCCGGATCCTAGTATTATATTGATAGATTATTTTCGTCTCATTGTATTCGTATTCTTCGGAATACGGATGCAGGTATGTATATACGGATGATGGGCATTCTCGTAATTCTTGCGAGAAAGCTTCTAGAAGGGACACCTCATTTAGGGTTTATTTCTTTTATGGATTAAACATAATGAGGTGGAGGAAATGAGGTGGAGGTGGACAAAAATCAAGCATGACTTACCATTAGATTTTTTCAAGCATGCTAGATATTTGTTAAGATATTTTCTCCCTAATTATTAGTATGCTTGATTATTCTTTTCAAGAGCCATTCTTTTTCCAAGCTCATTCTTCACTAGCTTTTCCTCAAGTGCTCTTCTTCTTCCTCATCAAAACCTTAAACCTCTCATGTGTTGAGAATCCTAGGGTTCCAAGAGACAAAGCATTCCATCTTCTTACTCTACACCCTCTAGGACTTCTAGTTTAGCGAACTAGAAGCCGTAGTTACCTCGAATTTGAGGTAGGAGCTCGGACTATAGACTCTTGGGCAGATCGTCTTTGACTCAAGGAGGCCGTCGAGGTTGCCCGATCCGTTTTCGATCCTTGGAGCTGACGACAAGTACAGAACAGCGATGAAGACCCGAAGGACGTGTATCGTGAGGTATAACTTCGTATCCGAGTAGTTAAACCTTAAGTTGTTTGCTAGCTAGGGTTTATGTTCGATCCTTGGTTCAAGTAGGTGTTGCGAGGCCCGTAAAAATCATTTTTTGCAATTTCCGCCTCCCCGCGAACACGCGGGGTGCACGACATCGACTTACAAAGACTAGCGTGGAGTCGTTGCGTAACCTGATCGTCTTTAGCCCCACGCTGGAGGCGATTCGTAGCCCAGCCAATAAGGCCTCGTATTCTGCTGTGTTGTTTGACGCCTTATAGCCAAGCCTCAAAGAGTACTCCATCTCCGCCTCATTCGGGGCGTGGATGATTAAACCGGTCCCACTCCCTTCCTCTGTGGAGGATCCGTCCACATAGAGTACCCAATCCGGGATCGGGCCGAGCGCCTCCTCGACTGATGGTCGGGGGTTAGGGCCCCACGCTGATACTCCTTCCTTAATGGGAATAGTGCATTCGGCTACGAAATTGGCTAAGGCATGTGCTTTGATAGCTTATCTTGGTCGGTACTTGATGTCAAATTGGGACAACACCCACCTCCATTTCTCTAAGCGGCCCGACGATTCGGGGGAGCTAAGGATATTCTCTAAGGGTCGTTCAGTGAGGACGGGGATCGTGTGTGCCTGGAAATAGTGCCGCAGTTTCCTGGAGGTGACGACTAGCACAAGGACTATTTTTTCTATGGCCGGGTATCTAGTCTCTGCGTCCTTGAAAACATGGCTGACATAGTAGACCGGTCTCTGTATACCTTTGAATTCTCTGATGAGCACTGTGCCGGCAGCCTGGTCAGAGATGGCTAGATATAGTAACAGCTCGTCCCCCTCAACAGGTCGGGTGAGAAGAGACAGGGTCGCCAAGTATGCCTTGAGTTGTTCGAAATCATTTTGGCACTTCTCGGACCATTCGAACCTGGGATCTTCCTTAAGGCTTTGAAGAAAGGTAGACACGTTTCTCCGGATCTAAACATAAAGCGACTCAAAGCTGCCACCCTACCGGTGAGTCGCATGATATCAACATTGCTCTAGGGTGTCGCCGTGTTGATGATGGCCCTGATTTTTTCTGGGTTCGCTTCGATTCCTCGGTGGGTAACCATGAATCCAAGGAATTTCCCGCTTGTGACGCCGAACGCACATTTGGCTAGATTCAGCTTCATCTTGTACTTCCGCAGGACGTCAAATGTTTCGCCGAGGTCTGTAGTGCGCCGGCTGATGAGGCGGACTTTGTAAGTCCATATTGCGACCCCCGGTGCTTACGGGGAGGCGGAAACGGTATAAAAAACAAATTTTTATCGCAAGAGGCAACATGGACTAAACAAGGTCGGGATCGTGTCTAAACTAAACTAGCAAATACGCTAAAAGGAGTTAGCTACTCGGATGAAGGTTATACCTAAACTTGAACTCCTTCTTCTTGAAAACTTGTAGAGGTTGATGGTTCTCTTTTCGTCGCCTTCTTCCGTCGAAGATGGATCCACTTCGAGGGTTCGACCTTGGGCTCTTTCTCGAACTTGGAGTGAACTAGAATCTCCGGCTTGCTAATCCTTTGATCCTAGAGTGAGTAGAGAGTGACTAGGGTTTGCTTTTCTTTTTAAAGAGAAGGATTCTCAACACATGAGAAGGTTTCTCTTTGCTAGAGGAAGAAGAAGATGAAGAGAGGAGAGAGAATGAATATGATAGAATGAGCTATCCTATTCTTTCTTGCAACCATAATGCCAAAAAGAATTATCTAAATAATAATAAATCAAAATGAGAATAGTTGATGGTAGTATTTGGAATGACCACTACCATGCTTCATTTAATGAAATGTAAGCATGAATCAAGGAAGACTTTTTAAAGCATGATGGTGGTCAATGGTCAACAAGTCAACCATGGTCAACAAGTCAACAAAAAAACAACCATAACATAATTCTCATTTAATTACTATTATTAATAGATAATTCATAAATCCATTAGGGTTTGGAAAATGATAACTGTCAACTGTGCATACGCACCCGTTCCGAAACCCTAATGAAATACCTCATCCTCCGCCTCAAGCAACTGTGCATACACACCTGCATTCTCGTTCCGAGGAACAAGAATACCAAGATATAAAAGCAACCCCAAATATATATACCAGTATCTGGCTCAAACCAGAGCCTGCCAGTATAATCCGTCCGGACTCCAAACGTGCACAAGTGCGCGGATGAGAACGAACCCTGTCGCAAAACCATGCGACCTCTACTCTGTTTTGCCCAGAGGCGAATACCCTCTGTGTGGGACTCTAAAGACTCGACACTACGCTGGCAGTGGGTTTAACCACAGACCGCAAGCGGCACTAGCTGTGCGTAACGGTCCCCAGGTAGTTGTCGACAAGAAGGCTGACGAGGTGAAACCCCATCTGTACTCCTACTGAGTCTGAATGTGACAGTCTCCGTACAGTCCGGTCTGTTCGTCTGATACATCGCATGGCGGGCCTAGGGGGTGGTAAACGTCAGTCCCCCAATAGCGGTACAGGTCGTGCCGGAGCGAAGCCCAAAACACCCTGAGATAACACTGGAAACCTACCAGTATATCTCGTTTGCCCTGGCCAGGGACTACTCGTGTAATGGCTCTCCTAGACACAGCGCGATGTCAACCCCCAATACCGGGAGAGACGAATCCTGTCTAACCGTCACTGCCTCCAAGTGCTTCGGGACTGCACCCAACCACCACCTGTTTGCACGACTCCTTTGAGCCGTGGTAGGGTAGTGATCAAAATGCAGTGGGAACACACTTGAGGCGAAGTGCCAGTGTCAAGTCAGCGGACTAAGCTGTACTCATGTCACCTGGGAACTGATAACTGACGATAGGTATAATACCAACCTGTCAGTTCCCGACGAGTCCTGTCCAGTGTACTCGTAACCCAACGAGCACCCGTATACTATCTCCAGTACGACGTACTGATGGCTGTGGGACAGACCATCTCCCACACTGGGATGAGAAGCGCATACGCTAGTCTACTCCGGAGTATCGATGCCCTGTCTCGATAGTCCTGCGACTAGGGACCTGTATAAGGATGTGCTTATAGATTACCCAGCCCCCACTAGTGTGACTGCCATCACAACGCTGGTAATCAAGCAAAGATCCTAAGGGCTCCACTAATGCGTATAAGTGATATACTGAAATAAACACAAGTACACATTGAAGTGGAAACAAACCAAGTAGCATACTACTATATTGAGCAAGATTGTTTATACAAGGTGAATATCCCAAGCTTCCATTAAGTAATATACAAACTAGTATGATACAGTAATGGCCTCTAGGGCATATACACTAACAATCTCCCACTTGCACTAAGGCCATGTACTGGCGTATCGAAGACCTATCATCTCGATCAGCCGCTCGAACTGAGTCTGGGGTAGGGCCTTGGTGAATGGATCTGCAGTGTTCTCTTCTGAAGCAACCCTCCGAACCTCGATCTCCTTGCGATCCACGATCTCCCTGATCAGGTGATACCGCCTCAAGATGTGCCTGGATCTTTGATGGGACCTGGGTTCCTTCGCTAAAGCTATAGCCCCGTTGTTGTCGCAATACAGAGGTATTGGGTCAACAATGGACGGAACCACCTGAAGTTCTTTCAAGAACTTCCTCATCCAGACAGCTTCTTTTGCGGCATCAGATGCAGCGATGTATTCCGCTTCCATCGTCAAGTCTGCAACGGTTTCCTGTTTGGAACTCTTCCAACACACCGCCCCTCCATTGAGGGTGAAGACAAAACCCGACATGGACTTGGAATCATTTTTGTCACTCTGGAAGCTGGAGTCAGCAAAGGCCTCGATCTGGAGGTCTTTTCCGCCATACACCAAGAACATCTCCTTAATCCTTCTCAGGTACTTGGGAATGTTCTTTACTGCTATCCAGTGTTTCTCCCCAGGGTTAGACTGATACCGGCTTACCACACTCAGTGCATAAGCTACATCCGGTCTGGTACACAACATCGCATACATTATAGAGCCTACCGCAGAAGCGTAGGGTATAATAGACATGCGATCCCTTTCCAAATCAGTCTTGGGAGACATCTCTTTAGAGAGGGTGATCCCGTGACAAGCCGGTAGGTTACCGCGCTTGGAATCTTCCATACTGAATCTTTTCACTATGGTATCGATGTACCTGGACTGAGAAAGTCCCAATATCCTCTTGGATCTATCACGATGGATCCGGATCCCCAGGATGTATGAGGCATCACCCAGGTCTTTCATGGAGAACCTTTGTGACAAGAACCCCTTGACAGATTGTAGCATAGGAATGTCATTTCCGATTAAGAGAATGTCATCCACGTATAAAACGAGGAATACTACAGTTCTCGCTACAAATCTACTATAGATGCATGGTTCATCTGGATTTTTGATAAAGCCAAATTCTTTGACTGTCTCATCAAAGCAGATGTTCCAACTCCGCGATGCCTGCTTTAGTCCATAGATGGACTTAAGCAACTTGCATACCTTTCCGCTGCTCCCACTCTGAATGAAACCCTCTGGTTGGTCCATATAGACACACTCCTCTAAATTTCCATTTAGAAAAGCTGTCTTTACGTCCATTTGCCAGATCTCATAATCGTGGAAGGCAGCAATGGCAAGAAGGATCCGAATGGATTTCAGCATGGCTACTGGAGAAAAGGTTTCGTCATAGTCCAAGCCAGGTCTTTGACGAAAACCCTTTGCTACCAGCCTAGCTTTATAGGTCTCAACCTGTCCATCTACACCAATCTTCCTTTTGAAGATCCACTTGCATCCTACGGGTTTTACCCCGTCTGGAGCAATGTCCAACGTCCATACCTTGTTGGTGTACATGGACTCCATTTTGGTCCGCATTGCATCCAGCCATTTTACCGAGTCAATGCTCTGAACGGCCTGCTGGAAGCTAGTAGGCTCATCATAATCTATGATGCAATCCTCTCGATCCCCGTCTATGAGAAAACCGTAGTATCTCTCGGGCGGATGAGACTGCCTACTACTCCTGCGGAGTGGCGCAGGAATGTTCTGTTCTGTTGAACCCTCTGGTTCCACTAAGCTTTCAGTAACAGTCTGTGGTTCTGGAACCTCTTCCAGTTCTATTGTGTTCCCACTTATCTGGGTTTCTAAAAACTCAATTTCCAAGAAGCGGGCATGCTGAGAAACAAAGACCTTTTGCTCCTCAGCGGAATAGAAAAGATACCCCCTGGAGTTCCTTGGGTATCCCACAAACTTACACTGTACTGAACGTGCCTCAAGTTTGTCCGCATGCTGCTTTTTTACAAAAGCTGGACATCCCCATACCTTAAGATACTTAAGACAGGGTTTCTTCCCAGTCCACATCTCATATGGGGTGGTAGGCACAGTCTTGGTGGGAGCCTTGTTCAAGAGATACGCAGCTGCTTCTAGTGCATATCCCCAGAATGATCGCGGTAACTCAGCGTTACTCATCATGGACCGAACCATATCCAATAGGGTT
The DNA here is from genome assembly GCA_030015575.1 of Agapanthus africanus. Lineage (NCBI taxonomy): Eukaryota > Viridiplantae > Streptophyta > Magnoliopsida > Asparagales > Amaryllidaceae > Agapanthus > Agapanthus africanus. The sequence goes on along the minus strand of JASDDO010000008.1, from coordinate 435,842,877 downwards.
CGGTTCCGTCTCTCCGATACACCGTTATGTTGCGGAGTGTATGGAGGAGTAAGCTGAGAGAGAATACCATTCTCTTTTAAGTAATTCAGGAATTCGGCACTTAAGTATTCTCCACCTCGATCCGATCTTAGAATCTTAATACTTTTGCCGGTCTGTTTCTCTACTTCACTCTTATACTCCTGGAATTTTCCAAAGGCCTCGGACTTATGTTTCATTAAGAAGACATAACCGTACCTTGAGAAGTCATCCGTAAAAGTAATGAAGTAAGAATGTCCGCTTCGGGCATGTGTAGACATTGGACCGCACACGTCACTGTGTACGAGTCCCAAGAGCTCGCTCGCTCTTACTCCATGTCCAGTAAACGGAGTCTTTGTCATCTTTCCTTTGAGACAGGATTGACAAGTGGCATACGACTGATATTCGAACGCATTCAAATACCCTTATGTATGTAACTTAGTCAACCTTCTCTCATTGATGTGACCCAATCTACAATGCCATAAGAAAGTCTGATTCATTTCCGGAGACTTTCTTTTGTGTGTATTCTGGACGTTGAAAATCTGTGGTTGGTTTAACACGTATATACCATTACTCAATGTACCTGACCCAATCAAAACTTGATTAAGGTGAATGTTTACAACATTACTTACAAACGCAAATTCATAACCTTCTTTAGAAACTAAAGATACAGAAATGATATTACAAGTTGCGTTGGGTACAAAAAAGCAATTACGCAAAACCAAAACATGTCCATCTGACATTCCCAGGTGATAGTCCCCCACGGCTTTAGCATCCATGCTAGCTCCGTTCGCAACTCTGAGGGTCATGTCACCTGCCTTCAAAACCCTACGGTTTCTCAACGCCTGCAAAGAATTACAGATATGAGATCCTGATCCGGTATCCAATACCCAGGAAGTAGAGTTTATTGAAAGACAGTTTTCAATAACATACACACCTGAAGCTGAAGCTGCAACCTGCTTCAATTCCTGTGTTCTGGCCTTCCAGGCCCTGCAATCATTCTTCCAGTGTCCTTTCTTATGACAAAAGAAGCATTCTTCCTTATCCACAAGCTTCCCCGCTATCTTTGTTGCTTTACCTTTTCCCTTCGTATCCACTTTACTAACACCGCCCCTTGGTTTGGCGGGGGCCTTCTTCTTCTTTCCCTTGGCTTTCGCCTTGGACCTAGAAGAAGATGATCCTCCTACAAACAAAGTGGATGTTTCCCTACCTTTCTGTAGGGTGCCCTCTGCGCTCCTCAGCATGTTGAGGAGCTCTGAAAGTTCAACCTCTTTTTCTTGTAGGTTGAAGTTCAGTATGAACTGGGCGTAAGTGGAAGGAAGGGACTGGAGAACTATATCCGTATATAGCTCACTCTCTAATGTGATCCCTAGGTCAGCGAGCTCCTCAATGTAGCCGATCATCTTTAGCACGTGCTCGGCTACTGATGATCCGACGGCCATTCTTTTCGACGCTTCGTATCTTGCGATACGTGATTGCTCTCCATACAGTTCTTTTGTATGGAGCAATATGGACTCCATGTCCATATTCTCATGCCTCCTCTGATGTTCATTGTCCATCGAGGCAAGCAGGAGGCACTTGGCCTTCGCGCTATCAATCTCCCAAGTTTTGCGGATTTCCTTATCCGCGACACTGGAAGTTGGACCCGGGACAGGGGGAGCTTTGGTGGTAAGAAGATACCCCAGCTTGTCATAAGTGATTGCTATCTTGACATTCCTGAGCCAATCTTTGTAGTTTAGCCCTGTCAGTTTGTTTTTATCTAGGAGTAACTTAAGTCCAGTCATGTTGATTTGGTCGCTGCAATTAGGAGAGAGAAGAAGAAACACTCAGCATGATGCTCTTGCAAGTTTAGAGTGGTTTTTAGTTTGTCTAAACAGGATGGCTCCCACTGTTTCTCGAATCCCTCCTCAAACCATAAAGGAAGAATTAGTCAGGATCAATCCCACCGTACAATACTTGCTTAACCGTTCAGCCAGGCCAGTGTCGGTACTTCGAGGGAGGTTTTCCAACGCTTTCGCGAAGTTCCTTAATTAAATAACCTCTTTTCCCTGGTGGTGTAACCCCGCTAACACCTTTCTAGGGACCTACTAGGTTTATAGCATTGATCGTTTAGTGAGAAATTTCCCGAGGAGTAGCATATACTCACAGTAGGATCGGGATCCAAATATCATCGCGTGACGAAACTGAAGGAATCCTACCAGAATCATCACACACCAAATGGTATGCAAATCTAGCAAGTTTCAGTACTTATGAAACTCCCGATGTGGATTTTTGCCCCATGCTCTTATGACCTTGACGAAGGTCAACAAATCATAAGTCACATGTCAAGTTCTGCCCGTCATTATCCAGGTTAATTTGAATCCACCCGTATATACTCTTGACGAAGGTCAACAAGGTAATGCGAGTGTCCCAAACCAACGCATCTATCTATGCTACATATGAACACCCAATAGCTACCAATCACTATGCCTTGACGAAGGTCAACAAACACAGCTTGAATACTATTGAATATTCATACGAAACGACGGAGGGCTACGAATGGTTTTGGCAAAACCGTGAACGTAGTGAACTTGATTTGGTCGATGGAACGAGATAGCTTTTAAAAGGAGTGGCTCAAGCTCCGCATTTAAAAGTTGTTTTTTGAAAAGAACCGAGTGGTTTTTCGAAAGTGTTCCAACGACTTTAACTTGGTTTATTATCTTGCATTAGTTCTTTTAATGCGTGATATTCTTGCATTAGTTCTTTTAATGCGTCCCATCATTTAATCCTACCATTGCAGAAAACAACCAAAATATGACGTACGCTTATGCCATTCGCATTCGCCACGGGGCCCCGTCATTACCCGTTAGGTTACTTAACTAACGACAGAGCGGGGGCTGGGCTAGCGCGTCTGTAAAACATAAGCAACGCCTAAATAATATCATATATAGATATACTGCAATGATAAACATTTCAGATCACAGATAAATACATTGGATATACTAGCAATCTGTAATTTGTACGAGCCTGTAACAAAAACAGATAACACGGTCGCGGTGAATAGCCAATACCCCACCCAAGACCCCTACGGGTGCGGCAAACTACCCGCCAAGTACCCGAAGCGTAGCAACCTCCCTCATCTCCATGAGTAGGCCACTCGACACTTCGGCATACCCGGTAGTTTGTGCACCCCTCCATGGGTCTATCCTAGGAGCAAAAACAGTAAAAAGAAATTATACAATGACGGCTACAACCCCGACCCGGTTGTGCGGCCATACAAATAATTATTACATCAATTTACAAATTTACATGAATTGCAAGGAAAGAAAACTCTCGTCTCACAACCCCCGGCTATTCATCCGCGACAATCCAACATATTTATATACACATTCCAGCATCAAATACAGATCATGTATAACCCCGACCAATCGACTTATAGCGATTAGCCGACGTTCAATACATGCAAACATCACAGATATAACCATCATAGTCAAAGTGTAGTGAAGTTCGGAAAAAATACGGAATTATAGGACCCCAAAAGGAAATTTCTTTTCTGCAAAATCTGGGCACATATAATATATTTCAAAAATCCCAAAACCAACACAGACACACACTGCACGAAAAACGATGCACAGAAGACGACAAGGCGCGGCGCTTCCGCGGCGGATGCCTAGCTCACGCGGCGGAAGGGCGGCGGTTTGGACGAATTACTGTATCGTTTTTCTTGGGTGTTCACACAAAACCCTGAGCCGAATTTACATGTATAAAGTTTTTCATTTTGAGCCAAAAAATTTTCAACAGAAACTCAGGTTTTGTAATTTTCCGGTTTTGTGATTTTTTCGGTTCCGAACTTCGTTACACTTCACTACCAAGCTAGTTTAAGTTTAGTTAGGCTCTGATACCACTGTAAGTCCATATTGAGACCCCCGGTGCTTACGGGGAGGCGGAAACGGTATAAAAAACAAATTTTTATCGCAAGAGGCAACATGGACTAAACAAGGTCGGGATCGTGTCTAAACTAAACTAGCAAATACGCTAAAAGGAGTTAGCTACTCGGATGAAGGTTATACCTAAACTTGAACTCCTTCTTCTTGAAAACTTGTAGAGGTTGATGGTTCTCTTTTCGTCGCCTTCTTCCGTCGAAGATGGATCCACCTCGAGGGTTCGACCTTGGGCTCTTTCTCGAACTTGGAGTGAACTAGAATCTCCGGCTTGCTAATCCTTTGATCCTAGAGTGAGTAGAGAGTGACTAGGGTTTGCTTTTCTTTTTAAAGAGAAGGATTCTCAACACATGAGAAGGTTTCTCTTTGCTAGAGGAAGAAGAAGATGAAGAGAGGAGAGAGAATGAATATGATAGAATGAGCTATCCTATTCTTTCTTGCAACCATAATGCCAAAAAGAATTATCTAAATAATAATAAATCAAAATGAGAATAGTTGATGGTAGTATTTGGAATGACCACTACCATGCTTCATTTAATGAAATGTAAGCATGAATCAAGGAAGACTTTTTAAAGCATGATGGTGGTCAATGGTCAACAAGTCAACCATGGTCAACAAGTCAACAAAAAAACAACCATAACATAATTCTCATTTAATTACTATTATTAATAGATAATTCATAAATCCATTAGGGTTTGGAAAATGATAACTGTCAACTGTGCATACGCACCCGTTCCGAAACCCTAATGAAATACCTCATCCTCCGCCTCAAGCAACTGTGCATACACACCTGCATTCTCGTTCCGAGGAACAAGAATACCAAGATATAAAAGCAACCCCAAATATATATACCAGTATCTGGCTCAAACCAGAGCCTGCCAGTATAATCCGTCCGGACTCCAAACGTGCACAAGTGCGCGGATGAGAACGAACCCTGTCGCGAAACCATGCGACCTCTACTCTGTTTTGCCCAGAGGCGAATACCCTCTGTGTGGGACTCTAAAGACTCGACACTACGCTGGCAGTGGGTTTAACCACAGACCGCAAGCGGCACTAGCTGTGCGTAACGGTCCCCAGGTAGATGTCGACAAGAAGGCTGACGAGGTGAAACCCCATCTGTACTCCTACTGAGTCTGAATGTGACAGTCTCCGTACAGTCCGGTCTGTTCGTCTGATACATCGCATGGCGGGCCTAGGGGGTGGTAAACGTCAGTCCCCCAATAGCGGTACAAGTCATGCCGGAGCGAAGCCCAAAACACCCTGAGATAACACTGGAAACCTACCAGTATATCTCGTTTGCCCTGGCCAGGGACTACTCGTGTAATGGCTCTCCTAGACACAGCGCGATGTCAACCCCCAATACCGGGAGAGACGAATCCTGTCTAACCGTCACTGCCTCCAAGTGCTTCGGGACTGCACCCAACCACCACCTGTTTGCATGACTCCTTTGAGCCGTGGTAGGGTAGTGATCAAAATGCAGTGGGAACACACTTGAGGCGAAGTGCCAGTGTCAAGTCAGCGGACTAAGCTGTACTCATGTCACCTGGGAACTGATAACTGACGATAGGTATAATACCAACCTGTCAGTTCCCGACGAGTCCTGTCCAGTGTACTCGTAACCCAACGAGCACCCGTATACTATCTCCAGTACGACGTACTGATGGCTGTGGGACAGACCATCTCCCACACTGGGATGAGAAGCGCATACGCTAGTCTACTCCGGAGTATCGATGCCCTGTCTCGATAGTCCTGCGACTAGGGACCTGTATAAGGATGTGCTTATAGATTACCCAGCCCCCACTAGTGTGACTGCCATCACAACGCTGGTAATCAAGCAAAGATCCTAAGGGCTCCACTAATGCGTATAAGTGATATACTGAAATAAACACAAGTACACATTGAAGTGGAAACAAACCAAGTAGCATACTACTATATTGAGCAAGATTGTTTATACAAGGTGAATATCCCAAGCTTCCATTAAGTAATATACAAACTAGTATGATACAGTAATGGCCTCTAGGGCATATACACTAACAGACTTTACGAGCATGTCGTTAACATAGACTTCCATGTTTTTCCCAATTTGTGGTTTGAACAGCTTGTTGACCAGCCGCTGGTACGTGGCCCCGGCGTTCTTGAGACCGAAGGGAATTATCCTGTAGCAGTAGACCCCCCGGTCGGTGGTGAAGGCGGTTAGCTCTTCGTCGGCTAGACTCATCCGGATCTGATTATAACCGGAGAAGGCGTCCATGAAGCTTAGTAATTTGTGACCGGCCGTCAAACCGTTTGCCGGCGGTGCCCCGGCCATCAAACCGTGGCCAAATGCGGAACAAAAATTTTCTAAATTGGCGCTATCATGACCCGTTGCCCGGATCTATCCTAAACCTTATGCTAGCAAGCAATATAAAGGAAGTTAGGAATGGTTATACCGAGTTGATCCGTGTCCTTCGGTCTTCAACCTTCATCCCAAGCTCCTAGTGGCTTCCTTGATCAAGCTTGGTTGCCGGTCTCCCTCCATCGAAGATGATCCACCCGAAGGTTTGTGCAACGAGCTTCAACCTCATAACCGAGGTAACTAAGGTATCAAGTTAGCTAAACATGATAGCCTAGAAGATGTAGAATCTAATGATGGATTAAGTTTTCTCTAATCACCCAATGTTTCTCAACACATGAGACATTATGGGTGGAGGAAGAAGATGAAGCATGAGGATGAGAGTGTAGCAACTCAAGAAAGGAAAATGGCTAAGTGTTGTGAACATGAGTGAGTGTGGCATCAAGTGAAGAAAAGCAAGCATGCCAGCTACTAAAGAAAAATCCCCCTCCACAAAATATCTCACAACACCAATAATATCAAGCATGGTTCAATAGTGCTACCATGAGTCACCACTTGAGCCATGCCACCAATAAATGCCAAGTCCACCTCATCCTCCACCTCATTAAACCATTTATCCAAATGGTTAAAGCAATAATGAGGTGGCATCTTCTAGAAGCATTTTGTAATGAAATTACAAGAATACCCCTCATCCGTATATACATACCCGTATCCGTATTCCGAAAAATACGAATACAAAGAGACGAAAATAATCCATCAATATAATACTAGAATCCGGCTTAAATCAAAGCCACTAGTATTATCCGTCCGAATCATGATACGTGCATAAGTGCACGTAAATGATCGAACCCTGCCGTAAAACCATACGGCCTCTACATCGTTTCGCCCGAAGCAGGGAAACCCTCTGTTTGGGACTCTGAAGACTCGTCAATACGCTAGCAGTGGGTTTAACCACAAGCATGTCAGCGGCACTAGCTGTACGTAACGGCTACCCAGGTATTGAGCGAAAGGGAAGCCGACGAGCAAACTCATCCTAAACCCCTACTGAGCCTGACAGTGACAATATCCGTACAGTCCGGTCTGTTCGTCTAAGAGTATCGCACATCGAGTTTAGGGGTGGATAAAGTCAGACCGCTAATAACGCGACATTTAGTGTCGGTATGAAACCCATCACCACCTGAGAAACTATCGATCCTGGATCGGTAATTCTCGTCTACCCCGGCCGAGGATTTCTGGTGATGGCCACCCGTGCACAACGCGACATCAACCCCCAATACTGGGAGAGACGAATCCCCGACGATCCGCTCACTGCCTCCATGTGGTTTGGGACTGTACCCAACTAAAACCTGTTTGCACGACTCCTTTGAGCCCTGGTAGGGTAGTAATCAAAACACAGTGGGAACACACACGAGACAAATGACGATCTTAGGTCGACAGACTAACCTGTACACATGTCACCAGGGAACTGCCATCTGACAATAGGTATAATACCCTCTAGCAGGTTCCCGGTGAGTCCGTCCAGTGTACTCGTAACCCAATGAGCACCTGTATACTTTCTTAGGTGAACAAACTAACACTAATAGCTTGTGAGACATGGCCACCGCCCCTCGTCGGGGTCTCGATCTGTATACACTAGTCTACTCTGGAGTATCGATACCCAGTCTCGAAACTCCCATGACCAGGGACATTTAAGGATTTGCTTATAGACCCCCAGCTCCCACATATGTGATCGCCATCATAATGCTGTCAAGCAAGAATCATATGGGCTCTATCAACATGTAATAGTGATGATAAAGACAAACCAGATAGCATATTATCATCTCGAGTAAGACTGTTCTACTGGTATAGGTCCTCCCTCAATTATCATAATCACCTGCCTGCGACTACGATGATTGCCTTGAGGGCATTATAGCCAACACTTGAGACCGAAGGGCATTATCCTGTAGCAATAGACCCCCCGGTCGGTGGTGAAGGCGGTTAGCTCTTCGTCGGCCGGACTCATCCGGATCTGATTATAACCGGAGATGGTGTCCATGAAGCTTAGTAATTCGTGACCGGCCGAGCTGTCTACTAGCCGATCTATTCGAGGGAGCGGGTAGTTGTCTTTGGGGCAAGCCTTATTTAGATCAATGAAATGGACGCACATGCACCATTTCCCATTCACTTTCTTGACCATGACCACGTTCGCCAGCCAATCCGAGCAGTCCAGGTTCCTGATGAAGTCGGCCGCGAGCAGTCGGTCTACTTCCTCCTCTATCGCTTTTTGCTTCATTGGCGCGAAACTTCTTTTCTTTTGTCAGATTGGTCGGGCTTTCGTGCCGACCCCGAGATTATGGGAGATCACCTTGGGGTCGATCCCGGGCATGTTCGCTGGGGTCAAGCAAACACATCGGAGTTGTTTTGGAGGAACTGGATCAGGTCATCGCGAGCGCCTCCTGTCAAGAGAGAGCCGATTTGGACAGTCTGGTCGTCAACTCTACCTTAAGAGGAACTTCTACTAAAGCTTCCACCGGGGCGCCTCAAATTTCTTTTCGGTCGTCGCATGTGTCCAGGGACCCCTGAGGATCGTGCATGTCTTCAAAATCATCAACCTTTTCCTCGGTGGGAGACGTTGAGGCGAGACAGACCCTGGCGGTTTGTTGTTTCCATAAGCCTGGCCTACCCCCCGTGGTCCAAAGGGAACTTGAGTGCGAGGTGATAGGTTGAGATCTGGGCCCAGAGGGCATTTAGGGTGGGGCGTCCTAGGAGGATGTTATAGGATGACGGGATCTTGGCAACGAGGAAGTTCATCGATATGGTTCGCGTTCTGCCTGCTTCCCCGATGTTGAGAGGGAGGGTGATCGATCCTTCAGCCAAGATGAAATGGTTCATGAACATGGAGAGGACGTTGGAGGTCGGTTGGAGGTCGGACGGATTTAATCCCTGTTTCCCCAATAAAAGAGCAAGGCTCGGTTCAAAATTTGAAAGGGCAGCGCCTCACATGCCTTGCACGAGGGCACCAGCGCCAGGAGTTAAAAACTCTGAGGCAGCGTGCCTTGCACGAGGGTGCCAGCGCCAGAACTAAAAGTTCTCTGTTAGACAGAGCCGTTGGATCAAAGATCCAACGGAGATGATAAATCATCAAAATGCAGAATTAAATTCTGCTGAGGAAATATTCCTCATTCTAAACAAGAAAGATTACTCTCTGTAAAACAGAGCACCGTTGAATTAAAAAATTCAATGGTGATTAGAAACAAGAAAGATATCTTCTGTAAAACAGAAGTCCTTGGATCAAAGATCCAACGGTGGATAAAATCCCCAAATCAATTAAAAATCTCTCAATGAGAGATTTCTTTAACTAAATCAACAAACTTGCCTCTACTATATAAAGGACCCAAGACTTCAAGTCTTGGACGGAGGAACCCCCCCTAAACGTACAAAAAAAAGGAGAGAGCAAGCAAGAAGAAAGCTTTAAGAGGGAAGAAAGAAGAATACCTCTCTTCGAGGTAAATAAAAATAATAGAGATCAAAGCATCTCATCTGCATATCCAAGGGTTTAACCCTTAATAAAGAACTTGGTTCTTTCTCTGGATCTGAGATCCATGATACAAGTCTTCCACAAATGAGAATTTAATTCTCATTGAGGTGAACTTGTTCTTGGGAATCAAAGATCCAGAAAAGAACAGAGGATTGGACTCTTCAGAACAGAATATACGAAGAAAACCTAGCACCAAGCGTCTCACGTGCCCCTCCCGTGGGCGCTGCTCAATAAGGAGTACCTAGCACCCAGTGGTTGGCGCTCAGCGTCAAGCGCCCCACGTGCCCCTCACGTGGGCGTTACTCAATAAGGAGTGCCTAGCACTCAGTGATTGGCGCTCAGCGCCAAGCGCCTCATGTGCCCCTCACGTGGGCGCTACTCAATAAGGAGTGCCTAGCACTCAGTGGTTGGCACTCAGCGCCAAGCGCCTCACGAGCTCCGCATGTGGACGCCATAAAGTGTGTTTAACACTCCATAAAAAACAAAAAAGGGGAAAAGTAAAGTAAGGTGTGAGCGTCAGAACCCATATAAATGCCCAGCATTGTTTGCACAGAAAGGGGACTGAACCCAAGTAAGTGTTTAGCACTTTATTTAAATGACAAAGACTGAGTGGGCTGAGCCCAAGTTGACCAAATCCCTAATTCAGATCAACCGAGCCCATGTGCTCATTATTTTCCAAGTTGGTCTTAGTCCCAAACACGACTACTGATCTTCCGACATGATATTCATCTCACACCTCCCCTCAATCCGGAAATCGGTTCAAGGGTACATCTCTCCACACCTCTGATACATGTTGTTGTAATTCTTCAACGTCTTCAGAGAGGTGATGGGTCCCGATAACCAATAACTATTTGGTGCACTCCCAAATCGATGAGTACATCCCAATACGGACCGCAACATCCTTAAACTAGCTACGGACCGGAACGTCCTTAAACTATCACAATAGAGCCCAAATTCTCTTTTGTTGAATCTGAATGATCCTAAAAAAAATCCTGTTGAGTAGATCTTAGTCTAAAATTAGACTAACGTATCCTCAACAAACATTTAAGTTGATCTTAATCTCAAACGAGATTAACGATTCTTAAATCAACCCAAACCCAAATCTAAGAATATACGGAATTGGACTAATCCACGCCCTACGGGCGACAACATAAATTAGTCTCCGTATACAATTCACGGGCAACTAAAAATAAAACAAACACATACGACACGAAGTGACCTTCTGGAGCAAGAGAAAGTGGTTACCGCGATGCGGTAACGTAATTAACTGCAGGGACTTGCGCCTGCAGGGAAGAGCGTCCCTACAATAAAAAAACCCCTCACAACGAGGGGGAATTTGACGAAATCTGCTACAACGGCCGCATCCGTCCAAACCTTCGATATACGATGCCATAAATCAACTCGGCATCTTCAAAGAGGTGGACAGATAAATCCAAATAGCATCTGCCCCCAAATTCAGGCAAGACAACCTACGCGGTTCCGTCTCCATTTTCGGCAGTGAACAAATTCTGGCACGCCCGGTGGGACCTTTTCCTATTTCCACTCCACACTTCGTATGTCGTGTTCGCGAACAAATCGTGGTTTACTATGGTTGCCCCTGGATTCAAGGTACTAAGATTTGGCGTCTTGCTCCTGTGCAGAGAAAAGAATATCAATGGCTTCTAAGTGCACCTGCAACAGCAATTCCAGCTCCGCCCTGACTAGAGGAGTGACTTATGGGCCCCAAGCGGCCTCCATCTTTGCAATGCCAGTGGAGCAGGTTTCTTTGGGACCATGATCCCGCCAACAAGCTTCAGTGCCCCAGTGCCACCACAAGAAGCTCCAAAGAAGTCGGTCTTCGATCGACTTGCAGCCACCACGGCCCCTCTCAATGGGTCGTCCAAGTCTTCTACCTCAATCTTTAACAGACTGAGCCAAAGCTCCAGTGGGCCTGCAAAGAGGCTCACAATACCTGAAGGGGTTATCCCGAGGCGGATAGCCATTCCAGTTCCGGCAAATGAAGTCGTCAAAGGGGCCTCTCCTGCTAAAGGATCGGTCTTCGCAAGACTGGCCGTTCCAACTCCTGCTACGGGTGAAGTTGTCAAAAATGCTTCCCCTACCAGAAAGTCGGCCTTAGAAAGATTGCCCGTCCCCTCCCAACGGACGTCAGTCTTCGACAGGCTGACACCAGCTGTAGCCCTTCACCAAAGCAGGGGGCATGAGGAAGCCACTCCCATAACTGAGGCAATCCCGTATGCAAGGCATGCTCGACACCGTCACTGGCGTCGAGTGAGGAAACCTGGGGGAAACTCCCCCTCTGGACTTACTCTACCAGCTCCAATGGTGGAAATTGACGCTGCTGTTCCAACTGGGAACAACTTCGATCCGCTCAGGAGGGTGCGAAAGAACTCCCCAAGCGCTGTATTGAAGAAGTCTCCCCCGCCTGCTGAAAATATTATGCAGGCAAAGCCGGAGCAACCCCCTCAGCTGTTGTCCTCCAAAATCCATAGAGTCTGGCGGAAGGTCCAAGATTCTGCGATCAATAAAGACTACTCTAGCCGACTGAAGAAAATGAATGCTCCGCAAAAGGAGGACCATCCCTCCGTCATACCACGGAAGGCATCGTCTGCATGGGTGCCTGTTACAATAGCCCCTCCGACCTCAACCTCCCACAAAAGGAGAAGGCCGGAGAAAACCCCACTGCCTGCGGCGAATTCCAAAGGCACTGGACCCGAGCGCCCCAAGTCTGGGGGCATGATCGTGCACACGGTGTACATGGCTTCTGGGAAAGAGGAAAGCCGTACTTCCATGGGTCATCGACTACAAACTCGATCGTTGACAAAAGCTCAGGAGCAGCAACAAAAGCTCCAGGAGATGCTGACGAAAATGACATCACTCACTGGGCAAAAAGAAAGCTGGGAATCGACGTCTGAGCAGCGCTAGGAACAAGAGACAGACACCAAGTTCCTATGGAGGGTGCTAGAAAGGAAGGATAAGGAAGCCGCGGAACAGGCCGCAAATATAAAGCAGACGGTGCTCCTGTTCCAAGACATGGTTGGGATGATGATCCAGCCGGAACCTCCAGCCGAAGACCCTCCGATAATCATCGAAGACGATAGAGGGGAAACGTCAAACCCTCCTCCGACTGTCTCAGCAGCCCAGGAAGAAACAATCTCCAAGGCTGCCCTTGATGACTACATAGCTTAACAAATACGAGCTCATCAAGCGAGTGAAGCGGCTGGCCAAGTCGTCAGAACTGGGCGACCTTATCCAGGCTAGTACGATCAAATCAAGTATCCGCTAGGATATACGATCCTTAAGTTCCATGTGTAAAAGGGGACGGGCAATCCACATCAGCACATTGCTCAATTCAGAGCTTTGTGCAGCAATACTGGAGGCGACGACAAATTGTTGCTTCGCCAGTTTGTTGGCAGCTTGTCGGAGACGGCATTTAAATGGTACTCCGAGCTCCCAAATGATTCTGTCAAAACATTCACGGAGATGGAATTACTATTCACATAGCGGTTCGCAAGTGCAAGCGAGCGCACCCCGATCACGACATTAATCAATGCCAGGGTGAAGCCAGGAGAGACCTTGGTTCAATACACAATTCGGTGGCGAAACCTGTGGTCAAAATGCGAACAACGCATAGAAGAAGCTTCTGCCATGGGCATGTTCGTAGGGACTCTCGATCCTCAGGTGACTATATTCCAATTTATGATGTTCTTCAAACCAGCCACCTTCCAGGCCTTGATCGACAAGCTGGCCCAAATAGAGCAGATGGGCCATGGGCCGTCCTTTTCAAAAATGGATCCTCGGAATATAAAGGGCAAAGGGAAAGCGGCCTTTGTTGCCAATACTCAACAACAGCCGAGCGACCCGAAATCGGTTGCTCGCCAAAGCAACACACGCTGATCCCTCGAAGAGAAGTTGAGACGTCCTTACTCATTTTCCCGGGATAAAACGAGGAGACTGTTCGAACTAGCGGTGCGCAACTGGCTCATCACTCTGCCGGATCCAAGACGCCCACTGCAGCCTGGTGACGTCAATAGTCCCAACTACTGCCCCTTCCACAGAGTAATGGGCCACCCAATCGAAAATTGCTACGTCTTCAAAAACTGGGTTGAGGACCAGTACCAACAAAACAAGTTCGCGCTGTCCGAAAACTGGAAGGTAAACCCGCCACAGCAGTACGCTCCTAAAAAGGTGGATACGCCGGAGGCATCATGCTCATTTGTAGAAGAAGCTCCGTGGGAAGTTGTCCTTTCAGCTAAAACTAAAAGAATACTGAAGGATCTTCAAGCATGTCCGGCGATCAAATGAAAAAGCCCGCTAGAGTCTGAGATCATTGAGGGGATGCTTAAACCGCGCTCAACACCGAAAACTTGTAACGATGGGAAAAACAGCCAGGTCAAGCCTTCAAAGTCTTTTGTCACGACCCGAAGGTACGGAACGTGACTGTCACTTAAATTACGAACGTCTAAAGGCGTAACGTAATCTAAGAAAGCCAAAACCCAGAAATCTAAACCATTTAAGAAAGTAGAGTGAAGGAAAACTTAACTTAAAAAGGTGATTAAAAAAAATAAAGTCATATCAAAAGCATTTTAAAATATCGAATTTTCCCGAAAATTTTGGCAGAGTCTCCTTTGTAAATACCGGCCCCGAAATGGATACAACACAAAATATGCATAAATAATGAATAAAGGTATCCCCAAGCGGGAGCTAGCTCTTCTCCAAAGGCGGAATCACAACCACACGCAATATATATCATAATAGAGCCAATAAGCATATAAAAGCACGAGGAAAATAAAACGTCCCGTCGGCTCAAGTGAGCATCGACACCAGAAATACAAATCTCACAAACTCACCATCTAAGTCCAATGTATAACTGGTGGAAAACGGTAGATAAGGTAGATAGAGTATACTAGATACAATAATAATACACAAAGTGGGAACCAAATATCCTCGCAACCCACCCAAGCAAACCGCAAGTCGATACAAATGGAGTAAAGGAAGATAACACACCCGCCGCTACTATACCGACGGGTCGGACCTGCAAGATACTGTGGCACAGCGGGGGTGAGTTGCCAACTCATGAGTAGTAACATCTAATAAGGCTATCGTAAGCATGCATGCAAATGCGTCATAACCTACATATATCAATATGATACGATGTACCAGCATAAATGCAACATGAATGCATAATCAAACACGACACCTGAACATGTCTGGTATGAGAAAATCTTTATTTTTATCTTAGAAAAACCTCTGTACAATAAACTGAAGTATCATCAATGAAATCAACAGAAAATCCGTGTCCAACATCGACACAATATATATATCCCAATATCTCAATGTCTCAATATCTCTATATCTCAATGTCTCAATATCTCAATATCTCGGACTCCGTCAGTCCGGATCGGCCCATATCATCAAATCTCACGACTATGTCGGTATCCTCCGGATATCCGCCGCGTCAGACATCACCGGTAGGTAGTCTGCCCCTGCCAGGCTCATCATCTACAACTCGAGCTTTTTGCCCCGAGGTACCGTACCGGGCCCACCATGTACCCGAGACGGTTCATCCTGCTCCTCGAATCGGGTCTCGAAAACCAACAGAAATCAGGAAAACTCATGGTGGACGACACATACATCATATCACAAGAAAACCGCAACTTGCATTTTTTATAAAAAAGGATAATAAGTTTATGAATTTTTTGCGGTTTTCCCCAAAATCCAGAAATCTCATAAGTACTGAAATGCTCAAGAAGAATCACAATATGTAAACATGTCGGTGATAATGGATGTCTATGATATCGATAACATGCGATGCGATGCATGACTAGAAAACTATGTATGAATGATGATACAATAAGTTATATACATATGACTAGCAATCCTACGTATCCATCCTGATGAAATGAATATACAACTACCAGTTTACATATCATATATGATGCAGATGTTTTAGATACTGATTTTAAGCATGTTCTAAAGTGTTTGTGGCATAGCAATTACCAAAGGCGTGTGTGTTCGTATGAATAGTGCATGTGCAGCATAAACCAATGGTAATGGTGCAAGTGTCTAGATAGTGACATCATATGTAAAAAAAAAGATACGATGCATGATATGAATGGTTTGAAGCTACGCATATAGATGCAAGAACTAGTAATAATCTAACTATCGGGCTACGCATAAAGATACAAGAACTACTAATAATCCTAACTGTCAGGCATCTTGCGCCATCCAGACGATCCCCCATAGATGTGTACATCTACTCACCGGGACGCCTCGGCTAATCTGATCCAATCACAGCCCTTCCTTTCCGCGCCACATCCGACGTCTCTGCACCTGATTCTAGAATCGCACACAAGAAAATAAGAGGATAGATATATATAAATGGTCGCGGACACAAACGATACAAGTCAACCAACACGCACTAACTAGACGCGCGTACACTAGGTGTACAAAACGCGCTCGTGACAACACCACAAACCACAACCAGGGTCGCTATACGTGACAACCACAAAACCTAGAATCCGATCGTACCAATCGCGCATTCACAACACACTAAATATTTTAGGAAATAGGTTTTAGATCATCGCAACCTCAAACTTACTTAAAATCGATTTATTCCAAAGACCTAGTAAGCAACAACTTACCATTTTAGTACAAATCTGGATATTTTAGCAAAACTAGCGGCCACAATGTTCACTTAATATCTTAATTAGGCTACACAATTATTAACCAATTTTTAATCTCACCTATTTACATTAATCATGAATTTAGTTCGCAAGAATATTTAATTAGGACAATTTAAAATTAACGATTAGCAAATTAACAACTAGGTTAGATTTTGAAAGTCTTAAAATGTTAAACTATACATTGCAACAATAATCAAATGATAAAAACCCTAACTTGATCCCAAACCCTTCTCTTAAAATTTTCAAACTTGCCATTAGAACCCTATTAATACCTAATTAAGTTAGATTAAAGTAATTAACCAACAAATTAACCATAGGGTTAAGATTTATACCACAAAGATTTAGGGATCCAACTTACAAACTTGCCTCCAAAAATGTCATCTTGCTTCAAGATCCAAGCTAGTTTAGGCCAGGGAATTTTGGGTGAAGGTTTAATTAGGAATTAGTGAGATTTTGTGTGGATTTTTGATGCAAAAATGAAGAATTTATGAAGTGAAATGAAGTGGAGAAATTGGGGGGGAGGCTGCTGCCTAGGCTCGGCCAGCATAGGGAGAAGGGAGAGGTGAGTGAGTGTGTGTGGGTGTCAAGTCAAGAAAACCCCCCATTATTACATCTATTAACTCATATCTTAATTAATTTATTTTATTTTATTTTCTAGTCAATCCTAGACTTTTCTAGAACCATTGAGACAATTAAAGAACAACAAGAATATGTTACAAACTAGCTATTAGTTGTCATGGTGCACTAATGTGCCATTAACCCATTCTAATTTGTAATTTACACTAATTAAATGTATAAGTGAAAGCTTAAAATAATATTAAAAATAATTAATTAAGAAAAAATATTTAAGTAAACTAGCAATTTATAAGTGACTAATTAAATACCAAATACTAGCAATTACATAGCTAAAATAGGTATAATTAAGTCTATGTGGAAAAATAATTATAATTACGTTTTACGGAAAACACGAGTCATATTACCAATTATCAGACAATTAACCTAAACGATTTTTAAAACGTTACATCTTCGAAGAAAAAGAAGAAAACCAAGAAGCCCGTACAGCCTGATAATGAGCGTACGGACCTTCAAAAGTACATTGACGCGCTGAAGGAGTACAACCAGAAGGTACGGACCCCGGTCACTCTCGAAGAGTTTCTCAACCATATCCTTGAGAACGGAGATAGTGACAATGATGAGAGGAAAGACTCGTCATAAGAATCCGAGGATTATGTAGCGAATTGCCACATGGTCTCTTATTCGTCATTAAAAAACGAAGAGACCCTCTCAGAGTCAGAAAACGGCTCGGAAAAGCCGGAGGCAAGACCGATGCAAAAATCCCTGGAGCCGTCAGACGACTTGATTGACAGGTTGCTAAACGAAACCTTCAAAAGAGAAAAACTAACCAAGAGCGTAAAACGACCATATACGAAAAGGCCAAGCGTCAGCGTCAGGATGAAAAAGCTGCGGCGGGGAAGAGTCACAAAGTACTCCAACCAGATCGAAGCACACCCGCGGCAGACAAAAGCGGGTTTAAGACGGGGAAACGGTTCGCCAAAGCTCTGTCAATGGGAATGAAGCTGCCACCTTTCAAAGGAAATACTCCAGGGAGTACGTGCCTCTATGAAGCGGATGCACATCCGAACTACTGCTTGTAAATTCTCAGTTCGGTAAATAAAATTTCCCATACTTCTCCAAGTCCCATTGAATGTTTTCTATTTTCTCCGCATTTTGTATGAATTGAGATGCTTAGGTTTCAAATATTAAAACTTTTCTAAACAAAACAAATAATATAGCCCAACACAAAAAAAAGAATAATAAATAAATTCCCGGCCCAACCTCCAAGCCCATGCCTTTCCCCAAACCAACCCGGCCCCGTACCCATACCCGACCCGTCTCCCTCTCTTCCCCACTCGCCCATATTTCTTTTCCCGCTTCTTTTTCTTTCTCTCCTCGTCGCCCACGTCCCCACCGCCGTTCGCGACCACGACCTTGTGCCTCTACCCACGATCCCACACGCGCGCGCTCACGAACTCACCCATCTCGACCTCGTCTCTCTAACACTCTCTTTCCCCCATGCAAAACCGAGCCCCTCATCCTCACTACTTTTTCTCGACCCTTCACCGCACACCGTCCACTCTCCCCGAGCCCTTACCTCCTTTCTCCTCCTTCCGCCCACTACCGAGCTTCCCCATAACTACCGTCCACACTTCCCTATGGCTTTCCCCGCGGCGAACCCATCTCCTCGCAATAACCCCACCTCCTCGGCACCGAGCATCCAACTCGGCCCGGCCCTGAGCCACCCCCTCAACGACAACATGCCGACGAACTCGCCGAGCCCCTCCTCTGTCGCTGACGACAGACCACCACCACTCGCAACCGCCTCGCCCCAGCAGCCCAAGCCTCCGCTGCCAAGAACCCAAGTTCGAGCCGAGGCCGCGAATCCTAGCCGCGCCGTTCGTGGCGCGATCTTGCCGTTGCCGCTGCCACGCGTCGTCAACGTGTCATCAGGCAAGTATATTACTTGCTTCATGCTATTAGCTTGTATTTAATCCAGTTTAGCATTAATATTGTATATATATAGTTTCATACGCGCCAATGAATATAGGTGTTCGATATGAAACTTTAACTGAAAAATTAACTTTAAATGATGGAACTTATGATCATTAGACCCGTCTACTATTTACCGATGTGCTGTAGAAATTTGGTTGGAAACCACAGTCGTTTCACCTATGAAATGTTAATCCCAATAATCAGTACGAAACCTGAAATTTCCTGAACATGCTAGACCGTTAAATTCACATTAAATCTTTTACGAATCGTTTGGCTTTACCTGGCTTGTATCGAACCCAACAGAATAAGCTACAGAACCCTATTTTTGATACCTAAATTTGAACTAGTTACGATAGAAAAAATTGTGGTGAATTACGATTCTGGACTGCAGTCCAGAGCGATAATTCCAAGTAACCCCTGTTTTAATTCACTGAATATCCTTGAACAAATGCAGTAATGTACAGAACCCTATACCGCTACGTAGAGAATCGAGTTAGCTTCCTTATCCCACTGGTTTCACTAAATTCCTTAACTGTATGGTATTATTAACATATTTTATAATGTCGATATGTTCTGCTGAATTCTGCAGTGACAGATTTTACACATCGAACATAACATGACCATAACTCACTGTTGATATAGGATATCACTGATCCTCTAATTGAGTTAGAAATCTAACTGTATAACCTAAACTTTGTTCAACTATAGCGTCGCCTAATTTTGATCCCAACAGGGTGAAAACTGTGTTGCGAAATGGACATTCAGTTCAGGAACTGAATTTCCAGCAGCGAACACTCAAAATGAAACGGCTGTAACTTGCAAACCCGAAATCCGATTGTCCTGAAATTAATTTTGTTAAACTGCCGACTGAGTTTACTTATTACCTCTTTTAGATCTTTTTGCTTAATTACGAATACATGATTTAATACGAATTTTCTATGTTCATGAGATGCATAGTTCTACCTGACTACCAGGCCTTTAGTGATAGTGGACATCCGTGTTAATTCTCCGTATAAATTGCATTGTTGAACGTGTGTAGTATTAGTGTGGTTGTGTCAAGTACGCCAATGAATAGTGAGTGATTCATGACAATGAACCATACAGTGAACAGTGAAAGAAATCGTGTTATTGACGCGTACTTGTACACAACTAGCCTATACTCACGAATAGTGAAACCTGGGTAAAAAGGGGGAAATCGAAGTGGAAAGAGAATTGTATTTAGCGAGAACAGTGATTTAGAGGATGATCATTCGAACAACGACTCTTATATATATTAGGTTGGGCCTAGCGGTCCCGGCTGACAGGGTTATGTCTCGGGCGATAGCGGGCCGTAGTCTCGGGTATGTACGAGACTCTCATTAAACATGATCCTTCTTTCCACAACTCGATTTCAAAAGTGACTTAGAGACCGATAGGGACACAGATCATACAGTGCATCAGCTAGTGACATATTGACTGCCTGCATTTTATCTCCACTGTTATTACCTTCTTTTCTTGTTTCTTGTTACTATTATAATACATTGTTATTATGTCGCTCTGACGACCTGAGTATGCATGCTCAGACCTTGAGGAAGAACCAGTACAGGAGTCAGACCTGCCCTTCAAGCTTGCGGAGATTTAGACGGGAGTACCTCCTTTACCTTTACTGCTTTCCCTAAAGAAACCTTGTATTCGCACTCGGTTAGTAGTTCTTTTCCTTGTTTTGTTGTAAATTGTGAACAATGAAAGTTGATGTAATAACTAGTGATGTATCTCCTTCACTTCTGTGCTGTGTTTACTGATTACCATGTAATGCTAGAAGCCAAAGTGTGCTTACGGCGGGATTATTCCTTGACCGTAGGAGCATGGCTGGCCTAGTCATCCCTCGTTTTCCATATTATGGGAAGCGGGGCGTGACACTGCTTATACCATCGGAGGGTTACACACCTCACCGAAGAGTGTAGTGCCTTCAAGAAGTGGTGGCAGGGATACGTTGCCCACCGACAAAACTTCAAGAGGATGAAGCGTGAAGCTCGTCGACGGCGAAAAAGTGCGACAGATGAGCGTGGAAAAATGATTGGCAACTGTTATATGGTTGATACCAATTCGACAAAAGGGAAAACTCAAGTTCTCACATTCGGGAGCGATTCTGAGGAAGAAATAACCCCCGGCCCTTTCTTCGAAGAATCCACCTCTGGAAAAGAAGAAGGGGCGAAGAAATGCGAGAACATTCAGCTACGTAACCGCACGCTGCCTGAGAAGAACCTCGGGCCAACAAACAAAAGTTCGAGCAAAAAAGACAAGGGGAAAGAAAAAGTCCCTGAGGAAATTGCCATTGATGATAGAGTCGTCAAAGAGCTCGCAGCCAAGGACCCGCCTAAGAAAAACAAGGTGGATTACAATATCCTGGCACACCTGAGGAAGATACCCTCACAACTAAGTATACTGGATGCTCTCCTCCTGTCCAAAGAGGCACGAGATTCTCTAATCAAGACACTGCAAGAGCCTGATCAGTTCCAAGCTTTCTTTGCGGAAGAAAGATGAAGGACGAGCTGGCAGAGGTTCATACAGCTGACATCACATTCGGCGATGAAGATCTCCTCGGAACGTGCGAGCATAACCGTCCTCTATATTTCACCGGATACTACCACGACATTAAGATAGGCAAGATCATGTTCTACAACGGGTTCTCTGTCAACCTTCTCAACGTAAAGGCGCTGAAGGAGATCTGCATGAACGTTCAACACTTGGCTCGGGACAAAATTACCATCTCCGGGTTCGACTCGCAGTCATCACGGACGCTTGGGTCCGTGATATTGACATTACACTTTGGGATGCTCGTCACTGACATCAAATTTCATATCATCGACGCCAAGACTTGCTATAACGCTATGCTCGGCCGGCCTTGGTTACATGAGTACAACATCATCCTTTCTACACAACATTAGTGTATGAAGTACTTCAAAGATGGCCTCGAGTACACAGTTACAGGGGAGCTAAATCCATTCTCCGTAAATGAAGTTCGCAAATATGAAGACGCCAAGTACTTCCTACTGGACTTCTGTAACACCCGAGCCCAGTGCTACTAATTTCAGTTACCGTTTGAGCGTAGTGTGGTACTCATTTCATTTATCTTGCTTGATTGTTACTTATTGTAATTTTACCCCGTCAATTCATTTCTGCATATAACAAATTTAAGGCATCTAAAATAAAATTAAAAATAATTGTCATGGCCTGCTTGACACCCCTAGCCCTGTTGTAGCGTCCGTGCATCGTGGTCTCGTCCCGTTCAGTGAAACGGGCATGTTTGGACGGCTACGTGCACATACGTGTATCCGTTTTGGGGGTATGCTTTTTGATTGTAAAACACTTCATTTTAAATTTTGGATCCCGCCTAAAATTCTATTATTTCAATTTCGAATTTTTGGACACGACCCGGGCGCAATTTGGAAATGTTTTACTTTGCGCCAAAATCCCATTTTCTAATATATTTAAACCATCGTATATTTTTCTTAACCTTATAATATATTCACTGTTCCCTTAAATCTTTTGTTTAAATTTTTCCTAACCTCTAAATCCCTTTCACAACCAATCAGCTTCCTTCTTTAGGAGCCGTGGGCCCCACTCTCTCTCTCCTCTCTCCCCCCCGTCTCTCTCTATCTCTCTCCTCTCTCTCCCCCGTCTCTATCTCTCTCCCCCCTCTCCCCCGTCTCTCTCTATCTCTCTCCTCTCTCTTTCCCCCCGTATCTCTCTCTCTCTCTTCTATATATAAATCCCTTCTTCCTTCCTCCCTTTCTTTTTTCAAAACGCTGAAACCCAACCCCACGTAACCCTACCGCCGTCTCCCTCGCCGCCGCAGCCCCAACGCCGGCACTACCATCACCGGCCTCGTCGCCTCCTCGCCCTCGACCAATCCACCGCGCCTCCTTCCTCTTTTCCCTTCTCCCCGTGCACCCTGCACCAACACCGCGGCCACTTGCACCCCATGCACGCATCGGCGCCGCCGTGAGTCGCCGCCGATGACCTCGTCCCCGTATCACCGACCCTCGCGCACACCCCTCGGTGAGCTAGCATCCCCTCCTCTTTTCCTTTCAACTTTTCTTTCCCTGTTAATATTTTCTTGATCTGGAATTGTTCTCGCCGTTGTCGCAGGCCGACCGCCGGAGCTTCGTCGACGTGGTCGACCGTCACCACCTGTCCCACAGACCATTGTAAGCCTTCCCTTCTCCATCATCCTTCCCTTCTTCTTTATTTTCTTTTCTTTTCTTGTTGCAATCTTGATCGATTCGCTGTTTTTGATCTCGCCGGAATCCGGCCGTGCCGGCGACGCGTCCCGATGTTCCAGCGAGGTACCCCGACTCGTGTGGTTCCACTATTCGTCATTTGGGTTCATTCCGTGAACCGTGCGCCCGTCGCGAGTTTCCCCGCCGACGTTTTACGTTTCGTTTTCCTGATTCGCGACCCGTCGAGGCAAGTACTCCTTACGACATGCTAAACAATATTTACATATACTTGATGACACCCTAAACCTATAAATTTAACTTTGGTACGATCATTTCTCTTTTCGTGTTCAATATTGTTATATAACATTTTATCTTTCAAACTTGGAACCTATATATGTAGATATCATTGCACCCATGAAGTCTTAAACTTGTTAACATGATTAAATGGCTATACTTGTCTTACTGTATTCTGATAACGTTGAAATCATCTCTGTGACACAACTGATAACTGTACTGCTCATTGAATGAATCTGCCTATTGCTTAATTCATTGCTTAGATCATGTTGTTGATGACCATGCTTGATTATGTAACTGATTATGAGCACACCCATGATATTGTTTACATCTTGACCTGACTTGGTACATATATATTGATTTACCCGACATGGTACCGTATACTGCTTGATTTGACCTGATGTACCATGACCTGACCCGTTACCTGATCTTGTGTCTAATGCCAACAAACCTGACATGGAGTCCTCATGGACCGTTCCTGTTGTCTATCCAGACAAACCTGTTTACCTGATCCTGTGTTGGCATTAGTTTCTTGATTTCGGGATATCTGACTTGACTTACACATATAACTTGGGGGTATGGGGAAATCAAAGGTGAAACCTGACTTGTAACTCAACAGTTCACTACTATTGAGTGTACACATTCCTGTTTGGTGCCTAGCGGCATGTCTCGGTTTCAGCCCGAGAATATTGAGACTATGGTCCCGGGTATGTACGGGATACTATTGAGTGTACACATTCCTGTTTGGTGCCTAGCGGCATGTCTCGGTTTCAGCCCGAGAATATTAAGGCCGTGGTCCCGGGTATGTACGGGATACTATTGAGTTACATCGATGATTCATCAATTTGGTTTCAAAGACTTTAGAACAGAGAACCTGATAGAACAGTCCAGTTTACCCACTGCACACTACCCTGCACTGCTCTGATTCATATTATTGTTACCCTTGCTTTATTCATGTTTATATTCGCATTGCCTGTTTATTATGTTATTACTTGATGATTTGACGCGCTGATGTCTGGGTTTTGCATGGCCCAGATTCTGTACCGCTGTCGCAGTCCGAGCAGGAGTACTTCAGCCGACAGGCTGAGCTGTGAGTGTTAGCAGTAGTTAGCTTTTCTTTCCTGCATTTTATTCCTGATGTGAGCCCGCATTATGGGACAAACATTCCAGTTATTTTGTATTGGATCTTTCGCTTCCGCATTTTATTATTCTTGACTCATGTTATCTTGGATTATGGACATGTTTAGATAGTTTTATTTTGTTCTTGATATCTCTACAGCCGTAATGTGACTGTGGATGGATACTTCCTACCCATAGGTAGCATGGTTGGCTATGTCACGTGCCCTTTTTAGCGTACTCTGGTAAGCGGGGCGTGACATGGTTTTTGGTATCAGAGACATAGGCTAGTCGGGTTGATTCTTTTGTAGTTGGGTATTGTACCCAATACACGAATCAGAATACCCGTGTTTAGGAAACATGTCCTGCCACCTTTCCGTTTTACCATTCTTGAATCACATTCTTCCTGATTATATCTTTTACGATATGCAAACTTCCTTTGCATATCGACTCTAAACCTGATTCCTTGTTATCTCTAGGACTTAGGCGACTTGGGTGGAGTTATGTAATTATGGCTATGATACCGCGGCATAGTTACAATGCGGCACTCTATTTAAGTATCTTGGAGTTCTAGCCTTGATCTATATTTTTGAATCTATAATCATGCTAATGTTGGGTGTTTTGATTTCAGGAATATGGCCGGTAAGAATTTGAAGACGTACCAACGGCGTGTGGACGAAGCCGCCATACTTGGAGTAATGAGGGGAATGCTGGAAAATCAAAAGAAACAGACTGAACTGATCCAGCAACAAGCGGACTCGTTTCAGGAAGGTTTGTAGATCGTTCAGCAGTCTGTGAACAATGTTGGAGCTAAGCCAGTTGACCGAGTAGGGATAGTAGCGGATTTCAGACGTTTGGGTCCGTCTACATTTACTGGTTTGGAAGAGCCGTTGCCAGCGGAGCAGTGGCTAGTTGACACAGAAAACTTGCTTATTGCGGCACAGATTCCAGATGAGAAAAGAGTTGACGTGGTACGCATTCAGTTAGTGGACTATGCCCGAGAATGGTGGCTTGTGGAGGAGAACCGCTTGTCCAAGCCGATCAAGTGGGCGGATTTTTCAAAGAGTTTCCTAGAGAAGTTCTTTCCGCGGACTGCACGGGAAGAAATGGAAGAGAAATTCATCGGGCTAAAGCAGAATGGAGCACCCGTAGATGTGCATGCAGCAGAATGGACAAGACTCAGCAGATTCGCTGGACCTTTAGTTGCCAACGATGCAGACAGGGCACGGAGGTTTATGCGCAGCTTGGACGTGGACATCCAGAGGCAGATCGTCTCTCTGGGTTTGACCACTTTCTCACAAGTACTTGCGGCAGCCCGAGAGCAGCAGAGTTTATCCGGGATGAAGGGGAGTTTGCAGCAGACAGCAGTTGCGGTAAGAAAACCAGCATTTGTACCAAATCGAGCTCATGGTCGCAGAGATATTCCAGTGGACCGTCGTGGTGTAGCACCCATGAAGAAGCCTGTTGTCGTCGATCGAAGAAAGAGTATGACTTGTAACTACTACAATTTACCTGGCCACATGCAAAAGGATTGTCGAAGGAGGCTGGGACTCTGTTTGGTTTGTGGAGCGGCAGATCACGCCGTCAGTGCTTGTCCGTCGAAGCTTCGTACAAGAGATGATTTTCAGAAGCCTCCGCAAGGACCGTTCCAGGGACAGAAACAACTGACTCAAGGACCTAATCAGGCTCGAGCTTTTACCTTGACAGTTGAAGAAGCTAAGGCGTCAGGAGAAGTTGTTTCAGGTACTCTACTCGTTCATGGTTTTCCCGCATTAGCGTTATTTGATTCTGGTGCATCCCATTGTTTTATGTCATCCAAGTTTTTAACTACACACTCGATTGACTACACGATCCTGTCTAGTTTCTGGGACATACACACTGGGAATGGGAAAATCATAGCTAGTAGGGAATGTAAAGATTGTACAGTTGTTGTGTGCGGACGGGAGCTTTTTGCAGATTTCTTGGTGATTGATGCGGGCAACTACGAAGTCGTCTTGGGAATGGATTTTCTTGGCACTTTCCACGCTCACATTGATTGTAGGGCAAGGAAGGTAATTTTCCAGATTCCCGGACATCCCGAGTTTAGCTTCACTGGAGGAAGCAATTCTGTCGGGCCAGTCGAGTTTAGGGCTAGGCCTACAAACAGTATTCTTGCAGCAATGGAAGTTGATGGAAGTAAAGAGCCGGCTGTCGTTCGCGATTTTATGGACGTGTTGGAAGATATATCGGGTTTACCACCAAAGCGAGACGTGGAGTTCGCAATTGATCTTATTCCTGGTGCAGCGCCAGTATCCAAGGCTTATTATCCAATGGCACCAGTAGAGTTGGAAGAAGTCAAGAAACAGGTTGCTGAATTGCTTGAGAAGGGTTGGATTCGAAGCAGTAACTCGCCTTGGGGAGCTCCAGTTCTTCTAGTGAAGAAGAAGGATGGCACAAGAAGGATGTGCATCGACTATCAAGAATTAAATCGGGTGACTATTAAGAACAAGTACCGATCTCTCGCATTGGCGAACTTTTCAAGCAGCTTAGTGGCGCGAGGGTATTCTCGAAGCTGGATTTGCGATCCGGATATCATCAGGTCCGAGTGAAAGCAGAAGATATTTGCAAGACGGCGTTCCGAACTCGGTATGGACATTACGAATACTTAGTGATGCCCTTCAGAGTGACGAATGCGCCGGCAGTATTCATGGACTTGATGAACCGAATCTTTTCACCGTTCTTGGACCAATTTATCGTGGTTTTCATTGACGATATTCTGGTTTACTCAAAGAGTTTTGAAGAGCATGCTGAACATTTGAAGATCGCACTGCAGACGTTGAGACAAGAGAAGTTGTATGCGAAGATGAGTAAGTGCGAGTTTTGGCTGGAGGAAGTAAAGTTTTTGGGGCATGTTGTGTCTGGCGATGGAATTGCCGTCGATCCAGAAAAGATTGCAGCAGTTTGAGATTGGCCGATTCCAAAGAATGTTGCGGAGATAAGAAGTTTCCTTGGACTCGTCGGGTATTACAGAAGATTTGTGGAGAACTTTGCTCGTCTGGCGGAGCCGTTGACCAAGCTTACGCGTAAGGAGGTACTTTTTGTATGGACGGATAAATGTGCGTTAGCTTTTGAGACGTTGAAGCAGAAGTTGATAACCGCCCCTATTCTGACCGTGCCAGACAATTCCAGAGGATTGGTGATTCACAGCGACGCATCTGGGAAAGGATTGGGATATGTCTTGATGCAGCATGGGAAGGTTGTAGCGTACGCATCGAGACAGTTGAAGACCCATGAGAAGAATTACCCAACTCATGACTCTGTGATTTTCGCTTTGAAGATTTGGAGACACTGCCTTTTGGGCGAAAGGGTCGAAGTTTTTACTGATCATAAGAGCTTGAAGTATGTGTTCACGCAGAAGAAGCTTAATATGAGGCAGCGTAGATGGTTGGAGCTGATGGCTGACTACGATCTTGATCTTAAGTACCATCCGGGGAAGGTTAACGTCGTGCCGGATGCGCTTAGTCGGTTACCAGCAATTCAGGTGTTAACTACGCAGAAGGATATCGTTGAAAATTTTCGAAGATTTGACTTGGAGGTTGTGCTACCGCATTCTACGGGGCAGTTGATGCAACTGCAAGTACATTCATTGTTGATCGAGGATATTAAAGCAGCACAATCGCAGGATCCTAGACTGCAAAAGTTTCGAGGATAGGTTGAAGCCAGACTACGAACAGATTTATTGATCCACGAAGATGGTTCGTTGAGGTATGGTAGCCGTTTATGTGTGCCAAAGGGAGATATTCATGAAGAGCTTATGAAGAAGGCACACAGTTCAGCTTATTCTGTACATCCAGGAGGCACAAAGATGTACCGAGATATTCGACAGCATTTCTGGTGGGAAGGCATGAAACGGGAGATTGCTCGCTTTGTGGCTAAGTGCTTGGTGTGTCAGCAAGTTAAGGCTGAACATCAAAGGGTTGCTGGTTTATTGCAACCACTTCCGATTCCTCAGTGAAAGTGGGAACATATAACCATGGATTTCGTGACGGCTTTACCGCAGAGTCCAAAGGGCAACAATGCTGTATGGGTGATTGTTGATCGTTTGACCAAGGCAGCTCACTTTATTCCTTTTCTGGTTGGTCAATCAACAGAGACTTTGGCGGAGCGGTACATGCAAGAGATTGTAAGATTGCATGGAGTACCAGTGAGCATCATGTCCGATCGGGACACTCGGTTCTTATCCCACTTTTGGCGGAGTTTACAGGAAAGTTTGGGGACTCGGTTAAAGTTTAGCACAACTTATCATCCTCAAACTGATGGTCAGTCGGAGAGAATGATCCAAACTCTTGAGGATATTTTGAGAGCATGCATGTTGGACTTCAAGGGGTCTTGGGAGGATCATCTACATTTGGTGGAGTTTTCTTACAACAACAGTTTTCAGGCAACTATCCAGATGGCTCTATTTGAAACTTTCTATGGTCGTAAATGCCGTTCACCTGTTTGTTGGGACGATGACGGTGAATGAAGATTATTGGGACCAGATTTGGTTGTGCAGACAGTTGAGAAGGTTAACACTATCAGAAATCATATGAAGGCAGCACAAGACCGACAGAAGAGTTGGGCAGACACGTCAAGAAGACCTCTAGAGTTCGCCGTGGGTGATTTGGTATTCTTGAAGATATCACCGACTAGAGGGGTGATTCGTTTTGGAAGTCGATGAAAGCTTAGTCCTCGATTCGTTGGACCCTTTGAGATCTTGGAGCATGTTGGTGAGGTAGCGTATCGTTTGGCGTTACCGCAGTCCTTCGCGAATGTGCACGATGTGTTTCACGTATCTCAACTCCGTAGGTATGTTCGAGATGAAACGCACGTATTGGATCATTCGGAGTTAACAGTACGAGAAGATTTGACTTTTGAGGAGCGACCGATTGAAATCGTGGATCGAAGGGAAAAAATTCTTAAAAACAAGGTGATCTCTCTTGTGCTTGTTTCTTCGGGTAATCGCTTGCATGGAGAGTCCACTTGGGAACGAGAAGATGAAATTCGGCGGAAGTTTCCTCACTTTTTCTTGTAGTTATCTATCTTTGTATTCTTGGAATTTCGAGGACGAAATTCTTTTTGTAGTTGGGTATAATGTAACACCCGAGCCCAGTGCTACTAATTTCAGTTACCGTTTGAGCGTAGTGTGGTACTCATTTCATTTATCTTGCTTGATTGTTACTTATTGTAATTTTACCCCGTCAATTCATTTCTGCATATAACAATTTTAAGGCATCTAAAATAAAATTAAAAATAATTGTCATGGCATGCTTGACACCCCTAGCCCTGTTGTAGCATCCGTGCATCGTGGTCTCGTCCCGTTCAGTGAAACGGGCATGTTTGGACGGCTACGTGCACATACGTGTATCCGTTTTGGGGGTATACTTTTTGATTGTAAAACACTTCATTTTAAATTTTGGATCCCGCCTAAAATTCTATTATTTCAATTTCGAATTTTTGGACCCGACCCGGGCGCAATTTGGAAATGTTTTACTTTGCGCCAAAATCCCATTTTCTAATATATTTAAACCATCGTATATTTTTCTTAACCTTATAATATATTCACTGTTCCCTTAAATCTTTTGTTTAAATTTTTCCTAACCTCTAAATCCCTTTCACAACCAATCAGCTTCCTTCTTTAGGAACCGTGGGCCCCACTCTCTCTCTCCCCCGTCTCTCTCTATCTCCTCTCTCCCCCGTCTCTCTCTCTCTCCTCTCTCTTTCCCCCCGTATCTCTCTCTCTTTTCTATATATAAATCCCTTCTTCCCTCCTCCCTTTCTTTTTTCAAAACGCTGAAACCCAATCCCACGTAACCCTACCGCTGTCTCCCTCGCCGCCGCAGCCCCAACGCCGGCACCACCATTACCGGCCTTGTCGCCTCCTCGCCCTCGACCAATCCACCGCGCCTCCTTCCTCCTTTCCCTTCTCTCCGTGCACCCTGCACCAACACCGCGGCCACTTGCACCCCCTGCACGCATCGGCGCCGCCGTGAGTCGCCGCCGATGACCTCGTCCCCGTATCACGGACCCTCGCGCACACCCCTCGGTGAGCTAGCATCCCCTCCTCTTTTCCTTTCTTCTTTTCCTTCCCTGTTAATATTTTCTTGATCTGGAATTATTCTCGCCGTTGTCGCAGGCCGACCGCCGGAGCTCCGTCGACGTGGTCGACCGTCACCACCCGTCCTACAGACCATTGTAAGCCTTCCCTTCTCCATCATCCTTCCCTTCTTCTTTATTTTCTTTTCTTTTCTTGTTGCAATCTTGATCGATTCGCTGTTTTTGATCTCGCCGGAATCCGGCCGTGCCGGCGACGCGTCCCGACGTTCCAGCGAGGTACCCCGACCCGTGTGGTTCCACTGTTCGTCGTTTGGGTTCATTCCGTGAACCGTGCGCCCGTCGCGGGTTTCCCTGCCGACGTTTTACGTTTCGTTTTCCCGATTCGAGACCCGTCGAGGCAAGTACTCCTTGCTACATGCTAAACAATATTTACATATACTTGATGACACCCTAAACCTATAAATTCAACTTTGGTACGATCATTTCTCTTTTCGTGTTCAATATTATTGTATAACATTTTATCTTTCAAACTTGGAACCTATATATGTAGATATCATTGCACCCATGAAGTCTTAAACTTGTTAACATGATTAAATGGCTATAATTGTCTTACTGTATTCTGATAACGTTGAAATCATCTCTGTGACACAACTGATAACTGTACTGCTCATTGAATGAATCTGCCTATTGCTTAATTCATTGCTTAGATCATGTTGTTGATGACCATGCTTGATTATGTAACTGATTATGAGCACACCCATGATATTGTTTACATCTTGACCTGACTTGGTACATATATATTGATTTACCCGACATGGTACCGTATACTGCTTGATTTGACCTGATGTACCATGACCTGACCCGTTACCTGATCTTGTGTCTAATGCCAACAAACCTGACATGTAGTCCTCATGGACCGTTCCTGCTGTCTATCCAGACAAACCTGTTTACCTGATCCTGTGTTGGCATTAGGTTCTTGATTTCGGGATACCTGACTTGACTTACACATATAATTTGGGGTATGGGGAAATCAAAGGTGAAACCTGACTTGTAACTCAATAGTTCACTACTATTGAGTGTACACATTCCTGTTTGGTGCCTAGCGGCATGTCTCGGTTTCAGCCCGAGAATATTGATGCCGTGGTCCCGGGTATGTACGGGATACTATTGAGTTAAATCGATGATTCATCAATTTGGTTTCAAAGACTTTAGAACAGAGAACCTGATAGAACAGTCCAGTTTACCCACCGCACACTACCCTGCACTGCTCTGATTCATATTATTGTTACCCTTGCTTTATTCATGTTTATATTCGCATTGCCTGTTTATTATGTTATTACTTGATGATTTGACGCGCTGACGTCTGGGTTTTGCATGGCCCAGATTCTGTACCGCTGTCGCAGTCCGAGCAGGAGTACTTCAGCCTACAGGCTGAG
Source organism: Agapanthus africanus (assembly GCA_030015575.1). Taxonomy (NCBI): domain Eukaryota; kingdom Viridiplantae; phylum Streptophyta; class Magnoliopsida; order Asparagales; family Amaryllidaceae; genus Agapanthus; species Agapanthus africanus. Next base: position 435,810,737 of record JASDDO010000008.1, on the reverse strand, counting down.
CTGTGAGTGTTAGCAGTAGTTAGCTTTTCTTTCCTGCATTTTATTCCTGATGTGAGCCCGCATTATGGGACATACATTCCAGTTATTTTGTATTGGATCTTTCGCTTCCGCATTTTATTATTCTTCACTCATGTTATCTTGGATTATGGACATGTTTAGATAGTTTTATTTTGTTCTTGATATCTCTACAGCCGTAATGTGACTGTGGATGGATACTTCCTACCCACGGGTAGTATGGTTGGCTTTGTCACGTGCCCTTTTTAGCGTACTCTGGGAAGCGGGGCGTGACAGCTTCGAAGACACGGAAAGGTGTCGTAAACCCGAGAACCGACAAAAAGCCGTCGCTGCCATCCCGATCTTTAGGAGCGATACCGAGGAAGATGAAGAGATAGTCTACTCGGGGCAATCCCAAAGCAGCAGGTTAGGACCATCTACTCCTATTTTGTTCTTTTGGCAGTGACTCTGAGGACGATACCAACGTAGTGTTCTCTGTCCGCCCGTCAATGCAGACCTTCGCTGAAGGTGATCAGAGTTTACAAATCACCATGGTTCCGCAGCAGCATTACAGGGGACTTGATGCGCTCGATATATACGGCGTGCAAAAGCTGCAAACCTTCTACGTTCCTCCTAGGCGTAGAGGTGTAAAGGCGATCTTCTTCTACCAATCTACGGAGACTAAAGTGGAAAAAGAAGTCTGGCATGGTGCCGATTTTGCGGTCGATAGGCTCCAACCATCGCTGTGAGCGAGATCGAGGGCCTGATCGTGCCTTTCCGTCGTCTCACGCATGCCGTCATTCTGGGGGGTAGGGACAGCGGTTTGGCGGGCGTGGTATGCCGTATGAACACGAGCGAGCGCATCCACCATCGCTGTGAGCCTATCGATACGCACTGATAAGACGTCAACGATGTTGGGAGGTAGAGTGGAACCGCCCCTGCCTTCGTTGTGGAAGACGGGACGGCTCGTGCCGAGATCGTTGCGGTTATCGCTGGTCATTGAATCGAAGTCGGAGGGTCAACTTTTTGGGTGGAAAAGCTAGAAACTCTTCCCACAGACGGCGCCAACTAATGGAGGTTGGAATCTCTCTCAGATGCTGTCCTCCGTCGATCTTGCGGCCAGCGGGGTTGAACGGTTGAGATTGGGTATGAGGATTGAATGTGTGGATCTTAATGGGTCGTTGGATGTTGTTGACGCCGAGCTACCTGTAAAGGAAGTCCCGAAACCACCGTAGGACCCTCCGACGATCAAGTAAGTACCAAGGGATATTGAGGCAGAATAGCGGTGTATTGGATTGAGTTCGACGTATCTGAGTCGTCTGGAAGAGGGGTTTACATAGGGGTCACAGTGGAGCGAGCCAATGCGAGATTCTCGCCATCTGTTGCGCTCTCGCGTCACGTTCGTGTTGATGGCGGGATATGCCATTAATAGCGAGATAAGCCCATTAATGGCGAGATACGCTAGTGTGGGATGCGGGACGTGGAGCAGCGGAGATCTCGTTGTGGCGAAATACATGGAGCCGTTGCGGGGATGCTCGGGCTCCGTGCTCTCGGCCAAACAAGGACACCGAGGAATCTCGGATATAGGATAGCTCGTAGAAGAGCAAGTGAACTGAGGAGTCTCAGCTATTGGATAGCTGCGATAGCTGAGACGAGCTATTGGCTGGCGGTCAGCCGGAGGGGGAACGTACTCCGGGGAGGTCTTCTAAAAGGTCGGGTGCAAGCTCGGAGGCGAGGCGCCGAAAAATACCCCCAACGTGTCACATTTATTCCAGCTCCGTAACCCTCAGGAATCTAGCGAGTTTACGTGGAAGACACGTCATCCGCTATGTGTTGTGATCTGGGGAATTCCTACTTATGAGTATCATCAATCTCCATGGTGCATTTACCATTCTTTATGCCAACACCGATTTTTCAGGTAAACCAACGTATTTACCCTTTAAAGTGCTGCATATATCTTTTAAAGTGCTTCGTTTATCTTCTAAAACACTTCATTTATATTGAAATAGGTCAAATAAAATAGATATAACAATTTTACTAAAAAATGCAGCAGTTTCATGTTAAATGCAGTATTTTAACACAAATGTAGTGCTTTATAATATAAATGCAGTACTTTAAAAGATAATTATGGTGCTTCAAAAGGTAAATGCAGTAGCTTTCATATCAAATGCAGAATTTTAACATAAATGTAGTACATTATAACATAAATGCAATAATTTAAAAGATAGCTATAGTATTTTAAAAGGTAAATATAACAGTTTATCTAATAGAGCGGGTTTGACATGAAAAATAATAATTATATTATAGAGATCCAAATCTATTTTTTTTAAGGCTAGGTGTCTAAAACTATTAATGCTTTTCTACGGCGGAGAGTTGGTCCCGTTTTCCCCTTTTTATTTTTTGGGACAGGCCTTTGCTGGTTGGGTACGGCTGCTCGAATCTGGTGACCGCCCGTTTCCGACACGCGTCGCAGGGATCTCCTCCTCCCCCCAGACCAAAATCTCCGCCATACTCCACTCCCCTCACTCGCATGCCCATTGCCCTCCGTCGTCGCCTTCACCCATTCCCCCTCTCTTAAAACCATAACGCTAACCCTAATTTCTCTCTCATCTCTCTCTCGATCATATGGACAACGCTTACGCCAGATCCGTACCCGAGGTAAACTGCTCCCCTTTCCTCTTTCGATGCTGGTTTCATTTCCTTAGAGATCGATCTCGATGCGTTGATCTCTGTGTGTTTCTCTCTTTGGCTTAGGTTTTGGAAGTGTTCGGTGTAGATCCGACCAAAGGCCTCACCGATTCCCAGGTGCGCCATGCCATCTTGATTCGATGCTTCTTCCTCTTCTTCTTGATCCGATCGATTCTGTGTATTTATTTTATTACGTTGATTTTGATGGTAGGTCGAGAAAAATGTGAGAGTGTTCGGAAGAAACGGTACGCCTTCTTGATCTTCTTGACTTTGTTTATGACTACTTTTGAAAATGCCGACTTTTGTTCTATATCTGAAAACAATATGTTAGATTGCTAAGTGCATTTTACTAATACATCCGCCATTCGAAATAATATGTTAGATTGCTTAGTGCTATGCTGTTATACCTGACACATCTCTGTTTGCGATTTGAAACAACATATAATGTTCTCAATCATGAAGTAGACCTATTCAGGAAGAAACCAATAACCAAGCAAAGACAATATACAATGATTAAAAGGGACTCAAGTTCACCCTTATGTATGATATGGTGTTAGTTTTTCCTGTATCTAATCACTGTTAAATTATATGCGGATTGCACTGCTGTGTTTGCCTATGACACATATCTATAAAGGCTTTTCCTTGGTCGAGCGAGCTTAGTCCGTGTGACCACCGACAAAGGATTTTGTACTTGCACACTGGCCTTGTAGAAATATCTAGGTCATTTGGCTGATGGTCCGTAACTGAATCTTCACACCAATTCTTATATTGTCTGTGTGAGGAAGACCCCAAGGCATAAACCTTTTTAGAGCTTGTCTACCCTGAGATATGTTCATGCTTGTTTGGAGAAGATTAATTTTAAGCGTGTCTATAGCATGTGTCTACAATTGAAAGCACCTTGCAACTAAAATTCACAAACAAAATATTAGAAGTTGTCTAGAACAGTGCGAATTGGAATTGAAGGTGGTACGTGCTAGTTTGTAATTGATTTTATGCGTCGAGTATTCTGTTTGAAATACAAGTTTTATAAGCCAAGAATGTTTTTCTGTTTAAACACTACAGTCATTTTATAGCTCTCAGGGAATATTTAACACTACAGATCATCCTTTCACTTTGTTATGCTAGTAATTTAAAATTATACATATGAATCGTGATGTATTCTTAAACCATGTATACTCATGACAATTAGTGCAACCCCTGGAGGGTATCCAATCATTTTAGTTGTGGTAGTAGTAAATCCGCAACAAGTAATTTACAGTTACTTGATAATTTTTAAAAAGCTTGTGTATAACTCATTAAGCTTCATTCATATATAATTATTGATATTGAGATGGCATCTGACTCAATTCATTACTTCTTATTTTTGCATGGTTTGCGTGATGCAGTGCTTCCTCAAGAGGAAAGTAAGTTTTTTAATGTTTATGTTTTCAGATTTTGGAATTAGTAGGTGGTGGACATTCATTGCTATGAATTACAATCCTCTTATGCATTTATTTACTTTTTAACAGATGTGTTGGTAGTTTCCTTGATAATATCCTATTTACGCATGTTTTTCATTTACTTCGTTTCTTCGTAATAATTATATTATTATATAAATCAAATTATTATTGTATACATAGTAGTACTTGAATCAATGAAGTATGATTAAATTGCAGTAATTATGTAAATTTATATGATTGTAGTAGTATTTATATTTAAGGCTTAAGGCTTAATCCATAAAGCCACAAAAAAGAACCGGTGTTTGGTAGATAAGTACAAAAATGCAAGTAAAATACGGACAACTACCATGAACACTATTGGGAAATAACTCATTTCTTTTCTTCAACCTTTGTTCATCCTAAAGACTAACCCAATTTCATAAAATTGAAAAACCTTAACCATAATTCCTTAAAATCAAATTCCTAACAAAAAAACCCCACATTCAAAATTGTAACTAATAATATCTGACCTCCTAACCTTCTCTCCTTTGCCGTTTTTGCCGTTCATGATCCTTCTCGCTAATATCGTTGTTGAGATGCCAAAGGATCTCTCATGAAGTGAAAAACACAAAATGTAAGCTCTTAATTCTCTAACTTAAATACAACAATGGTGACCATTAACCCCTTCAAATCAAAATTAAATGAAAATGAAATGAAATGAAGAAGCAAAATATCTGCAAACTATCAAATGCTGATTTTTGATGGATGAACCAGTCCGTGAAAAACACAATGCTTCAATTTTAATAATGTTTCCCTCTTATCCGAATATGTAGTGTTCTTCAATTCCAAAATCTTCACTTCCTCTTCAATTCTTGAATTCATTCCCGTTTTACCATGTCTTCAATTGCTTTTTTCGTCCTTGGTCTCAGTTTTTTTGGCATCTCTCTCGGGTAATCACGAGGGAGAATGGATAAGAGGAGAGGTTGTGGCGAAGATCTAGAAGAAGGATAGATGAAGCACGAGTATCTATAGCCTGGTGGGATTGAACCAAATCCTAATGTAAAGGGAGGGTCGAGAATGAGGTTGAAGAATAAATCAAGGTTAGGATGATGCGGGAATGATACGTGAATAACTATTCACACTAGTCGATTGATCTAGATCTAAAGAAACCTACAAGGGAAAACAAAATCACTTACAAAGTAAATCAGCTCGCCACATTCGTCGATCGAATCGAACGCCTCGGAACGTTGAATGAAAATAGGTGGCCGACTTGTAAAGAAATAGAAGAAAATGTATAATTGTTTTTTTCTCCAACCAAACCCTTAGCTTTCAATATCAATGATAGAACTCCAAACTTTCATTTTCTTCTCATAAATCTGATAAAAACCTGGTCCTAATAGAAATATAATCACATTGCTTGAATAAACTTTTTAAATAAAATTCTTTCAAACTAGAAAAAGACCTAAATAAAAAAAATTCTAAATGGAGTTCAACATAAGAAAACTTTTTAAATATCAAATATTATACCAGATAGAACTCCTAAAAAGAATATGATTCTCAATATGCTCCCACATAAGACTTCCCTGATTGATTGAATCCGTCCTTGAGTTTAGATCTGTAAAGTTCTCTACATAACGTCTTAGATTGATTATATTAAAGGTTGTAGAAATTCCATAGTTTTGCAGCTCGATCTTATTTTTGGTTTTTCTAGCGCGCTTAATACTCTGAATGATCTATTTGTGCAATCGTTGAAATCTCCAAATTTTCGAAGATAAAATTATTCCGCAAGAAGATTAATCTTGCCCATGTCGCTTTCTTGCGATTCCGCTTTTCTTCAAGATTGTCAGCATGGTTTTATAGTTGGGGATTGACTTCTCTAGCAAGCTTATCGTTTTAACACGACCAAATTGACCTGTTATTTTAGCTATGGTTCTCTTGAGTGATGTTTACACACTGTTAATTCTGGTACACAATGTTTTATTCTCTTGAAAAGAAACCTACCATCAGACACAATTTTTTTTAAAACATACATTTCTATCTTCATACCACTTCTCATAAAAATTTCAATCTACTTGATACAATTCCTTTGATTCTTCACCGTCAATCCCGTTGGACAACATCATAGACAATTGAATTCTTATTGGTTAAATGCATTCGCCATATTTTGCTGTCGAGTATCCATGTGTTGGATGACAAGCGAATGGATAATTCCAACACCTCATACGAATTTATGTACTTTCCTAAAAGCTTCGTACTCATCATGGCAATAAAGTTTTTCATGTTCTTTAGGAATCATTTGTTATATAGTGCATTGTCTAATAAAATTCTTTTTCGGTAAACGATCAATTTGATGATGCTCGTCTCATTCTGGTGGCAATTCTTTAGAAATTATGCTTGCAAACTCGTTTGGAAGTCCATCGAACTGTGACATGTTAATGAAATCATTGATGCTGATTTTAAATTCCAATAGTAGAAAGGTTTCACCAATTTCTTCAGTTACGTCAGGAAAGTTTAAATTATTTAGGAAGTTGTCTTTCTCTTCATCGATGTTGCGTACGCTTTCATCTTTGATAGCCTTTAAGTAATCTGTATGCTGCCTTCTGAAGGTATAAGTAATCTTGAAATTATCTTCGAATGTTTTTTGATCAAATTGGGGATGCATTTTAAACAAAGTTTAACATGCATCAATGACCATATCGTTTCATAAAAAAATACAATATTCTCTTTCAATTGAAAAAGAACCAAGACATGGTCCAACTATGGGTATCTTGTTTCCTTTGCGGAACTCTTTGGTATCGTAAGAATAAGACTTCTTCTCGATCGTCAATTGATTTTTGTTTGTCTTTTCTCATTGAACACCGATATGACAAGTTCTTCTATCGATGATTACACCATAAGTCTTCTTGTAAATCATTCATAGAATAGGGAATATAATTTCGTGAGACAACTTGTTATATTCTCTTTTCAATGTTCGTGTTCAGTCGAATATCACAAGTGCCTCTCCTTGATCGCTTTATATAATCGTATCATTGGCCTTATCTTTATAATCATCATAAATTGGAGCTTTCTCTTCTTCTGCATACATATTATCTTCAATGATTTTCTCAACTTTGCGACCAATCAATGCAGACTGGGTTGATTTGTCCCAAATATTTTAGAATATTCACTTTTCTTTCTTGGCCATGATAACGATCGGTGGACTGATCCTTTTTTTGAACTTCCCACATCATTTAACTCACATCGTGTTCAAACTTCCACTGTCGGTTGGCTCCTTCCATGGAACACAACAATGATAATGGCTTTCAATATGTACCTAACACCACCATCATATTGCTTCCGAAAGTCGAACCTTCAAAAGCTTCTTGAAGTCGTTGGCTTTATCCCCGAAGATATCATAACGATCCAGTCACGAAGAGAAGCACCTGCTTGTCCATGTCCACGGTTGACATTTACCTTTCTTTGCTTTGCTAAGAACTTGATTTGAATCTCGCCCGGAGCAATTGATGCGGGAAGGATATGAGAATATAGTTCACGCTACTGGATTGCTTGAGATCTAAAGAAAACCACAAGTGAAATTTCAGTTCCAAAGAAATAGAAGAAAAGGCACGGTTACCTCTTCCAACCAAAGCCTTAGCTTTTAATATTAATATTAATACTTCAAACTACCATTCTCTTCTCATAATCCTGATAAGACCCATTTATATAGGAGTTCAAATTAATCTAGTCATGGTAGGAGCATAATCACATTTCCTAATAAACTTTCTAAATAATAGATTTTCTAAACTAGTAAAAGCCCCCAGAAAAAAAAATTTCTAAATAAAGTTCTAAGTAAGGCAAGTTTCTGAATATCAAGTACCATGTCAAATAGTATTCCTAAAGAAATAGAATCCTTAATGTGCTCCTTCATCATAAGGGTTGGACGTGTGTGAGGCCGTTGGAGTCTGGAGGCGAGAGAAGGTGTCAATGAGAAAATTTGAGCTTGGGAAAGAGTAGAAAGTGGTATTTTGGCAATTTCTGACCATGTGCTTTACACGTAATGGGCAAATAAACAATGTTTGGAAATTTTCCGTAATTTAGAAAGAATTTGGTAGTTATCTTACAAATGCCTATTATTTTTGATAGTTTTGTGAAATTAATACTATCTTTAAAGTAATATGATCTACATAATAATCAATAGTTTATGATATAATTAAATTGTTACATACACTAATGTTTTTACTTAAATATCATATTGGTTAGTAATAAAATAATATCTAATAACATAACATGAAAACATTTAAGCCTGAATGAGATTTAATATCCTTTATATAATAATCAATATTATATGATATGCTTAAATTTTCTATGTACTAGTGTTTTAATTTTTTTATTTAGTATTCACTAACATAGTCTGGAGAGGTTCTAGTCCATCCAAGCCAACTTTATGAAGCTTGGTCTGTTATCTGTATCAATTTTTTAAAAGGGTCTAGAGATGGAACCAACCATATGATCTCTATACATCTTCCTCTAACCATATAGCTGACAATTTATGTTAAAAAATTATTTTATACCTTTTACAGTAAAGTTAACCCAGGCTGACTCAAATTCAACTGGTTGAGAAGCTTAATCTGAGCCTTGAGCGGTTGGTAAAATAGGCCAACTTGTTTATGTTAGTGAACCTAAGGCTGGTAACTTCATGTGGGGTTTGTGTACTGTCGGTGAGCTCGATTAAGATTGTCATACTTAGTTTAATGGCATTTAACAAGATATCCTTTGAATGCATTGGACTTCTTTTCTGATTTTCATGCCATAGAAATGCAGGTTCAATTTGCATGTTTATAATCCAAAAAATCTGAATGGATCTCTTTTCTTATGCAAAAAAAAAACCAAAAAAAACAAAAACAAACAACAAACAGACAAAAAAAACCTAGGGTATTGAAATTAAATGTTTACTTGCTTGAAATAAGAAAGGCCATCCTGTGAGAGGGGAAATCATTGCAAATAGGCGAACATTTCAAAAATTTAATGTCCTGATTTTTTTGGGTTTTGTCTTGAATCTTATTGGATCAAAGTGCTTATGAGTTTATAAATACCTGCATCTGCAAGATAGTAATTTTAAACTCCTCAAAATCATGAACATGAGTTATCTAGTAATTTTTAAATCAACAAGTAGATTTTTTTGTTCTTTAATCCCCTAAAGTTATAACCTTCTCTAGTACACTTTCACTGGCTTGTTGTTTCCATGCCAAATTTGTAAGCTAGCTGCTTTGTTTGCCTTTCTTTAAATTGCATACCTAGGCTAACATTTAATTTTGCATACAGGTACCCCATTCTGGAAACTAGTATTGAAGCAGTTCGATGATTTACTTGTTAAAATATTGATTGCAGCTGCCATTATTTCATTTGTTTTGGCTTTGATTAATGGAGAAATGGGTCTGACGGCATTCCTAGAACCTTCTGTAAGAAATTATTATTCTTATAATTTTTACCTTACGGCCCATGAAATTGAGTCGACATCCCAACACCGGTTGCAGCTGTCAAGAGTCTAAAGAACATACCACCAACATTCTTTATTTTTGGATAATCAGATTGTGTTCCAGGCTTAATGCACACTTTTGCATTTATTGAAATTTCTAAAATAACTTTGTTACCTTATAATCATTTTTTGGGTAGTAATTATTGTCGGAACTATATGTCTTCCCTTTCCAGCTCTCCTCATTCTGATTGAAAGTTGTGCGTTTTTCCTGTTTGATTAGGTTATTTTTATGATATTGGCAGCAAATGCAGCAGTAGGTGTTATAACAGAAACGAATGCTGAAAAGGCACTAGAGGTAATTTTTTTCGTTGCCTTGCAGAGTGTTTAAAAATATTTCTGTAGTCTTAATTTTGTCCATGTAGTCCCTTTTTCCGTTTTATGGCTGTAAGATAAATATTTGTCTTAGTTATGTCCGATTTATTTTTTCCCATTTGATAAATTAATGTTCTTTTCCATTCACTGACACCATTTATGAATTCACCATTAATCAGTCACTGACAAAAGTGAAAAAGTTACAAAACTTTTATGATAGCTCTTATATTGCAAATCTGCCGAAGGACTTGGACATCAGTGGATTCAGTGCTTATTGTATTGAGCTAAACGTATTCAACAATGCATATCTTTGGTACTTTATAGCTTATTACTTTGCATACACTGTCATGAAAAAGTTACAAAACTTTTATGATAGCTCTTATATTGCAAATCTGCCGAAGGACTTGGACATCAGTGGATTCAGTGCTTATTGTATTGAGCTAAACGTATTCAACAATGCATATCTTTGGTACTTTATAGCTTATTACTTTGGTACTTTATAGCTTATTCACTATCACATTGGACGTAACTGTTTTGATGGGAACATAAAAATATCCTCTGGTCATTAAAGTTATTTCTGAATCAAATTTTTTGAAAGAAATTGTGTAAGTTCTTCAGGAGTAGAGACAACATATTGATTAGTAAAGGGTGTTATGTTATATAATGGCTGAAAGAGTTGGCCTGTGCCTCTATCTACATGTTGGAAGCCAAACCTGCTCTCGGAACTTTCATAGTACAACTTCTAATTGCTTTTGACCTTCCCTCTTGTTTTCTCATGTTTTTCCTGTTAATTGCTACTAAAATATATAGTAAAACAATCACTGCTTTATCTGTGTTGGCGGGCATTCTCTGGACGATGGTGGGTAAGGATGAATAAGACAAGCAGGACATGAATTTCAAAATAAAGTAATAAATGAGTCATTAAGGAATCATTATATAAGGCAGAGAAAGGAGGTGGAGTAAAAGAGGTGGTAGACTCGTCTTGGTGAGGGTGAGGAAGCATTACATGCAAGGATCCGGTGATGTTTGTGACTGGTGGTAATGGAGGAAGAAATTTTGTATAATGGTGTATCATCGGTGCCCTTTGGATCACATTATGACTTGGAGACATTCTGGATAAAAATGAAGGTTGACATCCTTTTTCCAAATATATTTAGTGATAGTAAATGGAGGCAATCTAGAAGGAGTCTCAAATGTCCAAGCGAGTAAAAAGAAGAAAGCTTAATGCTGAGGATGGTAGTTGAAAGTTGATGATGCAAGTGGGTTTTAGGTTATAACATTATCCAAACAAATTGAATGATCCTGTCAATATTATATATATTTATATGATGATTTGAGGTGTTGAATATGATATGATATGTTTCTTTTTCGTGATTGTAGCCTGCTTGACTTTTTTCGATTAATGCAAATGTTACCTTTCAGAAAACTATTAAACTTCATTATCGTATTACAATTGTTTTCAGATACTTCCATACACACAACAACAACAACAACAACTGAGCCTTTTATCCCAAGCATATGGGGTAGGCTACATGAACCAACATGAGAATCACGCCGGGTCCAGCACATGAATCCTCTGTCTCCACTCACTTCTATCGAACAATATACTTTCATTGAGTCCTTTGGCAACCATATCGTTTCGTATCACCTCCATCCATGTTTTCTTCGGTCTCCCTTTTGCCCTTTTGCCATTACCCATATCGAGAGTATCTATTCGTCGAACCGGTGCTTCCATAGGTCTGCGTTGCACATGACCAAACCATCTAAGCCGGTTTTCCCGCATCTTCTCCTCCACGGGTGCTACACCAACTTTTGCACGAATATCCTCATTTCGCACCTTGTCTTTTCTAGTGTTACCGCACATCCAACGAAGCATGCGCATCTCCGCTACGTGCATCTTCTGTGTATGATGCTTCTTAGGAGCCCAGCATTCTGTACCATATAATAAGGCAGGCCGAATAGCGTTCCGATAAAACTTCCCTTTCAATTTTAACGGAAAGTTACGATCACACAAAATCTCTGTTGCACTCCTCCATTTCAACCAACCAGCTTGGATCCTTTGATTAACATCACTATCGATCTCCCTATTCCTTTGGATGATGGAACCTAGATATCTAAACTGGTCGCTCGGTGATATCTCTTGCCCTTCCAATGTTATACCAATATGGTTTTGACTTCTCTGGCTACTAAATTTGCAGTGCATATATCTATGTCTTCAACTTCCTCTCATATTTGATTCTCTCAGATAATTTAACTTAAGGTTAATTAAGATTTGATTTTGAGGGAACTAGAATTTGGAAGTTACATCTAAAAGCCTGAAGCTATAGAGGATTCTAATCATCTGCTTATGAGCAATAGGCGCTTAAGTTGGTCCCAATATTTAGAGGGTCTTATATTGTATGGAAAAGGTCATAGAAGAGTTGTAACAATCAAGAATCTTGGATGAGTTGAGGTGAAAAAGAAAGGCTTAAGAAGGTTTCGTGTAAGATTAACCTCATATAAAAACAAGTTGCAGTGGGTTTATAAGCCATCATCCATCAGTATCGATGGTTGAAGAATTCATATTTATATATATTTTTGGTCGAACATGAACTTGTGGCTGTTAAAATTTCTTTTTATGAACTATATCTTAGGCAATTTCACTCCTTGACAAAGAATTCTGCCAGGAATATGTATACAAATAATGGAGCTATCTTTGAAAGTTAATATAACAATTAAAACTAACATTTACACGACGTCTTTTATGGATATCACCACCTCTTTTCTGCTTAGTTTCTTTTGGTTTTGCAAAGGGACTTCTTCTTTTTTAATGTTTTTGAACCAGCATTACATCTCTTTATTTATATTCTGTTGTCAATATAGGCTTACCTGGCCTATACCTGTCTAAATGGGTGAGCGAATTAGGTTAGACCTGGTTGTGGGAGCTGGCCCACATGGATTTAGCTATTGGCTGAAACCCTAGCTAGGTCTAGGGTTTTTGGTCTCTTCAGTTTCCTATCTGTATAAATATATGCATTGGGGCTAGGGTTTGTTTGTACATATCATAATTGAATAGAGAGATAGTCGTCGTCTCATTCAAGTTGTCTTCTTCGATCAAGGGCCAATATCATGATGGGTAGTGTTGACTTCTTGCTCATTTTGGTTTTGGTTGTCTTCTAGCGATCTAATCAAAGGAGATGAGTTTGTGAATTTCGTGGTGTGACTCAACAATCTGTTTGATTGAGTTAGCACGTTTCTCTATAGTAGATCACATGTCGAGGTATACTATTCATGATATGTTGATTGTGATGTTGATCTTATCTAGAACAATCTTGAGGATCGATCCATATGTTTATTTATATCATATACAAGACGATCTCCATTGTTAACAAATGACATAATGCTCACATTTGAAGTTTTAAATAATTGTTAAATTCCGCATGTTACTTTCATGATAAAAATCATGTCTTTTTGTTGATGTAAATTAGATCAGTGATAATAATTTAAGGATCTATATTTACGGGTTCCTGATATGATCTATTTTTGAATATTTAACCTTTTGATATGAATTTTTCGAGCTCTGTTGTTGCTTTTGCCCATGTATTATATGAATCATAAACAGCTTAGCTTCTAAATAAATTTTGGTCATGGAACTAAAAAAGGCGTTTATGTTAATTGGTTTAAATATTTTAAAATTTTTGTATAAATTTTTTGGTAAAAAACGAGTTATCGTCGACTATTCGGGATGACCTACAACGGTGGCTAGGTTCGCCTAATTTTTAAAACCCTACTCTATTTCTTTTTACATGTAGGATTTATTTTAAAGCTGGGCAGGCCTAAATAATTTTTGAAACACAGTTTTAATAACGAAGACATTTTTTGCACGCTTAGTCTACATGAATAATATTCTAAACTTAGGATTGCGGCGGGTTAAGCTGGATTGAGACCATGTGTCCTTAGATAATATTCTAAACTTGGATTGCGGCGGGCTAAGCTGGATTGAGACCACGTACATGACACGTAGTCCTTCAGGCATACGGGCCAAGCCTATGCACACCTGGCCAGGGTCGGGCCCGACCGTAGGCAAAGATTGTGGTACTGGGTTAGCTTATGTGGGTCGTCTAATGCTGTGGGGTAGGTCTGCAGGATTCCGGTCATGCGGATTGTGGGTTGGGCTACATCTACTTGTTCTCAGTTAGGTCGAGCCTGCATTCATTAGGCCCGAGGTTAAGCTTCTGAGCTCAGCCCGTGGGTATTAAATAAACAAAAAATAGAAATAAATTTTTTAAATTTTAAATATTTCTGGGAAATGGCTTTGAAATTCGTAAAGAGGTTCATAATTGAAATAAAAAAATTGGAACAGTTTTTTGGATGCCCACTACAATTTTTAAAAAAGGTTTTGTAAAGGATCTTCAGGGTTTGCTTAATTATTTCAACTTTGCAGGTTTGAAAATATTTGTATCTGAACTACTTTAGAATTTATCCTTTACAAATCTTAAAAATTGTGCTGGGTGGTTGTTTCAATGGGAGTGCCATGGACACATGCTAATTTTTACGACAAGTGAAATGTTCTAATAAAATGGAAAGATTAAACAAGGTAGTTAATTAAAAATGAAATTTATATATTACTAAATGCTCGGTGTGTTGGGCATTGCATACTTTAAAGTTTAAAAGATGCCTATTGAATTCGACTTATTTAAATAATTTCAAGTGAGATTTCGGTTTGAGACTAATATCGATACTACCGCCCTATCTACTTTGCATATTTAAGAATCTTATATTTTATTTTCAATAATTATTGGGAGATTTAATTTTTATTTATTGAAGACCGGGGATGTAAATTAATAGAGCGAATATAAATGGTATCATATCCGTATTCTCGTACTCGTTATTGGATGATAATTTGGATATAGATAGTTGTCAAAATAAAGAAAAAAGAAATTTAATATCCGGATTTGATAAAAGTTGAATACACATACAAATATGAAAGCAATATTGGAAAAAATTGTCCGTTAAGTCAAACATTATTATTATCTGGCTTAATTTCATAAAACTACCAAAAAGTTTCTCCCTTTGGTCAAGAAACTACCAAAAGGTCTTAAAATTATGAAAAGCTACCATATTTAACGGCGACACGTCCTTACCACATCAGCACCGTTATTAAATTTGCCACAACATAAAAAATCCTAAAACTATCTCTTATTCATCCTCTAGCCCTAGCCCTAACCACCTTCTCGCTATTTTCCATCGGAGTGGCAACCCTTCTCTTCGGCCCCTGCCGACACCTTCCTCCTTGAGGCCGTTGTTCCTTTCAACGTGTTTTTTCCTTAACCTTATACCCTAGTCTTGCCAACTCCCCCTCCACCGCACTCCTATCTCGCCGGAGCACTCTCTCCCCTCGCTGCAGCCATTCCTTGCTAGAGCCCTCACCAATTTTTTTCCATAATTCTAACTTAAACCAAATCTATCCACCCTAGCCCTAGCTGCACAATACTCTTACCGTCACCCTCCTTCGCTGCCACAACCACTCTCCCCTCTGCTGCCGTCGACCTCTTCATCTTCTTCATTCATTCATTCTAAATTTTCCCAAACCCTAACCCTAATTATCCAAGCCCTCGACGTCTCCGGCCATCTCCTTGCCGTCACCATGTCCACCTCTTTCTGTCACCATCGGTCACCTCCATCGTTGCCACCGGCCACCTCCACCATCCCTGTTCCATCTATTCATTAATTAAATATTAAGTTTGCTAATAAATAATTAATAATTAGTTAATTGTACTTATTATAAGGGCAAAAATGTCATTGCATAACACCGATATATGCTGACAACGTTGTTCATTAGGTATGGTAGTTTCTCGCAATTTTGAGACTTTTTGGTAGTTTGTTGCCAAAGAGAGAAACCTTTTGATAGTTTTTGGAATTAAGCCTTATTTTTATCTATCATACCTGCATTAAAAGTCAGATACCTATATGGAATCGATATAGTAGTAGCTGTTACCAATTTCGTATGTAGTGGCTATCGATGGATGCAAATATGATACAGATAGTCATCGAAAATGAAACCACTATCCGTATATGATAAATATCGAATACAATACAAGTACAGAGTCGGCTTGGATTATCGGTATCTGTTCACATCCCTACACCCAGCCTCTTAAGACCCATGCTGCGGGCATAAGCATGTTGTACATGTAGTTTAGACTGTCATTTCCGTTTCATTATTAGCCGTTTCCCTAAAAGAATAGCCCTCTTGTTAAATCTTATATCTTTCACATCATTGAAGCATTCATTTTATCACTCAATCCATATCAGTTTTCTTTATTGAGGTGTAACAATTAATTTTATCATTTTTCTGTGGAGAGTTTTGTAGGAGTTGCGAGCATATCAAGCTGATATTGCAACTGTTCTTAGAAATGGTAAGCGAATAATTTGTTTTGTGGGGCTTATTTAATTAGTTCCTTTTCCACCTTGTTCTTATGAAGCTAGTTAATACTTGTTTGACCTGCTAAAGTTGATAAGGTGTTTTAGATTTATAGTTCTATTGGAAGGAAAGAGTTGCTATATCTACTTGGAAATTGATGATTTCTGCAGGTTGTTTTTCAATACTACCTGCTGCGGATCTTGTACCTGGAGATATTGTTGAAGTAGGAGGTACTTTTTACCCATAAACATAGAAAAACATAAATCCCGAAGCAATCAGTTATATGATTTAAATTTGACCTTCACAGTGGGGTGTAAAGTGCCTGCAGATATGAGAATGATCGAAATGCTTAGTAATCAATTGCGGGTTGATCAGGCAATTCTTACTGGTATATAACTTTCTATGGCTGATGAGCTTTAAATTTTATTTTCTCGTTGAATGTTTAATCCTCATCTACAGATCCATTCAAAATATATAATGTAACCATTTGTAACACTTATGATCTTAGTTATTCACATGCGTACATGTACCAATATAATGCACAAGTAAATTAACATTATGTTGCTGGACCCTGTCACCCTGACACATCCTTATACCGTTGGTATTAACTCCAGTGTGTCACTCGCTCCTATCTATTGTCTTTGATGTATTCGCCTTTCTTCTCTCCCCCTCACCGAGACCTCATCCTAGATGCCATTGCTCCATGTCATGCCTTGTAGATCTTGCAAGTTCTACAATCTCACCAGACATGGCATGTCCTATGATAATCATTGAATTGGCTTTTACGCAATGAAAACCCCCTTTCTCTTCCTTTGGTTCTTTCCTTGTGAAAGCAAAATTTTCAAGCCCTGCAGTTTCTCACTGACAGCAAGACTAGTTGTCACCAGATCCATCTACCTCCAAAAGATTCTAGTATCATCCGAAAGAAAACAATTCACAGGTGTGCTAGATTGTTTTGGTGGTAAATTTAACCCATTCTATTCATAAAATCTCCAGATCAGTTGTGTTTTTTTTGGGTCCTAAAAGACTAGAATATAAATGGAGCCAGCTTTGTAAGTGATGTCTTTGTCAAGAAAATTAATTACCTTGACCGCTCCTACAGGCGTGCTTGTGTGGAGACCAGAATTATTTTTTATAAATAGTACTAAACAATATAAACCAATGTCCCAAATTTGACTGGATATTCCTAAATTTTTTTGTGGAAAGTTTTGAACTTATGCTCTTGCAGAGATTCTAAATGCTTATCTTAAAAAGCTGCATCAAGTCATTCAAAGATATCAGTTTTCGTTCATTTGTGTGGCTGGCCTCCATGACTCTTGTGGATTTTATTCCACCAAAGGCAACCCCATATGGCGGAAATTTTTCCGCCAGCATTTGTATTATTTACTGCACAATTTGATTTCTTTATTCAGATTTCGGAGGAATCATATCCCATATTTTAATATAAACAATATACTTTTGAGATTGGTAAGCCAGTAAATGCAAACAGTACTCGCCAGACATCCTGTTGCAACTGGTGATTTATTATACAGTTACCTGATGTACTTGGGCTTTCTATTATTCACAGCTTCAGAAATAGTAAATTAACATTATAACATTGGGCCTTCTATGGTAAGTATTAGATTGTTGAATGTTAAAGACAAAAAGTTGGGAATCTTGGGACGCACTTGGAGTCAGAACTGGAACCTTGGTAAGAAAACAAGAGTGGTAGTGAAATGCTTAAAATGGGATGGTATTGTAGAGGACTTGACAAGAGAACGAATCTGTTCATCAGCTATTTATTTCTGCTAACTGGTCACTGCAACATAAGGGCCACAGCATTCTTTTTCTAAAGAAAATTACCAACTACAAACCTCTCTAGGGTGCGATTTTCCTCAAGGAATATCTATACTTGTCATCCGTCTTTAATAAATGAAGCAGATTGCCATATTCCTATTCCTCGTTTTACTTCTTCATAATTTAGTCATCTAGCAAGTTAAGAGCTACGATGATCTCTCTCTCTCTCTCTCTCTCTCTCTCTAGCTTTCTTCTTCTTGTCGATTTTTATAGTTCAGTCCAATTTTCAAGAGGTTCTTTCATGAAGGACAATTTTCTGAGTTAAATTTATTTGTCTTGATATTAGGTGAAAGCTGCTCTGTTGCAAAAGATCTTGAATCCACAGTAGCAGCAAATGCTGTTTATCAGGATAAAACAAACATCCTATTTTCGGTTAGATCTGAAGCCTAACCTTTCACTGTTCTGCTTGTGCTAACTGTATTTTATCTTTTCATTATGCTCCCCAAGAATTTGTTTTTTTATATGCGGGTCTCATTTTACTTGTGAAAGAATAACAGAATTCCATATGTAGAATATCTTTTACCATTTTAAATATTGTCAACAACTACGATGGCTAACAATATCATATGAAATATACAAGGTGTCATGTATTTGGTCTTTCAGACCGACAATTAAAATTAAATATGTTGGTAGGAAGAAACCGTATGGATTGGTATTTGATATTATGAATGGTACTAAACATTGTATCCCTGAAATATGCCTAGAAACCAATTTCTTGTAATGTTGACCTGTTTATAGTGAAGAATGCAGATACAAATAAAAATTTGAGTTATCTAAACCAATCAGTTAAAATCAATTTAGTGGCATAACTAGAAACTATTATTTGCAAGTCTTTTATCCTTGTATTTTCTATTATTGAAATGGCTGTAGTCATAGTATTAGTGGGATTCGAATTCTAGATCTCTTGCAAAACCGAAAATAGGATTTAGCACTGCGGTAAAGCTGCAATTAATTGGAAATGTGATCCACAAAGGATCCTCAGCATATCATGTGCCTCAGATTAATGTGTTTCTCTATGACAAATTTGCGTTTTTGTTATATGATTGCTTAGCTCTTTTTCTCTATCATATGGTAGCCATCATTCTAGCGTTTTGCTTCAGGGTACTGTTGTGGTGGCTGGTAGGGCAAGAGCTGTTGTTGTTGGTGTAGGCTCTAATACTGCAATGGGCAGCATACGTGATGCAATGCTAAGAACAGAAGATGTAAGCTATCGATGCTAAATTGCGATTTACTATTAGATGACCACGCTATTTCTTCGTCTTTTCTTTGTGTCTCGTGATTTATAACTTTATAGGTATTTTGGTATTATTCATATATCCTGGGACAAGATACCCATGTGACACATATTTCTTATTGTTATTATGCTAATATCAATATTATGTTATGCAGGAAGTTACACCTTTAAAAAAGAAGCTTGATGAATTTGGTACATTTTTGGCCAAGGTATTGCTGCTATTCTTTTATCACCGCAAATTATAGATGTTTCCTAATCCAATGTGAATTTTACTAGCTGAAACACAGGGAGTGTCTTTTTAATAATACTATAGGGATAAGTTTATCCCGTAACAATGAAATAGCTTGAATATTAGAAAATGTTTCTTCCTTCTTAGTGTGTGATTTTTGGCCTTATATATATATATATATATATATATATATATATATATATATATATGAGGTTAATGGAGGAAAGGTGCCATAGGAAGGAATTTCCTCCTATGGCGTCGGAAAAATGCACCCTCCATGATTTTTTTCGATGATCGGCATACATCACCTCCATCTTTATCATCTAAGATGTGGATACATCAAATTTCATGTGATTATACCATTTTTTCACCATTGATTTAGTTGGTGTAAAATTAATGGTTTACCGACAATAGAATTTTTTACATTGCTAATTCAACGGTGAAAAGGTGGTGGAATCACATGAAATTTGGTGTATGCACATCTTAGATGATAACGATGATGATGATGGATGCCGATCGTTGGAAAAAATGGTGGAGGTTGTATTTTTTCGACGCCATAGGAGGAAATCCCCTCCTATGGCCTCTTTCCTCCATTATTCTCTCTCTCTCTCTATATATATATAATATTTCTCTGTTTTTTTTGGGGGGGATTGTTAGGAGAAGGGTGAGGGGAAGTGAAAGAATTTCATGCAGAGTGGAAGGATGCTTTAGAAAAGCTCCTACTAAGTTTGGATAACCGGATTCCGTTTCTTTTCTTTTTTAAGTACCATTTTTAAGGAATGAGAGCTAACTTTTCGTCTGTAAATACACTTTCCAGATACTATTTTGAAAACTGACCTTCAGGAGAAATAGTTTCCAGAGGGTAACATTTAGAGAGATTTTATATCCATGAAGAACATACTTAGGTTCACTAATCTAGTTGTCTTGTAGTATTACTTAAGAGCAAGGATGGAGGTTGTATGTAGTATTTCTGCCAGATACTTGGAAGAAGCTTGAATTTCATTATAAACATGTCTTGGCTGAATATGTTTTGTCCCCCTTGACGTTCACTTGCAACCATCTAATGCAAGGGAAGCCGTTTTACAGATCACATGAAAATTGGTGTACAAATGGTCTGGTCATTGAAGGTCAAGATGCACGAAATAAAGTTATTACATTATATATATATATATATATATATATATATATATATATATATATATATATATATATATATAACTTGATGTCCATGATCTAGATCATAAGTATACCAAATTTCATATGTTTTCGATATTCTTTACCCATGCTTCGGGTGGTTGCAAAATTAACGGTTTTCCAGTAGTACAACATTTGACAAAGCTAGATCAATGGGTAAATGCTTTACACCATGAAGAATAAGATGACACAAAATGGATGAATAGTTAAATTTTAAGGCGAGACCTCATTTTTTAGAATAAGCCGCCACCTCATAAACACTAACCTCTCTCTCTATATATATATATGTGTGTGTGTCTGTGTGTGTGTGTGTGGTCTGCAATGTCCCTGGGGTATGCCCTATTGAGGAGCTCATGTGGCATGATTTCATTGGACTGTGCATTCTGTTTTGCACCCTACAGGGACACTGCAGGCTCCCTTTACTCATGCATGCATGCATACGTATGTGTATGCATATACATTTGTATGAACCACTGAACCGGAAGGTCATTTCAAGATCTTCGAGCAGCCACAATGAAAAGATTGTTCCGGCTTTCTGGCCATATCTGTAACGTATCAAGAACTCTTTACCTTTTCATTACTGCATAGTGTACATCAAACCCTCATACATAGGTGACTACTAATCAAGCATGAACAGCCTGTAGTATTCCACAACATGCACACTCCTCTTTCTAACAAGCACAGCCTACAATAACATAACAAGAGCAGCACCACTCCTATCCTATTCAGCCATTATCCAATTTCAGATCCCAATTTGATACCACTACCACTGAAGCATTATTCTCTGAGTCGTTACATCCCTTCTTGCATCCTGGTATTAGAATCCTGTTATCAATTTTTATCATTTCAAATTCAATATAATGGATTTCTGCTCTCTCTAGAATACTCCTTTATTCCTCTTTAGCAATATGTGCCATGCACATGCTAAGCTGACATCCTGTTTCCTTTGTGTGTGTGTGGGGGGGGGGGTCTAGTGTGTGTGTGTGAATCTATCATATACAACACGTTCCTAGCTCCAATGTTCTTTTTCATCGGTGTATAGAAAGATCTGTAGTTGATTTGGCGATCCTAAATTTTGAAGTTGCAAATGTGCCATTTTAGATTTGTTTCTTACAACTGAATGATTACTACTACAATTTTGCAGGTGAGGAAAATTTCGCCTGTGGTCTTTCTTGATAATAGTGCTTACTTATTGAAACTTCAGAAATTTACTTTTAGTTCCATGTACTAATTATTTGCTAAACTGTATATTTAAGTCGGTATCTGTTGGTGTGGCTGATATACTGTCCGTTCTAGGTCATTGCAGGGATCTGTGTCCTTGTATGGGCTGTAAATATTGGCCATTTCCAAGATCCTTCACATGGTGGATTCATAAGGGGTGCTATCCACTACTTCAAGGTATTTCTAATATCATTACTTATTCATGCTGTCACTCTTTACCTGGTTTGCGACTTCATATGCATGCTTTATGTGTACTCTTAAGAGACGAAATTAGCTAACATCTTATCAATCTGGTATGTTCCTCACCAAACTCAAGCCCCACCCCCAAAATAAAATAATATGAGATTGATTAAGACTAGGAGGGTTTGTTTAGGTCAACATTTGATTTTGACTGTTTGATTTGAGACCTCATAGTTTTCCTTGCTCTAATAGCTGAGATTGAGAAACCCTTTTTGACATGTCAGACATACTATATTACTAGAAGCAAAGGCTAAAGCTGTATACTATTTTCTGCTAAATGATGGTGTGAGGTATAACTTCATTTTTTTTGTTTTAGATTTACACAGGATTTAATTAACTGTAGAAGAACTTGAGAGTTAAAGAGGAGTATTTGAATTTGATGTCTTTTACTAGAACTGTTTCGGAGGAAATTACCATTATTTATAAATAGCTAGATGCAAATATAATTTATAGTAATAGGACATATTTCTTTGAATATCATTGATTGGACTTGAGATTTCATCATTAAGCAATAAGGAGATAATGCACAAGAAGGACCATTCTAAAGAGTGCAGAGAAGGGCAGACTTTTTTTGGGGGGGGGGGGGGTTAAAGGAGAAGGGCAGACTTCGAACACCTTTTTGTTTCTTAAGAGTATCTTTATAACACTCGCACACTCACATGCATGAGAAGGAGGAAGGCGTAATAGATGAAGATTAGAATGGGAAGAAACTTATTGAAGAAGATTACAAGAAGAGGAAAAGAGAAACCAGGGAGCTCAACCCTAAATATCAGAGATCCAATTCTCAGTAAATTTTCGTTCATCAACCATGATATAAATTGTTGAGTACAGATAAACTAAACATAGATTCCTAATTCAGCTAAAACTCAAATATCTAATATCTTATATCCGAATTCAAGTCCAACTCAAATCTGAATTGGATAAACATATCTGATCGCAAACAATGATCACAAACGATGAATTTAAGTCCAACTCAAATCGAAATTGGATAATACATATATAGACACAAACAAGGCTTAAATGGACATACCATGCAATCTATTCCAATCACTTTTGCATGAGGACTAGTAGGTCAAAGTTGAAGAAGGCAACATATGCTTACACTCTTTGTTGAATCTTTTTCTTCCATGTGATGGCTCTAGACTGAATGTAATTTAATCTTCTAGTCATGGTTTAAAATCTCGTTCGATCCTAACCCAAGATGGCCAATTCCTATCCAAAATGATCGTTTGAGTTCCAATACCGATACCGTCCGATACCGAGTTATATTGGGTTTACCATTTGATTAGTAGGGTTCTGGTATGAAGTTTATTGATAGGTTCGTGGGTTTTAAATTTGCTGTTGGGTTGCAGTTTAGTTGACATCATTATGTACAAAAAAGCATATAATAAATATTAGTTATTTTTATCAAGTATTAAAACACCTATTTTAGACATAATTAATTGCTAAAATATTTTTCCAAATTGTTTATAGTTGCTTTTACTTTTTCTTAAAATGAATTTCATCATTTTAACTTTCTTGGTCAAATTATTATAAAATTTGATATTTTCGATCCGAAACGGCTGATATGGCCGATTCCGATCCCAAAAATGGCTGGCCGATACCGATACCGATACTGCTATTTTAAACCTTGCTTCTAGCTACATGATAAATAATTTATCAAAATCTATTAGTTGTAGAATCAACTATATCTAATGTGGTTGGCAGTGAAGAAATTATTCATGGACGAGGAGCTAAAAGAACAACAATTATGACAAAAAATTTAGAGATTTCCACCCTGGTGTAAGAGTTGTATATCAATTGGGATTACTGTATGCAATAAATATGCTTTTAGTTGAAAACTTCTGAAGAAAAATTGGCTTTAACTATATCCCTAATGTACGAATGGGGGATAACTGAGATGGGAAAAGAATCAGAGAAGCTACAAAACAGACCATTGCAATCCTCTTCCACTTTTTAGAATGCTCAACTGTCAGTTTATTTTACCTCTCTCTGTAGCGGCCACTGCCTTTATTTTAAGAGAGAATCAATTAACTATCCCATACATCTTGAGTCTGGAAAAATGCACATTTTGACTTAGTGACAAATTACTTTATTATGCCCATATCAACTGAAAAACCTTTAGATATTTGAAGTCTGCTTCATGAACCTAATAGAAGAAGGTTTGAAGGGGAAGAATTGTAGGGAACTTTGAGAAGAGAAGGGAAAGGAAGGAGAATCACAAAATAAATAAACTCAATCCACAACAATTTTTAATATCAATCAAAGTATAATCTCTAATGTTAAGCACAGAGTTTCTATACTGTTTTTTTGTTCAAGTTCTTAGATTTATCTTTATTGGAAATAGATTGCAGTGGCTCTTGCAGTTGCAGCTATACCAGAAGGACTTCCGGCTGTAGTGACTACGTGAGTGTTCTTTTATTGTGCTCTTTCAATTGTAATCCCAATACTAATTCTGTATGTAGTCTGAATTATGCTTCATTTAACACAATGAATTCACTCGTATATTATTTCTATATGGTATGCAGTTGTAATTATATGTTCATTTCTCTAATTTATACGTGATATTTACATATTAAACAAGATGCCGACAGCTTCAACACTTAATATTGCGTTGGGAATGAAACGACTTCATAAGTGCCATATATTTGACAAGTAATATTCAATAGATAATATGATACAGCATGTTATTTTCAAGATGTATTGCTAATTTACCTGAGGATAATAACATTGGAAGTAAATTAGAAGTTGAAGAAAATCCTTGTGGTAGGGATCATGGTATAGTTTTGAGAAAATACTGGAAACCTGGGGATCAAAATTAATAAATTAGATGCATGGTATATGTAATGTGAGTTTTGGAGCATTGCAGAGGAGTTTCAGAACCCATTTATGTTAATGCCAAGTTATCATACTGTGATCCATTATTCTAATGGGAGGGACCATGACAGCAGCAAGTATTTATGCTGAGTGAATGAATTGAAGTGATCAAAGGGATTTTATTTCAAGAAAGTTTACTAAAAATGATAGCTAGAAAAGATACTATTTTTTGGTTCAGAATGTTAGCATAGGAACAGTTTAAGAAGACGAATACAGAGTATCACAATCGATTAGTTGTAATACTTGGAAAAGGCTCATGAGGAGTTGGAGTTGAAAAGATCGAGTGCTGGATATGGAGGAACTAAGATGCCATAGTCGAAAGGTTGTTGAATTCGTATTGAATGGTCAGGATAGAGCAGGGTAAAACTTAAGTTACATGGACCAAAGTTATAAATATAGGACCTGAATGATTGGCAGAGAATGATTCACAAGGCCGCGACAAGTTAGCCTCAAGAAGGCTTAGTAGCTATGGCGACTTATTTTGATTATAAAATTTGATAAATTAAATAAACGCTTAGTTCCAGAAAACTACCAAATATTTTGGCCCAGTTACGAGAAACTACCAAAAACTCTCATAACAAGAAACTACCATGATTTGAAAGTTTTGTGGTAGTTTCTTGCAAACATTGCTGACGTGGCGGTGGCACCTTAGTTATGGTAGTTTTTCGTAGTTTTGAAAGTTGTAGTTTTTTTTGTAGTTTTTAAAAGTTTTGCTGTAATTTTGAGAGTATTTGGTAGTTTCTCATGACCGAGCCAAAGTATTTGGTAGTTTTTTTCGAATTAAGCCTTAAATAAATGCCTATGTTTATTGATTTATGAATAGTTTGTAATACATAATGCATTTGCTATAATACGATATAATATTTAGAAATTTATAGTGCCAATTTTGTTTATTGCAATGCAGAATATCTAATTTCAATATGATTTTTGAACTAATCGTTTATTGTTAAGCTTTGCTACAAGTACCTATCCACCTGATTGGGACTTTTTAGCATATAAGTTGTGAATTTTTTGTTTATAGATGGTTTTGGCTAGTTAATTACTTTATGAATTTACCCAACCTTTTCCACGCATTGTATTTTTGCAACACCGTGGAAGATCTAAACTATATTTCCTAAATTTAGGTTGTGTATGCACACTTGCCGAGATTTGTTGAACCTATTTTTGAATAGCAAATATTTAGTGCATGAGAAATCTGTGGTCCCTAATGTTCTAGTTGTGGTATTTGACCGCAAAAGCTTTCCACATTTCCAAGTAGGTTGTGGCTACATATAACATTCGTCTTTCAATTAGGTGTTTAGCTCTGGGTACCAAACGAATGGCACGTCTCAATGCAATTGTTAGGTCTCTTCCTTCAGTGGAGACCTTAGGATGTACAACAGTAATTTGCAGTGACAAAACAGGCACGCTCACAACAAACATGATGTCTGTGTCAAAGGTGAGTAACTCAGTTGTTTTCTACCCTTATCTTAACATCATTTGTTTGATTTCTGCTTAAAAATCATATTATTGTGTAGCCTGATGATAGCACTAAATATATTTGCAACCTGTATCGGTATATAATAAATTATACTCTTTCTTTGATGTAGTTATGAATCTGGATTATGTTAAGATTGATTTCTTGACCAATCGGTGATTGTTTTTTAAATTTTTCCAAAATTATGTAATCTAAAATTTAAATTAAAGATAATGCAATAGATGCTGTCAGAAGCAGTGTAGTTATGCATGGGCATGCAGGAACTAGTTAATGAATGGCTTAAATCTTATAGAGAATGTTCCAAAAGGCATGTTTGGGGCTGGCCTTGATTCTGACTTGGTTAACTCACCCAAATTGATAGAAGAAGGTTATTTCTTTTGTTAGCAATTTTCCAGATATGGCCATTTGAATGCTTTTGCTTCTTTGGAGAATTGTTATTCTTCTTTACAAATGTTGTTTTGTAAATCTGATTATTTGGTCTGGATGAGTACACCAATTGTTTTGTTTAATTTATAGAAACATGACATAAGTTTACTAGGAGGCATGAACATTTACTTGATGTTAAAAACAAATCTGACTAATGCATCTGAGATATCTAGTTGTGTTTGGTTTGTGTTCATTGCCCCCTTGGCGACGTATTGTCAAAAATTTAATTCAGAGGTATTGGAGGATTTGCAATGTAGCATTACTATATGTGAACATTTCTAGAAATATAACATTTTCGTGTTTGACATCGTAAAATGATTTTTAAGAATGTGATTATCCAAGAATATTTTTTCCCAAAGTAATCCTGTGGGTTGTTGTGGTGAGAAATGGCTTCTTGTTATGTCTATTATGGTAGGGGCATGGGCAGAAACATGGCCTGTTTCTCACTTGGCTGCATTTTAGTTCACAGCGAATCTCACATTTTACTTCAGAGTCCAACTGTTCATGTACTATATAAGTGAAACAAGGTGAGCTTTTGTTAACTGCACTCAATTATATCATTTAGCGGCATCTCAATAATATCATTTAGTGGCATCACCTAATATATTAAATCCCCAATGCAAACCAGACGAGGTGTCACAAATGACAAATATGCATCCATAAGTGATCCAAATTTTACATTTAGAGTCGAGCCATTACTGTCTGCTGAATTGACTAGTTCTTTACTGCTGTTACCTTTTTACTCTTTTTGCAATTGATCCCTTTATCATGATCGTTAATGTCACGGATAATTAATAAATCTTTATCCCCCCCCCCCTTTTTTTCCTTGACCACAAATTTATGAAGTATAAAGGATGGTTATGCCCTTATGCTTATGGTGGTTCTATTATATAATTTTCTTCTATAGACATTTTTTTCCTTCTTCTTTTCAATCTTTTTTAGATATGTGTTGTTCGATCTGTACATCGGGGCCCTATCACCAGTGAGTACTCTGTGAGCGGAACAACATTTGCACCAGAAGGCTTAATTTTTGATACTGCAGGCATACAGGTGTGTGTCAACAGCTGCTATATTTTGACAATCCAATATAATACTTACGCATTTTCTTTTATCACACATGCTGTTGCAGTTTGTAAATCAATTGGTAGAACTGGTTAGTCAATAATATATGCAGGACAACCCTGACATTACTGTTTCTGCATGACAAACAGACATTTTTCTCGCTGTTTAGTTACAGACAATCTGACACTAGAGATATCTTCCTTGCTACTATATTAAGCTCTTGGTTTGCTAAGCAAGACCTTCTTTTTAAAGTACGAAAGATTCTTATAGAAAAGGAGCAAAATAACCTAATTATTTTGCTCAGAACTAAATTCCGAAATACATAGGTCTAAGTTCTGCACTCTGCTATATGTACTTATATTACCTTAATGGCCCTATTATTTGCCCCATATTGACATAAGAAGCCAAAAAAAAATTAAAAATAAAGATGTTTATCCACAATTTATTTTCTAATGACTCATAATTATGCGAATGGTTATTGCGGAACATTGTGATAGAAAATCTGGATTTACATGCTTTGATGATTTACATGCGAGAGTTAATACGATATACAAATAAAAAAGTATATTCTGGACATATTGGTTATGCATGGCCCTAATTTTTTTGTGTCTCCCTTTTAATGCAGTTAGAATTTCCTGCTCAGTTTCCATGCCTTCTTCACATGGCAATGTGCTCAGCTCTTTGCAACGAATCTACACTTCAATACAATCCAGATAAGAGAAGCTATGAAAAAATTGGCGAGTCAACTGAAGTTGCATTGCGTGTATTGGTTGAAAAGGTCAGTCAATATATGATGTAAAAGAAGCTCTAAATATTTTATGTAAGAGAGGTTCTTCTTCGTTATTGTAGAGAGTTCTGTTTATTCTCTTCCAGGTCGGCCTTCCGGGTTTTGATTCTATGCCCTCAGCGCTGAATATGCTGAGTAAACATGAGCGTGCATCATATTGCAACCGTTATTGGGAACATCAGTTTAAAAAGGTCAGCCATATTACTCTTATACATGTATACACAGATACTTCATCCATGCACATAATATCTGCCATGATGAAGTTTATAAAAGGAATAAAGAACCTGAAATAAGAGCAAGAAGGACATAATCTACAGCAATAACTAGAGAGGAGACTTAATGATGACCACTCAAATTGTAACAGCTTAGTATTTATAACTTTCATTGTACTTGTCTCCGTTTCAGGTTTATGAATTATATCCTACTTGTAGCAATATTTACTAATTAAGGACGATTACATCTCTGTTCTTCTCTCTAGTAACTACCTTCATTTTTTAGATTTCCCTGTTGGAGTTCCGTTTCAGGTTTATGAATTATATCCTACTTGTAGCAATATTTACTAATTAAGGACGATTACATCTCTGTTCTTCTCTCTAGTAACTACCTTCATTTTTTAGATTTCCCTGTTGGAGTTTTCTCGCGATCGCAAAATGATGAGTGTGCTCTGTAGTCGAAAGCAACAAGAGATTATGTTCTCAAAAGGTGCACCTGAGTGCATCATCTCCAGATGCACACATATCTTATGCAATGATGATGGCTCCTCTGTTCCATTAACTACAGACATACATAATGAGTTGGAGGCTCGATTCCAAAGGTCAGTTCATATTTTATTTCTGCACTTGGATAACAAGGGTGCAAACTATGCTGTTTGTTCATTGTTATTTATATGCTTGCATTTGTGCAGTTTGGTACATAGATACTTAACGTCGTTATTATTTATTAAATAACTTTCTTTAGGTTTTCTTTGCTCATTGGTCTCTCATTATGTATTGGCATTATCATTAGTTATTGTCGCCATGCCTTGTCCCAACAAAATGGTGTTGGTTTCATTAAAGATTTGACAAAATTTTATAACTGGATGTCAACCTTACATCAACTCTCTAAAAAGGCCTCATATACTTTGGTCAAGGAAATGTAGAATGGAGAGAGGTCTGCCATTTATCCTAGAATAATGCTTGTAGGAATCTTTATCGACCTAATTTTCATGTAGATTAAGAACGTGAAACCAAGATGCATGCCTCCAAAACTCTTCTGAACTTGGATAAGTGTAGAAAAGAAGGGTAATAGATTTTCTATTGGTAATTACACTAAAATCCAAGTCTTAAAAAAATGGAAAATTGGTTAAATATTTTCCATTGTCATATTGCATATCTTGAGGAGTTAGTTTTGCTGTTTACTTGCTTATTTGTGAATGTGAGCTAGCTGTATTTCATTTTCTCAACAAGCCTAATGGGAACCTATGTTCAAGCAGAGATGTATGTTTGTAAATGTTTATGGGTTCTAGTTATGGTCTTCTTTTGTGACTTAACTAAAGAGCCACTGTTGCTGAAATAGAACAAAACAATACAATAACAATACATAATATATATTATATATACATAGGACTTGCTCGTTTTATATTATACATATACAGACATATTTTGTTTTACTTCAGGTTCAAGAATCTTTCCGCCAATTACATATAAAGTCAAAGAAATGGAATATATAAATTTCCAGCCATTTCATTGTTACATTACATTGATTTCAAATTCTTTAATTAGTTCTGCGTGCAACATTGAACACTCAATTTATTTTTATTCGAGTATCAGAAACATCTCAATTTTGTTTATCCTAAGTATCAGATATACGTTTAATATCTCAGTAGATTAAATATTAAGCTGCTCTATTGGTTTTTATTTTATTCCACCGTTGCATAGAATTAGAGTTGATCACTTCTAAAATTGATCAATGCATTTTCATATGGATATGGCTTATTGTTTAGTTGTTTGTTGGTGCAACTTTTGTCCTTACCATCTGGAAGTTTTTGCTTAATGGGAAATTGGTTTTGTTGTATGACTCATCTCGTGATAGGTTAACCTAATTAGAAAGAGTATGATGGGACCTCTTGTACGGTTTTTCTTACCAAGTTGATTTCAGTTCTTTGTTATATTTTATATCGTTCTAGTCCCACCGATATTTATTGCTATTTGTGTCTATTTAGCAGTGCATGGCAGATCTGTATCTGATCATTAGGGTGAGTATTCCTGCTTAGAGGTAGCTTCCGTAAAGAATGAAATAAGTAGAAATTAACTGAAAAATGATCTGCATATGTGTAATGGGGGTTGATTAGGCAGTAGACAAGAGTGATGCAATTATAGTTAAGTTTGTGTGCTTAATGCTAAGCAAGCCAATGCCCGGTTTTATGGGCCAAAACAATTGCCTGATTAGTGAGTTTGTGGTCTTCAGTATGCGCTTTAATCATTTATCTGACCATGTCTTTCTTAATATATGAAACTTTATCATTAAGTCAAACTGAAGATGAAACAACCTTTTCAAATCGTGCTACTGCACTCTGCTAATTGTATAATTGATTTCGCCAGTTTTGCAGGAAAAGACACTCTAAGATGTTTAGCACTAGCGCTAAAACGAATGCCCACAGGTCAACAGACACTCTCCTACGAGGATGAGACGAACCTTACATTTATAGGGCTGGTATGCTGTTTTTGCTCTTTGAGATCATCATCCACTTGTTACATCATCCACTTGTTACACACACAAAAAAAAATGAAGGACATGAATATATGTTGTGCATAAATATATGGGAATATTGTCACTTAGTCAAGGTCAGGATTTCTTCATGCTGAAAAGGAAATTATTAGCATGCAGCTTGTCATTTGTGGTTCTGTTTAGTTTATACTCGGCGCACATAGTTTTTTCAATTACAAAGCTTGCTGCAAGTTCTTGTTCTTAAGTTTTGGTGGCAATTGCTTTCCAATAATATCTATATTTCATTTGGTTATTTCAAGTGACTTGATCATTTCTTTTTGTATCTGTTAAGGTTGGAATGCTTGATCCACCACGGGAGGAAGTACAAAGTGCCATGATCTCTTGCATGCATGCGGGGATACGTGTTATAGTTGTTACTGGGGATAATAAAGTAAGACGTTCCATTCATTTCATCCTTTGGCTGGCAGATTTACATTCTATTCTTGTGTAGTCTACAGCTGAATCTCTTTGTCGGCAAATTGGTGCTTTTGAGGACTTGGATGACTTTTCTGGATACTCGTATACAGCAGCTGAGTTTGAAGAACTTCCACCCCTGCAGAGAACAATAGCATTGCAAAGAATGGTACTCTTTACAAGGTACTTAACTCTTTTGTAGAGGTGCATTTGGCTACGAATATCTGGCTGTATCCAGATTTCACCCGGATGCGGATGCTAATATCCAACTCTGGATGTAAATATGATCCCACTTCAGGCAAGAATACAAATATGTGGTGTTTAATATAAAATAACTTTAAATATAACTACAGGTGTCATGTGTATGCATATACACATGAATATGTTTATGGTTTCAATTTTGTGATGCATGTACATTATTTTTGTAAATAAGTTTTAGATTTAGTTGTCATATCTTTGAAGAGAGGAGATTCATATATTTTCTAAGCAATTAATTTATAATTAGAATTGATGTAGGAGCATCTAGCCGAGATGCACGAGCATGCAACCCAAGTCTAGACCAAGTAGGATTCAAACGCATAACCAAGGTCTAGACTGAGCACGAGCCGAATATGGAGAGATTTGATTGAAGATTCGGCTAAGATTTGAAAAGATTCGTTGCAATTTAAATTGGGATTTAACTGAATATCTACATCAATTTAAATTGTTTAGGTTTATTTAGATTATTTATATCTAATTAGATTTAGTTTGTTATTTCCTTTTTAGATAAGATTTGTTTCTTTTAGGTTAAGTTTTTATTCTCCTATTTAAAGGATGAGAATTATTGAACTTTGATTATTAAATAAAAGTTGCATGTTAGCAAAGGAAAAACTGCGGCTTTTATGTTTAAGGAGAGACGATCATACCCCATCGTTGATTATATAGGGGTTTGATCTTGTAATTTCTCTTGAGAATTAGAGTTCGTGTTGAGTATCGAGATTCCATAGGCCGATCCTCATCAATTGGTATCAGAGCGTAGGCGTCGTCGCATTCTTGGTAGAAGACGAATAACCGATGGCACACCGTGGACGTGTGCGTGGCACATAACAACGCGAGCGGGAACTGCGAGATTTCAAGATCGAAGAATTTCGGAGACAAGTTCAATGACTAACGGTGACTATCGAGTCCCAACCTTTGGGGCTGACGACAGTTTGAGGTCCGAAGTTGAAAACCCTTTTTAGCGTTTGGGATCCGACGATAAAAGGAGTATCGAGCGTAGAGGTCGGTATCCAACCGACCGCTACAGGGGAGATGATATGAAGATGGAGTTACCGGAGTTTTCGGATAGAATCAATCCGAAAGCTTTCATCTATTAGTTGCATACCGTCGAATGAGTCTTCGACTACAAGGAGATGTTCGAGGAGAGAAAGATGAAGGCGATCGCACTCAAGTTGAAGGGTCATGCTTCAATTTGGTGGGAGAATTTTATGATCAAACGTATTCGAGCCGGAAAACCCAAGATCTCAACTTGGGAGAAGATGGAAAAGAAGCTTCACGAAAAGTTTATATCGGAGGATTATGTACAACAAACATATATCTAGTTGCATACCCTTCGACAAGGAGACCGATCCGTCGAAGAGTACACCGAAGAGCTCGATCTGTTGTTGATGAGATGCGGAGTCACCGAGGCCGAGCAGTTGACAATTGCTAGATACTTAGGCGGGTTTCATGCCGAAATCAGAGACATCGTCGAACTTTAACGGTATGTTTCCTACAATGATTTGTACAAATTAGCGGTCAAAGTAGAGAGACAATTGAAGACCAAAAAATGACTGAGGGTAAATCATGAATCTAGCCGAGGAGATTCCACATCGGCAGGAAGTGACCGATCAGAAATGGTTGATATGCTAAAAAAGAGTGAGTTGCATGGAAATGCCGATAGTTAGAATTCGGCCAATGAGTTGCAAATGAAGTCCGATACTCCGAATTCGGCCAGTGAGACACCAGCAAGTTCAACCAGATCGAGTGGTGTGAAAAAGAAAAAGGAGGTTCAATGCCACAAGTGCCAGGTTTTGATCATTACAAAATCAATTGTCCAAACCGGCGAGCAATAACGATCATTGAAGAAAATTCTGTCGAAGAAGAGAAAGTGAAGCCACCAATTTATGACGAATATGATGATGATGAGGCCGACGAAATTACTTATGATGAATATGTAGAGTCTCATTTGATTCGGCTAGATATGAATGGCCGAAAGAGCGAGAATGAAGAGGGTTGGCCGAAACTCGAAAAAAAGGGCAACATTAATTCGGCTTATAATAATTTTCTTAATCATGCCGAATTCATTGAAGCGGCCAAGCAAAATTGTGAGATGTATACTTTGAAGACGTTGAAGGAGATTTCGTGTTATGCACCGAACTTAGAGATTCTACATGATGAGTTTTCAGATATTATGCCGAAAGAAGTTATGCCTGACCAAGATTTTTTAAATTATATTAATCTCGTTCTGGTAGTAGTTTTACCGAATCATCAAAACAAAGTAATTGATACGTTGAACCGACGAGTTTCACATTTGTTGACTATGAGAGATAAAGTTATCGGCTTTGATCAATTGAAAGAATTCTATAAGGAAGATAAAAATTTCGGTGAAAATTTAGGCAAAGTGTCAAGCATGCTATGTTGAAGATTATATGTTTGTCAATGGCTTTGTTTTCAAAGGGAGCCAATTATCCGTGCCGAATTTCTCTCTTCGGGATGCACTGATTTTGAAAAGTAACAATGAAGGTTTGGCAGAAAATTTCGGCCGAGATAAGAACATTATTTCGGTGGAGAATTATTTTGTATGGTCGAAATTTACAAGAGATGTGAAGTTTCATGGAGATGTCGACGACACGACCGAAGGTATTCAGATACTTTACAAAAGTGTTTGAGCCGAGATAGAAAAGATGAATAAGAAATATAAAGCCGCAATGGACAAGTATCGAAGAATGGCTGAATTTGAAATTGAAGATTTAGTATGGATCAATCTTCGATCCAATCGATTTCCTCGAGATGTAAAATGCTCCTCCAAGAAACAGGAAGAGCTGCACTCGAGGTCGAGTTCTTTCCAACCCGAGAAGTCTAACCCGAGAAGTCTGATGCAGGAGCATCAAGCCGAGATGCACGAGCATGCAACCTAAGTCTAGACCGAGTAGGATTCGAACGCATAACCAAGGTTTATATGAGCATGAGCCGAATATGGAGAGATTTGCGAAGATTCGGCTAAAATTTGAAAAGATTCGTTGCAATTTAAATTGAGGTTTAATTGAATATCTACATCAATTTAAACTGTTTAGGTCTCTTTAGATTATTTAGGTCTAATTAGATTTAGTTATTTATTTATTTTTTAGATAAGATTTGTTTCTTTTAGGTCGAGTTTTTATTTTTCTATTTAAAAGATGAGAATTATTGTATTAGGAGGATTTTGATTATTGAATAAAAACTGCTTGTTTAGCAAAGGAAAAGCCGCGGCTTTTATGTTTAAGAAGAGGCGATCATACCTCGTCCTTCATTATTTAGGGTTTTGATCTTGTAATTTCACTTGAGAGTTAGAGATCGCGTTGAGCATCGAGCCTCCGTAGGCCGATCCTCATCAAGAATTCTAAAGAAATTAAAATTGTATCATACTTTATTACTATTTCAAGCAAGTAATTACATTTAGTACATGATACTTGGGGGTAAAGGATGTATGCTCCAAATAGTAATAACCTTAGTCATAAGTTAAAGATTCTCATGTAATTTTTTTCAAAACTAATTAAATTAGCTAAAATGGATTTAAGTGAATTTAAATTGTATCTTTACTTTATACTTGATTATGAAAACATAATTGTAGTATGTATAATTTATAATTGTTACATCTATTTTTAAATTATATTGGTTTGCATTCATATTTGTTTATTCAATGTGCAAGTGCTTATCTCTGATAACTGATAAGTATCCGCTCACGTCTTTCCAATTGTATACATGTCAAGTCTTTGTGTCCCATACATACACTTCTGTGTGCACATAAACTTAAAAAGGAAAATATGGACATCTGGAGCTGCGGTTGATAGCAGCCTGTGTTTCTTCATCAGACATCTGGGTTTTATCCTTAGACATCTAATGAAGGAATTAAAGCATACTTTAGATGAATGAACAACTCACTGACCCCATACACGCAATTTGTTTTCCCCCTTTATCTGTATTTGTATTCTCGTATCCATTTCATATTCAGTTCTCACTCTGTCAAATATAGATTTATTTAAGTTCCAAACTATATTTTATCCGTATTCGTGATTATGCAAGAAACACGAATAAGGTATTGTGCATTTCCAATCTGATCTTCCGATACAAATGCACCCCTCACTGGATGGTATTCAGATTTTTGTGATACTTATTAAGAAATGGTTTAAGGTTTATTTTTCTTAATATGCTATATATTACCTGTTCAAAAAGAAAATATGTAGTATTCCCGTTTGATTTCTAATATAACTTTCACTAAAGCTGATCTTACTGGGTAATTTAGGGTTGAACCTTCTCATAAAAAGATGCTGGTTGAAGCACTGCAAAACCAAGGTGAAGTGGTAGGTCTCACACTTTTTATTTTTTTGATTGTCTGATAGACGTTTCACCAACTTTTTAGACACTGTGTGCTGAAAGATGCATTAAAACTTCCTTTTCCCAGCATTTACAATGTAGAGTTTATCAGTTATATTCTGTGTATTTTTCAGATTGCCTCTTCCAGCTCAAACTAAGCTCAATATAGCTTTAACTGCCAACTATTTTTGTAGTTTTTCTTTCTACTTCTAATTTATTTTTCACAAGGCATTGTAGGTAGTTTATTAAATAATTCACTTGTGACAAATATTCATGTTCAAAGTGTTGGAATATAAATGTTATTATTGATTTGCAAGGTTGCAATGACGGGGGATGGTGTCAATGATGCACCTGCATTAAAGAAAGCTGACATTGGAATTGCTATGGGTTCAGGAACAGCTGTAGCAAAGGTATTATTTGAACTTAACTTGTGACTGGCTGCTATTTAGCTGTCTTCATAAATATCCTTTCTAGATATCACCAAGTAGCAATTTTAAGCTTGTAATTAAAAACCCCAAATCCTCACCCTCTCTCTCTCTCGCACATATGCACGCGCGTGCGCCTCTGGGTGCCTTTTCCCCCCTTCAAGTTTTAACATCTTATTTCGAAATTTTCAGAGTGCTTCTGATATGATATTAGCTGATGACAATTTCGCTTCCATTGTTGCGGTTAGTTTCTTTACGTGGAAATTCCAAATGGATTTACTGCCATTAAATTTAATGCATTGGATACAATTTGTTTAAGTCTTTCTTATGTTTATGACAGGCTGTTGCAGAGGGAAGGGCTATCTACAATAACACAAGACAATTTATCAGATATATGATCTCTTCTAATATAGGAGAAGTAGTTTGTATTTTTGTTGCAGCGGTGCTCGGCATGCCTGATACTCTAGTTCCTGTAAGCTATTCATTAAAATATATGCGCTTGTATTTATTATGCTTAGAAGTTGTAAAAAAAGCGAAGCAGCTACTTGTGTTAATTTTTATTTTCTCCTTTTTCTATTACATGTGGCTTCTATTTTTTCCAACTTTTACCTGATATCCAATGTTTAAGAATTGTACTTTCTTTATTGTTATTTGTCATTGTTGTACATCTTCTGCGGTGGAGGTAGGCCATTTACCTTTTCCATTTGCAGGTCCAGTTGCTTTGGGTGAATTTGGTCACTGATGGCTTACCTGCTACAGCAATTGGTTTCAACAAACAAGACACAAATGTGATGATGGCTAAGCCTCGTAAGGTATGGTTAATTATCAAATAGTGAACCTACCATTAGTACTTAAAATCATAAACATCCACTGTTATAAACTTTGTGAGGTAAACATATCCTGACTAAATTTTAAGTGGCAATGGCGGAATGTATCTTATACGATACTTCTCTTAAACCATGGGCATGACTTTACAGTAGTTAAGGATTGGTGTCCGATAGCCGGCATATCCTAATGGATGATTGAGTAAAACTCTTGCAACTGTAGAGATGCAACATGGCCCAAACTGGACCATGAATGTTTCCTTCTCTATAGTAATATAATACCACAATGAATACAGAGTTGTGTTTATCCTGTTCTGTTATAATTTAAAACCCTGATTTTTTTTTAAATTTTAAAGATTATTCAACTGTGTAGATATAAGTACTTCATACATACATACACATAGACATACATTACACATATACATACACTTGTATGTACATAAATACATACGACATTATGCTTTATAGATGACGATTTTGACTGAAGGCTTTAATGCTATTTCAGACCAATGAGGCTGTGGTTACTGGGTGGCTATTTTTCCGTTATCTGGTAATTGGAGGTATGTCTCAATGTACATATAGTCCAGAATGCCTTTTCTCTTATACTGGATAATTTTTTTTTCCCTTGGTTCTCGGCAATCATATAGTCCTGAATCTGAATGGCTTATCTTTTACCCATTCTGTGGTAATTGGATGTATGTTTCATTGCTCTCTACATCCATTAAAGAAATCAAGGTCTCTTTGCAACAGATCCAGCAAGAGCTGGTTATAGTTTAAGCTTTCATGGTTACATGTCCTTTAAACTTTATAATCTATAATTGAAGAACAAAACTTGAAGCCATTCACAATGTCCATTGTGCACTTCATTCTTTCATATTTCTTCTCTGAAGGAAAAAGGAAAACGACTACTATATTGGAAAGTTGAAATTTCTGTTGAGTTGTGTGGATATAAAAGAACCATAATATCAAAGATGAATCACACACACAAAAAAGAAAAATCTGCAGAAGTTTATACTGACTAACTCAGCACACCTGTATATATAGGTAATGTATGTGTCAATGCATGCTCGTGTTTGTGAGTGGGAGGGATATGATATGAAATAGAAAAAAGAAAGAAAAAAATTCGTGATTTTTATTATTATGGTAACTTTCTTCGTTTATACATTTTTTTTTGAAGATGAGTTTGTCGCACGCAAATAGGAACCATAGACTAAAAACATGATAGTGTATAAATGTATATAGATGTACATGATCTTTATCTTCTTTCCCACCTCTTTAGGTTTTTGTACAGATGCTAAAATGTAGCCTGTTCGGAAAAAAGCCTGTAAACAAATTCACAAGTGGCATTGAATCGAGACCTCCTAATGCAACACTGGAGTGATGAATGGATCAATGATACGGCATAGGGTCAATAATAAGTAGTATACATGCATTATAAGTTCATATGCTAAGTTAAATGACAGGTTGTTTGCTTCATCAACTCTTATAATAAGTAGTATACATACATTATAAGTTCATATGCTAAGTTAAATGACAGGTTGTTTGCTTCATCAACTCTTATAATAAGTAGTATACATACATTATAAGTTCATATGCTTAGTTAAATGACAGGTTGTTTGCTTCATCAACTCTTATGGATTTTCGCAGCTTGGATTTTGCAAGCAAAAATATATTTGAGTATGTTGAAGTATTTTAGGCGAGAGGTTTTATTTAATTTGTCTTCTTAATTCCCTTCTCATTATTCTGGATCTTTTCCTGAAGATGGAGAAACACTATACTGTTTAAAGTTTGCACATGTTGGACACATAATAGTCGAGTAATGGATGAATTCTTATTGATGATTATAAGGGAAAGTAATAATTATGTATTCCTTATACCTGCTCAATATTTCTCAATATAAATGCTAGTAAAAGGATTATTTGGGTTCCTTTTTTTTCTTTTTTTTTTGGGGTTGGGGGTTAATTAATAAAGAAAAGAAAGCTGTAATTTCCTTAAAATACGATCATCCCAAAAACTTTACATTTCAGAAGTTTGTGCCTTATGGACCTTGATAGCAGGCATCATCAGTCCATCAATTAATAGATGGTGGTTCTTGAGATCAATTTTGTAAGACTTTCCTTGAACCTATAATCATGTTCTCTCTCACTGGTGATTGTGCAATTGCAACATTATGGTGTATGGGAAACAAATAGTAAGTAGGTCAACAGAGGTGGTAGATGGTTGATAAGAGGAGCAAGTGGTAAAGTGGATGAAGAATGAGAAATATTAGGAAGAAGGGAAGAGAAAGAAGATGAATGCAGCATAAATGGAAAAAGGAGAGCGGAGAGGGAGGCATTGAAAAGGAAGGGAACTGGGGTCCGGCATGGTGGGTTCGATGGGCGAAGGCAAGGAATGGTACTATGGTAGCAATGCCCATGAATCATAGAGATGGAAGAGAGAGAGGGGGCAGTTGAGAACGTTCTCAACGTTATGTGGAAGAAGAAAAACTTTTCCATTGAAGATATTACTGTTTAAGCTTGAACTAGATTGTTGAAAAATTAAGCTTTAAGGGAGCTATATGTTTTCAAATCGAAGTTTCATCTTCTGTATTTTACTCAATATTAGAACTTGTTGATTGCTTTGTAATGAAATATTCTAATATTTCACACGAGTGAAATAATACGAGGTTGCTTAATTATTATATTCTCTTGCATATACCATATCTTGATGTCATAAAGTGATTTCATGTTATTATTCTCGTTGAGAATGTGGTTAATATAGTCCCGCATCGGGAAAATTGTGGGATGCATATGGGTATGTGATATAAGATGAGATAAACCTCTGTAAGGCTTGAGTCTTTTGGATAGAGTCCCACAATATTAAAGACATGTGTATCCATGTGTGGGCCAATGTGTTATGGGTCCAAACCGAGTTTTACATAGTATCAGAGCTTGGATGTTTGTTTGTCCACGTTACACGTGAGGTTTGAGCAATTGCACATGAAGTTCTTTTTGTCCACATGCGTTGCACGTGAAGGGGAGTGTTGAGAATGTGTTTAACACAGTCCCGCATCAGGAAAATTGTGGGATGCATATGAGTATAAGATATAAGATGGGATAGGCCTCTGTAAGGCTTCAGTTATTTGGATGGTGTCCCACTATATTAAAGGCACATGTGCATGCATGTGTGGGCTCAAAAATTTTGAATTAACAATGAATAAAGTTGATTGTTTATACATGTTTATCACAACTTTGTGGGTAGCTTCTGATCTATTGGTTGTGAGGTGAGCGAAAACTTTTGAACCTAAAATTAGTCACACCCCCCAATCTTATATGTATTTAATTTGTTGTCGTCTTATTATAAGTGTTTGTAATTTCTCCTTAAACCTTCCCGTCAATGAGTCAATGGCTATTGCAGTTTTTCTTAAAACTCCTTTAACGTCATTTTCAAAGTTTTTTGCCCCCAAACAATCATCTTCTATAGAACATTTGATAATGCCGACTTGCTGCAGTTTGATGTCTTGGCCAAGCTATAATTACGAGACGTTAAACAAAGAGTGGAATATTATAGAACATGCCCTCCTATAAACTTTGTATATGATAGTGTTGACGCCAAAATAACCTGCTTCGGATTTTGTTGGGCCTCACAGAGTTTTACTACAAGTGGAGTACCCAGACGGGTACCCTCAAATTGGATACCTCGAGCGGATACCCACAAATCGGATACCCCAAGCAGTTACCCTCAGGCGGATACCCCCAAGCAGATACCCTATGTCGGGTACCCCCAAGCGGATACCCCATGTCGGGTACCCCTATTGTGGATACCCACTTTCAATTGAAGTGACGATAGATACCTCAAATGAGGTATCCGAAATATGCCCCTAGCCTATTTTCTAGGGATTGTGGGAGCTATGTTAATTTATAAAAATATATCTAAAACAATCTAATGGAGGAGATGAATCAAAACTATTATAATGGAGGAGAAATCGTTAAACTTTATTAATCTCAAACAACTCTTCTTTCTTATAGATAATCTCTCTCTTAAATAATCTCCCTCAATTACAACTTTGATGATGACTTTTTAAATAGCTAATACAAGTTAAAACTAAACCTTCTTAAATTAACTTTAAACTTATTTCTAATTTAAAACTCAATCTAATTTGAACATAACTATTTAAATTTAAAACTTAAATTTAAATTATCTAAGAATTGAATTATTATTTCCAACCGTCTCTCTTAATTCACTTTTTCCTTGACCATTTGTTGAGCGATCTTTGAACATCCTTTTTCTATGACTTCAACTTCTTCGTATTGTTTGTTTGCTTGAAGTTTTCATTTAATCCACAAACATGCTTATTCAATCCGCTTGATCTTCTTGACGATGGGTAGCATGAATTCCTTGACATTGACAATTTTTAAATAATAGCTGACTTATTGTTTTTATAAATTATTGACGTCACATCTTCACTTTTTTTTCCATTTAACTCCCACCAGCATTCCACCTTTTACCTGATCAACAATTTTCTTTTGTCTCGACCTTTTCTTTTCACTGCTTTAATCTTTATAATTTGAACCTTTTCTTTTCTTAATTTTTTATATACAATTTCTTCCTTGCTCTTTCTTATAATCTTTTTCTTTTTATAAATTCTTTTACAATAACCGAGACATTTGTTACGTCTTCCTTTACATCCTTTTCTTTTCCAACGGGCTTTATCTTGAACCATGAAGTCCCCCTTCTTTCTTGATGCTGTGAACTTTATCGTTTTCGTTCTTTTCTTTTACAATGAATTCTCTTCTGAACTGTTTTGAACAAACGATACTGTCCCCTTTCCCTTCATTTCTTTATTCTAAATTGAAACACTCACATCTCAAGATATTTTGACTGCATGTTTATCTATATTGCTTGTTTGCTTGCAACTTTTCGTTGGTAATTTTGTGCTCACAATGTTTTCACTGATTTGGTCAACTTGCATAATTGATTTTTCTTCAAACTCCAAAATCTTCACTTTTTCTTGAAATTTTCGACTTGAATCTTTTCCTCTTCAACTTCTTTGATTTCTGAAATCTTTTTTTCTTTTTCTACGAAATATCTTGCTTCATGGACTTCTTTTTTCTCCAAAATTAAATTCACTCTCTTTTATACACTCTAATTTCGAGTTTTCTTTTCATCCTTTGCGAAATCTATTAATTCGTGGTTTTCTTTCTCTTCATTGTCAACCCCTTTAACATCTTCAATTTTTATAGAATCCATAATCTTTTTGATATCATTAATATCCTCCCTCTCCTTTTCAGTAACGTTTTTAACTTCAACATTTTCAACTCTTTCATATATTCAATTCTCTTTATATCTTTCATGAGATTTCGACTTCATGGGCTTTCTTGATTTTTCTCCTCTGCTTTCTCGAACCCTTTAAGCCCTTTACTTCTCTTAGGCTCTTTGCTTTCTTTAAGTCTTTTTCTTCCACGAAAATTCTTCTCTTCATGGACTTTCTGAATTTCCTCTATTCTTTTTTAAATTTCTTATCCATCTTTTCAGTTTCTCCATAGAACTCCCGCATAAGATCCCAAGCCATCTTCATATTTTTGAAATCACCTCCAAAATACATAAGCGTACTCATATCAATTGTTTGACTAATTATATACCTAACTGTATTGTTCTTTATTATTAACTTTCGGCGTTAGGTTACCCAATGTGTATAGCCTTTCATATCCTTTTTCTACGATATTCGAAACACTATTAGAAACTAGTAATTTTTTCACCATGGTATGCTAACTCTGGTGAGATATCTTACGATCCCATCAAGTTTCATCATCTTTTCTTGACGTCGGCTTCAAAATCTTGTTGAATGGCGACGACCAAAACCTTACGTGCAGCGGTAATCACCTGCTCCGATACCACTGTTAATTTATAAAAATATACCTAAAACAATATAATGGATGAGATAAATCAAAAGCTATTATAATGGAGAAGAAATCTTTAAATTTTATTAATCTCAATTAACTCCTCTAATAGATAATCTCTCTCAAATATTCTCCCTCAATTACAAACTTTAAACGATGAATCTTTAAATAGCCAATACATGATAAATTAACGTTTGAAAACCAACTTTAAACTTATCTCTAATTTAAAACTCAACCTAATTTAAACATAACTATTTAAATTTAAAACCTGAATTTAATCCTATCTAAAAATTGAATTATTATTTCCAACAAGTCATGCCCCTCCCCCTACTCCCCTGAAACATGGGAACAATTTAACAACTGTTCCACACCTCCTTAAAAATTATCATTTCTTAAGGGCAAAAAAAGAGAGCTTGATCAACAAAAAAAGAGAAGAGAAAGATAAGATGAGAACTTGAAGCCAAATTTCTATGTACTTCTCCTTCCCCCATGGCTCAAGAGGACCATTTGAAGAACTTCAATAAGTTCTCGATACAAATATTTTTCCAGTGGGCCATCCTTATGTTCTTCAACAAAGAACATGGAAATTCCTATATTCTAAAATACGGAAAAACCACTGAACATAGGGATGGGATGATCCTATGTTC
Source organism: Agapanthus africanus (assembly GCA_030015575.1). NCBI lineage: Eukaryota > Viridiplantae > Streptophyta > Magnoliopsida > Asparagales > Amaryllidaceae > Agapanthus > Agapanthus africanus. The sequence goes on along the minus strand of JASDDO010000008.1, from coordinate 435,766,300 downwards.
ATGCACACGGGTAGTGACAGCAAAAATTCTGTCACTATGGATAACAGACACCGAGGAAACTCTGTCTCAAAACTTGAAAATAAAGGAAATTCTATTTTCCTTGAACAAATTTGGACAAAACCATTCTCATGCCCTTAAAAAAATCTTAAACATAGGAATAGGATATATTCCATGTTCCCAAACAAACGTTAACATAATACATATTCTTATGTTCATCACAAACTTTGAAATGTAATATTTCCACCCAAATTTGACTCTATAAAATCAACTTTTTCGGGGATACCTTTAACCCAACTTGGTCGGGAACTTCAAAGGAGGTACTCGTTATGAATATAATTAGCTTTAGTCCCATATTACTTGTAGTACGAGAGGTGGTCTATTATCCTCCGTATATATATAGTAGGAACTCATATTTTATGTTTTCTAATAAAATTATTTCCTCTCAACTTTTTTCATGGTATCAGAGCGTTAAAAAGAATTGAGATAAAACCCTAATTTTTCAAAATCAAAGCCCTAACCCTCTATTAACCTCTGCCCTAGCCGCCACTATGCACTAGCCTCCTCCAACCTCGCGGCCGCTGTCGCCTCGATCGTAGCCATTGACATGTCTGCACAGTCCCAGCCTTCTCGCCTCGATCGCCGCCGCCGCCTTCTCACCCCAAACCCTGATCGCCGCCGTCCTCGCCTTGATCGTTCGCCGCCGCCGACACGCCCTCATGCCCCGATCGCAGCCGCCCCGATCATGTCACAGCAGCCCTATCCCTCTCAAAACTCTTCTCACCTCCCTTCATCCCTGACAGCCCCCACTGCCTCTTCGTCTCCGCTCCTCTTGGTTACTGGCGATGATCAATTAGATCATCTTGCTCCGGCTTCTTTACGCGTGTATTCGCCTAGGTGTTAGACAACCTTGTTCTCCCTCACTCGTGATCTACTTCTGTGTCGTTCATCATGGATTCTGATGATGATAAAGTTAACTCGGCCTCTCCGTCATCTGTTGACTTCAAGACAGATCTTCGTTTGACTACGATCTCCCTCTTCGGTGCGAATAACTATCTCCAATGGTCCAGTGCTCTTGAACGAGCCTTAAACAACAAAGGACCGCCAGTCGACGGATTCTCCTCTTGACTTCAAAGATCCTCACTATGATACCTGATTCCAGAATGACAATAAGGTAATTGTTTGGTTGTTAACTCTATGGATACTCGCTGCTATACTTCTATTATGTATTTGAAAACAACTAAGGAGGTTTGGACACCTTCGTTCTCTGTACTTGTTTGAAGATAATTTACAGAAGTTTTATGATATCTTTCATACTTTTACTACGGCCACTTTAGGAGAAGATATTCAGGATTTTGGTGTCCTTTTTAGTAGGCTGATTGATTAGTGGAATGTCTATCAGCCCATCTTCACTGACCCTGCTATTACTCGCCAACGAGACTCTTGGCGCTTTACTCTTGGCCCCACTACCATCCAGCGCCTTCCTTTCATAGAGCGGTTCTCCTTCCTTGACGAGTATTCTGTCGAGCATTTATCGTATGTCCACTGTCTCTTCCCCATCTATTGAACCTATCTCGATCGCACTTGTTACTTGAGGCCGTGGCGGGGGACATACATTCAGTCTGGACGTGGTTCTTCTGATTCTATCTCTGGTGGCCGTGGGGCATCGCGTGGTCGTTCCCCTCTGACTGCTCGTGGTCCCAGTGGACGCGGTCGTGGCTGTGCCGGCCTTTATTGTGCTAATTGTGGCGGCACTAATCATCAGACTGGTGCTGGAAGAAGCATGTCTATCCTGATGATACACGTATAACTCGCCAGACATCCACATCAGTTGCTACTGACCAATCTTTCTCTTCTGCCGGTCAGCTACCTTTATTCAGTGATTGAGTGAGGCCAATTGCGTCGTCTCCTTTCTTTTGTAGCCCTTACCAACCTTTCTGCTCCGTCAGATATATCTTTACTTTCTCAGTCAAATTCACGGGTCGCTGATTTCGGTGCCTCAAATCACATGTCTCATGATGGACCATCTGATCTTACTTCTAGTCCTCATAAGTTTATTTCCATGGCGGATGGTAATACTACACCTGTTTTTTATAGCTCCGCTGATTTATCACTTCATTTGTATGCCTGAAAAATGCTTTAATTGTGTAATTTTTAAAACAAAACTTGCTTTCTATTCGCCAGCTTATAAATGATTCAAACTGCTCCGTAACATTTTACCCATCTCATTTTGTGATAAAGGACCTGACGAAGCAGCGGATTGGTGGGGGCATGAGCAGAATGGATTGTACTACGTTGATCACCTTCTCAGTACGTTTGTAGCTATTTCTCTATCCAGTGGTATCGGAGACTTGGTCACCCCTCTTTCTTCTTTTTGTACTATGTTGTCTTCTTTTAATTTATCAGAATTTAGTTGTGAATTCTGTATTCTTGGGAAACATCATCACTCCTCTTTTTCTCCAGTTAATAAGAGATGATTTATCTTTTTCTTTAATTCACTCCGATATTTGGAGTCCTTTTAAATTTCCTAGTGTGTTTGGTTATAAATATTTTATGATATTTATTGATGATCATTCACGCATGACTTGATTGTATCTTCTGCATAATAGGTCTGAACTTGTGTCTACTTTTAAAATCTTTGTAGCTGAGATTACTAATCAATTTGGTGTTTCGGTAAAGATTCTTCGTTCAGATAATGCTGAGGAGTATATCCACATGGAATTTACTGCATTTTGCAAGACATGACATATTGCATCAAACTTTATGTTATACTCTTCAACAAAATGAGATCGCTGTACGGAAGAACCGACATTTGCTTGAGGTAGCTTGTTCTCTTTTTTTGCATATGCATGTCCCTAAACGATTGTGGAACTTTGTGGTCTTAGCCGTCTGTTTTTATATCAATCGCATTTCTTCTCCGGTCCCAGGCAACTAATCATCTTTTTCTGTTTTGTTTCCACGGAGCAAGCCTTTTCATGTTCCTCCTAAAGTGTTTGGTTGCCTATGCTATCATCATATTTTAGGTCCTCAGGTAGACAAGCTTGATCCTCGAGCTACCCGTATGGTGTTTGTAGGTTATTCACGATTCCAGAAAGGGTATGTTTGATTTGACCCTGCCACATCTAGTTTGTACTTCCTATGATGTGACCTTGGAAGATCAAGCATATTTTCTACCACCTGTCAAAGACCCCATTTCTACCATCCATGTTCTTCACCTACCTTCCTCGGAGCTTGATTCTTTTGTCCGACAACCGCGTCCTAGTTTTAAGCCTATCCTCTTATTCACAGGCGTATCACCGTTGTGACCCAAAAGTTTCACTCCTTCCCACCATTTCTCCTTTTGCTCCTAATGATTCTTCTGCTGGTACTCTGTACTCTGATAAGGTCCACTGTTCTTGCTTCTCCATCGCTGCCTTTTGAAAATCTCTCTTTCTATTGCCTGACACAAGGGTAAACGTTCCTGTACTACAACACATCCGATTTCTAATTTTGTTCCCTATCATAGACTGACACCCTCTGCTCATCGGTTTATTTCTTCCTTGGCGGCCATCACTTTTCCTTTTGTTCAGAAAGCTCTTCAGCATCCAGGTTGGTATGCAGCTATGATTATAGGAACTTGCCGCACTGCGCTCTAATCAGGCTTGGAAATTGGTACCCCCGCCTTCAGATAAGAAAATTGTCGGCTATTGGTGGGTCTTTGTTGTTAAGCAACATCCGGATGAGACGATTGACCGTCTCAAAGCTCGATCGGTGGCCAAAGGTTTTTCTCAGCATGATAGTTTGGATTATATTGAGACTTTTTCGCTAATTATCAAATTGACCCCGGTTCGTGTTCTTATATCCTTGGCTGTTTCTAAGGTCGAATGTCTTTTCTTAATGGCGACCTTTCGAAGACTATTTACATGCTGCAGCCTCTATGGTTTGTCTCCTACGAAAATCTTTATATGGATTGAAACAGTCACCGCATGTCTGGTTTGAAAAGTTTAGTACGGTCTTAAAACAATTGGATTCAAACCCAGTTGTGCCGACACATCTCTCTTTACATATAGCCGTTCTCAGGGAATGATGATTGTGCTGGTGTATGTTGATATTATCATTACTAGAGATGATTCTGCTGATATCTCTAAGGTGAAAGAACATTTGACTTCATATTTCCATACCAAGGACCTTGAGCCACTTAGATACTTTCTTGGAATTGAAGTGTCACGGAATTCTGGTAAATTACAGCTCTCTCAGCGCAAGTATGTACTTAATCTTCTATCTGAGACAAGATTTCTTGGATGTAGACCAGCAGACACTTCTAGGATTCCACAGTCAAGCTCTCTCTCGGATCCTCCACTGCCTGACCCAGGACGATATCGATATCTGGTTGGGAAGTTTATTTACCTCACTGTCACTCGTTTTGATATTGCCTTTGCCGTTAGCACAGTGAGTTAGGATATGCAGAATCCTTTGACCTCTCATCTTAAGCCAGTTGAGCGTATTCTCAGTTACATAAAGGTTCTCCAGTACGTGGTCTTCTCTATAAACTATGTTGTTGCACACGGCCTTTGCAGATGCTCATTTTGCTGGATCCATTGATGATTGTCGTTCCACTAGGTGGCTACTGAGTCTTTTTAGGAGGAAACTTGTTTACGTGGAGGAGTAAGAAGCAGAATGTAGTGGTTCGTTCTTCTGCCAATGCTGAGTATAGATCCATGACGTATACAACCTCTGAGTTGGTGTTGCTTACCTTTCTCCTGACAGTTCTTGGCGTGGCCTCTTCTCCTCAGACTACACTTTTATATGATAACAAGGTCGTGATCTATATTGTTGAGAATCCTGTTTTTCATGAGAGGACTAAGCATATAGAAATAGATTGCCACTTTATTCGTGACAAAGTGACAAATACGATGGTTGTGCTCCAACATATTTTCTCTTCGGCTCAACTGGCAGATATCCTTACCAAACCGTTTTCTCGAGCGGTTTTCATTCGTCTTCTGTGCAAGCTCGGTATGATTGACATTTATGCTCCAGCCTTGTGGGCAGTATTATTAATATAATTAGTTTTAGTCCTATATTGCTTGTAGTAGGAGAGGTGGTCTATTATCCTCCCTATATATACGTAGTAGGAACTCATTTTATGTTTTCTAATAAAATTATTCGCTCAACTCTTTTCACACGCCAACAATCATCATCATTGGTCACCTCAAAGGAAGCATCCGCTTTGCAAAAGCAATCATCGGGGATCCCAAAGGAGATTCCCGCTTTGTGAATACATGTGGCTGGGTCCCACTTGGAGCTACCCGCCTATGTTCTATGCAATGTTTGCTATGGGTCCCACATGGAGCTATCCGTCCATGTTCAACCGCCTTTATTCAAAACTTATGCTAGGCTTGGGTCCCCAAATGGGAAGTAACCGCCTATGCTCTAAAATGACGTCAACTTGACATTAAACCCCCCTACACTTTAAATCATTTCTCAGATTGCTTGTGATTCAATTGTTCAAGTATTTTGATTTCTCTTGTGCAATTTGAGATGTTATGTAACTTGTATTCAAATTGTACCCAAAACCAATGCAACATAATCATATTCCTTTTTGAAATGTTATTTATGTTGTCTTTATTTGTGAATATTTCTATGTTTGAAATGTGATCTTTCCATTTACGATGTGATTCGAAGCGACCTATTACGGTATCCAGTTTAGGCATAGCCTAAGAAAATAAGGTATAATTAGCAGTAAGTGCTTGTGCTTATTGGAAGTCTCGACCCCAGGACCTCTTGGTCAAACTTTCAAAACTCTTTTTGTTTTGTTTAAACTCTACCTGTTTTAAACGCCGACCTGTTGAAGGTTTTTAAAGAGGGTAAAATAGATAGCTTCCATTAGTGATATTATGCCATCAGTTAAATATTAAATATTGTTTATCTTATTATGCAGCTTATGTTGGTCTTGCTACAATTGCTGGGTTTGTTTGGTGGTTTGTTTATTCCGACACTGGTCCTAAACTTTCATATAAAGAGCTGGTGAGATTTTTTTTGCCTGATTTAATGTTTACTCATATGTTAATTAATACCATTCAAAGAACAGCAACAAATTCATTTGTCTGTTGGTGCAAACCAAGTTACATGGCCTTCCTTGATCTACCAAGTACGTACACAAGGCACTCGTTACACATTGCGAGACCATCTAAGCCATTTCACGACTGAATCATACACAATAATTAACCATTATACTTTACCATATTATTTCTCTTAGTGCTATTTAAAGAGTAGACCCCCTTCTCACTGTTCACTGATGCAGGCGTCGCTGAACCTTGATTTCTGCAGGCAAAATTTTCACTTTTTACATGTTAAGTGGAACATTTTCATTGTCATATCTATATAATGTAAGGTAAAATAATGTATTACAATCAACTAGTAAATGGTTCTTCCTTTCTGAGAAAAAAAAGCTTACTTCCCTGACAACACCGATCTTTCTGGGTACCAATCGTTAAAATAAAAAAAAGAAGGTTTACTTTTTTTGTTGCATAATTCTGCTTGCGTATTGTTTTATCACTATCTCACTTCTTTCAATGTACTAAACCAAAATCCTTCTTATAGTATCGTTTTTTCCTACCTATTCTTGTTTTGGTGGTACCTTCTTTCTCGCTTGAATGTCTCTGATTATTTGTTTTTTTAATTTCCACTCTTAGCCTTGATCTTCTTTTGCTTGTATTATGTGATATTTATTCTCTTTACTCATGATCCCAGATCAACTTCGATACGTGTTCAACAAGAGATACAACATATCCATGCAGTATATTTGATGATCGGCATCCATCAACTGTGTCAATGACCGTCCTCGTAGTTGTCGAGATGTTCAACGCCTTAAATAACCTAAGTGAAAACCAATCACTTCTGTAAGTTAAACTGGTTTTGCAATTTCATTTCTCATCTTGATATTATTCCTAGAACCCACACCAACTCAGATATCATCTGATATATGTTTTGGAAAATACTATGTGTAATCCTGACGGATTTCTAGATACTTATCTCCGCTTCCTGCAACTCAGATATCAGCTGATATATGTTTTGGAAAATACTGTGTAATCCTGACGGATTTCTAGATACTTATTTCATCATAAACCTTTTATTGTAGCTGCAGCATACTTGGATGCTTCTGAACTTCTAATTTCATCGAATATTCATCCGCTTCCTGCAACTCAGATATCAGCTGATATATGTTTTGGAAAATACTATGTGTAATCCTGACGGATTTCTAGATACTTATCTCATCATAAACCTTTTATTGTAGCTGTAGCATCACCTTGCTTCTAAAGATACTTAAAGCAAGTACCAGATTTAGTCTGTAATACCATTCTCTTGATTGCTAGCTATTACATTCAATGATGCAATAAGATGTTCATACTGCTTTAATACCTGTTACAAAATGATGTTGGCTATGCAAATTGAAATCTATTCCATTTATCCTGATCTATACAACTTGATAAACTATGTGAAACGGAAGCATACTTGGATGCTTCTGAACTACTAAGTTCATTGAATATTTATCCGCTTCCTGCAATTATTCTGTTGTTATCTTCTGAAAAATATAAGTATTCTTGAAAATTTTGATGTCAATTCTGGTAACTTTGTTCTTATTTTTTGAGGAACTAATATGATGATCTTTTTGTAAAATTATTAGCACTCTCTTAAGAATATGAATTATTTGACTTTTTTGCTTATAGTACTTGACAACGTTTTGAATCTTTTGATGTTTTTTTTTTGAAATCAACTCCCTCCGGGGAACGAACTTGCGACCTCTCACATTGGAGAGGAAATTGGTACCAACTTAGCTAAGCTCAGTTGGTGCTTTCAACGTTTTGATGTTGCCTTGCTGGAAAGGCTGTCGCCAGCAAGCTAATAGTTAAATCATGTGTCAGGGATATTTGTTATTCCTTCTCTATTGAGAAAGTAATTACAAAAGACATTGACCACTTATGTTATGTTTTCCAGAGTTATTCCTCCCTGGAGTAATCTATGGCTTGTGGGATCAATTGTACTTACCATGTTCCTCCATATGCTAATTCTATATATTGAGCCTCTGTCCATACTTTTCTCAGTAAGTCTTTTCTCATGTCGGTTAACTTCTTGTAATTTTACAAACTCTAATTACTAGTAAAAGAGCAACATAAATATACATAGAGAACTGTTCAACCTTACTAATACTTTTCCCCCTTTTTCTTTCAGGTGACTCCGCTAACTTGGGCTGACTGGAGAGTTGTTTTGTATCTGTCTATTCCTGTTAGTATTTATTTCTTCCCAAATCTACTAAGATTATTATGCGTCCAAGATTATTTTATTTTCGTGTATTGAGGTTAACAATAGATGTTATCTGTGAGTGTATGCATTTTTGTTCTTTTGGGGTGTGGGGGTTGGGGTTGGGGGTTTTTTGGGGGGGGGGGGGGGTGATTTTGTTTTGGGTGGGGTGGCGGTGGCGGTGGGGGTAAGAGATCTGCAATATTGCTTCAGCCGTATATCCCAAGGACTTATTTCAAACTCTGATGATGGTGACGGAAAAGCTTGATCATTATGCTTGAAATCATTATGCTCGACCTAAGGAAAAGATGGTAGGTTTGCTTATTAGGCAGACGAAAGCAAAGAGTGAACGAAACACATTATCGCTTTATGTGCACATATCTATTTGCCATTGTAGTATATGTTTTCCTTGCTCCTATTCTCGGTACTCTGTTTTCAGATTGCAGAACCCATATCTTCATTTTTACTGGTTAATATTGACTTCTTGCAGGTTATATTTATTGACGAGGTACTGAAGTTCTTGTCAAGAAATTCTAGAGGTTGTCTTCTTATCATTATTTTCATCGTATTTTTTGGAGTTAAATATAATGCTCGACGGTTTGTTTTCGTGTTTTCTAAACAAAATTATTATACTCAGTGTCGTCAAATTTAATTGTTATTGATCCACATTCCATATCCTTGCCTAATTTTATGCAAGGACCAAAATGTATCTTTTTATATGTCATGAATCTCGAGCATGATACACAAACATTTATATGTACCTCTTTGCCAACCACCCCTCCCCCATGCTACCCCACAGCAAAATTTAAAAAAAAAAGATTAAAAGGGAGGAAAAAGGAAAAGAGGAAGAAAAAAATGAGGAAGCAAAAAAGAAAAACCACTACCGTAATTACGAATAGTGAGCGATGTATGATATTGTTCCAGCCTTTGTTTACCCCTCTATTACTTCAATACCTAGAGAATGGATGCATAAATTATTCATTTATTTGTTGCTGGTTAAATTTTCATTGCCTGAAGAGAGCCCCTTTGTCGTGTGCAGGTAGAAAGGTAATTTTCAGGTTCAGAAGACATGATTTGCTTCCTAAAAGAGAGAACCGAGACAAATAAATTCATTCTGGCAAATTTTTTGATTTCATCCTAAATACGGAGAGGCAAGGCTGTACACCATTCATGCATCGAGATAGAAATTTAGTCCAATCAGATTTTACTACAGCGAATTATCTGTAAAAGTTAAACTATAGGTAGCTATTTTTGCAGCATCCAGTTTTTGTTTCACAATGCACATTCTTTTCAATGTAATTTAGTGTTTTGGGGACTTATTCATTTGTATACCAAGTCACTTGTGTTCTTGTATAGAATGGATTTGACAAAAATAGTGTCAAGACATCATCTACTTATGTCGGCTGTAATTCTCTGTTCCCACATCTTTATTGATAAATTGCAATGTTGAAACCAAAACAACATCATGAATCTCACTCATGAAGCGACTTCCCCACAATGATTATTTAGACCATGAGTTTGTTCCAAATCTCACAATGGCATCTTCCCTAACCTCACTCGTACTGCTTGCAAGAGAAACTAAACAGACAACCGCCTCGCTTATTCTCCTTTAATCCCCCATCATTGCTCTTTGTTGTACACTTCAAATATGCAGCAAGAAAAGGGTCTTCACCCCTCAGTAGCCTCTCTTGGTTGGAACGGCTTTGAAATGGGCATGGAGGCAGTGGAATTTTCAAATCGTTTCCAGGTGTTATCTGGCTCTTGCAGGTGTTCGGAGGGCCGTGTCTCAAAACCCTTTCATGGTTATCCCTTGGGAAATGAAAGTGGTTACTCATTGTTTAAATAGTCTCCCAAATACTCTCTCTGTGTATTTTATAGTGGCTTGGTAAGGAAATGAGCAAGAAAGCACAGAAGCATCAAGCAAGCTCTATGTACTGGGCCTAAGTGGTAGTCACACAAGGGCCAAATGCATTTTTAACCTTTCAAGGGAGAGGGGTTCTAGGAAATGGAAGTGAAGCTACAGATTTGATTGCCAAACTATTATCAAATTCATATGTATGTGCTAGCTGCTGCTTATGTGGAATTCTCTTGCTCTGAGTTTGGATATTACCACACTCGGCCTTTGAAGCAACCATGAAAAACCAAAAGAGCTCATCAAAAGAAACAAAAAGTGATATTCATACAAATGTCCAGGGCTATCACATAGATAAAGCTAGTTAATATCATATGGCAGTGATGGACTTAATCTATATATCGAGCACATCAATGATTTTACAGAGGTTTATAAGAAATCCATCTATCAATCATATTGAAACAGTTCTTGGGCTGGAACTCCAGTGCTGTGTGCCCCGCATTCTACAATAAAAGGGCGAAGGGGAAAAACCTTGCAAGGAACACAAATCACTAATTTGCTGATGCATTATCAAAGGCGAAGAACTTCATTTACCTTCACGGTCGCATAAGTTAAACCCTCGTATATTCTCGTATATCTAACAAATTAACGAAAATAATGAGATTTTGAATTTAAGAGATAATAACAAATCAAAACATTTTAATCGCTGTTATGAGTCATGAAGCTCACCCGGCAACTTCTCCATCCACAAGCTATGATCGCCATTCATCAATAATCGTTAGGTTGAGAGATTTTATCCATGCGACTGTACCGACATACGGAACCAAGATGTCTTGATCTCCACTGAAAATAAATGTTCCACGGTTTAACACGAATTGCAGTTCTTGAAAACAAACTCCGGGATTAATTTATATACCTGTATATCAAAGCTCTGTATCCTCTATGTATTAGGTTGAGATAATACTTAATAGAACTATATATAGATATCGTAAGTATAAGGTAAGCTACGGTTGCATCTCACCCATTCACCTACAGTTTCCTGCAATGCATTACATAGCTAGCTAGCTGACAAACCCGAACAATACTTTGTAAAATTTCATAATCATGATAAGGTTTATGAAAATAATCGTAGTACCTTCTTCATGTGGAGAGCCTCTCTTGTGGTAATGTTATTTGCCCAGTAGTAAGCTAGATAGCTAGTGTAGGTCTATATGCAAATGTAACATACATATTGGCAAAGAAATGCATAGTGCATGAAACCGAAGAGATTAGCTTACAGTGTATTGGATATCAGGAGTAAAAAGGGATATGTTCTAGAATTTCTTCACTGGCTAGTGACCTTCTATATCCGATCTCCGGCTTTTGGGAGTCAATAGGGCAAACTACCTTCGATGGATTAAGCTGTAAATATAACTGCAAGAGAAAGGAAAGAGATCGTCTAAATTAACTCCCGTTTTTCAATTTATTATTATAATAATCATTGTTATCTTTTTTCATGGCTTTCTATCATTTTTTTAATGTAGAGGCTAACCTCGATAAATTTAGATGGCTCCTCGTAACAATTTGATAATACTAAATTCCTCTAAAATTTGAAGTGCGTACCTTAAGATTATCAAAGGGAAGAAAATCTTTACGTAGTATTCACCAACAATGCATCAGAAACTTAACAATACAAATAACAATGTAATAATAAAATTAGGTTTGCAACCTGCAAATTTTGTCTTCACCACCGAAGAGATTTAAACAAATACTAACTTTACCCGCAGCTACTTCATGAGCGACGATTGGAACAATCTTTCCAGCATATGAATCGCCAGCAATGTAGAGGGGATTATTTATGAAATTTGGGTGATGGGAATACCACTGCGCGGCAATGTAGACTGTCATACATTTCTTGAGTGAGTTTTTGGCATCTACCTCTATGAGAAACTTGTAGATATGTCTTGCTGAGATTGTGTCATCAACCACATAAGCTTCAGGAAATCTCGAGAACGAATACCCAGCCCCGACAGGAGCGTCAATAAAAATAATGTTTGCAATCTAAAATTATTTAACAAGCCGTTGGCGAGAATCAAACTATAACCAAACGCTTGCGACATAGGAATTCGGATTCACCTTTGTCCATGAGTAAGGATTATACATCAAAGATGGTATTTCTCCATTATACCTGGCTCTCACAAACCTTACAGGACCTGCACATTCAAACTAATAAAAAGTGATCCTAATAATGGAAATTTAATTGTCATTTAATCAGGTGAAGCATTTTGATGTGACAAAATCTCATCGCCCTACGCCTAAATCAATTTCCCCTTTAAAGTGTAGACCCATATATCATATTTAACTTAATCAATATTAAGGGGCAGAAACAATAATTTGAAAAACTTGCAAAAACCCGAACAAGTTATTTCCGGGTGCATTCTTACATTTACAGTTGCAAAGGTAACATCCCCCCTGTATTTTCTTGTATATCTATTGAACAAACAAATTGAATGAGATTTGGATTGAAAATTAATTAATTAACTGATTAATTAATATTCTAGTTTATCGAGCTTACCCAGCAACATATCCATCCACAACGGATAAGTTTAGATATTTTTTCCATGCAACTGTCCCGACATATGGAACCAAGTTGTCTTCATCTCGCCTCCATATAGTTTAAATTATAAGTTTCAACAGCAAACCTAAAATTTCAAGTTCTAATCGGTTTTTCAATATTTTGTTTGCTTTATAATACACGAAAACCACGAAATTTTCAGAAAACCTAAAATTTCAAGTTTTCATCGGTCTTTAAATATTTTGTTTCCTTCGACATGAAAACCATGAAATTTTCAGAAATTAAAAAATTTCAATTTATCATTGGTTTCTCAATATTTTGTTTGCTATATCAAACGAAAACCACAAAATTTTCAGAAATCCAAAATTTCAAGTTATTATCGGTTTTTTTGTTTGCACACAAAAAATACGAAATTTTCAGAAATCCTAAAATTTCAAGTTTTAATCGGTTTTTTAATATTTTGTTTGCTACATGAAAAACACAAAAAATTTCATCGGTTTTTCTATATTTTGTTTCTTATAGCATACGAAAATCACAAAATTTTCAAAAACAATTTAAAAAAAAAAATTCATCGGTTTTTCAATATTTTGTTTTCTATAGCACACGAAAACCACGAAATTTTCAGAAATCCTAAAATTTCAAGTTATTATTGGTTTTCAATATTTTGTTCGTTATAGCACACGAATACCATGAAATTTTCAGAAATCCTAAAATTTCAAGTTTTCATCAGTTTTTCAATATTTTGTTACAATATATATAGAACACGAAATCCACAAAATTTACAGAAATCCTAAAATTTCGAGTTATTATCGGTTATTCAATATTTTGTTCATACGAAAATCATGAAATTTTCAAAAATCGTAAAATTTTAAGCTTTCATTTGTTTTTCAATTATTTTGTTTGCTAGTATAAGAAAACCATGAAATTTTCTGAAATCCAAAAAGTTCAAGTGAAAACCTAAAAAAAAGCACACGAAACCATGAAATTTTCAAAAATCTTGAAATTTCCAGTTTCATCGATTTTTCAATATTTTGTTTACTATATTAGCACACGAAAACCACAAAATTTTCATAAATCCTAAAATTCCAATATTTTGTTTGTTAGCATACGAAAACCACGAAATTTTCAGAATTCAAAAAATTTCAAGTTTTCATCGGTTTTCAATATTTTGTTTGCCGCACATGAAAACTATGAAATTTTCAGAAATTCAAAAATTTCATGTTCTCATTAGTTTTTCAATACTTTGTTTGCTATATAGTACACGAAAATCACGAAATTTTTAGAAATCCTAAAATTTCAAGTTTTCATCGGGTTTTCGTTATTTTGTTTGATATAGCACATGAAAACCACTAAATTTTCAGAACTCCAAAAATTTCAAGTTATCATTTATTATTCAATATTTTGTTTTCTATAGCAAACGAAAACCACTAAATTTTCATAAATCCTAAAATTTCAATTTTTCATCGGTTTTTCAATATTTTGTTTGTTACACACGAAAACCACAAAATTTTCAGAAATCCTAAAATTTCAAGTTTTGCATCTGTTTCTCAATATTTTGTTTGCTATGGCACACGAAAATCACGAGATTTTCAGAAATATTAAAATTTCAAGTTTTTATCAATTTTTCAATATTTTTTGCCATAGCACACGAAACCACGAAATCCTAAAAATTCAAGTTCTCGTCGGTTTTTTCAATATTTTGTTTACTATAATAGCACACGAAAACGACGTAATTTTCAGAAATTCTAAAATTTGAAGTTATCATCAGTTTTTTAATATTTTGTTTAGCACATGAAAACCACAAAATCAGAAAAGAGCAAGGAAGACGACTTGTAACCAAATCGGTGGACAAACGTCATCGCTTTAGGTCCAATTTCTTTTTCTTAGCTCAGTGGACTATCCGGTCCCGAATTTTTTTTGAGGTGGGAGAAAACATAAAACTAATTATTGATCAAAATTAGAATTTGAAGCTTATGCAATTAACTTCTTCTGGTTAAACCAATAAAAATGACATTAAAACCAATATCGCGCTAGCGTCCTCATCCTATCAAAACTAATTATATAATCTTATTATTTTTACTCATAATATAATGATAATCATCGACTTATTATATAGCTAGAACGACCCTCACAGATTGTGGATTTTCATAAATCCAAAAATTTCAAGTTTTAATCGGGTTTTCATTATTTTGTTTGCTATATATAGAACATGAAAACTAGACATTTTTAGGAATCCTAAGATTTCAAGTTTTTGTCGGCTTTTCAATATATTATTTGCTATAGCACACGAAAGCCATGAAATTTTCAGAAATCCTAAAATTTCTAGTATTTCTCAATTTTTCAATATTTTATTTGTTATATAACACACGAAAATCACGAAATTTTAAGAAATCTAAAATTTCAAGTTTTATTGGTTTTTTAATTTTGTATTTTCTTTATAGCAGATGGAAATCATGAAAGTTTCATAAATCCAAAAATTTCAAGTTATCATCGGGTTTTCAATATTTTGTTAGCACACGAAAATCGTGAAATTTTCAGAAATCCTAAAATTTCCAAGTTATCATCGCTTTTTCAATATTTTTTGCTATAGCACACGAAAACCATGATATTTTCAGAAATCATAAAATTTCAAGTTTTCATCGGATTTTTAATATTTTGTTTGTACGAAAACCACGAATTTTCAGAAATTCTAAAATTTAAAGATTTTATCGGTTTTTCAATATTTTGTTTCCTTGCACACGAAAATCAAGAATTTTTCATAAATCCTAAAATTTTAAGCTATTATTGGGTTTTCAATATTTTGATTGCTATATAGCACGCGAAAACCTCGAAAATTTTAGAAATCTTAAAATTTCAAGTTATCGTCGGGTTTTCAATTTTTTGTTTGCTAGTACACGAAAACCATGAAATTTTCAGAAATCCAAAAATTTCAAGTTTTCATCGGTTTTTCATTATTTTGTTTGCAGCACACGAAAACCATGAAATTTTTAGAAATCCTAAAATTTCAAGCTTTCATTGGTTTTTCAATATTTTGTTTGTTATAGCACATGAAAATCATGAAATTTTCAGGAATCCTAAAATTGCATGCTTTCGTTGTTTTTTCAATATTTTGTTTGTTATATATAGAACATGATAACCATGAAATTTTCAGGAATCCTAAAATTTCAAGTTTTCATCGTTTTTCAATATTTTATTTACTATATCGCTCACGAAAAACAAGAAATTTTTAAAAATCCTAAAATTCAAAATTATCAATTGTTTTCCAATATTTTATTTGCTATATCGAATATGAAAACAATGAAAGTTTCCTAAATTCTAAAATTTCAAGTTATCATCGGTTTTTTATTATTTTGTTTAGCACATAAAAACCACGAAATTTTCAAAAATCCTAAAATTTCAAGTTATTATTGGTTTTTCAATATTTTTTTGTTATAGGACACGAAAACCACGAAATTTTAGAAATCAAAAAATTTCATGTTTTCATCGTAATTTAAATATTTTATTTGATATAGCACACGAAAACCACGAAATTTTCAGAAATTCTAAAATTTCAGGTTTTCATCCGTTCTTCAATATTTTGTTTCTTATATCGCAAAAGAAAACCAAGAAAATTTCAAAACTCCTAAAGTTTCAATTTATCATTGGGTTTTCAATATTTTGTTTGCATTGCACATGAAAACCATGAAAGCTTAAGAAATCCTACAATTACAAGTGTTTACCGGTTTTTCAATTTTTTCTTCCGTGCACAAGAAAACCACGAAATTTTCAGAAATCATAAAATTTCAAATTTTTCATCGGATTTTCAATATTTTGTTTGCTATAGCACACAAAACCACAAAAGTTTCAGATATCCTAAAATTTGAACTTTTCTTCAGTTTTTCAATATTTTGTTTCCTTAGCACACGAAAATCCCGAAATTTTCAGAAACCCTAAAATTTTAAATTATTATCGATTTTTCAATATTTTGTTTGCCATATTAGCACATGAAAATCATGAAATTTTCAGAAATCCTAAAATTTCAAGTTATCATTGATTTTTCAATATTTTGTTTGCTATAAGCACACGAGAACCATGAAATTTTTTGAAAATTCAAAAATTTCAAGTTATAATCGGTTTTTCAATATTTTGTTTGCCACGCGAAAATCATAAAATTTTTAGAAATCCAAAAATTTCAAGTTTTCATTGGGTTTTCTATATTTTTTTGAATAAAACGAAGGCTAAATTCCCCCGTGTTTTTTAAAACGACGATTTAATGAAACTACATTAGGGTTTTTAATATTTTGTTTGCTATAAGCACACGAAAACTATAAAATTTTCAAAAAATTCTGAAATTTCAAGTTTTCCTCGGTTTTTCAATATTTTGTTTGCATATCGCACAGAAAAACCATGAAATTTTCGGAAATCCTAAAATTTCAAATCATCATTGGTTTTTCAATATTTTGTTTGCTCTATATAACACATGAAAGCCACGAAAGTTTCAGAAATCGTAAAATTTCAAATGTTCATTGGTTTTTAATACTTCGTTTTTTTGCACATGAGAGCCACGAAATTTTCAGATATCATAAAAATTCAAGTTTTCATCGGATTTTCAATATTTTGTTTTCTTGCATACAAAAACCACGAAATTTTCAGAAATCCTAAAATTTCAGGTTATCATTGGTTTTTTCAATAATTTGTTTGTTCTATAGCACACAAAAACAACGACATTTTCAGAAATCCAAAAATTTCATGTTTTCATGGGTTTTTCATTATTTTATTTGCTTACACGAAAAGCATGAAATTTTCAGAACTCCAAAAATTTCAGGTTATCATTTGTTTTTCAATATTTTATATATAGCACACGAAAACCATGAAATTTTCATAAATCCTAAAATTTCAAGTTTTCTTCGGTTTTTCAATATTTTGTTTGATATATCGCACAAGAAAACTATGAAAGTTTCAGAAACCCTAAAACTTCAAGTGTTCATCGGTTTTTCAATATTTTATTTGCTATATCGCACAAGAAATCCACAAAATTTTCAGAAATCATAAAATTTTAAGTTATCATCGGTTTTAAATATTTTTTTTGCTAAATAGCACAGGAAAACCATGAAATTTTCTGAAATCCAAAAATTTCAAGTTATAATCGGTTTTTCAATATTTTGTTTGCCAAAGCACATGAAAACCATGAAATTTTCACAAATCCTAAAATTTGAAGCTTTTATCGGTTTTCAATATTTTATTTGCTATATCATATGAAAACCATTAAATTTTCAGAAATCCAAAAATTTAAAGTTTTCATTTGTTTTTTAATATTTTTTTTGCTATATATAGGACACGAAAACTACAAAATTTTCAGAAATCTTAAAATTTCAAGTTTTCATCGATTTTTTCAATATTTTGTTTGTTACTATCGTACATGGAAACCATGAAATTTTCAAAAATCTTAAAATTTTAAGTTATCATTGGTTTTTCAATATTTTGTTTGATATATATAGCACACAAAACCACGAAAGTTTCAAAAATCCTAAAATTTCAAATGTTCATCAGTTTTTCAATATTTTGTTTCCTTGCACTCGAAAACCCCAAAATTTTCAAGTTTTCATCAGTTTTTTCAATATCTTGTTTGCTGTTATCGTACAGGGAAACCATGAAATTTTCAGAAATGAAAATCAAATCTGCCTGGACGTCTCAACATCTGAAGCTTGTGGTGCCGCATCGGGTGAGGCTAGTATAGATCTTCATTTCGGATTCCCACTTGTGGGCCTTACCGTTCTCGCGAAGTCTTTGCAACGGCTGGAAACCAGTCTACGAAGCAAAGCCTATTGCCACGCCGACCATCAAAGACGAGATCCCTTTTCAAATCTTTGATGGAATGGCCTAGCAATAAAACGGGCTAGCTGGCTTTCCAAGAACTCGAGCACGCAACCCGGAAACGAAAGGATCTCTGAATTGATCAGAAGATCCTTTCGATTGGCTGGAATCCATTACTTGAACAAAAATATGAAAACCAATTGAGCGTGCTATATTCAGTCGCGCTCATTCCTTGCTTGTTGACTATAACGAGTAAGCAAGTCAAAACTACCACACAAAACCACGAAAGTTTCAAAAATCCTAAAATTTCAAATGTTCATCGGTTTTTGAATATTTTGTTTCCTTGCACACGAAAACCACGAAATTTCAAAAATCCTAAAATTTCAAGTTATTATCAGTTTTTTAATATTTTGTTTACTATATATAGCACACGGAAACCATGAAATTTTCAGAAATCATAAAATTTCAAGTTTCCAATATTTTGTAACCTTGAACACGAAAACAACGAAATTTTCAGAAATCCTAAAATTTGAAGTTGTCATCAATTTTTCAATATTTTATTTTCTATATAGCATACGAAAACCATGAAATTCTCCAAAATCCTAAAATTTCAAATTTTCCTATGTTTTTCAATAGCTTGTTTGATACACATGAAAACCATGAAATTTTCAGAAATCCAAAAATTTCACATGAAATTCTAAAATTTCAAGTTATCATTGGTTTTTTAATATTTTGTTTGCTATATAGTACACGAAAACCATGAAACTTTCAGAAATCCTAATATTTCAAGTTTTCATTGGTTTTTAACATTTCTTTTGCCTCATCACTTGAAACCATGAAATTTTATGAAATCCTAAAATTTCAAATTTTCATCGGTTTTTCAATATTTTATTTTCTATATAGTATATGAAAAGCACGTTCTAAAATTTCAAGCTTTAATCGGTTTTTCATTATTTTTTTTTCTTTATAGATTACGAAAACTATGAAATTTTCAGAAATCCAAAAAATTCAACTTTTCATTGGTTTTTCAAATTTTGTATGCTCTTCCTAAGTCAACCTGTGGAGGCAAGTCTTCAGAGAGCTCCTTCGAAACCTCCACTAATGAGGTATCTTCTTTCTCCAACCTCCTGTGATCTTTCCTCCCCTCTTGCTGCCTTCGTCTTTATCAGGCCAAGATTTGTTGGGGTAGGGGATGTCGATCTATGGAACAATGCTCACGCCAACGATCACGAACACACCACGTAATCACAACGAAAGAACAAACGATAAATAAAGTGTGAGGATTAAATAAGAATCAAACAAACGCAAACAAGAGAGGTTTGTTAATAAGGTTCACCCACCGTATGATTAGTCCCCAGCAGAGCGGAATCTGTAAACGTCTACCAGAAACTTTGAGTCAAATTACACCAAGAGAAAACCTTAGGTGATTTCTCTCAAATCTCTCTAGATCTTTCCAAGCCCTAATCGTCACCCTCACTCTAAATAATTATCATAATGGCTGCATCAATTATCATATGAGAGATACCCTTATATAGCCTAACCCTAGTTCCTATGAAAATCTTATTTAAAACAACATATGGTAAATAATAGATTCGCAGAAATCCCGACTACAGACGTCTGATCAAGACTTGGTCAGACGTCTGCCAATTCTCTGTC
The DNA here is from genome assembly GCA_030015575.1 of Agapanthus africanus. Lineage (NCBI taxonomy): Eukaryota > Viridiplantae > Streptophyta > Magnoliopsida > Asparagales > Amaryllidaceae > Agapanthus > Agapanthus africanus. The sequence continues at coordinate 435,746,171 of JASDDO010000008.1, read as the reverse complement.
AGACTATCAGCTCCTTAGGCAGACGTCTACCACTCCTTGGTCAGATGTCTGCCTATGCTTTGTGACTTTGGCTCCGTCTTGGAAGACGTTTGAAGCTTTTGGCTCCAGACGTCTGTCTCTTCTCTGCTCTTGTTGGCCCTTGCATTGTGAATACCCAGACGTCTGCCACATCCCTGTATAGACGTATGAGGAAAAATCCTCTTCAATATTTAACAATCTCCTACTTGGAGATTCATTCGCCTTGACTCCCTCGAACTAGTAGACTACACACAATTCCGCTATCTGCTCTCTCCTCATAAAATTTTCATGGAGAGGTTCCTGCAACAGAGCTTCAGCAACCTGCAGCAGAGCTTCAGCTTGTCTCTGTCTACGACTTTGGTGAATATCCGCATGATTCTTTTCTCCTCGGGATCTTTTGCAATGTCAACTTGCCATCTTCTATCGCTATGCGAATAAAATGGTGCCGCACCATGACATGCTTCGTCCTTGAGTGATAGGCCGCGTTCTTTGCCAAATGTATTCCACTTTAGTTGTTGCTCCATAAGGTATTGAAGTTTTGTTTCTTCCCCAATTTTTCAAATAACCCTTGCAACCATATCATCTCCTTGCTGTATTCCGTGATCGCCACGTATTCAGCATTCGTAGTCGACAGTGCCACAACTTTCTGCAATTGAGAGACCCAACTTACCGTTGTTCCCCCAACCGTGAATACGTACCCCGTTGTTCTCTTCTTACTATCTCGATCTCCCGAATAATCTGCATCAACGTAACCTTGTACTTTTAGAGAGACACTCCCGAAACATAAGTAATGACTTGACGTATCCCTTAGATACTTCAAAATCCACTTCATCGCATTCCAATATTCCTTTCCGGGTTTTTCATATACCTGCTCACAACTTCCACTGCATGTGCAATATCTGGTCTCGTACATACCATTTCATACATCAAACTCCCCACCGCAGATGCATATGGTACTTTTGCCATCTCTTCCGTCTGCTCTTGAGTTGTCAGGCACAACTCTTTCATGAGTTTGAAATGCTTCGCTAAGAGCATACTCACCGGTTTCGACTTGTTCATATTGAACCGCTTCCAAACCTTCTCTATGTAGTCCTTTTGCGATACCACATCTTCCGCTGCTTTCTATCTATCACGATTTTCATACCCAAGATTTACTTGCCCGCTCCCAAATTCTTTATAGAGAATTTCTCATCCATCATCTTCTTTGAACTTTGATTTTTTTTGAAATTTGGACCCGCTACCAACATGTCATCAACGTACAGTTACGGTGACAAAATAATGTAGTCTCCATCCTTGAAAGTTTGAACATACATGCAGTGATCTGATTCACAGCGTACAAATCCCGTCTCCAATATAAACTGATCGAACTTGAGATACCACTGCCTAGGAGCTTGCTTGAGGCCATACATGCTCTTTCGCAGTTTGCACACCATATCTTCTTTCCTCTTCACCTCGTATCTGTAAGTCGATGTCGCTCATCCGCGGGTTCGCAGGAAGGCGGAATTTACAAAAAACGATTTTTCTTACTTCGCAACACCGACTTTAAGTCCAGGATCTTAACAAAAACTTTAACTGGCTATATCTACTAGGAGGTTCTAAGATTTTATACCTCCTTGTTAATAAGTCATTCGGTTCTTCTTCTCCTCCTCTTCTTGAGCTCCTTGAAGATCCGGATCGCGCTTGATCGTCGGCCTCCTCGTGTCGAAGATGATCCACTCGAAAGTCTATACTTCAAGCTCCAACCTTTAAACTGAGGTAACTAAGATATCTAGTTCGCTAAACTAGGTAGCTTAGAAGATATAGAGTATTTAATGGAGTATTTTGTAACACCTGAGGTCAGGGTTAGTAGTGATTAAGTGTTAATGTGGGATTTTTGGCAAAAAGTTTACCAAAAACAGGTTTCTTATAAACTATCTGGTTTTGTGGTTATTTTGTGGAATTTTATCTCAACCACCCACACTTGTACACGATAGCCAGGGGTAAGATTAGGATATGCCATATCTTGAGCTTGTGAGTCGTTGTGCTAAGTTAACCATGGTGGTCTAAACTTCTTTGTTTTGTTTGGTGTTGATTGAGGGGTTGTAGTTTTAATTTGGTTTAAGATTGGGGTTGTCTTAAGGGGAAGTTATGATGGGCCTTGATTATTTCACACTTCCTTCTTTTCAAAATCTCATTTGCCTCTCAAACTCATCGTATATACACACACACACCAGCATTATTCAGCTGATTTCAGCCAGCCAGAAATCAGCATCAGCAGCTGATTTAGCCATCACCATCACCAGCACAATTACCTGCGCAATTTCAGCCTTGATGGACAGCTACGGCTGCTGCAATCAGCCACCTAAACTCATGGAAATTCAGCTGAGGATACACTACGACAACTACTAAACTATCACATCAGCACCACAACACCTTATTCATCACCTGTCACATTTCACATCAGCCAAAGCATCCAATCAGCCACCCATTTTCAAACATCAGCAGCACAAATTCAGCCCATTAACATCAGCTTTTTAGCTACCCCCCAACCCTATGCATCTACATCAGCTAGCCTAACACTAGAAGTCCACTTAGGCTGCTCCAAACACCACCTTGTTGCTGCTATTTCAGCCATACTTCACCATTTTCAGCTTCAGCTTTCAAAAATTCTGCAGCAGCAGCAACAGCTGCTTCATGTCCTCAAAACCCATACCACACACACACAACTCTATACCACACCACCCACAACTCCACACCACACTATATCAGCCCATACCACACCATATCTACACCATACAACAGCAACAACAAGTTCTGAAATTTGCATCAGCCTTTGCAACAGCAGTTGCAAATCAGCACCAGCCTCATACCATACACCATATCAACTCCATACCACACGCACACCATCCCATACCACCCTCACACCACACCACACACCACTCCATATCACACCACACAACACCATAACAACAACAACAGCAACAACAACTACAAATTCAACAACAGCATGCAACAGCAACAGCAACAGCAACCCATTTTTGCATCAGCACCAGCTCCGTTCCAGCCACGTTTGATGCACCTACCCTCTTCTTCTTCTCCTTCTCCCTTGTTGCAAGGTTCTTAGAGGGTATATCTCCTAAACTTTTCGTATATTACGTAGATTAGGTGCTTGATTAGCTAGTTGTTACGATATATAGAATTTTCATGCTAGAATTGTGTAGTGATGCTAAATTTAGCGATTTTAGAGTGTTTGTAGTTTAATGAGCCATTTTTGGTGTTAACTAACCTGTTAAAGCCTAGTAGTATCATTAAAATTGGATGGTTAGCCTAATTTGCTAAAATTTCGAATATCTAGCTTAATCGGTGTCCATATCATGCTTAAAAGTGATATTGGGTGTTTTTTTGAGATTTTGAGCAAAGTAAGAGTTACGTTAGTTATAATAAACCTCTTAGGTCCTAGTGAGGCCAGCCAACCAGAGAAATCCCCCAGATTTCTCGTAAAAACCCGATTTACCCGACTTGGCGTATTTTAGCAGATTTAGTGACTTTTAACCTCTTTTAGATCTGCTATTAATAGGTACTCGTTCTAAATTAGCAAACAATACTAGATTAATGTGCAGGGTTTTCTGGAATTTTGAGTGGGACCCGGACCCATTTGGCCGGAGTTTGGCCGGCGGCCTCTTCTTCCCCGACAGGCGACGCCGGCCTCCTGTGTGAGATGAGTGTGTGTGTTTGTGTGGGTAGGGGTCTGTAGGTATTTTACTTAGTTTGGCATTGTTTATTTGATAAGTTTGGCCCTGAGGCAAAATCTGGGACTAGTTATGTGTTTTCGATGTTTTAAGACTTGTGCGACACGCGCGTGATACGCGTGGTTCTGTGGCGCGCTGCGCGACACAGCGTGTCAGTTCTGATTCGGGTAGGTTTGTGCGCGTCGCGTCGCGTCGCATCGCGTCGTGTGCACACGCGTTTGGTTTCACGCACGCGTATCCCTTTTGTCGATATATCACGTTTTGCAGAATTTCTTCTTATATGGTGACTCGTGTGAATTCTAGGTTCGCCGGCAGGAACTTTAAGCGCGGCTGAAAAGGGAAAGCAGGTGGTCGGACACACTTAGCACAGGACCACTGGTGAGTAGATTTAACATCTACGGGGGACAATCGTTTGGATGGCGCGAGTCGCCCGATAGATTTAGTAGACTTGGTATTACTGGTAACATTGGAGTAAAAATGATAAAACTTGCATGATAATTGCAGTAGTCAGTATCTATATGATGTTCCATATACGCAGATTCATTATAGGACACATGCACCATTACCAGGTTTTATATGTTGCACGAGCACTATTCATGTGGACACACACACCCTGGTAATTGCCATGTCACGACACTAAATAACCTTAAATCTGAAACATGTTAATTGCCTAGAAATGTGACATTCAAATAAGTATTTTTTTTAAATGAAACCATAAGAATTACCGTACTCGTACATATGCATTATCATATCGCCTGCTCATGCATAGTATAGATCTTATATTGCAAATTGAGACCATAAGCATTCATAATCATCGGCATATGTATTTATGATAATTTCATGAGATTTATGATATTTCTGGATTTTGGGGGAAAGCCGCAAGATTTCCAAACTTACGATCTTTTAATATAAAAGTTGCGGTTTTCTAGTGATGTAAAGTGTCGTCCACCATGAGTTTGTTGTGGTTTTCGAGACCCGTTTCGAGGAGGTGGATGAACCGTCTCGGGTACATGGTGGGCCCGGTAAGGTACCCCAGGGCAAGAGGATCGCAGATGATGGCGTTGAGCCTGGCAGGGGACGGACTACCTACCGATGATTTCATTTGGCACGGCGGATATCCAGAGGATACCGACCGTGGCCGCTAGATTGAGATTTGGATATTTGACATGGATCAGCCGGATGGCTGAGGCTAGAGATATTTGACATGGATATATGAGATTTAGACAGATTTGAGGTGTCGTTGCTGGACACGGATTTTATTGATTTCTTGGATATCATGCTGATGTTTAAAAAGAAGTTTTCTAAACAAGCAAGGAATAATTCTTACACTTACATGTTGAGATCCTGAGGTGATTCATATAGCATACATTCATGATGGTACTTTCATGTGGCATATATACGTGTTATCACCTCCATGTGACATATATACTTGCTAGTATACCGTTGATGCATACACACCTGCTAGTACATGTAGCTATACCTGTTTTAGGGATGTCAGGACACTTGTGTGCATGCATACGATAGCCTTAGTAAATTTTATCTATTACTCACGAGCTGGCAACTCACCCCCGTTGTGCCACAGCTTTTCTGCAGGTCCATTCCGTCAGCACTGTAGCGGCGGATACCTTTGCTTCATTCGTACTTCTTGCCTGGACTAGAGGCTTTTGCTCATAGGTGGGTTATTATCAGTTTGTACCACCTTATTTATGCTCATTGTATCTAGAGTACTCCATCTACTGTCGCTACCATATCTACAGTTCTACTGTTTCTACTGATGTTACTGTATCTACTGTTGCTACCATCAGTTCAGTTGTACCTGTTTTTATTCGGATGACTGTATATTGACCTAGATGTGAGATTGTGAGACTTGAGGATTTATTTATGATGTATCTGGGTCGAGCTCACTTGAGTCGACATGATTATTCCTCATGCACTGATTTCTTCTATATTCTGCTGGAATTTTGGAATAAGGGTAAATTGATTTAGTAATGAGGTAAATGCTTAAATTATTTGGTTTTTCCTTCACTCAAATTCTTAATTGGGTTTTGTATTCTGGGCTTCGGCTTACTTATTTTACGGACGCCTTGAGACGTTTCGTAACTTAAGTGCCGGTCGCGTTCCGTACCTTTCGGGTCGTGACAAAGTTGGTATCAGAGCGATAGGTTTCACCTTTCTGAGTGTAGGATGACCCTTAGTAGATGGAGTAAGTGACTTAAGCAGGGTAGCGTAGCGTACGTATGTCCGCGGCATACTTGCGTTGCGATACTCCGCCTCGGTGACTTTAGGATATACTTGCTTGAAATTCTTTCTTCAATTCCGTGTATCCTACGATCTTATTCTTGTTCCTGTACCAGCTACTATGCCGCCAAAGACTACCAGAGCACAGAGGGCTGCCGCCCGAAACGAGATTCGAGCTGGCTCATCCGAGACTAGGACTGAGCAGGGTAGTATGCCTACACCGCAGGAACAAACCGATCTACCTTCCCCAGGCCGTATGGATAGACTCGAGACTGGTATGGAGGAGTTGCGACAGATGATGGGGAGTATGCAGGAGCTACGTCAGATGGTAGGATCCTTCGTTGCGGCCAGTCATGCACCGAGGCCGGAGGACGTACCCACTGCATCCCAGACTACTGTGATACCTGCTCCTACTACTACCACCGTGACCATCCCGGTTTCGCTTCAGGAGTTCATGAGGCTGAGACCTCCAGTTTTTACGGGTACCGATGCAGCAGAGGACCCGCAGACGTTCCTTGACAGCTTGGCCAGGATCTGCCGTTCGCTGAGATGTTCCGATGATCGCTGGGTAGAGCTTGCGAGTTTCCGACTAGAGGGTCTCGCACAGATATGGTGGGAGTCAGTTCTGAGAGGTCGAGCTGCAGGTCTATCGCCCATGACCTGGACCGAGTTCACAGCAGTTTTTCTTGCCCGATTCCTCCCGGAGAGCATTCGCGACGTCAGAGCTCGTAGTTTCGAGGCCTTGGTCAAGACACCAGGGATGACGGTGTCTGAGTATGACGTTCAGTTTACACAGTTGTCCCGATATGCTCCGTATCTGGTGGATACCGAAGCAAAGAGAGTGAAGAGGTTTATACAGGGACTGGATGCCCAGCTATATCTTGCCATTGGCGCCCAGCATTTCGATACCTATTCGGCAGCTATGAACACAGCATTGCGGATGGAGGCATGTATTTCAGCAACTTCGGCTGTTACCGGGCCGAAGAGGATTCGTACTGGCATGCCAGATCAGAGGCAGCATGCCAGATTCCTTCCAAGAGATAGGACCGGCAGAGGATTTGGACGAGGACATCTATATGGATCGTATACACAGGGACAGCAGTCGTCGCCAGGATGCTTCGGGTGCGGGAGTCTGCACCATCGTGTTAGAGACTGTCCAGCAAGACGACAGGGAGCAACGACTGTTCCGCATGTGACTCTACCTCCATCACCGCCCCCTCCTCAGAGAGCCATACTACCTGCCACAGGCAATGCTCCACGCCAGTTAGGTGTACCCAGAGGCCGTGGACGTGGTGCACCGATCCAGAGAGGACGAGGAGGCAGAGGCCGAGGCCGAGGTCAGCCCGCTATCGGAGGAGGTCAGGCCCGAGTTTTTTCATTAACACCCCAGGATGCGCAGGCATCCAATGCCGTCGTTACAGGTACTCTATCAGTTTGTTCTGTTGATGCACACGTGTTATTTGATCCCGGAAACACGCACTCTTATGTTTCCACACACTTTGTACCGAGTTTGGGTAGAGAGTCCGGTTTGCTTGATCAGCCACTTGTTGTGACCACTCCTATGGGAGAGTCCTTTGTTGCTAGGCACGTGTTCCGATCCTGTACCGTTCGTATTGGCGAGCGAGAGCTGCCTGTCGACTTGATCCTTCTGGAGATGTTGGACTTCGACATTCTTTTGGGCATGGATTGGTTAGCCACGTACTATGCGTCTGTGGACTGCCGTGAGAAGACAGTTAGATTTTGTTTTCCCGGCGAGTCAGTTTTTGTTGTGAAAGGGGACCGTGGTGCCACCCCTCACATGTTGATTTCTTCTCTTCGCGCTAACCAGCTATTGAGGAAGGGATGTCAGGGATTCTTGGCTTATGTCAGTGATACTAGAGCTACAGATCAATCGTTGGACCAGGTCCCGGTTGTTTATGAGTTTCCTGATGTTTTCCCTGATGAGCTTCCTGGACTGCCGCCTGAGCGCGATATCGAGTTCTGTATTGATTTAATTCCTGGCTCGGGACCTATTTCTATACCGCCTTATCGAATGGCCCCGGCGGAACTTAGTGAATTGAAGGTTCAGCTGCAAGAATTATTAGATAAGGGACTTATTCGACCTAGCGTTTCACCATGGGGTGCTCCGGTCCTGTTTGTCAAGAAGAAGGATGGAAGTTTGCGCTTATGTATCGACTACCGCCAGCTGAACAAGGTTACCGTTCGGAACAGATATCCGTTGCCACGCATAGATGATTTATTCGACCAGCTTCAGGGTGCGGGATATTTTTCTAGGATCGACTTGCGATCGGGGTACCATCAGCTGCGAGTCCGACAGGAGGATGTACCGAAAACAGCCTTCCGTACACGCTATGGCCACTATGAATTTCTGGTGATGTCGTTCGGACTCACCAATGCCCCAGCTGCATTCATGGATTTGATGAACCGTACATTCAGACCGTATCTTGACTTGTTCATCATCGTGTTCATCGACGATATTTTGGTGTATTCCCGGAGCCGAGAGGAGCACGAGCAGCACCTGCGGATTACGTTACAGACCTTGAGGGAACACCAGCTTTTCGCAAAATTTTCCAAGTGTGCATTCTGGTTGGACAGCGTCGGATTCTTGGGTCATGTGATTACGAGAGACGGCATATGTGTGGACCCGAAGAAGATTGAGGTCGTCCAGCAGTGGCCCAGACCGACATCGGTTACGGAAATCCGTAGTTTCCTAGGCCTTGCAGGCTACTACAGGAGATTTGTACAGGATTTCTCCCGTATTGCTGCACCTTTGACAGGTTTGACCCGGAAGGGAGTTCCTTTCGTTTGGACGGAGGAATGCGAGCGCAGTTTTCAGCAGCTGCGGACATGTTTGACTACGGCGCCAGTATTATCATTGTCTTCAGGATTAGGCGGATTTGTGGTCTACTGTGATGCTTCGCGAGTAGGGCTAGGATGCGTATTGATGCAGCATGACAGGGTGATCGCGTATGCTTCGCGACAATTGAGGAAGCATGAACAGAACTACCCTACTCATGATTTGGAGATGGCTGCAGTGGTCTTTGCACTGAAGATTTGGCGACATTACCTATATGGCGAGTCGTGCCAAATATTCACTGACCACAAGAGCTTAAAATACATATTTCAGCAGCGAGATCTGAACCTCAGACAGCGTCGTTGGATGGAATTGGTGAAGGACTATGACTGCGAAATCTTGTACCACCCGGGCAAGGCAAATGTAGTGGCAGATGCTCTGAGCAGAAGGCCCAGGGGTAATCTATCTTATATGTGCGCAGTGCAGAGGCAGTCATCAGCAGATTGGCAGATTTTATGCGACAGCCGAGTTGAGTTCGAGTTCCCTCCAACAGGGGGACAGCTCGCGCATGTTCGTGCGCGCCCACAGTTGCTTGACCGAATATATGAGGCACAGCGCAGTGATGACCGTTGTGCAGAGATCATAGCACAGATGGGACAGGGCAGATTTTCCGAGTTCGTGGTTGATGAACAGGGAATTTTACGATTTGGATCCAGAATGTGCGTACCAGATGCTGAGGGTTTGCGGCGCGATATTCTTGAAAAGGCACACCGATCGGCGTATAGTGTCCATCCCGGTTCCACCAAGATGTACCATGATTTGAGAGAGACCTACTGGTGAGACGGAATGAAGAGGGACATCGCAGAGTTCGTATCAAAATGACTGACTTGTCAACAAGTCAAGGCCGAGCACCAGAGGCCCGCAGGAGAACTACAGCCGTTACCCATTCCAGAGTGGAAATGGGAGCAGATTTCGATGGATTTCGTTGTGGGTCTACCCAGGACCAGTCGAGGGTACGACTCCATTTGGGTGATCGTAGATCGATTGACGAAAGCGGCTCACTTCCTGCCAGTGAAGACAACTTTTAGCTTCGCTCAGTATGCCCAGATTTACATCGACGAGATCGTACGATTGCATGGCGTACCGACTTGTATCGTGTCAGATCGAGGCACTCAGTTCACCAGCCGACTTTGGCAGAAACTTCAGAAGGCATTGGGCACTCGTTTGAGTTTTAGCACAGCATTTCATCCGCAGACCGACGGACAGTCAGAGCGAACCATTCAGACTCTCGAGGACATGCTTCGAGCGTGTGTTTTAGACTTCCGAGGTAGTTGGGATCGTCATTTACCTCTAGTAGAGTTCTCGTATAACAACAGCTTCCAGGATACTATTCAGATGGCACCTTTCGAGGCATTGTATGGAAGAAGATGTAGATCGCCCGTTTGTTGGACCGAGTTGAGCGAAAGCAGTATTTTTGGGCCACAGATCGTGCAGGAGACGACCGAAAAAGTACAGCTGATCCGAGACCGAATGAGGGCAGCCCAGTGTAGGCAGAAATCGTATGCAGACAGGCGTCGTCGCAAATTAGAGTTCGCAGTTGGCGACCATGTTTTTCTGAGAATCTCTCCGATGAAGGGTGTGATGCGATTTGGGCGAAAGGGGAAGCTTAGCCCTAGATTCGTAGGTCCCTTCGAGATTCTCGAGCGTGTCGGCGCTGTTGCGTATCGTTTAGCTCTTCCACCTAGTTTTTCAGATGTTCATCCCGTTATCCACGTATCGATGCTACGCCGTTATCTTCATGATCCTTCTCACGCGATTCAGCATCAGACACTTCAGCTCGAGCCCGATCTTTCGTTCACCGTGCAGCCAGTTGAAATTTTAGATCGGCAAGTGAAGAAACTTCGATCAAAGGTCCTGCCGTCTGTGAAAGTTCTTTGGCGCAGCCCGAGCAGTGAGGAGATCACTTGGGAGGCCGAGGGAGAGATGCGGAAGAAATTCCCTCATCTTTTTGAAGGTATGCGTAGCATATTTTAAAAATTCGGGGATGAATTTTCTTAAGGGGGGAAGACTGTAACACCTGAGGTCAGGGTTAGTAGTGATTAAGTGTTAATGTGGGATTTTTAGCAAAAAGTTTACCAAAAACAGGTTTCTTATAAACTATCTGGTTTTGTGGTTATTTTATGGAATTTTATCTCAACCACCCACACTTGTACACGATAGCCAGGGGTAAGATTAGGATATGCCATATCTTGAGCTTGTGAGTCGTTATGCTAAGTTAACCATGGTGGTATAAACTTCTTTGTTTTGTTTGGTGTTGATTGAGGGGTTGTAGTTTTAATTTGGTTTAAGATTGGGGTTGTCTTAAGGGGAAGTTATGATGGGCCTTGATTATTTCACACTTCCTTCTTTTCAAAATCTCATTTGCCTCTCAAACTCATCGTATATACACACACACACCAGCATTATTCAGCTGATTTCAGCCAGCCAGAAATCAGCATCAGCAGCTGATTTAGCCATCACCATCACCAGCACAATTACCTGCGCAATTTCAGCCTTGATGGACAGCTACGGCTGCTGCAATCAGCCACCTAAACTCATGGAAATTCAGCTGAGGATACACTACGACAACTACTAAACTATCACATCAGCACCACAACACCTTATTCATCACCTGTCACATTTCACATCAGCCAAAGCATCCAATCAGCTACCCATTTTCAAACTTCAGCAGCACAAATTCAGCCCATTAACATCAGCTTTTTAGCTACCCCCAACCCTATGCATCTACATCAGCTAGCCTAACACTAGAAGTCCACTTAGGCTGCTCCAAACACCACCTTGTTGCTGCTATTTCAGCCATACTTCACCATTTTCAGCTTCAGCTTTCAAAAATTCTGCAGCAGCAGCAACAGCTGCTTCATGTCCTCAAAACCCATACCACACACACACAACTCTATACCACACCACCCACAACTCCACACCACACTATATCAGCCCATACCACACCATATCTACACCATACAACAACAACAACAAGTTCTGAAATTTGCATCAGCCTTTGCAACAGCAGTTGCAAATCAGCACCAGCCTCATACCATACACCATATCAACTCCATACCACACTCACACCATCCCATACCACCCTCACACCACACCACACACCACTCCATATCACACCACACAACACCATAACAACAACAACAGCAACAACAACAACAAATTCAGCAACAGCATGCAACAGCAACAGCAACAGCAACCCATTTTTGCATCAGCACCAGCTCCGTTCCAGCCACGTTTGATGCACCTACCCTCTTCTTCTTCTCCTTCTCCCTTGTTGCAAGGTTCTTAGAGGGTATATCTCCTAAACTTTTCGTATATTACGTAGATTAGGTGCTTGATTAGCTAGTTGTTACGATATATAGAATTTTCATGCTAGAATTGTGTAGTGATGCTAAATTTAGCGATTTTAGAGTGTTTGTAGTTTAATGAGCCATTTTTGGTGTTAACTAACCTGTTAAAGCTTAGTAGTATCATTAAAATTGGATGGTTAGCCTAATTTGCTAAAATTTCGAATATCTAGCTTAATCGGTGTCCATATCATGCTTAAAAGTGATATTGGGTGTTTTTTTGAGATTTTGAGCAAAGTAAGAGTTACGTTAGTTATAATAAACCTCTTAGGTCCTAGTGAGGCCAGCCAACCAGAGAAATCCCCCAGATTTCTCGTAGAAACCCGATTTACCCGACTTGGCGTATTTTAGCAGATTTAGTGACTTTTAACCTCTTTTAGATCTGCTATTAATAGGTACTCGTTCTAAATTAGCAAACAATACTAGATTAATATGCAGGGTTTTCTGGAATTTTGAGTGGGACCCGGACCCATTTGGCCGGGGTTTGGCCGGCGGCCTCTTCTTCCCCGACCGGCGACGCCGGCCTCCTGTGTGAGATGAGTGTGTGTGTTTGTGTGGGTAGGGGTCTGTAGGTATTTTACTTAGTTTGGCATTGTTTATTTGATAAGTTTGGCCCTGAGGCAAAATCTGGGACTAGTTACGTGTTTTCGATGTTTTAAGACTTGTGCGACACGCGCGTGATACGCGTGGTTCTGTGGCGCGCTGCGCGACACAGCGTGTCAGTTCTGATTCGGGTAGGTTTGTGCGCGTCGCGTCGCGTCGCATCGCGTCGTGTGCACACGCGTTTGGTTTCACGCACGCGTATCCCTTTTGTCGATATATCACGTTTTGCAGAATTTCTTCTTATATGGTGACTCGTGTGAATTCTAGGTTCGCCGGCAGGAACTTCAAGCGCGGCTGAAAAGGGAAAGCAGGTGGTCGGACACACTTAGCACAGGACCACTGGTGAGTAGATTTAACATCTACGGGGGACAATCGTTTGGATGGCGCGAGTCGCCCGATAGATTTAGTAGACTTGGTATTACTGGTAACATTGGAGTAAAAATGATAAAACTTGCATGATAATTGTAGTAGTCAGTATCTATATGATGTTCCATATACGCAGATTCATTATAGGACACATGCACCATTACCAGGTTTTATATGTTGCACGAGCACTATTCATGTGGACACACACACCCTGGTAATTGCCATGTCACGACACTAAATAACCTTAAATCTGAAACATGTTAATTGCCTAGAAATGTGACATTCAAATAAGTATTTTTTTTAAATGAAACCATAAGAATTACCGTACTCGTACATATGCATTATCATATCGCCTGCTCATGCATAGTATAGATCTTATATTGCAAATTGAGACCATAAGCATTCATAATCATCGGCATATGTATTTATGATAATTTCATGAGATTTATGATATTTCTGGATTTTGGGGGAAAGCCGCAAGATTTCCAAACTTACGATCTTTTAATATAAAAGTTGCGGTTTTCTAGTGATGTAAAGTGTCGTCCACCATGAGTTTGCTGTGGTTTTCGAGACCCGTTTCGAGGAGGTGGATGAACCGTCTCGGGTACATGGTGGGCCCGGTAAGGTACCCCGGGACAAGAGGATCGCAGATGATGGCGTTGAGCCTGGCAGGGGACGGACTACCTACCGGTGATTTCATTTGGCACGGCGGATATCCAGAGGATACCGACCGTGGCCGCTAGATTGAGATTTGGATATTTGACATGGATCAGCCGGATGGCTGAGGCTAGAGATATTTGACATGGATATATGAGATTTAGACAGATTTGAGGTGTCGTTGCTGGACACGGATTTTATTGATTTCTTGGATATCATGCTGATGTTTAAAAAGAAGTTTTCTAAACAAGCAAGGAATAATTCTTACACTTACATGTTGAGATCCTGAGGTGATTCATATAGTATACATTCATGATGGTACTTTCATGTGGCATATATACGTGTTATCACCTCCATGTGACATATATACTTGCTAGTATACTGTTGATGCATACACACCTGCTAGTACATGTAGCTATACCTGTTTTAGGGATGTCAGGACACTTGTGTGCATGCATACGATAGCCTTAGTAAATTTTATCTATTACTCACGAGCTGGCAACTCACCCCCGTTGTGCCACAGCTTTTCTGCAGGTCCATTCCGTCAGCACTGTAGCGGCGGATACCTTTGCTTCATTCGTACTTCTTGCCTGGACTAGAGGCTTTTGCTCATAGGTGGGTTATTATCAGTTTGTACCACCTTATTTATGCTCATTGTATCTAGAGTACTCCATCTACTGTCGCTACCATATCTACAGTTCTACTGTTTCTACTGATGTTACTGTATCTACTGTTGCTACCATCAGTTCAGTTGTACCTGTTTTTATTCGGATGACTGTATATTGACCTAGATGTGAGATTGTGAGACTTGAGGATTTATTTATGATGTATCTGGGTCGAGCTCACTTGAGTCGACATGATTATTCCTCATGCACTGATTTCTTCTATATTCTGCTGGAATTTTGGAATAAGGGTAAATTGATTTAGTAATGAGGTAAATGCTTAAATTATTTGGTTTTTCCTTCACTCAAATTCTTAATTGGGTTTTGTATTCTGGGCTTCGGCTTACTTATTTTACGGACGCCTTGAGACGTTTCGTAACTTAAGTGCCGGTCGCGTTCCGTACCTTTCGGGTCGTGACATATTTAATCTCACTTGACCCTATGGTTCACAACTCATGTGAGAAATTAGGGTCTTGAGGAAGAGGGAGAGAAAAAATGGAGAGAGAAAAAAATGAGCAAATGAACTAAGTGAAGGTAAGTGAAGAATGGCTCCTACACTCATCTCACTCAAGCATGCAATATTTTCCAATTGAAAATATCAACCATGCTTGAATAGTGATTCCAAACCAATAAAATAAATCATGAGCCATGCTTCACTCCATGCCGCAAATATCTCCATTTTCCACCTCATTAATCTATTTCCAAAAATAGATATACCAAATAATGAGGTGTCCCCTTCTAGAAGCATCTCTTGTGAAATTACAAGAATGCCCTCCCCGTATATACATACCCGCATTCGTATTCCAAAAAATACGAATACAATGAGATAATAATAATCCAATACAATACTAGAATTCGGTTTAAACCAACGCCCACTAGTATTATCCGTCCGAACTACATCCGTGCAGCCAGTGTACGTATGTGATCGGAACCCTGCCGTAAAACCATACGGCATCTACATCGTTTCACCCGAACCAGGGAAACCCTCTGTGTGTGACTCTAAATACTCGACAGTATGCTGGCGGTGGGTTTAACCACAAGTCCGTCAGCGGTACTAGCTGCACGTAATGGCTACCCAGATATCTGTCGATAAGAAGGTTGTTCGATTCTCACAGTGTCGTGCAATTTGTCGAGTTTTGTTTTCTTAAGATATGTCGGCTTCGTTTGGTGGAAAAGATGCACGAGGTGAGACTCGAGTTTTAAAATATCGCAAGTGCACGGTGCGTTGAAGCAAGCCGGCAAGTACGAGTCGAACCACAAGGAGTGGATATCACGACATCAAATTGAGTTATAAGCAAAAGGTTGGAAGATAAGTTTGTCACGAATTGCAAGTGCACGGTGCGTTGAAGCAAGCCGGCAAGTACGGGTCGAACCACAAAGAATGGATATCACAACATCAAATTGAGTTATAAGCAAAAGGTTGGAAGATGAGTTTGTCACGAATTACAAGTTGCGGTTCTCAATTTAGTTTTAAGGACGTTGCGGTCTATGGAGTTTAGTTTTAAGGATATTGCGGTCCATTGTTAGTCTAGGGACATTACAGTCCATTGGGTTTAAGAACATCATAGTTTATAAAGATTAGTTTAAGGACATTACGGTCCACAGTTAGTTTAAGGATATTACGGTCCATTGGGTTTAAGGACATCATAGTCCATAAAGATTAGTTTAAGGACATTACGGTCCACAGTTAGTTTAAGGACATTATGGTCCATTGGGTTTAAGGACATCATAGTCCATAAAGATTAGTTTAAGGACATTACGGTCCACAGTTAGTTTAAGAACATTACGGTCCATTGGGTTTAAGGACATCATAGTCTATAAAGATTAGTTTAAGGACATTACGGTCCACAGTTAGTTTAAGGACATTACGATCCATTGGTTTGTATCTATGGGTTCGGGAATGTACCAAAAAGTTGTTGGTTGTCGGGACCCTCCACCTCCCTGAAGATGTTGAGGAATTACAACGACGTGTGTCAGAGGTGTGGGGAGATGTACCCTTGAACCAATGAATGTTCATCAAAGATTTGATAACCTTGTTTGGGACTAAGTCCAATTTAGAAGAAGACCTATGGGCTCGGTCGATTTTGGGGTTTGGCAAACCTTGGGCTCAGCCCACTTAGTCTTTGTCATTTCCCTTTTTTTTATAAAGTGTTAGACACTTGCTAGGACACGGTCCTTTCTCTGTGCACATAATGCTAAACATTTATATGAAAACTAACACCCACTTTCTTTTTATTTTTTATGAGTGTTGAAAACTCTTCATGGCGCTAGGCTCTTCTTGAGGAGCGCAGAGCGCTCTTTATATCATCAGTGCCCACGTGAGGGGCACGTGGAGCGCTCGGCGCTGGGCGCCAAACTTGGAGGTCTTGGAACTGAGCGCCAAACTTGGAATGCTGGGCTCTTCTTATAAAGTAGCGCCCACGTGAGGAGCACGTGGAGCGCTTGGCGCTAAGCGCCAAACTTGAAAAACTAAGCGCTTCTTATAAAGTAGCGCCCACGTGGAGCGCTTGGCGTTGAGCGTCAGACTTGGAAAACTAAGCGCTTCTTATAAAGTAGCTCCCACATGAGGAGCACGTGGAGCGCTTGACGCTGAGCGCCAGACTACTGAGTACTAATCACTCTTTATTTTGCAGCGCTTGGCGCTAGGTTTTTTCTTTCTGTGCTATGTTCTGTAAAGTTCAATTCTTTGTTCTCCCCCGGGTCTTCGATCCCTAAGAACAAATTAGTCCCCGTAAGAATTAAATTCTCATTAGGAGAAGACTTGTCTCATGGATCTCAGATCCGAGGAAAGAGCTATGTTCTTCTTTTTTATGAGGGTTAAACCCTTGCAGATGAGATGGTCTCTTTTGTTTTTCCTTATGAGAGACTTAGTTTCATGAATCTAAGAATTAAGTTTTTTTTATGAGGAGATGGTATGATCTCTTTTGTTTTTCCCTACCTTGAAGAGAGGTAGTTCTCGCCTTGAACTCTGAAATTGATGGGGAAACTCTTCTGTTCTTCTTCTTTCGATTTGAAAACTTATGGGGAGGTTCCTCTGTGCAAGAATTGAAGTCTTGGATCCTTTATATAGGGGAGGCTGATTTGTTGATCAGTTGAGGAAATCTCTCATTGAGAGATTTCTTAATTGTTTTGTGGAATTTATCCACCGTTGGATCTTTGATCCAAGGACTTCTGTTTTACAGAAGACATTTTTCTTGTTTTTAACAAGATTGGAAAAATATTTATCCCAAACAGAACTTATTTTGTATCTTGGTGATTTTTTAATCACCATTGGATCTTTGATCCAACGGTGCTCTGATTTACAAAGCAAAATCTTTCTTGTTTAGAAAGATTTGAAGAGTATTTCCTCAATCAGAATTTAATTCTGTATTTTGGTAATTTTTAATCACCATTGGATCTTTGATCCGACGGCAGAGAATTTTTAGTTCTAACGCCAGCGCTCTTGGCGCTGGCGCTCTCGTGCTTTGCACGTGGGGCGCTGCCTCAGAGTCTTTGACTCATGGCACTGGCGCTCTCGTGCTCTGCACGTGAGGCACTGCCTCTTTATTGAAGGTGTCTTTTCGCCTTCTTTCTCTGCTTTTCCTGAGTCAAACTTCTCTTTCCCAATGCATTCTCTTAATAGAGCTTGGAAACAGTTCCATCATGCACAAAATTTTCTGTGCCTAGACTTAAATGTCTCTTTTTATAATTTGAATCAATGCTTCTCTTCTCTCTCACTTTCAGAGAATTATTTTAACAGAGAAGAGCTATGGCTTGTAATCGTCCACATGCTCGCCGGCAACCATGGGAGGTGCCTATTGAGGAAATCGTTCCTCTTTTTGCTGCACACTTGGTGAACCCTGCTCTTACGGATGACCAATGCGATACAGTGTTGTACGAGCTCTTGACTCGTAGAGGATCTCCTCTCCCCATCGGCTCCATTTGTCTTCGGATGGTCTTCTTGTCCGTGCTCGATGACATCCCTCCTCATCCAGCGGAGATGACTCCGGTAATGCTCGACGCCGCAGAGGACAAGATCGAGGGCTTTCACGAGGCACTTTTGATTACCACAGCTCTGAGGGATCGCTCTGTTCAGCTGCTAAGCCAGATACGGGCTCAGTGGGTCGTCATGTCTGCCTTCGCTGATGGGCACGGTGCTGACCGATGGAAAGCGACTGTTCGTGAAGATCGCCGCTTTGACATGGTGGAGAAGGTAGAGAGGGAGTTAGATAATTTTATCCATAGTTTTGTGAATCCCTGTACTTTCGATCCCATGTTTGGTGATCTATTTCCTGTAGAATAGAATGTTCAATTAAATGTTTTTTTTGTCGTTGACCGCCAAATGCTCCATTTCTAACACCTGTTCTTTCTCTGATGTGTGCATATGCGTATATGAATGAGCCCGATTTCATACATATCTGTGAAAGAAACTTAAACCGGTGTAAACAGGAACAAATAGCTCTTGGCCGGAGATTTTGGCGGGAACAGTAGCCTTCCGTCATTTCTTACGAGTAATTCTTAGTAATCGTGTTGTGTTTGTTGATTCCGTCAAGGCGTAGTGTACGGTAGCTAAGTGGTGATTGTTTGTAGCATACGATGTGATTGGTTAGGACAGTCATGTAAGCTTATTGACTCCGTCAAGGGTTATGCGGGTTGATTTAATGCAATCAAGATAATGATGGGTTGAACTTGATTAGGACCCTTTGATTTGTTGACTCCGTCAAGGTCACTAGGGTCTTAGAGGTAAAAACCATATCGGGAGATTCAAATATAAGGGAAATTTGCCAAGTATGCGCATACATTCTGGAGTGTGGTGACTTTGGTTTGCTTCCATCAAAGTTATCACACGATGATTGTTGGGTCCCGATTCCCACTGATGAGTAGGTATTACTCCCGGGAGATTTTTACTTCACAACTAGCTAACCCATTAGGTGTCGAGAAATGTGTTAATAGAGTTATGCCTCTGGAAACATGGTTATTAAATTGGGACCGTGCAAAAGTACGGGGGACCTCTCTCGGAGTCCCAACACTAGCCTGGCTGAACGGTTTGCATACTTATAAGATATATATGATCCCGGCTAGTTCTCATTTTAGGGTTCGAAGGAGAATTCGAGGAAGTGGGAGTTATCCTGATTAAATAAATTAATAAACCAATCTAATCTTGATAGAGTGCACACTGAGTGTTTTTTTTCTCTCTCTCTGGTTTGCGACTATGACTGACCTTAAACTAAAATGCGTAAACCAAGTTAACCGAACCTTTTTACCATCTAGCTTTGGAATGTCATGATTCACGATAAAATCGCATATATCCCTGCTTCTCGTATTTCCTCTTTGCCTTCTCCAGAACACTTCGTATCACTACGAAGATCCATATTTCTTGGAAAAGCAATTTCGTATGGTTACATACGAACTCGAAGAAATTTATTTCAGTCCGAAGATGATCGCAAGTTCTGGAGAATTTAGATTGTATAATTTTTTTGTCTCTCCTCCTTCACCTTCTCTCAAGTTGAAAGCTCCTTATATTAGGAGTGTACACCAATTATGCTTGTTTGATAGTCTTTTTCCTAATCTTAGGCTGGTGCTGAAAGATAGGGAAAGAAGAAAATCAACTAGTCTAATTATGGTGTACAGAAGGTAAAATATAGAGACGTATAAAGGGGTCGAAGAGAGGGCAAAGGAAATTACAACCAGTGTCATGAATCTAGGCAATGGAAGAGGCATTACTAGGAATACCAGGCCACCTCCTTGAAACATTTTTTATGTTTATTTTTTCCATGTTGTTGCAATTGAAAATTGTTTCCCAATTAATTCTGACTTCTGGGTATATGTATATCGGATTAGAATCCCATATTTGTAGGGCATTATAGATGCTGAGAATGAGTAGAATATTAAAAAATGGATGATTTGATTCTCAATATCGGAATTCATAGTAATTTGTGCTATTGAGGAAATCATCTAGTTTTGCCTAATGGCAAACTTTTGGTTTTGAATAACCATTGTTATGCATCAATTTTTAAAATGATATATCTAAATCTTTATTTACTAAAGTGAGATATAAATTTTGAAAATATGTTTTGGACATTTATCTTTATCAGTTGAGGATAAGATAAAGTACATTGAATAACGGTATAAACGTTCTTAACCAGAATACACTTAGTATACTCTTACTTCATTCCGTTCTACCTATGAGTTTTCTAGTTTTAGACATGCATTCCTGTGTACAGAAAATTCATTTAAAAGTTAATGTACAATTGGGGTATTTGCAATCCTGTGTATGCTATAAGAATTTGCTTTGCTTTTGAATAGCAAGAAAGCACTCATAGCTCATTGGTAAAGCTTTGCACTGGTGTGACGTAGCCCATGTGATCGAATCCCCCCAGCCACATATATTTGTTAATTGATTTTCTTTTAATATTTTAGAAGCCCAAGAGTTTACATGTAAGATGATGAGTTACAGAATAAACAAACATGTGTACTGAAGAAAACCAAGCGACACTAATACGTGGCCAAAGATTCAAGCTCCCCCACCGGGGATCGACCGGCGATGCTTGCGTTGTGGACCGGCACCGCCGGGCCGTCCGTAGGGGATGCTCCCCATATTTTCACTCGAGCACCCCTTGGTCTACCCCACTTCTCTCATGCTGTTTATTTTCTCTGTACATTTTCCAAAGAATTAAAATTGAGCATTACTCCATGATTAAATGCATTTTAATTCTCTATTTCATACCCTAAAACCTAATCTTACCCTATAAATACAACCCTACCTTTTGGCACTCCTCATTCTAAAATCAAGTGCCAAAACTTTCAAAAATTCTCAAGTTTATATAGTTGTGCAAGTGGAGTTAGCAAAGGGCAAGATTCCGACGACGTTTCGAGGAGTTTCCGGCGATGAAACGATACCCCGACGATCCCTAAACCTTCTCCTACCTCCCCCCTTTCCTTGTAGCTTGTAAGTCCTCTCTTCTCTTCTCGATCACTAGTCTAAAACTTTTTTTTCCAAAACCCGACGGAAGCAGAGTTAATCCGACTTCCGATTCGTTTTTCTTTAAAATTCCATTTTTTTTCTTAAACCTTAAAATACCATACTCTCATATAATGTTTAATAAAGATAAATAATCATATTAGAACAAGTTTCATCTACAAATAATTCATGTTGCAATTTTTATAGCATTTGTACGGTAAAATACCATATACTTTACATTTCGACATAAATCAACATATTTACTTGTATTACCTTAGAAAACTCACGAGGTAATGACCTACCTCATCACAATACACATCTTGGATATAACACAATTTACTTTTGTACAATATCTGTAGGAATAATTACGAGTTACAATAAAATACCCTAAACTAGTACAAAACCATTTTCTTTAAAAAGAGTGTTATCTAATTCCTTGCAATTACGCCTCTACAACCCATTTTGGGGAACACCGATCGGGATGGTGCAGGTTATCGCACGTTCTCGGGACTAATAGAGCGAGATGCAGACCTCTGCAAGAAGCATTCGATCTCGATGGAATTTCTAATGCAATTTTTAAGAAAATGAGATTTATACAAAATAAATAAAAATTATTTTTGTTAAATATATATATATATATAACTATTATAAAAATATCTATTTTAAATATACAAAATATTCCATGTTTCCAAAATCCAAGAACAAAATCCCCAATTTCATGAAACCACCATCAAGATCAAGACAATTCCATTATTACATTAAAATATAATGTACAAATATTACTAGGCTTATATCAACTTGAAAATACTTCATGTTTTAAAATCTACATCTATAAAAACACTAAAGACGATAAATAAATACTTGAGGACTAATTTGAAATTATATCAAAACTATTTTTACATAAAACCCTCTCAAGTTATACCAATTTACAATAAGGACCATAGTAAATATAGGTTTAAGCGGGACCAGTTCTCTTGAGCCTCAGGGAGCCGGAGAATATGGGTGCTTGCCTATTTAAGGTAGACAATCTAACAAACGGTGTTATCAACACGGTAATTGTCTTGGAAAAAAACACAAATCCTGCCGTCCATGTGCAGCAGTTACTGATAACATTAAAACTAATTCAGGACTTCAATTTCTTTTCAAAGTGTCTGACTCAGACTGAGTCTCAATCTAATCAATCTGACTTGAATATGATTTAAGTATAAACTACAATACAACATGAATCCATGAATCCATCTATTCAATCTATATCAATCTATATTGACTGAACCGAACCATGGATATACTCCGTTTACATGACTATCCATTATATCCATTCCATTTACTGATATTATGGTTTCGGCAAGTCATTCATCTATATAACAAAACAGTACAATCAATACAAAAGACATTACGGGGTTTTAAAGGGGTAGATTGGTACGGAAGGTGTTAGAAGTGGCACGAGACTGTAACCATAATACATTTAACCTGAATATCCATTACTGTTGTACCGTGGCTGAACGGTTCCTTATGCTCCGTATATTTTAGTCTCCGGAATAGTGGGACTCCTCTCGTATACACTGGCATTTTCTGTACCAAACTACAAACAACTGCGTTAACATTATAATAAAACATTACTAGTTATATTTTCTTTCTGTCTATTCTATCTCTACTCATCTTTGGGACTTATCGAGCAATTGTTCGCTGACGACATTCATTTTCTTCTTTTTTGGGAATGTTGTCAGGTGGATCGGACTCACTGGAGATCGAGCCCAGCACTGAAGATTTGAAGCAGTTAGCATTTGACCCAGAGCTTTAGATACTTGTACATACTATTTCCATTTCAGTTATGTCATTGTTTAGGCAATACTTTCTATTCATGTATTTACATTTCCAGTTGTACTTGTAAAGAATTGTTAATAAATAAAAGTTGATGTTCAATTACATCTATTGTCATTTTTCTTGTGTACATTTACTTTATATTGCTTAGATACGCTTAGCATATTTACTTCAGAGTAAATACGTAGCGGGCCCAGTCGCGTCCCCTTACCGTACACCGGGAAGTGGGGAGTGATAATATGATCTCCATATTTCTCTATTTTATATGAAGTTTTAATTTATCAACCGGTATATCAAGTTGAAACGAGATTGTTCCTTTCAATTCAAACTATATTGTAGCCTTTGAGATGGTCAAGACCGTATCTTTACCATTGGATCTACTCACAAAACACATTAATGTCCAAATTTGGACCATCATCAATGAACAAGATAGTCAATGAAAATTTAGTTTGTTGGGGTGGTAAATGAAAGTGGTATAAATGAGATAAGATAATGGATAATGGAGAAAATGGAAGTGATAATTCTTGTTCTGGTGGCAAATAGGGTTTTTGGTGGAAAAAATAATGAATTTGGAGAGAAAATGAAGTGGTTGGAACATTTAATGCTTAGTCCCTTAAGCAAAAATCAACAAAAAAACAACTCGGGATAGAAGTTACATGCAAGCCATCAGAAATTACATGCAACTCAATTGCAGATTTAATTGCCAAGAATTTGGCAGCTGGCTTGTGTGCTTGCGCACATGGATGCCCAAGGGCATTTCTGGGAATAAAAAAAGTCTTTTGTATTTGAGAGAATCTTTGATGGGCCTAGGGGTTTTTCAAATTTATTGAAAAAGCCCATGGATTTTTTTCTCCAGTTTTAAAAGGGCCGGGGGCTTTTCAATGATTTATCCTAAAAATAATAGAATTTTGAGGTTTTGATTTTTAAAATATATCTAACTTTTTATTAATTTATTCTTAAAAGATTTTAGAAGAATGAAAACTTAGTTTTGATTTTTTTTTTCTTTTTAAAGTATTTTTCTCAAAATCATGAGTGCTTTTCTTAACAAGTGTCGAGAATTAAACTGGCAATTTCTTTTTTACAAACCTTCTCGGTAAAAAAGCTGAGATACCATCTGACACCAATTACGAAATTAAAGCGTAAGCTTAGACGAAATATGGCTAATCCTTTATCTGTACTAAAGGCTTAGCTTATTTATTATTTGAATTCTAATAATCAAAAATCAAACTAAATTCTTGAAAAATATGCATTCTAAATGTGGTGTTCAAATGCAGCTTAATTCACATAACAATGATAATTATCAATCAAGTTTAGGTATTGGATTAGCTCAGCAATTTCCTAAAGTCGGCCCATGATCAATGAAAGCAGGCTTAATTTTGTGGGCTTAAGGAAGGACTTGACCTAATTTTGTCAACTCAATATCAAGTCATTAATCGATGACCATAAATAATTTGTATTGTCTATGGGAGGAATATGATTGAAGGAATTCTCAATTTTGATAGAGTTAATACTAAAAATATAAACTTTTTTCTTCTTCTTTTCTTTCTTTGGTATGTTATATACGCATGTAAAAATTCTAATCCCACAACTTTAGTCTATAGTTTTTAAGAGATTAAAATGTGAAAACGAATTGAATTATTTTTATGTTCCTTAAAAGAAGATGTTAGATTCGAGAAGTTCACCTCAATAATTTGCTAATTAAATCTGTTATCGTTAATCATGGTAGTTTCTTATGGTTTTAAAACTTTTTTTTTTCAAAGTTTTCTAGGATTTGCTCAAATTTATTGGGAGTTTGGTGAACTTCAGCATTATTTTTATTTGTCATTCTTTTCTTATTGTGCCACGTTCTGCAAGTTGCAAGAAGTTTAAATCCGTAAAGTCTAATTAAAATTTAAATTTAAATATGTGAAATCACAATCACAATTTGCAAAATCAGAGGGTTTCACTTTCAAATGTATAACTCCGAATTTAGATAAATCCGAAAAAAGATGGGCAATAGGATTCGAATTGAACTTTGAGGAATTAACCTTGAGCCTTTGTCAGTCACTAGGCCAATTTGAGATTAGACAAAGAGTGTTTATCTTTATATTTATTAAATTGTCAGCACCGCTTGGTTATAAATTTCTCTCGATCAAGATATACCGGTTTACTCGACCTATCTTGGATCCGCCCGTGATCAGCAAAGACAATTTTGAACTTTATCACACGGTGATACAAACGTGGGCTCCAAAATGTGCTGGTGACTACCCAAAGAAAACCATAATAATTAGATAAATTATCAAAAAGACCTCGGCCAATTTTCTCCCTGTCAAATAACCCCTGGTTCTTTTGATTTTGTTAAAAAAAAAAACCGGGCCCAATTAAAACCCCTTAATATCAGTTGCATGTTATATCTAAATAGTTGCATGTAATATCTAAGCAGTTACAGTTTCAGTTGCCTATAATATCTAGACAATTCTCTGTAGTATCTCAGCAGTTTCCTGTTATATCCAAGCAGGTGGAGGGAATACAAGGCTCAAATGAAATATAGCCAAAGGGTTTTACCACAAAGATTTTGAACGGTAGGCCCTTGCCAACAATTTTGAAAATACCAATGGTTCCGGAGCAGGCCGGTGACTTTTTGACAATTAACCCTAGTAATCAAGATTTAAAAAAACACATTCTACAAAGATCAAATTGTAGGCATAAGTGAATTTCAAAAGTGGGGTCAAGTAGGATAATAATAATAATAACAGTCCATCCTTTTCTCATTTAGACATGGGACCAAAATCATGCGGCATTACAAAACTTTGTGTGGTTCCCACTTTGACCTAATTGACGACACACCTCGTGGCTTGTTTCCTCCCCTTTTAACTTAATCCCTTTCACCTCTCTTAACCACAAAATACAGTAGAGCTATCCATGGCCTTAAGCCTTGGATTAAAACTAGAGGCGTCAAAGACGGCTCGCGATGGGTTTCCAGGATGGTTTCTCACTAGCGAAATTTTGTTTATGAGGCTAGAATTTAACATGTTTTCAGTTCTATATATATCCATGCTTCTGTGTCTCGTTTAATGACAGAAAAAGATTGGATATGAGCTACTCAAACAATCACCCTTATGTTTGTGTTCAATTCTATCATTCTTATGTTTTTTAGATTAAGAAAGGCTAACTTAAGTTTATTGTTTTAAGTAATGATGTCATGTATGATTCCTCACTAGTTAATCATGCATCTAAAACATTTAAGTTTGATAACAAAAATGTTGCTAGCTTTCCTAAAGCATTGGCACAAGATATTTTTGCAGATTTCATCTATCAATTAATGAGCCCAAACATCAATATAGAAATGTTGTATTGGATGCCTTTTTCAATATCAATTAAAATTAAGCGATGAACAATAATCGCGTGCCATTCGTCCTGGTTGGATGTATCTGTTCTGATCATATTATGCATGATGCACATTATCTACCTGCATATCATGCATCCTATAATTCAAGATGGGTAGTAATAGATATGAAGAATATTAGTATCATTTTTGCAAGGTTGCTTAAGAATTTTCATTTGCTAGCTGCTCTAACTTTATAGAAATCATCTTCATAATTATAATAATTAAGAGAATAAATTAAATTTTGGTCATATAATTTGAGAGAGAGAGAGAGAGGGAGGGAGAGGGGTGGGGTCAATGGTCAAAGGAAGCAGAAGCAACCAAAGTTAGTTGGCAACATCAAAATATGCTTCTCAAATAATGACTCTCTCTCTCTCTCTCTCTCAATCTCTCTCAATTTCTTGGAATTGATTTCTTTGCCTTGTCAGCTTATATCACATCAAACCCGTGCGAGTTCACGTGCCCCCTTCCCTTTGCTCATGATATGATTTCTTTACCATTTTTTGTTTGCAGAGATGTTATTATATTTAATTTTTAATTTTATTGTATCGTACAATGATGACAGATCAAGCTAAGTTTAAGTGTTTAACACAAGTTTGATCCTGAAATTTTTTTTATGACAAATTTCCTTGGAAAGAAAAAAATGCCCTGCTAATTGTCATGTCCGCTCCCCAAAGTATAGAATACGAGATCTTACTATGCCAGCCATGCTTCTACGGTCGAGGAAAAATCCCGCCATAGTCACACTTCGGCTTCTAGCGTTACATGATAACCAGTAATTCAAGCACAAATAAAGAGAAATAATAGTCACTAATTTATTACTTTTAAACCAGATAAGAGTTCAATGGATACAAAGTCTTAAACGACAAAAAGAAACAACTAACAAACGATAACGCATGTTCTATTATTGAAAGTAAAACTAAACGATAAAAGCAGATGCCGCTGATCTATATCTCTGCGAGCTCCTCGAAATAAGGCAAGTCCCGTTCTGAGGCTGATTCCACTTCTTTCTCTAAGCATGCATGCTCATATTGTTAGAGCGGCACATAAATGTGATATAATAATATATAATATGTTGCAGGGACCATAAATAAGAACTAAAATTTATAAAGCAGAAACACGAGATTATAAAACAAAATAGATATAGGGACAGCATAGCATGTGAAATATGGCAAAATTCAAATGTAATTTTCGAGTCTGATGGAGGTCCTTTTCGGGTCTCTTTCAGGTGTTGTCTTCCGTCGATCTCTTGGCGGATTTTGGAGATGATCTTCTGTTGTGTGTGGGTCTCAATGGGTTTTGAGGAGATTGCTGATTTGAGGGGCTTAACGCCGAGTACTGCAAGGAAGTCCTAGGGTGGTTTGGTACCACCGATGACCCTCCGACGATCAAGTTAGTATTAGATCCGAGCAGCGTAACGGCTGAGTGGAGTAAAAAATGGCTTATTTGACCCCTATGTGATGGGGGTTTATATAGCGGTGGCGGCACGCGGCAGCAGGCGCGAGAATCTCGCCAGCAGTTACTTCCCGTCGTCACGCCCGCGTAGAGAGCGGATCGCCCATTAATAGGGATCATGAATGTGTGGAACGTGGGATGTTGCTGGCGAAGAATCCGCGCATGGCGAGATTTGCGGAGCGGCGGTTACGCCTGTGAGCGGTAGAGTTGGTCGGAGGACCAAGGAAGACGGCCTCGGCCGGGGGGGGGGGGGCTCGAGGACGAGCGAGAAGGCCGAGGAGTCTGGGTCTTGTGGCAGCTCGGGGCGAGTTGAGGGGCCGAGGAGGCCAATTTGCAGGGGGGCCCGAGGAGGGCTAGCTTGTGCTTGCAGGTCGGGTATAGGGGTGGCCTGGTCGGCCTCTGTGGGCCCTTTCTACTGAGTTCTGGGACACGCCATCTGCCACGTGTCCTGATCTTGGGGATCGCCAATATTGAGCATCATCATTAGCCCCCCACTCTTGTCCCGACCAGCTAGCGGGTCGGGTCAGGAGTGGACTGCCGGGCCGTCCGGGGTGCCGCCCGGGGTAAGCTTCCTCCTAAGGTTTCGTCGGGACGCGTCCCCGGGCCGTGAGCTGTCTTTTCTGCCAGTGAATCAGGACGAGATCTCTGCATTTAAGGAAGGTGCGTCGGTTCGTGCATCTTGCCATTGAAGCGACGGTCCACGTGTCAAGCGTCGGTTGGCTGACGCGACGTGTGTAGACCTGCGATGCCTGAAAAGGTGCGGTCCAGTGTGGGAACGACAAGTGGAGCAATCGGAGCCGTTGGACGCGAGGAGGCATTTTGGCGGGAGATGAAGGGCGCTGTTGGATGAGGTCGCTCGTGGTGATAAATAGGGGTGGGGCCTATCCCAGGGCCCCCACTCCTTCATATTTTCCCGTTCTAAGTCCTGGTAGCTCGGCGCTCGTCTTCTTTCTTCCACTTTCGTTTCCCAAGGATCCTTCTTCTCAAGATTAGATGTCTTCTTTTATCGATTCAGTAGATGTTGTTGAAGTAGGTTCTAGGAACCTTTTAGGTGAGCCTGAGTCCTCCCGGGAAGCAGGGATCGGGCCCTTTTCCCGGGATCGTGCGGCGGGGGCAGTCCCCCAGGGATGAAGCGGTAGATGCTGCCCCCGGCGTCTCGTGTTAGGTGAGGTATGAGGACGTGCTTGCCTATGCTCGGGCTCGCTTCCACATCCCCTCACGTTATACGCTTCGTCTGACCAAGGAGGGAGAGAGGGCAGACCAAGTACGGGGCAGGGAGATCGTCCTGTATTTGGAAGTTTTTTGGGGTGGAATGCGCTTGCCCTTCTCTCCTGAGGTCGTTGAAGCGTTGAACTTCTTCGGGTTAGCCCCCGGCCAGTTAGTGCCGAACTCATGGAGGATTCTCCTCGGGTTCCTGATCCGCCTGAAGTTACAGACGATTTGCTTCAGCCTCTTCCTCCTTGATTCTTCCCTCATCTTCAAAAATCACCCTGGTGGTCGAGCGGGCGACTCGAGGTGGGTTTACTTCTCTTTCAGAAAGCGACAGGAGGGCACCGCCGGGACGGGGGTTGTGGCCCTGCCTTCTTCCATCCACGACTGGAAGAAGAAGTTCTTCTTCATTTCCCCTCCCGAGGGCGAGGACTGGCCCATGCCTACAAAGTGGTCGAGGGAGAAATACTTGCCGGGGAACCAGTCCAGTGACCCCGTCGCGGTGAGAGTGGCGTCGTGGGATCCCATCCCCCGTTTCGACGTGTTGTTGTCTGAGAGGGTCCTGAGTTGGGCCGGGCTCAGCCTCGTTGAGTTCGTCGGTAAGTTTAGGTTTGCTTTTTGGCTTGTATATTGCTTGTGTCGCTGACTTCTTGACATTCGATTTTGTGCAGGACCTATGGACATGGACTCCCTCCGAGCTTCCATGCGCCAGCCGAGGAAGGTCGCAAGGGCTGGGGGTGCCGGCTCTTCCCGCTCAAAGGCTGCCCCGGCTCCTTCTCCTCCGGTGGTCGCGTTCCGCGAGCGTTCGGAGGCGGATCTCGCCCCGAGGCCCAGCAGAGTGTCGGGCCGGAAGCGGGCTCGGATTCTGGAGGACCCGGCCTTGGAGGAGGAGATCGGCTCTCCCTCGGAGCCGCTCAAGAGAAGATCTTCCCGGGGCCTGTCCTCGCCGATCATGGTGGAGGAAGGGGGCCTCCAGTTTGCAGTGCCTTCGGGGCTATCTGTCGCGGATAGCCTGCTGCATGAAATAGAGACATCTGCCGGGGGTAGAGTCCCCGAGAGACCTTCAGGGTTCAGCTGGCGTCCATCGCCCAGGAGTCCGTGCAGGTAAGTTTTTGGTTTTTATTTTATTTTATTTTATTTTATTTGAGATTTGGTGCCTCCCTCGTCTTCCTGATCTCTCTCCTGCCTTTCAGGTTCTCCAGCACATTGCCCTCGCCTTACACATGGAGGCCGAGGTGATAGCCCCGACGATGAAGGTTGCGGGCCAGCTGGCCTCATTGGAAGAGAGCTCCAAGCGGGAGCTGGAGGCGGTGATGGCGAGGGCCGCCGTCCTGGAGGGCGAGGTGGAGGCCGGAAAGCGGGAGGTCGCCCGGTACCGCGAGACGGCCGCGGCTGCCGAGGCCAAGCTCGAGGACGCTCGGGTGCTTGCCGGCAACCTGAAGAAGACGGTGAAAACCCTCCGGAAGGGGCTGGGGGCGGCCGAGTCGGCGAAGTCGGCCGACCTGAGAGCGGCGAAGTTGGCCGACCTCTCGGCGGCGAAGGCGGTGGAGGGCTATAAGAAGTCGAAGGGCTAGTATGATGACCTGGCCGTTGCCACGACCCTCATCTGGCACGAGGCCCTCGACGCCGTTAAGGCCCGGATGCCGGGGTTCGCCGACGAAGAGCTCCGAGCCGATTACCCCCTCACGGACGCCGATGAGCAGGGGCAGGAGATTCCTGGCAAGGAAGTCGCCGAGGACCCAGCTCGCCTCGTGGTGGATGTCGAGGGCCCCGAGGTCGCTCCTGGCCCTGAGGCCTAAAGCCCCCGTCTTCCTCCTCCTTTTATTTTGTTGCTTCTGGAATTTTGTAAGCCTCCGGGCATTTTGTAAGGCTGGGGAGCCAAAAATACCCTTTGTAAAGACTTTGCCTTTTAGTAATAAAACTTTTTCTTTGGTTTCATCGGTTTGCACTTTGTCTTTTGTTCATGAAGAATGCTCGTAAAATATCTCTGCTTGCACTGTTGGGCTTCCATGTCAGGTCGGCCATCTGTCTAGCAATCGTTCTTCGAGTTGATTTCGATCACTTGCCAAGCGTGCCAAGTGCTGCCGAGAAGGAGGCGTCTCCATGGCCCCGAAGTCGAGGGGGGATCGCTCAGACTCGGATAGACTTGATGCCCCCTGTTGGGGTCCCGGATTTTTTGCATGTGACGGGCAGAGGGCTGTTCGTCGTGTTGTCGCCGAGCATGAACGGGAAGCTGCTCGGTTATCCCTTGGTGAGGGCCTTTCACTTCTGGCGTCGCGAGCAACAACCCCTAGCCGGGGCTGGTCGAGCGAGAGTCGGGCTCGACTGCCTCTGGGAGGACTTCGGGTCCTTAGCGCTGGAGGGGCTGTAAGAAGCCCACTAGGGATGATCGGGTGGTGAAGCTGCGCGGTTGCCTCTCAGCGAGGGGTTAGTTCTCTAGCGTCGTGAGTAGGCAACTACCAGCCTGGGATGAATGAGCGGGGTAGCCGCTCGGGTGCCTCTTGTGGGGCTTCGATCCCTGGCGTCATGGGTAGGGAGCTACCAGCCGGAGATGACCGAGCAGGGTAGCGGCTCGGTTGCCTCTTGCGAGGGCTTTGATCCTTCAGGATGGGGACCGAGCAGGGTTACTGCCCAGTGCCTCTTGGCAAGGACTTTGATCCCTGTCGGTTGTGGTAGGAAGCTACCAGCCGGGGATAGCCGAGCAGGGTAGCTGCTGAGCTGCCTCTGAGGAGGACTTGGATCCTTAGCGTTGGAGGGGCTCTAAGAAGCCCACTAAGGATGACCGGGCAGTGAAGCTGCGCGGTTGCCTCTTGGCGAGGGCTTAGTTCTCCGGCATCGTAGGTAGGCAACTACCAGCCTGGGATGAATGAGCGGGGTAGTCGCTCGGGTGCCTCTTGTGGGGGCTTCGATCCCTGGCATCATGGTAGGGAGCTACCAGCTGGAGATGACCGAGTAGGGTAGAAGCTCGGTTGTCTCTTGAGAGGGCTTTTGATCCTTCAAGACGGGGACCGAGCAGGGTTACTGCCCAGTACCCCTTGACGAGGACTTTGATCCATGTCGGTTGTGGTAGGAAGCTAACAGCCGGGGATAGCCGAGCAAGGACTCAACTGCCTCTGGGAGGACTTTGGTCCTTAGCACGGGAGGGGCTGTAAGAAGCCTACCAAGGACCCTCGGCCGGGCAGGGTTACTGCCCGGTGTCTCTTGACGAGGGCTTTTGTCCTGAAGGATAGCCGAGCGAGGGATCCTCGGGCTCGACCACCTCTGAGAGAGATTTTGATCCCTGTCGGTCGTGGTAGGAAGCTACCAGCCGGGGATAGCCAAGCAGGGTAGCTGCTGAGCTGCCTCTAAAGAGGACTTGGATCCTTAGCGTTGGAGGGGCCGTAGGAGGCCTGCTAAGGATAACCGAGCAGTGAAGCTGTGCGGCTGCCTTTTGGCGAGGGCTTTGATTCCTGACGTTGCGAGTAGGGAAGCTTCCGGCCAGGTGTAGCCGAGCAGGGTAGACGCTCGGCTAATTCTTCATGAGCTTTAGCTCGACCATCCAGTTGTAGGCATGGGGAATAAGAACGGTCGCGGCGACCATGCGCGTAGCATGGGCATTGAATGTGGGGGGAGGCGAAGCGCCAGGGTCACGTCGTTTCGATTTTACCAGAGAAGGCTTGATGATCGCCGCGTGGCAGCGACTTGTTGAGTGAAAGCGGGCGACTGTTGAACTTCGTTAGGGCGCAGTGGGCTATATAAGGCTGGAGGAGCACTGGTCCTTTCTTCCTTCATAAACAGATCGTCGAGAATGCAAGACTTCCCCTTTACCATCCCCGATATCATCCGATTCGAAGACGTATACCTTTATGACCAGAACTGCACCGAGGACAAGGTGCAGTTGGTCTATGGGAGCATTGAGGACCACTTCGGCCGGCTGCTCCCCCGACGCTCCTCCCTGATGCAGCTGCTAATGTACTCCATCTGGAGGGCGTCGCCGGGGCTTTTACAACCCTCTGTCTGAACAGCTCTATGACGAGGCCATGGGCAAGCTGCGGTCTCCGAGGCGCTTCAGCCTGATCTCCGTGAACCGGCTGGCCTGCTCAGAGGCGCTCATCCGCGAGTGCTACGAGCTGAGGCTCGGGGTCGACGCGCACAGGGGGAACCGAGGGCAGAGGTTGGATCTGGCGAGGCCTCGGCTGGCGGAGATCTTCACCGAGTATCACGAGCAGTGCTCTCTGCACCCCCTTCCCCCGTTGTTGTAATTTTCTCTTTTTCTTTTTTTGTATGTATGGCTGAGGAGCCCATAATACCTCTTTTGAATAAATGAGATCTTTCCTTCTTTTCGCAGTATTCCATTGATCTTTATTACATTAACAATAGACCCTAGGAAAAGTTTTCATCGCCCTAGAAGAAAATTACATGCTAATAGATGACCTTATTAGTGCGGCCCGAGCTCCCCGGAGGCTTGTTGGTCTCCATGCCCGGCACCGGGCATGGGGCTCCCTGAGCACGGGATTGATCATCTGTCGAAACGAGCATGATCTGGCCGATGGTCAGCTCGGCGGGAGGAGGACACTGCTCCTGCTCGTAGTCGGCCTGTCGTTTGTCCCTCAGGTAGGTGGCGAGGTGCCCCGATCGGATGAGCTCCTCGATGTAGTCCCGGAGTTGCTTACAATCCTCCATGGTGTGGCCCAGCGTCTGGTGGAAGGCGCAGTAAGGGCCCCAGTTTCGCTTCGAGGCCTGACGCTGGATTGGAGGGAACTTGAAGAACCCCTCGCTCTGGGCCTCCTTTAGTAATACCGCGAGGGAGACTTTGAGTGGGGTGTACTCCTTGAACTTTGGGTGATAGGGCTGCTGACGATCCGACCTCTCTTCCCGAGTCCTCTTCTTCTGGTCGGTCCTTTCTGCATGGGGGAGGTTTGCGTTCACCTCGGACTCCAGCTGAACCTTGCGCTCGGTCCATGCCTTGACCTCGGCCATGGTCTTAGGCTGTGCCAACGCAAAGGAGCGTAACCACTCCTTGTGCCTAAGCCCATATCTGAGCGCCGTGATGACGGTCTCGTCCCGGTGCTCGGGGACCTTGAGGAGGGCTTTGTAGAAGCGGGTGATGTAAGCTTTGAACGTCTCCTTGTCCCCGCTCTTTATTGTGAAGAGGTAGTCGACCGTGCGCTTCTGCCGACTATTCCCAACGAAGTGGCCGAGAAAATGAGTAGCCAGCTCGTCGAAGGTCAAGATTGAGCGAGGCTCAAGCCCTCGGAACCAGTCCCGACCTGCGCGGATGAGGGTGGCTGGGAAGGCCCTGCACTGGGCGGCGTCGGAATGGTCCTGGAAGCTCATCCTCACGGTGAAGGCATCCAAATGGTCTTTGGGGTCGGTTTTCCTATCAAAAATATAGACCTTCCGGGGATTGTTGCGCGAGGAGACGTGGACAGCGAGCAGTCCCTCGGTAAACGGTTTGGTGAGCGAGTCGGCGGCGTACTGAGCCCCGTCGGCCGATAGGTGACCTTCCCGACGCATGCCTTTGATCTTCTTCTCGAGGGAATCGAGTCGGCCGTGGTACCTGTTCCCGTCGAAAATTTCTGCACGAAAGAGCCCAAGGTATCAAATGGCGGCGATACGCTTAAGAAAATGGGAACCAGTATCTTCCGGGCTGTTTTTTGATAAACTCCCGAATGAGAAACAGATAAATTCTGATGGTATCGAAAGCGGCTCGAAAAACCCTTCGATTTGATATATTATGGGCCTCGTAATTCATCCGGGATCAAAAGTTATGAGGAATTACGTGTCCACACGTGATGGGCTTTTAAAAACTCGCTGGAGGAGTTAAAAAATATAATAAAAACTCAGAAAAGACCCCAATGGGGCATCACGTGCTCACACGTGACCATGGGTCACGTGCAGACACGTGATGGGCTTTTAAAGCCTCTAAAATAATGAATAGAATTTAATTCTAAAAGTCAGAAAATACCTCAACGAGGTATCACGTGCTTACACGTGACCAATGGTCACGTGTTGACACGTGATGGTTAAAACTGAAACATAAATAAGCGGCTGAGAAAGGAACCCAATTGGGGGTCACGTGCTCACACGTGACCAAAGGTCACGTGCCAGCACGTGACTGGCTTTAAAAGCATTATAATTTAATAGAATTAAATTCTAAAAGTTTCTGAATCTTTCCAAATGGAAAAGGGTCATGGGGAACCGTTGGATTAAAAATCCAAGGGTGATTAAAAATCACTAATTTATGGAAAAACCTTGGACAAGGAAAGATTTCCCTGAAAATCTCACCAGGATAACAAATAGAATATCTTTTGGATTTAAAATCCACGGTGAATAAAATTCACTGAATGATCTAAAGGCCCAGATTAATGATAAATATAAATCAAATCTCTCAACATACAAATCAAATCTCTCAATGAGAGATTTGCTAAACAAATTGATTCTCTTCCTTCTCCTATAAATAGGAGCCAAGAAGAGAAGAGAAGGGATCTACTTTTTGGAGAGAAAAACAGAGGGAGGAGAATTTAATTCTCAAGAGAAGAAAAAGCAAAGAGAGGAGAATTTAATTCTCTGCAAAAGAAAAACCCTAGGTAAGAAAAAAGAGGCTTCAAAAGAGAATTTAATTCTCAAAAGAGTTTAACTCTTACATAAAGAAAAGAACTTAGTTCTTTCTCTGGTTGAGGATCTGCAAAGTGCACATCTCCCCATGAATTAAGAATTTAATTCTCATTGGGTTGAGATCCTGCCATGCAGATCTAAAACACAGAGGAGGAATTGAGTTTTGAGAATTTAATTCTCCCAAACTTTCAGGAATTTAATTCCTCCTAAAACAAAACTAGGGTTTAACCCTAATCAAGAATTTAATTCTTTTACAGATCTGGGAATTTAATTCCATTAAAAAGAAATCAGGGTTTCATCCTAAATAAGAATTTAATTCTTTCATGATAGGAATTTAATTCCTCCAAAATCATAATTAGGGTTTAACCCTACAAAGAATTCAATTCTTAAAAGATCTCTGTTCATGAAAAGAACTAGGGTCATGCGTCCCACGTGACCCCTGAACAGATCCCCCAAAATGAGAGGAGGAAAGTTTTGAGGCAATACCTCACGTGCTCCCACGTGACCCTCATTATATATGGAACAAAAGCAAAGGCAGAAACAATTCTGGGCGCTCTCACGTGACACTACGTGACCCCTAATAAATGTTCTAATAAATCAGGGCATGATTATACATCACGTGCCCACACGTGATGGCTATGAAAATTAAAAGTGTTTAACACTTGTTTGCAGAACAAAATAAAGGGGATCTGGCCCCACTTTTTGATGCCATCACGTGCTCCACGTGACCCCCGAAACACAGAAAGAAAAAGCAAAGGAAATGAAAGCTTTGGGCGCTCTCACGTGTTATCACGTGACCCCTCAGCAAATGCTTTAACAATCAGCGCACTAATCCTCCTCACGTGGCAGCACGTGATGCTCCAAAGAAGACATAAAAAGTGTTTAACGCTTACTTACAGAACGAAGAAAAGGAGATCTGGCTTCACATTTAGGGCGCTCTCACGTGACACCACGTGACCCCTAATGAGCATTCTAACAGACCAGAGCGGGGGTCTCCATCACGTGCTCACACGTGATGGCCGCCAGAATTAAAAGAGTTAAACACTGATCTGCAGAATAAAATAAAGGGAATCAGGGCGCTCTTACGTGTCCACACGTGACCCCTCTCTCCTTAGTGTTTAACACTAATCTGAAGACTTTGCTCTCAGTGTTTAACACTGATTTTCTTAGTGTTTAACACTAATTTGGAGAACTCTATTGGCAGTGTTTAACACTGATTTGCTTAGTGTTTAACACTAACTTGAAAACTCTGTTCCCAGTGTTTAACACTGATTATCTTTTAGTGTTTAACACTAACTTGCTAATCTTATTCCCAGTGTTCAACACTGTTGGTCTTTAGTGTTTAACACTAGCTTTAGCCCAATTGGCTAAGTTTCTAGAGGCAAAGCCTCTCCTTCAATGGACCAGCGGAGAGCCAATATTTCAAACACAATTGGACTTAGCCCAAATTGGCCATAAGTCCTCAAATCATCTTGAACTGAGCACATCTGCTCTTTCAACCAACTCATTGGTTCAAGGGTACATCTCGGAACTCCTTTGATATTTGTCGTTGTAATCCTTCAACGTCTTCAGAGAGGTGACGGGTCCCGACAACCACACATCAACACGCACTGTGGGGTCCTTAAACTCATGGACTTATGCGTCCCTAAACCAAGATACGGACAGTGGGGTCCTTAAACCCGCGGACTTATGCGTCCTTAAACTAACGGACTAATGCGTCCTTAAACACACCCATATGGACCGCAATTTCCTTAAACTACCAATGGACCGCAACGTCCTTAAACTACCAATGGACCACCATGTCCCTAAACTGGCAATGAACCACTATGTCCCTAAACTGGAATAATAGAGCCTCCAAATGCTCTTTTGTCGGATCTAAACGATACCGTTAAGTCGATCTTAGTCCCAAACTGGACTAACATATCCTTAACAACCGTTTAAGTTGATCTTAGCCTAAAAAATGGCTAACGTATCCTTAAACTTTCAAACAGACTTTAGTCCCAAATCGGACTATAAATCCCCTAATCAACTCTGGCTCAAGGGTACATCTCTGAACTCCTCTGACATCTGTCGTTGTAATCCTTCAACGTCGTCAGAGAGGTGACGGGTCCCGACGGCCATACATTCAATGGACCACTATGTCCCTAAACTGGAACATTAGAGCCCAAATGCTCTTTTGTCGGATCTAAACGATCCCGTTAAGTCGATCTTAGTCTCAAACTGACTAACGTATCCTTAACAAACGTTTGAGTTGATCTTAGCCTTAAATATGGCTAACGTATCCTCAAACCAAAACCTCAAACCCAAATCTAAGAAAAACACGGATTTGGACTAATCCACGCCCTACGGGCGACGACATAAATTGGTCTCCGTATACAATCCACGGGCAACCACAAACAAAACAAACACCCACGACACGAAGTGACCAGCTGGAGAAGGAGAAAGTTGTTACTGCAATGCGGTAGCGTAATTAACTGCAGGGGCTTGCGCCTGCAGGGAAGAGCGTCCCCACAATCAAAAACCCCTCAAGCGAGGGGGAATCTGACGAAGTCTGCTACATCGGACGCATCCGTTTAAACCTTCGATACATGGTGCCATAAATCAACTTGGCATCTTCGGAGAGGTGGACGGATAGCACCAATTAGCATCTGCCCCGAATCTCAGTGCCAAGACATCGCAGTCTTGTGCGCCGTCTTTCGGAGGGGAACAGATTCTGGCACGCCCGGTGGGGACCTTTTCCTCTTTCCACTCCACACTTCGTGTGTCGTGTTCGCGAGCAAATCGCGGTTTGTTGTGGTTGCTTGTGGATTCGAGGTACTAAGATTTGGTGTCTTGCTCCGTGCAGAAAACAGAAGATCAATGGCTTCAAACTGCACTACCTGCAACTGCAACTCTCGCTCCGTCCCTGCTGGAGGAGTGACTTATGGGCCCCAAGCGGCCTCCCTTTTCAAGATGCCAGTGGAGCAGGTAACTCAGGCCACCACTGGATTATTCTTCGGGACCATGCTCCCACCGTTGAGCTTCAATGCCACAATGACGTTGCAAGAAGCCCCAAAGAAGTCAGTCTTTGATCGGCTTATAACTACCGCGGCCCCTCTCAACAGGTCGCCCAACTTCAATACCTCAGTTTTCAACAGACTGGGCCAGAATGTCTATAAGCCCGCGATACCCGAAGCTGCCATCCCAAAGCGGATATCCATCCCGGCTCAAGCGGACAAAATTACTGGAAAGGATCCTCCTTCCAAGAAGCCAATTTTTACAAGGCTGGCCATTCCAGTTGCTGCTCCAGGCGAGGTCCTCAAAGCTGCTTCCCCTGCTCAGAGGTCTGTCTTTGACTGATTAGACATTGCTTCTCAACGGGTGTCAGTCTTTGACAGGCTAGCACCAATAACGGTCTCTCCTCAAAGCAGGGGGCATAACGAAGTCACCCCTACGGCCAAAACAACTCCATCCGCACGACGCGCTCGAGGTCGCCACTGGCGCCGAGTAAGGAAGGCTGGGGGCAACTCCCCCTCTGGATTTACTCCACCAGCTCCAACGGTGGGGATCGATGTTGCTGTTCCAACCGGGAACAGCTTTGAGCTGCTGAACAGGGTGCGCAGAAACTATCCTACTGCAGTGCTGAAGAGATCTCCTCCACCCGTGGAGAATGATACGGAAAAGAAGCTAGAGCAGCCCCCTCAACGGCCGTCCTCTAAAATTTACAAAGTCTGGCGACAGGTCCAAGAGTCGGTGATCGATCAAGACTGCCTCCGACGACAGAAAAAGATGAAGGTTCGACAGGGGAAGGATTACTCTGTCAAACCACAAAAAGCAAAAACTACTTGGGTGCCCACTACAACGGCTCCCTTAACTCCAATCACTCAAAAAAGGAGGCCACAAAAAGCCCCTGTGAACATGGCGAAGCATAAAAGCGCTGAACACAAACGCCCCAAATCTGGGGGCATGGTGGTGCACACTGTTTATATGGCTTCTGGAAAGGAGGAAAGCCGCACTTCTACAGGCCACCGACCGCTCACCCGATCCGTGACGAAAGCCCAGGAGCAACAACAAAAGCTTCAGGAAATAATGACTGCAATGGCTGCACTCACTGGGCCAAAAGAAAGCTCTGAAACATCCTCGGATGAGCGTCAAGAACAAGAAACTGACGCTGAGTTTTTTCGCCGGATATTAGAAAAAAAGGATAAAGAGGCTGCGGAACAAGCAGCCAGCATAAGGAAAATGGCCCTCCTCCTCCAAGATATGGTAGGGATGATGTCACAGCCGGACCCTCCAGCTGAAGACCCTCCAATCATTGTTAAAGATGACGGAGGGGAGACATCTAATCCTCCGCCATCTATTTCAGCAGCCAAAGATGAAACCATTTCCAAGACTGCTCTAGACGATTATATAGCTCAGCAGATCCGGATTCATCAGGCGAATGAAGCGACTGGGCAAATTGTTAGAACTGGACGACCGTATCCGAGCTGGTATGACCAAATCAGTTACCCGCCGGGATATACGATCCCTAAATTCCACGTATATAAAGGGACGGGGAATCCGCATCAGCATGTCGCTCAATTCAGGGCCTTATGCGGCAATACTGGAGGCGATGACAAATTGTTGCTACGTCAATTCGTCGGCAGCTTTTGAATGGTATTCGGAGCTACCTAACGACTCTGTCAAAACATTTGCAGAGATGGAACTGCTGTTTACACAAAGATTCGCAAGTGCTAGTGAACGCACCCCGATTACAGCACTGATAAATGCCAGGATAAGGCCCGGCGAAACGTGGGTCCAATACGCAACACGATGGCGGAACCTATGGTCGAAATGC
Source organism: Agapanthus africanus (assembly GCA_030015575.1). Lineage (NCBI taxonomy): Eukaryota > Viridiplantae > Streptophyta > Magnoliopsida > Asparagales > Amaryllidaceae > Agapanthus > Agapanthus africanus. The sequence continues at coordinate 435,705,496 of JASDDO010000008.1, read as the reverse complement.
GAACAACACATAGAAGAGGCACCTGCGGTAGGCATGTTTGTGGGCACTCTCGATCCACAGGCGACCATCTCACAATTCATGATGTTCTTCAGGCCGACCACCTTCCAGGCCTTGATTGACAAATTAGCCCAAATGGACCAGATGGGCCATAGGCCTTCTTCTTCAAAGACAGAGCCTTGGAATGAAAAGGGCAAAGGGAAGGCAACCTTCGTTGCCAATACTCAACAACGGTCGAACAACTCAAAGCCGGTCGTTCGCCAAAACAACGTGCGTCCACGCCCATCCCTCGAAGAGAGGCTAGGACGTCCTTACTCGTTTCCGCAGAATAAAACGAGAAGACTGTTTGAGCTGGCAGTGCGCAACAGACTTATTAATCTGCCGAGTCCAAAGCGTCTGTCGTAGCTAGGCGATCTTAATAATCCCAATTATTGCCCTTACCACCAAACGGTAAGTCACCCAATTGAGGATTGTTTCGTCTTTAAGGGATGGATCGAGGATCAATACCTGCAAGGCAAGTCCACGCTGTCTGAAAGCTGGAAGGTAAACCCCCCATAGCCGCACTCTCCAAAGAAGACGGACACGCCGGGGGCAACTTGTTCTTTCGTCGAGAATGAAAACGATGGAGAAAACTTATCGGATGAATCCGAAGACTACGTAGCGACTTGTCATGTGATTTCTCATTCACTGACGGATGAGGAGGAGGATCCTTGCGCTGAGAAATCAATGGCGGACCCTGAAACAGAAATTCCGCGGCCGTCAGACAAGTTGATCGATGCCTTCCTAAATGGAATTCGTCTGAAAGCAAAAGCCAATCAAGAGCATGAAATGGCCATACTGGAAAGAACCAAGGTATTCCCGTCAAATCAAAAGCCACACACTGCGGGTAAAAACAAATTCAAGACGAGGAAACGGTTCGCCAAAGCTCTATCAGTAGGAATGAAGCTACCGCCCTCTGAAGAAAATTCTTTCTCTGAGGTAGAGATGCACCCTAACTTCTGTTTATATCATCAGAAGATCATACACCCTACCGAAGACTGCGAATCCTTTAACTGTTGGTGGTAAGGGTATGTCGCTCAAAAGCGACAATTCGACAGGACAAAGTGTGAAGCTTGTGGACATCGGAAAAATGCGATAGATGAGCGCAAAAGAGCCGCCGCCGACTGTCATATAGCCGACTTCAAGGGATCACAAATTATCACCTTTGGAAGCGACTCTGACGAAGAAGCTACCCCCAACTCTTCCATCGGGGAATCTATTTCAAAAATAAAGGAATTGAGAAGCTGCGAGAACGTTCAGCCGTGCAATCGCATGCTACTCGGAAAAAATCTCGTCCCCGTAAACAAAGGATCGAACAAAAAGGATAAAAGAAAAGGAAAAAAGGCCCTCGTCGCCAACACTCACCAACAATCAGGTGACCCTAGACCGGTTGCTTGCCAAAGCAACAAGCGGCAATCCCTCCAGGAAAAGTTGAAACGTCTTTACTCGTTTCCGCAAGATAAAACAAGGGGACTGTTCGAGCTGGCAGTGCGCAACAGACTCATTAATCTGCCGAATCCAAAACGTCCGTTGCAGCCAGGCGACGTTAATAATCCTAATTATTGCCCTTACCACCAAACAGTAGGTCACCTGATCGAGGACTGCTACGTCTTCAAAAACTGGGTTGAAGACCAATACCAACAGGGCAAGTTCGCGTTGTCCGAAATTTAGAAGGTGAACCCGCCACAACCGCATGCTCCGAAAAATATGGACACGCCGGGGGCATCATGCTCATTCATAGAGAAAGCCTAACGGACCACTACGTCCTAAAACTGGATAACGGACCGAAACGTTCTTAAACTAACAACGGACCGAAACGTCCTTAAACTAACGGCGGACCGCAATGTCCTAAAACTTGCAAATGACCGAAACGTCGTTAAACTACTCCTAACCCGCAGCATTTTCAGGCTGACGTGGTAAAAAAAAAAACGGTACGTCCACAAGCAAAATGGGCACGGATGAAAACCCGAAAGGGCTCCGTGAGTAAAAACAGTAGGGCTACCGGCGAGTGTTCGTGAAAACCCGAAAGGGCGCGACCTCGTTAAAAAAAAAACAAAAAAAAACGGTATGTCCATAAGCAAAATGGGCACAGATGAAAACCCGAAAGGGCTCCGTGAGTAAAAACAGCAGGGCTACCGGCGAGTGTTTGTGAAAACCTGAAAGGGCGCAACCTCGTTAAGAAACACTTATAGGGTCCTCTCGACCCTGTAAGGAGAAACCACCTGCGTGAGATCCTTACGACTCATAAAGGAACAACACACTTAGCGATCCTCACGATTCCGAAGGAGAAAATACACTTGCGAGATCCTCACGACTCGTAAGGAGAACTCTCTTGTGGGACCCTTACGGCTCATAAGATTTGAAAGTCTTAAGTTGCAGAAACCTTAACCTGTTCTTAAGCAGCCCCCACAACCTTCGATATTGCCCTACAAGCGGCTCATAATGACCCTTGTATACAATCCACGGGCACGAATAAATATTTCCCTAACAAAGTCCCATCCGTGACTAGGGATATGCATGTACAGCAAACAACACTTGTAAGTCCTCTCGACTTATAAGGAGAAAACCCTTTTGTAAGATCCTTACGACTTACAAAAGAACATGCACTTAGGAATCCTCACGATTCCCAAGAAGAAAACACACCTACAAGATCCTCACGACTTGTAGGGAGAAATACCTTTGTGAGACCCTTACGGCTCATGAAGTCAAAAGCCTTAGCCGACAGGACCCTTAATCCTGTTTACTAAGCCGCCTTTGTTCGGGATCGACAGAGGCAAATGATGATTCGTTCCTGGCAATATTCCAGTTGTAGCGATGCTGATGCCTAAATCGGTATCAAATTCCAAGCCCTTTCACGGCAAATGATGATTCGCTCCTGGCAATATTCCAGTTGTAGCGATGCTGATGCCTAAATCGGTATCAAATTCCAAGTTCTTTCAAGGCAAATGATGATTCGCTCCTGGCAATATCCCAGTTGCAGCGATGCAGATGCCTAAACCAGTATCAAATTCCAAGCCCTTTCAAGGCAAATGATGATTCGCTCCTGGCTATATTCCAGTCGCAGCGATGCTGATGCTGAGATTGGCACCAGATTCCAAGTTCCACACCCGCGAGAAAAAATCAGCGAGCCAAAAAAAAAATGCATACGAAATAGCCGAAATGATGGGGCAACTTGCAAACAAAATCAGCAAGTAAAAATGTATGCATGAAAAATAGCCGAAATGATTGGGCAACTCGCAATAAAAAACAGCGAGTAAAAAGAAAAATAGCCGAAAAGATTGGGCACCGCGAAAAATAGCCGAAATGATTGGGCAATCGCGATTTTCGCGATATAAAAAGCTGAAATGATAGAGCATCGCGGAAAGAATAAAAAAAATGAAAGAATGAAAGTTTTTGCCCTACAGGTGAAATCACATTGATCCCTGTATACAATCCAGGGGCACAGATAAAAAGGGAACCATACCTTCCCAACAGGCTCCATCAGAAAGCGGAGCCAAATCTCGACGGTTAGTAGACAACTTAGAGATAATCTCGACATTTATCGCAATATTGCAGACATAATGTCAACAAACGAAGCAAAAAGAAGATCCCGAGCTTCAGGGTCTCGACGTCAACATCGACAACTTAGAGATCACAAACGGCGTTTCTTCTCACTCCAGCCAGATGCAGACGTGACGTCAACAATCGACCTCAGAGTCGCAACGAAACGGAACCATGGCAAAGTCCTTAGTTCCAAATCTCAATGGCCACATCTACAGCCTGGAGACCAACAACGGCGTGCCTCCTCATTCCAGCAAGACACAGGTGTTACACCATCAAGCGGAGCAATGGCAAAATCCCAACTCCGCCTTAGCATTCGTCTCATTACAGCAGACGCAATGTTAACAACGGCGTTCCTTCGCAGTCCAGCAGGATGTACATGCAAAGCTAATAAAAGACCCCATGGTCAGCAAAGCGGAGTGATGGCAAAATCCCAGCTCCACCTCAGCACTCGTCTCGTCACAGCGGACACATCATCAAGCAAAGCGGAACAGCGGCAACTCCCAGTTCCATGACTCGACGATGTACTCCCACAGATAGTCAAATCCCAACTCCGTGAAATGCGGATATAATCAACAAAATTCCTGGTCACGTGGAACGCGGATAACGTCACTCTTTGACCCCGTGGAAAACGTCCAGAGCGGATCCTGGTCTTCGCAGAGCATGGCAGTGAACCCGTGTGAAGCATCCAGAGCGGAGCCTAGTCCTCGCCTAATGCGGCAGTGAACCCGTGTGAAGCATCTAGTGCAAAATTCCTGGTCACGTGGAACGCGGATAACGTCACTCTTTGACCCCGTGGAAAACGTCCAGAGCGGATCCTGGTCCTCGCAGAGCACGGCAGTGAACCCGTGCGAAGCATCCAGAGCGGAGCCTAGTCCTCGCCTAACACGGCAGTGAACCAGTGTGAAGCATCTAGAGCAAAATTCCTGGTCACGTGGAACGCGGACAACGTCACTCTTCGATCCCGTGGGAAACATCCAGAGTGGATCCTGGTCCTCACACCAACATGGAGTGATCACCACCGCGACATTCGTCTCGATACAGCAGACGCGATACCAGCAAACGAAGCGGAGGCCAAATTCCTAGCTTCAGGGTCTTGACGGCAAGTCATATAAAGCCTGAAAGACAATCGGAGATCATCCCACACCAGCACGGAGTGGTCACCACCTTGACGTTCGTTTCGATACAGTAGATGAAATGTCACCCCAGCGTTCTTCCCCCAGCAGGATTCGGACGCGACAAAGCAAACGAAGCGAAGGCTAAATTCCTAGCTTCAACGTCTTGACGGTAAGTCATATAAAACCGGAAAGACATTCAGAGATCATCTCATACCAACGTGGAGTGATCACCACCTCGACGTTCGTCTCGACACAGCAGACGCAACATCACCGAAAGGAGTCACGGCAAAATCCCTGGTTCCAAACCTCGACGGTTCACCAGCAACCTAGAGACAACTGCGACATTCGTCTCGATACAGAGGACGCAATGCCAGCAAACGAAGCGAAGGCCCAATTCCTAGCTTCAAGGTCTTAACGGCAAGTCATATAAAGCCTGAAAGACCACCGGAGATCATCCCACGTGGAGTGGTCACCACCTCGACGTTCGTCTCGATACAGCAGACACAACATCACCAAAAGGAGTAACGGCAAAATCCCTAGTTCCAAACCTCGACGGTTCATCAGCAACCTAGAGACAACCATGACATTCGTCTCGATACAGAGGACGCGATGCCAGTAAACGAAGTGAAGGCCAAATTCCTAGCTTCAGGGTCTTAACGGCAAGTCATATAAAGCCTGAAAGACCACCGGAGATCATCCCACATGGAGTGGTCACCACCTCGACATTCGTCTCGATACAGCAGACACAACATCACCAAAAGGAGCCACGGCAAAATCCCTAGTTCCAAATCTCGACGGTTCATCAGCAACCTAGAGACAACCACGACATTCGTCTCGATACAGAGGACGCAATGCCAGCAAACGAAGCAAATGCCAAATTCCTAGCTTCAGGGTCTTAACGGCAAGTCATATAAAGCCTGAAAGACTATCGGAGATCATCCCACACCAGCGCGGAGTGGTTATGACTCATCGGGGCTCTCCAAAATGAGCCTAACCTCAAGTAAAAAGCGGCATGGCAAATTCCTAGTGCTTGCTCTTCCGACGGTCAAACTGCCAAGGAGGATTGCTTGAAGACGTCTTGTCCAGCCCCCGAAGGGATCAGAGACACGGCAGTCGCAGGGCTACTCGAACAGCACGATTGCCTATCGAGGAATACATCAGCTCATGCGACGGTACGACGGCCAAAACCCTAAGTACCACAGACCCTAACGGACTTCTGTCGTAAAGAGCAGAGGTTAACTGTGACGTTAGGATATTCTTGCGAGATCTGCTCGATTCGTTTCGACTCGTGAGGAAAATGATGTCTTTGCGAGAACTTCTCGATTCGTCTCGACTCGTGAGATAAAGCCTTAGGCAGTAGGGATTAAAAAACCTGTTTCCTAAGCACTGGGATCCTGCAAGTCGGCCCAAAATGGTCTCTTGCATACTATCCACGGGTCTCACTCTCCGAAGTCGAATTTCGACAAGGAGGGGAACAACCGCTTACGGGTCCTCTCGACTCGTAAGAGGGAAAAATTCTCTCATAAGATCCTTACGACTTATAAGAGAAAACACACTTAGGAATCCTCACGACTCTTAAGGAGAAAATACACCTACGAGATCCTCTCGATCCGTAGGGAGAAAAGTCTTTATGAGACCCTCACGGCTCATAAAGTTGAAAAGTCTTAGGTGGCAGATCCTAACCCTGTCTCCTAAGCCATCACTGCCCTGCAAAGAGGTCAAGATGGACCGTCTATGAGCCACACTCGCCAAAGCTACATGCCACTGAAATGGAAAAGCTACTCATGAGCATATAAACTACTTCACTCCAGAGTAAGATATAAAGAGATAGAAGGGTGCGGCTCATGGAGTTAAGGGTTTGGAACTATAACTCTTAAGAGTCGAGATTTGAGTCAATGATAAATGACGACGCTTGTGTCCGCTCGTTATCTTTTCAGATCAAGATTCTGAAAGTAATATACCAACCCGAAATTGGTCATACGCTATGCATTACTTTGCACTACTTCATCCACGTATATACTTACGTGGGCAAAGTAGTGGGGGGCATTTGTTCCCGCCGAAAATTTCTGCGCGAAAGAGCCCAAGGTATCAAATGGCGGCGATACGCTTAAGAAAATGGGAACCAGTATTTTCCGGGCTGTTTTTTGATAAACTCCCGAATGAGAAACAGATAAATTCTGATGGTATCGAAAGCGGCTCGAAAAACCCTTCGATTTGATATATTATGGGCCTCGTAATTCATCCGGGATCAAAAGTTATGAGGAATTACGTGTCCACACGTGATGGGCTTTTAAAAACCCGCTGGAGGAGTTAAAAAATATAATAAAAACTCAGAAAAGACCCCAATGGGGCATCACGTGCTCACACGTGACCATGGGTCACGTGCAGACACGTGATGGGCTTTTAAAGCCTCTAAAATAATGAATAGAATTTAATTCTAAAAGTCAGAAAATACCTCAACGAGGTATCACGTGCTTACACGTGACCAATGGTCACGTGTTGACACGTGATGGTTAAAACTGAAACATAAATAAGCGGCTGAGAAAGGAACCCAATTGGGGGTCACGTGCTCACACGTGACCAAAGGTCACGTGTCAGCACGTGACTGGCTTTAAAAGCATTATAATTTAATAGAATTAAATTCTAAAAGTTTCTGAATCTTTCCAAATGGAAAAGGGTCATGGGGAACTGTTGGATTAAAAATCCAAGGGTGATTAAAAATCACCAATTTATGGAAAAACCTTGGATAAGGAAAGATTTCCCTGAAAATCTCACCAGGATAACAAATAGAATATCTTTTGGATTTAAAATCCACGGTGAATAAAATTCACTGAATGATCTAAAGGCCCAGATTAATGATAAATATAAATCAAATCTCTTAACATACAAATCAAATCTCTCAATGAGAGATTTGCTAAACAAATTGATTCTCTTCCTTCTCCTATAAATAGGAGCCAAGAAGAGAAGAGAAGGGATCTACTTTTTGGAGAGAAAAACAGAGGGAGGAGAATTTAATTCTCAAGAGAAGAAAAAGCAAAGAGAGGAGAATTTAATTCTCTGCAAAAGAAAAACCCTAGGTAAGAAAAAAGAGGCTTCAAAAGAGAATTTAATTCTCAAAAGAGTTTAACTCTTACATAAAGAAAAGAACTTAGTTCTTTCTCTGGTTGAGGATCTGCAAAGTGCACATCTCCCCATGAATTGAGAATTTAATTCTCATTGGGTTGAGATCCTGCCATGCAGATCTAAAACACAGAGGAGGCATTGAGTTTTGAGAATTTAATTCTCCCAAACTTTCAGGAATTTAATTCCTCCTAAAACAAAACTAGGGTTTAACCCTAATCAAGAATTTAATTCTTTTACAGATCTGGGAATTTAATTCCATTAAAAAGAAATCAGGGTTTCATCCTAACTAAGAATTTAATTCTTTCATGATAGGAATTTAATTCCTCCAAAATCATAATTAGGGTTTAATCCTACAAAGAATTCAATTCTTAAAAGATCTCTGTTCATGAAAAGAACTAGGGTCACGCGTCCCACGTGACCCCTGAACAGATCCCCCAAAATGAGAGGGGGAAAGTTTTGAGGCAATACCTCATGTGCTCCCACGTGACCCTCATTATATATGGAACAAAAGCAAAGGCAGAAACAATTCAGGGCGCTCTCACGTGACACCACGTGACCCCTAATAAATGTTCTAATAAATCAGGGCATGATTATACGTCACGTGCCCACACGTGATGGCTATGAAAATTAAAAGTGTTTAACACTTGTTTGCAGAACAAAATAAAGGGGATCTGGCCCCACTTTTTGATGCCATCACGTGCTCCACGTGACCCCCGAAACACAGAAAGAAAAAGCAAAGGAAATGAAAGCTTTGGGCGCTCTCACGTGTTATCACGTGACCCCTCAGCAAATGCTTTAACAATCAGCGCACTAATCCTCCTCACGTGGCAGCACGTGATGCTCCAAAGAAGACATAAAAAGTGTTTAACGCTTACTTACAGAACGAAGAAAAGGAGATCTTGCTCCACATTTAGGGCGCTCTCACGTGACACCACGTGACCCCTAATGAGCATTCTAACAGACCAGAGCGGGGGTCTCCATCACGTGCTCACACGTGATGGCCGCCAGAATTAAAAGAGTTAAACACTGATCTGCAGAATAAAATAAAGGGAATCAGGGCGCTCTCACGTGTCCACACGTGACCCCTCTCTCCTTAGTGTTTAACACTAATCTGAAGACTTTGCTCTCAGTGTTTAACACTGATTTTCTTAGTGTTTAACACTAATTTGGAGAACTCTATTGGCAGTGTTTAATACTGATTTGCTTAGTGTTTAACACTAACTTGAAAACTCTGTTCCCAGTGTTTAACACTGATTATCTTTTAGTGTTTAACACTAACTTGCTAATCTTATTCCCAGTGTTCAACACTGTTGGCCTTTAGTGTTTAACACTAGCTTTAGCCCAATTGGCTAAGTTTCTAGAGGCAAAGCCTCTCCTTCAATGGACCAGCAGAGAGCCAATATTTCAAACACAATTGGACTTAGCCCAAATTGGCCATAAGTCCTCAAATCATCTTGAACTGAGCACATCTGCTCTTTCAACCAACTCATTGGTTCAAGGGTACATCTCGGAACTCCTTTGATATTTGTCATTGTAATCCTTCAACATCTTCAGAGAGGTGACGGGTCCCGACAACCACACATCAACACGGATTGTGGGGTCCTTAAACTCATGGACTTATGCGTCCCTAAACCAAGATACGGACTGTGGGGTCCTTAAACCCGCGGACTTATGCGTCCTTAAACTAACGGACTAATGCGTCCTTAAACACACCCATATGGACCGTAATGTCCTTAAACTACCAATGGACCGCAACGTCCTTAAACTACCAATGGACCACCATGTCCCTAAACTGGCAATGGACCACTATATCCCTAAACTGGAATAATAGAGCCCCCAAATGCTCTTTTGTCGGATCTAAACGATACCGTTAAGTCAATCTTAGTCCCAAACTGGACTAACATATCCTTAACAACCGTTTAAGTTGATCTTAGCCTCAAAAACGGCTAACGTATCCTTAAACTTTCAAACAGACTTTAGTCCCATATCGGACTATAAACCCCCTAATCAACTCTGGCTCAAGGGTACATCTCTGAACTCCTCTGACATCTGTCGTTGTAATCCTTCAACGTCGTCAGAGAGGTGACGGGTCCCGACGGCCATACATTCAATGGACCACTATGTCCCTAAACTGGAACATTAGAGCCCAAATGCTCTTTTGTCGGATCTAAACGATCCCGTTAAGTCGATCTTAGTCTCAAACTGACTAACGTATCCTTAACAAACGTTTGAGTTGATCTTAGCCTTAAATATGGCTAACGTATCCTCAAACCAAAACCCCAAACCCAAATCTAAGAAAAACACGGATTTGGACTAATCCACGCCCTACGGGCGACGACATAAATTGGTCTCCGTATACAATCCACGGGCAACCACAAACAAAACAAACACCCACGACACGAAGTGACCAGCTGGAAAAGGAGAAAGTTGTTACCGCAATGCGGTAGCGTAATTAACTGCAGGGGCTTGCGCCTGCAGGGAAGAGCGTCCCCACAATCAAAAACCCCTCAAGTGAGGGGGAATCTGACGAAGTCTGCTACATCGGACGCATCCGTTTAAACCTTCGATACATAGTGCCATAAATCAACTTGGCATCTTCGGAGAGGTGGACGGATAGCACCAATTAGCATCTGCCCCGAATCTCAGTGCCAAGACATCGCAGTCTTGTGCGCCGTCTTTCGGAGGGGAACATGGTACACTGAACGGACTCGCCGAGAACTCCCAGATGGTATTATACCTCACGTCAGATGGCAGTTCTCTGGTGACACTGGTACAGCTTAGTCTGTTGACCCGAGATCGTCATAGAGTCTTGTGTGTCTCCCACTGTGCTTTGATTTCCACCCTACCACGGCTCTACTGAGTCGTGCAAACAGGTGGTTTTTGGGTACAGTCCCGATTCACATGGAGGCAATGAGCGATAGGAGGGGATTCGTCTCTCCCGGTATTGGGGGTTGATGTTGTGCTATGCTCGACTGGCCATAACAGGAAATCCTTGGCCAGGGTTGCTGTGATATACTGGTAAGAGTTATCAGTAGTTTCACGAATGTTATGGACCTCAAGTCGGCATGACTTATCGAGCTATTGGGGTCTGACGTTTACCACTCCTAGGCGAGATGTGCGACATATCAGACGAACAGACCGGACTATACGGTAAGTGTCACTGGTTGGATTCACAGGAGTGTGAGCGGGCTTGCTCGTCGATCTTCTGATCGCTCAATACCCGGGTGGCCGTTATGTTTAGCAGACCGCTTGCGGCTTGTAGGTGTTTGATATGATCATCATCTGCTGCCGGTGTATTGACGAGTCTTTAGAGTCCTACACAGAGGTTTCCTGGCTCAAGCGAAACGAAATAGGAGCGCATATGAGATATGTGCGGGACCGAGAATAATTCGAGTATGTGATACCGTATTCCATTCTCACGATCAATGTATCGATTGGTTATATGCGATATAACCTAGTTATCGAATCAAGGATTGATTCGATAAGCCGATACATATGATACTAGTCGGTTATATCCGATATGACCGGATCGTTAAATCAAGTGTTGATTTAATGATTTAGTACATATTTATATATTTGATATATTACTTTGCGTTAACTAGTATTGGTTCACTTTAAAAGGATTTTCTCACTTGAATTGTGCACATTGTATATGCGATATAGTTTTGTGCACATGTTTGTATCATGTTTGATGATACATGCTTACTTGGTTAAGTGTAAAGAATTAAACTATGGTTAAGTTAATGATTAGGGTTTTGTTTACTTAATTACTTATTCATTTATCTTATTCATTTATTCATTTTGGAAAATGAAAAGGATAAATGAATGGTTGCTTGTTTTGTTTTTAGTTGAACTTTCTTGAAGTTTTGACTTTGTCTCCATTCTTGTCTTATACTTAATCCTAACCATTTAACTAACCCAAGTTAATTCTCTACACTTAACTATAGTTGAAGTCATGATAAGTATTGATTTAATTATCTCATTTTTAATTAACTTATCATATCTTCTTCTTCTTCTTCATCTTCTTCAACATGAAGAAAGCTAGTGGCCATCAATGGCAACTAGTGAAATTGAGTGAGAAATCCAAATATAAAGTCTACCCACTTCCTATTTCTTTATCCTCTACCTCTTGCCAAGTTGTATAGGGTGTTTACTTCACAAGTTTTCAAAGCTTGGTGAAGTTGGAGCTTGTTCTTGTGATACTTCGACGTAGATCATCTTCGGCATCGAACCGACGATCAAGCCCGCCCATTCTTCGATGATGCCGATGCTTGAGTCATGAGTTTGATTTGGACAGCGGAGGAAGATCATCGCGGAGCTTAGGAAGTGGTGGACCGGATCTACAAAGGTTGTAGCCCTTTCCCTATTTCTATATTTCCGTTTACTTGCTTGCTTTGCCTAAATATCTAGTTAACGATCCGTTCTAGGTTTTCTCGGCACCGTAATTTTTAGAAATTTGCATGTTTGATCACTTGTGAGACCTCACTAGGGTGCCTAGGAACCCTACAAATATGTGATATATTAGTGTACATTATTTTGTGTCATGTTAGATGATACATGCTTCATGGGTGTGTGTGTGACTTACACCATAATATATATATATATATATATATATATATATATATATATATATATATATATATAATGAAAGGTTTTATTTATCTTAGTAATTCAAAATTGGTGGAAATTTGTCATGCTTGGAAGCTTGGAGAAGCTTGAAGTATATTTGACAAAGTCCACTTGTTTTGTTTTACTTAAGATATTTATTAACCAAACCATTATAATTAGCGATGCTTAAGTCTCTACAATGGTTAATATATAATATTAACTCACCCATGGTTGACATTCTTCACTTAGTTTTTATCCATGAGAGTTTTCTTCATCTCCTTCCTCAAGTTTTCTAGCTTCATGGGAGGTGATGAAAATTTGTGAGAAAAATAAATCTAAAGTGAGCCCATTTTCTACTTCATCAACCTCTACTAGATTAGCCATTTAGTTTGGGTTGTTTCTTCACAAAGTTCACCACTTAGTGAAGAGCTAGCATGAGCTTGAGTCTTCTCGATGTAGTTCATCTTCAGTTTCGAAGATTTCGAGCAAGTTTGTTCATTTCTCCAAGGGAACATATACTAGAGTTTGGGAGATAACTATATGGAGCGAAGGGACTACTACACGGAGCTTTAGAAGTGAAGGACCAGTCTATAAAGGTTGTATTCCTCATTCACTTAGTTGTAATGTTTGATTACATGTTAGTTTTGTCTAATTACTCTAGTTAGATCCTAGTTAAGGGTTCTTTAGCACTCTAGAATTTTTGAAATTGGCATGCTTGATACTGTGAAAACCCAGTAGGGTGCTGAGGAACCCCAACAGGTCCCTGTGCTGGAGGAGGGTAATACATACGCTGCGTCGAAGGAGGGTAATATTACGATTGTGACGTCTATGAACCTTGTGCTGACCACGGTTGCGAAAGTGGACCGTTTTATTGCGAGTATTGGTCCCTCCATGCATCCATACCAGCTCTCAATGTCGCTTCTTTTGCCACCTTCTTCTCTGCTTCTTCACGCATTCTCCTAAGTTTCTCCTGTAGCTCATAGATATGTTGTGCTTCAGCCGTTTGTTGGTGGGAGAGAACGGTCGACGTACTTGAAATTCCTCTGAAGGAACTCGACCGCACAAGACCATCGGGACCACCTAAAACGGGATAACGGCTGTATTCCTTTGAGTGAGGGAAAACTGATATAATATAAATATGTCGGTCTTCCTAGGAAGAGGATCTGATTGTTTGCTTTTTTCTGCGTGTTCTTAATTTTTAATTACTGCAATCAAGACGGTTTCGCTTGGTAGCTAGCCGGTTGAGTATGGATCGATCTACAAAAAGATGGAATCCTTTTCTTTATGTTTAAACGAGTTAAATCCAAATATTTTGAGTTTTGTTTTAAGATCTACTAATGAGATAAAAGATGATAAAGGACTTGGTAGGGTTAGGATTAGGTTAGTTCGAGTTAGGACTTTCTCACTTCTTTCAATGCCCTTCTTAATATCGGTGTTAAGGTAATCGGCAACAACGGAGATTAGCACGACTAGAAAGAAATATAATAATAATAACAGCAGCAACAACAATAAAGAATGAAGAAATGTTCCCGTCTCAATCATATCGCAGCCTTTCAAAGTCATTTTGGAGATTTGGAATTCGGAATCCTGGTGTTGTGGATGCTTTTTCGACCAATTAATCATAATATCTATAAAAGCTCTATCAATAAAAGTCGTTTCATCCGACATTTTTCTATAGATATCTCTCTTTAATGCTCTCTAATGCCTGAATATATCGCACCAAGTACATCTCAAGCATCTCAAAATTTAATTTGTTCCACATAAATGAACAATATATTTAAAACCGAGTGGAGACTAATTATCCACCTTCTATCTCATAAAAAAAAACAATATAATTAGAGGTGTGTATATCTTCCGTCGTTATTTAGCATCCATAAATAAACATTTTAAAGAGCTTAAATAAGCCGAGCTTCGAGTTGTTCATGTTATCGTAATACTGATAGCAATTCAGAATCCGTTTGTTTAAATCGATGTGTTTTATTTTAAACGCACCATGGCTTATAACCTAGAAAACCAGTCAAGATGTTTTGCATTATAAATACAATAGTCTGTAACCTGAAAAACCAGTCAAAATGTTTCTATTTTAAACTAATCATAGTCTATAAGCTAGAAAACATTAGATTATAAGGGCAATGAATCAAATAACAAAAACAATATAGAATCATTAAACAAATATAGAATCCATGTAGTCTCTTGGTAATTTATGCTAACTTATTGGTACGTTCATGCACAGCTGCTCTCCTTCAACATTCTCAAGCAAACCTTTAATAGGTAAGAAAATGTGTGTTTTCAAGTTTTACCATGTCGCCACTTTTATAATTAATAAAGAAAACTTTATTTATATAGCATTCAGCTCCTTCATGCACCACCAAAATTGTTCCAATTCAATTCCCACATCCGACGTCACCTTCTTTCATGTGGGGCCCATGATAATTCCAGCTTTGACTCGAACCGATTTTGTAAAAGTTTATAATAATAATAAATAATAATCAATAGGATTCCCTCGATTCAAAATTTGATCCACCTTTCTTTTTTGAAGTTATGAAAGGCGACGCCAATCAGGTGACGTGTCCAGGTATAAATGGTTAAGCTCAATCGCTAAGCATGCAAAAGGACTCGACTGACAAAGCAGTCAACGGTCACCCTCTGAGATGGCGCCACTCTCTATAAAGGGTGCTCACGTGGCGTGGGACCCCAAAAATCAACTTAGATAACGTTTTAAAAAAGCTTTTATTTATATGGAGTACTGCATACGTATGTCTGTCCATATCCAAATTCAAATACGTCCATGACTACCCTATATATATACATACACAAACGCTATGTATTCGATTCTCTTACACCCGTGGTTAAATCTCACATATGATTTGATTTGCTGTAGAGACCATTAAACTACGGCCGCCAATTTATAGTAACTAACACACATTTAGTTGCATAGCCTAGCACCAACACCCAATTCAAGAAGAGGAAAAAAAATGGATTTATAGGGTTAAAACTTTTAAGCATCCAGATACTCGAAAATTAGTCATGATTATGGAAACTGGTCCATGGATTTGAAAAACACATATGGCTTATAAACATGTGGGGACATATACAGGTACGACATAGAACTCTTGGTTTATTCATTGAAAATCAAGTATTGATATCTACCGAATGCCAAGCAACCACCTTGACCGCTGAAGCAATCGGTTCATCATTCAAAAAAAAAATCTTCCGAAAATGCAATCTCTTATCAATGAGATATAATCAAGCGAGCCATCCTAGCTCTTGTAATGATTTTTAAATAGGAAAAATTAATAAATTTTAACTAGCAATTTCATGCAATTATATTTATTTTGGTTCCTTCAAAAAGAATATATAATAAAATTGAAAAGAAGGGGGGCGGGGGAAGGGGGGGGGGGGGGGGGGAGGGCGGAACAAGAGAGAGAAACTCCCAATTACCGGTTCGTAAGGCGTACTGCAAACACGGTGACGGAACCATCACGGCGTCCCAGTGACCAATCCCCCCTGCACGTGTGCCCTCACCGTGTGCTGTCAGTCAACATCCCCATTTCCCCAAAAAATCCCTCTCTTTTTTTCTCCTTTTTCTAACCCCTCCTCTCTCTTCTCGAGACTTAATTAAATCATATTAAAAAAAACCTCCTCTTTTTTTTTTTTTTTAAATTTCCCCATCTCCATGTTCCTCCTCCTTCACTCCTCTCTCATCACCAAGATCCAATTTTGACCCCAGACCCCAAATGAAGCTCGACACCGGTACCCAAGTCGTCGACGTCGAGACCGCCGTCAAGGACGGCCTCTTCGGCGGTGGACCTGCCGGCTGCGGCCCTGTCTCCGCCGGCGCGGAGAAGCTGGACCTTCGGAAGATGATCGAGGAGCTGGACGCGGCGGCGGGGGCGGACGACATCCCGTCGGTGTTCATCTGCCCGATATCGCTGGAGCCGATGGTGGATCCGGTGACCCTCTGCACTGGCCAGATCTACGAGCGCTCCAACATCCTGAAATGGTTCTCCCTCGGCCACCTCACCTGCCCCACCACCATGCAGGATCTCTGGGACGTCGACGACGCCGCCGCCGCCGCCGCCGCCGCCGTCCCCAACGCCACCCTCCGCCACCTCATCTTCTCCTGGTTCTCCAACCGCTACCTGAGATACAAGAAGCGGGCCGAGGACTTCATCGGCCGCGCCTCCGAGCTCCTCGACTCCCTCAAGCGGGCCAAGAAAGGCCAGGCGAGGGTCCACATCTTGAAGGAGCTCTACAAGCTTGTGAACGCCCATCCCTCGGTGAAGAAGGCCCTCGTCGACTCCGGCGGCATTGCCGTTGTATCCTCTCTCCTCGGCCCCTTCACCTCCCACGCCGTCGGGTCCGAGGCCGTCGCCATTCTCGTGAATCTATTGGATGCAAATGCAGATTCGTGGACTTCGATCGCTTCGGATTTGATGCAGCCGGCCAAGATCTCGCTGGTGACGGACATGCTGAACGAAGGCACCATCGAGACCAAGATCAACTGCACCAGGTTCGTCGAGATCCTGATGAGCGATAAAGGTTTCCGGGCCGAGGCCGTGTCTGGGTTGAGCCTCCTGGTTGGGATCTTGAGGCTGGTGAAGGACGGGCGGCACCCGATTGGGGTCCTCGCTGGGTTGAGCCTTCTGAATAGAATTTGCCTGCATAAGGAGACCAGAGCTCTCACGGTGAGCGTCGGGGCTGTGACGCAAATCCTCGAGCACCTGGCGCATTTGAATCCGGAGTGTCTGGAGCTGGCTCTGCAGATCTTGGATCGCCTTTCAGAGATCCCCGAAGGGCGGTCGGCGTTGAAGGATTGCCCGCAGACGATCCCGAATATGGTGAGGCTGTTGATGAGGGTGAATGAGAACTGCATGCAGTATTCGTTATCGATTCTATGGGTTATCTGCAAGCTGGCGCCGGACGAATGCACGTCGGTCGCGGTCGAAGCCGGATTGGCCGCCAAGCTGTTGCTTGTGATTCAGAGCGCTTGCGGCCCTTCCTTAAAGCAGAGGTCGGCCGAGCTGTTGAAGCTTTGCAGCTTGAATTACACCGGGACACATTTCATATCGAAATGCAAGCTCACCAGGACGATGCAGTGATGGGAGCTCGATGGGTATGAATTCGACTACATCCATCCAAAGTGATCAATGGGACAGAGATATCGAGGCTCGGGGTTAGATATGAAAATCGTCTACTCTGTTGTGCATAAACACTTGTAAAATTAACTTTCTGTTCCATTGATCTTTTGACACACCTCAAGGTTGAAGAAGCAAAGGAACAAATAGTACACGATGTTGAAGTTTTGCTCCTTAATAAGTTTGGTGAGGTTTTCTTTCCAGTTTTTTCGGCCTGTTGAAGGTTTTTCCTTTTTTTTGAACCCATTAATCAGAGATGGGTTCTTCAAATTGAGCCTGTAAATCTGTCTTGTTTCGGTTTTTACTCTTCTTTTTGGAATGTAATCTGTCATGAGCCATAATTGAATAGCCTATGGTTACTCGTAAAGAAGATAATGTATCAATCTCATGTTGACGTTGGCATGTTTACTGTTTCATTACTTGAGAACTGAACTTGTTCACCATTTTCTGTGTTCTCAAGGTCTTGTGTCAAAATGCTCTATACTATCTGATTCATTTATTCATTCATTTTCTCAATTGAGAACAGATTGAAGGAATGAATAGATTGTTTCAAATTTATTTCCAATATTGTGTTTGTGTTGTTGAGAGAGCATCTGAGAAATGAGAAGAGAGGGTCTAGATTTCTTAAACTTCTGCTTTATGTTTTCAGGCGTAAATTGGAAACTAGTGGGTAGCACTATTTGATGCGGTTACAATGTTTGGAGTGGCTTGTTGCTACTTTTGGGGTGGTGGAGACCATTGACCATGGCAGAGCCATGAGTGTGCTGCTTTTTTGCCCTTTCTCTCTTCTCTCCATTGAAAGATCTGTTGGCATGACTTTCTTATGTCACCTCACCTCTCTCTCTCTCTCTCTCTCTCTCTCTCTCAACGCCACTGTGTGAGCATTGAGAAGACATCTCTTTCTCTCTCTCTTTTTTTTTTTGGCTGCAGAGACCACTACATTTCCAATGATTTCTCTTTTCCTACTCATTATGTTATTTTCCCAATATTTACTTGAAATTTAGGGTAAATTGTCAAAACCCCCGCAAGGTTTTTCCCGCTCACAAAAAACCCATTATCCGTATAGTTGATTGCTACATCTAAATAGATCTTGCATATCGCACGAAACTGCATAGATATCACATAATAATAATAACCAGATATAGCAGGCAACTATATTGATACTGCAATCATGGGGCTTTTTAACAACTGAAGGTTTTCTAATGGGGATTTTGACAAGCGCTTCAAAGTAAGGGGTGTTTTAGCCGGCAGGAGAACCTACTTAGAGGGTTTTTGACAACTTACCCATGATATTATGTTGTGGTATTTATGTTACTTCTCTTTAGTTTATAAGGGCCGGTGTTTCTTCCCTTTTTCACAATGCACATGTGAGAAATAAATATTTTTATACATTATTTTGCTTGTGAGTAGTGTGAACAAAAGAGAGGGAGGCAGGGATATTTCAAATTTTGAAAAGTTATGTTTTGGTTATGTTGAATGAGATAATTTATGTGGAGACTTTTCTCAATTTTATAACAATAAGTCCTGGCTCCTTAATTACTAAAAGCTCCTCCATACCTCCATACTTCGTATTTACTTGAAAAACCCTTAAACATCTAAATTACACTAAAAGGCCCTATGATAGGCCAAAAAGAAAATATTTTTAGCATCTTCCATTACTCTGTTAGTAGGCTAACGGTGAGAATCGGATTAGGGTTTTAAAACAATCACAGCCCCTCTTTTATTTCCCAAAATTCTTAAATTTTCCACCATATTGGCTTTAGGATTATGGTTCCGATCAAAGATCTCCCAAATTAATTATCGAGACCGGCTCATCTTTTTCGACCTTCTCCAGCAACGAGCTTGTCGATATCAATTTCCCTTCAATTGCAATCACGTTTGTGGACAGCCTCATTTAAAAGGATAGCAATTCTTCAGTTGCGCTAAATCCCAATTTTCAACTAAACGAAAATGTTGGTTTATTTTATGAGAAAAACCTACCTAAATACCTAGAAGGTAAGAAAACAGCTTAAACACAAGTCACAGCTCCATCTTTCTAATGGAACGTTAACTTTTGATGGAAAGCTAATGAGGGGGCTTTTTGGTGCAATTTAAATACATGTTGGGTCTTTTAAGTATATACGAAGTATAGATGGGTATTTTAGTAACCGTCGAAATATGATAATACTTTTTAGTAAAAGTCCTTAACAAATATGTTATTAGCTATTGGAACCCACATTTCTCTTTGTGCACCAAGTAAGAAGTTGTGTCAGAATTTCTGTTCAAGTTAGCTTGTAGGATACCATTTCTGTAGTTTTGCTTATTCTCCTCTCAAACCCTTTCTGAGTAGATGTGACATGACAAATTCTAGGAATTTGAGCTCTCGAAACCCTCCAAAAAAATTAAACTTACAAGAGAAATCTAAAAACAATAAAAAGTTTGAGACTGACCTAACCCGAGAACACAACACATACCTGCACCCGTGAATTTGCGCCGAACATATTAAGTAATGAGCACTTCACGGGATCATTCCCGCACACATCCCAAAAGAAAAAGTGCTATAACCAACGGAACTATGCTCATGATCGAAATCTCAAAATTATTATGATATAACAGATGCTACAATGCAAGATCAGCTCAATATCTTCTCCACAAGTTTCAATGTTTTATTTGTTTAGATAAGAAAAAAGACGAAGATTTGCGTTCTTACAGTATATAAGAAGATGGGAAAAAGCACAAACGATGGAAAACAAAAAAGTAGTGTTGTTTTGGATTTAAGACTGGTCGGGACTGGACATGTCATGCGATGACATCTTTTGTGAGATTGACATGTCACGGGCCTTTCTAAGCCCCTTGTGATGAAATCTGAAGATGGAGGGGCTAATGGATGTTATGGTCCCTGAATTTAATTCACATATATTGTCATCTATTCAATTCTTTAGCTCCCTCTTTATCGTCTGTTCCATTACTTTGTTGTCAAAGAAATTGCGCTTTGCAATTCAAAATTTTAAGTGCCTAGTCTAATTCAGGTGAGTGAGCGGTGTGAAACCATGGTTTTGAAATATGGTTGTGAACCATGGTTTTGTAACCAAACCATATTTTGGGATGTGTCTGTGAAACCATGGATTTATAACCATGTTGTGTTTGGATAACCTGAACTATGGTTTTGCAACCATAATCATGATTTTAAATATAAATTACCAAAATAGTGTGTATATTAAAAATGCATTAAAAAACAAAATTTAAACAGGTGGGCCACACCAAAATTTTTTAAACATTTTAAATAACAAACTTAAAAGGGGGCCATCAGGGCCCCCCTTCAGGAGGGTGGGAAAAGCTACCTTCCCATTGCTCCCAAGGAGCGGAGGGAAATGTCGTCTCTCCCCAGTTCGGGAAAAACGGCAGGCGCCGCTTCTCCCGAACGGGGCATGTGTGTGCTCGTATAGTCCACTGACAAAGTCTCTGCGGTTGAACAAGAGGTCTGGATTCAAATACCTCTTGAATCAAGTTACATCTTATTATTCAAATTAGCGCTCAAATTAGCTCAGATCCAACATAAGAAAACCCAGGGAAGGCAAAAATGAACAAGGAAGCGATAAATGAAATCAGTTTAAGTTAATTGCGTTCCTAACAAGCTCGAACATAAAGAATTGTACACCTACACACACACATCAGGCGCAAAACAAGCCATATTACCGACCGTCTGTCAACTTTAGCAATTGTTTTTAAATAAGACATTCGATCATGAATCTTGATATTTGAACTCGATGGTAAAGAAGGCATATGGATTGAATCAACGAGAGCCTATGGTACAATCATCAACATCTGTATCAATTATTGAAAATATAATAATACAGCAGCAGCAGCAGCAGCAGCAGCAAGGCAGCAAAGCAGGGGAGTGAGTTATTAGAGGTTATTTAGCTGTAGCAGGGGCATGGGGGCCTCAGCATTTGCTGTAAGCCACTAGGGCTGTTCCCTGCAACTAGCATAGAGACAATGTGTGGAGTGGTACTCAATTTCTCTATTGCTGCTGCTGCTGCTGCTAGTTTGCTTTTTGTTGAGCTTCAGAGATCAAAACTCTCTCTCAATCTCAATCTCGTTCAAGTTGAGGTTAGGGGACCATGACCACTACTGACTCCTTGCTTTCAATGAAGAAAACAACAACAATGGTCCTCTCTCCCCCTCTCTCTCGCCCCCTCCCTCTCTCTCTCTCTCTCTGATAGCAAGGGGCAAAAACTAAATCTTTCCCATAGTGTAAAAAGAGGTCGGCACATGAGGTACCATTTATGGTTTACTGCATTCAGATTGGAGTGATGATATGTGGTCACAGGTGAACAAAAAATGTAACAAGACTGCTTAACGCTGATCCGAGATGACTCCGTATCCGCATCTGAAGTATAATCAAGTACGGATAGTAAATGCTAATATCCTGTCCGTTTACGGAGTGATGATATATGGTAACACCTATATCCGCTTTGTATTCGATCTGTTTACATCCTATATCCTTTGAATAGTAATTTCCGTAGTGCCGTGATGTAATCTGGGTGTTCTGTTATTTGAAAATATAGATGGGCCAAATCCCTTCCTAGGTTGCTTCTTCGACCTTCCTCCTCTTGTATTGATTGCATGTGTTGAACATCGGATATCTTCTTTCCAATTCTCATGTCTTACTAACTCTGACATCTTCAGAGGAGTTATGTTAAGATGGAAAATTGAAGAAATTATATTGATATCTTGTCTGACACTAACCACACATCTTTGGTCGAATATGATTCCTTTGGAATACCTCTGGAATAGCCGACGATCCGCTTAGAATTTCCTCTTTTAAGACATGTGAAGACAACTTCAAAATGCTAACATTAATAAATCAGTTGAAGGCTAATAAGTGCTTAGACAGCATAGCATTTGCATAGTTGATACTAGTATATGCAATTATGCAATTACTCGTAATATTCAAAGAATATCATGTGAAAGTGAAGAAGACAAGTGAGACAATAAGAGAAGTGTGATGCTGTAGATGATAATGGACTGGCCATAAGGGCCAATAGCCCATAAAGAGTTGTTTATTTTGAACCTAGTATATATGGCCAGCAATAAAGCCCATAAGCATACATCAACGAGTAAAATTGATCTGCTCAGAGAATAAGCTAGCCAGTACATGGACTTCTTTTCTATGCCCTCTCTACTCTTCTTTCGGCTAAAGAGAGATGGATAATCCGAGATGACTCCGTATCCACATCCAATTTTCATCAAGTACAGTTTCGAATGTTTTTTCCAATGACTCCGCCCACTGCATTCGGATACGGAAATGGTCAAAAGGTATATATATATATATATATATATAGGTGGGGGTGGGGGGGGGGGGGGAAGAGAGAGAGTAATGCAGGAAAGAGGCCCTTGGAGGCTTTTTCGTTAGGTGGTGTCAAAAAACTACACCCTCCACCATTTTATTCGATGATCGGCATCCATCATCATCATATTTATCATCTAAAACGTGGATACACCAAATTTCATGTGATTCCAACTACTTTTCACCGTAGATTTAGCAATGTAAAAAGTCCTATTGTCGGTAAACCGTTAAATTTGCACCCACTAAATCAACGGTAAAAAAGTGATGGAGTCGCATGAAATTTGGTGTATCAACATCTTAGATGATAAAGATGATGATGATGGGTGCCGATCGTCGGAAAAAATGGTGAATGGTGAACAATTTTGATCCCATAATACCTTTCATCTTGGCTATCATTCGATCCTATCCCTATGTCTCAGAAAAATAATCATAATTATAAGCAAACAAATCATTCGACTTGAATCAGGAGCCTATTATTCCGTTCCACAACAAAGGGCTTGATCATCAAAATTGTTCCAGACTTTTTGTTGCGACCCCTAACATTTGATAGGACAAGCCTAGGTCCTAAATATCCAAATAAAGAAAGATTAAGCTAAAAATCAGTCGAGCTTCAATAATATACAAACTAAAGTCCAAAGAAAAATCCCCCAAGACATTTGCATGGATGGTGGTAAGTTTAATAAGCATGAATGATGAGACTTTCAAAATTTGATGAGTTTTCCCAGCTTTTTTGGATGCGGACTCTTCCGAAATTGAACCAGCGACCTCTTAGCCTCTAACTTCGACGATAACCATGGTATTCCCTTAAATTACTATCCATAATACTCAACTGACTACAAGCACAACTTACTAATTGCAATCTGATACAAAGCAAACAGGTTTCACAATCGAATATGAGACACAACCGAAATATCTAATTCCATATAGCTAAATGATTTAAAGAAAAAGAGGGGGGAAAAGCTGGCTAAGAAAACGCATGAAGACAAGAAATGACCTCAAACATTATATATTGCCTTTCTTTGAAATAATAAGGTCACTAGATTCTACTCAACTCTTTGAAAATGAACAAAGAAAAATCAAAGGAAGATACATGAAGACTACTTGGTTTGCTAGTCTTGTGCTTTTTAGCTTCTAACAAACATGTCTCCGGATCTACTGCAAGTAAGAGGTTCTTCTAACAAACATGTCTCCGGGTCCAGTGCAAGTAAGAGGTTCCTCCAACAAAAGATTAGATAGGAGATAACCAATTGAGATGGTTTGGACATGTGCAATGGAGTACAATAAATGTTACAATTATGAGAAATGATAAAATCGCAGGCAATGGATAATGAAGGCTGGGTTTAGACCTAAACGAGTATAGATAGACATGGTTAAAAACTATATGTTAAGCGGCAATTTAACTAAAAAGACGGCCTTTACACAAAGCGGGATGGAAGAAATAGATTCATACGGCCAAGCTTGGGATAGATGCTTGTAGCTGTTTCATACGGCTGTTTCATCACTTGATCTCACAACTGTACAAGTCATACAACTAACATTAAGTTTCATGCCAAAGCAAATTTCCAATTAACAAAACAAAGCATGGAAAGGTGGAGGATTTGATTTATAGGCTAAAACTTTAATTTATGCAACATAATTGTACTTCAGGATCAACAAAAATCTTTTAGGTCAAAAGCATAGTATTAGTTGGGTATCCTATTCCATGGAAGAAAAGATGAGACGATGAAACAATACAACACTTTAGAAAAAGATAAGGGAAGCTAGCACAGCCATTGCAGACAAAAAATCAAGTATATACTATAAATCTTAAGTGAGTAAAGCTAACATATAACATGTGTTATAATTTAAATAAACAGAGACTATAACTTATATATAGACTATAATTAAGTTTGTGACTAATAATAAATATTAGCCCATGCCTCGTAACTCCCACAACGACTTGTGACCCCATCACAAACAACTCTCTCTATCCTCTTCGACTAGGACATGGATGCTGCAACTTGCCCTTCATCATACAATATATTCATCGCAGCCCCCTCAGTTTGACCCAAATCAGAGCCACGTGGGCGTCTACAGCCGCCGCCGCTGACATCATCATCGTCGTCATCATTAAACATCACTCACAGATATCCCACATCCTTATACCTCCATATAAATCCCAATGCACCACCACTACAAACCTTCGCAAGAAAGAAGAAATTGATTGGTGTGGTTTAACTAAAAATGGAAAACATCTCTCTTTGCCTCCAAATTTCGAACGGAGATTATCAGCCGCCGGTGGCGGCGGCGGCTCAGCCATCTCAACCGCTGCACACTGCCATGCTACACTCGGTTAGGAAATCGCCAGCAAAGCCATGGAGACGCCCGGACCCACCATCGCCAAAAGTGTACCATGTTGAGCCCCGAGGTTTCCAGAAACTAGTGCAAAGGCTAACCGGATCCCCAAAAAGGATCCCCTCATCTAACTCAACCCCTAGGCCTCTAAGAGACTCGTTGACCCCACCAGCTCCGTTGATTTTGGTGCCTCGGGCTTTGCCGCCAGCAGAGCATGCTACGACCTCGAAGGATTTGGGGATGTTGTCGCCTTCGTTGTTTTCGCCTTATGGGAGATGGTGTTCCTTTGCACCTATGAGTCCAGGGACCATGGCTTCTTTGGAACTTAACAACAGTCCGGTTCTCTAATTCACGGAGTAGATGCCATTCTGCTGAACTAGTCTCTAGGATGTGTACTTATTATCTCTCTGTGTTTGTTCATTTATTTCAGATCGGTAATTGAAATTAAGTTTGTCTGTTCAAAGAATTTGATGGTTTTATTTCAAAGTCTCTGATACATCCAATAGTTATTGCTTTCATCGCAGTTGACCCTAACCCAATTGCTAACATTCTTTTTGGACGGAAAACTGACTTGCAGTTCCCAGTTTTCTTCATACTAAAATTCTTTAGTATGTATTTCTGTATTGGCCGAGATAACTTTAAACTCTATAGATTTGAGGTTTCTTCATTTACATAATAAAAATACTCATCGCAAATTAGTAATAGGCATCCTAGAGGTATAGTTATATCGCATTAAAAAAACAGTATACCAAAAGGAATCAGAAATCAGACGCAAATATCCTTGCCATGATGTTGGTCTATATTGAGTATGCTTCATATTCTTGATCCCTGTTGAACTTTTCCATGAATCAGCGTATTACGGAGGATTTTGAAGTTGAGACAGTTTAGGACAATAGCTCACAAATTGTCCAGGATTGCCTCATCTTCTCTAGTTGCAAGAAACGGCTCAAGAGACGTTTAGGATTCGCCATCGCTCTCTGTGTGCAAGAGACGGCTCAAGATAATTTTGATCCGTCTGTCTCTTGAAGAGTCTGGAATCGAAGATTATTCTCTGGTTGTATGAGCCAGCCCATCATCAACTTGAGCAGGCTCAAGTGCGGATCGGGCCGAATCTTTCAGTTTCAAGATAATTGGGAAATTTGTTATTTGATCAGATCTTTTGTATACTATATATATTGTAGTATTTTGTAACCCTTGATCTGATAGCCTTTGAGATAGAATTTGAGAGCATTCTTTTGTAATTTGAGAGATAGGGTTTTGAGAGATTTGTGAGACTCATCCACCTTTTGTACTCCTCCATATTTTGGTGATTAATAAACCTTTTTTTTCGTCCGTGGTTTTTCCCGTAAGGGGTTTCTACGTATATCTTGTGCTTTTTGGTTAGTGCTCTTATTTTCTATGTGACCATGATCGGTTTGTGATTTCAATTTATCCTTTGTTTTACTTCGTGATCGTTTTGTCGCAACAAACTAATATCAGAGCTTTGTTGTGTTTGGGGATCTTTTGATTGAACCGTTAGATCATCAATCTTACGATCTAGATTAACGGTGGGTAATGACGCTTGTGTACTCTTCCCCATCTTCTTAGACTGTGATTTTGAAGTTTTAGGATTTGTTAGCACTAAGGTGTTTTAGTTTGATCCTACATCGTGTCTCCAACGATTATGAAGTTCGATATTGAGAAGTTTGATAGAAATATGAGTGTTAGTTTATGCCAAGTTCATATGATTGCCGTATTAACTCAAAATAATATGAGAAAAGCGATTCTTGGGAAGGATGCAAAGCCTTCCACTATGATAAAGAAAGCTTGGGAGGGGTTGGATGGAAAGGCCCTCGCGGCTATCTAGTTGTGTCTGATGAACGAAGTTTTGCAAGAAATTTTGATAGAAAAGATGACGGCTAATTTGTGGATGAAATTAAAGGAGTTATATTTAAGGAAGTCTCTCACAAATCGACTCCTGTTGAAGCGGTATCTCTACACACTTCGTATGTCAAAAGGCTCTCAAATCAAATCTCACATCGGTGAGTTTAATTCAATCATTACGGATCTGGGTAAGATCGATATTAAAACTAATGATGAAGATCAAGCTCTTCTATTATTATGTTCGTTGCCACTCTCTTATAAGCACTTTCATGAGACCATAGTCTATGGACGAGATACAATCTCGATCAAGGATGCCAAAGACAATAAGAAGATCAACAAGGAGTTAACTTCCAGCGAAGGTGATGGTCAATCTTCAGGCTTATTTATTCGAGAGCGAGCGGAGAAGAGAGATCCAGTTGGTAGCAAGAAGACGTCAAATCGAGGTCCAAGAATAATAAGAATTTGATCTGCAACTATTGTTAGAAGAATGGGCACTTTAAGGTCGATTGTTTTAAATTGCAGAACAAGCTAAAACTGGAAGACAAATCGAAGAAAGAGTCTTCAGCCGAAACTAGTATAGCGGAAGGACAAGGAGATCTTTTGAAGGGTCATGGCAGCGTCCCGGCCATCGAAACGCGGCCAAAATGCGGAACAAAAATTTCTAAGCTGGCGCTGCCGTCACCCGATTTCCGGATCGACCTTAAACCCTAATCTAGCGAGCTAACTAAGAGTTAGAAAGGTTATACCGAGTTGATCCGAGTCCTTCGGTCTTCATTCTAAGCTCCTAGTGATTCCTTGACGAAGTTTGGTTGCCGGTCTTTCTCCATCTCCGATGATCCACCCGAGGGAAAACGGCGCAACCTCGTCGAACGAGGCAACCGACGCTCCAAAGTCGCCAGCGATGGAGAGTGGGAGTGTATGAAAATGGCACTGCAATTTTCTCTCAATATATTTTGCTCAATGAGCAGGCATAGAAGATGAATGAGGTGAGCGAAAACAATGGCATGGACAACTAAAGAAATAGGCTAAGTCTTTTGTGTGAGCATGAGAGAGTGGAGGAAAACTAGTGTAATCCTCAAATGAAATGAAATGAGTCCATGCCCTTGGTAGTGCCCCCCCTTCTCATTCCCACCAAAAAATATCATTTCCAATTAACAAAAAAATAATGTGCAACCATACCCAAAACCCATACCCAGGTCATGTTCATGCCACCTCACACCCTTCACCTCATCATTAAACAAATGAATTTGCATAAATGGAAAATCAAATAATGAGGTGGCAAAACTTCTAGAAGCTATCCCGTATATAATACGGAATACTTCCCGATACATGTATCGAAATACATATACGCGTATTCGTATAAAAATACGAATAGCCAAGAAAGAAAATGAATAGTGAACAATAATACTAGAATACACATATATAAATTCATATGTAAATTATTAAATCAAAAACC
Organism: Agapanthus africanus; assembly: GCA_030015575.1. Taxonomy (NCBI): domain Eukaryota; kingdom Viridiplantae; phylum Streptophyta; class Magnoliopsida; order Asparagales; family Amaryllidaceae; genus Agapanthus; species Agapanthus africanus. The sequence continues at coordinate 435,676,951 of JASDDO010000008.1, read as the reverse complement.
CGATTTAATAATCTGTCTTAATCCTAAGCCGCTAGTATTATCAACCGTCCGATTAAAGCCCGCGCAGTATGTGCACATATTTAATCGGACACCTGTATGTATCAACATATCTCATGTACACCATATCGCCTGAACCGTGAAAACTCTCTGTGTGGACTCTAAAGACTCGTCAATACGCTGGCAGTGGGTTTAACCACAAGCACGTCAGCGGCACTAGCTGTACGTAACGGCTACTCAGGTATTGAGCGAACGGGAGGCCGACGAGCAAACTCATCCTGAACCCCTACTGAGCCTGACAGTGACAATATCCGTACAGTCCGATCTGTTCGTTTAAGAGTATCACATATCGAGTCTAGGGGGTGGATAAAGTCAGACCCCCAACAACGCGATATTTAGTGTCAGTATTAAACCCATCACCACCTGAGAAACTATCGATCCTGGATCGGTAATTCTCATCCACCGTGGCCACGGATTTATGGTGATGGCCATCCGTACACAACGCAACATCAACCCCCAATACCGGGAGAGACGAATTCCCGACGATCCGATCACTGCCTCCATGTGGCTCGGGATTGTACCCAACTAAAACATGTTTGCACGAATCCTGTGAGCCGTAGTAGGCTAGTAATCAAGCACAGTGGGAACTCACACGAGATAAATGACGATCTCAGGTCGACAGACTAACCTGTACACATGTCACCTGGGAACTGCTATATGACAATAGGTATAATACCAACTAGCAGGTTCCCGGCGAGTCCATCCAGTGTACTCATAACCCAATGAGCACCTGTATACTATCTTAGGTGAACAAACTAACACCAATGGCTTGTGAGACCTGGCCACCTCCCCTCGTCGGGGTCTCGATCAGTATACACTAGTATACACTGGAGTATCGATGTCCGGTCTCGATACTCCTACGACTAGGGACATTTAAGGATGTGCTTATAGACCCCAGCTCCCACATATATGATCGCCATCATAATGCTGGCAGTCAAGCAAGAATCCTATGGGCTCTATCAATATGTATATGATGATAAAGACAAACCAGATAGCATACTATCATCTTGAGTAAGACTGTTTTATCGGTATAAGTCCTCACTCAATCATCATAATCACAAGTCCACGACTATGATAATTGCCTTGAGGGCACTATAGCCAACAATCTCCTACTTGCACTCAAGGCCAATTATTGCGATGTCGCATACTCACAGCCCGTGTGATACCGAACACCCAACTTCTCTACTAATCAGTTTCGCAAAGCCCGTTTGCGAAAATGATTGCGTTCGAGAAATAGTCTCAGTGAGTGGATCCGCTCCAATGTTTCTTTCTGTATCTCTCTTAATCTCAACTTCGCGGAGAAAACTATCTCCCGAAATGAGCAATACCTGACTTAGAATTTGTCTGAATATCTGATGGGACCCAGTTCACAAATGAACTCCAAATCCAGCAAACTAGTTAGACTGTATCGTCCACTGAATTTAATCAGTATCCTGCGCCATGCCTTTCTTCATATCCGCTTGGACCACCTGTCCAACATACTTTCCCTCGAAAGAAGGAAAACTATAAATCTGACAGTCACTCTATCATCCAGGTCACCTTGGAAGCCTAAAATGATAACCGTCTCCTAAAGGAGGCCGCCGTTACCATATCCCAAGAACATTCATTTATGTTCAATAACTGCTTCCATCTGTTTCTCTAGGATTGGATTAATATATGTTTATTGCAGCTAGTGCAAAAACAACATCTGGTATGGTACTTGACATTTCATGATTAACTCAATTGCCTAAGCAAGTGATATGCTAAACATGCGGATCCCTCTCCCCTTTAGTCTGTAAGACACCTTTAGAGAGGGTGACTCCATCACCTGCAGGTACACCACCATGCCAGGAGTCGTCCATTCTAAAATACCTTTAGAATAATGTCAAAATACCCAGATTAGGATACTTTCCAAATCTAGATCTAAAACCATAGATCTAGTAACCAGAAACACTGATATTATATCCATATCCTATGTGGAGAAATAACTTTATGACAACTACAGTATAATCGATCGTAGTATAGGAATATTTCTTCCTATCAAGTGCATGTCCTCCATACCAGGACATCACACCCTACTATCTTCTTATCAGATCCATCTTCTATTCTGATGAGGTCAAGACCTATGACTGCCACATCAAAAATAGATGATCTATTTCCGCTATACTTACTTTAGTCTATAAATAGATATAAGCTACTTGTCCCCTATGCTTTCCACTGCTCCCATTAACTACAACAACCCTCTGGCAGAGTCATATACACGTACACTTCCAAAGCTAGTTTAGAACGACGCTATACTCATCCTCCTGCCGGGTCTTATAGTCTAGAACAGCAGCAATGGCAAGTCTGGGTAAACAAAAACCTCCCTGTCACCGTTACTGAGAAGACCGAAGTACCTCTCGGGTGCCTGAGCTTACCCACCAAATCTGCGGAGTGGCTAATGGAATGTCGAAACTAATTGAATTCTTAGGTTCTATTAAATCTTCAGTGATCGTTTGTGGTTCTGGAATCACTTCCAGTTCTACCATACTTCCACTTATGTTTTTCTGAAAAAAATTCATTTTATTAAAACTGTGGCGAGTCAAAAACAATATAAATATTGATTTTCCTGATGGTAGAAAGTTAACCCTCGTCAAAGCCCGGGATAACCCACAAACAGCCATTACTGAAACGTGCCTTGAGTTTATCCGGATTCTGGTTTTAAGCATCAGCCGGACAACTCCTTATAACTTAACATCGTTAAGATATAAATTGATTCTATATATATCTAATATAGAAACAAAAGCACTAATTTAATTGGAACCAGAGTCAAAAATCATGCAGCTGTCTCTAGAGCATATAACCAAATGGAAAGAAGCCATTCGGTATTACTCAACTAGGAATGCATCCATATATGAGTAATCTGAAAGAAAAGTAAGTTCTTAAAACCATTACTATCAATGGAATACCAAACACAGGTATCTACATCTTTGAATTCCTCGAAGAATCCTGATATTTATAATAAATGGTTCTCTACTTTATTCTTATACCGATAACTTCTCAAAATATGAACCTTGTATTTCAACGAAATACATGTCTAGAATCAGAGAAGTTATGAGTAAACAGAATACAGTGCGAGTACCAACCCCATTGTCTTAATGGACACTGGACAATATACAATACTTTGTATAAGTCCTCTGAGTTCAATAACTCAAACTCTGTGCGTCGTAGGTTGAAAAACTGTACCGTGTTTAAGAAGAATTACACCGTTGTTGAATGCACCTTACCTAATCACCAGCTGATATAGGTAAATGTCACAGACATAATATCAAAAAGTTATATCTCACTTTATAAAATAAATGTACAGATATATCAGTTTGAAATTGGTGCATAACAACGGATATTTAAAACCAAATATTTGTCATCTGGCAAAATCCAGACGATTTCCTCAAATATCACCAATTACAACGAAATCCGATATAAAGAGGATCTAATCACCCAATTCCAAATATTTTACTCCCACTCACCATCTATAATAACATACAGATATGAGAAACCGATCTGGTAAATACATACCCTGGAATTAGATTCCAATTGGGAAAATGGTTTTCAATTAACATCGCACAATCAGACTGAAACATGAAAATGTTTCAAAAGGGTTAACTGGTATTCCTAGTAACACCTCTTCTATTATCCTGAATTATGACAGTAACTATACTTACATACCCTCACTGCAATCCCTTTGTTATGTCTTTACTTATTACCTTCTGTACACCTCCTTTACGCTAATTGGTTTTCTTCATTCCCTACCTTTCGGCACCGGCCTAAGGTTTGGAAGAAGACTATCCAATAAGCGTAATAGGTGTACTCTCCTAATCCTAGGAGCCCTCACAACCTGAAAGAAGGTAAAGAGAAAAAACATCTGAATAATCCTATCCAATTTCTCTTGAAAAGGAAACCATCCCCGAATCTGGAACGAATTCCTTTGAGTTCGTATGTAACTATACGATAGCATATCCAATGGAAGTGGATATCCGTAGTGATACGGAGTGTTCTAGAGAAATGCAAAGTGGATGTAGGAGTGGCAGGGGTATTGTCACGACCCGAAAGTACGGAACATGACCGGCACTTAAACTACGAACGTCTCGAGGCGTACGTAATCTAAGTAAACCGAAAACCCAGAAATCCAAACCAAGAAAAGTAGTAGAGTGCAGGAAAAAACCAACTTAAAGCAAGTAATTTCAATAGCATAAGACGAATTATGCGGTTTTTAAAACATCAAAAATTTACTGAAAATTTCGGCAGAGTCTCCTTTGTAAATACTGGCTCCCAAACGGGATACAACATGAATAGTATACGAAATCAAGAAAAAGGCATCCCCAAACGGGAGCTAGCTCTTCGTCAATCGACGATCACAACCACACAAGCAATATAATATACAACGCCAACGGCGATGATCAAAACACAAAAGGAAACTCAAAACCACCAGAAATCCACAGAAATATAACGCGCGACTCTAAGGTCGAAGGAATAACATCACTGGTCTCTATCTCAAAAATAAATACATGTTTGGTTGATGGAACTTCTAGATACAACAGAATAATAATATACAAGATATAATGATGGGTAAGATACAAATAACCCACCTACTAGCAAGCCACCCGGAAATGGAAATAGTGCCAGCAAAGCCGTAATGAAACCTGTACGGCGAAACCTGCAAGAACTGTGGCACAACGGGGGTGAGTTGCCAACTCGTGAGTAGAAAAACATCTACGCACAGAAATCGCATAAATAACGCAATCCTAGATCAATGATCATAATATATCCCCAAAAATGTATAAAACATGCAGCCTATAACAATGGCTAGGGTAAATATCTAACCCGAGTGTAAACTCATGTGCCCGTGTCAGCGCCTCAGGTAGCAATATATCATATGAATGATGTATGAACGCATGAAACAGAACGCATGTACTGAATAAAACTGGTTTCATAAATCAGTGAGATTTCTGTATTTTAAAAGAAATAAGGCACCATATATGAAATCAGCATAAAACAGTGCCCAGCATCGACACAAAACAAGTGTCCAAATACCTCGATATCTCTGTGTCACAATCTATGTACCTTAAGTCTTAATCTCAAGTCTCAATCACAATATCTAGGGCGCCGTCAGTCCAGACCGGCCCCTACCATCCATCTCAAGACCACGACAGTATCCTCCGGATATCCGACGCGTCGGGTAATATCACCGGTAGGTAGTGCTCCCCTGCCAGGCTCACATCGTCATCATCACGCGCTTCTTGCCCCGGGGTACCTTACCGGGTCCACCATGTACCCGAAACGGTTCATCCGTCTTCTCGAATCGGGTCTCGAAATCCATCAGCAAACTCATGGTGGACGACTCATACATCATGGGAAAACCGCACTTTTTATTTTAAAAAGAGAGAAATCAGTTCATATAAGTTTTTGCGGTTTTCCTCCAAATCCAGAAAATCTCATGGAAATCCGAATCCAAAACCTCAATAACACGTAAAATAGTGAATATATACATGAGAATCCATGAATGCGGCATAACAATGAATAACAGTATGCATGAAGTAGCAGGTAATAACTACAATGTCTAAACTAACATATAAGGCAAGTACACTAATATCATGTCTAACTATTAGCTAACGGGCTATGTCAAGCAATAATATTTTCTAAGGTGTACGTGACATGGCAATTAACGATGAAGATGTGTGTGAGCCGGCAATTAAGTGTACGTGGTACATACGCATCATCGGTAATGGTGCCGGTGTCCTAACAGCATGATATCAATAATGGAATATGCAGCAAAATAAGTATGCGAGGCAGAGCGAACAGCAATAATGTGCGGGAGCTGAATAATAGACACAACGATAACTAATCAGTATTAATCTAATATAAGTCCTACAAATGGTGCCTTTTGAAATAACACGAATCATGGGGTTTTGAAAATAGGGGCTACGGTGTTTTTATGAAAAGATACGTCTTTTGAAATATCCGTAAGATCCCTTGGGCTGTCTTTTAAAATACCCACGATTCGTTAGTTTTGAAATAGGTAAGAATCGAATCTAATCTAACAACTAAACTAAACTAAAGGGCTAAGCTAACAAGCTGGACTACAGGTAAGGAAACCGCCTAACATCTGAGTCGATACATATACCTACCTGTATATGTATAGTCGGTGATCCTGCCTCAATAATATCATAGCCGATACCATATCTATAATCAGGCATCCTAAGTCAAGAGTGCGGATCAATCATCAATATAGCTCGTACGTAAATCCGTCGTACGGTATCCCAAATCTGGGTACGGGTCAATATCACATTCATCATACTATTCACCTGGTATCCTCTTTATCAATTATCATGATCGGGGTACTGATCTACGTCTAGTACCATACTGATACCGCCTACGTATGCATGGACGTGTGTGAAACACTACGTCAAGGACTCGCTACAACGTCATGTCGTATCTAAGATACGAACCCTGCTATATCACCGATCTCACGGCCTCAAATCGAATCTCATCGACTCAGCTCAATCCCAAGTATCATCCCCAATCCGTATGTGAACACATAGTCCCATACCCATGTGAACACATAACTATAAAGAATCCCATGAGCACATATCAATAGGAAAGTATGCAAGTATGTATGTGTGTATGTGTAGTGCAACACTACCCTAGGGTTCACAACACTAAAGTAATCCAACACACCAATGTCCATCCTAACATCGTTATTAATCCCAAATAACATATAATAATTGTTGGTGTGTATACGCATCCGTATACACCACCACGGACTGCGGGGGTGCTATACGCCATCCACCCGACTTCTCCCCGTAGATATAAATCTACTCATCTGGTCCTCGCTAGCCGGTGCCGACGTCGCCACGCGCTTGCTTGTCGTCTCGAAGTCCACATGGGGTACCTACATATCATAACGCACCGTATCGCATTAAAACTAAATTCGACGTCGAAACGGCATACGAAAATCAAATCGGCACGCGTATCACGCATAGGTCCAAACCTATCGCCTACGCATGCAAGAATAGTCAAACCAACCCTCGATGTCGATGTACAAACGTCAAACCATCGAGAAAAATCCAATCACACTCATTTGCACATTCACGAACACTAATTTTAATATAAACTAGGTTAAAACTCACAAAAACCCCAATTTCACTTAAAAAGTCATTTTTCCGAAAATCTAGCAAGCACAATTCGCCGTTTTTGTACAAAGCAGGATGTTTAAATGAATGTAGCGGCCAATATATTTATTAAATATCTTAAATAAGTCATAAAAACAATTTCCATAATTTAATCTCATTAAATTCCATTAACCCCAAAATTCTAGTTTACAATTTTACCCAATTTTAACACTTTTAAAGCAACAATACATAATTCAACAACTAGACTAGGTTTCGCACAACCTAAGGTGTTAAAATACTCATTAACATGCCTAAGACATGATGAAAGCCTTACCATATTTTAATTCTCAATTTAACACAATATTTACAAAAACTAGTTTGCAATATATACACTTATTACAAATTTAAATTAACAAAAATGCAACTAGCAACTAGATTTGATTTTAGCAAGCAATTATATGTTAATCTATCCATCACAATCCTAATCAAATGCTCAAGCCCTAATCTTCATTCAAAACCATACACTTGAAATTTCAAACTTCAATTCAAAACCCTTTTTCTTTCTTAAACACCTAATTAAACACTTAATTAACTTAGATTAAGCAACTAGATAACAAATTTAGCAAAAGCATGAGATTATACCTCCCATGAGATCAAGCTCAAGATCTAGCCTCCTAAAATGCCATTTTGATCCCTAGATCCGTGCTAGAATGGCTAATGAGAAATGGGTAGGAGTTGGATTTTGATTTGGATTTTTGCTTGATTTTTAGTGGATTTTTCTTTGGATTTTCTTTGATGGAACAAAGAGAGAAGAAGAGGAAAAGGGGGCTGTTGGGGGGTTGCTGGTTTCGGTCAGAAATGTGGGGGGGTTGGGTGAGGGAGGAGAGAGAGTGAGGTGGGGAAAGTTAGTTCAAGTCAAAGTCAACTCAAATTATATCATTTTCTACTCTTTTCTTTTCTTTTCTTTTAACCAAGGAAGTGATTGGAAAGAGGGAGAGGGGGAGGGCTGTCATGGTGGGGCCGGCCATATGGGGAGGGAGGAGAGAGGGTGAGGTGTGGGTGCGGGTGTGGGGTGATGAAAAATGATAAATACAATACCCCAAACATCCATTTACGCTAAAAAAAAGCCTTTTTTCTTCAATAATTTCTAAACCGTTTTGGCAAATGATTTTGTTCCAAAAACCACATGATAAAATTTTATTTAATATTTTATGATGCACAAAATTTGTTTCAACTCATTCCAATTTGTAATTTTCCCTAATTAAATGTATTAGTGACGGCTTAAAATAATAATAAAATAATATTTTTTTCAGAAAATTTGAAATTTCACCAGCGGCTCAATAAACACCAAATAATAGCAATTACATAGCTAGAATATGTATATTTAATTTTTATAATAAGATATTTGTATTTTGACTTTTTACAGAAAACCCCCTTATTTTACCGATTTTCCGAAATTTCACCGAAACGATTTTCAAAACGCTATAATCTTCCCCCCTTAAAGAAATTCGGTCCCCGAATTTAAATTCAAACTCCCCCCAAATACAAAAACATCTAAGCAAAATCATCAAGTCGTCGGGGCTCCGAAACCATAAGTACATAATACGCATCATAGCGCAATGCATGCGCATGAGCAACGAGCATATAACTCAAAATCAAAACTCCGTCAAGCATCCCGCCATCATTGGAGTCATGGTAAAGACACAAATGTAAAATCTAATACAAAACCAATATGCTATAATTCGGAACTACACACGTAAATATCAAATCTATATATGTAAATATCTGAAGAAAATGAATGCCAAATATATTCAGGTACTGTCCTCTGACTAGTCCTGCCTAGTACGAAAACACATAGTAAATATCATAAAAACGTACTGCTCTATAGGAAAAATCAATCCCAAAATACGCGTATGAGCACTACGTGCGTCTGGTGCGCACGGAAATCAAAATCCATGAATGTGCCATACATGCGCACAGAAACAACATCTAAGTGCATCGGGTGTACACGAAACATCTGTCGTAGGCAACATGTGTGCCTGACAGCAAAATCAGGTGCATCTGACATGCACGAAAAATCTCGATTTAGTGCATCTGGTGTGCACCAAAATCGCATCTCAAGACATGCGCTCAACATGCGCGAAAACCCAAAACCAGGGGCATCCATCATGCACGAAATCATGAAATCCAATATCAGGCGCCGAACATGCGCAAAATCAAATCAGATGCACAAGGTGCACAAAACAAATATCGAGTATCACAATCGAAATCGAAGTCCAGTGCATCTAAGTGCACAAAAGGCGTATCACTGCACTGCAAGCATATAATAACTATACAGAGTGCAGGAACCAATTCGTGTGCATGGATACGCACAAAACCAACTCAACTGTTTAAAACCGTAAAATCACAAACATGTGAAACTAAAGCACGAAAACGATATCAAGTGCAACACTGTGCAAAGATCGTAAATCCTCAATCATCAAAATCAAATCATACGAATAAATCACCCAAAACATCGAAATCAATAATGGCGGAACAGTACCGCTCAAGCGCATCCTCTAAGGATCTCGGCCAACTATCACGGTCACTAGTGGGACGTCTCGTCGATGATCATGAACTATGTCCTGCTGATGTGCGTAACCATGACCACTCCTGGGTCAAGGTCTTCACTGTGAATTATCAATCTTTCGGTCCATCGGCTCATCGGTCCTGTCGGGTGTGCTAACGGGGATGATCCAGTTCTGGCACATCTCTTGTCATCTCCCGGTCAATCATCACGACCACTCGTAAGACAGCATATCACTGGCGTCGGCCTCTGGCTCTCTGAATGTACATGACACATCTGATCCTGGATGCAAGTATCATTGCAGCAGTGTCCTGGAAGGAATCCTGCTCACGGTCTCTTCCATGTCTCGTCTCTGCCAACTGTCCGGAAGTCATTGTCCTTTCCTATATCTGCATCTTGCTCTGGAACGACTGCATACTCATCGCGACTCCTTCTGGAAGGTAAGTCCAAGTACCATGCCTCGGCATGCGCATCGCCTCTCTGATGTCGGCGGAGTGGAACGTCATCTCATCTAGATCTGGTGCGAACCTCTTACTCCACTTTTCTCTAATGTCGTCTGCTTTGGACTCGTCTCGTCGCGGCTGCATGGACCGAGCTCCAACGACTATCCTTGTATCTGGAGTCTCCCAAGAATGCATCTCACCACCAAGCATCCGATTGAAGTCGAACCATTCGATCGATTCGTCAAAACCTCATAATCCCCCAAGAGCTCAACATCTTGGGCACAGTTTAATAGTATCGAATATATATACCACAGCATCGGTGGTCCAGCCGTAGAAGGGCAAACCCAAGCCTCACTAATGGCGCCGTAGAACTGCCGCAAACCCGAAGGTTCAAAGGCTTTCACACGGTCATTAAGTCGAGTTAGGGTTTCATTCTTCTAGAGGGACCATAGAATTGTCTGCATGTCTTTCCGACTACTTTAAACTTGGAATAATAGGTTTCCGACATTCGATCGTCTCTGTCGACCCTCACGTCTCTGCATGAAGTCGTCTCTAGCTGGAATCAATCTATCTGATGACCTCGTATCGGGGTAAGCGAACGATCCACCTGTCCTAGTCATTCATCCTCGATGACTAGCGACCTCCTATCATCTCTTAGTACAACTCGTCCTGCACGAATTCCAGCATCTGGGGCAATATCTCGTCGTTCGCAGCAATAACTGGCTCGCTCGTCTGCACGCTGAACAGTGCATCGATCGTCATGAATAAGCAACACACCAACGGTCATCAAGATCTGGCTGGCCTCTATCATTGGCTCAATCCTCTAGTGTCGATCAGCACATCCGAGTAACCTCATAAAGGCGATCCGCCAAACGCTCGTGGCGCGGAAACACAGTAAAAAGACACATCTCTGCAATCGTGTGTCGCCGGAATTTCGCCCTGGTCAGTCCTCGTTCGTGACGAGCTTGTGCTGACCGCAACTCTAGCCGTAGCTCTCCCTGCCGTAACCGTAGCAGCAAAACCAAACTGGTACCGATGAGGCTAGATCAGGAAGGAATATAATACTGAACAAGGAAATGTACATCCTAAGGCTTCATAAGTGGAGTGGTGTGTCGTAAATATGCCGCGGAACATATCAACGGTACGTCACTCTACTTTAGTCACCTATTCCATCAACCAAGGGTCATCCTACGCTCCGAAGGTTAAAACCTAACGCTCTGATACCAACTTTGTCACGACCCGAAAGTACGGAACATGACCGGCACTTAAACTACGAACGTCTCGAGGCGTACGTAATCTAAGTAAACCGAAAACCCAGAAATCCAAACCAAGAAAAGTAGTAGAGTGCAGGAAAAAACCAACTTAAAGCAAGTAATTTCAATAGCATAAGCCGAATTATGCGGTTTTTAAAACATCAAAAATTTACTGAAAATTTCGGCAGAGTCTCCTTTGTAAATACTGGCTCCCAAACGGGATACAACATGAATAGTATACGAAATCAAGAAAAAGGCATCCCCAAACGGGAGCTAGCTCTTCGTCAATCGACGGTCACAACCACACAAGCAATATAATATACAACGCCAACGGCGAGGATCAAAACTCAAAAGGAAACTCAAAACCACCAGAAATCCACAGAAATATAACGCGCGACTCTAAGGTCGAAGGAATAACATCACTGGTCTCTATCTCAAAAATAAATACATGTTTGGTTGATGGAACTTCTAGATACAACAGAATAATAATATACAAGATATAATGATGGGTAAGATACAAATAACCCACCTACTAGCAAGCCACCCGGAAATGGAAATAGTGCCAGCAAAGCCGTAATGAAACCTGTACGGCGAAACCTGCAAGAACTGTGGCACAACGGGGGTGAGTTGCCAACTCGTGAGTAGAAAAACATCTACGCACAGAAATCGCATAAATAACGCAATCCTAGGTCAATGATCATAATATATCCCCAAAAATGTATAAAACATGCAGCCTATAACAATGGCTAGGGTAAATATCTAACCCGAGTGTAAACTTATGTGCCCGTGTCAGTGCCTCAGGTAGCAATATATCATATGAATGATGTATGAACGCATGAAACAGAACGCATGTACTGAATAAAACTGGTTTCATAAATCAGTGAGATTTCTGTATTTTAAAAGAAATGAGGTACCATATATGAAATCAGCATAAAACAGTGCCCAGCATCGACACAAAACAAGTGTCCAAATACCTCGATATCTCTGTGTCACAATCTATGTACCTCAAGTCTCAATCTCAAGTCTCAATCACAATATCTAGGGCGCCGTCAGTCCAGACCGGCCCCTACCATCCATCTCAAGACCACGACGGTATCCTCCGGATATCCGACGCGTCGGGTAATATCACCGGTAAGTAGTGCTCCCCTGCCAGGCTCACATCGTCATCATCATGCGCTTCTTGCCCCGGGGTACCTTACCGGGTCCACCATGTACCCGAAACGGTTCATCCGTCTCTTCGAATCGGGTCTCGAAATCTATCAGCAAACTCATGATGGACGACTCATACATCATGGGAAAACCGCACTTTTTATTTTAAAAAGAGAGAAATCAGTTCATATAAGTTTTTGCGGTTTTCCTCCAAATCCAGAAAATCTCATGGAAATCCGAATCCAAAACCTCAATAACACGTAAAATAGTGAATATATGCATGAGAATCCATGAATGCGGCATAACAATGAATAACAGTATGCATGAAGTAGCAAGTAATAACTACAATGTCTAAACTAACATATAAGGCAAGTACACTAATATCATGTCTAACTATTAGCTAACAGGCTATGTCAAGCAATAATATTTTCTAAGGTGTACGTGACATGGCAATTACCGATGAAGATGTGTGTGAGCCGGCAATTAAGTGTACGTGGTACATACGCATCATCGGTAATGGTGCCGGTGTCCTAACAGCATGATATCAATAATGGAATATGCAGCAAAATAAGTATGCGAGGCAGAGCGAACAGCAATAATGTGCGGGAGCTGAATACTAGACACAACGATAACTAATCAGTATTAATCTAATATAAGTCCTACAAATGGTGCCTTTTGAAATAACACGAATCATGGGGTTTTGAAAATAGGGGCTACGGTGTTTTTATGAAAAGATACGTCTTTTGAAATATCCGTAAGATCCCTTGGGCTGTCTTTTAAAATACCCACGATTCGTTAGTTTTGAAATAGATAAGAATCGAATCTAATCTAACAACTAAACTAAACTAAAGGGCTAAGCTAACAAGCTGGACTACAGGTAAGGAAACAGCCTAACATCTGAGTCGATACATATACCTACCTGTATATGTATAGTCGGTGATCCCGCCTCAATAATATCATAGCCGATACCATATCTATAATCAGGCATCCCAAGTCAAGAGTGCGGATCAATCATCAATATAGCTCGTACGTAAATCCGTCGTACGGCATCCCAAATCTGGGTACGGATCAATATCACATTCATCATACTATTCACCTGGTATCCTCTTTATCAATTATCATGATAGGGGTACTGATCTACGTCTAGTACCATACTGATACCGCCTACGTATGCATGGACGTGTGTGAAACACTACGTCAAGGACCCGCTACAACGTCATGTCGTATCTAAGATACGAACCCTGCTATATCACCGATCTCACGGCCTCAAATCGAATCTCATCGACTCAGCTCAATCCAAAGTATCATCCTCAATCCGTATGTGAACACATAGTCCCATACCCATGTGAACACATAACTATAAAGAATCCCATGAGCACATATCAATAGGAAAGTATGCAAGTATGTATGTGTGTATGTGTAGTGCAACACTACCCTAGGGTTCGCAACACTAAAGTAATCCAACACACCAATGTTCATCCTAACATCGTTATTAATCCCAAATAACATATAATAATTGTTGGTGTGTATACGCATCCGTATACACCACCACGGACTGCGGGGGTGCTATACGCTATCCACCCGACTTCTCCCCGTAGATAAAAATCTACTCACCTGGTCCTCGCTAGCCGGTGCCGACGTCGCCACGCGCTTGCTTGTCGTCTCGAAGTCCTCATGGGGTACCTACATATCATAACGCACCATATCGCATTAAAACTAAATTCGACGTCGAAACGGCATACGAAAATCAAATCGGCACGCGTATCACGCATAGGTCCAAACCTATCGCCTACGCATGCAAGAATAATCAAACCAACCCTCGATGTCGATGTACAAACGTCAAACCATCGAGAAAAATCCAATCACACTCATTTGCACATTCACGAACACTAATTTTAATATAAACTAGGTTAAAACTCACAAAACCCCCAATTTCACTTAAAAAGTCATTTTTCCGAAAATCTAGCAAGCACAATTCGCCGTTTTTGTACAAAGCAGGATGTTTAAATGAATGTAGCGGCTAATATATTTATTAAATATCTTAAATAAGTCATAAAAACAATTTCCATAATTTAATCTCATTAAATTCCATTAACCCCAAAATTCTAGTTTACAATTTTACCCAATTTTAACACTTTTAAAGCAACAATACATAATTCAACAACTAGACTAGGTTTCGCACAACCTAAGGTGTTAAAATACTCATTAACATGCCAAAGACATGATGAAAGCCTTACCATATTTTAATTCTCAATTTAACACAATATTTACAAAAACTAGTTTGCAATATATACATTTATCACAAATTTAAATTAACAAAAATGCAACTAGCAACTAGATTTGATTTTAGCAAGCAATTATATGTTAATCTACCCATCACAATCCTAATCAAATGCTCAAGCCCTAATCTTCATTCAAAACCATACACTTGAAATTTCAAACTTCAATTCAAAACCCTTTTTCTTTCTTAAACACCTAATTAAACACTTAATTAACTTAGATTAAGCAACTAGATAACAAATTTAGCAAAAGCATGAGATTATACCTCCCATGAGATCAAGCTCAAGATCTAGCCTCCTAAAATGCCATTTTGATCCCTAGATCCGTGCTAGAATGGCTAATGAGAAATGGGTAGGAGTTGGATTTTGATTTGGGTTTTTGCTTGATTTTTAGTGGATTTTTCTTTGGATTTTCTTTGATGGAACAAAGAGAGGAGAAGAGGAAAAGGGGGCTGTTGGGGGGTTGCTGGTTTCGGCCAGAAATGTGGGGGGGTTGGGTGAGGGAGGAGAGAGAGTGAGGTGGGGAAAGTTAGTTCAAGTCAAAGTCAACTCAAATTATATCATTTTCTACTCTTTTCTTTTCTTTTCTTTTGACCAAGGAAGTGATTGGAGAGAGGGAGAGGGGGAGGGCTGTCATGGTGGGGCCGGCCATATGGGGAGGGGGGAAAGAGGGTGAGGTGTGGGTGCGGGTGTGGGGTGATGAAAAATGATAAATACAATATCCCAAACATCTATTTACGCTAAAAAAAGCCTTTTTTCTTCAATAATTTCTAAACCGTTTTGGCAAATGATTTTGTTCCAAAACCACATGATAAAATTTTATTTAATGTTTTGTGATGCACAAAATTTGTTTCAACTCATTCCAATTTGTAATTTTCCCTAATTAAATGTATTAGTGACGGCTTAAAATAATAATAAAATAATATTTTTTTCAGAAAATTTGAAATTTCACCAGCGGCTCAATAAACACCAAATAATAGCAATTACATAGCTAGAATATGTATATTTAATTTTTATAATAAGATATTTGTATTTTGACTTTTTACAGAAACCCCCTTATTTTACCGATTTTCCGAAATTTCACCGAAACGATTTTCAAAACGCTACAGGTATACACGGTCTTTGTCGTGAATGATGGTGGTCGCAATTTCCTTTGCCATTATTCTAATCACTTTATATTTCTTTACTTATTACTTTCTGTACACCACAGTTAAGCTTGTTGGTTTTCTTCCTTCCCTACCGTTCGGCACCTGCCTATGGTCTGGAAGAAGACTATCCAATAAGCTCAATAGGTGTACCCTCTCCTAATCCTAGGAGCCCTCACAACCTGAGAGATGGTAAAGAGAAAAGAAAACCGAATAATCCTATTCAATCTCTCCAGAACCAGATCCATCCTCGAAAAAGTTCCTTCGAGTTCGTATGTAACTATACGATGGATTTATCCAATGGAAGTGGATGCTCGTAGTCATACGGGGTGTTCTGAAGAAATGCAAAAGTTGATATAGAAGTGGCAATGATGTATGCGACACCATGACATTTCAAAAGCCAAAGTGTTTTAAGAAGGTTCGGTTAACTTGGTTTCATGAGTTTTAGTCAAAGGTCGGGTCATAGTCGCAGCCAGAGAGAGAAAAGAAACACTTAGCGTGCACTCTAAGCTAGATCAGAATGGTTAATCATTTTATCTAATCTGGATGTCTCCCACTGTTTTCTTGAATTCTCCTCCAAATCTAAAAGAAGAATTAGTCGGGATCTCCCGAGGAGTAATCCTACTCATCAGTGGGAATCGGGATCCAACTCTCATCGCATGATAACTTGATGGAAGCCACTCAAGTTACCACACTCCAGAAGGTATGTGCATGCCTGGCAAGTTTTCTGTATGTTTGAAACTCCCGATGTATGTTTTTACCCCTAGGACCCAAGTGACCTTGACTGAGCCAACATATCAAAGGGTCCTAGTCAAGTTCAACCCGTCATTATCTTGATTGCATTAAACCCACCCGCACGAGTCCTTGACTGAGCCAAAATGACCGTACGCCTGTCCTAACCAATCGCATATCCATACAACAGAAAAGCACTACATAGCTACCGAACACTACGCCTCGGCTAAATACAAATACTAAGCAATACTAATCTGAAATGACGGGGGGCTACGGCTGGTTTTTGGCGAAAAACCTTTAACGTAATGAACTTGATATCGTTGAAGGAATTCAAGTGGTTTTACAAATTTATAGTGGCGAAAACTTTTGCTGAAGAGATCACTCCCGGTGAAGGGATCTTGGCTCTTTCCCCGTAGAATGAGGTGCAGGACATTCCAAACTGAATACCATGATGCAAAGCAAAAATAATCGACTATAGTAAAGTTATTACGTTGACGCAAACTTTTACCCAAGAGGTCACTCCCGATGAAGGTATCTCGGCCCTTGCCTCATCGAATGAGGTGCAGAATATTCCCAATCGAATACGACTGTGCAAAGCAAAAGAGAACGTCTTTAATGTCAATTTTTTAAAAATTTGGTTCCAACAACATCATATATAGGTTTGTTTTATTCTTGCATTGATAAGAATCAATGCAGCCCCATCAATTAATCACACCAGAAAAGAACGAAAATAAAATATACGTATATGCCATCCGCATTCGCCACTGGGTCCCGTCATCACCCGTTGGGTTACTTAACTAACGACAGAGCGGGGTCTGGACTAGCGCGGGTGCAAAACATATACAACATCTACTAGTATATATATAAATATATAACAATCGTCCCAGGCATGATATAAAGCAACATCACAGAAACATCACAGAAACAATACAGAATGGTGGATAATCTGGAGCCCTGGGTTTCACTTGAGCCGCAAGTGAGACCTGACGTTCCCTGTTGTGTGGATAGCCTGTGCAATGAAACCTAGATCCCTACGAGCGCGACAAGTTACCCGCCAAAACCAGAAGTGAGGCGGCCCCCTTCAACAACGTGAATGGGCCACCCAGCACTTCACGGAATCCGGTAACTTGAGTACCCCTCCTGGGTCAACCTATACCCCCTACGAATGCGGCGAATAGCCCACCAATTCTAAAGTAAGGTCCCCTCCGTCCCAACGCCATGAGATGCGGACCCGTTGCCCTATAGAACCCGGCTATTCGTGCACTCCACCGCGGGGTAATCCTAGTACAGAAAAAAAATAATATACAAGGGTGACATCGACCTCAACCCGGTCGTGCCCCAAAAGAATAATATACAAACTGACAGTGACGGCAGTCCACATGTCGGACGCTCGCCCCGCAATATCAAATGTACAAATGAAATAAACTGTACTAATATTGCACCATTGCTATCCACCACGACGATCCAACCAACATCCCAGCACAACACAGAATATCAACGTGAATGTCACGTTCGCAAACCCGTCTAAAAGATATATAGCAATTAGACGAGTTTACCGATCAAATGTCATTCACGGTCGCAGATATAAATGTAAGTACTGTGTAAATGTTTAAACAGTGTTAAAAACATCGACTTTGAAACGCCCCGAATAGCCCCCAAACAACAGATAACATAATATCAAAAATAGGGTAAACAAACAATACCACTGCACCAAGTTTCCAGAGACCAAACCACACACCAAAAACGAAGCCAAAATCCTACAACTAGGCCGGCCTCACCGGATTTTCCCCTAAAGTGCTCGGCCCAATTCCGGCGAGGTGGGTTCGTGTTTGGGGTGTGGTCTTCTGGTCATGTCAGTAGTCTTCTGCACTTGTTTGAAAAAAAATTTGAAGACTTTGAAAATTTACAGAGAATGGAATCAGCAGTGGCAGTATTTCGGTTTGTTTCGATTTTGATACTTTTAACATTGTCTAAACAAGCTAGATAAGGGTTTAAAGGGTGGCTCTGATACAATGAAGGGTCACGGCAGCGCCCCGGCCATCGAAACGCGGCCAAAATGCGGAACAAAAATTTCTAAACTGGCGCTGCCGTCACCCGATTTCCGGATCGACCTTAAACCCTAATCTAGCGAGCTAACTAAGAGTTAGAAAGGTTATACCGAGTTGATCCAAGTCCTTCGGTCTTCATTCCAAGCTCCTAGTGATTCCTTGACGAAGTTTGGTTGCCGGTCTTCCTCCATCTCCGATGATCCACCCGAGGGAAAACGGCGCAACCTCGTCGAACAAGGCAACCGACGCTCCAAAGTCGCTAGCGATGGAGAGTGGGAGTGTATGAAAATTTCACTGCAATTTTCTCTCAATATATTTTGCTCAATGAGCAAGCATAGAAGATGAATGAGGTGAGGGAAAACAATGGCATGAACAACTAAGGAAATAGGCTAAGTCTTTTGTGTGAGCATGAGAGAGTGGAGGAAAACTAGTGTAATCCTCAAATGAAATGAAATGAGTCCATGCCCTTGGTAGTGGCCGGCCCCCCTCTCATTCCCACAAAAAAATATCATTTCCAATTAACAAAAAAATAATGTGCAACCATACCCAAAACCCATACCTAGGTCATGTTCATGCCACCTCACACCCTCCACCTCATCATTAAACAAATGAATTTGCATAAATGGAAAATCAAATAATGAGATGGCAAAACTTCTAGAAGCTATCCCGTATATAATACGGAATACTTTCCGGTACATGTATCGAAATACATATACGCGTATTCGTACAAAAATACGAATAGCCAAGAGAGAAAATGAATAGTGAACAATAATACTAGAATACACATATATAAATACATATGTAAATTATTAAATCAAAAACCTGATTTAATAATCTGGCTTAATCATATGCCGCTAGTATTATCAACCATCCGATTAAAGCCTGCGCAGCATGTGCACATATTTAATCGGACACCTGTATGTATCAACATATCTCATGTACACCATATCGCCTGAACCGTGAAAACCCTCTGTGTGGGACTCTAAAGACTCGTCAATACGCTGGCAGTGGGTTTAACCACAAGCACGTCAGCGGCACTAGTTGTACGTAACGGCTACTCAGGTATTGAGCGAAAGGGAGGCCGACGAGCAAACTCATCCTGAACCCCTACTAAGCCTGACAGTGACAATATCCGTACAGTCCGGTCTGTTCGTTTAAGAGTATCGCATATCAAGTCTAGGGGGGTGGATAAAGTCAGACCCCAACAACGCGATATTTAGTGTCGGTATTAAACCCATCACCACCTGAGAAACTATCGATCCTGGATCAGTAATTCTCGTCCACCGTGGCCACGGATTTATGGTGATGGCCATCCGTACACAACGCGACACCAACCCCCAATACCGGGAGATACGAATCCGCGACGATCCGATCACTGCCTCCATGTGGCTCGGGACTGTACCCAACTAAAACATGTTTGCACGACTCCTTTGAGTCGTGGTAGGATAGTAATCAAAGCATAGTAGGAACTCACATGAGACAAATGACGATCTCAGGTCGACAGACTAACCTGTACGCATGCCACCTGGGAACTGCTATCTGATAATAGGTATAATACCAACTAGCAGATTCCCGGTGAGTCCGTCCAGTGTACTCATAACCCAATGAGCACCTGTATACTATCCTAGGTGAACAAACTAACACCAATGGCTTGTGAGACCTAGCCACCGCCCCTCGTCGGGGTCTCGATCAGTATACACTAGTCTACACTGGAGTATCGATGTCCGGTCTCGATACTCCTACGACTAGGGACATTTAAGGATGTACTTATAGACCCCAGCTCGCACATATATGATCGCCATCATAATGCTGGCAGTCAAGCAAGAATTCTATGGGCTCTATCAACATGTATATGATGATAAAGACAAACCAGATAGCATACTATCATCTTGAGTAAGACCGTTTTATCGGTATAGGTCCTCACTCAATCATCACAATCACAAGTTCGTGACTATGATAATTGCCTTGAGGGCACTATAGTCAACATCTTCTTGTGGTTCCTGACAACACACAATGATCCAAGGATGAATGGATTATGGATTCAGGTTATTCCTACCACATGTGTCCCAATAAGGATTTATTCACCACTTACGAGTATGTTGATGGTGAAGTAATTTTGATAGGCAACAATAATTCGTGTCGAGCTGTCACGACCCAAATTTAGGCACGTAACCGGCATTTAAACCACGTGACGTCAACAGGCATACGCAATTTAAGTAAGCCGAAACCCAGAAATCTAAACCACCCAAAGAAGGGATAAGTGGAGAAAACATAGTTAAAAACCTTCGGAAATCTCAAGTAAAAATCTTTAAACTTAAGTTTACTTTCTTAAAAATTTCGGCAGCACCTCCTTTGTAAAAACTAGCTCCGAAACGGGTACAATATAGAATATAACTAAAGCATCCCCAAACGGGAGCAAATCACGTCCAACGGCGGAAACAACCACCACAAGTATATATACGACGCCGTAACGAAGAAATATAAATGAAAACAGCATAAGGAGGTAAAACTTCATAACAAGACCGGCTCCCACGAGCACGGCACCCAGAGTCACAAAATAATACAACATCGATCCTCACAACTCGTTTCTAAGTCAAATACATGAAGTGGTAGATGGAGAGTACTAGATGCAAAAGATAAATAATAAACATCATTGGATAACCACAAACCCACCTATAGCAAAATGCCCCACAGCCAACCGTAGCGGTATCCACAAAAGTAGAGATAATAAGAAGCCCTGCCGCGACTACTCTGAGGGTAAATCCTGCAAAACACTGTGGCACAACGGGGGTGAGTTGCCAACTCATGAATAGTAAATAACATCATACTGTAATCGCAAGTATGCACTAACAGCGATAATTTATCACATGTAATCTGATAGCATAAGTATGGCAATATGAATATGCAACTATCATGATCAAGGTACACCACCAGGGTACTATATCTACATGAATCAAATGTATATCAAATAAATCCTGAGTGTGGGATAAATAATAAACCTCATGCACAAATCATCAGCATGGAAAAACCTAGTGTCTATCAACGACACCCAAAATACCAAAATCCTCAGGCGCCGTCAACAGGACTGGCCCTCATATCCTGTAAATCTCATGGAACCTGAGTGCCCAACATCGGCATTCGAAAACATCATGAAATACTCGTGTCCAATATCGACACGTAAATCCACATATCGTATCTGTACATCTCACGGAACCTGAGTGTCCAACATCGACACTCGCAATCTACGGAACCTGAGTGTCCAACCTCGACACTCGCAATCCACATATCCATACATCTCACGGAACCTGAGTGTCCAACCCGACACTCGCAATCCACGAAACCTGACTTCCACATATCAAGAGAAACTGGGTTTTCAAAACAATACACATTTCTTGAAATATCCCCGCGGTTCTCAAATCCAAAAAATCACATGAAACCCATATCTCAATGCGTAAATCCATGTAATATGATGTATGCAACCTAGAACAACAATACGAGTATATCAAGGGAAAATCCGATATTTAAATGCATCAAGTTATTAAATATATCACGCGGTTTCCAATTATCAAAATCCAACGCAACATTATATAAAGTGAACATGTAGTATAGCAAGGTATATGTGTAAGCGTGTAGGTATGCATGTATGCTATATTTCATATGCGCCATCGCACAAGAATCAATGCCTCAATGTCACTAATCAATACAATATTACATATGTATATGTGTTGTGCGTATCATGACAATTACCGACAGTGTGTGTAGCATACAATTAATGCTCGTGCAACATGAACTGTCAATAATAGTGCGGTGTCCAAAAGGGTACAAGTCCAGGCACAACAAGTGATAATATGCAATGAAGTTCATGCACCATCTCTATATGTGCATATAAACATGCAGCTAATATCATATCATATCATATCTAGTCCTGAGGCTTAACGCCATACGAGCGATTTCCCCGTAGATGTTAAATCTACTCACCGATGATCTCGAGCTAAGAAAATCCGACCACCTGCTTCCCTTTTTTCGCAGCGTCCGAAGTCCACGCTTGCGATCCTAAAATTTCACAAACACAACACATAAGGCTAAATATCCTGCGCCAACACAAAGACAACGAAACGCAAGGATAACGTCCACAAGATATACACACTGTGCACCTAGTGCACAAAACGCGTACGACATCGACACAACCCTAGCTAGGAACGCTAAACTACACAATCACCAAGCCTAGACCCCGATTGTACCGATCGCCCATTCACAACACAATATATATCATGGAAGATAATATATATAATATCGCAACGTCAATTTAAACCCACGCCTAATTTAACCAAAAACCTAGTAAGTAACTTTTAATCATTTTAGCTCAAGTCTAGAAATTTAAACAATTCTAGCGATCACAATCATCACATAGTAGCCTAATTAAGTCATACAAACCTTTACTACAATTTTAATCTCACCCATATAAGATTTAGTAAAAGTTAGTTTGCTATTAAGCTTAATTAGACAATTAGGAAAATAACAAATAGCAATCTCACAACTAGGTTAAGTTTTCCAAGTCTAAACTTCTCGATTAACCATTTCAAACAATCAAAACTCTAACTTGATATTCACAACTCTTTCATGAATTTCTAAACATGCTAAATAAAGCCATATTTAAACATCTAATAACTAGATTAAGGTATTTAAACAACACTAAAGCTTAGGGTTAGGATTTTATACCTCACTTAGATTCACAAACTTGCATCTAAACTTCCAAATTAGCCTCCAAAATGATAACTTTCATGAATATCCAAGCTTGATTAGGGCTAAAGAATAATGGGTATGGATTTGTATTTGAGTTTGTGGGATTATTTGATAATTTTTGATAAATTATTGGAGCTTGAAGAAGTGCAATTGGGGTGAAAGAAAAAAGAGGGCAGCAAGAGGGGGGTCGGCCAAATGAAGTTAGAAAAGAGAAGGTTGTGGAAAAATCTAGGTCAAAACTCATTAAAGCCCAATTAATATCCCTCACATCATGCCGCCTCTTAACCCTTTACTTAAAATTTTTCTTTAATTCTATCAAAATATCCAGATATTTCTAGGATATTTTGCAAAGAAGGTTTATTGCTTAATCTTGTGATTAAGTTAGCATGGATTCACATTAGCATAACTAACCCAATCAAATTTGTAATTACCACTAATTAAGTGCATAATTAAAAGCTTAATATAATATTTTAATTAGGGAAAATTATTTAAGTGAACTAAAATTTTCAAGTGACAACTAAAAACCGCAAACTAGCAATTTCCTAATTAAACTAGGTGCAGTTAATTCTATACTGCAAAAAGATCACTTCTAGGTTTTTACAGAAAACACGGTTTATTTTACCTATTAACGGAAAAATTCGCATAACGATTTCTAAAACGTTACACGAGCTATTGGCAAGCGGACGATCCAAATCAATATGTTTGACGGCGTTGTGAGAACATTGGCGGAAATTAGGCACGTACCTGACTTGAACAAGAATCTCATCTCATTGGGTGCACTCGACGATAAGGGTTACAAGTTTTCTGCTAAAGGTGGAGTTTTGAAGGTAACCAAAAGTGCTCTCGTCGTTATGAAGGGCTTGAAAAAAAGGTCTTTATATGCATTGCAGGGTTCGACAACTACCGGATCAACAGCTATTTCATCATCTAAATCTATATCAAATTCGGATGCAACCAGATTATGGCACATGAAACCCGGGCAGGTATAGCCGAGTTATCGAACCAGGATCTACTTGGTGGAGAGTATATCAAAGATAGAGTTTTGTGAGCATTGCATATTTGGAAAGCAGAAACGAGTCATTTCAGTTCGGCGGTGCACAACACACAAGATACACTTGATTATATCCATTCGGATCTTTGTGGACCCTCTCCAATTGCTTCTAAAGAATGCGGTGCTAAGTATCTGCTTAGTTTAATCGATAATTTTTCGAAAAAATTTTAGGTCTATTTCTTGAAGTACAAAAGTGGTGTGTTTAGTACGTTCAAGTAATGGAAGACGTTGCTTGAGAAGCATAAATGGAAGCAGATCATGAGACTAAGGACAGACAACGGGTTGGAATTGTATGGTCGAGATTTCAATAATTTCTGCAAAAACGGGATTGTTCAGCATCATACCGTTGTCTACACACCACAGCAGAATGGAATCGTGGAGCATATGAATCAAACTCTTCTGGAGAAAGCGCGGTGCATGTTGTTTAATACAGGGGTCAGCAAGCAGTTTTGGGTAGAAGCGGTAAACACGGCATGGTATATTGTGAATCGGCCACCTCATACATCGCTTAGTAGTAAAACACTGGAGCATGTATGGTCTGGGAAACATACCGATTATTCTACACTTAAGATGTTTGCTTGTCCCGCATATGCACATTGTCGTGAAGACAAGTTCATATGCAGAATGGAATCGCGGAGCATATGAATCAAACTCTTCTGGAGAAAGCGCGGTGCATGTTGTCTAATGCAGGGCTCAGCAGACAGTTTTGGGCAGAAGCGGTAAACACGACATGCTATATTGTGAATCGGCCACCTCATACATCGCTTAGTAGTAAAACACCGGAGCATGTATGGTCTGGGAAGCATGCCAATTATTCTACACTTAAGATGTTTGGTTGTCCCGCATATGCACATTGTCGTGAAGACAAGTTGGATCCTCGAGCGAAAAAACGCATTTTTCTTTGTTATACTACCGGCGTTAAAAGGTTATAGGTTGTGGTGTTTGGATCCTAAGTCGCCAAAGTTTATAATTAGCAGAGATGTGATTTTTGATGAATCTGCTATATTGAACCCGAAGAACGTGTAATCTACAAGTAAAGATGATTCAAGGAAGGATGAGCCGGACGTTGAAATTGAAATCAATGAAAACTCGGGTTTGCAGGAGATCTCTCCTTCACCATTGTCTGATGAAGCTCATGATGAGCAGTCCCAAGATGAGGAGTATTTACTCGTTCAAGACTGACAACGAAGGGATATTAGACCGCTACAAAAATATAGCTACAATGATCTAATGGTGTATGCGATGTCCGTCGCAGAGACAGTTGATAGTAGCGAGTCGACAAGTTATCAAGAAGCCATCTCATCCAATGAGTCAGCTCGTTGGTTAGCCGCTATGAATAAAAAGATTGAGTCTTTTCATAAGAACCAAACATGGAAGCTCGTGAATTCCAAAGGAGGAAAGAAAGTAGTTGGTTGCAAGTGGGTTTTCAAGAAGAAAGATAGAGACCAAGGAGTTTTAGATACGAGATACAAGACATGGTTGGTAGCTAAAGGCTATTCGAAGGTTCGGAAAGTTGACTTTAATGAGGTATTTTCTCCGGTTGTAAAATATACCTCTATACGTGTCTTGCTTGGTTTGGTAGTTATGCAAGATTTGAAACTCGAGCAGCTCAATGTAAAGACCGCATTCTTGCATGGTGATTTAGTAGAGAAGATCTACAAGCAACAAGCCGACGGTTTCGAAGTTGAAGGCAAAGAAGAGCATATTTGTTTGCTAGAAAAGTTTCTCTATGGTTTGAAACAATCACCTAGATGTTGGTACAAGAAATTTGACTTCTTTATGAAAGAAATTGGGTTTACAAGAAGTATGGGCGATAATTGGGTGTATTGTAAGAAGCTCGCTGATAGTTCTTTCATATAATTGTTGCTTTATGTTGATGATGTGTTGATAGCAGCAAGATATATGGTTGATATTCAGAATTTGAAAAAACAGTTGAAAGGCAAGTTCAACACCAATGATTTGGGAGCGACCAAGAAAATACTTGGTATGGAGATTAAGCATGATCGCAAAGGAGAAAAACTTTACTTGTCTCAACAGCTATACGTTGAGAAAGTTTTGGAGCGTTTTGGCATAGCAGACGCTAAATCTATAAGTACTTCGTTGGCAACTTATTTCAAACTTTCATCTCGTTCATCACCACAAATAGAGGATGAGATTGAGTATATGTCGCATGTTCCTTATTCGAGTGCGGTGGGTAGCATTATATATGTCATGGTTTGTATCCGACCCGACATTTCACATACGGTTAGTGTTGTTATTCGTTATATGGTATCTCCTGATAAAGACCATTGGCAAGCCGTGAAATGGATTTTACAATACATGCGAAGTACGTCTAATGTGAGTTTGGAGTTTGGAAGGAACAATGACGTTTTGGTTGGTTTCAGCGATTCCAATTATGCAAGTGATCTCGACTAGCAAAGGTCGATCACCGGCTATGTATTCTCTTTAGAAGAATATGCAATCAGTTGGTGTGCTTCGTTACAGCCCACGGTTGTGTTATCAACGACGAAGGCGGGGTATATGTCCGTTGTTGGGGCCGTTAAGAAAGCGATCTGGTTGAAAGGACTATTTTCGGAACTTGGTATTCAAAAGAATACCATAATAGTCTATTGCGATAGCCAAAGTGTTATTCATTTGACGAAGGTCGGCTGCATCATGACAGGACGAAACATATTGATGTTCGGTACTGGTTTGTTCAGAATATCGTTGAAAAGGAAGAGATAATCGTGAAGAAAGTTGGCACAATGGATAATCCGGCCGATATGTTGACAAAGTCTCTTTCGGATGTTAAGTTTGAGTATTGTTTGAATTTAATTGGAGTGCATAGCACTCATTGAGCCCTTTTAGAGGTTTGTGGAGAAGGTGGAGCTGCTATTAATTTTATGGAGGAGTTTGTAACGAATGCGAGATAAGCTGTAAATTTGTTAAGTATGCCTCGTATTCTTAATCCCTATTGAACTTTCCCATGATTCGGCGTATCACGGAGGATTTTGAAGTTGAGATGGCTCAGAACAATCTTGAGCCGGCTCACAAGTTGTCCAGGATTGCCTCATCTTCTCTGGTTGCAAGAGACGGCTAAAGATCATCTTGAGCCAGCTCAAGAGACGTTTATGATTCGTCATCACTCTGTGTGTGCAAGAAACAGCTCAAGGTAATCTTGAACCGTCTCATGAGAAGTCTGGAATCGAAGATTATTCTCTGTTTGTACGAGCCGGCTCATCATCAACTTGAGTCGGCTCAAGTGCGGATTGAGTCGAATCTTTCAGTTTCGAGATAATTAGGAAATTTGTTATTTGATTAGATCTTTTATATACTATATATATTGTATTATTTTGTAATCCTAGATCTGATAGCCTTTGAGATAGAATTTGAGAAAACCCTTTTGTAATTTAAGAGCTAGGATTTTGAGGGATTTATGAGACTCATCCACCGTTTGTACTCTTCCATATTTTGGTGATTAATAAAACTTCTCTTTCGCTTGTGGTTTTCCCATAAGGATTTTCCACTTATATCATGTGCCTTTTGGTTAATGCTCTTATTTTCTATTTGCCTGGGATTGGTTTGTGCTTTCTCTTTATCGTTTGTTTTACTTCGTGATAGTTTTGTCGCAACCGCCTAATACATGAACGATGGTAGCCTATTATTCAAGGCACTGGGCTACTTGATAGTAATTTTGACGTAAACAGATTGAAGCTCATCACATGATAATTTTCAAGAATAGTTTTTCCAAACTTGGTGATAGGTGTATTTTGCATAACTTGTGATAGCGCACACATGGTGCATTCTTCTCAAACAGGAGAAGTTCCATTAGTTGGAGGAAATGACGATTAATACACCTAATTTACTATACATGCATAAGATAGTTAACTGTTGAAAAGTTGCCATACATGCATATGATAATCAAAAGACCTTCAGCCAATAACCGTACCTAGTTGTCCCAGTAGTTCCTCAGCTGCGACATATGAAGGAGGAGCTCATCCCGACCTAGCCCAGTCACACTGCTTGTCATAATCCATGGCGGGGGCACATCATAGTATTTACTGATCAAATCTTGGAAATTTCTCACGTTCTCATTAGGTCGGCTCCCTTTACCGCCTTTCATTTTGTCGCACTTTGTAAAAACAAAGGTAATCGCGATCTGAAAAATAACACTAAAGTGATAAAGAAAATATGAATGCAAGTTTACAGGTAATTTGTTAAGAAGAATAGAGAGGAGTACCTTGTTGCGGCCGAGCCAGTTAGCACAGTCTAGATCAATTTGTTGTGGTGGAACACTCGCGTCAATAAGCAGCATGACAGAGACCAAGGTTTCTCGGTTTAAAAAATAGCCTTTCGTAAACGAGGACCAATCTGTTTGAGCTGATTTTGATGCATTTGCAAATCTACACCCAGGAAATCACAAGCAAATTGAGGACAAGGAATTAAGAGTTCGCCAAAAAGACCGATATCAGATAACAAATAAATTTGGATTCAACCAAAACATGACTGATTAATGAAGACAGGTTAATGAGAATGAATCTGAGGTCTACAACATTTAAAGAGAAGGTGCCATGGTTTATGGTTATAATTTTCCAAGTTTCTAACTTTTAGCCCAATGATCAAGATCAAAATATTAAAATATCAAATAGATAATAACTATTGCCAAAACTTGATGACAACAAGATACACATGAGAATCACAGTTACAAAATCTAAATTCCAAGGCTTTGGTCAAAACCTAGCAGTACAGGAAATACAACTAGGTTATAGCTTGCGCTAATGGAGTATCAATTCCGAATGTTACATTCAAACGCAAGCTTTGTTGCTTGTATCTGAGACTTTGTTCTAAGTTACCACAAGTTGTCTTGGGACAAAATGATGTTTCCATAATCATGCAGGTACTGAAATGTTTCTTCTCATACCGAAATAGCAGAGATAATACAACACTAGAATCGCAGTTTTGAAACCAATAAATTTAAAAGAAATATTCCATGCCTTCCAATTTTAAAGACTTTATAACCCTGCTTTGGATGCAATGAACCGAACAAGTCTAAGCTCGACATATTAAAGAAAGAAAAAATGAACAAGCAGTTGTCGTACATTCAAATTGTTCATGACCCGATCGACAAATGACCATAACCAAGGGTAAAAACTCCGATAGCCAACATCTGAAATTCTTCAAAATATAAACCGCAGGAGCAAAGTTCAGTGTAGTACAAGCTCAAGTTCCACAGAGACAAACAAACAAACAGTTGGTATGCACTTCACATTGTATAGATGCTATAAGATTGAACATAATAAATTTTAAAACGCTACAGAAACAAATGAACAAACGGTTGGTATGCAATTTCAAATCCTCACCCGTAACCGGGCAAATCGACAATGTACCAGCTTTTATTCACCAGGAAGTGATTGATGAGCTGCGTCTTCCCTACAAAATCATCACAAAACACAAAAACAATCAATCATGAAATCATCGGCATCATTCGATGACAAAGAAAGCAAACACCTGGCTTCTTGGAGGTGAGGGCGAAGTCCTTCTTCCTCACCAAAGAATTGATGAGGGAGGACTTTCCGACGTTGGACCTCCCGAGTACGGCGAACTCGGGCCTGTCGTCGTTGGGGCAGTCGCGGGCGCGGGCGCTGCTCTTCACGAACTCCACCTGCTTTATCTTCGCGTCGCCGGCGTAGGGCCCCACCACGATGTTCGAGCACGGGAGCACCACTCCGCCGCCGGCGGAGGCCACTTCCCCGTCACGTGACACCCCTGGCGGGATGAAGAGGCCGAGCTCGCCGCCCTTCTGGGCCCCGCCGTCACGTGACGCCGGCGACGATGAGGCCGAGCGCGTGAGAGAAAGGCGAGGAGAGATTTTTGTGGGTTTGAGTCGAGAGGCGATGGAGAGAGAATGAGGAGGAGAGAAGAAGCAGCAGCAGCGGCCGCGGAGGAGCATTTCGATTTTGAATAAGAGAAGAGAGGGCGATGAGTTAGTAGGGGTAAATTTCAGTTAAATACCCTTTCACTCACTATTGGCGTTTATTTTCACTAAAATACCCTAGTTAACTAGATCCGATTACGAAGAGTGGATGTAGGTGGTGCCGTATCCATGAATATATACCGATGTGGATATTTAAAGGACATAGAAACTATTATCCGTATCGTGTGAAGAGGCGGACGAGATAATGAAAAAAATAACATTGAAAAGACTATTTGCTTCCACCCGTTTCCACTTGCATTTACGAAATCAAATACAGATCTAGATACACCATATAGGTGTTATCATGCATGGCGGATGCCGATACGAATGTCATCGGATAAGAAATTATTATCAGAATTGGATGCAATATGGATATAAAGTCGGGCTTGGATTATTTATATCCAATTACATTCTTGTTGGTTGGTTGAACATCAATTTGATTCCTTTTCCCGCCCTTTTTTTTCTTGTTTTTCTTTCTCAGTCATTTTTATTCTTTCATAGATGGATCTAAGTAGAAATTCTTCCAATTTAATTATTTTTAAATTGACATTATACATACTTGTACAAATGCAAAATCCTCGGACTCTCTTGCTATAATAACATCATCAAACAATCTATTACAAATTTAAATTAAGATTAAAATTATTGATAAACAAGAGGCCTCTTATATATATATATATATATATATATATATATATATATATATATTGACAATTTTCCGAATACCAATGATGCATAAAGAACCAAAGATTTTCAGTATAACACTGTATAACAACTGTAATAGATCAAATGAACTGTGAAAATGCTATTTATTGTGTGTTTATGAAACTAAAATGGCTCGAAATCGCTGAAGAAATCAAGCTCCAGAAGTTTTGCTCTAAGCCCTGGTAGAATAGGAATAGGAATGTTATTTCTATTAAGCCAGACTGCAATGGCATTTGCTTCCAAGACGAGCTGAATATGATTAACAGCTAGAGAAGTTAGGTCATTGCTGAAAGAGAGAATTAAAATGAATCTTTCAAAATAATATAATACTCACCTCACGCTCTGGCATTTTAAATATGAAATCGTCAATAAATATTCTTGTTGTTGAGATGCATGAAATCCTTGTTTTCAAAATGAATTTATCACCACTCTGACAATGTGAAGAGAGATGTTTAATTTCACACAGGTTATTCACATAAAAGAACAATGAGATTATAGTTTGAAGCATGACTTACTTCTAAAGGTGAAAACAACTTCAGAGATAAATCTAAAAATGTTATCTTCTCACCAGTTTGAGCAACTGCATCCGGGTTGACGCCAACCCTTTTACAGAATTCATGATGACCTTTTCCATGTAAAGAATATAAAGGAAAATTGTTACTAAGAAGATTAATGCATTAAGGACTTATAAATTTCATTAAGTATTTATATACGGGTGCTTCACTTACCACGTTCATAATAGCTCGAGTAAACAGCATCGTCTAGACCATCATATTGATCAAGTTCATAGTTTTGCACTTGGAGTTCAACTTCAAAACATTGTTCCGTCCTTCATAAGCAAAACAAATATATTGAGAAAATAAGAATAAAAATTTCTTAAACATAATCTATCATAAAATAGAAGAAAATATGTCTGTGACTAGCCAGTACATGCAAATTGTCCGTGGCTAAAGTGAGAGGAAATGGAGGAGAAGACTCCACAAATCAACACATAACCCAGCCCGCACAAGTATGATTGTCATCACAGCGCTAGTGGTCAGGCAAAGATCCAACGGACCTTATCAATATGTGTACAAGACATGAAATACAAAGTAAAACATATCACATGTTAAGATAAAGACAAACCAAATAGCGTACTATCATATCGAGTAAGATTGTCCTGTACATACATATCCCTAACATCCTATACAATGAAAGTCTCTAGAGCATACATATCCAATAAGTGGGGGGCTAATGATTACGATCGCAAGTGGGAATTTCCCAAATTACGACACGTAGCAGGTGACGTATCGTCCACATAAGCCCGCCAGATTTCTTAGGGCTATAGAGATGGAATAAGTACGATGTATTGGGGACATTCCTCGCCGTCTCGTCTCTGAGGTATCATCCGACCTTTAAGGGGCTTCCTATAAGTACATTCCCTAGTCGCCTGGAAACCAGCCAATAGCTTGCCTACGGGCCATCCTACAACCGAGGTTCCTCGGTCTCATCACTAGACTTCGGGCAGTCACCGAGTTGATCTTTTTCAGCTTCCCTATTCAGCTGAGAGCACGGAGCCCAAGCGCCCCCGTAACGGCTCCGTGTATCTCGCCACAACGAGATCTCCGCCGCTTCACGTCCCGCATCCCATGGTAGCGTATTTCTCCATTAATGGGCATATCCCTCCATCAACACGAACGTGATACATGGGCGTAACAGACGGCGAGAATCTCGCATCGGCTCGCTCCATTGTGATCCCTATATAAACCCCTCCTCCAGATGACTCAGGTATGTCGAACTCATTCCCAAGACAGCGCTACTATGCTCAATTACTCCTCGGTACTTACTTGATCGTCGGAAGGTCCTACGGTGATTCCCCACCTCGGGACTTCCCTTACAGGTAGCTCGGTATCAACAATATCCGACAACATATTGAGACCCACACACTCAATCCTCACATCGACTCTCAACTGTTCAGTTCCGTTGGCAGCAAAATCAGCGAATGACAACAACTGA
Source organism: Agapanthus africanus (assembly GCA_030015575.1). Taxonomy (NCBI): domain Eukaryota; kingdom Viridiplantae; phylum Streptophyta; class Magnoliopsida; order Asparagales; family Amaryllidaceae; genus Agapanthus; species Agapanthus africanus. Next base: position 435,643,705 of record JASDDO010000008.1, on the reverse strand, counting down.
GGGAGATTCTGATCTCCATCAAACAGCGACCGCGGAGGAGCATTTCGATCTCAAAAGAGGTCGATGAGTTAATTGGGGTGTTAAATTTCGGTTAAATACCCTTTCACTCACCCTTTCACTCACTATTGGCTTTTTTCACTAAAATATCCTAGTTAACTAGATCCGATTATGGAGAGTAGATGTAGGTGGTACCCTATCCATGAATATATACCGATGTGGATATTTAAGGGAGATAGAAACTATTGTCTGTATCGTGTGAGAGGCGGACAAGATAATGAAAAAAAATAATATTGAAAAGACTATTTGCTTCCACCCGTTTGCACTTGCATTTACGAAATCAAATACAGATCCAGTTACAACATATAGGTGTTATCATGCTTGGCGAATGCAGATACGAATGTCATTGGATAAGAAATTATTAACAAAATCGGATGCAATATGGATATAGAGTGGGCCTTGGATTATTTATATCCACTTACATCCTTGTTGGTTGGTTGAATATCAATTTGATTCCTTTTCCCTGTCCATTTTTCTTGTTTTTCTTTCTCAATCATTTTTGTTCTTTCATAGATGGATCTAAGTAGAAATTCTTCCAATTTAATTATGTTTAAATTGACATTATATATACTCGTACAAATGCAAAATCCTCATACTCTCTTGCGATAATAACATCATCAAACAATCTATTACAAATTTAAATTAAGATTAAAATTATTGATAAACAAGAGGCCTCTCTTACATATATATTGACAATTTTTCCGAATACCAATGATGCATAAAGAAGCTAAGATTTTCAGTATAACACTGTAGAACAACTGTAACAGATCAAATGAACTCTGAAAATTCTATTTATTGCGTGTTTATGAAACTAAAATGACTCGAAATCGCTGAAGAAATCAAGCTCCAGAAGTTTTGCTCTAAGCCCCGGTTGAATAGGAATAGGAATGTTGCTTCTATCGAGCCAGACTGCTATGGTATTTGCCTCCAAGACGAGCTGAATATGATTAACAGATAGAGAAGTTAAGTCATTGCTCAAAGAGAGAATTACATGGAATCTTTCAAAATAATATAATACTCACCTCACGGTCTGGCATTTTAAATATGAAATCGTCAATAAATATTCTTGTCGTTGAGATGCATGAAACCCTTGTTTTCACAATGAATTTATCACCACTCTGACAATGTGAAGAGAGATGTTTAATTTCACACAAGTTATTCACATAAAAGAACAATGAGGAGATTATAGTTTGAAGTATGACTTACTTCTAAAGGTGAAAACAACTTCAGAGATAAATCTGAAAATGTTATCTTCTCGCCAGTTTGAGCAACTGCATCTAGGTTGACACCAACCCTTTTAAAGAATTCATGATGACCTTTTGGATGTAAAGAACAGAAAGGAAAATTGTTACTAAAAAGATTAATGCTTTAGGACTTATAAATTTCGTTAAGTATTTATATATATATATATGGGTGCTTTACTTACCACGTTCACAATAGCTCGAGTAAACAGCATTGTAAAGACCACCATATTGATCAAGTTCATAGTCTTGCACTTGGAGTTCGACTTCAAAACATTGGTCCGCCCTTCATAAGCAAAACAAATATATTGAGAAAATAATTAAGAATAAAATTTCTTAAACATAATCTTTCATGAAATAGAAGAAAATGTGTTTGTGTCTGGCCAGTACATGCAAATTGCCAGTGGCCAATGCATAAAATAAAAGAAAATGTAGGGTAAGTCTCCACAAATTAACACATGGCCCCCACACCTTGTCTCACCCATTTTATATATGCACTGGCCATATGCCATATTAGTCTGTACAATATTGATAAAAAATGCAACAAGTTATACCTTAAGTTTTCAATGCTAAAATCTAACAATGTCAGATTTTTAGGAGCAGCGATCATCGATGTATAAGCAGCATGAATGTTCCCTCGGTTTCTAATGGCTTGAGTGCTACTGCATCGAAAGTTAGGAAGCTGCCGTGGCATGGCAGCATTTGGTAGCAGCGAGTGGCCGCCGACTGCTGCTGACCTCCTCCATTGTCCGACACGTGTAACAAGAGCATCGGAAGGAGTCGCCATGGATTGCATCTTGATGATAGACGATGATGAAGTATCCCTTCTTGCTCCTTTTAGAGAGGTTTAGAAGAAATATCTTGCTGTACTTGATCTCTCATATTGCTATTGATATATATCTAGCTATTTATACAACTTCTTAATGTTAGTTGTGATTTGAAAATGAAGTCAATTCCATGCAACTTACTTGACTTGTCTATTTTCTAATCGTGTTTCACGAACATTAATTTATATATTTCTAAAATAAAACCAGAGGTTAGTCTTACACATGCAAAAATATTCCATATTCAAATGCGCACTAACTGTAGGTACGGATCATCATATGTATATATATATATATATATACACACACACACACATTAATTTCACTTGCATGCATGGTTGGTTGATTAGTAAATGGCCAGCTCTATTTTGCTAAACCCCTTTAAGTTTTGAGCATGTATCACGAGCACACATCTACTTATAATTGAAATGATGCAAAATACTCTAATTAAACGCTATGTTTAATGCACATCTGACCAAGTCAAGGCAATATATATAATTGGCTATTTAATCTTTGGGTAAAATCGGTCTCATGACTCTCATCAACAGCGGTATCAATAGACAAGGTTGGTAGTAGAGCCCTTCCAAACTTAAAACACGAGGCCCCACCATCTGTTTTTTTCTCTCTTGTACTGCAACTATGAGCTTGAAAAATTTCTCAGGGGTTTTGACTACAGCTTTGAGGCCAGAGATTTTTAACTGTAGGAAAAACTGCATGGGGCATTTTGACAATCTACTCTTTTTTTCGGGGCAAGTCATTAATTTGGTTGAATGTACGTATATCTATATTTTAGACTCATGTATTGATATGGGCTTAACGCAAAATCTATGGGAACTTTCTTCAACTACCAAGTCTTGTACATACAATATAACACTTTCGGCACAAGTTCAAGGGTCCCTAGATGCCTATGTGTGCTGTATATTTGGGTGTGATGAATGCTTGGATTAGGCTTAGGGGCCTGTGCAGAAATAAAAAGATAAAAAATTGTCCATTGGTTATATATTATGCATGTATCCCACGGTTTATGAGTCTTCTCTATGCAAAGTTCGCTGTGAAGTCGGCATTCCAAAATGATTCTAGTCTCGTTAGTCTACGCATGCAAAAAATGGGCCATATGGTCTTGTATAGTTGGATTTTGCTAAACCCTCTAAAGTTTTGAGCTGTGTCACATGACCCTTGAAATAAAAAAATGTTGCGTTAACACAATTCTTAACACAATTCGTACATTTTGATTTTTCCCGGCAATATATAAGCGCTAATTGTGATTGTAGAGGGACGAAAAAAGGCATCAGCGTATGACGGAGGGCGATGGCCTTGGCTGTTGGAACATAAAATATATCCACTCAACCCTTATTATAACTTCATAGTTTTGATACAGTGGAAGGGGCGTTTCACATGGTATCAGAGCAATCTATATTTGATTCTCATTGCAGCGCAAAAGCTTAAGTTTCAACCCAAAAGGCCTTCGAACCGCGGGAAGGTGTTAGGACATAAAATATATTCTTCCAACCATCATCATAGGTTCGGAATTTTGGTGCGGTGAAAAGAACGTTTCGAATTAGCTAGGGCGGCGACTGATGATGAGTGGATGGCTGCAAAAGACAAAAAAAATGTCAACCAATGACGAAGCTAGAGCAACAGTAGTTGGGTGATGACAGGTGACCAGCAAGAAGCGATGGACGGCGGCGCGGTGGTCAACGACGGGTGATAGTGGTCGGTGAGGGCGGGCAATGAGCGGCGGCGGTCGATACTTAGCGGCTGTGACAGAGGACAACAGTTGATCACGACGGAGGATAGCGGCTAGCATTGATGAGCAGTGGCGGCAAACGACGGACGGGACGGTGCCGGCGCCGGCGGTAGGCATTGGACTTCGGCATATGGCATCTGGCGATAATGACCAATGACGGCGGGTGGAAGGGCTGGCGACAGACGAAGGCTTGCCTGCAAGAATATTTGGAGGTGATATAATGATAGAAATCTATTTGAGAGAGAATAGAATTACCATGATTTGAGGTAATATGATATCCGGGGAATCTGATTCTAAATTCATAGAAATACTACTTGTGTCAAAACAAGTTTAAGTATGTATTATGAGAATATATGATTCACCCTTAATTAGATTATCAGATGCTTGGTACATTCCAAATATTACCAGGAACTCACACTGTAACGACTTTGAAATCTCTGTACAGAATTATTTGTTTAAATATATAGAAAAGGAATTTCAGCCGGTGTAGGAGTTATAAATTATTTTGTTCAATAAAACCAAGAAACTTATAACTCACTGGTTAAGTCTTTCTACTATTGTGTTATAACCTGCGTGTTCGAATCCCATCAGTCATAATTATTTTTAAAGATTTTTCTTTTTAATTTTTCGGAAGCCTAAGAATTGCACGTGCAATTCACGGAGAAACGAAAAGTTTCAGAAAAATCAAACAGGCGCAAAGAGGAATAAACACACACCTAGACACGTGGTACGAATCTCGAGGCATATGATCAAGATCCGACCGTCCAAACTCCCCATCTGGCCGCCGCCGACGGTTGATGTAGCCCCAATCCCCTTCGTGCTTTGCACACCCCCCCCTTCAGCTCCCCTGTACTGTTTGATTTTTCTGCAATCAAACAGAGACTCTTCAAATCCCTAATTAACACCATTAAGTCCATTTTAATTCATTTTTAGTTTACACCCTCTCACATTTTTATGCTATAAATACCACCACATAATCTACCTCTCCTCTATTCTGAAAATTTCTTCAAAATTCTCTAAGTTCAAGAAGGGTTAAGCTAATTTAAGTAGAATTAAACAAGCCAAAGGGAATAGCGATCAAATTCAAACGACTGGAGTATCTTCGAAGAGACCAAGACCCCCCTCTCTTCCTTAACCTCTTCCTAGCACTAAACAACCAGTAAGTCCCTTCATCTCTTTCTCTTTTCATTTCTATTTAATTTTTAAGACATATCGACAAAAGTGGAGTTAGCTCCGATATATGTTTTTCTCAACATTTGTACTCCATTTTATAAGCAAAATAGGTCTAACTAATATCCTCACACAACTCGTAACCTTATTTACAATCATTTAGCTTTTAGTTTAATAAAATTTTCCATGTGAAATAATCATAAAACGAAGTTTTCATAAAAATACCATGAACTTTAATATAGCCGTATTTTCAATAACTAGAGTATAAACTTTTAAACCATTCACGGAGTAACGACCTACCCCACACGCACACTATACTTTCATAGCATGGTATTATAAGTATATGGGTAATTCAAAGAAGAATCCTTTCATTAAAATACCACACTTTTTCAAAACGGGTTTCTTTTAAATCGATATTTTAAATCCTTGACAAATACACCTTTACAACCCTCATTAGGGGATCCGCTAATAGATGGTGTGGATTATCGCACATTCTTAGGATAGTAGAGCGAGATGAAGAACTCCTAACGGAGTATTCGATCTCGAAAAGAAATAAAAATATGGTTTTCAAGAAATACGACTTTTCTAAACAAAACAAAACTTTAAAAAATTATATAAAATTATGAATCCGTATTTTCAATAAAATTATATTATGAAACTATATTGAAAATACGGATTCATAATCTATACAATACAATATTTAATACCTGATATGTAGTACAGTAAAATATGTTATAACTTGATATGAACTTGTCATGAATACCTGAACACACGATTACATCTTGAATATGAACCTGTACATTTTATATCCATGGTTTCGGTCAAGACCTGAAATCTTAATCTATACAATACAATACGCGGGAAAAAATGGGTAGATTGGTACGGAATGTATATCGTGGCACGAGAGATCACTTTAAAATACAACTACATGAAATCGCGTACCGTTATTTCGTGGATTATGACGGGGCCTTATATTGCATATTACCATAGTCCACGGGGTAAGAAGGACTCCTCTCGTATACATGAATATCTTTTTTTATCAAACTACAATTAACCAAGTTAGAGTAACCATCATATACCGGTAAACAAATATGCTTAGATACTTTCTTATATAACCGTGTCTGTTTACTTGGTTTTTCTTCATTTTATATACTATTATCTTTAACTTTTTTGGGGACTTACCGAGCGCTAGTGCGCTGACAACATTACTCTATGTTCTTTCTTTGGAATGTTCGTCAGGAAGACCAGATTCGGAGGAGATAAAGCTGAGTCCAGAAGACTTGGACCAGTTCGTTTCTCAGCCGGATTTTTAGCTCCTACCTGTATTTACTTCCAGTATGTCATTGTTTAAGTATTTGCTTTATCTTTGTATTTTTTTATTACAAATAGTTGTATGTAAATTTGAATGTAAATAAAGTTGTTGTTTCATTTGATTACTCTTGTTATTCTTATACATTGTTATATTGCTTAATTACGCTTAACGTATTTTCATAGTAAATACGTTGCGGGCTTGCCACGTCACTGTTTCGTTTTGCTGGGAAGCGGGACGTGACCCACACATTTCCAAGAATGTGATTCTGAGGCATCCGATTTTCAGGGAATGGTGTGCTAACATTCTTGGTATATTTAATACTTCCTGGTCATACATATCGCAACTGATTTGGACATCGGTTGTTGTGACGGCGATGGCATTAATGGCCGGCTCAAGTGAACAATTGGCGATTAGTAGCGTAGGTGGTTGACGATAAAGCGGTGGCAATGATCACGGCAGGCAGCAGCGACCGCCTTAAAATATATGAAGAGGTTTAATGAAATTTTGTATCACGTAGAGATTCATATAGAACCTCAAAATATGGGGTATATATAGTGAATTTCAGCCTTTATTAATTCTCTATATATTTATTCCATGATGGCATGAGAAAAATGATTTTTAAGTTAGCCTTATATATATGTACAAAGACTTGGTAGTTGTAGAGAACTTTGTAGTATATATATAATTAATATTAATATTGAAATCAAAATGTCTTGAAGACTATCATACATGGGCAAGTTTCACGCCATGCATGGTCGCATATACCTTCAAAGAAGTCTCAATAAACTGGTAGAAAAACAAAAAGAAGATGCTGCGAAATTTCAAGTCAAGAACGCACACTGCATGTGCTGCTATGCAAATAAATAAATAAATAATGTAAATAAATATTTGCAACTAGGACAACCTTTTTCTTCTATAAATAAGAAATGTTTCATGAACAATTGGCGATTAGTAACTCAATAAATCTGTGGTTCTACATCCAATATGAGTTTATTAAAGTATGTTTGCTGCTGCCCCAGCTGGAAGTTGATGATAAAGGTATGCATCGCCAAACATTATTGACTTTTACTTTTGTGTTTCCCCCCTCTTGAGCTCTCCCAGCCTATTACGTTATTTGCCCTGCATTGCAATTATAACGCTTCCCTCCGCCACACCCCCCACATTGGTTACTAGCAGTATCATGTTAAACTCCGCATTTGACGTATTCTAATTATGCCCTTATGTTGCTGCATCCCTGCACATTGATTACCCTGTGCTGTTTTGAGCTATACAATGCTCCCGTCGAACTAGTCTCACATTGCGGCGTCCTGGAGATTATTGTGGAAGAAGGTATGATTTGCCGGTCCCAAATCCGGAAGAGAAAGGGTGAGAGTTGTGGTAGACTTGTGATAACCAACATAAAATTTTGTCACATTCTATGACATGAACCACTATAAGAATATCATTCGGACGTCCGCTGCTCAGCGACGTGATATATCGGATTCCGGGTGTAGTGTTAGTTTTGCAAGGACTTCTAGATCGTCGTCCGGAAGCGGCGCGTTATATGGGACCTGAAAGTTCATAGTGCCCTCGCCGCTAATCCGCAACCAACGCGGAATACAAAAACGAAAATTTTGATAGCACTAAAAACTTATAACCAAGAATCTAAACCAAACACCAAAACTAGCATGAACAAAAAGATAGAAATCACAACCTTTATAGTGTATTCATTTGCTCCAATTGAGTTGGACTCTATCATGCCTTCAAGAGTTCCGGATCGCGCTTGCTAGCCGGTCCTCCTTCGCCGAAAATGATACACCTAAGGGAACCAAATTCAAGCTACAACTTCATAATGAAGTAACTAAAAATCCTAGATTGCTAATTTAGGTTGCTAATTTAGGATGCTTCATGATGTGTGTGAGCGTTCTAATGATTTTTCTTTTTCTTAATTATCTTGAATCTCAACTCATGAGAAGGTAGAGAAAGAAGAAGAAGGAGGAGCAATGTAAGAGAGAGAAAACCAAATGGTAGAATGAAAACTCCTTTTTAAATTCAAGCATGCTTCGATACTTTTGTAAAATATTTTTTTCCATTTTTAAACTACACCCATGCTTGAATAGTATTTGCAAATGAATTATAAAATCATTTGCACATACCCTCCACCATTTCTCTTTTCCATCCCATTTCTTAATTTCTTAAAAAGAAAAATCTTGAAATGAGTTGTTCTTCTTTTAGAAGTATTCTTGTATAAATACAAGAAAACGTCCCCGCAAATACATGCACGTATTCGTATCAAAATACGAATATCCAAGAGATAGAAAAATACAATGAATATAATACTAGAATATACATATCGAAATATATATATATATATATATGTAAATTATTAAATCAAAACTTGATTTAACAATCCGGTTTAATCCTAAACCGGGTAGTATTATATCCGTCTGATTGAATTCCGCGTGGCTAGCACAATTCCCTAATCGGAACCCTGCATGTATCAATATCCGGCCACTACATTATTTTGCCTGAACTGGGAAAACTCTCTGTGTGGGACTCTAAAGACTCGTCAATACGCTGGTAGTGGGTTTAACCATAAGCATGTCGGCGACACTAACTATACGTAACGGCTACCCAGTATTGAGCGAAAGGAAGGCCGACGAGCAAACTCGTCCATACCTCTACTAAGCCTGTCTGTGGCAATTTTCGTACAGTCCGGTCTCTTTATTTGAGAGTATCGCATACCGGGTCTATGGGTGGATAACGTCAGACCCCTACTAACTCGATAAGTCGTGCTGGTCTGAATCTCATCATCCACTGAGAAACTACTGATATTACATCAGTAAATCTCATCCACCTTAGCCAAGAATTTCTGGTGATGGCTAACCCAACACAGCGCGATATCGACTCCTGATACCGGGAGAGACAAATCCATGACGATTGTTCACTACCTCTATGTGGCTCGGGACTGTACCCAACTAAAATCTGTTTGCACGATTTCTTTGAGCTGTTGTACGGTAGTAATTTAAGTAAAGTGGGAACTCACACGAGACAAATGAAAATCTCAGGTCAAATGACTAACCTGTACTCATGCCACAAGAGAACTTTCATCTGACGATAGGTATAATACCATCTAAAAGTTCTCGGCGAGTCCGTCCGGTGTACTCACCTCCAGTGAGCACCTGTATACTATCTTAGGTGACTCAACATCAATAGCTTGTGAGACTGGCCACCAATCATCGTCTAGGTCTCGAAAAATATACACTAGTCTACTCCGGAGTATCGATACCCAGTCACGATACTCTCTCGACTAGAGACATTTAAAGATGTGCTTATGGACCACCTAGCTCTCACGTATATGATCGCCATCATAATGCTGGTAGTCAAGCAATAAACCTATAGGCTTTATCAAAACATATACACATAATGATAAAGACAAACCAGATAGCATACTATCATCTCGAGAAAGATTGTTTTACCTGTATAGGTCCTCGTTCAATTATCATAATCGCCTACCTGTAATTACAATAATTGCCTTGAGAGCACTATATCCAACAATCTCCCGCTTGTACTTGAGACCAATTATTGCGGTATCGCATACTCACAGCTCGTGTGCTACCGAATACCTAACTTCTCTACTAGTCAGTTTCTCAAACCTCGTTTCGAGAAATATACGTGTTCGAGAAATAGTCTCAGTGAGTGGATCCACTCCAATGTTTCTATCTTTATCTCTCTATATCTCAATTTCACGGAGAACGATTATCTCCCGAAATGAGCGATACCTGTCTTATGACTTGTCTGGATATCTGATGGGACCTTGTTCATAACATGAACACTAAATCCAACAAGCTTCTTAGAATGTATCCATTGCTGATGTAATCAACACCCAGCGCCATGACCACCTCAGTATCCAGCTTGGAAAACTATCCAACATACTGCACCTCAGAAGAGGGTAAACTTATAACTCTGATAGCTACTCTGTCATCCAGGTCTCCTTGGAAGCCTAAACCGGTAACCGCCTCCTGCAGGAGACTGCCATTACTATATACCAAGAACATCATCTTATGTTCTTAACTGCTTCCCAATATTTCTCCAGGATTGGATTAATATATTCTTGTTGCGGCTAGTGCAAAAGCAATATGTGGTGTGGTACTTGAAATCTCATGATTGACTCAATTGCCTAAGCAAATGATATGTCAATCATGCAAATCTCTCTCTTCATTAGTCTAGAAGACATCTTTTTAGAAAGGATGGCTCCCTCATCTGCGGGTACACCACTACGCCAGGAGTCATCCATTCTAAAATACTTTAGAATGGTATTAAGGTACCCGAATTGGGACACTTCCCAAATCTAGATCTAAAACCATAGATCTAGTCACCAGAATCCCTGCTATTTTATCCAGATCCTACATGATAACCACAGTAAAACCGATCATAACATAGGAACATCAATTCCTATCAGGAGTACGTCATCCAACAAATCGATCATAACATAGGAACAGCGCCATGTAGTTACTTTGTGACATGAACACGAGTACTTGTCTTTACGCATATACTTATATTATTACCTTTACTGTTGCTCGATGTTATCGTGTTACTGTTATTATTATTGTTGTACCATATGACCTAGGAGATAGTCATACATTTAGTTTCTACTCGGCGATATCTTCTACTCACGAGTTGGCAACTCACCCCCGTTGTAACACAGTTTTCTTGTAGGTTCTGTTCCCCTCCGAAAGACGCGACGAAGACGCGATGAACGTCTTGCCTGAAATTCAGGGCATATGCTAATTGGTGCTATCCGTCCACCTCTCCGAAGATGGCAAGTTGATTTATGGCACCATGTATCGAAGGTTTAAACGGATGCGACCGATATAGCAGACTTCGTCAGATTCTCCCTCGTTTGAGGGTTTTTGATTGTGGGGACGCTCTTCCCTGTAGGCGCAAGCCCCTGCAGTTAATTACGCTACCGCATCGCGGTAACAACTTTCTCCTTCTCCAGATGGTCACTTCGTGTCGTGGGTGTTTGTTTTGTGTTTGGTTGCCCGTGGATTGTATATGGAGACTAATTTATGTTATCACCCGTAGGGCGTGGACTAGTCCAAATCCGTATCTTTCTTAGATTTGGGTTTTGGGGGGTTGGGTTTAAGGATACGTTAGTCTCATTTGAGACTAAGATCAACTTAAACGTTTGTTAAGGATACGTTAGTCTAATTTTAGACTAAGATCAACTTAACAGAACCGTTTATATCCGACAAGAGAGCATTTGGGCCCTATTGTTTAGTTTAGGGACATTGCGGTCGATTAGTTTAAGGACATTACGGTCCAATGTTAGTTTAAGGACATCTCAGTCCATTGTTAGTTTAAAGACATCTCGGTCGAGATTAAGGACATCATAGTTCATGGGTTTAAGGACCCCACAGTCCAATATTAGTTTTAAGACATCACGGTCGAGGTTAAGGACATCATAGTCCATGGGTAAAAGGACCCCACAGTCCGTTGTTAATTTTAAGACATCGCGGTCGAGATTAAGGACATCATAGTCCATCGGTTTAAGGACCCCACAGTCCGTTGTTAGTTTTAAGACATCACGGTCGAGGTTAAGGACATCATAGTCCATGGGTTTAAGGACCCCACAGTCCGTTGTTAGTTTTAAGACATCACGGTCGAGATTAAGGACATCATAGTCCATGGGTTTAAGGACCCCACAGTCCGTGAAATGTGTGGTTGTCGGGACCCGTCACCTCTTTGAAGACGTTGCGGAATTACAACGACAAATATCAAATGAGTGAAGAGATGTACCCTTGAACCAAGGTGGATTAAATGATCTGTAGTCTAATTTGGAACTAAGATCAATTAATTATATTATGAGCACATTGGCTCAGTTAAATCTGAATTGATGACTTATGGCCAACTTGGGCTAAGTCCAATTACATCTGAAGTGTTGGCCCTTTGTTGGACCATTAGACATTTGTCTGGTTTCAGCCCACATTATTTAGCAATGCTAAACAAGAGTTTGAAGGCTTTGGTAACATTTTTTATCTTTGATTGAGTAGTAGACATTATAGCTCTGAATTTTACTCAATTTTGAGATTCAGTTGAAGGGGAGACTTTTGCCTCTGGAGAATTAGCCGATTTGGCTAAAAGTAGTGTTAAACACTAGAGAACAACAGTGTTAAACACTAGAGATAGAACTCTCAAATTAGTGTTAAATACTAAAAGACAATCAGTGTTAAACACTGGAAATATAATCCCTAATTTAGTGTTAAACACTAGAACATGACAGTTGTTCCCCTCCGAAAGACGGCGCGAGATATGGACGTCTTGCCTGAGATTCGGGGCATATGCTATTTGGTTTTATCCGTCCACCTCTCCGAAGATGCCAAGTTGATTTATGGCACAGTGCATCGGAGGTTTAGACGGATGCGACCAATATAGCAGACTTCGTCAGATTCCCCCTCGCTTGAGGGGTTTTTGATTGTGGGGACGCTCTTCCCTGCAAACGCAAGCCCCTGCAGTTAATTACGCTACCGCATCGCGGTAACAACTTTCTCCTTCTCCATAATTTCACTTCGTGTCGTGGGTGTTTGTTTTGTTTGTGGTTGCCCGTGGATTGTATACGGAGACTAATTTATGTCGTCGCCCGTAGGACGTGGATTAGTCCAAATCCGTATTTTCTTAGATTTGGGTTTGAGGTTTTGGTTTAAGGATACGTTAGCCATATTTGAGGCTAAGATCAACTTAAACGTTTGTTAAGGATACGGTAGTCCAATTTGAGACTAAGATCAACTTAACGGGATCGTTTGGATCCGACAAAAGAGCATTTGGGGGCTCTATTGTTCCAGTTTAGGGACATAGTGGTCCATTTAATAATATATGGCCGTCGGGACCCGTCACCTCTCTGACGCCGTTGAAAGGTTACAACGACAGGTGTCAGAGGAGTTCGGAGATGTACCCTTGAACCAAGGTTGATTGGGTGATCCATAGTCCAATTTGGGACTAAAGTTTGTTTGAAGGTTTAAGGATACGTTAGCCGTATTTGAGGCTAAAATCAACTTAAACGGGATCGTTTAAATCCGACAAGAGAGCATTTGAGGGCTCTATTGTTCCAGTTTAGGGACATAGTGGTCCATGTTCCAGTTTAGGGACATGGGGGTCTATTGAATGTATGGCCGTCGGGACCTGTCACCTCTCTGACGACGTTGAAGGATTACAACGACAGGTGTCAGAGGAGTTCGGAGATGTACCCTTGAACCGGATGTAAATTGATTTAAGAGAGCAGCCATGCTCAGTCAATTTAATTTGAGGACTTATGACCAGAATTGGGCTAAATCCAGTTGAGAATGTTCAACATTTTATTTATCTTTGGCCTATTAGGCCTATGCTAGGGCTTTGCCCCAGTTTAATAACGCACTGTATTTTATTTTGGCCTGCTAGGCCTTTTTGATTTGGGCTCTGTCCCTTTTAAATGATGCGCAGCATCTGTCTTTGTTTGGGCTCTGCCCTTTTAAAATAACGCATGGCATTTATTTGGCCTGTTAAGCCTTTTTTAATTGGGCTCGTCCCTTTTGTAAATAATGCAGTGCATTAATCAAACTGACAGTGGCCATATGGCCTGTCAGGCGCTTTGCGCCAATTATTGAGCGCAAGCGCATGTGGAGGTGACACGTGTCACGCTCTGGTGAGCGCAAGCGCAGTGCGCTGCGCTGCAGACACGTGGCGGGCTCTGGTGAGTTACGCCAATTTCAGAGAGCAATGCTTGATTTTAAAAGCGCATAGCGCAAGTGGTCTTGGAGCTGACACGTGGCACTCTCTGGTGGCTTACTGTAGGGTGTTTTTCGTCACCCCATTGAGATGGGAATACACGCGTGCTTGTCAGGCGCATTACAGATTCCCCCTGCCTAGGGTAGGCCGGGGTTTATTGATTGTGGGGATCCGAATCTCCGGCAACCGCGGACTAAGCTGCCGTTAATTACCCCTCGCATTTGGAGCGAATGAACCTCCGATTAACGGGTTAAACTAGTCATGCGAACTCAATATGCAGTATCGTGTTTTGAAGGGGTTTAGAAAATATCGGTGCCCCGCAGAGTTTTTACGGGGGTCCCGCTACCCGGATAGCGGGCTGGGGGTCAAGGGGGCTAGCAGCCCCCTTGCGGGGTGCGGGGCAGCGCCCCGTTAGAAATTTTTTTTCTAACGGAAGACAGTGTCGTGGAGTCTGTGTATGTTTTCCTTCCCCCCTTTTTTTAAAGTGGAGTTTAATTTCAAAAGGGATTTTATTGTGGAATTAAACTCCAAAGAATTTTAAATGGAGTTAAACTCCTAAAAGAATTTTATGCGGAGTTAAACTCCTAAAATAGAACTTTATTGTGGAGTTAAACTCCAAAGAATATATATATATATATATATATATATATATATATATATATTTTTAAAGGGTTTAAACTCCAGAAGGGATTTTGTTGGGGAGTGCACGTAAAACGATGGGGAAAAGAAAACAAAATGGCGTCTAAAGGACGCTCGCACAGCAGGTGGGCGCTTTAATGCCCGGGGTCACGTGCGCGCACGTGACCGATGGGCACTTTGGTGCCCCCAGGGTCACGTGGGCACACGTGACCGAAGGGGGGGCCTTGGCGCCCCCCGGGGTCACGTGCGCATACGTGACCGATGGGTGCCTTGGCGCCCCCCGGGGTCACGTGCGCACACGTGACCGATGGGCGCCTTGGCGCCCCGGGGTCACGTGCGCACACGTGACCGATGGGCGCCTTGGCGCCTCGGGGTCACGTGGGCACACGTGACCGTGGGAAAAACCCGCGAAAAGGGAGGCCTAGCCCCTAGGCTGGGGAGTTGAACTCCCAAGGGAATTTTTGGAGTTGAACTCCTAACAGAAACAAATTTATGGAGTTAAACTCCAACAGAAACTAAATTATGGAGTTAAACTCCAGCAACTTTAGAAAGGAGTTAAACTCCTGGGGGATTTGTTGCTCTTCTTTGAGCCTCGGGTCTATCCAAAGTTAGATTTTTGGAGATGGGTCTCCTTCTTCTTGCTCTTGACCGGCGGGATCTTGGAGAAAAGGGGATGAGCCTTGAAAGCCTCCCCTTTTCGAGATCTGATTGGAGATCCGAGCTCCCCTAAGTAGGTTTTGTGGTGGAAATCTACTTATTTTGAGAAAAGGAAGAGTTAAACTCTTGATTTAATTCAAAAGGAAAAAGAAGGTTTTAGAACCTTGAGGAAGGAGGAAGAGATCTCAGATCTAGAAAATTTTTGGAGAGAGAAAAAGTTGTGAGATATTTTCATTATCCTTGCCTTTATAGGCTATACACTTTACATATATCTCCTTGGGCTTTTCAGAATGGCATTTTGCCTATCCCATGGCTCATGTGCCATTTCTTTTTGCACATAAGCTATGGGCTTTACAAAAATTTGGCTTTATGCCTATTTTTCTTACATTTATCCATAAAATAAAATAAAAGAAATACAACAAAATTTGTTTATTACAAAATTTTTATCTTGGCGTGGGGGGAGGCCGGCCGCTTCATGTTCGGGCTCGACCCGGGCATTGGCCTACTGGATCTGGGCTTGGGCCCACTTGGCTTGGGGTTGACTTTGATTTTGACTTGGTCAACCAGGGTGTAAATTTTTACCCCAACAAATTGCCCCCCATCAATAAATGCACACCACATATGTGGGTTGTATGCATGAAATTGATGGATCTTCTTTCACGTGGAGGCGTCTTGATTCGGTTCCCACCTTTTGGGAAGCTGGCACTGCCCTTTTTACGACATAAACGGTCGATGCGGCCCTTTTTGCGACTTGGACGGTCGATGCTGCCCTTTTAGAGACGTGGACGGTCGGTGCTGCCCTTTTAGAGACGTGGACGGTCGGTGCTGCCCTTTTTGCGACTTAGACGGTCGATTCTGCCCTTTTAGTGACTTGGACGGTCGATTCTGCCCTTTTAGTGACTTGGACGGTCGATTCTGCCCTTTTTGTGACTTGGACGGTCGGTGCTGCCCTTTTTGCGAGTTGGACGGTCGGTGCTGCCCTTTTAGCGACGTGGATGGTCGGTGCTGCCCTTTTAGCGACGTGGACGGTCGGTTCTGCCCTTTTTGCGACATGGACGGTCGACGCTGCCCTTTTTGCGACGTGGACGGTCGGTTCTGCCCTTTTTGCGACATGGACGGTCGATGCTGCCCTTTTTGCGACGTGGACGGTCGGTTCTGCCCTTTTTACGACTTGGATGGTCGGTTCTGCCCTTTTTGCGACTTGTACGGTCGGTTCTGCCCTTTTTGCGACTTGGACGGTCGACGCTGCCCTTTTTGCTACGTGGACAGTCGGTTCTGCCCTTTTTGCGACATGGACGGTCGATGCTGCCCTTTTTGCGACGTGGACGGTCGGTTCTGCCCTTTTTGCGACATGGACGGTCGATGCTGCCCTTTTTGCGACGTGGATGGTCGGTTCTGCCTTTTTTGCGACTTGGACGGTCGGTTCTGCCCTTTTTGCGACTTGGACGGTCGGTGCTGCCATTTTAGCGACGTGGACGGTCGATGCTGCCCTTTTTGCGGCGTGGACGGTCGATGCTGCCCTTTTTGCGACTTGGACGGTCGGTGCTGCCCTTTTAGCGACGTGGACGGTCGATTCTGCCCTTTTTGCGACATGGACGGTCGATGCATGATTTGACTTGCTCTGTTTCTTGCAGTGTCAGGGGTAGACTTGACTTGCTCCGCTTCTTGCGGTGTCGAGATTGGATTCTGACTTACTCCGCTTTCTGCGGTGTCGGAGTGGAAGTTGACTTGTTGATTTTGATTTGGGTTGACATCAGCATCGCTATACTGGAATATGGTACCAGGAGCGAATCATCATCTGTCATTGAGAGGATTTTGGGATTTTGGTTTTTGTTTGGCATCTGCATTACTGCACTGGAATAATGCCAGGAGCAACTCATCATTTGCCCTGGGAGGATTTTTTTTTGACTTTGAATGTGGTCTCACCGGTAGGACTTGGGAGAAGTTGGGATTGTTTTACGCCCGTGGATTATATACGGTTTTGCAGGATGTATGATCCAGACCGTAGGGCCGGAAAAATTTCGGGACTTTGTCGGCGTCTGCATCGCTGCACTGGAATATGGTACCAGGAGCGACTCATCATTCGCCGTTGGGGTATGGGATTTGGAATTTGGTTGGCGTCTGCATCGCTGCACTGGGAATATGCTACCAGGAGCGACTCATCATTCGCCATTGAGAGGATTTTGAATTTGGGTCTTGTTTGGCATCAGTATTGCTGCACCGGAATAATGCCAGGAGCAACTCATCATTTGCCTTGGGAGGACTTGGGATTTGGGTTTTTGGTCGGCATCAGCACCGCTAACACTGAAGCAAAATGCCAGGAGCGACTCATCATTTGCCGTTGCCCGTCGGGGAAGGATGGCTTAGGAGACAGGTTTGGGTTCCTGTCACCTAAGGCTTTTCAATTTTATGGGCCGTGAGGGTCCTATAAAAGCATTTTCTTCCTACGAGTCGTAAGGATCCCGCAGATGTATTTTCTCCTTAAGAATCGTGAGGATTCCTAAGTGTTTTGCTCCTTTGTGAGTCGTAAGGATCTCACGCAGGGTTTTCTCCTCACAAGGTCGAGAGGACTTTGCGAGTGTATTTCATCTCTTTTCACGAGTTTGCGCCCTTTCGGGTTTTCACAGACCCGCCGGTAGTCCTGCTGTTTTTACTCACGGAGCCCTTTCGGGTTTTCATCCGTGCCCGTTTTGCTTGTGGACATACCGTTTATTATTTTTTTATTTTATTTCTTTTATTTTTCTTTTCTTCTTCTTTTTCTTCTTCTTTTTTTTTTCCTTCTTTTTTTTTTGCCGCTGGTGGGACTTTAAAAGTAGTCACACCGGCAGGATTTGGGAGAGATAGGGGTCATTTACGCCCGTGGATTGTATACGGTTTTGCAGGATGTATGATCCAGACCGTAGGGCTGATGTGCTCAATTCGCCTGCGACTTGGAGCATTCACGTGTAGTATTTCTTGAGATATCGGCCATTGATGGGTGGCATGGGCCTTTCTCTCTCGACGCTTATTAGTTGGTAGGATCCTCCGTCAAACACTTTCTCGATGACGTATGGTCCTTCCCAGTTTGGCTAGAATTTTCCCTTGGCATGTCGATTGGGGATGATCGGTCTTTTGAGGACCAACACCAATTCACCTTTCTTGAAAGCGCGGAGACGGGTTATCTTGTCATAGGCCCGTGACATTTGGGCTCGGTATAGCTCCAGACTTTGCTGCACCGCGAGCCTCTTTTCTTCGAGGGCATCGAGTTCATCCAGTCGAAGGAGCACGTTTTCCTCCTCTGTCAACTCATGCTGAACGGCCATTCTTAAGCTTGGAACTTCGACTTCGAGGGGGAGGACCGCCTCCACTCCGAAGAGCAATGGGTATGGAGTGGACTGGGTTGGAGTACGGTGCGTGGTACGATATGCCCAAAGCGCCTCGTGAAGCTTGAGATTCCAGTCCCTATTGTTGGCTGAAGCATTTTTCCTCAGGAGCTTGCATAGAGTCTTATTGAAGGTTTCGGCGAGCCCATTGGCTCTTGGATTATAGATGGAGGAATATCTCCAGTCTATCTTGTGCTGAGTAGCGAACCTTGAGACATTGAAGCTCTTGAAAGAAGGCCCGTTGTCAGAAATGATTTTTCTTGGTGTACCGAAGCGGTATAGAATATTATGCTGGAAGAATGTCAGAATATCTTTTGTCTTGACTTCTTTTAGCGGGACAGCTTCAGCCCATCTGGAGAAGTAGTCTGTCGCGGCCAGTATGAACCGGTGGCCTTTGGATGACGGAGGATCAATTGGGCCAACAATGTCGGTGCCCCAGACTTCGAAGGGCCACGACGCCACCATAGGATGCAACGGATTGGGATGCTTGTGAATGAAATCACTATGGATTTGGCAGATCTGACATTTCTTTGCATGCTCTTCGCAATCCCGTATCATGGTGGGCCAGTAATACCCAAGCCGTTTGATTTGAAGTCGCATCTTGGGGCCAGATTGGTGAGCACCGCAAACGCCCGAGTGAACATCTTTCATGACCTTTTGGGCTTCGGCCGATGACAGGCACCTGAGCCAGAGTTGGTCATATGACCTGCGGTATAACGTGTTATTTACAAACACGTATCGGAGAGCTCTTTTCTTCAGCTGAATCCTCGTAGATTTTTCTTCGGGAAGCTTGTCGTATCGGAGGTACTCTATGCAGGGTTCTCTCCAATCGGGCTCGTCTTGGATGATCGAAGCTTCTTCGGCAGGACTGCTCTCCTGTTCCGCGCTTTCCTCTTCTCGTAGAGAGACTGGGGGTAGAATTTGTCAGCTCCTGACTGTGATCAGAATTTCGTCCAAGTCAGGATCAGCCAGCTCCTTGGCTAGGCGGGCGAGTATGTCGGCTTTTCCGTTCAATGCTCTAGGGACTCTTGTTAGTTCAATGTGAGTGAACCGTTTCATGAGTTCCACCACCCGGCTTCTATACCGAGCTAACTCGGGTTTGTATATCTTATAGGTGCCGCTTACTTGGTTGACGACAAGCTGGGAGTCACTGTAAACCCGTAGCCGAAGGATTTCCATTTCTATGGCGAGCTCCAAACCAGCTATCAGAGCTTCATACTCAGCTTCATTCTTTGTCCGAGGCTCGGTGAGAGCGAAAGAACGTCGTAAGGTTCCCATTGATGGTGTGATAAACACCAATCCTATCCCTGCTTTTATCTCCGGGACGTTTGATCTGCCGGAGCTCCTTATTGATGACGCCCCGTCGAAGTAGAGCTCCCAATATGGCTCGTCTTCCTCGAGGTGCAGCACTTGTTCGTCGGGTAACTCACAATTTAGTGGCGATCCTTCTGGTATGCGATGAGCAGCGAGAAAGTCTGCAAGAGCTTGCCCTTTTACTGCTTTCTGAGGAGTATAAACTATGTCAAACTCAAGTAGCATGACAGCCCATCTTGCCATTCTGCCGGCTAGGCTTGCTTTGGTCATCAAGTGTTTGAGCGGGTCGACCTTGGAGATCAGCATAACCCGATGAGCGAGCAAATAGTGCCTCAGCTTCTTCACAGCAAATATTAGAGCCAGGCATTGTTTTTCGATTGGGGAGTAGTTGTGTTCCGCCCCGACTAGAGTTCGACTGAGGTAGTAGAGGGCATTTTCTTTTCCCTCCTCGTTATTCTGGGCAAGGAGCGCACCGAGTGACTCATCCAGCGCGGCAGTGTAGAGAATCAGCGGTTTATTTGGAATAGCAGCGGCCAGCACTGGAGGGTGCAACAAGTATTGTTTGATGCTTTCGAACGCCGCTTGACATTTGGTATCCCAGATGAAAGGAGCTCCTTTCTTCATGAGCTTTGAGAAGGGCCTACATCTCCCCGACAAATTTGAGATAAACCTCCGTATATAAGCAAGCTTGCCTTGGAAAGATCTCAGCTGCGTCAGACTCTTTGGAGGGGGCATCTCCATGATGGCCTTTATCTTTGATGGATCAATTTCGATCCCTCGATGCCAGACTATAAAGCCCAGGAATTTTCCCGATGACACGCCAAAAGCACACTTCAGAGGAGTCATCTTCAGATCGTATTCCCTCAGTCTGGTGAGAACGGTCCTAAGATCTTGGATGTGGTCGGCCTTGGCTTCAGTTTTGACGACTAGATCATCAACATAGCATTCGACGACTTTATGTATTAGGTCATCAAAGATATTAGTCATTGCCCTTTGATATGTAGCGCCCGCGTTCTTCAGCCCGAACGGCATCACTTTGTAGCAGTATATTCCGATCGGGGTTCGAAATGCTGTGTGCTTCTCATCCTCAGGCGACATCTTGATCTAATTGTATCCAGACGAGCCATCCATAATAATTTGAGGTGTCATCGACCATCATTTCTATGACCGGTAGCGGGAAGTCGTCTTTAGGACATGCCTTGTTGAGGTCCCTGAAATCGACACAAACTCGGATCTGCCCATTTTTCTTCTTCACTGGGACTATGCATGCGATCCAATCCACATATTTCTCTTCCCCGATGAAGCCGGCATCGATGAGCTTCTTAGTTTCCTCGATGACCTTTTCTTCTAGTTCCCTTCTCATTCTTCGAGGAGCTTGTTTGACTGGCTTAGCATCAGGAGATATAGCCAACTTATGTACGGCCACTTCAGGGGAAAGGCCAGGCATTTCTTTGTATGTCCACGCGAAGCAGTCAACGAACTCATGCAGCAGGGCAATTATCTGCGCTTTCATTTCCTCTGACAAGAGCGGGCTGATGTAGGTCGGCCTTGGATTATCGGGCGTTCCTAAGTCAATCTCGGTTAGCTCGTCAAAGGTTGCTTGTCCGCCATCTTCGAGCTCTTGAGGAGCTTCTTCTGGCTCGGCTATCTTGTCATCATCATTTGATCTTTCGCTGGCCTTACCAACATGGATCATGTAGCACACGTTGGAATCAGGTTGAATGTAGCCTATGCCCCGTCTATCTGGAATTCGTCCATCGATGAGTGCTCGTACCTGGGGTGGAAACCATAGCCCTTCGTAAAACTTTGCTTCGGACTCCGTTTGGTACAACCGGCATCCGCACTTCTTAAAGTATTCCCGCATCTCGGGCGCATAGTATCTGGGATTGAGGACGGCTCTTATGCCTCTCTCATAGGGAAGGCACGTGATAGAAAGATCGTCCGGGTGCACAACGGGGTTTGACCTGTAAAACATGATGCCCTTCTGTCCATTTTTCCTCCCGGGCACGTAGAAAGTTTTCAGCTGGTCCACGGTAGAGACTGACAATGCATCGAGCTCTTTGCACATCCGTTCCAGCACCCTTGTGATGGCCAGGGACCCTTCTGCAACTTCGAAGGTCTCTCGTAGTTTCGCTTGCTGCATGGGGGTCCAATCTGCACAGCTGTTGCATGGCAGGTCCTCTTCTTCTGACTCTTCAGTGTCACTGCCGAGATGAGGGCGGACTTTGCAGCTAGATGGGCCTTCAGTAACAGATTCGTCCGTATCGCTGCCGAAACGAGGGCGAGTTTTACGGAAGGACGGGCTTCCAGCGTCGGACTCATCAGTGTCGCTGCCGAAATGCGGGCGCACTTGGGCGTTTTTGCTTTTGAAAGTGACAGCCGGCGCAGATTTGCTTTTGAGTCTTGGGGCCGGTCTATCCTCAGTCAGTTGTGGCTTAGTATTTTGGTGGTTCATAAAGTACCGAGAGTCTTCATAGCGGACTTCATGCACACCGAACGGCTGGATGTCTCCGTCAATACGTCTTTCTTTGCCATTTTTAGTATACTTCATACATTGATGGAGAGTTGACGGAATGATGCCGTAATCGTAGAGCCACGGCCGCCCCAAGAGAATCTTATAAGACGTGTCTGCATCGATCACGTATATCTTAGCTTCAGTTTGCAGATCCCCGAATTTGATTGGCAAAGCTATAGACCCCAGAACTTGCTGGCAATGTTGGTTGAAGCCTTGAATGACAATCCTTTCTCTTGACAGGTGTCGGACGTCCATTGACAAACTCATCAGAGTTCGCAAGTTCATGATGTTCACTGAGGACCCCGGATCAATCAATATGCGATTAATTCGATCTCCGTCGCTGTACCCGGTCACGTAAAGCGGACGATTGTGCTCAGCTGTTCCCAGTAGCAAATCTTCATCCTTAAATGTGACTGCGGCAGCATGCAAAGCGTGCTGAGCTTCTTTCATATTAATTTCCGCGAAGTGAGCCTGATACCGCTCGGGGTTTTGTAGAGCGTGAATAAGAACATCTCTAAGCTCCTTAGATAGGACCAAGGCGTCGTAGATGCTCAGGAGAGACGGAAGCCTTCGAAGGTGAGCCAAGACATTATAGTCTACCGGGGAAGGACTCGAGTTTTCATCAGCCGGTTCCCCACCATCTTCATCATTAGCCACCTGTTTTCCCTTTCCTTTTGGGGCATTGCCTTGATTTGGCGGTAGAGCCCTGCCGCTTCTGAGCTGGATTTAGTTGGCCTTTGTGGCGAGCTCCTCGTCCTCTTCAGGAAAACAGAGCTCATCCTCAGAGTCACTACCAAGATGGATGGCGTAGCAGGTCACTACTGGGATCTCTTCATTGGAGTCTTTTTCTAACTCCTCAAGAATTTCAGCCGCTTGTACCGGGAAGAACTCATTCAATTGAATCAATGTTCTTTCCTTTTGTTCATATTCTTCAAGGGAATCGATATATTTTTGAATGGTCGATCTCCCTGCAGACTCTTTTTCACGCCGAGCTGCACTTTTCTTCTTCTTGAGCTTCTTGGATTTTGAGCCTGATGGAGCCGCATTGGCAGCTGGACTGGTAGGCTTCTTCTTTCCTTCCCATTCCATCCTGGGCTCTTTCTGAAGCATCTTTAGCATCTTCTTCGTCTTATTAGATATGTGTGTACTCCACGGAGGCCGCAATGAGTCAGTTTCGTTTGTCAGGGCAGCAGCTTCAGCTGTCTGCTCCCAGAAGGCTTCAACTTTTGTCTGTATAAAGTTGGCGGTTGCAACTTGATTGTTCACCAACACGCTTTTGGACAGCTCGATCTCTCCAGCCTTGTACTGCTTCTCGACCCAGTCTTTGAAGATATAGCAATCCTCGATCGCATGGCTCACTACTCGGTGGTACGGGCAATACAGAGGATTGTCGGTCATTTTTGCTTCTTGGGGTCTTTTCGACTCCGGCAATTTGTAGGCCGTTGTTCAAGGCATCTTTAAATATCTTGCGGACCTTGTCCCTTCTGAAAGAGTAAACCTTGTTCTTTTTCTCCTCTAGGGAAGGCCTATCTACTCCCAGCAATGGCTTTCGAGACAGGTTAGTTTTGGATTCGGCCGCCTTTCGCTTTTCTTCATTGTCGGATTCATTGAAGACATTGGTACTGCTGGAACTCCCGCTTCTATGGTTGTCGTCCCGCTTGCTTTTCTAAGTTTTGTCTCTCTGAGAATCCGGCGGGGACTCCTGCTTCGAGCGTTCCAGCATTTGGACTTTCTTGGTTAGCTCCTGAAATGTCTTGAGGCCTGCCGTACACAAGAATGGGACCATCCAATTGCTGAGGTTCCCAATGAGAAGGCTGGCGGACTGGTCCTGCTCCAGCGGCGGTTCTCACTTGACTGTGAGATTACGCCATCGAGCGATAAAGTCGGTGTTGCTTTCATTCTTCCCCGGCTTGGTCCTCACAAGGTCGGCAATGGAGATTTTATCACTGACACTCATGAACCTTTGCCGAAACAGGGACTCCATTTGGGCAAAGGTAATGACGGACCCGTCCGATATACTCGCATACCAGTCGAAGGCGACGCCGGTCAGGCTGTTGACAAACTGACGAAGAAGAAGCGCGTCATTGCCCCCTGTATTTCCGCACGATGCTTTGAAGTGGGCGACGTGCTGATTTGCATTCCCCGTTCCATCAAATCTTCCGAACTTAGGAATGACGTAGCCTCTTGGGAACTCAATCAGATCGTACTGCGCGGGATATGGCCGCCCACTACTGCCGATTTATTTTTGAGCTTCAGCTTCGGCCTCCAATGTTTTAACCTTGCTGGTGACCAAATCCATTATCCGATCCTGTGTTAGCGGGATAGTGCTATCTGGGGCCAAGGCGTCCCCAGAAGCGGAGTGTGGCCGGCTTTCATGCGGCTCGACCAGTCTTGGTCCTAAAGGAACAGGCATTGGCTGCCTCGAATTGTCATCACCCGGCTGATTAGTAGCGGCTTGTGCTTGATTGGGAGGCGCTCGAGCAATTTGAGCCGTAAGCTGCATCACCTACGTTCGTTAAGTCGTCAATCTTTGAATAGAGCTTGGCCATCTCTTTATCTTTGCTCCTGAGCTATTTTCGAAGCTCTTGAAGCAGCTCTTGCTCCGCAGTCCTGGGGCGGAAAGTAGGCTCTTCCTCGCTGTCCGAGCTTAACTCTGCATGGACCGAGGGGTCTTTCTGCCTATCATCCTCATCGAGAGGGTTTTCTTCATCCAGCGGGGGCGGCTGTTCTTGGGCGGCGGCAACCACATTCAGGCTAGATTGGGCTTGGGATGTGGTGGCCCCATCCTTGCTTTTGCTGCGAAGGTTGTCGCTGGGGTGCCCGCCCGCCATATAGACCGTATGGATGATATATCCGGCCGTCTTTCGGTTATTGGCGGCTGATTTCACGGATCGCTGTCTTGACGTCCTTGCTTCGGTAGCCGGTAGTCGATTGAAGGCAGCTGGCCTGATCAGCTTTTTGAATGGCGCTGGCGCTTCTTTTCTGGATTTGCCCCGTTGCTTTCGTGCGGCACAGAGCGCCTGATAGACTCTTGAAGAGACAGTGTCATACTTTTTCTGTTGGGGCCGGGACACGTCTCTTTGTGGCACTGTTCGGACCGCTGTCTACTTGATTCTGGCGGTCATGGCGTTTTTCTGAACCCACTTCAGAGGCTCGAAGGAATTGCTGATTCTTACGTCCGACTCAGCCGTCGTCGCGGGGCAACCCTGCACTTGGAACTTCACACGATTCCATTTGGCCGAAGCCTTGGCCCTCTTGTTGGCTCGATACCTGAGATACTTCTGCCTTAACTTTTCTGTTCTAAGCACCTGGCAGACTTTGGCTTTTTGGGAAGACGCCGCAGACCGAGCGATGGAAGGCCTTGGAGATACGCTTGATTGTGCATTTGTTGGAGTCATCGCCTGAGCTCGTCCGCAACATTTGATGTTGCCCTTTGTACCGGAGTCCTTGCCCCCTGCTGGAGCACCAGAGAATCGTTCAGATACAGTCTTAAGTTTCGGTTGTGGTGCCTTGGCGATCACGACATTCGGCCTCTTACCCCTTGAGATTGGCTTGGCCACCTGTTCCGCCGGGATCTCCGCCAGATGAGCGCTTCCGGCAGGGTAGATGATGACGGAGCCAAACTGGCGGGGCGGCTCCTCCCATTGCCGGCTGAGACTGGAGGGGAGAACTACGCGGGCATTGATCTTGACTACGTACGAGATCGGGGTCGCGTCGTAAGCCGAATTCGTCTTGGGAGACATCGTATTGAAAGTTGATTGCTGCACGAAAGAAAGAAATTATTTCAGTACAAACATCGGCGTATATGTTAAATGAGTTCGCATGAACGCTTAACCCGAGATATGGGAGGAAAGAAAGGTCCCACCGGGCGTGCCAGAATCTGTAGGGTGTTTTTCGTCACCCCATTGAGATGGGAATATGCGCGCGTTTGTCAGGCGCATTACAGATTCCCCCTGCCTAGGGTAGGCCGGGGTTTATTGATTGTGGGGATCCGAATCTCCGGCATCCGCGGACTAAGCTGCCGTTAATTACCCCTCACATTTGGAGCGAAGGAACCTCCGATTAACGGGTTAAACTAGTCATGCGAACTCAATGTGCAGTATCGTGTTTTGAAGGGGTTTAGAAAATATCGGGGCCCCGCAGAGTTTTTACGGAGTTAAACTCCTAAAATAGAACTTTATTGTGGAGTTAAACTCCAAAGAATATATATATATATATATATATATATATATAAAGGGTTTAAACTCCAGAAGGGATTTTGTTGGGGAGTGCACGTAAAACGAGGGGGAAAAGAAAACAAAATGGCGTCTAAAGGATGCTCGCACAGCAGGTGGGCGCTTTAATGCCCGGGGTCACGTGCGCGCACGTGACCGATGGGCACTTTGGCGCCCCCAGGGTCACGTGGGCACACGTGACTGAAAAGGGGGCCTTGACGCCCCGGGGTCACGTGCGCACACGTGACCGATGGGCGCCTTGGCGCCCCGGGGTCACGTGCGCACACGTGACCGATGGGCGCCTTGGCGCCTCGGGGTCACGTGGGCACACGTGACCGCGGGAAAAACCCGCGGAAATGGAGGCCTAGCCCCTAGGCTGGGGAGTTGAACTCCCAAGGGAATTTTTGGAGTTGAACTCCTAACAGAAACAAATTTATGGAGTTAAACTCCAACATAAACTAAATTATGGAGTTAAACTCCAGCAACTTTAGAAAGGAGTTAAACTCCTGGGGGATTTGTTGCTCTTCTTTGAGCCTCGGGTCTGTCCAAAGTTAGGTTTTTGGAGATGGGTCTCCTTCTTCTTGCTCTTGACCGGCGGGATCTTGGAGAAAAGGGGATGAGCCTTAAAAGCCTCCCCTTTTCGAGATCTGATTGGAGATCCGAGCTCCCCTTCATAGGTTTTGTGGTGGAAATCTACTTATTTTGAGAAAAGGAAGAGTTAAAATCTTGATTTAATTCAAAAGGAAAAAGAAGGTTTTAGAACCTTGAGGAAGGAGGAAGAGATCTCAGATTTAGAAAATTTTTGGAAAGAGAAAAAGTTGTGAGATATTTTCATTATCCTTGCCTTTATAGGCTATACACTTTACATATATCCCCTTGGGCTTTTCAGAATGGCATTTTGCCTATCCCATGGCTCATGTGCCATTTCTTTTTGCACATAAGCCATAGGCTTTACAAAAATTTGGCTTTATGCCTATTTTTCTTACATTTATCCATAAAATAAAATAAAAGAAATACAACAAAAATTGTTTATTACAAAATTTTTATCTTGGCGTGGGGGGAGGCCGGCCGCTTCATGTTCGGGCTCGACCCGGGCATGGGCCCACTGGATCTGGGCTTAGGCCCACTTGGTTTGGGGTTGACTTTGATTTTGACTTGGTCAACCAGGGTGTAAATTTTTAACCCAACACTTACGCCAACTCAGGAGCGCAACAGTTCAAACTTACAAGTGCAAGGCACTGTTCTTATATCTTGATCCAATTTTGGATTCAAGAAAAGTATCTTTAAGATTCCAGAACCAATGGTTCATAAAAAAGGCAATGCCTTTGTCATTTATTATATTTTTTATTGAAGATCCTTGATCTTGTTCTTAGATCAATGATCTATTCAGAAGCAATTCTTCTTTTTATAAAGGTTTTACCTTTTTTCCTCTTTTTGAGTTCTTCTCCAAATTCTTTAGAGGAGTTCTCTCTTTGTTTCTGTGTTTTTTTGTCTCTCTGTGTTGTTGTTGTGAATTGGGGTCTAGGGGCCTTTATATAGTTTCCATCAATTTGTTAAATTTGTTAAAGAGATCATTCTCTGAGTGATCTGGGGATTTTTCCCCACCGTTGGATTTTTGATCCAAGGGCTTCTGTTTTACAGAAGACAATCTTCTTGTTTTAACAAGAACAGAAAGATCTTACTGGAATTTTAATTCTGTTTGGCGCAAACGCATCTGTGCTTGACACGTGTCGCGCAGCGCAGCTGCGCTGACACGTGTCGCGCAGCGCAGAGCGCAGATCTGTGCTTGACACGTGTCGCGCAGCGCAGCTGCGCTGACACGTGTCGTGCAGCGCAGAGCGCAGCTGTGCTGACACGTGTCGCGCAGCGCAAAGTGCAGCGCATCTGAAGCGTTGCTTCCTTATTAAAATTTGACTTTTTATTTGAAAACAGAGCCTTGCTCTGATTGGGGAAGCAGAAGCGTTGCTTCATCTCCCGTCTTGGAATTTGAACAGAGCTTTGCTCTGATTTGGGTATACAAATGCCCCCCCACCGTTGCGCTTACGTGGCCCTCCAAACGTGAGCGCAACGGTGGCAGAATTCCAACCGTCGCGGCAACTCTTGGAAGTTGAAAGGGCATTTGATGCCTATAAATAGGACCTTTGGTTCTCGACAGATGATTATCATCTTTTAAGATTTTTACTTTCAAAACTTCAGAGCCTTGCTCTTGCCTTCAAGAACTCCAAGAGTTAGAATTTCTTTAGAAAACACTTTCTAGGTAAAAATTTTAATTAAATTAAATTAATTTTCATTGACAGAGCCTTGCTCTCAACAGATCCCTGATCTAAAGAAAACCTATTTAGGGTTTCACTTAGCAGAGCTTTGCTCTATAGGTCCAAAGGGATCTAAAGAGAACCATGTTAGGATTCCATCAATAGAGTTCTGCTCTCTGAAAGATTTCATTTTTTATTTCTTGATTCATTAATAGAGCTTTGCTCCTTTTAAATCATATAGCAGAACTCCTAAGAGTTGCTAATTTTTGTCGATTTTCATTTATAGGAGTAATGGACGCCCACATGTACGATCTCGACGAGATTATCTCCTATGGGGACATCCGCCGACTTGGCCGTTCTTAAAATCGAGAATTTACCAACGCTGAGTGTGCCGAGATCATGAGTCGTTTCGACACGTACAACGGTCAACTGCTTCCTCGGCGCTCCCCTCTGCTGAAGCTTATTGTGGGAGCCATCTGGGAAGCGCTTCCCCTATTCTTTACCGGCGTGCCGCTTAGAGCATTAGACGCCGCCGAGGACAAGGTGCACTCAGTGTACCTAATGAATTTAATCTTGAAGAGACGGCGAGACGATCTTATCGATCTCTTGCACGAAGCCTTTCAACAGTCCGCCATTCTTGCTACCTATCGGAGGGTGGAAGACATCAGTGGGGATCCCGACGCCCGTGCTCGCGAAAGGAAGCACACCAGGATGGTTCGCCAGCCTTGGAAAGTCTTGGACAAGGTCGCTTTCGAGTTCCTCAATCCCTGTCTAGGATCTGAGGTTTTGCCATTGTAATGATCTGGAAAATGTCTTTGTTTATTTCTTTATGATTGTAAGAACCCTTTGCCATATGAATGGATTTTTTTTATTTCAGCTTGTTTTATTTCTCGTTCTGAGTCTTTTGCATATGCATGAATGGATGTGTCTCGAACGCTTGATCAAATGCAAATTGGATGTTCTTTCTGTCGCTTTCTTCTTTCTTTTATTGCCAACATGTTACCTTAGTAAACATGGTCGATGGATGATAGAGCGAGCATTCTGTATTGGCTCCTTCAAGAGGTAATGAGGGATTAGAACGCAGGTTCAGATCTGCTGCCTAAAACTTTTCAACTCTATGAGCCGTGAGGGTCTCATAGAGACTTTTCTCCCTACGGATCGAGAGGATCTCGTAGGTGTATTTTCTCCTTAGGGATCGTGAGGATCCCTAAGTGTGTTTTCTCTTATAAGTCGTAAGGATCTCATAAGAGAATTTTCCCTCTCACGAGTCGAAAGGACTCGTAAGCGGTTGTTTCCCTCCTTATCGAGATTCGAGTTGGGAGAGTGAGACCCGTGGATAGTATGCAAGAGACCGTTTTGGGCCAACTTGTAGGGTCCCAGTGCTTAGGAAACAGGTTTTTTAATCCTTACTGCCTAAGGCTTTATCTTACGAGTCGAGCCGCATCGAGAAGTTCTCGCAAAGACATCAATTTCTTCACAAGTCGAGACGAATCGAGCATTTCTCACAAGAATATCCTAATGTCACAGTTAACATCTGCTCTTTATGACAGAAGTCCGTTAGGGTCTGTGGTACTTAGGGTTTTGGCCGTCGTACCGTCGCATCAGCTGATATATTCCTCGATAGGAAATCGTGTTGTTCGAGTAGCCCTGCGACTGCCGTGTCTCTGATCCCTTCGGGGGCTGGACAAGACGTCTTCAAGCAATCCTCCTTGGCAGTTTGACCGTCGGAAGAGCAAGCGTTAGGAATTTTGCTATGCCGCTTTTTACTTGTGGTTAGGCTCATTTTAGAGAGCCCCGATGAGTCATAACCACTCCGCGCTGGTGTAGGATGATCTTCGATAGTCTTTCAGGTTTTATGTGAGTTGCCGTCAAGACCCTGAAGCTAGGAATTTAACCTTTGCTTCGTTTGCTGGCATCGCGTCTGCTGTATCGAGACGAATGTCACGGTTGTTTTTAGGTTGCCAGTGAACCGTCGAGGTTTAGAACTAGGGATTTTGCCGTGGCTCCGTTACTTTGATTGTCGCGTCTGAACCCTGCTGGAGGGAGAACGCTGGGGTGACATCTCGTCTGCTGTATCGAGACGAACGTCGCGGTTTTCTCTAGGTTGCTGGTGAACCGTCGAGGTTTGGAACTAGGGATTTTGCTGTGGCTCCATTTATTTGATTGTCGCGTCTGAACCCTGCTGGAGGAAGAACGCTGGGGTGACCTCTTGTCTGCTGTATCGAGACGAACGTCGCGGTTGTCTCTAGGTTGCTGGTGAACCGTTGAGATTTGGAACTAGGGATTTTTCCGTAGCTCCGTTAGTTTGATTGTCGCGTCTGCACCTTGCTGGAGGGAGAACGCTGGGGTGACATCTCGTCTGCTGTATCGAGACGAACGTCGCGGTTGTCTCTAGGTTGCTGGTGAACCGTCGAGGTTTGGAACTAGGGATTTTGCCGTGGTTCCGTTTGTTTGATTGTCGCGTCTGGACCCTGCTGGAGGGAGAACGCTGGGGTGACCTCTCGTCTGCTGTATCGAGATGAACGTCACGGTTGTCTCTAGGTTGCTGGTGAACCGTCGAGGTTTGGAACTAGGGATTTTGCCGTGGCTCCGTTAGTTTGATTGTCGTGTCTGCATCCTGCTGGAGGGAGAACGATAGGATGACATCTCGTCTGCTGTATCGAGACGAACGTCGCGGTTGTCCCTAGGTTGCTGGTGAACCGTCGAGGTTTGGAACTAGGGATTTTGTCGTGGCTCCGTTAGTTTGATTGTCGCGTCTGAATCCTGCTGGAGGGAGAACGCTGGGGTGACATCTCGTCTGCTGTATCGAGACGAATGTCGCGGTGGTAATCACTTCATGTTGGTGTGAGATGATCTCTGATAGTCTTTCAGGTTTTATATGAATTGCCGTCAAGACCCTGAAGCTAGGAATTTGGCCTTTGCTTCATTTGCTTTGACCGCGAGGTCTTTTGTTGACGTTGCATCTGCATCCTGCTGGACTGCGAAAGAACGTCGTTGTTGACACCTCATCTGCTGTATCGAGATGAATGCTGAGGTGGAGTTGGGATTTTGCCGTCACTCCGCTTTGTTTCGACCGTGAGGTCTTTTGTTGACGTTGCATCTGCATCATGCTGGACTGTAAAGGAACGCCGTCGTTGACATCTCGTCTGCTGTAACGAGACGAATGCTGATATGGTCTCTAGGTTGTCTGCGAACCGTCGAGATTTGGAACTAAGGACTATGCCGTGGCTCCGTTTGATGGTGTAGCATCTATGTCCTGCTGGAATGAGGAGGCACACCGTTGTTGGTCTCCAGGCTGTAGATGTGGCCATTGAGATTTGGAACTAGGGACTTTGCCATGGCTCCGTTTCGTTGCAACTCTGAGGTCGGTTGTTAACGTCACGTCTGCATCTGGTTGGAGTGAGGAGAAACGTCGTTGGTGATCTCTAAGTTGTCGATATCGACGTCGAGACCCTGAAGTTAGGGATCTTCCTTTGCTTCGTTTGTTGACATTGTGTCTGCAATATTGCGACAAATGTCGAGGTTGTCTCTAGGTTGTCTATGAACCGTCGAGATTTGGTTTCACTTTCTGGTGGAGCCTGTTGGGAAGGTATGGTTCCCTCTTTGTTTGTGCCCCTGGATTGTATACAGGGATCGATGTGATCTCACTTATAGGGCAAAAAGTTTCATTTTTTCATCATTTTTTTATTCTTTCCGCGATGCTCTATCATTTCAGCTTTTTATATAGCGAAGGTCGCGATTGCCCAATCATTTCGGCTATTTTTCGCGGTGCCCAATCATTTCGCCTATTTTTTTATTTTTACTCGCTGCTTTTTATTGCGAGTTGCCCAATCATTTCGGCTATTTTTGTATGCATACATTTTTACTTGCTGATTTTTGTTGCAAGTTGCCCCATCATTTCGGCTATTTCATATGCATTTTTGGCTCGCTGATTTTTCTTTTCGCGAGTGTGAAACTTGGAATCTGATGCCAATCTTAGCATCAACATCGCTACGACTGGAATATTGCCAGGAGCGAATCATCATTTGCCATGAAAGGACTTGGAATTTGATATCGATTTGGGAATCAGCATCGCTGCGACTGGAATATTGCCAGGAGTGAATCATCATTTGCCATTATCGATGTCGAACAAAGGTGGCTTAGTAAACAGGGTTAGGATCCTGTCGACTAAGGCTTCTGACTTTATGAGCCGTAAGGGTCTCACAAAGGTATTTCTCCCTGCGAGTCGTGAGGATCTCGTAGGTGTGTTTTCTCCTTACGAATCGTGAGGATTTCTAAGTGTATGTTCCCCTGTAAGTCGTAAGGATCTTACAAAAGGGTTTGCTCCTTATAAGTCGAGAGGACTTATAAAGGTTGTTCACCGTATGGACATATCCCTAGCCACGGGTGGGACTTGGTTAGGGAAATGTTTATTCGCGCCCATGGATTGTATACAAGGGTCAGTATTAAGTGACTTGTAGGGCAATATCGAAGGTTGTGGGAGTTGCTTAAGAACAGGTTCAGGTCTCTGTAACTTAAGACTTTCAAATCTTATGAGCCGTGAGGGTCCCATAAGAGAGTTTTCCTTACGAGTTGTGAGGATCTTGCAAGTCTAATTTCTCCTTAGGAATCGTGAGGATCCCTAAGTGTGTTGCTTCCCTGTGAGTCGTAAGGATCTCACGCGGGTGGTTTCTCCTTACAAGGTCGAGAGGACCTTGTAAGTGTCTTTTAATGAGGTTGCGCCCTTTCGGGTTTTCACAAACACTCGCCGGTAGCCCTGCTGTTTTTACTCATGGAGCCCTTTCGGCTTTTCATCCGTGCCCATTTTTCTTATGGACATACCGTTTTCTTCTTCTTTTTCTTCTTCTTTTTTTTTTCTTCTTTTTCTTCTTTTTTCTAACGAGGTCGCACCCTTTCGGGTTTTCACGAACACTCGCCGGTAGCCCTGCTGTTTTTACCCACGGAGCCCTTTCGGGTTTTCATCCGTGCCCATTTTGCTTATGGACATACCGTCTTTTTATTATTTTTTTATTTTATATATATTTTTTATTCTCTTTTTTTTATCTCGTCAGCCTGAGGATGCTGCGGTAGTAGTTTAAAGACGTTTCGGTCGTCAGCTAGTTTTAGGACGTAGTGGTCCGTCATTAGTTTAAGGACGTTTCGGTCCGTCATCGCCGTATTTGAGGCGAATCTCTAGTTTACTGACTTTTCGGTCTATGGGGCTTTCCCTATGAATGAGCATGATTCCCCCGGCATATTCATCTTTCTTGGAGCATATGGTTGTGGCGGGCTCACCTTCTAGTTTTCGGACAACGCGAACTCGCTCTGTTGGTATTGGTCTTCAACCCAGTTTTTGAAAACGTAGCAGTTTTCGATCGGATGGCCCAATACTTGGTGGTAAGGGCAGTAATTAGGATTGTTGACATCATTCAGTTGTAGCTGATGTTTCGGCTCCGGTAGAGTGATAAGCCTGTTGTGCACTGCTAGTTCGAACAGCCTCTTTGTTTCATCCCGGGGAAATGAGTAAGGTCGTTTCAACTTTTCATAGAGGGGTTGCCACTTGTTGCTTTGGCGAACAACCGGTCTAGGGCCACTCGATTGTTGTCGAGCATTAGCGACAAAGGCCGTTTTTTCCCTTCCCTTTATCCTTTTTGTTCGATCCCTTGTTTGCGGGTCCGAGATTCTTTCCGGGTAGCGTGCGATTGCACGGCTGAATGTTCTCGCAACTCCTCAATTATTTCATTTTAGAGATGGATTCCTTGAAGAGAGGGCCGAGGGCTACTTTTCGTTGGAGTCGCTCCCGAATGTGAGAACTCGCGGTCCCTCAGGATCAACCCTATGACAATTGCCGGCAATTCTTTTACGCTTATCTGTCGCATTTTTCTGCTGTCTACGAGCTTCACGCTTTTTCCTGTTGAAGTGTTTTCTGTGAGCGACATACCTTTGCCACCAACACTTAAAGGAGTTGCAGTCCTCAGTAGGATGTGCGATCTTCTGATGATATAAGCAGAAGTTAGGATGTACTTCCGCTTCATCAAGATGTATACCACCAGGAGAATTTTCTCTGAAAGAGGGTAGCCTCATCCCCATCGATATGGCTTTGGCGAATCGTTTCCTTGTCTTGATCCTGCTTTCATTTGCGGCGGATGTACTTTGATCTGGTGGCAGTGTTTCGACCCTTTTGTCCAGTCGCCTGCGTTTAGCCTTTTCAAATATGGCCATCTCACGCTCCCAATCGGCTTTACTTTTTAGATGAATTTCATTCAGGAAGGCGTCGATCATTTCGTCTGACGACCATAGAAGTTCTGGTTCAGGACTTGCCTCCCGTCTCTCGTTGCAAGGAGCTTCTTTATCGTCTATCGACGAGTGAGAGATCACATGGTAGCTTGCCACATAATCCTCAGGTTCATCCGACGAGTCTTTGTCATCATCTCCGTCCTCATGGACGTGGCTGAGGAATTCTCAGAGTGTGACTGGGGTCCGCGCCTTCTGATTATATTCTTCCAGTACGTCAACATGTTTTTGCAGATCCGTGCGCTTGTCATCTAAATTCGCGGGCTTTTGGTTCTTCTCCTTCTTCTTCGAAGACTTTGACGGCTGCGTCTGGGTGTTTTGCCCGTTGCTATCAATTCTCGGTGTTGGGCGTGGTTTCAGTATCCCATCAATGACCTCGGGCTCTGGCGGACTTTTCCACCTGACGGCTGGGCATGTGTGAAGATCCTTCAGCATTCTTTTCGTCTTGGTTGAAAGAGCGACCTCCCATGGAGCTTTTTCTATAAAAGATCACGATGCCCCCGGCATGTCCTCTTTTTTAGGGGCTTGAGGTTGTGGCGGGTTCACCTTCCAGTTTTCGGATAATGCGAACCTGCCTTGTTGGTATTGGTCCTCAATCCAGCCTTTGAAAACGAAGCAATCTTCGATTGGATGGCTTAATGCTTGATAGTAAGGGCAGTAATTGGGATCATTGACGTCGTTTGGCTGCAAAGGACGTCTTGTATCCGGCAGATTGATGAGTCTGTTGCGTACTGCCAGCTCGAACAGTCTCCTTGTTTTATTATAAGGAAATGAGTAAGGACGTCCCAGTCTCTCCTCGAGGGATGGGCGTGGACGCACGTTGTTTTGGCGAACCACCAGCTTTGAGTTACTCGGCTGTTGTTGAGTATTGGCGACGACGATCGCTTTCCCTTTTCCTTTCTCATTTCGAGGGTCTGGCTTTGGAGGAGACGGTCTGTGACCCATCTGGTCCATTTGGACCAGTTTGTCGATCAAGGCCTGGAAAGTAGTTGGCTTGAAGAACATCATGAATTGTGAGATGGTTGCTTGCGGATCAAGAGTGCCCATGAACATGCCCACCGCTGGCGCTTCCTCGATGCGTTGCTAGCATTTCGACCACAGATTCCGCCATCGTATTGCGTATTAAACCCATGTTTCGCCTGGCCTTACCCTGGCGTTAATCAATACGGTGATCGGGGTGCGCTCGCTGGCGCTTGCAAATCTTTATGTAAACAGCAGCTCCATCTCCGTAAATGTTTTGACGGAGTCGTTATGCAGCTCCGAATACCATTCAAAGGCCATTTTTGCTAGGCTGCCGACGAATTGGCGAAGCAACAGTTTGTCGTCGCCTCCAGTATTGCCGCATAGAGCCCTGAACTGAGTGACATGTTGATGTGGATTGCCTGTCCCCTTGTATACATGGAATTTGGGGATCGTGTATTCCGGCGGGTACTTTATTTGGTCATACCAGCCTGGATATGGTTGCCCGGTTTTAACGACTTGGTTAGCCGCTTCATTTGCCTGGTGAGCTCGTATTTGCTGAGCAATATAGTCATCCAGAGCGGCCTTGGAAATGGTTTCCTCCTTGGCTGCTGAATGAGCCGGAGGAGGATTAGATGTCTCCTCTTCGTCGTTTCCGACAATGATTGGAGGGTCTTCAGCTGGAGGGTCCGGCTGTAAAATCATCCCTACCATATCTTGGAAGAGGAGTGTCATTTGTTTTATATTAGCCGCTTGTTCTGCGGCTTCTTTTTCCTTCTTTTCGAGGACTCTGCGTAAGAAATCAGCGTCAGTTTCTTGTTCGTGACGCTGTTCTGATGACGCCTCCGAGGTTTCTTTTGGCCCAGTAAGTGCAGCCATTGCAGTCATCATTTCCCGAAGCTTTTGTTGTTGCTCCTGGGCTTTCGTCACGGATTGGGTGAGCGGGCGGTGGCCCGTAGAAGCACGACTTTCCTCCTTTCCGGAAGCCATATAAACAGTGTGCACCGCCATGCCCCCAGACTTAGGGCGTTTGTGCTCAGCGCTTTCACGGTTCGCCATGTTCACAGGGACTTTTTGCGGCCTCCTTTTCTTCTGAGCGATTGACGTCAAGGGAGCCGTTGCAGTGGGCACCCAGTCAGCTTCTGCTTTTTCCGGCTTGACAGAGCAGTCGTTTTCCTGCCGAACCTTCATCTTTTTCTGTCGGCGGAGATAGTCTTGATCGACCACCAACTCTTGGACACATCGCCAAACTTTGTAAATTTCAGAGGATAGCCGTTGAGGAGGTTGCTCTGGCTTCTTTTCTGTATCATTCTCCACAGGTGAAGGAGTTCTCTTCAGCAATGCGATAGGAGAGTTTCTGCGCACTTTGTTGAGCAGTTCAAAGCTGTTCTTGGTTGAAACAGCAGCCTCGATCCCCACCATCGGAGCTGGCGAAGTTATCCCTGAGGGGGAGTTGCCCCCAGCCTTCCTCACTCGGTGCCAATGGAGATGTCAAGCATGTCGTGCGGATGGAGTTGGTTTAGCCGTAGGGGTGACTTCGTCGTGCCCCCTCTGGGCAGGGGAAGCAGCTTTGAGGACCTCGCCTGGAGCAGCAACCGGAATGTCCAGCCTTATAAAAATTGACTTCTTGGAAGGAGGAGCCTTTCCAATGATTTCGTCCGCTTGAGCCGGGATGGCTATTCGCTTTAGGATGGCAGCTTCGGGTATCACGGGCTTATAGACATTCTGGCCCAATCTGTTGGAAACTGAGGTATTGGAGTTGGGAGACCCGTTGAGAGGGGCCGCGACAGTGGTAAGTCGATCAAAGACCGACTTCTTTGGGACTTCTTGCAACGTCATTGGGGCATCGAAGCTCATCGGTGGGAGCATGGTCCCGAAGAATAGTCCAGTGGTGGCTTGAGTTACATGCTCCTCTGGCATCTTGAAAAGGGAGGCCGCTTGGGGCCCATAAGTCACTCTGCCAGCAAGGACGGAGCGAGTGTTGCAGTTGCAGGCAGGGCAGTTTGAAGCCATTGATCTTCTGTTTTCTGCACGGAGCAAGACACCAAATCTAAGTACCTTGAATCCATAGGTAACCATAGCAAACTGCGATTTGTTCGCGAAGACGACACACGAAGTGTGGAGTGGAAAGAGGAAAAGGTCCCACCGGGCATGCCAGAATCTGTTCCCCTCCGAACGGCAGCCAAGACATGGACGTCTTGCCTGAGATTTGGGGCAGATGCTATTTGGTTTTATCCGTGCACCTCTTCGAAGATGCTAAGTTGATTTATGGCACCGTGCATCGGAGGTTTAGACGGAAGCGGCCGATGTAGCAGACTTCGTCAGATTCCCCCTCGCTTGAGGGGTTTTTGATTGTGGGGACGCTCTTCCCTGCAGGCGCAAGCCCCTGCAGTTGATTACGCTACCACATCACGGTAACAACTTTCTCCTTCTCTATAATTTCACTTCGTGTCGTGGGTGTTTGTTTTGTTTGTGGTTACCCGTGGATTGTATACGAAGACTAATTTATGCCGTCGCTCGTAGGACGTGGATTAGTCTAAATCCGTATTTTCTTAGATTTGGATTTGAGGTTTTGGTTTAAGGATACGTTAGCCATATTTGAGGCTAAGATCAACTTAAACGTTTGTTAAGGATACGTTAGTCCAATTTGAGACTAAGATCAACTTAACGGGATCGTTTGGATCCGATAAAAAAGCATTTGGGGGCTCTATTGTTCCAGTTTAGGGACATAGTGGTCCATTTAATAATATATGGCTGTCGGGACCCGTCACCTCTCTGACGCCGTTGAAAGATTACAACGACAGGTGTCAGAGGAGTTCGGAGATGTACCCTTGAACCAAGGTTGATTGGGTGATCCATAGTCCAATTTGGGACTAAAGTCTGTTTGAAGGTTTAAGGATACGTTAGCCGTATTTAAGGCTAAGATCAACTTAAACGGGATCGTTTAGATCCGACAAGAGAGCATTTGAGGGCTCTATTGTTCCAGTTTAGGGACATAGTGATCCATGTTTCAGTTTAGGGACATGGGGGTCTATTGAATGTATGGCCGTCGGGAACTGTCACCTCTCTGACGACGTTGAAGGATTACAACGACAGGTGTCAGAGGAGTTCGGAGATGTACCCTTGAACCGGATGTAAATTGATTTAAGAGAGCATCCATGCTCAGTCAATTTAATTTGAGGACTTACGGCCAGAATTGGGCTAAGTCCAGTTGAGAATGTTCAACATTTTATTTATCTTTGGCCTATTAGGCCTATGCTAGGGCTTTGCCCCAGTTTAATAACGCACTGCATTTTATTTTGGCCTGCTAGGCCTTTTTGATTTGGGCTCTGTCCCTTTTAAATGATGCGCAGCATCTGTCTTTGTTTGGGCTCTGCCCTTTTAAAATAACGCATGGCATTTATTTGGCCTGTTAGGCCTTTTTTATTTGGGCTCGGCCGTTCTGTAAATAATGCAGTGCATTAATCAAATTGACAGTGGCCATGTGGCCTGTCAGGCGCTTTGCGCCAATTATTGAGCGCAAATGCATGTAGAGGTGACACGTGTCACGCTCTGGTGAGCGCAAGCGCAGTGCGCTGCGCCAGTGCGCTGCGCTGCTGCGCTGCAGACACGTGGCGCGCTTTGGTGAGTTGCGCCAATTTCAGAGAGCACTGCTCTATTGTAAAAGCGCATAGCCCAAGTGATCTTGGAGCCGACACGTGGCGCTCTCTGGTGGCTTGCGCCAACCCAGGAGCGCAACAGCACAGACTTACAAGTGCAAGGCACTGTTCTTATATCTTGATCCAATTTTGGATTCAAGAAAAGAATCTTTAAGATTCCATAACCAATGGTTCATAAAAAAGGCAATGCCTTTGTCATTTATTATATTTTTTATTAAAGATCCTTGATCTTGTTCTTAGATCAATGATCTATTCAGAAGAAATTCTTCTTTTTATAAAGGTTTTACCTTTTTTCCTCTTTTTGAGTTCTTCTCCAAATTCTTTAGAGGAGTTCTCTCTTTGTTTCCGTGTTTTTTTGTCTCTCTGTGTTGTTGTTGTGAATTAGGGTCTAGGGCCTTTATATAGTGCCCATTAATTTGTTAAATTTGTTAAAGAGATCATTCTCTGAGTGATTTGGGGATTTTCCCCCACCATTGGATCTTTGATCCAAGGGTTTCTGTTTTACAGAAGACAATCTTCTTGTTTTAACAAGAACAGAAAGATCTTACTGGAATTTTAATTCTGTTTGGCGTAAACGCATCTGTGCTTGACACGTGTCGCGCAGCGCAGAGCGCAGCGCAACTGCGCTAGCGAAACTGCGCTGACACGTGTCGCGCAGCGCATAGCGCAGCGCATCTGAAGCGTTGCTTCCTTATTAAAATTTGACTTTTTATTTGAAAACAGAGCCTTGCTCTGATTGGGGAAGCAGAAGCGTTGCTTCATCTCCCGCCTTAGAATTTGAGTAGAGCTTTGCTCTGATTGGGGTAGACAACAGTGTTAAACACCGGAAATGAAGTTGTCAAATTAGTGTTACACACTAGAAAACACCAGTGTTAAACACTGGGAATAAATCCTTTAAATTAGTGTTAAACACTAAATAGGAATGGGTCACGTGGGGCCACGTGAGGACACCCAGAGGTGGGACCAGATTCCTTTTACTTTGCTTTGCAAATAAGTGTTAAACACTTTTTCATCTTTTGAGCATCTCGTGTTGACACGTGATGGAGATTTATGCACTGATCATTAAAGCGCTTGCTAAGGGGTCACGTGGGGACACGTGAGAGCGCCCAAAGCTCATATTTCTTTTGCTTTTTCTTTCTGTGTTTTGTAGGTCACGTGGGAGCACGTGAGGCATTGCCTCAAAGCTTATTCCTTCTCATTTTTGGGGATCTTTTCAGGGGTCACGTGACCTTAGTCTTTTGCATACATGGAGATCTTTCAAGGCTCTTTGTTTTTTAAGAATTAAATTCTCTGTAGGGTTAAACCCTAGTTATGTTTTAGAGGAATTAAATTCCTATTTGAAAGAATTAAATTCTTATATAGGGTTAAACCCTAATTTTCTTTAGAGGAATTAAATTCCCATATATGTTAAAGAATTAAATTCTTGTGTAAGGGTGAAACCCTAATTTCATTTTAGGAGGAATTAAATTCCTGTAAATCTGAGAGAATTAAATTCTCAATTAGGGTTAAACCCTAGTTTTGTCCATCTTGAAGGAATTAAATTCCTATAGTTTTAGGAGAATTAAATTCTCAGATAGGGTTTAAACCCTAATTTATCTTGGAGGAATTAAATTCTTATAAATTTGGGAGAATTAAATTCTCTGAACTCAATTCTCCCTCTAAGTCTTGGATCTGCATGGTAAAATCTCAACCCGATGAGAATTAAATTCTCAACCTATGGGGAGATTTGCTTCTGCAGATATTCAACTAGAGAAAGAACTAAGTTCTTTTTTGTAGAAGAGTTAAACTCTTAGATTTTGAGAATTAAATTCTCTGTTTGAAGTTTTGATCCTCTTTCTTTTCTCACCTAGGATTTTTTTTGTTGAGAATTAAATTCTCCTTTCTCTTCTCTCTGAAATTTCAAGATTCTAAAATTCTATATCTTTCTTCTCATCTTGGCTCCTATTTATAGGAGAATGAAAAGAATCAATTTGTTTAGTAAATCTTTCATTGAAAGATTTTGTTTGTTTTTATAATTAATATGATCCTTTAGATCATTCAGTGAATTTTATTCACCGTTGGATTTTCAATCCAAAGATATTCTGTTTGTTATTTTCGGTGAGATTTAGGGAAATCTTTTCTTGTCTAAGATTATTCCATAAATTGGTGATTTCTAATCACCCCTGGATTTTTAATCCAACGGTTCCCTATAACTCTTTTCCATTTGGAAAGATTTAGAGGAATTTAGAATTTAATTCTATTAAACTGTAAAGCTTTCAAAGCGTGTCACGTCACGTGTGGGCACGTGAACCCTGGTCACGTGTGGGCACGTGACCCCTGGTCACGTGTGGGCACGTGACCCCTGGTCACGTGTGCGCACGTGACAATTAAGTCATTTCCTCAGCCGCTTGTTTTCATTTCTGTCTTAACCATCACGTGTCAACACGTGACCATTGGTCACGTGTGAGCACGTGATACCTCATTGAGCTAATTCCTGATTTTTTATCAGGGAAGGTGACCCTTTGTCACGTGTGAGCACGTGACCCCCAATTGGGGTCTTTTCTCAGCCGCTTGTTTTCGTTTCTGCCTGCTCAGAATTTTAACTATCACGTGTCAACACGTGACCCTTGGTCACATATGAGCACGTGATACCTCATTGAGGTAATTCCTGATTTTTAATCAGGGAACAAATGCCCCCACAGCGTTGCTCTCATGTGTCTGTACGTGAGTGCAACGCTGTCACTTTTGTGACCGTTGGATCTGTCTAGGGAATCGGGGAGATGAAACGTTTCCATCACATCCTATAAATGCCAGTGTCCTTTCAGAAGCGCCTCCACTTTGCTCATCTCTTTCCTTGCAAACTTTTCCCTTTTGAGAATTTAATTCTCCTTTCCAGAGCTTAGTTCTCTGCTTCAAAAATTTTCCAGAGTTTAACTCTGTTGAAAGATTCCCTTTCCTTAGGTAATAATCTTGAACGAATGAAGAACTTTTGCAGAAATCTCTATTGGATTTTAAATCCAGAACAAGGGTTTTTTCCCTTTAACAAGAACACACACATTTTTTTAAAGTTCTTTAAAAAGAAAACCCTTCAATCCTTAAGCAACAAACCTTGCTAGGGTTTCTCTGATTTTCAGGGGTTAACAGCGTTGTTTGTCTTTTCCATGGAATTCAATTCCTTCTCAAAAGATTTGGCTCTGAAAAATGTCTCTGGGAATTTAATTCCCCTTTTTTTCAAAAGGAATTTAATTCCTATGAAGAACTCAGTTCTTCCCAGAGAACTCCTTGGGGTTTTCTTGCCCTGAGTTGTCTTTTTGCAACCAAGAAGAAGAAGTTTGCAGTGTCT
Organism: Agapanthus africanus; assembly: GCA_030015575.1. Lineage (NCBI taxonomy): Eukaryota > Viridiplantae > Streptophyta > Magnoliopsida > Asparagales > Amaryllidaceae > Agapanthus > Agapanthus africanus. The sequence continues at coordinate 435,600,444 of JASDDO010000008.1, read as the reverse complement.
CTTTCTGGGAATTTAATTCCCTTGATTCTATTTGATTTGTTGCAGATTCCTAGATGGATTTTTCTTAGGAGAATGTATAGGGTCATTTGAAATCCACTATTTATTTAATGAGAATCTTCCTTTTGTCTCATTGTAATTGCTTTGCCTCATCATTAGCAAGCCGTCATCTTGATTTTGTGGGACCCATGTGTTTTGTAACCAATGGTCCCATAAAATGAGTCCTATGTCGCTGTCTTTTTATATATACATATATTTATAATCATATATATATATATATATATATATATATATATATACACACACTGTTGGCTTCGTTTTAACAGTTTCCCCTTATTTTATTTCAAGCACAATGACTTCCGTTCCGTACTTTCCTTTCACTCGCTCGGAGGCCGCTTTTCCTCAGTCGCCATCTGACGAGGAAGTGATGGTGATGATTAGGGCTCATGACCCGAACTGAACCAACTTGCTTTTGTGGGGGACCTGGTATGGTCACATCATCCGTGGTCGCCGAAGTTTCCTTTGCGAGATACCGACGGAGCCCACCTATCCGTTCCTGCCGATGGATCCTCTAAGGACTGTTTTTTCTGTAGAGATGCCGAATTGGACCCCTATGGGGAGGCTTGAGCCTTCAACGACTGGTATTCCGAACCATCCGATCCCGGCTATTGATATTTTGGGGCGCCGCATTTGCCAGGGCGAAGCCCAATCATGGGGGCAGATTTACAAAATAGGGCTTACCCCTCGACACCCCACGGGCTACCTTCTTTGGGCTCGCTACATCTTGTCCACCCATCGCGCGCGACTGCAGAGGGTTGGGCTTTATCAAGCGATATATGCGTCTCTCTTCCACTACCAATCTCCTCACGTTTGGTGGGTTAAGGTTTTCTTGAACCAGTGGAATCTCCCAATCAACACTTTCCTTCTAGGGGACCGCGAAGTTTCGATTTCCTTGGAAGAATTTCATGAGATCTTGGGGCTGCCAATCAGGGGGACCCTTTATGAGGAATTGCTGCCTCCCGACGAGTACGTCTTTGAGACCGAGCCTGCAATGCTTGACGGCTTGTCTACCGAGAACGCTGTCCGACACAAGCGCCCGAGTTTGATCAAGGCCCTAGGCATCTTTGACAAACTGTTTACGGAATCTGAGGAGCAGGGCGTCACTTTTTAGAGTTTTATCGCTTGCTTCCTTCGCAAGGGTGTCCTATCGAAGACGGCTCCGAAGTTTGCGAACATTAATGACCCCTTTGGGTTTGGTTTGAACCGGCGTCCAACTAAGGAAGAGGATCTGCCGCAGTATTACATCCCTATCATGTCGGCGGTATCTTTCGAATCTATTGCAGCTCCCGGCATGGATGAGGAGACTTTCTTTATGGGTTTTATCAGCGTCTGGCTTAGCTGGTTTGTCATCCCCATGCATCGCCGCTTCATGAGAGCCTCGGTTATCTACCCTGCTCATTGTATCGCTGAGGGGACACGGCTAGCCGTAGGCATCCCAGCGCTAGCGCATCTTTATCATGGGTTAGGCGCCGCGGCTAATACCTCAACTCCAGGTGTGTATGTGGTAAATTTCTCTCTTCATTACTTCACGTTTTGGATTGAGATGCACGTGTTGGGGGCCTTTGCTGCGCACCAGAGACCCGAATTTTATGATGCCTACACTTTTCCGCGACTCATGCGGCTGGTGGGTGCTTCTGCTCCTGACTTAACTCAATCCGGGGGCATTCGCGTGTTGATTGCTCCCTATGCTAGTACGGGCGGATTGGTATTCGTTGATCGGCCCTATCTTCTCCTTCAGGTCCAATTCAACAACTCCACGACTTGTCGAAAGAGGGGGCACCTTCTCTAAAGCCCAGGGAGGCCATGCATCTGTACGCGATCAGACCAGGTTATCTGGTATTTCGTCAGAACAGTGCGGCCCTCTTTATGCAGTACAACCCACACCGCTTCGCCCGGCAACTTGGATATGATCAGGGCGTCCCTTTCGAGGCATTTACAGTTGCGCCCAGCCCATCACCTGAAGCTGTTCGTGATGCTGCTCATCATTTCGTGAGGCTGAACACTGGTTCTTACTTCATGATTCCTGAAGTTGACCACATTCCTCGATGTGTGGGATCCTTCACGGACTGGTACCTTTATCGGGTCAGTCCGATTATTGCTGAGGAGAAGAGGGTGCTTCTTGGATACGGTGCTCCTATGCCGGTTCAGGCCATGGGAGTTCCGCCGCGATCGCGAGCACCGGCCTGCTTTCCCCTGAGGGACACCAGTGTTGCGCTTATTCCGGGGGGGTCGGAGGTGGACCTCACTCTCACCATTGGTATGCTATTGGGTATCCGGGCTCAGTCGAGGGGTAAAAGGGCGCCAGTAGCAGTACCACCGCCCGCGGCCTCGACGATGGCCGTGTCGTCCTCGGTCGCAGCGCCAAGCGAGGGCGTTGGGAGTGAGGGCGTTGAAGGTGAAGTAGGTCAGCGTCGTGCCAAGGCTCCACGGGGGAGGAAACGGCCGTCCTTGGCGGTCGGTTCTGGATCCAAGCGACGGAGGAGGACGGCTAGTAATCTGCTCGACTCTGTAGTAGAGTCTGAGCCCATTCTTCAGGACTAACTATTGGCTATGCAAGAGTCGGATGCTGGCCTACTTTTTCCGAGTTCAACTGCCGAGGAAGCCGCACAATTGGCTGAGGCTATAAGACGTTCTCAAGACGAGTCGGAGAACGTAAGGATTCCGAAGAAGCCTTATCCCGCCGTCATCTTTTACGAAGACCCTCCGTGGATCCGGCGACGATTCATCGGCCCTTTGGAGGAATGGGGCGAAAGGGCCCTTCAACAGGTTATTTCGGAGGACGCCGCGAACGCGCTTTCACTGTGGACCGGCGGCCACGAGTCCACCCTCGGACCTCGGCGAGCACACCTCCTTGAGAAGGAGCGTCGGCTTGAACAAGCCATACTGAAAGCTTCCTTGCGCATCGGTATGTTCCTGTATTTCTTTGTAATACTTCATATTGTCTGCACGCGTATATATGTATTCTTATCCTTGTGTGAACTGTGCAGAGACTTCGACGATGGCGGAGGCTCTAAGCCGTGTTATGACCGTAGAGCCTGCTGACACCCCCAGTGAAACACCGCTCAGTGTGGAGGGGATTAATGAAACTGTCCCTCTTGCGATAGAGCCTCCTGCAGTGGCTCCTGCTCCCAAAGCACTCGCTTCCTCAGGAGAGGCACCTTTGGCAGTCGCCGTCCTAATGGATCTCTCTGAGGGCAGCCCAGAGGCTAGGATGGAGGTAGCCGAGGCTACCCTCCTTTCGTTGGAGCCCGCAGCGGCAGCCGCTGCTCCTCATTCCGAAGCCGCTGCACCGGCCCGCATCTCCGATATTGTGCCCGAGGTCACGGCGGAGGCCGTTGAAGCTGTTATCCCTCCAGCTCAGAATGGGAGGAGCGTCGAAGGTAACCTTCTATATTTTAAATTAGTAATCTTTCCATTATCTGAACTCTTTTGTCTTTTCAGAAATGCGCGGATTGGCGGCTTCCATTGCCGACTTGTCGACCAGGCAGTCTTTTCAGCGCCTGTTGGAGATGGCTGCTCCGCAAGCGATATCTCCTCAGCGCATCGTCCTCTCTTCTGGGCAAGGTTAGTGTTGTCTACCATCTTTTCACAGCATTGCTATTATTTCGCAAAATGACATTGATGTCTTTTACAGTCATGGAGGCCAATGATTAAGTTGAGGTTCTCGAAGGGCCAGGGGAGCCTTCAGCTCCTTCTTGCATGACTGTGGATAAGTAAAGTCTCAATGTTGTTCCATTTATTCTTTTCTCACAAGTTTCGCTGACTGTTTATGAATCTGAACAGCCCTGCCGGTTCTCACCGCGTTGGAGTCACGCATCGCCATGCCACCCGGCCCCTATACTCTGAGAGCCTCGGAACGGATGGCTAAGCTAAGCCTCGCCTCTCTGTCATCTTTGATCGAGGAGCTTCGTGCTGGCAACGTAATCACGACTGAAGCATTTGCTGCCGAAGCTAATGGCTCTCTCCCTTTCTTGCCACCTATCATAGCGAAGCAGTGGTGCGAGTCTGGGTTGAGTTTTGCTGGCAGGCGGAGGCTTGCTTGCACGTGCTTGAATGTACCCACCTTTCTTCAGAGGCTGTGGTTGCGAAGGCGGGCTTGCGGGGTCTGATAGAGCAGTGCGCGGCGAACATGGTGTCGTGCGAGAAGAGGCTCGGCCGCAAGTTTTCGGAGAGGGAGCTGGCTTCGAAAGCGCTGATAGAGCTTCGGGCCAACCTTACAGCCAAGGCAAACAAAGCGTATGAACTTTGGCGAGTGCTTCAAGAGGCCATCAAGGAGGTGGTGGCCATCGAAAAAGTCGCCGCGTTTACTCGCGAAAGGGTTGAGGCTCACAAGGCTACTGAGAAAGAGCTTGAAGGCCGGCTTGCCTCATATCAGGCCCAGCAAGCTCAGGCGGAGGCCCGTCTTTTGGTGATACTGAATCATGAAGGCGAGGCCCAGTAAAAAGGGGATGAGCTGACCAATCTGCTAAATCGCCCGCCGACTTGAAGACTTGTAAATATATTTTTTCTTGTTCTTTCTATGTACATACTCCTGAATAAGAGTATATTTTTTTGTTTCTTTCATGAATTGTACCTTGTATTCATTTTGATTCATGAATAAAAGACATATTTTTCTTTACGATGGTGTGTCCCTTTTTTATCGAATGTAATCTGTGGATAGTCTATCTCGGTTTCTTTGCAGGACAATGATGGCTTAGGATTCAGGGTTAAGATTTGCCTCCTAAGACTTTTCAAGTTTATGAGCCGTGAGGGTCTCATAAAGAATTTTCTCCCTACCGGTCGAGAGGATCCCGTAGGTGTAATTTCTCCTTAAGAATCATGAGGATTCCTAAGTGTGTGTTCTCTTGAAGTCGTAAGGATCTCACAAGAGAATTTGCTCCCTTACGAATCGTGAGGACCCGCAAGTGATGGGTGAAGTTGCCCTTATCCGCATTTTACGGAGTCGGGAGTTGCTCTGGATGCTTCCTACGGGTTCACTGCCATGTTCTGCGAGGACCAGGATCCGCTCTGGACGTTTCCCACGGGGTCAGAGTTGACATTTTCCGCGTTCCACGCGACCAGGAATTTTTCTCTGGATGCTTTCCACGGGTTCACTACCGTGTTCTGTAAGGACCAGGCTCTGCTTTGGATGCTTCACACGGGTTCACCGCCGTGCTCTGCGAGGACCAGGATCCGCCCTGGACGTTTCCCATGGGGTCGGGATTGACATAAGCCGCGTTCTACGTAACCAGGAATTTTGCTCTGGATGCTTCCCACGGGTTCACTGCCGTTTTCTGCGAGGACCAGGCTCTGCTCTGGATGCTTTACACGGGTTCACTGCCATGCTCTGCGAGGACCAGGATCCGCTTTGGATGTTACCCACGGGGTCAGGATTGACATAAGCCGCGTTCTACGTAACCAGGAATTTTGCTCTGGATGTTTTCCGCGAGTTCACTGCCGTGTTCTGTGAGGACCAGGCTTCGCTCTGGATGCTTCATACGGGTTCACTGCCGTGCTCTGCGAGGACCAGGATCCGCTCTGGACGTTTCCCACGGGGTCATGATTGACATTATCCGCATTCTACGTGACTAGGAATTCGCTTTGGATGCTTCCCACGGTTTCACTGCCGTATTCTGCGAGGACCAGGCTCCGCTCTGGATGCTTCACATGGGTTCACTACCGTGCTCTGCGAGGACCAGGATCCACTCTGGATGTTTCCCACGGGGTCAGGATTGACATTATCCACGTTCCACGTGACCAGGAATTTGCTCTGGATGCTACCCACGGTTTCATTGCCGTGTTCTGCGAGGACCAGGCTCCGCTCTGGATGCTTCATACGGGTTCACTGCCGTGCTCTGCGAGGAACATGATCCGCTTTAGACGTTTCCCACGGGGTCAGGATTGACATAATCCGCGTTCTACGTAACCAGGAATTTTGCTCTGGATGCTTCCCACGGGTTCACTGCCGTGTTCGGCGAGGACCAGGCTCCGCTCTAGATGCTTCACACGGGTTCACTGCCGTGATCTGCGAGGACCAAGATCTTCTTTGGACGTTTCCCACGGGGTCAGGATTGACATAAGCCGCGTTCTACGTAACCAGGAATTTTGCTCTGGATGCTTCGTACGGGTTCACTGCCGTGTTCTGCGAGGACCAGGCTCCGCTCTGGATGCTTCACACGGATTCACTGCTGTGCTCTGCGAGGACCAGGATCCTCTCTGGATGTTTCCCACGGGGTCAGGATTGACGTTATCCGCGTTCCACGTGATTAGGAATTTGCTCTGGATGCTTCCCACGGTTTCACTGCCGTGTTCTGTGAGGACTAGGCTCCACTCTGGATGCTTCACTCGGGTTCACTGCCGTGCTCTGCGAGGACCAGGATCAGCTCTGGACGTTTCCCACGGGGTCAGGATTGACATTATCCGCGTTCCACGTAACCAGGAATTTTGCTCTGGATGCTTCCCATGGGTTCACTGCCGTGTTCGGCGAGGACCAGGCTCCGCTCTGGATGCTTCACACGGGTTCACTGCCGTACTCTGCGAGAACCAGGATCCGCTCTGGATGTTTCCCACGGGGTCAGGATTGACATAAGCCGCGTTCTACGTAACCAGGAATTTTTCTCTTCTTCCGTATTTCACGGAGTCAGGGTTTGACTCTTAGTCATCTGTGCACCGCCGAGTCATGGAACTGGGAGTTGCCGCTGTTCTGGTTTGCTTTATGTTGTGTCTGTTGTAATGAGACTAATGTTGAGATGATCTCCAGGCTATCTGTGAACCGTTGAGATTTGGTTTTTTCTTCTGATGAAGCCTGGGGAGGAAAGGTATGATTCCCTCTTTGTTTGTGCCCCTGGATTGTATACAGGGATTGATGTGATATCACCTGTAGGGCATAAATTTCATTTCATTTTTTTATTTCTTTCCGCGATACTCTATCATTTCAGCTTTTATATCGCGAAGGTTGCGATTGCCCAATCATTTCGGCTATTTTTTGCGGTGCCCAATTATTTCGGCTATTTGTTTTATTTTTACTCGCTGCTTTTTATTGCGAGTTGCCTAATCATTTTGGATATTTTGCATGCATACACTTTTACTGGCTGGTTTTGTTTGCAAGTTGCCCCATCATTTCGGCTATTTCGTATGCATGTGTGGCTTGCTGGCTCTTTGCTGCAAGCTTGGAATTAGACACCGATTTCGGCATCAGCACCGCTACAACTGGGATGTTGCCAGGAGCGAATCATCATTTGCCTTTGTCGATGTCAAACAAAGGTGGCTTAGTGATCGGGGTTAGGATCCTGTCGGCTAAGGCTTTTGACTTCATGAGCCGTAAGGGTCTCATAAAGGTATTTCTCCCTGCGAGTCGTGAGGATCTCGTAGGTACGGTTTCTCCTTAAGAATCGTGAGGATTCCTAATTGCATGTTCTCCTGTAAGTCGTAAGGATCTTACAAGAGTACTTTCTCCTTATAATTCGAGAGGGCTTACAAGGGTTATTCACCATGTAGATATATCCTTAGTCACGGATGGGACTTTGTTAGGAAAATGTTTATTCGCGCCCGTGGATTATATACAAGGGTCAACGTTAAGTCGCTTGTAGGACAGTATTGGAGGTTGGGGGGCTGCTTAAGAACAGGTTCAGATCCCTGTAGCTTAAGACGTTTGAATCTTATGAGCCGTGAGGGTCCCATACGAGTCGTGAGGATCTCGTAAGTGTAATTTCTCCTTAGGAATCGTGGGGATCCCTAAGTGTGTTGCTCCCTTGTGAGTCGTAAGGATCTCACGCGGGTGGTTTCTCCTTACAAAGTCGAGAGGACCTTGCAAGTGTCTTTTAACGAGATTGCGCCCTTTCGGGTTTTCACAAAACTCGCCGGTAGCCCTGCTGTTTTTACTCACGGAGCCCTTTCAGGTTTTCATCCGTGCCCTTTTTGCTGGTGGACATACCATTTTTTTTCTCTTTTTTTTATTCTAACGAGGTTGCGCCCTCTCGGGTTTTCACAAGACTCGCCGGTAGCCCTGCTGTTTTTACTCACGGAGCCCTTTCGGGTTTTCATCCGTGCCCATTTTGTGTTTGGACATACCGTTTTATTTATTTATTTTCTCTCTTTTTTTTCTTTCTTTTTTTTAATATCAGCTTTGGGATGCTTCAATTCACCGTAGTTTATCGACATCTCGGTCAACGGCTAGTTTTAGGACATAGTGGTCCGTTATTAGTTTAAGGATGTTTCGGTCCGTCGTTAGTTTAAGGACGTTTCGGTCCGTCGTTAGTTTAAGGATGTTTCGGTCCGTCGTTAGTTTTAAGGACGTTTCGGTCCGTTGTTAGTTTAAAGACGTTTCGGTCCGTAGTAAAGGAAGCCGGTTACTACTTATAGAGTTTGGGCTTAGGAAGATAGCGAGCGGACATAGTCGTCGTCATCTATCGTTGACCTAGGCCGTGACTCATCAAGCGTAATACTTCTTCAGGAAGCGACCGTTTATTGGCCTGAAAGGTCTTTCGCCATGCATGTCCATGAGTAGATAGGCCCCACCCTGGTAGACCTTGTCTATGATATACGGGCCTTCATAGTTCGGCTCGAATTTCCCTCGTTTGGCACGATTGGAGATCATAGGTCTTTTGACCACTAGCACGAGTTCGCCTTGGCGGAATGTCCTTGGCCTAGTTAACCTTTCATATGAGCGCGTCATCTTAGCTTTATAAGCCTCCAGATTTTGTTGCGCTATGAGCCGGGCTTCATCAAGGGCGTCGAGCTCCTCAAGCCGAAGGTGAGCATTCTCTTCGTCCGTTAGCTCGTAGTGAACTGCCACTCGTAGAGAGGATAACTCTACCTCGAGAGGAAGTACTGCTTCTGTACTGAATACCAATGCGTACGGCGTTGTATTCGTGGCCGTTTTTAACGTAGTCCGGTATGCCCAGAGAGCCTCATGCAATCTCTTGTGCCAGTCCTTCTTATTTTGGGACACCGTCTTTTTCATGATTTTCGTCAAGGTCTTGTTGAAAACCTCAGCTAGACCGTTAGCTCGGGGATTATAAACTAAGGAGTATCTCCAGTCTATGTTATGCTGTTGTGCGAAGCGACTGATCTTGTGGCTTCTGTAGTCTGGCCCATTATCGGAGATAATCCGTCGCGAAGTTCTAAACCGATAAATGACGTGTGTCTTGAAGAAATTGAGTATATTCTAGGTCTTCACTTCCCTCAGCGGTACTGCTTCTGCCCATTTGTTGAAGTAATTAGTTGTCGCCAAAATGAATCGATGTCCTCTAGACGATGCTGGTTCGATGGGGCCAATTATGTCGGTTCCCCACATTTCGAACGGCCAGCTAGCTACTGTCGGATGTAGTGGATTTGGATGCTGATGGATAAAGTCCCCGTGGATCTGGCACGAGTGGCACTGCTTCGCGTATTCGAGACAGTCTTGGATCATCGTGGGCCAATAATAACCCATCCGTTTGATCTTCAGCTTCATTTTCGGCCCGGCTTGGTGAGAACCACAGAGTCCATCGTGAGTTTCTTGAATGACTCTCTTTGCTTCTTCAGGTCCCAGGCATCTTAACCACAGAGAATCAAATAACCTCTTGTACAGAGTATCATTGACGAAGGCAAAAGACAGAGCTCGTTTCATAAGCTGATGTCTTGAGGACGCATCTTCGGGTATTCGACGGGATTTGAAGTAGTCTATAATGACTTCTCTCCAATCCTCAACCGTTTCTTGGTGTTTTACTTGTAGAGCCGCTGGCTTGGTCGCTCCTTTTTCGTCGGACGACTCCGGAGATATTTCTGCCGGTGCGAGAACCCGACGGCTTTGTACCACGATTCTTACGTCATCGAGGTTTTCGTCAGCCAGTTCTTTAGCAAGCTTGGCTAATGCATCTGCTTTGCTATTTTTCGCATGCGGTACGCTTTCTAAGGTGTAGGAAGGTATTTGGGTCAGCAGTTGCTGCACCCTCTCGCCGTACCTTACCAACTCTGGCTTGCACGTTTGATAATCGCCGTTTACTTGACTAACGACCAATTGGGAGTCTCCGTATATGAGGAGGTTCTCAATCCCCATGTCGATGGCGATCTTGAGACCTGCTATCAAAGCTTCATACTCGGCTTCATTGTTTGTCCTCGGCTCTGTTAAGGAGAAGGCAAAGCGCATTATCCCTCCTTATGGAGTTACGAAGATGAGGCCTACCCCTGATTTGATTATGGGGGTGCTTTGTTTGCGCTTCTTAATGGAAGATGCTCCATCAAAATAAAGTTCACATCGGGTATCACTCCCGTTAATCGTTTTAAACGCATGCTCGTCTGGCAATTCGCAATTCAGAGGAGAATCAGCAGGTATCGGATGCTCAGCGAGGAAGTCGGCGATGGCTTGGCCTTTCACTTCCTTAAGAGGCTGATAAGTTATTGAGAACTCTATCAGGAGCAAGGCCCATTTAGCGAGCCACCCTGTCAATATGGCCTTTGACATCAAATATTTGAGAGGATCCACCTTCGATATGAGACGGACTTATGAGCCAACGCATAATGCCTGAGCTTCGTTATCGCGAAGATCAATGCCAGGCAGTGTTTTTCAATAGGAGAGTAATTGCTTTCTGCCCCCAATAGAACTCGGCTCAAATAGTAGAGGGCTCTTTCCTTCCCTTGGTCGTTCTCTTGTACCCATAATGCACCTAAAGAACCTTCAAAGGCGGTTGTATACAAAACGAGAGGCTTTCCCTTGACCGGAGCGGTCGGTACTGGCGGATTCTGTAGGTACTGCTTGATTTCGTCCAGCGCGCTTTGGCATTTGTGATCCCAGACGAACGGGGTTCCCTTCTTCATCAGGTGACTGTAAGGACGGCACTTGCCTGAGAGATTGGCTATAAATCGCCGGATATACGCGAGCTTCCCTTGGAGAGATCGCAATTGCTTGAGAGTCCTTGGCGGGGGCATCTCCATAATTGCCTTGATCTTTGACGGATCTATCTTGATGCCTCGGTGTCGGACGATGAATCCTAGGAATTTGCCCGAGGAAACCCCGAACGCGCATTTGAGAGGGTTCATTTTCAAGTTGTATTGCCGAAGGCGTTGAAACACGATTCTCAGATGCTCTAAATGTTCCTCGTATGATTTGCTTTTCACCACGAGGTCGTCGATATAGCATTCGACGATTTCATGTATGAGGTCGTCGAAAATCTTCGTCATGGCTCTTTGATAAGTGGCACCGGCGTTCTTTAGATCGAAAGGCATTACCTTGTAGCAGAATATACCCAAAGGGGTCTGGAAAGCGGTGTGCTTCTCTTCCTCGGGATGCATCTTTATCTGATTGTATCCTGACGAGCCATCCATGAAGGAGAAGACTTCTTGAGTGGACATATTGTCTATCATCATCTCGGTGACCGGTATTGGGAAGTCGTCCTTTTGACAGGCTTTATTGAGATCCCGAAAGTCCACACATATGCATATTGTCCCATTTTTCTTCATCACCGGGACGATATTGGTGATCCAGTCAGGATACTGAACCTCTTGGATGAAGCCAGAGTCGATCAGTTTCTTGACCTCGGCGTTAATGCTCATCTCAAGCTCGAGCCGCATTATTCTCGGTGCTTGTTTGATTGGCTTGACGTCCGGGGATATTGCTAGTGTATGGACAACAATCTCTGGATCTAGTCCTAGCATCTCGGAATAGTTCCACGCGAAGCAATCCTTATGCTGCATAAGCACGTCTTTTAGTGTAGCTATCATTTCTTCAGACAGCAACTCACTGACGAATTTCGTCCGCGGATCACTCGTCGTCCTTAAATCAATTTTCTTGAGATCATCTGCAGTAGTATGTATTCCATCTTCCAGCTCTTTCGGCGCCGGTGGAAACTCTGAGATAACCTCGTCATCATTGTTTTCGAAGCACCAGGGGAAGTCATCCATATCCTCGGGCTCTTCTTTTGATAGCGTTATCACATGACAGGTACGAGCTCACTTTCAAGACCTATGTTGATCTGGTTCTACTCTTGCTATATGCGCGGCTTTTGGTTCGTGCTTCTGTGGCAGATTTAACCTCTAACTGCTGGATAGAGCGAACTTGCCGAGCTGATATTGGTCTTCGACCCAATTCTTGAAGGTGAAGCAGTCTTCGAGAGGATGTCCTATCTCTCGGTGATAAGAGCAATAGTCTGGGTGAGAGATCTCGTTGGCTTGCTCGGGGTGTTTGGATTCCGGAAGCGTAATCATTCGATATTTTATGGCAAGATCAAGTATCTTCCGTGTTTTGTTCTGAGGAAAAGAGTATGCTCGACCCATCTTCTTTATAAGAGACGACTCCGGATTGCTCGATTCCCGATCGTGCGGCTTTTTGGTCCTGCTTTGTCGCTCTCGAACGCTTTTCCCACTCTTTGATTTATTCTTGCCTCTGCCTCGGGCCTTTTGTATGACGGGTTGATAAGGAAGAGCAGTGCCGATCTCCGCGGTTTGTTGGAGGAGGCGCCGTGTCCTGGCTTTTTCGTAAATGGCCATTTCGTGGTTTTGGTCATCCCGGATCTTTTGACCCGCTTCCTTTACTAGCCTATGCACTCGTTCTTCAAATGACAGACTCGGCGCTTTGTTGATCGGACCTTGTTTTGGTTCAGGATCAGCATCTTTTAACAGGGCGTCCTCTTCTTCATCGAAGTCATATATGACGTAGCTACCATTGACTCGTTACCGTTTCCTGGATTGGACATATCCGAGCCCGACCGTTTCCATTCTCCCGTTGGGCAGCTTTCGTTGAGTCCCGGGGACGTCCCAAATCCTGTTGTAGAATCGAGCTTGTCGAGTGGTCTGTCTGAAAGGTACCCCTTGGCGCTTCAATAGCCTTTTCAAGCTTTCCGTGTAATATCTAGGCAGACGGATGGGATGGAGCCTGTCGAGCGTAGAATCTGCGCCATGCTAAACTTCTTTCTCCACTTTAGTTTCCGTGGATTGATAGAATAGGATCGCTTTTTCACCTTTTCGTCTGGGAAGGACGTAGAATGTCTACAGTTCCTGCACACTATAAGTTTTGAGTGCATCGAGATCTTTGTAATGCTCTTGTGGAACCAAGGTAATTTGCAGATTCTGATTATCGCCAGCGAAGGCTTGTATTGATGGCCGAGCGGAAAATATAGCTTCTTCATCGTTTATTGATGAGTGAAAGATCACATGGCAACTTGGTACGCAATCCTCAGATTCATTCGACGAGTCTTCTCCATCATCTCCGTCTTCAAGGACGTGGCCAAGAAACTCTTGAAGCGTGATTGGAGTCCGTGCCTTATGGTTATATTCTTCCAGCGCGTCAATCTGCTTTTGCAGGTCCGTGCGTTTGTCGTCAGGCTTCACGGGCTTATTGGATTTCTTCTTCTTTTTCGAAGATTTTAACGGCTGGGTGTGAGCACTTTGGCTATCACCACCAATCTTTGGAGTTGGGTGCGGCTTCAGCATCCCTTCAAAGATCTGGGGTTTCAGCGGATTCTTCCACCTGATCGCCGGACATGTTTGGAGATCATTCAGCATTCTTTTGGTTTTGGCTGAAAGAGCCACCTCCCGTGGAGCTTCTTCAACAAAAGAGCATGTTGCCCCCGGTGTGTCCGTCTTCTTAGGAGTATGTGGTTGTGGTGGGCTCACTTTCCACTTCTCAGACAACGCAAACTTGCCTTGTTGGTACTGATCCTCGATCCATCCCTTAAAGACGAAGCAATCTTCGATTGGATGGCTTACCGTTTGGTGGTAAGGGCAATAATTGGGATTATTCGCTTCGCCGGGTTGCAGTGGTCGCTTAGGATTCGACAGGTTGATGAGCGTGTTGCGCATCGCCAGTTCGAACAGACTCTTTGTTTTGTCCTAAGAGAACGAGTAAGGACGCTTCATTTTCTCATTCTAATAGCGCCGTCTCTCTTCCAGTTGATCCGTCAGTTTAGGGGCACTGGGCTTCTGTTGGGTATTTGCAACGAAGGTCGCCTTCCCTTTACCCTTTTCATTCCGCGGTTCCGGCTTCAGAGGAGACGGTCTATGACCCATCTGATCCATCTGGGCGAGCTTGTCGATTAAAGCCTGGAATGTGGTCGGTTTGAAGAACATCATGAACTGTGAAATAGTTGCATGAGGGTCTACGGTGCCCATGAACATGCCCACCGCTGGTGCTTCTTCGATGCGTTATTCGTACTTCGACCACAGATTCCGCCATTGGATTGCGTACTAAACCCACGTCTCGTCCGGCTTCACCCTGGCATTGATCAATATCGTTATTGGGGTGCGTTCACTATCACTTGCGAATCGCTGGGTGAACAACAACTCCATTTCTGCGAAAGTTTTGACGGAGTCGTTTGGAAGTTCGGAGTACCACTCAAACGCCGTCTCGATAATCTGCCGACGAATTGGCAGAGCAGAAGTTTATCATCGCCACCGGTGCTGCCATAAAGAGCCCTAAACTGAGCGACATGTCGATGGGGATTGCCTGTCCCCTTGTACACATGGAATTTGGGGATCGTGTAGCCCGGCGGGTACTTTATCTGATCATACCATCATGGATACGGTCGCCCAGTTTTGACGACTTGGCCGGCCGCTTCATTTGCCTGGTGAACTCGTATTTGCTGAGTAATATAATCATCCAGGGCAGCTTTGGAGATTGTCTCCTCCTTGGCTGTTGACAGAGCCGGCAGAGAATTCGATGTTTCTCCTCTGTCATCTTTAATTATTACTGGAGGATCTTCCGCTGGGGGATCCGGCTGGATCATCATGCCTACCATATCTTGAAATAGAAGGGCCATTTGTTTCATATTGGCCGCTTGTTCTGCGGCCTATCTGTCCTTCTTTTCGAGGATCTTGCGTAAGAAGTCAGCGTCAGTTTCTTGTTCGTGACGTTGTTCCGATGACGCCTCCAGGCTTTCTTTTGGTCTGGTGAGTGCGGCCATTGCAGTCAGCATCTCCTGAAGCTTCTGCTGTTGTTGTTCCTGAGCTCTTGTTATCGATCGGGTGAGTGGTCGGTGGCCCGTCGAAGTGCGGCTTTCCTCTTTTCCGGAAGCCATGTAAACAGTATGTACCATTATGCCCCCAGACTTGGGGCGTTTGGGCTCAGCGTCTTTACGATCTGCCATAGTCATAGGGGCTTCCTATAGCCTCCTTTTCTTTTGAGCAGTTGACATTGAGGGGGCTATTACAGTAGGCATCCAAGTGGTTGTCGACTTTTGCGGCTTACCAGGACGGTTCTCTTCCTGCTGAACCTTCAGCTTCTTCTGTCGACGGGGATGGTCTTGATCAATCACCGACTCCTGGGCCCGTCGCCAGACTTTGTAAACTTTAGAGGACAGCCATTGAGGGGACTGCTCCGGCTTTACTTCTGTAACAGTCTCCACCGGTGGAGGAGATCTTTTCAATACGGCGGTAGGAGAGTTCATACGCACCTTATTCAACAGTTCGAAGCTGTTCCCAGTTGGAACAGCAGTATTGACTTCCACCGTTGAAACTGGTGGAGTTAGCCCAGAGGGGGAGTTGCTCCCAGCCTTCCTTACTCGGCGCCAGTGGCGACATCGAGCATGTCGAGCCGATGGTGTTGATTCGGTGATGGGGATGGCTTCGTCATGCCCCATGTTCTGGTAAGGCGTCACCGATGCTAGCCTCTTGAAGACTGACGTCCGTTGAGCAGCAGTTGCCAATCCGTTGAAGACAGACTTTTGAGCAGGAGTGGGAGCCGGAATAGTCAGTCTTGTAAAGACCGACCCTTTGGCAGGAGAAGCCGCCTTGACGACTTCGGGAGCGGGGATGGATACTCTCTTCGGAATAACCTTTCTGGAACTGCAGGCTTCATCATGGGCCCGCATGAACTTTGGCCCAATCTGGTGAAGACCGAGGCGCTGGAGCTGGACGACCCATTGAGAGGGGCCGCAGTAGTTGTAAGCCGATCAAAGACCGACTTCTTGGAAGCTTCTGGTGTTGGCACAGGGGCGCTGAAACTCATCGGTGGGAGCATGGTCCCAAAAAACAATCCAGTGGTGGCCTGAGTGACCTGTTCCACCGGTATCGTGAACAGCGAGGCCGCCTGAGGTCCATAAGCTATGCCTCCGGATGAGGCGGAACGCGAGTTGCAATTGCAGCCAGAACATTTCATGCAAGTAGACGCTATTGTTTTCTGCGCCAAGCAAGACACCAAATCTTAGTACCTTGAATCCAAGGGCAACCATTATCAAACCGCGATTTGTTCGCGAACACGACACATGAAGTGTGGAGTGGAAAGAGAAAAAGGTCCCACCGGGCATGCCAGAATCTGTTCCCCTCCGAAAGACGTGACGAAGACGCGATGAACGTCTTGCCTGAAATTCGGGGAAGATGTTAATTGGTGCTATCCGTCCACCTCTCCGAAGATGCCTAATTGATTTATGGCACCATGTATCGAAGGTTTAAACGGATGCGACCGATGTAGCAGACTTCGTCAGATTCCCCCTCGTTTGAGAGATTTTTTTATTGTGAGGACGCTCTTCCCTACAGGCGCAAGCCCCTGCAGTTAATTATGCTACTGCATCGCGGTAACAACTTTCTCCTTCTCCAGATGGTCACTTCGTGTCGTGGGTGTTTGTTTTGTGTTTGGTTGGCCGTGGATTGTATACGGAGACTAATTTATGTTGTCGCCCGTAGGGCGTGGATTAATCCAAATCCGTATCTTTCTTAGATTTGGGTTTTAGGGGGTTGGGTTTAAGGATACTTCAGTCTCATTTGAGACTAAGATGAACTTAAACGTTTGTTAAGGATACGTTAGTCTAATTTTAGACTAAGATCAACTAAACGGGACCGTTTAGATCCGACAAGAGAGCATTTGGGTCCTATTGTTTAGTTTAGGGATATTGCGGTCGATTAGTTTAAGGACATTACGGTCCAATATTAGTTTAAGGACATCTCAGTCTATTGTTAGTTTAAAGACATCTCGGACGAGATTAAGGACATCATAGTCCATGGGTTTAAGGACCCCATAGTCCAATGTTAGTTTTAAGACATCACGGTCAAGGTTAAGGACATCATAGTCCATGGGTAAAACGACCCCACAGTCCGTTGTTAGTTTTAAGACATCACGGTCGAGATTAAGGACATTATAGTTCATCGGTTTAAGGACCCCACAGTCCGTTGTTAGTTTTAAGACATCACGGTCGAGGTTAAGGACATCATAGTCCATGAGTTTAAGGACCCCACAGTCCGTTGTTAGTTTTAAGACATCACGGTCGAGGTTAAGGACATCATAGTCCATGGGTTTAAGGACCCCACAGTCCGTGAAATGTGTGGTTGTCGGGACCCGTCACCTCTTTGAAGACGTTGATGAATTACAATGACAAATATCAAAGGAGTGAAGAGATGTACCTGTTCTCGTCAAAAATTTCTGTGCAAAGGAGCCTAAGGTATCAAATGACAGCGATATGCTTAAGAAAATGCGAACCAGTATCTTTCGGCCTGTATTTTGATAAACTCCCGAAGGAGGAACTGTTAAATTCTGATGTTATCGAAAGCATCTCGAAAAATCCTTCGATTTGATATATTATGGGCTTCATAATTCATCCGGGATCAAAAGTTATGAGCAAATATGCTATGCACTGTTCCCTGATTAAAAATCAGGAATTACCTCAATGAGGTATCACGTGCTCACACGTGACCAATGGTCACGTGTTGACACGTGATAGCTAAAACAGAAATAAAAACAAATGGCTGAAGGAAATACCTCAATGAGGTATCACGTGCTCACACGTGACCAATGGTCATGTGCTCACACGTGACCAATGGTCACGTGTTGACACGTGATGGTTAAAACTGAAGCATAAATAAACGCTGAGAAAAGAACCAATTGGGGGTCACGTGCTCACACGTGACCAAGGGTCACGTGCCAGCACGTGACAGGCTTTGAAAGCCTTACAATTTAATAGAATTAAAATTCGAAATTTCTCTAAATCTTTCCAAATAGAATTAAAATTCTAAATTTCTCTAAATCTTTCCAAATGGAAAAGGATTATGGGGACCGTTGGATTAAAGATCCAAGGGTGATTAAAAATCACCAATTTATGGAAAGATTTGATACAAGGAAAGATTTCCTCTAAATTTCACCAGAAATAACAAACATAATATCTTTGGATTTAAAATCCAACGGTGAATAAAATTCACTGTGTGATCTAAAAGATCATATTAATTATGAAAACAAACAAATCTTTCAATGAGAGATTTACTAAACAAATTGATTCTTTTCCTTCTCCTATAAATAGGAGCCAAGAGAAAAGAAAGAAAGAGAATTCTGGGATCTTGAAATTGCAGAGAGAAAAGAAAGGAGAATTTAATTCTCAACAGAGAAAACCCTATGTGAGAAAAGAAAGGGGATCAAAATTTCAAATAGAGAATTTAATTCTTAAAGATCTAAGAGTTTAACTCTTTTGCAAAAAAACTTAGTTCTTTCTCTGGTTGAAGATCTGCAAAGAGCACATCTCCCCATAAGTTGAGAATTTAATTCTCATCGGGTTGAGATCCTGCCATGCAGATCCAAAACTTAGAGGGGGAATTAGGTTTAGAGAATTTAATTCTCCCAAAACAAAACTAGGGTTTAACCCTATATGAGAATTTAATTCTCCTGAAAATATAAGAATTTAATTCCTTCAAGATGGACAGAACTAGGGTTTAACCCTATATAAGAATTTAATTCTTTTACATATATGGAAATTTAATTCCTCTAAAAGAAATTAGGATTTAACCCTATATAAGAATTTAATTCTTTCATAATAGGAATTTAATTCCTCCAAAATCATGATTAGGGTTTAACCCTACAGAGAATTTAATTTTTAAAATAAAGAGACTTGAAAGATCTCCATGCACATGAAGAATATTGGTCACGTGATGACACGTGACCCCAATCCGCAGTGATCAGAAAAGAAGGAATAAAACTAGGTCACGTGTCCCCACGTGACCCCTAAAAAGATCCCCAAAAATAAAAAGGAAACAGCTTTGAGGCAATGCCTCACGTGCTCCCACGTGACTCCCAAAGAAAATGAAGGCTTTGGGCGCTCTCACGTGTTACCACGTGACCCCTTAGCAAACGCTTTAACAGTCAGCGTACAGATGACTATCACGTGCCAACACGTGATGCTCAAAAGATAAAAAGTGTGTAACACTTATTTGCAGAACGAAGTGAGGAGATCTGGCCCCACCTTTGGGTGCCCTCACGTGTCCCCACGTGACCCCCTTTTCTTTAGTGTTTAAACACTAATTCGGGAGCTTTATTTCCAGTGTTTAACACTGATTATCTTTTAGTGTTTAACACTAATTTGAGAGTTCTGTCTCCAATATTTAACACTGTTGTTATCTAGTGTTTAACACTAGTTTTAACCAAATTGGTTAATCATCCAGAGGCAAAAGTCCCTCCTCCAAATGAATCTCAAAATTGAGGAAATCAAAGATGAAAATGTTTAGCATTGCTAAATAATGTGGGCTTGAACCCAGACAAGTGTTAATGGTCCAACAAAGGGCCAACACTTCAAATTCAATTGGACTTAGCCCAAGTTGGCCATAAGTCCTCAACTCAGACTCAACTGAGCCAACGTGCTCACAATATAATTAGCTGATCCTAGTTCCACATTGGGCTATAGATCACTTAATCCACCTTGGTCAAAGGGTACATCTCTTCACTCCTTTGATATTTGTCGTTGTAATTCCTCAACGTCTTCAAAGAGGTGACGGGTCCCACAACCACACACCAATACGGACTGTGGGGTCCTTAAACTCATGGACTTATGCGTCCTTAAACCAACAATACGGACTGTGGGGTCCTTAAACTCATGGACTAATGCGTCCTTAAACCAACATGCATCCTCAAAATGGGAAATGGACCACCATGTCCCTAAACTGGCGATGGACCACCATGTCCCTAAACTGGCAATGTACCACTATGTCCCTAAACTGGAACAATAGAGCCCAAATGCTCTTTTGTCAGATCTAAATGATCCTGTTAAGTCGATCTTAGTCTCAAATTAGACTAACGTATCCTTAACAAATGTTTAAGTTGATCTTAGCCTCAAATATGGCTAACGCATCCTTAAACCAAAACTTTCAAAACAGACTTTAGTTCTAAATTGGACTATAGATCTCCCAACCAACTTTGGTTCAAGGGTACATCTCTGAACTCCTCTGACATCTGTCGTTGTAATCCTTCAACGTCGTCAAAGAGGTGATGGGTCCATACGGCCATACATTCAATGGACCACTATGTCCCTAAACTGGAACAATAGATCCCGAACGCTCTTTTGTCGGATCCAAACGATCCCGTTAAGTCGATCTTAGTCTCAAATTGGACTAACGTATCCTTAACAAACGTTTGAGTTGATCTTAGCCTCAAATATGGCTAACGTATCCTCAAACCAAAACCCCAAACCCAAATCTAAGAAAATACGGATTTGGACTAATCCACGTCCTACGGGCGACAACACAAATTAATCTCCGTATACAATCCACGGGCAACCACAAACAAAACAAACACCCACGATACGAAGTGACCGGCTGGAGAAGGAGAAAGTTGTTACCGCGATACGGTAGCATAATTAACTGCAGGGGCTTACGCCTGCAGGGAAGAGCGTCCCCACAATCAAAACTCCTTCAGACGAGGGGGAATCTGATGAAGTCTGCTACATCGGCCGCATCCGTCTAAACCTCCGATACACGGTGCCATAAATCAACTTGGCATCTTCGGAGAGGTGGACGGATAGCACCAAATAGCATCTGCCCCGAATCTCAGGCCTAGACGTCTCTCAGTCGTCCTGGCCGCCGTTCGGAGGGGAACAGTACCCTTGAACTAAGGTGGATTAAATGATCTGTAGTCCAATTTGGAACTAAGATCAATTAATTATATTATGAGCACATTGGCTCAGTTAAATCTGAATTGAGGACTTATGGCCAACTTGGGCTAAGTCCAATTAGATCTGAAGTGTTGGCCTTTTGTTGGACCATTAGACATTTGTCTGATTTCAGCCCACATTATTTAGCAATGCTAAACAAGTGTTTGAGGGCTTTGGTAACATTTTTTATCTTTGATTGAGCAGTAGACATTATAGCTATGAATTTTACTCAATTTTGAGATTCAGTTGAAGGGGAGACTTTTGCCTCTGGAGAATTAGCCGATTTGGCTAAAAGTAGTGTTAAACACTAGAGAACAATAATGTTAAACACTAGAGATAGAACTCTCAAATTAGTGTTAAACACTAAAAGACAATCAGTGTTAAACATTGGAAATATAATCCCCAATTTAGTGTTAAACACTAGAACATGACAGTGTTAAACACTGGAAATGAAGTTGTCAAATTAGTGTTACACACTAGAAAACACCAGTGTTAAACACTGGGAATAAATCCTTTAAATTAGTGTTAAACACTAAATAGGAATGGGTCATGTGGGGCCACGTGCGGACACCCAGAGGTGGGACCAGATTCCTTTTACTTTGCTTTGCAAATAAGTGTTAAACACTTTTTCATCTTTTGAGCATCACGTGTTGACACGTGATGGAGATTTATGCACTGATCATTAAAGCACTT
Organism: Agapanthus africanus; assembly: GCA_030015575.1. NCBI lineage: Eukaryota > Viridiplantae > Streptophyta > Magnoliopsida > Asparagales > Amaryllidaceae > Agapanthus > Agapanthus africanus. The sequence continues at coordinate 435,578,905 of JASDDO010000008.1, read as the reverse complement.
GCTAAGAGGTCATGTGGGGACATGTGAGAGCGCCCAAAGCTCATATTTCCTTTACTTTTTCTTTCTGTGTTTTGTAGGTCACGTGGGAGCACGTGAGGCATTGCCTCAAAACTTATTCCTTCTCATTTTTGGGGATCTTTTCAGGGGTCACGTGGGGACACGTGACCTTAGTCTTTTGCATGCATGGAGATCTTTCAAGGCACTTTGATTTCTAAGAATTAAATTCTCTGTAGGGTTAAACCCAAGTTATGTTTTAGAGGAATTAAATTCCTATTTGAATGAATTAAATTCTTATATAGGGTTAAACCCTAATTTTCTTTAGAGGAATTAAATTCCCATATATGTAAAAGAATTAAATTCTTGTGTAAGGGTGAAACCCTAATTTCATTTTAGGAGGAACTAAATTCCTGTAAATCTGAGAGAATTAAATTCTCAATTAGGGTTAAACCTTAGTTTTGTCCATCTTAAAGGAATTAAATTCTTATAGTTTTAGGAGAATTAAATTCTCAGATAGGGTTTAAACCCTAATTTCATCTTGAAGGAATTAAATTCCTGTAAATTAGGAGAATTAAATTCTCAGATAGGGTTTAAACCCTAATTTATCTTAGAGGAATTAAATTCCTATAAATTTGGGAGAATTAAATTCTCTGAACTCAATTCTCCCTCTAAGTCTTAGATCTGCATGGCAAAATCTTAACCCGATGAGAATTAAATTCTCAACCTATGGGGAGATTTGCTTCTGCAGATCTTCAACTAGAGAAAGAACTAAGTTCTTTTTTGCAGAAGAGTTAAACTCTTAGATTTTGAGAATTAAATTCTCTGTTTGAAGTTTTGATCCCCTTTCTTTTCTCACCTAGGGTTTTCTTTGTTGAGAATTAAATTCTCCTTTCTCTTCTCTCTGAAATTTCAAGATTCCCAAATTCTATATCTTTCTTCTCCTCTTGGCTCCTATTTATAGGAGAAGGAAAAGAATCAATTTGTTTAGTAAATCTTTCATTGAAAGATTTTGTTTGTTTTTATAATTAATATGATCCTTTAGATCATTCAGTGAATTTTATTCACCGTTGGATTTTCAATCCAAACATATTCTGTTTGTTATTTTCGGTGAGATTTAGGGAAATCTTTCCTTGTCTAAGATTTTTCCATAAATTGGTGATTTTTAATCACCCCTGGATTTTTAATCCAACGGTTCCTATAACCCTTTTCCATTTGGAAATATTTAGAGGAATTTAGAATTTAATTCCATTAAACTGTAAGGATTTCAAAGCCTGTCACGTGCTGGCACATGACCCCTGGTCACGTGTGGGCACGTGACCCCCAATTAAGTCATTTCCTCAGCCGCTTGTTTTCATTTCTGTTTTAACCATCACGTGTCAACACGTGACCATTGGTCACATGTGAGCATGTGATACCTCATTGAGGTAATTCCTGATTTTTAATCAGGGAACGTGACCCTTTGTCACATGTGAGCACGTGACCCCCAATTGTGGTCTTTTCTCAGCTGCTTGTTTTCGTTTCTTCCTGCTCAGAATTTTAACTATCACGTGTCAACACGTGACCCTTGGTCACGTGTGAGCACGTGATACCTTATTGAAGTAATTCCTGATTTTTAATCAGGGAACGGGTTCGATCACACAGGTTCCATTGCGGCTTGCTGGCACACTACCTTCTTCACGGTGATTACATGGATAGGTGGGATACATTTGCATCGTGACCACTATTATATACTTGTATATTTCATTTCAGTTGTATCTAGTTAAAAGCTCCATCAACGAGACCTCGTATATTTGTAGACTTAGAAACCATTATTGTATTTTCTTTTGGCTTTGAGTCGCGCTCATATATTATTCTTATTTCTGATCGTTGGATGATGCTTTGGTTTCTTTACTTTATTTCTGTGTTTTGATCCTCGCCTTCGGCATTGTATATTATATCTTGCATGGTTGTTTCCGCCAATTGGCGAAGAGCTAGCTCCCGCTTAGGGATGCCTATTATTATTATATTTGTTTTTGTTTTTGAGTTAAAAATTATAAAGGAGATGCTGCTGAAATTTCAAATGACGAAAATGTTTTCAAGATAGATACAAAATATTGTATTTCTTATGATATTACTTATGTTTTAAAGAAAGAACCTGATTTCAGTAAACCTTTATTTCAGAGCTTCACCTCCACTATTTTCCCTAAAAAGGTTTAGATTTCTGGGCTTTTGGCTTACTTGAATTAGGTAGAGTCTTATAGACTTCAATGATTCAAGTGCCAGTCATGTGCCTTTTTCGGGTCGTGACAGGCCCATCCGCAACGGGCAGCTTCCTACCCGGCCATGCTGCGGATCCAAAACCCTCACCACGAGACGACCGAGTAGCTTCTTGCTCGGCCTATCATCTGCTGTGGGCAACTTCCTGCTCGGCCCATCTGCAGCGGGTAGCTTCCTGCCCGGCTACGATGTGGATCCAAAGCTCTCACCTTGAGGCGGTTGTTCTCCGCCGAACACAGAGACGCGACCGCGTAGGTCCGTCTTGCCTGAATTTGGGGGCAGATGCTAATTGGTGCTATCCATCCACCTCTCCGAAGATACCAAGTTGATTTATGATACCGTGTATCAGAGGTTTAGACGGATACAGTCGATGTAGCAGACTTCGTCAGATTCCCCCTCGTTGAAGGGTTTTTGATTGTGGGGACGCTCTTCCCTGTAGGCACAAGCCCCTGCAGTTAATTACGCTACCGCATCGCGGTAACCACTTTCTCCTTCTCCAGATGGTCACTTCGTGTCGTGGGTGTTTGTTTTGTTTTTGGTTGCCCATGGATTGTATACGGAGACTAATTTATATTGTCGCCCGTATGGCGTGGATTAGTCCAAATCCGTATTTTCTTATATTTGGGTTTGGGGTTGGGTTTAAGGATGCGTTAGTCTCATTTAAGACTAAGATCAATTTAAACATTTGTTAAGGATACCTTAGTCTAATTTTAGACTAAGATCAACTTAACGGGATCGTTTAGATCCAACAAAAGAGCATTTGGACTCTATTGTTTTAGTTTAGGGACTTTGCGGTCCATACTTAGTTTAAGGACATTACGGTCCAAGGTTAAGAACATCATAGTCCATGGGCTTAAAGGACCCCACAGTCCGAGGTTAAGGACATCATAGTCCATGGGTTTAAGGACCCCATAGTCCATGAAATGTCTGGTTGTCGGGACCCGTCACCTCTCTGAAGACGTTAAAGGATTATAACGACAAATATCAGAGGAGTGAAAAGATGTACCCTTGAACCAATTTTGGTTGGGAGATCTGTAGTCCAATTGGGACTAAGATCTGAGATTTATGAGGGCTCAATTAATCTGAATGGGGGGTTTATGATCAACTTGGGCTCGGCCCAATCAGTTAAAATGTTAAACATTTGATAATGCAGGGTATTGATTTGGGTTCTGACAGCCTTTCTGTCTTTTATTGAATGTTATGCATTTATCACAGCTCTAGGGCTTTATTTTAAAGAACAATTTATGTTCTATCAGCGCACACGTAAGAAACACGTTGCGCGCTTGGCGCTAGCGCCAGTCAATGAGCGCAGTGCGCTATATTTGGAGCGCTAAGGCTATGCAGCGCTTTGCGCTAGATGTGGAGCGCTGAGGCGTTTCTGTTAAGCAGCGCACACGTGAGAAACACGTAGCGCGTTTGGCGCTGAGCACCAGTCAATGAGCGCAGTGCGCTATATTTGGAGCGCTAAGGCTCTTCTTTTATACAACTTAGATCAGTTTGCGCACTGAGAAGTAAATTCTCTTTTTATAAGAGACTTTGTCTCAAGGTTCTAAGAACAAATTTCTTATTTTATAGGAGATGTTTCAATCTCTTATTTTGGTGAAAGTCTTTGCCTTTATGGATCTGTGATAAAAGAGAATTGAATTATTCTCCCCCTTTTTATAATGAGATGTTCATGATCTCTAAAAAACAATTTGTCTTATAGATTTATGATCTGAAAAAGGTTAATTTCTTCCTTTTATTCTTTGTGATGAGATATCTTGATCTCTTTGTGCAAGATCTTGATCTTATAGATCTATGATCTTAAAGAAAAGAAGTGAATTCTTCTTTTGATATGAGACACTTTCGTCTTTCTGTTCTTTTTACCTCAAAGAGAATTTTCTTCTTCTACCGAGAGCTTGCTCTTCTTTCTAAGATTTCTCAAAGTTTAGGAGGGGGGGGGGGGTTCTCTCTATGTTTCTTTATATCAGAGACTTGAAGTCTTGGGGCCTTTATATAGGGGGAACTGATTTGTTCAATCGGTTAAGCAGATCTTTTCTCCAATTGATTTGGGGATTTTTCCATCGTTGGATCTTTGATCCAAGGGCTTCTGATTTACAGAAGGCAATCTTCTTGTTTTTAAAAAGATTGGAAAATCTTTCCCCACACAGAATTTATTCTGTATTTTAGTGATTTTTAATCACCATCGGATCATTGATCCAACGGTGCTCTGATTTACAGAGCACAATCTTTTTGTTTGGAAAGATTTTGAGGAATCTTTCCTTAACAGAATTTTATTCTGATCAATTAATGATTTTTAATCATGTTCGTTGGATCTTTAATCCAACGGTTGGGAACGTTTAGTTCCAGCGCTAGCGCTCCCGTGCTTTGCATGTGGTGCGTTGCTTAGAGTGCAGCGCACTTAGCATTAGCGCTTACGTGCTTTGCACGTGGTGCACTGCTTAGAGTGCAGCGCTCTTAGCACTAGCGTTTACGTGCTTTGCATGTAGTGTGCTACTTAGAGTGCAGCGCTCTTAGTGTTAGCGCTCATGTGCTTTGCACGTGAGCGCTGCCTCAGAGTCTTTGACTCTTTCAGCGCTGACGCTGCTATGAAGCACTGCTTCATTTCAAAATTTGAAATTTTGAACAGAGCTTTGCTCTGATTGGGGGAAACAAATGCCCCCCTACCGTTGCGCTTACGTGGCCCATACGTGAGTGCAGCGGTGGCAGCATATCTGCCATTGGATCAACTCAGAAGTTGAAACGGCTCTCAGCGCCTATAAATAGGACCCTTGGCCCTAGAGATGATTTCTGTTCATTTTCTTTCTTGTTTTTCTGAGAATCAATTTCTCCTTTAGAGCATAGCTCTCTGTTTCTGAGAATCTCTCTTAAAGACAGAACTCTGTCAAAATTTTAGGTAAAAAATTAAATCTTTTAAAGGATTATTTAAAATCTAGGGTTTCACCCATTAACAGAGCTTTGCTCTTCATAGATCTTCGATCTAAAGAAAACCTTTTTTAGGGTTTTATTAACAGAGCTTTGCACTCTTGAAATCATAGATCTAAAGAGATCTTTCTTAGGGTTTCTTAACCCATTAACAGAGTTTTGCTCTTTTCAAATCATTAATCTCTCTTAAGAGTTTGTCTATGGATCTTGAAGATCATGGAATTTCAATTCATTAAAACTTTACTTTAAGTTTTCTGATGGGTTATTCCATCATTCTTACAGAGCAAGGCTCTTAGAATTCTCGGGGAATTTTTAATTCCCCTCATAATTGCCTTTGATATGTGTCATTCCTGTCTGCAGAGTATTGCTCTCGAGGAGTTTAACTCCTTGGCCAGAGGAACCTTTTCATTAAATATGAAATCCTTTTTTTAGGATTCCTTCCTTAATGCACAGAATTAAATTCATTGAGTGGTTTAATTAGTACTTATTTTCTCCTTGGGGATATCATGAGTTGTTTAAATCTCGTGTCTGTTTTTAATAAGGATTTTCCTAATCAGTCTGTCCATTAACTCCCGCCGATTTTCTTTTTCAGACGTTATGGACGCTCATATGTATGATCTCGAAGTCATTATTTCTTACAGAGACATCCGCGCAGTCGGTCGTTCTCAAAACCAGGAATTCACAAACGCCCAATGTGCTGAAATTATGGGTCGCTTTGATGCATACAATGGTCGACTGCTTCCTCGTCGTTCCTCTCTTTTGAAGCTTATTGTAGGAGCGATCTGGGGAGCAATTCCTCTATTCTATGCCGGCATGCCGCTCAAGGCATTGGACGACGCCGAAGATAAAGTACACTCGGTGTATCTGATGGGCTTAATCTCAAAGAAAAGGCGAGACAACCTTGTTAATATCCTGCATCAAGCTTTCCAGCAGGCGATAATACTTGCTGCCTATCGAAGGATGGAGGACATCAGTGGGGATCTTGACGCTTGTGATCGTGAAAGGATGCACACGAAGATGGTCCGAGAGGCCCGAAAATTTTTGGATAGCCTCACTTTTGAATTTCTCAATCCATGTCCTGGATTTGATGTCTTACCTTTGTAAAACATTTTAATGGCGTTTTTGTTTACTATTTTCATCAATGTAGGAATTTTCTGAAATATGAATAGCAAGCTTTTCCATTTCCATGTATTTATTTTACGCATTAAACCTTTTCGCACATGCATGAATGGATACGCTTTGAACGCTTAACTGAATGCGAATCAAATGCTCTCCTTACTATCGCTTTCTTCTTTTTATCGTATCATCACCATGTGATTTTAGCAAGTGTAGCCTGTAGATAGTGGAGAACATTTCATCTTAGTCTCCTTGTAAGGTAGCGATTGCTTAAAAAACAGGTTCAGGTCTGCTGTCTAAGACTTTTCAATTTTATGAGCCGTGAGGGTCTCATAAAGAATTTTCTCCCTACAGGTCGAGAGGATCCCGTAGGTGTATTTTCTTCTTAGGAACCGTGAGGATTCCTAAGTGCATTTTTTCTTGAGAGTCGTAAGGATCTCACAAGAGAATTTTCTCCTTACAAGTCGAGAGGACTCGTAAGTGATTGTTTCCTTTTTTGTCGGAGAGTGTGGCCTGTAGAAAATCCACCTTGATCTTTCTGCGAGGCAATGATGGCTTGGAAGACAAGGTTAGGATCTGTCACCTAAGACTTTTCAACTTTATGAGCCGTGAGGGTCTCATAAAGAATTTTCTCCCTACAGATCGAGAGGACCCCGTAGGTGTATTTTCTCCTTAGGAATTGTGAGGATTCCTGAGTGCGTTTTCTCTTGAGAGTCGTAAGGATCTCACAAGAGAATTTTCTCCTTACAAGTCGAGAGGACTCGTAAGTGATTGATGAGTTGACCTGCTCCCGAGTCAAAGCATTACTTTCGGCGGGGAGGTCAGGATCGACCATTGCCATGTTCTATGGGGCCAGGAGGGGTTGACTTTTTCCGCATTTCACGGAGTCAGGGGTTGAGTTTATCCGCATTTCACGGAGTTAAGGGGTTTACTTTATCCGCATTTCACGGGGTCAGGGGGTTGACTTTATCCGCATTTCATAGGGTCAGGGGTTTGACCTTATCCGCATTTCACGGGGTTAGGGGGTTGACCTTATCCGCATTTCATGGAGTCAGGGGGTTGACCTTATCCGCATTTCACGGGGTCAGGGGCTTGACCTTATCCGCATTTCATGGAGTCAAGGGGTTGACCTTATCCGCATTTCACGGAGTCAAGGGTTGACCTTATCCGCATTTCACAGGGTCAGGGGTTGACCTTATCCGCATTTCACGGGGTCAGGGGGTTGACGTTATCCGCACTTCACGGAGTCAGGAGTTGACCTTATCCGCATTTCACGGGGTCAGGGGTTGACTTTATCCACATTTCACGGAGTCAGGGGGTTGACTTTATCCGCATTTCACGGAGTCAAGAGTTGACCTTATCCGCATTTCACGGGGTGAGGGGTTGACTTTATCCGCATTTCACGGAGTCAGGATTTGCTCTGGGCGTTTCCCACGGGATCAGGATTGACATTAGCCGTGTTCTACGGGACCAGGATTTGCTCTGGGCGCTTCCCACGGGGTCAGGATTGACATTAGCCGTGTTCTACGGGACCAGGATTTGCTTTGGGCGCTTCCCACGGGGTCAGGATTGACATTAGCCGTGTTCTACGGGACCAGGATTTGCTCTGGGCGCTTCCCACGGGGTCAGGATTAATATTAGCCGTGTTCTACGGGACCAGGATTTGCTCTGGCGTTTCCCACGGGGTCAAGATTGACATTAGCCGTGTTCTAAGGGACCAGGATTTGCTCTGGGCGATTCCCACAGGGTCAGGATTAACATTAGCCGTGTTCTACGAGACCAGGAGGTGCTCTGGGCATTTCCTACGGGGTCAGGATTGACATTAGCCGTGTCCTAAGGGACCAGAATTTGCTCTGGGCGCTTCCCACGGGGTTGTTCCCAGCAAAAACGCGGGAAGACGCGGCGAACGTCGTGCCTGAATTTTGGGGCAGATACTAATTGGTGCTATCCGTCCACCTCTCCGAAGATGCCAAGTTGATTTATGGCACCATATATCGAAGGTTTATACGGATGCGGCCGATATAGCAGATTTCGTCAGATTCCCCCTCATTTGAGGGGTTTTTGATTGTTGGGACTCTCTTCCCTGCAGGCGCAAGCCCCTGCAGTTAATTACGCTACCGCATCGCGGCAACAACTTTCTCCTTCTCCAGATGGTCACTTCGTGTCGTGTGTGTTTGTTTTGTTTTTGGTTGCTCATGGATTGTACACGGAGACTAATTTATGTTATCGCCCGTAGGGCGTGGATTAGTCCAAATCCGTATCTTCTTAGATTTGGATTTGGGGGTTGGGTTTAAAGGATACGTTAGCCTTATTTGGGGACTAAGATCAACTTAAACGTATGTTAAGGACACGTTAGCCTAATTTTTAGACTAAGATCAACTTAACGGGATCGTTTAGATCCAATAAAAGAGCAATTGGACTCTATTATTTAGTTTAGGGACATTGCGATCAATTAGTTTAAGGACATTACGGTCCAACGTTAGTTTAAGGACATCTCAGTCCAGTGTTAGTTTAAGGACATCTCGGTCCAGGTTAAGGACATCGTAGTCCGTGGGTTTAAAGGGACCCCACAATCCGAGGTTAAGGACATCGTAGTCCATGAGTTTAAATACCCCACAGTCCGTAGTTTAAAGACGTCATAGTCTATAAAGTTTAATGACATCATAGTCCATGAGTTTAAGGACCCCACAGTCCGTGAAATGTGTGGTTGTCGGGACCCGTCACCTCTTTGAAGACGTTGAAGGATTACAACGACAAATATCAGAGGAGTAAAGAGATGTACTCTTGAACCGGTGTGAATTGGTCGGAAGATCTGTTAAATATTTATGAGCAGATGGCCTCAATTAAATATAAGTTGAGGACTTATGGCCAATATTGGGCTAAGTCCAATAAACAATTTTTTTATTCTGTCTATTGAGCCTTTATTTTGGCTTAGCCCTTTTAATAATGCTGAGCATTAGATCCTGACATTTTTTTGTCTTGTATTGAATGCATAGCATTCATCAGAACAATGTTTGTTCTAACAGCGCGCCACATGGCGCGCCAGGCGCTTTGCGCCAATTAAAGAGCGCATTGCGCTTCTGCCAAGTAGCGCACACGAAAAGGACACGTGTCGCGCTTGACGCTAAGCGCCAGGTTATGAGCGCTGAGCGCTAGTTTATGAGCGCGTTGCGCTAGTTTAGTGGCGCACAAGTGAGTGACACGTGGCGCACTTGGCGCTAAGCACCAGCTCATGAGCACAGTGCGCTATTTCAGAAGCGCAAAACGCAAATTGTATCTGTGGTTGACACGTGGCACGTTTTGGCGCTGAGCGCCGGTCCAAAGAGCGCAAAAGTGCAGTTCATGAGTGCAAGGCACTTTTCAGTAGCGCAAAGTGCATTTGATCAAATTTATGATCAGAGAACAAGTTTATGTTCTTTTTAAAGGAGGCTTTCCCTCAAGATTCAAGAACAACAGTTCTTATTTTCTTTGAAAGGGCTTTGCCTTTGTAGATCAATGATCTGTGAATGAAGTAAACACTTCTTTTATTTTTATGACGAGATCTTTTGATCTCTTTTTATAAAAGACCTTGGTCTTTTGTAAATCTATGATCTTTTAAGAAGATAATTCTTCTGTTTTAATGAGATAATTTCATCTCTTTGTTCAAGAATCATTCTTTACCTTGAAGAAATAATCTTCTTTTGCTAAGAGCTTGCTCTTCTTTCTTTGAGTTTTCTCAAAGTTTTTAGGGGGTTTCTCTCTATCAGACTTGAAGTCTTGGGGCCTTTATATAGGGCAAATTGATTTGTTAAATCAGTTAAAGAGATTTTTCTCTGATTGATTTGGGGATGTTTCCCCACCATTGGATTTTTGATTTTAGGGCTTCTGTTTTACAGATGGCAATCTTCTTGTTTTTAAAAAGATTGGAAAGATCTTTCCATAACAGAATTTTAATTCTGACTAATTAATGATTTGTCATTATTAGATCTCTTGATCTAATGGTGGGGAATTTTTAATTCCCGCGCTAGCGCACCTTCCACTAGCGCACCTAAGTTTGACACGTGGCGCGCAGCGCAGCCTGCGCTAGCGCACCCGTGTTTGACACGTGGCGCGCAACGCGCCTAGCGCTGGATCTGAAGCGTTGCTTCAACTTTTAAATTTTGAATTTTAAAACAGAGCTTTGCTCAGATTGGGGGTGCGTTGCCTAGGGCGCAGTGCACCTGGCGCTAGCGCATCTGTGTTTGACACGTGGCGCGCAGCGCACCTAGCACTGAATCTGAAGCGTTATTTCAACTTTTAAATTTTGAATTTTAAAACAGAGTTTTGCTCTGATTGGGGGAAACAAATTCCCCCCCCCGTTGCGCTCACGTGGCGCACACGTGAGTGCAGCGGTGGCCGCATCTGAGCCCTTGGATCAACTCAGAAGTTGAAGAGGCGGTTCAATGCCTATAAACAGGACCTTTGGTCGCTTAGATGATTATCATCTTCCTTTTTTGAGAATTTTTGTTCATAGCACAACTCTTCTGTTGAAGAACTTTTCAAGAGTAAAAACTCTTTCCAAACTCAGATAAAGTTTTAATTTTTTTAATAAATTAGGATTTTACCCATTAACAGAGCCTTGCTCTTCATAGATCTTTGATCTAAAGAAAACCCATTTAGGGTTTCATTAGCAGAGCTTTGCTCTCATGAACCCATAGATCTAATGAGATCTTTTCTTGGTGTTTCTTAGCCCATAAACAGAGCCTTGCTCTTTAGATTTCTTTATCTTTGATGAAGAACTCTTAAGAGTTTTTTCATGGATCTTGAAGATCCCAGAATTTTAATTCATAAAAATTAATTGATTTTAATTTTCTTTTCTGATGGGTTTTTCCATCATCATTACAGAGCCAGGTTCTTTAAGGAATTTTATTCCCTCATGATCAGAGTTTGACAAGTGTCACTCTGTCATAGAGCTTTGCTCTCAAAGGGAGATTTTCTCCTTTTCCCGAGAGATCTCTCATTCAATGAGAGTTTTCTTGAGGATTTCCTCATTAATTAACAGTCTCATCCAATGATGAGGCTGTTTTATTAACTGATGCATCGTCATCTAGATTTTGTGGGTCCCCCTTTGGTCTTCTTTCTACTGCATTGCAGTGTGGTACAAATTTTAAAATATCGAGTGTCAGAATTTTTAAAATTAAATTAAATCACCGACAGTTGACTTCTGTCCTTCCTTGCAGGTGACATGTCTTTTGATGCTACGTTTTCATTCGTCCGTTCAGAGGGAGGATTCCCTGAAGCACCTGTGGACCGGGAGGTTCTCGCGCTCATCAAAGACCGTGACCCTGAACACAAAAATCTTCACTTGTGGGGTAGATAGTACGACCATATTATCAGAGGTCGTCAAAGCTTCTCTTGTGCGACGCCGTCGGAGCCTATCTCGGCGATTCCGTATGCAGATGCACCCCCGGTGAACTATGCCGTGGAGGTTGTCAATTGGACTACGGAGGGTCTTCTTCAACCTTCGATTGCCGTCGTACCCATGCAGCCGCCGGCGGCTTTGGACACCCTGGGGCGGCGCATATGCCAGGGCGAGTCGCGCCCTTAGGGAAAACCATACAACATCGGGCTAACTCCCCATCATCCGGCCGGGAATTTGCAGTGGGCCAGGTACATCTTGTCGGCGAAGAAATCGCAGCTGCTAAAGCTCGGCCTATACCCTGCGGTCTACGCTTCGTTGTTCCAATATTCTGCTCCTCCCACATGGTGGATCAAGGCGTCCTTGGAGCAGTGGAACATCCCGACCCATACCTTCCTTCTACTGGACAGAGAGGTTTCCATTTCGTTGGAAGAATTTGCCGAGGTTTCCTGTCTACCGGTCAGGAGGGAGCACTACGAGGAGCTGCTTCTTCCGGATGAATACGTTTTTTCCACCAAGCCAGTGGTGATGGGCTTCATGCCAGAGAACGCCATTCAGCACCAGTTCCCTAGTCTGATAAAGGTGTTGAACATGTACAAAAGCCTTTTCCTGGAATCCGGAGGCCGGAGGGTCAATTTTGCGGACTTCATTGCCCGTTTTCTTCGTCCGGAGATTTTGTCGCGACGAGGCGAAAAGTTTGCCAAGCTCGATGATCCTTTCGGCTTTGGCTTGGACCGTCAGCCGGTACTGGAAGATAATCAGAAGGGCTTCTTTCTTCCTGACGCTGCGGTCATCCCTCTGTCAAAAATCGCCGCCCCGGGCATTGATGTGGAGTCATTCTTTCTTGGGTTTCTTAGGCTATGGTTGAGTTGGTTCGCACACCCTATGCATCCTCGTTACATGAGGCCTTCAGTCTTCTACCCCGCGTATCGCATGGTTGCCGGAATACAAGTGGCCATTGGGATCGCCGGGTTAGCCCACCTATACCACGGTCTTAGCGTAGCGGCGGATACCACCGAACCGGGGGTGCATCCTGCCAACTTCCCGATGCATTACTTCACTTCATGGATGGAGATGCACGTGCTCGGGGACTTCGGCATTCACAAGAGATCTTCGTTTTACGAGAGATGCAAGTTCCTTCGGATTATGCGGCTGGTTGACGCCTCCATCTTGAGTCCGTCACAATGGGAAGCAAGGGGTTTGCTCCTTCGTCCGCGCATGGTCGGAGATGGTATGTCTTTCACGGATAAAGTCTTGACCATCGGCCAGGAAACTTCCAAGGCGGTGCTGTCACTGCGAGACCTTTTTAAGGACGGGGCCTCCGTGTTGAAAGCCAAGGAGATTCTCCATTTGTACTCCATCAGGCCGGGTTTTCTCGTATTCAGGAAAAATGATGCGGCGCTATTCATGAGATACAACTCCCATCATTTTGCCCAGCAGCTGAGTTACAATCAAGGGGTCCCGCTGGAGGCTTTCTTGGTAGAACCCGTTGCCACTAAAGAAGGAATGCGGGACGCGCTGCATCATTTCATGCGCTTAAATACGGGATCTCACTTCTTTATCAGTGAACTGAGTTGCGTCCCGAGGGCCCTTAACGTACACATGGCCTGGTATCAATATGCAACGGGTGCTGTTATCAGGGAGGAGAAGCGGCTGCTACTTGACCGCAAGGGTGCACCCTTGCTAGTGACCGAAACCTTCCCTTGAAGCGATGGACCATTGTCATTCTTCCGCTAAGAGGAGCTGCCGTGATTGAAGTCCCCGAGGACAGGCCTGAGCTACCGGTGCCCCGTGCTCCCGTGGAGACGGTGGATGTACCACCGGTGCCCCGTGCTCTCGCGGAGATGGTAAATGTAGCTTCCCCCGAATCTAGCATGGGCTCAGATATTGTGACTCGTCACCCCCAAAGTGCCCACCAAGTGTAAGCTTGTGCTTGCTGCGACTGGAGCTCGCATGCAGAAGAGGAATAAGAAGTCGGTCCTCTCTCTAGATGCTGTACTCGGTCTGGAGCCTCAGGCTCCTTATAACGAGGGCCTGAGCGAATATAGGACCAACGAAGGTCTTTTCATAGCGCCGGAAGATACTGATCTCGAGGCTGCTATTGCAGCTTCTGTGCGATCCGCAAGCCACCAAGCGGAAATGGCCACCCTCGCGCAATCAAGTAAACATCAGTCGCACCTTGTTATTGCATCATATCTTTATTTTTATTGTCATGTATTGACTGACATTTTTCCTTCTGTAACAGGCTTTACCACTGAAGAGGCTCTGGCGGCTTCCCTTAGGACCTTTGAGGAGGAGGAGAGGAATTGCGCCTTGTTGGGCATTGGTATGTCTCGGCTCATTGCATCTTCATTCTTCTTTCTTATGGACAATCTAACCCCTTCTTTATCTTATCGCAGGGACCACAATGTCAATCCCGTAAGGTGATGCGGAGATTCTTCCCGGGCCAGCCACCGAAGTCCCGGCCTCTTCGGCACTGCCGAAAGAGGCCTTACTCAAACGACCGATGACGGAAGCTATAACGGCGCCAGAGGTAACCCTTGGCATAGATGACGGCGTCCTATTGATGGAGGCATCCAGAAGATCCTCTTTGACGGCCCGGGCGGAAAGAAAGTGCCGAATGCGTGCGGCAAGGTAGCGTGGTGCTGCTTTAGCCGTGGGTGCGGGTTCGAGCACCGCTACCCCTGCCTCTACTCCTTCAGAGGAATCCCCGACTGCCTTGTCCACTGCCTATAGACGGGCAGCACGTGCGGCTCGGGAAGCGGTCGGAAGAACAACTCAAGGTAATGTGACACGGGGTTCCGTTGTCAAAGTTTTAAATATCAATTCTCATATATCTCATCTTGCAGGGCCAAGTCTTACCGAAGAAGTGGCGGCGACCGCTGAGCCTGGGGTAGCGGTAGAGGATGTAGTCGTGACTGCCGAACCAAAGGCGGCGGTGGGCAAGATGGCTACGATCGCCGAGCTCGAGGTAGCGACGGGTGAGACAGTCACGATCGCCGAGCCTGAGATGGTGATAGGTGAGATGACCACCATTGCCGAGCCCGAGGTGGCGATGGGTGAGATGGCTATAGCCGCCTAGCCTGAGGTGACGATGGGTGAGATGGGTACTGCTGCCGAGCCTGAGGTAGCTACTCTTTCGCAAGAGTCGGGCACTGCCCCAATCGTCGCTTTTTCCGCCCGCGGCTCCTTGCCATCTCCTGGCGTTGCAAGCGTTACGACGGCTCTCGTAGAGTCAGGGGATGAGGCGATGGGAGGTGAGACCATCCCGATGGAAGAGGATGAAGCAGTTGCTGTATCAAGTGACGCCCTCGTCGCGGTTTCGACTGGCGACTCATCAGGTAGATTTTGGGTCATTGCTTTTCTTTTTATTCTGCAATCCTTTTCAATCTTTCCTGACAGTATTTATCTTGTTTCTAATGCAGGTGTGGCGAGCGCTGAGGTCGTGCTACCCAAGGCAACGCCATCAGTTACCGTTTTGACGGTGACCCCTCCTCTACCTTCTCTCGCACCGTCTCAGATGTTGGAAGGTACGGATTTATGACCCATCAGTCTTACTTCTAGGCTGTATAATTTATGTACTGACATTGCATTACTGCGTCTTCGCAGGAGTCCTTTTTGACCACCTGTATCAGGTGCTTCACCTACACTTCTCCTTCCTGTCAGAGATTAGTCCGCCTGGTTGTGTCGGTGAGTATCTTTTCTAAACGACGTCCTCTCTTTAACGGGCAGTCACATTATTGCTAATCCCTCTTTGTATTGCTTGTAGCCTTACAAATCGAAGGTGGGGACGCGGCTATCGTTGTGCCACCAGTACTCCCAGCTCTGCCCCCTGTTGTAGCCGGTATAGTAGACTGTATTTTTCTTGTATTTTCTTTATTTCTTGAGCCGTCATCTGATTGTGATTTGTTTTGCAGCGGTCACATCGACTCCAGCCCCGTTCGAGTCTTGCATCATAATGCTGGCCGGACCCTTTTCCAGACGTCCATCCTCGAAAGGCGCCGCGAATAGACTGCGCATGGTGAGCGACTATATTGAGGAGCTCGACGTGGAGACTCCTACATCTGCCGCGGATTTTTCTGCGGAGGTTAACCTAATGCTGGCGACGCTTGTAAACTTCCATAACGAAGGCGTCGTCGAGTCTTGGGTTAACCACTGCCGGAAGATTGAAGCCTGCCTGCATGAGCTCGAGCTTATGCGTCCTGCTCCTGAGAATCAGGTTTTAAACTCCCAGCTGGCTGCATGGGTTGAGCAGAGTGTGTCCTTCCTCCGTCATTTTGAACAAGAAGCGACCTTGAGGCGGAAGGAAAGCGAGGAGGCTTCCACTGAGTCTGTTCAATTGCATGCCCAGGTTGAAACAAATGCTGCGCAACTGAGAGCCGTCTTTGACACCTTGCAGCAGTATATTTCGGACGTGCTTGTATTAAGACAGAAGCTTGACTTTATCGAGCGGATTATGCAGAGTCGTGAAGCTGCTCAACGGGAAATCGATGAAAATATTTCATCATGCTTGCAGCAAAGGACTCGAATCGAAGTGGAGCTGGCCGCGGCGGCTGATCAAGAAGAGGGGCTGAGGGAAGTGCGCGAGCGGCTAATCGGACTATTGAAAGCGCATCCTTCTCAATAAATTTTTTGTACCATTTATAATTTTGAATAAAATGTATTCATTCTTTTATTCTTTCATCTGATGTATTTTGTACCCAATTGAATTCATGAATAAAAGATACATTTCTTTCGTAATGTCTTGTGTCATCTCTCTGCTTTCTTCTTTCTTTTGTTATCAGCATGTCACCTTAGCAAACATAGCTGGCAGATGATAGGGTGAGCATCTTGTTTTGGCTTCTTCGAGAGGTAGTGATGGCTTAGGAAGCAGGTTCAGATCTGCTGCCTAAGACTTTTGAACTTTATGAGCCGTGAGGGTCTCATAAAGACTTTTCTCAGTACGAGTCGGGAGGATCTCGTAGGTGTCTTTTCTCCTTAGGAGATGTGAGGATTCCTAAGTGTGTTTTTCCTTATAAGTCGTAAGGATCTTATAAGAGAGTTTTCTTCCTTACGAATCGAGAGGACCCGTAAGTGTTTAATGAGATTGACGTTATCCGCATTTCACGGCGTCATTGGGTGACGTATTTCCGAGGCGGGGTCATGTGGATGACGTATTTCCGAGACGGGGTCATGTTGATGATGTATTTCCGCTACGGGGTCATGTGGACGACGTATTTCCCTGACGGGGTCATGTTGATAACGTATTTCCGCTATGGGGTCATGTGGATGACGTATTTTCGTGACGGGGTCATGTGGATGACGTATTTTCGTGACGGGGTCATGTTGATGACGTATTTCCGCTACGGGGTCATGTTGATGACGTATTTCCGTGACGGGGTCATGTTGATGACGTATTTCCGTGACGGGGTCATGTTGATGACGTATTTCCGAGATGGGGTCCTTTGGATGACGTATTTCCGTGACGGGGTCATATGGATGACGTATTTCCATTACGGGGTCATGTGGATGACGTATTTCCGTGACGGGGTCATGTTGATGACGTATTTCCCCGACGGGGTCATGTGGATGACGTATTTCCGAGACGGGGTCATGTTGATGACGTATTTCCACTACGGGGTCATGCGGATGACGTATTTCCGTGATGGGGTCATGTTGATGATGTATTTCCGCTACAGGGTCATGTGGATGACGTATTTCCGTGACGGGGTCATATTGATGACGTATTTCCGAGATGGGGTCATATGGATGATGTATTTCCGAGACGGGGTCATGTGGATGACGTATTTCCGAAACGGGGTTATGTTGATGACGTATTTCCGCTACGGGGTCATGTGGATGACGTATTTCCGTGACGGGGTCATGTTGATAACGTATTTCCGCTACGAGGTCATGTGGATGACGTATTTCCATGACGGGGTCATGTTGATGACGTATTTCCGAGACGGGGTCATGTTGATGACGTATTTCCGCTACGGGGTCATGTTGATGATGTATTTCCGTGACGGGGTTATGTTGATGATGTATTTACGAGACGGGGTCATTTGGATGACGTATTTCCGTGACGGGGTCATACGGATGACGTATTTCCACTACGGGGTCATGTGGATGATGTATTTCCGTGACGGGGTCATGTTGATGACGTATTTTCGTGACGGGGTCATGTTGATGACGTATTTTCGCGACGGGGTCATTTGGATGACATATTTCCGAGACGGGGTCATGTTGATGACGTATTTCCGCTACGGGGTCATGTGGATGACGTATTTCTGCTACGGGGTCATGTGGATGATGTATTTCCGTGACGGGGTCATATGGATGACGTATTTCCGAGACGGGGTCATGTGGATTACGTATTTCCGCGACGGGGTCATTAGGATGACGTATTTCCGAGACGGGTGTTTCCCCCAATCAGAGCAAAGCTCTCTTTGAATTTCAAAAATTCAAAAATTGAAGCAACATTTCAAATCCCTTGCGCTACGCGCAACGCGCCACGTGTCAAGAGCTGATGCGTCAGCACAGTGCCCAAGGCAGCACGCCCAATCAGAGAAAGGCTCTATTTAAAACAAAATTAAAGGAAGCAACGTTTCAGTTGCGCAAGCGCTGCGCTGCGCGACACGGGTCAGCGCAGTTGCGCATGCGCTGCGCTGCGCGACACATGTCAGCGCAGTTGTGCTGTGTGCCAAGCGACACGTGTCAGCGCAGTTGCGCCAGCGTAGGTGTGCTGCGCGACACGTGTCAAGCGCTGGTGCATCTGCGCCAAACAGAATAAAAATTCTAGTAAGATCTTTCTGTTCTTGTTAAAACAAGAAAATTATCTTCTGTAAAATAGAAGCCCTTGGATCAAAGATCCAACGGTAGGGAAAACTCCCCAAATCACTCAGAGAATGATCTCTTTAACAAATTTAACAAATTAATGGGTACTATATAAAGGCCCCTAGACCCCAATTCAAAACACATCGAGATCAAAATAAAAAACAACAACACAGAGAATAGAGAGAACTCTGAAGAATTTTGAGAAGAACAAAAAAAAAGAGAAAAAAAGGTAAAGACCTTTTAAAAAGAAGAATTTCTTTTGAATAGATCATTGATCTAAGAACAAGATCAACGATCTTCAATAAAAAATAATAATAATAACAGTGCCTTGCACTTTTTTATGAACCATTGGTTCTGAAATCTTAAAAATTCTTCTCTTAAATCCAAGATTGGATTAAGTTATTAAAACAGTGTCTTGCACTTGCAAATCTACTCTGTTGCGCTTCTGGGTTGGCGCAAGCCACCAGAGAGCGCCACGTGTCAGCTATAAACCACTTGCGCTATGCGCTCTTAAAAAATAGAGCATTGCTCTTTAAAGTTGGCGCAACTCATCAGAGCGTGCCACGTGTCACAGCGTAACAGCGCAGCGCACTGCGCTAGCATGACACGTATCACCTCCACATGCGCTTGCGCTCAATAATTGGCGCAAAGCGCCTGACAGGCCACATGGCCATTGTCAGTTTGATTAATACACTGCATTATTTACAGAAGGGCCAAGCCCAATTAAAAAGGGCCTAACAGGCCTAATAAAATGCTCTGCATCATAAATAAAGGGCAGAGCCCAAACAGATGCTCTGCATCATAAATAAAGGGACAGAGCCCAAATAAAAAAAGGCCTAGCAGGCCAAAAGAAAATGCATTGTATTATTAAATAGGGGCAAAGCCCTAGCACAGGCCTAATAGGCCAAAAATAAAAACGTTGAATGTTCTCAACTGGACTTAGCCCAATCATGGCCGTAAGTTCTCAAACTAAATTGACTGAGCAAGATCGCTCTCTTAAATCAATTTACATCCGGTTCAAGGATACATCTCTGAACTCCTCTTACACCTATCGTTGTAATCCTTCAACGACGTCAGAGAGGTGACGGGTCCCGACAACCACACATTGACATGGACTGCGGGGTCCTTAAACCCGTGGACTAATGTGTCCTTAAACACATTCATATGGACTGTGGGGTCCTTAAACCCATGGACTTATACGTCCTTAAACTAATATATGTCCTCAAAACGGGAACAATGGACCACCATGTCCCTAAACTGGCAACAGACCGCAATGTCCTTAAACTACTTATGGACCACTACGTCCCTAAACTGGAACACTAGAGCCTCCAAACGCTCTTTTGTCGGATCTAAACGATCCCGTTTAAGTTGATCTTAGCCTCAAAGCTAGCTAACGTATCCTTAAACATTCAAACAGACTTTAAGACCCCCAATCAACTTTGGTTCAAGGGTACATCTCCGAACTCCTCTGACACCTGTCGTTGTAATCCTTCAACGTCGTCAGAGAGGTGACGGGTCCTGACGGACATATATTAAATGGACCACTACGTCCCTAAACTGGAACAATAGAGCTCATAAATGCTCTTTCTATTAAGTTGATCTTAGTCTCAAATCAGACTAACGTATCCTTAACGAACGTTTAAGTTGATCTTAGCCTCAATATGGCTAACGTATCCTTAAACTAAAACACCAAATCCAAATCTAAGTAAATACGAATTTGGACTAATCTACGTCCTACGGGCGACGACATAAATTAGTCTCCGTATACAATCCACAGGCAACCACAAACAAAAGCAAACACCCACGACACGAAGTGACCATCTGGAGAAGGAGAAAGTGGTTACCATGATGCGGTAGCGTAATTAACTGTAGGGGCTTGCGCCTGCAGGGAAGAGCGCCCCCACAATTAAAAACCCCTCAACGAGGGGGAATCCGACGAAGTCTGCTACATCGGCCGCATCCGTCTAAACCTCTGATACACGGTGCCATAAATCAACTTGGTATCTTCGGAGAGGTGGACGGATAAAACCAAATATCATCTTCCCCGAATCATAGGCAAGACGCTCACGTCTTGGCCGCCGTTTGGAGGGGAACAGATTCTGGCACGCCCGGTGGGACCTTTTCCTCTTTCCACTCCACACTTCGTGTGTCGTCTTCGCGAACGAATCACGGTTTGTTAATGGTTGCCTTTGGGTTTTAAGTTACTAAGATTTGGTCTTTTGCATGGCGCAGAAATCAAGCATCAATGGCCTCCAACTGCTCGAGCTGCTCAAAATGCAAGTGTAATCAACGCTCCGCCTCATCTGGAGGCGTAGCCTATGGGCCTCAAGCGGCCTCCATCCTTGCCATGCCGGTAGAACAGGTGACCCAGGCCACCACCGGCCTGTTTTTCGGGACCATGCTCCCGCCTGCAAGCTTCGCTATTCCAGTGCCCACACCCGAAGCGCACAAGAAGTCGGTCTTCGATCGGCTCACTGCTACAACGGCCCCTTTCAACGGGTCGTCCAATATCAAGCCAGCAGCCTCTGTCTTTGCCAGGCTGAACCAGAACTCCGATGGGCCCGCCAAGAAGCCCATGAACCCTGAAGTGGCCGTCCTGAGGAAGATAGCCACCTCTGCTCCTGATGTCGTCAAGGCGGCTTTTCCTGTTAAAGAGTCGGTCTTTTCAAGGCTGACCATTCCGGCTCCTGCTCCTACTCGAGGATATGTCTTTGATAGATTGAACATCGCCACTCAAAAGACAACTTCAGTCTTCAAGAGGCTGACACCAGCAGCGCTTCATCCGGACAGGGGGCAAGACGAAACTATCCTTATCGCCGAGCCGGTCCCAACAGCTCGACGCGCTCGACGTCGCCACTGGCGCCGAGTAAGGAAGGCCGGGGGCAACTCCCCATCAGGGCAAACTCCACCTGCTCCAGTAGTGGAAGTTAATGCTGCTGTTCCAACTGGGAACAGCTTTGAACCGCTGAGGAGGGTACGTAAGAACTCTCCGACTGCTATGCTAAAAAGATCTCCTCCACCTGCGGAGAGAGTTATAGAAACTAAGCTGGAGCAGCCCCCTCAACGGCTGTCCTCCAAGATTTATAAAGTCTGGCGGAGAGTTCAAGACTCGGTAATCGGCCAAGATCACTCTCGCCAACAGAAAAGGGCAAAAGTGCAAGAAGAAAAGAACCTTCCGGACAAACAGCAAAGGACGACCACCACCAGGGTGCCCGCTGCAACGGCCCCTTCAACTTGAACGGCCCACAAGAGAAGGAGGCCGGAGAAAATTCCCACGCCCGCGGCAAATGTCAAAGGCAGCGAGCCTAAACGTCCTAAGTCCGGGGGCATTGTAGTCCATACTGTATACATGGCGTCGGGAAAGGAGGACAGCCGTGCATCTACAGGTCATAGACCGCTTACACGGTCAATGACCAAAGCTCAGAAGCAATAGCAGAAGCTCTAGGAAATGATGAATGCGATGGCCGCACTCACTGGGCCAAAAGAAAGCCCCGAAGCGTCCTCGGATCAACGCCAGGAGCAAGAAACTGATACTAAATTCCTTCGTCGGATATTGGAGAAGAAGGATAAAGAGGCTGCTGAACAAGCAGCCAACATAAAACGAATGGCCCTCCTGTTCCAGGACATGGTGGGAATGATGATTCAACAAGATCCTCCTGCTGAAGATCCTCCGATCGTCCTTGAAGACGACGGGGGAGAAACGTCAAATCCTCCACCGGCTCTGTCAACAGCCAAGGAAGGGACAATCTCCAAAGCTAACTTGGACGAATATATAGCTCAGCAGATCCGGGTTCATCAGGCGACTGAGGCAGCCGGTCAGGTCGTAAAAATGGGACGGCCATATCCGAGCTGGTACGATCAGATCAAGTACCCGCCGGGCTATACAATACCGAAATTTCATGTCTATAAGGGGACTCGCAATCCCCACCAGCATGTTGCCCAGTTCAAGGCGCTTTGCGGCAACACTGGCGGTGATGAAAAATTGTTGCTTCGCCAGTTCGTTGGTAGCTTATCGGATACAGCGTTCGAGTGGCATTCCGAGTTCCCAAATGACTCTATCAAGACATTTGCGGAGATGGAGCTGCTGTTTACCCAGCGTTTCGCAAGCGCCAGCGAACGCACCTCGATAATGGCATTGATTAATGCCAGGGTGAAGCCAGGCGAAACATGGGTTCAGTACATGATACGGTGGCGGAACTTATGGTCAAAATGGGAACAACTTATTGAAGAGGCTTTGGCAGTAGGCATGTTTGTGGGAACCCTCGATCTGCAGGCGACCATATCCCAATTCATGATGTTCTTCAAGCCAACTACCTTCCAGGCCCTGATCGACAAGCTGGCTCAAATGGATCAGATGGGCTATAGACCGCCCCCTCCAAAACCGGACTCTCGAAACGAGAAGGGGAAGAGAAAAGCGATCGTTGTCGGTAATGCTCAACAACAGCCGAGCAACTTGAAACCGGCTGTCCGTCAAAATAATATGCACCCGCTCACGCCCCTTGAGGAAAGGCTAGGACGTCCTTACTCGTTTCCTCGAGATAAAACGAGAAGACTGTTTGAGCTGGCATTGCTCAACCGACTCGTAAATCTGCCGGATCCAAGACGTCCGTCGCAGCCAAATGATGTCAACGATCCCAACTACTATCCCTATCATAGAGTACCGGGTCATCCGATCGAAGATTGCTACGTCTTTAAAAATTGGATTGAGGACCAGTACCAACAGGGCAAGTTCGCGTTGTCCGACAGATGGAAGGTGAATCTGCCACAGCCTCACACCCCTAAAAGGATGAATACGCCGGGGGCAACATGCTCCCTCATTGAAGAAGCTCCATGGGAGGTTGTGCTATCAGCCAAGACAAAGAAGATGCTAAACGATCTTCAAACATGCCCAGCGATCAGGTGGAAGAACCAGTTGGAACCTCAGATCATTGAAGGGATGTTGAAGCCGCGTCCAACTCCAAAGATCGATGGTGGTGGCCCAAGCACTCACAACCAGCCGTCAAAATCTTCAAAGAAGAAGAAAAAGAAATCCAATAAGCACGTGAAGCCTGGCGACAAGCGCACGGACTTACAAAAACAAATTGATGCGCTGGAGGAATACAACCAGAAAGCACGGATTCCTATTACACTCCAAGAGTGCCTCAACCATGTCTTTCAAGAGGAAGATGAGGGAGAAAGTTCGTCGGATGAATCCGAAGAATACGTGGCAAGCTATAATATGATCTCCCATTCGTTTACAGTTGATGAGGAAACTCTTTGTGCTGAAAAGCTCGGGGCAGATCCGGAACCGAAAATTCTTGGGCCATCGGATGAAACAATTGACACATTCCTCAACGAAGCTCTGTTGAAAAGTAAAGCTGATCGGGAACGCGAGGTGGTCATATTTGAAAGGGCCAAGCACCAGCGACTTGACGAAAGAGTTGAGACACTCCCGCTGGAGCAAAATACATCAACCGCAGATAAAAGCAAATTCAAGACGAGGAAAAGGTTTGCTAAGGCTATATCCATGGGTATGAAGCTACCATCCTCTGAAGGAAGCGTTACTGGTGAATTGGAAATGCACCCTTCCTACTGCTTGTATCATCGGAAGATTTCACATCCCACCGAAGAGTGCAAAGCTTTCAATGGATGGTGGCAGGGATATATTGCTCACCGACAACATTTTAAGCGGGAAAAGCGCAAAATTCACCGGGAGCGGAAAAATACGACCGAAGGGCTTAACAGAACTACCGGCGATTGTCACATGGTTAACGCTGGAGGATCGCAAGTGCTCACATTCGGGAGCGACTCTGACGAGGAGCTGGCTCTTAGCCCCCTCTTTAAAGAGTCCACCTTGGGAAAAGAAGAAGTGCAGAAGGTCTTTGAAAATATCCGGCTGCGTAATCGGACGCTATCCGAAAAGAATCTCGGGCCCTCAAACAAAAAAGATAAAGGAAAAGAAAGGGTCTCTGAGGATATCACCCTAGATGACCAAGTCATGGAAGAGCTAACTGCCAAGGACCCGCCGAAGAAAAATAAGGTGGATTACAACGTTCTAGCGCATCTGAGGAAGCTACCCTCGCAGCTCAGAATTCTTGACGCCCTTTTACTATCAAAAGAGGTGAGATATTCGTTAATCAAGGCATTACAGGAGCCGAAGCAATTCCAAGCTTTCCTGGCCGAAGAAAAGATAAAGGATGAATTGGAGGAAGTGCACACAGCCGATGTCACTTTTGGCGATGAAGACCTTCTCCTTGGGACGTGCGAACACAATCGTCCCCTCTATGTCTCAGGATACTGCCATGATATAAAGATAGGAAAAATCCTGGTCGATATTGGATCCTCCGTTAATCTCCTTAACGTGCGGGTGTTAAAAGAAATCTGCATGAGCGTCCAGCACCTTACTCGGGATAAGATCACCATCTCTGGGTTCGACTCTCAATCATCAAGAACTCTTAGGTCTGTGATACTGACGCTACGCTTTGGGTTGCTCGTCACGGACATTAAGTTCCACGTCATAGACGCCATGACGTACTATAATGCTTTGCTCGGCCGACCATGGTTACATGAGTACAACATCATCCCTTATACACAACATCAGTGTATGAAATATTTTAAGGATGGTATCGAGTATACAGTGACGGGAGAACTGAACCCGTTCTCCGTGAACGAAGTCCACAAGTATGAAGATGCAAAATACTTTTTACCAGATTTCGAAGACACGGAGAGGTGTCACAAACCGGAGAACAAAACTAACGCCACCATCCTTGTCTTCGGGAGTGATACCGAGGAGGAAGAGGAGATAGTTTATTCGGGTCCTCCCCAAAACAACAAGCCAGGACCGTCCGCTCCTACATTGATCTTTGGTAGTGATTTAGAAGATGAGGTCCACGCTAAATTCTCTGCTCGGCCTTCAATACAAACATCCGCTGACGAAGAGCAAAGCCTGCAAATCGCCATGATTCCACTTAAACATCATAAAGAACTGGATGCGCTCGATACCTACACTGTAGAGGAGCTATGGACATTCTATGTCCCTCCCAAGCGAAAAGGCGAAAAGGCAATTCTATTTTACCGCTCTGAAGAAACCAAAGTGGAGAAAGAAATCTGGCGTGGTATGGATCCTACGCTTGATAGGTTTTAGCCCATCCGTCTGCTTAGATATTATACAGAAGGTTTGAAGAGGCTGTTGAAGCGCCAGGGGATATCCTTCAAACAGACCGCTCGAAAAGCTCAGTTTTATGACAGGGTCTGGAACGTTTCCGGGACTCAGCACAAACTGCCTAATGGGAGAATGGAAACAATCGGGCTTGGATACATTCGATCCAAGAAATGAGAGCTGCTTCGCGATTGCTACGTTGTGCATGACTTCAATGAAGAAGGGGATGCTCAATGGGAGGACGCTAATCCTGAACCAGTAAAAGCTCCTGACCTAAAAGTGCCCAGTCCGTCGTTCGAAGAACAAATGAACAGGCTTATAAGGGAAGCTGGTCAAAATGTCCGAGACGACCACAACCGCGAAATGACCATCTACAAGAAAGCAAAAATGCAACGCCTTCTCCAACAGGCCGTGAAAGATGAAAATGCCGCTCTCTGTCAACCTATTATAAAAAAGGCTCGACGCAGAGGCAAAAACAAGTCAAAAAGCGAAAAAGGCGCTCGACAGCAACAAAGCGGGACTAAGAAGCCAAGCAAGCAGGAATCGAGCGGTCCAGATTTGTCCCTTGTAAAGAAGATGAGTCGAGCATACTCTTTTCCTCGGGACAAGGCAAAGAAGATACTTGACCGAGCTATAAAACATCAAATGCTTACACTGCCGGAGTCCAAGCACCCCGAACAGGCAGGCGAAATCTCACACCCAAACTATTGCTCCTATCACCGAGTAATAGGGCATCCGCTCGAAGACTGCTTCACCTTCGAGAACTGGGTTGAAGATTAGTATCAGCTCGGCAAATTCGCTTTATCTGGCAGTTGGAGGGTAACGCCGCCACAGAAGCACGAACCCAAAGCCACGAAAGAAGAGCCAAACCCACATCGGTCTTCGAAGCGAGCTCGTACTTGTCATATGATAACAATATCAAAAGAAGAGCCCGAGAACATGGATGACCTTCCCTGGTGCTTCGAAAATAGCAATGACGAGGTGATCTCAGAATTTCCACCAGCACCAAAAGAGCTGGAGGATGGAATACATACCACTGCAGATAACCTCAAGAAAATTGAGTTGGAGACGGCGAACGACCCACGACCGACATTCGTCAACGAGTTGCTATCTGAAGAAAGGGTGGCTGCGTTAAAAGACGTGCTTATGCAGCACAAAGATTGCTTCGCGTGGAACTATTCCGAAATGCCAGGACTAGATCCAGAAATTGCTGTGCATAAATTTGCGATATCTCCGGATGTCAAGCCAGTCAAACAAGCGCCAAGAAGAATGCGGCTCGAGCTTGAGATGAATATCAATGCCGAGGTCAAAAAGCTAATCGACTCTGGCTTTATCCAGGAGGTTCAATATCCTGAATGGATCGCCAACATCGTCCCGGTGATGAAGAAAAATGGGACAGTACGCATATGCGTGGACTTCCGGGATCTCAATAAAGCTTGCCCGAAAGACGATTTCCCAGTGCCAGTCACTAAGCTGATGATAGATAATTCGTCCACTCATGAAGTTTTCTCCTTCATGGACGGCTCGTCAGGGTATAATCAGATAAAGATGCATCCCGAAGACCAGAAGTACACCGCTTTTCGGACTCCTCTGGGAATATTCTGTTATAAGGTGATGCCCTTCGGTCTAAAAAACACCGGTGCCACCTATCAGAGGGCCATGACGAAGATCTTCGATGACCTTATACATGAAATCGTCGAATGCTATATCGACGATCTCGTGGTTAAAAGCAAATCATACAAGGAACATCTCGAGCATCTGAAGACCGTATTTTAACGCCTTCGATAATACAACTTGAAGATGAACCCTCTCAAGTGCGCATTCGGAGTTTCCTTGGGCAAATTCCTGGGATTCGTCGTCCGACACCGAGGTATCGAGGTAGATCCATCGAAGATTAAGGCGATCATTGAAATGCCTCCGCCGAGAACTCTCAAACAGCTGCGGTCTCTTCAGGGAAAGCTCGCGTATATACGGCGATTTATAGCCAATCTTTCAGGCAAGTGTCGTCCTTATAGCCACCTAATGAAGAAGGGGACCCCGTTCGTCTGGGATCAAAAATGCCAAAGCGCGCTAGACGAAATCAAGCAGTACTTGCAAAACCCGCCAGTGCTGGCTGCTCCGGTCAAGGGAAAGCCCCTCATTCTCTATACGACTGCCCTCGAAGGTTCCTTAGGCGCATTATGGGCACAAGAGAACGACCAAGGAAAAGAAAGAGCACTCTACTATTTAAGTCGAGTTCTACTGGGGGAAGAAAGCAACTACTCCCCCATTGAAAAACACTGTCCGGCGTTGATCTTCGCGATAACAAAGCTCAGGCACTATGCGTTGGCGCATGAAGTCCATCTCATTTTGAAGGTTGTCCCCCTTAAATATTTAACGTCAAAGGCCATATTGACGGGAAGGCTCGCTAAATGGGCCCTGCTCTTGATGGAGTTCTCGATAACTTATCAACCTCTCAAGGCAGTAAAAGGCCAGGCCATCTCCGACTTCCTCGCTGAGCATCCGATACCTGTCGATTCCCCTCTGAATTGCGAACTGCCAGACGAACATGCGTTTGACGCAATCGACAGTGGTGATACCCGGTGGGAATTTTATTTTGATGGAGCGTCTTCCGTGAAAAGCGCAAACAAAGCACCCCTATAATCAAATCGGAGGTAGGCCTTATCTTCGTGACTCCAGAAGGAGGGATAATGCGCTTTGCTTTCTCCTTAACAGAACCGAGGACGAACAATGAAGCCGAATACGAACCTTTGATAGCAGGCCTCGAGATCGCTATCGACATGGGAATTGAGAACCTCCTCATATACGGAGACTCCCAACTGGTCGTCAGTCAAGTAAATGGCGACTACCAAACGTGCAAACCAGAGATGGTGAAGTACGGTGAAAAGGTGCAACAACTGCTAACCCAAATTCCTTCCTACACTTTGAAAAACATACCGCGTGCGGAAAACAGCAATGCTGATGCATTAGCCAAGCTCGCTAAAGGACTGGCTGACGAGAATCTCGATGACGTCAGAATTGTGGTACAAAGCTGTCGGGTGCTTGCCCCAGCAGAAATATCTCCGGAATCATCCGAAGGAAAGGGAGTGACTGAGCAGACGGCCCTGCAAATAAAAGACCGGGAAAAGGCTGAAGATTGGAAAGAAGTCTTTATAGACTACTTTAAGTCCCATCAAACACCCGAAGATGCGTCCTCAAGACATCAGCTTATGAAACGAGCTCTGTCTTTCGCCTTCGTCAATGATACTCTATACAAGAGGTCGTTTGATTCTCTGTGGCTGAGATGCTTGGGACCCGACGAAGCGAAAAGAGTCGTTCAGGAAGTTCACGACGGGCTCTGCGGTTCTCACCAAGCAGGCCCGAAAATGAAGTTGAAAATTAAACGGATGGGTTACTACTGGCCCACGATGATTCAGGACTGCCTCGAATATGCGAAGCAATGCCACTCGTGCCAAATCCATGGGGACTTCATCCATCCGCATCCAAATCCACTACATCCAACGGTGGCTAGCTGGCCATTCGAAATGTGGGGAACTGACATAGTCGGCCCCATCGAACCAGCATCGTTTAGAGGACATCGCTTCATCTTGGCGACGACTGACTACTTCTCCAAATGGGCAGAAGCAATACCGTTGAGGGAAGTGAAGACGGAGAATATCCTCCATTTCTTCAAGACGCACGTCATATATCGGTTTGGAACCCCGCGACGGATCATCTCCGATAACGGGCCGGCCTACAGAAGCCACAAGATCAGTCGCTTCGCACAACAACATAATATAGACTGGAGATATTCCTCAGTTTATAATCCGCGAGCTAACAGGCTAGCTGAGGCCTTCAACAAGACCTTGACAAAGATCGTGAAGAAGACGGTATCCCGAAATAAGAAGGACTGGCATGAGAGACTGCAAGAAGCTCTCTGGGCATATCGAACTACGTTCAAGACGGCCACGAACACAACGCCGTATGCATTGGTAATCGGTACAGAAGCAGTACTCCCACTCGAGATAGAGCTACCTTCTCTACGAGTGGCAGTCCACTACGAGCTGACGGACGAAGAAAATGCTCACCTTCGGCTTGAAGAGCTTGATGCCCTTGATGAAACCCGGCTCATAGCGCAACAAAATCTGGAGGCTTATAATGCAAAGATGACGTGCTCATATGAAAGATTAACCCGACCGAGGACATTCCGCCAAGGCGAACTCGTGCTAGTGGTCAAAAGACCTATGATCCCCAATCGCGCTAAGCGGGAAAAATTCGAGCCGAACTATGAAGACCCGTACATTATAGACAAGGTCTACTAGGGTGGAGCCTATCTGCTCATGGATATGCACGGTGAAAGGCCTTTCAGGCCAATAAACGGTCACTTCCTGAAGAAATACTATGCCTAACGTGTCACAGCCTAGGTCAATGATAGATGACGACGACTATGTCCGCTCGCTATCTTCCTAAGCCCAAACTCTATAAGTAGTAGCCGGCCTTCTTCGCCACGGACCGAAACGTCCTTAAACTAATAATGGACCGAAATGTCCTTAAACTAATGACGGACCGAAACGTCCTTAAACTAATGACAGACCTAAACGTTCATAAACTAATGATGGACCACTACGTCCTAAAATTAGCTGATGATCGAAACGTCTTTAAATTACTACCGCAGCATCCTCAGGCTGACGTGATAAAAAAAAAGAAATAATAATAAAAAAGAAAAAACGGTATGTCCATAAGCAAAATGGGCAGGATGAAAACCCGAAAGGGCTCCGTGAGTAAAAACAGTAGGGCTACCGGCGAGTGTTTGTGAAAACCCGAAAGGGCGCATCCTCGTTAAAAGACACTTGCAGGGTCCTCTCGATCTTGTAAGGAGAAACCACGCGCGTGAGATCCTTACTACTCACAAGGGAGCAACACACTTAGGGATCCTCATGATTCCTAAGGAGAAAATACACTTGCGAGATCCTCACGACTCGTAAGGAGAACTCTCTTATGGGACCCTCACGGCTCATAAGATTTGAAAGTCTTAAGTTACAGAGACCTAAACCTGTGCTTAAGCAAACCCCCCACAACCTTGGATATTGCCCTATAAGTGATCCAATACTGGCCCTTGTATACAAACCACGGGCGTGAATAAACATTTCCCTAACCAAGTCCCATCCGTAACTAGGGATATGTTCGCATGATGAACAACCCTTGTAAGTCCTCTCGACTTACAAGGAGAAAACCCTCTTGTAGGATCCTTATGACTTACAGAGGGACATACACTTAGGAATCCTTATGATTCCTAAGGAGAAATACACCTACAAGATCCTCACGACTTGTAGGGAGAAATACCTTTGTGAGACCCTTACGGCTCATGATGTCAAAAGCCTTAGTCGACAGGACCTTAACCCTGTTCGCTAAGCCACCTTTGTTCGACATCAACAGAGGCAAATGATGATTCGCTCCTGACAATATCCCAGTTGTAGCGGTGCTGATGCTGAAATCGGTGTCTAATTTCAGGTTTACAGCGAAAAGCCAGTAGGCCGCGCATGCATACGAAATAGCCGAAATGATGGGGCAACTTGCAATAAAAAGCAGCAAGTAAAAACGTATGCACACAAAATAGTCGAAATGATTGGGCAACTCGCAATAAAAAGCAGGGAGTAAATATAAAATAAACAGCAGAAATGATTGGGCACCGCGAAAAATGGCCGAAATGATTGGGCAATCGCGACCTTCGCGATATAAAAAGCTAAAATGATAGAGCATCGCGGAGATAAAACAATAATATAAAAAAATGATGATGAAACTTTTGCCCTACAGGTGAGATCACATCGATCCCTGTATACAATCCAAGGGCACAAACAAAGAGGGCACCATACCTTCCCAACAGGCTTCGCCAGAAAGCGAAGCTAAATCTCGACGGTTCACCAACAACCTAGAAACAACCGTGACATTCGTCTTAATACAGCAGACGCAGTACCAGCAAACAAAGCGAAGATCAAAGTCCTAGCTTCACGGTTTTGACGGTAACTTATATAAAACCTGAAAGGCCACCACAGACCGTTTCAACCCCAGAGAAACCAGTGTCCTTGGCAAATACGTCAATTCAGGGAAACTAGCGTCCTTGATGAGAGCTTCCTGATTCGTGTCGGCCCGCAGAGAAACCAGTGTCTCTGCAGGAATACTCCGATTCGTTTCAACTTCAAGGAAACCAGCGTTCTCGGCAAAATACTTCGACTCAAGGAAACCAGTGTCCTTGACGAGAACATCTTGATTCACGTCGACCCGCAGAGAAACTAGCGTCTTTGCAGGAATACATCGATTCGTTTCAACCCTAGGGAAGCCAGTGTCCTTGGCAAATACCTCAATTCAGGGAAACTAGCGTCCTTGATGAGAGCTTCCTGATTCGCGTCGGCCCGCAGAGAAACCAGTGTCTCCGCAGGAATACTCCGATTCATTTCAACTTCGAGGAAACCAGCGTCCTCGGCAAAATACTTCGACTCAGGGAAACTAGTGTCCTTGACGAGAACATCTTGATTCGCGTCGACTCGCAGAGAAACTAGCGTCTTTGCAGGAGTACATCGATTCGTTTCAACCCCAGGGAAACCAGTGTCCTTAGCAAATACCTTAATTCAGGGAAACTAGCGTCCTTGATGAGAGCTTCGTGATTCGCGTCGGCCCGCAGAGAAACCGGTGTCTCCGCAGGAATACTCCGATTCGTTTCAACTTCGAGGAAACCAGCGTCCTCGGCAAAATACTTCGACTCAGGGAAACCAGTGTCCTTGACGAGAACATTCTGATTCGTGTCGACCCGCAGAGAAACTAGCATCTTTGCAGGAATAAATCGATTCGTTTCAACCCCAGGGAAACCAGTGTCCTTGGCAAATACCTCAATTCAGGGAAACTAGCGTCCTTGATGAGAGCTTCCTAATTCGCGTCGGCCCGCAGAGAAACCAGTGTCTCCGTAGGAATACTCCGATTCGTTTCAACTTCGAGGAAACCAGCGTCCTCGGCAAAATACTTCGACTCAGGGAAACCAGTGTTCTTGACGAGAACATCTTGATTCGCGTCGACCCGCAGAGAAACTAGTGTCTTTGTAAGAGTATATCGATTCATTTCAACCCCAGGGAAACCAGTGTCCTTGGTAAATACCTCAATTCAGGGGAACTAGCGTCCTTGATGAGAGCTTCCTGATTCGCGTCGGCCCGCAGAGAAACCAGTGTCTTTGCGGAAATACTTCGATTCGTTTCAACCTCGAGGAAACCAGCGTCCTCGGCAAAATACTTCAACTCAGGGAAATCAGCGTCCTTGACGAGAGCTGTCCGATTCGTCTCAACTTGCAAGATAAAGCCTGAGGCAGCAGGGATTAAAAAACTAGTTTCCTAAGCACTGGGACCCTGCAAGTCGGCCTAAAACGGTCTCTTGTATACTATTCACGGGTCTCACTCTCCAAAGTCAAATCTCGACAAGGAGGGAAACAACCGCTTACGAATCCTCTCGACTCGTAAGAGGGAAAATTCTCATATAAGATCCTTACGACTTATAAGAGAAAACGCACTTAGGAATCCCCACGATTCCTAAGGAGAAAATCCACCTACGAGATCTTCTCGATCCGTAGGGAGAAAAGTCTCTTTGAGACCCTCACGGCTCATAGAGTTGAAAAGTCTTAAGCAGCAGATCTGAACCTGCAGCCTAAGCCATCGCTATCTCTTGAAGAAACCAAGATGCTTACTCTATTATCTGTCAACCATGTTTATCAAGACAGCATGCTGATAATAAGAGAAGGGAGAAAGCAAAGAAGTGATACAAGACATTGCAAAGAAAAAAATGTGTATCTTTATTTATTAATTCAATCAAGTACAAGGTGAATCATACAAAAGAATAAAGAATGGATACATCTTATTCGAAAAGGAAAATTTTTAGAAGTATATTGATACAAGGGCAGCTACTGGGAAGGAAGCGTCTTAAATAGCCCTATCAGTTGTTTGCGCACTTCCTTCCATGCCTTCTCCTAGTCGGCCACCACCGCCAGTTCCGCTTCTACTTGAGCCTGTTGCTGCAAGAAAGATGCAAGCTGCTCCCCAACGGCTTGCTGAGCTGCTTCGCGGCCTGGGGCATCACGCTCGGCGGCATCAAGCTTCCGCTTCAGTATGAGCCCATTAGAGATACGCTCCAGAAGGCCCTCGAAGATAGCCTTCACCTGGGCAGCGTTCGCCTCAACCTCAGCACGCAGACGAGACGTCTCGCTTGAGGTCTCTTGGCATTCCCTCAGCCTTAAAGCTGCTTCTTGTTCCAAGTGACGGAAGTAAGAAGCGCTTTGATCGATCCATGCTGCTTTCTGATTGCTTGCGGCTAAGGTCTCGGGAGCAGGGCGCATAAACTCCGATTGGTGCAGGCGGACCTCGATTTCCCTGCAGTGGTTAACCCAAAGCTCGACGATGCCTTCATCATGAAAATTTACAAGCGCCGCCAACAACGGGTTAACCTCTACAGCGAAATCCACAGCAGATGGGGGAGCGTCCGCATCAAGCACTTTGACGTATCCGCTCAGCATGCCCAAGCTCATTACGGCACCCTTTGAAGACGGACGTCTCAGGAAGGGACCTGCCGGCATTATAACGCGAGACTCAAAGGGCGCCAGAATCGGAACGACAGCTGAAAAAACAAAATACGATTATATGACGGTTCAAGAAATATAAAAAAAGGGTCATCGATGGGATAGTTTACTATACCAGCTGTAGCAGGCGGCAAAGCCAGAGGGCCGGTGGCGCGACCGATCTTTCGTCTCCTCCTTCGATTTGTAGCACTGCAATCAGGACAATGAAGAGTCAGAAATAATTCCGTTATTAAAAAAAAAGAGAAAGGCATCAATTGGAAACGATACTCACCAGCGCCACTGGAGGAAGAAGCGAGTTCAGATGGAAAGGAGAAGTGTGGGTGCAACACCTGATAGAGATGATCAAAAAGCACTCCTGAAAAGACGCAATAGTACGACATTAGTACGTAAATTATGCGGCTGAAAAATAAAACTAATGGGTTGCAAATCCATACCTTCCGACATCTGCGATGGTACGAGAGGAAGCTGAGAGGTGACCACCGCCAAAGCAGTAGCTGATGGCGCTCCCTCGAGCAATGGAGCATCGGCACTGGCCGCACCTACGTTACAAACAAAGATAAACTTGTCGGAAAGGATTGCACGATAAAAAGAGGACAGTAACTCGAAATCTACCTGATGAGCCGCTAGCCAAAAAGGAAGCGTCTCCCGCCTCCATCGATATGAGTCCACCTTCCATGGCCTCATCACCGGACTCGACAGGGCTGTCGTCGTGCTCGCATGACCAGGAGACGGCGGAGGACTGTAGACGGGGAGAGCAATGATTGGAGCATTTCCAGACTCTTGAGAAAGAGCGGTTGGCTCATCCCCGGGAGTCACGCCCATCTCACCCGCTACTCCTTCAGGCTCGGCGGTTGCTGCTGTCTCATCCGCCGTCGCCGTGGGGTCGCCGGTCTCAGGCGCCTCATCCGCTACTGCCCCAGGAACAGTTATAATGGTCGTCTCATTTGCCGCTACCTCGGGCTCGACATCAACGACCTTCTCCGGTGCAGCTCCCTCAGCCCCCAGCTCAGGCCAGGCCAGTGTCGGTACTTTGAGAGAGGTTCCCCGTGTTTTCGCACGGACCTAATTAAAGTAAACCTCGTTTTCCTAGAGGCGTAACCCCGTTGACACCTTTCTAGACACCTACTTGATCGGCTAATTGTAATGTGTAAAACTCTCCCAGGAGTAACTCTTACTCGCAGTGGGTATCGGGATCCAACTATCTCATAGAAGGTATGCAATCTCATTGCAAATTTCAACACTTGAAATTCCCGATAATACTTTTGCCCCTAGCGTGCTATGACCTTGACGAAAGCCAACAAATCACAGCCCGCTAGTCAAGTTCAACCCGTACATTTCTTGACTGAATTAAACCCACCCGCACGACCCTTGACGAAAGCCAACAAAGCCGTACGACTACCCTAATCCAGTCGCATCATATGCAGCAGATAAGCAGCATATAGCTACCGCACACTACACCTTGACGAAAGCCAACAAATGTAGCACGAATACTATATGCAACTTATCTGAAATGACGGAGGGCTACGACAGGTTTTTCTGAAAACCTATTGCGTAATGAACTTGATATCGTTGTAGAATCAAATGAAGTTTTGAAATGGAGTGATTTTGAGGCTTTTCTAGTTTTGCTAAAGGGGTCACTCCCGGTGAAGGGATCGTCGGCCCTTTCCTCGTCGAATGAGGTGCGGGATATATCATATATATCACTGTGCAAAGCAGAAACTATAGAAGCAATCAAAAGACAAACCGAGTGTGTAGCATCTGCCAGTTATTGCTAAAGGAGTCACTCCCGGTGAAGGGATCTCGGTCTTTTCCTCATCGAATAAGGTGCAGGGTATATCATATATACCGCTATGCAAAGCAAGAACTGTAGCTACCTGTTTTGTTTAAAATTTGATTCTACAACATCTTAGGTTTCTTTTCTTTCATTAATCACATTAATGAAGTCTCATCATTTAAGTCACCTAAACATCACAGATAAATACGACGTACACTTATGCCATCCGCATTCGCCTGGATGTCCCCTCGTGCACCGTTAGGTTAGGTAACTAATGACAGAGCAGGGCAGGGCTAGTGCGAGTGAAAAACATAAGTAACGTCTATATAATATATCATATATACTATATACTGTATCTATCACAGAACATCACATGATCACATCACAGATATCGCGGCAGAAGAAACATATGAAACATTGGATATACTAGGACGTCCGTGTTTTCAATACGAGCCAGTATAAAACACGGATTCCACGGTCGTGATGAATAGCCAATCCCACACCCACAGACCCCTACGAGAGCGGCAAGCAACCCTACCAATTCTAGGGTTAGGAGACCCGGACTCGACTCCTCGAGATAGTCTCCCACTGGACCCTAGAACCCGGTTACTTGTGCTCCCCTCCTTGGGTCTATCCTAATGCGGAAAAGTAAATAATATACAAAAGGTGACAACTTCCGCAACCTGGAAGTGCCCCAATAAAAGAATATTACATACAAGTTTTTACATGAATGAAAATGAAAAACACTCATCTCACATAAAAACCCCCGGCTATTCAAACACGACAATCTAATATAACATATCCAGCAACAAATAACATCACATGTCATCAATGTAAGTAAATATGCGCATCCCAATTGTCGTTGACATATAGCAACGAAACCGGCGATATCACATATTACACTTACGGTCACAGAAAAGAAAGTGTAAAACTATAACAGTTGGAATCCACAACCTCATTAGACATTGCATGCCTAATCAAATGAAATACTTAGACATCACATGCCTAACAATTATAAACCCCGCATTTTAGTCCCATTATCGAAAACTCTTTTCAATATCAAGTGAGACTAAACCGCTAGATTTATAACATTCATCCAGTTATCTCATAACTGTTTGTGAATTCCAATTATTGTATCCTATTCCGGATAAATAGAAAATATTAAACTTTCCGATCGAACATTCGAACACCCAAGTTTTCCCGAAACCGTTCAACACATGAAATAGGTTCAAAGACATTCACTTCATGCCTCAGTACCAACGGTCCAGCCGTAGAAGGGTCAAGCCAACGCCTCACATGTGGCACGCCGTACTGCCCCAAACCCGAAAGTTCAAAGGGCAGTTCAAGACGGTCACATAATCGAGTTAAGGGTTGTTGTCTTCTAGAGGGACCATCGCGTTACTTGCACTACTTAGAACGTCTTTAAACCTCAGAAAAATCCAACACTTGGAAATTTTCCGGCTGGGGAAAAGTTGGGTATTTATATCCGGTCGAACTTTTTAACATATTCTAAAGTTATCCGGAAAAACACATAGACGAAGTTTAATAATCCGATCGAATCAACGATTCCCAATGCAACCCCAGAACACTCAACTCTTGAGTCAAATTAAAAATTCCCAGAAAACTCAGCATCATAAAGTAGGAATTACTGTGCAAAAAGCGAATGATGATGTCATCATATGGCCGCGGAACCGCCGCAGAAGCCAGGCTTCTGCCGCGGTTCCGCCGCTCTTTGAACTCATCTCTTGGAAAAATTTGCACCGTAATTCTTAGAATTCCCTGCTGAATTTTTTAAGCATTTTTAATCTGGAAAAAACCCAGTTTTTAGAAAAAGTCTAGAGAGCGTGGAAAAATTAGGGTTTCGGGTTCGATCGGGTTTCAAACATCGTCTAAGCATCGCCTAAGGCTTTAACCAGGCTCTGATACCACTGTAGGGTTCCTAGACACTCTCAAGAGGTCTCATAAGGCATCAACCATGCCAATTTTAAATTTTACAAGTGCCGAGAAACTCTAATACGGATCGTTAACTAGAATTTTAGGCGAAAAGAGAAACTAGTTAACAACTAAACTAAAAGTAAGAAGCTACAGCCTTTGTAGATCCGGTTCTCTACTTCCTTAGCTCCACGTAGACGTCCTCTCACTGTTTAAGTCGGATCTCGGACTCTAGCAACGGCTTCATCGGAGAAATGAGCGGACTAGTCGTCGGCTACGATGCCGAAGATGATCTACGTCGAGGTTACACAAGATCAAGCTCCAACTTCACCAAGTTGTGAAACTTGTGAAGAAAACACGCTATACTACTTGGCAAGAGGTAGAGGGTGAAGAAATAGGAGGTGGGTTCACTTTAGAATTGGATTTCTCACACTTTTGCTCAAGATGCCATTAAAGGTGGCAAGCTTTTTCTTGAAGAAGAAGATGATGAAGAAGATAGAATATGATAAGTTATATTTGAAAAGAATAATAAAATGAATACTTATCATCTTCTAACCTTGGTTAGGTGTAGAGAATAGACCATGGTTAGTGGGAATGGTTAGGGTTAAGGATGAAGACAAAATGGTCACTTTAGTCAAAGCTTCATGAAGCTTCAACAAGCTTCATGATAAAAAGAAACCATTTTGTTTTCTTTTCATCTATTTCTCATAAAAGAATGGATAAATAAATAAGTGAATAACTCAAAACCCTAACCATTATCATAACCATGGTTTAATTCTTTGCACAAAGCCAAGTAAGAATGTATCATCAAACATGATACAATTAAGTGCACACAAAATGTATCACATATACAATGTGCACTTCAAGTGAGAAAATCCTTTTAAAATGAACCAATACTAGTTAATGCAAAGTAATATATCAAATATATAATTATACATTAAATCATTAAATCAACACTTGATTCAATGATCCGGTCATGTCGCACATAACCGACTAATATCAAATGAATCGACTTATCGAATCAATCTTTGATTCGATAACTAGGTTATATCGCATACAACCAATCGAAACATTCATCGCGAGAATGAAATATGGTATCACATACACGTATTATTCTCGGTCCCGCACATATCTCATATGCGCTCCTATTTCATTTCGCTTGAGCCAGGAAACCTCTATGTAGGACCCTAAAGACTCGTCAATACGCCGGCAGCAGATGATGATCATATCAAGCACCCACAAGCCGCAAGCGGTCTGCTAAACGTAACGGCCACCCGGGTATTGAGCGATCAGAAGATCGACGAGCTAGCCCGCTCACACTCCTGTGAATCCAACCAGTAACACTTACCGTACAGTCCGGTCTGTTCGTCTGATATGTCGCATATCAAGTCTAGGGGTGGTAAACGTTAGACCCCAATAACCGATAAGTCGTGCCGATGTGAGGCTCATAACGGGTCGAGAAAGTACTGGTAACACTTACCAGCAAAACTCTGATCAGCCCTGGCCAGGGACTTCCCTGTTACGGCCAATCGAGCACAGCGCAACATCAACCCCCAATACCGGGAGAGACGAAACCCCTCATATCGCTCATTGCCTCCATGTGACTCGGGACTGTACCCAAAAACTACCGTTTTGCACGCCCTCATGGACGTGGTAAGGTGGAGATCAAAGCACAGTGGGAATCACACAAGACTCTATGATGATCTCGGGTCTACAGACTAACCTGCACAAGTGTCACCTGAGAACTGCCATCTGACGTGAGGTATAATACCATCTGGGAGTTCTCGGCGAGTCCGTCCAGTATACCCAGTCTCCACCGAGCACCCGTATACCATCTCTGATGTCAAACACCAATGGATATGGGATCATCCA
The DNA here is from genome assembly GCA_030015575.1 of Agapanthus africanus. Lineage (NCBI taxonomy): Eukaryota > Viridiplantae > Streptophyta > Magnoliopsida > Asparagales > Amaryllidaceae > Agapanthus > Agapanthus africanus. The sequence continues at coordinate 435,539,112 of JASDDO010000008.1, read as the reverse complement.
TCGCCCATCTCATGGGTCGAGAAGCATATATGCTAGTCTACACTGGTATATCGATGCCCCGTCTCGATACACCCATGACTAAGGACCTTGAAGGATGTACATATGGACTACCATGTCCCCACTAGTATGATCTGCATCATAGTCCAGGTAGTCAAGCACACATCCTAAGGGCTTTACCAACATGTAACTATAAGACAGTTTAAAGAGACAAGTGTACATGTTAAGATAAAGAGCAACCAGATAGCATACTATCATATCGAGCAAGAAAGTCATCTCTATATATGTCCAAGCATCCAATATAAAATACATCATGTGTACAATACTGGCCTCTAAGGCATACATACAACTAACAATCTCCCACTTGCACTAGGGCCAGCTGCTGTAGTATCGCATACCGAGCATCCCGAAGAGTCTCTCAAACTGTATCTGGGGAATGGCCTTCGTGAGTGGATCCGCCGTGCTGTTCTTCGTGTCAACCCTCCTGACCTCGATCTCCCGGCGATCAACCATCTCCCGGATCAGGTGATACCGCCTCAGAATATGCCTGGATTGCTGATGGGACCTGGGTTCCTTGGCTAAAGCCACCGTTCCATTGTTATCGCAATACAAAGGTATTGGATGCTCAATGGATGGAACCACACCAAGTTTAGTAATGAACTTCTTGATCCAGACAGCCTCTTTAGCAGCATCGTTGGCAGCGATGTATTCAGCCTCTATCGTCGAGTCTACCATGGTTTCCTGCTTGGAACTCTTCCAGCTAACCGCCCCTCCATAAAGGGTAAAGACAAATCCTGACTGCGACTTAGAGTCGTCCTTATCACTCTGGAAGCTCGAATCGGTAAAGGACTCTACTTGGAGTTCTCCGTTACCATACACCAAGAGCATCTCTTTAGTCCTTCGTAAGTACTTGAGAATGCTCTTCACAGCTGTCCAGTGACTCTCTCCAGGATCAGCTTGATACTTGCTCACTACACTTAGTGAGTATGCTACATCGGGTCTGGTACATAGCATCGCATACATGATAGAGCCTACAGCTGAAGCATAGGGTATCCCTTGCATGCGAGCTCTCTCCAAATCAGTCTTGGGAGACATCTCTTTGGAGAGAGTGACTCCAGAGATCGTGGGCAAGTTCCCATGCTTGGATTCTTCCATACTAAACCTCTTTAGTACGGTGTCAACATACCTGGATTGGGACAATCCCAATATCCGTTTGGATCTATCTCTATAGATCCTAATTCCCAATATGCAGGAGGTATCACCAAGATCTTTCATCGAGAATCTTTGTGATAAGAAGAGCATGACCGATTGCAGCATAGGAATATCATTTCCTATCAAGAGTATGTCGTCCACGTACAATACGAGGAAGACAACCTTACTCTCTGCTACCTTCTTGTAGATACAAGGATCATCTGGGTTTTTGACGAAATCAAACTCTTTGATAACGACGTCAAAGCAGATGTTCCAACCCCGCGATGCTTGCTTTAATCCATAAATGGATTTAAGCAGCTTGCACACCTTCCCGCTGCTCCCACTGTCTACGAAGCCCTCTGGCTGAGTCATATACACGCACTCTTCTAAATCACCATTTAGAAAGGCGGTCTTAACATCCATTTGCCAGATTTCGTAGTCATGATATGCAGCGATGGCAAGCAGGATCCGGATGGATTTAAGCATAGCCACTGGAGAAAAGGTTTCGTCATAATCCATACCTGGTCTTTGACGAAAACCCTTTGCAACAAGTTTAGCTTTGAAAGTCTCCAATTTCCCATCTACACCAAGTTTTTTCTTGAAGATCCACTTGCTCCCAATGGGTTTTACCCCTTCAGGAGCAACTTCCAAAGTCCATACTTTGTTGGTGTACATGGATTCCATCTCGGACCGCATTGCATCCAGCCATTTCACTGAGTCCCTACTCATGATGGCCTGCTCGAAGCTAGTTGGGTCATCATCCTCCATGATGCAATCCTCGCTCCCACCATCCATGAGAAAACCGTAGTATCTCTCAGGTTGGCGAGGAACCCTACTAGATCGGCGGAGTGGCTGGGGTTCATTGGGAACTATTGAATCCTCTGGTTCCACCAGATCTTCTGTTGTAGCTTCTGTAGCTGGAACCTCTTCCAGTTCTACCTCATGACCACTAATCTCTTTTTCAAGAAATTCCTTTTCTAAAAAGGTGGCATGCCGAGAAACAAACACTCTTTGTTCCTCAAGGTGGTAGAAGATATACCCTTGTGAATTTTTGGGATATCCTATAAATTTGCATAAAACAGACCGTGCCTCGAGTTTGTCCGGATTTTGTTGTTTAACATAGGCTGGGCAACCCTATATCTTAACATAGTTAAGACATGGTCTCTTCCCTTTCCATATCTCATATGGAGTGGTAGGCACTGATTTGGTGGGGACCATATTCAATAGATGTATGGCTGTCTCAAGCGCATACCCCAGAAGGAAATAGGTAACTCAGCTGTGCTCATCATAGAGCGCACCATATCTAATAGGGTGCGGTTCCTCCGTTCTGATACACCGTTGTGCTGTGGTGTATATGGAGGAGTCAGCTGAGAGAGAATCCCATTCTCTTTTAGGAAGTCCAGGAATTCATTGCTTAAGTATTCACCTCCTCGATCAGATCGAAGGATTTTAATACTTCTTCTGGTTTGGTTCTTGACTTCTTGTTTATATTCTCTAAATTTCTCAAAAGCTTCAGACTTGTGTCTTATCAAGTACATATGTCCGTATCTTGAGAGATCGTCAGTGAATGTAATGAAGTACGAAGAACCATCCCTGGCATGTGTAGACATGGGACCGCATACATCACTATGTATCAGTCCCAAGAGTTCGGTAACTCTTTCTCCGTGTCCCGTAAACGGAGTTTTGGTCATCTTGCCTTTGAGACATGACTGGCAAGTGTCATAAGATGAAAATTCGAATGGTTTCAAATATACATCCTTATGCAACTTAGCTAGTCGTGTCGCATTGATGTGACCCAGTCTACAATGCCATAAGAAGGATTCGTTCAGTTCTGAACTCTTCCTCTTGTGTGTGTTCGTTATGCTCAGAACTGTTGATTGATTTAGAACATAAATGCCATTGCACAACGTGCCTGATCCAACCAACTTTTGGTTACGGAAAATGTTCATAACATTATCCTGTAATAAAAAATTATATCCCTCTTTACTCAATAAAGAAACTGATATAATGTTGCATATCAGGTTCGGCATGTAATAGCATTCATTCAGAACCAATGTATTACCAGTTGGTAATGCAAGGTGATATTCCCCAACAGTCTTAGCTGCAACAATTGCACCATTTCCAACTCTAATATCTTTATCACCTTCTCTAAGTTCTCTACCTTTCCTGAGCCCATGTAACTGATTACATATATGGGATCCTGACCCGGTATCTAATACCCAGGACGTAGAGCAAATGGAGAAACAGTTCTCTGTAACGAACACACCCGAAGAAAATGCATCATCATGTACTTTCTTCATTCGGGTGGCTTGTGAATCCTGGTATTCCCCTATGTCCTGTTCATTCCTATAATTCTTATAAGAAAGAACGGAACCAACGTTCTCCAGCACGGTAAAACATGCGGGTTCAGTCAATACATCCATATTATTATCTTTATTAGGGCATGACATGGTCGCTACCTGGAGAGAGAGAGAAGAAAACACTTTAGCGTATGCTCTTGCAAGATCAGATTGGTTATTATCTTATCTAATCAGGATGGCTCCCACTGGTTTTTATCAAATCTTCCTTCAAATCCTAAAAGGAAAGACTAGCCGGGATTAATTACACCCTACAACTTCGCCAATCCTTCAGCCAGGCCAGTGTCGGTACTTTGAGGGAGGTTCCCCGTGCTTTCGCACGGACCTAATTAAAGTAAACCTCGTTTTCCCAGATGCGTAACCCCGTTGACACCTTTCTAGACACCTACTTGATCGGCTAATTGTAATGTGTAAAACTCTCCCAGGAGTAACTCTTACTCGCAGTGGGTATCGGGATCCAACTATCTCATAGAAGGTATGCAATCTCATTGCAAATTTCAACACTTGAAATTCCCGATAATGCTTTTGCCCCTAGCGTGCTATGACCTTGACGAAAGTCAACAAACCACAGCCCGTTAGTCAAGTTTAACTCATACATTTCTTGACTGAATTAAACCCACCCGCACGACCCTTGACAAAAGCCAACAAAGCCGTACGACTACCCTAATCCAGTCGCATCATATGCAGCAGATAAGCAGCATATAGCTACCGCACACTACACCTTGACGAAAGCCAACAAATGTAGCACGAATACTATATGCAACTTATCTGAAATGATGGAGGGCTACGACAGGTTTTTCTGAAAACCTATTGCGTAATGAACTTGATATCGTTGTAGAATCAAATGAAGTTTTGAAATGGAGTGATTTTGAGGCTTTTCTAGTTTTGCTAAAGGGGTCACTCCCGGTGAAGGGATCGTCGGCCCTTTCCTGGTCGAATGAGGTGCGGGATATATCATATATATCACTGTGCAAAGCAAAAACTATAGAAGCAATCAAAAGTCAAACCGAGTGTGTAGCATCTGCCAGTTATTGCTAAAGGAGTCACTCCCGGTGAAGAGATCTCGGTCCTTTCCTCATCGAATAAAGTGCAGGGTATATCATATATACCGCTATGCAAAGCAAGAACTGTAGCTAACTGTTTTGTTTAAAATTTGATTCTATAACATCTTAGGTTTCTTTTCTTTCATTAATCACATTAATGAAGTCCCATCATTTAAGTCACCTAAACATCACAGATAAATATGACGTACACTTATGCCATCCGCATTCGCCTGGATGTCCCCTCGTGCACCGTTAGGTTAGGTAACTAATGATAGAGCAGGGCAGGGCTAGTGCGGGTGAAAAACATAAGTAACGTCTATATAATATATCATATATACTATATACTGTATCTATCACAGAACATCACATGATCACATCACAGATATCGCAGCAGAAGAAACATATGAAACATTGGATATACTAGGACGTCCGTGTTTTCAATACGAGCCAGTATAAAACACGGATTCCACGGTCATGATGAATAGCCAATCCCACACCCCTAGACCCCTACGAGAGCGGCAAGCAACCCTACCAATTCTTGGGTTAGGAGACCCGGACTCGACTCCTCGAGATGGTCTCCCATTGGACCCTAGAACCCGGTTACTTGTGCTCCCCTCCTTGGGTCTATCCTAATGCGGAAAAGTAAATAATATACAAAAGGTGACAACTTCCGCAACCTGGAAGTGCCCCAATAAAAGAATATTACATACAAGTTTTTACATGAATGAAAATGAAAAACACTCATCTCACATAAAAACCCCCGGCTATTCAAACACGACAATCTAATATAACATATCCAGCAACAAATAATATCACATGTCATCAATGTAAGTAAATATGCGCATCCCAATTGTCGTTGACATATAGCAACGAAACCGGCGATATCACATATTACACTTACGGTCACAGAAAAGAAAGTGTAAAACTATAACAGTTGGAATCCACAACCTCATTAGACATTGCATGCCTAATCAAATGAAATACTTAGACATCACATGCCTAACAATTATAAACCCCGCATTTTAGTCCCATTATCGAAAACTCTTTTCAATATCAAGTGAGACTAAACCGCTAGATTTATAACATTCATCCAGTTATCTCATAACTGTTTGTGAATTCCAATTATTGTATCCCATTCCGGATAAATAGAAAATATTAAACTTTCCGATCGAACATTCGAACACCCAAGTTTTCCCGAAACCGTTCAACACATGAAATAGGTTCAAAGACATTCACTTCATGCCTCAGTACCAACGGTCCAGCTGTAGAAGGGTCAAGCAAATGCCTCACATGTGGCACGCCGTACTGCCCCAAACCCAAAAGTTTAAAGGGCAGTTCAAGACGGTCATATAATCGAGTTAAGGGTTGTTGTCTTCTAGAGGGACCATCACGTTACTTGCACTACTTAGAACGTCTTTAAACCTCAGAAAAATCCAACACTTGGAAATTTTCCGGCAGAGGAAAAGTTGGGTATTTATATCCGGTCGAACTTTTTAACATATTCTAAAGTTATCCGGAAAAACACATAGACGAAATTTAATAATACGATCGAATCAACGATTCCCAATGCAACCCCAGAACACTCAACTCTTGAGTCAAATTAAAAATTCCCAGAAACTCAGCATCATAAAGTAGGAATTACTGTGCAAAAAGCAAATGATGATGTCATCATATGGCCGCGGAACCGCCGCAGAAGCCAGGCTTCTGCCGCGGTTCCGCCGCTCTTTGAACTCATCTCTTGGAAAAATTTGCACCGTAATTCTTAGAATTCCCCGCTGAATTTTTTAAGCATTTTTAATCTGGAAAAAACCCAGTTTTTAGAAAAAGTCCAGAGAGCGTGGAAAAATTAGGATTTCGGATTCGATCGGGTTTCAAACATCGTCTAAGCATCGCCTAAGGCTCTAACCAGGCTTTGATACCACTGTAGGGTTCCTAGGCACTCTCAAGAGGTCTCACAAGGCATCAACCATGCCAATTTTAAATTTTACAAGTGCCGAGAAACTCTAATACGGATCGTTAACTAGAATTTTAGGCGAAAAGAGAAACTAGTTAACAACTTAACTAAAAGTAAGAAGCTACAACCTTTGTAGATCCGGTTCTCCAGTTCCTAAGCTCCACGTAGACGTCCTCTCGCTGTCTAAGTCGGATCTCGGACTCTAGCATCGGCTTCATCGGAGAAATGAGCGGACTAGTCGTCGGCTACGATGCCGAAGATGATCTACGTCGAGGTTACACAAGATCAAGCTCCAACTTCACCAAGTTGTGAAACTTATGAAGAAAACACCCTATACTACTTGGCAAGAGGTAGAGGGTGAAGAAATAGAAGGTGGGTTCACTTTAGAATTGGATTTCTCACACTTTTGCTCAAGATGCCATTAAAGGTGGCAAGCTTTTTCTTGAAGAAGAAGATGATGAAGAAGATAGAATATGATAAGTTATATTTGAAAAGAATAATAAAATGAATACTTATCATCTTCTAACCTTGGTTAGGTGTAGAGAATAGACCATGGTTAGTGGGAATGGTTAGGGTCAAGGATGAAGACAAAATGGTCACTTTAGTCAAAGCTTCATGAACCTTCATGATAAAAAGAAACCATTTTGTTTTCTTTTTATCTATTTCTCATAAAAGAATGGATAAATAAATAAGTGAATAACTCAAAACCCTAACCATTATCATAACCATGGTTTAATTCTTTGCACAAAGCCAAGTAAGAATGTATCATCAAACATGATACAATCAAGTGCACACAAAATGTATCATATATACAATGTGCACTTCAAGTGAGAAAATCCTTTTAAAATGAACCAATACTAGTTAATGCAAAGTAATATATCAAATATATAATTATACATTAAATCATTAAATCAACACTTGATTCAATGATCCGGTCATGTCGCACATAACCGACTAGTATCAAATGAATCGACTTATCGAATCAATCTTTGATTCGGTAACTAGGTTATATCGCATACAATCAATCGAAACATTCATCGCGAGAAAGAAATACGGTATCACATACACGCATTATTCTCGGTCCCGCACATATCTCATATGCGCTCCTATTTCGTTTCGCTTGAGCCAGGAAACCTCTATGTAGGACCCTAAAGACTCGTCAATACGCCGACAGCAGATGATGATCATATCAAGCACCCATAAGCCGCAAGCGGTCTGCTAAACGTAACGGCCACCCGGGTATTGAGCGATCAGAAGATCGACGAGCTAGCCCGCTCACACTCCTGTGAATCCAACCAGTAACACTTACCGTACAGTCCGGTCTGTTCGTCTGATATGTCGCATATCAAGTCTAGGGGTGGTAAACGTCAGACCCCAATAACCAATAAGTCGTGCCGATGTGAGGCTCATAATGGGTCTAGAAAGTACTGGTAACACTTACCAGCAAAACTCTGATTAGCCCTGGCCAGGGACTTCCTTGTTACGGCCAATCGAGCACAGCGCAATATCAACCCCCAATACCGGGAGAGACGAAACCCCTCCTATCGCTCATTGCCTCCATGTGACTCGGGACTGTACCCAAAAACCACCATTTTGCACGCCCTCATGGACGTGGTAAGGTGGAGATCAAAGCACAGTGGGAATCACATAAGACTCTATGACGATCTCGGGTCTACAGACTAACCTGCACAAGTGTCACCTGAGAACTGCCATCTGACGTGAGGTATAATACCATATGGGAGTTCTCGGCGAGTCCGTCCAGTGTACCCAGTCTCCACCGAGCACCCGTATACCATCTCTGATGTCAAACACCAATGGATATGGGATCATCCATCGCCCATCTCATGGGTCGAGAAGCATATACGCTAGTCTACACTGGTATATCGATGCCCCGTCTCGATACACCCACGACTAGGGACCTTGAAGGATGTACCTATGGACTACCATATCCCCACTTGTATGATCTGCATCATAGTCCAGGTAGTCAAGTACACATCCTAAGGGGTTTACCAACATGTAACTGTAAGACAGTTTAAAGAGACAAGTGTACATGTTAAGATAAAGAGCAACCAGATAGCATACTATCATATCGAGCAAGAAAGTCATCTCTATATATGTCCAAGCATCCAATATAAAATACATCATGTGTACAATACTGGCCTCTAGGGCATACATACAACTAACACCACGACCCCCAAATGTGAAGATTCTTATATTCCGGATCGTAGTCCCTGATCATAGCTAGGACCTCCAGGTCTACGGGTGCTCCGGGGATTCCTCCCTCCGAACGAACAAATGGGAATGAGGTATCGAAAGACATGTTTCCTGCGGAGGGACAAAAATTAGACGTCAGTGTTGTAATTCCAACGCTTGGCGTTTTAAAAATTTACACCACACTGCAATGCAGTGGGCAGGGGACCAAATGGGGACCCACAAAATCTGGATGACGGTGCATCAGTTAATAAGACAGCCCCATCATTGGAGGAGACTGTCAATTAATAAAGAGATCCCCAAGAGAATATTCTCATTAATAGGAAATCCCTAGAGACAAGGAGAAAATCTCCTCTTTCAGAGCAAAGCTCTGTCACAGAGTAACATTTGTCAAACTCTGGTCTCAAGGGAATAAAATTTCCCAAAAAGAGCCTAGCTCTGTAATAATGATGGAAAGATTCATCAAAAGAAAAATTTAACTCTTAAAAGAATTAAAAATTTTGGGATCTTAAAGATCCATGAAAACTCTTAGGAGTTCTTCATTTTCAGATCAAAAAGCTCTACATTTGATCCATGAGCAAAACTCTGTTCATGGGTTAAAACCCATGAAACAAGATCTCTGTAGATCTATAGATTTTTGAGAGCTAGACTCTGCTGATGAAACCCCAAAAGAGTTTTCTTTAGATCAAAGATCTATGAGAGCAAGGCTCTGTTAATTAAATTAAATTTAATTTAATTTAAATTTTACCTAAAATGATTCTAGGTTTTGAACTCTGAAGTTCTTGGAAAGAAACGAGAGCAAAGCACTAAAATTCTTTAAAAAAAACAAGAGCAAGGCTCTCAAAACTCAAGTTCTTGAAAATGGTAAAACATTTACTAAGGACCAAGGGTCCTATTTATAGGCGCCTGCGCCCCTTCAACTCACCAGTTGATCTAATGGCTAGGATCTTGCCGTCGCTGCACTCACGTGGGCGTTACGTGAGCGCAACAGTGGGGGGCATTTGTTTCCCCCAATCAGAGCAAACCTCTGTTTGAATTTCAAAAATTCAAAAATTGAAGCAACGCTTCAAATTGCTTGCGCTGCGCGTAACGCGCCACGTGTCAAGAGCTGATGCGTCAGCGCAGCGCCCAAGGCAGCGCGCCCAATCAGAGTAAGGCTCTATTTAAAACAAAATTAAAGGAAGCAACGCTTTAGTTGCGCAAGCGCTGCGCTGCGCGACACATGTCAGCGCAGTTGCGCAAGCGCAGTTGCGCTGCGCTGTGCGCTGCGCGACACGTGTCAGCGCAGTTGCACAAGCGCAGTTGTGCAAGCGCTGCGCTGCGTGACACGTGTCAGCGCAGTTGCGCTGTGCTGTGCGCTGCTCGACACGTGTCAGCGCAGTTGCGCAAGCGCAGTGCGCTGCGCGACACGTGTCAAACGCTGGTGCATCTGCGCCAAACAGAATTAAAATTCCAGTAAGATCTTTCTGTTCTTGTTAAAACAAGAAGATTGTCTTCTGTAAAACAGAAGCCCTTGGATCAAAAATCCAACGGTGGGGAAAACTCCCCAAATCACTCAGAAAATGATCTCTTTAACAAATTTAACAAATTAATGGGCACTATATAAAGTCCCCTAGACCCCAATTCAAAACACATTGAGATCAAAATCAAAAACAACAACACAGAGAATAGAGAGAACTCTGAAGAATTTTGAGAAGAACAAAAAAAAGAGAAAAAATGGTAAAGACCTTTTAAAAAGAAGAATTTCTTTTGAATAGATCATTGATCTAAGAACACGATCAATGATCTTCAATAAAAAAAATAATAATAACAATGCCTTGCATTTTTTTATGAACCATTGGTTCTGGAATCTTAAAGATTCTTCTCTTAAATCCACAATTGGATTAAGTTATTAAAACAGTGCCTTGCACTTGCAAATCTGCCCTGTTGCGCTCCTGGGTTGGCGCAAGCTACCAGAGAGTGCCACGTGTCAGCTATAAACCACTTGCACTATGCGCTCTTAAAAAATAGAGCATTGCTCTTTAAAGTTGGCGCAACTCATCAGAGCGCGCTCCGTGTCAGCGCACTGGCACAGCGCACTGCGCTAGCGTGACACGTGTCACCTCCCCATTCGCTTGCGCTCAATAATTGGCGCAAAGCGCCTGACAGGCCACATGGCCATTGTCAGTTTGATTAATGCACTGCATTATTTATAGAAGGGCCAAACCCAATTAAAAAGGGCCTAACAGGCCTAATAAAATGCTCTGCATCATAAATAAAGGGCAGAGCCCAAACAGATGCTCTGCATCATAAATAAAGGGACAGAGCCCAAATCAAAAAAGGCCTAGCAGGCCAAAAGAAAATGCATTGCATTATTAAACAGGGGCAAAGCCCTAGCACAGGCCTAATAGGCCAAAGATAAAAACGTTGAATGTTCTCAATTGGACTTAGCCCAATCATGGCCGTAAGTCCTCAAACTAAATTGACTGAACAAGATCGCTCTCTTAAATCAATTTACATCCGGTTCAAGGATACATCTCTGAACTCCTCTGACACCTATCGTTGTAATCCTTCAACGACGTCAGAGAGGTGACGGGTCCCGACAACCACACATTGACATGGACTGCGGGGTCCTTAAACCCGTAGACTAATGCGTCCTTAAACACATCCATATGGACTGTGGGGTCCTTAAACACATGGACTTATACATCCTTAAACTAATATCTGTCCTCAAAACGGGAACAATGGACCACCATGTCCCTAAACTGGCAACGGACCGCAATATCCTTAAACTACTTATGGACTACTACGTCCCTAAACTGGAACACTAGAGCCCCCAAACGCTCTTTTGTCGGATCTAAACAATCCCGTTTAAGTTGATCTTAGCCTCAAAGCTGGCTAACGTATCCTTAAACATTCAAACAAACTTTAAGACCCCCAATCAACTTTGGTTCAAGGGTACATCTCCGAACTCCTCTGACACCTGTCGTTGTAATCCTTCAACGTCGTCAAAGAGGTGACGAGTCCTGATGGCCATATATTAAATGGACCACTACGTCCCTAAACTGGAACAATAGAGCTCCTAAATGCTCTTTCCGTTAAGTTGATCTTAGTTTCAAATCAGACTAACGTATCCTTAACGAACGTTTAAGTTGATCTTAGCCTCAATATGGCTAACGTATTCTTAAACTATAACACCAAACCCAAATCTAAGTAAATACGGATTTGGACTAATCCACGTCCTACGGGCGACGACATAAATTAGTCTCCGTATACAATCCACAGGCAACCACAAACAAAAGCAAACACCACGACACGAAATGACCAGCTGGAGAAAGAGAAAGTGGTTACCGCGATGCGGTAGCATAATTAACTGCAGGGGCTTACGCCTGCAGGGAAGAGCGTCCCTACAATCAAAAACCCCTCAATGAGGGGGAATCTGACGAAGTCTGCTACATTGGCCGCATCCGTCTAAACCTCCGATACACGGTGCCATAAATCAACTTGGCATCTTCGGAAAGGTGGACGGATAAAACCAAATAGCATCTGCCTCGAATCACAGGCAATACGCCCACGTCTTGGCCGCCGTTCGGAGGGGAACAACGAGGTCATTTGGATGACGTATTTCCGAGACGGGGTCATATTGATGACGTTGTGTCTGTTGTAATGAGACGAATATTAAAGTGGTCTCTGGGTTGTCTGTGAACCATTGAGATTTGGCTTCTTCTTCTGATGGAGCCTGAGGAGGGCAGGTGTGGTTCCTTCTTTGTTTGCACCCCTGGATTGTATACAGGGATTGATGTGATATAACCTGTAGGGCATAAATTTTATTTCATTTTATTTCTTTCCGCGATGCTATATCATTTCAGCTTTTATATCGCGAAGGTCGCGATTGCCCAATCATTTCGGCTATTTTTCGCGGTGCCCAATCATTTCGCCTATTTATTTTATTTTTACTCGTTGCTTTTTATTGCGAGTTGCCCAATCATTTTGGCTATTTTGCATGCATATATTTTTTTTACTTGCTGATTTTGTTGCAAGTTGCCCTATCATTTCGACTATTTCGTATGGATTTGTGGCTCGCTGGATTTTTGCTGCAAGCGTGGAATTAGACACTGATTTCGGCATCAGCACCGCTATACCTGGGATATTGCCAGGAGCAAATCATCATTTGCCTCTGTCGATATCTAACAAAGGTGGCTTAGGGAACAGGGTTAGAATCCTGTCGACTAAGGCTTTTGGCTTTATGAGCCGTAAGGGTCTCATAAAGGTTTTTCTCCCTGCGAGTCGTGAGGATCTCGTAGGTGCGTTTTCTCCTTAAGAATCGTGAGGATTCTTAAGTGCACGTTCTCTTATAAGTCGTAAGGATCTTACAAGATTGTTTTCTCCTTATAAGTCGAGAGGACTTACAAGGGTTGTTCACCATGTAGACATATCCCTAGTCACGGATGAGACTTCATTAGGGAAATGTTTATTCGTGCCCGTGGATTGTATACAAGGGTCAGCATTGTGCCGCTTGTAGGGTGTTTTGGAAGTTGTGGTGGTTGCTTAAGAACAGGTTTAGATCCCTGTAGCTTAAGACTTTCAAATCTTATGATCCGTGAGGGTCTCATAAAGAGGGTTCTCCTTATGAGTCGTGAGGATCTCGCAAGTGTAATTTCTCCCTAAGGATCGTAGGGATCCCTATGTGTGTTGCTCCCTTGTGAGTCGTAAGGATCTCACGAAGGTGGTTTCTCCCCACAAGATCGAGAGAACCTTGCAAGTGTCTTTCAACGAGATTGCGCCCTTTCGGGTTTTCACAAAACTCGCCGGTAGCCCTGCTGTTTTTACTCACGGAGCCCTTTTGGGTTTTCATCCGTGCCCTTTTTGCTTATGGACATACCGTTTTCTTTTTCTTTTTCTCTTTTTTTATTCTAACGAGGTTGCGCCCTTTCGGGTTTTCACAAAACTTGTCGGTAGCCCTGCTGTTTTTACTCACGAAGCCCTTTCGGGTTTTCATCCGTGCCCCTTTTTGCTTATGGACATACCATTTTTCTCTTTTTTTTATTCTCTTTTTTTATCAGCTTTGGGATGCTGTAACCTACAGTAGTTTATCGACGTCTCGGTCAACAGCTAGTTTTAGGACATAGTGGTCCATTGTTTGTTTAAGGACATTTCGGTCCGTCGTTAGTTTAAGGACGTTTCGATACGTCGTTAGTTTAAGGAAGTTTCGGTCCGTCGTTAGTTTAAGGACATTTTAGTCCGTTAGCCGGCTACTACTTATAGAGTTTGGGCTTAGAAAGATAGCGAGCAAACATAGTCGTCGTCATCTATCATTGACCTAGGCCGTGACTCGTTAAGCGTCGTACTTTTTCAGGAAGCGACCATTTATTGGCCTGAAAGGGCCTTTCGCCATGCATGTCCATGAGTAGATAGGCTCCACCCTGGTAGACCTTGTCTATGATATACGGGCCTTCATAGTTTGGCTTGAATTTTCCCCGCTTGGCACGATTGGGGATCATAGGCCTTTTGACCACTAGCACGAGTTCGCCTTGGCGGAATGTTCTCGGCCTAGTCAATCTTTCATATGAGCGCGTCATCTTTGCTTTATAAGCCTCCAGATTTTGTTGCGCTATGAGCCGGTTTCATCAAGGGCATTGAGCTCCTCAAGCCGAAGGTGAGCATTCTCTTCGTCCGTTAGCTCGTAATGAACTGCCACCCGTAGAGAGGGTAACTCTATCTCGAGGGGGAGTACTGTCTCTGTTCTGAATACCAATGCGTACGACGTTGTGTTCGTGGCCGTTTTGAACATAGTTCGATACGCCCAGAGAGCTTCATACAGTCTCTCGTGCCAGTCCTTCTTATTTCGAGACACCGTTTTTTCACGATCTTCGTCAAGGTCTTGTTAAAAGCCTCAGCTAGGCCGTTAGCTCGGGGATTATAGACTGAGGAGTATCTCCAGTCTATGTTATGCTGTTGTGCTAAGCGGCTGATCATGTGGCTTCTGTAGGCTGGCCCGTTATCGGAGATAATCCGTCGCGGAGTGCCAAACCGAAAAATGACGTGTGTCATGAAGAAATGGAGGATATTCTCCGTCTTCACTTCCCTCAGCGGTACTGCTTCTGCCCATTTGGAGAAGTAATTAGTTGTTGCCAAAATGAATCGATGTCCTCTGGACGACGCTGGTTCGATGGGGCCGATTATGTCAGTCCCCCACATTTCAAACGGCCAGCTAGCCACTGTTGGATGTAGTGGATTCGGATGCTGGTGGATAAAGTCCCCGTGAATCTGGCACGAATGGCATTGCTTCGCGTATTCGAGGCAGTCTTGGATCATCGTGGGCCAATAATAGCCCATCCTTTTGATCTTCAGCTTCATCTACGGCCCGGCTTGGTGAGAACCGCAGAGTCCGTCGTGAGTTTCTTAGATGACTCTCTTTGCCTCTTCAGGTCCCAAGCATCGTAGCCACATAGAATCAAATGATCTCTTATACAGGGATTGACGAAAGCGAAAGATAGAGCTCGTTTCATAAGCTGATGTCTTGAGGACGCATCTTCAGGTGTTCGACGGGATTTGAAGTAATCTATAAAGACTTCTTTCCAATCCTCAGCCTTTTCCTGGTCTTTTATTTGTAGAGTCCTTTGCTCAGTCGCTTCCTTTTCTTCGGACGACTCCGGAGATATTTCTGCCGGTGCGAGAACCCGACGGCTTTGCACAACGATCCTTACGTCATCGAGGTTTTCGTCAGCCAGTTCTTTAGCGAGCTTGGCTAATGTGTCCACTTTGCTATTTTTCGCACACGGTATGCTTTCCAAGGTGTAGGAAGGAATTTGAGTCAGCAGTCGCTGTACTCTCTCGCCGTATTTCACCAACTCAGGCTTGCACGTCTGATAGTCGCCGTTTACTTGACTAACGACCGGTTGGGAGTCTCCGTATATGAGAAGGTTTTCAATTCCTAAGTCGATGGCGATCTCGAGACCTGCTATCAAAGCTTCATATTCGGCTTCATTGTTCGTCTTCGGCTCTGTTAAGGAGAAGGCAAAGCGCATTATCCCTCCTTGTGGAGTCACGAAGATGAGGCCTACCCCTGATTTGATTATGGGGGTGCTTTGTTTGCGCTTCTTCATGGAAGACGCTCCATCAAAATAGAGTTCCCACCGGGTATCATTCCCGTCGATCGTGTCAAATGTATGTTCGTCTGGCAATTCACAGTTCAAAGGAGAATTGGCGGGTATCGGGTGCTCAGCGAGGAAGTCGGCGATGGCCTGGCCTTTCACTGCCTTGAGAGGACGATAAGTTATCGAGAACTCCATCAAGAGGAGGGCCCATTTAGCGAGCCGTCTTGTTAATATGGCCTTTGACATTAAATATTTGAGGGGATCCACCTTTGATATGAGATGGACCTTATGTGCCAACGCATAGTGTCTGAGCTTCGTTATTGCGAAGATCAACGCCAGGCAGTGTTTTTCGATGGGGGAGTAATTGCTTTCTGCCCCCAGGAGAACTCGACTCAGATAATAAAGGACTCTCTCCTTCCCTTGGTCGTTCTTTTGTGCCCATAATGCGCCTAAGGAACCTTCAAGGGCGGTTCTATACAGAATGAGAGATTTTCCTTTAACGGGAGCGGCGAGTACTGGCGGATTCTGCAGGTATTGCTTCATTTCGTCCAGTGCATTTTGGCATTTGCAATCCCAGACGAAAGGGGTTCCCTTCTTCATCAGGTGACTGTAAGGACGGCACTTGCCTGAGAGATTGGCTATGAATCGCCGGATATACGCGAGCTTTCCTTGGAAAGACCGCAGTTGCTTGAGAGTCCTTGGCGGAGGCATTTCCATAATCTCCTTGATCTTTGACGGATCTATCTCGATGCCTCGGTGTCGGATGATGAATCCCAGGAATTTGCCCTAGGAGACTCCGAACGCGCATTTGAGAGGATTCATCTTCAAGTTGTACTGCCGAAAGTGTTGAAATACGGTTCAGATGCTCTAAATGTTCCTCGTATGATTTGCTTTTTACTACAAGGTCGTCGATATAACATTCGACGATTTCATGTATGAGGTCATCAAAGATCTTCGTCATGGCCCTCTGATAAATGGCACCGGCGTTCTTTAGACCGAAAGGAATCACCTTGTAGCAGAATATGCCCAAAGGGGTCCGGAAAGCAGTATGTTTTTGGTCCTCAGTGGATCTTTATCTGATTGTATCCTGATGAGCCGTCCATGAAGGAGAAAACTTCGTGAGTGGACGTGTTATCTATCATCAGCTCAGTGACTGGTACGGGAAAATCATCCTTCGGGAAAGCTTTATTGAGGTCCCAAAAGTCCACGCAGATGCGCACCATCCCATTTTTCTTCATTACTGGGATAATGTTGGCGATCCAATCAGGATACTGAACCTCTTGGATTAAGCCGGAGTCGATTAGCTGCTTGACCTCAGCATTGATGCTCATCTCAAGCTTGAGCCGCATTCTTCTCGGCGCTTGTTTGATCGGCTTGACGTCCTGAGATATCACCAATTTGTGCACAGCAATCTCTGGATCTAATCCTGGCATCTCGGAATAGTTCCATGCAAAGCAATCTTTATGCTGCATGAGCACGTCTTTAAGCGTAGCCACCTTTTCTTCAGACAACAGCTCACTGACGAATGTCGGTCGCGGGTCACTTGCCATCCCCAAATCAATTTTCTTGAAGTTATCTGCAGTAGTATGTATTCTATCTTCTAGCTCTTTTGGCGCCGGTGGAAACTCTGAGATCACCTCGTCATCACTATTTTCGAAGCACCAGGGGAGTTCACCTATATTCTCGGGCTCTTCTTCTAAAAGCGGTATCACGTGACAGGCACGAGCTCACTTCCAAGACCGATGTGGATATGGTTCTACCCTCATGGATTTGGGTTCATGTTTCTGCGGCGGGGTTACCCTCCAGCTGCTGGATAGAGCGAACATGCCTTGTTGATACCGGTTTTCTACCCAGTCTTTAAATGTGAAGCAGTCTTCAATAGGATGTCTCGTTGCCCCGTGATAGGAGCAATAGTCCGGGTGAGAGACTTCGCTTGCTTGCTCGGGGTGATTGGACTACGGGAGGATAATCATTTGATGTTTTATAGCAAGATCAAGTATCTTCTTTATCTTGTCTTAGGGAAAAGAATATGCTCGACTCATCTTTGTTATAAGAGACAAATCCGGAATACTCGATTTCTGACCGCATGGCTTCTTGGACCCGCTTTGTCGTTGTCGAACGCCTTTCCTGTTCTTTGGTTTGTTTCTGCCTCTGCGTCGGGCCTTTTATACAACGGGTTGACAAGGAGGAGCATTTTCATTTTTCGCAGCCTGTTGAAGGAGGCGTTGCGTCCTGGCTTTCTCGTAGATGGCCATTTCGCGATTATGGTCATCTCAAACTTTTTGACCTGCTTCCCTTATAAGCTTGTCCATTTGTTCTTCGAACGACGGACTGGGCATTTTCATGGCGGGAGCTCTTTCCGGTTCACGGTTAGCATCTTCCCATAGAGCGTCTCCTTCCTCATCGAAGTCATGTATGACGTAGTAGTCGCGGAGTAGCTCCCGTTTCTTGGATTGAACATACCTAAGCCCGGTCGTTTCCATTCTTCCATTGGGCAACTTTCATTGGGTCCCGGGAACGTTCCAGATCCTATTATAGAACCGCGCTTGTCACGCAGTTTGCTTAAGGGGTACACCTTGGCGTCTCAAGAGTCTCTTTATTCCGTTTTTGTAATATCTGGGCAAACGGATGGGCTGGAGCCTGTCAAGTGTAGAATCCGCACCATGCCAGATTTCTTTCTCCACTTTGGTTTCCCCAGATCGGTAGAATAGGATCGCCTTTTCACCTTTTCACGTGGGAGGGTCGTAGAATGTCTGTAGTTCCCCCACCCTGTAGGTATCAAGCACGTCTAGCTCTTTATGATGCTTTGGCGGAACCAGGGCAACTTGCAAACTTTGATCTTCACCAGCGAAGGTTTGTATTGATGGCCGAGCAGAGAATATGGCGTTGACCTCATCTTCCGAGTTGTTGCCAAAGATTAACATAGGAGTGGACGGTCCCGGCTTGTTGTACTGGGGCGGACCTAAGTAAACTATATTTTCTTCCTCCTCGGTGTCTCTCCCGAAGACCGGAATGGTGGTGATAGCTTTGTTCTTCGGTTTGTGACATCTTTCCGTGTCCTTAAAGTCTGGCAAGAAGTATTTTGCATCTTCGTACTTGCGGACTTCATTCACGGAGAATGGGTTTAGTTCCCCTGTCACAGTATACTCGAGACTATCCTTGAAATACTTCATACACTGATGCTGTGTAGAAGGGATGATGTTGTACTCGTGTAACCAGGGCCGGCTGAGCAAAGCATTGTAGCATATCTTGGCGTCAATGACGTGAAACTTAATGTCCGTGACATGCAGCCCAAAGCGTAGTGTTAATATTATAGACCCAAGCATCCGTGATGACTGAGAGTCGAACCCGGATATGGTGATTTTGTCGCGAGCGAGGTGCTGAACATTCATGCAGATTTCCTTTAGCACCCTTACGTTAAAGAGGTTGACGGAGGACCCATTGTTGACCAGGATTTTACCTATCTTGATGTCATGACAGTATCCGGAGACATATAGGGGACGGTTGTGCTCGTATGAACCAAGGAGGAGATCTTCATCGCCGAAGGTGATATCGGCTGTGTGTACTTCTTCCAGCTTTTCCTTCATCTTTTCTTCGGCGAGGAAAGCTTGGAATTGCTCAGGCTCTTGCAGTGCCTTGATTAAAGAATCTCCCGCCTCTTTGGATAGTAGGAGGGCATCGAGAATACTGAGCTGCGAGGGTATCTTTCTCAAGTGTACCAGAACGTTGTAGTCCACCTTACTTTTCTTTGGCGGATCCTTGGCTGTCAGCTTTTCGAAAGCTTGGTCATCAAGGATGATATCCTCAGGGACCTTTTCTTTTCCCTTATCTTTTCTATTTGACCCACTGTTCGAGGGCCCAAGATTCTTTTCGAGCAGCGTACGATTGCGCAGTTGAATATTTTCACAGGTCGTTGGCTTTTCCTCTTTTCTCGAGGTGGACTCCTTAAAGAGAGGGCCAAGAGTCATTTCTTCGTTGGAGTCGGTTCCGAAGGTGAGAACTTGCGATCCCCCGGCGTTGACCACGGGACAGTTGCCGATAGTTCTTTTATGCTCCTCGGTCGTACTCCTTTGCTCCCGACGAGTTTTGTGTTTCATCCGCTTAAAATGTTGCCGGCGAGCAACATATCCCTGCCACCATCTTTAAAAGCGTCAGACTCTTCGGTGGGGTGTGAAATCTTTCAATGATATAAGCAGTAGCTAGGATGTGTTTCTGCTTCACCAAGGGCATTTGCTTCGGGGGATGGCAGCTTCATTCCCATCGATATGATTTTGGCGAACCTTTTCCTCGTCTTGAACCTGCTTTTATTTGCAACGGAGGTACTTTGATCTGGTGAGAGTGTTTCGACCCTTTCGTACAGTCGCTGGCGTTTGGCCTTTTCAAATATGGCCATCTCACGCTCTCGAGCAGCTTTACTTTTCAGAAGAGCTTCGTTCAGGAATGCATCAATCATTTCGTCTGACGGCTCCGGAAGTTCCGGCTCAGGATCTACCCCCAGCTTCTCGGTGCAAGGAGCTTCTTCGTCGTCTATCGACGAGTGAGAGATCACATGGAAACTTGCCACGTAATCTTTGGATTCATCCGACGAGTCTTCTCCATTATCGTTATCCTCATCCTCAAGGACGTGGCGAAGAAACTCTTGAAGTGTGACTGGAATCCGCGCCTTCTGGTTATACTCTTCCAGCGCGTCAATCTGCTTTTGCAGGTCCGGGCGCTTGTCACCAGGCTTCACGGGCTTCATGGATTTCTTCTTCTTTTTCGAAGATTTCGACGGCTGGGTGTGAGCGCTTTGGCTATCGCCACCAATCTTTGGAGTTGGGCGCGGCCTCAGCATCCCCTCGATGATCTCAAGTTCCAATGGATTCTTCCACCTAATTGCCGGATATGTGTGGAGATCCTTCAGCATTCTTTTCGTCTTGGCTGAAAGATCAACCACCCAT
Organism: Agapanthus africanus; assembly: GCA_030015575.1. Lineage (NCBI taxonomy): Eukaryota > Viridiplantae > Streptophyta > Magnoliopsida > Asparagales > Amaryllidaceae > Agapanthus > Agapanthus africanus. The sequence continues at coordinate 435,518,343 of JASDDO010000008.1, read as the reverse complement.
GGTGCTTCTTCTACGAAAGAGCATGATGCTCCCGGTGTATCCGTCTTCTTAGGAGTGTGTGGCCGAGGCGGGTTCACCTTCCAATTCTCAGATAATACGAATTTTCCCTGCTGGTATTGATCTTCTATCCAGCTTTTGAAGATGTAACAATTCACGATCGGATGGCCCAACATTTGGTGATAAGGGCAATAGTTAGGATTGCTAATGTCGCCGGGTTGCGGTGGGCGCCTTGGCTCCGGCAGATTGATGAGCCTGTTGCGCAGTGCAAGCTCGAATAACCTCTTCATCTTGTCTCGATGGAACGAGTAAGGGCGTCTCATTTTATCTTCGAGAGATTGAGTTCTGTTATTTTGGCGATCAACTGGCCTCAGGCCACCGGGCTGCTGTTGAGCATTGGCGACGACAATCGCTTTCCCCTTTCCCTTCTCATTTCGTGAGTCTGGCTTTGGAGGAGACGGTCTATGACCCATCTGGTCCATTTGGGCCAACTTGTCAATCAAGGCCTGGAACGTGGTTGGCTTGAAGAACATCATGAATTGGGATATATTTGCATGAGGGTCCAGAGTGCCCATGAACATGCCCACCGCCGGCGCTTCTTCGATGCGTTGTTCGCATTTCGACCACAGATTCCGCCATCAGATTGCGTATTGAACCCACGTCTCGCCTGGCTTCACCCTGGCATTGATCAATGCCGTTATTGGGGTGCGTTCACTAGCACTCGCGAATCGCTGGGTGAATAATAGCTCCATTTCCGCAAAAGTCTTGACGGAGTCGTTTGGAAGTTCAGAGTACCATTCGAACGCTGTCTCCGACAAGCTGCCAACAAACTGACGGAGCAAAAGTTTCTCATCACCTCCGGTGTTACCGCAAAGAGCCCTAAACTGGGCGACATGTTGATGGGGATTGCCTGTCCCCTTGTATACATGAAATTTAGGGATCGTATATCCCGGCGGATACTTTATTTGGTCATACCGGCCTAGATATAGTCGCCCAGTTTTAACAACTTGGCCGGCCGCTTCATTCGCCTGGTGAGCTCGTATTTGCTGAGCAATATAGTCATCCAGAGCGGTCTTGGAAATAGTTTCCTCTTTGGCTGCTGAAAGAGCCGGAGGAGGGTTCGATGTCTCTCCTCTGTCGTCTTCAATAATGATCGGAGGGTCTTCAGCTGGAGGTTCCGGCTGTAATATCATCCCGACCATGTCTTGGAAGAGAAGCACCATTCGTTTTATGTTGGCAGCTTGTTCTGCTGCTTCTCTGTCCTTCTTTTCGAGGACTCTGCGGAGGAAGTCAGCATCGTTTTCTTGTTCATGACGCTGCTCTGAGGACACCTCCGGGCTTTCTTTTGGCTTGGTGAGTGCGGCCATTTGCATCAGCATTTCTTGAAGCTTCTATTGCTGCTCCTGGGCTTTTGTCACGGATTTGGTGAGCGGTCGGTGACCAATCGAAGCGCGGCTTTCCTCTTTTCCGGAAGCCATGTAAATAGTATCCACCATCATGCCCCAGACTTGGGGCATTTGGGCTCAGCGTCTTTGTGATCTGCCGTAGTCACGGGGGCTTTCTCTGGCCTCCTTCTCTTTTGAGTGGTTGATGTTGAGGGGGCCATTGCTGCGGGCACCCAGGTGGTTGTCGTCCTTTGTGGCTTGCCTAGACGGTTCTCTTCCTGCTGAACCTTTAGCTTTTTCTTTCGACGAGGATAGTCATGATCAATCACCGACTCCTGGACCCGTCGCCAGACTTTGTAAACTTTGGAGGACAGCCGCTGAAGGGGCTGCTCCGGCCTTGTTTCTGTAACATTCTCCACCAGTGGAGATCTTTTCAATACGGCGGTAGGAGAGTTCCTGCGCACCTTGTTCAGCAATTCAAAGCTGTTCCCGGTTGGAACAACAGCATTGACTTCCACCGTTGGGGCTGGTGGAGTTAGCCCAGAGGGGGAGTTTCCCTCAGCTTTCCTTACTCGGCGCCAGTAGCGACGTCGAGCGTGCCGAGCTGCTGGGATTGATTCAGCGATGTGGATGGCTTCGTCGTGCCCCCTGTTTTGGAGAAGGGCTGTTGCCAGCGTCAGCCTCTTGAAGACTGATGTCCGTTGAGTAGCAGTATCTAATCTGTCAAAGACAGACTTTTGAGCAGGGACGGGAGTCGGAGTGGGAGCCGGAACAGTCAGTCTTGTAAAGACCGACTCTTTGGCAGGAGAAGCTGTCTTGATGACTTCGGGAGCAGGGATGGCTATCCTCTTCGGAATAATCTTTTTTGGAACTGCGGGCTTCATCATGGGCCCGCATGAACTTTGGCCCAATCTAGCGAAGACTGAGGCGCTGGAGCTGGACGACCCGTTGAGGGGGGCCGCTGTAGTTGCAAGCCGATCAAAGACCGACTTCTTAGGAGCTTCTTGCGATGGTACAGGGGCGCTGAAGCTCATCGGTGGGAGCATGATCCTAAAAAACAATCCAGTGGTGGCCTGAGTCACCTGGTCCACCAGCGTTATGAACAGGGAGGCCGCTTGGGTCCCGTAAGCTATGCTTCCAGATGAGGCAGAACGTGAGTTGCAGTTGCAGCCGGAACACTTCACGCAAGTAGACGCCATTGATTTTTCGCTTTCTGCACCAAGCAAGACACCAAATCTTAGTACCTCGAACCCAAAGGCAACCATTATCAAACCGCGATTCGTTTGCGAACACGACACACGAAGTGTGGAGTGGAAAGAGGAAAAGGTCCTACTGGGCATGCCAGAATCTGTTTCCCGCCGAAAACACGGGAAGACGCGGCAAACGTCTTGCCTGAATTTCGGGGCAGATGCTAATTGGTGCTATCTGTCCACCTCTCCGAAGATACCAAGTTGATTTATGGAACTATATATCGAAGGTTTAAACGGATGCAGCCGATGTAGCAGACTTCATCAGATTCCCCCTCATTTGAAGAGTTTTTGATTGTGGGGACGCTCTTCCCTGCAGGCGCAAGCCCTTGCAGTTAATTACACTACCGCACCGCGGTAACAACTTTCTCCTTCACCAGATGGTCACTTCGTGTTGTGTGTGTTTGTTTTGTTTTTGGTTGCCCGTGGATTGTATACGGAGACTAATTTATGTTGTCGTCCATAGGGCGGGAATTAGACCAAATCCGTATCTTCTTATATTTGGGTTTGGGGTTGGGTTTAAGGATACATTAGCCTCATTTGAGGACTAAGATCAACTTAAACGTAAGTTAAGGACACGTTAGCCTAATTTTTAGACTAAGATCAACTTAACGGGATCGTTTAGGTTCAACAAAAAAGCAATTGGACTCTATTGTTTAGTTTAGGGACATTGCGATCAATTAGTTTAAGGACATTACGGTCCAATGTTAGTTTAAGGACATCTCCATCCAGTGTTAGTTTAAAGATATCTCGGTCTAGGTTAAGGACATCGTAGCCCGTGTGTTTAAAGGGACCCCACAGTCCGAGGTTAGGGACATCGTAGTCCATGAGTTTAAGGACCCCACAGTCCGTAGTTTAAAGACGTCATAGTCTATAAAGTTTAAGGACATGATAGTCCATGAGTTTAAGGACCCCACAGTCCATGAAATGTGTGGTTGTCGGGACCCGTCACCTCTCTGAAGACGTTGAAGGATTACAACGACAAATATCAGAGGAGTAAAGAGATGTACCCTTGAACCGGTGTGAATTGGTCGTAAGATCTGTAGCCCAATTTGGGACTAAGATCTGTTAAATATTCATTAGCAGACGCGCTCAATTAAATATAAGTTGAGCACTTATGACCAATATTGGGCTAAGTCCAATAAACATTTTTTTATTCTGGCTATTGAGCATTTATTTGGGCTTGGCCCTTTTAATAATACTGAGCATTAGATCCTAACATTTTTTTTGTCTTGTATTGAATGCATAGCATTCATCAGAACAATATTTGTTCTGACAGCGCGCCACGTGGCGCGCTAGGCCCTTTGCGCCAATTAAAGAGTGCATTACGCTTCTACCAAGTAGCGCACACGAAAAGGACACGTGTCGCGTTTGGCGCTAAGCGCCAGATTATAAGCGCTGAGCGCCAGATTATGAGCGCGTTGCGCTAGTTTAGTAGCGCACAAGTGAGTGACACGTGGCGTGCTTGGCGCTAAGCGCCAGCTCATGAGCGCAGTGCGCTATTTCAGAAGTGCAAAGCACAAGTTGTATCTGTGGTTGACACGTGGCACGTTTTGGCACTGAGCGCCGGTCCAAAAAGCGCAAAAGCGCAGTTCATGATTGCAAGGCACTTTTCAGTAGCGCAAAGCGCATTTGATCAAATTTATGATCATAGAACAAGTTTATGTTCTTTTTAAAGGAGTCTTTGCCTCAAGATTCAAGAACAACAGTTCTTATTTTCTTTGAAAGGGCTTTGCCTTTGTAGATCAATGATCTGTTAATGAAGTAAACACTTCTTTTATTTTTATGACGGGATTTTTTGATCTCTTTTTATAAAAGATCTTGGTCTTTTGTAGATCTATGATCTTTTAAGAAGATAATTCTTCTGTTTTAATGAGATGATTTCATCTTTTTGTTCAAGAATCATTTTTTACCTTGAAGAAATAATCTTCTTTTGCTAAGAGCTTGCTCTTCTTTCTTTGAGTTTTCTCAAAGTTTGTAGGGGGGTTTCTCTCTATCAGACTTGAAGTCTTGGGGCCTTTATATAGGGCAAATTGATTTGTTAAATCAGTTAAAGAGATCTTTCTCTGATCGATTTGGGGATGTTTTCCCACCGTTGGATTTTTGATCCTAGGGCTTCTGTTTTACAGAAGGCAATCTTCTTGTTTTTAACAAGATTGGAAAGATCTTTCCATAACAGAATTTTAATTCTGATTAATTAATGATTTATCATTATTAGATCTTTTGATCTAATGGTGGGGAATTTTTAATTTCAGCGCTAGCGCACCTACGTTTGACACGTGGCGCGCAGCGCAGAGCACAGCGCAGCCTGCGCTAGCGAACCCATATTTGACACGTGGCGCGCAGCGCGCCTAGCGCTGGATCTGATACGTTGCTTCAACTTTTAACTTTTGAATTTTAAAACAGAGCTTTGCTCTGATTGGGGGTGCGCTGCCTAGGGCGCAGTGCACCTGGTGCTAGCGCATCTGTGTTTGACGCGTGGCGCGCAGCGCGCCTAGCGCTGAATCTGAAGCGTTGCTTCAACTTTTAAATTTTGAATTTTGAAATAGAGCTTTGCTCTGATTGGGGGAAACAGGGGTCAGGATTGACATTAGCCGTGTTCTACAGGACCAGGAGGTGCTCTGGGCGTTTCCTATGGGGTCAGGATTGACATTAGCCATGTTCTACGGAACCAGGATTTGCTCTGTCGGTTGTCTGTGAGCCGTCGAGCTTTGGAATAGGGACCTTGCCACGGCTCCAAGGTTGATTGTCGCATCTGAATCCTGCTGGAATGAGGAGGAACGCTGTTGGTGATCTCTAGGCTGTCTGTGAACCGTCGAGATTTGGCTCTCTTTCTGATGGAGTCTGGTCGGAAGGTATGGTTCCCTTTTTGTTTGTGGCTCTGGATTGTATACAGGGATCGATGTGATCTCACCTGTAGAGCCAAGAGTTTCATTTTATATATTTTTTCTTTCCGCGATGCTCTATCATTTCAGCTTTTATATCGCGAAAGTCGCGATTGCCCAATCATTTCGGCTATTTTTTGCGGTGCCCAATCATTTCGGCTATTTGTTTTATTTACTCGCTGCTTTTTATTGCGAGTTGCCCAACCATTTCGGCTATTTTGTATGCATACATTTTTACTTGCTGATTTTGTTGCAAGTTGCCCCATCATTTCGGCTATTTCGTATGCATTTGTGGCTCGCTGACTTTTCGCTGCGAGTTTTTGGATTTGATACCGATTTAGGCATCGACATCGCTACAACTGGGATATTGTCAGGAGCGAATCATCATTTGCCTCTGTCGATGTCGAATAAAGGTGGCTTAGCGAACAAGGTTAGGAACCTGTCGACTAAGGCTTTTTGACTTTACTAGCCGTAAGGGTCTCGTAAAGGTACTTTCTCCCTATGAGTCGTGAGGATCTCGTAGGTGAGTTTTCTCCTTAGGAATCGTGAGGATTCCAAAGCGTGTGTTCTCTTATAAGTCGTAAGGATCTTAAAAGAGTGTTTTCTTCTTATAACTCGAGAGGACTAACAAGGGTTGTCCACTGTGTAAACATATCCCTAGTCGCGGGTGGGAATTTGTTAGGGAGAAGTTTATTCGTGCCCGTGGATTGTATACAAGGGTCGAGACGCTTGTAGTGCAAAATCAGGGTGTATGACTGCTTAGGAACAGGTTCAGATCCTTATAGCTTAAGGCTTTTGAATCTTATGAGCCATGAGGGTCTCATAAGAGGGTTCTCCTTACGAGTCATGAAGATCTTTCAAGTGTAATTTCTTCTTAGGAATCGTGGGGATCCTTAAGTGTGTTTCTCCTTTGTGAGTCGTAAGGATCTCACGCAGGTGGCTTCACCTTACAGGGTCGAGAGGACCTTGCAAGTGTCTTTTAACGAGATTGCGCCCTTTCGGGTTTTCACAAAACTCACCGGTAGTCTTGCTGTTTTTACTCACGGAGCCCTTTCGGGTTTTCATCCGTGCCCATCTCGCTTATGGATATACTTTTTTTCAGCTTTGGGATGCTGCGGTCCATAGTAGTTTATAGACGTCTCGGTTAACAGCCAGTTTTAGAACATAGTGGTCCCTCGTTAGTTTAAGGACGTTTCGGTACGTTTGCCGGCTACTACTTATAGAGTTTGGGCTGAGGAAGATGGCGAGCGGACATAGGCGTCGTTATCTATCGTTGACCTAGGCCGTGACTCGTCAGGCGTAGTATTTTTTTAGGAAGCGACCGTTTATTGGCCTGAAAGGTCTTTCACCATGCATGTCCATGAGTAGATAGGCTCCACCCTGGTAAATTTTGTCTATGATATACGGGCCTTCTGTAACATTTTAAAAATAATTAAATAAATAATTAAATAAATAAAATTGTTTAAGTGAATTTTGTGATTTTCGGTAAAGTAAAATGTATTTTTCGTAAAACAAAAGCGTAATTATTTTTCACTATAAATTTAAAAATACCTATTTAAATTATGTAATTACTAGTAAATGGTGTTTATTTATGCACTTATAAAATTTTAGTTTAATTAAATATTTTTCCTAAATTAATTATTTTAAATATTAACATAAGCTTTATTTTTACACTAAATTAGTGTAAATTACAAATTTGAATGGTTTTAATTTGTAAAAATGAACCATGGCATATTAGAATTTAATGTGTATCATGCAAAATTTATTTGCAAATTTTTCCAATTTTCTAGAGTTTTCTTGGTTGTTTTTAGTAAAGAAAGTTAAATAAAGCATGAAAAGACTTTATGTGATGTTTCTTTTCATGAAACTTCTACACAATTCCTCCTTCATTCATTTTCTCTTCTCTCTTCCAAAAATGGCCGGCCACACCCTCATGGCAGCCCCCTCCCATTTCCTACTTCATTTTTGTACAAAAATCCATCAAATTACATCAAAAATTCAAGAAAAATTGCACAAAATCCTATTTATTTCCTACCCTTTATTCTTTGCTCTTCTTTACATGGATTTTGGAGATGGATAGCATGAATTTTGGAGGCTCATTTTCATGTTTGGATTTCATATTTTGGAGGTATAAATTTCCTTCTTTTGTTTTATTTCTATTAGATGTTTCATTTAAGCTTAATTAGATTTAATATATTAATTCTATTTACTACTTTTAAAAATTCAAGTTAGGGTTTGAAAAATTAAGTTGTGGTTTTATTAATTCATTAGGGTTATAATAACTAGTTTAACACTTTTACAAATGGAAAATCATGCATAGTTGATATATTGCAAATTGTGATCCAAATTTCTTAAATTAAACCATTTTTAATAAACTAAATTTCTATTTATGGTATATATAGGTGGAATAAAATTCCAATTAATGTTTATAACATTAGATTGTAGTTTTAGTGAGAATATTAGCATGTTAATAGAAAGAAAAACTTAGTTTGATCACTAGTTTCTTTTAATAATTGGAAAATACTAATAAAATGCTATTTTTGTAAACTAGATTTTGGAAATCCCTAAATAAATGAGATTAAAAATATAATTATGGTTTCATCATATCATTATCATCATGAATTGTAGTTTAATACATTAATTAATGCAAAATCATGTTTTGTTGTGGAATTGTGAATTTTTCTTGAAAGATGAAAATTGCTAATGGTTGCAAACTAGAAATTTCAAATTAATGCAAATTTGTGTAATAAAAATATTGTAAGGGGTTGTATAGTCTAGTTATGCTATTTAATGAGTTTTATGACCATTGGTTTCATTTAAATGTCAAGTTTTGAAGAAAAACGGTAAATTGGCATTTTCGAGTTTTACGAAATCGGGCGATTTGATGGATTTCAGTGTTTCGATGAATTAAATTATGTTTTATAATATAAGTAATGAGTTTTAAAACTATGAGTTATTTGTTCATGTTATCTCAATCCATCGGAGTTTGTATGCCGATATCGAGCGATATTTGGTTCTTTTGCGTGCACGGGACATAGGTTTTAACCTATGCTTGTTCCTTGCGTCGTTTTGACTTTTATATGTGATTCAGTTTACGATGCTATTTATATGTTTGCGTTTAGGTACCCCTCACATGGACTGCAGGTGATGAAGAGGAGGATGGCGACACCGTCTTCGGCAGACATGGACCAGGTGAGTAGATGCATATCTACGGAGGGGGGGGGAGGGAAAGTCGGGTGGATGGCGTTTAGCACCCCCGCAACGTAGAATAGGAATTGTACTTATTGACATTAGGAAACCGGATGTGACCCTAGATTCTTAATGAGTAGGACCCTAGTAATGACCCTAGGCTGGACTAGACTGATTTAGGAAGACCATACCAGAGGATGAATACCTTGGAAGAGATTCATAGGTTTCAGGTAGAAACACACACACGCACACACTGAAACTCGACATGGTGTATACGGGTATGTATATATATATAGGACTAGGTATAGGTATATATATTTATACAAAACGTATGTGGGATACATTGATGTGATATGATACACGGGAATGAAACAGTATAACTGGGCTTGATGCCGTGATTCTTGACTATACAGTCGTATTAAAGTGTTAGCGGATCATTAGAGAATGAGATAATGAACAGGTATACATAAATTATAATGGGTAGTGATGATATTGAGGTACATGGAACTCTAAAATAGAACCCGAACTGTAACTTGTGATTGATCACGATATGATATATGTATGAGTTGATTACGACATCATATAGGTGTGACCTGATGTTGATATCATATAGATGTAACTTGATGACGATATGATATCAGTATGACTTAATCACAACATGATACATATGACATGGTATTTCTGAGCATAAGTTAATGAGGTATATTTATGATGGCAATGTTATATAATTGATGTATGCGATTACAGCATAGCACCTTGATCATGACATGTGTTGATGATGATATTATACAAATAATGAGACGCGTAGGTGATATTTGACCCGTACCCCGATATTGGGAGGCCGTACGATGGATTTTACCGTACGAGGCATAGATGTGATGATTGATCCGCACTCTTGATTTGAGGAAGTCGTACTATGTACGTGACGCTATTGAGGCTGGATCGCCAACTATTTGAGATATGGACTCAGACATTAGGTGTACTCCTACTTCTTATCGACTAGTTCTTAGGTTTAGTTTTCCTTAGGGGGTTAGATGGACACTAGTTTAGGTTCGAGTCTTATAGTGGTAGTGGTGATTGTATACCAAATGAGTGGATAACACATATCCGTCTTTACTTTCACATTGTAATCATAATGTTGCATGTTCATACATATATTGCTATAATTAGTATAAACCTTACCTGTTAGGACACCAGCACCATTACCGATGATGCGCATATTCCACGCACACTTATTCGCCGGCTTACACACATTATCATCGGTAATTGTTATGCCACGTACACTTTAGATCATATTATCTTTATTGATAGAATCAGCTAGCAACTAGATCGATATATAATATTGTGATTACTCTCAGATGTTAGTCTAGACATGGCAATTATTACTTAGACATTCATGCATTCATATTTTCATGTTATCATGCAGTAGTATAGGGCATATGCCGACACTTATCATATACTTACTCACGATTTTGAGATTTGGATTTCTATGAGATTTCTGGATTTTTGGGAAAATCCGCAAGAATATATAAGAACTTCTCTCTCTCTCTCCTCCTCTCTTTTTAAAATATAAGATGCGGTTTTCTCGTGATGTATATGTCGTCCACTATGAGATTTCATGCTTTCTGATGGATTTCGAGACCCGATTCGAGGAGTGGATGAACCGTCTCGGGTACATGGTAGGCCCGGTATGGTACCCCGGGGCAAGAAGATCGAGTTGTAGACGATGAGCCTGGCAGGGGAAGGCTACCTACCGGTGATGTCTGCCGCGGCGGATATCCGGAGGATACCGACCGTTGTCGTGAGATTTGATGATATGGGCCGATCCGGACTGACGGAGTCCGAGATATTGAGACTATGATACATTGAGATTATGAGGTATTGAGACTTGAGATTTACATGTTTTGTGTCGATGCTTGACACGGATTTCATGGATTTCATTGTTGATATTTCAGATTTCTATACACATTTTGCTATGATAACAGCTAAAGATTTCTTATACAGATATATCCGGATTTCAGTATTGATTATTTTACATTCATGGCGCATGCATATCCATTCATATGACATAGTACTATATGAGGCACTGACACAAGCAGGGAGTATCTGCATTTACACGTAGTATTACCCTGCTATTACTAGGTGATTGGGATATAGTAGTGTATTATTTTATGACCTAGGATAGCGTCGTGCATTCGATTTCTTTTCGTAGATGTTTTCTACTCACGAGTTGGCAACTCACCCTTGTTGTGCCAAATTTTATTACAGGTTCGATGTACAGGTTTCCCTGGCAGCTTGCTGGCACATCTTTTCTTTCAGGGTGATTTGCACGGTAGGTTGGTTCACTTGTATCTGGACCGCCATTGTATTTGTATTATTTCATTTGTATCTAGAAATATCCATCAACCATACCTGTATTACTTGATAATTTTATTGGACCAGTCTTTTATTTCGACCTTAGAGTCGCGCATGTATTATTCTGATCTGGTGGTTTTGTTTTCTTTTGAGTTTTGAGCCTCGCCCTTTGGCGTTGTATATTATTGTGCTTGTTGTGGTTGTTTCCGCCTGTTGGCGTTGAGCTAGCTCCCGTTTGGGGATGCTTTTTATTGTTTATGTATATTATACTTGTTGTACCCGTTTTGGGCCAGTTTTTACAGAGGAGACTCTGCCAAAATTTTTGGGAAAATTTGCTGATGCTTTTAAACTTGTTTTTCTTCATGTTTTCTTTTACTTCTTCTTCTTTTATATGGTTTAGATTTCTGGGCTTCGGCTTACTTAGGTTACGTGGCGCCTCTAGACGCTTCGTAATCTAAGTGCCGGTCACGTTCCGTACTTTCGGATCGTGACAAAGTTGGTATCAGAGCGCTAGGTTTAACCTTGTATAAGTCTAGCTGACCCTTGGTTGATGGAGTAGGCGACTGAGATTGAGTGACGTACCGTGGGTATGGTCCGCGGCATACTTACGATACGCTACTCTTCTTAAGTAGCCTTAGGATGTACATTTGTTTGCACCGCATTTCATTCGTTCCTTTGATCTATCTTCGTCGATATCGGAGGGTGGTTTCTGTTACCACGGGCGCACGGGCAGAGGGAGTTGTGGCTCGAGTGCGATAACCATTAGGGTATTGGTTATTCTTGAGGAGTGAAGCATTGTTTAGCGTGCGGACGAAGGGTATTCACATGCCGTCCAGACGAAGTTAAAGGGTTCGAACGATTATCAGAAAACCATTTTCCCAAGTTTAAAGTATTCGGAAGAACATGCAGGTATTTCGATGGACCCTCTAGAAGAATGAAAGCCTAACTCGACATAATGACCACGAGAACGCCCTTGAACCTTAGGGTTTACGGCAGTTCCGCGGTGCCATTAGTGAGGCCTGGGTTTGCCCTTCTACTGCTGGATCATCGATGCTGGGGCATGTACCGGATATTTTTAAACTGTACTTGAGTGTTGAGCTCTCGGGGAATTATGGGATTTTGATGGATCGATCGAAAATTTTAATGTAGTCCGGATATCAAGTGAAGGGATCGACTACGTGGGAGACTCTAGATATGAGTATTGCCGTTAGTAGCGCAGCCAGCACAGCTACGAAGGGACGAGTTCAAAGCAATCGACATCAGAGGAAAGAGGCGCACATTGACGATAGTGTTTATGATTGTGATTTAGTGATTTGAATTTCATATTTTCGTTGGTTGGATTTTGGTATTTTGAGGATTTTGTTATACGATTGGTATTTCTTATGTGTACCTTCATAACATTCTATTTGTGTTTCATATATCAGTTGTATTGATGTTGTTTAGTACATACCCAGTGCACTTGATTTGGTTTTAATACCTTTTGTGATGTTGATTTGATTTCGTGCATAGGGGTTACACATGATTTTGACATATGTTTCGACCTAGTTTTCATGCATTTTTATACTGTGACTTCGATTTTGATATTCGATGTATGTTTTCGTGCACCATGTGCACCTGATTAGGATTCTTGCGCATACTTGGTGCACTTGATGCGATTTTGTGCACACCAGATGCACTAAATCGGGGTTTTGTGCAGATTAGATGCACCTGATAATAAGTCGTGCACGCCCGTTGCACTTGACAGATGTTTTTGGTGCACACCTGTTGCACTTAGTTTTGTTGTTGTGTGTATTCATGGTATCTGTATTTGGTTTCGATTTCAGTGCGCACCGAACGCACATGATATTTTATTGATGTGATTGGGATTGATTTCAGTTTGAGCAGTGTGTTTTTATAATCATTACTATTTGATTTAGTAACCAGGCGGGACGTGTATGTTAAATAAAAGATATATATATATATATAGTTATTTTTTTAAAATAAACGCCCGCTACTTATGCCGTGACACGTGCATCACACGGCGATTTTCAAAAGGGGTTTTTGCATATTTCTTTATCCAGATATTTGGACGATTTTACTATGATGCACACTATATATGAGTTATAGTTTTGATATATATTACGTTGGGTTTTCATATTGGGTTTTGATATTTTATCTTTACCATAACTCCGATGATTGCGTTATGCTTGACGGAGTTGATTTTAGTTACGTATTGATGATTTCGGAACCCCGACGATTTGAGTGCTTTGCTAAATGTTTTGGTATTTGGAGGGGGAGTTTTAATTTAAATCCGGGGACCGAATTTCTTAAAGGGGGGAAGATTGTAATATTTTAAAAATAATTAAATAAATAATTAAATAAATAAAATTGTTTAAGTGAATTTTGTGATTTTCGGTAAAGTAAAATGTATTTTTCGTAAAACAAAAAGCGTAATTATTTTTCACTATAAATTTAAAAATACCTATTTAAATTATGTAATTAATAGTAAATGGTGTTTATTTATGCACTTATAAAATTTTAGTTTAATTAAATATTTTTCCTAAATTAATTATTTTAAATATTAACATAAGCTTTATTTTTACACTAAATTAGTGTAAATTACAAATTTGAATGGTTTTAATTTTTAAAAATGAACCATGGCATATTAGAATTTAGTGTGTATCATGCAAAATTTATTTACAAATTTTTCCAATTTTCTAGAGTTTTCTTGGTTGTTTTTAGTAAAGAAAGTTAAATAAAGCATGAAAAGACTTTAAGTGATGTTTCTTTTCATGAAACTTCTACAATTCCTCCTTCATTCATTTTCTCTTCTCTCTTACAAAAATGGCCGGCCACACCCTCATGGCAGCCCCCTCCCATTTCCTACTTCATTTTTGTACAAAAATCCATCAAATTACATCAAAAATTCAAGAAAAATTGCACAAAATCCTATTTATTTCCTACCCTTTATTCTTTGCTCTTCTTTACATGGATTTTGGAGATGGATAGCATGCATTTTGGAGGCTAATTTTCATGTTTGGATTTCATATTTTTGAGGTATAAATTTCCTTCTTTTGTTTTATTTCTATTAGATGTTTCATTTAAGCTTAATTAGATTTAATATATTAATTCTATTTACTACTTTTAAAAATTCAAGTTAGGGTTTGAAAAATTCATTAGGATTATAATAACTAGTTTAACACTTTGACAAATGGAAAATCATGCATAGTTGATATATTGCAAATTGTGATCCAAATTTCTTAAATTAAACCATTTTTAATAAACTAGATTTCTATTTATGGTATATATAGGTGGAATAAAATTCCAATTAATGTTTATAACATTATATTGTAGTTTTAGTGAGAATATTAGCATGTTAATAGAAAGAAAAACTTAGTTTGATCACTAGTTTCTTTTGATAATTGGAAAATACTAATAAAATGCTATTTTTGTAAACTAGATTTTGGAAATCCCTAATTAAATGAGATTAAAAATATAATTATGGTTTCATCATATCATTATCATCATGAATTGTAATTTAATGCATTAATTAATGCAAAATCATGTTTTGTTGTGGAATTGTGAATTTTTCTTGAAAGATGTTGAAAATTGCTAATGGTTACAAACTAGAAATTTCAAATTAATGCAAATTTGTGTAATAAAAATATAGTAAGGGGTTGTATAGTCTAGTTATGCTATTTAATTAGTTTTATGACCATTGGTTTCATTTAAATGTCAAGTTTTGAAGAAAAACGGTAAATTGGCATTTTCGGGTTTTACGAAATCGGGCGATTTGATGGATTTCAGTATTTCGATGAATTAAATCATGTTTTATAATATAAGTAATGAGTTTTAAAACTATGAGTTATTTGCTCATGTTATCTCTATCCATCGGAGTTTGTACGCCGATATCGAGCGATATTTGGTTCTTTTGCGTGGACGGGACATAGGTTTTAACCTATACTTGTTCCTTGCGTCGTTTTGACTTTTGTATGTGATTCAGTTTACGATACTATTTATATGTTTGCGTTTAGGTACCCCTCACGTGGACTGCGGGCGATGAAGAGGAGGATGGCGACACCGTCTTCGGCAGATATGGACTAGGTGAGTAGATGCATATCTACGGGGGGGAAAGTCGGGTGGATGGCGTTTAGCACCCCCGCAACGTAGAATAGGAATTGTACTTATTGACATTAGGAAACCAGATGTGACCCTAGATTCTTAATGAGTATGACCCTACTAATGACCCTAGGCTGGACTAGACTGATTTAGGAAGACCATACCAGAGGATGAATACCTTGGAAGAGGTTCATAGGTTTCAAGTAGAAACACACACACGCACACACTGAAACTCGACATGGTGTATACGGGTATGTGTATATATATATAGGACTAGGTATAGGTATATATATATATATACACAACACGTATGTAGGATACATTGATGTAATATGATACACGGGAATGAAACAGTATAACTGGGCTTGATGCCGTGATTCTTGACTATACAGTCGTATTAAAGTGTTAGCGGATCATTAGAGAATGAGATAATGAACAGGTATACATAAATTATAATGGGTAGTGATGATATTGAGGTACATGGAACTCTAAAATAGAACCCGAACTGTAACTTGTGACTGATCACGATATGATATATGTATGACTTGATTACGACATCATATAGGTGTGACCTGATATCGATATCATATAGATGTGACTTGATGACGATATGATATCAGTATGACTTAATCACAACATGATACATATGACATGGTATTTCTGAGCATAAGTTAATGAGGTATATTTATGATAGCAATGTTATATAATTGATGATGCGATTACAGCATAGCACCTTGATCATGACATGTGTTAATGATGATATTATACGAATAATGATACGCGTATGTGATATTTGACCCGTACCCCGATATTGGGAGGCCGTACGATGGATTTTACCGTACGAGGCATAGATGTGATGATTGATCCGCACTCTTGATTTGAGAAAGTCGTACTATGTACGTGACACTATTGAGGCTGGATCGCCGACTATTAGAGATATGGACTCAGACTTTAGGTGTACTCGTACTTCTTATCGACTAGTTCTTAGGTTTAGTTTTCCTTAGGGGGTTAGATGGACACTAGTTTAGGTTCGAGTCTTATAGTGGTAGTGGTGATTGTATACCAAATGAATGGATAACACACATCCGTCTTTACTTTCACATTGTAATCATAATGTTGCATGTTCATACATATATTGCTATAATCAGTATAAACCTTACCTGTTAGGACACTATCACCATTACCGATGATGCGCATATTCCACGCACACTTATTCGCCGGCTCACACACATCATCATCGGTAATTGCTATGCCACGTACACTTTAGATCATATTATCTTTTATTGATAGAATCAGCTAGCAACTAGATCGATATATAATATTGTGATTACTCTCAGATGTTAGTCTAGACATGGCAATTATTACTTAGACATTCATGCATTCATATTTGTTAGTTATATGTATGCCCTAGAGCCCATTACTGTACATTGGATGTATATTGTAGTGGATGCTGGGACATATATAGGTAGGACTTTCTTGCTCGACATGATAGTATGCTATCTGGTTGCTCTTTATCTTAACATATATACTCTCTGTCTCTCTGATTACATGTTGATAAAGCCCTTAGGATGTGTACTCGACTTCCAGGACTATAATGAAGATCATACTAGTGGGGCCTGGGTAGTCAATGAGTACATCCTTCATTGTTCCTGGTCGTGGGAATATCGAGACGGGGCATCGATATTCCAGAGTAGACTAGCGTATATCTTCTCGACCCATGTGATGGGCGATGGATGATCCCATATCCATTGGTGTTTGACATAGGAGATGGTATGCGGGTGCTCAGTGGAGACTGGGTACACTGAACGGACTCGCCGAGAACTCCCAGATGGTATTATACCTCACGTCAGATGGCAGTTCTCTGGTGACACTGGTACAGCTTAGTCTGTTGACCCGAGATCGTCATAGAGTCTTGTGTGTCTCCCACTGTGCTTTGATTTCCACCCTACCACGGCTCTACTGAGTCCTGCAAACAGGGGTTTTTCGGTACAGTCCCGATTCACATGGAGGCAATGAGCGATAGGAGGGGATTCGTCTCTCCCGGTATTGGGGGTTGATGTTGCGCTATGCTCGACTGGCCATAACAGGAAATCTCTGGCCAGGGTTGCAGTGATATACTGGTAAGAGTTATCAGTAGTTTCACGATAGTTATGGACCTTACGTCGGCATGACTTATCAAGCTATTGGGGTCTGACGTTCACCACCCCTAGGCGAGATATGCGACATATCAGACGACGAGACCGGACTGTACGGTAAGTGTTACTGGTTGGATTCACAGGAGTGTGAGCGGGCTTGCTCGTCGATCTTCTGATCGCTCAATACCCGGGTGGCCGTTACGTTTAGCAGACCGCTTGCGGCTTGTGGGTGATTGATATGATCATCATCTGCTGCCGGCGTATTGACGAGTCTTTAGAGTCCTACACAGAGGTTTCCTGGCTCAAGCGAAATGAAATAGGAGTGCATATGAGATATGTGCGGGACCAAGAATAATGCGTGTATGTGATACCGTATTTTATTCTCGCGATGAATGTGTCGAATGGTTGTATGCGATATAACCTAGTATTCGAATCAAGGATTGATTCGATAAAACGATACATTGTATACTAGTCGGTTGTGTGCGACATGACCGGATCATTGAATCAAGTGTTGATTTAATGATTTGATGCATAATTATATATTTGATATATTACTTTGCATTAACTAGTATTGGTTCACTTTAAATGGATTTTCTCACTTGAAGTACACAACTTGTATATGTGATATACTTTTGTGCACTTATTTGTATCATGTTTGATGATACATGCTCACTTGGGTGTAGTTTTGGTTTAAACCTTGGTTATGTAAATGGTTAAGGTTTTTATTTATTTATTCATTTATTTATTTCATTTTGGCAAGAAATAAAATGGTTGCTAGTTTTGTTTTATATTGAAAGTTCATGAAGGTTTGAAAAGTTAACCATTTTGTTTCTTTCCTTTAACCTAACCATTCCACTTAACCCTAGTTTATTCTCTACACCTAATCATGGTTTGAATATGATAAGTATTGATTTTCTTTTCCATTTTTAATTAACACTTATCATATTCTTGCTTCTTCTTCTTCTTCTTCACTTCAAGAAAAAGCTTGCTATCAACAATGGCAACTTGTGAAAATGAGTGAGAAATCCAATTCTAAAGTGAACCCACCTCCTATTTCTTCATCTTCTACCTCTTGCCAAGTAGTATAGGGTGTTCTCTTCACAAGTTTCATGACTTGGTGAAGTGGGAGCTTGATCTTGTGATGCCTCTACGTAGATCATCTTCGGCATCGAAGTCGACGACCTAGCCCGCCCATTTTTCCGATGAAGCCGACGCTTGAGCCCGGGATTCGATTTGGACAGCGAGGAGACTTCATTGCGGAGCTATGGAGGTGGAGAACCGGATCTACAAAGGTTGTATTTCCGTTCTTTTAGTTAAGTTGTTAACTAGTTTCATTTGTCGCCTAAAATTCTAGTTAACGATCCGTATTAGGGTTTGTAGGCACTTGTAAAATTTTAATTGGCCATGTTTGATCACTTGTGAGACTTCTTTAGTGTGCCTAGGAACCCTACAGTGGTATCAGAGCCTGGCTAGAGCCTTAGGCGATGCGTAGACGGAATTAGAAGTCCGATCGAATCAAAACCTAAACCCAAATTTGCTCTCTGGACAATTTTGAAAAACTGGGTTTTTTCTAGATTAAAAATATGCAGAAAACTCAGTAGAATATTCTAAGAATTACTGTTTAAAACGGGGGCTCTAAATCGTTAATAGTGCGGCGGAACCGCCGCATATGCATGCCTAATGCGGCGGTTCCGCGGCAAGTTGGTCTCTTCAGACAGTTTTTTCTGCACAGTAATTCTTATATTCTATTGTTGGTGTTTCTGGGAATTTTTAATAATTTTTAAAGAGTTGAATTTTCTGGGTTGTTTTAGGGACTCGGTGTTTCGATCGGATTGTCTAATTTTGTCAGTGTGTTTTTCCGGGTATTTTTTAGAATATGTTAAAAAGTTCGACCGGATATAAATACCCACTTTTTCTCCTATCGGGAAATTTCCAAGTGTTGGATCTTTCCGTGGTTTAATAACGTTCTAAATAGTGCAAGTAACGCAATTGACCCTCTAGAAGACAACAAACCTTAACTCGATTATGTGACCGTCTTGAATTGCCCTTTGAACCTTAGGGTTTGGGGCAGTACGGTGTGCCACATGTGAGGCGTTGGCTTGACCCTTCTACGGCTGGACCGTTGGTACTGAGGCACGAACTGAATGTTTTTAGACTCATTTCATATGTTGAGCAGTATCGGGAAAACTTGGGTGTTCGATTGTTTGATCGGAAAGTTTAACATTTTCTATCTTATCCGGAATGTGATACAATAATTGAAATTCACAAATAGTTATGAGATAACTGAATGAATATTATAAACATAGCAGCTTAGTCTCACTTGATCGGTTGCCACGGAATTTTGATGTGATCAAAAGTCCGTCGCAATCACGTAGCGTACGCGGATACTCGCCGGGTAAACTTAATAGACAGCCTCACCCCATAGCCCCGACCAAGTGACTGTAGGAGAACCCCGTCGCCGAAAGCATCCGTTCGGGTGCTCGCGGCAGCGGTGTTCCGCCTTGGTGCACTTCGTCGACGGCGTCGGGGGTGCGGCCGCCTACTAAAGTTTGCGACGAGTATTCGATCAAATTGTCGGGAATCCTGTTGAATTACCCGACTTGATATTGAAAAGTGTTTTCGATTTTGAGACTAAAATGCGGGGTTTATAATTGTTAGGCATGTGATGTCTAAGTATTTCATTTGATTAGGCATGCGATGTCTAAAGAGATTGCGGATTCCAACTGTTGTAGTTTTACACTTTCTTTTCTGTGACCGTAAGTGTAACATGTGATATCGCCGGTTTCGTTGCTATATGTCAACGACAATTGGGATGCGCATATTTACTTACGTTGATGACATGTGATGTTATGTGTTGCTGGATATGTTAAATTGGATCGTCGTGTTTGAATAGCCGGGGGGTTTTTATGTGAGATGAGTGTTTTTCATTTTCATTCATGTAAAAACATGTATGTAATATTCTTTTATTGGGGCACTTCCAGGTTGCGGAAGATGTCACCGTTGATGTATATTATTTACTTTTCTGCACTAGGATAGACCCAAGGTGGGGAGCACAAGTAACCGGGTTCTAGGGTCCAGTGGGAGACCATCTCGAGGAGTCGAGTCCGGGTCTCCTAACCCTAGAATTGGTAGGGTTGCTTGCCGCTCTCGTAGGGGTCTAGGGGTGTGGGATTGGCTATTCATCACGACCGTGGAATCCGTGTTTTATACTGGCTCGTATTGAAAACACGGACGTCCTAGTATATCTAATATTTCATATGATATTTTCTGCTGCGTTATCTGCGATGTGATCATGTGATGTTCTGTGATAGATATAGTATATAGTATATATGATATATTATATAAACGTTGCTTATGTTTTACACCCGCGCTAGCCCTGCCCCGCTCTGCCGTTAGTTACCTAACCTAACGGTGCAGACGGGACATCGAGACGAATGCGGATGGCATAAGCGTACGTTATATTTATCTGTGATGTTTAGGTGGACTTAAATGATAGGATATTCATTAATGAGATTAATGAAAGAAAATAAACCTAATTGATGTTGTGGAATCAAATTTCAAAATAAAAACATGTAGCTACAGTTCTTGCTTTGCATCGCGGTGTTCATTATAGAACATCCTGCACCTTATTCGATGAGGAAAGGACCGAGATCCCTTCACCGGGAGTGACTCCTTTAGCAATAACTGACAGATGCTACAACCCTCGGTTTGTCTTTGATCGCTTCTATAGTTTCCGCTTTGCACAGTGATATATATGATATATCCCGCACCTCATTCGACGAGGAAAGGGCCGACGATCCCTTCACCGGGAGTGACCCCTTTAGCAAAACTAGAAAAGCCTCGAAAACATTCCATTTAAAAACCATTTGATTCCGCAACGAGATCAAGTTCAAAGCGTTAAAGGTTTTCATAAAAACCATTCGCAACCCTCCGTCATTTTAGGAAGTAGAGTACTTAGTATTCGTGCTGTGTTTGTTGACCATAGTCAAGGCACAGTGTACGGTAGCTAAGTGATGTCTTCCTACACCGCATATGATGCGATTAGTTAGGACAGTCGCGTGACTTTGTTGACCTTAGTTAAGGGTCATGTGGGTGGGTCTAATTAATCACGAAATGACGGGTAGAACTTGACTAGTACTTATGATTTGTTGACCATAGTTAAGGTCATAAGTGTTAGGGGTAAAAACCATTATCGGGAGTTTCAAGTGTTGAAACTTGCAATGAGATTGCATACCTTCTATGTGATAGTTGGATCCCGATACCCACTGCGAGTAATTGTTACTCCTGGGAGAGTTTTGCACTTTGCAATTAGCCGATCAAGTAGGTGTCTAGAAAGGTGTCAACGGGGTTACGCCTCTGGGAAAACGAGGTTTACTGTAATTAGGTCCGTGCGAAAGCACGGGGAACCTCCCTCAAAGTACCGACACTGGCCTGGCTGAAAGATTGGCGAACTTGTAAAGTGTAATTAATCCCAGCTAGTCTTTCCTTTTAGGGTTTGAAGGAAGATTTGATAAAAACAGTGGGAGCCATCCTGATTAGATAAAATAATAACCAATCTATTCTTGCAAGAGCGCACGCTGAGTGTTTTCTTCTCTCTCTCTCCTGATAGCGACCATATCACGCCTTAATCAAGATAATAAAATGGATGTATTGACCGAACCCGCTTGTTATAATGAGCTGGGGAACGTTGGTCCCGCTCCAACTTATAATTGTTATAAGACAGGGCAGGAATTAGGGGAATACCAGGATTCCCATGCCGCCCAAACGAAGAAAGTGCATATGATGCATCTCCTTCGGGTGTGTTCATTACAAAGAACTGTTTCTCAGTATCCTCTGCATCCTGGGTATATGATACCGGATCAGGATCCCAGATATGTAATCTGTTACATAGGGCTACAAAAAGGTAGAAAAACTGAGAACGGGTGATAAGTTTCATGAGACAGAAAACGGGGCAAGTGTTGCAGCCAAGTCTGTTGGTCACTGTCACCCTGTATTACTAATACATTGATTCTGAACAAATGCTATTAGATACCGAACCTGATATACAAAATCATATCAGTCTCTTTATAAGTAAAGAATTAATAAAATTTTGTATTGATGGATAATGTTTTGAACATTTCCTATATTAAAAGTTGATCGGTTCAGGCACGTTATCTAAAAGCATTGACGTTCTAAATCAAACTACAGTTCCTCGTATACAGAACACACACAAGAGGAAGAGTTCAGAAATGAACGAATCCTTCTTGAGGCATTGTAGACTAGGTCATATCACTGCGACCCGACTGGATGAAGTTACATTTTAGATGAATATTTAAATCAGTTTGAGTTTACATCTTGTGAAACTTGCCAGTCATGTCACAAAGATAAGATGACCATAGCTCCGTTTACTGAAAACAGAGAAACAGTTAGTAAACTCTTGGGACTGATACATGATGATGTATGTAAGGTCTCCTGTCTACACATGCCAGAACTGGTTCTTTATACTTCATTATATTCTCTGATAATCTCTCAAGATTCAGACATATGTTCCTGTTGAAATATAAGTCCGAACCTTTTGAGGTATTCACAGAATATAAGTAGAGAGTAGAGAACCAAAATACGGGTATAAGTATTATGTCCTATGATGAGATCAGGGAGGAGAATACTTGTGCATGGAATCCTTGGACTATTCTAAAGGAAAATAAGATTCTCTCTCAGTATTACTCCTCTGAATACACCACAGCATAACGGTGTATCGGGGCGGAGCAATCACACAATATTAGATATGGTGTGCTCTATGATGAGTATTACTGAGTTACCTATTTCATTTTTGGGTGTTATGCGCTTGAGAAGCTGCATACCTATTGAATTAGGTTCGAATCAGATCACTGCCTACCATTCCATATGAGATATGGTATGGGAAGAGCCCATATCTTAAGTTAGTTAAGATTTGGGGTTGTCCAGCCTATGTCTAAAAAGCAAAATCTGGACAAGCTCGAGGCAAGGTCAGTTCTGTAGAACTGGAAAGGTTCCAGATATACAAAACTGCAGCTGATGATTTGACAGAACCAAAGGATTCAATAGTTCCCGACGAACCTCAGCCTCTCCGCCGATCTAGCAGGGTTCCTCACCTGCTTGAGAGATACTTCGGTTTCTCGATGACAGTGGGAGCAAGGATTGCATCATGAGATGATGACCCAACTAGATTCGAGTAGGCCATCAAGAGTAGGGACTCTGTAAGAATGGCTGGATGCTTAGCGATCTGAGATGGAATCCATGTACACCAACAAAGTATGGACTTTAGTTGCGATATCTGAAGGGTTAAATCCCCATCAGGAGCAAGTATATCTTGAGAAGATTACTTGGTGTAGATGGAAAAGTTGAGACTTTCAAAGCTAGACTCATTAAAGGTTTTAATCATCAACCAGGCGTGGATAATGATGATACCTTTTCCAGTGCCTATGCTTAAGTCCATCCGGATCCTACTTGCCACGGCTACATACCATGACTACGATATCTGGTGGTTGGGTGCCATGACTAATTTTCTAAATAATGATTTAGAAGAGAACGTCTATAAGAACACAGCCAGAGGGCTTCGTAAACAGTGGGAACAGCGGAAACATGTGCAAGTTGCTTTACAGGATAAAGCAGGCATCGCGGAGTTGGAACGTCTGTTTTGATGAATTAGTCAAACAGTTTGACATCATCAAAATGGTAGATGAACCTTGTATATACAAAGAGGTAGTAGAGAGTATAGTAGTGATCCTCGTAGAGTACGTGGATGACATACCCTTGATAGGGAAGGCGTTTCTTATGCTACGCACGGTCAATCTCCGCTTATCACAACCATTCTCCAAATAGGATAAAGGTGATACCACCTCGATCCTGGGGAGAATCACTGGAAAAGTTCCAGGGTGATGAGGACGACTGAATGTCAGTCGCAGGCATTGTCTTTGCCCTCGGTAAAGGGACGGTATGTTGGAAGAGTTCCAAGCTAGATACCGTGGCAAACTAGACGATAAAGGTTGGTAACATCGTTATTAAAGATACTACCAAAGAGGCGGTTTGGGTGTATATTGGTTCATAGGATGAACTAGGTTCCTACCATTGTATGACAATGGAACTGTGGCTTTGGCCCTGGAACCCTGGTCCCATCAGTGACCCAGACATATTCTGAGGCAGCATCACCTGATCATGGAGATAGTTGATCTCGAGGGTGATCGAGGTTAGGAGAGTAGACTCAGAGGACAACACGACGGATCCACTCACGAAGGCCTTTTCCCAAAGAGAGACTTTTAGGGGATGGTTGAGTATTAGATACTACAACTACTGCTACAGATGGCCCTAGTGCAAGTGGGAGATTGTTAGTTATATGTATGCCCTAGAGGCCATTACTGTACATTGGATGTATATTGTAGTGGATGCTGGGACATATATAGGTAGGACTTTCTTGCTCGACATGATAGTATGCTATCTGGTTGCTCTTTATCTTAACATGTATACTCTCTGTCTCTCTGATTACATGTTGATAAAGCCCTTAGGATGTGTACTCGACTTCCAGGACTATGATGAAGATCATACTAGTAGGGCCTGGGTAGTCAATGAGTACATCCTTCATTGTTCCTGGTCGTGGGAATATCGAGACGGGGCATCGATATTCCAGAGTAGACTAGCGTATATCTTCTCGACCCATGTGATGGACGATGGATGATCTCATATTCATTGGTGTTTGACATCGGAGATGGTATGCAGGTGCTCAGTGGAGACTGGGTACACTGAACGGACTCGCCGAGAACTCCCAGATGGTATTATACCTCACGTCAGATGGCAGTTCTCTGGTGACACTGGTACAGCTTAGTCTGTTGACCCGAGATCGTCATAGAGTCTTGTGTGTCTCCCACTGTGCTTTGATTTCCACCCTACCACGGCTCTACTGAGTCGTGCAAACAGGTGGTTTTTGGGTACAGTCCCGATTCACATGGAGGCAATGAGCGATAGGAGGGGATTCGTCTCTCCCGGTATTGGGGGTTGATGTTGCGCTATGCTCGACTGGCCATAACAGGAAATCCCTGGCCAGGGTTGCAGTGATATACTGGTAAGAGTTATCAGTAGTTTCACGATAGTTATGGACCTTACGTCGGCATGACTTATCAAGCTATTGGGGTCTGACGTTTACCACCCCTAGGCGAGATATGTGACATATCAGACGACGAGACCGGACTGTACGGTAAGTGTTACTGGTTGGATTCACAGGAGTGTGAGCGGGCTTGTCGTCGATCTTCTGATCGCTCAATACCCGGGTGGCAGTTACGTTTAGCAGACCGCTTACGGCTTGTGGGTGATTGATATGATCATCATCTGCTGCCGACGTATTGACGAGTCTTTAGAGTCCTATACAGAGGTTTCCTGGCTCAAGCGAAATGAAATAGGAGCGCATATGAGATATGTGCGGGACCGAGAATAATGCGTGTATGTGATACCGTATTTTATTCTCGCGATGAATGTGTCGAATGGTTGTATGCGATATAACCTAGTATTCGAATCAAGGATTGATTCGATAAAACGATACATTGTATACTAGTCGGTTGTGTGCGACATGACCGGATCATTGAATCAAGTGTTGATTTAATGATTTGATGCATAATTATATATTTGATATATTACTTTGCATTAACTAGTATTGGTTCACTTTAAATGGATTTTCTCACTTGAAGTACACAACTTGTATATGTGATATACTTTTGTGCACTTATTTGTATCATGTTTGATGATACATGCTCACTTGGGTGTAGTTTTGGTTTAAACCTTGGTTATGTAAATGGTTAAGGTTTTTATTTATTTATTCATTTATTTATTTCATTTTGGCAAGAAATAAAATGGTTGCTAGTTTTGTTTTATATTGAAAGTTCATGAAGGTTTGAAAAGTTGACCATTTTGTTTCTTTCCTATAACCTAACCATTCCACTTAACCCTAGTTTATTCTCTACACCTAATCATGGTTTGAATATGATAAGTATTGATTTTATTTTCCATTTTTAATTAACACTTATCATATTCTTGCTTCTTCTTCTTCTTCTTCTTCACTTCAAGAAAAAGCTTGCTATCAACAATGGCAACTTGTGAAAATGAGTGAGAAATCCAATTCTAAAGTGAACCCACCTCCTATTTCTTCATCCTCTACCTCTTGCCAAGTAGTATAGGGTGTTCTCTTCACAAGTTTCATGACTTGGTGAAGTGGGAGCTTGATCTTGTGATACCTCGACGTAGATCATCTTCGGCATCGAAGTCGACGATCTAGCCCACCCATTTTTCCGATGAAGCCGACGCTTGAGCCCGGGATTCGATTTGGACAGCGAGGAGACTTCATTGCGGAGCTATGGAGGTGAAGAACCGGATCTACAAAGGTTGTATTTCCGTTCTTTTAGTTAAGTTGTTAACTAGTTTCATTTGTCGCCTAAAATTCTAGTCAACGATCCGTATTAGGGTTTGTAGGCACTTGTAAAATTTTAATTGGCCATGTTTGATCACTTGTGAGACTTCTTTAGTGTGCCTAGGAACCCTACAATATTTTCATGTTATCATGCAGTAGTATGGGGCATATGCCGACACTTATCATATACTTACTCACGATTTTGAGATTTGGATTTTTATGAGATTTCTGGATTTTTGGGGAAAACCGCAAGAATATATAAGAACTTCTCTCTCTCTCTCTCCTCCTCTCTTTTTAAAATATAAGATGTGGTTTTCTCGTGATGTATGTGTCGTCCACCATGAGATTTCATGTTTTCTGATGGATTTCGAGACCCGATTCGAGGAGTGGATGAACCGTCTCGGATACATGGTGGGCCCGGTATGGTACCCCGGGGCAAGAAGATCAAGTTGTAGATGATGAGCCTGGCAGGGGAAGGCTACCTACCGGTGATGTCAGGCGCGGCGGATATCCGGAGGATACCGATCGTTGTTGTGAGATTTGATGATATGGACCGATCCGGACTGACGGAGCTCGAGATATTGAGACTATGATACATTGAGATTATGAGGTATTGAGACTTGAGATTTACATATTTTGGGTCGATGCTTGACACGGATTTCATGGATTTCATTGTTGATATTTCAGATTTCTATACACATTTTGCTATGATAACAGCTAAAGATTTCTTATACAGATATATCCGGATTTCAGTATAGATTATTTTACATTCATGGCGCATGCATATCCATTCATATGACATAGTACTATATGAGGCACTGACACGAGCACGGAGTATCTGCATTTACACGTAGTATTACCCTGCTATTACTAGGTGATTGGGATATAGTAGTGTATTATTTTATGACCTAGGATAGCGTCATGCATTCGATTTCTTTTCGTAGATGTCTTCTACTCACAAGTTGGCAACTCACCCCCGTTGTGCCAAATTTTATTACAGGTTCGATGTACAGGTTTCCCTAGCAGCTTGCTGGCACATCTTTTCTTTCAGGGTGATTTGCACGGTAGGTTGGTTCACTTGTATCTGGACCGCCATTGTATTTGTATTATTTCATTTGTATCTAGAAATCTCCATCAACCATACCTATATTACTTGATAAGTTTATTGGACCAGTCTTTTATTTCGATCTTAGAGCCGCGGATGTATTATTCTGATCTGGTGGTTTTGTTTTCTTTTGAGTTTTGAGCCTCGCCCTTTGGCGTTGTATATTATTGTGCTTGTTGTGGTTGTTTCCACCTGTTGGCGTTGAGCTAGCTCCCGTTTAGGGATGCTTTTTATTGTTTATGTATATTATACTTGTTGTACCCGTTTGGGGCCAGTTTTTACAGAGGAGACCCTGCCGAAATTTTTGGGAAAATTTGTTGATGCTTTTAAACTTGTTTTTCTTCATGTTTTCTTTTACTTCTTCTTCTTTTATATGGTTTAGATTTCTGGGCTTCGGCTTACTTAGGTTACGTGGCGCCTCTATACGCTTCGTAATCTAAGTGCCGGTCACGTTCCGTACTTTCGGGTCGTGACACCTTCGTAGTTCGGCTAAAATTTCCCCCGTTTGGCACGATTGGGGATCATAGGTCTCTTGACTACTAGCACGAGTTCGCCTTGGCGGAATATTCTCGGCCTAGTCAATTTCTCATACGAGCGCGTCATCTTTGCTTTGTACGCTTCTAAGTTTTGCTGCGCCATGAGCCGAGTTTCGTCGAGGGCATCAAGCTCCTCAAGCCGAAGATGAGCATTCTATTCGTCTGTTAGCTCGTAACGAACCGCCACTCATAGAGAGGGTAACTCTATCTCCAGGGGGAGTATTGCTTCTGTGCCGAATACCAATGCATACGGCATTGTGTTTGTGGCCGTTTTGAACGTAGTTTTATATGCCCAGAGAGCTTCATGCAGTTTCTCGTGCCAGTCCTTCTTATTTTTGGACACCGTCTTTTTCACGATCTTCGTCAAGGTCTTGTTGAAAGCCTCAGCTAGACCGTTAGCTCGGGGATTATAGACCGAAGAGTATCTCCAATCTATATTATATTGTTGTATGAAGCGGCTGATCTTGTGGCTTCTGTAGGCTGGTCCGTTATCGGAGATAATCCGTCGCAGAGTGCCGAACCGGTAAATGTTGTGTGTCTTGAAGAAATGGAGGATATTCTCCGTCCTCACTTCTCTTAGCGGTATTGCTTCCGCCCATTTAGAGAAATAATCAGTTGTCGCCAATATGAATCGATGTCCTCTGGATGATGCCGGTTCGATGGGCCCGATTATGTCTGTTCCCCACATTTCAAATGGCCAGCTAGCCACCGTTGGATGTAGCGGATTTGGATGCTGGTGGATAAAGTCCCCATGAATCTGGCAAGAGTGGCATTGTTTCGCATATTCGAGACAGTCTTGGATCATCGTGGGCCAATAATAGCCCATCCATTTGATCTTCAGCTTCATCTTCGGCCCTGCTTGGTGAGAACCGCAGAGTCCGTCGTTAGTTTCTTGGATGACTCTCTTTGCCTCTTCAGGTCCCAGACATCTTAGCCACGGAGAGTCGAACGATCTCTTATACAGATTATCATTGACAAAGGCAAAAGATAGAGCTCGTTTCATGAGCTGATGTCTTGAAGACGCATCTTCAGATGTTCGACGGGATTTGAAGTAGTCTATAAAGACTTCTCTCCAATCCATAGCCTTTTCCTGGTCTTTTATTTGTAGGGCCGTTTGCTCGGTCGCTCCTTTTTCTTCAGATGACTCTGGAGATATTTCTGCTGGTGCAAGAACCCGACGGCTCTGCACAACGATCTTCACGTCATCGAGGTTCTCGTCGGTCAGTTCTTTAGCGAGCTTGGCTAATGCATCCGCCTTGCTATTTTCCGCACGCGGTATGCTTTCTAGGGCATAGGAAGGGATTCGGGTCAGCAGTTGTTGTACTCTCTCGCCGTACTTTACCAACTCCGGTTTGCACGTTTGATAGTCGCCATTTACTTGACTAACGACCAGCTGGGAGTCTCCGTATATGAGGAGGTTTTCAATTCCCATGTCGACATCAATCTTAAGA
Organism: Agapanthus africanus; assembly: GCA_030015575.1. Classification (NCBI taxonomy): domain Eukaryota; kingdom Viridiplantae; phylum Streptophyta; class Magnoliopsida; order Asparagales; family Amaryllidaceae; genus Agapanthus; species Agapanthus africanus. The sequence goes on along the minus strand of JASDDO010000008.1, from coordinate 435,488,551 downwards.
CCTGTTATCAAAGCTTCATATTCGGCTTCATTGTTCATCCTCGGCTCTGTTAAGGAGAAGGAAAAGCGCATTATCCCTCCTTGTGGAGTCACGAAGATGAGGCCCACCCCGAATTTGATTATGGGGTTGTTTTATTTGCGCTTCTTCATGGAAGATGCTCCATCGAAATAGAGTTCCCATCGGGTGTCATTCTCTCTTCTCTCTCCGTCGATCGTGTCAAACGCGTGCTCATCGGGCAATTCACAGTTCAAAGGAGAATCGGCAGGTATCGGATGCTCGGTGAGGAAGTCGGCGATAGCCTGGCCTTTTACCGCCTTGAGGGGACGATATGTCACCGAGAATTCCATTAAGAGTATAGCCCATTTAGCGAGCCGTCCCATTATTATAGCCTTTGACATCAAATATTTGAGAGGATACACCTTTGATATGAGATGGACCTCATGTGCCAACGCATAGTGTCTGAGCTTCGTTATCGCGAAGATCAACGCCAGGCAGTGTTTTTCAATAGGGGAGTAATTTTTTTCTTCCCCCAGGAGAACTCGAATCAAATAGTAAAGGGCTCTCTCCTTCCCTTAGTCGTTTTCTTGTGCCCATAATGCGCCTAGAGAACCCTCAAGGGCGGATGTATACAGAATGAGAGGCTTTCCCTTGACCGGAGCGGTCAGCACCGGCGGATTCTGCAAGTATTGCTTGATTTCGTCCAGTGTGCTTTGGCATTTGCGATCCCAAACGAACGGCGTTCCCTTCTTCATTAGGTGACTGTAAGGACGGCACTTGCCGGAAAGATTGGCTATAAATCGCCGGATATATGCGAGCTTTCCTTGGAGAGACCGCAGCTACTTGAGTGTTCTTGGCGGAGGCATTTCCACGACCGCCTTGATCTTCGACGGGTCTATCTCGATGCCCCGGTGTCGTATGATGAATCCTAGGAATTTGCCCGAGGAAACTCCGAACGCGCATTTCAGAGTGTTCATCTTCAAGTTGTATTTTCGAAGACGTTAGAACACTATTTTTAGATGCTCCCAATGCTCCTCGTGCGATTTGCTTTTTACCACGAGGTCGTCGATATAGCATTCGACGACTTCATGTATGAGGTCATCGAATATCTTCGTCATGGCCTTCTGATAGGTAGCGCCGGCATTCTTCAAGCCGAAAGGTATCATCTTATAGCAGAATATTTCCAGGGGAGTCCGGAAAGCGGTATGCTTTTGATCTTCAGGATGCATCTTTATTTGATTGTATCCCGATGAGCCGTCTATGAAGGAGAAAACATCATGAGTGGACGTATTGTCTATCATCAGCTCGGTGACCGGTACTCAAAAGTCGTCTTTCGGGCAAGCTTTGTTGAGATCTCGAAAGTCTACGCATATGCGCACCGTCCCATTTTTCTTCATCACTGGGACGATGTTGGCGATCCAGTCAGGATACTGAACCTCTTGGATGAAGCCGGAGTCGATTAGCTTCTTGACTTCGGCGTTGATGCCCATTTTAAGCTCGAGCCGCATTCTTCTCGGTGCTTGTTTGATTGGCTTGACGTCCGGAGATATCGCCAATCTATGCACAGCAATCTCTGGATCTAATCCCGGTATCTTGGAGTAGTTCCATGCAAAACAGTCTTTATACTGCACGAGCACGCCTTTGAGCGTAGCCACCCTTTCTTCAGACAACAGCTCACTGACGAACGTCGGCCGTGGGTCATTTTCCGTTCCCAAGTCAATTTTCTTTAAGTGATGGATTAGCGTTTGCTGCCGCCTGAGCAAGCATCTCCTGTAGCTTTTCACGTTGCAGTTGAACTTTTATTACGGACCGAGTTTGAGGTCGATGACTAGTATAAACTCGAACTTCATCTTTGGAATTCAACATATAGACTATGTGAACTACCATGCCCCCAGGCTTGGGGTGTTTGGAGTCTTTTCCTTTGGAGTTCGCTTCAGGCACTTGAGCTTTATTGGGATTCTTGTTGTAAAAATACGCTTTGGTTTTGGGAGGAACTGTTGTATCAGGATCCGTCTTGAGATGAGTCCTCTTCACCTGCTTCCACACCTTATATATAGATGAGGAAAGTTGTCTCAGGAATCGAACTAGTTTCTGCTCTCATGGGATCTCCATGGGCTGTGGAGACTTCTTATTGCGGTAGGAGAACTTTGTCTGACCCTTCACAACAATTTGAAGCTGTTCCCAGTTGGAACAACAACATTCACCACTGGGGTTGAAACAGAACTATGCGGAGAACTGCCCCTAGCTTATTTTGTATGATGCTGATATTGACGTTGACCCTTTCTTACGGATGGGTTTTGATTAGCTCCGGGATTTTGCCGAGTCTGCCCTCTGTTTCCTTTGAGAGCCTAAATATTCTGCCCCCTGCGTCGACCTTGGTCCTTGGCAGGTGCCAGTTGTTTGAGGACTGATTTCATTGGCAAAGCTACAACTTTGGGAACCAGCCTGTGGAAGACAGACTTCCACTAGGCTTCCTCTATCGGCGTTGAGGCACCGAGGGTGGGAGGTGGGAGTATCGACCCAAAAAGAAGCCCGTTGATTTCTTGAAGAGCCGGATTGCAGATATTTGAGCCTGCAAGTGGCCCATACTTGACTCCACGGATATGACAGAGCCTTAGTTGCTAGGGTAGGAGCAAACGCCATTCTTCATAGAGACGAAACGCCGGCTTCAGTATCCACTCCCCTATGGGCAACCACAAACACATATATACCGCGATTATTTGATCGCGGAAAAAACACAACACACGAAGTGTGGAGTGAAAAGAGGAAAAGGTCCCACCGGGCGTGCCAGAATATGTTCTCCGCCGAACACAGAGACGCGACCACGTAGGTCCGTCTTGCTTGAATTTGGGGGCAGATGCTAATTGGTGCTATCCGTCCACCTCTCCGAAGATGCCAAGTTGATTTATGATATCGTGTATCGGAGGTTTAGACGAATGCGGCCAATGTAGCAGAATTCGTCAGATTCCCCCTCGTTGAGGGGTTTTTGATTATGGGGACGCTCTTCCCTGCAGGTGCAAGCCCCTGCAGTTAATTATGCTACCGCATCGCGGTAACCACTTTCTCTTTCTCCAGATGGTCACTTCATGTCGTAGGTGTTTGTTTTGTTTTTGGTTGCCCGTGGATTGTATACGAAGACTAATTTATGTTGTCGCCCGTAGGGCGTGGATTAGTCCAAATCCGTATTTTCTTAGATTTGGGTTTGGGGTTGGGTTTAAGGATGCGTTAGTCTCATTTGAGACTAAGATCAACTTAAACGTTTATTAAGGATACGTTAGTCTAATTTTAGACTAAGATCAACTTAACGGGATTGTTTAGATCCAACAAAAGAGCATTTGGACTCTATTGTTTTAGTTTATGGACTTTGCGGTCCATAATTAGTTTAAGGACATTACGGTCCAAGGTTAAAAACATCATAGTCCATGGGCTTAAAGGACCCCACAGTCCGAGGTTAAGAACATCATAGTCCATAGGTTTAAGGACCCCACAGTCCATGAAATGTCTGGTTGTCGGGACCCGTCACCTCTCTGAAGACGTTGAAGGATTACAACGACAAATATCAGCAGAGTGAAGAGATGTACCCTTGAACCAATTTTGGTTGGGAGATCTGTAGTCCAATTGGGACTAAGATCTAAGATTTATGAGTATATGGGCTCAATTAATCTGAATGGGGGGTTTATGACCAACTTGGGCTCGGCCCACTCTGTTAAAATGTTAAACATTTGATAATGCTGAGCATTGATTTGGGTTCTGACAGCCTTTATGTCTTTTATTGAATGCTGTGCATTCATCATAGCTCTAGGGCTTTATTTTAAAGAACAGTTTATGTTTTATCAGCGCACACGTGAGAAACACGTGGCGCGCTTGGCGCTAGCGCCAGTCAATGAGCGCAATGCGCTATATTTGGAGCGCTAAGGCTCTGCAGCGCTTTGCGCTAGATGTGGAGCGCTGAGGCGCTTTTGTTAAGCAGCGCACACGTGAGGAGCACGTGGCGTGCTTGGCGCTGTGCACCAGTCAATGAGCCCGGTGCGCTATATTTGGAGCGCTAAGGCTCTTCTTTTATGCAACTTAGATCAGTTTGCACACTGAGAATTAAATTCTCTTTTTATAAGAGATTTTGTCTTAAGGTTCTAAGAACAAAGTTCTTATTTTATAGGAGATGTTTCAATCTCTTATTTTGGTGAAAGGTTTTGCTTTTATAAATCTATGATCAAAGAGAATTGAATTATTCTCCCCCCTTTTATAATAAGATGTTCATGATCTCTAAAAGACAATTTGTCTTATAAATCTATGATCTGAAAAAGGTTAATTTCTTCATCTTATTCTTTGTAATGAGATACTTTGATCTCTTTGTGCAAGATCTTGATCTTATAGATCAATGATCTTAAAGAAAAGAAGTGAAGTCTTCTTTTGATTTGAGACGATTTCGTCTTTCTGTTCTTTTTACCTCGAAGAGAATTTTCTCCTTCTACCAAGAGCTTGCTCTTCTTTCTGAAATTTCTCAAAATTTATGGGGGGGTTCCTCTCTATGTTTTTCTATATCAGAGACTTGAAGTCTTGGGGCCTTTATATAGGGCGAGCTGATTTGTTCAATCGGTTAAGGAGATCTTTTCTCCAATTGATTAGGAGATTTTCCCATCGTTGGATCTTTAATCCAAAGGTTTCTGATTTACAGAAGGCAATCTTCTTGTTTTTAACCAGATTGGGAAATCTTTCTCCACACAGAATTTATTCTGTATTTTAGTGATTTTTAATCACCATTGGATCATTGATCCAATGGTGCTCTAATTTATAGAGCACAATCGTTTTGTTTGGAATGATTTTGAGAAATCTTTCCTTAACAGAATTTTATTCTGATCAATTAATGATTTTTAATTATGTTCGTTGGATCTTTTGATCCAACGGTTGGGAACGTTTAGTTCCAGCGCTAGCGCTCCCGTGCTTTGCACGTGGTGCGCTGCTTAGTGTGTAGCGCACTTAGCGCTAGCGCTTACATGCTTTGCACGTAGTGCGCTGCTTACAGTGCAGCGCTCTTAACACTAACGCTCACATACTTTGCACGTAGTGCGCTGCTTAGAGTGCAGCGCTCTTTGCGTTAGCGCTCATGTGCTTTGCACGTGAGCGCTGCCTCAGAGTCTTTGACTCTCTCAGCGCTGGTGCTGCTATGAAGCACTGTTTTCAAAATTTAAAATTTTTAACAGAGCTTTGCTCTGATTAAGGGAAACAGCGGCCGAGTGGCTTTCTGCTCGGCCCATCCACAGCGAGCAGCTTCCTGTCCAGCTATTTTGCGGATTCAAAGCCCTCACTACGAGGCGGCCGAGTAGCTTCCTGCTCGGCCTATCCGCAGTGGACAGCTTCCTGCTCGGCTGCGCTGTGGTCCCGAACCCCTGCCACACTAAGATCCGAGGGACGCCGATCTATTTGTACTTGGAGTTCATATTTGGTGTTCGCTTGTCCCACGTCACCTCGACTCCGGGGAGAAGGAGGTACATTGATCTATTTTTACCCAGAGTTCATATTTGGTGTTCGCTTATCCCACGTCACCCCGACTCCGAGGCCAGGAGGGGCACCGATCTATTTGTACTTTTGTTCATATTTAGTGTTCGCTTATCCTACACCACCTCAACTTCGGGGGAGGAGGGACACCGATCTACCCACGCTTGTAAATATACAAAAACATAAGTACTACAGTCAGGCACATCAAAGACGAGATAAAAATACTTTATTAATATTTCAAATTATTTACAAGGTATTAAAAGCTCCTTAGCTTTACAAAATGCCCGAAGGCTCCAGAAATAAAAAAAAAAGGGAAAAAATAGAGAACGAGGTGGACGGCAGCTTCAAACCACCTTCACAGCTGGGACCTCCCTATCTTCCCCCTGTTCATCGCTTCCATTAGGAGCCTCGATTACGACCGCAACTCTGCGCTTCCACCTGGGGCCTCGCCTCCTCCTAATGGCTCGGCGTTGCCATCCTGGAGCACCTCCTCGACAAGGGGATACCTTGCATGAAGCTCCTGGTCTTCGAACCCAGGCATAACTTCTTTGACGGCGTCGATGGCGTTGTGCCACCCGACGGCCGCAGAGTTGGCAAGGTCGACATAGAATTGGTTGGAAGCCTTATACTCCTCCACGGTCTTTTCCGCCCTGCCCTTGGTATGCTTCACCGCTTCGTGGGCCGTCCGGGTATCCCTCTTGAATGAGTCTATCTGCCTCTTCATGGCATCATAGAGCCAATTGATCTCCTCCATCTTGGCCTAAATAGCCCGATTGGAATTGATCAGGAGCCGGTGAGACTCCTTCAATTTTGTGACCGTCAGGCCCTTCGCGACCAAGCTCAAGTCCAAGGAGGCCGCCTTGTCCTCTGCCTCTTTCAACTTGGCAAGGAGCTCTTTCTCACGCGAGGAAGACTCTCCGGCCTTTTTTATCGCCAGGGACACCTTCTTGTCCTCCATAGTGATAAGAAGGGCGCAATGCTGGAGAACCTGTGGAAAAACACAAACCATTTTTAGAAGCTAAACAGAGGAAAAAATACTTAGGAATTTTTAGAAAATTACTAACCTGAACGGCCTCCCTAGCTATCGCCGCAACTTGGGCCTCTATGATTCCTCGGGGAATCTTGACCCCTACCGCCTTCTCCATGTCTGCTACTAAGCTGTCAGCCACAGAAAGCCCCGAAGGCACCTCGATGCAGAAGTCTCCCTCCTGCAACTGTATCCCGGCCGAGGGTGGCCGGGAAACTACTCTCTTCTGCCTCTTTAGCGGAGACTCAGCAGAAGAAGACACTTCTGTCATGGCCTAAGGCGCCACGGAGACCTTGGCGTTCCTCCGGGACGGGACGGGGCCATGGAGACCTTGGCGAAAGGGGCTTTTGAACCCTGTGAGCCATGAGGGTCTCAAAAGGGAATTCTCCTTACGAGTCGTGAGGATCTCGTAAGCGTAGTTTCTCCTTAAGAATCGTGAGGATTCCTTAGTGTATTTCTCCTTTGTGAGTCGTAAGGATCTCACGCAGGTGGTTTCTCCTTACAGGGTCGAGAGGACCTTGCAAGTGTCTTTTAACGAGATTGCGCCCTTTCGGGTTTTCACAAAACTTGCCGGTAGTCCTGCTGTTTTTACTCATGGCGTCCTTTCGGGTGTTCATCCGTGCCCATTTTGCTTGTGGATATACCGTTTTGTTTTTGTTTTTTTTATTATTTTTTTTCGAGTCTGCGCCCTTTCGGATTTTCACAAACATCGCCGGTATTCCTGCTGTTTTTACTCACGGCGCCCTTTCGGGTTTTCATCCGTGCCCATTTTGCTTGTGGACATACCTTTTTTTTTACCACATCAGCCTTGGGATGCTGCGTTCCGTAGTAGTTTATAGACGTCTCGGTCAGTTGCAAGTTTTAGGACATTGCGGTCCATCGTTAGTTTAGGGACGTTTCGGTCCGTTGTAGCTTTGAAGCGAAGTTTTGCCGGATGTTTTATGAACAAGTAGGTTTCTCCTTGATAGACCATGTCACATAATCCAAGGGTTTTGGCACTGCTCCTGCCCCCAGCTCTTTTATGCTGTCTTCTATCGCCGAGTGAGCTTCTTCATTAGTTAACGCCGAATGAGAAATCATGTGGCAACTTGCCACATAGTCCTCAGATTCTTCTGACGAGTCAGCCCCGTCGTTATTCTCATTATCTCCGCTCTTAAGGATATTGTTGAGAAATTCTTGGAGTGTGACCGGGGTTTGCTTCTTCTGGTTATATTCCTCCAGTGCATCAATATGTTTTTGCAGATCCGTGCGTTTGTCATCAAACTGCGCGGGCTTTTTGATCTTCTTCTTTTTCTTCGAAGAATTTGACGGCTAGGCTTGAATGTTTTGCCCATTGCTATTAAATCCCGATGTTGGGCGTGGTTTCAGCATCCCATCGATGATCTCTGGCTCTAGCGGGCTTTTCCACCTGATCGTCGGACATGTTTGAAGATCTTTCAGCATTCTTTTGGTTTTTGCCGAAAGAACAACTTCCCATGGAGCTTCCTTTATGAATGAGCACGATGCCCCCGGCATGTCCATCTTTTTCGGAGCATGTGGTTGTGGCGGATTCACCTTCCAGTTTTCGGATAGTGCGAACTTGCCCTGTTGGTATTGTTCTTCAACCTAGTTTTTGAAGATATAGCAATTTTCGATCGGATGGCCTAATACTCGGTGGTAGGGGCAGTAATTAGGATCGTTGACGTCATTCGGTCGCGTTGGGTGTCTCGACTCCGGTAGATTGATGAGCCCATTGCGCACTGCCAGTTCAAATAGTTTCCTTGTTTTATCCCGGGGAAACGACTAAGGACGTCTCAACTTCTCATCGAGGGATTGCCGCTTGTTGCTTTGGCGAACAACCGGTCTCGGGCCACTCGGTTGTTGTTGAGTGTTGGCGATGAAGGTTGCTTTCCCTTTGCCCTTTTCATTCCAAGGCTCCGTCTTTGAAGAGGAAGGCCTATGGCCCATCTGGTCCATTTGGGCCAACTTGTCAATCAAGGCCTGGAAATTAGTCGGCTTGAAAAACATCATGAACTGGGAAATAGTTGCATGAGGGTCCAGAGTGCCCACGAACATGCCCACCTCTGGTGCTTCTTCGATGCGCTGTTTGCACTTAGACCACAGATTCTGCCATCGGATTGCGTACTGAACCCATGTCTCTCCTGGCTTCACCCTAGCATTGATCAATGCCGTTATTGGGGTGCGTTCACTGACACTGGCGAATCGCTGGGTGAACAACAACTCCATTTCTGCGAAAGTTTTGACGGAGTCATTTGGAAGTTCGGAATACCACTCGAACGTCGTCTCCGATAAGCTGCCGACGAATTGGTGAAGTAAGAGCTTATCATCGCCACCGGTGTTGCCACAAAGAGCCCTGAACTGGGCGACATGTTGATGGGGATTCCCCGTCCCTTTATATACATGAAATTTGGGGATCGTATATCCCGGCGGGTAACTTATTTGGTCATACCAGCCCGGATAGGGTCATCCAGTCTTAACAACTTGGCCAGCCGCTTCATTCGCCTGGTGAGCTCGTATTTGCTGAGCTATATAATCATCGAGCGCAACTTTTGAGATGGTCTCCTCTTTGGCTGCTGAAAGAGCCGGAGGAGGGTTCGATGTCTCCCCTCTGTCGTCTTCAATAATGATCGGAGGATCTTCAGCTGGAGGATCCGGCTGTAACATCATCCCGACCATGTCTTGGAAGAGAAGCGCCATTCGTTTTATATTAGCAGCTTGTTCTGCTGTTTCTCTGTCCTTCTTTTCGAGGACTCTGCGGAGGAAGTCAGCATCGGTTTCTTGTTCATGACGCCGCTTTGATGACGCCTCTGGGCTTTCTTTTGGCCCGGTGAGTATGGCCATTTGTGTCAGCATTACTTGAAGCTTCTGTTGCTGCTCCTGGGCTTTTGTCAAGGATCGGATGAGCGGTCGGTGACCCGTCGAAGCGCGGCTTTCCCCTTTTCCGGAAGCCATGTAAACAGTATGCACCGTTATGCCCTCAGACTTGGGGCGTTTGGGTTCAGTGGTCTTACGATTCATCGCAGACTAAGGGATTTTTTTCGGCTTTTTCTTTTTGTGGACTGGTGACGCTGAGGGGGCCGTTGCAGTGGCTACCCAAATAGCTTTCGTCCTTTGTAGCTTTCCAGGACGGTTTTCTTCCTGCTGAACCTTCAGCTTTTTCTGCCGGCGGGGATAATCTTGATGAACCACCGACTCTCGGACTTGTCGCCAGATTTTGTAATCTTTAGAAGACAGTCGTTGTGGGGACTGTTCCGGCTTCATTTCTGTGACAGTCTCCGCTGGCGGCGGAGATCTTTTTAATAGGGCGGTTGGCGAATTCCTATGCACCTTGTTCAGCAGCTCAAAACTGTTCCCGGTTGGAACAGCAGCATTAATTTCCACCATTAGAGCCGGTGGAGTTAGCCCAGAGGGGAAGTTGGCCCCAGCCTTCCTTACTCGGCGCCAGTGGCGACGTCGAGCGTGTCGAGCGGACGGTGTTGGTTCGGCGATGGGAATGGCCTTCTCTTTCCCCCTGTCCAGATGAGGCGCCGCTGGTGCCAGCCTCTTGAAGACTGACGTCTTTTGAGTAGGTATGGCCAACCTATCGAAAGCGGACTTCCGAGCAGGTGAAGCAGCCTTGACGATTTCGCCTGAAACGGGAGCTGAAACAGTCAGTCTTGTGAAGACCGACCCTTTGGCGGGTGAAGCCGCCTTGACGACTTCAGGAGCAGGGATGGCTATCCTCTTCGGAACAACCTTTTCTGGTATTACAGGCTTCTTCATGGGCCCACATGAGATTTGGCCCAGTTTGCTGAAAGCTGAGGCATTGGACTTGGGCGACCCGTTGAGAGGGGCCGCGGTAGTTGTAAGCCGATCAAAGTCCGACTTCTTGGGAGCTTCTTGCGATGGTACAGGGGTGTTGAAGCTCATCGGTGGGAGCATGGTCCCGAGTGGTGGCCTGAATTACCTGTTCCACTGGCATCTTGAAAAGGGAGGCTGCTTGAGGCCCGTAGGTCACTCTTCCGGTGAGGATGGAGTGGGAGTTGTTGCAATGAGTGCAGTTTGAAGCCATTGATCTTCTATTTTCTGCACGGAGAAAGACACCAAATCTAAGTACCTCGAATCCACAGGAAACCATAGCAAACCGCGATTCGTTCACGAACACGACGCACGAAGTGTGGAGTGGAAAGAGGAAAAAGTCCTACCGGGCGTGCCAGAATCAGTTTACCGCCGGAAGCCGGGAAGACGCACGTCTTGCCTGAATCTGGGGACAGATGCTATTTGGTGCTATCCGTCCACCTCTCCGAAAATGCCAAGTTGATTTATGGCACCATGTATCGAAGGTTTAAACGGATGCGGCCGATATAGCAGACTTCGTCAGATTCCCCCTCGTTTGAGGGGTTTTTGACTGTTGGGATGCTCTTCCCTGCAGGCGCAAGCCCCTGCAGTTAATTACACTACCGCATCGCGGTAACAACTTTCTCCTTCTCCAGATGGTCACTTCGTGTCGTGGGTGTTTGTTTTGTTTGTGGTTGCCCGTGGATTATATACGGAGACTAATTTACGTTGTCGCCCGTAGGACGTGGATTAGTCCAAATCCGTATCTTTTTAGATTTGGGTCTGGGGCTTGGGTTTAAGAATATGTTAGCCTTATTTAAGACTAAGATCAACTTAAACGTGTGTTAAGGATACGTTAGTCTAATTTCGAGACTAAGATCAACTTAACAGGATCATTTAGATCCAACAAGATAGCATTTGGGCTCTATTGTTTAGTTTAGGGACATTTCAGTCGATTTCCAGTTTATGGACATAGTGGTCCATCGTTAGTTTAAAGACATCCCGGTCAAGGTTAAGGACATCATAGTCCGTGAGTTTAAAGACCTCACAGTCAAGGTTAAGGACATCATAGTCCGTGAGTTTAAAGACCTCACAGTCAAGGTTAAGGACATCATAGTCCATGAGTGTAAAGACCTCACAGTCAAGGTTAAGGACATCATAGTCCGTGAGTTTAAAGACCTCACAGTCAAGGTTAAGGACATCAACTCCGTGAGTTTAAGGACCCCACAGTCCGTAGTTTAGAGACGTCATAGTCTGTGAAATGTGTGGTTGTCGGGACCCGTCACCTCTTTGAAGACGTTGAGGAATTACAACGACAAATATCAAAGGAGTGAAGAGATGTACCCTTGAACCAGGGTTGCTTGGGGATCTGTAGTCAAATTTGGAACTAAGATCAAATAATTAGATTATGAGCACATTGGCTCAATTAAATCTGAGTTGAGTACTTATGGCCAATTTGGGCTAAGTCTAATTAGATCTGAAGTGTTGGCCCTTTGTTGGACCATTAGACACTTGTCTGGGTTCAGCCCCTCATTATTTAGCAATGCTAAACAAGAGTTTGAGGTCTCTGATAACATTTTTATCTTTGACTGAGCATTAATGTTGTAGTTGTGAGTTTTACTCAATTTTGAGACTCAGTTGAAGGGGAGACTTTTGCCTCTGGAAAATTAGCTAATTTGGCTAAAAGTAGTGTTAAACACTAGAGAACAGTAATGTTAAACACTAGAAATAAAGCTCTCAAATTAGTGTTAAACACTAGATAAGAATGGGTCATGTGGAGACACGTGAGGGCATTCAAAGGTGGGGCCAGATCTCCTTTGCTTTGTTCTGAAAATAAGTGTTAAACACTTTTTAATTTTTTGGCCATCACGTGTGGGCACGTGATAGGCACTCATGCACTGATTCGTTAATGCATTTATTAGGGGTCACGTGAGGACATGTGAGAGCGCCCAGGTCCTTTTTACTTTGCTTTGTAAATAAGTGTTTAACACTTTTTTATATTTTATTTTTAGCATCACGTGTTGGCACGTGATGGGGATTTATGCACAGATCATTAAAGCATTTACTAAGGGGTCACGTGAGGACACGTGAGAGCGCCCAAAGCTTTGCTTTCCTTCGCTTTTTCTTTCTGTGTTTTGTAAGTCACGTGGGAGCACGTGAGGCGTTGCTTCAAAACTTCCTGCTTCTCATTTCTGGGGATCTCTTCAGGGGTCACGTGAGGACACGTGACCTTAGTTCTTTTCATGCACAGAGATCTTTTAAGTCTCCTTATTTTATTTTGAGAATTAAATTCTCTGTAGGGTTAAACCCTGATTATGATTTTGGAGGAATTAAATTCCTATTGTGAAAGAATTAAATTCTTATGTAAGGTTAAACCCTAGTTCTGTCCATCTTGAAAGAATTAAATTCCTGTAATTTTAGGAGAATTGAATTCTCATATAGGGTTAAACCCTAGTTTTGTTTTGAGAGAATTAAATTCTCTAAACTCAACTCCCCCTCTAAGTTTTGGATCTGCATGGCAGGATCTCAACCCGATGAGAATTAAATTCTCAACTTATGGGAAGATGTGCTTCTGCAGATCTTCAACTAGAGGAAGAACTAAGTTCTTTTGCTGAAGAATTAAACTCTCAGATTTTGAGAATTAAATTCTCTGTTTGAAGTTTTGATTCCCTTTCTTTTCTCACCTAGGGTTTTCTTTGTTGAGAATTGAATTCTCCTTTCTTTTCTCTCTTCTTTTTTTGTCTTTAGGAAATTTCAAGATCCCCAAAATTCTATCTCCCTCTTCTCTTCTTGGCTCTTATTTATAGGAGAAGGAAAAGAATCAATTTGTTTAATGAATCTTTCATTGAAAGATTTTGTTTGTTTTCATAATTAATATGAGCCTTTAGATCATTCAGTGGATTTTATTCACCATTGGATTTTTAATCCAAAAGATCTTTTATCTGTTATTCTTGGTGAATTTTAGGGAAATATTTCCTTGTATAAAATCTTTCCATAAATTGGTGATTTTTAATCACCATTGGATTTTTAATCCAACGGTGCTCCATTTTACAGAACACCATCCTTTTTGTTTGGAAAGATTTAAAGAAATATTTTTCCAGTTAGGATTTTTTATTTCCCTTAATTAGAATTTAATTCTATTGTTTCAGAGATCTTAGGATCCCATCACGTGTTGACACGTGACCCCCTCGATTAAGCATTTAATTCTGTTGTTTTAGAGAACTCAGGAATTATCACATGTCAGCACGTGACCCTTGGTCACGTGTGAGCACGTGATGCCCTATTGGGGTTTTTCCTTGTTATTTTATTATTATACTTTTAATTCTATTTAATGAGTTTAGAGGCCTATCACGTGTGGGCACGTGACCCCATTGTTTAGAATTTAATTCTTATTATTTCGGAGGGTTTAAAAGCCCATCACGTGTTGGCACGTGACCCCACTGATTAATTATTTAATTAGAATTTAATTCTATTAATTCAGAGAGCTTAAGAACCTATCACGTATCTGCACGTGACCAAAACGTGTGGGCACGTGATGCCCCATTGGGGTATTCCTTGCTGTTTTATAATATTTTTTAATTGCTTTCAGTGGGTTTAAAGGCCCATCACGTGTGGTCACGTGACCCCTTTTAATCATTTATTTTATTAAGTACCTACAGGCTTTGCCTGTAAATGGTCACGTGTGGTCACGTGATGCCAGCCTGTAAATGGTCACGTGTGGTCACGTGATGCCCGGTCATGTGTGGACACGTGATGCCTCATAACTTTTGATCCCGGATGAATTATGAGGCCCATAATATATCAGATCGGAGGATTTTTTGAGACGCTTTCGATACCATCAGAATTTAGCTGTTTCTCATTCGGTAGTTCGTCAAATACAGCCCGGACAATACTGGTTCGCATTTTCTTAAGCGTCTCACTGCCATTTAATACCTTAGGCTCTTTGCGCAGTAATTTTTGGCAGGAACATTTACCTGCATATGCTTTTATGATATTTACATGCAGGAGTTGTTGTGTCAGTGGTTGACACGTCCACTGCAAACATGCATTGATTTTATTGTTGGACGAGATCCACCTGCATACATGCATTGATTCATTGTTGGATAATATACACTTGTTGTTAGGCATTTATCTTGTGTTGGCACATATACAGATTTGGTCACCCTAGATATCATAGTATTACCTTTGTGATATAGTTGACCTAGGAATCGTTGTTTATTTCGTTTTCTACCTATTGATGTTTTCTACTCACGAGTTGGCAACTCACCCCCGTTGTGCCTCAGTTCTTGCAAGTTGTCCGTTCGGATCAGTAGCAGCATTGCTGGCACACAACTTGCTTTCGGGTGTTCTGCTTTGGTAGGTGGTACATGTTGGATCGTGCCCCTCTTGTACTTGTTATTTATATTGTATCTAGTCACTCTATCAATTCAGAAACTAGAAATTTTTATGAAAACCAAGGAGGTGCTCCGTTTGGGATGCTTTCATTATATTCTTTGTTGTACCCGTTTTCGGGACTAGTTTTTACAAAGGAGGTTCTGCCGAAATTTTTATGAAAACCAAGGAAAAGAGTTAAGTAAGTTTTAAGGATTTTTACTTAAGTTTCTAAATGTTGGATCAATGTTTTCTTTACTTACTTCAGTTGTATGGTTTAGATTTCTGGGTTTCGGCTTACTTAGGTTACGTTATGCCTGTAGACGTTGCGTAATTTAAGTGCCGGTCACGAGCTAATATTTTTGGGTCGTGACAGATGTGAAACAACCTCCCTTAATAAAATGAGTAGGCCACTCGGCACTTCAAGAACCCGGTAGTTTGTTCACCCCACCTTGGGTCTATCCTAGGTGCAAGAAACAGTAAATGAAATAATACAACAGTGGCTACATCCTTAACCCGGATGTGCCCCGTAAAAATAATATTACATCACTTTACAAATTTACATGAATGAAAGAAAAGAAAACACTCTTCTCACATCCCCCGGCTATTCATCCACGATGATCCAATACTCTATAGAAACAAACCATCGCAGATCACAGATATGTGCAACCCCCACTAATCGACGTATAGCGATTAGCAGAAGTTTTGCATCATATGTACAAGCACAGAAAATCCGATTAGCCAAGAACTTAGAATTTCAATCGATTAACAAATCCGTGTCTACCTCATGCACAAACCAGTACACAAACAATTCTGGATTGAAATCATATATGCTAGAAACCATATTTCAAAGAACAAGACCCACAGAAGAAAAATCGACCGAGTCGGAGTTAACTCGGCCGCGGAACGGTGGCCAAATATATTGTTTTTCCGCGGTTCCATGGCGGTATAGAGGAGTTAGGAGCTCTTTTTCTTCTGTGTTCTTAGAAAAACCTGCTTGTATTTTTAAGCCCTCTGAAATAATTTTTTGAATACTTTTAAAAATCGACAGCAAGCTTGATCTTGAAAAGTGATTTTGGGCAATTTTCCATCGATCGAATTTCTAACTACTTGCTAACTAGCTAGTTAAGATTTAAGTAGGCTCTGATACCATGTAAGTCAATGTCGCGCATACCATATAGTATGTGGAGAGGCGGAATTTGTAAACAACGATTTTTGTAGCAAACAACATCGATCTAAATCCAGGATCTCATCGGAAACCCTAACTAGCATGACTCAAGAAGGTTCCAATCTACTATGAAGTGATTTATATCTTCATGTCCAATTCTGTCACGCTCCGCTTCCCAGAGTATGCTAAGATAGGCACGTGACAGAGCCAACCATGCTACATGTGGATAGGAAATATCTCTCCACAGTCACATTACAACTATAGAGATATCAAGAACAATAATAACAACTATCTAATATATGTCCATGAGCCAGAATAACGAGTCAAGAATAAAATAATGCGGAAGCTAAAAGATCCAATACAATAATAAACTGGAATGTACGTCCCATAATGCGGGCTCACATAAGGAATGAAAATACTGAAAGGAAACTAAACTAAACTAATAACAGGTCCTCACTGCTCGGCCTGTTGATCAAAGTACTCCTGGACAGCCTGCGATAAGGGTAAGGGATCTGGGCCATGCAAAACCCAGACGTCAGTGTGTCATAATATCAATAATTCAAGGCAAGCAGGATATGATGAAATATATGCAGACATGAAGTATGAACAGTAACAAGTAAAATGTAATATGAATATAGATCAGTGAACATGATATAAACAGGTGAAGTGCAGTGAGTAGTCTAAACTGTGCTATAGGGTGATCCACTCTAAAGTTATTCAAGAATGTAATCCTCATCGTAACCCATCGGTCTATGCCCCGTTCATTCCCCACGGGACCACGATACAATATATAATAGACTGTGAGTCTATGTCCCGTTCATACCCCACGGGACCACGGTACAGGATATAATAGCCCTTTGAGTTACGTTCAGATACAATCTTGATTTTCCCATACCCCAAGGTTATGTGTGTAAGTCAGGTATTGATAAATCTGAGACTAATGCTAACACAGAATCAAGCAGGTACAGGTTTGTCTGTATAGACAACATGAAATGTCCGTAGGGACAACAGGTCAAAATTGTCGGCATTAGTAACAAGATCAGGTAATATGTCACACTGTGGTACGTCAGGTTATGTCAGGTGGTGTACATGTATCAAGTCATGTCAAGTAGTGCACAGGTATCAAGTCATGTCAGTAGTAGTGTATCAGGTCATGTCAGGTAGTGCACAAGTATCAAGTGGGTACTCATAATCAAACTGTAATAAGTATGGACACAAAAAATCAAGTATGGAGTACTAATATAACAATAAAATGGAATAATGTGATATGGTATGCAAATAGATATAAATTCAAAGATATGGATACACAATTATCGATTAGGGTTACATTTATAGTTCCAATACTAATTAGGATGCACTTTATTAAACATGGGGTGTTAATATCACGGTATTATGTATTAATGTGATCTATGGATGCAATTATATATATTTTAAATGAGGTGGATGCAAACGGGTATCCGAAAAACAGTAAAACTGTAAAATGGTAAAGTGGGATATACAACTAAGCAATATGTGATGTAAATATTCCAGTGGATGCAGTATATGATAGTATAGTATGTAATAAGATAAATTTTCATGACCTAGATCTAAAATGATATGAATGGATGCAAACGGAATATCGAAAAGTTATAAAACTAAACATGGGATGCATGATTTTAAATACATGTATGATATTTATTTAAATAGGTATATAATGAGTTATATAGCATGTAGCAAGATAAACTTGCCTCGACGGATCAAGAAACGGATGTGTATGGTATGTCCGACGTCGGCAAAATGTCGCGACGCACGTACGGCACACGGAACGGGTCCAAGAAACGCACGAGGGTGATCACGCAAGCAAGGCACTTCCTCTGGATCGTCGATGTCGATCCCGGCTCCGGCGAACTACGGCAACAGAGAAATCAAATCTTTAAAGAAATAAAGAAAAGAAAGAAAGAAAGCAAGAAAGAAGGAAGGGGAAGAAGAAGAAGAGAAGAGGGATTGCTCACTGAAGTTTGTGTACTGGATTCGTAGAGATAGGTTGTGGTGTTGACGGTGATGAACGGAGCTCCGATGAAGGGGTTAGATTGCTAGGGTTCTGCTAGGGTTTGGGTTTTATTTGCTGGGGTTTGGGTGCAGGGATGGTACGGGGTTCTTGTGAAAGAGAGAGGACAGAGGAGAGAGGAGAGAAGAGGAAGGAGATGGTGATGGCAACGGATGATCGGCGACGAGGTGTGCAAGGTGGTGATGATGGGTTCTGTGGGGTTCTGTGGGTGTGCAGGGTGCAGTGGAGGAAGAAGATGGAGGGAAAGGTGACGAGGAGGAGGAAGCAGGGAACTTTAGGGTGCAGAGGAGATTGGGTTAGGGTTTGAGGAGGCAGAGGGAAGTTTTTGATGATGGGTTCTCATGGCGGGCTGCTGGGGTTTTTAAAAGAAAATGGAGGAGGAAGTTGAGATATGGGAGGAGAGAGAAATATATGGGGATCTTGTGAAAGGAGGTGACGGGATTCAGAGGGAGGTGACGGGACCTAAAACTACCGAGAGAGGAGAGAGAAAGCGAGGCGAGAGGAGAGAGATAGAGCGTGAGCGAGAGGAGAGAGAGGAGGAGAAAGAAATTTGGAGTTTTGTGGGGAGAGAGAAAGAGAGAAGCGCGCGGGTGAGAGAGAGAGAAAGGAAAAATAGAGAGAGAGAGAGAGGATCTGTGCTGTTTCCAGAAGTTAGGATTATAAATTAAATGGATTTTTGTTTGTTAATAAAATTTTAAACGTAAGTATTATATTAAATTAAAATTGGATTTTCAGGTAATTACAAATTTAGTCCAAAATACGCTCGGGTCGGGTCTAAAAATTCAGATTTAAAATATGAAAAATATATGCGACGTCCAAATTTCAAAATGAAAGCTCGGGTAACGAAAATGCATACCCCTAGGAACGGATGCACGTACGTGCGTGTAGCCATCCAAATACGTCCGTTTCACTGAACGGGACGAGAACAAGATGCGCGGATGCTACCACGGGGTTAGAGGTATCATGCAGGTCATGTTATGTAATTTTAAATTATTTTACGTGACTTAAAATATTATATGGTAAAAGATGCAATGCCAGATAAAATGCCAGTATGCACTAAACATGAAAATGCACAGTCTACGTAACAAGTCAGGGTAATTCATAAATATGAATCAAACAGGTTCAAGCAAGCGGGTCGGTCGAATGCAATATAAAATGTAGCATACTATTCGCACCCAAAACACGATAAATCAGGAAAATACCACAATTAAGGAAATACGGGAACTGGAATTGGTATAAATGAACTAGGTTGTTACAAAGTCCTTCGGGTCTTCTTATCCTTTTCTTAAGCTCCTCAAGTGTATGGATCAAGCTTGGCGATCGGCCTCCTTACGTCAAAGAAGATCCACCCGAGAGTTTGTAGTTCAAGCTCTAACCTCTAAAATGAGGTAACTAAAATACATAGTATGCTAATCTAGGTAGTTTAGGAGATATAGAGAATTATTATGGATTAATTTGTCTCAAGTCCCCTAAGTTTTTCAACTCATGAGAGTGTTTGGGGTTGAGAGAGAAGAAGAGAGCCAAGGAGGAGTGTGTTCAAGAGCTCATGAGAATGAAGAATGGCTAGCTCCTTTTGATAACTATGAAGCATGTCACATTATATATAATCATCACAATCATTCAACCATGCCTCAATAGTCATCATAATCATTCAACCATGCCTTAATAGTCATCACAACCATGTTAGCCATGCTTGAATAATGATGAATGTAACACCTCATACCTCCAACTCATTATCCATTTAAGTAAATGGATTAAATCACAAATGAGGTGTCTTCTTCTAGAAGCACTCTTATGAAATTACAAGAATACCCCTTACCGTATATACATACCCGTATTCATATTCCGAGAAATATGAATACAAAGAGATGAAAATAATCCAATACTATAATACTAGAATGTGGCTTAATCTTAAGCCCGCTAGTATTATCCGTCTCGATCAAAAATACGTGTAGCATGTACATGTATAATGATCGAAACCCTGCACGTAAAACCATACGGCCTCTACATCGTTTCGCCTGAATCAGGAAAACCCTCTGTGTGGAACTCTAAAGACTCGACAGTACGCTGGGAGTGGGTTTAACCACAAGCACGTCAATGGCACTAGCTGTACGTAACGGCTACCTAGGTACATATCGAAAAGAGGCCGACGAGCAAACTCGTCCGAACTCCTACTGAGCCTGTCCGTGACAATCTCCATACAGTCCGGTCTGTTCGTCTGAGAGTATTGCATGCAAGGTCTAGGGGTGGAAAAAAATGTCAGAACCCTAATAACCAGACAAGTTGTGTCGGTGTGGCTCAAGACCATCCGAGAATCTACGGGTCCAACCACCAGTAATTCTCAATCCGCTAATGGCCAGGGACTTATGGTGTTGACCAACCAATCACAGCGCGATATCGACTCCCTATACCAGGAGAGACGAATCCCCAACAGTCGTCCATTGCCTCCATGTGGCTCGGGACTGTACCCAACTAATAGCTTGTTTGCATGACTCAGTAGAGCCATGATAGAGTAGTAATCAAACCACAGGGAAAACTCACATGAGACAGATGACGACCTCAGGTTGACAGACTATCTGCACTCATGTCACCAAAGAACTGCTATCTGACGCTCAGTATAATACCATCTAGCCAGCCCACGGCGAGTCCTATCCGGTGTACTCACACCCAGTGTGCACCTATAAACAATCTTAGGTGCACCTCACCAATGGCTGCAGGACCAATTCATCGCCCCTCATTAGGGTCTAGATATGTATACATTAGTCTCATACTCTGGAGTATCGATGCCTAGTCTTGATACTTCTACGACTATGGACATTTTTAAGGATGCGCCTATTGACTACCCAGCTCGCACAAGTATGATTGCCATCACAACGCTGGTGGTCAGGCAAAGATCCTACGGGCCTTATCAATATGTGTACAAGACGTGAAATACAAAGTAAAACATATCACATGTTAAGATAAAAACAAACCAAATAGTGTACTATCATATCGAGTAAAATTGTCCTGTACATACATATCCCTAATATCCTATAAAATGAAAGTCTCTAGAGCATACATATCCAATAAGTGGGGGGCTAATGATTATGATCGCAAGTAGGAATTCCCCAGATTACGACACGTAGCAGGTGACGTATCGTCCACGTAAGCCTGCCAGATTTCTTAGGGCTATAGAGATGGAGTAAGTACGATGTATTGGGGACATTTCTCGCCGTCTCGTCTCTGAGGTATCATCCGACCTTTAGGGGGCTTCCTATAGGTACATTCCCTAGTCGCCTGGAAACCAGCCAATAGCTTGCCTACGGGCCATCCTACAACCGAGGTTCCTCGGTCTCATCGCTAGACTTCGGGCAGTCACCGAGTTGATCTTTTTCAGCTTCCCTATTCAGCTGAGAGCACGGAGCCCAAGCGCCCCCGTAATGGCTCCGTGTATCTCGCCACAACGAGATCTCCACCGCTTCACGTCCCGCATCCCACGGTAGCGTATTTCGCCATTAATGGGCATATCCCGCCATCAACGCGAACGTGATACATGGGCGTAACAGACGGCGAGAATCTCGCATCGGCTCGCTCCATTGCGATCCCTATATAAACCCCTCCTCCAGATGACTCAGGTATGTCAAACTCATTCCCAAGACAGCGCTACTATGCCCAATTACTCCTCGGTACTTACTTGATCATCGGAAGGTCCTACGGTGATCTCCCACCCCGGGACTTCCTTTACTGGTAGCTCGGTATCAACAACATCCGACAACCTATTGAGACCCATACACTCAATCCTCACATCGACTCTCAACTGTTCAGCTCCGCTGGCAGCAAAATCAGCAAAGGACAACAACTGAAGGAGATTCTAATCTCCATCAAACAGCGACCGCGGAGGAGCATTTCAATTTCAAAAGAGGGCGATGAGTTAATTGGGGTGTTAAATTTCGGTTAAATACCCTTTCACTCACCCTTTCACTCGCTATTGGCTTTTTTCACTAAAATATCCTCGTTAACTAGATCCGATTATGGAGTGTGGATGTAGGTGGTACTCTATCCATGAATATATACCGATGTGGATATTTAAGGGACATAGAAACTATTGTCTGTATCGTGTGAGAGGCGGACGAGATAATGAAAAAAATAATATTGAAAAGACTATTTGCTTCCACCCGTTTGCACTTGCATTTACGAAATCAAATACAGATCCAGATACACCATATAGGTGTTATCATGCTTGGCGGATGCAGATACGAATGTCATTGGATAAGAAATTATTAACAAAATCGGATGCAATATGGATATAGAGTGCGGCTTGGATTATTTATATCCACTTACATCCTTGTTGGTTGGTTGAATATCAATTTGATTCCTTTTCCCTATCCTTTTTTCTTGTTTTTCTTAATCATTTTTGTTCTTTCATAGATGGATCTAAGTAGAAATTCTTCCAATTTAATTATGTTTAAATTGACATTATATATACTCGTACAAATGCAAAATCCTCTGACTCTCTTGCGATAATAACATCATCAAACAATCTATTAAAAATTTAAATGAAGATTAAAATTATTGATAAACAAGAGGCCTCTCTTACATATATATTGACAATTTTTCTGAATACCAATGATGCATAAAGAAGCTAAGATTTTCAGTATAACACTGTAGAACAACTGTAACAGATCAAATGAACTCTGAAAATGCTATTTATTGTGTGTTTATGAAACTAAAATGACTCGAAATCGCTGAAGAAATCAAGCTCCAGAAGTTTTGCTCTAAGCCCCGGTTGAATAGGAATAGGAATGTTGCTTCTATCGAGCCAGACTGCTATGGTATTTGCCTCCAAGACGAGCTGAATATGATTAACAGATAGAGAAGTTAAGTCATTGCTCAAAGAGAGAATTACATGGAATCTTTCAAAATAATATAATACTCACCTAACGGTCTGGCATTTTAAATATGAAATCGTCAATAAATATTCTTGTTGTTGAGATGCATGAAACCCTTGTTTTCACAATGAATTTATCATGCACCACTCTGACAAATGTGAAGAGAGATGTTTAATTTCACACAAGTTATTCATGTAAAAGAACAATGAGGAGATTATAGTTTGAAGCATGACTTACTTCTAAAGATGAAAACAACTTCAGAGATAAATATGAAAATGTTATCTTCTCACCAGTTTGAGCAACTACATCCAGGTTGACGCCAACCCTTTTAAAGAATTCATGATGACCTTTTGGATGTAAAAAATAAAAAGGAAAATTGTTACTAAAAAGATTAATGCTTTAGGACTTATAAATTTCGTTAAGTATTTATATATGGGTGCTTTACTTACCTCGTTCACAATAGCTCGTGTAAACAGCATTGTAAAGACCACCATATTGATCAAGTTCATAGGCTTGCACTTGGAGTTCGACTTCAAAACATTGGTCCGCCCTTCATAAGCAAAACAAATATGTTGAGAAAATAATTAAGAATAAAATTTCTTAAACATAATCTATCATGAAATAGAAGAAAATGTGTATGTGACTGGCCAGTACATGCAAATTGCCAGTGGCCAATGCATAAAATAAAAGAAAATGTAGGGGAAGCCTCCACAAATTAACACATGGCCCCCACACCTTGTCTGACCCATTTTATATATGCCATATGCCATATTAGTCTTTATCAGCAGCGGTATCAATAGACAAGGTTGGTAGTAGAGCCCTTCCAAACTTAAAACACGAGGTCCCACCATCTATTTTTTCTCTTTTATACTGCAACTATGAGCCTGAAAAATTTCTCATAGGGTTTTGACTACTGCTTTGAGGCAAGAGATTTTTAACTGTAGGAAAAACTGCATGGGGCATTTTGACAATTTACTCTTTTTTTCAGGGCAAGTCATTAATTTGGTGGAATGTATATCTATATTTTAGACTCATGTATTGATATGGGCTTTGATTTTATGTTAAATTTTTTGATATTTGGAGTGTCGAGCTTTTTATCTTTCAATATACATATAAGATCTTAATGAGATTTAGCCTTAATTAGTTAATCCGCTCTCTATACTATCCATGATGGTGTGAATAATGTGATTTTTAACCTGGTATGTATATCGTATGTACAAGACTTGGTAGTTGAAGAAAGTTCTTATAGATCGCTATCTTTATATATACAACCTCTCGATATTAGCTAGTTCTTTTCCTTTCTTTTTTTGAGAGAAAAGATAGTATCAATAAAACCCTAACCAAATAAAACATTTTATTAAAAATATGTAATGAGGAAATATTAGCTAGTACTCAACCATGGGCTTGATTTAAATATGAAGTCAGTTCAATACAACTTAAATAAATTGAACAATAGACAATAGCTCATCAATTGGTATCACGCTTCTCCTTTTGGGAAGAGTGCGGAGTTCGATCTACAGGAAGGAAAGTGAGTCGTGACCACAATATAACACTTTCGGCACAAGTTCAAGGGTCCCCTAGATTCCTATGTGTGTTGTATATTTGGGTGTGATGAATGCTTGGATTAGGATTAGGGGCCTGTGCAGAAATAAAAAGGTAAAAAATTGTCCATTGGTTATATATTAAGCATGTATCCCACGGTTTATGAGTCTTCTCTATGCAAAGTTCGCTATGAAGTGGGCATTCCAAAATGATTCTAGTCTCGTTAGTCTATGCATGCAAAAAATGGGCCATATGGTTTTGTATAATTGGATTTTGCTAAACCCTCTAAAGTTTTGAGCTGGGTCACATGACCCTTGAAATAAAAAAAAATGTTGCGTTAACACAATTGGTACATTTTGATTATTCCCGTCAATATATAAACGCTAATTGTGATTGTAGAGGGGCGAAAAAAGGCATCAGCGTATGACGGAGGGCGATGTCCTTGACTGTTGGAACATAAAATATATCCACTCAGCCCTTATTATAATTTCATAGTTTTGATACAGTGGAAAGGACGTTTCACATGGTATCAGAGCAATCTATGTTTGATTCTCATTGCTGCGCAAAAGCTTAAGTTTCAACCCAAAAGGCCTTCGAACCGCGGGAAGGTGTTAGGACATAAAATATGTTCTTCCAACCATCATCATAAGTTCGGAATTTTGGTGCAGTGAAAAGAACGTTTGAAATTAGGGCGGAGACTGATGATGAGTGGATGGCTGCATAAGACAAAAAAATGTCAACCAATGACGAAGCTAGAGCAACAGTAGTTAGGTGATGACAGGTGACTAGCAAGAAGCGATGGACGGCGGCGCGGTGGTCAACGACGGGTGATGGTGGTAGGTGAGGGCGGGCAATGAGCGGCGGCGGTCGATACTTAGCGGCTGTGACAGAGGGCAACAGTCGATCACGACGGAGGACGGCAGCTAGCATTGATGAGCAGTGGCGGCAAACGACGGGACGGGACGGTGCCGGCGCCGGTGGTAGGCATTGGGCTTCGGCATATGGCATCTGGCGATAATGACCAATGACGGCGGGTGGAAGGGCTGGCGACAGATGACGGTTTGCCTGCAAGAATATTTGGAGGTAATATAATGATAGAAATCTGTTTGAGAGAGAATAGAATTACCATGATTTGAGGTAATATGATATCCGAGGAATCTGATTTTAAATTCATAGAAATACTACTTGTGTCAAAACAAGCTTAAGTATGTATTATGAGAATATATGATTCACCCTTAATTAGATTACCAGATGCTTCGTACATTCCAAATATTACCAGGAACTCACACTGTAACGATTTTGAAATCTCTGTACATAATTATTTGTTTAAATATATAGAAAAAGGTATTTCAGCCAGTGTAGGAGTTATAAGTTATTTTGTTCAATAAAACCAAGAAACTTATAACTCACTGGTTAAGCCTTTCTACTGCTGTGCCATAACCTGCGTGTTCGAATCCCATCAGTCATAATTATTTTTAAAGATTTTTCTTTTTAATTTTTCGGAAGCCCAAGAGTTGCACGTGCAATTCACGGATAAACAAAAAGTTTCAGAAAAATCAAACAGTCGCAAAGAGGAGTAAACACACACCTAGACACGTGACACGAATCTCGAGGCATATGATCAAGATCCGACCGCCCAAACTCCCCATCTGGCCGCCGCCGACGGTTTTGATGTAGCCCCAATCCCCTTCGTGCTTTGCACACACACCCCTTCAGCTCTCCTGCACTGTTTGATTTTCTTGCAATCAAACAGAGACTCTTCAAATCCCTAATTAACACCATTAAGTCTATTTTAATTCATTTTTAGTTTACACCCTCTCTCATTTTTACCCTATAAATACCACCACATAATCTAGCTCCCTTCTATTTTGAAAATTTCTTCAAAATTCTCTAAATTCAAGAAGGGTTAAAGTAATTCAAGTAGAATTAAATAAGCTAAAGGGAGAAGCGATCAAATTCCAACGACTGGAGTATCTCCGAAGAGACCAAGACCCCCTCTCTCTTCCTTAACCTCTTCCTAGCACTAAACAACTAGTAAGTCCCTTCATCTCTTTCTCTTTTCACTTCTATTTAATTTTTAAGACATATCGACAATAGTGGAGTTAGCTCCGATATATATTTTTCTCAACATTTGTACTCCATTTTATAGGCAAAATAGGTCTAACTAATATCCTTACACAACTCGTAACCTTATTTACAATCATTTAGCTTTTAGTTTAATAAAATTTTCCATGTGAAATAATCATAAAACGAAGTTTTCATAAAAATACCATGAACTTTAATATAGCCGTATTTTCAATAACTAGAGTATAATCTTTTAGACCATTCACGGAGTAACGACCTACCCCACACGCACACTATACTTTCATAGCATGGTATTATAAGTATATGGGTAATTCAAAGAAGAAGCCTTTCATTAAAATACCATACTTTTTCAAAACGTGTTTCTTTTATATCGATATTTTAAATTCTTGGCAAATACACCTCTACAACCCTCGTTAGGGGATCCGCTAATGGATGGTGTGGATTATCGCACATTCTTAGGATAGTAGTGCGAGATGCAGAACTCCTCACGGAGTATTCGATCTCGAAAAGAAATAAAAATATAGTTTTCAAGAAATACGATTTTTCTAAACAAAACAAAACTTTAAAAAATTATATAAAATTATGAATCCGTATTTTCAATAAAAATATATTATGAAACTATATTGAAAATACAGATTCATAATCTATACAATACAATATTTAGTACCTGATATGTAGTACAGTAAAATATGTTATAACTTGATATGAACTTGTCATGAATATCTGAACACACGATTACATCTTGGATATGAATCTGTACATTTTATATCCATGGTTTCGGTCAAGACCTGAAATCTTAATCCATACAATACAATATGCGGGAAAAAATGGGTAGATTGGTACGGAATGTATATCGTGGCACCGGAGATCACTTTAAAATACACCTATATGAATTCGCGTACCGTTATTCCGTGGATTATGACTAGGCTTTATATTACATATTACCATAGTTCATGGGGTAAGAAGGACTCCCTCGTAAACATGAATATCTTTTTTATCAAACTACAATTAACCAAATTAGAGTAACCATCATATACCGGTAAATAAATATGCTTAGATACTCTCTTTTATAACCGTGTCTGTTTACTTTTACTTGGTTTTTCTTCATTTTATATACTATCATCTTTAACTTTTTTGGAGACTTACCGAGCGCTAGTTCGCTGACAACATTACTCTATGTTCTTTGTTTGGAATGTTCGTCAGGAGGACCAGATTCGGAGGAGATAAAGCCGAGCCCGGAAGACTTGGACCAGTTCGTTTCTCAGCCGGATTTTTAGCTCATATCTGTATTTACTTCCAGTATGTCATAGTTAAGCATTTGCTTTATCATTGTATTTTTTTTATTACAAACAGTTGTACGTAAATTTGAATGTAAATAAAGTTGTTGTTTCATTTGATTACTCTTGTTATTCTTATACATTGTTATATTGTTTAATTACGCTTAACGTATTTTCATAGTAAATACGTTGCGGGCTTGCCACGTCACTGTTTCGGTCTGCTGGGAAGCGGGACGCGACATACACATTTCCATGAATGTGATTCTGAGGCATCCGATTTTCAGGGAATGTTGTGCTAACATGCTTGGTATATTTAATACTTCCAGGTCATACATATCGCAACGGATTTGGACATTGGTTATTGTGACGACAATGGCATTAATGGCCGCTCGAGTGAACAATTGGCGATTAGTAGCGTATGTGGTTGACGATAAAGCGATGACGATGATCACGGCAGCAGCGAACGACCGCCTTAAAATATATGAAGAGGTTTAATGAAAATTTGTATTATTTTAAAAAGCAGAGATCCATATACGACCTCAAAATATGGGATATAGTGAATTTCAGCCTTTATTAATTCTCTATATATTTATTCCATGATGGCATGAGAAAAATGATTTTTAAGTTAGCATTATATATATGTACAAAGACTTGGTAGTTGTAGAGAACTTTGTAGTATATATATAATCAATATTAATATTGAAATCAAAATGTCTTGAAGACTATCATACATGGGCAAGTTTCACGCCATGCATGGTCGCATATACCTTCAAAGAAGTCTCAATAAACTGGTAGAAAAACAAAAAGAAGATGCTGCGAAATATCAAGTCAAGAACGCACACTGCATGTGCTACGATGCAAATAAATAAATAAATAATGTAAATAAATATTTGCAACTAGGACATCCTTTTTCTTCTATAAATAAGAAATGTTTCATGATCTCAACACCAAGCTATTAGAAAAGATAGTTATCACATAATCTCTCACAGAAGTGAAGCTAAACAAATTAACAATGCCCTCAACAAACTCCAACACGGCCTTTTCATCCTCAGCAAGAAGGTAAGATCGATCTCACCTTCTTCAATTTAATTTATTATGCATGATTCATAATTATATGCAGTAATTATGCGATATCGAGAGATCGAGCTAAGTTTAGTGGATTATATATTCTTTCTTTCAGGTTAGAGGGGAAGGTCGCGATAATCACAGGAGGAGCCATGGGAATAGGCGAGGTCACCGCGAAACTCTTCTGCCACCATGGCGCCAGGGTGGTAATCGCAGACATACAGGACGACCTTGGCAAAGCCGTCTGTGGCTCTATCGGATCTGATGACGTGGTAACCTATGTCCATTGCGACGTCTCGAAAGAAGACGATGTGAGGAACGCGGTCGATTTCGCTGTGGCCAAGTACGGCAGGCTCGACATCATGTTCAACAACGCGGCGATCATCGATCCCCCGTGCTCTAGGATTGTGGACTTTGATGTGTCGGAATTCGAGAAAACGATGAGGGTTAACTGCACCGGGGTTTTTCTGGGCATCAAGCATGCCGCACGTGTAATGGTGGCGGCAGGGATCAAGGGAAGCATTATAAACAACGGCAGCGTGTGTACGATAGTAGGAGGGTTGGCACCCCATGGGTATGTGGCAGCAAAGCACGCGATGGTGGGACTAACCAAGAACGGAGCGGCTGAGCTAGGGCAGTACGGTTTAAGAGTGAATTGCATCTCGCCGTTTATGTCTGCATCGCCAATGGCAAAGGAATTTTCTGGATGGAAGGAGCAGAAGCTGGAGGAGTTGTCCAGCAGCATGGCTAATCTTAAGGGGGCCGTGTTAAGACACGAGGATACGGCTTACGCTGCCGTGTTTTTCGGAAGCGACGAGTCCAAGTATGTGAGTGGGCATAACTTTGTGGTGGATGGAGGACTTACCACGGTTAATAACTCTTTTGGGCTTTTCAACGGTCTCTTCCAGCAAGGAAATTGATCGGTTGCTCTTCTATTCTTGGGTGGGTACATTGCTCTATATACAATGCACACACTTGTTAATTTATATATATATATATATATATATATATATATATATATATATATATATGTTGTTTTGTAACTGGTATTAATGCATTAAAATAATGGATGAATAAATATGATAAGCTTTGATTTCCTTTGTCCAATTTAATTCACAAACCAGGGATGCTAATTAAACCAGCCGAGCTAAGCTGGATTCTGCTTGAGATCATCTCGCTGAAAATCTGGTTTTCATTAAGAATTAGCATTTCTTTGTAAAGCAACTTATTGATGATGTACCTGTAATCTTATTGATGCATGGACTTAGTAACTTGATAAATCTGTTGTTCTACATCCAATATGAGTTTATTAAAGTATGTTTGTCTAACACTAAAATACATTATTTGCTGCAGCCCCAGCTGCAAGTTGGTGATAAAAGCATGCATCGCCAAACATGATTGACTTTTACTTTTGTGTTTTCCCTCCGCCACACCCCCCACATTGGTTACTAGCAGTATCATGTTAAACTCTGCATTTGACGTATTCTAATTATGCCCTTATGTTGCTGCATCCCTGCACATTGATTACCCTGTGCTGTTTTGAGCTATACAATGCTCCGGTCGAACTAGTCTCACATTGCGGCGTCCTCGAGATTATTGTGGAAGATGGTATGATTTGCCGGTCCCAAATCCGGAAGAGAAAGGGCGAGAGTTGTGGTGGACTTGTGACAACCAACATAAAATTTTGTTACATTCTATGACATGAACCACTATAAGAATATCATTCGGGCGTCCGCTGCTCAGCGACGTGATATATCGGATTCCGGATGTAGTGTTAGTTTTGCAAGGACTTTTAGATCGTCGTCCGGAAGCGGCGCGTTTTATGGGACCTGAAAATTCCTACTGCCCTCGCCGCTAATCCGCAACCAATGCAGAATACAATAACGAAAATTTTGATAGCACTTAAAACTTATAACGAAGAATCTAAACCAAACACCAAAACCAGCATGAACAAAAAAAAGATAGAAATCATAACCTTTGTAGTGTATTCATTTACTCCAATTGAGTTGGACTATATCATGCTCTCAAGAGTTCCGGATCGTGCTTGCTAGCCGGTCCTCTTTCGCCGACAATGATACACCTAAGGGAACCAAATTCAAGCTACAACTTCATAATGAAATAACTAAAAATCCTAGATTGCTAATTTAGGTTGCTAATTTAGGATGTTTAGTGATGTGTGTGAGTGTTCTAATGATTTTTCTTTCTCTTAATCCTCTTGAATATCAACTCATGAGAATGTAGAGAAAGAAGAAGGAGGAGCAATGGAAGCGAGAGAAAACCAAATGGTAGAATGAAAACTCCTTTTTAAATTCAAGCATGCTTCGATACTTTTGTAAAAAGATTTTTTCCATTTTTAAACTACACCCATGCTTGAATAGTATTTGCAAATGAATTATAAAATCATTTGCACATACCCTCCACCATTTCTCTTTTCCATCCCATTTCTTAATTTCTTAAAAAGAAAAACCTTGAAATGAGTTGTTATTCTTTTAGAAGTATTCTTGTATAAATATAAGAATACGTCCCCGTAAATACATGCACGTATTCGTATCAAAATACAGATATTCAAGAGATAGAAAAATACAATGAATATAATATTAGAATATACATATCGAAATATATATGTAAATTATTAAATAAAAACTTGATTTAATAATCCGGTTTAATCCTAAACCGAGTAGTATTATCATCCGTCTAATTGAATTCCGCGTGGCTAGCACACTTCCCTAATCGGAATCCTGCATGTATCAATATACGGCCACTACATCATTTTGCCTGAACTGGGAAAACTCTCTGTGTGGGACTCTAAAGACTCGTCAATATGCTGACAGTAAGTTTAACCACAAGAACGTCGGCGGCACTAACTATACGTAATGGCTACCCAGATATTGAGTGAAACGAAGGCCGACGAGCAAACTCATCCGTACCTCTACTAAGCCTGTCTGTGGCAATCTTCGTACAGTTCGGTCTCTTCATTTGAGAGTATTGCATACCGGGTCTATGGGTGGATAACGTCAGACCCCTACTAACCCGATAAGTCGTGCTGGTCTGAATCTCATCATCCACTGAGAAACTGCTGATATCACATCAGTAAATCTCATCCACCTTAGTCAAGAATTTCTGGTGATGGCTAATCCAACACAGCTCGATATCGAATCCTGATACCGGGAGAGACAAATCCATGACGATTGTTCACTGCCTATATATGGCTCGGGACTGTACCCAACTAAAATCTGTTTGCACGACTTCTTTGAGCCGTTGTACGGTAGTAATCTAAGTACAGTGGGAACTCACACGAGACAAATGACAATCTCATATCAAAGGACTAACCTGTACTCATTCCACAAGATAACTTTCATATGACGATAGGTATAATACCATCTAAAAGTTCTCGGCGAGTCCGTCCGGTGTACTCACTTCCAGTAAGCACCTGTATACTATCTTAGGTGACTCAACATCAATGGCTTGTGAGACCGTCCACCATCCATCGTCTAGGTCTCGAAAAGTATACACTAGTCTACTCCGGAGTATCGATACCCAGTCACGATACTCTCTCGACTAGAGCATTTAAAGATGTGCTTATGGACCACCCAGCTCTCACGTATATGATCGCCATCATAATGCTGGTAGTCAAGCAATAATCCTATGGGTTTTATCAAAACATATACACATAATGATAAAGACAAACTAGATAGCATACTATCATCTCGAGAAAGATTGTTCTACCTGTATAGGTCCTCGTTCAATTATCATAATCGCCTACCTGCAATTACAATAATTGTCTTGAGGGCACTATATCCAACAATCTCCCACTTGCACTTGAGACCAATTATTGCGGTATCGCATACTCACAGCTCATGTGCTACCAAATACCCAACTTCTCTACTAGTCAGTTTCTCAAAACTCATTTCGAGAAATATACGTGTTCGAGAAATAGTCTCAGTGAGTAGATCCACTCCAATGTTTCTATCTTTATCTCTCTATATATCAATTTCGCGGAGAACGATTATCTCCCGAAGTGAGCGATACATGTCTTATAACTTGTCTGGATATCTGATGGGACCTTGTTCATAACATGAACACTAAATCCAACAAGCTTCTTAGAATGTATCCATTGCTGATGTAATCAACACCCAGCGCCATGACCACCTCAGTATCCAGCTTGGAAAACTATCCAACATACTGCACCTCAGAAGAGGGTAAACTTATAACTCTGATAGCTACTCTGTCATCCAGGTCTCCATGGAAGCATAAACCGGTAACCGCCTCCTGCAGGAGACTGTCATTTATATACCAAGAACATCATCATATGTTCTAAATTGCTTCCCAATATTTCTCCAGGATTGGATTAATATATTCTTATTGCGGCTAGTGCAAAAGCAATATCTGGTGTGGTACTTGAAATCTCATGATTGACTCAATTGCCTAAGTAAATAATATGTCAATCATGCAAATCTCTCTCCTCATCAGTCTAGAAGACATATTTTTAGAGAGGATGGCTCCCTCATCTGCGGGTACACCACTACGCCAGGAGTCGTCCATTCTAAAATACTTTAGAATAGTATTAAGGTACCCGAATTGGGACACTTCCCAAATCTAGATCTAAAACCATAAATCTAGTCACTAGAATCCCTGCTATTTTATCCTGATCCTACGTGATAACCACAGTAAAACCGATCATAACATAGGAACATCAATTCCTATCAGGAGTACGTCATCCAACAAACCGATCATAACACAGGAACAATGCCATGTAGTTACTTTATGACATGAACACGAGTACTTGTCTTTACACATACTTATATTATTACCTTTACTGTTGCTCGATGTTATCGTGTTGCTGTTATTATTATTGTTGTACCGTATGACCTAGGAGATAGTCATGCATTCGGTTTCTACTCGGCGATATCTTCTACTCATGAGTTGGCAACTCACCCCCGTTGTGCCACAGTTTTCTTGCAGGTTCCGTTCCCCTCCGAAAGACGCGACGAAGACGCGATGAACGTCTTGCCTGAAATTCAGGACAGATGCTAATTGGTGCTATCCGTCCACCTCTCCGAAGATGCCAAGTTGATTTATGGCACTATGTATCGAAGGTTTAAACGGATGCGACCGATGTAGCAGACTTCGTTAGATTCTCCCTCGTTTGAAGGGTTTTTGATTGGGGGGATGCTCTTCCCTGCAGGCGCAAGCCCCTGCAGTTAATTACGCCACCGCATCGCGGTAACAACTTTCTCCTTCTCCAGATGGTCACTTCGTATCGTGGGTGTTTGTTTTATGTTTGGTTGCCCGTGGATTGTATACGGAGACTAATTTATATTGTCGCCCATAGGGCGTGGACTAGTCCAAATCCGTATCTTTCTTAGATTTGGGTTTTGGAGGGTTGGGTTTAAGGATACGTTAGTCTCATTTGAGACTAAGATCAACTTAAACGTTTGTTAAGGATACGGTAGTTTAATTTTAGACTAAGATCAACTTAACGGGACCGTTTAGATCCGACAAGAGAGCATTTGGGCCCTATTGTTTAGTTTAGGGACATTGCTGTCGATTAGTTTAAGGACATTATGGTCCAATGTTAGTTTAAGGACATTATGGTCCAATGTTAGTTTAAGGACATCTCGGTCGAGGTTAAGGACATCATAGTCCATGGGTTTAAGGACCCCAAAGTTCAATGTTAGTTTTAAGACATCACGGTCGAGGTTAAGGACATCATAGTCCATGGGTTTAAGAACCCCACAGTCCGTTATTAGTTTTAAGACATCACGGTCGAGATTAAGGACTTCATAGTCCATCGGTTTAAGGACCCCACAGTTCGTTGTTAGTTTTAAGACATCACGGTCGAGGTTAAGGACATCATAGTCCATGGGTTTAAGGACCCCACAGTCCGTTGTTAGTTTTAAGACATCACGGTCTAGGTTAAGGACATCATAGTCCATGGGTTTAAGGACCCCACAGTCCGTGAAATGTGTGGTTGTCGGGACCCGTCACCACTTTGAAGACGTTGCGGAATTACAAAGACAAATATCAAAGGAGTGAAGAGATGTACCCTTGAACCAAGGTGGATTAAATGATTTGTAGTCCAATTTGGAACTAAGATCAATTAATTATATTATGAGCACATTGGCTCAGTTAAATCAGAATTGAGGATTTATGGCCAACTTGGGCTAAGTCCAATTAGATCTGAAGTGTTGGCCCTTTGTTGGACCATTAGACATTTGTCTGGTTTCAGCCCACATTATTTAGCAATGCTAAACAAGAGTTTGAGGGCTTTGGTAACATTTTTTTATCTTTGATTGAGCAGTAGACATTATAGCTCTGAATTTTACTCAATTTTGAGATTCAGTTGAAGGGAAGACTTTTGCCTCTGGAGAATTAGCCGATTTGGCTAAAAGTAGTGTTAAACACTAGAGAACAACAGTGTTAAACACTAGAGATAGAATTCTCAAATTAGTGTTAAATACTAAAAGACAATCAGTGTTAAACACTGGAAATATAATCCCTAATTTAGTATTAAACACTAGAACATGACAGTGTTAAACACTGGAAATGAAGTTGTCAAATTAGTGTTACACATTAGAAAACACCAGTGTTAAACACTGGGAATAAATCCTTTAAATTAGTGTTAAACACTAAATAGGAATGGGTAACGTGGGGCCACGCGAGGACACCCAGAGGTGGGACCAGATTCTTTTTACTTTGCTTTGCAAATAAGTGTTAAAACACTTTTTCATCTTTTGAGCATCACGCGTTGACACGTGATGGAGATTTATGCACTGATCATTAAAGTACTTGTTAAGGGGTCACGTGGGGACACGTGAGAGCGCCCAAAGCTCATATTTCCTTTGCTTTTTCTTTCTGTGTTTTGTAGGTCACGTGAGAGCACGTGAGGCATTGCCTCAAAGCTTATTTCTTCTCATTTTTCGGGATCTTTTCAGGGGTCACGTGGGGACACCTGACCTTAGTCTTTTGCATGCATGGAGATCTTTCAAGGCTCTTTATTTTTTAAGAATTAAATTCTCTGTAGGGTTAAACTCTAGTTATGTTTTAGAGGAATTAAATTCCTATTTGAAAGAATTAAATTCTTATATAGGGTTAAACCCTAATTTTCTTTAGAGGAATTAAATTCCCATATATGTAAAAGAATTAAATTCTTGTGTAAGGGTGAAACCCTAATTTCATTTTAGGAGGAATTAAATTCCTGTAAATCTGAGAGAATTAAATTCTTAATTAGGGTTAAACCCTAGTTTTGTCCATCTTGAAGGAATTAAATTCCTATAGTTATAGGAGAATTAAATTCTCAGATAGGGTTTAAACCCTAATTTCATCTTGAAGGAATTAAATTCCTGTAAATTGGGAGAATTAAATTCTCAGATAGGGTTTAAACCCTAATTTATCTTGGAGGAATTAAATTCCTATAAATTTGGGAGAATTAAATTCTCTGAACTCAATTTTCCCTCTAAGTTTTGGATCTGCATAGGAAAATCTCAACCAGATGAGAATTAAATTCTCAACCTATGGGGAGATTTGCTTATGCAGATCTTCAACTAGAGAAAGAACTAAGTTCTTTTTTGCAGAAGAGTTAAACTCTTAGATTTTGAGAATTAAATTCTCTGTTTGAAGTTTTGATCCCCTTTCTTTTCTCACCTAGGGTTTTCTTTATTGAGAATTAAATTCTCCTTTCTTTTCTCTCTGAAATTTCAAGATTCCAAAATTCTATATTTTTCTTCTCCTCTTGGCTCCTATTTATAGGAGAAGGAAAAGAATCAATTTGTTTAGTAAATCTTTCATTGAAAGATTTTGTTTGTTTTTATAATTAATATGATCGTTTAGATCATTCAGTGAATTTTAATCACCGTTGGATTTTCAATCCAAAGATATTCTGTTTGTTATTTTCGGTGAGATTTAGGGAAATCTTTCCTTGTCTAAGATTTTTCCATAAATTGGTGATTTTTAATCACCCATGGATTTTTAATCCAGTGATTCCCTATAACCCTTTTCTATTTGGAAAGATTTAGAGGAATTTAGAATTTAATTCTATTAAACTGTAAGGCTTTCAAAACCTGTCATGTGTGGGCACGTGACCCCTGGTCACGTATGGGCACATGACTCCCAATTAAGTCATTTCCTCAGCCGCTTGTTTTCATTTCTGTTTTAACCATCACGTGTCAACACGTGACCATTGGTCACGTATGAGCACGTGATACCTCATTGAGGTAATTCCTGATTTTTAATCAGGGAACGTGACCCTTTGTCACGTGTGAGCACGTGACCCCCAATTGGGGTCTTTTCTCAGCTGCTTGTTTTCGTTTCTTCCTGCTTAGAGTTTTAACTATCACGTGTCAACACGTGACCCTTGGTCACGTGTGAGCACGTGATACTCCATTGAGGTAATTCTTGATTTTTAATCAGGGAACAAATGCCCCCACAACGTTGCTCTCACGTGTCTGCACGTGAGTGCAACGCTGTCACTTTTGTGACCGTTGGATCTGTCTAGGGAATCGGGGAG
The DNA here is from genome assembly GCA_030015575.1 of Agapanthus africanus. Classification (NCBI taxonomy): domain Eukaryota; kingdom Viridiplantae; phylum Streptophyta; class Magnoliopsida; order Asparagales; family Amaryllidaceae; genus Agapanthus; species Agapanthus africanus. The sequence goes on along the minus strand of JASDDO010000008.1, from coordinate 435,451,286 downwards.
ATGAAACGTTTCCATCACATCTTATAAATGCCAGTGTCCCTTCAGAAGCGCCTCCACTTTGCTCATCTCTTTCCTTGCAAACTTTTTCCTTTTGAGAATTTAATTCTCCTTTTCAGAGCTTAGTTCTCTGCTTCAAAAATTTTCCAGAGTTTAACTCTGTTGAAAGATTCCCTTTCCTCAGGTAATAATCTTGAACGAATGAAGATCTTTTGCAGAAATCGCTATTGGATTTTAAATCCAGAACAAGGGTTTTTTCCCTTTAACAAGAACACACACATTTTTTTTAAGTTCTTTAAAAAGAAAACCCTTCAATCCTTAAGCAACAAACCTTTCTAGGGTTTCTCTGATTTTCAGGGGTTAACGATGTTGTTTGTCTTTTCCATGGAATTCAATTCCTTCTCAAAAGCTTTGGCTCTAAAAAATGTCTCTGGGAATTTAATTCCCCTTTTTTTCAAAAGGAATTTAATTCCTATGAAGAACTCAGTTCTTCCCAGAGAACTCCTTGGGATTTTCTTGCCCTGAGTTGTCTTTTTGCAACTAAGAAGAAGAAGTTTGCAGTGTCTCTTTCTAGGAATTTAATTCCTTTGATTCTATTTGATTTGTTGCAGAGTCCAAGATGGATTTTTCTTAAGGGAATGTGTAGGGTCATTTGAAATCCACTGTTTATTTAATGAGAATCTTCCTTTTGTCTCATTGTAATTGCTTTGCCTCATCATTAGCAAGCCGTCATCTTGATTTTGTGGGACCCATATGTTTTGTAACCAATGGTCCCATAAAATGAGTCCTCTGTCGCTGTCTTTTTATATATACATATATTTATAATCATATATATATATATATATATATATATATATATACACTGTTGGCTTCGCTTTAACAGTTTCCCCTTATTTTATTTCAGGCACAATGACTTCCGTTCCGTACTTTCCTTTCACTCGCTCGGAGGCCGCTTTTCCTCAGTCGCCATCTGACGAGGAAGTGATGGCGATGATCAGGGTTCATGACCCGAACTACACCAACTTGCTTTTGTGGGAGACTTGGTATGGTCACATCATCCGTGGTCGCCGAAGTTTCCTTTGCGAGATACCAACGGAGCCCACCTATCCGTTCCTACCGATGGATCCTCCAAGGACTGTTTTCGCCGCAGAGATGCCGAATTGGACCCCTATGGGGTGGCTTGAGCCTTCAACGACTGGTATTCCGAACCATCCGATCCCGGCAATCGATATTTTAGGGCGCCGCATTTGCCAGGGCGAAGCCCAACCATGGGGGCAGATTTACAAAATAGGGCTTACCCCTCGACACTCCACGGGCTACCTTCTTTAGGCTCGCTACATCTAGTTCACCCATCGCGCGCGACTGCAGAGGGTTGGGCTTTATCAAGCGATATATGCGTCTCTCTTCCACTACCAATCTCCTTACGTCTGGTGGGTTAAGGCTTTCTTGAACCAGTGGAATCTCCCCACTAACACTTTCCTCCTAGGGGAACGCGAAGTTTCGATTTCCTTGGAAGAATTTCGCGAGATCTCGGGGCTGCCAATCAGGGGGACCCTTTATGAGGAATTGCTGCCTCCCGACGAGTACGTCTTTGAGACCTTGCCCGCAATGCTTGACGGCCTGTCTACCGAGAACGCCGTCCGACACAAGCGCCTGAGTTTGATCAAGGCCCTGGGCATCTTTGACAAACTGTTTACAGAATCTGAGGAGCAGGGCGTCACTTTTAAGAGTTTTATCGCTTGCTTCCTTCGCGAGGGTGTCCTATCGAAGACGGCTCCGAAGTTTGCGAACATTAATGACCCCTTTGGGTTTGGTTTGAACCGGCGGCCGACTAAGGAATAGGATCTGCCGCAGTATTACATCCCTATCATGTCGGCGGTATCTTTCGAATCTATTGCAGCTCCCAGCATGGATGATGAGACTTTCTTTATGGGTTTTATCAGCGTCTGGCTCAGCTGGTTCGTCATCCCCCTGCATCGCCGCTTCATGAGAGCCTCGGTTATCTACCCTGCTCATTGTATCGCTGAGGGGACACGGCTAGCCGTAGGCATCCCAGTGCTAGCGCATCTTTATCATGGGTCAGGCACCGCGGCTAATACCTCAACTCCAGGTGTGGATGTGGTAAATTTCTCTCTTCATTACTTCACGTTTTGGATTGAGATGCACGTGTTGGGGGCCTTTGCTGCGCACCAGAGACCCGAATTTTATGATGCCTACACTTTTCCGCGACTCATGCGGCTGGTGGGTGCTTATGCTCCTGACCAGACTCAGTCCGGGGTTATTCGCGTGTTGATTGCTCCCTGTGCTAGTACGGGCGGATTGGTATTCGTTGATCGGGCCCTATCCTCTCCTTCAGGTCCAATTCAACAACTCCACGACTTGTCGAAAGAGGGGGCACCTTCTCTGAAGCCTAGGGAGGCCATGCATCTGTACGCGATCGGACCAGGTTATCTGGTATTTCGTCAGAACAGTGCGGCCTTCTTTATGCGGTACAACCCACACCGCTTCGCCCGGCAACTTGGATATGATCAGGGCGTCCCTTTCGAGGCATTTACAGTTGCGCCCAGCCTATCACCTGAAACTGTTCGTGATGCTGCTCATCATTTCGTGAGGCTGAACACTGGTTCTTACTTCATGATTCCTGAAGCTGACCACATTCCCCGATGTGTGGGATCCTTCACGGGCTGGTACCTTCATCGGGTCAGTCCGATTATTGCTGAGGAGAAAAGGGTGCTTCTTGGATACGGTGCTCCTATTCCGGTTCAGGCCACGGGAGTTCCGCCACGACCGCGTGCACCGGTCCGCTTTCCCCTTAGGGACACCAGTGTTGCGCTTAATCCGGAGGAGTTGGAGGTGGACCTCACTCCCACTATTGGTATGTCATTGGGTACCTGGGCTCAGTCGAGGGGTAAAAGGGCGCTAGTAGCAGTACCACCGCCCGCATCCTCGACGATGGCCGTGTCGTCCCCGGTCCCAGCGCCAAGCGAGGGCGTTGGGAGTGAGGGCGTTGGGGGTGAAGTAGGTCAGCGTCGTGCCAAGGCTTAACGGGGGAGGAAACGGTCATCCTTGGCGGTCGGTTCTAGATCCAAGCGATGGAGGAGGACGGCTACTAATCTGCTCGACTCTATAGTAGAGTCTGAGCCCATTCTTCAGGACTAACCATTGGCTATGCAAGAGTCGGATGCTGGCCTACTTTTTCCGAGTTCAACTGCCGAGGAAGCCGCACAATTGGCTAAGGCTATAAGACGTTCTCAAGACGAGTCGGAGAACGTAAGGATTCCGAAGAAGCCTTATCCCGCCGTTATCTTTTACGAAGACCATCCGTGGATCCGGTGACGATTCATCGGCCCTTTGGAGGAATGGGCCGAAAGGGCCCTTAAACAGGCTGTTTCGGAGGACGCCGCGGACGCGCTTTCACTGTGGACCGGCGGCCACGAGTCCACCCCCGGACCTCGGCGAGCACACCTCCTTGAGAAGGAGCGTCGGCTTGAACAAGCCATACTGAAGGCTTCCTTGCGCATCGGTATGTTCCTGTATTTCTTTGTAATACTTCATATTGTCTGCACGCGTATATATGTATTCTTATCCTTGTGTGAATTATGCAGAGACTTCAACGATGGCGGAGGCTCTAAGACGTGCTCTGACCGTAGAGCCTACTGACACCCCCAGTGAAACACCGCTCAGTGTGGAGGGGGTTGATGAAACTGTCCCTCTTACGATAGAGCTTCCTGCGGTGGCTCCTGCTCCCAAAGCACTCGCTTCCTCGGGAGAGGCACCTTTGGCAGTCGCTGCCCAATGGATCTCTCTGAGGGCGGCCCAGAGGCTAGGATGGAGGTAGTCAAGGCTACCGTCCTTTCGTTGGAGCCCACAGCGGCAGCCGCTGCTCCTCATTCCAAAGCCGCTGCACTGACCCGCGTCTCCAATATTGTGCCCGAGGTCGCGGCGGAGGCCGTTGAAGCTGCTATCCCTCCAGCTCAGAATGGGAGGAGCGTCGAAGGTAACCTTCTATATTTTAAATTAGTAATCATTCCATTATCTGAACTCTTTTGTTTTTTCAGAATTGCGCGGATTGGCGGCTTCTATTGCTGACTTGTCTCCCAGGCAGTCTTTTCAGCGCCTGTTGGAGATGGCTGCTCCGCAAGCGATATCTCCTCAGCGCATCGTCCTCTCTTCTGGGCAAGGTTAGTGTTGTCTACCATCTTTTCATAGCATTGCTATTATTTCGAAAAATGACATTGATGTCTTTTACAGTCATGGAGGCCGATGATGAGGTTGAGGTTCTCGAAGGGCCAGGGGAGCCTTCAGCTCCTTCTTGCATGACTGTGGGTAAGTAAAGTCTCAACGTTGTTCCATTTGTTCTTTCCTCACAAGTTTCGCTGACTGTTTATGAATCTAAACAGCCCTTCTTGTTCTCACCGCGCTGGAGTCACGCATCGCCATGCCACCCGGCCCCTATGCTCTGAGAGCCTCGGAATGGATGGCCAAGCTAAGCCTCGCCTCTCTGTCATCTTTGATCGAGGAGCTTCGTGCTGGCAACGTAATCACGGCCGAAGCATTTGCTGCTGAAGCTAACGGCTCTCTTCCCTTTCTTGCCACCTATCATAGCGAAGCAGTGGTGCAAGTCTGGGTTGAGTTTTACCGGCAGGTGGAGGCTTGCTTGCACGTGCTTGAATGTACCCGCCTTTCTTCGGAGGCTGTGGCTGCGAAGGCGGGCTTGCGGGGTCTGATAGAGCGGTGCACAACGAACATGGTGTCGTGCGAGAAGAGGCTCGGCCGCAAGTTTTCGGAGAGGGAACTGGCTTCGAAAGCGCTGATAGAGCTTCGGGCCAACCTTACAGCCAAGGCCAACAAAGCGTATGAACTTTGGCGAGTGCTTCAAGAGGCCATCAAGGAGGTGGTGGCTATCGACAAAGCCGCCGCGTTCACTCGTGAAAGGGTTGAGGCTCACAAGGCTACTGAGAAAGAGCTCGAAGGCCGGCTTGCCTCATATCAGGCCCAGCAAGCTCAGGCGGAGGCCCGTCTTTTGGCGTTACTGAATCATGAAGGCGAGGCCCAGTGAAAGAGAGATGAGCTGACCAATCTGCTAAATCGCCCGCCGACTTGAAGACTTGTAAATATATTTTTTCTTGTTCTTTCTTTGTATATACTCCTGAATAAGAGTATATTTTTTTGTTTCTTTCACGAATTGTACTTTGTATTCATTTTGATTCATGAATAAAAGACATATTTTTCTTCACGATGGTGTGTCCCTTTTTATCGAATGTATTCTGTGGATAGTCTATCTCAGTTTCTTTGCAGGACAATGATGGCTTAGGATTCAGGGTTAAGATCTGCCTCCTAAGACTTTTCAACTTTATGAGCCGTGAGGGTCTCATAAAGAATTTTCTCCCTACCGGTCGAGAGGATCCCGCAGGTGTAATTTCTCCTTAAGAATCGTGAGGATTCCTAAGTGTGTTTTCTTTTGAAAGTCGTAAGGATCTCACAAGAGAATTTTCTCCCTTACGAGTCGTGAGGACCCGCAAGTGATGGGTGAAGTTGCCCTTATCCGCATTTCACGGAGTCGGGAGTTGCTCTGGATGCTTCCCACGGGTTCACTACCGTGTTCTGCGAGGACCAGGATCCGCTCTGAACGTTTCCCACGGGGTCAGAGTTGACATTTTCTGCGTTCCACGTGACCAGGAATTTTCCTCTAGATGCTTCCCATGGGTTCACTACCATGTTCTGCGAGGACCATGCTCCTCTCTGGATGCTTCACACGGGTTCACTGCCGTGCTCTGCGGGGACTAGGATCCGCTCTGGACGTTTCCCACAGGGTCGGGATTGACATAAGCCGCGTTCTACGTAACCAGGAATTTTGCTCTGGATGCTTCCTACGGGTTCACTGCCGTGTTCTGTGAGGACCAGGCTCCACTCTGGATGCTTTATACGGGTTCACTGCCGTGCTCTGCGAGGACCAGGATCCGCTCTGAACGTTTCCCACAGGGTCAGGATTAACATAAGCCGCGTTCTACGTAACGAGGAATTTTGCTCTGGATGCTTCCCACAGGTTCACTGCCGTGTTCTGCGAGGACCAGGCTCCACTCTGGATGCTTCACATGGGTTCACTGCCGTGCTCTGCGAGGACCAGGATCCGCTCTGGACGTTTCCCACGGGGTCAGTATTGACATTATCCGCGTTCCACGTGACCAGGAATTCGCTCTGGATGCTTCCCACGGTTTCACTGCCGTGTTCTGCGAGGACCAGGCTTCGCTCTGGATGCTTCAAACGGGTTCACTGCCATGCTCTGCGAGGATCAGGACCCGCTCTGGATGTTTCCCATGGGGTCAGGATTGACATTATCCGCATTCCACGTGACCAGGAATTTTCTCTGGATGCTTCCCGGTTTCACTGCCGTGTTCTGCGAGGACCAGGCTCCGCTCTGGATACTTCACACGGGTTCACTGCCGTGCTCTGCGAGGACCAGGATCCGCTCTGGACGTTTCCCACGGGGTCAGGATTGACATAAGACGCGTTTCACGTAACCAGGAATTTTGCTCTGGATGCTTCCCATGGGTTCACTGCCGTGTTCGGTGAGGACCAGGCTCCACTCTGGATGCTTCACACGTATTCACTGCCATGCTCTGTGAGGACCAGGATCCACTCTGGACGTTTCCCGCGGGGTCAGGATTGACATAAGCCGCGTTCTACGTAACCAGGAATTTTGCTCTGGATGCTTCCCACGGGTTCACTGCCGTGTTCTGCGAGGACCAGGCTCCACTCTGGATGCTTCACATGGGTTCACTGCCGTGCTCTGTGAGGACCAGGATCCGCTCTAGACGTTTCCCACGGGGTTAGGATTGACATTATCCACGTTCCACATGACCAGGAATTTGCTCTGGATGCTTCCCACGGTTTCACTGCCGTGTTCTGTGAGGACCAGGCTTCGCTCTGGATGCTTCACACGGGTTTAATGCCATTCTCTGCGAGGACCAGGATCCGCTCTGGAAGTTTCCCATGGGGCCAGGATTGACATTATCCGCGTTCCACGTAACCAGGAATTTTGCTCTGGATGCTTCCTACGGGTTCACTGCCGTGTTCGACGAGGACCAGGCTCCGCTCTGGATGCTTCACACGGGTTCACTGCAATGCTCTGCGAGGACCAGGATCCGCTCTGGATGTTTCCCACGGGGTTAGGATTGACATAAGCCGCGTTCTACGTAACCAGGAATTTTGCTCTTCTTCCGTATTTCGCGGAGTCAGGGTTTGACTCTCGGTCATCTGTGCGCCGCCGAGTCATGGAACTGGGAGTTGCCGCTGTTCCACTTTGCTTGATATTGTGTCTGTTGTAATGAGACTAATGTTGAGATGATCTCCAGGCTATCTGTGAACCGTTGAGATTTGGTTTTTTCTTCTGATGAAGCCTGGGGAGGAAAGGTATGATTCCCTCTTTGTTTGCGCCCCTGGGTTGTATACAGGGATTGATGTGATATCACCTGTAGGGCATAAATTTCATTTCATTTTTTTATTTTTTTCCGCGATGCTCTATCATTTCAGCTTTTATATCGCGAAGGTTGCGATTGCCCAATCATTTCGGCTATTTTTCGCGGTGCCCAATCATTTCGGCTATTTGTTTTATTTTTACTCGCTGCTTTTTATTGCGAGTTGCCCAATCATTTCGGCTATTTTGCATGCATAAACTTTTACTCGCTGATTTTGTTTGCAAGTTGCCTCATCATTTCGGCTATTTCGTATGCATGTGTGGCTTGCTGGCTCTTTGCCGCAAGCTTGGAATTAGACACCGATTTCGGCATCAACACCGCTACAACTGGAATGTTGCCAGGAGCGAATCATCATTTGCCTTTGTCGATGTCGAACAAAGATGGCTTAGTGATCAGGGTTAGGATCCTGTCGACTAAGGCTTTTGACTTCATGAGCCGTAAGGGTCTCATAAAGGTATTTCTCCCTGCGAGTCGTGAGGATCTCGTATGTGCGGTTTCTCCTTAAGAATCGTGAGGATTCCTAAGTGCATGTTCTCCTGTAAGTCGTAAGGATCTTACAAGAGTACTTTCTCCTTATAAATCGAGAGGGCTTACAAGGGTTGTTCACCATGTAGACATATCCCTAGTCACGGATGGGACTTTGTTAGGGAAATGTTTATTCGCGCCCGTGGATTGTATACAAGGGTCAGCGGCCCTATTGGAGGTTGTGGGGGCTGCTTAAGAACAGGTTCATATCCCTGTGGCTTAAGACTTTTGAATCTTATGAGCCGTGAGGGTCCTATAAGAGGATTCTCCTTACGAGTCGTGAGGATCTCGTAAGTGTAATTTCTCCTTAGGAATCGTGGGGATCCCTAAGTGTGTTGCTTCCTTGTGAGTCGTAAGGATCTCGCGTGGGTGGTTTCTCCTTACAAAGTCGAGAGGACCTTGCAAGTGTCTTTTAACGAGATTGTGCCCTTTCGGGTTTTCACAAAACTCGCCGGTAGCCCTGCTGTTTTTACTCACGGAGCCCTTTCGGGTTTTCATCCGTGCCCTTTTTGCTGATGGACATACCTTTTTTTTCTCTTTTTTTTATTCTAACGAGGTTGCGCCCTCTCGGGTTTTCACAAGACTCGCCGGTAGCCCTGCTATTTTTACTCACGGAGCCCTTTCGGGTTTTCATCCGTGCCTAATTTGCTTATGGACATACCGTTTTATTTATTTTTTCTCTCTCTTTTTTTTATTCTTTCTTTTTTTATACCAGCTTTGGGATGCTGCAATTCACCGTAGTTTATCGACATCTCGGTCAACGGATATTTTTAGGACATAATGGTCCGTCGTTAGTTTAAGGACATTTCGGTCCGTCGTTAATTTAAGAACGTTTCGGTCTGTTGTTAGTTTAAGGACGTTTCGGTCCGTCGTTAGTTTAAGGACGTTTTGGTCCGTGGTTAGTTTTAAGGACGTTTCGGTCCTTTGTTAGTTTAAGGACGTTTCGGTCCGTAGTAAAGGAAGCCGGTTACTACTTATAGAGTTTGGGCTTAGGAAGATAGCGAGCGGACATAGTCGTCGTCATCTATCGTTGACCTAGGCCGTGACTCGTCAAGCGTAGTACTTCTTCAGGAAGCGACCGTTTATTGGCCTGAAAGGTCTTTCACCATGCATGTCCATGAGTAGATAGGCCCCACCCTGGTAGACCTTGTCTATGATATACAGGCCTTCATAGTTCGGCTCGAATTTCCCTCGTTTGGCATGATTGGGGATCATAGGTCTTTTGACCACTAGCACGAGTTCGCCTTGGCGGAATGTCCTTGGCCTAGTCAACCTTTCATATGAGCGCGTCATCTTAGCTTTATAAGCCTCCAGATTTTGTTGCGCTATGAGCCGGGCTTCATCAAGGGCGTCGAGCTCCTCAAGCCGAAGGTGAGCATTCTCTTCGTCCGTTAGCTCGTAGTGAACTGCCACTCGTAGAGAGGGTAACTCTACCTCGAGGGGAAGTACTGCTTCTGTACCGAATACCAATGCGTACGGAGTTGTATTCGTGGCCGTTTTGAACGTAGTCCGGTATTCTCAGAGAGCCTCATGCAATCTCTCGTGCCAGTCCTTCTTATTTCGGGACACCGTCTTTTTCACGATCTTCATCAAGGTCTTGTTGAAAGGCTCAGCTAGACCGTTAGCTCGGGGATTATAAACTGAGGAGTATCTCCAGTCTATGTTATGCTGTTGTGTGAAGCGGCTGATCTTGTGGCTTCTGTAGGCTGGCCCATTATCGTAGATAATCCGTCGTGAAGTTCCAAACCGATAAATGACGTGTGTCTTGAAGAAATGGAGTATATTCGAGGTCTTCACTTCCCTCAGCGGTACTGCTTCTTCCTATTTGGAGAAGTAATCAGTTGTCGCCAAAATGAATCGATGTCCTCTGAACGATGCTGGTTCGATGGGGCCGATTATATCAGTTCCCCACATTTCGAACGGCCAGCTATCCACTGTCCGATGTAGTGGATTTGCATGCTGATGGATAAAGTCCCCGTGGATCCGGCACGAGTGGCACTGCTTCGCGTATTCGAGGCAGTCTTGGATCATCGTGCGCCAATAATAACCCATCCTTTTGATCTTCAGCTTCATTTTCGGCCCGGCTTGGTAAGAACCACAGAGTCCGTCGTGAGTTTCTTGAACGACTCTCTTTGCTTCTTCAGGTCCCAGGCATCTTAACCACAGAGAATCAAATGACCTCTTGTACAGAGTATCATTGACGAAGGCAAAAGACAGAGCTCGTTTCATAAGCTGATGTCTTGAGGACGCATCTTCAGGCGTTCGACGGGATTTGAAGTAGTCTATAAAGACTTCTCTCTAATCCTCAACCGTTTCTTGGTCTTTTACTTGTAGAGCTGCTGGCTTGGTCGCTCCTTTTTCGTCGGACGACTCCGGAGATATTTCTGCCGGTGCGAGAACCCGACGGCTTTGTACCACGATTCTTATGTCATCAAGGTTTTCGTCAGCCAGTTCTTTAGCAAGCTTGGCTAATGCATCTGCTTTGCTATTTTCTGCACGCGGTACGCTTTCCAAGGTGTAGGAAGGTATTTGGGTCAGCAGTTGCTGCACCCTCTCGCCGTACCTTACCAACTCTGGCTTGCACGTTTGATAATCACCGTTTACTTGACTAACGACCAATTGGGAGTCTCCGTATATGAGGAGGTTCTCAATCCCCATGTCGATGGTGATCTCGAGAATTGCTATCAAAGCTTCATACCCGGCTTCATTATTTGTCCTCGGCTCTGTTAAGGAGAAGACAAAGCGCATTATCCCTCCTTGTGGAGTTACGAAGATGAGGCCTACCCCTGATTTGATTATGGGGGTGCTTTGTTTGCGCTTCTTCATGGGAGATTCTCCATCAAAATAAAGTTCCCATCGGGTATCACTCCCGTTAATCGTGTCAAACGCATGCTCATCTGGCAGTTCGCAATTCAGAGAAGAATCAGCAGGTATCGGATGCTCAGCGAGGAAGTCGGCGATGGCTTGGCCTCTCACTGCCTTAAGAGGCTGATAAGTTATTGAGAACTCCATCAGGAGAAAGGCCCATTTAGCGAGACGCCCTGTCAATATGGCCTTTGACATCAAATATTTGAGAGGATCCACCTTCGATATGAGACGGACTTCATGAGCCAACGCATAATGCCTGAGCTTCGTTATCGCGAAGATCAATGCCAGGCAGCGTTTTTCAATAGGAGAGTAATTGCTTTCTGCCCCCAATAGAACTCGGCTCAAATAGTAGAGGGCTCTTTCCTTCCCTTGGTCATTCTCTTATGCCCATAATGCACTTAAAGAACCTTCAAGGGCGGTTGTATACAGAATGAGAGGCTTTCCTTTGACCGGAGCGGCCAGTACAGGCGGATTCTGTAGGTACTGCTTGATTTCGTCCAGCGCGCTTTGGCATTTGTAATCCCAGACGAACTGGGTTCCCTTCTTCATCAGGTAACTGTAAGGACGTCACTTGCCTGAGAGATTGGCTATAAATCGCCGGATATACACGAGCTTCCCTTGGAGAGACCGCAATTGCTTGAGAGTCCTTGGCGGGGCATCTCCATAATCGCCTTGATCTTTGACGGATCTATCTCGATGTCTCGGTGTTGGACGATGAATCCTAGGAATTTGCCCAAGGAAACCGCGAACGCTCATTTGAGAGGGTTCATTTTCAAGTTGTATTGCCGAAGGCATTGAAACACGATTCTCAGATGCTCAAAATGTTCCTCGTATGATTTGCTTTTCACCATGAGGTCGTCGATATAGCATTCGATGATTTCATGTATGAGGTCATCGAAAATCTTTGTCATGGCCCTCTGATAAGTGGCACCGGTGTTCTTTAGACCGAAAGGCATCACCTTGTAGCAGAATATACCCAAAGGGGTCCGGAAAGCAGTGTGCTTCTGGTCCTCGAGATGCATCTTTATCTGATTGTATCCTGACGAGCCATCCATGAAGGAGAAGACTTTGTGAGTGGACATATTATCTATCATCAGCTCGGTGACCGGTACTGGGAATTCGTCCTTTGGACAGGCTTTATTGAGATCCCGAAAGTCCACACATATGCACACTGTCCTATTTTTCTTCATCACCGGGACATTATTGGCGATCCAGTCAGGATACTGAACCTCTTGGATGAAGCCAGAGTCGATCAGCTTCTTGACCTCGGCGTTAATGCTCATCTCAATCTCGAGCCGCATTCTTCTCGGTGCTTGTTTGATTGGCTTGACGTCCGGGGATATTGCCAGTTTGTGGACAGCAATCTTTGGATCTAGTCCTGGCATCTCGGAATAGTTCCACGCGAAGCAATCCTTATGCTGCATAAGCACGTCTTTTAGTGTAGCTATCCTTTCTTCAGACAGCAACTCACTGACGAATGTCGGCCGCGGATCACCCGTCGTCCCCAAATCAATTTTCTTAAGATCATCTGCAGTAGTATGTATTCCATCTTCCAGCTCTTTCGGTGCCAGTGGAAACTCTGAGATAACCTCGTCATCATTGTTTTCGAAGCACCAGGGGAAGTCATCTATATCCTCGGGCTCTTCTTTTGATAGCGTTATCACATGACAGGTACGAGCTCGCTTTCAAGACCTATGTTGATCTGGTTCTACTCTTGCTATATGCGCGGCTTTTGGTTCGTGCTTCTGTGGTGGATTTATCCTCTAACTACTGGATAGAGTGAACTTGCTGAGCTAATATTGGTCTTCGACCCAATTATTGAAGGTGAAGCAGTCTTCGAGAGGATGTCCTATCGCTCGGTGATAAGAGCAATAGTCTGGGTGAGAGATCTCGTTGGCTTTCTCGGGGTGTTTGGACTCCGGAAGCGTAATCATTTGATATTTTATGGAAAGATCAAATATCTTCCGTGTTTTGTTTTGAGGAAAAGAGTATGCTCGACTCATCTTCTTTATAAGAGACGACTCCGGATTGCTCGATTCCCGATCGCGCGGCTTCTTGGTCCCGCTTTGTCGCTCTCGAACGCTTTTCTCGCTCTTTGATTTATTCTTGCCTCTGCGTCGGGCCTTTTGTATGACGGGTTGATAAGGAAGAGCATTGCTGTTCTCCGCGGTTTGTTGGAGGAGGCGCTGCGTCCTGGCTTTTTCGTAAATGGCCATCTCACGGTTATGGTCATCCTGGATCTTTTGACCCGCTTCCCTTACTAGCCGATCCACTCGTTCTTCAAATGACGGACTCGGCGCTTTGATGACCGGACCTTGTTTTGGTTCAGGATCAGCATCTTTTAACAGGGCGTCCTCTTCTTCATCGAAGTCATATATGACGTAGCTACCATGTGTAGGGTTACTAGGCACACTCAAGATGTTCCACAAGGCATCAACCATACCAAAATCAAAATTTTTATGTGCCTAAGAATCCTATGCAAGATCGTTAACTAGAGATTAGGCGAAAAGCAAGCAAGTAAACAACTTTATTGCTAAGTGAAAGGGACTACAACCTTTGTAGATCTGCTCCACCATTTCTTTAGCTCCGTGTTGACGTCCCTCCGCTGCGATCATCGGAATCTCGGACTCTAGCGATGGTTTCGACGGAGAAATAATCGGGCTAGGTCGTTGACTTCGATGCCGAAGATGATCTACATCGAGGCGACTCAAACTCAAGCTCCATCTTCACTAGGTCAAGAAACTTGTGAAGAAAACACTCTCTACTACATGGAAGTGATAGAGGATGAAGAAATAGGTAGTGGGTTCACTTTGGATTTGGATTTCTCACTTGGAATCATCACTTAGAATTTTCTAGCAAGCTTTTTCTTTCTTCATGAAGAAGATGAAGAAGAAGAAAGAAAAAGAATAATGAAAAATGAATTATCCATAATAGAAAATGAAGTGATGCTTATCATTTAGCAACCATGGGTTAGTTTTACTCATGTAGAGAATAAACTAGGGTTTAGATAATGGTTAGGTTTAAGAATAGAAACAAAATGGTGAAGCTTCATGAAACTCCAAGAATAAAACAAAGAAAGCCACCATATTTGTTTCTTGCCAAAATAAATAAATAAATAAATAAGGCAAATGAAATCCCAACCATTAACTAAACATGGTGTATATCATACACACACCCAAGTTTGCATGTATCATTAAACATGATACAAACAAGTGCACAAAAATATATCATATATACAATGTGCACAATCTAGTGAGAAAATAATCTTAAGTGAACCAATACTAGTTAATGTAAAGTAATATATCAAATATATAATTATACATTAAATCACTAAATCAACACTTGATTTAATGATCCGGTCATACTGCATATAACCGACTAATATCAAGTGTATCAATGTATCGAATCAACACTTGATTCGGTAACCCGGCTATATCTCATATAACCGTCTAATGATACAATTCACGAGAATAGAATATAGTATCACATACTGGTATTATTCTCGGTCCCGCACATATCTCATATGCGCTCCTATTTAGTTTCGCTTGAGCCAGGAAACCTCTGTGTAGGACTCTAAAGACTCGTCAATACGGGAGCAGGTGATGATCATATCAAACACCCACAAGCCGCAAGCGGTCTGCTAAACGTAACGGCCACCCGGGTATTGAGCGATCAGAAGATCAACGAGCAAGCCCTCTCACACTCCTGTGAATCCAACCAGTAACACTACCGTACAGTCCGGTCTGTTCGTCTGATATGTCGCATATCTCGCCTAGGGGTGGTAAACGTCAGACCCTAATAACTCGATAAGTCATGTCGATATGAGGCTCATAACGGGTCGAGAAACTACTGGTAACACTTACCAGTAAATCCCTAAAACAGCCTTGGCCAAGGACTTCCTGTTATAGCCAATTGAGCACAGTGCAACATCAACTCCCTATACCGGGAGAGACGAAACCCCTCCTATCGCTCATTGCCTCCATGTGATTCGGGACTGTACCCAAAAACCACCATTTTGCACGCCCTCTTGGACTTGGTAAGGTGGAAATCAAAGCACAGTAGGAACCACACAAGACTCTATGACGATCTCGGGTATACAGACTAACCTATACCAGTGTCACCTGAGAACTGCCATCTGACGTAAGGTATAATACCATCTGGGAGTTCTCGGCGAGTCCGTCCAGTGTACCTAGTCTCCACTGAGCACCCGTATATCATCTCTGATGTCAAACACCAATGGATATGGGATCATCCATCGCCCATCTATATGGGTCGAGAAGGTACACGCTAGTCTACTCTGTTATATCGATGCCCCGTCTCGATACACCCATGACTAGGGACTTTGAAGGATGTACTTATGGACTACCACGTCCCCACTAGTATGATCCTCATCATAGTCTAGGTAGTCAAGTACACATCCTAAGGGCTTTACCAACATGTAACAGAGAGACAATCAGTGTACACGTTAAGGTAAAGAGTAACCAGATAGCATACTATCATATCGAGCAAGAAAGTCATCCCTATATATGTCCAAGCACCCACTACAATATACATCCTATGTATAGTAATGGCCTCTAAGGCATACATATAACTAACAATCTCCCACTTGCACTAGGTCCATCTGATAGCAGTGGTTGTAGTATCTCATACTCAACCATCCCATAAAAGTCTCTCTCTGGGAAAAGGCCTTTGTGAGTGGATCCACCGTGTTTTCCTCTGAGTCTACTCTCCTAACCTCGATCCCCTGGAGATCAACCATCTCCACGATCAGGTGATACTGTCTAAGAATATGTCTGGATCACTGATGGGACGGGCGTTCCTAGGCATAAGCCACAATTCCATTGTCACACAATGGGAGGAACGAAGTTCATCTCATGAACTAATATACACCCAGACTGCCTCTTTGGTAGCATCTTTGGTAGCGATGTATCCAGCCTTTATCGTCTAATATGCCACGGTATCTAGCTTGGAACTCTTCCAACATACCGTCCCTTTACTGAGGGTAAAGACAATGCCTACGACTGTCATTCAGTCGTCCTTATCACCCTGGATCTTTCCAGTGATTCTCCCCAGGATCGATTGATACCAACTCACTACAACTAATGAGTATCCTAACATCCAATTAGATCTATCTCATAGATCCAAAACCCAGGATTTAGTAGGTATCATTATGATCCTATATGGAGAATCCTTGTGATAAGCGGAGATTGACCGAGCGTAGCATAGGAAACTACTTCCCTATCAAGAGTATGTTATCCACGTACTCTACAAGGATCACCACCATACTCCCTACTACCTTTTTGTATATACAAGGTTCATCTACCATTTTGATGATGTCAAACTCTTTGACTAACTCATCAAAACAGATGTTCCAACTCCGCGATGCCTGCTTTATCACATAAAACATCTTGCACACGTTTCCGCTGCTCCCACTGTCTACGAAGCCCTCTGACTGTGTACTTATAGACTCTGTCTTCTAAATTATTATTTAGAAAAGCAGTCATGACACCCAACCGCCAGATATCGTAGTCATGGTATGTAGCCGTGGTAAGTAGGACCTGGACGGACTTAAGCAAAGTTAGTTAGAAAATGTTTCATTATAATCCATACCTGGTCAATGATGCAAACCTTTAACAAGTCTAGCTTTGAAAGTCTTAACTTTTCAATGTACACCAAGTAATCTTCTCAAGATATACTTGCTCCTGATGCGGATTTAACCCTTCAGATAAAGCAACCAAAGTCCATACTTCGTTGGTGTATAAGGATTCCATCTCAGATCGCTAAGCATCCAGCCATTCTTATAGAGTCCCACTCCTGATGGCCAGCTCGAAACTAGTTGGGTCATCATCTCATGATGCAATTCTCGCTCCCACTGTCATAGAGAAACCAAAGTATCTCTCAGGTGGGTGAGGAACTCTGCTAGATCGGCGGAGAGGCTGAGGTTCATTGGAAACTATTGAATCCTTCGGTTCTACCAAATCATCAGCTGCAGTTTATATAGCTGGAACTCCTTCCAGTTCTACCTCATGTCCACTAATTTCTTCACAAGAAATTCCCTTTCACAAAGGTGGCATGCTGAGAAACAAAACATTTTTGTTCCTCAGTTAGGTAGAAGATATTCCCTTGCGAATGCTTGGGATATCCAACAAATTTCTACAGAACTGATTTTGCCTCGAGTTTGTCCGGATTATGCTTTTAGACATAGGCTGGACAACCCCAAATCTTAACAAACTTAAGATACGTGCTCTTCCTCTTCCATATCTCATATGAAGTGGTAGGCAACTGATTTGATTGGAACCCTATTCAATAGGTATGCAACTTCATAAGTGCATAACTCCCTAAAAGGAAATAGGAAACTCAGTAGTACTCATCATAGAGCACACCATATCATATAGGGTGTGATTGCTCCGTCCCGATACACCGAGGTGCTGAGGTGTATACGGAGGAGTAATGCTGAGAGAGAATCTCATTCTTAGAATAGTCCAGGAATCCCGTGCTCAAGTATTCTCCTCCTTGATCACATCAAAGGACATAATATTTTTACCCGTATTTTGGTTCTCTACTTCTAACTTATATTCTGTGAATATCTCAAAAGTTTCGGACTTGTGTTTCAACAGGAACATATGTCTAAATCTTGAGAGATCATCAGAGAATGTAATGAAGTACAAAGAACCGGTCTTGGTATGTGTAGACAGGGGACCTACATACATCAACATGTATCATCCCAAGAGTTCACTAACTCTTTCTCTGTTTCCAGTAAACGGAGCTATGGTCATCTTATCTCTGTGACATGACTGGCAAGTTTCATAAGATGTAAATTCAAACTGATTTAAATATGCATCTTTATGTAACTTCAGCTAGTCGGGTCGCATTGATATGACCTAGTCTACAATACCTCAAGAAGGATTCGTTCATTTCTGAACTCTTCCTCTTGTGTGTGTTCTATATACTAAGAACTGTGGTTTGATTTAGAACGTTAATGCTTTTAGATAACGTGCCTGAACCGATCAACTCTTGATATAGGAAATGTTCAAAACATTATCCAATCAGTACAAAATTATATCCTTCTTTATCTAAATAAAGAGACTGATATGATTTTGTATATCAGGTTCGGTATCTAATAACATTTGTTTAGAATCAATGTATTGGTAATACAGGATGACAGTGACCAACAGACTTGGCTGCAACACTTGCACCGTTTTCTGTCTCATGATACTTATCACCCGTTCTCAGTTCTCTACCTTTCTGTAGCCCATGTAACAAATTACATATGCGGGATCCTGATCTGGTATCACATACCCAGGACGTAAAGGATACAGAGAAACAGTTCTCTGTAATGAACACACCCGAAGATGATGCATCGGTATGCACTTTCTTCGTTTAGGCGGCATGAGAATTCTGGTAATCCCCAATTTCCTGCTCTGTCTTATAACAATTATAAATTGAAGCGGGACCAACGTTCCCCAGCTCAGTATAACAAGCGGGTTCGGTCAATATATCCGTTTTATTATCTTGATTAAGGCGTGACATGGTCGCTACCTGGAGAGAGAGAGAAGAAAACACTCTGCGTGCGCTCTTGCAAGATTATATTGGTTATTATTTTATCTAATCAGGATGGCTCCCACTGTTTTTATCAAATCTTCCTTCAAACCCTAAAAAGAAAGACTAGCCGGGATTAATTACACGCTACAAGTTCGCCAATCTTTCAGCCAGGCCAGTGTTGGTACTTTGAGGGAGGTTCCCCGTGCTTTCGCACGGACCTAATTACAGTAAACCTCGTTTTCCCAGAGGTGTAACCCTGTTGATACCTTTCTAGACACCTACTTGATCGGCTAATTGTAATGTGTAAAACTCTCCCAGGAGTAACAATTACTCGCAGTGGGTATCGGGATCCAACTATCTCATAGAAGGTATGCAATCTCATTGCAAATTTCAACACTTGAAATTCCCGATAATTTTTCCCCGAACGATCTATGACCTTGACAAGGTCAACAAACCATAGACCGTAAGTCAAGTTCTACCCGTCATTTCTTGATTGAATCAAACCCACCCGCACGACCCTTGACAAGGTCAACAAGACCGTACGACTACCCTAAAACAATTTGCATCATATGCATAAGCAGATAAATACTGGTTAGCTACCGCACACTGCGCCTTGACAAGGTCAACAAACGCTGCATGAATACTAAGCAGGACTTATCTGAAATGACGGAGGGCTACGACAGGTTTTTCTGAAAACCTATTGCGTAATGAACTTGATATCGTTGTAGAATCAAATGATTTTAAAATGGAGTGTTTTTTAGGCTTTTACTAGTTTCGCTAAAGAGGTCACTCCCGGTGAAAGGATCGTCGGCTCTTTCCTCGTCGAATGAGGTGCAGGATATATCATATATATCACTGTGCAAAGCAAGAACTAAAAAAGCAATCAAAAGAAAAACCGAGGGGTGTAGCATCTGCCAGTCATTGCTAAAGGGGTCACTCCCGGTGAAGGGATCTCGGCCCTTTCCTTATCGAATAAGGTGCAGGGTGTTCTACAAAGAACACCGCGATGCAAAGCAAGAACTGTAGCTACCTGTTTTTGAAAATTCGATTCCACAACATCTTAGGTTTCTTTTCTTTCATTAATCATATTAATGAAGTCCCATCATTTAAATCACCTAAACAACACAGATAAATACGACGTACACTTATGCCATCCGCATTCGCCTCGATGTCCCCTCGTGCACCGTTAGGTTAGGTAACTAACGGCAGAGCGGGGCAGGGCTAGCGCGGGTGTAAAACATAAGTAACGTCTATATAATATATCATATATATCATATACAGTATCTATCATCACATATCAAATGATCACATCACAGATATAGCAGCAGAAGAAACATATGAAACATTGGATATACTAGGACGTCCGTGTTTTCAATACGAGCCTGTATAAAATACGGATTCTATGGTCACGATGAATAGCCAAACCCACACCCCTAGACCCCTACGAGAGCGGCAAGCAACCCTACCAATTCTAGAGTTAGGAGACCCGGACTCGACTCCTCGAGTTGGTCTCCCACTGGACTCCAGAACCCGGTTACTTGTGCTCTCCTCCTTGGGTCTATCCTAGTGCGGAAAAGTAAATAATATACAATGGTGACATCTTCCGCAACCTGGAAGTGCCCCAATAAAAGAATATTACGTACAATTAATTTTACATGAATGAAAATAAAAACTCTCATCTCACATAAAAACCCCCGGCTATTCAAACACGACGATCCAATATAACATATCCAGCAACACATAACATCACATGTCATCAACGTAAGTAAACATGCGTATCCCAATTGTCGTTGACATATAGCAACGAAACCGGCGATATCACATATTACACTTACGGTCGCAGAAAAGAAAGTGTAAAACTACAACAGTTGGAATCCGCAACCACTTTAGACATCGCATGCCTAATCAAATGAATTCCTTAGACATCACATGCCTAACAATTATAAACCCCACATTTTAGTCTCTATATCGAAAACACTTTTCAATATCTAGTCGGGCAATTCAACAAGATTCCCGATAAACTGATCGAATGCTCGTCGCAAACTTTAGTAGACGGCCGCACCCCCGATGCCGTCGACGAAGTGCACCAAGGAGGAACACCGCCGCCGCGAGCACCCGAACGGATGCTTTTGGCGACGGGGTTCTCCTACAGTCACTTGGTTGGGGCTATGGGGCATGGCTGTCTATTAAATTTACCCGGAGAGTATCCGCGTACGCTACGTGATTGCGACGGACTTTTGATCACATCAAAATTCCGTAGCAACCGATCAATTGAGACTAAAGTGCTATGTTTATAACATCCAAATCAGTTATCTCATAACTACTTATGGATTCCAAATATTGTATCACATTCCAGATAAATAGAAAATGTTAAACTTTCCGATCGAACAATCGAACACCCAAGTTTTCCCGAAACAGCTCAACTTTTGAAATAAGTTCAAAAACATCCATTTCATGCCACAGTACCAACGGTCCAGCCGTAGAAGGGTCAAGCCAACGCCTCACATGTGGCATGCCGTACTGCCCCAAACCCTAAGGTTCAAAAGGCAGTTCAAGACGGTCACATAATCGAGTTAAGGTTTGTTGTCTTCTAGAGGGTCCATCGCGTTACTTGCACTACTTAGAACGTTTTCAAACTACGGAAAAATCCAACACTTGGAAATTTCCCGGCAGGGGAAAAATTGGGTATTTATATCCGGTCGAACTTTTTAACATATTCTAAAATTACCCGGAAAAACACATAGACGCAGTTAAAGATCCCGATCGAATCATCGAATCCCCAATACAACCCAGAAAATTCAACTGTGGAATATAAATTAAAAAATACCCAGAAAACACAGGAATCAAATAAGGAGTTACTGTGCAAAAAGGAAAGAATAAAGTGTCAATACGGCCGCGGAACCGCCGCACGAGCATGCACGAGCCATGCTCGTGCCGCGGTTCCGCCGCGCTTTTATTGAGTTAAGCGCACGTGCTTCACAGTAACTCTTCAAAAACCCTGCTGAATTTTTTGGCTATTTTTAATTTGGAAAAAACCACATTTTCAGAAAATGTACAGAGAGGGTTAAAAGTTAGGGTTTCGGGGTTCGATCGGATTTCTAACATCGTCTACACATCGCCTAAAGCTCTAGCTAGGCTCTGATACCACTGTAGGGTTACTAGGCACACTCAAGAGGTTCCACACAACTTGTTTGTATCATCAAGCATGATACAAACATGTACACTTGCATATATCATATATACAATGTGCACAATCTAGTGAGAAAATAATCTTAAGTGAACCAATACTAGTTAATGTAAAGTAATATATCAAATATATAATTATAAATTAAATCACTAAATCAACACTTTATTTAATGATCTGGTCATACTGCATATAACCGACTAATATCAAGTGTATCAATGTATCGAATCAACACTTGATTCGGTAACCCGGCTATATCTCATATAACCGTCCAATGATACAATTCGCGAGAATAGAATACAGTATCACATACTGGTATTATTCTCGGTCCCGCACATATCTCATATGCGCTCCTATTTCGTTTCGCTTGAGCCAGGAAACCTCTGTGTAGGACTCTAAAGACTCGTCAATACGCCGGCAGCAGGTGATGATCATATCAAACACCCACAAGCCGCAAACGGTCTGCTAAACGTAACGGCCCCCTGGGTATTGAGCGATCAGAAGATCAACGAGCAAGTCCGCTCACACTCCTGTGAATCCAACCAGTAACACTACCGTACAGTCCGGTCTGTTCGTCTGATATGTCGCATATCTCGCCTAGGGGTGGTAAACGTCAGACCCCAATAACTCGATAAGTCATGTCGATATGAGGCTCATAACGGGTCGAGAAACTACTGGTAACACTTACCAGTAAATCCCTAAAACAGCCTTGGCCAAGGACTTCCTGTTATAGCCAATCGAGCACAGTGCAACATCAACTCCCTATACCGGGAGAGACGAAACCCCTCCTATCGCTCATTGCCTCCATGTGATTCGGGACTGTACCTAAAAACCACCGTTTTGCACACCTCTTGGACGTGGTAAGGTGGAAATCAAAGCATAGTGGGAATCACACAAGACTCTATGACGATCTCGGGTATACAGATTAACCTGTACCAGTGTCACCTGAGAACTGCCATCTGACGTAAGGTATAATACCATCTGGGAGTTCTCGGCGAGTCCGTCCAGTGTACCCAGTCTCTACTGAGCACCCGTATATCATCTCTGATGTCAAACACCAATGGATATGGGATCATCCATCGCCCATCTATATGGGTCGAGAAGGTACACGCTAGTCTACTCTGGTATATCGATGCCCCGTCTCGATACACCCACGACTAGGGACTTTGAAGGATGTACTTATGGACTACCACGTCCTCACTAGTATGATCCTCATCATAGTCCAGGTAGTCAAGTACACATCCTAAGGGCTTTACCAACATGTAACAGAGAGACAATCAGTGTACACGTTAAGGTAAAGAGTAACCAGATAGCATACTATCATATCGAGCAAGAAAGTCATCCCTATATATGTCCAAGCATCCACTACAATATACATCCTATGTATAGTAATGGCCTCTAGGGAATACATATAACTAACACCATGGACTCATTCCCGTTTCCTGGATTAGACATATCCGAGCCCGACAGTTTCCATTCTCCCGTTGTGCAGCTTTCGTCGAGTCCCGGGGACGTCTTAAATCCTGTTGTAGAATCGAGCTTGTCGAGTGGTCTGTCTGAAAGATACCCCTTGGTGATTCAATAGCCTTTTCAAGCCTTCCGTGTAATATCTAGGCAGACGGATGGGCTGGAGCCTGTCGAGCGTAGAATCGGCGCCATGCCAAACTTCTTTCTCCACTTTAGTTTCCGTGGATTGATAGAATAGGATCGCTTTTTCACCTTTTCACCTGGGAGGGACGTAGAATGTCTGTAGTTCCTCCACACTATAAGTTTTGAGTGCATCGAGATATTTGTAATGCTCTTGTGGAACCAAGGTAATTTGCAGATTCTGATTATCGCCGGCGAAGGCTTGTATTGATGGCCGAGCGGAAAATATAGCGTTAACTTCTTCTTCCGAGTCGCTGCCGAAGATCAACATGGGGGCGGACGGTCCCGGGTTGTTGCGTTGAGGCGGCCCTAAATAAACTATCTCTTATTCCTCCTCGGTATCACTCCCGAAGGCTCGAATAGTGGTGATAGCATTGTCCTTTAGTCTGTGGCATCTTTCCGTGTCCTTGAAATCTGGTAAGAAGTATTTTGCATCTTCGTATTTTCGAACTTTGTTCACGGAGAATGGGTTCAGCTCTCCTGTCACGGTATACTCGAGACCATCTTTGAAGTATTTCATACACTGGTGTTGTGTAGAAGGGATGATGTTGTACTCGTGTAACCAAGGTCGGCCGAGCAAAGCATTGTAGCATGTTTGGGCGTCAATGACGTGAAATTTAATATCCGTGACAAGTAGCTCGAAACGCAACGTCAGTATCACGGACCCGAGAGTCCGTGATGACCGGGAGTCAAAACCGGCGATGGTGATTTTATCACGAGTGAGGTGCTGGACGCTCATGCAGATTTCCTTCAATACTCGTACGTTGAGAAGATTGATGGAAGACCCATTGTCGACTAGGATTTTGCCTATCTTGATATCATGACAGTATCCTGAGACATAAAGGGGACGGTTGTGCTCGCACGTCCCGAGGAGGAGATCTTCATCGCCGAAGGTAATATCGGCTATGTGTACTTCTTCCTGCTTGTCTTTCATCCTTTCTTCGGCGAGGAAAGCTTGGAATTGTTCAGGCTCCTGCAATGCCTTGATCAAAGAGTCTCTTGCTTCTTTTGATAACAAGAGGGCATCGAGAATGCTTAGCTGCGAAGGTAACTTTCTCAAGTGTGCCAGAACGTTGTAGTCCACCTTACTTTTCTTTGGCGGGTCCTTTGCGGTCAGCTCTTTGACGACTTGGTCATCTAGGGCGATATCTTTAGAGACTTTTTCTTTTCCCTTATCTTTTCTATTCGTGGGTCCGAGATTCTTTTCGAGCAGTGTACGATTGCGCAGCTGGATATTTTTGCAGGTCTTCGGTTCTTCCTCTTTTCCCGAGGTAGATTCTTTGAAAAGAGGGCCAAGAGTCATCTCTTTGTCAGAGTCACTTCCGAAGGCGAGAACTTGCGATCCTCCGGCATTGACCGTGCGACAGTTGCCGGTGATTCTTTTATGCTCCTCGGTCGTACTTCTCTGCTCCCGACGAGTTCTGCGTTTCATCCGCTTAAAATGTTGCTGGTGAGCGACATACCCCTGCCACCATATTTTAAAAGCGTTGCACTCTTCAGTGGGGTGTGCCATCTTTCGATGATATAGGCAGTAACTAGGATGCATCTCTTCTTCACCGAGAATGTTTCCTTCGGAGGGTGGTAGCTTCATCCCCATTGATATGGCTTTAGCAAACCTTTTCCTCGTCTTGAACTTGTTTTTATCCGCGACAGATGTCCTTTGAGTTGGCGGGAGTGTCTCGACTCTTTTGTCCAGTCGCCGGCGTTTGTCCTTTCAAATATGGCCATCTCACGCTTCCGATCAGCCTTACTTTTCAGAAGAGCTTCGTTTAGAAATGCGTCGATTATTTCGTCTGATGGTTCTGGAAGTTCCGGTTCAGGACCTGCCTCCAATCTCTTGGTGCAAAGGGCTTCTTCATCGTTTATTGATGAGTGAGAGATCACATGGCAACTTTCTACGCAATCCTCAGATTCATCCGACGAGTCTTCTCCATCATCTCCGTCTTCAAGGACATGGCCGAGAAACTTTTGAAGCGTGATTGGAATCCGTGCCTTCTGGTTATATTCTTCCAGCGCGTCAATTTGCTTTTGCAGGTCCGTGCGCTTGTCGTCAGGCTTCACGGGCTTATTGAATTTCTTCTTCTTTTTCAAAGATTTTGACGGCTAGGTGTGAGTACTTTGGCTATCACCACCAATCTTTGGAGTTGGGCGCGGCTTCAGCATTCCTTCGATGATCTGGGGTTCCAGCGGATTCTTCCACCTGATCGCCAGACATGTTTGGAGATCATTCAACATTCTTTTGGTTTTGGCTGAAAGAGCCACCTCCTATGGAGCTTCTTCAACAAAAGAGCATGTTGCCCCCGGTGTGTCCGTCTTCTTAGGAGTATGTGGTTGTGGTGGGCTCACTTTCCACTTCTCAGACAACGGAAACTTGCCTTGTTGGTACTGATCCTCGATCCATCCCTTAAAGACGAAGCAATCTTCGATTGGATGGCTTACCATTTGGTGGTAAGGGCAATAAATGGGATTATTTGCTTCGCCGGGTTGCAGTGGTCGCTTAAGATTCGGCAGGTTGATGAGCCTGTTGCGCATCGCCAGTTCGAATAGTCTCTTCGTTTTGTCCCAAGGGAACGAGTAAGGATGCTTCATTTTCATATTATAATAGCGCCATCTCTCTTCCAGTTGATCCGTCAGTTTAGGGGCACTGGGCCGCTGTTGGGTATTTGCAACGAAGGTCGCCTTCCCTTTACCCTTTTCGTTCCGCGGTTCTGGCTTCGGAGGAGACGGTCTATGACCCATCTGATCCATCTGGGCTAGCTTGTCGATTAAAGCCTGGAATGTGGTCGGTTTGAAGAACATCATGAACTGTGAAATAGTTGCATGAGGGTCTAGGGTGCCCACGAACATGCCCACCACTGGTGCTTCTTCGATGCGCTGTTCGCACTTCGACCACAGATTCCGCCATCGGATTGCGTACTGAACCCACGTCTCGTCCGGCTTCACCCTGGCATTGATTAATGCCGTTATTGGGGTGCGTTCACTAGCACTTGCAAATCGCTGGGTGAACAACAACTCCATTTCTGCGAAAGTTTTGACGGAGTCGTTTGGAAGTTCGGAGTACCACTCAAACGCCGTCTCCGATAAGCTGCTGACGAATTGGCGGAGTAAAAGTTTATCATCGCCACCAGTGTTGCCACAAAGAGCCCTGAACTGAGCGACATGTTGATGGGGATTGCCTATCCCCTTGTACACATGGAATTTGGGGATCGTGTAGCCCGGCGGGTACTTTATCTGATCATACCAGCCTGGATACGGTCACTCAGTTTTGATGAATTGGCCGGCCGCTTCATTTGCCTGGTGAACTCGTATTTGCTGAGCAATATAATCATCCAGGGCAGCTTTGGAGATTGTCTCCTCCTTGGCTGTTGACAAAGCCTGCAGAGAATTCGATATTTCTCCTCTGTCATCTTCAATTATTACTGGAGGATCTTCCGTTGGGAGATCCGGCTGGATCATCATGCCCACCATATCTTAGAATAGAAGGGCCGTTTGTTTCATATTGGCCACTTGTTCTGCGGCCTCTCTGTCCTTCTTGTCGAGGACCCTGCGTAAGAAGTCAGCGTTAGTTTCTTGTTCATGACGTTGTTCCGATGATGCCTCCGGGCTTTCTTTTGGTCTGGTGAGTGCGGCCATTGCAGTCAGCATCTCCTGAAGCTTCTGCTGTTGTTGTTCCTGAGCCCTTGTTATCGATCGGGTGAGCGATCGGTGGCCCGTCGAAGTGCGGCTTTCCTCTTTTCTGGAAGCCATGTAAACAGTATGTACCATTATACCCCCAGAATTGGGGCGTTTGGGCTCAGCGTCTTTACGATCTGCCATGGTCATAGGGGCTTTCTCTGGCCTCCTTTTCTTTTGAGCAGTTGACATTGAGGGGGCCATTACAGCGGGCATCCAAGTGGTTGTCGTCTTTTGCGGCTTACCAGGACGGTTCTCTTCCTGCTGAACCTTCAGCTTCTTCTGTCGATGGGGATAGTCTTGATCAATCACCGACTCCTGGACCCGTCGCCAGACTTTGTAAACTTTAGAGGACAGCCGTTGAGGGGACTGCTCCGGCTATCCTTCTGTAACAGTCTCCACCGATGGAGGAGATCTTTTCAGTATGGCAGTAGGAGAGTTCCTGCGCACCTTATTCAGCAGTTTGAAGCTGTTCCCAGTTGGAACAGCAGCATTGATTTCCACCGTTGGAACTGGTGGAGTTAGCACAGAGGGGGAGTTACCCCCAGCCTTCCTTACTCGGCGCCAGTGGTGACGTCGAGCGTGTCGAGCCGATGGTGTTGATTCGGTGATGGGGATGGCTTCGTCATGCCCCCTGTTCTGGTAAGGCGTCGCCAGTGCCAGCCTCTTGAAGACTGACGTCCGTTGAGCAGCAGTAGCCAATCAGTCAAAGACAAAATTTTGAGCAGGAGTGGGAGCCGGAATAGTCAGTCTTGTAAAGACCGACCCTTTGGCAGGAGAAGCCGCCTTGACGACATCGTGAACTGGGATGGCTACTCTTTTCGGAATAACCTTTTCTGGAACTGCAGGCTTCATCATGGGCCCGCATGAACTTTAGCCCAATCTGGTGAAGACCGAGGCACTGGAGCTGGATGACTCGTTGAGAGGGGCCGCAGTAGTTGTAAGCCGATCAAAGACCGACTTCTTGGAAGCTTCTGGTGTTGGCACAGGGGCGCTGAAACTCATCCGTGGGAGCATGGTCCTAAAAAACAATCTAGTGGTGGCCTGAGTGACCTGTTCCACCGGCATCGTGAACAGCGAGGCCGCCTGAGGTCCATAAGCTATGCTTCCGGATAAGGCGGAACGCGAGTTGCAATTGCAGCCAGAACACTTCATGCAAGTAGACGCCATTGTTTTCTGCGCCAAGCAAGACACCAAATCTTAGTACCTCGAATCCAAGGGCAACCATTATCAAACCGCGATTCGTTCGCGAATACGACACACGAAGTGTGGAGTGGAAAGTGGAAAAGGTGCTACCGGACGTGCCAGAATATGTTCCCCTCCGAAAGACGTGACAAAGACGTAATAAACGTCTTGCCTGAAATTTGGGGCAGATACTAATTGGTGCTATCCGTCCACCTCTCCGAAGATGCCAAGTTGATTTATGGCACCATGTATCGAAGGTTTAAACGGATGCGACCGATGTAGCAGACTTCGTCAGATCCCCCCTCGTTTGAGGGGTTTTTGATTGTGGGGACGCTCTTCCCTGCAGGCACAAGCCCCTGCAGTTAATTACGCTACCGCATCGCGGTAACAACTTTCTCCTTCTCCAGATGGTCACTTCGTGTCGTGGGTGTTTGTTTTGTGTTTGGTTACCCGTGGATTGTATACGGAGAATAATTTATGTTGTCGCCTGTAGGGCGTAGACTAGTCCAAATCCGTATCTTTCTTAGATTTGGGTTTTAGGGGGTTGGGTTTAAGGATACGTTAGTCTCATTTGAGACTAAGATCAACTTAAACGTTTGTTAAGGATACGTTAGTCTAATTTTAGACTAAGATCAACTTAACGGGACCGTTTAGATCCGACAAGAGAGCATTTGGGCCCTATTGTTTAGTTTAGGGACATTGCGGTCGATTAGTTTAAGAACATTACGGTCCAATGTTAGTTTAAGGACATCTCGGTCTATTGTTAGTTTATAGGCATCTCGGTCGAGGTTAAGGATATCATAGTCCATGGGTTTAAGGACCCCACAGTCTAATGTTAGTTTTAAGACATCACGGTCGAGGTTAAGGACATCATAGTCCATAGGTTTAAGGACCCCACAGTCCGTTGTTAGTTTTAAGACATCACGGTCGAGGTTAAGGACATCGTAGTCCATCGGTTTAAGGACCCCACAGTCCGTTGTTAGTTTTAAGACATCACGGTCGAGGTTAAGGACATCATAGTCCATGGGTTTAAGGACCCCACAGTCCGTTGTTAGTTTTAAGATATCATGGTCGAGGTTAAGGACATCATAGTCCATGGGTTTAAGGACCCCACAGTCCGTGAAATGTGTGGTTGTCGGAACCCGTCACCTCTTTGAAGACGTTGAGGAATTACAACGACAAATATCAAAGGAGTGAAGAGATGTACCCTTGAACCAAGGTGGATTAAATGATCTGTAGTCCAATTAAGAACTAAGATCAATTAATTATATTATGAGCACATTAGCTCAGTTAAATCTGAATTGAGGACTTATGGCCAACTTGGGCTAAGTCCAATTAGATTTGAAGTGTTGGCTTTTTGTTGGACCATTAAACATTTGTCTGGTTTCAGCCCACATTATTTAGCAATGCTAAACAAGAGTTTGAGGGCTTTGGTAATATTTTTTTTATCTTTGATTGAGCAGTAGACATTATAGCTCTGAATTTTACTCAATTTTGAGATTCAGTTGAAGGGGAGACTTTTGCCTCTGGAGAATTAGCCGATTTGGCTAAAAGTAGTGTTAAACACTAGAGAACAACAGTGTTAAACACTAGAGATAGAACTCTCAAATTAGTGTTAAACACTAAAAGACAATCAGTGTTAAACACTGGAAATATAATCCCCAATTTAGTGTTAAACACTAGAACATGACAGTGTTAAACACTGGAAATGAAGTTGTCAAATTAGTGTTACAACTAGAAAACACCAGTGTTAAACACTGGGAATAAATCCTTTAAATTAGTGTTAAACACTAAATAGGAATGAGTCACATGGGGCCACGTGAGGACACCCAGAGGTGGGACCAGATTCCTTTTACTTTGCTTTGTAAATAAATGTTAAACACTTTTTCATCTTTTGAGCATCACGTGTTGACACGTGATGGAGATTTATGCACTGATCATTAAAACACTTGCTAAGGGGTCACGTGGGGACACGTGAGAGCGCCCAAAGCTCATATTTCCTTTGCTTTTTCTTTCTGTGTTTTGTAGGTCACGTGGGAGCACGTGAGGCATTGCCTCAAAGCTTATTCCTTCTCATTTTTGGGGATCTTTTCAGGGGTCACGTGGGGACACGCGACCTTAGTCTTTTGCATGCATGGAGACCTTTCAAGGCTCTTTGTTTTTTAAGAATTAAATTCTCTGTAGGGTTAAACCCTAGTTATGTTTTAGAGGAATTAAATTCCTATTTGAAAGAATTAAATTCTTATATAGGGTTAAACCCTAATTTTCTTTAGAGAAATTAAATTCCCATATATGTAAAAGAATTAAATTCTTGTGTAAGGGTGAAACCCTAATTTCATTTTAGGAGGAATTAAATTCCTGTAAATCTGAGAGAATTAAATTCTCAATTAGGGTTAAACCCTAGTTTTGTCCATCTTGAAGGAATTAAATTCCTATAGTTTTAGGAGAATTAAATTCTCAGATAGGGTTTAAACCCTAAGTTCATCTTGAAGGAATTAAATTCCTATAAATTGGGAGAATTAAATTCTCAGATAGGGTTTAAACCCTAATTTATCTTGGAGGAATTAAATTCCTATAAATTTGGGAGAATTAAATTCTTTGAACTCAATTCTCCATCTAAATCTTGGATCTGCATAGCAAAATCTCAACCCGATGAGAATTAAATTCTCAACTTATGGGAAGATTTGCTTCTGCAGATCTTCAACTAGAGAAAGAACTAAGTTCTTTTTTGCAGAAGAGTTAAACTCTTAGATTTTGAGAATTAAATTCTCTATTTGAAACTTTGATCCCCTTTCTTTTCTCACATAGGGTTTTCTTTGTTGAGAATTAAATTCTCCTTTCTTTTCTCTCTGAAATTTCAAGATTCCAAAATTCTATATCTTTCTTCTCCTCTTGGCTCCTATTTATAGGAGAAGGAAAAGAATCAATTTGTTTAGTAAATCTTTCATTGAAAGATTTTGTTTGTTTTTATAATTAATATGATCGTTTAGATCATTCAGTGAATTTTATTCACCGTTGGATTTTCAATCCAAAGATATTCTGTTTGTTATTTTCGGTGAGATTTAGGGAAATATTTCCTTGTCTAAGATTTTTCCATAAATTGGTGATTTTTAATCACCCCTTGATTTTTAATCCAACGGTTCCCTATAACCCTTTTCCATTTGGAAAGATTTAGAGGAATTTAGAATTTAATTCTATTAAACTGTAAGGCTTTCAAAGCCTGTCACGTGTGGGCACGTGACCCCTGGTCACGTGTGGGCACGTGACCCAATTAAGTCATTTCCTCAGCCGCTTGTTTTCATTTCTGTTTTAACCATCACGTGTCAACATGTGACTATTGGTCACGTGTGAGCACTTGATACCTCATTGAGGTAATTCCTGATTTTTAATCAGGGAACGTGACCCTTTGTCACGTGTGAGCATGTGACCCCCAATTGGGGTCTTTTCTCAACCGCTTGTTTTCATTTCTGCCTGCTCAGAATTTTAACTATCACGTGTGAACACGTGACCCTTGGTCACGTGTGAGCACGTGATACCTCATTGAGGTAATTCCTGATTTTTAATCAGGAAACTGGTTCGACCGCACAGGTTCCATTGTGGATTGCGGGCACACTACCTTCTTCACGGTGATTGCATTGATAGATGGGATACATTTGCATTATGACCACCATTATATACTTGTATATTTCATTTCAGTTGTATCTAGTTAAAAGCTCCATCAACCAGACCTCGTATATTTGTAGACTTAGAAACCATTATTGTATTTTCTTTTGGCTTTGAGTCGCGCTCATATATTATTCTTATTTCTGATCGCTGGATGATGCTTTGGTTTCTTTACTTTATTTCTGTGTTTTGATCCTCGCCTTCGGCATTGTATATTATATCTTGCATGGTTGTTTCCGCCAATTGGCGAAGAGCTAGCTCCCGCTTAGGGATGCCTATTATTATTATATTTGTTTTTGTTTTCGAGTTAAAAATTATAAAGGAGGTGCTGCTGAAATTTCAAATGAAGAAAATGTTTTCAAGATAGATAAAAAATACTGTATTTCTTATGATATTACTTATGTTTTAAAGAAAGAACCTGATTTCAGTAAACCTTTATTTCAAAGCTTCACCTTCACTATTTTCCCTAAAAAGGTTTAGATTTCAGGGCTTTTGGCTTACTTGAATTAGGTGGAGTTCTATAGACTTCAATGATTCAAGTGCCAGTCATGTGCCTTTTCCGGGTCGTGACAGGCCCATCCGCAGCGGGTAGCTTCCTGCTCGGCCCATCTGCTGTGGGCAACTTCCTGCTCGGCCCATCTGCAGCGGGCAGCTTCCTGCCCGGCTACGATGTGGATCCAAAGCTCTCACCTTGAGGCGTCTGTTCTCCCCCGAACACAGAAACGCGACCGCGTAGGTACGTCTTGCCTGAATTTGGGAGCAGATGCTAATTGGTGCTATCCGTCCACCTCTCCGAAGATACCAAGTTGATTTATGACACCGTGTATCGGAGGTTTAGACGGATGTGGTCGATGTAGCAGACTTCGTCAGATTCCCCCTCGTTGAGGGGTTTTTGATTATGGGGACGCTCTTCCCTGTAGGCGCAAGCCCCTGCAGTTAATTACGCTACCGCATCGCGGTAACCACTTTCTCCTTCTCCAGATGGTCACTTCGTGTCGTGGGTGTTTGTTTTGTTTTTGGTTGCCCCTGGATTGTATACAGAGACTAATTTATGTTGTCGCCCGTATGGCGTAAATTAGTCCAAATCCGTATTTTCTTAGATTTGGGTTTGGGGTTGGGTTTAAGGATGCGTTAGTCTCATTTGAGACTAAGATCAACTTAAACGTTTGTTAAGGATACGTTAGTCTAATTTTAGACTAAGATCAACTTAACGGGATCGTTTAGATCCAACAAAAGAGCATTTGGACTATATTGTTTTAGTTTAGGGACTTTGCGGTCTATAATTAGTTTAAGAACATTACGGTCCAAGGTTAAGGACATCATAGTCCATGGGGTTAAAGGACCCCACGGTCTGAGGTTAAGGACATCATAGTCCATGGGTTTAAGGACCCCATAGTCCATGAAATATCTGGTTGTCGGGACCCGTCACCTCTCTGAAGATGTTGAAGGATAATAACGACAAATATCAGAGGAGTGAAAAGATGTACCCTTGAACCAATTTTGGTTGGGAGATCTGTAGTCCAATTGGGACTAAGATCTGAGATTTATGGCATATGGGCTCAATTAATCTGAATGGAGGGTTTATGACCAACTTGGGCTCGGCCCACTCAGTTAAAATGTTAAACATTTGACAATGCTGGGTATTGATTTGGGTTCTGACAGCCTTTCTGTCTTTTATTGAATGTTGTGCATTCATCATAGCTCTAGGGCTTTATTTTAAAGAACAATTTATGTTCTATCAGCGCACACGTAAGAAACACGTTGTGCGCTTGGCGCTAGCGCTAGTCAATGAGCGTAGTGCGCTATATTTGGAGCGCTAAGGCTCTGCAGTGCTTTGCGCTGGATGTGGAGAGCTGAGGCGCTTCTGTTAAGCAGCGCACACGTGAGGAACACGTGGCGCGCTTGGCGCTGAGCACCGGTCAATGAGCGCAGTGCGCTATATTTGGAGCGCTAAGGTTCTTCTTTTATACAACTTAGATCAGTTTGCGCCCTGAGAATTAAATTCTCTTTTTATAAGAGATTTTGTCTCAAGGTTCTAGGAACAAAGTTCTTATTTTATAGGAGATGTTTCAATCTTTTATTTTGGTGAAAGTCTTTCCCTTTATGGATCTGTGATCAAAGAGAATTGAATTATTCTCCCCCCTTTTATAATGAGATGTTCATGATCTCTAAAGAACAATCTGTCTTATAGATCTATGATCTGAAAAAGGTTAATTTCTTCCTCTTATTCTTTGTGATGAGATATTTTGATCTCTTTGTGCAAGATCTTGATCTTATAGATCTATGATCTTAAAGAAAAGAAGCGAATTCTTCTTTTGATATGAGACGATTTCGTCTTTCTGTTCATTTTACCTCGAAGAGAATTTTCTCCTTCTACCGAGAGCTTGCCCTTCTTTTTGAGATTTCTCAAAGTTTATAGGGGGGTTTCTCTCTATGTTTTTCTATATCAGAAACTTGAAGTCTTGGGGTTTTTATATAGGGCGAACTGATTTGTTCAATCGGTTAAGGAGATCTTTTCTCCAATTGATTTGGGGATTTTGCCATCGTTGGATCTTTGATCTAAGGGCTTCTGATTTACAGAAGGCAATCTTCTTGTTTTTAACAAGATTGGAAAATCTTTCCCCACACGGAATTTATTCTGTATTTTCGTGATTTTTAATCACCATTGGATCATTGATCCAACGGTGCTCTGATTTACAGAGCACAATCTTTTTGTTTGGAAAGATTTTGAGGAATCTTTCCTTAACAGAATTTTATTCTGATCAATTAATGATTTTTAATCATGTTCGTTGGATCTTTGATCCAACGGTTGGGAACGTTTAGTTCCAGCGCTAGTGCTCCCGTGCTTTGCACGTGGTGCGCTGCTTAGAGTGCAGCGCACTTAGCGCTAGCGCTTACGTGATTTACAGGTGGTGCGCTGCTTAGAGAGTAGCGCTCTTAGCACTAACGCTTACGTGCTTTGCATGTAGTGCGCTACTTAGAGTGCAACGCTCTTAGCGTTAGCGCTCATGTGCTTTGTACGTGAGCGCTGCCTCAGAGTCTTTGACTCTCTCAGCGCTGACGCTGCTATGAAGCGCTGCTTCATTTCAAAATTTGAAATTTTGAATAGAGTTTTGCTCTGATTGGGGGAAACAAATGCCCCCCACCGTTGCGCTTAAGTGGCCTATACGTGAGTG
This sequence comes from Agapanthus africanus, assembly GCA_030015575.1. Taxonomy (NCBI): domain Eukaryota; kingdom Viridiplantae; phylum Streptophyta; class Magnoliopsida; order Asparagales; family Amaryllidaceae; genus Agapanthus; species Agapanthus africanus. The sequence continues at coordinate 435,416,349 of JASDDO010000008.1, read as the reverse complement.
CAGCGGTGGCAGCATATCTGCCATTGGATCAACTCAGAAGTTGAAACGTCTCTCAGCGCCTATAAATAGGACCCTTGGCCCTAGAGATGATTTCTGTTCATTTTCTTTCTTGTTTTTCTGAGAATCAATTTCTCCTTTAGAGCATAGCTCTCTGTTTCTGAGAATCTCTCTTAAAGACAGAACTCTGTCAAATTTTTAGGTAAAAAATTAAATCTTTTAAAGGATTATTTAAGAATCTAGGGTTTCACCCATTAACAGAGCTTTGCTCTTCATAGGTCTTCGATCTAAAGAAAATCTTTTTTAGGGTTTTATTAACAGAGCTTTGCACTTTTGAAATCATAGATCTGAAGAGATCTTTCTAAGGGTTTCTTAACCCATTAACAGAGTATTGCTCTTTTCAAATCATTAATCTCTCTTAAGAGTTTGTCTTTGGATCTTGAAGATCATGGAATTTTAATTCATTAAAATTTTACTTTAAGTTTTCTGATGGGTTATTCCATCATTCTTACAGAGCAAGGCTCTTAGAATTCTCGGGGAATTTTTAATTTCCCTCATAATTGCCTTTGATAGGTGTCATTCCTGTCTGCCGAGCATTGCTCTCGAGGAGTTTAACTCCTTGGCCCGAGGAACCTTTTCATTAAATATGAAATCTTTTTTTTTAGGATTTCTTCCTTAATGCACAGAATTAAATTCATTGAGTGGTTTAATTAGTACTTATTTTCTCCTTGGGGATATCATGAGTTGTTTAAATCTCGTGTCTGATTTTAATAAGGATTTTCCTAATCAGTCTGTTCACTAACTCCCGCCGATTTTCTTTTTCAGACGTTATGGACGCTCATATGTATGATCTCGACGAAATTATTTCTTATGGAGAGATCCGCGCAGTCGGCCATTCTCAAAACCAGGAATTCACAAACGCCCAGTGTGCTGAAATTCTGGGTCGCTTTGATGCATACAATGGTCGACTGCTTTCTCGTCGTTCCTCTCTCTTGAAGCTTATTGTGGGAGCGATCTGGGGAGCACTTCCTCTATTCTATGTCGGCATACCGCTCAAGGTATTGGACGACGCCGAAGATAAAGTACACTCGGTGTATCTGATGGGCTTAATCTCAAAGAAAAGGCGAGACAACCATGTTGATATCCTGCATCAAGCTTTCTAGCAGGCGGTGATACTTACTGCCTATCGAAGGATGGAGGACATCAGTGGGGATCTTGATGCTTGTGATCGTGAAAGGATGCACACGAATATGGTCCGAGAGGCCCGAAAATTTTTGGATAGCCTCACTTTTGAATTTCTCAATCCATGTCCTGGATTTGATGTCTTACCTTTGTAAAACATTTTAATGGCGTTTTTGTTTACTATTTTCATCAATGTGGGAATTTTCTGAAGTATGAATAGCAAGCTTTTCCATTTCCATGTGTTTATTTTACGCATTAAACCTTTTCGCACATGCATGAATGGGTACGATTTGAACACTTAACTGAATGCGAATCAAATGCTCTCCTTACTGTCGCTTTCTTCTCTTTGTCGTATCATCACAATGTGATTTTAGCAAGTGTAGCCTGTAGATAGTGGAGAATATTTCATCTTAGTCTCCTTGTAAGGTAGCGATTGCTTAGGAAACAGGTTCAGGTCTGCTGCCTAAGACTTTTCAATTTTATGAGCCGTGAGGGTCTCATAAAGAATTTTCTCCCTACAGGTCGGGAGGATTCCGTATGTGTATTTTCTTCTTAGGAACCGTGAGGATTCCTAAGTGCGTTTTTTCTTGAGAGTCGTAAGGATCTCACAAGAGAATTTTCTCCTTACAAGTCGAGAGGACTCGTAAGTGATTGTTTCCTTTCTTGTCGGAGAGTGTGGCCTGTAGAAAATCTACCTTGAACTTTCTGCGAGGAAATGATGGCTTGGAAGACAGGGTTAGGATCTGTCACCTAAGACTTTTCAACTTTATGAGCTGAGAGGGTCTCATAAAAAATTTTCTCCCTACAGGTCGAGAGGATCCCGTAGGTGTATTTTCTCCTTAGGAATTGTGAGGATTCCTAAATGCGTTTTCTCTTGAGAGTCCTAAGGATCTCACAAGAGAATTTTCTCCTTACAAGTCGAGAGGACTTGTAAGTGATTGATGAGTTGACCTGCTCTCGAGTCAAAGCATTGCTTTCGGCGGGGAGGTCGAGGGTTTGCTCTGGCTGTTTCTCACGGGGTCAGGATTGACCTTAGCTATGTTCTGTGGGGCCAGGAAGGGTTGACTTTATCCGCATTTCACGGAGTCAGGGATTGACTTTATCCGCATTTCACGGAGTTAGGGGGTTTACTTTATCCGCATTTCACGGGGTCAGGGGGTTGACTTTATCCGCATTTCACAGGGTCAGGGGGTTGACTTTATCCGCATTTCACGGGGTCAGGGGGTTGACCTTATCCGCATTTCATGGGGCCAGGGGGTTGACCTTATCGGCATTTCACGGGGTCAGAAGGTTGACTTTATCCGCATTTCACGGAGTCAGGGGTTGACCTTATCCGCATTTCACGGGGTCAGTGGGTTGACCTTATCCGCATTTCACGGGGTCAGGGATTTGACCTTATCCGCATTTCACGGGGTCAGGAGGTTGACTTTATCTGCACTTCACGGAGTCAGGAGTTGACCTTATCCGCATTTCACGGGGTCAGGGGTTGACTTTATTCGCATTTCACGGAGTCAGGAGGTTGACTTTATTCGCATTTCACGAAGTCAGGAGTTGACCTTATCTGCATTTCACGGGGACGGGGGTTGACTTTATCCGCATTTCACGGAGTCAGGATTCGCTCTGGGTGTTTCCCATGGGGTCAGGATTGACATTAGCCGTGTCCTACGGGACCAGGATTTGCTCTGGGCGCTTCCCACGGGGTCAGGATTGACATTAGCCGTGTTCTACGGGACCAGGATTTGCTCTGGGCGCTTCCCACGGGGTCAGGATTGACATTAGCCGTGTTCTACGGGACCAGGATTTGCTCTGGGCGCTTCCCACGGGGTTAGGATTAATATTAGCTGTGTTCTACGGGACCAGGATTTGCTCTGGCGTTTCCCACGGGGTCAGGATTGACATTAGCCGTGTTCTAAAGGACCAGAATTTGCTCTGGGCGCTTCCCACGGGGTCAGATTAACATTAGCCGTGTTCTACGGGACCAGGAGGTGCTCTGAACATTTCCTACGGGGTCAGGATTGACATTAGCCGTGTTCTAAGGGACCAGGATTTGCTCTGGGCGCTTCCCACGGGGTTGTTCCCCGCCGAAAACGCGGGAAGACGCGGCGAACGTCTTGCCTGAATTTCGGGGCAGGTGCTAATTGGTGCTATCCGTCCACCTCTCCGAAGATGCCTAGTTGATTTATGGCACCATGTATCGAAGGTTTAAAAGGATGCGGCCGATACAGCAGACTTCGTCAGATCCCCCCTCATTTGAGGGGTTTTTGATTGTGGGGACGCTCTTCCCTGCAGGCGCAAGCCCTTGCAGTTAATTACGCTACCGCATCGCGGTAACAATTTTCTCCTTCTCCAGATGGTCACTTCGTGTCGTATGTGTTTGTTTTATTTTGGTTGCCCGTGGATTGTATACGGAGACTAATTTATGTTGTCGCCCGTAGGGCGTGGATTAGTCCAAATCCGTATTTTCTTAGATTTGGATTTGGGGGTTGGGTTTAAGGATACGTTAGCCTCATTTGGGGACTAAGATCATCTTAAAGGTATGTTAAGGACACGTTAGCCTAATTTTTAGACTAAGATCAACTTAACGGGATCGTTTAGATCCAAAAAAATTGCAATTGAACTCTATTGTTTAGTTTAGGGACATTGCGGTCAATTAGTTTAAGGACATTACGGTCCAATGTTAGTTTAAGGGCATCTCGATCCAGTGTTAGTTTAAAGACATCTCGGTCCAGGTTAAGGACATCGTAGTCCGTGGGTTTAAAGGGACCCCACAGTCTGAGGTTAGCGACATCGTGGTCCATGAGTTTAAGGACCCCACAGTCCGTAGTTTAAAGACGTCATAGTCTATAAAGTTTAAGGACATCATAGTCCATGAGTTTAAGGACCCCACAGTCCGTGAAATGTGTGGTTGTCGGGACCTGTCACCTCTCTGAAAACGTTGAAGGATTACAACGACAAATATCATAGGAGTAAAGAGATATACCCTTGAACCGGTGTGAATTGGTCGGAAGATCTGTAGCCCAATTTGGGACTAAGATCTGTTAAATATTTATGAGCAGATGCGCTCAATTAAATATAAGTTGAGGACTTATAGCCAATATTGGGCTAAGTCCAATAAACATTTTTTTATTCTGGCTATTGAGCCTTTATTTGGGCTTGGCCCTTTTAATAATGCTGAGCATTAGATCCTGACATTTTTTTGTCTTGTATTGAATGCGTAGCATTCATCAGAACAATGTTTATTCTGACAGCGCACCACGTGGCGTGCCAGGCGCTTTGCGCCAATTAAAGAGCGCATTGCGCTTCTGCCAAGTAGCGCACATGAAAAGGACACGTGTCGCGCTTGGCGCTAAGCGCCAGATTATGAGCGCATTGCGCTAGTTTATGAGCTCGTTGCGCTAGTTTAGTAGTGCACAAGTGAGTGACACGTGGCGCGCTTGGAGCTAAGCGCCAGCTCATGAGCACAGTGCGCTATTTTAGAAGCGCAAAGCGTAAGTTATATCTATGGTTGACACATGGCACGTTTTGGCGCTGGGCGCCGGTCCAAGAAGCGCAAAAGTGCAGTTCATGAGTGCAGGGCACTTTTCAGTAGCGCAAAACGCATTTGATCAAATTTATGATCAGAGAACAAGTTAACGTTCTTTTTAAAGGAGGCTTTGCCTCAAGATTTAAGAACAACAGTTCTTATTTTCTTTGAAAGGGCTTTGCCTTTGTAGATCAATGATCTGTGAATGAAGTAAACACTTCTTTTATTTTTATGACTAGATCTTTTGATCTCTTTTTATAAAAGACCTTGATCTTTTATAGATCTATGATCTTTGAAGAAGATAATTCTTCTGTTTTAATGAGGTGATTTCATCTCTTTGTTCAAGAATCATTCTTTACCTTGAAGAAATAACCTTCTTTTGCTAAGAGCTTGCTCTTCTTTCTTTGAGTTTTCTCAAATTTTGTAGGGGGGTTTCTCTCTATCAGACTTGAAGTCTTGGGGCCTTTATATAGGGCAAATTGATTTGTTAAATCAGTTAAAGAGATCTTTCTCTGATTGATTTGGGGATGTTTCCCCACCGTTGGATCTTTGATCCTAGGGCTTCTGTTTTAGAGAAGGCAATCTTCTTGTTTTTAACAAGATTGCAAAGATCTTTCCATAACAGAATTTTAATTCTGATTAATTAATGATTTGTCATTATTAGATCTCTTGATCTAACGGTGGGGAATTTTTAATTCCAGCGCTAGCGCACCTACATTTGACACGTGGCGCGCAGCGCAGCCTGCGCTAGCGCATCCGTGTTTGATACGTGGCGCGCAGCGCGCCTAGCGCTGGATATGAAGCGTTGCTTCAACTTTTAAATTTTGAATTTTAAAACAGAGCTTTGCTCTGATTGGGGGTGCGCTGCCTAGCGCATCTGTGTTTGACACGTGGCGCGTAGCGCGCCTAGCACTGAATCTGAAGCGTTGCTTCAACTTTTAAATTTTGAATTTTAAAACAGAGCTTTGCTCTGATTGGGGGAAACAAATTCCCCCCTACCGTTGCGCTCACGTGGCGCACACGTGAGTGCAGCGGTGGCAGCATCTGAGCCATTGGATCAACTCAGAAGTTAAAGAGACGGTTCAATACCTATAAACAGGACATTTGGTCTCTTAGATAATTATCATCTTCCTTCTTTGAGAATTTTTGTTCAGAGCACAGCTCTTCTATATAAGAACTTTTCAAGAGTAAAAACTCTTTCCAAACTTAGGTAAAGTTTTAAAATTTTTAATAAATTAGGATTTTACCCATTAACAGAGCCCTGCTCTTCATAGATCTTTGATCTAAAGAAAATCCATTTAGGGTTTCATTAGCAGAGCTTTGCTCTCATGAACCCATAGATCTAAAGTGATCTTTTCTTGGGGTTTCTTAGCCCATAAACAGAGCCTTGCTCTTTAGATTTCTTAATCTTTGATGAAGAATTCTTAAGAGTTTTTTCATGGATCTTGAAGATCCCAGAATTTTAATTCATAAAAATTAATTGATTTTAATTTTCTTTTCTGATGGGTTTTTCCATCATCATTACAGAGCCAGGCTCTTTAAGGAATTTTATTCCCTCATGATCAGAGTTTGACAAGTGTCACTCTGTCATAGAGTTTTGCTCTCAAAGGGAGATTTTCTCTTTTTCCCAAGAGATCTCTCATTCAATGAGAGTTTTCTTGAGGATTTCCTCATTAATTAACAGTCTCATCCAATGATGAGGCTGTTTTATTAACTGATGCATTGTCATCTAGATTTTATGGGTCCCCCTTTGGTCCCCTTTCCATTGCTTTGCAATGTGGTACAAATTTTAAAATATCAAGTGTCAGAATTTTTAAAATTAAATTAAAGCACTGATAGTTGACTTCTGTCCTTCCTTGCAGGCGACATGTCTTTTGATGCTACGTTTCCATTCGTCCGTTCAGAGGCAGGATTCCCTGAGGCACCTATGGACCGGGAGGTTCTCGCGCTCATCAAGTCCGTGACCCGGAACACAAAAATCTTCACTTGTGGGGTAGATGGTATGACCAGATTATCAGAGGTCCTCAAAGCTTCTCTTGTGCGACGCCGTCGGAGCCTATCTCGGCGATTCCGTATGCAGATGCACCCCCGGAGAACTATGCCGTGGAGGTTGTCAATTGGACTTCGGAGGGTCGTCTTCAACCTTCGATTGCCGCCGTACCCATGTAGCCGCCGGTGGCTTTGGACACCCTGGGGTGGCGCATATGCCAGGGCGAGTCACGCCCTTGGGGACAACCCTACAACATCGGGCTAACTCCCCGTCATCCGGCCGGGTATTTGCATTGGGCCAGGTACATCTTGTCGGCGAAGAAATCGCAACTGCTAAAGCTCGGCCTATACCCTGCGGTCTACGCTTCATTGTTCCAATATTCTGCTCCTCCTACATGGTGGATCAAGGCGTTCTTGGACCAGTGGAACATCCCGACCCATACCTTCCTTCTACTGGACAGAGAGGTTTCCATTTCCTTGGAAGAATTTGCCGAGGTTTCCGATCTACCGGTCAGGAGGGAGCATTACGAGGAGCTTCTTCTTCCGGATGAATATGTTTTTGCCACCAAGCCAGTGGTGATGGGCTTCACGCCAAAGAACGCTATTCATCACCAGTTCCCTAGTCTGATAAAGGTGTTGAACATGTACGGGAGCCTCTTCCTGGAATCCGGAGGCCGGGGGGTCAGTTTTGCGGACTTCATTGCCCGTTTTCTTCGTCCGGAGATTTTGTCGCGACGAGGCGAAAATTTTGCCAACCTCGATGATCTTTTCGGCTTTAGCTTGGACCGTCAGCCGGTACTGGAAGTTGATCAGAAGGGCTTCTTTCTTCCTGACGCTGCGGTCATCCCTCTGTCAAAAATCGCCGCCCCGGGCATTGATGATGAGGCTTTCTTTCTTGGGTTTCTTAGGCTATGGTTGAGTTGGTTCGCGCTCCCTATGCATCCTCGTTACATGAGGCCTTCCGTCTTCTACCCCGCGCATCGCATGGTTGCCGGAAATATAAGTGGCCATTGGGATCGTCGGGTTAGCCCACCTATACCATGGTCTTAGCGTAGCGGCGGATACCACCGAACCGGGGGTGCATCCTGCCAACTTCCCGATGCATTACTTCACTTTATGGATGGAGATGCACGTGCTCGGGGACTTCGGCATTCATAAGAGATCTTCGTTTTACTAGAGATGCAAGTTCCCTCGGATTATGCGGCTAGTTGACGCCCCCATCGTGAGTCCGTCACAATGGGAAGCTAGGGGCTTGCTCCTTCGTCCGCGCACGGTTGGAGATGGTATGTCTTTCACGGACAAAGTCTTAACCATCAGCCAGGAAACTTCCAAGGCGGTCACTGCGAGACATTTTTAAGGATGGGGCCTCCGTGTTGAAAGCCCGGGAGATTCTCCATTTGTACTCCATCAGGCCGGGCTTTCTCGTATTCAGGAAAAATAATGCAGCGCTGTTCATGAGATACAACCGCTATCATTTTGCTCAGCAGCTGAGTTACAATCAAGGGGTCCCGCTGGAAGCTTTCTTGGTAGAACCCGTTGCCACTAAAGAGGGAATGCGGGGCGCGCTGCATCATTTCATACGCTTAAATACGGGATCTCACTTCTTTATCAGTGAACCGAGTTGCGTCCCGAGGGCCCTTAACGTACACGTGGCCTGGTATCAACATGCAACGGGTGCTGTTATCAGGGATAAGAAGCAGCTGCTACTTGACCGCAAGGGTGCACCCCCTGCTAGTGACCGAAACCTCCCCTTGAAGCGACGGAACATTGTCATTCCTCCGCTAAGAGGAGCTGCTGTGATTGAAGTCCCCGAGGACAGGCATGAGCTACCAGTGCCCCGTGCTTCCGTGGAGATGGTGGATGTACCATCGGTGCCCCATGCTCCCGCGGAGACGGTAAATGTAGCTTCCCTCGAATCTGGCATGGGCTCAGATATCGGGACTCGTCGCCCTAAAGTTCCCACCAAGCGTAAGCTTGTGCTTACTGCGACTGGAGCTCATGCGCAGAAGAGGAAGAAGAAGTCGGTCCTCTCTCTAGATGCTGTACTCGGCCTGGAGCCTCAGGCTCCTTATAAGGAGGGCCTGAGCGAATATAGGACCAACGAAGGTCTCTTCATAGCGCCGGAAGATACTGATCTCGAGGCTGCTATTGCAGCTTCTGTACGATCCGCAAGCCACCAAGCGGAAATGGCCACCCTCGCGCAATCAAGTAAACATCAGTCGTACCTTGTTATTGCATCATATCTTTATTTTTATTGTCATGTCTTGACTGACATTTTTCCTTCTGTAACAGGCTTTACCACTGAAGAGGCTCTGGCGGCTTCCCTTTGGACCTTTGAGGAGGAGGAGAGGAATCGCGCTTTGTTGGGCATTGGTATGTCTTGGCTCATTGCATCTTTATTCTCCTTTCTTATGGACAATCTAACCCCTTCTTTATCTTATCGCAGGGACCACAATGTCAATCCCGCAAGGTGATGTGGAGATTCTTCCCGGGCCAGCCACCGAAGTCCCGGGCTCTTCGGCACTGCCGAAAGAGGCCTTACTCAAACGACCGATGACGGAAGCTATAACGGCTCCAGAGGTAACCCTTGGCGCGGATGACGGCGTCCTATTGATGGAGGCATCCAGAAGATCCTCTTTGACGGCCCAGGCAGAAAGAAAGCGCCGAATGCACGCGGCAAGGGAGCGTAGTGCTGCCATAGTTGCGGGTGCGGGTTCCAGTACCGCTACCCCTGCCCCTACTCCTTTAGAGGAATCCCCGGCTGCCTTGTCCACTGCCTATAAATGGGAAGCACGTGCGGCTCGGGAAGCGGTCGGAAGACCAACTCAAGGTAATGTGACATGGGGTTCCGTTGTCAAAGTTTTAAATATCAATTCTCATATATCTCATCTTGCAGGGCCGAGTCTTACCGAAGAAGTGGCGACAACTACTGAGCCTAGGGTAGCAGTAGAGGAGGTAGTCGTGATTGCCGAACCCAAGGCGGCGGTAGGCGAGATGGCTGTGATCGCCGAGCTTGAGGTAGCGGCGTGTGAGACAGTCACGATCGCCGAGCCTGAGATGGCGGTAGGTGAGATGAACACCATTGCCGAGCTCGAGGTGGCGATGGGTGAGATGGCTACAGCCGCCTAGCCTAAGGTGACGATGGGTGAGACGGGTATAGCTGCCGAGCCCGAGGTAGCTACTCTTTCGCAAGAGTCGGGCACTGCCCCGATTGTCATTTTTTCCGCCCGCGGCTCCTTGCCATCTCCTGGCATCGCAAGCGTTACGACGGCTCTCGTAGAGTCAGGGGATGAGGCGATGGGAGGTGAGACCATCCCGATGGAAGAGGATGAAGCAGTTGCTGTATCAAGTGACGCCCTCGTCGCGGTTCCGACTGGCGACTCATGAGGTAGATTTTGGGTCATTGCTTTTCTTTTTATTCTGCAATCCTTTTCAATCTTTCTTGACAGTATTTATCTTATTTCTAATGCAGGTGTGGCGAGCACTGAGGTCGTGCTACCCGAGGCAACGCCATCAGTTACCGTTTTGACGGTGACCCCTCCTCTACCTTCTCTCGCACCTTCTCAGATGTTGGAAGGTACGGATTTGTGACCCATCAGTCTTACTTCTAGGATGTATAATTTATGTACTGACATTACATTACCGCGTCTTCACAGGAGTCCTTTTTGACCACCTGTATCAGGTGCTGCACCCACACTTCTCCTTCCTGTCAGAGATTAGTCCGCTTGGTGGTGTCGGTGAGTATCTTTTCTAAACGACGTCCTCTCTTTAACGGGCAGTCACATTATTGCTAATCCCTCTTTGTATTGCTTGTAGCCTTACAAATCGAAGGCAGGAACGCGGCTATCGTTGCGCCACCAGTACTCCCAGCTCTGCCCCCTGTTGCAGCCGGTATAGTAGACTCTATTTTTCGTGTATTTTCTTTATTTCTTGAGCCGTCATCTAATTGTGATTTGTTTTGCAGTGGTCACATCGACTCCAGCCCTATTCGAGTCTCCCGTCATAATGCCGGCCGGACCCTTTTCCAGACGTCCATCCTCGAAAGGCGCCGCGAATAGTCTGCGCATGGTGAGCGACTATATTGAGGAGCTCGACGTGGAGACTCCTACATCTGCCGCAGATTTTGCCACGGATGTTAACCTAATGCTGGCGATGCTTGTAAACTTCCATAACGAAGGCGTCGTCGAGTCTTAGGTTAACCACTGCTGGAAGATTGAGGCCTGCCTGCATGAGCTCGAGCTTATGCGTCCTGCTCCTGAGATTCAGGTTTTGAACTCCCAGCGGGCTGCATGGGTTGAGCAAAGTGTGTCCTTCCTCCGTCATTTTGAACAAGAAGCGACCTTGAGGCGGAAGGAACACGAGGAGGATTCCGCTAAGTCTGTTCAATTGTGTGCCCAGGTTGAAGTGAACGCTGCGCAACTGAGAGCCGTCTTTGACACCTTGCAGCAGTGTATTTCGGACGAGCTTGTATTAAGACAGAAACTTGACTCTATCGAGCGGATTATGCAGATTCGTGAAGCTTTTCAACGGTAAATTGATGAAAATATTTCATCATGCTTGCAGCAAAGGACTCGAATCGAAGCGGAGCTGGCCGCGGCGGCTGATCAAGAAGAGGGGCTGAGGGAAGTGCACGAGCGGCTAATCGGACTATTGAAAGCGCTTCCCTCTCAATAAATTTTTTGAACCATTTGTAATTTTGAATAAAATGTATTCATTCTTTTATTCTTTCATATGATGTATTTTGTACCCAATTGAATTCATGAATAAAAGATACATTTCTTTCTCAATGTCTTGTGTCATCTCTCTACTTTCTTCTTTCTTTCGTTATCAGCATGTCACCTTAGCAAACATAGCTGGCAGATGATAGAGTGAAAATCTTGTTTTGGCTTCTTCGAGAAGTAATGATGGCTTAGGAAGCGGGTTCAGATCTGCTGCCTAAGACTTTTCAACTTTATGAGCCGTGAGGGTCTTATAAAGACTTTTCTCCCAACGAGTCGGGAGGATCTCGTAGGTGTCTTTTCTCCTTAGGAGCCGTGAGGATTCCTAAGTGTGTTTTCCCTTATAAGTCGTAAAGATCTTATAAGAGAATTTTCTTCCTTACGAATCGAGAGGACCCGTAAGTGTTTAATGAGATTGACGTTATCCGCATTTCATAGCGTCATTGGGTGACGTATTTCCGAGGCGGGGTCATATGGATGACGTATTTCTGAGACGGGGTCATGTTGATGACGTATTTCCGCTACGGGGTCATGTGGATGACGTATTTCCCTAACGGGGTCATGTTGATAACGTATTTCCGCTACGGGGTCATGTGGATGACGTATTTCCGTGATGGGGTCATGTTGATGACGTATTTCTGAGACGGGGTCATGTTGATGACGTATTTCCGCTACGGGGTCATGTTGATGATGTATTTCTGTGACGGGGTCATGTTGATGACGTATTTCCGTGACGGGGTCATGTTGATGACGTATTTCCGAGACGGGGTCATTTGGATGACGTATTTCCGTGACGGGGTCATATAGATGACGTATTTCCGCTACGGGGTCATGTGGATGACATATTTCCGTGACGGGGTCATGTTTATGACGTATTTCCGCGACGGGGTCATGTGGATGACTTATTTCCGAGACGGGGTCATGTTGATGACGTATTTCCGCTACGGGGTCATGTGGATGACGTATTTCCGTGACGGGGTCATGTTGATGACGTATTTCCGCTACGGGGTCATGTGGATGACGTATTTCCGTGACGGGGTTATATGGATGACGTATTTCCGAGATGGGGTCATGTGGATGACATATTTCCGAGACGAGGTCATTTTGATGACGTATTTCCACTACAGGGTCATGTGAATAACGTATTTCCGTGTTGGGGTCATGTTGATGACGTATTTCCGCTACGAGGTCATGTGGATGACGTATTTCCGTGACGGGGTCATATGGATGACGTATTTCCGAGACGAGGTCATGTGGATGACGTATTTCCCAAACGGGGTCATGTTGATGACGTATTTCCACTAGGGGTCATGTGGATGACGTATTTCCATGAAGGGGTCATGTTGATAACGTATTTCCACTACGGGGTCATATGGATGATGTATTTTCGCTACGGGGTCATGTTGATGACGTATTTTTGAGACGGGATCATGTTGATGATGTATTTCTGCTACGGAGTCATGTTGATGACGTATTTCCGTGACGGGGTCATGTTGATGACGTATTTCCGTGACGGGGTCATGTTGATGACGTATTTCCAAGACGGGGTCATTTGGATGACGTATTTCCGTGACGGGGTCATATGGATACGTATTTCAACTACGGGGTCATGTGGATGACGTATTTCCATGACGGGGTCATGTTGATGACGTATTTCCGCGACGGGGTCATGTAGATGACGTATTTCCGAGACGGGGTTATGTTGATGACGTATTTCCGCTACGGGGTCATGTGGATGACATATTTCCATGACGGGGTCATGTTGTTGACGTATTTCCGCTACGGGGTCATTTGGATGACGTATTTCCATGACAGGGTCATTTGGATGATGTATTTCCGAGACGGGGTCATGTGGATGACGTATTTCCGCGACGGGGTCATTTGGATGACGTATTTCTGAGACGGGGTCATTTGGATGACGTATTTCCGAGACGGGGTCATGTTGATGACGTTGCGTCTGTTGTAATGAGAAGAATATTGAAGTGGTCTCTGGATTGTCTGTGAACCGTTGAGATTTGGCTTCTTCTTCTAATGGAGCCCGAGGAGGGCAGGTGTGGTTCCTTCTTTGTTTGCACCCTTGGATTGTATACAGGGATTGACGTGATATCACCTGTAGGGCATAAATTTCATTTTATTTTATTTCTTTCCGCGATGCTCTATCATTTCATCTTTTATATCGCGAAGGTCGCGATTGCCCAATCATTTCGACTATTTTTCGCGGTGCCCAATCATTTCGGCTATTTTATTTTATTTCTTTCCGCGAATCATCATTTGCCTCTGTCGATATCTAACAAAGGTGGCTTAGCGAACAGGGTTAGATCCTGTCGACTAAGGCTTTTGACTTTATGAGCCGTAAGGGTCTCATAAAGGTTTTTCTCCCTGCAAGTCGTGGGGATCTCGTAGGTGCGTTTTCTCCTTAAGAATCGTGAGGATTCCTAAGTGCACGTTCTCTTATAAGTCATAAGTATCTTTGTCATGCCCCGCTTCCCAAAATACGGAATACGAGGGGTTGACAAGGCCAGCCATGCTCCTACGGTCAAGGATACATCCTGCCGTAGTCACACTTCGGCTTCTAGCTTTACATGGTAATCAGTAAATAATGTGCAGGCAATGAGAAATGCAGTAACTGAAACGAAACAATATAAAGAACTGACCTGATGGAAACAAAAGAGTATAACTCTGGATGGTAAATCAAGATGTCCGTGATGCACGTCCAGTCCTGGTCCAGGCTAAATCCTCTCCTCACACTGAGCATGCATACTCAGGTCGTCAGAGCGACACAATAGCAATATAATATATATATTCATGTGACAACTCTAACAGTGATAATAAATATATATAACAATAAATCAATGACGGTATAGGTATGAACATGTAATAATCAATGCAGTGGAACAGTAAAAGCAGTAGAATGATATGGCAAGTATGTCAACACAGTAAGTATGTATATCGATGCTATCATCCCTATCAGTCTCTAAGTCTCACTGTACAGGTCACTAAGCCTATCGTCAGTCCAAGTATGAGAGTCAACCACTCGCGAGTGTCCTCCACCCAAGGGTAGAACCCAAGGGCAAGGGACCACGGGCCCAACATGTAACTCAGGGTAATAATCATGTACCCTGTAAATCTCCATATATCTCTATATATATATAAGCCGGCAAGGGACTCCCGAGATTCTGTTGAACTCACACTCAAACTACCCCACACCCCGTGGTCTACATCAAACACTAACCATAACCTCAAATACTAATCGGTCTGTGACAAGTCTACGCGAGAACTGGAGGCAGGACCTCCATCAAGCACGTCCCGACTGATACCTAAGATAAATGGCAGTGTCTGGTGCCTTATCTGTGACACCCGTGCAAGAGCTTCCATAAGTATCCTGATTCGTTACGAAAAAGTGTTTGTTTATAGTTTAACCGCAATCAATAACGGTGTCGCTCGTAGCTAGACCGAGATGAGTACGGGTCGTCCTCTGGGAAACGTGGAACCTTTTATTTTTATTTTAGATGTGTTGAGAAAGAGAGGAGGAATAAAGAATTTTGTGAGAAGTTTCTAGATCTACTTTAAACAAGAATGTAAAATATAGATCTAGATTATTTTAGAGATTTAAATAATATAATAATATGCCTTGTAGGGTTCGTTAGGATTTAGTAGTTATGGAAGATTAATTAAAAGTTACCCTTTTTTATCCATTAATAGATTTAGAACTAGAACGACGGTGATGCGTGTAGATTAGGGTTTCTGGAGGGAAAAGGAATCCCACTCTTAACCCTTATCTCGACACGGAACTCCGTTCATATCTAGCCTTTACCAAAACAATCATTAATCTAATCTCTAATCGCGGTCGGAACTAGCAAGGAATTGCTAGCACGCCCGATTAGGATGTTAATGATTATTTTAATAAAGTTCCTAAACTTTATAGGACTTAAAAAGGGTTTAATTATTTTCATCGCCCATTAGCCTACCCTAATCCTACGAACCCTAACAAGCGGAGAATTACTCGCTCATGTTGGGAGAAGAAGATGAAAAGAAAGAGAGGGAAAACATAATGTAAAAAAAAAAAAAAAATTAAATAAAAACTACCTTTATTAATCAACTCCTTCAAGCTACACTTTTAATCCATAGAAAATGATTACAAAACTTGATTTGCTTCTCGATCTTTCCTAAGGAGGTAGTCGAACAATCGATGATCAGACTGGATGCGTGAGCGTCGGGAGCTTCGTGATCTCTTCGGCTTGATAGCTTTTCCAAGAGGCCCTCGGTGCCTTTATAAAGTGCAAACCCAGAATATTATTGTTGAAAAGTTGGTAAAATTTATCAGTCATCAATCTCCCAAAATCTTGCATTCTCTCTCCCCTATATTGCGGCGGATCCGCGGCAAATAGGGGCTAAGGCCGCGGATCCGCGCTCAAGGGTAGGGATCATTTGATTCTTTTTCTGGGGCTTTCATCTGGTGACATGTGGCAATCCTAGGAATGCTCAGAATCTGAAAATCGTTTCTCGGTTGCTTCCAGACTTGGTCTCCAAGTTTTCTTCTTAATTTGGCAAGATTTCTTCAACAACTTGATTTGCTTGATTCTAGCCTTGGAAAATTCTGCACAACTTGGAAATATTCTGCACAACAACTTAAATAAGATTTTAGTAGACTTTGTTCTACTAGGATTAGGTCAATAATATTATTTGCATACACTTTCCTACCAAATGATAATAAAAATATATTAACACATGGAAAATAATGTTTTTACACATAAACCCTCATATGTATAATATATTATAATAAAGTACTTTTTTAATATAAAAATGGTAGGAAAAATGTACTACAAATGTGCAGTTTTATCGACTGAACAAATACCCCCAAACTTATCTTTGATCGTCCCGAGCAAACTAGTTTATTTAAGAGGAGAAAAAGAAAGGAGAAAACTAAGCACACTTTCGTAGGCAGACACGATTGCACTGAGCATGTGCAACAAGCCGTTAAACCTCTAGGTGTCCCTAGTAGGAGGAGTGTTGTCTCCTGAGGGTTTTCAGCGGATTACACCCACAAAATCCTATAACAAAAGAGAGATGGTGAAATTTACATATAAAGATAAGAACCATAAAAGAAATACTTTGAAAAGAAGAGTTTCCAACTATGCCAGCTTTTCAGTTGTCATGAGCCCTATCTTAATAGTCATGAAAAGATGTTAGAAATCACATCATCCCTCAATAAAACATCGTCTTTATTCTTCATTCCTACCTTTCTTCCAAACATTGATCATATAACCCCACGTGTGTGAAATGGACATCCCTACACTCGGAGAATTCAATTCAAGCTATCATACTCTTGTCCATCTACCTCAGTACTTTTTAATTTTATGAATACTTAGGTTTGCTCACACCTTTTCATGCGACCGTTAATACTTCTTGAGGTACTAACCGACCGATTACTCAAGTGCTTGCTGATTTGGTGATAATATTTTCCCCGTCTTGCACCACCTAAGGCTTAGCAGTGACTCCCAGACCAGTTGGCCTTAGGGCACTAGGTGAAGAGGCACCCTCGCTATATTTTTTTATTGCTGCCTTGGCGATACAAAACCAGTGTTCATTTTTTTCTTTTCACCATTTTATATTTTCTTCATTTTTTTTATTTCCTTCATACTTTGGCTTTTAGACAAGAGCATTTCAAGGTATCCTCTACTATCCCGAGTTTCAAGACGTGTGTAGGTGCATATTGTAGGGTATCAACATTCAAATGTTTGGCTTCCAGAATAGAAACTATTTTTCAGACTTATTTTTATCCTCAGATTAGTGACTTCCTTCATCTTACTAACCCTTGGGACAACGGCTCATAACTACTTATTACTAGTTCATTTAAGAAAACTTCTAATTTTCTTGGTTTTCTTAAATTATTCCTATCTTTTGGATGTAATTTTTCACTTTCTATTCTTTTGTTATATAAAAAAAATTTTAATGCCCGGTGTCAAAGATAATTTAGTGAATACAAACCTCCCCCCCAAACCTGTTTTCAGCAGTGTCCTCACTGATGTAGCCTTTTGAGAACATGGACCTGTATACTAAGGGAGAGATATAAGGGGTAAAATAATAGTGAAATAAAAAAATTCCCCCAAACTTATTCTTTGACACGCACAGATATTCAATCAAATCATTTTTTTACTCACCTCCATTCTTAAAATGTGAAAAAGTTATCAAAACATGGAGGTGAGGCGGAGGAATTTTAGTTTTGATAAAGCGGCTCCTGTAAAAACAGGAGCTCCTCCGCGGGGTCAAAAGAAAAATACGGTTTTAATCTATGCCCATTCACTTAAAAAATCGAACCGTTTTTCAAATTTTCGACTTCAACCGCCCCGTGCGGGTGTACATACCGCACCATAAAAGGTCCTTTCCAACGAGATTTAAGTTTACCCGGATGAAGATGGAGACGGGAATCATAAAGAAGGACTTGTTGCCCCGATGTGAAGGTTTTTCTAGAAAGATTTTTATCGTGGAATACCTTAGTCCTATTCTTTACTATCACCGCATTATCGTAAGCTTCATCGCGGAGTTCGCTTAGCTCATTCAATTGCAGCTTCCGATAGCTGCCTGCATGATCAAGATCAAAATTAAGTTCTTTAATAGCCCACATTGCCTTATGTTCAATCTCGACAGGGAGGTGGCATGCCTTCCCAAACACAAGGCGGTATGGAGACATACCAAGATCGGTCTTATAAGCGGTGCGGAATGCCCAAAGAGCATCCGTTAATTTAGTTGACCAATCCTTACGGTTTTTCGAAACCGTCTTCTCCAATATCTGTTTGATCTGCCTATTTGAGATCTCAGCCTGCCCGCTTGTTTGGGGGTGATAGGGCGTAGAAAGCTTGTGAGTGATTGAATATTTCCGCATCAAGGCCTCAAAAGAGCTATTGCAGAAATGTGTCCCATTGTCGCTAATGATAGCGCGAGGGTGTCCGAATCGCGAGAAGATGTTTTCTTTAAGGAACTTAATGACAACTTTGTTGTCATTAGTGCGACACGGTATAGCTTCCACCCACTTCGAGACATAATCAACCGCTAACAAGATATATAGATTCCCAAAGGAGTTGGGAAAAGGGCCCATAAAATCAATACCCCAAACATCAAATATTTCCACAACCAATATAGGTTAGAGCGGCATCTCGTTCCTTCGTGAAATCCGACCCAAATGTTGACATCGCGGACAAGTTTTGCAATATTCAAATGCATCTTTAAATAATGTTGGCCAATAAAAGCCACATTGCAAAACTTTCTCCGCCGTTTTTCGAGGTCCAAAGTGACCGCCGCATGCCTGATCATGACAAAATGATAACACGCTCTTGAATTCATCGTTAGGGACACACCTGCGAATGATTTGATCGGAACAATACTTGAATAGATATGGTTCATCCCAGTAAAAATATTTTACTTGGGATAAAAATCGAAGTTTGTCTTGTTTCGACCAATTGCTAGGTATAAGTCCCGTCGCAAGATAATTCACGATATCCACAAACCAAGGTTCGTAGGATACATTCAAGAGCTGTTCGTCGGGAAATGAGTCATTTATTGGCACGGTCACAGTTGGCGAAGAAGTGATGCGTGAAAGATGGTCGGCTACTACGTTTTCACATCCACTCTTGTCTTTGATAACAAGATCAAATTCTTGTAACAATAGGATCCAACGTATTAGCCTGGCCTGTGCATCCTTCTTCGTTAAAAGATGTCGTAGGGCGGAGTGATCTGTGTAAACCACAATAGGCGAGCCAATCAAGTAGGGCCTGAATTTCTCTAATGCAAATACAACTGCCAAGTGTTCTTTCTCGGTAGTTGTGTAATTTATTTGTGCATCATTCAAGGTCCTACTTGCATAGTAAATTACATGTGGCATCTTATCAATGTGCTGTCCTAAGACCGCACCAATAGCAAAATCTGATGCATCACACATAAGCTCGAACGGGTGGTTCCAATCCGGAGATGATAAAACGGGGGCTGTAGTGAGTGATTCTTTAAGCGATTCAAAAGCAGCCTCACAATCCGAATCGAAGTGAAAAGTAGTGTCCTTGGCCAATAGAAGGGTTAAGGGTCTAGCAATTTTGCTAAAGTCCTTAATAAATATCCTATAAAATCCTGCATGACCAAGGAAGGATCGTATATCTTTGACGCAATTGGGCCGAGGGAGGTTTTGAATGACATCTATTTTAGCTCTGTCAACCTCAATGCCTTTATGTGAAATTATATGTCCAAGTACAATACCTTCTTGGACCATAAAATGGCATTTTTCACAATTCAAAGTCAAATTCTTATCCTTACAGCGGGTAAGAACAGCGTCAAGATTACGAAGGCAGTCCTCAAAGGAGTCCCCAAAAATGGAGAAATCGTCCATAAAAATTTCCAGAAAATCTTCCACCATATCTGAAAATATCCCCATCATGCACCGCTGAAATATAGCGGGAGCGTTGCATAACCCAAAGGGCATGCGTCTATAAGCAAAAGTTCCGAAAGGACAAGTAAAAGTGGTTTTATCTTGATCCTTTTCGGTGATGGGGACCTGGTTATAACCAGAGTATCCTTCCAAGAAACAGTAGTATTCGTGTCCCGCTAATCGTTCTAACATCTGGTCAATGAAAGGTAGAGGGAAGTGATCTTTCCTCGTCGCGGCATTGAGTTTGCTGTAATCGATACATACGCGCCACTCAGTTTGGGTGCGTGTTTGGATTAACTCATTAGGCTCATTAGTGATGACCGTGATGCCAGACTTTTTAGGGACCACATGAATTGGACTTACCCATTGGCTATCAGATATGGGGTAAATTATTCCACTATCAAGGCACTTGACGATTTCTTTCTTTACCGCCTCCTTCATAACGGGATTTAACCGTCTTTGTGGGTCTCGGGTTGGTTTGGCTTCATCCATCAGATGTATGTAATGTTCAACAATTAAGGGACTAATCCCTTTGATGTCAGCCATAGTCCAACCAAATGCTTCCCTATTCGATCTCAATACTGCCAAAAGTGCATTCTCTTGCTCTAAGGCTAGAGAAGCGGAAATAATCACTGGCAAAGTCTCATTTTCTCCTAAATATGCATATTTAAGATGAGAAGGTAGCGGTTTGAGATCAAGAATTGGCAGAGAGACAATAGAAGGTGGGGTAAGCGAATGATATTCGGACTCCCTAAGAGGTTCAAAACTTGCATAAGATATTGACTCGGAAAGTGTTGCTGACTTTTGCAACGAGTCAACGGGTTCAATCTCAAGGTCGGACTCATTGAACATATCCTCACTGTAAAGTGGTGCAAGATCAAACGATGTCTCATTAATGTTGTCGAGAACATCAAAGCAAAGCTCCTCATCCATGCAGCTTTCGGAAGCTATCTCGTGGATGGAACAAACATCCAGCAATTGGGCAGAAGGTTATGATGGCTGACTTCCTAGCTTGTAAATATTAAGCTCAATTATCATTTTCCCGAAGGATAAGTTCATAGAACCGTTACGACAATTAATTACAGCGTTAGAAGTTGCTAGGAAGGGTCGACCAAGTATCACCGGGATTTGATTGCGTGGGTTTGCCACAGGTTGTGTATCTAAAACAATAAAGTCCACGGGAAATATGAATTCCCCGACTTTAATTAACACATCCTCTAGTTTGCCCCGAGGTTTGGTGATAGATCGGTCTGCCATTTGGAGAGTACAATGGGCGGGTTTTAACTCTCCAATTCCTAACTGCTCGTATACTGAATAAGGAAGCAAGTTGACGCTAGCGCCTAGATCGAGTAAAGCACGATTTATATTTTTACCCCCAATAGAGATAGAGATTGTAGGACAGCCGGGGTCTTTACGTTTCTTTGGTATTTGTTGGGTAAAAGCTGTGCTAACATTACTCGTCATGAAAACCTTTTTAGGCACTTGAGTTTTTCTCTTCCTAGTGCACAAGTCTTTAAGGATTCTTGCATAAGATGGGACTTGTTGAATAGCATCTAGGAGAGGAATATTCACGCTAACTTGCTTAAATATTTCCACAATCTTCTCCATTTGCGGGTTAGGTCGGTTGGCCCTTAATCGGTTTGGAAATGGAGCTCGATCAATAAGTTTTGGGTCCAATGTTTGTGGAGAAGACTGTGGCGACGGATTCGATCCCAAAATTGGAGTGGGCATCGACTTAGATAGATTTAGCGAAATGTTTGAGCTTTGGGGAAAACGAAGAATAGGCTCGGACGAAGGTGGAAGACTAGACGAGTTAGGGGAAGAAGAAAAAGAAGGGGTATCAAATGTGTTACTATCATCAACTTGCTCACCCACTTGGTTGTTCAGCACTCTCCCCGATCTCAACGTAGTGACGGCATTCACATTATGACTTTGTGAATGGCCAGGATTCGGTAGGGGTTGAGATGGGAGTTTCCCTTTCTCTCTCGCACTCATTGCGGCGTTTAACTGTGCGATTTGGTTTTCTATTGATTTAATACTCTCACCATGGGAGGAGGAGTTTTTCGTTAGGGCATCAATAGAAGACCTCATCTCAGCCGAATTTTGCATGGATTGTTTCATGAACATATCCAAAGTTTGTGCAAGTGAGTTGTCAGTACCGGCCACTTGTGGTGTAGAAATGTTGGCCGGATTTTGGAAATTCTGTGACTGAAAGGGGGGCTGATTCTGTGGTTGTGGTTGCTGTGGAGGAGGTATTTGATAATTACTTTGTTGGTTTTGATTCCAAGCAAAGTTAGGATGATTCCTCCATCCTTGTTGTATGTGGAAGAATAAGGGTCGTTTCTAGGTCGCTGCTGAAAAGTAGCATTAGCTTGAAACGATGCATTCATAGGACATTCTTCCGTTAAGTGTGAAGGATCCGAACAGCAACCACAGACGGTCTTAGGAAGCGTGACCTGATTTAGGGAGAAAGATGAGAACTTGTTTTCAATAGCGTCGAGTTTCTTTTGTATCGCCGCCATTTCGGCTTTCACTGCGATGGAAACGTCGAGCTGGTGAATACCTCCCTTAGTTGAAAGTGGTCTTACGCTTTCCCACTGCAAAGTGCATTCTGCGAGATCTTCCAGATATTTCCAAGCTTCACCATCATCTTTAGACATAAAATTGCATTGACACATTGTTTCAAGCATCTGCTTTGTCGCTGGATTAATGCCTTCATATATAATCCGACATAAATCCCATCTTTGTATTCCGTGATGGGGCATTGGACAAGCAGATCTTTGAAACGTTCAAAGCACTTCCAAAATGGTTCATTGGGAAGCTGGGTGAACTGGTTAATCTCGCTCCTAACATGTGCAGTCTTATGATTTGGGTAAAACTTCTTAAGAAATACTACGACGAATTCATCCCAATTAGTGATAGAGTGTGCGGCAGTATTATAAAGCCATTTTTCTGCCAAGTCGCACAATGTGAATGGAAGAAGACGTAAGCGCATAGCATCTAAAGTCAATTGTGAAGTACCCATCATTGCGCATACGTTTTCGAATTTGGTGATGAAAACGTACGCGTCTTCCGACTCAAGCCCGTGAAATTTGGGCAGCAGATTTGATTTAGTGGGGTTTAATTTCGAAAGTATCCCCGTTAGGTGGTGGAAGAGATAAACAAGCAGGAAGGGGACCACGAATAGGATAGCATCTCTCTTGGAGAGAGATGCGCGGTGGATTCTGCGCACCTGCGGGCGGTGGCAGCGTGGTGTTATAATTAGATGGAGTGTCGTCCATCACGATCGATGTGGTGTGTGGTGGGGGAAAAGAAGGTGAAGAAGTACCGACTTCGGTGTCGATAGAAGGAACGCGGACAAGAAGGGCACTAGGATCCCGTGTCCAGCCGAGCATGCACTAAGCGGGTTTAGTGCAAGTGGCAGCGTGTGTGTGATTTAAAATTGGCTTGTTTTGAAAAATGTGGGACTCAAGACAAATCTCCCTAAGATGCATAAGCAACCCTAGAACTAAGGTCACCTAGGTCCAGTCTCTAGACCGCTCCTAGACTTCCAAAGGACAAGCCGCAGGATAAATCCTCTACCGCCTCCATACTACCCTTGTAGCGAGGTAAGTGCCAGGTAAGTGGGAAGGAACCACCACCACAGTGGGCCTAATTAAAAACCACTAGCCTTTGTCACACTTGCCTAGGCACTACAAAAGTAATGCGGATAAACGATAGATTACCCACGACCTTCCTCTGTCCTTATTGAGCGCGACAGTCCTTAGAGTCTGGTCTAGATATTTTTTAAATTAATGAAGGGTTGATCTATATGCTCGGTTTGTGATTTGTGGGGCTTAGGAAGGGTGATGAAATCCCCACCTAATCTTGATTTGGTCTTTGCCCCTTAAAGTCCGTATTAAATATGCAAAACAAAACCAATTACAAAACTTTTGCAAAAAGATTTTTGAGCGGCGCAATTTTGCAAAGAATCCTGCAGAAAATAGATTTTATTGGATTTGAGGAGAGAGAGAAGGAGTTGAGAATCTTACCAGAGAGTTCTGTAGCCCTAATCCCTCCAAGCAGCCGCGTTTCCGCCGCAGAAAGCACCTTTGTGCCGCGGTTCCGCCGCGAGGTGGATGGATCGCTTGCTGAAAATTTTTCTGTGATCTCCTTTGCTCCTCTGGATCTCTAAAAATGTCTCTGTTTCCTGTTTTCCTCAATTCTGTGACTCCAGATCTCCTTGCAAAAATCCACGCACAAATCGTTAAATATGCAATTTGTAGTTTTTTTTTAATAATGATATGGCTCGTCTAAGAATTCAACACAAATAGTAAAAATAAAAATTACGCACGTATCCCCGGCAACGGCGCCATTTGATTCGTTACGAAAAAGTGTTTGTTTATAGTTTAACCGCAATCAATAACGGTGTCGCTCGTAGCTAGACCGAGATGAGTACGGGTCGTCCTCTGGGAAACGTGGAACCTTTTATTTTTACTTTAGATGTGTTGAGAAAGAGAGGAGGAATAAAGAATTTTGTGAGAAGTTTCTAGATCTACTTTAAACAAGAATGTAAAATATAGATCTAGATTATTTTAGAGATTTAAATAATATAATAATATGGCTTGTAGGGTTCGTTAGGATTTAGTAGTTATGGAAGATTAATTAAAAGTTACCCTTTTTATCCATTAATAGATTTAGAACTAGAACGACGGTGATGCGTGTAGATTAGGGTTTCTGGAGGGAAAAGGAATCCCACTCTTAACCCTTATCTCGACACGGAACTCCGTTCATATCTAGCCTTTACCAAAACAATCATTAATCTAATCTCTAATCGCGGTCGGAACTAGCAAGGAATTGCTAGCGTGCCCGATTAGGATGTTAATGATTATTTTAATAAAGTTCCTAAACTTTATAGGACTTAAAAAGGGTTTAATTATTTTCATCGCCCATTAGCCTACCCTAATCCTACGAACCCTAACAAGCGGAGAATTACTCGTGCATGTTGGGAGAAGAAGATGAAAAGAAAGAGAGGGAAAACATAATGTAAAAAAAAAACAATTAAATAAAAACTACCTTTATTAATCAACTCCTTCAAGCTACACTTTTAATCCATAGAAAATGATTACAAAACTTGATTTGCTTCTCGATCTTTCCTAAGGAGGTAGTCGAACAGTCGATGATCAGCCTGGATGCGTGAGCGTCGGGAGCTTCGTGATCTCTTCGGCTTGATAGCTTTTCCAAGAGGCCCTCGGTGCCTTTATATAGTGCAAACCCAGAATATTATTGTTGAAAAGTTGGTAAAATTTATCAGTCCTCAATCTCCCAAAATCTTGCATTCTCTCTCCCCTAAATTGCGGCGGATCCGCGGCAAATAGGGGCTAAGGCCGCGGATCCGCGCTCAAGGGTAGGGATCATTTGATTCTTTTTCTGGGGCTTTCATCTGGTGACATGTGGCAATCCTAGGAATGCTCAGAATCTGAAAATCGTTTCTCGGTTTCTTCCAGACTTGGTCTCCAAGTTTGCTTCTTAATTTGGCAAGATTTCTTCAACAACTTGATTTGCTTGATTCTAGCCTTGGAAAATTCTGCACAACTTGGAAATATTCTGCACAACAACTTAAATAAGATTTTAGTAGACTTTGTTCTACTAGGATTAGGTCAATAATATTATTTGCATACACTTTCCTACCAAATGATAATAAAAATATATTAACACATGGAAAATAATGTTTTTACACATAAACCCTCATATGTATAATATATTATAATAAAGTCCTTTTTTAATATAAAAATGCTAGGAAAAATGTACTACAAATGTGCATTTTTATCGACTGAACATATCCCATACCACTTATAGTCACACGTACACGCGTCCTACAGACGTCGACAATGCAATAGAATAATAAGGTTCACTGATTGTGTACAAGTACGTGTCACTTTCACTTATTCACTTATACACGAACACTAACGTACTTGCTACAATCATCACTAATACCTAACACTGGGTAATGCATATTATCACTAAGTTATCAATGCAGTGACATATGTATGATATGATGCGTAAACAGTATGTAAAGCATGATTATGATGTCATGAATCAGTAATCTACCACTTGCAATATTTATCATACATCAAACGTGTACATTTTAGCAAAACGATAGACAGGTAATAATTAGTATGTTCAGTTATCTATCCATCGAATTTAGTTTCATGCCAATCGGGTTCCAGGATCACTGATTATAGCCATTTCATTTTAAGCGTTCACGGCTGGAAATCCGGTTTCAGAATCGAAAGTCCGTTTCGCAACGCATTTTAATCCCAGTTGGGATCAGAATTTAGCGACTCTACAGTAGAATGAAATCTAGGTTTTCTAATAAGGTTTTCGACGCAATAGACGGATCTTCAATCGCATCTATACGTCAGGAGATATACACTATTCAATACTGGTATGTCAATTCTGATTCTGTTGGGACTGTTATACGTCCCGATCTTTTAATTTACAATTTAAATAGCAAATGATGATGAAATGGAATTAAACCACTTGTGTTATCTAGATAATAGATTCACCTTTAATAAACAGTGGAGTTCCGCAACCTACGAGTTAAGGAAACAGGGTGGTGTTCATTGCGGGACAGCACACAGTAAATAGAGTCGCTCTGGACTGCAGTCCAGAGTCGCACTCCGATACATATATCGTCACAGTTTAAGTGCCGAAACAATTATAAACTTCCATAGGGTCATAGTTCGTCGAGTCTTCTTCGATTTAAGCCCTCGAACGCATCATTCCAGTATGTACATAATTTATGATGATTTTAACGATTTTCAGATACCAGAAATTTTCAGTTTTACAGTCAAATTTTGGGGTAGTCGTTTTAGTCGTTAATAGTCGTATTATCCAGTGAAATTTATACAGGATCTTCATCACTACAAGGGCCAGGACAAACAATCTAATTCCATCAATTTAGACAAGTATTTTCATTGGGGTCACACATCGAACAGGTTTGGCACCTAATCGATCTGAAATTGTAAATTTACGATCTATGTAATTTAAATTTGTAACTTGAATATATAGCATGTAGCAAGTAATTTACTTGCCTGGAGGCATCTTGGTGATGCACGGCAGTGGTAATGGCACGAACGTGCGATGAATGGTGCGTGTAGGGTTCGCGGCCTCGGCTCTTGGATTCGACGGCTCGGTGGGTGCGATGGCGATTACTACGGTGACGGTGATGATCGCAGAGATGGTAAAGACAACAGCGCCGCCAATAGAGTCATCAACGGTGGCTGTTGCGGTGAGGGCAACTAAGTGTTCTACGGGGCTTGAGCTCGGCTTCGAGGAGTTCGAGAGGGGGAGGCTGCTGGCGAGGCAAAGGCTGCGACAAGGGAGACGATGTTGTGGTGGGGAGCTCGCCGGCGCGAGGGTGCAGTCGAGGTTGGTGGGGATGACGACGATGATTGCGATGTTGAGAGCAAAGAGGTGGTGTGGCAGCGAAGGTTCTGGGTCGCGGGGAGCTCAGGGAGTTTGGGGGCTGGTGGTTGCAGCGGTGAGGTGACAAGGTCGGCGACGGCGCGGAGGTGGCTCCGGCGACAAAGGGTTGGCCTCGACGTTGGTATGAAGGTGTCAAGTAAGGAGTGGATGCAGTGGGTGGATAGGGTCGGGAAGGAGGTTGTTGGGTCGATGGAGATGACCGGAGTAGGCGAGCTCGGTAGGTGATGGGGGCCGGCAAGTTTCGTCGGAGGAGGCTGTGGAGGTTGCTGGCGACGACGATGATGATGATGTCGCGGTGCGCTTGGTGCGGGAGAGGGATGAGGTGTTCGGGGTTTTTGAGTGAGGAGAGAGGAAAGAGTTATGGCGGCGGTGGCGAGGCGAGCGCGGCGTGGGCGTGGGTCCGCAGGAGGGAGCGGGAAGAAGAGAGAGGGTGGGAGAAGTGATTGTACGTGGGAATTAAGGAGTTGTAAAGAAGGGAGAGGGAGAGGGTGAGTATTGTGAGTGATAGGGAGAGAGAGAGGACGTGTGTGTATGAGAGAGAGGAGAGAGAAAGAGA
Source organism: Agapanthus africanus (assembly GCA_030015575.1). Lineage (NCBI taxonomy): Eukaryota > Viridiplantae > Streptophyta > Magnoliopsida > Asparagales > Amaryllidaceae > Agapanthus > Agapanthus africanus. Next base: position 435,388,501 of record JASDDO010000008.1, on the reverse strand, counting down.
GAGAGAACGTGGGTGAGGTGAGAGAAGGGTAAACGTGAGTGAATAAGGAAAAAATTTGATTTAAATTAATTAAATGAAATTATGAAAATAGTGAACTGTGAATAGAGAGAGAGGGATTAGAATGAATGAGAATTAAGTGGCGATTAATAGGATTTTAAAAGGGATTAATGGGGGAAATTAATTGGAATTAAGGAGACATTAATTTGGTGGTTTAATAGAAATTTATAGAGGAGATTTGGGTTTGGATTTGAAAGGGATTTAAAAGAAATGAGTTGTGATAATTGTTATTTTAATGGGCTGAGGAAGGAGAATGGGCTTGGGCCAAGGGGTAAAATAATAGGGAAAAAGAAAGGGGCCGGGCTTGGGATTTTAAGTGAGTGAGAAAAGGATTAGAGGAGTGGGCCGGCTCTGGGCTTTGGGTTAGGGAAAATTAAAAGATATGAGATTAGATTAGGATTCGGTTTTTTTTGTTAAGAATAATACAAATAATAATTATAAAATAAATACATTATATTTTGTAAATAGTACTTTATAAAAATACAGACATTGAGATATTGGTATAAAAGGGGCTGGGTATTACAATCTTACAAGATTGTTTTCTCCTTATAAGTCGAGAGGACTTATAAGGGTTGTTCATCATGTAGACATATCCCTAGTCACAGATGGGACTTCGTTAGGGAAATGTTTATTCGCGCCTTTGGATTGTATACAAGGGTCAGCATTGAGCCGCTTGTAGGGCATTGTTGGAAGTTGTGGTGGTTGCTTAAGAACAGGTTTAGATCCCTATAGCTTAAGACTTTCAAATCTTATGAGCCGTGAGGGTCTCATAAAGAGGGTTCTCCTTACGAGTCGTGAGGATCTCGCAAGTGTAATTTCTCCCTAGGGATCGTGAGGATCCCTAAGTGTGTTGCTCCCTTGTGAGTCGTAAGGATCTCACGACGGTGGTTTCTCCCCACAAGGCCGAGAGGACCTTGCAAGTGTCTTTTAACGAGATTGCGCCCTTTCGGGTTTTCACAAAACTCGCCGGTAGCCCTGCTATTTTTACTCACGGAGCCCTTTCGGGTTTTCATCCGTGCCCTTTTTGCTTATGGACATACCGTTTCTTTTTCTTTTTCTTTTTTTTTTATTCTAACGAGCTTGCGCCCTTTTGGGTTTTCACAAAACTTGCCGGTAGCCCTGCTGTTTTTACTCACGAAGCCCTTTCGGGTTTTCATCCGTGCCCTTTTTTGCTTATGGACATACCGATTTTTTTCTCTTTTTTTTTACTCTTTTTTTATCAGCTTTGGGATGCTGTAACCCACAGTAGTTTATCGACATCTCGGTCAACAGCTAGTTTTAGAACATAGTGGTCTATTGTTAGTTTAAGGACATTTCGGTCCGTCGTTAGTTTAAGGACGTTTCGGTCCGTTGTTAGTTTAAGGACGTTTCAGTCCGTTGTTGGTTTAAGGACGTTTCGGTCCGTTAGCCGGCTACTACTTATAGAGTTTGGGCTTAGAAAGATAGCGAGCGAACATAGTCATCGTCATCTATCATTGACCTAGGCCGTAACTCGTTAAGCGTCGTACTTTTTCAGGAAGCGACCATTTATTGGCCTGAAGGGCCTTTCGCCATGCATGTCCATGAGTAGATAGGCCCCACCCTGGTAGACCTTGTCTATGATATACGGGCCTTCATAGTTCGGCTCGAATTTCCTCCGCTTTGCACGATTGGGGATCATAGGCCTTTTGAACACTAGCACGAGTTCGCCTTGGCGGAATGTTCTCGGCCTAGTCAATCTTTCGTATGAGCGCGTCATCTTTGCTTTATAAGCCTCCAGATTTTGTTGCGCTATGAGCTGGTTTCATCAAGGGCATTGAGCTCCTCAAGCCGAAGGTGAGCATTCTCTTCGTCCGTTAGCTCGTAATGAACTGCCACCCGTAGAGAGGGTAACTCTATCTCAAGGGGGAGTACCGCCTCTGTACCGAATACCAATGCATAGGCGTTGTGTTCGTGGCCGTTTTGAACGTAGTTCGATACGCTCAGAGAGCTTCATACAGTCTCTCATGCCAATCCTTCTTATTTTGAGACACCGTTTTTTCACGATCTTCGTCAAGGTCTTGTTAAAAGCCTCAGCTAGGCCGTTAGCTCGGGGATTATAGACTGAAGAGTATCTCCAGTCTATGTTATGCTGTTGTGCGAAGCGGCTGATCTTGTTGCTTCTATAGGCTGGCCCGTTATCGGAGATAATCCGTCGCGGAGTGCCAAACCGATTAATGATGTGTGTCTTGAAGAAATGGAGGATATTCTCCGTCTTTACTTCCCTCAGCGGCGCTGCTTTTGCCCATTTGGAGAAGTAATCAGTTGTTGCTAAAATGAATCGATGTTCTCTGGACGACGCTGGTTCGATGGGGTCGATTATGTCAGTCCCCCATATTTCAAACGGCCAGCTAGCCACTGTTGGATGTAGTGGATTCGGATGCTGGTGGATAAAGTCCACGTGAATCTGGCACGAATGGCATTGCTTCGCGTATTCAAGGCAGTCTTGGATCATCGTGGGCCAATAATAGCCCATCCTTTTGATCTTCAGCTTCATCTTCGGTCCGGCTTGGTGAGAACCGCAGAGTCCGTCATGAGTTTTTTGGACGACTCTCTTTGCCTCTTCACGTCCCAGGAATCTTAGCTACAGAGAATCAAATGATCTCTTATACAGGGTATCATTGACGAAAGCGAAAGACAAAGCTCGTTTCATAAGCTGATGTCTTGTGGACGCATCTTCAGGTGTTCGACAGGATTTGAAGTAATCTATAAAGACTTCCCTCCAATCCTCAGCCTTTTCCTGGTCTTTTATTTGTAGAGTCCTTTGCTTAGTCGCTTCCTTTTCTTCGGACGACTCCGGAGATATTTCTGCCGGTGCGAGAACCCGACGGCTTTGCACAACGATCCTCACGTCATCGAGGTTTTCGTCAGCCAGTTCTTTAGAGAGCTTGGCTAATGCGTCCGCTTTGCTATTTTTCGCACGCAGTATGCTTTCCAAGGTTTAGGAAGGAATTTGAGTCAGCAGTCGCTGTACTCTCTCGCCGTATTTCACCAACTCAGGCTTGCACATCTGATAGTCGCCATTTACTTGACTAGCGACCAGTTGGGAGTCTCCATATATGAGAAGGTTTTCAATTCCCAAGTCGATGGCGATCTCGAGACTTGCTATCAAAGCTTCGTATTCGGCTTCATTGTTCGTCCTCTGCTCTGTTAAGGAGAAGGCAAAGCGCATTATCCCTCCTTGTGGAGTCACGAAGATGAGGCCTACCCCTGATTTGATTATGGGGGTGCTTTGTTTGCGCTTCTTCATGGAAGACGCTCCATCAAAATAGAGTTCCCACCAGGTATCATTCCCGTCGATCGTGTCAAACGCATGTTCGTCTGGCAATTCGCAGTTCAAAGGAGAATTGGCGGGTATCGGGTGCTCAGCGAGGAAGCCGGCGATGGCCTGGCCTTTCACTGCCTTGAGAGGACGATAAGTTATCGAGAACTCCATCAAGAGGAGGGCCCATTTAGCGAGCCGTCCTGTTAATATGGCCTTTGATATCAAATATTTGAGGGGATCCACCTTTGATATGAGATGGACCTCATGTGCCAACGCATAGTGTCTGAGCTTCGTTTTTGCGAAGATCAACGCCAGGCAGTGTTTTTCGATGGGGGAGTAATTGCTTTCTGCCCCCAGGAGAACTCGACTCAGATAATAAAGGGCTCTCTCCTTCCCTTGGTCATTCTTTTGTGCCCATAATGCGCCTAAGGAACCTTCAAGGGCGGTTGTATACAGAATGAGAGGTTTTCCTTTAACGGGAGCGGCCAGTACTGGCGGATTCTGCAGGTATTGCTTGATTTTTTCCAGTGCATTTTGGCATTTGCAATCCCAGACGAAAGGGGTTCCCTTCTTCATCAGGTGACTGTAAGGACGACACTTGCCTGAGAGATTGGCTATGAATCGCCGGATATATGCGAGCTTTCCTTGGAGAGACCGCAGTTGCTTGAGAGTCCTTGGCGGAGGCATTTCCATAATCGCCTTGATCTTTGACGGATCTATCTTGATGCCTCGTTGTCGGATGATGAATCCCAGGAATTTTCCCAAGGAGACTCCGAACTCGCATTTGAGAGGATTCATCTTCAACTTGTATTGCTGAAGGCGTTGAAATACGGTTCAGATGCTCTAAATGTTCCTCATATGATTTGCTTTTTACTACAAGGTCGTCGATATAACATTCGACGATTTCATGTATGAGGTCATCGAAGATCTTCGTCATGGCCCTCTGATAAGTGGCACCGGCATTCTTTAGACCGAAAGGCATCACCTTATAGCAGAATATGCCCAAAGGGGTCCGGAAAGCGGTATGTTTTTGGTCCTCAGGGTGCATCTTTATCTGATTGTATCCTGATAAGCCGTCCATGAAGGAGAAATTTTCGCGAGTGGACGTGTTATCTATCATCATCTCAGTGACTGGTACGGGAAAATCATCATTCGGGCAAGCTTTATTGAGGTCCCGAAAGTCTACACAGAACCGTCCCATTTTTCTTCATTACTGGGACAATGTTGGCGATCCAATCAGGATACTGAACCTCTTGGATGAAGCCGGAGTCGATTAGCTTCTTGACCTCAGCGTTGATGCTCATCTCAAGCTCGAGCCGCATTCTTCTCGGTGCTTGTTTGATCGGCTTGACGTCCGGAGATATCGCCAATTTGTGCACAACAATCTCTGGATCTAATCCTGACATCTCGGAATAGTTCCATGTAAAGCAATCTTTATGTTGCATGAGCACGTCTTTAAGCGTAGCCACCCTTTCTTCAGACAACAGCTCATTGACGAATGTCGGTCGCGGGTCACTTGCCATTCCCAAATCAATTTTCTTGAGGTTATCTGCAGTAGTATGTATTCCATCTTCCAGCTCTTTTGGCGCCGGTGGAAACTCTGAGATCACCATGTCATCACTATTTTCGAAGCACCAGGGGAGTTCACCCATATTCTCGGGCTCTTCTTCTGACAGCGTTATCACGTGACAGGTACGAGCTCGCTTCCAAGACCGATGTAAATCTGGTTCTACCATCGTGGATTTGGGTTCATGCTTCTGTGGTGGGGTTACCCTCTAGCTGCTGGATAGAGCGAACATGCCTTGTTGATACCGGTCTTCTACCCAGTCTTTAAATGTGAAGCAGTTTTCAATAGGATGTCCCGTTACCCCGTGATAGGAGCAATAGTCCGGGTGAGAGACTTCGCTTGCTTGCTCGAGGTGCTTGGACTCCGGGAGGATAATCATTTGATGTTTTATAGCAAGATCAAGTATCTTCTTTGTCTTGTCTTGGGGAAAAGAATATGCTCGACTCATCTTTTTTATAAGAGACGAATCCGGACTGCTCGATTCCTGACCGCATGGCTTCTTGGACCCGCTTTGTAGTTGTCGAACATCTTTCCCGTTCTTTGGTTTGTTTCTGCCTCTGCGTCGGGCCTTTTGTACAATGGGTTGCATTTTGATTGTTCGCGGCCTGTTGAAGGAGGCGTTGCGTCCTAGCTTTCTCGTATATGGCCATTTCGCGATTATGGTCGTCTCGAACTTTTTGACCGGCTTCCCTTATAAGCTTGTCCATTTGTTCTTTGAACGACGAACTGGGCATTTTCACGGCGGGAGCTCTTTCTGGTTCAAGGTTAGCATCTTCCCACAGAGCGTCTCCTTCCTCATCGAAGTCATGTATGACATAGCAGTCGCGGAGTAGCTCCCGTTTCTTGGATTGAACATACCCAAGCCCGGTCGTTTCCATTCTTCCGTTGAGCAACTTTCATTGGGTCCCGAGAACGTTCCAGATCCTGTTATAGAACCGCGCTTGTCGTGCAGTTTGTTTAAGGGGCACACCTTGGCGTCTCAAGAGTCTCTTTATTCCGTTTGTGTAATATCTGGGCAAACGGATGGGCTGGACCCTGTCAAGTGTAGAATCCGCACCATGCCAGATTTCTTTCTCCACTTTGGTTTCCCCAGATCGGTAGAATAGGATCGCCTTTTCACCTTTTCCCGTGGGAGGGACGTAGAATGTCTGCAGTTCCTCCACCCTGTAGGTATCAAGCGCGTCTAGCTCTTTATGATTCTTTCCCGGAACCAGGGCAACTTGCAAACTTTGATCTTCACCAGCGAAGATTTGTATTGATGGCCGAGCAGAGAATATGGCGTTGACCTCATCTTCCGAGTCGCTGACAAAGATTAACATAGGAGTGGACGGTTCCGGCTTGTTGTACTGGGGCGGACCTGCGTAAACTATCTCTTCTTCCTTCTCGGTGTCGCTCCCGAAGACCGGAATGGTGGTGTTAGCTTTGTTCTTTGGTTTGTGACATCTTTCCGTGTCCTCAAAGTCTGGCAAGAAGTATTTTGCATCTTCGTACTTGCGGACTTCGTTCACGGAGAATGGGTTTAGTTCCCCTGTCACAGTATACTCGAGACCATCTTTGAAATACTTCATTCACTGATGCTGTGTCGAAGGGATGATGTTGTACTCGTGTAACCAGGGCTGGCCGAGTAAAGCATTATAGCATATCTTGGCGTCAATGACGTGAAACTTAATGTCCGTGACAAGCAGCCCAAAGCGTAGTGTCAATATTACAGACCCAAGCATCCATGATGACTGAGAGTCGAACCCGGATATGGTGATTTTGTCGCGAGCGAGGTGCTGAACGTTCATGCAGATTTCCTTTAGCACCCTTACGTTAAGGAGGTTGACGTAGGACCCATTGTCGACCAGGATTTTACCTATCTTGATGTCATGACAGTATCCGGAGACATATAGGGGACGGTTGTGCTCGCATGTCCCAAGGAGGAGATCTTCATCGCCGAAGGTGATATCGGCTGTGTGTACTTCTTCCAGCTCGTCCTTCATCTTTTCTTCGGCGAGGAAAGCTTGGAATTGCTCGGGCTCTTGCAGTGCCTTGATTAAAGAATCTCTCGTCTCTTTGGATAGCAAGAGGGCATCGAGAATACTGAGCTGCGGGGGTATCTTCCTCAAGTGCGCCAGAACGTTGTAGTCCACCTTACTTTTCTTTGGCGGGTCCTTGGCTGTCAGCTTTTCGACGGCTTGGTCATCAAGGATGATATTCTCAGGGACATTTTCTTTTCCCTTATCTTTTCTATTTAACCCACTGTTCGAGGGCCCAAGATTCTTTTTGGGCAGCGTACGATTGCACAGCTGAATATTTTCACAGGTCGTCGGCTTTTCCTCTTTTCTCGAGGTGGGCTCCTTAAAGAGAGGGCCAAGAGTCATTTCTTCGTCGGAGTCGCTCTCGAAGGTGAGAACTTGCGATCCACCGACGTTGACCACGCGACAGTTGCCGATAGTTCTTTTATGCTCCTCGGTCGTACTCCTTTGCTCCCGACGAGTTTTGCGTTTCATCCGCTTAAAATGTTTCCGGCGAGCAACATATCCCTGCCACCATCTTTTAAAAGCGTCGCACTCTTCGGTGGGGTGCGAAATCTTTCGATGATATAAGCAGTAGCTAGGATGTGTTTCTGCTTCACCAAGGGCGTTTGCTTCGGGGGATGGCAGCTTCATTCCCATCGATATGGTTTTGGCGAACCTTTTCCTCGTCTTGAACTTGCTTTTATTTGCAACGGAGGTACTTTGATCTGGTGAGAGTGTTTCGACCCTTTTGTACAGTCGCTGGCGTTTGGCCTTTTCAAATATGGCCATCTTACGCTCTCGAGCAGCTTTACTTTTCAGAAGAGCTTCGTTCAGGAATGCATCAATCATTTCGTCTGACGGCTCCGGAAGTTCCGGCTCAGGATCTGCCCCCAGCTTCTCGGCGCAAGGAGCTTCTTCATCTTCTATCTACGAGTGAGAGATCATATGGCAACTTGCTACGTAATCTTCGGATTCATCGGACGAGTTTTCTCCATTATCGTCATCCTCGTTCTCAGGCGGAGAAACTCTTGAAGTGTGACTAGAATCCGCGCCTTCTGGTTATACTCTTCCAGCGCATCAATCTGGTTTTGCAGGTCCGTGCGCTTGTCACCAGGATTCACGGGCTTCTTGGATTTCTTCTTCTTTTTCAAAGATTTCGACGGCTGGGTATGAGCGCTTTGGCTATCGCCACCAATCTTTAGAGTTGGGCGCGGCCTCAGCATCCCTTCGATGATCTCAGGTTCCAATGGATTCTTCCACCTAATTGCCGGATATGTGTGGAGATCCTTCAGCATTCTTTTCGTCTTGGCTAAAAGATCAACCTCCCATGGAGCTTCTTCTATGAACGAGCATGATGCCCCCGGTGTATCTGTCTTCTTGGGAGTGTGTGGCCGAGGCGGGTTCACCTTCCAATTCTCAGATAATACGAATTTGCCCTGCTGGTATTGATCTTCTATCCATCTTTTGAAGATGTAACAATTCTCGATCGGATGGCCCAACATTCGGTGATAAGGGCAATAGTTAGGATTGCTAATGTCGTCGGGTTGCGCTGGACGCCTTGGCTCCGGCAGATTGATGAGCCTGATGCGCAGTGCAAGCTCGAATAACCTCTTCGTCTTGTCTCGATGGAACGAGTAAGGGCGTCTCATTTTATCTTCGAGAGATCGAGTTCTGTTATTTTGGCGATCAACTGGCCTCGGACCACCGGGTTGCTGTTGAGCATTGGCGACGACGATCGCTTTCCCCTTTCCCTTCTCATTTCGAGAGTCTGGCTTTGGAGGAGACGGTCTATGACCCATCTGGTCCATTTGGGCCAACTTGTCAATCAAGGCCTGGAACGTGGTTGGCTTGAAGAACATCATGAATTGGGAAACAGTTGCATGAGGGTCCAGAGTGCCCACGAACATGCCCACCGCCGGCGCTTCTTCGATGCGCTGTTCGCATTTCGACCACAGATTCCGCCATCGGATTGCGTATTGAACCCACGTCTCGTCTGGCTTCACCCTGGCATTGATCAATGCCATTATTGGGGTGCGTTCACTAGCACTCGCGAATCGCTGGGTGAATAATAGCTCCATTTCCGCAAAAGTCTTGATGGAGTCGTTTGGAAGTTCAGAGTACCATTCGAACGCTGTCTCCGACAAGCTGCCAACAAACCGACGGAGCAAAAGTTTATCATCACCCCCGGTGTTGCCGCAAAGAGCCCTGAACTGGACGACATGTTTATGGGGATTGCCTGTCCCCTTGTATACATGAAATTTAGGGATCGTATATCCCGGCAGATACTTTATTTGGTCATACCAGCCTGGATATGGTCACCCAGTTTTAAAAACTTGGCCGGCCGCTTCATTCGCCTGGTGAGCTTCTATTTGCTGAGCAATATAGTCATCCAGAGCGGCCTTGGAAATAGTTTCCTCTTTGGCTGCTGAAAGAGCCGGAGGAGGGTTCGATGTCTCTCCTCTGTCGCCTTCAATAATGATCGGAGGGTCTTCAGCTGGAGGTTCCGGCTGTAACATCATCCCGACCATGGCTTGGAAGAGAAGCGCCATTCGTTTTATCTTGGCAGCTTGTTCTGCTGCTTCTCTGTCCTTCTTTTCGAGGACTCTGCGGAGGAAGTCAGCATCGGTTTCTTGTTCATGACGCTGCTCTGAGGACACCTCCGGGCTTTCTTTTTCCTGGTGAGTGCAGCCATTTGCGTCAGCATTTCTTGAAGCTTCTGTTGCTGCTCCTGGGCTTTTGTCACGGATCGGGTGAGCGGTCGGTAACCCGTCGAAGCGCGGCTTTCCTCTTTTCCGGAAGCCATGTAAATAGTATGCACCATTATGCCCCCAGACTTGGGGCATTTGGGCTCAGCGTCTTTGTGATCTGCCGTAGTCACGGGGGCTTTCTCTGGTCTCCTTCTCTTTTGAGTGGTTGATATTGAGGGGGCCGTTGCAGCGGGCACCCAGGTGGTTGTCATCCTTTGTGGCTTGCCAGGATGTTCTTTTCCTACCGAACCTTTAGCTTTTTCTGTCGACGAGGATAGTCTTGATCAATCACCGACTCCTGGACCTGTCGCCAGACTTTATAAACTTTGGAGGACAGCCACTGAGGGGGCTGCTCCGGCCTTGTTTCTGGAACATTCTCCACCAGTGGAGGAGATCTTTTCAATACGGCGGTATGAGAGTTCCTGCGCACCTTATTCAGCAATTCAAAGCTATTCCCGGTTGGAACAACAGCATTGACTTCCACCGTTGGGGCTGGTGGAGTTAACCCAGAGGGGGAGTTGCCCCCAGCTTTCCTTACTCGGCGCCAGTGGCGACGTCGAGCGTGCCGAGATGATGGGATTGATTCAGCGATGGGGATGGCTTCGTCGTGCCCCCTGTTTTGGAGAAGGGCTGTTGCCGGCGTCAGCCTCTTGAAGACTGATGTCCGTTGAGTAGCAGTATCTAATTTGTTACAGACAGACTTTTGAGCAGGGACGGGAGCCGGAGTGGGAGCCGGAACAGTCAATCTTGTAAAGACCGACCCTTTGGCAGGAGAAGCTTCCTTGACGACTTCGGGAGCAGGGATGACTATCCTCTTCGGAATAACCTTTTTTGGAACTGCAGGCTTTATCATGGGCCCGCATGAACTTTGGCCCAATCTAGCGAAGACTGAGGCGCTGGAGCTGGACGACCCGTTGAGGGGGGCCGCTGTAGTTGCAAGCCGATCAAAGACCGACTTCTTGGGAGCTTCTTGCGATGGTACAGGGGCGCTGAAGCTCATCGGTGGGAGCATGGTCCCAAAAAACAATCCATTGGTGGCCTGAGTCACTTGGTCCACCAGCGTTGCGAACAGGGAGGTCGCTTGGGGCCTGTAAGCTATGCCTCCAGATGAGGCGGAACGTGAGTTGCAGTTGCAGCCGGAACACTTCACGCAAGTAGACGCCATTCATTTTTCGCTTTCTGCACCAAGCAAGACACCAAATCTTAGTATCTCGAACCCAAGGGCAACCATTATCAAACCGCGATTCGTTCGCGAACACGACACACGAAGTGTGGAGTGGAAAGAGGAAAGGTCCCACCAGACGTGCCAGAATCTGTTCTCCGCCGAAAACGCGGGAAGACGTGGCGAACGTCTTGCCTGAATTTCGGGGCAGATGCTAATTGGTGCTATCTGTCCACCTCTCCGAAGATGCCAAGTTGATTTATGGCACCATGTATCGAAGGTTTAAACGGATGCGGCCGATGTAGCAGACTTCATCAAATTCCCCCTCATTTGAAGGGTTTTTGATTGTGGGGACGCTCTTCCCTGCAGGTGCAAGCCCCTGCAGTTAATTACGCTACCGCATCGCGGTAACAACTTTCTCCTTCTCCAGATGGTCACTTCGTGTCGTGTGTGTTTGTTTTGTTTTCGGTTGCCCGTGGATTGTATACGGAGACTAATTTATGTTGTCGTCCGTAGGGCGTGGATTAGTCCAAATCCGTATCTTCTTAGATTTGGGTTTGGGGGTTGGGTTTAAGGATACGTTAGCCTCATTGGGGACTAAGATCAACTTAAACGTATGTTAAGGACACGTTAGCCTAATTTTTAGACTAAGATCAACTTACCGGGATCGTTTAGATCCAACAAAAGAGCAATTGGACTCTATTGTTTAGTTTAGGGACATTGCGGTCAATTAGTTTAAGGACATTACGGTCTAATGTTAGTTTAAGGACATCTCGGTCCAGTGTTAGTTTAAAGACATCTCGGTCTAGGTTAAGGACATCGTAGTCCGTGGGTTTAAAGGGACCCCACAGTCTGAGGTTAGGGACATCGTAGTCCATGAGTTTAAGGACCCCACAGTCCGTAGTTTAAAGACGTCATAGTCTATAAAGTTTAAGGACATCATAGTCCATGAGTTTAAGGACCCCACAGTCCGTGAAATGTGTGGTTGTCGGGACCCGTCACCTCTCAGAAGACGTTGAAGGATTACAACGACAAATATCAGAAGAGTAAAAAGATGTACCCTTGAACCGGTGTGAATTGGTCGGAAGATCTGTAGCCCAATTTAGGACTAAGATCTGTTAAATATTCATGAGCAGATGGGCTCAATTAAATATAAGTTGAGGACTTATGGCCAATATTGGGCTATGTCCAATAAACAATTTTTTTTATTCTGGCTATTGAGTCTTTATTTGGGCTTGGCCCTTTTAATAATGCTGAGCATTAGATCTTGACATTTTTTTTGTCTTGTATTAAATGCATAGTATTCATTAGAACAATGTTTGTTCTGACAGCGTGCCACGTGGCGCGCTAGGCGCTTTGCGCCAATTAAAGAGCGCATTGCGCTTCTGCCAAGTAGCGCACACGAAAAGGACACGTGTCGCTCTTGGCGCTAAGCGCCAGATTATGAGCGCTGAGCGCTAGTTTATGAGCATGTTGCACTAGTTTAGTGGCGCACAAGTGAGTGACACGTGGCGCGCTTGGCACTAAGCGCCGGCTCATGAGCGCAGTGCGCTATTTCAGAAGCGCAAAGCGCAAGTTGTATTTGTGTTTGACACGTGGTCCAAGGAGTGCAAAGGTGCAGTTCAAGATTGCAAGGCACTTTTCAATACCGCAAAGCGCATTTGATCAAATTTATGATCAGAGAACAAGTTTATGTTCTTTTTAAATGAGGCTTTGCCTCAAGATTCTAGAACAACAGTTCTTATTTTCTTTGAAAGGGCTTTACCTTTGTAGATCAATGATCTGTGAATGAAGTAAACACTTCTTTTATTTTTATGACGAGATCTTTTGATCTCTTTTTATAAAAGATCTTGGTCTTTTGTAAATCTATGATTGTTCTCCGCCGAAAAGACACGACCGGGACGCTGGGACGTCAGGCCTGGATTTCGAGGGCATATACTATTTGGTGCTATCCGTCCACCTCTCCGAAGATGCCAAGTTGATTTATGGCACCATGCATCGAAGGTTTAAACGGATGCGGCCGATGTAGCAGACTTCATCAGATTCCCCCTCGTTTGAGGGGTTTTTGATTGTGGGGACGCTCTTCCCTGCAGGCGCAAGCCCCTGCAGTTAATTACGCTACCGCATCGCGGTAACAACTTTCTCCTTCTCCAGATGGTCACTTCGTGTCGTGGGTGTTTGTTTTGTTTATGGTTGCCCGTGGATTGTATACGGAGACTAATTTGTGTTGTCGCCCGTAGGACGTGGATTAGTCCAAATCCGTATTTTCTTAGATTTGGGTTTGGGGTTTTGGTTTAAGGATACATTAGTCTCATTTTGGACTAAGATCAACTTAAACGTTTGTTAAGGATACGTTAGTCTAATTTCCAGACTAAGATCAACTTAACAGGATCATTTAGATCCAATAAAAGAGCATTTGGACTCTATTGCTTAGTTTAAAGACATTGCGGTCGATTATCAGTTTAAGGACATGGTGGTCCATTGTAGTCCGTGGAATTTGTGGTTGTCGGGAGCCGTCACCTCTCTGAAGACGTTGAAGGATTACAACGACAAATATCAGAGGAGTTCAGAGATGTACCCTTGAACCAATGTTTGTTGGGAGATCTATAGTCCAATTTGGGACTAAAGTCTGTTTGAAAGTTTATGAGCATATGGGCTCGGTAATTAAATGCATAGCATTTGTCCTGTTAGACCTTTACTTGGGCTCTGCCCTTCTTTAATAATGCATAGCATTTTAGTGGTCTGATGGTGCGCAACGTGGCCTGTCAGGCGTTTTGCTCCAATTAAAGAGCGCAAGGCGCCAGCGTATGTGGAGGTGACACGTGTCACGCACTGCTAAGCGCAAGTCTGTTAGCGCAGTGCGCTGCGCCAGTGCGCTGCGCTAGTGCGCTGCTGACACGTGTCGTGCCCTGGTGCTATGCGCCAATCCAACAGCGCAGTGCGCTATATTTAGAAGCGCAAAGCACGGATCATTTTATGGTTGACACGTGGCGCGTTCTGGTGCAGTGCGCCAATCCAAGGAGCGCAAAGGCGCATTTCAAAAGTGCAAGGCACTGTCCAATAGCGCAGAGCGCATCTTGATCCAATTCAGATCAAAGAAACAAGTTTTTCTTGTTCTCAATAGAGGTTTTACCTCAAGATTCAAGAACCAATGGTTCATCAAAAGGCTATGCCTTTATATAGATCAAAAGCTCTAAGAATGAAGTAAATTACTTCTTTTATCTTTTATGGTTGGATCTTTTTTTGATCTTTTTCTTTTTTATATTGAAGATCTTGATCTTGTTCTTAGATCTTTGATCTTTTTAGAAGAGATTCTTCTTTTTAATGAGGTGTTTTCATCTCTGTTCTTCAAGAATCAGATTCTTTACCTTCAAAGATGAAGAAGATGATCTTCTTTCTTCAAAGGCTTCCCTTTCAAATTTTTCAGAGGATTCTCTCTTTTCTGTATGTCTCTGTGTCTATCTGAGACTTAGAGTCTAGGGGCTTTTATATAGGGCCAATTGATTTGTTAAGTTAGTTACAGAGATCTTTCTCTGATTGATCTGGGGATATTACCCCACCGTTGGATCTTTGATCCTAAGGCCTCTGTTTTACATAAGACAATCTTCTTATTTTAATAAGATTGGAAAGATCTTTCTACAATTTTAATTTTGATTAATTAAATAATTTATTATTTAAATTCCACTGCTGGCGCAGTTGGCGCTAGCATGCCTGCGCTTGACACGTGTCGCGCAGCGCAGAGCGCAGCGCCACTGCGCTAGCGCGCCTGTGTTTGACACGTGGCGCGCAGCGCAGAGCGCAAGTTATTTGAACCGTTGCTTCCTTTAAAATTTGAATTTTAAAATAGAGCCTTGCTCTGATTGGGGGTGCGCTGCTTTGGGCGCAGCGCTCCTTGCGCTGGTGTGTCTGCTTTTGACACGTGGCGCGCTGCGCGCAGCGCAAGGAATCTGAAGCGTTGCTTTGATTTTTGAATTTTGAAATTCAAACAGAGCTTTGCTCTGATTAGGAGAAGCAGAAGCGTCGCTTCATTTTTAAAACAGAGCTTTGCTCTGATTGGGGTAAACAAATGCCCCCTACCGTTGCGCTTACGTGGCCCAAGCGTGAGCGCAGCGGTGGCAACATCTCAATCGTTGGTTCAACTTTTTAGAAGTTGAAACGGCTCTCAATGCCTATAAATAGGACCTTTGGTCCCTTAGATGATTTTCATCTCTTCTTCAAGAATTTTAATCTCAGAGCCTTGTTCTTCTTTTCAAGTTCGCCGACTCGGCCGTTCTCAGGACTGAGAATTCACAAACGCTTAGTGTGCCGAAATTATGAGTCGCTTTGACGCATATAATGGCCAACTGCTTCCCCGGCGTTCCCCTCTTTTAAAGCTTATCGTGGGAGCAATCTGGGAAGCGCTTCCCTTGTTCTGTACTGGTGTGCCACTTGGAGCATTAGATGCCGCTGAAGATAAGGTGCATTCGGTGTATCTAATGAACCTAATCTCGAGGAGACGGCGAGACAATCTTGTCGATCTCTTGCACCAGGCTTTTCAACATTCTGCCGTACTTGCTGCCTATTGGAGGGTGGAGGACATCGATGGAGGATCCCGACGCTCGTGCTCGCGAAAGAAAGCACACCAGGATGGTTCGCCAGGCTTGGAAAGTTCTGGACAAGGTCACTTTTGAGTTCCTCAATCCATGTCCTGGATTTGAGGTTTTGCCATTGTAATTATTTTAATAGCATCTTTGTTTATTGCTTTCATAATTGTAAGAACCCCTTTTTTTCTTGAAGTATGAATGGCAAATTTCTCATTTCAGCTTGTCTTATTTCACGTACTAAATCTTTTGCATATGCATGAATGGGTATGTCTCGAACGCTTAATCAAAATGCAAATCGGATGTTCCTTCTGTCGCTTTCTTCTCTTTGATGTGTTGTTTGTCATATGATTTTAGCAAGTGCGGTCTAAGACTTTTCAACTTTACGAGCCGTGAGGGTCTCATAAAGAATTTTTCCCTACGGGTCGAGAGGATCCCGTAGGTGTAATTTTCTTCTTAAGAATCGTGAGGATTCCTAAGTGTGTTTTCTCTTGAGGGTCGTAAGGATCTCACAAGAGAATTATCCCTCTTACAAGTCGAGAGGACCCGTTAGCGGTTGTTTCCCTCTTTATCGAGATTCGACTTTGGAGAGTGTGGCCCGTGAATAATATGCAAGAGTCCATTTTGAACTGACTTGCAGGGCCCCAGTGCTTTAGGAAACCGGATTTTATCCCGATTGCCTAAGGCTTTTCCCTACAAATCGAGCATTTCTCGCAAGGATATCCTAATACCATAGTTAACCTCTGCTTTTTAAGACAAAGGTCCGTTAGGGTTTGTGGTACTAGGGTTTTGTCCATCTTACCGTCGCGTTGGCTGATGTATTCCTTGATAGGCAATCTTGCTTGTTCGAGTAGCCTTGCGACTGTCGTGTCTCTGATCCCTTCAAAGGCTGGACAAGACGTCTTCAAGCAATCCTCCTAGGAAGTTTGACCGTCGGAAGAGCAAGCGTTAGGAATTTTGCCATGCCGCTTTTTACTTGAGGTTAGGCCCATTTTGGAGAGCCCCGATGAGTCATAACCACTCCGCACTGGTGTGGGATGATCTCCGATGGTCTTTCAGGTTTTATATGAGTTGCCGTCAAGACCCTGAAGCTAGGAATTTGGCCTTCGCTTCGTTTGTTGGCATTGCGTCTGCTGTATCGAGACGAACGTCGCGGTTGTCTCTAGGTTGCGTGTAAACCGTCGAGGCCTGGAACTAGGGATTTTGCCGTGGCTCCGTTGTTTGATTGTCGCGTCTGAATCCTGCTGGAAGAAGAACGCCGGGGTGACATCTCGTCTATTGTATTGAGACGAGCGTTGAGGTGGTGACCACTCCGCGCTGGTGTGGGATGATCCCCGATAGTCTTTCAGGTTTTAT
Organism: Agapanthus africanus; assembly: GCA_030015575.1. Classification (NCBI taxonomy): domain Eukaryota; kingdom Viridiplantae; phylum Streptophyta; class Magnoliopsida; order Asparagales; family Amaryllidaceae; genus Agapanthus; species Agapanthus africanus. The sequence continues at coordinate 435,371,749 of JASDDO010000008.1, read as the reverse complement.
ATGAGTTACCGTCAAGACCCTGAAGCTAGGAATTTGGCCTTCGCTTCGTTTGCCGGCGTGTCCGAATCCTGTTGGAGGAAGGACGTGTAAGTCCACGTTGCCCATCCCGGTGCTTGCGGGGAGGCGAAAAACGGAATAAAAATCGGATTTTTATGAGCTTAGGCAACATGGACTATAGCTAGAAGGATCTTTGCTAAACAAAAACTTGCTAAAGCTAACTAGTAACTAGCTAAGTGCTAGAAAGGTTATACCTTGGGCTTTAAGTCCTTCTCTCCTTGCTCCTTGGAGTGGTGGAAGGAGGTCACCTTGGTCGTCTTCTCACGTTGAAGAAAGATCCACCCGAAAGCCTCAACCTTTGTCTTTAACTCCAAGCTAGAAGTAACTAGGGTGCAAGAAGTGCTAGTCCTTGAACCCTAGATGAGAGTAAAGATGATCAAGAGAGGGTTTTTCTCAAGCTCAAGTGTTTCTCAACACATGAGAGGGAGAAATCTTGAGGGAGAGGAAGAACAAGAGAGAGAAAGGATATGATAGAATGAGAGAATAATATGAAGCATTCTCTCATATATGTGAATTATTGTAATTAGATAATTAGTGAGATAATTGTCATGGCTAAATCAAGACATGACCATTATCATTTCATTTTTAATGCAAATTGCAAGGATCAAAGTGCATCTTCCAAATGAAATGATGATGGTCAAAGTGTCAATAAGGTCAACAAGTCAAGGTGGGTCAAATGGTCAACAACCATAACCATGCACAATTATTAAACTAATATCAATTAACAATAATACACACATAAGCATTAGGGTTAATAAAATGACAATAGTCATTAACCCTAATCAAAGTCCTCTCTCTCAATCTCAAGCAACTGTGCATACGCACCCGCATTCGTGATCCGAGGAACACGAATACAATGAGAAAAACCAATCCCAAATCATATACTAGGATCCGGCTTAAACCAAAGCCCGCTAGTATAAAGTGTCCGGACAGCAAACGTGCACAAGTGCGCGAATGTGAACGAACCCTGTCGCAAAACCATGCGACCTATACTCATTTTGCCTAAAGGCGAATAGCTCTCTGTGTGGGACTCTAAAGACTCGACACTACGCTGGCAGTGGGTTTAACCACAGACCGCAAGGGGCAAACGGTCCCCAGGTAGATGTCGATAAGAAGACTGACGAGGTGAACCCCATCCGAACTCCTACTGAGCCTGTATGTGACAATCTCCGTACAGTCCGGTCTGTTCGTCTGATACATCGCATGGCGGGCCTAGGGGGCGGTAAACGTCAGTCCCCTAATAGTGGTACAAGTCATGTCGGAGTGTAGCCCAGAACACCCTGAGATTACATTGGAAACCTACCAGTATATCTCGCTTGCCCTGGCCAGGGACTACTCGTGTAATGGCTCTCCTGCACACAGCGCGATGTCAACCCCCAATACCGGGAGAGACGAATCCTGTCTAACCATCACTGCCTCCAAGTGCTTCGGGAGTGCACCCAAAAACTACTTATTTGCACGAGTCCTTTGAGCCGTGGTAGGGTAGTAATCAAAGTGCAGTGGAAACACACTCGAGGCGAAGTGACAGTGTCAAGTCAGCGGACTAAGCTGTACTCATGTCACCTGGGAACTGATAACTGACGATAGGTATAATACCAACCAACAGTCCCCGACGAGTCCTGTCCAGTGTACTCGTAACCTAACGAGCACCCGCATACTATCTCAAGTACGACGTACTGACGGCTGTGGGACAGACCGTCTCCCACGCTGGGATGAGAAGCGCAAACGCTAGTCTACTCCAGAGTATCGATGCCCTGTCTCGATAGTCCAATGACTAGGGACCTGTATAAGGATGTGCTTATAGATCACCCAGCTCCCATGAGTGTGAGCGCCATCACAACGCTGGTAATCAAGCAAAAATCCTAAGGGCTCTACTAATATGTATATCAGCGATATGCTAAAAGAAACACATGCACATATTAAAGCAGAGACAAACCAAGTAGCATACTACCATTTCGAGCAAGATTGTATATACAACTGTGAATATCCCAAGCTTCCATCAAGTAATATACAAACTAGTATGATACAGTAATGGCCTCTAGGGCATATACACTAACAATCTCCCACTTGCACTAAGGCCATGTACTGGCGTATCGAAGACCTATCATCTCGATCAGCCGCTCGAACTGAGTCTGGGGCAAGGCCTTGGTGAATGGATCTGCAGTGTTAACCTCTGATGCAACTCTCCGGACCTCTATCTCCTGGCGATCTACGATCTCCCTGATCAGGTGATACCGCCTTAAGATGTGTCTGGATTTCTGATGGGACCTGGGTTCCTTCGCTAAAGCTATAGCCCCGTTGTTGTCGCAATACAGAGGTATTGGGTCAACAATGGACGGAACCACCTGAAGTTCTCTCAAGAACTTCCTCATCCAGACAGCTTCTTTTGCGGCATCAGATGCAGCGATGTATTCCGCTTCCATAGTCGAGTCAGCAATGGTTTCCTGTTTGGAGCTCTTCCAACACACCGCCCCTCCATTGAGGGTAAAGACAAAACGCGACATGGACTTGGAATCATCCTTGTCACTCTGGAAGCTGGAGTCAGCAAAGGCCTCAATCTGCAGGTCTTTTCAGCCATACACCAAGAACATCTCCTTAGTCCTTCTCAGGTACTTGAGAATGTTCTTTACTGCTATCCAATGTTTCTCCCCAGGGTTTTACTGATACCTGCTTACCACACTCAGTGCATAAGCCACATCCGGTCTGGTACACAATATCGCATACATTATAGAGCCTACCGCAGAAGCGTAGGGTATAATAGACATGCGATCCCTCTCCAAATCAGTCTTGGGAGATATCTCTTTGGAGAGAGTGATCCCGTGACAAGCCGGTAGATTACCGCGCTTGGAATCTTCCATACTGAATCTCTTCAGTATGGTGTCGATGTACCTGGAATGCGAAAGTCCTAATATCCTCTTGGATCTGTCACGGTAGATCCGGATACCCAGAATGCATGAGGCATCACTCAGGTCTTTCATGGAGAACCTGTGTGACAATAACCCCTTGACAGATTGTAGCATAGGAATGTCATTTCCTATTAAGAGAATGTCATCCACCTATAAAACGAAGAATACTACAGTTCTCGCTACAAATCTACAATAGATGCATGGTTCATCTGGATTTTTGATAAAGCCAAATTCCTTGACCGTCTCATCAAAACAGATGTTCCAACTCCGCGATGCCTGCTTTAGTCCATAAATGGACTTAAGCAACTTGCACACCTTTCCGCTGCTCCCACTCTGAATGAAACCCTCTGGCTGATCCATATAGACACACTCCTCTAAATGTCCATTTAGAAAAGCTGTCTTTACGTCCATCTGCCAAATCTCATAGTCGTGGAAGGCAGCAATGGAAAGAAGGATCCGAATGGATTTCAGCATAGCTACTGGAGAAAAGGTTTCGTCATAGTCCAAACCAGGTCGCTGACGAAAACCCTTTGCTACAAGTCTAGCTTTATAGGTCTCAACCTGTCCATCTACACCAATCTTCCTTTTGAAGATCCACTTGCATCCTACGGGTTTTACCCCAACTGGAGCAATGTCCAACGTCCATACTTTGTTGGTGTACATGGACTCCATTTCGGTCCGCATTGCATCCAGCCATTTTACCGAGTCGACGCTCTGAATGGCTTGCTGGAAGCTAGTAGGCTCATCAAAGTCTATGATGCAATCCTCTCTATCCCCGTCAATGAGAAAACCGTAGTATCTCTCGGGCGGATGAGACTGCCTACTACTCCTGCGGAGTGGCGTGGGAATGTCCTGATCTTTCGAACTCTCTGGTTCAACCAAGCTTTCAGTAATAGCTCGTAGTTCTGGAATTTCTTCCAGTTCTATTGCGCTCCCACTTAATTCTTTTTCTATGAACTGGTGTTCTAGAAAGTCGGCATGGTGAGAAACAAGGACTTTTTGTTCCTCTTCGCAATAGAAGTAATATCCCTTGGAGCTCTTTGGATATCCCACAAACTTGCACTGTACTGAGCGTGCCTCGAGCTTGTCCGCATGCTGCTTTTTTACAAAAGCTGGACATCCCCATGTCTTAATGTGATTAAGATAGGGTCTCTTCCCACACCACATCTGATATGGTGTAGTAGGCACAGTCTCAGTTGGAACTCGGTTCAAAAGGTATGCAGCTGATTCTAGCGCATATCCCCAGAACGATCGCGGCAACTCAGCATTACTCATTATGGACCATACCATATCCAATAGGGTTCGGTTCCGTCTCTCCGATACACCGTTATGTTGCGGAGTGTATAGAGGAGTAAGCTGAGAGAGAATTCCATTCTCTTTTAAGTAACCCAGGAACTCGGCACTCAAGTATTCACCACCTCGATCAGATCTCAGTGCCTTGATACTTTTGCCAGTTTGTTTTTCTACTTCATTCTTATATTCCTGGAATTTTTCAAAAGCCTCGGATTTATGTTTCATTAAGAAGACATAACCGTACCTTGAAAAGTCATCCGTAAAAGTAATGAAGTAAGAATAACCGCTTCGTGCATGTGTAGACATTGGACCGCACACGTCGCTGTGTACGAGCCCCAAGAGCTCGCTCGCTCTTACTCCGTGTCCAGTGAACGGAGTCTTTGTCATCTTTCCTTTGAGACAGGATTGACAAGTTGCATACGATTGATATTCGAACGAATCCAAATATCCTTCTGCATGTAACTTAGTCAACCTTCTCTCATTGATGTGACCCAGTCTACAATGCCATAAAAAAGTTTTATTAATTTCTGGAGACTTTCTTTTGTGTGTATTCTGGACATTGAAAATCTGTGGCTGGTTTAATACGTATATACCGTTGTTCAATGTACCTGACCCAATCAAAACTTGATTAAGGTGAATGTTCACTACATTACTTATAAATGCAAATTCATAACCTTCTTTAGATAATAAAGATACAGAAATGATATTACAGGTTGCATTTGGTACATAATAACAACTATGCAAAACCAAAAAATGTCCATCCGACAATCCCAGGTGATAGTCCCCCACGGCCTCAGCATCCATGCTAGCACCGTTTGCAACTCTGAGGGTCATGTCACCTGCCTTCAAAACTCTACGCTTTCTCAACGCCTGCAAAGAATTACAGATATGAGATCCTGATCCGGTATCCAATACCCAGGACGTAGAGTTTATTGATAGACAGTTTTCAATAACATACACACCTGAAGCTGAAGCTGCAACTCGCTTCAAATCCTGTGTTCTGGCTTTCCAAGCCTTGCAATCCTGTTTCCAGTGACCACTTTTATGACAATAGAAGCATTCTTCCTTCCCCACCAGCTTTCCCGCTACCTTTGTTGCTTTTCCTTTTCCCTTCGTATCCACTTTACCGACACCGCCTCTTGGTTTGGCGGGGGCTTTCTTCTTCTTGCCCTTGGCTTTCGCCCTGGACCTAGAAGAGGAAGATCCTCCTACAAACAAAGTGGATGTCTCCCTACCCTTCTGTAGGGTGCCCTCAGCACTCCTCAACATGTTCAGAAGCTCGGAAAGTTCAACCTCCTTTCCTTGCATGTTGAAGTTAAGAATAAACTGGGCGTAAGTGGAAGGAAAGGACTGGAGAATCAAATCAGTATAGAGTTCATTCTCCAACGTGGTCCCAAGGTCCGCGAGCTCCTCTATGTAGCCAATCATCTTAAGCACGTGTTCCGCTACCGATGATCCGACGGCCAACCTTGCCGAAAACAACTTCTTCGATACTTCGTATCTTGCGATACGAGACTGCTCTCCATACAGTTCTTTTGTATGAAGAAATATGGACTCTAAGTCCATATTCTTGTGCCTCCTCTGATGTTCGTTGTCCATCGAGGCAAGTACGAGGCATCTGGCCTTCGCGCAATCTATTTCCCAGGTCTTGTAGATTTCCCTATCTACGACACTGGTTTTGGGACCTGGGACAGGGGGGGCTTTGGTGGTAAGGACATACCCCAACTTGTCGTAAGTGATTGCCATCTTGACATTCCTGAGCCAATCTTTTTAGTTTGGCCCTGTCAATATGTTTTTATCTAGTAATAACTTAAGTCCAGTCATGTTGAATGGTCGCTGCAATTAGGAGAGAGAAAAGAAACACTTTAGCATGATGCTCTTGCAAGTTTAAAGTGGTTTTTAATTTGTCTAAACTGGATGGCTCCCACTGTCTCTTGTTCATATCAGATTTTTGCATTTTCATACCGCCCAATTTTTATCACATTGCTTATCGGTAGGTACTTTTGAGCCGTGTTTGCTAGTCAATTACAGGATACAGGTTCTCGGCTCGAAACGGTGAAATTCATGGAAAAACACGACAAAACCCGGGTTCCTGCCAACCACAGATAAAACACGGATCTCCGCTCTTTATCCGTCTGTTGCCACACACCAGTTTAAGAGACAAAATGGCAAATCAAATGTCATTTTCATGCACAAGGCTCAATGGCAGCACAAGATCCAAGAAATCTACGCGGAGCTCGAGGAAATCATGGCAAAAGATCCACTTTCAATCACCTTTTGATCAACAGAAATTCTAGAAGAAATATGGAAAATTTATCAGAAAAATCATATGCCAAACTACAGAGAAAAGCAAACCAGGACAACCCACAAAGCCCGAGGAGCCAACTCCTCTAAATGGCCGCGGAACCGCGGCCAATAGGGGGTCTAGGCCGCGGTTCCGCGGCCATATAGTGGCGGCAGTTGACTATTTTTCAGGGGTTTTTTGGTCTTTTCATATTTTTTCTGATTGTTGCCCTAGATTTCCTTTTCCCTGCCTATAAATAGCCCAGAACCTTGTGAAGCCAAGGGTGGATAATCTTGTATTTTTCTAGGTTTAGAATACTTGTTTCTTCTTCCTCTTCTCATCTCTTCTCTATTGAAAATCTTGTAGTGAGCTTTTGTGAGTGAAGAATGATGAATAAAGAAGAACCGTTTACTTATCATGCTTGTCTTGTTCTTTAGTTAACTTGTTAGTTGTTGTAATTTTCATTTGTTAACTTAGTTTTTGTTATTTCTTGTTGTTTCTTTCCTCTCTCTTTTTCTTTATCCTTAAAACAACCATGATGCTTACGCTTGATCCTTGCCTAGGTGAGGTCGCAAATAGCTAGTTGTTATCGACTAATCTCTTTCTTTCTATCTTCCTCTTTTGTTTTGTTTCCTTTTCATTATGATGTGTGAGTAGTTTCATACTTGTTAGGATAGGATAAGGGAAGTTTGAGAGAAGGAAATCTCTCTCACTCTTTCCTTGCCCAACATCTTAAATCGACTCCCGTTAATTGAACCACAATCCGCTCTTTATGGCACCCTATCCTACATGATAGCGGTGATTCCGTAGTGAGACCGGTTGTGGTTGAATTAACCGGAGGTTATGGCTAAGAGCCAAGAACGGACGGACAAGCACAAAAAGGAAGAACTTAAACGTTGGAAAGCCTAGCTTATACTCGCAAGTTCCTTCCTAGTCGTGCTAATCCCCGTTGTTGCCGATTACCGTAACACCGATATTAAGAGTGGCAATGAAAGAAGTGAGGGACTCCTAACTCAAACTAACCTAATCCTAACCCTAACAAGCTCTCTTTACATATCATTTTAACACTTAGATAATCACAAACAAATCTGGAAAACTGGACTTAACTTGTTAAAGCATATAGAAAAAGATTCCCATCTCCCTGCGGACGACCCGTACTCAACCGGCTAGCTACAAGCGAAACCGTCTTGATTGCGGTAATTAACTAAACTTGAACACGCAGAATCTCTAACAATCAAATGGTACCGTTGCCGGGGAGACGGTGGTTTATTTCTTTGTGTAATTTCGGGTTAACTTGTGAATATAAATATAACCAAAACAAAAAAATATATACTTTGTAAAGAAAAAGCATCTTGTTGTTTTTGATTAGTTTTTGTGCAAGTGTGCAGGATAATACGGAATTCAAGTTCAGTGCCAAAGACGTGGGAAGATAGACCCATATATCGTGGCTACACCGCGACGGATCAAAACGAAAAAGACGGTCTATTGAAAAATTCTGGAGCAGATATAGTGAACAATTCAAGATTCAGGACATCCAGACAACAAGAGGACACCCAACTGAGCATAACCCAGAAAAATGAAGATCCAAGCCCACCATATTGCCGCGGTTCCGCGGCATAAGCTAGCTTAGGCCGCGGTTCCGCGGCCGTTTGGTGGCCTCAGGGTTCCAATTTTCCTGTAAGTGTTTATCTCCTCCTCCTCACTCCTCTGGACTCCAATAAATTGTGTTTTCTGCAGCGTTCTTTGCGCAAACTCTCTTCCCCCTTCCAATAAACTGTTCTTGTGCAGGATTCTTTGCGCCGCGCTAAAAATAAAAATTGTTTGCAGTTGATTTGTTACCGCTTTGCATTCATTAATACGGACTTAAGGGGCTTGAAACCAATTCAGATTGGGTGGGGATTTCATCACCCTTCCCAGGACCCCAGAAATCACAAAAAGCATATGCATTGACCATTGTTAAATTAAAAAATACTAGACTCAGCCCTAAGGACTTCGCGCTCAATAGGACAGAGGACTAATTACAGGCATCGGCCGTTTATCCTATCCTGACTTTGCGGTGTCTAGGCAACTGTGACGAAGGCAAGTGGTTATTTAATTAAGGAACTTCGCGAAAGCGTTGGACAACCTCCCACTTACCTGGCACTTATCTGGCCGCAATTGGCGAAGAAGAGGCGGTTTGAGGTCCTGTTTCTAGTTCTTTGGAACAGTTAGGAGCTGTCTAGCTGACCCTAGATCTAGATGTGATTGTGCATATCTTGTTTGTGATTGCTTAAAGCCGTAAGTCCGTACATATTTCTGTAAAGCTCTTTCTAAAAATTAAAAAAAAGGAAAAAATCAAAAACTTTTATAAAAACTTGCCCTTTGTCGCCAAAATCCATTTTTCACCCACCACCCATCGCCTTTCTCCATTGACGTTTTCTTACCCTCACCTTCTCCGCTTTGACTATAATAAACTCGTTTAGTGTATGTCCGCTTGGACTCGGGACACTAGCGCCCGCCTAGTCCGCGTTACGTTAGTCGCTACCGACTACGCGATCGACTCAGACGTCGAAACTCCGTCCACTCCTCTTTCACCTTTACCTTTGCCGGCCAACTCCGATGTTGACCGGAATTCTGTTCATACATCTTCACCTTCACCATCACCAACCTCTTCTTCCGCGATGTCTGGATTTAATCCGAACATCTCTTTGACTACCCCTGGATTGGCTCCACCTCCTACGGAGACCAATAACCCACCACCTCCGCCTGTTGTAGCGCCGCAGCGAATCGCGCTCCAGGATCGTTTCTATCCCACCCGTTCTGCACTTCCCACCTGCCTCTCTCTTCCACCGGCTAATGGGGATAATTTTGAAATTAAGCCCCACTTCATCAACATGCTTCCACGATTTCATGGGCTTGAATCTGAAGATGCCTATATCTTCATCAATAAATTTCAAAACATTTGTGCCATGATGAAAACCACCCAGCTGTCGGACGATGCTATACGTCTACGGGTCATTCCGTTCACTTTATGCGATCTTGCTGAAAAATGGCTGTATAGCACCGCTTCCCACTCCATAACCAGTTGGGACGAGTTTGTAAAAGCGTTTCTAAAGAAATTTTATCCGAATCATAAAACCGCAAGGATTCGCAATGAAATCAACCAATTCTCTCAGCTTCCTTCTGAACCCTTCTGGAAGTGCTTTGACCGGTACAAAGACCTTCTTGTTCAGTGTCCTCACCACGGTATAGAGAAATGGCAACTTTGCCAAACCTTATACGAGGGCCTGAACCCAGCAACGAAGCAGTTGTTGGAAACCATCTGTCAGGGCCACTTCCTATCGAAATCTGATGAGGAAGCGTGGCAATTTTTTGACGACCTTGCGGAGCAAACGCTACAATGGGAGAGCACCAGACCGACTTCTTCTTCTTCTACCTCCACTTCTGCCGGTCATTCTAGGGTAGGAATTCACCAACTTGACGTCTCTATTGCGATGAAAGCTGAAATGGCTGCAATAACGAGAAAGCTTGAAGCCATAGAGAGCAAATTTTCTTCTCCTGCTCCTGCCCCTGTTCTTCCCCTTCGTACCATCTGCGCTTGTTGTTCCGATCCTTCTCACTTGACCGAAGAGTGTCCTTACAATCCACCATCGCAAGGACAGGATCAGGTTAATGCTGCATTCCAGCAAAGACCGAGGAATGATCCATACTCTTCCACCTACAATCCCGGTTGGAGGAACCACCCCAATTTCGTGTGGAATCAGAATCAGAATCAATTCCAAGGCAACAATTTCCAAAGGCCCCCTCCGCCGCAACAACAAGCGCAACAACAAACTCAACATCAATTTCAGCAGCCCTTCCAACCCCAACCTTTTCAAAATCAGACGAACAACTTTGCACCCAACAATTCTTTTCCACCAAACAACTTTGTTCCGTCGAACAACGATAAGGTTTCCTCGCTCGAACGAAGTCTGGAGGCGTTCGTTAAACAATCGACTCAATCCACTGCCAACATCCAGTCTTCCATTCAGTCCTTAGTGCAACACACTGCCGCTCACGGGCAAAGCATCAAGACCATCGAGGCCCAGATTGCACAACTGAATGCGGCCTTAAGCGAGCGAGAGAAGGGGAAGCTCCCGTCCCAGCCACTCCTAAATCCCGGTCACCCACAGAATGTACATGTTGCTCTTGAACAACAGAACCATAATGTGAGTGCCGTGACCATATTGAGATCGGGAAGGATGCTGCAAAACAACATCGGCACACGGATCAATGATGACACCCCGGCCGCTTCTTCTTCTACTTCTTCTTCTTCATCTCCTGCTTCTTCGTCTTCTGAGCCTATTCTCCGTTCTTCACAAGGCTCTCCTTCCTCTTCTTCTGCTTTGAATGGACCCACTTCTCACTCCACGAAAACACCTGTTCTGGGATCCGTTCCTACTCCACAATCTTCTCCACAAGCATTAGACTCAACCAATTTTAAAAACGTCCCATTTCCAAACCGGTTGAGGTCTAATAAACAAAATCTTCAAATGGAGAAGATTCTGGGGTTATTTAAGCATGTTAACATTAACATTCCTCTTTTAGATGCTGTCCAACAAGTCCCGTCCTACGCGAAAATCTTAAAGGACTTGTGCACGAAAAAGAGGAAGTCTCAGGTACCCAAGAAAGTTTTCTTGGCTAGTGCTGTGAGTGATGCCCTTACCCAATCTTTACCATAAAAACGGAAGGACCCTGGCTGTCCTACGATTTCTATTACCATTGGGGATAAGAACATCAACCGCGCACTATTAGATCTTGGTGCCAGTGTTAACCTGCTTCCGTACTCAGTATACGAGCAATTAGGCGTAGGAGAGCTGAAACCCACGCATTGCACTCTCCAAATGGCCGACCGATCGATCACCCATCCTAGGGGTGAGCTAGAGGATGTGTTAATCAAAGTTGGGGACTTCATATTCCCCGTTTACTTTATTGTATTAGATACACGGCCTGTAGCTAACCCCCGGAATCAAATTCCGGTGATACTCGGTCGCCCATTTCTTGCAACCTCAAATGCTGTGATCAATTGTCGCAATGGTTCGATGAACCTATCTTTTGGAAACATGAAGATTGAACTCAATATTTTTAGGTTGGGGAATCAGCCCTCCGAACCTAATGCTCATATACTGGACGTCTGCTCGATCCAGGAGATCACCCCAGAAGAATGTGAATTCGAGGAGTTTCTGTTTGATCACGATAATCTTGACGCCACTAGTGCGTTCCTCCTCGAACCTGCTGCTGCTTCTGCGCCCGACAACGACTACGAGTGTTTCACGTTCTTGAACGATCTTAGCCGCTCGCAACCCGAGTTTGAATCCTTCGAATTTTCGGATGAGTTACCTGAACCATCCGACTCGGTCGCTTACACTCGTTTTGAACCTTTACTGGAGTCCTTTGAGTTCGAGAACTCTGCACCAATCTTGCCTTCAATCGTTTCTCCTCCCACGCTCGAACTCAATCCTTTGCCGTCTCACCTTAAGTACGCTTACTTGGGTGAGAACGAGACCCTACCTGTCATCATCTCGGCTTCTCTAGCTCCCGAGCAAGAGAAAGTTCTTCTCGCGATCTTGCACAGCAACAGGCAAGCTTTTGGCTGGTCCATGGCGGACATCAAGGGGATTAGTCCCCTGATCGTTGAGCATCACATTCATCTGATGGATGATGCCAAACCAGCCCGGGATCCACAAAGACATCTCAATCCAGTCATGAAAGAGGCTGTGAAGAAGGAGATCGTAAAATGTCTAGATAGTGGTATCATTTACCCTATCTCTGATAGCCAGTGGGTTAGCCCCATTCATGTTGTCCCCAAGAAGTCGGGCATCACGGTCATAACCAACGAGGCGAACGAGTTAATCCCTACTCGCACCCAAACTGGGTGGCGAGTATGCATCGATTACAGAAAACTCAACGCCGCAACGCGGAAAGACCACTTTCCGCTACCTTTCATTGACCAAATGCTCGAACGATTGGCCGGACACGAGTACTACTGCTTTCTTGATGGCTACTCCGGCTATAATCAAATTCCCATCGCCGAAAAAGACCAGGACAAGACTACTTTCACTTGTCCTTTCGGCACGTTTGCATATCGTCGCATGCCCTTTGGGTTATGCAATGCGCCCGCTACCTTCCAGCGGTGTATGATGGTAATATTCTCAGACATGGTGGAAAAATTTCTGGAGATTTTCATGGATGATTTCTCCATCTTCGGCGATTCCTTCAATGAGTGTTTGCTGCATCTTGACGCTGTCCTTACCCGATGTAAGGATAAGAATCTCACTTTGAATTGGGAGAAGTGCCACTTCATGGTGCGCGAAGGTATTGTCTTAGGACATATCATCTCGCAAAATGGCATAGAGGTTGACAAAACAAAGATTGAGGTCATTTCCAATCTACCTCCTCCCCGATGCGTCAGAGATATCCGAGCCTTCCTTGGCCATGCCGGTTTCTATAGACGGTTCATCAAGGACTTTAGCAAGATTGCTAGGCCCTTGACTCTTTTGCTGGCTAAGGATACGCCATTCGACTTCAACTCGAGCTGTGTGACTGCATTCGAGTCATTGAAACGCTCACTCACTTCTGCTCCCGTTCTTTCTTCACCTGACTGGACGCACCCATTTGAGATTATGTGCGATGCATCCGACTTTGCCATTGGTGCTGTCCTTGGACAACACATCAACAAGATGCCGCACGTAATCTATTATGCAAGCCGAACCCTGAACGACGCCCAACTCAATTATACAACAACTGAGAAGGAATTCTTGGCTGTTGTATTTGCTTTAGAAAAGTTCAGGCCCTACCTCATCGGCTCTCCAGTCATCGTCTACACAGACCATTATGCTCTGCGCCATCTTTTTGCGAAGAAAGATGCAAAATCTCGGCTAATACGTTGGATCCTCTTGCTTCAAGAGTTTGACCTTGTCATTAAGGACAAACGAGGATGTAAAAATGTAGTTGCCGACCATCTCTCACGACTTCCTTCTTCGCCTTCGCTTCCAATTCCGATCAATGACGTTTTCCCGGATGAACAGCTCTTGACAGTATCTTGCGAACCCTGGTTCGCAGATATTGTGAACTATTTGGCCACGGGATTACTACCGACTGAATGGTCAAGTCAGGACAGACTTCGCTTCTTATCCCAAGTAAAACACTTTTACTGGGACGAAACCTATTTGTTCAAGTACTGTCCCGACCAGATTATTCGTCGGTGTGTCGCTGACGAGGAATTCAAGAGTGTGCTGTCATTTTGCCACGATCAAGCATGTGGCGGGCATTTTGGCCCCAGAAAGACAGCTGAGAAGATCTTGCAATATGGTTTCTACTGGCCACAACACTTCAAAGATGCTCATGACTATTGCAAGACTTGCTCCCGGTGCCAACACTTGGGCCGGATATCCCGGAGGAACGAGATGCCGCTCCAACCGATCTTGGTTGTGGAAATTTTCGATGTTTGGGGGATAGATTTCATGGGGCCGTTTCCCAGCTCTTTTGGGAACTTGTATATTCTTCTCGCTGTTGATTACGTCTCTAAATGGGTCGAGGCTGTGCCCAGCCGGACTAACGACAACAAGGCTGTCGTTAGGTTTCTTAAGGAAAACATTTTCTCCCATTTTGGGCACCCCCGAGCGATCATTAGCGACAATGGAAGTCATTTCTGCAACAAGACTTTCGAGGCCTTGATGCGAAAATATTCCATTAATCATAAGCTCTCTATGCCCTACCACCCCCAAACCTGCGGGCAGGCCGAAGTTTCAAATCGGCAAATCAAGTAGATACTGGAGAAAACGGTTTCCAAAAACCGTAAGGATTGGTCGCTGAAACTCACTGATGCCCTTTGGGCATTTCGAACCGCTTATAAGACCGACCTTGGCATGTCTCCCTATCGGCTTGTGTACGGAAAAGCCTGCCACCTACCTGTCGAAATAGAGCATCGCGCATTTTGGGCGATAAAGGAGTTGAATCTGTCTCTCGAAGATGCGGGCAGCCATCGGAAGCTGCAGTTGAACGAACTGAGCGAGCTTAGGGATGAGGCTTACGATAACGCGGTTGTCGATAAGAACCGAACGAAGGTGTTTCACGATAAACACCTTTTGCGCAAAACTTTCGTACCTGATCAACAGGTATTGCTTTACGACACCCGACTTCACTTCCATCCAGGAAAGCTCAGATCTCGCTGGAAAGGGCCGTATTTTGTGCGGAATGTGTATCCGCATGGCGCTGTGGATTTGGAAAATCCAAAGGACGGTTCATTTTTCAAAGTGAACGGACACTGACTTAAACCGTACCTTAGCGCCGAACCAACAAAGGAGCTCCTGTTCTTACAGGAGCCGGTTTACCCTGCATAATCTTCCTCTGCCTACCTCCAAACTTCAGTTTTTCAGCCAAGAACAAGTGGACACTGTTCCAAATAAGTTTGGGGGTATGTATAAACCATTTTGTATATATTTAAGGATATTCTTTTTCTTTTTCTTTTCTTTAAAAAAAAAATTGTATATTGCTAACCGACAATTTTGACCCTTCAAATGATCTCTTCATACAATGACAGTGAGGACACTGTCCAGTTTAAGTTTGGGGGTACGCTCGGTACGCATTTCTTACCTTCGCATTCATATGTATATTTTGCATCTGCATATTTAAATCCATAAAATCCATAAAAATCTGAAAATTTTCTAAAAACACAAAAACTTTTCTGTCAAGTTAGCTAGTTGGAGGACTCTAATTCAACATTTCGACGGTTTTGTTTGATAAAATAAGAATAACTAAATCTTATGTTTAGATTTTGAAAACCTGAAAGATAACTCTCCTTTGAAGTTAACTATAGCTGATATACGTCTTTACATCACACTCCACGTGTCGTGAGTTTTTGGAAATTAGATGACAAGTCTTTTATGTCGAAAAACTTTTAAATGGATCAATGATTTTATGAGGATCAAATAGGTTTGTTCTGAAATAAGTAATATCAAGAATGGTTAATGAAGTGAGTGAATATGAAGGAATGTTATTGATGCCTTAATTGGAACTAAGTCTGAAAAATAACCCATCTGAAACTTGATTGGAATGATTACACACCGAACCCACTAAACACGTCTTTTATCCAAAAAAAATAAAATAATTGAACTGCCGGTTATATCTCCGTTCGTATTAAATCATCATGATTTTCACGCCAAACTGTCTTTTGTTTTTGGACCTAGGTAACTTGAGTAATTAAGTCCGCTGGGGTGTTTCTACACCTAATGCCCTAAAACCAACTGGTTTGGGTGCATTGGCCCAAAGCTCGCTAAGAAGCCTAGAAAGTCCAGATTAAAACAAAGTCAAGCAAGTGTTCTCTCCGAGTTAAAATTCCTAACGGTTCTTTGTGTGAGAATAATCTTGATAAAAGACAGGCCTTTATAAAAATTTTAGCGGAGATATGAAGGTTTTATTCTATGATAAAGACTATTGCACGTTCACAGAGGTGTGTATGAAATGAAGACAAGAAAAAGGTGGAGTGAAAAATAAGACTTAGTTTCCTGTTAAAGAAGATAGAAATTCTAAAGTTGAAACTTTACTGGAAAACGAAACTTGAAAAATGCTTAACTCTTTATAAAACTTATGTGATCGTTTCAAAATTTTTATCTGGGCTTTATTGTACGATATGATGACTTTATTCGATCCTTCTGAAACTTAACGACACTATTTGCACTGCACGTAAAGACATATAAAATCTGTAGTTAAATAAGAAGCGAGGTGTGAAAAATAAGGGTTCGATAGTCTAGACTTAGGATAATAGAATTGTTATTTTCTGAAACAAAACTTTAGGGTTTGAATCTTAGTTATTTTACAAAACTAACTTGACCGGATTTTGTGGGTGTAATTCGCTGAAAACCCTCAGGAGACAACACTCCTCCTACTAGGGATACCTAGAGGTTTAACGGCTTGTTGCACATGCTCAGTGCAATCGCGTTCCCTACGAAAGTGAGCTTAGGAATTTTTTTGTGAATAAATTGGCTTTGCTCGGGACGAGCAAATGATAAGTTTGGGGGTATTTGTTCATATCAGATTTTTGCATTTTCATACCGCCCAATTTTTATCACATTGCTTATCGGTAGGTACTCTTGAGCCGTGTTTGCTAGTCAATTACAGGATACAGGTTCTCGGCTCGAAACGGTGAAATTCATGGAAAAACACGACAAAACCCGGGTTCCTGCCAACCACAGATAAAACACGGATCTCCGCTCTTTATCCGTCTGTTGCCACACACCAGTTTAGGAGACAAAATGGCAAATCAAATTTCATTTTCATGCACAAGGCTCAATGGCAGCACAAGATCCAAGAAATCTACGCGGAGCTCGAGGAAATCATGGCAAAAGATCCACTTTCAATCACCTTTTGATCAAAAGAAATTCTAGAAGAAATATGGAAAATTTATCAGAAAAATCATATGCCAAACTACAGAGAAAAGCAAACCAGGACAACCCACAAAGCCCGAGGAGCCAACTCCTCTAAATGGCCGCGGAACCGCGGCCAATAGGGGGTCTAGGCCGCGGTTCCGCGGCCATATAGTGGCGGCAGTTGACTATTTTTCAGGGGGTTTTTGGTCTTTTCATATTTGTTCTGATTGTTGCCCTAGATTTCCTTTTCCCTGCCTATAAATAGCCCAGAACCTTGTGAAGCCAAGGGTGGATAATCTTGTATTTTTCTAGGTTTAGAATACTTGTTTCTTCTTCCTCTTCTCATCTCTTCTCCAATGAAAATCTTTTAGTGAGCTTTTGTGAGTGAAGAATGATGAATAAAGAAGAACCGTTTACTTATCATGCTTGTCTTGTTCTTTAGTTAACTTGTTAATTGTTGTAATTTTCATTTGTTAACTTAGTTGTTGTTATTTCTTGTTGTTTCTTTCCTCTCTCTTTTTCTTTATCCTTAAAACAACCATGATGCTTACGCTTGATCCTTGCCAAGGTGAGGTCGCAAATAGCTAGTTGTTATCGTCTAATCTCTTTCTTTCTATCTTCATCTTTTGTTTTGTTTCCTTTTCATTATGATGTGTGAGTAGTTTCATACTTGTTAGGGTAGGATAAGGAAGTTTAAGAGAAGGAAATCTCTCTCACTCTTTCCTTGCCCAACATCTTAAATCGACTCCCGTTAATTGAACCACAATCCGCTCCTTATGGCACCCTATCCTACATGATAGCGGTGATTCCGTAGTGAGACCGGTTGTGGTTGAATTAACCGGAGGTTATGTCTAAGAGCCAAGAACGGACGGAAAAGCACCAAAAGGAAGAACTTAAGCGTTGGAAAGCCTAGCTTATACTCGCAAGTTCCTTCCTAGTCGTGCTAATCCCCGTTGTTGCCGATTACCGTAACACCGATATTAAGAGTGGCAATGAAAGAAATGAGCGACTCCTAACTCAAACTAACCTAATCCTAACCCTAACAAGCTCTCTTTACATATCATTTTAACACTTAGATAATCACAAACAAATCTGGAAAACTGGACTTAACTCGTTAAAGCACATAAAAAAAGATTCCCATCTCCCTGCGGACGACCCGTACTCAACCGGCTAGCTACAAGCGAAACCGTCTTGATTGCGGTAATTAACTAAACTTGAACACGCAGAATCTCTAACAATCATCTCTCGAATCCCTTCTCAAACCGTAAAGAAAGGGTTAGTCAGGATCAATCTCACCGTACAATACTTGCTTAACCGTTCAGCCAGGCCAGTGTCGGTACTTCGAGGGAGGTTTTCTAACGCTTTCGCAAAGTTCCTTAATTAAGTGACCTCTTTTCCCTGTGGGCGTAGCCCCGCTAACACCTTTCTAAACACCTACTAAGTTTATAGTATTGATCGTTAAGTGAGAGTTTTCCCGAGGAGTAGCATATACTCACAGTAGGATCGGGATCCAAATATCATCGCGTGATAAAACTGAAGGAATGCTACCAGAATCATCACACTCCAAATGGTATGCAACGCTAGCAAGTTTCAGTACTTATGAAACTTCCGATGTGGATTTTTGCCCCATGCTCTTATGACCTTGACTTTGGCCAAAATATCATAAGTCACATGTCAAGTTCTACCCGTCATTCTCCTGGTTAATTTGGACCCACCCGTACCTACCCTTGACTTTGGCCAAAATGGCAGCACGACTGTCCCAAACCAACGCATCTATCTATGCTGCACATGAATACCCAATAGCTACCAATCACTATGCCTTGACTTTGGCCAAAATACATAGCTTGAATACTTTTTGACCATTCATGTGGAATGACGGAGGGCTACGGATGGTTTTGGTGAAACCGTGAACGTAGTGAACTTGATATAATCGATGGAACGAGATAGCTTTTAAAATGAGTGGTTCAAGCTCCGCGTTTAAAAGTTTAGTTTTGAAAAGAACCGAGTGGTTTTCAAAGTGTTCCAATCGACTTTTACTTGGTTTATTTTCTTGCATTAGTTCTTTTAATGCATCCCATCATTTAATCCTACCATTGCAGAAAACAACCAAAATATGACGTACGCTTATGCCATTCGCATTCGCCACGGGGCCCCGTCATCACCCGTTAGGTTACTTAACTAACGACAGAGCGGGGGCTGGGCTAGCGCGGCTGTAAAACATAAGCAACGCCTAAATAGTTATCATATATAAATATATAGCAATGATAGACATTACAGATCACAGATGAATACATTGGATATACTAGGAATCCGCAATCCGTTCGAGCCTGCAACGAAAAGCGGATTACACGGTCGCGGTGAATAGCCAATACCCCACCCAAGACCCCTACGGGTGCGGCAAACTACCCGCCAAGCACCCGAAGCGAAGCAACCTCCCTCACCACCATGAGTAGGCCACTCGGCGCTTCGAGATACCCGGTAGTTTGTGCACCCCCTCCTGGGTCTATCCTAGGAGCAAAAACAGTAAAAAGAATTATACAATGACGGATACAACCCCGACCCGGTTGTGCGGCCAAACAAATAATAATATTACATCAATTTACATATTACAATGAATGAAAGAAAAAGCAACACTCATCTCACATCCACCCCGACTATTCATCCGTGACAATCCAACCCATTCATATACACAAACCAGTATCAATCACAGATCACAGATATGTATAACCCCGACTAATCGACATATAGCGATTAGCCGACGTTCAATACATTCAAACATCACAGATATAACCCTTATAGTCAAAGTGTATTGAAGTTCGAAAAAAAAATACGGATTTATAGGCCCCCAAAAATAAATTTCTATTCTGGAAAATCTGGGCACATATAAACCATCTTAAAAATCCTAAAACCAAGCCAGAAATACACTGCACCAAACTCGACCCAGAGAGGAGCTAAGATGGCCGCGGTTGCGCGGCAAAAGCTTGCTATTGCCACGGAACCGCGGCTCTTTGGTCGAATCTTTGGATCGTTTTTGGTGGCTTTCTTTACAAAAACCTGAGATGATTTTTGGAGTATAACAAATTTTGTTTTGACCAGAAAAAATTTTAACAGAAAACTAGGGTTTTGATATTTTGGTTTTTCGATTTTTCCGTTTCGAACTTCGACACACTTCACTACCTAGCTAGTTTATGTTTAGTTAGGCTCTGAATACCACTGTAAGTCCACGTTGCCCATCCTGGTGCTTGCGGGGAGGCGGAAAACGGAATAAAAATCGGATTTTTATGAGCTTAGGCAACATGGACTATAGCTAGAAGGATCTTTGCTAAACAAAAACTTGCTAAAGCTAACTAGTAACTAGTTAAGTGCTAGAAAGGTTATACCTTGGGCTTTAAGTCCTTCTCTCCTTGCTCCTTGGAGTGGTGGAAGGAGGTCACCTTGGTCGTCTTCTCACGTCGAAGAAAGATCCACCCGAAAGCCTCAACCTTTGGCTTCAACTCCAAGCTAGAAGTAACTAGGGTGCAAGAAGTGCTAGTCCTTGAACCCTAGATGAGAGTAAAGATGATCAAGAGAGGGTTTTTCTCAAGCTCAAGTGTTTCTCAACACATGAGAGGGAGAGAGCTTGAGGGAGAGGAAGAACAAGAGAGAGAAAGGATATGATAGAATGAGAGAATAATATGAAGCATTCTCTCATATATGTGAATTATTGTAATTAGATAATTAGTGAGATAATTGTCATGGCTAAATCAAGACATGACCATTATCATTTCATTTTTAATGCAAATTGCAAGGATCAAAGAGCATCTTCCAAATGAAATGATGATGGTCAAACTGTCAACAAGGTCAACAAGTCAAGGTGGGTCAAATGGTCAACAACCATAACCATGCACAATTATTAAACTAATATCAATTAACAATAATACACACATAAGCATTAGGGTTAATAAAATGACAATAGTCATTAACCCTAATCAAAGTCCTCTCCCTCAATCTCAAGCAACTGTGCATACGCACCCGCATTCGTGATCCGAGGAACACGAATACAATGAGAAAAACCAATCCCAAATCATATACTAGGATCCGGCTTAAACCAAAACCCGCTAGTATAAAGTGTCCGGACAGCAAACGTGCACAAGTGCGCGAATGTGAACGAACCCTGTCGCAAAACCATGCGACCTCTACTCATTTTGCCTAAAGGCGAATAGCTCTCTGTGTGGGACTCTAAAGACTCGACACTACGCTGGCAGTGGGTTTAACCACAGACCGCAAGCGGCACTAGCTGTACGTAACGGTCCCCAGGTAGATGTCGATAAGAAGACTGACGAGGTGAACCCCATCCAAACTCCTACTGAGCCTGTATGTGACAATCTCCGTACAGTCCGGTCTGTTCGTCTGATACATCGCATGGCGGGCCTAGGGGGGCGGTGAACGTCAGTCCCCTAATAGTGGTACAAGTCGTGTCGGAGTGTAGCCCAGAACACCCTGAGATAACACTGGAAACCTACCAGTATATCTCGCTTGCCCTGGCCAGGGACTACTCGTGTAATGGCTCTCCTGCACACAGCGCGATGTCAACCCCCAATACCGGGAGAGACGAATCCTGTCTAACCGTCACTGCCTCCAAGTGCTTCGGGACTGCACCCAAAAACTACCTGTTTGCACGAGTCCTTTGAGCCGTGGTAGGGTAGTAATCAAAGTGCAGTGGGAACACACTCGAGGCGAAGTGACAGTGTCGAGTCAGCGGACTAAGCTGTACTCATGTCACCTGGGAACTGATAACCGACGATAGGTATAATACCAACCAACAGTCGCCGACGAGTCCTGTCCAGTGTACTCGTAACGTAACGAGCACCCGCATACTATCTCAAGTACGACATACTGACGGCTGTGGGACAGACCATCTCCTACGCTGGGATGAGAAGCACATACGCTAGTCTACTCCGGAGTATCGATGCCCTGTCTCGATAGTCCAACGACTAGGGACCTGTATAAGAATGTGCTTATAGATCACCCAGCTCCCACGAGTGTGAGCGCCATCACAACGCTGGTAATCAAGCAAAGATCCTAAGGGCTCTACTAATATGTATATCAGTGATATGCTAAAAGAAACACATGCACATATTAAAGTAGAGACAAACCAAGTAGCATACTACCATTTCGAGCAAGATTGTATATACAACTGTGAATATCCCAAGCTTCCATCAAGTAATATACAAACTAGTATGATACAGTAATGGCCTCTAGGGCATATACACTAACAGGACGGTGTAGTGAAATCTCGTCTACTGAACCGAGACGAACGTCGAGGTGGTGACCACTCTACGCTGGTGTGGGATGATCCCCGATAGTCTTTCAGGTTTTATATGAGTTACCATCAAGACCCTAAAACTAGGAATTTGGCCTTCGCTTCGTTTGCTGGCGTGTCCGAATCCTGTTGGAGGAAGGACGGTGTAGTGACATCTCGTCTACTCTTCCATGACGAACGTCGAGGTGGTGACCACTCCGCGCTGGTGTAGGATGATCCCTGATAGCCTTTCAGGTTTTATATGAGTTACCGTTAAGACCCTGAAGCTAGGAATTTGGCCTTTGCTTCGTTTTGCTGGCATTGCGTCTGCTGTAATGAGACGAATGCCGTGGTGGAGTTGGGATTTTGCCGTCACTCCGCTTTGTTTCAACCATGAGGTCTTATGTTGACATTGCATTTGCATCCTGATGGACCTCGAGGGAACGCCGTTGTGACATCGCGTCCGCTGTAACGAGACGAATGCTGAGGTGGAGCTGGGATTTTGTCGTCGCTCCACTTTGTTTTGACCGTGAGGTCTTTTGTTGACGTTGTATCTGCATCCTGCTGGACTGCGGAGGAATGCCGCCATTGACATTTCGTCTGCTGTAACGAGACGAATGCTGAGGTGGAGTTAGGATTTTGCCATCTCTCCGCTTTGTTTTGACGTTGCGTCTGCATCTTGTTGGATTTCGAAGGAACGTCGTTGTTGACATTGCGTCTGCTGTAACAAGACGAATGCTGAAGTGGTCTCTAAGTTGTCTGTGAACCGTCGAGACTTGGTTCTCTTTCGGATGGAGCCTGGTGGGAAGATATGGTTCCCTTTTTGTTTGTGCCCCTAGATTGTATACAGGGATTGATGTGATATCACCTGTAGGGCATAAATTTTATTTTTTTTTATTTCTTTCCGTGATGCTCTATCATTTCAGCTTTTATATCGCGAAGGTCGCGATTGCCCAATCATTTCGGCTATTTTTCGCGGTGCCCAATCATTTCGGCTATTTATTTTATTTTTACTCGCTGTTTTTTATTGCGAGTTGCCCAATCATTTTGGCTATTTTACATGCATACATTTTTTTTTACTTGCTGCTTCTGTTGCAAGTTGCCCCATCATTTCGACTATTTTACATGCATACATTTTTTTTACTTGCTGCTTCTGTTGCAAGTTGCTCCATCATTTCGGCTATTTAGTATGCATGTGTGGCTCACTAGCTTTTTGCCGCAAGCTTGGGATTAGACACCGATTTCGGCATCAGCACCGCTACAACTGGGATATTGCCAGGAGCGAATCATCATTTGCCTCTGTCGATATCGAACAAAGGTGGCTTAGCGAACATGGTTAAGATCCTGTCGACTGAGGCTTTTGACTTCATAAGCCGTAAGGGTCTCATAAAGGTATTTCTCTCTGTGAGTCGTGAGGATCTCGTAGGTTTGTTTTCTCCTTAGGAGTCGTGAGGATTCCCAAGTGTATGATCTCTTGTAAGTCGTAAGGATCTTACCAGAGTGTTTTCTCCTTATAAGTCGAGAGGACTCACAAGGGTTGTTCACCGTATGGGCATAGTCCTAGTCACGGATGGGACTTTGTTAGGGAAATGTTTATTCGCGCCCGTGGATTGTATACAAGGGTCAGTATTGAGCCTCTTGTAAGGCAATATCGAAGGTTGTGGGGGTTGCTTAAGAACAGGTTCAGGTCTCTGTAACTTAAGACTTTCAAATCTTATGAGCCGTGAGGGTCCCATAAGAGAGTTCTCCTTACGAGTCAGGATCTCGCAAGTGTAATTTCTCCTTAGGAATCGTGAGGATTCCTATGTGTACTGCTCCCTTGTGAGTCGTAAGGATCTTACACAGGTGGTTTCTCCTCACAAGGTCGAGAGGACCCTGTAAGTGTCTTTTAACGAGGTTGCGCCCTTTCGGGTTTTCACAAACACTCGCCGGTTTCCCTGCTGTTTTTATTCACGGAGCCCTTTCGGGTTTTCATCCGTGCCTATTTTGCTTATAGACATACCGTTTTCTTTTTCTTTTTTTTTTTATTCATTTTTTATTCCTCTTTTTTGTGTCAGCTTTGGGATGCTGCAATCCACCGTAGTTTCTCGATATCTCGGTCAACAGCTAGTTTTAGGACATAGTGGTCCGTTATTGGTTTAAGGACATTTCGGTCCGCTGTTAGTTTAAGGACGTTTCGGTCCGTCGTTGCCGTATTTGAGGAAGATTTTTAGTTTACGGACTTTTAGGTCCGTGAGGCCTTCCCTATGAATGAGCATGATGCCCCCGGCATATCCATCTTTCTCGGAGCATGTGGTTGTGGCGGGCTCACCTTCCAGTTTTCGGGCAGCGCAAACTTGCCCTGTTGGTATTGGTCTTCAACCCAGTTTTTTAAGACGTAGCAATTTTCGATCGGATGGCCCAATACTTGGTGGTAAGGGCAGTAATTAGGATTGTTGACATCATTCAGTTGTAACTGGTGTTTCGGCTCCGGTAGAGTGATAAGCCTGTTGCGCACTGCTAGTTCGAACAGCCTCCTTGTTTCATCCCGTGGAAATGAGTAAGAACGTTTCAACTTCTGATAGAGGGGTTGCCGCTTGTTGCTTTGGCGAACAACCGGGCTGGGGCCACTCGATTGTTGTTGAGCGTTGGAGATAAAGGCTGTTTTTCCCTTCCCTTTATCCCTTTTGTTCGATCCCTTGTTTGTGGGTTCGAAATTCTTTCCGGGTAACGTGCGATTGCATGGCTGAATATTCTCCCAACTCCTCAATTCTTTCATTTCAGAGATGGATTCCTTGAAGAGAGGACCGATGGCTACTTTTTCGTCGGAGTCGTTCCTGAAGGTGAGAACTCGCGATCCCCTGGGATCAACCCTATGACAATTGCCGGCAGTTCTTTTACGCTCAACCATCGCACTTTTCTGCTATCTACGAGCTTCACGCTTTGTCTTGTTGAAGTGTTGCCTGTGTGCAACATACCCTTTCCACCAACACTTAAAGGAGTTGCAATCTTCAGTAGGATGTGTAATCTTCTGATGATATAAGCAGAAGTTAGGATGTACGTCCGCTTCATCAAGATGTATCCTACCAGGAGAATTTTCTCTGAAAGAGGGTAGCCTCATCCCCATCGATATGGTTTTGGCGAATCGTTTCTTTGTCTTGATCCTGCTTTCATTTGCGGCGGATGTACTTTGATCTGGTGGGAGTGTTTCGACCCTTGTGTCCAGTCGCCGGCGTCTGGCCTTTTCAAATATGGCCATCTCACGCTCCCGATCAGCTTTACTTCTCAGGAGAGCTTCGTTTAGGAATGCGTCGATCATTTTATCTGACGGCCCCAGAAGTTCCGATTCAGGCTCTGCCCCCAGTTTCTTTGTGCAAGGAGCCTCTTCATTGTCTAGCGATGAATGAGAAATCACATGGAAATTTGCTACATAATCCTCAGATTTGTCCGACGATTCTTTTCCATCATCTCCGTCCTCAAGAACGTGGCTGAGGAACTCTTAGAGCATGATTGGATCCCGCGCCTTCTGGTTATACTCTTCCAGCGCGTCAATCTGCTTTTGTAGGTCTATGCGCTTGTCGCCAGGCTTCACGGGCTTCTTGGATTTCTTCTTCTTTTTCGAAGATTTCGACGGCTGGGTGTGAATGCTTTGACTATCACCACCAATATTTGGAGTTGGGCGAGGCTTCAGCATCCCCTTGATGATCTCAGGTTCCAACGGGTTCCTCCATCTGATCGCCGGGCATGTCTGAAAATCATTCAGCATCCTTTTGGTCTTGGCCGAAAGAGCCACCTCCTATGGAGCTTCCTCAACAAAAGAGCATGTTGCCCCTGGTGTGTTTGTCTTCTTAGGAGTGTGAGGCTATAGTGGGTTCACCTTCCAGTTTTCGGATAATGCGAACTTGTCTTATTGGTACCGATCCTCGATCCATCCCTTAAAGACGAAGCAATCTTCGATTGGATGGCTTACCGCTTGGTGGTAAGGGCAGTAATTAAGATCATTGACATTACCTGGCTGCAACGGACGTTTTGGACTCGGCAGATTGATGAGTCTGTTGCGCACTGCCAGCTCGAACAGTCTCCACGTTTTATCCTGAGGAAACGAGTAAGGACGTCCTATTCTCTCCTTGAGGGATGGGCGTGGACGCACGTTGTTGTGGCGAACAACCGGCTTTGAGTTGCTCGGCTGTTGTTGAGTATTGGCGACAAAAGTTGATTTTCCTTTCCTTTTTTCATTTCGAGAGTCTGGATTTGGAGGAGACGTCCTGTGACCTATCTGGTCCATTTGGGCCAGTTTGTCGATCAAGGCCTGGAAAGTAGTTGGCTTGAAGAACATCATGAATTGTGAGATGGTCGCTTGCGGATCAAGAGTGCCCACGAACATGCCTACCGCAAGTGCTTCTTCGATGCGTTGTTCGCATTTCGACCATAAGTTTCGCCACCGTATTGCGTATTGGACCCATGTCTCGCCTGGCTTCACCCTAGCATTAATCAGTGCCGTTATCGGGGTGCGTTCACTAGCACTCGTGAATCTTTGTGTAAACAATAGATCCATCTCCGCAAATGTTTTGACAGAGTCGTTAGGTATCTCCGAATACCATTCAAAGGCTGTTTCTGCTAAGCTGCCGACGAATTGGCGAAGCAACGGTTTGTCGTCGCCTCCAGTGTTGCCGCATGAGGCTCTGAATTGAGCGACATGCTGATGTGGATTCCCCGTCCCTTTATATATATGGAACTTAGGGATCGTATATCCCGGCGGGTACTTTATCTGATCATACCAGCCTGGATACGGTCGTCCAGATTTAACGAATTGACCGGCTGCTTCATTTTCCTGGTGAGCTCGTATTTGCCGAGCTATATAGTCATCCAGTGCAGCTTTGGAAATGGTGTCCTCCTTGGCTGCTGAATGAGCCGGAGGAAGATTAGATGTCTCCTCTTTATCTTCTTCAATGATGATCGGAGGGTCTTCAGCTGGAGGTTCTGGTTGTAACATCATCCCGACCATATCTTGGAAGAGAAGTGTAATTCGTTTTATATTGGCTGCATGTTCTGCAGCCTCTTTTTCTTTCCTTTCGAGCATTCTTCGGAGGAACTCGGTGTCAGTTTCTTGTTCCCGACGCTGCTCCGAGGTCTCTGGAGTTTCTTTCGGCCCAGTGAGTGCGGCCATTGCAGTCAGCATCTCTTGAAGATTCTGCTGTTGTTGTTCCTGAGCTTTTGTCACGGATCGGGTGAGCGGTCGGTGACCCGTAGAAGCGCGGCTTTCCTCTTTTCCGGAAGCCATGTAAACAGTGTGCACCACCATGCCCCCAGACTTGGGGCGTTTAGATTCAGTGCCTTTGCGATTTGCCAAAGGCGCAAGGATCTTCTCCGACCTCCTTCTTTTGTGGGCGGTCGAAGTTGAAGGGGCCGTCGTAGTGGGCACCCAAGTAGTTGTTGCTTTTTCTGGCTTGACAGAGGAGTCCTTATCCTGCCGAACCTTCATCTTTTTCTGTCGGCAGAGATAGTCTTAATCTATTACGGAGTCTTGGACTTGACGCCAGACCTTGTAAATTTTAGACGACAGCCGTTGAGAGGACTGGTCTGGTTTAGCTTCCGCAACATTCTCCACCGGAGGAGGAGATCTTTTCAGTACGGCAGTGGGAGAATTCCTGCGCACCTTATTTAGCACTCAAAGCTGTTCCCGATCGGAACAGCAGAATTAATTTCCGCCGTCGGGGCTGGTGGAGTTAGCCCAGAGGGGGAGTTGCCCCCAGCCTTCCTTACCCGGCGCCAGTGGCGACGGTGAGTATGTCATGCGATTGGAGTTGGTTTAGCCGTAGGGGTGACCTCCTCATACCCCCTGAGTTGGTCAGAATTCACTGATATCAGCCTTTTAAAGACCGACGTCCGTTGATTGGGGACGGTCAACCTATCAAAAGCAGATTTTCGAGTAGGGGAAGTCACCTTGGTAATTTCGCCTGGAACGGGAGCAGAAATAGTCAGTGTTGTAAAGACCGACCCTTTGGCAGGAGAAACTGCCTTGACGATTTTGGGAGCAGGGATGGCTATCCGCTTCGGGATAACGCCTTCTGGTATTGCAGGCTTCTTCATGGGCCCGTTGGAGCTCTGGCCTAGTCTGTTAAAAACTGAGGCAGTGGAGTTGGGCGACTCGTTGAGAGGGGCCGCAGTAGTAGCAAGCCGATCTAATACCGACGTCTTGGGAGCTTCTTGTGACGGTATAGGGGCGTTGAAGCTCATGGGTGGGAGCATGGTCCCGAAGAATAGTCCAATGGTGGCCTGAGTTACCTGCTCCACTGGCATCTTGAAAAGGGAGGCCGCTTGGGGCCCATAAGTCACTCCTCCAGCGAGGACGGAGTGAGAGTTGCAGTTGCAGGTAGTGCAGTTTGAGGCCATTGATCTTCTGTTTTCTGCACGGAGCAAGACATCAAATCTAAGTATCTCAAATCCACAGGAAACCATAGCAAACCACGTTTCGTTCGCGAACACGACGCACGAAGTTTGGAGTGGAAAGAGGAAGAGGTCCCACCGGGCATGCCAGAATCTGTTCTTCGCCGAAAAGACGCGACCGGGACGTTGGGACGTCAGGCCTGGATTTCGTGGGCAGATTCTATTTGGTGCCATCCATCCACCTCTCCGAAAAAGCCAAGTTGATTTATGGTACCATGCATCGAAAGTTTAAACGAATGTGGCCGATGTAGCAGACTTCGTCAGATTCCCCCTCGTTTGAGGGGTTTTTGATTGCGGGGACGCTCTTCCCTGCAGGCGCAAGCCCCTGCAGTTAATTACGCTACCGCATCGCGGTAACAACTTCCTCCTTCTCCAGATGGTCACTTCGTGTCGTGGGTGTTTGTTTTGTTTATGGTTGCCCGTGGATTGTATACGGAGACTAATTTGTGTTGTCGCCCGTAGGACGTGGATTAGTCCAAATCCGTATTTTCTTAGATTTGGGTTTGGGGTTTTGGTTTAAGGATACGTTAGTCTCATTTTGGACTAAGACCAACTTAAACGTTTGTTAAGGATACGTTAGTCTAATTTCCAGACTAAGATCAACTTAACAGGATCATTTAGATCCAACAAAAGAGCATTTGGACTCTATTGCTTAGTTTAAAGACATTGCGGTCGATTACCAGTTTAAAGACATGGTGGTCCATTGTAGTCCATGGAATGTGTGGCTGTCGGGAGCCGTCACCTCTCTGAAGACGTTGAAGGATTACAACGACAAATATCAGAGAAGTTCAAAAATGTACCCTTGAACCAATGTTTGTTGGGAGATCTATAGTCCAATTTGGGACTAAAGTCTGTTTGAAAGTTTATGAGCATATGGGCTCAGTAATTAAATGCATAGCATTTGGCCTGTTAGACCTTTACTTGGGCTCTGCCCTTCTTTAATAATGCATAGCATTTTAGTGGTCAGATAGTGCGCCACGTGGCCTGTCAGGCGCTTTGCGCCAATTAAAGAGCACAAGGCGCTAGCGCATGTGGAGGCGACACGTGTCATGCTCTGCTAAGCGCAAGTCTATTAGCGCAGTGCGCTGCTGACACGTGGCGCGCCCTGGTGCTATGCGCCAATCCAAGAGCGCAGTGCGCTATATTTAGAAGCGCAAAGAGCAGATCATTTTATGGTTGACACGTGGCGCGTTCTGGCGCAGTGCGCCAATCCAAGGAGCGCAAAGGCGCATTTCAAAAGTGCAAGGCACTGTTCAATAGCGCAGAGCGCATCTTGATCCAATTCAGATCAAAGAAACAAGTTTTTCTTGTTCTCAAAAGAGGTTTTACCTCAAGATTCAAGAACCAATGGTTCATCAAAAGGCTATGCCTTTATATAGATCAAAAGATCTAAGAATGAAGTAAATTACTTCTTTTATCTTTTATGGTTGGATCTTTTTTTGATCTTTTTCTTTTTTATATTGAAGATCTTGATCTTGTTCTTAGATCTTTGATCTTTTTAGAAGAGATTCTTCTTTTTAATGAGGTGTTTTCATCTCTGTTCTTCAAGAATCAGATTCTTTACCTTTAAAGATGAAGAAGATGATCTTCTTTCTTCAAAGGCTTCCCTTTCAAATTTTTCAGAGGATTCTCTCTTTTCTGTATGTCTCTGTGTCTATCTGAGACTTAGAGTATAGGGGCTTTTATTTAGGGCCAATTGATTTGTTAAGTTAGTTACAGAGATCTTTCTCTGATTGATCTGGGGATATTACCCCACCGTTGGATCTTTGATCCTAAGGCCTCTGTTTTACATAAGACAATCTTCTTATTTTAATAAGATTGGAAAGATCTTTCTAGAATTTTAATTTTGATTAATTAAATAATTTATTATTTAAATTCCAGTGCTGGCGTAGTTGGCGCTAGCGCGCCTGCCCTTGACACGTGTAGCACAGCGCAGAGCGCAGGGCCACCGCGCTAGCGCGCCTGCGCTTGACACGTGTCGCGCAGCGCAGAGCGCAGCGCCACCGCGCTAGCGTGCCTGTGTTTGACACGTGGCGTGCAGCGCAAAGCGCAAGTTATCTGAAGCGTTGCTTCCTTTAAAATTTGAATTTTAAAATAGAGCCTTGCTCTGATTGGGGGTGCGCTGCCTTGGGCGCAGCGCTCCTTGCGCTGGCGTGTCTGCTTTTGACACGTGGCGCACTGCGCAAGAAATCTGAAGCGTTGCTTCAATTTTTGAATTTTGAAATTTAAATAGAGCTTTGCTCTGATTGGGAGAAGCAGAAGCGTCGCTTCATTTTTAAAACAGAGTTTTGCTCTGATTGGGGTAAACAATGATCTTTTAAGAAGATAATTCTTCTGTTTTAATGAGATGATTTCATCTCTTTGTTCAAGAATCATTCTTTACCTTGAAGAAATAATCTTCTTTTGCTAAGAGCTTGCTCTTCTTTCTTTGAGTTTTCTCAAAATTTGTAGGGGGGTTTCTCTCTATCAGACTTGAAGTCTTGGGGCCTTTATATAGGGTAAATTGATTTGTTAAATCAGTTAAAGAGATGTTTCTCTGATTGATTTGGGGATATTTCCCCACCGTTGGATCTTTGATCCTAGGGCTTCTGTTTTACAGAAGGCAATCTTCTTGTTTTTAAAAAGATTGGAAAGATCTTTCCATAACAGAATTTTAATTCTGATTAATTAATGATTTATCATTATTAGATCTCTTGATCTAACGGTGGGGAATTTTTAATTTCAGCGCTAGCGCACCTACGTATGACACGTGGAGCGCAGCGCAGAGCGCAGCACAGCCTGCGCTAGCGCACCCGTATTTGACACGTGGCGCGCAGCGCGCCTAGCGCTGGATCTGAAGCGTTGCTTCAACTTTTAAATTTTGAATTTTAAAACAGAGCTTTGCTCTGATTAGAGGTGCGCTGCCTAGGGCGCAATGCACCTGGCTCTAGCGCATCTGCGTTTGACACGTGGCGCGCAGCGTGTCTAGTGCTGAATCTGAAGTATTGCTTCAACTTTTAAATTTTGAATTTTAAAACAGAGCTTTGCTCTGATTGGGGGAAACAGGGGTCAGGATTGACATTAGCCGTGTTCTACGGGACCAGGAGGTGCTCTGGGCGTTTCCTACGGGGTCAGGATTGACATTAGCCGTGTTCTACAGAACCAGGATTTGCTCTGTCGGTTGTCTGTGAACTGTCGAGGTTTGGAATAGGGACCTTGCCATGGCTCCAAGGTTGATTGTCGTATCTGAATCCTGCTGGAATGAGGAGGAACGCTATTGGTGATCTCTAGGCTGTCTGTGAACCGTCGAGATTTGGCTCTCTTTCTGATGGAGTCTGGTCGGAAGGTATGGTTCCCTTTTTGTTTGTGTCTCTGGATTGTATACAGGGATCGATGTGATCTCACCTGTAGGGCCAAAAGTTTCATTTTATATATTTTTTCTTTCCGCGATGCTCTATCATTTAAGCTTTTATATCGCGAAAGTTGCGATTGCCCAATCATTTCGGCTATTTTTCGCGGTGCCCAATCATTTCGGCTATTTGTTTTATTTACTCGCTGCTTTTTATTGCGAGTTGCCCAACCATTTCGGCTATTTTGTATGCATACATTTTTACTTGCTAATTTTGTTGCAAGTTGCCCTATCATTTCGGCTATTTCGTATGCATTTGTGGCTCGCTGACTTTTCGCTACGAGTTTTAGGATTTGATACCGATTTAGGCATCGGCATCGCTACAACTGGGATATTGTCAAGAGCGAATCATCATTTTCCTCTGTCGATGTCAAACAAAGGTGGCTTAGCGAATAAGGTTAGGTTCCTGTCGACTAAGGCTTTTTGACTTTACTAGCCGTAAGGGTCTCGTAAAGGTACTTTCTCCCTATGAGTCGTGAGGATCTCGTAGGTGCGTTTTCTCCTTAGGAATCGTGAGGATTCCTAAGCGTTTGTTCTCTTATAAGTCGTAAGAATCTTAAAAGAGTGTTTTCTCCTTATAACTCGAGAGAACTTACAAGGGCTGTGCACTGTGTAAACATATCCCTAGTCACGGGTGGGACTTTGTTAGGGAGAAGTTTATTCATGCCCGTGGATTGTATACAAGGGTCGAGACGCTTGTAGGGCAAAATCAGGGTGTATGACTGCTTAGGAACATGTTCAGATCCTTATAGCTTAAGGCTTTTGAATCTTATGAGCCGTGAGGGTCTCATAAAAGGGT
Source organism: Agapanthus africanus (assembly GCA_030015575.1). Taxonomy (NCBI): domain Eukaryota; kingdom Viridiplantae; phylum Streptophyta; class Magnoliopsida; order Asparagales; family Amaryllidaceae; genus Agapanthus; species Agapanthus africanus. The sequence continues at coordinate 435,338,930 of JASDDO010000008.1, read as the reverse complement.
TCTCCTTACGAGTCATGAGGATCTCGAAAGTGTAATTTCTTCTTAGGAATCATGGGGATCCCTAAGTGTGTTTCTCCTTTGTGAGTCGTAAGGATCTCACGCAGGTGGCTACACCTTACAGGGTCGAGAGGACCTTGCAAGTGTCTTTTAATGAGATTGCGCCCTTTCGGGTTTTCATAAAACTCGCCGGTAGTCTTGCTATTTTTACTCACGGAGCCCTTTCGGGTTTTCATCCGTGCCTTTCTCACTTATGGACATACCTTTTTTTCCAGCCTTGGGATGCCGCGGTCCATAGTAGTTTATAGACGTCTCGGTCAACAGCCAGTTTTAGAACATAGTGGTCCCTCGTTAGTTTAAGGACATTTCGGTCCGTTTGCCGGCTACTACTTATAGAGTTTGGGCTTAGGAAGATGGCGAGCGGACATAGGCGGCGTCATCTATCGTTGACCTAGGCCGTGACTCGTCAGGCATAGTATTTTTTTTAGGAAGCGACCGTTTATTGGCCTGAAAGGTCTTTCACCATGCATGTCCATGAGTAGATAGGCTCCACCCTGGTAAATTTTGTCTCTGATATACGGGCCTTCGTAGTTCGGATCGAATTTCCCCCGTTTGGTACGATTGGGGATCATAGGTCTCTTGACTACTAGCACGAGTTCGCCTTGGCGGAGTGTTCTCGGCCTAGTCAATTTCTCATACGAGCACGTCATCTTTGCTTTGTACGCTTCTAAGTTTTGCTGCGCCATGAGCTGAGTTTCGTCGAGGGCATCAAGCTCCTCAAGCCGAAGATGAGCATTCTCTTCGTCTGTTAGCTCGTAATGAACCACCACTCATAGATAGGGTAACTCTATCTCGAGGGGGAGTATTGCTTCTGTGTCGAATACCAATGCATACGGCATTGTGTTTGTGGCCGTTTTGAACGTAGTTCGATATGCCCAGAGAGCTTCATGCAGTTTCTCGTGTCAGTCCTTCTTATTTTTAGACACCGTCTTTTTCACGATCTTCGTCAAGGTCTTATTGAAAGCCTCAGCTAGACCGTTAGCTCGAGAATTATCGACCGAAGAATATCTCCAATCTATATTATATTGTTGTGTGAAGCGGCTGATCTTGTGGCTTCTGTAGGCTGGTCCGTTATCGGAGATAATCCGTCGCGGAGTGCCGAACTGGTAAATATTGTGTGTCTTGAAGAAATGGAGGATATTCTCCGTCTTCACTTCTCTTAGCGGTATTGCTTCCGCCCACTTAGAGAAATAATCAATTATCACCAATATGAACCGATGTCCTCTGGATGATGCCGGTTCGATGGACCCGATTATGTCAGTTCCCCACATTTCAAATGGCCAGCTAGCCACCGTTGGATGTAGCGGATTTGGATGCTGGTGGATAAAGTCCCCATGAATCTGGCACGAGTGGCATTGCTTCGCGTATTCGAGGCAGTCTTGGATCATCATGGGCCAATAATAGCCCATCCGTTTGATCTGCAGCTTCATCTTCGGCCCGGCTTGGTGAGAACCGCAGAGTCTGTCGTTAGTTTATTGGACGACTCTCTTTGCCTCTTCAGGTCCCAGGCATCTTAGCCACAGGGAGTTGAACGATCTCTTATACAGAGTATCATTGACAAAGGCAAAAGATAGAGCTCGTTTCATGAGCTGATGTCTTGACGACGCATCTTCAGGTGTTCGACGGGATTTGAAGTAGTCTATAAAGAATTCTCTCCAATCCATAGCCTTTTCCTGGTCTTTTATTTGTAGGGCCGTTTGCTCGGTCGCTCCTTTTTCTTCAGACGACTCTGGAGATATGTCTGCCAGTGCAAGAACCCGACGGCTCTACACAACGATCCTCATGTCATCGAGGTTCTCATCGGCCAGTTCTTTAGCGAGCTTGGCTAATGCATCCGCTTTGCTATTTTCCGCGCGCGGTATGCTTTCCTGGGCGTAGGAAGGGATTCGGGTCAGCAGTTGTTGTACTCTCTCGCCGTACTTTACCAACTCCGGTTTGCACGTTTAATAGTATCCATTTACTTGACTAACGACCAGCTGGGAGTCTCCGTATATGAGGAGGTTTTCGATTCCCATGTCAACAGCGATCTCAAGACCTGCTATCAAACCTTCATATTCGTCTTCATTGTTCGTCCTCGGCTCTGTTAAGGAGAAGGCAAAGCGCATTATCACTCCTTGTGGAGTCACGAAGATGAGGCCCACCCCGAATTTGATTAGGGGGGTGTTTTGTTTGCGCTTCTTCATGGAAGATGTTCTATTGAAATAGAGTTCCCATCGGGTGTCATTCTCTCTTCTCTCCCCGTCGATTGTGTCAAACGCGTGCTCATTGGGCAATTCACAGTTCAAAGGAGAATCGGCAGGTATCGGATGCTCGGCGAGGAAGTCGGCATAGTCTGGCCTTTTACCGCCTTGAGGGGACAATATGTCACCGATAATTCCATTAAGAGTAGGGCCCATTTAGTGAGTCGTCCCGTTAATATAGCCTTTGACATCAAATATTTGAGAGGATCCACCTTTGATATGAGATGGATCTCATGTGCCAACGCATAGTGTCTGAGCTTCGTTATCACGAAGATCAACCCCAGGTAGTGTTTTTCAATGGGGGAGTAATTTTTTCTGCCCCCAGGAGAACTCGACTCAAATAGTAAAGGGCTCTCTCCTTCCCTTGGTCATTTTCTTGTGTGCATAATGCGCCTAGAGAACCCTCAAGGGCGGTTATATACAAAATGAGAGGCTTTCTTTTGACCGGAGCGGTCAGCACCAGCGGATTCTGCAAGTATTGCTTGATTTCGTCCAGTGTGTTTTGGCATTTGCGATCCCAAACGAATGGGGTTCCCTTCTTCATTAGGTGACTGTAAGGATGGCACTTGCCGGAAAAATTGGCTATGAATCGCCGGATATATGCGAGCTTTCCTTGGAGAGACCGCAGCTGCTTGACTGTTCTTGGCGGAGGCATTTCCACGACCGCCTTGATCTTCGACGGGTCTATCTTGATGCCCCAGTGTCGTACGATGAATCCCAGGAATTTTCCCGAGGAATCTCCGAACGCGCATTTCAGAGGGTTCATCTTCAAGTTGTATTTCCGAAGACGTTGGAACACTATTTTTAGATGCTCCCAATGCTCCTCGTGTGATTTGCCTTTTACCACGAGGTCGTCGATATAGCATTCGACGACTTCATGTATGAAGTCATCGAATATCTTCGTCATGGCCTTCTGATAGGTAGCGCCGGCGTTCTTCAAGCAAAAAGGCATCACCTTGTAGCAGAATATTCCCAGAGGAGTCCGGAAAGCGGTATGCTTTTGATCTTCAGGATGCATCTTTATTTGATTGTACCCCGATGAGCCGTCCATGAAGGAGAAAACTTCATGAGTGGACGTTTTGTCTATCATCAGCTCGATGACCGATGCTCGAAAGTCGTCTTTCGGGCAAGCTTTGTTGAGATCTCGGAAGTCTACGCATATGCGCACCGTCCCATTTTTCTTCATCACTAGGACGATGTTGGCGATCCAGTCAGGATACTGAACCTCTTGGATGAAGCCGGAGTCGATTAGCTTCTTGACTTCGGCGTTGATGCTCATCTCAAGCTCGAGCCGCATTCTTCTCGGTGCTTGTTTTATTGGCTTGACGTCCAGAGATATTGCCAATCTATGCACAGCAATCTCTGGATCTAGTCCCGGTATCTCGGAGTAGTTCCATGCGAAACAGTCTTTATACTGCACGAGCACGTCTTTGAGCGTAGCCACCCTTTCTTCAGACAACAGCTCACTGACGAACGTCGGCCATGGGTCGTTTTCCATTCCCAAGTCAATTTTCTTTAGGTGATGGATTAGCGTTTGCTGCCGCCTGAGTGAGCATCTCCTGTAGCTATTCACGTTGCAGTTGAACTTTTGTTACGGACCAAGTTTGAGGTTGATAACTAGTATAAACTCAAACTTCATCTTTGGAATTCAACATATAGACTATGTGAACTACCATGCCCCAGGCTTGGGGTGTTTGGAGTCTTGGCCTTTGGAGTTCGCTTCGGGCACTTGAGCTTTATTGGGCTTCTTGTTGTAAAAAGCCGCTTTGGTTTTGGGAGGAACTGCTGTATCTGGATCCATCTTGGGGTGAGTCCTCTTCACCTGGTTCCACACCTTATATATTGATGAGGAAAGTTATCTCAGGAAGCGAACTGGTTTCTTCTCTCGTAGGATCTTCATAGGCTACGGAGACTTCTTATTGCGGTAGGAGAACTTTTTCTGACCCTTCACAACAATTTGAAGTTGATCCCAGTTGGAACAACAACATTCACCACTGGGGTTGAAACAGGACTATACAGAGAACTGCCCCTAGCTCATTTTGTATGATGTCGATATTGACGTTGATCGTTTCTTACGGACGGGATTTGATTAGCTCCGGGATTTTGCCGAGTCTGCCCCCTGTTTCCTTTGAGAGCCTAAATATTCTGCCCCCTGCGTCGACCTTGGTCCTTGGCAGGTGCCAGTTATTTAAGGACTGATTTCATTGGCAAAGCTACAGCTTTGGGAACCAGCCTGTGGAAGACAGACTTCCACCGGGCTTCCTCCCTCGGCGTTGAGGCACCGAGGGTGGGAGGTGGGAGTATCAACCCAAAAAGAAGCCCGTTGATTTCTTGAAGAGCCGGATTGCAGAGATTTGAGCCTGCAAGTGGCCCATACTTGACTCCACGGATATGACAGAGCCTGAGTTGCTAGGGTGGGAGCAAACGCCATTCTTTATAAAGACGAAACGCTGGCTTCAGTATCCACTCCCCTAAGGGCAACCACAAACACATATATACCACGATTATTTGATCGCAGAAAAAACACGACACACGAACTGTGGAGTGAAAAGAGAAAAAGGTCCCACCGGGCGTGCCAGAATCTATTCTCCGCCGAACATAGAGACGCGACCGCGTAGGTCCGTCTTGCCTGAATTTAGGGGCAGATGCTAATTGGTGCTATCCGTCCACCTCTCCGAAGATACCAAGTTGATTTATGACACCGTATATCGGAGGTTTAGACGGATGCGGCCAATGTAGCAGACTTCGTCAGATTCCCCCTCGTTGAGGGGGTTTTGATTACGGGGACGCTCTTCCCTGCAGGCGCAAGCCCCTGCAGTTAATTACGCTACCGCATCGCGGTAACCACTTTCTCCTTCTCCAGATGGTCACTTCGTGTCGTGGGTGTTTGTTTTATTTTTGGTTGCCCGTGGATTGTATACGGAGACTAATTTATGTTGTCACCCGTAGGGCGTGGATTAGTCCAAATCCGTATTTTCTTAGATTTGGGTTTGGGGTTGGGTTTAAGGATGCGTTAGTCTCATCTGAGACTAAGATCAACTTAAACGTTTGTTAAGGATACGTTGGTCTAATTTTAGACTAAGATCAACTTAACGGGATCATTTAGATCCAACAAAAGAGCATTTGGATTCTATTGTTTTAGTTTATGGACTTTGCGGTCCATAATTAGTTTAAGGACATTGCGGTCCAAGGTTAAGAACATCATAGTCCATGGGCTTAAAGGACCCCACAGTCCGAGGTTAAGAACGTCATAGTCCATGGGTTTAAGGACCCCACAGTCCATGAAATGTCTGGTTGTCGGGACCCGTCACCTCTCTGAAGACGTTGAAGGATTACAACGACAAATATCAGAGGAGTTAAGAGATGTACCCTTGAACCAATTTTGGTTGGGAGATCTGTAGTCCAATTAGGACTAAGGTCTGAGATTTATGAGTATATGGGCTCAATTAATTTGAATGGGGGGGGTTTATCACCAACTTGGGCTCGGCCCACTCAGTTAAAATGTTAAACATTTGACAATGCTGAGCATTGATTTGGGTTCTGACAGCCTTTCTGTCTTTTATTGAATGATGTGCATTCATCATAGCTCTAGGGCTTTATTTTAAAGAACAGTTTATGTTTTATCAGCGCACACATGAGAAACACGTGGCGCGCTTGGCGCTAGCACCAGTCAATGAGCGCAGTGCGCTATATTTGGAGCACTAAGGCTCTGCAGCGCTTTGCGCTAGATGTGGAGCGCTGAGGCGCTTTTGTTAAGCAGCGCACATATGAGGAGCACGTGGCGCGCTTGGCGCTGAGCGCCTGTCAATGAGCCCAGTGCGCTATATTTGGAGCGCTAAGGCTCTTCTTTTATGCAACTTAGATCAGTTTGCGCACTGAGAATTAAATTCTCTTTTTATAAGAGATTTTGTCTCAAGGTTCTAAGAACAAAGTTTTTATTTTATAGGAGATTTTTTAATCTCTTATTTTGGTGAAAGGTTTTGCCTTTATGGATCTGTGATCAAAGAGAATTGAATTATTCTCCCCCCTTTTATAATGAGATGTTCATGATCTCTAAAAGACAATTTGTCTTATAGATCTATGATCTGAAAAAGGTTAATTTCTTCCTCTTATTCTTTTTGATGAGATACTTTGATCTCTTTGTGCAAGATCTTGATCTTATAGATCTAATGATCTTAAAGAAAAGAAGTGAATTCTTCTTTTGATATGAGAAGATTTTGTCTTTCTGTTCTTTTTACCTCGAAGAGAATTTTCTCCTTCTACCGAGAGCTTGCTCTTCTTTCTGAGATTTCTCAAAATTTATGGGGGGGTTCCTCTCTATGTTTTTCTATATCAGAGACTTGAAGTCTTGGGGCCTTTATATAGGGCGAGCTCATTTGTTCAATCGGTTAAGGAGATATTGTCTCCAATTGATTTGGGGATTTTCCCATCGTTGGATCTTTGATCCAAGGGCTTCTGATTTACAGAAGGCAATCTTCTTGTTTTTAACAAGATTAGGAAATCTTTCTCCACACAGAATTTATTCTGTATTTTAGTGATTTTTAATCACCATTAGATCATTGATCCAACGGTACTCTGATTTATAGAGCACAATCTTTTTGTTTGGAAAGATTTTGAGGAATCTTTCCTTAACAGAATTTTATTCTGATCAATTAATGATTTTTAATCATGTTCGTTGGATTTTTGATCCAACGGTTGGGAACGTTTAGTTCCAGCGCTAGCGCTCCCGTGCTTTGCACGCGGTGCGCTGCTTAGAGTGCAGCACACTTAGCGCTAGTGCTTACGTGCTTTTCACGTAGTGTGCTGCTTACAGATCAGCGCTCTTAGCACTAGCGCTTACGTGCTTTGCACGTAGTGCCCTGCTTAGAGTGCAGCGCTCTTTGCGTTAGCGCTCATGTGCTTTGCACGTGAGCGCTGCCTCAGAGTCTTTGACTCTCTCAGCGCTGGTGCTGTTATGAAGCGCTGCTTCATTTCAAAATTTAAAATTTTGAACAGAGCTTTGCTCTAATTGGGGGAAACAGCGGCCGAGTAGCTTTCTGCTCGGCCTATCCACAGCGAGCAGCTTCCTGTCCAGCTATTTTGCGGATCCAAAGCCCTCACTACGAAGCGGCCGAGTAGCTTCCTGCTCGGCTTATCCGCAGTGGGCAGCTTCCTTCTCGGCTGCGCTGTGGACCCGAACCCCTGGCACACTCAAATCCGAGGGACGCCGATCTATTTGTACTTGGATTTCATATTTGGTGTTCGCTTGTCCCACGTCACCTCGACTCCAGGGAGAAGGAGGTACGTTGATCTATTTTTACCTAGAGTTCATATTTGGTGTTCGCTTATCCCATGTCACCTCGACTCCGGGGCCAAGAGGGGCACCGATCTATTTTTATTTGTGTTCATATTTGGTGTTCGCTTGTCCTACACCACCTCAACTTTGGGGGAGGAGGGACACCGATTTACCCATGCTTGTAAATATACAAGAACAGAAGTATTACAGTCACGCACATCAAAGACGAGATAAAAATACTTTATTAATATTTCAAATTATTTACAAGGTATTAAAAGCTCCTTAGCTTTACAAAATGCCCGAAGGCTGCAGAAATAAAAAAAGGGAAAAAATAGAGAACGAGGCGGACGGCGGCTTCAAACCACCTTCGCAGCCGGGACCTCCCCATCTTCCCCGTGTTCATTGCTTCCATCAGGAGCCTCGATTACGACCGCAACTCTGCGCTTCCACCTGGGTCCTCGCCTCCTCCCACTGGCTCGGCGCTGCCATCCTGGAGCACCTCCTCAACAAGGAGATACCTTGCATGAAGCTCCTGGTCGTCGAATCCAGGCATAGCTTCTTTGACGGCGTCGATGGCGTTGTACCACCCGACGGCCGCAGAGTCTGCAAGGTCAACATAGAATTGGTTGGAATCCTAATACTCCTCCACGGTCTTTTCCGCCCTGCCCTTGGCATGCTTCGCCGCTTCGTGGGCCGTCCGGTTATCCCTCTTGAATGAGTCTCTCTGCCTCTTCATGGAATCATAGAGCCTATTGATCTCTCCATCTTGGCCTAAATAGCCCGATTGGAACTGATCTGGAGCCGGTGAGACTCCTTCAGTTTTGTGACCGTCAGGCCCTTCGCGACTAAGCTCAAGTCCAGGGAGGCCGCCTTGTCCTCCGCCTCTTTCAACTTGGCAAGGAGCTCTTTCTCACGCGAGGAAGACTCTCCGGCCTTTTTTATCGCCGGGGCCACCTTCTTGGCCTCCATAGTGATAAGAAGGGCGCAATGCTGGAGAACCTGTGGAAAAACACAAACCATTTTTAGAAGCTAAACAGAGGAAAAAAACACTTAGGAATTTTTAGAAAATTACTAACCTGAATGGCCTCCTGAGCTATCGCCGCAACTTGGGCTTCTATGATTCTTCGGGGAATCTTGGCCCCTACCGCCTTCTCCATGTCTACTACTAAGCTGTCGGCCATAGAAAGCCCCGAAGGCACCTCGATGCAGAAGTCTCCCTCCTGCAACTGTATCCCGGCCGAGGGTGGCCGGGAAACTACTCTCTTCTGCCTCTTGAGCGGAGACTCGGCAGAGGATGACACTTTTGTCATGGCCTAAGGCGCCACGGAGACCTTGGCGTTCCTCCGGGACGGGACGGGGCTATGGAGACCTTGGCGAAAGGGGCTTGATGGGGGACCATGCTAGGTGCGGGTCTGGATGAGCTAGCGATGTATCCCTTCCTCCTTTACGCCTTGACAGCCATAATTTTCGAATGATCCATCGGCTTTGGAGAAGAAAATGGAAGAAAGAGGTCAGCAACAGGAACGACAATATCTTATCAAGCCTAAATTAATCGGCGAAACCCTAACTTACCCCCGAAGCGCGTGGGACTGAGTCCCGCCCAGCTCAAAGCCTGCTCGGAAAGCAGGATATCAGTCCGCTGGATTGGTTCCTATTGCGACACTATCCTAGACTCTGGGGCATTCGATGACCCATAAGCAATCTGCCCTGTGCTATTTGGTGTGCACTGGTCAATCCTCTCCCTCCGGAGCACCGACGAAAACAAACTTCTCCTTCCACTCATGGATGGAAGAAGGGACGACCTCTACCTCTGACCCAGCCGCCTTACCCTTAGGTATTTTTAAAAGAGAGATACACCCTACTCGGTTCGTCATTGCTAGTGCCGGGGTGAAAGGAAAGAAGAAGACTCAAGTTGAAGGGGATCCGATCAATCTTCAACCGGACTAGAAACACGAGGAGGATTCTCCATGAGTTCGGCGCTAGCTGGCCCAGGGCTAGACGGAAGCAATGAAGTACGGCACACATCTTGGATGAGAAGAGCAGACGCATCCATGCTCGGAATGCTTCCAGGTACATGGCAATCTCATTGCTCTGTACCTGGTCTTCCCGCTCTCTCTCTTTGGCCACACGAAGTGAATAGCCAGAGGATGTGGAAGCGAGCCCGGATATCGGAAAGCTCGTCTAGGCGATTCAATATCGAGGGCGCATCACAAGTATTTTCGATGCACACCTTGGGGCCCTCTTCGCTACCCGATGATGAAGTACAAGGGCATCACCACCCCTTGGGGGCAAGCCCAACATAGAAGAAGAAGAACTACCTCGGCTATCAAACGCCGAGGAGGAAGAAGAAGACTCATTGGACTCGACTTCAGAAGCAGAAGCCTCATCGCCCGACTCGACCTCAACTACATCAATGGAAACTTCGGAAGAAGACATTTAATCTGATTCAAGGAAAGATTGGCCGAAGAAGGGTTTTGGGCTGAGGGTCTGACCTATGCAATGGAGCACTGGGCAATGTTCAGATAGCAGGAGACAACTAAAGCAAAACGTCTACCAAGGAATAGCCTCCCCTATTTATATACTTGGCATAAACCATTCAACGGCCTAAATCCATTCCCGCTGCAATGAAGAATCGCACCCAACGGCCATGAGGACGCCACGTGGCAACCGATCATTATACACTTCATCCCTCATGCGGATCCAACCGACAGATACAATGCCTCACGGTCCACCACTCTATTGCGGCCATGTGGCTCGAAGATCAATGGCATGAGTAAGCGAAGCGACGTCACAGTTATGGCGCCACCGTTTCGCCGATTCACTGACGTCATCGAGGATATGCGCAGAAATTAAGGCGCTTCATGATCCGCCACGTAGACCCAGGAATCGAAGAGGCACAGCCGCCAAACATTATGTCGTTCCAAAAAACCCCTACAATGAATCCTCAGCTTCAAGCTGAACATTGAAGACCGAGCAGACCACTCTCGACTTGACCCATGAATAGGTCGGAATGAGAGTGGTGTAAGTCGATATCGCACACCCTATATAGTATGTGGGGAGGCGAAATTTTTAAACATCTATTTTTGTAGCAAGCAACATCGACCTAAATCCAAGATCTCATCGGAAACCCTAACTAGCATGACTCAAGAAGGTTCTAATTTACTATGAAATGATTTATACCTTCGTGTCCAAGTCCTTCGGGTCTTCTTATCCTCTTCTTAAGCTCCTCGAGTGTACAGATCGAGCTTGGTGATCGGCTTCCTTGCGTCAAAGAAGATCCACCCAAGAGTTTTTAGTTTAAGCTCTAACCTCTAAAATGAGGTAACTAAAGTACCTAGTATGCTAATCTAGGTAGCTTAGGAGATGTATAGAATTATTATGGATTAATTTGTCTCAAATACCCTAGCTTTCTCAACTCATGAAAGTGTTTGGGGTTGAGGGAGAAAAAGAGGGCCAAGGAGGAGTGTGTTCAAGAGCTCATGAGAATGAAGAATGGCTAGCTTCCTTTGATAACTATGAAACATATCACATTATATTTTATCATCACAATCATTCAACCATGCCTCAATAATCATCATAATCATTCAACCATGTCTCAATAGTGATCATAACCATGTTAGCCATGCTTGAATAATGATGAATGTAACACCTCATACCTCCACCTCATTATCCATTTAAGTAAATGGATTAAATCACAAATAAGGTGTCTTCTTCTAGAAGCACTCTTGTGAAATTACAAGAATACCCCTCATCGTATATACATAACCATATTCGTATTCCGAAAAATACGAATACAAAGAGATGAAAATAATCCAATACTATAATACTAGAATGTGGCTTAATCCTAAGCCGCTAGTATTATCCGTCCGATCAAAAATACGTGTAGCCTCTACATGTATATGATCGAACCCTGCACGTAAAACCATACGGCCTCTACATCGTTTCGCCTAAACCAGGAAAACTCTCTGTGTGGGCTTCCAAAGACCCGACAGTACGCTGGCAGTGGGTTTAACCACAAGCACGTCAGTGGCACTAGCTGTATGTAACGACTACCCAGGTACATGTCGAAAAGAAGGCCGATGAGCAAACTCGTCCGAACTCCTACTAAGCATGTCCGTGACAATCTCCATGCAGTCCGGTCTGTTCGTCTGAGAGTATCGCATGTAAGGTCTAGAGGGGTGGAAAAAATGTCAGACCCCTAATAACCAGACAAGTCATGTCGGTGTGGCTTAAGACCATCCGAGAATCTACTGGTCCAACCACCAGTAATTCTCAATCCGCCCTGGCCAGGGACTTATGGCGTTGACCAAACGATCACAGCGCGACATCGACTCCCTATACCGGGAGAGACAAATCCCCAACAGTCGCTCACTGCCTCCATATGGCTCGGGACTATACCCAATTAATACTTGTTTGCATGACTCAGTAAAGCCGTGGTAGGGTAGTAATCAAAGCACAGTGGGAACTCACATGAGACAAATGACGACCTCAGGTTGATAGACTATCTGCACTCATGTCATCAGAGAACTACTATCTGACACTAGGTATAATACCATCTATCCAGTCCTCGGCGAGTCTTGTCCGGTGTACTCACACCCAGTGAGCACCTATATACAATCGTAGGTGCACCTCACCAATGGCTGTGGGACCAATCCATCACCCCTCGTCAGGGTCTAGATATGTATACACTAGTCTACTCTGGAGTATCGATGCCTAGTCTCGATACTCCTATGACTAGGGACACTTTTAAGGATGTGCAATTGATTACCCAGCTCCCACAAGTATGATTGCCATCACAACACTGGTAGTCAGGCAAAGATCCTACGGACTTTATCAACATGTGTACAAGACATGAAATACAAAGTAAAACTATAACATGTTAAGATAAAGACAAACCAAATAGCGTACTATCATATCGAGTAAGATTGTCCTGTATATACATATCCCTAGCATCATATACAATGAAGGCCTCTAGGGCATACATATCCAATAATCTCTCACTTACACTAAGGCCTGTAATTGGCGTAATAAGTACCCACTATCTGCACTAGAGCCAGTTGCTGGCGTACCGCATGACCAACATTTCGAACAGTCTCTCGAACTGGACTTGAGGGATGGCCTTGGTGAATGGATCTGCCATGTTGTCTTTCGTATCCACTCTCCGCACCTCGATCTCCTGGTGATCTATGATCTTCCTGATCAGGTGATACCGCCTTAAGATATGTCTGGATTTCTGATGGGACCGTGGTTCCTTTTCCAAAACCATGGCTCCATTGTTATTATAATACAAAGGTATTGGATCAGCAATGGATGGAACCACCTGATGTTCAGTAATGAACTTCATCATCCAGACTGCCTCTTTTGCAGCATCACATGCAGCGATGTACTCAGCCTCCATCGTCGAGTCTGCTATGGTGTCCTGTTTGGAACTCTTTCAACAGACCGTCCCTCCATTTAGGGTAAACACATAATCCGAGATTGATTTAGAGTCATCCTTGTCACTTTGGAAGCCAGGATCGGTAAAAGCCCCGATCTGGAGGTCCCCATTACCGTACACCAGGAACATCTCCTTAGTCCTTTTGAGGTACTTAAGAATGTTCTTTACTGCTATCCAATATTTCTCACCTGGGTTAGACTGATACTTGCTTACCACGCTAAGTGCGTAAGCTACATCTGGTCTGGTACATAACATCGCATACATTATCGACCCTATCTTCGAAGCGTAGGGTACTATGGTTATGCGAGCCCTCTCCTCATCAGTTTTGGGAGACATCTCTTTGGAGAGGGTGATTTCATGACAAGCGGGAAAATTGCCGTACTTAGAATTGTAACACCTTAGAATGTGTTTTGTAGCTAATTATATTTTTATATATGGTTTTTACTATAAAGTTTACCAATTTGGTTTTTAATTATTTTATCCTATTTAATGAATATTTTATTATATTTTTCCTAGGCTTGCACACACTTATGCATGATAACTAGGTTGTTAAGTGTGGTTTAGCCATTTCTTAATCTAGTTTTAATTAATATTGTTTAGGTGTTTTAGGTTAAATAGTTATGGTTGTTTTAAAAATGAATTTGAATTTGAAATGGAATTTTAAATATTGTTTGAATGGTTGACCTTGGTGAGAGAGAGAGAGAGAGAGTGAGAATGGGGCATGATGGCTTTTGCCATGCTTCATTAAATGAGGAGAGAGAGAAGGGGGTTGACTTGCTTGTGTTCTCTCATTCTCTCACTCTCATTCTCTCACTCTCATTCTCTCACACAAAACACACACACACACACTCACCTGAACCCAGCAGCAGCATCTCCAGCTTCAGCAGCAGCAGCAGCACCAGCATCAGCAGCAGCTCCAGCTTCAGCAGCAGCAGTAGCAGCAACTGTAGCAGCAGCAGCCCCAGCCACTACAATAGCTCTTCTCCACTTCTTCACCTTCTTCTTAGGGTTCATTAGGGTATATTTCTGAACCCCATTTCATGTTTGCTTAAGTTGTGTGTGGTTTTGTGTCGATTAGTGTTAAATAGCTAATTTAGTGCTAGATTTTGGTGATTTGTGAGATGTTGTGGCAAAGTGAGGATTGTGTTGGTTAACCCTACTGGTTTAAGTGTTGTTAGGGTCACCTTAACTGAGTTTAACCCCAGATTACACTAAAATACCATAGGGTTTTCCTATTGTGCAAATTGGTGATTTTAAAGCGATATATTGGCAATCTGGAATCTGCTTTTGACCCGGGGCCTTCAGGACAAAATTGAGAAAATTGGGACATGTACAATAGGTATAGACACCACCACCAAAACACGAGCCCCTATTTCCCTAACCAGGCAGCAGATTTAATGTGTTTGGCAGCAAATTGCGGCTAAGTAAGGGGCAGGGGTGTTGGGGTCTTGGCTAGGGTTGTCTTCTGTGTTGTATAGTGTTTTGGCATGTCTAGTTTTGTAATATTTGACCTGTAGGAAAATCTGGGATCATATATCGTTTTTGGTGTTCGTTGTGTTTGCGCGATACGCGCGATACGTGAGAGGGTTCTGTGATCCAGCGTATCGCGGCGTGTCGCGATGGTTTTAGACGCGTACACACACGATTCAGTGTATCGTGCACACGCGCGTTTGGTTCGCGACGCGAGTTTCTCGTTTTGGTTCGATATCGCGTTTTGCGAGATATTTGGCTTATATATGATTTTCATGTCTTATTTGCAGGTTTGCAGGCAGGGACTATGGACACTGCTACAGGAGGGAGCACATGGTAGGATTCACCTAGTGCGGAGTGTAGGTGAGTAGATTTAACATCTACAGGGGAATCGCCCGCATGGCGTTATGCGTCTGGGCTAGGATTCTAATATTTGTCGCATATTCTACGTCATTGTTAGAATTGCGCTCTTACTTTATTTCCTTGATATAGCTGTACTGTGACTAGCAGCCGTAGGACACCGCACACATTATTGACGGTTCATGTTGCACTAGCACGGATTGTATGCTACACACACACCGTCAATAATTGCCATGTCACACACAACTCTTTATAGATACTATATTGCCTATCATACTTGACATCTACCTTATTGGTATACCTATAGTGTATCTTACCTTTAGTGATAGGTACATCTAAACCTTGCGAGACAACTACAGGTATACCTTGTACATATTTTACTTATACCCAGTAGGGTATACCATATCATTTGCTTATAGGTAGACACCTAAACTTAGCTGTACATTTTTTATTTCGCATACATCTGGTTTCAGCTACATATTTTCATTCATATGCTTGCATTTCGGATATATCGCACATATTGTTCCTGGATTTGCGCATTTATTTATTTGGATTTTACATGGTGTTTTCGGGATTTGGGAACCGTGGGAGTTCATGAAATTATGCAAACATTGAAAAACCCGGTTTCCTTGATATGATATTTGCGCGTCCACCATGAGTTTTATCGGTGCTGATTATATACTCCATATGAGGTGTGGTTGCCATATGAGAGTACATGGTGAGCCCGGTATGGTTCCCCTCGGCAAGAAGATCGATGGATTTTGCCGATTGAGCCTGGAGGCGGGCGAGTACCTACCGGTGACAGTACCCATGACTCGGCGGGGGATCACGGAGACACCGCTGGGAGTCATGTACGTATGCATGCGTCGAAAGGCGAGGGTCAGAGCTAGGCACTCGTGCTTTCGGGATAGCGTATGATACGTGATCTGGATTTCTGTGTCGATACTTGGCACATTGTTTTCATGATATTTCTTTTAATACCTTTGTATATATAACATGGGATTTAGCCGTTGTTATATATACCCTTACACCAATATTAGTGGAATGGGACGCTAATATATATGTATTGCCCCCATCATATTTATTTCTGCATATATATTTATTTAGGATGTTAGAAATTTACTTGAGATTCGACTTGGGATATAGGTGATTCATTGAGATTGGATATTGGATATGAAAGAGATTGATGATGTGTACATTCGGGATATAGGAGATCTATTCGATATTGTATATTGAGGTGGTGTGAGACTTATATGATGTGAGAGCCCAGTTTGGGGGCTGATTTGAGGATTTGGGGATTTGGTGTCTTGATGGATTGTGATCCGGCCACGATGTCAGGTTTCCGTGGAAATGACATATTCCACCCCATACCTCACACTTACCTTTTTTATGCACAGATTCATATATGGGTTGTACCTATTAGCGTACCCTTATGATAGTTGCATATCTACCTTTTCATATCCCTATTGCATAGTTATTGCATACTATTATCATGTCATCATTGCTTCACATATTGACTGCACTTTCCATTATTTTGCATTCACATAACATGTTATTATTGCAATCGCATACCTTAGATTCATGCTGTACGTACTTTCCTGCAATTACCTGCATATGTTATCTACTATTCACGAGTTGGCAACTCACCCCCGTTGTGCCACAGGTGTTTCAGGTTTTTCCCCAGAGTAGTCGAGGCAGGCTATTCAGCTATTCAACTTCTCATCTATCATCTTTTGCTACAGATATCGTATCAGCTCACAGTATACCATTTTGCTTAGGTGGGTTAGATGATTATCTGTATTTCATATTGTACATTCGTTGTATTTTGTACTCTCCATCTACTATTGTATTGTTGGCTTAGAGACTTGGTGAGGACGTTTTTGTGTATTATTTGTGGATTTGTCGCCTTTTTATATTCAGTTTCTTCCTATTGTCTCTTATTTCTTCGCTACGGCGTCGTATATTTATGATGTTATTGTTTTTCGTCTTGAGCTAGTTTTTACAAAAGGGGGTGTTTCCAAAATTTTAAAAAAAGAAAGTGGGACTTTTAAAGAATTTGGGTTGTAATTTCAAATGTTCCAAAAACTATACTATCTTTTCCGTATTTTCTTGGTTTAGATTTCTGGGTTTTGGCTTTCTTTTATTGCGTTACGTCTTTTGGCGTTGCGTAGTATTAGGACCGTCACGGGCCAATTTTGGGTCGTGACAAAGTTGGTATCATAGCGCTAGGTTTTACCTTTCGGAGTGTTGGATGACCTTAGTATGATGGAGTAGGTAGCTTAAGCAGAGTAACGTAGTGTGTGTATGTCTGCAGCATACCCATGATGCGGTGCTTTGCATTAAGTGACTTAAGTACAATTTGCTTGAAATTCCTTCCTTGATGATTCATATCCTTGAGATTCGATTCCTTATTCTCATCGAATAGTATGTCTATTTATAGCCTTGCCACCGATGACTATGGGGACTCAGAGTGATGCAGCGAGGGCTGGGGTCAGAGTTGGCTCGGGTGAGACGAGTACTGACCAGGATGGCACTCTAGTTGCACAGGTGCAGATGGATCAGCCTACGACATATACTATTGATAGACTTTTGGCAGAGATGCAGGACTTCCGCCAGACTATGAGTTCATTGGTTGATGTCGTTCAGGAGCTACGACAGGAGGTTGTTACCCCTGTTACTCAGTTGTCACTTACGATCAGCATGCAGCAGTCCGTCACCTACATAGCACCAGTGGTTGCAGCTCCAGTTGACGAGGCGTATATTCCAGAGGCTCAGAGAGTTCCAGGACAGTGGAGGACTCGTACTAGTGTACCAGCCCAGAGACAGAGGTTTGGTCGTCGAGACAGATTTCGTGGCCGTCGCGGGAGTAGCAGAGGCTTAGGATGATGATAGTCGTTCAGCTCTCATCCCCAGGATGGTCAGCAGTCAGCGAGTGGATGCTTTCGATGCGGAAGCCTTCAGCATTTCGTCAGGGATTATTCCTCAGCACGGCATCAGGATCGTACTCAGAGAGGCCGTGGACGTGGAAGGTTCGCTCAGAGGGCTCAGTCTACCAGAGGAGTTCATCCAGTTGCGGGTAGAGGGCAGACACAGGAGTTTGCTTCTACTCATCGGAACGTGCAGACGTCCAATGTGGAGTTCTCAGGTATCCTTAATTCGCATGTTCTTTTGATGTATTCATTTGTTCTTCATGCTTGTACCGTGGTTGGGTAGATTAGTCGTAGTTGTGTTAACTTCTGTCAGCGATTCTTTTGTTGCGCGACACGTATTTCAGTTGTGTGCCAATCGGATAGGAGATAGAGATTCGTCCGTCATTTTGATCCTTCTAGAGATGTTGGATTTGACGTTCTCCTGGGCACGGACTGGTTAACTACTTGCTAGGCGTCTGTGGACTACCGTGAGGAAACAGTCAAGTTTGTTTTCCCGGCAGGTCAGTTCTTGTTGTGCCGGCGGATAGTTGTGCCGCCTCTCACAGCTTGAATTCAGCCTTTTTCGCTAGTCGGCTACTGAGGAGATGTCGTGGATTCTTGGCGTTCATTTGTGATACCGGAGCCACAGTGGGATTGTTGGACCGGGTTCCTTTCGTGCGAGAGTTTTTCCGACGTTGTTCCGGATGAGCCGGCGAAGCTTGGGAGCTAAAGGATCAGCTGCAGAGTTGTGGTTTGGGGAGTTTTGTGCGTCTGAGTGTTTCGCTGTTGGAAGCTCCTATTCCTGTTCGTCAAGGAGAAAGACGGCAGTTTAGGGTTGCGTATCGACGGATCGTCAATTGAGCCGGCTTACGGTGCGGATAGGTATCCTTCACCTCGCCGTGACGATTTCTTCGATCAGCTCCAGAGTGTGAGACATTTTCTAAGTTTGCTTGGGATCAGGTCATCATTATTGCGGGTTCGGAGTGATGGCATTCCGAAGACTGCCTTGTGCGTGCTACGGGCCTTGTGTGTTTAGTGAGTCGTTGGATTCACTGATGCCCTAGCAACATTCGTAGATGTAATGAACCAGATTTCTGCAGGCCGTTCCTCTACCAGTTATTGTTGTGTTATTTACGACATTCTGGGGTATCTAATGTGCCTTGAGGAACAGGAGTAGCACTTAAGGATTTGTTATGCAGATACTGGGAGAGCACCAGTAGTTTGCTAAATTCTCGAAGTGTCCCTTCAGGCTTGTTCGTGTTGACTCCTAGGTCTTATAGTCATGGAAGACGGTTTCGTATAGTTCCGAGGGAGATCGTGGCCATACAACCTAAGCCCAGACTTGTGTGCAGGACGGAGGTCCGCCGATTTTTGGGCTTAGCAGGTTCTTACCGCCGTTTCGTGCAGGATTGCTAGGGTAGTGCTGCACCGTCGAATAAATTGACCGAGATGGAGATTTCTTTTCTGTAGACTGAGGCATGTGTGCGGAGTTTTCAGCAGTTGAAGATTCTGTTAAACAATTGCAACAGTTCTTTCTTTGTTTTTGGTTCGGGCGATTTTGTTGTTAACTGTAATGTTTCTTGAGTGGGGCTCAAGTGTGTACTGAGGTGACACTATAGAGTTATCGCTTTTGCTTCCCTACATTTGGAAGAAGTACGAGAAGGATATTCCACTCATGATCTGGAGATGGCCGCGGTGGTTTTGCGCTGGAGATTTGGAGACACTATCTGTTCGAGAGTCGTGTCAGATTTCCACGGACCACCAGAGCTTAATGCACATCTTCCTGCAGCAGATTTGATTGTTGTGATAGTCTTCTGCAGATCTACAGTTCTTTTGTGATCGTCGAGTATAGCTCTAGTTCGTCTCTACGGAGGGGACAGCTTGCTCATGTCCGCGCCCGACCACTTCCCTTAAATCGTTTTCGCGAGACACTGCCCGTCGATGCTCGTACGTCAGAGATACTTGAGCATATTCGACTGGGTAATGATTCGGAGACCTTGATTTGTGACAATGACATGCTAAGTTAGGGACACGTTTGTGTACCTGACATCGTCAGGTGGAGATGTATAATCCTAGAACATGCACATCTGTCAACTCCCTATATGCATTCAAGTTCCACCAACATTTAGCGTAACTTGTGAGATAGTTACGGGTGGACAGGGATATAAAGAGAAGTTTTGGGTTTCGTTTCAAGGTGTCTGCCTTGTTGTGTGCTTGGGTCGAGCATCTGAGGCCGGCTGGAGGGTTGCAATCTTTTACCGTTCCGAAGTAGGAGTGGGAGCAGATCTCCACGAATTTCTTTATGGTTTCTACCCAAGTTTAGTCAGGGTGTGACTCCATTCGGATTCTTGTCGTCTGGTTATACTCAGTTTGGTCAGTTGTTCTTTTTTAAGTGTTGTGTTTTTGTATTGATTGTTGTCAGCAGTTGGGGATCGTCACTCGCCATCGTTAGGGTTCTCCTTCGATAGCTGTTATCAAGAGAAACTCCAATTGGCCACCTTTACGTTTAGGGGTTAGGTCGTGTCGATCACCAGTCTGTTGTTTTCTGACTCTGCGTGAGTAGGATTTTGGACCCCAGCTAGTCTAGAGCTTCGGAGATGGTCCAGTTGTGTTAGGTCAGGATGGAAATTGTCCATTGCGAACAGAGGTCTTATGCCGACTGTGTTAGCCATAGACTCGAGTTCACAGGGACAGATCACGTATTCCTACGGACCTCCGATGAATGACGTGTTGGATTTTGGGAAGCTTGTTCCAGAATTTTGGTCCTTCTGAGATCCTATAAGCGAGTTAGTTTCGTTGCCCTTAATTTGGCACTTCCGTCCAGATTATTTGATTTTCACCCTGTATTCCTTGTGATGATGCTTTACAATTACCTTCATGACCTTTCTCACATAATTTGGCACCAGACCATTTGGCTTGGACGCGATCGTTTCGCTCACCGGCAGCCATTGTGTTAATGGCTCGGCAGGTGAAGGAACATCGGTCAAGGGTCTTGCCACCTGTGAAGAGTTTTTCTTGGGCGTAGCCGTATAGTGAGGTAGTCACTTGGGAGGCTGCGAGCGAGATTTGAGAGTTGTAATCTTCTCTTTGAAGGTACGCGTAACAGTATATTTTAAATTCGGGGACGAATTTCTTTTAAGGGGGGAGATTGTAACAACTTAGAATGTGTTTTGTAGCTAATTATATTTTTATATATGGTTTTTACTAAAAAGTTTATCAATTTGGTTTTTAATTATTTTATCCTATTAATGAATATTTTATTATATTTTTCTTAGGCTTGCACACATTTGTGCATGATAACTAGGTTGTTAAGTGTGGTTTAGCCATTTCTTAATCTAGTTTTAATTAATATTGTTTAGGTGTTTTGGGTTAAATAGTTATGGTTGCTTTAAAAATGAAAATGAATTTGAAATGGAATTTTAAATATTGTTTGAATGGTTGACCTTGGTGAGAGAGAGAAAGAGTGAGAATGGGGCATGATGGCTTTTGCAATGCTTCATTAAATGAGAAGAGAGAGAAGGGGGTTGACTTGCTTGTGTTCTCTCATTCTCTCACTCTCATTCTCTCACACAACACACACACACACACTCACCTGAACCCAGCAGCAGCAGCTCCAGCTTCAGCAGCAGCAGCTCCAGCTTCAGCAGCAGCTCCAGCTTCAGCAGCAGCAGTAGCAGCAACTGTAGCAGCAGCAGCCCCAGCCACTACAGCAGCTCTTCTCCACTTCTTCACCTGCTTCTTAGGGTTCATTAGGGTATATTTCTGAACCCCATTTCATGTTTATTTTTGCATATATATTTATTTAGGATGTTAGAAATTTACTTGAGATTCGACTTGGGATATAGGTGATTCATTGAGATTGGATATTGGATATGAAAGAGATTGATGATGTGTACATTCGGGATATAGGAGATCTATTCGATATTGTACATTGAGGTGATGTGAGACTTATATGATGTGAGAGCCCAGTTTGGGGGCTGATTTGAGGATTTGGGGATTTGGTGTCTTGATGGATTGTGATCCGGCCACGATATCAGGTTTCCGTGGAAATGACATATTCCACCCCATACCTCACACTTACCTTTTTTATGCACAGATTCATATATGGGTTGTATCTATTAGCGTACCCTTATGATAGTTGCATATCTACTTTTTCATATCCCTATTGCATAGTTATTGCATACTATTATCATGTCATCATTGCTTCACATATTGACTGCGCTTTCCATTATTTTGCATTCACATGACATGTTATTATTGCAATCGCATACCTTAGATTCATGCAGTACGTGCATTCCTGCGATTACCTGCATATGTTATCTACTATTCACGAGTTGGCAACTCACCCCCGTTGTGCCACAGGAGTTTCAGGTTTTTCCCCAGAGTAGTCGAGGCAGGTTATTCAGCTATTCAGCTTCTCATCTATCATGTTTTGCTACAGATATCGCATCAGCTCACAGTATACCATTTTGCTTAGGTGGGTTAGATGATTATCTGTATTTCATATTGTACATTCGTTGTATTTTGTACTCTCCATCTACTATTGTATTGTTGGCTTAGAGACTTGGTGAGGACGTTATTGTGTATTATTTGTGGATTTGTCGCCTTTTTATGTACAATTTCTTCCTATTGTCTCTTATTTCTTCGCTACGGCGTCGTATATTTATGATGTTATTGTTTTCCGTCTTGAGCTAGTTTTTACAAAAGGGGGTGTTGCCAAAATTTTAAAAAAAGAAAGTGGGACTTTTAAAGAATTTGGGTTGTGATTTCAAATGTTCCAAAAACTATACTATCTTTTCCGTATTTTCTTGGTTTAGATTTCTGGGTTTTAGTTTTCTTTTACTGCGTTACGTCTTTTGGCGTTGCGTAGTATTAGGGCCGTCACGGGCCAATTTGGGTCGTGACAAGAATCTTCCATACTAAACCTGTTTAGTATGGTGTCAATGTACCTCGCCTGTGAAAGTCCCTACATTCTTTTAGATCTATCACGATAGATCTTAATTCCCAGAATGTACGAGGCACCACCCAGGTCTTTCATAGAGAACTTTTGTGACAAGAACAGCTTGGCCGATTGTAGAATAGGAATATCATTTCCTATCAGGAGAATGTCATCAACGTATAAAACAAGGAATACCAAAGTTCTCCCTACAATATTCTTATAAATACAAGGTTCATCTACATTTTTGATAAAGTCAAATTATTTGACCGTCTCATCAAAGCAGATGTTCCAACTCCGCGATACTTGTTTTAATCCATAAATGGAATTGAGCAATTTGCACACATTTCCATTTCTCCCACTGTCTACGAAACCCTCTGGTTGATCCATATAAACACACTCTTCTAAACATCCATTTAGAAAGGCGGTTTTAACATCCATATGGCAGATGTCATAGTCATGGAAAGCAGTAATGGCAAGTAGGATCCGAATGGATTTAAGCATAGCCACTGGTGAAAAAGTTTCGTCATATTCCAATCCTGGTCTTTGACGAAAACCTTTCGCAACAAGTTTAGCTTTGTAGGTTTGTACCTGATCATCTACACTAATCTTTTTTTTGAAGATCCATTTGCATCCTACGGGTTTTACCCCAGCAGGAGAAAAATCCAAAGTCCAAACTTGGTTTGTGTACATGGATTCCATCTCGGATCGCATAGTATCCAGCCACTTCACCGAGTCTTTACTCGTGATGGCTTGCTGAAAACTAGTCGGCTCATCATCATCGATGATGCAATCTTCTCGATCCCCGTCTACGAGAAAACCTTAGTATCTCTCGGGCTGATGAGATTTCCTACTAGATCTGCGGAGTGGCGTAGGTATGTCCGGTTCTATTGAAATCTCAGGTTCTACTAAGTTTTCAGTAATAGTTTGTGGTTCTGGAATTTCATCTAGCTCTATTGAGCTCCCACTTATCTTTTTTTCGAGAAATTTAGTTTCCATGAGATACAAAGACTTTTTATTCCTCAGCGTGATAGAAATAATACCCTCTCGAATTCCTGGGGTATCCTACAAATTTACACAGTACTGAACGTGCTTCGAGTTTGTCCGGATGAACCTTTTTAACAAAGGAAAGACAACCCCATATCTTTAGATACTTAAGACAGGGTTTCTTCCCACTCCATATTTCATATGGAGTGGTAGGCACAGACTTAGTTGGAACCTTGTTCAATAGGTATGCAGCAGTTTCCAATGCATAACCCCAGAAGGAGGGCGTCAACTCAGCATTACTCATCATGGAACGCACCATATCAAGTAAGGTGCGATTTTGTCTTTCTGATATACCGTTGTGTTGTGGTGTGTATGGAGGAGTAAGCCGAGAGAGAATTCCATTCACTTTTAGATATTCCAGGAACTTGACACTTAAGTATTCACCGCCCCAATCGGATCGGAGCATCTTGATACTTTTGCCGGTTTGCTTTTCCGCTTCATTGTTATACTCTTGGAATTTCTCAAAGGTCTCGAATTTATGTTTCATTAAGAATACATGTCCATACCTTGAGAAATTATCTGTGAAAGTAATGAAGTAGGAATAGCCACTTCTTGCATGTGTAGACATTGGCCCACACACATCGCTGTGTATGAGTCCCAAGAGCTCAGTAGCTCTTTCTCCGTGTCCAGTGAACGGAGTTTTTTTCATCTTTGTTCTGATACATGATTGACAAGTTTTATATGATTGATACTCAAACGGATATAAGTATCCTTCTTTATGTACCTTAGTCGGTCATGTTTCATTGATATGACCAAGTCTACAATGCCATAAGAAGCTTGGTTTGATTCTGAAGCCTTTCATTTTAGTGTGTTTTGGACGTTGAAAACTTGATGTTGATTGAGAATGTATATTCCTTTACTAAGTGTATCTGACCCAACCAATTCATTATTTAGGTGAATGTTGATAACATTGCTTACAGGGGCAAAATTATATCCTTCATTTGATAATAAAGATACTGATATAATATTACACACTATACTGGGTACACAAAAGCCCACTCGCCAATCTAAGGGGATATTCTCCTACTGCAACAGCGTCCACACTGGCCCCATTGCCAACCCTGAGAGTCATATCACCTTTCCTCAAAACTCTACGGTTTCTCAGTGCCTGCAATGAATTACAGATGTGAGATTCTGATCCGCTTTCCAATACCCAGAAAGTAGAGTTTATAGAGAAGTAGTTTTTAATCACGAACACACCTGAAGCCGAAACCACAACTTGCTTCGTGGCCTTTAGGGTGTAGGGCGTTTTTCGTCACCCCATTGAGATGGGAATACGCACGCGCTTGTCAGGCGTACTACAGATTCCCCCTGCCTAGGGTAGGCCGGGGTTTAGTGATTGTGGGGATCCAAATCTCTGGCAGCCGCGGACTAAGCTGCCGTTAATTACCCCTCGCCTTTGGAGTGAGGGAACCTTCGATTGACGGGTTAAACTGGTCATGCGAACTCAATGTGCAGTGTACGTGTGTTGTGTTTTGAAAGGGGTTTTGGATATATCGGGAACCACGCAGAGTTTTTACGGGGGTCCCGCTACCCGGATAGCGGGCTGGGGGTCAAGAGGGCTAGCAGCCCCCTTGCGGGGTGCGGGGCAGCGCCCGGTTAAAAAAAAATTTTCTAACAGGGGCAGTGTCGTGGAGTATGTGTGTGTATACATATGTATACTGTAACAACCGAATCCAGTTATACCAATTTCTGTTGCCGTATGTGTGGTTTGTGGTGTTTAATTCATTTACTATATGGATGCGAATGGTAGTCTACTTTTTATTCGACCCGTTTACTTGAGCTTGTTGTTTCCTAGTTTTAGATTACCCTAACATTACATATTTTGCAAATAACAATTTCAGTCCCTTAAAAATAATTTAATAATACATGACATGGCCTGCTTGATACCCCTAACCCTGTGGTAGCGTCCTTGTATTGTGTTCTCGTCCCGTTCGGTGAAACAGACGTGTTTGGATGGCTACGCGCACGTACGTGCGTCCGTTCTTGGGGATATACATTTCTGTTAAATAATCTTTCATTTTAAATTTTGGAGCTTGCTGATAATTTTCGTATTTCAAATCCAAATTTTTGGACCCGACCCGGGGCAAATCTGAATTATTTTGTATCCCGCCAAATTCTAATTATTTTAAATTCTTTTTAAATTCGCTTATAATTTATTCTACAGACTCAGATTGATCTTTTACAGATAACGAAAATATTTTTAACAATAAAAATCTTTTTTTTCCCACAACCAATCACAATCCTTCTCTTTTTCACCCGACCCCACTTCTGATTCTCTCTCTCCCTCTTCCCTTCTCTCTTCTCTCTCTCTCTTCTCTCTCTCCACAGAAAAATAAAAAATTCTCTCTCGTCACTGTTCCTTCCTCTCTCACTCACTCCTCTCGATCTCGATTTTCGCTCTCCTCTCGATTCTTTCTCTCTCTTCCGTATCTCTCTCTTTCTCTCTCCTCTCTATATAATTCTCCTTCTTCTTTTTTCCTCAGAAACCCATCACCACGTAACCCATCCGCTGCCTCCACCTCGCCGTCGCCCTAACGCCGACGACGCCTTCCCGACCTCCTTATCCTCTCGTCACCCTCATCTCCATTCTCACCTCTGTCTTCACTCTCCTTCTCCGAGCCTTGCACGCACGTCGAGCGCCTGAGAGCACAGCCGAAGCCTGCACACCGCCTCACCGCGACGATCACCGGAATGATCTCGTCGCCGTCCACTGTCCCAGATCGACGCAGCGGTGAGCCTAGCACACTCCTTTCCTCCTCCTTCTTTCTTTCCTTCTTCCTTTCGTCTATTCCATTTTTTTTCTGTTCTGTGATTTGGGCCGCTGTCCCCTACAGGTTGTCCGCCGGAGCTCCGTCGACGCCGTCGACCATCACGACCCCTCCACAGACCACAGTGAGCCTCCTCTCCTCCATCCTCCTTCCCTTCTTCTCTTCTCCTTTTCTTTTATGCATTTCTCTTTATTTAGTTGTTCACTGCCTTTATTGGTTGCCGGAATCCGACCGTTCCGGCGATGATCCCGACAACCCAGCGAGGACCTCTGACCCGTGTGATCCCACTGTTCGTGGTTTGGACTCTTTCCGTGTACCGTGCACGCGTCGCGACTTTTCTCGCCGACGTGTGAAGTTCCGTACGCCGTATCGCAATCCATCGAGGAAAGTGAAAACTTGCTACATGCTATTTAAATTACTATATATGCTATTTAAATTACTATATACCCATTTGAGTGCACGTTAAACCTGTAGTTTACATTTAATACCATAATTTCCATTTTAACAGTTCGACGTCCCGTTATATCATTTTAGATTCATCGCTCGAAACATACCATATTGCATTTAGTTCTATTATACATAGTACCCACAATCATATTTAAATCATATAACAATTAGTTGCATAGCTCACAGTACCCCTTTTATTTTATACCCTGTCGGACGACCGTTTGCATACATCTAACCTGATTTATATTCCATTGCATCTTTAGATTATTTAGTACATATTAATATGATTTTAACATCCATATTTGTCATACTGTATTCATGTAATGTTGAAACTATCTCTTAAACTCAAACTGATAACCGTACATCTAAGTAGTTTAATCTGCACCTATTGCTTATCATATTACATATTCCAGTTTATTGTTCTATTAGTACCCATGCTTGTGATGTATACACATGCTTATGATAGTTTGATTATGAGCACCCGCATGACATCTTGTACACCCGGATATGACCTATTACACCTATTACTTGACACGACATGGTACCGTCCTACTCTTGACATAACATGACACCTTTATATATTACCTGGCTTGACCTGATGTACCATGGTCCTACCTGTTACCTGATCTTGAGTCTAATGCCAACAAACCTGACCTATTGTCCTTATGGACCGTTCCTGTTGTCTATCCAGACAAACCTGTACCTGCCTGATCCTGTGTTGGCATTAGCTCCAGATTATTTAATACATGACTTGAACACATATAACTTTGGGGTATGAGGAAATCAATGATGAAACTTGACTTGTAACTCGACAGTTGCTTGCTTATACTGATCAGTTTTGGAGGCTAGGCCGGCCTCGGGATGATGCTGCTGACATCGTTCGTCTTTACATATTCCTGTTTTAGTGCCTAGCGGCACGTCTCGGTTTCAGCCCGAGAGTCTTATACCGTGGTCCCGGGCATGCAAGGGATACTATTGAGTTACATCGATGATTCATCAAATTGATTTCAAAGACTTGAGACTATTCAACCCAATAGACCAGTTTAGATTACTCGCTATACACTGCCTTTCACTGCCTTGATTTATATTGTTGTTACACCTGCCTTACCATTTATGTTTTTACTTGCTTGTCTTGTTACCTTGTTTATATTTTATTACTTGATGACATGACGCGCTGACGTCTGGGTTTTGCATGGCCCAGATTCCATATCTTTGCTGCAATCCGAGCAGGAGTACTTCAACCAGCAGGCTGAGCAGTGAAGACTCAGTAGTAGTTAGTTCTTTTACTTTTCAGCATTTTATTCCTGATGTGAGCCCGCATTATGGGACATACATTCCAGTTATTCTTGTATTGGATCTTTTGCTTCCGCATTATTTATTCTTGACTCATTTTATTTTGGCTTATGGATATGTGCTAGATAGTTTTATTTTTGTTCTTGATATCTCTACAGCCGTAATGTGACTGTGGAAGGATAATTCCTATCCACAGGTAGCATGATTAGCTATGTCATGTGCCTACCTTAGCGTACTCTGGGAAGCGGGACATGACATGGTTCTTTTGGTATCAGAGACATAGGTTAATCGGGTTAATTCTTTTGTAGTTAGGTATTCGACCTAATACACGAATCAGAATACTCGTGATTAGGAAACATGTCCTGCCACCTTACCGTTTTACCGTTCTTGAATGTAACCTCTTCCTGATTATACTTTTACGGTATGCAAACTTCCTTTGCATATCGACTCGAAACCTGGTTCCTTGTTTATCTCTAGAACTTAGGCGACTTGGGTGGAGTTATGTGATTGTAGCTATGATACCGCGGCATAGTTACAATGCGGTACTCTATTTAAGTAACTTGGAGTTCTAGCCTTGATCTACATTTTTGAATCTGTTTATCATGCTAATCCTTGAGTGTTTTGATTTCAGGAATATGGCAGACAAGAATCTGAAGACGTACCAAAGGCGTGTTGACGAAGCCGCTATGCTTGGAGTAATACGTGGAATGTTGGAGAATCAAAAGCGACAGACCGAGCTGATCCAACAGCAAGCTGAATCTTTTCAGGAAGGTTTGCGGACCGTTCAGCAGTCCGTGAACAATATTGTGGCCAGACCAGGAGACCATGTGGGAACCGTAGCAGATTTTAGGAGACTGGGTCCGTCTGTCTTTACTGGTTTGGAGGAGCCGTTGCCAGCGGAGCAGTGGCTAGTTGACACAGAGAACTTACTCATTGCGGCGCAGATTCTATATGATAAAAGGGTGGATATGGTACAAATCCAGTTAGTGGATTACACCCATGAATGGTGGCCTGTGGAAGAGACCCGCTTGCCCAAGCCGATCAAGTGGGCAGATTTTTCGAAGAGTTTCCTGGAGAAGTTCTTCCCGCGGACTGCACAGGAGGAAATGGAAGAGAAGTTCATTAGTTTAAAGCAGAACGGTGCACCTGTAGATGTACATGTAGCGGAGTGGACGCGGCTCAGTAGATTCGCTGGACCGTTGGTTACCGATGATGCTGATAGGGCAAGGAGATTCATGCGCAGTTTGGATATGGACATCCAGAGGCAGATTTTCTCCCTGGGTGACCACTTTCTCACAGGTACTTACGGCAGTCCGAGAACAGCAGAGCTTATCTGGGAAGACTAGGAATTCACAGCAGGCAGCAGTTACAGTACGGAAGCCTGCATTTTCACCAAACCGAGCACATGGACACAGAGGTATTCCAGTGAACCGTCGTGGTGTAACACCTATGAAGAGGCCTGCTTTCACTGATCAGAGAAAGAGCGTGATTTGTAACTACTGTTATTTACCCGGACATTTGCAAAGGGAATGTCGCAGGATGCGGGGACTCTGTTTGGTTTGTGGATCGGCGGATCATACTATTAACTCTTGTCCGTCGAAGCTTCGCACAAAGGATGATCTTCAAAAGCCGCCGCAGAAACTTTTTCCGGGACAGAAGCAGCTGACTCAGGGACCCAATCAAGCTCGAGCATTTACCCTGACGGCTAAGGAAGCCAAGGCTTCAGGAGAAGTTGTTTCAGGTATTCTACTTGTTCATGGTTTTCCAGCATTAGCGTTATTTGATTCTGGTGCATCCCATTGTTTTATGTCGTCCAAGTTTATAGCTACACACTCGATTACCTGCACGACCCTGTCTAGTTTCTGGGACATATACACTGGGAATAGGAAAATCATATCTAGTACGGAGTGTAAAGATTGTGCAGTTGTTGTTTGCGGACGGGAACTTTTTGCAGATTTCTTGGTGCTTGATATGGGCAGCTATGAAGTCGTCTTGGGAATGGATTTTCTCGGCACTTTCAATGCTCGCATTGATTGTAGGGAAAGGAAAGTAATTTTCCAGATTCCCGGACATCCAGAGTTTACCTTTATTGGAGGAAGCAGTTCTGTCGGGCCAGTCGAGCTTAGGGCTAGGCCGACAACTAATGTTCTTTCGTCGATGGAGGTTGATAAAAGTGAAGCGCCAGCTGTCGTTCGAGATTTCAGGGACGTGTTCGAGGACATATCAAGTTTACCACCGAAACGAGACGTGGAGTTCGTAATTGATCTTGTTCCTGGTGCAGCGCCAGTATCTAAAGCGTATTATCCAATGGTACCAGTAGAGTTGGAAGAAGTTAAGAAGCAGGTTACCGAATTACTTGAGAAGAGTTGGATTCGAAGCAATAACTCACCTTGGGGAGCTCCAGTTCTTCTAGTCAAGAAGAAAGATGGCACAAGAAAGATGTGCATCGACTATCGAGAATTAAACCGGGTGACTATTAAGAACAAGTACCCGATCTCTCGCATTGGAGAATTATTTGAGCAGCTTAGTGACGCGAGGGTATTCTCGAAACTGGACATGTGATCCGGATATCATCAGGTCCGAGTGAAAACAGAAGATATTTTCAAGACGGCGTTCCGAACTCGGTATGGACATTATGAGTACTTAGTGATGTCCTTCGGAGTAACGAATGCACCGGCGATATTCATGGACTTGATAAACCGAATCTTTTCACCATTTTTGGACCAGTTTATTGTGGTGTTCATCGACGATATTCTGGTCTATTCGATGAGTATTGAAGAGCATGCAGAACATTTGAAGATCGCACTGCAGACGCTGAGGCAAGAAAAATTATATGCAAAGATGAGTAAGTGCGAGTTTTGGCTGGAAGAAGTAAAGTTTTTGGGGCATGTTGTGTCTGGCGATGGAATCGCCGTTGATCCCGAAAAGATTACAGCAGTTCGAGATTGGCCGGTTTCGAAGAATGTTGCGGAGATAAGAAGCTTTCTTGAACTAGCTGGGTATTACAGAAGATTTGTGGAGAACTTTGCTCGTCTGGCGGAGCCGTTGACCAAGCTTACGCGCAAGGAGGTACCTTTTTGTGTGGACGGATAGGTGTGCATCAGCTTTCGAGGCGTTAAAGCAAAAATTGATAACCGCTCCTATTCTGACCGTGCCAGACAGTTCCGGAGGATTGGTGATTCACAGCGACATATCTGAGAAAGGATTGGGATGTGTTTTGATGCAGCATAGGAAGGTTGTAGCGTACGCATCGAGACAGTTGAAGACCCATGAGAAGAATAACCCAACTCATGACTTGGAGCTTGCGGCTGTGATTTTCGCTTTGAAGATTTGGAGACACTACCTTTTGGGCGAAAGGGTCAAGGTTTTCACTGATCACAAAAGCTTGAAGTATGTGTTCACGCAGAAAGAGCTTAATATGAGGCAACATAGATGGTTGGAGCTGATGGCTGACTACGATCTTGATCTTAAGTACCATCCGGGGAAGGTTAATGTCGTGCCGGATGCGCTCAGTCGGTTACCAGCAATTCAGATGTTGACTGCACAGAAGGAACTCATTGAAGAATTTCGAAGATTTGATTTAGAGGCTGTGCTACCGCATTCTTCGGGACAGTTGATGCAGCTGAGGTACATTCATCGTTGGTCAAGAATATTAAAGCAGCGTAGTTGCAGGACCCTAGATTGCAAAAGTTTCGAGAACAGGTTGAAGCTAGAGTTTGAACAGATTTACTGATCCCTGAAGATGGTTCGTTAAGATATGGTAGCCGTTTGTGTGTGCCGAAGGGAGATATTCGCGAAGAACTTATGAAGGAGGCGCATAGTTCAGCTTATTCCGTACATCCAGGAGGCACGAAGATGTACCGAGATATACGACAGCATTTCTGGTAGGAAGGCATGAAACGGGAGATTGCCCGCTTTGTGGCAAAATGCTTGGTGTGTCAGTAAGTTAAGGCTGAACATCAAAGGGTTGCTGGTTTATTGCAACCACTTCCGATTCCTCAGTGGAAGTGGGAACATATAACCATGGATTTCGTGACAGCTCTCCCGCGGAGTCCAAAAGGCAACAATGCAGTGTGGGTGATTGTTGATCGTTTGACCAAGGCAGCTCATTTCATTCCTTTTTGGGTTGGTCAATCAACAGAAACTTTGGCAGAACGGTACATGCAGGAGATTGTAAGATTGCATGGAGTACCGGTGAGCATCGTGTCCGACCGTAACACTCGGTTCTTATCACACTTTTAGAGGAGCTTACAGGAAAGTTTAGAGACTCGATTGAAGTTTACCACAGCTTATCATCCTCAAACAGATGGCCAGTCGGAGAGAACGATCCAAACTCTTGAAGATATGTTGAGAGCTTGCATGTTGGATTTCAAGGGTTCATGGGAGGATCATCTACATTTAGTGGAGTTTTTTTACAACAACAGTTTCCAGCCGACTATACAGATGGCTCCATTCGAACCTTTATATGGTCGCAAGTGCCGTTCACCTGTTTGTTGGGACGATATCGGTGAACGAAGATTGTTGTGACCAGATTTGGTTGTGCAGACCGTTGAGAAAGTTAACGCTATCCGGAATCATATGAAAGCAGCACAAGACAGAAAGAAGAGTTGGGCAGATACGTCGAGAAGACCTCTAGAGTTCGTCGTGGGTGATTTGGTATTCTTGAAGATATCACCGACTAGAGGGGTGATTCATTTCGGAAGTCGAGAAAAGCTCAATCCTCGATTCATCGGACCCTTTGAGATTTTGGAGCGTGTTGGTGAGGTAGCGTATCGATTGGCGTTACCGCAATCCTTGGCGAATGTGCATGATGTGTTTCACGTATCTCAACTCCGTAAGTATGATCGAGATGAAACACATGTGTTGGATCATTCGGAGCTGATTGTACGAGAAGACTTGACTTTTGAGGAGCGACCGATTACAATTGTGGATCGAAGGGAAAAGGTTCTTAAGAACAAGGTTATCCCTCTTGTACTTGTTTCTTGGGGAAATCGCTCACATGGAGAGTCAACTTGGAAACGAGAAGATGAAATTCGGCAGAAGTTTCCCCATCTTTTCTTGTAATTTGTTGGTCATTTATCCTTTTTGTGTTCTTGGAATTTCGAGGACGAAATTCTTTTTGTAGTTGGGTATAATGTAACAACCGAATCCAGTTATACCAATTTCTGTTGCCGTATGTGTGGTTTGTGGTGTTTAATTCATTTACTATGTGGATGCGAAAGGTAGTCTACTTTTTATTCGACCCGTTTACTTGAGCTTGTTGTTTTCTAGTTTTAGATTACCTTAACATTACATATTTTGCATATAACAATTTAAGTCCCTTAAAAATAATTTAATAATACATGACATGGCCTGCTTGATATCCCTAATCCTGTGGTAGCGTCCTTGCATTGTGTTCTCGTCCCGTTCAGTGAAACGGACGTGTTTGGATGACTACGCGCACATATGTGCGTCCGTTCTTGGGGGTATGCATTTCTGTTAAATAATCTTTCATTTTAAATTTTGGAGCTTGCTGATAATTTTCGTATTTCAAATCCAAATTTTTGGACCCGACCCGGGGGCAAATCTGAATTATTTTGTATCCCGCCAAATTCTAATTATTTTAAATTCTTTTTAAATTCGCTTATAATTTATTCTACAGACTCGGATTGATCTTTTACAGATAACGAAAATATTTTTTAACAATAAAAATCTTTTTCTTTTTCCCACAACCAATCACAATCCTTCTCTTTTTCACCCGACCCCACTTCTGATTCTCTCTCTCCCTCTTCCCTTCTCTTTCTCTCTCTTCTCTCTTTCTCTCTCCACAGAAAAATACAAAATTCTCTCTCGTCACTGTTCCTTCCACTCTCTCACACTCCTCTCGATCTCGATTTTCTCTCTCCTCTCGATTCTCTCTCTCTCTCTCTTCCGTATCTCTCTCTTTCTCTCTCCTTTCTATATAATTCTCCTTCTTTTTTCCTCAGAAACCCATCACCACGTATCCCAGCCACTGCCTCCACCACGCCGTCGCCCTAACGCCGACGACGCCTTCCCGACCTCCTTATCCTCTCGTCACCCTCATCTCCATTCTCACCTCTGTCTTCACTCTCCTTCTCCGAGCCCTGCACGCGCGTCGAGCGCCTGAGAGCACAGCCGAAGCCTGCACACCGCCTCACCCCGACGATCACCGGAGTGATCTCGTCGCCGTCCACTGTCCCAAATCGACGCAGCGGTGAGCCTAGCACACTCCTTTCCTCCTCCTTCTTTCTTTCCTTCTTCCTTTCGTTTATTCCATTTTTTCTGTTCTGTGATTTGGGCCGCTGTCCCCTACAGGTTGTCCGCTGGAGCTCCGTCGACACCGTCGACCATCACGACCCCTCCACAGACCACAGTGAGCCTCCTCTCCTCCATCCTCCTTCCCTTCTTCTCTTCTCCTTTTCTTTTATGCATTTCTCTTTATTTAGTTGTTCACTGCCTTTATTGGTTGCCGGAATCCGACCGTTCCGGCGACGATCCCGACGACCCAGCGAGGACCTCTGACCCGTGTGATCCCACTGTTCGTGGTTTGGACTCTTTCTGTGTACCGTGAGCGCGTTGTGACTTTTCATGCCGACGTGTGAAGTTCCGTACGCCGTATCGCAATCCGTCGAGGCAAGTGAAAACTTGCTACATACTATTTAAATTACTATATATGCTATTTAAATTACTATATACCCATTTGAGTGCATGTTAAACCTGTAGTTTACATTTAATACCATAATTTCCATTTTAACAGTTCGACGTCCCGTTATATCATTTTAGATTCATCGCTCGAAACATACCATATTGCATTTAGTTCTATTATACATAGTACCCACAATCATATTTAAATCATATAACAATTAGTTGCATAGCTCACAGTACCCTTTTTATTTTATACCCTGTCGGACGACCGTTTGCATACATCTAACCTGATTTATATTCCATTGCATCTTCAGATTATTTAATACATATTAACATGATTTTAACATCCATATTTGTCATACTGTATTCATGTAATGTTGAAACTATCTTTTAAACTCAAAGTTATAACCGTACATCTAAGTAGTTTAATCTGCACCTATTGCTTATCATATTAAATGTTCCAGTTTATTGTTCTATTAGTACCCATGCTTGTGATGTATACACATGCTTATGATAGTTTGATTATGAGCACCCATATGACATCTTGTGCACCCAGATATGACCTATTACACCTATTACTTGACATGATATGGTACCGTCCCACTCTTGACATAACATGACACCTTTATATATTACCTGGCTTTACCTAATGTACCATGCTCCTACCTGTTACCTGATCTTGAGTCTAATGCCAACAAACCTGACCTGTTGTCCTTACAGACCGTTCCTGTTGTCTATCCAGACAAATCTGTACCTGCCTGATCCTGTGTTGGCATTAGCTCCAGATTATTTAATACATGACTTGAACACATATAACTTTAGGGTATGGGGAAATCAATGATGAAACCTGACTTGTAACTCGACAGTTGCTTGCTTATACTGATCAGTTTTAGAGGTTAGGCCAGCCTCGGGATGATGCTGCTGACATCGTTCATCTTTAAATATTCCTGTTTTAATGCCTAGCGGCACGTCTCGGTTTCAGCCCGAAAGTCTTAGACCGTGGTCCCGGGCATGCACGGGATACTATTGAGTTACATCGATGATTCATCAAATTGATTTCAAAGACTTGAGACTATTCAACCCAATAGACCAGTTTAGATTACTCGCTGTACACTGCCTTTCACTGCCTTGATTTATATTGTTGTTACACCTGCCTTACCATTTATGTTTTTACTTGCATGTCTTGTTACCTTGTTTATATTTTATTACTTGATGACATGACGCGCTGACGTCTGAGTTTTGCATGGCCCAGATTCCGTACCTTTGCTGCAGTCCGAGCAGGAGTACTTCAGCCAGCAAGCTAAGCAGTGAGGACTCAGTAGTAGTTAGTTCTTTTACTTTTCAGCATTTTATTCCTGATGTGAGCCCGCATTATGGGACATACATTCCAGTTATTCTTGTATTGGATCTTTTGCTTCCGCATTATTTATTCTTGACTCATTTTATTTTGGCTTATGGACATGTGCTAGATAGTTTTATTTTTGTTTTTGATATCTCTACAGCCGTAATGTGACTGTGAAAGGATAATTGCTATCCACAGGTAGCATGGTTGGCTATGTCACATGCCTACCTTAGCATACTCTGGGAAGCGGGGCGTGACATACACATATGTATATATATGTATATATATAAAAAAAAGGGGAAAGACATCCAAAGGATGCGTGGGGCCAGCGTCTGCGCTTTGAGCGTTAGCGCACCACGTGTCAGCACGTGAGTGCTCGGAAGCTAGCGCTATCGCGCCATGTGTCAGCGCGTGGGGGCTCGGACGCTAGCGCTCTGAGCGCAAGAGCGCTAGCGCACCGAGCGATAGCGCGCCACGTGTCAGCACGTGGACGCTCTGGCACTAGCGCTTTGGGTGCTAGCGCTCTGAGCGCAAGAGCGCAAGCGCACCGAGCGCATATGGACGCTCGAGCGCTTATGGACGCTCGAGCGCTAGCACTTTGGGCGCTAGCGCTCTGGGCGCAAGCGCGCAAGCGCGCCGCGTGTCAGCACGTGGGCGCTCGGGCGCTAGCGCTCTAGGCGCAAGAGCGCTAGCGCTCTGGGCGCTAGCGCGCCACGTGTCAGCACGTTGGCACTCGAGCAGCAAAAGGGACTTGGTCCCTGCAATGGGAGTTGTACTCCTAGAAAAGAGCACTTATTAAACTCCCAGGATGTTTTGAAGCTGATGAAGGGTTTCTCCCCTTAAGCCCTAGTTCTTTCCCCAAAGTGAGGTTTCTGGAGATGGGTCTCCTTCTTCCTCCTTTGTTTGGCCGGATCTTGAAGATCAAGATATGTGGGATTTTAAAAAAATCTCTTCTTTTTGAGATCTGATGGTAGATCCAAGTTCCCCTTTGTGGGTTTTATGGTGAAAAACTATTTATTTTTAAAAAAAAAGAGTAAAACTCTTGATTTAATTCAAGAGAAAGAAGAAGGTTTGGAACCTTCAGAAAGAGGAAAGAGGCACAAACCCTAGGTTTTTTAGAGAATGAAAAGTATTCTTTATTCATCATCATGTTGCCTTATATAGGCTTACATATTTACATATAGCCCCTTGGGCTTTGCAAAATGGCATTTTTCCCATCCCATGGCTCATGTGCCATTTCTTTTTGCATATAAGCCATGGGCTTACAAAAATTTGGCTTTATGCCCATAAAAAAAATACATCAAAATTATTTTTTACATGATTTGCATGGGGAGGCCGGCCGCTTCATGTTCCAGCTCGACTCGGGTATGGGCCCACTTGATCTGGGCTGGGGCCCACCTGGCTTGGGGTTGACCTTGACTTTGACTTGGTCAACCGGGGTGCAATTTTTTACCCCAACAAAGTGCCCTCCATCAATAAATGCACACCACATATGTGGGTCGTGTGCATGAAATTGATGGATCTTCTTTTATGTGGAGGCGACTTTCTTTAGTTCCCACTTTTTGGGATGCACTGCCTTTTCTACGACATGGACGGTCGACGCTTGATGCGTCTCCAAGACGGAGTGTCCGTGGTAGACGTTTCCCTGGCCCGGAGTGATTTAGTAGACGTGCCCCCAGCACGGAGTGTCGCTGGTCGACGTTTCCCCGAGGCGGAGTGTTGGCTGGTTGACGTGCCCCAGAGACGGAGTGTCTGCGGGCTGACGTGTCCCCAAGATAGAGTGTCTGCTGGCTGACGTGTCCCCGGCACGGAGTGTCTGCTTGACGTTTCCCCGAAGCGGAGTATCGGCTGGTTGACGTGTCCCCGAGACGGAGTGTCTGTTGTCGATGTGCCCCCGGCACGGAGTGTCTGCTTGACGTTTTCCCGAGGCGGAGTATCGGCTGGTTGACGTGTCCCCGAGACAGAGTGTCTATTGTCGATGTGCCCCCGGCACGGAGTGTCTACTTGACGTTTCCCCAAGGCGGAGTATCGGCTGGTTGACGTGTCCCCGAGACGGAGTGTCTGTTGTCGATGTGCCCTCGGCACGGAGTGTCTTCTTGACGTTTCCCCGAAGCGGAGTATCGGCTGGTTGACGCGTCCCCGAGACGGAGTGTCTGTTGTCGATGTGCCCCCGGCACGGAGTGTCTGCTTGACGTTTCACCAAGGCAGAGTATCGGCTGGTTGATGTGTCCCCGAGACGGAGTGTCTGTTGTCGATGTACCCCCGACACGGAGTGTCTACTTGACGTTTCCCCGAGGCGGAGTATCGGCTGGTTGACGTATCCCCGAGACGGAGTGTCTGCTTGACGTTTCCCTGAGGTGGAGTATCGGCTGGTTGACGTGTCCCCAAGACGGAGTGTCTGTTGTCAATATGCCCTCGGCACGGAGTGTCTGCTTGACGTTTCCCCGAGGCGGAGTATCGGCTGGTTGACGTGTCCCCGAGACGGAGTGTCTGTTGTAGATGTGCCCGTGGCACGGAGTGTCTGCTTGACGTTTCCCCGAGGCGGAGTATCGGCTGGTTGACGTGTCCCCGAGATGGAATGTCTGTTGTCGATGTGCCCCCGGCACGGAGTGTCTGCTTGACGTTTCCCCGAAGCGGAGTATCGGCTGGTTGACGTGTCCCCGAGACGGAGTGTGTGTTGTCGATGTGCCCCCGGCATGGAGTGTCTGCTTGACGTTTCCCCGAGGTGGAGTATCGGATGGTTGATGTGTCCCCAAGACGGAGTGTCTGTTGTCGATGTGCCCCCGGCACGGAGTGTCTGCTTGACGTTTCCCCAAGGCGGAGTATCGGCTGGTTGACGTGTCCCCGAGACGGAGTGTCTGTTGTCGATGTGCCCCCGACACGGAGTGTCTGCTTGACGTTTCCCCGAGGCGGAGTACCGGCTGGTTGACGCAGAGGTCGATGTTGGAATTGGTTGGCTTGATTTGTTTGATTTGAGTCGACATCAGTATCGCTACACTGGAATATGGTACCAGGAGCGAATCATCATCTGTCTTTGAGAGGATTTGGGGATTGTTTTTTTTATTTGGCATTTGCATTGCTGCACCGGAATAATGCCAGGAGCAACTCATCATTTGCCCCAGAAGGATTTAGGAATTGGTGGCTTAGGAAACAGGTTTAGATCCCTATCACCTAAGGCTTTTCAATTTTATGGGCCGTGAGGGTCCCATAAAAGCATTTTCTCCCTACGGATCGTAAGGATCCCGTAGGTGTATTTTCTCCCTAAGAGTCGTGAGGACTCTTAAGTGTGTGGCTCCTTTGTGAGTCGTTGGGATCTCACACGGGAATTTTCTCCTCACAAAGTCGAGAGAACTTTGTGAGTGCATTTCATCTCTTTTTCACGAGTTTTCGCCCTTTCGGGTTTTCACAAACTCGCCGGCAGCCCTGCTATTTTTACTCACGGAGCCCTTTCGGGTTTTTATCCGTGCCCCTTTTGCTTGTGGACATACCTTTTTTGCTATTTTCTTTGTTTTTTTTAATTTAATTATTTTTTGTGGGACTTTGAATGCGGTCTCACCGGTAGGACTTGGGAGAGATTGGGATCGTTTTACGCCCGTAGATTGTATACGGTTTTGCAAGATGTATGATCCAGACCGTAGGGCCTAAAAAATTTCGGACTTTGTTGGCTCTGCATCGCTGCACTGGAATATGGTACCAGGAGCGACTCATCATTCGCCGTTGGGTTATGGGATTTGGAATTTGGTTGGCGTCTGCATCGCTGCACTGGAATATGGTACCAGGAGCGACTCATCATTCGCCGTTGGGGTATAGGATTTAGAATTTGGTTGGCGTCTGCATCGCTGCACTGGAATATGGTACCAAGAGCGACGCATCATTCGCCGTTGGGGCATAGGATTTAGAATTTGGTTGGTGTCTGCATCGCTGCACTGGAATATGGTACCAGGAGCGACTCATCATTCGCCATTGGGGTATGGGATTTGGAATTTGGTTGGCGTCTGCATCGCTGCACTGGAATATGGTACCAGGAGCGACTCATCATTCGCCGTTGGGGCATGGGATTTAGAATTTGGTTAGCGTCTGCATCGCTGCACTGGAATATGGTACCAGGAGTGACTCATCATTCGCCATTGGGGTATGGTATTTGGAATTTGGTTGGCGTCTGCATCGCTGCACTGGAATATGGTACCATGAGCAACTCATCATTCGCCACTTGGGGATTGGGGAGCGATGGCTTAGGAGACAGGTTTGGATCTCTATCACCTAAGGCTTTTCAATTTTATGGGTCGTAAGGGTCCCATAAAAGCATTTTCTCCCTACGGGTCGTAAGGATCCCGTAGGTGTATTTTCTCCTTAGGAGTCGTGAGGACTCCCAAGTGTGTTTTTCCTTTGTGAGTCGTAAGGATCCAACGAAGGTTTGTTCTCCTCATGCATCGTGAGGACACATGAGTGGGTCTTCCCAATAGACCATAATTCCAAGGGCGGAGACCAGCCGCGTAACTGGTGATTACAGTGGGGCATGGGTATGATGAGAATTATTTGAGCCCGTGGATTGTATAGGTAGTCAATTTGGGGACTGGCCGTAGGGCTAGGAGAATTTTGGGAAATTGGATTTTGGTTGGCGTCTGCATCGCTGCACTGGAATATGGTACCAGGAGCGACTCATCATTCGCCGTTGTTTTGTTTTTTTGTCTTGTTTTTGTTTTTTTGTTTTTACCGCGATTACTCTATCATTTCAGCTTTTCTTATCGCGAAGATCATGATTGCCCTATTATTTCGGCTTTTATTCGCGGTTGCCCAATCATTTCGGCTTTATTTTACTCGCTGATTTTTATTGCGTGTTGCCCCATCATTTCGGCTTTTCTTTATTTCTCTTTTATTTACACATTTTTTTGTTTATTTACATATATATATATATATATATATATATATATTTTACATTCCCAATTTAACGATTTAGAGGTCGGCGGTTCCCAGTTTAATGAAATAGTGGTCAACTGTTTTCAGAGAAAGGCAGATGTCCGAGAAAATCAGTTTCACGAAGAACTTCGGTCTCCGTTTGTATGAAATTAGCGGTCGCAGCTTGATCGTTTGTTAACACGTCAGGGGACAATGATATTTCTCCCGCCTTATATTGTTTCTCGACCCAATCGTTGAAGATGTAACATTCTTCAATAGTGTGCCCCAGCACTCGGTGGTATGGGCAAAAGTTGGGATGATCAGTCTTGTTCGCTTCATCTAGCCTTTTTGGTTCTGGTAGCCGCAGGCCATTCTTCAGAGTATCTTTGAAAATTTTGTGGACCTTGTCCCTTTGGAAAGAGTAGATCTTATTTCTTTTTTCCTATAAAGTTGGCTCTCGAGATTTGTTAGTTTTTGCTCCGCCCGCTCTCTGCTTATTTAGAGAATCGGTGCTGTTAGAACTCCCGCCCTTTCGGTTGTCGTCCCTCCAAGGTTTCGGTCTGTTTGTGAACTGAAGATCCTGAGTGGACTCGGGCTTTGAGCGTTCCAACATTTGGACCTTTTTGGTCAGCTCTTGGAATGTTTTAAGGCCTGCGGTGCACAGGAAAGGTTTCATCCAGTCCTGCAGATTTTCAATAAGAAGACTGACGGATTAGTCTTGCTCCAATGGCGGTTCATATTTGACAGAGAGATTGCGCCATCGGACTATAAAATCCATGTTGCTTTCGTTGTTCTTTGGCTCGGTCCTTACGAGGTCGGCAATGGTGATTTTATCACTGACACTCATGAACCTTTGCTTGAACATGGATTCTATTTGAGCGAACGTCGTGATCGAGTCATCTGGTATGCTTGCATACCAATCGAAAGCAACATCCGTCAAGCTATTAACAAACTGACGGATAAAGAGCGCATCATTGCCCCCAGTATTTGCGCACGATGCTTTAAATTGGGCAATGTGCCGGTTCGCATTTCCCGTCCCATCGAACCTTTCAAATTTGGGGACGACATAGCCAGTGGGAAACTCCACAAGATCGTACCGAGCAGGATATGGTCTCCCGCTACTGCCGGCATCTTTTTGCTCTCCGGCTTCGGCTACCAATGTTTTGACTTTGTTGGCAACCAAATCCATGATTTGATCTTGAGTTAGCGGGTTGCTGTCATTGGCCGCCAAGACATTTCCCGAGACAGGATGCGACTGGCTTTCATGCAGTCCGCCTGCCTTTGGATTTAAGGGAATAGGCGTCGGCTGTCTTGGGACACCGTTTCCCGGTTCATGAGCAGGGCCCCGCGCTTGATTGGGCGGCTGAGAGGCAAGTTGGGCCGTGAGCTGTAAGACGACATTTGTCAAGTCGTCAATTTTTGAGTAGAGCTTGGCCATCTCCTTGTCTTTGCTTCTGAGCTGTTTTCAGAGCTCTTGAAGCAGCTCTTTCTCCGCGGTCCTGGGGCGGAAAGTCAGCTCATCTTCGCTGTCCGAGCTTGACTCTTTATGGACCGAAAGGCCTTTCTGCCTATCATCCTCATTGGGAGGATTTTCATCATCCAGTGGAGGCGGCTGTTCTTGGGAAGCGGCAACGATATTCACACCAGGTTGGATTTGAAATGTGGTGGCCCCATCCTTGCTTTTGCTGCGAAGGTTGTCGCTGGGACGCGTGCCCACCATATAGACGGTATGGATAACACATTCAGCCATCCTTTCATCACTGGCAGCTTATTTCGCGAAGCGGTCCGGGCTTTGGAAATTCACAAATTTTAACATGGCCGGAGCCCTATCCCTTTTGTTGGCTCTGTATCTGAGCCGCTTTTGCCTCAGCTTCTCTGTCTTGAGCGCTTGGCAGGTTTCTGCTCTCCGGGAAGCCACCATAGGCTGAGTGATGGGGAGCTTAGAGAAGATACCCAATTGAGCAGTTGTCAGGAGCATCGCCGGAACTTGCTCGAGATGCCTCGTTGCTTTGTTGGTGTTGATGGCCTTGCCCCCAGCTGGGGCCAAGGAGAGACATTCAAACACCGACTTGCGTTTGAGTTGGGGCATCTTCGAGACCTCCACATTTGGCCTTTTGCTTTTCGAGACCGGCTTGTCTGTCACCGGGCCTTGAGGTGCAGGGATGGCATTAGCCGAGACAAGTAGGATAAAGCCGAATGGTAGCGGCGGCTCTTCCCATTGTCGCCCGAGACTGGCCGGAAGGACCGTCCTGGCGTCCATCTTTATCGTGTGGAAGATGGGAGCCGTGCTGAGAGCCGAGATTATCTTTGGAGACATTGTTGAAAAGTGGTTTCTTGAAAACCTGCATGAAAGAGCAATATTTTAGTATTAATATAAATATGTATATTGATTGAGTTCGC
The DNA here is from genome assembly GCA_030015575.1 of Agapanthus africanus. Lineage (NCBI taxonomy): Eukaryota > Viridiplantae > Streptophyta > Magnoliopsida > Asparagales > Amaryllidaceae > Agapanthus > Agapanthus africanus. The sequence goes on along the minus strand of JASDDO010000008.1, from coordinate 435,295,405 downwards.
ATGAACGTTTAACCCGAAATATGGGAGGAGAGATTGGTCCCATCGGGCGTGCCAGAATCTGTAGGGTGTTTTTCGTCACCCCATTGAGATGGGAATACGCGCACGCTTGTCAGGCATACTACAGATTCCCCCTGCCTAGGGTAGGCCGGGGTTTAGTGATTGTGGGGATCCGAATCTCCGGCAGCCGCGGACTAAGCTGCCGTTAATTACCCCTCGCCTTTGGAGCGAGGGAACCTTCGATTGATAGGTTAAACTGGTCATGCGAACTCAATGTGCAGTGTACGTGTATTGTGTTTTAAAAAGGGGTTTTGGATATATCGGGAGCCACACAGAGTTTTTACGGGGGCAGTGTCGTGGAGTATGTGTGTGTGTACATATGTATACATATGTATATATATATATATATATATATATATATATATATATATGTATATATATAAAAAAAAGGGAAAGGCATCCAATGGATGCGTGGGGCCAGCGCCAGCGCTTTGAGCGTTAGCGCACCACGTGTCAGCACGTGAGCGCCCGGGCGCTAGCGCGCCACGTGTCAGCGCGTAGGGGCTCGGGCGCTAGCGCTCTGAGCGCACGAGCGCTAGCGCGCCACGTGTCAGCACATGGGCGCTCGGGCGCTAGCGCTTTAGGCGCTAGCGCTCTGAGCGCAAGAGCGCTAGCGCACCGAGCGCTAGCGCGCCACGTGTCAGCACGTGCTCTGAGCGCAAGAGCGCTAGCACACCGAGCGCTAGCACGCCACGTGTCAGCACGTAGACGCTCGGGAGCTAGCGCTTTGGGCACTAGCGCTCTGAGCGCTTTGGGCGCTAGCGCTCTGAGCGCAAGCACACTAGAGCTAGCGCGCCATGTGTCAGCACGTGAGCGCTCGGGCGCTAGCGATCTAGGCGCCAGCGTTCTGGGCGCTAGCGCGCCACGTGTCAGCATGTGGGCACTCGAGCAGCAAAAGGGACTTGGTCCCTGCAATGGGAGTTGTACCCCCAGAAAAGAGCACTTATTAAATTCCTAGGATGTTTTGAAGCTGATGAAGGGCTTCTCCTCTTGAGCCCTAGTTCTTTCCCCAAAGTGAGGTTTCTGGAGATGGGTCTCCTTCTTCCTCCTTTGTTTGGCCGGATCTTGAAGATCAAGAGATGTGGGAATTTAAAAAAATCTCTTCTTTTTGAGATCTGATGGTAGATCCAAGCTCCCCTTTGTGGGTTTTATGGTGAAAAACTATTTAGTTTTGAAAAAAGAAGAGTAAAACTTTTGATTTAATTCAAGAGAAAGAAGAAGGTTTGGAACCTTCAGAAAGGGGAAAGAGGCACAAACCCTAGGTTTTTTGGAGAATGAAAAGTATTCTTTATTCATCATCATGTTACCTTATATAGGCTTACATATTTACATATAGCCCCTTGGGCTTTGCAAAATGGCATTTTGCCCATCCCATGGCTCATGTGCCATTTTTTTTTGCACATAAGCCATGGGCTTACAAAAATTTGGCTTTATGCCCATAAAAAAAATACATCAAAATTATTTTTAACATGATTTGCATGGGGAAGCCGGCCGCTTCATGTTCCGGCTCGACTCGGGCATGGGCCCACTTGATCTTGGCTTGGGCCCACCTGGCTTGGGGTTGACCTTGACTTTGACTTGGTCAACCGAGGTGCAATTTTCGACCCCAACATAGGACTCTGTAGTCCTTCTTCTAATGTCCATTTTTGTGATAATAGAAGCACTCTTCCTTTGTTGCTGCTCCCCTTATCTTTTCCTTTCCCTTTCCCTGCACCTTCTGCACACCTCCCCTCGGTTTGGTAGGGGCCTTCTTCTTCTTCCCCTTGGTCTTAGGCTTGGATTTTGCATAAGAAGATCCTCCAACAAACAGAGCGGGCGTTTTCTTATTTTTGTTCAAGGTGCCCTCTGTCATCCTCAACATGTTGAGGAGCTCAGGAAGTGAAACTTCCAAACTATTCATATTGAAATTCAATATGAACTGGGCATAGGTGGAAGGAAGGGACTGTAGAATTAAGTCGATGTACAACTCATTCTCCAATGTGGTTCCCAGGTCCGCGAGCTCTTCGATGAGAGAAATCATCTTTAGGATGTGGTCCCCAACAGATGATCTGATAGCCAATGTCGCTTGAAATAATTTTTTCGATGTCTTGTATCTTGCGATACGAGATTGCTCTCCATATAATTCTTTGGTATGGAAGAAGATGGAAGCAAGGTCCATTTTCTCGTGTCGACTCTGATGCTCATTATCCATGGAGGCCAGCATGAGGCACTTGGCTTTCGCGCAATCAAGATCCCAGGTCTTACGGACCTCAATGTTCGAGACCAAGGATTCTAGACCGGGAACAGGGGGAGCTGCCGCCGTGAGGACATATGCGACCTTATCATATGTAAGGGCCATTTGGACATTCCTCAGCTAGTCTTTATAGTTTGGCCCAGTCAATATGTTTTTATCTAGCATGAGCTTAAATCCAGTCATGGTCGCTGCAATTAGGAGAGAGAGAAAAGAAACACTTAGCATATGCTGTTGCAAGTTTAGATTGGTTATTAATTTATCTAAACAGGTTGGCTCCCACTGTTTCCTCTAATTCTCCTTCAAACCCTAAAAGAAGAATTAGTCAGGATTAATCGCACGTCATAATACTTGCTTAACCTTTCGGCCAGACTAGTGTCGGTACTTCGAGAAAGGTTTTCCAACCCTTTCATGAAGTTCTTTAATTATATAAGCTCTTTTTTCTGGAGGCGTAGCCCCACTAACACCGTTCTAGGCACATACTTGGTTTATAACATTGATTGTTAAGTGAAAAAATCTCCGAAAAAGTAGTGGATACTCACGGTAGGATTAGGATCCAACTATCATTGTATGATGATTTTGAAGGAAGCCTACCAAAAACACCACACTCCCGAAGGTATGCAACATTAGCAAGTTCCCTTTATGTTTGAAACTCCTGATGTGATTTTTGCCCCGAGCACTTATTACCTTGACAAAGGTCAAAACATCATAAGTCGCAAGTCAATTTCAACCCGTCATTATCCAGATTAATTTGGACCCATTTGTACAAGCTCTTGACGAAGGCCAAAACAGTTGTATGCTTGTCCTGAATTAATGCATCTATCTATGCTACAGACAAGCACCCACTAGCTACCAAACACTATCCCTTGGTGAAGGCCAAAACACATAGCATGAATACTAGTAGATTCCTATCTGAAATGACGGAAGGCTACGGCTGGTTTTTGGCGAAAACCGTGAACGTAATGAACTTGATATAGTCGAAGGAACCGGATAGCTTTTGAAAAGGAGTGGTTTAAGCTCCACTTTTAAAAGTTATTTTTGAGGAATACCGAGAGGTTTTTCAATTGTTCCAATGACTTTAGATTTTAGGTTTTTTTTCTTTGCATTAATCAATATTAATGCGGTCCCATCATTTATCCCTATCATTGCAGAAAGAAACGAAAATAGAACGTATGCTTTTGCCATCCGCATTCGCCACGGATCCCCGTCATGCACCGTTAGGTTACTTAACTGATGGCAGAGCGGGGGTTGGCCTAGTGCGGGTGCAAAACATAAGCAACGTTTATTATATACAATATATATATCAATTCGTCACACGCAATAATAAGAATTCCGGATCCCAGAATCATAGATGAATATATTGGATATACTAGGATTTCCGTGTTTCGTTTTAGCCTATAACGAAACACCTCCACGGTCGTGATGAATATCCAAACCCCACCCTATGCCCCTACAGATGCGGCAAACTATCCGCCAAATTCCCGAAGTTGTAACGTTTTAGAAATCGTTATGCGAATTTTTCCGTTTTAGGGTAAAATAGTCGGTATTTTCCGTTTTAACCCGATTGTGATCAAACTTCCGTATAAATTTGCCGGCACCTAGTTTAGCTAAAATAAAGCTAGTGCGCGAACTTTGGGGGGGGGTAAATGGAAAGTTTTGGTTCACGTAGAATTTTTCCCTGATAAAATATTATTTTAAGTAGTAAATTATGCACGTAAAATTGGGAAATTTCTTCTATGAGATTTATTGCTAATCAAATCACCAAAGTGAGTTTAGAACCTTCTTTTTAAATATCTAGATTTTTCTTTTGGACAAAAGGATTTGAATTTAAAAAGAAAAGAAAAGAAAGAAAGGTGGCAATATTGCATTTAATGATACATTTATTGTATTTTGCTAGAAATTTCTCCATTTTTATTACACAAATACCCCCCCTTCCCCCATCACCTTTGGCCGAGCCTCTTCCCCCATTTCTGCCCAAAATATTTCCTAGCTCAATTTCTTCATTTTCCAAGATCAAAAACTCATCAAAAATCCAAAAATAAATCCAAAAATTCCTAAATAAAAATAAAACCATCATTCTCTTCACTAACTAGCTTTGATCTTCATGAAAAATTTGATTTTTTTTTTAGGATAAGGTTAATGGAATCTTGTGCTATGATTTGTTCTTAAGAGCTATAATTTTTTATCTTAATCCTTTATTAATATGTTTAAATCTTGATTTAGCTATTTAATTGGTTATTATAGCTTTTAAACTCTTGATTAATTCATTATTCATAATTTTTAGGAAATTCAAGTTAGGGTAAAACTTGATGAAGTGTTTAATGTTAATTTATGTTTAAGAAAACTTATTCTAGTGGTGCAATATGATAATTATTGTTAATTACTACTTTGCCTAATTAGAAATTTTGCTTACTAGGTTTTTGCTAAAACTTAATTAGCAAGTTTTAAAAATATGGAAGGGTTTGGATAGCTTAGTTAAGCTATTATATGATGTTTGAAATCGCTAGAATTGTTAAATTTCTAGACTTGTGCTAAATTAAGAGAAAATGATATAAGCTGCTTACTAGCTTTTCGGTAAAATTTGGCGTGGATTTTAAATGAAATTGGAGATAACGTAAATATTAATACATACGATATTTATTGTGTTTGTAAATGCGTATTGGTATTATTGGGTTTTAATGTGGCAGTTTTCATGTATAGCGACCCTATTTAGGATTTCGGCAATGTTTTCCGGTATTTGGATTCTTGGTTTGAGTTTTGGATGTGGTATTTGGTCGTTGGATGTTTGTACGTCAACGACAAGTGTAGTTGATTGTTTTGCATGTGTAGGCTATAGGTTCTAACCTATGAGCGCACCGCGTGCCGTATTTTGGATTTCGGAATTTGATGTTAATAGCTTTGCGAATTCGTATTGATTGCCTTCACGTGGATTCCGAGACGACGAAGCGCATCGACTACGGCTAAGCGAGGAGTTTAGAAGGTGAGTAGATTTATATCTACCGAGAAAGTCGGGTGGATGGCGTATAGCACCCCCGCAAATAGTGGATTGGAAGATCGTTGATTATTATATCCTGATAAATGTTATGAGACTGACATGATTGTAGAATTGTAAAAGATAATGTGATAGAAGTGGACACTAGTGAACACATTGGCTTAGAAGAATGTGAAATGATAAGTGAATCATGATATATACGATTTTGAAAGAGAACAAGTGTGATGTTCATTTAATGTGTCGCAAGATATTAATGTAATGAACGAGTATACGATGTGATATGATGACTTAGTGTGATATGTCATTATATGGATTCGAGTCGATATGTGATGGTTGATACCTTTGTAGGTCCCCTGATACGAGATTGACATGGTTGTGACCTGAGAGATTAGTATATATTTATTTATGGATAATGATTGCATAATGAGTGATATGCCGTACGAGACTTAGATCCGTACCCCGTTGTTGCATAGGTTGATAGAATCCCTATTCGTTAATGCCGCTGTACGTTAGATTACCGTACGCGATGACTTTTACCTGTTGATTTATCCATACCCTTGATTAGAGGATGTCGTACGATAGATTATACCGTACGTGATGTTGTGAGGCTGGATGCCGATTGATAGATTCACCGACTCGGTCTTGTTGATATGTATACCCTATAGCATTTGATTCATTATATGCGTTATGCTGCATTCATGCTATTCTCATTGTATTTCTTATACATGTGCTAGTACACCTACACCATTATCGATGATGCGTATGTTACACATACACAGATTTGTCGGCTCACATACTTCTTCATCGATAATTGCTATGTCACTTACACAGTAGAATTGCTACATCATGCTATGATATACTGCCATGTTCATATCGCTGAGCTAGGTTGCATGATATACTGACATGTACACCCACATACTCTGCTACAGCTACATGTACAACATGCCTACATATTGACATGTGATATTGAAACAGTACTTATTGTGCTTATGAGATGCATCATACATACCTGCTTACATGTAGATATTTAAACCTTGCTACAATTACATGTACACTTCATATGATGCTGCACTTGATTTCGGAGGATTTGGAAACCGCAAGATATATTTTTAAAGCTGGATTCATTTAAAAGAGCAGTTTCCCTTTATATGCTCATATTGCTGTTTTATATTGCATATATCAGTTTTTCATGGATTTTTCACATGGAGATATGGATTTCATGTGATTTATGGATTTGAGAACCGTGGGGGTATTTTAAGAAACTATGTATCTGTTTGAAAACCCAGTTTCTCTTGATATGATATTTTGATGCGTCTATCATGAGATTTCTCGGTTATGAGATTACATTCTTTGATATCCTCATATTTACCTGCATATGCTTTTATGATATTTATATACAGGAGTTGTTGTGTCAGTGGTTGATACGTGGACGAGATCCACTGCATATATGCATTGATTTTATTGTTGGACGAGATCCACCTGCATACATGCATTGATTCATTGTTGGATGATATACACTTGCTGTTAGGCATTTATCTTATGTTGGCATATATACAGATTTGGTCACCCTAGATATCATAGTATTACCTTTATGATATAGTTGACATAGGAATCGTTGTTTATTTCGTTTTCTACCTGTTGATGTTTTCTACTCACGAGTTGGTAACTCACCCCCATTGTGCCTCAGTTCTTGCAGGTTGTCCGTTCGGATCAGTAGCAGCATTGCTGGCACACAGCTTGCTTTCGGGTGTTTTGCTTTGGTAGGTGGTACATGTTGGATCGTGCTCCTCTTATACTTGTTATTCATATTGTATCTAGTCACTCCATCAATTCAGAAACTAGAAATTGTATATGTTGCAGGCTTAGAAGACTTGTAGTTGCGAGACTTGAGCGATAGGTTTTTATGTTAGCTTTTGGGGTTGAGGTCTTGCTTTACATTATTTCTTACTGTGGATCTTCGCCGTTGGGCGTCGTATACTTGTTATTTATATTTGTGGTATTGTTTCCGCCGTTGGGCGTGTTTTTTCTTCCGTTTGGGATACTTTCATTATATTCTTTGTTGTACCCATTTTCGGGGCTAGTTTTTACAAAGGAGGTGCTGCCGAAATTTTTATGAAAACCAAGGAAAAGAGTTAAGTGAAGTTTTAAGGATTTTTACTTAAGTTTCTAAATGTTGTATCAATATTTTCTTTACTTACTTCAGTTGTAAGGTTTAGATTTCTGGGTTTCGGCTTACTTAGGTTACGTTATGCCTGTAGACGTTGCGTAATTTAAGTGCCGGTCACGAGCTAATATTTTTGGGTCGTGACAAAGTTGATATTAGAGCGCTAGATTTAACCTTAGTTCGAGTCTAGGTTTGACTATGTGGTGTCTAGGGCAGGTATAATTGGAACCTAGGCTTGACCTTACGGAACTTAGACTTGAACAAGGGGGTGTTACACCCGAACTTTCGTTTCATAGACAGACCCTGATTGATGGAGTAGGTAGCTTGAGTAGAGTGACGTACCATACGTATGTTCCATGGCATATTTACGATACGATACTCCACTTAAGTGACCTCAGTATGTACATATCTTGAGACTGGTGATTTTCTTCGTTCATTTGATTATACATCCTTTGAGATACTTGATTTTATTCGCTTCCATAATCATACTCTCAGTGATTTGACTCTTCCTTATGATCATGTATTCATTTCGGGATCCGTTGCCTCTTTCAGCCCTTGATCTTTTCGTCGATACTTGATTGAGGTTCCTGTCACCATGGTTTGAGCGCAGATTGAGCTGCTGTTGGTGTTGCGGTCAGGCGAGCTCGTCGTGGATGAGAACTGACCATCGTGTTTTCTAATGACATGGGAACGTATCGATGTAGTGTTGTGTTGTGACCCCGTGTTTGAGACGAGTGTGCGGTCTAGTACCGGATGATCGGGCCTTTGTTAGAGGCTGCCTGTTGGGAGAGGACTTTTCATGTACAGCGTACCCCAGAGATTATGATGTCATCTACCGTGCAGACAGATGACCCAGCTGTTGCTGAGATTGATGTGATGCCGCTTCCAGAGATTACGAGCTGAGATCGCGGGAGCTTTCAGGCAGCGAGGCGACAGGTGATAGCTAGTCTATCTTGAGTTGGGAAACGAATGTAATTCGTCTGATTGATGCGCTGACACAGGCCCATTTGAGTTGAAGATTGCCAGTGTGGAGAATCTTACTCAGGTCTAGTGTAGACTGACCCAGAGATGACCGTTGATGTATCGTCCATCCTTGAGGATTGAGGCAATTGTTTAGCATGCGGACAAAGGATATTCACATGTCGTCTAGGCGGAGTTGAAAGGTTCGAATGAATGTCAGAAAACCCATTTTCCCAAGTTTAATATATTCGGAAGGACATGCAAGTGCTTCTGTGGACCCTCTAGAAGAATGAAACCCTAACTCGACGTGATGACCATGAAACCGCTTTTGAACCTTATGGTTTGCGGCAGTTTAGCGGTGCCATCAGTAAGGCTTAGGTCAGCCCTTCTACGGTCGGTCCATAGGTACTGTGGCATATACTGAATATTATTAAACCGTGCTCAGGTGTTGAGTTCTCGGAAAAATTTTGGGACTTTTGATGACTCGATCAAAAAGTTTAACGCCGTCCGGATATTCTGTGATAGGAGATCAGCAACAAGACCAGCTTCAGATAGAGGACCTCACCCAGGTGTGTTGTGAGTTGATCGAGAACGGACGAGTATTGGGTATTCCTCCGATTGTTGGGACGGGGTCCCTAGGACGTGTTCGGCTAGATATCTTCGATAGAGTGATGAAGATACCGTGTTCGTAGTTCGAGTCCGTGTGAGAGACTCCGGATTGACTGTAGCCGAGAACATTTGCGGTACGCAGATAGCATGATGCGACGTCAAGTGGACGATAATGAAGACGAGTGGAGTAAGAGGTTCATGCGAGATGTTAACGAGCTGTTGTTACTCCCCGTTGAGATTGGAGATCAGATATGTGTACAAAGGCGTTGAGATACGGCCAGTTTCCGAGGAAAAGTTGTGGTGAGAACGTAGATGTCCAAAGAACGAGAAAGATTATATAAGAGTACCGGCCTCCATATAGTTCGGCGTAGGCGAGATCGGAAGAGACCTTGAGCCGGTTCCTTCCATGACACTGCTGCAATAAGATTTGCACCGAGGATCAGATATGTTACGTGTATTCTAAGGACCCAGAGACAGAGGACACCAGACCGTGGGCAGGAAGCGAGCTGATGTTCTTGCTCTGCCAGTTTGGACGCATCGACTTTTTCTTCGATATTGTAGGAGGTGTACCTCAATGTCATTTGTTGCGATTTGCGTTGTGATCCGAGTATCACGCTTATATCGCTTGGATTTTGTGTTTCTTGATATTTTGTGCACTATGGCTGCACCTACTGGGTATTTTCATTTTGTGCATAGTTATTGCACTTGATATACGTTTTACACACTGTGGTACTGGTTTATGATTTGTGCATATTTATTTGCACTTGATATTGATTTTGTGCCTTAGCTGCACATGTTTATGATTTCGCGGATTTCATACAGTTGATTTGATATGTGCGTGTGGTACGCACTTGATTTGATTTTTGCACTCGGTATAGCTCATATGTGCTTGCAGTACATTGATACGTGTTCTCAGCATCCAGTTGCACACTTTTATGATTTTTATACACCTTGGTACGTTCGTGTGGTTTTCATACGCATTGGAGTTATTGATGATATTTCGTGCACTGGATGCATAGGATTTGATATTTCATACACTGGATGCATAGGATTTGATATTTCGTGCACTGGATGAACAGGATTTGATATTTCATGCACTGGATGCACAGGATTGGTGTTTCGTGCATTGGTTGCACCCGATTTATACCTTTGAGAATTCATTTTACCGGATTTGTGTTTTCGTGCGCGTGTGTACTTGATGTTCGTTTTCTTGCATGCTACTGCACTTGATGCTTATTACGGAACTGACGCGCTTGGGTTGGATTTTGCGCATATTGGGCGCTTGATTTAGATTTTTCTTCGTGCATGTGGGATGCACTTGATTCAGATTTTATTCGTGCATGACGAATGCACTTGAGTTGGATTTTCGCGCATGTTGAGTGCATGTTATGAGATGTGATTTGTGCACACCGGATGCACTCGTTTAGGATTTTAGTTCGTGCATGATAGTTGCACTGGATTGAGATTTTCGTGCACTATAGATGCACTAGATGTTGTTGTCGTCCACACCTGTTGCATTGGACAGATGTTTTCGTGCACACCCGTTGCACTTAGTTACTTTCGTGCATATTGGCACTTGTAGTTGGGTTTGAATTCCATGCGCACCAGACGTACGTGATTGTTGGATACGCCTTTTGAGGCCAATTTTGCTTTGAGCACTTTGTTTACATGATGAGGCCTATACTTTGTAGTACCTTAACAGGACTGATCCGAGGAGGTACCTGTGTACTTTGCATGCATAAAAAGTTTACCAAGAGATTTCAAAATGGAGCTATAGTCTCGCTATTTTTTACGTGTCTGCGAGTGACACGAACGTTTACAAATAGAACCTTTTGGGATATTTCAAAAAGGCGGGACGCATATTTTGGCAAAACATGTATGCTAGTATATTATTACTTTACAGATGAGCGTCCGCCACTTTTGCCGTGAGTTACGCATTACGCGACAATTCAGAAAAGGTTATGCATATGATTTATTCGGTTTTTTGAGATTTTTCAAACAGAATGCGTACTATATATGTATTATAGTATTTGATTAGGGCATATGGGATTTCGGTAGGGGATTTGAGATCTGTACCTCCTTTGTGATGCCGATGATATGCGTGCAAGTCCGTTGATTTGTGTAACGCTTGACGGAGATCGGTTTTGAGTTTCATACTCATTTTTCCGGCACAGGATGCATTGTGGTTTTCTGTTTCTTCCGTGATTTCGGAGCCCCGTTGTTTGAGCTGTTTATTAAAATGTTTTAGCATTTGGAGGTTTAAATTTAAATTCGGGGACCGAATTTCTTTAAGGTGGGAAGATTGTAACGTTTTAGAAATCGTTATGCGAATTTTTCCGTTTTAGGGTAAAATAGTCGGTATTTTCCGTTTTAACCCGATTGTGATCAAAGTTCTATATAAACTTGCCGGCACCTAGTTTAGCTAATATAAAACTAGTGTGCAAACTTTGGGGGTAAATGGGAAGTTTTGGTTCACGTAGAATTTTTCCCTGATAAAATATTATTTTAAGTAGTAAATTATGCACATAAAATTGGGAAATTTCTTCTATGAGATTTATTGCTAATCAAATCACCAAAGTGAGTTTAGAACCTTCTTTTTAAATATCTAGATTTTTCTTTTGGACAAAAGGATTTGAATTTAAAAAGAAAAGAAAAGAAAGAAAGGTGGCAATATTGCATTTAATGATGCATTTATTGTATTTTGCTAGAAACTTCTCCATTTTTATTACACAAATACCCCTCCCCCATCTCCTTTGACCGAGCCTCTTCCCCCATTTCTGCCCAAAATATTTCCTAGCTCAATTTCTTCATTTTCCAAGATCAAAAATCCCAAAATAAATCAAAAAATTCCTAAATAAAAATAAAACCATCATTCTCTTCACTAACTAGCTTTGATCTTCATGAAAATTTTGATTTTTTTTGGAGGATAAGGTTGATGGAATTTTGTGCCAGGATTTGTTCTTAAGAGGTATAATTTCTTATCTTAATCCTTAATTAATATGTTTAAATCTTGATTTAGCTATTTAATTGGTTATTATAGCTTTTAAACTCTTGATTAATTCATTATTCATAATTTTTAGGAAATTCAAGTTAGGGTAAAACTTGATGAAGTGTTTAATGTTAATTTGTGTTTAAGAAAACTTATTCTAGTGGTGCAATATGATAATTATTGTTAATTACTACTTTGCCTAATTAGAAATTTTGGTTACTATGTTTTTGCTAAAACTTAATTAGTAAGTTTTAAAAATATGGAAGTTGTTTGGATAGCTTAGTTAAGCAATTATACGTTGTTTGAAATCGCTAGAATTGTTAAATTTCTAGACTTGTGCTAAATTGAGAGAAAATAATATAAGCTGCTTACTAGCTTTTCGGTAAAATTTGGCGTGGGTTTTAAATGAAATTAGAGATGACGTAAATATTAATACATACGATATTTATTGTGTTTGTAAATGCGTATTGGTATTATTGGGTTTTAATGTGGCAGTTTTCATGTATAGCGACCCTATTTAGGGTTTCGGCAATGTTCTCCGGTATTTGGATTCTTGGTTTGAGTTTTGGATGTGGTATTTGGTCGTTGGATGTTTGTACGTCAACGACAAGTATAGTTGATTGTTTTGCATGTGTAGGCTATAGGTTCTAACCTATGAGCGTGCCATGTGCCGTATTTTGGATTTCGGAATTTGATATTAATAGCTTTGGGAATTCGTATTAATTGTAGGTACCTTCGTGTGGATTCCGAGACGACGAAGCGCATCGACTACGGCTAAGCGAGGAGTTTAGCAGGTGAGTAGATTTATATCTACTGGGAAAGTTGGGTGGATGGCGTATAGCACCCCCGCAAATAGTGGATTGGAAGATCGTTGATTATTATATCCTGATAAATGTTATGACACTGACATGATTGTAGAATTGTAAAAGATAATGTGATAGAAGTGGACACTAGTGAACACATTGGCTTAGGAGAATATGAAATGATAAGTGAATCATGATATGTACAATTTTGAAAGAGAACAGGTGTGATGTTCATTTAATGTGTCGCGAGATATTAATGTGATGAACGAGTATACGATGTGATATGATGACTTAGTGTGATATGTCATTATATGGATTCGAGTCGATATGTGATGGTTGATACCTTTGTAGGTCCCCTGATATGAGATTGACATGGTTGTGACCTGAGGATTGGTATATATTTATTTATGGATAATGATTGCATAATGAGTGATATGCCGTACAAGACTTAGATCCGTACCCCGATATTGTATAGGTTGATAGAATCCCTATTCGTTAATGCCGATGTACGTTAGATTACCGTACGCGATGGCTTTTACCTGTTGATTTATCCATACCCTTGATTAGAGGATGTCGTACGATGGATTTCACCGTACGTGATGTTGTGAGGCTAGATGCCGATTGATAGATTCACCGACTCGGTCTTGTTGATATGTATACCCTATAGCATTTGATTCATTATATTCATTATGCTGCATTCATGCTATTCTCATTGCATTTCTTATACCTGTGCTAGCACACCTACACCGTTATCGATGATGCGTATGTTACACATACACAGATTTGCCGGCTCACACACTTCTTCATCGATAATTGCTATGTCACTTACACAGTAGAATTGCTACATCATGCTATGATATACTGCCATGTTCATATCGCTGAGCTAGGTTGCATGATATACTGACATGTACACCCGCATACTCTGCTACAGCTACATGTACATCATGCCTACATATAGACATGTGATATTGAGACATTGCTTATTGTGCTTATGAGATGCATCATACATATCTGCTTACATGTAGATACTTAAACCTTGCTACAATTACATGTACACTTCATAAGATGCTGCACTTGATTTCGGAGGATTTGGGAACCGCAAGATATATTTTTAAAGCTGGATTCATTTAAAAGAGCGGTTTTCCCTTTATATGCTCATATTGCTGTTTTATATTGCATATATCAGTTTTTCATGGATTTTTCGCATGGAGATATGGATTTCATGTGATTATGGATTTGAAAACCGTGGGGGTATTTCAAGAAACTATATATCTGTTTGAAAACCCGGTTTCTCTTGATATGATATTTTGATGCGTCCATTGATCAGTCGAAAATAATGTATTTTTAACACGGCAATTTCCCTATCATTTGCGCTCATTTAGAAGTGTTCGGCATTCATATTTCACATATTAGCAAATCAGTCCTTAAATATCAGATTGCATGTGTTAGACTCTAAAACCGGCACTATAAAGGAAATTGACTGCATTTCATGGCATCGCATCATCTCTGTATTTGCGCAACACTTGTGTCGAGATTTGTGCAGGAAATTGCAGGAGCAAAGCCAAAAGAGCTGATCAAAAATACACCAACTCAATGATTTCAGATCTGGTAGCAATCCAAAAGGAAATATAAAAATCAACATATCAAATAAAGGCCCACAATTCAGCCCAAAACAGCACAAGAAATTCCAAGCCATGAAGCCCCAAAAGAGCCGCGGAACTGCGGCGGGAGCCGGCTTGAGCCGCGGTTCCGCGGCGGTTTAGTCAGATCATCATGCCATTTTTAGTGCGTTATTCTTATCTCAGTGGCCACAGCTCAGAATGATATGTCAAATTCCAGAATTCTCTCGAAGTTTCTGCCAGATCAGCAAAGATCATTAATTAAGCTAATCATAATTAAGCTCCTAACTAAACTCTTCTAGAAGCTCCCTCCTAACTAATCACATCTAGAAGCTTCTCCTCAACAACCTTTTGGAGGGAAATTCAAATTTCATCTAACAAACTTTTGGAAGAAAACTTAAAATTCAAATCCTAGATCTAGGGTTTTGATGGCTATAAATAGGAACCTAGATCTAAGGGTTGGGGGAGAGTTCATTAGTTCATCATTAGTTCAATAATCTTTAGTCTTCTTCATCTTCTTCCACAAGTCTAGTGACAAGGCTTATGATAACCCTAACCCTAATTCCACTCCAAATTCAAGATCTTGAGTACCAATCAAGCAAGAAGCCTTCAACCTTTTAGGAGCCGAGCCGATCTTTAATCGGGCAAGTGATCCAAGCCGATCTGCGACCCACGGAGACGAGCGAAGCCAAATCGACGATCGAGTTCTTCCTCTTGTAGTTCTTGAGCGAATGTAATGAAATTGTTGATATAAATAAAAGGTGAAATTCTTTAATCTTGCTTACTTTTAATTCTTGCATAATGATTAGATTTCAATTTGTGATTGTGGTTCTTGTTGAGATGTTTGAGTAAAACTCCGCTCGTAAAGGAGTCGAGACGATCAATAGAATGATGATGTAACAAATCTTAATACGATTCTTGAGTCCTACGAGCTTTGTAAACCCTAGCAAGTTCAAGAATCGATGACCTAGTTTCGTTGCGATGCTTTCTTGATTGTGATCGCTCGAAATTAGAGATCTACGATCGTTTCTTGAATTTACTAGAGGCTAGAATGTGAATGATATCGACGAAAGAACAAGGGATAAGATGAAACCCTAGTTTCATAAGAAATCTCTAATTCTCGATCGATCATCATCGATCTAGTATCAATTCATCGAAGGATAAGAATACGAAATTGTAAGATTACATCACATCTATAGATCCGATCGATTCCTACGAGCCTCATTTAGATTCTTGATATTTGGTTTGGAAAAATCATCAAACGATCAATTCTTGATTCTATCTTTTTCTTGTTATTAGATCTAGATTTTCTAATTCTTGAACTTCAACTATAAATCATGAATTATTTGTTTCTTTTTCTTTAAAGTTTCAATTCATCTAATTCAAAAGACAAACTATTACACTGTCCCTGTGGACGATCCGCACTCACTTACAATCTACATCCGACACCGTAATTGATTGCGGTCAAATATTTTTGGTTGTGATTTCTATACAATTTCCAACATACACAAACAGAAAACAAATCAATCAAATGGCGCCGTTGCCGGGGATAGTGCGCTAATTGTTCGTATTTTGAAATTTGAGTTGAAAAATTTATTCCATCTAAATTTTTTAGATCTAAATTCGTGCAAACACTAATACGAGTTGTTGTGATTTCTTGCGAGGAAATCTGGAATCATTGGAGCTGTGTAAAATTTTTTTGAAAATTCCAAAGAGCTCAGGAGACAATTAAGAACAGTACCAAAAATTTCAGTGCAGTGATCACCTCAAGGGACCGCGATTCAGCAGCATTAGCGCTCATTTGCGGCGGTTCCACCGTGTGCTGACGTCATCCCTGCACCAAAATTTCTCAGGTATCATCTAACTTTCTTATCTTCTCCCTCATCTGCTCCAATTAACAATTTCTTGCAGTTTCTTTGCAAATAATCGCAGCGCGCAAAAAGCAAAATAAAATTTGTGCGTGTTTTGATTCTTGGTTGTTTGCATAATTAATACGGAAAATTAATGGGAACGACCAAATCCAGATTAGGTGGGGAGTTCATTACCCTTCCTAAGCCCCAAAAATCACAAACTTGCATCCGCATTTACCCTCATTAATTAAAAGAAATCTAGAGATGACTCTAAGGACCGTCGCGCTCAATTAAGACAAGAGAAGGCCGTGGGTAATTCATTGCTTATCCGCATTTTCTTGTGGTGTCTAAGGCGAGTGTGTCTAAGGCTAGTGGTTTTTAATTAGGCCCACTACTTACGTAGTGGAGTACCTTCCCACTTACCTGGCACTTATCCGGCCACAGGGGGACAAAGAGGCAGTGGAGGATTCTATCCTGCGACTTGTCTTTTGGCAGTTAGGAGCGGTCTAGAGCCGGACCTAGGTGACCACTAGATTCTAGGGTTTTTGTGTGTTGCATTTGTTGTGTTGCATCATATTTTCAAAAATCCGTATCTTTTCAAAACAAACACCGCATTCACTTCATTTTCCCTAATTATAAATTCACGCTGCCACTTGTACTAACCCTTTTTAGTGCAAGATAGGCTGGACAACGGGATTCTAGTGCCTGTTTAGTCCGCGTCTCCAGATCGACCCTAAAGTCGGTATTTCTACATTTACCTTTTCTTTACCCACCACCACACCCACTCCTATGGATCCACCTCCATCGAACTTCTTTTCCACTACCCTGCCGCCATCCGTTGGTGCGCAGAATCCACCTCGCATCTCTTTCCAAGAGAGATGTTATCCTACACGAGGCCCACTTTCCACCTGTCTTTCCATTCCACCAGCCAATGGGGAAAATTTTCAAATAAAACCCCAATACATCAACCTTCTACCAAAATTTCACGGTCTCGAGTCTGAAGACGCATACGTGTTTATCACGAAATTTGAAAATGTATGAGCAATGATGGGTACTTCACAGCTTTCTGTGGATGCTTTCCGTCTACGTCTTCTCCCATTCACCTTGTGCGATTTAGCCGAGAAGTGGCTATATAATACTACCGCACATTCCATTTCAAATTGGGACGAATTCGTCAAAGCATTCCTGAAGAAATTCTACCCACATCAAAAGACAGCTCGAGTCCGTAGCGAAATCTATCAATTCACCCAGCTTCCAAATGAAACATTTTCAAAATGTCTTGAACGTTTCAAGGATCTGTTAGTCCAATGTCCACATTACGGCATCCCGAGATGGGAACTGTGCCGAATCATTTAGGAGGGCATTACTCCTTACACAAGATAGACCCTTGAATCCATGTGTCAAGGCAATTTTATGACCAAAGATGATGGGGAAGCCTGGAACTTTCTAGAAGATTTCGCTGAAAATCTTTACAGTGGGAGGGTGTGAGTCAATCGTCTAGAGAAGGCAATGATATGTCCATAGGAGTTAGAGCTGACATTTCAGCTATGCAAAAGAAACTTGAGACTATGGAAAACAAATTTTTAGCCGCCCTAAGTCAAATATCACTCTCCAAAACTTTATGTGGCTACTGTTCTGATCCGTCTCACTTGACGGAAGAGTGTCCGTTTCAAGGTCATGAGCATACCAATGCCGCATTTCAAAGACCTAGAAACGATCCATCTTCCTCCACATATGATCAGGGTTGGAGGAATCACCCTAACTTTGCTTGGAACCAATCACAATCTCAAAACACGGTTCCAACCCAACACAATTTCCAAAGGGTCCCTCCACCACAACAGCAGCCACCACTTCAATTGAGTCAGCACCCCTTTCAAGCACAAAACTTTCAAAATCCGGTCAACACTTTTGCACCATCTAGTCCTTTGCTATTGACCGGTACAGATAATACCTCTGCACTAGCACAAACTTTGGATACTTTCATGAAACAATCCATCCAAGGGACGGCAAGTTTGCAATCTTCCATCGAGAATGTGATGAAGATCATTGTCTCTCAAAATGATAATATCAAATCGATGGAAGCACAAATTGCACAACTAAAAGCCGAAATGAGTGCAAGAGAGAAAGGGAAACTTCCAGCTCAACCTGTGCCCAATCCTGGCTATTCACATCTTGTGAATGCAACCACGTTGAGATCTGGAAGAGTGCTTGACCATCACCTTGGGGAAGAGTTTGATACTGATAAATCAATCAATAACACCCCGGCTGAGACCTTTCCTCACACACACCCTTCTTGTTCTGATCCTTGTTCTTCTACCCCACCACCTTCTTGCGAGCCTATTCTTCGTTTCCCACAAGGCTCGCCACCTCAGTCCACCTCTTTTACCCCTCCACGGACGATCCCCACTTCTATTTTGGGATCGGTTCCACAAACACTTCCTTCTCCTATGATGGACCCAGCGCTTATTGCTAAAGCACTTTATCCGAATCGGTTAAGGGCTAACACACCGAGTCCACATATGGAGAAGATCATGAACATGTTTAAGGAAGTTAACATCAACATCCCTCTCCTAGATGCTATTCAACAAGTTCCGTCATATGCAAAAACCCTTAAGAACTTGTGCACTAGGAAGAGGAAGACTCAAGTGCCTAAAAAAATCTTCATGTCAAGTACTGTAGACACGGCTTTTCCCCAACAATTACCACGGAAACGTAAGGACCCTGGTTGTCCTACTATTTCCATTTCTATTGGGGAGAAACACATCAACCGTGCGTTACTTGACCTTGGCGCTAGTGTTAACTTACTTCCTTACTCGGTATACGAGCAACTAGGTATCGGAGTGTTAAAGCCCTCGAGCATAACTCTCCAGATGGCTGACCGATCAAACACTAAACCTAGGGGTGAACTGGAGGATGTGTTAATAAAAATCGGGGAATTTATATTCCCTGTGGATTTTATTGTAATTGATACACAGCCTGTAGCGAACCCACGGAATCAAATTCCGGTGATTTTAGGTCGCCCCTTTTTGGCCACTTCCTATGCTATTATCAACTGTCGTAATGGTTCTATGACCCTATCTTTCGGGAATAGGTCAATAGAACTAAACATTTACAAGTTGGGAAGTATACCCTCCGAACCTACTGCTCAGGTCTGTTCTGTCGACTTAATGGATGTCGACAGCAGCGAATTTGATGATCCTCCTGATACCGATCTTGACTCTTTTCATATGTTATTGTTTGACCCAACTATGTACCATACACATACGGACTCTTCCACCGAGATGTCCGGGTCAACAATTAACACTGATTATGAACTGCTTTTAGAGTCTGAAGATCACCCCGCACTTTGTGATGACATTATTCATCGGGGTATTGATGGAACTTTCGAGGAAATCTTCGCTGATGAACTCGCATTTTTAAATGACACTGGTGTTGAGATGAATCATCTTCCAATCAATAAAATTGAACCTCCACCCTTTCTTTTGAACTGTATAAAGAATGTGAGCAATCCATCACATTCACTGTATCGTCTCTCCAATATGAGACGCACACACATTCTATTCCACCACTTAACCGTTCCCCACTTCTTCTTCCACCAACCAGAGCACTGCATTGATAAAATTTTTGAATGGCTGGTGTTAACTTTCGGTCTTTGCAAAGCTTGGCATCGACCACTAATTTTTGACCCCCTCTTGTGATTTTCAAAGATTAACATTGCATAACTCAAGTTTGGGGGGGGCATTTTTTCTGGCTCTTGGAAAGAAAATTTTTACAAAATGATGAGCCAAAAATAAGTTTGGGGGAGGTTCTTCACTTAAATATTTTGCCCCCACTAATAAATTCCTCCCAAGCTTACAGGTTTTTCGAGATTTAGCTGAAGGCAACAGTGAGGACACTGTTGAAAACAAGTTTGGGGGAGGTTTGTGCTTATTTTCGCATCATTTGCATCATACTTTGCATAAGCACAAAATATTTTTGAAAACCTATAAAAATTTAAAAAATTTCAAAACTATAAAAACATTTTTTGTACATAAGATAATAAAAGTTTAGATAATGAACAATTACATCCATGAGATTAGAAAAATTTAAGAAAACTAAGAAAATTAGAAGTTTTCTTATACGAACTAGTAATAAGTAATTATGAGCCGTTGTCCCAAGGGTTAGTAAGATGAAAGACGTCACTAATCTGAGGATAAAACTAAGTCTGAAAAATAGTTTCTATTCTGGAAGCAAAACATTTTGAACGTTGATACCCTGCTATTTGCACTTACACACGTCTTGAAGCCCGGGATAGTAGAGGATACCTTGAAATGCTCTTGTCTTAAAGCCGATGTATGAAGGAAATAAAAAAAAAGGTGAAAAAATATATATATATATAAAGTGGTGAGAAAAATGAACACTGGTTTTGTTATCACCGAGAGCAATAAAAATATATAGCGAGGGTGCTTCTTCATCTAGTGCCCTAAGGCCAACTGGTCTGGGAGTCACTACTATGCCTAAGGTGGTGCAAGACGAGGAAAATACACCAAATAAGCAAGCACATGAGTAATCGGTCGGTTAGTACCTCAAGAAGTATTAACGGTCGCATGAAAGTGTGTGAGCAATCTCATATAAATATTCATTAATTAAAAAGTACTGAGGCTGATGGGCAAGAGTATGATAGCTTGAATTGAATTCTCCGGGTGTAGGGATGTCCTTTACACACACGCAGGGTTATATGATCGATGTTTGGAAGAAAGATAGGAATGAAGAATAAGATGATGTTTTATTGAGGGAGGACGTGATTTCTGACATCTTTTCATGACCATTAAGATAGGGCTCATGACAACCGAAAAGCTAGCTTAGTTGGAAACCCTAATTTTCAAAGTTTTTCTTTTACAATTCTTGTCTTTAAATGTAATATTCATGATCTTTCTTTTATTATTGGATTTTGTGGGTGAAATCCGCTGAAAACCCTCAGGAGACAACACTCCTCCTACTAGGGACACCTAGAGGTTTAAAGGCTTGTTGCACGTGCTCAGTGCAATCGTGTTGCCTACGAAAGTGTGCTAGTTAGTTTTTCTCTTTCTTTATTTTCTCCTTCTTTTTAATAAAACAGTTCGCTCAAGACGATCGAAATTAAGTTTGGGGGAATTTGATCAGTCGAAAATAATGTATTTTTAACACGGCAATTTCCCTATCATTTGCGCTCATTTAGAAGTGTTCGGCATTCATATTTCACATATTAGCAAATCAGTCCTGAAATATCAGATTGCATGTGTTAGACTCTAAAACCGGCACAATAAAGGAAATTGACTGCATTTCATGGCATCGCATCATCTCTGTATTTGCGCAATACTTGTGTCGAGATTTGTGCAGGAAATTGCAGGAGCAAAGCCAAAAGATCTGATCAAAAATACGCCAACTCAATGATTTCAGATCTGGTAGCAATCCAAAAGAAAATATAAAAACCAACATATCAAATAAAGGCCCACAATTCAGCCCAAAACAGCACAAGAAATTCCAAGCCATGAAGCCCCAAAAGAGCCGCGGAACCGCGGCGGGAGCCGGCTTGAGCCGCGGTTCCGCGGCGGGAGCCGGCTTGAGCCGCGGTTCCGCGGCGGTTTAGTCAGATCTTCATGCCATTTTTAGTGTGTTATTCTTATCTCAGTGGCCACAGCTCAGAATGATATGTCAAATTCCAGAATTCTCTCGAAGTTTCTGCCAGATCAGCAAAGATCATTAATTAAGCTAATCATAATTAAGCTCCTAACTAATCTCTTCTAGAAGCTCCCTCCTAACTAATCACATCTAGAAGCTTCTCCTCAACAACTTTTTGGAGGGAAATTCAAATTTCATCTAACAAACTTTTGGAGGGAAACTTAAAATTCAAATCCTAGATCTAGGGTTTTGATGGCTATAAATAGGAACCTAGATCTAAGGGTTGGGGGAGAGTTCATTAGTTCATCATTAGTTCAATAATCTTTAGTCTTCTTCATCTTCTTCCACAAGTCTAGTGACAAGGCTTGTGCGAAACCCTAACCCTAATTCCACTCCAAATTCAAGATCTTGAGTACCAATCAAGCAAGAAGCCTTCAACCTTTTAGGAGCCGAGCCGATCTTCAATCGGGCAAGTGATCCAAGCCGATCCGCGACCCATGGAGACGAGCGAAGCCAAATCGACGATCGAGTTCTTCCTCTTGTAGTTCTTGAGCGAATGTAATGAAATTGTTGATATAAATAAAAGGTGAAATTCTTTAATCTTGCTTTCTTTTAATTCTTGCATAATGATTAGATCTCAATTTGTGATTGTGGTTCTTGTTGAGATGTTTGAGTAAAACTCCGCTCGTAAAAGAGTCGAGACGATCAATAGAATGATGATGTAACAAATCTTAATACGATTCTTGAGTCCTACGAGCTTTGTAAACCCTAGCAAGTTCAAGAATCGATGACCTAGTTTCGTTGCGATGCTTTCTTGATTGTGATCGCTCGAAATTAGAGATCTACGATCGTTTCTTGAATTTACTAGAGGCTAGAATGTGAATGATATCGAAGAAAGAACAAGGGATAAGATGAAACCCTAGTTTCATAAGAAATCCCTAATTCTCGATCGATCATCATCGATCTAGTATCAATTCATCGAAGGATAAGAATACGA
The DNA here is from genome assembly GCA_030015575.1 of Agapanthus africanus. Taxonomy (NCBI): domain Eukaryota; kingdom Viridiplantae; phylum Streptophyta; class Magnoliopsida; order Asparagales; family Amaryllidaceae; genus Agapanthus; species Agapanthus africanus. The sequence goes on along the minus strand of JASDDO010000008.1, from coordinate 435,272,495 downwards.
AATTGTAAGATTACATCACATCTATAGATCCGATCGATTCCTACGAGCCTCATTTAGATTCTTGATATTTGGTTTGGAAAAATCATCAAACGATCAATTCTTGATTCTATCTTTTTCTTGTTATTAGATCTAGATTTTCTAATTCTTGAACTTCAACTATAAATCATGAATTGTTTGTTTCTTTTTCTTTAAAGTTTCAATTCATCTAATTCAAAAGACGAACTATTACACTGTCCCTGTGGACGATCCGCACTCACTTACAATCTACATCCGACACCGTAATTGATTGCGGTCAAATATTTTTGGTTGTGATTTCTATACAATTTCCAACATACACAAACAGAAAACAATTCAATCATCCATCATGAGATTTCTCGGTTCTGAGATTTGTGATATATACCCGATGCGAGGAGTAAGTGGGCCGTGTGCGGGTACATGGTGGAGCCCGGTATGGTTCCCCTCGGCAAGATGTTCGTGGTACAGACGATGAGCCTGGAAGGTAGGCAAGTACCTACCGGTGATAGTATTTGGACTCGGCGGTTATCATGGGTATACCGACCGGAGTAATGTACGGACGTGACGTCCGGGCCAGTCGTGGTGACAGCGCCTGAGCTATGAGGATTTACATGTCGATGCTAGACACGGGTATTCATGATGTTTCGGATGTCGGTGATAGACACCCAGGTTTCCATGATTTGATGTGGCATTGATGGACACACATTCTTTGATATCCTCATATTTACCTGCATATGCTTTTATGATATTTACATGCAGGAGTTGTTGTGTCAGTGGTTAACATGTGGACGAGATCCACTGCATATATGCATTGATTTTATTGTTGGACGAGATCCACCTGCATACATGCATTGATTCATTGTTGGATGATATACACTTGCTGTTAGGCATTTATCTTGTGTTAGCACATATACAGATTTGGTCACCCTAGATATCATAGTATTACCTTTATGATATAGTTGACCTAGGAATCGTTGTTTGTTTCGTTTTCTACCTGTTGATGTTTTCTACTCACGAGTTGGTAACTCACCCCCGTTGTGCCTCAGTTCTTGCAGGTTGTCCGTTCGGATCAGTAACAGCATTGCTGGCACACAGCTTGCTTTCGGGTGTTGTGCTTTGGTAGGTGGTACATGTTGGATCGTGCCCCTCGTATACTTGTTATTCATATTGTATCTAGTCACTCCATCAATTCAAAAACTAGAAATTTTTATGAAAACCAAGGAGGTGTTCCGTTTGGGATGCTTTCATTATATTCTTTGTTGTACCAGTTTTCGGGGCTAGTTTTTACAAAGGAGGTTCTGCCGAAATTTTTATGAAAACCAAGGAAAAGAGTTAAGTGAAGTTTTAAGGATTTTTACTTAAGTTTCTAAATGTTGGATCAATGTTTTCTTTACTTACTTCAGTTGTATGGTTTAGATTTCTGGGTTTCGGCTTACTTAGGTTACGTTACGCTTGTAGACGTTGCGTAATTTAAGTGCCGGTCACGAGCTAATATTTTTGGGTCGTGACAGACGTGAAACAATCTCCCTTAATAAAATGAGTAGGTCACTCGGCACTTCATGAACCCGGTAGTTTGTTCACACCACCTTGGGTCTATCCTAGGTGCAAGAAACAGTAAATGAAATAATACAACAGTGGCTACATCCGTAACCCGGATGTGCCCCGTAAAAATAATATTACATCACTTTACAAATTTACATGAATGAAAGAAAAGAAAACACTCTTCTCACATCCCCCGGCTATTCATCCACGATGATCCAATACTCTATATAAACAAACAATCACAGATCACAGATATGTGCAACCCCCACTAATCGACGTATAGCGAGTAGCAGAAGGTTAGCATCATACGTACAAGCACAGAAAATCCGATTAGCCAAGAACTTAGAATTTCGATCGATTAACAAATCCGTGTCTACCCCATGCACAAACTAGTACACAAACAATTCTGGGTAGAAATCATATATGCTAGAAACCATATTTCAAAGAACAAGACCCACAGAAGAAAAATCGACCGAGTCGGAGTTAACTCGGCCGCGGAGCAGTGGCCAAACATATTGTTTTTCCGCGGTTCCACGGCGGTATAGAGGAGTTAGGAGCTCTTTTTCTTCTGTGTTCTTAGAAAATCCTGCTTGTATTTTTAAGCCCTCTGAAATAATTTTTTGAAAACTTTTAAAAATCGACAGCAAGCTTGATCTTGAAAAGTGATTTCGGGCAATTTTCCATCGATCGAATTTCTAACTACTTGCTAACTAGCTAGTTAAGATTTAAGTAGGCTCTGATATCATGTAAGTCAATGTCGCGCACACCATATAGTATGTGGAGAGGCGGAATTTGTAAACAACGATTTTTGTAGCAAGCAACATCGACCTAAATCCAGGATCTCATCGGAAACCCTAACTAGCATGACTCAAGAAGGTTCTAATCTACTATGAAGTGATTTATATCTTCATGTCCAAGTCTGTCACGCCCCGCTTCCCAGAGTACGCTAAGATAGGCACGTGACAGAGCCAACCATGCTACCTGTAGATAGGAAATATCCCTCCATAGTCACATTACAGCTGTAGAAATATCAAGAACAATAATAACAACTATCTAATACATGTCCATGAGCCAGAATAACGAGTCAAGAATAAAATAATGTGGAAGCTAAAAGATCCAATACAATAATAAACTGGAATGCACGTCTGATAATGCGGTCTCACATCAGGAATGAAAATACTGAAAGGAAACTAAACTAAACTAATAACAGGTCCTCACTGCTCGGCCTGTTGATCAAGGTACTCCCGGACAGCCTGCGATAAGGGTAAGGGATCTGGGCCATGCAAAACCCAGACGTCAGTGCGTCATAATATCAATAATTCAAGGCAAGCAGGATAAGATGAAATATATGCAGACATGAAGTATGAATAGTAACAAGTAAAATGTAATATGAATATAGATCAGTGAACAGGATATAAACATGTGAAGTGCAGTGAGTAGTATAAACTGTGCTATATGGTGATCTACTCTAAAGTTATTCGAAATCAATGAATGTAATCCTCATCGTAACCCATCGGTCTATGCCCCGTTCATTCCCCACGGGACCACGGTACAATATATAATAGACTGTGAGTCTATGTCCCGTTCATACCCCACTGGACCACGGTAAAGGATGTAATAGCCCTTTGAGTTACGTTCAGTTACAATCTTGATTTCCCCATACCCTCAAGGTTATGTGTGTAAGTCAGGTATTGATAAATCTAAGACTAATGCCAACACAGGATCAAGCAGGTACAGGTTTGTCTGTATAGACAACAGGAAATGTCCGTAGGGACAACAGGTCAAGATTGTCGGCATTAGTAACAAGATCAGGTAATATGTCACGCTGTGGTACATCAGGTCATATCAGGTGGTGTACATGTATCAAGTCATGTCAAGTAGTGCACAGGTATCAAGTCATGTCAGTAGTAGTGTATCAGGTCATGTCAGGTAGTGCACAAGCATCAAGTGGGTACTCATAATCAAACTGTAATAAGTATGGGTATACAAAATCAAGTATGGAGTACTAATATAACAATAACATGGAATAATGTGATATGGTATGCAAATAGATATAAATTCAAAGATATGGATGCACAATTATCAATTAGGGTTACATTTATAGTTCCAATACTAATTATGATGCACTTTATTAAACATGGGGTGTTAATATCACAGTATTATGTATTAATGTGATCTATGGATGCAATTATATATATTTTAAATGAGATGGATGCAAACGGGTATCCGAAAAATAGTAAAACTGTAAAATGGTAAAGTGGGATGTACAACTAAGCAATATGTGATGTAAATATTCCAGTGGATGCAGTATATGATAGTATAGTATGTAACAAGATAAGTTTTCATGACCTAGATCTAAAATGATATGAATGGATGCAAACGGAACATAGAAAAGTTATAAAACTAAACATGGGGTGCATGATTTTAAATACATGTATGCTATTTATTTAAATAGGTATATAATGAGTTATATAGCATGTAACAAGATTAACTTACCTCAATGGATCAAGAAACGGATGTGTACGGTATGTCCGACGTCGGCAAAATATCGCGACGCACGTACGGCACACGGAACGGGTCCAAGAAACGCACGAGGGTGATTACGCAAGCAAGGCACTTCCTCTGGATCGTCGACGTCGATCCCAGCTCCGACGAACTACGGAAAAAGAAAAATCAAATTTTAAAGAAATAAAGAAAAGAAAGAAAGAAAGCAAGAAAGAAGGAAGGGGAAGAAGAAGAAGAGAAGAGGGATTGCTTACTGAAGTTTGTGTACTGGGCTCACAGAGATAGGTTGTGGTGTTGACGGTGATGAACGGAGCTCCGACGAAGGGGTTGGATTGCTAGGGTTTGGGTTTTGTTTGCTGGGGTTTGGGTGCAGGGATGGTGCAGGGTTCTTGTGAAGGAGAGAGGAGAGAGAAGAGAGGAGAGAAGAAGAAGGAGATGGTGATGGAAAGGGATGATCGGCGACGAGGTGTGCAAGGTCGTGGTGATGGGTTCTGTGGGGTTCTGTGGGTATGCAGGGTGCAGTGGAGGAAGAAGATGGAGGGAAAGGTGACGAGGAGGAGGAGGCAGGGAGCTTTAAGGTGCAGAGGAGATTGGGTTAGGGTTTGAGGAAGCAGAGGGAAGTTTTTGATGATGGGTTCTCATGGCGGGCTGCTGGGGTTTTTAAAGGAAAATGGAGGAGGAAGTTGAGATATGGGAGGAGAGAGAAATATATGGGGATCTTGTGAAGGGAGGTGACGGGATTCAGTGGGAGGTGACGAGACCTAAAACTACCGCGAGAGGAGAGAGAAAGCGAGGCGAGAGGAGAGAGATAGAGCGAGAGCGAGAGGAGAGAGAGAGGAAGAGAAAGAAATTTGGAGTTTTGTGTGGAGAAAGAAAAAGAGAAGAGCGCGGGTGAGAGAGAGAGAGAAAGGAAAAATAGAGAAGAGAGAGAGATAGGATCTGTGCTGTTTCCAGAAGTTAGGATTATAAATTAAAAGGATTTTTGTTTGTTAATAAAATTTTAAACGTAAGTATTATATTAAATTAAAATTGGATTTTTAGGTAATTACAAATTTAGTCCAAAATATGCCCGGGTCGGGTCTAAAAATTCAGATTTAAAATATGAAAAATATATGCGACGTCCAAATTTCAAAATGAAAGCTCGGGTAACGAAAATGCATGCCCCAAGAACGGATGCACGTACGTGCGCATAGCTATCCAAACACGTCCGTTTCACTGAACGGGACGAGAACAAAATGCGCGGATGTTACCATGGGGTTAGGGGTATCATGCAGGCCATTTTATGTAATTTTAAATTATTTTACGTGACTTAAAATGTTATATGGTAAAAGATACAATGCCAGATAAAATGTCAGTATGCACTAAACATGAAAATGCACAGTCTACGTAACAAGTCAGGGTAATTCATAAATATGAATCAAACAGATTCAAGCAAGAGGGTCGGTCGAATGCAATGTAAAATGTAACATACTATTCACACCCAAAACACGATAAATCAGGAAAATACCACAATTAAGGAAATACGAGAACTGGAATTGGTATAAATGAACTAGGTTGTTACATTATACCCAACTACAAAAGAATTTCGTCCTCGAAATTCAAAGAACAAGAAAGGATAAACAATCAAGAAACTACAAGAATAGATGTTGAAACTTCTGTCGGATTTCATCTTCTCGCTCCCAAGTTGATTCTCCATGTGAGCGATTTCCCCAAGAGACAAGCACGAGAGGGATAACCTTGCTCTTAAGAACTTTTTCTTTTCGATCCACAATCGACATCGGTCGCTCCTCAAAAGTCAAATCTTCTCGTACAGTCAGCTCCGAATGATCCAGCACGTGTGTTTCATCTCGAACATATTTACGGAGTTGAGATACATGAAACTCGTTATGAACATTCGCCAAAGATTGTGGTAAAACCAATCGATACACCACTTCTCCGACACGCTCCAAAATTTCAAAAGGCCCTATGAATAGAGGACTGAGCTTTCCTCGACTCCCAAAACGAATAACTCCTCTAGTCGGTGATATCTTCAAGAACACCAAATCACCAACCGCGAACTCTAGAGGTCTTCTCGATATATCGGCCCAACTCTTCTGCCGATCTTGTGCTGCTTTCATATAATTCCGGATAGTGTTAACCTTCTCAACTGTTTGCACTACCAAATCTGGTCCCAACAATCTTCGCTCTCCAATATCGTCCCAACAAACAGGTGAACGACACTTGCGACCATATAATGTTTCGAATGGAGCCATCTGAATAGTCGCCTGAAAATTGTTATTGTAAGAAAACTCCACCAAATGTAGGTGATCCTCCCATGAACCCTTGAAGTCTAACATGCAAGCTCTCAACATGTCTTCAAGAGTTTGGATCGTTCTTTCCGACTGGCCATCTATCTGAGGATGATAAGCTGTGCTAAAGTTCAATCGAGTCCCTAAACTTTCATGTAAGCTCCTCCAGAAGTGTGATAAGAAACGGGTGTCTCGGTCGGACACAATGCTCACCGATACTCCATGCAATCTTACAATCTCCTGTATGTACTGTTCTGCCAATGCTTCCGTTGATTGACCAACTCGAAATGGTATGAAATGAGCCGCCTTGGTCAATCGATCAATAATCACCCAAACAGCATTGTTGCTCTTTGGACTTCGCGGTAAAGCTGTCACAAAATCCATGGTTATATGTTCCCACTTCCATTGAGGAATCGGAAGTGGTTGCAATAAACCAGCAACCCTTTGATGTTCAGCCTTAACTTGCTGACACACCAAGCACTTTGCTACAAAGCGGGCAATCTCCCGTTTCATGCCTTCCCACCAGAAATGCTGTCGTAGATCTCGGTACATCTTCGTGCCTCCTGGATGTACGGAATATGCGGAACTGTGTGCCTCCTTCATAACTTCTTTGCGAATATCTCCCTTTGGCACACACAAACGACTACCATATCGCAACGAACCTTCTTCATGAATCAATAAGTCCGTTCGAAGTCCAGCTTCAACATGTTCTCAAAACTGTAACTGCGCTGCTTTAATATTCTCGATCAACGACGACTGTACTTGCAGCTGCATCAATTGTCCCGAAGAATGCGGTAGCACGATCTCCAACTCGAATCTCCAAAAGTCTTCAATAAGTTCCTTTTGTGCGGTCAACATCCGAATTGCTGGCAACCGACTAAGCGCATCCGGCACAACATTGACTTTCCCCGGATGGTACTTAAGATCAAGATCGTAGTCAGCCATCAGCTCCAACCATCGACGCTGCCTCATATTAAGCTCTTTCTGTGTGAACACATACTTTAGGCTTTTGTGATCGGGGAATACTTCGACCCTTTCGCCCAATAAGTAGTGTCTCCAAATTTTCAAAGCGAAAATCACAGCTGCTAGCTCCAAATCATGAGTTGGGTAATTCTTCTTATGGGTCTTCAACTGTCTCGATGTGTAAGCTATAACCTTTCCATGCTGCATCAAAACACATCCCAATCCTTTCCCAGATGCATCGCTGTGAATCACCAATCCTCCGGAACTGTCCGGTACGGTTAAAATAGGAGCGATTATCAATCTCTGCTTCAACACCTCAAAAGCTGACGCACACTTATCCGTCCACACAAATGGTACTTCTTTGCGCGTAAGCTTGGTCAAAGGCCAGCCAAACGAGCAAAATTCTCCACGAACCTTCTGTAATACCCGGCAAGTCCAAGAAAGCTTCTGATCTCTGCAACGTTCTTCGGAATCGGCCAATCTCGAACTACTGCAATCTTTTCGGGATCAACGGTGATTCCATCTCCAGACACGACATGCCCCAAAAACTTCACTTCTTCAAGCCAAAACTCGCACTTGCTCATCTTTGCATACAATCTTTCTCGCCTCAATGTCTGCAGTGCGATCTTCAAGTGTTCTGCATGCTCTTCAATACTCTTTGAGTAGACCAGAATATCATCAATGAACACCAATATAAACTGGTTCAAGAATGGTAAAAAGATTCGGTTCATCAAGTCCATAAATATCGCCGGTGCATTCGTTACTCCGAAGGGCATCACTAAATAATCGTAATGTCCATACCGAGTTCGGAACGCCGTCTTGCAAATATCTTCTGATTTAACTCGGACCTGATGATATCCGGATCGCAAATCCAGTTTCGAGAATACCCTTGCGCCACTAAGCTGTTCGAATAATTCGCCAATGCGAGGGATCGAGTACTTGTTCTTAATAGTCACCCGGTTTAATTCTCGATAATCGATGCACATCCTTCTTGTGCCATCTTTCTTCTTGATTAGAAGAACTGGATCTCCCCAAGGTGAGTTACTGCTGCGAATCCAACCCTTCTCAAGTAATTCAGCAACCTGCTTCTTGACTTCTTCCAACCCCACTGGTGCCATTGGATAGTACGCCTTAGAGATTGGCGCTGCATCAGGAATAAGATCGATTACGAACTCCACATCTCGTTTTGGCGGTAAACCGAGATGTCTTCGAACACGTCCATGAACTCTCGAACTACAGCTGGCGCTTCTTCCTTATCAACTTCCATAGACGAAAGAACATTATTTGTCGGCCTAGCCCTAAACTCGACTGGGCCGACAGAACTGCTTCCTCCAGTAAAGATAAACTCCGGATGTCCGAGAATCTGGAAAATCACTTTCTTTATCCTACAATCAATGTGAGCGTGGAATGTGCCAAGAAAATCCATTCCCAAGACAACTTCATAACTGCCGATATCAATCACCAAGAAATCCGCAAACAGCTCCCGTCCGCAAACAACAACAGAACAATCCTTACATTCTCTGCGAGCTATGATCTTCCCATTCCCGGTGTGTATGTCCCAACAACTAGATAATGTCGTGCAAGGAATCGAGTGTGTAGCAATAAACTTGGACGACATAAAACAATGGGATGCACCAGAATCGAATAACGCTAATGCGGGAAAACCATGAGCAAATAGAATACCTGAAACAACTTCTTCTGAAACCTTAGCTTCTTCAGCCGTCAGGGTAAATGCTTGAGCTTGATTGGGTCCCTTAGTCAACTGCTTCTATCCCTGAAACTACTTCTGCGGTGGTCTCTGAACATCATCCTTAAGACGAAGCTTCGACGGACAAATATCAACGGTATGATCCGCTGATCCACAAACAAGGCAAAGTCCAAGTCTCTTTCGACAATCATTCCAGAAATGATCCGATCTTTGGCAGAAGTCGCAAAATGCTCTTCCTTTCTGCACGGTTATGACGGGCTTCTTCATAGGTACAACACCATGCCTATTCACCGGAATACCTCTGCGTGTATGCGCTTGGTTTGGTGTAAATGCTGGTTTTCGTACTGCCACTGCCTGCTGCTGCGTACCCCCAGTTTTCATAGATAGGCTCTGCTGCTCTCGGGCCGCTGTAAACACTTGTGAGAAAGTGGTCAAACCCAGAGATATAATATGCCTCTGGATGTCCACATCCAAACTGCGCATGAACCTCCTTGCCCTATCAGCATCGTTGGCAACCAAAGGTCCAGCGAATCTACTGAGCCGTGTCCACTCAGCCGTATGTACATCCATGGGTACGCCGTTCTGCTTCAAACTAATAAACTTATCTTCCATTTCCTCCCGTGCAGTCTGCGGGAGGAACTTCTCCAAGAAACTCTTCGAAAAATCCGCCCAACTGATCTGCTTAAGCAAGCGGGTCTCTTCCACAAGCTACCATTCACGGGCATAGTCCACCAACTGGATGCGTACCACATCCACTCTCTTGTCCTCTGGAATCTGTGCCGCAATAAGCAAATTCTCTGTATCGACTAGCCACTGCTCTGCTGACAACGGCTCCTCCAGACCAGTGAAAACGGACGGACCAAGTCTCCTGAAATCCACCACGGTACCCACACGCTCAACTGGTCTGGCCACAACATTGTTTACGGACTGCTGGACGGTCCTCAAACCTTCCTGAAAAGTTTCGGCTTGCTGCTGGTTCAGCTCGGTCTGCCGTTTCTGGTTCTCCAGCATCCCACGAATTACTCCAAGCAAAGCGGCTTCATCAACACGCCTCTGGTACGTTTTTAGATTTCTGCCTGCCATGTTCCTGAAACCAAAACACCGAAAGGATTAGTATGATAACAAGATTCAAACTATAGATCAAGGATAGGGATCAAGACTAGAACTTCAAGTTACTCAAATAGAGTACTGCATTGTAACCATGCCGCGGTTCATTGCTACAATCACATAACTCTACCCAAGTCACCTAAATTCTAGAGATAAACATAGGAAACCAAAGTTTCAAGTGGAGATGCAAAGATATTTGCATGTCGTCAAGGTAAGAATCAGGAGGAGGTTAAGATTCAAAAATGGTAAGATGGTAAAGTGGCAGGACATGTTCCTAATCACGAGTATTCTGATTCGTGTATTGGGTCCAATACCCAACTACAAAAGAATCAAACCCGATTAACCTAAATCCTATGGCTCTGATACCAAACAAACCCTGTCACGCCCCCCTTCCCATAGTACGCTCAGATAGGCACGTGACAGAGCCAACCATACTACCTGTGGATAGGAAATATCCCTCCACAGTCACATTACGGCTGTAGAGATATCAAGAACAATAATAAACAACTATCTAATACATGTCCATGAGCCAGAATAACGAGTCAAGAATAAAATAATGCGGAAGCTAAAAGATCCAATACAATAATAAATTGGAATGTACGTCCCATAATGCGGGTTCACATCAGGAATGAAAATACTAAAAGGAAACTAAACTAAACTAATAACAGGTCCTCACTGCTCGGCCTGTTGATCAAAATACTCCTGAACAGCCTGCGATAAGGGTAAGGGATCTAGGCCATGCAAAACCCAAACGTCAGTACGTCATAATATCAATAATTCAAGGCAAGCAGGATATGATGAAATATATGCAGACATGAAGTATGAACAGTAACAAGTAAAATGTAACATGAATATAGATCAGTGAACAGGATAAAAACAGGTGAAGTGCAGTGAGTAGTCTAAACTGTGCTATAGGGTGATCTACTCTAAAGTTATTCGAAATCAATGAATGCAATCCACATCGTAACCCATCGGTCTATGTCCCGTTCATTCCCCACGGGACCATGGTACAAAATATAATAGACTGTGAGTCTATGTCCCGTTCATACCCCACGAGACCACGGTACAGGATGTAATAGCCCTTTGAGTTACGTTCAGTTACAATCTTGATTTCCCCATACCCCCAAGGTTATGTGTGTAAGTCAGGTATTGATAAATCTGAGACTAATGCCAACACAGGATCAAGCATGTACAGGTTTGTCTGTATAGACAACAGGAAATGTCCGTAGGGACAACAGGTCAAGATTGTCGGCATTAGTAACAAGATCAGGTAATATATCACGCTGTGGTACATCAGGTCATGTCAGATGGTGTACATGTATCAAGTCATGTCAAGTAGTGCACAGGTATCAAGTCATATCAGTAGTAGTGTATCAGGTCATGTCAGGTAGTGCACAAGTATCAAGTGGGTACTCATAATCAAACCGTAATAAGTATGGGTACAAAAAATCAAGTATGGAGTACTAATATAATAATAAAATGGAATAATGTGATATGGTATGCAAATAGATATAAATTCAAAGATATGGATGCACAATTATCGATTAGGGTTACATTTATAGTTCCAATACTAATTATGATGCACTTTATTAAACATGGGGTGTTAATATCACAGTATTATGTATTAATGTGATCTATGGATGCAATTATATATATTTTAAATGAGATGGATGCAAATGGGTATCCGAAAAACAGTAAAACTGTAAAATGGTAAAGTGGGATGTACAACTAAGCAATATGTGATGTAAATATTCCAGTGGATGCAGTATATGATAGTATAGTATGTAACAAGATAAGTTTTCATGACCTAGATCTAAAATGATATGAATGGATGCAAACAGAACATCAAAAAGTTATAAAACTAAACATGGGGTGCATGATTTTAAATACATGTATGATATTTATTTAAATAGGTATATAATGAGTTATATAGCATGTAGCAAGATTAACTTGCCTCGATGGATCAAGAAACGGATGTGTACGGTACGTCCGACGTCGGCAAAATGTCGCGACGCACGTACGGCACACGGAACGTGTCCAAGAAACGCACGAGGGTGATCACGCAAGCAATGCACTTCCTCTGGATCGTCGACGTCGATCCCGGCTCCGGCGAACTACGGTAACAGAGAAATCAAATCTTTAAAGAAATAAAGAAAAGAAAGAAAGAAAGCAAGAAAGAAGGAAGGGGAAGAGGAAGAAGAGAAGAGGGATTGCTCACTGAAGTTTGTGTACTGGGTTCGCAGAGATAGGTTGTGGTGTTGACGGTGATGAACGGAGCTCCGACGAAGGGGTTGGATTGCTAGGGTTTGGGTTTTGTTTGCTGGGGTTTAGGTGCAGGGATGGTGCAGGGTTCTTGTGAAGGAAAGAGGAGAGAGGAGGAAGGAGATGGTGATAGCAAGGCTTGATCGGTGACGAGGTGTGCAAGGTGGTGATGATGGGTTCTGTGGGTGTGCAGGGTGCAATGGAGGAAGAAGATGGAGGGAAAGTTGACGAGGAGGAGGAGGCAGGGAGCTTTAGGGTGCAGAGGAGATTGGGTTAGGGTTTGAGGAGGCAGAGGGAAGTTTTTGATGATGGGTTCTCGTGGCGGGCTGCTGGGGTTTTTAAAAGAAAATGGAGGAGGAAGTTGAGATATGGGAGGAGAGAGAAATATATGGGGATCTTGTGAAGGGAGATGACGGGATTCAGTGGGAGGTGACGAGACCTAAAACTACCGCGAGAGGAGAGAGAAAGCGAGGCGAGAGGAAAAAGATAGAGTGAGAGCGAGAGGAGAGAGAGAGAGGAGGAGGAGAAAGAAATTTGGAGTTTTGTGGGGAGAAAGAAAGAGAGAAGAGCGCGGGTAAGAGAGAGAGAAAGGAAAAATAGAGAAGAGAGAGAGAGATAGGATCTGTGCTGTTTCCAGAAGTTAGGATTATAAATTAAAAGGATTTTTGTTTGTTAATAAAATTTTAAACGTAAATATTATATTAAATTAAAATTGGATTTTCAGGTAATTACAAATTTAGTCCAAAATACGCCCGGGTCGGGTCTAAAAATTCGGATTTAAAATATGAAGAATATATGCGACGTCCAAATTTCAAAATGAAAGCTCGGGTAGCGAAAATGCATACCCCCAAGAACGAATGCACGTACGTGCGCATAGCCATCCAAACACGTCCGTTTCACTGAACGGGACGAGAACAAGATGCGCGGATGCTACCACGGGGTTAGGAGTATCATGCAGGCCATGTTACGTAATTTTAAATTATTTTACGTGACTTAAAATGTTATATGGTAAAAAATACAATGTCAGATAAAATGTCAGTATGCACTAAACATGAAAATGCACAGTCTACGTAACAAGTCAGAGTAATTCATAAATATGAATCAAACAGGTTCAAGCAAGCGGGTCGGTCGAATGCAATATAAAATATAACATACTATTCACACCCAAAATACGATAAATCAGGAAAATACCATAATTAAGGAAATACGAGAACTGGAATTGGTATAAATGAACTAGGTTGTTACAAAGTCGTTCGGGTCTTCTTATCCTTTTCTTAAGCTTCTCGAGTGTATGGATTGAGCTTGGTGATCGGCCTTTTTGCGTCAAAGAAGATCCACCCGAGAGTTTGTAGTTCAAGCTCTAACATCTAAAATGAGGTAACTAAAATACCTAGTATGCTAATCTAGATAGCTTAGGAGATATAGAGAATTATTATGTATTAATTTGTCTCAAATCCCCTAAGTTTCTCAACTCATGAGAGTGTTTGGGGTTGAGGGAGAAGAAGAGAGCCAAGGAGGAGTGTGTTCAAGAGCTCATGAGAATGAAGAATGGCTAGCTCCCTTTGATAACTATGAAGCATATCACATTATATATAATCATCACAATCATTCAACCATGCCTCAATAGTCATCATAATTATTCAACCATGCCTTAATAGTCATCACAACCATGTTAGCCATGCTTGAATAATGATGAATGTAACACCTCATACCTCCAACTCATTATCCATTTAAGTAAATGGATTAAATCACAAATGAGGTGTCTTCTTCTAGAAGCACTATTATGAAATTACAAGAATGCCTCTCACCGTATATACATACCCGTATTCGTATTCCGAGAAATATGAATACAAAGAGATGAAAATAATCCAATACTATAATACTAGAATGTGGCTTAATCCTAAGCCCGCTAGTATTATCCGTCCGATCAAAAATACGTGTAGCATGTGTAGGGTTCCTAGGCACTCTCAAGAGGTCTCACAAGGCATCGAACATGCCAATTTCAAATTTAACAGTGCCGAGAAACCCTAAACTACGGATCGTTGGCTAGATTTCTAAGCGAAAAAGCAAACTAGTTAACACTTAACTAAGGGAATAGGGAAATACAACCTTTGTAGATCCGGTGCTCCACCTCCATAGCTCCGCAACGAAGTCCTCTCCGCTGTCCAAAAAGAATCCGGGCTCTAGCGTCGACTTCATCGGAGAATAAGCGAGCTAGGTCGTCGATGTCCATGCCGAAGATGATCTACGTCGAGGCATCGCTAAATCAAGCTCCACCTTCACCTTGCCATGAAAACTTGTGAAGGAAACACACTCTACTACTTGGCAAGAGGTAGAGGATGAAGAAATAGGAAGTGGTTAGACTTTAGAATTGGATTTCTCACTCATTTCATCAAGTTGTCATTGATGGTCAAGCTTTTCTTCACTTGAAGGAAGAAGAAGAAGAAGCTAAAATATTATGATGAGAATATTAGAATAGAAAAGAAAAATCAATTCTTATCATATAATGAACCATGGTTAGATGTAGAGAGTTAACTAAGGTTTAAGTGAGTGGTTAGGGTTAAGCATGAGACAAAATGGTCATTAAGTCAAAGTCTTCATGAAGGTTCATGAATGAACAAAAGAAAGCAACCATTTTCCTCATTTTGCCTTTTCTTTTTCCAAAAAGATAAATGAATAAAATGAAATCAAAAACCCTAATCACCCACTTAACTATAGTTTAATTCTTTACACTTAACCATAAGGCATGTATCATCAAACATGATACAAGCAAGTGCACAAAACTATATCGAATATACAATGTGCACACCCGAGCGAGAAAATCCATTTAAAGTGAACCGATACTAGTTAATGCAAAGTAATATATCAAATATATAATTATGCATTAAATCATTAAATCAACACTTGATTTAACGATCCGGTCATATCGTATATAACCGACTAGTATCATTAGTAACAACTTATCGAATCAACACTTGATCCGATAACCCGGCTATATCGCATATAACCGATCAATGTCACATCGCGAGAATCGAATACAGTATCACATACTGGTATTATTCTCGGTCCCGCACATATCTCATATGCGCTCCTATTTCGTTTCGCTTGAGCCAGGAAACCTCTGTGTAGGACTCTAAAGACTCGTCAATACGCCGGCAGCAGATGATGATCATATCAAGCATCCACAAGCCGCAAGCGGTCTGCTAAACGTAACGGCCACCCGGGTATTGAGCGATCTGAAGATCGATGAGCAAGCCCGCTCACACTCCAGTGAATCCAACCAGTAACACTACCGTACAGTCCGGTCTGATCGTTTGATATGTCGCATATCTAGCCTAAGGGTGGTAAACGTCAGACCCCAATAGCTCGATAAGTCATGTCGATATGAGGTCTATAACAATTCGAGAAACTACTGGTAACACTTACCAGTAAATCTCAGCAACCCTGGCCAGGGATTTCCTGTTATAGCCAATCGAACACAGCGCAACATCAACTCCCTATACCGGGAGAGACGAATCCCCTCCTATCGCTCATTGCCTCCATGTGACTCGGGACTGTACCCAAAAACCACCGTTTTTCATGCCCTCTTGGACGTGGTAAGATGGAAATCAAAGCACAGTGGGAACCACACAAGACTCTATGACGATCTCGGGTCAACAGACTACTCTGTACCAGTGTCACCAGAGAACTGCCATCTGACGTGAGGTATAATACCATCTGGGAGTTCTCGGCGAGTCCGTCCAGTGTACCCAGTCTCCACTGAGCACCCGTATATCATCTCTGATGTCAAACACCGATAGATATGGGATCATCCATCGCCCATCTGTATGGGTCGAGAAGGTACACGCTAGTCTACTCTGGTATATCGATGCCCCGTCTCGATACACCCACGACTAGGGACTTTGAAGGATGTACTTATGGACTACCATGTCCCCACTGGTATGATCCGCATCATAGTCCAGGTAGTCAAGTACAGATCCTAAGGGCTTTACCAATATGTAACAGAGAGACAATCAGTGTACACGTTAAGGTAAAGAGTAACCAGATAGCATACTATCATGTCGAGCGAGAAAGTCCTCCCTATATATGTCCCAGCATCCACTACAATATACATCCTATGTATAGTAATGGCCTCTAGGGCAAACATATAACTAACAATCTCCCACTTGCACTAGGGCCATCTGTAGCAGTGGTTGCAGTATCTCATACTCAACCATTCCATGAAAGTCTCTCTCTGGGAAAAGGCTTTCGTGAGTGGATCCGCCGTGTTATCCTCTGAGTCTACTCTCCTATCCTTGATCACCCTGGAGATCAACCATCTCCATGATCAGGTGATACTGCCTTAGAATATGTCTGGATCACTGATGGGACGGACGTTCCTTGGCATAAGCCACAACTCCATTGTCACACAATGGAAGGAACTAAGTTCATCTCATGAACAGATATACACCCAGACAGCCTCTTTGGTAGCATCTTAAGTAGCGATGTATCCAGCCTTTATCGTCTAGTATGTCACGGTATCTAGCTTGGAACTCTTCCAACATACCGTCCCTTTATTGAGGGTAAAGATAATGCCTGTGACTGACATTCAGTCGTTCTTATCACTCTGGAACACTTCCAGCGATTCTCCTCAGGATCAATTGATATCATCTCACTACAACTAGTGAGAATCCTAACATCCAATTAAATCTATCTCATAGATCCAAAATCCAGGATTTACTAGGTATCACTTTGATCCTATATGGAGAATCCTAGTGATAAGCGGAGATTGACCGAGCGTAGCATAAGAAACTCTTTTCTTATCAAGAGTATGTCATCCCGTACTCTACGAGGATCACTACCATACTCCCTACTACCTTTTTGTTTATACAAGGTTCATCTACCATTTTGATGATGTCAAACTCTTTGACTAATTCATCAAAACAGATGTTCCAACTCCACGATGCCTGCTTTATCAAATAAAGCATCTTGCACACGTTTCCGCTGCTCCCACTGTCTACGAAGCCCTCTGGCTGTGTACTGATAGACACTCTCTTCTAAATCATCATTTAGAAAAGCATTCAAGACACCCAACCACCAGATATCGTAGTCATGGTATGTAGCCGTGGCAAGTAGGATCTGGATGGACTTAAGCATAGATCCTTAGAAAAAGTTTCAACATAATCCATACCTGGTCAATGGTGCAAACCTTTAACAAGTCTAGCTTTGAAAGTCTCAACTTTTCCATGTACACCAAGTAATCTTCTCAAGATATACTTGCTCCTGATGGGGATTTAACCCTTCAGATATAGCAACCAAAGTCCATACTTTGTTGGTGTATAAGGATTCCATCTCAGATCGCTAAACATCCAGCCATTCTTACAGAGTCTTACCCCCGATGGCCAGCTCGAAACTAGTTGGGTCATCATCTCATGATGCAATCCTCGCTCCCACTGTCATAGAGAAACCAAAGTATCTCTCAGGTGGGTGAGGAACCCTACTAGATCAGCGGAGAGGCTGAGGTTCGTTGGTAACTATTGAATCCTTTGGTTTTATCAGATCATCTGCTGTAGTTTGTATAGCTGGAACCTTTCCTGTTCTACATAACAGACCTTGCCTCGAGCTTGTCCGGATTTTGCTTTTAGACATAGGCCGGACAACCCCAAATCTTAACTAGCTTAAGACATGGGCTCTTCCCTTTCCATATCACATATGAAATGGTAGGCAACTGATTTGATTGGAACCCTATTCAATAGGTATGCAACTTCATAAGTGCATAACTCCCAAAAAGAAAAAGGTAACTCAGTATTACTCATCATAGATCACACCATATCATATAGGGTATGATTGCTCCGCCCCGATATACCATCGTGCTATGGTGTATACAGAGGAGTAATGCTGAGAGAGAATCTCATTCTCCTTTAGAATAGTCCAGGATTTCCGTGCTCAAGTATTCTCCTCCTTGATCTCATCATAGGACATAATACTTATACCCTTATTGGTTCTCTACTTCTAACTTATATTCTGTGAATATCTCAAAAGGTTCAGACTTGTGTTTCAACAGGAACATATGTCTGAATCTTGAGAGATTATCAGAGAACGTAATGAAGTATAAAGAACCAGTCCTGGCATGTGTAGACAGGGGACCTACATATATCAACATGTATCATCCCAAGAGTTTACTAACTCTTTCTCTGCTTCCAGTAAACAGAGCTATGGTCATCGTATCTTTGTGACATGACTAGCAAGTTTCACAAGATGTAAATTCAAACTGATTTAAATATGCATCTAAATGTAACTTCAGCTAGTCGGGTCGCATAGATATGACCTAGTCTACAATACCTCAAGAAAGAATCGTTCAATTCTGAACTCTTCCTCTTGTGTGTGTTCCGTATACTAAGAACTGTAGTTTGATTTAGAACATCAATGCTTTTAGATAACGTATCTGAACCGATCAACTTTTGATATAGGAAATGTTCAAAACATTATCCAACAATACAAAATTTTATCATTTCTTTACTAATAAAGAGATAGATATGATTTTGTATATCAGGTTCGGTATCTAAAAACATTCGTTCAGAATCAATATATTTGGAATACAGGGTGACAGTGACCAACAGACTTGGCTGCAACACTTGCCCCGTTTTCTGCCTCATGAAACTTATCACCCGTTCTCAGTTCTCTACCTTTCTGTAGCCCTATGTAACAGATTACATATCTGGGATCCTGATCTGGTATCACATACCCAGGACGTAAAGGACACTGAGAAACAGTTCTATATAATGAACACACCCGAAGATGATGCATCATCATGCACTCTCTTCGTTTGGGCGGCACGGGAAATCTGGTATTCCCCAATTTCCTGCTCTGTCTTATAACAATTATAAGTTGGAGCGGGACCAACGTTCCCCAGCTCAGTATAACAAGCGGGTTCGGTCAATATTCCGTATTATTATCTTGATTAAGGCGTGATATGGTCGCTACCTGGAGAGAGAGAGAAGAAAACACTCAGCGTGCGCTCTATCAAGAATAGATTGGTTATTATTTTATCTAATCAGGATGGCTCCCACTGCTTTTTATCAAATCTTCCTTCAAACCCTAAAAGGAAAGACTAGCCGGGATTAATTACACACTACAAGTTCGCCAATCTTTCAGCCAGGCCAGTGTCGGTACTTTGAGGGAGGTCCCCCGTGCTTTCGCACGAACCTAATTAATGTAAACCTCGTTTTCCCAGAGGCGTAACCCCGTTAACACCTTTCTAGACACCTACTTGATCGGCTAATTGTAATGTATAAAACTCTCCCAGGAGTAACTCTTACTCGCAGCGGGTATCGGGATCCAACTATCTCATAGAAGGTATGCAATCTCATTGCAAATTTCAACACTTGAAATTCCCGATAATATTTTGCCCCCAGCACCCTATGACCTTGACGGAGGTCAACAAACCATAGGCTACTAGTCAAGTTCAACCCGTCATTTCTTGATCGAATTAAACCCACCCGCACGACCCTTGACGGAGGTCAACAAGGCCGCACGACTACCCTAACTCAATCTGCATCATATGCATAAACAGATAAATACTAGTTAGCTATCGCACACTACGCCTTGACGGAGGTCAACAAACGTAGCACGAATACTAAATAGGACTTATCTGAAATGACGGAGGGCTACGACAGGTTTTTCTGAAAACCTATTGCGTAATGAACTTGATATCGTTGTAGAATCAAATGATTTTGAAATGGAGTGCTTTTGAGGCTTTTCTAGTTTTGCTAAAGGAGCCACTCCCGGTGAAGGGATCGTCGGTCCTTTCCTCGTCGAATAAAGTGCAGGATATATCACATATACCGCTGTGCAAAGCAGAAACTATAGAAGCTATCAAAAGACAAACCGAATGTGTAGCATCTGCCAGTTATTGCTAAAGGAGTCACTCCCGGTGAAGGGATCTCGGTCCTTTCCTCATCGAATAAGGTGCAGGATATATCTCATATACCTCTGTGCAAAGCAAGAACTGTAGCTACCTGTTTTATTTTGAAATTCGATTCTACAACATCTAACGTTTCTTTTATTTCATTAATCATATTAATGAAGTCCCATCATTTAAGTACCTAAACATCACAGATAAATACGACGTACACTTATGCCATCCGCATTCGCCTCGATGTCCCCTCGTGCACCGTTAGGTTAGGTAACTAACGGCAGAGCGGGGCAGGGCTAGCGCGGGTGTAAAACATAAGTAACGCCTATATAATATATCATATATACTATATACTGGTATCTATCATAGAACATCACATGATCACATCACAGATATCGCAGCAGAAGAAACATATGAAATATTCGATATACTAGGACGTCCGTGTTTTCAATACGAGCCAGTATAAAATACGGATTCCACGGTCGCGATGAATAGCCAAACCCACACCCCTAGACCCCTACGAGAGCGGCAAGCAACCCTACCAATTCTGGAGTTAGGAGACCCGGACTCGACTCCTCGAGTTGGTCTCCCACTGGACTCCAGAACCCGGTTACTTGTGCCCTCCTCCTTGGGTCTATCCTAGTGCGGAAAAGTAAATAATATACAAACGGTGACATCTTCCGCAACCTGGAAGTGCCCCAATAAAAGAATATTACATACAAGTTTTTACATGAATGAAAATGAAAAACACTCATCTCACATAAAAACCCCCGGCTATTCAAACACGACGATCCAATATAACATATCCAGCAACACATAACATCACATGTCATCAACATAAGTAAATATGTCCATCCCAATTGTCGTTGACATATAGCAACGAAACCGGCGATATCACATATTACACTTACGGTCACAGAAAAGAAAGTGTAAAACTACAACAGTTGGAATCCGCAATCTGCATAGACATCGCATGCCTAATCAAATGAATATCTTAGACATCACATGCCTAACAATTATAAACCCCGCATTTTAGTCTCAAAATCGAAAACACTTTTCAATATCAAGTCAGGGAATTCAACAAGATTCCCGACATCCTGATCGAATGCTCGTCGCAAACTTCAGTAGACGGCCGCACCCCCGATACCGTCGACGAAGTGCACCAAGGCGGAACACCGCTACCGCGAGCACCCGAACGGATGCTTTCGGCAACGGGGTTCTCCTACAGTCACTTGGTCGAGGCTATAGAGTGAGGCTGTCTATTAAGTTTACCCGGCGAGTATCCGCGTACGCTACGTGATTTCGACGGACTTTTGATCACATCAAAATTCCGTGGCAACCGATCAAGTGAGACTAAACTGCTATGTTTATAACATTCATTAAGTTATCTCATAACTTCTTGTGAATTCCAATTATTGTATCCCATTCCGGATAAATAGAAAATATCAAACTTTCCGATCGAACAATCGAACACCCAATTTTTCCCGATACAGCTCAACACATGAAATAAGTCTAACAACATTCCGTTCGTGCCTCAGTACCAACGGTCCAGCCGTAGAAGGGTCAAGCCAACGCCTCACATGTGGCACGCCGTACTGCCCCAAACCCGAAGGTTCAAAGGGCAGTTCAAGACGGTCACATAATCGAGTTAAGGTTTGTTGTCTTCTAGAGGGTCCATCGCGTTACTTGCACTACTTAGAACGTCGTTAAACTACGGAAAAATCCAACACTTGAAAATTTCCCGATAGGGGAAAAATTGGGTATTTATATCCGGCCGAACCTTTTAACATATTCTAAGATTATCTGGAAAAGCCACACTGACAAAATTTGATAATCCGATCGAATCATTGATTCCCTATACAACCCCAGAATACTCTTCTGTAGAGTCACAATAAAAATACCCCAGAAAATGCAGCATTATATTATATGAGTTACTGTGCAGAAATTATTAAACAAGGGAACAGTACGGCCGCGGAACCGCCGCACCATGCATAGCACGTGCCGCGGTTCCGCGGTGGAAAAGTTGATTCAGGCCCTCATATTTCACAGTAATTCAAATAACACCCTGCTTATGTTTCTGCATATTTTTAATTGACAAAAATGCACAGTTTTGAAAAAAGGACAGAGAGCATGGGAAATATGCGGTTTCGGGTTCGATCGGACTTCAAACTCCGTCTAAACTTCGCCTAAGGCTCTAGCTAGGCTCTGATACCACTGTAGGGTTCCTAGGCACTCTCAAGAAGTCTCACAAGGCATCGAACATGCCAATTTCAAATTTAACGGTGCCGAGAAACCCTAAACTACGGATCGTTGGCTAGATTTCTGGGCGAAAAAGCAAACTAGTTAACACTTAACTAAGGGAATACGGAAATACAACCTTTGTAGATCCGGTGCTCCACCTCCATAGCTCCGCAACGAAGTCCTCTCCGCTGTCCAAAAAGAATCCGGGCTCTAGCGTCGACTTCATCGGAGAATAAGCGAGCTAGGTCGTCGATGTCCATGCCGAAGATGATCTACGTCGAGGCATCGCTAAATCAAGCTCCACCTTCACCTTGCCATGAAAACTTGTGAAAGAAACACACTCTACTACTTGGCAAGAGGTAGAGGATGAAAAAATAGGAAGTGGGTAGACTTTAGAATTGGATTTCTCACTCATTTCATCAAGTTGCCATTGATGGTCAAGCTTTTCTTCACTTGAAGGAAGAAGAAGAAGAAGCTAAAATATTATGATGAGAATATAGAATAGAAAAGAAAAATCAATTCTTATCATATAATGAACCATGGTTAGATGTAGAGAGTTAACTAAGATTTAAGTGAGTGGTTAGGGTTAAGCATGAGACAAAATGGTCATTAAGTCAAAGTCTTCATGAAGGTTCATGAATGAACAAAAGAAAGCAACCATTTTTCTCATTTTGCCTTTTCTTTTTCCAAAAAGATAAATGAATAAAATGAAATCAAAAACCCTAATCACCCACTTAACTATAGTTTAATTCTTTACACTTAACCATAAGGCATGTATCATCAAACATGATACAAGCAAGTGCAAAAAACTATATTGAATATACAATGTGCACACCCGAGCGAGAAAATCCATTTAAAGTGAACCGATACTAGTTAATGCAAAGTAATATATCAAATATATAATTATGCATTAAATCATTAAATCAACACTTGATTTAACGATCCGGTCATATCGCATATAACCGACTAGTATCATTAGTAACAACTTATCGAATCAACACTTGATCCGATAACCCGGCTATATCGCATATAACCGATCAATGTCACATCGCGATAATCGAATACAGTATCACATACTGGTATTATTCTCGGTCCCGCACATATCTCATATGCGCTCCTATTTCGTTTCGCTTGAGCCAGGAAACCTCTGTGTAGGACTCTAAAGACTCGTCAATACGCCGGCAGCAGATGATGATCATATCAAGCATCCACAAGCCGCAAGCGGTCTGCTAAACGTAACGGCCACCCGGGTATTGAGCGATCTGAAGATCGACGAGCAAGCCCGCTCACACTCCAGTGAATCCAACCAGTAACACTACCGTACAGTCCGGTCTGATCGTCTGATATGTCGCATATCTCGTCTAGGGGTGGTAAACGTCAGACCCCAATAGCTCGATAAGTCGTGTCGATATGAGGTCTATAAAAATTTGAGAAACTAATGGTAACACTTACCAGTAAATCTCAGCAACCCTGGCCAGGGATTTCCTGTTATAGCCAATCGAACACAGCGCAACATCAACTCCCTATACCGGGAGAGACGAATCCCCTCCTATCGCTCATTGCCTCCATGTGACTCGGGACTGTACCCAAAAACCACCGTTTTGCACGCCCTCTTGGACGTGGTAAGATGGAAATCAAAGCACAGTGGGAACCACACAAGACTCTATGACGATCTCGGGTCAACAGACTACTCTGTACCAGTGTCACCAGAGAACTGCCATCTGACGTGAGGTATAATACCATCTGGGAGTTCTCGGCGAGTCCGTCCAGTGTACCCAGTTTCCACTGAGCACCCGTATATCATCTCTGATGTCAAACACCGATGGATATGGGATCATCCATCGCCCATCTGTATGGGTCGAGAAGGTACACGCTAGTCTACTCTGGTATATCGATGCCCCGTCTCGATACACCCACGACTAGGGACTTTGAAGGATGTACTTATGGACTACCATGTCCCCACTAGTATGATCCGCATCATAGTCCAGGTAGTCAAGTACAGATCCTAAGGGCTTTACCAACATGTAACAGAGAGACAATCAGTGTACACGTTAAGGTAAAGAGTAACCAGATAGCATACTATCATGTCGAGCGAGAAAGTCCTCCCTATATATGTCCCAGCATCCACTACAATATACATCCTATGTATAGTAATGGCCTCTAGGGCATACATATAACTAACAGCATGTACATGTATATGATCGAAAACCTGACGTAAAACCATACGACCTCTACATCGTTTCGCCTGAACCAAGGAAACCCTCTGTGTGGAACTCTAAAGATTCGACAGTACGCTGGCGGTGGGTTTAACCACAAGCACGTCGGTGGCACTAGCTGTACGTAACGGCTACCCAGGTACATGTCGAAAAGAAGGCCGACGAACAAACTCGTCCGAACTCCTACTTAGCCTGTCCGTGACAATCTCCATGCAGTCCGGTCTATTCGTCTGAGAGTATTGCATGTAAGGTCTAGGGGTGGAAAAAAATGTCAGACCCCTAATAACCAGACAAGTTGTGTCGGTGTGGCTCAAGACCATCCGAGAATCTACGGGTCCAACCACCAGTAATTCTCAATCCGCCATGTCAAGGGACTTATGGTGTTGACCAACCAATCACAGCGCAATATCGACCCCCTATACCGGGAGAGACGAATCCCCAACAGTCACCCATTGCCTCCATATGGCTCGGGACTGTACCCAACTAATAGCTGTTTGCATGTCTCAGTAGAGCCGTGATAGGGTAGTAATCAAACCACAGCAGAAACTCACATGAGACAGATGACGACCTCAGGTTAACAGACTATCTGCACTCATGTCACCATAGAACTGCTATCTGACGCTCAGTATAATACCATCTAGCCAGCCCACGGCGAGTCCTATCCGGTGTACTCACACCCAGTGTGCACTTATAAACAATCTTAGGTGCACCTCACCAATGGCTTCAGGACCAATTCATCGCCCCTCGTTAGGGTCTAGATATGTATACACTAGTCTACTCTGGAGTATCGATACCTAGTCTCGATACTTCTATGACTATGGACATTTTTAAGGATGCGCCTATTAACTACCCAGCTCGCACAAGTATGATTGCCATCACAACGCTGGTGGTCAGGCAAAGATCCTACGGGCCTTATCAATATGTGTACAAGACATGAAATACAAAGTAAAACATATCACATGTTAAGATAAAGACAAACCAAATAGCGTACTATCATATCGAGTAAGATTGTCATGTACATATATATCCCTAATATCATATACAATGAAAATCTCTAGAGCATACATATCCAATAAATGGGGGGCTAATGATTATGATCGCAAATGGGAATTCCCCAGATTACGACACGTAGCAGGTGACGTATCGTCCACGTAAGCTCGCCAGATTTCTTAGGGCTATAAAGATGGAGTAAGTACGATGTATTAAGGACATTCCTCGTTGTCTCGTCTCTGAGGTATCATCCGACCTTTAGGGCGCTTCCTCTAAGTACATTCCCTAGTCGCCTGGAAACCAACCAATAGCTTGCCTACGGGCCATCCTACAACCGAGGTTCCTCGGTCTCATCGCTAGACTTCGGGCAGTCACCGAGTTGATCTTTATCAGCTTCCCTATTCAGCTGAGAGCACGAAGCCGAAGCGCCCCCGTAACGGCTCCGTGTATCTCGCCATAACGAGATCTCCGCCGCTTTACGTCCTGCATCCCATGGTAGCGTATTTCGCCATTAATGGGCATATCCCAACATCAACGCGAACGTGATACATGGGCGTAACAGACGGCGAGAATCTCGCATCGGCTCGCTCAATTGCGATCCCTATATAAACCCCTCCTCCAGATGACTCAGGTATGTCGAACTCATTCCCAAGACAGTGCTACTATGCCCTATTACTCCTCGGTACTTACTTGATCGTCGGAAAGTCCTACGGTGATTTCCCATCCCTGGACTTCCCTTACAGGTAGCTCGGTATCAACAACATCCGACAACCTATTGAAATCCACACACTCAATCCTCACATCGACTCTCAACTGTTCAGCTCCGCTGACAGCAAAATCAGCGAAGGACAACAACTAAGGGAGATTCTGATCTCCATCAAACTGCGACCGCGGAGGAGCATTTCAATTTCAAAAGAGGGCGATGAGTTAATCGGGGTGTTAAATTTCGGTTAAATACCCTTTCACTCACCCTTTCACTCACTATTGGCTTTTTTCACTAAAATATCCTAGTTAACTAGATCCGATTATGGAGAGTGGATGTAGGTGGTACCCTATCCATGAATATATACCGATATGGATATTTAAGGGACATAGAAACTATTGTCTGTATCGTGTGAGAGGCGGACGAGATAATGAAAAAAATAATATTGAAAAGACTATTTGCTTCCACCCGTTTGCACTTGCATTTACGAAATCAAATACAGATCCAGATACACCATATAGGTGTTATCATGCTTGGCGGATGCAGATACGAATGTCATTGGATAAGAAATTATTAACAAAATCGGATGCAATATATGGATATAGAGTGCGGCTTGGATTATTTATATCCACTTACATCCTTGTCGGTTGGTTGAATATCAATTTGATTCCTTTTCCCTGTCCATTTTTCTTGTTTTTCTTTCTCAATCATTTTTGTTCTTTCATAGATGGATCTAAGTAGAAATTCTTCCAATTTAATTATGTTTAAATTGACATTATATATACTCGTACAAATGCAAAATCCTCTGACTCTCTTGCGATAATAACATCATCAAACAATCTATTACAAATTTAAATTAAGATTAAAATTATTGATAAACAAGAGGCCTCTCTTACATATATATTGACAATTTTTCCGAATACCAATGATGCATAAAGAAGCTAAGATTTTCAGTATAACACTGTAGAGCAACTGTAACAGATCAAATGAACTCTGAAAATTCTATTTATTGTGTGTTTATGAAACTAAAATGACTCGAAATCGCAGAAGAAATCAAGCTCCAGAAGTTTTGCTCTAAACCCCGGTTGAATAGGAATAGGAATGTTGCTTCTATCGAGCCAGACTGCTATGGTATTTGCCTCCAAGACGAGCTGAATATGATTAACAGATAGAGAAGTTAAGTCATTGCCCAAAGAGAGAATTACATGGAATTATTCAAAATAATATAATACTCACCTCATGGTCTGGCATTTTAAATATGAAATCGTCAATAAATATTCTTGTTGTTGAGATACATGAAACCCTTGTTTTCACAATGAATTTATCACCACTCTGACAATGTGAAGAGAGATGTTTAATTTCACACAAGTTATTCACATAAAAGAACAATGAGGAGATTATAGTTTGAAGCATGACTTACTTCTGAAGGTGAAAACAACTTCAGAGATAAATCTGAAAATGTTATCTTCTCGCCAGTTTGAGCAACTACATCCAGGTTGACGCCAACCCTTTTAAAGAACTCATGATGACCTTTTGGATGTAAAGAATAAAAAGGAAAATTGTTACTAAAAAGATTAATGCTTTAGGACTTATAAATTTCGTTAAGTATTTATATATGGGTGCTTTACTTACCACGTTCACAATAGCTCGAGTAAACAGCATTGTAAAGACCACCATATTGATCAAGCTCATAGTCTTGCACTTGGAGTTCGACTTCAAAACATTGGTCAGTCCTTCATAAGCAAAACAAATATATTGGGAAAATAATTAAGAATAAAATTTCTTAAACATAATCTATCATGAAATAGAAGAAAATGTGTACGTGACTGTAGGGGAAGTCTCCACAAATTAACACATGGCCCCCACACCTTGTCTGACCCATTTTATATATGCACTGGCCATATGCCATATTAGTCTGTACAATATTGATAAAAAAATGCAACAAGTTACCTTAAGTTTTCAATGCTAAAATCTAACAATGTCGGATTTTTAGGAGCAGTGATCATCGATGTATAAGCAGCATGAATGTTCCCTCGGTTTCTAATGGTTTGAGCGCTACTGCATCGAAAGTTAGGAAGCTGCCTTGGCATGGCAGCATTTGGTAGCAGCGAGTGGCCGCCGACTACTGCTGACCTCCTCCATTGTCCGACACGTGTAACAAGAGCATCGGAAGGAGCCGCCATGGATTGCATCTTGATGATAGACGATGATGAAGCATCCCTTCTTGCTCCTTTTAGAGAGGTTTAGAAGAAATATCTTGCTTTACTTGATCTCTCATATTGCTATATATATATATGTATATACAACTTCTTAATTTTAGTTGTGATTTGAAAATGAAGTCAATTCCAGGCGACTTACTTGACTTGTCTATTTTCTAATCGTGTTTCACGAACATTAATTTATATATTTCTAAAATAAGACCAGAGGTTAGTCTTACACATGCAAAAATATTCCATATTCAAATGCGCACTAACTGTAGGTACGGATCATATATATATATATATATATATGAGAATAATGGAGAAAAGAGGCCATAGGAGGGGATTCCCTCCTATGGCGTCGAAAAAATACCCCCTCCACCAATTTTTTCGACGATCGGCCCCCATCATCTTCATCGTCATCGTCTAAGATGTGCGTACACCAAATTTCATGTGATTCTACAACCTTTTCACCGTTGATTTAGCAATGTAAAAAGTTCTATTGTCGGTAAACCGTTAATTTTGAACCCACTAAATCAACGGTGAAAAAGTTGTGGAATCATATGAAATTTGGTGTACGCACATCTTAGACGATGACGATGAAGATGATGGGGGCCGATCGTCGGAAAAATTGGTGGAGGGGGTATTTTTCCGACGCCATAGGAGGGAATTCCCTCCTATGGCATCTTTTCTCCATTATTCTCTATATATATATATATATATATATATATATATATGCAAAAATATTCCATATTCAAATGCGCACTAACTGTAGGTACGGATCATATATATATATATATATATATATATATATATAGACACACACACACATTAATTTCACTTGCATACGCATGCATGGTTGGTTGATTAGTAAATGGCCAGCTCTATTTTGCTAAACCCCTTAAAGTTTTGAGCATGTATCACGAGCACACATCTACTTATAATTGAAATGATGCAAAATACTCTAATTAACGCTATGTTTAATGCACATCTGACCAAGTCAAGGCAATATATATGATTGGCTATTTAATCTTTGGGTAAAATCGGGCTCATGACTCTCGTCAGCAGCGGTTTCAATAGACAAGGTTGGTAGTAAAGTGTTAGTAGTTTGAATCTATTGGTAGCATTTGTATGTGGGAAATAGTCCCACATCGGACGGAGAGACGAATACCCAAATCTTTATAACAATTCCCAATATATAAATAATATCTTGAATAAAGTGGATTATGAGTCAAGTGGGCCTAGTTTCTATCAGGCTTAGTAACATTTATTAACTATTGTCTTTGACGAGGCACTTGGGTTGACTTAGTAACAGAGTTTAACATTTTGAATTTCAGATTCAGAAGGTTGTCTAAACAGAACAGTAACGGTTGTGTCTGTTAGATTATGTCCTTCTGTTCACAGATTTTGCATCGCTTTGTTGTATCTTGGGGTGATTGCCTTCACTGTACTCCCATAGCCGGGGCAATATCACCTTTCGGAAAGTGTATCATACACGCCTCAAAGCTTTTAATTCTGTCTTAACCAAACTAAGTTTCAACAATCGAAAGGTGATATCATGGAGACAGAATTAAATTCAAGTGTCAAGATTCATTTCCAGAACCAAGATATTATCAAAATAGATCGATTCGATGGGAGCAATTACACTAGATGGAAAGACAAGATGGTGTTCTTGTTGACCGTCTTGAAGATATTTTACATTCTCAATCCGACCTTGCCGCCAATTCCAGATTCGGTCTCAACTTCGAATGATGCCGAGAGTGCCAGAACAGAGAAAAACAAGCGTGAAGAAGATGAACTAGTTTGTCCGGTTACATTCTCAATTCCCTCACCGATTGTCTGTATGATCTTTACAGAAATATGAAGACACCAAAGGAAATCTGGAGCGCCCTTGAAACAAAGTACAAAAATGAGAAGAAAGGTACGGATAAATTTCTAGCATTTAAGTATTTTGAATTTAAGATGACTGATGACATGCCAATCATGAATCAAGTGCATGAATAACAAATTCTCGTCTCTAAATTGAGCGAACTTGAAATTAAAGTCCCTGATTCATTTCAAGTTGGAGCGATTCTATCTAAACTTCCTCCTACTTGGAATGAATATAGAAAGAAAATTCTGCACTCTCCTGAAAATTTTACCATTAAGCAATTTTAGAATCATCTACAGATTGAGGCAGAGAACCATGCACGTGACGTAATTTTTCTTAGTTCTAAATCTAACTCTAAAGTGAATCATGTCAGTAAAATGGTCATAGAAAATTTCAGAACAATTTCAAAGTCCAGAAGAAGGAAAATGATTTTAAGAAATCTAATTTTGCAAAAAAAAATGGCCTTATTATAACTGTGGAAAAAAAGGCCACTATATTAAAAATTGCAAATTCAAAAATACCGGAAAAAAACTTGGCTTCGGATCAGAAAATAGCAACAAGGCAAATCTAATAGAAAATGAAGTCAAAGAACTTGGTGCTATGGTTTCTGACATGCAGATAGGCATGATTACGGAATTGTATATGGCTGCGGTAACTAAAACTGCAGATTGGTGGCTGGATTCTGGCGCAACCATCCATGTATGCAATAACAAAGCAATGTTCAAAACCTACACGGATCAGAAAGAACCTGAAGAGGTGTTGATGGGAAACCACGTTTCGGCCAAAGTGCTCGGTAAAGGAAGTGTTGAATTGAAGTTTACATCTGGACAGAAACTTACTCTGCTTAATATATTTCATGTTCCTGATTTGAGGAAAAATTTTATATCTGCAAATCTGTTGTGTAAGAAGAGATTTAAAATTGTTTTAGAGTCTGACAAAGTTGTAATATCGAAGAATGGTATATTTGTAGGAAAGGGATATTCCTGTGATGGCATGTTCAAACTCAGTATTAATGAAATAAATTACGTGTTTGCTTATATTGTTGAGTATTCTTTTTCCTTGTGGCATGCTAGACTATGTCATTTAAATTTTCGCTCTTTAAAGTATATGTCTAAACATGGTTACATTGCATGTCAAAATGATCATAATGATAAATGTGAGATTTGCGTAGAAGCAAAAATGACTAGAAAATATTTCCCTAAAATCGAAAGAGATACTAATTTATTAGAACTTGTTCATTCTGATATTTGTGAATTAAATGGTCAATTAACTAGAGGAGGAAAAAGATATTTTATAACTTTTACTGATGATCATTCTCGTTTTACATATGTATATTTATTAAGAACAAAAGATGAAGCATTTGAGAAATTTAAAGAGTATAAGTCAGTTGTAGAAAATTAGAAAGATAAAAGGATTAAAATCTTTAGAAGTGATAGAGGGGGAGAATATTTTTCTGATTCTTTTTCTCAATTCTGCGAAATACATGGTATTATTCATCAAAGAACCGCATTTTATACGCCTCAACACAATGGATTAGCCGAATGGAAAAATAGGACTTTAGTTGAAATGGTAAATGATATGCTTTTAAATGCTAAATTACCTTTTAATTTTAGGGGTGAGTCACTTTTAACAGCATGTTATATTCATAATAGAATACCATCCAAGAAAACTCATGTTTCACTATATGAAATTTGGAATGGTAGAAAACCCAATTTAAACTATATTAAAATATGGGGGTGCATAGCATATTATAAAGTGACCGATCCATATAAATCTAAATTAGGGCCGAGAGACATTAGAAGTATATTTGTTGGATATACACAGAATTGTAATGCATATCAACTTCTAGATTTAGAATCAAATGTCATAATTGAGTCGATACATGTTGAATTTTTTGAAAATAAATTTATGCATGACAATGTTGATTCTAATTTGTATAATAAAGAAAATGCAGCAACTTCTAAGAAAATTACAAATGAGAAAAGAAGATAAAGTAATGAAAATATTGAACCAAGAAAAAGTCAAAGAATTAGGAAAGAAAAATCTTTTGGTCCTGATTTTATTGATTCGCGTTCAATAGTCTTTCTCGTTGAAAAAGATAGAACCAAAGTTCTTAACAAAGTACCTATTCTACTTAATATAGAAGATGATCCTAAAATATTTAGTGAAGCAATGTCATCAAGAGATACTTCATTTTGAAAAGAGCCTATTGATGACGAAATGGACTCAATAATGTCTAACAATACTTGGATATTGGTTGACTTGTCTCAAAGATCTAAGCCTATAAAGTGTAAATGGGTATTTAGAAGAAAACAAAATACAGATGACTCTATACAAACTTTCAAGACAAGATTAGTGGCTAAAGGATTCACACAAAAGGAGGGCATAGATTATTTTGATACTTATGCACATGTTGCTAGAATAACATCCATTAGAGTTCTTATAGTTTTGGCTTCAATATATAATTTATATGTGCATCAAATGGATGTAAAAACAGCCTCTTTAAATGGTGAATTAAATGAGGAAGTATACATGGAACAACCCGAAGGTTTCATACTTCCTGAAAATGAGAACAAAGTTTGTAAATTAACTAAGTCGCTATATGGTTTAAAACAGGCCCCTAAACAATAGCATGAGAAATTTGATAAAGCAATAATATCAAATGGTTTTAAGTATAATAGTGCGGATAAATGTGTATATTCCAAATTCAATCAGAATTATGGGGTAATCATATGTCTCTATGTAGACGACATGTTGATATTTGGTACAAACATGATTGGAATAAATGAAACAAAAAAGTATTTAACTTCAGTATTCAAAATGAAAGATTTGAATGAAGTAGATACTATTTTAGGAATAAATGTGAAAAAACATAGTGAAGGGTTTGTGCTAAACCAATCTCATTATATAGAGAAATTATTAAATAAATTCCAACATCTTAATATTAAAGAAAGTGTTACTCTATATGATCCGAGTATGAAATTAAATGAGAATTGTGACAATGTAATTGCACAATTAGAATATGCTAGCGCTATTGGAAGCCTTATGTATGCGATGCATTGTACAAGGCCTGATATAGCTTTTGCAGTATGCAAATTATCACGATACACCAGTAAACCCAGTACTAATCATTGGAAGGCCATCAGTAGAGTTCTTGGGTATCTAAAAAGAACAAAAGAGTTTGGTCTATTTTATTCCAATTATCCTGCAGTACTAGAAGGTTATTCGGATGTAAGTTGGATCACAAGTGCAAGTGATAATAAATCTACAACAGGTGGGATATTTACAATTGGAGGCGGTGCCATTAGTTGGGCCTCTAAGAAACAAACTTGCATCACACATTCAACAATGGAATCTGAATTTGTCGCTTTGGCTGCTGCCGGTAAGGAAGCGGAATGGCTGAGAAATTTATTATTGGATATAAAGTTGTGGCCACAACCAATGTCATCTATTTCCTTGCATTGCGATAGTGAGGCGACTATGTCTAGAGTTTATAATAATGTTTATAATGGTAAATCTAGACACATTAGCTTAAGGCATGAATATGTTCGAGAATTAATTACTAATGGAATAATTACCATAGTTTATGTGAGATCTGCAAAGAATTTAGCAGATCCCTTTACCAAGGCATTATCTAGAGATTTGGTAAAGAATAGGTCAATTGGAATGGGACTTAAACATTTACAATTTGGCATCGGTAATAGTAACCCAACTTTAATTAGTAAAAACTAATTTTAATAGTTCAATGGGTAATAACAAGTTACTATCATGTGCCTATATTGCACTAGACGTCTCATTCTTATATAAATAAGTATCTAGTACTGTCTGTTACGATAAAGAGGATGAGTGAAAACTCTCAATGGAGTTATTTAATTTTTAAATATCCACAGTAACAGGGATATAATAAAGGAAACTCCACCTATATTAGCATAGAAGTGGTGCCGCTTCAACAAGAGATATGAAGTATTCTCTTGTAAATGCTTATGAAGTACAAGAGTAGCACAGGCCATAATAGTGCTAAAGCGGTTATAAACCTTTTAGAAAATAAGATGAATATTGTGTGTGTTGTATTTCAAATTCTAATAATAAAAGTTTTGATTTAATCTGCAGACACCAATAACTTTGTTAGACGATTGATATATATACACTAATGGAAGATTTAAATCGAGAGATATCTTTCTTTATGCATAATATTTGTCACGAGAGAGATGTGGTTGCAGCCAATATATACAAACTAGTGGGGGATTGTTAGTAATTTGAATCTATTGGTAGCATTTGTATGTGGGAAATAGTCCCACATCGGATGGAGAGACGAATATCCAAGTCTTTAAAATAATTCCCAATATTTAAGTAATATTTTGAATAAAGTGGATTATGAGCCAAGTGGGCATGATTTCTAGCAGACTTATAACATTTATTTACTGTTGTCTTTGATGAGACACTTGGGCACTTGGGACATCTTGGGTTGACTTAGTGGCAGAGTTTGACATTTTGAATTTCAGATTCAAAGGTTGTCTGAACAGAACAGTAACGGTTGTGAACAGTAACGGTTTGTTCAAATCTAAATAGTCACAATCATTCAAACGGTTGTGTCTGTTCAACTCTAAATAGTCACAACCGTTCAAACGGATGTGTCTATTCAAGTCTATAAATTATGTCCTTCTCTTCACAGTTTTGGTATCTTCTTCTCATTATCTTTTAAGAGAGTTTCAAGGGCTTTGTTGTATCTTGGGGTGATTGCCTTCACTGTACTCCCATAGTGGGGGCAATATCACCTTTCGGAAAGTGTATCATACACGCCTCAAAACTTTTAATTCTGTCTTAACCAAACTAAATTTCATCATAAAGCCCTTCCAAACTTAAAACACGAGGCCCCACCATTTGTTTTTTCTCTCTTGTACTGCAACTATGAACTTGAAAAATTTCTCATGGGGTTTTGACTACAGCTTTGAGGCCAGAGATTTTTAAAGCAGGAAAACCTCCATCGGGCATTTTGACAATTTACTCTTTTTTTCAGGCTGATGGAGGTCCTTTTCTGGTCTCCTTCAGATGTTGTCTTCTGTCGATCTCCCGGTGGATCTTGGAGGTGATCTCCTGTTGCGTGTGGGCCTCAATGAGTTTTGAGGAGATTAGTGATTTGAGGAGTTTAGCGCCGAGTACCTGCAAAGAAGTCCCGGGGTGGTTTGGTGCCACCGAGGACCCTCCGACGATCAAGTTAGTACGAGATCCGAGCAGAGTAATGGCTAAGTGGAATAAAGAATGGCTTACTTGACCCCTCTGTGTTGGGGGTTTATATAGCGGCAGCGACACGCAGCAGCAGGAGCGAGAATCTCGCCGGCAGTTACGCTCCCGACGTCACGCCCGCGTAAAGAGCGGATCGCCCATTAATGGAGATCGTGATGGCGTGGAATGTGAGACGTTGCTGGCGGAGAATCTGTGTGTGGGGAGATTTGCGGAGTGGCGGTTACGCTTGTGAGTGGTGGAGTTGGTCGGTCGGAGGGACCAAGGAAGACGGTCTCGGCTGGGGAGCTCGGAGACGAGCATGTGGGCCGAGGAGTCTTGGTCCTGTGGCAGCTCGGGGCGAGCTGAGGGGCCGAGGAGGGCCAGCTCGTGCTTGCAGGTCGGGTACAAGGGAGGCCTGGTCGACCTCCGTGTGCCCTTACTTCTGGGTCTCGGGACATGTCATCTGCCACGTGTCCTGAGCTATAAGATCGCCAATATTGAGCATCATCATTAGCCCCCCATTCTTATCCCGACCAGCTAGCGGGTCGGGTCAGGAGTGGACTGCCGGGCCGCCCGGGGTAAGCTCCCTCCTAAGGTTTCGTCGGGACGTGTCCCCGGGCTGTCAGTTGTCTTCTCTGCCAGCGAATTAGGGCGAGATCTATGCATTTAAGGAAGGTGCGCCGGTTCATGCATCCTTCCACTGAAGCGACGGTTCACATGTCAAGCATCGGTTGGCCGACCCGATATGTGCAGACCTGTGGCGTCTGATGGGACGCGGTCTAGTGCGGGAACGAAAAGTGGAGCAATCGGACGTCGAGTTGACTTCGATCACCTGCCAAGTGTGCCAAGCGCTGCTGAGAAGGAGGCATCTCCATGGCCCTGAAGTCGAGGGGGATTACTCAGACTTGGATAGACCTGATGTCTTTTGCTGGGGCTTCGGGTCCGCTGCATGTGATGGGCTTAGTGGCCTCGTTATGAGGGCTACAAATCTGCAGCGTCTGTTGGGCAGGAGGATGCCTGCTAGGGATGACCGAGCAGGGAAGCAGCTCGGTTGATCTTGGCGAGGGCCTTGATCCCTGGCATTGCGAGTAGGGAAGCTACCGGCCAGGGATAGCCGAGCAGGGAAGCCGCTCGGCTGCCTCTGGGAGGACTTTGATCCTTAGCATTGGAGGGGTTGTAAGAAGCCTGCCAAGGATAATCGGGCAGTGAAGCTGCGCGGTTGCCTCTTGGCGAGGGCTTTGATCTCTGGCGTCGTGGGTAGGCAACCGCCAGCCTGGGATGACCGAGCGGGGTAGCCACTCAGATTCCTCTTGCGAGGGCTTTGATCCCTGGCGTTGCGGGTAGGGAAGCTACTGGCTAGGGATAACCGAGTCGGGAAGCCGCTCGGCTGCTTCTAAGGAAGACTTCGATCCTTAGCGTTGGAGGGGTCGTAGGAGGCCTGCTAAGGATAACCGGGCAGTGAAACTAAGCGGTTGCCTCTTGGTGAGGGCTTTGATCCCTGGCGTTGTGGGTAGGGAAGCTACTGGCCAGGGATAGCCGAGCAGGGAAGCTGCTCGGGTGCCTCTAAGGAGGACTTTGATCCTTGTCTTTGTTGGGTAGGAAGCTACCCGCTGGGATGCGCCGAGTAGAAAGGGGCTCGGCGGCCTCGCGAAGAGGGCTTCGGATCCTCAGCGTTTGATGAGCAGGAGGACGCCCGCTGGGGATGCGCCGAGCAGAAGGAACTCGGTGGCCTCACGGTGAGGGCTTGAGATCCTCAGCGTTTGATGGGCAGAAGGACGCCCGCCGGGGATGCGCCGAGCAGAAGGAACTCGGCGGCCTCACGGTGAGGGCTTGAGATCCTTAGCGTCTGATGGGTAGGAGTATGCCCGCTGGGGATGCGCCGAGCAAGAAGGATCTCGGCAGCCTCGCGATGAGGGCTTCAGACCCTCAGCGTCTGAAGGGCAGGAGGACGCCTGCTGGGGATGCGCCGAGCAGGAAGGAACTCGGCGGCCTCGCGGTGAGGGCTTGAGATTCTCAGCGTCTGATGGGCAGGAGGATGCCTGTCATGCCCCGCTTCCCAGAGTACGCTAGATTGGACACGTGACATAGCCAACCATGCTACCTGTGGGTAGGAAGTATCCATCCACAGTCACATTACGGCTGTAGAGATATCAAGAACAAGATAAAACTATATAAAACATGTCCATAATCCAGAATAACATGAGTCAATAATAAATAAATACGGAAGCAAATGATCCAATACAAATAACTGAAAAGTGTGTCCCATAATGCGGGCTCACATCAGGATATAAATGCAGGAAATAAAACTAACTACTACTGAACTCACAGCTCAGCCTGCTGGCTGAAGTACTCCTGCTCGGACTGCAACAGCGGTACGGAATCTGGGCCATGCAAAACCCAGACGTCAGCGCGTCATGTCATCAAGTAATATAATATGAACAGTGTAGCAGGCAATGTAATATAAACATGAATACAGCAAGAATAACAATAATATGAATCATACCAGTACAGGGTAGCGTGCAGTGGGTAAACTAAACTGTTATATCAGGTTTTCTATTCTAAAGTCTTTGAAATCAATTGATGAATCGTCGATGTAACTCAATAGTATCCCGTGCGTGCCCGGGACCACGGTCAAGATTCTCGGGGCTGAATCCGAGACGTGCCGCTATGCAGTAACAGGTAGAAGGATGGGCGAGTGATGTCAGCATCATCACTCCGGGGCTGGCCTAGCCCGTAAGACTGATCAGAACAGGTATCAAACTGTTGAGTTACAAGTCGGTTTCACCTTTGATTTCCCCATACCCCCAAGTTATGTATGTCGAGTCAGGTATTCAGTAATCAAGAACTAATGCCAACATAGGATCAGGTAAACAAGTTTGTCTGGATAGACAACAGGAACGGTCCGTGAGGACTACATGTTATGTTTGTTGGCATTAGACACAAGATCAGGTAACAGGTAAAGCCATGGTATATCAGGTCAAGCCAGGTAATGTATAAAGGTGTCATGTCATGTCAAGAGTGTACGGTACCATGTCATGTCAAGTAGGAAGTGTAACAGGTCATGTCAGGAATCACAAGATGTCATGTGGGTGCTCATAATTAAACTAACATAAGCATGTGTATAAATAAACAAGCATGAGTACTATCAGAACAATAAACTGGAACATGTAATATGATATGCAAATAGATATAATTTCAAGGATATGGATGCACAGTTATCGATTAGGGTTACATTTATAGTTCCAATATTAATTAGGATGCAATTTATTAAACGTGGAGTGTTAATATCATATTATTATGTAGTAATGTGATCTATGGATGCAATTATATGTATCTTAAATGCGATGGATGCAAACGGGTATCCGAAAAGTTATAAAACTATAAAATGGTAATGTGGGATGTACAACTAAGCAATATGTGATATAAATATTGATATAATAATATTAAAATGGATAGCATATTCAAAGCGATTAATAACTATAAAAGTGGTATTGATTAACCACGTACAAGAAAGTTCCGTTTAGAAATTCAGCGTCATCCTAATTTGTAAAATAGCTTAAAAATAACAAACGTTCTCCAAAACGGACGTGTCCTATACCAAAACAAAGATAATTCAATAAGGTTTTC
Organism: Agapanthus africanus; assembly: GCA_030015575.1. Classification (NCBI taxonomy): domain Eukaryota; kingdom Viridiplantae; phylum Streptophyta; class Magnoliopsida; order Asparagales; family Amaryllidaceae; genus Agapanthus; species Agapanthus africanus. The sequence goes on along the minus strand of JASDDO010000008.1, from coordinate 435,233,143 downwards.
ATTTTTATAAGTATAAGCATCCTAGGTTGTTCCTACAAAAAGTTATGAACAGTCGAAATTGAAAGTTTGCTGCTGGAATTTCCCTGGACAGCAGTTTGGAGACATTTTCATTTGCATTTTACGTTATTAAACAATTTATTTTGCAAGTAAATATTTCATAGAGTTATAGTATTCTGAGTTAGTTTCGTAACGAACTAAAGAAAGTATACTAATGATTTTTCTATGATTTATAATGAATTTTATACGGTAAGATGTACAGTAAATTTCAGATTTTTCGTATCCGCTTTTTCAACGACGTTTCATGTGTAAACTATAGTATTTTAAATATATAATACCATAAAATACAGATTATAAACTAATTAAAGATAATAATAAGAAATATTATGACGATGTATATTTTAATTGATATGGATGCAGTATAATGTAATCTAGTATGTCACAAGATAAGTTTTCATGATCTAGATTTAATATGAAACAAACGGATGCAAACGGAATATCGAAATGTTATAAAATTAAACATGGGGCACTAGATTTAAACTATAGGTATGGTATTTATTTAAATAGATATAAAATGAATTATATAGCATGTAGCAAGATTAACTTGCCTCGATGGGTCGCGAATCGTGAAAACGGAACGTTAACCGTCGGCGGGGAAAACTCGCGACGGTCGCACGGTTCACGAAATGAACCCAAACGACAAACAAAGGAACCACACGGGTCGGGGTACCTCGCTGGAACGTCGAGAAGCGTCACCGGCACGACGGAATTCCGGCAACAAAAGAACAGTTAAAAAAATGAGAAACGAGACATGAAACAAGAAGAGAAAGAATGATAAAAAGAAGTACGAGAGAATATATGAGGGAGAGAGAAAAAAAAGTGGAGAGAGAGAGAGAAGAGGGGGAGAGAGAAAGTGGGGCCCATGGGGTTAAAGGGGAGGTTGCGATTGGCTGAGAGAATAATTTGAGAAGGATATAAAAGATTATAAAAATATTATATGGTTAACTTAAAGATTTAAAAGATAGGTAATGAACAGTAAGATATCAGATTAGTTAGAAAAATATATGCGATGGTTTTAATAATATTAAAATTTGGGATTTTGGCGCCAAATAAAACATTTCCAAATCGCGCCCGGGTCGGGTCCAAAAATTTGAAATTGAAATAATAGGATTTTAAGCGGGATCCAAATTTTAAAGTTAAGTGTTTTATGATTAAAAAGCATACCCCCAAAACGGACACACGTACGTGCACGTAGCCATACAAACTCGCCCGTTTCACTGAACGGGACGAGACCACAATACACGGACGCTACCACGAGGTTAGGGGTGTCAAGTAGACCAAGATGAATATTTTCAATTTTATTTTAGATGCCAAAATTTGTTATATGTAGAAATGACTTTGCCGGGTAAATTTTACAGTAAGCAACAAACAAGCAAGTTAAATGAAATGAGTACCACATTATGCTCAAACAGTAACTGAAAATAGTAGCATTGGGCTCGGGTGTTACATTATACCCAACTACAAAAAGAATTTCGTCCTCGAAATTCCAAGAATACAAAGATATATAACTACAAGAAAAGGTGAGGAAACTTCTGCCGGATTTCATCTTCTCATTCCCAAGTGGACTCTCCATGCGAGCGATTACCCCAAGAAACAAGCACAAGGGGGATAACCTTGTTCTTAAGAACCTTTTCCCTTCGATCCACGATTTCAATCGGTCGCTCCTCAAAAGTCAAGTCTTCTCGTACTGTTAGCTCCGAATGATCCAAAACGTGTGTTTCATCTCGAACATACTTACGGAGTTGAGATACATGAAACACATCGTGCACATTTGCCAAGGACCGCGGTAACGCCAAACGATACGCTACCTCACCAACACGCTCCACGATCTCAAGGGTCCAACGAATCGAGGACTAAGCTTTCCTCGACTTCCAAAACGAATCACCCCTCTAGTCGGTGATATCTTCAAGAATACCAAATCACCCACGATGAACTCCAGAGGTCTTCTTGACGTATCTGCCCAACTCTTCTGTCGGTCCTGTGCTGCCTTCATATGATTTCTGATAGGGTTAACCTTCTCAACTGTCTGCACAACCAAATCTGGTCCCAATAATCTTCGTTCACCGACATTGTCCCAACAAACAGGTGAACGGCATTTACGACCATACTAAGCTTAAAATGGAGCCATCTGAAAAGTTGCCTGAAAACTGTTGTTGTAAGACAAATCCACCAAAAGTAGATGATCCTCCCAAGACCCCTTGAAGTCCAACCTGCATGCTCTCAACGTATCCTCAAGAGTTTGGATCATTCTCTCCGACTGACCATCAGTTTGAGGATGATAAGCTGTGCTAAACTTCAATCGAGTCCCCAAACTTTCCTGTAAACTCCTCCAGAAGTGTGATAAGAACCGAGTGTCCCGATCGGACACTATACTCGCCGGTACTCCATGCAATCTTACAATCTCTTGCATGTACCGCTCTGCCAAAGTCTCTGTTGATTGACCAACCCGAAAAGGAATAAAATGAGCTGCCTTGGTCAATCGGTCACAATCACCCATACAGCATGGTTGCCTTTTCGACTTCGCAGTAAAGCCGTCATGAAATCCATGGTTATTTGTTCCCACTTACACCGAAGAATCGGAAGTGGTTGCAATAAACCAGCAACCCTTTGATGTTCAGCCTTAACTTGCTGACACACCAAGAATTTTGCCACAAAGCGAGCAATCTCCCACTTCATGCCCTCCCACCAGAAATGCTGTCGAATATCTCGATACATCTTTGTGCCTCTTGGATGTACAGAATAAGCTGAACTGTGTGCCTCCTTCATAAGCTCTTCACGAACATCACCCTTTGGCACACACAAACGGCTACCATACCTCAACGAACCATCTTCGGGGATTAATAAATCTGTTCGTAGTCCGGCTTCAACCTGTCCTCGAAACTTTTGCAGTCTAGGATCCTGCGATTGAGCTGCTTTAATATTCTCGATCAAAGACGAATGTACTTGCAGCTGCAACAACTGTCCCGTATAATGTGGTAGCACAAGCTCCAAGTCAAATCTTCGAAAATCTGCGACGATCTCCTTCTGCGTAGTTAACACCTGAATTACTGATAACCGACTAAGCGCATCCGGCACAACATTAACCTTCCCCGGATGGTACTTAAGATCAAGATCGTAGTCAGCCATCAGCTCCAACCATCTACGCTGCCTCATGTTAAGCTCCTTCTGTGTGAACACATACTTCAAGCTCTTATGATCTGTAAAAACTTCGACTATTTCGCCCAAAACTTAGTGTCTCCAAATCTTCAAAGCGAAAATCACAGCCGCAAGCTCCAAGTCATGAGTTGGATAATTCTTCTCATGGGTCTTCAACTGTCTCGATGCGTATGCTACAACCTTCCCATGCTGCATCAAAACACATCCCAATCCTTTCCCAGATGCGTCGCTGTGAATCACCAATCCTCCGGAATTGTCTGGCATGGTCAGAATAGGGGCGGTTATCAACTTCTGCTTCAACGTCTCGAAAGCTAACGCACACTTATCCGTCCATACAAAGGTACCTCTTTACACGTAAGCTTGGTCAACGGCTCTGCCAAACGAGCAAAGTTCTCCACAAATCTCCTGTAGTATCCGTCTAATCCAAGGAAACTTCTTATCTCAGCAACATTCTTTGGAATAGGACAATCTCGAACTGCTACAATCTTTTCGGGATCGACGGCGATTCCATCGCCCGACACAACATGCCCCAGAAACTTCACTTCCTCCAGCCAAAACTCGCACTTACTCATCTTCGCATACAATTTCTCCTGTCTCAACGTCTGCAGTGCGATCTTTAAATGCTCAGCATGCTCCTCAAAACTCTTCGAGTAAACCAGAATATCGTCAATGAAGACCACAATAAACTGGACCAAGAACGGTGAAAAGATTCGGTTCATCAAGTCCATGAATACTGCCGGCGCATTTGTTACTCCGAAGGGCATCACTAAGTATTCGTAATGCCCGTACCGAGTTCGAAACGCCGTCTTGCAAATATCTTCTGTTTTCACTCGGACCTGATGATATCCGGATCGTAAATCCAGCTTCGAGAATACTCTCGCGCCACTAAGCTGCTCGAAAAGTTCGCCAATGCGAGGGATCGGGTACTTGTTCTTAATAGTCACCCAGTTTAATTCTCGATAGTCGATGCACATCCTTCTTGTGCCATCCTTCTTCTTTACTAGAAGAACTGGAGCTCCCCAAGGCGAGTTACTGTTTCGAATCCAACCCTTTTCAAGCAATTCAGCAACCTGTTTCTTTACTTCTTCCAACTCTACTAGCGCCATTGGATAATACGCTTTAGATACTGGTACTGCACCAGGAATAAGATCAATTGCGAACTCCGCGTCTCTCCTCGGCGGTAAACCCGATATATCTTCAAACACGTCCATAGAATCACGAACAACATCCGGCTCTTTACTTTCATCACTTCCATTGATGCAAGAATATTGTTTGTCGGCCTAGCCCTAAACTCGACCGGCCCGACCGAACTGCTTCCTTAACGCAACTGCTGTCTGCTGCAAACTCCCTTTCATCCCAGATAAACTCTGCTGCTCTTGGCTGCTGCACGTATTTGTGAGAAAGTGGTCAAACCCAGGGAGACAATCTGCCTCTGGATGTCCACGTCCAGTCTGCGCATGAACCTCCGTGCCCTGTCTGCATCGTTGGCAACTAAAGGTCCAGCGAAACTACTGAGTCTCGTCCATTCTGCTACATGCACATCTACGGGTGCTCCCTTCTGCTTTAGTCCGATGAACTTCTCTTCCATTTCCTCCCGTGCAGTCCGCGGGAAGAACTTCTCCAGGAAACTCTTAGAAAAATCCGCCCACTTGATCGACTTGGGCAAGCGGGTCTCCTCAACAAGCCACCATTCTCGGGCGTAGTCCACTAGCTGAATGCTTACCACAACAACCTTTTTGTCATCTGGAATCTGTGCCGCAAAAAGCAAGTTCTCCGTGTCAACTAGCCACTGCTCCACTGGCAACGGCTCCTTTAAACCAGTAAATGTAGACGGACCCAACCGCCTGAAATCTGCTACGGGCCCTACTCGGTCAACTGGTCTAGCTCCAACATTGTTCACAGACTGCTGAACGATCTGCAAACCTTCCCGAAATGAGTCCGCTTGCTGCTGGATCAGCTCGGTCTGTTTCTTTGATTCTCCAGCATTCCTCTTATCACTCCAAGCATGGCGGCTTCGTCCACACGCCTCTGGTATGTCTTCAATTTCTTACCGGCCATAATCCTGAACTCAAAATACCCAACATTAGAATGATGATAGATTTTGAATATAGATCAAGGCTAGAACTCCAAGATACTTAAATAGAGTACCGCATTGTAACTATGCCGCGGTATCATAATCACAATTACATAACTCCATCCAAGTCGCCTAAGTCCTAGAGATAACAAGGAATCAGGTTTTCGAATCGATATGCAAAGGAAGTTTGCACATCGTAAAAGATATAATCAGGAAGAATGTGATTCAAGAATGGTAAAACGGTCAAGGTGGCAGGACATGTTTCCTAAACACGGGTATTCTAATTCGTGTATTGGGTACAATACCCAACTACAAAAGAATCAACCCGACTATCCTATGGCTCTGATACCAAAAGAACCATGTCACGCCCCGCTTCCCAGAGTACGCTAGATTGGACACGTGACATAGCCAACCATGCTACCTGTGGGTAGGAAGTATCCATCCACAGTCACATTACGGCTGTAGAGATATCAAGAACAAGATAAAACTATCTAAAACATGTCCATAATCCAGAATAACATGAGTCAATAATAAATAAATACGGAAGCAAATGATCCAATACAAATAACTGAAAAGTGTGTCCCATAATGCGGGCTCACACAAGGAAATAAATGCAGGAAATAAAACTAACTACTACTGAACTCACAGCTCAGCCTGCTGGCTGAAGTACTCCTGCTCGGACTGCAACAGCGGTACGGAATCTGGGCCATGCAAAACCCAGACGTCAGCGCGTCATGTCATCAAGTAATATAATATGAACAGTGTAGCAGGCAATGTAATATAAACATGAATACAGCAAGAATAACAATAATATGAATCATACCAGTACAGGGTAGCGTGCAGTGGGTAAACTAAACTGTTATATCAGGTTTTCTATTCTAAAGTCTTTGAAATCAATTGATGAATCGTAGATGTAACTCAATAGTATCCCGTGCGTGTCCGGGACCACGGTCAAGATCCTCGGGGCTGAATCCGAGATGTGCCGCTAGGCAGTAACAGGTAGAAGGATGGGTGATGTCAGCATCATCACTCCGGGGCTGGCCTAGCCCGTAAGACTGATCAGAACAGGTATCGAACTGTTGAGTTACAAGTCGGTTTCACCTTTGATTTCCCCATACCCCCAAGTTATGTATGTCGAGTCAGGTATTCAGTAATCAAGAACTAATGCCAACATAGGATCAGGTAAACAGGTTTGTCTGGATAGACAACAGGAACGGTCCGTGAGGACTACATGTTATGTTTGTTGGCATTAGACACAAGATCAGGTAACAGGTAAAGCCATGGTATATCAGGTCAAGCCAGGTAATGTATAAAGGTGTCATGTCATGTCAAGAGTGTACGGTACCATGTCATGTCAAGTAGGAAGTGTAACAGGTCATGTCAGGAAGCACAAGATGTCATGCGGGTGCTCATAATCAAACTAACATAAGCATGTGTATAAATAAACAAGCATGAGTACTATCAGAACAATAAACTGGAACATGTAATATGATATGCAAATAGATATAATTTCAAGGATATGGATGCACAGTTATCGATTAGGGTTACACTTATAGTTCCAATATTAATTAGGATACAATTTATTAAACGTGGAGTGTTAATATCATATTATTATGTAGTAATGTGATCTATGGATGCAATTATATGTATCTTAAATGCGATGGATGTAAACGGGTATCCGAAAAGTTATAAAACTATAAAATGGTAATGTGGGATGTACAACTAAGCAATATGTGTTATAAATATTGATATAATAATATTAATATGGATAGCATATTCAAAGCGATTAATAACTATAAAAGTGGTATTGATTAACCACGCACAAGAAAGTTCCGTTTAGAAATTCAGCGTCACCCTAATTTGTAAAATAACTTAAAAATAACAAACATTCTCCAAAAGGGACATGTCCTATACCAAAACAAAGATAATTCAATAAGATTTTCATTTTTATAAGTATAAGCATCCCAGGTTATTCCTACAAAAAGTTATGAACAGTCGAAATTGAAAGTTTGCTGCTGGAATTTCCCTGGACAGCAGTTTGGAGACATTTTCATTTGCATTTTACGTTATTAAACAATTTATTTTGCAAGTAAATATTTCATAGAGTTATAGTATTCTGAGTTAGTTTCGTAACGAACTAAAGAACGTATACTAATGATTTTTCTATGATTTATAATGAATTTTATACGGTAAGATGTACAGTAAATTTCAGATTTGTCGTATCCGCTTTTTCAACGACGTTTCATGTGTAAACTATAGTATTTTAAATATATAATACCATAAAATGCAGATTATAAATTAATTAAAGATAATAATAAGAAATATTACGACGATGTATATTTTAATTGATATGGATGCAGTATAATGGAATCTAGTATGTCACAAGATAAGTTTTCATGATCTAGATTTAATATGAAACAAACGGATGCAAACGGAATATCGAAACGTTATAAAATTAAAAATGGGGCACTAGATTTAAACTATAGGTATGGTATTTATTTAAATAGGTATAAAATGAATTATATAGCATGTAGCAAGATTAACTTGCCTCGATGGGTCGCGAATCGGGAAAATGGAACGTTAACCGTCGGCGGGGAAAACTCGCGACGGTCGCACGGTTCACGAAATGAACCCAAACGACGAACAAAGGAACCACACGGGTCGGGGTACCTCGCTGGAACGTCGAGAAGCGTCACCGGCACGATGGAATTCCGGCAACAAAAGAACAATTAAAAAAATGAGAAACGAGACATGAAGCAAGAAGAGAAAGAATGATAAAAAGAAGTACGAGAGAATATATGAGGGAGAGAGAAAAAAAAGTGGAGAGAGAGAGAGAGAAGAGGGAGAGAGAGAAAGTTGGGCCTACGGGGTTAAAGGGGAGGTTGCGATTGGCTGAGAGAATAATTTGAGAAGGATATAAAAGATTATAAAAATATTATATGGTTAACTTAAAAATTTAAAAGATAGGTAATGAACAGTAAGATATCAGGTTAGTTAGAAAAATATATGCGATGGTTTTACTAATATTAAAATTTGGGATTTTGGCGCCAAATAAAACATTTCCAAATCGCACCCGGGTCGGGTCCAAAAATTTGAAATTGAAATAATAGGATTTTAAGTGGGATCCAAATTTTAAAGTTAAGTGTTTTATGATTAAAAAGCATACCCCCAAAACGGACACACGTACGTGCACGTAGCCATACAAACTCGCCCGTCTCACTGAACGGGACGAGACCACAATACACGGACGCTACCACGAGGTTAGGGGTGTCAAGTAGGCCAAGATGAATATTTTCAATTTTATTTTAGATGCCAAAATTTGTTATATGTAGAAATGACTTTGCCGGGTAAATTTTACAGTAAGCAACAAACAAGCAAGTTAAATGAAATGAGTACCATATTATGCTCAAACAGTAACTGAAAATAGTAGCATTGGGCTCGGGTGTTACAATGCCCGCTGGGGATACGCCGAGCGAGAAGGATCTCGGCGACCTCAGGTGAGGGCTTCGATCCTCAGGATGAGAGGCGCCGTGAGAGGCCTGCTGAGGATGGCCGAACAGGATAGCTTCTCGGTGTCTCTTGGCGAGGGCTTGGATCCCTGGCGTCGTGGGTAGGGACCTACCAGCCGGGGATGACCGAGCAGGGTAGCTGCTCAGTGCCTCTTGGCGAGGGCTTTGATCCTTAGCGTTGGAGGGGCTGTAAGAATCCCACTAAGGACGACCGGGCAGTGAAGCTGCGCGGTTGCCTCATGGCGAGGGCTTTTATCTCAGGCGTCGTGGGTAGGCAACCGCCAGCCTGGGATGACCGAGAGGGGCAGCTGCTCAGTGTCTCTTGGCGAGGGTTTTGATCCTTAGCGTTGGAGGGGCTGTAAGAAGCCCACTAAGGATGACCGGGCAGTGAAGCTGCGCGGTTACCTCTTGGCGAAGGCTTTGATCTCTGGCGTCGTGGGTAGGCAACTACAAACCTGGGATGACCGAGCGGGGTAGCCGTCCGGATGCCTCTTACGAGGGCTTCGATCCCTGGCGTCATGGGTAGGGAGCTACCAGCCGGAGATGACCGAGCAGGGTAGCTGCTCGGTTGCCTCTTGCAAGGGCTTTGATCCTTCAGGACAGGGACCGAGCAGGGTTACTACCCAGTGCCTCTTGGCGAGGACTTTGATCCCTGTCGGTTGTGGTAGGAACCTACCAGCCGGGGATAGCCGAGCAAGGACTCGACCGCCTCTGGGAGGACTTTGGTCTTCGGCACGGGAGGGGCTGTAAGAAGCCTACTAAGGACCCTTGGCCGGGCAGGGTTACTGCCCGATACCTCCTGGCGAGGGCTTTTGTCCTGAAGGATAGCCGAGCGAGGGATCCTCGGGCTCAACTGCCTCTGGGAGGGCTTTCTAATCCCTGGCGTTGCGGGAGGGAAGCTACCCGCCAGGGATAGCCGAGCGAGGGTCGGAATCGACTGCCTCTAAGAGGACTTTCTGATCCCTGGCGTTGCGGTAGGGAAGATACCCGCCAGGGATAACCGAGCAGGGTAGCTACCGGGTTGCCTCTTGGCGAGGGCTTTTGTCCTGAAGGATAGCCGAGCGAGGGATCCTCGGGCGTGACTGCCTCTGGGAGGGCTTTCTGATCCTTGGCGTTGCGGTAGGGAAGCTACCCGCCAGGGATAGCCGAGCGAGGGTCGGGCTCGACTGCCTCTGAGAGGACTTTCTGATCCCTGGCGTTGCGATAGGGAAGCTACCTGCCAGGGATAGCCGAGCGAGGGTCGGGCTCGACTGCCTCTGAGAGGACTTTCTGATCCCTGGCGTTGTAGTAGGGAAGCTACCCGCCAGGGATAACCGAGCAGGTTAGCTATTGGGTTGCCTCTTGGTGAGGGCTTTCATCCCTAGCGTTGCGAGTAGGGAAGCTACCGGTCAGGGATAGCCAAGCAGAGAAGCTGCTCGGCTGCCTCTACGGAGGACTTTGATCCCTGGCGTTGCGAGTAGGGAAGCTACCGGTCAGGGATAACCGAGCAGGGTAGCTGCTCGGCTGATTCTTCATGAGGTTTCGCTCGACCATCCATTTGCAGGTATGGAGAACAGGAACGGTCGCGGTGAACGTGCGCGTAGCACGTGCATCGATTGTGCGGGGAGGCGAAGCGCCAGGGTCGCGTCGTTTCGATTCCGTCAGAGGATGCTCAATGATCGCCCAGCGGACGAGTATCGACCCGTGAGATCTATAGCCATGGGACGTAGCCTGCCGGTGGTCAGCCGTGCCGACGAGGATAGAGTCTTCTAGAGACGGGGGCGCGGTATCTGGGGCCCTGGCCTGGCCTTTTGGACTTTAGTCGGTCTATCGGCCGGCGAGGGCGTTGATGACGGTCGCCGGAGGAGGTTCATCCGCGCCTCCGATGAGGGGAGGCGGCGGCTGGTACCTGGATCTTCACGGTGATCGCACGCCATGTGGACGGAGATCGGAAGGCCAACTTTTGTTTTTATGGAGTTTTGTTTTCCCACAGACGGTGCCAGCTGATGGAGGTCCTTTTCTGGTCTCCTTCAGATGTTGTCTTTCGTCGATCTCCCGGTGGATCTTGGAGGTGATCTCCTGTTGCCTGTGCGTCTCAATGGGTTTTGAGGAGATTAGTGATTTGAGGAGTTCAGCGCCGAATAGCTGCAAAGAAGTCCCGGTGTGGTTTAGTACCACCGAGGACCCTCCGACGATCAAGTTAGTACGAGATCCGAGCAGAGTAACGGCTAAATGGAATAAAGAATGGCTTACTTGACCCCTCTGTGATGGGGGTTTATATAGCAGCGGCAGCACGCAGCAGCAGGCGTGAGAATTTCGCCGGCAGTTATGCTCCCGACGTCATGCCCGTGTAAAGAGTGAATCGCCCATTAATGGGGATCGTGATGGCGTGGAACGTGGGACGTTTCTGGCGAAGAATCTGCGCGTGGGGAGATTTCCGGAGTGGCGGTTACGCCTGTGAGTGGTGGAGTTGGTCGGTCGGAGGAACCGAGGAAGACGGTCTCGGCTGGGGAGCTCGGAGACGAGCAAGAGGACCGAGGAGTCTTGGTCCTGTGGCAGCTCGGGGCCGAGCAGGCCAATTTGCAGGGGGCCTCGAGGAGGGCCAGCTTGTGCTTGCAGGTCGGGTACAAGGGTGGCCTGGTCGGCCTCCGTGGGCCCTTACTTCTGGGACTTGGGACATGTCATCTGCCACGTGTCCTGAGCTCTAAGATCGCCTATATTGAGTATCATCACAGGGCAAGTCATTAATTTGGTGGGATGTATATCTATATTTTAGACTCATGTATTGATATGGGCTTTGATTTTATGTTAAATTTTTTGATATTTGGAGTGTTCGAGCTTTTTATCTTACATATAAGATCTTAATGAGATTTAGCCTTAATTAGTTAATCCGCTCTCTGTACTATCCATGATGGTGTGAATAATGTGATTTTTAACCTGGTATGTATATCGTATGTACAAGACTTGGTAGTTGAAGAAAGTTCCTATAGATCGCAATCTTTATATATACAACCTCTCAATAAAACCCTAACCAAATAAAACATTTTATTAAAAATATGTAATGAGGAAATATTAGCCGGTACTCAACCATGGTCTTGATTTAAATATGAAGTCGGTCAGTTCAATACAACTTAAATAAATTGAACAATAGACAATAGCTCAGTAATTGGTATCAGACTTCTCCTTTTGGGAAGAGTACGGGGTTCGATCCACAGGAAGGGAAGCGAGTCGTGACCTCAATTTAACACTTTCAGCACAAATTCAAAGGTCCCCTAGGTTCATCTATATGCATGTTGAATATTTGGTTGTGATGAATACTTGGATTAGGCTTAGGGGCGAGTGCAGAAATAATAAAATAAAAAATTGTCTATTGGTTAAATATTACGCACTATCCCACGGTTTATGAGTCTTCTCTATGCAAAGTTCGCTATGGAGTCGGTGTTCCAAAATGATTCTAGCCTCGTTAGGCTATGCATGCAAAAAATGGGCCATATGGTCTTGTATAGTAGGATTTTGATAAACCCTCTAAAGATTTGAGTTGCATCACATAACCCTTGAAATAGAAACAATGTTGCATTAACACAATTGGTACATTTTGATTATTCCCAAAAATATATATGCGCTAATTGTGATTGTAGAGGGGGCGAAGAAAGGCATTAGCTTATGACGGAGGGCGATGGCGTTCGGTGTTAGAACATAAAATATATCCCATCAACCCTCGTTATAACTTCATAGTTTTGGTACAGTGGAAGGGATGTTTCATATGATATCAGAGCAATCTATGTTCGATTCTCATTGCTGCGCGAAAGCCTAGGTTTCGACCCAAAATGCCTTCGAACTACAGGGAGGTGTTAGGAAATAAAATATATTCCTACAACCCTCATCATTAGTTTGGAGTTTTGGTGTAAAGGAAGGGACAATTCACAATAGGGCGGCGATTGATGACGAGTGGATGGCTGTGAGAGACAAAAAAAATGTCAACCAATGACGAAGCTACGGCGACAATAGCCGAACGGTGACAGATGACTAGCAAGCAGCGATGGACGGCGGCGCGGTAGTCAACGACGAGTGATGGTGGCCGGTGAGGGCAGGCAACGAGCGGCGGCGGCCGATACTAAGCGGCTGTGACAAATGGCAAACGTCGACCGCGACGAAGGATGGCAGCTAGCGTCGATGAGCATCCCAAGTGGCGGCCCGATTCGGCCTGGTAGGGAAGAGATTCTAAATAGAGAATATGCGCACCGAGTGGCGACCAACGATAGGACAGTGCCGGCGGCAGGCACCGGGCTTCGGCGTATGACATCTGGCGACACTGACCAATGACGACGTGTGGACGGGCTTCCGACAAACGACGGCCCGTCTGCAGGAATATTTGGAGGTAATATAAGGATAGAAACCTTGTGGAGAGAGAATAGAGTTACCATAATTTGAGGTAATTAGATATATATGCAGGGAATCGGATTCTAAATTCATAGAAATATTATTTGCTTCAAAACAAGTTTAAGTATGTATTATGAGAATATACGATTCACCCTTAATTAGATTACCAGATGCTTGGTACATTCCAAATATTACCAGAAACTCACACATTTCCAAGAATGTGACACACATTTCCAAGAATGTGATGTTGAGGCATCCGATTTTCAGGGAATGGTGTGCTAACATTCTTGGTATATTTAATACTTCCTGGTCATACATATCACAACTGATTTGGACATCGGTTGTTGTGACGGCGATGGCATTAATGGCCGGCTCGAGTGAACAATTGGCGATTAGTAGCGTGGGTGGTTGACGATAAAGCGATGGCAATGATCACGGCAGGCAGCAGCGACCGCCTTAAAATATATGAAGAGGTTTAATGAAATTTTGTATCACGTAGAGATTCATATAGAACCTCACAAAATATGGGGTATAGTGAATTTCAGCCTTTATTAATTCTCTATATATTTATTCCATGATGGCATGAGAAAAATGATTTTTAAGTTAGCATTATATATATGTACAAAGACTTGGTAGTTGTAGAGAACTTTGTAGTATATATATAATTAATATTAATATTGAAATCAAAATGTCTTGATTTAATAATTTTTAAATAAATATGTAAAGACCATAGGGGCAACCGTTTGGCCCTACGGATTAATCCGTAGGGCCAAACTTTATCTGTCCCTACGGATATTGTTATCCGTAGTGGCAACCCCCTAATTTTAGTAGTGCATGGACTTAGTAACTTAATAAATCTGTTGTTCTACATCCAATATGCATGAGTTTATTAAAGCATGTTTGTCTAACACTAAAATACATTATTTGCTGCAGCCCCAGCTGGAAGTTGGTGATAAAAGCATGCATCTCCAAACATGATTGACTTTTACTTTTGTGTTTTCCCCCTCTTGAGCTCTCCCAGCCTATTACATTATTTGCCCTGCATTGCAATTATAATGCTTCCCTCCGCCACACCCCCTACATTGGTTAGTAGCAGTATCATGTTAAACTCCGCATTTGACGTATTCTAATTATGCCCTTGTGTTGCAGCATCCCTGCACATTGATTACCCTGTGCTGTTTGGAGCTATACAATGCTCCCGTCCAACTAGTCTCACATTGCGGCGTCCTGGAGATTATTCTGGAAGAAGGTATGATTTGCCGGTCTCAAATCTGGAAGAGAAAGGGTGAGAGTTGTGGTAGACTTGTGATAACCAACATAAAATTTTGTCACATTCTATGACATGAACCACTATAAGAATATCATTCGGATGTCCGCTGCTCAGCGACGTGATATATCGGATTCCAGGTGTAGTGTTAGTTTTGCAAGGACTTCTAGGTCGTCGTCCGGAAGCGGCGCGTTATATGGGACCTGAAAGTTCCTAATGCCCTCGTCGCTAATCCGCAACCAATGCGGAATACAAAAACGAAAATTTTGATAGCACCAAAAATTTATAACCAAGAATCTAAACCAAACACCAAAACCAGCATGAACAAAAAAAAGATAGAAATCATAATCTTTGCAGTGTATTCATTTGCTCCAATTGAGTTGGACTCTATCATGCTCTCAAGAGTTCCGGATCGTGCTTGCTAGCCGGTCCTCCTTCGCCGAAAATGATACACCTAAGGGAACCAAATTCAAGCTACAACTTCATAATGAAATAACTAAAAATCTTAGATTGCTAATTTAGGTTGCTAATTTAGGATGCTTAGTGATGTGTGTGAGTGTTCTAATGATTTTTCTTTCTCTTAATCCTCTTGAATCTCAACTCATGAGAAGGTAGAGAAAGAAGAAGAAGGAGGAGCAATGGAAGAGAGAGAAAACCAAATGGTAGAATGAAAACTCCTTTTTAAATTCAAGCATGCTTCGATACTTTTGTAAAAAGATTTTTTCCATTTTTAAACTACAACCATGCTTGAATAGTATTTGCAAATAAATTATAAAATCATTTGCACATACCCTTCACCATTTCTCTTTTCCATCCCATTTCTTAATTTCTTAAAAAGAAAAACCTTGAAATGAGTTGTTCTTCTTTTAGAAGTATTCTTGTATAAATACAAGAATACGTCCCCGCAAATACATGCACGTATTCGTATCAAAATACAGATATTCAAGAAATAGAAAAATACAATAAATATAATACTAGAATATACATATCGAAATATATATGTAAATTATTAAATCAAAACTTGATTTAATAATCCGGTTTAATCCTAAACCGAGTAGTATTATCATCCGTCTGATTGAATTCCGCGTGGCTAGCACACTTCCCTAATCGGAACCCTGCATGTATCAATATACGGCCACTACATCATTTTGCCTGAATTGGGAAAACTCTCTGTGTGGGACTCTAAAGACTCGTCAATACGCTGGCAGTGGGTTTAACCACAAGAACGTCGGCGGCACTAACTATACGTAACGGCTACTCAGGTATTGAGTGAAAGGAAGGCCGACGAGCAAACTCATCCGTACCTCTACTAAGCCTGTCTGTGGTAATCTTCGTACAGTCCGGTCTCTTCATTTGAGAGTATCGAATACCGGGTCTATGGGTGGATAACGTCAGACCCCTACTAACCCGATAAGTCGTGCTGGTCTGAATCTCATCATCCACTGAGAAAATGCTGATATCACATCAGTAAATCTCATCCACCTTAACCAAGAATTTCTGGTGATGGCTAATCCAACACAGCGCGATATCGCATCCTAATACCAGGAGAGACAAATCCATGACGATTGTTCACTGCCTCTATGTGGCTCGGGACTGTATCCAACTGAAATCTGTTTGCACGACTTCTTTGAACCGTTGTACGGTAGTAATCTAAGTACAGTGGGAACTCACACGAGACAAATGAAAATCTCAGATCAAAGGACTAACCTGTACTCATTCCACAAGAGAACTTTCATCCGACGATAGGTATAATACCATCTAAAAGTTCTCGGCGAGTCCGTCCGGTGTACTCACCTCCAGTGAGCACCTATATACTATCTAAGGTGATTCAACATCAATGGCTTGTGAGACCGGCCACCATCCATCGTCTAGGTCTCAAAAAGTATACACTAGTCTATTCTGGAGTATCGATACCCAGTCATGATACTCTCTCGACTAGAGACATTTAAAGATGTGTTTATGGACCACCCAGCTCTCACGTATATGATCGCCATCATAATGCTGGTAGTCAAGCAATAATCCTATGAGCTTTATCAAAACATATACACATAATGATAAAGACAAACCAGATAGCATACTTTCATCTCGAGAAAGATTGTTCTACCTGTATAGGTTCTCGTTCAATTATCATAATCGCCCACCTGCAATTACAATAATTTCCTTGAGGGCACTATATCCAACAATCTCCCATTTGCACTTGAGACCAATTTTTGTGGTATCGCATACTCACAGCTCGTGTGCTACCTAATACCCAACTTCTCTACTAATCAGTTTCTCAAAACTCGTTTCGAGAAATATATGTGTTTGAGAAATGGTCTCAGTGAGTGGATCCACTCCAATATTTTTATCTTTATCTATCTATATCTCAATTTCGCGGAGAACGATTATCTCCCGAAATGAGCGATACATGTCTTATAACTTGTCTGGATATCTGATGGGACCTTTTTCATAACATGAACACCAAATCCAACAAGCTTCTTAGAATGTATCCATTGCTGATGTAATCAACACCCAGCGCCATGACCACCTCAGTATCCAGCTTGGAAAACTATCCAATATACTGCACCTCAGAAGAGGGTAAACTTATAACTCTGATACCTACTCTGTCATCCAGGTCTCTTTGGAAGCCTAAACCGGTAACCGCCTCCTGCAGGAGGCTGCCATTACTATATACCAAGAACATCATCTTATGTTCTTAACTGCTTCCCAATATTTCTCCAGAATTGGATTAATATATTCTTATTTCGGCTAGTGCAAAAGCAATATCTGGTGTAGTACTTGAAATCTCATGATTGACTTAATTGCCTAAGGAAATGATATGTCAATCATGCAAATCTCTCTCCTCATCAGTCTAGAAAACATCTTTTTAGAGAGGATGACCCCTCATCTGCGGGTACACTACTACGCCATGAGTCGTCCATTCTAAAATAATTTAGAATAGTATTAAGGTACCCGAATTGGGATACTTCTCAAATCTAGATCTAAAACCATAGATCTAGTCACCAGAATCCCTGCTATTTTATCCAGATCCTACGTGATAACCACAGTAAAACCGATCATAACATAGGAACATAAATTCCTATCAGGAGTACGTCATCCAACAAATCGACCATAACATAGGAACAGCGCCATGTAGTTACTTTGTGATATGAACACGAGTACTTGTCTTTACGCGTATACTTATATTATTACCTTTACTGTTGCTCGATGTTATCGTGTTACTGTTATTATTATTGTTATACTGTATGACCTAGGAGATAGTCATGCATTCGGTTTCTACTCGGCGATATCTTCTACTCACGAGTTGGCAACTCACCCCCGTTGTGCCACAGTTTTCTTGCAGGTTCGACCGCACAGGTTCTATTGCGGCTTGCAGGCATACTTCCTTCTTCAAGGTGATTGCATTGATAGGTGGGAAACATTTGCATCGTGACCACCATTATATACTTGTATATTTCATTTCAGTTGTATCTAGTTAAAATCTCCATCAACCAGACCTCGTATATTTGTAGACTTAGAAACCATTATTGTATTTTCTTTTGGCTTAGAGTCGCGCTCATGTATTATTCTTATTTCTGGTCGTTGGATGATGCTTTGGTTTCTTTACTTTATTTCTGTGTTTTGATCCTCGCCTTCGGCATTGTATATTATATCTTGCACGGTTGTTTCCGCCAATTGGCGAAGAGCTAGCTCCCGCTTAGGGATGCCTATTATTATTATATTTGTTTTTGTTTTGGAGTTAAAATTTATAAAGGAGGTGCTGCTGAAATTTCAAATGACGAAAATGTTTTCAAGATAGATACAAAATATTGTATTTCTTATTATATTACTTATGTTTTAAAGAAAGAACCTGATTTCAGTAAACCTTTATTTTAGAGCTTCACCTCCACTATTTTCCCTAAAAGGGTTTAGATTTCTGGGATTTTGGCTTACTTGAATTAGGTGGAGTCCTATAGACTTCAATGATTCAAGTGCCAGTCATGCGCCTTTTCCGGGTCGTGACAGGCCCATCCGTAGCGGCCAGCTTCCTGCCCGGCCATGCTGCGGATCCAAAATCCTCACCACGAGACGACCGAGTAGCTTCCTGCTCGGCCCATCTGTTGTGGGCAACTTCCTGCTCGGCCCATTTGCAGCGGGCAGCTTCCTGCCCGGCTACAATGTGGATCCAAAGGTCTCACCTTGAGGCGGCTGTTCTCCGCCGAACACAGAGACGCGACCGCGTAGGTCCGTCTTGCCTGAATTTGGGGGCAGATGCTAATTGGTGCTATCTGTCCACCTCTCCGAAGATGCCAAGTTGATTTATGACACCGTGTATCGGAGGTTTAGACGGAGTCGATGTAGCAGACTTCGTCAGATTCCCCCTCGTTGAGGGGTTTTTGATTGTGGGGATGCTCTTCCCTGCAGGCGCAAACCCTTACAGTTAATTACGCTACCGCATCGCGGTAACCACTTTCTCCTTTTCCAGATGGTCACTTCGTGTCGTGGGTGTTTGTTTTGTTTTTGGTTGCCCGTAGATTGTATACGGAGACTAATTTATGTTGTCGCCCGTAGGGCGTGGATTGGTCCAAATCCGTATTTTCTTAGATTTGGGTTTGGGGTTGGGTTTAAGGATGCGTTAGTCTCATTTGAGACTAAGATCAACTTAAACGTTTGTTAAGTATACGTTAGTCTAATTTTAGACTAAGATCAACCTAACAGGATCGTTTAGATCTAACAAAAGAGCATTTGGACTCTATTGTTTAAGTTTAGGGACTTTACGGTCCATAATTAGTTTAAGGACATTACGGTCCAAGGTTAAGGAAATCATAGTTTATGGGCTTAAAGGACCCCACAGTTGGAGGTTAAGGACATCATAGTCCATGGGTTTAAGGACCCCACAGTCCATGAAATGTCTGGTT
Source organism: Agapanthus africanus (assembly GCA_030015575.1). NCBI lineage: Eukaryota > Viridiplantae > Streptophyta > Magnoliopsida > Asparagales > Amaryllidaceae > Agapanthus > Agapanthus africanus. The sequence continues at coordinate 435,213,823 of JASDDO010000008.1, read as the reverse complement.
GTCGGGACCTGTTACCTCTCTGAAGATGTTGAAGGATTACAACGATAAATATCAGAGGAGTGGAGAGATATACCCTTGAACCAATTTTGGTTGGGAGATCTGTAGTCCAATTGGGACTAAGATCTGAGATTTATGAGTATATGGGCTCAATTAATCTTAATGGGGGGTTTATGACTAACTTGGTGTTAGATATGTATGCCCTAGAGGCCATTATTGTATAGTACTAGTTTGTATAATACATTTTGGTGGCTTGGGATATATATACGGGTTTACGACAGTCTTGCTCGATATAGTAGTATGCTACTTGGTTTGTTTCTATCTTAATATGTGTATATGTTTCTTTTAACATATCGCTAAAAACATATTGATGGAGCCCTTAGGATCTTTGCTTGACTACCGGCGTTGTGATGACGATCACACTAGTGGGGGCTGGGTAGTCTATAAGCACATCCTTATTTTGGTCCCTAGTCGTAGGATTATCGAGACAGGGCATCGATACTCCAGAATAGACTGGTGCATATGCTTCTCTTCCCAGCAGGGGAGATGGTCTGTCCCACAGCCATCAGTATGTCGTATTGGAGATGGTATGCAGGTGCTCGTTAGGTTACGAGTACACTGGACAGGACTCATCGGGAACTTTTGGTAGGTATTATACCTATCGTCAGTTAACAGTTCCCAGGTGACATGAGTACAGCTTAGTCCGCTGACTTGACACTGTCACTTCGCCTCGAGTGTGTTCCCACTGTTTTTAGATTACTACCCTACCATGGCTCTACTGAGTCGTGCAAACAGGTAGTAGTTGGGTGCAGTTCCGAAGCACTTGGAGGCAGTGACGGTTAGACAGGTTTCGTCTCTCCCAGTATTGAGAGTTGATATCGCGCTGTGTCTAGGAGAGCCATTACAAATAGTCGTCCCTGGCCAAGGCAAGCGAGATTTGCTGGTAGTGTTACCAGTAGTTTCTTAAGGTGTTTTGGGCTACACTCCGACACGACTTGTACCGCTATTAGGGGACTGACGTTTACCGCCCCCTAGGCCCGCCATGCGATACTCTCAGACGAACAGACCGGACTGTACGGAGATTGTCACATTCAGGCTCAGTAGGAGTTTGGATGGGTTCACCTCATCAGTCTTATTGTCGGCATATACCTGGGGACCGTTACGTACAGCTAGTACCGCTTGCGGCCTGTGGTTAAACCCGCTGCCAGCGTAGTGTCGAGCTTTTAGAGTCCCACACAGAGGGTTACTCGCCTTTGGTCAAAACAGAGTAGAGGTCACATGGTTTTGCGACGGGGTTCGTTCACATCCGCGCACTTGTGCACGTTTGGTGTCCGGGCAGTTATTACTAGTGGGCTTTGGTTTAAGCCAGATCCTAGTATTTATTTTGGGATTGGTTTTGTCTCAGTGTATTCGCGTTTCTTGGAACACGGATGCGGGTGTGTATGCACAGTTGACAGAGGCAGAGACAGAGGATTCTCATTAGGGTTGTTGACCATTTGACTTTGGTTGACTTGTTGACCGTTGACTTTTTCCAAACCCTAATGAGAATGATGAATATGATTAATAATAATAATTAAGGATTATTATGTGATGGTTAGGTTGACCATTTGACCCTTGTTGACATTTTGACCATAATCATTTCATATCAAAGACGCTTCTTGTTCTTTGCAAATTGCATTTATTATGAAATGATAATGGTCATTCCATACTCACCATCACAATTTCCCTTAATTATTATTATTGATATTATTATCTCTTTTATGAGCATGGTTGCAAAAGAGAGCTCTCATTCTATCATATCTTTTCTCTCTCTTTTTGCAAATGCTCTCCCTCTTCCTCTTCCAAAAGCTTAAGTGTTCCATGTGTTGGAAATCATAAGTTTTTGAGACAAAGCCACCATAACACCTCTCTACTCATTCTAGGGTTCTAGGTTTAGCAAACCAAGCACCTTAGTTACCTCTAGGTTGAGATAGGAGCTCAAGTTCAAGGCCGTCGGGTGGATCTATCTTCGGCAAAGAGGAGACGACGACGAGGAGCCGTTCAAACTACCACAAGGAGCAAGCAAGGAGGAGAACAACAAGAAGAGAAGGAGTTCAAGACCTAGGTATAACCATCCTACATAGTAGTTAGAACTTGTAGTTTATACGTTAGTTTTTGTTTAGTTAAGATACTTCATGAACGGTCCATGTTACCTATCGAGGAAAATTTTGATTTTTACCTATTCTGCCTCTCCGAAAGAACCGGGGTGGGTAACGTGGACCTAACAGCGGTATCAGAGCCTAACTAAACAACAACTAACTGTTAGCAAGGTGTTTAGAACTTCGATCCGATAAAAATCCCAAAAACATGAACCAAAACCCATGCTTTCTGCCGTTTTTAAAAACCGCTCTAAAAATTATTTCACATGTCTGAAAAATACAAGCAGGGTTTCTAAGGAAAAGCCAAGAAATTTGAGCCCACGACTCGGCTAACTCGCCGCAGAAGCGCGGCGGAACCATGCGTTCCGCTGCGGATCCGCGGCCGAGTTGACTCGGCCGCGACTCCGATTTCTTGCAGAATTCTTAGTTTTGTGTTTTGGGATTTTTGAGATATTTTGTTTCTGCCCAGATTATCCAGAGAAAAATGTTATTTTTGGGGTAGTTACAAATTTGTATTTTGATCGGAGTTCTACAAACTTTGGCTAAATGGTTATATCTGTAATGTGATATGTGCATTGAACGTCGGCTAATTGCTATACGTCGATTAGTGAGGGTTGTGCAAATCTGTGATCTGTAATGTTGATGGTTTGTGTATATGAACTCGTTGAATTGTCGCGGATGAATAGCAGGGGGTTGTGAGATGAGAGTTTTCTTTATCTTTCATTTGATGTAATATGTAAATTGATGTAATATTATTTTTATGGCCGCACATCCGGGATGAGGTTGTAGCCGCCATTGTATATTATTTCTTTTTCTATTTTTGCTCCTAGGATAGACCCAAGGTGGGGTGCACAAACTACCGGGTACCTCGAAGTGCCGAGTGGCCTACTCACGTTGTTGAGGGAGGTTGCTTCGCTTCGGGTACTTGGCGGGTAGTTTGCCGCACCCGTAGGGGTCTAGGGTAGGGTTTTAGCTATTCATCGCGACCGTGTAATCCGTCTTTCGTTGCAGGCTCAAACGAAACGCGGATTCCTAGTATATCCAATGTGTTCATCTGTGATCTGGAATGGCTATCATTGCATCTAACAAATGTATATATTTATATATGATATCTAGTAGGCGTTGCTTATGTTTTGCATCCGCGCTAGTCCAGCCCCCGCTCTGTCGTTAGTTAAGTAACCTAACGGGTGATGACGGGGCCCCGTGGCGACTATGGATGGCATAAGCGTACGTCATATTTTCGTTGTTTTCTGCAAAGGTAGGATTAATTGATGGGACACATTAAATTAATACAAGAAAACAAACCTAAAAGACGTTGTTGGAACAATTTTCAAAAAGCTGTTATTACAAGGACGTTCTCTTTTGTTTTGCACAGAGGTATTCGGTTATGAATGCCCAGCACCTCATTCGACGAGGCAAGAGCCGAGATCCCTTCATCGGGAGTGACCCCTTGGACAAAAGTTTGCGTCAGGGTAATAACTTCACTATAGTCGATTATTCTTGCTTTGCATCGAGGTATTCAGCTTGGAATATCCTGCACCTCATTCGACGAGGAAAGAGCCGAGATCCCTTCACAGGGAGTGACCTCTTTAGCAAAAGTTTTCGCCACTATATTTTTTTTAAAAAAGAGGGGGTTATCAGGTTCCTTCAACGATATCAAGTTCATTACGTTAATGGGTTTTTCGCCAAAAACCCAGCCGTAGCCCTCTGTCGTTTCGGATTGGTATTGCTTAGTATTCGTGCTACGTATTTCGTGCTCAGCCGAGGCGTAGTGTACGGTAGCTATGTAATATTTTTCCGTAGGATATAATGTGATTGGTTGGGACAGTCGTGCGGTCATTTTGGCTCAGTCAAGGACTCGTACGGGTGGGTCTAATGCAATCAAGATAATGACGGGTTGAACTTGACTAGGATCCTTTGATATGTTGGATCAGTCAAGGTCACTTGGGTCCTAGGGGCAAAAACCACATTGGGAGTTTCTAAAAAAACTGAAACTTGCAGATTTAGCATACCTTCTGGAGTGTGGTGACTAGAGTGGATACCATCTAGGTCATCGCACAATGATAGTAGGATCCCGATCCCACTGATGAGTTGGATTACTCTCGGGAGACTATTTCACTTAACAATCAATGCTATAAACCAAGTAGGTGTCTAGAACGGTGTTAGCGGGGCTACGCCTCTAGGGAAAAGAGGTTACTTAATTAAGGAACTTCGCGAAAACGTTGGAAAACCTCCCTCGAAGTACCAACACTAGCCTGGCTGAAAGGTTAAGCAAGTATTGTGACGTGCAATTAATCCCGACTTGTTCTTCTTTTAAAGGTTTGAAGAAGAATTTGAGGAAACAGTGGGAGCCATCCTGATTAGATAAACTAATAAACCAATCTAATTTTGCAAGAGCGCACGCTGAGTGTTTCTTTTCTCTCTCTCCAAGTAGCAACCATTTCACGCCCTAATCAAGATAATAAAATGTATCGTTTGACCGATCCGAATTCTTATTCGGGGCTGGGGAACGTCGGTTCGGCTCTAACTTGTGGCAACAGTCTTAAGTATGAGCAAAGGAAAGAGGATTGTATGGATTCCAAGAATACCCAGTTGAAGAAGAAGTATAGTTTTGCATCTACTTCAGGTGTTCTTGTAATTGAGAACTGCTTTACGGTCAGCCCTATCTCCTGGGTACTTGATACCGGAACAGGATCTCATATCTGTAATTTATTGCAGGGATTGAGAAAAAGTAGGAAAGTTGCACCTGGTGATATGTCTCTCAGAGTAGAAAACGGAGCACAAGTTAATGCTACAGCCGTCGGTGAATATCACCTAGTGTTGCCAAATGGCAATACTATGATTTTAAACGATTGCTACTATGTACCTTCCATGGTTTGCAACATCATATCAGTTTCTTTACTCGATAAAGATAGATATAACTTTGTTCTTGATAGAAATATCATGAACATTTACCTTCATAAGGTACTAGTTGCAGAAAGTACACTGTGTAATGGTATCTACGTTCTAAATCAGAATACAGTTCTCAATGTACAAAACACACGCAAGAGGAAGAATTCAGATACGAATGAATCCTACTTGTGGCATTGTAGACTTGGTCATATCGGAGAGAAAAGACTAAGTAAGTTGCATAAAGATGGACTTTTGAATGCGTTCGAGTTTTCATCTTATGAAACTTGTCAGTCTTGTCTCAAAGGGAAGATGACGAAATCTCCGTTCACCGGACATGGAGAAAGAGCAACAAAGCTCTTGGGACACATACATAGTGATGTATGTGGTCCAATGTCTATACATGCAAGGGGTGGGTTCTCGTACTTCATCGCATTCACTGACGATCTCTCTAGGTTAGGATATATGTATCTGATGAAACACAAATCTGAAGCTTTTGAGAAATTCAAGGAATTCAGAAACGAAGTAGAGAACCAGACTGACAAGAGTATCAAGATCCTCCGATCAGATAGGGGAGGGGAGTACTTAAGCACAGAATTCCTAGAGTACTTAAAAGAGAATGGAATTCTCTCTCAGCTTACTCCTCCTTATACACCACAGCACAACGGTGTATCGGAGTGGAGGAATCGTACCCTACTGGATATGGTTCGCTCCATGATGAGTAATGCCGAGTTGCCTCTTTCATTTTGGAGACATGCGCTTTTGACAGCGGCATATCTATTGAACGATGTCCCGTCTAAATCTGTGCCTAAGACACCGTTCGAGATATGGAATGGTAAAAGGCCGTATCTTAAACGTATTAAGATATGGGGTTTTCCGGCCTATGTAAAAGTACAAAATCCGGACAAACTTCAGGCACGTTCAGTTCTATATAAATTTGTGGGATATCCTAAAAACTCCACAAGATATCTGTTCTACCATACCGAGGAACAGAAGGTGTTTGTATCTCGCCACGCCACCTTTTTAGAGTGGCAATTTCTTGCAAAAGAAACTAGTGGGAGTTCGGTAGAACTGGAAGAAATTTAGCGACCACAAAATGCAACTGAAAATTTGGAGGAACCACTGGATTCAATAACCCCAGACGAACCTCAGCCACTCCACAGATCTGATAGGATTTCTTATCCGCCCGAGAGATACTACGGTTTTCTCTTAGACGGGGATCGAGAGAATTGCATCTTGGAAGAAGATGACCCTACCAGTTTCAGGCATGCCATTATCGGTAGGGACTCTGATAAGTGGCTGGAAGCTATGCGATCCGAAATGGAGTCCATGTATACCAATAAAGTGTGGACCTTGTATATTGCTCCATCTGGGGTAAAACCCGTTGGATGCAAATAGATCTACAAAAGGAAACTTGGTGTAGATGGGCAGGTGGAAACCTATAAGGCTAGACTCGTTGCAAAAGGTTTTTGTCGAAGACTTGGTGTGGACTATGACGAAACTTTTTCTCCAGTGGCTATGCTCAAATCCATTCGGATCCTACTTGCCATTGCTGCCTTCCATGACTATGAAATCTGGCAGATAGATATTAAAATAGCTTTTCTAAACGGCTGTTTGGAAGAGTGCGTTTACATGGATCAACCAGAAGGTTTCGTAGACAGTGGGAGCAGCGGGAAGGTGTGCAAGTTGCTTAAATCCATTTATGGATTAAAGCAGGCATCGCGGAGCCGGAACATCTGTTTTGATGAGGCAATCAAGGAATTTGATTTCATCAAGAACGAAGATGAACCTTGTGTCTATAAGAAGATTGTAGGACGAACTGTCGTGTTCCTAGTCTTGTGCGTGGACGACATTCTTTTGATAGGAAATGACATTCCTATGCTACAATCGGTCAAGCTATTCTTGTCACAACGGTTCTCCATGAAGGACCTGGGTGATGCCTCGTACATTCTGGGGATCAAGATCTACAGAGATAGATCCAAGAGACTACTGGGACTTTCGCAGTCCAGGTACATAGAGACCGTACTAAAGAGATTTAGTATGAAAGATTCCAAGCGCGGTAATATACCCGCATTGCACGGAATCGCCCTCTCCAAGAAGATGTCTCCTAAGACTGATGAGGAGAGGGTTCGCATGAGCACTATACCCTACGTTTCGGCGGTAGGATCTATAATGTATGCAATGCTATGTACAAGACCAGATGTAGCTTATGCGCTGAGCGTGGTGAGCCGGTATCAGTCAAACCCAGGTGAGGGCCACTGGACGGCAGTGAAGAACATTCTCAAGTACCAGAGAAGGACTAAGGAGATGTTCCTGGTTTACGGTAATGGAGACCTCAGGGTCGAGTCCTTTACCGATTCAAGCTTCCAGAGTGACAAAGATGACAGCAAGTCTGTCTCGGGTTTTATATTTACCCTCAACGGAGGGGCGGTATATTGGAGGAGTTCCAAACAGGATATCGTCACAGACTCGACGATGGAGGCTGAATACATTGCTGCAAGCGATGCCGCAAAAGATGCGGTCTGGATGAAGAAGTTCATTAGTGAACTTCAGGTGGTTCCGTCCATTGTTGACCCAATACCTTTGTATTGCGATAACAATGGGGCTATAGCTTTAGCGAAGGAATCCAGACACGTCTTAAGGCGGTATCACCTGATCAGGGACATCATTGATCGCCAGGAGATCGAGGTACGGGGACTGGACACAAAAGACAACACGGCGGATCCATTCACAAAGGCCCTCCCTCAAACACAGTTCGAGCGACTCTTTGAGCTATTGGGTATACGGTACGCCAGCAGCTGGCCTTAGTGCAGACGTTGGGTATGCGGTATACCAATTACTGGCCTTTAGTGCAAGTGGGAGATTGTTAGATATGTATGCCCTAGAGGCCATTATTGTATAGTACTAGTCTGTATAATACATTTTGGAGGCTTGGGATATATATACGGGTTTACGACAGTCTTGCTCGATATATTAGTATGCTACTTGGTTTGTTTCTATCTTAATATGTGTATATGTTTCTTTTAACATACCGCTAAAAACATATTGATGGAGCCCTTAGGATCTTTGCTTGACTACCGGCGTTGTGATGGCGATCACACTAGTGGGGGCTGGGTAGTCTATAAGCGCATCTTTATTTTGGTCCCTAGTCGTAGGATTATCGAGACAGGGAATCGATACTCCAGAGTAGACTGGTGCATACGCTTCACTTCCCAGCAAAGGAGATGGTCTGTCCCACAGCCATCAGTACGTCGTACTGGAGATAGTATGCAGGTGCTCGTTAGGTTACGAGTACACTGGACAGTACTCGTCGGGAACTGTTGGTTGATATTATACCTATCGTCAGTTAACAGTTCCCAGGTAACATGAGTACAGCTTACTCCGCTGACTTGACACTGTCACTTCGCCTCGAGTGTGTTCCCACTGTTTTTAGATTACTATCCTACCACGGCTCTACTGAGTCGTGCAAACAGGTAGTAGTTGGGTGCAGTTCCGAAGCACTTGGAGGCAGTGACGGTTAGACAGGATTCGTCTCTCCCGGTATTGGGAGTTGATATCGCGCTGTGTCTAGGAGAGCCATTACACATAGTCGTCCCAGGCCAAGGCAAGCGAGATTTGCCGGTAGTGTTACCAGTAGTTTCTTAGGGTGTTTTGGGCTACACTCCGACACGACTTGTACCGCTATTAGGGGACTGGCGTTTACCGCCCTCTAGGCCCGCCATGCGATACTCTCAGACGAACAGACCGGACTGTACGGAGATTGTCACATTCAGGCTCAGTAGGAGTTCGGATGGGTTCACCTCATCAGTCTTCTTGTCGGCATCTACCTGGGGACCATTACGTAGAGCTAGTACCGCTTGCGGCCTGTGGTTAAACCCACTGCCAGCGTAGTGTCAAGCCTTTAGAGTCCCATACAGAGGGTTACCCGCCTTTGGGCAAAACATAGTAGAGGTCGCATGGTTTTGCGACGGGGTTCGTTCACATCCGCGCACTTGTGCACGTTTGGTGTCCGGGCAGTTATTACTAGTGGGCTTTGGTTTAAGCCAGATCCTAGTATATTTTGGGATTGGTTTTGTCTCAGTGTATTCGCGTTCCTCGGAACACGGATGCGGGTGTGTATGCACAGTTGACAGAGGCAGAGGCAGAGGATTCTCATTAGGGTTGTTGACCATTTGACTTTGGTTGACTTGTTGACCGTTGACTTTTTCCAAACCCTAATGAGAATGATGAATATGATTAATAATAATAATTAAGGATTATTATGTGATGGTTAGGTTGACCATTTGACCCTTGTTGACATTTTGACCATAATCATTTCATATCAAAGATGCTTCTTGTTCTTTGCAAATTGTATTTATTATGAAATGATAATGGTCATTCCATACTCACCATCACAATTTCCCTTAATTATTATTATTGATATTATTATCTCTTTTATGAGCATGGTTGCAAAAGAGAGCTCTCATTCTATCATATCTTTTCTCTCTCTTTTTGCAAAAGCTCTCCCTCTTCCTCTTCCAAAAGCATAAGTGTTCCATGTGTTGGAAATCATAAGTTTTTGAGACAAAGCCACCATAACACCTTTCTACTCATTCTAGGGTTCTAGGTTTAGCAAACCAAGCACCTTAGTTACCTCTAGGTTGAGATAGAAGCTCAAGTTCGAGGCCTTCGGGTGGATCTATCTTCGGCAAAGATAAGACAACGAGGTGGAGCCGTTCAAACTACAACAAGGAGCAAGTAAGGAGGAGAACAACAAGAAGAGAAGGAGTTCAAGACCTAGGTATAACCATCCTACATAGTAGTTAGAACTTGTAGTTTATACGTTAGTTTTCGTTTAGCTAAGATCCTTCATGAACGGTCCATGTTACCTATCGAGGAAAATTTTGATTTTTACCTATTCCGCCTCCCCGAAAGAACCGGGGTGGGTAACGTGGACCTAACACTTGGGCTCGGCCTACTCAGTTAAACTGTTAAACATTTGATAATGCTGAGCATTGATTTGGGTTCTGACAGCCTTTCTGTCTTTTATTGAATGCTGTGCATTCATCATAGCTCTAGGGCTTTATTTTAAAGAACAGTTTATGTTCTATCAGCGCACACGTAAGAAACACGTGGCGTGCTTGGCGCTAGCGCCAGTCAATGAGCGCAGTGCGCTATATTTGGAGCGCTAAGGTTCTGCAGCGCTTTGCGCTAGATGTGGAGCGCTGAGGCGCTTCGGTTAAACAGCGCCCACGTGAGGAGCACGTGGCGCGCTTGACGCTGAGCATCAGTCAATGAGCGCAGTGCGCTATATTTGGAGCGCTAAGGCTCTTCTTTAATGCAATTTAGATCAGTTTGCGCACTGAGAATTAAATTCTCCTTTTATAAGAGATTTTTTCTCAAGGTTTCAAAAACAAAGTTCTTATTTTATAGGAGATATTTCAGTCTCTTATTTTGGTGAAAGGTTTTGCCTTTATGGATCTGTGATCAAAGAGAATTAAATTATTCTCCCCCCTCTTTTATAATGAGATGTTCATGATCTCTAAAAGACAATTTGTCTTATAGATCTATGATCTGAAAAAGGTTAATTTCTTCCTATTATTCTTTGTGATGAGATGCTTTGATCTCTTTGTGCAAGATCTTGATCTTATAGATCTATGATCTTAAAGAAAAGAAGTGAATTCTTTGTTTGATATGAGACGACTTTGTCTTTCTGTTCTTTTTACCTCGAAGAGAATTTTCTCCTTCTACAGAGAGCTTGCTCTTCTTTATGAGATTCCTCAAAGTTTATGGGGGGGGGGGTTCCTCTCTATATTTTTCTATATCAGAGACTTCAAGTCTTGGGGACTTTATATAGGGCGAGCTGATTTGTTCAATCGGTTAAGGAGATCTTTTCTCCAATTAATTTAGGGATTTTCCAATCATTGGATCTTTGATCCAAGGGCTTCTGATTTACAGAAGGCAATCTTCTTGTTTTTAAAAAAATTGGGAAATTTTCCCCCACACAGAATTTATTCTGTATTTTAGTGATTTTTAATCACCATTGGATCATTAATCCAACGGTGCTCTGATTTACAGAGTACAATCTTTTTATTTGGAAAGATTTTGAGGAATTTTTCCTTAACAGAATTTTATTCTGATCAATTAATGATTTTTAATCATGTTCGTTGGATCTTTGATCCAACGGTTAGGAACGTTTAGTTCCAGCGCTAGCGCTCTCGTGCTTTGCACGTGGTGCGCTGCTTAGAGTGCAGCGCACTTAGCGCTAGCGCTTACGTGCTTTGCACGTAGTGCGCTGCTTACAGTGCAGCGCTCTTAGCGCTAGCGCTTACGTGCTTTGCACGTAGTGCGCTGCTTAGAGTGCAGCGCTCTTAGCGTTAGCGCTCATGTGCTTTGCACGTGAGCGCTATCTCAGAATCTTTGACTCTCTCAGCGCTGATGCTGCTATGAAGCGCTGCTTCATTTCAAAATTTGAAATTTTGAACAGAGCTTTGCTCTAATTGGGGTAAACAGCTGCCGAGTAGCTTTCTGCTCGGCCCATCCACAGCGGGAAGCTTCCTGTCCAGCTATTTTGCGGATCCAAAGCCCTCACTACGAGGCGGCCGAGTAGTTTTGTTCAGTTGATAAAACTGCACATTTGTATTACATTTTTCCTACCATTTTTATATTAAAAAAGTACTTTATTTTAATATATTATACATATGAGGGTTTATGTGTTAAAACACCATTTTCCATGTGTTAATATATTTTAATTATCATTTGGTAGGAAAATGTATGCAAATAAATCTATTGACCAAATCCTAGTAGAACTAAGCCTACTAAATATTATTTGAGATTATTGTGCAGAATTTTCCAAATTGTTATGCAGAATTTATCAAACAAATCAAGTTGTTGAAGAAATCTTGCCAAATTAAGAAGTAAAACTTGGAGACCAAGTCTGGAAGCAACCGAGAAAAGATTTTTGAATTCTGAAGGTGCCTAGGATTGCCACATGTCATGAGATGAAAGCCCAAAAAAATTCAGTCGAGAGATCTCAACCATTAAGCGCGGATCCGCGGCCAAACCTACCCTTAGGCCGCGGATCCGCCGCACTTCTAAAGAATTAGGAGGCAAGATTTTGGGGCATGATTCTCTGCTATATTTTACCAACTTTTGAAGCAAAAGATTATGGCCTTGCACTATAAAAAGGCACCGAGAGTCTCTTGGAAAAGCCATCAAGCCGAAGAGATCACGAAGCTCCCGACGCTTACGCATCCAGGCTGATCATCGACTGTTCGACTACCTCCTTAAGAAAGATCGAGAAGCAACTAGTTGTAATCATTTTCTATGGATTAAAAGTGTAGTTTGTTCAAGTCGATTAATAAAGGTAGTTATTTTATTTAATTGTTTCTTTTACATTATGTTTTCCCTCTCTTTCTTTTCATCTTCTTCTCCCAACATGCGCGAGTAATTCTCCGCTTGTTAGGGTTCGTAGGATTAGGGTAGGCTAATGGACGATGAAAATAACTAAACCCTTTTTAAGTCCTATAAAGTTTAGGAACTTTATTAAAAGAATCATTAACATCCTAATCGGGCGCGCTAGCAATTCTTTACTAGTTCCGACCGCGATTAGAGATTAGATTAATGATTGTTTTGGTAAAGGCTAGATATGAACGGAGTTCCGTGTCGAGATAAGGGTTAAGAGTGGGATTCCTTTTCCCTCCGGAAACCTTAATCTACACGCATCACCGTCGTTCTAGTTCTAAATCTATTAATGGATAAAAATGGTAACTTTTAATTTATCGTCCATAACTACTAAATCCTAACGAACCCTACAAGCCCCCTTATTATATAAACCACATCTTTAAAATAATCTAGATCTATATTTTATATTCTTGTTTAACGTAGATCTAGAAACCATTCTATAAAATTCTTTATTCCTCCTCTCTTTTTTTCAAAACATCTAAAGTAAAAGTAAAAAGTTTCACGTTTCCCAGAGGACGACCCGTACTCACCTCGATCTAGCTACACGCGACACCGTTCTGATTGCGGTTAAACTACAAACACACTTTTTCGAACCAATCAAATGGCGCCGTTGCCGGGGATACGTGCGTAATTTTTTATTTTTACTATTTGTGTTGATTTCTTAGACGAGTCATATCATTATTAACACAAAACTGCAAATTGCATATTTAACGATTTATGCGTGAATTTTTGCAAGGAGATCTGGAGTCACAGACTTGAGGAAGCAGGAGATCTAGGGTTCCGAACTTCTCTGGTATATTTCTTAACTCCTTCTCTCTCCTCTAAATCCAATAAAATCTATTTTCTGCAGGATTCTTTGCAAAATTGCGCCGCTAAAAAAAATCTTTTTGCAAAAGTTTTGTGATTGATTTTGTTTTGCATATTTAATACAGACTTTAAGGGGCAAAGACCAAATCAAGATTAGGTGGGGATTTCATCACCCTTCCTAAGCCCCACAAATCACAAACCGAGTATATAGATCAGCCCTTCATTAATTTAAAAAATATCTAGACCAGACTCTAAGAACTGTCGCGCTCAATAAGGACAGAGGAAGGTCGTGGGTAATCTATCGTTTATCCGCATTACTTTTGTAGTGCCTAGGCAAGTGTGATAAAGGCTAGTGGTTTTTAATTAGGCCCACGACGTGGTTCCTTCCCACTTACCTGGCACTTATCTAGCTACAAGGGTAGTACGGAGGCGGTAGAGGATTGATCCTGCGGCTTGTCCTTTGGAAGTCTAGGAGCGGTCTAGAGACTGGACCTAGGTGACCTTAGTTCTAGGGTTGCTTGTGCATCTTAGGGAGATTTGTCTTAAGTCCCACTTTTTCAAAAACAAGCTAATTTTAAAATCACACACACGTTGCCACTTGCACTAAACCCGCTTAGTGCATGCTCGGCTGGACACGGGATCCTAGTGCCCGTCTTGTCCGCGTTCCTGATATCGACACCGAGTCGGTACTTCTTCATCTTCTTTTCCCCCACCACACACCACATCAACCGAGATGGACGGCACTCCATCAGAGTATAACACCACGCTGCCACCGCCCGGAGGTGCGCAGAATCCACCGCGCATCTCTCTCCAAGAGAGGTGCTATCCTATCCGTGGTCCCCTTCCTACTTGTCTATCTCTTCCACCACCTAACGGGGATAATTTCAAAATTAAACCCCACTACATCAACCTGCTGCCCAAATTTCACGGGCTTGAGTCGGAAGACGCGTACGTTTTCATCACCAAATTCGAAAACGTATGCACAATGATGGGTACTTCACAATTGACTTTAGATGCTATGCGCTTACGTCTTCTCCCATTCACACTGTGCGACTTGACAGAAAAATGGCTTTATAATACTGCCGCACACTCTATCACTAATTGGGATGAATTTGTCATAGCATTTCTTAAGAAGTTTTACCCAAACCATAAGACTGCCCGTGTTAGAAGCGAGATCAACCAGTTCACCCAGCTTCCCAATGAACCATTTTGGAAGTTCTTTGAACGTTTTAAGGATCTGCTTGTTCAATGTCCTCATCATGGAATCAATAGATGGGATTTATGTCGGATTATATATGAGGGCATTAATCCAGCGACAAAGCAGATGCTTGAAACAAATTGTCAATGCAATTTCATGTCTAAAGACGACGGTGAGGCTTGGAAATATCTGGAAGACCTTGCTGAACACACGTTGCAGTGGGAAAGCATAAGACCACCTTCAACTAAGGGAGGTATTCACCAGCTCGACGTTTCTATCGCAGTAAAAGCCGAAATGGCAGCGATGCAGAAGAAACTCGATTCTATTGAGAATAAACTTTCATCAGTCTCCCTAAATCAGGTCACGCTTCCCAAGACTGTCTGTGGTTGCTGTTCGGATCCTTCACACTTAACGGAAGAATGTCCTATGAATGCATCGTTTCAAGCTAATGCTGCTTTTCAGCAGCGACCTAGAAACGACCCTTATTCTTCCACGTACAATCAAGGATGGAGGAATCATCCTAACTTTGCTTGGAATCAAAACCAACAAAGCAATTATCAAAGACCTCCTCCACAGCAACCACAACCACAGAATCAGCCCCCTTTCAGTCACAGAATTTCCAAAATCCGGCCAACATTTCTACACCACAAGTGGCCGGTATTGACAACTCACTTGCACAAACTTTGGATATGTTCATGAAACAATCCATGCAAAATTCGGCTGAGATGAGGTCTTCTATTGATGCCCTAACGAAAAACTCCTCCTCCCATGGTGAGAGTATCAAATCAATAGAAAACCAAATCGCACAATTAAACGCCGCAATAAGTGCGAGAGAGAAAGGGAAACTCCCATCTCAACCCCTACCGAATCCTGGCCATTCACAAAGTCATAATGTGAATGCCGTCACTACGTTGAGATCGGGAAGAGTGCTGAACAACCAAGTGGGTGAGCAATTTGATGATAGTGACACATTTGATACCCCTTCTTCTTCTTCTTCTTCCAGTCTTCCACCTTCATCCGAGCCTATTCTCCGTTTTCCCCAAGGCTCAAACATTTTGCCAAATCTATCTAAGTCGATGCCCACTCCAATTTTGGGATCGAATCCGTCGCCACAGTCTTCTCCATAAACGTTGGACCCAAAACTTATTGATCGAGCTCCATTTCCAAACCGATTAAGGGCCAACCAACCTAACCCGCAAATGGAGAAGATTGTGGAAATGTTTAAGCAAGTGAGCGTGAATATTCCTCTCCTAGATGCTATTCAATAAGTCCCATCTTATGCAAGAATCCTTAAAGACTTGTGCACTAGGAAGAGAAAAACTCAAGTGCCTAAAAAGGTTTTCATGACGAGTAATGTTAGCACAGCTTTTACCCAACAAATACCAAAGAAACGTAAGGACCCCGGCTGTCCTACAATCTCTATTTCTATTGGGGGTAAAAATATTAATCGTGCTTTACTCGATCTAGGCGCTAGCGTCAACTTGCTTTCTTATTCAGTATACGAGCAGTTAGGGATTGGAGAGTTAAAACCAGCCCATTGTACTCTCCAAATGGCAGACCGATATATCACCAAACCTCGGGGCGAACTAGAGGATGTGTCAATTAAAGTCGGGGAATTCATATTTCCCGTGGACTTTATTGTTTTAGATACACAACCTGTGGCAAACCCACGCAATCAAATCCCGGTGATACTTGGTCGACCCTTCCTAGCAACTTCTAACGCTGTAATTAATTGTCGTAACGGTTTTATGAACTTATCCTTCGGGAAAATGACAATTGAGCTTAATATTTACAAGCTAGGAAGTCAGCCATCAGAATCTACTGCTCATTTGCTGGATGTTTGTTCCATCCATGAGATAGCTTCCGAAAGCCGCATGGATGAGGAGCTTTGCTTTGATGTTCTCGACAACATTAATGAGACATCGCTTGATCTTGCACCACTTTACAGTGAGGATATGTTCAATGAGTCCGACCTTAAGATTGAACCCGTTGACTCGTTGCAAAAGTCAGCAACACTTTCCGAGTCAATATCTTATGCAAGTTTTGAACCTCTTCGGGAGTCCGAATATCATTTGCTTACCCCACCTTCTATAGTCTCTCCGCCAATTCTTGATCTCAAACCGCTACCTTCTCATCTTAAATATGCATATTTAGGAGAGAATGAGACTTTGCCAGTGATTATTTTCGCTTCTCTAGCCTTAGAGCAAGAGAATGCACTTTTGGCAGTGTTGAGATCGAATCGGGAAGCATTTGGTTGAACTATGGCTGACATCAAAGGGATTAGTCCCTTAATTGTTGAACATTACATACATCTGATGGATGAAGCCAAACCAACCCGAGACCCACAAAAACGGTTAAATCCCGTTATGAAGGAGGCGGTAAAGAAAGAAATCGTCAAATGCCTTGATAGTGGAATAATTTACCCCATATCTGATAGTCAATGGGTAAGTCCAATTCATGTGGTCCCTAAAAAGTTTGGCATCACGGTCATCACTAATGAGGCTAATGAGTTAATCCAAACACGCACCCAAACTGGGTGGCGCGTATGTATCGATTACAGGAAACTCAATGCCGCGACGAGGAAAGATCATTTCTCTCTACCTTTCATTGACCAGATGTTAGAACGATTAGCGGGACACGAATACTACTGTTTCTTGGACGGATACTCTGGTTATAACCAGGTCCCCATCGCCAAAAAGGATCAAGATAAAACCACTTTTACTTGTCCTTTCGGAACTTTTGCTTATAGACGCATGCCCTTTGGGTTATGCAACGTTCTCGCTACATTTCAGCGGTGCATGATGGGGATATTTTCAGATATGGTGGAAAATTTTCTGGAAATTTTTATGGACGATTTCTCCATTTTTGGGGACTCCTTTGAGGACTGCCTTCGTAATCTTGACGCTGTTCTTACCCGCTGTAAGGATAAGAACCTGACTTTGAATTGGGAAAAATGCCATTTTATGGTCCAAGAAGGTATTGTACTTGGACATATAATTTCCCATAAAGGCATTGAGGTCGACAGAGCTAAAATAGATGTCATTCAAAACCTCCCTCGTCCCAATTGCGTTAAAGATATACGATCCTTCCTTGGTCATGCAGGATTTTATAGGAGATTTATTAAGGACTTTAGCAAAATTGCTAGACTCTTAACCTTTCTATTGGCCAAGGACACTACTTTTCACTTCGATTCGGATTGTGAGGCTGCTTTTGAATCGCTTAAAGAATCACTCACTATAGCCCCCGTTCTATCATCTCCGGATTGGAACCACCCGTTCGAGCTTATGTGTGACGCATCAGATTTTGCTATTGGTGCTGTCTTAGGACAGCATATTGATAAGATGCCACATGTAATTTACTATGCAAGTAGGACCTTGAATGATGCACAAATAAATTACACAACTACCGAGAAAGAACTCTTGGCAGTTGTATTTGCATTAGAGAAATTCAGGCCCTACTTGATTGGCTCGCCTATTGTGGTTTACACAGATCACTCCGCCCTACGACATCTTTTATCGAAGAAGGATGCGAAGGCCAGGCTAATACGTTGGATCCTATTGTTACAAGAATTTGATCTTGTCATCAAAGACAAGAGTGGATGTGAAAACGTTGTAGCCGACCATCTTTCACGCATCACTTCTTCGCCAACTGTGACCGTGCCGATAAATGACTCATTTCCCAACGAACAGCTCTTGAATGTATCCTATGAACCTTGGTTTGTGGATATCGTGAACTATCTTGCGACGGGACTTATACCTAGCGATTGGTCGAAACAAGACAAACTTCGATTTTTATCCCAAGTAAAATATTTTTACTGGGATGAACCATATCTATTCAAGTATTGTTCCGATCAAATCATTCGCAGGTGTGTCCCTAACGATGAATCCAAGAGCGTGTTATCATTTTTTCATGATCAGGCATGCGTCGATCATTTTGGATCTCGAAAAACGGCGGAGAAAATGTTGCAATGTGGCTTTTATTGGCCAACATTATTTAAAGATGCATTTGAGCATTGCAAAACTTGTCCGCGATGTCAGCATTTAGGTCGGATTTCACAAAGGAATGAGATGCCGCTCCAACCTATATTGGTTGTGGAAATATTTGATGTTTGGGGTATTGATTTTATGGGCCCTTTTCCCAACTCCTTTGGGAATCTATATATCTTGTTAGCGGTTGATTATGTCTCGAAGTGGGTGGAAGCTATACCGTGTCGCACTAATGACAACAAAGTTGTCATTAAGTTCCTTAAAGAAAATATCTTTTCGCGATTCGGACACCCTCGCGCTATCATTAGCGACAACGGGACACATTTCTGTAATAGGTCTTTCGAGGCCTTGATGCGGAAATATTCAATCACTCACAAGCTTTCTACGCCCTATCACCCCCAAACAAGCGGGCAGGCTGAGATCTCAAATAGGCAGATCAAACAGATATTGGAGAAGACGGTTTCGAAAAACCGTAAGGATTGGTTAACCAAATTGACGGATGCTCTTTGGGCATTCCGCACCGCTTATAAGACCGATCTTGGTATGTCTCCATACCGTCTTGTGTTTAGGAAGGCATGCCACCTCCCTGTCGAGATTGAACATAAGGCAATGTGGGCTATTAAAGAGCTTAATTTTGATCTTGATCATGCAGGCAGCTATCGGAAGCTGCAATTGAATGAGCTAAGCGAACTCCGTGATGAAACTTACGATAATGCGGTGATAGTAAAGAATAGGACTAAAGTATTTCACGATAAAAATCTTTCTAGAAAAACCTTCACATCGGGGCAACAAGTCCTTCTGTACGATTCCCGTCTCCATCTTCATCCGGGTAAGCTTAAATCTCGTTGGAAATGACCTTTTGTGGTGCGGTATGTACACCCGCACGGGGCAGTTGAAGTCGAAAATTTGAAAAACGGTTCGATTTTTAAAGTGAATGGGCATAGATTAAAAACCGTATTTTTCTGCTGACCCCGCGGAGGAGCTCCTGTTTTTACAGGAGCCGCTTTATCAAAACTAAAATTCCTCCGCCTCACCTCCATGTTTTGATAACTTTTTCACATTTTAAGAATGGAGGTGAGTAAAAAAAATGATTTGATTGAATATCTGTGCGTGTCAAAGAATAAGTTTGGGGGAATTTTTCATTTAACTATTATTTTACCCCTTGTATCTCTCCCTTAGTATACAGGTCCTTGTTCTCAAAAGGCTATATCAGTGAGGACACTGCTGAAAACAGGTTTTGGGGGGGGTTTGTATTCACTGAATTATCTTTGACACCGGGCATTAAAATTTTTTTTTATATAACAAAAGAATAGAAAGTGAAACATTACATCCAAAAGATAGGAATAGTATAAGAAAACCAAGAAAATTAGAAGTTTTCTTAGACGAACTAGTAATAAGTAGTTATGAGCTGTTGTCCCAAGGGTTAATAAAATGAAGGAAGTCACTAATCTGAGGATAAAAATAAGTCTGAAAAATAGTTTCTATTCTGGAAGCCAAACATTTGAATATTGATACCCTACTATACGCATTTACACACGTCTTGAAACTCGGGATAGTAGAGGATACCTTGAAATGCTCTTGTCTAAAAGTCAAAGTATGAAGGAAATGAAAAAAAAATGAAGAAAATATAAAAATGGTGAAAAGAAAAAAATGAACACTGGTTTTGTTATCGCCAAGGCAGCATTAAAAAAATATAGCGAGGGTGCCTCTTCACCTAGTGCCCTAAGGCCAACTGGTCTGGGAGTCACTGCTAAGCCTAAGGTGGTGCAAGACGAGGAAAATATTATCACCGAATCAGCAAGCACATGAGTAATCGGTCAGTTAGTACCTCAAGAAGTATTAACGGTCGCATGAAAAGGTGTGAGCAAATCTAAATATTCATCAAATTAAAAAGTACTGAGGTAGATGGACAAGAGTATGATAGCTTGAATTGAATTCTCCGAGTGTAGGGATGTCCATTACACAAACGTAGGGGTATATGATCAATGTTTGGACGAAAGGTAGGAATGAAGAATAAAGACGATGTTTTATTGAGGGATAATGTGATTTCTAACATCTTTTCATGACTATTAAGACAGGGCTCATGACAACTGAAAAGCTAGTATAGTTGGAAACTCTTATTTTCAAAGTCTTTCTTTTATGATTCTTATCTTTATATGTAAACTTCACCATCTCTCTTTTGTTATAGGATTTTGTGGGTGTAATCTGCTGAAAATCCTCAGGAGACAACACTCCTCCTACTAGGGACACCTAGAGGTTTAACGGCTTGTTGCACGTGCTCAGTGCAATCGTGACCGCCTACGAAAGTGTGCCTAGTTTTCTCCTTTCTTTTTCTCCTCTTAAAATAAACTAGTTTGCTCGGGACGATCAAAGATAAGTTTGGGGGTATTTGTTCAGTTGATAAAACTGCACATTTGTATTACATTTTTCCTACCATTTTTATATTAAAAAAGGACTTTATTTTAATATATTATACATATGAGGGTTTATGTGTTAAAACACCATTTTCCATGTGTTAATATATTTTAATTATCATTTGGTAGGAAAATGTATGCAAATAAATCTATTGACCAAATCCTAGTAGAACTAAGCCTACTAAATATTATTTGAGATTATTGTGCAGAATTTTCCAAGTTGTTATGCAGAATTTATCAAACAAATCAAGTTGTTGAAGAAATCTTGCCAAATTAAGAAGTAAAACTTGGAGACCAAGTCTGGAAGCAACCGAGAAAAGATTTTTGAATTCTGAAGGTGCCTAGGATTGCCACATGTCATGAGATGAAAGCCCAAAAAAATTCAGTCGAGAGATCTCAACCATTAAGCGCGGATCCGCGGCCAAACCTACCCTTGGGCCGCGGATCCGCCGCACTTCTAAGGAATT
This sequence comes from Agapanthus africanus, assembly GCA_030015575.1. Lineage (NCBI taxonomy): Eukaryota > Viridiplantae > Streptophyta > Magnoliopsida > Asparagales > Amaryllidaceae > Agapanthus > Agapanthus africanus. The sequence goes on along the minus strand of JASDDO010000008.1, from coordinate 435,192,484 downwards.
AGGAGGCAAGATTTTGGGGCATGATTCTCTGCTATATTTTACCAACTTTTGAAGCAAAAGATTATGGCCTTGCACTATAAAAAGGCACCGAGAGTCTCTTGGAAAAGCCATCAAGCCGAAGAGATCACGAAGCTCCCGACGCTCACGCATCCAGGCTGATCATCAACTGTTCGACTATCTCCTTAAGAAAGATCGAGAAGCAACTAGTTGTAATCATTTTCTATGGATTAAAAGTGTAGTTTGTTCAAGTCGATTAATAAAGGTAGTTATTTTATTTAATTGTTTCTTTTACATTATGTTTTCCCTCTCTTTCTTTTCATCTTCTTCTCCCAACATGCGCGAGTAATTCTCCGCTTGTTAGGGTTCGTAGGATTAGGGTAGGCTAATGGACGATGAAAATAACTAAACCCTTTTTAAGTCCTATAAAGTTTAGGAACTTTATTAAAAGAATCATTAACATCCTAATCGGGCGCGCTAGCAATTCTTTGCTAGTTCCGACCGCGATTAGAGATTAGATTAATGATTGTTTTGGTAAAGGCTAGATATGAACGGAGTTCCGTGTCGAGATAAGGGTTAAGAGTGGGATTTCTTTTCCCTCCGGAAACCCTAATCTACACGCATCACCGTCGTTCTAGTTCTAAATCTATTAATGGATAAAAAGGGTAACTTTTAATTAATCGTCCATAACTACTAAATCCTAACGAACCCTACAAGCCCCCTTATTATATTAACCACATTTTAAAAATAATCTAGATCTATATTTTACATTCTTGTTTAACGTAGATCTAGAAACCATTCTATAAAATTCTTTATTCCTCCTCTCTTTTTTTCAACACATCTAAAGTAAAAGTAAAAAGTTCCACGTTTCCCAGAGGACGACCCGTACTCACCTCGGTCTAGCTACACGCGACACCGTTCTGATTGCGGTTAAACTACAAACACACTTTTTCGAACCAATCAAGCTTCTTACTCGGCCTATCCGCAGTGGGCAGCTTCCTGCCCGGCTGCGCTGTGGACCCGAACCCCAGCCACACTCAGATCCGAGGGACGCCGATCTATTTGTACTTGGAGTTCATATTTGGTGTTCGCTTTTCCCACGTCACCTCGACTCAAGGGAGAAGGAGGTACACTGATATATTTTTATTTAGAGTTCGTATTTGGTGTTCTCTTATCCCACGTCACCTCGACTCCGGGGCCAGGAGGGGCACCGATCTATTTGTACTTGTGTTCATATTTGGTGTTTGCTTTTCCTACACCGCCTCAACTCCGGGGTAGGAGGGGCACCGATCTACCCATGCTTGTAAATATACAAGAACAGAAGTATTACAGTCAGGCACATCAAAGACGAGATAAAAATACTTTATTAATATTTCAAATTATTTACAAGGTATTAAAAGCTCCTCAGCTTTACAAAATGCCCGAAGGCTGCAGAAATAAAAAAAAGGGAAAAAATAGAGAACGAGGCGGACGGCAGCTTCAAACCACCTTCGCAGCCGGGACCTCCCCGTCTTCCCCCTGTTCATCGCTTCCATCAGGAGCCTCGATTATGACCGCAACTCTGCGCTTCCACCTGGGGCCTCATCTCCTCCCACTGGCTCGGTGCTGCCATCCTGGAGCACCTCCTCGACAAGGGGATACCTTGCATGAAGCTCTTGGTCGTCGAACCCAGGCATAGCTTCTTTGACGGCGTCGAGGGCGTTGTGCCACCCGACGGTCGTAGAGTCGGCAAGGTCGACGTAGAATTGGTTAGAAGCCTTATACTCCTCCACGGTCTTTCCGCCCTGCCCTTGGCATGCTTCGCCACTTCGTGGGTCGTCCGGGTATCCCTCTTGAATGAGTCTCTCTGCCTCTTCATGGCATCATAGAGCCCATTGATCTCCTCCATCTTGGCCTAAATAGCCCGATTGGAATCGATCAGGAGCCGGTGAGACTCCTTCAGTTTTGTAATCGTCAGGCCCTTTGCGACCAAGCTCAAGTCCAGGGAGGCCACCTTGTCCTCCGCCTCTTTCAACTTGGTAAGGAGCTCTTTCTCACGCGAGGAAGACTCTCCAGCCTTTTTTATCGCCGGGGCCACCTTCTTGGCCTCCATAGTGATAAGAAGGGCGCAATGTTGGAGAATCTGTGGAAAAACACAAACCATTTTTAGAAGCTAAATAGAGGAAAAAACACTTATTTAGAAAATTATCCACCTGAATGGCCTCCTGAGCTATCGCCGCAACTTGGGCTCTATGATGCCTCGGGGAATCTTGGCCCCCATCGCCTTCTCCATGTCTGCTAGTAAGCTGTCGGCCACAGAAAGCCCCGAAGGCACCTCGATGCAGAATTCTACCTCCTGTAACCGTATCCCGGCCGAGGGTGGCCGAAAAACTACTCTCTTCTGCCTCTTGAGCGGAGACTCAGCAGAGGACGACACCTCTGTCATGGCCTAAGGTGCCACGGAGACCTTGGCGTTCCTCCGGGACGGGACGGGGCCATGGAGACCTTGGCGGAAGGGGTTTGACAGGGGACCATGCTAGGTGTGGGTCTGGATGAGCTAGCGCCATATCCCTTCCTCCCCTGTGCCTTGACATCCATAATTTTCGAACGATCCATCGGCTTTGGAGAAGAAAATGGAAGAAAAAGGTCAGTAACAGGAACGACAATATCTTGTCAAGCCTAATTAATCGGCGAAACCCTAACCTACCCCCGAAGCGCGTAGGACCGAGTCCCGCCCAGCTCAAAGCCTGCTCGGAAAGCAGGATATCAGTCCGCTAGATTGGTTCCTATTACGACACTATCCCGGCCTCTGGGGCATTAGATGACCCGTAAGCAATCTACCCTGTGCCATTTGGTGGGCACTGGTCAATCCTCTCCCTCTGGAGGACCGACGAAAACAAACTTCTCCTTCCACTCATGGATGGAAGAAGGAGCGACCTCTACCTCTGACCCAGCCGCCCTAACCCTAAGTTTTTTAAAAGAGAGATACACCCTACCCGGTTCGTCATTGCTAGTGCCGGGGTAATTTTTGTAACGAAGAAAGGAAAGAAGAAGACTCAAGTTGAAGGGGATCCGATCAATCTTCAACCGGACTAGAAACATGAGGAGAATTCTCCACGAGTTCGGCGCTAGCTGGCCCAAGGCTAGATGGAAGCAATGAAGTACGTCACACATCTCGAATGAGAAGGGCAGATGCATCCCTGCTCGGAACGCTTCCAGGTACAGGGCAATTTCATTGCTCTGTACCTGGTCTTCCCGTTCTCCCTCTTTGGCCAGACGAAGTGAATAGCCAGAGGATGTGGAAGTGAGCCCGGATATCGGAAAGCTCGTCCAGGCGATTCAATATCGAGGGCACATCATAAGTATTTTCGATGCACACCTTGGGGGCCCTCTTCGCTACCCGATGACGAAGTACAAGGGCATCACCACCCCTTGGGGGCAAGCCCAACACAGAGGAAGAAGAACTACCTCGTCTATCGAACGCCGAGGAGGAAGAAGAAGACTCATTAGACTCGACTTCAGAAGCAGAAGCCTCATCGCCCGACTCGACCTCAACTACATCAATGGAAACTTCGGAAGAAGACATTTAATCTGATTCAAGGAAAGATTGGCCGAAGAAGGGTTTTGGGCTGAGGGTCTGACCTATGAAATGGAGCACTTGGCAATGTTCAGATGGCAGGAGACAACTAAAGCAAAACGTCTACCAAGGAATAGCCTCCCCTAGTTATATACTTGGTATAAACCATTCAACGGCCCAAATCCATTCCCGCTGCAATGAAGAATCGCATCCAACGGCAACAAGGACGCCACGTGGCAATCGATCATTGGACATTTCGTCCCTCATGCGGATCCAACAGACAGATACAATGCTTCACGGTCCACCACTCTATTGCGGCCATGTGGCTCGAAGATCAACGGCATGAGCAAGCGAAGCGACGTCACGGTTATGGCGCCACTGTTTCGCCGATTCGCTGACGTCATCGAGGATACGTGCAGAAATTAAGGCGCTTCATGATCCGCCATATAGACCCAAGAATCGAAGAGGCACAGCCGCCAAACACTATGTCGTTCCAAACAACCCCTACAATGAATCCTCGGCTCCAAACTGAACATTGAAGACCGACCAGACTACTCTCGACCCGACCCATGAATAGGTCGGAATGAGAGTGGTGTAAGTCGATATCGCGCACCCTATATAGTATGTGGGGAGGCGGAATTTTTAAACATCGATTTTTGTACCAAGCAACATCGACCTAAATCCAAGATCTCATCGGAAACCATAACTAGCATGACTCAAGAAGGTTCTAATTTACTATGAAGTGATTTATACCTTCGTGTCCAAGTCCTTCGGGTCTTCTTATCCTCTTCTTAAGCTCCCCGAGTGTATGGATCGAGCTTGGTGATCGGCCTCCTTGCGTCAAAGAAGATCCACCCAAGAGTTTTTAGTTCAAGCTCTAATCTCTAAAATGAGGTAACTAAAGTACCTAGTATGCTAATCTAGGTAGCTTAGGAGATGTATAGAATTATTATGGATTAATTTGTCTCAAATACCCTAGCTTTCTCAACTCATGAAAGTGTTTGGGGTTGAGGGAGAAAAAAAGGGCCAAGGAGGAGTGTGTTCAAGAGCTCATGAGAATGAAGAATGGCTAGCTTCCTTTGATAACTATGAAGCATATCACATTATATATAATCATCACAATCATTCAACCATGCCTCAATAGTCATCATAATCATTCAACCAATCCTTAGTAGTGATCATAACCATGTTAGCCATGCTTGAATAATGATGAATGTAACACCTCATACCTCCACCTCATTATCCATTTAAGTAAATGGATTAAATCACAAATAAGGTGTGTTCTTCTAGAAGCACTCTTGTGAAATTACAAGAATACCTCTCACCGTATATATATATCCGTATTCGTATTCCGAAAAATACGAATACAAAGAGATGAAAATAATCCAATACTATAATACTAGAATGCGGCTTAATCCTAAGCCGCTAGTATTATCCGTCCGATCAAAAATACGTGTAGCCTCTACATGTATAAGATCGAAACCCTGCACGTAAAACCATACGGCCTCTACATCGTTTCGCCTAAACCAGAAAAACCGTCTGTGTGGGACTCTAAAGACCCGACAGCACGCTGGCAGTGGGTTTAACCATAAGCACATCAGTGACACTAGCTGTCGTAACGACTACCCAGGTACATGTTGAAAAGAAGGCTGATGAGCAAACTCGTCCGAACTCCTACTAAGCATGTCCGTAACAATCTCCATGCAGCCCGGTCTGTTCGTCTGAAAGTATCGCATATAAGGTCACGAGGGGTGGAAAAAATGTCAGACCCCTAATAACCAGACAAGTCATGTCGGTGTGGCTTAAGACCATCCGAGAATCTACTGGTCCAACCACCAGTAATTCTCAATCCGTCCTGGCCAGGGACTTATGGTGTTGACCAAACGATCACAGCGCGACATCGACTCCCTATACCGGGAGAGACGAATCCCCAACAGTCGCTCACTGCCTCTATATGGCTCGGGACTATACCCAACTAATACTTGTTTGCATGACTCGGTAAAGCCGTGGTAGGGTGGTAATCAAAGCACAGTAGGAACTCACACGAGACAAATGACGATCTCAGGTTAATAGACTATCTGCACTCATGTCATCAGAGAACTACTATCTGACACTAGGTATAATACCATCTAGCCAGTCCTCGGCGAGTCTTGTCCGGTGTATTCACACCTAGTGAGCACCTGTATACAATCTTAGGTGCACCTCACCAATGGCTGTGGGACCAATCTATCGCCGCTCGTCAGGGTCTAGATATGTATACACTAGTCTACTCTGGAGTATCGATGCCTAGTCTCGATACTCCTACGACTAGAGACGCTTTTAAGGATGTGCCTATTGATTACCCAGCTCCTACAAGTATGATTGCCATCAAAACACTGGTAGTCCGGCAAAGATCCTACGGCCTTTATCAACATGTGTACAAGACATGAAATACAAAGTAAAACCATCACATGTTAAGATAAAGACAAACCAAATAGCGTACTATCATATCGAGTAAGATTTTCCTGTATATACATATCCCTATCATCATATACAATGAAGTCCTCTAGGGCATGCATATCCAACAATCTCTCACTTGCACTAAGGCCTGTAATTGGCGCAATTAGTACCTACTGTCTGCACTACAGCCAGTTGCTGGCGTACCGCATGACCAACATTTCGAACAATCTCTCGAACTGGACTTGAGGGATGACCTTGGTGAATGGATCTGCCGTGTTGTCTTTCGTATCCACTCTCCGCACCTCGATCTCCTGGTGATCCACGATCTTCCTGATCAGGTGATACCGCCTTAAGATATGTCTGGATTTCTGATGGGACCGTGGTTCCTTTGCCAAAATCATGGCTCCATTGTTATTATAATACAAATGTATTGGATCAGCAATGGATGGAACCACCTGATGTTCAGTAATGAACCTCCTTATCCAGACTGCCTCTTTTGCGGCATCACATATAGCGATGTACTCAGCGTCCATCGTCGAGTCTGCTATGGTGTCCTGTTTGGAACTCTTTCAACAGACCGCCCCTCCATTTAGGGTTAACACATAATCCGAGATGGATTTAGAGTCATCCTTGTCACTTTGGAAGCCAGGATCGGTAAAAGCCTCGATCTGGAGGTCCCCATTACCGTACACCAGGAACATCTCCTTAGTCCTTCTGAGGTACTTAAGAATGTTCTTTACTGCTATCCAATATTTCTCACCTGGGTTAGACTGATACTTGCTTACCACGCTAAGTGCGTAAGCTACATCTGGTCTGGTACATAATATCGCATACATTATCGGCCCTATCTTCGAAGCGTAGGGTACTATAGTTATGCGAGCCCTCTCCTCATCAGTTTTGGGAGACATCTTTTTGGAGAGAGTGATTCCATGACAAGCGGGCAAATTGCCGCACTTAGAATCTTCCATACTAAACCTCTTTAGTATGGTGTCAATATACCTCGCCTGTGAAAGTCCCAACATTCTTTTAGATCTATCACGATAGATCTTAATTTCCAGAATGTACGAAGCATCACCCAGGTCTTTCATAGAGAACTTCTGTGATAAGAACAGCTTGGCTGATTGTAGCATAGGAATATCATTTTCTATCAGGAGAATGTCATCAACGTATAAAACAAGGAATACCACAGTTCTCCCTACAATTTTCTTATAAATATAAGGTTCATTTACATTTTTGATAAAGTCAAATTCTTTGACCGTCTCATCAAAGCAGATGTTCCAACTCCGCGATACCTGCTTTAATCCATAAATGAATTTAAGCAACTTGCACACCTTTCCGCTGCTTCCACAGTCTACGAAACCCTCTGGTTGATCCATGTAAACACACTCTTCTAAACTTCCATTTAGAAAGGCGGTTTTAACATCCATATACCATATGTCATAGTCATGGAAGACAGCAATGGCAAGTAGGATCCGAATGGATTTAAGCATAGCCACTGGTGAAAAAGTTTCGTCATATTCCAACCCTGGTCTTTGACGAAAACCTTTAGCAACAAGTCTAGCTTTGTAGGTTTCTACCTGACCATCTACACCAATCTTTTTTTTGAAGATCCATTTGCATCCTACTGGTTTTTCCCCAGCAGGAGCGAAATCCAAAGTCCAAACTTGGTTTGTGTACATGGATTCCATCTCAGATCGCATAGCATCCAGCCACTTTACCGAGTCTTTACTCGTGATGGCTTGCTGAAAACTAGTCGGCTCATCATCATCGATGATGCAATCCTCTTGATCCCCGTCTACGAGAAAACCGTAGTATCTCTCGGGCGGATGAGATTACCTACTAGATCTGCGGAGTGGCGTAGGTATGTCCGGTTCTATTGAAATCTCAGGTTCTACTAAATTTTCAGTAATAGTTTGTAGTTCTGGAATTTTTTCTAGCTCTATTGAGCTCCCACTTATCTTTTTTCGAGAAATTGAGTTTCCATGAAGCGGGCATGATGAGAAACAAAGACCTTTTGTTTCTCAGCGTGATAGAAATAATACCCTCTAGAATTCCTGGGGTATCCCACAAATTTACACAGTACTGAACGTACTTCGAGTTTGTCCGGATGAACCTTTTTAACAAAGGAAAGACAGCCCCGTATCATTAGATACTTAAAATAGGGTTTCTTCCCACTCCAAATTTCATATGGAGTTGTAGGCACAAACTTAGTTGGAACCTTGTTCAATAGGTATGCAGCAGTTTCCAGTACACAACCCCAGAAGGAGGGTGGCAACTCAGCATTATTCATCATGGAACGCACCATATCAAGTAAGGTGCGATTTTGTCTTTCTGATATACCATTGTGTTGTGGTGTGTATGGAGGAGTAAGCCGAGAGAGAATTCCATTCGTTTTTAGATATTCCAGGAACTCGGCACTTAAGTATTCACCGCCCCGATCGGATCGGAGCATCTTGATACTTTTGCCGGTTTGCTTTTCCGCTTCATTGTTATACTCTTGGAATTTCTCAAAGGTCTCGAATTTATGTTTCATTAAGAATACATGTCCATACCTTTAGAAATCATCTGTGAAAGTAATGAAGTAGGAATAGCCACTTCTTGCATGTGTAGACATTGGCCCACACACATCACTGTGTATGAGTCCCAAGAGCTTAGTGGCTCTTTCTCTGTGTCCCGTGAACGGAGTTTTTTTCATCTTTCCTCTGATACATGATTGACAAGTTTCATATGATTGATACTCAAACGGATATAAGTATCCTTCTTTATGTACCTTAGTCGGTCATGTTTCATTGATATGACTAAGTCTACAATGCCATAAGAAGCTTGGTTTGATTCTGAAGCCTTTCTTTTTAGTGTGTTTTGGACATTGAAAACTTGATGTTGATTGAGAATGTATATTCCTTTACTAAGTGTATCCGACCCAACCAATTCATTATTTAGGTGAATGTTGATAACATTGCTTACAGGGGCAAAATTTTATCCTTCATTTGATAATAAAGATACTGATATAATATTACACACCATACTGGGTACACAAAAGCCCACTCGCCAATCCAAGGTGATATTCTCTTACTGCAACAGCGTCCACACTGGCTCCGTTGCCAACCCTGAGAGTCATATCACCTTTCCTCAACACTCTACGATTTCTCAGTGCCTGCAATGAATTACATATGTGAGATTCTGATCCAGTATCCAATACCCAGAAAGTAGAGTTTATAGAGAAGCAGTTTTCAATCACGAACACACCTGAAGCCTAATCCACAACTTGCTTCGTGTCCTGATTCTTGGCCTTTAGGGCTCTGCAGTCCTTCTTCTAATGTCCCTTTTTGTGACAATAGAAGCACTCTTCTTTTGTGGCTGCTCCCCTTATCTTTTCCTTTCCCTTTCCCTGCACCTTCTGCACACCTCCCCTTGGTTTGGTAGGGGCCTTCTTCTTCTTCCCCTTGGTGTTAGCCTTGGATTTAGCAGAAGAAGATCCTCTAACAAACAGAGCGGGCGTTTTCTTATTTTTGTTCAAGGTGCCCTCTGTCATCCTCAACATGTTGAGGAGCTCAGAAAGTGAAACTTCCAAACTATTCATATTGAAATTCAATATGAACCGGGCATAGGTGGAGGGAAAGAGATTGTAGAATTAAGTCGATGTACAACTCATTCTCCAATGTGGTTCCCAGGTCCGCGAGCTCTTCGATGAGAGAAATCATCTTTAGGACGTGGTCCCCAACCGATGATCCGATAGCCAATCTCGCTTGAAATAATTTTTTCGATGTCTCATATCTTGCGATACGAGATTGCTCTCCATATAATTCTTTAGTATGGAAGAGGATAGAAGCAAGGTCCATTTTCTCGTGTCGCCTCTGATGTTCATTATCCATGGAGGCCAGCATGAGGCACTTGGCTTTCGCGCAATCAAGATCCCAGGTCTTATGGACCTCAATGTCCGAGACCAAGGATTCTAGACCGGGAACAGGGGGAGCTGTCGCCGTGAGGACGTATGCGACCTTATCATATGTAAGGGCAATTTGGACATTCCTCAGCCATTCTTTATAGTTTGGCCCAGTCAATATATTTTTATCTAGCATGAGCTTAAGTCCAGTCATGGTCGCTGCAATTAGGAGAGAGAGAAAAGAAACACTCAGTATATGCTCTTGGAAGTTTAGATTGGTTATTAATTTATCTAAACAGGTTGGCTCCCACTGTTTCCTCTAATTCTCCTTCAAAACCTAAAAGAAGAATTAGTCAGGATTAATCGCACGTTATAATACTTGCTTAGCCTTTCGGCCAGGCTAGTGTCGGTACTTCGAGGGAGGTTTTCCAACTCTTTCGTGTAGTTCCTTAATTATATAAGCTCTTTTTCCTGGAGGCGTAGCCCCACTAACACCGTTCTAGGCACCTACTTGGTTTATAGCATTGATTGTTAAGTGAAAAAATCTCCCGAAAAGTAGCGGATACTCACAGTAGGATTAGGATCCAACTATCATTGTGTGATGATTTTGAAGGAAGCCTACCAAAAACACCACACTCCCGAAGGTATGCAACATTAGCAAGTTCCCTTTATGTTTGAAACTCCCGATGTGATTTTTGCCCCGAGCAATTATTACTATGACGAAGGTCAAAACATCATAAGTCGCAAGTCAATTTCAACCCGTCATTATCCAGATTAATTTAGACCCATTTGTATAAGCTCTTGACGAAGGCCAAAACAGTTGTACACTTGTCCTGGATTAATGTATTCATCTATGCTACAGACAAGCACCCACTAGCTACCAAACATTATTCCTTGGTGAAGGCCAAAACACATAGCATGAATACTAGTAGATTCCTATCTGAAATAACGGAAGGCTACGGCTAGTTTTTGGCGAAAACCGTGCACGTAATGAACTTGATATAGTCGAAGGAACCGGATAGCTTTTGAAAAGGAGTGGTTTAAGCTCCACTTTTAAAAGTTATTTTTGAGGAATACCGAGTGGTTTTTCAATTGTTCCAACGACTTCAGATCTTAGGTTTGTTTTCTTTGCATTAATTAATATTAATGCGGTACCATCATTTATCCCTATCATTGCAGAAAGAAACGAAAATAGAACATATGCTTATGCCATTCACATTCGCCACGGAGCCCCGTCATGCACCGTTAGGTTACTTAACTAACGGCAGAACGGGGGTTGGACTAGCGCGGGTGCAAAATATAAGCAACGTTTATTATATACAATATATGTCTATTCGTCTCACGCAATAATGCATAATGGATATAGAGTGCGGATTGGATTATTTATATCCACTTACATCCTTGTTGGTTGGTTAAATATCAATTTGATTCCTTTTCCCTGTCCATCTTTCTTGTTTTTCTTTCTCAATCATTTTTGTTCTTTCATAGATGGATCTAAGTAGAAATTCTTCCAATTTAATTATGTTTAAATTGACATTATATATACTCGTACAAATGCAAAATCCTCCGACTCTCTTGCGATAATAACATCATCAAACAATCTATTACAAATTTAAATTAAGATTAAAATTATTGATAAACAAGAGGCCTCTCTTACATATATATCGACAATTTTTCCGAATACCAATGATGCATAAAGAAGCTAAGATATTCAGTATAACACTGTAGAACAACTGTAACAGATCAAATGAACTCTGAAAATGCTATTTATTGTGTGTTTATGAAACTAAAATGACTCGAAATCGCAGAAGAAATCAAGCTCCAGAAGTTTTGCTCTAAGCCCCGGTTGAATAGGAATAGGAATGTTGCTTCTATCGAGCCAGACTGCTATGGTGTTTGCCTCCAAGACGAGCTGAATATGATTAACAGATAGAGAAGTTAAGTCATTGCTCAAAGAGAGAATTATATGGAATCTTTCAAAATAATATAATACCCACCTCACGATCTGGCATTTTAAATATGAAATCGTCAATAAATATTCTTGTTGTTGAGATGCATGAAACCCTTGTTTTCACAATGAATTTATCACCACTCTGACAATGTGAAGAAAGATGTTTAATTTCACACAAGTTATTCACGTAAAAGAACAATGAGGAGATTATAGTTTGAAGCATGACTTACTTCTAAAGGTGAAAACAACTTCAAAGATAAATCTGAAAATGTTATCTTCTCGCCAGTTTGAGCAACTGCATCCAGTTTGACGCCAACCCTTTTAAAGAATTCATGATGACCTTTTGGATGTAAAGAATAGAAAGGAAAATTGTTACTAAAAAGATTAATGCTTTAGGACTTATAAATTTCGTTAAGTATTTATATATATATGGGTGCTTTACTTACCACGTTCACAATAGCTCGAGTAAACAGTATTGTAAAGACCACCATATTGATCAAGTTCATAGTCTTGCACTTGGAGTTCGACTTCAAAACATTGGTCCGCCCTTCATAAGCAAAACAAATATATTGAGAAAATAATTAAGAATAAAATTTCTTAAACATAATCTTTCATGAAATAGAAGAAAATGTGTTTGTGTCTGGCCAGTACATGCAAATTGCCAGTGGCCAATGCATAAAATAAAAGAAAATGTAGGGTAAGTCTCCACAAATTAACACATGGCCCCCACACCTTGTCTCACCCATTTTATATATGCACTGGCCATATGCCATATTAGTCTGTACAATATTGATAAAAAAATGCAACAAGTTACCTTAAGTTTTCAATGCTAAAATCTAACAATGTCGGATTTTTAGGAGCAGTGATCATCGATGTATAAGCAGCATGAATGTTCCCTCGGTTTCTAATGGTTTGAGCGCTACTGCATCGAAAGTTAGGAAGCTGCCTTGGCATGGCAGCATTTGGTAGCAGCGAGTGGCCGCCGACTACTGCTGACCTCCTCCATTGTCCGACACGTGTAACAAGAGCATCGGAAGGAGCCGCCATGGATTGCATCTTGATGATAGACGATGATGAAGCATCCCTTCTTGCTCCTTTTAGAGAGGTTTAGAAGAAATATCTTGCTGTACTTGATCTCTCATATTGCTATTGATATATATATATCTAGCTATTTATACAACTTCTTAATGTTAGTTGTGATTTGAAAATGAAGTCAATTCCATGCAACTTACTTGACTTGTCTATTTTCTAATCGTGTTTCACGAACATTAATTTATATATTTCTAAAATAACACCAGAGGTTAGTCGCAAAAATATTCCATATTCAAATGCGCACTAACTGTAGGTACGGATCATCATATCATATGTATCACATAACCCTTGGAATAGAAAAAATGTTGCATTAACAATTGGTACATTTTGATTGTTCCCGAAAATATATATACGCAAACCGTGATTGTAGAGGGGGCGAAAAAAGGCATTAGCATATGACGGAGGGCGATGGCCTTCGGTGTTACAATATAAAATATATCCCCTCAACCCTCGTTATAAGTTCATAGTTTTGGTGCAGTGGAAGGGATGTTTCATATGATATCAGAGCAATCTATGTTCGATTCTCATTGCTGCGCAACAGCGGTTTCGACCCAAAAGGCCTTCGAACTACGGGGAGGTGTTAGGAAATAAAATATATTCTTACAGCCCTCATCATTAGTTCGGAGTTTTGGTGTAAAGAAAGGGACAATTCACAGTAGGGCGGCGATTGATGACGAGTGGATGGCTGTGAGAGACAAAAAAAATGTCAACCAATGACGAAGCTAGGGCGACAATAGTCGAGCGGTGACAGATGACTAGCAAGCAGCGATGGACGGCGGCGCGGTAGTCAACGATGAGTGATGGTGGCCAGCGAGGGCGGGCAACGAGCGGCGGCGGCGGCGGCCGATACTAAGCGGCTGTGACAAATGGCAACCGCCGACCGTGACGAAGGATGGCAGCTAGCGTCGATGAGCAGTGGCGACCAACAACGGGACAGTGCCGGCGGCAGGCACCGGGCTTCGGCGTATGACATATGGCGACACTGACCAATGATGACGTGTGGACGGGCTTCCTACAAATGACGGCCCGTCTGCAGGAATATTTGGAGGTAATACAAGATAGAAACCTTGTGGAGAGAGAATAGAGTTACCATAATTTGCGGTAATTTGATATATATGCAGGGAATCTGATGCTAAATTCATAGAAATATTATTTGCTTCAAAACAAGTTTAAGTATGTATTATGAGAATATACGATTCACCCTTAATTAGATTACCAGGTGCTTTGTACATTCCAAATATTAGCAGAAACTCACACATTTCCAAGAATGTGATTCTGAGGCATCCGATTTTTAGGGAATGTTGTGCTAACATGCTTGGTATATTTAATACTTCCAGGTCATACATATCGCAACGGATTTGGACATTGGTTATTGTGACGGCAATGGCATTAATGGCCGCTCGAGTGAACAATCGGCGATTAGTAGCGAAGGTGGTTGACGATAAAGCGATGACAATGATCACGGCAGCACCGTCTTAAAATATATGAAGAGGTTTAATGAAATTTTGTATCATTTTAAAAAGCAGAGATCCATATAGGACCTCAAAATATGGGGTATAGTGAATTTCAGCCTTTATTAATTCTCTATATATTTATTCCATGATGGCATGAGAAAAATGATTTTTAAGTTAGCATTATATGTATGTACAAAGACTTGGTAGTTGTAGAGAACTTTGTAGTATATAATTAATATTAAATATTGAAATCAAAATGTCTTGAAGACTATCATACATGGGCAAGTTTCATGCCATGCATGGTCGCATATACCTTCAAAGAAGTCTCAATAAAATGGTAGAAAAACAAAAAGAAGATGCTGCGAAATTTCAAGTCAAGAACGCACACTGCATGTGCTACGATGCAAATAAATAAATAAATAATGTAAATAAATATTTGCAACTAGGACATCCTTTTTCTTCTATAAATAAGAAATGTTTCATGATCTCAACACCAAGGTATTAGAAAACATAGTTATCACATAATCTCTCACAGAAGTGTAGCTAAACAAACAATGCCCTCAACAAACTCCAACACGGCCTTTTCATCCTCAGCAAGAAGGTAAGATCTCACCATCTTCAATTTAATTTATTATGCATGATTCATAATTATATGCAGTAATTATGCGATATCGAGATATCGAGCTAAGTTTAGTGGATTATATATTCTTTCTTTCAGGTTAGAGGGGAAGGTCGCGATAATCACAGGAGGAGCCATGGGAATAGGCGAGGTCACCGCGAAACTCTTCTGCCACCATGGCGCCAGGGTGGTAATCGCAGACATACAGGACGACCTTGGCAAAGCTGTCTGTGGCTCTATTGGATCTGATGACGTGGTAACCTATGTCCATTGCGACGTCTCGAAAGAAGACGATGTGAGGAACGCGGTCGATTTCTCTGTGGCCAAGTACGGCAGGCTCGACATCATGTTCAACAACGCGGCGATCATCGATCCCCCGTGCTCTAGGATTATGGACTTTGATGTGTCGGAATTCGAGAAAACGATGAGGGTTAACTGCACCGGGGTTTTTCTGGGCATCAAGCATGCCGCACGTGTAATGGTGGCGGCAGGGATCAAGGGAAGCATTATAAACAACGGCAGCGTGTGTACGATAGTAGGAGGGTTGGCACCCCATGGGTATGTGGCAGCAAAGCACGCGATGGTGGGACTAACCAAGAACGGAGCGGCTGAGCTAGGGCAGTACGGTTTAAGAGTGAATTGCATCTCGCCGTTTATGTCTGCATCGCCAATGGCAAAGGAATTTTCCGGATGGAAGGAGCAGAAGCTGGAGGAGTTGTCCAGCAGCATGGCTAATCTTAAGGGGGCCGTGTTAAGACACGAGGATACGGCTTACGCTGCCGTGTTTTTCGGAAGCGACGAGTCCAAGTATGTGAGTGGGCATAACTTTGTGGTGGATGGAGGTCTTACCACGGTTAATAACTCTTTTGGGCTTTTCAACGGCCTCTTCCAGCAAGGAAATTAATCGGTTGCTCTTCTATTCTTCCACCTTCTATATACCACCTTGGGTGGGTACATTGCTCTATATATAATGCACGCACTTGTTAATTTATATATGTTGTTTTGTAACTGGTATTAATGCATTAAAATAATGGATGAATAAATATGATGAGCTTTGATTTCCTTTGTCCAATTTAATTCACAAACCAGGGATGCTAATTAAACCAGCCGAGCTAAGCTGGATTCTGCTTGAGATCATCTCGCTGAAAATCTGGTTTTCATTAAGAATTAGCATTTCTTTGTAAAGCAACTTATTGATGATGTACCTGTAATCTTATGATGCATGGACTTAGTAACTTAATAAATCTGTTGTTCTGCATCCAATATGAGTTTATTAAAGTATGTTTGTCTAACACTAAAATACATTATTTGCTGCAGCCCCAGCTGCAAGTTGGTGATAAAAGTATGTGATGGCGGTCCTTTTCGGGTCTCCGTCAGATGTTGTCACCAGTTGATCTCCCGGTGGATTTCGGCGGTGATCTTCTGTTGCGTGTGGTCTCAATGGGTTTTGAGGAGATTGGTGATTTGAGGAGTTTAGCGCCGAGTACCTGCAAAGAAGTCCCGGAGTTCTTTGGTACCACCGAGGACCCTCCGACGATCAAGTTAGTACTAGATCCGAGCAGAGTAACGGCTAAGTGGAATCAAGAAAGGCTTACTTGACCCCTCTGTGATGGGGATTTATATAGCGGCGGCAGCACGCAGTAGCAGGCGTAAGAATCTCGCCGGCAGTTACGCTCCCGACGTCACGCCCGCGTAAAGAGCGGATCGTCCATTAATGGGGATCGTGATGGCGTGGAACGTGGGACGTTGTTGGCGGAGAATCTGCGCGTGACGAGATTTGCAGAGCGGCGGTTATGCCTGTGAGTGGTGGAGTTGGTCGGTCGGAGGGACCGAGGAAGACGGCCTCGGCTGGGGAGCTCGGAACCGAGCAAGAGGGCTGAAGAGTCTTGGTCCTGTGGTAGCTCGTGGCGAGCTGAGGGCCGAGGAGGCAAATTTGCAGGGGGCCCCGAGGAGGGCCAGCTTGTTCTTGCAGGTCAGGTACAAGGGTGGCCTGGTCGGTTTCGCGGCCATGGAGAAGAAGAGGGACGCCACCAGGGGAGATGCTGAGGTGGTGCTTCTGGAGGCCTAGATTGCCGAGGTTCGGGCTAAGAAAGCTGTGGCCGATTATAAGGCGTCAGAGGAGTTTTACGCCGAGCTCGGGGAGTATTCTGCCGTCGCATGGAACAAGGCCCTGGACGCCGTGAAGGAGCATCTTCCCGAGTACGCCGATGGCGAGCTCCGCGCTTGGGTTCCGCTCCCGGTGGCGAAGCTTCCGGTGGAAGATGGCGAGGGGAGCGGGGCGTGCCCCTGGTGGCGAAATCTCCGGTGGTAAAGCCCCCGGCAGGCCGTGATGCCAGCGATGAGGGGACCGAAGTAAGCCTCAGGGCAATTTGTGTAAGACTACGGTAGCGCCCCGGCCGTCTTTCCGAGGCCAAAATGCGGAAACGAAATTTTTTCTAAACTAGAAAACCGGCGCTATCGTATGCTTAAAACCCGGATCGACCCATTAACCTACAACTAGCTATCTAAAGAAGGGATAGAAAGACTATACCGATCGATCCGTGTCCTTCGGTATTTGGTGACCATCCCAAGCTCCCCGCGGCAACTCCGGTCTCGATCTCCTCGTCGGAAAGGGCACCACATCATCGATTCTTTTTACGGGCTCCCGCTTCATCCGAAGCAACTCGGGCACGAAATGTGCTAGCCGACATGTCCAAGGTGATGTAGAGAATGTTTGTGATCACTTTGTCTCTTGCATCCATGAGATGGATGGAGGTTAGAGATGAAGCCATTGATGGATGTAGTGAGCTAGAGGAGGAAGAAGAAGAAGAGTTTTTTTTCTTTTCTTTTCTTGTGTTGTTCTTATGATATGAGAGAGAGTTTTTTTTCTTTTCTTTTCTTGTGTTGTTCTTATGATATGAGAGAGAGTAAGAAAAAGAAATACAAGAGTTAACCATAACCTTGGCTGCCCCTCTCTCTCCTCTCATCAAATCAACACACTAATCAATCACTAAATGTGACATTTTTCACAAAAAGGAGACCATGAGTCACTATATGTGTCTATGTCACATTTAATGCATGTCATGATGAATTCTAGCTCATTATTTCCAAATGCAAACATTAATCCAAATGTTTGCCACGCAGAAAAGATACGGCAATATCTAAAGTAAACTCGTGACGGATCACAAGGATAGCCCTCACCTGTATATACACACCTGCATCCGCATTCCGACTGAATGCGAATGCGATGAGACTAAAGTAATTCAACAAATCTAATACTAGGATCCGGCTTAAACCAAATCCCACTAGCATGATCCTCCCGATCATGATCCGTGCACTACTGCACGTATATGATCGGACCCTCCCATATATCATATAGCCTCTACAACGTTTCGCCCAAAACTTGAGAAACTGTCTGTGGGGGACTCTAAAGACTTGTCAATACTTTGGCTGTGGATTTAACCACTAGCACGTCAGTGGTACTAGCTGTACGTAACGGGCTACCAGGTATTGACCAAAAGGGAGGTCGATGAGCGAACTCATCCTGACACCCTACTGAGCCTGTCAGTGACAATATCCGTACAGTCCGGTCCGTTCGTCTATGAGCATCGCATGGCGGGCCTAGGGGGTTGGTAAAAGTCAGACCACCAAAAGCAGTACAAGTCGTGTTGGAGTGTAGCCCAGAACACCCTGAGATACTACTGGAATATCTACCAGTAAATCTCCTGCCTCGACCGAGGGCTTTGTGTAATGGCTCTCCTAGACACGGCGCGATCTCACCCCCAATACCGAGAGAGACGAAACCCCTGCCGACCCGTTCACTGCCTCCATGTGTCTCGGGACTGTACCCAACTAAAACATGTTTGCACGATTCCTTTGAGCCGTGGTAGGGTAGTAATCAAAGCACGGTAGGAACTCACACGAGACAAATGACGATCTCAGGTCGATGAACTAACCTGTACACATGTCACCAGGGAACTGCTATCTGACGTCAGGTATAATACCAACTAGCATATTCCCGGCGAGTCCTGTTCGGTGTACTCATAACCCAATGAGCACCTGTATACATCTTAGGTGAACCAACTGACACCAGTGGCTTGTGAGACCGGCCACCGCCCCTCGTCGGGGTCTCGACTGTATACACTAGTCTACTAATGGAGTATCGATGCCCAGTCTCGAAACTCCCACGACTAGGGACCATTTAAGGATGTGCTTATAGACCCCAGCTCCCACGTATATGATTGCCATCATACTGCTGGTCGTCAAGCAAGAATACTATGGGCTCTACCAACGTGCAATAGTGACCTGTAATGCCACCTAAAACAGTGCACGATGATAAAGATGAACCACGGTAGCATACTATTCTCTATCAACGTGTAATAGTGAACTACAATGTCACCTAAAGCATGTACACGATGATAAAGACAAACCAGATAGTATACAATCATCCTGAGTAAGACTGTCCTACCGGTATAGGTCCTCCCTCAATCATTGCAATCACGTGCCTGCGATCCAATAATTGACTCTGAGGGCACTATATCCAAAAATCTCCCACTTGCACTCAAGGCTAATTATTGCGATGTCACATACTCACAGCCCGTGTGATACCGAACACCCAACTCCTCTAGTAATCATTCTCACAAAATCCATTTGCGAAACTATTGCGTTCGAAGAATAACCTCAGTTAGTGGATCAGCTCTGATGTTTCTTTCTATGTCTCTCTTTATCTCAAGTTCGCGGAGAAAGCCATCTCCCGAAATGAGCAACACCCGTCTTAGAATATGTCTGGATGTCTGATGGGACCTAGCTCATAAATGAACTCCAAATCCAAACTTCTTAGACTGTATCGTCAACTGAACTTAATCAGTATCCTGTGCGATGCCTCCCTCAGTGTCCGCTTGGATCACCTGTCCAAAACACAGCCCCTTGTCGGAGGGAAAACTACAACTCTGACAGTCACTCTGTCATTCAGGTCACCTTAGAAGCCTGAAATGATAACCGTCTCTCGAATGAGGCTATTGTTATCATATCTCTAGAACATCCACTTATGTTCTAAAACTGCTTCCGAATGTTTCTCCAGGATTGGATCAACATCAACTTATTGCATCTAGTGCAAAAACATCTGGTGTGGTACTTGACATCTCATGATTGACTCAATTGCCTAAGCAAGTGATCTGCCAATCATGCACATCCCTCTCCCCTTTAGTCTGTAAGACACCTTTAGAGAGGGTGACTCCATCACTTGCAGGTACACTACCGTGCCTGGAGTCGTCCATTCTAAATACTTTTAGAATGCTGTCTAGGTACCCTGATTGGGAAACTACCCAAATCTAGATCTAAAAACATAGATCTAGTAACCAGAATGTCTGATATAATATCCAAGTCCCATGTGGAGAAACCACTATGTGACAACCAAAGTATAACCGACCGTAGTATAGGAATTTCACTTCCTACTCTGTGTATGTCATCCAAATACCAGGACATCACATCCTACTACCTTCTTAACAGATCCATCTCCTATTCTGATGAAGTCAAAGCTATGACTGTCACATCAGAAATAGATGATCTATCTCCGCTATATCTGCTTTAGTCTATAAATAGACATAAGCCACTTGTCCACCAATGCTTCCGCTGCTCCCACTGACTACGACAACCCTCTAGCAGAATCATATACACGTGCACTTTTAAAGCCAGTTCAGAACGACGCTATATTCATCCTCCCGCCGGGTCTCATAGTCTGGAACAACAGTAGGGTCAAGTCTGGGTAAACAAGAACCTCCCTGTCACCGTCTTTGAGCATACCGAAGTACCTCTCGAGCACCTGAGGTTACCCACCATATCTGCGGAGTGGCTAATGGAATGTCAAATCAGATTGAATCTTTAGGTTCTTATCAAATTTTCAGTAATCGTTTGCGTTCTGGAATCACTTCCAGTTCTACCATACTCCCACTACCGTTTTATGAAAAAATCCATTTTTATTAAAATTGTGGCGAGTCTAGAACAATATCACTATTGATCTTCCGGATGGTAGAAAGTCAACTCTCGTCATAGCCCGGGTCAACCCACAAACAGCCATTACAGAAACGTGTCTTGAGTTATCCAGAGTCTGGTTTTAAGGATAAGCTGGACAACTCCCCGTACCTTAACATTGTCAAGATATGAATTATTCTATATCCAATATAGAAACAGAGGCACTGATTTAATTGGAACCAGATTCAAATCATGCAGCTGTCTCCAGTGCATGTCAAATAAATGGAGAGAGGCCGATCAACATTACTCAACTTAGGAGTACATCCAGATATGAGTAACCTGAAAGAGAAGCAAGTTCTCATAATCATTACTATCAATTGAATACCATACATAAGTATCCACATCTTCGATCACCATGAAGAATCCTGATACTTGCAACACCTGATTGTCTATTTTGTTCTTATACCTATAACTTCTCAAAACTTGGACCTTGCATTTCTACGAAACACATGTATGAGAACTAGAGAAGTCACAAGTAAGTAGAATATGGTACGAGTACCAACCCCTCTGTCCTCATGGACACTGGACAACATACAATACTCTGTATAAGTCCCCTGAGTCTAATAACTCATTCCCTGTGTGTCGTAGGTTGAAAACTGTACTTATGGTTAAGAAGAATTACACCGCTGTTTAATACTCCTTACCTAACCATCAACTGATATAGGTAAATGTCATAGAAATAATTTCAAAAAGTTATATCTCACTTCATAAAAAATGAACGTACAGATATATCAATTTGAAATTGATGCATAACAACGGATATTCAAAACCAAATATTTGCCGTCCGACAAACAACCCGGGTGATTTCCTCAAATATCACCAATTACAACGAATCCCGATATTATGAGGATGATCACCCAATTCCCAATAAGTTACTCCCACTCATCATCTGTAAAACCATACATATGTAAGAATCAAACCTGGTAAATACATACCCTGGAGCAAGGACTAATTGGGAAATCAGTTTTCTTTTAACAATACACAGCGAAACTGAAACATGTAAATGTTTTGAAGGGGTATTCGGGTATTCTAAGTAATGCCTCTTCCATTATCAGATTCACAACTGTAACCGTATATTTCTTTGCCATCTCTCCAAATCCCTTTATATGCCTTTAGTCGTTACCTTCTGTACACCTTTGTTAGGCTAAATGGTTTTCTTCCTTCACTACTGTTCGGCACCAGCCTATGGTTTGGAAGAAGACTATCCAATAAGTGTAATAGGTGTATTGTCCTAATCCTAGGAGCACTCGCAACGCGAGAAAAGGTAAAGATAAAAGACAACTGAATAAACCTTATTCCTATTTCTCGTGAACCAGAATCCATCTCCGAACTGGAACAAGTTCCTTTCGAGTTCGTATATAACCATACGATGGAGTATCCAAATAACTGTGGATCTTCGTAGTGATACGGAGTGTTCTGGAGAAATAGAAAGGTGATGTAGGAGTGGTGATGAAATACTTGGTTTGGTCGTGAATAGCAGTCGCAATTTACTTTGCCCTCTTTCTAATCCCTTTATTTGTCTTTACTTAATACCTTCTGTACACCACCGTTAGGCTAATTGGTTTTAATCATTCCCCACCGTTAGGCACCTGCCTATGGTTTGGAAGAAGACTATCCAATTAGCATAATAGGTGTACCGTCCTAATCCAAGGAGCATTCGCAACCTGAGAGAAGGTAAAAGGAGAAGACAACTGAATAGTCCTATTCATTTTCTCCACAACCGGAAACCATCCTCGAATCTGGAACAAGTTCCTTCGAGTTTGTATATAACCATACGATGGTTTTATCCAATGGAAGTTGACGTTCGTAGTAATACGAGGTGTTCTGGAGAAAAAGGGTAAAAGAAGGAGTGACAATGAGGTATGCAACTCTGACAATCCAAAATCCAGTGTTTTAAGAAGGTTCGCTTAACTTGGTCACTGAGTCATAGTATAGGGTCGGGCCATAGTCACTGCCAAAGAGAGAGAAAAAAGAAACACTCTGCGTGCACTCTAACCTATATCAGAATGGTTACCAATTTATCTGATCAGGAAACCTCCCACTGTATCCTCAAATTCTCCTCCAAACCTGAAAGAAGAATTAGTCGGGATCACCCGAGGAGTAAACCAACTCATCAGTGTGAATCGGGATCCAACTATCATCGCATGATAACGTGACGGAATCCACTCACATTATCATACTCCAGAAGGTATGCGCATATCTGGCAAGTTTCAGTTTCTTTAGAAACCCCCGATATGATTTTTACCCCATGCTCTTATGACCTTGACGAAGGTCAGAAAATCATAAGTCACATGTCAAGTTCTACCCGTCATTGTCCAGGTTAATTTGAACCCACCCGTACAAGCCCTTGACGAAGGCTAACAAGGCTATACGACTGTCCCAAACCAACGCATCTATCTATGTAACAGAAAGGTAATAAATAGCTACCATACACTATGCCTTGACGAAGGCCAACAAACATAGCATGAATACTAAGTGCTACCCGTCTGAAATGACGGAGGACTACGAATGGTTTTTGGCGAAAAACCTTTAACGTAATGAACTTGATATCGTTGAAGGAACCGGATAGCTTTTTATAAAAATATAGTGGCGAAAACCTTTGCTAAAGAGGTCACTCCCGGTGAAGGGATCTCGGCTCTTTCCCCGTAGAATGAGGTGCAGGATATTCCAACTGAATACCACGATGCAAAGCAAAATGCAATCGGTTATAGTGAAGTTATTACCCTGACACAAACTTCTGTCCAAGGGGTCACTCCTGGTGAAGGGATCTCGGCCTTTGCCTCATCGACTGAGGTGCTGGATATTCATAACCGAATACCACTGTGCAAAACAAAAGAGAACGTCCTTGCAATAACAGCTTTTTGAAAATTGTTCCAACAACATCAAACAGGATTGTTTAGCTTGCATTGATCCGAATCAATGCAGTCCCATCAATTAATGACACCAAAAAAGAACAAAAATATGATGTACGTATATGCCATCCGCATTCGCCACTGGGTCCCGTCATCACCCGTTAGGTTACTTAACTAACGACAGAGTGGGGACTGGACTAGCGCGGGTGTAAAACATATTCAACATCTACTAGTATATATATCAATATATAATATTCGCTCAAGGCGTGATAAAATGCAACATCACAGAGAGTAATAAGTATCATAGAACAATACAGATAATCTGGGATTCCCGGGTTTCATAGAGCCGCTACAGAAACCCGACGTTCCTCTGGTCGTGTGGATAGCCTGTGCAATGAAATCCTAGACCCCTACAGGCGTGATAAGTTACCCGCCAAAACCTAAAGCGAGACAGCCCCCTTCAATAACGTGAATGGACCACCCAACACTTCACGGAATCCGGTAACTTGAGCACCCCTACTTGGGTCAACCTGTATCCCCTACGAGTGCGGCGAATAGCCCGCCAATTCTAGAGTGAAGCCCCCTCCATCTCAAAGCCATGAGATGCGGGCCCGTTGCCTTCTAGAACCCGGCTATCCGTGCACTCCACCGCAGGGTAATCCTAGTACAGAAAGTAAAAATATACAACGGGTACATCGACCTCAGCCCGGCCGTGCCCCAAAAGAATAATATACAGACAGGCAGTGACGGAAGTCCCCATGTCGGACGCTCGCCCCGCAATATCAAATGTACAAATACAGCAAACTGTACTACCATTGCATCCAGGCTATCCACCACGATAAATCCGCAACATCACAGTACAACACAGAACATCAACGTGAATGTCACGTTCGTAAATCCGTCTAAAAGAACTATATTAATTAGACAGGATTTACCGATCGAATGACATTCACGGTCGCAGATATAATGTAAATACTGTGAACTAACATGTTTAAAATTTTCGATCGACAAAGTTTCCCGAAGTGGGCCCCAAGCACGATACCCAGTACTCAAAATAATCTGGGCCCAAACAAAAAATACCAGAAACCCCATTTCCAACTCAGAAAGCACTGTGCAAAATTTGGTGCAGTGAAGAGACTTTACTGCGGCGGAACCGCGGCCAAAACAAGGGTATGGCCGCGGTTCCGCGGCGACACTGTAGCCACGTGCTACCAAATTTTGTCAGAACTCCTAAAAAACCCTGCCTGGTTTTCTGCAATACACCAAATAATTTTTTGAGCAAAAAACAAATTCGAAAGAATCTGAACAATTGGAAATGCGGCTTTTGGAAATTCCGTCCGATCGAAGTTCTAAACACGCTAGAGCAAGTTAGTAAAGGTTAATGGCGTGTCTCTGATACCATGTAATACTACGATAGCGCCCCGGCCGTCTTTTCGAGGCCAAAATGCGGAAACGAAATTTTTTCTAAACTAGAAAACCGGCGCTATCGTATGCTTAAAACCCGGATCGAACCATTAACCTACAACTAGCTATCTAGAGAAGGGATATAAAGGCTATACCGATCGATTCGTGTCCTTCGGTCTTTGGCCACCATCCCAAGCTCCCCGCGGCAACTCCGGTCTCGATCTCCTCGTCGGAAAGGGCACCACATCATCGATTCTTTTTACGGGCTCCCGCTTCATCCGAAGCAACTCGGGCACGAAGTGTGCTAGCCGACGTGTCCAAGGTGATGTAGAGAATGTTTGTGATCACTTTGTCTCTTGCATCCATGAGATGGATGGAGGTTAGAGATGAAGCCATTGATGGATGTAGTGAGCTAGAGGAGGAAGAAGAAGAAGAGTTTTTTTTTCTTTTCTTTTCTTGTGTTGTTCTTATGATATGAGAGAGAGTTTTTTTCTTTTCTTTTCTTATGTTGTTCTTATGATATGAGAGAGAGTAAGAAAAAGAAATACAAGAGCTAACCATAACCTTGGCTGCCCCTCTCTCTCCTCTCATCAAATCAACACACTAATCAATCACTAAATATGACATTTTTCACAAAAAAGAGACCATGAGTCACTATATGTGTCTATGTCACATTTAAAGCATGTCATGATGAATTCTAGCTCATTATTTCCAAATGCAAACATTAATCCAAATGTTTGCCACGCAGAAAAGATACGGCAACATCTAAAGTAAACTCGTGACGGATCACAAGGATACCCCTCACCTGTATATACATACCTGCATCCGCATTCCGACTGAATGCGAATGCGATGAGACTAAAGTAATCCAAAAAATCTAATACTAGGATCCGGCTTAAACCAAAGCCCACTAGTATGATCCGTCCGATCATGATCCGTGCACTACTGCACGTATATGATCGGACCCTGCTATATATCATACGGCCTCTACAACGTTTCGCCCGAAACTTGAGAAACTGTCTGTGGGGGACTCTAAAGACTCGTCAATACTTTGGCTGTGGATTTAACCACTAGCACGTCAGTGGTACTAGCTGTACGTAACGGGCTACCAGGTATTGACCAAAAGGGAGGTCGATGAGCGAACTCATCCTGACACCCTACCGAGCCTGTCAGTAACAATATCCGTACAGTCCGGTCCGTTCGTCTATGAGCATTGCATGACGGGCCTAGGGGGTTGGTAAAAATCAGACCCCCAAAAGCGGTACAAGTCGTGTCGGAGTGTATCCCAGAACACCCTGAGATACTAATGGAATACCTACCAGTAAATCTCCTGCCTCGGCCGAGGGCTTTGTGTAATGGCTCTCCTAGACACAGCGCGATCTCACCCCCAATACCGGGAGAGATGAAACCCCTGCCGATCCGCTCACTGCCTCCATGTGGCTCGGGACTGTACCCAACTAAAACCTGTTTGCACGACTCCTTTGAGCCGTGGTAGGGTAGTAATCAAAGCACAGTGGGAACTCACACGAGACAAATGACGATCTCAGGTCGATGAACTAACCTGTACACATGTCACCAGGGAACTGCTATCTGACGTCAGGTATAATACCAACTAGCATATTCCCGGCGAGTCCTGTCCGGTGTACTCATAACCCAATGAGCACCTGCATACATCTTAGGTGAACCAACTGACACCAGTGGCTTGTGAGACCGGACACCGCCCCTCGTCGAGTTCTCGACTGTATACACTAGTCTACTAATGGAGTATCGATGCCCAGTCTCGAAACTCCAACGACTAGGGACCATTTAAGGATATGCTTATAGACCCCAGCTCCCATGTATATGGTCGCCATCATACTGCTGGTCGTCAAGCA
Organism: Agapanthus africanus; assembly: GCA_030015575.1. Lineage (NCBI taxonomy): Eukaryota > Viridiplantae > Streptophyta > Magnoliopsida > Asparagales > Amaryllidaceae > Agapanthus > Agapanthus africanus. Next base: position 435,165,355 of record JASDDO010000008.1, on the reverse strand, counting down.
AGAATCCTATGGGTTCTACCAACGTGCAATAGTGACCTGTAATGTCACCTAAAACAGTGCACGATGATAAAGATGAACCACGGAAGCATACTATTCTCTATCAACGTGTAATAGTGAACTACAATGTCACCTAAAGCATGTACACGATGATAAAGAAAAACCAGATAGTATACAATCATCCTGAGTAAGACTGTCCTACCGGTATAGGTCCTCTCTCAATCATTGCAATCACGTGCCTGTGATCCAATAATTGACTCCGATGGCACTATATCCAATAGTTTGCAGGGCTGGGGAGCCCCAGAATACCCTTTGTAAAAACTTTGCCTTTGGTAATAAACGAAAATTCTTGTTTCATCGGTTTGCATTTCATCTTCTGTGTGTGAAGAATGTTTGTAAAATATCTCTGCTTGCACTGTTGGATCAGCTATTTGTCTAGCGATCGTTCGTCGAATTGATTTCGATCACTTGCCAAGTGCTGCCGACCTCGTATCTCCATCACTTGCCAAGCGCTGCCGAGGAGGCATATCCATGGCCCCAGAGTCGAGGGGGCATCGCTTAGACTTCGATAGACTTGTTGCCCCTTTTTAGGGCATCGGATCCTCTGCGTTGGTGGGGCTGTAAGAAGCTCGCTAAGGATAACCGGGCAGTGAAGACGTGCGGTCGCCTCTTTGTGAGGGCTTTGATCTCTGGTGTCGTGAGTAGGCAACTACCAGCCTGGGATGACTGAGCGGGGCAGCCGCTCGGATGCCTCTTGCGATGGCTTTGATCCCTGGTGTCATGGAGAGGGAGCTACCGGCTGGAGATGACCGAGCAGGGTAGCTGCTCGGTTGCCTCTTGCGAGGGCTTTGATCCTTAGTGTTGGAAGGGATGTAAGAAGCTCACTAAGGATGACCGGGCAGTAAAGATGCGTGGTTGCCTCTTGGCGAAGGCTTAGGTCTCTGGCGTCGTGGGTAGGCAACTACCAGCCTGGGATGAAGGAGCGGGGTAGCCGCTCGGGTGCCTCTTGCGAGGGCCTCGATCCCTGGCGTCTTGGGTAGGGAGCTATCAGCCGGAGATGAACAAGCATGGTAGCTGCTAGGTTGCCTCTTGTGAGGGCTTTGATCCTTAGTGTTGGAGGGGCTGTAGGAAGCCTACTAAAGATGACCGGGCAGTGAAGTTGCGCGGTTGCCTCTTGGCGAGAGCTTGGGTCTCTGGCGTCGTGGGTAGGCAACTACCAGCCTGGGATGAAGGAGCGGGGTAGCCGTTCGGGTGCCTCTTGTGAGGGCCTTGATCCCTGGCGTCTTGGGTAGGGAGCTACCAGCCGGAGATGACCGAGTAGAGTAACGGCTAAGTGGAATCAAGAAAGGCTTACTTGATCCCTCTGTGATGGGGGTTTATATAGCGGCGGCAGCATACAACAGCAGGCGCGAGAATCTCGCTGGCAGTTACGCTCCTGACGTCACGCCCGCGTAAAGAGCGGATCGCCCATTAATAGGGATCGTGATGGCATGGAACGTGGGACGTTGCTGGCGGGGAATCTGCGCATGGCGAGATTTGCGGAGCGGCGGTTACGCCTGTGAGTGGTGGAGTTGGTCGGTCGGAGGGACCGAAGAAGACGACCTCGGCTGGGGAGCTCGGAACCGAGCAAGAGGGCTGAGGAGTCTTGGTCCTGTGGCAGCTTGGGGCGAGCTGAGAGGCTGAGGAGGCAAATTTGCACGGGGCCCCGAGGAGGGCCAGCTTGTGCTTGCAGGTCGGGTACAAAGGTGGCCGGGTCGGCCTCTGTGGACCCTTTCTTCTGGGTCTTGGGACATGTCATTCGCCACGTGTCCTGATCTCGCATCGCCAATATTGAGCATCATTAGTATGCATCGCCAAACATGATTGACATTTACTTTTGTGTTTCCCCCCTCTTGAGCTCTTCCAGACTATTACGTTATTTGCCTTGCATTGCAATTATAATGCTTCCCTCCGCCACACCCCCCACATTGGTTACTAGCAGTATTATGTTAAACTCCGCATTTGACGTATTCTAATTATGCCGTTATGTTGCAGCATCCCTGCACATTGATTACCCTGTGCTGTTTTGAGCTATACAATGCTCCTATCAAACTAGTCTCACATTGCGGCATCCTGGAGATTATTGTGGAAGAAGGTATGATTTGTCGGTCCCAAATCCGGAAGAGAAAGGGTGAGAGTTGTGGTAGACTTGTGATAACCAACATAAAATTTTGTCACATTCTATGACATGAACCACTATAAGAATATCATTCGGACGTCCGCTGCTCAGTGACGTGATATATCGGATTCCGGGTGTAGTGTTAGTTTTGCAAGGACTTCTAGGTCGTCGTCAGGAAGCGGCGCGTTATATGGGACCTGAAAGTTCCTAGTGCCCTCGCCGCTAATCCGCAACCAATGCGGAATACAAAAACGAAAATTTTGATAGCACTAAAAACTTATAACCAAGAATCTAAACCAAACACCAAAACTAGCATGAACAAAAAGATAGAAATCACAACCTTTGTAGTGTATTCATTTGCTCCAATTGAGTTGACCTGAGAGTTTTACACATTGCAATTAGCCGATCAAGTAGGTGTCTAGAAAGGTGTCAACGGGGTTACGCCTCTGGGAAAACGAGGTTTACAGTAATTAGGTTCGTGCGAAAGCACGGGGGACCTCCCTCAAAGTACCGACACTGGCCTGGCTGAAAGATTGGCGAACTTGTAGTGTGTAATTAATCCCGGCTAGTCTTTCCTTTTAGGGTTTTGGAGGAAGATTTGATAAAAAGCAGTGGGAGCTATCCTGATTAGATAAGATAATAACCAATCTGATCTTGCACGAGCATACGCTAAAGTGTTTTCTTCTCTCTCTCTCCAGGTAGCGACCAGTTCATGCCTTAATCAAGATAATAATATGGATGTATTGACCGAACCCGCATGTTATACTGTGCTGGGGAACGTTGGTTCCGTTCTTTCTTATAAGAGTTATAGGAATGAACAGGATATAGGGGAATGCCAGGATTCCCATGCCACCCGAATGGAGAAAGTACATGTTGATGCATTTTCTTCGGGTGTGTTCGTTACTGAGAACTGTTTCTCCATTTGCTCTACGTCCTGGGTATTAGATACCGGGTCAGGATCCTATAAATGTAATCAGTTACATGGGCTTAGGAAAGGTAGAGAACTTGGAGAAGGTGATAAAGACATTAGAGTTGGAAATGGTGCAATTGTTGCAGCTAAGACTGTCGGGGAATATCACCTTGTATTACCAACTGGTAATACATTGGTTCTGAACGAATGCTATTACATGCCGAACCTGATATGCAACATTATATCGGTTTCTTTGCTAAGTAAAGAAGGATATAATTTTGTATTACAGGACAATGTTATGAACATTTTCCATAACCAAAAGTTGGTTGGATCAGGCACGTTATGCAATGGCATTTATGTTCTAAACCAATCAACAGTTCTGAGTATAACAAACACACACAAGAGAAAGAGTTCAGAACTGAACGATTCTTTCTTGTGGCATTGTAGACTAGGTCACATCAATGCGACACGACTGGCTAAGTTGCATAAAGATGGATATTTGAAACCTTTCGAATTTTCATCTTATGACACTTGCCAGTCATGTCTCAAAGGCAAGATGACCAAAACTCCGTTTACGGGACACGGAGAAAGAGTTACCGAACTCTTGGGACTGATACATAGTGATATATGCGGTCCCATGTCTACACATGCCAGGGATGGTTCTTCATACTTCATTACATTCACTGACGATCTCTCTAGGTTCGGGTATGTGTTCCTGATGAAATACAAATCAGAAGCTTTTGAGAAATTTAGAGAATTTAAACAAGAAGTCGAGAACCAAACCGGAAAAAGTATTAAAATCCTTCGATCTGATCGAGGAGGTGAATACTTGAGCAATGAATTCCTGGACTTCCTAAAAGAGAATGGGATTCTCTCTCAGCTGACTCCTCCATATACACCACAGCACAACGGTGTATCTGAACGGAGGAATCGCACCCTATTAGATATGGTGCACTCTATGATGAGCACAGCTGAGTTACCTATTTCCTTCTGGGGATATGCGCTGGAGACAGCAGCATACCTATTGAATCAAGTTCCATCTAAATCTGTACCTACCACACCATATGAGATATGGAGTGGGAAGAGACCGTATTTTAAACGAGTTAAAATATGGGGTTGTCCGGCCTATGTCAAAAGACAAAATCCAGACAAACTCGAGGCACGGTCAGTTCTTTGCAAGTTTGTGGGATATCCTAAGAATTCCCAAGGATATTTTTTCTACCATGCTGAAGAACAAAAGGTGTTTGTTTCTCAATATGCCACCTTTTTAGAAAAGAAATTTCTTGAAAAAGAAATTAGTGGTAAAGTGGTAGAGCTGGAAGAGGTTCCAGATACACAAACAGTAACTGAAGATTTAGTGGAACCAGAAGATTCAGTAGCTTCCAATGAACCTCAGCCTCTCCGCCGATCTAGTAGGGTTCCTCGCCAGCCTGAGAGATACTACGGTTTTCTCATGGATGGTGGGAGCGAGGATTGCATCATGGAGGATGATGACCCAACTAGCTTCGAGCAGGCCATCACGAGTAGGGACTCAGTGAAATGGCTGGATGCTATGCGGTCCGAGATGGAATCCATGTACACCAACAAAGTATGGACTTTGGAAGTTGCTCCTGAAGGGGTAAAACCCATTGGGAGCAAATGGATCTTCAAAAAAAAAACTTGGTGTAGATGGGAAAGTGGAGACTTTCAAAGCTAGACTTGTAGCAAAGGGTTTTCGTCAAAGACTAGGTGTGGACTATGACGAAACCTTTTCTCCAGTGGCTATGCTTAAATCCATCCGAATCATGCTTGCCATTGCTGCCTTTCATGACTACGAAATCTGGCAAATGGATGTTAAGACCGCCTTTCTAAATGGTGATTTAGAAGAGTGCGTGTACATGACTCAGCCAGAGGGCTTCGTAGACAGTGGGAGCAGCGGGAAGGTGTGCAAGCTGCTTAAATCCATTTATGGATTAAAGCAAGCATCACGGAGTTGGAACATCTGCTTTTACGTCGTTATCAAAGAGTTTGATTTCGTCAAAAATCCAGATGAACCTTGTATCTACAAGAAGGTGGCAGAGAGTAAGGTTGTCTTCCTCGTATTGTACGTGGACGACATACTCTTGATAGGAAATGATATTCCTATGCTGCAATCGGTCAAGCTCTTCTTATCACAAAGATTCTCAATGAAAGATCTTGGTGATGCCTCCTGCATATTGGGAATCAGGATCTATAGAGATAGATCCAAAAGGATATTGGGATTGTCCCAATCCAGGTACATTGACACCATACTAAAGAGGTTTAGTATGGAAGAGTCCAAGCGTGGGAATTTGCCCACGATCTCTGGAGTCACTCTCTCCAAAGAGATGTCTCCTAAGACTGATTTGGAGAGAGCTCGCATGCAAGGGATACCCTATGCTTCGGCAGTAGGCTCTATCATGTATGCGATGCTATGTACCAGACCCGATGTAGCATACTCACTAAGTGTAGTGAGCAGGTATCAAGCTGATCCTGGAGAGAGTCACTGGACAGCTGTGAAGAGCATTCTCAAGTACTTACGAAGGACTAGAGATATGTTCTTGGTGTATGGTAACGGAGAACTCCAAGTGGAGTCCTTTACCGATTCGAGCTTCCAGAGTGATAAGGACGACTCTAAGTCGCAGTCGGGCTTTGTCTTTACCCTTTACGGAGGGGCGGTTAGCTGGAAGAGTTCCAAGCAGGAAACCGTGGCAGACTCGACGATGGAGGCTGAATACATCGCTGCCAACGATGCTGCCAAAGAGGCTGTCTGGATCAAGAAGTTCAGTACTGAACTTGGAGTGGTTCCATCCATTGAGCGTCCAATACCTTTGTATTGCGATAACAATGGAGCGGTGGCTTTGGCCAAGGAACCCAGGTCCCATCAGCGATCCAGACATATTCTGAGGCGGTATCACCTGATCCGGGAGATAGTTGATCGTCGGGAGATCGAGGTCAGGAGGGTTGACACGAAGAATAACACGGCGGATCCACTCACGAAGGCCATTCCCCAGATACAGTTTGAGAGACTCTTCGGGATGCTCGGTATGCGATACTACAGCAGCTGGCCCTAGTGCAAGTGGGAGATTGTTAGTTGTATGTATGCCCTAGAGGCCAGTATTGTACAGATGATGTATATTATATTGGATGCTTGGACATATATAGAGATGACTTTCTTGCTCGATATGATAGTATGCTATCTGGTTACTCTTTATCTTAACATGTACACTAGTCTCTTTATACTGTCTTATAGTTACATGTTGGTAAAGCCCTTAGGATTTGTACTTGACTACATGGACTATGATGCAGATCATACTAGTGGGGACATGGTAGTCCATAAGTACATCCTTCAAGGTCCCTAGTCGTGGGTGTATCGAGACGGGGCATCGATATACCAGTGTAGACTAGCGTATACGCTTCTCGACCCATGTGATGGGCGATGGATGATCCCATATCCATTGGTGTTTGACATCAGAGATGGTATACGGGTGCTCAGTGGAGTTTGAGTACACTGGACGGACTCGCCGAGAACTCCCAGATGGTATTATACCTCACGTCAGATGGCAGTTCTCAGGTGACACTTGTACAGGTTAGTCTGTAGACCCGAGATCGTCATAGAGTCTTGTGTGATTTCCACTATGCTTTGATCTCCACCTTACCACGTCCATGAGGGCGTGCAAAACGGTGGTCTTTAGGCACAGTCCCGAGTCACATGGAGGCAATGAGCGATAGGAGGGGTTTCGTCTCTCCCGGTATTGGGGGTTGATGATGCGCAGTGCTCGATTGGCCGTAGCAGGGAAGTCCCTGGCCAGGGCTGATCAGAGATTTGCTGGTAAGTGTTACCAGTAGTTTCTCGACCCGTTATGAGCCTCACATCGGCACGACTTATCGGGTTATTGGGGTCTGACGTTTACCACCCCTAGACTTGATATGCGACATATCAGACGAAGAGACCGGACTGTATGGTAAGTGTTACTGGTTGGATTCACAGGAGTGTGAGCGGGCTAGCTCGTCGATCTTCTGATCGCTCAATACCCGGGTGGCCGTTACGTTTAGCAGACCGCTTGCAGCTTGTGGATGCTTGATATGATCATCATCTGCTACCGGCGTATTGACGAGTCTTTAGAGTCCTACACAGAGGTTTCCTGGCTCAAGCGAAACGAAATAGGAGCGCATATGAGATATGTGCAGGACCGAGAATAATGCGTGTATGTGATACCGCATTTCATTCTCGCGATATATGTTTCGATTGGTTATATTCGATATAACCTAGTTATCGAATCATTCATTCGATAAATCGATACATTGGATTCTAGTCGGTTATGTGCGACATGACCGGATCATTGAATCAAATGTTGATTTAATGATTTAATGCATAATTATATATTTGATATATTGTTTTGCATTAGCTAGTATTGGTTCACTTTATATGGATTTTCTCACTCGATGTGCAAGAAGTATATATGATATACTTTTGTGCACTACTTTGTATCATGTTTGATGATACTTGATAATGTGGTTAAGTGTAAAGGGTTAAACCATGGTTAAGTGATGATTAGGGTTTTGGTTTTTCATTTATTTATTTGTTTATTTATTTGGAAAGGATTAAGTTAAGAATGGTGGCTTATTTTGGAGCTATGTTGAAGCTTCTTGAAGCTTTGACAAAGTCCACCATCCTTATCTCATCCTTAACCCTAACCACTCTAACTAACCTTGGTTTAATCTCTACACTTGACCATGGTCAAGAGATGATAAGTATTCATATTAGTTTTATTTTAAAATGAGAAGACTTATCATTCTTTCTTGATCTTCATCTTCTTCTTCTTCTTCAAGCTTGCTACTTTAATGGCAACTTGAGATCTAGTGAGATAAATCCAATTCTAAAGTGAACCCACCTCCTATTTCTTCACCCTCTACCTCTTGCCAAGTTGTTTTGGGTGTTTTCTTCACAAGTTTCACAACTTTGTGAAGTCGGAGCTTGAGCTTGTGCAACCTCGACGTAGATCGTCTTTGACACGAAGCCGACGACCTATTCCGCACGTTTCTCCGATGAAGCCGTCACGAGAGTCCAAGGTTCAAGATGGACAGCGAGAGGACGCCCTCGTGGAGCTAAGGAAGTGGGTATCCGGATCTACAAAGGTTGTAGCATCTTAACTTTAGTTAAATTATTAACTAGATTTATATTTCGCCTAGAATTCTAGCGACGATTCGTAGTCTAGGGTTTCTCGGCACCATTTTTTTTTGAAATTGGCATGTTCGATGCCTTGTGAGACCTCACTAGGGTGCCTAGGAACCTTTCACATACTGCACCTCAGAAGAGGGTAAACTTATAACTCTGATAGCTACTCTGTCATCCAGGTCTCCTTGAAAGCCTAAACCAGTAACCGCCTCCTGCAGGAGACTGCCATTACTATATTCCAAGAACATCATCTTATGTTCTTAACTGCTTCCCAATATTTCTCCAGGATTGGATTAATATATTCTTATTACGGCTAGTGCAAAAGCAATATCTGGTGTGGTACTTGAAATCTCATGATTGACTCAATTGCCTAAGCAAATGATATGTCAATCATGTAAATCTCTCTCCTCATCAGTCTAGAAGACACCTTTTTAGAGAGGATGGCTCCCTCATCTGCGGGTACACCACTATGCCAGGAGTCGTCCATTCTAAAATACTTTAGAATAGTATTAAGGTACCCGAATTGGGACACTTCCAAAATCTAGATCTAAAACCATAGATCTAGTCACCAGAATCCCTGCTATTTTATCCAGATCCTACGTGATAACCACAGTAAAACCGATCATAACATAGGAACATCAATTCCTATCAGGAGTACGTCATCCAACAAACCGATCATAACATAGGAACAACGCCATGTAGTTACTTTGTGACATGAACACGAGTACTTGTCTTTACGCATATACTTATATTATTACCTTTACAGTTGCTCGATGTTATCGTGTTACTGTTATTATTATTGTTGTACCGTATGACCTAGGAGATAGTCATGCATTCGGTTTCTACTCGGCAATGTCTTCTACTCACGAGTTGGCAACTCACCCCCGTTGTGCCACAGTTTTCTTGCAGGTTCTGTTCCCCTCCGAAAGACGCGACGAAGACACGATGAATGTCTTATCTGAAATTCGGGGCAGATACTAATTGGTGCTATCCGTCCACCTCTCCGAAGATGCCAAGTTGATTTATGGCACCATGTATCGAAGGTTTAAACGGATGCGATCGATGTAGCAGACTTCGTCAGATTCTCCCTCGTTTGAGGGTTTTTTGATTGTGGGGATGCTCTTCCCTGCAGACGCAAGCCCCTGCAGTTAATTACGCTACCGCATCGCGGTAACAAATTTCTCCTTCTCCAGATAGTCACTTCGTGTCGTGGGTGTTTGTTTTGTGTTTGGTTGCCCGTGGATTGTATACGGAGACTAATTTATGTTGTCGCCCGTAGGGCGTGGACTAGTCCAAATCCGTATCTTTCTTAGATTTGGGTTTTGGGGGGTTGGGTTTAAGGATACGTTAGTCTCATTTGAGATTAAGATCAACTTAAACGTTTGTTAAGGATACGTTAGTCTAATTTTAGACTAAGATCAACTTAACGGGACCGTTTAGATCCGACAAGAGAGCATTTGGGCCCTATTGTTTAGTTTAGGGACATTGCGGTCGATTAGTTTAAGGACATTACTGTCCAATGTTAGTTTAAGGACATCTCAGTCTATTGTTAGTTTAAAGACATCTCGGTCGAGGTTAAGGACATCATAGTCCATGGGTTTAAGGACCCCACAGTCCAATGTTAGTTTTAACACATCACGGTCGAGGTTAAGGACATCATGGTCCATGGGTTTAAGGACCCCACAGTCCGTTGTTAGTTTTAAGACATCACGGTCGAGGTTAAGGACATCATAGTCCATGGGTTTAAGGACCCCACAGTCCGTTGTTAGTTTTAAGACATCACGGTCGAGGTTAAGGACATCATAGTCCATAGGTTTAAGGACCCCACAGTCCGTGAAATGTGTGGTTGTCGGGACCCGTCACCTCTTTGAAGACGTTGCGGAATTACAACGACAAATATAAAAGGAGTAAAGAGATTTACCCTTGAACCAAGGCGGATTAAATGATCTGTAGTCCAATTTGGAACTAAGATCAATTAATTATATTATGAGTACATTGGCTCAGTTAAATCTGAATTGAGGACTTATGGCCAACTTGGGCTAAGTCCAATTAGATCTGAAGTGTTGGCCCTTTGTTGGACCATTAGACATTTGTCTGGTTTCAGCCTACATTATTTAGCAATGCTAAACAAGAGTTTGAGGGCTTTCGTAACATTTTTTTATCTTTGATTGAGCAGTAGACATTATAGCTCTGAATTTTACTCAATTTTGAGATTCAGTTGAAGGGGAGACTTTTGCCTCTGGAGAATTAGCCGATTTGGCTAAAAGTAGTGTTAAAGACTAGAGAATAACAGCGTTAAACACTAGAGATAGAACTCTCAAATAAGTGTTAAACACTAAAAGACAATCAGTGTTAAACACTGGAAATATAATCCCCAATTTAGTATTAAACACTGGAAATGAAGTTGTCAAATTAGTGTTACACACTAGAAAACACCAGTGTTAAACACTGGGAATAAATCCTTTAAATTAGTGTTAAACACTAAATAGGAATGGGTCACGTGGGGCCACGTGAGGACACCGAGAGGTCGGACCAGTTTCCTTTTACTTTTCTTTGCAAATAAGTGTTAAACACTTTTTCATCTTTTGAGCATCACGTGTTGACACGCGATGGAGATTATGCACTGATCATTAAAGCACTTGCTAAGGGGTCACGTGGGGACACGTGAGAGTGCCCAAAGCTCATATTTCCTTTGCTTTTTCTTTCTGTGTTTTGTAGGTCACGTGGGAGCACGTGAGACATTGCCTCAAAGCTTATTCCTTCTCATTTTTGGGGATCTTTTCAGGGGTCACGTGGGGACACGTGACCTTAGTCTTTTGCATGCATGGAGATCTTTCAAGGCTCTTTGTTTTTTATGAATTAAATTCTCTGTAGGGTTAAACCCTAGTTAAGTTTTAGAGGAATTAAATTCCTATTTGAAAGAATTAAATTCTTATATAGGGTTAAACCCTAATTTTCTTTAGAGGATATAAATTCCCATATATGTAAAAGAATTAAATTCTTGTGTAAGGGTGAAACCCTAATTTCATTTTAGGAGGAATTAAATTCCTGTAAATCTGAGAGAATTAAATTCTCAATTAGGGATAAACCCTAGTTTTGTCCATTTTGAAGGAATTAAATTCCTATAGTTTTAGGAGAATTAAATTCTCAGATAGGGTTTCAAACCTAATTTTATCTTGAAGGAATTAAATTCCTATAAATTGGGAGAATTAAATTCTCAGATAGGATTTAAACCCTAATTTATCTTGGAATTAAATTCCTATAAATTTTGGAGAATTAAATTCTTTGAACTCAATTCTCCCTCTAAGTCTTGGATCTGCATGGCTAAATCTGAACCCGATGAGAATTAAGTTCTCAACCTATGGGGAGATTTTCTTCTGCAGATCTTCAACTAGAGAAAGAACTATGTTCTTTTTTGTAGAAGAGTTAAACTCTTAGATTTTGGGAATTAAATTCTCTGTTTGAAGTTTTGATCCCCTTTCTTTTCTCTTCTGGGGTTTTCTTTGTTGAGAATTAAATTCTCCTTTCTTTTCTCTCTGAAATTTCAAGACTCCAAAATTCTATATCTTTCTTCTCCTCTTGGCTCCTATTTATAGGAGAAGGAAAAGAATCAATCTGTTTAGTAAATCTTTCGTTGAAAGATTTTGTTTGTTTTTATAATTAATATGATCTTTTAGATCATTCAGTGAATTTTATTTACCGTTGGATTTTCAATCCAAACATATTCTGTTTGTTATTTTCGGTGAGATTTAGGGAAATCTTTCCTTGTCTAAGATTTTTCCATAAATTGGTGATTTTTAATTACCCCTGGATTTTTAATCCAACGGTTCCCTATAACCCTTTTCCATTTGGAAAGATTTAGAGGAATTTAGAATTTAATTCTATTAAACTGTAAGGCTTTCAAATCCTGTCACGTCACGTGTGGGCACGTGACCCCTGGTCACGTGTGGGTACGTGACCCCTCAATTAAGTCATTTCCTCAGTCGCTTGTTTTCATTTCTGTTTTAACCATCACGTGTCAGCACGTGATCATTGGTCACGTGTGAGAACGTGATACCTCATTGAGCTAATTCCTGATTTTTAATCATGGAACGTGACACTTTGTCACGTGTGAGCACGTGACCCCTAATTGGGGTCTTTTCTCAGCCGCTTGTTTTCGTTTCTGCCTGCTCAGAATTTTAAATATCACATGTCAACACGTGACCCTTGGTCACGTGTGAGCACGTGATACCTCATTGAGGTAATTCCTGATTTTTAATCAGGGAACAAATGCCCCCACAGAGTTGCTCTCACGTGTCTGCACGTGAGTGCAACGTTGTCACTTTTGTGACCGTTGGATCTGTCTAGGGAATCGGGGAGATGAAACGTTTCCATCACGTCCTATAAATGCCCGTGTCCTTTCAGAAGCGCCTCCACTTTGCTCATCTCTTTCCTTGCAAACTTTTCCCTTTTGAGAATTTAATTCGCCTTTTCAGAGCTTAGTTCTCTGCTTCAAAATTTTTTCAGAGTTTAACTCTGTTGAAATATTCCCTTTCCTCAGGTAATAATCTTGAACGAATGAAGAACTTTTGCAGAAATCTCTATTGGATTTTAAATCCAGAACAAGGGTTTTTTCCCTTTAACAAGAACACACACATTTTTTTTAAGTTCTTTAAAAAGAAAACCCTTTAATCCTTAAGCAACAAACCTTGCTAGGGTTTCTCTGATTTTCAGGGGTTAACGGTGTTGTTTGACTTTTCCATGGAATTCAATTCCTTCTCAAAAGCTTTGGCTCTGAAAAATGTCTCTGGGAATTTAATTCCCCTTTTTTTCAAAAGGAATTTAATTCCTATGAAGAACTCAGTTCTTCCCAGAGAACTCCTTAGAGTTTTCTTGCCCTGAGTTATCTTTTTGCAACCAAGAAGAAGAAGTTTGCAGTGTCTCTTTCTGGGAATTTAATTCCCTTGATTCTATTTGATTTGTTGCAGATTCCAAGATGGATTTTTCTTAGGGGAATGTGTAGGGTCATTTTAAATCCACTGTTTATTTAATGAGAATCTTCCTTTTATCTCATTGTAATTGCTTTGCCTCATCATTAGCAAGCCGTCATCTTGATTTTGTGGGACCCATGTGTTTTGTAACCAATGGTCCCATAAAATGAGTCCTCTGTCGCTGTCTTTTTATATATACATATATTTATAATCATATATATATATATATATATATATACACACTGTTGGCTTCGCTTTAACAGTTTTCTCTTATTTTATTTCAGGCATAATGACTTCCGTTCCGTACTTTACTTTCACTCGCTCGGAGGCCGCTTTTCCTCAGTCGCCATCTGACGAGGAAGTGATGGCGATGATCAGGGCTCATGACCCGAACTGCACCAACTTGCTTTTGTAGGGGACCGGTATGGTCACATCATCCGTGGTCGCCGAAGTTTCTTTTGCGAGATACCGATGGAGCCCACCTATCCGTTCCTGCCGATGGATCCTCCAAGGACTGTTTTCGCCGTAGAGATGCCGAATTGGACCCCTATGGGGCGGCTTGAGCCTTCAACGACTGGTATTCCGAACCATCCGATCCTGGATATCGATATTTTGGGGCGCCGTATTTGCCAGGGCGAAGCCCAACCATGGGGGCAGATTTACAAAATAGGGCTTACCTCTCGACACCCCACGGGATACCTTCTTTGGGCTCGCTACATCTTGTCCGCCCATTGCGCGCTACTGTAGAGGGTTAGGCTTTATCAAGCGATATATGCGTCTCTCTTCCACCACCAATCTCCTCACGTCTGCTGGGTTAAGGCTTTCTTGAACCAATGGAATCTCCCCACCAACACTTTCCTCCTAGGGGACTGCGAAGTTTCGATTTCCTTGAAAGAATTTCGCAAGATCTCAGGGCTGCCAATCAGGGGGACCCTTTATGAGGAATTGTTGCCTCCCGACGAGTACGTCTTTGAGACCGAGCCCGCAATGCTTGACGGCCTTTCTACCGAGAATGCCGTCCGACACAAGCGCCCGAGTTTGATCAAGGCCCTGGGCATCTTTGACAAACTGTTTACAGAATCTAAGGAGCAGGGTGTCACTTTTAAGAGTTTTATTGCTTTCTTCCTTCGCGAGGGTGTCCTATCGAAGAAGGCTCTGAAGTTTGCGAACATTAATGACCCCTTTGGGTTTGGTTTGAACCGGCGGCCGACTAAGGAAGAGGATCTGCCGCAGTATTACATCCCTATCATGTCAGCGGTATCTTTCGAATCTATTGCAGCTCCTGGCATGGATGAGGAGACTTTCTTTGTGGGTTTTATCAGCGTCTGGCTCAGCTGGTTTGTCATCCCCATGCATCGCCGCTTCATGAGAGCCTCGGTTATCTACCCTGCTCATTGTATCGCTGAGGGGGCACGGCTAGCCGTAGGCATCCCAGCGCTAGCGCATCTTTATCGTGGGTTAGGCGCCGCGGCTAATACCTCAACTCCAGGTGTGGATGTGGTAAATTTCTCTCTTCATTACTTCACGTTTTGGATTGAGATGCACGTGTTGGGGGCCTTTGCTGCGCACCAGAGACCCGAATTTTATGATGCCTACACTTTTCCGCGACTCATGCGGCTGGTGGGTGCTTCTGCTCCTGACCCGACTCAGTCCGGGGCCATTCGCGTGTTGATTGCTCCCTATGCTAGTACGGGCGGATTGGTATTCGTTGATCGGGCCCTATCCTCTCCTTCAGGTCCAATTCAACAACTCCACGACTCGTCGAAAGAGGGGGCACCTTCTCTGAAGCCCACGGAGGCCATGCATCTGTACGCGATCAGACCAGGTTATCTGGTATTTCATCAGAACAGTGCAGCCCTCTTTATGCGGTACAACCCACACCGCTTCGCCCGGCAACTTGGATATGATCAGGGCGTCCCTTTCGAGGCATTTACAGTTGCGCCCAGCCCATCACCTGAAGCTGTTCGTGATGCTGCTCATCATTTCGTGAGGCTGAACACTGGTTCTTACTTCATGATTCCTGAAGCTGACCACATTCCCCGATGTGTGGGATCCTTCATGGGCTGGTTCCTTCATCGGGTCAGTCCGATTATTCCTGAGGATAAGAGGGTGCTTCTTGGATACGGTGCTCCTATTCCGGTTGAGGCCACGGGAGTTCCACCGCGACCGCGTGCTCCGGTCCACTTTCCCCTGAGGGACACCAGTGTTGCGCTTATTCCGGGGGAGTTGGAGGTGGACCTCACTCCCACCATTGGTATGCCATTGGGTACCCGGGCTCAGTCGAGGGGTAAAAGGGCGCCAGTAGCAGTACCACCGCCCGTGGCCTCAACGATGGCCGTGTCGTCCTCGGTCGCAGCGCCAAGCGAGGGCGTTGGGAGTGAGGGCGTTGAAGGTGAAGCAGGTTAGCGTCGTTCCAAGGCTCTATGGGGGAGGAAACGGTCGTCCTTGGCGATCGGTTCTTGATCCAAGCGACGGAGGAGGACGGCTACTAATCTGCTCGACTCAGTAGTAGAGTCTGAGCCCATTCTTCAGGACTAACCATTGGCTATGCAAGAGTCGGATGCTGGCCTACTTTTTCCGAGTTCAACTGTCGAGGAAGCCGCACAATTGGCTGAGGCTATAAGACGTTCTCAAGACGAGTCGGAGAACGTAAGGATTCCGAAGAAGCCTTATCCCGCCGTCATCTTTTACGAAGACCCTCCGTGGATCCGGCGACGATTCATCGGCCCTTTGGAGGAATTGGGCGAAAGGGCCCTTAAATAGGCTGTTTCGAAGGACGCCGCGGACGCGCTTTCACTGTGGACCGGCGGCCACGAGTCCACCCTCGGACCTCGGCAAGCACACCTCCTTGAGAAGGAGCATCGGCTTGAACAAGCCATACTGAATGCTTCCTTGCGCATCGATATGTTCCTGTATTTCTTTGTAATACTTCATATTGTCTGCACGTGTATATATGTATTCTTATCCTTGTGTGAACTGTGCAGAGACTTCGACGATGGCAGAGGCTCTAAGCCATGCTCTGACTGTAGAGCCTGCTGACACCCCAGTGAAACACCACTCAGTGTGGAGGGGGTTGATGAAACTGTCCCTCTTGCGATAGAGCCTCCTGCGGTGGCTCGTGCTCCTAAAGCACTCGCTTCCTCGGGAGAGGCACTTTTGGCAGTCGCCGTCCCAATGGATCTCCCTAAGGGCGGCCCAGAGGCTAGGATAGAGGTAGTCGAGGCTACCCTCCTTTCATTGGAGCCCGCAACGGCAGCCGCTGCTCCTCATTCCGAAGCCGCTGCACCGGCCCGCGTCTCCGATATTGTACCCGAGGTCACGGCGGAGGCCGTTGAAGCTGCTATCCCTCCAGCTCAGAATGGGAGGAGCGTCGAAGGTAACCTTCTATATTTTAAATTAGTAATCTTTCCTTTATCTGAACTCTTTTGTCTTTTCAGAATTGCGCGGATTGGCGGCTTCTATTGCCGACTTGTCTCCCAGGCAGTCTTTTCAGCGCCTGTTGGAGATGGCTGCTCCGCAAGCGATATCTCCTCAGCGCATCGTCCTCTCTTCTGGGTAAGGTTAGTGTTGTCTACCATCTTTTCACAGCATTGCTATTATTTCATAAAATGACATTGATATCTTTTACAGTCATGAAGGCCGATGATGAGGTTGAGGTTCTCGAAGGGCCAGGGGAGCCTTCAGCTCCTTCTTGCATGACTGTGGGTAAGTAAAGTCTCAACGTTGTTCCATTTGTTCTTTTCTCACAAGTTTCGCTGACTGTTTATGAATCTGAACAGCCCTGCCGGTTCTCACCGCGCTAGAGTCACGCATCGCCATGCCACCCGGCCCTTATGCTCTGAGAGCCTCGGAACCGATGGCCAAGCTAAGCCTCGCCTCTCTGTCATCTTTGATCGAGGAGCTTCATGCTGGCAACGTAATCATGGCCGAAGCATTTGCTGCCGAAGCTAACGGCTCTCTTCCCTTTCTTGCCACCTATCATAGCGAAGCAGTGGTGCAAGTCTGGGTTGAGTTTTGCCGGCAGGTGGAGGCTTGCTTGCACGTGCTTGAATGTACCCGCCTTTCTTCGGAGGCTGTGGCTGCGAAGGCGGGCTTGCGGGGTCTGATAGAGCGGTGCGTGGCGAACATGGTGTCGTATGAGAAGAGGCTCGGCCGCAAGTTTTCGGAGAGGTAGCTGGCTTCGAAAGCGCTGATAGAGCTTCGGGACAACCTTACAGCCAAGGCCAACAAAGCGTATGAACTTTGGCGAGTGCTTCAAGAAGCCATCAAGGAGGTGGTGGCCATCGACAAAGCCACCGCATTCACTCACGAAAGGGTTGAGGCTCACAAGGCTACTGAGAAAGAACTCGAAGGCCCGCTTGCCTCATATCAGGCCAAGCAAGCTCAGGCGGAGGCCCGTCTTTTGGCGATACTGAATCATGAAGGCGAGGCCCAGCGAAAGAGGGATGAGCTGACTAATCTGCTAAATCGCCCGCTGACTTGAAGACTTGTAAATATATTTTTTCTTGTTCTTTCTTTGTACGTACTCCTGAATAAGAGTATTTTTTTTGTTTCTTTCACGAATTGTACTTTGTATTCATTTTGATTCATGAATAAAAGACATATTTTTCTTCACGATGGTGTGTCCCTTTTTATCGAATGTATTCTATGGATAGTGTTTCTCGGTTTCTTTGCAGGACAATGATGGCTTAGGATTCAGGGTTAAGATCTGCCTCCTAAAACTTTTCAACTTTATGAGCCGTGAGGGTCTCATAAAGAATTTTCTCCCTACCGGTCGAGAGGATCCCGCAGATGTAATTTCTCCTTAAGAATCGTGAGGATTCATAAGTGTGTTTTCTCTTAAAAGTCGTAAGGATCTCACAAGAGAATTTGCTCCCTTACGAGTCGTGAGGACCCGCAAGTGATGGGTGAAGTTGCCCTTATCCGCATTTCACGGAGTCGGGAGTTGCTCTGGATGCTTCCTACGGGTTCACTGCCGTGTTCTGTGAGGACCAGGATCCGCTCTGGACGTTTCCTGATTGATACGAAAAAGTTGTTTTTGTAGTTAAAGTAACCGCAATCAATAACGGTGTCGCGTGCAGCTAGACCGAGATGAGTACGGGTCGTCCTCTGGGAAACATTGAATCTTTTATTCTTACTTTAGATGTGTTGAAAAAGAGAGGAGGGATAAAGAATATTGTAGAATAGTTGTAAGATCTAGATCTACGTTAAACACGATGCAAAATATAGATCTAGATTAACTACGGATGTAAGTTTATATAAGAAGGGGGCTTGTAGGGTTCATTAGGATTTAGCAGTTATGATGATTAATTAAAAATTACTCTTTCTATCCTTTAATAGATTTAAAACTAGAACGACAGTGATGCATGTAGATTAGGGTTTTTGGAGGGAAAAGGGTTCCCACTCTTAACCCCTATCTCGATACGGAACTCCGTTCATATCTAGCCTTTATCAAAACAATCATTAATCTAATCTCTAATCGCGGTCGAGACTAGCAATAAATTAGTAGCGCGCCCGATTAGGATGTTAATGATTCTTTTGATAAAGTTTATAAACTTTATAGGACGTAAAAAGAGTTTAAGAATTTTCATCATCCATTAACCTACCCTAATCCTACGAACCCTAACAAGCGGAGAATTACTCGCGCATGTTGGGAGAAGAAGAGATGGAGAGAGAATTCATATTAAAATTACAAAGAAATAGAATAAGAAAAAGAACTACCTTTATTAATTAACAAAACTCATTTACACTTTGTTTCCTTAGAAAATGATTACAAATACTAGTTGCTTCTCGATCTCTTCTAAGGAGGTAGATGAACCGTTGATGATCAGCCTGGATGCGTGAGCCGTCTTGGACTTCGTGATCGCGTCGGCTTGATAATTTTTCCAAGAGGCTCTCGGTCCTTATTTATAGTCACAGAGCCAGAACCCTCGTTTCTTAATATGGAAACAAGTTGTTAGGATCCTAACCACCACAATCCCATATCCCAACTCTTCAAATCCGCGGCGGAACCGTGGCCATTGGATAGGTTTGGCCGCGGATCCGCCCCTTTTTGGTGAGATCATGGCCTCTAATTTTTGTAGCTTCATATCTGTAACACTTGGTAATCTTTTGAGTATCTAGACTTTGAAAATATTTTCTACATTTCTACCAGAATTAGTTTCTTGAATATCTTTGGTAGATTTGATTTGCCAACTTTGATTTCCTTGATTTCAGCCCTGAAAATTCTGCACAATAACTCAACAAACAATATTAGTAGAGTTTGTTTTATTGAGATATTAACTTAACCATTAAAAATTGGTTATATGTATTAATAAGGTAAGCATATTTAAATGAGCCAAATGTTACATGGATATTATATGCTTACTTTTTCCTATAAAATGTTATTTATAATATATAAACACATGAAAATAGTATTTTTACAGATAAACCCTCATATGTATCATATATTATAATAAACACCTTTTATTATATAGAAATAGTAGGAAAAATGTCATATTAAATATGCAGTTTTATCAACAGAACAAATACCCCCAAACTTATCTTTGATCGTCCCGAGCAAACTAGTATATTCAAGAGAAGGAGAAAAAGAAAGGAGAAAAAAAAGCACATTTTCGTAGGCAAACACGATTGCACTGAGCACGTGCA
Source organism: Agapanthus africanus (assembly GCA_030015575.1). Taxonomy (NCBI): domain Eukaryota; kingdom Viridiplantae; phylum Streptophyta; class Magnoliopsida; order Asparagales; family Amaryllidaceae; genus Agapanthus; species Agapanthus africanus. The sequence goes on along the minus strand of JASDDO010000008.1, from coordinate 435,145,496 downwards.
ACAAGCCGTTAAACCTCTAGGTTTCCCTAGTAGGAGGAGTGTTGTCTCCTGAGGGTTTTCAGCGGATTACACCCACAAAATCCTATAATAAAAGAGAGATGGTGAAATTTACATATAAAGATAAGAACCATAAAAGAAATACTTTGAAAATTTAGAGTTTCCAACTACACTAGCTTTTCAGTTGTCATGAGCCCTATCTTAATAGTCATGAAAAGATGTTAGAAATCACATCATCCCTCAATAAAACATCGTCTTTATTCTTCATTTCTATCTTTCATCCAAACATCGATCATATACCCCTACGTGTGTGAATAGAACATCCCTACACTCGGAGAATTCAATTCAAGCTATCATACTCTTGTCCATCTACCAAAGTACTTTTTAATTTGATGAATAATTAGATTTGCTCACACATTTTCATGCGACCGTTAATACTTCTTGAGGTACTAATCGACCGATTACTCATGTGCATGCTGATTAGGTGATAGTATTTTCCTCGTCTTGCACCACCTAAGGCTTAGCAGTGACTAAGGCACTAGGTGATGAAGCACCCTTGCTATATTTTTTTATTGCTACCTTTGCGATACCAAAACCAGTGTTCATTTTTCTTTTCACCATTTTTATATTTTCTTCATTTATTATTTCCTTCATACTTTGGCTTTTAGACAAGAGCATTTCAAGGTATCCTCTACAATCCCGAGTTTCAAGACGTGTGTAAGTGTATATAGTAGGGTATCAACATTCAAATGTTTGGCTTCCAGAATAGAAACTATTTTTCAGACTTATTTTTATCCGCAGATTAGTGACTTCCTTCATCTTACTAACCCTTAGGACAACAGCTCATAACTACTTATTACCAGTTCGTTTAAGAAAACTTCTAATTTTCTTGGTTTTCTAAAACTATTTCTATCTTTTGGATATAATTTTTTTTTCACTTTCTACTCTTTTGTTATAAAAGAAATTTTTTAAATTTTTTTTGAAAATGTTGTGCTTATGCAAAATATAATGCAAAGTGATGCGTAAATAAGCACAAACCTCCCCCAAACTTGTTTTCAACAGTGTCCTCACTGTTGCTATCTGCTGGATCACAAAAACCTGTAAGCTTGGGAGGACATTATTAATGGGGGCAAGAATATATGAAAGTGAAAATCCTCCCCCAAAATTATTTTTGGCTCACAAATTTGAGGACAAAAGTTATGTTCAAGAGCCAAAAATATATCCCCCCTCAAACGTGAGTTAAACAATATGAAGCATTTTAAGAAGGGGTGAATCATTTGGTCAAAGTAAGACTTTACAAAGACCAAAAGTTAACGCCAACCATTCAAAGATTTTATCAGTATAGCGTATAGCTCGGTGGAAGAATGTGTTGTATCGAGTGAAGAAAAAATGAGGAAGGGATAAGAGGTGGTCTGGAATGGGTTTGAATTTTAAATTAGAGAAGAGAAAGAATAAGGATGAATGTGAATGATTAGGAAGAAGGAATGGTGACGATTCAACCTCTATAGGTGAAGATTGATCAATCACAAAATCCATATTGTTTAAAAATTCAAGTTCGTCAACAAAAAGTTCTTCAAAACTTTTATCAATGGTGTGATTGAACATTTTTCTGTCAAAGAGTTTTGTGCCAGAATTTATCCTACTTGATTCATCAAAAATCGTTGAGGTAGATGACTCGAAAAACTCATCTACCTCATTTTCAAAAATATCCAAATCAAGTTGAATTTCTGGTATAATTGAACTTGAATTAACGGATTGTGATTCATCAAAACTCACTGAAACTATAGGAACAGAAGAAGAACCGGAGAAAGTAGAAGGTGAAATGGGTAAACAAATTGGTGTGTCGAGTGTTGCTGTACCAGATGTGGAAGATGGAGGCTGTATTTCGGTCTGATCTTCGGGTATACCATTATCATCAACTTCAAGACGTATTTGGGGTTCGGGAAGAATTAAATGCTCAAGATGATGACCATAAGGAAGTGAAAGGATTTGATGAATTGGTGGGACAAAATCATTCAAAATTTTGGGTTCATCAATCAATATATCTCCAACGTCAATCACCTCATTCAAGTGAAGGTTAAAATTCTCAAACACCTCATCAAAAGTATGATTTTCAATCAGTTTTGGTTCAAGAGTGGAGGTGTAGAGATCACAAGGGTTGGCTATGGTTTCACTTGAAATGGACCCTTCACAGTCGGGTAAATCAAACACTACAAAGTCACACAACTTATCAGACATTCTATTTGGTGTACTTAATGAATCTATGAAACTGGAGTTGTGGATTTCAGTTTGGAATGGGGAGGTTTGATTAGGAAGGGTGTACAGTTCTGTCTCACTAACCAAATTCTCATTTTGTCCTATGCCCGAATCATATACTGAAAAATTTTGGGCTGGTTTGAAATTCTTTGCTTGCATCCACTCTGTTGTTTCCTTCCTAATTTGGTTCGACATTTCCAAAAATTTTTCTAATGTCTGCTCAAGACTAGACTTGGGTCGATAAGGGGTTTCAGGATAAGATTGAAATTCTTGTGGACGATTAAAACTCCCAAATGACTGATTAGAAGGACTGTCTAGAGAATATGGAAAAGTCGGATTAGATTGATAGGAATAGAATGGTTGCGGAACTTGGGTAGGAGTAGGATCAATATTATGATAAGAAAAATATTGATATGGGTTGGTTGGTTGGCTACTTTCAATAGACATCTTATATGCCACAAACCGCCTATCAAACTCTTCTCTGGACAGTGGTGGTGATGGTTGATATCGGTCCGGGTTGAAACTTTGGCCTCTAGCCCTAGCTATATGCTCAACAATGGACATTCGTCTAGGGGCTTCCTCACTTTGGGTATGAACTGAAACAGGTGTAGGATTAGGATACGGTTGATAAGACCTAGATTGATGTGGCCAACTGTTTCTTCCTGCTTGTTCTATATGATCTCTTAAGGACATGGAAGAGCCGGACGGTATACCGAAGGGATTACGAAAACAAGAGATATCTGGTTGTGGACAGCAAAGCTCGGCAAGCGTTCTTCTTTTTAGGTCACCCATTATAAGAAGAGAAGAAGGGGGAAGGGGTAAAAAGGGGAGAAAATAATTGGTTTGTTTTGAAAAATGACGGATTTAGACAAATCACACAAAAATGCACAAACAACCCTAGAACAATGGTTACCTAGGTCCAGTCTCTAGACCGCTCCTAGACTTCCAAAGGACAAGCCGTAAGATCAATCCTCTACCGTCTTTTTACTACCCTTGTAGCCAGGTAAGTGCCAGGTGAGTGGGAGGCTCCCCACTACGAAAGTAGTGGTCCTAATTAAGTAACCACTCGCCTTAGACATACTTGCCTAGACACCACAAAAGTAATGTGGATAAGTGATAGATTACCCACGACCTTCCTCTGTCCTTATTGAGCGCGACAGTCCTTAGAGTCTGGTCTAGATATTTTGTAAATTAATGTAGGGTTGATGCAGATGCTCGGTTTGTGATTTGTGGGGTTTAGGAAGGGTGATGAAATCCCCACATAATCTGGATTTTGGTCTTTCCCCTTAAAAATCCGTATTAAAATATGCAAAAACAAACCGCAAAACAAAACTTTGCAAAAAGATTTTTGAGCGGCGATATTTTGCAAAGAATCCTGCAGAAAAGATATTTTATTGGATTTCAGAGGAGAGAGAAGGAGGTTAGAATCTTACCAGAGAAGACTGAAGCCCTAGATCTCCTAACTGGCCGCGCTTCCGCCGCCAATGTGCACTTCCGGCCGCGGTTCCGCCGTAAGAGAGAGAGATCAATTAATGAATTTTTTCTGTGGCCTTCTCTATTTCTTTGGATCTTAATGAATATCTCTGTCTCTCTGTATCCTCAAGTCTGTGACTCCAGATTCCCTCGCAAAATTCACACAATAATCGTTAAATATACAATTTGCAGTTTTGTTTTATTTATGATACAGATCGTATAAGAATTCAACACAAATAGTAAGAATAAAAAATTACGCACGTATCCCCGGCAACGGCGCCATTTGATTGATACGAAAAAATTGTTTTTGTAGTTAAAGTAACCGCAATCAATAACGGTGTCGCGTGTAGCTAGACCGAGATGAGTACGGGTCGTCCTCTGGGAAACGTTGAATCTTTTATTCTTACTTTAGATGTGTTGAAAAAGAGAGGATGGATAAAGAATATTGTAGAATGGTTGTAAGATCTAGATCTACGTTAAACACGATGCAAAATATAGATCTAGATTAACTACGGATGTAAGTTTATATAAGAAGGGGGCTTATAGGGTTCATTAGGATTTAGTAGTTATGGTGATTAATTAAAAATTACTCTTTCTATCCTTTAATAGATTTAAAACTAGAACGACAGTGATGCATGTAGATTAGGGTTTCTAGAGGGAAAAGGGTTCCCACTCTTAACCCATATCTCGACACGGAACTCCGTTCATATCTAGCCTTTATCAAAACAATCATTAATCTAATCTCTAATCGCGGTCGAGACTAGCAATAAATTGGTAGCGCGCCCGATTAGTTTGTTAATGATTCTTTTGATAAAGTTTATAAACTTTATAGGACGTAAAAAGAGTTTAAGGATTTTCATCATCCATTAACCTACCCTAATCCTACGAACCCTAACAAGCGGAGAATTACTCGCGCATGTTGGGAGAAGAAGAGATGGAGAGAGAATTCATATTAAAATTACAAAGAAATAGAATAAGAAAAAGAACTATCTTTATTAATCAACAAAACTCATTTACACTTTGTTTTCTTAGAAAATGATTACAAATACTAGTTGCTTCTCGATCTCTTCTAAGAAGGTAGATGAACCGTTGATGATCAGCCTGGATACGTGAGCCGTCTTGGACTTCGTGATCGCGTCGGCTTGATAATTTTTCCAAGAGGCTCTCGGTCCTTATTTATAGTCACAGAGCCAGAACCCTCGTTTCCTAATATGGAAACTAGTTGTTAGGATCCTAACCACCACAATCCCATATCTCAACTCTTCAAATCCGCGGCGGAACCGCGGCCATTGGATAGGTTTAGCCGCGGATCCGCCCCTTTTTGGTGAGATCATGGCCTCTAATTTTTGTAGCTGGATATCTGTAACACTTGGTAATCTTTTGAGTATCTAGACTTTGAAAATCTTTTCTACATTTCTACCAGAATTAGTTTCTTGAATATCTTTGGTAGATTTGATTTGCCAACTTTGATTTCCTTGATTTCAGCCCTGAAAATTCTGCGCAATAACTCAACAAACAATATTAGTAGAGTTTGTTTTATTGAGATATTAACTTAACCATTAAGAATTGGTTAAAGGTATTAATAAGGTAAGCATATTTAAATGGGCCAAATGTTACATGGATATTATATGCATACTTTTTCTTACAAAATGTTATTTATAATATATAAACACGTGAAGATAGTATTTTTACAGATAAACCCTCATATGTATCATATATTATAATAAACACCTTTTATTATATAGAAATAGTAGGAAAAATATCATATTAAATATGCAGTTTTATCAACTGAACATTTCCCACGGGGTCAGAGTTGACATTTTCCGCGTTCCACGTGACCAGGAATTTTGCTCTGGATGCTTCCCACGGTTTCACTGCCGTATTCTGTGAGGACCAGGCTCCTCTCTGGATTCTTCACACGGGTTCATTGCCGTGCTCTGCGAGGACCAGGATCCGCTCTGGACGTTTCCCACGGGGTCAGGATTGACATTATCCGCGTTCCACGTGGCCAGGAATTTGCTCTGGATGCTTCCCACGGTTTCACTGCCGTGTTCTGTGAGGACCAGGCTCCGCTCTGGATGCTTCACACGGGTTCACTGCCGTGCTCTGCGAGGACCAGGATCCGCTCTGGACGTTTCCCACGGGGTTAAGATTGACATAAGTCGCATTCTACGTAGCCAGAAATTTTGCTCTGGATGCTTCCAACGGGTTCACTACCGTGTTCGGCGAGGACCAGGCTCTACTCTGGATACTTCACACGGGTTCACTGCCGTGCTCTGCGAGGACCAGGATCCGCTTTAGACGTTTCCCATGGGGTCAGGATTGACATAAGCCGCATTCTACGTAACCAGGAGTTTTGCTCTGGATGCTTCCCACGGGTTCACTGCCGTGTTCTACGAGGACCAGGCTCCGCTCTGGATGCTTCACATGGGTTCACTACCATGCTCTGCGAGGACCAAGATCCGCTCTGGACGTTTCCCATGGGGTCGGGATTGACATTATCCGAGTTCCACGTGACCAGGAATTTGCTATGGATGCTTCCCACGGTTTCACTGCCGTGTTCTGTGAGGACCAGGCTCCACTCTGGATGCTTCACACGGGTTCACTGCCGTGCTCTGTGAGGACCAGGATTCGCTCTCGACGTTTCCCACGGGGTCAAGATTGACATTATCTGCGTTCCACGTAACCAGGAATTTTGCTCTGAATGCTTCCTACGGGTTCACTGCCGTATTCGGCGAGGACCAGGCTCCGCTCTGGATGCTTCACACGGGTTCACTGCCGTGCTCTGCGAGGACCAGGATCCGCTCTGGACGTTTCCCACGGGGTCAGGATTGACATAAGCTGCGTTCTACGTAACCAGGAATATTGCTCTTCTTCCGTATTTCGTGGAGTCAGGGTTTGACTCTCGGTCATCTGTGCACCGCCGAGTCATTGAACTGGGAGTTGCCGCTGTTCCTCTTTGCTTGATGTTGTGTCTGTTGTAATGAGACTAATGTTGAAATGATCTCCAGGCTATCTATGAACCGTTGAGATTTGGTGTTTTGTTCTGATGAAGCCTGGGGAGGAAAGGTATGATTCTCTCTTTGTTTGCGCTCCTGGATTGTATACAGGGATTGATGTGATATCACCTGTAGAGCATAAATTTCATTTCATTTTTTTATTTCTTTCCGCGATGCTCTATCATTTCAGCTTTTATATCGCGAAGGTTGCGATTGCCCAATCATTTCGGCTATTTTTCGCGGTGCCCAATCATTTCGGCTATTTGTTTTATTTTTACTCGCTGCTTTTTATTGCGAGTTGCCCAATCATTTCGGCTATTTTTCATGCATACACTTTTACTCGCTAATTTTGTTTGCAAGTTGTCCCATCATTTCGGCTATTTTTTATGCATATGTGGCTTGCTGGCTCTTTACTGCAAGCTTCGAATTAGACACCGATTTCGGCATCAGCACCACTACAACTGGGATGTTGCCAGGAGAGAATCATCATTTGCCTTTGTCGATGTCGAACAAAGGTGGCTTAGAGATCAGGGTTAGGATCCTGTCGACTAAGGCTTTTGACTTCATGAGCCGTAAGTGTCTCATAAAGGTATTTCTCCCTGCAAGTCGTGAGGATCTCGTAAGTGCGGTTTCTCCTTAAGAATCGTGAGGATTCCTAAGTGCATGTTCTCCTGTAAGTCGTAAGGATCTTACAAGAGTACTTTTTCCTTATAATTCGAGAGGGCTTACAAGGGTTGTTCACCATGTAGACATATCCCTAGTCACAGATGGGACTTTGTTAGGAAAATGTTTATTCGCGCCCGTGGATTGTATACAAGGGTCAGCGTTGAGCCGCTTGTAGGGCAGTATTGGAGGTTGTGGGGGCTGCTTAAGAACAGGTTCAGATCCCTGTAGCTTAAGACTTTTGAATCTTATGAGCCGTAAGGGTCCCATAAGAGGATTCTCCTTACGAGTCGTGAGGATCTCGTAAGTGTAATTTCTCCTTAGGAATCATGGGGATCCCTAAGTGTGTTGCTCCCTTGTGAGTCGTAAGGATCTCACGTGGGTGGTTTCTCCTTACAAAGTCGAGAGGACCTTCCAACTGTCTTTTAACGAGATTGCGCCCTTTCGGGTTTTCACAAAACTCGCCGGTAGCCCTGCTGTTTTTACTCACGGAGACCTTTCGGGTTTTCATCCGTGCCCTTTTTGCTGGTGGACATATCTTTTTTCTCTTTTTTTTTATTCTAACGAGGTTGCGCCCTCTCAGGTTTTCACAAGACTCGCTGGTAGCCCTACTTTTTTTTCTCACGGAGCCCTTTCGGGTTTTCATCCGTGCCCATTTTGCTTATGGACATACCGTTTTATTTATTTTCTCTCTCTCTTTTTTTTATTCTTTCTTTTTTTTATATCAGCTTTGGGATGCTGCAATTCACCGTAGTTTATCGACATCTCGGTCAACGGCTAGTTTTAGGACATAGTGGTACGTCGTTAGTTTAAGGATGTTTCGGTCCGTCGTTAGTTTAAGGAAGTTTCGGTCCGTTGTTAGTTTAAGGACGTTTCGGTCCGTAGTAAAGGAAGCCGGTTACTACTTATAGAGTTTGGGCTTAGGAAGATAGCGAGCGGACATAGTCGTCGTCATCTATCGTTGACCTAGGTCGTGACTCGTCAAGCATAGTACTTCTCTAGGAAGCGACCGTTTATTGGCCTGAAAGGTCTTTCACCACGCATGTCCATGAGTAGATAGGCCCCACCCTGGTAGACCTTGTCTATGATATACGGGCCTTCATAGTTCGGCTCGAATTTCCCTCGTTTGGCACAATTGGGGATCATAGGTCTTTTGACCACTAGCACGAGTTCGCCTTGGCGGAATGTCCTTGGCCTAGTCAACCTTTCATATGAGCGCGTCATCTTAGCTTTATAAGCCTCCAGATTTTGTTGCGCTATGAGCCGGGCTTCATCAAGGGCATCGAGCTCCTCAAGCCGAAGGTGAGCATTCTCTTCGTCCATTAGCTCGTAGTGAACTGCCACTCGTAGAGAGGGTAACTCTACCTCGAGGGGAAGTACTGCTTCTGTACCGAATACCAATGCGTACGGCGTTGTCTTCGTGGCCGTTTTGAACGTAGTCCGGCATGCCCAGAGAGCCTCATGCAATCTCTCGTGCCAGTCCATCTTATTTCGGGACACCGTCTTTTTCACGATCTTTGTCAAGGCCTTGTTGAAAGGCTCAGCTAGACCGTTAGCTCGGGGATTATAAACTGAGGAGTATCTCCAGTCTATGTTATGCTGTTGTGCGAAGCGGCTGGTCTTGTGGCTTCTATAGGCTGGCCCATTATCGGAGATAATCCATCGCGGAGTTCCAAACCGATAAATGACGTGTGTTTTGAAAAAATGGAGTATATTCTCGGTCTTCACTTCCCTCCGCGGTACTGCTTCTGCCCATTTAGAGAAGTAATCAGTTGTCGCCAAAATGAATCGATGTTCTCTGGACGATGCTGGTTCGATAGGACCGATTATGTCAGTTCCCCACATTTCGAACGGCCAGCTAGCCACTGTCGGATGTAGTAGATTTGGATGCTGATGGATAAAGTCCCCGTGGATCTGGCACGGGTGGCACTGCTTGGCATATTCGAGGCAGTCTTGGATCATCGTGGGCCAATAATAACCCATCCGTTTGATCTTCAGCTTCATCTTCGGCCCGACTTGGTGAGAACCACAGAGTCCATCGTAAGTTTCTTGAACGACTCTCTTTGCTTCTTCAGGTCCCAGGAATCTTAACCACAGAGAATCAAATGATCTCTTGTACAGAGTATCATTGACGAAGGCAAAAGACAGAGCTCGTTTCATAAGCTGATGTCTTGAGGACGCATCTTCGGGCGTTCGACGGGATTTGAAGTAGTCTATAAAGACTTCTCTCCAATCCTCAACCGTTTCTTAGTCTTTTACTTGTAGAGCCGCTGGCTTGTTCGCTCTTTTTCGTCGGATGACTCCGGAGATATTTCTGCCGGTGCGAGAACCCGACGGCTTTGTACCACGATTCTTACGTCATCGAGGTTTTCGTCAGCCAGTTCTTTAGCAAGCTTGGCTAATGCATCTGCTTTGCTATTTTCCACACGCAGTACGCTTTCCAAGGTGTAGGAAGGTATTTGGGTCAGCAGTTGCTGCACCCTCTCGCCGTACCTTACCAACTCTGGCTTGCATGTTTGATAATCGTCATTTACTTGACTAACGACCAATTGGGAGTCTCCGTATATGAGGAGGTTCTCAATCCCCATGTCGATGGCGATCTCAAGACCTGCTATCAAAGCTTCATACTCAGCTTTATTGTTTGTCCTCGGCTCTGTTAAGGAGAAGGCAAAGCGCATTATCCCTCATTGTGGAGTTACGAAGATGAGGCGTGCCCCTGATTTGATTATGGGGGTGCTTTGTTTGCGCTTCTTCATGGAAGATGCTCCATCAAAATAAAGTTCCCATCGGGTATCACTCCCGTTAATCGTGTCAAACGCATGCTCGTCTGGTAGTTCGCAATTCAGAGGAGAATTGGCAGGTATCAGATGCTCAGCGAGGAAGTCGGCGATGGCTTGGCCTTTCACTACCTTAAGAGGCTGATAAGTTATTGAGAACTCTATCAGGAGCAAGGCCCATTTAGCGAGCCGCCTTGTCAATATGGCCTTTGACATCAAATATTTGAAAGGATCCACCTTCGATATAAAACGGACTTCATAAGCCAACGCATAATGCCTGAGCTTCATTATCGCGAAGATCAATGCCATGCAGTATTTTTCAATGGGAGAGTAATTGCTTTCTGTCCCCAATAGAACTCGGCTCAAATAGTAGAGGGCTCTTTCCTTCCCTTGGTCGTTCTCTTGTGCCCATAATGCACCTAAAGAAACTTCAAGGGCGGTTGTATACAGAATGAGAGGCTTTCTCTTGATCGGAGCGGCCAGTACTGGCGGATTCTGTAGGTACTGCTTGATTTCGTCCAGCGCGCTTTGGCATTTGTGATCCCAGACGAACGGGGTTCCCTTCTTCATCAGGTGACTGTAAGGACGACACTTTCCTGAAAGATTGGCTATAATCGCTGGATATACGCGTGCTTCCCTTAGAGAGACCGCAATTGCTTGAGAGTCCTTGGCGGGGGCATCTCCATAATTGCCTTGATCTTTGACGGATCTATCTCGATGCCTCGGTGTCGGATGATGAATCATAGGAATTTGCCCGAGGAAACTCCGAACACGCATTTGTGAAGGTTCATTTTCAAGTTGTATTGCCGAAGGTGTTGAAACACGATTCTCAGATACTCTAAATGTTCCTCGTATGATTTGCTTTTCACCACGAGGTCGTCGATATAGCATTCGACGATTTTATGTATGAGGTCGTCGAAAATCTTCGTCATGGCTCTCTGATAAGTGGCACCGGCGTTCTTTAGACCGGAAGGCATCACCTTGTAACAGAATATACCCAAAGGGGTCCGGAAAGCGGTGTGCTTATGTTCCTCGGGATGCATCTTTATCTGATTGTATCCTGACGGGCCATCCATGAAGGAGAAGACTTCATGAGTGGACGTATTGTTTATCATCAGCTCGGTGACTGGTACTGGGAATTCGTCCTTTAGACAGGCTTTATTGAGATCCCGAAAGTCCACACGTATGCGCACTGTCCCATTTTTCTTCATCACCGGGACGATATTGGCGATCGAGTTAGGATACTGAACCTCTTGGATGAAGCCAGAGTCGATCAGCTTCTTGACCTCGGCGTTAATGCTCATCTCAAGCTTGAGCCGCATTTTTCTCGATGCTTGTTTGATTGGCTTGACGTCCGGGGATATTTCCAGTTTGTAAACAGCAATCTCTGGATCTAGTCCTAGCATCTCGGAATAGTTCCATGCGAAGCAATCCTTATGCTGCATAAGCACGTCTTTTAGTGTAGCTATCCTTTCTTCAGACAACAACTCACTGACGAATGTCGGCCGCGGATCACTCGTCGTCCCCAAATCAATTTTCTTAAGATCATCTGCAGTAGTATGTATTCTATCTTCCATCTCTTTCAGCGCCGGTGGAAACTCTGAGATAACCTCATCATCATTGTTTTCGAAGCACCAGGAGAAGTCGTCCATATCCTCGGGCTCTTCTTTTGATAGCATTATCACATGACAGGTACGAGCTCGCTTTCAAGACCTATGTTGATCTGGTTCTACTCTTGCTATATGCGCGGCTTTTGGTTCGTGCTTCTGTGGCGGATTTATCCTCTAACTGCTGGATAGAGCGAACTTGCCGAGCTGATATTGGTCTTCGACCCAATTCTTGAAGGTGAAGCAGTCTTCGAGAGGATGTCCTATCGCTCGGTGATAAGAGCAATAGTCTGGGTGAGAGATCTCATTGGCTTGCTCGGGGTGTTTGGACTCCGGAAGCGTAATCATTCGATGTTTTATGGCAAGATCAAGTATCTTCCGTGTTTTGTTCTGAGGAAAAGAGTATGCTCGACTCATCTTCTTTATAAGAGACGACTCCGGATTGCTCGATTCCCGATCGCGCGGCTTCTTGGTCCCGCTTTGTCGCTCTCGAACGCTTTTCCCGCTCTTTGATTTATTCTTGTCTCTGCGTCGGGCCTTTTGTATGACGGGTTGATAAGGAAGAGCATTGCTGTTCTCCGCGGTTTGTTGGAGGAGGCGCTGTGTCATGGCTTTTTCGTAAATGACCATCTCGCGGTTATGGTCATCCCGGATCTTTTGACCCGCTTCCCTTACTAGCCTATCCCCTCGTTCTTCAAATGACGGACTCAGTGCTTTGATGACCGGACCTTTTTTGGTTCAGGATCAGCATGTTTTAACAGGGCGTCCTCTTCTTCATCGAAATCATATATGACGTAGTTACCATGGACTCGTTCCTGTTTCCTGGATTGGACATATCCAAGCCCGACCGTTTCTATTCTCCCGTTGGGCAGCTTTCGTTGGGTCCCGGGGAAGTCCCAAATCCTGTTGTAGAATCGAGCTTGTCGAGTGGTCTGTCTGAAAGGTACCCCTTGGCGCTTCAATAGCCTTTTCAAGCCTTCCGTGTAATATCTAAGAAGACGGATGGGCTGGAGCCTGTCGAGAGTAGAATCGGCGCCATGCCAAACTTCTTTCTCCACTTTAGTTTCCGTGGATTGATAGAATAGGATCGCTTTTTCACCTTTTCGCCTGGGAGGGACGTAGAATGTCTGCAGTTCCTGCACACTATAAGTTTTGAGTGCATCGAGATCTTTGTAATGCTCTTGTGAAACCAAGGTAATTTGCAGATTCTGATTATCTCCAGCGAAGGCTTGTATTGATGGCCGAGCGGAAAATATAGCGTTAACCTTGTCTTCCGAGTCGCTGCAGAAGATCAACATGGGGGCGGACGGTCCCGAGTTGTTGCGTTGAGGCGGCCCTGAATAAACTATCTCTTCTTCCTCCTCGGTATCACTCCCGAAGACTGGAATAGTGGTGATAGCTTTGTCCTTTGGTCTGTGGCATCTCTCCGTGTCCTTGAAATCTGGTAAGAAGTATTTTGCATCTTCGTATTTTCGAACTTTGTTCATGGAGAATGGGTTCAGCTCTCCTGTCACGGTATACTCGAGACCATCTTTGAGTATTTCATACACTGGTGTTGTGTAGAAGGGATGATGTTGTAGTCGTGTAACCAAGGACGGCCGAGCAAAGCATTGTAGCATGTTTTGGCGTCAATGACGTGAAATTTAATATCCGTGATAAGTAGCCCGAAACGCAACGTCAGTATCACGGACCCGAGAGTCCATGATGACTGGGAGTCAAAACCGGCGATGGTGATTTTATCACGAGCGAGGTGCTAGACGCTCATAGCAGATTTCCTTCAATACTCGTACATTGAGAAGATTGACGGAAGACCCATTGTCGACTAGGATTTTGCCTATCTTGATATCATGACAGTATCCTGAGACATAAAGAGGACGGTTGTGCTCGTACGTCCCGAGGAGGAGATCTTCATCGCCGAAGGTAATATCGGCCGTGTGTACTTCTTCCAGCTTGTCTTTCATCCTTTCTTCGGCGAGGAAAGCTTGGAATTGTTCAGGATCCTGCAATGCCTTGATCAAAGACTCTCTTGCTTCTTTTGCTAACAAGAGGGCATCGAGAATGCTTAGCTGCGAAGGTAACTTTCTCAAGTGTGCCAGAACGTTATAGTCCACCTTACTTTTCTTTGGCGGGTCCTTTGCGGTCAGCTCTTTGACGACTTGGTCGTCTAGGGCGATATCTTCAGAGACTTTTTCTTTTCCCTTATCTTTTCTATTCGTGGGTCCGAGATTCTTTTCGGGCAGTGTACGATTGCGCAGATGGATATTTTTGCAGGTCTTCAGTTCTTCCTTTTTTCCCGAGGTAGATTCTTTGAAAAGAGGGCCAATAGTCATCTCTTCGTCAGAGTCATTTCCGAAGGTGAGAACTTGCGATCCTCCAGCGTTGACAGTGCGACAGTTGCCGGTGATTCTTTTATGCTCCTCGGCCGTACTTCTCTGCTCCCGACGAGTTCTGTGTTTCATCTGCTTAAAATGTTGCTGGTGAGCGACATACCCCTGCCACCATCTTTTAAAAGTGTTGCACTCTTCGGTAGGGTGTGCCATTTTTCGATGATATAGGCAGTAACTAGAATGCATCTCTGCTTCACCGAGAATGTTTCCTTCAGAGAGTGGTAGCTTCATCCCCATTGATATGGCTTTAGAAAACCTTTTCCTCGTCTTGAACTTGTTTTTATCTGCGATAGATGCCCTTTGATTCGGCGGGAGTGTCTCGACTCTTTCGTCTAGTCGCCGGCATTTGGCTTTTTCAAATATGGCCATCTCACGCTCTCGATCAGCCTTACTTTTCAGAAGAGTTTCGTTTAAGAATGCGTCGATTATTTCGTCTGATGGTTCTGGAAGTTCCGGTTCAGGACCTTCCCCCAATCACTTGGTGCAAAGGGCTTCTTCATCGTTTATTGATGAGTGAGAGATCACATGGCAACTTGCTACGCAATCCTCAGATTCATCCGACGAGTCTTCTCCATCATCTCCGTCTTCAAGGACGTGGCCGAGAAACTCTTAAAGCGTGATTAGAGTCCGCGACTTCTGGTTATATTCTTCCAGCGTGTCAATCTGCTTTTGCAGGTCCGTGCGCTTTTCGTCAGGCTTCACGGGCTTATTGAATTTCTTCTTCTTTTTCGAAGATTTTGACGGCTGGATGCGAGCACTTTGGCTATCACCACGAATCTTTGGAGTTGGGCGCGGCTTCAGCATCCCTTCGATGATCTGGGGTTCCAGCGAATTCTTCCACCTGATCGCCGGACATGGTTGGAGATCATTCAGCATTCTTTTGGTTTTGGCTGAAAGAGCCACCTCCCATGGAGTTTCTTCAACTAAAGAGCATGTTTCCCCCGGTGTGTCCGTCTTCTTAGGAGTATGTGGTTGTGCTGGGCTCACTTTCCACTTCTCAGACAACGCAAACTTGTCTTGTTGGTACTGATCCTCGATCCATCCCTTAAAGATGAAGCAATCTTCGATTGGATGGCTTACCATTTGGTGGTAAGGGAAATAATTGGGATTATTCTCTTCGCCGGGTTGCAGTGGTCGCTTAGGATTCGGCAAGTTGATGAGCATGTTGCGCATCGCCAGTTCGAACAGTCTCTTCGTTTTGTCCCGAGGGAACGATTAAGGATGCTTCATTTTCTCATTATAATAGCGCCGTCTCCCTTCCAGTTGATCCGTCAGTTTAGGGGCACTGGGCTGCTGTTGGGTATTTGCAACGAAGGTCGCCTTCCTTTTACCCTTTTCGTTCCGCGGTTTCGGCTTCGGAGGAGACGGTCTATGACCCATCTGATCCATCTGGGCTAGCTTGTCAATTAAAGCCTGGAATGTGGTCGGTTTGAAGAACATCATGAACTTTGAAATAGTTGTATGAGGGTCTAGGGTGCTCACGATCATGCCCACCGCTGGTGCTTCTTCGATGCGCTGTTCACACTTCGACCACAGATTCCTCCATCGGATTGCGTACTGAACCCACGTTTCGTCCGGCTTCACCCTGGCATTGATTAATGTCGTTATTGGGGTGCATTCACTAGCACTTGCAAATCGCTGGGTGGACAACAACTCCATTTCTGCGAAAGTTTTGACGGAGTCGTTTGGAAGTTCGGAGTACCACTCAAACGCCGTCTCCGATAAGCTGTCGACGAATTGGCGGAGCAAAAGTTTATTATCGCCACCGGTGTTGCCACAAAGAGCCCTAAACTGAGCGACATGTTGATGGGGATTGCCTGTCCTTTTGTACACATGGAATTTGGGGATCGTGTAGCCCGGCGGGTATTTGTCTGATCATACCAGCCTGGATACGGTCGCCCAGTTTTGACGACTTAGCCGGCCGCTTCATTTGCCTAGTGAACTCGTATTTGCTGAGCAATATAATCATCCAGGGCAGCTTTGGAGATTGTCTCCTCCTTGGCTGTTGACAGAGCCGGCAGAGGATTCGATGTTTCTCCTCTGTCAACTTCCATTATTACTGGAGGATCATCCGCTGGGGGATCCGGTTAGATCATCATGGCCGCCATATATTGGAATAGAAGGGCCATTTGTTTCATATTGGCCGCTTGTTCTACGGCCTCTCTGTCCTTCTTTTCGAGGACCCTGCATAAGAAGTCAGCGTCAGTTTCTTGTTCGTGACGTTGTTCCGATGACGCCTCCGGGCTTTCTTTTGGTCTGGTGAGTGCGACCATTGCAGTCAGCATCTTCTGAAGCTTCTGCTGCTGTTGTTCCTGTGCCCTTGTTATCGAGTTCTTGAGCCCCTGTTTGGGCTCAGCGTCTTTACGATCTGCCATAGTCATAGAGGCTTTCTCTGGCCTCCTTTTCTTTTGAGCAGTTGACATTGAGGGGGCCATTACAACGGGCATCCAAGTGGTTGTCGTCTTTTGCGGCTTACCAGGACGGTCTCTTCC
Organism: Agapanthus africanus; assembly: GCA_030015575.1. Lineage (NCBI taxonomy): Eukaryota > Viridiplantae > Streptophyta > Magnoliopsida > Asparagales > Amaryllidaceae > Agapanthus > Agapanthus africanus. Next base: position 435,128,845 of record JASDDO010000008.1, on the reverse strand, counting down.
TGCTGAACCTTCAGCTTCTTCTGTCGACGGGGATAGTCTTGATCAATCACCGACTCCTGGACCCGTCGCCAGACTTTGTAAACTTTAGAGGACAGCCGTTGAGGGGAATGCTCCGACTTTACTTCTGTAACAGTCTCCACCGGTGGAGGAGATCTTTTCAGTACGGCGGTAGGAGAGTTCCTGCGCACCTTATTCAGCAGTTCGAAGCTGTTCCCAGTTGGAACAGCAGCATTGACTTCCACCGTTGGAACTGGTGGAGTTAGCCCAGAGGGGGAGTTGCCCCTAGCCTTCCTTACTCGACGTCAGTGGCGATGTCGAGAGTGTCGAGCCGATGGTGTTGATTCGGTGATGGGGATGGCTTCGTCATGCCCCCTGTTCTGGTAAGGCGTCGCCGATGCCAGCCTCTTGAAGACTAACGTCCGTTGAGCAGCAGTTGCCAATCCGTCGAAGACAGACTTTTGAGCAGGAGTGGGAGCCGGAATAGTCAGTCTTGTAAAGACCGACCCTTTGGCAGGAGAAGCCACCTTGACAGCTTCGGGAGCGGGGATGGCTACTCTCTTCGGAATAACCTTTTCTGGAACTGCAGGCTTCATCATGGGCCCGCATGAACTTTGGCCCAATCTGGTGAAGACCGAGGCGCTGTAGCTGGACGACCTGTTGAGAGGGGCCGCAGTAGTTGTAAGTCGATCAAAGACCGACTTCTTGGAAGCTTCTGGTGTTGGCACAGGGGCGCTGAAACTCATCGGTGGGAGCATGGTCCCAAAAAACAATCCAGTGGTGGCCTGAGTGACCTGTTCCACCGGCATCGTGAACAGCGAGGCCGCCTGAGGTCCATAAGCTATGCCTCCGGATGAGGCGGAACGCGAGTTGCAATTGCAGCCAGAACACTTCATGTAAGTAGACGCCATTGTTTTCTACGCCAAGCAAGACACCAAATCTTAGTACCTCGAATCCAAGGGCAACCATTATCAAAACGCGATTCGTTCGCCAACAAGACACACGAAGTGTGGAGTGGAAAGAGAAAAAGGTCCCACCGGGCGTGCCAGAATCTGTTCCCCTCCAAAAGACGTGAAGAAGACGCGATGAACGTCTTGCCTGAAATTCGGGGCAGATGCTAATTGGTGCTATCCGTCCACCTCTCCGAAGATGCCAAGTTGATTTATGGCACCATGTATCGAAGGTTTAAACGGATGCGACCGATGTAGCAGACTTTGTCAGATTCCCCCTCGTTTGAGGTTTTTTTTATTGTGGGGATGCTCTTCCCTGCAGGCGCAAGCCCCTGCAGTTAATTACTCTACCGCATCGCGGTAACAACTTTCTCCTTCTCCAGATGGTCACTTCGTGTCGTGAGTGTTTGTTTTGTGTTTGGTTGCCCGTGGATTGTATACGGAGACTAATTTATGTTGTCGCCCGTAGGGCGTGGACTAGTCCAAATCCGTATCTTTCTTAGATTTGGGTTTTGGGGGGTTGGGTTTAAGGATACGTTAGTCTCATTTGAGACTAAGATCAACTTAAACGTTTGTTAAGGATACGTTAGTCAAATTTTAGACTAAGATCAACTTAACGGGACCGTTTAGATCCGACAAGAGAGCATTTGGGCCTTATTGTTTATTTTAAGGACATTGCAGTCGATTAGTTTAAGGACGTTACGGTCCAATGTTAGTTTAAGGACATCTCGGTCCATTGTTAGTTTAAAGACATCTCGGTCGAGGTTAAGAACATCATAGTCCATGGGTTTAAGGACCCCACAGTCCAATGTTAGTTTTAAGACATCACGGTCGAGGTTAAGGACATCATAGTCCATGGGTTTAAGGACCCCACAGTCCGTTGTTAGTTTTAAGACATCATGGTCGAGATTAAGGACATCATAGTCCATCGGTTTAAGGACCCCACAGTTCGTTTTTAGTTTTAAGACATCACGGTCGAGGTTAAGGACATCATAGTCCATGGGTTTAAGGACCCCACAGTCCGTTGTTAGTTTTAAGACATCACGGTCGAGGTTAAGGACATCATAGTCCATGGGTTTAAGGACCCCACAGTTCGTTGTTAGTTTTAAAACATCACGGTCGAGGTTAAGGACATGATAGTCTATGGGTTTAAGGACCCCACAGTCCGTGAAATGTGTGGTTGTCGGGACCCGTCACCTCATTGAAGACGTTGCGGAATTACAACGACAAATATCAAAGGAGTGAAGAGATGTACCCTTGAACCAAGATGGATTAAATGATCTGTAGTCCAATTTGGAACTAAGATCAATTAATTATATTATGAGCACATTGGCTCAGTTAAATCTGAATTGAGGACTTATGGCCAACTTGGGCTAAATCCAATTAGATCTGAAGTGTTTGCCCTTTGTTGGACCATTAGACATTTGTCTGGTTTCAGCCCACATTATCTAGCAATGCTAAACAAGAGTTTGAGGGTTTTGGTAACATTTTTTATCTTTGATTGAGCAGTAGACATTATAGCTCTGAATTTTACTCAATTTTGAGATTCAGTTGAAGGGGAGGCTTTTGTCTCTGGAGAATTAGCCGATTTGGCTAAAAGTAGTGTTAAACACTAGAGAACAACAATGTTAAACACTAGAGATAGAACTCTCAAATTAGTGTTAAACACTAAAAGACAATCAGTGTTAAACACTGGAAATATAATCCCCAATTTAGTGTTAAACACTAGAACATGACAGTGTTAAACACTGGAAATGAAGTTGTCAAATTAGTGTTACACACTAGAAAACACCAGTGTTAAACACTGGGAATAAATCCTTTAAATTAGTGTTAAATACTAAATTGGAATGGGTCACGTGGTGCCACGTGAGGACACCCAGAGGTGGGACCAGATTCCTTTTACTTTGCTTTGCAAATAAGTGTTAAACACTTTTTCATCTTTTGAGCATCGCGTGTTGACACGTGATGGAGATTTATGCACTGATCATTAAAGCACTTGCTAAGGGGTCACGTGGGGACACGTGAGAGCGCCCAAAGCTCATATTTCCTTTGCTTTTTCTTTCTGTGTTTTGTAGGTCACGTGGGAGCATGTAAGGCATTGCCTCAAAGCTTATTCGTTCTCATTTTTGGGGATCTTTTCAGGGGTCACGTAGGGATACATGACCTTAGTCTTTTGCATGCATGGAGATCTTTCAAGGCTCTTTGTTTTTTAAGAATTAAATTCTCTGTAGGGTTAAACCCTAGTTATGTTTTAGAGGAATTAAATTCTTATTTGAAAGAATTAAATTCTTATATAAGGTTAAACCCTAATTTTCTTTAGAGGAATTAAATTCCCATATATGTAAAAGAATTAAATTCTTGTGTAAGGGTGAAACCCTAATTTCATTTTAGGTGGAATTAAATTCCTGTAAATCTGAGAGAATTAAATTCTCAATTAGGGTTAAACCCTAGTTTTGTCCATCTTGAAGGAATTAAATTCCTATAGTTTTAGGAGAATTAAATTCTCAGATAAGGTTTAAACCCTAATTTCATTTTGAAGGAATTAAATTCCTGTAAATTGGGAGAATTAAATTTTTAGATAGGGTTTAAACCCTAATTTATCTTGGAGGAATTAAATTCCTATAAATTTGGGAGAATTAAATTCTCTGAACTCAATTCTCCCTCGGATCTGTATGGCAAAATCTCAACCCGATGAGAATTAAATTCTCAACCTATGGGGAGATTTGCTTCTGCAGATCTTCAACTAGTGAAAGAACTAAGTTCTTTTTTGCAGAAAAGTTAAACTCTTAGATTTTGAGAATTAAATTCTCTGTTTGAAGTTTTGATCCCCTTCCTTTTCTCACATAGGGTTTTCTTTGTTGAGAATTAAATTCTCTTTTCTTTTCTCTCTGAAATTTCAAGATTCCAAAATTCTATATCTTTCTTCTCCTCTTGGCTCCTATTTATAAGAGAAGGAAAAGAATCAATTTGTTTAGTAAATCTTTCATTGAAAGATTTTGTTTGTTTTTATAATTAATATGATCCTTTAGATCATTTAGTGAATTTTATTCACCGTTGGATTTTCAATCCAAAGATATTCTGTTTGTTATTTTCGGTGAGATTTAGGGAAATCTTTCCTTGTCTAAGATTTTTACATAAATTGGTGATTTTTAATCACCCCTGGATTTTTAATCCAACGGTTCCCTATAACTCTTTTCCATTTGGAAAGATTTAGAGGAATTTAGTATTTAATTCTATTAAACTGTAAGGCTTTCAAAGCCTGTCACGTGCGGGCACGTGACCCCTGGTCACGTGCGGGCACGTGACCCCTGGTCACGTGTCCTCAGCCGCTTGTTTTCATTTCTGTTTTAACCACCACGTGTCAACACGTGACCATTGGTCACGTGTGAGCATGTGATACCTCATTGAGGTAATTCCTGATTTTTAATCAGGGAACGTGACCCTTTGTCACATGCGAGCACGTGACCCCCAATTGGGGTCTTTTCTCAGCCGCTTGTTTTCGTTTCTGCCTGCTCAGAATTTTAACTATCATGTGTCAACACGTGTCCCTTGGTCAGGTGTGAGCACGTGATACCTCATTAAGGTAATTCCTAATTTTTAATCAGGGAACAGGTTCGACCACACAGGTTCCATTGCGGCTTGCGGGCATACTACCTTCTTCACAGTGATTGCATTGATAGGTGGGATACATTTGCATCGTGACCACCATTATATACTTGTATATTTCATTTCAGTTGTATCTAGTTAAAAGCTCCATCAACCAGACCTCGTATATTTGTAGACTTAGAAACCATTATTGTATTTTCTTTTGGCTTTGAGTCGCGCTCATATATTATTCTTATTTCTGATCGTTGGATGATGCTTTGGTTTCTTTACTTTATTTCTGTGTTTTGATCCTCACCTTCGGCATTGTATATTATATCGTGCATGGTTATTTCCGCCAATTGGTGAAGAGGTAGCTCCCGCTTAGGGATGCCTATTATTATTATATTTGTTTTTGTTTTCAAGTTAAAAATTATAAAGGAGGTGCTGCTGAAATTTCAAATGACGAAAATGTTTTCAAGATAGATACAAAATATTGTATTTCTTATGATATTACTTTTGTTTTAAAGAAAGAACCTGATTTCAGTAAACCTTTATTTCAGAGCTTCACCTCCACTATTTTCCCTAAAAAGGTTTAGATTTTTGTGCTTTTGGCTTACTTGAATTAGGTGGAGTCCTATAGACTTCAATGATTCAAGTGCCAGTCATGTGCCTTTTCCGGGTCGTAACAGGCCCATCCGCAGCGGGCAGCTTCCTGCCCGGCCATGCTGCGGATCCAAAACCCTCACCACGAGACGACCGAGTAGCTTCCTGCTCGGCCCATCATCTGCTGTGGGCAACTTTCTGCTCGGCCCATCTGCAGCGAGCAGCTTCCTGCCCGGCTACGATGTGGAGCCAAAGCTCTCACCTTGAGGCCGCTGTTCTCCGCCGAACACAGAGATGCGACCGCGTAGGTCCGTCTTGCCTGAATTTGGGGGCAGATGCTAATTGGTGTTATTCGTCCACCTCTCCGAAGATACCAAGTTGATTTATGACACCGTGTATCGGAGGTTTAGACAGATGCGGTCGATGTAGCAGACTTCGTCAGATTCCTCCTCGTTGAGGGGTTTTTGATTGTGGGGACGCTCTTCCCTGTAGGCGCAAGTCCCTGCAGTTAATTACGCTACCGCATCGCGGTAACCACTTTCTCCTTCTCCAGATGGTCACTCGTGTCGTGGGTGTTTATTTTGTTTTTGGATGCCCGTGGATTGTATACGGAGACTAATTTATGTTGTTGCCCGCAGGGCGTGGATTAGTCCAAATCTGTATTTTCTTAGATTTGGGTTTGAGGTTGGGTTTAAGGATGCGTTAGTCTCATTTGAGACTAAGATCAACTTAAACGTTTATTAAGGATACATTAGTCTAATTTTAGACTAAGATCAACTTAACGGGATCGTTTAGATCCAACAGAAGAGCATTTGGACTCTATTGTTTTAGTTTAGGGACTTTGCGGTCCATAATTAGTTTAAGGACATTACGGTCCAAGGTTAAGGACATCATAGTCCATGGGCTTAAAGGACCCCACAGTCCAAGGTTAAGGACATCATAGTCCATGGGTTTAAGGACCCCATAGTCCATGAAATGTCTGGTTGTCGGGACCCGTCACCTCTCTGAAGACGTTGAAGGATTATAACGACAAATATCAAAGGAGTGAAAAGATGTATCCTTGAACCAATTTTGGTTGGGAGATCTGTAGTCCAATTGGGACTAAGATCTGAGATTTATGAGCATATGTGCTCAATTAATCTGAATGGGGAGTTTATGACCAACTTGGGCTCGGCCCACTCAGTTAAAATGTTAAACATTTGACAATGCTGGGTATTGATTTGGGTTCTGACAGCCTTTCTGTCTTTTATTGAATGTTGTGCATTCATCATAGCTCTAGGGCTTTATTTTAAAGAACAATTTATGTTCTATCAGTGCACACGTAAGAAACACGTTGCGCGCTTGGCGCTAGCGCCAATCAATGAGTGCAGTGCGCTATATTTGGAGCGTTAAGACTCTGCAGCGCTTTGCGCTAGATGTGGAGCGCTGAGGCGCTTCTGTTAAGCAGCGCACACGTGAGGAACACGTGGCACGTTTGGCGCTGAGCACCAGTCAATGAGCGCAGTGCACTATATTTGGAGCGCTAAGGCTCTTCTTTTATACAACTTAGATCAGTTTGCGCCCTGAGAATTAAATTCTCTTTTTATAAGAGACTTTGTCTCAAGGTTCTAAGAACAAAGTTCTTATTTTATAGGAGATGTTTCAATCTCTTATTTTGGTGAAAGTCTTTGCCTTTATGGATCTGTGATCAAAGAGAATTGAATTATTCTCCCCCCTTTTATAATGAGATGTTCATGATCTCTAAAAAACAATTTGTCTTATAGATCTATGATCTGAAAATGGTTAATTTCTTTTTCTTATTCTTTGTGATGAGATATTTTGATCTCTTTGTGCAAGATCTTGATCTTATAGATCAATGATCTTAAATAAAAGAAGTGAATTCTTCTTTTGATATGAGACGATTTCGTCTTTCTGTTCTTTTTATCTCGAAGAGAATTTTCTCCTTCTACCGAGAGCTTGCTTTTCTTTTTGAGATTTCTCAAAGTTTATTGGGGGGGGGTTTCTCTCTATGTTTTTCTATATCAGAGACTTGAAGTCTTGGGGCCTTTATATAGGGCGAACTGATTTGTTCAATCGGTTAAGGAGATCTTTTCTCCAATTGATTTGGGGATTTTCCCATCGTTGGATCTTTGATCCAAGGGCTTCTGATTTACAGAAGGCAATCTTCTTGTTTTTAACAAGATTGGGAAATCTTTCCCCACACAGAATTTATTCTGTATTTTAGTGATTTTTAATCACCATTGGATCATTGATCCAACGGTGCTCTGATTTACAGAGCACAATCTTTTTGTTTGGAAAGATTTTAAGGAATTTTTCCTTAACAGAATTTTATTCTGATCAATTAATGATTTTTAATCATGTTCGTTGGATCTTTGATCCAACGGTTGGGAACGTTTAGTTCCAGCGCTAGCGCTCCTGTGCTTTGCACGTGGTGCGCTGCTTAGAGTGCAGCGCATTTAGCGCTAGCGCTTACGTGCTTTGCACGTGGTGCGCTGCTTAGAGTGCAGCGCTCTTAGTGTTAGCGCTCATGTGCTTTGCACGTGAGCGCTGCCTCAGAGTCTTTGACTCTCTCAGCGCTGACGCTGCTATGAAGCGCTGCTTCATTTCAAAATTTGAAATTTTGAACAGAGCTTTGCTCTGATTGGGGAAAACAAATGCCCCCCCGTTGCGCTTATGTGGCCCATATATGAGTGCAGCGGTGGCAGCATATCTGCCATTTGATCAACTCAGAAATTGAAACGGCTCTCAGCGCCTATAAATAGGACTCTTGGCCCTAGAGATGATTTATGTTCATTTTCTTTCTTGTTTTTCTGAGAATCAATTTCTCCTTTAGAGCATAGCTCTCTGTTTCTGAGAATCTCTCTTAAAGACAGAATTTTGTCAAATTTTTAGGTAAAAAATTAAATCTTTTAAAGGATTATTTAAGAATCTTGGGTTTCACCCATTAACAGAGCTTTGCTCTTCATAGATCTTCGATCTAAAGAAAACCTTTTTTAGGGTTTTATTAACAGAGCTTTGCACTCTTGAAATCATAGATCTAAAGAGATCTTTCTTAGGGTTTTTTAACCCATTAACAGAGCTTTGCTCTTTTCAAATCATTAATAACTCTTAAGAGTTTGTCTATGGATCTTGAAGATCATGGAATTTTAATTCATTAAAACTTTACTTTAAGTTTTCTGATGGGTTATTCCATCAGTCTTACAGAGCAAGGCTCTTAGAATTCTCGGGGAATTTTTAATTCCCTTCATAATTGCCTTTGATAGGTGTCATTCCTGTCTGCAGAGCATTGCTCTCGAGGAGTTTAACTCCTTGGCCCGAGGAACCTTTTCATTAAATATGAAATCCTTTTTTTAGGATTCCTTCCTTAATGCACAGAATTAAATTCATTGAGTGGTTTAATTAGTACTTATTTTCTCCTTAGGGATATCATGAGTTGTTTAAATCTCGTGTCTGTTTTTAATAAGGATTTTCCTAATCAGTCTGTCCACTAACTCCCGCCGATTTTCTTTTACAGACATTATGGACGCTCATATGTATGATCTCGACGAAATTATTTCTTACGGAGACATCCACGCAGTCGGCCGTTCTCAAAACCAGGAATTCACAAACGCCCAGTGTGCTGAAATTATAGGTCGCTTTGATGCATACAACGGTCGACTGCTTCCTCGTCGTTCCTCTCTCTTGAAGCTTATTGTGGGAGCGATCTGGAGAGCACTTCCTCTATTCTATGCCGGCATGCCGCTCAAGGCATTGGACGACGCAGAAGATAAAGTACACTCGGTGTATCTGATGGGCTTAATCTCAAAGAAAAGGCGAGACAACCTTGTTGATATCCTGCATCAAGCTTTCCAGCAGGCGGTGATACTTGCTGCCTATCGAAAGATGGCGGACATCGGTGGGGATCTTGACGCTTGTGATCGTGAAATGATGCACGCGAAGATGGTCCGAGAGGCCCGAAATTTTTTAGATAGCCTCACTTTTGAATTTCTCAATCCATGTCCTGGATTTGATGTCTTACCTTTGTAAAACATTTTAATGGCGTTTTTGTTTACTATTTTCATCAATGTAGGAATTTTCTGAAGTATGAATAGCAAGCTTTTCCATTTCAATGTGTTTATTTTATGCATTAAACCTTTTCGCACATGCATGAATGGGTACGCTTTGAACGCTTAACTGAATGCAAATCAAATGCTCTCCTTACTGTCGCTTTCTTCTCTTTGTCGTATCATCACCATGTGATTTTAGCAAGTGTAGCCTGTAGATAGTGGAGAACATTTCATCTTAGTCTCCTTGTAAGGTAGCGATTGCTTAGGAAACATGTTCAGGTCTGCTACCTAAGACTTTTCAATTTTATGAGCCGTGAAGGTCTCATAAAGAATTTTCTCTCTACATGTCGAGAGGATCCCGTAGGTGTATTTTCTTCTTAGGAATCGTGAGGATTCCTAAGTACGTTTTTTCTTGAGAGTCGTAAGGATCTCACAAGAGAATTTTCTCCTTACAAGTCGAGAGGACTCGTAAGTGATTTTTTCCTTTCTTGTCGGAGAGTGTGGCCTGTAGAAAATCTACCTTGATCTTTCTGCAAGGCAATGATGGATTGGGAGACAGGGTTAGGATCTGTCACCTAAGACTTTTCAACTTTATGAGCCATGAGGGTCTCATAAAGAATTTTCTCCCTATAGGTCGAGAGGATCCCGTAGGTGTATTTTCTCATTAGGAATTGTGAGGATTCCTAAGTGCGTTTTCTCTTGAGAGTCGTAAGGATCTCAGAAGAGAATTTTCTCCTTACAAGTCGAGAGGAATCGTAAGTGATTGATGAGTTGACCTGCTCCCGAGTCAAAGCATTGCTTTCGGCGAGGAGGTCGAGGGTTTGCTCTGGCTGTTTCTCACGGGGTCAGGATTGACCTTAGCCATGTTCTATGGGGCCAGGAGGGGTTGAATTTATCCGCATTTCACGGAGTCAGGGGTTGACTTTATCCGCATTTCATGGGGTTAGGGGGTTTACTTTATCCGCATTTCACGGGGTCAGGGGGTTGACTTTATGCGCATTTCACGGGGTCAGGTGGTTGACCTTATCCGCATTTCACGGGGTCAGGGGTTTGACCTTATCCGCATTTCACGGGGTCAGGGGTTTGACCTTATCTGCATTTCACGGGGTCAGGGGGTTGACCTTATCCGCATTTCATGGGGTCAGGGGTTTGACCTTATCTGCATTTCACGGGGTCAGGGGGTTGACTTTATTCGCACTTCACGGAGTCAGGAGTTGACCTTATCCGCATTTCACGGGGTCAGGGGTTGACTTTATCCGCATTTCACGGAGTCAGAAGATTGACTTTATCCGCATTTCACGGGGTCAGGAGTTGACCTTATCCGCATTTCACGGGGTCAGGGGTTGACTTTATCCGCATTTCACGGAGTCAGGATTTGCTCTGGGCGTTTCCAACGGGATCAGGATTGACATTAGCCGTGTTCTACGGGACCAGGATTTGCTCTCGGCGCTTCCCACGGGGTCATGATTAACATTAGCCGTGTTCTACGGGACCAGGATTTGTTCTGGGCGCTTCCCACGGAGTCAGGATTGACATTAGCCGTGTTCTACGGGACCGGGATTTGCTCTGGGCGCTTCCCACGGGGTTATGATTAATATTAGCCGTGTTCTACGGGACCAGGATTTGCTCTGGCGTTTCCCACGGGGTCAGGATTGACATTAGCCGTGTTCTAAGGGACCAGGATTTGCTCTAGGCTCTTTCCACGGGGTCAGGATTAACATTAGCCGTCTTCTACGGGACCAGGAGGTGCTCTGGGCGTTTCCTACGGGGTCAGGATTGACATTAGCCGTGTTCTAAGGGACCAGGATTTGCTTTGGGCGCTTACCACAGGGTTGTTCCCCGCCGAAAACGCGGGAAGACGCGGCGAACGTCTTGCCTGAATTTCGGGGCAGATGCTAATTGGTGCTATCCGTCCACCTCTCCGAAGATGCCAAGTTGATTTATAGCACCATGTATCGAAGGTTTAAATGGATGCGGCCGATGTAGCAGACTTCATCAGATTCCCCCTCATTTGAGGGTTTTTTGATTATGGGGACGCTCTTCCCTGCAGGCGCAAGCCCCTGCAGTTAATTACGCTACCGTATTGCGGTAACAACTTTCTCCTTCTCCAGATGGTCACTTCGTGTCGTGTGTGTTTGTTTTGTTTTTGGTTGCCCGTGGATTGTATACGGAGACTAATTTATGTTGTCGCCCGCAGGGCATTGATTAGTCCAAATCCGTATCTTCTTAGATTTGGATTTGGGGGTTGGGTTTAAGGATACGTTAGCCTCATTTGGGGACTAAGATCAACTTAAACGTATGTTAAGGACACGTTAGCCTAATTTTTAGACTAAGATCAACTTAATGGGATCGTTTAGATCCAACAAAAGAGCAATTGGACTCTATTGTTTAGTTTAGGGACATTGCGGTCAATTAGTTTAAGGACATTACGGTCCAATGTTAGTTTAAGGACATCTCGGTCCAGTGTTAGTTTAAGGACATCTCGGTCCAGGTTAAGGACATCGTAGTCCGTGGGTTTAAAGGGACCCCACAGTTCGAGGTTAGGGACATCATAGTCCATGAGTTTAAGGACCCTACAGTCCATAGTTTAAAGACGTCATAGTCTATAAAGTTTAAGGACATCATAGTCTATGAGTTTAAGGACCCCACAGTCCGTGAAATGTGTGGTTGTCGGGACCCGTCACCTCTCTGAAGACGTTGAAGGATTACAACGACAAATATCAGAGGAGTAAAGAGATGTACCCTTGAACCGGTGTGAATTGGTGGGAAGATCTGTAGCCCAATTTAGGACTAAGATCTGTTAAATATTTATGAGCAGACGGGCTCAATTAAATATAAGTTGAGGACTTATAGCCAATATTGGGCTAAGTCCAATAAACATTTTTTTTATTCTGTCTATTGAGCCTTTATTTGGGCTTGGCCCTTTTAATAATGCTGAGCATTAAATCCTGACATTTTTTTGTCTTGTATTGAATGCATAGCATTCATCAGAACAATATTTGCGCTAATTAAACATCGCATTGCGCTTCTGCCAAGTAGCGCACACGAAAGGGACACGTGTCGCGCTTGGCACTAAGCGCCAGATTATGTGTAACGTTTTAGAAATCGTTTTGTAAATGTTTCTGATTTTGGGTAAAATTCGTCAGTATCTTCTGTTTTGTACCGACTGCGATCAAACAACCATATAGACTTGCCAGCACCTAGTTTAGCAAAAATAAAGCTAGTGTGCAAACTTTGGGGGTATATGGGACGTTTTGGTCCAATTTTAATTTTCCCAATTTTAATGTTATTTTAATGCGGGTTTACTGTAAAATGTTTACAAATTCGGGTTCCTCACTTTTTATAATATTTAATTAATAATTTATTATTATTTGTTATAAGTATGCACGCACGTGTGCACGTAAAAGTGAGGGTTTGTTTGTGTTAATTTTTGTTATTAGCAATCTTGACACTTAGCCTAATCCTTATTTAATCTAATTCTTAACATAAACCCTTGATCTTTTGTGGATGAGGGAAAGATATTTTGCTTGAGGATGAGGTGTATGTGAATGCATTAATGGCTCATTAATGCATGATACACTCACTCTCTCATCTCTCCCTACACTCACCTCCCTCTCTCATTTCCTCACCCTCTCTTATTCTTTCTCAATTATTCTTTCATAATTCTCTATCTCTCTCAACCAAACTGAGCTCTCTTCTTCTCATCTCAAAATTCATCATAAAATCTTCACAAAAACCACATCTTTGTACTCATTTTCCCTCTTGCTTGCCATGGTGCATGCAAAGCTTGGATCTTTGGCTTCTTTGGTGTAGGTAATGTTCTCTTGCTGTTCTTTATGTGTTTTTAGTGTAGCTTTGCTTGTTAGTTCAGTTTAGATTAGTGTTTAGTTAGGTTTTGTTGCGATATATCGTATTTTAGTGTCGGTTTGTGACATCTAGGATCTGCTGTGACCCGGGAAAAATACTGAAAAACTAAACAAAATTATAGTGATGTGCTAGGGACCCTGGAGCACCACCTGAGAGACGGACCCCAGGGCACCGGCCAGGGCCGGCGACAGCAAGAGGAGGGGCCGGCGTCGCCGACTTCCCTATGGAGTTAGGGTTTGGGTTTTTCTGTGTAGGTGTATGCAGTGGTTTGGATTCTGTTGGTCTTGTTTGTTTGTTTAGTTTTCACAGTAGGCAAAATTTGGGATCACTTAGGTAGTTTCTAGTGTTTTGTGTCCGCGCGATACGTGATACGACACGGGTCGTGCAGTTTTCGTGGTTTTGCTCTTAGGTTAGTTTCCTCGTGTCGCTATGCACGTTAGCCACAATACGAACACTTAAGAGATTGTTTGGTGTTGTTGTGTTGGTTATGTGTAGTTGGTTCGTGTTTTGTAGCTGTTATTAATATATATATTTGCTTGTTGTAGGTTCGCAGGCGGGGACTATGGACACTGCCACAGGGGGAAACGGGTGGTAGGATTCACCTAGCTTGGAGTGTTGGTGAGTAGATTTAACATCTACAGGGGGATTGCCCGCATGGCGTTATGCGTCTGGGCTAGAGATGTTATTTCTGTCGCATATTTTATGTCATATTTAGAATTGCGCATTTACCCTACTGCTTAGCTAGTGTTGTGCTTGGACTAGTATCCTTAGGACACTGCACCATTATTGACGGCCTATGTTGCACGAGCACTGATTATATGCCACAAACACTGTCAATAATTGCCATGTCACGCACAAACCACTGATAGATATGATATTACTTGGTTAGGGACATTGAGATATTAATTCATATTTCTTATCGCATATGACATATAGCATACATGTATATCTACATGCTTATACATATGCCATCATATACTTACATGTTAGATACTTGTATACATATAGAGTATTGTACCATTAGTGATAGATACATACACACTTTATGATATAGCTACAGGTATACCTTGCACACATATTTCACTTATACCAGGGGGGTATACTACATCATTACTTATAGGTAGATACATATACCTTGCTATACCTTTATGTTTACACATATGCCTGGTTATAGCTACATGTTTACCTTTACTTGATGCTATTTAGAATTGGAGAAATTAGGAATCACATTATATTTATATTAACTTGTTGCAGTTAATTAGCGGCTTTTCCTATATATGCTTACATTTCAGTTTATGTTGCATATATTATATTCATGAATTTTCACATTGTGATATGGATTTCATATGATGTCTCTGATATTTTATTCTTTTGTATATATAACAAGGGTTTAGGCCGCTGTTTTATATGCCCTTACACCAATATTAGTGGAATGGGACGTTAATATATGTATATTGATTCATGCATTTGTATTTATTCTTTACATGATATACGCAATATATTTATTCGATATGAGTGGGCCTATATGGTCGATGAGTGGGGCCTATGTGCTCGATGTGAGGGGCCTATATGGTCGATGTGAGGGGCCTATGTGCTCGGGGCCTATGTGCTCGATATTGTATATATTTTTACATATAAATTTATATACATCATCATATTTATTCATGCAATTACATCTAAGGTGTTAGAAATTTACTTGATGTCGGATTTGGGATATAAGAGATTCATTTGAGATTGGATACTGGATATACATATATGAGATATACTTGATATTGTACATACGAGATATGTGAGATATACTTGATGTTGTACATTCGATATATGTGAGATTTACTTGATGTTGTGCTTTCGGGATATACGAGATATACTTGATATTGTGCAATTGAGGAGATGTGATACTTAGATGATATGAGAGCCAATTTGGGGGCTAAATTGAGGAATTGGGATTTGAATTGTCTTGCTGGATTGTGATCCTACCACGATGTCAGGATTCCGTGGAAATGACATATTTCACTCCATACCTCACTTTTATCTATTTGTGCACTGCTTCATGTATTAGTAGTACCTGTTAGTGTACCTTTCATGATTGTTGCATATATACATTTCATATCATTGTTGCTTACAGATTGTCATATTATTGCGTCATGTATTAGTTGCACCTGCTAGTGTACTTTTCATGATTTTCGCATTCATATGACCTTTTACTGCTTTTAGCTTACTTATGTTAGATTCGCGCTGTACGTGCATACTTGCGATTACCTGCATATGTTATTTACTATTCACGAGTTGGCAACTCACCCCCGTTGTGCTACAGTTGTTTTGCAGGATGTTTCCCAGAGTAATCGAGGCAGGCTATTCATCTATCATCTTTTGCTACAGATACCGCATCGACTCACGGTGTGCCGTTTTGCTTAGGTGGGTTTGGTGGTTATCTGTATTTTGTATTGTTTATTCGTTGTATCTTGTACTCTCCATCTACTGTTATGTTGTTGACTTTGAGACTTGGTGAGGACGATATTGTATATTATTGTGGATTTGTTGCCTTTTATACAGTTTCCTTTCTTTTGTCTCTTATTTCTTCGCTACGCGTCGTATATTTGTGGTGGTGTTTGTTTTTCGTCTTTGGGCGTGTACTTGATCCCGTTTAGGGATGCTTTATTTATCTTTGTTTGTTGTATCCATTTTGGGGATAGTTTTTACAAAGGGGGTGCTGCCAAAATTTTAAAGAAAGAAAGTGGACTCTTTTTTAAAGAATTTGGGTTGTGATTTCAAATGTTTCAAAAACTTTTATTATCTTTTCCGTATTTTCATGGTTTAGATTTCTGGGTTTTTGCTTTCTTTTACTGCGTTACGTCTGTATGCGTTGCGTCGTATTAGGGCCGTCACGTGCCAATTTCGGGTCGTGACAAAGTTGGTATCAGAGCGTGGTTTTTACCTTTCGGAGAGTAGGATGACCTTGGTATGATGGAGTAGGTAGCTTAAGCATAGTAACGTAGTGTATGCATGTCTGCAGCATGCTCACGATGCGGTACTTCGCCTTAAGTGACCTAAGTACAAACTGCTTGAAATTCCTTCCTTGATGATTCATATCCTTGTGATTCGATTTTCGTGTTCTTATCGAATCTTATCTCTATTTATAGCTTTGCCTCCGATGACTATGGGGACTCAGAGTGATGCTGCGAGGGCCGAGGTTAGAGTTAGCTCGGGTGAGACGAGTACTGACCAGGATGGCACTCTTGTTGCACAGGTGCAGACGGATCGGCCTTCTACAGATCAGCTCGCTAGGCTTGTAGCAGAGATGCAGAACATACGCCATATGATGAGTTCATTGGTTGATGCCATTCGAGCGCAGCGACAGGAGGTTGTCACCCCTGTTACTCAGTTGTTCCTTGGGATCAGCATGCAGCAGTCCATCACCTACGTAGCACCAGTGGATGTAGCCCCAGTGGACGAGACACATTTTCCAGAGACTCAGAGAGTTCCGGAACAGTGGAGGACTCGTACCGGTGTACCATCCCAGAGACAGAGGCCTAGTCGTCGAGATAGATTTCGTGACCATCGCGGGAGTAGCAGAGGCTTAGGACGTGGACAGACGTTTAGCTCTTATCCCCAGGAGGGTCAGCAGCGTTATATTGGATGCTATCGATGTGGGAGCCTTCATCACCTCATCAGGGATTGTTCCTTAGCGCCGCGTCAGGGTCGTGTTCAGAGAGGTCGTGGACGTGGAAGGTTCACTCAGAGGGGTCAATCTAGCAGAGGAGGAGTGCAGTCAGCTGCGGGTAGGGGGCAGACACAGGAGTTTGCTTCTACTCATCGGGACGCAAGGGCGTCTAATGCAGAGTTTTCAGGTATCCTTAATTCACATGTTCTTTTGATGTACTTGTTGGTTTTTCACACTTTGTGCCGTGGTTGGGACGAGGATCGTGTAGCTAGATCAGCTGTTTGTTATGTTAACTTCTGTCAGCGATCCTTTTGTTGCGCGACACGTCTTTCAGTCGTGTGCCAATCGGTTAGGAGATTCATCCGTCACTTGATCCTTTTAGAGATGTTGGATTTGACGTTCTCCTGGGCATGGATTGGTTAGCTATGTGTTAGGCGTCTGTGGACTACCGTGAGGAAATAGTCAGGATTTATTTTCCCGGCGAGTCAGTTCTTGTTGTGCAGGTGGATAGTTGTGCCGCCTCTCACAGCTTGAATTCTGCCTTTTTCGCTAGTCGGCTTTTGAGGAGATGTCGTGGATTCTTGGCGTTCATTCATGATACCGTAGCCACAGAGGGTTGTTGGACCGGTTTTCTATCGTGCAAGAGTTTTCCAACGATGTTCCAGAGGAGCTAGCGAAGTTTAGGGAGCTTAAGGATCAGCTGCAGAGTTGTTGTTGGGGAGTTTTGTGCGTCTGAGTGTTTCGCTTTTGGAAGCTCCTATTTCTTTTCGTCAAGGAGAAAGACGACAGATTGCGGTTGTGGATTGATGGATCATCAATTGAACCGACTAACGGTGCGGATAGGTATCCTTTACCTCGCATTGACGATTTCTTCGATCAACTCGAGAGTACAAGACTTTTTCTAAGTTTGTTTGGGATCAGGTCATCATTGTTGCGGGTTCGGAGTGAGGACATTCCGAAGACTTTCTTATGCGTGCTATGGGCTTTGTGTGTTTTGGTGGTGTCGTTGGACTCACCACTGCCCTAACAGCATTCGTTGATGTGATGAACCAGATTTCTTCAGGCTTGCTTGTGTTGACTCCTAGGTCTTGTAATTATGGGAGACGGTTTTGTATGGTTCCGGAGGAGATCGTGGCCGTACAACTTAGGCCCGGACTTGTGTGCTAGACGGAGGTTCGCAGATTTTGGGCTTAGCAGGTTTTTGCCGCCATTTCGTGCAGGATTGTTAGTGTAGTGCTGCACCGTTGACCGAACTGACCGGAATGGAGGTTTCTTTTCTTTGGACTGATACATGTGTGCGAAGTTTTCGGCAGTTGAAGTTTCGGTTAACAACTGCATCAGTTCTTTGCTTTTGGTTCGGGCGACTTTGTGGTTTAACTGTAATGTTTCTCGAGTGTGGCTCGATTTTGTGCTGATGTGACACTGCCCGCCGACGCTCGTTCGTTAGAGATACTTGAGTAT
Source organism: Agapanthus africanus (assembly GCA_030015575.1). Classification (NCBI taxonomy): domain Eukaryota; kingdom Viridiplantae; phylum Streptophyta; class Magnoliopsida; order Asparagales; family Amaryllidaceae; genus Agapanthus; species Agapanthus africanus. The sequence goes on along the minus strand of JASDDO010000008.1, from coordinate 435,110,675 downwards.
ACTCGGCTGGGTAATGATTCGGATTCCTTGATTGTGACAAGGGTGTGCTAAGTTAGGAACGCGTTTGTTTACCTGATATTATCGGGTAGAGACGTGAAATCCTAGAGCAGGCACATCAGTCAACTCTCTGTATTCATTCATGTTCCACCAACATTGACGTGACTTGTGAGATAGTTATGGGTGGGCAGGAATGTAAAGAGAAATTTCAGATTTCGTTTCAAGGTGTTTGTCTTGTGGTGTGTTTTGGGTTGAGCATCTGTGACCGGCTGGAGAGTTGCAACCTTTAACCGTTCCGAAGTGGGAGTAGGAGCAGATCTCTATGAATTTCGTTATGGTTTCTACCCAGGTTTAGTTAGGGTGTGACTCCATTCGGATGCTTGTTGTTCGGTTTTGCTCAGTTTGCTCGGTTGTTCTTTGTTAAGTTGTGCGTTCGTATTAATTGTTGTCGGCAGTTGGAGGATCGTCACTTGCCATTGTCAGTGTTCTCCTTTGATAGCTTTTATCAGGAGACGCTCCAATTGGCAACCTTTAGGTTTAGACAGGTCGTGTCGATCACCAGTCTGTTGTTTTTCTGACTCAACGTAGTAGGATTTTTTGACCTCAGCTAGTCTAGAGACTTCGGAGATGATCCAGTTGATTCAGGTCGGGATGAGAGTATCCCAGTGCAGACAGAGGTCTTATGCCGACCGTGTTGGTCGTAGGCATGAGTTCGCAATGGGAGATCATGTATTCCTACGGATTTTTTTCCTGATAAATGACGTGTTGAGTTTTGGGAAACTTATCCCAGAATTGTAGGTTCTTTTGAGATCCTTTAAGCGAGTTAGTTTTGTTACCTTTGATTTGGCACTTCCGCCCAGATTATTGAGTTTTTCACCCAGTTGTCTTTGTGTTGATACTTTGCAATTACCTTCATGACTTTTTCACATAATTCAGCACAGACCATTTAGTTTGGACTCGATCTTTTCGTTCACCGGCACTCGTGTGTGTTAGTGGCTCGGCAGGTGGAGAAACTTCAGTCAAGGGTCTTGCCATCTGTAGAGAGTTTTCTTGGACATAGCCGTATAGTGAGGTGATCACTTGGGAGGCTGCGAGCGAGAATTGGGAGTTTTGTACTCTTCTCTTTGAAGGTACGCTTAGTGAAAATTTTATATTCGGGGACGAATTTTTATAAAGGGAGGGGGGAGATTGTAACGTTTTAGAAATCATTTTGTAAATGTTTCCGCTTTTGGGTAAAATTCGTCGGTATATTCTGTTTTGTACCGACTGCGATCAAACGACCATATAGAGTTGCCAGCACCTAATTTAGCAAAAATAAACTAGTGCGCAAACTTTGGGGGTATATGGGACGTTTTGGTCCAATTTGAATTTTCCCAATTTTAATGTTATTATAATGCAGGTTTACTGTAAAAAGTTTACCAATTCGGATTACTCACTTTTTATAATATTTAATTAATAATTTATTATTATTTGTTATAAGCATGCACGCACGTGTGCACGTAAAAGTGAGGGTTTGTTTGTGCTAATTTTTGTTATTAGCAACCTTGACACTTGGCCTATTCCTTATTTAATCTAATTCTTAACCTAAACCCTTGATCTTTTGTGGATGAGGGAAAGATATTTTGCTTGAGGATGAGGTGTATGTGAATGCATTAATGGCTCATTAATGCATGATACACTCACTCTCTCATCTCTCCCTACACTCACCTCCCTCTCTCATTTCCTCACCCTCTTTTATTCTTTCTCAATTATTCTTTCATAATTCTCTATCTCTCTCAACCAAACTGAGCTCTCTTCTTCTCATCTCAAAATTCATCATAAAATCTTCACAAAAACCACATCTTTGTACTCATTTTCCCTCTTGCTTGCCATGATGCATGCAAAGCTTGGATCTTTGGCTTCTTTGGTGTAGGTAAAGTTCTCTTGCTGTTCTTTATGTGTTTCTAGTGTAGCTTTGCTTGTTAGTTCAGTTTAGATTAGTGTTTAGTTAGGTTTTGTTGCGATATATCATCTTTAGTGTCGGTTTGTGACATCTAGGATCTGCTGTGACCCGGGAAAAATGCTGAAAAACTAAACAAAATTGTAGTGATGTGCTAGGGACCCTGGAGCACCACCTGAGAGACGGACCCCAGAGCACACATATTTCACTTATACCAGGGGGTATACTACATCATTACTTATAGATAGATACATATACCTTACTATACTTTTATGTTTACACATATGCCTGGTTATAGCTATATATTTACCTTTACTTGATGTTATTTAGAATTGGAGAAATTAGGAATCGCATGATATTTATATTAACTTGTTGCAGTTAATTAGCGGCTTTTCCTATATATGCTTACAGTTCAGTTTATGTTGCATATATTATATTCATGGATTATCGCATTGTGATATGGATTTCATATGATGTCTCTGATATTTTATTCTTTTGTATATATAATAGGGGTTTAGGTCGCTGTTATATATGCCCTTACACCAATATTAGTGGAATGGGACGCTAATATATGTGTATTGATTCATGCATTTGTATTTATTCTTTACATGATATACGCAATATATTTATTCGATATGAGTGGGCCTATATGGTCGATGAGTGGGGCCTATGTGCTTAGGGCCTATGTGCTCGATGTGAGGGGCCTATATGGTCGATGTGAGGGGCTTATGTGCTCGATATTGTATATATTTTTACATATAAATTTATATACATCATCATATTTATTCATGCAATTACATCTAAGGTGTTAGAAATTTACTTGATGTCGGATTTGGGATATAAGGGATTCATTTGAGATTGGATACTGGATATACATATGTGAGATATACTTGATATTGTACATATGAGATATATGAGTTATAATTGATGTTGTACATTCGATATATGTTAGATATACTTGATGTTGTACCTTCGGGATATACGAGATATACTTGATATTGTGCAATTGAGGAGATGTGATACTTAGATGATATGTGAGCTAATTTGGGGGCTAAATTGAGGAATTGGGATTTGAATTATCTTGCTGAATTGTGATCCTACCACGATGTCAGGATTCCGTGGAAATGACATATTTCACTCCATACCTCACCTTTATCTATTTGTGCACTGCTTCATGTATTAGTAGTACCTGTCAGTGTACCTTTCATGATTGTTGCATATATACATTTCATATCATTGTTTCTTACAGATTGTCATATTATTGCGTCATGTATTAGTTGCACCTTCTAGCGTAGTATTAGGGCCGTCACGTGCCAATTTCGGGTTGTGACATTATGAGCGCTGAGCGCTAGTTTATGAGCGCATTGCGCTAGTTTATGAGCACGTTGCGCTAGTTTAGTGGCGCACAAGTGAGTGACACGTGGCGCGCTTGGCGCTAAGCGCCAGCTCATGAGCGCAGTGCGCTATTTCAGAAGCGCAAAGCACAAGTTGTATCCGTGGTTGACATGTGGCACGTTTTGGCGCTGAGCGCCGGTCCAAGGAGCGCAAAAGTGCAGTTCATGAGTGCAAAGCACTTTTCAGTAGCGTAAAGCGCATTTGATCAAATTTATGATCAGAGAACAAGTTTATGTTCTTTTTAAAGGAGGCTTTGCCTCAAGATTCAAGAACAACAGTTCTTATTTTCTTTGAAAGGGCTTTGCCTTTGTAGATCAAAGATCTGTGAATGAAGTAAACACTTCTTTTATTTTTATGACGAGATCTTTAGATCTCTTTTTATAAAAGACCTTGGTCTTTTGTTGATCTATGATCTTTTTAGAAGATAATTCTTCTGTTTTAATGAGATGATTTCATCTCTTTGTTCAAAAATCATTCTTTATCTTGAAGAAATAATGTTCTTTTGCTAAGAGCTTGCTCTTCTTTCTTTGAGTTTTCTCAAAATTTGTATGGGGGTTTCTCTCTATCAGACTTGAAGTCTTGGGGCCTTTATATAGGGCAAATTGATTTGTTAAATCAATTAAAGAGATCTTTCTCTGATTGATTTGGGGATGTTTCCCCACCGTTGGATTTTTGATCTTAGGGCTTCTGTTTTACAGAAGGCAATCTTCTTGTTTTTAACAAAATTGGAAATATCTTTCCATAACAGAATTTTAATTCTGATTAATTAATGATTTGTCATTATTAGATCTCTTGATCTAACGGTGGGGAATTTTTAATTCCAGCGCTAGCGCATCTTGCACTAGCGCACCTACGTTTGACACGTGGCGCGCAGCGCAGCCTGCGCTAGCGCACCCGTATTTGACACGTGGAGCGCAGCGCGCCTAGCGCTGGATCTGAAACGTTGCTTCAACTTTTAAATTTTGAATTTTAAAACAGAGTTTTGCTCTGATTGGGGGTGCGCTGCCTAGGGCGCAGTGCAACTGGCGCTAGCGCATCTGTGTTTGATACGTGGCGCGCAGCACGTCTAGCACTGAATCTGAAGCGTTGCTTCAACTTTTAAATTTTGAATTTTAAAACAGAGCTTTGCTCTGATTGGGGGAAACAAATTCCCCCCCCCCCACCGTTGCGCTTACGTGGCGCACACGTGAGTGCAGCGGTAGCAGCATCTGAGCTCTTGGATCAACTCAGAAGTTGAAGAGGCGGTTCAATGCCTATAAACAGGACCTTTGGTCACTTAAATGATTATCATCTTCCTTCTTTAAGAATTTTTGTTCAGAGCACTGCTCTTCTGTTTAAGAACTTTTCAAGAGTAAAAACTCTTTCCAAACTTAGGTAAAGTTTTAAATTTTTTAATAAATTAGGATTTTACCCATTAACAGAGCCTTGCTCTTCATAGATCTTTGGTCTAAAGAAAACCCATTTAGGGTTTCATTAGCAGAGCTTTGCTCTCATGAACCCATAGATCTAAAGAGATCTTTTCTTGGGGTTTCTTAGCCCATAAACAGAGCCTTGCTCTTTAGATTTCTTAATCTTTGATGAAGAACTCTTAAGAGTTTTTTCATGGATCTTGAAGATCCCAGAATTTTAATTCATAAAAATTAATTGATTTTAATTTTCTTTTCTGATGGGTTTTTCCATCATCATTACAGAGCCAGGCTCTTTAAGGAATTTTATTCCCTCATGATCAGAGTTTGACAAGTGTCACTCTGTCATAGAGCTTTGCTCTCAAAGGGAGATTTTCTCCTTTTCCCGAGGGACCTCTCATTCAATGAGAGTTTTCTTGAGGATTTTCTCATTAATTAATAATCTCATCCAATGATGAGGCTGTTTTATTAACTGATGCATTGTCATCTAGATTTTGTGGGTCCCCCTTTGGTCCCCTTTCCACTGCATTGCAGTGTGGTACAAATTTTAAAATATCGAGTGTCAGAATTTTTAAAATTAAATTAAAGCACCGACAGTTGACTTCTGTCCCTCCTTGCAGGCGACATGTCTTTTGATGCTACGTTTCCATTCGTCCGTTCAGAGGGAGGATTCCCTGAGGCGCCTGTGGACCGGAAGGTTCTCGCGCTCATCAAAGACCGTGACCCGAAACACAAAAATCTTCACTTGTGGGGTAGATGGTACGACCAGATTATCAAAGGTTGTCAAAGCTTCTCTTGTGCGACGCCGTCGAAGCCTATCTCGGCGATTCCGTATGCAGATGCACTCCCGGTGAACTATGCCGTGGAGGTTGTCAATTGGACTTCGGAGGGTCTTCTTCAACCTTCGATTGCCGCCGTACCCATGCAGCCGCCGGTGGCTTTGGACACCCTGGGGCGGCGCATATGCCAGGGCGAGTCGCGCCCTTCGGGATAACCCTACAACATCGGGCTAACTCCCCATCATCCGGCCGGGTATTTGCAGTAGGCCAGGTACATCTTGTCGGCGAAGAAATCGCAGCTGCTAAAGCTCGGCCTATACCCTGCGGTCTACGCTTCGTTGTTCAATATTCTGCTCCTTCCACATGGTGGATCAAGGCATTCTTGGAGCAGTGGAACATCCCGACCCATACCTTCCTTCTACTGGACAGAGAGGTTTCCATTTCCTTGGAAGAATTTGCCGAGGTTTCTGGTCTACCTGTTAGGAGGGAGCACTATGAGGAGCTGCTTCTTCCGGATGAATCTGTTTTTGCCACCAAGCCAGTGGTGATGGGCCTCACGCCAGAGAACGCCATTCAGCACCAGTTCCCTAGTCTGATAAAGGTGTTGAACATGTACGAGAGCCTCTTCCTGGAATCCGGAGTCCGAGGGGTTAGTTTTGCGGACTTCATTGCCCGTTTTCTTCGTCCGGAGATTTTGCCGCGACGAGGCGAAAAGTTTGCCAAGCTCGATGATCCTTTCGGCTTTGTCTTGGACCGTCAGCCGGTACTGGAAGCTGATCAGAAGGGCTTCTTTCTTCCTGAAGCTGCGGTCATCCCTCTGTAAAAAATCGCCGCCCCGGGCATTGATGAGGAGGCATTCTTTCTTGGGTTTCTTAGGATATGGTTGAGTTGGTTCGCGCTCCCTATGCATCCTCGTTACATGAGGCCTTCCGTCTTCTACCCCGCGCATCGCATGGTTGCCGAAATACAAGTGGCCATTGGGATCGCCGGGTTAGCCCACCTATACCAAGGTCTTAGCGTAGCGGCGGATACCACCGAACTGGGGTGCATCCTGCCAACTTCCCGATGCATTACTTCACTTCGTGGATGGAGATGCAAGTGCTCGGGGACTTCAGCATTCACAAGAGATCTTCGTTTTACGAGAGATGCAAGTTCCCTCGGATTATAAGGCTGGTTGACGCCTCCATCGTGAGTCCGTCACAACGGGAAGCTAGGGGCTTGCTCCTTCGTCTGCGCACGGTCGGAGATGGTATGTATTTCACGGACAAAGTCTTGACCATCGGCTAGGAAACTTCCAAGTCGGTGCTGTCACTGCGAGACATTTTTAAGGATGGGGCCTCCGTGTTGAAAGCCCGGGAGATTCTCCATTTGTACTCCATCAGGCCGGGCTTTCTTATATTCAGGCAAAATGTTGCGGCGCTATTCATGAGATACAACCCCCATCATTTTGCCCAGCAGCTGAGTTACAATCAAGGGGTCCCGCTGGAGGCTTTCTTGGTAGAACCCGTTGCCACTAAAGAGGGAATGCGGGCGCGCTGCATCATTTCATGCGCTTAAATACGGGATCTCACTTCTTTATCAGTGAACCGAGTTGCGTCCCGAGGGCCCTTAACGTACACGTGGCCTGGTATCAACATGCAACGGGTGCTGTTATCAGGGAGGAGAAGCGGCTGCTACTTGACTGCAAGGGTGCACCCCCTGCTAGTGACTGAAACCTCCCCTTGAAGCGACGGACCATTGTCATTCCTCCGCTAAGAGAAGCTGCTGTGATTGAAGTCCCCGAGGACAGGCCTGAGCTACCGGTGCCCCGTGCTTCCATAGAGACGGTGGATGTACCACCGGTGCCCCGTACTCCCACGGAGACGGTTAATGTAGCTTCCCCTGAATCTGGCGTGGGCTCAGATATCGGGACTCATCGCCCCAAAGTGCCTACCAAGCGTAAGATTGTGCTTGCTGCGACTGGAGCTCGCGCGCAGAAGAGGAAGAAGAAGTCGGTCCTCTGTCTAGATGCTGTACCCGGCCTGGAGCCTCAGTCTCCTTATAACGAGGGCCTGAGCGAATATAGGACCAACGAAGGTCTCTTCATAGCGCCGGAAGATACTGATCTCGAGGCTGCTATTGTAGCTTCTGTGCGATCCGCAAGCTACTAAGCGGAAATGGCCACCTTCGCGCAATCAAGTAAACATCAGTCGCACCTTGTTATTGCATCATATCTTTATTTTTATTGTCATGTCTTGACTGACATTTTTCCTTCTGTAACAGGCTTTACCACTGAAGAGGCTCTGGCGGCTTCCCTTAGGATCTTTGAGGAGGAGGAGAGGAATCGCGCCTTGTTGGGCATTGGTATGTCTCGGCTCATTGCATCTTCATTCTCCTTTCTTATGGACAATCTAACCCCTTCTTTGTCTTATCGCAGGGACCACAATGTCAATCCCGCAAGGTGATGCGGAGATTCTTCTCGGGCCAGCCACCGAAGTCCCGGCCTCTTCGGCACTGCCGAAAGAGGCCTTACTCAAACGACCGATGACGGAAGCTATAACGGCTCCAGAGGTAACCCTTGACGTGGATGACGGCGTCCTATTGATGGAGGCATCCAGAAGATCCTCTTTGATGGCCCGGGCGGAAAGAAAGCGCCGAATGCGCGCGGCAAGGGAGTGTAGTGCTGCCTTACCCGCGGGTGCGGGTTCAAGCACCGCTACCCCTGCCCCTACTCCTTCAAAGGAATCCCCGGCTGCCTTGTCCACTGCCTATAGACGGGCAGCACGTGCGGCTCGAGAAGCAGTCGGAAGACCAACTCAAGATAATGTGACACGGGGTTCCTTTGTCAAAGTTTTAAATATCAATTCTCATATATCTCATCTTGCAGGGCCGAGTCTTACCGAAGAAGTGGCGGCGACCGTTGAGCCTGGGGTAGCGGTAGAGGAGGTAGTCATGATTGCCGAACCCAAGGCGGCGGTGGACGAGATGGCTGCGATCGCCGAGCTCGAGGTAGCGGCGGGTGAGACAGTCACGATCGCGGAGCTCGAGGTAGCGGCGTGTGAGACAGTCATGATCGCCGAGCCTGAGATGGCGGTAGGTGAGATGACCACCATTGCAGAACCCGAGGTGGCGATGGGTGAGATGGCTACAGTCGCCTAGCCAAAGGTGACGATGGGTGAGATGGGTACAGCTGCCGAGCCCGAGGAAGCTACTATTTCGCAAGAGTCGGGTACTGCCCCGATCGTCGCTTTTTCCGCCCACGGCTCCTTGCCATCTCCTGGCATCGCAAGCGTTACGACGGCTCTCGTAGAGTCAGGGGATGCGGTGAAGGGAGGTGAGACCATCCCGATGGAAGAGGATGAAGCAGTTGCTGTATCAAGTGACGCCTTCGTCGCGGTTCCGACTGGCGACTCATCAGGTAGATTTTGGGTCATTGCTTTTCTTTTTATTCTGCAATCCTTTTCAATCTTTCCCGATGGTATTTATCTTGTTTCTAATGCAGGTGTGGCGAGCGCTGAGGTCGCGCTACCCGAGGCAATGCCAACAGTTACCGTTTTGACGGTGACCCTTCCTCTACCTTCTCTCGCACCGTCTCAGATGTTGAAAGGTATGGATTTGTGACCCATCAGTCTTACTTCTAGGCTGTATAATTTATGTACTGACATTGCATTACTGCATCTTCGCAGGAGTCTTTTTTGACCACCTGTATCAGGTGCTGCACCCACACTTCTCCTTCCTGTCAGAGATTAGTCCGCCTGGTGGTGTCGGTGAGTATCTTTTCTAAACGATGTCCTCTCTTTAACGGGCAGTCACATTATTGCTAATCTCTCTTTGTATTGCTTGTAGCCTTACAAATCGAAGGTGGGAACGCGGCTATCGTTGCGCCACCAGTACTCATAGCTCTGCCACCTGTTGCAGCTGGTATAATAGACTCTATTTTTCATGTATTTTCTTTATTTCTTGAGCCGTCATCTGATTGTGATTTATTTTGCAGCGGTCACATCGACTCCAGCCCCGTTCGAGTCTCGCGTCATAATGCCGGCCGAACCCTTTTCCAGAAGTCCATCCTCGAAAGGCGCCGCGAATAGTCTGCGCATGGTGAGCGACTATATTGAGGAGCTCGACGTGGAGACTCCTACATCTGCCGCGGATTTTGCCACGGAGGTTAACCTAATATTGGCGACGCTTGTAAACTTCCATAACGAAGGCGTCGTCGAGTCTTGGGTTAACCACTGCCGGAAGATTGAGGCCTGCCTGCATGAGCTCGAGCTTATGCGTCCTGCTCCTGAGATTCAGGTTTTGAACTCCCAGCGGGCTGCATGGGTTGAGCAGAGTGTGTCCTTCCTCCGTCATTTTGAACAAGAAGCGACCTTGAGGCGGAAGGAACGCGAGGAGGCTTCCGCTGAGTCTGTTCAATTGCGTGCCCAGATTGAAGCGAACGCCGCGCAACTGAGAGCCGTCTTTGACACCTTGCAACAGTGTATTTTGGACGGGCTTGTATTAAGACAGAAGCTTGACTCTATCAAGCGGATTATGCAGAGTCGTGAAGCTGCTCAACGAGAAATCGATGAAAAGATTTCATCATGCTTGCAGCAAATGACTCGAATCGAAGCGGAGCTGGCCGCGGCGCTGATCAAGAAGAGGGGCTGAGGGAAGTGCGGGAGCGGCTAATCGGAATATTGAAAGCGCTTCCCTCTCAATAAATTTTTTGTACCATTTGTAATTTTGAATAAAATGTATTCATTCTTTTATTCTTTCATATGATGTATTTTGTACCCAATTGAATTCATGAATAAAAGATACATTTCTTTCGCAATGTCTTGTGTCATCTCTCTGCTTTCTTCTTTCTTTCATTATCAGCATGTCACCTTAGCAAACATAGCTGGCAGATGATAGGGTGAGCATCTTGTTTTGGCTTCTTCGAGAGGTAGTGATGGTTTAGGAAGCGGGTTCAGATCTGCTGCCTAAGACTTTTCAACTTTATGAGCCGTGAGGGTCTCATAAAGACTTTTCTCCCTACGAGTCGGGAGGATCTCGTAGGTGTCTTTTCTCCTTAGGAGCCGTGAGAATTCCTAAGTGTGTTTTCCCTTATAAGTCATAAGAATTTTATAAGAGAGTTTTCTTCCTTATGAATCGAGAGGACCCGTAAGTGTTTAATGAGATTGACGTTATCCGCATTTCACGGCATCATTGGGTGACGTATTTCCGAGGCGGGGTCATGTGGATGACGTATTTCCGAGACGGGGTCATGTTGATGACGTATTTCCGCTACGGGATCATGTGGATGACGTATTTCCCTGAAGGGGTCATGTTGATAACGTATTTCCGCTACGGGGTTATGTGGATGACGTATTTCCGTGATGGGGTCATGTTGATGACGTTATTCTGAGACGGGGTCATGTTGATGACGTATTTCCGCTATGGGGTCATGTTGATGACGTATTTCCGAGACGAAGTCATTTGGATGACGTATTTCCGTGACGGGGTCATATGGATGACGTATTTCCGCTACGGGGTCATGTGGATAACGTATTTCCGTGACGGGGTCATGTTGATGACGTATTTCCGCGACGGGGTCATGTGGATGACGTATTTCCGAGACGGGTCATGTTGATGACGTATTTTCGCTACGGGGTCATGTGGACGACGTATTTCTGTGACGGGGTCATGTTGATGACGTATTTCTGCTACGGGGTCATGTGGATGACGTATTTCCGTGACGGGGTCATATGGACGACGTATTTCCGAGACGGGGTCATGTGGATGACGTATTTCCGATACGGGGTCATGTTGATGATGTATTTCCACTACGGGGTCATGTAGATGACGCATTTTCGTGATGGGGTCATGTTGATGAGGTATTTCCGCTATGGGGTCATGTGGATGACGTATTTCCATGACGGGGTCATATGGATGACGTATTTCCGAGACGGGGTCATGTGGATAGCGTATTTCCGAGACGGGGTTATGTGGATGACGTATTTCCGAAACGGGGTTATGTTGATGACGTATTTCCGCTACGGGGTCATGTGGATTACGTATTTCCATGACGGGGTCATGTTGATAACGTATTTCCGCTACGGGGTCATGTGGATGACGTATTTCCGTGACGCGGTCATGTTGATGACGTATTTCCGAGACGGGGTCATGTTGATGACGTATTTCTGTGATGGGGTCATGTTGATGACGTATTTCCGTGACGGGGTCATGTTGATGACGTATTTCCGAGACGGGGTCATTTGGATGACGTATTTCCGTGACGGGGTCATATGGATGACATATTTCCGCTACGGGGTCATGTGGATGACTTATTTCCATGACGGGGTCATGTTGATGACGTATTTCCGCGACGGGGTCATGTGGATGACGTATTTCCGAGACGGGGTCATGTTGATGACGTATTTCCGAGACGGGGTCATGTTGATGACATATTTCCGCTACGGGGTCATGTTGATGAAGTATTTCCATGACGGGGTCATGTTGATGACGTATTTCCGCTACGGGGTCATGTGGATGACGTATTTCCATGACGGGGTCATATGGATGACGTATTTCTGAGACGGGGTCATGTGGATGACGTATTTCCGCGACGGGGTCATTTGGATGATGTATTTCCGAGACGGGGTCATTTGGATGACGTTGCGTCTGTTGTAATGAGAAGAATATTGAAGTGGTCTCTGGGTTGTCTATGAACCGTTGAGATTTGGGTTCTTCTTCTGATGGAGCCCGAGGAGGGCGGGTGTGGTTCCTTCTTTGTTTGCGCCCCTGGATTGTATACAGGGATTGATGTGATATCACTTGTAGGGCATAAATTTCATTTTATTTCTTTCCGCGATGCTCTATCATTTCAGCTTTTATATCGCGAAGGTCGCGATTGCCCAATTATTTCGGCTATTTATTTTATTTTTACTCGCTGCTTTTTATTGCGAATTGCCCAATCATTTTGGTTATTTTGCATGCATACATTTTTTTTACTAGCTGATTTTGTTGCAAGTTGCCCTATCATTTCTGCTATTTCGTATGCATTTGTGGCTCGCTGGCTTTTTGCTGCAAGCGTGGAATTAGACACTGATTTCGGCATCAGCACCGCTACAACTGGGATATTGCCAGGAGCGAATCATCATTTGCCTCTGTCGATATCTAACAAAGGTGGCTTAGCGAACAGGGTTCGAATCCTGTCGACTAAGGCTTTTGACTTTATGAGCCGTAAGGGTCTCATAAAGGTTTTTCTCCCTGCGAGTCGTGAGGATCTTGTAGGTGCGTTTTCTCCTTAAGAATCGTGAGGATTCCTAAGTGCACGTTCTCTTATAAGTCGTAAGGATCTTACAAGATTATTTTTTGCTTATAAGTCGAGAGGACTTACAAGGGTTGTTCACCATGTAGACATATCCCTAGTCACGGATGGGACTTCGTTAGGGAAATGTTTATTCGCGCCCGTGGATTGTATACAAGGGTCAACATTGAGCCGCTTGTAGGGCATTGTTGGAAGTTGTGGTGGTTGCTTAAGAATAGGTTCAGATCCCTGTAGCTTAAGAATTTCAAATCTTATGAGCCGTGTGGGTTTCATAAAGAGGGTTCTCCTTACGAGTCGTGAGGATCTCGCAAGTGTAATTTCTCCCTAGGGACCATGGGGATCCCTAAGTGTGTTTCTCCCTTGTGAGTCGTAAGGATCTCACGAAGGTGGTTTCTCCCCACAAGGTCGAGAGGACCTTGCAAGTGTCTTTTAACGAGATTGCGCCTTTTCGGGTTTTCACAAAACTCGCCGGTAGCCCTGCTGTTTTTACTCACGGAGCCCTTTCGGGTTTTCATCCGCGCTCTTTTTGCTTATGGACATACCGTTTTCTTTTTCTTTTTCTCTTTTTTTTATTCTAACGAGGTTGCGCCCTTTCGGGTTTTCACAAAACTCGCCGGTAGCCCTGCTGTTTTTACTCATGAAGCCCTTTCGGGTTTTCATCCGTGCCCTTTTTCGCTTATGGACATACAGTTTTTTTTCTCTTTTTTTATCAGCTTTGAGCTGCTGTAACCCACAGTAGTTTATCGACGTCTCGGTCAACAGCTAGTTTGAGGACATAGTGGTCCATTGTTAGTTTAAGGAAATTTCGGTTCGTCATTAGTTTAAGGACGTTTCGGTCCGTCGTTAGTTTAAGGACGTTTCGGTCCGTCGTTAGTTTAAGGACGTTTCAGTCCGTTAGCCGGCTACTACTTATAGAGTTTGGGCTTAGAAAGATAGTGAGCGAACGTAGTCGTCGTCATCTATCATTGACCTAGGCCGTGCCTCGTTAAGTGTCGTACTTTTTCAGGAAGCGACCATTTATTGGCCTGAAGGGCCTTTCGCCATGTATGTCCATGAGTAGATAGGCCCCATCCTGGTAGACCTTGTCTATGATATACGGGCCTTCATAGTTCGGCTCGAATTTCCCCCGCTTGGCACGATTGGGGATCATAGGCCTTTTAACCACTAGCACGAGTTCGCTTTGGCGGAATGTTCTCAGCCTAGTCAATCTTTTGTATGAGCGCGTCATCTTTTCTTTATAAGCCTCCAGATTTTGTTGCGCTATGAGTCGGTTTCATCAAGGGCATTGAGCTCCTCAAGCCGAAGGTGAGCATTCTCTTCGTCCGTTAGCTCGTAATGAACTGCCACCCATAGAGAGGGTAATTCTATCTCGAGGGGGAGTACCTCTTCTGTACCGAATACCAATGCGTACGGCGTTGTGTTCGTGGCCGTTTTGAATGTAGTTCGATACGCCCAGAGAGCTTCATACAGTCTCTCGTCCCAGTCCTTCTTATTTCGAGACACCATTTTTTTCACGATCTTCGTCAAGGTCTTGTTAAAAGCCTCAGCTAGGCCGTTAGCTCGGGGATTATAGACTGAGGAGTATCTCCAGTCTATGTTATGCTGTTGTGCGAAGCGGCTGATCTTGTGGCTTCTGTAGGCTGGCCCGTTATCGGAGATAATCCGTCGCGGAGTGCCAAACCGATAAATGACGTGTGTCTTGAAGAAATGGAGGATATTCTCCGTCTTCACTTCCCTCAACGGTACTGCTTCTGCCTATTTGGAGAAGTAATTAGTTGTTGCCAAAATGAATCGATGTCCTCTGGACGATACTGGTTCGATGGGGCCGATTATGTCAGTCCCCCACATTTCAAACGGCCAGCTAGCCACTGTTGGATGTAGTGGATTCGGATGCTGGTGGATAAAGTCCCCGTGAATCTGGCACGAATGGCATTGCTTCGTGTATTCGAGGCAGTGTTTTTCGATGGGGGTGTGCCAACGCATAGTGTCTGAGCTTCGTTATTGCGAAGATCAACGCCAGGCAGTGTTTTTCGATGGGGGTGTAATTGCTTTCTGCCCCCAGAAGAACTCGACTCAGATAATAAAGGGCTCTCTCTTTCCCTTAGTCGTTCTCTTGTGCCCATAATGCGCCTAAGGAACCTTCAAGGGAGGTTGTATACAGAATGAGAGGCTTTCCTTTAACGGGAGCGGCCAGTACTGGCGGATTCTGCAGGTATTGCTTGATTTCGTCCAGTGCATTTTGGCATGAGATGGACCTCATGTGCCAACGCATAGTGTCTGAGCTTTGTTATTGCGAAGATCAACGCCAGGCAGTGTTTTTCGATGGGGGTGTAATTGCTTTCTGCCCCAGGAGAACTCGACTCAGATAATAAAGGGCTCTCTTTTTCCCTTAGTCATTCTCTTGTGCCCATAATGTGCCTAAGGAACCTTCAAGGGAGGTTGTATACAGAATGAGAGGCTTTCCTTTAACGGGAGCGGCCAGTACTGGCGGATTCTGCAGGTATTGCTTGATTTCGTCCAGTGCATTTTGGCATTTTCAATCCCAGACGAAATGGATTCCCTTCTTCATCAGGTGACTGTAAGGACGGCACTTTCCTGAGAGATTGGCTATGAATCGTCAGATATACGCGAGCTTTCCTTGGAGAGACCGTAGTTGCTTGAGAGTCCTTGGCGGAGGCATTTCCATAATTGCCTTGATCTTTGACGGATCTATCTCGATGCCTCGGTGTCGGACGGTGAATCCCAGGAATTTGCCTGAGGAGACTCCGAACGTGCATTTGAGAGGATTCATCTTCAAGTTGTATTGCCGAAGGCGTCGAAATACGGTTCAGATGCTCTAAATGTTCCTCGTATGGTTTGCTTTTTACTACAAGGTCGTCGATATAACATTCGACGATTTCATGTATGAGGTCATCGAAGATCTTCGTCATGGCCCTCTGATAAGTGGCACCGGCGTTCTTTAGACCGAAAGGCATCACCTTGTAGCAGAATATGCCCAAAGGGGTCCGGAAAGCGGTATGTTTTTGGTCCTAAGGGTGCATCTTTATCTGATTGCATCCTGATAAGCCGTCCATGAAGGAGAAAACTTCGTGAGTGGACGTGTTATCTATCATCAGTTCAGTGACCTGTACGGGAAAATCATCCTTCGGGCAAGCTTTATTGAGGTCCCGAAAGTCTACGCAGATACGCACCGTCCCATTTTTCTTCATTATTGGCATAATGTTGGCGATCCAATCAGGATACTAAACCTCTTGGATGAAGCCAGAGTTGATTAGCTTCTTGACCTCAGCATTGATGCTCATCTCAAGCTCGAGCCGCATTCTTCTCGGCGCTTGTTTGATTGCTTGACATCCGTAGATATCGCCAATTTGTGCACAGCAATCTCTGGATCTAATCTTGGCATCTCGGAATAGTTCCATGCAAAGCAATCTTTATGCTGCATGAGCACGTCTTTAAGCGTAGCCACCCTTTCTCCAGACAACAGCTCACTGACGAATGTCGGTCGCGGGTCACTTGCCATCCCCAAATCAATTTTCTTGAGGTTATCTTCAGTAGTATGTATTCCATCTTCCAGCTCTTTTGGCGCCAGTGGAAACTCTGAGGTCACCTCGTCATCACTATTTTCGAAGCACCAGGGGAGTTCACCCATATTCTCGGGCTCTTCTTCTAACAGCGTTATCACGTGACAGGCACGAGCTCACTTCCAAGACCGATGTGGATCTGGTTCTACCCTCATGGATTTGGGTTCATTCTTCTGCGGCAAGGTTACCCTCCAGCTGCTGGATAGAGCGAACATGCCTTGTTGATATCAGTCTTCTACCTAGTCTTTAAATGTGAACCAGTCTTCAATAGGATGTCTCGTTGCCCCGTGATAGGAGCAATAGTCCGGGTGAGTGACTTCGCTTGCTGGCTCGGGGTGCTTGGACTTCGGGAAGATAATTATTTAATATTTTATAGCAAGATCAAGTATCTTCTTTGTCTTGTCTTGGGGAAAAGAATATGCTTGACTCATCTTTTTTATAAGAGACAAATCCAGACTGCTCGATTCCTGACCGCATGGTTTCTTGGACCCGCTTTGTCGTTGTCGAACGCCTTTCCTGTTCTTTGGTTTGTTTCTGCCTCTGCGTCGGGTCTTTTGTACAACGGGTTGACAAGGAGGAGCATTTTTCATTTTTCGCAGCCTGTTGAAGGAGGCGTTGCGTCCTGGCTTTCTCGTAGATGGCCATTTCGCGATTATGGTCGTCTCGAACTTTTTCACCTGCTTCCCTTATAATCTTGTCCATTTGTTCTTCGAATGACGGACTGGGCATTTTCACGGCGAGAGCTCTTTCTTGGTCAGGGTTAGCATCTTTCCATAGAGCATCTCCTTCCTCATCGAAGTCATGTATGATGTAGTAGTCGTGGAGTAGCTCCCATTTCTTGGATTGAACATACCCAAGCCCGGTCGTTTCCATTCTTCCGTTGGGCAACTTTCATTGGGTCCCGGGAACGTTCCAGATCCTATTATAGAACCGCGCTTGTCACGCAGTTTGCTTAAAGGTACACCTTGGCGTCTCAAGAGTCTCTTTATTCCGTTTGTGTAATATCTAGGCAAACGGATGGGCTGGAGCCTATCAAGTGTAGAATCCGCACCATGCCAGATTTCTTTCTCCACTTTGGTTTCCCCAGATCGGTAGAATAGGATCGCCTTTTCACCTTTTCGCGTGGGAGGGACGTAGAATGTCTGCAGTTCCTCCACCCTATAGGTATCAAGCGTGTCTAACTCTTTATGATGCTTTGGCGGAACCAGGGCAACTTGCAAACTTTGATCTTCACCAGCGAAGGTTTGTATTGATGGCCGAGCAGAGAATATGGTGTTGACCTCATCTTCCGAGTCGCTGCCAAAGATTAACATAGGAGTGGACGGTCCCGGCTTGTTGTACTGGGGCGGACCTGAGTAAACTATCTCTTCTTCCTCCTCGGTGTCGCTCCCGAAGACCGGAATGGTAGGAATGGTGGTGATAGCTTTGTTCTTCAGTTTATGACATCTTTCCGTGTCCTCAAAGTCTGGTAAGAAGTATTTTGCATCTTCGTACTTGCGGACTTCGTTCACGGAGAATGGGTTTAGTTCCCCTGTCACAGTATACTCGAGACCATCTTTGAAATACTTCATACACTGATACTGTGTAGAAGGGATGATGTTGTACTCGTGTAACCAGGGCTGGCCGAGCAAAGCATTGTAGCATATCTTGGCGTCAATGACGTGAAACTTAATGTCCGTGAAAAGCAGCCCAAAACTTAGTGTCAATATTACAGACCCAAGCGTCCGTGATGACTGAGAGTCGAACCCGGATATGGTGATTTTGTCGCGAGCGAGGTGCTGAACGTTCATGCAGATTTCTTTTAGCACCCTTACGTTAAGGAGGTTGACGGAGGACCCATTGTCGACCAGGATTTTACCTATCTTGATGTCATGACAGTATCCGGAGACATATAGGGGACGGTTGTGCTCGCATGTCCCAAGAAGGAGATCTTCATCGCCGAAGGTGATATCGGCTGTGTGTACTTCTTCCAGCTCGTCCTTCATTTTTTCTTCGGCGAGTAAAGTTTGGAATTGCTCGGGCTCTTGCAGTGCCTTGATTAAAGAATCTCACCTCTTTGGATAGCAGGAGGGCGTCGAGAATACTGAGCTGCGAGGGTATCTTCCTCAAGTGTGCCAGAACGTTGTAGTCCACCTTACTTTTCTTTGGCGGGTCCTTGGCTGTCAGCTTTTCGACAGCTTGGTCATCAAGGATGATATCCTCAGGGACCTTTTCTTTTACCTTATCTTTTCTATTTGACCCACCGTTCGAGAGCCCAAGATTCTTTTCGGGCAGCGTACGATTGCACAGCTGAATATTTTCATAGGTCGTCGGCTTTTCCTTTTTTCTCGAGGTGGACTCCTTAAAGAGAGGGCCAAGAGTCATTTCTTCGTCAGAGTCGCTCCCGAAGGTGAGAACTTGCGATTCCCCGGCATTGACCACGCGACAGTTGCCGATAATTCTTTTATGCTCCTCGGTCGTACTCCTTTGCTCCCGACGAGTTTTGCGTTTCATCCGCTTAAAATGTTGCCGGTGAGCAACATATCCCTGCCACCATCTTTTAAAAGCGTCGCACCCTTCGGTGGGGTGCGAAATCTTTCGATGATATAAGCAGTAGCCAGGATGTGTTTCTGCTTCACCAAGGGCGTTTGCTTCGGGGGATGGCAGCTTCATTCCCATCGATATGGTTTTGGCGAACCTTTTCCTCGTCTTGAACCTGCTTTTATTTGCAACGGAGGTACTTTGATCTGGTGAAAGTGTTTCGACCCTTTCATACAGTCGCTGGCGTTTGGCCTTTTCAAATATGGTCATCTCACGCTCTCGAGCAGCTTTACTTTTCAGAAGAGCTTCGTTCAGGAATGCATCAATCATTTCATCTGACGGCTCCGGAAGTTCCATCTCAGGATCTGCCCCCAGATTCTCGGTGCAAGGAGCTTCTTCATCGTCTATCGACGAGTGAGAGATCACATGGCAACTTTCGATTCATCCGACGAGTCTTCTCCATTATCGTCATCCTCGTCCTCAAGGACGTGGCGGAGAAACTCTTGAAGTGTGACTGGAATCCGCGCCTTCTGGTTATACTCTTCCAGCGCATCAATCTGCTTTTGCAGGTCCGTGCGCTTGTCACCAGGCTTCACGGGCTTCTTGGATTTCTTCTTCTTTTTCGAAGATTTCGACGGCTGGGTGTGAGCGCTTTGGCTATCGCCACCAATCTTTGGAGTTGGGCGCGACTTCAGCATCCCCTCGATGATCTCAGGTTCCAATGGATTCTTCCACCTAATTACCGGACATGTGTGGAGATCCTTCAGCATTCTTTTCGTCTTGGCTGAAAGATCAACCTCCCATGGAGCTTCTCCTACGAAAGAGCATGATGCCCCCCGGTGTATCCGTCTTCTTGGGAGTGTGTGGCCAAGGCCGGTTCACCTTCCAATTCTCAGATAATATGAATTTACCCTGGTGGTATTGATCTTCTATCCAGCTTTTGAAGATGTAATAATCCTCGATCGGATAGCCCAACATTCGGTGATAAGGGCAATAGTTAGGATTGCTAATGTCACCAGGTTGCGCTGGGCGCCTTGGCTCCGGCAGATTAATGAGCCTGTTGCGTAGTGCAAGCTCGAATAACCTCTTCGTCTTGTCTTAATGGAACGAGTAAGTGCGTCTCATTTTATCTTTGAGAGATCGATTTCTGTTATTTTGGCGATCAACTGGCCTCGGGTCACCGGGCTGCTGTTGAGAATTGGCGACGACGATCGCTTTCCCCTTTCCCTTCTCATTTCGAGAGTCTGGCTTTGGAGGAGACAGTCTATGACCCATCTGGTCCATTTGGGCCAACTTGTCAATCAAGGCCTGGAACGTGGTTGGCTTGAAGAACATCATGAATTGGGAAATAGTTGCATGAAGGTCCAGAGTGCCCACGAACATTCCCACTGCCGGCGCTTCTTCGATGCGCTGTTCGCATTTCGACCACAGATTCCGCTATCGGATTACGTATTGAACCCACGTCTCGCCTGGCTTTACCCTGGCATTGATCAATGCCGTTATTGGGGTGCGTTCACTAGCACTCACGGATCGCTGGGTGAATAATAGCTCCGTTTTTGCAAAAGTCTTGACGGAGTCGTTTGGAAGTTCAGTGTACCATTCGAACGTTGTCTCCGACAAGCTGCCAACAAACCGACGGAGCAAAAGTTTATCATCACCCCCGGTGTTGCCGCAAAGAGCCCTGAACTGGGCGACATGTTGATGGGGATTGCCTGTCCCCTTGTATACATGAAATTTAGGGATCGTATATCTCGGCGGATACTTTATTTGGTCATACCAGCCTGGATATGGTCGCCCAGTTTTAACAACTTGGCTGGCCGATTCATTCGCCTGGTGAACTCGTATTTGCTGAGCAATATAGTCATCCAGAGCGGCCTTGGTAATAGTTTCCTCTTTGGCTGCTGAAAGAGCCGGAGGAGGGTTCGATGTCTCTCCTCTGTCGTCTTCAATAATGATCGGAGGGTCTTCAGCTGGAGGTTCCTGCTGTAACATCATCCCGACCATGTCTTGGAAGAGAAGCGCTATTCGTTTTATGTTGGCAGCTTGTTCTGCTGCATCTCTGTCATTCTTTTCGAGGACTCTGCGGAGGAAGTCAGCATCGGTTTCTTGTTCATGACGCTGCTTTGAAGACACCTCCGGGCTTTCTTTTGGCCCGGTAAGTGCGGCCATTTGCGTCAGCATTTCTTGAAGCTTCTGTTGCTGCTCCTGGGCTTTTGTCACGGATCGGGTGAGCGGTCGGGGACCCGTCGAAGCACGGCTTTCCTCTTTTCCAGAAGCCATGTAAATAGTATGCACCATTATGCCCCCAGACTTGGGGCGTTTGGGCTCAGCGTCTTTGTGATCTGCCGTAGTCACGGGGCCTTTCTCTGGCCTCCTTCTCTTTTGAGTGATTGATGTTGAGGGGGCCATTGCAGCGGGCACCCAGGTGGTTGTCGTCCTTTGTGGCTTGCCAGGACGGTTCTCTTCCTGTTGAACCTTCAGCTTTTTTTGTCGACGAGGATAATCTTGATCAATCACCGACTCCTGGACCCGTCGCCAGACTTTGTAAACTTTGGAGGACAGCCGCTGAGGGGGCTTCTCCAGCCTTGTTTCTGTAACATTCTCCACCAGTGGAGGAGATCTTTTCAATACGGTGGTAGGAGAGTTCCTGCGCACCTTATTCATCAATTCAAAGCTGTTCCCGGTTGGAACAGCAGCATTGACTTCCACCGTTGGGGCTGGTGGAGTTATCCCAGAGGAGGAGTTGCCCTCAGCTTTCCTTACTCAGCGCCAGAGGCGACGTCGAGCGTGCCGAGCTGCTGGGATTGATTCAGCGATGGGGATGGCTTCGTCGTGCCCCTATTTTAGAGAAGGGCTGTTGCCGGCGTCAGCCTCTTGAAGACTGATGTCCGTTGAGTAGCAGTATCTAATCTGTCAAAGACAGACTTTTGAGCAGGGACGGGAGCCGGAGTGGGAGTCGGAACAGTCAGTCTTGTAAAGACCGACCCTTTGGCAGAAGAAGCTGCCTTGACGACTTCGGGAGCAGGGATGGCTATCCTCTTCGGAATAAATTTTTTGGAACTGCAGGCTTCATCATGGGCCCGCATGAACTTTGGCCCAATCTAGAGAAGACTGAGGCGCTGGAGCTGGACGACCTATTGAGGGGAGCCGCTGTAGTTGCAAGCCGATCAAAGACCGACTTCTTGGGAGCTTCTTGCGATGGTACAGGGGCGCTGAAGCTCATCGGTGGGAGCATAGTCCCAAAAAACAATCCAGTGGTGGCCTGAGTCACCTGGTCCACCGGCGTTGTGAACAGGGAGGCCGCTTGGGGCCGTAAGCTATGCCTCCAGATGAGGCGGAACGTGAGTTGCTGTTGCAGCCGGAACACTTCACGCAAGTAGACGCAATTGATTTTTCGCTTTCTGCACCAAGCAAGACACCAAATCTTAGTACCTCGAACCCAAGGGCAACCATTATCAAACCACGATTCGTTCGCGAACACGACACACGAAGTGTGGAGTGGAAAGAGGAAAAGGTCCCACCGGGCGTGCCAGAATCTGTTCCCCGCCGAAAACACGGGAAGACGCGGCGAACGTTTTGCCTGAATTTCGGGGCAGATGCTAATTGGTGCTATCCGTCCACTTCTCCGAAGATGCCAAGTTGATTTATGGCACCATGTATCGAAGGTTTAAATGGATGCGTCCGATATAGCAGACTTCGTCAGATTCCCCCTCATTTGAAGGGTTTTTGATTGTGGGGACGCTCTTCCCTGCAGGCGCAAGCCCCTGCAGTTAATTACGCTACCGCATAAAGGTAACAACTTTCTCCTTCTCCAGATGGTCACTTCGTGTCGTGTGTATTTACTTTGTTTTTGGTTACCCGTGGATTGTATACGGAGACTAATTTATGTTGTCGTCCGTAAGGCGTGGATTAGCCCAAATCCGTATCTTCTTAGATTTGGGTTTGGGGGTTGGGTTTAAGGATACGTTAGCCTCATTTGGGGACTAAGATCAACTTAAACGTATGTTAAGGACACGTTAGCCTAATTTTTAGACTAAGATCAACTTAACGAGATCGTTTAGATCCAACAAAAGAGCAATTGGACTCTATTGTTTAGTTTAGGGACATTGCGGTCAATCAGTTTAAGGACATTACGGTCCAATGTTAGTTTAAGGACATCTCGGTCCGGTGTTAGTTTAAAGACATCTCGGTCCAGGTTAAGGAGATCATAGTCCGTGGGTTTAAAGGGACCCCACAGTCCGAGGTTAGGGACATCGCAGTCCATGAGTTTAAGGACCCCACAGTCCGTAGTTTAAAGACGTCATAGTCTATAAAATTTAAGGACATCATAGTCCATGAGTTTAAGGACCCCACAGTCCGTGCAATGTGTGGTTTTCGGGACCCGTCACCTCTCTGAAGACGTTGAAGGATTACAACGACAAATATCAGAGGAGTAAAGAGATGTACCCTTGAACCGGTGTGAATTGGTCGGAAGATCTGTAGCCCAATTTAGGACTAAGATCTGTTAAATATTCATGAGCAGATGGGCTCAATTAAATATAAGTTGAGGACTTATGGCCAATATTGGGCTAAGTCCAATAAACATTTTTTTTATTCTGGCTATTGAGCCATTATTTGGGCTTGGCCCTTTTAATAATGCTGAGCATTAGATCCTGACATTTTTTTTGTCTTGTATTGAATGCATAGCATTCATCAGAACAATGTTTGTTCTGACAGCGCGCCACGTGGCGCGGCAGGCGCTTTGCGCCAATTAAAGAGCGCATTGTGCTTCTGCCAAGCAGCGCACTCGAAAGGGACACGTGTCGCGCTTGGCGTTAAGCGCCAGATTATGAGCATTGAGCGCTAGTTTATGAGCGTGTTGTGCTAGTTTATGAGCGTGTTGCGCTAGTTTAGTGGCACACAAATGAGTGACACGTGGCGTGCTTGGCGCTAAGCGCCAGCTCATGAGCGCAGTGAGCTATTTCAGAAGCGCAAAGCTCAAGTTGTATCTATGGTTGACACGTGGCACGTTTTGGCGCCGAGCGCCGGTCCAAGGAGCGCAAAAGCGCATTTCATGATTGCAAGGCACTTTTCAGTAGCGCAAAGCGCATTTTATCAAATTTATGATCAGAGAACAAGTTTATGTTCTTTTTAAAGGAGGCTTTATCTCAAGATTCAAGAACAACAGTTCTTATTTTCTTTGAAAGGGCTTTGCCGTTGTAGATCAATGATTTGTGAATGAAGTAAACACTTCTTTTATTTTTATGACGAGATCTTTTGATCTCTTTTTATAAAAGATCTTGGTCTTTTGTAGATCTATGATCTTTTAAGAAGATAATTCTTCTGTTTTAATGAGATAATTTCATCTCTTTGTTCAAGAATCATTCTTTACCTTGAAGAAAATAATCTTCTTTTGCTAAGAGCTTGCTCTTCTTTCTTTGAGTTTTCTCAAAGTTTGTAGGGGGGTTTCTCTCTATCAGACTTGAAGTCTTGGGGCCTTTATATAGGGCAAATTGATTTATTAAATCAGTTAAAGAGATCTTTCTCTGATTGATTTGGGAATATTTCCCCACCGTTGGATCTTTGATCCTAGGGCTTCTGTTTTACAGAAGGCAATCTTCTTGTTTTTAACAAGATTGGAAAGATCTTTCCATAACAGAATTTTAATTCTGATTAATTAATAATTTATCATTATTAGATCTCTTGATCTAACAGTGGGGAATTTTTAATTCCAGCGCTAGCGCACCTACGTTTGACACGTGGTGTGCAGCGCAGAACGCAGCGCGGCCTGTGCTAGCAAACCCGTATTTGACACGTGGCGGGAAGCGCGCCTAGCGCTGGATCTGAAGCGTTGCTTCAACTTTTAAATTTTGAATTTTAAAACAGAGCTTTGCTCTGATTGGGAGTGCGTTACCTAGGACGCAGGGTACCTGGCGCTAGCGCATCTGTGTTTGACACGTGGCGTGCAGCGCGCCTACTACTGAATCTGAAGCGTTGCTTCAACTTTTAAATTTTGAATTTTAAAACAGGGCTTTGCTCTGATTTGGGGAAACAGGGGTTAGGATTGTCATTAGCCGTATTCTACGGGACCAGGAGGTGCTCTGGGCGTTTCTTACAGGTCATGATTGACATTAGCCATGTTCTACGGAACCAGGATTTGCTCTGTCGGTTGTCTGTGAACCGTCGAGGTTTGGAATAGGGACCTTTCCATGGCTCCAACGTTGATTGTCGCATCTGAATCCTGCTGGAATGAGGAGGACGCTGTTAGTGATCTCTAGGCTGTCTGTGAACCATCGAGATTTGGCTCTCTTTCTGATGGAGTCTGGTCGGAAGGTATGGTTCCCTTTTTGTTTGTGCCTCTGGATTGTATACAGGGATCGATGTGATCTCACCTGTAGGGCCAAAAGTTTCATTTTATATATTTTTTCTTTCCGCGATGCTCTATCATTTCTGCTTTTATATCGCGAAAGTCGCGATTGCCCAATCATTTCGGCTATTTTTCGCGGTGCCCAATCATTTCGGCTATTTGTTTTATTTACTCGCTACTTTTTATTGCGAGTTGCCCAACCATTTCGTCTATTTTGTATGCATACATTTTTACTTGCTGATTTTGTTGCATGTTGCCCCATCATTTCGTCTATTTCGTATGCATTTGTGGCTCGCTGACTTTCGCTGCGAGTTTTAGGATTTGATACCGATTTAGGCATTGGCATCGCTACAACTGGGATATTTTCTGGACCGAATCATCATTTGCCTCTGTCGATATCGAACAAAGGTGGCTTAGCGAACAAGATTAGGATCCTATCGACTAAGGCTTTTTGACTTTACTAGCCGTAAGGGTCTCGTAAAGGTACTTTCTCCCTACGAGTCGTGAGGATCTCGTAGGTGCGTTTTCTCCTTAGGAATCGTGAGGATTCCTAAGCGTGTGTTCTCTTATAAGTCGTAAGGATCTTAAAAGAGTGTTTTCTCCTTATAACTCGAGAGGACTTACAAGGGTTGTCCACTGTGTAAACATATCCCTAGTCGCGGGTGGGACTTTGTTAGGGAGAAGTTTATTCGTGCCCGTGGATTGTATAAAAGGGTCGAGACGCTTGTAGGGCAAAATCAGGGTGTATGACTGCTTAGGAACAGGTTCAGATCCTTATAGCTTAAGGCTTTTGAATCTTATGAGCCGTGAGGGTCTCATAAGAGGGTTTTCCTTACGTGTCGTGAGGATCTCGCAAGTGTAATTTCTCCTTAGGAATCGTGGGGATCCCTAAGTGTGTTTCTCCTTTGTGAGTCGTAAGGATCTCACGCAGGTGGCTTCACCTTACAGGGTCGAGAGGACCTTGCAAGTGTCTTTTAACGAGATTGCGCCCTTTCGGGTTTTCACAAAACTCGCCGGTAGTCTTGCTGTTTTTACTCACGGAGCCTTTTCGGGTTTTCATCCGTGCCTATCTCGCTTATGGACATACCTTTTTTTTCATCCTTGGGATGCTGCGGTCCATAGTAGTTTATAGACGTCTCGGTCAACAGCCAGTTTTAGAACATAGTGGTCCCTCGTTAGTTTAAGGACGTTTTGGTTCGTTTGCCGGCTACTACTTATAGAGTTTGGGCTTAGGAAGATGGCGAGCGGACATAGGCGTCGTCATCTATCGTTGATCTAGGCCGTGACTCGTCAGGCATAGTATTTTTTTAGGAAGCGACCGTTTATTGGCCTGAAAGGTCTTTCACCATGCATGTCCATGAGTATATAGGCTCTACCCTGGTAAATTTATTCTATGATATACGGGCCTTCGTAGTTCAGCTCGAATTTCCCCCGTTTGGCACGATTGGGGATCATAGGTCTCTTGACTACTAGCACGAGTTCGCCTTGGCGGAATGTTCTCGGCCTAGTCAATTTCTCATACGAGCGCCTCATCTTTACTTTGTACGCTTCTAAGTTTTGCTGCGCCATGAGCCGAGTTTCGTTGAGGGCATCAAGCTCCTCAAGCCGAAGATGAGCATTCTCTTCGTCTGTTAGCTCATAACGAACCGCCACTCGTAGAGAGGGTAACTCTATCTCGAGGGGGAGTATTGCTTCTGTGCCGAATACCAATGCATACGGCATTGTGTTTGTGGCCATTTTGAACGTAGTTCGATATGCCCAGAGAGCTTCATGAAGTTTCTCGTGCCAGTCCTTCTTATTTTTGGACACCGTCTTTTTCACAATCTTCGTCAAGGTCTTGTTGAAAGCCTCAGCTAGACCGTTAGCTCAGGGATTATAGACCGAAGAGTGTCTCCAATCTATATTATATTGTTGTGTGAAGCGGCAGATCTTGTGGCTTCTGTAGGCTGGTCCGTTATCGGAGATAATCCGTCGTTGAGTGCCGAACCGGTAAATGTTGTGTGTCTTGAAGAAATGGAGGATATTCTCCGTCTTCACTTATCTTAGCGGTATTGCTTCCGCCCACTTAGAGAAATAATCAGTTGTCGCCAATATGAACCGATGTCCTCTGGATGATGCCGGTTCGATAGGCCCGATTATGTCAGTTCCCCACATTTCAAATGGCCAGCTAGCCACCGTTGAATGTAGCGGATTTGGATGCTGGTGGATAAAGTCCCCATGAATCTGGCACGAGTGGCATTGCTTCGCGTATTCGAGGCAGTCTTGGATCATCGTGGGCCAATAATAGCCCATCATTTTGATCTTCAGCTTCACCTTCGGCCCGGCTTGGTGAGAACCGCAGAGTCCGTCGTTAGTTTCTTTGACGACTCTCTTTGCCTCTTCAGGTCCCAGGCATCTTAGCCATAGGGAGTCGAACGATCTCTTATACAGAGTATCATTGACAAAGGCAAAAGATAGAGCTCGTTTCATGAGCTGATGTCTTGACGACACATCTTCAGGTGTTCGACGGGATTTGAAGTAGTCTATAAAGACTTCTCTCCAATCCATAGCCTTTTCCTGGTCTTTTATTTGTAGGGCCGTTTTCTCGGTCGCTCCTTTTTCTTCAAACGACTCTGGAGATATTTCTGCCGGTGCAAGAACCCGACGGCTCTGCACAACGATCCTCACGTCATTGAGGTTCTCGTCGGCCAGTTCTTTAGCAAGCTTGGATAATACATCCGCCTTGCTATTTTCCGCGCGCGGTATGCTTTCCAGGGCGTAGGAAGGGATTCGGTTCAGCAGTTGTTGTACTCTCTCGCCGTACTTTACCAACTCCAGTTTGCACGTTTGATAGTTGCCATTTACTTGACTAACGACCAGCTGGGAGTCTCCGTATATGAGGAGGTTTTCGACTCCCATGTCGACAGCGATCTCAAGACCTGCTATCAAAGCTTCATATTCGGCTTCATTGTTCGTCCTCGGCTCTGTTAAGGAGAAAGCAAAGCGCATTATCCCTCCTTGTGGAGTCACGAAGATGAGGCCCATCCCGAATTTAATTATGGGGGTGTTTTGTTTGCGCTTCTTCATGGAAGATGCTCCATCGAAATAGAGTTCCCATCGGGTGTCATTCTCTCTTCTCTCCCCGTCGATCGTGTCAAACTCGTGCTCATTGGGCAATTCACAGTTCAAAGGAGAATCGGCAGGTATCAGATACTCGGCGAGGAAGTCGGCGATAGCCTGGCCTTTTACCGCCTTGAGGGGACGATATGTCACCGAGAATTCCATTAAGAGTAGGGCCCATTTAGCGAGCCTTCCCGTTAATATAGCCTTTGACATCAAATATTTGAGAGGATCCACCTTTGATATGAGATGGGCCTCATGTGCCAACGCATTGTGTCTGAGCTTCGTTATCGCGAAGATCAACGCCAGGCAGTGTTTTTCAATGGGGGAGTAATTTTTTTCTGCCGCCAGAAGAACTCGACTCAAATAGTAAAGGGCTCTCTCCTTCCCTCGGTCTTTTTCTTGTGCCCATAATACGTCTAGAGAACCCTCAAGGGCGGTTGTATACAGAATGAGAGGCTTTCCCTTGACCGGAGTGGTCAGCACCGGCGGATTCTGCAAGTATTGCTTGATTTCGTCCAGTGTGCTTTGGAATTTGCGATCCCAAACGAACGGGGTTCCCTTCTTCATTAGGTGACTGTATGGACGGCACTTGCCAGAAATATTGGCTATGAATCGCCAGATATATGCGAGCTTTCCTTGGAGAGACCGCAGCTGCTTGAGTGTTCTTGGCGGAGGCATTTCCACGACCGCCTTGATCTTAGACGGGTCTATCTCGATGCCCCGGTGTCGTACGATGAATCCTAGGAATTTGTCCGAGGAAACTCCGAACACGCATTTCAGAGGGTTCATCTTCAAGTTGTATTTCCGAAGACGTTGGAACACTATTTTTAGATGCTCCCAATGCTCCTCGTGCGATTTTCTTTTTACCATGAGGTCATAGATATGGCATTCGACGACTTCATGTATGAGGTCATCGAATATCTTCATCATGGCCTTCTGATAGGTAGCACCGGCGTTCTTCAAGCCGAAAGGCATCACCTTGTAGCAGAATATTCTAAGGGGAGTCCGGAAAGCGGTATGCTTTTGATCTTCAGGATGCATCTTTATTTGATTGTACCCGGATGAGCCGTCCATGAAGGAGAAAACTTCATCAGTGGACGTGTTGTCTATCATCAGTTCGGTGACCGGTACTCGAAAGTCGTCTTTCGGGCAAGCTTTGTTGAGATCTCGAAAGTCTATGCATATGCGCACCGTCCCATTTTTCTTCATCACTGGGACGATGTTGGCGATCCAGTCAGGATACTGAACCTCTTGGATGAAGCCGGAGTTGATTAGCTTATTGACTTCGGCGTTGATGTTCATCTCAAGATCGAGCCGTATTCTTCTCGGTGCTTGTTTGTTTGGCTTGACGTCCAGAGATATCGCCAATCTATGCACAGCAATCTCTGGATCTAGTCCCGGTATCTCGGAGTAGTTCCATGCGAAACAGTCTTTATACTGCACGAGCACGTCTTTGAGCGTAGCCACCCTTTCTTCAGACAACAGCTCACTGACGAACGTCGGCCGTGGGTCGTTTTCCGTTCCCAAGTCAATTTTCTTTAGGTGATGGATTAGCGTTTGCTGCCGCCTGAGCGAGCATCTCCTATAGCTTTTCACATTGCAGTTGAACTTTTGTTACGGACCGAGTTTGAGGTCGATGACTAGTATAAACTCGAACTTCATCTTTGGAATTCAACATATAGACTATGTGAACTACCATGCCCCCAAGCTTGGGGTGTTTGGAGTCTTGGCCTTTGGAGTTCACTTCGAGCACTTGAGCTTTATTGGGCTTCTTGTTGTAAAAAGCCGCTTTGGTTTTGGGAGGAACTGCTGTATCAGGATCCGTCTTGGGGTGAGTCCCCTTCACCTGCTTCCATACCTTATATATAGATGAGGAAAGTTGTCTCAGGAAGCGAACTGGTTTCTGCTCTCGTGGGATCTCCATGGGCTGCGGAGACTTCTTATTGCGGTAGGAGAACTTTGTCTGACCCTTCACAACAATTTGAAGCTGTTCCCAGTTGGAACAACAACATTCACCACCAGGGTTGAAACAGGACTATGTGGGGAACTGCCCCTAGCTCATTTTGTATGATGCCGATATTGACGTTGACCGTTTCTTACGGACGAGATTTGATTAGCTCCGGGATTTTGCCGAGTCTGCCCCCTGTTTCCTTTGAGAGCCTAAATATTTGTTGGAGATAGTGCCCTCAGAGTCAATTATTAGGTCACAGGTACGTGATTGTAATGATTGAGGGAGGACCTATCCCGGTAGGACAGTCTTACTCGAGATGATAGTATGCTATCTGGTTTACCTTTATCATCGTGTACTGCTTTAGGTGACATGACACGTCGCTATTACACGTTGATAGAGCCCCTAGGATTCTTGCTTGACCACCAGCAGTATGAGGGCGATCATATAAGTGGGAGCTGGGGGTCTACAAGCATATCCTTAAAAGGTCCCTAGTCGTGGGAGTTTCGAGACCGGGCATCGATACTCCATTAGTAGACTAGTGTATACAGTCGAGACCCCGACGAAGGGCGGTGGCCGGTCTCACAAGCCACTGGTGTCAGTTGGATCACCTAAGATGTATACAGGTGCTCATTGGGTTATGAGTACACCGGACAGGACTCGCCGGGAACATGCTAGTTGGTCATATACCAGACGTCAGATGGCAGTTCCCTGGTGACATGTGTGCAGGTTAGTTCATCGACCTGGGGATCGTCATTTGTCTCGTGTGAGTTCCCACTGTACTTTGATTACTACCCTACCACGGCTCAAAGGAGTCGTGCAAACAGGTTTTAGTTGGGTACAGTCCCGAGCCACATGGAGGCAGTGAGCGTATCTTCAGGGGTTCGTCTCTCCCGGTATTGGGGGTGAGGTCGTGCTGTGTCTAGGAGAGCCATTACACAAAGTCCTTGGCCAAGGCAAGGAGATTTACTGGTAGGTATTCCAGTAGTATCTCAGGGTGTTCTGGGCTACACTCCGACACGACTTGTACCGCTTTTGGGGGTCTGACTTTTACCAACCCCCTAGGCCCGCCATGCGATACTCATAGACGAACGGACCGGACTGCACGGATATTGTCACTGACAGGCTCAGTAGGGTGTCAGGATGAGTTCGCTCATCGACGTCCCTTTTAGTCAATAGCTGGTGGCCCGTTACGTATTGGCTTATACCTCTGACGTGCTAGTGGTTAAATCCACAGCCATAGTATTGACGAGTCTTTAGAGTCTACCACACTTTCAGTTACTCAGCTTTCGGGCGAAACGCTGTAGAGGCCGTATGGAGATATGGCAGGGTCCGATCAGATACGTGCGGTATTGCACGGATCAGGATCGGACGGTTTGTACTAGTAGCCGTATAGGTATATGGCAGGGTTCGATCAGATACGTGCGGTATTGCACGCATCAGGATCGAACGGATATTACTAGCCGGCTTTGGTTTAAGCCGGTCCTAGTTTAGTACAGTGTAGATTTTGTCTCTTTGCATTTGTATCCGGACGGAATACAGATGCGGGTGTGTATGCACAGTATCGGGGTTTTCCTGTAATTTATTACGGGGCCAGTTTTCTGGAGTTGCCAGTTTGCATTCCGTTCCGGCCGGTTTTCCTTTGTTCTTTCCCGGCCGGACTTTTCCGATGGAGGGGGTTATTTGCAATTGTGCAAATAACATTTGTGGAGGGGTTTTATTGCAAAAAGATTGATATGATAGCTTTCATATTCTTTTGCACCATGCTTTTGTTTTAATATGATTTGATTGAATGAGGATGAGATTTGAAAGGGTATGGTTGTTTTCTATTTGAAGCATGGTTGTTGTTTGTGGTCACCTCTTGACCTCTCCTACCATCACCTCCCTCTTGCTTTTGTTTTTCACTCCACCACCATTCCATTATGATGGCCGGCCACTTAGGAGTGAGGAAGAGAGAAATTTGATTGTTGGCATTACACAAATTTCTTCATATCATTTTCATGCTTGCAAAAATTCTTCACTTCATTCCAAAGTCCATTCATGTTTCCTCCATCCAAAGGCAACAAACCCCATTGAGACAAAGCGTATTCTACACTAGATTCTACAGCACCTCTTGGGCATGTCGACTTGCCGGCTTCATGCCCGAGTTGTCTCGGTATTGAGGCGGGAGCCCGTAAAAGACGCAGGCGATGTGGTGCACTTCCGGCGACGAGGAGGAGACAGGACTTTCCGCAGGAGATCGGGACCATGATGAGAAGACCGGAGGACTTGGATCGTCGGTATATCTCTAATCCCTTCTTCTTGTTAGCGTAGACTTGTTAATGGTTCGATCCGGATGTTTAGTGCGCGGTGGTGCCGGTTTGCAAAGTCCGCAAAATTTTAAGTTTATCACCGCTTCCGCATTCCGGCGTCGGATTGACGGCCGGGGCGCCGCCGTGCACTTACAGTGGTATCAGAGCCTCGCCATTAACTTAGTCTAGCTTTGTGTAATGTGTTTGCATTTCCGATCGATCAAAAAGTTCCAAAAACCCGTATTGCCTTCGCATCAGTTTCTGTTGAAAATTTTTGGTCTCGAAAATTTTTTCAGGTTATAAAATATTGATTTACTGGAAAATCTAAGAGTTCTGTAAAAATTTGACGAAGTAACTCCACAGTTGGAGCGCGGAACCGCCGCTAAAACCCCATTTGTGCGGCCCTTCCGCCGCGCACTATTCACATCACTTCACCATTTTTTTACAGAGGCCTTCTGGGCTTAAAATATGGGCTTTGGAATATTAAAGTTGGGCCAATTGTTTCTGTGAGTGCTACAGTTTTCTTTGGGGCCCACTTGTTAATTGTTTGATCAATCGGAAATTTTTTAAACACATTTTTCACAGTATTTACATTATATCTGCGACCGTGAATGTCACTCGATCGGTAAATCCGGTCTAACTGCTATAGCCCGGTTAGACGGATTTGCGAACGTGACTTTCACGTTGATGTTCTATGTATTTGCTGTGATGTTGCGGATCGGTCGTGGGGATAGTCTGGATGCAATGCTAGTACAGTTTTGTTGTATTATGTACATTTGATATTGAGGGGCGAGCGTCCGACATGTGGACTGCCGTCACTGCCTGTTTGTATTAT
Organism: Agapanthus africanus; assembly: GCA_030015575.1. Lineage (NCBI taxonomy): Eukaryota > Viridiplantae > Streptophyta > Magnoliopsida > Asparagales > Amaryllidaceae > Agapanthus > Agapanthus africanus. The sequence continues at coordinate 435,077,263 of JASDDO010000008.1, read as the reverse complement.
TCTTTTGGGGCACGACCTGGTTGCGGTCGATGTACCCGGTGTATGTATATTTTACTTTCTGTACTAGGTTTGCCCCCCGGAGGGGTGCACGGATAGCCGGGTTCTAGAGGGCAACAAGCCCGCATCTCATGGCATTGTGACGGAGGGGGCTTCACTCTAGAATTGGCGGGCTATTCGCCGCACTCGTAGGGGGTACAGGTTGACCCAGGAGGGGTGCCCAAGTTGCCGGATTCCGTGAAGTGCTGGGTGGTCCATTCACGGCGCTGAAGGGGGCTGCCTCGCTTCAGGTTTTGGCGGGTGACTTGCCGCGCCCGTAGGGGTCTTGGATTTCATTGCACAGGCTATCCACACGACCAGGGGAACGTCGGGTTTCAGTAGTGGCTCTGTGAAACCCGGGGATCCCAGATATCTGTATGTTTCTGTGATGCTGTTCATTCTCTGTGATGTTGCATTTCTTTCACGCCTTGAGCGAATATAATATATTGGTATATATATTAGTAGATGTTGTATATGTTTTACATCCGTGCTAGTCCAGTCCCCGCTCTGTCGTTAGTTAGCTAACCTAACGGGTAATGACGGGACCCAGTGGCGAATGCGGATGGCATATACGTACATCAGTATATTTTCGTTCTTTTTGGTGTGATCAATTGATGGGACTGCGTTGATTCGGATCAATGCAAGTTAAAAACAAACCTAATCTGATGTTGTTGGAACACTTTTTCAAAAGCTGTTATTGCAAGGACGTTTACTTTTGTTTTGCATCGTGGTATTCATTTAGAATATCCTGCTCCTCAGTCGACGAGGCAAGGGCCGAGATCCCTTCACCGGGAGTGACCCCTTGGACAGAAGTTTGCGTCAGGGCATTAACTTCACTATAGCCGATTACTTTTGCTTTGCATCGTGGTATTCATTTGGAATATCCTGCACCTCATTCTACGGGGAAAGAGCCGAGATCCCTTCACCGGGAGTGACCTCTTTAGCAACGGTTTTCGTCACTATATTTTTAAAAGCTATCCGTTCCTTCGACGATATCAAGTTCATTACGTTAAAGGTTTTCGCCAGAAACCATTCGTAGCCCTCCGTCGTTTCATATGGGTGGTCAATAGTATTCAAGCTGTGTATGTTGGCCAAAGTCAAGGCACAGTGATTGGTAGCTATTGGGGTATTCATATGCAGCATAGATAGATGCGTTGGTTTGGGACAGTCGTGCTGCCATTTTGGCCAAAGTCAAGGGTATGTACGGGTGGATTCAAATTAACCTGGAGAATGACGGGTAGAACTTGACATGTGACTTATGATATGTTGGCCAAAGTCAAGGTCATAAGAGCATGGGGCAGAAATCACATCGGGAGTTTCAAAAGTACTGAAACTTGCCAGATATGCGCATACCTTCTGGAGTGTGATACCGTGAGCGGATTCCGTCACGTTGTCATGCGATGAGAGTTGGATCCCGATTCCCACTGATGAGTTGGTTTGCTCCTCGGGTGACCCCGACTAATTCTTCTTTCAGGTTTGGAGGAGAATTTGAGGTACAGTGGGAGGTTTCCAGATTAGATAAATTGGTAACCATTCTGATCTAGGTTAGAGTGCACGCTGAGTGTTTCTTCTCTCTCTCTGTGGCAGCGACCATTGACCCGACCCTAAGATTTTGACTCAGTGACCATGTTGACCGAACCTTCTTAAACACTGGCTGTTGGATTGTCAGAGTTGCAAACCTCATTGCCACTCCTACTTTTACCCTTTTCTCCAGGACACCCCGTATTACTACGAACGTCCACTTCCATTGGACAAAACCATCGTATGGTTAGATACGAACTCGAAAGAATTTATTCGAGGATGGTTTCCGGTTCTGGAGAAAACGGATAGGATTATTCAGTTGTCTTTTCCTTTTACCCTCTCTCAGGTTATGAGTACTCCTTCGTTTAGGGGTAGTACACCTATTACGCAAATTGGATTGTCTTCTTCCAAACCTTAGGCTGGTGCCGACCGGTAGGGAATGAAGAAAACCAATTAGCATGATGATGGTGTGCAGAAGGTATTAAGTTCAGACAAAGCAAGGGATTAGTAAGAGGGCAAAGTAAATTGCAACAGATATTCACGACCAAACCAAATATTTCGTTACCACTCCCACATCACCTTTGTATTTCTCCAGGACACTCCGTATCACTACGAAGATCCACAGTTTATTTGGATACTCCATCGTATGGTTATATACGAACTCGAATGGAACTTGTTCCAGTTCGGGGATGGATTCTGGTTCAGGAGAAATAGGAATAAGGTTTATTCGGTTGTCTTTTATCTTCACCCTCTCTCATTGCGAGTGTTCCTAGGATTGGGACAGTACACCCATTATGCTTATTGGATAGTCTTCTTCCAAACCATAGGCTGGTGCCGAACGGTAGGGAAGGAAGAAAACCATTTGGCCTAAAAGGGTGTGCAGAAGGTAAAGACTAAAGACATATGAAGGGATTTGGAGAGGTGGCAAAGAACTATACGGTTACAGTCGTGAATCTGGAAGAGGCATTACTAGGAATACCAGAATACCCCATCGAAACATTTCAATGTTTCAGTTTCACTGTGTAATGTTAAAGGAAAACTGATTTCCCGATTAGATACTTACTCCAGGGTATGTATTTACCAGGTACGATTCTCACATCTGTATGGTTTTACAGATGATGAGTAGGAGTAAGTTATTGGGAATTGGGTGATTATCCTCATTATATCGGGATTCGTTGTAATCGGTGATATTTGAGGAAATCACCTGGCCTGTTTGCCGGTCGGCAAATATTTGGTTTTGAATATCCGCTGTTATGCACCAATTTCAAATTGGTATATCTGTACGTCTATTTTCATAGAGTGAGATATACCTTTCTGAAATTATGTCTACGACATTTACCTATATCAGTGGATGGTTAGGTAAGGAGCATTAAACAGCGGTGTAATTCTTCTTAACCATAAGTACAGTTTTCAACCTACGGCACACAGTGAATGAGTTATCAGACTCAAGGGACTTATACAGAGTATTGTATGTTGTCCAGGGTCCATCAGGACAGAGGGGTAGGTCCTCGTACTATATTCGGTTTACTTATGACTTCTCTAGTTTTTAGACCGGTGTTTCGTGGAAACACAGGGTCCGAATTTTGAGAAGTTACAGGTATTTGAATAGAGTTGAGAACCAGGCGTAGCAAGTATCGGGATTCTTCAAAGAGATCGAAGATGTAGATACTTGTGTATGGTATTCAGCTGATAGTAATGATAAAGAGATCTTGCTTCTCTTTCAGGTTACTCATAATTGGAACTACTCCTAAGTTGAGTAACGCTGATCGGCCTCCTTCCATTTAGTTGACATACGCTGGGGACAGCTGTATGATTTGAATCTGGTTCAATTAAATCAGTGCCTCTGTTTCTATATTGGATATAGAACAGTTCATATCTTAACGATGTTAAGGTACGGGGAGTTGTCCGGTTTATGATTAAAACCAGACACTGGACAACTCAAGGCACGTTTCTGTAATGGCTGTTTGTGGGTTGACCCAGGCTATGACGAGGGTTGACTTTCTACCATCTGGATGAACAATAGCGATATTGTTCTAGACTCGCCACAGTTTTATTAAAAATGGATTTTTTCAGAAAACAGTAGTGGGAGTATGGTAGAACTGGAAGTGATTCCAGAACCACAAACGATTACTGAAGATTTGATAAGGAACCTAAAGATTCAATCTGGATTGACATTCCATTGGCCACTCCGCAGATAAGGTGGGTAACTTCAGGCACCCGAGAGGTACTACGGTAGCCTCAAGGACGGTGACAGTGAAGTTCTTATTTACCCACAATTGCCATTGCTGTTGTTCCAGGTTACGAGACCCGGCGGGAGGATGAGTATAGCGTCGTTCTAAACCAGTTTTAGAAGTGTACGTCTATATGACTCTGCCAGAGGGTTGTCATAGTCAGTGGGAGCAGCGGAAGCATTGGTGGACAGGTTGCTTATGTCTATTTATAGACTAGAGCAGATGTAGCGGAGATAGATCATCTGTTTCTGACGTGACAGTCATGGGTTTGACTTCATCAGAATAGGGGATGGATCTGTTGAGAAGGTAATAGGGTGTGACATCCTGGTTTTTGGATGATATACACAGAGTAGGAAAAGAAACTCCTATACTACGATCGGTTATACTTTGGTCGTCACACAGTTGTTTCTCCACAAAGGAAATGGATTTTATATCAGACATACTGGTTAACTAGATCTATGGTTTTAGATCTAGATTTGAGTGGTTTCCCAATCAGGGTACTTGACAGCATTCTAAGAGTATTTAGGATGGACGACTCCTGGCACGGTAGTGTACCTGCAGGTAATGGAGTCACCCTCTCCAAAGGTGTCTTACAGACTAAAGAGGAGAGGGATGCGCATGATTGGCAGATCACTTGCTTAGGCAATTGAGTCAATCATGAGATGTCAAGTACCACACCAGATGTTGTTCTTGCACTAGATGCAATAAGTTGACATTAATCCAATCCTGGAGAAACAGTCGGAAGCAGTTTTAGAACATAAGTGGATGTTCTAGGGATTTGATAACGACAGCCTCATTCAGGAGACGGTTATCATTCCAGGCTTCCAAGGTGACATGGACGACAAGGAGGTTGTCAGAGTTATAGTTTTCCCTCTGACGAGGGGCAGTATTTTGGACAGGTGATCCAAGGCAATACTGAGGGAGGCATGGCGCGCAGGATACTGATTAAGTTCAGTTGACGATACAGTCTAAGAAGTTTGGATTTGGAGTTCATTTATGAGCTATGTCCCATCAGACATCCAGACATATTCTAAGACAGGTATTGCTCATTTCGGGAGATGGGTTTCTCCGCGAACATGTGATATAGAGAGACATGGAAAGAAACAACTAAGCGGATCCACTCACTGAGGCTATTCCTCGAACGCAATAGTTCCGCAAACGAGCTTTGTGAGACTGACTAGTAGAGGAGTTGGATGTTCGGTATCACACGGGCTGTGAGTATGCAACATCGCAATAATTAGCCTTGAGTGCAAGTGGGAGATTGTTGGAGATAGTGCCCTCAGAGTCAATTATTAGGTCACAGGTACGTGATTGTAATGATTGAGGGAGGACCTATCCCGGTAGGACAGTCTTACTCGAGATGATAGTATGCTATCTGGTTTACCTTTATCATCGTGTACTGCTTTAGGTGACATGACACGTCGCTATTACACGTTGATAGAGCCCCTAGGATTCTTGCTTGACCACCAGCAGTATGAGGGCGATCATATAAGTGGGAGCTGGGGGTCTACAAGCATATCCTTAAAAGGTCCCTAGTCGTGGGAGTTTCGAGACCGGGCATCGATACTCCATTAGTAGACTAGTGTATACAGTCGAGACCCCGACGAGGGGCGGTGGCCGGTCTCACAAGCCACTGGTGTCAGTTGGATCACCTAAGATGTATACAGGTGCTCATTGGGTTATGAGTACACCGGACAGGACTCGCCGGGAACATGCTAGTTGGTCATATACCAGACGTCAGATGGCAGTTCCCTGGTGACATGTGTGCAGGTTAGTTCATCGACCTGGGGATCGTCATTTGTCTCGTGTGAGTTCCCACTGTACTTTGATTACTACCCTACCACGGCTCAAAGGAGTCGTGCAAACAGGTTTTAGTTGGGTACAGTCCCGAGCCACATGGAGGCAGTGAGCGTATCTTCAGGGGTTCGTCTCTCCCGGTATTGGGGGTGAGGTCGTGCTGTGTCTAGGAGAGCCATTACACAAAGTCCTTGGCCAAGGCAAGGAGATTTACTGGTAGGTATTCCAGTAGTATCTCAGGGTGTTCTGGGCTACACTCCGACACGACTTGTACCGCTTTTGGGGGTCTGACTTTTACCAACCCCCTAGGCCCGCCATGCGATACTCATAGACGAACGGACCGGACTGCACGGATATTGTCACTGACAGGCTCAGTAGGGTGTCAGGATGAGTTCGCTCATCGACGTCCCTTTTAGTCAATAGCTGGTGGCCCGTTACGTATTGGCTTATACCTCTGACGTGCTAGTGGTTAAATCCACAGCCATAGTATTGACGAGTCTTTAGAGTCTACCACACTTTCAGTTACTCAGCTTTCGGGCGAAACGCTGTAGAGGCCGTATGGAGATATGGCAGGGTCCGATCAGATACGTGCGGTATTGCACGGATCAGGATCGGACGGTTTGTACTAGTAGCCGTATAGGTATATGGCAGGGTTCGATCAGATACGTGCGGTATTGCACGCATCAGGATCGAACGGATATTACTAGCCGGCTTTGGTTTAAGCCGGTCCTAGTTTAGTACAGTGTAGATTTTGTCTCTTTGCATTTGTATCCGGACGGAATACAGATGCGGGTGTGTATGCACAGTATCGGGGTTTTCCTGTAATTTATTACGGGGCCAGTTTTCTGGAGTTGCCAGTTTGCATTCCGTTCCGGCCGGTTTTCCTTTGTTCTTTCCCGGCCGGACTTTTCCGATGGAGGGGGTTATTTGCAATTGTGCAAATAACATTTGTGGAGGGGTTTTATTGCAAAAAGATTGATATGATAGCTTTCATATTCTTTTGCACCATGCTTTTGTTTTAATATGATTTGATTGAATGAGGATGAGATTTGAAAGGGTATGGTTGTTTTCTATTTGAAGCATGGTTGTTGTTTGTGGTCACCTCTTGACCTCTCCTACCATCACCTCCCTCTTGCTTTTGTTTTTCACTCCACCACCATTCCATTATGATGGCCGGCCACTTAGGAGTGAGGAAGAGAGAAATTTGATTGTTGGCATTACACAAATTTCTTCATATCATTTTCATGCTTGCAAAAATTCTTCACTTCATTCCAAAGTCCATTCATGTTTCCTCCATCCAAAGGCAACAAACCCCATTGAGACAAAGCGTATTCTACACTAGATTCTACAGCACCTCTTGGGCATGTCGACTTGCCGGCTTCATGCCCGAGTTGTCTCGGTATTGAGGCGGGAGCCCGTAAAAGACGCAGGCGATGTGGTGCACTTCCGGCGACGAGGAGGAGACAGGACTTTCCGCAGGAGATCGGGACCATGATGAGAAGACCGGAGGACTTGGATCGTCGGTATATCTCTAATCCCTTCTTCTTGTTAGCGTAGACTTGTTAATGGTTCGATCCGGATGTTTAGTGCGCGGTGGTGCCGGTTTGCAAAGTCCGCAAAATTTTAAGTTTATCACCGCTTCCGCATTCCGGCGTCGGATTGACGGCCGGGGCGCCGCCGTGCACTTACAATATTCTGCCCCCTGCGTCGACCTTGGTCCTTGGCAGGTGCCAATTGTTTGAGGACTGATTTCATTGGCAAAGCTATAGCTTGGGGAACCAGCCTGTGGAAGACAGACTTCCACTGGGCTTCCTCCATCGGCGTTGAGGCACCGAGGGTGGGAGGTGGGAGTATCGACCCAAAAAAAGCCCGTTGATTTCTTGAAGAGCCGGATTGCAAAGATTTGAGCCTGCAAGTGGCCCATACTTGACTTCACGGATATGACAGAGCCTGAGTTGCTAGAGTGGGAGCAAACGCCATTCTTCATAGAGACGAAACGCCGGCTTCAGTATCCACTCCCCTAAGGGAAACCACAAACACATATATACCGCGATTATTTGATCGCGGAAAAAACACGACACACGAAGTGTGGAGTGAAAAGAGAAAAAGGTCCCACCGGGCGTGCCAGAATCTGTTCTCTGCCGAACACAGAGATGCGACCATGTAGGTCCGTCTTGCCTGAATTTAGGGGCAGATGCTAATTGGTGCTATCCGTCCACCCCTCCGAAGATGCCAAGTTGATTTATGACACCGTGTATCGGAGGTTTAGACGGATGCGGCTAATGTAGCAGACTTCGTCAGATTCCCCTTCGTTGAGGGGTTTTTGATTATGGGGACGCTCTTCCCTGCAGGCGCAAGCCCCCTGCAGTTAATTACGCTACCGCATCGCGGTAACCACTTTCTCCTTCTCCAGATGGTCACTTGGTGTCGTGGGTGTTTGTTTTGTTTTTGGTTGCCCGTGGATTGTATACGGAGACTAATTTATGTTGTCGCCTGTAGGGCGTAGATTAGTCTAAATCCGTATTTTCTTAGATTTGGGTTTGGGGTTGGGTTTAAGGATGCGTTAGTCTCATTTAAGACTAAGATCAACTTAAACGTTTATTAAGGATACGTTAGTCTAATTTTAGACTAAGATCAACTTAACGGGATCGTTTAGATCCAACAAAAGAGCATTTGGACTCTATTGTTTTAGTTTATGGACTTTGCGGTCCATAATTAGTTTAAGGACAATACGGTCCAAGGTTAAGAACATCATAGTCTATGGGCTTAAAGGACCCCACAGTCCGAGGTTAAGAACATCATAGTCCATGGGTTTAAAGACCCCACAGTCCATGAAATGTCTGGTTGTCGGGACCCGTCACCTCTCTGAAGACGTTGAAGTATTACAACGACAAATATCAGAGGAGTGAAGAGATGTACCCTCGAACCAATTTTGGTTGGGAGATCTGTAGTCCAATTGGGACTAAGATCTAAGATTTATGATTATATGGGCTCAATTAATCTGAATGGGGGGTTTATGACCAAATTGGGCTCGGCCCACTCAGTTAAAATGTTAAACATTTGACAATTCTGAGCATTGATTTGGGTTCTTACAGCCTTTCTGTCTTTTATTGAATGTTGTGCATCCATCATAGCTCTAGGGCTTTATTTTAAAGAACAGTTTGTGTTTTATCAGCGCACACGTGAGAAACACGTGACGCGCTTGGCGCTAACACCAGTCAATGAGCGCAGTACGCTATATTTGGAGCGCTAAGGCTCTGCAGCGCTTTGCGCTAGATGTGGAGCGCTGGGGCGCTTTTGGTAAGTAGCACACACGTGAGGAGCACGTGGCGCGCTTGGTGCTGAGCGCCAGTCAATGAGCCCAGTGCGCTATATTTGGAGCGCTAAGGCTCTTCTTTTATGCAACTTAGATCAGTTTGCACACTGAGAATTAAATTCTCTTTTTATAAGAGATTTTGTCTCAAGGTTCTAAGAAAAAAGTTTTTATTTTATAGGAGATGTTTCAATCTCTTATTTTGGTGAAAGGTTTTGTCTTTATGGTTCTGTGATCAAAGAGAATTGAATTATTCTCCCCCCTTTTATAATAAGATGTTCATGATCTCTAAAAGACAATTTGTCTTATAGATCTATGATCTGAAAAAGGTTAATTTCTTCCTCTTATTCTTTGTGATGAGATACTTTGATCTCTTGGTGCAAGATCTTGATCTTATAGATCTATGATCTTAAAGAAAAGAAGTGAATTATTCTTTTGATATGAAAGGATTTCGTCTTTCTGTTCTATTTACCTCGAAGAGAATTTTCTCCTTCTACCGAGAGCTTGCTCTTCTTTCTGAGATTTCTCAAAATTTATGGAGGGGGGAGGGGTTCCTCTCTATGTTTTTCTATATCAGAGACTTGAATTCTTGGGGCCTTTATATAGGGCGAGCTGATTTTTTCAATCGGTTAAGGAGATCTTTTCTCCAATTGATTTGGGGATTTTCCCATTGTTGGATCTTTGATCCAAGGGCTTCTGATTTACAGAAGGCAATCTTCTTGTTTTTAACAAGATTAGGAAAACTTTCTCCACACAAAATTTATTCTGTATTTTAGTGATTTTTAATCACTATTGGATCATTGATCCAACGGTGCTCTGATTTATAGAGCACAATCTTTTTGTTTGGAAATATTTTGAGGAATCTTTCCTTAACAAAATTTTATTCTGATCAATTAATGATTTTTAATCATGTTCGTTAGATCTTTGATCCAACGGTTGGGAACGTTTAGTTCCGGCGCTAGCGCTCCCGTGCTTTGCACGTGGTGCGCTGCTTAGAGTGCAGCGCACTTAGCGCTAGCGCTTACGTGCTTTACACGTAGTGCGCTGCTTACAGTGCAGCGCTCTTAGCGCTAGCGCTTATGTTCTTTGCACATAGTGCGCTGCTCAGAGTGCAGCGCTCTTTGCGTTAGCGCTCATGTGCTTTGCACGTGAGCGCTGCCTCAGAGTCTTTGACTCTCTCAGCGCTGGTGATGCTATGAAGCGCTGCTTCATTTCAAAATTTAAAATTTTCAACAGAGCTTTGCTCTGATTGGGGGAAACAGCGGCCGAGTAGCTTTCTGCTCGGTCCATCCACAGCGAGCAGCTTCCTGTCCAGCTATTTTGCGGATCCAAAGCCGTCACTACGAGGCGGCCGAGTAGCTTCCTGCTCGGCCTATCCGCAGTGGGCATCTTCCTGCTCGGCTGCGCTGTGGACCCGAACCCCTGCCACACTCAGATCCGAGGGACGCCGATCTATTTGTACTTGGAGTTCATATTTGGTGTTCGCTTGTCCCACGTCACCTCGACTCCGGGGAGAAGGAGGTACATTGATCTATTTTTACCTAGAGTTCATATTTGGTGTTCGCTTATCCCACGTCACCTCGACTCCGGGGCCAGGAGGGGCACCGATCTATTTGTACTTGTGTTCATATTTGGTGTTCGCTTGTCCTACACCACCTCAACTTCGGGGGAGGAGGGACACCGATCTACCCATGCTTGTAAATATACAAGAATAGAAGTATTACAGTCAGGCACATCAAAGACGAGATAAAAATACTTTATTAATATTTCAAATTATTTACAAGGTATTAAAAGCTCCTTAGCTTTACAAAATGCCCGAAGGCTGCAGAAATTTAAAAAAAAGGGAAAAAATAGAGAACGAGGCGGACGGCGGCTTCAAACCACCTTCGCAGCCGGGACCTCCCCACCTCCCCCCTGTTAATCGCTTCCATCAGGAGCCTCGATTACGACCGCAACTCTGCGCTTCCACCTGGGGCCTCGCCTCCTCCCACTGGCTCGGCACTGCCATCCTGGAGCACCTCTTCGACAAAGGGATACCTTGCATGAAGCTCTTGGTCGTCGAACCCAGGCATAGCTTCTTTGACTGCGTCGATGGCGTTGTGCCACCCGACGTCCGCAGAGTCGGCAAGGTCGACATAGAATTGGTTGGAAGCCTTATACTCCTCCACGGTCTTTTCCGCCCTGCCCTTGGCATGCTTCGCCGCTTCGTGGGCCTTCCGGATATCCCTCTTGAATGAGTCTCTCTGCCACTTCATGGCATCATAGAGCCCATTGATCTCCTCCATCTTGGCCTAAATAGCCCGATTGGAATTGATCAGGAGCCGGTGAGACTCCTTCATTTTTGTGACCGTCAGGCCCTTCACGACCAAGCCCAAGTCCAGGGAGGCCGCCTTGTCCTCCGCCTCTTTCAACTTGGCAAGGAGCTCTTTCTCACGCGAGGAAGACTCTCTGGCCTTTTTTTATCGCCGGGGCCACTTTCTTGGCCTCCATAGTGATAAGAAGGACGCAATGCTGGAGAACCTATGGAAAAACACAAACTATTTTTAGAAGCTAAACAGAGGAAAAAACACTTAGGAATTTTTAGAAAATTACCAACCTGAACGGCCTCCTGAGCTATCGCCGCAACTTGGGCCTCTATGATGCCTCGGGGAATCTTGGCCCCTACCGCCTTCTCCATGTCTGCTACTAAGCTGTCGGCCATAGAAAGCCCCGAAGGCACCTCGATGCAGAAGTCTCCCTCCTGCAACTGTATTCCGGCCGAGGGTGGCCGGGAAACTACTCTCTTCTGCCTCTTGAGCGGAGACTCAGCAGAGGATGACACTTCTGTCATGGCCTAAGGTGCCACGGAGACCTTGGCGTTCCTCCGGGACGGGACGGGGCCATAGAGACCTTGGCGAAAGGGGCTTGACGGGGGACCATGCTAGGTGTGGGTTTGGACGAGCTAGCGCTGTATCCCTTCCTCCCCTGCGCCTTGACAGCCATAATTTTCGAACGATCCATCAGCTTTGGAGAAGAAAATGGAAGAAAGAGGTTAGCAACAGGAACGACAATATCTTGTCAAGCCTAAATTAATCGGCGAAACCCTAACTTACCCCCGAAGCACGTGGGACTGAGTCCCGCCCAGCTCAAAGCCTGCTCGAAAAGCAGGATATCAGTCCGCTGGATTGGTTCCTATTGCGACACTATCCTGGCCTCTGGGGCGTTAGATGACCCGTGAGTAATCTGCCCTGTGCTATTTGGTAGGCACTGGTTAATCCTCTCCCTCCGGAGGACCGACGAAAAGAAACTTCTCCTTCCACTCATGGATGGAAGAAGGGACGACCTCTACCTCTGACCCAGCCGCCTTGCCCTTAGGTTTTTTTAAAAGAGAGATACACCCTACTCGGTTCGTCATTGCTAGTGCCGGGGTGATTTTTGTAACGAAGAAAGGAAGGAAGAAGACTCAAGTTGAAGGAGATCTGATCAATCTTCAACCGGACTAGAAACACGAGGAGGATTCTCCACGAGTTCGGGGCTAGCTGGCCTAGGGCTAGACGGAAGCAATGAAGTACGACACACATCTCGGATGAGAAGGGCAGACGCATTCTTGCTCGGAACACTTCCAGGTACATGGCAATGTCATTGCTCTGTACCTGGTCTTCCCGCTCTCCCTCATTGGCCAGATGAAGTGAATAGCCAGAGGATGTGGAAGCGAGCCCGGATATCGGAAAGCTCGTCTAGGCGATTCAATATCGAGGGCGCATCACAAATATTTTCGATGCACACCTTGGGGGCCCTCTTCGCTACTCGATAACGAATTACAAGGGCATCACCACCCCTTGGGGGCAAGCCCAACACAGAGGAAGAAGAACTACCTCGGCTATCGAACGCCGAGGAGGAAGAAGAAGACTCATTGGACTCGACTTCAGAAGCAGAAGCCTCATCGCCCGACTCGACCTCAACTATATCAATGGAAACTTCGGAAGAAGACATTTAATCTGATTCAAGGAAAGATTGGCCGAAGAAGGGTTTTGGGCTGGGGGTCTGACCTATGCAATGGAGCGTTAGGCAATGTTCAGATGGCAGGAGACAACTAAAGCAAAACGTCTACCAAGGAATAGCCTCCCCTATTTATATACTTGGCATAAACCATTCAACGGCCCAAATGCATTCCCGCTGCAACGAAGAATCGCACCCAACGGCCACGAGGACGCCACGTGGCAACCGATCATTGGACACTTCATCCCTCATGCGGATCCAACCGACAGATATAATACCTCACGGTCCACCACTCTATTGCGGCCATGTGGCTCGAAGATCAATGGCATGAGCAAGAGAAGCGACGTCACAGTTATGGCGCCACCGTTTCTCCGATTCTCTGACGTCATCGAGGATACGCGCAGAAATTAAGTCCCTTCATGATCCGCCACGTAGACCCAGGAATCGAAGATGCACAGCCGCCAAACACTATGTCGTTCCAAACAACCCCTACAATGAATCCTCGGCTCCAAGCTGAACATTGAAGACCGAGCAGACCACTCTCGACCTGACCCATGAATAGGTCGGAATGAGAGTGGTGTAAGTCGATATCGCACACCCTATATAGTATATGGGGAGGCGGAATTTTTAAACATCAATTTTGTAGCAAGCAACATCGACCTAAATCCAAGATCTCATCGGAAACCCTAACTAGCATGACTCAAGAAGGTTCTAATTTACTATGAAGTGATTTATACCTTCGTGTCCAAGTCCTTCGGGTCTTCTTATCCTCTTCTTAAGCTCCTTGAGTGTACAGATCGAGCTTGGTGATCGGCCTCCTTGTGTCAAAGAAGATCCACCCAAGAGTTTTTAGTTCAAGCTCTAACCTCTAAAATGAGGTAACTAAAGTACCTAGTATACTAATCTATGTAGCTTAGGAGATGTATAGAATTATTATAGATTAATTTGTCTCAAATACCCTAGGTTTCTCAACTCATGAAAGTGTTTGGGGTTGAGGGAGAAAAAGAGAGCCAAGGAGGAGTGTGTTTAAGAGCTCATGAGAATGAAGAATGGCTAGCTTCCTTTGATAACTATGAAACATATCACATTATATATAATCATCACAATCATTCAACCATGCCTCAATAGTGATCATAATCATTCAACCATGCCTCAATAGTGATCATAACCATGTTAGCCATGCTTGAATAATGATGAATGTAACACCTCATACCTCCACCTCATTATCCATTTAAGTAAATGGATTAAATCACAAATGAGGTGTCTTCTTCTAGAAGCACTCTTGTGAAATTACAAGAATACCCCTCATCGTATATACATACCCGTATTCGTATTCCGAAAAATACGAATACAAAGAGATGAAAATAATCCAATACTATAATACTAGAATGTGGCTTAATCCTAAGCCGCTAGTATTATCCGTCCGATCAAAAATACGTGTAGCCTCTACATGTATATGATCGAAACCCTGCACGTAAAACCATACGGTCTCTACATCATTTCGCTTAAACTAGGAAAACTCTCTGTGTGGGACTCTAAAGACCCGACAGTACGCTGGCAGTGGGTTTAACCACAAGCACGTTGGTGGCACTAGCTATACGTAACGACTACCCAGGTACATGTCGAAAAGAAGGCCGATGAGCAAACCCGTCCGAACTCCTAGTAAGCCTGTCCGTGACAATCTCCATGCAGTCCGGTCTGTTCGTCTGAGAGTATCGCATGTAAGGTCTAGAGGGGTGGAAAAAATGTCAGACCCCTAATAAACAGACAAGTCATGTTGGTGTGGCTTAAGACCATCCGAGAATCTACTGGTCCAACCACCAGTAATTCTCAATCCGCCCTAGCCAGGGACTTATGGTGTTGACAAAACGATCACAGCGCGACAACGACTCCCTATATCCGGAGAGACGAATCCCCAACAGTCGCTTACTGCCTCCATATGGCTCGGGACTATACCCAACTAATACTTGTTTGCATGACTCAGTAAAGCCGTGGTAGGGTAGTAATCAAAGCACAGTGGGAACTCACACGAGGCAAATGACGACCTCAGGTTGATAGACTATCTGCACTCATGTCATCAGAGAACTACTATCTGACATTAGTTATAATACCATCTAGCCAGTCCTCGGCGAGTCTTGTCCGGTGTACTCACACCAGTGAGCACCTGTATACAATCTTAGGTGCACCTCACCAATGGCTGTGGGACCAATCCATCGCCCCTCGTCAGGGTCTAGATATGTATACACTAGTCTACTCTGGAGTATTGATGCCTAATCTCGATACTCCTATGACTAGGGACACTTTTAAGGATGTGCCTATTTATTACCCAGCTCCCACAAGTATGAATGCCATCATAACACTGGTAATCAGGCAAAGATCCTACGGGCTTTATCAACATGTGTACAAGACATGAAATACAAAGTAAAACCATCACATGTTAAGATAAAGACAAACCAAATAACGTACTATCATATCGAGTAAGATTATCCTATATATACATATCCCTAGCATCATATACAATGAAGGCCTCTAGGGCATACATATCCAACAATCTCTCACTTGCACTAAGGCCTGTAATTGGCGCAATAAGTACCCACTATCTGCACTAGAGCCAGTTGCTGGCGTACCGCATGACCAACATTTCGAACAGTCTCTCGAACTGGACTTGAGGGATGGCCTTGGTGAATGGATCTGCCATGTTGTCTTTCGTATCCACTTTCCGCACCTCGATCTCCTGGTGATCCACGATCTTCCTGGTCAGGTGATACCGCTTTAAGATATGTCTGGATTTCTGATGGGACCGTGGTTCCTTTGCCAAAACCATGGCTCCATTGTTATTATAATACAAAGGTATTGGATCAGCAATGGATGGAACCACCTGGTGTTCAGTAATGAACTTCCTCATCCAGACTGCCTCTTTTGCGACATCACATGCAGCGATGTACTCAGCCTTCATCGTCGAATCTGCTATGGTGTCCTGTTTGAAACTCTTTCAACAGACCGCCCCTCCATTTAGGGTAAACACATAATCCGATATGGATTTAGGGTCATCCTTGTCACTTTGGAAGCCAGGATCGGTAAAAGCCTCGATCTGGAGGTCCCCATTACCGTACACCAGGAACATCTCCTCAGTTCTTCTGAGGTACTTAAGAATGTTCTTTACTGCTATCCAATATTTCTCACCTGGGTTAGACTGATACTTGGTTACCACGCTAAGTGCGTAAGCTACATCTGGTCTGGTACATAACATCGCATACATTATCAACCCTATCTTCAAAGCGAGGGTACTATGGTTATGCGAGCCCTCTCCTCATCAGTTTTGAGAGACATCTCTTTGGAGAGGGTGATTCCATGACAAGCGGGAAAATTGCCGCACTTAGAATCTTCCATACTAAACCTCTTTAGTATGGTGTCAATGTACCTCACCTGTGAAAGTCCCAACATTCTTTAGATCTATCACGATAGATTTTAATTCCCAGAATGTACAAGGCATCACCCAGGTCTTTCATAGAGAACTTCTGTGACAAGAACAGCTTGGCCGATTGTAGCATAGGAATATCATTTCCTATCAGGAGAATGTCATCAACGTATAAAACAAGGAATACCACAGTTCTCCCTATAATTTTTTTATAAATACAAGGTTCATCTACATTTTTGATAAAGTCAAATTATTTGACCGTCTCATCAAAGAAGATGTTCCAACTCCGCGATACTTGCTTTAATCCATAAATGGATTTGAGCAACTTGCACACCTTTTCGCTGCTCCCACTGTCTACGAAGCCTTCTGGTTGATCCATGTAAACACACTCTTCTAAACTTCCATTTAGAAAGGCGGTTTTAACATCCTTATGCCAGATGTCATAGTCATGGAAGGCAGTAATGGTGTTTCCCCCAATCAGAGCAAAGCTCTGCTTTGAATTTCAAAATTCAAAAATTGAAGCAACGCTTCAGATCCCGTGCGCTGCGCACTGCGCGCCACGTGTCAAAAGCAGACACGCCAGCTCCAGGAGCGCTGCGCCCTAGGCAGCGCACCCCCAATCAGAGCAAAGCTCTGTTTCAAAATTTAAATTTTAAAAGTTGAAGCAACGCTTCAGATCCAGCGCTCTGCGCTGCGCGCCACGTGTCAAACACAGACGCGCTAGCGCGGTTGCGCTGCGCGCCACATGTCAAGAACGGGTGCGCTAGCGCAGTTGCGCTGCGCTCTGCGCTACGCACCACGTGTCAAACGCAGGTGCGCTCGCGCCAAGTGCGCCAGCGCTGGAATTAAAAAAATTCCCCACCGTTAGATCAAAAAATCTAATAATAATAAATTATTAATTAATCAGAATTAAAATTCTGTTCTAGAAAGATCTTTCCAATCTTGTTGAAAACAAGAAGATTGCCTTCTGTAAAACAGAAGCCCTAGGATCAAAGATCTAACGGTGGGGAAACATCCCCAAATCAATCAGAGAAAAATCTCTTCAACTAATTTAACAAATCAATTGGCCCTATATAAAGGCCCCAAGACTTCAAGTCTCAGATAGAAAAAACCCTCTGCAAACTTTGAGAAAAACTCAAAGAGAAAGAAAGGCAAGCCTTTGATGAAAGATGATCATTTCTTCATCTTTAAAGGTAAAGAAATATGTTCTTGAATAACAGAGATGAAATCATCTCATTAAAAAAGAAGAACCCTCTTCTAAAAGGATCAGAGATCTAAGAACAAGATCAATGTCTTTAATAAAAAAGAAAAGATCAAAAAGATCTAATCATAAAAAGACTAAAAGAAGTACTTCGTTCACAGATCTTTTGATCTATAAAGGCAGAGCCTTTTCATAAAAAAACAAGAACTTTGGTTCTTGGATCTTGAGGCAAGGCCTCATTTGAAGAACAAAAACTTGTTCTTTGATCTTAAATTTGATCTGATGCGCTTTGCGGTACTGGAAAGTGTTTTGCACTCTTGAACTGCGCCTTTGCGCTCCTTGGACCGGCGCTCAGCGCCAAAACATGCCACGTGTCAACCACAGACACAGCTTGCGCTTTGCGCTCCTGAAAATAGAGCACTGCGCTCTTGGGTTGGCGCTTAGCGTCAAGCGCGCCACGTGTCATTCACTGGCGCACCCACGAACCAGCACAGTGCGCTCATGAATTAAAAGCGCGGTGCGCTAATAAACCGGCGCTTAGCGCTGAGCGCGACACGTGTCACCTTCGCATGCGCTAGCGCAATACGCTCTTTAATTGGCGCAAAGGGCCTGACGCGCCACGTGGCGCACTATATGAACACCATTTTGCTCCTGATAAATGCTATGCATTTAATTGCATCCAATATCAGAGCCCAATGCTTAGCATTATTAAAAAGGGCCGAGCCCAAATAAAGGCTTAATAGCCAGAACAAAAAATAAAATGTTAAAACATTTTAATTGGACTTAGCCCAATTCTGGCCATAAGTCCTCAACTTATTTTGAATTGAGAACATCTGCTCTTTCGACCAAACCACCTCGGTTCAAGGGTACATCTCTTTACTCCTCTGATATCTGTCGTTGTAATCCTTCAACGTCGTCAGAGAGGTGACGGGTTCCGACAACCACACGTTACTACGAACTGTGGGGTCCTTAAACTCATGGACTATGATGTCCTTAACCTCGACCGTGATGTCTTAAAACTAATATCGGACTGTGGAGTCCTTAAAACCATGGACTATGATGTCCTTAACCTCGACCGTGATGTTTTAAAACTAACTTCGGACTGTGGAGTCCTTAAATCCATGGACTATGATGTCCTTAACCTTGACCGTGATGTCTTAAAACTAATGTTGGACTGTGGAGTCCTTAAATCCACGGACTATGATGTCCTTAACCTCGACCGCGATGTCTTAAAACTAACAATGGACCGTAATGTCCTTAAACATGTTAAAAGCAAATCATACGTGGAACACCTCGAGCATCTGAAGATCGTATTTCAACGTCTTCGGCAATACAACTTGAAGATGAACCCTCTCAAATGCGCGTTCGGGGTTTCCTCGGGCAAATTCTTAGGATTCATCGTCCGACACCGAGGTCTCGAGATAGATCTGTCCAAGATCAAGGCGATTATGGAAATGCCTCCGCCAAGGACTCTCAAGCAGCTGCGGTCTCTCCAAGGAAAGCTCGTATATATCCGGCGATTTATAGCCAATCTCTCAGGCAAGTGTCGTCCTTACAGTCACCTGATGAAAAAGGGGACCCCGTTCGTCTGGGATCACAAATTCCAAGGCGCGCTGGACGAAATCAAGCAATACTTGCAGAATCCGCCAGCACTAGCTCTCCGGTCAAGGGAAAGCCCCTTATTCTTTATACAACAGCCCTCGAAGGTTCCTTAGGTGCATTATGGGCATAAGAGAACGACCAAGGGAAAGAAAGAGCTCTCTATTACTTGAGTCGAGTTCTCCTGGGGGCAGAAAGCAATTATTCTCCCATTCAAAAACACTGCCTGGCGTTGATCTTCGCGATAACGAAGCTCAAGCACTATGCATTGGCGCATGAAGTCCGTCTCATATCGAAGGTGGATCCTCTCAAATATTTGATGTCAAAAGCCATATTGACGGGACGGCTCGCTAAATGGGCCTTGCTCTTGATAAAGTTCTCAATAACTTATCATCCTCTTAAGACAGTGAAGGCTAGGCCATCGTCGACTTCCTCGCCGAGCATCTGATACCGGCCGATTCCCCTTTGAATTGCGAACTGCCAGACGAACATGCGTTTGATGTGATCGACGGAAGTGGTACCCGGTGGGAACTTTATTTCGATGGAGCATCCTCCATGAAGAAGCGCAAACAAAGCACCCCCATAATCAAATCAGGGGTAGGCCTCATCTTCGTAACTCCGCAAGGAGGGATAATGCGCTTTGCTTTCTCCTTAACAGAGCCGAGGACAAACAATGAAGCCGAGTATGAAGCTTTGATAGCAGGTCTCGAGATCGCCATCGACGTGGGAATCGAAAACCTGTTTATATACGGAGACTCCCAACTGTCGTCAGCCAAGTAAATGGCGACTACCAAACGCGTAAACCAGAGTTGGTAAAATAAGGCGAAAGGGTACAACAGCTGCTGACCCAAATACCTTCCTATATCTTGGAAAGCATACCGCCTGCAGAAAATAGAAAAGCGGATGCACTAGCTAAGCTCGCTAAAGAATTGGCTGACGAAAACCTCGATGACATAAGAATCGTGGTACAAAGCCGTCGGGTTCTTGCTTCGGCAGAAATATCTCTAGAGTCATCCGAAGAAAAGGAAGCGACCGAGCAAATGGATTTACAAGTAAAAGACCAAGAGAAGGTTGAAGATTGGAGAGAAGTATTCATAGACTACTTCAAATCCCGTCGAACGCCTGAAGACGCGTCCTCAAAACATCAGCTCATGAAGCGAGCCCTATCTTTTGCCTTCGTCAATGATACTCTGTACAAGAGATCATTTGATTCTCTATGGTTAAGATGCCTGGGACCTGAAGATGCAAAAAGAGTCATCCAAGAAGTTCACGACGGACTCTGCGGTTCTTACCAAGCCGGACCGAAGATGAAGTTGAAGATCAAACGGACGGGCTACTACTGGCCCACGATGATTCAGGACTTCCTCGAGTATGCGAAGAAATGCCACTCATGCCAGATTCATGGGGACTTTATCCGCCAGCATCCAAATCCACTACATCCAACGGTGGCTAGCTGGCCGTTCGAAATGTGGGGAATTGACATAATCGGCCCCATCGAGCCAGCATCGTCCAGAGGACATCGATTCATTTTGGCGACAACTGATTACTTCTCCAAATGGGCAGAAGCAGTACCGCTGAGGGAATTGAAGACGGAGAATATCCTTCACTTTTTCAAGACGCACATCATTTATCGGTTTAGAACTCCGAGATGGATCATCTCCGATAACGGGCCAGCCTATAGAAGCCACAAGATCAGACGCTTCGCACAACAGCATAACATAGACTGGAAATACTCCTCAGTTTATAATCCTAGAGCTAATGGTCTAGCTGAGGCTTTCAATAAGACCTTGACAAAGATCGTGAAGAAGACGGTGTCCCGAAATAAGAAGGAATGGCACGAGAGACTGCATGACGCTCTCTGGGCGTATCGAACTACGTTCAAGGCGGCCACGAACACAACGCTGTACACGTTGGTATTCGGTACAGAAGAGGTACTCCCCCTCGAGATAGAGTTACCCTCTCTACGAGTGGCGGTTCATTATGAGCTAACGGACGAAGAGAATGCTCATCTTCGGCTTGAGGAACTCGATGCCCTTGATGAAACCTGGCTCCTGGCGCAGCAAAATCTGGAAGCTTATAAAGAAAAGATGACGCGCTCATATGAAAGATTGACCAGGCTGAGGACATTCCGCCAAGGCAAACTCATGCTAGTGGTCAAAAAACCTATGATCCACAATCGCGCCAAGCGGGGAAAATTCGAGCCGAACTATAAAGGCCCGTACATCATAAACAAGGTCTACCAGGGTGGAGCCTATCTACTCATGGACATGCATGGTGAAAGACCTTTCAGGCCAATAAACGGTCGCTTCCTGAAGAAATACTAAGCTTGATGAGTCATGGCCTAGGTCAATGATAGATGACGACGACTATGTCCGCTCGCTATTTTCCTAAGCCCAAACTCTATCAGTAGTAACCGGCTTCCTTTACAACGGACCGAAACGTCCTTAAAAATAACAACGGACCGAAACATTCTTAAACTAACCACGGACCGAAACGTCCTTAAACTAACGACGGACCGAAACGTCCTTAAACTAACGACGGACCACTATATCCTAAAACTAGCTGTTGACCGAGATGTCGATAAACTACGGTGGATTGCAGCATCCCAAAGCTGATACAAAATAAAAAAAAGGAATAAAAAAAGGGAGAAAACGGTATGTCCATAAGCAAAATGGGCACGGATGAAAACCCTAAAGGGCTCCGTGAGTAAAAACAGCAGGGCTACCGGCGAGTGTTTGTGAAAACCCGAAAGGGCGCAACCTCGTTATATAAAAAAAAGAAAGAGAATAAAAAAAGAGAGAATAAAAAAAAAAGAAAACGGTATGTCCATAAGCAAAACAGGCACGGATGAAAACCCGAAAGGGCTCCGTGAGTAAAAATAGCAGGGCTACCGGCGAGTGTTTGTGAAAACCCGAAAGGGCGCGACCTCGTTAAAAGACACTTACAGGGTCCTCTCGACCTTGTGAGGAGAAACCACCCGCGTGAGATCCTTACGACTCACAAGGGAGCAGCACACTTAGGGATCCCCACGATTCCTAAGGAGAAATTACACTTGCGAGATCCTCACGACTCGTAAGGAGAATCCTCTTATGAGACCCTCACGGCTCATAAGATTTGAAAGTCTTAAGCTACAGAGACCTAAACCTGTTCTTAAGCAACTCCCACAACCTCCGATACTGCCCTACAAGTGGTGCAACACTGACCCTTGTATACAATTTACGGGCACGAATAAACATTTCCCTAGCAAAGCCCCATCCGTGACTAGAGATATGTTCGCACGGTGAACAACCCTTGTTAGTCCTCTCGACTTATAAGGAGAAAACTCTCTTGTAAGATCCTTACGACTTACAGGAGAACATGCACTTTGGAATCCTCACGACTCCTAAGGAGAAAACACACCTACGAGATCCTCATGGCTCGCAGGGAAAAATACCTTTATGAGACCCTTACGGCTCATGAAGTCAAAAGCCTTAGTCGACAGGATCCTAACCCTGTTCGCTAAGCCACCTTTGTTCGATATCGACAGAGGCAAATGATGTTTCGCTCCTGGCAATATTCCAGTTGTAGAGGTGCTGATGCCGAAATCGGTTTCTAATTCCAAGCTTGCAGCAAAAAGCTTGCAAGCCACACATGCATACGAAATAGCCGAAATGATGGGGCAACTTGCAACAAAATCAGCAAGTAAAAAATGTATGCATGCAAAATAGCCGAAATGATTGGGCAACTCGCAATAAAAAGCAGCGAGTAAGAATAAAATAAATAGCCGAAATGATTGGGCACCGCGCAAAATAGCCGAAATGATTGGGCAATCGCGACCTTCGCGATATAAAAGCTGAAATGATAGAGCATCGCGGAAAGAAATAAAATAAAAATGAAATTTATACCCTACAGGTGATGTTACATTAATCCCTGTATACAATCCAGGGGTGAAAACAAAGAAGGAATCACACTCCTCCTTCCCAGGTTTCATCAGAAGAAGAAGCTAAATCTAGATGGGTCACAGATAGCCTGGAGATCATCTCAACATTCGTCTCAGCAGACACAACATAAAGCAAAGCAGAACAGCGGCAACTCCCAGTCCCATGACTCGGCGGTGTACAGATGACCGAGAGTCAAATCCCAACTCCGTGAAATGTGGATATAATCAACAAATTTCCTGGTTACGTGGAACGCGGATAACGTCACTTCTGACCCCGTAAAAAACGTCCAGAGCGGAGCCAAGTCCTCGCCGAACACTACAGTGAACCCGTGGGAAGCATCTAGAGCAAATTCCCTGGTTACGTGGAACGCGAATAACGTCACTTCTGACCCCGTGAAAAATGTCCAGAGCGGAGCCTAGTCCTCGCCAAACAAGGCAGTGAACCCGTGGGAAGCATCTAGAGAAAAATTCTTGGTCACGTGGAACGCGGATAACGTCACTTCTGACCCCATGGAAAACGTCCAGAGTGGATCCTGGTCCTCGCAGAGCACGGTAGTGAACCCATGTGAAGCATCCAGAGCGGAGCCTGGTCCTCGCCGAACACGGCAGTGAACCTGTGGGAAGCATCCAGAGCAAAATTCCTGGTCATGTGGAACGCGGATAACGTCACTTCTGATCCTGTGGAAAACGTCCAGAGCGGATCCTGGTCCTCGCAGAGCATGACAGTGAACCCGTGTGAAGCATTCAGAGCGGAGCCTGGTCCTCGCCGAACACGGCAGTGAACCCGTGGGAACCATCCAGAGCAAAATTCCTGGTCATGTGGAACGCGGATAACGTCACTTCTGACCCCATGGAAAACGTCCAGAGCGGATCCTGGTCCTCGCAGAGCACGGCAGTGAACCCGTGTGAAGCATCCAGAGCGGAGCCTAGTCCTCGCCGAACACGGCAGTGAAGCATCTAGAGCAAAATTCCTGTTCCTCGCAGAGCACGGCAGTGAACCCGTGTGAAGCATCCAGAGCGGAGCCTAGTCCTCGCCGAACACGGCAGTGAACCCGTAGGAAGCATCTAGAGGAAAATTCCTAGTCACGTGGAACGCGGATAACGTCACTTCTGACCCCGTGGAAAACGTCCAAAGCGGATCCTGGTCCTCGCACACCACGGCAGTGAACCCGTGTGAAGCATCCAGAGCGGAGACTGGTCCTCTCCAAACACGGCAGTGAACCCGTGGGAAGCATCCAGAGCAAACATCGGACTGTGAGGTCCTTAAACTCACGGACTATGATGTCTTTAACCTCGATCGTGATGTCTTAAAACTAACAATCAACCGCAATGATTTTAAACTAATTTTACCTTGGTTCAAGGGTACGTGTCTTCACTCCTTTGATATTTGTCGTTGTAATTCCTCAACGTCTTCAAAGAGGTGACGGGTCCCAACAACCACACATTGCACGGACTGTGGAGTCCTTAAATCCATGGACTATGATGTCCTTAACCTCGACCGTGATGTCTTAAAACTAACATCGGACTATGGAGTCCTTAAATCCACGGACTATGATGTCCTTAACCTCGACCGTGATGTCTTAAAACTAACAACGGACTGTGGAGTTCTTAAATCCACGGATTATGATGTCCATAACCTCGACCGTGATGTCTTAAAACTAACATTGGACTGTGGAGTCCTTAAACCCATGGACTATGATGTCCTTAACCTTGAACGTGATGTCTTAAAACTAACGTTGGACTGTGGAGTCCTTAAATCCACGGACTATGATGTCCTTAACCTCGACCGTGATG
This sequence comes from Agapanthus africanus, assembly GCA_030015575.1. Lineage (NCBI taxonomy): Eukaryota > Viridiplantae > Streptophyta > Magnoliopsida > Asparagales > Amaryllidaceae > Agapanthus > Agapanthus africanus. The sequence goes on along the minus strand of JASDDO010000008.1, from coordinate 435,052,456 downwards.
TCTTAAAACTAATATTGGACTGTGGAGTCCTTAAACCCACGGACTATGATGTCCTTAACCTTGACCGTGATGTATTAAAACTAACATCGGACTTTGGAGTCCTCAAATCCACGGACTATGATGTCCTTAACCTCGACTGTGATGTCTTAAAACTAACATTGGACTGTAAGGTCCTTAAACTCATGGACTATGATGTCCTTAACCTCGACCGTGATGTCTTAAAACTAACATTGGACTGTGAGGTCCTTAAACTCACGGACTATAATGTCCTTAACCTCGACCGTGATGTCTTTAAACTACGGTATCCTGGAAAACGTCCAGAGCAGGGCCTGGCCCTCGCCAAACACGGCAGTGAACCCGTGGGAAACATCCAGAGCAACCCCTGACTCCGTGAAATGTGAATAAGAACAACTTCATCCATCACTTGCGGGTCCTCACGACTCATAAGGGAGTAAATTCTCTTGAGAGATCCTTACGACTTTCAAGAGAAAACACACTTAGGAATCCTCACGATTCTTAAGGAGAAATTACACCTACGGGATCCTCTCGACCGGTAGGGAGAAAATTCTTTATGAGACTCTCACGACTCATAAAGTTGAAAAGTCTTAGGTGACAGATCCTAACCCTGTTTTCTAAGCCATCACCACTCTACAACGAGCCCAAGACTGATAGCTATACGCTATCTACAGACCGCACTTGCTAAAGTCACATGGCAAACAACACAGCAAGAAAGAAGAAAGCAGAGAAGTGATACAAGAAATTACGAAGAACGTGTATCTTTTATTCATGAATTCGAGTGGGTACAAAATACATCATATGAAAGAATAAAAGAACAAATACATTTTATTCAAAATTAAAAATGGTACAAAATTTTTATTGAGAGGAAAACGCTTTCAATAGTCCAGTCAGCCGCTCGCGCATTTCCCTCAGCCCCTCTTCCTGATCAACTGCTGTGGCCAACTCTGCTTTGACCTGGGCTCACTGCTGCAAGTAAGATGAGAGTTGTTCCTCGACGGCCCGCTGAGCTGCTTCACGATCTTGTGCATCCCGCTCAACGACATCAAGCTTCTGCCTCAATGTTAACCCATCAGAGATACATCGCAGAAGGCCTTCGAAGATAACTTTCAACCGAGCAGCGTTCGTGTCGACCTCAGCATGTAGTCGAGCAGACTCGCTTGAAGTTTCCTTACATTCCCTTCGCTTTAAAGCCACTTCTTGTTCAAGACGGCGGAAGTAAGAAGCGCTCTGCTCGATCCATGCCACCCGTTGAGTGCTCATAGCCAGAATCTCAGGTGCGGGATGCTTAAGCTCAAACTCATGCATGCAAGCCTCGATCTCCCGGCAGCGATTAACCCAAGACTCAACGACGCCCTCACCATGAAAGTTCATGAGCGTCGCCAGCATAGGGTTAACCTCTGCGGCAAAATCCGCAGCAGATGTGGGAGTCTCTGCGTCAAACTCCTCGATATACTCGCTCAGCATGCGTAGGCTGGTCACAGCACCTTTGGATGATGGACGCCTGAAAAAGGGCCCGGCCGGCATTATAATACGAGACTCGAACGGGGCTGGAGTCCATGTGATTGCTGCAAAATAGATCATAATCAGAGATCGGTTCAGGAAATAAAGAAAACACGCAAAAAGTAGAATCTACTATACCGGCTGTAGCAGGGGGCAGAGCTGGGAGTACTGGTGGCGCAACGACAACATCGTTTCCCCCTTCAATTCGTAGGGCTACAAGCAATATGAAGAAGAGTTAGCAGTAATACGGCTGCCCGTTGAAGAAAAGGACGTTGTTTAGAAATACTCACCTATACCAGCAGGTGGACTAATCTTTGACAAGACAGAGAAGTGTGGGTGCAACACCTGGTACAGGTGGTCAAAAAGGACTCCTCCAAAGACGCAATAGTGCAACGTCAGTACGTAAGTTGTACAGCTCAAAAAATAAGACTGATGAGTCACGAATCTGTACCTTCCAGCATCTGCGACGGTACGAAAGAAGGTAGAGGGGTGGACACCGTTAGGGCGGTAACCGACGGCACTGTCTCGAGTAGCTCGACATCAACACTAGCCGCACCTGCATTTGAAACAAGATAAACCTTATCAGGAGGGATTGCAGAATAAAAAAAGGGGCGGTGACCCAAAATTTACCTGATAAGTCGCCAGCCGGAGCCGTGACGAGGGCGTCACTTGATACAATGGTGGCATCTCCCTCCTCCGTTGGGGTAGTCTCACCTCCTGTCGCCTCATCCCCTGACTCCACAGGAGCCGTCGTCACGCTTGCGACGCCGGGAGACGACAAGGAACCGTAGGCAGGGAGAGCGATAATCGGAGCGGTGCATGACTCTTGAGAAAGAGCGGACATCTCGTGCTCAGCGATCATGCCCGTTTCGCCCGTTACCACCTTGGGCTCAGTGGTCGCAGCCGTCTCGTCCATCACTACCGTAGGCTCGTCCGTAGCAGCCGTTTCATCCACTGATGCCTCAGGCTCGGACGTAGCAGCCGTCTCACCTGCCACCACCTCGGGCTCAACAATGGTAGACATCTCGGGTATAACAGTCGTGACTGTCTCGTCAACCAAGATCTCGGGCCCGGTAATTATGGTTACATCGCCTATCGTCGCCTCGGGTTCAGCGGCTACCTCCTCCACTACCCCCTCAGACTCAACGGTCATCGCCACTCCTTCAGTAAGGCTCGGCCCTGCAGGACAAGATATATAAGAACTGATAGTTTAAAGCTTTGACAACGAAGCCTCAAAACACATTACCTGGGGTTGATTTACCGTTGGCTTCCCGAGCTGCACATGCCGCCCGTCTATGAGCAGTAGACAAGGCGACTGGGAGCTCCTCTGAAGGAGTAGCAGCGGGAATAACGGCGTTTGAACCTGCTCCCGCAGCCAAAGCAGCGCTATGCTCCCTTGCTGCGCGCCTCAGGCGCTTCCTTTCCTCCCGGGCCGTCACGACAGACCATTTGGAAGCTTCCTTCAGCAAGGCGTCGTCGTCCGCATTCAGGGTTACCTCCAGAGCCGTCAAGGCTTCCATCATCAGTTTTTTAAGTAGGGCCTCTTGCGGCAATCCCGAAGAGGCCGGGACTTCGATAGCTGGCCCGAGGAGAATTTCTGCATCGGCTTGCGAGGAAGGTCTTGTGGTCCCTGCGATAAGACAAAGAGAGGGTCAGATTACTCATAAGAAATGGAAGCAGAAACTTAGCGATCCGAAATGTACCAAGGCCTAAGGATGCTCTAAGTCGTTCCTCCTCCTCGAAAGTCTTGAGAGAAGCAGCAAGGGCTTCTTCGGTAGAAATGCCTGTTAAAGAAGGAAAATCGTTAGTCAAAAACAACAATAGAGGTATGATGCAATGACAAAAAAAAATACAACTAACGATTACCTGATTGCGCGAGTTTAGCCAACCACTCGTCGCGCCTTACCAATCGCTCGGAAGCTGCGATGGCAGCCGCCAGATCAGTGTCGTCCGGCGGCGTGAATAGGCCGTCATTGGTCCCGTACTCACTCAAGCCCTCGCTATAAGGAGCATGAGGTTCCTGACCAAATACAACGTCAGTAGAGAGGATCGACTTCTTCTTCCTCTTCTGCGCGCGAACTCTGGTCGCACCCAAAATCAGCTTACGCTTCGTGGGCACCTTGGGACGGCGGGTCCCGATGTCCGAGCCCATGCCGGAATCGGGTGAAACCACGTTTACCGTCTCTTCGGGAGCATGGGGCGCTGATGGCACGTCCACAGGATCGCAGGGCAATCCATACGTGGGGCTTAGCACACGTGGAGGCTCAACTCCAGCATCTCCTCTTAGTGGAGGAGGGACAGGGGTCCTTCGCTTTAAGGGGACGTTGCGATCGTTGGCAGGGGGCGCACTTTTGTGATCAAGCAGCAGCCGCTTCTCTTCCCTGATGACAGCGGCCATCGCGTGCTGATACCAAGCCCCGTATAAGTTGAGGGCCTTTGGAATGCAACTCGGCTCGCTAATGAAGAAGTGGGAGCCCATATTTAACCGCATAAAGTGATGCAGTGCACTCCGTATTCCCTATCTGGAGGCCGCAGGCTCCTCCAAGAACGCCTCCAGTGGGACCCCCTGGTTATAACTTAGCAGCTGGGCAAAACGATGGGGGTTGTATCTCATAAAAAGCGCCGCCTCATTTTTCCTGAATACGAGAAAGCCCGACCTGATGGAGTATAGATGTAGAATCTCCCGGGCTTTCAACATGGAGGCCCCGTCCTTGAAATTTTCGCCAAACGCCAGCACTGTCTTGGAGGTTTTCGGTCCGATTGTCAGGACCTTGTCCGTGAAAGAAATACCCGCTTCGACCGTGCGCAGACGAAGAAGCAACCCCCTAGCCTCCCGCTGAGGCGGATTCACGATAGAAGCATCGATCAGCCGCATAATTCTCGGGAATCTGTATTTCTCGTAAAACGAGGGTCTTTTATGAATACCAAATACCCCGAGCATGTCCATTTCCATCCACAAAGTAAAGTAGTGCATCGGGAAATTGGCGGCTTTCACCCCCAGTTCAGTTGTGTCCGCCGCCACACTAAGACCATGGTACAGGTGGGCCAACCCGGCAATCCCGATGGACAATTGTATACCAGCCACCATTCGATGTGCTGGGTAGAAGACGGACGGCCTCATATAGCGAGGGTGCATGGGAAGCGCGAACCAGCACAACCATAGCCCCAGAAACCCGAGAAAGAAAGTCTCCTCGTCGATGCCCGGAGCAGCGATTTCCGATAAAGGGATGATTGTGGCATCGGGGAGATAAAAGCCTTTTTGATCATCTTCCAATGCTGGTCGACGATCTAAGCTAAAGCCGAAGGGGTCATCAAGCTTGGCAAATTTTTTGCCCCGTTGCGATAGAATCTTCGGTCGAAGAAAACGAGCAACGAAGTCTGCGAAACTAACTCCCCGGCCTCCCGATTCCAAGAAAAGACTCTCATACATATTCAGCACCTTTATCAGACTCGGAAACTGGTGCTGAATAGGGTTCTCTGGCGTTAGGTCCATCACCAACGGCTTGGTGGCAAAAACGTATTCATCCGGAGGAAGAAGCTCCTCATAGTGCTCCCCCTCACTGGCAGAGCGGAGATCTCAGCAAATTATTCCTGAGAGATGGAAACTTCTCTATCCATAAGAAGAAAGGTATGGGTGGGGATGTTCCATTACTCCACGAACGCCTTAATCCACCATGTTGGAGGAGTAGAGTACTGAAACAGCGAGGCGTAAACCGCAGGGTATAGACCGATCTTCAGCAGGTGCACCTTCTTCGCTGACAAAATGTACCTGGCCCACTGCAGATACCCGGCCGAATGTCGAGAGGTCAACCCAATGCTGTAGGGTTTTCCCCAAGGGCGCGACTCGCCCTGGCATATACGTCGCCCCAAAATATCCAAGGCTGCCGACAGCTGCATGGGTATGGCAGCAATCGAAGGTTGAAGAAGACCCTCCGAAGTCCAATTAACGACCTCCACGGCATAGTTCACCGGGGGTACATCTGCATACGAGATCGATGAGATCGGATCCAATGGCGTCGCACAAGAGAAGCTTCGGCGACCTTTGATTATTTGGTCGTACCACCTACCCTACAGGTGAAGGTTTTTGTACTCCGGGTCATAGTCCTTAATAAGAGCAAGAACCTTCCGGTCTACCGGTGCTTCACGGAATCCTCCCTCTGAGCGGAAAAACGGGAACGAGAGATCAGAAGACATGTCGCCTGCAAGAAAAAATGAAATTCAATTATCAGTGTCATAATTTAATTTTAAAAATCCCGACGCTCGGTACTTTAAAAATTTGTACCACACTGCAATGCAGTGGAGAGGGGACCGAAGGGGGACCCACAAAATCCAGATGATAATGCATCAATTAGTAAGACAGCCTCATCATTGGATGAGACTGTCAATTAATGAGGAAATTGTCAAAGAATATTCTCATTGGATGAGAAATCCCTCGGGAGAAGGAGAAAATCTCCCTTTCAGAGCAAAGCTCTATAACAGAGTGGCACTTGTCAAACTCTGGTTACAAAGGAATAAAATTCTTTAAAGAGCCTAGCTCTGTAATGATGATGGAAAATCTATCAAAGATTAATGAAAATTAATTCTTGAGAATTAAAATTCTGGGATCTTAAAGATCCATGAAAAAACACTTAAGAGTTCTTCATCAAAAAATCAAAAGATCTATATTGTCAAAAGAGCAGAGCTCTGACTCATGGGCTAAGAAACCCTAAGAAAAGATCTATTTAGATATATGGGTTCATGAGAGCAAGGCTCTGTTTATGAAACCCTAAAGGGGTTTTCTTTAGATCAAAAGATCTATGAGAGCAAGGCTCTGCTAATGGGTAAGAACCCCAATTTATTAGAATTAATTTAATTTAATTTTTACCTAAATTTAGTAGAGTTCTAACTCTTGAAAGTTCTTGAACAAGAGAGCAAGGCTCTGAATAAAATTCTTAAGAAGAAGATGAAGATAATCTGAGGACCAAGGGTCCTATTTATAGGCGCTGAACCGCATCCTCAACTTCTGAGTTGATCCAAGGGCTCAGATGTTGCCACCGCTGCACTCACGTGTGCGCCACGTGAGCGCAACGGTGGGAGGGCATTTGTTTCCCCCAATCAGAGCAAAACTCTGCTTTGAATTTCAAAATTCAAAAATTGAAGCAACGCTTCAGATCCCGTGCGCTGCGCGCTGCGCACCACGTGTCAAAAGCAGACACGCCAGCGCCAGGAGCGCTGCGCCCTAGGCAGCGCACCCCCAATCAGAGCAAAACTCTGTTTCAAAATTTAAATTTTAAAATTTGAAGCAATGCTTCAGATCCTGCGCGCCATGTGTCAAACACGGGCGCGCTAGCGCAGTTGCGCTGCGCTCTGCGCTGCGCGCCACGTGTCAAGCACGGGTGCGCCAGCGCTGGAATTAAAAGAATTCCCCACCGTTAGATCAAAAGATCTAATAATAATTAATTATTAATTAATCAAAATTAAAATTCTGTTCTAGAAAGATCTTTCCAATCCTGTTGAAAACAAGAAGATTTCCTTCTGTAAAACAGAAGCCCTAAGATCAAAAATCCAACGGTGGGGAAACATCCCCAAATCAATCAGAGAAAGATCTCTTCAACTAATTTAACAAATCAATTGGCCCTATATAAAGGCCCCAAGACTTCAAGTCTCAGATAGAAAAAACCCTCTGCAAACTTTGAGAAAAACTCAAAGAGAAAGAAAGGCAAGCCTTTGAAGAAAAAAGATCATTTCTTCATCTTTAAAGGTAAAGAACTATGTTCTTGAATAACAGAGATGAAATCATCTCATTAAAAAGAAGAACTCTCTTCTAAAAAGATCAGAGATCTAAGAACAAGATCAATGTCTTTAATAAAAAAGAAAAGATCAAAAAGATCTAATCATAAAAAGACTAAAAGAAGTACTTTACTTCATTCACAGATCTTTTGATCTATAAAGGCAGAGCCTTTTCATAAAAAAAACAAGAACTTTGGTTCTTGGATCTTCAGGCAAGGCCTCCTTTGAAGAACAAAAACTTGTTCTTTGATCTTAAATTTGATCTGATGCGCTTTGTGCTACTGAAAAGTGCTTTGCACTCTTGAACTGCGCCTTTGCGCTCCTTAAACCGGCGCTCAGCGCCAAAACATACCACGTGTCAACCACAGACACAGCTTGCGCTTTGCGCTCCTAAAAACAGAGCACTGCGCTTTTGGGTTGGCGCTTAGCGCCAAGCACACCACGTGTCATTCACTGGCGCACCCATGAACCAGCGCAGCACGCTCATGAATTAAAAGCGCGGTGCGCTAACAAACCGGCACTTAGCGCTGAGCGCGAAACGTGTCACCTTCGCATGCGCTAGCGCAATGCGCTTTTTAATTGGCGCAAAGCGCCTGGCGCGCCACGTGGCGCACTATATGAACACCATTTGCTCCTGATAAATGCTATGCATTTAATTGCATCCAATGTCAGAGCCCAATGCTAAGCATTATTAAAAAGGGCCGAGCCTAAATAAAGGCTTAATAGCCAGAACAAAAATTAAAATGTTAAAACATTTTAATTGGACTTAGCCCAATTCTGGCCATAAGTCCTCAAGTTATTTTGAATTAAGCACATCTGCTCTTTCGACCAAACCAGCTCGGTTCAAGGGTACATCTCTTTACTCCTCTGATATCTGCCGTTGTAATCCTTCAACGTCGTCAGAGAAGTGACGGGTCCCGAAAACCACACATTACTACGAACTGTGGGGTCCTTAAACTCATGCACTATGATGTCCTTAAGCTCGACCGTAATGTCTTAAAACTAATATCGTATTGTGGAGTCCTTAAACCCATGGACTATGATGTCCTTAATCTCGACCGTGATTTCTTAAAACTAACGTCGGACTGTGGAGTCCTTAAATCCATGGACTATGATGTCCTTAACCTCGACTGTGATATCTTAAAACTAACGTCAGACTGTAGAGTCCTTAAATCCACGGACTATGATGTCCTTAACCTCGACCGCGATGTTTTAAAACTAACAATGGACCGTAATGTCCTTAAACTAATTATCGACCGCAATGTCATTAAACTAAACAATAGAGCCCAACTGCTCTCTTGTCGGATCTAAACGATCCCGTTAAGTTGATCTTAGTCTAAAATTAGACTAACGTGTCCTTAACAAACGTTTAAGTTGATCTTAGCCTCAAATAAGGCTAACGTATCCTTAAACACAAACCCCCCAAACCTAAATCTAAGAAAGATACGGATTTGGACTAATCCACGTCCTACGGGCGACAACACAAATTAGTCTCCGTATACAATCTACGGGCAACCAAACACAAAAAAAAACCCACGACACAAAGTGACCATCTGGAGAAGGAGAAAGTTGTTACCGCGATGCGGTAGCGTAATTAACTGCAGGGGCTTGCGCCTGCAGGGAAGAGCGTCCCCACAATCAAAAACCCCTCAAACGAGGGGGAATCTGACGAAGTCTGCTACATCGGCCGCATCCGTTTAAACCTTCGATACATGTTGCCATAAATCAACTTGGCATCTTCGGAGAGGTAGACGGATAGCACCAATTTGCATCTGCCCCCAGATTCACGGCAAGACGTCCAGTCTTCCCGGCTTCCGGCGGTGAACAAATGGCAAGTAGGATCCGAATGGATTTAAGCATAGCCACTGGTGAAAAAGTTTCGTCATATTCCAATCCTGGTCTTTGACGAAAACATTTAGCAACAAGTCTAGCTTTGTAGGTTTCTACCTGACCATCTACACCAATCTTTTTTTTGAAGATCCATTTGCATCCTACGGGTTTTACCCCAGCAGGAGCAAAATCCAAAGTCCAAACTTGGTTTGTGTACATAGATTCCATCTCGGATCGCATAGTATCCAGCCACTTCATCGAGTCTTTACTCGTGATGGCTTGCTGAAAACTAGTCGGCTCATCATCATCGATGATGCAATTCTATTGATCCCCGTCTACGAGAAAACCGTAGTATCTCTCGGGATGATGAGATTGCCTACTAGATCTGCGGAGTGGCGTAGGTATGTCCGGTTCTATTGAAATCTCAGGTTCTACTAAGTTTTCAGTAATAGTTTGTGGTTCTGGAATTTCTTCTAGCTCTATTGAGCTCCCACTTATCTTTTTTTCGAGAAATTGAGTTTCCATGAAGCGGGCATGATGAGAAACAAAGACCTTTTGTTCCTCAGCTTGATAGAAATAATACCCTCTAGAATTTCTGGGGTATCCCGCAAATTTACACAGTACTGAACGCAATTCGAGTTTGTCCGGATGAACCTTTTTAACAAAGGAAAGACAACTCCATATCTTTAGATACTTAAGATAGGGTTTCTTCCCACTCCACATTTCATATGGAGTGGTAGGCACAGACTTAGTTGGAACCTTGTTCAATAGGTATGCAGCAGTTTCCAATGCATAACCCCAGAAGGAGGGCGGCAACTCAGCATTACTCATCATGGAATGCACCATATCAAGTAAGGTGAGATTTTGTCTTTCTGATATACCGTTGTGTTGTGGTGTGTATGGAGGAGCAAGCCGAGAGAGAATTCCATTCACTTTTAGATATTCCAGGAACTCGGCACTTAAGTATTCACCGCCCCGATCGGATCGGAGCATCTTGATACTTTTTCCGGTTTGCTTTTCCGCTTCATTGTTATACTCTTGGAATTTTTCAAAGGTCTCGAATTTATGTTTCATTAAGAATACATGTCCATACCTTGAGAAATCATCTGTGAAAGTAATGAAGTAGGAATAGCCACTTCTTGCATGTGTAGACATTGGCCCACACACAACGCTGTGTATGAGTCATAAGAGCTCAGTGGCTCCTTCTCCGTGTCCAGTGAACGGAGTTTTTTTCATCTTTCTTCTGATACATGATTGACAAGTTTAATATGATTGATACTCAAACGGATATAGGTATCCTTCTTTATGTACCTTAGTCGGTCATGTTTCATTGATATGACCAAGTCTACAATGCCATAAGAAGTTTGGTTTGATTCTGAAGCCTTTCTTTTTAGTGTGTTTTGGACGTTGAAAACTTGATGTTGATTGAGAATGTATATTCCTTTACTAAGTGTATCCGACCCAACCAATTCATTATTTAGATGAATGTTGATAACATTGCTTACAGGGGCAAAATTATATCCTTCATTTGATAATAAAGATACTGATATAATATTACACACCATACTGGGTACACAAAAGCCCACTCGCCAATCCAAAGTGATATTCTCCTACTGCAACAGCGTCCATACTGGCCTCGTTGCCAACCCTGAGAGTCATATCACCTTTCCTCAAAACTCTACGGTTTCTCAGTGCCTGCAATGAGTTACAGATGTAAGATTCTGATCCGGTATCCAATACCCAGAAAGTAAAGTTTATAGAGAAGCAGTTTTCAATCACGAACACACCTGAAGCCGAAACCACAACTTGCTTCGTGTCCTGATTCGTAGCCTTTAGGGCTTTGTAGTCCTTCTTCTAATGTCCCTTTTTGTGACAATAGAAGCACTCTTCCTTTGTGGCTGCTCCCCTTATCTTTTCCTTTCCCTTTCCCTGCACCTTCTGCACACCTCCCCTTGGTTTGGTAGGGGCCTTCTTCTTCTTCCCCTTGGTCTTAGGCTTGGATTTAGCAGAAGAAGATCCTCCAACAAACAGAGCGGGCGTTTTCTTATTTTTGTTCAAGGTGACCTCTGTCATCCTCAACATGTTGAGGAGCTCAGAAAGTGAAACTTCCAAACTATTCATATTGAAATTCAATATGAACTGGGCATAGGTGGAGGGAAGGGACTGTAGAATTAAGTCGATGTACAACTCATTCTCCAATGTGGTTCCCAGGTCTGCAAGCTATTCGATGAGAGAAATCATCTTTAGGACGTGGTCCCCAACAGATGATCTGATAGCCAATCTCGCTTGAAATAATTTTTTTGATGTCTTGTATCTTGCGATACGAGATTGCTCTCCATATAATTCTTTGGTATGGAAGAAGATGGAAGCACGGTCCATTTTCTCGTGTCGCCTCTGATGTTCATTATCCATGGAGGCCAGCATAAGGCACTTGGCTTTCGCGCAATCAAGATCCAGGTCTTACAGACCTCAATGTCCGAGACCAAGGATTCTGGACCGGGAACAGGGGGAGCTGCCGCCGTGAGGACGTATGCGACCTTATCATATGTAAGGGCCATTTGGACATTCCTCAGCCAGTATTTATAGTTTAGCCATTCAATATGTTTTTATCTAGCATGAGCTTAAGTCCAGTCATGGTCGCTGCAATTAGGAGAGAGAGAAAAGAAACACTAAGCATATGCTCTTACAAGTTTAGATTGGTTATTAATTTATCTAAACAGGTTGGCTCCCACTGTTTCCTCTAATTCTCTTTCAAACCCTAAAAGAAGAATTAGTCAGGATTAATCGCACGTCATAATACTTGCTTAACCTTTCGGCCAGGCTAGTGTCGGTATTTCGAGAGAGGTTTTCCAACCCTTTCGTGAAGTTCCTTAATTATATAAGCTCTTTTTTCTGGAGGCGTAGCCCCACTAACACCGTTCTAGGCACCTACTTGGTTTATAATATTGATTATTAAGTGAAAAAATCTCCCGAAAAGTAGCGGATACTCACAGTAGGATTAGGATCCAACTATCATTGTGTGATGATTTTGAAGGAAGCCTACAAAAAACATCACACTCCCAAAGGTATGCAACATTAGCAAGTTCCCTTTATGTTTGAAACTCCCGATGTGATTTTTTCCCCGAGCACTTATTACCTTGACGAAGGTCAAAACATCATAAGTCGCAAGTCAATTTCAACCCGTCATTATCCAGATTAATTTAGACCCATTTGTACAAGCTCTTGACGAAGGCCAAAATAGTTGTACGCTTGTCCTGAATTAATGCATCTATCTATGCTACAGACAAGCACCCACTAGCTACCAAACTCTATCCCTTGGTGAAGGCCAAAACAAATAGCATGAATACTAGTAGATTCCTATTTGAAATGACGGAAGGCTACGGCTGGTTTTTGGCGAAAACCGTGAAAGTAATGAACTTGATATAGTCGAATGAACCGGATAGCTTTTGAAAAGGAGTGGTTTAAGCTCTACTTTTAAAAGTTATTTTTGAGGAATACCGAGTAGTTTTTCAATTGTTCCAATGACTTCAGATTTTAGGTTTGTTTTCTTTGCATTAATCAATATTAATGTGGTCCCAACATTTATCCCTATCATTGCAGAAAGAAACGAAAATAGAACGTATGCTTATGCGATCGGCATTCGCCACGGATCCCCGTCATGCACCGTAAGGTTATTTAACTAACGGCAGAGCGGGGGTTGGACTAGCGCGGGTGCAAAACATAAGCAGCGTTTATATATACAATATATATATCCATTCGTCTCACGCAATAATGAGCATTCCAGATCCCAGAATCATAGATGAATATATTAGATATACTAGGATTTCCGTGTTTCGTTTTAGCCTATAACGAAACACCACCATGGTCGTGATGAATAGCTAAACCCCACCCTAGGCCCCTACAGATGCGGCAAACTATCCGCCAAATTCCCGAAGTTGTAACGTTTTAGAAATCGTTATGCGAATTTTTCCGTTTTAGGATAAAATAGTCGGTATTTTCCGTTTTAACCCGATTGTGATCAAACTTCCGTATAAATTTGCCGGCACCTAGTATAGCTAAAATAAAACTAGTACGCGAACTTTGGGGGTAGATGAGAAGTTTTGGTTCATGTAGAATTTTTTCCTAATAAAATATTATTTTAAGTAGTAAATTATGCACGTAAAATTGGGAAATTTCTTCTATGAGATTTATTGCTAATCAAATCACCAAAGTGAGTTTAGAACCTTCTTTTTAAATATCTAGATTTTTCTTTTGGGCAAAAAGATTTGAATTTAAAAAGAAAAGAAAAGAAAGAAAGGTGGCAATATTGCATTTAATGATACATTTATTGTATTTTGCTAGAAACTTCATTTTTATTACACAAATACCCCCCGTCATCACCTTTGGCCGAGCCTCTTCCCCCATTTCTGCCCAAAATATTTCCTAGCTCAATTTCTTCATTTTCCAAGATCAAAAACTCATCAAAAATCAAAAAATAAATCCAAAAATTCCTAAATAAAAATAAAACCATCATTCTCTTCACTAACTAGCTTTAATCTTCATGAAAAATTTGATTTTTTTGGAGGATAAGGTTAATGTTATCGTGTGCTAGGATTTGTTCTCAAGAGGTATAATTTTTTATCTTAAACCTTAATTAATATGTTTAAATCTTGATTTAGCTATTTAATTGGTTATTATAGCTTTTAAACTCTTGATTAATTCATTATTCATAATTTTTAGGAAATTCAAGTTAGGGTAAAACTTGATGAAGTGTTTAATGTTAATTTATGTTTAAGAAAACTTATTCTAGTGGTGCAATATGATAATTATTGTTAATTACTACTTTGCCTAATTAGAAATTTTGCTTACTAGGTTTTTGCTAAAACTTAATTAGCAAGTTTTAAAAATATGGAAGGGTTTGGATAGCTTAGTTAAGCTATTATATGATGTTTGAAATCGCTAGAATTGTTAAATTTCTAGACTTGTGCTAAATTGAGAGAAAATGATATAAGCTGCTTACTAGCTTTTCGGTAAAATTTGGCGTGGGTTTTAAATGAAATTGGAGATGACGTAAATATTAATACATACGATATTTATTGTGTTTGTAAATGCGTATTGGTATTATTGGGTTTTAATGTGGCGGTTTTCATGTATAGCGACCCTATTTAGGGTTTCGGCAAAGTTTTCCGGTATTTGGATTCTTGGTTTGAGTTTTGGATGTGGTATTTGGTCGTTGGATGTTTGTACGTCAGCGACAAGTGTAGTTGATTGTTTTGCATGTATAGGCTATAGGTTCTAACCTATGAGCACACCACGTGCCGTATTTTGGATTTCGGAATTTGATGTTAATAGCTTTGCGAATTCGTATTGATTATAGGTACCTTCGCGTGGATTCCGAGACGACGAAGCGCATCGACTACGGCTAAGTGAGGAGTTTAGAAGGTGAGTAGATTTATATCTACCGGGGAAGTCGGGTGGATGGCGTATAGCACCCCCGCAAATAGTGGATTGGAAGATCGTTGATTATTATATCCTGATAAATGTTATTAGATTGACATGATTGTAGAATTGTAAAAGATAATGTGATAGAAGTGGACACTAGTGAAAACATTGGCTTAGGAGAATATGAAATGATAAGTGAATCATGATATATACGATTTTGAAAGAGGACAAGTGTGATGAATCACATTAATGTGTCGCGTGATATTAATGTGATGAACGAGTATACGATGTGATATGATGACTTAGTGTGATATGTCATTATATGGATTCGAGTCTATATGTGATGGTTGATACCTTTGTAGGTCCCCTGATACGAGATTGATATGGTTGTGACCTGAGAGATTGGTATATATTTATTTATGGATAATGATTGCATAATGAGTGATATGCCGTACGAGATTTAGATCTGTACCCTGATGTTGTATAGGTTGATAGAATCCCTATTCGTTAATGCCGTTGTACGTTAGATTACCGTACGCGATGACTTTTACCTGTTGATTTATCCATACCCTTGATTAGAGGATGTCGTACGATAGATTGTACCGTACGTGATGTTGTGAGGCTGGATGTCGATTGATAAATTCACCGACTCGGTCTTGTTGATATGTATACCCTATAGCATTTGATTCATTATATGCGTTATGCTGCATTCATGCTATTATCATTTCATTTCTTATACCTGTGCTAGTACACCTACACCATTATCGATGATGCGTATGTTACACATACACAGATTTGCCGGCTCACACACTTCTTCATCGATAATTGCTATGTCACTTACACAGTAGAATTGCTACATCATGCTATGATATACTGCCATGTTCACATCGCTGAGCTAGGTTGCATGATATACTGACATGCACACCCACATACTTTGCTACAGCTACATGTACAACATGATGTACAACGTACCCTAGAGATTGTGATGTCATCTACCGTGCAGAGAGGTGACCCAGCTGTTGCTGAAATTGATGTGATGCCGCTTCCAGAGCTTATGAGCTGAGATCGCGGGAGCTTTCAGGCAGCGAGGCGACAGGTGATAGCTAGTCTATCTTGAGTTGGGAAACAAATGTGATTCGTCTGATTGATGCGCCAACGCAGGCCCATTAGAGTTGAAGATTGCCAGTGTGGAGAATTTTACTCAGGTCTAGTGTAGACCGACCCAGAGATGACCGTTGATGTATCGTCCATCCTTGAGGATTGAGGCCATTGTTTAACATGCGGACAAATGATGTTCATATGTCGTCTAGGCCGAGTTGAAAGGTTCGAATGAATGTCAGAAAACCCATTTTTCCAAGTTTAATGTATTCGGAAGGACATGCAAGTGCTTCTATGGACCCTCTAGAAGAATGAAACCCTAACTCGACGTGATGACCATGAAACCGCTTTTGAACCTTAGGGTTTGCGGCAGTTTAGCGGTGCCATCAGTGAGGCTTAGGTCTGCCCTTCTACGGTCGGTCCATAGGTACTGTGGCATATACCGAATATTATTAAACCGTGCTCAGGTGTTGAGTTCTCGAAAAATTTTGGGACTTTTGATGACTCGATCGAAAAGTTTAACGCCGTCTGGATATTCTGTGATAGGAGATCAGCAACAAGACCAGCTTCAGATAGAGGACCTCACCCAGGTGTGTTGTGAGTTGATCGAGAACGTACGAGTATTGAGTATTCCTCCGATTGTTGGGACGGGTTCCCTAGGACGTGTTCGGCTAGATATCTTCGATAGAGTGATGAATATACCGTGTTCGTAGTTCGAGTCCGTGTATGAGACTCTGGATTGACTGTAACCGAGAACATTTGCGGTACGCAGATAGCATGATGCGACGTCAAGTGGACGATAATGAAGACGAGTGGAGTAAGAGGTTCGTGCGAGACGTTAACGAGATGTTGTTACTCCCTGTTGAGATTAGAGATCGGATATGTGTACAGAGGCGTTGAGATACGGCCAGTTTCCGAGGAAAAGTTATGCTGAGAACGCAGATGTCCAAAGAACGAGAAAGATTATATAAGAGTACCGGCCTCCGTATAGTTCGGCGTAGGCGAGATCGGAAGAGACCTTGAGCCGGTTCCTTTCATGACACTGCTGCAATAAGATTTGCACCGAGGATCAAATGTGTTACGTGTATTCTGAGGACCCAGAGACAGAGGACGCCAGACCGTGGGCAGGAGGCGAGCGGATGTTCTTGCTCTGCCAGTTTGGGCGCACCGACTTTTTCTTCGACATTGTAGGAGGTGTACCTCAATGTCATTTGTTGCGATTTGCGTTGTGATCCGAGTATCACGCTTATATCGCTTGGATTTTGTGTTTCATGATATTTTGTGCACTATGGCTGCACCTACTGGGTATTTTCATTTTATGCATAATTATTACACTTGATATACGTTTTACACACTGTGGTACTGGTTTATGATTTGTGCATATTTATTTGCACTTGATATTGATTTTGTGCCTTAGCTGCACATGTTTATGATTTCATGGATTTCATACAGTTGATTTGATATGTGCGTGTGGTACGCACTTGATTTGATTTTTGCACTCGGTATAGCTCATATGTGCTTGCAGTGCATTGATACGTGTTATGTGCATGCAGTTGCACACTTTTATGATTTTTATACACCTTGGTACGCTCGTGTGGTTTTCATACGCATTGGAGTTATTGATGATATTTCGTGCACTAGATGCATAGGATTTGATATTTCGTGCACTGGATGCATAAGATTTGATATTTCGTGCACTGGATGAACATGATTTGATATTTCGTGCACTGGGTGCACAGGTTTGGTGTTTCGTGCATTGGTTGCACCCGATTTATGCATTTGAGCATTCATTTTACCGGATTTGTGTTTTCGTGCGCGTGTGTACTTGATGTTCATTTTCTTGCATGCTACTGCACTTGGTGCTTATTACGGACTTGACGCGCTTGGGTCGGATTTTGCGCATATTGGGCCCTTGATTTAGATTTTTATTTGTACATGTGGGATGCACTTGATTCAGATTTTATTCGTGCATGACGGATGCACTTGAGTTGGATTTTCGCGCATGTTGAGCGCATGTTATGAGATGTGATTTGTGCACACCGGATGCACTCGTTTGGGATTTTCGTTCGTGCATGATAGTTGCACTGGATTGAGATTTTTGTGCACTATAGATGCACTAGATGTTGTTGTCGTGCACACCTGTTGCACTGGACAGATTCTTTCGTGCACACCCGTTGCACTTAGTTGCTTTCGTGCATATTGGCACTTATAGTTGGGTTTGAATTCCATGCGCACCAGACGTACGTGATTGTTGGATACGCCTTTTGAGGCCGATTTTGCTTTTAAGCACTTTGTTTACTTGATGAGGCCTATACTTTGTAGTACCCTAACAGGACTGATCCGAGGACGGTACCTGTGTACTTTGCATGCATAAAAAGTTTACCAAGAGATTTCAAAATGGAGCTATAGTCTCGCTATTTTTTACATGTTTGCGAGTGACACGAACGATTACAAATAGAACCTTTTGGGATATTTCAAAAAGGCGGGACGCATATTTTAGCCAAACATGTATGCTAGTATATTATTACTTTACAGATGAGTGTCCGCCACTTTTGCCGTGAGTTACGCATTACGCGACAATTCAGAAAAGGTTATGCATATGATTTATTCGGTTTTTTGAGATTTTTCAAACAGAAAGCGTACTATATATGTATTATAGTATTTGATTAGTGTATATGGGATATCGGTAGGGGATTTGAGATCTGTACCTCCTTTGTGACTCCGATGATATGCGTGAAAGTCCGTTGATTTGTGTGATGCTTGACGGAGATCGGTTTTGAGTTTCGTACTCATTTTTCCGGCGCACAGGATGCGCTGTGGTTTTCTGTTTCTTCCGTGATTTCGGAGCCCCGTTGTTTGAGCTGTTTATTAAAATGTTTTAATATTTGGAGGTTTAAATTTAAATTCGAGGACCGAATTTCTTTAAGGGGGGAAGATTATAACGCTTTAGAAATCGTTATGCGAATTTTTCCGTTTTAGGGTAAAATAGTCGGTATTTTCCGTTTTAACCCGTTTGTGATCAAACTTCCATATAAACTTGCCGGCACCTAGTTTAGCTAAAATAAAACTAGTGCGCGAACTTTGGGGGTAAATGGGAAGTTTTGGTTCACATAGAATTTTTCCCAAATAAAATATTATTTTAAGTAGTAAATTATGCACGTAAAATTGGGAAATTTCTTCTATGAGATTTATTGCTAATAAAATCACCAAAGTGAGTTTAGAACCTTCTTTTTAAATATCTTGATTTTTCTTTTGGACAAAAGGATTTGAATTTAAAAAGAAAAGAAAAGAAAGAAAGGTGGCAATATTGCATTTAATGATGCATTTATTGTATTTTGCTAGAAACTTCTCCATTTTTATTACACAAATACCTCTTCCCCATCACCTTTGACCGAGCCTCTTCCCTCATTTCTGCCCAAAATATTTCCAAGCTCAATTTCTTCATTTTCCAAGATCAAAAACTCATTAAAAATCCCAAAATAAATCCAAAAATTCCTAAATAAAAATAAAACCATCATTCTCTTCACTAACTAGCTTTGATCTTCATGAAAATTTTGATTTTTTTGGAGGATAAGGTTGATGGAATCTTGTGCTAGGATTTGTTCTTAAGAGATATAATTTCTTACCTTAATCCTTAATTAATATGTTTTTAATTGGTTATTATAGCTTTTAAACTCTTGATTAATTCATTATTCATAATTTTTAGGAAATTCAAGTTAGGGTAAAACTTGATGAAATGTTTAATGTTAATTTGTGTTTAAGAAAACTTATTTTAGTGGTGCAATATGATAATTATTGTTAATTACTACTTTGCCTAATTAGAAATTTTGCTTACTAGGTTTTTGTTAAAACTTAATTAGCAAGTTTTAAAAATATGGAAGTGGTTTGGATAGCTTATTTAAGCTATTATATGATATTTGAAATCACTAGAATTATTAAATTTCTAGACTTGTGCTAAATGGAGAGAAAATGATATAAGCTGCTTACTAGCTTTTCGGTAAAATTTGGCGTGGGTTTTAAATGAAATTGGAGATGATGTAAATATTAATACATACGATATTTATTGTGTTTGTAAATGCGTATTGGTATTATTGGGTTTTAATGTGGCAGTTTTCATGTATAGCGACCCTATTTAGGGTTTCGGCAATGTTTTCCGGTATTTGGATTCTTGGTTTGAGTTTTGGATGTGGTATTTGGTCGTTGGATGTTTGTACGTCAACGACAAGTATAGTTGATTGTTTTGCATGTATAGGCTAAGGTTCTAACCTATGAGCGCACCGTGTGCCGTATTTTGGATTTCGGAATATTATATTAATAGCTTTGCGAATTCATATTGATTGTAGGTACCTTCGCGTGGATTCAGAGACGACGAAGCGCATCGAATACGGCTAAGCGAGGAGTTTAGAAGGTGGGTAGATTTATATCTACAGGGAAAGTCGGTTGGATGGCGTATAGCACCCCCGTAAATAGTGGATTGGAAGATCGTTGATTATTATATCCTGATAAATGTTATGAGACTGACATGATTGTAGAATTGTAAAAGATAATGTGATAGAAGTGGACACTAGTGAACACATTGTCTTAGGAGAATATGAAATGATAAGTGAATCATGATATGTACAATTTTGAAAGAGAACAAGTGTGATGTTCATTTAATGTGTCACGAGATATTAATGTGATGAACGAGTATACGATGTGATATGATGACTTAGTGTGATATGTCATTATATGGATTCGAGTCGATATGTGATGGTTGATACCTTTGTAGGTCCCCTGATATGAGATTGACATGGTTGTGACCTGAGAGATTGGTATATATTTATTTACGGATAATGATTGCATAATGAGTGATATGCCTTACGAGACTTAGATCCGTACCCCGATGTTGTATAGGTTGATAGAATCCCTATTCGTTAATGCCGTTGTACGTTAGATTACCGTACGCGATGACTTTTACCTGTTGATTTATCCATACCCTTGATTAGAGGATGTCATACGATAGATTGCACCGTACGTGATGTTGTGAGGCTGGATACCGATTGATAGATTCACCGACTCGGTCTTGTTGATATGTATACCCTATAGCATTTGATTCATTATATGCATTATGCTGCATTCATGCTATTCTCATTGCATTTCTTATACCTGTACTAGTACACCTACACCATTATCAATGATGCGTATGTTACACATACACATATTTGCCGGCTCACACACTTCTTCATCGATAATTGCTTTGCCACTTACACAGTAGAATTGCTACATCATGCCATGATATACTGCCATGTTCACATCGCTGAGCTAGGTTGCATGATATACTGACATGTACACCCACATACTCTGCTATAGCTACATGTACATCACGCCTACATATTGACATGTGATATTTAGACTTTGCTTATTGTGCTTATGAGATGCATCATACATACCTGCTTACATGTAGATACTTAAACATTGCTACAATTACATGTACACTTCATATGATGCTGCACTTGATTTCGGAGGATTTGGGAACCGCAAGATATATTTTTAAAGCTGGATTCATTTAAAAGAGCGGTTTTCCCTTTATATGCTCATATTGCTGTTTTATGTTGCATATATCAGTTTTTCATGGATTTTTCCCATGGAGATATGGGTTTCATATGATTTATGGATTTGAGAACCATAGGGGTATTTCAAGAAACTATGTATCTATTTGAAAACCCGGTTTCTCTTGATATGATATTTTGATGCGTCCATCATGAGATTTCTTGGTTCTGAGATTTGTGATATATACCCGATGCGAGGAGTGAGTGGGCCGTGTGCGGGTACATGGTGGATCCCGGTACGGTTCCCTTCGGCAAGATGTTCGTGGTACAGACGATGAGCCTGGAAGGTGGGCAAGTACCTACCGGTGATAGTATTTGGACTCGGCGGTTATCGTGAGGATACCGACCGAAGTAATGTACGGTCATGACGTCAGAGCCAGTCGTGGTGACAATGCCTGAGTTATGAGGATTTACGTGTCGATGCTAGACACGGGTATTCATGATGTTTCGGGTGTCGGTGATAGACACCCAGGTTTCCATGATTTGATGTGGCATTGATGGACATACATTCTTTGATATCCTCATATTTAGCTGCATATGCTTTTATGATATTTACATGCAGGAGTTGTTGTGTCAGTGGTTAACACGTGGACGAGATCCAATTCATATATGCATTGATTTTATTGTTGGACGAGATCCACCTGCATACATGCATTGATTCATTGTTGGATGATATACACTTGCTGTTAGGCATTTATCTGGTGTTGGCACATATACATATTTGGTCACCCTACATATCATAGTATTACCTTTATGATATAGTTGACCTAGGAATCGTTGTTTATTTCGTTTTCTACCTGTTGATGTTTTCTACTCACGAGTTGGCAACTCACCCCCGTTGTGCCTCAGTTCTTGCATGTTGTCCGTTCGGATCAGTAGCAGTATTGCAAGCACACAGCTTGCTTTCGGGTGTTTTGCTTTGGTAGGTGGTACATGTTGGATCGTGCCTCTCTTGTATTTGTTTTTCATATTGTATCTAGTCACTCCATTAATTCAGAAACTAGAAATTTTTATGAAAACCAAGGAGGTGCTCCGTTTGGGATGCTTTCATTATATTCTTTGTTGTACCCGTTTTCGGGGCTAGTTTTTACAAAGGAGGTTCTGACGAAATTTTTATGAAAACCAAGGAAAAGAGTTGAGTGATGTTTTAAGGATTTTTACTTAAGTTTCTAAATGTTGGATCAATGTTTTCTTTACTTACTTCAGTTGTATGGTTTAGATTTCTGGGTTTCGGCTTACTTAGGTTACGTTACGCCTGTAGACGTTGCGTAATTTAAGTGCTGATCACGAGCTAATATTTTTGGGTTGTGACAGAAGTGAAACAACCTCCCTTAATAAAATGAGTAGGCCACTCGGCACTTCAAGAACCCGATAGTTTGTTCACCCCACCTTGGGTCTATCATAGGTGCAAGAAACAGAAAATGAAATAATACAACAGTGGCTACATCCTTAACCCGGATGTGCCCCGTAAAAATAATATTACATCACTTTACAAATTTACATGAATGAAAGAAAAGAAAACACTCTTCTCACATCCCCCGGCTATTCATCTATGATAATCCAATTCTCTATATAAACAAAGCATCACAGATCACAGATATATGCAACCCCCACTAATCGACGTATATCGATTAGCAGAAGTTTAGCATCATATGTACAAGCACAAAAAATCCGATTAGCCAAGAACTTAGAATTTCGATCGATTAACAAATCCGTGTCTACCCCATGCACAAACCAATACACAAACAATTCTGGGTAGAAATCATATATGCTAGAAACCATATTTCAAAGAACAAGGCCCACAGAAGAAAAATCGACCGAGTCGGAGTTAACTCAGCCGCGGAACGGTGGCCAAACATATTGTTTTTCCGTGGTTCCACGGCGGTATAGAGGAGATAGGAGCTCTTTTTCTTCTGTGTTCTTAGAAAAGCCTGCTTGTATTTTTAAGCCCTCCGAAATAATTTTTTGAATACTTTTAAAAATCGTCAGCAAGCTTGATCTTGAAAAGTGATTTCGGGCAATTTTCCATCGATTGAATTTCTAACTACTTACTAACTAGCTAGTTAAGATTTAAGTAGGCTCTGATACGATGTAAGTCAATGTCGTGCACACCATATAGTATGTGGAGAGGCGGAATTTGTAAACAACGATTTTTGTAGCAAGCAACATCGACCTAAATCCAGGATCTCATCGGAAACCCTAACTAGCATGACTCAAGAAGGTTCCAATCTACTATGAAGTGATTTATATCTTCATGTCCAAGTCTATCACGCCCCGCTTCCCAGAGTACGTTAAGATAGGCACGTGACAGAGCCAACCATACTACCTGTGGATAGGAAATATCCCTCCACAGTCACATTGCAGCTGTAGAGATATCAAGAACAATAATAACAACTATCTAATACATGTCCATGAGCTAGTTAATTTTCCATCGATTGAATTTCTAACTACTTGCTAACTAGCTAGTTAAGATTTAAGTAGGCTCTGATACGATGTAAGTCAATGTCGTGCACACCATATAGTATGTGGAGAGGCGGAATTTGTAAACAACGATTTTTGTAGCAAGCAACATCGACCTAAATCCAGGATCTCATCGGAAACCCTAACTAGCATGACTCAAGAAGGTTCCAATCTACTATGAAGTGATTTATATCTTCATGTCCAAGTCTGTCACGCCCCTCTTCCCAGAGTACGTTAAGATAGGCACGTGACAGAGCCAACCATGCTACCTGTGGATAGGAAATACCTCCACAGTCACATTGCAGCTGTAGAGATATCAAGAACAATAATAACAACTATCTAATACATGTCCATGAGCCAGAATAACGAGTCAAGAATAAAATAATGCGGAAGCTAAAAGATCCAATATAATAATAAACTGAAATGTACGTCCCATAATACGGGCTCACATCAGGAATTAAAATACTGAAAGGAAACTAAACTAAACTAATAACAGGTTCCCACTGCTCGGCCTGTTGATCAAAGTACTCCTGGACAGCCTGCGATAAGGGTAAGGGATCTGGGCCATGCAAAACCCAGACGTCAGTGCGTCATAATATCAATAATTCAAGGCAAGCAGGATATGATGAAATATATGCAAACATGAAGTATGAACAGTAACAAGTAAAATGTAACATGAATATAGATCAGTGAACAGGATATAAACAGGTGAAGTGCAGTGAGTAGTCTAAACTGTGCTATAGGGTGATCTACTCTAAAGTTATTCGAAATCAATGAATGTAATCCTCATCGTAACCCATCGGTCTATGCCCCGTTTATTCCCCACGCGACCACGGTACAATATATAATAGACTGTGAGTCTATGTCCCGTTCATACCCCACGGGACCACGGTACAGGATGTAATAGCCCTTTGAGTTACGTTCAGTTACAATCTTGATTTCCCCATACCCCCAAGGTTATGTGTGTAAGTCAGGTATTGATAAATCTAAAACTAATGCTAGCACATGATCAAGAAGGTACAGGTTTGTCTGTATAGACAACAGGAAATGTCCGTAGGGACAACAGGTCAAGATTGTCGGCATTAGTAACAAGATCTGGTAATATGTCACGCTGTGGTACATCAGGTCATGTCAGGTGGTGTACATGTATCAAGTCATGTCAAGTAGTGCACAGGTATCAAGTCATGTCAGTAGTAGTGTATCAAGTCATGTCAGGTAGTGCACAAGTATCAAGTGGGTACTCATAATCAAACTGTAATATGTATGGGTAAACAAAATCAAGTATGGAGTACTAATATAACAATAAAATGGAATAATGTGATATGGTATGCAAATAGATATAAATTCAAAGATATGGATGCACAATTATCGATTAGGGTTAATTTATAGTTCCAATACTAATTAGGATGCACTTTATTAAACATGGAGTGTTAATATCACAGTATTATGTATTAATGTGATCTATGGATGCAATTATATATTTTTTAAATGAGATGGATGCAAACGAGTATCCGAAAAATAGTAAAACTGTAAAATGATAAAGTGGGATGTACAACTAAGCAATATGTGATGTAAATATTCCAGTGGGTGTGGTATATGATAGTATAGTATGTAACAAGATAAGTTTTCATGACCTAGATCTAAAATGATATGAATGGATGCAAACGGAACATCGAAAAGTTATAAAACTAAACATGGGGTGCATGATTTTAAATACATGTATGATATTTATTTAAATAGGTATATAATGAGTTATATAGCATGTAGCAAGATTAACTTGCCTCGACGGATCAAGAAACGGATGTGTACGGTACGTCCGACGTCGGCAAAATGTCGCGACGCACGTACGGCACAGGGAACGGGTCCAAGAAACGCACGAGGGTGATCACGCAAGCAAGGCACTTTCTCTGGATCGTCAACGTCGACCCCTGCTCCGGCGAACTACAGCAACAGAGAAATCAAATCTTTAAAGAAATAAAGAAAAGAAAGAAAGCAAGAAAGAAGGAAGGGGAAGAAGAAGAAGAGAAGAGGGATAGCTCACTGAAGTTTGTGTACTGGGTTCGCAGAGATAGGTTGTGGTGTTGACGGTGATTAACGAAGCTCTGACGAAGGGGTTGGATTGCTAGGGTTCGGCTAAGGTTTGGGTTTTTTTTGCTGGGGTTTGGGTGCAGGGATGGTGCAGGGTTCTTATGAAGGAGAGAGGAGAAGAGGAAGGAGATGGTGATGGCAAGGGATGATCGGCGACGAGGTGTGCAAGGTGGTGATGATGGGTTCTGTGGGGTTCTGTGGGTGTGCAGGGTGCAGTGGAGGAAGAAGATAGAGGGAAAGGTGACGAGGAGGAGGAGGCATGGAGCTTTAGGGTGCAGAGGAGATTGGGTTAGGGTTTGAGGAGGCAGAGGGATGTTTTTGATGATGGGTTCTCGTGGCGGGCTGCTGGGGTTTTTAAAAAAAATGGAGGAGGAAGTTGAGATATGGGAGGAGAGAGAAATATATGGGGATCTTGTGAAGGGAGGTGACGGGATTCAGAGGGAGGTGACGAGACCTAAAACTACCGCAAGAGGAGAGAGAAAGCGAGGCGAGAGGATAGAGATAGAGCGAGAGCGAGAGGAGAGAGAGAGGAGGAGAAAGAAATTTGGAGTTTTGTGGGGAGAGAGAAAGAGAGAAGCGCGCGGGTGAGAGAGAGAGAGAAAGGAAAAATAGAGAAGAGAGAGAGATAGGATCTGTGCTGTTTCCAGAAGTTAGGATTATAAATTAAAAGGATTTTTGTTTGTTAATAAAATTTTAAACGTAACTATTATATTAAATTAAAATTGGATTTTCAGGTAATTACAAATTTTGTCCAAAATACGCCCGGGTCGGGTCTAAAAATTCAGATTTAAAATATGAAAAATCTATGTGACGTCCAAATTTCAAAATGAATGCCCGGGTAACGAAAATGCATACCCCCAAGAACGGATGCGCGTACGTGCGCGTAGCCATCCAAACACGTCCGTTTCACTGAACGGGACAAGAACAAGATGCGCGGATGCTACCACGGGGTTAGGGGTATCATGCAGGCCATGTTATGTAATTTTAAATTATTTTACGTGACTTAAAATGTTATATGGTAAAAGATGCAATGCCAGATAAAATGCCAGTATGCACTAAACATGAAAATGCACAGTCTACGTAACAAGTCAGGGTAATTCATAAATATGAATCAAACAGGTTCAAGAAAGCGGGTCGGTGGAATGCAATGTAAAATGTAACATACTATTCGCACCCAAAACACGATAAATCGGGAAAATACCACAATTAAGGAAATACGAGAACTGGAATTGGTATAAATGAACTGGGTTGTTACATTATACCCAACTACAAAAGAATTTCGTCCTCGAAATTCCAAGAACAAGAAAGGATAAACAATCAAGAAACTATAAGAATAGATATGGAAACTTCTGTCGGATTTCAACTTCTCGTTCCCAAGTTAATTCTCCATACGAGCGATTTCCCCAAAAGACAAGCACGAGAGGGATAACATTGTTCTTAAGAACTTTTTCTCTTCGATCCACAATCGACATCGGTTGCTCCTCAAAAGTCAAATCTTCTCGTACAGTCAGCTCCGAATGATCCAGTACGTGTGTTTCATCTCGAACATATTTACGGAGTTGAGATACATGAAACACGTCATGAACATTCACCAAAGATTGTGGTAAAGCCAATCGATACGCCACTTCTCCAACACGCTCCAAAATTTCGAAAGGCTCTACGAATCGAGGACTGAGCTTTCCTTGACTCCCAAAACGAATAACTCCTCTAGTCGGTGATATCTTCAAGAACACCAAATAACCAACCGCGAACTCTAGAGGTCTTCTCGATATATCGGCCCAACTCTTCTGCCGATCTTGTGCTGCTTTCATATGATTCTGGATAGTGTTAACCTTCTCAACTGTTTGCATTACCAAATCCGGTCCCAACAATTTTCGCTCTCCAATATCGTCCCAACAAACAGGTGAACAACACTTGCGACCATATAATGTTTCGAATGGAGCCATCTGAATAGTCGCCTGAAAATTGTTATTGTAAGAAAACTCCACCAAATGTAGGTGATCCTCCCATGAAACCTTGAAGTCTAACATGCAAGCTCTCAACATGTCTTCAAGAGTTTGGATCGTTCTTTCCGACTGGCCATCTGTCTGAGGATGATAAGCTGTGCTAAACTTCAATCGAGTCTCCAAACTTTCCTGTAAGCTCCTCCAGAAGTGTGATAAGAAACGGGTGTCTCGGTCGGACACAATACTCACCGGTACTCCATGCAATCTTACAATCTCCTGCATGTACTGTTCTGCCAATGCTTCCGTTGATTGACCAACTAGAAATGGTATGAAATGAGCTGCCTTGGTCAATCGATCAACAATCACCCAAACAGCACTGTTGCCCTTTGGACTTCGCGGTAAAGCTGTCACGAAATCCATGGTTATATGTTCCTACTTCCATTGAGGAATCGGAAGTGGTTGCAATAAACCAGCAACCCTTTGATGTTCAGCCTTAACTTGCTGACACACCAAGCACTTTGCTACAAAGCGGGCAATCTCCCGTTTCATGCCTTCCCACCAGAAATGCTGTCGTAGATCTCGGTACATCTTCGTGCCTCCTGGATGTACGGAATATGCGGAACTGTGTGCCTCCTTCATAACTTCTACGCGAATATCTCCCTTTGGCACATACAAACGACTACCATATCGCAATGAACCATCTTCATGAATCAATAAGTCCGTTCGAAGTCCAGCTTCAACCTGTTCTCGAAACTGTAACTGCGCTGCTTTAATATTCTCGATCAACGACGACTGTACTTGCAGCTGCATCAATTGTCCCGAAGAATGCGGTAGCACGATCTCCAACTTGAATCTCCGAAAGTCTTCAATAAGTTCCTTTTGTGCGATCAACATCCAAATTGCTGGCAACCGACCATGCGCATCCGACACAACATTGACTTTCCCCGGATGGTACTTAAGATCAAGATTGTAATTAGCCATCAGCTCCAACCATCGACGCTGCCTCATATTAAGCTCTTTCTGTGTGAACACGTACTTTAGCCTTTTGTGATCGGTGAATACTTCGACCCTTTCGCCCAATAAGTAGTGTCTCCAAATTTTCAAAGCGAAAATCACAGCAGCTAGCTCCAAATCATGAGTTGGGTAATTCTTCTCATGGGTCTTCAACTATCTCGATGCGTAAGCTATAACCTTTCCATGATGCATCAAAACACATCCCAATCCTTTCCCAGATGCGTCGCTGTGAATCACCAATCCTCCGGAACTGTCTGGTACGGTTAAAATAGGAGTGATTATCAATCTCTGCTTCAACACCTCAAAAGCTGACGCACACTTATCCGTCCACATAAATGGTACTTCCTTGCGCGTAAACTTGGTCAAAGGCTGGGCCAAACGATCAAAATTCTCCACGAACCTTCTGTAATACCCGGCAAGTCCAAGAAAGCTTCTGATCTCTGCAACGTTCTTCGGAATCGGCCAATCTCGAACTGCTGCAATCTTTTCGGGATCAACGGCGATTCTATCTCCAGATACGACATGCCCCAAAAACTTCATTTCTGCAAGCCAAAACTCGCACTTGCTCATCTTTGCATACAATCTTTCTTGCCTCAATGTCTGCAGTGCAATCTTCAAGTGTTCTGCTTGCTCTTCATACTCTTTGAGTAGACCAGAATATCATCAATGAACACCACTATAAACTGGTCCAAGAATGGTGAAAAGATTCGGTTCATCAAGTCCATAAATATCGTCGGTGCATTCGTTACTCCGAAGGGCATCACTAAATACTCGTAATGTCCATACCGAGTTCGGAATGCCGTCTTGCAAATATCTTCTGATTTAACTCGGACCTGATGATATCCGGATCGCAAATCCAGCTTCGAGAATACCCTTACGCCACTAAGCTGTTCGAATAATTCGCCAATGCGAGGGATTGGGTACTTGTTAATAGTCACCCGGTTTAATTCTCGATAATCGATGCACATCCTCCTTGTGCCATCTTTCTTCTTGACTAGAAGAACTAGAGCTCCCCAAGGTGAGTTACTGCTGCGATCCAACCCTTCTCAAGTAATTCAGCAACCTGCTTCTTGACTTCTTCCAACTCCACTGGTGCCATTGGATAGTACGCCTTAGAGATTGGCGCTGCACCGGGAATAAGATCGATTGCGAACTCCACATCTCATTTTGGATGTAAACCCGAGATGTCTTCAAACACGTCCATGAACTTTCGAACTACAACTGGCGCTTCTTCCTTATCAACTTCCATAGACGAAAGAACATTATTTGTCGGCCTAGCCCTAAACTCGACTGGCCCGACAGAACTGCTTCCTCCAGTAAAGATAAACTCCGGATGTCCGAGAATCTTTAAAATTACTTTCTTTGCCCTACAATCAATGTGAGCGTGGAATGTGCCGAGAAAATCTATTCCCAAGACAACTTCATAACTGCCGGTATCAATCAAGAAATCCGCAAACAGCTCCCGTCCGCAAACAACAATAGAACAATCCTTACATTCTCTACTAGCTATGATCTTCCCATTCCCAGTGTGTATGTCCCAACAACTAGATAATGTCGTGCAAGGAATCGAGTGTGTAGCAATAAACTTGGACGACATAAAACAATGGGATGCACCAGAATCGAATAACGCTAATGCGGGAAAACCATGAACAAGTAGAATACCTGAAACAACTTCTTCTGAAACCTTACCTTTTTCAGCCGTCAGGGTAAATGCTCGAGCTTGATTGGGTCTCTGAGTCAACTGCTTCTGTCCCTGAAACTGCTTCTACGGTGGTCTCTGAACATCATCCTTAAGACGAAGCTTCGACGGACAAATATCAACGGTATGATCCGCTGATCCACAAACAAGGAAAAGTCCAAGTCTCTTTCGACAATCTTTCCAGAAATGACCCGATCTTTGGCAGAAGTCACAAAATGCTCTTCCTTTCTGCACGGTTGCGACGGGCTTCTTCATAGGTACAACACCATGCCTATTCACCGGAATACCTCTGCGTGTATGCGCTTGGTTTGGTGTAAACGCTGGCTTTCGTACCGCCACTGCCTGCTGCTGCGCACCCCCGGTCTTCATAGATAGGCTCTGCTACTCTCGGGCCGCTGTAAGCACTTGTGAGAAAGTGGTCAAACCCAGAGATATAATATGCCTCTGGATGTCTACATCCAAACTGCGCATGAACCTCCTTGCCCTATCAGCATCATTGGCAACCAAAGGTCCAGCGAATCTACTGAGCCGTATCCATGCAGCCGCATGTACATCCACGGGCACGCCGTTCTGCTTCAAACTAATAAACTTTTCTTCCATTTCCTCCCGTGCAGTCTGCGGGAAGAACTTCTTTAAGAAACTCTTCGATAAATCCTCCCAACTGATCGGCTTGGGCAAACGGGTCTCTTCCACAAGCCACCATTCACGGGCATAGTCCACCAACTGGATGCATACCACATCCACTCTCTTGTCCTCTGGAATCTGTGCCGTAATAAGCAAAATCTCCGTATCGACTAGCCACTGCTCTGCTGGCAACGGCTCCTCCAGACCAGTGAAAACGGACGGACCAAGTCTCCTAAAATCCACCACGGTACCCACATGCTCAACTGGTCTGGCTACAATATTGTTTACGGACTGCTGGTCGGTCCGCAAACCTTCCTGAAAAGCTTCGGCTTGCTGCTGGTTCAGCTCGGTCTGCCGTTTCTGGTTCTCCAGCATCCCACGAATTACTCCAAGCAAAGCGGCTTCATCAACACGCCTCTGGTACGTTTTCAG
The DNA here is from genome assembly GCA_030015575.1 of Agapanthus africanus. Classification (NCBI taxonomy): domain Eukaryota; kingdom Viridiplantae; phylum Streptophyta; class Magnoliopsida; order Asparagales; family Amaryllidaceae; genus Agapanthus; species Agapanthus africanus. The sequence goes on along the minus strand of JASDDO010000008.1, from coordinate 435,020,969 downwards.
ATTTCTGCCTGCCATGTTCCTAAATCCAAAACACCGAAAGGATTAGTATGATAACAAGATTCAAACTATAGATTAAGGATAGGGATCAAGACTAGAACTCCAAGTTACTCAAATAGAGTACCGCATTGTAACTATGCCGCGGTTCATAGCTACAATCACATAACTCTACCCAAGTCGCCTAAATTCTAGAGATAAACAATAGGAAACCAAAGTTTCAAGTGGAGATGCAAAGAGATTTGCATGTCGTCAAGGTAAGAATCAGGAGGAGGTTAAGATTCAAAAATGGTAAGATGGTAAAGTGGTAGGACATGTTCCTAATCACGAATATTCTGATTCGTGTATTGGGTCCAATACCCAACTACAAAAGAATCAAACCCGATTAACCTAAATCCTATGGCTCTGACACCAAACAAACCCTGTCACGCCCCGCTTCCCAGAGTATGCTAAGATAGGCACGTGACAGAGCCAACCATGCAACCTGTGGATAGGAAATATCCCTCCACAGTCACATTACGGCTGTAGAGATATCAAGAACAATAATAACAACTATCTAATACATGTCCATGAGCCAAAATAACGAGTCAAGAATAAAATAATGCGGAAGCTAAAAGATCCAGTACAATAATAAACTGGAATGTACGTCCCATAATGCGGGCTCACATCAGAAATTAAAATACTGAAAGGAAACTAAACTAAACTAATAACAGGTCCCCACTGCTCGGCCTGTTGATCAAAGTACTCCTGGACAGCCTGCGATAAGGGTAAGGGATCCGGTCCATGCAAAACCCAGACGTCAGTGCGTCATAATATCAATAATTCAAGGAAAGCAGGATATGATGAAATATATGCAGACATGAAGTATGAACAGTAACAAGTAAAATGTAACATGAATATAGATCAGTGAACATGATATAAACAGGTGAAGTGCAGTGAGTAGTCTAAACTGTGCTATAGGGTGATCTACTCTAAAATTATTCGGAATCGATGAATGTAATCCTCATCGTAACCCATCGGTCTATGCCCCGTTCATTCCCCACGGAACCATGGTACAATATATAATAGACTGTGAGTCTATGTCCTGTTCATACCCCCACGGGACCACGGTACAGGATGTAATAGCCCTTTGAGTTACGTTCAGTTACAATCTTGATTTCCCCATACCCCCAAGGTTATGTGTGTAAGTCAGGTATTGATAAATCTGAGACTAATGCCAACACATGATCAAGCAGGTACAGGTTTGTCTGTATAGACAACAGGAAATGTCCATAAGAACAACAGGTCAAGATTGTCGGCATTAGTAACAAGATTAGGTAATATGTCGCGCTATGGTACATCAGGTCATGTCAGGTGGTGTACATGTATCAAGTCATATCAAGTAGTGCATAGGTATCAAATCATGTCAGTAGTAGTGTATCAGGTCATGTCAGGTAGTGCACAAGTATCAAGTGGGTACTCATAATCAAACTGTAATAAGTATGGGTACACAAAATCAAGTATGGAGTACTAATATAACAATAAAATGGAATAATGTGATATGGTATGCAAATAGATATAAATTCAAAAATATGGATGCACAATTATCGATTAGGGTTACATTTATAGTTCCAATACTAATTAGGATGCACTTTATTAAACATGGGGTGTTAATATCACAGTATTATGTATTAATGTGATCTATGGATGCAATTATATATATTTTAAATGAGATGGATGCAAACGGGTAACCGAAAAACAGTAAAACTGTAAAATGGTAAAGTGGGATATACAACTAAGCAATATGTGATGTAAATATTCTAGTGGATGCAGTATATGATAGTATAGTATGTAACAAGATAAGTTTTCATGACCTAGATCTAAAATGACATGAATGGATGCAAATGGAATATCGAAAAATTATAAAACTAAATATGGGGTGCATGATTTTAAATACATGTATGATATTTATTTAAATAGGTATATAATGAGTTATATAGCATGTAGCAAGATTATCTTGCCTCGACGGATCAAGAAACGGATGTGTACGGTACGTCCGACATCGGCAAAATGTCGCGACGCACGTACGGCACACGGAACGGGTCTAAGAAATGCATGAGGGTGATCACGCAAGCAAGGCACTTCCTCTGGATCGTCGACATCGATCCCGGCTCCGGAGAACTACGGCAACAGAGAAATCAAATCTTTAAAGAAATAAAGAAAAGAAAGAAAGAAAGCAAGAAAGAAGGAAGGGGAAGAAGAAGAAGAGAAGAGGGATTGCTCACTGAAGTTTGTGTACTGGGTTCGCAGAGATAGGTTGTGGTGTTGACGGTGATGAACAGAGCTCCGACGAAGGGGTTGGATTGCTAGGGTTCGACTAGGGTTTGGGTTTTGTTTGCTGGTGTTTGGGTGCAGGGATGGTGCAAGGTTCTTATGAAGGAGAGAGGACAGAGGAGAGAGGAGAGAAGAGGAAGGAGATGGTGATGGCAAGGGATGATCGGCGACGAGGTGTGCAAGGTGGTGGTGATGGGTTCTGTGGGGTTCTGTGGGTGTGCAGGGTGCAGTGGAGGAAGAAGATGGAGGGAAAGGTGACGAGGAGGAGGAGGCAGGGAGCTTTAGGGTGCAGAGGAGATTGGGTTAAGGTTTGAGGAGGCAGAGGGAAGTTTTTGATGATGGGTTCTCATGGAGGGCTGCTGGGGTTGTTAAAAGAAAATGGAGGAGGAAGTTGAGATATGGGAGGAGAGAGAAATATAAGGGGATCTTGTGAAGGGAGGTTACGGGATTCAGAGGGAGGTGACGAGACCTAAAACTACCGCGAGAGGAGAGAGAAAGCGAGGCGAGAGGAGAGAGATAGAGCGAGAGCGAGAGGAGAGAGAGAGAGGAGGAGAAAGAAATTTGGAGTTTTGTGGCGAGAGAGAAAGAGAGAAGCGCACGGGTGAGAGAGAGAAAGGAAAAATAGAGAAGAGAGAGAGATAGGATCTGTTTTGTTTCCAGAAGTTAGGATTATAAATTAAAAGGATTTTTGTTTGTTAATAAAATTTTAAACGTAAGTATTATATTAAATTAAAATTGGATTTTCAGGTAATTACAAATTTAGTCCAAAATCCGCTCGGGTCGGGTCTAAAAATTCAGATTTATAATATGAAAAATATATGCGACGTCCAAATTTCAAAATGAAAGCTCGGGTAACGAAAATGCATACCCCCAAGAACGGATGCACGTACGTGTGCGTAGCCATCCAAACATGTCCGTTTCACTGAACCGGACGAGAACAAGATGCGCGGATGCTACCATGGGGTTCGGGGTATCATGCAGGCCATGCTATGTAATTTTAAATTATTTTACGTGACTTAAAATGTTATATGGTAAAAGATGCAATGCCAGATAAAATGCTAGTATGCACTAAACATGAAAATGTACAGTCTACGTAACAAGTCAGGGTAATTCATAAATATGAATCAAACAGGTTCAAGCAAGCGGGTCGGTCGAATGCAATATAAAATGTAACATACTATTCGCACCCAAAACAAGATAAATCAGGAAAATACCACAATTAAGGAAATACGAGAAGTGGAATTGGTATAAATGAACTAGGTTGTTACAAAGTCCTTCGGGTCTTCTTATCCTTTTCTTAAGCTCCTCGAGTGTATGGATCGAGCTTGGTGATCGGCCTCCTTGCGTCAAAGAAAATCCACCCGAGAGTCTGTAGTTTAAGCTTTAACCTCTAAAATGAGGTAACTAAAATACCTAGTATGCTAATCTTGGTAGCTTAGGAGATATAGAGAATTATTATGGATTAATTTGTCTCAAATCTCCTAAGTTTCTCAACTCATGAGAGTGTTTGGGGTTGAGGGAGAAGAAGAGAGCCAAGGAGGAGTGTGTTCAAGAGCTCATGAGAATGAAGAATGGCTAGCTCCCTTTGATAACTATGAAGCATATCACATTATATATAATCATCACAATCATTCAACCTTACCTCAATAGTCATCATAATCATTCAACCATGCCTTAATAGTCATCACAACCATGTTAGCCATGCTTGAATAATGATGAATATAACACCTCATACCTCCAACACATTATCCATTTAAGTAAATGGATTAAATCATAAATGAGGTGTCTTCTTCTAGAAGCACTCTTATGAAATTACAAGAATACCCCTCACCGTATATACATACCAGTATTCGTATTCCGAGAAATATGAATACAAAGAGATGAAAATAATCCAATACTATAATACTAGAATGTGGCTTAATCCTAAACCCGCTAGTATTATCCGTCCGATCAAAAATACGTGTAGCATGTACATGTATATGATCGAAACCCTGCACGTAAAACCATACGGCCTCTACATCGTTTCGCCTGAACCAAGGAAACCGTCTGTGTGGAACTCTAAAGACTCGACAGTACGCTGTCAGTGGGTTTAACCACAAGCACGTCAGTGGCACTAGCTGTACGTAACGGCTACCCAGGTACATGTCGAAAAGAAGGCCGACGAGCAAACTCGTCCGAACTTCTACTGAGCCTGTCCGTGACAATCTCCATGCAGTCCGGTCTGTTCGTCTGAGAGTATTGCATGTAAGGTCTAGGGGTGGTCTAGGGGTGGAAAAAAATGTCAGACCCCTAATAACCAGACAAGTTGTGTCGGTATGGCTCAAGGCCATCCGAGAATCTACGGGTCCAACCACCAGTAATTCTCAATCCGCCATGGCCAGGGACTTATGGTGTTGACCAACCAATCACAGCGCGATATCGACTCCCTATACCGGGAGAGACGAATCCTCAACAGTCGCCCATTGCCTCCATGTGGCTCGGGACTGTACCCAACTAATAGCTGTTTGCATGACTCAGTAGAGCCGTGATAGGGTAGTAATCAAACCACAGTAGAAACTCACATGAGACAGATGACGACCTCAGGTTGACAGACGATCTGCACTCATGTCACCAAAGAACTGCTATCTGACGCTCAGTATAATACCATCTAGCCAGCCCACGGTGAGTCCTATCCGGTGTACTCACACCCAGTGTGCACCTATAAACAATCTTAGGTGCACCTCACCAATGGCTGCAGGTTCAATTCATCGCCCCTCATTAGGGTCTAGATATATATACACTAGTCTGCTCTGGAGTATCGATGCCTAGTCTCGATACTTCTACGACTATGGACATTTTTAAGGATGCGCCTATTGACTACCCAGCTCGCACAAGTATGATTGCCATCACAACGCTGGTGGTCAGGCAAAGATCCTACGGGCCTTATCAATATGTGTACAAGACATGAAATACAAAGTAAAACATATCACATGTTAAGATAAAGACAGACCAAATAGCGTACTATCATATCGAGTAAGATTGTCATGTATATACATATCTCTAACATCCTATACAATGAAAGTCTCTAGAGCATACATATCCAATAAGTGGGGGGCTAATGATTACGATCGCAAGTGGGAATTCCCCAGATTACGACACGTAGCAGGTGACGTATCGTCCACGTAAGCCCACCAGATTTCTTAGGGCTATAGAGATGGAGTAAGTACGATGTATTGGGAACATTCCTCGCCGTTTCGTCTCTGAGGTATCATCCGACCTTTAGGGGGCTTCCTATAAGTTCATTCCCTAGTCGCCTGGAAACCAGCCAATAGCTTGCCTACGAGCCATCCTACAACCGAGGTTCCTCGGTCTCATCGCTAGACTTCGGGCAGTCACCGAGTTGATCTTTTTCAGCTTCCCTATTCAGCTGACAGCACGGAGCCCAAGCGCCCCCGTAACGGCTCCGTGTATCTCACCACAACGAGATCTCCGCCACTTCACGTCCCGCATCCCACGGTAGCGTATTTCGCCATTAATGGGCATATCCCGCCATCAACGCGAACGTGATACATGGACGTAACAGACGGCGAGAATCTCGCATCGGCTCGCTCCATTGCGACCCATATATAAACCCCTCCTCCAGATGACTCAGGTATGTCGAACTCATTCCCAAGACAGCGCTACTATGCCCAATTACTCCTCGGTACTTACTTGATCGTCTGAAGGTCCTACGGTGATTTCTCACCCCGGGACTTTCCTTACAGGTAGCTCGGTATCAACAACATCCGACAACATATTGAGACCCACACACTCAATCATCACATCGACTCTCAACTATTCAGTTCCGCTGGCAGCAAAATCAGCGAAGGACAACAACTGAGGGAGATTCTGATCTCCATCAAACAGCGACCGCGGAGGAGCATTTCGATTTCAAAAGAGGGCGATGAGTTAATTAGGGTGTTAAATTTCGGTTAAATACCCTTACACTCACCCTTTCACTCACTGTTGGCTTTTTTTACTAATTAAAATATCCTAGTTAACTAGATCCGATTATGGAGAGTGGATGTAGGTGGTACCCTATCCATGAATATATACCGATGTGGATATTTAAGGGACATAGAAACTATTGTCTGTATCGTGTGAGAGACGGACGAGATAATGAAAAAAATAATATTGAAAAGACTATTTGCTTCCACCCGTTTGCACTTGCATTTACGAAATCAAATACAGATCCAGATACACCATACAGGTGTTATCATGCTTGGCGGATGCCGATACGAATGTCATTGGATAAGAAATTATTAACAAAATCGGATGCCATATGGATATAGAGTGCGGCTTGGATTATTTATATCCACTTACATCCTTGTTGGTTGATTGAATATCAATTTGATTCCTTTTCCCTGTCCATTTTTCTTGTTTTTCTTTCTCAATCATTTTTGTTCTTTCATAGATGGATCCAAGTAGAAATTCTTCCAATTTAATTATGTTTAAATTGACATTATATATACTCATACAAATGCAAAATCCTCTGACTCTCTTGCGATAATAACATCATCAAACAATCTATTACAAATTTAAATTAAGATTAAAATTATTGATAAACAAGAGGCCTCTCTTACATATATATTGACAATTTTTCCGAATACCAATGATGCATAAAGAAGGTAAGATATTCAGTATAACACTGTAGAACAACTGTAACAGATCAAATGAACTCTGAAAATGCTATTTATTGTGTGTTTATGAAACTAAAATGACTCGAAATCGCAGAAGAAATCAAGCTCCAGAAGTTTTGCTCTAAGCCCCGGTTGAATAGGAATAGGAATGTTGCTTCTATCGAGCCAGACTGCTATGGTGTTTGCCTCCAAGACGAGCTGAATATGATTAACAGATAGAGAAGTTAAGTCATTGCTCAAAGAGAGAATTATATGGAATCTTTCAAAATAATATAATACCCACCTCACGATCTGGCGTTTTAAATATGAAATCGTCAATAAATATTCTTGTTGTTGAGATGCATGAAACCCTTGTTTTCACAATGAATTTATCACCACTCTGACAATGTGAAGAGAGATGTTTAATTTCACACAAGTTATTCACGTAAAAGAACAATGAGGAGATTATAGTTTGAAGCATGACTTACTTCTAAAGGTGAAAACAACTTCAGAGATAAATCTGAAAATGTTATCTTCTCGCCAGTTTGAGCAACTGCATCCAGTTTGACGCCAACCCTTTTAAAGAATTCATGATGACCTTTTGGATGTAAAGAATAGAAAGTAAAATTGTTACTAAAAAGATTAATGCTTTAGGACTTATAAATTTCGTTAAGTATTTATATATATATGGGTGCTTTACTTACCACGTTCACAATAGCTCGAGTAAACAGCATTGTAAAGACCACCATATTGATCAAGTTCATAGTCTTGCACTTGGAGTTCGACTTCAAAACATTGGTCCGCCCTTCATAAGCAAAACAAATATATTGAGAAAATAATTAAGAATAAAATTTCTTAAACATAATCTTTCATGAAATAGAAGAAAATGTGTTTGTGTCTGGCCAGTACATGCAAATTGCCAGTGGCCAATGCATAAAATAAAAGAAAATGTAGGGTAAGTCTCCACAAATTAACACATGGCCCCCACACCTTGTCTCACCCATTTTATATATGCACTGGCCATATGCCATATTAGTCTGTACAATATTGATAAAAAATGCAACAAGTTATACCTTAAGTTTTCAATGCTAAAATCTAACAATGTCAGATTTTTAGGAGCAGCGATCATCGATGTATAAGCAGCATGAATGTTCCCTCGGTTACTGCATCGAAAGTTAGGAAGCTGCCTTGGCATGGCAGCATTTGGTAGCAGCGAGTGGCCGCCGACTACTGCTGACCTCCTCCATTGTCCGACACGTGTAACAAGAGCATCGGAAGGAGCCGCCATGGATTGCATCTTGATGATAGACGATGATGAAGTATCCCTTCTTGCTCCTTTTAGAGAGGTTTAGAAGAAATATCTTGCAGTACTTGATCTCTCATATTGCTATTGATATATATCTAGCTATTTATACAACTTCTTAATGTTAGTTGTGATTTGAAAATGAAGTCAATTCCATGCAACTTACTTGACTTGTCTATTTTCTAATCGTGTTTCACGAACATTAATTTATATATTTCTAAAATAACACCAGAGGTTAGTCTTACACATGCAAAAATATTCCATATTCAAATGCGCACTAACCGTAGGTACGGATCATCATATGTCTATATATATATATATATATATATACACACACACACATTAATTTCACTTGCATACGCATGCATGGTTGGTTGATTAGTAAATGGCCAGCTCTATTTTGCTAAACCCCTTAAAGTTTTGAGCATGTATCACGAGCACACATCTACTTATAATTGAAATGATGCAAAATACTCTAATTAACGCTATGTTTAATGCACATCTGACCAAGTCAAGGCAATATATATGATTGGCTATTTAATCTTTGGGTAAAATCGGGCTCATGACTCTCATCAGCAGCGCTATCAATAAACAGGTATCAATAGACAAGGTTGGTAGTAGAGCCCTTCCAAACTTAAAACACGAGGCCCCACCATCTGTTTTCTCTCTCTTGTACTGCAACTCTGAGCTTGAAAAATTTCTCATGGGGTTTTGACTACTGCTTTGAGGTCAGAGATTTTTAACTGTAGGAAAAACTGCATGGGGCATTTTGACAATTTACTCTTTTTTTCAGGGCAAGTCATTAATTTGGTGGAATGTATATCTATATTTTAGACTCATGTATTGATATGGGCTTTGATTTTATGTTAAATTTTTGATATTTGGAGTGTCGAGCATTTTATCTTTCAATATACATATAAGATCTTAATGAGCATTTTATCGTTATTCAGGGCAAGTCATTAATTTGGTGGAATGTACTATCCATGATGGTGTGAATAATGTGATTTTTAACCTGGTATGTATATCGTATGTACAAGACTTGGTAGTTGAAGAAAGTTCCTATAGATTGCTATCTTTATATATACAACCTCTCGATATTAGCTAGTTCTTTTCCTTTCTTTTTTTGAGAGAAAAGATAGTATCAATAAAACCCTAACCAAATAAAACATTTTATCAAAAATATGTAATGAGGAAATATTAGCTAGTACTTAACCATGGTCTTGATTTAAATATGAAGTCAGTTCAATACAACTTAAATAAATTGAACAATAGACAATAGCTCAGCAATTGGTATCACGTTTCCCCTTTTGGGAAGAGTGCGGGGTTCGATCTACAGGAAGGGAAGTGAGTCGTGACCACAATATAACACTTTCGGCACAAGTTCAAGGGTCTCCTAGATGCCTATGTGTGCTGTATATTTGGATGTGATGAATGCTCGGATTAGGCTTAGGGGCCTGTGCAGAAATAAAAAGATAAAAAATTGTCCATTGGTTATATATTATGCATGTATCCCACGGTTTATGAGTCTTCTCTATGCAAAGTTCGCTATGAAGTCGGCATTCCAAAATGATTCTAGTCTCGTTAGTCTATGCATGCAAAAAATGGGCCATATGGTCTTGTATAGTTGGATTTTGCTAAACCCTCTAAAGTTTTGAGCTGTGTCACATGACCCTTGAAATAAAAAAATGTTGCGTTAACACAGTTGCTACATTTTGATTTTTCCCGGCAATATATAAGCGCTAATTGTGATTGTAGAGGGGCGAAAAAAGGCATCAGCGTATAACGGAGGGCGATGGCCTTGGCAGTTGGAACATAAAATATATCCACTCAACCCTTATTATAACTTCATAGTTTTGATACAGTAGAAGGGGTGTTTCACATGGTATCAGAACAATCTATGTTTGATTCTCATTACTATGCAAAAGCTTAAGTTTCAACCCAAAAGGTCTTCGAACCGTGGGAAGGTGTTAGGACATAAAATATATTCTTCCAACCATCATCATAAGTTCAGAATTTTGGTGCAGTGAAAAGAACGTTTCAAATTAGGGCGGCGACTGATGATGAGTGGATGGCTGCAAAAGACAAAAAACTGTCAACCAATGACGAAGCTAGAGCAACAGTAGTTGGGTGATGACAGGTGACTAGCAAGAAGCGATGGACGGCGGCGCGGTGGTCAACGACGGGTGATGGTGGTCGGTGAGGGCGGGCAATGAGCGGCGGCGGTCGATACTTAGCGGCTGTGACAGAGGGCAACAATTGATCACGACGGAGGATGGCAGCTAGCATTGATGAGCAATGGCGGCAAACGACGGGACGGGACGGTGCCGGTGCCGGCGGTAGGCATTGGGCTTCGGCATATGGCATCTGGCGATAATGACCAATGACGGCGGGTGGAAGGGCTGGCAACAGACGACGGCTTACCTGCAAGAATATTTGGAGGTAATATAATGATAGAAATCTGTTTGAGAGAGAATAGAATTACCATGATTTGAGGTACTATGATATCCGGGGAATCTGATTCTAAATTCATAGAAATACTACTTGTGTCAAGACAAGCTTAAGTATGTATTATGAGAATATATGATTCACCCTTAATTAGATTACCAGATGCTTGGTACATTCCAAATATTACCAGGAACTCACACTGTAACGACTTTGAAATCTCTGTACAGAATTATTTGTTTAAATAAATAGAAAAGGGTATTTCAGCCGGTATAGGAGTTATAAGTTATTTTGTTCAATAAAACCAAGAAACTTATAACTTACTGGTTAAGCCTTTCTACTGCTGTGCCATAACCTGCGTGTTCGAATCCTATCAGTCATAATTATTTTTAAAATTTTTCTTTTTAATTTTTCGGAAGCCCAAGAGTTGCACGTGCAATTCACGGAGAAACGAAAAGTTTCAGAAAAATCAAACATGCGCAAAGAGGAATAAACACACATCTAGACACGTGGCACGAATCTCGAGGCATATGATCAAGATCCGACCGCCCAAACTCCCCATTTGGCCGCCGCCGCCGGTTGATGTAGCCCCAATCCCCTTCATGCTTTGCACACACACCCCTTCAGCTCTCCTGCATTGTTTGATTTCCTGCAATCAAACAGAGACTTTTCAAATCCCTAATTAACACCATTAAGTCCATTTTAATTCATTTTTAGTTTACACTCTCTTTCATTTTTACCCTATAAATACCACCACATAATCTAGCTCTCCTCTATTCTGAAAATTTCTTCCAAATTCTTTAAGTTCAAGAAGGGTTAAGATAATTCAAGCAGAATTAAACAAGCCAAAGGAAGCAGCGATCAAATTCCAACGACTGGAGTATCTCCGAAGAGACCAAGATCCCCTCTCTCTTCCTTAACCTCTTCCTAGCACTAAACAACCAGTAAGTCCCTTCATCTCTTTCTCTTTTCACTTCTATTTAATTTTTAAGACATATCGACAAAAGTGGAGTTAGCTCCGATGTATGTTTTTTTTCAACATTTGTACTCCATTTTATAAGCAAAATAGGTCTAACTAATATTCTCACACAACTCGTAACCTTATTTACAATCATTTAGTTTTTAATTTAATAAAATTTTCCATGTGAAATAATCATAAAACGAAGTTTTCATAAAAATACCAAGAACTTTAATATAGCCGTATTTTCAATAACTAGAGTATAAACTTTTAGACCATTCACGGAGCAACGACCTACCCCACATGGTATTATAAGTATATGGGTAATTCAAAGAAGAAGTCTTTCATTAAAATACCACACTTTTTCAAAATGGGTTTCTTTTAAATCGATATTTTAAATCCTTGGCAAATATACCTCTACAACCTTCGTTAGGGGATCCGCTAATGGATGGTGTGGATTATCGCACATTCTCGGAATAGTAGAGCGAGATGCAGAACTTCTCACGGAGTATTCGATCTCGAAAAGAAATAAAAATATGGTTTTCAAGAAATACGACTTTTCTAAACAAAACAAAACTTTAAAAAAATTATATAAAATTATGAATCCATATTTTCAAAAAAATATATTATGAAACTATATTGAAAATACGGATTCATAATCTATACAATACAATATTTAATACCTGATATGTAGTACAGTAAAATATGTTATAACTTGATATGAATTTGTCATGAATACCTGAACATACGATTACATCTTGAATATGAACCTGTACATTTTATATCCATGGTTTCGGTCAAGACCTGAAATCTTAATCTATACAATACAATACGTGGGAAAAAATGGGTAGATTGGTACGGAATGTATATCGTGACCACTACTATAAATAAGGGTTGCCCCTACGGATATATGCGTAGGGGTGAAAAAATACCCCGTAGGTGCAAAGGCCGCAGGTGCAAGTTGAAGTCCTGAACTTACCCCTACGGGCAAAATCTTGCCCCTACGGATTTCTGTGTAGGTCCTGTTGCACCTACGGAGTAGGCCGTAGGGTAAAAAAAGTTATATTATTTACGGTTTTTTTAATATATTAAATGTACCTACGGACATAACTGTAGGGCCACGTACTACCCCCTACGGATATCTACGTAGGTACCTATCCGTAGGGGAAAAAGTCAGAAATCCTGATATTTTGCCCCTACGGATAACACCGTAGGGGCGAAACAGTGGCCCCTACGGATATGTCCGTAGGGGCATTCCTAACCCCCTGGTACTGAAATCATGGGGGAAATATCAGTTACTGCTGATATTGTGCTTCAACGGATATAGCCGTAGGGGCAACAGGTGTACCTACGGATTAATCCGTAGGTACATATTATCTGTATTTTTTTAAAAAAATGGGCTGCTTGATTTTTTCCCTCCTTGTGCATAATAATATATATATCAATCAAATATAAAATTAATCATCACACAACATATAACGTATTATTCATAATCACATCTCAGGCATATATATAATATGCAAAAGAAACCCAAAAACTGAATATGATATAAATATAAACCAATATCAATATCGTTTCAAAATGTAGTACAATGTGTATGATATAAATAAATACATGTTTCAAAAAATAAGAACCAAAAAGCTACCCTAGCTCGGTCCAGCTCCATCTCTGAATAACGATAGAATAACGCGCGCCTGCTCCTCGGTCAATAAACTCTACAATTCGGCGTGAGCGGGAGTCTGTGGTGCCCTCCGTGTGCGGCGTCCAGAACTGCGGTCAGCAGCCTCCGATCGCTCTGTCCGGTAAAATCGATCCCCGAGGCCTCGGCCTGCTCAAGCAGTAAAGTATAAGTATAAAATTGAAACTTGAACCTTCCAAAACTAAAATTTCAAATTTGGGTAGAAAAAATATTAACACATACGCAATACTCCTGGGTAGCGACGTCGGGATATCGAAGCTCGCCCGTGGCGGGATCTGTCGAGGTGCCGTGGACGGCAAGATATGCGGACAGCATGCTCGGTGTACCACCTTGCGCCAGGGTCTGAGCTGTCTGCAATATTAGAAAATAACTCTTAATATGAGGTATATTAGAAAATAACTCTTAATATTATATTATATCACAAATGAAAATATATATTAATACCCGAGCCTGATCAAAGAAGAGGGCGAATGAGCGTCGGTGCTGCTCTCCCCACTCAACGTGAAGTGGATAGTTTTTCACGAGCCGGATCTCATCCCCCATATACCGGCCGAACCTCTCGGCATGAGGACCGGTATAGCGATAATCAAGGGTAAAAAAGAGGGGGAATGCTGCCTTCCCCCTAGCAATTGTCAGAACATTATATTTAGTACATACTGGTCTATAAAATTGACAAGAAATACCAAAATCAACAAATTCAAAACCTTACCTACAGAGATAGCAGGTGTGCTCCTCCGGTATCTGCATGTATCAAAATTTGAATAATATTAATTAATTTCAGTAGATACATATTAACAAGATAAACTCGCATATAGCGCTGCTTACACATAAGACAGGGAGTGAACAAGCTCTTGTAGATCATCAGGCACAAATATAATCTCATCAAGCAGCACATGATAATGAGTTGGACGCGTGGTGCCCTATTTCTCATAAGTGCATGCTGCGTGAATAAATATTGTGTTAATTCCAAACTAAATACAAATATAACAAACTTATCAATTATATAGTATTCAATTTGATTTCAAACAAATACCAAATAAGAATTTATTGTACAGGTCCACGACTTACAATCATTCCCGCATGCGAGCACATATAAAAATCATAGTTTCTAGGATGAAAAATTTTATTGTCAACTACTGTCACCACCTACAGCTAGACAATAATAAAAATTACTATTTAAGTAAGAGCAAAAGGAATGTGTGTATATTTATGATATAGCATTCTAAATCAATATACATACACTATAAAATATATAAACATACCTGGAGGAGCGGGAGTGGCCTATGTCCCTGATATGGACGCATCACCAACAACTAGACAATCAAACATTGACAATATAAGTAATTTTGACATAAACGGGCATGAATATCTATAATATTACATTCAAAATGGATATTAGAGAGCGCATCTGCAGTGAGAAGTGGTAAAAGTATCACCCAACAAGGGTGTAATTTACAGAATCAGTTAAAACTCTTGAAAGTCATAGAAGAATCTGACCTGCACAAATCTGATGTATACTTTCCATTGGATACTAAGAAGTCTCTAAAAGGAAAAGCCAATGTGAAAGCCATCATTAGTTCATATCAGAAGATTGATGCTGAAACAGAGAACAAGGAATCTCATTTTCTTCTTCTTCTGCCACATTACTGTCTTCTCCTTCTTCTTCTGCCATATTACTGTCTTCTCCTTCTTATTATGTGCGCGTGCAAATTCAATGAAAGCAGAAACTCCAGTGACAAACTTAGGTTGCATACGTTGTTGCCAATTCACATACATCCGGTCCTTAACCCTGACGTACTCAAGGGCCATGTTAGACTGTATCATATAAATTGTAGGTTATGATGACTATATTGAGAAATCTAAAAATGGTATGGTTACTGACAAAGGGGCAACCTTTTGGCCCGAGAGAGATTGTACTGATTTTCTAAGATTAATTAAAGGCGATAGGACAAATCAAATTCACCATGAATCATCATTCTTCAATATAGGAGATACCCCAAGACAACACAAAATGTTGACTTTGAATTACTTTTCTATTCCATTTTATTTGTGTAAATTAACAAGAAAGATAATTGGTATGATCAATATATAAGATAGAAAAATCAACAAAATAAAAGTTAATGGTTGCCTGAGGGGCACCATTTTCATTTGATTCAAGTCGATACTCATGCATAATCCAATCCGTCTTTTGCCTATTTGGTGCTCTACCGATATAATAGACCAAGGTCTTCCTCATTCCAATCAAATTGTGTTTCGAGTATATTGGTTTATCCCTTCCTGTTGCTTTCCAAAAACCAGTTTTTGTTGCTCTATTCGAGCGAGTTCCCGTTGGATATTTCTTATATTTATGGCTAAAAAAGTGCCATTCATTTTGTTCTTCTGCCGCTATCCTACAATATTCTGCTTGAGTAAACTAATCAATGAGTAACCCATGTAATGGAACAAGAAATAATAGGAAATCAATCATATACGTCACCTTGAAGATCCCATGGCTCAATCTTATACGAATCTACATCTCTTATGACATTTAGGTCAATTCTTTTGGAAGCTACTTTCTTTCTTAAGTAGTAACCAACGAGTTCTTCTCCGGTAGAGTAGAAGCGGAACCCTGGCGGCACATCTGAAAATGTGTTCATAATTGCACAGATATAGCGATCCTGCAAATTAATAATAGAACTATACTAATTAGGCAGTTTATTAGGTTCATAATAAACAAATAGTCTTGAAATAAGAATTCACAGGTTATGTATTATTAATTCTCTAATATGTACATAAATACGTGGACTAATTTCAGAAGTGTAATATTTATAGAATTAAAAGACCGTTTTGAACATGTAAAGTACTTTCAAACAACGTGTTTTTCTATACATATCTTATGTAAGATGTGTAGATCAACTTGTGATCATCCATAAGATACCGCAAAAAAAGATCGAGAACTTGAGAAACACAAACCCGCTATAAGTAATCTCTCTCTCTCTCTCTCTCACACACACACACAACCTAACCGCCCCCTTCCCTACAACAGAAAAAAATCCAACCCCAACACAGCCAACTCGCACATATACGTACATATACACATAAAACAGAAACTATATATGCAAACGTGCGAAACACATGCAAAATTAGTTTCCAATGATTTAGATTCTAGCCTTACCTGACCCCAAATCCTAGATCCGTCATTGAAATATGCACATGAAGTTAATTAAGAGAATTATCAACTTGGCTCGTAGATATGGAAGAATTTTAACAAGTAATGTCAATGTTCTTGTTATGACAAATATAAATCAGTACTCTTTAGATCAATAGACATGCACAATTCATATTAGAGAAAAATGCAATAATATGGAAATGTTCCGCATGTAACTAAATATATGCCTCACCCATGAGTATGTCTTTAAGTAAACCAATATTTTAGATAGTAAATGAATGTCCTAAATAATGCACCCATCATTAATTAAATAGAAACCCTAACTTGGGAAAAACTAAGATATTACAAATTACCATTTTTTTTATCAAATCAATGTTTATCAAAACTCATAAATCCAATAATCCTACAATTTCTTGATATTCGGCTCACCTATAATATAACAATCCATATGCCTAATTAACTAATTAACCTGAAATTTATCGATACAAGGCATCAAGGTATTTCTAGGAGATGACATAAAATTTAGACACATTCATCAGATCACCATGCAGATCAACATGATAGTTTGATAGTTCTAAGTTGATACTCTTTTTCATAATTATAAACATAGATCCGTATATAATTAACCATGCTTGATTTGCCAAACTCCTATTGTTAACATGAAACATATGCTTTATAATTAAATAAAAGGGATTTCTTAATTTTTATATTAGAACATTGTACATACCTAATTTCCACTTGAAATCGGTTTTTTCTTTTATCAGTACTCGTTGACATACAGTAACAAACAATGTTTGATTAGAAGGACCCAAGATTTTCTCGATCAACAATAATTTTAGTAATCAAATTAGGCTAAAATTGCTGGAAATTCCTCTCATGTTTGCCAAATTCAGCAAACCCCAACCTAATCCTAACCCCAGCCCCAGCCCCAGCCCAGCCCAGCCCCACCCTAACCCCAACCTAACCCTAACCCCAGCCCCAGCCCCAGCCCCAACCTAACCCCAACCCCAGCCCCAGCTAAACCCCAACCCCAGCCCCAGCCGAGCCCCAACCCCAACCCCAACCCCAACCCTAACCCTAACATAAACTGAACCCGATGCCTAACCCTAACCCTCATCCCTACCCGAACCCTGAACCCTAGCCCTAACATCATCACAATTATGTTTAATTGGAGATTTACTTACCTGTAGATGGTGGAGGAGACAACGGAGACGTTTGGCGGTCGACGGCGCACGCAATCGGCGACGAGGAACTCGACGAGGAAGAACGAGGGCGGTGGCGGGCCGAGAACGGAGGGCGGTGGCGGGCTGGGAACGGATAGCGCGTGGTGGCGACGAAGAGAAAATTGGAGACACGGGAACGAGAGAAAATTTTGGGAACGAGAGGGAAAGAGATCGAGGCGTAGGGCATTTCTGTGCCTTTTTTTTATTAAATTCCCATTTAGATGCCTCTACGGACATAACCGTAGGTTATTGGTTTGCGGCTCCGTAGGGCCAAACAACAAATTACGATTTAATATTTTTAAATTAAAATGTCGGGCACCGTAGGGACAACTATTTGGCCCTACGGCTTAGTCCGTAGAGACAAGAAAAATCTGCCCCTACGGATTTAATCATCCGTAGGGGCAACCCCATATTGTAGTAGTAGGCACGAGAGATCACTTTAAAATACACCTACATGAATTCGCGTACCGTTATTCCGTGAATTATGATGGGGCCTTATACTACATATTACCATAATTCACGGGGTAAGAAGGACTTCCCTCGTATACAAGAATATCTTTTTTATCAAACTACAATTAACCAAGTTAGAGTAACCATCATATACCGGTAAATAAATATGCTTAGATACTCTCTTATATAACCGTGTCTGTTTACTTTTTCTTGGTTTTTCTTCATTTTATATACTATCTTTAACTTTTTGGGGGGCTTACCGAGCGCTAGTTCGCTGACAACATAATTCTATGTTCTTTCTTTGGAATGTTCGTCAGGAGAACCAGATTCGGAGGAGATAAAGCCGGGCCCGGAAGACTTGGACCAGTTCGTTTCTCAGCCGGATTTTTATCTCTTACCTGTATTTACTTTCAGTATGTCATTGTTTAAGCATTTGCTTTATTATTGTATTTTTTTTTATTACAAACAGTTGTATGTAAATTTGAATGTAAATAAAGTTGTTGTTTCATTTGATTACTCTTGTTATTCTTATACATTGTTATATTGCTTAATTACGCTTAACGTGTTTTCATAGTAAATACGTTGCGGACTTGCCACGTCAATATTTCGGTCTGCTGGGAAGCGGGACGTGACACACACATTTCCAAGAATGTGATTCTGAGGCATCCGATTTTTAGGGAATGTTGTGCTAACATGCTTGGTATATTTAATACTTCCAGGTCATACATATCGCAACGGATTTGGACATTGGTTATTGTGACGGCAATGGCATTAATGGCCGCTCGAGTGAACAATTGGCGATTAGTAGCGAAGGTGGTTGACGATAAAGCGATGACAATGATCACGGCAGCACCGTCTTAAAATATATGAAGAGGTTTAATGAAATTTTGTATCATTTTAAAAAGCAGAGATCCATATAGGACCTCAAAATATGGGGTACAGTGAATTTCAGCCTTTATTAATTCTCTATATATTTATTCCATGATGGCATGAGAAAAATGATTTTTAAGTTAGCATTATATGTATGTACAAAGACTTGGTAGTTGTAGAGAACTTTGTAGTATATAATTAATATTAATATTGAAATCAAAATGTCTTGAAGACTATCATACATGGGCAAGTTTCACGCCATGCATGGTCGCATATACCTTCAAAGAAGTCTCGATAAACTGGTAGAAAAACAAAAAGAAGATGCTGCGAAATTTCAAGTCAAGAACGCACACTGCATGTGCTACGATGCAAATAAATAAATAAATAATGTAAATAAATATTTGCAACTAGGACATCCTTTTTCTTCTATAAATAAGAAATGTTTCATGATCTCAACACCAAGGTATTAGAAAACATAGTTATCACATAATCTCTCACAGAAGTGTAGCTAAACAAACAATGCCCTCAACAAACTCCAACACGGCCTTTTCATCCTCAGCAAGAAGGTAAGATCTCACCATCTTCAATTTAATTTATTATGCATGATTCATAATTATATGCAGTAATTATGCGATATCGAGATATCGAGCTAAGTTTAGTGGATTATATATTCTTTCTTTCAGGTTAGAGGGGAAGGTCGCGATAATCACAGGAGGAGCCATGGGAATAGGCGAGGTCACCGCGAAACTCTTCTGCCACCATGGCGCCAGGGTGGTAATCGCAGACATACAGGACGACCTTGGCAAAGCCGTCTGTGGCTCTATTGGATCTGATGACGTGGTAACCTACGTCCATTGTGACGTCTCGAAAGAAGACGATGTGAGGAACGCGGTCGATTTCGCTGTGGCCAAGTACGGCAGGCTCGACATCATGTTCAACAACGCGGCGATCATCGATCCCCCGTGCTCTAGGATTATGGACTTTGATGTGTCGGAATTCAAGAAAACAATGAGGGTTAACTGCACCGGGGTTTTTCTGGGCATCAAGCATGCCGCACGTGTAATGGTGGCGGCAGGGATCAAGGGAAGCATTATAAACAACGGCAGCATGTGTACGATAGTAGGAGGGTTGGCACCCCATGGGTATGTGGCAGCAAAGCACGCGATGGTGGGACTAACCAAGAACGGAGCGGCTGAGCTAGGGCAGTACGGTTTAAGAGTGAATTGCATCTCGCCGTTTATGTCTGCATCGTCAATGGCAAAGGAATTTTCCGGATGGAAGGAGCAGAAGCTGGAGGAGTTGTCCAGCAGCATGGCTAATCTTAAGGGGGCCGTGTTAAGACACGAGGATACGGCTTACGCTGCCGTGTTTTTCGGAAGCGACGAGTCCAAGTATGTGAGTGGGCATAACTTTGTGGTGGATGGAGGTCTTACCACGGTTAATAACTCTTTTGGGCTTTTCAACGGTCTCTTCCAGCAAGGAAATTAATCGGTTGCTCTTCTATTCTTCCACCTTCTATATACCACCTTGGGTTTTGAGAAGATTGGTGATTTGAGGAGTTTAGCGCCGAGTACCTGCAAAGAAGTCTCGGGGTTCTTTGGTACCACCGAGGACCCTCCGACGATCAAGTTAGTACTAGATCCGAGCAGAGTAACGGCTAAGTGGAATCAAGAAAGGCTTACTTGACCCCTCTGTGATGGGGATTTATATAGCGGCGGTAGCACGCAGTAGCAGGCATGAGAATCTCGCCGGCAGTTACGCTCCCGACGTCACGCCCGTGTAAAGAGCGGATCGTCCATTAATGAGGATCGTGATGGAGTGGAACGTGGGACGTTGCTGGCGGAGAATCTGCGCATGACGAGATTTGCGGAGCGGCGGTTACGCCTGTGAGTGGTGGAGTTGGTCGGTCGGAGGGACCGAGAAAGACGGTCTTGGCTGGGGAGCTTGGAACCGAGCAAGAGGGCTGAAGAGTCTTGGTCCTCTGGCAGCTCGGGGTGAGCTGAGGGGCCGAGGAGGCAAATTTGCAGGGGGGGCCGAGGAGGGCCAGCTTGTGCTTGCAGGTCGGGTACAAGGGTGGCCTGGTCGGTCTCTGTGAGCCCTTTCTTCTGGGTCTTGGGACATGTCGTCCGCCACGTGTCCTGATCCCGCATCGCCCATATTGAGCATCATCATTAGCCCCCCACTCTTATCCCGACCAGCTAACGGGTCGGGTCAGGAGTGGACTGCCGGGCCTCCCGAGGTGAGCTCCTTCCTAAGGCTTCGTCGGGACGAGTCCTCGGGCTGTCAGTTTGTCTTTTCTGTCAGCGAATCAGGATGAGATTTCTGCATTTAAGGAAGGTGCGCCGGTTCATGCATTCTGCCACTGACGTGATGGTCCACGTGTCGAGCGTCGGTTGGCTGACGCGACGTATGTAGGCCTGCAGCGTCAGACGGATGCGCCTCAGCGTGGGAACGACATGTGGAGCAATCGAAGCCGTTGGACCCGAGGAGACGTTTTTCTGGGAGATGAAGGGTGCCGTTGGATGAGGTATTTTGTGGCGATAAGTAGGGGTAGGGCCCGCTCCAGGGCCCCTACTCCTTTATATTTCCTCTCTCCTAAGTCGTGACTGCTCGGCGTTCTTCTTATTTTGAATACATGGTTCGTTCCCACTCTTTGGGTTGCTCGCGCCAGAGGGAGGCTAGTGGCGCGGCCGAGCCCCTGGCTGGCTCATGCCCCGCGCCAGATGTTCTGCCGGCGATAGGGCCGTCTGCTTCGTTGATGGCTCCTGGTGGTTGTTCCGGCGGCGGCCAGAGACGTCCATGGTTATCCGAGCCCCAGACGGGGGACAGAGGGGAGGGTGAGGACGGGGCCCCTCTTAAGAGAAAGAGGACAATTTCTCGCGCGTCGTCGTCGAGGGCCCCTGAGGGGATTTCCGTGCAGGAGGGCGCCGCCGTCTTCACGGTTCCGTCTAGGCTTTTGGTTGCTGCTGGCCTGCTCGCCGGGATGGAGGAGTTGGCTGGGGGAAAGCTCCCGCATGGTTCCCCGAGGGCCTAACTGGAGGCCATGGCCCAAGGGGCGGTCCAGGTACGAGCTCCTCTACGTGTAGTTTTTCTGGTATTCCTTTCTTTGGCTCGAGGGCCTCCTGGTTTCTCATTCTCTTTTCGTCAGGTCCTTCAAAACTGCACCCTTGCCGCTCGTATGGAGACCGAGGGGGCGTTCAATGCACCGAGGCCAGTAGAAGCGTTTTCCTCGGAGGTCGAGGTTTTGCGGCGTGACCTGCGCCTGGATAGGGCAAGGGCCGACGTCCTGGCAGCCTGTACGGAGGCTGCGGAACTTGCCAATTCAGCGAATCGGGGTGTCCATCGTCGTCTGAGTGCGTCCCTCCGGGTCGCCGATAGGAAGCTGGCAGATCTGGCCGAACGCTTCGCGGCCATGGATAAGGAGAGGGACGCCAGCAGGGGAGATGTTGAGGCAGTGCTTCTGGAGGCCCAGATTGTCGAGGTTCGGGCTAAGAAAGCTGTGGCCGATTATAAGGCGTCAGAGGAGTTTTACGTCGAGCTCAGGGAGTATTCTGCCGTCGCGTGGAACAAGGCCCTGGACTCCGTGAAGGAGCAGCTTCCCGAGTTCGCCGATGGCGAGCTCCGCGCTCGGGTTCCGCTCCCGGTGGCGAAGCCTCCGGTGGAAGATGGCGAGGGGAGCGGGGCACGCCCCTGGTGGCAAAATCTCCGGTGGTAAAGCCCCCGGCAGGCCATGATGCCAGCGATGAGGGGACCGAAGTAAGCCTCCGGGCAGTTTGCAGGGCTGGGGAGCCCCAGAATACCCTTTGTAAAAACTTTTCCTTTGGTAATAAAAGAAAATTCTTGTTCCATCGGTTTGCATTTCATCTTCTGTGTGTGAAGAATGTTTGTAAAATATCTCTGCTTACACTGTTGGGCCAGCTATCTGTCTAGCGATCGTTCGTCGAATTGATTTCGATCACTTGCCAAGCGCTGCCGACCTCGTATCTCCATCACTTGCCAAGCGTTGCCGAGGAGGCATCTCCATGGCCCTGGAGTCGAGGGGGGATCGCTTAGACTTCGATGGACTTGTTGCCCCTTTTGGGGCCTCGGATCCTCTGCGTTGGTCGGGCTGTAAGAAGCCCGCTAAGGATAACCGGACAGTGAAGCCGCGCGGTCGCCTCTTTGCGAGGGCTTTGATCTCTGGCGTCGCGGGTAGGCTACTAGCAGCCTGGGATGACCGAGCGGGGCAGCCGCTCGGATGCCTCTTGCGAGGGCTTCGATCCCTAGCGTCATGGGTAGGGAGCTACCAGCCGGAGATGACCGAGTAGGGTAGCTGCTCGGTTGCCTCTTGCGAGGGCTTTGATCCTTAGTGTTGGAGGGGCTGTAGGAAGTCCACTAAGGATAGCTGCTCGGTTGCCTCTTGCAAGGGCTTTGATCTCGCATCGCTAATATTGAGCATCATCAGTATGCATCGCCAAACATGATTGACTTTTACTTTTGTGTTTTCCCCCTCTTGTGCTCTCCCAGACTATTACGTTATTTGCCCTGCATTGCAATTATAATGCTTCCCTCCGCCACACCCCCCACATTGGTTACTAGCAGTATCATGTTAAACTCCGCATTTGACGTATTCTAATTATGCCCTTATGTTGCAGCATCCCTGCACATTGATTACCCTGTGCTGTTTTTGGCTATACAATGCTCCTGTCGAACTAGTCACACATTGCGGCGTCCTGGAGATTATTGTGGAAGAAGGTATGATTTGCCGGTCCCAAATCCAAAAGAGAAAGGGTGAGAGTTGTGGTAGACTTGTGATAACCAACATAAAATTTTGTCACATTCTATGACATGAACCACTATAAGAATATCATTCGGACGTCCGCTGCTCTGCGACGTGATATATCGGATTCCGGGTGTAGTGTTAGTTTTGCAAGGACTTCTAGGTCGTCGTCCGGAAGCGGCGCGTTATATGGGACCTGAAAGTTCCTAGTGCCCTCGCCGCTAATCCACAACCAATGCGGAATACAAAAACGAAAATTTTGATAGCACTAAAAACTTATAACCAAGAATCTAAACCAAACACCAAAACTTGCATGAACAAAAAGATAGAAATCACAACCTTTGTAGTGTATTCATTTGCTTCAATTGAGTTGGACTCTATCATGCCTTCAAGAGTTCCGGATCGCGCTTGCTAGCCGGTCCTCTTTCGCCGAAAATGATACACCTAAGGGAACCAAATTCAAGCTACAACTTCATAATGAAGTAACTAAAAATCCTAGATTGCTAATTTAGGTTGCTAATTTAGGATGCTTAGTGATGTGTGTGAGTGTTCTAATGATTTTTCTTTCTCTTAATTCTCTTGAATCTCAACTCATGAGAAGGTAGAAAAAGAATAAGAAGGAGGAGCAATGTAAGAGAGAGAAAACCAAATGGTAGAATGAAAACTCCTTTTTAAATTCAAGCATGCTTCGATACTTTTGTAAAAAGATTTTTTCCATTTTTAAACTACACCCATGCTTGAATAGTATTTGCAAATGAATTATAAAATCATTTGCACATACCCTCCACCATTTCTCTTTTCCATCCCATTTCTTAATTTCTTAAAAAGAAAAACCTTGAAATGAGTTGTTCTTCTTTTAGAAGTATTCTTGTATAAATACAAGAAAACGTCCCCGCAAATACATGCACGTATTCGTATCAAAATACGAATATCCAAGAGATAGAAAAATACAATGAATATAATACTAGAATATACATATCGAAATATATATATATATATATATGTGTGTGTGTGTGTGTGTGTGTGTGTGTGTTTGTGTGTGTGTGTGTAAATTATTAAATCAAAACTTGATTTAATAATCCGGTTTAATCCTAAACCGGGTAGTATTATATCCGTCTGATTGAATTCCGCGTGGCTAGCACACTTCCCTAATCAGAACCCTGCATGTATCAATATCCGGCCACTACATCATTTTTCCTGAACTGGGAAAACTCTCTGTGTGGGACTCTAAAGACTCGTCAACACGCTGGTAGTGGGTTTAACCACAAGCACGTCGGCGACACTAACTATACGTAACGGCTACCCAGGTATTGAGCGAAAGGAAGGCCGACGAGTAAACTCATCCATACCTCTACTAAGCCTGTCTGTGGAAAATTTCGTACAGTCCGGTCTCTTTATTTGAGAGTATCGCATACCGGGTCTATGGGTGGATAACGTCAGACCCCTACTAACCCGATAAGTCGTGCTGGTCTGAATCTCATCATCTACTGAGAAACTACTGATATCACATCAGTAAATCTCATCCACCATAGCCAAGAATTTCTGGTGATGGCTAACCCAACACAGCGTGATATCGACTCCTAATACCGGGAGAGACAAATCCATAACGATTGTTCACTGCCTCTATGTGGCTCGGGACTGTACCCAACTAAATCTGTTTGCACGATTTCTTTGAGCCGTTGTACGGTAGTAGTCTAAGTACAATGGGAACTCACATGAGACAAATGAAAATCTCAGGTCAAACGGCTAACCTGTACTCATGCCACAAGAGAACTTTCATCTGACGATAGGTATAATACCATCTAAAAGTTTTCGGCGAGTCCGTCCGGTGTACTCACCTCCAGTGAGCACCTGTATACTATCTTAGGTGACTCAACATCAATGGCTTGTGAGACTGGCCACCATCCATTGTCTAGGTCTCTAAAAGTATACACTAGTCTACTCCGGAGTATCGATACCCAGTCACGATACTCTCTCGACTAGAGACATTTAAAGATGTGCTTATGGATCACCCAGCTCTCACGTATATGATCGCCATCATAATGCTGGTAGTCAAGCAATAATCCTATAGTCAAGCAATAATCCTAGGGTAAACTTATAACTCTGATTGCTACTCTGTTATCTAGGTCTCCTTGGAAGCCTAAATCGGTAACCGCTTCCTACAGGAGACTGCCATTACTATATACCAAGAACATCATCTTATGTTCTTAACTGCTTCCCAATATTTCTCCAGGATTAGATTAATATATTCTTATTGCGGCTAGTGCAAAAGTAATATCTGGTGTGGTACTTGAAATCTCATGATTGACTCAATTGCCTAAGCAAATGATATGTCAATCATGCAAATCTCTCTTCTCATCAGTCTAGAAGACATCTTTTTAGAGAGGATGGCTCCCTCATCTGCGGGTACACCACTACACCAGGAGTCATCCATTCTAAAATACTTTAGAATAGTATTAAGGTACCCGAATTGGGACACTTCCCAAATCTAGATCTAAAACCATAGATCTAGTCACCAGAATCCCTGCTATTTTATCCAGATCCTACGTGATAACTACAGTAAAACCGATTATAATATAGGAACATCAATTCCTATCAGGAGTACGTCATCCAAAAAACCGATCATAACATAGGAACAGCGCCATGTAGTTACTTTGTGACATGAACACGAGTACTTGTCTTTACGCATATACTTATATTATTACCTTTACTCTTGCTCGATGTTATCATGTTACCGTTATTATTATTGTTGTACCGTATGACCTAGGAGATAGTCATACATTCGGTTTCTACCCGCCGATATCTTCTACTCACGACTTGGCAACTCACCCCCGTTGTGACACAATTTTCTTGCAGGTTCTGTTCCCCTCCGAAAGACGCGACGAAGACGCGATGAACGTCTTGCTTGAAATTCGGGGCATGTGCTAATTGGTGCTATCCGTCCACCTCTCTGAAGATGCCAAGTTGATTTATGGCACCATGTATCGAAGGTTTAAACGGATGCGACCGATGTAGCAGACTTCGTCAGATTTCCCTTGTTTGAGGGGTTTTTGATTGTGGGGACGCTCTTCCCTGTAGGCGCAAGCCCCTGCAGTTAATTACGCTACCGCATCGCGGTAACAACTTTCTCCTTCTCCAGATGGTCACTTCGTATCGTGGGTGTTTGTTTTGTGTTTGGTTGCCCGTGGATTGTATACGGAGACTAATTTATGTTGTCGCCCGTAGGGCGTGGACTAGTACAAATCCGTATCTTTCTTAGATTTGGGTTTTGGGGGGTTGGGTTTAAGGATACGTTAGTCTCATTTTAGACTAAGATCAACTTAAACGTTTGTTAAGGATACGTTAGTCTAATTTTAGACTAAGATCAACTTAATGGGACCATTTAGATCCGACAAGAGAGCATTTGGACCCTATTGTTTAGTTTAGGGACATTGCGGTCGATTAGTTTAAGGAAATTACGGTCCAATATTAGTTTAAGGACATCTCAGTCCATTGTTAGTTTAAAGACATCTCGGTCGAGATTAAGGACATTATAGTCCATGGGTTTAAGGACCCCACAGTCCAATGTTAGTTTTAAGACATCACGGTCGAGGTTAAGAACATCATAGTCCATGGGTAAAAGGACCCCACAGTTCGTTGTTAGTTTTAAGACATCACGGTCGAGATTAAGGATATCATAGTCTATCGGTTTAAGGACCCCACAGTCCGTTGTTAGTTTTAAGACATCACGGTCGAGGTTAAGGACATCATAGTCCATGGGTTTAAGGACCCCATAGTTCATTGTTAGTTTCAATACATCACGGTCGAGGTTAAGGACATCATAGTCCATGGGTTTAAGGACCCCACAGCCCGTTGTTAGTTTTAAGACATCACGGTTGAGGTTAAGGACATCATAGTCCATGGGTTTAAGGACCTCACAGTCCGTGAAATGTGTGGTTGTCGGGACCCGTCACCTCTTTGAAGACGTTGCGGAATTACAACGACAAATATCAAAGGAGTGAAGAGATGTACCCTTGAACCAAGGTGGATTAAATGATTTTTAGTTCAATTTGGAACTAAGATCAATTAATTATATTATGAGCACATTGGCTCAGTTAAATCTGAATTGAGGACTTATGGCCAACTTGGGCTAAGTCCAATTAGATCTGAAGTGTTGGTCTTTTGTTGGACCATTAGACATTTGTCTGGTTTCAGCCCACATTATTTAGCAATGCTAAACAAGAGTTTGAGGGCTTTGGTAACATTTTTTATCTTTGATTGAGCAGTAGACATTATAGCTCTGAATTTTACTCAATTTTGAGATTCAGTTGAAGGGGAGACTTTTGCCTCTGGAGAATTAGCCGATTTGGCTAAAAGTAGTGTTAAACACTAGAGAACAACAGTGTTAAACACTAGAGATAGAACTCTCAAATTAGTGTTAAACACTAAAAGAAAATCAGTGTTAAACACTGGAAATATAATCCCCAATTTAGTGTTAAACACTAGAACATGACAGTGTTAAACACTGGAAATGAAGTTGTCAAATTAGTATTACACACTAGAAAACACCAGTGTTAAACACTGGGAATAAATCCCTTAAATTAGTGTTAAACACTAAATAGGAATGGGTCATGTGGGGCCACGTGAGGACACCCAGAGGTAGGACCAGATTCCTTTTACTTTGCTTTGCAAATAAGTGTTAAACACTTTTTCATCTTTTGAGCATCACATGTTGACACATGATGGAGATTTATGCACTGATCATTAAAGCACTTGTTAAGGGGTCACGTGGGGACACGTGAGAGCGCCCAAAGCTCATATTTCCTTTGCTTTTTCTTTCTGTGTTTTGTAGGTCACGTGGGAGCACGTGAGGCATTGCCTCAAAGCTTATTCCTTCATAAGCTAATGTCTTGAGGACGCATCTTCGGGTGTTCGACGGGATTTGAAGCAGTCTATAAAGACTTCTCTCTAATCCTCAACCGTTTCTTGGTGTTTTACTTGTAGAGCCGCTGGCTTGGTCGCTCCTTTTTCGTCGGACGACTCTGGAGATATTTCTGCCGGTGCGAGAACCCGACGGCTTTGTACCACGATTCTTACGTCATCGAGGTTTTCGTCAGCCAGTTCTTTAGCAAGCTTGGCTAATGCATCTGCTTTGCTATTTTCCGCATGCGGTATGCTTTCCAAGGTGTAGAAAGGTATTTGGGTCAGCAGTTGCTGCACCCTCTCGCCGTACCTTACCAACTCTGGCTTGCACGTTTGATAATCGCCGTTTACTTGACTAATGACCAATTGGGAGTCTCCGTATATGAGGAGGTTCTCAATCCCCATGTCGATGGCGATCTCGAGACCTGCTATCAAAGCTTCATACTCGGCTTCATTGTTTGTCCTCGGCTCTGTTAAGGAGAAGGCAAAGCGCATTATCCCTCCTTGTGGAGTTACGAAGATGATGCCTACCCCTGATTTGATTATGAGGGTGCTTTGTTTGCGCTTCTTAATGGAAGATGCTCCATCAAAATAAAGTTCCCATCGGGTATCACTCCCGTTAATCGTGTCAAACGCATGCTCATCTGGCAGTTCGCAATTCAGAGGAGAATCGGCAGGTATCGGATGCTCAGCGAGGAAGTCGGCGATGGCTTGGCCTTTCACTGCCTTAAGAGGCTGATAAGTTATTGAGAACTCCATCAGGAGCAAGGCCCATTTAGCGAGCCGCCCTATCAATATGGCCTTTGACATCAAATATTTGAGAGGATCCACCTTCGATATGAGACGGACTTTATGAGCCAACGCATAATGCCTGAGCTTCGTTATCGCAAAGATCAATGCCAGGCAGTGTTTTTCAATAGGAGAGTAATTGCTTTCTGCCCCTAATAGAACTCGGCTCAAATAGTAGAGGGCTTTTTCCTTCCCTTGGTCGTTCTCTTGTGCCCATAATGCACCTAAAGAACCTTCAAGGGCGGTTGTATACAGAATGAGAGGCTTTCTTTTGACCGGAGTGGCCAGTACTGACGGATTCTGTAGGTACTGCTTGATTTCGTCCAGCGCGCTTTGGCATTTGTGATCCCAGACGAACGGGGTTCCCTTCTTCATCAGGTGACTGTAAGGAAGGCACTTGCCTGAGAGATTGGCTATAAATCACCGGATATACGCGAGCTTTCCTTGGAGAGACTGCAATTGCTTGAGAGTCCTTGGCGGGGGCATCTCCATAATTGCCTTGATCTTTGACGGATCTATCTCGATGCCTCGATGTCGGACGATGAATCCTAGGAATTTGCCCGAGGAAACCCCGAACGCGCATTTGAGAGGGTTCATTTTCAAGTTGTATTGCCGAAGACGTTGAAACACGATTCTCAGATGCTCTAAATATTCCTCGTATGATTTGCTTTTCACCACAAGGTCGTTGATATAGCATTCGACGATTTCATGTATGTGGTCGTCGAAATCTTCGTCATGGCCCTCTGATAAGTGGCACCGGCGTTCTTTAGACCGAAAGGCATCACCTTGTAGCAGAATATACCCAAAGGGGTCCGGAAAGCGGTGTGCTTCTGGTCCTCGGGATGCATCTTTATCTGATTGTATCCTGACGAGCCATCCATGAAGGAGAAGACTTCGTGAGTGGACGTATTGTCTATCATCATCTCGGTGACCGGTACTGGAAAGTCGTCCTTTGGACATGCTTTATTGAGATCCTGAAAGTCTACACATATGCGCACTGTCCCATTTTTCTTCATCACCGGGACGATATTGGCGATCCAGTCAGGATACTGAACCTCTTGGATGAAGCCAGAGTCAATCAGCTTCTTGACCTCGGTGTTAATGCTCATCTCAAGCTTGAGCCGCATTCTTCTCGGTGCTTGTTTGATTGGCTTGACGTCCGGGGATATTGCCAGTTATGGACAGCAATCTCTGGATCTAGTCCTAGCATCTCGGAATAGTTCCACGCGAAGCAATCCTTATGCTGCATAAGCACGTCTTTTAGTGTAGCTATCATTTCTTCATACAGCAACTCACTGACGAATTTCGGCCGCGGATCACTCGTCGTCCCTAAATCAATTTTCTTAAGATTATCTGCAGTAGTATGTATTCCATCTTCCAGCTCTTTCGGCACCGGTGGAAACTCTGAGATAACCTCGTCATCATTGTTTTCGAAGCACCAGGGGAAGTCATCCATATCCTCGGGCTCTTCTTTTGATAGCGTTATCACATGGCAGGTACGAGCTCACTTTTGAGACCTATGTTGATCTGGTTCTACTCTTTCTATATGCGCGGCTTTTGGTTCGTGCTTCTGTGGCGGATTTATCCTCTTACTGCTGGATAGAGCGAACTTGCCGAGCTGATATTGGTCTTCGACCCAATTCTTGAAGGTGAAGCAGTCTTCGAGAGGATGTCCTATCGCTCGGTGATAAGAGCAATAGTCTGGGTGAGAGATCTCGTTGGCTTGCTCGGGGTGTTTGGACTCCGGAAGCGTAATCATTCGATGTTTTATGGCAAGATCAAGTATCTTCCGTGTTTTGTTCTGAGGAAAAGAGTATGCTCGACCTATCTTCTTTATAAGAGACGACTCCGGATTGCTCGATCCCCGATCGCGCGGCTTCTTGGTCCCGCTTTGTCGCTCTCGAATGCTTTTCCCGCTCTTTGATTTATGCTTGCCTCTGCGTCGGGCCTTTTGTATGACGGGTTGATAAGGAAGAGCATTGCTGTTCTCCGCGATTTGTTGGAGGAGGCGCTGTGTCCTGGCTTTTTCGTAAATGGCCATCTCGTGGTTATGGTCATCCCGGATCTTTTGACCCGCTTCCATTACTAGCCTATGCACCCGTTCTTCAAATGACGGACTCGGCGCTTTGATGACCGGACCTTGTTTTGGTTTAGGATCAGCATCTTTTAACAGGGCGTCCTCTTCTTCATCGAAGTCATATATGACGTAGCTACCATGGACTCATTCCCGTTTCCTGGATTGGACATATCCGAGCCCGACCGTTTCCATTCTCCCGTTGGGCAGCTTTCGTTGTGTCCCGGGGACGTCCCAAATCCTGTTGTAGAATCGAGCTTGTCGAGTGGTCTGTCTGAAAGGTACCCCTTGGCGCTTCAATAGCCTTTTCAAGCCTTCCGTGTAATATCTAGGCAGACGGATGGGCTGGAGCCTGTCGAGCGTAGAATCGGCGCCATGCCAAACTTCTTTCTCCACTTTAGTTTCCGTGGATTGATAGAATAGGATCGTTTTTTCACCTTTTCACCTAGGAGGGACGTAGAATGTCTGCTGTTCCTGCACACTATAAGTTTTGAGTGCATCGAGATCTTTGTAATGCTCATGTGGAACCAAGGTAATTTGCAGATTCTGATTATCGCTAGCGAAGGCTTGTATTGATGGCCGAGCGGAAAATATAGCTTCTTCATCATTTATTGATGAGTGAGAGATCACATGGCAACTTGCTACGCAATCCTCAGATTCATTCGACGAGTCTTCTCCATCATCTCCGTCTTCAAGGACGTGGCCGAGAAACTCTTGAAGCGTGATTGGAGTCCGCGCCTTCTGGTTATATTCTTCCAGCGTGTCAATCTGCTTTTGCAGGTCCGTGCGCTTGTCGTCAGGCTTCACGGTCTTATTGGATTTCTTCTTCTTTTTCGAAGATTTTGACGGCTGGGTGTGAGTACTTTGGCTATCACCACCAATCTTTGGAGTTGGGCGCGGCTTCAGCATCCCTTCGATGATCTGGGGTTCCAGCGGATTCTTCCACCTGATCGCCGGACATGTTTAGAGATCATTCAGCATTCTTTTGGTTTTGGCTGAAAGAGCCACCTCCCATGGAGCTTCTTTAACAAAAGAGCATGTTGCCCCCGGTGTGTCCGTCTTCTTAGGAGTATGTGGTTGTGGTGGGCTCACATTCCACTTCTCAGACAACGCAAACTTGCCTTGTTGGTACTGATCCTCGATCCATCCCTTAAAGACGAAGCAATCTTCGATTGGATGGCTTACCGTTTGGTGGTAAGGGTAATAATTGGGATTATTCGCTTCGCCGGGTTGCAGTGGTCGCTTAGGATTCGGCAGGTTGATGAGCCTGTTGCGCATCGCCAGTTCGAACAGACTCTTCGTTTTGTCCTGAGGGGATGAGCAAGGACGCTTCATTTTCTCATTATAATAGCGCCGTCTCTCTTCCAATTGATCCGTCAGTTTAGGGGCACCGGGCTGCTGTTGGGTATTTGCAACGAAGGTCGCCTTCCCTTTACCCTTTTCGTTCCGCGGTTCCGGCTTCGGAGGAGACGGTCTATAACCCATCTGATCCATCTGGGCTAGCTTGTCGATTAAAGCCTGGAATGTGGTCGGTTTGAAGAACATCATGAACTGTGAAATAGTTGCATGAGGATCTAGGGTGCCCACGAACATGCCCACCGCTGGTGCTTCTTCAATGCGCTATTCGCACTTCGACCACAGATTCCGCCATCGGATTGCGTACTAAACCCACGTCTCATCCAGCTTCACCCTGGCATTGATCAATGTCGTTATTGGGGTGCGTTGACTAGCACTTGCGAATCGCTGGGTGAACAACAACTCCATTTTTGCGAAAGTTTTGACGGAGTCGTTTGGAAGTTCGGAGTACCACTCAAACGCCGTCTCCGATAAGCTGCCGACGAATTGGCGGAGCAAAAGTTTATCATCGCCACCGGTGCTGCCACAAAGAGCCCTGAACTGAGCGACATGTTGATAGGGATTGCCTGTCCCCTTGTACACATGGAATTTGGGGATCGTGTAGCCCAGCGGGTACTTTATCTGATCATACCAGCCTGGATACGGTCGCCCAGTTTTGACGACTTGGCCGGCCGCTTCATTTTTCTGGTGAACTCGTATTTGCTGAGTAATATAATCATCCAGGGCAGCTTTGGAGATTGTCTCCTCCTTGGCTGTTGACAGAGCCGGCAGAGGATTCGATGTTTCTTCTCTGTCAACTTCAATTATTACTGGAGGATCTTTCGCTGGAGGATCCGGCTGGATCAGCATGCCCACCATATCTTGGAATAGAAGGGCCATTTGTTTCATATTGGCCGCTTGTTCTGCGGCCTCTCTGTCCTTCTTTTCGAGGACCCTGCGTAAGAAATTAGCATCAGTTTCTTGTTCGTGACGTTGTTCCGATGACGCCTCCGGGCTTTCTTTTAGTCTGGTGAGTGCGGCCATTGCAGTCAGCATCTCCTGAAGCTTCTACTGTTGTTGTTCCTGAGCCCTTGTTATCGATCGGGTGAGCGGTCGGTGGCCCGTCGAAGTGCGGCTTTCCTCTTTTCCGGAAGCCATGTAAACAGTATGTACCATTATGCCCCCAGACTTAGGGCATTTGGGCTCAGCGTCTTTACGATCTGCCGTAGTCATAGGGGCTTTCTCTGGCCTCCTTTTCTTTTGAGCAGTTGACATTGAGGGGGCCATTACAGCAGGCATCCAAGTGGTAGTCGTCTTTTGCGGCTTACCAGGACGGTTCTCTTCCTGCTGAACCTTCAGCTTCTTCTGTCGACGGGGATAGTCTTGATCAATCACCGACTCCTGGACCCGTCGCCAGACTTTGTAAACTTTAGAGGACAGCCGTTGAGGGGATTGCTCCGGCTTTACTTCTATAACAGTCTCCACCGGTGGAGGAGATCTTTTCAGTACGGCGGTAGGAGAGTTCCTGCTCACCTTATTCAGCAGTTCGAAGCTGTTCCCAATTGGAACAGCAGCATTGACTTCCACCGTTGGAACTGGTGGAGTTAGCCCAAAGGGGGAGTTGCCCCCAGCCTTCCTTACTCGGCGCCAGTAGCGACGTCGAGCGTGCCGAGCCGATGGTGTTGATTCGGTGATAGGGATGGCTTCGTCATGCCCCATGTTCTGGTAAGGCATCGCCGGTGCCAGCCTCTTGAAGACTGACGTCCGTTGAGCAGCAGTAGCCAATCCGTCGAAGACAGACTTTTGAGCAGGAGTGGGAGCCGGAATAGTCAGTCTTGTAAAGACCGACCCTTTGGCAGGAGAAGCCGCCTTGACGACTTCGGGAGCGGGGATGAATACTCTCTTCGGAATAACCTTTTTGGAACTGCAGGCTTCATCATGGGCCCGCATGAATTTTGGCCCAATCTGGTGAAGACCGAGGCGCTGGAGCTGGACGACCCGTTGAGAGGGGCCGCAGTAGTTGTAAGCCGATCAAAGAACGACTTCTTGGAAGCTTTTGGTGTTGGAACAGGGGCGCTGAAACTCATCGGTGGGAGCATGGTCCCAAAAAACAATCTAGTGGTGGCCTGAGTGACCTGTTCCACCGGCATCGTGAACAGCGAGGCCGCCTGAGGTCCATAAGCTATGCCTCCGGATGAGGCGGAACGCGAGTTGCAATTGCAGCCAGAACACTGCATGCAAGTAGACGCCATTGTTTTCTGCGCCAAGCAAGACACCAAATCTTAGTACCTCGAATCCAAGGGCAACCATTATCAAACCGCGATTCGTTCGCGAACACGACACACGAAGTGTGGAGTGGAAAGAGGAAAAGGTCCCACGGGGCGTGCCAGAATCTGTTCCCCTCTGAAAGACGTGACGAAGATGCGATGAACGTCTTGCCTGAAATTCGGGGCAGATGCTAATTGGTGTTATCCGTCCACCTCTCCGAAGATGCCTAGTTAATTTATGACACCATGTATCGAATCTTTAAACGGATGCGACCGATGTAGCAGGCTTTGTCAGATTCCCCCTCGTTTGAGGGGTTTTTGATTATGGGGACGCTCTTCCCTGCAGGTGTAAGCCCCTGCAGTTAATTACGCTACCGCATCGCGGTAACAACTTTCTCCTTCTCCAGATGGTCACTTCGTGTCGTAGGTGTTTGTTTTGTGTTTGGTTGCCCATAGATTGTATACGGAGACTAATTTATGTTGTCTCCCGTAGGGCGTGAAATAGTCCAAATCCGTATCTTTCTCAGATTTGGGTTTTGGGGGGTTGGGTTTAAGGATACGTTAGTCTCATTTTAGACTAAGATCAACTTAAACGTTTGTTAAGGATACGTTAGTCTAATTTTAGACTAAGATCAACTTAACGGGACCGTTTAGATCCGACAAGAGAGCATTTGGGCCCTATTGTTTAGTTTAGGGACATTGGGGTCGATTAGTTTAAGGACATTACGGTCCAATGTTAGTTTAAGGACATCTCGGTCCATTGTTAGTTTAAAGACATCTCGTTCGAGGTTAAGGACATCATAGTCCATGGGTTTAAGGACCCCACAGTCCAATGTTAGTTTTGAAAGATCACGATCGAGGTTAAGGACATCATAGTCCATGGGTAAAAGGACCCCACAGTCCGTTGTTAGTTTTAAGACATCACGGTCGAGGTTAAGGACATCATAGTCCATCGGTTTAATGACCCTACAGTCCGTTGTTAGTTTTAAGACATCACGGTTGAGGTTAAGAACATCATAGTCCATGGGTTTAAGGACCCCACAGTCCGTTCTAAGTTTTAAGACATCACGGTCGAGGTTAAGGACATCATAGTCCATGGGTTTAAGGACCCCACAGTCCGTTGTTAGTTTTAAGACATCACGGTCGAGCATAAGGACATCATAGTCCATGGGTTTAAGGACCCCACAGTCCGTGAAATGTGTGGTTGTCGGGACCCGTCACCTCTTTGAAGACGTTGAGGAATTACAAAGACAAATATCAAAGGAGTGAAGAGATGTACCTGTTCCCGTCAAAAATTTCTGCGCAAAGGAGCCCAAGGTATCAAATGACAGCGATACGCTTAAAAAAATGCAAACCAGTATATTCCGGCCTGTATTTTGATAAACTCCCGAAGGAGGAACTGTTAAATTCTGATGATATCGAAAGCATCTCGATAAATCCTTCGATTTGATATATTATGGGCTTCATAATTCATCCGGGATCAAAAGTTATGAGCAAATATGCTATGCATTGTTCCCTGATTAAAAATCAGGAATTACCTCAATGAGGTATCACGTGCTCACACGTGACAAATGGTCACGTGTTGACACGTGATAGCTAAAACAGAAATAAAAACAAATGGCTAAAAGAAATACCTCAATGAGGTATCACGTGCTCACACGTGACCAATGGTCACGTGTTGACACGTGATGGTTAAAACTGAAGCATAAATAAACGCTGAGAAAAGAACCAATTGGGGGTCACGTGCCAGCACATGACAGGCTTTGAAAGCCTTACAGTTTAATAGAATTAAAATTCTAAATTTCTCTAAATCTTTCCAAATAGAATTAAAATTCTAAATTTCTCTAAATCTTTCCAAATGGAAAAGGATTATGAGGACCGTTGGATTAAAGATCCAAGGGTGATTAAAAATCACCAATTTATGGAAAGATTTGATACAAGGAAAGATTTCCCCTAAATCTCACCAGAAATAACAAACATAATATATTTGGATTTAAAATCCAACGGTGAATAAAATTCACTGTGTGATTTAAAGGATCATATTAATTATAAAAACAAACAAATCAATAAATGAGAGATTTACTAAACAAATTGATTCTTTTCCTTCTCCAATAAATAGGAGCCAAGAGAAAAGAAAGAAAGAGAATTCTGGGATCTTGAAATTGCAGAGAGAAAAGAAAGGAGAATTTAATTCTCAACAGAAAAAAACCCTGGGTGAGAAAAGAAAGGGGATCAAAATTTCAAACAGAGAATTTAATTCTCAAAGATCTAAGAGTTTAACTCTTTTGCAAAAGAACTTAGTTCTTCTTCAGGTTGAAGATCTGCAAAGAGCACATCTCCCCATGAGTTGAGAATTTAATTCTCATCGGGTTGAGATCCTGCCATGCAGATCCAAAACTTAGAGGGGGAATTGAGTTTAGAGAATTTAATTCTCCCAAAACAAAACTAGGGTTTAACCCTATATGAGAATTTAATTCTCCTGAAAATATAGGAATTTAATTTCTTCAAGATGGACAGAACTAGGGTTTAACCCTATATAAGAATTTAATTCTTTTACATATATGGAAATTTAATTGCTCTAAAAGAAATTAGTGTTTAACCCTATATAAGAATTTAATTCTTTCATAATAGGAATTTAATTCCTCCAAAATCATGATTAGGGTTTAACCCTACAGAGAATTTAATTCTTAAAATAAAGAGACTTGAAAGATCTCCATGTACATGAAGAATATTGGTCACGTGATGACACGTGACCCCAATCCGCAGTGATCAGAAAAGAAGGAATAAAACTAGGTCACGTGTCCCCACGTGACCCCTAAAATGATCCCCAAAAATAAAAAGGAAACAGCTTTGAGGTAATGCCTCACGTGCTCCCACGTGACTCCTAAAATGCAGAAAGAAAAAGCAAAGGAAATGAAGGCTTTGGGCGCTCTCACGTGTTACCACGTGACCCCTTAGCAAACGCTTTAACAGTCAGCGCACAGATGACCATCACGTGCCAACACGTTATGCTCAAAAGATAAAAAGTGTGTAACACTTATTTGCAGAACGAAGTGAGGAGATCTGGCCCCACCTTTGGGCACCCTCACGTGTCCCCACGTGACCCCCTTTTCTTTAGTGTTTAAACACTAATTCGGGAGCTTTATTTCCAGTGTTTAACACTGATTATCTTTTAGTGTTTAACACTAATTTGAGAGTTCTGTCTCCAATGTTTAACACTGTTGTTATCTAGTGTTTAACACTAGTTTTACCCAAATTGGTTAATCTTCCAGAGGCAAAAGTCCCTCCTCCAAATGAATCTCAAAATTGAGGAAATCAAAGATGAAAATGTTTAACATTGCTAAATAATGTGGGCTTGAACCCAGACAAGTGTTAATGGTCCAACACTTCAAATTCAATTGGGCTTAGCCCAAGTTGGCCATAAGTCCTCAACTCAGACTCAACTGATCCAACATGCTCACAATATAATTAACTGATCCTAGTTCCAAATTGGACTACAGATCACTTAATCCACCTTGGTTAAAGGGTACATCTCTTCATTCTTTTAATATTTGTCGTTGTAATTCCTCAACGTCTTCAAAGAGGTGACGGGTCCCGACAACCACACACTAATACGGACTGTGGGGTCCTTAAACTCATGGACTTATGCGTCCTTAAACCAACAATACGGACTGTGGGGTCCTTAAACTCATGGACTAATGCGTCCTTAAACCAACATGCATCCTCAAAATGGGAAATGGACCACCATGTCCCTAAACTGGCGATGGACCACCATGTCCCTAAACTGGAACAATAGAGTCCAAATGCTCTTTTGTCGGATCTAAATGATCCTGTTAAGTCGATCTTAGTCTCAAATTAGGCTAACGTATCCTTAACAAACGTTTAAGTTGATCTTAGCCTTAAATATGGCTAACGCATCCTTAAACCAAAATTTTCAAAACAGACTTTAGTCCCAAATTGGACTATAGATCTCCCAACCAACTTTGGTTCAAGGGTACATCTCTGAACTCCTCTGACATCTGTCGTTGTAATCCTTCAACGTCGTCAGAGAGGTGATGGGTCCCGACGGCCATACATTCAATGGACCACTATGTCCCTAAACTGGAACAATAGAGCCCGAACGCTCTTTTGTCGGATCCAAACGATCCCGTTAAGTCGATCTTAGTCTCAAATTGGACTAACGTATCCTTAAAAAACGTTTGAGTTGATCTTAGCCTCAAATATGGCTAACGTATCCTCAAACCAAAACCCCAAACCCAAATCTAAGAAAATACGGATTTGGACTAATCCACCTCCTACGGGTGACAAAACAAATTAGTCTCCGTATACAATCCACGGGCAACCACAAACAAATCAAACACCCACGACACGAAGTGACTAGCTGGAGAAGGAGAAAGTTGTTACCGCGATGCGGTGGCGTAATTAACTGTAGGGGCTTGCGCCTGCAGTGAAGAGCGTCCCCACAATCAAAAACCCCTCAGACGAGGGGGAATCTGATGAAGTCTGCTACATCGGCCGCATCCGTCTAAACCTCCAATACACGGTGCCATAAATCAACTTGGCATCTTCGGAGAGGTGGACGGATAGCACCAAATAGCATCTGCCCCGAATCTCAGGCCTAGACGTCTCCCAGTCGTCCTGTCCGCCGTTCGGAGGGGAACAGATTCTGGCACGCCCGGTGGGACCTCTTCCTCTTTCCACTCCACACTTCGTGTGTCGTGTTGGCGAACGAAATGCGGTTTGCTGTGGTTGCCTGTGGATTCGAGGTACTAAGATTTGGTGTCTTGCTCCGTGCAGAAAACAGAAGATCAATGGATTCAAATTGCACTACCTGCAACTGCAACTCTCGCTCCGTCCTTACTGGAGGAGTGACTTATAGGCCCCAAGCGGCCTCCCTTTTCAAGATGCCAGTGGAGCAGGTAACTCAAGCCACCGCTGGACTATTCTTCGGGACCCTGCTCCCACCAATGAGCTTCAATGCCCCAATGACATTGCAAGAAGCTCCAAAGAAGTCGGTCTTTGATCGGCTTGCTGCTGCCGCGGCCCTTCTCAACGGGTCGCCCAACTTCAATACCTCAGTTTTCAACAGACTGGGCCAGAACGTCTACAAGCCCGTAATACCCGAAGCTGCCATCCCAAAGCGGATAGCCATCCCGGCTCATGCAGACAAAATTATTGGAAAGGCTCCTCCTTCCAAGAAGTTAGTTTTTACAAGGCTGGCCATTCCGGTTGCTGCTCCAGGCGAGGTTCCCAAAGCTGCTTCCCCTGCCCAGAGGGGGTACGACGAAGTCACCCTTATAGCTGAAACAACTCCATCCGCACGACATGCTCGACGTCGCCACTGGCGCCGAGTGAGGAAGGCTGGGGGCAACTCCCCCTTTGGGATAACTCCGCCAGCTCCAACGGTGGGGATCGATGCTGCTGTTCCAACCGGGAACAGCTTTGAATTGCTGAACAAGGTACGTAGAAATTCTCCAACTGCGGTGCTCAAAAGATCTCCTCCACCGGTAGAGGCCGTCGTGGAAGCAAAACCGGAAAAGCCAGAGCAGTCTCCTCAATGGCTGTCTTCCAGGATCTACAAGACTTGGCGACGGGTCAAAGAATCAGTGATTGATTCGAATTTTTCTCATCGACAGAAAAATATGAAGGTCCGGCAGGAAGAAAATCCCCCTGTCAAGCAACGAAAGACGACGACCACCTGGGTGCCCAAAGCAACGGTCCCCTCAGCTTCGACCGCTCACAGAAGAAGGAGGCCGAAGAAGATCTCTGTGTCTTTGGCAAATCGCAAAGACACTGAATCTAAACGCCCCAAATCTGGGGGCATGGTGGTGCACACCGTTTAGATGGCTTCCGGAAAGGAGGAAAGCCGTGCTTCGACAGGTCACCGACCGCTCACCCGATCCGTGACGAAAGCCCAGGAGCAACAACAAAAGCTTCAAGAGATGCTGACTACAATGGCCACACTCACCGGGCCAAAAGAAAGCCCGGAGGCATCATCAGAGCAGCGTCACGAACAAGAAACCAATGCTGACTTCTTACGCAGAGTCCTCGAAAAGAAGGACAAAGAAGCGCAGAGAAAGCGGCTAACATAAAAAAATGGCGCTCCTCTTCCAAGATATGGTAGGGATGATATTACAGCTGGACCCTCCAGCTGAAGAACCTCCGATCATTATTGAAGACGATAAAGAGGAGACATCTAATCCTCCGCCGGCTGTTTCAGCAGCCAAGGAGGAGACAATTTCCAAGGCCGCACTGGACGACTATATAGCTCAGCAAATACGAGCTCATCAGACGAATGAAGCGGCTGGGCAAATTGTTAAAACGGGACGACCATATCCGAGCTGGTATGATCAGATCAAGTACCCGCCGGGCTATACGATCCCAAAATTTCATGTCTACAAGGGGACAGGCAATCCCCATCAACATGTTGTCCATTTCAGGGCTCTTTGTGGCAACACCGGCGGCGATGATAAGCTCCTGCTTCGCCAATTCGTCGGCAGCTTATCGGAGATGGCGTTTGAATGGTACTCCGAGCTCCCGAACGACTCTGTTAAAACTTTCGCTGAAATGGAGTTGTTGTTTACCCAGCGTTTCGCAAGCGCCAGCGAGCGCACCCCGATAACAGCACTGATCAACGCCACGGTAAGGCCAGGCAAAACGTGGGTTCAATATGCAACCCGATGGCGGAACTTATGGTCAAAATGCGAACAACGTATCAAAGAAGCGCCAGCGGTTGGCATGTTCATGGGCACTCTTGATCATCAAGCGACCATCTCCCAATTCATGATGTTCTTCAAGCCGACCACCTTCCAGGCCTTGATTGACAAGCTGGCCTAAATGGACCAGATGGGCTATAGGCCTTCCCCTTCAAAGACGGAACCTTGGAATGAAAAGGGCAAAGGGAAAGCAACCTTCGTCGCCAACGCTCAACAACAGCCGAGCAACTTAAAGCCGATTGTTCGCCAAAACAACGTGCGTCCACGCCCATTCCTCGAGGAGAGACTGGGACGTTCTTACTCGTTTTCCCAGGATAAAACGAGGAAACTGTTTGAGCTGGCAGTGCACAACAGACTCATCAATCTGCCGAGTCCAAAACGTCCGTTGCAGCCAGGCGATGTCAACAATCATAATTACTGCCCTTACCACCAAGCGGTAAGCCATCCAATCGAAGATTGCTTCGTTTTCAAAGGCTGGATTGAGGACCAATACCAACAAGTCAAGTTCGCGCTATCCGAAAATTGGAAGGTGAGCCCGCCACAGCCACATGCTCCGAAAAAGATGGACATGCCGGGGGCATCATGCTCATTCATAGAGAAAGCCCCATGGACCACTATGTCCTAAAACTAGCTGCGGACCGAAACGTCCTAAAACTAACAGTGGATCGCAATGTCCTAAAACTTGCAAAGGACCGAAACGTTCTTAAACTACTACCGCAGCATCCTCAGCCTGACGTAAAAAAAAAAGGTATGTTCATAAATAAAGTGGGCACGGATGAAAACCCAAAAGGGCTCCGTGAGTAAAAATAGCAGGGGCTTTGATCTGATGCTTTAGGAGTTCAACCGTCCGGCGAGTGTTTGCGAAAACCTGAAAGGGCGCAACCTCGTTTAAAAAAAAGAATAAAAAAGAATTAAAAAAAACGGTATGTCCATAAGCAAAAGGGGTACGGATGAAAACCCGAAAGGGCTCCGTGAGTAAAAACAGCAGAGCTACCGACGAGTGTTTGTGAAAACCCGAAAGGGTGCAACCTCGTTAAAAGACACTTACAAGGTCCTCTCGACCTTCTAAGGAGAAACCACCCGCCTGAGATCCTTACGACTCACAGGGAAGCAACACACTTAGGGATCCTCACGATTCCTAAGGAGAAATTACACTTACGGGATCTTCACGACTCGTAAGGAGAACTCTCTTATGGGACCCTCACGGCTCATAAGATTTGAAAGTCTTAAGTTACAGAGACTTGAACCTGTTCTTAAGCAACCCCCACAACCTCCGATACTGCCCTACAAGCGGCTCAATACTAGCCCTTATATACAATCCACGTGCGCGAATAAATATTTCCCTAACAAAGTCCCACCCGTGACTGGGGATATGTCCATATGGTGAACAACCTTTGTAAGTCCTCTCGACTTATAAGGAGAAAACCCTTTTGTAAGATCCTTACGACTTACAGGGGATCATACACTTAGGAATCCTCATGATCCCTAAGGAGAAAACACACCTACGAGATCCTCATGACTTGTAGGGAGAAATACCTTTGTGAGACCCTTACGGCTTATGAAGTCAAAAACCTTAGTCGACAGGATCTTAACCCTGTTCGCTAAGCCACCTTTGTTCGACATCGACAGAGGCAAATGATGATTCGCTCCTGGCAATATCCCAGTTGTAGCGATGCTGATGCCTAAACCGGTATCAAATTCCAAGCCCTTTCATGGCAAATGATGATTCGCTCCTGGCAATATCCCAGTTGTAGCGGTGCTGATGCCGAAACCGGTGTCTAATCCCAAGCTTGCGGCGAAAAGGCAGCAAGCCACACATGCATTTGAAATAGCCGAAATGATGGGGCAACTTGCAAATAAAAATCAGCAAGTAAAAATATATGCATGCAAAATAGCCGAAATGATGGGGCAACTCGCAATAAAAAGCAGCGGGTAAAAATAAAATAAATAGCCGAAATGATTGGGCAACTCGCAATAAAAAGCAGCGAGTAAAAATAAAACAAATAGCCGCGAAAAATAGCCGAAATGATCGGGCAATCGTGACCTTCGCGATATAAAAACTGAAATGATAGAGCATCGCGGAAAGAATAAAAGAAATGATGAAAGAATGAAACTTTTTGCCCTACAGGTGAGATCACATCGATCCTTGTATACAATCCAGGGGCACAAACAAAGAGGGAACCATACCTTCCTAACAGGCTCCACCAGAAAGCGAAGCCAAATCTCGACGGTTCATAGACAACCTAGAGACAAGCTCGACATTTGTCGTAATATTGCAGACACAATGTCAACAAACGAAGCAAAAGAAGATCCCTAGCTTCAGGGTCTCAACGTCGATATCGACAACTTAGAGATCACCAACGGCGTTTCTCCTCACTCCAACCAGATGCAGACATGATGTCAACAACCGACCTCAGAGTCGCAACGAAACGGAGCCAAGGCATAGTCCCTAGTTCCAAATCTTAACGGCAATATCTATAGCCTAAGAATCAGCAACGGCGTTCTTTCGTAGTCCAGCAGGATACAGATGCAACGTCAACGAAAGACCCCATGGTCGAAACAATGCGGAGTGGCGGCAAAATCCT
This sequence comes from Agapanthus africanus, assembly GCA_030015575.1. Lineage (NCBI taxonomy): Eukaryota > Viridiplantae > Streptophyta > Magnoliopsida > Asparagales > Amaryllidaceae > Agapanthus > Agapanthus africanus. The sequence continues at coordinate 434,976,505 of JASDDO010000008.1, read as the reverse complement.
AGCTCCACCTCATCATTCGTCTCGTTATAGCAGACGCAATGTCAGCAACGGCGTTCCTTTGCGGTCCAGCAGGATGCAGGTACAACGTCAACGAAAGACCTCACGGTCGAAACAAAGCGGAGTGACGGCAAAATCCCAGCTCCACCTCAACATTCGTCTCGATACAGCAGAAGACATGTCGACAACGGCGTTCCTTCACAGTCCAGCAGGATACGGGTATGACACCAACAAAAGACCTTATGGTCAAAATAAAATGAAGCGAAGGTCAAATTCCTAGCTTCAGGGTCTTAACGGCAAGTCATATAAAGCCTGAAAGACGATCGGAGATCATCTCACACCAGCGCAGAGTGGTCACCACATCAACATTTGTCTCGATACAGCAGACGACATGTCAACAACGGCGTTCTTTCGCAACCCAGCAGGATACGGGTACGACGCCAACAAAAGACCTTATGGTCAAAGCAAACGAAGCAAAGGCCAAATTCCTAGCTTCAGGGTCTTGACGGCAAGTCATATAAAACCTGAAAGACAACCAGAGATCATCTCACCCAGCGTGGAGTGGTCACCACCTCGACGTTCGTCTCGATACAGCAGACGAGATGTCACCCCAGTGTTCTTCCTCCAACAGAATTCAAACGTGATAAAGCAAACGAAGCAAAGGCCAAATTCCTAGCTTCAGGATCTTGACGGCAAGTCATATATAACCTGAAAGACCACCAGAGATCATCTCACCCCAGCGTGGAGTGGTTACCACCTCGACGTTCGTCTCGATACAGTAGATGAGATGTCACCCCAGTGTTCTTCCTCCAACAGGATTCAGACGCGACAAAGTAAACGAAGGAAGGGCCTAATTCCTGGCTTCAGGGTCTTGACGGCAACTCATATAAAGCCTGAAAGACAATCGGAGATCATCCCACATCAGCGCGGAGTGGTCGCCACCTCAACGTTCGTCTCGATACAGTAGACGAGATATCACGACAGCGTTCTTCCTCCAACCGGATTCAGACATGACAAAGTAAACGAAGCGAAGGCCAGATTCCTAGCTTCAGGGTCTTGACGGCAAGTCATATAAAGCCTGAAAGACAATCGGAGATCATCTCGCACAAGTGCGGAGTGGTCACCACCTCGACATTCGTCTCGATACAGCAGACGCAACATCACCAAAAGGAGCCACGGCAAAATCCCTAGTTCCAAACCTCGACGGTTCACCAGCAACCCAGAGACAACTGCGACATTCGTCTCGATATAGCAGACGCAATGCCAGCAAATGAAGCGAAGGCCAAATTCCTAGCTTCATGGTCTTAACAGCAAGTCATATAAAGCCTGAAAGGCAATCGGAGATCATCTCGCACCAGTGTGGAGTGGTCACCACCTCGACGTTCACCTCGATACAGCAGACGCAACATCATCAAAAGGAGCCACGGCAAAATCTCTAGTTCCAAACCTCGACGGTTCACCAGCAACCTAGAGACAACCGCGACATTCGTCTCGATACAGCAGACGCGATGCCAGCAAACGAAGCAAAGGCTAAATTCCTAGCTTCAGGGACTTAACGACAAGTCATATAAAGCCTGAAAGATTATCGGAGATCATCCCACACCAGCGCGGAGTGGTTATGACTCATCGGGGCTCTCCAAAATGAGCCTAACCTCAAGTAAAAAGCGGCATGGAAAAATTCCTAACGCTTGCTCTTCCGACGGTCAAACTGCCTAGGAGGATTGCTTGAAGACGTCTTGTCCAGCCCTCGAAGGGATCAGAAACATGACAGTCGCAAGGCTACTCGAACAGCAAGATTGCCTATCGAGGAATACATCAGCCAACGCGACGGTACGACGGACAAAACCCTAAGTACCACAGACCCTAACGGACCTCTGTCGTAAAGAGCAGAGGTTAACTGTGACGTTAGGATATTCTTGCGAGAAATGCTCGATTCGTCTCGACTCGTGAGATAAAGCCTTAGGCAGCGGGGATTAAAAAAAAACCTATTTCCTAAGCACTGGGACCCTACAAGTTAGTCCAAAACGGTCTCTTGCATACTATCCATGGGTCACACTCTCCAAAGTCGAATCTCGACAAGGAGGGAAACAACCGCTTATGGGTCCTCTCGACTCGTAAGAGGGAAAATTCTCTTATAAGATCCTTACGACTTTCAAGAGAAAACACACTTAGGTGTCCTCACGACCCCTAAGGAGAAAATACACCTGCGGGATCCTCTCGACTCGTAGGGAGAAAAGTCTTTATGAGACCCTCACGGCTCATAAAGTTGGAAAGTCTTAGGCTACAAGGACCCTAAACTTGTCTCCTAAGCCCTCAATTCTATGGCCATGCATAACTCTGCACTACTTCACCCACGTACATACTTATGTAGGCAAAGTAGTGGGGGGCATTTGTTCCCATCAAAAATTTCTGCGCAAAGGAGCCCAAGGTATCAAATGACAGCGATACGCTTTAGAAAATGCGAACCAATATCTTACGGCCTGTATTTTGATAAACTCCCGAAGGAGGAACTGTTAAATTCTGATGATATCGAAAGCATCTCGATAAATCCTTCGATTTGATATATTATGGGCTTCATAATTCATCCGGAATCAAAAGTTATGAGCAAATATGCTATGCACTGTTCCCTGATTAAAAATCAGGAATTACCTCAATGAGGTATCACGTGCTCACACGTGACCAATGGTCACGTGATAGCTAAAACAGAAATAAAAACAAATGGCTGAAGGAAATACGTCAATAAGATATCACGTGCTCACACGTGACCAATGGTCACGTGTTGACACGTGATGGTTAAAACTGAAGCATAAATAAACGCTGAGAAAAGAACCAATTGGGGGTCACGTGTCCACACGTGACCAAGGGTCACGTGTCCGCACGTGACAGGCTTTGAAAGCCTTACAGTTTAATAGAATTAAAATTCTAAATTTCTCTAAATCTTTCCAAATAGAATTAAAATTCTAAATTTCTCTAAATCTTTCCAAATGGAAAAGGATTATGAGGACCGTTGGATTAAAGATCCAAGGGTGATTAAAAATCACCAATTTATGGAAAGATTTGATACAAGGAAAGATTTCCCCTAAATCTCACCAGAAATAACAAACATAATATCTTTGGATTTAAAATCCAACGGTGAATAAAATTCACTGTGTGATCTAAAGGATCATATTAATTATGCAAACAAACAAATCTTTCAATGAGAGATTTACTAAACAAATTGATTCTTTTCCTTCTCCTATAAATAGGAGCCAAGAGAAAAGAAAGAAAGAGAATTCTGGGATCTTGAAATTGCAGAGAGAAAAGAAAGGAGAATTTAATTCTCAATAGAGAAAAACCCTGGGTGAGAAAAGAAAGGGGATCAAAATTTCAAACAGAGAATTTAATTCTCAAAGATCTAAGAGTTTAACTTTTTTGCAAAAGAACTTAGTTCTTACTCTGGTTGAAGATCTGCAAAGAGCACATCTCCCCATAAGTTGAGAATTTAATTCTCATCGAGTTGAGATCCTGCCATGCAGATCCAAAACTTAGAGGGGGAATTGAGTTTAGAGAATTTAATTCTCCAAAAATAAAACTGGAGTTTAACCCTATATAAGAATTTAATTCTCCTGAAAATATAGGAATTTAATTCCTTCAAGATGGACAGAACTAGGGTTTAACCCTATATAAGAATTTAATTCTTTTACATATATGGGAATTTAATTCCTCTAAAAGAAATTAGGGTTTAACCCTACATAAGAATTTAATTCTTTCGTAATAGGAATTTAATTCCTCCAAAATCATGATTATGGTTTAACCATACAGAGAATTTAATTCTTAAAATAAAGAGACTTGAAAGATTTCCATGCACATGAAGAATATTGGTCACGTGATGACACGTGACCCCAATCCGCAGCGATCAGAAAAGAAGGAATAAAACTAGGTCACGTGTCCCCACGTGACCCCTAAAAAGATCCCCAAAAATAAAAAGGAAACAGCTTTGAGGCAATGCCTCACGTGCTCCCACGTGACTCCCAAAACGCAGAAAGGAAAAGCAAAGGAAATGAAGGCTTTGGGCGCTCTTACGTGTTACCACGTGACCCCTTAGCAAACGCTTTAACAGTCAGCGCACAGATGACCATCACGTGCCAACACGTGATGCTCAAAAGATAAAAAGTGTGTAACACTTATTTGCAGAACGAAGTGAGGAGATCTGGCCCCACCTTTGGGCGCCCTCACGTGTCCCCACGTGACCCCCTTTTCTTTAGTGTTTAAACACTAATTCGGGAGCTTTATTTCCAGTGTTTAACACTGATTATCTTTTAGTGTTTAACACTAATTTGAGAGTTCTGTCTCCAATGTTTAACACTGTTGTTATCTAGTGTTTAACACTAGTTTTAACCAAATTGGTTAATCTTCCAGTGGCAAAAGTCCCTCCTCCAAATGAATCTCAAAATTGAGGAAATCAAAGATGAAAATGTTTAGCATTGCTAAATAATGTGGGCTTGAACCCAGACAAGTGTTAATGGTCCAACAAAGGGCTAACACTTCAAATTCAATTGGACTTAGCCAAAGTTGGCCATAAGTCCTCAACTCAAACTCAATTGATCCAACGCGCTCACAATATAATTAACTGATCCTAGTTCCAAATTGGACTACAGATCACTTAATTCACCTTGGTTAAAGGGTATATCTCTTCACTCCTTTGATATTTGTCGTTGTAATTCCTCAACGTCTTCAAAGAGATGACAGATCCTGACAACCACACACTAATACGGACTGCCGGGTCCTTAAACTCATGGAGTTATGCGTCCTTAAATCAACAATACGGACTGTGGGGTCCTTAAACTCATGGACTAATACGTCCTTAAACCAACATACATCCTCAAAATGGGAAATGGATCACCATGTCCCTAAACTGGCGATGGACCACCATGTCCCTAAACTGGAGATGAACCACCATGTCCCTAAACTGGAACAATAGAGCCCAAATGCTCATTTGTCGGATCTAAATGATCCTGTTAAGTCGATCTTAGTCTCAAATTAGGCTAACGTATTCTTAATAAATGTTTAAGTTGATCTTAGCCTCAAATATGGCTAACGCATCCTTAAACCAAAACTTTCAAAACAGACTTTAGTCCCAAATTGGACTATAGATCTCCCAACCAACTTTGGTTCAAGGGTACATCTCTGAACTCCTCTGACATCTGTCGTTGTAATCCTTCAACGTCGTCAGAGAGGTGATGGGTCCCGACGGCCATACATTCAATGGACCACTATGTCCCTAAACTGGAACAATAGAGCCCGAACGCTCTTTTGTCGGATCCAAACGATCCCGTTAAGTCGATCTTAGTCTCAAATTGGACTAACGTATCCTTAACAAACGTTTAAGTTATCTTAGCCTCAAATATGGCTAACTTATCCTCAAACCAAAACCCCAAACCCAACTCTAAGAAAATACGGATTTGGACTAATCCACGTCCTTCGGGCGACAACACAAATTAGTCTCCATATACAATCCACGGGCAACCACAAACAAAACAAACACCCACGACACGAAGTGACCGGCTGGAGAAGGAGAAAGTTGTTACCGCGATGCGGTAGCGTAATTAACTGCAGGGGCTTACGCCTGCATGGAAGAGCGTCCCCACAATCAAAAACCCCTCAGATGAGGGGGAATCTGATGAAGTCTGCTACATCGGCCGCATCCGTCTAAACCTCCGATACACGGTGCCATAAATCAACTTGGTATCTTCGGAGAGGTGGACGGATAGCACCAAATAACATCTGCCCCGAATCTCAGGCCTAGACGTCTCTCAGTCGTCCTGGCCGCCGTTCGGAGGGGAACAGTACCCTTGAACCAAGATGGATTTAATGATTTGTAGTCCAATTTGGAACTAAGATCAATTAATTATATTATGAGCACATTAGCTCAGTTAAATCTGAATTGAGGACTTATGGCCAACTTGGGCTAAGTCCAATTAGATCTGAAGTGTTGACCCTTTATTGGACCATTAGACATTTGTCTGGTTTCAGCCCACATTATTTAGCAATGCTAAACAAGTGTTTGAGGGCTTTGGTAACATTTTTTATCTTTTATTGAGCAGTAGACATTATAGCTCTGAATTTTACTCAATTTTGAGATTCAGTTGAAGGGGAGACTTTTGCCTCTGGAGAATTAGCCGATTTGGCTAAAAGTAGTGTTAAACACTAGAGAACAATAGTGTTAAACACTAGAGATAGAACTCTCAAATTAGTGTTAAGCACTAAAAGACAATCAGTGTTAAACATTGGAAATATAATCCCCAATTTAGTGTTAAACACTAGAACATGACAGTGTTAAACACTGGAAATGAAGTTGTCAAATTAGTGTTACACACTAGAAAACACCAGTGTTAAACACTGGGAATAAATCCTTTAAATTAGTGTTAAACACTAAATAAGAATGAGTCACGTGGGGCCACGTGAGGACACCCAAAGGTGGGACCAGATTCCATTTACTTTGCTTTGCAAATAAGTGTTAAACACTTTTTCATCTTTTGAGCATCACGTGTTGACACGTGATGGAGATTTATGCACTGATCATTAAAGCACTTGCTAAGGGGTCACGTGGGGACACGTGAGAGCGCCCAAAGCTCATATATCCTTTGCTTTTTTTTTCTGTGTTTTGTAGGTCACGTGGGAGCACGTGAGGCATTGCCTCAAAGCTTATTCCTTCTCATTTTTCGGGATCTTTTCAGGGGTCACGTGGGGACACGTGACCTTAGTCTTTTGCATGCATGGAGATCTTTCAAGGCTCTTTGATTTTTAAGAATTAAATTCTCTGTAGGGTTAAACCCTAGTTATGTTTTAGAGGAATTAAATTCCTATTTGAAAGAATTAAATTCTTATATAGGATTAAACCCTAATTTTCTTTAGAGAAATTAAATTTCCATATATGTAAAAGAATTAAATTCTTGTGTAAGGGTGAAACCCTAATTTCATTTTAGGAGGAATTAAATTCCTGTAAATATGAGAGAATTAAATTCTCAATTAGAGTTAAACCCTAGTTTTGTCCATCCTGAAGAAATTAAATTCCTATAGTTTTAGAAGAATTAAATTCTCAGATAGGGTTTAAACCCTAATTTCATCTTGAAGGAATTAAATTCATGTAAATTGGGAGAATTAAATTCTCAGATAGGGTTTAAACCCTAATTTATCTTGGAGGTATTAAATTCCTATAAATTTGGGAGAATTAAATTCTCTGAACTCAATTCTCCCTCTAAGTTTTGGATCTACATGGCAAAATCTCAACTCGATGAGAATTAAATTCTCAACCTATGGGGAGATTTGCTTCTGCAGATTTTCAACTAGAGAAAGAACTAAGTTCTTTTTTGCAGAAGAGTTAAACTCTTAGATTTTGAGAATTAAATTCTCTGTTTGAAGTTTTAATCCCCTTTCTTTTCTCACCTAGGGTTTTCTTTGTTGAGAATTAAATTCTCCTTTCTTTTCTCTCTGAAATTCTAAGATTCCAAAATTATATATCTTTCTTCTCCTCTTAGCTCCTATTTATAGGAGAAGGAAAAGAATCAATTTGTTTAGTAAATCTTTCATTGAAAGATTTTATTTGTTTTTATAATTAATATGATCCTTTAGATCATTCAGTGAATTTTATTCACCGTTGGATTTTCAATCCAAAAATATTCTGTTTGTTATTTTCGGTGAGATTTAGGAAATCTTTCCTTGTCTAAGATTTTTCCATAAATTGGTGATTTTTAATCACCCCTGGATTTTTATTCCAACGGTTCACTATAACCCTTTTCCATTTGGAAAGATATAGAGGAATTTAGAATTTAATTCTATTAAACTGTAAGGCTTTCAAAGCCTGTCACGTGCTGGCACGTGACCCCTGGTCACGTGTGGGCACGTGACCCCCAATTAAGTCATTTCCTCAGCCGCTTGTTTTCATTTCTGTTTTAACCATCACGTGTCAACACGTGACCATTGGTCACGTGTGAGCACGTGATACCTCATTGAGGCAATTCCTGATTTTTAATCAGGGAATGTGACCCTTTGTCACATGTGAGCACGTGACCCCCAATTGTGGTCTTTTCTCAGCCGCTTGTTTTCGTTTCTGCCTGCTCAGAATTTTAACTATCACGTGTCAACACGTGACCCTTGGTCACGTGTGAGCACGTGATACCTCATTGAGGTAATTCCTGATTTTTAATCAGGGAACAGGTTCGACCGCAGAGGTTCCATTGCGGCTTGCGGGCACACTACCTTCTTCACGGTGATTGCATTGATAGGTGGGATACATTTGCATCGTGACCACCATTATATACTTGTATATTTCATTTCAGTTGTATCTAGTTAAAAGCTCCATCAACCAGACCTCGTATATTTGTAGACTTAGAAACCTTTATTGTATTTTATTTTGGGTTTGAGTCGCGCTCATATATTATTCTTATTTCTGATCGTTGGATGATGCTTTGGTTTCTTTACTTTATTTCTGTGTTTTGATCCCCGCCTTCGGCATTGTATATTATATCTTGCATAGTTGTTTCCGCCAATTGGCGAAGAGCTAGCTCCCGCTTAGGGATGCCTATTATTACTATATTTGTTTTTGTTTTCGAGTTAAAAATTATAAAGGAGGTGTTGCTGAAATTTCAAATGACGAAAATGTTTTCAAGATAAATACAAAATATTGTATTTCTTATGATATTACTTATGTTTTAAAGAAAGAACCTGACTTCAGTAAACCTTTATTTCAGAGCTTCACCTCCACTATTTTCCCTAAAAAGGTTTAGATTTTGGGGTTTTGGCTTACTTGAATTAGGTAGAGTCCTATAGACTTCAATGATTCAAGTGCTAGTCATGTGCCTTTTCCGGGTTGTGACAGGCTATCCGCAACGGGCAGCTTCCTGCCCGGCCATGCTGCAGATCCAAAACCCTCACCACGAGACGACCGAGTAGCCTCATGCTCGGCCTATCATCTGCTGTGGGCAACTTCCTGCTCAGCTCATCTGTAGCGGGTAGCTTCCTGCCCGGCTACGATGTGGATCCAAAGCTCTCACCTTGAAGCGGCTGTTCTCCGCCGAACACAGAGACACGACCGCGTAGGTCTGTCTTGCCTGAATTTGGAGGAAGATACTAATTGGTGCTATCCGTCCAACTCTCCGAAGATACCAAGTTGATTTATGACACCGTGTATCAGAGGTTTAGACGGATGCGGTCGATGTAGCAGACTTCGTCAGATTCCCCCTCGTTGAGGGGTTTTTGATTGTGGGGACGCTCTTCCCTATAGGCGCAAGCCCCTGCAGTTAATTACGCTACCGCATTGCGGTAACCACTTTCTCCTTCTCCAGATGGTCACTTCGTGTCGTGGGTGTTTGTTTTTTTTTTGGTTGCCCGTGGATTGTATACGGAGACTAATTTATGTTGTCGCCCGTATGGCGTGGATTAGTCCAAATCCGTATTTTCTTGGATTTGGGTTTGGGGTTGGGTTTAAGGATGCGTTAGTCTCATTTGAGACTAAGATCAACTTAAATGTTTGTTAAGTATACGTTAGTCTAATTTTAGACTAAGATCAACTTAACGGGATCATTTAGATCCAACAAAAGAGCATTTGGATTCTATTGCTTTAGTTTAGGGACTTTGCGGTCCATAATTAGTTTAAGGACATTACGGTCCAAGGTTAAGGACATCATAGTCCATGGGCTTAAAGGACCCCACAGTCCGAGGTTAAGGACATCATAGTCTATGGGTTTAAGGACCCCATAGTCCATGATATGTCTGGTTGTCAGGACCCGTCACCTCTCTGAAGACGTTAAAGGATTATAACGACAAATATCAGAGGAGTGAAAAGATGTACCCTTGTACCAATTTTGGTTGGGAGATCTGTAGTCCAATTGGGACTAAGATCTGAGATTTATGAGCATATGGGCTCAATTAATCTGAATGGGGGGTTTATGACCAACTTGGGCTCGGCCCAATCAGTTAAAATATTAAACATTTGACAATGCTGGGTATTGATTTGGGTTCTGACAGCCTTTCTGTCTTCTATTGAATGTTGTGCATTCATCATAGCTCTAGTGATTTATTTTAAAGAACAATTTATGTTATATCAGCGCACACGTAAGAAACATGTTGCGTGCTTGGCGCTAGCGCCAGTCAATGAGCGCAGTGCGCTATATTTGGAGCGCTAAGGCTCTGCAGTGGTTTGCGCTAGATGTGGAGCGTTGAGGCGTTTCTGTTAAGCAGCGCACACGTGAGGAACACGTGGCGCGCTTGGCACTGAGCACCAGTCAATGAGCGCAGTGCGCTATATTTGGAGCGCTAAGGCTCTTCATTTATACAATTTAGATCAGTTTGCGCTCTGAGAATTAAATTCTCTGTTTATAAGAGACTTTGTCTCAAGGTTCTAAGAACAAAGTTCTTATTTTATAGGAGATGTTTCAATCTCTTATTTTGGTGAAAGTCTTTGCCTTAATGGATCTGTGATAAAAGAGAATTGAATTATTCTCCCCCTTTTTTATAATGAGATGTTCATGGTCTATAAAAAACAATTTGTCTTATAGATCTATGATCTGAAAAAGGTTAATTTCTTCCTCTTAGTCTTTGTGATAAGATATCTTGATCTCTTTGTGCAAGATCTTGATCTTATAGATCTATGATCTTAAAGAAAAGAAGTGAATTCTTCTTTTGATATGAGACAATTTCGTCTTTCTGTTCTTTTTACCTCGAAGAGAATTTTCTCCTTCTACCGAGAGCTTGCTCTTCTTTCTGAGATTTCTCAAAGTTTATAGGGGGTTCTCTCTATGTTTTTTTATATCAGAGACTTGAAGTCTTGGGGCCTTTATATAGGGCGAACTGATTTGTTCAATCAGTTAAGGAGATCTTTTCTCCAATTGATTTTGGGATTTTCCAATCGTTGGATCTTTGATCCAAGGGATTCTGATTTACAAAAGGCAATCTTCTTGTTTTTAACAAGATTGGGAAATCTTTCCCCACACAGAATTTATTCTGTATTTTAGTGATTTTTAATCACCATTGGATCATTGATCCAACGGTGCTCTGATTTACAGAGCACAATCTTTTTGTTTGGAAAGATTTTGAGGAATCTTTCCTTAACAGAATTTTATTCTGATCAATTAATGATTTTTAATCATGTTCGTTAGATCTTTGATCCAACGGTTGGGAACGTTTAGTTCCAGTGCTAGCGCTCTCGTGCTTTGCACGTGGTGCGTTGCTTAGAGTGCAGCGCACTTAGCGTTAGCGCTTACGTGCTTTGCACGTGGTGCGCTGCTTAGAGTGCAGCGCTCTTAGCACTAGCGTTTACGTGCTTTGCATGTAGTGCGCTACTTAAAGTGCACCGCTCTTAGCGTTAGCGCTCATGTGCTTTGCACATGAGCGCTGCCTCAGAGTCTTTGACTCTCTCAGCGCTGACGCTGCTATGAAGCGCTGCTTCATTTCAAAATTTGAAATTTTGAACAGAGCTTTGCTCTGATTGGGGGAAACAAATGCCCCCCTCCACCGTTGCGCTTACGTGGCCCTTACGTGAGTGCAGCGGTGGCGGCATATCTGCCATTGGATCAACTCAGAAGTTGAAACGGCTCTCAGCGCCTATAAATAGGACCCTTGGCCCTAGAGATGATTTCTGTTCATTTTCTTTCTTGTTTTTCTGAGAATCAATTTCTCCTTTAGAGTATAGCTCTCTGTTTCTGAGAATCTCTCTTAAAGACAGAACTCTGTCAAATTTTTAGGTAAAAAATTAAATCTTTTAAAGGATTATTTAAGAATCTAGGGTTTCACCCATTAACAGAGCTTTGCTCTTCATAGATCTTCGATCTAAAGAAAACCTTTTTTAGGGTTTTATTAACAGAGCTTTGCACTCTTGAAATCATAGATCTAAAGAGATCTTTCTTAGGGTTTCTTAACCCATTAACAGAGCTTTGCTCTTTTCAAATCATTAATCTCTCTTAAGAGTTTGTCTATGGATCTTGAAGATCATGGAATTTCAATTCATTAAAACTTTACTTTAAGTTTTCTGATGGGTTATTCCATCATTCTTACAGAGCAAGGCTCTTAGAATTCTCGGGGAATTTTTAATTTCCCTCATAATTGTCTTTGATAGGTGTCATTCCTGTCTGCAGAGGATTGCTTTCGAGGGGTTTAACTCCTTGGCCCGAGGAACCTTTTCATTAAATATGAAATCCTTTTTTTAGGATTCCTTCCTTAATCCAAAGAATTAAATTCATTCAGTGGTTTAATTAGTACTTATTTTCTCCTTGGGGATATCATGAGTTGTTTAAATCTCGTGTCTGTTTTTAATAAGGATTTTCCTAATCAGTCTGTCCACAAACTCCCGCCGATTTTCTTTTTCAGGCGTTATGGACGCTCATATGTATGATCTCGACGAAATTATTTCTTACAGAGACATCCGCGCAGTCGGCCGTTCTCAAAACCAGGAATTCACAAACGCCCAGTGTGCTGAAATTATGGGTCGCTTTGATGCATACAATGGTCGACTACTTTCTCGTCGTTCCTCTCTCTTGAAGCTTATTGTGGGAGCGATCTGGGGAGCACTTCCTCTATTCTATGCCGGCATGCCGCTCAAGGCATTGGACGACGCCGAAGATAAAGTACACTCGGTGTATCTGATGAGCTTAATCTCAAAGAAAAGACGAGACAACCTTGTTGATATCCTACATCAAGCTTTCTAGCAGGCGGTGATACTTGCTGCCTATCGAAGGATGGAGGACATCAGTGGGGATCTTGACGCTTGTGATCATGAAAGGATGCACACAAAGATGGTCCGAGAGGCCCGAAATTTTTTGGATAGCCTCACTTTTGAATTTCTCAATCCATGTCCCAGATTTGATGTCTTACCTTTGTAAAACATTTTAAAGGCGTTTTTGTTTACTATTTTCATCAATGTAGGAATTTTCTGAAGTATGAATAGCAAGCTTTTCCATTTCCATGTGTTTATTTTACGCATTAAATCTTTTCGCACATGCATGAATGGGTATGCTTTGAACGCTTAACTGAATGTGAATCAAATGCTCTCCTTACTGTCGCTTTCTTCTCTTTGTCGTATCATCACCATGTGATTTTATCAAGTGTAGCCTATAGATAGTGGAGAACATTTCATCTTAGTCTCCTTGTAAGGTAGCGATTGCTTAGGAAACAGGTTCAGGTCTGCTGCCTAAGACTTTTCAATTTTATGAGCCGTGAGAGTCTCATAAAGAATTTTCTCCCTATAGGTCGAGAGGATCCCGTAGATGTATTTTCTTCTTAGGAATCGTGAGGATTCCTAAGTGTGTTTTTTCTTGAGAGTCGTAAGGATCTCATAAGAGAATTTTCTCCTTACAAGTCGAGAGGACTCGTAAGGGATTGTTTCCTTTCTTGTCGGAGAGTGTAGCCTGTAGAAAATCTACCTTGATCTTTCTGCGAGGCAATGATAGCTTGGGAGACAAGGTTAGGATCTGTCACCTAAGACTTTTCAACTTTATGAGCCGTGAGGGTCCCATAAAGAATTTTCTCCCTACAGGTCGAGAGGATCCCATAGGTGTATTTTCTCCTTAGGAATTGTGAGGATTCCTAAGTGCGTTTTCTCTTGAGAGTCGTAAGGATCTCACTAGAGAATTTTCTCCTTACAATTCGAGAGGACTCGTAAGTGATTGATGAGTTGACCTGCTCCCGAGTCAAAGCATTACTTTCGGCGGGGAGGTCGAGGGTTTGCTCTGGCTGTTTCTCACGGGGTCAGGATTGACCTTAGCCATGTTCTATGGGGCCAGGAGGGGTTGACTTAATCCGCATTTCACGGAGTCAGGGGTTGAATTTATCCGCATTTCACGGAGTTAGGGGGTTTACTTTATCCGCATTTGGGGGTTGACTTTATCCGCATTTCACGAGGTCAGGGGGTTGACTTTATCCGCATTTCACGGGGTCAGGGGGTTGACCTTATCCGCATTTCATGGGGTCAGAGGGTTGACCTTATCCGCATTTCATGGGGTCAGGGGGTTGACCTTATCCGCATTTCACGGGGTCAGAGGATTGACCTTATCCGCATTTCACGGGGTCAGGGGGTTGACGTTATCCGCACTTCATGGAGTCAGGGGTTGACCTTATCCTCATTTCACGGGGTCAGGAGTTGACTTTATCCGCATTTCACGGAGTCAGGAGGTTGACTTTATCCGCATTTCACGGAGTCAGGAGGTTGACTTTATCTGCATTTCACGTAGTCAGGAGTTGACCTTATCCGCATTTCACGGGGTCAGGGGTTGACTTTATCCGCATTTCACGGAGTCAGGATTTGCTCTGGGCGTTTCCCACGGGGTTAGGATTGACATTAGCCGTGTTTTACGGGACCAGGATTTACTCTGGGCGCTTCCCACGGGGTCAGGATTGACATTAGCCGTGTTCTACGGGACCAGGATTTGCTCCGGGCGCTTCCTACGGGGTCAAGATTGACATTAGCCGTGTTCTACGGGACCAGGATTTGCTCTGGACGCTTCCCACGGGGTCAGGATTAATATTAGCCGTGTTCTACGGGACCAGGATTTGCTCTGGCGTTTCCCACGGGGTCAAGATTGACATTAGCCATGTTCTAAGGGACCAGGATTTGCTCTGGGCACTTCCCACGGGGTCAAGATTAACATTAGCCGTGTTCTACGGGACCAGGAGGTGCTCTGGGCATTTCCTACGGGGTCAGGATTGACATTAGCCGTGTCCTAAGGGACCAGGATTTGCACTGGGCGCTTCCCACGGGGTTGTTCCCAGCCGAAAACGCGGGAAGACGCGGCGAACGTCTTGCCGAATTTCGGGGAAGATGCTAATTGGTGCTATCCGTCCACCTCTCCGAAGATGCCAAGTTGATTTATGGCACCATGTATCGAAGGTTTAAATGGATGCGGCCGATGTAGCAGACTTCGTCAGATTCCCCCTCATTTGAGGGGTTTTGGATTGTAGGGACGCTCTTCCCTGAAGGCGCAAGCCCTTGCAGTTAATTACGCTACCGCATCGCGGTAACAACTTTCTCCTTCTAAAGATGGTCACTTCCTGTCGTGTGTGTTTGTTTTGTTTCTGGTTGCCCGTGGATTGTACACTGAGACTAATTTATGTTGTCGCCCGTAGGGCGTGGATTAGTCCAAATCCGTATCTTCTTAGATTTGGATTTAGGGGCTGGGTTTAAGGATACGTTAGCCTTATTTAGGGATAAGATCAACTTAAACGTATGTTAAGGACACGTTAGCCTAATTTTTAGACTAAGATCAACTTAACGGGATTGTTTAGATCCAACAAAAGAGCAATTGGACTCTATTATTTAGTTTAGGGACATTGCGGTCAATTAGTTTAGGAACATTACGGTCCAACGTTAGTTTAAGGACATCTCAGTCCAGTGTTAGTTTAAGGACATCTCGGTCCAGGTTAAGGACATCGTAGTCCTTGGGTTTAAAGGGACCCCACAGTCCGAGGTTAGGGACATCGTAGTCCATGAGTTTAAAGACCCCACAGTCTGTAGTTTAAAAACGTCATAGTCTATAAAGTTTAAGGACATCATAGTCCATGAGTTTAAGGACCCTACAGTCCGTGAAATGTGTGGTTGTCGGAACCCGTCACCTCTCTGAAGACGTTGAAGGATTACAACGACAAATATCAGAGGAGTAAAGAGATGTACCCTTGAACCGGTGTGAATTGGTCGGAAGATCTGTAGCCCAATTTAGGACTAAGATCTGTTAAATATTTATGAGCAGATGGCCTCAATTAAATATAAGTTGAGGACTTATGGCCAATAGTGGGCTAAGTCCAATAAATAATTTTTTTATTCTGTCTAGTTAGCCTTTACTTGGGCTTGGCCCTTTTAATAATGCTGAGCATTAGATCCTGACATTTTTTTGTCTTGTATTGAATGCATAGCATTCATCAGAACAATGTTTGTTCTAACAGCGCGGCACGTGGCGCGCCAGGCGCTTTGCGCCAATTAAAGAGCGCATTGCGCTTCTGCCAAGTAGCGCACATGAAAAGGACACGTGTCGCGCTTGGCGCTAAGCGCCAGATTATGAGCGCCAGTTTATGAGCGTGTTGAGCTAGTTTAGTATCGCACAAGTAAGTGACACGTGGCGCGCTTGGCTCTAAGCGCCAGCACATGAGCGCAGTGCGCTATTTCAGAAGCGTAAAGCGCAAGTTGTATCTGTTGTTGACACGTGGCACGTTTTGGCGCTGAGCGCCGGTTCAAGGAGCGGAAAAGCGCAGTTCATGATTGCAAGGCACTTTTCAGTTGCGCAAAGCGCATTTGATCAAATTTATGATCAGAGAACAAGTTTATGTTCTTTTTAAAGGAGGCTTTGCCTCAAAATTCAAGAACAACAGTTCTTATTTTCTTTGAAAGGGCTTTGCCTTTGTAGATCAATGATCTGTGAATGAAGTAAACACTTCTTTTATTTTTATGACGAGATCTTTTGATCTCTTTTTATAAAAGATCTTGGTCTTTTATAGATCTATGATCTTTTAAGAAGATAATTCTTCCGTTTTAATGAGATGATTTCATCTCTTTGTTCAATAATCATTCTTTACCTTGAAGAAATAATCTTCTTTTGCTAAGAGCTTGCTCTTCTTTCTTTGAGTTTTCTCAAAATTTGTAGGGGGGTTTCTCTCTATCAGACTTGAAGTCTTGGGGCCTTTATATAGGGCAAATTGATTTGTTAAATCAGTTAAAGAGATTTTTCTCTGATTGATTTGGGGATGTTTCCCCACCGTTGGATCTTTGATTCTAGGCCTTCTGTTTTACAGAAGGCAATCTTCTTGTTTTTGACAAGATTGGAAAGATCCTTCCATTACAGAATTTTAATTCTGATTAATTAATAATTTGTCATTATTAGATCTCTTGATCTAACGGTGGAGAATTTTTAATTCCAGCGCTAGCGCACCTTCCATTAGCGCACCTACGTTTGACACGTGGCGCACAGCGCAGCCTGCACTAGCGCACCCGTGTTTGACACATGGCGTGCAACGCGCCTAGCGCTGGATCTGAAGTGTTGCTTCAACTTTTAAATTTTGAATTTTAAAACAGAGCTTTTCTCTGATTGTGGGTGCGCTGCCTAAGGCGCAGTGCACCTGGCGCTAGCGCATCTGTGTTTGACACGTGGCGTGCAGCGCACCTAGCGCAGAATCTGAAGCGTTGCTTCAACTTTTAAATTTTGAATTTTAAAACAGAGTTTTGCTCTGATTGGGGGAAGCAAATTCCCCCCCTCCCGTTGCGCTCACGTGGCGCACATGTGAGTGCAGCGGTGGCAGCATCTGAGCCCTTGGATCAACTCAGAAATTGAAGAGGCGGTTCAATGCCTATAAAAAGGACCTTTGGTCGCTTAGATGATTATCATCTTCCTTCTTTGAGAATTTTTGTTCAGAGCACAGCTCTTCTGTTTATGAACTTTTCAAGAGTAAAAACTCTTTCCAAACTTAGATAAAGTTTTAAATTTTTTAATAAATTAGGATTTTACCCATTAACAGAGCCTTGCTCTTCATAGATCTTTGATCTAAAGAAAACCCATTTAGGGTTTCATTAGCAGAGCTTTGCTCTCATGAACCCATAGATCTAAAGAGATCTTTTCTTGGGGTTTCTTAGCCCATAAACAGAGCCTTGCTCTTTAGATTTCTTAATCTTTGATGAAGAACTCTTAAGAGTTTTTTCATGGATCTTGAAGATCCCAGAATTTTAATTCATAAAAATTAATTGATTTTAATTTTCTTTTTTGATGGGTTTTTCCATCATCATTACAGAGCCAGGCTCTTAAGGAATTTTATTCCCTCATGATCAGAGCTTGACAAGTGTCACTCTGTCATAGAGTTTTGCTCTCAAAGGGAGATTTTCTCCTTTTCCCGAGAGATCTCTCATTCAATGAGAGTTTTCTTGAGGATTTCCTCATTAATTAACAGTCTCATCCAATGATGAGGCTGTTTTATTAACTGATGCATTGTCATCTAGATTTTGTGGGTCCCCCTTTGGTCCTCTTTCCACTGCATTGCAGTGTGGTACAAATTTTAAAATATCGAGTGTCAGAATTTTTAAAATTAAATTAAAGCACTGACAGTTGACTTCTGTCCTTCCTTGCTGGCGACATGTCTTTTGATGCTACGTTTCCATTCGTCCGTTCAGAGGGAGGATTCCCTGAAGCACCTGTGGGCCGGGAGGTTCTCGCGCTCATCAAAGACCGTGACCCGGAACACAAAAATCTTCACTTGTGGGGTAGATGGTACGACCAGATTATCAGAGGTCGTCAAAGCTTCTCTTGTGCGATGCCGTCGGAGCCTATCTCGGCGATTCCGTATGCAGATGCACCCCCGGTGAACTATGCCGTGGAGGTTGTCAATTGGACTTCGGAGGGTCTTCTTCAACCTTCGATTGCCGCCGTACCCATGCAGCCGCCGGCGGCTTTGGACACCCTGGGGCGGCGCATATGCTAGGGCGAGTCGCGCCCTTGGGGACAACCCTACAACATCGGGCTACTCCCCGTCATCCGGCCGGGTATTTGCAGTAGGCCAGGTACATCTTGTCGGCGAAGAAATCGCAGCTGCTAAAGCTCGGCCTATACCCTGCGGCCTACGCTTCGTTGTTCCAACATTCTGCTCCTCCCACATGGTGGATCAAGGCGTTCTTAGAGCAGTGGAACATCCCGACCCATACCTTCCTTCTACTGGACAGAGAGGTTTCCATTTCCTTGGAAGAATTTGTCGAGGTTTCCGGTCTACCGGTCAGGGGGGAGCACTACGAGGAGCTTCTTCTTCCGGATGAATATGTTTTTTCCACCAAGACAGTGGTGATGGGCCTCACGCCAGAGAACGCCATTCAACACCAGTTCTCTAGTCTGATAAAGGTGTTGAACATGTACGAGAGCCTCTTCCTGGAATCCGGAGGCCGGAGGGTCAGTTTTGCGGACTTCATTACCCGTTTTCTTCGTCCGGAGATTTTGTCGCGACGAGGCGAAAAGTTTGCCAAGCTCGATGATCCTTTCGGTTTTGGCTTGGACCGTCAGCCGGTACTGGAAGCTAATCAGAAGGGCTTCTTTCTTCCTGACGCTGCGGTCATCCCTCTGTCAAAAATCGCCGCCCCGGGCATTGATGAGGAGGCGTTCTTTCTTGGGTTTCTTAGGCTATGGTTGAGTTGGTTCGCGCTCCCTATGCATCCTCGTTACATGAGGCCTTCCGTCTACTACCCCGCGCATCGCATGGTTGCCGGAATACAAGTGGCCATTGGGATCGCAGGGTTAGCCCACCTATACCACGGTCTTAGCGTAGCGGCGGATACCACCGAACCGGGGGTGCATCCTGCCAACTTCCCGATGCATTACTTCACTTCATGGATAGAAATGCACGTGCTCGGGGACTTCGGCATTCACAAGAGTTCTTCGGTTTACGAGAGATTCAAGTTCCCTCGGATTATGCGGCTGGTTGACGCCTCCATCGTGAGTCCGTCACAATGGGAAGCTAGGGGCTTGCTCCTTCGTCCGCGCACGGTCGGAGATGGTATGTCTTTCACGGATAAAGTCTTGACCATCGGCCAGGAAACTTCCAAGGCGGTGCTGTCACTGCGAGACATTTTTAAGGACGGGGCCTCCGTGTTGAAAGCCAGGGAGATTCTCCATTTGTACTCCATTAAGCCGGGCTTTCTCGTATTCAGGCAAAATGATGCGGCGCTATTCATGAGATACAACCCCCATCATTTTGCCCAGCAGCTGAGTTACAATCAAGGGGTCCCGCTGGAGGCTTTCTTGGTAGAACCCGTTGCCACTAAAGAGGGAATGCGGGGTATGCTGCATCATTTCATGCTCTTAAATACGGGATCTCACTTCTTTATCAGTGAACTGAGTTGCGTCCCGAGGGCCCTTAACGTATACGTGGCCTGGTATCAACATGCAACGGGTGCTGTTATCAGGAAGGAGAAGCGGCTGCTACTTGACCGTAAGGGTGCACCCCCTGCTAGTGACTGAAACCTCCCCTTGAAGCGACGGACCATTGTCATTCCTCCACTAAGAGGAGCTGCTGTGATTGAAGTCCCCAAGGACAGGCCTGAGCTACCGGTGCCCCGTGCTCCCATAGAGACGGTGGATGTACCACCGGTGCCCCATGCTCCTGCGGAGATGGTAAATGTAGCTTCCCCCGAATCTGGCGTGGGCTCAGATATCGGAACTCGTCGCCCCAAAGTGCCCACCAAGAGTAAGGTTGTGCTTGCTGCGACTGGAGCTGGCGCGCAAAAGAGGAAGAAGAAGTCGGTCCTCTCTCTAGATGCTGTACTTGGCCTGGAGCCTCAAGCTCCTTATAACGAGGGCCTGAGCGAATATAGGACCAACGAAGGTCTTTTTATAGCGCCGGAAGATACTGATCTCGAGGCTGCTATTGCAGCTTCTGTGCAATCCGCAAGCCACCAAGCGGAAATGGCCACCCTCGCGCAATCAAGTAAACATCAGTCGTACCTTGTTATTGCATCATATCTTTATTTTTATTGTCATGTCTTAACTGACATTTTTCCTTCTGTAACAAGCTTTACCACTGAAGAGGCTCTGGCGGCTTCCCTTAGGACCTTTGAGAAGGAGGAGAGGAATCGCGCCTTATTGGGCATTGGTATGTCTCGGCTCATTGCATCTTCATTCTCCTTTCTTATGGACAATCTAACCCCTTCTTTATCTTATCACATGGACCACAATGTCAATCCCGCAAGGTGATGCGGAGATTCTTCCCGGGCCAGCCACCGAAGTCCCGGCCTCTTCGGCACTGCCGAAAGAGGCCTTACTCAAACAACCGATGACGGAAGCTATAACGGCTCCAGAGGTAACCCTTGGCGCAGATGACTGTGTCCTATTGATGAGGCGTCCAAAAGATCCTCTTTGACGGCCCGGGCTGAAAGAAAGCGCCGAATGCGCGTGGCAAGGGAGCGTGGTTATGCCTTAGCCGCGGGTGCGGGTTCGAGCACCGCTACCCCTGCCTCTACTCCTTCAGAGGAATCCCCGGCTGCCTTGTCCACTGCCTATAGACGGGCAGCACGTGCGGCTCGGGAAGCGGTCGGAAGACCAACTCAAGGTAATGTGACACGGGGTTCCGTTGTCAAAGTTTTAAATATCAATTCTCATATATCTCATCTTGCAGGGCCGAGTCTTACCGAAGAAGTGACGGCGACCACTTAGCCTGGGGTAGCGGTAGAGGATGTAGTCATGATTGCCGAACCCAAGGCGGCAGTGGGCAAGATGGCTGCGATCACCGAGCTCGAGGTAGCGACGGGTGAGACAGTCACGATCGCCGAGTCTGAGATGGCGGTAGGTGAGATGACCACCATTGCCGAGCTCGAGGTGGCGATGGGTGAGATGGCTACAGCTGCCTAGCCTGAAGTGACGATGGGTGAGACGGGTACAGCTGCCGAGCCCGAGGTAGCTACTCTTTCGCAAGAGTCGGGCACTGCCCCGATCGTCGCTTTTTCTGCCCGCGGCTCCTTGCCATCTCCTGGAGTTGCAAGCGTTACGACGGCTCTCGTAGAGTCAGGGGATGAGGTGACGGGAGGTGAGACCATCCCGATGGAAGAGGATGAAGCAGTTGCTGTATCAAGTGACGCCCTCGTCGCGGTTCCGACTGGAGACTCATCAGGTAGATTTTGGGTCATTGCTTTTCTTTTTATTCTGCAATCCTTTTCAATCTTTCCTGATAGTATTTATCTTGTTTCTAATGCAGGTGTGGCGAGCGCTGAGGTCGCACTACCCGAGGCAACGCCATCAGTTACCATTTTGACGGTGACCCCTCCTCTACCTTTTCTCGCACCGTCTCAGATGTTGGAAGGTACGGATTTACGACCCATCAGTCTTACTTCTAGGCTGTATAATTTATGTACTGACATTGCATTACTGCGTCTTCGCAGGAGTCCTTTTTTACCACCTGTATCAAGTGCTGCATCCATACTTCTCCTTCCTGTCAGAGATTAGTCCGCCTGGTGGTGTCGGTGAGTATCTTTCCTAAACGACGTCCTCTCTTTAACGGACAATCACATTATTGCTAATCCCTCTTTGTATTGCTTGTAGCCTTACAAATCGAAGGCGGGGACACGGCTATCGTTGCGCCATCAGTACTCCCAGCTCTGCCCCCTGTTGCAGCCGGTATAGTAGACTGTATTTTTCGTGTATTTTCTTTATTTCTGGAGCCATCATCTGATTGTGATTTGTTTTGCAGCGGTCACATCGACTCCAGCCCCGTTCGAGTCTTGCGTCATAATGCTGGCCGGACCCTTTTCCAGACGTCCATCCTCGAAAGGCGCCGCGAATAGTCTGCGCATGGTGAGCGACTATATTGAGGAGCTCGACGTGGAGACTCCTACATCTGCCGTGGATTTTGCTGCGAAGGTTAACCTAATGCTGGCGACGCTTGTAATCTTCCATAACGAAGGCGTCGTCGAGTCTTGGGTTAACCACTGCCGCAAGATTGATGCCTGCCGGCATGAGCTCGAGCTTATGCGTCCTGCTCCTGAGATTCAGGTTTTGAACTCCCAGCGGGCTGTATGGGTTGAGCAGAGTGTGTCCTTCCTCCGTCATTTTGAACAAGAAGCGACCTTGAGGCGGAAGGACCGCGAGGAGGCTTCCGCTGAGTCTGTTCAATTGCATACCCAGGTTGAAGCAAATGCCGCGCGACTGAGAGCCGTCTTTGACACCTTGCAGCAGTGTATTTCGGACGGGCTTGTATTAAGACAAAAGCTTGACTCTATCGAGCGGATTATGCAGAGTCGTGAAGCTGATCAACAGGAAATTGATGAAAAGATTTCATCATGCTTGCAGCAAAGGACTCGAATCGAAGCGGAGCTGGCCGCGGTGGCTGATCAAGAAGAGGGGCTGAGGGAAGTGCGCGAGCGGCTAATCGGACTATTAAAAGCGCTTCCTTCTCAATAAATTTTTTGTACCATTTATAATTTTGAATAAAATGTATCCATTCTTTTATTCTTTCATATGATGTATTTTGTACCCAATTGAATTCATGAATAAAAGATACATTTCTTTCGCAATGTCTTGTGTCATCTCTCTGCTTTCTTCTTTCTTTCGTTATCAGCATATCACCTTAGGAAACATAGCTGGCAGATGATAGGGTGAGCATCTTGTTTTGGCTTCTTCGAGAGGTAGTGATGGCTTAGGAAGCAGGTTCAGATCTGCTGCCTAAGACTTTTCAACTTTATGAGCCGTGAGGGTCTCATAAAGACTTTTCTCCCTACGAGTCGGGAGGATCTCGTAGGTGTCTTTTCTCCTTAGGAGCCGGGAGGATTCCTAAGTGTGTTTTCCCTTATAAATCCTAAGGATCTTATAAGAGAGTTTTCTTCCTTACGAATCGAGAGGACTCGTAAGTGTTTAATGAGATTGAAGTTATTCGCATTTCACGACGTCATTGGGTGACGTATTTCCGAGGTGGGGTCATGTGGATGACGTATTTCCGAGACGGGGTCATGTTGATGACGTATTTCCGCTACGGGGTGATGTGGATGACGTATTTCCCTGACGGGGTCATGTTGATAATGTATTTCCGCTATGGGGTCATGTGGATGACGTATTTCCGTGACGGGGTCATGTTGATGACGTATTTTCGCTATGGGGTCATGTTGATGACGTATTTCCGTGATGGGGTCATGTTGATGACGTATTTCCATGACGGGGTCATGTTGATGACATATTTCTGAGACGGGGTCATTTGGATGACGTATTTCCGTGACGGGGTCATATGGATGACGTATTTCTGTTACGGGGTCATGTGGATGACGTATTTCCGTGACGGGGTCATGTTGATGACGTATTTCCGTGACGGGGTCATGTGGATGACGTATTTCCGAGACGGGGTCATGTTGATGACATATTTCCGCTACGGGGTCATGTGGATGACGTATTTCTATGACGGGGTCATGTTGATGACGCATTTCCGCTATGGGGCCATGTGGATGACGTATTTCCGTGACGGGGTCATATGGATGACGTATTTCCGAGACGGGGCCACGTGGATGACGTATTTCCGAGACGGGGTCATGTGGATGATGTATTTCCGAAACGGGGTCATGTTGATGACGTATTTCCGCTACGGGGTCATGTGGATGATGTATTTCCGTGACGGGGTCATGTTGATAACGTATTTGCGCTACGGGGTCATGTGGATGACGTATTTCTGCTACGGGGTCATGTTGATGATGTATTTCCGAGACGGGGTCATGTTAATGACGTATTTCCGCTACGGGGTCATGTTGATGATGTATTTCCGTGACGGGGTCATGTTGATGACGTATTTCCGAGACGGGGTCATTTGGATGACGTATTTCCGTGACGAGGTCATATGGATGACGTATTTCTGCTACGGGATCATGTGGATGACGTATTTCCGTGACGGGGTCATGTTGATGACATATTTCCGCGACGGGGTCATTTGGATGATGTATTTCCGAGACGGGGTCATGTTGATGACGTATTTCCGCTACGGGGTCATGTGGATGACGTATTTCCATGACGGGGTCATGTTGATGACGTATTTCCGCTATGGGGTCATGTAGATGACGTATTTCCGTGACGGGGTCATATGGATGACGTATTTCCGAGATAGGGTCATGTGGATGACGTATTTCCGTGATGGGGTCATTTGGATGACGTATTTCCGAGACGAGGTCATTTTGAAGTGGTCTCTGGGTTGTCTGTGAACCGTTGAGATTTGGCTTCTTATTCTGATGGAGCCCGAGGAGGGCAGGTGTGCTTCCTTCTTTGTTTGCGCCCCTGGATTGTATACAGGGATTGATGTGATATCACCTGTAGGGAATAAATTTCATTTTATTTTATTTCTTTCCGCGATGCTCTATCATTTCAGCTTTTATATCGCGAAGGTCGCGATTGCCCAATCATTTCGGCTATTTTTCGCGGTGCCCAATCATTTCGGCTATTTATTTTATTTTTACTCGCTGCTTTTTATTGCGAGTTGCCCAATCATTTTTGCTATTTTGCATGCATACATTTTTTTTACTTGCTGATTTTGTTGCAAGTTGCCCTATCATTTCGGCTATTTCCTATGCATTTATGGCTCGCTGGCTTTTTGCTGCAAGCGTGGAATTAGACACTGATTTCGGCATCAGCACCGCTACAACTGGGATATTGCCAGGAGCGAATCATCATTTGCCTCTATCGATATCTAACAAAGGTGGCTTAGCGAACAGGGTTAGAATTCTGTCGACCAAGGCTTTTGACTTTATAAGCCGTAAGGGTCTCATAAAGGTTTTTCTCCCTGCGAGTCGTAAGGATCTCGTAGGTGCGTTTTCTCCTTAGGAATCGTGAGGATTCCTAAGTGCAAGTTCTCTTATAAGTCGCAAGGATCTTACAAGATTGTTTTCTCCTTATAAGTCGAGAGGACTTACAAGGGTTGTTCACCATGTCGACATATCCTTAGTCACGGATGGGACTTCGTTAGGGAAATGTTTATTCGCGCCCATGGATTGTATACAAGGGTCAGCATTGAGCTGCTTGTAGGGCATTGTTGGAAGTTGTGGTGGTTGCTTAAGAACAGGTTTAGATCCCTGTAGCTTAAGACTTTCAAATCTTATGAGCCGTAAGGGTCTCATAAAGAGGGTTCTCCTTACGAATCGTGAGGATCTCGCAAGTGTAATTTCTCCCTAAGGAACGTGGGGATCCCTAAGTGTATTGCTCCCTTGTGAGTCGTAAGGATCTCACGAAGGTGGTCTCTCCCCACAAGGTCGAGAGGACCTTGCAAGTGTCTTTTAACGAGATTGCGCCCTTTCGGGTTTTCACAAAACTCGCCGGTAGCCCTGCTGTTTTTACTCACGGAGCCCTTTCGGGTTTTCATCCGTGCCCTTTTTGCTTATGGACATACTGTTTTCTTTTTCTTTTTCTCTTTTTTTTATTCTAACGAGGTTGCGCCCTTTCGGGTTTTCACAAAACTCGCCGGTAGCCCTGCTGTTTTTACTCACGAAGCCCTTTCGGGTTTTCATCCGTGCCCTTTTTTGCTTATGGACATACCGTTTTTTCCTCTTTTTTTCTCTTTTTTTTATCGGATTTGGGATGCTGTAACCCACAGTAGTTTATCGACGTCTCGGTCAACAACTAGTTTTAGGACATAGTGGTCCATTGTTAGTTTAAGGACATTTCGGTCCGTCGTTAGTTTAAGGACGTTTCGGTCCGTCGTTAGTTTAAGGAAGTTTCAGTCCGTTAGCCGACTACAACTTATAGAGTTTGGGCTTAGAAAGATAGCGAGCGAACATAGTCGTCGTCATCTATCATTGACCTAGGCCGTGACTCGTTAAGCGTCGTACTTTTTCAGGAAGCGACCATTTATTGGCCTGAAGGGCCTTTCGCCATGCATGTCCATGAGTAGATAGGCTCCACCCTGGTAGACCTTGTCTATGATATACGGGCCTTCATAGTTCGGCTCGAATTTCCCTCGCTTGAAACGATTGGGGATCATAGGCCTTTTGACCACTAGCACGAGTTCGCCTTGGCGGAATGTTCTCGGCCTAGTCAATCTTTCGTATGAGCGCATCATCTTTGCTTTATAAGCCTCCAGATTTTGTTGCGCTATGAGCCAGTTTCATCAAGGGCATTGAGTTCCTCAAGCCGAAGGTGAGCAATCTCTTCGTCCGTTAGCTCGTAATGAACTGCCACCTGTAGAGAGGGTAACTCTATCTCGAGGGGGAATACCGCCTCTGTACCGAATACCAATGCGTACGGCGTTGTGTTCGTGGCCGTTTTGAACATAGTTCGATACGCCCAGAGAGCTTCATACAGTCTCTCGTGCCAGTCCTTCTTATTTCGAGACACCGTTTTTTTCACGATCTTCGTCAAGGTCTTGTTAAAAGCCTCGGCTAGGCCGTTAGCTCGGGGATTATAGACTGAGGAGTATCTCCAGTCTATGTTATCTTATTGTGCTAAGCGGCTGATCTTGTGGCTTCTGTAGGATGGCCCGTTATCGGAGATAATCCGTCGCGGAGTGCCAAACAGATAAATGACCTGTGTCTTGAAAAAATGGAGGATATTCTCCGTCTTCACTTCCCTCAGCGGTACTGCTTCTGCCCATTTGGAGAAGTAGTCAGTTGTTGCCAAAATGAATCGATGTCCTCTGGACGACGCTGGTTCGATGGGGCCGATTATGTCAACCCCCCACATTTCAAACGGCCAGCTAGCCACTGTTGGATGTAGTGGATTCGGATGCTGGTGGATAAAGTCCCCGTGAATCTGGAATGAATGGCATTGCTTCGCGTATTCGAGGCATTCTTGGATCATCGTGGGCCAATAATAGCCCATCCTTTTGATCTTCAGCTTCATCTTCGGCCCGGCTTGGTGAGAACCGTAGAGTCCATCATGAGTTTCTTGGACGACTCTCTTTGCCTCTTCAGGTCCCAGGCATCTTAGCAACAGAGAATCAAATGATCTCTTATACATGGTATCATTGACGAAAGCGAAAGACAGAGCTCGTTTCATAAGATAATATCTTGAGTACGCATGTTCAGGTGTTCGACGGGATTTGAAGTAATCTATAACGGCTTCTCTCCAATCCTCAGCCTTTTCCTGGTCTTTTATTTGTAGAGTCCTTTGCTCGGTCGCTTCCTTTTCTTCGGACGACTCCGGAGATATTTCTGCCGGTGCGAGAACCCGACGGCTTTGCACAACGATTCTTACGTCATCGAGGTTTTCGTTAGCCAGTTCTTTAGCAAGCTTGGCTAATGCGTCCACTTTGCTATTTTTCGCACGCGGTATGCTTTCCAAGGTGTAGGAAGGAATTTGAGTCAGCAGTCGTTGTACTCGCTCGCCGTATTTCACTAACTCAGGTTTGCACGTCTGATAGTCGCCGTTTACTTGACTAACGACCAGTTGGGAGTCTCCGTATATGAGAAGGTTTTCAATTCCCAAGTCGATGGCGATCTCGAGACCTGCTATCAAAGCTTCGTATTCGGCTTCATTGTTCGTCCTCGGCTCTGTTAAGGAGAAGGCAAAGCGTATTATCCCTCCTTGTGGAGTCTCAAAGATGAGGCCTACCCCTGATTTGATTATGGGGGTACTTTGTGTGCGCTTCTTCATAGAAGACGCTCCATCAAAATAGAGTTCCCACCGGGTATCATTCCCGTTGATCATGTCAAACGCATGTTCTTCTGGCAATTCGCAGTTCAAAAGAGAATTGACGAGTATCGGGTGCTCAGCGAGGAAGTCAGCGATGGCCTGGCCTTTCACTGCCTTGAGAGGACGATAAGTTATCGAGAACTTCAACAAGAGGAGGGCCCATTTAGTGAGCCGTCCTGTTAATATGGCCTTTGACATCAAATATTTGAGGGGATCCATCTTTGATATGAGATGGACCTTATGTGCCAACACATAGTGTCTGAGCTTCGTTATTGCGAAGATCAACGCCAGGCAGTGTTTTTCGATGGGGGAGTAATTGCTTTCTGCCCCCAGGAGAATTCGACTCAGATAATAAAGGGCTCTCTCCTTCCCTTGGTCGTTCTCTTATGCCCATAATGCGCCTAAGGAACCTTCAAGGGCGGTTGTATACAAAATGGGAGGTTTTCCTTTAACGGGAGCGGCCAGTACTGGCGGATTCTGCATGTATTGCTTGATTTCGTCCAGTGCATTTTGGCATTTGCAATCCCAGACGAAAGGGGTTCCCTTCTTCATCAAGTGACTGTAAGGACGGCACTTGCCTGAGAGATTGGCTATGAATCGCCGGATATACGCGAGCTTTCCTTGGAGAGACCGCAGTTGCTTGAGAGTCCTTGGCGGAGGCATTTCCATAATCTCCTTGATCTTTGACGGGTTTATCTCGATGCCTCGGTGTCGGACGATGAATCCCAGGAATTTGCCCGAGGAGACTCCGAACGCGCATTTGAGAGGATTCATCTTCAAGTTGTATTGCCGAAGGCGTTGAAATACGGTTCAGATGCTCTAAATGTTCCCCGTATGATTTGCTTTTTACTACAAGGTCGTCAATATAACATTCGACGATTTCATGTATGAGGTCATCGAAGATCTTCGTCGTGGCCCTCTGATAAGTGGCACCGACGTTCTTTAGACCGAAAGGCATCACCTTGTAGCAGAATATGCCCAAAAGGGTCCGGAAAGCGGTATGTTTTTGGTCCTCAGGGTGCATCTTTATCTGATTGTATCCTGATGAGCCGTCCATGAAGGAGAAAACTTCGTGAGTGGACGTGTTATCTATCATCAGCTTAGTGACTGGTACGGGAAAATCATCCTTCGGCAAAGCTTTATTGAGGTCCCGAAAGTCCACGCAGATGCGCACCGTCCCATTTTTCTTCATTACTGGGACAATGTTGGCGATCCAATCAGGATACTGAACCTCTTGGATGAAGCCGGAGTCGATTAGCTTCTTGACCTCAGCATTGATGCTCATCTCAAGCTCGAGCCGCATTCTTCTCGGCGCTTGTTTGATCGGCTTGACGTCCGGAGATATCGCCAATTTGTGCACAGCAATCTCTAGATCTAATCCTGGCATCTTGGAATAGTTCCATGCAAAGCAATCTTTATGTTGCATGAGCACGTCTTTAAGCGTAGTCACCCTTTCTTCAGACAACAGCTCACTGACGAATGTCGGTCGCGGGTCACTTGCCATCCCCAAATCAATTTTCTTGAGGTTATTTGCAGTAGTATGTATTCCATCTTCCAGCTCTTTTGGCGCCGGTGGAAACTCTGAGATCACCTCGTCATCACTATTTTCGAAGCACCAGGGGAGTTCACCCATATTCTTGGGCTCTTCTTCTGACAGCGTTATCACGTGACAGGCACGAGCTCGCTTCCAAGACCGATGTGGATCTGGTTCTACCCTCATAGATTTGGGATCATGCTTCTGCGGCGGGGTTACCCTCCAGCTGCTGGATAGAGCGAACATGCCTTGTTGATACCGGTCTTCTACCCAGTCTTTAAATGTGAAGCAGTCTTCAATAGGATGTCCCGTTGCCCCATGATAGGAGCAATAGTCCGGGTGAGAGACTTCGCTTGCTTGCTCGGGGTGCTTGGACTCCGGGAGGATAATCATTTGATGTTTTATACCAAGATCAAGTATCTTCTTTGTCTTGTCTTAGGGAAAAGAATATGCTCGACTCATCTTTTTTATAAGAGACGAATCCGGACTGCTCAATTCTTGACCGCATGGATTCTTGGACCCGCTTTGTCGTTGTCGAACGCCTTTCCCGTTCTTTGGTTTGTTTCTGCCTCTGCGTCGGGTCTTTTGTACAACGAGTTGACAAGGAGGAGCATTTTTCATTTTTCGCAGCCTATTGAAGGAGGTGTTGTGTCCTGGCTTTCTCGTAGATGGCCATTTCGTGATTATGGTCGTCTCGAACTTTTTGACCTGCTTCCCTTATAAGCTTTTCCATTTGTTCTTCGAACGACGGACTGGGCATTTTCACGGCGGGAGCTCTTTCTGGTTCAGGGTTAACATCTTCCCACAGAGCGTCTCCTTCCTCATCGAAGTCATGTATGACGTAGCAGTCGCGGAGTAGCTCCCGTTCTTGGATTGAACATACCCAAGCCCGGTCGTTTCCATTCTTCCGTTGGGCAACTTTCATTGGGTCCCGGGAATGTTCCAGATCCTATTATAGAACCGCGCTTGTCGCGAAGTTTGCTTAAGGGGTACACCTTGGCGTCTCAAGAGTCTCTTTATTCCGTTTGTGTAATTTCTGGGCAAACGGATGGGCTGGAGCCTGCCAAGTGTAGAATCCGCACCATGCCAGATTTCTTTCTCCACTTTGGTTTCCCCAGATCGGTAGAATAGGATCGCCTTTTCACCTTTTCGCGTGGGAGGGACGTAGAATGTCTGCAGTTCCTCCACCATGTAGGTATCAAGCACGTCTAGCTCTTTATGATGCTTTGGCGGAACCAGGGCAACTTGCAAACTTTGATCTTCACCAGCGAAGGTTTGTATTGATGGCCGAGCAGAGAATATGGCGTTGACCTCATCTTCCGAGTCATTGCCAAAGATTAACATAGGAGTGGACGGTCCCGGCTTGTTGTACTGGGGAGGACCTGAGTAAACTATCTTTTCTTTCTCCTCGGTGTCGCTCCCGAAGACCGGAATGGTGGTGATAGCTTTGTTCTTCGGTTTGTGACATCTTTCCGTGTCCTCAAAGTCTGGAAAGAAGTATTTTGCATCTTCATACTTGCGGACTTCGTTCACAGAGAATGGGTTTAGTTCCCCTGTCACAGTATACTCGAGACCATCCTTGAAATACTTCATACACTGATGCTGTGTAGAAGGGATGATGTTGTACTCGTGTAACCAGGGCCGGCCGAGCAAAGCATTGTAGCATATCTTGGCGTCAATGACGTGAAACTTAATGTCAGTGACAAGCAGCTCAAAGCGTAGTGTCAATATTACAGACCTAAGCATCCGTGATGACTGAGAGTCGAACCCGGTTCTGGTGATTTTGTCGCGAGCGAGGTGCTGAACGTTCATGCAGATTTCTTTTAGCACCCGTACGTTAAGGAGGTTGACGAAGGACCCATTGTCGACCAGGATTTTACCTATCTTTATGTCATGACAGTATCCGGAGATATATAGGGGACGGTTGTGCTCGCATGTCCCAAGGAGGAGATCTTCATCGCCGAAGGTGATATCGGCTGTGTGTACTTCTTCCAGCTCATCCTACATCTTTTCTTCGGCGAGGAAAGCTTGGAATTGCTCAGGCTCTTGCAGTGCCTTGATTAAAGAATCTCCCGCCTCTTTGGATAGCAGGAGGGCGTCGAGAATACTGAGCTGCGAGGGTATCTTCCTCAAGTGTGCCAGAACGTTGTAGTCCACCTTACTTTTCTTTGGCGGGTTCTTAGCTGTCAGCTTTTCGACGGCTTGGTCATCAAGAATGATATCCTCAGGGACCTTTTCTTTTCCCTTATCTTTTCTATTTGACCCACTGTTCGAGGGCCCAAGATTCTTTTCGGACAGCGTACGATTGCACATCTGAATATTTTCACAGGTCGTCGTCTTTTCCTCTTTTCTCGAGGTGGACTCCTTAAAGAGAGGGCCAAGAGTCATTTCTTCGTCGGAGTCGCTCCCGAAGGTGAGACTTTGCGATCCCTCAGCGTTGACCACGCGACAGTTGCCGATAGTTCTTTTATGCTCCTCGGTCGTACTCCTTTGATCCCGATGAGTTTTGCGTTTCATCCGCTTAAAATGTTGCCGGCGAGCCACATATCCCTGCCACCATCTTTTAAAAGCGTCGCACTCTTCGGTGGGGTGCAAAATCTTTCGATGATATAAGCAGTAGCTAGGATGTGTTTCTGCTTCACCAATGGCATTTGCTTCGGGAGAAGGCAGCTTCATTCCAATCGATATGGTTTTGGCGAACCTTTTCCTCGTCTTGAACCTGCTTTTATTTGCAACGGAGGTACTTTGATCTGGTGAGAGTGTTTCGACCCTTTCGTACAGTCGCTGGCGTTTGGCCTTTGGCCTTTTCAAATATAGCCATCTCACGCTCTCGAGCAGCTTTGCTTTTCAGAAGAGCTTCTTTCAGGAATGCATCAATCATTTCGTCTGACGGCTCCGGAAGTTCCGGCTCAGGATCTGCCCCCAGCTTCTCGGTGCAAGGAGCTTCTTTGTCGTCTATCGACAAGTGAGAGATCACATGGCAACTTGCCACGTAATCTTCGGATTCATCCAACGAGTCTTCTCCATTATCGTCATCCTCGTCCTCAAGGACGTGGCAAAGAAACTCTTGAAGTGTGACTGGAATCCGCGCCTTCTGGTTATACTCTTCCAGTGCGTCAATCTGCTTTTGCGGGTCCGTGCGCTTGTTACCAGGCTTCACGGGCTTCTTGGATTTCTTCTTCTTTTTCGAAGATTTGGACGGCTGGGTGTGAGCGCTTTGGCTATCACCACCAATCTTTAGAGTTGGGCGCGGCCTCAGCATCCCCTCGATGATCTCAGGTTCCAATAGATTCTTCCACCTAATTGCCGGATATGTGTGGAGATCCTTCAGCATTCTTTTCATCTTGGCTGAAAGATCAACCTCCCATGGAGCTTCTTCTACGAAAGAGAATGATGCTCGCGGTGTATCCGTCTTCTTGGGAGTGTGTGGCCGAGGCGGGTTCACCTTCCAATTCTCAGATAATACGAATTTGCCCTGCAGGTATTGATCTTCTATCCAGCTTTTGAAGATGTAACAATCCTCGATCGGATGGCCCAACATTTGGTGATAAGGGCAATAGTTAGGATTGCTAATGTCGCCGGGTTGCGGTGGGTGCCTTGGCTCCGGCAGATTGATGAGCCTGTTGCGCAGTGCAAGCTCGAATAACCTCATCATCTTGTCTCGATGGAACGAGTAAGGGCGTCT
The DNA here is from genome assembly GCA_030015575.1 of Agapanthus africanus. Taxonomy (NCBI): domain Eukaryota; kingdom Viridiplantae; phylum Streptophyta; class Magnoliopsida; order Asparagales; family Amaryllidaceae; genus Agapanthus; species Agapanthus africanus. The sequence continues at coordinate 434,943,219 of JASDDO010000008.1, read as the reverse complement.
CATTTTATCTTCGAGAGATCGAGTTCTGTTATTTTGGCGATCAACTGGCCTCGGGCCACCGGGCTGCTGTTGAGCATTGGCGACGACGATTGCTTTCCCTTTTCCCTTCTCATTTCGAGAGTCTGGCTTTAGAGGAGATGGTCTATGACCCATCTGGTCCATTTAGGCCAACTTGTCAATCAAGGCCTGGAATGTGGTTGGCTTGAAGAACATCATGAATTGGGATATATTTGCATGAGGGTCCAAAGTGCCCACGAACATGCCTACCGCCGGCGCTTCTTTGATGCGCTGTTCGCATTTCGACCACAGATTCCGCCATCAGATTGCGTATTGAACCCACGTCTCGCCTGGCTTCACCCTGGTATTGATCAATGCCGTTATTGGGGTGCGTTCACTAGCACTCGCGAATCGCTGGGTGAATAATAGCTCCATTTCCGCAAAAGTCTTGACGGAGTCGTTTGGTAGTTCAGAGTACCATTCGAACGCTGTCACCGACAAGCTGCCAACAAACTGACGGAGCAAAAGTTTATCATCACCCCCGGTGTTGCCGCAAAGAGCCGTGAACTGGGCAACATGTTGATGAGGATTGCCTGTCCCCTTGTATACATGAAATTTAGGGATCGTATATCCCGGCAGATACTTTATTTGGTCATACCGGCCTGGATATGGTCGTCCAGTTTTAACAACTTGGCCGGCCACTTCATTCGCCTGGTGAGCTCGTATTTGCTGAGCAATATAGTCATCCAGAGTGGCCTTGGAAATAGTTTCCTCTTATGCTGCTGAAAGAGCCGGAGGAGGGTTCGATGTCTCTCCTCTGTCGTCTTCAATAATGATCGGAGGGTCTTCAGCTGGAGGTTCCGACTGTAACATCATCCCGACCATGTCTTGGAAGAGAAGCGCCATTCATTTTATGTTGGCATCTTGTTCTGCTGCTTCTCTGTCCTTCTTTTCGAGGACTCTGCGGAGGAAGTCAGCATTGGTTTCTTATTCATGACGCTGCTCTGAGGACACCTCCGGGCTTTCTTTTGGCTCGGTGAGTGTGGCCATTTATGTTAGCATTTCTTGAAGCTTCTATTGCTGCTCCTGGGCTTTTGTCACGGATCGGGTGAGCAGTCGGTGACCCGTCGAAGCGCGGCTTTCCTCTTTTCCGAAAGCCATGTAAATAGTATCCACCATTATGCCCCAGACTTGGGGCGTTTAGGCTCAGCGACTTTGTGATCTTCCGTAGTCACGGGGGCTTTCTCTGGCCTCCTTCTCTTTTGAGTGGTTGATGTTGAGGGGGCCGTTGCAGGGGGCACCCAGGTGGTTGTCGTCCTTTGTGGCTTGCCAGGACGGTTCTCTTCCTGCTGAACCTTCAGCTTTTTCTGTCGACGAGCATAGTCTTGATCAATCAACGACTCCTGGACCTGTCGCCAGACTTTGTAAACTTTGGAGGACAGCCGCTGAGGGAGCTGCTCCAGCCTTGTTTCTGTAACATTCTCCACCAGTGGAGGAGATATTTTCAATACGGCGGTAGGAGAGTTCCTGCGCACCTTGTTCAGCAATTCAAAGCTGTTCCCGGTTGGAACAGCAGCATTGACTTCCACCGTTGGGCTGGTGGAGTTAGCCCAGAGGGGGAGTTTCCCCTAACTTTCCTTACTCGGCGCCAGTGGCGACGTCGAGCGTGCCGAGCTGCTGGGATTGATTCGGCGATGGGGATGGCTTCGTCATGCACCCTGTTTTGGAGAAGGGTTGTTGTCGACGTCAGCCTCTTGAAGACTGATGTCCGTTGAGTAGCAGTATCTAATCTGTCAAAGACAGACTTTTGAGCAGGGACGGGAGCCGGAGTGGGAGCCGGAACAGTCAGTCTTGTAAAGACCGACCCTTTGGCAGGAGAAGCTGCCTTGACGACTTCGGGAGCAGGGATGGCTATCCTCTTCGGAATAACCTTTTTTGGAACTGTAGGCTCCATCATGGGCCCGCATGAACTTTGGCCCAATCTAGCGAAGATTGAGGCGCTGGAGCTGGACGACCCGTTGAGGGGGGCCGCTGTAGTTGCAAGCCGATCAAAGACTGACTTCTTGCGATGGTACATAGGCGCTGAAGCTCATCGGTGGGAGCATGGTCCCAAAAAACAATCCAGTGGTGGCCTGAGTCACCTGGTCTACTAGCGTTATAAACAGGGAGGCCGCTTGGGGCCCGTAAGCTATGCTTCCAGATGAGGCGGAACGTGAGTGGCAGTTGCAGCCGGAACACTTCACGTAAGTAGACGCCATTGATTTTTCGCTTTTTGCACCAAGCAAGACACCAAATCTTAGTACCTCGAACCCAAGGGCAACCATTATCAAACCGCGATTCGTTCGCGAACACGACAAACGAAGTGTGGAGTGGAAAGAGGAAAAAGTCCCACTGGGCGTACAAGAATCTGTTCTCCACCGAAAACGCAGGAAGACGCGGCAACGTCTTGTCTGAATTTCGGGGCAGATGCTAATTGGTGCTATCTGTCCACCTCTCCGAAGATGCCAAGTTGATTTATGGCACCATATATCGAAGGTTTAAATGGATGCAGCCGATGTAGCAGACTTCGTCAGATTCCCCCTCATTTGAAGAGTTTTTGATTGTGGGGACGTTCTTCCCTGCAGGCGCAAGCCCCTGCAGTTAATTACGCTACCACATCGCGGTAACAACTTTCTCCTTCTCCAGATGGTCACTTCGTGTCGTGTGTGTTTGTTTTGTTTTTGGTTGCCCGTGGATTGTATACGGAGACTAATTTATGTTGTCGTCCGTAGGGCGTGGATTAGTCCAAATCCGTATCTTCTTAGATTTGGGTTTGGGGGTTGGGTTTAAGGATACGTTAGCCTCATTTGGGGACTAAGATCAACTTAAACGTATGTTAAGGACACATTAGCCTAATTTTTAGACTAAGATCAACTTAACGGGATCGTTTAGATCTAACAAAAGAGCAATTGGACTCTATTGTTTAGTTTAAGGACATTGCGGTCAATTAGTTTAAGGACATTACGGTCCAATGTTAGTTTAAGGACATCTCGGTCCAGTGTCAGTTTAAAGACATCTCGGTCTAGGTTAAGGACATCGTAGTCCATGGGTTTAAAGGGACATCGTAGTCCATGAGTTTAAGGACCCCACGGTCCGTAGTTTAAAGACGTCATAGTCTATAAAGTTTAAGGACATGATAGTCCATGAGTATAAGGACCCCACAGTCCATGAAATGTGTGGTTGTCGGGACCCGTCACCTCTCTGAAGACGTTGAAGGATTACAACGACAAATATCAGAGGAGTAAAGAGATGTACCCTTGAATTGGTGTGAATTGGTCGGAAGATCTGTAGCTCAATTTGGGACTAAGATCTGTTAAATATTCATGAGCAGATGGGCTCAATTAAATATAAGTTGAGCACTTATGGCCAATATTTGGCTAAGTCCAATAAACATTTTTTTTATTCTGGCTATTGAGCCTTTATTTGGGCTTGGCCCTTTTAATAATGCTGAGCATTAGATCCTGACATTTTTTGTCTTGTATTGAATGCATAGCATTCATCAGAACAATATTTGTTCTGACAGCGCGCCACGTGGCGTGCTAGGCGCTTTGCGCCAATTAAAGAGCGCATTGCGCTTCTGCCAAGTAGCGCACACGAAAAGGACACGTGTCGCGCTTGGCGCTAAGCGCCAGATTATGAGCGCGTTGCGCTAGTTTATGAGCGCGTTGCGCTAGTTTAGTAGTGCACAAGTGACTGACACGTGGCGCGCTTGGTGCTAAGCGCCAGCTCATGAGCGCAGTGCGCTATTTCAGAAGTGCAAAGCGCAAGTTATATTTGTGGTTGACAAGTGGCACGTTTTGGCGCTGAGCACCGGTCCAAGGAGCGCAAAAGCGCAGTTCATGATTGCAAGGCACTTTTCAGTAGCGCAAAGCGCATTTGATCAAATTTATGATCAAAGAACAAGTTTATGTTCTTTTTAAAGGAGGCTTTGCCTCAAGATTCAAGAGCAACAGTTCTTATTTTCTTTGAAAGGGCTTTGCCTTTGTAGATCAATGATCTGTGAATGAAGTAAACACTTCTTTTATTTTTATGACGAGATCTTTTGATCTCTTTTTATAAAAGATCTTGGTCTTTTGTAGATCTATGATCTTTTAAGAAGATAATTCTTCTGTTTTAATTAGATGATTTCATCTCTTTGTTCAAGAATCATTCTTTACCTTGAAGAAATAATCTTCATTTGCTAAGAGCTTGCTCTTCTTTCTTTGAGTTTTCTCAAAGTTTGTAGGGGGTTTCTCTCTATCAGACTTGAAGACTTGGGGCCTTTATATAGGGCAAATTGATTTGTTAAATCAGTTAAAGAGATTTTTCTCTGATTGATTTGGGGATGTTTCCCCACCGTTGGATTTTTGATCCTAGGGCTTCTGTTTTACAGAAGGCAATCTTCTTGTTTTTAACAAGATTGGAAATATCTTTCCATAACAGAATTTTAATTCTGATTAATTAATGATTTATCATTATTAGATCTCTTGATCTAATGGTGGGGAATTTTTAATTTCAGCGCTAGCGCACCTACGTTTGACACGTGGCGCGCAGCGCAGAGCGCAGCGCAGCCTGCGCTAGCGAACCCGTATTTGACACGTGGCGCGCAACGCGCCTAGCGCTGGATCTGATACGTTGCTTCAACTTTTAAATTTTGAATTTTAAAACAGAGCTTTGCTCTGATTGGGGGTGCGCTGCCTAGGGCGTAGTGCACCTGGCGCTAGCGCATCTGTGTTTGACGCGTGGCACGCAGCGCGTCTAGCGCTGAATCTGAAGCTTTGCTTCAACTTTTAAATTTTGAATTTTAAAACAGAGCTTTGCTCTGATTGGGGGAAACAGGGGTCAGGATTGACATTAGCTGTGTTCTACGGGACCAGGAGGTGCTCTGGGCATTTCCTACGGGGTAAGGATTGACATTAGCTGTGTTCTACGGAACAATGATTTGCTCTGTCGATTGTCTGTGAACCGTCGAGGTTTTGAATAGGGACCTTTCCATGTCTCCAAGGTTGATTGTCGCATCTGGATCCTGCTGGAATGAGGAGGAACGCTGTTGGTGATCTCTAGGCTGTCTGTGAACCGTTGAGATTTGGCTCTCTTTCTGATGGAGTCTGGTCAGAAGGTATGGTTCCCTTTTTGTTTGTGCCTCTGGATTGTATACAGGGATCGATGTGATCTCACCTGTAGGGCCAAAAGTTTCATTTTATATATTTTTTCTTTCCGCGATACTCTATCATTTCAGCTTTTATATCGCGAAAGTCGCGATTGCCCAATCATTTCGGCTATTTTTCTTGGTGCCCAATCATTTTGGCTATTTGTTTTATTTACTCGCTGCTTTTTATTGCGATTTGCCCAACCATTTCGGCTATTTTGTATGCATACATTTTTACTTGCTGATTTTGTTGCAAGTTGCCCCATCATTTCGGCTATTTCGTATGCATTTGTGGCTCGCTGACTTTTCGCTGCGAGTTTTAGGATTTGATACCGATTTAGGCATCGACATCGCTACAACTGGGATATTGTCAGGAGCGAATCATCATTTGCCTCTGTCGATGTCGAACAAAGGTGGCTTAGCGATCAAGGTTAGGATTCTGTCGACTAAGGCTTTTTGACTTTACTAGCCGTAAGGGCTTCGTAAAGGTACTTTCTCCCTACGAGTCGTGAGGATCTCGTAGGTGCGTTTTTTCCTTAGGAATCGTAAGGATTCCAAAGCGTGTGTTCTCTTATAAGTCGCAAGGATCTTAAAAGAGTGTTTTCTCCTTATAACTCGAGAGGACTTACAAGGGCTGTCCACTGTGTAAACATATCCTTAGTCGCGGGTGGGACTTTGTTAGGAAGAAGTTTATTCGTGTCCGTGGATTGAATACAAGGGTCGAGACGCTTGTAGGGCAAAATCAGGGTGTATTACTGCTTAGGAACAGGTTCAGATCCTTATAGCTTAAGGCTTTTGAATCTTATGAGCCGTGAGGGTCTCATAAGAGGGTTCTCCTTACGAGTCATGAAGATCTCGCAAGTGTAATTTCTTCTTAGGAATCGTGGGGATCCTTAAGTGTGTTTCTCCTTTGTGAGTCGTAAGGATCTCACGCAGGTGGCTTCACCTTACAGGGTCGAGAGGACCTTGCAAGTGTCTTTTAACGAGATTGCGCCCTTTCGGGTTTTCACAAAACTCGCTGGTAGTCTTGCTGTTTTTACTCACGGAGCCCTTTCGGGTTTTCATCCGTGCCCATCTCGCTTATGGACATACCTTTTTTTCAGCCTTGGGATGCTGCGGTCCATAGTAGTTTATAGACGTCTCGGTCAACAGCCAGTTTTAGAACATAGTGGTCCCTCGTTAGCTTAAGGACATTTCGGTACGTTTGCCGGCTACTACTTATAGAGTTTGGGCTTAGGAAGATGGCGACCGGACATAGGCGTCGTCATCAATCGTTGACCTAGGCCGTGACTCGTCAGGCGTAGTATTTTTTTAAGAAGCGACCGTTTATTGTCCTGAAAGGTCTTTCACCATGCATGTCCATGAGTAGATAGGCTCCACCCTGGTAAATTTTGTCTATGATATACGGGCTTTCATAGTTCGGCTCGAATTTCCCGCGTTTGGCACGATTGGGGATCATAGGTCTCTTGACTACTAGCACGAGTTCGCCTTGGCGGAATGTTCTCGGCCTAGTCAATTTCTCATACGAGCGCGTCATCTTTGCTTTGTACGCTTCTAAGTTTTGCTGCGCCATGAGTCGAGTTTCGTCGAGGGCATCAAGCTCCTCTAGCCGAAGATGAGCATTCTCTTCGTCTCATAACGAACCACCACTCATAGAGAAGGTAACTCTATCTCGAGGGGGAGTATTGCTTCTGTGCCGAATACCAATGCATACGGCATTGTGTTTGTGGCAATTTTGAATGTAGTTCGATATGCCCAGAGAGCTTCATGCAGTTTCTCGTGCCAGTCCTTCTTATTTTTGGACACCGTCTTTTTCACGATCTTCGTCAAGGTCTTGTTGAAAGCCTCAGCTAGACCGTTAGCTCGGGGATTATAGACCGAAGAGTATCTCCAATCTATATTATATTGTTGTGTGAAGCGGCTGATCTTGTGGCTTCTGTAGGCTGGTCCGTTATCGGAGATAATCCGTCGCGGAGTGCCGCACCGGTAAATGTTGTGTGTCATGAAGAAATGGAGGATATTCTCCGTCTTCACTTCTCTTAGCGGTATTGCTTCCGCCCATTTAGAGAAATAATCAGTTTTCGCCAATATGAATCGATGTCCTCTGGATGATGCCGGTTCGATGGGCCCGATTATATCAGTTCCCCACATTTCAAATGGCCAGCTAGCCACCGTTGGATGTAGCGGATTTAGATGCTGTTGGATAAAGAACCCATGAATCTGGCAAGAGTGGCATTGCTTCGCGTATTCGAGGCAGTCTTGGATCATCGTGGGCCAATAATAGCCCATCCATTTGATCTTCAGCTTCATCTTCGGCTCGGCTTGGTGAGAACTGCAGAGTCCGTCGTTAGTTTCTTGGACGACTCTCTTTGCCTCTTCAGGTCCCAGGCATCTTAGCCACAGGGAGTCGAACGATCTCTTATACAGAGTATCATTGACAAATGCAAAAGATAGAGCTCGTTTCATGAGCTGATGTCTTGACGATGCATCTTCAGGTGTTCGACGGGATTTGAAGTAGTCTATAAAGACTTCTCTCTAATCCATAGCCTTTTCCTGGTCTTTTATTTGTAGGGCCGTTTGCTCGGTCGCTCCTTTTTCTTCAGACGACTCTGGAGATATTTCTGCCAGTGCAAGAACCCGACGGCCCTGCATAACGATCCTCACGTCATCGAGGTTCTCGTTGGATAGTTCTTTAGCGAGCTTGGCTAATGCATCCGCCTTGCTATTTTCCGCGCGCGGTATGCTTTCCAGGGCATAGGAAGGGATTTGGGTCAGCAGTTGTTGTACTCTCTCGCCGTACTTTACCAACTCCGGTTTGTACGTTTGATAGTCGCCATTTACTTGACTAACGATCAGCTGGGAGTCTCCGTATATGAAGAGGTTTTCGATTCCCATGTCGACATCGATCTCAAGACCTGCTATCAAAACTTCATATTCGGCTTCATTGTTCGTCCTCGGTTCTGTTAAGGAGAAGGAAAAGCGCATTATCCCTCCTTGTGGAGTCACGAAGATAAGACCCACCCTGAATTTGATTATGGGGGTGTTTTGTTTGCGCTTCTTCATGGAAGATCCTCCATCGAAATAGAGTTCCCATCGGGTGTCATTCTCTCTTCTCTCTCCGTCGATCGTGTCAAACGCGTGCTCATCGGGCAATTCACAGTTCAAAGGAGAATCGGCAGGTATCGGATGCTCGGCGAGGAAGTCGGCGATAGCTTGGCCTTTTACCGCCTTGAGGGGACGATATGTCACCGAGATTTCCATTAAGAGTAGGGCCTATTTAGTGAGCCGTCCCGTTAATATAGCCTTTGACATCAAATATTTGAGAGGATACACCTTTAATATAAGATGGACCTCATGTGCCAACGCATAGTGTTTGATCTTCGTTATCGCGAAGATCAACGCCAGGCAGTGTTTTTCAATAGGGGAGTAATTTTTTTCTGCCCCCAGGAGAACTCAACTCAAATAGTAAAGGGCTCTCTCCTTCCCTTGGTCGTTTTCTTGTGCCCATAATGCGCCTAGAGAACCCTCAAGGGCGGATGTATACAGAATGAGAGGCTTTCCCTTGACCGGAGCGGTCAGCACTGGCGGATTCTGCAAGTATTGCTTGATTTCATCCAGTATGCTTTGGCATTTGCGATCCCAAACGAACGGGGTTCCCTTCTTCATTAGGTGACTGTAAGGACGGCACTTGCCGGAAAGATTGGCTATAAATCGCAGGATATATGCGAGCTTTCCTTGGAGAGACCGCAGCTGCTTGAGTGTTCTTGGAGGAGGCATTTCCATGACCGCCTTGATCTTCGACGGGTCTATCTCGATGCCCCGGTGTCATATGATGAATCCTAGGAATTTGCCCGAGGAAACTCCGAACGCACATTTCAGAGTGTTCATCTTCAAGTTGTATTTCCGAACTATTTTTAGATGCTCCCAATGCTCCTCGTGCGATTTGCTTTTTACCACGAGATCGTCGATATAGCATTCGACAACTTCATGTATGAGGTCATCGAATATCTTCGTTATGGCCTTCTGATAGGTAGCGCCGGCGTTCTTCAAGACGAAAGGCATCACCTTGTAGCAGAATATTCCCAGGGAGTCCGGAAAGCGGTTTGCTTTTGATCTTCAGGATGCATCTTTATTTGATTGTACCCCGATGAGCCGTCCATGAAGGAGAAAACTTCATGAGTGGACGTATTGTCTATCATCTGCTCGGTAACCGGTACTCGAAAGTCGTCTTTCGGGCAAGCTTTGTTGAGATCTCGGAAGTCTACGCATATGTGCACCGTCCCATTTTTCTTCATCACTGGGACGATGTTGGCCATCCAGTCAGGATACCGAACCTCTTGGATGAAGCCGAAGTCGATTAGCTTCTTGACTTCGGCGTTGATGCTCATTTCAAGCTCGAGCCGCATTCTTCTCGGTGCTTGTTTGATTGGCTTGACGTCTGGAGATATCGCCAATCTATGCACAGCAATCTCTGGATCTAGTCCCGGTATCTCGGAGTAGTTCTATGCGAAACAGTCTTTATACTGCACGAGCACGTCTTTGAGCGTAGCCACCCTTTCTTCAGACAACAGCTCACTTACGAACGTCGGCCGTGGGTCGTTTTCCGTTCCCAAGTCAATTTTCTTTAGGTGATGGATTAGCGTTTGCTGCCGCCTGAGCAAGCATCTCCTGTAGCTTTTCACGTTGCAGTTGAACTTTTGTTACGGACCGAGTTTGAGGTCGATGACTAGTATAAACTCGAACTTCATCTTTGGACTTCAACATATAGACTATGTGAACTACCATGCCCCCAGTCTTGGGGTGTTTGGAGTCTTGGCCTTTGGAGTTCGCTTCGGACACTTGAGCTTTATTGGGCTTCTTGTTGTAAAAAAGACGCTTTGGTTTTGGGAGGAACTGCTGTATCAGGATCCGTCTTAAGGTGAGTCCTCTTCACCTGCTTCCACACCTTATATATAGATGAGAAAAGTTGTCTCGGGAAGCGAACTGGTTTATGCTCTCGTGGGATCTCCATGGGCTGCGGAGACTTCTTATTGCGGTAGGAGAACTTTGTCTGACCCTTCATAACAATTTGAAGCTGTTCCCAGTTGGAACAACAACATTCACCACTGCGGTTGAAATAGGACTATGCGGAGAACTGCCCCTAGCTCATTTTGTATGATGCCGATATTGACGTTGACCGTTTCTTACGGAAGGGATTTGATTAGCTCCGGGATTTTGCCGAGTCTGCCCTCTGTTTCCTTTGAGAGCCTAAATATTCTGCTCCCTGCGTCGACCTTGGTCCATGGCAGGTGCCAGTTGTTTGAGGACTGATTTCATTGGCAAAGCTACAGCTTGGGGAACCAGCCTGTGGAAGACAGACTTCCACTGGGCTTCCTCCATCGGCGTTGAGGCACCGAGGGTGGGAGGTGGGAGTATCGACCCCAAAAGAAGCCCGTTGATTTCTTGAAGAGCCGGATTGCAGAGATATGAGCCTGCAAGTGGCCCATACTTGACTCTACGGATATGACAGAGCCTTAGTTGCTAGGGTGGGAGCAAACGCCATTCTTCATAGAGACGAAACGCCGGCTTCAGTATCCACTCCCCTATGGGCAACCACAAACACATATATACCGTGATTATTTGATCGCGGAAAAAACACAACACACGAAGTGTGTAGAGAAAAGAGGAAGAGGTCCCACCGGGCGTGCCAGAATCTTTTCTCCGCCGAACACAGAAACGCGACCGCGTAGGTCCGTCTTGCCTGAATTTGGGGGCAGATGCTAATTGGTGCTATCCGTCCACCTCTCCGAAGATGCCAAGTTGATTTATGACACCGTGTATCAGAGGTTTAGATGGATGCGGCCAATGTAGCAGACTTCGTCAGATTCCCCCTCGTTGAGGGGTTTTTGATTATGGGGACGCTCTTCCCTGCAGGCGCAAGCCCCTGCAGTTAATTACGCTACCGCATTGCGGTAACCACTTTCTTTTTCTCCAGATGGCCACTTCGTGTCGTGGGTGTTTGTTTTGTTTTTGGTTGCCCGTGGATTGTATACGGAGACTAATTTATGTTGTCGCCCGTAGGGCGTGGATTAGTCCAAATCCGTATTTTCTTAGATTTGGGTTTGGGGTTGGGTTTAAGGATGTGTTAGTCTCATTTGAGACTAAGATCAACTTAAACATTTGTTAAGAATACGTTAGTCTAATTTTAGACTAAGATCAACTTAACGGGATCGTTTAGATCCAACAAAATAGCATTTGAACTCTATTGTTTTAGTTTATGAACTTTGCGGTCCATAATTAGTTTAAGGACATTACGGTCCAAGGTTAAGAACATCATAGTCCATGGGCTTAAAGGACCCCACAGTCCGAGGTTAAGAACATCATAGTCCATGGGTTTAAGGACCCCACAGTCCATTAAATATCTGGTTGTCGGGACCCGTCACCTCTCTGAAGACGTTGAAGGATTACAACGACAAATATCAGAGGAGTGAAGAGATGTACCCTTGAACCAATTTTGGTTGGGAGATCTATAGTCCAATTGGGATAAAGATCTGAGATTTATGAGTATATGGGCTCAATTAATCTGAATGGGGGGTTTATGAACAACTTGGGCTCGGCCCACTCAGTTAAAATGTTAAACATTTGAAAATGTTGAGCATTGATTTGGGTTCTGACAGCCTTTCTGTCTTTTATTGAATGATGTGCATTCATCATAGCTCTAGGGCTTTATTTTAAAGAACAGTTTATGTTTTATCAGCGTACACGTGAGAAATACATGGCGCGCTTGGCGCTAGCGCCAGTCAATGAGCGTAATGCGCTATATTTGGAACGCTAAGGCTATGTAGCGCTTTGCGCTAGATGTGGAACGCTGAGACGCTTTTGTTAAGCAGTGCACACGTAAGGAACACGTGGCGCGCTTGGTGCTGAGCGCCAGCCAATGAGCCCAGTGCGCTATATTTGGAGCGCTAAGGTTCTTCTTTTATGCAACTTAGATCAGTTTGCGCACTGAGAATTAAATTCTCTTTTTATAAGAGATTTTGTCTTAAGGTTCTAAGAACAAAGTTCTTATTTTATAGGAGATGTTTCAATCTCTTATTTTGGTGAAAGGTTTTGCCTTTATGGATATATGATCAAAGAGAATTGAATTATTCTCCCCCCTTTTATAATGAGATGTTCATGATCTCTAAAAGACAATTTGTTTTATAGATCTATGATCTGAAAAAGGTTAATTTCTTCCTCTTATTCTTTGTGATGAGATACTTTGATCTCTTTGTGCAAGATCTTGATCTTATAGATCTATGATCTTAAAGAAAAGAAGTGAATTCTTCTTTTGATTTGAGACGATTTCGTCTTTCTGTTCTTTTTACCTCGAAGAGAATTTTCTCCTTCTACCGAGAGCTTGCTCTTCTTTCTGAGATTTCTCAAAATTTATGGGGGGGTTCCTCTCTATGCTTTTCTATATCAGAGACTTGAAGTCTTGGGGCCTTTATATAGGGCGAGCTGATTTGTTCAATCGGTTAAGGAGATCTTTTCTCCAATTGATTTGGGGATTTTCCCATCGTTGGATCTTTGATCCAAGGGCTTCTGATTTACAGAAGGCAAACTTCTTGTTTTTAACAAGATTGGAAAATCTTTCTCCACACAGAATTTATTCTGTATTTTAGTGATTTTTAATCACCATTGGATCATTGATCCAACGGTGCTCTGATTTATAGAGCACGATCTTTTTGTTTGGAAAGATTTTGAGAAATCTTTCCTTAACAGAATTTTATTCTGATCAATTAATGATTTTTAATTATGTTCGTTGGATCTTTGATCCAACGGTTGGGAACGTTTAGTTCCAGCGCTACCGCTCCCGTGCTTTGCACGTGGTGCGCTGCTTAATGTGTAGCGCACTTAGCGCTAGCGCTTACATGCTTTGCACGTAGTGCGCTGCTTACAGTGCAACGCTCTTAGCACTAGCGCTTACGTGCTTTGCACGTAGTGCGCTGCTTAGAGTGCAGCGCTCTTTGCGTTAGCGCTCATGTGCTTTGCACGTGAGCGCTGCCTCAGAGTCTTTGACTCTCTCAGCGCTGGTGCTGCTATGAAGCGCTTCTTCATTTAAAAATTTAAAATTTTGAACAGATCTTTGCTCTGATTGGGGGAAACAGCGGCCGAGTGGCTTTCTGCTCGGCCCATCCACAGCGAGCAGCTTCCTGTCCAGCTATTTTGTGGATCCAAAGACCTCACTACGAGGCGGCCGAGTAGCTTCCTGCTCGGCCTATCCGCAGTGGGCAGCTTCCTGCTCGGCTGCGCTTTGGACCCGAACCCCTGCCACACTCAAATCTGAGGGACGCCGATCTATTTGTACTTGGAATTCATATTTGGTGTTCGCTTATCCTACGTCACCTCGACTCCGGGGAGAAGGAGGTACATTGATCTATTTTTACCTAGAGTTCATATTTGGTGTTCGCTTATCCCACATCACCTCGACTCCGGGGCCAGGAGGGGCACCGATCTATTTGTACTTTTGTTCATATTTGGTGTTCGCTTGTCCTACACCACCTCAACTTCGGGGGAGGAGGGACACCGATCTACCCACGCTTGTAAATATACAAGAACAGAAGTATTACAGTCAGGCACATCAAAGACGAGATAAAAATACTTTATTAATATTTCAAATTATTTACAAGGTATTAAAAGCTCCTTAGCTTTACAAAATGCCTGAAGGCTGCAGAAATAAAAACAAAGAGGAAAAAATAGAGAACGAGGTGGACGGCGGCTTCAAACCACCTTCGCAGCCGGGACCTCCCCATCTTCCCCCTGTTCATCGCTTCCATCAGGAGCCTCGATTACGACCGCAACTCTGCGCTTCCACCTGGGGCCTCGCCTCCTCCCACTGGCTCGGCGTTGCCATCCTGGAGCACCTCTTCGACAAGGGGATACCTTGCAAGAAGCTCCTGGTCGTTGAACCCAGGCATAGCTTCTTTGACGGCGTCGATGGCGTTGTGCTACCCGACGGCCGCAGAGTCGGCAAGGTCGACATAGAATTGGTTGGAAGCCTTATACTCCTCCATGGTCTTTTCCGCCCTGCCCTTGGCATGCTTCGCCGCTTCGTGGGCCGTCTGGTTATCCCTCTTGAATGAGTCTCTCTGCCTCTTCATGGCATCATAGAGCCCATTGATCTCCTACATCTTGGCCTAAATAGCCCGATTGGAATTGATCAGGAGACGGTGAGACTCCTTCAGTTTTGTGACCGTCAGGCCCTTCGCGACCAAGCTCAAGTCCAGGGAGGCCGCCTTGTCCTCCGCCTCTTTCAACTTGGCAAGGAGCTCTTTCTCACGCGAGGAAGACTCTCCGGCCTTTTTTATCACCGGGGCCACCTTCTTGGCCTCCATAGTGATAAGAAGGGCGCAATGCTGGAGAACCTGTGGAAAAACACAAACCATTTTTAGAAGCTAAACAGAGGAAAAAACACTTAGGAATTTTTAGAAAATTACCAACCTGAACGGCCTTCTGAGCTATCGCCGCAACTTGGGCCTCTATGATGCCTCGAGGAATCTTGGCCCCTACCGCCTTCTCCATATCTGCTACTAAGCTGTCAGCCACAGAAAGCCCCGAAGGAACCTCGATGCAGAAGTCTCCCTCCTGCAACTGTATCCCGGCCGAGGGTGGCCGGGAAACTACTCTCTTCTGCCTCATGAGCGGAGACTCAGCAGAGGACGACACTTCTGTAATGGCCTAAGGCGCCACGGAGACCTTGGCGTTCCTCCGGGACGGGATGGAGCCATGGAGACCTTGGCGAAAGGGGCTTAACGGGGGACCATGCTAGGTGCGGGTCTGGACGAGCTAGCGCTGTATCCCTTCCTCCCCTGCGCCTTGACAGCCATAATTTTCTAACGATCCATCGGCTTTGGAGAAGAAAATGGAAGAAAGAGGTCAGAAACAGGAACGACAATATCTTGTCAAGCCTAAATTAATCGGCGAAACCCTAACTTACCCCCGAAGCGCGTGGGACTGAGTCCCGCCCAGCTCAAAGCCTGCTCGGAAAGCAGGATATCAGTCCGCTGGATTGGTTCCTATTGCGACACTATCCTGGCCTCTGGGGTGTTAGATGACCCGTAAGCAATCTGCCCTGTGCTATTTGGTGGGCACTGGTCAATCCTCTCCCTCCGGAGGACCGACGAAAACAAACTTCTCCTTCCACTAATGGACGGAAGAAGGGACGACCTCTACCTCTGACCCAGCCGCCTTACCCTTAGGTTTTTTTAAAAGAGAGATACACCCTACTCGGTTCGTCATTGCTAGTCCCAGGGTGATTTTTGTAACGAAGAAAGGAAAGAAGAAGACTCAAGTTGAAGGGGATCTGATCAATCTTCAACCGGACTAGAAACACGAGGAGGATTCTCCACGAGTTCGGCGCTAGCTGGCCTAGGGCTAGACGGAAGCAATGAAGTACATCACACATCTTGGATGAGAAGGGCAGACGCATCCCTGCTCAGAACGCTTCCAGGTACAGGGCAATCTCATTGCTCTGTACCTGGTCTTCCCGCTCTCCCTCTTTGACCAGACGAAGTGAATATCTAGAGGATGTGGAAGCGAGCCCGGATATCGGAAAGCTCGTCCAGGCGATTCAATATCGAGGGCGCATCACAAGTATTTTCGATGCACACCTTGGGGGCCCTCTTCGCTACCCGATGACGAAGTACAAGGGCATCACCACCCCTTGGGGGTAAGCCCAACACAGAGGAAGAAGAACTACCTCGGCTATCGAATGCCGAGGAGGAAGAAGAAGACTCATTGGACTCGACTTCAGAAGCAGAAGCCTCATCGCCCGACTCGACCTCAACTACATCAATGGAAACTTCGGAAGAAGACATTTAATCCAATTCAAGGAAAGATTGGCCGAAGAAGGGTTTTGGGCTGAAGGTCTGACCTATGCAATGGAGCGCCGGGCAATGTTCAGATGGCAGGAGACAACTAAAGCAAAACGTCTACCAAGGAATAGCCTCCCCTATTTATATACTTGGCATAAACCATTCAACGGCCTAAATCCATTCCCGCTGCAATGAAGAATCTCACCCAACGGCCACGAGGACGCCACGTGGCAACCGATCATTGGACGCTTCATATCTCATGCGGATCCAACCGACAGATACAATGCCTCACGGTCCACCACTCTATTGCGGCCATGTGGCTCGAAGATCAATGGCATGAACAAGCGAAGCGACGTCACAGTTACGGCGCTACCCTTTCGCCGATTCGCTGACGTCATCGAGGATACGGGCAGAAATTAAGGCGCTTCACGATCCGCCACGTAGACCCAGGAATCGAAGAGGCACAGGCACCAAACACTATGTCGTTCCAAACAACCCCTACAATGAATCCTCAGCTCCAAGCTGAACATTGAAGACCGAGCAGACCACTCTCGACCTGACCCATGAATAGGTCGGAATGAGAGTGGTGTAAGTCGATATCGCACACCCTATATAATATGTGGGGAGGCAGAATTTTTAAACATCAATTTTTGTAGCAAGCAGTATCGACCTGAATCCAAGATCTCATCGGAAACCCTAACTAGCTTGACTCAAGAAGGTTCTAATTTACTATGAAGTGATTTATACCTTCATGTCCAAGTCCTTCGGGTCTTCTTATTCTCTTCTTAAGCTCCTCGTGTGTACAGATCGAGCTTGGTGATTGGCCTCCTTGCGTCAAAGAAGATCCACCCAAGAGTTTTTACTTCAAGCTCTAACCTCTAAAATGAGGTAACTAAAGTACCTAGTATGCTAATCTAGGTAGCTTAGGAGATGTATAGAATTATTATAGATTAATTTGTCTCAAATACCCTAGGTTTCTCAACTCATGAAAGTGTTTGGGGTTGAGCGAGAAAAAGAGAGCCAAGGAGGAGTGTGTTCAAGAGCTCATGAGAATGAAGAATGGCTAGCTTCCTTTGATAACTATGAAACATATCACATTATATATAATCATCACAATCATTCAACCATGCCTCAATAGTCATCATAATCATTCAACCATGCCTCAATAGTGATCATAACCATGTTAGCCATGCTTGAATAATGATGAATGTAACAACTCATACCTCCACCTCATTATCCATTTAAGTAATGGATTAAATCACAAATGAGGTGTCTTCTTCTAGAAGCACTCTTGTGAAATTACAAGAATACCCCTCATCGTATATACATACCCGTATTCGTATTCCGAAAAATACGAATACAAAGAGATGAAAATAACCCAATACTATAATACTAGAATGTGGGTTAATCCTAAGCCGCTAGTATTATCCGTCCGATCAAAAATACGTGTAGCCTCTACATATATATGATCGAAACCCTGCACGTAAAACCATACGGCCTCTATATCGTTTCGCCTAAACCAGGAAAACCCTCTGTGTGGGACTCTAAAGACCCGACAGTATGCTGGCAGTGGGTTTAACCACAAGCACGTCAGTGGCACTAATTGTACGTAACGACTACCCAAGTACATGTCAAAAAGAAGGCCGATGAGCAAACTCGTCCGAACTCCTACTAAGCTTGTCCGTGACAATCTCCATGTAGTCCGGTCTGTTCGTCTGAGAGTATCGTATGTAAGGTCTAGAGGGGTGGAAAAAATGTCAGATCCCTAATAACCAGACAAGTCATGTCGGTGTGGCTTAAGACCATCCGAGAATCTACTGGTCCAACCACCAGTAATTCTCAATCCGCCCTGGCCAAGGACTTATGGTGTTGACCAAACGATCACAACGCGACATCGACTCCCTATACCAGGAGAGACGAATCCCAAACAGTTACTCACTGCCTCCATATGGCTCGGGACTATACCCAACTAATACTTGTTTGCATGACT
Organism: Agapanthus africanus; assembly: GCA_030015575.1. Lineage (NCBI taxonomy): Eukaryota > Viridiplantae > Streptophyta > Magnoliopsida > Asparagales > Amaryllidaceae > Agapanthus > Agapanthus africanus. Next base: position 434,925,230 of record JASDDO010000008.1, on the reverse strand, counting down.
CAGTAAAGTCATGGTGGGGTAGTAATCAAAGCACAGTGGGAACTCACACGAGACAAATAACGACCTCAGGTTGATAGACTATCTGCACTCATGTCATCAGAGAACTACTATCTGACACTAGGTATAATACCATCTAGCCAGTCCAGGGCGAGTCTTGTCCGGTGTACTCACACCCAGTGAGCACCTGTATACAATCTTAGTTGCACCTCACCAATGGCTATGGGACCAATCCATCGCCCCTAGTCAGGGTCTAGATATGTATACACTAGTCTACTCTGGAGTATCGATGCCTAGTCTCGATACTCCTACGACTAGGGACACTTTTAAGGATGTGCCTATTAATTACCCAGCTCCTACAAGTATGATTGCCATCACAACACTGATAGTCAGGCAAAGATCCTACGGGTTTTATCAACATGTGTACAAGACATGAAATACAAAGTAAAACCATCACATGTTAAGATAAAGACAAACCAAATAGCGTACTATCATATCGAGTAAGATTGTCCTGTATATACATATCCCTAGTATCATATACAATGAAGGCCTCTAGGGCATACATATCTAACAATCTCTCACTTGCACTAAGGCCAGTAATTGGCGCAATAAGTACCCACTATCTGCACTAGAGCCAGTTGCTGGCGTACCGCATGACCAACATTTCGAACAGTCTCTCGAACTGGACTTGAGGGATGGCCTTGGTGAATGGATTTGCCATGTTGTCTTTCGTATCCACTCTCTGCACCTCGATCTCCTAGTTATCCACGATCTTCCTGGTCAGGTGATACCGCCTTAAGATATGTCTGGATTTCTGATGGGACCGTGGTTCCTTTGCCAAAACCATGGCTCCATTGTTATTATAATACAAAGGTATTGGATCAGCAATGGATGGAACCACCTAATGTTCAGTAATGAACTTCCTCATCAAGACTGCCTCTTTTGCGGCATCACATGCAGCAATGTACTCAGCCTCCATTGTCGAGTCTGCTATGGTGTCCTGTTTGGAACTCTTTCAACAGATCACCCCTCCATTTAGGGTAAACACATAATCCGAGATGGATTTAGAGTCATCCTTGTCACTTTGGAAGCCAGGATCGGTAAAAGCCTCGATCTGGAGGTCCCCATTACCGTACACCAGGAACATCTCCTTAGTCCTTTTGAGGTACTTAAGAATGTTCTTTACTGCTATCCAATATTTCTCACCTGGGTTAGACTGATACTTGCTTACCACGCTAAGTGCGTAAGCTACATCTGGTCTGGTACACAATATCGCATACATTATCGACCCTATCTTCGAAGCGTAGGGTACTATGGTTATGCGAGCCCTCTCCTCATCAGTTTTGGGAGACATCTCTTTAGAGAGGGTGATTCCATGACAAGCGGGAAAATTGCCGCAGTTAGAATCTTCTATACTAAACCTTTTTAGTATGATGTCAATGTACCTCGCCTATGAAAGTCCCAACATTCTTTTAGATCTATCACGATAGATCTTAATTCCCAGAATGTACGAGGCATCACCCAGGTCTTTCATAGAGAACTTCTGTGATAAGAACAGCTTGGCCGATTATAGCATAGGAATATCATTTCCTATCAGGAGAATGTCATCAACGTATAAAACAAGAAATACCACAGTTCTCCCTACAATTTTTTATAAATACAAGGTTCATCTACATTTTTTATAAAGTCAAATTATTTGACCGTCTCATCAAAGCAGATGTTCCAACTCCGCGATGCTTGCTTTAATCCATAAATGGATTTGAGCAACTTGCACACCTTTCCGCTGCTCCCACTGTCTACGAAACCTTCTGATTGATCCATGTAAACACACTCTTCTAAACTTCCATTTAGAAAGGCGGTTTTAACATCCATATGTCAGATGTCATAGTCATGGAAGGCAGTAATGGCAAGTAGGATCCGAGTGGATTTAAGCATAGCCACTGGTGAAAAAGTTTCGTCATATTCCAATCCTGGTCTTTGACGAAAACCTTTAGCAACAAGTCTAGCTTTGTAGGTTTCTACCTGACCATCTACACCAATCTTTTTTTTGAAAATCCATTTGCATCCTACGGGTTTTACCCCGGCAGGAGCAAAATACAAAGTCCAAACTTGGTTTGTGTACATGGATTCTATCTCGGATCGCATAGTATCCAGCCACTTCACCGAGTCTTTACTCGTGATGGCTTGCTGAAAACTAGTCGGCTCATCATCATCGATGATGCAATCCTCTCGATCCCCGTCTACGAGAAAACCATAGTATCTCTTAGGCTGATGAGATTGCCTACTAGATTTGCGGAGTGGCGTAGGTATGTCCAGTTCTATTAAAATCTCAGGTTCTACGAAGTTTTCAGTAATAGTTTGTGGTTCTGGAATTTCTTCTAGCTCTATTGAGCTCCCACTTATCTTTTTTTTCGAGAAATTGAGTTTCCATGAAGCGGGCATGATGAGAAACAAAGACCTTTTGTTCCTCAGCGTGATAGAAATAATACCCTCTAGAATTCCTGGGGTATCCCATAAATTTACACAGTACTGAACGCGCTTCGAGTTTGTCCGGATGAACCTTTTTAACAAAGGAAAGACAACCCCATATCTTTAGATACTTAAGAAAGGGTTTCTTCCCACTCCACATTTCATATGGAGTGGTAGGCACAAACTTAGTTGGAACCTTATTCAATAGGTATGCAGCAGTTTCCAATGCATAACCCCAGATGGAGGGTGGCAACTCAGCATTACTCATCATGGAACGCACCATATCAAGTAAGGTGCGATTTTGTCTTTCTGATATACCGTTGTGTTATGGTGTGTATGGAGGAGTAAGCCGAGAGAGAACTCCATTCACTTTTAGATATTCCAGGAACTCGGCACTTAAGTATTCACCGCCCCGATCGGATCGGAGCATCTTGATACTTCTTCCAGTTTGCTTTTCCGCTTCATTGTTATACTCTTGGAATTTCTCAAAGGTCTCGAATTTATGTTTCATTAAGAATACATGTCCATACCTTGAGAAATCATCTGTGAAAGTAATGAAGTAGGAATAGCCACTTCTTGCATGTGTAGACATTGGCCCACACATATCGCTGTGTATGAGTCCCAAGAGCTCAGTGTCTCTTTCTCCATGTCCAGTGAACAGAGTTTTTTTCATCTTTCCTCTGATATATGATTGACAAGTTTCATATGATTGATACTCAAACGGATATAAGTATCCTTCTTTATGTACCTTAGTCGGTCATGTTTTATTGATATGACCAAGTCTACAATGCCATAAGAAGCTTGGTTTGATTCTGAAGTCTTTCTTTTTAGTGTGTTTTGGATGTTGAAAACTTGATGTTGATTGAGAATATATATTCCTTTACTAAGTGTATCCGACACAACCAATTCATTATTTAGGTGAATGTTGATAACATTGCTTACAGGGGCAAAATTATATCCTTCATTTGATAATAAAAATACTGATATAATATTACACACTATACTGGGTACACAAAAGCCCACTTGCCAATCCAAGGTGATATTCTCCTACTGCAACAGCGTCCACATTGGCCCCGTTGCCAACCCTGAGAGTCATATCACCTTTCCTCAAAACTCTACGGTTTCTCAGTGCCTGCAATGAATTACACATGTGAGATTCTGATCCGGTATCCAATACCCAGAAAGTAGAGTTAATAGAGAAGCAGTTTTCAATCACGAACACACCTGAAGCCGAAACCACAACTTGCTTCGTGTCCTGATTCGTGGCCTTTAGGGCTCTGTAGTCCTTCTTCTAATGTCCCTTTTTGTGACAATAGAAGCACTCTTCCTTTGTGGCTGCTCCCCTTATCTTTTCCTTTCCCTTTCCCTGCACCTTCTGCATACCTCCCCTAGGTTTGGTAGGGGCCTTCTTCTTCTTCCCTTTGGTCTTAGGCTTGGATTTAGCAGAAGAAGATCCTCCAACAAACAGAGCGGGCATTTTCTTATTTTTGTTCAAGGTGCCCTCTGTCATCCTCAACATGTTGAGGAGCTCAGAAAGTGAAACTTCCAAACTATCCATATTGAAATTCAATATGAACTGGGCATAGGTGGAGGGAAGGGACTGTAGAATTAAGTCGATGTACAACTCATTCTCCAATGTGGTTCCCAGGTCCACGAGCTCTTCGATGAGAGAAATCATCTTTAGGACGTGGTCCCCAATAGATGATTTGATAGCCAATCTCGCTTGAAATAATTTTTTCGATGTCTTGTATCTTGCGATACAAGATTGCTCTCCATATAATTCTTTGGTATGGAAGAAGATGGAAGCAAGGTCCATTTTCTCGTGTCGCCTCTGATGTTCATTATCCATAGAGGCTAGCATGAGGCACTTGTCTTTCGCGCAATCAAGATCCCAGGTCTTACGCACCTCAATGTCCGAGACCAAGGATTCTGGACCGGGAACAGGGGGAGCTGCCGCCGTGAGGACGTATGCGACCTTATCATATGTAAGGGCCATTTGGACATTCCTCAGCCAGTTTTTATAGTTTGGCCCAGTCAATATGTTTTTATCTAGCATGAGCTTAAGTCCAATCATGGTCGCTGCAATTAGGAGAGAGAGCAAAGAAACACTTAGCATATGCTCTTGCAAGTTTAGATTGGTTATTAATTTATCTAAACAGGTTGGCTCCTACTGTTTCCTCTAATTCTCCTTCAAACCCTAAAAGAAGAATTAGTCAGGATTAATCGCACGTCATAATACTTGCTTAACCTTTCGGCCAGGTTAGTGTCGGTACTTCGAGAGAGGTTTTCCAACCCTTTCGTGAAGTTCCTTAATTATATAAGCTCTTTTTTCTGGAGGCGTAGCCCCACTAACACCGTTCTAGGCACCTACTTGGTTTATAACATTGATTGTTAAGTGAAAAAATCTTCCGATAAGTAACGGATACTCACAGTAGGATTAGGATCCAACTATCATTGTGTGATGATTTTGAAGGAAGCCTACCAAAAATACCACACACCCGAAGGTATGCAACATTAGCAAGTTCCCTTTATATTTGAAACTCCCGATGTGATTTTTGCCCTGAGCACTTATTACCTTGACTAAGGTCAAAACATCATAAGTCGCAAGTCAATTTCAACCCGTCATTATCCAGATTAATTTAGACCCATTTGTACAAGCTCTTGATGAAGGCCAAAACAGTTGTACGCTTTTCCTGAATTAATGCATCTATCTATGCTACAGACAAGCACCAACTAGCTACCAAACACTATCCCTTAGTGAGGGCCAAAACACATAGCATGAATACTAGTAGATTCCTATCTGAAATGACGGAAGGCTACGGCTGGTTTTTGGTGAAAACCATAAACGTAATGAACTTGATATAGTCGAAGGAACCGGATAACTTTTGAAAAGGAGTGGTTTAAGCTCCACTTTTAAAAGTTATTTTTGAGGAATACCAACTGGTTTTTCAATTGTTCCAATGACTTCAGATTTTAGTTTTGTTTTCTTTGCACTAATCAATATTAATGCGGTCCCATCATTTATCCCTGTCATTGCAGAAAAAAACGAAAATAGAATGTATTCTTATGCCATCCGCATTCGCCACGGATCCCCGTCATGCACCGTTAGGTTACTTAACTAACGGCAGAGCGGGGGCTGGACTAGCGCGGGTGCAAAACATAAGCAACGTTTATTATATACAATATATATATCCATTCGTCTCACGCAATAATAAGCATTTCAGATCCCAGAATCATAGATGAATATATTGGATATACTAGAATTTCCGTGTTTCGTTTTAGCCTATAACGAAACACCTCCACGGTCATGATGAATAGCCAAACCCTACCCTAGGCCCCTACGGAAGAGGCAAACTATCCACCAAATTCCCGAAGTTGTAACTTTTTAGAAATCGTTATGCGAATTTTTCCGTTTTGAGGTAAAATAGTCGGTATTTTCCGTTTTAACCCGATTGTAATCAAACTTCCGTATAAAATTGCCGGCACCTAGTTTAGCTAAAATAAAACTAGTGCGCGAACTTTGGGGGTAAATGGTAAGTTTTGGTTCACGTAGAATTTTTCCCTAATAAAATATTATTTTAAGTAGTAAATTATGCACGTAAAATTGAGAAATTTCTTCTATTAGATTTATTGCTAATCAAATCACCAAAGTGAGTTTAGAACCTTCTTTTTAAATATCTAGATTTTTCTTTTGGACAAAAAGATTTGAATTTAAAAAGAAAAGAAAAGAAAGAAAGGTGGCAATATTGCATTTAATGATACATTTATTGTATTTTGCTAGAAACTTCTCCATTTTTATTACACAAATACCCCCCCCTATCACCTTTGGCCGATCCTCTTCCCTCATTTCTGCCCAAAATATTTCCTAGCTCAATTTCTTCATTTTCCAAAATAAAAAACTCATCAAAAATCCAAAAATAAATCCAAAAATTCCTAAATAAAAATAAAACCATCATTTTCTTCACTAACTAGCTTTGATCTTCATGAAAAATTTGATTTGTTTAGAGGATAAGGTTGATGGAATCTTGTGCTAGGATTTGTTCTTAAGAGGTATAATTTTTTTATCTTAATCCTTAATTAATATGTTTAAATCTTGATTCAGCTATTTAATTGGTTATTATAGCTTTTAAACTCTTGATTAATTCGTTATTCATAATTTTTAGGAAATTCAAGTTAGGGTAAAACTTGATGAAGTGTTTAATGTTAATTTATGTTTAAGAAAACTTATTCTAGTGGTGCAATATGATAATTATTGTTAATTACTACTTTGCCTAATTAGAAATTTTGCTTACTAGGTTTTTGCTAAAACTTAATTAGAAAGTTTTAAAAATATGGAAGGGTTTGGATAGCTTAGTTAAGCTATTATATGATGTTTGAAATCGCTAGAATTGTTAAATTTCTAGACTTGTGCTAAATTGAGAGAAATGATATAACCTGCTTACTAGCTTTTCGGTGAAATTTGGTGTGGGTTTTAAATGAAATTGGAGATGACGTAAATATTAATACATACGATATTTATTGTGTTTGTAAATGTGTATTGGTATTATTGGGTTTTAGTGTGGCATTTTTCATGTATAGCGACCCTATTTAGGGTTTCGGCAATGTTTTCCGGAATTTGGATTCTTGGTTTGAGTTTTGGATGTGGTATTTGGTCGTTGGATGTTTGTACGTCAACGACAAGTGTAGTTGATTGTTTTGCATGTGTAGGCTATAGGTTCTAACCTATGAGCGCACCGTGTGCCGTATTTTGGATTTCGGAATTTGATTTTAATAGCTTTGCGAATTCGTATTGATTGTATGTACATTCGCGTGGATTCTGAGACGACGAAGCACATCGACTACGGCTAAGCGAGGAGTTTAGCAGGTGAGTAGATTTATATCTACCGGGAAAGTCGGGTGGATGGCGTATAGCACCCCCGCAAATAGTGGATTGGAAGATCGTTGATTATTATATCCTGATAAATGTTATGAGACTGACATGATTGTAGAATTGTAAAAGATAATGTGATAGAAGTGGACACTAGTGAACACATTGGCTTAGGAGAATATGAAATGATAAGTGAATCATTATATATACGATTTTGAAAGAGAACAAGTGTGATGTTCATTTAATGTGTCGCGAGATATTAATGTGATGAACGAGTATACGATGTGATATGATAACTTAGTGTGATATGTCATTATATGGATTCGAGTCAATATGTGATGGTTGATACCTTTGTAGGTCCCCTGATACGAGATTGACATGGTTGTGACATGAGAGATTGGTATATATTTATTTATGGATAATGATTGCATAATGAGTGATATGCCGTACGAGAGTTAGATCCGTACCCCGATTTTGTATAGGTTGATAGAATCCATATTCGTTAATGCCGCTGTACGTTAGATTACCGTACGCGATGACTTTTACCTGTTGATTTATCCATACCCTTGATTAGAGGATGTCGTACGATAGATTGTACCGTACATGATGTTGTGAGGCTGGATGCCGATTGATAGATTCACCGACTCGGTCTTGTTGATATATATACCCTATAGCATTTGATTCATTATATGCGCTATGCTGCATTCATGCTATTCTCATTGCATTTTTTATACCTGTGCTAGTACACCTACACCATTATCGATGATGCGTATGTTACACATACACAGATTTGCCGGCTCACACACTTCTTCATCGATAATTGCTATGTCACTTACACAGTAGAATTGCTACATCATGCTATGATATACTGCCATGTTCACATCGCTGAGCTAGGTTGCATGATATACTGACATGTACACCCACATACTCTGCTACAGCTACATGTACAACATGCCTACATATTGACATGTGATATTGAAACATTGCTTATTGTGCTTATGAGATGCATCATACATACCTGCTTACATGTAGATATTTAAACCTTGCTACAATTACTTGTACACTTCATATGATGCTGCACTTGATTTCGGAGGTTGGGAACCGTAAGATATATTTTTAAAGCTGGATTCATTTAAAAGAGCGGTTTTCCCTTTATATGCTCATATTGCTGTTTTATGTTGCATATATCAGTTTTTCATGGATTTTTCGCATGGAGATATGGATTTCATGTGATTTATGGATTTGAGAACCGTGGGGGTATTTCAAGAAACCATGTATCTGTTTGAAAACCCGATTTCTCTTGATATGATATTTTGATGCGTCCACCATTAGATTTCTCGGTTCTGAGATTTGTGATATATACTTGATGCGAGGAGTGAGTGGGCCGTGTATGGGTACATGGTGGAGCCCGGTACAGTTCCCCTCGGCAAGATGTTCGTGGTATAGATGATGAGCCTGGAAGGTGGGCAAGTACCTACCATTGATAGTATTTGGACTCGATGGTTATCGTGGGTATACCGACCGGAGTAATGTACGGACATGACGTCATGGCCAGTCATGGCAACAGCGCCTGAGTTATGAGGATTTACGTGTCGATGCTAGACACGGGTATTCATGATGTTTCGGGTGTCGGTGTAGACACCCAGGTTTCCATGATTTGATGTGGCATTGATGGACACACATTCTTTGATATCCTCATATTTACTTGCATATGCTTTTATGATATTTACATGCAGGGGTTGTTGTGTCAGCGGTTGACACGTGGAAAAGATCCACTGCATACATGCATTGATTTTATTATTGGACGAGATCCACCTGCATACATGCATTGATTCATTGTTGGATGATATACACTTGCTGTTAGGCATTTATCTTGTTTTGGCATATATACAGATTTGGTCACCCTATATATCATAGTATTACCTTTATGATATAGTTGACCTAGGAATCGTTGTTTATTTCGTTTTCTACCTGTTGATATTTTCTACTCACGAGTTGGCAACTCACCCCAGTTGTGCCTCAGTTCTTGCAGGCTGTCCGTTCGGATCAGTAGCGGCATTGCTGGCACACAGCTTGCTTTTAGGTGTTTTGCTTTGGTAGGTGGTACATGTTTGATCGTGCCCCTCTTGTACTTGTTATTCATATTGTATCTAGTCACTCTATCAATTCAGAAACTACAAATTGTATATGTTGCAGACTTAGAAAACTTGTAGTTGCGAGACTTGAGCGATGGGTTTTTATGTTAGCTTTTGGGTTGATGTCTTGCTTTATATTATTTCTTACTGTGGATCTTCGCCGTTGGGCGTCATATACTTGTTATTTATATTTGTGGTATTTTTTCCGCCGTTGGGCGTGTTTTCTCTCCCGTTTGGGATACTTTCATTATATTCTTTGTTGTACCCGTTTTCGGGGCTAGTTTTTACAAAGGAGGTGCTGCCGAAATTTTTATGAAAACTAAGGAAAAGAATTAAGTGAAGTTTTAAGGATTTTTACTTAAGTTTCTAAATGTTGTATCAATGTTTTCTGTACTTACTTCAGTTGTAAGGTTTAGATTTCTGGGTTTCGGATTACTTAGGTTACGTTATGCCAGTAGACGTTGCGTAATTTAAGTGCCGGTCACGAGCTAATATTTTGGGTCGTGACAAAGTTGGTATCAGAGCGCTAGGTTTAACCTTAGTTCGAGTCTAAGATTGACTATGTGGTGTCTAGGGCGGATATAATTGGAACCTAGGCTTGACCTAACGGAACTTAGACTTGAACAAGGGGGTGTCAGAGCCGAACATTCGTTTCATAGGCTGACCCTGATTGATGGAGTAGGTAGCTTGAGTAGAGTGACGTACCGTACGTATGTTCCGCGGCATATTAACGATACGATACTCCACTTAAGTGACCTTAGGATGTACATATCTTGAGACTGGTGATTCTCTTCGTTCCTTTGATTATACATACTTTGAGATACTTGATTTTATTCGCTTCCATGATCATACTCTCAGTGATTTGACTCTTCCTTATGATCATGTATTCATTTCGGGATCTGTTGACTCTTTCAGCCCTTGATCTTTTCGTCGATACTTGATTGAGGTTCCTGTCACCATGGTTTGAGCGCAGATTGAGCGGCTGCTGGTGTTGCGGTCAGGGCGAGCTCGTCCTGGACGAGAACTGACCATCGTGTTTTCTAGTGACATGGGAACGTATCGATGTAGTGTTATGTTGTGACCCCTTATTTGAGATGAGTGTGCGGTCTAGTACCGGATGATCGGGCCTTTGTTAGAGGCTGCCTGTTGGGAGAGGACTTTTGATGTTCAGCGTAACCCAGAGATTGTGATGTCATCTACCTTGCAGATAGATGACCCGGCTGTTGCTAAGATTGATGTGATGCCGCTTCCAGAGCGTACGAGCTGAGATCGCGGGAGCTTTCAGGCAGCGAGGCGACAAGTGATAGCTAGTCTATCTTGAGTTGGGAAACGAATGTGATTCGTCTGATTGATGCGCCGACGCAGGCCCATTTGAGTTGAAGATTGCCAGTGTGGACAATCTTACTCAGGTCTAGTGTAGACCGACCCAGAAATGACCGTTGATGTATCGTCCATCCTTGAGGATTAGGCCATTGTTTAGCATGCGGACAAAGGATGTTCACATGTCGTCTAGGCGGAGTTGAAATGTTCGAATGAATGTCAGAAAACCCATTTTTCCAATTTTAATGTATTCGGAAGGACATGCAAGTGCTTCTGTGGACCCTCTAGAAGAATGAAACCCTAACTCGACGTGATGACCATGAAACCGCTTTTGAACCTTAGGGTTTGCGGCAGTTTAGCGGTGCTATCAGTGAGGCTTAGGTCTGCCCTTCTATGGTCGGTCCATAGGTACTGTGGCATATACCGAATATTATTAAACCGTGCTCAGGTGTTGAGTTCTCGGAAATTTTTTGGGACTTTTGATGACTCGATCAAAAAGTTTAACGCCGTCCGGATATTCTGTGATAGGAGATCAGCAACAAGACCAGCTTCGGATAGAGGACCTCACCCAGGTGTGTTGTGAGTTGATCGAGAACGGACGAGTATTGAGTATTCCTCCGATTGTTGGGACGGGTTTCCTAGGACGTGTTCGGCTAGATATCTTCGATAGAGTGATGAAGATACCGTGTTCGTAGTCCGAGTCCGTGTGAGAGACTCCGGATTTACTGTAGCCGAGAACATTTGCAGTACGCAGATAGCATGATGTGACGTCAAGTGGACGATAATGAAGACGAGTGGAGTAAGAGGTTCGTGCGAGACGTTAACGAGCTGTTGTAACTCCCCGTTGAGATTGGATATCGGATATGTGTACAGAGGCGTTGAGATACGGCCAGTTTCCGAGGAAAAGTTGTGCTGAGAACGCAGATGTCCAAAGAACGAGAAAGATTATATAAGAGTACCGGCTTCCGTATAGTTCGGCGTAGGCGAGATCGGAAGAGACCTTGAGTCGGTTCCTTCCATGACACTGCTGCAATAAGATTTGCACCGAGGATCAGATGTGTTACGTGTATTCTGAGGACCCAGAGACAGAGGACGCCAGACCGTGGGCAGGAGGCGAGCGGATGTTCTTGCTCTGCCAGTTTGGGCACACTGACTTTTTCTTCGACATTGTAGGAGGTGTACCTTAATGTCATTTTTTGCGATTTGCGTTGTAATCCGAGTATCACGCTTATATCGCTTGGATTTTGTGTTTCATGATATTTTGTGCACTATGGCTGCACCTTCTGGGTATTTTCATTTTGTGCATAGTTATTGCACGTGATATACGTTTTACACACTGTGGTAATGGTTTATGATTTGTGCATATTTATTTGCACTTGATATTGATTTTGTGCCTTAGCTGCACATGTTTATGATTTCGCGGATTTCATACAGTTGATTTGATATGTGCGTGTGGTACGCACATGATTTGATTTTTGCACTCGGTATAGCTCATATGTGCTTGCAGTGCATTGATACGTGTTCTTTGCATGCAGTTGCACACTTTTATGATTTTTATACACCTTGGTACGCTCGTGTGGTTTTCATACGCATTGGAGTTATTGATGATATTTCGTGCACTGGATGCATAGGATTTGATATTTCGTGCACTGGATGCATAGGATTTGATATTTCGTGTACTGGATGAACATGATTTGATATTTCGTGCACTGGATGAACATGATTTGATATTTCGTGCACTGGATGCACAGGATTGGTGTTTCATGCATTGGTTGCAACCGATTTATGCCTTTGAGCATTCATTTTACTGGATTTGTGTTTTCGTGCGTGTGTGTACTTGATGTTAGTTTTCTTGCATGCGACTGCACTTGATGCTTATTACGGACCTGACGCGCTTGGGTTGGATTTTCCGCATATTAGGCGCTTGATTTAGATTTTTATTCGTGCATGTAGGATGCACTTGATTCAGATTTTATTCGTGCATGACGGATGCACTTGAGTTGGATTTTCGCGTATGTTGAGCGCATGTTATGAGATGTGATTTGTGCACACCGGATGCACTCGTTTGGGATTTTCGTTCGTGCATGATAGTTGTACTGGATTGAGATTTCGTGCACTATAGATGCACTAGATATTGTTGTCGTGCACACCTGTTGCACTGGACAGATGCTTTCGTGCACACCCGTTGCACTTAGTTTCTTTCGTGCATATTGGCACTTGTAGTTGGGTTTGAATTCCATGCGCACCTGACGTACATGATTGTTGGATACGCCTTTTGAGGCCGATTTTGCTTTTGAGCACTTTGTTTACATAATGAGGCCTATACTTTGTAGTACCCTAACAGGACTGATCCGAAGACGGTACCTGTGTACTTTGCATGCATAAAAAGTTTACCAAGAGATTTCAAAATGGAGCTATAGTCTCGCTATTTTTTACGTGTCTACGAGTGACATGAACGTTTACAAATAAAACCTTTTGGGATAATTTCAAAAAGACGGGATGCATATTTTGGCAAAACATGTATGCTAGTATATTATTACTTTACAGATGAGCGTCCGCCACTTTTGCCGTGAGTTACGCATTACGCGACAATTCAGAAAAGGTTATGCATATGATTTATTTGGTTTTTTGAGATTTTTCAAACAGAATGCGTACTATATATATATTATAGTATTTGATTAGTGCATATGGGATTTCGGTAAGGGGTTTGAGATCTATACTTCCTTTGTGACTCCGATGATATGCGTGCAAGTCCGTTGATTTGTGTGACGCTTGACGGAGATCGGTTTTGAGTTTCGTACTCATTTTTCCGGCGCACAGGATGCGCTGTGGTTTTCTGTTTCTTCCGTGATTTCGGAGCCCCGTTGTTTGAGCTGTTTATTAAAATGTTTTAGCATTTGGAGGTTTAAATTTAAATTCGGAGACCGAATTTCTTTAAGGGGGGAAGATTGTAACGTTTTAGAAATCGTTATGCGAATTTTTCCGTTTTATGGTAAAATATTCGGTATTTTCCGTTTTAACCCGATTGTGATCAAACTTCCATATAAACTTGCCGACAACTAGTTTAGCTAAAATAAAACTAGTGCGCAAACTTTGGGGGTAAATAGGAAGTTTTGGATCACGTAGAATTTTTCCCTAATAAAATATTATTTTAAGTAGTAAATTATGCACGTAAAATTAGGAAATTTCTTCTATGAGAATTCTTGCTAATCAAATCACCAAAGTGAGTTTAGAACCTTCTTTTTAAATATCTAGATTTTTCTTTTGGACAAAAGAATTTGAATTTAAAAAGAAAAGAAAAGAAAGAAAGGTGGCAATATTGCATTTAATGATGCATTTATTGTATTTTGCTAGAAACTTCTCCATTTTTATTACACAAATACCCCTCCCCCATCACCTTTGACCGAGCCTCTTCCCTCATTTCTGCCCAAAATATTTCCTAGCTCAATTTCTTCATTTTCCAAGATCAAAAACTCATCAAAAATCCCAAAATAAATCCAAAAATTCCTAAATAAAACCATCATTCTGTTCACTAATTAGCTTTGATCTTCATGAAAAATTTGATTTTTTTGGAGGATAAGGTTGATGGAATCTTGTGCTAGGATTTGTTCTTAAGAGGTATAATTTCTCACCTTAATCCTTAATTAATATGTTTAAATCTTGATTTAGCTATTTAATTGGTTATTATAGCTTTTAAACTCTTGATTAATTCATTATTCATCATTTTTAGGAAATTCAAGTTAGGGTGAAACTTGATGAAATTTTTAATGTTAATTTGTGTTTAAGAAAACTTATTCTAGTGGTGCAATATGATAATTATTGTTAATTACTACTTTGCCTAATTAGAAATTTTGCTTACTAGGTTTTTGCTAAAACTTAATTAGCAAGTTTTAAAAATATGGAAGTGGTTTGGATAGCTTAGTTAAGCTATTATATGATGTTTGAAATCGCTAGAATTGTTAAATTTCTAGACTTGTGCTAAATTGAGAGAAAATGATATAAGCTGCTTACTAGCTTTTCGGTAAAATTTGGCGTGGGTTTTAAATGAAATTTGAGATGACGTAAATATTAATACATACGATATTTATTGTGTTTGTAAATGCGTATTGGTATTATTGGGTTTTAATGTGGCAGTTTTCATGTACAGCGACCCTATTTAGGGTTTCGGCAATGTTTCCGGTATTTTGATTCTTGGTTTGAGTTTTGGATGTGGTATTTGGTCGTTGGATGTTTGTACGTCAACGACAAGTATAGTTGATTGTTTTCCATGTGTAGGCTATAGGTTCTAACCTATGAGCGCATCGCGTGCCGTATTTTGGATTTCAGAATTTGATATTAATAGTTCTACAAATTCGTATTGATTGTAGGTACCTTCGCATGGATTCCGAGACGACGAAGAGTATCGACTACGGCTAAGAGGGGAGTTTAGCAGTTGAGTAGATTTATATCTACCGGGAAAGTCGGGTGGATAGTGTATAGCACCCCCGCAAATAGTGGATTGGAAGATCGTTGATTATTATATCCTGATAAATGTTATGAGACTGACATGATTGTAGAATTGTAAAAGATAATGTGATAGAAGTGGACACCAGTGAACACATTGGCTTAAGAGAATATGAAATGATAAGTGAATCATGATATGTAAAATTTTGAAAGAGAACAAGTGTGATGTTCATTTAATGTGTCGCGAGATATTAATATGATGAACGAGTATACGATGTGATATGATGACTTAGTGTGATATGTCATTATATGGATTCGAGTCGATATGTGATGGTTGATACCTTTGTAGGTCCTCTGATATGAGATTGACATGGTTGTGACCTGGGAGATTGGTATATATTTATTTATGGATAATGATTGCATAATGAGTGATATGCCGTACGAGACTTAGATCCGTATCCCGATGTTGTATAGATTGATAGAATCCCGATTCGTTAATGCCGTTGTATGTTAGATTACCGTACGCGATGACTTTTACCTGTTGATTTATCCATACCCTTGATTAGAGGATATCGTACGTTGGATTGCACCGTACGTGATGTTGTGAGGCTGGATGCTGATTGATAGATTCACCAACTCGGTCTTGTTGATATGTATACCCTATAGCATTTGATTCATTATATGCATTATGCTGCATTCATGCTATTCTCATTGCATTTCTTATACCTGTTCTAGTACACCTACACCATTATCGATGATGCGTATGTTACACATATACAGATTTGCCGGCTCACACACTTCTTCATCGATAATTGCTATGTCAATTACACAGTAGAATTGCTACATCATGCTATGATATACTGCCATGTTCACATCGCTGAGCTAGGTTGCATGATATACTGACATGTACACTCACATACTCTGCTACAGCTACATGTACATCATGCCTACATATTGACATGTGATATTGAGACATTGCTTATTGTGCTTATGAGATGCATCATACATACCTGCTTACATGTTGATACTTAAATCTTGCTACAATTACATGTACACTTCATATGATGCTGCACTTGATTTCGGAGGATTTGGGAACCGCAAGATATATTTTTAAAGCTGGATTCATTTAAAAGAGCGGTTTTCCCTTTATATGCTCATATTGCTGTTTTATGTTGCATATATCAGTTTTTCATGGATTTTTCGCATGGAGATATGGATTTCATGTGATTTATGGATTTGAGAACCGTGGGGGTATTTCAAGAAACTATGTATCTGTTTGTAAACCCGGTTTCTCTTGATATGATATTTTGATGCGTCCATCATGAGATTTCTCGGTTCTGAGATTTGTGATATATACCCGATGTGAGGAGTGAGTGGGACGTGTGCGGGTTCATGGTGGAGCCCGGTACGGTTCCCCTCGGCAAGATGTTCATGGTACAGAAGATGAGCCTGGAAGGTGGGCAAGTACCTACCGGTGATAGTATTTAGACTCGGCGGTTATCGTGGGGATACCGACCGGAGTAATGTACGAACATGACGTCAGGGCCAGTCGTGGTGACAGCGCCTGAGTTATGAGGATTTACGTGTCGATACTAGACACGGGTATTCATGATGTTTCGGGTGTCGGTGATAGACACCCAGGTTTCCATGATTTGATTTGGCATTGATGGACACATTCTTTGATATCCTCATATTTACTGTTTACCGCCAGAAGCCGGGAAGACGCACGTCTTGCCTGAATCTGGGTGCAGATGCTATTTGGTACTATCCGTCCACCTCTCCGAAGATACCAAGTTGATTTATGGCACCATGTATCGAAGGTTTAAACGAATGCGGCCGATGTAGCAGACTTCGTCAGATTCCCTCTCGTTTGAGGGATTTTTGATTGTGGGGACGCTCTTCCCTGCAGGCGCAAGCCCCTGGATTTAATTACGCTACCGCATCGCGGTAACAACTTTCTCCTTCTCTAGATGGTCATTTCGTGTCGTGGGTGTTTGTTTTGTTTGTGGTTGCCCGTAGATTGTATACGGAGACTAATTTACGTTGTCGCCCGTAAAACGTGGATTAGTCCAAATCCGTATCTTTTTAGATTTGGGTCTGGGGGTTGGGTTTAAGGATGCGTTAGCCTCATTTGAGGCTAAGATCAACTTAAACGTGTGTTAAGGATACGTTAGTCTAATTTCTAGACTAAGATCAACTTAACAGGATCATTTAGATCCAACAAGATAGCATTTGGGCTCTATTGTTTAGTTTAGGGACATTTCGGTCGATTTCCAGTTTATGGACATAGTGGTCCATCGTTAGTTTAAAGACATCCCGGTCAAGGTTAAGGGCATCATAGTCCGTGAGTGTAAAGACCTCACAGTCAAGGTTAAAGACATCATAGTCCGTGAGTTTAAAGACCTCACAGTCAAGGTTAAGGACATCATAGTCCGTGAGTTTAAGGACCCCACAGTCCGTAGTTTAGAGACGTCATAGTCTGTGAGATGTGTGGTTGTCGGAACCCGTCACCTCTTTGAAGACGTTGAGGAATTACAACGACAAATATCAAATGAGTGAAGAGATGTACCCTTGAACCAGGGTTGCTTGGGGATCTGTAGTCCAATTTGGAACTAAGATCAAATAATTAGATTATGAGCACACTGGCTCAGATAAATCTGAGTTGAGGACTTATGGCCAATTTGGGCTAAGTCCAATTAGATCTGAAGTGTTGGCCCTTTGTTGGACCATTAGACACTTGTCTGGGTTCAGCCCCTCATTATTTAGCAATGCTAAACAAGAGTTTGAGGTCTCTGATAACATTTTTATCTTTGACTGAGCATTAATGTTGTAGTTGTGAGTTTTACTCAATTTTGAGACTCAGTTGAAGGGGAGACTTTTGCCTCTAGAAAATTAGCCAATTTGGCTAAAGTAGTGTTAAACACTAGAGAACAGTAATGTTAAACACTAGAAATAAAGCTCTCAAATTAGTGTTAAACACTAGATAAGAATGGGTCACGTGGGGACACGTGAGGTCATCCAAAGGTGGGGCCAGATCTTCTTTGCTTTGTTCTGAAAATAAGTGTTAAACACTTTTTAATTTTTTGGCCATCACGTGTGGGCACGTGATAGGCACTCATGCACTGATTTGTTAATGAATTTATTAGGGGTCACGTGAGGATACGTGAGAGCGCCCATGTCCTTTTTTACTTTGCTTTGTAAATAAGTGTTTTAACACTTTTTTATATTTTATTTTTAGCATCACGTGTTGGCGCGTGATGGGGATTTATGCACAGATCATTAAAGCATTTACTAAGGGGTCACGTGAGGACACATGAGAGCGCCCAAAGCTTTACTTTCCTTCGCTTTTTCTTTCTGTGTTTTGTAAGTCACGTGGGAGCACGTGAGGCGTTGCTTCAAAGCTTCCTGCTTCTCATTTCTGGGGATCTCTTCAGGGGTCACGTGGGGACACGTGACCTTAGTTCTTTTCATGCACAGAGATCTTTTAAGTCTCCTTATTTTATTTTGAGAATTAAATTCTCTGTAGGGTTAAACCCTGATTATGATTTTCGAGGAATTAAATTCCTATTGTGAAAGAATTAAATTCTTATGTAGGGTTAAACCCTAGTTCTATCCATCTTGAAGGAATTAAATTCCTGTAATTTTAGGAGAATTGAATTCTCATATAGGGTTAAACCCTAGTTTTGTTTTGAGAGAATTAAATTCTCTAAACTCAACCCCCCTCTAAGTTTTGGATTTGCATGGCGGGATCTCAATCCGATGAGAATTAAATTCTCAACCTATGGGGAGATGTGCTTCTGCAGATCTTCAACTAGAGGAAGAACTAAGTTCTTTTGCAGAAGAGTCAAATTTTTAGATTTTGAGAATTAAATTCTCTGTTTGAAGTTTTGATTCCCTTTCTTTTCTCACCTAGGGTTTTCTTTGTTGAGAATTAAATTCTCCTTTCTTTTCTCTCTGCTTTTTTTTGTCTTTAGGAAATTTCAAGATCCCCAAAATTCTATCTCTCTCTTCTCTTCTTGGCTCCTATTTATAGGAGAAGGAAAAGAATCAATTTGTTTAATGAATCTTTCATTGAAAGATTTTGTTTGTTTTCATAATTAATATGAGCCTTTAGATCATTCAGTGAATTTTATTCACCATTGGATTTTTAATCCAAAAGATCTTTTATCTGTTATTCTTGGTGAATTTTAGGAAAATCTTTCCTTGTATAAAATCTTTCCATAAATTGGTGATTTTTAATCACCATTGGATTTTTAATCAAACGGTGCTCCATTTTACAGAACACCATCCTTTTTGTTTGGAAAGATTTAAAGAAATATTTTTCCAGTTAGGGTTTTTGATTTCCCTTAATTAGAATTTAATTCTATTGTTTCAGAGATCTTAGGATCCCATCACGTGTTGACACGTGACCCCCTCGATTAAGCATTCAATTCTGTTGTTTTAGAGAACTCAGGAATTATCACGTGTCAGCACGTGACCCTTGGTCACGTATGAGCACGTGATGCCCCATTTGGGTTTTTCCTTGTTATTTTATTATACTTTTAATTCTATTTAATGAGTTTAGAGGCTTATCACGTGTTGGCACGTGATCCCATTGTTTAGAATTTAATTCTTATTATTTCAGAGGGTTTAAGAGCCCATCACGTGTTGGCACGTGACCTCACTGATTAATTATTTAATTAGAATTTAATTCTATTAATTCAGAGAGCTTAGGAACCTATCACGTGTCTGCACGTGACCTTTGGTCACGTGTGGGCACGTGATGCCCTATTGGGGTATTCCTTACTGTTTTATAATATTTTTTAATTCCTTTCAGTGGGTTTAAAGGCCAATCACGTATGGTCACGTGACCCCTTTTAATCATTTATTTTATTAAGTGCCTACAGGCTTTGCCTGTAAATGGTCACGTATGGGCACGTGATGCCTCATAACTTTTGATCCCGGATGAATTATGAGGCCCATAATATATCAGATCAGAGGATTTTTCGAGACGCTTTTTACCATCAGAATTTAGTTGTTTCTGATTCGGTAGTTTGTCAAAATACAACGCAAACAATACTGGTTCGCATTTTCTTAAGCATCTCGCTGCCATTTGATACCTTAGGCTCTTTGCGCAGAAATTTTTGGCGGGAACATATGCCTGTTCTCTTCAAAAATTTCTGCGCAAAAGAGCCCAAGATATCAAATGGCAGTGATACTCTTATGAAAATGCGAACCAGTATTTTCCGGGCTGTTTTTTGATAAACTCCCAATTGAGAAATAGCTAAATTATAATGATATTGGAAGCATCTCAAAAAACCCTTCGATTTGATATATTATGGGCTTCATAATTCATCCGGGATCAAAAATTATGAGCAAATATGCTATGCACTGTTTCCTGATTAAAAATCAGGAATTACCTCAATGAGATATCACGTGCTCACACATGATCAATGGTCACGTGTTGACACGTGATAGTTAAAACATAAATAAAAACAAACGGCTGAAGATGACTCAATTGGGGGTCACGT
This sequence comes from Agapanthus africanus, assembly GCA_030015575.1. NCBI lineage: Eukaryota > Viridiplantae > Streptophyta > Magnoliopsida > Asparagales > Amaryllidaceae > Agapanthus > Agapanthus africanus. The sequence goes on along the minus strand of JASDDO010000008.1, from coordinate 434,904,489 downwards.
GCTCACGCGTGACCAAGGGTCACGTGCCAGCACGTGACAGGCTTTGAAAGCCTTACTGCTTAATAGAATTTAATTCTAAAAATCAGGAAAATACCTCAACGAGGTGTCACGTGCTCACACGTAACCAATGGTCACGTGTTGACACATGATGGTTAAAATAGCAACATAAACAAGCGGCTGTTAAAAGGACTCAATTGGGGGTCACGTGCTCACACGTGACCAAGGTTCACGTGCCAGCACGTGCTAGGCTTTGAAAGCCTTACAGTTTAATAGAATTAAAATTCTAAATTTCTCTAAATCTTTCCAAATAGAATTAAAATTCTAAATTTCTCTAAATCTTTCCAAATGGAAAAGGATTATGGGGACCGTTGGATTAAAAATCCAATGGTGATTAAAGATCACCAATTTATGGAAAGATTTGATACAAGGAAAGATTTCCCCTAAATCTCACCAAAAATAATAAACAGAATATCTTTGGATTTAAAATCCAACGGTGAATAAAATTCACTGAATGATCTAAAGGATCGTATTAAATATGAAAACAAATCAAATCTTTCAATAAAAGATTTGCTAAACAAATTGATTTTTTTCCTCCTCCTATAAATAGGAGCCAAGAGAAGAGAGGGGGAGAGAGAAAACTTTAAGGAGAATTTCTGGGATCTTGAAATTGCAGAGAGAAAAGAAAGGAGAATTTAATTCTCAACAGAGAAAAATCCTAGATGAGAAAAGAAAGGGGATCAAAATTTCAAACAGAGAATTTAATTCTCAAAGATTTAAGAGTTTAACTCTTCTAAAAAATAACTTAGTTCTTTCTCTGGTTGAAGATCTGCAAAGTGCACATCTCCTCATAAGTTGAGAATTTAATTCTCATCGGGTCGAAATCTTGCCATGCAGATCTAAAACTTAGAGGAAGAATCAGGTTGGAGAATTTAATTCTCCCAAAAAGTTACAGGAATTTAATTCCTCTTAAAATGAAATTAGGGTTTAACCCTGCATAAGAATTTAATTCTTTTACATATATAGGAATTTAATTCTTTCAAAACAAAATTAGGGTTTAACCCTACAGAGAATTTAATTCTTAAAATAAAGAGACTTGAAAGATCTCCATGCACATAAAGAACATTGGTCACGTGATGACACGTGACCCCAATCCGCAGTGATCAGAAAAGAAGGAATAAAACTAGGTCACGTGTCCCCACGTGACCCCTAAAAAGATCCCCAAAAATAAAAGGGAAACAGCTTTGAGGAAACGCCTCACGTGCTCCCACGTGACCTACAAAACACAGAAAGAAAAAGCAAATGAAAGCTTTGGGTGCTCTCACGTGAAACCACGTGACCCCTCAGCAAATTCTTTAACAATTGGCGCACAAATCTCCATCATGTGCCAGCACGTGATGCTCAAAAATAAAATAAAAAGTGTTTAACACTTAATTGCAGAACGAAGAAAAGGAGATCTGGCTCCACATTCAGGGCGCCCTCACGTGTCCCCACGTGACCCCTAATAAATCCCTTTAATATCCAATGGATGGATGCCCATCACGTGCTCACACGTGACGGCCTTAAAAAAATTAAAAGTGTTTAACACTTATTTATTCTGAGAACAAGATAAAAGAGATCTGGCCCCACCTTTGGGTGCCCTCACGTGTCCCCACGTGACCCTTTTTATATATTGTTTAACACTAATTTGAGAGCTTTATTTCTAGTCTTTAACACTGTTTTCTCTAATGCTTAACACTACTTTTAGCCAAATTGGCTAATTTTCCAGAGGCAAAAGTCCTTCCTCCAAATGAATCTCAAAATTGAGAAAATCGAAGATGAAAATGTTTAGCATTGCTAAATAATGTAGGCTTGAACCCAGACAAATGTCTAATGGTCCAGCAAAGGGCCAACACTTCAAATCCAATTGGACTTAGCCCAAGTTGGCCATAAGTTCTCAACTCAGACTCAACTGAGCCAACGTGCTCACAATATAATTAACTGATCTTGGTTCCAAATTGGACTACAGATCACTTAATCCACTTTGGTTCGAGAGTACATCTCTTCATTCTTCTGATATTTGTCGTTGTAATCCTTCAACGTTTTCAGAGAGGTGACGGGTCCCAACAACCACATATAATACGGACTGTGGGGGTCCTTAAACTCATGCGTCCTTAAACCAGTATCCTTCCCCAAAATGGGAATGATGGACCACCATGTCCTTAAACTGGCAATGGACCACTATGTCCCTAAACTAGAACAATAGAGCCCCCAAATGCTCTTTTGTAGGATCTAAATGATCCTGTTAAGCTGATCTTAGTCTCAAATTAGACTAACGTATTCTTAACAAACGTTTAAGTTGATCTTAGCCTCAAATATAGCTAACGCATCCTTAAACAAAAACCACAAACCCAAATCTAAGAAAATACGGATTTGGATTAATCCACGTCCTACGGGCGACAACATAAATTAGTCTCCGTTTACAATCCACGGGCAACCACAAACAAAACAAACACCCACGACACGAAGTGACCAGCTGGAGAAGGAGAAAATTGTTACCGCAATGCGGTAGCGTAATTAACTGCAGAGGCTTACGCCTGCAGGAAAGAGCGTTCCCGCAATCAAAAACCCCTAGATCGAGGGGGAATCTGACGAAGTCTGCTACATCAGCCGCATCCGTTTAAACCTTCGATATACGTTGCCATAAATCAACTTGGCATCTTCGTAGAGGTGGACGGATAGCACCTATTAGCATCTGTCCCGAATCTCAGGCAAGACGTCCCTGTCGTGCCGTTTTTCGGAGGGGAACAATGCCCTCCACTACTTTGCCCACGTAAGTATGTACGTAGGTGAAGTAGTGCAGAGTTATGCATGGCCATAGAATTGAGGGCTTAGGAGACAAGTTTTAGGGTCCTTGTAGCCTAAGACTTTTTCATCTTTATGAGCCGTAAGGGTCTCAAGAAGTTTTTTTTCTCCCTACAGGTCGAGAGGATCCCGCAGGTGTATTTTCTCCTTAGGGGTCGTGAGGACTCCTAAGTGTGTTTTCTCTTGAAAGTCGTAAGGATCTCACAAGAGAATTTTCTGCCTTACAAGTCGAGAGGACTCATAAGTGATTGTTTCCCTCCTTGTCGATATTTGACTTCGGGGAATGTGGCCCATAGATAGTCCATCTTAACCTCTTTGTAGGGCAGTGATGGCTTAGGAGACAGGGTTAGGATCTGCCACTTAAGAATTTTCAACTTTATGAGCCGTGAGGGTCTCATAAAGACTTTTCTCCTTACGAGTCGAGAGGATCCCGCAGGTGTATTTTCTCCTTAGGGGTTGATTGGTTCGAAAGAGTGTTTGTAGTTAAAGTAACCGCAATCAGAACGGTGTCGCGCGTAGCTAAACCGAGGTGAGTACGGGTCGTCCTCAGGAAAACGTGGAACCTTTTAATCTTACTTTAGATGTGTTGAGAAAGAGAGGAGGAATAAAGAATTTTGTAGAAAGATTTCTAGATCTACTTTAAACAAGAATGTTAAATATAGATCTAGATTATTTTAGAGATTTAAATAATATAATAATAGGGCTTGTAGGGTTCGTTAGGATTTAGTAGTTATGGAAGATTAATTAAAAGTTACCCTTTTTATCCATTAATAGATTTAGAACTAGAACAACGGTGATGCGTGTAGATTAGGGTTTCTGGAGGGAAAAGGAATCCCACTCGTAACCCTTATCTCGATACGGAACTCCGTTCATATCTAGCCTTTACCAAAATAATCATTAATCTAATCTCTAATCACGGTCGGAACTAGCAAGGAATTGCTAGTGCGCCCGATTAGGATGTTAATGATTATTTTGATAAAGTTCCTAAACTTTATAGGACTTAAAAAGGGTTTAATTATTTTCATCGCCCATTAGCCTACCCTAATCCTACGAACCCTAACAAGTGGAGATTACTCGCGCATGTTGGGAGAAGAAGATGAAAAGAAAGAGAGGGAAAACATAATGTAAAATGCAAAAGAATTAAATAAAACAACTTCCTTTATTAATCAACTTGAACAATCTACACTTTGATTCCTTAGAAAATGATTACAAAGACTAGTTTGCTTCTCGAACTCTTCCGAAGGAGGTAGATGAACCGTTGATGATCAGCCTGGATGCGTGAGCTGTCTTGGACTTCGTGATCTCGTCGGCTTGATACCTTTTCCAAGAGGCTCTCGGTGCCTTTTTATAGTGAAAACCCAGAATCTTATTGTTGAAAACTTGGTAAAATTCAGCAGAGAATAATGCCCCAAAATCTTGCACTCCAATTCCATAAGATTGCGGCGGATCCGCGGCCCCAGGGTGGGTTTGGCCGCGGATCCACGCTCAAGGGACAAGATTAATAGATAATTTTTCTTGTGCTTTCATCTGGTGACATTTGGCAATCCTAGGCATCTTCATATTTCAGAAATATTCTCTCGGTTGCTTCCAGACTTGGTCTCCAAGTTTGCTTCTTAATTTGGCAAGTTTTCTTCAACAAATTGATTTGTTTGTTAAATTCTTCATAACAACTTGGAAATATTCTGCACAACAACTCAAATAAGATTTTAGTAGACTTTGTTCTACTAGGATTAGACCAATAATATTATTTGCATACATTTTCCTACCAAATGATAATTAAATATATTAACACATGGAAAATAATGTTTTTACACATAAACCCTCATATGTATAATATATTATAATAAAGTCCTTTTTTAATATAAAAAATGGTAGGAAAAATGTATTACAAATGTGCAGTTTTATCGACTGAACAAATACCCCCAAACTTATCTTTGATCGTCCCGAGCAAACTAGTTTATTTAAGAGGAGAAAAAGAAAGGAGAAAACTAAGCACACTTTCATAGGCAGACACGATTGCACTGAGCACGTGCAACAAGCCGTTAAACCTCTAGGTGTCCCTAGTAGGAGGAGTGTTGTCTTCTAAGGGTTTTCAGCGGATTACACCCACAAAATCCTATAACAAAAGAAAGATGGTAAAATTTACATATAAAGATAAGAACTATAAAAGAAATACTTTGAAAAGAAGAGTTTCCAACTATACTAGCTTTTCAGTTGTCATGAGCCCTATCTTAATAGTCATGAAAAAATGTTAGAAATCACATCATCCCTCAATAAAACATCGTCTTTATTCTTCATTCCTACCTTTTGTCCAAACATGGATCATATAACCCCACGTGTGTGTAAAGAACATCCCTACACTCAGAGAATTTAATTCAAGCTATCATACTCTTGTCCATCTACATTAGTACTTTTTACTTTGATGAATACTTAGAATTGCTTACATATTTTCATGCGACCGTTAATACTTCTTGAGGTACTAACCGACCGATTACTCATGTGCTTGCAGATTCGGTGATAATATTTTCCTCGTCTTGCACCACCTAAGGCTTAGCTGTGACTCCCAGACCAGTTGGCCTTAGGGCACTAGGTGAAGAGGCACCCTCGCTATATTTTTTTATTGCTGCCTTGGCGATAACAAAACCAGTGTTCATTTTTTTCTTTTCACCATTTTTATATTTTCTTCAATTTTTTATTTCCTTCATACTTTGGCTTTTAGACAAGAGCATTTCAAGGTATCCTCTACTATCCCGAGTTTCAAGACGTGTGTATGTGCATATAGTAGGGTATCAACATTCAAATGTTTGGCTTCCAGAATAGAAACTATTTTTCAGACTTATTTTTATCCTCAGATTAGTGACTTCCTTCATCTTACTAACCCTTGGGACAACAGCTCATAACTACTTATTACTAGTTCGTGTAAGAAAACTTCTAATTTTCTTGGTTTTCTTAAACTATTCCAATCTTTTGGATGTAATTTTTCACTTTCTACTCTTTCATTATAATTTTTTTTTTAAATTTTTGAAAAAGTTGTGCTTATGCAAAATATGATGCTAATTGATGTGTAAATAAGCACAAACCTCCCCCAAAGCTGTTTACAGCAGTGTCCTCACTGAAGTCATCCGTTAAGCTCAAAAACCTGTAGACTTGGGAGGAAATTATTAATGGGGGAAAGAATATATGAAAGTGAAAATGCTCCCCCAAACTTATTTTTGGCTCACAAATTTGAGGACAAAAGTTATGATCAAGAGCCAAAAATATACCCCCCTCAAACATGAGTTAGACAATATGAAGCATTTTAAGAGGGGGTGAGTCATTTGGTCAAAGTAAGGCTTTACAAAGACCAAAAGTTAACACCAACCATTCAAAGATTTTATCAGTATATCGTATAGGTTGGTGGAAGAATGTGTTGTATCGACTCAAGAAAAAGTAGGGAAGGCATAAGAGGTGGTCTGGAAAGGGTTTGAAATTAGAGAAAAGAAAGAATAAGGATGAATGTGAATGATTAGAAAGAAGGAATGGTGACGGTTCAACCTCTAGAGGTGGAGATTGATCAATCACAAAATCCGTATTGTTTAAAAATTCAAGTTCGTCAGCAAAAAGTTCTTCAAAACTTTTATCAATAGTGTGATTGAACATTTTACTGTCAAAGAGTTTTATGCCAGAATTTATTCTACTTGATTCATAAAAAATCACTGAGGTAGAGGACTCAAAAAACTCATCTACCTCTTTTTCAAAAATATCCAAATCAAGTTGAATTTCTGGTATTATTGAACTTGAATTAACAGATTGTGATTTATCAAAACTCACTGAAACTATAGGAACAGAAGAAGAACCGGAGAAAGTAGAAGGTGAAATGGGTAAACAAATTGGTATGTCGAGTGTTGCTAAACCAGATGTGGAAGATGGAGGTTGTATTTCGGTCTGATCTTCGGGTATACCATTATCATCAACTTCAAGACATATTTGGGGTTCGGGAAGAATTAAAGGCTCAAGATGATGACCATAAGGAAGTGAAAGGATTTGATGAATTGGTGGGCCAAAATCATCCAAAATTTCGGGTTCATCAATCAAAATATCCCCAACGGCAATCACCTCATTCAAGTGAAGGTTAAAATTCTCAAACTCCTCATCAAAAGTATGGTTTTCAATCAGTTTTGGTTCAAGAGTGGAGGTGTAGAGATCACAAGGGTTGGGTATGGTTTCACTTGAAAGGGACCCTTCACAGTTGGGTAAATCAAACACTACAAAGTCACACAACTTATCAGTCATTCTATTTGGTGTACTTGATGAATCTATGAAACTGGAGTTGTGGATTTCAGTTTGGAGGTACAGTTCTGTCTTTTTATCCAAATCCTTCATAATTTGGTTTGACATTTCTATAAATTTTTCTAATGTCTGCTCCAGACTAGTCTTGAGCTGATAAGGGGTTTCAGTATAAGATTGAAATTTCTGTGGATAATTAAAACTCCCAAATGACTGATTAGAAGAACTGTCTAGAGTAGGTAGAAAAGTCGGATTGGATTGATAGGAATAGAATGGTTGCGGAACTTGGGTAGGAGTAGGATCAATATTATGATAAGAAGAATATTGATATGGGTTGGTTGGCTGGCTATTTTCAACAGACATCTTATATGCCACAAACCGCATATCAAACTCTTCTCCGGACAGTTGATATTGGTCCGGGTTGAAACTTTGGCCTCTAGACCTAGCTATGTGCTCAGCAATGGACATTCGTCTAGGGGCTTCCTCACTCTGGGTATGAACTGAAACAGGTATAGGATTAGGATATGGTTGATAAGACCTAGACTGAGGTGGCCAACTGTTTCTTCCTGCTTGTTCTATATGATCTCTTAAGGACATGGAAGAGCCGGACGGTATACCGAAGGGATTTCGAAAACAAGAGATATCTGGTTGTGGACAGCAAAGCTCGGCAAGTGTCCTTCTGTTTAGGTCACCCATTATAAGAAGAGAAGAAGGGGGAAGGGGTAAAAAGGAGAGAAAGTAATTGGTTTGTTTTGAAAAATGACGGATTTAGACAAATCACACAAAAATGCACAACCCTAGAACTATGGTTACCTAGGTCCAGTCTCTAGACCGCTCCTAGACTTCCAAAGGACAAGCCGCAGGATAAATCCTCTACCGCCTCCGTACTACCCTTGTAGCCAGGTAAGTGCCAGGTAAGTGGGAAGGAACCACGTCGTGGGCCTAATTAAAAACCACTAGCCTTCGACACACTTGCCTAGGCACTACAAAAATAATGCGAATAAACGATAGATTACCCACGACCTTCCTCTGTCCTTATTGAGCGCGACAGTCCTTAGAGTCTGGTCTAGATATTTTTTAAATTAATGAAGGGTTGATCTATATGCTTGGTTTGTGATTTGTGGGGCTTAGGAAGGGTGATGAAATCCCCACCTAATCTTGATTTGGTCCTTGCCCCTTAAACATCCGTATTAAAATATGCAAAAACAAACCGAAAAACAAAACTTTGCAAAAAGATTTTTGAGCGGCGATATTTTGCAAAGAATCCTGCAGAAAATTGATTTTATTGGATTTTAGAGGAGAGAGAAGGGAGTTAGAATCTTACCAGAGAAGTGTGAACCCTAGATCTCCTGTTTCCTCAAGTCCGTGACTCCAGATTTCCTCGCAAAAATTCACACAATAATCGTTAAATATACAATTTGCAGTTTTATTTTAATAATGATATGACTCGTCGAAGAATTCAACACAAATAGTAAAAATAAAAAATTACGCACGTTTCCCCGGCAACGGCGCCATTTGATTGGTACGAAAAATTGGTAAAATTCAGCATCTTGCCGACGAGATCACGAAGTCCAAGTCGTTGTAGTATAGTGGTGAGTATTCCCGCCTGTCACGCGGGTGACCCGGGTTCGATCCCCGGCAACGGCGCCATTTGATTGGTTCGAAAGAGTGTTTGTAGTTAAAGTAACCACAATCAGAACGGTATCGCGCGTAGCTAGACCGAGATGAGTACGGGTCGTCCTCAGGGAAACGTGGAACCTTTTAATCTTACTTTAGATGTGTTGAGAAAGAGAGGAGGAATAAAGAATTTTATAGAAAGATTTCTAGATCTACTTTAAACAAGAATGTTAAATATAGATCTAGATTATTTTAGAGATTTAAATAATATAATAATAGGGCTTGTAGGGTTCGTTAGGATTTAGTAGTTATGGAAGATTAATTAAAAGTTACCCTTTTTATCCATTAATAGATTTAGAACTAGAACGACGGTGATGCGTGTAGATTAGGGTTTCTGGAGGGAAAAGGAATCCCACTCGTAACCCTTATCTCGACATGGAACTCCGTTCATATCTAGCCTTTACCAAAACAATCATTAATCTAATCTCTAATCACGGTCGGAACTAGCAAGGAATTGCTAGTGCGCCCGATTAGGATGTTAATGATTATTTTGATAAAGTTCCTAAACTTTATAAGACTTAAAAAGGGTTTAATTATTTTCATCGCCCATTAGCCTACCCTAATCCTACGAACCCTAACAAGCGGAGAATTACTCGCGCATGTTGGGAGAAGAAGATGAAAAGAAAGAGAGAGAAAACATAATGTAAAATGCAAAAGAATTAAATAAAACAACTACCTTTATTAATCAACTTGAACAATCTACACTTTGATTCCTTAGAAAATGATTACAAAGACTAGTTTGTTTCTCGAACTCTTCCGAAGGAGGTAGATGAACCGTTGATGATCAGCCTGGATGCGTGAGCCGTCTTGGACTTCATGATCTCGTCGGCTTGATACCTTTTCCAAGAGGCTCTCGGTGCCTTTTTATAGTGAAAACCCAGAATCTTATTGTTGAAAACTTGGTAAAATTCAGCAGAGAATAATGCCCCAAAATCTTGCACTCCAATTCTATAAGATTGCGGCGGATCCGCGGCCTCAGGGTGGGTTTGGCCGCGGATCCGCGCTCAAGGGACAAGATTAATTGATAATTTTTCTTGTGCTTTCATCTGGTGACATTTGGCAATCCTAGGCATCTTCATATTTCAGAAATATTCTCTCGGTTGCTTTCAGACTTGGTCTCCAAATTTGCTTCTTAATTTGGCAAGTTTTCTTCAACAAATTGATTTGTTTGTTAAATTCTTCATAACAACTTGGAAATATTCTGGACAACAACTCAAATAAGATTTTAGTAGACTTTGTTCTACTAGGATTAGACCAATAATATTATTTGCATATATTTTCCTACCAAATGATAATTAAATATATTAACACATGGAAAATAATGTTTTTACACATAAACCCTCATATGTATAATATATTATAATAAAGTCCTTTTTTAATATAAAAAATGGTAGGAAAAATGTATTACAAATGTGCAGTTTTATCGACTGAACAGGGGTCGTGAGGACTCCTAAGTGTGTTTTCTCTTGAAAGTCGTAAGGATCTCACAAGAGAATTTTTCCCGCTTACAAGTCGGGAGGACTTGTAAGTGGGCGCGAGCGCTCTCCTTCTTTCTAAAAAAAATGGGCTGCTCCGGGGGTCTGGCCTTGGCCAGTGTTTTTGCCGTGCGGGCGCTCCTAACTACCGATTCCCCTGCACCCCTGACACTTTCCCTCTTTGTTGATGTTCGACTTTGGAGAGTGTGACCCGTGAATAGTATGCAAGAGTCCATCTTGGACTGAGTTGCAGGGCCCCAGTGCTTAGGAAACAGGTTTTTTAATCCCCATTGCCTAAGGCTTTGCCTTACGAGTCGAAACGAATCGAGAAGTTCTCGCAAGGATTTACTAACGTCACAGTTAACCTCTGCTCTTTACGACAAAGGTCCGTTAGGGTCTGTGGTATTAGGATTTTGTCCATCGTACCGTCGCGTTGGCTGATGTATTCCTCGATAGGAAATCTTGCTGTTCGAGCAGCCTTGCGACTGTCGTGTCTCTGTTCCCTTCGGGGGCTGGACAAGACGTCTTCAAGCAATCTTCCTAGGCAGTTTGACCGTCGGAAGAGCAAGCGTTAGGAATTTTGCCATGCCGCTTTTTACTTGAGGTCAGGCTCATTTTGGAGAGCCCCGATGAGTCATAACCACTCCGCGCTGGTGTGGGATGATCTCCGATAGTCTTTCAGGTTTTATATGAGTTGCCGTCAAGACCCTGAAGCTAGGAATTTGGCATTTGCTTCGCTTTGCTGGCATTGCGTCTGCTGTATCGAGACGAATGTCGCGGTTATCTCTAGGTTGCATGTGAACCGTCGAGTTTTGGAACTAGGGATTTTGCCATGGCTCCGTTGTTTGATTGTCACGTCTGAGTCCTTTTGGAGGAAGAACGCTGTGGTGACATCGCATCTACTGTATCGAGACGAAAGTCGAGGTGGTGACCACTCCATGTGGGATGATCTCCGGTAGTCTTTCAGGTTTTATATGAGTTACCGTCAAGACCCTGAAGCTAGGAATTTGGCCTTCGCTTTATTTGCTTTGGCGTGTCCGAATCCTGTTGGAGGAAGGATATTGTAGTGACATCTCGTCTGCTGTATCGAGACGAACGTCGAGGTGGTGACCACTCCGCGCTGATGTGGGATGATCTCCGACGGTCTTTCAGGTTTTATATGAGTTGCCTTCAAGACCCTGAAGCTAGGAATTTGGCCTTCGCTTCGTTTGCTTTGGCGCGTCCGAATCCTGTTGGAGGAAGGGTGCTGTAGTGATATCTCGTCTGCTGTATCGAGACGAACGTCGAGGTGGTGGTGGGTTTTTGCCATCGCTCCGCTTTGTTTCGACAGTGAGGTCTTTTGTTGACGTTGCATCCACATCCTGCTGGACCGCTGAGGAACGCCGTTGGTGATCTCTCGTCTACTGTATCGAGACGAATGCTGAGGTGGAGCTGGGATTTTGCAGTCGCTCCGCTTTGTTTCGACCATGAGGTCTTTTGTTGACGTTGCATCCACATCCTGCTGGACTGCGAAGGAACGCTGTCGTTGACATCTCGTCTGCTGTATCGAGATGAATGTTGAAGTGGTCTCTAGGTTATCTGTGAACCGTCGAGATTTGGAACTAGGGAATCTATCGTGGCTCCGTTGTTTTGACCCTGGGGTGACATTGCGTCTGCTGTAATGAGACGAATGCTGAGGTGGAGCTAGGATTTTGCCATCACTCCGCTTTGTTTTGACCATGAGGTCTTTTGTTGATGTTGCATCTGTATTCTGCTGTACTGCGAAGGAACGCCGTTGTTGACATTGCGACTGGTGTAGCGAGACGAATGCTGAGGTGGAGCTGGGATTTTTCCGTCGCTCATCTTTGTTTCGACCGTGAGATCTTTTGTTGACGTTGAATATGTATCCTGCTGGACTGCGAAGGAACGCCGTCGTTGACATCTCGTCTGCTGTATCGAGACGGATGCTGAGGTGGTCTCTAGGTTGTCTGTGAACCGTCGAGATTTGGAACTAGGGACTCTGTCGTAGCTCCATTGTTTTGACCCTTGGATGACATTGCGTCTGCTGTAATGAGACGAATGCTGAGGTGGAGCTAGGATTTTACCATCACTCTGCTTTGTTTCGACCGTGAGGTCTTTTGTTGAAGTTGCATTTGCATCCTGCTGTACTGCGAAGGAACTCCGTTGTTGACATTGCGTCTGCAATATTGCGACGAATGTCGAGATTGTCTCTAGGTTGTTTTTGAACCGTCGAGACTTGGCTTCGCTTCGACGAAGCCTGGTGGGACGATATGGTTCCCTTCTTGTTTGTGCCCATGGATTGTATACAGGAGTCAATGTGACCACACTTGCAGGGCAAAAAGTTTCATTCTTTCATCTTTTTTTTTATTCTTTCCGTGATGCTCTATCATTTCGGCTTTTAATATCGCGAAAATCGCGATTGCCCAATCATTTCGGCTATTTTTCGTGGTGCCCAATCATTTCGGTTATTTGTTTTATTTACTCGTTGCTTTTTATTGCGAGTTGCCCAATCATTTCGGCTGTCTTTGTTTGCATACATTTTTACTTGCTGATTTCGTTGCAAGTTGCCCCATCATTTCGGCTATTTCATATGTATATTTGGCTCGCTGATTTTTTTTTTATCGCGAGTGTGGAACTTGGAATCTGATGCCAATCTTAGCATCAACATTGCTGCGACTGGAATATTGCCAGGAGCGAATCATCATTTGCCATGAAAGAACTTGGAATTTGATACCGATTTAGGCATCAGCATCGCTACAACTGGGATATTGCCAGGAGCGAATCATCATTTGCCATAAAAGGGCTTGGAATTTGATACCGATTTAGGCATCAGCATCGCTACAACTGGGATATTGCCAGGAGCGAATCATCATTTGCCTCTGTCGATGTCGAACAAAGGTGGCTTAGCAAACAGGGTTAGGATCCCATCGACTAAGGCTTTTGACTTCATGAGCCTTTTGACTTCATGAGCCGTAAGGGTCTCATAAAGGTGTTTCTCCCTATGAGTCGTGAGGATCTCGTAGGTGCTTTTTCTCATTAGGAATCGTGAGGATTCCTAAGTGTGTGTTCTCTTATAATTCGTAAGGATCTTACAAGAGTGTTTTCTCCTTGCAAGTCGAAAGGACCTACAAGTGTTTGTTCACCGTGTGAGCATATCCCCAGTCGCTGGTAGGACTCTGTTAGGGAAATGTTCATTCGTGCCCGTGGATTGTATACAAGGGTAAATATTGAACCGCTTGTAGGGCAGCATTGGAGGTTGTGATGGCTTATGAACAGGTTCAGATCCCTGTAGCTTAAGGCTTTTGAACCCTATGAGCCGTGAGGGTCTCAAAAGGGAATTCTCCTTACGAGTCGTGAGGATCTCGTAAGCGTAGTTTCTCCTTAAGAATCGTGAGGATTCCTTAGTGTATTTCTCCTTTATGAGTCATAAGGATCTCACGCAGGTGGTTTCTCCTTACAGGGTCGAGAGGACCTTGCAAGTGTCTTTTAACGAGATTGCGTCCTTTCGGGTTTTCACAAAACTCGCCGATAGTCCTGCTGTTTTTACTCATGGCGCCCTTTCGGGTGTTCATCCGTGCCCATTTTGCTTGTGGACATACCGTTTTTTTGTTTTTTTTATTATTTTTTTTACGAGTCTGCGCCCTTTCGGATTTTCACAAACATCGCCGGTAGTCCTGCTGTTTTTACTCACGGCGCCCTTTCGGGTTTTCATCCGTGCCCATTTTGCTTGTGGACATACCTTTTTTTTACCACATCAGTCTTGGGATGCTGCGGTCCGTAGTAGTTTATAGACGTCTCGGTCAGTTGCAAGTTTTAGGACATTGCGGTCCATCGTTAGTTTAGGGACGTTTCGGTCCGCTGTAGCTTTGAAGCGAAGTTTCGCCGGATGCTTTATGAACAAGTAGGTTTCTCCTTGATAAACCTTGTCACATAATCCAAGGGTTTTGGCACTGCTCCTGCCCCCAGCTCTTTTATGCTGTCTTCTATCGCCGAGTGAGCTTTTTCGTTAGTTAACGCCGAATGAGAAATCATGTGGCAACTTGCCACATAGTTCTCAGATTCTTCTGACGAGTCATCCTCGTCGTTATTGTCATTATCTCCGTTCTCAAGGATATTGTTGAGAAATTCTTAGAGTGTGACCGGGATTCGCGTCTTCTAGTTATATTCCTCCAGCGCGTCAATATGTTTTTGCAGATCTGTGCGCTTATCATCAAACTGCGCGGGCTTTTTGATCTTCTTCTTTTTCTTCGAAGACTTTGACGGCTGGGCTTGAATGTTTTTCCCATTGCTATTAATTCCCGATGTTGGGCGTGGTTTCAGCATCCCATCGATGATCTCCGGCTCTAGCGGGCTTTTCTACCTGATCGTCGGACATGTTTGAAAATCTTTCAGCATTCTTTTGGTTTTTGCCGAAAGAACAACTTCCCATGGAGCTTCCTTTATGAATGAGCACGATGCCCCCGGCATGTCCATCTTTTTCGGAGCATGTGGTTGTGGCGGATTCACCTTCCAGTTTTCGGATAGTGCGAACTTGCCCTGTTGGTATTGGTCTTCAACCCAGTTTTTGAAGATGTAGCAGTTTTCGATCAGATGGCCCAATACTCGGTGGTAGGGGCAATAATTAGGATCGTTGACGTCATCCGGTCGCGTTGGGTGTCTCGACTCCGGTAGATTGATGAGCCCATTGCACACTGCCAGTTCAAACAGTTTCCTTGTTTTATCCCGGAAAAACGAGTAAGGACGTCTCAACTTCTCATCGAGGGATTGCCGCTTGTTGCTTTGGCGAACAACCGGTCTCGGGCCACTCGGTTATTGTTGAGTGTTGGCGACGAAGGTTGCTTTCCCTTTGCCCTTTTCATTCCAAGGCTCCGTCTTTGAAGAGGAAGGCCTATGGCCCTCTGGTCCATTTGGGCCAACTTATCAATCAAGGCCTGGAAAGTAGTCGGCTAGAAAAACATCATGAACTGGGAAATAGTTGCATGAGGGTCCAGAGTGCCCACGAACATGCCCACCGATGGTGCTTCTTCGATGCGCTGTTCGCACTTAGACCACAGATTCCGCTATCGGATTGCGAACTGAACCTATGTCTCTCCCGGCTTCACCCTGGCATTGATCAATGCCATTATTGGGGTGCGTTCACTGACACTGGCGAATCGCTGGGTGAACAACAACTCCATTTCCGCGAAAGTTTTGACGGAGTCATTTGGAAGTTCGGAGTACCACTTAAACGCCGTCTCCAATAAGCTGCCGACGAATTGGTGAAGCAAGAGCTTATCATCGCCACCGGTGTTGCCATAAAGAGCCCTGAACTGGGCGACATGTTGATAGGGATTCCCCGTCCCTTTATATACATGAAATTTGGGGATCGTATATCCTGGCGGATAACTTATTTGGTCATACCAGTCCGGATAGGGTCGTCCAGTCTTGACAACTTGGCCAGCCGCTTCATTCGCCTGGTGAGCTCGTATTTGCTAAGCTATATAATCATCGAGCACAGCTTTTGAGATGGTCTCCTCTTTGGCTGCTGAAAGAGCCGGAGGAGGGTTCGATGTCTCCCCTCTGTCGTCTTCAATAATGATCGGAGGATTTTCAGCTGGAGGATCCGGCTGTAACATCATCCCGACCATGTCTTGGAAGAGAAGCGCCATTCGTTTTATATTAGCAGCTTGTTCTGCTGCTTCTCTGTCCTTCTTTTCGAGGACTCTGCGGAGGAAGTCAGCATTGGTTTCTTGTTCATGACGCTGCTTTGATGACGCCTCTGGGCTTTCTTTTGGCCCGGTGAGTGTGGCCATTTGCGTCAGCATTTCTTGAAGCTTCTGTTGCTACTCCTGGGCTTTTGTCAAGGATCGGGTGAGCGGTCGGTGACCCGTCGAAGTGCGGCTTTCCTCTTTTTCGGAAGCCATGTAAACAGTATGCACCGTTATGCCCCAGACTTGGGGCGTTTGGGTTCAGTGGTCTTACGACTCGTCGCAGACTCAGGGATTTTCTCTGGCTTTTTCTTTTTGTGGACTGGTGATATTGAGGGGGCCGTTGCAGTGGGCACCCAAATAGCTGTCGTCCTTTGTAGCTTGCCACGACGGTTTTCTTCCTGCTGAACCTTCAGCTTTTTCTGCCGGCGGGGATAGTCTTGATCAACCACCGACTCTCGGACTTTTCGCCAGATTTTGTAAACTTTAGAAGATAGTCGTTGGAGGGATTGTTCCGGCTTCATTTCTGTGACAGTCTCCGATGGCGGCGAAGATCATTTTAATACGGCGGTAGGCGAATTCCTGTGCACCTTGTTCAGCAGCTCAAAGCTGTTCCCGGTTGGAACAGCAGCATTAATTTCCACCATTGGAGCCGGTGGAGTTAGCCCAGAGGGGAAGTTACCCCCAGCCTTCATTACTCGGCGCCAGTGGCGACGTCGAGCGTGTCGAGCGGACGGTGTTGGTTCGGCGATGGGGATGGCTTTGTCTTGCCCCCTGTCCAGATGAGGCGCCGCTGGTGCCAGCCTCTTGAAGACCGACGTCTTTTGAGTAGGTATGGCCAACCTATCGAAAGCAGACTTCCGAGCAGGTGAAGCAGCCTTGACAATTTCGCCTGAAATGGGAGCTGAAACAGTCAGTCTTGTGAAGACCGGCCCTTTGGCGGGAGAAGCCGCCTTGACGACTTCAGGAGCAGGGATGGCTATCCTCTTCGAAACAACCTTTTCTGGTATTGCAGGCTTCTTCATGGGCCCACATGAGTTTTGGCCCAGTTTGCTGAAAGCTGAGGCATTGGACTTGGGCGACCCGTTGAGAGGGGCCGCGGTAGTTGTAAGCCGATCAAAGTCCGACTTCTTGGGAGCTTCTTGCGATGGTATAAGGGGCGTTGAAGCTCATCGGTGGGAACATGGTCCCGAAGAACAATCCAGTGGTGGCCTGAGTTACCTGTTCCACTGGCATCTTGAAAAGGGAGGCCGATTGAGGCCCGTAGGTCACTCCTCCGGCGAGGATGGAGTGGGAGTTGTTGCAATGAGTGCAGTTTGAAGCCATTGATCTTCTATTTTCTGCACGGAGTAAGACACCAAATCTATGTACCTCGAATCCACAGGCAACCATAGCAAACCGCGATTCGTTCGCGAACACGACGCACGAAGTGTGGAGTGGAAAGAGGAAAAGGTCCCACTGGGCGTGCCAGAATCTGTTTACCGTCGGAAAACGGGAAGACGCACGTCTTTCCTGAATCTGGGGACAGATGCTATTTGGTGCTATCCGTCCACCTCTCTGAAGATGCCAAGTTGATTTATGGCACCATGTATCGAAAGTTTAAACGGATGCGGCCGATGTAGCAGGCTTCGTCAGATTCCCCCTCATTTGAGGGGTTTTGATTGTGGGGACGCTCTTCCCTGCAGGCGCAAGCCCCTGCAGTTAATTATGCTACCGCATCGCGGTAACAACTTTCTCCTTCTCCAGATGGTCACTTCGTGTCGTAGGTGTTTGTTTTGTTTGTGGTTGCCCGTGGATTGTATACAGAGACTAATTTACGTTGTCGCCCGTAGGACGTGGATTAGTCCAAATCCGTATCTTTTTAGATTTGGGTCTGGGGATTGGGTTTAAGGATACATTAGCCTCATTTGAGGCTAAGATCAACTTAAACGTATGTTAAAGATACGTTAGTCTAATTTCTAGACTAAGATCAACTTAACAGGATCATTTAGATCCAACAAGATAGTATTTGGGCTCTATTGTTTAGTTTAGGGACATTTCGGTCGATTTCCAGTTTATGGACATAGTGGTCCATCGTTAGTTTAAAGACATTCCGGTCAAGGTTAAGGGCATCATAGTCCGTGAGTGTAAAGACCTCACAGTCAAGGTTAAGGACATCATAGTCCGTGAGTTTAATGACCTCACAGTCAAGGTTAAGGACATCATAGTCCATAAGTTTAAAGACCTCACAGTCAAGATTAAGGACATCATAGTCCGTGAGTTTAAGAACCCCACAGTCCGTAGTTTAGAGACGTCATAGTCTGTGAGATGTGTGGTTGTCGGGACCCGTCACCTCTTTGAAGACGTTGAGGAATTACAACGATAAATATCAAAGGAGTGAAGAGATGTACCCTTGAACCAGGGTTGCTTGGGGATCTGTAGTCCAATTTGGAACTAAGATCAAATAATTAGATTATGAGCACACTGGCTCAGATAAATCTGAGTTGAGGACTTATGGCCAATTTGGGCTAAGTCCAATTAGATCTGAAGTGTTGGCCCTTTGTTGGACCATTAGACACTTGTCTGGGTTCAGCCCCTCATTATTTAGCAATGCTAAACAAGAGTTTGAGGTCTCTGATAACATTTTTATCTTTGACTGAGCATTAATATTGTAGTTGTGAGTTTTACTCAATTTTGAGACTCAGTTGAAGGGGAGACTTTTGCCTCTGGAAAATTAGCCAATTTGGCTAAAAGTAGTGTTAAATACTAGAGAACAATAATGTTATACACTAGAAATAAAGCTCTCAAATTAGTGTTAAACACTAGATAAGAATGGGTCACGTGGGGACACGTGAGGGCATCCAAAGGTGGGGCCAGATCTCCTTTGCTTTATTCTGAAAATAAGTGTTGAACACTTTTTAATTTTTTGGCCATCACGTGTGGGCACGTGATAGGCACTCATGCACTGATTCATTAATGCATTTATTAGGGGTCACGTGAGGACACGTGAGAGCGCCTAGGTCCTTTTTACTTTGCTTTGTAAATAAGTGTTTAACACTTTTTTATATTTTATTTTTAGCATCACGTGTTGGCACGTGATGGGGATTTATGCACAGATCATTAAAGCATTTACTAAGGGGTCAGGTGAGGACACGTGAGAGCGCCCAAAGCTTTGCTTTCCTTCACTTTTTCTTTCTGTGTTTTGTAAGTCACGTGGGAGCACGTGAGGCGTTGCTTCAAATCTTCCTGCTTCTCATTTCTGGGGATCTCTTCAGGTGTCACGTGGGGACACGTGACCTTAGTTCTTTTCATGCATAGAGATCTTTTAAGTTTTCTTATTTTATTTTGAGAATTAAATTCTCTGTAGGGTTAAACCCTGATTCTGATTTTGGAGGAATTAAATTCCTATTGTGAAAGAATTAAATTATTATGTAGGGTTAAACCCTAGTTCTGTCCATCTTGAAGGAATTAAATTCCTGTAATTTTAGGAGAATTGAATTATCATATAGGGTTAAACCCTAGTTTTTTTTGAGAGAATTAAATTCTCTAAATTCAACTCCCCCTCTAAGTTTTGGATCTGCATGGCAGGATCTCAACCCGATGAGAATTAAATTCTCAACCTATGGGGAGATGTGCTTCTGCAGATCTTCAACTAGAGAAAGAACTAAGTTCTTTTCAGAAGAGTTAAACTCTTAGATTTTGAGAATTAAATTCTCTGTTTGAAGTTTTGATTCCCTTTCTTTTCTCACCTAGGGTTTTCTTTGTTGAGAATTGAATTCTCCTTTCTTTTCTCTCTGCTTTTTTGTCTTTAGGAAATTTCAAGCTCCCTAAAATTCTATCTCCCTCTTCTCTTCTTGGCTCTTAATTATAGGAGAAGGAAAAGAATCAATTTGTTTAATGAATTTTTCATTGAAAGATTTTGTTTGTTTTCATAATTAATATGAGCCTTTAGATCATTCAGTGAATTTTATTCACCATTGGATTTTTAATCCAAAAGATCTTTTATCTGTTATTCTTGGTGAATTTTAGGGAAATATTTCCTTGTATAAAATCTTTCCATAAATTGGTGATTTTTAATCACCATTGGATTTTTAATCCAACGGTGCTCCATTTTACAGAACACCATCCTTTTTGTTTGGAAAAATTTAAAGAAATATTTTTCCAGTTAGGGTTTTAATTTCCCTTAATTAGAATTTAATTCTATTGTTTCAGAGATCTTAGGATCCCATCACTTGTTGACACGTGACCCCCTCGATTAAGCATTTAATTCTGTTGTTTTAGAGAACTCAGAAATTATCACGTGTCAGCACGTGACCTTTAGTCACGTGTGAGCACATGATACCCCATTGGGGTTTTTCCTTGTTATTTTATTATTATACTTTTAATTCTATTTAATGAGTTTAGAGGCCTATCACGTGTTGGCACGTGACCCCATTGTTTAGAATTTAATTCTTATTATTTCGGAGGGTTTAAGAGCCCATCGCGTGTTGGCACGTGACCCCACTGATTAATTATTTAATTAGAATTTAATTCTATTAATTCAGAGAGCTTAGGAACCTATCACGTGTCTGCACGTGACCTTTGGTCACGTGTGGGCACGTGATGCCCCATTGGGGTATTCCTTGCTGTTTTATAATATTTTTTAATTCCTTTCAGTTGGTTTAAAGGCCCATCACGTGTGGTCACGTGACCCCTCTTAATCATTTATTTTATTAAGTGCCTACAGGCTTTGCCTGTAAATGGTCACGTGTGGGCACGTGATGCCCGGTCACGTGTGGACACGTGATGCCTCATAACTTTTGATCCCAGATGAATTATGAGGCCCATAATATATCAGATCGGAGGATTTTTCGAGACGCTTTCGATACCATCAGAATTTAGCTGTTTCCCATTCGTTAGTTTGTCAAAATACAGCTCGGACAATACTGGTTCGCATTTTCTTAAGCGTCTCGCTGCCATTTGATACCTTAGGCTCTTTGCACAGAAATTTTTGGCAGGAACATTTACCTGCATATACTTTTATGATATTTACATGCAGGAGTTGTTGTGGCAGTGGTTGACACGTGGACGAGATCCACTGTATACATGCATTGATTTTATTGTTGGACGAGATCCACCTGCATACATGCATTGATTCATTGTTGGATAATATACACTTGCTGTTAGGCATTTATCTTGTGTTGGCACATATACAGATTTGGTCACCGTAGATATCATAGTATTACCTTTGTGATATAGTTGACCTAGGAATCGTTGTTTATTTCGTTTTCTACCTGTTGATGTTTTCTACTCACGAGTTGGCAACTCACCCCCGTTGTGCCTCAGTTCTTGCAGGTTGTCCGTTCGGATCAGTAACAGCATTGCTGGCACACAGCTTGCTTTCGTGTGTTTTACTTTGGTAGGTGGTACATGTTGGATCGTGCCCCTCTTGTACTTGTTATTCATATTGTATCTAGTCACTCCATCAATTCAGAAACTAGAAACTTTTATGAAAACCAAGGAGGTGCTCCGTTTGGGATGCTTTCATTATATTCTTTGTTGTACCCGTTTTCGGGGCTAGTTCTTACAAAGGAGGTTCTGCCGAAATTTTTATGAAAACCAAGGAAAAGAGTTAAGTGAAGTTTTAAGGATTTTTACTTAAGTTTCTAAATGTTGGATCAATGTTTTCTTTACTTACTTCAGTTGTATAGTTTAGATTTCTGGGTTTCGGCTTACTTAGGTTGCGTTACGCCTGTAGACGTTGCGTAATTTAAGTGCCGATCACGAGCTAATATTTTTGAGTCGTGACAGAAGTGAAACAACCTCCCTTAATAAAATGAGTAGGCCACTCGGCACTTCAAGAACCCGGTAGTTTGTTCACCCCACCTTGGGTCTATCCTAGGTGCAAGAAACAGTAAATGAAATAATACAACAGTGGCTACATCCTTAACCCGGATGTGCCTCGTAAAAATAATATTACATCACTTTACAAATTTACATGAATGAAAGAAAAGAAAATACTCTTCTCACATCCCCCGGCTATTCATCCACGATGATCCAATACTCTATATAAACAAACCATCGCAGATCACAGATATGTGCAAACCCCACTAATCGACGTATAGCGATTAGCAGAAGTTTAGCATCATATGTACAAGCACAGAAAATCCGATTAGCCAAGAACTTAGAATTTCGATCGATTAACAAATCTGTGTCTACCCCATGCACAAACCAGTACACAAACAATTCTGGTTTGAAATCATATATGCTAGAAACCATATTTCAAAGAACAAGACCCACAGAAGAAAAATCGACAGAGTTGGAGTTAACTCGGCCGCGGAACGGTGGCCAAACATATTGTTTTTCTGTGGTTCGACGGCGGTATAGAGGAGTTAGGAGCTCTTTTTCTTCTGTGTTCTTAGAAAAGCCTGCTTGTATTTTTAAGCCCTCTGAAATAATTTTTTGAATACTTTTAAAAATCGACAGCAAGCTTGATCTTGAAAAGTGATTTTGGGCAATTTTCCATCGATCGAATTTCTAACTACTTGCTAACTAGCTAGTTAAGATTTAAGTAGGCTCTGATACCATGTAAGTCAATGTCGCGCACACTATATAGTATGTGGAGAGGCGGAATTTGTAAACAATGATTTTTGTAGCAAGCAACATCGACCTAAATCCAGGATCTCATCGAAAACCCTAACTAGCATGACTCAAGAAGGTTCCAATCTACTGTGAAGTGATTTATATCTTCATGTCCAAGTCTGTCACGCCCCGCTTCCCAGAGTACGCTAAGATAGGCACGTGACAGAGCCAACCATGCTACATGTGGATAAGAAATATCCCTCCACAGTCACATTACAACTGTAGAGATATCAAGAACAATAATAACAACTATCAAATACATGTCCATGAGCCAGAATAACGAGTCAAGAATAAAATAATGCGGAAGCTAAAAGATCCAATACAATAATAAACTGGAATGTACATCCCATAATGCGGGCTCATATCAGGAATGAAAATACTGAAAGGAAACTAAACTAAACTAATAACAGGTCCTCACTGCTCGGCCTGTTGATCAAAGTACTCCTGGACAGCCTGCGATAAGGGTAAGGGATCTGGGCCATGCAAAACCCAGACGTCAGTGTGTCATAATATCAATAATTCAAGGAAAGCAGGATATGATGAAATATATGCAGACATGAAGTATGAACAGTAACAAGTAAAATGTAACATGAATATAGATCAGTGAACAGGATATAAACAGGTGAAGTGCAGTGAGTAGTCTAAACGGTGCTATAGGGTGATCTACTCTAAACTTATTCGAAATCAATGAATGTAATCCTCATCGTAACCCATCGGTCTATGTCCCGTTCATTCCCCACGGGACCACGATACAATATATAATAGACTGTGAGTCTATGTCCCGTTCATACCCCCACGAAACCACGGTACAGGATGTAATAGCCCTTTGAGTTACGTTCAGATACAATCTTGATTTTCCCATACCCCAAGGTTATGTGTGTAAGTCAGGTATTGATAAATCTGAGACTAATGCCAACACAGGATCAAGCAGTACAGGTTTGTCTGTATAGACAACATGAAATGTCCGTAGGGACAACAGGTCAAGATTGTCAGCATTAGTAACAAGATCAGGTAATATGTCATGCTGTGGTACGTCAGGTCATGTCAAGTGGTGTACATGTATCAAGTCATGTCAAGTAGTGCACAGGTATCAAGTCATGTCAGTAGTAGTGTATCAGGTCATGTCAGGTAGTGCACAAGTATCAAGTGGGTACTCATAATCAAACTGTAATAAGTATGGGTACACAAAATCAAGTATGGAGTACTAATATAACAATAAAATGGAATAATGTGATATGGTATGCAAATAGATATAAATTCAAAGATATGGATGCACAATTATCGATTAGGGTTACATTTATAGTTCCAATACTAATTAGGATGCACTTTATTAAACATAGGGTGTTAATATCACAGTATTATGTATTAATGTGATCTATAGATGCAATTATATATATTTTAAATGAGATGGATGCAAATGAGTATCCGAAAAACAGTAAAACTGTAAAATGGTAAAGTAGGATGTACAACTAAGCAATATGTGATGTAAATATTCCAGTGGATGCAGTATATGATAGTATAGTATGTAATAAGATAAGTTTTCATGACTTAAATCTAAAATGATATGAATGGATGCAAACGGAATATCAAAAAGTTATAAAACTAAACATGGGGTGCATGATTTTAAATACATGTATGATATTTATTTAAATAGGTATATAATGAGTTATATAGCATGTAGCAAGATTAACTTGCCTCGACGGATCAAGAAACGGATGTGTACGGTACGTCCGACGTTGGCAAAATGTCGCGACGCACATACGGCACACGGAACGGGTCCAAGAAACGCACGAGGGTGATCACGCAAGCAAGGCACTTCCTTTGGATCATCGACGTCGATTCCGGCTACGGCGAACTACGGCAGCAGAGAAATCAAATCTTTAAAGAAATAAAGAAAAGAAAGAAAGAAAGAAGGAAGGGGAAGAAGAAGAAGAGAACAGGGATTGCTCACTGAAGTTTGTGTACTGGGTTCGTAGAGATAGGTTGTGGTGTTGACGGTGATGAACGGAGCTCCGACGAAGGGGTTGGATTGCTAGGGTTCGGCTAGGGTTTGGGTTTTGTTTGCTGGGGTTTGGGTGCAGGGATGGTGCAGGGTTCTTGTGAAGGAGAGAGGACAGAGGAGAGAGGAGAGAAGAGGAAGGAGATGGTGATGGCAAAGGATGATCGGCGACGAGGTGTGCAAGGTGGTGATGATGGGTTCTGTGGGGTTCTGTGGGTGTGCAGGGTGCAGTGGAGGAAGAAGATGGAGGGAAAGGTGACGAGGAGGGGGAAGCAGGGAGCTTTAGGGTGCAGAGGAGATTGGGTTAGGGTTTGAGGAGGCAGAGGGAAGTTTTTGATGATGGGTTCTCGTAGCGGGCTACTGGGGTTTTTAAAAGAAAATGGAAGAGGAAGTTGAGATATGGGAGGAGAGAGAAATATATGGGGATCTTGTGAAGGGAGGTGACGAGAACTAAAACTACCGCGAGAGGAGAGAGAAAGCGAGGCGAGAGGAGAGAGATAGAGCGAGAGCAAGAGGAGAGAGAGAGGAGGAGAAAGAAATTTGAAGTTTTGTGGGGGAGAGAGAAAGAGAGAAGCGCGCGGGTGAGAGAGAGAGAAAGGAAAAATAGAGAAGAGAGAGAGAGAAATAGGATCTGTGCTGTTTCCAGAAGTTAGGATTATAAATTAAAAGGATTTTTGTTTGTTAATAAAATTTTAAACGTAAGTATTATATTAAATTAAAATTGGATTTTCAGGTAATTACAAATTTAGTCCAAAATATACCCGGGTCGGGTCTAAAAATTCAGATTTAAAATATGAAAAATATATGCGACGTCCAAATTTCAAAATAAAAGCTCGGGTAACAAAAATGCATACCCCCAAGAACGAATGCACGTACGTGCGTGTAGCCATCCAAACACGTCTGTTTCACTGAACGGGACGAGAACAAAATGCGCGGATGCTACCACGGGGTTAGGGATATCATGCAGGCCATGTTATGTAATTTTAAATTATTTTACGTGACTTAAAATATTATATGGTAAAATATGTAATGCCAGATAAAATGCCAGTATGCACTAAATATGAAAATGCACAGTCTACGTAACAAGTCAGGGTAATTCATAAATATGAATCAAACAGGTTCAAGCAAGCGGGTCGGTCGAATGCAATATAAAATGTAACATACTATTCGCACCTAAAACACGATAAATCAGGAAAATACCACAATTAAGGAAATACAGGAACTGGAATTGGTATAAATGAACTAGCTTGTTACAAAGTCCTTCGGGTCTTCTTATCCTTTTCTTAAGCTCCTCAAGTGTATGGATCAAGCTTGATGATCGGCCTCCTTACGTCAAAGAAGATCCATCCGAGAGTTTGTAGTTTAAGCTCTAACCTCTAAAATGAGGTAACTAAAATACATAGTATGCTAATCTAGGTAGCTTAGGAGATATAGAGAATTATTATGGATTAATTTGTCTCAAATCCCCTAAGTTTCTCAACTCATGAGAGTGTTTGGGGTTGAGGGAGAAGAAGAGAGCCAAGGAGGAGTGTGTTCAGGAGCTCATGAGAATAAAGAGTGGCTAGCTCCCTTTGATAACTATAAAGCATATCACATTATATATAATCATCACAATCATTCAACCATGCCTCAATAGTCATCATAATCATTCAACCATGCCTTAATAGTCATCACAACCATGTTAGCCATGCTTGAATAATGATGAAAGTAACACCTCATACCTCCAACTCATTATCCATTTAAGTAAATGGATTAAATCACAAATGAGGTGTCTTCTTCTAGAAGCACTCTTATGAAATTACAAGAATACCCCTTACCGTATATACATATCCGTATTCGTATTCTGAGAAATATGAATACAAAGAGATGAAAATAATCCAATACTATAATACTAGAATGTAGCTTAATCCTAAGCCCGCTGGTATTATCCGTCCGATCAAAAATACGTGTAGCATGTACATGTATATGATCGAAACCCTGCATGTAAAACCATACGGCCTCTACATCGTTTCGTTTGAACCAGGAAAACCCTCTGTGTGGAACTCTAAAGACTCGACAGTACGCTGGCAGTGGGTTTAACCACAAGTACGTTAGTGGCACTAGCTATACGTAACGGCTACCTAGGTACATGTCGAAAAGAAGGCCGACGAGCAAACTCGTCCGAACTCCTACTGAGCTTGTCCGTGACAATCTCCATGCAGTCCGGTCTGTTCGTCTGAGAGTATTGCATGCAAGGTCTAGGGGTAGAAAAAAATATTAGACCCCTAATAACCAGACAAGTTGTGCCGGTGTGGCTCAAGACCATCAGAGAATCTACGGGTCCAGCCACCAGTAATTCTCAATCCGCCATGGCAAGGGACTTATGGTGTTGATCAACCAATCACAACGCGATATCGACTCCCTATACCGGGAGAGATGAATCCCCAACAGTCGCCCATTGCCTCCATGTGGCTCGGGACTGTACCCAACTAATAGCTGTTTGCATGACTTAGTAGAGCCGTGATAGGGTAGTAATCAAACCACAGTGGAAACTCACATGAGACAGATGACGACCTCAGGTTGACAGACTATCTGCACTCATGTCACCAGAGAACTGGTATCTGACGTTCAGTATAATACCATCTAGCCAGCCCACAGCGAGTCCTATCCGGTGTACTCACACCCAGTGTGCACCTATAAACAATCTTAGGTGCATCTCACCAATGGCTGCAGGACCAATTCATCGCCCCTCATCAGGGTCTAGATATGTATACACTAGTCTACTCTGGAGTATCGATGCCTAGTCTCGATAGTTCTACGACTATGGACATTTTTAAGGATGCGCCTATTGACTACCCAGCTCGCACAAGTATGATTGCCATCACAACGCTGGTGGTCAGGCAAAGATCCTACGGGCCTTATCAATATGTGTACAAGACATGAAATACAAAGTAAAACATATCACATGTTAAAGACAAACCAAATAGTGTACTATCATATCGAGTAAGATTGTCCTGTACATATATATCCCTAACATCCTATACAATGAAAGTCACTAGAGCATACATATCCAATAAGTGGGGGGCTAATGATTATGATCGCAAGTGGGAATTCCCCAGATTACGACACGTAGCAGGTGACGTATCATCTACGTAAGCCCACCAGATTTTTTAGGGCTATAGAGATGGAGTAAGTACGATGTATTGGGGACATTCATCGCCGTCTCGTCTCTGAAGTATCATTCGACCTTTAGGGGGCTTCCTATAAGTATATTCCCTAGTCGCCTGGAAACCAGCCAATAGCTTGCCTACGGGCCATCCTACAACCGAGGTTCCTCGGTCTCATCGCTAGACTTCAGGCAGTCACCGCGTTGATCTTTTTCAGCTTCCCTATTCCACTGAGAGCACGGTGCCCAAGCGCCCCCGTAACGGCTCCGTGTATCTCGCCACAACGAGATCTCCGCCGCTTCACGTCCCGCATCCCACAGTAGCGTATTTCTCCATTAATGGGCATATCCCGCCATCAACGCGAACGTGATACATGGGCGTAACAGACGGCGAGAATCTCGCATCGGCTCGCCCCATTGCGATCCCTATATAATCCCCTCCTCCAGATGACTCAGGTATGTCGAACTCATTCCCAAGACAGCGCTACTATGCCCAATTACTCCTCGGTACTTACTTGATCGTCGGAAGGTCCTACGGTGATCTCCCATCCCGGGACTTTCCTTACAGGTAGCTCGGTATCAACAACATCCGACAACCTATTGAGACCCACACACTCAATCCTCACATCGACTCTCAACTGTTCAGCTCCGCTGGCAGCAAAATCAGCGAAGGACAACAACTGAGGGAGATTCTGATCTCCATCAAACAGGGACCGCGGAGGAGCATTTCGATTTCAAAAGAGGGCGATGAGTTAATTGGGGTGTTAAATTTCGGTTAAATACCCTTTCACTCACCCTTTCACTCACTATTGGGTTTTTTCACTAAAATATCCTAGTTAACTAGATCCGATTATGGAGAGTGGATGTAGGTGGTACCCTATCCATGAATATATACCGATGTGGATATTTAAGGGACATAGAAACTATTGTCTGTATCGTGTGAGAGGCGGACGAGATAATGAAAAAAAATAATATTGAAAAGACTATTTGCTTCCACCCGTTTGCACTTGCATTTATGAAATCAAATACAGATCCAGATACACCATATAGGTGTTATCATGCTTGGTGGATGCAGATACGAATGTCATTGGATAAGAAATTATTAACAAAATCGGATGCAATATGGATATAGAGTGCGGCTTGGATTATTTATATCCACTTACATCCTTGTTGGTTGGTTGAATATCAATTTGATTCCTTTTCCCTGTCCATTTTTCTTGTTTTTCTTTCTCAATCATTTTTGTTCTTTCATAGATGGATCTAAGTAGAAATTCTTCCAATTTAATTATGTTTAAATTGACATTATATATACTCGTACAAATGCAAAATCCTCTGACTCTCTTGCGATAATAACATCATCAAACAATCTATTACAAATTTAAATTAAGATTAAAATTATTGATAAACAAGAGGCCTCTCTTACATATATATTGACAATTTTTCCGAATACCAATGATGCATAAAGAAGCTAAGATTTTCAGTATAACACTGTAGAACAACTGTAACAGATCAAATGAACTCTGAAAATTCTATTTAATGCTTGTTTATGAAACTAAAATGACTCGAAATCGCTGAAGAAATCAAGCTCCAGAAGTTTTGCTCTAAGCCCCGGTTGAATAGGAATAGGAATGTTGCTTCTATCGAGCCAGACTGCTATGGTATTTGCCTCCAAGACGAGCTGAATATGATTAACAGATAGAGAAGTTAAGTCATTGCCCAAAGAGAGAATTACGTGGAATCTTTCAAAATAATATAATACTCACCTCACAGTCTGGCATTTTAAATATGAAATCGTCAATAAATATTCTTGTTGTTGAGATGCATGAAACCCTTGTTTTCACAATGAATTTATCACCACTCTGACAATGTGAAAGAGAGATGTTTAATTTCACACATAAAAGAACAATGAGGAGATTATAGTTTGAAGTATGACTTACTTCTAAAGGTGAAAACAACTTCAGAGATAAATCTGAAAATGTTATCTTCTCGTCAGTTTGAGCAACTGCATCCAGGTTGACGCCAACCCTTTTAAAGAATTCATGATGACCTTTTGGATGTAAAGAATAGAAAGGAAAATTGTTACTAAAAAGATTAATGCTTTAGGACATATAAATTTCGTTAAGTATTTATATATGGGTGCTTTACTTACCACGTTCACAATAGCTCGAGTAAACAGTATTGTAAAGACCACCATATTGATCAAGTTCATAGTCTTGCACTTGGAGGTTGACTTCAAAACATTGGTCCGTCCTTCATAAGCAAAACAAATATATTGAGAAAATAATTAAGAATAAAATTTCTTAAACATAATCTATCATGAAATAGAAGAAAATGTGTATGTGTCTGGCCAGTACATGCAAATTGCCAGTGGCCAATGCATAAAATAAAAGAAAATGTAGGGGAAGCCTCCACAAATTAACACATGGCCCCCACACCTTGTCTGACCCATTTTATATATGCACTGGCCATATGCCATATTAGCCTGTACAATATTGATAAAAAATGCAACAAGTTATACCTTAAGTTTTCAATGCTAAAATCTAACAATGTCAGATTTTTAGGAGCAGCGATCATCGATGTATAAGCAGCATGAATGTTCCCTCGGTTTCTAATGGCTTGAGCGCTACTGCATCGAAAGTTAGGAAGCTGCCTTGGCATGGCAGCATTTGGTAGCAGCAAGTGGCCGCCGACTACTGCTGACCTCCTCCATTGTCCGACACGTGTAACAAGAGCATCGGAAGGAGCCGCCATGGATTGCATCTTGATGATAGACGATGATGAAGCATCCCTTCTTGCTCCTTTTAGAGAGGTTTAGAAGAAATATCTTGCTGTACTTGATCTCTCATATTGCTATTGATATACATATATATCTGGCTATTTATACAACTTCTTAATGTTAGTTGTGATTTGAAAATGAAGTCAATTCCATGCGACTTACTTGACTTGTCTATTTTCTAATCGTGTTTCACGAACATTAATTTATATATTTCTAAAATAATACCAGAGGATAGTCTTACACATGCAAAAATATTCCATATTCAAATGCGCACCAACTGTATATATATATATATAATACATTAATTTCACTTGCATACGCATGCATGGTTGGTTGATTAGTAAATGGCCAGCTCTATTTTGCTAAACCCCTTAAAGTTTTGAGCATGTATCACGAGCACACATCTACTTATAATTGAAATGATGCAAAATACTCTAATTAACGCTATGTTTAATGCACATCTGACCAAGTCAAGGCAATATATATAATTGGCTATTTAATCTTTGGGTAAAATCGGTCTCATGACTCTCATCAGCAGCGGTATCAATAGACAAGGTTGGTAGTAGAGCCCTTCCAAACTTAAAACATGAGGTCCCATCATCTGTTTTCTCTCTCTTGTACTGCAGCTATGAGCTTGAAAAATTTCTCATGGGGTTTTGACCACTGCTTTGAGGCCAGAGATTTTTAACTGTAGGAAAAACTGTATGGGGCATTTTGACAATTTACTCTTTTTTTCCGGGCAAGTCATTAATTTGGTGGAATGTATATCTATATTTTAGACTCATGTATTGATATGGGCTTTGATTTTATGTTAAATTTTTTATATTTGGAGTGTCGAGCTTTTTATCTTTCAATATACATATAAGATCTTAATGAGATTTAGCCTTAATTAGTTAATCCGCTCTCTATACTATCCATGATGGTGTGAATAATGTGATTTTTAACCTGGTATGTATATCGTATGTACAAGACTTGGTAGTTGAAGAAAGTTCCTATAGATCGCTATCTTTATATATACAACCTCTCGATATTAGCTAGTTCTTTTCCTTTCCTTTTTTGAGAGAAAAGATAGTATCAATAAAACCCTAACCAAATAAAACATTTTTTAAAAATATGTTATGAGGAAATATTAGCTAGTACTCAACCATGGTCTTGATTTAAATATGAAGTCAGTTCAATACAGCTTAAATAAATTGAACAATAGACAATAGCTCAGCAATTGGTATCACGCTTCTCCTTTTGGGAAGAGTGCGGGGTTCGATATACAGGAAGGGAAGTGAGTCATGACCACAATATAACACTTTCGGCACAAGTTCAAGGGTCCCCTAGATGCCTATGTGTGCTGTATATTTGGGTGTGATGAATGCTTGGATTAGGCTTAGGGGCCTGTGCAGAAATAAAAGGATAAAAAATTGTCCATTGGTTATAAATTATGCATGTATCCCACGGTTTATGAGTCTTCTCTATGCAAAGTTCGCTATGAAGTCGGCATTCCAAAATGATTCTAGTCTCGTTAGTCTATGCATGCAAAAAATGGGCCATATGGTCTTGTATAGTTGGATTTTGCTAAACCCTCTAAAGTTTTGAGCTGGGTCGCATGACCCTTGAAATAAAAAAATGTTGCGTTAACACAATTGGTACATTTTGATTATTCCCGGCAATATATAAGCGCTAATTGTGATTGTAGAGGGGCTAAAAAAGGCATCAGCGTATGACGGAGGGCGATGGCCTTGACTGTTGGAACATAAAATATATCCACTCAACCCTTATTATAACTTCATAGTTTTGATACAGTGGAAGAGGTGTTTCACATGGTATCAGAGCAATCTATGTTTGATTCTCATTGCTGCGCAAAAGCTTAAGTTTCAACCCAAAAGGCCTTCGAACCGCGGGAAGGTGTTAGGACATAAAATATATTCTTCCAACCATCATCATAAGTTCGGAATTTGGGTGCAGTGAAAAGAACGTTTCAAATTAGGGTGGCGACTGATGATGAGTGGATGGCTGCAAAAGACAAAAAAATGTCAATCAATGACGAAGCTAGAGCAACAGTAGTTGGGTGATGACAGGTGACTAGCAAGAAGCGATGGACGGCGGCGCGGTGGTCAACGACGGGTGATGGTGGTCGGTGAGGGCGGGCAATGAGCGACGGCGGTCGATACTTAGCGGCTGTGACAGATGGCAACAGTTGATCACGACGGAGGATGGCAGCTAGCATTGATGAGCAATGGCGGCGTACGACGGGACGGGACGGTGCCGGTGCCGGTGGTAGGCATTGGGCTTCGGCATATGGCATCTGGCGATAATGACCAATGACGGCGGGAGGAAGGGCTGGCGACAGACGACGGCTTGCCTGCAAGAATATTTGGAGGTAATATAATGATAGAAATCTGTTTGAGAGAGAATAGAATTACCATGATTTGAGGTACTATGATATCCGGGGAATCTGATTCTAAATTCATAGAAATACTACTTGTGTCAAAACAAGCTTAAGTATGTATTATGAGAATATATGATTCACCCTTAATTAGATTACCAGATGCTTGGTACATTCCAAATATTACCAGGAACTCACACTGTAACACTTTGAAATCTCTGTACAGAATTATTTATTTAAATATCTAGAAAATGGTATTTCAGCCGGTATAGGAGTTATAAGTTATTTTGTTCAATAAAACCAAGAAACTTATAACTTACTGGTTAAGCCTTTCTATTGCTGTTCCATAACTTGCGTGTTCGAATCCTATCAGTCATAATTATTTTTAAAGATTTTTCTTTTTAATTTTTCGGAAGCCTAAGAGTTGCACGTGCAATTCATGGAGAAACGAAAAGTTTCAGAAAAATCAAACAAGCGCAAAGAGGAGTAAACACACATCTAGACACGTGGCACGAATCTCGAGGCATATGATCAAGATCCGACCGCCCAAACTCCCCATTTGGCCGCCGCCGACGGTTGATATAGCCCCAATCCCCTTCGTGCTTTGCACACATACCCCTTCAGCTCTCCTGCACTGTTTGATTTCCTGCAATCAAACAGAGACTTTTCAAATCCCTAATTAACACCATTAAGTCCATTTTAATTCATTTTTAGTTTACACCCTCTTTCATTTTTACCCTATAAATACCACCACATAATCTAGCTCTTCTCTATTCTGAAAATTTCTTCAAAATTCTCTAAGTTCAAGAAGGGTTAAGATAATTCAACTAGAATTAAACAAGCCAAAGGAAGCAGCGATCAAATTCCAACGACTGGAGTATCTCAGAAGAGACCAAGATCCCCCCTCTCTTCCTTAACCTCTTCCTAGCACTAAACAACCAGTAAGTCCCTTCATCTCTTTCTCTTTTCACTTCTATTTAATTTTTAAGACATATCGACAAAAGTGGAGTTAGCTCCGATATATATTTTTCTCAACATTTGTACTCTATTTTATAAGCAAAATAGGTCTAATTAATATCCTCACACAACTCGTAACCTTATTTACAATCATTTAGTTTTTAATTTAATAAAATTTTCCATGTGAAATAATCATAAAATGAAGTTTTCATAAATATACCATGAACTTTAATATAGCCGTATTTTCAATAACTAGAGTATAAACTTTTAGACCATTCACGGAGTAACGACCTACCCCACACGCACACTATACTTTCATAGCATGGTATTATAAGTATATGGGTAATTCAAAGAAGCCTTTCATTAAAATACCACACTTTTTCAAAACGGGTTTCTTTTAAATCGATATTTTAAATTCTTGGCAAATACACCTCTACAACCCTCGTTAGGGGATCCGCTAATGGATGGTGTGGATTATCGCACATTCTTAGAATAGTAGAGCGAGATGCAGAATTCCTCATGGAATATTCGATCTCGAAAAGAAATAAAAATATGGTTTTCAAGAAATACGACTTTTCTAAACAAAACAAAACTTTAAAAAAATTATATAAAATTATGAATCCGTATTTTCAATAAAAATATATTATGAAACTATATTGAAAATACGGATTCATAATCTATACAATACAATATTTAATACCTGATATGTAGTACAGTAAAATATGTTATAACTTGATATGAATTTGTCATGAATACCTGAACACACGATTACATATTGAATATGAACCTGTACATTTTATATCCATGGTTTCGGTCAAGACCTGAAATCTTAATCTATACAATACAATACGCGGGAAAAAATGGGTAGATTGGTACGGAATGTATATCGTGGCACGAGAGATCACTTTAAAATACACCTACATGAATTCGCGTACCGTTATTCCGTGGATTATGATGGGGCCTTATACTACATATTACCATAATTCACGGGGTAAGAAGGACTTCCCTCGTATACATGAATATCGTTTTTATCAAACTACAATTAACCAAGTTAAGAGTAACCATCATATACCGGTAAATAAATATGCTTAGATACTCTCTTATATAACCGTGTCTGTTTACTTTTTCTTGGTTTTTCTTCATTTTATATACTACCTTTAACTTTTTTGGGGGCTTACCGAGCGCTAGTTCGCTGACAACATAACTCTATGTTCTTTCTTTGGAATGTTCGTCAGGAAGACCAGATTCGGAGAAGATAAAGCCGGAACCGGAAGACTTGGACCAGTTCGTTTCTCAGCCAGATTTTTATCTCTTACCTGTATTTACTTTCAGTATGTCATTGTTTAAGCATTTGCTTTATCATTGTATTTTTTTTTATTACAAACAGTTGTATGTAAATTTGAATGTAAATAAAGTTGTTTCATTTGATTACTCTTGTTATTCTTATACATTGTTATATTGCTTAATTACGCTTAACGTGTTTTCATAGTAAATACGTTGCGGACTTGCCACGTCAATATTTCGGTCTGCTGGGAAGCGGGACGTGACACACACATTTCCAAGAATGTGATTCTGAGGCATCCGATTTTTAGGGAATGTTGTGCTAACATGCTTGGTATATTTAATACTTCCAGGTCATACATATCGCAACGGATTTGGACATTGGTTATTGTGACGGCAATGGCATTAATGGCCGCTCGAGTGAACAATTGGCGATTAATAGCGAAGGTGGTTGACGATAAAGCGATGACAATGATCACGGCAGCACCGTCTTAAAATATATTTAAAATATATGAAGAGGTTTAATGAAATTTTGTATCATTTTAAAAAGCAGAGATCCATATAGGACCTCAAAATATGGGGTACAGTGAATTTCAGCCTTTATTAATTCTCTATATATTTATTCCATGATGGCATGAGAAAAATGATTTTTAAGTTAGCATTATATGTATGTACAAAGACTTGGTAGTTGTAGAGAACTTTGTAGTATATAATTAATATTAAATATTGAAATCAAAATGTCTTGAAGACTATCATACATGGGCAAGTTTCACGCCATGCATGGTCGCATATACCTTCAAAGAAGTCTCAATAAACTGGTAGAAAAACAAAAAGAAGATGCTGCGAAATTTCAAGTCAAGAACGCACACTGCATGTGCTACGATGCAAATAAATAAATAAATAATGTAAATATATATTTGCAACTAGGACATCCTTTTTCTTCTATAAATAAGAAATGTTTCATGATCTCAACACCAAGGTATTAGAAAACATAGTTATCACATAATCTCTCACAGAAGTGTAGCTAAACAAACAATGCCCTCAACAAACTCCAACACTGCCTTTTCATCCTCAGCAAGAAGGTAAGATCTCACCATCTTCAATTTAATTTATTATGCATGATTCATAATTATATGCAGTAATTATGCGATATCGAGATATCGAGCTAAGTTTAGTGGATTATATATTCTTTCTTTCAGGTTAGAGGGGAAGGTCGCGATAATCACAGGAGGAGCCATGGGAATAGGCGAGGTCACCGCGAAACTCTTCTGCCACCATGGCGCCAGGGTGGTAATCGCAGACATACAGGACGACCTTGGCAAAGCCGTCTGTGGCTCTATTGGATCTGATGACGTGGTAACCTACGTCCATTGTGACGTCTCGAAAGAAGACGATGTGAGGAACGCGGTCGATTTCGCTGTGGCCAAGTACGGCAGGCTCGACATCATGTTCAACAACGCGGCGATCATCGATCCCCCGTGCTCTAGGATTATGGACTTTGATGTGTCGGAATTCAAGAAAACAATGAGGGTTAACTGCACCGGGGTTTTTCTGGGCATCAAGCATGCCGCACGTGTAATGGTGGCGGCAGGGATCAAGGGAAGCATTATAAACAACGGCAGCGTGTGTACGATAGTAGGAGGGTTGGCACCCCATGGGTATGTGGCAGCAAAGCACGCGATGGTGGGACTAACCAAGAACGGAGCGGCTGAGCTAGGGCAGTACGGTTTAAGAGTGAATTGCATCTCGCCGTTTATGTCTGCATCGCCAATGGCAAAGGAATTTTCTGGATGGAAGGAGCAGAAGCTGGAGGAGTTGTCCAGCAGCATGGCTAATCTTAAGGGGGCCGTGTTAAGACACGAGGATACGGCTTACGCTGCCGTGTTTTTCGGAAGCGACGAGTCCAAGTATGTGAGTGGGCATAACTTTGTGGTGGATGGAGGACTTACCACGGTTAATAACTCTTTTGGGCTTTTCAACGGTCTCTTCCAGCAAGGAAATTGATCGGTTGCTCTTCTATTCTTGGGTGGGTAGGTTGCTCTTCTATTCTTGGGTGGGTACATTGCTCTATATACAATGCACACACTTGTTAATTTATATATATATATATATATATATATGTTGTTTTGTAACTGGTATTAATGCATTAAAATAATGGATGAATAAATATGATAAGCTTTGATTTCCTTTGTCCAATTTAATTCACAAACCAGGGATGCTAATTAAACCAGCCGAGCTAAGCTGGATTCTGCTTGAGATCATCTCGCTGAAAATCTGGTTTTCATTAAGAATTAGCATTTCTTTGTAAAGCAACTTATTGATGCTGTACCTGTAATCTTATTGATGCATGGACTTAGTAACTTGATAAATCTGTTGTTCTACATCCAATATGAGTTTATTAAAGTATGTTTGTCTAACACTAAAATACATTATTTGCTGCAGCCCCAGCTGCAAGTTGGTGATAAAAGCATGCATCGCCAAACATGATTGACTTTTACTTTTGTGTTTTCCCTCCGCCACACCCCCCACATTGGTTACTAGCAGTATCATGTTAAACTCCGCATTTGACGTATTCTAATTATGCCCTTATGTTGCTGCATCCCTGGACATTGATTACCCTGTGCTGTTTTGAGCTATACAATGCTCCCGTCGAACTAGTCTCACATTGCGGCGTCCTCGAGATTATTGTGGAAGATGGTGTGATTTGCCGGTCCCAAATCCGGAAGAGAAAGGGTGAGAGTTGTGGTGGACTTGTGACAACCAACATAAAATTTTGTCACATTCTATGACATGAACCACTATAAGAATATCATTCGGACGTCCGCTGCTCAGCGACGTGATATATCGGATTCCGGGTGTAGTGTTAGTTTTGCAAGGAATTTTAGATCGTCGTCCGGAAGCGGCGCGTTTTATGGGACCTGAAAGTTCCTACTGCCCTCGCCGCTAATCCGCAACCAATGCGGAATACAAAAACGAAAATTTTGATAGCACTTAAAACTTATAACCAAGAATCTAAACCAAACACCAAAACCAGCATGAACAAAAAAAAGATAGAAATCATAACCTTTGTAGTGTATTCATTTACTCCAATTGAGTTGGACTCTATCATGCTCTCAAGAGTTCCGGATCGTGCTTGCTAGCCGGTCCTCTTTCGCTGACAATGATACACCTAAGGGAACCAAATTCAAGCTACAACTTCATAATGAAATAACTAAAAATCCTAGATTGCTAATTTAGGTTGCTAATTTAGGATGCTTAGTGATGTGTGTGAGTGTTCTAATGATTTTTCTTTCTCTTAATCCTCTTGAATCTCAACTCATGAGAATGTAGAGAAAGAAGAAGGAGGAGCAATGGAAGCGAGAGAAAACCAAATGGTAGAATGAAAACTCCTTTTTAAATTCAAGCATGCTTCGATACTTTTGTAAAAAGATTTTTTCCATTTTTAAACTACACCCATGCTTGAATAGTATTTGCAAATGAATTATAAAATCATTTGCACATACCCTCCACCATTTCTCTTTTCCATCCCATTTCTTAATTTCTTAAAAAGAAAAACCTTGAAATGAGTTGTTATTCTTTTAGAAGTATTCTTGTATAAATATAAGAATACGTCCCCGTAAATACATGCACGTATTCGTATCAAAATACGGATATTCAAGAGATAGAAAAATACAATGAATATAATATTAGAATATACATATCGAAATATATATGTAAATTATTAAATAAAAACTTGATTTAATAATCCGGTTTAATCCTAAACCGAGTAGTATTATCATCCGTCTAATTGAATTCCGCGTGGCTAGCACACTTCCCTAATCGGAATCCTGCATGTATCAATATACGGCCACTACATCATTTTGCCTGAACTGGGAAAACTCTCTGTGTGGGACTCTAAAGACTCGTCAATACGCTGGCAGTAAGTTTAACCACAAGAACGTCGGCGGCACTAACTATACGTAATGGCTACCCAGATATTGAGTGAAACGAAGGCCGACGAGCAAACTCATCCGTACCTCTACTAAGCCTGTCTGTGGCAATCTTCGTACAGTCCGGTCTCTTCGTTTGAGAGTATTGCATACCGGGTCTATGGGTGGATAACGTCAGACCCCTACTAACCCGATAAGTCGTGCTGGTCTGAATCTCATTATCCACTGAGAAACTGCTGATATCACATCAGTAAATCTCATCCACCTTAGTCAAGAATTTCTGGTGATGACTAATCCAACACAGCTCGATATCGAATCCTGATACCGGGAGAGACAAATCCATGACGATTGTTCACTGCCTATATATGGCTCGGGACTGTACCCTGTAAGTGCACGGCGGCGCCCCGGCCGTCAATCCGACGCCGGAATGCGGAAGCGGTGATAAACTTTAATTTTTGCGGACTTTGCAAACCGGCACCACCGCGCACTAAACTCCGGATCGTGACCATTAACAAGTCTAAGCTACTAACAAGAAAGGGAAGAGATGTACCGACTGATCCGAGTCCTCCGGTCTTCATCTCCACTCCGATCTCCTCGCGGGATCTCCGACCGTCTCCTCCTCGTCAGAAAGGGCACCACATCGCCTGTAGCTTTTACGGGCTCCCACCTCAATACCGAGGCAACTCGGGCGCGAAGCTGGCGAATCGACGCGTCCAAGATTTGCTGTAGAATAGAGTAGAATAGCTGTCTCTTTGGGGTTTAGGAGGTTGCCAATTTGGAGGGATTTTTCACAAAGATATTCATGGATCAAAACTTGATGAAGAATGGAGCCTCCTAGCAAATGAGCTCGGCCAAAAAAAAATATAAAGTGCTCTGTGGAATTAAGTATGAAGAGTGCACCAATGAAACCATGTAAAAGGAAATTTCCCTTTACAAAGCAACAGCACACACACACACAAAGGGGGGGGGGGGCCCACGAAATTAGCAAGGAAAAAGCCACACAAAGAAATAAATCCTTTTTGCATATCATCCTCCAGCACACTCCATTAATTAATCCATTAAAATTAAAACCCCACTCCAATTTTCCACAGTGGCCGGCCCATCACTAACCCATACCCAATCATGTCAAAATAAATGCAAGGGATGGAGCAAAGGATAATGATGCTATCATATCAATCTTTTTGCAATAAAACCCTCCACAAAGTGTTATTTGCAAACTTGCAAATAACCCCCTCCATCGGAAAAGTCCGGCCGGGAAAGAACAAACGAAAACCGGCCGGAACGGAATGCAAA
Organism: Agapanthus africanus; assembly: GCA_030015575.1. Classification (NCBI taxonomy): domain Eukaryota; kingdom Viridiplantae; phylum Streptophyta; class Magnoliopsida; order Asparagales; family Amaryllidaceae; genus Agapanthus; species Agapanthus africanus. The sequence continues at coordinate 434,864,186 of JASDDO010000008.1, read as the reverse complement.
CTGGCAACTCAAGAAAACTGGTCCCGTAATAAATTACAGGAAAACTCCGATACTGTGCATACACACCCGCATCTGTATTCCGTCCGGATACAAATGCAAAGAGACAAAACTACACTATCAAATACTAAGATCCGGCTTAAGCCAAAGCCGGCTAGTAAAAACCGTCCGATCACGATCCGTGCAATACCGCACGTATCTGATCGAACCCTGCCATATCTCCATACGGCCTCTACAGCGTTTCGCCCGAAAGCTGAGTAACTGAAAGTGTGGTGGACTCTAAAGACTCGTCAATACAATGGCTGTGGATTTAACCACTAGCACGTCAGAGGTATAAGCCAATACGTAACGGGCCACCAGCTATTGACTAAAAGGGACGTCGATGAGCGAACTCATCCTGACACCCTACTGAGCCTGTCAGTGACAATATCCGTACAGTCCGGTCCGTTCGTCTATGAGCATCGCATGTCGGGCCTAGGGGGTGGGTAAAAGTCAGACCCCCAAAAGCGGTACAAGTCGTGTCGGAGTGTAGCCCAGAACACCCTGAGATACTACTGGAATACCTACCAGTAAATCTCCTGCCTTGGCCAAGGACTTCGTGTAATGGCTCTCCTAGACACTGCGCGACCTCACCCCCAATACCGGGAGAGACGAACCCCCGAAGATCCGCTCACTGCCTCCATGTGGCTCGGGACTGTACCCAACTAAAACCTGTTTGCACGACTCCTTTGAGCCGTGGTAGGGTAGTAATCAAAGCACAGTGGGAACTCACACGAGACAAATGACGATCCCCAGGCCGATGAACTAACCTGTACACATGTCACCTGGGAACTGCTATCTGACGTCAAGTATAAGACCAACTAGCATGTTCCCGGCGAGTCCTGTCCGGTGTACTCATAACCCAATGAGCACCTGTATACATCTTAGGTGAACCAACTGACACCAGTGGCCTGTGAGACCGGCCACCGCCCCTCGTCGGGGTCTTGACTGTATACACTAGTCTACTCTGGAGAATCGATGCCCTGTCTCGAAACTCCCACGACTAGGGACCTTTTAAGGATGTGCTTATAGACTCCAGCTCTCACTTATATGATCGCCCTCATACTGCTGGCAGCCAAGCAAGAATCCTAGGGGCTCTATCAACGTGCAATAGTGACCTGTCAGGTCACCTAAAGCAGTACACGATGATAAAGGTAAACCAGATAGCAAACTATCATCTCGAGTAAGACTGTCGTACCGGGATAGGTCCTCCCTCAATCATTGCAATCACGTGCCTGTGATCCAATAATTAACTCTGAGGGCACTATCTCCAACAATCTCCCACTTGCACTCAAGGCTAATTATTGCGATGTCGCATACTCACAGCCCGTGTGATACCGAACACCCAACTCCTCTACTAGTCAGTCTCACAAAGCTCGTTTGTGAGACTATTGCGTTCGAGGAATAGCCTCAGCGAGTGGATCCGCTCTGATGTTTCTTTCTATGTCTCTCTATATCTCAAGTTCGCGGAGAAAACCATCTCCCGAAATGAGCAATACCTGTCTTAGAGTGTCTGGATGTCTGATGGGACCGAGCTCATAAATGAACTCCAAATCCAAACTTCTTAGACTGTATCGTCAACTGAACTTAATCAGTATCCTGCGCCATGCCTCCCTCAGTATCTACCTGGATCACCTGTCCAGAATACTGCCCCTCATCAGAGGGAAAACTATAACTCTGGCAACCTCCTTGTCGTCCATGTCACCTTGGAAGCCTGGAGTGATAACCGTCTCCTAAAGGAGGCAGCCGTTATCATATCCCTAGAACATTCATTTATGTTCTAAAACTGCTTCCTACTGTTTCTCCAGGATTGGATCAATATCAACTTATTGCATCTAGTGCAGGAACAACATCTGGTGTGGTACTTGACATCTCATGATTGACTCAATTGCCTAAGCAAGTGATCTGCCTATCATGCACATCCCTCTCTACTTTAGTCTAAAAGACACATTTAGAAAGGGTGACTCCATCACCTGCAGGTTCACTACCGTGCCAGGAGTCGTCCATTCTAAATACTCTTAGAATGCTGTCAAAGTACCCTGATTAGAAAACCACCCAAATTTAGATCTAAAACCATAGATCTAGTAACCAGTATGTGTGATATAATGTCCAAGTCCTTTGTGGAGAAACCACTGTGTGACGACCAAAGTATAACCGATCGTAGTATAGGAATATCACTTCCTACTACCTTCTCAACAGATCCATCCCCTATTCTGATGACGTCAAACCTATGACTGTCACATCAGAAACAGATGATCTAACTCCGCTATATCTGCTTTAGTCTATAAATAGACATAAGCCTGATGTCCACCAATGCTTCCGCTGCTCCCACTGACTACGACAACCCTCTGGCAGAGTCATATAGACGTGCACTTCTAAAGCTAGTTTAGAACGACGCTATACTCATCCTCCTGCCGGGTCTCGCAGCCTGGAACAACAACAATGGCAAGTGTGGGTAAACAAGAACTTCCCTGTCACCGTCCTTGAGGCTACCGGAGTACCTCTCGGGTGCCTGAAGTTACCCACCTTATCTGCGGAGTGGCCAATGGAATGTCAAATCAGATTGAATCTTTAGGTTCCTTATCAAATCTTCAGTAATCGTTTGCGGTTCTGGAATCGCTTCCAGTTCTACCATACTCCCACTACTGTTTCTCTGAAAAATAACCATTTCTTTTAAAATGTGGCGAGTTAAGAACAATATCAATATTGATCTTCCAGATGGTAGAAAATCAACCCTCGTCATAGCCTGGGTCAACCCACAAATAGCCATTACAGAAACGTGCCTTGAGTTGTCCAGTGTCTGGTTTTAATCATAAGCCGGACAACTCCCCGTATCTTAACAATGTTAAGATATGAACTGTACTATATCCAATATAGAACCAGAGGCACTGATTTAATTTAACCAGATTCAAATCATGCAGCTATCTGCAGTGCATGTCAACAAAATGGAGAGAGGCGCGTTACTTAACTTAGGAATGTTTCCAATTATGAGTAACCCGAAAGAGAAGCAATTTCTCTTTATCATTACTATCAACTGAATACCATACATAAGTATCTACATCTTCGATCACCTTGAAGAATCCCGATACTTGCTACACGTGGTTCTCTACTCTATTCAAATACCTATAACTCCTCAAAACTTAGACCCTGTGTTTCTACGAAACACATGTCTAAGAACTAGAGAAGTTAAAAGTAAACAGAATATAGTATGAGGACCAACCCCTCTGTCCTAATGGACACTGGACAACATACAATACTCTGTATAAGTCCGCTGAGTCTAACAACTCTTTCACTGTGTGTCGTAGGTTGAAAACTGTACTTATAGTTAAGAAGAATTACACCGCTGTTTAATGCTCCTTACCTAACCATCCACTGATATAGGTAAATGTCATAGACATAATATCAAAAGGTATATCTCACTCTATGAAAATAGACGTACAGATATATCAATTTGAAATTGGTGCACAACAGCGGATATTCAAAACCAAATATTTGCCGACCGGCAAACAGCCCAGGTGATCTCCTCAAATATCACCGATTACAACGAATCCCGATATAATGAGGATGATCACCCAATTCCCAATAATTTACTCCCACTCATCATCTGTAAAACCATACAGATGTAAGAATCAAGCCTGGTAAATACATACCCTGGAGCAAGTGTCTAATCGGGAAAATAGTTTTCTTTTAACAGTACACAGTTAAACTGAAACATTGAAGTGTTTCGATGGGGTATCCTGGTATTCCTAGTAATGCCTCTACCATTATCCAGATTCACAACTATAACCGTATAATTCTTTGCCACCTCTCCAAATCCCTTTATATGTTTTTAGTCATTACCTTCTGCACACCCCTTTAGGCCAATTGGTTTTCTTCCCTACTGTTCGGCACCAGCCTATGGTTTGGAAGAAGACTATCCAATAAGCATAATGGGTGTACTGTCCTAGTCCTAGGAGCACTCGCAATGCGAGAGAAGGTGAGGATAAAAGACAACCGAATAAACCTTATTCCTATTTCTCCTGAACCAGAATCCATCCCCGAATTGGAACAAGTTCCTTTCGAGTTCGTATATAACCATACGATGGAGTATCTAATAAACTGTGGATCTTCGTAGTGATACGGAGTGTCTTGGAGAAATACAAAGGTGATTTAGGATTGGCGAAGAAAAACTTGGTTTGGTCGTGAATATCAGTCGCAATTTACTTTGCCCTCTTACTAATCCCTTGCTTTGTCTGAACTTAATACCTTCTGCACACCATCGTTATGCTAATTAGTTTTCTTCATTCCCTACCGGTCGGCACCTGCCTATGGTTTGAAAGAAAACTATCCAATTTGCATAATAGGTGTGCTACCCCTAAACCAAGGAGTACTCGCAAGCTGAGAGAAGGTAGAAGGAAAAGACAACTGAATAGTCCTATTCGTTTTCTCCAGAACCGGAAACCATCCTCGAATTCCTTCGAGTTCGTATCTAACCATACGATGGCTTTGTCCAATGGAAGTGGACATTCGCAGTAATACGGGGTGTCCTGGAGAAAAGGGTAAAAGTAGGAGTGGCAAAGAGGTCTGCAACTCTGACAATCCAAAAGCCAGTGTAAAGAAGGTTCGGTCAACTTGGTCACTGAGTCATAGTCTTAGGGTCGGGTCAATGGTCGCTGCCAGAGAGAGAGAGAAAAGAAACACTCAGCGTGCACTCTAACCAAGATCAGAATGGTTACCAATTTATCTAATCTGGAAACCTCCCACTGTACCTCAAATTCTCCTCCAAACCTGAAAGAAGAATTAGTCGGGGTCACCCGAGGAGTAAACCAACTCATCAGTGGGAATCAGGATCCAACTCTCATCGCATGATAACGTGACGGAATCCGCTCACGGTATTACACTCCAGAAGGTATGCGCATATCTGGCAAGTTTCAGTTCTTTTGAAATTCCAGATGTGATTTTTACCCCATGCTCTTATGACCTTGACTAAGGCCAACAAATCATAAGTCACATGTCAAGTTCTACCCGTCATTGTCCAGGTTGATTTGAACCCACCCGTACAAGCCCTTGACTAAGGCCAACAAGGCTATACGACTGTCCCAAACCAACGCATCTATCTATGCAGCATATGAATACCCAATAGCTACCAAACACTGTGCCTTGACTAAGGCCAACAAACACAGCTTGAATACTATTGACTACCCATATGAAACGACGGAGGGCTACGAATGGTTTCTGGCGAAAACCTTTAACGTAGTGAACTTGATATCGTTGAAGGAACGGATAGCTTTTTAGAAAATATAGTGACGAAAACCTTTACTAAAGAGGTCACTCCCGGTGAAGGGATCTCGGCTCTTTCCCCGTCGAATGGGGTGCTGGATATTCATAACCGAATATCACTGTGCAAAGCAAAAGTAATCGGCTATAGTGAAGTTAATGCCCTGACGCAAACTTCTGTCCAAGGGGTCACTCCCGGTGAAGGGATCTCGGCCCTTGCCTCGTCGACTGAGGAGCAGGATATTCTAAATGAATACCACGATGCAAAACAAAAGTGAACGTCCTTGCAATAACAGCTTTTTGAAAAGTGTTCCAACAACATCAGATTAGGTTTGTTTATCTTGCATTGATCCGAATCAATGCAATCCCATCAATTGATCACACCACAAAGAACGAAAATATACTGACGTACGTATATGCCATCCGCATTCGCCACTGGGTCCCGTCATCACCCGTAGGTTAGCTAACTAACGGCAGAGCGGGGACTGGACTAGCGCGGATGAAAAACATATACAACATCTACTAATATATATACCAATATATAGTATTTCGCTTAAGGCGTGAATAAAATGCAACATCACAGAAATGTACAGCATCACAGAACAATACAGATATCTGGGATCCCCGGGTTTCACAGAGCCACTACTGAAACCCGACGTTCCCCTGGTCGTGTGGATAGCCTGTGCAATGAAATCCTAGACCCCTACGGGCGTGGCAAGTTACCCGCCAAAACCTGAAGCGAAGCAGCCCCCTTCAGCACCGTGAATGGACCACCCAGCACTTCACGGAATCCGGCAACTTGGGCACCCCTCCTGGGTCAACCTGTACCCCCTACGAGTGCGTCGAATAGCCCGCCAATCCTGGAGTGAAGCCCCCTCCGTCCCAATACCATGAGATGCGGGCTTGTTGCCTTCTAGAACCCGGCTATCCGTGCACCCCTCCGCGGGGTAACCCTAGTACAGAAAGTAAAATATACATACAACGGGTACATCGACCGCAACCAGGTCGTGCCCCAAAAGAATAATACAAACAGGCAGTGACGGCAGTCTACAGGTCGGACGCTCTCCCCGCAATATCAAATGTACATAATACAACCACAACGTACTAGCATTGCATCCAGGCTATCCCCCACGACCGATCCGCAACAACACAGCAAATACATAGAACATCAACGTGAAAGTCACGTTCGCAAATCCGTCTAACCGGGCTATAGCAGTTAGACCGGATTTACCGATCGAGTGACATTCACGGTCGCAGATATAATGTAAATACTGAGAAAAATGTGTTTAAAATTTTCCGATTGATCAAACAATTAACAAGTGGGCCCCAAAGAAAACTGTAGCACTCACAGAAATAATTGGCCCAACTTTAATATTCCAAAACCCCTAAAATAAGCCCAGAAGCCCACTGGAAAAATACGAAGCAATGACCCCACCAACTTGCGGCGGAACCGCGTCAACAAGGGGGTTCTTGCCGCGGTTCCGCGCTCTACTTGAGGGTTCATTGTCTCGTTTTTTCTCAGAGTTCTTAGAACTCCCTGCACATCATTCTGAGATCACCTGAAAAATTTTTAGAGACCAAAAAATTTCAACAGAAACTGATGTGAACTAAAATTGTAGATTTTGGAATTTTGGTCGATCGGAAATGCAAAACACATCAAACGAAGCTAGACGAAGTTAATGGCGAGGCTCTGATACCACTGTAAGTGCACGGCGGCGCCCCGGCCGTCAATCCGACGCCGGAATGCGGAAGCGGTGATAAACTTTAATTTTTGCGGACTTTGCAAACCGGCACCACCGCGCACTAAACTCCAGATCGTGACCATTAACAAGTCTAAGCTACTAACAAGAAAGGGAAGAGATGTACCGACTGATCCGAGTCCTCCGGTCTTCATCTCCACTCCGATCTCCTCGCGGGATCTCCGTCCGTCTCCTCCTCGTCGGAAAGGGCACCACATCGCCTGTAGCTTTTACGGGCTCCCACCTCAATACCGAGGCAACTCGGGCGCGAAGCTGGCGAATCGACGCGTCCAAGATTTGCTGTAGAATAGAGTAGAATAGCTGTCTCTTTGGGGTTTAGGAGGTTGCCAATTTGGAGGGATTTTTCACAAAGATATTCATGGATCAAAACTTGATGAAGAATGGAGCCTCCTAGCAAATGAGCTCGGCCAAAAAAAATATAAAGTGCTCTGTGGAATTAAGTATGAAGAGTGCACCAATGAAACCATGTAAAAGGAAATTTCCCTTTACAAAGCAACAGCGCACACACACACAAATGGGGGGGGCCCACGAAATTAGCAAGGAAAAAGCCACACAAAGAAATAAATCCTTTTTGCATATCATCCTCCAGCACACTCCATTAATTAATCCACTAAAATTAAAACCCCACTCCAATTTTCCACAGTGGCCGGCCCATCACTAACCCATACCCAATCATGTCAAAATAAATGCAAGGGATGGAGCAAAGGATAATGATGCTATCATATCAATCTTTTTGCAATAAAACCCTCCACAAAGTGTTATTTGCAAACTTGCAAATAACCCCCTCCATCGGAAAAGTCCGGCCGGGAAAGAACAAACGAAAACCGGCCGGAACGGAATGCAAACTGGCAACTCAAGAAAACTGGTCCCGTAATAAATTACAGGAAAACCCCGATACTGTGCATACACACCCGCATCTGTATTCCGTCCGGATACAAATGCAAAGAGACAAAACTACACTATCAAATACTAAGATCCGGCTTAAGCCAAAGCCGGCTAGTAAAAACCGTCCGATCACGATCCGTGCAATACCGCACGTATCTGATCGAACCCTGCCATATCTCCATACGGCCTCTACAGCGTTTCGCCCGAAAGCTGAGTAACTGAAAGTGTGGTGGACTCTAAAGACTCGTCAATACAATGGCTGTGGATTTAACCACTAGCACGTCAGAGGTATAAGCCAATACGTAACGGGCCACCAGCTATTGACTAAAAGGGACGTCGATGAGCGAACTCATCCTGACACCCTACTGAGCCTGTCAGTGACAATATCCGTACAGTTCGGTCCGTTCGTCTATGAGCATCGCATGTCGGGCCTAGGGGGTGGGTAAAAGTCAGACCCCCAAAAGCGGTACAAGTCGTGTCGGAGTGTAGCCCAGAACACCCTGAGATACTACTGGAATACCTACCAGTAAATCTCCTGCCTTGGCCAAGGACTTCGTGTAATGGCTCTCCTAGACACTGCGCGACCTCACCCCCAATACCGGGAGAGACGAACCCCCGAAGATCCGCTCACTGCCTCCATGTGGCTCGGGACTGTACCCAACTAAAACCTGTTTGCACGACTCCTTTGAGCCGTGGTAGGGTAGTAATCAAAGCACAGTGGGAACTCACACGAGACAAATGACGATCCCCAGGCCGATGAACTAACCTGTACACATGTCACCTGGGAACTGCTATCTGACGTCAGGTATAAGACCAACTAGCATGTTCCCGGCGAGTCCTGTCCGGTGTACTCATACCCCAATGAGCACCTGTATACATCTTAGGTGAACCAACTGACACCAGTGGCCTGTGAGACCGGCCACCGCCCCTCGTCGGGGTCTCGACTGTATACACTAGTCTACTCTGGAGAATCGATGCCCTGTCTCGAAACTCCCACGACTAGGGACCTTTTAAGGATGTGCTTATAGACTCCAGCTCTCACTTATATGATCGCCCTCATACTGCTGGCAGCCAAGCAAGAATCCTAGGGGCTCTATCAACGTGCAATAGTGACCTGTCAGGTCACCTAAAGCAGTACACGATGATAAAGGTAAACCAGATAGCAAACTATCATCTCGAGTAAGACTGTCGTACCGGGATAGGTCCTCCCTCAATCATTGCAATCACGTGCCTGTGATCCAATAATTAACTCTGAGGGCACTATCTCCAACATACCCAACTAAAATCTGTTTGCACGACTTGTTTGAGCCGTTGTACGGTAGTAATCTAAGTACAGTGGGAACTCACACGAGACAAATGAAAATCTCATATCAAAGGACTAACCTGTACTCATTCCACAAGATAAATTTCATATGCCGATAGGTATAATACCATCTAAAAGTTCTTGGCGAGTCCGTCCGGTGTACTCACTTCCAGTGAGCACCTGTATACTATCTTAGGTGACTCAACATCAATGGCTTGTGAGACCGTCCACCATCCATCGTCTAGGTCTCGAAAAGTATACACTAGTCTACTCCGGAGTATCGATACCCAGTCACGATACTCTCTCGACTAGAGACATTTAAAGATGTGCTTATGGACCACCCAGCTCTCACGTATATGATCGCCATCATAAAGCTGGTAGTCAAGCAATAATCCTATGGGTTTTATCAAAACATATACACATAATGATAAAGACAAACTAGATAGCATACTATCATCTCGAGAAAGATTGTTCTACCTGTATAGGTCCTCGTTCAATTATCATAATCGCCTATCTGCAATTACAATAATTGTCTTGAGGGCACTATATCCAACAATCTCCCACTTGCACTTGAGACCAATTATTGCGGTATCGCATACTCACAGCTCGTGTGCTACCAAATACCCAACTTCTCTACTAGTCAGTTTCTCAAAACTCATTTCGAGAAATATACGTGTTCGAGAAATAGTCTCAGTGAGTAGATCCACTCCAATGTTTCTATCTTTATCTCTCTATATATCAATTTCGCGGAGAACGATTATCTCCCGAAGTGAGCGATACATGTATTATAACTTGTCTGGATATCTGATGGGACCTTGTTCATAACATGAACACTAAATCCAACAAGCTTCTTAGAATGTATCCATTGCTGATGTAATCAACACCCAGCGCCATGACCACCTCAGTATCCAGCTTGGAAAACTATCCAACATACTGCACCTCAGAAGAGGGTAAACTTATAACTCTGATAGCTACTCTGTCATCCAGGCCTCTATGGAAGCATAAACCGGTAACCGCCTCCTGCAGGAGACTGCCATTTATATATCAAGAACATCATCATATGTTCTAAATTGCTTCCCAATATTTCTCCAGGATTGGATTAATATATTCTTATTGCGGCTAGTGCAAAAGCAATATCTGGTGTGGTACTTGAAATCTCATGATTGACTCAATTGCCTAAGCAAATGATATGTCAATCATGCAAATCTCTCTCCTCATCAGTCTAGAAGACATATTTTTAGAGAGGATGGCTCCCTCATCTGCGGGTAAACCACTACGCCAGGAGTCGTCCATTCTAAAATACTTTAGAATAGTATTAAGGTACCCGAATTGGGACACTTCCCAAATCTAGATCTAAAACCATAGATCTAGTCACTAGAATCCCTGCTATTTTATCCTGATCCTACGTGATAACCACAGTAAAACCGATCATAACATAGGAACATCAATTCCTATCAGGAGTACGTCATCCAACAAACCGATCATAACACAGGAACAATGCCAAGTAGTTACTTTATGACATGAACACGAGTACTTGTCTTTACACATACTTATATTATTACCTTTACTGTTGCTCGATGTTATCGTGTTACTGTTATTATTATTGTTGTACCGTATGACCTAGGAGATAGTCATGCATTCAGTTTCTACTCGGTGATATCTTCTACTCATGAGTTGGCAACTCACCCCCGTTGTGCCACAGTTTTCTTGCAGGTTCCGTTCCCCTCCGAAAGACGCGACGAAGACGCGATGAACGTCTTTCCTGAAATTCGGGACAGATGCTAATTGGTGCTAACCGTCTACCTCTTCGAAGATGCCAAGTTGATTTATGGCACTATGTATCGAAGGTTTAAACGGATGCGACCGATGTAGCAGACTTCGTTAGATTCTCCCTCGTTTGAAGGGTTTTTGATTGGGGGGATGCTCTTCCCTGCAGGCGCAAGCCCCTGCAGTTAATTACGCCACCGCATCGCGGTAACAACTTTCTCCTTCTCCAGATGGTCACTTCGTATCGTGGGTGTTTGTTTTGTGTTTGGTTGCCCGTGGATTGTATACGGAGACTAATTTATATTGTCGCCCATAGGGCGTGGACTAGTCCAAATCCGTATCTTTCTTAGATTTGGGTTTTGGGGGGTTGGGTTTAAGGATACGTTAGTCTCATTTGAGACTAAGATCAACTTAAACGTTTGTTAAGGATACGCTAGTTTAATTTTAGACTAAGATCAACTTAACGGGACCATTTAGATCGGACAAGAGAGCATTTGGGCCCTATTGTTTAGTTTAGGGACATTGCGGTCGATTAGTTTAAGGACATTATGGTCCAATGCTAGTTTAAGGACATTATGGTCCAATGTTAGTTTAAGGACATCTCGGTCGGGGTTAAGGACATCATAGTCTATGGGTTTAAGGACCCCAAAGTTCAATGTTAGTTTTAAGACATCACGGTCGAGGTTAAGGATATCATAGTCCATGGGTTTAAGAACCCCACAGTCCGTTATTAGTTTTAAGACATCACGGTCGAGATTAAGGACATCATAGTCCATCGGTTTAAGGACCCCACAGTTCGTTGTTAGTTTTAAGACATCACGGTCGAGGTTAAGGACATCATAGTCCATGGGTTTAAGGACCCCACAGTCCGTTGTTAGTTTTAAGACATCACGGTCTAGGTTAAGGACATCATAGTCCATGGGTTTAAGGACCCCACAGTCCATGAAATGTGTGGTTGTCGGGACCCATCACCACTTTGAAGACGTTGCGGAATTACAAAGACAAATATCAAAGGAGTGAAGAGATGTACCCTTGAACCAAGGTGGATTAAATGATTTGTAGTCCAATTTGGAACTAAGATCAATTAATTATATTATGAGCACATTGGCTCAGTTAAATCTGAATTGAGGACTTATGGCCAACTTGGGCTAAGTCCAATTAGATCTGAAGTGTTGGCCCTTTGTTGGACCATTAGACATTTGTCTGGTTTCAGCCCACATTATTTAGCAATGCTAAACAAGAGTTTGAGGGCTTTGGTAACATTTTTTATCTTTGATTGAGCAGTAGACATTATGGCTCTGAATTTTACTCAATTTTGAGATTCAGTTGAAGGGAAGACTTTTGCCTCTGGAGAATTAGCCGATTTGGCTAAAAGTAGTGTTAAACACTAGAGAACAACAGTGTTAAACACTAGAGATAGAATTCTCAAATTAGTGTTAAATACTAAAAGACAATCAGTGTTAAACACTGGAAATATAATCCCCAATTTAGTATTAAACACTAGAACATGACAGTGTTAAACACTGGAAATAAAGTTTTCAAATTAGTGTTACACATTAGAAAACACCAGTGTTAAACACTGGGAATAAATCCTTTAAATTAGTGTTAAACACTAAATAGGAATGGGTAACGTATGGCCACGCGAGGACACCCAGAGGTGGGACCAGATTCTTTTTACTTTGCTTTGCAAATAAGTGTTAAAACACTTTTTCATCTTTTGAGCATCACGCGTTGACACGTGATGGAGATTTATGCACTGATCATTAAAGTACTTGTTAAGGGGTCACGTGGGGACACGTGAGAGCGCCCAAAGCTCATATTTCCTTTGCTTTTTCTTTCTGTGTTTTGTAGGTCACGTGAGAGCACGTGAGGCATTGCCTCAAAGCTTATTTCTTCTCATTTTTCGGGATCTTTTCAGGGGTCACGTGGGGACACCTGACCTTAGTCTTTTGCATGCATGGAGATCTTTCAAGGCTCTTTATTTTTTAAGAATTAAATTCTCTGTAGGGTTAAACCCTAGTTATGTTTTAGAGGAATTAAATTCCTATTTGAAAGAATTAAATTCTTATATAGGGTTAAACCCTAATTTTCTTTAGAGGAATTAAATTCCCATATATGTAAAAGAATTAAATTCTTGTGTAAGGGTGAAACCCTAATTTCATTTTAGGAGGAATTAAATTCCTGTAAATCTAAGAGAATTAAATTCTTAATTAGGGTTAAACCCTAGTTTTGTCCATCTTGAAGGAATTAAATTCCTATAGTTATAGGAGAATTAAATTCTCAGATAGGGTTTAAACCCTAATTTCATCTTGAAGGAATTAAATTCCTGTAAATTGGGAGAATTAAATTCTCAGATAGGGTTTAAACCCTAATTTATCTTGGAGGAATTAAATTCCTATAAATTTAGGAGAATTAAATTCTCTGAACTCAATTTTCTCTCTAAGTTTTGGATCTGCATAGCAAAATCTCAACCAGATGAGAATTAAATTCTCAACCTATGGGGAGATTTGCTTATGCAGATCTTCAAGTAGAGAAAGAACTAAGTTCTTTTTTGCAGAAGAGTTAAACTCTTAGATTTTGAGAATTAAATTCTCTGTTTGAAGTTTTGATCCCCTTTCTTTTCTCACCTAGGGTTTTCTTTGTTGAGAATTAAATTCTCCTTTCTTTTCTCTCTGAAATTTCAAGATTCCAAAATTCTATATTTTTCTTCTCCTCTTGGCTCCTATTTATAGGAGAAGGAAAAGAATCAATTTGTTTAGTAAATCTTTCATTGAAAGATTTTGTTTGTTTTTATAATTAATATGATCGTTTAGATCATTCAGTGAATTTTAATCACCGTTGGATTTTCAATCCAAAGATATTCTCTTTGTTATTTTCGGTGAGATTTAGGGAAATCTTTCCTTGTCTAAGATTTTTCCATAAATTGGTGATTTTTAATCACCCATGGATTTTTAATCCAGTGATTCCCTATAACCCTTTTCTATTTGGAAAGATTTAGAGGAATTTAGAATTTAATTCTATTAAACTGTAAGGCTTTCAAAACCTGTCATGTGTGGGCACGTGACCCCTGGTCACGTATGGGCACGTGACTCCCAATTAAGTCATTTCCTCAGCCGCTTGTTTTCATTTCTGTTTTAACCATCACGTGTCAACACGTGACCATTGGTCACGTATGAGCACGTGATACCTCATTGAGGTAATTCCTGATTTTTAATCAGGGAACGTGACCCTTTGTCACGTGTGAGCACGTGACCCCTAATTGGGGTCTTTTCTCAGCTGCTTGTTTTCGTTTCTTCCTGCTTAGAGTTTTAACTATCACGTGTCAACACGTGACCCTTGGTCACGTGTGAGCACGTGATACTCCATTGAGGTAATTCCTGATTTTTAATCAGGGAAAAAATTCCCCCACAGCGTTGCTCTCACGTGTCTGCACGTGAGTGCAACGCTGTCACTTTTGTGACCGTTGGATCTGTCTAGGGAATCGGGGAGATGAAACGTTTCCATCACATCTTATAAATGCCAGTGTCCCTTCAGAAGCACCTCCAATTTGCTCATCTCTTTCCCTGCAAACTTTTTCCTTTTGAGAATTTAATTCTCCTTTTCAGAGCTTAGTTTTTTGCTTCAAAAATTTTCCAGAGTTTAACTCTGTTGAAAGATTCCCTTTCCTCAGGTAATAATCTTGAACGAATGAAGATCTTTTGCAGAAATCGCTATTGGATTTTAAATCCAGAACAAGGGTTTTTTCCCTTTAACAAGAACACACACATTTTTTTAAAGTTCTTTAAAAAGAAAACCCTTCAATCCTTAAGCAACAAACCTTTCTAGGGTTTCTCTGATTTTCAGGGGTTAACGATGTTGTTTGTCTTTTCCATGGAATTCAATTCCTTCTCAAAAGCTTTGGCTCTGAAAAATGTCTCTGGGAATTTAATTCCCCTTTTTTTCAAAAGGAATTTAATTCCTATGAAGAACTCAGTTCTTCCCAGAGAACTCCTTGGGATTTTATTGCCCTAAGTTGTCTTTTTGCAACTAAGAAGAAGAAGTTTGCAGTGTCTCTTTCTGGGAATTTAATTCCTTTGATTCTATTTGATTTGTTGCAGAGTCCAAGATGGATTTTTCTTAAGGGAATGTGTAGGGTCATTTGAAATCCACTGTTTATTTAATGAGAATCTTCCTTTTGTCTCATTGTAATTGCTTTGCCTCATCATTAGCAAGCCGTCATCTTGATTTTGTGGGACCCATATGTTTTGTAACCAATGGTCCCATAAAATGAGTCCTCTGTCGCTGTCTTTTTATATATACATATATTTATAATCATATATATATATACACTGTTGGCTTCGCTTTAACAGTTTCCCCTTATTTTATTTCAGGCACAATGACTTCCGTTCCGTACTTTCCTTTCACTCGCTCGGAGGCCGCTTTTCCTCAGTCGCCATCTGATGAGGAAGTGATGGCGATGATCAGGGTTCATGACCCGAACTACACCAACTTGCTTTTGTGGGAGACTTGGTATGGTCACATCATCCGTGGTCGCCGAAGTTTCCTTTGCGAGATACCAACGGAGCCCACCTATTCGTTCCTACCGATGGATCCTCCAAGGACTGTTTTCGCCGTAGAGATGCTGAATTGGACCCCTATGGGGTGGCTTGAGCCTTCAACGACTGGTATTCCGAACCATCCGATCCCGGCAATCGATATTTTAGGGCGCCGCATTTGCCAGGGCGAAGCCCAACCATGGGGGCAGATTTACAAAATAGGGCTTACCCCTCGACATCCCACGGGCTACCTTCTTTAGGCTCGCTACATCTAGTTCACCCATCGCGCGCGACTGCAGAGGGTTGGGCTTTATCAAGCGATATATGCGTCTCTCTTCCACTACCAATCTCCTTACGTCTGGTGGGTTAAGGCTTTCTTGAACCAGTGGAATCTCCCCACTAACACTTTCCTCCTAGGGGAACACGAAGTTTCGATTTCCTTGGAAGAATTTCGCGAGATCTCGGGGCTGCCAATCAGGGGGACCCTTTATGAGGAATTGCTGCCTCCCGACGAGTACGTCTTTGAGACCTTGCCCGCAATGCTTGACGGCCTGTCTACCAAGAACGCCGTCCGACACAAGCGCCTGAGTTTGATCAAGGCCCTGGGCATCTTTGACAAACTGTTTACAGAATCTGAGGAGCAGGGCGTCACTTTTAAGAGTTTTATCGCTTGCTTCCTTCGCGAGGGTGTCCTATCGAAGACGTCTCCGAAGTTTGCGAACATTAATGACCCCTTTGGGTTTGGTTTGAACCGGCGGCCGACTAAGGAAGAGGATCTGCCGCAGTATTACATCCCTATCATGTCGGCGGTATCTTTCGAATCTATTGCAGCTCCCAGCATGGATGATGAGACTTTCTTTGTGGGTTTTATCAGCGTCTGGCTCAGCTGGTTCGTTATCCCCCTGCATCGCCGCTTCATGAGAGCCTCGGTTATCTACCCTGCTCATTGTATCGCTGAGGGGACACGGCTAGCCGTAGGCATCCCAGCGCTAGCGCATCTTTATCATGGGTCAGGCACCGCGGCTAATACCTCAACTCCAGGTGTGGATGTGGTAAATTTCTCTCTTCATTACTTCACGTTTTGGATTGAGATGCACGTGTTGGGGGCCTTTGCTGCGCACCAGAGACCCGAATTTTATGATGCCTACACTTTTCCGCGACTCATGCGGCTGGTGGGTGCTTATGCTCCTGACCAGACTCAGTCCGGGGTTATTCGCGTGTTGATTGCTCCTTGTGCTAGTACGGGCGGATTGGTATTCGTTGATCGGGCCCTATCCTCTCCTTCAGGTCCAATTCAACAACTCCACGACTTGTCGAAAGAAGGGGCACCTTCTCTGAAGCCTAGGGAGGCCATGCATCTGTACGCGATCGGACCAGGTTATCTGGTATTTCGTCAGAACAGTGCGGCCCTCTTTATGCGGTACAACCCATACCGCTTCGCCCGGCAACTTGGATATGATCAGGGCGTCCCTTTCGAGGCATTTACAGTTGCGCCCAGCCTATCACTTGAAACTGTTTGTGATGCTGCTCATCATTTCGTGAGGCTGAACACTGGTTCTTACTTCATGATTCCTGAAGCTGACCACATTCCCCGATGTGTGGGATCCTTCACGGGCTGGTACCTTCATCGGGTCAGTCCGATTATTGCTGAGGAGAAGAGGGTGCTTCTTGGATACGGTGCTCCTATTCCGGTTCAGGCCACGGGAGTTCCGCCACGACCGCGTGCACCGGTTCGCTTTCCCCTTAGGGACACCAGTGTTGCGCTTAATCCGGGGGAGTCGGAGGTGGACCTCACTCCTGCCATTGGTATGTCATTGGGTACCTGGGCTCAGTCGAGGGGTAAAAGGGTGCTAGTAGCAGTACCACCGCCCGCATCCTCGACGATGGCCGTGTCGTCCCCGGTCGCAGCACCAAGCGAGGGCGTTGGGAGTGAGGGCGTTGGGGGTGAAGTAGGTCAGCGTCGTGCCAAGGCTTCACGGGGGAGGAAACGGTCGTCCTTGGCGGTCGGTTCTGGATCCAAGCGATGGAGGAGGACGGCTACTAATCTGCTCGACTCTGTAGTAGAGTCTGAGCCCATTCTTCAGGACTAACCATTGGCTATGCAAGAGTCGGATGCTGGCCTACTTTTTCCGAGTTCAACTGCCGAGGAAGCCGTACAATTGGCTAAGGCTATAAGACGTTCTCAAGACGAGTCGGAGAACGTAAGGATTCCGAAGAAGCCTTATCCCGCCGTCATCTTTTACGAAGACCATCCGTGGATCCGGCGACGATTCATCGGCCGTTTGGAGGAATGGGCCGAAAGGGCCCTTAAACAGGCTGTTTCGGAGGACGCCGCGGACGCGCTTTCACTGTGGACCGGCGGCCACGAGTCCACCCCCGGACCTCGGCGAGCACACCTCCTTGAGAAGGAGCGTCGGCTTGAACAAGCCATACTGAAGGCTTCCTTGCGCATCGGTATGTTCCTGTATTTCTTTATAATACTTCATATTGTCTGCACGTGTATATATGTATTCTTATCCTTGTGTGAATTATGCAGAGACTTCAACGATGGCGGAGGCTCTAAGACGTGTTCTGACCGTAGAGCCTGCTGACACCCCCAGTGAAACACCGCTCAGTGTGGAGGGGGTTGATGAAACTGTCCCTCTTACGATAGAGCCTCCTGCGGTGGCTCCTGCTCCCAAAGCACTCGCTTCCTCGGGAGAGGCACCTTTGGCAGTCGCTGCCTAATGGATCTCTCTGAGGGCAGCCCAGAGGCTAGGATGGAGGTAGTCAAGGCTACCGTCCTTTCGTTGGAGCCCGCAGCGGCAGCCGCTGCTCCTCATTCCGAAGCCGCTGCACCGACCCGCGTCTCCAATATTGTGCCCGAGGTCGCGGCGGAAGCCGTTGAAGCTGCTATCCCTCCAGCTCAGAATGGGAGGAGCGTCGAAGGTAACCTTCTATATTTTAAATTAGTAATCATTCCATTATCTGAACTCTTTTGTTTTTTCAGAATTGCGCGGATTGGCGGCTTCTATTGCTGACTTGTCTCCCAGGCAGTCTTTTCAGCGCCTGTTGGAGATGGCTGCTTCGCAAGCGATATCTCCTTAGCGCATCGTCCTCTCTTCTGGGAAAGGTTAGTGTTGTCTACCATCTTTTCATAGCATTGCTATTATTTCGCAAAATGACATTGATGTCTTTTACAGTCATGGAGGCCGATGATGAGGTTGAGGTTCTCGAAGGGCCAGGGGAGCCTTCAGCTCCTTCTTGCATGACTGTGGGTAAGTAAAGTCTCAACGTTGTTCCATTTGTTCTTTCCTCACAAGTTTCGCTGACTGTTTATGAATCTGAACAGCCCTGCTGGTTCTCACCGCGCTGGAGTCACGCATCGCCATGCCACCCGGCCCCTATGCTCTGAGAGCCTCGGAACGGATGGCCAAGCTAATCCTCGCCTCTCTGTCATCTTTGATCGAGGAGCTTCGTGCTGGCAACGTAATCACGGCCGAAGCATTTGCTGCTGAAGCTAACGGCTCTCTTCCCTTTCTTGCCACCTATCATAGCGAAGCAGTGGTGCAAGTCTGGGTTGAGTTTTACCGGCAGGTGGAGGCTTGCTTGCACGTGCTTGAATGTACCCGCCTTTCTTCGGAGGCTGTGGCTGCGAAGGCGGGCTTGCGGGGTCTGATAGAGCGGTGCACAACGAACATGGTGTCGTGCGAGAAGAGGCTCGGCCGCAAGTTTTCGGAGAGGGAACTGGCTTCGAAAGCGCTGATAGAGCTTCGGGCCAACCTTACAGCCAAGGCTAACAAAGCGTATGAACTTTGGCGAGTGCTTCAAGAGGCCATCAAGGAGGTGGTGGCTATCGACAAAGCCGCCGCGTTCACTAGTGAAAGGGTTGAGGCTTACAAGGCTACTGAGAAAGAGCTCGAAGGCCGGCTTGCCTCATATCAGGCCCAGCAAGCTCAGGCGGAGGCCCGTCTTTTGGCGATACTGAATCATGAAGGCGAGGCCCAGCGAAAGAGAGATGAGCTGACCAATCTGCTAAATCGCCCGCCGACTTGAAGACTTGTAAATATATTTTTTCTTGTTCTTTCTTTGTATATACTCCTGAATAAGAGTATATTTTTTTGTTTCTTTCACGAATTGTACTTTGTATTCATTTTGATTCATGAATAAAAGACATATTTTTCTTCACGATGGTGTGTCCCTTTTTATCGAATGTATTCTGTGGATAGTCTATCTCAGTTTCTTTGCAGGACAATGATGGCTTAGGATTCAGGGTTAAGATCTGCCTCCTAAGACTTTTCAACTTTATGAGCCGTGAGGGTCTCATAAAGAATTTTCTCCCTACCGGTCGAGAGGATCCCGCAGGTGTAATTTCTCCTTAAGAATCGTGAGGATTCCTAAGTGTGTTTTCTTTTGAAAGTCGTAAGGATCTCACAAGAGAATTTTCTCCCTTACGAGTCGTGAGGACCCGCAAGTGATGGGTGAAGTTGCCCTTATCCGCATTTCATGGAGTCGGGAGTTTCTCTGGATGCTTCCCACGGGTTCACTACCGTGTTCTGCGAGGACCAGGATCCGCTCTGAACGTTTCCCACGGGGTCAGAGTTGACATTTTCTGCGTTCCACGTGACCAGGAATTTTCCTCTAGATGCTTCCCATGGGTTCACTACCGTGTTCTGCGAGGACCATGCTCCGCTCTGGATGCTTCACACGGGTTCACTGCCGTGCTCTGCGGGGACTAGGATCCGCTCTGGACGTTTCCCATAGGGTCGGGATTGACATAAGCCGCGTTCTACGTAACCAGGAATTTTGCTCTGGATGCTTCCTACGGGTTCACTGCCGTGTTCTGTGAGGACCAGGTTCAACTCTGGATGCTTCATACGGGTTCACTGCCGTGCTCTGCGAGGACCAGGATCCGCTCTGGACGTTTCCCACGGGGTCAGGATTGACATAAGCCGCGTTCTACGTAACGAGGAATTTTGCTCTGGATGCTTCCCACAGGTTCACTGCTGTGTTCTGCGAGGACCAGGCTCCACTCTGGATGCTTCACACGGGTTCACTGCCGTGCTCTGCGAGGACCAGGATCCACTCTGGACGTTTCCCACGGGGTTAGTATTGACATTATCCGCGTTCCACGTGACCAGGAATTCGCTCTGGATGCTTCCCACGGTTTCACTGCCGTGTTCTGCGAGGACCAGGCTTCGCTCTGGATGCTTCAAACGGGTTCACTGCTGTGCTCTGCGAGGATCAGGACCCTATCTGGATGTTTCCCACGGGGTCAGGATTGACATTATCCGCATTCCACGTGACCAGGAATTTTCTCTGGATGCTTCCCACGGTTTCACTGCCGTGTTCTGCGAGGACCAGGCTCCGCTCTGGATGCTTTACACGGGTTCACTGCCGTGCTCTGCGAGGACCAGGATCCGCTCTGGACGTTTCCCACGGGGTCAGGATTGACATAAGCCGCGTTCCACGTAACCAGGAATTTTGCTCTGGATGCTTCCCATGGGTTCACTGCCGTGTTCGGTGAGGACCAGGCTCCACTCTGGATGCTTCACACGTATTCACTGCCATGCTCTGTGAGGACCAGGATCCACTCTGGACGTTTCCCACGGGGTCAGGATTGACATAAGCCGCGTTCTACGTAACCAGGAATTTTGCTCTGGATGCTTCCCACGGGTTCACTGCCGTGTTCTGCGAGGACCAGGCTCCACTCTGGATGCTTCACACGGGTTCACTGCCATGCTCTGTGAGGACCAGGATCCGCTCTAGACGTTTACCACGGGGTTAGGATTGACATTATCCACGTTCCACATGACCAGGAATTTGCTCTGGATGCTTCCCACGGTTTCACTGCCGTGTTCTGCGAGGACCAGGCTTTGCTCTGGATGCTTCACACGGGTTTAATGCCATGCTCTGCGAGG
Organism: Agapanthus africanus; assembly: GCA_030015575.1. Classification (NCBI taxonomy): domain Eukaryota; kingdom Viridiplantae; phylum Streptophyta; class Magnoliopsida; order Asparagales; family Amaryllidaceae; genus Agapanthus; species Agapanthus africanus. The sequence continues at coordinate 434,842,744 of JASDDO010000008.1, read as the reverse complement.
ACCAGGATCCGCTCTGGAAGTTTTCTATGGGGCCAGGATTGACATTATCCGCGTTCCACGTAACCAGGAATTTTGCTCTGGATGCTTCCTACGGGTTCACTGCCGTGTTCGACGAGGACCAGGCTCCGCTCTGGATGCTTCACACGGGTTCACTGCAATACTCTGCGAGGACCAGGATCCGCTATGGATGTTTCCCACGGGGTTAGGATTGACATAAGCCGCGTTCTACGTAACCAGGAATTTTGCTCTTCTTCCGTATTTCGCGGAGTCAGGGTTTGACTCTCGGTCATCTGTGCGCCGCCGAGTCATGGAACTGGGAGTTGCCGCTGTTCCACTTTGCTTGATGTTGTGTCTGTTATAATGAGATTAATGTTGAGATGATCTCCAGGCTATCTGTGAACCGTTGAGATTTGGTTTTTTCTTCTGATGAAGCCTGGGGAGGAAAGGTATGATTCCCTCTTTGTTTGCGTCCCTGGGTTGTATACAGGGATTGATGTGATATCACCTGTAGGGCATAAATTTCATTTCATTTTTTTATTTCTTTCCGCGATGCTCTATCATTTCAGCTTTTATATCGCGAAGGTTGCGATTGCCCAATCATTTCGGCTATTTTTCACGGTGCCCAATCATTTCGGCTATTTGTTTTATTTTTACTCGCTGCTTTTTATTGCGAGTTGCCCAATCATTTCGGCTATTTTGCATGCATAAATTTTTACTCGCTGATTTTGTTTGCAAGTTGCCTCATCATTTCGGCTATTTCGTATGCATGTGTGGCTTGCTGGCTCTTTGCTGCAAGCTTGGAATTAGACACCGATTTCGGCATCAACACCGCTACAACTGGGATGTTGCCAGGAGCGAATCATCATTTTCCTTTGTCGATGTCGAACAAAGATGGCTTAGTGATCAGGGTTAGGATCCTGTTGACTAAGGCTTTTGACTTCATGAGCCGTAAGGGTCTCATAAAGGTATTTCTCCCTGCGAGTCGTGAGGATCTCGTATGTGCGGTTTCTCCTTAAGAATCGTGAGGATTCCTAAGTGCATGTTCTCCTGTAAGTCGTAAGGATCTTACAAGAGTACTTTCTCCTTATAAATCGAGAGGGCTTATAAGGGTTGTTCACCATGTAGACATATCCCTAGTCACGGATGGGACTTTGTTAGGGAAATGTTTATTCGCGCCCGTGGATTGTATACAAGGGTCAGCGGCCCTATTGGAGGTTGTGGGGGCTGCTTAAGAACAGGTTCATATCCCTGTGGCTTAAGACTTTTGAATCTTATGAGCCGTGAGGGTCCCATAAGAGGATTCTCCTTACGAGTCGTGAGGATCTCGTAAGTGTAATTTCTCCTTAGGAATCATGGGGATCCCTAAGTGTGTTGCTTCCTTGTGAGTCGTAAGGATCTCACGTGGGTGGTTTCTCCTTATAAAGTCGAGAGGACCTTGCAAGTGTCTTTTAACGAGATTGTGCCCTTTCGGGTTTTCACAAAACTCGCCGGTAGCCCTGCTGTTTTTACTCACGGAGCCCTTTCGGGTTTTCATCCGTGCCCTTTTTGCTGATGGACATACCGTTTTTTTTTCTTTTTTTTTATTCTAACGAGGTTGCGCCCTCTCGGGTTTTCACAAGACTCGCCGGTAGCCCTGCTGTTTTTACTCACGGAGCCCTTTCGGGTTTTCATCCGTGCCTAATTTGCTTATGGACATACCGTTTTATTTATTTTTTCTCTCTTTTTTTTATTCTTTCTTTTTTTATACCAGCTTTGGGATGCTGCAATTCACCGTAGTTTATCGACATCTCGGTCAACGGATATTTTTAGGACATAATGGTCCGTCGTTAGTTTAAGGACATTTCGGTCCGTTGTTAGTTTAAGGACGTTTCGGTCCGTGGTTAGTTTAAGGACATTTCGGTCCTTTGTTAGTTTAAGGACGTTTCGGTCCGTAGTAAAGGAAGCCGGTTACTACTTATAGAGTTTGGGCTTAGGAAGATAGCGAGCGGACATAGTCGTCGTCATCTATCGTTGACCTAGGCCGTGACTCGTCAAGCGTAGTACTTCTTCACGAAGCGACCGTTTATTGGCCTGAAAGGTCTTTCACCATGCATGTCCATGAGTAGATAGGCCCCACCCTGGTAGACCTTGTCTATGATATACGGGCCTTCATAGTTCGGCTCGAATTTCCCTCGTTTGGCATGATTGGGGATCATAGGTCTTTTGACCACTAGCACGTGTTCGCCTTGGCAGAATGTCCTTTGCCTAGTCAATCTTTCATATGAGCGCGTCATCTTAGCTTTATAAGCCTCCAGATTTTGTTGCGCTATGAGCCGGGTTTCATCAAGGGCGTCGAGCTCCTCAAGCCGAAGGTGAGCATTCTCTTCGTCCGTTAGCTCGTAGTGAACTGCCACTCGTAGAGAGAGTAACTCTACCTCGAGGGGAAGTACTGCTTCTGTACCGAATACCAATGCGTACGGAGTTGTATTCGTGGCCGTTTTGAACGTAGTCCGGTATTCCCAGAGAGCCTCATGCAATCTCTCGTGCCAGTCCTTCTTATTTCGGGACACCGTCTTTTTCACGATCTTCATCAAGGTCTTGTTGAAAGGCTCAGCTAGACCGTTAGCTCGGGGATTATAAACTGAGGAGTATCTCCAGTCTATATTATGTTGTTGTGCGAAGCGGCTGATCTTGTGGCTTCTGTAGGCTGGCCCATTATCGTAGATAATCCGTCGTAGAGTTCCAAACCGATAAATGACGTGTGTCTTGAAGAAATAGAGTATATTCTTGGTTTTCACTTCCCTCAGCGGCACTGCTTCTTCCTATTTGGAGAAGTAATCAGTTGTCGCCAAAATGAATCGATGTCCTCTGAACAATGCTGGTTCGATGGGGCCGATTATATCAGTTCCCCACATTTCGAATGGCCAGCTATCCACTGTCCGATGTAGTGGATTTGCATGCTGATGGATAAAATCCCCGTGGATCTGGCACGAGTGGCACTGCTTCGCGTATTCGAGGCAGTCTTGGATCATCGTGCGCCAATAATAACCCATCCGTTTGATCTTCAGCTTCATTTTCGGCCCGGCTTGGTGAGAACCACAGAGTCCGTCGTGAGTTTCTTGAACGACTCTCTTTGCTTCTTCAGGTCCCAGGCATCTTAACCACAGAGAATCAAATGACCTCTTGTACAGAGTATCATTGACGAAGGCAAAAGACAGAGCTCGTTTCATAAGCTGATGTCTTGAGGACGCATCTTCAGGCGTTCGACGGGATTTGAAGTAGTCTATAAAGACTTCTCTCTAATCCTCAACCGTTTCTTGGTCTTTTACTTGTAGAGCTGCTGGCTTGGTTTCTCCTTTTTCGTCGGACGACTCCGGAGATATTTCTGCCGGTGCGAGAACCCGACGGCTTTGTACCACGATTCTTACGTCATCAAGGTTTTCGTCAGCCAGTTCTTTAGCAAGCTTGGCTAATGCATCTGCTTAGCTATTTTCTGCACGCGGTACACTTTCCAAGGTGTAGGAAGGTATTTGGGTCAGCAGTTGCTGCACCCTCTCGCCGTACCTTACCAACTCTGGCTTGCACGTTTGATAATCACCGTTTACTTGACTAACGACCAATTGGGAGTCTTCGTATATGAGGAGGTTCTCAATCCCCATGTCGATGGTGATCTCGAGACTTGCTATCAAAGCTTCATACCCGGCTTCATTATTTGGCCTCGGCTCTGTTAAGGAGAAGGCAAAGCGCATTATCCCTCCTTGTGGAGTTACGAAGATGAGGCCTACCCCTGATTTGATTATGGGGGTGCTTTGTTTGCGCTTCTTCATGGGAGATTCTCCATCAAAATAAAGTTCCCATCGGGTATCACTCCCGTTAATCGTGTCAAACGCATGCTCATCTGGCAGTTCGCAATTCAGAGAAGAATCAGCAGGTATCGGATGCTCAGCGAGGAAGTCGGCGATGGCTTGGCCTCTCACTGCCTTAAGAGGCTGATAAGTTATTGAGAACTCCATCAGGAGAAAGGCCCATTTAGCGAGACGCCCTGTCAATATGGCCTTTGACATCAAATATTTGAGAGGATCCACCTTCGATATGAGACGGACTTCATGAGCCAACGCATAATGCCTGAGCTTCGTTATCGCGAAGATCAATGCCAGGCAGCGTTTTTCAATAGGAGAGTAATTGCTTTCTGCCCCCAATAGAACTTGGCTCAAATAGTAGAGGGCTCTTTCCTTCCCTTGGTCGTTCTCTTATGCCCATAATGCACTTAAAGAACCTTCAAGGGCGGTTGTATACAGAATGAGAGGCTTTCCTTTGACCGGAGCGGCCAGTACAGGCGGATTCTGTAGGTACTGCTTGATTTCGTCCAGCGCGCTTTGGCATTTGTAATCCCAGACGAACGGGGTTCCCTTCTTCATCAGGCAACTGTAAGGACGTCACTTGCCTGAGAGATTGGCTATAAATCGCCGGATATACACGAGCTTCCCTTGGAGAGACCGCAATTGCTTGAGAGTCCTTGGCGGGGCATCTCCATAATCGCCTTGATCTTTGACGGATCTATCTCGATGTCTCGGTGTTGGACGATGAATCCTAGAAATTTGCCCAAGGAAACCGCGAACGTTCATTTGAGAGGGTTCATTTTCAAGTTGTATTGCCGAAGGCGTTGAAACACGATTCTCAGATGCTCTAAATGTTCCTCGTATGATTTGCTTTTCACCATGAGGTCGTCGATATAGCATTCGACGATTTCATGTATGAGGTCATCGAAAATCTTTGTCATGGCCCTCTGATAAGTGGCACCGGTGTTCTTTAGACCGAAAGGCATCACCTTGTAGCAGAATATACCCAAAGGGGTCCGGAAAGCAGTGTGCTTCTGGTCCTCGGGATGCATCTTTATCTGATTGTATCCTGACGAGCCATCCATGAAGGAGAAGACTTTGTGAGTGGACGTATTATCTATTATCAGCTCGGTGACCGGTACTGGGAATTCGTCCTTTGGACAGGCTTTATTGAGATCCCGAAAGTCCACACATATGCACACTGTCCCATTTTTCTTCATCACCGGGACATTATTGGCGATCCAGTCAGGATACTGAACCTCTTGGATGAAGCCAGAGTCGATCAGCTTCTTGACCTCGGCGTTAATGCTCATCTCAACCTCGAGCCGCATTCTTCTCGGTGCTTGTTTGATTGGCTTGACGTCCGGGGATATTGCCAGTTTGTGGACAGCAATCTTTGGATCTAGTCCTGGCATCTCGGAATAGTTCCACGCGAAGCAATCGTTATGCTGCATAAGCACATCTTTTAGTGTAGCTATCCTTTCTTCAGACAGCAACTCACTGACGAATGTCGGCCGCGGATCACCCGTCGTCCCCAAATCAATTTTCTTGAGATCATCTGCAGTAGTATGTATTCCATCTTCCAGCTCTTTCGGCGCCAGTGGAAACTCTGAGATAACCTCGTCATCATTGTTTTCGAAGCACCAGGGGAAGTCATCTATATCCTCGGGCTCTTCTTTTGATAGCGTTATCACATGACAGGTACGAGCTCGCTTTCAAGACCTATGTTGATCTGGTTCTACTCTTGCTATATGCGCGGCTTTTGGTTCGTGCTTCTGTGGTGGATTTATCCTCTAACTGCTGGATAGAGTGAACTTGCTGAGCTGATATTGGTCTTCGACCCAATTCTTGAATGTGAAGCAGTCTTCGAGAGGATGTCCTATCGCTCGGTGATAAGAGCAATAGTCTGGGTGAGAGATCTCGTTGGCTTGCTTGGGGTGTTTGGACTCCGAAAGCGTAATCATTTGATATTTTATGGAAAGATCAAATATCTTCCGTGTTTTGTTTTGAGGAAAAGAGTATGCTCGACTCATCTTCTTTATAAGAGACGACTCCGGATTGCTCGATTCCCGATCGCGCGGCTTCTTGGTCCCGCTTTGTCGCTCTCGAACGCTTTTCCCGCTCTTTGATTTATTCTTGCCTCTGCGTCGGGCCTTTTGTATGACGGGTTGATAAGGAAGAGCATTGCTGTTCTCCGCGGTTTGTTGGAGGAGGCGCTGCGTCCTGGCTTTTTCGTAAATGGCCATCTCGCGGTTATGGTCATCCTGGATCTTTTGACCCGCTTCCCTTACTAGCCTATCCACTCGTTCTTCAAATGACGGACTCGGCGCTTTGATGACCGGACCTTGTTTTGGTTCAGGATTAGCATCTTTTAACAGGGCGTCCTCTTCTTCATCGAAGTCATATATGACGTAGCTACCATGTGTAGGGTTACTAGGCACACTCAAGATGTTCCACAAGGCATCAACCATGCCAAAATCAAAATTTTCATGTGCCTAAGAATCCTATGCAAGATCGTTAACTAGAGATTAGGCGAAAAGCAAGCAAGTAAACAACTTTATTGCTAAGTGAAAGGGACTACAACCTTTGTAGATCTGCTCCACCATTTCTTTAGCTCCGTGTTGACGTCCCTCCACTGCGATCATCGGAATCTCGGACTCTAGCGATGGTTTCGACGGAGAAATAATTGGGCTAGGTCGTTGACTTCGATGCCGAAGATGATCTACATCGAGGCGACTCAAACTCAAGCTCCATCTTCACTAGGTCAAGAAACTTGTGAAGAAAACACCCTCTACTACATGGAAGTGATAGAGGATGAAGAAATAGGTAGTGGGTTCACTTTGGATTTGGATTTCTCACTTGGAATCATCACTTAGAATTTTCTAGCAAGCTTTTTCTTTCTTCATGAAGAAGATGAAGAAGAAGAAAGAAAAAGAATAATGAAAAATGAATTATCCATAATAGAAAATGAAGTGATGCTTATCATTTAGCAACCATGGGTTAGTTTTACTCATGTAGAGAATAAACTAGGGTTTAGATAATGGTTAGGTTTAAGAATAGAAACAAAATGGTGAAGCTTGGTGAAGCTTCATGAAACTCCAAGAATAAAACAAAGAAAGCCACCATATTTGTTTCTTGCCAAAAGAAATAAATAAATAAATAAGGCAAATGAAATCCTAACCATTAACTAAACATGGTGTATATCATACACACACCCAAGTTTGCATATATCATTAAACATGATACAAACAAGTGCACAAAAATATATCATATATACAATGTGCACAATCTAGTGAGAAAATAATCTTAAGTGAACCAATACTAGTTAATGTAAAGTAATATATCAAATATATAATTATACATTAAATCACTAAATCAACACTTGATTTAATGATCCGGTCATACTGCATATAACCGACTAATATCAAGTGTATCAATGTATCGAATCAACACTTGATTCGGTAACCCGGCTATATCTCATATAACCGTCTAATGATACAATTCGTGAGAATAGAATATAGTATCACATACTGGTATTATTCTCGGTCCCGCACATATCTCATATGCGCTCCTATTTCGTTTCGCTTGAGCCAGGAAACCTCTGTGTAGGACTCTAAAGACTCGTCAATACGGGAGCAGGTGATGATCATATCAAACACCCACAAGCCGCAAGCGGTCTGCTAAACGTAACGGCCACCCGGGTATTGAGTGATCAGAAGATCAACGAGCAAGCCCGCTCACACTCCTGTGAATCCAACCAGTAACACTACCGTACAGTCCGGTCTGTTCGTCTGATATGTCGCATATCTCGCCTAGGGATGGTAAACGTCAGACCCTAATAACTCGATAAGTCGTGTCGATATGAGGCTCATAACGTGTCGAGAAACTACTGGTAACACTTACCAGTAAATCCCTAAAACAGCCTTGGCCAAGGACTTCCTGTTATAGCCAATCGAGCACAGTGCAACATCAACTCCCTATACCGGGAGAGACGAAACCCCTCCTATCGCTCATTGCCTCCATGTGATTCGGGACTGTACCCAAAAACCACCGTTTTGCACGCCCTCTTGGACGTGGTAAGGTGGAAATCAAAGCACAGTGGGAACCACACAAGACTCTATAACGATCTCGGGTATACAGACTAACCTATACCAGTGTCACCTGAGAACTGCCATCTGACGTAAGGTATAATACCATCTGGGAGTTCTCGGCGAGTCCGTCCAGTGTACCTAGTCTTCACTGAGCACCCGTATATCATCTCTGATGTCAAACACCAATGGATATGGGATCATCCATCGCCTATCTATATGGGTCGAGAAGGTACACGCTAGTCTACTCTGGTATATCGATGCCCCGTCTCGATACACCCACGACTAGGGACTTTGAAGGATGTACTTATGGACTACCACGTCCCCACTAGTATGATCCTCATCATAGTCTAGGTAGTCAAGTACACATCCTAAGGGCTTTACCAACATGTAACAGAGAGACAATCAGTGTACACGTTAAGGTAAAGAGTAACCAGATAGCATACTATCATATCGAGCAAGAAAGTCATCCCTATATATGTCCAAGCACCCACTACAATATACATCCTATGTATAGTAATGGCCTCTAGGGCATACATATAACTAACAATCTCCCACTTGTACTAGGGCCATCTGATAGCAGTGGTTGTAGTATCTCATACTCAACCATCCCATAAAAGTTTCTCTCTGGGAAAAGGCCTTTGTGAGTGGATCCGCCGTGTTGTCCTCTGAGTCTACTCTCCTAACCTCGATCCCCTGGAGATCAACCATCTCCACGATCAGGTGATACTGTCTAAGAATATGTCTGGATCACTGATGGGACGGGCGTTTCTAGGCATAAGCCACAATTCCATTGTCACACAATGGGAGGAACGAAGTTCATCTCATGAACTAATATACACCAAGACTGCCTCTTTGGTAGCATCTTTGGTAGCGATGTATCCAGCCTTTATCGTCTAATATGCCACGGTATCTAGCTTGGAACTCTTCCAACATACCGTCCCTTTACTGAGGGTAAAGACAATGCCTACGACTGTCATTCAGTCGTCCTTATCACCCTGGAATCTTTCCAGTGATTCTCCCCAGGATCGATTGATACCAACTCACTACAACTAGTGAGTATCCTAACATCCAATTAGATCTATCTCATAGATCCAAAACCCAGGATTTAGTAGGTATCATTATGATCCTATATGGAGAATCCTTGTGATAAGCGGAGATTGACCGAGCGTAGCATAGGAAACTACTTCCCTATCAAGAGTATGTTATCCACGTACTCTATAAGGATCACCACCATACTCCCTACTACCTTTTTGTATATACAAGGTTCATCTACCATTTTGATGATGTCAAACTCTTTGACTAACTCATCAAAACAGATGTTCCAACTCCGCGATGCCTGCTTTATCACATAAAACATCTTGCACACGTTTCCGCTGCTCCCACTGTCTACGAAGCCCTCTGACTGTGTACTTATAGACTCTGTCTTCTAAATTATTATTTAGAAAAGCAGTCATGACACCCAACCGCCAGATAACGTAGTCATGGTATGTAGCCGTGGTAAGTAGGACCTGGACGGACTTAAGCAAAGTTACTTAGAAAATGTTTCATTATAATCCATACCTGGTCAATGATGCAAACCTTTAACAAGTCTAGCTTTGAAAGTCTTAACTTTTCAATGTACACTAAGTAATCTTCTCAAGATATACTTGCTCCTGATGGGGATTTAACCCTTCAGATAAAGCAACCAAAGTCCATACTTCGTTGGTGTATAAGGATTCCATCTCAGATCGCTAAGCATCCAGCCATTCTTATAGAGTCCCACTCCTGATGGCCAGCTCGAAACTAGTTGGGTCATCATCTCATGATGCAATTCTCGCTCCCACTGTCATAGAGAAACCAAAGTATCTCTCAGGTAGGTGAGGAACCCTGCTAGATCGGCGGAGAGGCTGAGGTTCATTGGAAACTATTGAATCCTTCGGTTCTACCAAATCATCAGCTGCAGTTTATATAGCTGGAACTCCTTCCAGTTCTACCTCATGTCCACTAATTTCTTCATAAGAAATTCCCTTTCACAAATGTGGCATGCTGAGAAACAAAACATTTTTGTTCCTCAGTTAGGTAGAAGATATTCCCTTGTGAATGCTTGGGATATCCAATAAATTTCTACAGAACTGATTTTGCCTCGAGTTTGTCCGGATTATGCTTTTAGACATAGGCTGGACAACCCCAAATCTTAACAAACTTAAGATACGTGCTCTTCCTCTTCCATATCTCATATGAAGTGGTAGGCAACTGATTTGATTGGAACCCTATTCAATAGGTATGCAACTTCATAAGTGCATAACTCCCTAAAAGGAAATAGGAAACTCAGTAGTACTCATCATAGAGCACACCATATCATATAGGGTGTGATTGCTCCGTCCCGATACACCGAGGTGCTGAGGTGTATACGGAGGAGTAATGCTGAGAGAGAATCTCATTCTTAGAATAGTCCAGGAATCCCGTGCTCAAGTATTCTCCTCCTTGATCACATCAAAGGACATAATATTTTTACCCGTATTTTGGTTCTCTACTTCTAACTTATATTCTGTGAATATCTCAAAAGTTTCGGACTTGTGTTTCAACAGGAACATATGTCTAAATCTTGAGAGATCATCAGAGAATGTAATGAAGTACAAAGAACCGGTCTTGGTATGTGTAGACAGGGGACCTACATACATCAACATGTATCATCCCAAGAGTTCACTAACTCTTTCTCTGTTTCCAGTAAACGGAGCTATGGTCATCTTATCTCTGTGACATGATTGGCAAGTTTCACAAGATGTAAATTCAAACTGATTTAAATATGCATCTTTATGTAACTTCAGCTAGTCGGGTCGCATTGATATGACCTAGTCTACAATACCTCAAGAAGGATTCGTTCATTTCTGAACTCTTCCTCTTGTGTGTGTTCTATATACTAAGAACCGTGGTTTGATTTAGAACGTTAATGCTTTTAGATAACGTGCCTGAACCGATCAACTCTTGATATAGGAAATGTTCAAAACATTATCCAATCAGTACAAAATTATATCCTTCTTTATCTAAATAAAGAGACTGATATGATTTTGTATATCAGGTTCGGTATCTAATAACATTTGTTCAGAATCAATGTATTGGTAATACAGGATGACAGTGACCAACAGACTTGGCTGCAACACTTGCACCGTTTTCTGTCTCATGATACTTATCACCCGTTCTCAGTTCTCTACCTTTCTGTAGCCCATGTAACAAATTACATATGCGGGATCCTGATTTAGTATCACATACCCAGGACGTAAAGGATACAGAGAAACAGTTCTCTGTAATGAACACACCCGAAAATGATGCATCGGTATGCACTTTCTTTGTTTGGGCGGCACGGGAATTCTGGTAATCCCTAATTTCCTGCTCTGTTTTATAACAATTATAAATTGAAGCGGGACCAACGTTTCCCAGCTCAGTATAACAAGCGGGTTCGGTCAATATATCCGTTTTATTATCTTGATTAAGGCGTGACATGGTTGCTACCTGGAGAGAGAGAGAAGAAAACACTCTGCGTGCGCTCTTGCAAGATCAGATTGGTTATTATTTTATCTAATCAGGATGGCTCCCACTGTTTTTATCAAATCTTCCTTCAAACCCTAAAAAGAAAGACTAGCCGGGATTAATTACACGCTACAAGTTCGCCAATCTTTCAGCCAGGCCAGTGTTGGTACTTTGAGGGAGGTTCCCCGTGCTTTCGCACGGACCTAATTACAGTAAACCTCGTTTTCTCAGAGGTGTAACCCCGTTGACACCTTTCTAGACACCTACTTGATCGGCTAATTGTAATGTGTAAAACTCTCCCAGGAGTAACAATTACTCGCAGTGGGTATCGGGATCCAACTATCTCATAGAAGGTATGCAATCTCATTGTAAATTTCAACACTTGAAATTCCCGATAATTTTGCCCCGAACGATCTATGACCTTGACAAGGTCAACAAACCATAGACCGTAAGTCAAGTTCTACCCGTCATTTCTTGATTGAATCAAACCCACCCGCACGACCCTTGACAAGGTCAACAAGGCCGTACGACTACCCTAAAACAATTTGCATCATATGCATAAGCAGATAAATACTGGTTAGCTACCGCACACTGCGCCTTGACAAGGTCAACAAACGCAGCACGAATACTAAGCAGGACTTATCTGAAATGACGGAGGGCTACGACAGGTTTTTATGAAAACCTATTGCGTAATGAACTTGATATCGTTGTAGAATCAAATGATTTTAAAATGGAGTGTTTTTTAGGCTTTTACTAGTTTCGCTAAAGAGGTCACTCCCGGTGAAGGGATCGTCGGCTCTTTCCTCGTCGAATGAGGTGCAGGATATATCATATATATCACTGTGCAAAGCAAGAACTAAAAAAACAATCAAATAAGGTGTAGCATCTGCCAGTCATTGCTAAAGGGGTCACTCCCGGTGAAGGGATCTCGGCCCTTTCCTTATCGAATAAGGTGCAGGGTGTTCTACAAGCGATGCAAAGCAAGAACTGTAGCTACCTGTTTTTGAAAATTCGATTCCACAACATCTTAGGTTTCTTTTCTTTCATTAATCATATTAATGAAGTCCCATCATTTAAATCACCTAAACAACACAGATAAATACGACGTACACTTATGCCATCCGCATTCGCCTCGATATCCCCTCGTGCACCGTTAGGTTAGGTAACTAACGGTAGAGCGGGGCAGGGCTAGCACGGGTGTAAAACATAAGTAACGTCTATATAATATATCATATATATCATATACAGTATCTATCATCACATATCAAATGATCACATCACAGATATAGCAGCAGAAGAAACATATGAAACATTGGATATACTAGGACGTCTGTGTTTTCAATACGAGCCTGTATAAAATACGGATTCTACGGTCGCTATGAATAGCCAAACCCACACCCCTAGACCCCTACGAGAGCGGCAAGCAACCCTACCAATTCTAGAGTTAGGAGACCCGGACTCGACTCCTCGAGTTGGTCTCCCACTGGACTCCAGAACCCGGTTACTTGTGCTCTCCTCCTTGGGTCTATCCTAGTGCGGAAAAGTAAATAATATACAATGGTGACATCTTCCGCAACCTGGAAGTGCCCCAATAAAAGAATATTACGTACAATTAATTTTACATGAATGAAAATAAAAACTCTCATCTCACATAAAAACCCCCGGCTATTCAAACACGACGATTCAATATAACATATCCAGCAACACATAACATCACATGTCATCAACGTAAGTAAACATGCGTATCCCAATTGTCGTTGACATATAGCAACGAAACCGGCGATATCACATATTACACTTACGGTCGCAGAAAAGAAAGTGTAAAACTACAACAGTTGGAATCCGCAACCACTTTAGACATCGCATGCCTAATCAAATGAATTCCTTAGACATCGCATGCCTAACAATTATAAACCCCACATTTTAGTCTCTATATCGAAAACACTTTTCAATATCTAGTCGGGCAATTCAACAAGATTCCCGATAAACTGATCGAATGCTCGTCGCAAACTTTAGTAGACGGCCGCACCCCCGATGCCGTCGACGAAGTGCACCAAGGAGGAACACCGCCGCCGTGAGCATCCGAACGGATGCTTTTGGCGATGGGGTTCTCCTACAGTCACTTGGTCGGGGCTATGGGGCATGGCTGTCTATTAAATTTACCCGGAGAGTATCCGCGTACGCTACGTGATTGCGACGGACTTTTGATCACATCAAAATTCCGTGGCAACCGATCAATTGAGACTAAAGTGCTATGTTTATAACATCCAAATCAGTTATCTCATAACTACTTGTGGATTCCAAATATTGTATCACATTCCAGATAAATAGAAAATGTTAAACTTTCCGATCGAACAATCGAACACCCAAGTTTTCCCGAAACAGCTCAACTTTTGAAATAAGTTCAAAAACATCCATTTCATGCCACAGTACCAATGGTCCAGCCGTAGAAGGGTCAAGCCAACGCCTCACATGTGGCATGCCGTACTGCCCCAAACCCTAAGGTTCAAAGGGCAGTTCAAGACGGTCACATAATCGAGTTAAGGTTTGTTGTCTTCTAGAGGGTCCATCGCGTTACTTGCACTACTTAGAACGTTTTCAAACTACGGAAAAATCCAACACTTGGAAATTTCCCGGCAGGGGAAAAATTGGGTATTTATATCCGGTCGAACTTTTTAACATATTCTAAAATTACCCGGAAAAACACATAGACGCAGTTAAAGTTCCCGATCGAATCATCGAATCCCCAATACAACCCAGAAAATTCAACTGTGGAATATAAATTAAAAAATACCCAGAAAACACAGGAATCAAATAAGGAGTTACTGTGCAAAAAGGAAAGAATAAAGTGTCAATACGGCCGCGGAACCGCCGCACGAGCCATGCTCGTGCCGCGGTTCCGCCGCGCTTTTATTGAGTTAAGCGCACGTGCTTCACAGTAACTCTTCAAAAACCCTGCTGAATTTTTTGGCTATTTTTAATTTGGAAAAAACCACATTTTCAGAAAATGTACAGAGAGGGTTAAAAGTTAGGGTTTCGGGGTTCGATCGGATTTCTAACATCGTCTACACATCGCCTAAATCTCTAGCTAGGCTCTGATACCACTGTAGGGTTACTAGGCACACTCAAGAGGTTCCACACAACTTGTTTGTATCATCAAGCATGATACAAACATGTACACTTGCATATATCATATATACAATGTGCACAATCTAGTGAGAAAATAATCTTAAGTGAACCAATACTAGTTAATGTAAAGTAATATATCAAATATATAATTATACATTAAATCACTAAATCAACACTTGATTTAATGATCCGGTCATACTGCATATAACCGACTAATATCAAGTGTATCAATGTATCGAATCAACACTTGATTCGGTAACCCGGCTATATCTCATATAACCGTCCAATGATACAATTCGCGAGAATAGAATACAGTATCACATACTGGTATTATTCTCGGTCCCGCACATATCTCATATGCGCTCCTATTTCGTTTCGCTTGAGCCAGGAAACCTTTGTGTAGGACTCTAAAGACTCGTCAATACGCCGGCAGCAGGTGATGATCATATCAAACACCCACAAGCCGCAAGCGGTCTGCTAAACGTAACGGCCCCCCGGGTATTGAGCGATCAGAAGATCAACGAGCAAGCCCGCTCACACTCCTGTGAATCCAACCAGTAACACTACCGTACAGTCCGGTCTGTTCGTCTGATATGTCGCATATCTCGCCTAGGGGTGGTAAACGTCAGACCCCAATAACTCGATAAGTCATGTCGATATGAGGCTCATAACGGGTCGAGAAACTACTGGTAACACTTACCAGTAAATCCCTAAAACAGCCTTGGCCAAGGACTTCCTGTTATAGCCAATCGAGCACAGTGCAACATCAACTCCCTATACCGGGAGAGACGAAACCCCTCCTATCACTCATTGCCTCCATGTGATTCGGGACTGTACCTAAAAACCACCGTTTTGCACACCTCTTGGACGTGGTAAGGTGGAAATCAAAGCACAGTGGGAATCACACAAGACTCTATGACGATCTCGGGTATACAGATTAACCTGTACCAGTGTCACCTAAGAACTGCCATCTGACGTAAGGTATAATACCATCTGGGAGTTCTCGGCGAGTCCGTCCAGTGTACCCAGTCTCCACTGAGCACCCGTATATCATCTCTGATGTCAAACACCAATGGATATGGGATCATCCATCGCCCATCTATATGGGTCGAGAAGGTACACGCTAGTCTACTCTGGTATATCGATGCCCCATCTCGATACACCCACGACTAGGGACTTTGAAGGATGTACTTATGGACTACCACGTCCCCACTAGTATGATCCTCATCATAGTCCAGGTAGTCAAGTACACATCCTAAGGGCTTTACCAACATGTAACAGAGAGACAATCAGTGTACACGTTAAGGTAAAGAGTAACCAGATAGCATACTATCATATCGAGCAAGAAATTCATCCCTATATATGTCCAAGCATCCACTACAATATACATCCTATGTATAGTAATGGTCTCTAGGGCATACATATAACTAACACCATGGACTCGTTCCCGTTTCCTGGATTAGACATATCCGAGCCCGACCGTTTCCATTCTCCCGTTGTGCAGCTTTCGTCGAGTCCCCGGGACGTCTTAAATCCTGTTGTAGAATCGAGCTTGTCGAGTGGTCTGTCTGAAAGATACCCCTTGGCGCTTCAATAGCCTTTTCAAGCCTTCCGTGTAATATCTAGGCAGACGGATGGGCTGGAGCCTGTCGAGCGTAGAATCGGCGCCATGCCAAACTTCTTTCTCCACTTTAGTTTCCGTGGATTGATAGAATAGGATCGCTTTTTCACCTTTTCACCTGGGAGGGACGTAGAATGTCTGCAGTTCCTCCACACTATAAGTTTTGAGTGCATCGAGATATTTGTAATGCTCTTGTGGAACCAAGGTAATTTGCAGATTCTGATTATCGCCCGCGAAGGCTTGTATTGATGGCCGAGCGGAAAATATAGCGTTAACTTCGTCTTCCGAGTCGCTGCCGAAGATCAACATGGGGGCGGACGGTCCCGGGTTGTTACGTTGAGGCGGCCCTGAATAAACTATCTCTTATTCCTCCTCGGTATCACTCCCGAAGGCTCGAATAGTGGTGATAGCATTGTCCTTTAGTCTGTGGCATCTTTCCGTGTCCTTGAAATCTGGTAAGAAGTATTTTGCATCTTCGTATTTTCGAACTTTGTTCACGGAGAATGGGTTCAGCTCTCCTGTCACGGTATACTCGAGACCATCTTTGAAGTATTTCATACACTGGTGTTGTGTAGAAGGGATGATGTTGTACTCGTGTAACCAAGGCCGGCCGAGCAAAGCATTGTAGCATGTTTGGACGTCAATGACGTGAAATTTAATATCCGTGACAAGTAGCTCGAAACGCAACATCAGTATCACAGACCCGAGAGTCCGTGATGACCGGGAGTCAAAACCGGCGATGGTGATTTTATCACGAGTGAGGTGCTGGACGCTCATGCAGATTTTCTTCAATACTCGTACGTTGAGAAGATTAATGGAAGACCCATTGTCGACTAGGATTTTGCCTATCTTGATATCATGACAGTATCCTGAGACATAAAGGGGACGGTTGTGCTCGCACGTCCCGAGGAGGAGATCTTCATCGCCAAAGGTAATATCGGCCATGTGTACTTCTTCCTGCTTGTCTTTCATCCTTTCTTCGGCGAGGAAAGCTTGGAATTGTTCAGGCTCCTGCAATGCCTTGATCAAAGAGTCTCTTGCTTCTTTTGATAACAAGAGGGCATCGAGAATGCTTAGCTGCGAAGGTAACTTTCTCAAGTGTGCCAGAACGTTGTAGTCCACCTTACTTTTCTTTGGCGGGTCCTTTGCGGTCAGCTCTTTGACGACTTGGTCATCTAGGGCGATATCTTTAGAGACTTTTTCTTTTCCCTTATCTTTTCTATTCGTGGGTCCGAGATTCTTTTCGAGCAGTGTACGATTGCGCAGCTGGATATTTTCGCAGGTCTTCGGTTCTTCCTCTTTTCCCGAGGTAGATTCTTTGAAAAGAGGGCCAAGAGTCATCTCTTCGTCAGAGTCACTTCCGAAGGCGAGAACTTGCGATCCTCCGGCGTTGACCGTGCGACAGTTGCCGGTGATTCTTTTATGCTCCTCGGTCGTACTTCTCTGCTCCCGAAGAGTTCTGCGTTTCATCCGCTTAAAATGTTGCTGGTGAGCGACATACCCCTGCCACCATCTTTTAAAAGCGTTGCACTCTTCAGTGGGGTGTGCCATCTTTCGATGATATAGGCAGTAACTAGGATGCGTCTCTTCTTCACCGAGAATGTTTCCTTCGGAGGGTGGTAGCTTCATCCCCATTGATATGGCTTTAGCAAACCTTTTCCTCATCTTGAACTTGTTTTTATCCGCGACAGATGTCCTTTGATTTGGCGGGAGTGTCTCGACTCTTTTGTCCAGTCGCCGGCGTTTGTCCTTTTCAAATATGGCCATCTCACGCTTCCGATCAGCCTTACTTTTCAGAAGAGCTTCGTTTAGAAATGCGTCGATTATTTCGTCTGATGGTTCTGGAAGTTCCGGTTCAGGACCTGCCCCCAATCTCTTGGTGCAAAGGGCTTCTTCATCGTTTATTGATGAGTGAGAGATCACATGGCAACTTTCTACGCAATCCTCAGATTCATCCGACGAGTCTTCTCCATCATCTCCGTCTTCAAGGACATGGCCGAGAAACTTTTGAAGCGTGATTGGAGTCCGTGCCTTCTGGTTATATTCTTCCAGCGCGTCAATCTGCTTTTGCAGGTCCGTGCGCTTGTCGTCAGGCTTCACGGGCTTATTGAATTTCTTCTTCATTTTCAAAGATTTTGACGGCTAGGTGTGAGCACTTTGGCTATCACCACCAATCTTTAGAGTTGGGCGTGGCTTCAGCATCCCTTCGATGATCTGGGGTTCCAGCGGATTCTTCCACTTGATCGCCAGACATGTTTGGAGATCATTCAACATTCTTTTGGTTTTGGCTGAAAGAGCCACCTCCCATGGAGCTTCTTCAACAAAAGAGCATGTTTCCCCCGGTGTGTCCGTCTTCTTAGGAGTATGTGGTTGTGGTGGGCTCACTTTCCACTTCTCAGACAACGCAAACTTGCCTTGTTGGTACTGATCCTCGATCCATCCCTTAAAGACGAAGTAATCTTCGATTGGATGGCTTACCATTTGGTGGTAAGGGCAATAAATGGGATTATTCGCTTTGCCGGGTTGCAGTGGTCGCTTAGGATTCGGCAGGTTGATGAGCCTGTTGCGCATCGCCAGTTCGAACAGTCTCTTCGTTTTGTCCCAAGGGAACGAGTAAGGATGCTTCATTTTCATATTATAATAGCGCCATCTCTCTTCCAGTTGATCCGTCAGTTTAGGGGCACTGGGCCGCTGTTGGGTATTTGCAACGAAGGTCGCCTTCCCTTTACCCTTTTCGTTTCGCGGTTCTGGCTTCGGAGGAGACGGTCTATGACCCATCTGATCCATCTGGGCTAACTTGTCGATTAAAGCCTGGAATGTGGTCGGTTTGAAGAACATCATGAACTGTGAAATAGTTGCATGAGGGTCTAGGGTGCCCACGAACATACCCACCACTGGTGCTTCTTCGATGCGCTGTTCGCACTTCGACCACAGATTCCGCCATCGGATTGCGTACTGAACCCACGTCTCGTCCGGCTTCCCACTGGCATTGATTAATGCCGTTATTAGGGTGCGTTCACTAGCACTTGCAAATCGCTGGGTGAACAACAACTCCATTTCTGCGAAAGTTTTGACGGAGTCGTTTGGAAGTTCGGAGTACCACTCAAACGCCGTCTCCGATAAGCTGCTGACGAATTGGCGGAGTAAAAGTTTATCATCGCCACCAGTGTTGCCACAAAGAGCCCTGAACTGAGCGACATGTTGATGGGGATTGCCTATCCCCTTGTACACATGGAATTTGGGGATCGTGTAGCCCGGCGGGTACTTTATCTGATCATACCAGCCTGGATACGGTCGCTCAGTTTTGATGAATTGGCCGGCCGCTTCATTTTCCTGGTGAACTCGTATTTGCTGAGCAATATAATCATCCAGGGCAGCTTTGGAGATTGTCTCCTCCTTGGCTGTTGACAAAGCCTGCAGAGAATTCGATATTTCTCCTCTGTCATCTTCAATTATTACTGGAGGATCTTCCGTTGGGAGATCCGGCTGGATCATCATGCCCACCATATCTTTGAATAGAAGGGCCATTTGTTTCATATTGGCCGCTTGTTCTACAGCCTCTCTGTCCTTCTTGTCGAGGACCCTGCGTAAGAAGTCAGCGTCAGTTTCTTGTTCGTGACGTTGTTCCGATGATGCCTCCGGGCTTTCTTTTGGTCTGGTGAGTGCGGCCATTGCAGTCAGCATCTCCTGAAGCTTCTGCTGTTGTTGTTCCTAAGACCTTGTTATCGATCGGGTGAGCGATCGGTGGCCCGTCGAAGTGCGGCTTTCCTCTTTTCTGGAAGCCATGTAAACAGTATGTACCATTATACCCCCAGACTTGGGGCGTTTGGGCTCAGCGTCTTTACGATCTGCCGTAGTCATAGGGGCTTTCTCTGGCCTCCTTTTCTTTTGAGCAGTTGACATTGAGGGGGCCATTACAGCGGGCATCCAAGTGGTTGTCGTCTTTTGCGGCTTACCAGGACGGTTCTCTTCCTGCTGAACCTTCAGCTTCTTCTGTCGATGGGGATAGTCTTGATCAATCACCGACTCCTGGACCCGTCGCCAGACTTTGTAAACTTTAGAGGACAGCCGTTGAGGGGACTGCTCCGGCTATCCTTCTGTAACAGTCTCCACCGGTGGAGGAGATCTTTTCAGTATGGCAGTAGGAGAGTTCCTGCGCACCTTAGTCAGCAGTTTGAAGCTGTTCCCAGTTGGAATAGCAGCATTGATTTCCACCGTTGGAACTGGTGGAGTTAGCACAGAGGGGGAGTTACCCCCAGCCTTCCTTACTCGGCGCCAGTGGCGACGTCGAGCGTGTCGAGCCGATGGTGTTGATTCGGTGATGGGGATGGCTTCGTCATGCCCCCTGTTCTGGTAAGGCGTCGCCAGTGCCAGCCTCTTGAAGACTGACATCCGTTGAGCAGCAGTAGACAATCAGTCAAAGACAAAATTTTGAGCAGGAGTGGGAGCCAGAATAGTCAGTCTTGTAAAGACCGACCCTTTGGCAGGAGAAGCCGCCTTGATGACATCGTGAACTGGGATGGATACTCTCTTCGGAATAACCTTTTCTGGAACTGCAGGCTTCATCATGGGCCCGCATGAACTTTGGCCCAATCTGGTGAAGACCGAGGCACTGGAGCTGGATGACTCGTTGAGAGGGGCCGCAGTAGTTGTAAGCCGATCAAAGACCGACTTCTTGGAAGCTTCTGGTGTTGGCACAGGGGCGCTGAAACTCATCGGTGGGAGCATGGTCCCAAAAAACAATCTAGTGGTGGCCTGAGTGACCTGTTCCACCGGTATCGTGAACAGCGAGGCCGCCTGAGGTCCATAAGCTATGCCTCCGGATAAGGCGGAACGCGAGTTGCAATTGCAGCCAGAACACTTCATGCAAGTAGACGCCATTGTTTTCTGCGCCAAGCAAGACACCAAATCTTAGTATCTCGAATCCAAGGGCAACCATTATCAAACCGCGATTCGTTCGCGAACACGACACACGAAGTGTGGAGTGGAAAGAGGAAAAGGTCCTACCGGACGTGCCAGAATATGTTCCCCTCCGAAAGACATGACAAAGACGCAATGAACGTCTTGCCTGAAATTTGGGGCAGATGCTAATTGGTGCTATCCGTCCACCTCTCCGAAGATGCCAAGTTGATTTATGGCACCATGTATCGAAGGTTTAAACGGATGCGACCGATGTAGCAGACTTCGTCAGATCCCCCCTCGTTTGAGGGGTTTTTGATTGTGGGGACGCTCTTCCCTGCGGCACAAGCCCCTGCAGTTAATTACGCTACCGCATCACGGTAACAACTTTCTCCTTCTCCAGATGGTCACTTCGTGTCGTGGGTGTTTGTTTTGTGTTTGGTTGCCCGTGGATTGTATACGGAGAATAATTTATGTTGTCGCCTGTAGGGCGTGGACTAGTCCAAATCCGTATCTTTCTTAGATTTGGGTTTTGGGGGGTTGGGTTTAAGGATACGTTAGTCTCATTTGAGACTAAGATCAACTTAAACGTTTGTTAAGGATACGTTAGTCTAATTTTAGACTAAGATCAACTTAACGGGACCGTTTAGATCCGACAAGAGAGCATTTGGGCCCTATTGTTTAGTTTAGGGACATTGCGGTCGATTATTTTAAGGACATTACGGTCCAATGTTAGTTTAAGGACATCTCGATTTATTGTTAGTTTATAGGCATCTCGGTCGAGGTTAAGGATATCATAGTCCATGGGTTTAAGGACCCCACAGTCTAATGTTAGTTTTAAGACATCACGGTCAAGGTTAAGGACATCATAGTCCATGGGTTTAAGGACCCCACAGTCCGTTGTTAGTTTTAAGACATCACGGTCGAGCTTAAGGACATCGTAGTCCATCGGTTTAAGGACCCCACAGTCCGTTGTTAGTTTTAAGACATCACGGTCGAGGTTAAGGACATCATAGTCCATGGGTTTAAGGACCCCACAGTCCGTTGTTAGTTTTAAGACATCACGGTCGAGGTTAAGGACATCATAGTCCATGGGTTTAAGGACCCCACAGTCCGTGAAATGTGTGGTTGTCGGGACCCGTCACTTCTTTGAAGACGTTGAGGAATTACAACGATAAATATCAAAGGAGTGAAGAGATGTACCCTTGAACCAAGGTGGATTAAATGATCTGTAGTCCAATTAAGAACTAAGATCAATTAATTATATTATGAGCACATTAGCTCAGTTAAATCTGAATTGAGGACTTATGGCCAACTTGGGCTAAGTCCAATTAGATCTGAAGTGTTGGCCTTTTGTTGGACCATTAAACATTTGTCTGGTTTCAGCCCACATTATTTAGCAATGCTAAACAAGAGTTTGAGGGCTTTGGTAATATTTTTTTTATCTTTGATTGAGCAGTAGACATTATAGCTCTGAATTTTACTCAATTTTGAGATTCAGTTGAAGGGGAGACTTTTGCCTCTGGAGAATTAGCCGATTTGGCTAAAAGTAGTGTTAAACACTAGAGAACAACAGTGTTAAACACTAGAGATAGAACTCTCAAATTAGTGTTAAAGACTAAAAGACAATCAGTGTTAAACACTGGAAATATAATCCCCAATTTAGTGTTAAACACTAGAACATGACACTGTTAAACACTGGAAATGAAGTTGTCAAATTAGTGTTACACACTAGAAAACACCAGTGTTAAACACTGGGAATAAATCCTTTAAATTAGTGTTAAACACTAAATAGGAATGAGTCATATGGGGCCACGTGAGGACACCCAGAGGTGGGACCAGATTCCTTTTACTTTGCTTTGTAAATAAGTGTTAAACACTTTTTCATCTTTTGAGCATTACGTGTTGACACGTGATGGAGATTTATGCACTGATCATTAAAACACTTGCTAAGGGGTCACGTGGGGACACGTGAGAGCGCCCAAAGCTCATATTTCCTTTGCTTTTTCTTTCTGTGTTTTGTAGGTCACGTGGGAGCACGTGAGGCATTGCCTCAAAGCTTATTCCTTCTCATTTTTGGGGATCTTTTCAGGGGTCACGTGGGGACACGCGACCTTAGTCTTTTGCATGCATGGAGACCTTTCAAGGCTCTTTGTTTTTTAAGAATTAAATTCTCTGTAGGGTTAAACCCTAGTTATGTTTTAGAGGAATTAAATTCCTATTTGAAAGAATTAAATTCTTATATAGGGTTAAACCCTAATTTTCTTTAGAGAAATTAAATTCCCATATATGTAAAAGAATTAAATTCTTGTGTAAGGGTAAAACCCTAATTTCATTTTAGGAGGAATTAAATTCCTGTAAATCTGAGAGAATTAAATTCTCAATTAGGGTTAAACCCTAGTTTTGTCCATCTTGAAGGAATTAAATTCCTATAGTTTTAGGAGAATTAAATTCTCAGATAGGGTTTAAACCCTAAGTTCATCTTGAAGGAATTAAATTCCTGTAAATTGGGAGAATTAAATTCTCAGATAGGGTTTAAACCCTAATTTATCTTGGAGGAATTAAATTCCTATAAATTTGGGAGAATTAAATTCTTTGAACTCAATTCTCCATCTAAATCTTGGATCTGCATAGCAAAATCTCAACCCGATGAGAATTAAATTCTCAACTTATGGGGCGATTTGCTTCTGCAGATCTTCAACTAGAGAAAGAACTAAGTTCTTTTTTATAGAAGAGTTAAACTCTTAGATTTTGAGAATTAAATTCTCTATTTGAAACTTTGATCCCCTTTCTTTTCTCACATAGGGTTTTCTTTGTTGAGAATTAAATTCTCCTTTCTTTTCTCTCTGAAATTTCAAGATTCCAAAATTCTATATCTTTCTTCTCCTCTTGGCTCCTATTTATAGGAGAAGCAAAAGAATCAATTTGTTTAGTAAATCTTTCATTGAAAGATTTTGTTTGTTTTTATAATTAATATGATCGTTTAGATCATTCAGTGAATTTTATTCACCGTTGGATTTTCAATCCAAAGATATTCTGTTTGTTATTTTCGGTGAGATTTAGGGAAATATTTCCTTGTCTAAGATTTTTCCATAAATTGGTGATTTTTAATCACCCCTTGATTTTTAATCCAACGGTTCCCTATAACCCTTTTCCATTTGGAAAGATTTAGAGGAATTTAGAATTTAATTCTATTAAACTGTAAGGCTTTCAAAGCCTGTCACGTGTGGGCACGTGACCCCTGGTCACGTGTGGGCACGTGACCCAATTAAGTCATTTCCTCAGCCGCTTGTTTTCATTTCTGTTTTAACCATCACGTGTCAACATGTGACTATTGGTCACGTGTGAGCACTTGATACCTCATTGAGATAATTCCTGATTTTTAATCAGGAAACGTGACCCTTTGTCACGTGTGAGCATGTGACCCCCAATTGGGGTCTTTTCTCAACCGCTTGTTTTCATTTCTGCCTGCTCAGAATTTTAACTATCACGTGTGAACACGTGACCCTTGGTCACGTGTGAGCACGTGATACCTCATTGAGGTAATTCCTGATTTTTAATCAGGAAACTGGTTCGACCGCACAGGTTCCATTGTGGCTTGCGGGCACACTACCTTCTTCACGGTGATTGCATTGATAGATGGGATACATTTGCATTATGACCACCATTATATACTTGTATATTTCATTTCAGTTGTATCTAGTTAAAAGCTCCATCAACCAGACCTCGTATATTTGTAGACTTAGAAACCATTATTGTATTTTCTTTTGGCTTTGAGTCGCGCTCATATATTATTCTTATTTCTGATCGTTGGATGATGCTTTGGTTTCTTTACTTTATTTCTGTGTTTTGATCCTCGCCTTCGGCATTGTATATTATATCTTGCATGGTTGTTTCCGCCAATTGGCGAAGAGCTAGCTCCCGCTTAGGGATGCCTATTATTATTATATTTGTTTTTGTTTTCGAGTTAAAAATTATAAAGGAGGTGCTGCTGAAATTTCAAATGAAGAAAATGTTTTCAAGATAGATACAAAATATTGTATTTATTATGATATTACTTATGTTTTAAAGAAAGAACCTGATTTCAGTAAACCTTTATTTCAAAGCTTCACCTTCACTATTTTCCCTAAAAAGGTTTAGATTTCAGGGCTTTTGGCTTACTTGAATTAGGTGGAGTCCTATAGACTTCAATGATTCAAGTGCCAGTCATGTGCCTTTTCCGGGTCGTGACAGGCCCATCCGCAGCGGGTAGCTTCCTGCTCGGCCATTCTGCGGATCCAAAACCCTCACCACGAGACGACCGAGTAGCTTCCTGCTCGGCCCATCTGCTGTGGGCAACTTCCTGGTCGGCCCATCTGCAGTGGGCAGCTTCCTGCCCGGCAACGATGTGGATCCAAAGCTCTCACCTTGAGGCGGCTGTTCTCCGCCGAACACAGAAACGCGACCGCGTAGGTCTGTCTTGCCTGAATTTGGGGGCAGATGCTAATTGGTGCTATCCGTCCACCTCTCCGAAGATACCAAGTTGATTTATGACACCGTGTATCGGAGGTTTAGACGGATGTGGTCGATGTAGCAGACTTCGTCAGATTCCCCCTCGTTGAGGGGTTTTTGATTGTGGGGACGCTCTTCCCTGTAGGCGCAAGCCCCTGCAGTTAATTACGCTACCGCATCGCGGTAACTACTTTCTCCTTCTCCAGATGGTCACTTCGTGTCGTGGGTGTTTGTTTTGTTTTTGGTTGCCCCTGGATTGTATACAGAGACTAATTTATGTTGTCGCCCGTAGGGCGTAAATTAGTCCAAATCCGTATTTTCTTAGATTTGGGTTTGGGGTTGGGTTTAAGGATGCGTTAGTCTCATTTGAGACTAAGATCAACTTAAACGTTTGTTAAGGATACGTTAGTCTAATTTTAGACTAAGATCAACTTAACAGGATCGTTTAGATCCAACAAAAGAGCATTTGGACTCTATTGTTTTAGTTTAGGGACTTTGCGGTCTATAATTAGTTTAAGAACATTACGGTCCAAGGTTAAGGACATCATAGTCCATGGGGTTAAAGGACCCCACAGTCCGAGGTTAAGGACATCATAGTCCATGGGTTTAAGGACCCCATAGTCCATGAAATATCTGGTTGTCGGGACCCGTCACCTCTCTGAAGACGTTGAAGGATAATAACGACAAATATCAGAGGAGTGAAAAGATGTACCCTTGAACCAATTTTGGTTGGGAGATCTGGAGTCCAATTGGGACTAAGATCTGAGATTTATGAGCATATGGGCTCAATTAATCTGAATGGGGGGTTTATGACCAACTTGGGCTCGGCCCACTCAGTTAAAATGTTAAACATTTGACAATGCTGGGTATTGATTTGGGTTCTGACAGCCTTTCTGTCTTTTATTGAATGTTGTGCATTCATCATAGCTCTAGGGCTCTATTTTAAAGAACAATTTATGTTCTATCAGCGCACACGTAAAAAACACGTTGTGCGCTTGGCGCTAGCGCTAGTCAATGAGAGCAGTGCGCTATATTTAGAGCGCTAAGGCTCTGCAGTGCTTTGCGCTGGATGTGGAGAGCTGAGGCGCTTCTGTTAAGCAGCGCACACGTGAGGAACACGTGGCGCGCTTGGCGCTGAGCACCGGTCAATGAGCGCAGTGCGCTATATTTGGAGCGCTAAGGCTCTTCTTTTATACAACTTAGATCAGTTTGCGCCCTGAGAATTAAATTCTCTTTTTATAAGAGACTTTGTCTCAAGGTTCTAGGAACAAAGTTCTTATTTTATAGGAGATGTTTCAATCTTTTATTTTGGTGAAAGTCTTTCCCTTTATGGATCTGTGATCAAAGAGAATTGAATTATTCTCCCCCCTTTTATAATGAGATGGTCATGATCTCTAAAGAACAATCTGTCTTATAGATCTATGATCTGAAAAAGGTTAATTTCTTCCTCTTATTCTTTGTGATGAGATATTTTGATCTCTTTGTGCAAGATCTTGATCTTATAGATCTATGATCTTACAGAAAAGAAGCGAATTCTTCTTTTGATATGAAACGATTTCGTCTTTCTGTTCATTTTACCTCGAAGAGAATTTTCTCCTTCTACCGAGAGCTTGCCCTTCTTATTGAGATTTCTCAAAGTTTATAGGGGGGTTTCTCTCTATGTTTTTCTATATCAGAGACTTGAAGTCTTGGGGCTTTTATATAGGGCGAACTGATTTGTTCAATCGGTTAAGGAGATCTTTTCTCCAATTGATTTGGGGATTTTCCCATCGTTGGATCTTTGATCTAAGGGCTTCTGATTTACAGAAGGCAATCTTCTTGTTTTTAACAAGATTGGAAAATCTTTCCCCACACAGAATTTATTCTGTATTTTCATGATTTTTAATCACCATTGGATCATTGATCCAACGGTGCTCTGATTTACATAGCACAATCTTTTTGTTTGGAAAGATTTTGAGGAATCTTTCCTTAACAGAATTTTATTCTGATCAATTAATGATTTTTAATCATGTTCGTTGGATCTTTGATCCAACGGTTGGGAACGTTTAGTTCCAGCGCTAGTGCTCCCGTGCTTTGCACGTGGTGCGCTGCTTAGAGTGCAGCGCTCTTAGCACTAACGCTTACGTGCTTTGCATGTAGTGCGCTACTTAGAGTGCAACGCTCTTAGCGTTAGCGCTCATGTGCTTTGTACGTGAGCGCTGCCTCAGAGTCTTTGACTTTCTCAGCGCTGACGCTGCTATAAAGCGCTGCTTCATTTCAAAATTTGAAATTTTGAATAGAGTTTTGTTCTGATTGGGGGAAACAAATGCCCCCCACCGTTGCGCTTAAGTGGCCTATACGTGAGTGCAGCGGTGGCAGCATATCTGCCATTGGATCAACTCAGAAGTTGAAACGTCTCTCAGCGCCTATAAATAGGATCCTTGGCCCTAGAGATGATTTCTGTTCATTTTCTTTCTTGTTTTTCTGAGAATCAATTTCTCCTTTAGAGCATAGCTCTCTGTTTCTGAGAATCTCTCTTAAAGACAGAACTCTGTCAAATTTTTAGGTAAAAAATTAAATCTTTTAAAGGATTATTTAAGAATCTAGGGTTTCACCCATTAACAGAGCTTTGCTCTTCATAGGTCTTCGATCTAAAGAAAATCTTTTTTAGGGTTTTATTAACAGAGCTTTGCACTTTTGAAATCATAGATCTGAAGAGATCTTTCTAAGGGTTTCTTAACCCATTAACAGAGCATTGCTCTTTTCAAATCAGTAATCTCTCTTAAGAGTTTGTCTATGGATCTTGAAGATCATGGAATTTTAATTCATTAAAATTTTACTTTAAGTTTTCTGATGGGTTATTCCATCATTCTTACAGAGCAAGGCTCTTAGAATTCTCGGGGAATTTTTAATTTCCCTCATAATTGCTTTTGATAGGTGTCATTCTTGTCTGCCGAGCATTGCTCTCGAGGAGTTTAACTCCTTGGCCCGAGGAACCTTTTCATTAAATATGAAATCTTTTTTTAGGATTTCTTCTTTAATGCACAGAATTAAATTCATTGAGTGGTTTAATTAGTACTTATTTTCTCCTTGGGGATATCATGAGTTGTTTAAATCTCGTGTCTGATTTTAATAAGGATTTTCCTAATCAGTCTGTTCACTAACTCCTGCCGATTTTCTTTTTCAGACGTTATGGACGCTCATATGTATGATCTCGATGAAATTATTTCTTATGGAGACATCCGCGCAGTCGGCCGTTCTCAAAACCAGGAATTCACAAACGCCCAGTGTGCTGAAATTCTGGGTCGCTTTGATGCATACAATGGTCGACTGCTTTCTCGTCGTTCCTCTCTCTTGAAGCTTATTGTGGGAGCGATCTGGGGAGCACTTCCTCTATTCTATGTCGGCATACCGCTCAAGGTATTAGACGATGCCGAAGATAAAATACACTCGGTGTATCTGATGGGCTTAATCTCAAAGAAAAGGCGAGACAACCATGTTGATATCCTGCATCAAGCTTTCCAGCAGGCGGTGATACTTACTGCCTATCGAAGGATGGAGGACATCAGTGGGGATCTTGATGCTTGTGATCGTGAAAGGATGCATACGAAGATGGTCCGAGAGGCCCGAAAATTTTTGGATAGCCTCACTTTTGAATTTCTCAATCCATGTCCTGGATTTGATGTCTTACCTTTGTAAAACATTTTAATGGCGTTTTTGTTTACTATTTTCATCAATGTAGGAATTTTTTGAAGTATGAATAGCAAGCTTTTCCATTTCCATGTGTTTATTTTACGCATTAAACCTTTTCGCACATGCATGAATGGGTACGATTTGAACACTTAACTGAATGCGAATCAAATGCTCTCCTTACTGTCGCTTTCTTCTCTTTGTCGTATCATCACAATGTGATTTTACCAAGTGTAGCCTGTAGATAGTGGAGAATATTTCATCTTAGTCTCCTTGTAAGGTAGCGATTTCTTAGGGAACAGGTTCAGGTCTGCTGCCTAAGACTTTTCAATTTTATGAGCCGTGAGGGTCTCATAAAGAATTTTCTCCCTACAGGTCGGGAGGATCCCGTATGTGTATTTTCTTCTTAAGAACCGTGAGGATTCCTAAGTGCGTTTTTTCTTGAGAGTCGTAAGGATCTCACAAGAGAATTTTCTCCTTACAAGTCGAGAGGACTCGTAAGTGATTGTTTCCTTTCTTGTCGGAGAGTGTGGCCTGTAGAAAATCTACCTTGATCTTTCTGCGAGGAAATGATGGCTTGGAAGACAGGGTTAGGATCTGTCACCTAAGACTTTTCAACTTTATGAGCTGTGAGGGTCTCATAAAAAATTTTCTCCCTACAGGTCGAGAGGATCCCGTAGGTGTATTTTCTCCTTAGGAATTGTGAGGATTCCTAAGTGCGTTTTCTCTTGAGAGTCCTAAGGATCTCACAAGAGAATTTTCTCCTTACAAGTCGAGAGGACTTGTAACTGATTGATGAGTTGACCTGCTCTCGAGTCAAAGCATTGCTTTCGGCGGGGAGGTCGAGGGTTTGCTCTGGCTGTTTCTCACGGGGTCAGGATTGACCTTAGCCATGTTCTGTGGGGCCAGGAAGGGTTGACTTTATCCGTATTTCACGGAGTCAGGGGTTGACTTTATCCGCATTTCACGGAGTCAGGGGGTTGACTTTATCCGCATTTCACGGAGTCAGGGGGTTGACTTTATCCGCATTTCACGGGGTCAGGGGGTTGACTTTATCCGCATTTCACGGGGTCAGGGGGTTGACCTTATCCGCATTTCATGGGGCCAGGGGGTTGACCTTATCGGCATTTCACGGGGTCAGAAAATTGACTTTATCCGCATTTCACGGAGTCAGGGGGTTGACCTTATCCGCATTTCACGGGGTCAGGGGGTTGACCTTATCCGCATTTCACGGGGTCAGGGGTTTGACCTTATCCGCATTTCACGGGGTCAGGAGGTTGACTTTATCCGCACTTCACGGAGTCAGGAGTTGACCTTATCCGCATTTCACGGGGTCAGGGGTTGACTTTATTCGCATTTCACGGAGTCAGGAGGTTGACTTTATTCGCATTTCACGAAGTCAGGAGTTGACCTTATCTGCATTTCACGGGGACAGGGGTTGACTTTATCCGCATTTCACGGAGTCAGGATTCGCTCTGGGTGTTTCCCATGGGGCCAGGATTGACATTAGCCGTGTCCTACGGGACCAGGATTTGCTCTGGGCGCTTCCCACGGGGTCAGGATTGACATTAGCCGTGTTCTACGGGACCAGGATTTGCTCTGGGCGCTTCCCACGGGGTCAGGATTGACATTAGCCGTGTTCTACGGGACCAGTATTTGCTCTGGGCGCTTCCCACGGGGTCAGGATTAATATTAGCCGTGTTCTACGGGACCAGGATTTGCTCTGGCATTTCCCACGGGGTCAGGATTGACATTAGCCGTGTTCTAAAGGACCAGGATTTGCTCTGGGCGCTTCCCACGGGGTCAGATTAACATTAGCCGTGTTCTACGGGACCAGGAGGTGCTCTGAGCATTTCCTACGGGGTCAGGATTAACATTAGCCGTGTTCTAAGGGACCAGGATTTGCTCTGGGCGCTTCCCACGGGGTTGTTCCCCGCCGAAAACGCGGCGAACGTCTTGCCTGAATTTCGGGGCAGGTGCTAATTAGTGCTATCCGTCCACCTCTCCGAAGATGCCAAGTTGATTTATGGCACCATGTATCGAAGGTTTAAAAGGATGCGGCCGATACAGCAGACTTCGTCAGATCCCCCCTCATTTGAGGGGTTTTTGATTGTGGGGACGCTCTTCCCTGCAGGCGCAAGCCTCTGCAGTTAATTACGCTACCGCATCGCGATAACAACTTTCTCCTTCTCCAGATGGTCACTTCGTGTCGTATGTGTTTGTTTTATTTTGGTTGCCCGTGGATTGTATACGGAGACTAATTTATGTTGTCGCCCGTAGGGCGTGGATTAGTCCAAATCCGTATTTTCTTAGATTTGGATTTGGGGGTTGGGTTTAAGGATACGTTAGCCTCATTTGGGGACTAAGATCATCTTAAAGGTATGTTAAGGACACGTTAGCCTAATTTTTAGACTAAGATCAACTTAACGGGATCGTTTAGATCCAACAAAATTGCAATTGAACTCTATTGTTTAGTTTAGGGACATTGCGGTCAATTAGTTTAAGGACATTACGGTCCAATGTTAGTTTAAGGACATCTCGATCCAGTGTTAGTTTAAAGACATCTCGGTCCAGGTTAAGGACATCGTAGTCCGTGGGTTTAAAGGGACCCCACAGTCTGAGGTTAGCGACATCGTGGTCCATGAGTTTAAGGACCCCACAGTCCGTAGTTTAAAGACGTCATAGTCTATAAAGTTTAAGGACATCATAGTCCATGAGTTTAAGGACCCCACAGTCCGTGAAATGTGTGGTTGTCGGGACCCGTCACCTCTCTGAAAACGTTGAAGGATTACAACGACAAATATCATAGGAGTAAAGAGATATACCCTTGAACCGGTGTGAATTGGTCGGAAGATCTGTAGCCCAATTTGGGACTAAGATCTGTTAAATATTTATGAGCAGATGCGCTCAATTAAATATAAGTTGAGGACTTATGGCCAATATTGGGCTAAGTCCAATAAACATTTTTTTATTCTGGCTATTGAGCCTTTATTTGGGCTTGGCCCTTTTAATATTGCTGAGCATTAGATCCTGACATTTTTTTGTCTTGTATTGAATGCATAGCATTCATCAGAACAATGTTTATTCTGACAGCGCACCACATGGCGCGCCAGGCGCTTTGCGCCAATTAAAGAGCGCATTGCGCTTCTGCCAAGTAGCGCACATGAAAAGGACACGTGTCGCGCTTGGCGCTAAGTGCCAGATTATGAGCGCATTGCGCTAGTTTATGAGCTCGTTGCGCTAGTTTAGTAGTGCACAAGTGAGTGACACGTGGCGCGCTTGGCGCTAAGTGCCAGCTCATGAGCACAGTGCGCTATTTTAGAAGCGCAAAGCGTAAGTTATATCTATGGTTGACACATGGCACGTTTTGGCGCTGAGCGCCGGTCCAAGAAGCGCAAAAGTGCAGTTCATGAGTGCAGGGCACTTTTCAGTAGCGCAAAGCGCATTTGATCAAATTTATGATCAGAGAACAAGTTAATGTTCTTTTTAAAGGAGGCTTTGCCTCAAGATTTAAGAACAACAGTTCTTATTTTCTTTGAAAGGGCTTTGCCTTTGTAGATCAATGATCTGTGAATGAAGTAAACACTTCTTTTATTTTTATGACGAGATCTTTTGATCTCTTTTTATAAAAGACCTTGATCTTTTATAGATCTATGATCTTTTAAGAAGATAATTCTTCTGTTTTAACGAGGTGATTTCATCTCTTTGTTCAAGAATCATTCTTTACCTTGAAGAAATAACCTTCTTTTGCTAAGAGCTTGCTCTTCTTTCTTTGAGTTTTCTCAAAATTTGTAGGGGGGTTTCTCTCTATCAGACTTGAAGTCTTGGGGCCTTTATATAGGGCAAATTGATTTGTTAAATCAGTTAAAGAGATCTTTCTCTGATTGATTTAGGGATGTTCCCCACCGTTGGATCTTTGATCCTAGGGCTTCTGTTTTACAGAAAGCAATCTTCTTGTTTTTAACAAGATTGCAAAGATCTTTCCATAACAGAATTTTAATTCTGATTAATTAATGATTTGTCATTATTAGATCTCTTGATCTAACGGTGGGGAATTTTTAATTCCAGCGCTAGCGCACCTACATTTGACACGTGGCGCGCAGCGCAGCCTGCGCTAGCGCATCCGTGTTTAACACGTGGCGCGCAGTGCGCCTAGCGCTGGATATGAAGCGTTGCTTCAACTTTTAAATTTTGAATTTTAAAACAGAGCTTTGCTCTGATTGGGGGTGCGCTGCCTAGCGCATCTGTGTTTGACACGTGGCGCGTAGCGCGCCTAGCACTGAATCTGAAGCGTTGCTTCAACTTTTAAATTTTGAATTTTAAAACAGAGCTTTGCTCTGATTGGGGGAAACAAATTCCCCCCTACCGTTGCGCTCACGTGGCGCACACGTGAGTGCAGCGGTGGCAGCATCTGAGCCCTTGGATCAACTCAGAAGTTGAAGAGGCGGTTCAATACCTATAAACAGGACATTTGGTCCCTTAGATAATTATCATCTTCCTTCTTTGAGAATTTTTGTTCAGATCACAGCTCTTCTATTTAAGAACTTTTCAAGAGTAAAAACTCTTTCCAAACTTAGGTAAAGTTTTAAAATTTTTAATAAATTAGGATTTTACCCATTAACAGAGCCCTGCTCTTCATAGATCTTTGATCTAAAGAAAATCCATTTAGGGTTTCATTAGCAGAGCTTTGCTCTCATGAACCCATAGATCTAAAGAGATCTTTTCTTGGGGTTTCTTAGCCCATAAACAGAGCCTTGCTCTTTAGATTTCTTAATCTTTGATGAAGAATTCTTAAGAGTTTTTTCATGGATCTTGAAGATCCCAGAATTTTAATTCATAAAAATTAATTGATTTTAATTTTCTTTTCTGATGGGTTTTTCCATCATCATTACAGAGCCAGGCTCTTTAAGGAATTTTATTCCCTCATGATCAGAGTTTGACAAGTGTCGCTCTGTCATAGAGTTTTGCTCTCAAAGGGAGATTTTCTCTTTTTCCCAAAAGATCTCTCATTCAATGAGAGTTTTCTTGAGGATTTCCTCATTAATTAACAGTCTCATCCAATGATGAGGCTGTTTTATTAACTGATGCATTGTCATCTAGATTTTGTGGGTCCCCCTTTGGTCCCCTTTCCATTGCTTTGCAATGTGGTACAAATTTTAAAATATCGAGTGTCAGAATTTTTAAAATTAAATTAAAGCACTGATAGTTGACTTCTGTCCTTCCTTGCAGGCGACATGTCTTTTGATGCTACGTTTCCATTCGTCCGTTCAGAGGGAGGATTCCCTGAGGCACCTATGGACCGGGAGGTTCTCGCGCTCATCAAGTCCGTGACCCGGAACACAAAAATCTTCACTTGTGGGGTAGATGGTATGACCAGATTATCAGAGGTCGTCAAAGCTTCTCTTGTGCGACGCCGTCGGAGCCTATCTCGGCGATTCCGTATGCAGATGCACCCCCAGAGAACTATGCCGTGGAGGTTGTCAATTGGACTTCGGAGGGTCGTCTTCAACCTTCGATTGCCGCCGTACCCATGCAGCCGCCGGTGGCTTTGGACACCCTGGGGCGGCGCATATGCCAGGGCGAGTCACGCCCTTGGGGACAACCCTACAACATCGGGCTAACTCCCCGTCATCCGGCCGGGTATTTGCAGTGGGCCAGGTACATCTTGTCGGCGAAGAAATCGCAGCTGCTAAAGCTCGGCCTATACCCTGCGGTCTACGCTTCATTGTTCCAATATTCTGCTCCTCCCACATGGTGGATCAAGGCGTTCTTGGACCAGTGGAACATCCCGACCCATACCTTCCTTCTATTGGACAGAGAGGTTTCCATTTCCTTGGAAGAATTTGCCGAGGTTTCCGATCTACCGGTCAGGGGGGAGCACTACGAGGAGCTTCTTCTTCCGGATGAATATGTTTTTGCCACCAAGCCAGTGGTGATGGGCTTCACGCCAGAGAACGCTATTCAGCACCAGTTCCCTAGTCTGATAAAGGTGTTGAACATGTACGAGAGCCTCTTCCTGGAATCCGGAGGCCGGGGGGGTCAGTTTTGCGGACTTCATTGCCCGTTTTCTTCGTCCGGAGATTTTGTCACGACGAGGCGAAAATTTTGCCAAGTTCGATGATCTTTTCGGCTTTGGCTTGGACCGTCAGCCGGTACTGGAAGTTGATCAGAAGGGCTTCTTTCTTCCTGACGCTGCGGTCATCCCTCTGTCAAAAATCGCCGCCCCGGGCATTGATGATGAGGCTTTCTTTCTTGGGTTTCTTAGGCTATGGTTGAGTTGGTTCGCGCTCCCTATGCATCCTCGTTACATGAGGCCTTCCGTCTTCTACCCCGCGCATCGCATGGTTGCCGGAATATAAGTGGCCATTGGGATCGTCGGGTTAGCCCACCTATACCATGGTCTTAGCGTAGCGGCGGATACCACCGAACTGGGGGTGCATCCTGCCAACTTCCCGCTGCATTACTTCACTTCATGGATGGAGATGCACGTGCTCGGGGACTTCGGCATTCACAAGAGATCTTCGTTTTACGAGAGATGCAAGTTCCCTCGGATTATGCGGCTGGTTGACGCCTCCATCGTGAGTCCGTCACAACGGGAAGCTAGGGGCTTGCTCCTTCATCCGCACACGGTTGGAGATGGTATGTCTTTCACGGACAAAGTCTTAACCATCGGCCAGGAAACTTCCAAGGTGGTGCTGTCACTGCGAGACATTTTTAAGGATGGGGCCTCCATGTTGAAAGCCCGGGAGATTCTCCATTTGTACTCTATCAGGCCGGGCTTTCTCGTATTCAGGCAAAATGATGCAGCGCTGTTCATGAGATACAACCGCTATCATTTTGCTCAGCAGCTGAGTTACAATCAAGGGGTCCCGCTGGAGGCTTTCTTGGTAGAACCCGTTGCCACTAAAGAGGGAATGCGGGGCGCGCTGCATCATTTCATACGCTTAAATACGGGATCTCACTTCTTTATCAGTGAACCGAGTTGCGTTCCGAGGGCCCTTAACGTACACGTGGCCTGGTATTAACATGCAACGGGTGCTGTTATCAGGGATGAGAAGCAGCTGCTACTTGACCGCAAGGGTGCACCCCCTGCTAGTGACCGAAACCTCCCCTTGAAGCGATGGAACATTGTCATTCCTCCGCTAAGAGGAGCTGCTGTGATTGAAGTCCCCGAGGACAGGCCTGAGCTACCGGTGCCCCGTGCTTCCGTGGAGATGGTGGATGTACCATCGGTGCCCCGTGCTCCCGCGGAGACGGTAAATGTAGCTTCCCTCGAATCTGGCATGGGCTCAGATATCGGGACTCGTCGCCCCAAAGTTCCCACCAAGCGTAAGCTTGTGCTTACTGCGACTGGAGCTCGCGCGCAGAAGAGGAAGAAGAAGTCGGTCCTCTCTCTAGATGCTGTACTCGGCCTGGAGCCTCAGGCTCCTTATAAGGAGGGCCTGAGCGAATATAGGACCAACGAAGGTCTCTTCATAGCGCCGGAAGATACTGATCTCGAGGCTGCTATTGCAGCTTCTGTACGATCCGCAAGCCACCAAGCGGAAATGGCCACCCTCACGCAATCAAGTTAACATCAGTCGTACCTTGTTATTGCATCATATCTTTATTTTTATTGTCATGTCTTGACTGACATTTTTCCTTCTGTAACAGGCTTTACCACTGAAGAGGCTCTGGCGGCTTCCCTTTGGACCTTTGAGGAGGAGGAGAGGAATCGCGCTTTGTTGGGCATTGGTATGTCTCGGCTCATTGCATCTTTATTCTCCTTTCTTATGGACAATCTAACCCCTTCTTTATCTTATCGCAGGGACCACAATGTCAATCCCGCAAGGTGATGTGGAGATTCTTCCCGGGCCAGCCACCGAAGTCCCGGCCTCTTCGGCACTGCCGAAAGAGGCCTTACTCAAACGACCGATGACGGAAGTTATAACGGCTCCAGAGGTAACCCTTGGCGCGGATGACGGCGTCCTATTGATAGAGGCATCCAGAAGATCCTCTTTGACGGCCCAGGCGGAAAGAAAGCGCCGAATGCACGCGGCAAGGGAGCGTAGTGCTGCCATAGCTGCGGGTGCAGGTTCCAGTACCGCTACCCCTGCCCCTACTCCTTTAGAGGAATCCCTGGCTGCCTTGTCCACTGCCTATAAATGTGAAGCACGTGCGGCTCGGGAAGCGGTCGGAAGACCAACTCAAGGTAATGTGACACGGGGTTCCGTTGTCAAAGTTTTAAATATCAATTCTCATATATCTCATCTTGCAGGGCCAAGTCTTACCGAAGAAGTGGCGACAACTACTGAGCCTGGGGTAGCAGTAGAGGAGGTAGTCGTGATTGCCGAACCCAAGGCGGTGGTGGGCGAGATGGCTGCGATCGCCGAGCTCGAGGTAGCGGCGTGTGAGACAGTCACGATCGCCGAGCCTGAGATGGCGGTAGGTGAGATGAACACCATTACCGAGCCCGAGGTGGCGATGGGTGAGATGGCTACAGCCGCCTAGCCTAAGGTGACGATGGGTGAGACGGGTATAGCTGCCGAGCCCGAGGTAGCTACTCTTTCGCAAGAGTCGGGCACTGCCCCGATCGTCGCTTTTTCCGCCCGCGGCTCCTTGCCATCTCCTGGCATCGCAAGCGTTACGACGGCTCTCGTAGAGTCAGGGGATGAGGCGATGGGAGGTGAGACCATCCCGATGGAAGA
This sequence comes from Agapanthus africanus, assembly GCA_030015575.1. Taxonomy (NCBI): domain Eukaryota; kingdom Viridiplantae; phylum Streptophyta; class Magnoliopsida; order Asparagales; family Amaryllidaceae; genus Agapanthus; species Agapanthus africanus. Next base: position 434,804,832 of record JASDDO010000008.1, on the reverse strand, counting down.
GGATGAAGCAGTTGCTGTATCAAGTGACGCCCTCGTCGCGGTTCCGACTGGCGACTCATGAGGTAGATTTTGGGTCATTGCTTTTCTTTTTATTCTGCAATCCTTTTCAATCTTTCCTGACAGTATTTATCTTATTTCTAATGCAGGTGTGGCGAGCACTGAGGTCACGCTACCCGAGGCAACGCCATCAGTTACCGTTTTGATGGTGACCCCTCCTCTACCTTCTCTCGCACCTTCTCAGATGTTGGAAGGTACGGATTTATGACCCATCAGTCTTACTTCTAGGATGTATAATTTATGTACTGACATTACATTACTGCGTCTTTGCAGGAGTCCTTTTTGACCACCTGTATCAGGTGCTGCACCCACACTTCTCCTTCCTGTCAGAGATTAGTCCGCCTGGTGGTGTCGGTGAGTATCTTTTCTAAACGATGTCCTCTCTTTAATGGGCAGTCACATTATTGCTAATCCCTCTTTGTATTGCTTGTAGCCTTACAAATCGAAGGCGGGAACGCGGCTATCGTTGCGCCACCAGTACTCCCAGCTCTGCCCCCTGTTGCAGCCGGTATAGTAGACTCTATTTTTCGTGTATTTTCTTTATTTCTTGAGCCGTCATCTAATTGTGATTTGTTTTGCAGCGGTCACATCGACTCCAGCCCTATTCGAGTCTCCCGTCATAATGCCGGTCGGACCCTTTTCTAGACGTCCATCCTCGAAAGGCGTCGCGAATAGTCTGTGCATGGTGAGCGACTATATTGAGGAGCTCGACGTGGAGACTCCTACATCTGCCGCAGATTTTTCCACGGAGGTTAACCTAATGCCGGCGATGCTTGTAAACTTCCATAACGAAGGCGTCGTCGAGTCTTAGGTTAACCACTGCTGGAAGATTGAGGCCTGCCTGCATGAGCTCGAGCTTATGCGTCCTGCTCCTGAGATTCAGGTTTTGAACTCCCAGCGGGCTGCATGGGTTGAGCAGAGTGTGTCCTTCCTCCGTCATTTTGAACAAGAAGCGACCTTGAGGCGGAAGGAACGCGAGGAGGATTCCGCTAAGTCTGTTCAATTGCGTGCCCAGGTTGAAGTGAACGCTGCGCAATTGAGAGCCGTCTTTGACACCTTGCAGCAGTGTATTTCGGACGAGCTTGTATTAAGACAGAAACTTGACTCTATCGAGCGGATTATGCAGATTCGTGAACCTTTTCAACGGTAAATTGATGAAAATATTTCATCATGCTTGCAGCAAAGGACTCGAATCGAAGCGGAGCTGGCCGCGGCGGCTGATCAAGAATAGGGGCTGAGGGAAGTGCGCGAGCGGCTAATCGGACTATTGAAAGCGCTTCCCTCTCAATAAATTTTTTGAACCATTTGTAATTTTGAATAAAATGTATTCATTCTTTTATTCTTTCATATGATGTATTTTGTACCCAATTGAATTCATGAATAAAAGATACATTTCTTTCTCAATGTCTTGTGTCATCTCTCTACTTTCTTCTTTCTTTCGTTATCAGCATGTCACCTTAGCAAACATAGCTGGCAGATGATAGAGTGAGCATCTTGTTTTGGCTTCTTCGAGAAGTAGTGATGGCTTAGGAAGCGGGTTCAGATCTGCTGCCTAAGACTTTTCAACTTTATGAGCCGTGAGGGTCTCATAAAGACTTTTCTCCCAACAAGTCGGGAGGATCTCGTAGGTGTCTTTTCTCCTTAGGAGCCGTGAGGATTCCTAAGTGTGTTTTCCCTTATAAGTCGTAAAGATCTTATAAGAGAATTTTCTTCCTTACGAATCGAGAGGACCCGTAAGTGTTTAATGAGATTGACTTATCCGCATTTCATAGCGTCATTGGGTGACGTATTTCCGAGGCGGGGTCATGTGGATGACGTATTTCTGAGACGGGGTCATGTTGATGACGTATTTCCGCTACGGGGTCATGTGGATGACGTATTTCCCTGACGGGGTCATGTTGATAACGTATTTCCGCTACGGGGTCATGTGGATAACGTATTTCCGTGACGGGGTCATGTTGATGACGTATTTCTGAGACGGGGTCATGTTGATGACGTATTTCCGCTACGGGGTCATGTTGATGACGTATTTCTGTGACGGGGTCATGTTGATGACGTATTTTCGTGACGGGGTCATGTTGATGACGTATTTCCAAGACGGGGTCATTTGGATGACGTATTTCCGTGACGGGGTCATATAGATGACGTATTTCCGCTACGGGGTCATGTGGATGATATATTTCCGTGACGGGGTCATGTTTATGACGTATTTCCGCGACGGGGTCATGTGGATGACGTATTTCCGAGACGGGGTCATGTTGATGACGTATTTCCGCTACGGGGTCATGTGGATGACGTATTTCCGTGACGGGGTCATGTTGATGACGTATTTCCGCTACGGGGTCTTGTGGATGACGTATTTCCGTGACGGGTCATATGGATGACGTATTTCCGAGATGGGGTCATGTGGATGACATATTTCCGAGACGAGGTCATTTTGATTACGTATTTCCACTACAGGGTCATGTGGATAACGTATTTCCGTGTTGGGGTCATGTTGATGACGTATTTCCGCTATAAGGTCATGTGGATGACGTATTTCCGTGACGGGGTCATATGGATGACGTATTTCCGAGACGAGGTCATGTGGATGACGTATTTCCCAAACGGGGTCATGTTGATGACGTATTTCCACTACGGGGTCATGTGGATGACGTATTTCCATGAAGGGGTCATGTTGATAACGTATTTCCGCTACGGGGTCATGTGGATGATGTATTTTCGCTACGGGGTCATGTTGATGATGTATTTTTGAGACGGGGTCATGTTGATGACGTATTTCTGCTACGGAGTCATGTTGATGACGTATTTCTGTGACGGGGTCATGTTGATGACGTATTTCCGTGACGGGGTCATGTTGATGACGTATTTCCGAGACGGGGTCATTTGGATGACGTATTTCCGTGACGGGGTCATATGGATGACGTATTTCAACTACGGGGTCATGTGGATGACGTATTTCCATGACGGGGCCATGTTGATGACGTATTTCCGCGACGGGGTCATGTAGATGACGTATTTCCGAGACGGGGTTATGTTGATGACGTATTTCCGCTACGGGGTCATGTGGATGACGTATTTCCATGACGGGGTCATGTTGATGACGTATTTCCGCTACGGGGTCATGCGGATGACGTATTTCCATGACAGGGTCATATGGATGATGTATTTCCGAGACGGGGTCATGTGGATGACGTATTTCCGCGACGGGGTCATTTGGATGACGTATTTCTGAGACGGGGTCATTTGGATGACGTATTTCCGAGACGGGGTCATGTTGATGACGTTGCGTATGTTGTAATGAGAAGAATATTGAAGTGGTCTCTGGATTGTCTGTGAACCGTTGAGATTTGGCTTCTTCTTCTAATGGAGCCCGAGGAGGGCAGGTGTGGTTCCTTCTTTGTTTGCGCCCTTGGATTGTATACAGGGATTGATGTGATATCACCTGTAGGGCATAAATTTCATTTCATTTTATTTCTTTCCGCGATGCTCTATCATTTCATCTTTTATATCGCGAAGGTCGCGATTGCCCAATCATTTTGACTATTTTTCGCGGTGCCCAATCATTTCGGCTATTTTATTTTATTTCTTTCCGCGAATCATCATTTGCCTCTGTCGATATCTAACAAAGGTGGCTTAGCGAACATGGTTAGAATCCTGTCGACTAAGGCTTTTGACTTTATGAGCCGTAAGGGTCTCATAAAGGTTTTTCTCCCTGCGAGTCGTGGGGATCTCGTAGGTGCGTTTTCTCCTTAAGAATCGTGAGGATTCCTAACTGCACGTTCTCTTATAAGTCGTAAGTATCTTTGTCATGCCCCGCTTCCCAAAATACGGAATACGAGGGGTTGACAAGGCCAGCCATGCTCCTACGGTCAAGGATACATCCTGCCGTAGTCACACATCGGCTTCTAGCTTTACATGGTAATCAGTAAATAATGTGCAGGCAAGGAGAAATGCAGTAACTAAAACGAAACAATATAAAGAACTGACCTGATGGAAACAAAAGAGTATAACTCTGGATGGTAAATCAAGATGTCCGTGATGCACGTCCAGTCCTGGTCCAGGCTAAATCCTCTCCTCACACCGAGCATGCATACTCAGGTCGTCAGAGCGACACAATAGCAATATAATATATATATTCATGTGACAACTCTAACAGTGATAATAAATATATATAACACTAAATCAATGACGGTATAGGTATGAACATGCAATAATCAATGCAGTGGAACAGTAAAAGCAGTAGAATGATATGGCAAGTATGTCAACACAGTAAGTATGTATATCGATGCTATCATCCCTATCAGTCTCTAAGTCTCACTATACAGGTCACTAAGCCTATCGTCAGTCCAAGTATCAGAGTCAACCACTCGCGAGTGTCCTCCACCCAAGGGTAGAACCCAAGGGCAAGGGACCACGGGCCCAACATGTAACTCAAGGTAATAATCATGTACCCTGTAAATCTCCATATATCTCCATATATATATAAGCCGGCAAGGGACTCCCGAGATTCTGTTGAACTCACACTCAAACTACCCCACACCCCGTGGTCTACATCAAACACTAACCATAACCTCAAATACTAATCGGTCTGTGACAAGTCTACGCGAGAACTGGAGGCAGGACCTCCATCAAGCACGTCCCGACTGATACCTAAGATAAATGGCAGTGTCTGGTGCCTTATCTGTGACACCCGTGCAAGAGCTTCCATAAGTATCCTGATTCGTTACGAAAAAGTGTTTGTTTATAGTTTAACCGCAATCAATAACGGTGTCGCTCGTAGCTAGACCGAGATGAGTACGGGTCGTCCTCTGGGAAACGTGGAACCTTTTATTTTTATTTTAGATGTGTTGAGAAAGAGAGGAGGAATAAAGAATTTTTTGAGAAGTTTCTAGATCTACTTTAAACAAGAATGTAAAATATAGATCTAGATTATTTTAGAGATTTAAATAATATAATAATATGGCTTGTAGGGTTCGTTAGGATTTAGTAGTTATGGAAGATTAATTAAAAGTTACCCTTTTTATCCATTAATAGATTTAGAACTAGAACGACGGTGATGCGTGTAGATTAGGGTTTCTGGAGGGAAAAGGAATCCCACTCTTAACCCTTATCTCGACACGGAACTCCGTTCATATCTAGCCTTTACCAAAACAATCATTAATCTAATCTCTAATCGCGGTCGGAACTAGTAAGGAATTGCTAGCGCGCCCGATTAGGATGTTAATGATTGTTTTAATAAAGTTCCTAAACTTTATAGGACTTAAAAAGGGTTTAATTATTTTCATCGCCCATTAGCCTACCCTAATCCTACGAACCCTAACAAGCGGAGAATTACTCGCGCATGTTGGAAGAAGAAGATGAAAAGAAAGAGAGGGAAAACATAATATAAAAAAAAACAAACAATTAAATAAAAACTACCTTTATTAATCAACTCCTTCAAGCTACACTTTTAATCCATAGAAAATTATTACAAAACTTGATTTGCTTCTCGATCTTTCCTAAGGAGGTAGTCGAACAGTCGATGATCAGCCTGGATGCGTGAGCGTCGGGAGCTTCGTGATCTCTTCGTCTTGATAGCTTTTCCAAGAGGCCCTCGGTGCCTTTATATAGTGCAAACCCAGAATATTATTGTTGAAAAGTTGGTAAAATTTATCAGTCATCAATCTCCCAAAATCTTGCATTCTCTCTCCCCTAAATTGCGGCGGATCCGCGGCAAATAGGGGCTAAGGCCGCGGATCCGCGCTCAAGGGTAGGGATCATTTGATTCTTTTTTCTGGGGCTTTCATCTGGTGACATGTGGCAATCCTAGGAATGCTCAGAATCTGAAAATCGTTTCTCGGTTGCTTCCAGACTTGGTCTCCAAGTTTGCTTCTTAATTTGGCAAGATTTCTTCAACAACTTGATTTGCTTGATTCTAGCCTTGGAAAATTCTGCACAACTTGGAAATATTCTGCACAACAACTTAAATAAGATTTTAGTAGACTTTGTTCTACTAGGATTAGGTCAATAATATTATTTGCATACACTTTCCTACCAAATGATAATAAAAATATATTAACACATGGAAAATAATGTTTTTACACATAAACCTTCATATGTATAATATATTATAATAAAGTCCTTTTTAATATAAAAATGGTAGGAAAAATGTACTACAAATGTGCAGTTTTATCGACTGAACAAATACCCCCAAACTTATCTTTGATCGTCCCGAGCAAACTAGTTTATTTAAGAGGAGAAAAAGAAAGGAGAAAACTAAGCACACTTTCGTAGGCAGACACGATTGCACTGAGCACGTGCAACAAGCCGTTAAACCTCTAGGTGTCCCTAGTAGAAGGAGTGTTGTCTCCTGAGGGTTTTCAGCGGATTACACCCACAAAATCCTATAACAAAAGAGAGATGGTGAAATTTACATATAAAGATAAGAACCATAAAAGAAATACTTTGAAAAGAAGAGTTTCCAACTATGCCAGCTTTTCAGTTGTCATGAGCCCTATCTTAATAGTCATGAAAAGATGTTAGAAATCACATCATCCCTCAATAAAACATCGTCTTTATTCTTCATTCCTACCTTTCTTCCAAACATTGATCATATAACCCCACGTGTGTGAAATGGACATCCCTACACTCGGAGAATTCAATTCAAGCTATCATACTCTTGTCCATCTACCTCAGTACTTTTTAATTTTATGAATACTTAGGTTTGCTCACACCTTTTCATGCGACCGTTAATACTTCTTGAGGTACTAACCGACCGATTACTCAAGTGCTTGCTGATTTGGTGATAATATTTTCCTCGTCTTGCACCACCTAAGGCTTAGCAGTGACTCCCAGACCAGTTGGCCTTAGGGCACTAGGTGAAGAGGCACCCTCGCTATATTTTTTTTATTGCTGCCTTGGCGATACAAAACCAGTGTTCATTTTTTTCTTTTCACCATTTTTATATTTTCTTCATTTTTTTTATTTCCTTCATACTTAGGCTTTTAGACAAGAGCATTTCAAGGTATCCTCTACTATCCCGAGTTTCAAGACGTGTGTAGGTGCATATTGTAGGGTATCAACATTCAAATGTTTGGCTTCCAGAATAGAAACTATTTTTCAGACTTATTTTTATCCTCAGATTAGTGACTTCCTTCATCTTACTAACCCTTGGGACAACGGCTCATAACTACTTATTACTAGTTCATTTAAGAAAACTTCTAATTTTCTTGGTTTTCTTAAATTATTCCTATCTTTTGGATGTAATTTTTCACTTTCTATTCTTTTGTTATATAAAAAAAATTTTAATGCACGGTGTCAAAGATAATTTAGTGAATACAAACCTCCCCCCCAAACCTGTTTTCAGCAGTGTCCTCACTGATGTAGCCTTTTGAGAACATGGACATGTATACTAAGGGAGAGATATAAGGGGTAAAATAATAGTGAAATAAAAAAATTCCCCCAAACTTATTCTTTGACACGCACAGATATTCAATCAAATCATTTTTTTACTCACCTCCATTCTTAAAATGTGAAAAAGTTATCAAAACATGGAGGTGAGGCGGAGGAATTTTAGTTTTGATAAAGCGGCTCCTGTAAAAACAGGAGTTCCTCCGCGGGGTCAACAGAAAAATACGGTTTTAATCTATGCCCATTCACTTTAAAAATCGAACCGTTTTTCAAATTTTCGACTTCAACCGCCCTGTGCGGGTGTACATACCGCACCACAAAAGGTCCTTTCCAACGAGATTTAAGTTTACCCGGATGAAGATGGAGACGGGAATCGTAAAGAAGGACTTGTTTCCCCGATGTGAAGGTTTTTCTAGAAAGATTTTTATCGTGGAATACCTTAGTCCTATTCTTTACTATCACCGCATTATCGTAAGCTTCATCGCGGAGTTCGCTTAGCTCATTCAATTGCAGCTTCCGATAGCTGCCTGCATGATCAAGATCAAAATTAAGCTCTTTAATAGCCCACATTGCCTTATGTTCAATCTCGACAGGGAGGTGGCATGCCTTCCCAAACACAAGGCGGTATGGAGACATATCAAGATCGGTCTTATAAGCGGTGCGGAATGCCCAAAGAGCATCCGTCAATTTGGTTGACCAATCCTTACGGTTTTTCGAAACCGTCTTCTCCAATAACTGTTTGATCTACCTATTTGAGATCTCAGCCTGCCCGCTTGTTTGGAGGTGATAGGGCGTAGAAAGCTTGTGAGTGATTGAATATTTCCGCATCAAGGCCTCAAAAGAGCTATTGCAGAAATGTGTCCCGTTGTCGCTATTGATAGCGCGAGGGTGTCCGAATCGCGAGAAGATATTTTCTTTAAGGAACTTAATGAAAACTTTGTTGTCATTAGTGCGACACGGTATAGCTTCCACCCACTTCGAGACATAATCAACCTCTAACAAGATATATAGATTCCCAAAGGAGTTGGGAAAAAGGGCCCATAAAATCAATACCCCAAACATCAAATATTTCCACAACCATTATAGGTTGGAGCGGCATCTCGTTCCTTCGTGAAATCCGACCCAAATGCTGACATCGCGGACAAGTTTTGCAATGTTCAAATGCATCTTTAAATAATATTGGCCAATAAAAGCCACATTGCAAAACTTTCTCCGCCGTTTTTCGAGGTCCAAAGTGACCGCCACATGCCTGATCATGACAAAATGATAACACGCTCTTGAATTCATCGTTAGGGACACACCTGCGAATGATTTGATCGGAACAATACTTGAATAGATATGGTTCATCCCAGTAAAAATATTTTACTTGGGATAAAAATCGAAGTTTGTCTTGTTTCGACCAATCGCTAGGTATAAGTCTCGTCGCAAGATAATTCACGATATCCACAAACCAAGGTTCGTAGGATACATTCAAGAGCTGTTCGTCGGGAAATGAGTCATTTATTGGCACGGTCACAGTTGGCGAAAAAGTGATGCGTGAAAGATGGTCGGCTCCTACGTTTTCACATCCACTCTTGTCTTTGATAACAAGATCAAATTCTTGTAACAATAGGATCCAACGTATTAGCCTGGCCTTTGCATCCTTCTTCGTTAAAAGATGTCGTAGGGCGGAGTGATCTGTGTAAACCACAATAGGCGAGCCAATCAAGTAGGGCCTGAATTTCTCTAATGCAAATACAACTGCCAAGAGTTCTTTCTCGGTAGTTGTGTAATTTATTTGTGCATCATTCAAGGTCCTACTTGCATAGTAAATTACATGTGGCATCTTATCAATGTGCTGTCCTAAGACCGCACCAATAGCAAAATCTGATGCATCACACATAAGCTCGAACGGGTGGTTCCAATCCGGAGATGATAAAACGGGGGCTGTAGTGAGTGATTCTTTAAGCGATTCAAAAGCAGCCTCACAATCCGAATCGAAGTGAAAAGTAGTGTCCTTGGCCAATAGAAGGGTTAAGGGTCTAGCAATTTTGCTAAAGTCCTTAATAAATCTCCTATAAAATCCTGCATGACCAAGGAAGGATCGTATATCTTTGACGCAATTGGGACGAGGGAGATTTTGAATGACATCTATTTTAGCTCTGTCAACCTCAATGCCTTTATGTGAAATTATATGTCCAAGTACAATACCTTCTTGGACCATAAAATGGCATTTTTCCCAATTCAAAGTCAAATTCTTATCCTTACAGCGGGTAAGAACAGCGTCAAGATTACGAAGGCAGTCCTCAAAGGAGTCCCCAAAAATGGAGAAATCGTCCATAAAAATTTCCAGAAAATCTTCCACCATATCTGAAAATATCCCCATCATGCACCGCTGAAATGTAGCGGGAGCGTTGCGTAACCCAAAGGGCATGCGTCTATAAGCAAAAGTTCCGAAAGGACAAGTAAAAGTGGTTTTATCTTGATCCTTTTCGGCGATGGGGACCTGGTTATAACCAGAGTATCCGTCCAAGAAACAGTAGTATTCGTGTCCCGCTAATCGTTCTAACATCTGGTCAATGAAAGGTAGAGGGAAGTGATCTTTCCTCGTCGCGGCATTGAGTTTGCTGTAATCGATACATACGCGCCACCCAGTTTGGGTGCGTGTTTGGATTAACTCATTAGCCTCATTAGTGATGACCGTGATGCCAGACTTTCTAGGGACCACATGAATTGGACTTACCAATTGGCTATCAGATATGGGGTAAATTATTCCACTATCAAGGCACTTGACGATTTCTTTCTTTACCGCCTCTTTCATAACGGGATTTAACCGTCTTTGTGGGTCTCGGGTTGGTTTGGCTTCATCCATCAGATGTATGTAATGTTCAACAATTAAGGGACTAATCCCTTTGATGTCAGCCATAGTCCAACCAAATGCTTCCCGATTCGATCTCAATACTGCCAAAAGTGCATTCTCTTGCTCTAAGGCTAGAGAAGCGGAAATAATCACTGTCAAAGTCTCATTTTCTCCTAAATATGCATATTTAAGATGAGAAGGTAGCGGTTTGAGATCAAGAATTGGCGGAGAGACAATAGAAGGTGGGGTAAGCGAATGATATTCGGACTCCCTAACAGGTTCAAAACTTGCATAAGATATTGACTCGGAAAGTGCTGCTGACTTTTGCAACGAGTCAACGGGTTCAATCTCAAGGTCGGACTCATTGAACATATCCTCACTGTAAAGTGGTGCAAGATCAAACGATGTCTCATTAATGTTGTTGAGAACATCAAAGCAAAGTTCCTTATCCATGCAGCTTTCGGAAGCTATCTCGTGGATGGAACAAACATCCAGCAATTGAGCAGAAGGTTCTGATGGCTGACTTCCTAGTTTGTAAATATTAAGCTCAATTGTCATTTTCCCGAAGGATAAGTTCATAGAACCGTTACGACAATTAATTACAGCGTTAGAAGTTGCTAGGAAGGGTCGACCAAGTATCACCGGGATTTGATTGCGTGGGTTTGCCACAGGTTGTGTATCTAAAACAATAAAGTCCACGGGAAATATGAATTCCCCGACTTTAATTAACACATCCTCTAGTTCGCCCCGAGGTTTGGTGATAGATCGGTCTGCCATTTGGAGAGTACAATGGGCGGGTTTTAACTCTCCAATTCCTAACTGCTCGTATACTGAATAAGGAAGCAAGTTGACGCTAGCGCCTAGATCGAGTAAAGCACGATTTATATTTTTACCCCCAATAGAGATAGAGATTGTAGGACAGTCGGGGTCCTTACGTTTCTTTGGTATTTGTTGGGTAAAAGCTGTGCTAACATTACTCGTCATGAAAACCTTTTTAGGCACTTGAGTTTTTCTCTTCCTAGTGCACAAGTCTTTAAGGATTCTTGCATAAGATGGGACTTGTTGAATAGCATCTAGGAGAGGAATATTCACGCTAACTTTCTTAAACATTTCCACAATCTTCTCCATTTGCGGGTTAGGTCGGTTGGCCCTTAATCGGTTTGGAAATGGAGCTCGATCAATAAGTTTTGGGTCCAACGTTTGTGGAGAAGAATGTGGCGACGGATTCGATCCCAAAATTGGTGTGGGCATCGACTTAGATAGATTTGGCGAAATGTTTGAGCCTTGGGGAAAACGGAGAATAGGCTCGGACGAAGGTGGAAGACTAGACGAGTTAGGGGAAGAAGAAGAAGAAGGGGTATCAAATGTGTCACTATCATCAACTTGCTCACCCACTTGGTTGTTCAGCACTCTCCCCGATCTCAACGTAGTGACATCATTCACATTATGACTTTGTGAATGGCCAGGATTCGGTAGGGGTTGAGATGGGAGTTTCTCTTTCTCTCTCGCACTCATTGCGGCGTTTAACTGTGTGATTTGGTTTTCTATTGATTTAATACTCTCACCATGGGAGGAGGAGTTTTTCGTTAGGGCATCAATAGAAGACCTCATCTCAGCCGAATTTTGCATGGATTGTTTCATGAATATATCCAAAGTTTGTGCAAGTGAGTTGTCAGTACCGGCCACTTGTGGTGTAGAAATGTTGGCCGGATTTTGGAAATTCTGTGACTGAAAGGGGGGCTGATTCTGTGGTTGTGGTTGCTGTGGAGGAGGTCTTTGATAATTACTTTGTTGGTTTTGATTCCAAGCAAAGTTAGGATGATTCCTCCATCCTTGATTGTATGTGGAAGAATAAGGGTCGTTTCTAGGTCGCTGCTGAAAAGTAGCATTAGCTTGAAACGATGCATTCATAGGACATTCTTCCGTTAAGTGTGAAGGATCCGAACAGCAACCACAGACGGTCTTAGGAAGCGTGACCTGATTTAGGGAGAAAGATGAGAACTTGTTTTCAATAGCGTCGAGTTTCTTTTGTATCGCCGCCATTTCGGCTTTCACTGCGATGGAAACGTCGAGCTGGTGAATACCTCCCTTAGTTGAAAGTGGTCTTACGCTTTCCCACTGCAAAGTGCTTTCTGCGAGATCTTCCAGATATTTCCAAGCTTCACCATCATCTTTAGACATGAAATTGCATTGACACATTGTTTCAAGCATCTGCTTTGTCGCTGGATTAATGCCCTCATATATAATCCGACATAAATCCCATCTTTGTATTCCGTGATGGGGGCATTGGACAAGCAGATCTTTGAAACGTTCAAAGCACTTCCAAAATGGTTCATTGGGAAGCTGGGTGAACTGGTTAATCTCGCTCCTAACATGTGCAGTCTTATGATTTAGGTAAAACTTCTTAAGAAATGCTACGACGAATTCATCCCAATTAGTGATAGAGTGTGCGGCAGTATTATAAAGCCATTTTTCTGCCAAGTCGCACAATGTGAATGGGAGAAGACGTAAGCGCATAGCATCTAAAGTCAATTGTGAAGTACCCATCATTGCCCATACGTTTTCGAATTTGGTGATGAAAACGTACGCGTCTTCCGACTCAAGCCCGTGAAATTTGGGCAGCAGATTGATGTAGTGGGGTTTAATTTCGAAAGTATCCCCGTTAGGTGGTGGAAGAGATAAACAAGTAGGAAGGGGACCACGAATAGGATAGCATCTCTCTTGGAGAGAGATGCGCGGTGGATTCTGCGCACCTGCGGGCGGTGGCAGCGTGGTGTTATAATTAGATGGAGTGTCGTCCATCACGATCGATGTGGTGTGTGGTGGGGGAAAAGAAGGTGAAGAAGTACCGACTTCGGTGTCGATAGAAGGAACGTGGACAAGACGGGCACTAGGATCCCGTGTCCAGCCGAGCATGCACTAAGCGGGTTTAGTGCAAGTGGCAGCGTGTGTGTGATTTAAAATTGGCTTGTTTTGAAAAATGTGGGACTCAAGACAAATCTCCCTAAGATGCACAAGCAACCCTAGAACTAAGGTCACCTAGGTCCAGTCTCTAGACCGCTCCTAGACTTCCAAAGGACAAGCCGCAGGATAAATCCTCCACCGCCTCCGTACTACCCTTGTAGCGAGGTAAGTGCCAGGTAAGTGGGAAGGAACCACCACCACAGTGGGCCTAATTAAAAACCACTAGCCTTTGTCACACTTGCCTAGGCACTACAAAAGTAATGCGGATAAACGATAGATTACCCACGACCTTCCTCTGTCCTGATTGAGCGCGACAGTCCTTAGAGTCTGGTCTAGATATTTTTTAAATTAATGAAGGGTTGATCTATATGCTCGGTTTGTGATTTGTGGGGCTTAGGAAGGGTGATGAAATCCCCACCTAATCTTGATTTGGTCTTTGCCCCTTAAAGTCCGTATTAAATATGCAAAACAAAACCAATTACAAAACTTTTGCAAAAAGATTTTTGAGCGGCGCAATTTTGCAAAGAATCCTGCAGAAAATAGATTTTATTGGATTTGAGGAGAGAGAGAAGGAGTTGAGAATCTTACCAGAGAGTTCTGTAGCCCTAATCCCTCCAAGCAGCCGCGTTTCCGCCGCAGAAAGCACCTTTGTGCCGCGGTTCCGCCGCGAGGTGGATGGATCGCTTGCTGAAAAATTTTCTGTGATCTCCTTTACTCCTCTGGATCTCTAAAAATGTCTCTGTTTCCTATTTTCCTCAATTCTGTGACTCCAGATCTCCTTGCAAAAATCCACGCACAAATCGTTAAATATGCAATTTGTAGTTTTGTTTTAATAATGATATGGCTCGTCTAAGAATTCAACACAAATAGTAAAAATAAAAATTACGCACGTATCCCCGGTAACGGCGCCATTTGATTCGTTACGAAAAAGTGTTTGTTTATAGTTTAACCGCAATCAATAACGGTGTCGCTCGTAGCTAGACCGAGATGAGTACGGGTCGTCCTCTGGGAAACGTGGAACCTTTTATTTTTACTTTAGATGTGTTGAGAAAGAGAGGAGGAATAAAGAATTTTGTGAGAAGTTTCTAGATCTACTTTAAACAAGAATGTAAAATATAGATCTAGATTATTTTAGAGATTTAAATAATATAATAATATGGCTTGTAGGGTTCGTTAGGATTTAGTAGTTATGGAAGATTAATTAAAAGTTACCCTTTTTATCCATTAATAGATTTAGAACTAGAACGACGGTGATGCGTGTAGATTAGGGTTTATGAAGGGAAATGGAATCCCACTCTTAACCCTTATCTCGACACGGAACTCCGTTCATATCTAGCCTTTACCAAAACAATCATTAATCTAATCTCTAATCGCGGTCGGAACTAGCAAGGAATAGCTAGCGCGCCCGATTAGGATGTTAATGATTATTTTAATAAAGTTCCTAAACTTTATAGGACTTAAAAAGGGTTTAATTATTTTCATCGCCCATTAGCCTACCCTAATCCTACGAACCCTAACAAGCGGAGAATTACTCGCGCATGTTGGGAGAAGAAGATGAAAAGAAAGAGAGGGAAAACATAATGTAAAAAAAACAAACAATTAAATAAAAACTACCTTTATTAATCAACTCCTTCAAGCTACACTTTTAATCCATAGAAAATGATTACAAAACTTGATTTGCTTCTCGATCTTTCCTAAGGAGGTAGTCGAACAGTCGATGATCAGCCTGGATGCGTGAGCGTCGGGAGCTTCGTGATCTCTTCGGCTTGATAGCTTTTCCAAGAGGCCCTCGGTGCCTTTATATAGTGCAAACCCAGAATATTATTGTTGAAAAGTTGGTAAAATTTATCAGTCATCAATCTCCCAAAATCTTGCATTCTCTCTCCCCTAAATTGCGGCGGATCCGCGGCAAATAGGGGCTAAGGCCGCGGATCCGCGCTCAAGGGTAGGGATCATTTGATTCTTTTTCTGGGGCTTTCATATGGTGACATGTGGCAATCCTAGGAATGCTCAGAATCTGAAAATCGTTTCTCGGTTGCTTCCAGACTTGGTCTCCAAGTTTGCTTCTTAATTTGGCAAGATTTCTTCAACAACTTGATTTGCTTGATTCTAGCCTTGGAAAATTCTGCACAACTTGGAAATATTCTGCACAACAACTTAAATAAGATTTTAGTAGACTTTGTTCTACTAGGATTAGGTCAATAATATTATTTGCATACACTTTCCTACCAAATGATAATAAAAATATATTAACACATGGAAAATAATGTTTTTACACATAAACCCTCATATGTATAATATATTATAATAAAGTCCTTTTTTAATATAAAAATGGTAGGAAAAATGTACTACAAATGTGCAGTTTTATCGACTGAATATATCCCATACCACTTATAGTCACACGTACACGCGTCCTACAGACGTCGACAATGCAATAGAATAATAAGGTTCACTGATTGTGTACAAGTACGTGTCACTTTCACTTATTCACTTATACACGAACACTAACGTACTTGCTACAATCATCACTAATACCTAACACTGGGTAATGCACATTATCACTAAGTTATCAATGCAGTGACATGTATGATATGATGCGTAAACAGTATGTAAAGCATGATTAGGATGTCATGAATCAGTAATCTACCACTTGCAATATTTATCATACATCAAACGTGTACAGTTTAGCAAAACGATAGACAGGTAATAATTAGTATGTTCAGTTATCTATCCATCGAATTTAGTTTCATGCCAATCGGGTTCCAGGATCACTGATTATAGCCATTTCATTTTAAGCGTTCACGGCTGGAAATCCGGTTTCAGAATCGAAAGTCCGTTTCGCAACGCATTTTAATCCCAGTTGGGATCAGAATTTAGCGACTCTACAGTAGAATGAAATCTAGGTTTTCTAATAAGGTTTTCGACGCAATAGACGGATCTTCAATCGCGTCTATACATCAGGAGATATACACTGTTCAATACTGGTATGTCAATTCTGATTCTGTTGGGACTGTTATACGTCCCGATCTTTTAATTTACAATTTAAATAGCAAATGATCATGAAACGGAATTAAACCACTTGTGTTATCTAGATAACAGATTCACCTTTAATAAACAGCGGAGTTCCGCAACCTACGTGTTAAGGAAACAGGGTGGTGTTCATTGCGGGACAGCACACAGTAAATAGAGTCGCTCTGGACTGCAGTCCAGAGTCGCACTCCGATACATATATCGTCACAGTTTAAGTGCAGAAACAATTAGAAACTTGCATAGGGTCATAGTTCGTCGAGTCGGCTTCGATTTAATCTCTCGAACGCATCATTCCAGTATGTACATAATTTATGATGATTTTAACGATTTTCAGATACCAGAAATTTTCAGTTTTACAGTCAAATTTTGGGGTAGTCGTTTTAGTCGTTAATAGTCGTATTAGCCAGTGAAATTTATACAGGATCTTCATCACTATAAGGGCCAGGACAGAAAATCTAATTCCATCAATTTAGACAAGTATTTTCATTGGGGTCACACATCGAACAGGTTTGGCACCTAATCGATCTGAAATTGTAAATTTACGATCTATGTAATTTAAATTTGTAACTTGAATATATAGCATGTAGCAAGTAATTTACTTGCCTGGAGGCGTCTTGGTGATGCACGGCAGTGGTAATGGCATGAACGTGCGATGAATGGCGCGTGTAGGGTTCGCGGCCTCGGCTCTTGGATTCGACGGCTCGGTGGGTGCGATGGCGATTACTACGGTGACGGTGATGATCGCAGAGATGGTAAAGACAACAGCGCCGCCAATAGAGTCATCAACGGTGGCTGTTGCGGTGATGGAAACTAAATGTTCGACGGGGCTTGAGCTCGGCTTCGAGGAGTTCGAGAGGGGGAGGCTGCTGGCGAGGCAAAGGCTGCGACAAGGGAGACGATGTTGTGGTGGGGAGCTCGCCGGCGCGAGGGTGCAGTCGAGGTTGGTGGGGATGACGACGATGATTGCGACGTTGAGAGCAAAGAGGTGGTGTGGCAGCGAAGGTTCTGGGTCGCGGGGAGCTCAGGGAGTTTGGGGGGTGGTGGTTGCAGCGGTGAGGTGACAAGGTCGGCGACGGCGCGGAGGTGGCTCCGGCGACAAAGGGTTGGCCTCGACGTTGGTATGAAGGTGTCAAGTAAGGAGTGGATGCAGTGGGTGGATATGGTCGGGAAGGAGGTTGTTGGGTCGATGGAGATGACCGGAGTAGGCGAGCTCGGTAGGTGATGGGGGCCGGCAAGTTTCGTCGGAGGAGGCTGTGGAGGTTGCTGGCGACGACGATGATGATGATGTCGCGGTGCGCTTGGTGCGGGAGAGGGATGAGGTGTTCGGGGTTTTGGAGTGAGGAGAGAGGAAAGAGTTATGGCGGTGGCGGCGAGGCGAGCACGGCGTGGGCGTGGGTCCGCAGGAGGGAGCGGGAAGAAGAGAGAGGGTGGGAGAAGTGATTGTACGTGGGAATTAAGGAGTTGTAAAGAAGGGAGAGGGAGAGGGAGAGGGTGAGTATTGTGAGTGATAGGGAGAGAGAGAGGACGTGTGTGTGAGAGAGAGAGGAGAGAGAAAGAGAGAGAGAACGTGGGTGAGGTGAGAGAAGGGTAAACATGAGTGAATAAGGAAAAAATTTGATTTAAATTAATTAAATGAAATTATGAAAATAGTGAACTGTGAATAGAGAGAGAGGGATTAGAATGAATGAGAATTAAGTGGCGATTAATAGGATTTTAAAAGGGATTAATGGGGGAAATTAATTGGAATTAAGGAGACATTAATTTGGTGGTTTAATAGGAATTTATAGAGGAGATTTGGGTTTGGATTTGAAAGGGATTTAAAAGAAATGAGTTGTGATAATTGTTATTTTAATGGGCTGAGGAAGGAGAATGGGCTTGGGCCAAGGGGTAAAATAATAGGGAAAAAGAAAGGGGCCGGGCTTGGGATTTTAAGTGAGTGAGAAAAGGATTAGAGGAGTGGGCCGGCTCTGGGCTTTGGGTTAGGGAAAATTAAAAGATATGAGATTAGATTAGGATTCGGTTTTTTTTTTAAGAATAATACAAATAATAATTATAAAATAAATACATTATATTTTGTAAATAGTACTTTATAAAAATACAGACATTGAGATATTGGTATAAAAGGGGCTGGGTATTACAATCTTACAAGATTGTTTTCTCCTTATAAATCGAGAGGACTTATAAGGGTTGTTCACCATGTAGACATATCCCTAGTCACAGATGGGACTTCGTTAGGGAAATGTTTATTCGCGCCTGTGGATTGTATACAAGGGTCAGCATTGAGCCGCTTGTAGGGCATTGTTGGAAGTTGTGGTGGTTGCTTAAGAACAGGTTTAGATCCCTATAGCTTAAGACTTTCAAATCTTATGAGCCGTGAGGGTCTCATAAAGAGGGTTCTCCTTACGAGTCGTGAGGATCTCGCAAGTGTAATTTCTCCCTAGGGATCGTGGGGATCCCTAAGTGTGTTGCTCCCTTGTGAGTCGTAAGGATCTCACGAAGGTGGTTTCTCCCCACAAGGCCGAGAGGACCTTGCAAGTGTCTTTTAACGAGATTGCGCCCTTTCGGGTTTTCACAAAACTCGCCGGTAGCCCTGCTATTTTTACTCACGGAGCTCTTTCGGGTTTTCATCCGTGCCCTTTTTGCTTATGGACATACCGTTTTCTTTTTCTTTTTCTTTTTTTTTATTCTAACGAGGTTGCGCCCTTTTGGGTTTTCACAAAACTTGCCGGTAGCCCAGCTGTTTTTATTCACGAAACCCTTTCGGATTTTCATCCGTGCCCTTTTTTGCTTATGGACATACCGATTTTTTTCTCTTTTTTTTATTCTCTTTTTTATCAGCTTTGGGATGCTGTAACCCACAGTAGTTTATCGACATCTCGGTCAACAGCTAGTTTTAGAACATAGGGTCTATTGTTAGTTTAAGGATATTTCGGTCCGTCGTTAGTTTAAGGACGTTTCGGTCCGTCGTTAGTTTAAGGACGTTTCAGTCCGTTGTTAGTTTAAGGACGTTTCGGTCCGTTAGCCGGCTACTACTTATAGAGTTTGGGCTTAGAAAGATAGCGAGCGAACATAGTCATCGTCATCTATCATTGACCTAGGCCGTAACTCGTTAAGCGTTGTACTTTTTCAGGAAGCGACCATTTATTGGCCTGAAGGGCCTTTCGCCATGCATGTCCATGAGTAGATAGGCCCCACCCTGGTAGACCTTGTCTATGATATACGGGCCTTCATAGTTCGGCTCGAATTTCCTCCGCTTTGCACGATTGGGGATCATAGGCCTTTAGAACACTAGCACGAGTTCGCCTTGGCGGAATGTTCTCGGCCTAGTCAATCTTTCGTATGAGCGCGTCATCTTTGCTTTATAAGCCTCTAGATTTTGTTGCGCTATGAGCTGGTTTCATCAAGGGCATTGAGCTCCTCAAGCCGAAGGTGAGCATTCTCTTCGTCCGTTAGCTCGTAATGAACTGCCACCCGTAGAGAGGGTAACTCTATCTCAAGGGGGAGTACCGCCTCTGTACCGAATACCAATGCATAGGCGTTGTGTTCGTGGCCGTTTTGAACGTAGTTCGATATGCCCAGAGAGCTTCATACAGTCTCTCATGCCAATCCTTCTTATTTTGAGACGCTGTTTTTTCACGATCTTCGTCAAGGTCTTGTTAAAAGCCTCAGCTAGGCCGTTAGCTCGGGAATTATAGACTGAAGAGTATCTCCAGTCTATGTTATGCTGTTGTGCGAAGCGGCTGATCTTGTTGCTTCTATAGGCTGGCCCGTTATTGGAGATAATCCGTCGTGGAGTGCCAAACCGATTAATGATGTGTGTCTTGAAGAAATGGAGGATATTCTCCGTCTTTACTTCCCTCAGCGGCGCTGCTTCTGCCCATTTGGAGAAGTAATCAGTTGTTGCTAAAATGAATCGATGTTCTCTGGACGACGCTGGTTCGATGGGGTCGATTATGTCAGTCCCCCATATTTCAAACGGCCAGCTAGCCACTGTTGGATGTAGTGGATTCGGATGCTGGTGGATAAAGTCCACGTGAATCTGGCACGAATGGCATTGCTTCGCGTATTCAAGGCAGTCTTGGATCATCGTGGGCCAATAATAGCCCATCCTTTTGATCTTCAGCTTCATCTTCGGCCCGGCTTGGTGAGAACCGCAGAGTCTGTCATGAGTTTCTTGGACGACTCTCTTTGCCTCTTCACGTCCCAGGAATCTTAGCTACAGAGAATCAAATGATCTCTTATACAGGGTATCATTGACGAAAGCGAAAGACAAAGCTCGTTTCATAAGCTGATGTCTTGAGGACGCATCTTCAGGTGTTCGACGGGATTTGAAGTAATCTATAAAGACTTCCATCCAATCCTCAGCCTTTTCCTGGTCTTTTATTTATAGAGTCCTTTGCTTAGTCGCTTCCTTTTCTTCGGACGACTCCGGAGATATTTCTGCCGGTGCGAGAACCCGACGGCTTTGCACAACGATCCTCACGTCATCGAGGTTTTCGTCAGCCAGTTCTTTAGCGAGCTTGGCTAATGCGTCCGCTTTGCTATTTTTCGCACGCGGTATGCTTTCCAAGGTTTAGGAAGGAATTTGAGTCAGCAGTCGCTGTACTCTCTCGCCGTATTTCACCAACTCAGGCTTGCACATCTGATAGTCGCCATTTACTTGACTAGCGACCAGTTGGGAGTCTCCATATATGAGAAGGTTTTCAATTCCCAAGTCGATGGCGATCTCGAGACTTGCTATCAAAGTTTCGTATTCGGCTTCATTGTTCGTCCACTGCTCTGTTAAGGAGAAGGCAAAGCGCATTATCCCTCCTTGTGGAGTCACGAAGATGAGGCCTACCCCTGATTTGATTATGGGGGTGCTTTGTTTGCGCTTCTTCATGGAAGACGCTCCATCAAAATAGAGTTCCCACCAGGTATCATTGCCGTCGATCGTGTCAAACGCATGTTCGTCTGGCAATTCGCAGTTCAAAGGAGAATTGGCGGGTATCGGGTGCTCAGCGAGGAAGTCGGCGATGGCCTGGCCTTTCACTGCCTTGAGAGGACGATAAGTTATCGAGAACTCCATCAAGAGGAGGGCCCATTTAGCGAGCCGTCCTGTTAATATGGCCTTTGATATCAAATATTTGAGGGGATCCACCTTTGATATGAGATGGACCTCATGTGCCAACGCATAGTGTCTGAGCTTCGTTTTTGCGAAGATCAACGCCAGGCAGTGTTTTTCGATGGGGGAGTAATTGCTTTCTGCCCCCAGGAGAACTCGACTCAGATAATAAAGGGCTCTCTCCTTCCATTGGTCATTCTCTTGTGCCCATAATGCGCCTAAGGAACCTTCAAGGGCGGTTGTATACAGAATGAGAGGTTTTCCTTTAACGGGAGCGGCCAGTACTGGCGGATTCTGCAGGTATTGCTTGATTTTTTCCAGTGCATTTTGGCATTTGCAATCCCAGACGAAAGGGGTTCCCTTCTTCATCAGGTGACTGTAAGGATGGCACTTGCCTGAGAGATTGGCTATGAATCGCCGGATATACGCGAGCTTTCCTTGGAGAGACCGCAGTTGCTTGAGAGTCCTTGGCGGAGGCATTTCTATAATCACCTTGATCTTTGACGGATCTATCTTGATGCCTCGTTGTCGGACGATGAATCCCAGGAATTTGCCCAAGGAGACTCCGAACTCGCATTTGAGATGATTCATCTTCAACTTGTATTGCTGAAGGCGTTGAAATACGGTTCAGATGCTCTAAATGTTCCTCATATGATTTGCTTTTTACTACAAGGTCGTCGATATAACATTCGACGATTTCATGTATGAGGTCATCGAAGATCTTCGTCATGGCCCTCTGATAAGTGGCACCGGCGTTCTTTAGACCGAAAGGCATCACCTTATAGCAGAATATGCCCAAAGGGGTCCGGAAAGCAGTATGTTTTTGGTCCTCAGGGTGCATCTTTATCTGATTGTATCCTGATGAGCCGTCCATGAAGGAGAAATTTTCGTGAGTGGACATGTTATCTATCATCATCTCAGTGACTGGTACGGGAAAATCATCATTCGGGCAAGCTTTATTGAGGTCCCGAAAGTCTACACAGAACCGTCCCATTTTTCTTCATTACTGGGACAATGTTGGCGATCCAATCAGGATACTGAACCTCTTGGATGAAACCGGAGTCGATTAGCTTCTTGACCTCAGCGTTGATGCTCATCTCAAGCTCGAGCCGCATTCTTCTCGGTTCTTGTTTGATCGGCTTGACGTCCGGAGATATCGCCAATTTGTGCACAACAATCTCTGGATCTAATCCTGACATCTCGGAATAGTTCCATGTAAAGCAATCTTTATGTTGCATGAGCACGTCTTTAAGCGTAGCCACCCTTTCTTCAGACAACAGCTCACTGACGAATGTCGGTCGCGGGTCACTTGCCATCCCCAAATCAATTTTCTTGAGGTTATCTGCAGTAGTATGTATTCCATCTTCCAGCTCGTTTGGCGCCGGTGGAAACTCTGAGATCACCTCGTCATCACTATTTTCGAAGCACCAGGGGAGTTCACCCATATTCTCGGGCTCTTCTTCTGACAGCGTTATCACGTGACAGGTACGAGCTCGCTTCCAAGACCGATGTAGATCTGGTTCTACCCTCGTGGATTTGGGTTCATGCTTCTGCGGTGGGGTTACCCTCTAGCTGCTGGATAGAGCGAACATGCCTTGTTGATACCGGTCTTCTACCCAGTCTTTAAATGTGAAGCAGTTTTCAATAAGATGTCCCGTTACCCCGTGATAGGAGCAATAGTCCGGGTGAGAGACTTCGCTTGCTTGCTCGGGGTGCTTGGACTCCGGGAGGATAATCATTTGATGTTTTATAGCAAGATCAAGTATCTTCTTTGTCTTGTCTTGGGGAAAAGAATATGCTCGACTCATCTTTTTTATAAGAGACGAATCCGGACTGCTCGATTCCTGACCGCATGGCTTCTTGGACCCGCTTTGTAGTTGTCGAACACCTTTCCCGTTCTTTGGTTTGTTTCTGCCTCTGCGTCGGGCCTTTTGTACAATGGGTTGCATTTTGATTGTTCGCGGCCTGTTGAAGGAGGCGTTGCGTCCTAGCTTTCTCGTAGATGGCCATTTCGCGATTATGGTCTTCTCGAACTTTTTGACCGGCTTCCCTTATAAGCTTGTCCATTTGTTCTTTGAACGACAGACTGGGCATTTTCACTGCGGGAGCTCTTTCTGGTTCAAGGTTAGCATCTTCCCACAGAGCGTCTCCTTCCTCATCGAAGTCATGTATGACGTAGCAGTCGCGGAGTAGCTCCCGTTTCTTGGATTGAACATACCCAAGCCCGGTCGTTTCCATTCTTCCGTTGGGCAACTTTCATTGGGTCCCGAGAACGTTCCAGATCCTGTTATAGAACCGCGCTTATCGTGCAGTTTGTTTAAGGGGTACACCTTAGCGTCTCAAGAGTCTCTTTATTCCGTTTGTGTAATATCTGGGCAAACGGATGGGCTGGACCCTGTCAAGTGTAGAATCTGCACCATGCCAGATTTCTTTCTCCACTTTGGTTTCCCCAGATCGGTAGAATAGGATCGCCTTTTCACCTTTTCCCGTGGGAGGGACGTAGAATGTCTGCAGTTCCTTCACCCTGTAGGTATCAAGCGCGTCTAGCTCTTTATGATTCTTTCCCGGAACCAGGGCAACTTGCAAACTTTGATCTTCACCAGCGAAGATTTGTATTGATGGCCGAGCAGAGAATATGGCGTTGACCTCATCTTCCGAGTCGCTGCCAAAGATTAACATAGGAGTGGACGGTTCCGGCTTGTTGTACTGGGGCGGACCTGCGTAAACTATCTCTTCTTCCTTCTCGGTGTCGCTCCCGAAGACCGGAATGGTGGTGTTAGCTTTGTTCTTTGGTTTGTGACATCTTTCCGTGTCCTCAAAGTCTGGCAAGAAGTATTTTGCATCTTCGTACTTGCGGACTTCGTTCACGGAGAATGGGTTTAGTTCCCCTGTCACAGTATACTCGAGACCATCTTTGAAATACTTCATTCACTGATGCTGTGTCGAAGGGATGATGTTGTACTCGTGTAACCAGGGCTGGCCGAGCAAAGCATTGTAGCATATCTTGGCGTCAATGACGTGAAACTTAATGTCCGTGACAAGAAGCCCAAAGCATAGTGTCAATATTACAGACCCAAGCGTCCATGATGACTGAGAGTCAAACCCGGATATGGTGATTTTGTCGCGAGCGAGGTGCTGAACGTTCATGCAGATTTCCTTTAGCACTCTTACGTTAAGGAGGTTGACGTAGGATCCATTGTCGACCAGGATTTTACCTATCTTGATGTCATGACAGTATCCGGAGACATATAGGGGACGGTTGTGCTCACATGTCCCAAGGAGGAGATCTTCATCGCCGAAGGTGATATCGGCTGTGTGTACTTCTTCCAGCTCGTCCTTCATCTTTTCTTCGGCGAGGAAAGCTTGGAATTGCTCGGGCTCTTGCAGTGCCTTGATTAAAGAATCTCTCGTCTCTTTGGATAGCAAGAGGGCGTCGAGAATACTGAGCTGCGGGGGTATCTTCCTCAAGTGCGCCAGAACGTTGTAGTCCACCTTACTTTTCTTTGGCGGGTCCTTGGCTGTCAGCTTTTCGACGGCTTGGTCATCAAGGATGATATTCTCAGGGACCTTTTCTTTTCCCTTATCTTTTCTATTTGACCCACTGTTCGAGGGCCCAAGATTCTTTTTGGGCAGCGTACGATTGCGCAGCTGAATATTTTCACAGGTCGTCGGCTTTTCCTCTTTTCTCGAGGTGGGCTCCTTAAAGAAAGGGCCAAGAGTCATTTCTTCGTCGGAGTCGCTCCCGAAGGTGAGAACTTGCGATCCACCGACGTTGACCACGCGACAGTTGCCGATAGTTCTTTTATGCTCCTCGGTCGTACTTCTTTGCTCCCGACGAGTTTTGCGTTTCATCCGCTTAAAATGTTGCCGGCGAGCAACATATCCCTGCCACCATCTTTTAAAAGCGTTGCACTCTTCGGTGGGGTGCGAAATCTTTCGATGATATAAGCAGTAGCTAGGATGTGTTTCTGCTTCACCAAGGGCGTTTGCTTCGGGGGATGGCAGCTTCATTCCCATCGATATGGTTTTGGCGAACCTTTTCCTCATCTTGAACTTGCTTTTATTTGCAACGGAGGTACTTTGATCTGGTGAGAGTGTTTCGACCCTTTCGTACAGTCGCTGGTGTTTGGCCTTTTCAAATATGGCCATCTCACGCTCTCGAGCAGCTTTACTTTTCAGAAGAGCTTCGTTCAGGAATGCATCAATCATTTCGTCTGACGGCTCCGGAAGTTCCGGCTCAGGATCTGCCCCCAGCTTCTCGGCGCAAGGAGCTTCTTCATCTTCTATCTACGAGTGAGAGATCATATGTCAACTTGCTACGTAATCTTCGGATTCATCGGACGAGTTTTCTCCATTATCGTCATCCTCGTTCTCAAAGACGTGGCGGAGAAACTCTTGAAGTGTGACTAGAATCCGCGTCTTCTGGTTATACTCTTCCAGCGCATCAATCTGCTTTTGCAGGTCCATGCGCTTGTCACCAGGATTCACGGGCTTCTTGGATTTCTTCTTCTTTTTCAAAGATTTCGACGGCTGGGTATGAGCGCTTTGGCTATCGCCACCAATCTTTAGAGTTGGGCACGGCCTCAGCATCCCCTCGATGATCTCAGGTTCCAATGGATTCTTCCACCTAATTGCCGGATATGTGTGGAGATCCTTCAGCATTCTTTTCGTCTTGGCTGAAAGATCAACCTCCCATGGAGCTTCTTCTATGAAAGAGCATGATGCCCCCGGTGTATCCGTCTTCTTGGGAGTGTGTGGCCGAGGCGGGTTCACTTTCCAATTCTCAGATAATACGAATTTGCCCTGCTGGTATTGATCTTCTATCCATCTTTTGAAGATGTAACAATTCTCGATCGGATGGCCCAACATTCGGTGATAAGGGCAATAGTTAGGATTGCTAATGTCGTCGGGTTGCGCTGGACGCCTTGGCTCCGGCAGATTGATGAGCCTGATGCGCAGTGCAAGCTCGAATAACCTCTTCGTCTTGTCTCGATGGAACGAGTAAGGGCGTCTCATTTTATCTTCGAGAGATCGAGTTCTGTTATTTTGGCAATCAACTGGCCTCGGACCACCGGGTTGCTGTTGAGCATTGGCGACGACGATCACTTTCCCCTTTCCCTTCTCATTTCGAGAGTCTGGCTTTGGAGGAGACGATCTATGACCCATCTGGTCCATTTGGGCCAACTTGTCAATCAAGGCCTGGAACGTGGTTGGCTTGAAGAACATCATGAATTGGGAAACAGTTGCATGAGGGTCCAGAGTGCCCACGAACATGCCCACTGCCGGCGCTTCTTCGATACGCTGTTCGCATTTCGACCACAAATTCCGCCATCGGATTGCGTATTGAACCCACGTCTCGTCTGGCTTCACCCTGGCATTGATCAATGCCATTATTGGGGTGCGTTCACTAGCACTCGCGAATCGCTGGGTGAATAATAGCTCCATTTCCGCAAAAGTCTTGATGGAGTCGTTTGGAAGTTCAGAGTACCATTCGAACGCTGTCTCCGACAAGCTGCCAACAAACCGACGGAGCAAAAGTTTATCATCACCCCCGGTGTTGCCGCAAAGAGCCCTGAACTGGACGACATGTTGATGGGGATTGCCTGTCCCCTTGTATACATGAAATTTAGGGATCGTATATCCCGGCAGATACTTTATTTGGTCATACCAGCCTGGATATGGTCACCCAGTTTTAAAAACTTGGCCGGCCGCTTCATTCGCCTGGTGAGCTCCTATTTGCTGAGAAATATAGTCATCCAGAGCGGCCTTGGAAATAGTTTCCTCTTTGGCTGCTGAAAGAGCCGGAGGAGGGTTCGATGTCTCTCCTCTGTCGTCTTCAATAATGATCGGAGGGTCTTCAGCTGGAGGTTCCGGCTGTAACATCATCCCGACCATGGCTTGGAAGAGAAGCGCCATTCGTTTTATGTTGGCAGCTTGTTCTGCTGCTTCTCTGTCCTTCTTTTCGAGGACTCTGCGGAGGAAGTCAGCATCGGTTTCTTGTTCATGACGCTGCTCTGAGGACACCTCCGGGATTTCTTTTGCCTGGTGAGTGCGGCCATTTGCGTCAGCATTTCTTGAAGCTTCTGTTGCTGCTCCTGGGCTTTTGTCACGGATCGGGTGAGCGGTCGGTAACCCGTCGAAGCGCGGCTTTCCTCTTTTCCGGAAGCCATGTAAATAGTATGCACCATTATGCCCCCAGACTTGGGGCGTTTGGGCTCAGCGTCTTTGTGATCTGCCGTAGTCACGGGGGCTTTCTCTGGTCTCCTTCTCTTTTGAGTGGTTGATATTGAGGGGGCCGTTGCAGCGGGCACCCAGGTGGTTGTCATCCTTTGTGGCTTGCCAGGATGTTCTCTTCCTACCGAACCTTTAGCTTTTTCTGTCAACGAGGATAGTCTTGATCAATCACCGACTCCTGGACCCGTCGCCAGACTTTGTAAACTTTGGAGGACAGCCACTGAGGGGCCTGCTCCGGCCTTGTTTCTGGAACATTCTCCACCAGTGGAGGAGATCTTTTCAATACGGCGGTAGGAGAGTTCCTGCGCACCTTGTTCAGCAATTCAAAGCTATTCCCGGTTGGAACAACAGCATTGACTTCCACCGTTGGGGCTGGTGGAGTTAACCCAGAGAGGGAGTTGCCCCCAGCTTTCCTTACTCGGCGCCAGTGGCGACGTCGAGCGTGCCGAGCTGCTGGGATTGATTCAGCAATGGGGATGGCTTCGTCGTGCCCCCTGTTTTGGAGAAGGGCTGTTGCCGGCGTCAGCCTCTTGAAGACTGATGTCCGTTGAGTAGCAGTATCTAATTTGTTACAGACAGAATTTTGAGCAGGGACGGGAGCCGGAGTGGGAGCCGGAACAGTCAATCTTGTAAAGACCGACCCTTTGGCAGGAGAAGCTTCCTTGACGACTTCGGGAGCAGGGATGGCTATCCTCTTCGGAATAACCTTTTTTGGAACTGCAGGCTTTATCATGGGCCCGCATGAACTTTGGCCCAATCTAGCGAAGACTGAGGCGCTGGAGCTGGACGACCCGTTGAGGGGGGCCGCTGTAGTTGCAAGCCGATCAAAGACCGACTTCTTGGGAGCTTCTTGCGATGGTACAGGGGCGCTGAAGCTCATCGGTGGGAGCATGGTCCCAAAAAACAATCCATTGGTGGCCTGAGTCACTTGGTCCACCAGCGTTGTGAACAGGGAGGTCGCTTGGGGCCTGTAAGCTATGCCTCCAGATGAGGCGGAACGTGAGTTGCAGTTGCAGCCGGAACACTTCACGCAAGTAGACGCCATTCATTTTTCGCTTTCTGCACCAAGCAAGACACCAAATCTTAGTATCTCGAACCCAAGGGCAACCATTATCAAACCGCGATTCGTTCGCGAACATGATACACGAAGTGTGGAGTGGAAAGAGGAAAGGTCCCACCAGACGTGCCAGAATCTGTTCTCTGCCGAAAACGCGGGAAGACGTGGCGAACGTCTTGCCTGAATTTCGGGGCAGATGCTAATTGGTGCTATCTGTCCACCTCTCCGAAGATGCCAAGTTGATTTATGGCACCATGTATCAAAGGTTTAAACAGATGCGGCCGATGTAGCAGACTTCATCAGATTCCCCCTCATTTGAGGGGTTTTTGATTGTGGGTGCGCTCTTCCCTGCAGGTGCAAGCCCCTGCAGTTAATTACGCTACTGCATCGTGGTAACAACTTTCTCCTTCTCCAGATGGTCACTTCGTGTCGTGTGTGTTTGTTTTGTTTTCGGTTGCCCGTGGATTGTATACGGAGACTAATTTATGTTGTCGTCCGTAGGGCGTGGATTAGTCCAAATCCGTATTTTCTTAGATTTGGGTTTGGGGGTTGGGTTAAGGATACGTTAGCCTCATTGGGGACTAAGATCAACTAAAACGTATGTTAAGGACACGTTAGCCTAATTTTTAGACTAAGATCAACTTACCAGGATCGTTTAGATCCAACAAAAGAGCAATTGGACTCTATTGTTTAGTTTAGGGACATTGCGGTCAATTAGTTTAAGGACATTACGGTCTAATGTTAGTTTAAGGACATCTCGGTCCAGTGTTAGTTTAAAGACATCTCGGTCCAGGTTAAGGACATCGTAGTCCGTGGGTTTAAAGGGACCCCACAGTCCGAGGTTAGGGACATCGTAGTCCATGAGTTTAAGGACCCCACAGTCCGTAGTTTAAAGACGTCATAGTCTATAAAGTTTAAGGACATCATAGTCCATGAGTTTAAGGACCCCACAGTCCGTGAAATGTGTGGTTGTCGGGACCCGTCACCTCTCAGAAGACGTTGAAGGATTACAACGACAAATATCAGAAGAGTAAAAAGATGTACCCTTAAACCGGTGTGAATTGGTCGGAAGATCTGTAGCCCAATTTGGGACTAAGATCTGTTAAATATTCATGAGCAGGTGAGCTCAATTAAATATAAGTTGAGGACTTATGGCCAATATTGGGCTATGTCCAATAAACAATTTTTTATTCTGGCTATTGAGTCTTTATTTGGGCTTGGCCCTTTTAATAATGCTGAGCATTAGATCCTGACATTTTTTTGTCTTGTATTGAATGCATAGTATTCATTAGAACAATGTTTGTTCTGACAGCGTGCCACGTGGCGCGCCAGGCGCTTTGCGCCAATTAAAGAGCGCATTGTGCTTCTGCCAAGTAGCGCACACGAAAAGGACATGTGTCGCTCTTGGCGCTAAGCGCTAGATTATGAGCGCTGAGCGCTAGTTTATGAGCATGTTGCGCTAGTTTAGTGGCGCACAAATGAGTGACACGTGGGGCGCTTGGCACTAAGAGCCGGCTCATGAGTGCAGTGCGTTATTTCAGAAGCGCAAAGCGCAAGTTGTATTTGTGGTTGACACGTGGTCTAAGGAGTGCAAAGGCGCAGTTCAAGATTGCAAGGCACTTTTCAATAGCGCAAAGCGCATTTGATCAAATTTATGATCAGAGAACAAGTTTATGTTCTTTTTAAATGAGGCTTTGCCTCAAGATTCTAGAACAACAGTTCTTATTTTCTTTGAAAGGGCTTTACCTTTGTAGATCAATGATCTGTGAATGAAGTAAACACTTCTTTTATTTTTATGACGAGATCTTTTGATCTCTTTTTATAAAAGATCTTGGTCTTTTGTAAATCTATGATTGTTCTCCGCCGAAAAGACACGACCGGGACGCTGGGACGTCAGGCCTGGATTTCGAGGGCATATGCTATTTGGTGCTATCCGTCCACCTCTCCGAAGATGCCAAGTTGATTTATGGCACCATGCATCGAAGGTTTAAACGGATGCCGCCGATGTAGCAGACTTCATCAGATTCCCCCTCGTTTGAGGGGTTTTTGATTGTGGGGACGCTCTTCCCTACAGGCGCAAGCCCCTGCAGTTAATTACGCTACTGCATCGCGGTAACAACTTTCTCCTTCTCCAGATGGTCACTTCGTGTCATGGGTGTTTGTTTTGTTTATGGTTGCCCGTGGATTGTATACGGAGACTAATTTGTGTTGTCGCCCGTAGGACGTGGATTAGTCCAAATCCGTATTTTCTTAGATTTGGGTTTGGAGTTTTGGTTTAAGGATACATTAGTCTCATTTTGGACTAAGATCAACTTAAACGTTTGTTAAGGATACGTTAGTCTAATTTCCAGACTAAGATCAACTTAACAGGATCATTTAGATCCAATAAAAGAGTATTTGGACTCTATTGCTTAGTTTAAAGACATTGCGGTCGATTACCAGTTTAAGGACATGGTGGTCCATTGTAGTCCGTGGAATGTGTGGTTGTCGGGAGCCGTCACCTCTCTGAAGACGTTGAAGGATTACAACGACAAATATCAGAGGAGTTCAGAGATGTACCCTTGAACCAATGTTTGTTGGGAGATCTATAGTCCAATTTGGGACTAAAGTCTGTTTGAAAGTTTATGAGCATATGGACTCAGTAATTAAATGCATAGCATTTGTCCTGTTAGACCTTTACTTGGGCTCTGCCCTTCTTTAATAATGCATAGCATTTTAGTGGTCTGATGGTGCGCAACGTGGCCTGTCAGGCGCTTTGCTCCAATTAAAGAGCGCAAGGCGCTAGCGCATGTAGAGGTGACACGTGTCACGCACTGCTAAGCGCAAGTCTGTTAGCGCAGTGCGCTGCGCCAGTGCGCTGCTTACACGTGTCGTGCCCTGGTGCTATGCGCCAATCCAACAGCGCAGTGCGCTATATTTAGAAGCGCAAAGTGCGGATCATTTTATGGTTGACACGTGGCGCGTTCTGGCGCAGTGCGCCAATCCAAGGAGCGCAAAGGTGCATTTCAAAAGTGCAAGGCACTGTCCAATAGCGCAGAGCGCATCTTGATCCAATTCAGATCAAAGAAACAAGTTTTTCTTGTTCTCAATAGAGGTTTTACCTCAAGATTCAAGAACCAATGGTTCATCAAAAGGCTATGCCTTTATATAGATCAAAAGATCTAAGAATGAAGTAAATTACTTTTTTTATCTTTTATGGTTGGATCTTTTTTTGATCTTTTTCTTTTTTATATTGAAGATCTTGATCTTGTTCTTAGATCTTTGATCTTTTTAGAAGAGATTCTTCTTTTTAATGAGGTGTTTTCATCTCTGTTCTTCAAGAATCAGATTCTTTACCTTCAAAGATGAAGAAGATGATCTTCTTTCTTCAAAGGCTTCCCTTTCAAATTTTTCAGAGGATTCTCTCTTTTCTGTATGTCTCTGTGTCTATCTGAGACTTAGAGTCTAGGGGCTTTTATATAGGGCCAATTGATTTGTTAAGTTAGTTACAGAGATCTTTCTCTGATTGATCTGGAGATATTACCCCACCGTTGGATCTTTGATCCTAAGGCCTCTGTTTTACATAAGACAATCTTCTTATTTTAATAAGATTGGAAAGATCTTTCTACAATTTTAATTTTGATTAATTAAATAATTTATTATTTAAATTCCAGTGCTGGCGCAGTTGGCGCTAGCATGCCTGCGCTTGACACGTGTCGCGCAGCGCAGAGCGCAGCGCCACTGCGCTAGCGCGCCTGTGTTTGACACGTGGCGCGCAGCGCAGAGTGCAGCGCAACTGCGCTAGCGCACCATTGTTTGACACGTGGCGCGCAGCGCAGAGCGCAAGTTATTTGAACCGTTGCTTCCTTTAAAATTTGAATTTTAAAATAGAGCCTTTCTCTGATTGGGGGTGCGCTGCTTTGGGCGCAACGCTCCTTGCGCTGGCGTGTCTGCTTTTGACACGTGGCGCGCTGCGCGCAGCGCAAGGAATCTGAAGCGTTGCTTTGATTTTTGAATTTTGAAATTCAAACAGAGCTTTGCTCTGATTGGGAGAAGCAGAAGCGTCGCTTCATTTTTAAAACAGAGCTTTGCTCTGATTGGGGTAAACAAATGCCCCCCACCGTTGCGCTTACGTGGCCCAACCGTGAGTGCAGCGGTGGCAACATCTCAATCGTTGGTTCAACTTTTTGGAAGTTGAAACGGCTCTCAATGCCTATAAATAGGACCTTTGGTCCCTTAGATGATTTTCATCTCTTCTTCAAGAATTTTAATCTCAGAGCCTTGTTCTTCTTTTCAAGTTCGCCGACTCGGCCGTTCTCAGGACTGAGAATTCACAAACGCTGAGTGTGCCGAAATTATGAGTCGCTTTGACGCATATAATGGCCAACTGCTTCCCCGGCGTTCCCCTCTTTTAAAGCTTATCATGGGAGCAATCTGGGAAGCGCTTCCCTTGTTCTGTACTGGTGTGCCACTTGGAGCATTAGATGCCGCTGAAGATAAGGTGCATTCGGTGTATCTGATGAACCTAATCTCGAGGAGACGGCGAGACAATCTTGTCGATCTCTTGCACCAGGCTTTTCAACAGTCTGCCGTACTTGCTGCCTATTGGAGGGTGGAGGACATCGGTGGAGGATCCCGACGCTCGTGCTCGCGAAAGAAAGCACACCAGGATGGTTCGCCAGGCTTGGAAAGTTCTGGACAAGGTCACTTTTGAGTTCCTCAATCCATGTCCTGGATTTGAGGTTTTGCTATTGTAATTATTTTAATAGCATCTTTGTTTATTGCTTTCATAATTGTAAGAACCCCTTTTTTTCTTGAAGTATGAATGGCAAATTTCTCATTTCAGCTTGTCTTATTTCACGTACTAAATCTTTTGCATATGCATGAATGGGTATGTCTCGAACGCTTAATCAAAATGCAAATCGGATGTTCCTTCTGTCGCTTTCTTCTCTTTGCTGTGTTGTTTGTCATATGATTTTAGCAAGTGCGGTCTAAGACTTTTCAACTTTACGAGCCGTGAGGGTCTCATAAAGAATTTTTCCCTACGGGTCGAGAGGATCCCGTAGGTGTAATTTTCTTCTTAAGAATCGTGAGGATTCCTAAGTGTGTTTTCTCTTGAGGGTCGTAAGGATCTCACAAGAGAATTATCCCTCTTACAAGTCGAGAGGACCCGTTAGCGGTTGTTTCCCTCTTTGTCGAGATTCGACTTTGGAGAGTGTGGCCCGTGAATAATATGCAGGAGTCCATTTTGAACTGACTTGCAGGGCCCCAGTGCTTTAGGAAACCGGATTTTATCCCGATTGCCTAAGGCTTTTCCCTACGAATCGAGCATTTCTCGCAAGGATATCCTAACGCCACAGTTAACCTATGCTCTTTAAGACAAAGGTCCGTTAGGGTTTGTGGTACTAGGGTTTTGTCCATCTTACCGTCGCGTTGGCCGATGTATTCCTTGATAGGCAATCTTGCTTGTTCGAGTAGCCTTGCGACTGTCGTGTCTCTGATCCCTTCAAAGGCTGGACAAGACGTCTTCAAGCAATCCTCCTAGGAAGTTTGACCGTCGGAAGAGCAAGCGTTAGGAATTTTGCCATGCCGCTTTTTACTTGAGGTTAGGCCCATTTTGGAGAGCCCCGATGAGTCATAACCACTCCGCACTGGTGTGGGATGATCTCCGATGGTCTTTCAGGTTTTATATGAGTTGCCGTCAAGACCCTGAAGCTAAGAATTTGGCCTTCGCTTCGTTTGTTGGCATTGAGTCTGCTGTATCGAGACGAACGTCGCGGTTGTCTCTAGGTTGCGTGTAAACCGTCGAGGCCTGGAACTAGGGATTTTGCCGTGGCTCCGTTGTTTGATTGTCGCGTCTGAATCCTGCTGAAAGAAGAACGCTGGGGTGACATCTCGTCTGCTGTATTGAGACGAGCGTTGAGGTGGTGACCACTCCGCGCTGGTGTGGGATGATCCCCGATAGTCTTTCAGGTTTTATATGAGTTACCGTCAAGACCCTGAAGCTAGGAATTTGGCCTTCGCTTCATTTGCTGGCGTGTCCGAATCCTGTTGGAGGAAGGACGTGTAAGTCCACGTTGTCCATCCCGGTGCTTGCGGGGAGGCGGAAAACGGAATAAAAATCGGATTTTTATGAGCTTAGGCAACATGGACTATAGCTAGAAGGATCTTTGCTAAACAAAAACTTGCTAAAGCTAACTAGTAACTAGCTAAGTGCTAGAAAGGTTATACCTTGGGCTTTAAGTCCTTCTCTCTTTGCTCCTTGGAGTGGTGGAAGGAGGTCACCTTGGTCGTCTTCTCACGTCGAAGAAAGATCCACCCGAAAGCCTCAACCTTTGGCTTCAACTCCAAGCTAGAAGTAACTAGGGTGCAAGAAGTGCTAGTCCTTGAACCCTAGATGAGAGTAAAGATGATCAAGAGAGGGTTTTTCTCAAGCTCAAGTGTTTCTCAACACATGAGAGGGAGAGAGCTTGAGGGAGAGGAAGAACAAGAGAGAGAAAGGATATGATAGAATGAGAGAATAATATGAAGCATTCTCTCATATATGTGAATTATTGTAATTAGATAATTAGTGAGATAATTGTTATGGCTAAATCAAGACATGACCATTATCATTTCATTTTTAATGCAAATTGCAAGGATCAAAGTGCATCTTCTAAATGAAATGATGATGGTCAAAGTGTCAATAAGGTCAACAAGTCAAGGTGGGTCAAATGGTCAACAACCATAACCATGCACAATTATTAAACTGATATCAATTAACAATAATACACACATAAGTTTTAGGGTTAATAAATTGACAATAGTCATTAACCCTAATCAAAGTCATCTCCCTCAATCTCAAGCAACTGTGCATACGCACCCGCATTCGTGATCCGAGAAACACGAATACAATGAGAAAAACCAATCCCAAATCATATACTAGGATCCGGCTTAAACCAAAGCCCGCTAGTATAAAGTGTCCGGACAGCAAACGTGCACAAGTGCGCGAATGTGAACGAACCCTGTCGCAAAACCATGCGACCTCTACTCATTTTGCCTAAAGGCGAATAGCTCTCTGTGTGGGACTCTAAAGACTCGACACTACGCTGGCAGTGGGTTTAACTACAGACCGCAAGCGGCAAACGGTCCCCAGGTAGATGTCGATAAGAAGACTGACGAGGTGAACCCCATCCGAACTCCTACTGAGCCTGTATATGACAATCTCCGTACAATCCGGTCTGTTCGTCTGATACATCGCATGGCGGGCCTAGGGGGCGGTGAACGTCAGTCCCCTAATAGTGGTACAAGTCATGTCGGAGTGTAGCCCAGAACACCCTAAGATTACACTGGAAACCTACCAGTATATCTTGCTTGCCCTGGCCAGGGACTACTCGTGTAATGGCTCTCCTGCACACAGCGCGATGTCAACCCCCAATACCGGGAGAGACGAATCCTGTCTAACCGTCACTGCCTCCAAGTGCTTCGGGACTGCACCCAAAAACTACCTGTTTGCACGAGTCCTTTGAGCCGTGGTAGGGTAGTAATCAAAGTGCAGTGGAAACACACTCGAGGCAAAGTGACAGTGTCAAGTCAGCGGACTAAGCTGTACTCATGTCACCTGGGAACTGATAACTGACGATAGGTATAATACCAACCAACAGTCCCCGACAAGTCCTGTCCAGTGTACTCGTAACCTAACGAGCACCCGCATACTATCTCAAGTACGACGTACTGACGGCTGTAGGACAGACCGTCTCCCACGCTGGGATGAGAAGCGCATACGCTAGTCTACTCCGGAGTATCGATGCCCTGTCTCGATAGTCCAACGACTAGGGACCTGTATAAGGATGTGCTTATAGATCACCCAGCTCCCACGAGTGTGAGCGCCATCACAACGCTGGTAATCAAGCAAAGATCCTAAGGGCTCTACTAATATGTATATCAGCGATATGCTAAAAGAAACACATGCACATATTAAAGCAGAGACAAACCAAGTAGCATACTACCATTTCGAGCAAGATTGTATATACAACTGTGAATATCCCAAGCTTCCATCAAGTAATATACAAACTAGTATGATACAGTAATGGCCTCTAGGGCATATACACTAACAATCTCCCACTTGCACTAAGGCCATGTACTGGCGTATCGAAGACCTATCATCTCGATCAGCCGCTCGAACTTAGTCTGGGGCAAGGCCTTGGTGAATGGATCTGCAGTGTTATCCTCTGATGCAACTCTCCGGACCTCAATCTCCTGGCGATCTACGATCTCCCTGATCAGGTGATACCGCCTTAAGATGTGTCTGGATTTCTGATGGGACCTGGGTTCCTTCGCTAAAGCTATAGCCCCGTTGTTGTCGCAATACAGAGGTATTGGGTCAACAATGGACGGAACCACCTGAAGTTCTCTCAAGAACTTCCTCATCCAGACAGCTTCTTTTGCGGCATCAGATGCAGCGATGTATTCCGCTTCCATAGTCGAGTCAGCAACGGTTTCCTGTTTGGAGCTCTTCCAACACACCGCCCCTCCATTGAGGGTAAAAACAAAACGCGACATGGACTTGGAATCATCCTTGTTACTCTAGAAGCTGGAGTCAGCAAAGGCCTCAATCTGCAGGTCTTTTCCGCCATACACCAAGAACATCTCCTTAGTCCTTCTTAGGTACTTGAGAATGTTCTTTACTGCTATCCAATGTTTCTCCCCAGGGTTTGACTGATACCTGCTTACCACACTCAGTGCATAAGCCACATCCGGTCTGGTACACAATATCGCATACATTATAGAGCCTACCGCAGAAGCGTAGGGTATAATAGACATGCGATCCCTCTCCAAATCAGTCTTGGGAGACATCTCTTTGGAGAGAGTGATCCGGTGACAAGCCGGTAGATTACCGCGCTTGGAATCTTCCATACTGAATCTCTTCAGTATGGTGTCGATATACCTGGACTGCGAAAGTCCTAATATCCTCTTGGATCTATCACGGTAGATCCGGATACCCAGAATGTATGAGGCATCACCCAGGTCTTTCATGGAGAACCTGTGTGACAAGAACCCCTTGACAGATTGTAGCATAGGAATGTCATTTCCTATTAAGAGAATGTCATCCACCTATAAAACGAGGAATACTACAGTTCTCGCTACAAATCTACAATAGATGCATGGTTCATCTGGATTTTTGATAAAGCCAAATTCCTTGACCGTCTCATCAAAACAGATGTTCCAACTCCGCGATGCCTGCTTTAGTCTATAAATGGACTTAAGCAACTTGCACACCTTTCCGCTGCTCCCACTCTGAATGAAACCCTCTGGCTGATCCATATAGACACACTCCTCTAAATGTCCATTTAGAAAAGCTGTCTTTACGTCCATCTGCCAAATCTCATAGTCGTGGAAGGCAGCAATGGCAAGAAGGATCCGAATGGATTTCAGCATAGCTACTGGAGAAAAGGTTTCGTCATAGTCCAAACCAGGTCGCTGACGAAAACCCTTTGCTACAAGTCTAGCTTTATAGGTCTCAACCTGTCCATCTACACCAATCTTCCTTTTGAAGATCCACTTGCATCCTACGGGTTTTACCCCATCTGGAGCAATGTCCAACGTCCATACTTTGTTGGTGTACATGGACTCCATTTCGGTCCGCATTGCATCCAGCCATTTTACTGAGTCGACGCTCTGAATGGCTTGCTGGAAGCTAGTAGACTCATCAAAGTCTATGATGCAATCCTATCTATCCCCGTCAATGAGAAAACCGTAGTATCTCTCGGACGGATGAGACTGCCTACTACTCCTGCGGAGTGGCGTGGGAATGTCCTGATCTTTCGAACCCTCTGGTACAACCAAGCTTTCAGTAATAGCTCGTAGTTCTGGAATTTCTTCCAGTTCTATTGCGCTCCCACTTAATTCTTTTTCTATGAACTGGTGTTCTAGAAAGTGGGCATGGCGAGAAACAAGGACTTTTTGTTCCTCTTCGCAATAGAAGTAATATCCCTTGGAGCTCTTTGGATATCCCACAAACTTGCACTGTACTGAGCGTGCCTCGAGCTTGTCCGCATGCTGCTTTTTTACAAAAGCTGGACATCCCCATGTCTTAATGTGATTAAGATAGGGTCTCTTCCCACACCACATCTGATATGGTGTAGCAGGCACAGTCTTAGTTGGAACTCGGTTCAAAAGGTATGCAGCTGATTCTAGCGCATATCCCCAGAACGATCGCGGCAACTCAGCATTACTCATCATGGACCGTACCATATCCAATAGGGTTCGGTTCCGTCTCTCCGATACACCGTTATGTTGCGGAGTGTATGGAGGAGTAAGCTGAG
Source organism: Agapanthus africanus (assembly GCA_030015575.1). Classification (NCBI taxonomy): domain Eukaryota; kingdom Viridiplantae; phylum Streptophyta; class Magnoliopsida; order Asparagales; family Amaryllidaceae; genus Agapanthus; species Agapanthus africanus. Next base: position 434,765,872 of record JASDDO010000008.1, on the reverse strand, counting down.
AGAGAATTCCATTCTCTTTTAAGTAACCCAGGAACTCGGCACTCAAGTATTCACCACCTCGATCAGATCTCAGTGCCTTGATACTTTTGCCTGTTTGTTTTTCTACTTCATTCTTATATTCCTGGAATTTTTCAAAAGCCTCGGATTTATGTTTCATTAAGAAGACATAACCGTACCTTGAAAAGTCATCCGTAAAAGTAATGAAATAAGAATAACCGCTTCGTGCATGTGTAGACATTGGACCGCACACGTCGCTGTGTACGAGCCCCAAGAGCTCGCTCGCTCTTACTCCGTGTCCAGTGAACGGAGTCTTTGTCATCTTTCCTTTGAGACAGGATTGACAAGTTGCATACGATTGATATTCGAACGAATCTAAATATCCTTCTGCATGCAACTTAGTCAACCTTCTCTCATTGATGTGACCCAGTCTACAATGCCATAAGAAAGTTTTATTAATTTCTGGAGACTTTCTTTTGTGTGTATTCTGGACAATGAAAATCTGTGGCTGGTTTAATACGTATATACCGTTGTTCAATGTACCTGACCCAATCAAAACTTGATTAAGGTGAATGTTCACTACATTACTTACAAATGCAAATTCATAACCTTCTTTAGATAATAAAGATACAGAAATGATATTACAGGTTGCATTTAGTACATAATAACAACTACGCAAAACTAAAAAATGTCCATCCGACAATCCCAGGTGATAGTCCCCCACGGCCTCAGCATCCATGCTAGCACCGTTTGCAACTCTGAGGGTCATGTCACCTGCCTTCAAAACTCTACGCTTTCTCAACGCCTGCAAAGAATTACAGATATGAGATCCTGATCCGGTATCCAATACCCAGGACGTAGAGTTTATTGATAGACAGTTTTCAATAACATACACACCTGAAGCTGAAGCTGCAACTCGCTTCAAATCCTGTGTTCTGGCTTTCCAAGCCTTGCAATCCTGTTTCCAGTGACCACTTTTGTGACAATAGAAGCATTCTTCCTTCCCCACCAGCTTTCCCGCTACCTTTGTTGCTTTTCCTTTTCCCTTCGTATCCACTTTACCGACACCGCCTCTTGGTTTGGCGGGGGCTTTCTTCTTCTTGCCCTTGGCTTTCGCCCTGGACCTAGAAGAGGAAGATCCTCCTACAAACAAAGTGGATGTCTCCCTACCCTTCTGTAGGTTGCCCTCAGCACTCCTCAACATGTTCAGAAGCTCGGAAAGTTCAACCTCCTTTCCTTGCATGTTGAAGTTAAGAATAAACTGGGCGTAAGTGGAAGGAAAGGACTGGAGAATCAAATCAGTATAGAGTTCATTCTCCAACGTGGTCCCAAGGTCCGCGAGCTCCTCTATGTAGCCAATCATCTTAAGCAAGTGTTCCGCTACCGATGATCCGACGGCCAATCTTGCCGAAAACAACTTCTTCGATACTTCGTATCTTGCGATACGAGACTGCTCTCCATACAGTTCTTTTGTATGAAGAAATATGGACTCTAGGTCCATATTCTCGTGCCTCCTCTGATGTTCGTTGTCCATCGAGGCAAGTACGAGGCATCTGGCCTTCGCGCAATCTATTTCCCAGGTGTTGTAGATTTCCCTATCTACGACACTGGTTTTGGGACCTGGGACAGGGGGGGCTTTGGTGGTAAGGACGTACCCCAACTTGTCGTAAGTGATTGCCATCTTGACATTCCTGAGCCAATCTTTATAGTTTGGCCCTGTCAATATGTTTTTATCTAGTAATAACTTAAGTCCGGTCATGTTGAATGGTCGCTGCAATTAGGAGAGAGAAAAGAAACACTTTAGCATGATGCTCTTGCAAGTTTAGAGTGGTTTTTAATTTGTCTAAACTGGATGGCTCCCACTGTCTCTTGTTCATATCAGATTTTTGCATTTTCATACCGCCCAATTTTTATCACATTGCTTATCGGTAGGTACTTTTGAGCCGTGTTTGCTAGTCAATTACAGGATACAGGTTCTCGGCTCGAAACGGTGAAATTCATAGAAAAACATGACAAAACCCGGGTTCCTGCCAACCACAGATAAAACACGGATCTCCGCTCTTTATCCGTCTGTTGCCACACACCAGTTTAAGAGACAAAATGGCAAATCAAATGTCATTTTTATGCACAAGGCTCAATGGCAGCACAAGATCCAAGAAATCTACGCGGAGCTCGAGGAAATCATGGCAAAAGATCCACTTTCAATCACCTTTTGATCAACAGAAATTCTAGAAGAAATATGGAAAATTTATCAGAAAAATCATATGCCAAACTACAGAGAAAAGCAAACCAGGACAACCCACAAAGCCCGAGGAACCAACTCCTCTAAATGGCCGCGGAACCGCGGCCAATAGGGGGTCTAGGCCGCGGTTCCGCGGCCATATAGTGGCGGTAGTTGACTATTTTTCAGGGGTTTTTTGGTCTTTTCATATTTGTTCTGATTGTTGCCCTAGATTTCCTTTTCCCTGCCTATAAATAGCCCAGAACCTTGTGAAGCCAAGGGTGGATAATCTTGTATTTTTCTAGGTTTAAAATACTTCTTTCTTCTTCCTCTTCTCATCTCTTCTCTATTGAAAATCTTGTAGTGAGCTTTTGTGAATGAAGAATGATGAATAAAGAAGAACCGTTTACTTATCATGCTTGTCTTGTTCTTTAGTTAACTTGTTAATTGTTGTAATTTTCATTTGTTAACTTAGTTGTTGTTATTTCTTGTTGTTTCTTTCCTCTCTGTTTTTCTTTATCCTTAAAACAACCATGATGCTTACGCTTGATCCTTGCCAAGGTGAGGTCGCAAATAGCTAGTTGTTATCGTCTAATCTCTTTCTTTCTATCTTCCTCTTTTGTTTTGTTTCCTTTTCATTATGATGTGTGAGTAGTTTCATACTTGTTAGGGTAGGATAAGGGAAGTTTGAGAGAAGGAAATCTCTCTCACTCTTTCCTTGCCCAACATCTTAAATCGACTCCCGTTAATTGAACCACAATCCGCTCTTTATGGCACCCTATCCTACATGATAGCGGTGATTCCGTAGTGAGACCGGTTGTGGTTGAATTAACCGGAGGTTATGGCTAAGAGCCAAGAACGGACGGACAAGCACAAAAAGGAAGAACTTAAACGTTGGAAAGCCTAGCTTATACTCACAAGTTCCTTCCTAGTCGTGCTAATCCCCGTTGTTGCCGATTACTGTAACACCGATATTAAGAGTGGCAATGAAAGAAGTGAGGGACTCCTAACTCAAACTAACCTAATCCTAACCCTAACAAGCTCTCTTTACATATCATTTTAACACTTAGATAATCACAAACAAATCTGGAAAACTGGACTTAACTCGTTAAAGCATATAGAAAAAGATTCCCATCTCCCTGCGGACGACCCGTACTCAACCGGCTAGCTACAAGCGAAACCGTCTTGATTGCGGTAATTAACTAAACTTGAACACGCAGAATCTCTAACAATCAAATGGCGCCGTTGCCGGGGAGACGGTAGTTTATTTCTTTGTGTAATTTCGGGTTAACTTGTGAATATAAATATAACCAAAACAAAAAAGAAATATACTTTGTAAAGAAAAAGCATCTTGTTGTTTTTGATTAGTTTTTGTGCAAGTATGCAGGATAATACGGAATTCAAGTTCAGTGCCAAAGACGTGGGAAGATAGACCCATATATCGCGGCTACACAGCGACGGATCAAAACGAAAAAGCCGGTCTATTGAAAAATTCTGGAGCAGATATAGTGAACAATTCAAGATTCAGGACATCCAGACAACAAGAGGACACCCAACTGAGCATAACCCAGAAAAATGAAGATCCAAGCCCACCATATTGCCGCGGTTCCGCGGCATAAGCTAGCTTAGGCCGCGGTTCCGCGGCCGTTTGGTGGCCTCAGGGTTCCAATTTCCCTGTAAGTGTTTATCTCCTCCTCCTCACTCCTCTGGACTCCAATAAATTGTGTTTTCTGCAGCGTTCTTTGCGCAAACTCTCTTCCCCCTTCCAATAAACTGTTCTTGTGCAGGATTCTTTGCGCCGCGCTAAAAATAAAAATTGTTTGCAGTTGATTTGTTACCGCTTTGCATTCATTAATACGGACTTAAGGGGCTTGAAACCAATTCAGATTGGGTGGGGATTTCATCACCCTTCCCAGGACCCCAGAAATCACAAAAAGCATATGCATTGACCATTGTTAAATTAAAAAATACTAGACTCAGCCCTAAGGACTTCGCGCTCAATAGGACAGAGGACTAATTACAGGCATCGGCCGTTTATCCTATCCTGACTTTGCGGTGTCTAGGCAAGTGTGACGAAGGCAAGTGGTTATTTAATTAAGGAACTTTGCGAAAGCGTTGGACAACCTCCCACTTACCTGGCACTTATCTGGCCGCAATTGGCGAAGAAGAGGCGGTTTGAGGTCCTGTTTCTAGTTCTTTGGAACAGTTAGGAGCTGTCTAGCTGACCTAGGTGACCCTAGATCTAGGTGTGATTGTGCATATCTTGTTTGTGATTGCTTAAAGCCGTAAGTCCGTACATATTTCTGTAAAGCTCTTTCTAAAAATTAAAAAAAAAGGAAAAAATCAAAAACTTTTATAAAAACTTGCCCTTTATCGCCAAAATCCATTTTCACCCACCACCCATCGCCTTTCTCCATTGAAGTTTTCTTACCCTCACCTTCTCCGCTTTGACTATACTAAACTCGTTTAGTGTATGTCCGCTTGGACTCGGGACACTAGCGCCCGCCTAGTCCGCGTTACGTTAGTCGCTACCGACTACGCGATCGACTCAGACGTCGAAACTCCGTCCACTCCTCTTTCACCTTTACCTTTGCCGGCCAACTCCGACGTTAACCGGAATTCTGTTCATACATCTTCACCTTCACCATCACCAACCTCTTCTTCCGCGATGTCAGGATTTAATCCGAACATCTCTTTGACAACCCCTCTCCTACGGAGACCAATAACCCACCACCTCCGCCTGTTGTAGCGCCGCAGCGAATCGCGCTCCAGGATCGTTTCTATCCCACCCGTTCTGCACTTTCCACCTGCCTCTCTCTTCCACCGGCTAATGGGGATAATTTTAAAATTAAGCCCCACTTCATCAACATGCTTCCACGATTTCATGGGCTTGAATCTGAAGATGCCTATATCTTCATCAATAAATTTCAAAACGTTTGTGCCATGATGAAAACCACCCAGCTATCGGACGATGCTATACGTCTACGGGTCATTCCGTTCACTTTATGCGATCTAGCTGAAAAATGGCTGTATAGCACCGCTTCCCACTCCATAACCAGTTGGGACGAGTTTGTAAAAGCGTTTCTAAAGAAATTTTATCCGAATCATAAAACCGCAAGGATTCGCAATGAAATCAACCAATTCTCTCAGCTTCCTTCTGAACCCTTCTGGAAGTGCTTTGACCGGTACAAAGACCTTCTTGTTCAGTGTCCTCACCACGGTATAGAGAAATGGCAACTTTTCCAAACCTTATACGAGGGCCTGAACCCAGCAACGAAGCAGTTGTTGTAAACCATCTGTCAGGGCCACTTCCTATCGAAATCTGATGAGGAAGCGTGGCAATTTTTTGACGACCTTGCGGAGCAAACTCTACAATGGGAGAGCACCAGACCGACTTCTTCTTCTTCTACCTCCACTTCTACCGGTCAGTCTAGGGTAGGAATTCACCAACTTGACGTCTCTATTGCGATGAAATCTGAAATGGCTGCAATAACGAGAAAGCTTGAAGCCATAGAGAGAAAATTTTCTTCTCCTGCTCCTCCCCCTGTTCTTCCCCTTCGTACCATCTGCGCTTGTTGTTCCGATTCTTCTCACTTGACCGAAGAGTGTCCTTACAATCCACCATCGCAAGGACAAGATCAGGTTAATGCTGCATTCCAGCAAAGACCGAGGAATGATCCATACTCTTCCACCTACAATCCCGGTTGGAGGAACCACCCCAATTTCGTGTGGAATCAGAATCAGAATCAATTCCAAGGCAACAATTTCCAAAGGCCCCCTCCGCCGCAACAACAAGCGCAACAAGAAACTCAACATCAATTTCAGCAGCCCTTCCAACCTCAACCTTTTCAAAATCAGACGAACAACTTTGCACCCAACAATTCTTTTCCACTAAACAACTTTGTTCCGTCGAACAACGATAAGGTTTCCTCGCTCGAACGAAGTCTGGAGGCGTTCGTTAAACAATCGACTCAATCCACTGCCAACATCCAGTCTTCCATTCAGTCCTTAGTGCAACACACTTCCGCTCACGGGCAAAGCATCAAGACCATCGAGGCCCAGATTGCACAACTGAATGTGGCCTTAAGCGAGCGAGAGAAGGGGAAGCTCCCGTCCCAGCCACTCCCAAATCCCGGTCACCCACAGAATGTACATGTTGCTCTTGAACAACAGAACCATAATGTGAGTGCCGTGACCATATTGAGATCGGGAAGGATGCTGCAAAACAACATCGGCACACGGATCAATGATGACACCCCGGCCGCTTCTTCTTCTACTTCTTCTTCTTCGTCTCCTGCTTCTTCTTCTTCTGAGCCTATTCTCCTTTCTTCACAAGGCTCTCCTTCCTCTTCTTCTGCTTTGAATGGACCCACTTCTCACTCCACGAAAACACCTGTTCTGGGATCCGTTCCTACTCCACAATCTCCTCCACAAGCATTAGACTCAACCAATTTTAAAAACGTCCCATTTCCAAACCGGTTGAGGTCTAATAAACAAAATCTTCAAATGGAGAAGATTCTGGAGTTATTTAAGCAGGTTAACATTAACATTCCTCTTTTAGATGCTGTCCAACAAGTCCCGTCCTACGCGAAAATCTTAAAGGACTTGTGCACGAAAAAGAGGAAGTCTCAGGTACCCAAGAAACTTTTCTTGGCTAGTGCTGTGAGTGATGCCCTTACCCAATCTTTACCATAAAAACGGAAGGACCCTGGCTGTCTTACGATTTCTATTACCATTGGGGATAAGAACAGCAACCGCGCACTATTAGATCTTGGTGCCAGTGTTAACCTGCTTCCGTACTCAGTATACGAGCAATTAGGCGTAGGAGAGCTGAAACCCACGCATTGCACTCTCCAAATGGCCGACCGATCGATCACCCATCCTAGGGGTGAGCTAGAGGATGTGTTAATCAAAGTTGGGGACTTCATATTCCCCGTTGACTTTATTGTATTAGATACACAGCCTGTAGCTAACCCCCGGAATCAAATTCCGGTGATACTCGGTCGCCCATTTCTTGCAACCTCAAATGCTGTGATCAATTGTCGCAATGGTTCGATGAACCTATCTTTTGGAAACATGACGATTGAACTCAACATTTTTAGGTTGGGGAATCAGCCCTCCGAACCTAATGCTCATATACTGGACGTCTGCTCGATCCAGGAGATCACCCCAGAAGAATGTGAATTCGAGGAGTTTCTGTTTGATCACGATAATCTTGACGCCACTAGTGCGTTTCTCCTCGAACCTGCTGCTGCTTCTGCGCCCGACAACGACTATGAGTGTTTCACGTTCTTGAACGATCTTAGCCGCTCGCAACCCGAGTTTGAATCCTTCTAATTTTCGGATGAGTTACCTGAACCATCCGACTCGGTCGCTTACACTCGTTTTGAACCTTTACTGGAGTCCTTTGAGTTCGAGACCTCTGCACCAATCTTGCCTTCAATCGTTTCTCCTCCCACGCTCGAACTCAAGCCTTTGCCGTCTCACCTTAAGTATGCTTACTTGGGTGAGAACAAGACCCTACCTGTCATCATCTCGGCTTCTCTAGCTCCCGAGCAAGAGAAAGTACTTCTCGCGATCTTGCACAGCAAAAGGCAAGCTTTTGGCTGGTCCATGGCGGACATCAAGGGGATTAGTCCCCTGATCGTTGAGCATCACATTCATCTGATGGATGATGCCAAACCAGCCCGGGATCCACAAAGACGTCTCAATCCAGTCATGAAAGAGGCTGTGAAGAAAGAGATCGTAAAATGTCTAGATAGTGGTATCATTTACCCTATCTCTGATAGCCAGTGGGTTAGCCCCATTCATGTTGTCCCCAAGAAGTCGGGCATCACGGTCATAACCAACGAGGCGAACGAGTTAATCCTTACTCGCACCCAAACTGGGTGGCGAGTATGCATCGATTACAGAAAACTCAACGCCGCAACGCGGAAAGACCACTTTCCGCTACCTTTCATTGACCAAATGCTCGAACGATTGGCCGAACACGAGTACTGCTGCTTTCTTGATGGCTACTCCGGCTATAATCAAATTCCCATCGCCGAAAAAGACCAGGACAAGACCACTTTCACTTGTCCTTTCGGCACGTTTGCATATCGTCGCATGCCCTTTGGGTTATGCAATGCGCCCGCTACCTTCCAGCGGTGTATGATGGGAATATTCTCAGACATGGTGGAAAAATTTCTGGAGATTTTCATGGATGATTTCTCCATCTTCGGCGATTCCTTCAATGAGTGTTTGCTGCATCTTGACGCTGTCCTTACCCGATGTAAGGATAAGAATCTCACTTTGAATTGGGAGAAGTGCCACTTCATGGTGCGCGAAGGTATTGTCTTAGGACATATCATCTCGCAAAATGGCATAGAGGTTGACAAAGCAAAGATTGAGGTCATTTCCAATCTACCTCCTCCCCGATGCGTCAGAGATATCCGAGCCTTCCTTGGCCATGCCGGTTTCTATAGACGGTTCATCAAGGACTTTAGCAAGATTGCTAGGCCCTTGACTCTTTTGCTGGCTAAGGATACGCCATTCGACTTCAACTCGAGCTGTGTGACTGCATTCGAGTCATTGAAACGCTCACTCACTTCTGCTCCCGTTCTTTCTTCACCTGACTGGACGCACCCATTTGAGATTATGTGCGATGCATCCGACTTTGCCATTGGTGCTGTCCTTGGACAACACATCAACAAGATACCGCACGTAATCTATTATGCAAGCCGAACCCTGAACGACGCCCAACTCAATTATACAACAACTGAGAAGGAATTCTTGGCTGTTGTATTTTCTTTAGAAAAGTTCAAGCCCTACCTCATCGGCTCTCCAGTCATCGTCTACACAGACCATTCTGCTCTGCGCCATCTTTTTGCGAAGAAAGATGCAAAATCTCGGCTAATACGTTGGATCCTCTTGCTTCAAGAGTTTGACCTTGTCATTAAGGACAAACGAGGATGTGAAAACGTAGTTGCCGACCATCTCTCACGACTTCCTTCTTCGCCTTCGCTTCCAATTCCGATCAATGACGTTTTCCCGGATGAACAGCTCTTGACAGTATCTTGCGAACCCTGGTTCGCAGATATTGTGAACTATTTGGCCACGGGATTACTACCGACTGAATGGTCAAGTCAGGACAGACTTCGCTTCTTATCCCAAGTAAAACCCTTTTACTGGGACGAACCCTATTTGTTCAAGTACTGTCCCGACCAGATTATTCGTCGGTGTGTCGCTGACGAGGAATTCAAGAGTGTGCTGTCATTTTGCCACGATCAAGCATGTGGCGGGCATTTTGGCCCCAGAAAGACAGCTGAGAAGATCTTGCAATATGGTTTCTACTGGCCACAACTCTTCAAAGATGCTCATGACTATTGCAAGACTTGCTCCCGGTGCCAACACTTGGGCCGGATATCCCGGAGGAACGAGATGCCGCTCTAACCGATCTTGGTTGTGGAAATTTTCGATGTTTGGGGGATAGATTTCATGGGGCCGTTTCCCAGCTCTTTTGGGAACTTGTATATTCTTCTCGCTGTTGATTACGTCTCTAAATGGGTCGAGGCTGTGCCCAGCCGGACTAACGACAACAAGGCTGTCGTTAGGTTTCTTAAGGAAAACATTTTCTCCTGTTTTGGGCACCCCCGAGCGATCATTAGCGACAATGGAAGTCATTTCTGCAACAAGACTTTCGAGGCCTTGATGCGAAAATATTCCATTAATCATAAGCTCTCTATGCCCTACCACCCCCAAACCTGCGGGCAGGCCGAAGTTTCAAATCGGCAAATCAAGCAGATACTGGAGAAAACGGTTTCCAAAAACCGTAAGGATTGGTCGCTGAAACTCACTGATGCCCTTTGGGAATTTCGAACCGCTTATAAGACCGACCTTGGCATGTCTCCCTATCGGCTTGTGTACAGAAAAGCCTGCCACCTACCTGTCGAAATAGAGCATCGCGTATTTTGGGCGATAAAGGAGTTGAATCTGTCTCTCGAAGATGCGGGCAGCCATCGGAAGCTGCAGTTGAACGAACTGAGCGAGCTTAGGGATGAGGCTTACGATAACGCGGTTGTCGTTAAGAACCGAACGAAGGTGTTTCACGATAAACACCTTTTGCGCAAAACTTTCGTACCTGGTCAACAGGTATTGCTTTACGACACCCGACTTCACTTCCATCCAGGAAAGCTCAGATCTCGCTGGAAAGGGCCGTATTTTGTGCGGAATGTGTATCCGCATGGCGCTGTGGATTTGGAAAATCCAAAGGACGGTTCATTTTTCAAAGTGAACGGACACTGACTTAAACCGTACCTTAGCGCCGAACCAACAAAGGAGCTCCTGTTCTTACAGGAGCCGGTTTACCCTGCATAATCTTCCTCTGCCTACCTCCAAACTTCGGTTTTTCAGCCAAGAACAAGTGGACACTGTTCCAAATAAGTTTGGGGGTATGTATAAACCATTTTGTATATATTTAAGGATATTCTTTTTCTTTTTCTTTTCTTTAAAAAAAAAAATTGTATATCGCTAACCGACAATTTTGACCCTTCAAATGATCTCTTTATACAATGACAGTGAGGACACTGTCCAGTTTAAGTTTGGGGGTACGCTCGGTACGCATTTCTTACCTTCGCATTCATATGTATATTTTGCATCTGCATATTTAAATCCATAAAATCCATAAAAATCTGAAAATTTTCTAAAAACACAAAAACTTTTCTGTCAAGTTAGCTAGTGGGAGGACTCTAATTCAACATTTTGACGGTTTTGTTTGATAAAATAAGAATAACTAAATCTTATGTTTAGATTTTGAAAACCTGAAAGATAACTCTCCTTTGAAGTTAACTATAGCTGATATACGTCTTTACATCACACTCCACGTGTCGTGAGTTTTTGGAAATTAGATGACAAGTCTTTTATGTCGAAAAACTTTTAAATGGATCAATGATTTTCTGAGGATCAAATAGGTTTGTTCTGAAATAAGTAATATCAAGAATGGTTTATGAAGTGAGTGAATATGAAGGAATGTTATTGATGCCTTAATTGGAACTAAGTCTGAAAAATAACCCATCTGAAACTTGATTGGAATGATTACACACCGAACCCACTAAACACGTCTTTTATCCCAAAAAAAAAAAAATTGAACTGCCGGTTATATCTCCGTTCGTATTAAATCATCATGATTTTCACGCCAAACTGTCTTTTATTTTTGGACCTAGGTAACTTGAGTAATTAAGTCCACTGGGGTGTTTCTACACCTAATGCCCTAAAACCAACTGGTTTGGGTGCATTGGCCCAAAGCTCGCTAAGAAGCCTAGAAAGTCCAGATTAAAAAAAAGTCAAGCAAGTGTTCTCTCCGAGTTAAAATTCCTAACGGTTCTTTGTGTGAGAATAATCTTGATAAAAGACAGGCCTTTATAAAAATTTTAGCGGAGATATGAAGGTTTTATTCTATGATAAAGACTATTGCACGTTCACAGAGGTGTGTATGAAATGAAGACAAGAAAAAGGTGGAGTGAAAAATAAGACTTAGTTTCTTGTTAAAGAAGATAGAAATTCTAAAGTTGAAACTTTACTAGAAAACGAAACTTGAAAAATGCTTAACTCTTTATAAAACTTATGTGATCCTTTCAAAATTTTTATCTGGGCTTTATTGTACGATATGATGACTTTATTCGATCCTTCTGAAACTTAACGACACTATTTGCACTGCACGTAAAGACATATAAAATCTGTAGTTAAATAAGAAGCGAGGTGTGAAAAATAAGGGTTCGATAGTCTAGACTTAGGATAATAGAATTGTTATTTTCTGAAACAAAATTTTAGGGTTTGAATCTTAGTTATTTTACAAAACTAACTTGACCGGATTTTGTGGGTGTAATCTGCTGAAAACCCTCAGGAGACAACACTCCTCCTACTAGGGACACCTAGAGCTTTAACGGCTTGTTGCACATGCTCAGTGCAATCGCGTTCCCTACGAAAGTGAGGTTAGGAAATTTTTTGTGAATAAATTGGCTTTGCTCGGGACGAGCAAATGATAAGTTTGGGGGTATTTGTTCATATCAGATTTTTGCATTTTCATACCGCCCAATTTTTATCACATTGCTTATCGGTAGGTACTCTTGAGCCGTGTTTGCTAGTCAATTACAGGATACAGGTTCTCGGCTCGAAACGGTGAAATTCATGGAAAAACACGACAAAACCCGGGTTCCTGCCAACCACAGATAAAACACGGATCTCCGCTCTTTATCCGTCTGTTGCCACACACCAGTTTAGGAGACAAAATGGCAAATCAAATGTCATTTTCATGCACAAGGCTCAATGGCAGCACAAGATCCAAGAAATCTACGCGGAGCTCGAGGAAATCATGGAAAAAGATCCACTTTCAATCACCTTTTGATCAACAGAAATTCTAGAAGAAATATGGAAAATTTATCAGAAAAATCATATGCCAAACTACAGAGAAAAGCAAACCAGGACAACCCACAAAGCCCGAGGAGCCAACTCGTCTAAATGGACATGGAACCGCGGCCAATAGGGGGTCTAGGCCGCGGTTCCGCGGCCATATAGTGGCGGCAGTTGACTATTTTTCAGGGGGTTTTTGGTCTTTTCATATTTGTTCTGATTGTTGCCCTAGATTTCCTTTTCCCTGCCTATAAATAGCCCAGAACCTTGTAAAGCCAAGGGTGGATAATCTTGTATTTTTCTAGGTTTAGAATACTTGTTTCTTCTTCCTCTTCTCATCTCTTCTCCATTGAAAATCTTGTAGTGAGCTTTTGTGAGTGAAGAATGATGAATAAAGAAGAACCGTTTACTTATCATGCTTGTCTTGTTCTTTAGTTAACTTGTTAATTGTTGTAATTTTCATTTGTTAACTTAGTTGTTATTATTTCTTGTTGTTTCTTTCCTCTCTCTTTTTCTTTATCCTTAAAACAACCATGATGCTTACGCTTGATCCTTGCCAAGGTGAGGTCGCAAATAGCTAGTTGTTATCGTCTAATCTCTTTCTTTCTATCTTCATCTTTTGTTTTGTTTCCTTTTCATTATGATGTGTGAGTAGTTTCATACTTGTTAGGGTAGGATAAGGGAAGTTTGAGAGAAGGAAATCTCTCTCACTCTTTCCTTGCCCAACATCTTAAATCGACTCCCGTTAATTGAACCACAATCCGCTCCTTACGGCACCCTATCCTACATGATAGCGGTGATTCCGTAGTGAGACCGGTTGTGGTTGAATTAACCGGAGGTTATGGCTAAGAGCCAAGAACGGACGGACAAGCACCAAAAGGAAGAACTTAAGCATTGGAAAGCCTAGCTTATACTCGCAAGTTCCTTCCTAGTCGTGCTAATCCCCGTTGTTGCCGATTACCGTAACACCGATATTAAGAGTGGCAATGAAAGAAGTGAGGGACTCCTAACTCAAACTAACCTAATCCTAACCCTAACAAGCTCTCTTTACATATCATTTTAACACTTAGATAATCACAAACAAATCTGGAAAACTGGACTTAACTCATTAAAGCACATAGAAAAAGATTCCCATCTCCCTGCGGACGACCCGTACTCAACCGGCTAGCTACAAGCGAAACCGTCTTGATTGCGGTAATTAACTAAACTTGAACACGCAGAATCTCTAACAATCATCTCTCGAATCCCTTCTCAAACCGTAAAGAAAGGGTTAGTCAGGATCAATCTCACCGTACAATACTTGCTTAACCGTTCAGCCAGGCCAGTTTCGGTACTTCGAGGGAGGTTTTCCAACGCTTTCGCAAAGTTCCTTAATTAAGTAACCTCTTTTCCCTGTGGGCGTAGCCCCGCTAACACCTTTCTAGACACCTACTAAGTTTATAGCATTGATCGTTAAGTGAGAGTTTTCCCGAGGAGTAGCATATACTCACAGTAGGATCGGGATCCAAATATCATCGCATGATAAAACTGAAGGAATCCTACCAGAATCATCACATTCCAAATGGTATGCAACGCTAGCAAGTTTCAGTACTTATGAAACTTCCGATGTGGATTTTTGCCCCATGCTCTTATGACCTTGACTTTGGCCAAAATATCATAAGTCACATGTCAAGTTCTACCCGTCATTCTCCCGGTTAATTTGGACCCACCCGTACCTACCCTTGACTTTGGCCAAAATGGCAGCACGACTGTCCCAAACCAACGCATCTATCTATGCTGCACATGAATACCCAATAGCTACCAATCACTATGCCTTGACTTTGGCCAAAATACATAGCTTGAATACTTTTTGACCATTCATGTGGAATGACGGAGGGCTACGGATGGTTTTGGCGAAACCGTGAACGTAGTGAACTTGATATAATCGATGGAACGAGATAGCTTTTAAAAGGAGTGGTTCAAGCTCCGCGTTTAAAAGTTTAGTTTTGAAAAGAACCGAGTGGTTTTCAAAGTGTTCCAATCGACTTTTACTTGGTTTATTTTCTTGCATTAGTTCTTTTAATGCATCCCATCATTTAATCCTACCATTGCAGAAAACAACCAAAATATGACGTACGCTTATGCCATTCGCATTCACCACGGGGCCCCGTCATCACCCGTTAGGTTACTTAACTAACGACAGAGCGGGGGCTGGGCTAGCGCGGCTGTAAAACATAAGCAACGCCTAAATAGTTATCATATATAAATATATAGCAATGATAGACATTACAGATCACAGATGAATACATTGGATATACTAGGAATCCGCAATCCGTTCGAGCCTGCAACGAAAAGCGGATTACACGGTCGCGGTGAATAGCCAATACCTCACCCAAGACCCCTACGGGTGCGGCAAACTACCCGCCAAGTACCCAAAGCGAAGCAACCTCCCTCACCACCGTGAGTAGGCCACTCGGCACTTCGAGATACCCGGTAGTTTGTGCACCCCCTCCTGGGTCTATCCTAGGAGCAAAAACAGTAAAAAGAATTATACAATGACGGCTACAACCCCGACCCGGTTGTGCGGCCAAACAAATAATAATATTACATCAATTTACATATTACAATGAATGAAAGAAAAAGCAACACTCATCTCACATCCACCCCGGCTATTCATCCGTGACAATCCAACCCATTCATATACACAAACCAGTATCAATCACAGATCACAGATATGTATAACCCCGACTAATCGACATATAGCGATTAGCTGATGTTCAATACATTCAAACATCACAGATATAACCCTTATAGTCAAAGTGTATTGAAGTTCGAAAAAAAAAATACGGATTTATAGGACCCTAAAAATAAATTTCTATTCTGGAAAATCTGGGCACATATAAACCATCTTAAAAATCCTAAAACCAAGCCAGAAATACACTGCACCAAACTCGACCCAGAGAGGAGCCAAGATGGCCGCGGTTGCGCGGCAATAGCTTGCTATTGCCACGGAACCACGGCTCTTTGGTCGAATCTTTGGATCGTTTTTGGTGGCTTTCTTTACAAAACCCTGAGATGATTTTTGGAGTATAACAAATTTTGTTTTGACCAGAAAAAATTTTAACAGAAAACTAGGGTTTTGATATTTTGGTTTTTCGATTTTTCCGTTTCGAACTTCGACACACTTCACTACCTAGCTAGTTTATATTTAGTTAGGCTCTGAATACCACTGTAAGTCCACGTTGCCCATCCCGGTGCTTGCGGGGAGGCGGAAAACGGAATAAAAATCGGATTTTTATGAGCTTAAGCAACATGGACTATAGCTAGAAGGATCTTTGCTAAACAAAAACTTGCTAAAGCTAACTAGTAACTAGCTAAGTGCTAGAAAGGTTATACCTTGGGCTTTAAGTCCTTCTCTCCTTGCTCCTTGGAGTGGTGGAAGGAGGTCACCTTGGTCGTCTTCTCACATCGAAGAAAGATCCACCCGAAAGCCTCAACCTTTGGCTTCAACTCCAAGTTAGAAGTAACTAGGGTGCAAGAAGTGCTAGTCCTTGAACCCTAGATGAGAGTAAAGATGATCAAGAGAGGGTTTTTCTCAAGCTCAAGTGTTTCTCAACACATGAGAGGGAGAGAGCTTGAGGGAGAGGAAGAACAAGAGAGAGAAAGGATATGATAGAATGAGAGAATAATATGAAGCATTCTCTCATATATGTGAATTATTGTAATTAGATAATTAGTGAGATAATTGTCATGGCTAAATCAAGACATGACCATTATCATTTCATTTTTAATGCAAATTGCAAGGATCAAAGAGCATCTTCCAAATGAAATGATGATGGTCAAAGTGTCAACAAGGTCAACAAGTCAAGGTGGGTCAAATGGTCAACAACCATAACCATGCACAATTATTAAACTAATATCAATTAACAATAATACACACATAAGCATTAGGGTTAATAAAATGACAATAGTCATTAACCCTAATCAAAGTCCTCTCCCTCAATCTCAAGCAACTGTGCATACGCACCCGCATTCGTGATCCGAGGAACACGAATACAATGAGAAAAACCAATCCCAAATCATATACTAGGATCCGGCTTAAACCAAAGCCCGCTAGTATAAAGTGTCCGGACAGCAAACGTGCACAAGTGCGCGAATGTGAATTAACCCTGTCGCAAAACCATGCGACCTCTACTCATTTTGCCTAAAGGCGAATAGCTCTCTGTGTGGGACTCTAAAGACTCGACACTACGCTGGCAGTGGGTTTAACCACAGACCGCAAGCGGCACTATCTGTACGTAACGGTCCCCAGGTAGATGTCGATAAGAAGACTGACGAGGTAAACCCCAATCCAAACTCCTACTGAGCCTGTATGTGACAATCTCCGTACAGTCCGGTCTGTTCGTCTGATACATCGCATGGCGGGCCTAGGAAGGCGGTGAACGTCAGTCCCCTAATAGCGGTACAAGTCATGTCGGAGTGTAGCCCAGAACACCCTGAGATAACACTGGAAACCTACCAGTATATCTCGCTTGCCCTGGCCAGGGACTACTCGTGTAATGGCTCTCCTGCACACAGCGCGATGTCAACCCCCAATACCGGGAGAGACGAATCCTGTCTAACCGTCACTGCCTCCAAGTGCTTCGGGACTGCACCCAAAAACTACCTGTTTGCACGAGTCCTTTGAGCCGTGGTAGGGTAGTAATCAAAGTGCAGTGGGAACACACTCGAGGCGAAGTGACAGTGTCAAGTCAGCGGACTAAGCTGTACTCATGTCACCTGGGAACTGATAACCGACGATAGGTATAATACCAACCAACAGTCGCCGACGAGTCCTGTCCAGTGTACTCGTAACCTAACAAGCACCCGCATACTATCTCAAGTACGACATACTGACGGCTGTGGGACAGACCGTCTCCCACGCTGGGATGAGAAGCGCATACGCTAGTCTACTCCGGAGTATCGATGCCCTGTCTCGATAGTCCAACGACTAGGGACCTGTATAAGGATGTGCTTATAGATCACCCAGCTCCGACGAGTGTGAGCGCCATCACAACGCTGGTAATCAAGCAAAGATCCTAAGGGCTCTACTAATATGTATATCAGCGATATGCTAAAAGAAACACATGCACATATTAAAGCAGAGACAAACCAAGTAGCATACTACCATTTCGAGCAAGATTGTATATACAACTGTGAATATCCCAAGCTTCCATCAAGTAATATACAAACTAGTATGATACAGTAATGGCCTCTAGGGCATATACACTAACAGGATGGTGTAGTGAAATCTCGTCTACTGAACCGAGACGAACGTCGAGGTGGTGACCACTCTACGCTGGTGTGGGATGATCCCCGATAGTCTTTCAGGTTTTATATGAGTTACCATCAAGACCCTAAAGCTAGGAATTTGGCCTTCGCTTCGTTTGCTGGCGTGTCCGAATCCTGTTGGAGGAAGGACGGTGTAGTGACATCTCGTCTACTCTTCCATGACGAACGTCGAGGTGGTGACCACTCCGCGCTGGTGTAGGATGATCCCTGATAGCCTTTCAGGTTTTATATGAGTTACCGTTAAGACCCTGAAGCTAGGAATTTGGCCTTTGCTTCATTTTGCTGGCATTGCGTCTGCTGTAATGAGACGAATGCCGTGGTGGAGTTGGGATTTTGCCGTCACTCCGCTTTGTTTCGACCATGAGGTCTTATGTTGACATTGCATTTGCATCCTGATGGACCTCGAGGGAACGCCGTTGTTGACATCGCGTCCGCTGTAACGAGACGAATGCTGAGGTGGAGCTGGGATTTTGCCGTCGCTCTACTTTGTTTCGACCGTGAGGTCTTTTGTTGACGTTGTATCTGCATCCTGCTGGACTGCGGAGGAATGCCGCCATTGACATTTCGTCTGCTGTAACGAGACGAATGCTGAGGTGGAGTTAGGATTTTGCCATCTTTCCGCTTTGTTTTGACGTTGCGTCTGCATCTTGTTGGATTGCGAAGGAACGTCGTTGTTGACATTGCGTCTGCTGTAACAAGACGAATGCTGAAGTGGTCTCTAAGTTGTTTGTGAACCGTCGAGACTTGGTTCTCTTTCGGATGGAGCCTGGTGGGAAGGTATGGTTCCCTTTTTGTTTGTGCCCCTAGATTGTATACAGGGATTGATGTGATATCACCTGTAGGGCATAAATTTCATTTTTCTTTATTTCTTTCCGCGATGCTCTATCATTTCAGCTTTTATATCGCGAAGGTCGCGATTGCCCAATCATTTCGGCTATTTTTCGCGGTGCCCAATCATTTCGGCTATTTATTTTATTTTTACTCGCTGTTTTTTATTGCGAGTTGCCCAATCATTTCGGCTATTTTACATGCATACATTTTTTTTACTTGCTGCTTCTGTTGCAAGTTGCCCTATCATTTCGGCTATTTTACATGCATACATTTTTTTTACTTGCTGCTTCTGTTGCAAGTTGCCCCATCATTTCGGCTATTTAGTATGCATGTGTGGCTCACTAGCTTTTTGCCGCAAGCTTGGGATTAGACACCGATTTCGGCATCAGCACCGCTACAACTGGGATATTGCCAGGAGCGAATCATCATTTGCCTCTGTCGATATCGAACAAAGGTGGCTTAGCGAACATGGTTAAGATCCTGTCGACTGAGGCTTTTGACTTCATGAGCCGTAAGGGTCTCATAAAGGTATTTCTCCCTGTGAGTCGTGAGGATCTCGTAGGTTTGTTTTCTCCTTAGGAGTCATGAGGATTCCCAAGTGTATGATCTCTTGTAAGTCGTAAGGATCTTACCAGAGTGTTTTCTCCTTATAAGTCGAGAGGACTCACAAGGGTTGTTCACCGTATGGGCATATTCCTAGTCACGGATGGGACTTTGTTAGGGAAATGTTTATTCGCGCCCGTGGATTATATACAAGGGTCAGTATTGAGCCTCTTGTAAGGCAATATCGAAGGTTGTGGGGGTTGCTTAAGAACAGGTTCAGGTCTCTGTAACTTAAGACTTTCAAATCTTATGAGCCGTGAGGGTCCCATAAGAGAGTTCTCCTTATGAGTCAGGATCTCGCAAGTGTAATTTCTCCTTAGGAATCGTGAGGATTCCTAAGTGTACTGCTCCCTTGTGAGTCGTAAGGATCTTACGCAGGTGGTTTCTCCTCACAAGGTCGAGAGGACCCTGAAAGTGTCTTTTAACGAGGTTGCGCCCTTTCGGGTTTTCACAAACACTCGCCGGTTTCCCTGCTATTTTTATTCACGGAGCCCTTTCGGGTTTTCATCCGTGCCTATTTTGCTTATAGACATACCGTTTTCTTTTTCTTTTTTTTATTCATTTTTTTTCCTCTTTTTTGTGTCAGCTTTGGGATGCTGCAATCCACCGTAGTTTCTCGATATCTCGGTCAACAGCTAGTTTTAGGACATAGTGGTCCGTCATTGGTTTAAGGACATTTCGGTCCGCTGTTAGTTTAAGGACGTTTCGGTCCGTCGTTGCCGTATTTGAGGAAGATTTTTAGTTTACGAACTTTTAGGTCCGTGAGGCCTTCCCTATGAATGAGCATGATGCCCCCGGCATATCCATCTTTCTCGGAGCATGTGGTTGTGGCGGGCTCACCTTCCAGTTTTCGGGCAGCGCAAACTTGCCCTGTTGGTATTGGTCTTCAACCCAGTTTTGAAGACGTAGCAATTTTCGATCGGATGGCCCAATACTTGGTGGTAAGGGCAGTAATTAGGATTGTTGACATCATTCAGTTGTAACTGGTGTTTCGGCTCCGGTAGAGTGATAAGCCTGTTGCGCACTGCTAGTTCGAACAGCCTCCTTGTTTCATCCCGTGGAAATGAGTAAGGACGTTTCAACTTCTGATAGAGAGGTTGTCGCTTGTTGCTTTGGCGAACAACCGGGCTGGGGCCACTCGATTGTTGTTTAGCGTTGGCGACAAAGGCTGTTTTTCCCTTCCCTTTATCCCTTTTGTTCGATCCCTTGTTTGTGGGTTCGAAATTCTTTCCGGGTAACGTGCGATTGCACGGCTGAATATTCTCGCAACTCCTCAATTCTTTCGTTTCAGAGATGGATTCCTTGAAGAGAGGACCGAGGGCTACTTTTTCGTCGGAGTCGTTCCTGAAGGTGAGAACTCGCGATCCCCTGGGATCAACCCTATGACAATTGCCGGCAGTTCTTTTACGCTCATCCATCGCACTTTTCTGCTGTCTACGAGCTTCACGCTTTGTCTTGTTGAAGTGTTGCCTGTGTGCAATATACCCTTGCCACCAACACTTAAAGGAGTTGCAATCTTCAGTAGGATGTGTAATCTTCTGATGATATAAGCAGAAGTTAGGATGTACGTCCGCTTCATCAAGATGTATCCCACCAGGAGAATTTTCTCTGAAAGAGGGTAGCCTCATCCCCATCGATATGGTTTTGGCGAATCGTTTCTTTGTCTTGATCCTGCTTTCATTTGCGGCGGATGTACTTTGATCTGGTGGGAGTGTTTCGACCCTTGTGTCCAGTCGCCGGCGTCTGGCCTTTTCAAATATGGCCATCTCACTCTCCCGATCAGCTTTACTTCTCAGGAGAGCTTCGTTTAGGAATGCGTCGATCATTTTATCTGACGGCCCCAGAAGTTCCGATTCAGGCTCTGCCCCCAGTTTCCTTGTGCAAGGAGCCTCTTCATTGTCTAGCGATGAATAAGAAATCACATGGAAATTTGCTACGTAATCCTCAGATTTGTCCGACGATTCTTTTCCATCATCTCCGTCCTCAAGAACGTGGCTGAGGAACTCTTGGAGCATGATTGGATCCCGCGCCTTCTGGTTATACTCTTCCAGCGCGTCAATCTGCTTTTGTAGGTCTATGCGCTTGTCGCCAGGCTTCACGGGCTTCTTGGATTTCTTCTTCTTTTTCGAAGATTTCGACGGCTGGGTGTGAATGCTTTGACTATCACTACCAATATTTGGAGTTGGGCGAGACTTCAGCATCCTCTTGATGATCTCAGGTTCCAACGGGTTCCTCCATCTGATCGCCGGGCATGTCTGAAAATCATTCAGTATCCTTTTCGTCTTGGCCGAAAGAGCCACCTCCCATGGAGCTTCCTCAACAAAAGAGCATGTTGCCCCTGGTGTGTTTGTCTTCTTAGGAGTGTGAGGCTATAGTGGGTTCACCTTCCAGTTTTCGGATAATGCGAACTTGTCTTATTGGTACCGATCCTCGATCCATCCCTTAAAGACGAAGCAATCTTCGATTGTATGGCTTACCGCTTGGTGGTAAGGGCAGTAATTAAGATCATTGACATTACCTGGCTGCAACAGACGTTTTGGACTCGGCAGATTGATGAGTCTGTTGCGCACTGCCAGCTCGAACAGTCTCCTCGTTTTATCCTGAGGAAACGAGTAAGGACGTCCCATTCTCTCCTTGAGGGATGGGCGTGGACGCACGTTGTTGTGGCGAACAACCGGCTTTGAGTTGCTCGGCTGTTGTTGAGTATTGGCGATAAAAGTTGATTTTCCTTTCCCTTTTTCATTTCGAGAGTCTGGATTTGGAGGGGACGGCCTGTGACCCATCTGGTCCATTTGGGCCAGTTTGTCGATCAAGGCCTGGAAAGTAGTTGGCTTGAAGAACATCATGAATTGTGAGATGGTCGCTTGCGGATCAAGAGTGCCCACGAACATTCCTACCGCAAGTGCTTCTTCGATGCGTTGTTCGCATTTCGACCATAAGTTTCGCCACCGTATTGCGTATTGGACCCATGTCTCGCCTGGCTTCACCCTAGCATTAATCAGTGCCGTTATCAGGATGCGTTCACTAGCACTCGCGAATCTTTGTGTAAACAGTAGCTCCATCTCCGCAAATGTTTTGACAGAGTCGTTAGGTATCTCCGAATACCATTCAAAGGCTGTTTCTGCTAAGCTGCCGACGAATTGGCGAAGCAACGGTTTGTCGTCACCTCCAGTGTTGCCGCATGAGGCTCTGAATTGAGCGACATGCTGATGTGGATTCCCCGTCCCTTTATATATATGGAACTTAGGGATCGTATATCCCGGCGGGTACTTTATCTGATCATACCAGCCTGGATACGGTCGTCCAGATTTAACGAATTGACCGGCTGCTTCATTTTCCTGGTGAGCTCGTATTTGCCGAGCTATATAGTCATCCAGTGCAGCTTTGGAAATGGTGTCCTCCTTGGCTGCTGAATGAGCCGGAGGAGGATTAGATGTCTCCTCTTTATCTTCTTCAATGATGATCGGAGGGTCTGCAGCTGGAGGTTCTGGTTGTAACATCATCCCGACCATATCTTGGAAGAGAAGTGTAATTCGTTTTATATTGGCTGCATGTTCTGCAGCCTCTTTTTCTTTCCTCTCGAGCATTCTTCGGAGGAACTCGGTGTCAGTTTCTTGTTCCGGACGCAGCTCCGAGGTCTCTGGAGTTTCTTTCGGCCCAGTGAGTGCGGCCATTGCAGTCAGCATCTCTTGAAGATTCTGCTGTTGTTGTTCCTGAGCTTTTGTCATGGATCGGGTGAGCGGTCGGTGACCCGTAGAAGCGCGGCTTTCCTCTTTTCCGGAAGCCATGTAAACAGTGTGCACCACCATGCCCCCAGACTTGGGGCATTTAGATTCAGTGCCTTTGCGATTTGCCAAAGGCGCAAGGATCTTCTCCGACCTCCTTCTTTTGTGGGCGGTCGAAGTTGAGGGGGCCGTCGTAGTGGGCACCCAAGTAGTTGTTGCTTTTTCTGGCTTGACAGAGGAGTCCTTCTCCTGCCGAACCTTCATCTTTTTCTGTCGGCAGAGATAGTCTTAATCTATTACGGAGTCTTGGACATGACGCCAGACCTTGTAAATTTTAGACGACAGCCGTTGAGGGGACTGGTCTGGTTTAGCTTCCGCAACATTCTCCACCGGAGGAGGAGATCTTTTCAGTACGGCAGTGGGAGAATTCCTGCGCACCTTATTTAGCACTCAAAGCTGTTCCCGATCGGAACAGCAGAATTAATTTCCGCCGTCGGGGCTGGTGGAGTTAGCCCAGAGGGGGAGTTGCCCCCAGCCTTCCTTACCCGGCGCCAGTGGCGACGGTGAGTATGTCATGCGATTGGAGTTGGTTTAGCCGTAGGGGTAACCTCCTCATGCCCCCTGTGTTGGTCAGAATTCACTGATATCAGCCTTTTAAAAACCGACGTCCGTTGATTGGGGACGGTCAACCTATCAAAAGCAGATTTCCGAGTAGGGGAAGTCACCTTGGTAATTTCTCCTGGAACGGGAGCAGAAATAGTCAGTCTTGTAAAGACCGACCCTTTGGCAGGAGAAACTGCCTTGACGATTTTGGGAGCAGGGATGGCTATCCGCTTCGGGATAACGCCTTCTGGTATTGCAGGCTTCTTCATGGGCCCGTTGGAGCTCTGGCCTAGTCTGTTAAAAACTGAGGCAGTGGAGTTGGGCGACTCGTTGAGAGGGGCCGCAGTAGTAGCAAGCCGATCGAATACCGACGTCTTGGGAGCTTCTTGTGACAGTATAGGGGCGTTGAAGCTCATGGGTGGGAGCATGGTCCCAAAGAATAGTCCAGTGGTGGCCTGAGTTACCTGCTCCACTGGCGTCTTGAAAAGGGAGGCCGCTTGGGGCCAATAAGTCACTCCTCCAGCGAGGACGGAGTGAGAGTTGCAGTTGCAGGTAGTGCAGTTTGAGGCCATTGATCATCTGTTTTCTGCACGGAGCAAGACATCAAATCTAAGTATCTCAAATCCACAGGAAACCATAGCAAATCACGTTTCGTTCGCGAACACGACGCACGAAGTGTGGAGTGGAAAGAGGAAGAGGTCCTACCGGGCATGCCAGAATCTGTTCTTCGCCGAAAAGACGCGACCGGGACATTGGGACGTCAGGCCTGGATTTCGTGCGCAGATTCTATTTGGTGCTATCCATCCACCTCTCCGAAAATGCCAAGTTGATTTATGGCACCATGCATCGAAAGTTTAAACGAATGTGGCCGATGTAACAGACTTCGTCAGATTCCCCCTCGTTTGAGGGGTTTTTGATTGCGGGGATGCTCTTCCTAGCAGGCGCAAGCCCCTGCAGTTAATTACGCTACCGCATCGCGGTAACAACTTCCTCCTTCTCCAGATGGTCACTTCGTGTCGTGGGTATTTGTTTTGTTTATGGTTGCCCGTGGATTGTATATGGAGACTAATTTGTGTTGTCGCCCGTAGGACGTGGATTAGTCCAAATCCGTATTTTCTTAGATTTGGGTTTGGGGTTTTGGTTTAAGGATACGTTAGTCTCATTTTGGACTAAGACCAACTTAAACGTTTGTTAAGGATACGTTAGTCTAATTTCCAGACTAAGATCAACTTAACAGGATCATTTAGATCCAACAAAAGAGCATTTGGACTCTATTGCTTAGTTTAAAGACATTGCGGTCGATTACCAGTTTAAAGACATGGTGGTCCATTGTAGTCCATGGAATGTGTGGCTGTCGGGAGCCGTCACCTCTCTGAAGACGTTGAAGGATTACAACGACAAATATCAGAGGAGTTCAGAAATGTACCCTTGAACCAATGTTTGTTGGGAGATCTATAGTCCAATTTGGGACTAAAGTCTGTTTGAAAGTTTATGAGCATATGGGCTCAGTAATTAAATGCATAGCATTTGGCCTGTTAGACCTTTACTTGGGCTCTGCCCTTCTTTAATAATGCATAGCATTTTAGTGGTCTGATAGTGCGCCATGTGGCCTGTCAGGCGCTTTGCGCCAATTAAAGAGCGCAAGGCGCTAGCGCATGTGGAGGCGACACGTGTCATGCTCTGCTAAGTGCAAGTTTGTTAGCGCAGTGCGCTGCACCAGTGCGCTGCTGACACGTGGCGCGCCCTGGTGCTATGCGCCAATCCAAGAGCGCAGTGCGCTATATTTAGAAGCGCAAAGCGCAGATCATTTTATGGTTGACACGTGGCGCGTTCTGGCGCAGTGCGCCAATCCAAAGAGCGCAAAGGCGCATTTCAAAAGTGCAAGGCACTGTCCAATAGCGCAGAGCACATCTTGATCCAATTCAGATCAAAGAAATAAGTTTTTCTTGTTCTCAAAAGAGGTTTTACCTCAAGATTCAAGAACCAATGGTTCATCAAAAGGCTATGCCTTTATATAGATCAAAAGATCTAAGAATGAAGTAAATTACTTCATTTATCTTTTATGGTTGGATCTTTTTTTGATCTTTTTCTTTTTTATATTGAAGATCTTGACCTTGTTCTTATATCTTTGATCTTTTTAGAAGAGATTCTTCTTTTTAATGAGGTGTTTTCATCTCTGTTCTTCAAGAATCAGATTCTTTACCTTCAAAGATGAAGAAGATGATCTTCTTTCTTCAAAGGCTTCCCTTTCAAATTTTTCAGAGGATTCTCTCTTTTCTGTATGTCTCTGTGTCTATCTGAGACTTAGAGTATAGGGGCTTTTATTTTGGGCCAATTGATTTGTTAAGTTAGTTACAGAGATCTTTCTCTGATTGATCTGGGGATATTACCCCACCGTTGGATCTTTGATCCTAAGGCCTCTGTTTTACATAAGACAATCTTCTTATTTTAATAAGATTGGAAAGATATTTCTAGAATTTTAATTTTGATTAATTAAATAATTTATTATTTAAATTCCAGTGCTGGCGCAGTTGGCGCTAGCGCGCCTGCGCTTGACACGTGTCGCACAGCGCAGAGCGCAGGGCCACCGCGCTAGCGCGTCTGGGCTTGACACGTGCCGCGCAGCGCAGAGCGCAGCGCCACCGCACTAGCGTGCCTGTGTTTGACACGTGGCGCACAGCGCAGAGCGCAAGTTATCTGAAGCGTTGCTTCCTTTAAAATTTGAATTTTAAAATAGAGCCTTGCTCTGATTGGGGGTGCGCTGCCTTGGGCGCAGCGCTCCTTGCGCTGGCGTGTCTGCTTTTGACACATGGCGCACTGTGCAAGAAATCTGAAGCGTTGCTTCAATTTTTGAATTTTGAAATTTAAACAGAGCTTTGCTCTGATTGGGAGAAGCAGAAGCGTCGCTTCATTTTTAAAACAGAGTTTTGCTCTGATTGGGGTAAACAATGATCTTTGAAGAAGATAATTCTTCTGTTTTAATGAGATGATTTCATCTTTTTGTTCAAGAATCATTCTTTACCTTGAAGAAATAATCTTCTTTTGCTAAGAGCTTGCTCTTCTTTCTTTGAGTTTTCTCAAAATTTGTAGGGGGGTTTCTCTCTATCAGACTTGAAGTCTTGGGGCCTTTATATAGGGCAAATTGATTTGTTAAATCAGTTAAAGAGATGTTTCTCTGATTGATTTGGGGATATTTCCCCACCGTTGGATCTTTGATCCTAGGGCTTCTGTTTTACAGAAGGCAATCTTCTTGTTTTTAAAAAGATTGGAAAGATCTTTCCATAACAGAATTTTAATTCTGATTAATTAATGATTTATCATTATTAGATCTCTTGATCTAACGGTGGGGAATTTTTAATTTCAGCGCTAGCGCACCTACGTATGACACGTGGCGCGCAGCGCAGAGCGCAGCACAGCCTGCGCTAGCGCACCCCAGCCTGCGCTAGCGCACCCGTATTTGACACGTGGTGCCCAGCGCGCCTAGCGCTGGATCTGAAGCGTTGCTTCAACTTTTAAATTTTGAATTTTAAAACAGAGCTTTGCTCTGATTAGAGGTGCGCTGCCTAGGGCGCAATGCACCTGGCTCTAGCGCATCTGCGTTTGACACGTGGCGCGCAGCGTGTCTAGTGCTGAATTTGAAGCGTTGCTTCAACTTTTAAATTTTGAATTTTAAAACAGAGCTTTGCTCTGATTGGGGGAAACAGGGGTCAGGATTGACATTAGCCGTGTTCTACGGGACCAGGAGGTGCTCTGGGCGTTTCCTACGGGGTCAGGATTGACATTAGCCGTGTTCTACAGAACCAGGATTTGCTCTGTCGGTTGTCTGTGAACTGTCGAGGTTTGGAATAGGGACCTTGCCATGGCTCCAAGGTTGATTGTCGTATCTGAATCCTGCTGGAATGAGGAGGAACACTATTGGTGATCTCTAGGCTGTCTGTGAACCGTCGAGATTTGGCTCTCTTTCTGATGGAGTCTGGTCGGAAGGTATGGTTCCCTTTTTGTTTGTGTCTCTGGATTGTATACAGGGATCGATGTGATCTCACCTGTAGGGCCAAAAGTTTCATTTTATATATTTTTTCTTTCCGCGATGCTCTATCATTTAAGCTTTTATATCGCGAAAGTTGCGATTGCCCAATCATTTCGGCTATTTTTCGCGGTGCCCAATCATTTCGGCTATTTGTTTTATTTACTTGCTGCTTTTTATTGCGAGTTACCCAACCATTTCGGCTATTTTGTATGCATACATTTTTACTTGCTAATTTTGTTGCAAGTTGCCCTATCATTTCGGCTATTTCGTATGCATTTGTGGCTCGCTGACTTTTCGCTGCAAGTTTTAGGATTTGATACCGATTTAGGCATCGGCATCGCTTCAACTGGGATATTGTCAAGAGCGAATCATCATTTTCCTCTGTCGATGTCAAACAAAGGTGGCTTAGCGAATAAGGTTAGGATCCTGTCGACTAAGACTTTTTGACTTTACTAGCCGTAAGGGTCTCGTAAAGGTACTTTCTCCCTACGAGTCGTGAGGATCTCGTAGGTGCGTTTTCTCCTTAGGAATCGTGAGGATTCCTAAGCGTGTGTTCTCTTATAAGTCGTAAGAATGTTAAAAGAGTGTTTTCTCCTTATAACTCGAGAGGACTTACAAGGGCTGTGCACTGTGTAAACATATCCCTAGTCACGGGTGGGACTTTGTTAGGGAGAAGTTTATTCATGCCCATGGATTGTATACAAGGGTCGAGACACTTGTAGGGCAAAATCAGGGTGTATGACTGCTTAGGAACATGTTCAGATCCTTATAGCTTAAGGCTTTTGAATCTTATGAGCCGTGAGGGTCTCATAAGAGGGTTCTCCTTACGAGTCATGAGGATCTCGCAAGTGTAATTTCTTCTTAGGAATCATGGGGATCCCTAAGTGTGTTTCTCCTTTGTGAGTCGTAAGGATCTCACGCAGGTGGCTTCACCTTACAGGGTCGAGAGGACCTTGCAAGTGTCTTTTAATGAGATTGCGCCCTTTCGGGTTTTCATAAAACTCGCCGGTAGTCTTGCTATTTTTACTCACGGAGCCCTTTCGGGTTTTCATCCGTTCCTTTCTCACTTATGGACATACCTTTTTTTCCAGCCTTGGGATGCCGCGGTCCATAGTAGTTTATAGACGTCTCGGTCAACAGCCAGTTTTAGAACATAGTGGTCCCTCGTTAGTTTAAGAACATTTCGGTCCGTTTGCCGGCTACTACTTATATAGTTTGGGCTTAGGAAGATGGCGAGCGGACATAGACGGCGTCATCTATCGTTGACCTAGGCCGTGACTCGTCAGGCGTTGTATTTTTTTAAGGAAGCGACCGTTTATTGGCCTGAAAGGTCTTTCACCATGCATGTCCATGAGTAGATAGGCTCCACCCTGGTAAATTTTGTCTATGATATACGGGCCTTCGTAGTTCGGATCGAATTTCCCCCGTTTGGCACGATTGGGGATCATAGGTCTCTTGACTACTAGCACGAGTTCGCCTTGGCAGAGTGTTCTCGGCCTAGTCAATTTCTCATACGAGCACGTCATCTTTGCTTTGTACGCTTCTAAGTTTTGCTGCGCCATGAGCCGAGTTTCGTCGAGGGCATCAAGCTCCTCAAGCCGAAGATGAGCATTCTCTTCGTCTGTTAGCTCGTAATAAACCACCACTCATAGATAGGGTAACTCTATCTCGAGGGGGAGTATTGCTTCTGTGTCGAATACCAATGCATACGACATTGTGTTTGTGGCCGTTTTGAACGTAGTTCGATATGCCCAGAGAGCTTCATGCAGTTTCTCGTGCCAGTCCTTCTTATTTTTATACACCGTCTTTTTCACGATCTTCGTCAAGGTCTTATTGAAAGCCTCAGCTAGACCGTTAGCTCAAGGATTATCGACCGAAGAATATCTCCAATCTATATTATATTGTTGTGTGAAGCGGCTGATCTTGTGGCTTCTGTAGGCTGGTCCGTTATCGGAGATAATCTGTCGCGGAGTGCCGAACTGGTAAATGTTGTGTGTCTTGAAGAAATGGAGGATATTCTCCGTCTTCACTTCTCTTAGCGGTATTGCTTCCGCCCACTTAGAGAAATAATCAATTATCGCCAATATGAACCGATGTCCTCTGGATGATGCCAGTTCGATGGACCCGATTATGTCAGTTCCCCACATTTCAAATGGCCAGCTACTACCGTTGGATGTAGCGGATTTGGATGCTGGTGGATAAAGTCCCCATGAATCTGGCACGAGTGGCATTGTTTCGCGTATTCGAGGCAGTCTTGGATCATCGTGGGCCAATAATAGCCCATCCGTTTAATCTTCAGCTTCATCTTCGGCCCGGCTTGGTGAGAACCGCAGAGTCTGTCGTTAGTTTATTGGACGACTCTCTTTGCCTCTTCAGATCCCAGGCATCTTAGCCACAGGGAGTTGAACGATCTCTTATACAGAGTATCATTGACAAAGGCAAAAGATAGAGCTCGTTTCATGAGCTGATGTCTTGACGACGCATCTTGTTCGACGGGATTTGAAGTAGTCTATAAAGACTTCTCTCCAATCCATAGCCTTTTCCTGGTCTTTTATTTGTAGGGCCGTTTGCTCGGTCGCTCCTTTTTCTTCAGACGACTCTGGAGATATTTCTGCCGGTGCAAGAACCCGACGGCTCTACACAACGATCCTCATGTCATCGAGGTTCTCATCGGCCAGTTCTTTAGCGAGCTTGGCTAATGCATCCGCTTTGCTATTTTCCGCGCACGGTATGCTTTCCAGGGCGTAGGAAGGGATTCGGGTCAGCAGTTGTTGTACTCTCTCGCCGTACTTTACCAACTCCGGTTTGCACGTTTAATAGTCTCCATTTACTTGACTAACGACCAGCTGGGAGTCTCCGTATATGAGGAGGTTTTCGATTCCCATGTCAACAGCGATCTCAAGACCTGCTATCAAACCTTCATATTCGTCTTCATTGTTCGTCCTCGGCTCTGTTAAGGAGAAGGCAAAGCGCATTATCCCTCCTTGTGGAGTCACGAAGATGAGGCCCACCCCGAATTTGATTATGGGGGTGTTTTGTTTGCGCTTCTTCATGGAAGATGTTCTATCGAAATAGAGTTCCCATCGGGTGTCATTCTCTCTTCTCTCCCCGTCGATTGTGCCAAACGCGTGCTCATTGGGCAATTCACAGTTCAAAGGAGAATCGGCAGGTATCGGATGCTCGGCGAGGAAGTCGGCGATAGTCTGGCCTTTTACCGCCTTGAGGGGACAATATGTCACCGAGAATTCCATTAAGAGTAGGGCCCATTTAGCGAGCCGTCCCGTTAATATAGCCTTTGACATCAAATATTTGAGAGGATCCACCTTTGATATGAGATGGATCTCATGTGCCAACGCATAGTGTCTGGGCTTCGTTATCACGAAGATCAACGCCAGGTAGTGTTTTTCAATGGGGGAGTAATTTTTTCTGCCCCCAGGAGAACTCGACTTAAATAGTAAAGGGCTCTCTCCTTCCCTTGATCATTTTCTTGTGCGCATAATGCGCCTAGAGAACCCTCAAGGGCGGTTATATACAAAATGAGAGGCTTTCTTTTGACCGGAGCGGTCAGCACCGGCGGATTCTGCAAGTATTGCTTGATTTCGTCCAGTGTGTTTTGGCATTTGCGATCCCAAACGAATGGGGTTCCCTTCTTCATTAGGTGACTGTAAGGACGGCACTTGCCGGAAAAATTGGCTATGAATCGCCGGATATATGCGAGCTTTCCTTGGAGAGACCGCAGCTGCTTGAGTGTTCTTGGAGGAGGCATTTCCACGACCGCCTTGATCTTCGACGGGTCTATCTTGATGCCCCGGTGTCGTACGATGAATCCCAGGAATTTTCCCGAGGAATCTCCGAACGCGCATTTCAGAGGGTTCATCTTCAAGTTGTATTTCCGAAGACGTTGGAACACTATTTTTAGATGCTCCCAATGCTCCTCGTGTGATTTGCCTTTTACCACGAGGTCGTCGATATAGCATTCGACGACTTCATGTATGAAGTCATCGAATATCTTCGTCATGGCCTTCTGATAGGTAGCGCCGGCGTTCTTCAAGCAAAAAGGCATCACCTTGTAGCAGAATATTCCCAGAGGAGTCCGGAAAGCGGTATGCTTTTGATCTTCAGGATGCATCTTTATTTGATTGTACCCCGATGAGCCGTCCATGAAGGAGAAAACTTCATGAGTGGACGTATTGTCTATCATCAGCTCGGTGACCGATGCTCGAAAGTCGTCTTTCGGGCAAGCTTTGTTGAGATCTCGGAAGTCTACGCATATGCGCACCGTCCCATTTTTCTTCATCACTGGGACGATGTTGGCGATCCAGTCAGGATACTGAACCTCTTGGAGGAAGCCGGAGTCGATTAGCTTCTTGACTTCGGCATTGATGCTCATCTCAAGCTCGAGCCGCATTCTTCTCGGTGCTTGTTTTATTGGCTTGACGTCCAGAGATATTGCCAATCTATGCACAGCAATCTCTGGATCTAGTCCCGGTATCTCGGAGTAGTTCCATGCGAAACAGTCTTTATACTGCACGAGCACGTCTTTGAGCGTAGCCACCCATTCTTCAGACAACGGCTCACTGACGAACGTCGGCCATGGGTCGTTTTCCATTCCCAAGTCAATTTTCTTTAGGTGATGGATTAGCGTTTGCTGCCGCCTGAGTGAGCATCTCCTGTAGCTATTCACGTTGCAGTTGAACTTTTGTTACGGACCAAGTTTGAGGTTGATAACTAGTATAAACTCGAACTTCATCTTTGGAATTCAACATATAGACTATGTGAACTACCATGCCCCAGGCTTGGGGTGTTTGGAGTCTTGGCCTTTGGAGTTCGCTTCGGGCACTTGAGCTTTATTGGGCTTCTTGTTGTAAAAAGCCGCTTTGGTTTTGGGAGGAACTGCTATATCAGGATCCATCTTGGGGTGAGTCCTCTTCACCTGGTTCCACACCTTATATATTGATGAGGAAAGTTATCTCAGGAAGCGAACTGGTTTCTTCTCTCGTAGGATCTTCATAGGCTACGGAGACTTCTTATTGCGGTAGGAGAACTTTTTCTGACCCTTCACAACAATTTGAAGTTGATCCCAGTTGGAACAACAACATTCACCACTGGGGTTGAAACAGGACTATGCAGAGAACTGCCCCTAGCTCATTTTGTACGATGTCGATATTGACGTTGATCGTTTCTTACGGACGGGATTTGATTAGCTCCGGGATTTTGCCGAGTCTGCCCCCTGTTTCCTTTGAGAGCCTAAATATTCTGCCCCCTGCGTCGACCTTGGTCCTTGGCAGGTGCCAGTTATTTAAGGACTGATTTCATTGGCAAAGCTACAGCTTTGGGAACCAGCCTGTGGAAGACAGACTTCCACCGGGCTTCCTCCCTCGGCGTTGAGGCACCGAGGGTGGGAGGTGGGAGTATCAACCCAAAAAGAAGCCCGTTGATTTCTTGAAGAGCCGGATTGCAGAGATTTGAGCCTGCAAGTGGCCCATACTTGACTCCACGGATATGACAGAGACTGAGTTGCTAGGGTGGGAGCAAACGCCATTCTTTATAGAGACGAAACGCTGGCTTCAGTATCCACTCCCCTAAGGGCAACCACAAACACATATATACCACGATTATTTGATCGCAGAAAAAACATGACACACGAACTGTGGAGTGAAAAGAGAAAAAGGTCCCACCGGGCGTGCCAGAATCTGTTCTCCGCCGAACATAGAGACACGACCACGTAGGTCCGTCTTGCCTGAATTTAGGGGCAGATGCTAATTGGTGCTATCCGTCCACCTCTCCGAAGATACCAAGTTGATTTATGACACCGTGTATCGGAGGTTTAGACGGATGCGGCCAATGTAGCAGACTTCGTCAGATTCCCCCTCGTTGAGGGGGTTTTGATTACGGGGACGCTCTTCCCTGCAGGCGCAAGCCCCTGCAGTTAATTACGCTACCGCATCGCGGTAACCACTTTCTCCTTCTCCAGATGGTCACTTCGTGTCGTGGGTGTTTGTTTTATTTTTGGTTGCCCGTGGATTGTATACGGAGACTAATTTATGTTGTCTCCCGTAGGGCGTGGATTAGTCCAAATCCGTATTTTCTTAAATTTGGGTTTGGGGTTGGGTTTAAGGATGCGTTAGTCTCATCTGAGACTAAGATCAACTTAAACGTTTGTTAAGGATACGTTGGTCTAATTTTAGACTAAGATCAACTTAACGGGATCATTTAGATCCAACAAAAGAGCATTTGGACTCTATTGTTTTAGTTTATGGACTTTGCGGTCCATAATTAGTTTAAGGACATTGCGGTCCAAGGTTAAGAACATCATAGTCTATGGGCTTAAAGGACCCCACAGTCCGAGGTTAAGAACATCATAGTCCATGGGTTTAAGGACCCCACAGTCCATGAAATGTCTGGTTGTCGGGACCCGTCACCTCTCTGAAGACGTTGAAGGATTACAACGACAAATATCAGAGGAGTTAAGATCTGAGATTTATGAGTATATGGGCTCAATTAATTTGAATGGGGGGGTTTATCACCAACTTGGGCTCGGCCCACTCAGTTAAAATGTTAAACATTTGACAATGCCGAGTATTGATTTGGGTTCTGACAGCCTTTCTGTCTTTTATTGAATGATGTGCATTCATCATAGCTCTAGGGCTTTATTTTAAAGAACAGTTTATGTTTTATCAGCGCACACATGAGAAACACGTGGCGCGCTTGGCGCTAGCGCCAGTCAATGAGCGCAGTGCGCTATATTTGGAGCTCTAAGGCTCTGCACCGCTTTGCGCTAGATGTGGAGCGCTGAGGCGCTTGTAGGGTTCCTAGGCACTCTAATGAGGTCTCACAAGGCATCAACCATGCCCATTTCAAAAATTCTAGGTGCCGAGAAACCCGACTACGGATCGTTGGCTAGAAAACTAGGCGAAAATATAATCTAGTTAACAACTTAACTAAAGTTTAAACGGAAATACAACCTTTGTAGATCCGGTGCTCCACCTCCATAGCTCCGCGATGATCTCCCTCCGCTGTCCAAATGAATTCCCGGGCTCTAGCGTCGGCTTCGTCGGAGAAATGGCGAGCTAGGTCGTCGATGTCCATGCCGAAGATGATCTACGTCGAAGCATCGCAAGATCAAGCTCTCACTTCACCAAGTCATGAAACTTGTGAAGAAAACACACTCTACTACTTGGCAAGAGGTAGAGGATGAAGAAATAGAAAGTGGGTAGACTTTAGATTTGGATTTCTCACTCTTTTTCTCACTTTGCCATTAAAGCTTTCAAGCTTTTTCTTGAAGTGAAGAAGAAGAAGAAGATGATGAATATGATAAGTGTTAATTAAAATAGAAAAGAAAATCAAACCTTATCATATTCAAACCATGGTTTAGTGTAGAGAATGAATCATGGTTAAATGGAATGGTTAGGTTTAAGGATGAGACAAAAATGGTGACTTGGTCAAAATATTCATGAAGCTTCATGAAAGAACAAAGAATGCCACCATTTTATCATTTCCTTTTCTTTTTCCAAAAGAATAAATAAATGAATAAAATGAATAAGGAAAAAGTAAACCCTAACCATTTCATTAACCAAGGTTTAATTCTTTACACTTAACCAAAAGGCATGCATCATCAAACATGATACAAGCAAGTGCACAAAATCATATCGCATATGCAATGCGCACATCCGAGTGAGAAAATCCATCTTAAAGTGAACCAATACTAGTTAATGCAAAGTAATATATCAAATATATAATTATGCATTAAATCATTAAATCAACACTTGATTTAACGATCCGGTCACATCGCATATAACCGACTAGTATTCTATGTATCGGCTTATCGAACCAACCCTTGATTCGATAACTAGGTTATATCGCATACAACCTTTCGATACATTCATCGCGAGAATGGAATACGGTATCACATACACGAATTATTCTCGGTCCCGCACATATCTCATATGCGCTCCTATTTCGTTTCGCTTGAGCCAGGAAACCTCTGTGTAGGACTCTAAAGACTCGTCAATACGCCGGCAGTAGGTGATGATCATATCAAGCACCCACAAGCCGCAAGTGGTCTGCTAAACGTAACGGCCATCCGGGTATTGAGCGATCTGAAGATCGACGAGCAAGCCCGCTCACACTCCAGTGAATCCAACCAGTAACACTACCGTACAGTCCGGTCTGATCGTCTGATATGTCGCATATCTTGCCTAGGGGTGGTAAACGTCAGACCCCAATAGCTCAATAAGTCGTGTCGATATGAGGTCTATAACACTTTGAGAAACTACTGGTAACACTTACCAGTAAATCTCAGCAACCCTGGCCAGGGATTTCCTGTTATAGCCAATCGAACACAGCGCAACATCAACTCCCTATACCGGGAGAGACGAATCCCCTCCTATCGCTCATTGCCTCCATGTGATTCGGGACTGTACCCAAAAACCACCGTTTTGCACGCCCTCTTGGACGTGGTAAGATGGAAATCAAAGCACAGTGGGAACCACACAAGACTCTATGACGATCTCGGGTCAACAGACTACTCTGTACCAGTGTCACCAGAAAACTGCCATCTGACGTGAGGTATAATACCATCTGGGAGTTCTCGGCGAGTCCGTCCAGTGTACCCAGTCTCTACTGAGCACCCGTATATCATCTCTGATGTCAAACACCAATGGATATGGGATCATCCATCGCCCATCTGTATGGGTCGAGAAGGTATACGCTAGTCTACTCTGGTATATCGATGCCCCGTCTCGATACACCCACGACTAGGGACTTTGCAGGATGTACTTATGGACTACCATGTCCCCACTAGTATGATCCGCATCATAGTCCAGGTAGTCAAGTACAGATCCTAAGGGCTTTACCAACATGTAACAGAGAGACAATCAGTGTACACGTTAAGGTAAAGAGTAACCAGATAGCATACTATCATGTCGAGCGAGAAAGTCCTCCCTATATATGTCCCAGCATCCACTACAATATACATCCAATGTACAGTAATGGCCTCTAGGGCATACATATAACTAACAATCTCCCACTTGCACTAGGGCCATCTGTAGCAGTGGTTGTAGTATCTCATACTCAACCATCCCATAAAAGTCTCTCTCTGGGAACAGGCCTTTGTGAGTGGATCCGCTGTGTTGTCCTCTGAGTCTACTCTCCAAACCTCGATCACCCTGGAGATCAACTATCTCCATGATCAGGTGATACTGCCTTAGAATATGTCTGGATCACTGATGGGACCTGCGTTCCTTGGCATAAGCCACAACTCCATTGTCACACAATGGGAGGAACTAAGTTCATCTCATGAACAAATATACATCCAGACTGCCTCTTTGGTAGCATCGTAAGTAGCGATATATCCAGCCTTTATCGTCTAGTATGTCACGGTATCTAGCTTGGAACTCTTCCAACATACCGTCCCTTTACTGAGGGTAAAGACAATGCCTGTGACTGACACTCAGTCGTCTTTATCACCCTGGAACCCTTCCAGTGATTCTCCCCAGGATCGGTTGATACTGTCTCACTACAACTAGTGAGAATCCTAACATCCATTTAGATCTATCTCATAGATCCAAAAACCCAGGATTTAGGAGGTATCACTTTGATCCTATGTGGAGAATCATTGTGATAAGCGGAGATTGATCGAGCGTAGCATAGGAAACTCTTTCCCTATCAAGAGTATGTCATCCACGTACCCTACGAGGATCATCACCATACTCCCTACTACCTTTTTGTTTATACAAGGTTCATCTACCATTTTGATGATGTCAAACTCTTTGACTAATTCATCAAAACAGATGTTCCAACTCCGCGATGCCTGCTTTAATCCTATAAAGCATCTTGCACACGTTTCCGCTGCTCCCACTGTCTATGAAGCCCTCTGGCTGTGTACTTATAGACGCACTCTTCTAAAACATCATTTAGAAAAGCAGTCATAACACCCAACCACCAGATATCGTAGTCATGGTATGTAGCCGTGACAAGTAGGATCTGGATGGACTTAAGCATAGCTACTTGAAAAGGTTTCATCATTATCCACACCTGGTCAATGATGCAAACTTCTAACAAGTCTAGCTTTGAAAGTCTCAACTTTTCCATCTACACCAAGTAATCTTCTCAAGATAACCCTTCAGATATAGCAACTAAAGTCCATACTTTGTTGGTGTACATGGATTCCATCTCAGATCTCTAAGCATCCAGCCATTCTTACAGAGTCTTACTCCTGATGGCCAGCTCGAAGCTAGTTGGATCATCATCTCATGATGCAATCCTCGCTCCCACTGTCATAGAGAAACCGAAGTAACTCTCAGGTGGGTGAGGAACCCTACTAGATCGGCGGAGAGGCTGAGGTTCGTTGGTAACTGTTGAATTATTTGGTTTTACCAAATCATCTGCTGTAGTTTGTATGGCTGGAACATTTCCAGTTCTACATTACAGACCTTGCCTCGAGCTTGTCCGGATTTTGCTTTTAGACATAGGCCGGACAACCCCAAATCTTAACTAGATTAAGACATGGGCTCTTCCCTTTCCATATCTCATATGGAGTGGTAGGCAACTGATTTGATTCAAACCTATTCAATAGGTATGCAGCTTGTCAAGTGTATAACCCCTAAAAGGAAATAGGTAACTCAGTAATACTCATCATAGAGCACACCTTATCATATAGGGTGTGATTGCTCCGCCCCGATATACCATCGTGCTATGGTGTATTCGGAGGAGTAATGCTGAGAGAGAATCTCATTCTCCTTTAGAATAATCCAGGATTTTCGTGCTCAAGTATTCTCCTCCCTGATCACATCAAAGGACATAATAATTATACCCGTATTATGGTTCTCTACTTCTCACTTATATTCTATGACTATCTCAAAAGGTTCGGACTCATGTTTCAACAGGAACATATGACTGAATCTTGAGAGATTATCAGAGAATGTAATGAAGTACAAAGAACCAGTCCTGGCATGTGTAGACATGAGACCTTACATACATCATCATGTAACAGTCCCAAGAGTTCACTAACTCTTTCTCTGTTTCCAATAAACAGAGCTATGGTCATTTTTATCTTTGTGACATGACTGGCGAGTTTCACAAGATGTAAATTCAAACTAATTTAAATATGCATCTTAATGTAACTCTAGCTAGTCGGGTCACATTGATCTGACCTAGTCTACAATACCTCAAGAAGGATTCGTTAATTTCTGAACTCTTCCTCTTGTGTGTGTTCCGTATACTAAGAACTGTAGTTTGATTTAGAACATCAATGCTTTTAGATAACGTGCCTGAACCGATCAACTTTTGATATAGGAAATGTTCAAAACATTATCCATCAATACAAAATTTATCCTTTCTTTTCTACCAAAGAGAGTGATATGATTTGGTATATCAGGTTCGGTATCTAATAACATTCGTTCAGAATCAATGTATTCTGGTAATACAGGGTGACAGTGACCAACAGACTTGGATGCAACTCTTGCCCCGTTTTCTGCCTCATGAAACTTATCACCCGTTCTCAGTTTTTCTACCCTTTTGTAGCCCTATGTAACAAATTACATATCTGGGATCCTGATCCGGTATCATATACCCAGGATTAGGAGGATACTGAGAAACAGTTCTTTGTAACGAACACACCCGAAGATGATGCATCAGCATGCACTCTCTTCGTTTGGGCTGC
This sequence comes from Agapanthus africanus, assembly GCA_030015575.1. NCBI lineage: Eukaryota > Viridiplantae > Streptophyta > Magnoliopsida > Asparagales > Amaryllidaceae > Agapanthus > Agapanthus africanus. The sequence continues at coordinate 434,726,507 of JASDDO010000008.1, read as the reverse complement.
ACGGGAAATCTGGTATTCCCCAATTTCCTGCTCTGTCTTATAACAATTATAAGTAGGAGCGGGACCAACGTTCCCCAGCTCAGTATAACAAGCGGGTTCGGTCAATATTCCGTATTATTATCTTGATTAAGGCGTGATATGGTCGCTACCTGGAGAGAGAGAGAAGAAAACACTCAGCATGCGCTGTTGCAAGATCAGATTGGTTATTATTTTATATAATCAGGATGGCTCCCACTGCTTTTTATCAAATCTTCCTTCAAACCCTAAAAGGAAAGACTAGCCGGGATTAATTACACACTACAAGTTCGCCAATCTTTCAGCCAGGCCAGTGTCGGTACTTTGAGGGAGGTCCCCCGTGCTTTCCCACGAACCTAATTAATGTAAACCTCGTTTTCCCAGAGGCGTAACCTTGTTAACACCTTTCTAGACACCTACTTGATCGGCTAATTGTAATGTATAAAACTCTTCCAGGAGTAACACTTACTCGCAGCGGGTATCGGGATCCAACTATCTCATAGAAGGTATGCAATCTCATTGCAAATTTCAACACTTGAAATTCCCGATAATATTTTGCCCCTAGCGTCCTATGACCTTGACAGAGGTCAACAAACCATAGGCTGCTAGTCAAGTTCAACCCGTCATTTCCTGATTGAAGTTAACCCACCCGCACGACCCTTGACAGAGGTCAACAAGGTCGCACGACTACCCTAAATCAATCACATCATATGCTTATGCAGATAAGCACTAATCAGCTACCGCACACTACGCCTTGACAGAGGTCAACAAACGCAGCACGAATACTAACCAGTATATATCTGAAATGACGGAGGGCTACGACAGGTTTTTCTGAAAACCTATTGCGTAATGAACTTGATATCGTTGTAGGATCGAATGAATTTTGAAATGGAGTGTTTTTTAGGCTTTTCTAGTTTTGCTAAAGGAGTCACTCCCGGTGAAGGGATCGTCGGTCCTTTCCTCATCGAATGAGGTGCGGGATATATCATATATATCACTGTGCAAAGCAGAACTCTTATAAGCAATCAAAAGACAAACCGAGTGTGTAGCATCGACCAGTTATTGCTAAAGGAGTCACTCCCGGTGAAGGGATCTCAGTCCTTTCCTTATCGAATAAGGTGCAGGATATATCACATATACCGCTGTGCAAAGCAAAAACTGTAGCTACCTGTTTTATTTTGAAATTCGATTCTACAACATCTTAGGTTTCTTTTATTTCATTAATCACATTAATGAAGTCCCATCATTTATGTTACCTAAACATCACAGATAAATACGACGTACACTTATGCCATCCGCATTCGCCTCGATGTCCCCTCGTGCACCGTTAGGTTAGGTGACTAACGGCAGAGCGGGGCAGGGCTAGCGCGGGTGTAAAACATAAGTAACGTCTATATAATATATCATATATACTATATAAAGTATCTATCACAGAACATCACATGATCACATCACAGATAAATCACAGTAGAAGAATCATATGAAATATTGGATATACTAGGACGTCCGTGTTTTCAATACGAGCCAGTATAAAACACGGATTCCACGGTCGTGATGAATAGCCAAACCCACACCCCTAGACCCCTACGAGAGCGGCAAGCAACCCTACCAATTCTAGAGTTAGGAGACCCGGACTCGACTCCTCGAGTTGGTCTCCCACTGGACTCCAGAACCCGGTTACTTGTGCTCCCCTCCTTGGGTCTATCCTAGTGCGGAAAAGTAAATAATATACAAAAGGTGACAACTTCCGTAACCTGGAAGTGCCCCAATAAAAGAATATTACATACAAGTTTTTACATGAATGAAAATGAAAAACACTCATCTCACATAAAAACCCCCGGCTATTCAAACACGACGATCCAATATAACATATCCAGCAACACATAACATCACATGTCATCAACGTAAGTAAATATGCGCATCCCAATTGTCGTTGACATGTAGCAACGGAACCGGCGATATCACATATTACACTTACGGTCACAGAAAAGAAAGTGTAAAACCACAACAGTTGGAATCCGCAACCACCTCAGACATCACATGCCTGATCAAATGAATTCTTTAGACATCGCATGCCTAACAATTATAAACCCCGCATTTTAGTCTCATTATCGAAAACACTTTTCAATATTAAGTCGGGCAATTCAACAGGATTCCCGACATCCTGATCGAATCCTCGTCGCAAACTTCAGTAGACGGCCGCACCCCCGATACCGTCGACGAAGTGCACCAAGGCGGAACACCGCTACCGCGACCACCCGGACGGATGCTTTCGGCTACGGGGTTCTCCTACAGTCACTTGGTCGGGGCTATGGAGTGAGGCTGTCTATTAAGTTTACCCGGCGATTATCTGCGTACGCTACGTGATTGCGACGGACTTTTGATCACATCAAAATTCCGTGGCAACCGATCAAGTGAGACTAAACTGCTATGTTTATAACATTCATTTAGTTATCTCATAACTTCTTGTGAATTCCAATTATTGTATCCCATTCCGGATAAATAGAAAATGTCAAACTTTCCGATCGAACAATAGAACACCCAAGTTTTCCCGATACAGATCAACACATGAAATAAGTCTAACAACATTCCGTTCGTGCCTCAGTACCAACGGTCCAGCCGTAGAAGGGTCAAGCCAACGCCTCACATATGGCACGCCGTACTGCCCCAAACCCGAAGGTTCAAAGGGCAGTTCAAGACGGTCACATAATCGAGTTAAGGTTTGTTGTCTTCTAGAGGGTCCATCGAGTTACTTGCACTACTTAGAACGTCGTTAAACTACGGAAAAATCCAACACTTGGAAATTTCCCGACAGGGGAAAAATTGGGTATTTATATCCGGTCGAACTTTTTAACATATTCTAAAAATTATATCCGAAAAACCACACAGACAAAATTTGATAATCCGATCGAATATACAAAGTCCCAACATAACCCAGAATACTCTACTGTAGAGTCACAATAAAAATACCCCAGAAAATACAGCATTAAATTATATGAGTTACAGTGCAGAAATAATCAAACAAGGGAACAGTACAGCCGCGGAACCGCCGCAGCATGCATAGCACGTGCCGCGGTTCCGCGGTGGAAAAGTCGATTCAGGCCCTCGTATTTCACAGTAATTCAAATAACACCCTGCTTATTATTCTGAATATTTTTAATTGACAAAAATCCAAAATTTTAGAAAATTTCCAGAGAGCATTCTGGGTTTACGGTTTCGGGTTCGTTCGGGTTTCAAATTCCGTCTAGACTTCGCCTAAGACTCTAGCTAGGCTCTGATACCACTGTAGGGTTCCTAGGCACTCTAATGAGGTCTCACAAGGCATCAACCATGCCCATTTCAAAAATTCTAGGTGCCGAGAAACCCGACTACGGATCGTTGGCTAGAAAACTAGGCGAAAATATAATCTAGTTAACAACTTAACTAAAGTTTAAACGGAAATACAACCTTTGTAGATCCGGTGCTCCACCTCCATAGCTCCGCGATGATCTCCCTCCGCTGTCCAAATGAATTCCCGGGCTCTAGCGTCGGCTTCGTCGGAGAAATGGCGAGCTAGGTCGTCGATGTCCATGCCGAAGATGATCTACGTCGAAGCATCGCAAGATCAAGCTCTCACTTCACCAAGTCATGAAACTTGTGAAGAAAACACACTCTACTACTTGGCAAGAGGTATAGGATGAAGAAATAGAAAGTGGGTAGACTTTAGATTTGGATTTCTCACTCTTTTTCTCACTTTGCCATTAAAGCTTTCAAGCTTTTTCTTGAAGTGAAGAAGAAGAAGAAGATGATGAATATGATAAGTGTTAATTAAAATAGAAAAGAAAATCAAACCTTATCATATTCAAACCATGGTTTAGTGTAGAGAATGAATCATGGTTAAATGGAATGGTTAGGTTTAAGGATGAGACAAAAATGGTGACTTGGTCAAAGTATTCATGAAGCTTCATGAAAGAACAAAGAATGCCACCATTTTATCATTTCCTTTTCTTTTTCCAAAAGAATAAATAAATGAATAAAATGAATAAGGAAAAGGTAAACCCTAACCATTTCATTAACCAAGGTTTAATTCTTTACACTTAACCCAAAGGCATGCATCATCAAACATGATACAAGCAAGTGTACAAAATCATATCGCATATGCAATGCGCACATCCGAGTGAGAAAATCCATCTTAAAGTGAACCAATACTAGTTAATGCAAAGTAATATATCAAATATATAATTATGCATTAAATCATTAAATCAACACTTGATTTAACGATCCGGTCACATCGCATATAACCGACTAGTATTCTATGTATCGGCTTATCGAACCAACCCTTGATTCGATAACTAGGTTATATCGCATACAACCTTTCGATACATTCATCGCGAGAATGGAATACGGTATCACATACACGCATTATTCTCGGTCCCGCACATATCTCATATGCGCTCCTATTTCGTTTCGCTTGAGCCAGGAAACCTCTGTGTAGGACTCTAAAGACTCGTCAATACGCCGGCAGTAGGTGATGATCATATCAAGCACCTACAAGCCGCAAGCGGTCTGCTAAACGTAACGGCCATCCGGGTATTGAGCGATCTGAAGATCGACGAGCAAGCCCGCTCACACTCCAGTGAATCCAACCAGTAACACTACCGTACAGTCCGGTCTGATCGTCTGATATGTCGCATATCTTGCCTAGGGGTGGTAAACGTCAGACCCCAATAGCTCAATAAGTCGTGTCGATATGAGGTCTATAACACTTCGAGAAACTACTGGTAACACTTACCAGTAAATCTCAGCAACCCTGGCCAGGGATTTCCTGTTATAGCCAATCGAACACAGCGCAACATCAACTCCCTATACCGGGAGAGACGAATCCCCTCCTATCGCTCATTGCCTCCATGTGATTCGGGACTGTACCCAAAAACCACCGTTTTGCACGCCCTCTTGGACGTGGTAAGATGGAAATCAAAGCACAGTGGGAACCACACAAGACTCTATGACGATCTCGGGTCAACAGACTACTCTGTACCAGTGTCACCAGAGAACTGCCATCTGACGTGAGGTATAATCCATCTGGGAGTTCTCGGCGAGTCCGTCCAGTGTACCCAGTCTCTACTGAGAACCCGTATATCATCTCTGATGTCAAACACCAATGGATATGGGATCATCCATCGCCCATCTGTATGGGTCGAGAAGGTATACGCTAGTCTACTCTGGTATATCGATGCCCCGTCTCGATACACCCACGACTAGGGACTTTGAAGGATGTACTTATGGACTACCATGTCCCCACTAGTATGATTCGCATCATAGTCCAGGTAGTCAAGTACAGATCCTAAGGGCTTTACCAACATGTAACAGAGAGACAATCAGTATACACGTTAAGGTAAAGAGTAACCAGATAGCATACTATCATGTCGAGCGAGAAAGTCCTCCCTATATATGTCCCAGCATCCACTACAATATACATCCAATGTACATTAATGGCCTCTAGGGCATACATATAACTAACAGCGCTTTTGTTAAGCAGCGCACACGTGAGGAGCACGTGGCGCACTTGGCGCTGAGCGCCAGTCAATGAGCCCAGTGCGCTATATTTGGAGCGCTAAGGCTGTTCTTTTATGCAACTTAGATCAGTTTGCGCACTGAGAATTAAATTCTCTTTTTATAAGAGATTTTGTCTCAAGGTTCTAAGAACAAAGTTTTTATTTTATAGGATATGTTTTAATCTCTTATTTTGGTGAAAGGTTTTGCCTTTATGGATCTGTGATCAAAGAGAATTGAATTATTCTCCCCCCTTTTATAATGAGATGTTCATGATCTCTAAAAGACAATTTGTCTTATAGATCTATGATCTGAAAAAGGTTAATTTCTTCCTCTTATTCTTTTTGATGAGATACTTTGATCTCTTTGTGCAAGATCTTGATCTTATAGATCTATGATCTTAAAGAAAAGAAGTGAATTCTTCTTTTGATATGAGACGATTTTGTCTTTCTGTTCTTTTTACCTCGAAGAGAATTTTCTCCTTCTACCGAGAGCTTGCTCTTCTTTCTGAGATTTCTCAAAATTTATGGGGGGGTTCCTCTCTATGGTTTTCTATATCAGAGACTTGAAGTCTTGGGGCCTTTATATAAGGCGAGCTCATTTGTTCAATCGGTTAAGGAGATATTTTCTCCAATTGATTTGGGGATTTTCCCATCGTTGGATTTTTGATCCAAGGGCTTCTAATTTACAGAAGGCAATCTTCTTGTTTTTAACAAGATTGGGAAATCTTTCTCCACAAAGAATTTATTCTGTATTTTAGTGATTTTTAATCACCATTAGATCATTGATCCAACGGTGCTCTGATTTATAGAGCACAATCTTTTTGTTTGGAAAGATTTTGAGGAATCTTTCCTTAACAGAATTTTATTCTGATCAATTAATGATTTTTAATCATGTTCGTTGAATTTTTGATCCAACGGTTGGGAACGTTTAGTTCCAGCGCTAGCGCTCCCGTGCTTTGCACGCGGTGCGCTGCTTAGAGTGCAGCGCACTTAGCGCTAGTGCTTACGTGCTTTTCACGTAGTGTGCTGCTTACAGATCAGCGCTCTTAGCACTAACGCTTACGTGCTTTGCATGTAGTGCGCTGCTTAGAGTGCAGCGCACTTTGCGTTAGCGCTCATGTGCTTTGCACGTGAGCGCTGCCTCAGAGTCTTTGACTCTCTCAGCGCTGGAGCTGTTATGAAGCGCTGCTTCATTTTAAAATTTAAAATTTTGAACAGAGCTTTGCTCTGATTGGGGGAAACAGCGGCCGAGTAGCTTTCTGCTCGGCCTATCCACAGCGAGCAGCTTCCTGTCCAGCTATTTTGCGGATCCAAAGCCCTCACTACGAGACGGCCGAGTAGCTTCCTGCTCGGCTTATCCGCAGTAGGCAGCTTCCTTCTCGGCTGCGCTGTGGACCCGAACCCCTGCCACACTTAAATCCGAGGGACGCCGATCTATTTGTACTTGGATTTCATATTTGGTGTTCGCTTGTCCCACGTCACCTCAACTCCAGGGAGAAGGAGGTACGTTGATCTATTTTTACCTAGAGTTCATATTTGGTGTTCGCTTATCCCATGTCACCTCGACTCCGGGGCCAAGAGGGGCACCGATATATTTTTATTTATGTTCATATTTGGTGTTCGCTTGTCCTACACCACCTCAACTTCGGGGGAGGAGGGACACCGATTTACCCATGCTTGTAAATATACAAGAACAGAAGTATTACAGTCACGCACATCAAAGACGAGATAAAAATACTTTATTAATATTTCAAATTATTTACAAGGTATTAAAAGCTCCTTAGCTTTACAAAATGCCCGAAGGCTGCAGAAATAAAAAAAGGGAAAAAATAGAGAACGAGGCGGACGGCGGCTTCAAACCACCTTCGCAGCCGGGACCTCCCCATCTTCCCCCTGTTCATTGCTTCCATCAGGAGCCTCGATTACGACCGCAACTCTGCGCTTCCACCTGGGGCCTCGCCTCCTCCCACTGGCTCGGCGCTGCCATCCTGGAGCACCTCCTCAACAAGGAGATACCTTGCATGAAGCTCCTGGTCGTCGAATCCAGGCATACCTTCTTTGACAGCGTCGATGGCGTTGTACCACCCAACGGCCACAGAGTCTGCAAGGTCAACATAGAATTGGTTGGAATCCTAATACTCCTCCACGGTCTTTTCCGCCCTGCCCTGGCATGCTTCGCCGCTTCGTGGGCCATCCGGGTATCCCTCTTGAATGAGTCTCTCTGCCTCTTCATGGAATCATAGAGCCCATTGATCTCTCCATCTTGGCCTAAATAGCCCAATTGGAACTGATCTGGAGCCGGTGAGACTCCTTCAGTTTTGTGACCGTCAGGCCCTTCGCGACTAAGCTCAAGTCCAGGGAGGCCGCCTTGTCCTCCGCCTCTTTCAACTTGGCAAGGAGCTCTTTCTCACGCGAGGAAGACTCTCCGGCCTTTTTTATCGCCGGGGCTATCTTCTTGGCCTCCATAGTGATAAGAAGGGCGCAATGCTGGAGAACCTGTGGAAAAACACAAACCATTTTTAGAAGCTAAACAGAGGAAAAAAACACTTAGGAATTTTTAGAAAATTACCAACCTGAATGGCCTCCTGAGCTATCGCCGCAACTTGGGCTTCTATGATTCCTCGGGGAATCTTGGCCCCTACCGCCTTCTCCATGTCTGCTACTAAGCTGTCGGCTATAGAAAGCCCCGAAGGCACCTCGATGCAGAAGTCTCCCTCCTGCAACTGTATCCCGGCCGAGGGTGGCCGGGAAACTACTCTCTTCTGCCTCTTGAGCGGAGACTCGGCAGAGGATGACACTTTTGTCATGGCCTAAGGCGCCACGGAGACCTTGGCGTTCCTCCGGGACGGGACGGGGCTATGGAGACCTTGGCAAAAGGGGCTTGACGGGGGACCATGCTAGGTGCGGGTCTGGATGAGCTAGCGATGTATCCCTTCCTCCTTTGCGCCTTGACAGCCATAATTTTCGAACGATCCATCGGCTTTGGAGAAGAAAATGGAAGAAAGAGGTCAGCAACAGGAACGACAATATCTTATCAAGCCTAAATTAATCGGCGAAACCCTAACTTACCCCCGAAGCGCGTGGGACTGAGTCCCGCCCAGCTCAAAGCCTGCTCGGAAAGAAGGATATCAGTCCGCTGGATTGGTTCCTATTGCGACACTATCCTGGACTCTGGGGCGTTCGATGACCCATAAGCAATCTGCCCTGTGCTATTTGGTGTGCACTGGTCAATCCTCTCCCTCCGGAGGACCGACGAAAACAAACTTCTCCTTCCACTCATGGATAGAAGAAGGGACGACCTCTACCTCTGACCCAGCCGCCTTACCCTTAGGTATTTTTAAAAGAGAGATACACCCTACTCGGTTCGTCATTGCTAGTGCCGGGGTGAAAGGAAAGAAGAAGACTCAAGTTGAAGGGGATCCGATCAATCTTCAACCGGACTAGAAACACGAGGAGGATTCTCCACGAGTTCGGCGCTAGCTGGCCCAGGGCTAGACGGAAGCAATGAAGTATGGCACACATCTTGGATGAGAAGAGCAGACACATCCCTGCTCGGAATGCTTCCAGGTACAGGGCAATCTGCTCTGTACCTGGTCTTCCCGCTCTCCCTCTTTGGCCAGACGAAGTGAATAGCCAGAGGATGTGGAAGCGAGCCCGGATATCGGAAAGCTCGTCTAGGCGATTCAATATCGAGGGCGCATCACAAGTATTTTCGTTGCACACCTTGGGGCCCTCTTCGCTACCCGATGATGAAGTACAAGGGCATCACCACCCCTTGGGGGCAAGCCCAACATAGAAGAAGAAGAACTACCTCGGCTATCGAACGCCGAGGAGGAAGAAGAAGACTCATTGGACTCGACTTCAGAAGCAGAATCCTCATTGCCCGACTCGACCTCAACTACATCAATGGACACTTCGAAAGAAGACATTTAATCTGATTCAAGGAAAGATTGGCCGAAGAAGGGTTTTGGGCTGAGGGTCTGACCTATGCAATAGAGCACTGGGCAATGTTCAGATGGCAGGAGACAACTAAAGCAAAACGTCTACCAAGGAATAGCCTCCCCTATTTATATACTTGGCATAAACCATTCAACGGCCTAAATCCATTCCCGCTGCAATGAAGAATCGCACCCAACGGCCATGAGGACGCCACGTGGCAACCGATCATTATACACTTCATCCCTCATGCGGATCCAACCGACAGATACAATGCCTCACGGTCCACCACTCTATTGCGTCCATGTGGCTCGAAGATCAATGGCATGAGTAAGCGAAGCGACGTCACAGTTATGGCGCCACCGTTTCGCCGATTCACTGACGTCATCGAGGATATGCGCAGAAATTAAGGCGCTTCATGATCCGCCACGTAGACCCAGGAATCGAAGAGGCACAGCCGCCAAACACTATGTCGTTCCAAAAAACCCCTACAATGAATCCTCAGCTTCAAGCTGAACATTGAAGACCGAGCAGACCACTCTCGACCTGACCCATGAATAGGTCGGAATGAGAGTGGTGTAAGTCGATATCGCACACCCTATATAGTATGTGGGGAGGCAGAATTTTTAAACATCGATTTTTGTAGCAAGCAACATCGACCTAAATCCAAGATCTCATCGGAAACCCTAACTAGCATGACTCAAGAAGGTTCTAATTTACTATGAAATGATTTATACCTTCGTATCCAAGTCCTTCGGGTCTTCTTATCCTCTTCTTAAGCTCCTCGAGTGTACAGATCGAGCTTGGTGATCGGCCTCCTTGCGTCAAAGAAGATCCACCCAAGAGTTTTTAGTTTAAGCTCTAACCTCTAAAATGAGGTAACTAAAGTACCTAGTATGCTAATCTAGGTAGCTTAGGAGATGTATAGAATTATTATGGATTAATTTGTTTCAAATACCCTAGCTTTCTCAACTCATGAAAGTGTTTGGGGTTGAGGGAGAAAAAGAGGGCCAAGGAGGATTGTGTTCAAGAGCTCATGAGAATGAAGAATGGCTAGCTTCCTTTGATAACTATGAAACATATCACATTATATTTTATCATCACAATCATTCAACCATGCCTCAATAGTCATCATAATCATTCAACCATGCCTCAATAGTGATCATAACCATGTTAGCCATGCTTGAATAATGATGAATGTAACACCTCATACCTCCACCTCATTATCCATTTAAGTAAATGGATTAAATCATAAATGAGGTGTCTTCTTCTAGAAGCACTCTTGTGAAATTACAAGAATACCCCTCATCGTATATACATACCCATATTCGTATTCCGAAAAATACGAATACAAAGAGATGAAAATAATCCAATACTATAATACTAGAATGTGGCTTGATCCTAAGCCGCTAGTATTATCCGTCCGATCAAAAATACGTGTAGCCTCTACATGTATATGATCGAACCCTGCACGTAAAACCATACGGCCTCTACATCGTTTCGCCTAAACCAGGAAAACTCTCTGTGTGGGCCTCTAAAGACCCGACAGTACGCTGGCAGTGGGTTTAACCACAAGCACGTCAGTGGCACTAGCTGTATGTAACGACTACCCAGGTACATGTCGAAAAGAAGGCCGATGAGCAAACTCGTCCGAACTCCTACTAAGCATGTCCGTGACAATCTCCATGCAGTCCGGTCTGTTCGTCTGAGAGTATCGCATGTAAGGTCTAGAGAGGTGGAAAAAATGTCAGACCCCTAATAACCAGACAAGTCATGTCGGTGTGGCTTAAGACCATCCGAGAATCTACTGGTCCAACCACCAGTAATTCTCAATCCGCCCTGGCCAGGGACTTATGGTGTTGACCAAACGATCACAGCGCGACATCGACTCCCTATACCGGGAGAGACAAATCCCCAACAGTCGCTCACTGCCTCCATATGGCTCGGGACTATACCCAACTAATACTTGTTTGCATGACTCAGTAAAGCCGTGGTAGGGTAGTAATCAAAGCACAGTGGAAACTCACATGAGACAAATGACGACCTCAGGTTGATAGACTATCTGCACTCATGTCATCAGAGAACTACTATGTGACACTAGGTATAATACCATCTATCCAGTCCTCGGCGAGTCTTGTCCGGTGTACTCACACCCAGTGAGCACCTATATACAATCGTAGGTGCACCTCACCAATGGCTGTGGGACCAATCCATCACCCCTCGTCAGGGTCTAGATATGTATACACTAGTCTACTCTGGAGTATCGATGCCTAGTCTCGATACTCTTATGACTAGGGACACTTTTAAGGATGTGCAATTGATTACCCAGCTCCCACAAGTATGATTGCCATCACAACACTGGTAGTCAGGCAAAGATCCTACGGACTTTATCAACATGTGTACAAGACATGAAATACAAAGTAAAACTATAACATGTTAAGATAAAGACAAACCAAATAGCATACTATCATATCGAGTAAGATTGTCCTGTATATACATATCCCTAGCATCATATACAATGAAGGCCTCTAGGGCATACATATCCAATAATCTCTCACTTACACTAAGGCCTGTAATTGGCGCAATAAGTACCCACTATCTGCACTAGAGCCAGTTGCTGGCGTACCGCATGACCAACATTTCGAACAGTCTCCCGAACTGGACTTGAGGGATGGCCTTGGTGAATGGATCTGCCATGTTGTCTTTCGTATCCATTCTCCGCACCTCGATCTCCTAGTGATCTATGATCTTCCTGATCAGGTGATACCGCCTTAAGATATGTCTGGATTTCTGATGGGACCGTGGTTCCTTTTCCAAAACCATGGCTCCATTGTTATTATAATACAAAGGTATTGGATCAGCAATGGATGGAACCACCTGATGTTCAGTAATGAACTTCATCATCCAGACTGCCTCTTTTGCAGCATCACATGCAGCGATGTACTCAGCCTCCATCGTCGAGTCTGCTATGGTGTCCTGTTTGGAACTCTTTCAACAGACCGCCCCTCCATTTAGGGTAAACACATAATCCGAGATTGATTTAGAGTCATCCTTGTCACTTTGGAAGCCAGGATCGGTAAAAGCCCCGATCTGGAGGTCCCCATTACCGTACACCAGGAACATCTCCTTAGTCCTTTTGAGGTACTTAAGAATGTTCTTTACTGCTATCCAATATTTCTCACCTGGGTTAGACTGATACTTGCTTACCACGCTAAGTGCGTAAACTATATCTGGTCTGGTACATAACATCGCATACATTATCGACCCTATCTTCGAAGCGTAGGGTACTATGGTTATGCGAGCCCTCTCCTCATCAGTTTTGGGAGACATCTCTTTGGAGAGGGTGATTTCATGACAAGCGGGAAAATTGCCGTACTTAGAATTGTAACACCTTAGAATGTGTTTTGTAGCTAATTATATTTTTATATATGGTTTTTACTAAAAAGTTTACCAATTTGGTTTTTAATTATTTTATCCTATTTAATGAATATTTTATTATATTTTTCCTAGGCTTGCACACACTTGTGCATGATAACTAGGTTGTTAAGTGTGGTTTAGCCATTTCTTAATCTAGTTTTAATTAATATTGTTTAGGTGTTTTGGGTTAAATAGTTATGGTTGTTTTAAAAATGAAAATGAATTTGAAATAGAATTTTAAATATTGTTTGAATGGTTGACCTTGGTGAGAGAGAGAGAGAGTGAGAATGGGGCATGATGGCTTTTGCCATGCTTCATTAAATGAGGAGAGAGAGAAGGGGGTTGACTTGCTTGTGTTCTCTCATTCTCTCACTCTCATTCTCTCACACAAAACACACACACACACTCACCTGAACCCAGGAGCAGCAGCTCCAGCTTCAGCAGCAGCAGTGGCACCAGCATCAGCAGCAGCTCCAGCTTCAGCAGCAGCAGTAGCAGCAACTGTAGCAGCAGCAGCCCCAGCCACTACAGCAGCTCTTCTCCACTTCTTCACCTGCTTCTTAGGGTTCATTAGGGTATATTTCTGAACCCCATTTCATGTTTGCTTAAGTTGTGTGTGGTTTTGTGTCGATTAGTGTTAAATAGCTAATTTAGTGCTAGATTTTGGTGATTTGTGAGATGTTGTGGCAAAGTGAGGATTGTGTTGGTTAACCCTACTGGTTTAAGTGTTGTTAGGGTCACCTTAACTGAGTTTAACCCCAGATTACACTAAAATACCATAGGGTTTGCTTATTGTGCAAATTGGTGATTTTAAAGCGATATATTGGCAATCTGGAATCTGCTTTTGACCCGGGGCCTTCAGGACAAAATTGAGAAAACTGGGACATGTACACTAGGTATAGACACCACCACCAAAACACGAGCCCCTATTTCCCTAACCAGGCCGCAGATTTAATGTGTTTGGCCGCAAATTGCGGCTAAGTAGGGGGCAGGGGTGTTGGGGTCTTGGCTAGGGTTGTCTTCTGTGTTGTATAGTGTTTTGGCATGTCTAGTTTTGTAATATTTGACCTGTAGGAAAATCTGGGATCATATATCGTTTTTGGTGTTCGTTGTGTTTGCGCGATACGCGCGATACGTGAGAGGGTTCTGTGATCCAGCGTATCGCGGCGTGTCGCGATGGTTTTAGACACGTACACACGATTCAGTGTATCGTGCACACGCGCGTTTGGTTCGCGACGCGAGTTTCTCGTTTTGGTTCGATATCGCGTTTTACGAGATATTTGGCTTATATATGATTTTCATGTCTTATTTGCAGGTTTGCAGGCAGGGACTACGGACACTGCTACAGGAGGGAGCATATGGTAGGATTCACCTAGCGCGGAGTGTAGGTGAGTAGATTTAACATCTACAGGGGAATCGCTCGCATGGCGTTATGCGTCTGGGCTAGGATTCTAATATTTGTTGCATATTCTACGTCATTGTTAGAATTGCGCTTTTACTTTATTTCCTTGATATAGCTGTACTGTGACTAGCAGCCGTAGGACACCGCACACATTATTGACGGTTCATGTTGCACGAGCACGGATTGTATGCTACACACACACCGTCAATAATTGCCATGTCACACACAACCCTTTATAGATACTATATTGCCTATCATACTTGACATCTACCTTATTGGTATACCTATAGTGTATCTTACCTTTAGTGATAGGTACATCTAAACCTTGCGATACAACTACAGGTATACCTTGTACATATTTTACTTATACCCAGTGGGGTATACCATATCATTTGCTTATAGGTAGACACCTAAACTTAGCTGTACCTTTTTGATTTCGCATACATCTGGTTTCAGCTACATATTTTCATTCATATGCTTGCATTTCGGATATATCGCACATATTGTTCCTGGATTTGCGCATTTATTTATTTGGATTTTACATGGTGTTTTCGGGATTTGGGAACCGTGGGAGTTCATGAAATTATGCATACATTGAAAAACCCAGTTTCCTTGATATGATATTTGCGCGTCCACCATGAGTTTTATCGGTGCTGATTATATACTCCATATGAGGTGTGGTTGCCGTATGAGAGTACATGGTGGGCCCGGTATGGTTCCCCTCGGCAAGAAGATCAATGGATTTTGCCGATTGAGCCTGGAGGCGGGCGAGTACCTACCGGTGACAGTACCCATGACTCGGCGGGGGATCACGGAGACACCGCTGGGAGTCATGTACGTATGCATGCGTCGAAAGGCGAGGGTCAGAGATTGGCACTCGTGCTTTCGGGATAGCGTATGATACGTGATCTGGATTTCTGTGTCGATGCTTGGCACATTGTTTTCATGATATTTCTTTTAATACCTTTGTATATATAACATGGGATTTAGCCGTTGTTATATATACCCTTATACCAATATTAGTGGAATGGGACGCTAATATATGTGTATTGCCCCCATCATATTTATTTCTGCATATATATTTATTTAGGATGTTAGAAATTTACTTGAGATTCGACTTGGGATATAGGTGATTCATTGAGATTGGATATTGGATATGAAAAAGATTGATGATGTGTACATTCGGGATATAGGAGATCTATTCGATATTGTACATTGAGGTGGTGTGAGACTTATATGATGTGAGAGCCCAGTTTGGGGGCTGATTTGAGGATTTGGGGATTTGGTGTCTTGATGGATTGTGATCCGGCCACGATGTCAGGTTTCCGTGGAAATGACATATTCCACCCCATACCTCACACTTACCTTTTTTATGCACAGATTCATATATGGGTTGTACCTATTAGCGTACCCTTATGATAGTTGCATATCTACTTTTTCATATCCCTATTGCATAGTTATTGCATACTATTATCATGTCATCATTGCTTCACATATTGACTGCACTTTCAATTATTTTGCATTCACATAACATGTTATTATTGCAATCGCATACCTTAGATTCATGCTGTACGTACTTTCCTGCAATTACCTGCATATGTTATCTACTATTCACGAGTTGGCAACTCACCCCCGTTGTGCCACAGGTGTTTCAGGTTTTTCCCCAGAGTAGTCGAGGCAGGCTATTCAGCTATTCAGCTTCTCATCTATCATCTTTTGCTACAGATATCGTATCAGCTCACAGTATACCATTTTGCTTAGGTGGGTTAGATGATTATCTGTATTTCATATTGTACATTCGTTGTATTTTGTACTCTCCATCTACTATTGTATTGTTGTCTTAGAGACTTGGTGAGGACGTTTTTGTGTATTATTTGTGGATTTGTCGCCTTTTTATATACAGTTTCTTCCTATTGTCTCTTATTTCTTCGCTACGGCGTTGTATATTTATGATGTTATTGTTTTCCGTCTTGAGCTAGTTTTTACAAAAGGGGGTGTTTCCAAAATTTTAAAAAAAGAAAGTGGGACTTTTAAAGAATTTGGGTTGTAATTTCAAATGTTCCAAAAACTATACTATCTTTTCCGTATTTTCTTGGTTTAAATTTCTGGGTTTTGGCTTTCTTTTACTGCGTTACGTCTTTTGGCGTTGCGTAGTATTAGGGCCGTCACGGGCCAATTTTGGGTCGTGACAAAGTTGGTATCATAGCGCTAGGTTTTACCTTTCGGAGTGTTGGATGACCTTAGTATGATGGAGTAGGTAGCTTAAGCAGAGTAACGTAGTGTGTGTATGTCTGCAGCATACCCATGATGCGGTGCTTTGCATTAAGTGACTTAAGTACAATTTGCTTGAAATTCCTTCCTTGATGATTCATATCCTTGAGATTCGATTCCTTATTCTCATCGAATGTTATGTCTATTTATAGCCTTGCCATCGATGACTATGGGGACTCAGAGTGATGCAGCGAGGGCTGAGGTCAGAGTTGGCTCGGGTGAGACGAGTACTGACCAGGATGGCACTCTAGTTGCACAGGTGCAGATGGATCAGCCTACGACATATACTATTGATAGACTTTTGGCAGAGATGCAGGACTTCCGCCAGACTATGAGTTCATTGGTTGATGTCGTTCGGGAGCTACGACAGGAGGTTGTTACCCCTGTTACTCAGTTGTCACTTACGATCAGCATGCAGCAGTCCGTCACCTACATAGCACCAGTGGTTGCAGCTCCAGTTGACGAGGCGTATATTCCAGAGGCTCAGAGAGTTCCAGGACAGTGGAGGACTCGTACTAGTGTACCAGCCCAGAGACAGAGGTTTGGTCGTCGAGACAGATTTCGTGGCCGTCGCGGGAGTAGCAGAGGCTTAGGACGAGGACAGTCGTTCTGCTCTCATCCCCAGGATGGTCAGCAGTCAGCGAGTGGATGCTTTCGATGCGGAAGCCTTCAGCATTTCGTCAGGGATTGTTCCTCAGCACGGCGTCAGGATCGTACTCAGAGAGGCCGTGGACGTGGAAGGTTCGCTCAGAGGGCTCAGTCTACCAGAGGAGTTCATCCAGTTGCGGGTAGAGGGCAGACACAGGAGTTTGCTTCTACTCATCGGAACGTGCAGACGTCCAATGTGGAGTTCTCAGGTATCCTTAATTCGCATGTTCTTTTGATGTATTCATTTGTTCTTCATGCTTGTACCGTGGTTGGGTAGATTAGTCGTAGTTGTGTTAACTTCTGTCAGCGATTCTTTTGTTGCGCGACACGTATTTCAGTTGTGTGCCAATCGGATAGGAGATAGAGATTCGTCCGTCGTTTTGATCCTTCTAGAGATGTTGGATTTGACGTTCTCCTAGGCATGGACTGGTTAACTACGTGCTAGGCGTCTATGGACTACCGTGAGGAAACAGTCAAGTTTTTTTTCCCGGCAGGTCAGTTCTTATTGTGCCGGCGGATAGTTGTGCCGCCTCTCACAGCTTGAATTCAGCCTTTTTCGCTAGTCGGCTACTGAGGAGATGTCGTGGATTCTTAGCGTTCATTTGTGATACCGGAGCCACAGTGGGATTGTTGGACTGGGTTCCTTTCGTGCGAGAGTTTTTCCGACGTTGTTCCGGATGAGCCGGCGAAGCTTGGGAGCTAAAGGATCAGCTGCAGAGTTGTGGTTTGGGGAGTTTTGTGCGTCTGAGTGTTTCGCTGTTGGAAGCTCCTATTCCTGTTCGTCAAAGAGAAAGACGGCAGTTTAGGGTTGCGTATCGACGGATCGTCAATTGAGCCGGGTTACGGTGCGGATAGGTATCCTTCACCTCGCCGTGACGATTTCTTCGATCAGCTCCAGAGTGCGAGACATTTTCTAAGTTTGCTTGGGATCAGGTCTTCATTATTGCGGGTTCGGAGTGATGGCATTCTGAAGACTGCCTTGTGCGTGCTACGGGCCTTGTGTGTTTAGTGAGTAGTTGGATTCACTGATGCCCTAGCAACATTCGTAGATGTGATGAACCAGATTTCTGCAGGCCGTTCCTCGACCAGTTATTGTTGTGTTATTTATGACATTCTGGGGTATCTAATGTGCCTTGAAGAACAGGAGTAGCACTTGAGGATTTGTTATGCAGATACTGGGAGAGCACCAGTAGTTTGCTAAATTCTCGAAGTGTCCCTTCAGGCTTGTTCGTGTTGACTCCTAGGTCTTATAGTCATGGAAGACGGTTTCGTATGGTTCCGAGGGAGATCGTGGCCGTACAACCTAGGCCCAGACTTGTGTGCAGGACGGAGGTCCGCCGATTTTTGGACTTAGCAGGTTCTTACCGCCGTTTCATGCAGGATTGCTAGGGTAGTGCTGCACCGTCGAATAAATTGACCGAGATGGAGATTTCTTTTCTGTAGACTGAGGCATATGTGCGGAGTTTTCAGCAGTTGAAGATTCTGTTAAACAACTGCAACAGTTCTTTCTTTGTTTTTGGTTCGGACGATTTTGTTGTTAACTGTAATGTTTCTTGAGTGGGGCTCAAGTGTGTACTGAGGTGACACTATAGAGTTATCGCTTTTGCTTCCCTACATTTGGAAGAAGTAGGAGAAGGATATTCCACTCATGATCTGGAGATGGCCGCGGTGGTTTTGCGCTGGAGATTTGGAGACACTATCTGTTCTAGAGTCGTGTCAGATTTCCACGGACCACCAGAGCTTAATGCACATCTTCCTGCAGCAGATTTGATTGTTGTGATAGTCTTCTGCAAATCTACAGTTCTTATGTGATCGTCGAATATAGCTCTAGTTCGTCTCTACGGAGGGGACAGCTTGCTCATGTCCGCGCCCGACCACTTCCCTTAAATCGTTTTCGCGAGACACTGCCCGTCGATGCTCGTACGTCAGAGATACTTGAGCATATTCGACTGGGTAATGATTCGGAGACCTTGATTTGTGACAATGACGTGCTAAGTTAGGGACACGTTTGTGTACCTGACATCGTCAGATGGAGATGTATAATCCTAGAACATGCACATCTGTCAACTCTCTATATGCATTCAAGTTCCACCAACATTTAGCGTAACTTGTGAGATAGTTACGGGTGGACAGGGATATAACGAGAAGTTTCGAGTTTCGTTTCAAGGTGTCTGCCTTGTTGTGTGCTTGGGTCGAGCATCTGAGGCCGGCTGGAGGGTTGCAATCTTTTACCATTCCGAAGTAGGAGTGGGAGCAGATCTCTACGAATTTCGTTATGGTTTCTACCCAAGTTTAGTCAGGGTGTGACTCCATTCGGATACTTGTCGTCTGGTTATACTCAGTTTGGTCAGTTGTTCTTTTTTAAGTGTTGTGTTTTTGTATTGATTGTTGTCAGCAGTTGGGGATCGTCACTCGCCATCGTTAGGGTTCTCCTTCGATAGCTATTATCAGGAGACACTCCAATTGGCCACCTTTAGGTTTAGGGGTTAGGTCGTGTCGATCACCAGTCTGTTGTTTTCTGACTCTGCGTGAGTAGGATTTTGGACCCCAGCTAGTCTAGAGCTTCGGAGATGGTCCAGTTGTGTTAGGTCAGGATGAAAATTGTCCATTGCAAACTGAGGTCTTATGCCGACTGTGTTAGCCATAGACTCGAGTTCACAGGGACAGATCACGTATTCCTACGGACCTCCGATGAATGACGTGTTGGATTTTGGGAAGCTTGTTCCAGAATTTTGGTCCTTCTGAGATCCTATAAGCGAGTTAGTTTCGTTGCCCTTAATTTGGCACTTCCGCCCAGATTATTTGATTTTCACCCCGTATTCCTTGTGATGATGCTTTACAATTACCTTCATGACCTTTCTCACATAATTTGGCACCAGACCATTTGGCTTGGACGCAATCGTTTCGCTCACCGGCAGCCATTGTGTTAATGGCTCGGCAGGTGAAGGAACATCGGTCAAGGGTCTTGCCACCTGTGAAGAGTTTTTCTTGGGCGTAGCCGTATAGTGAGGTAGTCACTTGGGAGGCTGCGAGCGAGATTTAAGAGTTGTAATCTTCTCTTTGAAGGTACGCGTAACAGTATATTTTAAATTCGGGGACGAATTTCTTTTAAGGGGGGAGATTGTAACAACTTAGAATGTGTTTTGTAGCTAATTATATTTTTATATATGGTTTTTACTAAAAAGTTTACCAATTTGGTTTTTAATTATTTTATCCTATTTAATGAATATTTTATTATATTTTTCCTAGGCTTGCACACACTTGTGCATGATAACTAGGTTGTTAAGTGTGGTTTAGCCACTTCTTAATCTAGTTTTAATTAATATTGTTTAGGTGTTTTGGGTTAAATAGTTATGGTTGTTTTAAAAATGAAAATGAATTTGAAATGGAATTTTAAATATTGTTTGAATGGTTGACCTTGGTGAGAGAGAGAGAGTGTGAGAATGGGGCATGATGGCTTTTGCAATGCTTCATTAAATGAGAAGAGAGAGAAGGGGGTTGACTTGCTTGTGTTCTCTCATTCTCTCACTCTCATTCTCTCACACAACACACACACACACTCACCTGAACCCAGCAGCAGCAGCTCCAGCTTCAGCAGCAGCAGTGGCACCAGCATCAGCAGCAGCTCCAGCATCAGCAGCAGCTCCAGCTTCAGCAGCAGCAGTAGCAGCAACTGTAGCAGCAGCAGCCCCAGCCACTACAGCAGCTCTTCTCCACTTCTTCACCTGCTTCTTAGGGTTCATTAGGGTATATTTCTGAACCCCATTTCATGTTTATTTCTGCATATATATTTATTTAGGATGTTAGAAATTTACTTGAGATTCGACTTGGGATATAGGTGATTCATTGAGATTGGATATTGGATATGAAAGAGATTGATGATGTGTACATTCGAGATATAGGAGATCTATTCGATATTGTACATTGAGGTGATGTGAGACTTATATGATGTGAGAGCCCAGTTTGGGGGCTGATTTGAGGATTTGGGGATTTGGTGTCTTGATGGATTGTGATCCGGCCACGATATCAGGTTTCCGTGGAAATGACATATTCCACCCCATACCTCACACTTACCTTTTTTATGCATAGATTCATATATGGGTTGTATCTATTAGCGTACCCTTATGATAGTTGCATATCTACTTTTTCATATCCCTATTGCATAGTTATTGCATACTATTATCATGTCATCATTGCTTCACATATTGACTGCGCTTTCCATTATTTTGCATTCACATGACATGTTATTATTGCAATCGCATACCTTAGATTCATGCTGTACGTACATTCCTGCGATTACCTGCATATGTTATCTACTATTCACGAGTTGGCAACTCACCCCCGTTGTGCCACAGGAGTTTCAGGTTTTTCCCCAGAGTAGTCGAGGCAGGTTATTCAGCTATTCAGCTTCTCATCTATCATCTTTTGCTACAGATATCGCATCAGCTCACAGTATACCATTTTGCTTCGGTGGGTTAGATGATTATCTGTATTTCATATTGTACATTCGTTGTATTTTGTACTCTTTATCTACTATTGTATTGTTGGCTTAGAGACTTGGTGAGGACGTTATTGTGTATTATTTGTGGATTTGTCGCCTTTTTATATACAATTTCTTCCTATTGTCTCTTATTTCTTCGCTATGGCGTCGTATATTTATGATATTATTGTTTTCCGTCTTGAGCTAGTTTTTACAAAAGGGGGTGTTGCCAAAATTTTAAAAAAAGAAAGTGGGACTTTTAAAGAATTTAGGTTGTGATTTCAAATGTTCCAAAAACTATACTATCTTTTCCGTATTTTCTTGGTTTAGATTTCTGGGTTTTGGCTTTCTTTTACTGCGTTACGTCTTTTGGCGTTGCGTAGTATTAGGGCCGTCACGGGCCAATTTTAGGTCGTGACAAGAATCTTCCATACTAAACCTGTTTAGTATGGTGTCAATGTACCTCGCCTGTGAAAGTCCCTACATTCTTTTAGATTTATCACGATAGATCTTAATTCCCAGAATGTACGAGGCACCACCCAGGTCTTTTATAGAGAACTTTTGTGACAAGAACAGCTTGGCCGATTGTAGAATAGGAATATCATTTTCTATCAGGAGAATGTCATCAACGTATAAAACAAGGAATACCAAAGTTCTCCCAACAATATTCTTATAAATACAAGGTTCATCTACATTTTTGATAAATTCAAATTATTTGACCGTCTCATCAAAGCAGATGTTCTAACTCCGCGATGCTTGCTTTAATCCATAAATGGAATTGAGCAACTTGCACACATTTCCATTTCTCCCACTGTCTACGAAACCCTCTGGTTGATCCATATAAACACACTCTTCTAAACATCCATTTAGAAAGGCGGTTTTAACATCCATATGGCAGATGTCATAGTCATGGAAAGCAGTAATGGCAAGTAGGATCCGAATGGATTTAAGCATGGCCACTGGTGAAAAAGTTTCGTCATATTCCAATCCTGGTCTTTGACGAAAACCTTTCGCAACAAGTTTAGCTTTGTAGGTTTCTACCTGACCATCTACACCAATCTTTTTTTTGAAGATCCATTTACATCCTACGGGTTTTACCCCAGCAGGAGCAAAATCCAAAGTCCAAACTTGGTTTGTGTACATGGATTCCATCTCGGATCGCATAGTATCCAGCCACTTCACCGAGTCTTTACTCGTGATGGCTTGCTGAAAACTAGTCGGCTCATCATCATCGATGATGCAATCTTCTCGATCCCCGTCTACGAGAAAACCTTAGTATCTCTCGGGCTGATGAGATTTCCTACTAGATCTGCGGAGTGGCGTAGGTATGTCCGGTTCTATTGAAATCTCAGGTTCTACTAAGTTTTCAGTAATAGTTTGTGGTTCTGGAATTTCATCTAGCTCTATTGAGCTCCCACTTATCTTTTTTTCGAGAAATTTAGTTTCCATGAGATACAAAGACTTTTTATTCCTCAGCGTGATAGAAATAATACCCTCTCGAATTCCTGGGGTATCCCACAAATTTACACAGTACTGAACGTGCTTCGAGTTTGTCCGGATGAACCTTTTTAACAAAGGAAAGACAACCCCATATCTTTAGATACTTAAGACAGGGTTTTTTCCCACTCCATATTTCATATGGAGTGGTAGGCACAGACTTAGTTGGAACCTTGTTCAATAGGTATGCAGCAGTTTCCAATGCATAACCCCAGAAGGAGGGCGTCAACTCAGCATTACTCATCATGGAACGCACCATATCAAGTAAGGTGCGATTTTGCCTTTCTGATATACCGTTGTGTTGTGGTGTGTATGGAGGAGTAAGCCGAGAGAGAATTCCATTCACTTTTAGATATTCCAGGAACTCGACACTTAAGTATTCACCGTCCCGATCGGATCGGAGCATCTTGATACTTTTGCCGGTTTGCTTTTCCGCTTCATTGTTATACTCTTGGAATTTCTCAAAGGTCTCGAATTTATGTTTCATTAAGAATATATGTCCATACCTTGAGAAATTATCTGTGAAAGTAATGAAGTAGGAATAACCACTTCTTGCATGTGTAGACATTGGCCCACACACATCGCTGTGTATGAGTCCCAAGAGCTCAGTAACTCTTTCTCCGTGTCCAGTGAACGGAGTTTTTTTCATCTTTCCTCTGATACATGATTGACAAGTTTCATATGATTGATACTCAAACGGATATAAGTATCCTTCTTTATGTACCTTAGTTGGTCATGTTTCATTGATATGACCAAGTCTACAATGCCATAAGAAGCTTGGTTTGATTCTGAAGTCTTTCTTTTTAGTGTGTTTTGGACGTTGAAAACTTGATGTTGATTGAGAATGTATATTCCTTTACTAAGTGTATCTGACCCAACCAATTCATTATTTAGGTGAATGTTGATAACATTGCTTACAGGGGCAAAATTATATCCTTCATTTGATAATAAAGATACTGATATAATATTACACACTATACTGGGTACACAAAAACCCACTCGCCAATCTAAGGGGATATTCTCCTACTGCAACAGCGTCCACACTGGCCCCATTGCCAACCCTGAGAGTTATATCACCTTTCCTCAAAACTCTACGGTTTCTCAGTGCCTGCAATGAATTACAGATGTGAGATTCTGATCCGGTATCCAATACCCAGAAAGTAGAGTTTATAGAGAAGTAGTTTTTAATCACGAACACACCTGAAGCCGAAACCACAACTTGCTTCGTGGCCTTTAGGGTGTAGGGCGTTTTTCGTCACCCCATTGAGATGGGAATACGCACGCGCTTGTCAGGCGTACTACAGATTCCCCCTGCCTAGGGTAGGCCAGGGTTTAGTGATTGTGGGGATCCAAATCTCTGGCAGCCGCGGACTAAGCTGCCGTTAATTACCCCTCGCCTTTGGAGTGAGGGAACCTTCGATTGACGGGTTAAACTGGTCATGCGAACTCAATGTGCAGTGTACGTGTGTTGTGTTTTGAAAGGGGTTTTGGATATATCGGGAACCACGCAGAGTTTTTACGGGGGTCCCGCTACCCGGATAGCGGGCTGGGGGTCAAGAGGGCTAGCAGCCCCCTTGCGGGGTGCGGGGCAGCGCCCGGTTAAAAAAAAATTTTCTAACAGGGGCAGTGTCGTGGAGTATGTGTGTGTATACATATGTATACTGTAACAACCGAATCCAGTTATACCAATTTCTGTTGCCGAATGTGTGGTTTGTGGTGTTTAATTCATTTACTATATGGATGCGAATGGTAGTCTACTTTTTATTCGACCCGTTTACTTGAGCTTGTTGTTTCCTAGTTTTAGATTACCCTAACATTACATAATTTGCAAATAACAATTTAAGTCCCTTAAAAATAATTTAATAATACATGACATGGCCTGCTTGATACCCCTAACCCTGTGGTAGCGTCCTTGCATTGTGTTCTCGTTCCGTTCGGTGAAACAGACGTGTTTGGATGGCTCCGCGCACGTACGTGCGTCCGTTCTTGGGGATATACATTTCTGTTAAATAATCTTTCATTTTAAATTTTAGAGCTTGCTGATAATTTTCGTATTTCAAATCCAAATTTTTGGACCCGACCCGGGGGCAAATCTGAATTATTTTGTATCCCGCCAAATTCTAATTATTTTAAATTCTTTTTAAATTCGCTTATAATTTATTCTACAGACTCAGATTGATCTTTTACAGATAACGAAAATATTTTTAACAATAAAAATCTTTTTTTTCCCACAACCAATCACAATCCTTCTCTTTTTCACCCGACCCCACTTCTGATTCTCTCTCTCCCTATTCCCTTCTCTCTTCTCTCTCTTTTGTCTTTCTCTCTCCACAGAAAAATACAAAATTCTCTCTCGTCACTGTTCCTTCCTCTCTCACTCACTCCTCTCGATCTCAATTTTCGCTCTCCTCTCGATTCTTTCTCTCTCTTCCGTATCTCTCTCTTTCTCTCTCCTCTCTATATAATTCTCCTTCTTCTTTTTTCCTCAGAAACCCATCACCACGTAACCCATCCGCTGCCTCCACCTCGCCGTCGCCCTAACGACGACGACGCCTTCCCGACCTCCTTATCCTCTCGTCACCCTCATCTCCATTCTCACCTCTGTCTTCACTCTCCTTCTCCGAGCCTTGCACGCGCGTCGAGCGCCTGAGAGCACAGCCGAAGCCTGCATACCGCCTCACCGCGACGATCACCGGAATGATCTCGTCGCCGTCCACTGTCCCAGATCGACGCAGCGGTGAGCCAGCACACTCCTTTCCTCCTCCTTCTTTCTTTCCTTCTTCCTTTCATCTATTCCATTTTTTTCTGTTCTGTGATTTGGGCCGCTGTCCCCTACAGGTTGTCCGCCGGAGCTCCGTCGACGCCGTCGACCATCACGACCCCTCCACAGACCACAGTGAGCCTCCTCTCCTCCATCCTCCTTCCCTTCTTCTCTTCTCCTTTTCTTTTATGCATTTCTCTTTATTTAGTTGTTCACTGCCTTTATTGGTTGCCGGAATCCGACCGTTCCGGCGATGATCCCGACGACCCAGCGAGGACCTCTGACCCGTGTGATCCCACTGTTCGTGGTTTGGACTCTTTCCGTGTACCGTGCACGCGTCGCGACTTTTCTCGCCGACGTGTGAAGTTCCGTACGCCGTATCGCAATCCATCGAGGCAAGTGAAAACTTGTTACATGCTATTTAAATTACTATATATGCTATTTAAATTACTATATACCCATTTGAGTGCACGTTAAACCTGTAGTTTACATTTAATACCAAAATTTCCATTTTAACAGTTCGACGTCCTGTTATATCATTTTAGATTCATCGCTCGAAACATACCATATTGCATTTAGTTCTATTATACATAGTACCCACAATCATATTTAAATCATATAATAATTAGTTGCATAGCTCACAGTACCCCTTTTATTTTATACCCTGTCGGACGACCGTTTGCATACATCTAACCTGATTTATATTCCATTGCATCTTTAGATTATTTAGTACATATTAATATGATTTTAACATCCATATATGTCATACTGTATTCATGTAATGTTGAAACTATCTCTTAAACTCAAACTGATAACCGTACATCTGAGTAGTTTAATCTGCACCTATTGCTTATCATATTACATATTCCAGTTTATTGTTCTATTAGTACCCATGCTTGTGATGTATACACATGCTTATGATAGTTTGATTATGAGCACCCACATGACATCTTGTACACCCGGATATGACCTATTACACCTATTACTTGACACGACATGGTACCGTCCTACTCTTGACATAACACGACACCTTTATATATTACCTGGCTTGACCTGATGTACCATGGTCCTACCTGTTACCTGATCTTGAGTCTAATGCCAACAAACCTGACCTATTGTCCTTACGGACCGTTCCTGTTGTCTATCCAGACAAACCTGTACCTGCCTGATCCTGTGTTGGCATTAGCTCCAGATTATTTAATACATGACTTGAGCACATATAACTTTGGGGTATGAGGAAATCAATGATGAAACTTGACTTGTAACTCGACAGTTGCTTGATTATACTGTTCAGTTTTAGAGGCTAGGCCGGCCTCGGGATGATGCTGCTGACATCGTTCGTCTTTACATATTCCTGTTTTAGTGCCTAGCGGCACGTCTCGGTTTCAGCCCGAGAGTCTTATACCGTGCTCCCGGGCATGTAAGGGATACTATTGAGTTACATCGATGATTCATCAAATTGATTTCAAAGACTTGAGACTATTCAACCCAATAGACCAGTTTAGATTGCTCGCTATACACTGCCTTTCACTGCCTTGATTTATATTGTTGTTACACCTGCCTTACCATTTATGTTTTTACTTGCATGTCTTGTTACCTTGTTTATATTTTATTACTTGATGACATGACGCGCTGACGTCTGGGTTTTGCATGGCCCAGATTCCATACCTTTGCTGCAGTCCGAGCAGGAGTACTTCAGCCAGCAGGCTGAGCAGTGAAGACTCAGTAGTAGTTAGTTCTTTTACTTTTCAGCATTTTATTCCTGATGTGAGCCCGCATTATGGGACATACATTCCAGTTATTCTTGTATTGGATCTTTTGCTTCCGCATTATTTATTCTTGACTCATTTTATTTTGGCTTATGGACATGTGCTAGATAGTTTTATTTTTGTTCTTGATATCTCTACAGCCGTAATGTGACTGTGGAAGGATAATTCCTATCCACAGGTAGCATGGTTAGCTATGTCATGTGCCTACCTTAGCGTACTCTGGGAAGCGGGACGTGACATGGTTCTTTTGGTATCAGAGACATAGGTTAATCGGGTTAATTCTTTTGTAGTTAGGTATTCGACCTAATACACGAATCAGAATACTCGTGATTAGGAAACATGTCCTGCCACCTTACCGTTTCACTGTTCTTGAATGTAACCTCTTCCTGATTATACTTTTACGGTATGCAAACTTCCTTTGCATATCGACTCGAAACCTGGTTCCTTGTTTATCTCTAGAACTTAGGCGACTTGGGTGGAGTTATGTGATTGTAGCTATGATACCGCGGCTTAGTTACAATGCGGTACTCTATTTAAGTAACTTGGAGTTCTAGCCTTGATCTACATTTTTGAATCTGTTTATCATGCTAATCCTTGAGTGTTTTGATTTCAGGAATATGGCAGACAAAAATCTGAAGACGTACCAAAGGCGTGTTGACGAAGCCGCTATGCTTGGAGTAATACGTGGAATGTTAGAGAATCAAAAGCGACAGACCGAGCTGATCCAACAGCAAGCTGAATCTTTTCAGGAAGGTTTGCGGACCGTTCAGCAGTCCGTGAACAATATTGTGGCCAGACCAGGAGATCATGTGGGAACCGTAGCAGATTTTAGGAGACTGGGTCCGTCTGTCTTTACTGGTTTGGAGGAGCCGTTGCCAGCGGAGCAGTGGCTAGTTGACACGGAGAACTTACTCATTGCGGCGCAGATTCCATATGATAAAAGGGTGGATATGGTACGAATCCAGTTAGTGGATTACGCCCATGAATGGTGGCTTATGGAAGAGACCCGCTTGTCCAAGCCGATCAAGTGGGCAGATTTTTCGAAGAGTTTCCTGGAGAAGTTCTTCCCGCGGACTGCACAGGAGGAAATGGAAGAAAAGTTCATTAGTTTAAAGCAGAACGGTGCACCTGTAGATGTACATGCAGCGGAGTGGACGCGGCTCAGTAGATTCGCTGGACCGTTGGTTACCGATGATGCTGATAGGGCAAGGAGATTCATGCGCAGTTTGGATATGGACATTCAGAGGCAGATTTTCTCCCTGGGTGACCACTTTCTCACAGGTACTTACGGCAGCCCGAGAACAGCAGAGCTTATCTGGGAAGACTGGGAATTCACAGCAGACAGCAGTTACAGTACGGAAGCCTGCATTTGCACCAAACCGAGCACATGGACACAGAGGTATTCCAGTGAACCGTCGTGGTGTAACACCTATGAAAAGGCCTGCTTTCACTGATCAGAGAAAGAGCGTGATTTGTAACTACTGTCATTTACCCGGACATTTGCAAAGGGAATGTCGCAGGATGCGGGGACTCTGTTTGGTTTGTGGATCGGCGGATCATACTATTAACTCTTGTCTGTCGAAGCTTCGCACAAAGGATGATCTTCAGAAGCCGCCGCAGAAACTTTTTCCGGGACAGAAGCAGCTGACTCAGGGACCCAATCAAGCTCGAGCATTTACCCTGACGGCTGAGGAAGCCAAGGCTTCAGGAGAAGTTGTTTCAGGTATTCTACTTGTTCATGGTTTTCCCGCATTAGCGCTATTTGATTCTGGTGCATCCCATTGTTTTATGTCGTCCAAGTTTATAGCTACACACTCGATTACCTGCACGACCCTGTCTAGTTTCTGGGACATACACACTGAGAATAGGAAAATCATATCTAGTACGGAGTGTAAAGATTGTGCAGTTGTTGTTTGCGGACGGGAACTTTTTGCAGATTTCTTGGTGCTTGATATAGGCAGCTATGAAGTCGTCTTGGGAATGGATTTTCTCGGCACTTTCAATGCTCGCATTGATTGTAGGGAAAGGAAAGTAATTTTCCAGATTCCCGGACATCCAGAGTTTACCTTTATTGGAGGAAGCAGTTCTGTCGGGCCAGTCGAGCTTAGGGCTAGGCCGACAACTAATGTTCTTTCGTCGATGGAGGTTGATAAAAGTGAAGCGCCAGCTGTCGTTCGAGATTTCAGGGACGTGTTCGAGGACATATCAGGTTTACCACCGAAACGAGACATGGAGTTCGCAATTGATCTTGTTCCTGGTGCAGCGCCAGTATCTAAAGCGTATTATCCAATGGTACCAGTAGAGTTGGAAGAAGTTAAGAAGCAGGTTACCGAATTACTTGAGAAGAGTTGGATTCGAAGCAATAACTCACCTTGGGGAGCTCCAGTTCTTCTAGTCAAGAAGAAAGATGGCACAAGAAAGATGTGCATCGACTATCGAGAATTAAACCGGGTGACTATTAAGAACAAGTACCCGATCTCTCGCATTGGCGAATTATTTGAGCAGCTTAGTGGCGCGAGGGTATTCTCGAAAATAGACATGTGATCCGGATATCATCAGGTCCGAGTGAAAACAGAAGATATTTGCAAGACGGCGTTCCGAACTCGGTATGGACATTACGAGTACTTAGTGATGTCCTTCGGAGTAACGAATGCACCGGCGATATTCATGGACTTGATAAACCGAATCTTTTCACCATTCTTGGACCAGTTTATTGTGGTGTTCATCGATGATATTCTGGTCTATTCGAAGAGTATTGAAGAGCATGCAGAACATTTGAAGATCGCACTGCAGACGCTGAGGCAAGAAAAATTATATGCAAAGATGAGTAAGTGCGAGTTTTGGCTGGAAGAAGTAAAGTTTTTGGGGCATGTTGTGTCTGGCGATGGAATCGCCGTTGATCCCGAAAAGATTACAGCAGTTCGAGATTGGCCGGTTCCGAAGAATGTTGCGGAGATAAGAAGCTTTCTTGAACTAGCCGGGTATTACAGAAGATTTGTGGAGAACTTTGCTCGTCTGGCGGAGCCGTTGACCAAGCTTACGCGCAAGGTGGTACCTTTTTGTGTGGACGGATAGGTGTGCGTCAACTTTCGAGGCGTTAAAGCAAAAATTGATAACCGCTCCTATTCTGACCGTGCCAGACAGTTCCGGAGGATTGGTGATTCACAGCGACATATCTGAGAAAGGATTGGGTTGTGTTTTGATGCAGCATAGGAAGGTTGTAGCGTACGCATCGAGACAGTTGAAGACCCATGAGAAGAATAACCCAACTCATGACTTGGAGCTTGCGGCTGTGATTTTCGCTTTGAAGATTTGGAGATACTACCTTTTGGGCAAAAGGGTCAAGGTTTTCACTGATCACAAAAGCTTGAAGTATGTGTTCACGCAGAAAGAGCTTAATATGAGGCAACGTAGATGGTTGGAGCTGATGGCTGACTACGATCTTGATCTTAAGTACCATCCGGGGAAGGTTAATGTCGTGCCGGATGCGCTCAGTCGGTTACCAGCAATTCAGACGTTGACTGCACAGAAGGAACTCATTGAAGACTTTCGAAGATTTGATTTAGAAGTTGTGCTACCGCATTCTTCGGGACAGTTGATGCAGCTGAGGTACATTCGTCGTTGGTCGAGAATATTAAAGCAGCGCAGTTGCAGGACCTTAGATTGCAAAAGTTTCGAGAACAGGTTGAAGCTAGAGTTTGAACAGATTTACTGATCCATGAAGATGGTTCGTTAAGATATGGTAGCCGTTTGTGTGTGCCGAAGGGAGATATTCGCGAAGAACTTATGAAGGAGGCGCATAGTTCAGCTTATTCCGTACATCCAGGAGGCACGAAGATGTACCAAGATATACGACATCATTTCTGGTAGGAAGGCATGAAACGGGAGATTGCCCGCTTTGTGGCAAAATGCTTGGTGTGTCAGCAAGTTAAGGCTGAACATCAAAGGGTTGCTGGTTTATTGCAACCACTTCCGATTCCTCAGTGGAAGTGGGAACATATAACCATGGATTTCGTGACAGCTCTCCCGCGGAGTCCAAAAGGCAACAATGCAGTGTGGGTAATTGTTGATCGTTTGACCAAGGCAGCTCATTTCATTCCTTTTTGGGTTGGTCAATCAACAGAAACTTTGGCAGAACGGTACATGCAGGAGATTGTAAGATTGCATGGAGTACCGGTGAGCATCGTGTCCGACCGTAACACTCGGTTCTTATCACACTTTTGGAGGAGCTTACAGGAAAGTTTAGAGACTCGATTGAAGTTTAGCACAGCTTATCATCCTCAAACAGATGGCCAGTCGGAGAGAACGATCCAAACTCTTGAAGATATGTTGAGAGCTTGCATGTTGGACTTCAAGGGTTCATGGGAGGATCATCTACATTTAGTGGAGTTTTTTTACAACAACAGTTTCCAGCCGACTATACAGATGGCTCCATTCGAACCTTTATATGGTCGCAAGTGCCGTTCACCTGTTTGTTGGGACGATATCGGTGAACGAAGATTGTTGTGACCAGATTTGGTTGTGCAGACCGTTGAGAAAGTTAACGCTATCCGGAATCATATGAAAGCAGCACAAGACAGAAAGAAGAGTTGGGCAGATACGTCGAGAAGACCTCTAGAGTTCGTCGTGGGTGATTTGGTATTCTTGAAGATATCACCGACTAGAGGGGTGATTCATTTCGGAAGTCGAGGAAAGCTCAATCCTCGATTCATCGGACCCTTTGAGATTTTGGAGCGTGTTGGTGAGGTAGCGTATCGATTGGCGTTACCGCAATCCTTGGCGAATGTGCATGATGTGTTTCACGTATCTCAACTCCGTAAGTATGATCGAGATGAAACACATGTGTTGGATCATTCGGAGCTGATTGTACGAGAAGACTTGACTTTTGAGGAGCGACCGATTACAATTGTGGATCGAAGGGAAAAGGTTCTTAAGAACAAGGTTATCCCTCTTGTACTTGTTTCTTGGGGAAATCGCTCACATGGAGAGTCAACTTGGGAACGAGAAGATGAAATTCGGCAGAAGTTTCCCCATCTTTTCTTGTAATTTGTTGGTCATTTATCCTTTTTGTGTTCTTGGAATTTCGAGGACGAAATTCTTTTTGTAGTTGGGTATAATGTAACAACCGAATCCAGTTATACCAATTTCTGTTGCCGTATGTATGGTTTGTGGTGTTTAATTCATTTACTATGTGGATGCGAAAGGTAGTCTACTTTTTATTCGACCCGTTTACTTGAGCTTGTTGTTTCCTAGTTTTAGATTACCTTAACATTACATATTTTGCATATAACAATTTAAGTCCCTTAAAAATAATTTAATAATACATGACATGGCCTGCTTGATACCCCTAACCCTGTGGTAGCGTCCTTGCATTGTGTTCTCGTCCCGTTCAGTGAAACGGACGTGTTTGGATGACTACGCGCACATACGTGCGTCCGTTCTTGGGGGTATGCATTTCTGTTAAATAATCTTTCATTTTAAATTTTGGAGCTTGCTGATAATTTTCGTATTTCAAATCCAAATTTTTGGACCCGACCCGACCCGGGGGCAAATCTGAATTATTTTGTATCCCGCCAAATTCTAATTATTTTAAATTCTTTTTAAATTCGCTTATAATTTATTCAACAGACTCGGATTGATCTTTTACAGATAACGAAAATATTTTTTAACAATAAAAATCTTTTTCTTTTTCCCACAACCAATCACAATCCTTCTCTTTTTCACCCGACCCCACTTCTGATTCTCTCTCTCCTTCTTCCCTTCTCTTTCTCTCTCTTCTCTCTTTCTCTCTCTACAGAAAAATACAAAATTCTCTCTCGTCACTGTTCCTTCCACTCTCTCTCACTCCTCTCGATCTCGATTTTCTCTTTCCTCTCGATTCTCTCTTTCCTCTCGATTCTCTCTCTCTCTCTCTTCCATTTCTCTCTCTTTCTCTCTCCTTTCTATATAATTCTCCTTCTTCTTTTTTCCTCAGAAACCCATCACCACGTATCCCAGCCACTGCCTCCACCACGCCGTCGCCCTAACGCCGACGACGCCTTCCCGACCTCCTTATCCTCTCGTCACCCTCATCTCCATTCTCACCTCTGTCTTCACTCTCCTTCTCCGAGCCCTGCACGCGCGTCGAGCGCCTGAGAGCACAGCCGAAGCCTGCACACCGCCTCACCGCGACGATCACCGGAGTGATCTCGTCGCCGTCCACTGTCCCAGATCGACGCAGCGGTGAGCCTAGCACACTCATTTCCTCCTCCTTCTTTCTTTCCTTCTTCCTTTCGTTTATTCCATTTTTTTCTGTTCTGTGATTTGGGCCGCTGTCCCCTACAGGTTGTCCGCCGGAGCTCCGTCGATGCCGTCGACCATCACGACCCCTCCAAAGACCACAGTGAGCCTCCTCTCTTCCATCCTCCTTCCCATCTTCTCTTCTCCTTTTCTTTTATGCATTTCTCTTTATTTAGTTGTTCACTGCCTTTATTGGTTGCCGGAATCCGACCGTTCCGGCGACGATCCCGACGACCCAGCGAGGACCTCTGACCCGTGTGATCCCACTGTTCGTGGTTTGGACTCTTTCCGTGTACCGTGCGCGCGTTGCGACTTTTCTTGCCGACGTGTGAAGTTCCGTACGCCGTATCGCAATCCGTCGAGGCAAGTGAAAACTTGCTACATACTATTTAAATTACTATATATGCTATTTAAATTACTATATACCAATTTGAGTGCATGTTAAACCTGTAGTTTACATTTAATACCATAATTTCCATTTTAACAGTTCGACGTCCCGTTATATCATTTTAGATTCATCGCTCGAAACATACCATATTGCATTTAGTTCTATTATACATAGTACCCACAATCATATTTAAATCATATAATAATTAGTTGCATAGCTCACAGTACCCCTTTTATTTTATACCCTGTCGGACGACCGTTTGCATACATCTAACCTGATTTATATTCCATTGAATCTTTAGATTATTTAATACATATTAACATGATTTTAACATCCATATTTGTCATACTGTATTCATGTAATGTTGAAACTATCTTTTAAACTCAAACTTATAACCGTACATCTGAGTAGTTTAATCTGCACCTATTGCTTATCATATTAAATGTTCCAGTTTATTGTTCTATTAGTACCCATGCTTGTGATGTATACACATGCTTATGATAGTTTGATTATGAGCACCCACATGACATCTTGTGCACCCAGATATGACCTATTACACCTATTACTTGACATGACATAGTACCGTCCCACTCTTGACATAACATGACACCTTTATATATTACCTGGCTTTACCTAATGTACCATGCTCCTACCTGTTACCTGATCTTGAGTCTAATGCCAACAAACCTGACCTGTTGTCCTTACGGACCGTTCCTGTTGTCTATCCAGACAAACATGTACCTGCCTGATCCTGTGTTGGCATTCGCTCCAGATTATTTAATACATGACTTGAACACATATAACTTTGGGGTATGGGGAAATCAATGATGAAACCTGACTTGTAACTCGACAGTTGCTTGCTTATACTGATCAGTTTTAGAGGTTAGGCCAGCCTCGGGATGATGCTGCTGACATCGTTCGTCTTTAAATATTCCTGTTTTAGTGCCTAGCGGCACGTCTCGGTTTCAGCCCGAAAGTCTTAGACCGTGGTCCCGGGCATGCACGGGATACTATTGAGTTACATCGATGATTCATCAAATTGATTTCAAAGACTTGAGACTATTCAACCCAATAGACCAGTTTAGATTACTCGCTGTACAATGCCTTTCACTGCCTTGATTTATATTGTTGTTACACCTGCCTTACCATTTATGTTTTTACTTGCATGTCTTGTTACCTTGTTTATATTTTATTACTTGATGACATGACGCGCTGACGTCTGGGTTTTGCATGGCCCAGATTCCGTATCTTTGCTGCAGTCCGAGCAGGAGTACTTCAGCCAGCAGGCTAAGCAGTGAGGACTCAGTAGTAGTTAGTTCTTTTACTTTTCAGCATTTTATTCCTGATGTGAGCCCGCATTATGGGACATACATTCCAGTTATTCTTGTATTGGATCTTTTGCTTCCGCATTATTTATTCTTGACTCATTTTATTTTGGCTTATGGACATGTACTAGATAGTTTTATTTTTGTTTTTGATATCTCTACAGCCGTAATGTGACTGTGGAAGGATAATTGCTATCCACAGGTAGCATGGTTGGCTATGTCACATGCCTACCTTAGCATACTCTGGGAAGCGGGGCGTGACATATACATATGTATATATATATATATATATATATATATATATAAGGGGAAAAGGCATCCAAAGGATGCGTGGGGCCAGCGCCAGCGCTTTGAGCGTTAGCGAACCACGTGTCAGCACGTGAATGCTCGGACGCTAGCGCTATCGCGCCATGTGTCAGCACGTGGGGGCTCGGACGCTAGCGCTCTGAGCGCAAGAGCGCTAGCGCACCGAGCGCTAGCGCGCCACGTGTCAGCACGTGGACGCTCTGGCGCTAGCGCTTTGGGTGCTAGCGCTCTGAGCGCAAGAGCGCAAGCGCACTGAGCGCACGTGGACGCTCGAGCGCTAGCGCTTTGGGCGCTAGCGCTCTGGGCACAAGCGCGCAAGCGCGCCGCGTGTCAGCACGTGGGCGCTCGAGCGCTAGCGCTCTAGGCGCAAGAACGCTAGCGCACCATGTGTCGGCACGTTGGCGCTCGAGCAGTAAAAGGGACTTGATCCCTGCAATGGGAGTTGTACTCCTAGAAAAGAGCACTTATTAAACTCCCAGGATATTTTGAAGCTGATGAAGGGCTTCTCCCCTTAAGCCCTAGTTCTTTCCCCAAAATGAGGTTTCTGGAGATGGGTCTCCTTCTTCCTCCTTTGTTTGGCCGGATCTTGAAGATCAAGATATGTGGGATTTTAAAAAAATCTCTTCTTTTTGAGATCTGATGGTAGATCCAAGTTCCCCTTTGTGGGTTTTATGGTGAAAAACTATTTAGTTTTTAAAAAAAAAGAGTAAAACTCTTGATTTAATTCAAGAGAAAGAAGAAGGTTTGGAACCTTCAGAAAGAGGAAAGAGGCACAAACCCTAGGTTTTTTAGAGAATGAAAAGTATTCTTTATTCATCATCATGTTGCCTTATATAGGCTTACATATTTACATATAGCCCCTTGGGCTTTGCAAAATGGCATTTTGCCCATCCCATGGCTCATGTGCCATTTCTTTTTGCATATAAGCCATGGGCTTACAAAAATTTGGCTTTATGCCCATAAAAAAAATACATCAAAATTATTTTTTACATGATTTGCATGGGGAGGCCGGCCGCTTCATGTTCCAGCTCGACTCGGGCATGAGCCCACTTGATCTGGGCTGGGGCCCACCTGGCTTGGGGTTGACCTTGACTTTGACTTGGTCAACCGGGGTGCAATTTTTTACCCCAACAAAGTGCCCCCCATCAATAAATGCACACCACATATGTGGGTCGTATGCATGAAATTGATGGATCTTCTTTCATGTGGAGGCGACTTTCTTTAGTTCCCACTTTTTGGGATGCACTGCCTTTTCTACGACATGGACGGTCGACGCTTGATGCGTCTCCAAGACGGAGTGTCCGTAGTAGACGTTTCCCTGGCCCGGAGTGATTTAGTAGACGTGCCCCCAGCACGGAGTGTCGCTGGTCGACGTTTTCCCGAGGCGGAGTGTTGGCTGGTTGACGTGCCCCCGAGACGGAGTGTCTGCGGGCTGACGTGTCCCCAAGATAGAGTGTCTGCTGGCTGACGTGTCCCCGGCACGGAGTGTCTGCTTGACGTTTCCCCGAAGCGGAGTATCGGCTGGTTGACGTGTCCCCGAAACGGAGTGTCTGTTGTCGATGTTCCCCCGGCACGGAGTGTCTGCTTGACGTTTTCCCGAGGCGGAGTATCGGCTGGTTGACGTGTCCCCGAGACGAAGTGTCTATTGTCGATGTGCCCCCGGCACGGAGTGTCTACTTGACGTTTTCCCGAGGTGGAGTATCGGCTGGTTGACGTGTCCCCGAGACGGAGTGTCTGTTGTCGATATGCCCTCAGCACGGAGTGTCTTCTTGACGTTTCCCTGAAGCGGAGTATCGGCTGGTTGACGCGTCCCCGAGAGGGAGTGTCTGTTGTCGATGTGCCCCCGGCACGAAGTGTCTGCTTGACGTTTCCCCAAGGCAGAGTATCGGCTGGTTGATGTGTCCCCGAGACGGAGTGTCTGTTGTCGATGTACCCCCAGCACGGAGTGTCTGTTTGACGTTTCCCCGAGGCGGAGTATCGGCTGGTTGACGTATCCCCGAGACGGAGTGTCTGTTGTCGATGTGCCCCCGGCACGGAGTGTCTGCTTAACGTTTCCCTGAGGTAGAGTATCGGCTGGTTGACGTGTCCCCAAGACGGAGTGTCTGTTGTCGATATGCCCTCGGCACGGAGTGTCTGCTTGACGTTTCCCCGAGGCGGAGTATCGGCTGGTTGACGTATCCCCGAGACGGAGTGTCTGTTGTAGATGTGCCCGTGGCACGGAGTGTCTGCTTGATGTTTCCCCGAGGCGGAGTATCGGCTGGTTGACGTGTCCCCGAGACGGAATGTCTGTTGTCGATGTGCCCCCGGCACGGAGTGTCTGCTTGACGTTTCCCCGAAGCGGAGTATCGGCTGGTTGACGTGTCCCCGAGACGGAGTGTCTGTTGTCGATGTGCCCCCGGCATGGAGTGTCTGCTTGACGTTTCCCCGAGGCGGAGTATCGGATGGTTGATGTGTCCCCAAGACGGAGTGTCTGTTGTCGATGTGCCCCCGGCACGGAGTGTCTGCTTGACGTTTCCCCAAGGCGGAGTATCGGCTGGTTGACGTGTCCCCGAGACGGAGTGTCTGTTGTCGATGTGCCCCCGGCACGGAGTGTCTGCTTGACGTTTCCCCGAGGCGGAGTATCGGCTGGTTGACGCAGAGGTCGATGTTGGAATTGGTTGGTTTGATTTGTTTGATTTGAGTCGACATCAGTATCGCTACACTGGAATATGGTACCAGGAGCGAATCATCATCTGTCTTTGAGAGGATTTGGGGATTGGTTTTTTTTATTTGGCATCTGCATTGCTGCATCGGAATAATGCCAGGAGCAACTCATCATTTGCCCCAGAAGGATTTGGGAATTGGTGGCTTAGGAAACAGGTTTAGATCCCTATCACCTAAGGCTTTTCAATTTTATGAGCCGTGAGGGTCCCATAAAAGCATTTTCTCCCTACGGATCGTAAGGATCCCGTAGGTGTATTTTCTCCCTAAGAGTCGTGAGGACTCCTAAGTGTGTGGCTCCTTTGTGAGTCGTTGGGATCTCACACGGGAATTTTCTCCTCACAAAGTCGAGAGAACTTTGTGGTGCATTTCATCTCTTTTTCACGAGTTTTCGCCCTTTCGGGTTTTCACAAACTCGCCGGCAGCCCTACTATTTTTACTCACGGAGCCCTTTCGGGTTTTCATCCGTGCCCCTTTTACTTGTGGACATACCTTTTTTTCTATTTTCTTTGTTTTTTTAATTTAATTATTTTTTGTGGGACTTTGAATGCGGTCTCACCGGTAGGACTTGGGAGAGATTGGGATCGTTTTACGCCCGTAGATTGTATACGGTTTTGCAGGATGTATGATCCAGACCGTAGGGCCTAAAAAATTTCGGACTTTGTTGGCTCTGCATCGCTGCACTGGAATATGGTACCAGGAGCGACTCATCATTCGCCGTTGGGTTATGGGATTTGGAATTTGGTTGGCGTCTGCATCGCTGCACTGGAATATGGTACCAGGAGCGACTCATCATTCGCCGTTGGGGTATAGGATTTAGAATTTGGTTGGCGTCTGCATCGCTGCACTGGAATATGGTACCAAGAGCGACGCATCATTCGCCGTTGGGGCATAGGATTTAGAATTTGGTTGGTGTCTGCATCGCTGCACTGGAATATGGTACCAGGAGCGACTCATCATTCGCCATTGGGGTATGGGATTTGGAATTTGGTTGGCGTCTGCATCGCTGCACTGGAATATGGTACCAGGAGCGACTCATCATTCGCCATTGGGGCATGGGATTTAGAATTTGGTTAGCGTCTGCATCGCTGCACTGGAATATGGTACCAGGAGTGACTCATCATTCCCCATTGGGGTATGGGATTTGGAATTTGGTTGGCGTCTGCATCGCTGCACTGGAATATGGTACCAGGAGCAACTCATCATTCGCCACTTGGGGATTGGGGAGCGATGGCTTAGGAGATAGGTTTGGATCCCTACCACCTAAGGCTTTTCAATTTTATGGGTCGTAAGGTTCCCATAAAAGCATTTTCTCCCTACGGGTCGTAAGGATCCCGTAGGTGTATTTTCTCCTTAGGAGTCGTGAGGACTCCCAAGTGTGTTTTTCCTTTGTGAGTCGTAAGAATCCAACGAAGGTTTGTTCTCCTCATGCATCGTGAGGACACATGAGTGGGTCTTCCCAATAGACCATAATTCCAAAGGCGGAGACCAGCCGCGTAACTGGTGATTACAGTGGGGCATGGGTATGATGAGAATTATTTGAGCCCGTGGATTGTATAGGTAGTCAATTTGGGGACTGGCCGTAGGGCTAGGAGAATTTTGGGAAACTGGATTTTGGTTCGCGTCTGCATCGCTGCACTGGAATATGGTACCAGGAGCGACTCATCATTTGCCGTTGTTTTGTTTTTTTGTCTTGTTTTTGTTTTTTTGTTTTTACTGCGATTACTCTATCATTTCAGCTTTTCTTATTGCGAAGATCATGATTGCCCTATTATTTCGGCTTTTATTCGCGGTTGCCCAATCATTTCGGCTTTATTTTCATCTTTATTTTACTCGCTGATTTTTATTGCGAGTTGCCCCATCATTTCGGCTTTTCTTTATTTCTCTTTTATTTACACATTTTTTTTTATTTACATATATATATATATATATATATATATTTTACATTCCCAGTTTAACGACTTAGAGGTCGGCGGTTCCCAGTTTAATGAAATAGTGGTCAACTGTTTTCAGAGAAAGGCAAATGTCCGAGAAAATCAGTTTCACGAAGAACTTCAGTCTCCGTTTGTATGAAATTGGTGGTCGCAGCTTGATCGTTTGTTAACACGTCAGGGGACAATGATATTTCTCCCGCCTTATATTGTTTCTCGACCCAATCATTGAAGATGTAACATTCTTCAATAGTGTGCCCCAGCACTCGGTGGTATGGGCAAAAGTTGGGATGATCAGTCTTGTTCGCTTCATCTAGCCTTTTTGGTTCTGGTAGCCGCAGGCCATTCTTCAGAGTATCTTTGAAAATTTTGTGGACCTTGTCCCTTTGGAAAGAGTAGATCTTATTTCTTTTTTCCTATAAAGT
Organism: Agapanthus africanus; assembly: GCA_030015575.1. Taxonomy (NCBI): domain Eukaryota; kingdom Viridiplantae; phylum Streptophyta; class Magnoliopsida; order Asparagales; family Amaryllidaceae; genus Agapanthus; species Agapanthus africanus. The sequence goes on along the minus strand of JASDDO010000008.1, from coordinate 434,685,423 downwards.
TAGCTCTCGAGATTTGTTAGTTTTTGCTCCGCCCGCTCTCTGCTTGTTTAGAGAATCGGTGCTGTTAGAACTCCCGCCCTTTCGGTTGTCATCCCTCCAAGGTTTCGGTCTGTTTGTGAACTGAAGATTCTGAGTGGACTCGGGCTTTGAGCGTTCCAACATTTGGACCTTTTTGGTCAGCTCTTGGAATGTTTTAAGGCCTGCGGTGCACAGGAAAGGTTTCATCCAGTCCTTCAGATTTTCAATAAGAAGACTGACGGATTGGTCTTGCTCCAATGGCGGTTCATATTTGACAGAGAGATTGCGCCATCGGACTATAAAATCCATGTTGCTTTCGTTGTTCTTTGGCTCGGTCCTTACGAGGTCGGCAATGGTGATTTTATCACCGACACTCATGAACCTTTGCTTGAACATGGATTCTATTTGAGCGAACGTCGTGATCGAGTCATCTGGTATGCTTGCATACCAATCGAAAGCAATATCCGTCAAGCTATTAACAAACTGACGGAGAAGGAGCGCATCATTGCCCCCAGTATTTGCGCACGATGCTTTAAATTGGGCAATGTGCCGGTTCGCATTTCCCGTCCCATCGAACCTTTCAAATTTAGGGACGACATAGCCAGTGGGAAACTCCACAAGATCGTACCGAGCAGGATATGGTCTCCCGCTACTGCTGGCATCTTTTTGCTCTCCGGCTTCGGCTACCAATGTTTTGACTTTGTTGGCAACCAAATCCATGATTTGATCTTGAGTTAGCGGGTTGCTGTCATTGGCCGCCAAGACATTTCCCGAGACAGGATGCGACTGGCTTTCATGCGGTCCGCCTGCCTTTGGATTTAAGGGAATAGGCGTCGGCTGTCTTGGGAAACCGTTTCCCGGTTCATAAGCAGGGCCCCGCGCTTGATTGGGCGGCTGAGAGGCAAGTTGGGCCGTGAGCTGTAAGACGACATTTGTCAAGTCGTCAATTTTTGAGTAGAGCTTGGCCATCTCCTTGTCTTTGCTTCTGAGCTGTTTTCAGAGCTCTTGAAGCAGCTCTTGCTCCGCGGTCCTGGGGCGGAAAGTCGGCTCGTCTTCGCTGTCCGAGCTTGACTCTTTATGGACCGAAAGGCCTTTCTGCCTATCATCCTCATTGGGAGGATTTTCATCATCCAGTGGAGGCGGCTGTTCTTGGGAAGCGGCAACGATATTCACACCAGGTTGGATTTGAGATGTGGTGACCCCATCCTTGATTTTGCTGCGAAGGTTGTCGCTAGGACGCGTGCCCACCATATAGACGGTGTGGATAACACATTCAGCCATCCTTTCATCACTGGCAGCTTGTTTCACGAAGCGGTCCGGGCTTTGGAAATTCACAAATTTTAACATGGCCGGAACCCTAGCCCTTTTGTTGGCTCTGTATCTGAGCCGCTTTTGCCTCAGCTTCTCTGTCTTGAGCGCTTGGCAGGTTTCTGGTCTCCAGGAAGCCGCCATAGGCTGAGTGATGGGGAGCTTAGAGAAGATACCCAATTGAGTAGTTGTCAGGAGCATCGCTGGAGCTTGCTCGAGACGCCTCATTGCTTTGTTGGTGTTGATGGCCTTGCCCCCAGCTGGGGCCAAGGAGAGTCATTCAAACACCGACTTGCGTTTGAGTTGGGGCATCTTCGAGACCTCCACATTTGGCCTCTTGCCTTTCGAGACCGGCTTGTCTGTCACCGGGTCTTGAGGTGCAGGGATGGCATTAGCCGAGACAAGTAGGATAGAGCCGAATGGTAGCGGCGGCTCTTCCCATTGTCGCCCAAGACTGGCCGGAAGGACCGTCCTGGCGTCCATCTTTATCGTGTGGAAGATGGGAGCCGTGCTGAGAGCCGAGATTATCTTTGGAGACATTGTTGAAAAGTGGTTTCTTGAAAACCTGCATGAAAGAGCAATATTTTAGTATTAATATAAATATGTATATTGATTGAGTTCGCATGAACGTTTAACCCGAAATATGGGAGGAGAGATTGGTCCCACCGGGCGTGCCAGAATCTGTAGGGTGTTTTTCGTCACCCCATTAAGATGGGAATACGCGCACGCTTGTCAGGCATACTACAGATTCCCCCTGCCTAAGGTAGGCCGGGGTTTAGTGATTGTGGGGATCCGAATCTCCGGCAGCCGCGGACTAAGCTGCCGTTAATTACCCCTCGCCTTTGGAGCGAGGGAACCTCCGATTGATAGGTTAAACTGGTCATGCGAACTCAATGTGCAGTGTACGTGTATTGTGTTTTGAAAAGGGGTTTTGGATATATCGGGAGCCACACAGAGTTTTTACGGGGGCAGTGTCGTGGAGTATGTGTGTGTGTACATATGTATACATATGTATATATATATGTATATATATAAAAAAAAAGGGGAAAAGGCATCCAAAGGATGCGTGGGGCCAGCGCCAGCGCTTTGAGCGTTAGCGCACCACGTGTCAGCACGTGAGCGCTCGGGCGCTAGCGCACTACGTGTCAGCGCGTAGGGGCTCGGGCGCTCGCGCACGAGCGCTAGCGCGCCACGTGTCAGCACATGGGCGCTCGGGCGCTAGCGCTTTGGGCGCTAGCGCTCTGAGCGCAAGAGCGCTAGCGCACCAAACGCTAGCACGCCACGTGTCAGCACGTGCTCTGAGCGCAAGAGCGCTAGCACACCGAGCGCTAGCACGCTACGTGTCAGCACGTAGACGCTCGGGAGCTAGCGCTTTGGGCGCTAGCGCTCTGGGCGCTAGCGCTCTGAGCGCAAGCGCGCTAGAGCTAGCGCGCCATGTGTCAGCACGTGGGCGCTCGGGCGCTAGCGATCTAGGCGCCAGTGCTCTGGGCGCTAGCGCGCCACGTGTCAGCATGTGGGCACTCGAGCAGCAAAAGGGACTTGATCCCTGCAATGGGAGTTGTACTCCCAGAAAAGAGCACTTATTAAATTCCTAGGATGTTTTGAAGCTGATGAAGGGCTTCTCCTCTTGAGCCCTAGTTCTTTCCGCAAAGTGAGGTTTCTGGAGATGGGTCTCCTTCTTCCTCCTTTGTTTGGCCGGATCTTGAAGATCAAGAGATGTGGGAATTTAAAAAAATCTCTTCTTTTTGAGATCTGATGGTAGATCCAAGCTCCCCTTTGTGGGTTTTATGGTGAAAAACTATTTAGTTTTGAAAAAAGAAGAGTAAAACTCTTGATTTAATTCAAGAGAAAGAAGAAGGTTTGGAACCTTCAGAAAGGGGAAAGAGGCACAAACCCTAGGTTTTTTGGAGAATGAAAAGTATTCTTTATTCATCATCATGTTACCTTATATAGGCTTACATATTTACATATAGCCCCTTGGGCTTTGCAAAATGGCATTTTGCCCATCCCATGGCTCATGTGCCATTTTTTTTTTTGCACATAAGCCATGGGCTTACAAAAATTTGGCTTTATGCCCATAAAAAAAATACATCAAAATTATTTTTAACATGATTTGCATGGGGAGGCCGGCCGCTTCATGTTCCGGCTCGACTCGGGCATGGGCCCACTTGATCTTGGCTTGGGCCCACCTGGCTTGGGGTTGACCTTGACTTTGACTTGGTCAACCAAGGTGCAATTTTCGACCCCAACATAGGACTCTGTAGTCCTTCTTCTAATGTCCCTTTTTGTGACAATAGAAGCACTCTTCCTTTGTTGTTGCTCCCCTTATCTTTTCCTTTCCCTTTCCCTGCACCTTCTGCACACCTCCCCTCGGTTTGGTAGGGGCCTTCTTCTTCTTCCCCTTGGTCTTAGGCTTGGATTTTGCATAAGAAGATCCTCCAACAAACAGAGCGGGCATTTTCTTATTTTTGTTCAAGGTGCCCTCTGTCATCCTCAACATGTTGAGGAGCTCAGGAAGTGAAACTTCCAAACTATTCATATTGAAATTCAATATGAACTGGGCATAGGTGGAAGGAAGGGACTGTAGAATTAAGTCGATGTACAACTCATTCTCCAATGTGGTTCCCAGGTCCGCGAGCTCTTCGATGAGAGAAATCATCTTTAGGATGTGGTCCCCAACAGATGATCTGATAGCCAATGTCGCTTGAAATAATTTTTTCGATGTCTTGTATCTTGCGATACGAGATTGCTCTCCATATAATTCTTTGGTATGGAAGAAGATGGAAGCAAGGTCCACTTTCTCGTGTCGACTCTGATGCTCATTATCCATGGAGGCCAGCATGAGGCACTTGGCTTTCGCGCAATCAAGATCCCAGGTCTTACGGACCTCAATGTTCGAGACCAAGGATTCTAGACCGGGAACAGGGGAGCTGCCGCCGTGAGGACATATGCGACCTTATCATATGTAAGGGCCATTTGGACATTCCTCAGCCAGTCTTTATAGTTTGGCCCAGTCAATATGTTTTTATCTAGCATGAGCTTAAATCCAGTCATGGTCGCTGCAATTAGGAGAGAGAGAAAAGAAACACTTAGCATATGCTGTTGCAAGTTTAGATTGGTTATTAATTTATCTAAACAGGTTGGCTCCTACTGTTTCCTCTAATTCTCCTTCAAACCCTAAAAGAAGAATTAGTCAGGATTAATCGCACGTCATAATACTTGCTTAACCTTTCGGCCAGGCTAGTGTCGGTACTTCGAGAAAGGTTTTCCAACCCTTTCGTGAAGTTCTTTAATTATATAAGCTCTTTTTTCTGGAGGCATAGCCCCGCTAACACCGTTCTAGGCACATACTTGGTTTATAACATTGATTGTTAAGTGAAAAAATCTCCGAAAAAGTAGCGGATACTCACGGTAGGATTAGGATCCAACTATCATTGTGTGATGATTTTGAAGGAAGCCTACCAAAAACACCACACTCCCGAAGGTATGCAACATTAGCAAGTTCCCTTTATGTTTGAAACTCCTGATGTGATTTTTACCCTGAGCACTTATTACCTTGACAAAGGTCAAAACATCATAAGTCGCAAGTCAATTTCAACCCGTCATTATCCAGATTAATTTGGACCCATTTGTACAAGCTCTTGACGAAGGCCAAAATAGTTGTATGCTTGTCCTGATTAATGCATCTATCTATGCTACAGACAAGCACCCACTAGCTACCAAACACTATCCCTTGGTGAAGGCCAAAACACATAGCATGAATACTAGTAGATTCCTATCTGAAATGACGGAAGGCTACGGCTGGTTTTTGGCGAAAACCGTGAACGTAATGAACTTGATATAGTCGAAGGAACCGGATGGCTTTTGAAAAGGAGTGGTTTAAGCTCCACTTTTAAAAGTTATTTTTGAGGAATACCGAGAGGTTTTTCAATTGTTCCAATGACTTTAGATTTTAGGTTTGTTTTCTTTGCATTAATCAATATTAATGCGGTCCCATCATTTATCCCTATCATTGCAGAAAGAAACGAAAATAGAACGTATGCTTTTGCCATCCGCATTCGCCACGGATCCCCGTCATGCACCGTTAGGTTACTTAACTGATGGCAGAGCGGGGGTTGGCCTAGTGCGGGTGCAAAACATAAGCAACGTTTATTATATACAATATATATATCAATTCGTCACACGCAATAATAAGAATTCCGGATCCCAGAATCATAGATGAATATATTGGATATACTAGGATTTCCGTGTTTCGTTTTAGCCTATAACGAAACACCTCCACGGTCGTGATGAATATCCAAACCCCACCCTATGCCCCTACGGATGCGGCAAACTATCTGCCAAATTCCCGAAGTTGTAACGTTTTAGAAATCGTTATGCGAATTTTTCCGTTTTAGGGTAAAATAGTCGGTATTTTCCGTTTTAACCCGATTGTGATCAAACTTCCGTATAAATTTGCCGGCACCTAGTTTAGCTAAAATAAAGCTAGTGCGCAAACTTTGGGGGTAAATGGAAAGTTTTGGTTCACGTAGAATTTTTCCCTGATAAAATATTATTTTAAGTAGTAAATTATGCACGTAAAATTGGGAAATTTCTTCTATGAGATTTATTGCTAATCAAATCACCAAAGTGAGTTTAGAACCTTCTTTTTAAATATCTAAATTTTTCTTTTGGACAAAAGGATTTGAATTTAAAAAGAAAAGAAAAGAAAGAAAGGTGGCAATATTGCATTTAATCATACATTTATTGTATTTTGCTAGAAATTTCTCCATTTTTATTACACAAATACCCCCCCCCCATCACCTTTGGCCGAGCCACTTCCCCCATTTCTGCCCAAAATATTTCCTAGCTCAATTTCTTCATTTTCCAAGATCAAAAACTCATCAAAAATCCAAAAATAAATCCAAAAATTCCTAAATAAAAATAAAACCATCATTCTCTTCACTAACTAGATTTGATCTTCATGAAAAATTTTATTTTTTTTTAGGATAAGGTTAATGGAATCTTGTGCTATGATTTGTTCTTAAGAGCTATAATTTTTTATCTTAATCCTTTATTAATATGTTTAAATCTTGATTTAGCTATTTAATTGGTTATTATAGCTTTTAAACTCTTGATTAATTCATTATTCATAATTTTTAGGAAAGTCAAGTTAGGGTAAAACTTGATGAAGTGTTTAATGTTAATTTATGTTTAAGAAAACTTATTCTAGTGGTGCAATATGATAATTATTGTTAATTACTACTTTGCCTAATTAGAAATTTTGCTTACTAGGTTTTTGCTAAAACTTAATTAGCAAGTTTTAAAAATATGGAAGGGTTTGGATAGCTTAGTTAAGCTATTATATCATGTTTGAAATTGCTAGAATTGTTAAATTTCTAGACTTGTGCTAAATTAAGAGAAAATGATATAAGCTGCTTACTAGCTTTTCGGTAAAATTTGGCGTGGGTTTTAAATGAAATTGGAGATAACGTAAATATTAATACATACGATATTTATTGTGTTTGTAAATGCGTATTGGTATTATTGGGTTTCAATGCGGCAGTTTTCATGTATAGCGACCCTATTTAGGATTTCGGCAATGTTTTCCGGTATTTGGATTCTTGGTTTGAGTTTTGGATGTGGTATTTGGTCGTTGGATGTTTGTACGTCAACGACAAGTGTAGTTGATTGTTTTGCATGTGTAGGCTATAGGTTCTAACCTATGAGCGCACCGCGTGCCGTATTTTTGATTTCGGAATTTGATGTTAATAGCTTTGCGAATTCGTATTGATTACCTTCACGTGGATTCCGAGACGACGAAGCGCATCGACTATGGCTAAGCGAGGAGTTTAGAAGGTGAGTAGATTTATATCTACCGGGAAAGTCGGGTGGATGGCGTATAGCACCCCCGCAAATAGTGGATTGGAAGATCGTTGATTATTATATCCTGATAAATGTTATGAGACTGACATGATTGTAGAATTGTAAAAGATAATGTGATAGAAGTGGACACTAGTGAACACATTGGCTTAGAAGAATATGAAATGATAAGTGAATCATGATATATACGATTTTGAAAGAGAACAAGTGTGATGTTCATTTAATGTGTCGCGAGATATTAATGTGATGAACGAGTATACGATGTGATATGATGACTTAGTGTGATATGTCATTATATGGATTCGAGTCGATATGTGATGGTTGATACCTTTGTAGGTCCCCGGATACGAGATTGACATGGTTGTGACCTGAGAGATTAGTATATATTTATTTATGGATAATGATTGCATAATGAGTGATATGCCGTACGAGACTTAGATCCGTACCCCGTTGTTGCATAGGTTGATAGAATCCCTATTCGTTAATGCCGTTGTACGTTAGATTACCGTACGCGATGACTTTTACCTGTTGATTTATCCATACCCTTGATTAGAGGATGTCGTACGATAGATTGTACCGTACGTGATGTTGTGAGGCTGGATGCCGATTGATAGATTCACCGACTCGGTCTTGTTGATATGTATACCCTATAGCATTTGATTCATTATATGCATTATGCTGCATTCATGCTATTCTCATTGCATTTCTTATACCTGTGCTAGTACACCTACACCATTATCGATGATGCGTATGTTACACATACACAGATTTGCCGGCTCACACACTTCTTCATCGATAATTGCTATGTCACTTACACAGTAGAATTGCTACATCATGCTATGATATACTGCCATGTTCATATCGCTGAGCTAGGTTGCATGATATACTGACATGTACACCCGCATACTCTGCTACAGCTACATGTACATCATGCCTACATATAGACATGTGATATTGAGACATTGCTTATTGTGCTTATGAGATGAATCATACGTACCTGCTTACATGTAGATACTTAAACCTTGCTACAATTACATGTACACTTCATAAGATGCTGCACTTGATTTCGGAGGATTTGGGAACCGCAAGATATATTTTTAAAGCTGGATTCATTAAAAGAGCAGTTTCCCTTTATATGCTCATATTGCTGTTTTATATTGCATATATCAGTTTTTCATGGGATTTTCACATGGAGATATGGATTTCATGTGATTTATGGATTTGAGAACCGTGGGGGTATTTTAAGAAACTATGTATCTGTTTGAAAACCCAGTTTCTCTTGATATGATATTTTGATGCGTCTATCATGAGATTTCTCGGTTCTGAGATTACATTCTTTGATATCCTCATATTTACCTGCATATGCTTTTATGATATTTACATACAGGAGTTGTTGTGTCAGTGGTTGACACGTGGACGAGATCCACTGCATATATGCATTGATTTTATTGTTGGACGAGATCCACCTGCATACATGCATTGATTCATTATTGGATGATATACACTTGCTGTTAGGCATTTATCTTATGTTGGCATATATACAGATTTGGTCACCCTAGATATCATAGTATTACCTTTATGATATAGTTGACATAGGAATCGTTGTTTATTTCGTTTTCTACCTGTTGATGTTTTCTACTCACGAGTTGGTAACTCACCCTCATTATGCCTCAGTTCTTGCAGGTTGTCCGTTCGGATCAGTAACAGCATTGCTGGCACACAGCTTGCTTTCGGGTGTTTTGCTTTGGTAGGTGGTACATGTTGGATCGTGCTCCTCTTATACTTGTTATTCATATTGTATCTAGTCACTCCATCAATTCAGAAACTAGAAATTGTATATGTTGCAGGCTTAGAAGACTTGTAGTTGCGAGACTTGAGCGATAGGTTTTTATGTTAGCTTTTGGGGTTGAGGTCTTGCTTTACATTATTTCTTACTGTGGATCTTCGCCGTTGGGCGTCGTATACTTGTTATTTACATTTGTGGTATTGTTTCCGCCGTTGGGCGTGTTTTCTCTCCCGTTTGGGATACTTTCATTATATTCTTTGTTGTACCCGTTTTCGGGGCTAGTTTTTACAAAGGAGGTGCTGCCGAAATTTTTATGAAAACCAAGGAAAAGAGTTAAGTGAAGTTTTAAGGATTTTTACTTAAGTTTCTAAATGTTGTATCAATATTTTCTTTACTTACTTCAGTTGTAAGGTTTAGATTTCTGGGTTTCGGCTTACTTAGGTTACGTTATGCCTGTAGACGTTGCGTAATTTAAGTGCCGGTCACGAGCTAATATTTTTGGGTCGTGACAAAGTTGATATTAGAGCGCTAGATTTAATCTTAGTTCGAGTCTAGGTTTGACTATGTGGTGTCTAGGGCAGGTATAATTGAAATCTAGGCTTGACCTTACGGAACTTAGACTTGAACAAGGGGGTGTTACACCCGAACTTTCGTTTCATAGACAGACCCTGATTGATGGAGTAGGTAGCTTGAGTAGAGTGACGTACCATACGTATGTTCCACGGCATATTTACGATACGATACTCCACTTAAGTGACCTCAGTATGTACATATCTTGAGACTGGTGATTTTCTTCGTTCATTTGATTATACATCCTTTGAGATACTTGATTTTATTCGCTTCCATAATCATACTCTCAGTGATTTGACTCTTCCTTATGATCATGTATTCATTTCGGGATCCGTTGCCTCTTTCAGCCCTAGATCTTTTCGTCGATACTTGATTGAGGTTCCTGTCACCATGGTTTGAGCACAGATTGAGCTGCTGCTGGTGTTGCGGTCAGGCGAGCTCGTCGTGGATGAGAACTGACCATCGTGTTTTCTAATGACATGGGAACGTATCGATGTAGTGTTGTGTTGTGACCCCTTGTTTGAGATGAGTGTGCGGTCTAGTACCGGATGATCGGGCCTTTGTTAGAGGCTGCCTGTTGGGAGAGGACTTTTGATGTACAGCGTACCCCAGAGATTATGATGTCATCTACCGTGCAGACAGATGACCCAGCTGTTACTGAGATTGATGTGATGCCGCTTCCAGAGATTACGAGCTGAGATCGCGGGAGCTTTCAGGCAGCGAGGCGACAGGTGATAGCTAGTCTATCTTGAGTTGGGAAACGAATGTAATTCGTCTGATTGATGCGCTGACACAGGCCCATTTGAGTTGAAGATTGCCGGTGTGGAGAATCTTACTCAGGTCTAGTGTAGACTGACCCAGAGATGACCGTTGATGTATCATCCATCCTTGAGGATTGAGGCCATTGTTTAGCATGCGGACAAAGGATGTTCACATGTCGTCTAGGCGGAGTTGAAAGGTTCGAATGAATGTCAGAAAACCCATTTTCCCAAGTTTAATATATTCGGAAGGACATGCAAGTGCTTCTGTGGACCCTCTAAAAGAATGAAACCCTAACTCGACGTGATGACCATGAAACCGCTTTTGAACCTTATGATTTGCGGCAGTTTAGCGGTGCCATCAGTAAGGCTTAGGTCAGCCCTTCTACGGTCGGTCCATAGGTACTGTGGCATATACCGAATATTATTAAACCGTGCTCAGGTGTTGAGTTCTCGGAAAAATTTTGGGACTTTTGATGACTCGATCAAAAAGTTTAACGCCGTCCGGATATTCTGTGATAGGAGATCAGCAACAAGACCAGCTTCAGATAGAGGACCTCACCCAGGTGTGTTGTGAGTTGATCGAGAACGGACGAGTATTGGGTATTCCTCCGATTGTTGGGACGGGGTCCCTAGGACGTGTTCGGCTAGATATCTTCGATAGAGTGATGAAGATACCGTGTTCGTAGTTCGAGTCCGTGTGAGAGACTCCGGATTGACTGTAGCCGAGAACATTTGCGGTACGCAGATAGCATGATGCGACGTCAAGTGGACGATAATGAAGACGAGTGGAGTAAGAGGTTCATGCGAGATGTTAACGAGCTGTTGTTACTCCCCGTTGAGATTAGAGATCAGATATGTGTACAGAGGCGTTGAGATACGGCCAGTTTCCGAGGAAAAGTTGTGGTGAGAACGTAGATGTCCAAAGAACGAGAAAGATTATATAAGAGTACCGGCCTCCGTATAGTTCAGCATAGGCGAGATCGGAAGAGACCTTGAGCCGGTTCCTTCCATGACACTGCTGCAATAAAATTTGCACCGAGGATCAGATGTGTTACGTGTATTCTAAGGACCCAGAGACAGAGGACACCAGACCGTGGGCAGGAAGCGAGCGGATGTTCTTGCTCTGCCAGTTTGGGCGCATCGACTTTTTCTTCGATATTGTAGGAGGTGTACCTCAATGTCATTTGTTGCGATTTGCGTTGTGATCCGAGTATCACGCTTATATCGCTTGGATTTTGTGTTTCTTGATATTTTGTGCACTATGGCTGCACCTACTGGGTATTTTCATTTTGTGCATAGTTATTGCACTTGATATACGTTTTACACACCATGGTACTGGTTTATGATTTGTGCATATTTATTTTCACTTGATATTGATTTTGTGCCTTAGCTGTACATGTTTATGATTTCGCGGATTTCATACAGTTGATTTGATATGTGCGTGTGGTATGCACTTGATTTGATTTTTGCACTCGGTATAGCTCATATGTGCTTGCAGTATATTGATACGTGTTCTCAGCATGCAGTTGCACACTTTTATAATTTTTATACACCTTGGTACGTTCGTGTGGTTTTCATACGCATTGGAGTTATTGATGATATTTCGTGCACTGGATGCATAGGATTTGATATTTCATACACTGGATGCATAGGATTTGATATTTCGTGCACTGGATGAACAGGATTTGATATTTCATGCACTGGATGCACAGGATTGGTGTTTCGTGCATTGGTTGCACCCGATTTATACCTTTGAGAATTCATTTTACCGGATTTGTGTTTTCGTGCGCGTGTGTACTTGATGTTCGTTTTCTTGCATGCTACTGCACTTGATGCTTATTACGGAACTGACGCGCTTGGGTTGGATTTTGCGCATATTGGGCGCTTGATTTAGATTTTTATTCGTGCATGTGGGATGCACTTGATTCAGATTTTATTCGTGCATGACGAATGCACTTGAGTTGGATTTTCGCGCATGTTGAGCGCATGTTATGAGATGTGATTTGTGCACACCGGATGCACTCGTTTAGGATTTTAGTTCGTGCATGATAGTTGCACTGGATTGAGATTTTCGTGCACTATAGATGCACTAGATGTTATTGTCGTACACACCTGTTGCACTGGACAGATGTTTTCATGCACACCCGTTGCACTTAGTTGCTTTCGTGCATATTGGCACTTGTAGTTGGGTTTGAATTCCATGCGCACCAGACGTACGTGATTGTTGGATACGCCTTTTGAGGCCGATTTTGCTTTGAGCACTTTGTTTACATGATGAGGCCTATACTTTGTAGTACCCTAACAGGACTGATCCGAGGACGGTACCTGTGTACTTTGCATGCATAAAAAGTTTACCAAGAGATTTCAAAATGGAGCTATAGTCTCGCTATTTTTTACGTGTCTGCGAGTGACACGAACGTTTACAAATAGAACCTTTTGGGATATTTCAAAAAGGCGGGACGCATATTTTGGCAAAACATGTATGCTAGTATATTATTACTTTACAGATGAGCGTCCGCCACTTTTGCCGTGAGTTACGCATTACGCGACAATTCAGAAAAGGTTATGCATATGATTTATTCGGTTTTTTGAGATTTTTCAAACATAATGCGTACTATATATGTATTATAGTATTTGATTAGGGCATATGGGATTTCGGTAGGGGATTTGAGATCTGTACCTCCTTTGTGACGCCGATGATATGCGTGCAAGTCCGTTGATTTGTGTAACGCTTGACGGAGATCGGTTTTGAGTTTCGTACTCATTTTTCCGGCACAGGATGCGTTGTGGTTTTCTGTTTCTTCCGTGATTTCGGAGCCCCGTTGTTTGAGCTGTTTATTAAAATGTTTTAGCATTTGGAGGTTTAAATTTAAATTCGGGGACCGAATTTTTTTAAGGGGGGAAGATTGTAACGTTTTAGAAATCGTTATGCGAATTTTTCCGTTTTAGGGTAAAATAGTCGGTATTTTCCGTTTTAACCCGATTGTGATCAAAGTTCTATATAAACTTGCCGGCACCTAGTTTAGCTAATATAAAACTAGTGCGCGAACTTTGGGGGTAAATGGGAAGTTTTGGTTCACGTAGAATTTTTCTCTGATAAAATATTATTTTAAGTAGTAAATTATGCACATAAAATTGGGAAATTTCTTCTATGAGATTTATTGCTAATCAAATCACCAAAGTGAGTTTAGAACCTTCTTTTTAAATATCTAGATTTTTCTTTTGGACAAAAGGATTTGAATTTAAAAAGAAAAGAAAAGAAAGAAAGGTGGCAATATTGCATTTAATGATGCATTTATTGTATTTTGCTAGAAACTTCTTCATTTTTATTACACAAATACCCCTCCCCCATCACCTTTGACCGAGCCTCTTCCCCCATTTCTGCCCAAAATATTTCCTAGCTCAATTTCTTCATTTTCCAAGATCAAAAACCCATCAAAAATCCCAAAATAAATCAAAAAATTCCTAAATAAAAATAAAACCATCATTCTCTTCACTAACTAGCTTTGATCTTCATGAAAAATTTGATTTTTTTGGAGGATAAGGTTGATGGAATCTTGTGCCAGGATTTGTTCTTAAGAGGTATAATTTCTTATCTTAATCCTTAATTAATATGTTTAAATCTTGATTTAGCTATTTAATTGGTTATTATAGCTTTTAAACTCTTGATTAATTCATTATTCATAATTTTTAGGAAATTCAAGTTAGGGTAAAACTTGATGAAGTGTTTAATGTTAATTTGTGTTTAAGAAAACTTATTCTAGTGGTGCAATATGATAATTATTGTTAATTACTACTTTGCCTAATTAGAAATTTTGCTTACTAGGTTTTTGCTAAAACTTAATTAGCAAGTTTTAAAAATATGGAAGTGGTTTGGATAGCTTAGTTAAGCAATTATATGTTGTTTGAAATCGCTAGAATTGTTAAATTTCTAGACTTGTGCTAAATTGAGAGAAAATAATATAAGCTGCTTACTAGCTTTTCGGTAAAATTTGGCGTGGGTTTTTAATGAAATTAGAGATGACGTAAATATTAATACATACGATATTTATTGTGTTTGTAAATGCGTATTGGTATTATTGGGTTTTAATGTGGCAGTTTTCATGTATAGCGACCCTATTTAGGGTTTCGGCAATGTTCTCCGGTATTTGGATTCTTGGTTTGAGTTTTGGATGTGGTATTTGGTCGTTGGATGTTTGTACGTCAACGACAAGTATAGTTGATTATTTTGCATGTGTAGGCTATAGGTTCTAACCTATGAGCGTGCCATGTGCCGTATTTTGGATTTCGGAATTTGATATTAATAGCTTTGCGAATTCGTATTAATTGTAGGTACCTTCGTGTGGATTCCGAGACGACGAAACGCATCGACTACGACTAAGCGAGGAGTTTAGCAGGTGAGTAGATTTATATCTACTGGGAAAGTTGGGTGGATGGCGTATAGCACCCCCGCAAATAGTGGATTGGAAGATCGTTGATTATTATATCCTGATAAATGTTATGACACTGACATGATTGTAGAATTGTAAAAGATAATGTGATAGAAGTGGACACTAGTGAACACATTGGCTTAGGAGAATATGAAATGATAAGTGAATCATGATATGTACAATTTTGAAAAAGAACAAGTATGATGTTCATTTAATGTGTCGCGAGATATTAATGTGATGAACGAGTATACGATGTGATATGATGACTTAGTGCGATATGTCATTATATGGATTCGAGTCGATTTGTGATGGTTGATACCTTTGTAGGTCCCCTGATATGAGATTGACATGGTTGTGACCTGAGGATTGGTATATATTTATTTATGGATAATGATTGCATAATAAGTGATATGCCGTACGAGACTTAGATCCATACCCCGATATTGTATAGGTTGATAGAATCCCTATTCGTTAATGCCGATGTACGTTAGATTACCATACGCGATGGCTTTTACCTATTGATTTATCTATACCCTTGATTAGAGGATGTCGTACGATGGATTGCACCGTACGCGATGTTGTGAGGCTAGATGCCGATTGATAGATTCACCGACTCGGTCTTGTTGATATGTATACCCTATAGCATTTGATTCATTATATGCATTATGCTGCATTCATGCTATTCTCATTGCATTTCTTATACCTGTGCTAGTACACCTACACCATTATCGATGATGCGTATGTTACACATACACAGATTTGCCGGCTCACACACTTCTTCATCGATAATTGCTATGTCACTTACACAGTAGAATTGCTACATCATGCTATGATATACTGCCATGTTCATATCGCTGAGCTAGGTTGCATGATATACTGACATGTACACCCGCATACTCTGCTACAGCTACATGTACATCATGCCTACATATAGACATGTGATATTGAGACATTGCTTATTGTGCTTATGAGATGAATCATACGTACCTGCTTACATGTAGATACTTAAACCTTGCTACAATTACATGTACACTTCATAAGATGCTGCACTTGATTTCGGAGGATTTGGGAACCGCAAGATATATTTTTAAAGCTGGATTCATTTAAAAGAGCGGTTTTCCCTTTATATGCTCATATTGCTGTTTTATATTGCATATATCAGTTTCTCATGGATTTTTCGAATGGAGATATGGATTTCATGTGATTATGGATTTGAAAACCGTGGGGGTATTTCAAGAAACTATATATCTGTTTGAAAACCCGATTTCTCTTGATATGATATTTTGATGCGTCCATTGATCAGTCGAAAATAATGTATTTTTAACACGGCAATTTCCCTATCATTTGCGCTCATTTAGAAGTGTTCGGCATTCATATTTCACATATTAGCAAATCAGTCCTTAAATATCAGATTGCATGTGTTAGACTCTAAAACCGGCACAATAAAGGAAATTGACTGCATTTCATGGCATCGCATCATCTCTGTATTTGCGCAACACTTGTGTCGAGATTTGTGCAGGAAATTGCAGGAGCAAAGCCAAAAGAGCTGATCAAAAATACGCCAACTCAATGATTTCAGATCTGGTAGCAATCCAAAAGGAAATATAAAAATCAACATATCAAATAAAGGCCCACAATTCAGCCCAAAATAGCACAAGAAATTCCAAGCTATGAAGCCCCAAAAGAGCCGCGGAACCGCGGCGGGAGCCGGCTTGAGCCGCGGTTCCGCGGCGGTTTAGTCAGATCATCATGCCATTTTTAGTGCGTTATTCCTATCTCAGTGGCCACAGCTCAGAATGATATGTCAAATTCCAGAATTCTCTCGAAGTTTCTGTCAGATCAGCAAAGATCATTAATTAAGCTAATCATAATTAAGCTCCTAACTAACCTCTTCTAGAAGCTCCCTCCTAACTAATCACATCTAGAAGCTTCTCCTCAACAACCTTTTGGAGGGAAATTCAAATTTCATCTAACAAACTTTTGGAGGGAAACTTAAAATTCAAATCCTAAATCTAGGATTTTGATGGCTATAAATAGGAACCTAGATCTAAGGGTTGGGGGAGAGTTCATTAGTTCATCATTAGTTCAATAATCTTTAGTCTTCTTCATCTTCTTCCACAAGTCTAGTGACAAGGCTTGTGCGAAACCCTAACCCTAATTCCATTCCAAATTCAAGATCTTGAGTACCAATCAAGCAAGAAGCCTTCAACCTTTTAGGAGCCGAGCCGATCTTCAATCGGGCAAGTGATCCAAGCCGATCCGCGACCCACGGAGACGAGCGAAGCCAAATCGACGATCGAGTTCTTCCTCTTGTAGTTCTTGAGCGAATGTAATGAAATTGTTGATATAAATAAAAGGTGAAATTCTTTAATCTTGCTTTCTTTTAATTCTTGCATAATGATTAGATCTCAATTTGTGATTGTGGTTCTTGTTGAGATGTTTGAGTAAAACTCCGCTCATAAAGGAGTCGAGACGATCAATAGAATGATGATGTAACAAATCTTAATACGATTCTTGAGTCCTACGAGCTTTGTAAATCCTAGCAAGTTCAAGAATCGATGACCTAGTTTCGTTGCGATGCTTTCTTGATTGTGATCGCTCGAAATTAGAGATCTACGATCGTTTCTTGAATTTACTAGAGGCTAGAATGTGAATGATATCGACGAAAGAACAAGGGATAAGATGAAACCCTAGTTTCATAAGAAATCTCTAATTCTCGATCGATCATCATCGATCTAGTATCAATTCATCGAAGGATAAGAATACGAAATTGTAAGATTACATCACATCTATAGATCCGATCGATTCCTACGAGCCTCATTTAGATTCTTGATATTTGGTTTGGAAAAATCATCAAATGATCAATTCTTGATTCTATCTTTTTCTTGTTATTAGATCTAGATTTTCTAATTCTTGAACTTCAACTATAAATCATGAATTGTTTGTTTCTTTTTCTTTAAAGTTTCAATTCATCTAATTCAAAAGACGAACTATTACACTGTCCCTGTGGACGATCCGCACTCACTTACAATCTACATCCGACACCGTAATTGATTGCGGTCAAATATTTTTGGTTGTGATTTCTATACAATTTCCAACATACACAAACAGAAAACAAATCAATCAAATGGCGCCGTTGCCGGGGATAGTGCGCTAATTGTTCGTATTTTGAAATTTGAGTTGAAAAATTTATTTCATCTAAATTTTTTAGATCTAAATTCGTGCAAACACTAATACGAGTTATTGTGATTTCTTGCGAGGAAATCTGGAATCATTGGAGCTGTGTAAAATTTTTTTGAAAATTCCAAAGAGCTCAGGAGACAATTAGGAACAGTACCAAAAATTGCAGTGCAGTGATCACCTCAAGGGACCGCGATTCCACAGCATTAGCACTCATTTGCGGCGGTTCCGCCACGTGCTGACGTCATCCCTGCACCAAAATTTCTCAGGTATCATCTAACTTTCTTATCTTCTCCCTCATCTGCTCCAATTAACAATTTCTTGCAGTTTCTTTGCAAATAATCGCAGCGCGCAAAAAGCAAAATAAAATTTGTGCGTGTTTTGATTCTTGGTTGTTTGCATAATTAATACGGAAAATTAAGGGGCACGACCAAATCCAGATTAGGTGGGGAGTTCATTACCCTTCCTAAGCCCCAAAAATCACAAACTTGCATCCGCATTTACCCTCATTAATTAAAAGAAATCTAGAGATGACTCTAAGGACCGTCGCGCTCAATTAGGACAAGAGAAGGCCGTGGGTAATTCATTGCTTATCCGCGTTTTCTTGTGGTGTCTAAGGCGAGTGTGTCTAAGGCTAGTGGTTTTTAATTAGGCCCACTACTTACGTAGTGGAGTACCTTCCCACTTACCTGGCACTTATCCGGCCACAGGGGGACAAAAAGGCAGTGGAGGATTCTATCCTGCGACTTGTCTTTTGGCAGTTAGGAGCGGTCTAGAGCCGGACCTAGGTGACCACTAGATTCTAGGGTTTTTGTGTGTTGCATTTGTTGTGTTGCATCATATTTTCAAAAATCCGTATCTTTTCAAAACAAACACCGCATTCACTTCATTTCCCTTAATTATAAATTCACGCTGCCACTTGTACTAACCCTTTTTAGTGCAAGATAGGCTGGACAACGGGATTCTAGTGCCTGTTTAGTCCGCGTCCCCCGATAAACCCTAAAGTCGGTATTTCTACATTTACCTTTTCTTTACCCACAACCACACCTACTCCGATGGATCCACCTCCATCGAACTTCTTTTTCACTACCCTGCCGCCATCCGTTGGTGCGCAGAATTCACCTCGCATCTCTCTCCAAGAGAGATGTTATCCTACACGAGGCCCACTTTCCACCTGTCTTTCCATTCCACCAGCCAATGGGGAAAATTTTCAAATAAAATCCCAATACATCAACCTTCTACCAAAATTTCACGGTCTCGAGTCTGAAGACGCATACGTGTTTATCACGAAATTTGAAAATGTATGCACAATGATTGGTACTTCACAGCTTTCTGTGGATGCTTTCCGTCTACGTCTTCTCCCATTCACCTTGTGCGATTTAGCCGAGAAGTGGCTATATAACACTACCGCACATTCCATTTCAAATTGGGACGAATTCGTCAAAGCATTCCTGAAGAAATTCTACCCACATCAAAAGACAGCTCGAGTCCGTAGCGAAATCAATCAATTCACCCAGCTTCCAAGTGAAACATTTTCAAAATGTCTTGAACGTTTCAAGGATCTGTTAGTCCAATGTACACATCACGGCATCCCAAGATGGGAACTGTGCCGAATCATTTATGAGGGCATTACTCCTTACACAAGACAGACCCTTGAATCCATGTGTCAAAGGAATTTTATGACCAAAGATGATGGGGAAGCCTGGAACTTTCTAGAAGATTTCGCTGAAAAATCTTTACAGTGGGAGGGTGTGAGTCAATCGTCTAGAGAAGGCAATGATATGTCCATAGGAGTTAGAGCTGACATTTCAGCTATGCAAAAGAAACTTGAGACTATGGAAAACAAATTTTTAGCCGCCCTAAGTCAAATATCACTCTCCAAAACTGTATGTGGCTGCTGTTCTGATCCGTCTCACTTGACGGAAGAGTGTCCGTTTCAAGGTCATGAGCATACCAATGCCGCATTTCAAAGACCTAGAAACGATCCATCTTCCTCCACATATGATCAGGGTTGGAGGAATCACCCTAACTTTGCTTGGAACCAATCACAATCTCAAAACACGGTTCTAACCCAACACAATTTCCAAAGGGTCCCTCCACCACAACAGCAGCCACCACTTCAATTGAGTCAGCACCCCTTTCAAGCACAAAACTTTCAAAATCCGGTCAAAACTTTTGCACCATCTAGTCCTTTGCTATTGACCGGTACAGATAATACCTCTGCACTAGCACAAACCTTGGATACTTTCATGAAACAATCCATCCAAGGGACGGCAAGTTTGCAATCTTCCATCGAGAATGTGATGAAGATCATTGTCTCTCAAAATGATAATATCAAATCGATGGAAGCACAAATTGCACAACTAAAAGCCGAAATGAGTGCAAGAGAGAAAGGGAAACTTCCAGCTCAACCTGTGCCCAATCCTGGCTATTCACATCTTGTGAATGCAACCACGTTGAGATCTGGAAGAGGGCTTGACCATCACCTTGGGGAAGAGTTTGATACTGATAAATCAATCAATAATACCCCGGCTGAGACCTTTCCTCACACACACCCTTCTTGTTCTGATCCTTGTTCTTCTACCCCACCACCTTCTTGCGAGCCTATTCTTCGTTTCCCACAAGGCTCGCCACCTCAGTCCACCTCTTTTACCCCTCCACGGACGATCCCCACTTCTATTTTGGGATCGGTTCCACAAACACTTCCTTCTCCTATGATGGACCCAGCGCTTATTGCTAAAACACCTTATCCGAATCGGTTAAGGGCTAACACACCGAGTTCACATATGGAGAAGATCATGAACATGTTTAAGGAAGTTAACATCAATATCCCTCTCCTAGATGCTATTCAACAAGTTCCGTCCTATGCAAAAACCCTTAAGAACTTGTGCACTAGGAAGAGGAAGACTCAAGTACCTAAAAAAATCTTCATGTCAAGTACTGTAGACACGGCTTTTCCCCAACAATTACCACGAAAACGTAAGGACCCTGGTTGTCCTACTATTTCCATTTCTATTGGGGAGAAACACATCAACCGTGCGTTACTTGACCTTGGCGCTAGTGTTAACTTACTTCCTTACTCGGTATACGAGCAACTAGGTATCGGAGTGTTAAAGCCCTCGAGCATAACTCTCCAGATGGCTGACCGATCAATCACTAAATCTAGGGGTGAACTGGAGGATGTGTTAATAAAAATCGGGGAATTTATATTCCCTGTGGATTTTATTGTAATTGATACACAGCCTGTAGCGAACCCACGGAATCAAATTCCGGTGATTTTAGGTCGCCCCTTTTTGGCCACTTCCTATGCTATTATCAACTGTCGTAATGGTTCTATGACCCTATCTTTCGGGAATAGGTCAATAGAACTAAACATTTACAAGTTGGGAAGTATACCCTCCGAACCTACTGCTCAGGTCTGTTCTATCGACTTAATGGATGTCGACAGCAGCGAATTTGATGATCCTCCTGATACCGATCTTGACTCTTTTCATATGTTATTGTTTGACCCAACTATGTACCATACACATACGGACTCTTCCACCGAGATGTCCGGGTCAACAATTAACACTGATTATGAACTGCTTTTAGAGTCTGAAGATCACCCCGCACTTTGTGATGACATTATTCATCGGGGTATTGATGGAACTTTCGAGGAAATCTTCGCTGATGAACTCGCATTTTTAAATGACACGGGTGTTGAGATGAATCATCTTCCAATCAATGAAATTGAACCTCCACCCTTTCTTTTGAACTGTATAAAGAATGTGAGCAATCCATCACATTCACTGTATCGTCTCTCCAATATGAGACGCACACACATTCTATTCCACCACTTAACCTTTCCCCACTTCTTCTTCCACCAACCAGAGCACTGCATTGATAAAATTTTTGAATGGTTGGTGTTAACTTTCGGTCTTTGCAAAGCTTGGCATCGACCACTAATTTTTGACCCCCTCTTATGATTTTCAAAGATTAACATTGCATAACTCAAGTTTGGGGGGGAGCATTTTTTCTGGCTCTTGGAAAGAAAATTTTTACAAAATGATGAGCCAAAAATAAGTTTGGGGGAGGTTCTTCACTTAAATATTTTGCCCCCACTAATAAATTCCTCCCAAGCTTACAGGTTTTTCAAGATTTAGCTGAAGGCAACAGTGAGGACACTGTTGAAAACAAGTTTGGGGGAGGTTTGTGCTTATTTTCGCATCATTTGCATCATACTTTGCATAAGCACAAAATATTTTTGAAAACCTATAAAAATTTAAAAAATTTCAAAACTATAAAAACATTTTTTGTACATAAGATAATAAAAGTTTAGATAATGAATAATTACATCCATGAGATTAGAAAAATTTAAGAAAACTAAGAAAATTAGAAGTTTTCTTATACGAACTAGTAATAAGTAGTTATGAGCCGTTGTCCCAAGGGTTAGTAAGATGAAAGACGTCACTAATCTGAGGATAAAACTAAGTCTGAAAAATAGTTTCTATTCTGGAAGCAAAACATTTTGAACGTTGATACCCTGCTATTTGCACTTACACACGTCTTGAAGCCCGGGATAGTAGAGGATACCTTGAAATGCTCTTGTCTTAAAGCCGATGTATGAAGGAAATAAAAAAAAAGGTGAAAATATATATATATATATATATATATATATAAAGTGGTGAGAAAAATGAACACTGGTTTTGTTATCATCGAGGGCAATAAAAAAATATATAGCGAGGGTGCTTCTTCATCTAGTGCCCTAAGGCCAACTGGTCTGGGAGTCATACTATGCCTAAGGTGGTGCAAGACGAGGAAAATACACCAAATAAGCAAGCACATGAGTAATCGGTCGGTTAGTACCTCAAGAAGTATTAACGGTCGCATGAAAGTGTGTGAGCAATCTCATATAAATATTCATTAATTAAAAAGTACTGAGGCTGATGGGCAAGAGTATGATAGCTTGAATTGAATTCTCCGGGTGTAGGGATGTCCTTTACACACACGCAGGGTTATATGATCGATGTTTGGAAGAAAGATAGGAATGAAGAATAAGATGATGTTTTATTGAGGGAGGACGTGATTTCTGACATCTTTTCATGACCATTAAGATAGGGCTCATGACAACCGAAAAGCTAGCTTAGTTGGAAACCCTAATTTTCAAAGTTTTTCTTTTACAATTCTTGTCTTTAAATGTAATATTCATGATCTTTCTTTTATTATTGGATTTTGTAGGTGAAATCCGCTGAAAACCCTCAGGAGACAACACTCCTCCTACTAGGGACACCTAGAGGTTTAAAGGCTTGTTGCACGTGCTCAGTGCAATCGTGTTGCCTACGAAAGTGTGCTAGTTAGTTTTTCTCTTTCTTTATTTTCTCCTTCTTTTTAATAAAACAGTTCGCTCGAGACGATCGAAATCAAGTTTGGGGGAATTTGATCAGTCGAAAATAATGTATTTTTAACACGGCAATTTCCCTATCATTTGCGCTCATTTAGAAGTGTTCGGCATTCATATTTCACATATTAGCAAATCAGTCCTGAAATATCAGATTGCATGTGTTAGACTCTAAAACCGGCACTATAAAGGAAATTGACTGCATTTCATGGCATCGCATCATCTCTGTATTTGCGCAATACTTGTGTCGAGATTTGTGCAGGAAATTGCAGGAGCAAAGCCAAAAGATCTGATCAAAAATACGCCAACTCAATGATTTCAGATCTGGCAGCAATCCAAAAGAAAATATAAAAACCAACATATCAAATAAAGGCCCACAATTCAGCCCAAAACAGCACAAGAAATTCCAAGCCATGAAGCCCCAAAAGAGCCGCGGAACCGCGGCGGGAGCCGGCTTGAGCCGCGGTTCCGCGGCGGTTTAGTCAGATCATCATGCCATTTTTAGTGCGTTATTCTTATCTCAGTGGCCACAGCTCAGAATGATATGTCAAATTCCAGAATTCTCTCGAAATTTCTGCCAGATCAGCAAAGATCATTAATTAAGCTAATCATAATTAAGCTTCTAACTAATCTCTTCTAGAAGCTCCCTCCTAACTAATCACATCTAGAAGCTTCTCCTCAACAACTTTTTGGAGGGAAATTCAAATTTCATCTAACAGACTTTTGGAGGGAAACTTAAAATTCAAATCCTAGATCTAGGATTTTGATGGCTAAAAATAGGAACCTAGATCTAAGGGTTGGGGGAGAGTTCATTAGTTCATCATTAGTTCAATAATCTTTAGTCTTCTTCATCTTCTTCCACAAGTCTAGTGACAAGGCTTGTGCGAAACCCTAACCCTAATTCCACTCCAAATTCAAGATCTTGAGTACCAATCAAGCAAGAAGCCTTCAACCTTTTAGGAGCCGAGCCGATCTTCAATCGGGCAAGTGATCCAAGCCGATCCGCGACCCACGGAGACGAGTGAAGCCAAATCGACGATCGAGTTCTTCCTCTTGTAGTTCTTGAGCGAATGTAATGAAATTGTTGATATAAATAAAATGTGAAATTCTTTAATCTTGCTTTCTTTTAATTCTTGCATAATGATTATATCTCAATTTGTGATTGTGGTTCTTGTTGAGATGTTTGAGTAAAACTCCGCTCGTAAAAGAGTCGAGACGATCAATAGAATGATGATGTAACAAATCTTAATACGATTCTTGAGTCCTACGAGCTTTGTAAACCCTAGCAAGTTCAAGAATCGATGACCTAGTTTCGTTGCGATGCTTTCTTGATTGTGATCGCTCGAAATTAGAGATCTACGATCGTTTCTTGAATTTACTAGAGGCTAGAATGTGAATGATATCGACAAAAGAACAAGGGATAAGATGAAACCCTAGTTTCATAAGAAATCCCTAATTCTCGATCGATCATCATCGATCTAGTATCAATTCATTGAAGGATAAGAAAACGAAATTGTAAGATTACATCACATCTATAGATCCGATCGATTCCTACGAGCCTCATTTAGATTCTTGATATTTGGTTTGGAAAAATCATCAAACGATCAATTCTTGATTCTATCTTTTTCTTGTTATTAGATCTAGATTTTCTAATTCTTGAACTTCAACTATAAATCATGAATTGTTTGTTTCTTTTTCTTTAAAGTTTCAATTCATCTAATTCAAAAGACGAACTATTACACTGTCCCTGTGGACGATCCGCACTCACTTACAATCTACATCCGACACCGTAATTGATTGCGGTCAAATATTTTTGGTTGTGATTTCTATACAATTTCCAACATACACAAACAGAAAACAATTCAATCATCCATCATGAGATTTCTCGGTTCTGAGATTTGTGATATATACCCGATGCGAGGAGTAAGTGGGCCGTGTGCGGGTACATGGTGGAGCCCGGTATGGTTCCCCTCGGCAAGATGTTCGTGGTACAGACGATGAGCCTGGAAGGTGGGCAAGTACCTACCGGTGATAGTATTTGGACTCGGCGGTTATCGTGGGGATACCGACCGGAGTAATGTACGGACGTGACGTCAGGGCCTGTCGTGGTGACAGCGCCTGAGCTATGAGGATTTACATGTCGATGCTAGACACGGGTATTCATGATGTTTCGGATGTCGGTGATAGACACCCAGGTTTCCATGATTTGATGTGGCATTGATGGACACACATTCTATGATATCCTCATATTTACCTGCATATGCTTTTATGATATTTACATGCAGGAGTTGTTGTGTCAGTGGTTGACACGTGGACGAGATCCACTGCATATATGCATTGATTTTATTGTTGGACGAGATCCACCTGCATACATGCATTGATTCATTGTTGGATGATATACACTTGTTGTTAGGCATTTATCTTGTGTTGGCACATATACAGATTTGGTCACCCTAGATATCATAGTATTACCTTTATGATATAGTTGACCTAGGAATCGTTGTTTATTTCGTTTTCTACCTGTTGATGTTTTCTACTCACGAGTTGGTAACTCACCCCCGTTGTGCCTCAGTTCTTGCAGGTTGTCCGTTCGGATCAGTAACAGCATTGCTGGCACACAGCTTGCTTTCGGGTGTTGTACTTTGGTAGGTGGTACATGTTGGATCGTGCCCCTCGTATACTTGTTATTCATATTGTATCTAGTCACTCCATCAATTCAGAAACTAGAAATTTTTATGAAAACCAAGGAGGTGTTCCGTTTGGGATGCTTTCATTATATTCTTTGTTGTACCAGTTTTCGGGGCTAGTTTTTACAAAGGAGGTTCTGCCGAAATTTTTATGAAAACCAAGAAAAAGAGTTAAGTGAAGTTTTAAGGATTTTTACTTAAGTTTCTAAATGTTGGATCAATGTTTTCTTTACTTACTTCAGTTGTATGGTTTAGATTTCTGGGTTTCGGCTTACTTAGGTTACGTTACGCTTGTAGACGTTGCGTAATTTAAGTGCCGGTCACGAGCTAATATTTTTGGGTCGTGACAGAAGTGAAACAATCTCCTTTAATAAAATGAGTAGGTCACTCGGCACTTCATGAACCCGGTAGTTTGTTCACACCACCTTGGGTCTATCCTAAGTGCAAGAAACAGTAAATGAAATAATACAACAGTGGCTACATCCTTAACCCGGATGTGCCCCGTAAAAATAATATTACATCACTTTACAAATTTACATGAATGAAAGAAAAGAAAACACTCTTCTCACATCCCCCGGCTATTCATCCACGATGATCCAATACTCTATATAAACAAACCATCACAGATCACAGATATGTGCAACCCCCACTAATCGACGTATAGCGAGTAGCAGAAGGTTAGCATCATACGTACAAGCACAGAAAATCCGATTAGCCAAGAACTTAGAATTTCGATCGATTAACAAATCCGTGTCTACCCCATGCACAAACCAGTACACAAACAATTCTGGGTAGAAATCATATATGCTAGAAACCATATTTCAAAGAACAAGACCCACAGAAGAAAAATCGACCGAGTCGGAGTTAACTCGGCCGCGGAGCAATGGCCAAACATATTGTTTTTCCGCGGTTCCACGGCGGTATAGAGGAGTTAGGAGCTCTTTTTCTTCTGTGTTCTTAGAAAATCCTGCTTGTATTTTTAAGCCCTCTGAAATAATTTTTTGAAAACTTTTAAAAATCGACAGCAAGCTTGATCTTGAAAAGTGATTTCGGGCAATTTTCCATCGATCAAATTTCTAACTACTTGCTAACTAGCTAGTTAAGATTTAAGTAGGCTCTGATATCATGTAAGTCAATGTCGCGCATACCATATAGTATGTGGAGAGGCGGAATTTGTAAACAACGATTTTTATAGCAAGCAACATCGACCTAAATCCAGGATCTCATCGGAAACCCTAACTAGCATGACTCAAGAAGGTTCTAATCTACTATGAAGTGATTTATATCTTCATGTCCAAGTCTGTCATGCCCCGCTTCCCAGAGTACGCTAAGATAGGCACGTGACAGAGCCAACCATGCTACCTGTAGATAGGAAATATCCCTCCACAGTCACATTACAGCTGTAGAAATATCAAGAACAATAATAACAACTATCTAATACATGTCCATGAGCCAGAATAACGAGTCAAGAATAAAATAATGTGGAAGCTAAAAGATCCAATACAATAAGAAACTGGAATGCACGTCCGATAATGCGGTCTCACATCAGGAATGAAAATACTGAAAGGAAACTAAACTAAACTAATAACAGGTCCTCACTGCTCGGCCTGTTGATCAAGGTACTCCCGGACAGCCTGCGATAAGGGTAAAGGATCTGGGCCATGCAAAACCCAGACGTCAGTGCGTCATAATATCAATAATTCAAGGCAAGCAGGATATGATGAAATATATGCAGACATGAAGTATGAATAGTAACAAGTAAAATGTAATATCAATATAGATCAGTGAACAGGATATAAACATGTGAAGTGCAGTGAGTAGTATAAACTGTGCTATAGGGTGATCTACTCTAAAGTTATTCAAAATCAATGAATGTAATCCTCATCGTAACCCATCGGTCTATGCCCCGTTCATTCCCTACGGGACCACGGTACAATATATAATAGACTGTGAGTCTATGTCCCGTTCATACCCCACTGGACCACAGTAAAGGATGTAATAGCCCTTTGAGTTACGTTCAGTTACAATCTTGATTTCCCCATACCCTCAAGGTTATGTGTGTAAGTCAGGTATTGATAAATCTAAGACTAATGCAAACACAGGATCAAGCAGGTACAGGTTTGTCTGTATAGACAACAGGAAATGTCCGTAGGGACAACAGGTCAATATTGTCGGCATTAGTAACAAGATCAGGTAATATGTCACGCTGTGGTACATCAGGTCATATCAGGTGGTGTACATATATCAAGTCATGTCAAGTAGTGCACAGGTATCAAGTCATGTCAGTAGTAGTGTATCAGGTCATGTCAGGTAGTGCACAAGTATCAAGTGGGTACTCATAATCAAACTGTAATAAGTATGGGTATACAAAATCAAGTATGGAGTACTAATATAACAATAACATGGAATAATGTGATATGGTATGCAAAGAGATATAAATTCAAAGATATGGATGCACAATTATCAATTAGGGTTACATTTATAGTTCCAATACTAATTATGATACACTTTATTAAACATGGGGTGTTAATATCACAGTATTATGTATTAATGTGATCTATGGATGCAATTATATATATTTTAAATGAGATGGATGCAAACGGGTATCCGAAAAACAGTAAAACTGTAAAATGGTAAAGTGGGATGTACAACTAAGCAATATGTGATGTAAATATTCCAGTGGATGCAGTATATGATAGTATAGTATGTAACAAGATAAGTTTTCATGACCTAGATCTAAAATGATATGAATGGATGCAAACGGAACATCGAAAAGTTATAAAACTAAACATGGGGTGCATGATTTTAAATACATGTATGCTATTTATTTAAATAGGTATATAATGAGTTATATAGCATGTAACAAGATTAACTTACCTCAATGGATCAAGAAACGAATGTGTACGGTATGTCCGACGTCGGCAAAATATCGCGACGCACGTACGGCACACGGAACGGGTCCAAGAAACGCACGAGGATGATTACGCAAGCAAGGCACTTCCTCTGGATCGTCGACGTCGATCCCAGCTCCGGCGAACTACGGAAAAAGAAAAATCAAATTTTAAAGAAATAAAGAAAAGAAAGAAAGAAAGCAAGAAAGAAGGAAGGGGAAGAAGAAGAAGAGAAGAGGGATTGCTTACTGAAGTTTGTGTACTGGGTTCACAGAGATAGGTTGTGGTGTTGACGGTGATGAACGGAGCTCCGACGAAGGGGTTGGATTGCTAGGGTTTGGGTTTTGTTTGCTGGGGTTTGGGTGCAGGGATGGTGCAGGGTTCTTGTGAAGGAGAGAGGAGAGAGAAGAGAGGAGAGAAGAAGAAGGAGATGGTGATGGAAAGGGATGATCGGCGACGAGGTGTGCAAGGTGGTGGTGATGGGTTCTGTGGGGTTCTGTGGGTGTGCAGGGTGCAGTGGAGGAAGAAGATGGAGGGAAAGGTGACGAGGAAGAGGAGGCAGGGAGCTTTAAGGTGCAGAGGAGATTGGGTTAGGGTTTGGGGAAGCAGAGGGAAGTTTCTGATGATGGGTTCTCGTGACGGGCTGCTGGGGTTTTTAAAGGAAAATGGAGGAGGAAGTTGAGATATGGGAGGAGAGAGAAATATATGGGGATCTTGTGAAGGGAGGTGACGGGATTCAGTGGGAGGTGACGAGACCTAAAACTACCGCGAGAGGAGAGAGAAAGCGAGGCGAGAGGAGAGAGATAG
This sequence comes from Agapanthus africanus, assembly GCA_030015575.1. Classification (NCBI taxonomy): domain Eukaryota; kingdom Viridiplantae; phylum Streptophyta; class Magnoliopsida; order Asparagales; family Amaryllidaceae; genus Agapanthus; species Agapanthus africanus. The sequence continues at coordinate 434,655,746 of JASDDO010000008.1, read as the reverse complement.
AGCGAGAGCGAGAGGAGAGAGAGAGGAGGAGAAAGAAATTTGGAGTTTTGTGTGGAGAAAGAAAAAGAGATGAGCGCGGGTGAGAGAGAGAGAGAAAGGAAAAATAGAGAAGAGAGAGAGATAGGATCTGTGCTGTTTCCAGAAGTTAGGATTATAAATTAAAAGGATTTTTGTTTGTTAAAAAATTTTAAACGTAAGTATTATATTAAATTAAAATTGGATTTTTAGGTAATTACAAATTTAGTCCAAAATACGCCCGGGTCGGGTCTAAAAATTCAGATTTAAAATATGAAAAATATATGCGACGTCCAAATTTCAAAATGAAAGCTCGGGTAAAGAAAATGCATGCCCCCAAGAACGGATGCACGTACGTGCGCATAGCTATCCAAACACGTCCGTTTCACTGAACGGGACGAGAACAAAATGCGCGGATGTTACCATGGGGTTAGGGGTATCATGCAGGCCATTTTATGTAATTTTAAATTATTTTACGTGACTTAAAATGTTATATGGTAAAAGATACAATGCCAGATAAAATGTCAGTATGCACTAAACATGAAAATGCACAGTCTACATAACAAGTCAGGGTAATTCATAAATATGAATCAAACAGATTCAAGCAAGAGGGTCGGTCGAATGCAATGTAAAATGTAACATATTATTCACACCCAAAACACGATAAATCAGGAAAATACCACAATTAAGGAAATACGAGAACTGGAATTGGTATAAATGAACTAGGTTGTTACATTATACCCAACTACAAAAGAATTTCGTCCTCGAAATTCAAAGAACAAGAAAGGATAAACAATCAAGAAACTACAAGAATAGATGTTGAAACTTCTGTCGGATTTCATCTTCTCGTTCCCAAGTTGATTCTCCATGTGAGCGATTTCCCCAAGAGACAAGCACGAGAGGGATAACCTTGCTCTTAAGAACTTTTTCTTTTCGATCCACAATCGACATCGGTCGCTCCTCAAAAGTCAAATCTTCTCGTACAGTCAGCTCCGAATGATCCAGCACGTGTGTTTCATCTCGAATATATTTACGGAGTTGAGATACATGAAACACGTTATGAACATTCGCCAAAGATTGTGGTAAAGCCAATCGATACACCACTTCTCCGACATGCTCCAAAATTTCGAAAGGCCCTATGAATAGAGGACTGAGCTTTCCTCGACTCCCAAAACGAATAACTCCTCTAGTCGGTGATATCTTCAAGAACACCAAATCACCAACCGCAAACTCTAGAGGTCTTCTCGATATATCGGCCCAACTCTTCTGCCGATCTTGTGCTGCTTTCATATAATTCCGGATAGTGTTAACCTTCTCAACTGTTTGCACTACCAAATCTGGTCCCAACAATCTTCGCTCTCCAATATCGTCCCAACAAACAGGTGAACAACACTTGCGACCATATAATGTTTCGAATGGAGCCATCTGAATAGTCGCCTGAAAATTGTTATTGTAAGAAAACTCCACCAAATGTAGGTGATCGTCCCATGAACCCTTGAAGTCTAACATGCAAGCTCTCAACATGTCTTCAAGAGTTTGGATCGTTCTTTCCGACTGGCCATCTGTCTGAGGATGATAAGCTGTGCTAAAGTTCAATCGAGTCCCCAAACTTTCATGTAAGCTCCTCCAGAAGTGTGATAAGAAACGGGTGTCTCGGTCGGACACAATGCTCACCGATACTCCATGCAATCTTACAATCTCCTGTATGTACCGTTCTGCCAATGCTTCCGTTGATTGACCAACTCGAAATGGTATGAAATGAGCCACCTTGGTCAATCGATCAATAATCACCCAAACAGCATTGTTGCTCTTTGGACTTCGCGGTAAAGCTGTCACAAAATCCATGGTTATATGTTCCCACTTCCATTGAGGAATCGGAAGTGGTTGCAATAAACCAGCAACCCTTTGATGTTCAGCCTTAACTTGCTGACACACCAAGCACTTTGCTACAAAGCGGGCAATCTCCTGTTTCATGCCTTCCCACCAAAAATGCTGTCGTAGATCTCGGTACATCTTCGTGCCTCCTGGATGTACGGAATATGCGGAACTGTGTGCCTCCTTCATAACTTCTTCGCGAATATCTCCTTTTGGCACACACAAACGACTACCATATCGCAACAAACCTTATTCATGAATCAATAAGTCCGTTCGAAGTCCAGCTTCAACATGTTCTCGAAACTGTAACTGCGCTGCTTTAATATTCTCGATCAACGACGACTGTACTTGCAGCTGCATCAATTGTCCAGAAGAATGCGGTAGCACGATCTCCAACTCGAATCTCCGAAAGTCTTCAATAAGTTCCTTTTGTGCGGTCAACATCCGAATTGCTGGCAACCGACTAAGCGCATCCGGCACAACATTGACTTTCCCCGGATGGTACTTAAGATCAAGATCGTAGTCAGCCATCAGCTCCAACCATCGACGCTGCCTCATATTAAGCTCTTTCTGTGTGAACACGTACTTTAGGCTTTTGTGATCGGGGAATACTTTAACCCTTTCGCCCAATAAGTAGTGTCTCCAAATTTTCAAAGCGAAAATCACAGCTGCTAGCTCCAAATCATGAGTTGGGTAATTCTTCTTATGGGTCTTCAACTGTCTCGATGCGTAAGCTATAACCTTCCCATGCTGCATCAAAACACATCCCAATCCTTTCCCAGATGCGTCGCTGTGAATCACCAATCCTCCGGAACTGTCCGGTATGGTTAAAATAGGAGCGATTATTAATCTCTGCTTCAACACCTCAAAAGCTGACGCACACTTATCCGTCCACACAAATGGTACTTCTTTGCGCGTAAGCTTGGTCAAAGGCCAGCCAAACGAGCAAAATTCTCCACGAACCTTCTGTAATACCCGGCAAGTCCAAGAAAGCTTCTGATCTCTGCAACGTTCTTCGGAATCGGCCAATCTCGAACTACTGCAATCTTTTCGGGATCAACGGCGATTCCATCTCTAGACACGACATGCCCCAAAAACTTCACTTCTTCAAGCCAAAACTCGCACTTGCTCATCTTTGCATATAATCTTTCTCGCCTCAATGTCTGCAGTGCGATCTTCAAGTGTTCTGCATGCTCTTCAATACTCTTTGAGTAGACCAGAATATCATCAATGAAAACCACTATAAACTGGTTCAAGAATGGTAAAAAGATTCGGTTCATCAAGTCCATAAATATCGCCGGTGCATTCGTTACTCCGAAGGGCATCACTAAATAATCGTAATGTCCATACCGAGTTCGGAACGCCGTCTTGCAAATATCTTCTGATTTAACTCGGACCTGATGATATCCGGATCGCAAATCCAGTTTTGAGAATACCCTTGCGCCACTAAGCTGTTCGAATAATTCTCCAATGCGAGGGATCGGGTACTTGTTCTTAATAGTCACCCGGTTTAATTCTCGTAATCGATGCACATCCTCCTTGTGCCATCTTTCTTCTTGATTAGAAGAACTGGATCTCCCCAAGGTGAGTTACTGCTGCGAATCCAACCCTTCTCAAGTAATTCAGCAACCTGCTTCTTGACTTCTTCCAACCCCACTGGTGCCATTGGATAGTACGCCTTAGAGATTGGCGCTGCACCAGGAATAAGATCGATTACGAACTCCACATCTCGTTTTGGCGGTAAACCGAGATGTCTTCGAACACGTCCATGAACTCTTGAACTACAGCTGGCGCTTCTTCCTTATCAACTTCCATAGACGAAAGAACATTATTTGTCGGCCTAGCCCTAAACTCGACTAGCCCGACAGAACTGCTTCCTCCAGTAAAGATAAACTCCGGATGTCCAAGAATCTGGAAAATCACTTTCTTTACCCTACAATCAATGTGAGCGTGGAATGTGCCAAGAAAATCCATTCCCAAGACAACTTCATAACTGCCGATATCAATCACCAAGAAATCCGCAAACAGCTCCCGTCCGCAAACAACAACAGAACAATCCTTACATTCTCTATTAGCTATGATCTTCCCATTCCCGGTGTGTATGTCCCAACAACTAGATAATGTCGTGCAAGGAATCGAGTGTGTAGCAATAAACTTGGACGACATAAAACAATGGGATGCACCAGAATCGAATAACGCTAATGCGGGAAAACCATGAACAAATAGAATACCTGAAACAACTTCTTCTGAAACCTTAGCTTCTTCAGCCGTCAGGGTAAATGCTTGAGCTTGATTGGGTCCCTTAGTCAACTGCTTCTATCCCTGAAACTACTTCTGCGGTGGTCTCTGAACATCATCCTTAAGACGAAGCTTCGACGGACAAATATCAACGGTATGATCCGCTGATCCACAAACAAGGCAAAGTTCAAGTCTCTTTCGACAATCTTTCCAGAAATGATTCGATCTTTGGCAGAAGTAGCAAAATGCTCTTCCTTTCTGCACGGTTGTGACGGGCTTCTTCATAGGTACAACACCATGCCTATTCACCGGAATACCTCTGCGTGTATGCGCTTGGTTTGGTGTAAACGCTGGCTTTCGTACTGCCACTGCCTGCTGCTGCGTACCCCCAGTTTTCATAGATAGGCTCTGCTGCTCTCGGGCCGCTGTAAGCACTTGTGAGAAAGTGGTCAAACCCAGAGATATAATATGCCTCTGGATGTCCACATCCAAACTGCGCATGAACCTCCTTGCCCTATCAGCATCGTTGGCAACCAAAGGTCCAGCGAATCTACTGAGCCGTGTCCACTCAGCCGTATGTACATCCATGGGTACGCCATTCTGCTTCAAACTAATAAACTTATCTTCCATTTCTTCCCGTGCAGTCTGCGGGAGGAACTTCTCCAAGAAACTCTTCGAAAAATCCGCCCAACTGATCGGCTTAGGCAAGCGGGTCTCTTCCACAAGCTACCATTCACGGGCATAGTCCACCAACTGGATGCATACCACATCCACTCTCTTGTCCTCTGGAATCTGTGCCGCAATAAGCAAATTCTCCGTATCGACTAGCCACTGCTCTGCTGACAACGGCTCCTCCAGACCAGTGAAAACGGACGGACCAAGTCTTCTGAAATCCACCACGGTACCCACACGCTCAACTGGTCTAGCCACAACATTGTTTACGGACTGCTGGACGGTCCTCAAACCTTCCTGAAAAGTTTCGGCTTGCTGCTGGTTCAGCTCGGTCTGCCGTTTCTGGTTCTCCAGCATCCCACGAATTACTCCAAGCAAAGCGGCTTCATCAACACGCCTCTGGTATGTTTTTAGATTTCTGCCTGCCATGTTCCTGAAACCAAAACACCGAAAGGATTAGTATGATAACAAGATTCAAACTATAGATCAAGGATAGGGATCAAGACTAGAACTCCAAGTTACTCAAATAGAGTACTGCATTGTAACCATGCCGCGGTTCATACCTACATTCACATAACTCTACCCAAGTCACCTAAATTCTAGAGATAAACAATAGGAAACCAAAGTTTCAAGTGGAGATGCAAAGATATTTGCATGTCGTCAAGGTAAGAATCAGGAGGAGGTTAAGATTCAAAAATGGTAAGATGGTAAAGTGACAGGACATGTTCCTAATCACGAGTATTCTGATTCGTGTATTGGGTCCAATACCCAACTACAAAAGAATCAAACCCGATTAACCTAAATCCTATGGCTCTGATACCAAACAAACCCTGTCACGCCCCCCTTCCCATAGTACGCTCAGATAGGCACGTGACAGAGCCAACCATGCTACCTGTGGATAGGAAATATCCCTCCACAGTCACATTACGGCTGTAGAGATATCAAGAACAATAATAAACAACTATCTAATACATGTCCATGAGCCAGAATAACGAGTCAAGAATATAATAATGCGGAAGCTAAAAGATCCAATACAATAATAAATTGGAATGTATGTCCCATAATGCGGGTTCACATCAGGAATGAAAATACTAAAAGGAAACTAAACTAAACTAATAACAGGTCCTCACTGCTCGGCCTGTTGATCAAAATACTCCTAAACAGCCTGCGATAAGGGTAAGGGATCTAGGCCATGCAAAACCCAGACGTCAGTACGTCATAATATCAATAATTCAAGGCAAGCAGGATATGATGAAATATATGCAGACATGAAGTATGAACAGTAACAAGTAAAATGTAACATGAATATAGATCAGTGAACGGGATATAAACAGGTGAAGTGCAGTGAGTAGTCTAAACTGTGCTATAGGGTGATCTACTCTAAAGTTATTCGAAATCAATGAATGCAATCCACATCGTAACCCATCGGTCTATGTCCCGTTCATTCCCCACGGGACCATGGTACAAAATATAATAGACTGTGAGTCTATGTCCCGTTCATACCCCACGAGACCACGGTACAGGATGTAATAGCCCTTTGAGTTACGTTCAGTTACAATCTTGATTTCCCCATACCCCCAAGGTTATGTGTGTAAGTCAGGTATTGATAAATCTGAGACTAATGCCAACACAGGATCAAGCAGGTACAGGTTTGTCTGTATAGACAACAGGAAATGTCCGTAGGGACAACAGGTCAAGATTGTCGGCATTAGTAACAAGATCAGGTAATATATCACGCTGTGGTACATCAGGTCATGTCAGATGGTGTACATGTATCAAGTCATGTCAAGTAGTGCACAGGTATCAAGTCATGTCAGTAGTAGTGTATCAGGTCATGTCAGGTAGTGCACAAGTATCAAGTGGGTACTCATAATCAAACCGTAATAAGTATGGGTACAAAAAATCAAGTATGGAATACTAATATAATAATAAAATGGAATAATGTGATATGGTATGCAAATAGATATAAATTCAAAGATATGGATGCACAATTATCGATTAGGGTTACATTTATAGTTCCAATACTAATTATGATGCACTTTATTAAACATGGGGTGTTAATATCACAGTATTATATATTAATGTGATCTATGGATGCAATTATATATATTTTAAATGAGATGGATGCAAATGGGTATCCGAAAAACAGTAAAACTGTAAAATGGTAAAGTGGGATGTACAACTAAGCAATATGTGATGTAAATATTCCAGTGGATGCAGTATATGATAGTATAGTATGTAACAAGATAAATTTTCATGACCTAGATCTAAAATGATATGAATGGATGCAAACAGAACATCGAAAAGTTATAAAACTAAACATGGGGTGCATGATTTTAAATACATGTATGATATTTATTTAAATAGGTATATAATGAGTTATATATCATGTAGCAAGATTAACTTGCCTCGACGGATCAAGAAACGGATGTGTACGGTACGTCCGACGTCGGCAAAATGTCGCGACGCACGTACGGCACACGGAACGTGTCCAAGAAACGCACGAGGGTGATCACGCAAGCAATGCACTTCCTCTGGATCGTCGACGTCGATCCCGGCTCCGGCGAACTACGGCAACAGAGAAATCAAATCTTTAAAGAAATAAAGAAAAGAAAGAAAGAAAGCAAGAAAGAAGGAAGGGGAAGAAGAAGAAGAGAAGAGGGATTGCTCACTGAAGTTTGTGTACTGGGTTCGCAGAGATAGGTTGTGGTGTTGACGGTGATGAACGGAGCTCCGACGAAGGGGTTGGATTGCTAGGGTTTGGGTTTTGTTTGCTGGGGTTTGGGTGCAGGGATGGTGCAGGGTTCTTGTGAAGGAGAGAGGAGAGGGGAGGAAGGAGATGGTGATAGCAAGGGATGATCGGCGACGAGGTGTGCAAGGTGGTGATGATGGGTTCTGTGGGTGTGCAGGGTGCAGTGGAGGAAGAAGATGGAGGGAAAGGTGACGAGGAGGAGGAGGCAGGGAGCTTTAGGGTGCAGAGGAGATTGGGTTAGGGTTTGAGGAGGCAGAGGGAAGTTTTTGATGATGGGTTCTCGTGGCGGGCTGCTGGGGTTTTTAAAAGAAAATGGAGGAGGAAGTTGAGATATGGGAGGAGAGAGAAATATATGGGGATCTTGTGAAGGGAGGTGACGGGATTCAGTGGGAGGTGACGAGACCTAAAACTACCGTGAGAGGAGAGAGAAAGCGAGGCGAGAGGAGAAAGATAGAGCGAGAGCGAGAGGAGAGAGAGAGAGGAGGAGAAAGAAATTTGGAGTTTTGTGGGGAGAAAGAAAGAGAGAAGAGCGTGGGTAAGAGAGAGAGAAAGGAAAAATAGAGAAGAGAGAGAGATAGGATCTGTGCTGTTTCCAGAAGTTAGGATTATAAATTAAAAGGATTTTTGTTTGTTAATAAAATTTTAAACGTAAGTATTATATTAAATTAAAATTGGATTTTCAGGTAATTACAAATTTAGTCCAAAATACGCCCGGGTCGGGTCTAAAAATTCGGATTTATAATATGAAGAATATATGCGACGTCCAAATTTCAAAATGAAAGCTCGGGTAGCGAAAATGCATACCCCCAAGAACGAATGCACGTACGTGCGCATAGCCATCCAAACACGTCCGTTTCACTGAACGGGACGAGAACAAGATGCGCGGATGCTACCACGGGGTTAGGAGTACCATGCAGGCCATGTTATGTAATTTTAAATTATTTTACGTGACTTAAAATGTTATATGGTAAAAGATACAATGTCAGATAAAATGTCAGTATGCACTAAACATGAAAATGCACAGTCTACGTAACAAGTCAGAGTAATTCATAAATATGAATCAAACAGGTTCAAGCAAGCGGGTCGGTCGAATGCAATATAAAATGTAACATACTATTCACACCCAAAATACGATAAATCAGGAAAATACCACAATTAAGGAAATACGAGAACTGGAATTGATATAAATGAACTAGGTTGTTACAAAGTCGTTCGGGTCTTCTTATCCTTTTCTTAAGCTTCTCGAGTGTATGGATTGAGCTTGGTGATCGGCCTTTTTGCGTCAAAGAAGATCCACCCGAGAGTTTGTAGTTCAAGCTCTAACATCTAAAATGAGGTAACTAAAATACCTAGTATGCTAATCTAGATAGCTTAGGAGATATAGAGAATTATTATGGATTAATTTGTCTCAAATCCCCTAAGTTTCTCAACTCATGAGAGTGTTTGGGGTTGAGGGAGAAGAAGAGAGCCAAGGAGGAGTGTGTTCAAGAGCTCATGAGAATGAAGAATGGCTAGCTCCCTTTGATAACTATGAAGCATATCACATTATATATAATCATCACAATCATTCAACCATGCCTCAATAGTCATCATAATCATTCAACCATGCCTTAATAGTCATCACAACCATGTTAGCCATGCTTGAATAATGATGAATGTAACACCTCATACCTCCAACTCATTATCCATTTAAGTAAATGGATTAAATCACAAATGAGGTGTCTTCTTCTAAAAGCACTATTATGAAATTACAAGAATACCCCTCACCGTATATACATACCCGTATTCGTATTCCGAGAAATATGAATACAAAGAGATGAAAATAATCCAATACTATAATACTAGAATGTGGCTTAATCCTAAGCCCGCTAGTATTATCCGTCCAATCAAAAATACGTGTAGCATGTACATGTATATGATCGAAAACCTGACGTAAAACCATACGACCTCTACATCGTTTCGCCTGAACCAAGGAAACCCTCTATGTGGAACTCTAAAGACTCGACAGTACGCTGGCGGTGGGTTTAACCATAAGCACGTCGGTGGCACTAGCTGTACGTAACGGCTACCCAGGTACATGTCGAAAAGAAGGCCGACGAGCAAACTCGTCCGAACTCCTACTTAGCCTGTCCGTGACAATCTCCATGCAGTCCGGTCTATTCGTCTGAGAGTATTGCATGTAAGGTCTAGGGGTGGAAAAAAATGTCAGACCCTTAATAACCAGACAAGTTGTGTCGGTGTGGCTCAAGACCATCCGAGAATCTACGGGTCCAACCACCAGTAATTCTCAATCCGCTATGTCTAGGGACTTATGGTGTTGACCAACCAATCACAGCGCAATATCGACCCCCTATACCGGGAGAGACGAATCCCCAACAGTCACCCATTGCCTCCATATGGCTCGGGACTATACCCAACTAATAGCTGTTTGCATATCTCAGTAGAGCCGTGATAGGGTAGTAATCAAACCACAGCGCTCACATGAGACAGATGACGACCTCAGGTTGACAGACTATCTGCACTCATGTCACCATAGAACTGCTATCTGACGCTCAGTATAATACCATCTAGCCAGCCCACGGCGAGTCCTATCCGGTGTACTCACACCCAGTGTGCACTTATAAACAATCTTAGGTGCACCTCACCAATGGCTTCAGGACCAATTCATCGCCCCTCGTTAGGGTCTAGATATGTATACACTAGTCTACTCTGGAGTATCGATACCTAGTCTCGATACTTTTACGACTATGGACATTTTTAAGGATGCGCCTATTAACTACCCAGCTCGCACAAGTATGATTGCCATCACAACGCTGGTGGTCAGGCAAAGATCCTACGGGCCTTATCAATATGTGTACAAGACATGAAATACAAAGTAAAACATATCACATGTTAAGATAAAGACAAACCAAATAGCGTACTATCATATCGAGTAAGATTGTCATGTACATACATATCCCTAATATCGTATACAATGAAAATCTCTAGAGCATACATATCCAATAAGTGGGGGGCTAATGATTATGATCGCAAGTGGGAATTCCCCAGATTACGACACGTAGCAGGTGACGTATCGTCCACGTAAGCTCGCCAGATTTCTTAGGGCTATAAAGATGGAGTAAGTACGATGTATTGAGGACATTCCTCGCCGTCTCGTCTCTGAGGTATCATCCGACCTTTAGGGCGCTTCCTCTAAGTACATTCCCTAGTCGCCTGGAAACCAGCCAATAGCTTGCCTACGGGCCATCCTACAACCGAGGTTCCTCGGTCTCATCGCTAGACTTCGGGCAGTCACCGAGTTGATCTTTTTCAGCTTCCCTATTCAGCTGAGAGCACGAAGCCTAAGCGCCCCCGTAACGGCTCCGTGTATCTCGCCATAACGAGATCTCCGCCGCTTTACGTCCTGCATCCCATGGTAGCGTATTTCGCCATTAATGGGCATATCCCACCATCAACGCGAACGTGATACATGGGCGTAACAGACGGCGAGAATCTCGCATCGGCTCGCTCCATTGCGATCCCTATATAAACCCCTCCTCCAAATGACTCAGGTATGTCGAACTCATTCCCAAGACAGCGCTACTATGCCCTATTACTCCTCGGTACTTACTTGATCGTCGGAAAGTCCTACGGTGATTTCCCATCCCGGGACTTCCCTTACAGGTAGCTCGGTATCAACAACATCCGACAACCTATTGAAACCCACACACTCAATCCTCACATCGACTCTCAACTGTTCAGCTCTGCTGGCAGCAAAATCAGCAAAGGACAACAACTAAGGGAGATTCTGATCTCCATCAAACTGCGACCGCGGAGGAGCATTTCAATTTCAAAAGAGGGCGATGAGTTAATTGGGGTGTTAAATTTCGGTTAAATACCCTTTCACTCACTATTGGCTTTTTTCACTAAAATATCCTAGTTAACTAGATCCGATTATGGAGAGTGGATGTAGGTGGTACCCTATCCATGAATATATACCGATGTGGATATTTAAGGGACATAGAAACTATTGTCTGTATCGTGTGAGAGGCGGACGAGATAATGAAAAAAAATAATATTGAAAAGACTATTTGCTTCCACCCGTTTGCACTTGCATTTACGAAATCAAACACAGATCCAGATACACCATATAGGTGTTATCATGCTTGGCGGATGCAGATACGAATGTCATTGGATAAGAAATTATTAAAAAAATCGGATGCAATATATGGATATAGAGTGCGGCTTGGATTATTTATATCCACTTACATCCTTGTCGGTTGGTTGAATATCAATTTGATTCCTTTTCCCTGTCCATTTTTCTTGTTTTTCTTTCTCAATCATTTTTGTTCTTTCATAGATGGATCTAAGTAGAAATTCTTCCAATTTAATTATGTTTAAATTGACATTATATATACTCGTACGAATGCAAAATCCTCTGACTCTCTTGAGATAATAACATCATCAAACAATCTATTACAAATTTAAATTAAGATTAAAATTATTGATAAACAAGAGGCCGCTCTTACATATATATTGACAATTTTTCCGAATACCAATGATGCATAAAGAAGCTAAGATTTTCAGTATAACACTGTAGAACAACTGTAACAGATCAAATGAACTCTGAAAATTCTATTTATTGTGTGTTTATGAAACTAAAATGACTCGAAATCGCAGAAGAAATCAAGCTCCAGAAGTTTTGCTCTAAACCCCGATTGAATAGGAATAGGAATGTTGCTTCTATCGAGCCAGACTGCTATAGTATTTGCCTCCAAGACGAGCTGAATATGATTAACAGATAGAGAAGTTAAGTCATTGCCCAAAGAGAGAATTACATGGAATCATTCAAAATAATATAATACTCACCTCACGGTCTGGCATTTTAAATATGAAATCGTCAATAAATATTCTTGTTGTTGAGATGCATGAAACCCTTGTTTTCACAATGAATTTATCACCACTCTGACAATGTGAAGAGAGATGTTTAATTTCACACAAGTTATTCACATAAAAGAACAATGAGGAGATTATAGTTTGAAGCATGACTTACTTCTGAAGGTGAAAACAACTTCAGAGATAAATCTGAAAATGTTATCTTCTCGCCAGTTTGAGCAACTGCATCCAGGTTGACGCCAACCCTTTTAAAGAACTCATGATGACCTTTTGGATGTAAAGAATAAAAAGGAAAATTGTTACTAAAAAGATTAATGCTTTAGGACTTATAAATTTCGTTAAGTATTTATATATGGGTGCTTTACTTACCACGTTCACAATAGCTCGAATAAACAGCATTGTAAAGACCACCATATTGATCAAGTTCATAGTCTTGCACTTGAAGTTCGACTTCAAAACATTGGTCCGTCCTTCATAACCAAAACAAATATATTGAGAAAATAATTAAGAATAAAATTTCTTAAACATAATCTATCATGAAATAGAAGAAAATGTGTACGTGACTGTAGGGGAAGTCTCCACAAATTAACACATGGCCCCCACACCTTGTCTGACCCATTTTATATATGCACTGGCCATATGCCATATTAGTCTGTACAATATTGATAAAAAAATGCAACAAGTTACCTTAAGTTTTCAATGCTAAAATCTAACAATGTCGGATTTTTAGGAGCAGTGATCATCGATGTATAAGCAGCATGAATGTTCCCTCGGTTTCTAATGGTTTGAGCGCTACTGCATCGAAAGTTAGGAAGCTGCCTTGGCATGGCAGCATTTGGTAGCAGCGAGTGGCCGCCGACTACTGCTGACCTCCTCCATTGTCCGACACGTGTAACAAGAGCATCGGAAGGAGCCGCCATGGATTGCATCTTGATGATAGACGATGATGAAGTATCCCTTCTTGCTCCTTTTAGAGAGGTTTAGAAGAAATATCTTGCTGTACTTGATCTCTCATATTGCTATTGATATATATCTAGCTATTTATACAACTTCTTAATGTTAGTTGTGATTTGAAAATGAAGTCAATTCCATGCAACTTACTTGACTTGTCTATTTTCTAATCGTGTTTCACGAACATTAATTTATATATTTCTAAAATAACACCAGAGGTTAGTCTTACACATGCAAAAATATTCCATATTCAAATGCGCACTAACTGTAGGTACGGATCATCATATGTCTATATATATATATATATATATATACACACACACACATTAATTTCACTTGCATACGCATGCATGGTTGGTTGATTAGTAAATGGCCAGCTCTATTTTGCTAAACCCCTTAAAGTTTTGAGCATGTATCACGAGCACACATCTACTTATAATTGAAATGATGCAAAATACTCTAATTAACGCTATGTTTAATGCACATCTGACCAAGTCAAGGCAATATATATGATTGGCTATTTAATCTTTGGGTAAAATCGGGCTCATGACTCTCTCCAGCAGCGGTTTCAATAGACAAGGTTGGTAGTAAAGTGTTAGTAGTTTGAATCTATTGGTAGCATTTGTATGTGGGAAATAGTCCCACATCGGACGGAGAGACGAATACCCAAATCTTTATAACAATTCCCAATATATAAGTAATATCTTGAATAAAGTGGATTATGAGTCAAGTGGGCCTAGTTTCTATAAGGCTTAGTAACATTTATTTACTATTGTCTTTGATGAGGCACTTGGGTTGACTTAGTAACAGAGTTTAACATTTTGAATTTCAGATTCAGAAGGTTGTCTGAACAGAACAGTAACGGTTGTGTCTGTTAGATTATGTCCTTCTCTTCACAGATTTTGCATCGCTTTGTTGTATCTTGGGGTGATTGCCTTCACTGTACTCCCATAGCCTGGGCAATATCACCTTTCGGAAAGTGTATCATACACGCCTCAAAGCTTTTAATTCTGTCTTAACCAAACTAAATTTCAACAATCGAAAGGTGATATCATGGAGACAGAATTAAATTCAAGTGTCAAGATTCATTTCCAGAACCAAGATGTTATTAAACTAGATCGATTCGATGGGAGCAATTACACTAGATGGAAAGACAAGATGGTGTTCTTGTTGACCGTCTTGAAGATATTTTACATTCTCGATCCGACCTTACCGCCAATTCCAGATTCGGTCTCAACTTCGAATGATGCCGAGAGTGCCAGAACAGAGAAAAACAAGCGTGAAGAAGATGAACTAGTTTGTCCGGTTACATTCTCAATTCCCTCACCGATTGTCTGTATGATCTTTACAGAAATATGAAGACACCAAAGGAAATCTGGAGCGCCCTTAAAACAAAGTACAAAAATGAGAAGAAAGGTACGGATAAATTTCTAGCGTTTAAGTATTTTGAATTTAAGATGACTGATGACATGCCAATCATGGATCAAGTGCATGAATAACAAATTCTCGTCTCTAAATTGAGCGAACTTGAAATTAAAGTCCCTGATTCATTTCAAGTTGGAGCGATTCTATCTAAACTTCCTCCTACTTGGAATGAATATAGAAAGAAAATTCTGCACTCTCCTGAAAATTTTACCATTGAGCAATTTCAGAATCATCTACAGATTGAGGCAGAGAACCGTGCACATAACGTAATTTTTCTTAGTTCTAAATCTAACTCTAAAGTGAATCATGTCAGTAAAATGGTCATAGAAAATTTCAGAACAATTTCAAAGTCCAGAAGAAGGGAAATGATTTTAAGAAATCTAATTTTGCAAAAAAAAATGGCCTTATTATAACTGTGGAAAAAAAGGCCACTATATTAAAAATTGCAAATTCAAAAATACCGGAAAAAAACTTGGTTTCGGATCAGAAAATAGCAACAAGGCAAATCTAATAGAAAATGAAGTCAAAGAACTTGTTGCTATGGTTTCTGACATGCAGATAGGCATGATTACGGAATTGTATATGGCTGCGGTAACTAGAACTGCAGATTGGTGGCTGGATTCTGGCGCAACCATCCATGTATGCAATAACAAAGCAATGTTCAAAACCTACACGGATCAGAAAGAACCTGAAGAGGTGTTGATGGGAAACCACGTTTCGGCCAAAGTGCTCGGTAAAGGAAGTGTTGAATTGAAGTTTACATCTGGACAGAAACTTACTCTGCTTAATATATTTCATGTTCCTGATTTGAGGAAAAATTTTGTATCTGCAAATCTGTTGTGTAAGAAGAGATTTAAAATTGTTTTAGAGTCTGAAAAAGTTGTAATATCGAAGAATGGTATATTTGTAGGAAAGGGATATTCCTGTGATGGCATGTTCAAACTCAGTATTAATGAAATAAATTACGTGTTTGCTTATATTGTTGAGTATTCTTTTTCCTTGTGGCATGCTAGACTATGTCATTTAAATTTTCGCTCTTTAAAGTATATGTCTAAACATGGTTACATTGCATATCAAAATGATCATAATGATAAATGTGAGATTTGCGTAGAAGCAAAAATGACTAGAAAATATTTCCCTAAAATCGAAAGAGATACTAATTTATTAGAACTTGTTCATTCTGATATTTGTGAATTAAATGGTCAATTAACTAGAGGAGGAAAAAGATATTTTATAACTTTTACTGATGATCATTCTCGTTTTACATATGTATATTTATTAAGAACAAAAGATGAAGCATTTGAAAAATTTAAAGAGTATAAGTCAGTTGTAGAAAATTAGAAAGATAAAAGGATTAAAATCTTTAGAAGTGATAGAGGGGGAGAATATTTTTCTGATTCTTTTTCTCAATTCTGCGAAATACATGGTATTATTCATCAAAGAACCGCATCTTATACGTCTCAACACAATGGATTAGCCGAATGGAAAAATAGGACTTTAGTTGAAATGGTAAATGATATGCTTTTAAATGCTAAATTACCTTTTAATTTTAGGGGTGAGTCACTTTTAACAGCATGTTATATTCATAATAGAATACCATCCAAGAAAACTCATGTTTCACCATATGAAATTTGGAATGGTAGAAAACCCAATTTAAACTATATTAAAATATGGGGGTGCATAGCATATTATAAAGTGACCGATCCATATAAATCTAAATTAGGGCCGAGAGACATTAGAAGTATATTTGTTGGATATGCACAGAATTGTAATGCATATCGACTTCTAGATTTAGAATCAAATGTCATAATTGAGTCGATACATGTTGAATTTTTTGAAAATAAATTTATGCATGACAATGTTGATTCTAATTTGTATAATAAAGAAAATGCAGCAACTTCTAAGAAAATTACAAATGAGAAAAGAAGATAAAGTAATGAAAATATTGAACCAAGAAAAAGTCAAAGAATTAGGAAAGAAAAATCTTTTGGTCCTGATTTTATTGATTCGCGTTCAATAGTCTTTCTCGTTGAAAAAAGATAGAACCAAAGTGCTTAACAAAGTACCTATTCTACTTAATATAGAAGATGATCCTAAAATATTTAGTGAAGCAATGTCATCAAGAGATACTTCATTTTGGAAAGAGCCTATTGATGACGAAATGGACTCAATAATGTCTAACAATACTTAGATATTGGTTGACTTGTCTCAAATATCTAAGCCTATAAAGTGTAAATGGGTATTTAGAAGAAAACAAAATACAGATGACTCTATACAAACTTTCAAGGCAAGATTAGTGGCTAAAGGATTCACACAAAAGGAGGGCATAGATTATTTTGATACTTATGCACCTGTGGCTAGAATAACATCTATTAGAGTTCTTATAGCTTTGGCTTCAATATATAATTTATATGTGCATCAAATGGATGTAAAAACAGCCTCTTTAAATGGTGAATTAAATGAGGAAGTATACATGGAACAACCCGAAGGTTTCATACTTCCTGAAAATGAGAACAAAGTTTGTAAATTAACTAAGTCGCTATATGGTTTAAAACAGGCCCCTAAATAATAGTATGAGAAATTTGATAAAGCAATAATATCAAATGGTTTTAAGCATAATAGTGTGGATAAATGTGTATATTCCAAATTCAATCAGAATTATGGGGTAATCATATGTCTCTATGTAGACGACATGTTGATATTTGGCACAAACATGATTGGAATAAATGAAACAAAAAAGTATTTAACTTCAGTATTCAAAATGAAAGATTTGAATGAAGTAGATACTATTTTAGGAATAAAGGTGAAAAAACATAGTGAAGGGTTTGTGCTAAACCAATCTCATTATATAGAGAAATTATTAAATAAATTCCAACATCTTAATATTAAAGAAAGTGTTACTCTATATGATCCGAGTATGAAATTAAATGAGAATTGTGACAATGTAATTGCACAATTAGAATGTGCTAGCGCTATTGGAAGCCTTATGTATGCGATGCATTGTACAAGGCCTGATATAGCTTTTGCAGTATGCAAATTATCACGATACACCAGTAAAGCCAGTACTAATCATTGGAAGGCCATCAGTAGAGTTCTTGGGTATCTAAAAAGAACAAAAGAGTTTGGTCTATTTTATTCCAATTATCCTACAGTACTAGAAGGTTATTCGGATGCAGGTTGGATCACAAGTGCAAGTGATAATAAATCCACAACAGGTGGGATATTTACAATTGGAGGCGGTGCCATTAGTTGGGCCTCTGAGAAACAAACTTGCATCACACATTCAACAATGGAATCTGAATTTGTCGCTTTGGCTGCTGCCGGTAAGGAAGCGGAATGGCTGAGAAATTTATTATTGGATATAAAGTTGTGGCCACAACCAATGTCATCTATTTCCTTGCATTGCGATAATGAGGCGACTATGTCTAGAGTTTATAATAATGTTTATACTGGTAAATCTAGACACATTAGCTTAAGGCATGAATATGTTCGAGAATTAATTACTAATAGAATAATTACCATAGTTTATGTGAGATCTGCAAAGAATTTAGCAGATCCCTTTACCAAGGCATTATCTAGAGATTTGGTAAAGAATAGGTCAATTGGAATGGGACTTAAACATTTACAATTTGGCATCGGTAATAGTAACCCAACTTTAATTAGTAAAAACTAATTTTAATAATTCAATGGGTAATAACAAGGTACTATCATGTGCCTGTATTGCACTAGACGTCTCATTCTTATATAAATAAGTATCTAGTACTGTCTGTTACGATAAAGAGGATGAGTGAAAACTCTCAATGGAGTTATTTAATTTTTAAATATCCACAGTAACAGGGATATAATAAAGGAAACTCCACCTATATTAGCATAGAAGTGGTGCCGCTTCAACAAGAGATATGAAGTATTCTCTTGTAAATGCTTATGAAGTACAAGAGTAGCACATTGCCATAATAGTGCTAAAGCGGTTATAAACCTTTTAGAAAATAAGATGAATATTGTATGTGTTGTATTTCAAATTCTAATAATAAAAGTTTTGATTTAATCTGCAGACACCAATAACTTTGTTAGACGATTGATATATATACACTAATGGAAGATTTAAATCGAGAGATATCTTTCTTTATGCATAATATTTGTCACGAGAGAGATGTGGTTGCAGCCAATATATACAAACTAGTGGGGGATTGTTAGTAATTTGAATCTATTGGTAGCATTTGTGTGTGGGAAATAGTCCCACATCGGATGGAGAGACGAATATCCAAGTCTTTAAAATAATTCCCAATATTTAAGTAATATTTTGAATAAAGTGGATTATGAGCCAAGTGGGCATGATTTCTAGCAGACTTATAACATTTATTTACTGTTGTCTTTGATGAGACACTTGGGCACTTGGGACATCTTGGGTTGACTTAGTAACAGAGTTTGACATTTTGAATTTCAGATTCAAAGGTTGTCTGAACAGAACAGTAACGGTTGTGAACAGTAACGGTTGTGTCTGTTCAAATCTAAATAGTCACAATCGTTCAAACGGTTGTGTCTGTTCAACTCTAAATAGTCACAACCGTTCAAACGGATGTGTCTATTCAAGTCTATAAATTATGTCCTTCTCTTCACAGTTATGGTATCTTCTTCTCATTATCTTTTAAGAGAGTTTCAAGGGCTTTGTTGTATCTTGGGGTGATTGCCTTCACTGTACTCCCATAGTGGGGGCAGTATCACCTTTCGGAAAGTGTATCATACACGCCTCAAAACTTTTAATTCTGTCTTAACCAAACTAAATTTCATCATAAAGCCCTTCCAAACTTAAAACACGAGGCCCCACCATTTGTTTTTTCTTTCTTGTACTGCAACTATGAACTTGAAAAATTTCTCATGGGGTTTTGACTACAGCTTTGAGGCCAGAGATTTTTAAAGCAGGAAAACCTCTATCGGGAATTTTGACAATTTACTCTTTTTTTCAGGCTGATGGAGGTCCTTTTCTGGTCTCCTTCAGATGTTGTCTTCTATCGATCTCCCGGTGGATCTTGGAGGTGATCTCCTGTTGCGTGTGGGCCTCAATGAGTTTTGAGGAGATTAGTGATTTGAGGAGTTTAGCGCCGAGTACCTGCAAAGAAGTCCCGGGATGGTTTTGTGCCACCGAGGACCCTCCGACGATCAAGTTAGTACGAGATCCGAGCAGAGTAATGGCTAAGTGGAATAAAGAATGGCTTACTTGACCTCTCTGTGTTGGGGGTTTATATAGCGGCAGCGACACGCAGCAGCAGGCGCGAGAATCTCGCCGGCAGTTACGCTCCCGACGTCACGCCCGCGTAAAGAGCGGATCGCCCATTAATGGAGATCGTGATGGCATGGAACGTGAGACGTTGCTGGCGGAGAATCTGTGTGTGGGGAGATTTGTGGAGCGGCGGTTACGCTTGTGAGTGGTGGAGTTGGTCGGTCGGAGGGACCAAGGAAGACGGTCTCGGCTGGGGAGCTCGGAGACGATCAAGTGGGCCGAGGAGTCTTGGTCCTGTGGCAGCTCGGGGCGAGCTGAGGGGCCGAGGAGGGCCAGCTCATGCTTGCAGGTCGGGTACAAGGGAGGCCTGGTCGACCTCCGTGTGCCCTTACTTCTGGGTCTCGGGACATGTCATCTGCCACGTGTCCTGAGCTATAAGATCGCCAATATTGAGCATCATCATTACCCCCCATTCTTATCCCGACCAGCTAGCGGGTCGGGTCAGGAGTGGACTGCCGGGCCGCCCGGGGTAAGCTCCCTCCTAAGGTTTCGTCGGGACGCGTCCCCGGGCTGTCAGTTGTCTTCTCTGCCAGCGAATTAGGGCGAGATCTCTGCATTTAAGGAAGGTGCGCCGGTTCATGCATCCTTCCACTGAAGCGACGGTCCACATGTCAAGCATCGGTTGGCCGACCCGATATGTACAGACTTGTGGCGTCTGATGGGACGCGGTCTAGTGCGGGAACGAAAAGTGGAGCAATCGGACGTCGAGTTGACTTCGATCACCTGCCAAGTGTGCCAAGCACTGCTGAGAAGGAGGCATCTCCATGGCCCCGAAGTCGAGGGGGATTACTCAGACCTGGATAGACCTGATGTCTTTTGCTGGGGCTTCGGGTCCGCTGCATGTGATGGGCTTAGTGGCCTCGTTATGAGGGCTACAAATCTGCAGCGTCTGTTGGGCAGGAGGATGCCTGCTAGGGATGACCGAGCAGGGAAGCAGCTCGGTTGATCTTGGCGAGGGCCTTGATCCCTGGCATTGCGAGTAGGGAAGCTACCGGCCAGGGATAGCCGAGCAGGGAAGCCGCTCGGCTGCCTCTGGGAGGACTTTGATCCTTAGCATTGGAGGGGTTGTAAGAAGCCTGCCAAGGATAACCGGGCAGTGAAGCTGCGCGGTTGCCTCTTGGTGAGGGCTTTGATCTCTGGCGTCGTGGGTAGGCAACCGCCAGCCTGGGATGACCGAGCGGGGTAGCCGCTCAGATTCCTCTTGCGAGGGCTTTGATCCCTGGCATTGCGGGTAGGGAAGCTACTGGCTAGGGATAACCGAGTCGGGAAGCCGCTCGGCTGCTTCTAAGGAAGACTTCGATCCTTAGCGTTGGAGGGGTCGTAGGAGGCCTGCTAAGGATAACCGGGCAGTGAAGCTAAGCGGTTGCCTCTTGGGGAGGGCTTTGATCCCTGGCGTTGTGGGTAGGGAAGCTACTGGCCAGGGATAGCCGAGCAGGGAAGCTGCTCGGGTGCCTCTAAGGAGGACTTTGATCCTTGTCTTTATTCGGTAGGAAGCTACCCGCTGGGATGCGCCGAGTAGAAAGGCGCTCGGCGGCCTCGCGAAGAGGGCTTCGGATCCTCAGCGTCTGATGAGCAGGAGGACGCCCGCTGGGGATGCGCCGAGCAGAAGGAACTCGGTGGCCTCACGGTGAGGGCTTGAGATCCTCAGCGTTTGATGGGCAGAAGGACGCCCGCCGGGGATGCGCCGAGCAGAAGGAACTCGGCGGCCTCACGGTGAGGGCTTGAGATCCTCAGCGTCTGATGGGTAGGAGTATGCCCGCTGGGGATGCGCCGAGCAAGAAGGATCTCGGCGGCCTCGCGATGAGGGCTTCAGACCCTCAGCGTCTGAAGGGCAGGAGGACGCCTGCTGGGGATGCGCCGAGCAGGAAGGAACTCGGCGGCCTCGCGGTGAGGGCTTGAGATTCTCAGCGTCTGATGGGCAGGAGGATGCCTTTCACGCCCCGCTTCTCAGAGTATGCTAGATTGGACACGTGACATAGCCAACCATGCTACCTGTGGGTAGGAAGTATCCATCCACAGTCACATTACGGCTGTAGAGATACCAAGAACAAGATAAAACTATCTAAAACATGTCCATAATCCAGAATAACATGAGTCAATAATAAATAAATGCGGAAGCAAATGATCCAATACAAATAACTGAAAAGTGTGTCCCATAATGCGGGCTCACATCAGGAAATAAATGCAGGAAATAAAACTAACTACTACTGAACTCACAGCTCAGCCTGCTGGCTGAAGTACTCCTGCTCGGACTGCAACAGCGGTACGGAATCTGGGCCATGCAAAACCCAGACGTCAGCGTGTCATGTCATCAAGTAATATAATATGAACAGTGTAGCAGGCAATGTAATATAAACATGAATACAGCAAGAATAACAATAATATGAATCATACCAGTACAGGGTAGCGTGCAGTGGGTAAACTAAACTGTTATATCAGGTTTCCTATTCTAAAGTCTTTGAAATCAATTGATGAATCGTCGATGTAACTCAATAGTATCCCGTGCGTGCCCGGGACCACGGTCAAGATCCTCGGGGCTGAATCCGAGACGTGCCGCTAGGCAGTAACAGGTAGAAGGATGGGAGAGTGATGTCAGCATCATCACTCCGGGGCTGGCCTAGCCCGTAAGACTGATCAGAACAGGTATCGAACTGTTGAGTTACAAGTCGGTTTCACCTTTGATTTCCCCATACCCCCAAGTTATGTATGTCGAGTCAGGTATTCAGTAATCAAGAACTAATGCCAACACAGGATCAGGTAAACAGGTTTGTCTGGATAGACAACAGGAACGGTCCGTGAGGACTATATGTTATGTTTGTTGGCATTAGACACAAGATCAGGTAACAGGTAAAGCCATGGTATATCAGGTCAAGCCAGGTAATGTATAAAGGTGTCATGTCATGTCAAGAGTGTATGGTACCATGTCATGTCAAGTAGGAAGTGTAACAGGTCATGTCAGGAAGCACAAGATGTCATGTGGGTGCTCATAATTAAACTAACATAAGCATGTGTATAAATAAACAAGCATGAGTACTATCAGAACAATAAACTGGAACATGTAATATGATATGCAAATAGATATAATTTCAAGGATATGGATGCACAGTTATCGATTAGGGTTACATTTATAGTTCCAATATTAATTAGGATGCAATTTATTAAACGTGGAGTGTTAATATCATATTATTATGTAGTAATGTGATCTATGGATGCAATTATATGTATCTTAAATACGATGGATGCAAACGGGTATCCGAAAAGTTATAAAACTATAAAATGGTAATGTGGGATGTACAACTAAGCAATATGTGATATAAATATTGATATAATAATATTAATATGGATAGCATATTCAAAGCGATTAATAACTATAAAAGTGGTATTGATAAACCACGCACAAGAAAGTTCCGTTTAGAAATTCAGCGTCACCATAATTTGTAAAATAGCTTAAAAATAACAAACGTTCTCCAAAAGGGACGTGTCCTATACCAAAACAAAGATAATTCAATAAGGTTTTTATTTTTATAAGTATAAGCATCCCAGGTTGTTCCTACAAAAAGTTATGAACAGCCGAAATTGAAAGTTTGCTGCTGGAATTTCCCTGGACAGCAGTTTGGAGACATTTTCATTTGCATTTTACGTTATTAAACAATTTATTTTGCAAGTAAATATTTCATAGAGTTATAGTATTCTGAGTTAGTTTCGTAACGAACTAAAGAACGTATACTAATGATTTTTCTATGATTTATAATGAATTTTATACGGTAAGATGTACAGTAAATTTCAGATTTGTCGTATCCGCTTTTTCAACGACGTTTCATGTGTAAACTATAGTATTTTAAATATATAATACCATAAAATGCAGATTATAAACTAATTAAAGATAATAATAAGAAATATTATGACGATGTATATTTTAATTGATATGGATGCAGTATAATGTAATCTAGTATGTCACAAGATAAGTTTTCATGATCTAGATTTAATATGAAACAAACGGATGCAAACGGAATATCAAAATGTTATAAAATTAAACATGGGGCACTAGATTTAAACTATAGGTATGGTATTTATTTAAATAGGTATAAAATGAATTATATAGCATGTAGCAAGATTAACTTGCCTCGATGGGTCGCGAATCGGGAAAACGGAACGTTAACCGTCGGCGGGGAAAACTCGCGACGGTCGCACGGTTCACGAAATGAACCCAAACGACGAACAAAGGAACCACACGGGTCGGGGTACCTCGCTGGAACGTCGAGAAGCGTCACCGGCACGACGGAATTCCGGCAACAAAAGAACAGTTAAAAAAATGAGAAACGAGACATGAAGCAAGAAGAGAAAGAATGATAAAAAGAAGTACGAGAGAATATATGAGGGAGAGAGGAAAAAAAGTGGAGAGAGAGAGAGAAAAGAGGGAGAGAGAGAAAGTGGGGCCCACGGGGTTAAAGGGGAGGTTGCGATTGGCTGAGAGAATAATTTGAGAAGGATATAAAAGATTATAAAAATATTATATGGTTAACTTAAAGATTTAAAAGATAGGTAATGAACAGTAAGATATCAGATTAGTTAGAAAAATATATGCGATGGTTTTAATAATATTAAAATTTAGGATTTTGGCGCCAAATAAAACATTTCCAAATCGCGCCCGGGTCGGGTCCAAAAATTTGAAATTGAAATAATAGGATTTTAAGCGGGATCCAAATTTTAAAGTTAAGTGTTTTATGATTAAAAAGCATACCCCCAAAACGGACACACGTTCGTGCACGTAGCCATACAAACTCGCCCGTTTCACTGAACGGGACGAGACCACAATACACGGACGCTACCACGAGATTAGGGGTGTCAAGTAGGCCAAGATGAATATTTTCAATTTTATTTTAGATGCCAAAATTTGTTATATGTAGAAATGACTTTGCCGGGTAAATTTTACAGTAAGCAACAAATAAGCAAGTTAAATGAAATGAGTACCACATTATGCTCAAACAATAACTGAAAATAGTAGCATTGGGCTCGGGTGTTACATTATACCCAACTACAAAAAGAATTTCGTCCTCGAAATTCCTAGAATACAAAGATAGATAACTACAAGAAAAGGTGAGGAAACTTCTGCCGGATTTCATCTTCTCGTTCCCAAGTGGACTCTCCATGCGAGCGATTACCCCAAGAAACAAGCACAATGGGGATAACCTTGTTCTTAAGAACCTTTTCCCTTCGATCCACGATTTCAATCGGTCGCTCCTCAAAAGTCAAGTCTTCTCATACTGTTAGCTCCGAATGATCCAAAACGTGTGTTTCATCTCGAACATACTTACGGAGTTGAGATACGTGAAACACATCGTGCACATTTGCCAAGGACCGCGATAACGCCAAACGATACGCTACCTCACCAACACGCTCCACGATCTCAAGGGTCCAACGAATCGAGGACTAAGCTTTCCTCAACTTCCAAAATGAATCACCCCTCTAGTCGGTGATATCTTCAAGAATACCAAATCACCCATGATGAACTCCAGAGGTCTTCTTGACGTATCTGCCCAACTCTTCTGTCGGTCCTGTGCTGCCTTCATATGATTTCTGATAGGGTTAACCTTCTCAACTGTCTGCACAACCAAATCTGGTCCCAATAATCTTCGTTCACCGACATCGTCCCAACAAACAGGTGAACGGCATTTACGACCATACTAAGCTTAAAATGGAGCCATCTGAAAAGTTGCCTGAAAACTGTTGTTGTAAGACAACTCCACCAAAAGTAGATGATCCTCCCAAGACCCCTTGAAGTCCAACCTGCATGCTCTCAACGTATCCTCAAGAGTTTGGATCGTTCTCTCCGACTGACCATCAGTTTGAGGATGATAAGCTGTGCTAAACTTCAATCGAGTCCCCAAACTTTCCTGTAAACTCCTCCAGAAGTGTGATAAGAACCGAGTGTCCCGATCGGACACGATGCTCGCCGGTACTCCATGCAATCTTACAATCTCTTGCATGTACCGCTCTGCCAAAGTCTCTGTTGATTGACCAACCCGAAAAGGAATAAAATGAGCTGTCTTGGTCAAAATCGGTCACAATCACCCATACAGCATGGTTGCCTTTTCGACTTCGCAGTAAAGCCGTCATGAAATCCATGGTTATTTGTTCACACTTACACTGAAGAATCGGAAGTGGTTGCAATAAACCAGCAACCCTTTGATGTTCAGCCTTAACTTGCTGACACACCAAGCATTTTGCCACAAAGCGAGCAATCTCCCACTTCATGCCCTCCCACCAGAAATGCTGTCGAATATCTCGGTACATCTTTGTGCCTCTTGGATGTACAGAATAAGCTGAACTGTGTGCCTCCTTCATAAGCTCTTCACGAACATCACCCTTTGGCACACACAAACGGCTACCATACCTCAACGAACCATCTTCGGGGATTAATAAATCTGTTCGTAGTCCGGCTTCAACCTGTCCTCTAAAATTTTGCAGTCTAGGATCCTGCGATTGAGCTGCTTTAATATTCTCGATCAAAGACGAATGTACTTGCAGCTACAACAACTGTCCCGTATAATGTGGTAGCACAAGCTCCAAGTCAAATCTTCGAAAATCTGCGACGATCTCCTTCTGCGTAGTTAACACCTGAATTACTGATAACCGACTAAGCGCATCCGGCACAACATTAACCTTCCCCGGATGGTACTTAAGATCAAGATCGTAGTCAGCCATCAGCTCCAACCATCTACGCTGCCTCATGTTAAGCTCCTTCTGTGTGAACACATACTTCAAGCTCTTATGATCTGTAAAAACTTCGACTATTTCGCCCAAAAGGTAGTGTCTCCAAATCTTCAAAGCGAAAATCACAGCCGCAACCTCCAAGTCATGAGTTGGATAATTCTTCTCATGGGTCTTCAACTGTCTCGATGCGTATGCTACAACCTTCCTATGCTGCATCAAAACACATCCCAATCCTTTCCCAGATGCGTCGCTGTGAATCACCAATCCTCCGGAATTGTCTGGCATGGTCAGAATAGGGGCGGTTATCAACTTCTGCTTCAACGTCTCGAAAGCTAACGCACACTTATCCGTCCATACAAAGGCACCTCTTTACACGTAAGCTTGGTCAACGGCTCTGCCAAACGAGCAAAGTTCTCCACAAATCTCCTGTAGTATCCGGCTAATCCAAGGAAACTTCTTATCTCAGCAACATTCTTTGGAATAGGACAATCTCGAACTGCTGCAATCTTTTCGGGATCGACGGCGATTCCATCGCCCGACACAACATGCCCCAGAAACTTCACTTCCTCCAGCCAAAACTCGCACTTACTCATCTTCGTATACAATTTCTCCTGTCTCAACGTCTGCAGTGCGATCTTTAAATGCTCAGCATGCTCCTCAAAACTCTTCGAGTAAACCAGAATATCGTCAATGAAGACCACGATAAACTGGACCAAGAACGGTGAAAAGATTCGGTTCATCAAGTCCATGAATACTGCCGGCGCATTCGTTACTCCGAAGGGCATCACTAAGTATTCGTAATGCCCGTAGCGAGTTCGAAACGCCGTCTTGCAAATATCTTCTGTTTTCACTCGGACCTGATGATATCTGGATCGTAAATCCAGCTTCGAGAATACTCTCGCGCCACTAAGCTGCTCGAAAAGTTCGCCAATACGAGGGATCGGGTACTTGTTCTTAATAGTCACCCAGTTTAATTCTCGATAGTCGATGCACATCCTTCTTGTGCCATCCTTCTTCTTTACTAGAAGAACTGGAGCTCCCCAAGGCGAGTTACTGTTTCGAATCCAACCCTTTTCAAGCAATTCAGCAACCTATTTCTTTACTTCTTCTAACTCTACTGGCGCCATTGGATAATACGCTTTAGATACTGGTACTGCACCAGGAATAAGATCAATTGCGAACTCCGCGTCTCTCCTCGGCGGTAAACCCGATATATCTTCAAACACGTCCATAGAATCACGAACAACATCCTTCTCTTTACTTTCATCACTTCCATTGATGCAAGAATATTGTTTGTCGGCCTAGCCCTAAACTCGACCGGCCCGACCGAACTGCTTCCTTAACGCAACTGCTGTCTGCTGCAAACTCCCTTTCATCCCAGATAAACTCTGCTGCTCTTGGCTGCTGCACGTATTTGTGAGAAAGTGGTCAAACCCAGGGAGACAATCTGCCTCTGGATGTCCACGTCCAGTCTGCGCATGAACCTCCGTGCCCTGTCTGCATCGTTGGCAACTAAAGGTCCAGCGAAACTACTGAGTCTCGTCCATTCTGCTACATGCACATCTGCGGGTGCTCCCTTCTGCTTTAGTCCGATGAACTTCTCTTCCATTTCCTCCCGTGCAGTCCGCGGGAAGAACTTCTCCAGGAAACTCTTAGAAAAATCCGCCCACTTGATCGGCTTGGGCAAGCGGGTCTCCTCAACAAGCCACCATTCTCGGGCGTAGTCCACTAGCTGAATGCTTACCACAACAACCTTTTTGTCATCTGGAATCTGTGCCGCAAAAAGAAAGTTCTCCGTGTCAACTAGCCACTGCTCCACTGGCAATGGCTCCTTTAAACCAGTAAATGTAGACGGACCCAACCGCCTGAAATCTGCTACGGGCCCTACTCGGTCAACTGGTCTAGCTCCAACATTGTTCACAGACTGCTGAACGATCTGCAAACCTTCCCGAAACGAGTCCGCTTGCTGCTGGATCAGCAAGGTCTGTTTCTTTGATTCTCCAGCATTCCTCTTATCACTCCAAGCATGGCGGCTTCGTCCACACGCCTCTGGTATGTCTTCAATTTCTTACCGGCCATAATCCTGAACTCAAAATACCCAACATTAGAATGATGATAGATTTTGAATATAGATCAAGGCTAGAACTCCAAGATACTTAAATAGAGTACCGCATTGTAACTATGCCGCGGTATCATAGCCACAATTACATAACTCCATCCAAGTCGCCTAAGTCCTAGAGATAACAAGGAATCAGGTTTTCGAATCGATATGCAAAGGAAGTTTGCACATCGTAAAAGATATAATCAGGAAGAATGTGATTCAAGAATGGTAAAACGGTCAAGGTGGCAGGACATGTTTCCTAAACATGGGTATTCTAATTCGTGTATTGGGTACAATACCCAACTACAAAAGAATCAACCCGACTATCCTATGGCTCTGATACCAAAAGAACCATGTCACGCCCCGCTTCCCAGAGTACGCTAGATTGGACACGTGACATAGCCAACCATGCTACCTGTGGGTAGGAAGTATCCATCCACAGTCACATTACGGCTGTAGAGATATCAAGAACAAGATAAAACTATCTAAAACATGTCCATAATCCAGAATAACATGAGTCAATAATAAATAAATGCGGAAGCAAATGATCCAATACAAATAACTGAAAAGCGTGTCCCATAATGCGGGCTCACATCAGGAAATAAATGCAGGAAATAAAACTAACTACTACTGAACTCACAGCTCAGCCTGTTGGCTGAAGTACTCCTGCTCGGACTGCAACAGCGGTACGGAATCTGGGCCATGCAAAACCCAGACGTCAGCGCGTCATGTCATCAAGTAATATAATATGAACAGTGTAGCAGGCAATGTAATATAAACATGAATACAACAAGAATAACAATAATATGAATCATACCAGTACAGGGCAGCGTGCAGTGGGTAAACTAAACTGTTATATCAGGTTTTCTATTCTAAAGTCTTTGAAATCAATTGATGAATCGTCGATGTAACTCAATAGTATCCCGTGCGTGCCCGGGACCACGGTCAAGATCCTCGGGGCTGAATCCGAGACGTGCCGCTAGGCAGTAACAGGTAGAAGGATGGGCGAGTGATGTCAGCATCATCACTCCGGGGCTGGCCTAGCCCGTAAGACTGATCAGAACAGGTATCGAACTGTTGAGTTACAAGTCGGTTTCACCTTTGATTTCCCCATACCCCCAAGTTATGTATGTCGAGTCAGGTATTCAGTAATCAAGAACTAATGCCAACACAGGATCAGGTAAACAGGTTTGTCTGGATAGACAACAGGAACGGTCCGTGAGGACTACATGTTATGTTTGTTGGCATTAGACACAAGATCAGGTAACAGGTAAAGCAATGGTATATCAGGTCAAGCCAGGTAATGTATAAAGGTGTCATGTCATGTCAAGAGTGTACGGTACCATGTCATGTCAAGTAGGAAGTGTAACAGGTCATGTCAGGAAGCACAAGATGTCATGTGGGTGCTCATAATTAAACTAACATAAGCATGTGTATAAATAAACAAGCATGAGTACTATCAGAACAATAAACTGGAACATGTAATATGATATGCAAATAGATATAATTTCAAGGATATGGATGCACAGTTATTGATTAGGGTTACATTTATAGTTCCAATATTAATTAGGATGCAATTTATTAAACGTGGAGTGTTAATATCATATTATTATGTAGTAATGTGATCTATGGATGCAATTATATGTATCTTAAATGCGATGGATGCAAACGGGTATCCGAAAAGTTATAAAACTATAAAATGGTAATGTGGGATGTACAACTAAGCAATATGTGATATAAACATTGATATAATAATATTAATATGGATAGCATATTCAAAGCGATTAATAACTATAAAAGTGGTATTGATTAACCACGCACAAGAAAGTTCCGTTTAGAAATTCAGCGTCACCCTAATTTGTAAAATAGCTTAAAAATAACAAACGTTCTCCAAAAGGGACGTGTCCTATACCAAAACAAAGATAATTCAATAAGGTTTTCATTTTTATAAGTATAAGCATCCCAGGTTGTTCCTACAAAAAGTTATGAACAGTCGAAATTGAAAGTTTGCTGCTGGAATTTCCCTGGACAGCAGTTTGGAGACATTTTCATTTGCATTTTACGTTATTAAACAATTTATTTTGCAAGTAAATATTTCATAGAGTTATAGTATTCTGAGTTAGTTTCGTAACGAACTAAAGAACGTATACTAATGATTTTTCTATGATTTATAATGAATTTTATACGGTAAGATGATGTATAGTAAATTTCAGATTTGTCGTATCCGCTTTTTCAACGACGTTTCATGTGTAAACTATAGTATTTTAAATATATAATACCATAAAATGCAGATTATAAACTAATTAAAGATAATAATAAGAAATATTACGACGATGTATATTTTAATTGATATGGATGCAGTATAATGTAATCTAGTATGTCACAAGATAAGTTTTCATGATCTAGATTTAATATGAAACAAACGGATGCAAACGGAATATCGAAACGTTATAAAATTAAACATGGGGCACTATATTTAAACTATAGGTATGGTATTTATTTAAATAGGTATAAAATGAATTATATAGCATGTAGCAAGATTAACTTGCCTCGATGGGTCGCGAATCGGGAAAACG
Source organism: Agapanthus africanus (assembly GCA_030015575.1). Classification (NCBI taxonomy): domain Eukaryota; kingdom Viridiplantae; phylum Streptophyta; class Magnoliopsida; order Asparagales; family Amaryllidaceae; genus Agapanthus; species Agapanthus africanus. The sequence goes on along the minus strand of JASDDO010000008.1, from coordinate 434,624,274 downwards.
GAACGTTAACCGTCGGCGGGGAAAACTTGCGACGGTCGCACGGTTCACGAAATGAACCCAAACGACGAACAAAGGAACCACACGGGTCGGGGTACCTCGCTGGAACGTCGAGAAGCGTCACCAGCACGACGGAATTCCGGCAACAAAAGAACAGTTAAAAAAATGATAAAAGAGACATGAAGCAAGAAGAGAAAGAATGGTAAAAAGAAGTACGAGAGAATATATGAGGGAGAGAGAAAAAAAAGTGGAGAGAGAGAGAGAGAAGAGGGAGAGAGAGAAAGTTGGGCCCACGGGGTTAAAGGGGAGGTTGCGATTGGCTGAGAGAATAATTTGAGAAGGATATAAAAGATTATAAAAATATTATATGGTTAACTTAAAAATTTAAAAGATAGGTAATGAACAGTAAGATATCAGGTTAGTTAGAAAAATATATGCGATGGTTTTAATAATATTAAAATTTGGGATTTTGGCGCCAAATAAAATATTTCCAAATCGCGCCCGGGTCGGGTCCAAAAATTTGAAATTGAAATAATAGGATTTTAAGCGGGATCCAAATTTTAAAGTTAAGTGTTTTATGATTAAAAAGCATACCCCCAAAACGGACACACGTACGTGCACGTAGCCATACAAACTCGCCCGTTTCACTGAACGGGACGAGACCACAATACACGGACGCTACCACGAGGTTAGGGGTGTCAAGTAGGCTAAGATGAATATTTTCAATTTTATTTTAGATGCCAAAATTTGTTATATGTAGAAATGACTTTGCCGGGTAAATTTTACAGTAAGCAACAAACAAGCAAGTTAAATGAAATGAGTACCACATTATGCTCAAACAGTAACTGAAAATAGTAGCATTGGGCTCGGGTGTTACAATGCCCGCTGGGGATACGCCGAGCGAGAAGGATCTCGGCGACCTCAGGTGAGGGCTTCGATCCTCAGCATGAGAGGCGCCGTGAGAGGCCTGCTGAGGATGGCCGAACAGGGTAGCTTCTCGGTGTCTCTTGGCGAGGGCTTGGATCCTTGGCGTCGTGGGTGGGGACCTACCAGCCGGGGATGACCGAGCAGGGTAGCTGCTCAGTGCCTCTTGGCGAGGGCTTTGATCCTTAGCGTTGGAGGGGCTGTAAGAATCCCACTAAGGACGACCGGGCAGTGAAGCTGCACGGTTGCCTCATGGCGAGGGCTTTTATCTCAGGCGTCGTGGGTAGGCAACCGTCAGCCTGGGATGACCGAGCGGGGCAGCTGCTCAATGCCTCTTGGCGAGGGCTTTGATCCTTAGCGTTGGAGGGGCTGTAAGAAGCCCACTAAGGATGACCGGGCAGTGAAGCTGCGCGGTTACCTCTTGGCGAAGGATTTGATCTCTGGCGTCGTGGGTAGGCAACTACAAACCTGGGATGACCGAGCGGGGTAGCCGTCCGGATTCCTCTTGCGAGGGCTTCGATCCCTGGCGTCATGGGTAGGGAGCTACCAGCCGGAGATGACCGAGCAGGGTAGCTGCTCGGTTGCCTCTTGCAAGGGCTTTGATCCTTCAGGACAGGGACCGAGCAGGGTTACTACCCAGTGCCTCTTGGCGAGGACTTTGATCCCTGTCGGTTGTGGTAGGAACCTACCAGCCGGGGATAGCCGAGCAAGGACTCGACCGCCTCTGGGAGGACTTTGGTCTTCGGCACGGGAGGGGCTGTAAGAAGCCTACTAAGGACCCTTGGCCGGGCAGGGTTACTGCCCGATACCTCCTGGCGAGGGCTTTTGTCCTGAAGGATAGCCGAGCGAGGGATCCTCGGGCTCAACTGCCTCTGGGAGGGCTTTCTGATCTCTGGCGTTGCGGGAGGGAAGCTACCCGCCAGGGATAGCCGAGCGAGGGTCGGAATCGACTGCCTCTAAGAGGACTTTCTGATCCCTGGCGTTGCGGTAGGGAAGATACCCGCCAGGGATAACCGAGCAGGGTAGCTGCCGGGTTGCCTCTTGGCGAGGGCTTTTGTCCTGAAGGATAGCCGAGCGGGGGATCCTCGGGCGTGACTGCCTCTGGGAGGGCTTTCTGATCCTTGGCGTTGCGGTAGGGAAGCTACCCGCCAGGGATAGCCGAGCGAGGGTCGGGCTCGACTGCCTCTGAGAGGACTTTCTGATCCCTGGCGTTGCGATAGGGAAGCTACCTGCCAGGGATATCCGAGCGAGGGTCGGGCTTGACTGCCTCTGAGAGGACTTTCTGATTCCTGGCGTTGTAGTAGGGAAGCTACCCGCCAGGGATAACCGAGCAGGGTAGCTACTGGGTTGCCTCTTGGCGAGGGCTTTCATCCCTAGCGTTGCGAGTAGGGAAGCTACCGGTCAGGGATAGCCAAGCAGAGAAGCTGCTCGGCTGCCTCTACGGAGGACTTTGATCCCTGGCGTTGCGAGTAGGGAAGCTACCGGTCAGGGATAACCGAGCAGGGTAGCTGCTCGGCTGATTCTTCATGAGGTTTCGCTCGACCATCCATTTGCAGGTATGGAGAACAGGAACGGTCGCGGTGAACGTGCGCGTAGCACGTGCATCGATTGTGCGGGGAGGCGAAGCGCCAGGGTCGCATCGTTTCGATTCCGTCAGAGGATGCTCAATGATCGCCCAGCGGACGAGTATCGACCCGTGAGATCTGTAGCCATGGGACGTAGCCTGCCGGTGGTCAGCCATGCCGACGAGGATAGAGTCTTCTAGAGACGGGGGCGTGGCGATCTGGGGCCCTGGCCTGGCCTTTTGGACTTTAGTCGGTCTATCGGCCGGCGAGGGCGTTGATGACGGTCGCCGGAGGAGGTTCATCCGCGCCTCCGATGAGGGGAGGCGGCGGCTGGTACCTGGATCTTCACGGTGATCGCACGCCATGTGGACGGAGATCGGAAGGCCAACTTTTGTTTTTATGGAGTTTTGTTTTCCCACAGACGGCGCCAGCTGATGGAGGTCCTTTTCTGGTCTCCTTCAGATGTTGTCTTTCGTCGATCTCCCGGTGGATCTTGGAGGTGATCTCCTGTTGCTTGTGCGTCTCAATGGGTTTTGAGGAGATTAGTGATTTGAGGAGTTTAGCGTCGAATAGCTGCAAAGAAGTCCCGGGGTGGTTTAATACCACCGAGGACCCTCCGACGATCAAGTTAGTACGAGATCCGAGTAGAGTAACGGCTAAATGGAATAAAGAATGGCTTACTTGACCCCTCTGTGATGGGGGTTTATATAGCAGCGGCAGCACGCAGCAGCATGCGTGAGAATTTCGCCGGCAGTTATGCTCCCGACGTTATGCCCGTGTAAAGAGTGAATCGCCCATTAATGGGGATCGTGATGGCGTGGAACGTGGGACATTTCTGGCGAAGAATCTGCGCGTGGGGAGATTTGCGGAGTGGCGGTTACGCCTGTGAGTGGTGGAGTTGGTCGATCGGAGGAACCGAGGAAGACGGTCTCGGCTGGGGAGCTCGGAGACGAGCAAGAGGACCGAGGAGTCTTGGTCCTGTGGCAGCTCGGGGCGAGCTGAGGGGCCGAGCAGGCCAATTTGCAGGGGGCCTCGAGGAGGGCCAGCTTGTGCTTGCAGGTCGGGTATAAGGGTGGCCTGGTCGGCCTCCGTGGGCCCTTACTTCTGGGTTTTGGGACATGTCATCTGCCACGTGTCCTGAGCTCTAAGATCGCCCATATTGAGCATCATCACAAGGCAAGTCATTAATTTGGTGGGATGTATATCTATATTTTAGACTCATGTATTGATATGGGCTTTGATTTTATGTTAAATTTTTTGATATTTGGAGTGTTCGAGCTTTTTATCTTACATATAAGATCTTAATGAGATTTAGCCTTAATTAGTTAATCCGCTCTCTGTACTATCCATGATGGTGTGAATAATGTGATTTTTAACCTGGTATGTATATCGTATGTACAAGACTTGGTAGTTGAAGAAAGTTCCTATAGATCGCAATCTTTATATATACAACCTCTCAATAAAACCCTAACCAAATAAAACATTTTATTAAAAATATGTAATGAGGAAATATTAGCCGGTACTCAACCATGGTCTTGATTTAAATATGAAGTCGGTCAGTTCAATACAACTTAAATAAATTGAACAATAGACAATAGCTCAGTAATTGGTATCAGACTTCTCCTTTTGGGAAGAGTGCGGGGTTCGATCCACAGGAAGGGAAGCGAGTCGTGACCTCAATTTAACACTTTCAGCACAAATTCAAAGGTCCCCTAGGTTCATCTATATGCATGTTGAATATTTGGTTGTGATGAATACTTGGATTAGGCTTAGGGGCGAGTGCAGAAATAATAAAATAAAAAATTGTCTATTGGTTAAATATTACGCACTATCCCACGGTTTATGAGTCTTCTCTATGCAAAGTTCGCTATGGAGTCGGTGTTCCAAAATGATTCTAGCCTCGTTAGGCTATGCATGCAAAAAATGGGCCATATGGTCTTGTATAGTAGGATTTTGATAAACCCTCTAAAGATTTGAGTTGTATCACATAACCCTTGAAATAGAAAAAATGTTGCATTAACACAATTGGTACATTTTGATTATTCCCAAAAATATATATACGCTAATTGTGATTGTAGAGGGGGCGAAGAAAGGCATTAGCTTATGACGGAGGGCGATGGCATTCGGTGTTAGAACATAAAATATATCCCATCAACCCTCGTTATAACTTCATAGTTTTGGTACAGTGGAAGGGATGTTTCATATGATATCAGAGCAATCTATGTTCGATTCTCATTGCTGCGCGAAAGCCTAGGTTTCGACCCAAAATGCCTTCGAACTACAGGGAGGTGTTAGGAAATAAAATATATTCTTACAACCCTCATCATTAGTTCGGAGTTTTGGTGTAAAGGAAGGGACAATTCACAATAGGACGGCGATTGATGACGAGTGGATGGCTGTGAGAGACAAAAAAAATGTCAACCAATGACGAAGCTATGGCGACAATAGCCGAACGGTGACAGATGACTAGCAAGCAGCGATGGACGGCGGCGCGGTAGTCAACGACGAGTGATGGTGGCCGGTGAGGGCAGGCAACGAGCGGCGGCGGCCGATACTAAGCGGCTGTGACAAATGGCAAACGCCGACCGCGACGAAGGATGGCAGCTAGCGTCGATGAGCATCCCAAGTGGCGGCCCGATTCGGCCTGGTAGGGAAGAGATTCTAAATAGAGAATATGCGCACCGAGTGGCGACCAACGATGGGACAGTGCCGGTGGCAGGCACCGGGCTTCGGCGTATGACATCTGGCGACACTGACCAATGACGACGTGTGGACGGGCTTCCGACAAACGACGGCCCGTCTGCAGGAATATTTGGAGGTAATATAAGGATAGAAACCTTGTGGAGAGAGAATAGAGTTACCATAATCTGAGGTAATTAGATATATATGCAGGGAATCGGATTCTAAATTCATAGAAATATTATTTGCTTCAAAACAAGTTTAAGTATGTATTATGAGAATATACGATTCACCCTTAATTAGATTACCGGGTGCTTGGTACATTCCAAATATTGCCAGAAACTCACACATTCCCAAGAATGTGACACACATTTCCAAGAATGTGATGTTGAGGCATCCGATTTTCAGGGAATGGTGTGCTAACATTCTTGGTATATTTAATACTTCCTGGTCATACATATCGCAACTGATTTGGACATCGGTTGTTGTGACGGTGATGGCATTAATGGCCGGCTCGAGTGAACAATTGGCGATTAGTAGCGTGGGTGGTTGACGATAAAGCGATGGCAATGATCACGGCAGGCAGCAGCGACCGCCTGAAAATATATGAAGAGGTTTAATGAAATTTTGTATCACGTAGAGATTCATATAGAACCTCACAAAATATGGGGTATAGTGAATTTCAGCCTTTATTAATTCTCTATATATTTATTCCATGATGGCATGAGAAAAATGATTTTTAAGTTAGCATTATATATATGTACAAAGACTTGGTAGTTGTAGAGAACTTTGTAGTATATATATAATTAATATTAATATTGAAATCAAAATGTCTTGATTTAATAATTTTTAAATAAATATGTAAAGACCATAGGGGCAACCGTTTGGCCCTACGGATTAATCCGTAGGGCCAAACTTTATCTGTCCCTACGGATATTGTTATCCGTAGTGGCAACCCCCTAGTTTTAGTAGTGCATGGACTTAGTAACTTAATAAATCTGTTGTTCTACATCCAATATGCATGAGTTTATTAAAGCATGTTTGTCTAACACTAAAATACATTATTTGCTGCAGCCCCAGCTGGAAGTTGGTGATAAAAGCATGCATCTCCAAACATGATTGACTTTTACTTTTGTGTTTTCCCCCTCTTGAGCTCTCCCAGCCTATTACATTATTTGCCCTGCATTGCAATTATAATGCTTCCCTCCGCCACACCCCCTACATTGGTTAGTAGCAGTATCATGTTAAACTCCGCATTTGACGTATTCTAATTATGCCCTTGTGTTGCAGCATCACTGCACATTGATTACCCTGTGCTGTTTGGAGCTATACAATGCTCCCGTCCAACTAGTCTCACATTGCGGCGTCCTGGAGATTATTCTGGAAGAAGGTATGATTTGCCGGTCTCAAATCTGGAAGAGAAAGGGTGAGAGTTGTGGTAGACTTGTGATAACCAACATAAAATTTTGTCACATTCTATGACATGAACCACTATAAGAATATCATTCGGATGTCCGCTGCTCAGCGACGTGATATATCGGATTCCAGGTGTAGTGTTAGTTTTGCAAGGACTTCTAGGTCGTCGTCCGGAAGCGGCGCGTTATATGGGACCTGAAAGTTCCTGATGCCCTCGTCGCTAATCCACAACCAATGCGGAATACAAAAACGAAAATTTTGATAGCACCAAAAATTTATAACCAAGAATCTAAACCAAACACCAAAACCAGCATGAACAAAAAAAAGGTAGAAATCATAATCTTTGTAGTGTATTCATTTGCTCCGATTGAGTTGGACTCTATCATGCTCTCAAGAGTTCCGGATCGTGCTTGCTAGCCGGTCCTCCTTCGCCGAAAATGATACACCTAAGGGAACCAAATTCAAGCTACAACTTCATAATGAAATAACTAAAAATCTTAGATTGCTAATTTAGGTTGCTAATTTAGGATGCTTAGTGATGTGTGTGAGTGTTCTAATGATTTTTCTTTCTCTTAATCCTCTTGAATCTCAACTCATGAGAAGGTAGAGAAAGAAGAAGGAGGAGGAGCAATGGAAGAGAGAGAAAACCAAATGGTAGAATGAAAACGCCTTTTTAAATTCAAGCATGCTTCGATACTTTTGTAAAAAGATTTTTTCCATTTTTAAACTACAACCATGCTTGAATAGTATTTGCAAATGAATTATAAAATCATTTGCACATACCCTTCACCATTTCTCTTTTCCATCCCATTTCTTAATTTCTTAAAAAGAAAAACCTTGAAATGAGTTGTTCTTCTTTTAGAAGTATTCTTGTATAAATACAAGAATACGTCCCCGCAAATACATGCACGTATTCGTATCAAAATACAGATATTCAAGAAATAGAAAAATACAATGAATATAATACTAGAATATACATATCGAAATATATATGTAAATTATTAAATCAAAACTTGATTTAATAATCCGGTTTAATCCTAAACCGAGTAGTATTATCATCCGTCTGATTGAATTCCGCGTGGCTAGCACACTTCCCTAATCGGAACCCTGCATGTATCAATATACGGCCACTACATCATTTTGCCTGAATTGGGAAAACTCTCTGTGTGGGACTCTAAAGACTCGTCAATACGCTGGCAGTGGGTTTAACCACAAGAACGTCGGCGGCACTAACTATACGTAACGGCTACTCAGGTATTGAGTGAAAGGAAGGCCGACGAGCAAACTCATCCGTACCTCTACTAAGCCTGTCTGTGGTAATCTTCGTATAGTCCGGTCTCTTCATTTGAGAGTATCGAATACCGGGTCTATGGGTGGATAACGTCAGACCCCTACTAACCCGATAAGTCGTGCTGGTCTGAATCTCATCATCCACTGAGAAACTGCTGATATCACATCAGTAAATCTCATCCACCTTAACCAAGAATTTCTGGTGATGGCTAATCCAACACAGCGCGATATCGCATCCTAATACCAGGAGAGACAAATCCATGACGATTGTTCACTGCCTCTATGTGGCTCGGGGCTGTATCCAACTAAAATCTGTTTGCACGACTTCTTTGAACCGTTGTACGGTAGTAATCTAAGTACAATGGGAACTCACACGAGACAAATGAAAATCTCATATCAAAGGACTAACCTGTACTCATTCCACAAGAGAACTTTCATCTGACGATAGGTATAATACCATCTAAAAGTTCTCGGCGAGTCCATCAGGTGTACTCACCTCCAGTGAGCACCTATATACTATCTTAGGTGATTCAACATCAATGGCTTGTGAGACCGGCCACCATCCATCGTCTAGGTCTCAAAAAGTATACACTAGTCTATTCTGGAGTATCGATACCCAGTCATGATACTCTCTCGACTAGAGACATTTAAAGATGTGCTTATGGACCACCCAGCTCTCACGTATATGATCGCCATCATAATGCTGGTAGTCAAGCAATAATCCTATGAGCTTTATCAAAACATATACACATAATGATAAAGACAAACCAGATAGCATACTTTCATCTCGAGAAAGATTGTTCTACCTGTATAGGTCCTCGTTCAATTATCATAATCGCCCACCTGCAATTACAATAATTTCCTTGAGGGCACTATATCCAACAATCTCCCATTTGCACTTGAGACCAATTTTTGTGGTATCGCATACTCACAGCTCGTGTGCTACCGAATACCCAACTTCTCTACTAATCAGTTTCTCAAAACTCGTTTCGAGAAATATATGTGTTCGAGAAATGGTCTCAGTGAGTGGATCCACTCCAATATTTTTATCTTTATCTATCTATATCTCAATTTCGCGGAGAACGATTATCTCCCGAAATGAGCGATACATGTCTTATAACTTGTCTGGATATCTGATGGGACCTTTTTCATAACATGAACACCAAATCCAACAAGCTTCTTAGAATGTATCCATTGCTGATGTAATCAACACCCAGCGCCATGACCACCTCAGTATCCAGCTTGGAAAACTATCCAATATACTGCACCTCAGAAGAGGGTAAACTTATAACTCTGATACCTACTCTGTCATCCAGGTCTCTTTGGAAGCCTAAACCGGTAACCGCCTCCTGCAGGAGGCTGCCATTACTATATACCAAGAACATCATCTTATGTTCTTAACTGCTTCCCAATATTTCTCCAGAATTGGATTAATATATTCTTATTTCGGCTAGTGCAAAAGCAATATCTGGTGTAGTACTTGAAATCTCATGATTGACTTAATTGCCTAAGGAAATGATATGTCAATCATGCAAATCTCTCTCCTCATCAGTCTAGAAGACATCTTTTTAGAGAGGATGACCCCTCATCTGCGGGTACACCACTACGCCATGAGTCGTCCATTCTAAAATAATTTAGAATAGTATTAAGGTACCCGAATTGGGATACTTCCCAAATCTAGATCTAAAACCATAGATCTAGTCACCAGAATCCCTGCTATTTTATCCAGATCCTACGTGATAACCACAGTAAAACCGATCATAACATAGGAACATAAATTCCTATCAGGAGTACGTCATCCAACAAATCGACCATAACATAGGAACAGCGCCATGTAGTTACTTTGTGATATGAACACGAGTACTTGTCTTTACGCGTATACTTATATTATTACCTTTACTGTTGCTCGATGTTATCGTGTTACTGTTATTATTATTGTTATACTGTATGACCTAGGAGATAGTCATGCATTCGGTTTCTACTCGGCGATATCTTCTACTCACGAGTTGGCAACTCACCCCCGTTGTGCCACAGTTTTCTTGCAGGTTCGACCGCACAGGTTCCATTGCGGCTTGCAGGCATACTACCTTCTTCAAGGTGATTGCATTGATAGGTGGGAAACATTTGCATCGTGACCACCATTATATACTTGTATATTTCATTTCAGTTGTATCTAGTTAAAATCTCCATCAACCAGACCTCGTATATTTGTAGACTTAGAAACCATTATTGTATTTTCTTTTGGCTTAGAGTCGCGCTCATGTATTATTCTTATTTCTGGTCGTTGGATGATGCTTTGGTTTCTTTACTTTATTTCTGTGTTTTGATCCTCGCCTTCGGCATTGTATATTATATCTTGCACGGTTGTTTCCGCCAATTGGCGAAGAGCTAGCTCCCGCTTAGGGATGCCTATTATTATTATATTTGTTTTTGTTTTGGAGTTAAAATTTATAAAGGAGGTGCTGCTGAAATTTCAAATGACGAAAATGTTTTCAAGATAGATACAAAATATTGTATTTCTTATTATATTACTTATGTTTTAAAGAAAGAACCTGATTTCAGTAAACCTTTATTTTAGAGCTTCACCTCCACTATTTTCCCTAAAAGGGTTTAGATTTCTGGGATTTTGGCTTACTTGAATTAGGTGGAGTCCTATAGACTTCAATGATTCAAGTGCCAGTCATGCGCCTTTTCCGGGTCGTGACAGGCCCATCCGTAGAGGCCAGCTTCCTGCCCGGCCATGCTGCGGATCCAAAATCCTCACCACGAGACGACCGAGTAGCTTCCTGCTCGGCCCATCTGTTGTGGGCAACTTCTTGCTCGGCCCATTTGCAGCGGGCAGCTTCCTGCCCGGCTACGATGTGGATCCAAAGGTCTCACCTTGAGACGGCTGTTCTCCGCCGAACACAGAGACGCGACCGCGTAGGTCCGTCTTGCCTGAATTTGGGGGCAGATGCTAATTGGTGCTATCTGTCCACCTCTCCGAAGATGCCAAGTTGATTTATGACACCGTGTATCGGAGGTTTAGACGGAGTCGATGTAGCAGACTTCGTCAGATTCCCCCTCGTTGAGGGGTTTTTGATTGTGGGGATGCTCTTCCCTGCAGGCGCAAACCCTTGCAGTTAATTACGCTACCGCATCGCGGTAACCACTTTCTCCTTTTCCAGATGGTCACTTCGTGTCGTGGGTGTTTGTTTTGTTTTTGGTTGCCCGTGGATTGTATACGGAGACTAATTTATGTTGTCGCCCGTAGGGCGTGGATTAGTCCAAATCCGTATTTTCTTAGATTTGGGTTTGGGGTTGGGTTTAAGGATGCGTTAGTCTCATTTGAGACTAAGATCAACTTAAACGTTTGTTAAGTATACGTTAGTCTAATTTTAGACTAAGATCAACCTAACAGGATCGTTTAGATCTAACAAAAGAGCATTTGGACTCTATTGTTTAAGTTTAGGGACTTTACGGTCCATAATTAGTTTAAGGACATTACGGTCCAAGGTTAAGGACATCATAGTTTATGGGCTTAAAGGACCCCACAGTTGGAGGTTAAGGACATCATAGTCCATGGGTTTAAGGACCCCACAGTCCATGAAATGTCTGGTTGTCGGGACCTGTTACCTCTCTGAAGATGTTGAAGGATTACAACGACAAATATCAGAGGAGTGGAGAGATATACCCTTGAACCAATTTTGGTTGGGAGATCTGTAGTCCAATTGGGACTAAGATCTGAGATTTATGAGTATATGGGCTCAATTAATCTTAATGGGGGGTTTATGACTAACTTGGTGTTAGATATGTATGCCCTAGAGGCCATTATTGTATAGTACTAGTTTGTATAATACATTTTGGTGGCTTGGGATATATATACGGGTTTACGTCAGTCTTGCTCGATATAGTAGTATGCTACTTGGTTTGTTTCTATCTTAATATGTGTATATGTTTCTTTTAACATATCGCTAAAAACATATTGATGGAGCCCTTAGGATCTTTGCTTGACTACCGGCGTTGTGATGACGATCATACTAGTGGGGGCTGGGTAGTCTATAAGCACATCCTTATTTTGGTCCCTAGTCGTAGGATTATCGAGACAGGGCATCGATACTCCAGAGTAGACTGGTGCATACGCTTCTCTTCCCAGCAGGGGAGATGGTCTGTCCCACAGCCATCAGTACGTCGTATTGGAGATGGTATGCAGGTGCTCGTTAGGTTACGAGTACACTGGACAGGACTCATCGGGAACTTTTGGTTGGTATTATACCTATCGTCAGTTAACAGTTCCTAGGTGACATGAGTACAGCTTAGTCCGCTGACTTGACACTGTCACTTCGCCTCGAGTGTGTTCCCACTGTTTTTAGATTACTACCCTACCATGGCTCTACTGAGTCGTGCAAACAGGTAGTAGTTGGGTGCAGTTCCGAAGCACTTGGAGGCAGTGATGGTTAGACAGGTTTCGTCTCTCCCAGTATTGAGAGTTGATATCGCGCTGTGTCTAGGAGAGCAATTACAAATAGTCGTCCCTGGCCAAGGCAAGCGAGATTTGCTGGTAGTGTTACCAGTAGTTTCTTAAGGTGTTTTGGGCTACACTCCGACACGACTTGTACCGCTATTAGAGGACTGACGTTTACCGCCCCCTAGGCCCGCCATGCGATACTCTCAGACGAACAGACCGGACTGTACGGAGATTGTCACATTCAGGCTCAGTAGGAGTTTGGATGGGTTCACCTCATCAGTCTTATTGTCGGTATATACCTGGGGACCGTTACGTACAGCTAGTACCGCTTGCGGCCTGTGGTTAAACCCGCTGCCAGCGTAGTGTCGAGCTTTTAGAGTCCCACACAGAGGGTTACTCGCCTTTGGTCAAAACAAAGTAGAGGTCACATGGTTTTGCGACGGGGTTCGTTCACATCCGCGAACTTGTGCACGTTTGGTGTCCGGGCAGTTATTACTAGTAGGCTTTGGTTTAAGCCAGATCCTAGTATTTATTTTGGGATTGGTTTTGTCTCAGTGTATTCGCGTTTCTTGGAACACGGATGCGGGTGTGTATGCACAGTTGACAGAGGCAGAGGCAGAGGATTCTCATTAGGGTTGTTGACCATTTGACTTTGGTTGACTTGTTGACCGTTGACTTTTTCCAAACCCTAATGAGAATGATGAATATGATTAATAATAATAATTAAGGATTATTATGTGATGGTTAGGTTGACCATTTGACCCTTGTTGACATTTTGACCATAATCATTTCATATCAAAGACGCTTCTTGTTCTTTGCAAATTGCATTTATTATGAAATGATAATGGTCATTCCATACTCACCATCACAATTTCCCTTAATTATTATTATTGATATTATTATCTCTTTTATGAGCATGGTTGCAAAAGAGAGCTCTCATTCTATCATATCTTTTCTCTCTCTTTTTGCAAAAGCTCTCCCTCTTCCTCTTCCAAAAGCTTAAGTGTTCCATGTGTTGGAAATCATAAGTTTTTGAGACAAAGCCACCATAACACCTCTCTACTCATTCTAGGGTTCTAGGTTTAGCAAACCAAGCACCTTAGTTACCTCTAAGTTGAGATAGGAGCTCAAGTTCAAGGCCGTTGGGTGGATCTATCTTCGGCAAAGAGGAGACGACGACGAGGAGCCGTTCAAACTACCACAAGGAGCAAGCAAGGAGGAGAACAACAAGAAGAGAAGGAGTTCAAGACCTAGGTATAACCATCCTACATAGTAGTTAGAACTTGTAGTTTATACGTTAGTTTTTGTTTAGTTAAGATACTTCATGAACGGTCCATGTTACCTATCGAGAAAAATTTTGATTTTTACCTATTCTGCCTCTCCGAAAGAACCGGGGTGGGTAACGTGGACCTAACAGCGGTATCAGAGCCTAACTAAACAACAACTAACTGTTAGCAAGGTGTTTAGAACTTCGATCCGGTAAGAATCCCAAAAACATGAACCAAAACCCATGCTTTCTGCCGTTTTTAAAAACCGCTCTAAAAATTATTTCACATGTCTGAAAAATACAAGCAGGGTTTCTAAGGAAAAGCCAAGAAATTTGAGCCCACGACTCGGCTAACTCGCCGCAGAAGCGCGGCGGAACCATGCGTTCCGCTGCGGATCCGCGGCCGAGTTGACTCGGCCGTGACTCCGATTTCTTGCAGAATTCTTAGTTTTGTGTTTTGGGATTTTTGAGATATTTTGTTTCTGCCCAGATTATCCAGAGAAAAATGTTATTTTTGGGGTAGTTACAAATTTGTATTTTGATCGGAGTTCTACAAACTTTGGCTAAATGGTTATATCTGTAATGTGATATGTTCATTGAACGTCGGCTAATTGCTATACGTCGATTAGTGAGGGTTGTGCAAATCTGTGATCTGTAATGTTGATGGTTTGTGTATATGAACTCGTTGGATTGTCGCGGATGAATAGCAGGGGGTTGTGAGATGAGAGTTTTCTTTATCTTTCATTTGATGGAATATGTAAATTGATGTAATATTATTTTTATGGCCGCACATCCGGGATGAGGTTGTAGCCGCCATTATATATTATTTCTTTTTCTGTTTTTGCTCCTAGGATAGACCCAAGGTGGGGTGCACAAACTACCGGGTACCTCGAAGTGCCGAGTGGCCTACTCACGTTGTTGAGGGAGGTTGCTTCGCTTCGGGTACTTGGCGGGTAGTTTGCCGCACCCGTAGGGGTCTAGGGTAGGGTTTTAGCTATTCATCGCGACCGTGTAATCCGTCTTTCGTTGCAGGCTCAAACGAAACGCGGATTCCTAGTATATCCAATGTGTTCATCTGTGATCTGGAATGGCTATCATTGCATCTGACAAATGTATATATTTATATATGATATCTAGTAGGCGTTGCTTATGTTTTGCATCCGCGCTAGTCCAGCCCCCGCTCTGTCGTTAGTTAAGTAACCTAACGGGTGATGACGGGGCCCCGTGGCGACTACGGATGGCATAAGCGTACGTCATATTTTCGTTGTTTTCTGCAATGGTAGGATTAATTGATGGGACACATTAAATTAATGCAAGAAAACAAACCTAAAAGACGTTGTTGGAACAATTTTCAAAAAGCTGTTATTACAAGGACGTTCTCTTTTGTTTTGCACAGAGGTATTCGGTTATGAATGCCCAGCACCTCATTCGACGAGGCAAGGGCCGAGATCCCTTCATCGGGAGTGACCCCTTGGACAAAAGTTTGCGTCAGGGTAATAACTTCACTATAGTCGATTATTCTTGCTTTGCATCGAGGTATTCAGCTTGGAATATCCTGCACCTCATTCGACGAGGAAAGAGCCGAGATCCCTTCACAGGGAGTGACCTCTTTAGCAAAAGTTTTCGCCACTATATTTTTTTAAAAAAAGAGGGGGTTATCAGGTTCCTTCAACGATATCAAGTTCATTACGTTAACGGGTTTTTCGCCAAAAACCCAGCCGTAGCCCTCTGTCGTTTCGGATTGGTATTGCTTAGTATTCGTGCTACGTATTTCGTGCTCAGCCGAGGCGTAGTGTACGGTAGCTATGTAATATTTTTCCGTAGGATACAATGTGATTGGTTGGGACAGTCGTGCGGTCATTTTGGCTCAGTCAAGGACTCGTACGGGTGGGTCTAATGCAATCAAGATAATGACGGGTTGAACTTGACTAGGATCCTTTGATATGTTGGCTCAGTCAAGGTCACTTGGGTCCTAGGGGCAAAAACCACATTGGGAGTTTCTAAAAAAACTGAAACTTGCAGATTTAGCATACCTTCTGGAGTGTGGTGACTAGAGTGGATACCATCTAGGTCATCGCACAATGATAGTAGGATCCTGATCCCACTGATGAGTTGGATTACTCTCGGGAGACTATTTCACTTAACAATCAATGCTATAAACCAAGTAGGTGTCTAGAACGGTGTTAGCGGGGCTACGCCTCTAGGGAAAAGAGGTTACTTAATTAAGGAACTTCGCGAAAACGTTGGAAAACCTCCCTCGAAGTACCAACACTAGCCTGGCTGAAAGGTTACGCAAGTATTGTGACGTGCAATTAATCCCGACTTGTTCTTCTTTTAAAGGTTTGAAGAAGAATTTGAGGAAACAGTGGGAGCCATCCTGATTAGATAAACTAATAAACCAATCTAATCTTGCAAGAGCGCACGCTGAGTGTTTCTTTTCTCTCTCTCCAAGTAGCAACCATTTCACGCCCTAATCAAGATAATAAAATGTATCGTTTGACCGATCCGAATTCTTATTCGGGGCTGGGGAACGTCGGTTCGGCTCTAACTTGTGGCAACAGTCTTAAGTATGAGTAAAGGAAAGAGGATTGTATGGATTCCAAGAATACCCAGTTGAAGAAGAAGTATAGTTTTGCATCTACTTCAGGTGTTCTTTTAATTGAGAACTGCTTTACGGTCAGCCCTATCTCCTGGGTACTTGATACCGGAACAGGATCTCATATCTGTAATTTATTGCAGGGATTGAGAAAAAGTAGGAAAGTTGCACCTGGTGATATGTCTCTCAGAGTAGAAAACGGAGCACAAGTTAATGCTACAGCCGTCGGTGAATATCACCTAGTGTTGCCAAATGGCAATACTATGATTTTGAACGATTGCTACTATGTACCTTCCATGGTTTGCAACATCATATCAGTTTCTTTACTCGATAAAGATGGATATAACTTTGTTCTTGATAGAAATATCATGAACATTTACCTTCATAAGGTACTAGTTGCAGAAAGTACACTGTGTAATGGTATCTACGTTCTAAATCAGAATACAGTTCTCAATGTACAAAACACACGCAAGAGGAAGAATTCAGATACGAATGAATCCTACTTGTGGCATTGTAGACTTGGTCATATCGGAGAGAAAAGACTAAGTAAGTTGCATAAAGATGGACTTTTGAATGCGTTCGAGTTTTCATCTTATGAAACTTGTCAGTCTTGTCTCAAAGGGAAGATGACTAAATCTCCGTTCACCGGACATGGAGAAAGAGCAACAAAGCTCTTGGGACACATACATAGTGATGTATGTGGTCCAATGTCTATACATGCAAGGGGTGGGTTCTCGTACTTCATCGCATTCACTGACGATCTCTCTAGGTTAGGATATATGTATCTGATGAAACACAAATCTGAAGCTTTTGAGAAATTCAAGGAATTCAGAAACGAAGTAGAGAACCAGACTGACAAGAGTATCAAGATCCTCCGATCAGATAGGGGAGGGGAGTACTTAAGCACGGAATTCCTAGAGTACTTAAAAGAGAATGGAATTCTCTCTCAGCTTACTCCTCCTTATACACCACAGCACAACGGTGTATCGGAGTGGAGGAATCGTACCCTACTGGATATGGTTCGCTCCATGATGAGTAATGCCGAGTTGCCTCTTTCATTTTGGAGACATGCGCTTTTGACAGCGGCATATCTATTGAACGATGTTCCGTCTAAATCTGTGCCTAAGACACCGTTCGAGATATGGAATGGTAAAAGGCCGTATCTTAAACGTATTAAGATATGGGGTTTTCCGGCCTATGTAAAAGTACAAAATCCGGACAAACTTCAGGCACGTTCAGTTCTATGTAAATTTGTGGGATATCCTAAAAACTCCACAGGATATCTGTTCTACCATACCGAGGAACAGAAGGTGTTTGTATCTCGCCACGCCACCTTTTTAGAGTGGCAATTTCTTGCAAAAGAAACTAGTGGGAGTTCGGTAGAACTGGAAGAAATTTAGCGACCACAAAATGCAACTGAAAATTTGGAGGAACCACTGGATTCAATAACCCCAGACGAACCTCAGCCACTCCGCAGATCTGGTAGGATTTCTTATCCGCCCGAGAGATACTACGGTTTTCTCTTAGACGGGGATCGAGATGATTGCATCTTGGAAGAAGATGACCCTACCAGTTTCAGGCATGCCATTATCGGTAGGGACTCTGATAAGTGGCTGGAAGCTATGCGATCTGAAATGGAGTCCATGTATACCAATAAAGTGTGGACCTTGTATATTGCTCCATCTGGGGTAAAACCCGTTGGATGCAAATGGATCTACAAAAGGAAACTTGGTGTAGATGGGCAGGTGGAAACCTATAAGGCTAGACTCGTTGCAAAAGGTTTTTGTCAAAGACCTGGTGTGGACTATGACGAAACTTTTTCTCCAGTGGCTATGCTCAAATCCATTCGGATCCTACTTGCCATTGCTGCCTTCCATGACTATGAAATCTGGCAGATAGACATTAAAATGGCTTTTCTAAACGGCTGTTTGGAAGAGTGCGTTTACATGGATCAACCAGAAGGTTTCGTAGACAGTGGGAGCAGCGGGAAGGTGTGCAAGTTGCTTAAATCCATTTATGGATTAAAGTAGGCATCGCGGAGCCGGAACATCTGTTTTGATGAGGCAATTAAGGAATTTGATTTCATCAAGAACGAAGATGAACCTTGTGTCTATAAGAAGATTGTAGGACGAACTGTCGTGTTCCTAGTCTTGTACGTGGACGACATTCTTTTGATAGGAAATGACATTCCTATGCTACAATCGGTCAAGCTATTCTTGTCACAACGGTTCTCCATGAAGGACCTGGGTGATGCCTCGTACATTCTGGGGATCAAGATCTACAGAGATAGATCCAAGAGACTACTGGGACTTTCGCAGTCCAGGTACATAGAGACCGTACTAAAGAGATTTAGTATGAAAGATTCCAAGCGCGGTAATATACCCGCATTGCACGGAATCGCCCTCTCCAAGAAGATGTCTCCTAAGACTGATGAGGAGAGGGTTCGCATGAGCACTATACCCTACGTTTCGGCGGTAGGATCTATAATGTATGCGATGCTATGTACAAGACCAGATGTAGCTTATGCGCTGAGCGTGGTGAGCCGGTATCAGTCAAGCCCAGGTGAGGGCCACTGGACGGCAGTGAAGAACATTCTCAAGTACCAGAGAAGGACTAAGGAGATGTTCCTGGTTTACGGTAATGGAGACCTCAGGGTCGAGTCCTTTACCGATTCAAGCTTCCAGAGTGACAAAGATGACAGCAAGTCTGTCTCGGGTTTTATGTTTACCCTCAACGGAGGGGCGGTATATTGGAGGAGTTCCAAACAGGATATCGTCGCAGACTCGACGATGGAGGCTGAATACATTGCTGCAAGCGATGCCGCAAAAGATGCGGTCTGGATGAAGAAGTTCATTAGTGAACTTCAGGTGGTTCCGTCCATTGTTGACCCAAAAACCTTTGTATTGCGATAACAATTGGGCTATAGCTTTAGCGAAGGAATCCAGACACGTCTTAAGGCGGTATCACCTGATCAGGGACATCATTGATCGCCAGGAGATCGAGGTACGGGGACTGGACACAAAAGACAACACGGCGGATCCATTCACAAAGGCCCTCCCTCAAACACAGTTCGAGCGACTCTTTGAGCTATTGGGTATACGGTACGCCAGCAGCTGGCCTTAGTGCAGACGTTGGGTATGCGGTATACCAATTACTGGCCTTTAGTGCAAGTGGGAGATTGTTAGATATGTATGCCCTAGAGGCCATTATTGTATAGTACTAGTTTGTATAATGCATTTTGGAGGCTTGGGATATATATACGGGTTTACGACAGTCTTGCTTGATATATTAGTATGCTACTTGGTTTGTTTCTATCTTAATATGTGTATATGTTTCTTTTAACATACCGCTAAAAACATATTGATGGAGCCCTTAGGATCTTTGCTTGACTACCGGCGTTGTGATGGCGATCACACTAGTGGGGGCTGGGTAGTCTATAAGCACATCTTTATTTTGGTCCCTAGTCGTAGGATTATCGAGACAGGGCATCGATACTCCGGAGTAGACTGGTGCATACGCTTCACTTCCCAGCAGGGGAGATGGTCTGTCCCACAGCCATCAGTACGTCGTACTGGAGATAGTATGCAGGTGCTCGTTAGGTTACGAGTACACTGGACAGTACTCGTCGGGAACTGTTGGTTGGTATTATACCTATCGTCAGTTAACAGTTCCCAGGTGACATGAGTACTGCTTACTCCGCTGACTTGACACTGTCACTTCGCCTCGAGTGTGTTCCCACTGTTTTTAGATTACTATCCTACCACGGCTCTACTGAGTCGTGCAAACAGGTAGTAGTTGGGTGCAGTTCCGAAGCACTTGGAGGCAGTGACGGTTAGACAGGACTCGTCTCTCCCGGTATTGGGAGTTGATATCGCGCTGTGTCTAGGAGAGCCATTACACATAGTCGTCCCTGGCCAAGGCAAGCGAGATTTGCCGGTAGTGTTACCAGTAGTTTCTTAGGGTGTTTTGGGCTACACTCCGACACGACTTGTACCGCTATTAGGGGACTGGCGTTTACCGCCCCCTAGGCCCGCCATGCGATACTCTCAGACGAACAGACCGGACTGTACGGAGATTGTCACATTCAGGCTCAGTAGGAGTTCGGATGGGTTCACCTCATCAGTCTTCTTGTCGGCATCTACCTGGGGACCATTACGTATAGCTAGTACCGCTTGCGGCCTGTGGTTAAACCTACTGCCAGCGTAGTGTCAAGCCTTTAGAGTCCCATACAGAGGGTTACCCGCCTTTGGGCAAAACATAGTAGAGGTCGCATGGTTTTGCGACGGGGTTCGTTCACATCCGCGCACTTGTGCACGTTTGGTGTCCGGGCAGTTATTACTAGTGGGCTTTGGTTTAAGCCAGATCCTAGTATTTATTTTGGGATTGGTTTTGTCTCAGTGTATTCGCGTTCCTCGGAACACGGATGCGGGTGTGTATGCACAGTTGACAGAGGCAGAGGCAGAGGATTCTCATTAGGGTTGTTGACCATTTGACTTTGGTTGACTTGTTGATCGTTGACTTTTTCCAAACCCTAATGAGAATGATGAATATGATTAATAATAATAATTAAGGATTATTATGTGATGGTTAGGTTGACCATTTGACCCTTGTTGACATTTTGACCATAATCATTTCATATCAAAGATGCTTCTTGTTCTTTGCTAATTGTATTTATTATGAAATGATAATGGTCATTCCATACTCACCATCACAATTTCCCTTAATTATTATTATTGATATTATTATCTCTTTTATGAGCATGGTTGCAAAAGAGAGCTCTCATTCTATCATATCTTTTCTCTCTCTTTTTGCAAAGGCTCTCCCTCTTCCTCTTCCAAAAGCATAAGTGTTCCATGTGTTGGAAATCATAAGTTTTTGAGACAAAGCCACCATAACACCTTTCTACTCATTCTAGGGTTCTAGGTTTAGCAAACCAAGCACCTTAGTTACATCTAGGTTGAGATAGGAGCTCAAGTTCGAGGCCTTCGGGTGGATCTATCTTCGGCAAAGATGAGACGACGAGGAGGAGCCGTTCAAACTACAACAAGGAGCAAGTAAGGAGGAGAACAACAAGAAGAGAAGGAGTTCAAGACCTAGGTATAACCATCCTACATAGTAGTTAGAACTTGTAGTTTATACGTTAGTTTTTGTTTAGCTAAGATCCTTCATGAACGGTCCATGTTACCTATCGAGGAAAATTTTGATTTTTACCTATTCCGCCTCCCCGAAAGAACCGGGGTGGGTAACGTGGACCTAACACTTGGGCTCGGCCTACTCAGTTAAACTGTTAAACATTTGATAATGCTGAGCATTGATTTGGGTTCTGACAGCCTTTCTGTCTTTTATTGAATGTTGTGCATTCATCATAGCTCTAGGGCTTTATTTTAAAGAACAGTTTATGTTCTATCAGCGCACACATAAGAAACACGTGGCGTGCTTGGCGCTAGCGCCAGTCAATGAGCGCAGTGCGCTATATTTGGAGCGCTAAGGTTCTGCAGCGCTTTGCGCTAGATGTGGAGCACTGAGGCGCTTCGGTTAAACAGCGCCCACGTGAGGAGCACGTGGCGCGCTTGACGCTGAGCATCAGTCAATGAGCGCAGTGCGCTATATTTGGAGCGCTAAGGCTCTTCTTTAATGCAATTTAGATCAGTTTGCGCACTGAGAATTAAATTCTCCTTTTATAAGAGATTTTTTCTCAAGGTTCCAAGAACAAAGTTCTTATTTTATAGGAGATATTTCAGTCTCTTATTTTGGTGAAAGGTTTTGCCTTTATGGATCTGTGATCAAAGAGAATTAAATTATTCTCCCCCCTCTTTTATAATGAGATGTTCATGATCTCTAAAAGACAATTTGTCTTATAGATCTATGATCTGAAAAAGGTTAATTTCTTCCTATTATTCTTTGTGATGAGATACTTTGATCTCTTTGTGCAAGATCTTGATCTTATAGATCTATGATCTTAAAGAAAAGAAGTGAATTCTTCGTTTGATATGAGACGACTTCGTCTTTCTGTTCTTTTTACCTCGAAGAGAATTTTCTCCTTCTACAGAGAGCTTGCTCTTCTTTATGAGATTTCTCAAAGTTTATGTGGGGGGGGGGGTTCCTCTCTATATTTTTCTATATCAGAGACTTCAAGTCTTGGGGACTTTATATAGGGCGAGCTGATTTGTTCAATCGGTTAAGGAGATCTTTTCTCCAATTAATTTAGGGATTTTCCAATCGTTGGATTTTTGATCCAAGGGCTTCTGATTTACAGAAGGCAATCTTCTTGTTTTTAAAAAAATTGGGAAATTTTTCCCCACACAGAATTTATTCTGTATTTTAGTGATTTTTAATCACCATTGGATCATTAATCCAACGGTGCTCTGATTTACAGAGTACAATCTTTTTATTTGGAAAGATTTTGAGGAATTTTTCCTTAACAGAATTTTATTCTGATCAATTAATGATTTTTAATCATGTTCGTTGGATCTTTGATCCAACGGTTGGGAACGTTTAGTTCCAGCGCTAGCGCTCTCGTGCTTTGCACGTGGTGCGCTGCTTAGAGTGCAGCGCACTTAGCGCTAGCGCTTACGTGTTTTGCACGTAGTACGCTGCTTACAGTGCAGCGCTCTTAGCGCTAGCGCTTACGTGCTTTGCACGTAGTGCGCTGCTTACAGTGCAGCGCTCTTAGCGCTAGCGCTTACGTGCTTTGCACGTAGTGCGCTGCTTGGAGTGCAGCGCTCTTAGCGTTAGCGCTCATGTGCTTTGCACGTGAGCGCTATCTCAGAATCTTTGACTCTCTCAGCGCTGATGCTGCTATGAAGCGCTGCTTCATTTCAAAATTTGAAATTTTGAACAGAGCTTTGCTCTGATTGGGGGAAACAGCGGCCGAGTAGCTTTCTGCTCGGCCTATCGACAGCGGGAAGCTTCCTGTCCAGCTATTTTGCGGATCCAAAGCCCTCACTACGAGGCGGCCGAGTAGCTTTGTTCAGTTGATAAAACTGCACATTTGTATTACATTTTTCCTACAATTTTTATATTAAAAAAGGACTTTATTTTAATATATTATACATATGAGGGTTTATGTGTTAAAACACCATTTTCCATGTGTTAATATATTTTAATTATCATTTGGTAGGAAAATGTATGCAAATAAATCTATTGACCAAATCCTAATAGAACTAAGCCTACTAAATATTATTTGAGATTATTGTGCAGAATTTTCCAAGTTGTTATGCAGAATTTATCAAACAAATCAAGTTGTTGAAGAAATCTTGCCAAATTAAGAAGTAAAACTTGGAGACCAAGTCTGGAAGCAACTGAGAAAAGATTTTTGAATTCTGAAGGTGCCTAGGATTGCCACATGTCATGAGATGAAAGCCCAAAAAAATTCAGTCGAGAGATCTCAACCATTAAGCGCGGATCCGCGGCCAAACTTACCCTTGGGCCGCGGATCCGCCGCACTTCTAAGGAATTAGGAGGCAAGATTTTGGGGCATGATTCTCTGCTATATTTTACCAACTTTTGAAGCAAAAGATTATGGCCTTGCACTATAAAAAGGCACCGAGAGTCTCTTGGAAAAGCCATCAAGCCGAAGAGATCACGAAGCTCCCGACGCTCACGCATCCAGGCTGATCATCAACTGTTCGACTATCTCCTTAAGAAAGATCGAGAAGCAACTAGTTGTAATCATTTTCTATGGATTAAAAGTGTAGTTTGTTCAAGTCGATTAATAAAGGTAGTTATTTTATTTAATTGTTTCTTTTACATTATGTTTTCCCTCTCTTTCTTTTCATCTTCTTCTCCCAACATGCGCGAGTAATTCTCCGCTTGTTAGGGTTCGTAGGATTAGGGTAGGCTAATGGACGATGAAAATAACTAAACCCTTTTTAAGTCCTATAAAGTTTAGGAACTTTATTAAAAGAATCATTAACATCCTAATCGGGCGCGCTAGCAATTCTTTGCTAGTTCCGACCGCGATTAGAGATTAGATTAATGATTGTTTTGGTAAAGGCTAGATATGAACGGAGTTCCGTGTCGAGATAAGGGTTAAGAGTGGGATTCCTTTTCCCTCCGGAAACCCTAATCTACACGCATCACCGTCGTTCTAGTTCTAAATCTATTAATGGATAAAAAGGGTAACTTTTAATTAATCGTCCATAACTACTAAATCCTAACGAACCCTACAAGCCCCCTTATTATATTAACCACATTTTAAAAATAATCTAGATCTATATTTTACATTCTTGTTTAACGTAGATCTAGAAACCATTCTATAAAATTCTTTATTCCTCCTCTCTTTTTTTCAACACATCTAAAGTAAAAGTAAAAAGTTCCACGTTTCCCAGAGGACGACCCGTACTCACCTCGGTCTAGCTACACGCGACACCGTTCTGATTGCGGTTAAACTACAAACACACTTTTTCGAACCAATCAAATGGCGCCGTTGCCGGGGATACGTGCGTAATTTTTTATTTTTACTATTTGTGTTGATTTCTTAGACGAGTCATATCATTATTAACACAAAACTGTAAATTGCATATTTAACGATTTATGCGTGAATTTTTGCAAGGAGATCTGGAGTCACAGACTTGAGGAAGCAGGAGATCTAGGGTTCCGAACTTCTCTGGTATATTTCTTAACTCCTTCTCTCTCCTCTAAATCCAATAAAATCTATTTTCTGCAGGATTCTTTGCAAAATTGCGCCGCTAAAAAAAATCTTTTTGCAAAAGTTTTGTGATTAATTTTGTTTTGCATATTTAATACAGACTTTAAGGGGCAAAGACCAAATCAAGATTAGGTGGGGATTTCATCACCCTTTCTAAGCCCCACAAATCACAAACCGAGTATATAGATTAGCCCTTCATTAATTTAAAAAATATCTAGACCAGACTCTAAGAACTGTCGCGCTCAATAAGGACAGAGGAAGGTCGTGGATAATCTATCGTTTATCCGCATTACTTTTGTAGTGCCTAGGCAAGTGTGATAAAGGCTAGTGGTTTTTAATTAGGCCCACGACGTGGTTCCTTCCCACTTACCTGGCACTTATCTAGCTACAAGGGTAGTACGGAGGCGGTAGAGGATTGATCCTGCGGCTTGTCCTTTGGAAGTCTAGGAGCGGTCTAGAGACTGGACCTAGATGACCTTAGTTCTAGGGTTGCTTGTGCATCTTAGGGAGATTTGTCTTAAGTCCCACTTTTTCAAAAACAAGCTAATTTTAAAATCACACACACGCTGCCACTTGCACTAAACCCGCTTAGTGCATGCTCGGCTGGACACGGGATCCTAGTGCCCGTCTTGTCCGCGTTCCTGATATCGACACCGAGTCGGTACTTCTTCATCTTCTTTTCCCCCACCACACACCACATCAACCGAGATGGACAGCACTCCATCAGAGTATAACACCACGCTGCCACCGCCCAGAGGTGCGCAGAATCCACCGCGCATCTCTCTCCAAGAGAGGTGCTATCCTATCCGTGGTCCCCTTCCTACTTGTCTATCTCTTCCACCACCTAACGGGGATAATTTCGAAATTAAACCCCACTACATCAACCTGCTGCCCAAATTTCACGGGCTTGAGTCGGAAGACGCGTACGTTTTCATCACCAAATTCGAAAACGTATGCACAATGATGGGTACTTCACAATTGACTTTAGATGCTATGCGCTTACGTCTTCTCCTATTCACACTGTGCGACTTGGCAGAAAAATGGCTTTATAATACTGCCGCACACTCTATCACTAATTAGGATGAATTTGTCATAGCATTTCTTAAGAAGATTTACCCAAACCATAAGACTGCCCGTGTTAGAAGCGAGATCAACCAGTTCACCCAGCTTCCCAATGAACCATTTTGGAAGTTCTTTGAACGTTTTAAGGATCTGCTTGTTCAATGTCCTCATCATGGAATCAATAGATGGGATTTATGTCGGATTATATATGAGCGCATTAATCCAGCGACAAAGCAGATGCTTGAAACAAATTGTCAATGCAATTTCATGTCTAAAGACGACGGTGAGGCTTGGAAATATCTGGAAGACCTTGCTGAACACACGTTGCAGTGGGAAAGCGTAAGACCACCTTCAACTAAGGGAGGTATTCACCAGCTCGACGTTTCTATCGCAGTAAAAGCCGAAATGGCAGCGATGCAGAAGAAACTCGATTCTATTGAGAATAAACTTTCATCAGTCTCCCTAAATCAGGTCACGCTTCCCAAGACTGTCTGTGGTTGCTGTTCGGATCCTTCACACTTAACGGAAGAATGTCCTATGAATGCATCGTTTCAAGCTAATGCTGCTTTTCAGCAGCGACCTAGAAACGACCCTTATTCTTCCACGTACAATCAAGGATGGAGGAATCATCCTAACTTTGCTTGGAATCAAAACCAACAAAGCAATTATCAAAGACCTCCTCCACAACAACCACAACCACAGAATCAGCCCCCCTTTCAGTCACAGAATTTCCAAAATCCGGCCAACATTTCTACACCACAAGTGGCCGGTATTGACAACTCACTTGCACAAACTTTGGATATGTTCATGAAACAATCCATGCAAAATTCGGCTGAGATGAGGTCTTCTATTGATGCCCTAACGAAAAACTCCTCCTCCTATGGTGAGAGTATCAAATCAATAGAAAACCAAATCGCACAATTAAACGCCGCAATAAGTGCGAGAGAGAAAGGGAAACTCCCATCTCAACCCCTACCGAATCCTGGCCATTCACAAAGTCATAATGTGAATGCCGTCACTACGTTGAGATCGGGGAGAGTGCTGAACAACCAAGTGGGTGAGCAATTTGATGATAGTGACACATTTGATACCCCTTCTTCTTCTTCTTCTTCCAGTCTTCCACCTTCATCCGAGCCTATTCTCCGTTTTCCCCAAGGCTCAAACATTTCGCCAAATCTATCTAAGTCGATGCCCACTCCAATTTTGGGATCGAATCCGTCGCCACAGTCTTCTCCATAAACGTTGGACCCAAAACTTATTGATCGAGCTCCATTTCCAAACCGATTAAGGGCCAACCAACCTAACCCGCAAATGGAGAAGATTGTGGAAATGTTTAAGCAAGTGAGCGTGAATATTCCTCTCCTAGATGCTATTCAATAAGTCCCATCTTATGCAAGAATCCTTAAAGACTTGTGCACTAGGAAGAGAAAAACTCAAGTGCCTAAAAAGGTTTCATGACGAGTAATGTTAGCACAGCTTTTACCCAACAAATACCAAAGAAACGTAAGGACCCCGGCTGTCCTACAATCTCTATTTCTATTGGGGGTAAAAATATTAATCGTGCTTTACTCGATCTAGGCGCTAGCGTCAACTTTCTTTCTTATTCAGTATACGAGCAGTTAGGGATTGGAGAGTTAAAACCAGCCCATTGTACTCTCCAAATGGCAGATCGATCTATCACCAAACCTCGGGGCGAACTAGAGGATGTGTCAATTAAAGTCGGGGAATTCATATTTCCCGTGGACTTTATTGTTTTAGATACACAACCTGTGGCAAACCCACGCAATCAAATCCCGGTGATACTTGGTCGACCCTTCCTAGCAACTTCTAACGCTGTAATTAATTGTCGTAACGGTTTTATGAACTTATCCTTCGGGAAAATGACAATTGAGCTTAATATTTACAAGCTAGGAAGTCAGCCATCAGAATCTACTGCTCATTTGCTGGATGTTTGTTCCATCCATGAGATAGCTTCCGAAAGCCGCATGGATGAGGAGCTTTGCTTTGATGTTCTCAACAACATTAATGAGACATCGCTTGATCTTGCACCACTTTACAGTGAGGATATGTTCAATGAGTCCGACCTTGAGATTGAACCCGTTGACTCGTTGCAAAAGTCAGCAGCACTTTCCGAGTCAATATCTTATGCAAGTTTTGAACCTCTTCGGGAGTCCGAATAT
Source organism: Agapanthus africanus (assembly GCA_030015575.1). Classification (NCBI taxonomy): domain Eukaryota; kingdom Viridiplantae; phylum Streptophyta; class Magnoliopsida; order Asparagales; family Amaryllidaceae; genus Agapanthus; species Agapanthus africanus. Next base: position 434,596,201 of record JASDDO010000008.1, on the reverse strand, counting down.
CATTTGCTTACCCCACCTTCTATAGTCTCTCCGCCAATTCTTGATCTCAAACCGCTACCTTCTCATCTTAAATATGCATATTTAGGAGAGAATGAGACTTTGCCAGTGATTATTTTCACTTCTCTAGCCTTAGAGCAAGAGAATGCACTTTTGGCAGTGTTGAGATCGAATCGGGAAGCATTTGGTTGGACTATGGCTGACATCAAAGGGATTAGTCCCTTAATTGTTGAACATTACATACATCTGATGGATGAAGCCAAACCAACCCGAGACCCACAAAGACAGTTAAATCCCGTTATGAAGGAGGCGGTAAAGAAAGAAATCGTCAAATGCCTTGATAGTGGAATAATTTACCCCATATCTGATAGTCAATGGGTAAGTCCAATTCATGTGGTCCCTAAAAAGTCTGGCATCACGGTCATCACTAATGAGGCTAATGAGTTAATCCAAACACGCACCCAAACTGGGTGGCGCGTATGTATCGATTACAGAAAACTCAATGCCGCGACGAGGAAAGATCATTTCTCTCTACCTTTCATTGACCAGATGTTAGAACGATTAGCGGGACACGAATACTACTGTTTCTTGGACGGATACTCTGGTTATAACCAGGTCCCCATCGCCAAAAAGGATCAAGATAAAACCACTTTTACTTGTCCTTTCGGAACTTTTGCTTATAGACGCATGCCCTTTGGGTTATGCAACGCTCCCGCTACATTTCAGCGGTGCATGATGGGGATATTTTCAGATATGGTGGAAAATTTTCTGGAAATTTTTATGGACGATTTCTCCATTTTTGGGGACTCCTTTGAGGACTGCCTTCGTAATCTTGACGCTGTTCTTACCCGCTGTAAGGATAAGAACCTGACTTTGAATTGGGAAAAATGCCATTTTATGGTCCAAGAAAGTATTGTACTTGGACATATAATTTCCCATAAAGGCATTGAGGTCGACAGAGCTAAAATAGATGTCATTCAAAACCTCCCTCGTCCCAATTGCGTTAAAGATATACGATCCTTCCTTGGTCATGCAGGATTTTATAGGAGATTTATTAAGGACTTTAGCAAAATTGCTAGACTCTTAACCTTTCTATTGGCCAAGGACACTACTTTTCACTTCGATTCGGATTGTGAGGCTGCTTTTGAATCGCTTAAAGAATTACTCACTATAGCCCCCGTTCTATCATCTCCGGATTGGAACCACCCGTTCGAGCTTATGTGTGACGCATCAGATTTTGCTATTGGTGATGTCTTAGGACAGCATATTGATAAGATGCCACATGTAATTTACTATGCAAGTAGGACCTTGAATGATGCACAAATAAATTACACAACTACCGAGAAAGAACTCTTGGCAGTTGTATTTGCATTAGAGAAATTCAGGCCCTACTTGATTGGCTCGCCTATTGTGGTTTACACAGATCACTCCGCCCTACGACATCTTTTATCGAAGAAGGATGCGAAGGCCAGGCTAATACGTTGGATCCTATTGTTACAAGAATTTGATCTTGTCATCAAAAACAAGAGTGGATGTGAAAACGTTGTAGCCGACCATCTTTCACGCATCACTTCTTCGCCAACTGTGACCGTGCCGATAAATGACTCATTTCCCGACGAACAGCTCTTGAATGTATCCTACGAACCTTGGTTTGTGGATATCGTGAACTATCTTGCGACGGGACTTATACCTAGCGATTGGTCGAAACAAGACAAACTTCGATTTTTATCCCAAGTAAAATATTTTTACTGGGATGAACCATATCTATTCAAGTATTGTTCCGATCAAATCATTCGCAGGTGTGTCCCTAACGATGAATCCAAGAGCGTGTTATCATTTTTTCATGATCAGGCATGCGGCGGTCATTTTGGACCTCGAAAAACGGCGGAGAAAGTGTTGCAATGTGGCTTTTATTGGCCAACATTATTTAAAAATGCATTTGAGCATTGCAAAACTTGTCCGCGATGTCAGCATTTGGGTCGGATTTCACAAAGGAATGAGATGCCGCTCCAACCTATATTGGTTGTGGAAATATTTGATGTTTGGGGTATTGATTTTATGGGCCCTTTTCCCAACTCCTTTGGGAATCTATATATCTTGTTAGCGGTTGATTATGTCTCGAAGTGGGTGGAAGCTATACCGTGTCACACTAATGACAACAAAGTTGTCATTAAGTTCCTTAAAGAAAATATCTTTTCGTGATTCGGACACCCTCGCGCTATCATTAGCGACAACAGGACACATTTCTGTAATAGGTCTTTCGAGGCCTTGATGCGGAAATATTCAATCACTCACAAGCTTTCTACGCCCTATCACCCCCAAACAAACGGGCAGGCTGAGATCTCAAATAGGCAGATCAAACAGATATTGGAGAAGACGGTTTCGAAAAACCGTAAGGATTGGTCAACCAAATTGACGGATGCTCTTTGGGCATTCCGCACCGCTTATAAGACCGATCTTGGTATGTCTCCATACCGTCTTGTGTTTAGGAAGGCATGCCACCTCCCTGTCGAGATTGAACATAAGGCAATGTGGGCTATTAAAGAGCTTAATTTTGATCTTGATCATGCAGGCAGCTATCGGAAGCTGCAATTGAATGAGCTAAGCGAACTCCGTGATGAAACTTACGATAATGCGGTGATAGTAAAGAATAGGACTAAAGTATTCCACGATAAAAATCTTTCTAGAAAAACCTTCACATCGGGGCAACAAGTCCTTCTGTACGATTCCCGTCTCCATCTTCATCCGGGTAAGCTTAAATCTCGTTGGAAATGACCTTTTGTGGTGCGGTATGTACACCCGCACGGGGCAGTTGAAGTCGAAAATTTGAAAAACGGTTCGATTTTTAAAGTGAATGGGTATAGATTAAAAACCGTATTTTTCTGCTGACCCCGCGGAGGAGCTCCTGTTTTTACAGGAGCCGCTTTATCAAAACTAAAATTCCTCCGCCTCACCTCCATGTTTTGATAACTTTTTCACATTTTAAGAATGGAGGTGAGTAAAAAAAATGATTTGATTGAATATCTGTGCGTGTCAAAGAATAAGTTTGGGGGAATTTTTCATTTAACTATTATTTTACCCCTTGTATCTCTCCCTTAGTATACAGGTCCTTGTTCTCAAAAGGCTATATCAGTGAGGACACTGCTGAAAACAGGTTTGGGGGGGGGGGTTTGTATTCACTGAATTATCTTTGACACCGGGCATTAAAATTTTTTTTTATATAACAAAAGAATAGAAAGTGAAACATTACATCCAAAAGATAGGAATAGTTTAAGAAAACCAAGAAAATTAGAAGTTTTCTTAGACGAACTAGTAATAAGTAGTTATGAGCTGTTGTCCCAAGGGTTAATAAAATGAAGGAAGTCACTAATCTGAGGATAAAAATAAGTCTGAAAAATAGTTTCTATTCTGGAAGCCAAACATTTGAATATTGATACCCTACTATACGCACTTACACACGTCTTGAAACTCGGGATAGTAGAGGATACCTTGAAATGCTCTTGTCTAAAAGCCAAAGTATGAAGGAAATGAAAAAAAAATGAAGAAAATATAAAAATGGTGAAAAGAAAAAAATGAACACTGGTTTTGTTATCGCCAAGGCAGCAATAAAAAAATATAGCGAGGGTGCCTCTTCACCTAGTGCCCTAAGGCCAACTGGTCTGGGAGTCACTGCTAAGCCTAAGGTGGTGCAAGACGAGGAAAATATTATCACCGAATCAGCAAGCACATGAGTAATCGGTCAGTTAGTACCTCAAGAAGTATTAACGGTCGCATGAAAAGGTGTGAGCAAATCTAAATATTCATCAAATTAAAAAGTACTGAGGTAGATGGACAAGAGTATGATAGCTTGAATTGAATTCTCCGAGTGTAGGGATGTCCATTACACAAACGTAGGGGTATATGATCCATGTTTGGACGAAAGGTAGGAATGAAGAATAAAGACGATGTTTTATTGAGGGATAATGTGATTTCTAACATCTTTTCATGACTATTAAGACATGGCTCATGACAACTGAAAAGCTAGTATAGTTGGAAACTCTTATTTTCAAAGTCTTTCTTTTATGATTCTTATCTTTATATGTAAACTTCACCATCTCTCTTTTGTTATAGGATTTTGTGGGTGTAATCCGCTGAAAATCCTCAGGAGACAACACTCCTCCTACTAGGGACACCTAGAGGTTTAACGGCTTGTTGCACGTGCTCAGTGCAATCGTGACCGCCTACGAAAGTGTGCCTAGTTTTCTCCTTTCTTTTTCTCCTCTTAAAATAAACTAGTTTGCTCGGGACGATCAAAGATAAGTTTGGGGGTATTTGTTCAGTTGATAAAACTGCACATTTGTATTACATTTTTCCGACCATTTTTATATTAAAAAAGGACTTTATTTTAATATATTATACATATGAGGGTTTATGTGTTAAAACACCATTTTCCATGTGTTAATATATTTTAATTATCATTTGGTAGGAAATTGTATGCAAATAAATCTATTGACCAAATCCTAGTAGAACTAAGCCTACTAAATATTATTTGAGATTATTGTGCAGAATTTTCCAAGTTGTTATGCAGAATTTATCAAACAAATCAAGTTGTTGAAGAAATCTTGCCAAATTAAGAAGTAAAACTTGGAGACCAAGTCTGGAAGCAACCGAGAAAAGATTTTTGAATTCTGAAGGTGCCTAGGATTGCCACATGTCATGAGATGAAAGCCCAAAAAAATTCAGTCGAGAGATCTCAACCATTAAGCGCGGATCCGCGGCCAAACCTACCCTTGGGCCGCGGATCCGCCGCACTTCTAAGGAATTAGGAGGCAAGATTTTGGGGCATGATTCTCTGCTATATTTTACCAACTTTTGAAGCAAAAGATTATGGCCTTGCACTATAAAAAGGCACCGAGAGTCTCTTGGAAAAGCCATCAAGCCGAAGAGATCACGAAGCTCCCGACGCTCACGCATCCAGGCTGATCATCAACTGTTCGACTATCTCCTTAAGAAAGATCGAGAAACAACTAGTTGTAATCATTTTCTATGGATTAAAAGTGTAGTTTGTTCAAGTCGATTAATAAAGGTAGTTATTTTATTTAATTGTTTCTTTTACATTATGTTTTCCCTCTCTTTCTTTTCATCTTCTTCTCCCAACATGCGCGAGTAATTCTCCGCTTGTTAGGGTTCGTAGGATTAGGGTAGGCTAATGGACGATGAAAATAACTAAACCCTTTTTAAGTCCTATAAAGTTTAGGAACTTTATTAAAAGAATCATTAACATCCTAATCGGGCGCGCTAGCAATTCTTTGCTAGTTCCGACCACGATTAGAGATTAGATTAATGATTGTTTTGGTAAAGGCTAGATATGAACGGAGTTCCGTGTCGAGATAAGGGTTAAGAGTGGGATTCCTTTTCCCTCCGGAAACCCTAATCTACACGCATCACCGTCGTTCTAGTTCTAAATCTATTAATGGATAAAAAGGGTAACTTTTAATTAATCGTCCATAACTACTAAATCCTAACGAACCCTACAAGCCCCCTTATTATATTAACCACATTTTAAAAATAATCTAGATCTATATTTTACATTCTTGTTTAACGTAGATCTAGAAACCATTCTATAAAATTCTTTATTCCTCCTCTCTTTTTTTCAACACATCTAAAGTAAACGTAAAAAGTTCCACGTTTCCCAGAGGACGACCCGTACTCACCTCGGTCTAGCTACACGCGACACCGTTCTGATTGCGGTTAAACTACAAACACACTTTTTCGAACCAATCAAGCTTCTTACTCGGCCTATCCGCAGTGGGCAGCTTCCTGCCCGGCTGCGCTGTGGACCCGAACCCCAGCCACACTCAGATCCGAGGGACGCCGATCTATTTGTACTTGGAGTTCATATTTGGTGTTCGCTTTTCCCACGTCACCTCGACTCAAGGGAGAAGGAGGTACACTGATATATTTTTATTTAGAGTTCGTATTTGGTGTTCGCTTATCCCACGTCACCTCGACTCCGGGGCCAGGAGGGGCACCGATCTATTTGTACTTGTGTTCATATTTGGTGTTTGCTTTTCCTACACCGCCTCAACTCCGGGGTAGGAGGGGCACCGATCTACCCACGCTTGTAAATATACAAGAACAGAAGTATTACAGTCAGGCACATCAAAGAAGAGATAAAAATACTTTATTAATATTTCAAATTATTTACAAGGTATTAAAAGCTCCTCAGCTTTACAAAATGCCCGAAGGCTGCAGAAATAAAAAAAGGGAAAAAATAGAGAACGAGGCGGACGGCAGCTTCAAACCACCTTCGCAGCCGGGACCTCCCCGTCTTCCCCCTGTTCATCGCTTCCATCAGGAGCCTCGATTATGACCGCAACTCTGCGCTTCCACCTGGGGCCTCATCTCCTCCCACTGGCTCGGCGCTGCCATCCTGGAGCACCTCCTCGACAAGGGGATACCTTGCATGAAGCTCTTGGTCGTCGAACCCAGGCATAGCTTCTTTGACGGCGTCGAGGGCGTTGTGCCACCCGACGGTCGTAGAGTCGGCAAGGTCGACATAGAATTGGTTAGAAGCCTTATACTCCTCCACGATCTTTCCGCCCTGCCCTTGGCATGCTTCGCCACTTCATGGGTCGTCCGGGTATCCCTCTTGTGTTAGTTATATGTATGCTCTAGAGGCCATTACTGTACATTGGATGTATATTGTAGTGGATGCTGGGACATATATAGGGAGGACTTTCTTGCTCGACATGATAGTATTCTATCTGGTTACCATTTACCTTAACGTGTATGCTGATTGTCTCTCTGTTACATGTTGGTAAAGCCCTTAGGATGTGTGCTTGACTACCTGGACTATGATGCGGATCATACTAGTGGGGACATGGTAGTCCATAAGTACATCCTTCAAAGTCCCTAGTCGAGGGTGTATCGAGACGGGGCATCGATATACCAGAGTAGACTAGCGTGTACCTTCTCGACCCATACAGATGGGCGATGGATGATCCCATATCCATCAGTGTTTGACATCAGAGGAGATATACGGGTGCTCAGTAGAGACTGGGTACACTGGACGGACTCGCCGAGAACTCCCAGATGGTATTATACCTCACGTCAGATGGCAGTTCTCTGGTGACACTGGTACAGAGTAGTCTGTTGACCCAAGATCGTCATAGAGTCTTGTGTGGTTCCCACTGTGCTTTGATTTCCATCTTACCACGTCCAAGAGGGCGTGCAAAACGGTGGTTTTTGGGTACAGTCCCGAGTCACATGGAGGCAATGAGCGATAGGAGGGGATTCGTCTCTCCCGGTATAGGGGGTTGATGTTGCGCTGTGTTCGATTGGCTATAACAGGAAATCCCTGGCCAGGGTTGCTGAGATTTACTGGTAAGTGTTACCAGTAGTTTCTCGAATGGTTATAGACCTCATATCGACACGACTTATCGAGCTATTGCGGTCTGACGTTTACCACCCCTAGGCGGGATATGCGACATATCAGACGATCAGACCGGACTGTACGGTAGTGTTACTGGTTGGATTCACTGGAGTGTGAGCGGGCTTGCTCGTCGATCTTCAGATCGCTCAATACCCGGGTGGCCGTTACGTTTAGCAGACCGCTTGCGGCTTGTGGATGTTTGATATGATCATCATCCGCTGCCGGCGTATTGACGAGTCTTTAGAGTCCTACACAGAGGTTTCCTGGCTCAAGCGAAACGAAATAGGAGAGCATATGAGATATGTGCGGGACCGAGAATAATGCGTGTATGTGATGCCGTATTCCATTCTCGCGATGAATGTATCGAGTGGTTGTATGCGATATAACCTAGTTATCGATTCAAGCGTTGATTCGATAAGCCGATACATTGTATACTAGTCGGTTGTGTGCGACATGACCGGATCATTGAATCAAGTGTTGATTTAATGATTTAATGTATAATTATATATTTGATATATTACTTTGCATTAACTAGTAATGGTTCACTTTAAATGGATTTTTTCACTTGGATTGTGCAAGTTGTATATGTGATATACTTTTATGCACATGTTTGTATCATGTCTGATGATGCATATTAACTTGGTTAAGTGTAAAGATTAAACCATGGTTTACTTAATGATTAGGGTTTTGATTATCTTATTCATTTATTTATATATATTCATTTTGGAAATTATTTAAGGATGGTGGCTTATTTTGTTTTATGTTGAAGTTTCTTGAAACTTTGATCAAGTCAACTATTCTTATCTCTTCCTTAACCCTAACCATCATATCTAACCATGGTTCATTCTCTACACTAAACTAAGGTTAATATTATGATAAGAATGGATTTTATTTTCTATTCTATTATTCTTATCATAATTTTTCTTCTTCTTCTTCTTCCTTGAACTTAAGAAGAAAAAGCTTTCTTCATCAATGGTGAATTGAGCAAACAAGTGAGAAATCCAATTCTAAAGTCTACCCACATCCTATTTCTTCATCCTCTACCTCTTGCCAAGTAGCAGAGTGTGTTTCCTTCACAAGTTTTAGGGCTTGGTGAAAGTGGAGCTTGATTTAGCGATGCCTCGACGTAGATCATCTTCGGCATGGACATCGACGACCTAGCTCACTTTTTCTCCGACGAAGCCGACTCTAGAGCCCGGATTTGTTTTGGACAGCGGAGACGACTTCGTTGCGGAGCTATGGAGGTGGAGCACCGGATCTACAAAGGTTGTATTTCCGTTTTCTCATTAGTTAAGTGTTAACTAGTTCTTTTTCGCCTAAACATCTAGTTATCGATCCGTAGTTTAGGGTTTCTCGGCACCATAATTTTTGAAATTGCCATGGTTGATGGCTTGGGAGACCTCACTAGCGTGCCTAGGAACCCTACAGTGGTATCAGAGCCTAGCTAGAGCCTTAGGCGAAGTCTAGACGGATTTTGAACTCCGAACGAACCCGAAACCCTATTACAAATAGCTCTCTGGACGTTTTCCAAATTCTGGGATTTTTCCAGATTAAAAATATTCAGAAAACTCAATAAAATAATATAAGAATTACTGTACAAATTCAAGCGATTGATTTATTTAACTGAGCGCGGATCCGCGGCCTCACAGTAGGCTCATGCCGCGGATCCGCGCGCTTTTTGTCGTGTTATGAATTCCTTTATGCACAGTAATTCTTATATATTATTTTTGGTGTTTCTGGGAATTTTTAATATTTTTTCCAGAGTTGAATTTTCTGAGTTGTTTTGGGGATTCGAATGTTCGATCGGACTATCAAATTTTGTCTGTGTGGCTTTCCGGATAAATTTTAGAATATGTTAAAAAGTTCGACCGAATATAAATACCCAATTTTTCCCCTGTCGGAAAATTTCCAAGTGTTGGATTTTTCCGTAGTTTAACGACGTTCTAAGTAGTGCAAGTAACGCGATGGTCCCTCTAGAAGACAACAAACCTTAACTCGATTATGTGACCGTCTTGAACTGCCCTTTGAACCTTCGGGTTTGGGGCAGTACGGCGTGCCACATGTGAGGCGTTGGCTTGACCCTTCTACGGCTGGACCGTTGGTACTGAGGCACGAACTGAATGTTGTTAGACTTATTTCATGTGTTGATCTGTATCGGGAAAACTTGGGTGTTCGAATGTTCAATCGGAAAGTTTAACATTTTCTAATTATCTGGAATGGGATACAATAATTGGAATTCACAAAGGTTATGAGATAACTGAATGAATGTTATAAATCTAGCGGTTTAGTCTCACTTGATCGGTTGCCACGGAATTTTGATGTGATCAAAAGTCCGTCGCAATCACGTAGCGTACGCGGATATTCGCCGGGTAAACTTAATAGACAGCCTCACTCCATAGCCCCGACCAAGTGACTGTAGGAGAACCCCGTCGCCGAAAGCATCCGTTCGGGTGCTCGCGGCAGCGGTGTTCCGCCTTGGTGCACTTCGTCGACGGTATCGGGGGTGCGGCCGTCTACTGAAGTTTGCGACGAGCATTCGATCAGACTGTCGGGAATCTTGTTGAATTCCCCGACTTGATATTGAAAAGTGTTTTCGATTTTGAGACTAAAATGCGGGGTTTATAATTGTTAGGCATGCGATGTCTAAGTAATTCATTTGGTCAGGCATGTGATGTCTGAGGTGGTTGCGGATTCCAACTGTTGTAGTTTTACACTTTCTTTTCTGTGACCGTAAGTGTAATATGTGATATCGCCGGTTTCGTTGCTATATGTCAACGACAATTGGGATGCGCATATTTACTTACGTTGATGACATGTGATGTTATGAGTTGCTGGATATGTTATATTGGATCGTCGTGTTTGAATAGCCGGGGGGTTTTTATGTGAGATGAGTGTTTTTTCATTTTCATTCATGTAAAAACTTGTATGTAATATTCTTTTATTGGGGCGCTTCCAGGTTGCGGAAGTTGTCACCGTTTGTATATTATTTACTTTTCCGCACTAGGATAGACCCAAGGAGGGGAGCACAAGTAACCGGGTTCTGGAGTCCAGTGGGAGACCAACTCGAGGAGTCGAGTTCGGGTCTCCTAACTCCAGAATTGGTAGGGTTGCTTGCCGCTCTCGTAGGGGTCTAGGGGTATGGGTTTGGCTATTCATCACGACCGTGGAATCCGTGTTTTATACTGGCTCGTATTGAAAACACGGACGTCCTAGTATATCCAATATTTCATATGATTCTTCTGCTGCGATATCTGTGATGTGATCATGTGATGTTCTATGATAGATACAGTATATAGTATATATGATATATTATATAGACGTTACTTATGTTTTACACCCGCGCTAGCCCTGCCCCGCTCTGCCGTTAGTTACCTAACCTAACGGTGCACGAGGGGACATCGAGGCGAATGCGGATGGCATAAGTGTACGTCGTATTTATCTGTGATGATTAGGTATTTAAATGATGGGACTTCATTAATATGATTAATGAAATAAAAGAAACCTAAGATGTTGTAGAATCGAATTTCAAAACAAAACAGGTAGCTACAGTTCTTGCTTTGCACAGCGGTATATGCGATATATCCTGCACCTTATTCGATGAGGAAAGGACCGAGATCCCTTCACCGGGAGTGACTCCTTTAGCAATAACTGGCAGATGCTACACACTCGGTTTGTTTTTTGATTGCTTTTAAGAGTTTTTGCTTTGCACAGAGATATATATGATATATCCCGCACCTCATTCGACGAGGAAAGGACCGACGATCCCTTCACCGGGAATGACTCCTTTAGCAAAACTAGAAAAGCCTCAAAAACACTCCATTTTTAAAAATCATTCGATCCTACAACGATATCAAGTTCATTACGCAATAGGCTTTCTTAAAAGCCTGTCGTAGCCCTCCGTCATTTCAGATAAATGCTGTTTAGTATTCGTGCTGCGTTTGTTGACCTCCGTCAAGGCGCAGTGTGCGGTAGCTAACCAGTATTTATCTGCTTATGTATATGATGCAGATTGAGTTAGGATAGTCGTGCGGCCTTGTTGACCTCCGTCAAGGGTCGTGCGGGTGGGTTTAATTCGATCAAGAAATGACGGGTTGAACTTGACTAGTAGCCTATGGTTTGTTGACCTCCGTCAAGGTCATAGGATGCTAGGGGCAAAATATTATCGGGAATTTCAAGTGTTGAAATTTGCAATGAGATTGCATACCTTCTATGAGATAGTTGGATCCCGATACCCGCTGCGAGTAAGTGTTACTCCTGGGAGAGTTTTATACATTACAATTAGCCGATCAAGTAGGTGTCTAGAAAGGTGTCAACGGGGTTACGCCTCTGGGAAAACGAGGTTTACATTAATTAGGTTTGTGCGAAAGCACGGGGGACCTCCCTCAAAGTACCGACACTGGCTTGGCTGAAAGATTGGCGAACTTGTAGTGTGTAATTAATCCCGGCTAGTCTTTCCTTTTAGGGTTTGAAGGAAGATTTGATAAAAAGCAGTGGGAGCCATCCTGATTAGATAAAATAAAAACCAATCTATTCTTGACAGAGCGCACGCTGAGTGTTTTCTTCTCTCTCTCTCTCCAGGTAGCGACCATATCACGCCTTAATCAAGATAATAAAACGGATTATTGACCGAACCCGCTTGTTATACTGAGCTGGGGAACGTTGGTCCCGCTCCACCTTATAATTGTTATAAGACAGAGCAGGAAATTGGGGATTACCAGAATTCCCGTGCCGCCCAAACGAAGAGAGTGCATGCTGATGCATCATCTTCGGGTGTGTTCATTACACAGAACTGTTTCTCAGTATCCTTTACGTCCTGGGTATGTGATACCAGACCAGGATCCCAGATATGTAATCTGTTACATAGGGCTACAGAAAGGTAGAGAACTGAGAACGGGTGATAAGTTTCATGAGGCAGAAAACGGGGCAAGAGTTGCAGCCAAGTCTGTTGGTCACTGTCACCCTGTATTACAATACATTGATTCTGAACGAATGTTATTAGATACCGAACCTGATATACAAAATCGTATCTATCTCTTTATTAGTAAAGAAATGATAAAATTTTGTATTGTTGGATAATGTTTTGAACATTTCCTATATCAAAAGTTGATCGGTTCAGGCACGTTATCTAAAAGCATTGATGTTCTAAATCAAACTACAGTTCTTAGTATATGGAACACACACAAGAGGAAGAGTTCAGAGCTGAACGATTCCTTCTTGAGGTATTGTAGACTAGGTCAGATCAATGTGACCCGACTAGCTAGAGTTACATAAAGATGGATATTTAAATTAGTTTGAATTTACATCTTGTGAAACTCGCCAGTCATGTCACAAAGATATAATGACATCAGCTCTGTTTATTGGAAACAGAGAAAGAGTTAGTAAACTCTTGGGATGATACATGTTGATGTATGTAGGTCCCATGTCTACACATGCCAAGAATGGTTCTTTGTACTTCATTACGTTCTCTGATAATCTCTCAAGATTTAGACATATGTTCCTGTTGAAACGCAAGTCTGAACCTTTTGAGATATTCACAGAATATAAGTTAGAAGTAGAGAACCAATAGAGGTATAAGTATTATGTCCTATGATGAGATCAAGGAGGAGAATACTTGAGCACGGAATTCCTGGACCATTCTAAAGGGGAATGAGATTCTCTCTCAGCATTACTCCTCCGTATACACCATAGCACGATGGTATATCGGGGCGGAGCAATCACACCCTATATGATATGGTGTGCTCTATGATGAGTATTACTGAGTTACCTATTTCCTTTTAGGGGTTATGCGCTTGAGAAGCTGCATACCTATTGAATAGGGTTCGAATCGAATCAGTTGCCTACCACTTCATATGTGATATGGAAAGGGAAGAGCCCATCTCTTAAGATAGTTAAGATTTGGGGTTGTCCGGCCTATGTCTAAAAGCAAAATCCGGACAAGCTCGAGGCAAAGTCTGTAATGTAGAACTGGAAAGGTTCCAGCTATACAAACAGCAGCTGATGATTTGAAAGAACCAAAGGATTCGATAGTTACCAACGAACCTCAGCCTCTCCGCCGATCTAGTAGGGTTCCTCACCCACCTGAGAGATACTTCGGTTTCTCTATGACAGTGGGAGCGAGGATTGCATCATGAGATGATGACCCAACTAGCTTCGAGCTGGCCATCGAGAGTAAGACTCTGTAAGAATGACTGGATGTTTAGCGATCTGAGATGGAATCCATATACACCAACAAAGTATGGACTTTAGTTGCTATATCTGAAGGGTTAAATCCCCATCAGGAGCAAGTATATCTTGAGAAGATTACTTGGTGTACATGGAAAAGTTGAGACTTTCAAAGCTAGACTTATTAAAGATTTGCATCATTGACCAGATGTGGATCAGGATGAAACCTTTTCTAAGGAGCTAAGCTTAAGTCCATCCAGATCCTACTTGCCACGGCTACATACCATGACTATGATATCTGGCGGTTGGGTGTCATGACTGCTTTTCTAAATGATATTTTAGAAGAGTGCGTCTATAAGTACACAGCCAGAGGGCCTCGTAGACAGTGGGAGCAGCGGAAACGTGTGCAAGATGCTTTATAGGATAAAGCAGGCATCGCGGAGTTGGAACATCTGTTTTGATGGATTAGTCAAAGAAGTTGACATCATCAAAATGGTAGATGAACCTTGTATAAACAAAAAGGTAGTAGGGAGTATGGTGACGATCCTCGTAGAGTACGTGGATGACATACTCTTGATAGGGAAGGAGTTTCCTATGCTACGCTCGGTCAATCTCCGCTTATCACTAGAATTCTCCATATAGGATCAAAGTGATACCTACTAAATCCTGGATTTTGGATCTATGAGATAGATTTAATTGGATGTTAGGATTCTCACTAGTCTTAGTGAGATGGTATCAATCGATCCTGGGGAGAATCACTGGAAGTGTTCCAGGGTGATAAAGATGACTGAATGTCAGTCGCGGGCATTGTCTATACCCTTGGTAAAGGGAAGGTATGTTGCAAGAGTTCCAAGCTAGATACCGTGACATACTAGACGATAAAGGCATGATACATCGCTACTTGAGATGCTACCAAAGAGGCTGTTTGGGTGTATATTGGTTCATGAGATGAACTATGTTCCTCCCATTGTGTGACAATGGAGTTGTGGCTTTTGCCGTGGAACACCGGTCCCATCAGTGATCCAGACATATTCTAAGGCAGTATCACTTGATCATGGAGATGGTTGATCTCCAGGAAGATCGAGGTTAGGAGAGTAGACTCAGAGGACAACACAGCGGATCCACTCACAAAGGCCTGTTCCCAGAGAGAGACTTTTATGGGATGGTTGAGTATGAGATACTGCAACCACTGCTATAGATGGCCCTAGTGCAAGTGGGAGATTGTTAGTTATATGTATGCCCTAGAGGCCATTACTGTACATTGGATGTATATTGTAGTGGATGCTGGGACATATATAGGGAGGACTTTCTTTCTCGACATGATAGTATGCTATCTGGTTACCATTTACCTTAACGTGTATGCTGATTGTCTCTCTGTTACATGTTGGTAAAGCCCTTAGGATGTATGCTTGACTACCTGGACTATGATGCGGATCATACTAGTGGGGACATGGTAGTCCATAAGTACATCCTTCAAAGTCCCTAGTCGAGGGTGTATCGAGACGGGGCATCGATATACCAGAGTAGACTAGCGTGTACCTTCTCGACCCATACAGATGGGCGATGGATGATCCCATATCCATCGGTGTTTGACATCAGAGGAGATATACGGGTGCTCAGTAGAGACTGGGTACACTGGACGGACTCGCCGAGAACTCCCAGATGGTATTATACCTCACGTCAGATGGCAGTTCTCTGGTGACACTGGTACAGAGTAGTCTGTTGACCCAAGATCGTCATAGAGTCTTGTGTGGTTCCCACTGTGCTTTGATTTCCATCTTACCAAGTCCAAGAGGGCGTGCAAAACGGTGGTTTTTGGGTACAGTCCCGAGTCACATGGAGGCAATGAGCGATAGGAGGGGATTCGTCTCTCCCGGTATAGGGGGTTGATGTTGCGCTGTGTTCGATTGGCTATAACAGGAAATCCCTGGCCAGGGTTGCTGAGATTTACTGGTAAGTGTTACCAGTAGTTTCTCGAATGGTTATAGACCTCATATCGACACGACTTATCGAGCTATTGGGGTCTGACGTTTACCACCCCTAGGCGGGATATGCGACATATCAGACGATCAGACCGGACTGTACGGTAGTGTTACTGGTTGGATTCACTGGAGTATGAGCGGGCTTGCTCGTCGATCTTCAGATCGCTCAATACCCGGGTGGCCGTTACGTTTAGCAGACTGCTTGCGGCTTGTGGATGTTTAATATGATCATCATCCGCTGCCGGCGTATTGACGAGTCTTTAGAGTCCTACACAGAGGTTTCCTGGCTCAAGCGAAACGAAATAGGAGCGCATATGAGATATGTGCGGGACCGAGAATAATGCGTATATGTGATGCCGTATTCCATTCTCGCGATGAATGTATCGAGTGGTTGTATGCGATATAACCTAGTTATCGATTCAAGCGTTGATTCGATAAGCCGATACATTGTATACTAGTCGGTTGTGTGCGACATGACCGGATCATTGAATCAAGTGTTGATTTAATGATTTAATGTATAATTATATATTTGATATATTACTTTGCATTAACTAGTAATGGTTCACTTTAAATGGATTTTCTCACTTGGATTGTGCAAGTTGTATATGTGATATACTTTTATGCACATGTTTGTATCATGTCTGATGATGCATATTAACTTGGTTAAGTGTAAAGATTAAACCATGGTTTACTTAATGATTAGGGTTTTGATTATCTTATTCATTTATTTATATATATTCATTTTGGAAATTATTTAAGGATGGTGGCTTATTTTGTTTTATGTTGAAGTTTCTTGAAACTTTGATCAAGTCAACCATTCTTATCTCTTCCTTAACCCTAACCATCATATCTAACCATGGTTCATTCTCTACAATAAACTAAGGTTAATATTATGATAAGAATGGATTTTATTTTCTATTCTATTATTCTTATCATAATTTTTCTTCTTCTTCTTCCTTGAACTTAAGAAGAAAAAGCTTTCTTCATCAATGGTGAATTGAGCAAACAAGTGAGAAATCCAATTCTAAAGTCTACCCACATCCTATTTCTTCATCCTCTACCTCTTGCCAAGTAGTAGAGTGTGTTTCCTTCATAAGTTTTAGGGCTTGGTGAAGGTGGAGCTTGATTTAGCGATGCCTCGACGTAGATCATCTTCGGCATGGACATCGATGACCTAGCTCACTTTTTCTCCGACGAAGCCGACTCTAGAGCCCGGATTTGTTTTGGACAGCGGAGACGACTTCGTTGCGGAGCTATGGAGGTGGAGCACCGGATCTACAAAGGTTGTATTTCCGTTTTCTCATTAGTTAAGTGTTAACTAGTTCTTTTTCGCCTAGACATCTAGTTATCGATCCGTAGTTTAGGGTTTCTCGGCACCATAATTTTTGAAATTGCCATGGTTGATGGCTTGGGAGACCTCACTAGCGTGCCTAGGAACCCTACATCTTGAATGAGTCTCTCTGCCTCTTCATGGCATCATAGAGCCCATTGTTCTCCTCCATCTTGGCCTAAATAGCCCGATTGGAATCGATCAGGAGCCGGTGAGACTCCTTCAGTTTTGTAATCGTCAGGCCCTTTGCGACCAAGCTCAAGTCCAGGGAGGCCACCTTGTCCTCCGCCTCTTTCAACTTGGTAAGGAGCTCTTTCTCACGCGAGGAAGACTCTCCAGCCTTTTTTATCGCCGGGGCCACCTTCTTGGCCTCCATAGTGATAAGAAGGGTGCAATGTTGGAGAATCTGTGGAAAAACACAAACCATTTTTAGAAGCTAAATAGAGGAAAAAACACTTATTTAGAAAATTATCCACCTGAACGGCCTCCTGAGCTATCGCCGCAACTTGGGCTCTATGATGCCTCGGGGAATCTTGGCCCCCATCGCCTTCTCCATGTCTGCTAGTAAGCTGTCGGCCACAGAAAGCCCCGAAGGCACCTCGATGCAGAATTCTACCTCCTGTAACCGTATCCCGGCCGAGGGTGGCCGAAAAACTACT
The DNA here is from genome assembly GCA_030015575.1 of Agapanthus africanus. Taxonomy (NCBI): domain Eukaryota; kingdom Viridiplantae; phylum Streptophyta; class Magnoliopsida; order Asparagales; family Amaryllidaceae; genus Agapanthus; species Agapanthus africanus. The sequence continues at coordinate 434,578,657 of JASDDO010000008.1, read as the reverse complement.
CTCTTCTGCCTCTTGAGCGGAGACTCAGCAGAGGACGACACTTCTGTCATGACCTAAGGCGCCACGGAGACCTTGGCGTTCCTCCGGGACGGGACGGGGCCATGGAGACCTTGGCGGAAGGGGTTTGACAGGGGACCATGCTAGGTGTGGGTCTGGATGAGCTAGCGCCATATCCCTTCCTCCCCTGTGCCTTGACATCCATAATTTTCGAACGATCCATCGGCTTTGGAGAAGAAAATGGAAGAAAAAGGTCAGTAACAGGAACAACAATATCTTGTCAAGCCTAATTAATCGGCGAAACCCTAACTTACCCCTGAAGCGCGTAGGACCGAGTCCCGCCTAGCTCAAAGCCTGCTCGGAAAGCAGGATATCAGTCCGCTAGATTGGTTCCTATTACGACACTATCCCGGCCTTTGGGGCATTAGATGACCCGTAAGCAATCTACCCTGTGCCATTTGGTGGGCACTGGTCAATCCTCTCCCTCTGGAGGACCGACGAAAACAAACTTCTCCTTCCACTCATGGATGGAAGAAAGGGCGACCTCTACCTCTGACCCAGCCGCCCTAACCCTAAGTTTTTTAAAAGAGAGATACACCCTACCCGGTTCGTCATTGCTAGTGCCGGGGTAATTTTTGTAACGAAGAAAGGAAAGAAGAAGACTCAAGTTGAAGGGGATCCGATCAATCTTCAACCGGACTAGAAACATGAGGAGAATTCTCCACGAGTTCGGCGCTAGCTGGCCCAAGGCTAGATGGAAGCAATGAAGTACGTCACACATCTCGAATGAGAAGGGCAGATGCATCCCTGCTCGGAACGCTTCCAGGTACAGGGCAATTTCATTGCTCTGTACCTGGTCTTCCCGTTCTCCCTCTTTGGCCAGACGAAGTGAATAGCCAGAGGATGTGGAAGTGAGCCCGGATATCGGAAAGCTCGTCCAGGCGATTCAATATCGAGGGCACATCATAAGTATTTTCGATGCACACCTTGGGGGCCTTCTTCGCTACCCGATGACGAAGTACAAGGGCATCACCACCCCTTGGGGGCAAGCCCAACACAGAGGAAGAAGAACTACCTCGTCTATCGAACGCCGGGGAGGAAGAAGAAGACTCATTGGACTCGACTTCAGAAGCAGAAGCCTCATCGCCCGACTCGACCTCAACTACATCAATGGAAACTTCGGAAGAAGACATTTAATCTGATTCAAGGAAAGATTGGCCGAAGAAGGGTTTTGGGCTGAGGGTCTGACCTATGAAATGGAGCACTTGGCAATGTTCAGATGGCAGGAGACAACTAAAGCAAAACGTCTACAAAGGAATAGCCTCCCCTATTTATATACTTGGCATAAACCATTCAACGGCCCAAATCCATTCCCGCTGCAATGAAGAATCGCATCCAACGGCAACAAGGACGCCACGTGGCAATCGATCATTGGACATTTCGTCCCTCATGCGGATCCAACAGACAGATACAATGCTTCACGGTCCACCACTCTATTGCGGCCATATGGCTCGAAGATCAACGGCATGAGCAAGCGAAGCGACGTCACGGTTATAGCGCCACTGTTTCGCCGATTCGCTGACGTCATCGAGAATACGCGCAGAAATTAAGGCGCTTCATGATCCGCCATATAGACCCAAGAATCGAAGAGGCACAGCCGCCAAACACTATGTCGTTCCAAACAACCCCTACAATGAATCCTCGGCTCCAAACTGAACATTGAAGACCGACCAGACTACTCTCGACCCGACCCATGAATAGGTCGGAATGAGAGTGGTGTAAGTCGATATCGCACACCCTATATAGTATGTGGGGAGGCGGAATTTTTAAACATCGATTTTTGTACCAAGCAACATCGACCTAAATCCAAGATCTCATCGGAAACCATAACTAGCATGACTCAAGAAGGTTCTAATTTACTATGAAGTGATTTATACCTTCGTGTCCAAGTCCTTCGGGTCTTCTTATCCTCTTCTTAAGCTCCCCGAGTGTATGGATCGAGCTTGGTGATCGGCCTCCTTGCGTCAAAGAAGATCCACCCAAGAGTTTTTAGTTCAAGCTCTAATCTCTAAAATGAGGTAACTAAAGTACCTAGTATGCTAATCTAGGTAGCTTAGGAGATGTATAGAATTATTATGGATTAATTTGTCTCAAATACCCTAGCTTTCTCAACTCATGAAAGTGTTTGGGGTTGAGGGAGAAAAAAAGGGCCAAGGAGGAGTGTGTTCAAGAGCTCATGAGAATGAAGAATGGCTAGCTTCCTTTGATAACTATGAAGCATATCACATTATATATAATCATCACAATCATTCAACCATGCCTCAATAGTCATCATAATCATTCAACCAATCCTTAGTAGTGATCATAACCATGTTAGCCATGCTTGAATAATGATGAATGTAACACCTCATACCTCCACCTCATTATCCATTTAAGTAAATGGATTAAATCACAAATGAGGTGTGTTCTTCTAGAAGCACTCTTGTGAAATTACAAGAATACCTCTCACCGTATATATATATCCGTATTCGTATTCCGAAAAATACGAATACAAAGAGATGAAAATAATCCAATACTATAATACTAGAATGCGGCTTAATCCTAAGCCGCTAGTATTATCCGTCCGATCAAAAATACGTGTAGCCTCTACATGTATAAGATCGAAACCCTGCACGTAAAACCATACGGCCTCTACATCGTTTCGCCTAAACCAGAAAAACCGTCTGTGTGGGACTCTAAAGACCCGACAGCATGCTGGCAGTGGGTTTAACCATAAGCACGTCAGTGGCACTAGCTGTCGTAACGACTACCCAGGTACATGTTGAAAAGAAGGCTGATGAGCAAACTCGTCCGAACTCCTACTAAGCCTGTCCGTAACAATCTCCATGTAGCCCGGTCTGTTCGTCTGAAAGTATCGCATATAAGGTCACGAGGGGTGGAAAAAATGTCAGACCCCTAATAACCAGACAAGTCATGTCGGTGTGGCTTAAGACCATCCGAGAATCTACTGGTCCAACCACCAGTAATTCTCAATCCGTCCTGGCCAGGGACTTATGGTGTTGACCAAACGATCACAGCGCGACATCGACTCCCTATACCGGGAGAGACGAATCCCCAACAGTCGCTCACTGCCTCTATATGGCTCGGGACTATACCCAACTAATACTTGTTTGCATGACTCGGTAAAGCCGTGGTAGGGTGGTAATCAAAGCACAGTAGGAACTCACACGAGACAAATGACGATCTCAGGTTGATAGACTATCTGCACTCATGTCATCAGAGAACTACTATCTGACACTAGGTATAATACCATCTAGCCAGTCCTCGGCAAGTCTTGTCCGGTGTATTCACACCTAGTGAGCACCTGTATACAATCTTAGGTGCACCTCACCAATGGCTGTGGGACCAATCTATCGCCGCTCGTCAGGGTCTAGATATGTATACACTAGTCTACTCTGGAGTATCGATGCCTAGTCTCGATACTCCTACGACTAGAGACACTTTTAAGGATGTGCCTATTGATTACCCAGCTCCTACAAGTATGATTGCCATCACAACACTGGTAGTCAGGCAAAGATCCTACGGCCTTTATCAACATGTGTACAAGACATGAAATACAAAGTAAAACCATCACATGTTAAGATAAAGACAAACCAAATAGCGTACTATCATATCGAGTAAGATTTTCCTGTATATACATATCCCTAGCATCATATACAATGAAGTCCTCTAGGGCATGCATATCCAACAATCTCTCACTTGCACTAAGGCCTGTAATTGGCGCAATTAGTACCTACTGTCTGCACTACAGCCAGTTGCTGGCGTACCGCATGACCAACATTTCGAACAATCTCTCGAACTGGACTTGAGGGATGACCTTGGTGAATGGATCTGTCGTGTTGTCTTTCGTATCCACTCTCCGCACCTCGATCTCCTGGTGATCCACGATCTTCCTGATCAGGTGATACCGCCTTAAGATATGTCTGGATTTCTGATGGGACCGTGGTTCCTTTGCCAAAATCATGGCTCCATTGTTATTATAATACAAAGGTATTGGATCAGCAATGGATGGAACCACCTGATGTTCAGTAATGAACCTCCTTATCCAGACTGCCTCTTTTGCGGCATCACATATAGCGATGTACTCAGCGTCCATCGTCGAGTCTGCTATGGTGTCCTGTTTGGAACTCTTTCAATAGACCGCCCCTCCATTTAGGGTTAACACATAATCCGAGATGGATTTAGAGTCATCCTTGTCACTTTGGAAGCCAGGATCGGTAAAAGCCTCGATCTGGAGGTCCCCATTACCGTACACCAGGAACATCTCCTTAGTCCTTCTGAGGTACTTAAGAATGTTCTTTACTGCTATCCAATATTTCTCACCTGGGTTAGACTGATACTTGCTTACCACGCTAAGTGCGTAAGCTACATCTGGTCTGGTACATAATATCGCATACATTATCAACCCTATCTTCGAAGCATAGGGTACTATAGTTATGCGAGCCCTCTCCTCATCAGTTTTGGGAGACATCTTTTTGGAGAGAGTAATTCCATGACAAGCGGGCAAATTGCCGCACTTAGAATCTTCCATACTAAACCTCTTTAGTATGGTGTCAATATACCTCGCCTGTGAAAGTCCCAACATTCTTTTAGATCTATCACGATAGATCTTAATTTCCAGAATTTACGAAGCATCACCCAGGTCTTTCATAGAGAACTTCTGTGATAAGAACAGCTTGGCTGATTGTAGCATAGGAATATCATTTTCTATCAGGAGAATGTCATCAACGTATAAAACAAGGAATACCACAGTTCTCCCTACAATTTTCTTATAAATATAAGGTTCATTTACATTTTTGATAAAGTCAAATTCTTTGACCGTCTCATCAAAGAAGATGTTCCAGCTCCGCGATACCTGCTTTAATCCATAAATGAATTTAAGCAACTTGCACACCTTTCCGCTGCTTCCACAGTCTACGAAACCCTCTGGTTGATCCATGTAAACACACTCTTCTAAACTTCCATTTAGAAAGGCGGTTTTAACATCCATATACCATATGTCATAGTCATGGAAGACAGCAATGGCAAGTAGGATCCGAATGGATTTAAGCATAGCCACTGGTGAAAAAGTTTCGTCATATTCCAACCCTGGTCTTTGACGAAAACCTTTAGCAACAAGTCTAGCTTTGTAGGTTTCTACCTGACCATCTACACCAATCTTTTTTTTGAAGATCCATTTGCATCCTACTGGTTTTTCCCCAGCAGGAGCGAAATCCAAAGTCCAAACTTGGTTTGTGTACATGGATTCCATCTCAGATCGCATAGCATCCAGCCACTTTACCGAGTCTTTACTCGTGATGGCTTGCTGAAAACTAGTCGGCTCATCATCATCGATGATGCAATCCTCTTGATCCCCGTCTACGAGAAAACCGTAGTATCTCTCGGGCGGATGAGATTACCTACTAGATCTGCGGAGTGGCGTAGGTATGTCCGGTTCTATTGAAATCTCAGGTTCTACTAAATTTTCAGTAATAGTTTGTAGTTCTGGAATTTTTTCTAGCTCTATTGAGCTCCCACTTATCTTTTTTCGAGAAATTGAGTTTCCATGAAGCGGGCATGATGAGAAACAAAGACCTTTTGTTTCTCAGCGTGATAGAAATAATACCCTCTAGAATTCCTGGGGTATCCAACAAATTTACACAGTACTGAACGTACTTCGAGTTTGTCCGGATGAACCTTTTTAACAAAGGAAAGACAGCCCCATATCATTAGATACTTAAAATAGAGTTTCTTCCCACTCCAAATTTCATATGGAGTTGTAGGCACAGACTTAGTTGGAACCTTGTTCAATAGGTATGCAGCAGTTTCCAGTACACAACCCCAGAAGGAGGGTGGCAACTCAGCATTATTCATCATGGAACGCACCATATCAAGTAAGGTGCGATTTTGTCTTTCTGATATACCATTGTGTTGTGGTGTGTATGGAGGAGTAAGCCGAGAGAGAATTCCATTCGTTTTTAGATATTCCAGGAACTCGGCACTTAAGTATTCACCGCCCCGATCGGATCGGAGCATCTTGATACTTTTGCCGGTTTGCTTTTCCGCTTCATTGTTATACTCTTGGAATTTCTCAAAGGTCTCGAATTTATGTTTCATTAAGAATACATGTCCATACCTTTAGAAATCATCTATGAAAGTAATGAAGTAGGAATAGCCACTTCTTGCATGTGTAGACATTGGCCCACACACATCATTGTGTATGAGTCCCAAGAGCTTAGTGGCTCTTTCTCTGTGTCCCGTGAACGGAGTTTTTTTCATCTTTCCTCTGATACATGATTGACAAGTTTCATATGATTGATACTCAAACGGATATAAGTATCCTTCTTTATGTACCTTAGTCGGTCATGTTTCATTGATATGACTAAGTCTACAATGCCATAAGAAGCTTGGTTTGATTCTGAAGCCTTTCTTTTTAGTGTGTTTTGGACATTGAAAACTTGATGTTGATTGAGAATGTATATTCCTTTACTAAGTGTATCCGACCCAACCAATTCATTATTTAGGTGAATGTTGATAACACTGCTTACAGGGGCAAAATTTTATCCTTCATTTGATAATAAAGATACTGATATAATATTACACACCATACTGGGTACACAAAAGCCCACTCGCCAATCCAAGGTGATATTCTCTTACTGCAACAGCGTCCACACTGGCTCCGTTGCCAACCCTGAGAGTCATATCACCTTTCCTCAACACTCTACGGTTTCTCAGTGCCTGCAATGAATTACATATATGAGATTCTGATCCGGTATCCAATACCCAGAAAGTAGAGTTTATAGAGAAGCAGTTTTCAATCACGAACACACCTGAAGCCTAATCCACAACTTGCTTCGTGTCCTGATTCTTGGCCTTTAGGGCTCTGCAGTCCTTCTTCTAATGTCCCTTTTTGTGACAATAGAAGCACTCTTCTTTTGTGGCTGCTCCCCTTATCTTTTCCTTTCCCTTTCCCTGCACCTTCTGCACACCTCCCCTCGGTTTGGTAGGGGCCTTCTTCTTCTTCCCCTTGGTGTTAGCCTTGGATTTAGCAGAAGAAGATCCTCTAACAAACAGAGCGGGTGTTTTCTTATTTTTGTTCAAGGTGCCCTCTGTCATCCTCAACATGTTGAGGAGCTCAGAAAGTGAAACTTCCAAACTATTCATATTGAAATTCAATATGAACCGGGCATAGGTGGAGGGAAAGGGATTGTAGAATTAAGTCGATGTACAACTCATTCTCCAATGTGGTTCCCAGGTCCGCGAGCTCTTCGATGAGAGAAATCATCTTTAGGACGTGGTCCCCAACCGATGATCCGATAGCCAATCTCGCTTGAAATAATTTTTTCGATGTCTCATATCTTGCGATACGAGATTGCTCTCCATATAATTCTTTAGTATGGAAGAGGATAGAAGCAAGGTCCATTTTCTCGTGTCGCCTCTGATGTTCATTATCCATGGAGGCCAGCATGAGGCACTTGGCTTTCGCGCAATCAAGATCCCAGGTCTTATGGACCTCAATGTCCGAGACCAAGGATTCTAGACCGGGAACAGGGGGAGCTGTCGCTGTGAGGATGTTTGCGACCTTATCATATGTAAGGGCAATTTGGACATTCCTCAGCCATTCTTTATAGTTTGGCCCAGTCAATATGTTTTTATCTAGCATGAGCTTAAGTCCAGTCATGGTCGCTGCAATTAGGAGAGAGAGAAAAGAAACACTCAGTATATGCTCTTGGAAGTTTAGATTGGTTATTAATTTATCTAAACAGGTTGGCTCCCACTGTTTTCTCTAATTCTCCTTCAAAACCTAAAAGAAGAATTAGTCAGGATTAATCGCACGTCATAATACTTGCTTAGCCTTTCGGCCAGGCTAGTGTCGGTACTTCGAGGGAGGTTTTCCAACCCTTTCGTGTAGTTCCTTAATTATATAAGCTCTTTTTCCTGGAGGCGTAGCCCCACTAACACCGTTCTAGGCACCTACTTGGTTTATAGTATTGATTGTTAAGTGAAAAAATCTCCCGAAAAGTAGCGGATACTCACAGTAGGATTAGGATCCAACTATCATTATGTGATGATTTTGAAAGAAGCCTACCAAAAACACCACACTCCCGAAGGTATGCAACATTAGCAAGTTCCCTTTATGTTTGAAACTCCCGATGTGATTTTTGCCCCGAGCAATTATTACCATGACGAAGGTCAAAACATCATAAGTCGCAAGTCAATTTCAACCCGTCATTATCCAGATTAATTTAGACCCATTTGTACAAGCTCTTGACGAAGGCTAAAACAGTTGTACACTTGTCCTGGATTAATGTATTCATCTATGCTACAGACAAGCACCCACTAGCTACCAAACATTATTCCTTGGTGAAGGCCAAAACACATAGCATGAATACTAGTAGATTCCTATCTGAAATAACGGAAGGCTACGGCTGGTTTTTGGCGAAAACCGTGCACGTAATGAACTTGATATAGTCGAAGGAACCGGATAGCTTTTGAAAAGGAGTGGTTTAAGCTCCACTTTTAAAAGTTATTTTTGAGGAATACCGAGTGGTTTTTCAATTGTTCCAACGACTTCAGATCTTAGGTTTGTTTTCTTTGCATTAATCAATATTAATGCGGTACCATCATTTATCCCTATCATTGCAGAAAGAAACGAAAATAGAACATATGCTTATGCCATTCACATTCGCCACGGAGCCCCGTCATGCACCGTTAGGTTACTTAACTAATGGCAGAATGGGGGTTGGACTAGCGCGGGTGCAAAATATAAACAACGTTTATTATATACAATATATGTCTATTCGTCTCACGCAATAATGCATAATGGATATAGAGTGCGGATTGGATTATTTATATCCACATACATCCTTGTTGGTTGGTTAAATATCAATTTGATTCCTTTTCCCTGTCCATCTTTCTTGTTTTTCTTTCTCAATCATTTTTGTTCTTTCATAGATGGATCTAAGTAGAAATTCTTCCAATTTAATTATGTTTAAATTGACATTATATATACTCGTACAAATGCAAAATCCTCCGACTCTCTTGCGATAATAACATCATCAAACAATCTATTACAAATTTAAATTAAGATTAAAATTATTGATAAACAAGAGGCCTCTCTTACATATATATCGACAATTTTTCCGAATACCAATGATGCATAAAGAAGCTAAGATATTCAGTATAACACTGTAGAACAACTATAACAGATCAAATGAACTCTGAAAATGCTATTTATTGTGTGTTTATGAAACTAAAATGACTCGAAATCGCAGAAGAAATCAAGCTCCAGAAGTTTTGCTCTAAGCCCCGGTTGAATAGGAATAGGAATGTTGCTTCTATCGAGCCAGACTGCTATGGTGTTTGCCTCCAAGACGAGCTGAATATGATTAACAGATAGAGAAGTTAAGTCATTGCTCAAAGAGAGAATTATATGGAATCTTTCAAAATAATATAATACCCACCTCACGGTCTGGCATTTTAAATATGAAATCGTCAATAAATATTCTTGTTGTTGAGATGCATGAAACCCTTGTTTTCACAATGAATTTATCACCACTCTGACAATGTGAAGAGAGATGTTTAATTTCACACAAGTTATTCACGTAAAAGAACAATGAGGAGATTATAGTTTGAAGCATGACTTACTTCTAAAGGTGAAAACAACTTCAGAGATAAATCTGAAAATGTTATCTTCTCGCCAGTTTGAGCAACTGCATCCAGTTTGACGCCAACCCTTTTAAAGAATTCATGATGACCTTTTGGATGTAAAGAATAGAAAGGAAAATTGTTACTAAAAAGATTAATGCTTTAGGACTTATAAATTTCGTTAAGTATTTATATATATATGGGTGCTTTACTTACCACGTTCACAATAGCTCGAGTAAACAGCATTGTAAAGACCACCATATTGATCAAGTTCATAGTCTTGCACTTGGAGTTCGACTTCAAAACATTGGTCCGCCCTTCATAAGCAAAACAAATATATTGAGAAAATAATTAAGAATAAAATTTCTTAAACATAATCTTTCATGAAATAGAAGAAAATGTGTTTGTGTCTGGCCAGTACATGCAAATTGCCAGTGGCCAATGCATAAAATAAAAGAAAATGTAGGGTAAGTCTCCACAAATTAACACATGGCCCCCACACCTTGTCTCACCCATTTTATATATGCACTGGCCATATGCCATATTAGTCTGTACAATATTGATAAAAAATGCAACAAGTTATACCTTAAGTTTTCAATGCTAAAATCTAACAATGTCAGATTTTTAGGAGCAGCGATCATCGATGTATAAGCAGCATGAATGTTCCCTCGGTTACTGCATCGAAAGTTAGGAAGCTGCCTTGGCATGGCAGCATTTGGTAGCAGCGAGTGGCCGCCGACTACTGCTGACCTCCTCCATTGTCCGACACGTGTAACAAGAGCATCGGAAGGAGCCGCCATGGATTGCATCTTGATGATAGACGATGATGAAGTATCCCTTCTTGCTCCTTTTAGAGAGGTTTAGAAGAAATATCTTGCAGTACTTGATCTCTCATATTGCTATTGATATATATCTAGCTATTTATACAACTTCTTAATGTTAGTTGTGATTTGAAAATGAAGTCAATTCCATGCAACTTACTTGACTTGTCTATTTTCTAATCGTGTTTCACGAACATTAATTTATATATTTCTAAAATAACACCAGAGGTTAGTCTTACACATGCAAAAATATTCCATATTCAAATGCGCACTAACTGTAGGTACGGATCATCATATGTCTATATATATATATATATATATATACACACACACACATTAATTTCACTTGCATACGCATGCATGGTTGGTTGATTAGTAAATGGCCAGCTCTATTTTGCTAAACCCCTTAAAGTTTTGAGCATGTATCACGAGCACACATCTACTTATAATTGAAATGATGCAAAATACTCTAATTAACGCTATGTTTAATGCACATCTGACCAAGTCAAGGCAATATATATGATTGGCTATTTAATCTTTGGGTAAAATCGGGCTCATGACTCTCATCAGCAGCGCTATCAATAAACAGGTATCAATAGACAAGGTTGGTAGTAGAGCCCTTCCAAACTTAAAACACGAGGCCCCACCATCTGTTTTCTCTCTCTTGTACTGCAACTCTGAGCTTGAAAAATTTCTCATGGGGTTTTGACTACTGCTTTGAGGTCAGAGATTTTTAACTGTAGGAAAAACTGCATGGGGCATTTTGACAATTTACTCTTTTTTTCAGGGCAAGTCATTAATTTGGTGGAATGTATATCTATATTTTAGACTCATGTATTGATATGGGCTTTGATTTTATGTTAAATTTTTGATATTTGGAGTGTCTAGCATTTTATCTTTCAATATACATATAAGATCTTAATGAGCATTTTATCGTTATTCAGGGCAAGTCATTAATTTGGTGGAATGTACTATCCATGATGGTGTGAATAATGTGATTTTTAACCTGGTATGTATATCGTATGTACAAGACTTGGTAGTTGAAGAAAGTTCCTATAGATTGCTATCTTTATATATACAACCTCTCGATATTAGCTAGTTCTTTTCCTTTCTTTTTTTGAGAGAAAAGATAGTATCAATAAAACCCTAACCAAATAAAACATTTTATCAAAAATATGTAATGAGGAAATATTAGCTAGTACTTAACCATGGTCTTGATTTAAATATGAAGTCAGTTCAATACAACTTAAATAAATTGAACAATAGACAATAGCTCAGCAATTGGTATCACGTTTCCCCTTTTGGGAAGAGTGCGGGGTTCGATCTACAGGAAGGGAAGTGAGTCGTGACCACAATATAACACTTTCGGATTTTTAGGAGCAGTGATCATCGATGTATAAGCAGCATGAATGTTCCCTCGGTTTCTAATGGTTTGAGCGCTACTGCATCGAAAGTTAGGAAGCTGCCTTGGCATGGCAGCATTTGGTAGCAGCGAGTGGCCGCCGACTACTGCTGACCTCCTCCATTGTCCGACACGTGTAACAAGAGCATCGGAAGGAGCCGCCATGGATTGCATCTTGATGATAGACGATGATGAAGTATCCCTTCTTGCTCCTTTTAGAGAGGTTTAGAAGAAATATCTTGCTGTACTTGATCTCTCATATTGCTATTGATATATATCTAGCTATTTATACAACTTCTTAATGTTAGTTGTGATTTGAAAATGAAGTCAATTCCATGCAACTTACTTGACTGGTCTATTTTCTAATCGTGTTTCACGAACATTAATTTATATATTTCTAAAATAACACCAGAGGTTAGTCGCAAAAATATTCCATATTCAAATGCGCACTAACTGTAGGTACGGATCATCATATCATATGTATCACATAACCCTTGGAATAGAAAAAATGTTTTACAGTACGGATCATCATATCATATGTATCACATAACCCTTGGAATAGAAAAAATGTTGCATTAACAATTGGTACATTTTGATTGTCCCCGAAAATATATATACGCAAACCGTGATTGTAGAGGGGGCGAAAAAAGGCATTAGCATATGACGGAGGGCGATGGCCTTCGGTGTTACAATATAAAATATATCCCCTCAACCCTCGTTATAAGTTCATAGTTTTGGTGCAGTGGAAGGGATGTTTCATATGATATCAGAGCAATCTATGTTCGATTCTCATTGCTGCGCAAAAGCGGTTTCGACCCAAAAGGCCTTCGAACTACGGGGAGGTGTTAGGAAATAAAATATATTCTTACAGCCCTCATCATTAGTTTGGAGTTTTGGTGTAAAGGAAGGGACAATTCACAGTAGAGCGGCGATTAATGACGAGTGGATGGCTGTGAGAGACAAAAAAAATGTCAACCAATGACGAAGCTAGGGCGGCAATAGTCGAGCGGTGACAGATGACTAGCAAGCAGCGATGGACGGCGGCGCGGTAGTCAACGATGAGTGATGGTGGCCAGCGAGGGCGGGCAACGAGCGGCGGCGGCCGATACTAAGCGGCTGTGACAAATGGCAACCGCCGACCGTGACGAAGGATGGCAGCTAGCATCGATGAGTAGTGGCGACCAACAACGGGACAGTGCCGGCGGCAGGCACCGGGCTTCGGCGTATGACATCTGGCGACACTGACCAATGATGACGTGTGGACGGGCTTCCTACAAATGTCGGCCCGTCTGCAGGAATATTTGGAGGTAATACAAGGATAGAAACCTTGTGGAGAGAGAATAGAGTTACCATAATTTGAGGTAATTTGATATATATGCAGGGAATCTGATTCTAAATTCATAGAAATATTATTTGCTTCAAAACAAGTTTAAGTATGTATTATGAGAATATACGATTCACCCTTAATTAGATTACCAGGTGCTTTGTACATTCCAAATATTAGCAGAAACTCACACATTTCCAAGAATGTGATGTTGAGGCATCCGATTTTCAGGGAATGGTGTGCTAACATTCTTGGTATATTTAATACTTCCAGGTCATACATATCCCAACGGATTTGGACATTGGTTATTGTGACGGCAATGGCATTAATGGCCGCTCGAGTGAACAATTGGCGATTAGTAGCGAAGGTGGTTGACGATAAAGCGATGACAATGATCACGGCAGCACCGTCTTAAAATATATGAAGAGGTTTAATGAAATTTTGTATCATTTTAAAAAGCAGAGATCCATATAGGACCACAAAATATGGGGTACAGTGAATTTCAGCCTTTATTAATTCTCTATATATTTATTCCATGATGGCATGAGAAAAATGATTTTTAAGTTAGCATTATATGTATGTACAAAGACTTGGTAGTTGTAGAGAACTTTGTAGTATATAATTAATATTAAATATTGAAATCAAAATGTCTTGAAGACTATCATACATGGGCAAGTTTCACGCCATGCATGGTCGCATATACCTTCAAAGAAGTCTCAATAAACTGGTAGAAAAACAAAAAGAAGATGCTGCGAAATTTCAAGTCAAGAACGCACACTGCATGTGCTACGATGCAAATAAATAAATAAATAATGTAAATAAATATTTGCAACTAGGACATCCTTTTTCTTCTATAAATAAGAAATGTTTCATGATCTCAACACCAAGGTATTAGAAAACATAGTTATCACATAATCTCTCACAGAAGTGTAGCTAAACAAACAATGCCCTCAACAAACTCCAACACGGCCTTTTCATCCTCAGCAAGAAGGTAAGATCTCACCATCTTCAATTTAATTTATTATGCATGATTCATAATTATATGCAGTAATTATGCGATATCGAGATATCGAGATATCGAGCTAAGTTTAGTGGATTATATATTCTTTCTTTCAGGTTAGAGGGGAAGGTCGCGATAATCACAGGAGGAGCCATGGGAATAGGCGAGGTCACCGCGAAACTCTTCTGCCACCATGGTGCCAGGGTGGTAATCGCAGACATACAGGACGACCTTGGCAAAGCCGTCTGTGGCTCTATCGGATCTGATGACGTGGTAACCTACGTCCATTGCGACGTCTCGAAAGAAGACGATGTGAGGAACGCGGTCGATTTCGCTGTGGCCAAGTACGGCAGGCTCGACATCATGTTCAACAACGCGGCGATCATCGATCCCCCGTGCTCTAGGATTATGGACTTTGATGTGTCGGAATTCGAGAAAACGATGAGGGTTAACTGCACCGGGGTTTTTCTGGGCATCAAGCATGCCGCACGTGTAATGGTGGCGGCAGGGATCAAGGGAAGCATTATAAACAACGGCAGCGTGTGTACGATAGTAGGAGGGTTGGCACCCCATGGGTATGTGGCAGCAAAGCACGCGATGGTGGGACTAACCAAGAACGGAGCGGCTGAGCTAGGGCAGTACGGTTTAAGAGTGAATTGCATCTCGCCGTTTATGTCTGCATCGCCAATGGCAAAGGAATTTTCTGGATGGAAGGAGCAGAAGCTGGAGGAGTTGTCCAGCAGCATGGCTAATCTTAAGGGGGCCGTGTTAAGACACGAGGATACGGCTTACGCTGCCGTGTTTTTCGGAAGCAACGAGTCCAAGTATGTGAGTGGGCATAACTTTGTGGTGGATGGAGGACTTACCACGGTTAATAACTCTTTTGGGCTTTTCAACGGTCTCTTCCAGCAAGGAAATTGATCGGTTGCTCTTCTATTCTTCCACCT
This sequence comes from Agapanthus africanus, assembly GCA_030015575.1. NCBI lineage: Eukaryota > Viridiplantae > Streptophyta > Magnoliopsida > Asparagales > Amaryllidaceae > Agapanthus > Agapanthus africanus. Next base: position 434,563,479 of record JASDDO010000008.1, on the reverse strand, counting down.
TCTATATACCACCTTGGGTGGGTACATTGCTCTATATACAATGCACACACTTGTTAATTTATATATATATATATATATATATATATATATGTTGTTTTGTAACTGGTATTAATGCATTAAAATAATGGATGAATAAATATGATAAGCTTTGATTTCCTTTGTCCAATTTAATTCACAAACCAGGGATGCTAATTAAACCAGCCGAGCTAAGCTGGATTCTGCTTGAGATCATCTCGCTGAAAATCTGGTTTTCATTAAGAATTAGCATTTCTTTGTAAAGCAACTTATTGATGATGTACCTGTAATCTTATTGATGGAGGTCCTTTTCGGGTCTCCGTCAGATGTTGTCTTCCGCCGATCTCCTGGTGGACTTAAGTGGTTATCTTCCGTTGCGTGTGGGTCTCAATGGGTTTTGGTGGAAGAGTTGGTATGAGGTGTTCGGTGTCGAATACCTGCAAAGAAGTCCCGGAGTGGTTTGGTACTATCAAGGATCCTCCGACGATCAAGTTAGTGATGAGATCCGAGCAGAGTAACGGCTTAAAAGAGTAAAAGATGGCTTACTTGACCCCTCTGTGATGGGGGTTTATGTCACGCCCCGCTTCCCAGAGTACGCTAAGATAGGCACGTGGCATAGCCAATGCTACCTGTGGATTGGAAATATCCTTCCACAGTCACATTACGGCTGTAGAGATATCAAGAACAATAATAAACTATCTAACACATGTCCATAAGCCAGAATAAAACGAGTCAAAAATAAAATAATGCGGAAGCAAAAGATCCAATACAAGAATAAACTGGAATGTACGTCCCATAATGCGGGCTCACATCAGGAATGAAAAATACCGAGAGTAAAATAAACTAACTACTAATAAGTCCTCACTGCTCAGCTTGCTGACTGAAATACTCCTGCTCGGCCTGCAATAAAGGTAAAGAATCTGGGCCATGCAAAACCCAGACGTCAGTGCGTCATAATATCAAGCAATGCTATAAACAGGGGTAGCAAGATATGCAGGTATGAGTATAAGTGGTAAAACAGGGATAACAGTGATATAAGTGAGGACGGTGAGGGTAATGTGTAGTGAGTAATCTAAACTGGTCTATTGGGTTAACTACTCTCAAGTCTTTGAAATCAATCTGATGAATCATCGATGTAACTCAATAGTATCCCGTGCGTGCCCGGGATCACGGTGAAGATTCTCGGGCTGAAGCCGAGACATGCCGCTAGGCACTAAAATAGGAAATATGTATAGATGAATGAGTATTTCGGGGATTATAGACCGAAGAGTATCTCTAATCTATATTATGTTGTTGTACGAAGCAGCTGATCTTGTGGCTTCTGTAGGCTGGTCCGTTATCGGAGATAATCCGTCGCGGAGTGCCGAACCGGTAAATGATGTATGTCTTGAAGAAATGGAGGATATTCTCCGTCTTCACTTCTCTTAGCGGTATTGCTTTCTCCCGCTTAGAGAAATAATCAGTTGTCGCCAATATGAACTGATGTCCTCTGGATGATGCTGGTTCGATGGGCCCGATTATGTCAGTTCCCCACATTTCAAATGGCCAGCTAGCCACCGTTGGATATAGCGGATTTTGATGCTGGTGGATAAAGTCCCAATGAATCTGGCACGAGTGGCATTGCTTCGCGTATTCGAGGCAGTCTTGGATCATCGTGGGCCAATAATAGCCCATCCGTTTGATCTTCAGCTTCATCTTCGGCCCGACTTGATGAGAACCGTAGAGTCCGTCGTGAGTTTCTTGGACGACTTTCTTTGCCTCTTCAGGTCCCAGGGATCTTAGCAACAGGGAGTCGAACGATCTCTTATACAGAGTATCATTGACAAAGGCAAAAGATAGAGCTCGTTTCATGAGCTGATGTTGTTCCCCTCCGAAAGACGCGCATGACGGACGTCTTGCCTGAAATTTGGGGCAGATGTTAATTGGTGCTATCCGTCCACCTCTCCGAAGATGCCAAGTTGATTTATGGCACCATGTATCGAAGGTTTAAACGGATGCGGCCGATGTACCAGACTTCGTCAGATTCCCCCTCGTTTCAGGGGTTTTTGATTGTGGATACGTTCTTCCCTGTAGGCGCAAGCCCCTGCAGGGAATTACGCTACCGCATCGCGGTAACAACTTTCTCCTTCTCCATATGGTCACTTCGTGTCGTGGGTGTTTGTTTTGTATTTGGTTGCCCGTGGATTGTATACGGAGACTAAGTTATGCTGTCGCCAGTAGGGCGTGGACTAGTCCAAATCCGTATCTTTCTTAGATTTGGGTTTGGGGGAGGGTGTGCTTAAGGGTGCGTTAGCCTTATTTGAGGCTAAGATCAACTTAAACGTTTGTTAATGACACGTTAGTCTATTTTTAGACTAAGATCAACTTAACGGGATCGTTTAGATCCAATTAAAAAGCAGTCGGGCTCTATTGTTTAGTTTAATGACATTGCGGTCGATAATTAGTTTAAGAACATTACGGTCCATTGTTAGTTTTAAGACGTTGCGGTCAAGATTAAGGACATCATAGTCCATGAGTTTAAGGACCTCACAGTCCGGTGTTAGTTTTAAGACATCACGGTCGAGGTTAAGGACATCATAGTCCATGAGTTTAAGGACCCCACAGTCCGATATTAGTTTTAAGATATCACGGTCAAGGTTAAGGACGTCATAGTCCATGAGTTTAAGGACCCTACAGTCCGTAGCAATGTGTGGTCGTCGGGACCCGTCACCTCTCTGACGACGTTGAAGGATTACGACGACAGATGTCAGAGGAGTAAAGAGATGTACCTTCGAACCGGGAGTAAATTGATTGTAAGAGCAGTTGTGCTCAGTTCAATTTATATTGAGAACTTATGGTCAGAATTGGGCTAAGTCCAGTTACAAAATGTTTAACATTTTATGTTTGGCCTGTTAGGCCTTTATTTGGGCTCTGCCCTTTTATAATGCATAGCATTTATATTTGGCCTGTTAGACCTTTACTTGGGCTCTGCCCTTTTATAATGCATAGCATTGGGCTCTGTAACTAAATGCATAGCATTTATATTTGGCCTGTTAGATCTTTACTTGGGCTCTGCCCTTTTATAATGCATAGCATTGGGCTCTGTAACTAAATGCATAGCATTTATATTTGGCCTGTTAGACCTTTACTTGGGCTCTGCCCTTTTTGATAATGCATAGCATTTATAGTGGTCTGATAGTGCGCCACGTGGCTTGTCAGGCGCTTTGCACCAATTAAAGAGCGCAATGCGCTAGCGCATGCGAAGGTGACACGTGTCACGCTATGTGCTAAGCGTAAGTCTGTTAGCGCACTGCGCTTTCTGAGTGCGCTGCGCCAGTGCGTTGCGCCAGTGAATGACACGTGACGCGCTCTGGTGCAGTGCGCCAGTCCAAGAGCGCTCTGCGCTATATTTAGAAGCGCAAAGTGCAAATCGTTCTGTGGTTGACACGTGGCACGTTCTGGTGCAGTGCGCCAGTCCATTGAGCGCAGAGGCGCATTTCAAAAGTGCAAGGCACTGTCCAATAGCGCAGAGTGCATCCTGATCAATTTTAAGATCAAAGAACAAATTTTCTGTTCTCTTAAAAGAGGTTCTACCTCAAGATCCAAGAACCAAGGTTCTTGTTCTCATCAAAAGGCTGTGCCTTTATAGATCAAAAGATCTATGGATGAAGCAAATTACTTCTTTAAATCTTTTATGATTAGATCTTTCTTTGATCTTTTTTCTTTTTTATTGAAGATCTTGATCTTGTTCTTAGATCTTTGATCTTTTTAGAAGATGATTCTTCTTTTTGTGAGATATTTTCATCTCTGTTCTTCAAGAATTAAATTTTTTTACCTTTAAAGATGAAGAAGATGATCTTCTTTCTTCAAAGGCTTGCCTTTCTTTCTTTTTGAGTTCTTTCTCAAAATTTGCAGAGGGTTCTCTCTCTTCTATATTCTATCTTGAGACTTTGAGTCTAGGGGACTTTATATAGGGCCAATTGAATTGTTAAGTTAGTTACAGAGATCTTTCTCTGATTGATCTGGGGATATTTCCCCACCGTTGGATCTTTGATCCTAAGGCCTCTGTTTTACAGAAGATAATCTTCTTATTTTAATAAGATTGGAAAGATCTTTCTAGAATTTTAATTCTGATTAATTAATAATTTATTATTTAAATTCCAGTGCTGGCACAATTGGCGCTAGCGCACCTGCGTTTGACACGTGTCGCGCAGCGCAGAGCGCAGCGCAGCTGCGCTAGCGTGCCTGCGTTTGACACATGGCGCGCAGCGCAGAGCGCAAGGGACCTGAAGCATTGCTTCATTTTTAAAATTTGAATTTTGAAACAGAGTTTTGCTCTGCGCTCGTGGCGCTGGCGTGTCTGCTGTTAACACGTGGCGCTCTGCGCGCAGCGCAAGGAATCTGAAGCGTTGCTTCAATTTTTGAATTTTGAAATTCAAATAGAGTTTTGCTCTGATTTGGGGAAACAAATGCCCCCCCCACCGTTGCGCTCACGTGGCGCACACGTGAGTGCAGCGGTGGCAACATCTGAGCCCTTGGATCAACTCAGAAGTTGAGGAGGCGCTTCAGCGTCTATAAATAAGACCATTGGTCCTCAGATGATTATCATCTTCTCAAGAATTTTATTTTTAGAGCCTTGCTCTTATTTCCAAGAACTTCAAGAGTTAAAACTCTAGAAAATTTTTAGGTAAAAATTAAATTAATTTTAATTAACAGGGCCTTACTCTCATAGATCTTTTGATCTAAAGAAAAACCCTTTGGGGTTTCATAAACAGAGGTTTGCTATCACGAATCCATAGATCTAAAGAGATCTTATTTCAGGGTTTCTTAACCCATGAGCGAAGCTTTTCTCATTGACAATGTATAGATCTTTTGATCTTTTGATGAAGGACTCTTAAGAGTTTTTTTATGGATCTTTAAGATCCCAGAACTTTAATTCTTAGGAATTATTATTTTTTATTAACTTTTGATGGATTTTCCATCATCATTACAGAGCTAGACTCTTTAAGAAATTTTATTCCTTCGTGACCAGAGTTTAACAAGTGTCACTCTGTTATAGAGCTTTGCTCTGAAAGGGAGATTTTCTCCTTGTCTCGAGGGATTTCTCATTTAATGAGAATATTCTTTGAGGATTTCCTCATTAATTGATAGTCTCATCCAATGATGAGGCTGTCGTATTAATTGACGCATTGTCATCTGGATTTTGTGGGTCCCCCTTTGGTCCCCCTCTCCACTGCATTGCAGTGTGGCATAGATTTTAAAGTACCAAGCGTCGGGATTTTGAAATTAAATTGTAATACTGATAATTGAATTTCACTTTTTCTTGCAGGCAACATGTCTTCTGATCTCTCATTCCCGTTTTTCCGTTCAGAGGGAGGATTCCCTGAAGCACCGGTGGACCGGATGGTTTTTGCGCTCATTAAAGATTACGACCCGGAATACAAAAACCTTCAACTGTGGGGTTGGTGGTACAACGAAATTATCAAAGGTCGCCGAAGCTTCTCTTGTGCGACGCCGTCGGATCCAATTTCGTACGCAGATATACCCCCGGTGAACTATGCCGTGGAGGTTGTTAACTGGACTTCGGAGGGTCTTCTTCAACCCTCGATCGCTGCCATACCCATGCAGCTGCTGGCAGCCGTGGATATTTTGGGACGGCGCATATGCCAGGGCGAATCGTGCCCTTGGGGACAACCCTACAATATCGGGTTGACCCCTCGACACTCGGCAGGGTATTTGTAGTGGGCCAGGTATATTTTGTCAGCGAAGAAGACGCACCTACTGAAGATCGGTCTATACCCCGCAGTTTACGCCTCGCTGTTCGAGTACTCTGCTCCTTCGACATGGTGGACTAAGGCGTTCGTGGAGCAATGGAACATCCCCACCCATACCTTTCTTTTAATGGACAGGGAAGTTTCCATCCCTCTAGAAGAATTTGCTGAGATTTCCGGTTTGCCGGTGAGGGGGGAGCACTATGAGGAGCTGCTTCCTCCTGATGAATATGTTTTTGCCACCAAGCCGTTGGTGATGGGCTTGACGTCGGAGAACGCTATTCAGCACCAGTTTCTGAGTCTAGTAAAGGTGCTGAATATGTATGAAAGTCTTTACTTGGAATCGGGAGGCCGGGGAGTTAGTTTCGCAGACTTCATCGCCCGCTTTCTTCGACCGGAGATTCTATCGCAACGGGGCAAAAAATTTGCCAAGCTGGACGACCCCTTCGGCCTTGGCTTAGATCGTCGACCAGCACTGGAAGCCGATCAAAAAGGTTTTTACCTCCCTGATGTCGCAATCATCCCCTTGTCGGATATTGCTGCTCCGGGCATCGACGAGGAGACTTTCTTCCCGGGTTTCTAGGGCTATGGCTGTGCTGGTTCGCGCTCCCCATGCACCCTCGCTACATGAGGCCGTCCGTCTTCTACCCAGCACATCGGATGGTGGCTGGCATACAATTCTCCATTGGAATTGCCGGGTTGGCCCACCTGTACCATGGTCTCAGCGTGGCGGCTGACGCAAATGAATTGGGGGTGCAACCTGCTAATTTCCCAATGCACTACTTTACTTCGTGGATGGAAATGCACGTGCTCGGGGTATTTGGCATTCATAAAAGACCCTCGTTTTACGAGAAGTACAGATTTCCGAGAGTTATGCGGCTGATCGGTGCTTCTATCGTGAATCCGCCTCCGCGGGAGGCTAGGGGGTTGCTTCTTCGTCCGCGCACGGTCGGAGCGGGTATTTCTTTCACGGACAAGGTCCTGACAATCGGCCCAGAGACCTCCAAGGCGGTGTTGGCGTTGCGCGATAACTTCAAGGACGGGGCCTCCGTATTGAAAGCCCGGGAGATTCTACATCTATATTCCATCCGGCCGGGCTTCCTCGTGTTCAGGCAGAACGAGGCGGCGCTTTTTATGAGGTACAACCCCCATCGGTTCGCCCAACAACTAAGCTATAACCAGGGGGTCCCACTGGAAGCATTTTTGGAAGAGCCTGCGGCCACCAGGGAGGGAATACGGAGTGCACTGCATCACTTTATGCGGTTAAACACGGGCTCCCACTTCTTCATTAGCGAGCCGAGTTGCATTCCAAGGGCCCTCAACGTATACGGGGCTTGGTATCAGCACGCGATGGGCGCTGTTATCCGGGAAGAGAAGCGGCTGCTGCTTGATCGCAAGGGTGTGCCCCCGGCCAGCGATCGCAACGTCCCTCTAAAGCGAAGGACCCCTATCCCTCCTTCAATAAGAGGAGATGCTGGAGATAAGCCTCCACGTGTGCTAAGCCCCCCGCGTGGATTGCCCCGTGATCCTGTGGACGTGCCTTCAGCGCCCCGTGCTCCCTTGGAGACGGTGAACGTGGTTTCGCCCGAATCCGGCGTGGGCTCGGACATCAAGACCCGCCGTCCCAAGATGCCCACGAAGCGTAATCTGATTTTGGGTGCGACCGGGGTTCGCACGCAGAACAGGAAGAAGAAGTCGATCCTCTCTGCTGACGTTGCATTTGGTCAGGAACCTCATGCTCCTAATAGCGAGGGCTTGGGTGAGTACAGTACTAACGAGGGCTTATTTGTGCCGCCAGACGACACTGATCTGGCGGCCGCCATCGCAGCTTCTAAGCGATTGGCAAGGCGTGATGCGTGGTTGGCCAAACTTGCGCAATCAGGTAATCACTAGTTGTATTTTTCGTCATTGCATAGTACCTCTATCATTGTTTTTGACTAACGCTTTTCTTTCTTTAACAGGCATTTCTACTGAAGAGGCCATCACTGCTTCTCTCAAAACTTTCGAGGAGGATGAACGACTCAGAGCATCCTTAGGCCTTGGTACATTTCGGTTTACTATGTCTCTCCTTCCATTTCTTATGAGTAATCTGACCCTCTCTTTGTCTTATCGCAGGGACCACAAGACCTACCTCGCAAACCGATACGGGAATTCTCCCCGGGCCAGCTACCTAAGTCTCGGCTTCTTCGGGATTGCCGCAAGAGGCCCCGTTTAAAAAGCCGATGATGGAAGCCTTGACGGCTCTGGAGGCAACCCTGAACGCGGACAACGATGCCTTGCTGAAGGAGGTTTCCTAGAGGTCTGTCGCGACGGCCCGGGAGGAAAGGAAACACCTAAGGCGCGCAGTGAGGGAGCGTAGCGCTGCTTTGGCTGCGGGAGCAGGCTCAAGCGTCATTACTCCCGCCGCTACTCCTTCAGAGGAGCTCCCGGTCGCCTTGTCTACTGTTCATAGAAGGGCGGCACATGCAGCTCGGGAGGCCAACGGTAAATCCGCCTCAGGTAATGTGTTTTTGAGGCTTTGTTGTCAAAGTTTTAAACTATTAGTTCTTATATATCTTGTCCTGCAGGGCTGAGTCTTACTGGAGGAGCGGTGGCTAACGTCGAGCCTGAGGAGACGGTAGAGGAGGTAGCCGCTGAACCCGAGGCGACGGTAGGCGATATAACCATAGTTGCCGGGCCCGAGATAGTGGCTGACGAGACAGTCACGACTGCCAGGCCCGAGATGACTACCAATGCCGAGCCCGAGGGGGCGGCAGGTGAGACGGCTGTTACGGCCGAGCCTGAAGCAGCAGTGGATGAAATGGCTGTTACGGACGAGCCTATGGCAGCGGTGGACGAGACGGTTGCGACCGCTGAGCCCGAAGTGGTAGCGGTTGAGATGGCTGCTATGGTCGCTGAGCAAGAGATGGCCGCTCTTTCTCAAGAGTCGGGCGCCGCTCTGATCATCGCTCTCCCTGCTTACGGTTCCTTGTCGTCTTCCGGCGTCGCGAGCGTGACGACGGCTCCTGTAGAGTCGGGCGATGAGGCAACGGGAGGTGAGACCGTCCCACTGGAGGAGGAAGACGCCATCGTTGCATCAAGTAACGCCCTCATTAGGGCTCTGGCCGGCGACTCTTCAGGTAAATCTTGGGTCACCGCCCTTCTTTTATTCTGCAATCTTTTCTAATAAAGTTTATCTTGTTTCTAATGCAGGTGTGGCTAGTGCTGAGCTGCTCGAGACAGCGCCGCCAGTTACCGCCCCGACGGTGACCACCCCTCTGCCTTCTCTCGCACCGCCGCAAATGGTGGAAGGTATGGATTTGTAACCCATTAGTCTTATTCCTCGGGTGTATAATTCATGTACTGACGTCGAGTCATCGCGTTTTTGCAGGAGTTCTCCTTGACCACCTATACCAGGTGCTGCACCCACACTTCTCCTTCTTGTCCAAGACGAGTCCATCTACTGGTGTCGGTGAGTGTTTTCTCTAAACGATGTCCTCTCCTTTAACAGGTAGTCGCATTATTGCTAATCTCTTCTTTATATTGCTTGTAGCCTTATGAATCGAAGGAGGGGACGAGACCGTCGTTTTGCCACTAGTACCCCCAGCTCTGCCCCCTGCTGCAGCCGGTATAGTAGACTCTACTTTTTGCTTGTTTTCATTATTTCTTGAAACAACATTTGATTATGATCTATTTTGCAGCAATCACATCGACTCCAACTTCGTTTGAGTCTAGTATCATAATGCCGGCCGGGCCCTTTTTAAGGCGTCCATCATCCAAAGGTGCTGTGACCAGCCTGCGCATGTTAAGCGAGTATATCGAGAAATTCGACACAGAGGCTCCCACATCTGCCGTGGATTTTGCCGCAGAGATTAACCCTATGCTGGCGACGCTCATGAACTTTCACAGTGAGGGCGTCGTTGAGTCTTGGGTTAATCGCTGCTGGGAGGTCGAGGCTTGCTTGCATGAGCTTGAGCTCAAGCGTCCGGCACCTGAGATTCTGGCCACGAGCACTCAACGGGCGGCATGGATCGAGCAGAGCGCTTCTTACTTCCGCTATCTTGAACAAAAGGTGGCTTTAAAGCGAAGGGAATGCAAAAACACTTCAAGCGAGTCTGCTCGACTGCGTGCTGAGGCCGACGCGAACGCTGCCCAGGTGAAAGTTATCTTCGAGGGCCTTCTGCAATGTATCTCTGATGGGTTATCATTGAAGCAGAAGCTCGATGTTGTTGAGCGTGATGCACAAAATCATGAAGCAGCTCAGCGAGCCGTCGAGGAACAACTCTCATGCTACTTGCAGCAGCGAGCCCAGGTCGAAGCAGAGTTGGCCGTAGTAGCTGGTCAGGAAGAGGGGCTGAGGGAAGTGCGCGAGCGGCTAACCGGATTATTAAAAGCGCTTTCCTCTCAATGAAAATTTTGTATCATTTGTAATTGTGAATAAAATGTACCTGTTCTTTTATCCTTTAATACGATATATTTTGTACTCAATCAAATTCATGAATAAAAGATACACGTTCTTCATAATGTCTTGTGTCATTTCTCTACTTTCTTCTTTCTTGCTGTGTTGTTTGCCATGTGATTTTAGCAAGTGCGGTCTGTAGATAGTATATAACTGTCAATCTTATGCTCTTTGTAAGGTAATGATGGCTTAAAAAACAGGGTTAAGGTCTGTCACCTAAGACTTTTCAAATTTATGAGCCATAAGGGTCTCATAAAGAATTTTCTCCCGACGGGTCGAGAGGATCCCGTAGGTGTAATTTTCTTCTTACGAATCATGAGGATTCCTAAGTGTGTTTTCTCTTGAGAGTCGTAAGGATCTTACAAGAGAATTTACTCCCTTACGAGTCGTGAGGACCCGCAAGTGATGGGTGAAATTGCCCTTATCCGCATTTCACGGAGTCAGGGATTGCTCTGGATACTTCCCACGGTTTCACTGCCGTGTTCGGCGAGGACCAGGCTCCGCTCTGGACGTTTTCCGGGATACCGTAGTTTAAAGACATCGCGGGCGAGGTTAAGGACATCTTAGTCCGTGGATTTAAGGACTCCACAGTCCGTTGTTAGTTTTAAGACATTACGGTCGAGGTTAAGGACATCATAGTCCATGAGTTTAAGGACTCCACAGTCCGTTGTTAGTTTTAAGACATCACGGTCGAGGTTAAGGACATCATAGTCCATGGATTTTAAGGACTCCACAGTCCAACGTTAGTTTTAAGACATCACGGTCGAGGTTAAGGACATCATAGTCCGTGAGTTTAAGGACCTCACAGTCCGCGAAATGTGTGGTTATTTGGACCCGTCACCTCTTTGAAGACGTTGAGGAATTACAACGACAAATATCAAAGGAGTGAAGAGATGTACCCTTGAACCAAAGTAAAATCAGTTTAAAATCAATTTGGTTGATTGTTAGTTTTAAGACATCACGGTCGAGGTTAAGGACATCATAGTCCGTGAGTTTAAGGACCTCACAGTCCGATGTTTGCTCTGGATGCTTCCCACGGGTTCACTGCCATGTTTGGCGAGGACCAGGCTCCGCTCTGGATGCTTCACACGGGTTCATTGCCGTGCTCTGCAAGGGCCAGGATCCGCTCTGGACGTTTTCCATGGGGTCAGAAGTGACGTTATCCGTGTTCTACGTAACCAGGAAATTTTGCTTTAGATGCTTCCCACGGGTTCACTGCCGTGTTTGGCGAGGACTAGGCTCCGCTCTGGATGCTTCACACGGGTCCACTGCCGTGCTCTGCGAGGACCAGGATCCGCTCTGGACGTTTTCCACGGGATCAGAAGTGACGTTATCCGTGTTCCGCGTAACCAGGAATTTTGCTCTAGATGCTTCCCACGGGTTCACTGCAGTGTTCGGCGAGGACTAGGCTCCGCTCTGGATGCTTCACACGGGTTCACTGCCATGCTCTGTGAGGACCATGATCCGCTCTGTACGTTTTCCATGGGGTCAGAAGTGACGTAATCCGCGTTCCACGTAACCAGGAATTTTGGTCTAGATGCTTCCCACGGGTTCACTGCCGTGTTCGGCGAGGACTAAGCTCCGCTCTGGATGCTTCACATGGGTTCACTGCCGTGCTCTGCGAGGACCAGGATCCGCTCTGGACGTTTTCCATGGGGTCAGAAGTGACATAATCCGCGTTCTACGTAGCCAGGAATTTTGCTCTAGATGCTTCCTACGGGTTCACTGCCGTGTTCGGCGAGGACTAGGCTCCGCTCTGGATGCTTCACACGGGTTCACTGCCGTGCTCTGCGAGGACCAGGATCCGCTCTGCACGTTTTCCACAGGGTCAGGAGTGACGTTATCCGTGTTCCACGTAACCAGGAATTCTATTTATTATATCCGCATTTCACGGAGTTGGGATTTGACTCTTGGTCATCTATACACAGCCGAGTCATGGAACTGGGAGTTGCCGCTGTTCCGCTTTGCTTGATGTTGCGTTTGCTGCAATGAGACGAACGTCGAGATGATCTCTAAGCTATCCGTGAACCGTTGAGATTTGGCTTCTTCTTATGGTGAAACCTGGGGAGGAGGAGTGTGACTTCCTCTTCGTTTGCGTCCCTGGATTGTATACAGGGATTGATGTAATATCACCTATAGGGCATAAATTTCATTTCATTTTTATTTATTTCTTTCAGCGATGCTCTATCATTTCAGCTTTTTATATCGCGAAGGTCGCGATTGCCCAATCATTTCGGCTTTTTTTCGCGGTGCCCAATCATTTCGGCTATTTGTTTTATTTATACTCGCTGTTTTTTATTGCGAGTTGTCCAATCATTTCGGTTATTTTGCATGCATACATTTTTACTTGCTGATTTTGTTGCAAGTCGCCCCATCATTTCGGCTATTTCGTATGCATGTGTGGCCCGCAAGCTTTTTGCCGCAAGCTTGGGATTAGACACTGATTTTGGTATCAGCATCGCTACAACTGGGGTATGGCCAGGAGCGAATCATCATTTGCCCTTGTCGATGTCAGACAAAGGTGGCTTAGTGAACAGGGTTAGGATCCTGTCGACTAAGGCTTTTGACTTCATGAGCCATAAGGGTCTCATAAAGATATTTTTCCCTGCGAGTCGTGAGGATCTTGTAGGTGTGTTTTCTCCTTAGGAATCGTGAAGACTCCTAAGTGTATGTTCTCTTATACGTCGTAAGGATCTTATAAGAGCATTTTCTCCTTATAAGTCGAGAGAACTTACAAGGGTTGTTCACCATGCGAACATATCCCTAGTCACGGATGGGACTTGGTTAGGGAAATGTTTATTCACGCCCCGTGGATTGTATACAAGGGTCAGTATTGAGCCGCTTGTAGGGCAATATCGGAGGTTTTGGGGGTTGCTTAAGAATAGGTTCAGGTCTCTGTAACTTAAGACTTTCAAATCTTATGAGCCGTGAGGGTCTCATAAGAGGATTCTCCTTACGAGTCGCGAGGATCTCGCAAGTGTAATTTCTCCTCAGGAATCGTGGGGATCCCTAAGTTTGTTGCTCCCTTGTGAGTCGTAAGGATCTCACGCGGGTGATTTCTCCTCACAAGGTCGAAAGGACCCTGTAAGTGTTTTTTAACGAGGCTTCGCCCTTTCGGGTTTTCACAAACACTCGCCGGTAGCCCTGCTGTTTTTACTCACGGAGGCCTTTCGGGTTTTCATCCGTGCCCCTTTTGCTTATGGACATACCGTTTCTTTTGTTTTGTTTTGTTTTTTCTCTTTTTTTTATTCGAACGAGGTTGCGCCCTTTCGGGTTTTCACAAGACTCGCCGGTAGCCCTGCTGTTTTTACTCACGGAGCCCTTTCGGGTTTTCATCTGTGCCCATTTTGCTTATGGACATACCGTTTTCTTTTTCTTTTTCTTTTTATTTATTTTTTTTGTACCAGCTTTGGGGTGCTGCAATCCACCATAGTTTATCGACATCTCGGTCAACGGCTAGTTTTAGAACGTAGTCGTCCGTTGTTAGTTTAAGGACGTTTCGGTCCGTCGTTAGTTTAAGGACGTTTCGGTCCGTTGTAAAGTAAGCCGGTTACTACTTGTAGAGTTTGGGCTTAGAAAGATAGCGAGCGGACATAGTCGTCGTCATCTATCATTGACATGGGCCGTGACTCGTCAAGCGTAGTACTTCTTCAGGAAGCGACCGTTTATTGGCCTGAAAGGTCTTTCACCATGTATGTCCATGAGTAGATAGGCTCCACCCTGGTAGACCTTGTCTATGATGTACGGACCTTCATAGTTTGGCTCGAATTTTCCTCGCTTGGCGCGATTGGGAATCATGGGTCTTTTGACTACTAGCACGAGTTCGCCCTGGCGGAATGTCCTTGGCCTGGTCAATCTTTCGTAGGAGCGCGTCATCTTTGCTTTATAGGCTTCCAGATTTTGTTGCGCTACGAGCCGGGTCTCATCAAGGGCATCGAGCTCCTCGAGCCGAAGGTGAGCATTCTCTTCGTCTGTTAGCTCGTAATGAACCACCACTCGTAGAGAGGGTAACTCTATCTCGAGGGGGAGTACTGCTTCTGTACCGAATACCAACGCATACTGTGTTGTGTTCGTGGCCGTCTTGAACGTAGTTCGATATGCCCAGAGAGATTCTTGCAGTCTCTCGTGCCAGTCTTTCTTATTTCGGGACACCGTCTTTTTTACGATCTTCGTCAGAGTCTTGTTGAAAGCTTCAGCTAGACCGTTGGCTCGGGGATTATAAACTAAGGAGTATCTCCAGTCTATGTTATGCTGTTGTGCGAAGCGGCTAATCTCGTGGCTCCTGTAGGCTGGTCCGTTATCGGAGATGATCCGCCGCGGAGTTCCAAACCGATAATTAACGTGCGTCTTGAAGAAATGGAGGATATTCTCTGTCTTCACTTCCCTCAGCGGTACTGCTTCTGCCCATTTGGAGAAGTAATCAGTCGTCGCCAAAATGAACCGATGTGCTCTGGACGATGCTGGCTCGATGGGGCCGATTATGTCAGTTCCCCACATTTCGAACGGCCAGCTAGCCACTGTCGGGTGTAATGGATTTGGATGCTGGTGGATGAAGTCCCTATGGACCTAGCATGAATGGCATTGCTTCGCATACTCAAGGCAGTCCTGGATCATTGTGGGACAAAAATAACCCATCCGTTTAATCTTTAACTTCATCTTCGGGCCTGCTTGGTGAAAACCGCAGAGTCCGTCGTGAACTTCTTGGACGATCTTTTCGCCTCTTCAGGTCCCAGGCATCTCAACCATAAAGAATTAAATGACCTCTTGTACAGAGTATCATTGACGAAGGCAAAAGACAGAGCTCCTTTCATAAGTTGATGTCTTGAGGACGCATCCTCAGGTGTTCGACGGGATTTGAAATTATCTATAAAGACTGTTAGTTGTATGTATGCCTTAGAGGCCAGTATTGTACAGATGATGTATATTATATTGGATGCTTGGACATATATAGAGATGAGTTTCTTGCTCGATATGATAGAATGCTATCTGGTTGCTCTTTATCTTAACATGTATACTTGTCTCTTTATACTGTCTTATGGTTACATGTTGGTAAAGCCCTTAGGATGTGTACTTGACTACCTGGACTATGATGCGGATCATACTAGTGGGGACATAGTAGTCCATAAGTACATCCTTCAAGGTCCCTAGTCGTGGGTGTATCGAGATAGGGCATCGATATACCAGTGTAGACTAGCGTATACGCTTCTCGACCCATAAGATGGGCGATGGATGATCCCATATCCATTCCTGTTTGACATCAGAGATGGTATACGGGTGCTCAGTAGAGACTGGGTACACTGGACGGACTCGCCGAGAAGTCCCAGATGGTATTATACCTCACGTCAGATGGCAGTTCTCAGGTGACACTTGTGCAGGTTAGTCTGTAGACCCGAGATCGTCATAGAGTCTTGTGTGATTCCCACTGTGCTTTGATTTCCACCTTACCACGTCCACAAGGGCGTGCAAAACGGTGGTTTTTCGGTACAGTCCCAAGTCACATGGAGGCAATGAGCGATAGGAGGGGTTTCGTCTCTCCCGGTATTAGGGGTTGATGTTGCACTATACTCGATTGGCCGTAACAGGGAAGTCCCTGGCCAGGGCTGATTAGAGATTTACTGGTAAGTGTTACCAGTAGTTTCTCAACCCGTTATGAGCCTCACATCGGCATGACTTATCGGTTATTGGGGTCTGACGTTTACCATCCCTAGACTTGATATGCGACATATCAGACGAGGAGACCGGACTGCACGGTAGTGTTGCCGGTTGGCTCGACGGGAGTTGTAGCAGGTTCGCTTGTCTTCTTCTGATCGCTCAATACCCGGATGGCCGTTACGTTTAGCTGACCGCTTGCGGCTTGGGGGTGCTTGATATGATCATCACCCACTGCCGGCGTATTGACGAGTCTTAGAGTCCCACAAAGGAGTTACCTAGTCCAGGCGAAACGTTGTGGTGCGCGTATGCGATATGCGTATCGACCCGGTTAAAATGCGCGTATAGGATACCGTATATTGATCGGGCGGCTAGCTTTTTGTGAGGTCATATGTGATATGACCGGATTGATAAATCAAGTGTTGATTTATCATTTAACCATTAGCTTCTCACTTGAAATCCTTTCTTGAGTATGATGGATGTATGCATGCATGTATGTTTTCTTTATAGATTTTCTTTATACATTCATGCACATATGGATGTGCATACATATATACATACATACATCATCTATCATGGTTGTTTATACATTGAGAATGGTGGCAATATAAGAAGCACACCATGGTTTTTATATGGATTATTATTGCATTTGTATTAAAACAAAAAGGAAAAGAAAAAGGGTTAAATCATAGAATGTTTCTACACTCTTCTTCACCTTACCATGCTCACCTACTTTTTAACCCTTGGTTTATTTTCCTTTTGTGTTTTTAACTCCAATACAATAATATCTTTATAATTAACCATGGTTTGAAATGAGAGATGGAAAATATATATACTTATATTTTTCATTTTTCTCATGAGAGTTTTTCTTCTCTTCTTCTCAAAAAGCCATCATCTTCTTCAATCTTGATCTCTTGCTCTCTAGACTTTTCAAGTGAGCAAAATACTCATAAAAATAGGATTTTGAAGTGAGAAAGAGAACCACAATATCATTCTACATAAGTTTAGCCCACTAGTTTAGAGTGTTAGCTTCTTTTCAATCTCTTGATAAAGTGAAGTTGCTAGTTTGGACAAAGCGGACTCCGGGTGGATCATCGTTGACCTAGAGGAGTTCAAGCGGACCCGTTTCCAAACCCCAAGTAGCCGAGGAGTCTAGCGTAGGGAGCTACAAAGGTTGTACTCTCAAAACCCTAGCTTTTCTTGCTTATGTTGATGTGCAAAAATTTGCAACCCTAATTTTTCTAGGAACGATCCGATGATTGTTAACTTAGCACCCTAAAGATTCCATCTTTGGTACATGTGATGCTTCCAAACCCTTCATGAGGTGCTAGGCTAACCCAACATTGGTATCAGAGCCAACCTAGAACATTAGGCGACACTTTTATGAAGTAAAAACTCCGATCGAACCAAAATACGATTTTCTCGGACGCTCTCTGGACTTTTTTTAAAATCTGGTTATTTTCAGAATTAAAAATATGCAAAAAATTCAGCAGGCAAATGTAAGAATTATTGTGAAAAACGAGGCCATGAACAGTCAATTCCACTGCGGAACCGCGGCAATAGCTTGCTTAGGCCGCGGTTCCACGGCCATTCTGTTGATTCATGGTGTCGTTTTTGTACAGTAACTATTTTCTCTGCTTGCATATTGTTTTGGAGTATTTTTAATATGAATTTAGTACTGTAAATTCTGGAGATGGTTTTGGACTCGTCGATTCGATCGGAATTTTCATTTCATGACTTTTCCAGATAAATTAGAAAGTATTGAAGTGTTTGAACGAGTATCATTTGCTCACTTTTCACAGGGTTTAAATATTTTGGAGATACGTGCAAGTTTTGTGGTGGACCCTCTAGAAGACAACAAACCTTAACTCGATTATGTGACCGTCTTGAACCGCCCTTTGAACCTTAGGGTTTGGGGCAGTACGGCGTGCCACATGTGAGGCGTTGGCTTGACCCTTCTACGGCTGGACCGCTACTACTGTGTCATACTCTGGGTTTTTGAATTCCGCTCAAGTGTTGAGCTTTAGTGAATCTTGGGTATTTGATCGTTCGTTCGAAAACTTTAATACTGTCTAATTATCTGGAATGTGATGCAATGTGTGGAATTCATATTACTAGACATGAAATACGAAGTATGTGATATTTCGCATTTACGATGTCTAAAGAGAATGTGGATTCCAGATATTGCAGTTTTACACTTTTTTCCTGTGACCGTAAGTGTAGTATGTAGTGGTATTGCCGATTGTCGTTGCTATACGTCGACGACAATCGGTGTATGCATACTTACTTACGTTGATGATATGAGATATTATGTGTTGCTGAGATATGATGTGCAGGATTGTCGTGATTGAATAGCCGGGGGGTTTTATGTGAGATGAGAGTTTTATATTTTCATTCATGTAAATTCAAATGTAATGTAATATTCTTTTATTTGGGACATTTCCGGGTTGAGGTCGATGCCACCAGTGTTGTATATTATTTACTTTTCCGCATTAGGATGGACCCAAGGAGGGGAGCACAGGTGACCGGGTTCTGGGGTTCAGTGGGAGGCCATCTCGAGGAGTCGAGACCGGGTCTCCTAAACTCCAGAATTGGTAGGGTCGCTTGCCGCTCTCGTAGGGGTCCAGGGTGTGGGCTTGGCTATTCATCGCGACTGTGGAATCTGTATTTTCTATTATTGGCTAAGTACTAAATACGGACGTCCTAGTATATCCCACATTATATCTATGTTTCTGCTGCGATATCTGTGATGTGATCATTTGATATGTTGTGATGGATACAGTATATAGTATATATAATATATTATATAGACGTTACTTATGTTTTACACCCGCACTAGCCCTGCCCTGCTCTGTCGTTAGTTACCTAACCTAACGGTGCACGAGGGGGTATCGAGGCGAATGCGGATTGCATAAGTGTACGTCGTATTTATCTGTGATTTTTAGGTGACTTAAATGATGGTACTTCATTAATGTGATTAATGAAAGAAAAGAAACCTAAAAGATGTTGTAGAATCAAATTTTCAAAGAAGGTAGCTACAGTTTTGCTTTGCATAGTGGTATATATGATATACCCTGCACCTTATTCGATGGGGAAAGAGCCGAGATCCTTTCACCAGGAGTGACCACTTTAGCAAAACTGGCAGATGCTACAACACTCGGTTTGACTTTTGACTGCTTTTGGAGTTTTGCTTTGCACAGCGATATATATGATATATCTCGCACCTTATTCGATGAGGAAAGAGCCGAGATCCGTTCACTGGGAGTGACCTCTTTAGCAAAACTAATAAAAACCTCAAAATCACTCCATGTCAAAATTCATTCGATTCTACAACGATATCAAGTTCATTACGCTTATGGTTTTCTGAAAAACCTGCGTAGCCCTCCGTCATTTCAGATAGATATTATTTAGTATTCGTGCTATGTTTGTTGACTTAGTCAAAGCGTAGTGTACGGTAGCTAAATAGTGTTTATCTGTTACAAACATGAGATGTGATTGGATTAGGGCATTCGCACGGCCTTGTTGACTCAGTCAAGGGTCGTACGGGTGGGTTTAAGTCAACTGTGAAATGTACGGGTTGAACTTGACTTGCGATTTATGGTTTGTTGACTTAGTCAAGGTCATAGATCGCTAGGGGCAAAATATTATCGGGAATTTCAAGTGTTGAAATTTGCAATGAGATTGCATACTTTCTATGAGATAGTCGGATCCCGATACCCACTGTGAGTAATTGTTATTCCTGGGAGAGTTTTACACAGGACAATTAGCCGATCAAGTAGGTGTCAAGAAAGGTGTCAATGGGGTTACGCCTTTGGGAAAAACGAGATTTACTTTAATTAGGTCCGTGCGAAAGCACGGGGAACCTCCCTCAAAGTACCGACACTGGCCTGGCTGAAAGATCGGCGAAGTTGTAGGGTGTAATTAATCCCGGCTAGTCTTTCCTTTTAGGGTTTGAAGGAAGATTTGATAAAAAACAGTGAGAGCCATCCTGATTAGATAAGATAATAACCAATCTGATCTTGCAAGAGCATACGCTAAAGTGTTTTCTTCTCTCTCTCTCCAGGTAGCGACCATGTCATGCCTTAATCAAGATAATAATATGGATGTATTGACCAAACCCACATGTTATACTGTGCAGGGGAACGTTGGACCCGTTCTTTCTTATAAGAGTTATAAGACTGAACAGGGAATAGGAGAATATCTGGATTCGCACGCCGCCCAAAAGAACATGCATGTTGATGCATCTTCTTCAGGTGTGTTAGTTATTGAGAACTGTTTTTCCGTTCACCCTACGTCCTGGGTATTAGATACCGGATCAGGATCCCACATATGTAAAATGTTACATGGGCTACGTAAAGGTAGAGAACTGGGAAAGGGTGATCATTCCGTTCAAGTAGGAAATGGGGCAAATGTTGCAGCCAAAGCAGTTGGCAAATATCACCTGGTATTACCAAGTGGTGATACACTAGTTCTGAATGAGTGCTATTATATACCGAACATGATGTGCAACATTATATCAGTTTCTTTATTAAGTAAAGAAGGATATAATTTTGTAGTAAAGGATAATGTTATGAACATATTCCTAGATCAAAAGTTGATTGCATCAGGCTCGTTACATAATGGCATATTCATTCTCAATCAAAATACAGTCCTCAATATACAAAACACATACAAGAGGAAAAGCTCAGAAATGAACGAATCCTTCTTGTGGCATTGTAGACTTGGCCATATCAATGAGACACGGCTAGCTAAGTTACATAAGAATGGATATTTGAATTCATTCGAATTATCATCTTATGATACTTGCCATTCATGTCTCAAAGGAAAGATGACCAAAACTCCATTTAGTGGACACGGAGAAAGAGTTACTGAACTCTTAGGACTGGTACATAGTGATGTATGCGGTCCTATGTCTACACACGCCAGGAACGGTTCTTCCTACTTCATTACATTCACTGACGATCTCTCTAGATACGGGCATGTGTTCCTGTTGAAACACAAGTCTGAAACTTTTGAGAAATTCAGAGAATATAAGCATGAAGTAGAGAACCAAACGGGCAAAAGTATTAAGATTCTTCGATCTGATCGAGGAGGTGAATACTTAAGCATTGAATTCCTAGATTATCTAAAAGAGAATGGGATTCTCTCTCAGCTTACTCCTCCTTATACACTACAGCACAACGGTGTACCAGAACGAAGGAATCGCACCCTATTAGATATGGTGCGCTCAATGATGAGCAATGCTGAGTTACCTATTTCCTTTTGGGGGTATGCGCTTGAGACAGCCATATACCTATTGAATCTGGTTTCGTCTAAATCTGTACCTACCACACCATATGAGATATGGAGTGGAAAGAGACCATATTTTAAACGAATTAAGATATGGGGTTGTCCGGCCTATGTCAAAAAGCAAAATCCGGACAAACTCGAGGCACGATTAGTTCTTTGCAAGTTTGTGGGATATCCAAAGAATTCTCAAGGATATTTTTTCTACCAAGCTGAGGAACAAAAAGTGTTTGTTGCTCAACATGCCACCTTTTTGGAAAGGGAATTTCTTGCAAAAGAAATTAGTGGCAAAAAGGTAGAGCTGGAAGAGGTTCCAGCACCACAAACTACAACTGATGATTTAGTAGAACCAGAGGATTCAGTAGTACCCGACGAACCTCAGCCTCTCCGCCGATCTAGTAGGGTTTCTCGTCCACCTGAGAGATACTACGGTTTTCTCATTGACGGTGGAAGCGAGGATTGCATCATGGAGGATGATGACCCAACTAGTTTCGAGCAGGCCATCACGAGTAGAGACTCAGTGAAATGGCTGGATGCAATGCGGTCCGAGATGGAATCCATGTACACCAACAAAGTGTGGACTTTGGAAGTTGCTCCTGAAGGGGTAAAACCCATTGGGAGCAAGTGGATCTTCAAGAAAAAACTTGGTGTAGATGGGAAAGTGGAGACTTTCAAAACTAGACTTGTTGCAAAGGGTTTTCGTCAAAGACCAGGTATGGACTATGACGAGACCTTTTCTCAAGTGGCTATACTTAAATCCATCCGGATCATGCTTGCCATCGCTGCATATCATGACTACGAAATCTGGCAAATGGATGTTAAGACCGCTTTCCTAAACGGTGATTTAGAAGAGTGCGTGTACATGACTCAGCCAGAGGGCTTCGTAGATAGTGGGAGCAGTGGGAAGGTGTGCAAGCTGCTTAAATCCATTTATGGATTAAAGCAAGCATCACGGAGTTGGAACATCTGCTTTGACGTCGTTATCAAAGAGTTTGAATTCGTCAAAAACGTAGATGAACCTTGTATCTACAAGAAGGTGGCAGAGAGTAAGGTTGTCTTCCTCGTATTGTACGTGGACGACATACTCTTGATAGAAAATGACATTCCTATACTGCAATCGGTCAAGCTCTTCTTATCACAAAGATTCTCGATGAAAGATCTTGGTGATGCCTCCTGCATATTGGGACTTAGGATCTATAGAGATAGATCCAAACGGATATTGGGATTGTCCCAATCCAGGTACATTGACACCATACTAAAGAGGTTTAGTATGGCAGAATCCAAGCGTGGGAACTTACCCACGATCTCTGGAGTCACTCTCTCCAAAGAGATGTCTCCCAAGACTGATTTGGAGAGAGCTCGCATGCAAGGGATACCCTATGCTTCGGCTGTAGGCTCTATCATGTACGCGATGCTATGTACCAGATCCGATGTAGCATACTCACTAAGTATAGTGAGTAGGTATCAAGCTGATCCTGGAGAGAGTCACTGGACAACTGTGAAGAGCATTCTCAAGTACTTGCGAAGGACTAAGGAGATGCTCTTGGTGTATGGTAACGGAGAATTCCAAGTGGAGTCCTTTACTGATTCGAGCTTCCAGAGTGATAAGGACGACTCTAAGTCGCACTCGGGATTTGTCTTTACCCTTTACGGAGGGGCGGTTAGCTGGAAGAGTTCCAAGCAGGAAACCGTGGCAGACTCGACGATGGAGGCTGAATACATCGCTGCCAACGATGCTGCCAAAGAGGCTGTCTGGATCAAGAAGTTCATTACTGAACTTGGAGTGGTTCCATCCATTGATAATCCAATACCTTTGTATTGCGATAACAATGGAGCGGTGGCTTTGGCCAAGGAACCCAGGTCCCATCAGCGATCCAGGCACATTCTGAGGCGGTATCACCTGATCCGGGAGATAGTTGATCGCCGGGAGATCGAGGTCAGGAGGGTTGACATGAAGAATAACACAGCGGATCCACTCACGAAGGCCATTCCCCAGATACAGTTTGAGAGACTCTTCGGGATGCTCGGTATGCGATACTACAGCAGCTGGCCCTAGTGCAAGTATGAGATTGTTAGTTGTATGTATGCCCTAGAGGCTAGTATTGTATAGATGATGTATATTATATTGGATGCTTGGACATATATAGAGATGACTTTCTTGCTCGATATGATAGTATGCTATCTGGTTGCTCTTTATCTTAATATGTATACTTGTCTCTTTATACTGTCTTATGGTTACATGTTGGTAAAGCCGTTAGGATGTGTACTTGACTACGTGGACTATGATGCGGATCATACTAGTGGGGACATGGTAGTCCATAAGTACATCCTTCAAGGTCCCTAGTCATGGGTGTATCGAGACAGGGCATCGATATACCAGTGTAGACTAGCGTATACGCTTCTCGACCCATGAGATGGGCGATGGATGATCCCATATCCATTGGTGTTTGACATCAGAGATGGTATACGGGTGCTCAGTGGAGACTGGGTACACTGGACGGACTCGCCGAGAACTCCCAGATGGCATTATACCTCACGTCAGATGGCAGTTCTCAGGTGACACTTATGCAGGTTAGTCTGTAGACCCGAGATTGTCATAGAGTCTTGTGTGATTCCCACTGTGCTTTGATTTCCACCTTACCACGTCCACAAGGGCGTGCAAAACGGTGGTTTTTGGGTACAGTCCCGAGTCACATGGAGGCAATGAGCGATAGGAGGGGTTTTGTCTCTCCCGGTATTGGGGGTTGATGTTGCACTATGCTCGATTGGCCGTAACAGGGAAGTCCCTGGCCAGGGCTGATTAGAGATTTACTGGTAAGTGTTATCAGTAGTTTCTCGACCCGTTATAAGCCTCACATCGGCACGACTTATCGGTTATTGGGGTCTGACGTTTACCACCCTTAGACTTGATATGCAACATATCAGACGAGGAGACCGGACTGCACGGTAGTGTTGCCGGTTGGCTCGACGGGAGTTGTAGCAGGTTTGCTTGTCTTCTTCTGATCGCTCAATATCCGGGTGGCCGTTACGTTTAGCTGACCGCTTACGGCTTGGGGGTGCTTGATATGATCATCACCCACTGCCGACGTATTGACGAGTCTTAGAGTCCCACAAAGGAGTTATCTAGTCCAGGCGAAACGTTGTGGTGCGCGTATGCGATATACGTATCGACCCGGTTAAAATGCGCGTATAGGATACCGTGTATTGATCGGGCGGCTAGCTTTTTGTGGGGTCATATATGATATGACCGGATTGATAAATCAAGTGTTGATTTATCATTTAACCATTAGCTTCTCACTTGAAATCCTTTCTTGAGCATGATGGATGTATGCATGCATGTATGTTTTCTTTATAGATTTTCTTTATACATTCATGCACATATGGATGTGCATACATATATACATACATATATCATCTATCATGGTTGTTTATACATTGAGAATGGTGGCAATATAAGAATCACACCATGGTTTTTATATGGATTATTATTGCATTTGTATTAAAACAAAAAGGAAAAGAAAAAGGGTTAAATCATGGAATGTTTCTACACTCTTCTTCACCTTACCATGCTCACCTACTTTTTAACCCTTGGTTTATTTTCCTTTTGTGTTTTTAACTCCAATACAATAATATCTTTATAATTAACCATGGTTTGAAATGAGAGAGAGAAAATATATATACTTATATTTTTCATTTTTCTCATGAGAGTTTTTCTTCTCTTATTCTCAAAAAGTCATCATCTTCTTCAACCTTGATCCCTTGCTCTCTAGACTTTTCAAGTGAGCAAAATACTCATAAAAATAGGATTTTGAAGTGAGAAAGAGAACCACAACATCATTCTACACAAGTTTAGCCCACTTGTTTAGAGTGTTAACTTCTTTTCAATCTCTTGATAAAGTGAAGTTGGCAGCTTGGACAAAGCGGACTCCGGGTGGATCATTGTTGACCTAGAGGAGTTCAAGCGGACCCGTTTCCAAACCCCAAGTAGCTGAGGTGTCTAGCGTAGGAAGCTACAAAGGTTGTACTCTCAAAACCCTAGCTTTTCTTGCTTATGTTGATGTGCAAAAATTTGCAACCCTAATTTTTCTAGGAACGATCCGATGATTGTTAACTTAGCACCCTAAAGATTCCATCTTTGGTACATGTGATGCTTCCAAACCCTTCATGAGGTGCTAGGCTAACCCAACAAAGACTTCTCTCCAATCCGCAACCTTTTCCTGGTCTTTTATTTGCAGAGTCATTCGCTCGGTCTCTTCTTTTTCCTCGGATGATTCCGGAGATATCTCCGCGGGTGCAAGAACCCGACGGCTTTGTACCACGATTTTTACGTCATCGAGGTTCTCATCGGCCAGTTCTTTAGCGATCTTAGCTAGTGCATCCGCTTTGCTATTTTCTGCACACGGTATGCTTTCCAAGATGTAGGAAGGTATTTGGGTCATGTTGGAGATAGTGCCCTCATAGTCAATTATTGGATCGCAGGTACGTGATTGCAATGATTGCGGAGGACCTATCCCGGTAGAACAGTCTTACTCGAGATGATAGTATGCTATCTGGTTTGCCTTTATCAGTCGTGTACATGTTCAGGTGACTGATTGCATGTTACACTTTGATAGAGCCCTTAGGATCTTGCTTTACTACCAACAGTATGATGGCGATCATATACGTGAGAGTTGGGTAGTTTATATGCATATCCTTAATTGTGGTCCCTAGTCATGGGAGTTTCGAGACAGGGCATCGATACTCCGGAGTAGACTATTGTATACAGTCGAGACCCCGACGAGGGGCGGTGGCCGGTCTCACAAGCCACTGGTGTCAGTTGGATCACCTAAGATGTATACAGGTGCTCATTGGGTTATGAGTACACCGGACAGGACTCGCCGGGAATCTGCTAGTTAGTACTATACCTATCGTCAGATAGCAGTTCCCAGGTGACATGTGTACAGGTTAGTTCATCGACCTGAGGTCGTCATTTGTCTCGTGTGAGTTCCCACTGTGCTTTGATTTCTACCCTACCACGACTCAAAGGAGTCGTGCAAACAGGTAGCTTTTGGGTACAGTCCCGAGCCATATGGAGGCACGTGAGCGGATCGGCAGGGGATTCGTCTCTCCCGGTATTGGGGGCGAGGTCGTGCTGTGTCTAGGAGAGCCATTACACAAAGTCCATGGCCATGGCAGGAGATTTACTGGTAGGTACTCCAGTAGTATCTCAGGGTGTTATTGGGCTACACTCCGACACGACTTATACTGCTATTGGGGGTCTGGCGTTACTAGCCCCCTAGGCGGATATGCGATACTCATTGACGAACGGACCGGACTGTATATACATTGTCACTGTTAGGCTCAGTAGGGTTTCTGGATGAGTTCGCTCATCGGCCTCCCTTGAGTTCGCTCATCGGCCACCCTTGAGGTCAGTCCGTGGGCAACCGTTACGCATAGCTAGTGCCGCTGACGGTTTGTGGTTAAACCCACTGCCAGGGTACTGACGAGTCATTAGAGTCCCCCACAGACAGTTTCCCAAGTTCGGGCGAAACGTTGTAGAGGCCGTATGGTTTTATGGCAGGGTTCGGAAAATGCACGTGCGTTTACGCACGTGTCAGTTTTCGGGCAGATGATACTGGTCGGCTTTGGTTTAAGCCGGATCCGAGTATTATATTGAGTAGGTATAATATCTTTGTCTCAGTTGCATTTGTATTCGGTCGTAATACAAATGCGGGTATATTTATACAGTTTCGGGGTTATCCTGAAAGTCGTTTCAGGATCACTTTTGGAAGTTGCCAGTTTCCAGTTTTCTATCAGCCGTCTTTTAACATTTGGTTAAAGACGGATTTATCTTTTCTTGAGATGAGGTGAGTCAGTGTTCTGGAAGTTTCTAGAAGCAACTAGAAGAGGTGACTAGGTTCATGAACCTTTGTTTACATTGATTACATGATGACTAAGTGTATGTGACTCATGCTTTGATTTCTAAACATTCTTGTTTTCCTTAAGATCTTTTCTTCTTGATGTGGTCACCCTCCTCTCCTACACTCACCTCCCCATCCATATAGTGGTCGGCCTTCTCTCTCCTCCCTCACTCTCTCATTTTGTGAAATTATGGTTGCTAAAAGGAAAAGAGTATAGTTTAAAGTGTATTGAAATTTCATAGTTCATTCATTGTTCCATTTCATTTCCATCGGCAACTTCATTTACCGATCGTCCACGGACTTGGACGAAGTGAGACAAAGTCATCTACTCATTCTCTACATCAATCTTGGTCGTCTCTTTTAGCAAACTTGACGACCGAGTTGCCTCGAGTCAGAGGCGGGAGCCCGTTTAAAGAATCGGTGATGTGGTACCACATCGACGAGATCGGAGCAGCCGCAACGGAGCGTGGGATGATGGTTGAAGAACGAAGGACTCGGATCGTTCGGTATAACCTTTCTACACTCTTTATTGTTTGTTAGTTTAGCAATAATGGAAGATCCGGGTGAAAGTATACGATAGCGCCAGTTAAAAAGTTTTTGTTCCGCATTTGGCGTCTGTAGACTGCCGGGGTGCTAGCGTAGACTTACAGTGGTATCAGAGCCTCACCATTTTGCTATGCTAACTTGTGCTAACGCGTTTAAAACATCGATCGAACCGGAAATCGAAAATTGCAAAATCCTACCTTGACAGTTTCTGTTGATTTTAAATGGTCTCAAAAATTATTTCTGCATGTCTTAAAAATCCGTGCAGGGTTTTTTAAGCGCACGGACAAAATTTGAGCATGTGATCTCACCAGAGAGCCGCGGATTAGCGGCCAAACCCATGGTTTGGCCGCTCATCCGCGGCTGTTATAGGGGATCAGTGCACCAAATTTTTTCTGTGTGTTTTCTGTTGGATTTTGGGGGTTTTTGGTAAATATCGTTTTGGCCCAGGTTTTGTTACTGTTCACCAGTAAGTCGTGGGGCCTATTTTTTTGATATTTGGTCGATCGAAATTTAAACACGTTAGTTTACAGTGCTTACATTATATCTCCGACCGGGAATGTCATTTGATCGGTAAACCGCGTCTGATTGCTATAGTTCTTTTAGACGGGTTTGCGAATGTGACATTCGCGTTGATGTTCTGTGTTGTGCTGTATTGTTGCGGATTTGTCGTGGTGGATAGCAGTGTGCAATGGTAGTACAGTTTGAGTTTATTTGTACATTTGATATTGCGGGGCGAGCGTCCAACATGTGGACTGCCGTCACTGCCTGTTGTATAATGTTCTTTTGGGGCACGACCAGGTTGCGGTCGATGTACCGTTTGTACTATTTTTCATTACTGTACTAGGTTTTACCCCGTGACGGAGTGCACGGATAGCCGGGTTCTGGAGGGCAACGGGTCCGCATCTCATGGATTTGAGAGGCAGAGGGGCCTCACTCTAAAATTGGCAGACTATTCGCCGCACTCGTAGGGGGTACAGGTTGACCCAAGGAGGGGTGCTCAATTTACCGGATTCCGTGAAGTGCCGGGTGTTCCATTCACTATGCTGTGGGGACTACCTCGCTTCAGGTTTTGGCGGGTAACTTGCTGCACCCGTAGGGGTCTAGGTTTCATTGAACAGGCTATCCACACGACAGGGGAACATCGGGTTTCAGCAGCGGCTCTGTGAAACTCGGGGATCCCAGATTATCTGTATTGTTCTGTGATGCTTATTACTTTTCTGTAATGTTGCATATTATCACGCCTGGAGCGATTATTGTATATTGGTTTATATACTATTAGATGTTGTATATGTTTTACACCCGTGCTAGTCCAGTCCCCGCTCTGTCGTTAGTTAAGTAACCTAACGGGTGATGACGGGACCCAGTGACGAATACGGATGGCATATACGTACATTTTATTTTCGTTCTTTTCTGGTGTGATTGATTGATGGGACTGCGTTGATTCTGATCAATGCAAAGTTATACAAACCTGTTTTAGTTGTTGGAACAAATTTAAAAAGTGTTATTGCAAAGACGTTTCCTTTTGTTTTGCATAGCGGTATTCAGTGGAATATCCTGCACCTCATTCGACGGGGCAAGGGCTGATATCCCTTCACCGGGACTGACCCCTTGGGCAGAAGTTTGCGTCAGGGTAATAACTTCACTATAGTCGATTACATGTTGCTTTGCATAGCGGTATTCAGTGGAATATCCTGCACCTCATTCCACGAGGAAAGATCCGAGATCCCTTCACCGGGAATGACCTCTTTAGCAAAAGGTTTTCGCCACTATATTTTTAAAAAGCTATCAGGTTCCTTCAGCGATATCAAGTTCACTACGTTAAAGGTTTTTCGCCAAAAACCATCCGTAGCCCTCCGTCACTTCTTTTGAGTATTCAGTAGTATTCAAGCTATGTATTTTAGCCAAAGTTAAGGCATAGTGTTTGGTAGCTGCTGGGTATTTCAATTGTTGCATAGATAGATGAGTTGGTTTGGGACAGTCGTTCTGCCGATTGGCCAACGTCAAGGGCATGTGCGGGTGGGTTCAAATTGACAAGATAGTGATGGGTAGAACTTGGCATGTGACTTATGACATTTTGACCAACGCCAAGGTTATAAGAGCATGGGGCAAAAATCAGATCGGGAGTTTCTAAAGAAACTGAAACTTGCCAAGTATGCGCATACCTTCTGGAGTATGAGTAACGTGGATGCATTCCATCACGTTATCATGCGATGAGAGTTGGATCCCGATTCCCACTGATGAGTTGGTTTACTCTTCGGGTGATCCCGATTGATTCTTCTTTAGGTTTGGAGGAGAATTTGACAGGACAGTGGGAGGTTTCCGGATTAGATAAAGTGATAACCATTCTGATCTAGGTTAGAGTGCACGCAGAGTGTTTCTTTTCTCTCTCTCTCTTTGGCAGCGACCTTTGACCGACCCTAGACTATGACTCAGTGACCAGGTTGACCGAACCTTCTTAAAAATACTGGCTTTTGGATTGTCTATGTTGCATAAGTCATTGCCACTCCTTCTTTTACCCTTTGCATTTCTCAGAACACCCGTTTTACTATGGATATCCACTTCCATTGGATAGATCCATCGTATGGTTATATACGAACTCGAAGGGACTTCTTCGAGGATGGATCAAGGTTCAGGAGAAATAGAATTGGTTTATTCAGTTGTCTTTTATTATCATCTTCTCTCAGGTTGCGAGAGCTCCTTGGTTTAGGAGAGTACACCTATTACGCTTATTGGATAGTCTTATTCCAAACCATAGGTAGGTGCCGAAAGGTAGGGAATGAAGAAAACCAATTAGCCTAAGTAGGGTGTGCAGAAGGCAATAACTAAAGACAAAATAAAAGGATTAGAAAGAGGGCAAAGTAAATTGCGACTGATATCATTCACGGCCAAAACCGCGTACTTCATCGCCACTCCTATTTTCACCTTTAAAGGAATAAGGTATTATTCAGTTGTCTTTTATCATCACCTTCTCTCGAGATGCGAGTACTCCTTGGTTTAGGAGGGTACACCTATTATGCTTACTGGATAGTCTTCTTCCAAACCATAGGCTGGTGCCGAGCGGTAGGGAAGGAAGAAAACCATTTAGCCTAACGATGGTGTACAGAAGGTAACGACTAAAGAAAAATAAAGGGATTTGGAGAGATGGCAATAAAATATACGGTTGAAGTCATGAATTGGATTATGGAAGAGGCATTGCTATGGATACCAGGATACCCCTACGAAACATTTTCATGTTTCAGTGCATTGTTAAAGAAATACTGTTTTCCCGATTAGATACTTACTCTAAGGGTATGTATTTACCAGGTTCCATTCTCATATCTGTATGGTTTTACAGATGATGAGTGGGAGTAAGATATTGGGAATTAGGTGATCATCCTCATTATATCGGAATTCGTTGTAATTGGTGATATTTGAGGAAATCACCAGGGTACAGTTTTCAACCTACGACGCACAGGTTTTGAGTTGTTTAACTCAGCGGACTTATACAGAGTATTGTATGTTGTCCAAGTGTCCATCAGGACAAAGGGGTAGGTCCTCGTACTATGTTCTGTTTACTTATAACTTCTCTAGTATTTAGACAAGTGTTTCGTAGAAATACAAGGTCTAAGTTTTGAGAAGTTGTGGGTATAAGAATAAAGTAGAGAACCAGGTATCACAAGTATCGGGATTCTTCAAAGAGATCGAAGATGTAGATTCTTGTGATTAGTATTCAGATGATAGTGATGGTTTTGAGAAAACGTGTTTCTCTTTCAGGTTACTCATAATTGGATGGATTCCTAAGTTGAGTAATGCTGATTAGCCTCTTTCCATTAAGTTGATATGCACTGGAGACAGCTGCATGGTTTGAATATGGTTCCAATTAAAGAAGTGCCAAAGTTTCTATATTGGATATAGAATAGTTCGTACCTTAAAAGATATTAAGGTACGGGGAGTTGTCCAGCTTATGCTTAAAACTAGACACTGGATAACTCAGGGCACGTTTCTGTAATGGCTGTTTGTGGGTTGACCCTGGCTATGACGAGGGTTGATATTCTACCATTTAGAAGATCAATAGTGATATTGTTCTTGACTCGCCACAGTTTTAGTAAAAATGGATCTTTTTCAGAAAACAGTAGTGGGAGTATGGTAGAACTGGAAGTGATTCCAGAACCGCGAACGATTACAGAAAATTTAATAGGACCTATATATTCAATCAGGTTTGACATTCCAATAGCCACTCCACAGATATGGTGGGTAACCTCAGACACCCGAGAGGTACTCCGGTAGCCTCAAGGACGGTGACAGGGAGGTTATTATCTACCAAGACTTGACACTACTGTTGTTCCAGGATGTGAGACCCGGTAGGAGGGTTGTCGTAGTCAGTGGGAGCAGCGGAAACATAGTGGGCAAGATGCTTATATCTATTTATAGACTTGAGCAGATATAGCGGAGATAGATCATCTATTTTTGATGTGACAGTCATGGGTTTGACTTCAATCAGAATAGGGGATGGAACTATTAAGAAGGTAGTAGGGTGTGATGTCATGATATCTGGATGACATACACAGAGTGGGAAGTAAAATTCCTATACTACGATCGGTTGTACTGTGGTCGTCACACAGTTGTTTCTCCAGACAGGATATGGATATAATATTTGACATTCTGGTTTCTGGATCTATGGTTTTAGATCTGGATTTGGGTAGTTTCCCAATGTGGGTACTTTGACAGATATTCTAATGATTTTTAGAATAGTTGACTCCTAGCATGGTGGTGTACCTGCAGGTGATGGAGTCACCCTCTCTAAAGGTGTCGTATAGACTAAAGGGGAGAGGGAGATGCATGATTGACAGATCACTTGCTTAGGCAATTGAGTCAATCATGATATGTCAAGTACCACACCAGATGTTGTTTTTGCACTAGATGCGATAAGTTTGTATTAATCCAATCCTGGAGAAACATAAGGAAGCAGTTTTAGAACATAAGTACATGTTCTACGGATTTGATGGCGGCAGCCTCCTTCGGGAGACGATTATCATTCCAGGCTTCAAAAGTGACATTGTTGACAGAGAGATTGTCAGAGTTATAGTTTTTCCCTCTGACGAAGAGGGACAGTATTATGGACAGGTGGTTCAAGAGGATACTGTGGGTGGCATGGTGCCGGATACTGATTAGGTTCAGTGATCGATACAGTCTGAGAAGTTTGGATTTGGAGTTCATTTATGAACTAGGTCCCATCAGATATCCAGACATATTCTAAGACAGGTATTACTCAATTCGGGAGATAGCTTTCTCCGCGAACTTGAGATTAAGAGAGATATAGAAAGAAACATCTAGGCGGATCCACTCACTGAGGCTATTTCTCGAACACAATAGTTTTACAAACGGGCTTTGTGAAACTGATTAGTAGAGGAGTTGGATGTTCGGTTTCACACGGGCTGTGAGTAGTCGACATCGCAATAATTAGCCTTGAGTGCAAGTGGGAGATTGTTGGAGATAGTGCCCTCATAGTCAATTATTGGATCGCAGGTACGTGATTGCAATGATTGCGGAGGACCTATCCCGGTAGAACAGTCTTACTCGAGATGATAGTATGCTATCTGGTTTGCCTTTATCAGTCGTGTACATGTTCAGGTGACTGATTGCATGTTACACTTTGATAGAGCCCTTAGGATCTTGCTTTACTACCAACAGTATGATGGCGATCATATACGTGAGAGTTGGGTAGTTTATATGTATATCCTTAATTGTGGTCCCTAGTCGTGGGAGTTTCGAGACAGGGCATCGATACTCCGGAGTAGACTAGTGTATACAGTCGAGACCCCGACGAGGGGCGGTGGCCTGTCTCACAAGCCACTGGTGTCAGTTGGATCACCTAAGATGTATACAGGTGCTCATTGGGTTATGAGTACACCGGACAGGACTTGCCGGGAATCTGCTAGTTAGTACTATACCTATCGTCAGATAGCAGTTCCCAGGTGACATGTGTACAGGTTAGTTCATCGACCTGAGGTCGTCATTTGTCTCGTGTGAGTTCCCACTGTGCTTTGATTTCTACCCTACCACGGCTCAAAGGAGTCGTGCAAACAGGTAGCTTTTGGGTACAGTCCCGAGCCATATGGAGGCACGTGAGCGGATCGGCAGGGGATTCGTCTCTCCCGGTATTGGGGGCGAGGTCGTGCTGTGTCTAGGAGAGCCATTACACAAAGTCCATGGCCATGGCAGGAGATTTACTGGTAGGTACTCCAGTAGTTTCTCAGGGTGTTATTGGGCTACACTCCGACACGACTTATACTGCTATTGGGGGTCTGGCGTTACTAGCCCCCTAGGCGGATATGCGATACTCATTGACGAACGGACCGGACTGTATATACATTGTCACTGTTAGGCTCAGTAGGGTTTCTGGATGAGTTCGCTCATCGGCCTCCCTTGAGTTCGCTCATCGGCCACCCTTGAGGTCAGTCCGTGGGCAACCGTTACGCATAGCTAGTGCCGCTGACGGTTTGTGGTTAAACCCACTGCCAGGGTACTGACGAGTCATTAGAGTCCCCCACAGACAGTTTCCCAAGTTCGGGCGAAACGTTGTAGAGGCCGTATGGTTTTATGGCAGGGTTCGGAAAATGCACGTGCGTTTACGCACGTGTCAGTTTTCGGGCAGATGATACTGGTCGGCTTTGGTTTAAGCCGGATCCGAGTATTATATTGAGTAGGTATAATATCTTTGTCTCAGTTGCATTTGTATTCGGTCGTAATACAAATGCGGGTATATTTATACAGTTTCGGGGTTATCCTGAAAGTCGTTTCAGGATCACTTTTGGAAGTTGCCAGTTTCCAGTTTTCTATCAGCCGTCTTTTAACATTTGGTTAAAGACGGATTTATCTTTTCTTGAGATGAGGTGAGTCAGTGTTCTGGAAGTTTCTAGAAGCAACTAGAAGAGGTGACTAGGTTCATGAACCTTTGTTTACATTGATTACATGATGACTAAGTGTATGTGACTCATGCTTTGATTTCTAAACATTCTTGTTTTCCTTAAGATCTTTTCTTCTTGATGTGGTCACCCCCCCTCTCCTACACTCACCTCCCCATCCATATAGTGGCCGGCCCTCTCTCTCCTCCCTCACTCTCTCATTTTGTGAAATTATGGTTGCTAAAAGGAAAAGAGTATAGTTTAAAGTGTATGGAAATTTCATAGTTCATTCATTGTTCCATTTCATTTCCATCGGCAACTTCATTTACCGATCGTCCACGGACTTGGACGAAGTGAGACAAAGTCATCTACTCATTCTCTACATCAATCTTGGTCGTCTCTTTTAGCAAACTTGATGACCGAGTTGCCTCGAGTCAGAGGCGGGAGCCCGTTTAAAGAATCGGTGATGTGGTGCCACATCGACGAGATCGGAGCAGCCGCAACGGAGCGTGGGATGATGATTGAAGAACGAAGGACTCGGATCATTCGGTATAACCTTTCTACCCTCTTTATTGTTTGTTAGTTTAGCAATAATGGAAGATCCGGGTGAAAGTATACGATAGCGCCAGTTAAAAAGTTTTTGTTCCGCATTTGGCGTCTGTAGACTGCCGGGGCGCTAGCGTAGACTTACAGGTCAGCAGCTGCTGTACTTTCTCGCCGTACTTCACCAACTCTGGTTTGCACGTTTGGTAGTCGCCATTTACTTGACCGACGACCAGTTGGGAGTCCCCGTATATGAGGAGGTTTTCAATTCCCATGTCGATGGCGATCTCGAGGCCTGCTATCAAAGCTTCATACTCGGCTTCATTGTTCGTCCTCGGCTCTGTTAAGGAGAAGGCAAAGCGCATTTTCCCTCCTCGTGGGGTCACGAAGATAAGGCCTACCCCTGATTTGATTATGGGAGTGTTTTGTTTGCGCTTCTTCATGGAGGACGCTCCATCGAAGTAAAGTTCCCATCGGGTATCACCACCGTCGATCGTGTCAAACGCATGTTCGTCTGGCAGTTCGCAATTCAAAGGGGAATCGGCCGGTATCGGATGCTCAACGAGGAAATCGGCGATGGCCTGGCCTTTCACTGCCTTAAGAGGCTGATAGGTTATTGAGAACTCCATCAAGAGCAGGGCCCATTTAGCGAGCCGACCTGTCAATATGGCCTTTGACATCAAATATTTGAGAGGGTCCACCTTCGATATGAGACGGACTTCATGCGCCAATGCATAGTGACGGAGTTTCGTTATCGCGAAGATCAACGTCAGGCAGTATTTTTCGATGGGAGAGTAATTGCTTTCTGCCCCCAGGAGAACTCGACTCAAATAGTAGAGGGCTCTCTCCTTCCCTTGGTCGTTCTCTTGTGCCCATAATGCACCTAAGGAACCTTCAAGGGCGGTTGTATACAGAATGAGAGGCTTTCCCTTGACCGGAGCGGCCAGTACTGGTGGATACTGCAGGTATTGCTTGATTTCGTCCAGCGCGCTTTGGTATTTTTGATCCCAGACGAATGGGGTTCCCTTCTTCATCAGGTGGCTGTAAGGACGGCATTTCCCTGAAAGATTAGCTATAAATCGCCAGATATACGTGAGCTTTCCCTGGAGAGACCGCAATTGTTTAAGAGCCCTTGGCGGAGGCATTTCCATGATCGCCTTGATCTTTGATGGATCTATCTCGATCCCTCGGTGTCGGACAATGAATCCTAGGAATTTGCCCGAGGATACTCCGAACGCGCATTTGAGAGGGTTCATATTCAAGTTGTATTGCCGAAGGCGTTGAAATACGATCTTCAGATGCTCGAGATGTTCCTCGTATGATTTGCTTTTCACCACGAGGTCGTCGATATAGCATTCGACGATTTCATGTATAAGGTCATCGAAGATCTTCGTCATGGCCCTCTGATAGGTGGCACCGGCGTTCTTTAGACCGAAGGGCATCACCTTATAGCAGAATATTCCCAGAGGAGTTCAGAAAGCAGTATGCTTCTGGTCTTCAGGATGCATCTTTATCTGATTATATCCTGACGAGCCGTCCATGAAGGAGAAAACTTCGTGAGTGGACGTGTTATCTATCATCAGCTCAGTGACTGGTACTGGGAAGTCGTCTTTCGGGCAGGCTTTATTGAGATCCCGAAAGTCCACACATATGCGCACTGTCCCATTTTTCTTCATCACCAGGACGATGTTGGCGATCCATTTAGGATACTGGACCTCTTGGATGAAGCCAGAGTCGATCAGCTTCTTGACCTCGGCGTTGATGCTCATCTCAAGCTCAAGCTGCATTCTTCTCGGTGCTTGTTTGATTGGCTTGACGTCCGGGGATATTGCCAATTTGTGGACAGCAATCTCTGGATCTAATCCTGGCATTTCGGAATAGTTCCATGCGAAGAAATCTCTATGCTGCACAAGCACGTCTTTTAACACAGCCACCCTTTCTTCAGATAGCAGCTCACTGACGAATGTCGGTCGCGGGTCACTTGCCATCCCTAAATCAATCTTCTTGAGGTTATCTGCTGTAGTATGTATTCCATCTTCCAGCTCTTTCGGCGCCGGTGGAAACTCTGAGATCACTTCGTCATCATTGTTTTCGAAACACCACGGGAGGTCACCCCTGTCCTCAGGTTCTTCTTTTGATATCGTTATCATATGAAAAATACGAGATCGCTTCCAAGACTGATGTGGATCTGGATCTACCCTCGTGGATTTGGGTTCATGCTTCTGCGGCAGAGTTATCCTCCAACTGTCGGATAGAGCGAACTTGCCGAGCTGATATTGGTTTTCGACCCAGTTCTTGAAGGTGAAGCAGTCTTCGAGGGGATGTCCTATTGCCCTATGATAGGAGCAATAGTTCGGGTGAGAGACTTCGCCTGGTTGCTCGGGGTGCTTGGACTCCGGGAGGATAATCATTTGATGTCTTATGGCAAGCTCAAATATCTTCTTTGTCTTGTCTTGAGGAAAAGAGTATGCTCGATTCATCTTCTTCATAAGGGACAAATCTGGACCGCTCGATTCCCGCTCGGATGACTTCTTGGTCCCGCTTTGTCGTTGCTGAATGCTTTTTCCGCTTTTTGACTTGTTTCTACCTCTGCGTCGGACCCTTTTTACAACAGGTTGGCAGGGAGGGGAATTTTCATTTTTCGCAGCCTGTTGAAGAAGGCGTTGCGTCCTGGCTTTCTCATAGATGGCCATTTCGCGATTATGGTCGTCTCGAACTTTTTGACCAGCTTCCCTTATAAGCTTGTCTATTTGTTCTTCGAACGACGGACTGGGCATTTTCACGTCGGGGACTTTTTCTGGTTCAGGATTAGCACTCTCCCATTGAGCATCTCCTTCTTCATCAAAGTCATGTACGACATAGCAGTCGCGGAGTAGCTCCCGTTTCTTGTACCGAACATATCCAAGCCCGATCGCTTCCATTCTCCCGTTGGGCAACTTGCGCTGAGTTCCGGGAACGTTCCAGATCCTGTCATAGAACTTATCTTTTCGAGCGGTCTGTTTGAAGGGTATCCCTTGGCGCTTCAACAGCCTTTTCAAGCCTTCTGTATAATATCTAGGCAGACGGATGGGCTGGAGCCTGTCAAGTATAGAATCCGCGCCGTGCCAGATTTCTTTCTCCACTTTAGTTTCCCCGGAGCGGTAGAATAGGATCGCCTTTTCGCCTTCTCGCCTGGGAGGGACATAGAACATCTGCAGCTCTTCCACACTGTAGCTATCAAGCGCGTCTAGTTCTTTATGATGTTTGGGCGGAACCATGGCAACTTGCAAACTTTGCTCTTCATCAGCGAATGTTTGTATTGAAGGCTGAGCGGAGAATATAGCATGGACCTCATCTTCCGAGTCGCTGCCAAAGATCAACATAGGGGCGGACGGTCCCAGCTTATTGTACTGGGGTAGGCTTGAATAAATCATCTCTTCCTCTTCCTCAGTATCACTCCCGAAGGCTGGAATAGTGGTGATAGCTTTGTTTTCTGGTTTGTGACATCTCTCCGTGTCTTCGAAATCTGGCAAGAAATATTTTGCATCTTCATACTTACGGACTTCGTTCAGGAGAATGGGTTCAGATCTCCCGTTACAGTATACTCGAGACCATCCTTAAAGTATTTCATACACTGATGTTGTGTAGAAGGGATGATGTTGTACTCGTGTAACCAAGGCCGGCCGAGCAACGCGTTATAGCATGTCTTGGCGTCAATGACATAAAATTTAATATCCGTGACAAGTAGCCCAAATCGTAACGTCAGTATCACAGACCTGAGAGTCCGCGATGACTGGGAGTCAAAACCAGAAATGGTGATTTTATCACGAGCGAGATGCTGGACCCTCATGCAGATTTCTTTCAACACTCGCACGTTGAGAAGATTGACGAAAGACCCATTGTCGGCCAGGATTTTGCCTATCTTTATATCGTGGTAGTATCCTGAGACATAGAGGGGACGGTTGTGCTCGCACGTCCCAAGGAGGAGGTCTTCGTCGCCAAAGGTGATATCGGCCGTGTGTACTTCCTCCAGTTCTTCCTTCATCTTTTCTTCGGCGAGAAAAGCTTGGAATTGTTCTGGCTCTTGTAGCGCCTTGATCAATGAATCTCTTGCTTCTTTTGATAGTAAAAGGGCGTCGAGAATGCTGTGCTGCGAGGGTAACTTCCTCAGTGCGCCAGAACGTTATAGTCCACCTTACTCTTCTTTGGAGGGTCCTTAGCGGTCAGCTCTTTCATGACTTGGTCATCCAGGGCGATATCCTCAGAGACCTTTTCTTTTCCCTTATCTTTTCTACTCGTGGGTCCGAGATTCTTTTCTGGAAGCGTGCGATTGCGCAGCTGAATGTTTTCACAGGCCTTCGGTTCTTCCTCTTTCCCCAAGGTGAGTTCTTTAAAGAGAGAGCCAAGAGCCATTTCTTCATCAGAGTCGCTTCCGAAATGAGAATTTGCGATCCCCCGGTGTTGACCATGCGACAGTCACCGGTATTTCTTTTATGTTCCTCGGTCGCACTTCTTTGCTCCCGACGAGCTTTACGTTTCATCCGTTTAAAATGTTGCCGGTGAACAACGTACCCTTGCCACCATCTTTTAAAAGCGTTGCATTCCTCGGTGGGGTGTGAAATCTTTCGATGATATGAGCAGTAGCTAGGATGCATCTCTGCTTCACCGGGAGTGTTTCCTTCGGAGGGTGGTAGCTTCATTCCCATTGATATGGCTTTAGCAAACCTTTTCCTCGTCTTGAACTTGTTTTTATTCGTGATGGATGTTCCTTGATTCGGCAGGAGTGTCCCGACTCTTTCATCTAGTCGCCGGCATTTGGCTTTTTCAAATATGGCCGTCTCGCGCTCCCGATCAGCTTTACTTTTCAAAAGAGCCGTGTTCAGGAATGCATCAATTATTTCATCTGATGGCTCCAGGAGTTCCGGCTTAGGATTTGCCCCCAGCTTCTCAGTGCAAGGAGTTTCTTTATTGTCTATCGACGAGTGAGAGATCACATGGCAACTTGCCGCATACTCCTCAGATCCGTCCGACGAGTCTTCTCCATCATCTTCGTCCTCAAGGACGTGGCTGAGGAACTCTTGGAGCGTGTTGGGAGTCCGCACTTTCTGATTATACTCCTCCAGCGCGTCGATCTATTTCTGCAGGTCCGTGCGCTTGTCACCAGGCTTTACGGACTTTTTAGATCTCCTTTTCTTCTTCTTTGAAGATTTTGACGGCCGGGCGAGAGTGCTTTGGCCATCACCACCAATCTTTGGAGTTGGGTGCGGCTTCAGCATCCCTTCGATGATCTGGGGTTCTAGCGGGTTCTTCCACCTGATCACCGGGCATGTCTGAAGATCATTCAGCATCCTTTTGGTTTTGGCTGAAAGCACGACCTCCTATGGAGCTTCTTCAACAAAAGAGCACGTTGCCCCCGGTATGTCCGTTTTCTTAGGAGTGTGCGGCTGTAGTGGGTTTACTTTCCACTTCTCAGACAGCACAAACTTGCCTTGTAAGTACTGATCTTCGATCCATCCCTTAAAGACGAAGCGATTCTCGATCGGATGGCTTACCGTTTGGTGGTAAGGGTAATAATTGGGATTATTCACTTCGCTGGGTTGCGGTGGTCGCCTTGATTCGGCAAATTGATAAGCCTGTTGCGTATCGCCAGCTCGAACAACCTCTTCGTTTTTTTCCGTGGGAATGAGTAAGGACGCTTCATTTTCTCATTGTAATAGCGCCGTCTCTCCTCCAGTTGATCCGCTAGCTTTGGGGCACTGGGCTGCTGTAGGGTGTTCGCAACGAAGGTCGCCTTTCCTTTACCCTTATCATTCCGCGGTTCCGGCTTCGGGGGAGACGGTCTATGACCCATTTGATCCATTTGGGCTAGCTTATCGATTAAAGCCTGGAACGTGGCCGGTTTAAAGAACATCATGAACTGTGAAATAGTTGCATGAGGGTCTAGGGTGCCCACGAACATGCCCACCGCTGGCGCTTCTTCGATGCGCTGTTCGCACTTCCACCACAGATTTCGCCACCGGATTGCATATTGAACCCAAGTTTCGCCCGGCTTCATCCTTGCATTGATCAACGCCGTTATCGGGGTGCGTTCGCTGGCACTCGCAAATTGCTGGGTGAACAGCAACTCCATTTCTGCGAAAGTTTTGACGGAGTCGTTTGGAAGCTCGGAGTACCACTCAAACGCCGTCTTCGATAAGCTGCCGACGAATTGGCGAAGAAAGAGCTTATCATCGCCGCCGGTATTACCACATAGAGCCCTGAACTGGGCTACATGCTGGTGGGGATTGCCTGTCCCCTTGTAGACATGGAATTTCGGGATCGTGTAGCCCGGCGGGTATTTTATCTGATCATACCAGCCCGGATATGGTCGTCCCATTTTGACGACTTGGCCGGCCGCTTCATTTGCCTGGTGAACTCGTATTTGTTGAGCAATATAATCATCCAGGACGGCCTTAGAGATTGTTTCTTCTTTGGCTGCTGAAAGAGACGGAGGTGGATTTGACGTTTCTCCTCTGTCGGCTTCGAGGATAATCAGAGGATCTTCAGCTGGGGGATCCGGCTGGATCATCATGCCCACCATGTCTTGGAACAAAAGAGCATTTGCTTTATATTGGCCGCTTGTTCTGCAGCCTCCTTGTCCTTCTTTTCGAGCATTCTCCGAAGGAACTCCGCATCAGTCTCGTGTTCGTGACGTTGTTCCGACGACGCCTCCGGGCTTTCTTTTGGCCCGGTGAGTGCGGCCATCGCAGTCAGCATGTACTGAAGCTTCTGCTGCTGCTGTTTCTGGGCTCTTGTGCCGGATCGGGTGAGTGGTCGGTGGCCCGTAGAAGCGCGGCTATCTTCCTTTCCGGATGCCATCTAAATAGTATGGACCACCATGCCCCCAGACTTAGGGTGTTTGGGCTCAGTGCCTTTGACATTTATCGCAGGCATAGGGATCTTCTCCGGCCTTCTTTTCTTATGAGCAGTCGAAGTTGAGGGGGCCGTCGCAGTGGGCACCCGAATAGCTTTCTGTGGCTTGGCAAGATGGCTTTCTTCTTGTTCAAGCTTCGCCCTTTTCAGTCGGCGAGGGTAGTCTTGATCAACCACTGAGTTTCGGACCTACCGCTAGACTTTGTAGATCTTGGAGGACAGCCGCTGAGGGGACTGTTCTGGCTTTGTTTCCACAACATTCTCCACCGGAGGAGGAGATCTTTTCAGTACGGCGGTAGGAGAATTCCTACGCACCTTATTTAATAGCTCAAAGCTGTTCCCGGTTGGAACAACAGCATTGATTTCCGTCGTCGGGGCTGGTGGGGTTAACCCAGAAGGGGAGTTGCCTCCGGCCTTCCTCACCCGGCGCCAGTGGCGACGTCGAGCATGTCGAGCTGATGGAGTTGGTTCCGTGACGGGGATGGCCTTGTCTTGCCCCCTGTTCAGGTGAGGGGCTGTTGCTGGTGTCAGCCTGTTAAAGACTAATGTCCTTTGAATAGCAGGAGCGGGAGTTGGGACGGTCAGTCTCGTAAAAACCGACCCCTTGGCAGGAGAAGCCGCCTTGACGACTTCGGGAGCAGGGTCGGTTACTCTCTTCGGAATAACCTTCTCTGGGACTGCAAGCTTCATTGTGGGCCCACAGGAATTTTGGCCTAATCTGGAGAAGACTGAGGCGCTGGTGATGGATGACCCGTTGAGAGGGGCCGCAGTAGCTGTAAGTTGATCGAAAACCGACTTTTTGGGAGCTTCTGGTACAGGCACGGGAACAGTGAAGCTTACTGGCAGGAGCATGGTCCCGAAAAACAATCTAGTAGTAGCCTGGGTGACCTGTTCTACCGGCATCGTGAACAGTGATGCCGCTTGAGGTCCATAAGCTACACCTCCTGGTGAGGCGGAGCGTAGGTTGCAGTTGCAGTTGTAGCACTTCGAGCAGGTGAATGCCATTGCTGTTTTTCTTTCTGCGCCAAGCAAGAGACCAAATCTTAGTAACTTGAAACCCAACGGCAACCATTAGCAAACCGCGATTCGTTCGCGAACACGACACACGAAGTGTGGAGTGGAAAGAGGAAAAGGTCCCACCGGGCGTGCCAGAATCTGTTCCCCTCCGAAAGACGCGCAAGACGGACGTCTTGCCTGAAATTCAGGGCAGATGCTAATTGGTGCTATCCGTCCACCTCCTCGAAAATGCCAAGTTGATTTATGGCACCATGTATCGAAGGTTTAAACGGATGCGGCCGATGTAGCAGACTTCGTCAGATTCCCCCTCGTTTGAGGGTTTTTTGATTGTGGGGACGCTCTTCCCTGCAGGCGTAAGCCCCTGCAGTTAATTACGCTACCGCATTGCGGTAACAAACTTTCTCCTTCTCTATATGGTTACTTCGTGTCATGGGTGTTTGTTTTGTGTTTGGTTGCCCGTGGATTGTATACGGAGACTAAGTTATGCTGTCGCCCTTAGGGCGTGGACTAGTCCAAATCCGTATCTTTCTTAGATTTGGGTTTGGGGGGTGTGTGTTTAAGGATGCGTTAGCCTTATTTGAGGCTAAGATCAACTTAAACGTTTGTTAAGGACACGTTAGTCTACTTTTAGACTAAGATCAACTTAACGGGATCGTTTAGATCCAACAAAAAAGCAGTTGGGCTCTATTGTTTAGTTTAATGACATTGAGGTCGATAATTAGTTTAAGGACATTACGGTCCATTGTTAGTTTTAAAACATTGCGGTCAAAGTTAAGGACATCATAGTCTGTGAGTTTAAGGACCTTACAGTCCGGTGTTAGTTTTAAGACATCACGGTCGAGGTTAAGGACATCATAGTCCATGAGTTTAAGGACCCCACAGTCCGGTATTAGTTTTAAGACATCACGATCAAGGTTAAGGACGTCATAGTCCATAAGTTTAAGGACCCCACAGTCCGTAGCAATGTGTGGTCGTCGGGACCTATCACCTCTTTGATGACGTTGAAGGATTACAACGATGGATGTCAGAGGAGTAAAGAGATGTACCCTCGAACCGGGTGTAAATTGATTGTATGAGCGGTTGTGCTCAGTTCAATTTATATTGAGGACTTATGGCCAGAATTGGGCTAAGTCCAGTTAAAAAATGTTTAACATTTTATTCATGTTTGGCCTGTTAGGCCTTTATTTGGGCTCTGCCCTTTTATAATGCATAGCATTGGGCTCTGTAACTAAATGCATAGCATTTATATTTGGCCTGTTAGACCTTTACTTGGGCTCTGCCCTTTTATAATGCATAACATTGGGCTCTGTAACTAAATGCATAGCATTTATATTTGGCATGTTAGACCTTTACTTGGGCTCTGCCCTTTTATAATGCATAGCATTGGGCTCTGTAACTAAATGCATAGCATTTATATTTTGCCTGTTAGACCTTTACTTGGGCTCTGCCCTTTTTAATAATGCATAGCATTTATAGTAGTCTGATAGTGCGCCACGTAGCTTGTCAGGCGCTTTGCGCCAATTAAAGAGCGCAATGCGCTTGCGCATGCGAAGGTGACACGTGTCACGCTCTGTGCTAAGCGCAAGTCTGTTAGCGCACTGCGCTTTCTGAGTGCGCTGTGCCAGTGCGCTGCGCCAGTGAATGACATGTGGCTCGCTCTAGTGCAGTGCGCCAGTCCAAGAGCGCAATGCGCTATATTTAGAAGCGCAAA
This sequence comes from Agapanthus africanus, assembly GCA_030015575.1. Classification (NCBI taxonomy): domain Eukaryota; kingdom Viridiplantae; phylum Streptophyta; class Magnoliopsida; order Asparagales; family Amaryllidaceae; genus Agapanthus; species Agapanthus africanus. The sequence goes on along the minus strand of JASDDO010000008.1, from coordinate 434,518,849 downwards.
GCGCAAATCATTCTGTGGTTGACACGTGGCGCGTTCTGGCGCAGTGCGCCAGTCCAATGAGCGCAGAGGTGCATTTCAAAAGTGCAAGGCACTGTCCAATAGCGCAGAGTGCATCCTGATCAATTTTAAGATCAAAGAACAAATTTTCTGTTCTCTTAAAAGAGGTTCTACCTCAAGATCCAAGAACCAAGGTTCTTGTTCTCATCAAACGGCTGTGCCTTTATAGATCAAAAGATCTATGGGTGAAGTAAATTACTGCTTTAAATCTTTTATGATTAGATCTTTCTTTGATCTTTTTTCTTTTTTATTGAAGATCTTGATCTTGTTCTTAGATCTTTGATCTTTTTAGAAGATGGTTCTTCTTTTTGTGAGACGTTTTCATCTCTGTTCTTCAAGAATTAAATTCTTTTACCTTTAAAGATGAAGAAGATGATCTTCTTTCTTCAAAGGCTTGCCTTTCTTTCTTTTTGAGTTCTTTCTCAAAGTTTGCAGAGGGTTCTCTCTCTTCTGTATTCTATCTTGAGACTTGGAGTCTAGGGGCCTTTATATAGGGCCAATCGATTTGTTCAGTTAGTTACAGAGATCTTTCTCTGATTGATCTGGGGATATTTTCCCACCGTTGGATCTTTGATCCTAAGGCCTCTGTTTTACAGAAGATAATCTTCTTATTTTAATAAGAATGGAAAGATCTTTCTAGAATTTTAATTCTGATTAATTAATAATTTATTATTTAAATTCCAGTGCTGGCGCAATTGGCGCTAGCGCACCTGCGTTTGACACGTGTCGCGCAGCGCAAAGCGCAGCGCAACTGCGCTAGCGCGTGTAGGGTTACTAGGCACTCTAATGAAGCTCTACAAGGCATCAACCATGCCGGATTAAAATTTTTATGTGCCGAATAATACTAAGCAAGATCGTATACTAGAGTTTAGGAGAAACAATTAGCAAGTAAACAACTTTACTCTAAAGGGATACGAAATACAACCTTTGTAGATCGGTCCTTCACTTCTTAAGCTCCGTGATGTAGTCCCTTCGCTGCGATCAATCAACTCCCGGACGGCTCCATGAGGAAATTGCAATGGTATTGTAACACCTGAGTCTGTGTTTAGTAGTAGTTGCGTGTTATTGTGGGATCTTTTGGTAAAAAGTTTACCAAAACAGCTCATTTCAGCCCCACACATCAGCACATTTCAACCCTTGACCAATATCACATCAGCCAAAGAAAAATTAGCCATATATCATCATTTCAGCCACCAAAAGTCCATTTTAGCAACACCTATAACCCCATAGCTCAGCCGTAACTATATCAACAGCAGCACCAACATCAAATCAGCCCAAATTCTGCCCAATTTCAGCCACAAAGTCAGCTATAGCTGCTGCAACAGCCACCTAACTCCATAAAAACAGCTGCAACATCAACCATACCAGCCCATAGCATCACACCAGCCCATAACTTCAACACAAAACACTACACACCACACCACGACAACACTCACAGCAACACGTTTCAGCTACAACACTCACATCAGCAACATTTCAGCTCCAAAACAAAACATCAACTTCATCAGCCTATAACATCAGCCATTTTCAGCAGCAACAGCTGTTACAACAGCCCAACTCCTTACATAAACCCTCCCCCACAATCACACAACCCTTCCCACAATCATACTACCATCCCTGCTGCTGCTACTGCTTCAAACAGCAACACAAATAACACTAAACCACAGAACCAGAGCAACAACATCAGCTTCTCTGAAACAGCATCAGCTTTAGCAACAGCAGTTGTACATCAGCTCCGTTCCAGCCAAGTTTGCAGCACCAGGAGCTGTGGCAACAGCACACACTCTCCTACTCCTTCTCTTCTCCTTCATCTAGGGACTTTTGAGGTATAACCCCCTTAACCCGACTCTAAATTGCTAAAATTGTGGTCATCTAGCTTAGTTGGTGTTTATTGCATGCTTTAGTGGTAATGTTGGGTGAATTAAGAGAATTTTGGGAATGTAATGGTTGTGATGGTTAGAGTAGCCCTATTAGATGTTGTTGAGACTAGAACACCCAAGTTTGGTTCTAGATTTCATAAAAATACCCGATTTATCCGACTTGGCGTAAATTAGCAGTTTTAGCGACTTTTTAGCCTTTCTGAAATCTGCTTTTGACCCGATCCACTCAGGTAAAAATTGAGAATACTGTAGTATAGTGAGACTAGCAGAGACACACACACAAAGCACGGGGACCCACCTCACATTTGAGGCCGCCGGTTTATTCGATCTGGCCGCAATTTGTGGCCAGAGTAGGGGGTGGGGTGTTGGGATTTTGGGTGTGGGGCTCTGCTGAGTAGCTTGGTCTGTTGGCATCTGTAACTTTTTAAGTTTGGTCCAGAGGCAAAATCTGGAGCTAATAACGTGTTTCCGATGTTTTAAGTCTCGTGCGACACGCGCGTGATACGCGTGGTTCTGTGGCGCGCTGCGTGACACAGCGCGTCGGCGTAGGTTCTGGTGGGTTTGTGCGCGTCGCGTCGTGTCATATGCACGCGCGTTTAGTTTCACGCACGCGTATCCTTTTTATAGATATATCGTGTTTTGCAGGATTTTTCTTTATATGGTGACTTTTGTAAATTCTAGGTTCACCGGCAGGGACTTCGAGCGCAGCGGAAAAAGGGAAGCAGGTGGTCGGACATACCTAACACGGGATCACGGATGAGTAGATTTAACATCTACGGGGGACGATCGTTTGGATGGCGTAAGTCGCCCGATAGATTTAGTAAACTGGAAAATAGTAAACTGGAAAATCACTTGTGACATTAGAATAATAATACTGGCATGATAATTGCTGCAATTAGATCAATATGTTATACCCATATACGCAAACTCATTTGTAGGACACATACACCATTACCAGATTTTTATACGTAGCACGAGCACTATTCATGTGGACACACACCCTGCTAATTGCCATGTCACAACACTAGATAACTGCAAATCTGAAACATGTTAATTGCTTCGAATTGTGCTATTGCAATAAATATTTAAAATGAAATCATAAGAATTGCTATTCTCGTGCAAATGCATTAATTCACTTGCTCATGCTTAGTATAAATCATACATTGCAAATTGATATCTTATGCATTCATTATCATTGACATATGCACCCATGATGATTTCATGAGATTTATGATATTTCTGGATTTCGGGGAAAGCCGCAAGATTTCCAAAACTTACGATCTTTTAAATATAAAAGTTGCGGTTTTCTAGTGATGTAAAGTACCGTCCACCATGAGTTTGCTATGGTTTTCTAGACCCATTTCGAGGAGGTGGATGAACCGTCTCGGGTACATGGTGGGCCCGGTACGGTACCCCGGGGCAAGAAGATCGCAGGAGATGGCGTTGAGCCTGGCAGGGGACGGATTACCTACCGGTGACTTCATTTGGCACGGCAGATATCCAGAGGATACCGACCGTGGCCGCTAGATTGAGATTTGGATATTTGACATGGATCAGCCGGATGGCTGAGTTCAGAGATGCTTGACAGGGATATATGAGATTTAGACAGATTTGAGGTGTCGTTGCTGGATACGGATTTTATTGATTTCATGGATATTATGCTGATGTTTAAAAGAAGTTTTCAAAACAAATGAAGGAACAATTTTTATACCTTCATGATGAAATCCTGAGTTGACTCATGTGGCATACATACCTGTTATTGCACCCATGTGACATACTGGTTAGAACCCTGATGATGCATACATACCTGCTAGTACATATAGCCATACCTGTTTTAGAGATGCTAGGATACTTGTGTGCATGCATACGATAACCTTAATAAATGTTATTTATTACTCACGAGCTGGAAACTCACCCCCGTTGTGCCCCAGCTTTTCTGCAGGTCCGTTCCGTCAGCACTGTAGTGGCGGACACTTTTGCTCATTTTGCCCTTTTTGCTTGGACTCGAGGCTTTTGCTCATAGGTGGGTTGTTATCATTTTGTCCCACCATATATATATGCTCTTTGTATCTAAATTACTCCATCTACTACTACTGCTGCCACTGCTACTACTACTATTTCAGCTGTACCAGTTATTTGGATTACTGTATATTGACCTAGAGACGAGGTTGTGAGACTTGGGGATTTTATGATATGTTATTTGGGGTCGAGCTCACTTGAGTCGACATGTTATTTTACCCATGCTTCATACTTATATATGTATATTGTTGTTTTACATTGCGTGGGATTTGTGACCGCCTTGAGACGAAGAGCTAGCTCCCGCTTGGGGATGCCGTATTCATGTTATTTATTTTTTCGGTTTTGCGCCCGTTTGGGACCTGGTTTACAAAGGAAATTCTGCAGAAATTTTGGAAAGAGGAAGGTTATTTTAAAAAAGGACTTGATGTGGATTAATGGTGAAAAATGTATTAAATAAATTAGTTTTCTTTCACTCAAATTCTTAATTGGGTTTTGTATTCTGGGCTTCGGCTTACTTATTTACGGACGCCTTGAGACGTTTCGTAACTTAAGTGCCGGTCGCGTTCCGTACCTTGCGGGTCATGACAGGTATTGCTTGAAGTCTTCGAGGCCGAAGATGATCTAAGTCGAGGGAATACGAACTCAAGCTTCTACTTCACTAACCATAGAATTAGTGAAGCAAACACCCTAAACTAAAGTGCTAGTCTAGTAGAGGATAGTGAGAGAGGAAATGGGTACTATTTAGAATTTGATTTCTCACTTTGGTTCTCTCTCTTTTTCAAACCCTAGAATGAAAGTGAAGGAGGAAGAAGATGAGCTCCAAATGATAATGAGAAATGATCAAGAGAGAGGATGAGCTAACCATGGTGAGTGAGTATCATATACTAACTCATGTAGAGACATTACCATAGGTTAATTATAGTGGTTAGGTTTATTAATATCTTAAGTAAAACAAAACAAGTGGACTACGTCAATGCAACATAAGCTTCATGAAGCTTCATGCATTTTAGCTCATTATCCATTTGTTTTTGAATTACTTTAAATATAAAAACCTAAACCTATAATTAGTATGGTATAGGTCTTGTACACCCATGATATTTGTATCAACAACCATGATACAAAAAAAGAGCACAAATAAATATATATCACATATATATTAACTTGTGCACAAGTGAGAAAAACAAATGCTTAAAGTGAACCAATGTTAGTTAATGTAAATTAGTATATCATATATACAATTATACACTAAATTGTTAAATCAACACTTGACTTAATAATCCGGTTATAATACATACAACCGACTAACATTCAATGTATCGACTTATCAAATCAACCCTTGATTCGATAACTTGGTTATATCGCATATAATCGATCGATACAAACATCGCGAGAATAGAATGCGGTATCACATACACGCATTATTCTCGGTCCCGCACATATCACATATGCGCTCTTATTGCGTTTTGCCTGAGCCAGTAAAACCTCTATGTAGGACTCTAAAGACTCGTCAATACGCCGGCAGTAGGTGATGATCATATCAAGCACCCACAAGCTGTCAGCGGTACTAGCTGGACGTAACGGCTACCCGGGTATTGAGCGATCAGAAGATCAGCAAGCAAGCCCGCTCCAACTTCTGCAAAAAGCCTGACAGTGACACTACCGTACAGTCCGGTCTCCTCGTCTGATATGTCGCATATCAAGTCTAGGGGTGGTAAACGTCAGACCCTAATAACCGATAAGTAATGCCGATATAAGGCTCATAACGGGTCGAGAAACTACTGGTAACACTTACCAGTAAATCTCTAAACTAGCCCTGGCCAGGGACTTCCCTGTTATGGCCAATCGAGCATAGCGCAACATCAACCCCCAATACCGGGAGAGTCGAAACCCCTCCTATCGCTCATTGCCTCCATGTGACTCGGGACTGTACCCAAAAACCACCGTTTTGCACGCCCTCTTGGACGTGGTAAGGTGGAAATCAAAGCACAGTGGGAATCACACAAGACTCCATGAAGATCTCGGGTCTACAGACTAACCTGTACCAGTGTCACCAGGGAACTGCCATCTGACGTAAGGTATAATACCATCTGGGAGTTCTCGGCGAGTCCGTCCAATGTACCCAGTCTCCACTGAGCACCCGTATATCATCTCTGATGTCAAACACCAATGGATATGGGATCATCCATCGCCTATCTGTATGGGTCGAGAAAGCATACGCTAGTCTACTCTGGTATATCGATGCCCCGTCTCGATACACCCACGATTAGGGACCTAGAAGGATGTACTTATAGACTACCATGTCCCCACTAGTATGATCCGCATCAAAGTCTAGATAGTCAAGTACACATCCTAAGGGCTTTACCAATATGTAACAGAGAGATAATCAGTGTACACGTTAAGATAAAGAGTAACCAGATAGCATATTATCATGTCGAGCAAGAAAGTCCTCTCTATATATGTCCAAGCATCCACTACAATATACATCACATGTATAGTAATGGCCTCTAGGGCATTCATATAACTAACAGCGCGCCTGTGTTTGATACGTGGCGCGCAGCGCAGAGCGCAAGGGACCTGAAGCGTTGCTTCATTTTTAAAATTTGAATTTTTAAACAGAGCTTTGCTCTGATTGGGGTGCGCTGCCTTGGGCGCAGCGCTGGCGTGTCTGCTGTTGACACGTGGCGCTCTGCACGCAGCACAAGGAATCTGAAGCGTTGCTTCAATTTTTGAATTTTGAAATTCAAATAGAGCTTTGCTCTGATTGGGGGAAACAGATGTCTTGACGACGCATCTTCAGGTGTTCGACGGGATTTGAAGTAGTCTATAAAGACTTCTCTCCAATCCATAGCCTTTTCCTGGTCTTTTATTTGTAGGGCCGTTTGCTCGGTCGCTCCTTTTTCTTCAGACGACTCAGGAGATATTTCTGTCGGTGCAAGAACCCGACGGCTCTGCACAATGATCCTCACGTCATCGAGGTTCTCGTCGGCCAGTTCTTTAGCGAGCTTAGCTAATGCATCTGCCTTGCTATTTTCCACGCGCGGTATGCTTTCCAGGGTGTAGGAAGGGATTTGGGTCAGCAGTTGTTGTACTCTCTTGCTGTACTTTACCAACTCCGGTTTGCATGTTTGATAGTCGCCATTTACTTAACTAATGACCAGCTAGGAGTCTCCGTATATGAGGAGGTTTTTGATTCCTATGTCGGCAGTGATCTCAAGACCTGCTATCAAAGTGCAACGTTTTGAAAATCGTTTCGGTGAAATTTCAAAAAATCGATAAAAAAAGGGGGTTTTCTGTAAAAAGTCAAAATACAAATATCTTATTATAAAAATTAAATATACATATTCTAGCTATGTAATTGCTATTATTTGGTGTTTATTGAGCCGCTGGTGAAATTTCAAATTTTCTGAAAAAAATATTATTTTATTATTATTTAAGCCGTCACTAATACATTTAATTAGGGAAAATTACAAATTGGAATGAGTTGAAACAAATTTTGTGCATCATAAAACATTAAATAAAATTTTATCATGTAGTTTTTGGAACGAAATCATTTGCCAAAACGGTTTAGAAATTATTGAAGAAAAAAAGGCTTTTTTTAGCGTAAATGGATGTTTGGGGTATTATATTTATCATTTTTCATCACCCCACACCCGTACCCACATCCATACACTCCCATTTACTTCTCCCCTTGAAGAATTCAGCAGCCCCCATTTTTTTTCCCCACTTGAATTTCAAAGGAAAGAAATGAAAGAAAAGAAAAGAAAATGGAGAAATGAGGTGGACCTTTGACCTTGAATTGACTTTGACTTCTCCCCCCACTTTCTCTACCTCCCTCTCTCTCCTGTCCCACTCCCATTCCAGCCAACCCCCCTCCTACAGCAGCAGCAGCCCCCCCATTTCCCTTTTCTTTTCTCTTCAAACTTCATCAAAAATTGCCTCAAATCCATCAAAAAAAATCCCAAAACCCAAATCCGACTCCTACCCATTTTAGCTTAGCCCGTATAGCATGGATCTTTGTGAAAAGAGAGCATTTTGGGAGGCCATGGATGCTTGTGGATCTTCAAATGTTTTTTGGTATATATGTACATAGTTATTTTCTTATGATAGACGTCCGCCACTGTGCAGTGTTATACGCGTTGCACAGCGACTTAAAGAGATTTGGCATGCATTTCCTTCAGATACTTACAGATATAGATTCGATATTTACATGTATAGTTTCGAGTTATATCATATTGGTTTTGTGCGTATGCATGCATACGATTTCGTTCCTGCACTCGGTATAGTTTATATATGCTTGCAGTGCAGTGATACGCCTTTCGTGCACTATAGATGTCTGATTTTAGATATGGTATCGGATATGATATTATTGAGGCGGGATCACCGACTAATATATATACAGGTATGTATATGTATCGACTCAGATGTTAGGCGGTTTCCTTACCTGTAGTTCAGCTTGTTAGCTTAGCCCTTTAGTTTAGTTTAGTTGTTAGATTAGATTCGATTCTTACCTATTTCAAAAACTAACGAATCGTGGGTATTTTAAAATACAGCCCAAGGGATCCTACAGATATTTCAAAAGACGTATCTTTTCATAAAAACACCGTAGCCCCTATTTTCAAAACCCCATGATTCGTGTTATTTCAAAAGGCGCCATTTGTAGGACTTTTATTAGATTATTACAGATTAGTTATCGTTGTGTCTAGTATTCAGCTCCCGCTTGGGGATGCATTTTTCTTGATTTCGTATACTATTCATGTTGTATCCCGTTTGGGGGCCAGTATTTACAAAGGAGACTCTGCCTAAATTTTCAGTAAATTTTTGATGTTTTAAAAACCGCATAATTCGGCTTATACTATTGAAATTACTTGCTTTAAGTTGGTTTTTCCTGCACTTTACTACTTTTCTTGGTTTGGATTTCTGGGTTTTCGATTTACTTAGATTACGTACGTCTCGAGACGTTCGTAGTTTAAGTGCCGGTCATGTTCCGTACTTTCGGGTCGTGACACAAAGCTTCATATTCGGCTTTATTGTTCGTCCTCGGCTTTGTTAAGGAGAAGGCAAAGCGCATTATGCCTCCTTGTGGAGTCACGAAGATGAGGCCCGCCCCGAATTTGATTATGGGGGTGTTTTGTTTGCCCTTCTTCATGGAAAATGCTCCATCGAAATAGAATTCCCATCGGGTGTCATTCTCTCTTCTCTCCCCATCGATCGTGTCAAACGCGTGCTCATCGGGCAATTCATAGTTCAAAGGAGAATCGGCAGGTATCGGATGCTCGGCGAGGAAGTTGGCGATAGCCTGGCCTTTTGCCTCCTTGAGAGGACGATATGCCACCGAGAATTCTATTAAGAGTAAGGCCCATTTAGCGAGCCGTCCCATTAATATAGCCTTTGACATCAAATATTTGAGAGGATCCACCTTTGATATGAGATGGACCTTATGTGCCAACGCATAGTGTCTGAGCTTCGTTATCGCGAAGATCAACGCCAGGCAGTGTTTTTCAATAGGGGAGTAATTGTTTTCTGCCCCCAGGAGAACTCGACTCAAATAGTAAAAGGCTCTCTCCTTCCCTTGGTTGTTTTCTTGTGCCCATAATGCGTCTAAAGAACCCTCAAGGGCGGTTGTATATAGAATGAGAGGCTTTCCCTTGACCGGAGCGGTCAGCACCGGCGGATTCTGCAAGTATTGCTTGATTTCATCCAGTGCGCTTTGGCATTTGCGATCCCAAACGAACGGGGTTCCCTTCTTCATTAGGTGACTGTAAATACGGCACTTGCCAGAAATATTGGCTATGAATCGCCGGATATATGCGAGCTTTCCTTGAAGAGACCGCAGCTGCTTGAGTGTTCTTGGCGGAGGCATTTCCACGATCGCCTTGATCTTCGACGGGTCTATCTCGATGCCCCAGTGTCGTACGATAAATCCTAGGAATTTGCCCGAGGAAACCCCGAACGCGCATTTCAGAGGGTTCATCTTCAAGTTGTATTTCCGAAGACGTTGGAACACTATTTTTAGATGCTCCCAATGCTCCTCGTACGATTTGCTTTTTACCACGAAGTCGTCGATATAGTATTCGATGACTTCATGTATGAGGTCATCGAAAATCTTCGTCATGGCCTTCTGATAGGTAGTGCCGGCGTTCTTCAAGCTGAAAGGCATCACCTTGTAGCAGAATATTCCCAGGGGAGTTCGAAAAGCGGTATGCTTTTGATATTCAGGATGTATCTTTATTTGATTGTACCCCGATGAGCCGTCCATGAAGGAGAAAATTTCATGAGTGAACGTATTGTCTATCATCAGCTCGGTGACCGGTACTCGAAAGTCGTCTTTCGGGCAAGCTTTGTTGAGATCTCGGAAGTCTATGCATATGCGCACCGTCCCATTTTTCTTCATTACTGGGACGATGTTGGCGATCCAGTCAGGATACTGAACCTCTTGGATGAAGCCGGAGTCGATTAGCTTCTTGACTTCGGCATTGATGCTCATATCAAGCTCGAGCCGCATTCTTCTTGGTGCTTGTTTGATTGGCTTAACGTCCGGAGATATCGCCAATCTATGCACAGCAACCTCTAGATCTAGTCCCGGTATCTTGGAGTAGTTCCATGCGAAACAGTATTTATACTGCACGAGCACGTCTTTGAGCGTAGCCACCCTTTCTTCAGACAACAGCTCACTGACGAACGTAGGCCGTGGGTCGTTTTCCGTTCCCAAGTCAATTTTCTTTAGGTGATGGATTAGCGTTTGTTGCCGCCTGAGCGAGCATCTCCTGTAGCTTTTCACGTTGCAGTTGAACTTTTTTTACGGACCGAGTTTGAGGTCGATGACTAGTATAAACTCGAACTTCATCTTTGGAATTCAACATATAGACTATGTGAACTACCATGCCCTTAGGCTTGGGGTGTTTGGAGTCTTGGCCTTTGGAGTTCGCTTTGGGCACTTGAGCTTTATTGGGCTTCTTGTTGTAAAAAGCCGCTTTGGTTTTGGAAGGAACTGCTGTATCAGGATCCGTCTTGGGGTGAGTCCTCTTCACTTACTTCCACACCTTATATATAGATGAGGAAAGTTGTCTCAGGAAGCGAACTAGTTTCTGCTCTCGTGGGATCTCCATGGGCTGCGGAGACTTCTTATTGCGGTAGGAGAACTTTGTCTGACCCTTCAAAACAATTTGAAACTGTTCCCAGTTGGAACAACAACATTCACCACTGGGGTTGAAACAGGACCATGCGGAGAACTGCCCCTAGCTCATTTTATATGATGCCGATATTGACATTGAACGTTCCTTACGGACGGGATTTGATTAGCTCTGGGATTTTGCCGAGTCTGCCCCCTGTTTCATTTGAGAGCCTAAATATTTTGCCCCCTGCGTCGACCTTGGTTCTTGGCAGGTGCCAGTTGTTTGAGGACTGATTTCATTGGCAAAGCTACAACTTAGGGAACCAGCCTGTGAAAGACAGACTTCTACTGGGCTTCCTCCATCGGCGTTGAGGCGCCGAGGGTGGGAGGTGGGAGTATCGACCCAAAAAGAAGCCCGTTGATTTCTTGAAGAGCCGGATTGCAGAGATTTGAGCCTGCAAGTGGCCCATACTTGACTCCACCGGATATGACAGAGCCTGAGTTACTAGGGTAGGAGCAAACGCCATTCTTCAAAGAGACGAAATGCCGGCTTCAGTATCCACTCCCCTAAAGGCAACCACAAACACATATATACCTTGATTATTTGATCGCGGAAAAAACACGACACACGAAGTATGGAGTGAAAAGAGGAAAAGGTCCCATTGGGCGTGCCAGAATCTGTTCTCCGCCGAACACAGAGACGCGACCACTTAGGTCCGTTGAACGCCTTGAAATTTCGTTTAGAATATTTTCGCGTTAATTAGCAAGTGTGCGTGTTTTATATATATGTAGGGTTATTAATTATTTTAGTCGTGTTACCCTAAGTGAGAAATTTTGTGTTAAGTGCACACATGCACACTTAGCCAATTTTGTGACTTAGTTTTTTTTAGTGTAACATGTTAACCCTATTATATTTTCTTGCATGGTTGTAAATATCCCCCACCTATTTTAGCTAAGTCAAACCCTTTTTATTTTTCAAAAATTCAAACAGAAATGGAGCATGGTGTTAGGTAAGGAAAATTTGACTTTTATTGGCTACCTCCTTCTCTCTTCTCTCTCTCTCTTCTCTCATTTTCTGGAAACTGCAGAATTGCAGCAGCAAACATATCACTTTCTTCATCTCTTTTCACTCCTCTTTGATCTCTATACAAAACCCTACACAAATCTAACCCTTTTCCTTCACAAAACCTTGGTTTAATGGTTCATTTGAGGTATTTGGTGGCAAGTCTGCATACTTGAGACTAGATCTGGAACTTGTGGGTTTTTCTAAAGTCTTTTGAAGGTATTACACTCATATTTAACATCCCATTTCATAACTTGTTGTGTTTTAGCAAAATATCACATTTTTATGCATGTTTTGTGCTATATAAGGGGTTTTAGTGAGGTTATGTTAAAAATTAACTTTTTATGGCTTGATTAGCTTGGTAATGTGATATTAGTGTGGTTTTAGACTTGGGTTTGTTTCAGATTTCACAAAAATACCCTAAAGTACCATTTTAGTGCAAAAGTGTGATTGTTAACTTTAATTTGTGTTCTGTTGAATCTGCTGTTACCCGAGTTGCCTTAAATTAAAATTGTAATTACTGGGGCATACACAGTATGTATAGAGTGCACACACCAAACCCAGAAGCCCACCCCCCTACCCAGGCCACCGAAAAACACATTCTGGCCGCAATTTGCGGCCAGATGGGAGAACTGTGGGTTGGGGTTTTGATGGTTGGTGTCTGCTGATATGTGGGGTTTTATGGTATATATAGTTTTATAAAACTCTTTCTGTATCAAAATCTGGGACCTATTACCTTATTTCCCGTATTTTAAATCTTCGCGACACGCGTGTTACATGTGTGGGTTTGGGGTGTTCTGCGTATCGCGACGCGTCGAGGTAGTTTCAGACGCTTAATCACACGTTTTAGCATATCGTGCACACGCGCGCTTGGTTTGCGACGCTGGTTTCTAGTTTGACTTTAAATGTCGTGTTTGTATGGTTTTGAGCTTATGTGTGATATATTGTGTAAATTCTAGGTTCGCAGGCGAGTGCGACGGACGCTGCGAAGAAGGGGAAGCAAGTCGTCGGCTACACTTAGCGCGAGACTTCGGTGAGTAGATTTAACGTCTACGGGGATATCGCCCGCATGGCGTTATGCGTCAGGGCTGATAGGACCTTATAGCTACAGATTACTTTTACCTACATTGACTGTTCATGGATACTGTTGTTGCATACTGCATTCCCTGCTATATGTATGTAAACTTAGAATTGATAGAACACCGCACTATTACTAACGGTTCATATTGCACGAGCACTAATCTACATGTTACACACAGTTAGTAATTGCCATGACACACTCACTGTAGAATTGCCATGATCATTATACTGTAGTTCATTTCACATATGATTCGATATGATTTTCATAGACATTGGGAGCCGCATGAGGTCTTTGAAATACTGAAACTATTTTAAAAAGCGGTTCCTCCTTTTTTCCTATATTATGGCTTGATGTACATAGCACATCTCATTTGATTTACTCATTGATGTTGGATTTCATGTGATTTCTGGTTTTGAGGACCGTGGGGTTATTTAAGAAATGATGCACTATTTGAAAACCCAGTTCCTCGTGATATGATATTTTGGTGTGTCCACCACGCGTTTTCTCGGTGCTGAGACGTGTGCTTGAAACCCGACTCGAGGAGTTGTATGATCCGTTTGCGGGTTCGTGGTGGACCCGGTATGGTTCCCCTAGGTAAGATGATCGATGGACTTGCCGATTGAGCCTGGAGGTGGGCGAGTACCTACCGGTGATTGGTTGGACCTGGCGGTTATCCGGAGGATACTGACCAGAGTCGAGAGATGGATGCGGGATGATCCGTACTGCTGGGGCCGAGGGCCGATACCGCAGACGGAGCCCATGGGCTGATCCGGACTGACGGAGCCCGATATATGAGGTTTTGCGTGTCGATGCTGGACACGAGTATTTTATGATATTTTGAGTGCCGATGATGGGCACTCGTGATTCTCAGAGATTTACAGGATTTGAGGGCTGAGGAGAGTGCCGGCGCCTGAGTTTATTTGGGATTTGGGTGTAGTGTTGGGCACCAATTATTTTTCCACGTTGATATTTCGTGTAGATGTTGTTTATCCCATGCTCAGCATTGATTATCACGCATCTCATCCTGTAGTTATTTCATCTGACAAAGCACTTGCATGATTATTGCACCTACTGCTTATCGCATATAAACTTATCTGTTGGCATTTGATAGAGTAGCGTAGCACGTGCATGCTCGCGATTACCTTTATATGTTATCTCTATTCACGAGTTGGCAATTCACCCCCGTTGTGCCACAGTATTTACAGGTTGCCCTTCGGAGTAGTCGCGGCAGGCTGCCTTCTTACATCTTTTGGCTACAGATACCACTACAGTTGGTGCGAGAGCTGTTTTGCTGTTAGGTGGGTTGTGGTATCTGGTTACTTCTATTGTACACTCTTTTGTATCTAGTATTCTCCATCTACCTTATTTTTACTTAACTTAGAGACAGTGTGAGGACGATGATGTATGTTATTTGTATTCTGGTGTCGAGCTCGTGGGAGCCGCCTGTATATATGCAGTTTATTATTCTGTGATGTTTTACTTATTGCTCATTCTTCGCTACGGCGTCGTATATTACTCTTGTGGTGATGGTTTCCGCCGTTGGGCGTGATTGCTCTCGTTTGGGGATGCTTTATTTCGTTATATATATCATTTCGCTTATATCCTGTTTTGTACCCGATTTCGGGGTCACTTTTACAAAGAAAATGCTGCTAAAATTATTATAAGGATAACTTAACTTTAAAAGAACTTATTGAACTATTTAAGGTTTTCTAAATGTTTTAATTAAATGTTTTCAACACTCACTACTTTTAAATGGTTTTGATCTCTGGGTTCGGCTTACTTAGTCGCGTTACGCCTGTAGACGTTGCGTAGTTAAGTGCCGGTCACGAGTCGAAATATTCGGGTCGTGACAAAGTTGGTATCAGAGCGTAGGTTTTACCTTCGGAGTGTAGGATGACCCTTGTATGATGGAGTAGGTAGCTGAAGCAGAGTGGCATAGCGTGCGTATGTTCCGAGGCATACTCACGACACGGTACTCCGCCAAAGCGACCTTAGGACTTATTGATTTAAATTCCTTCTTGAGTATATACATTCTTGTGATTCGATTTATGCATCCTTATCGAATCCTATTTTCCTTTCAGCCATTATGCCGCCAAAGATTACGAGGGCGCAGAGAGCGGCCGAGAGGGCCGAGATTAGAGTTGATTCGTCTGAGACGAGGGCAGATCCGGGTAGTACACCGGTTGTGCCCGAGCAGGCTATTCCTCCCGTGACAGATCAGATCGCCATGTTAGGGGATGGTATGCAGGAGATACGCCAGACGGTGGGATCCAGTATGCAGGAGATGCGCCAGATGATGGGATCTCTAGTTGAGACACTTCGAGCACAGCGACCAGAGGTAGTTCCACCCGTTGCAGAGACCGCGGTGATACCCACAGCACAGGCAGTTGTTCCTACAGCTACAGAGGTCATTACGGTGTCGCTGTCAGAGTTTATGAGGCTGAAGCCTCCGGTCTTCACAGGCACCGATGCAGCCGAGGACCCACAGTCTTTCATTGATAGGATGGCTCGGATATGCCGTTCCTTCAGATGCGCAGATGCGATGTGGGTTGATTCGCCAGCTTTCGTCTGGAAGGTCTTGCACAGAAGTGGTGCGAATCAGTCGAGAAGGGTAGAGTGGCAGGTCTTCCTCCTATGACCTGGACAGAGTTTGTGGCGCTATTCCTTGCCCGCTTTCTTCCACTGAGCATCAGAGATGCTAGAGCACACAGGTTCGAGTCCTTACGCCAGACTCCGGAGATGTCAGTGGCAGAGTATGATGTGCTGTTCACAGAGCTATCTATCTATGCCCCGTATTTAGTGGCTACCGAGGAGTTGCGAGTCAAGAGATTTATTCGAGGCTTGCTTACACCACTGTTCCTTGCGATCAGCGCGCAGCATTACGGGACATATGCAGCAGCGGTAGACGCAGCTTTATTAGTCGAGGAGCGCCTTGCTGAGACTTCGGTAGTTCCAGAGCCGAAGAGAGTTCGTACTGATATATCAGCACGGAGACAGACATTCAGACGCCGCGACAGGTATCGTTCAGTTACGGGGAGTGGAAAAGATTCGGGACGACGCCAGATGTTTAGTTCGTATCCACGGGAGAGTCAGCAGTCGTCGCAGGGTTGCTTTAGGTGCGGCAGTATACTTCACCTCGTCAGAGATTGTCCTGAGATACACCGGAGGGAGACAGCAGCACCGCATGTTACCCTACCACCTTCACCACCCCAGAGGGCGTTGCCCGTTGTACCTACGGTTGCTCCGCGTCAGACTCATACACAGAGAGGTCGTGGGCGTGGAGGAGTTGCTCAGAGAGGACGGGATGGCCGAGGCAGAGGACAGATAGTCATAGGTGGAGGACAGGCGCGAGTTTTTGCTTTGACGCATCAGGACGCGCAGGCGTCCAATGCGGTGGTCTCAGGTATCCTTCCAGTATGTTCTGTTGATGCACACGTGTTGTTCGATCCCGGATCCACGCACTCGTACGTATCCACACACTTTGTGCCGAGTTTGGGTAGAGAGTCCAGTTTGCTTGATCAGCCGCTTGTTGTGACCACTCCTGTGGGGGAGTCGTTTGTTGCTAGGCATGTGTTCCGTTCCTGTACCGTCTGTATTGGCGAGAGAGAGTTGCCTGTCGACTTGATCCTTCTTGAGATGTTGGACTTCGACATTCTTTTAGGCATGGATTGGTTAGCCACGTGCTATGCTTCTGTGGACTGCCGTGAGAAGACAGTTGGATTTTGTTTTCCCGGCGAGTCGGTTTTTGTTGTGTTGGGGGACCGGGGTGCCACCTCTCACAGTTTGATTTCTTCTTTTCGCGCTGGACAGCTTTTGAGGAAGGGATGTCAGGGATTTCTCGCTTATGTTTGCGATACTAGAGCTACAGAGGTTCCGTTGGATCAGGTTCCGGTTGTTAGCGAGTTCCCTGATGTGTTCCCTGATGAGCTTCCTGGGCTACCGCCCGAGTGTGATATTTCTTTCTGTATCGAATTGGTTCCTGGCACGGGGCCTATTTCTGTACCACCTTATCGGATGGCCCCGGCGGAACTTCGAGAATTGAAGGGTCAGTTGCAAAGATTTGCTGGATAAGGGACTTATTCGACCCAGTGTTTCTCCTTGGGGTGTTCCGGTCCTGTTTGTCAAGAAGAAGGACGGCAGTATGCGTTTGTGTATCGACTACCGCCAGCTGAACAGGGTTACAGTGCGGAACAGATATCCCTTGCCACGTATTGACGATTTGTTCAACCAGCTTCAGGGGGCAGGATACTTTTTGAGGATCGATTTGCGATTAGGGGTTAGACAGGAGGACATTCCCATGACAGCTTTCCGCACGCGCTACGGCCATTATGAGTTTTTGGTGATGTCGTTCGGACTCACCAATACGCCAGCAGCATTCATGGACTTGATGAACCGTATTTTCCGGCCGTATCTTGATCTGTTCATCATAGTATTCATTAACGATATCTTGGTGTATTCCCGGAGTAGTGAGGAGCACGAGCAGCACCTGCGGATTACACTGCAGACCTTAAAGGAGCATCAGCTTTTCGCCAAATTCTCCAAGTATGCTTTCTGGCTGGACAGCGTAGACTTCTTGGGGCATGTGATTTCACGAAACGGTATATGTGTAGACCCGAGGAAGATCGAGGCCGTTCGGAGTTGGCCCAGACCCACATCAGTTACGAAGATTCGCAGCATTTTAGGGCTGGCCGGCTACTACAGACGATTCGTGCAGGACTTCTCCCGTATTGCTACACCTTTGACCGGGTTGACCCGGAAGGGAGTTCCTTTTGTTTGGTTGGAGGAGTGTGAGCAAAGTTTTCAGCAGCTACAGGCTCTACTGACTACGGCGCCAGTATTATCACTGCCTTCAGGATCAGGCGGATTTGTGGTATTTTGTGATGCTTCTCTAGTGGGGCTAGGGTGCGTATTGATGCAGCATGACAGGGTGATCGCGTATGCTTCGCGGCAATTGAAGAAACATGAACAGAACTACCCCACTCACGATTTGGAGATGGCTGCAGTGGTCTTTGCACTTAAGATCTGGCGACATTACCTATATGGCGAGTCGTGCCAGATATTCACTGATCACAAGAGCTTAAAGTATATATTTCAGCAGCGAGACCTGAACCTTAAACAGCGCCGATGGAAGGAGTTAGTGAAGGACTACGATTGCGAGATCTTGTACCACCCGGGCAGGGCTAATGTAGTGGCGGATGCTTTGAGCAGGAGGCCCGGGGGTAGTCTATCTAGTTTGAGCGCAGTACAGAGGCAGTCGTCGGCAGATTGGCAGATCTTATGCGACAGCCGGGTATAGTTCGAGTTTACGCCGATCGGAGGACAGATTGCGCATGTTCATGCACGCTCACAGTTGATCGACCGTATACATGAGGCACAACCCAGTGATGACCGATGTTTAGAGATCATGGCACAGATAGGACAGGGCAGATTTTCCAAGTTCGTGATCGATGATCATGGGATACTACGATTTGGGACTAGACTGTGCGTACCAGATGCTGAAAGACTGCGGCATGAGATTCTTGAGGAGGCACATCGATCGGTGTACAGTGTTCATCCAGGTTCCACCAAGATGTACTATGATATGAGGGACGTTTACTGGTGGGACGGAATGAAGAGGGACATTGCAGATTTTGTGTCGAGATGCCTGACTTATCAACAAGTTAAGGCTGAGCACCAGAGGCCCGCGGGAGAGCTACAGCCGTTACCCATTCCGGAGTGGAAATGGGAACAGATATTTGTAGACTTCATTGTGGGTCTACCCAAGACTAGACGAGGGTATGACTCCATCTGGGTGATCGTGGATCGTTTGACGAAGGCGGCTCACTTCCTACCGGTGAAGACGACTTTCGGATTTGCTCAGTATGCCCAGATCTACATCGACGAGATCGTAAGACTGCACGGAGTTCCGACATGTATCGTGTCCGATAGAGGCACCCAGTTTACCAGCCGACTATGGCAGAGGCTTCAGGAGGCTTTGGGCACCCGCTTGAGCTTCAGCACAGCATTTCATCCGCAGACCGACGGACAGTCAGAGCGGACTATTCAGACTCTCGCGGACATGCTCAGAGCGTGCGTATTAGACTTCAAAGGTAGCTGGGATCATCATTTACCCTCAGTAGAGTTCTCCTACAATAACAGCTACCAGGAGACCATTCAGATGGTACCATTTGAGGCTCTTTATGGGAGGAGATGCAGATCGCCCACCTGTTGGACAGAGCTCAGTGAGAGCAGTATCTTAGGGCCACAGATTGTTGAGGAGACGACCGCGAAGATCCAGTTGATTCGTGATAGGATGAGAGCAACCCATAGTAGGCAAAGATCTTATGCGGACCGTCGTCGGCGCAGACTTGAGTTTTCTGTTGGTGATCATGTTTTCTTGAGGGTCTCCCCAATGAAAGGTGTGATGAGATTTGGGAAGAAGGGGAAGCTTAGTCCCAGATATGTGGGCCCCTTCGAGATCCTCGAGAGTGTTGGTGTAGTTGCGTATCGGTTAGCCCTTCCGCCCAGTTTTCCAGATGTGCACCCCGTATTTCACGTTTCGATACTCCGCAAGTATCTTTATGATCCTTCGCATGCGATTCAGCACCCGACGATCCAGCTTGAGCGCGACCTTTCCTATGCAGAGCAGCCGATGATCATTTTGGATCGACAAGTTAAGAAATTGAGATCGAAGGACATACCGTCGGTCAAGGTACTTTGGCGTGGCCCGAGCAGCGAGGAGGTCACTTGGGAGACCGAGAGCGAGATGAGGAAGAGGTATCCCCGTCTTTTTGAAGGTACGTGTAGTTAGATTTTAAAATTCGGGGACCGAATTTCTTTAAGGGGGGGTAGATTGTAACGCCTTGAAATTTCGTTTAGAATATTTTCGCGTTAATTAGCAAGTGTGCGTGTTTTATATATATGTAGGGTTATTAATTATTTTAGTCGTGTTACCCTAAGTGAGAAATTTTGTGTTAAGTGTACACATGCACACTTAGCCAATTTTGTGAGTTAGTTTTTTTAGTTAACATGTTAATCCTATTATATTTTCTTGCATGGTTGTAATTATCCCCCACCCATTTTAGCTAAGTCAAACCCTTTTTACTTTTCAAAAATTCAAATAGAAATGGAGCATGGTGTTAGGTAAGGAAAATTTGACTTTTATTGGCTACCTCCTTCTCTCTTCTCTCTCTCTTCTCTCATTTTCTGGAAACTGCAGAATTGCAGCAGCAAACATATCACTTTCTTCATCTTTTCTCTTCTCTTTTCACTCATCTTTGATCTCTACACAAAACCCTACACAAATCTAACATTTTTCCTTCAAAAAACCTTGGTTTAATGGCTCATTTGAGGTGTTTGGTGGCAAGTCTGCATACTTGAGACTAGATCTGGAACTTGTGGGTTTTTCTAAAGTCTTTTGAAGGTATTACACTCATATTTAACATCCCATTTCATAACTTGTTGTGTTTTAGCAAAATATCACATTTTTATACATGTTTTGTGCTATATAAGGGGTTTTAGTGAGGTTATGTTAAAAATTAACTTTTTATGGCTTGATTAGCTTGGTAATGTGATATTAGTGTGGTTTTAGACTTGGGTTTGTTTCAGATTTCACAAAAATACCCTAAAGTACCATTTTAGTGCAAAAGTGTTATTGTTAACTTTAATTTGGGTTCTGTTGAATCTGCTGTTACCCGAGTTTCCTTAAATTAAAATTGTAATTACTGGGGCATACACAGTATGTATGGAGTGCACACACCAAACCCAGAAGCCCACCCCCCTACCCAGGCCGCCGAAAAACACATTCTGGCCGCAATTTGCGGCCAGATGGGAGAACTGTGGGTTGGGGTTTTGATGGTTGGTGTCTGCTGATATGTGGGGTTTTATGGTATATATAGTTTTATAAAACTCTTTCTGTATCAAAATCTGGGACCTATTACCTTATTTCCCGTATTTTAAATCTTCGCGACACGTGTGTTACGTGTGTGGGTTTGGGGTGTTCTGCGTATCGCGACGCGTCGAGGTAGTTTCAGACGCTTAATCACACGTTTTAGCGTATCGTGCACACGCGCTTGGTTTGTGACGCGGGTTTCTAGTTTAACTTTAAATGTCGTGTTTGTATGGTTTTGAGCTTATGTGTGATATATTGTGTAAATTCTTGGTTCACAGGCGAGTGCGACGGACGCTGCAAAGAAGGGGAAGCAAGTCGTCGGCTACACTTAGCACGAGACTTCGGTGAGTAGATTTAACGTCTACGGGGATATCGTCCACATGGCGTTATGCGTCAAGGCTGATAGGACCTTATAGCTACAGATTACTTTTATCTACATTGACTGTTCATGGATACTGTTGTTGCATACTGCATTCCTGCTATATGTATGTAAACTTAGAATTGATAGAACACCGCACTATTACTAACGGTTCATGTTGCACGAGCACTAATCTGCATGTTACACACACACCGTTAGTAATTGGCATGACACACTCACTGTAGAATTGCCATGATCATTATACTGTAGTTCATTTCACATATGATTCGATATGATTTTCATAGACATTGGGAGCCGCATGAGGTCTATGAAAAACTGAAACTATTTTAAAAAGCGGTTCCTCCCTTTTTCCTATATTATGGCTTGATGTACATAGCACATCGCATTTGATTTACTCATTGATGTTGGATTTCATGTGATTTCTGGTTTTGAGGACCGTGGGGTTATTTAAGAAATGATGCACTATTTGAAAACCCGGTTCCTCATGATATGATATTTTGGTGTGTCCACCACGCGTTTTCTCGGTGCTGAGACGTGTGCTTGAAACCCGATTCGAGGAGTTGTATGATCTGTTTGCGGGTTCGTTGTGGACCCGGTATGGTTCCCCTAGGTAAGATGATCGATGGACTTGCCGATTGAGCCTGGAGGTGGGCGAGTACCTACCGGTGATTGGTTGAACCTGGCGGTTATCCGGAGGATACTGACCAGAGTCGAGAGATGGATGCGGGATGATCCGTACTGCCGGGGCCGAGGGCCGATACCGCAGACGGAGCCCGTGGGCTGATCCGGACTGACGGAGCCCGATATATGAGTTTTTGCGTGTCGATGCTCGACACGAGTATTTTATGATATTTTGAGTGCCGATGATGGGCACTCGTGATTCTCAGAGATTTACAGGATTTGAGGGCTGAGGAGAGTGCCGGCGCCTGAGTTTATTTTGGATTTGGGTTGATATTCCGTGTAGATGTTGTTTATCCCATGCTCAGCATTGATTATCATGCATCTCATCCTGTAGTTATTTCACCTGACAGAGCACTTGCATGATTATTGCACCTACTGCTTATCGCATATAGACTTATCTGTTGGCATTTGATAGAGTAGCGTAGCATGTGCCTACTCACGATTACCTTTATATGTTATCTCTATTCACGAGTTGGCAACTCACCCCCATTGTGCCACAGTATTTGCAGGTTGCCCTTCGGAGTAGTCGCAGCAGGCTGCCTTCTTACATCTTTTGGCTACAGATACCACTACAGTTGGTGCGAGAGCTGTTTTGCTGTTAGGTGGGTTGTGGTATCTGGTTACTTCTATTGTACACTCTTTTGTATCTAGTATTCTCCATCTACCTTATTTGTACTTAACTTAGAGACAGTGTGAGGACGATGATGTATGTTATTTGTATTCTGGTGTCGAGCTCGTGGGAGCCGCCTGTATATATGCAGTTTATTATTCTGTGATGTTTTACTTATTGCTCATTCTTCGCTACGGCGTCGTATATTACACTTGTGGTGATGGTTTCCGCCGTTGGGCGTGATTGCTCCCGTTTGGGGATGCCTTATTTCTTTATATATATCATTTCACTTATATCCTGTTTTGTACCCAATTTCGGGGTCACTTTTACAAAGGAAATGCTGCTAAAATTATTATAAGGATAACTTAACTTTAAAAGAACTTATTGAACTATTTAAGGTTTTCTAAATGTTTTAATTAAATGTTTTCAACACTCACTACTTTTAAATGGTTTTGATCTCTGGGTTCGGCTTACTTAGTCGCGTTACGCCTGTAGATGTTGCGTGGTTAAGTGTCGGTCACGAGTCGAAATATTCGGGTCGTGACATCCGTCTTGCCTGAATTTGGGGACAGATGCTAATAGGTGCTATCCTTCCACCTCTCTGAAGATACCAAGTTGATTTATGACACCGTGTATCCGAGGTTTAGACGGATGCAGCCAATGTAGCAGACTTCGTCAGATTCCCCCTCGTTGAAGGGTTTTTGATTATGGGGACGCTCTTCCCTGCAGGCGCAAGCCCCTGCAGTTAATTATGCTACCGCATCGCGGTAACCACTTTCTCCTTCTACAGATGGTCACTTCGTGTCGTGGGTGTTTGTTTTGTTTTTGGTTGCCCGTGGATTGTATACAGAGACTAATTTATGTTGTTTCCCATAGGGCGTGGATATCCAAATCCGTATTTTCTTAGATTTGGGTTTGGGGTTGGGTTTAAGGATGCGTTACTCTCATTTGAGACTAAGATCAACTTAAACGTTTGTTAAGGATACGTTAGTCTAATTTTAGACTAAGATCAACTTATCGGGATCATTTAGATCCAACAAAAGAGCATTTGGACTCTATTGTTTTAGTTTAGGGACTTTGCGGTCCATAATTAGTTTAAGGACATTATGGTCTAAGATTAAGGACGTCATAGTCCATGGGCTTAAAGGACCCTGCAGTCCGAGGTTAAGAATATCATAGTCCATTGGTTTAAGGACCCCACAATCCATGAAATGTCTGGTTGTCGGGACCCGTCACCTCTCTGAAGACGTTGAAGGATTACAACAACAAATATCATAGGAGTGAAGAGATGTACCCTTGAACCAATTTTGGTTGGGAGATCTGTAGTCCAATTGGGACTAAGATCTGAGATTTATGAGTATATGGGCTCAATTAATTTGAATGGGGGGTTTATGACCAACTTGGGCTCGGCCCACACAGTTAAAATGTTAAACATTTGACAATTCTGAGCATTGATTTGGGTTCTGACAGCCTTTCTGTCTTTTATTGAATATTGTGCATTCATCATAGCTCTAGGGCTTTATTTGAAAGAACAGTTTATGTTCTATCAGCACACACGTGAGAAACACGTGGCGCGCTTGGCGCTAGCGCCAGTCAATGAGCGTAGTGCGCTATATTTGGAGCGCTAAAGCTCTGCAGCGCTTTGCGCTAGATGTGGAGCGCTGAGGCGCTTCTGTTAAGCAGCGCACACGTGAGGAGCACGTGGAGCGTTTGGCGCTGAGCGCTGTGAGCTATATTTGGAGCGCTAAGGCTCTTCTTTTATGCAACTTAGATCAGTTTGCGCACTGAGAATTAAATTATCTTTTTATAAGAGATTTTGTCTCAAGGTTCTAAGAACAAAGTTCTTATTTTATAGGAGATGTTTCAATCTCTTATTTTGGTGAAAGGTTTTGCCTTTATGGATCTGTGATCAAAGAGAATTGAATTATTCTCCCCCCTTTTATAATGAGATGTTCATGATCTCTAAAAGATAATTTGTCTTATAGATCTATGATCTGAAAAAGGTTAATTTCTTCCTCTTATTCTTTGTGATGAGATACTTTGATCTCTTTGTGCAAGATCTTGATCTTATAGATCTATGATCTTAAAGAAAAGAAGTGAATTCTTCTTTTGATATGAGACGATTTAGTCTTTCTGTTCTTTTTACCTCGAAAAGAATTTTCTCCTTCTACCGAGAGCTTGCTCTTCTTTCTGAGATTTCTCAAAGTTTATGGGGGGGTTCCTCTCTATGTTTTTCTATATCAGAGACTTGAAGTCTTGGGGCCTTTATATACGGCGAACTGATTTGTTCAATCGGTTAAGGAGATCTTTTCTCCAATTGATTTGGGGATTTTCCCATCGTTGGATCTTTGATCCAAGGGCTTCTGATTTACAGAAGGCAAACTTCTTGTTTTTAACAAGATTGGGAAATCTTTCCCCACATAGAATTTATTCTGTATTTTAGTGATTTTTAATCACCATTGGATCATTGATCCAACGGTGCTCTGATTTACAGAGCACAATCTTTTTGTTTGGAAAGATTTTGAGGAATCTTTCCTTAACAGAATTTTATTCTGATCAATTAATGATTTTTAATCATGTTCGTTGGATCTTTGATCCAACGGTTGGGAACATTTAGTTACAGCGCTAGCGCTCCCGTGCTTTGCACGTGGTGCGCTACTTAGAGTGCAGCGTACTTAGCGCTTGTGCTTACGTGCTTTGCACGTAGTGCGCTGCTTACAGTGCAGCACTCTTAGCGCTAGCACTTGTTGGGGTAAAAATTCACATCCCGGTTGACCGAGTCAAAGTCAGGGTCAACCCCCAAGCTAGGTGGGCCCAAGCCCAGGTCAAGCGGGCCTATGCCCAAGTTGATCCCGCGGCCAGCCTCCTCCATGCCAAAATATAGACCATGTAATAAATAATTTTTATGTAATTTTTTATGCATGAATGTAAACAAAATGGGCATAAAGCCAATATTTTGTAAGCCCATGGCTTATGTGCAAAAATAAAATGGCACATGAGCCATGGGATGGCTAAAATGCCATTTTTGTAAAGCCCAAGGGGCTATATGTAAATATATAAGCCTATATAAGGCAACATGATGATGAATAAAAAAGAACTTTCATTCTCTCAAAAAAAAAAACCTAGAGTTTGTATTTCTTTCCCTTTTCTGAAGGTCTCAAACCTTCTTCTTTCTTTTGAATTAAATCAAGAGTTTTACTCTTCCTTTTCAAAAACAAGATAGTTTTTCACCACCAAACCCAAAAAGGGGAACTTGGATCTGTCTTTAGATCCCCAAAAGGAGAGATTTTGAGATCTCACATCTCTTGATCTTCAAGATCCAGCTAACTGAGGATGAAGAAGAAGAACCCCTTCCATTAACCCCAAAAACACACTTAGGAGTCCAACTCCACTCTGATTTCTCTTCCGAGAATCTTTTTAAACTAAAAGTCTCTTTTCCTCGCCGGCGCTCAAGCACAGAGCGCCCACGTGCCGACACGTGGCGCGCTTGCGCTCAAGCGCCCAGCACTCAAGCGCCCAGCGCTCAAGCGTAAAGTGCCCACGTGCTAACACGTGGCGTGCTTGTACAACAGCGCCCTGCGCTCGAGCGCAAAGCGTCCACGTGCGCAAGTCGACCCCGTGCCGACACGTGACGCACTTGTGCTCGAGCGTCAGGCGCTGAAGCGCAGAGCGCCCACGTGCCGACACGTGGCGCGCTTACACTACAGCGCCCTGCGCTTAATTGTAGAGCGCCCACGTGCCGACACGTGGCACGCTAGCGCCTGAGCGCACAGCACCTGGGCGTACAGCGCCTAAAGTGCTGGCCTCACGCATCCTTTGGATGCCTTTTCCCCCTCTTTCTTTTATATATATATATACACATATATATATATATACACATATGCATACATATGTGCACACACACATACACCACAACACTATCCCTGTTAGAAAAAATTCTAACGGGGCGCTGCCCCGCACCTCGTAAGGGGGCTGCTAGCCCTCTTGACCCCAGCCAGCTATCCGGGTAGCGGGACCCCCGTAAAAACTCTGCGGGCCCCCCGATATATCCAAAACCCCCCTTCCAAAACAACACGCACGTACACTGCACATTGAGTTCGCATGACCAGTTTAACTCGTCAATCGGAGGTTCCCTCGCCTCAAAGGCGAGGGGTAATTAACGGCAGCTTAGTCCGCGGCTACCGGAGATTCGGATCCCCACAATCATTAAAACCCGGCCTACCCTAGGCACGGGGAATCTGTAGTACGCCTGACAAGCGCGCGCGTATTCTCATCTTAATGGGGTGACGAAAAACACCCTACAGATTCTGGCACGCCCGGTGGGACGAATCTCTCCTCCCATATTTCGGGTTAAGCATTCATGCGAACTCAATCAATGTACATAGCTGTATTTATACTAAAATAATGCTCTTTCATGCAGGTCTTCAAGCAATCAATTTTCAACAATGTCTCCAAAGATGAACTCAGCTCTCAGCACGGCTCCCGTCTCCTACACGATGAGGATAGACTCTAGGACGGTCCTCCCGGCCAGTCTCGGGCGACAATGGGAGGAGCCGCTGCTACCATTCGGCTCTATTATGTTCATACCAGTTGGCGCCATCCCAGCTCCTCAAGCTCCGGTAACAGACAAACCGGTCTCGAAAGGCAAGAGGCCGAATGTGGTGGTCTCGAAGGCGCCCCAACTCAAACACAAGTCGATGTTTGAACGACTCTCCATGGCCCCAGCTGGGGGCAAGGCCATCAACACCAACAAAGCAACATGGCGTCTCGCGCAAGCTCCGGCGGCTCCTCTGACAACTGCTCGATTAGGTGTCTTCTCAAGTCTACCCATCGGTCAGCCCATGGCGGCTTCCCGAAGAGCAGAAGCCTGCCAAGCGCTCAAGGCAGAGAAGCTGAGGCAAAAGCGGCTCAGATACAAAGCCAACAAAAGGGCTAGGGCTCTGGCCATGTTAAAATCTATGAGCCCGGACCGCTCCGCGAAATTAGCTGCCAGTAATGAAGAAATGGCTGAATGTGTTATCCACACTGTCTACATGGCCGGATATGAAGAAACGAACCCTCCTCTTCTTCACAGCCATGGTGATGATATGGTTGACACGACCCAGTATCGGCTCGATCTAAATGATGAAGAGCCCGCTCAGGCCGATAAGCCAGAGGAGCCCGTGGTTCTTGCGGAATTGAGCTCAGGCAATAAAGATTACCCGGTTGTCATAGCCGGAACTACAGAACAAGCATTATTCCAATGGCTTCAAAGGCAATTTCAGGACAGGGATGAGAAGATGGTCGAGTTCTATTCCAAAGTCGACGAGCTGGAAAACGTCGTGGCAGATCTCGCGACCCAAGTCGCCCGATTGCAATTACAGTAGGGTCAAATTTTGGTTCATGAGCCAGGGATTGATACCCGGAGGCAGCCAACTGATATCCCCTTCAACCTAACAGCGGAGCGCCTTCGT
This sequence comes from Agapanthus africanus, assembly GCA_030015575.1. NCBI lineage: Eukaryota > Viridiplantae > Streptophyta > Magnoliopsida > Asparagales > Amaryllidaceae > Agapanthus > Agapanthus africanus. The sequence continues at coordinate 434,490,645 of JASDDO010000008.1, read as the reverse complement.
GAAAAACGGCCGCAATCAGCCTCCAGTCCCTCCGATACATACGCCGGGGGGGAATCACCTCTGAAAGAGAAGCTGGAAAAGGTTTATTCCTTCAAAAGGGAAAAGTCCACAAGATATTCAGGGATGCCCTAAGAAACGGTCTACAACTGCCGGAATCAAAGAGACCGCAAGAAGCGAATATGACCGACGACCCAGAGTATTGCCCCTATCATATGGTGATAGGTCATGCCATTGAGGACTGCTTTGTCTTCAAAGATTGGGTCGAAAGACAATACAGGATGGGAGAGATAGAACTGTCTAAAGGCGCGTTAGCAAACCGTCAAGCTACGACCGCCGATTTCATGAAAATGGAGACCGAAGCCTTTCGGGAACCTAATCCTCCCAGACATGTGCCATTATCTGAAAAGGGCGAACCAAAGACCGATCGGCCTCGAGGACCAGCATCAATAAAGGTACCTACTCCAATGGAGAGAAAGAAGAAGGTATACTCCTTCAGGAGGGATGAAGTCCGCAAAATATTCATGGACGCCTTGAACAACGGTCTGCAACTGCCTGTTCCAAAGAGGCTACAGGAAATGAACATGACCGGCAATCCCATATACTGCCCATATCATAGAGTGGTGGGTTATACCATCGAAGACTGCTATATTTTCAAAGATTGGGCAGAGGACCAATATAAGCTTGGAAAAACCTCACAATCCTCGGATGTATCGGCAAGCCACAGAGTTAGGTCATCAACGCAGCTCCGCCAAGATCAAAGTTCAAGGAGCTGGGATAAGCAAAAAGGACCACCACGTCGTTAAACTGGGAACCGTCGACCTCTAAGTCGTTAAACTGAGAATGTAAAGAAATATATATATATATATATATGTAAATAAACAAAAAAAAAGTGTAAATAAAAGAAAAATAAAGAAAAGCCGAAATGATGGGGCAACTCGCAAAAAAGAAATCAACGAGCAAAGATAAACATGAAAATAAAGCCGAAATGATGGGGCAACCGCGAATAAATAGCCGAAATGATAGGGCAATCGCGACCTTCGCGATAAGAAATGCTGAAATGATAGAGCAATCGCGATAAAACAAAAAAAATAACAACAAAAAAAACAAACAAAACAACTGGTGAATGATGAGTTGCTCCAGGTACCATATTCCAGTGTAGCGATGCAGACGCCAACCAAATTCCAAATCCCATACCCCAACGGCGAATGATGAGTCGCTCCTGGTACCATATTCCGGTGCAGCGATGCAGACGTTGACAAAGTCCCAAAATTTTTCCGGCCCTACGGTCTGGATCATACATCCTGCAAAACCGTATACAATCCACGGGCGTAAAACAATCCCAATCTCTCCAAAAATAATAAAATAAAAATAAAAAAAGGTATGTCCACAAGCAAAATGGGCACGGATGAAAACCCGAAAGGGCTCTGTGAGTAAAAACAGTAGGACTGCCGGCGAGTTTGTGAAAACCCGAAAGGGCGTAAACTTGTGAAAAAGAGATGAAATGCAATCATAAGGTCCTCTCAATTTTGTGAGGAGAAAATTCCCGTGTGAGATCCTTACGACTCACAAAGGAGCGACATACTTGGGAGTCCCCACAACTCCCAAGGAAAAAATACACTTACGGGATCCTTACGACCTGTAGGGAGAAAATGCTTTGTGAGACCCTTACGGCTCACAAAGTTGAAAAGTCTTAGGCGATAGGGACCTAGAACCAGTCTCCAAAGCCATCGCTTCCTGATAAGCAAGCGCAAATGATGATTCGCTCCTGGTACCATATTCCAGTGTAGCGATACTGATGCCAAGAAAAAAACCAATTTCCAAGCCCTCCCGGGGCAAATGATGAGTTGCTCCTGGCATTATTCCAGTGCAGCAATGCGGATGCCAAACCAAAGCCAAATCCTCAAATCCACTCATGGCAAATGATGATTCGCTCCTGGTACCATACTCCAGTGTAGCGATGCTGATTTCAACCCAAATCAAATCAACCAACAAACTCTGCGTCAGAATCATGCTTCGTCTCAGAATGTGCACCCCGTGTCGAAATCATGCTTCGCCTTGGTGTATCTGCCTTCCCTGTCGGAATTATGCTTCGGCTCGGAATCAACCAACGACCTCCTCGTCGGAATTATACTCGGCCTCGAAATTAAGTCAACCAGCAAGCTCTGCGTCAGAATTATACTTCATCTCAGAATGCACCCCGTGTCGAAATGATGCTTCGCCTCGGTGTACCTGCCTTCCCTGTCGAAATTATGCTTTGTCTCGGAATCAAGTCAGCCAACAAGCTCTGCACCGGAATCATGCTCCGTCTCAGAATATACCCCGTGTCGAAATCAATGCTTCGCCTCGGAATATTTGCCTTCCTTGTCGGAATTATACTCCGCCTAGGAATCTACCTCTGCATCGAAATCATGCTCCGGTCAGAATGTCCGCCGCCCTTCGGAACGATGCTCCGATCCTTGGAATCATGCTCCGCCCTTCGGAATGATGCTCCAATCTCTGGAATTATGCTCCGCCCTTCGGAACGATGCTCTGATCCTTGGAATCATGCTCCGCCCTTCGGAATGATGCTCCGATCTCTGGAATTATGCTCCGCCCATCGGAACGATGCTCCGATCTCTGGAATTATGCTCCGCTCTTCGGAAAGATGCTCTGAACTCTGGAATCATGCTCCGCCCTTCGGAACGATGCTCTTAACCTTTGAATTATGCTCCGCCCTTCGGAACGATGCTACGATCTCTGGAATTATGCTCCACCCATCGGAATGATGCTCCGAACCCTGGAATTATGCTCCGCTCTTCGGAAAGATGCTCCGAACTCTGGAATCATGCTCCGCCCTTCGAAATGATGCTCCGAATCCTGGAATTATGCTCCGCTCTTCGGAAAGATGCTCCGAACCCTGGAATCATGCTCCGATCATCTGAATGATGCTCCGATCTCTGGAATTATGCTCCGCCCATCGAAACGATGCTCTGATCTCCGGAATGATTCTCCGATCCCTGGAATGATGCTCCGCCCATCGGAATGATGCTCCGATCCTTGGAATAATGCTCCGCCCTTCGGAATGATGCTCCGATCTCTGGAATTATGCTCCGCCCATCGGAATGATGCTCCGAACCCTGGAATTATGCTCCGTTCTTCGGAAAAATGCTCCGAACTCTGGAATCATGCTCCGCCCTTCGGAATGATGTTCTGAATCCTGGAATTATGCTCTGCTCATCGGAATTATGCTCCGAACCCTGGAATTATGCTCCGCTCTTCGGAAAGATGCTCCGAACTCTGGAATTATGCTCCGCCCATTGGAATGATGCTCTGAACCCTGGAATTATGCTCCGCCCATTGGAATGATGCTCCGAACCCTGGAATTATGCTCCGCTCTTCGGAAAGATGCTCCGAACTCTGGAATCATGCTCCGAACCCTGGAATTATGCTCCGCCCATCGGAACGATGCTCCGAACCCTGGAATTATGCTCCGCTCTTCGGAAAGATGCTCCGAACCCTGAAATTATGCTCCGATCATCGGAATGATGCTCCGAATCCTGGAATCATGCTCCGATCATCGGAATGATGCTCCGATCTCTGGAATTATGCTCCGCCCATCGGAATGATGCTCCGAACCCTGGAATTATGATCCCCCCTTCGGAACGATGCTCTAATCTATGGAATTATGCTCCACGAATCAGAATGATGCTCCGATCCCCGGGAATCATGCTCCCCGGGATGATGCTCCGCCCCTGAAATGACGTTCTACTCGAAGTCCAACTTCAAGATCCATCAATTTCATGCACACAACTCAAATGTGCGGTGTGCATTTATTGATGGGGGGCACTTTGTTGGGGTAAAAATTTACACCCCGGTTGATCGAGTCAAAGTTAGGGTCAACCCCTAAGCTAGGTGGTCCCAAGCCCAGGTCAAGCGGGCCCATACCCAAGTCGAGCCCGCGGCCAGCCTCCTCCATGCCAAAATATAGACCATGTAATAAATAATTTTTATGTAATTTTTTATGCATGAATGTAAACAAAATGGGCATAAAGCCAATATTTTGTAAGCCCATGGCTTATGTGCAAAAATGAAATGGCACATGAGCCATGGGATGGCTAAAATGCTATTTTTGTAAAGCCCAAGGGGTTATATGTAAATATGTAAGCCTATATAAGGCAACATGATGATGAATAAAAAAGAACTTTCATTCTCTCAAAAAAAAACCCTAGGGTTTGTATTTCTTTCCCTTTTCTGAAGGTCTCAAACCTTCTTCTTTCTTTTGAATTAAATCAAGAGTTTTACTCTTCCTTTTAAAAAACAAGATATTTTTTCACCCCCAAACCCACAAAGAGGAACTTGGATCTGTCTTTAGATCCCAAAAAGGAGAGATTTTGAGATCTCACATCTCTTGATCTTCAAAATCCAGCTAACTGAGGAGGAAGAAGAAGAACCCCTTCCATTAACCCCAAAAACACACTTAGGAGTCCAACTCCACTCTGATTTCTCTTCCGAGAATCTTTTTAGGCTAAAATCCTCTTTTCCACGCCGGCGCTCAAGCGCAGAGCGCCCACGTGCCGACACGTAGCGCGCTTGCGCTCCAGTGCCCAGCGCTCAAGCGCAAAGTGCCCACGTGCCGACACGTGGCGCGCTTGCATAACAGCGCCCTACGCTCGAGCGCAAAGCGCCCACGTGCCGACACGTGGCGCCCTTGCGCTCAAGCGCAAGCGCTCGAGCGCATGTCGCCCCAGTGCCGACACGTGGCGCGCCTGCTCTCAAGCGCACAGCGCTTTGGCGCAAGTCGCCCCCGTGCCGACGCGTGGCGCACGTGCGCTGAAGCGCCCAGCGCTCAAGCGTAAGTCGCCCCTGTGCCGACACGTGGCGCACTTGCGCTCGAGCGTCAGGCACTGAAGCGCAGAGCGCCCACGTGCCAACATGTGGCGCGCGTGCGCTACAGCGCCCTGTGCTCAAGCGCAGAGTGCCCACGTGCAGACACGTGGCACGCTAGCGCCTGAGCGCACAGCACCTGGGCGTACAGCGCTCAAGGCGCTGGCCCCACGCATCCTTTGGATGCCTTTTCCTCTCTTTCTTTTATATATATATATATACATATATATATACACACATATGCATACATATGTGCACACACGCATACACCACGACACTATCCCTGTTAGAAAAAATATTTCTAACGGGGCGCTGCCCCGCACCCTGCAAGGGGGCTGCTAGCCCTTTTGACCCCCAGCCCGCTATCCGGGTAGCGGGACCCCCGTAAAAACACTGCGGGGCCCCCGATATATCCAAAACCCCCTTCCAAAACAACACGCACGTACACTGCACATTGAGTTCGCATGACCAGTTTAACTCGTCAATCGGAGGTTCCCTCGCCCCAAAGGCGAGGGGCAATTAACGGCAGTTTAGTCCGCGGCTACCGGAGATTCGGATCCCCACAATCATTAAACCCTGGCCTATCCTAGGCAGGGAGAATCTGTAGTATGCCTGACAAGCGCGCGCGTATTCCCATCTCAATGATAGGGCGACGAAAAACACAATGATGGGGCAACCGCAAATAAATAGCCGAAATGATAGGGCAATCACGACCTTCGCGATAAGAAATGCTGAAATGATAGAGCAATCGCGGTAAAAAAAAAATAAAAAAAAAAATTTCTAACGGGACGCTGCCCCGCACCCCGCAAGGGGGCTGCTAGCTCCCTTGACCCCCAGCCCGCTATCCGGGTAGCGGGACCCCCGTAAAAACTCTGCATGGCTCCCGATATACCTAAAACCCCCTTTCAAAACACATCGCACGCACACTGCACATTGAGTTCGCATGACCAGTTTAACCCGTCAATCGGAGGTTCCCTCGCTCCAAAGGCGAGGGGTAATTAACGGCAGCTTAGTTCGCGGCTGCCGGAGATTCGGATCCCCACAATCATTAAACCCCGGCCTACCCTAGGCAGGGGAAATCTGTAGTATGCTTGACAAGCGCGCGCGTATTCCTATATCAATGGGGTGACGAAAAACACCCTGCAGCGCTTACGTGCTTTGCACGTACTATGCTGTTTAGAGTGCAGCGCTCTTTACGTTAGCGCTCATGTGCTTTGCACGTGAGCGCTGCCTCAGAGTCTTTGACTCTCTCAGCGCTGGTGCTGCTATGAAGCGCTGCTTCATTTCAAAATTTGAAAATTTGAACAGAGCTTTGCTCTGATTTGGGGGAAACAGCGGCCGAGTAGCTTTCTGCTCGGCCCATCCACAGCGGGCAGCTTCCTGTCCAGCTATTTTGCAGATCCAAAGCCCTCACTATGAGGAGGCCGAGTAGCTTCCTGCTCGGCCTATCCGCAGTGGGCAGCTTCCTGCCCGGCTGCGCTGTGGATCCGAACCCCTGCCACACTCAGATCTGAGGGACGCCGATCTATTTGTACTTGGAGTTCATATTTTGTGTTCGCTTGTCCCACGTCACCTCAACTCCAGGGAGAAGGAGGTACATTGATCTATTTTTACTTAGAGTTCATATTTGGTGTTCGCTTATCCTACGTCACCTCGACTCCGGGGCCAGGAGGGGCACCGATCTATTTGTACTTGTGTTCATATTTGGTGTTCGCTTGTCCTACACCACCTCAACTTCGGGGGAGGAAGGACACCTATCTACCCACGCTTGTAAATATACAAGAACAGAAGCATTACAGTCAGGCACATCAAAGACGAGATAAAAATACTTTATTAATATTTCAAATTATTTACAAGGTATTAAAAGCTCCTTAGCTTTACAAAATGCCCGAAGGATGCAGAAATAAAAAAAGGGAAAAAATAGAGAATGAGGCGGACGGCGGCTTCAAACCACTTTCGCAGCCGGGACCTCCCCATTTTCCCCATGTTCATCGCTTCCATCAGGAGCCTCGATTACGACCGCAACTCTGCGCTTCCACCCCACTGGCTCGACGCTGCCATCCTGGAGCACCTCCTCGACAAGGGGATACCTTGCATGAAGCTCCTGGTCGTCGAACCCAGGCATAGCTTCTTTGACGGCGTCTCGGGCATTGTGCCACCCGACGGCCACAGAGTCGGCAAGGTCGACATAGAATTGGTTGGAAGCCTTATACTCCTCGGTCTTTTCCGCGCTGCCCTTGGCATACTTCGCCGCTTCGTGGGCCGTCTGGGTATCCCTCTTGAATGAGTCTCTCTGCCTCTTCATGGCATCATAGAGCCCATTGATCTCCTCCATCTTGGCCTAAATAGCCTGATTGGAATCGATCAGGAGCCGGTGAGACTCCTTCAGTTTTGTGACCGTCAGGCCCTTCGCGACCAAGCTCAAGTCCAGGGAGGCCGCCTTTTCCTCCGCCTCTTTCAACTTGGCAAGGAGCTCTTTCTCACGCGAGGAAGACTCTCCGGCCTTTTTTTTATCGCCGGGACCACCTTCTTGGCCTCCATAGTGATAAGAAGGGCGCAATACTGGAGAACCTGTGGAAAAACACAAACCATTTTTAGAAGCTAAACAGAGGAAAAAACACTTAGGAATTTTTAGAAAATTACCAACCTGAACGGCCTCCTGAGCTATCGCCGCAACTTGGGCCTCTATGATGCCTCGGGGAATCTTGGCCCCTACTGCCTTCTCCATGTCTGCTAGTAAGCTGTTGGCCACAGAAAGCCCCGAAGGCACCTCGATGCAGAAGTCTCCCTCCTGCAACTGTATCCCGGCCGAGGGTGGCCGAGAAACTACTCTCTTCTGCCTCTTGAGTGGAGACTCAGCAGAGGACGACACTTCTGTCATGGCCTAAGGCGCCACAGAGTCCTTGGCGTTCCTCCGGGATGGGACAGGGCTATGGAGACCTTGGCGGAAGGGGCTTGATGGGGAACCATGCTAGGTACGGGTTTGGACGAGCTAGCGCTGTATCCTTTCCTCCCCTGCGCCTTGACAGCCATAATTTTTGAACGATCCATCGGCTTTGGAGAAGAAAATGGAAGAAAAAGGTCAGCAACAGGAACGACAATATCTTGTCAAGCCTAAATTAATCGGCGAAACCCTAACTTACCCCCGAAGCACGTGGGACTGAGTCCCGCCCAGCTCAAAGCCTGCTCGGAAAGCAGGATATCAGTCCGCTGGATTAGTTCCTATTGCGACACTATCCTGGCCTCTGGGCGTTAGATGACCCATAAGCAATCTGCCTTGTGCTATTTGGTGGGCACTGGTCAATCCTCTCCCTCCGGAGGACCGAAGAAAACAAACTTCTCCTTCCACTCATGGATGGAAGAAGGGACGATCTCTACCTCTGACCCAGCCGCCTTACCCTTAGGTTTTTTAAAAGAGAGATACACCCTACTCAATTCGTCATTGCTAGTGCCGGGGTGATTTTTGTAACGAAGAAAGGAAAGAATAAGACTCAAGTTGAAGGGGATCCGATAAATCTTCAACCAGACTAGAAACACGAGGAGGATTCTCCACGAGTTCGACGCTAGCTGGCCCAGGGCTAGACGGAAGCAACGAAGTACGACATACATCTCGGATGAGAAGGGCAGACGCATCCCTGCTCGGAACGCTTCCAGGTACAGGGCAATCACATTGCTCTGTACCTGGTCTTCCCACTCTCCCTCTTTGGCTAGACGAAGTGAATAGCCAGAGGATGGGGAAGCGAGCCCGTATATCGGAAAGCTCGTCCAGGCGATTCAATATCGAGGGCGCATCACAAGTATTTTCGATGCACACCTTGGGGCCCTCTTCGCTACCCGATGACGAAGTACAAGGGCATCACCACCCGTTGGGGGCAAGCCCAACACAGAGGAAGAAGAACTACCTCGGCTATCGAACGCCGAGGAGGAAGAAGAAGACTCATTGGACTCGACTTCAGAAGCAGAAGTCTCATCGCCCGACTCGACCTCAATTACATCAATGGAAACTTCGAAAGAAGACATTTAATCTGATTCAAGGAAAGATTAGCCGAAGAAGGGTTTTGGGCTGAGGGTCTGACCTATGCAATGGAGCGCTAGGCAATGTTCAGATGGCAGGAGACAACTAAAGCAAAACGTCTACCAAGGAATAGCCTCCTCTATTTATATACTTGGCATAAACCATTCAACGACCCAAATCCATTCCCACTGCAATGAAGAATTGCACCCAACGGCTACGAGGACGCCATGTGGCAACCGATCATTGGACACTTCATCCCTCATGCGGATCCAACCGACAGATACAATGCCTCACGGTCCACCACACTATTGCGGCCATGTGGCTCGAAGATCAACGGCATGAGCAAGCGAAGCGACGTCACAGTTATGGCGCCACCGTTTCGCCGATTCGCTGACGTCATCGAGGATACACGCAGAAATTAAGGCGCTTCATGATCTGCTACGTAGACCCAGGAATCGAAAAGGCACAGCCGCCAAACACTATGTCGTTCCAAACAACCCCTATAATGAATTCTCGGCTCCAAGCTGAACATTGAAGACCGAGCAGACCACTCTCGACCCGACCCATGAATAGGTCGGAATGAGAGTGGTGTAAGTCGATATCGCGCACCCTATATAGTATGTGGGGAGGCAGAATTTTTAAACATCAATTTTTGTAGCAAGCAACATCGACCTAAATCCAAGATCTCATCGGAAACCCTAACTAGCATGACTCAAGAAGGTTCTAATATACTATGAAGTGATTTATACTTTCGTGTCCAAGTCCTTCGGGTCTTCTTATCCTCTTCTTAAGCTCCTCGAGTGTACGGATCGAGCTTGGTGATCGGCCTCCTTGCGTCAAAGAAGATCCATCCAAGAGTTTTTAGTTCAAGCTCTAACCTCTAAAAGGAGGTAACTAAAGTACCTAGTATGCTAATCTAGGTAGCTTAGAAGATGTATAGAATTATTATAGATTAATTTGTCTCAAATACCCTAGGTTTCTCAACTCATGAAAGTGTTTGGGGGTTGAGGGAGAAAAAGAGATCCAAGGAGGAGTGTGTTCAAGAGCTCATGAGAATGAAGAATGGCTAGCTTCCTTTGATAACTATGAAGCATATCACATTATATATAATCATCACAATCATTCAACCATGCCTCAATAGTCATCATAATCATTCAACCATGCCTCAATAGTCATCATAACCATGTTAGCCATGCTTGAATAATGATGAATGTAACACCTCATACCTCCACCTCATTTTCCATTTAAGTAAATGGATTAAATCACAAATGAGGCGTCTTCTTCTAGAAGCACTCTTGTGAAATTACAAGAATACCCCTCACCGTATATACATATCCGTATTCGTATTCCGAAAAATACGAATACAAAGAGATGAAAATAATCCAATACTATAATACTAGAATGTGGCTTAATCCTAAGCCGCTAGTATTATCCGTCCGATCAAAAATACGTGTAGCCTCTACATGTATATGATCGAAACCCTGCACGTAAAACCATACGGTCTCTACATTGTTTTTCCTAAACCAGGAAAACTCTCTGTGTGGGACTCTAAAGACCCGACAGTACGATGGCAGTAGGTTTAACCACAAGCACGTCAGTGGTACTAGTTATACGTAACGACTACCCAGATACATGTCGAAAAGAAGGCCGATGAGCAAACTCGTCCGAACTCTTACTAAGCCTGTCCGTGACAATCTCCATGCAGTCCGGTCTATTCGTCAAAGAGTATCGCATGTAAGATCTAGAGGGGTGGAAAAAATGTCAGACCCCTAATAACCAGACAAGTCATGTCGGTGTGGTTTAAGACCATCCAAGAATCTACTGGTCCAACCACCAGTAATTCTCAATCCGCCCTGGCCAGGGACTTATGGTGTTGACCAAACGATCACAGCGCGACATCGACTCCTTATACCGGGAGTGACGAATCCCCAACAGTCACTCACTACCTCCATATGGCTCGAGACTATACCCAACTAATACTTGTTTGCATGACTCAGTAAAGCCGTGGTAGGGTAGTAATCAAAGCACATTGGGAACTCACACGAGACAAATGATGACCTCAGGTTGATAGACTATCTGCACTCATGTCATCATAGAACTACTATCTGACACTAGGTATAATACCATCTTGCCAGTCCTCGGCGAGTCTTGTCCGGTGTACTTACACCCAGTGAGCACCTGTATACAATCTTAGGTGCACCTCACCAATGGCTGTGGGACCAATCCATCGCCCCTCGTCAGGGTCTGGATATGTATACACTAGTCTACTCTGGAGTATCGATGCCTAGTCTCGATACTCCTACGACTAGGGGCACTTTTAAGGATATGCCTATTGATTACCCAGCTCCCATAAGTATGATTGCCATCACAATACTGGTAGTCAGGCAAAGATTCTACGGGCTTTATCAACATGTGTACAAGACATAAAATACAAAGTAAAACCATCACATGTTAAGATAAAGACAAACCAAATAGCGTACTATCATATCGAGTAAGATTGTCCTGTATATACATATTCCTAGCATCATATACAATGAAGGCCTCTAGGATATACATATCCAACAATCTCTCACTTGCACTAAGGCCTGTAATTAGCGCAATAAGTACCCACTGTCTGCACTAGAGCCAGTTGCTGGCGTACCGCATGACCAACATTTCGAACAGTCTCTCGAACTGGACTTGAGGGATGGCCTTGGTGAATGGATCTGCCGTGTTGTCTTTCGTATCCACTCTCCACACCTCGATCTTCTGGTGATCCACGATCTTCCTGATTAGGTGATACCGCCTTAAGATATGTCTGGATTTCTGATGGGACCGTGGTTCCTTTGCCAAAACCATGGCTCCATTGTTATTATAATACAAAGGTATTGGATCAGCAATGGATGGAACCACCTGATGTCCAGTAATGAACTTCCTCATCCAGACTGCCTCTTTTGCGGCATCACATGCAGCGATGTACTCAGCCTCCATCGTCGAGTCTGCTATGGTGTCCTATTTGGAACTCTTTCAACAGACTGCCCCTCCATTTAGGGTAAACACATAATTCGAGATGGATTTAGAGTCATCCTTATCACTTTGGAAGCCAGGATCGGTAAAAGCCTCGATCTGGAGGTCTCTATTACCGTACACCAGGAACATCTCCTTAGTCCTTTTGAGGTACTTAAGAATGTTCTTTACTGCTATCCAATATTTCTCACCTGGGTTAGACTGATACTTGCTTACTACGCTAAGTACGTAAGCTACATCTGGTCTGGTACATAACATCGCATACATTATTGACCCTATCTTCAAAGCGTAGGGTACTATGGTTATTCAAGCCCTCTCCTCATCAGTTTTGGGAGACATCTCTTTGGAGAGGGTGATTCCATAACAAGCGGGCAAATTGCCGCACTTAGAATCTTCCATACTAGACCTCTTTAGTATGGTGTCAATGTACCTCACCTGTGAAAGTCCCAACATTCTTTTAGATCTATCACGATAGATCTTAATTCTCAGAATGTACGAGGCATCACCCAGGTCTTTCATAGAGAACTTCTGTGACAAGAACAACTTGGCTGATTGTAGCATAGGAGTATCATTTCCTATCAGGAGAATGTCATCAACGTATAAAACAAGGAATACCACAGTTCTCCCTACAATTTTATTATAAATACAAGGTTCATCTACATTTTTGATAAAGTCAAATTATTTGACCGTCTCATCAAAGCAGATGTTCCAACTCCGCGATACTTGCTTTAATCCATAAATAGATTTGAGCAACTTGCACACCTTTCCGCTGCTCCCACTGTCTACGAAACCATCTGGTTGATCCATATAAACACACTCTTCTAAACTTCCGTTTAGAAAGGCGGTTTTAACATCCATATGCCAGATGTCATAGTCATGGAAGGCAGCAATGGCAAGTAGGATCCGAATGGATTTAAGCATAGCCACTGGTGAAAAAGTTTCGTCATATTCCAATCCTGGTCTTTGACGAAAACCTTTAGCAAGAAGTCTAGTTTTGTAGGTTTCTACCTGACCATCTACACCAATCTTTTTTTTGAAGATCCATTTGCATCCTATGGGTTTTACCCCAGCAGGAGAAAAATCCAAAGTCTCCCTTTATATGTCTTTACTTATTACCTTCTGTACATCACAGTTAAGCTTGTTGGTTTTCTTCCTTCCCTACCATTCGGCACCTGCCTATGGTCTGGAGGAAGACTATCCAATAAGCTCAATAGGTGTATCCTCTCCTAATCCTAGGAGCCCTCACAACATGAGAGAAGGTAAAGAGAAAAGACAACCGAATAATCCTATTCAATCTCTCCAAAACCAGAATCTATCCTCGAAAAAGTTCCTTCGAGTTCGTATGTAACTATACGATGGATTTATCCAATGGAAGTGGATGTTCGTAGTGATACGGGGTGTTCTGGAGAAAAGCAAAGATGATATAGAAGTGGCAATGATGTATGCGACACCTTGACATTCCAAAAGTCAAAGTGTTTAAGAAGGTTCGGGTAACTTGGTTTCATGAGTTTTAGTCAAAGGTCGGGTCATAGTCGCAGCCAGAGAGAGAGAGAAAAGAAACACTTAGTGTGCACTCTAACCTAGATCAGAATGGTTAATTACGTTATCTAATCTGGATGGCTCCCACTGTTTCCTCGAATTCTCCTCCAAACCCAAAAGGAGAATTAGTCAGAATCACCCGAGGAGTAATCCTACTCATCAGTGGGAATCGGGATCCAACTATCATCGCATGATAACTTGAAGGAATCCACTCAAGTTACCACACTCCAGAAGGTATGCGCAAGCCTGGCAAGTTTCCTGTATATTTGAAACTCCCGATATGATTTTACCCCTAACGACCTATAACTTTGATGCTTGCCAACAAGTCATAGGCCACTAGTCAAGTTCAACCCGTCATTGTCCTGGATTAACTCGAACCCACCCGCACAATCCCTTGACGCTTGCCAACAAAGCTGTACGACTGTCCCGATCAATCGCATATCCATGATACAAATAAGTATTATTTACACTATGCCTTGACGCTTGCCAACAAACATAGCACGAATACCAAATAGTACTTATAAGAAATAATGGAGGGCTACGGCTGGTTTTTGGCGAAAAACCTTTAACGTAATGAACTTGATATCGTTGAAGGAATCCAAGTGGTTTTATAAATATATAGTGGTGAAAACTTTTGCTAAAGAGGTCACTCCCGGTGAAGGGATCTTGGCTCTTTCCCCATCGAATGGGGTGCAGGATATCCCAAACTGAATACTACGATGCAAAGCAAAAGTAATCAGCTACAGTGAAGTTATTACGTTGACGCAAACTTTTACTCAAGGGGTCACTTCCGATGAAGGGATCTCGGCCCTTGCCTCGTCGAATGAGGTGCAGGATATTCCAAACTGAATACCACGATGCAAAGCAAAAGAGAACGTCTGTAATGTCAGTTTTTAAAAACTTGGTTCCAACAACATCATATATAGGTTTGTTTTATTCTTGCATTGATAAGAATCTATGCAATCCCATCAATTAATCACACCAGAAAAGAACGAAAATAAAATGTACGTATATGCCATCCGCATTCGCCACTGGGCCCCGTCATCACCCGTTAGGTTACTTAACTAACGACAGAGCGGGGGCTGGACTAGCGCGGGTGCAAAACATATACAACATCTAATAATATATATAAATATATATATAACATTCGTCCCATGCATGATATAAAGTAACATCACAGAAACATCACAGAAGCAACACAGAATGGTGGATAATCTGGAGCCCCGGGTTTCACTTGAGCCGCAAGTGAGACCCGACGTTCCCTGTCATGTGGATAGCCTGTGCAATGAAAATCTAGACCCCTACGAGCGTGGCAAGTTACCCGCAAAACCAGAAGTGAAGCAGCCCCTTTCAGCAATGTGAATGGACCACCCAGCACTTCACGGAATCCGGTAACTTGAGCAACCCTCCTAGGTCAACCTATACCCCCTACGAGTGCGGCGAATAGCCCGCCAATTCTAGAGTAAGGTCCCATCCGTCTGAATGCCTTGAGATGCGGACCTATTGCCCTCTAGAACCCGGCTATTCGTGCACTCCATCTCGGGGTAATCCTAGTACAGAAAATAAAATAATATACAAGGGTGACATCGACCTCAGCCCGGTCGTGCCCCAAAAGAATAATATGCAAACTGGCAGTGACGGCAGTCCACATGTCGGACGCTCGCCCCGCAATATCAAATGTACAAATGAAATTGAACTGTACTAACATTGCACCATAGCTGTCCACCACGACGATCCAACCAACATCACAGCACAATACAGAACATCAACGTGAATGTCACGTTCGCAAACCCGTCTAAAGGAACATATAGCAGTTAGACGGGTTTACCGATCAAATGATATGCACGGTCGCAGATAGAAATGTATGTACTGTTAAACGCACACTTAAAATATCGATCGACTAAGTTCCAAATTGGCCCCAATAGCAAAACCAACACTTCACAGAAACCTGGGACAAAACAGGATATTACAAAAATCACAATTCCAAGTCAGGGGGCTACGGGAAAGATTTCAAAGCCCGTCGCCACTAAATGGCTGCGGATCCGCCGCCAATAAAGGGTAAGTGCGGCGGTTCCACGGCTCTTTAGAGGGATCAGAGGCCCAAATTTTTTCTGTACCCATAAAATCGCCTGCACGGATTTTTAAGCCACTGGAAAATATTTTTTGACCACTTTTGAAAATCGACAGCAAACCTAAAAATGAAATCGTGATTTTGGTAAATTCCGTCGATCGATCTTTTAAGCACGTTTAAAAAAGCTAGTAAGGGGTTTAAAGGGTGGCTCTGATACCATGTTGGGTCCCGGCAGCGCCCCGGCCATCGAAACGCGGCCAAAATGCGGAACAAAAATTTCTAAACCGGCGCTACCGCTATCCGAATCCCGGATCGACCTTAAACCCTAAACTAGCAAACTAACTAAGAGTTAGAATCGTTATACCGAGTTGATCCGTGTCCTTCGGTCTTCATTCCAAGCTCCTAGCAGCTCCTTGATGTGGTTTGGTTGTCGGTCTTCCTCTATCTCTGATGATCCACCTGAGAGAAACGGCGCAAGCTCCAACCTCGTCGAACGACGTAACCGACGCTCCAAAGTCGCTAGCGATAGAGAGTGGGGGTGTATGCAAATGTCACTATAATTTTCTCTCAACTCATGTGCTCATGGAAGCAACCATAGAAGATGAATGGAGGTAATGAAGCTTTGGCATGAGCAAAAGAAATTGGCTAAGTATTTATTTTGGTGTGAGAAAGAGAGAGTGGGCTAGTGTGTAATATAAAAAAGAACCAAATGAAATCATCCCCTTCTCAAAGTGGTGGCCGGCCCCCCTCTCTCATTCCCTCAAAAAAAAAGTCTTACCAATTAACAAATAAACAATGCAAACCATACTCAAGCCCATACCATGGTCATGTTCATGCCACCTCACACCCTCCACCTCATTATTAAACAAAATGAATTTCCAAAAATGGAAAATCAAATAATGAGGTGGCAAAGCTTCTAGAAGCTATTCTGTATAAAATACCGAATACTTCCCGGTACATGTATCGAAATACATATACGCGTATTCGTACAAAAATACGAATAGCCAAGAGAGAAAATAAATAGAGAACAATAATACTAGAATATATATATATATATATATATATATATATATATAAATACATATGTAAATTATTAAATCAAAACCTGATTTAATAAACTGGTTTAATCCTAAGCCGCTAGTATTATGAATCGTCCAATTAAAGTCTGCGCAGCATATGCACATATTTAATCGGACAGCTGTATGTATCAACATACGCCATGTACACCATATCGCCTGAACCGTGAAAACCCTATGTGTGGGACTCTAAAGACTCGTCAGTACTCTGGCAGTGGGTTTAACCACAAGCACGTCAGCGGCACTCGCTGTACGTAACGGCTACCCAGGTATTGAGCGAAAAGGAGGCCGACGAGCAAACTCATGCAGAACCCCTACTGAGTCTGACAGTGACAATATCCGTACAGTCCGATCTGTTCGTCTAAGAGTATCGCATATCGAGTCTAGGGGGCTGGATAAAGTCAGACCCCCAACAACGCGATATTTAGTGTCGGTATGAAACCCCATCACCACCTGAGAAACTATCGATCCTGGATCGATAATTCTCGTCCACAGTGGCCACGGATTTATGGTGATGGCCATCCGTACATAACGCAACATCAACCCCCAATATCGGGAGAGACGAATCCCCGACGATCCGATCACTGCCTCCATATGACTCGGGACTGTACCCAACTAAAACCTGTTTGCACGACACCTTTGAGCCTGGTAGGGTAGTAATCAAAGCACAGTGGGAACTCACACGAGACAAATGACGATCTCAGGTCGGCAGACTAACCTGTACACATGTCATCTGGGAACTGCTATCTGACAATAGGTATAATACCAACTAGCAGGTTCCCGGCGAGTCCGTCCAGTGTACTCATAACCCAATGAGCACCTGTATACTATCTTAGGTGAACAAACTAACACCAATGGCTTGTGAGATCTGGCCACCGCCCCTCGTCGGGGTCTCGATCAGTATACACTAGTCTACACTGGAGTATCGATGCCCGGTCTCGATACTCCTATGACTAGGGACATTTAAGGATGTGCTTATAGACCCCAGCTCCCACATATATGATCGCCATCATAATGCTGGTAGTCAAGCAAGAATCCTATGGGCTCTATCAACATGATGATAAAGGCATACCAGATAGCATACTGTCATCTTGAGTAAGACTGCTTTATCGGTATAGGTCCTCACTCAATCATCATAATCACAAGTCCGCGACTATGATAATTTCCTTGATGACACTATAGCCAACAGTCACTGTCAGGCTCAGTAGGGTTTCAGGATGAGTTTGCTCGTCGGCCTCCCTTTCGCTCAATACTTGAGTAGCCGTTACGTACAGCTAGTGTTACTGACGTGTTTGTGGTTAAACCCACTGCCAGTGTATTGATGAGTCTTTAGAGTCCCACACAGAGGGTTTCCCTGGTTCTGGCGAAACGTTGTAGAGGCCGTATGGTTTTATGGCGGGGTTCGATCATATACGTGTACTTGTGCACGGATCATGATCGAACAGATAATACTAGTGGGCTTTTGTTTAAGCCGGATCCTAGTATTATAATGGATCACTTTCGTCTTGTTGTATTCGTATTCAGTCGGAATACGGATGCGGGTATGTATATACGGATGAGGGGTATTCTTCTAATTCGTTACAAGTTTACTTAAGAAGATACTAGTTCTTTTTGGATTAAACATTTATGGTTTTAAATTTTTATTTGGAATGTAAAGTGTGACTCATTCTTGGCATGGTCAATGCATGCACTTGGTGACTCATGGTGGGTCATGGGTGACATCCTAGGGTTTTTGTTTGTGGTGTACGATATTTGTTGTGAGCTTGGGATATTTTTTCATGAGTTGTTTTCTTTACTTGCTCACAAAATATAATACATCACATAACAAGAAAAAGAGGCAGCCACTTCTTTTTCCTCACTTGCTCTTTTTCTTATTCTTGAGCTCACACTCTTCACTCCATGGCATCTTCTTCAATCTCCACCCATACCCTCTCATGAGTTGAGAATCCTTGGGTGTATTGAGATAAAGTATTCACACACTCTCTCTACTTCATCTTGGGTATCTAGGTTAGCAAACTAGATACCCGAGTTGCTTCGGTTTTGAGGCGGGAGCCCATATTACTAATCCTCGACGTGGATCTTCTTCGATGTAGGGAGACTGAAGATCAAACTTGATCGAGGAAGCCGCGAGGAGCTTGGGACAGAGGTTGAAGACTGAAGGACACGGATCGATCGGTATAACCTCTCTAAACTTCTTTCATAGAACTAGTATAGCGTTAATGGTATGATCCGTAAATTAGGGTTCCGTTAGCGCCTGGTTTTAAAAGTTTTTGTTCCGCATTTGGCCACAGATTGATGGTCGGGACGCTGCCGTAACCCAACAAATCTACCCTAATCCTACGAACCCTATCAAGCGGTGAATTACTTGCGCATGATGGAGATAGAATAATGGATAGAGATCATGATGTAAATAAAAAATAAATGCAAGAAGAATAAAACAACTACCTTTATTATTCAACTTGATCAATTACACTTTTTGTTCCTTTAGAAAGTGGAATACAAAACCCTAGTTTGCTTCTCGATCTATATTGAAGGAGGTAAATGAACAGCCGATTGATCAATCTGGATGCGTGAGTCAACTTGAACTTCGTGATCTCGTCGGTTTAATGATCTTCCAAGAGGGGCTCTGGGTTCTATTTATAGTCACAAAAGTTGCAATCCCTAAATTCCATAAATTAGAGTTTGTTGGGACGATACTACACAGAAAATCCCACATCCCAACTCCCTCATTTAGCCGCGGATCCGCCGCCAGAAGTAGGGTTTGGCCGCGGAAGGGCCGCACTTTGGTGGGGTCTTGGATGCAAATTTATGGAGCTTCATCTAGTTGACATGTGGTGATCTTTTGGATATCTGGATTTTGGAAATCTTCTCTAAGTCTCTGCCAGAATTGATATCTTCGATTTACTTTAATATTTCGGCAGATTTGATCTCGATATCTCGGATTTTCTTGATTCCAGTCCTGATATAATTTCTGCACAAAAATAATGTTAGTAATATTAGGTATTTTTGAGATATTATCCTAACCATTTTATATGATATTATATTTTAAGAATATTGATTAAGGATATTTGATATGATATGCATATTTAAATTATCAAAATATTATATGCATATATTTTCCTTCATAATGTTAATTATAATATATAAACATATAAAAATAATATTTTTACAGATAAACCCTCATATGTGTCATATTTATAATAAACGCCTTTAGATATTTAAGAAAAGTAAGGAAAACGTCATATCAAAAGTGCAGTTTTATCGACTGAACAACAATATGGTAGAACTAGAAGAAGTTCTAAAAACACAAGTTACAAATGATGACTTAGTTGAACCTGATGTTGCAACAGAAATTTATGAACCTCAGTCACTCCATAGATCTAGTTGGACTTCTCGCCCGCCGGAGAGATACTATGGTTTTCTCATTGATAGTGATAGAGAGGATTGCATCATGGATGATGATGATGATCCTACTACTTTTCAGCAAGCTATCACGAGTGGTGACTCTGTGAAGTGGCCGGATGCCATGAGATCCGAAATGGAGTCTATGTACACCAACAAAGTGTAGACTTTAGAAGTTGTACCCTCTAGGGTAAAACCCGTAGGGTGCAAATGGATCTTTAAGAGAAAGATCGGCGTAGATGGGCAGGTGGAGACCTATAAGGCAAGGCTTGTGGCGAAAGGATTTCATCAAAGACCAGGATTGGACTATGACAAAACTTTCTCTCCTGTAGCCATGCTTAAATCCATTCGAATCCTACTTGCTATTGCCGCTCACTACGACTATGAAATTTGGCAAATGGACATTAAAATTGCATTTCTAAATGGTGATTTAGAAGAGTGCGTTTATATGGATCAGCTAGAGGGCTTCGTTGATAGTGGAACCAGCAGGAAAGCATATAGGTTGCTTAAATCCATTTATGGATTAAAGCAGGCAGCATGCAGTTGGAATATCTGCTTTGATGATGCAATCAAAGAGTTTGATTTTGTCAAAAATCCAGATGAATCTTGTATTTATAAGAAAATTGTAGGGAGTACTGTCACATTCCTCGTATTGTACATGGATGTTATCCTCCTGATAGGAAACGATGTTCCTATGCTACAATCGGTCAAACTGTTCTTATCACAAAGGTTCTCCATGAAGGACCTGGGTGATGCCTCGTACATATTAGGTATTAAAATCTATAGAGATAGATTTAAAAGGTTGTTGGGATTGTCCCAATCCAAGTACATTAACACTATCCTAAAGAGCTTTAGTATAGAAGATTCCAAGCTGGGTGCCATACCTGCTTGTCACGGAATCACTCTCTCCAAGGACATTTGCCCAAAGTCTGATGAAGAGAGAGCTCGCATGAGCATTGTACCCTACGCTTCAGCCGTAAGATCTATAATGTATGCGATGTTATGTACTCGCCCTGTTGTAAATTATACACTAGGTGTGATGAGCAGGTATCGATCCAACCAAGGAGAGAAACATTGGACAGCTGTGAAGAACATTCTTAAGTACTTATGAAGGACTAAAGAAATGTTCTTGGTGTATGGTAACGGGGATCTCCAAATGGATGCCTTTACCAATTCGAGCTTCCAGAGTGATAAGGATGACAGCAAATCTATCTCAGGGTTTGTATTTACCCTCAATGGAGGGGCGGTATGTTGGAAGAGTTCCAAACAGGATACCGTTACAAACTCCACGATGGAAGCTGAGTATATTGCTGCAAATGATGCTGCCAAGGAAGCCGTCTGGATGAGGAAGTTCATCTCAGAGTTAGGAGTAGTTCCAACCATTATTGATCCAATACCATTGTATTGTGATAATAATGGGGCTATGGAGTTGGCCAAAGAGCCCAGGTCCCATCAGCGATCCAGACACATCCTGAGGCGATATCATTTGATCCGGGAGATAGTTGATCGCCGCGAGATCGTGATTCGGAGAGTAGACACAAAGAATAACACCGCAGATCCACTCACCAAGGCCCTCCCACAGCCGCAGCATGAGCGAATTTTTAAGATGTTGGGTATGAGATACGCCAATAATTGGCCTTAGTGAAAGTGGAAGATTGTTGGATATATGTATGCCCTAGAGGCCATTATTTGATAGTGGATGTATTGATGTGTGTGTGTGTGTGTGTGTGTGTGTGTGTATTCAGAGGACTTTCTTCCTCGACATGATAGTATGCTATCTGGTTACTCTTTATCTTAACATGTTCACTTGATTGTGTATACTATTCATTTGGTACATGTTGATAAAGCCCTTAGGATATCCGCTTGACTATCATGATTATGATGCAGATTATACTAGTGGGGCATGACTGATCTATAAGCGTATCCTTAAATGTTCTTAGTCGTGGGTGTATTGAGACGGGGCATCGATATTCCAGAATAGACTAGCGTATACATTTCTTGACCCATTTGATAGGCGATGGATGATCCCATACCCATTGGTATTTGACATCAAAGATTCTATATGGGTGCTCAGTGGAGATTGGGTACACTGAACGGAATCACCGAGAACTCCTATATGGTATTATATATATCGTCGGATAGCAGTTCTTATGTGACACTTGTACAGGTTAGTCTGTGGACCCGAGATCATCATAGAGTCTTGTGTGTTCTCCCACTGTACTTTGATTTCCACCCTACCACGGCTCTACCGAGTCATGAAAATAGTTGGCTTTTGGGTACAGTCCCGAGGCACATGGAGGCAATGAGCGATATGAGGGGTTTCGTCTCTCCCGGTATTGGGGGTTGATGTTGCGTTGTGCTCGATTGGCTATAACTGGAAGTCCCTGGTCAGGGGCTGATGAGATTTACTGATAAGTGTTATCAGTCGTTTCTCGATCTGCTATAGGCAATACATCGGCATGACTTATTGAGTTATTGGGGTCGACGATACCATCCGTAGACTCGATATGCAGCATATCTGACGAAGAGACCGGACTGTACGGTAAGTGTTACCGGTTGGCTCTACGGGAGTTTTAACAGGTTCGCTTGTTGTTCTTCTGTTCGCTCAATACCTGGGAGCTGTTACGTGCAGCTAGTACCGCTGACGGTTTGTGGGTATGTGATATGATCACTGCCTACTGCTAGCGTATTGACGAGTCTTAGAGTCCCACAAAGGGGTTTCCTAGCTCAGGCAAAACGATATGGGGGCGCATATGGGGATATGCGTAGGAGCTTGATTAAATGCGTGTATATGATACCGTATTTTAATCTGGAATTTTCTATTGGTCGGGTCGTATGTGATATGACCGGATTATTAAATTCAGTGTTGATTTAATATCAAATGACCATTAGCTCATTTATTAAACCCTTTCTTTATTTTGTATGCATGAATGTATGTTTATATTGATATGTATGCACACATGCATGCATACATGTGCCATGGTTGATGATACATTGGAGATGATTATGCAAGACTCACATGGAAACTATGATGATATTTTAATTATTCAGTTAAAAGAAAATGGGAAATAATTCATGGCTAATATTTTCTTCTACACACTTCTTGAGTTGTCCAAATCTAACCATGGTTTTATTTCCTAATTATCTTTTAACTCAACAATAAAAAATATCTAAATATTTTTCTAGCCTTAGTTAAGAGTGAGTGTAACTCTCTCTTATTCATTTTTATTCTTAAGTTTATCTCTCTTGAGCTCAAACAAGTCATTTCCATCTCCTTCTTCCTCCAAACTCTCTATCTCTTTCAAAGTGAGTGAAGAGAAAGAAGAAGAAAGGTTTTTAAGTGAGAATATTGCCCACTTCACCAATCTATATTAGTCTAGCCCACTAGTGTAGGTTGTTTTGGTTCACTTCCACTTAGGTCAAGTGAAGCTAGGAGCTTGAGCAAAGGAACTCCGTGGTGGATCGTCGTGGATTTCGAAGGCTTCAAACGAACCCGTTCAAACTCCAAGTTGAACCAAGGAGTCAAGGAGGAAAGGTCTACAAATGTTGTATTTCTCCCCTCTTAGTGTTAGACACTTACTAGTATATGATACTTGCTACATTTTACCCTAATCCTCTAGTTCAATTCTTGGTTAGGTTTGGTTAGCACCCTAGAATTTTTAAAGTTGCATATTTGATACTTGTTAAAACCTAGTGAGGGTGATAAGTAAACCCAGCACCCACTTGTGAGCATCATCATTAGCCCCCCACTCTTGTTTCAACCTATTTATGATCGGGTCGAGAGTGGTCTGCTTGGTTTTCTCTGCTCAGCTTGGTGCCGAGAATTCTTCATAGAGGATTGTCCGGGGACAACAGGGCATTTGGCAGTTGCGTCTTTTCGATCTTAGAGTCCACGTGGCGTCTCACTGTGCGAATAAATCTTCGCGCGTATCCCCGATGACGTCAGCGGATCAATGAAATGATTGTGCTTTAAAGAAGGGGTGTCGTTTCACTCGATCGTCAGTTGGGCTATGGGCCATGTGTCCGACATTGGTTGGCAGGGCACGGCAGGTTGTCCCTGCCTCCTACCACGTAGAGACGTTTCCAATGGCTGATCGCCACGTGGAGCCTCGACGGACGCTAGGTGTGACGCTTCGTTTTGGCGGGAATCGGTTTGAGCCGTAGGATGTTCTTTTTGGAGTGTATAAATAGGAGGAGGCCATCCCAGGGCCAACACTTTTGCCTTAGTTGCCTCTCATTGTTTGAAGATCGCACGGTGCACTCCCGCTTAGGTCGGATCTCCTGCTATATTTTCCTCGGCAAGCTTTTTCCTTGAATCAGGTTAGATGTCTTTTTCCGAGGTATCTGTGGATGTAGTAGGGGTAGAATCGGGCGATGAGGCTCCAGTTTCTAGGGCCAAGTCCAGTGGGTCTTCCTCTTCCTCGGCTTCAGATTGTCGACGGGGTTCTTCTTCTTCATCTACGTCTTCTATGTCGGGTATGCCCCCAAGGGTCAGGGCTGTCCTTGTCACTCGCCGTCAGGCGGCGACAAGGGCTCCCACGGTGCGTATTGGGAATACCCGCGATGCGCCCTCTGTCTTGAATCGTCTGGACGAGCTTTCTGACATCCGGGCTCGGTTCCATATCCCCTCGGCTATTCACTCCGTCTTACCGGAGAGGGTGAACGGATACACCAGGTGCGGGGCAAGGAGATTGCCCTGTATCTGGAAGCATTCCGGGCAGTGATGCATCTGCCCTTCTCATCTGAGGTTTGTGCGGTGCTCCATTGTTTCCGTCGTGCTCCGGGCCAGCTAGCACCGAACTCGTGGAGGATCCTCCTCGGGTTTCTGGTCCGGTTAAAATTTGATCGGATCTCCCTCGATTTGAGCCTCTTCCTGTCTTTTCTTTGTTATAAAAATCACCCCGGTACTACTAAGGAAGAGTCGAGCTGGGTGTATCTATCGTTTAAAAAACGTAAAGGTAGGACGGCCGGGTCTGAGGTCGTGGTCATCCCTTCTTCCATCCATGAATGGAAGGAGAAGTTCGTTTTCGTCGGACCTCCGGAGGGTGAGGATTGTCCTGTGCCCACCCAGTGGCACAGGGCCGACTGCCCAAGGGTGAGGCAGTTGAACGCCCCCAAGACGAAGGTGGTGTCCTGGTGGGAACCGATCCAGCGGGCTGATGTCCTGCTCTCCAAGCAAGTACCGAGCTGGGTCGGGCTCAGTCCTGCATGTTTTTTGGGTAAATTAGGGCTCCCGATGATCTGTATAGACTTTACCAAAATTCTTTTGCCGTTTCCATGTTGCTAACCCTTTCCTTATGTTTTTTTTTTGTTTTTGCAGAGCCCATGGATCGATCAAAAATTTTGGCCGCTATGGCTGCCAAGGCCCAGGGAAGAAAGACCGGTGGTGCTAGCTCGTCCCGACCAGGTTCGAGCACTGCTCCTAGGCAAATTCCTCCAGCCAAGACTCCCGCAGTGCCCCCCGTCCCGGAAAAACGCCGCCGGGGGGGACAGAAAGAAGTGCGGGACCCGGCGCCTCGGGTTAGGGCGGAGGTGACTCCCCCCGCCGAATCCCCCATTAAGAGACAGAAGCGGGTGGTTTCTCAGCCACCCCCTACCGGGATTCAAGTGCAGGAGGATGACTTCTGTATCGAGGTGCCCTCGGGGCTATCTATGGCTGACAGCTTGCTGGCAGACATGGAGAAGACGGCTGGTGCCAAGATTCCCCGAGGAACCATAAAGGCGCAAGTGGCCGCGATAGCTCAGGAGGCGGTCCAGGTTGGTGTCATTCCCTGAAAATTTCTTAAGCTTTATTTCATCGGTTTCATCTTCTTAACACGCTTCATGTTTTCCTCAGGTCCTTCAGCATTGCACTCTCCTCACCACAATGGAGTCTGAGGAGATTGCCCCGGCAATAAAGAAGGTGGGCGAATCTTCCTCTCGAGAAGAAGAGCTTGTCCTTCAGTTTCAGCAGGCGAAAAGGAGGCCATTCTTGACTCGAGATTGGTCGCGAAAGGCCTGACGGTTTCTAAGCTGAAAGAGTCCCATCGTCTTTTAACCGAATCTAGCCAGGATATCCAGGCCTAGATGGAGTAGACGAACATGCTTTTCAACGCCGTGAAAAGGTCAAGGGACGCTATCAAAATGGATGCCCGGACGGCTTGTGATGCGGCGAAGCTCGCGGAGAGCAGAGCGGAGAGGGCTATGGAGGAGTACAAAGCGTCTGGTCAGTTTTATATCGATCTCGCTGATTCTGGGGCCATTGGGTGGCACAATACCCTCAACACCGTCAAAGTGGCCGTGCCTGAGTTCATCGACCGTGAGCTCCGCGAAAGGTATCCCCTCGCAGAGGAAGCGCCATAGGGGGCGGTACCAAGCTGGCTGTAGAAGGCGTGGTGGCCAGCGGAAGCGCCGAGCCCGAGGTCGCCGAGCCTGAGGTCGTCGTTGTAGTCCCCGACGGAGGCGCAGAGCAAGGAGAGGTGGCGGTCGAGCGGGCAGCCTGAGCTGTTTCCCATTTTTCTCTTTTAGAATTTTGTAAGCCTCCGGGTATTTTTGCATGGCTGAAGAGCCCACAATACCTTGTATATAATTTTGATCATAAATAAAGTATATATACCAGCTCAAGTTTTAATTTTTTAGCTCACAAAACTTCTCTTCTTTTATCTTGCAAGTACAGGTCTTTTATCTTGCAATTAATTTTAGCTCGTAAGCACAGAGGTTATCAAATGGCCGTGACGCAATCTTCCTGTAGGCCGGTGCATCGAGCTTGAATCGAGCGATAGCTAAGTGTAAGAAGGCCGGTATCCTCCCTTTCCCCGGGATCGAGGAGGCTGTTCCCCTTCGAATGGCGGCCAAGACAGGGACATCTGGCCTGAGATTCGGGGCAGATGTTATTTGGAGCTATCCGTCCACCTCTCCAAAGATGCCAAATTGATTTATGGCACCGTGTATCGAAGGTTTAGACGGATGCGGCCGATGTAGCAGACTTCGTCAGATTCCCCCAAGTTCGAGGGGTTTTTGATTTTGGGGATGCTCTTCCCTGCAGGCGAAAGCCCCTGCAGTTAATTACGCTACCGCATCGCGGTAACAACTTTCTCCTTCTCTAGATGGTCACTTCGTGTCGTGGGTGTTTGTTTTGTTTGTGGTTGCTCGTGGATTGTATACGGAGACTAATTTTTGTTGTCGCCCGTAGGACGTGGATCAGTCTAAATCCGTATATTCTTAGATTTGGGTTTAAGGATACGTTAGCCATATTTGAGGCTAAGATCATCTTAAACGTTTATTAAGGACACGTTAGTCTAATTTGAGACTAAGATCGACTTAACGGGATCGTTTAGATCCAACAAAAGAGCATTTAGACTCCATTGTTTAGTTTAGAGACATTGTGGTCGATTGCTAGTTTAGGGACATGGTGGTCCATTACCAGTTTAGGGACATGGTGGTCCAACATTCCCATTTTGGGGACGAATGTTGGTTTAAGGACGCATAAGTCCATGAGTTTAAGGACCCCACAGTCCGTATTACCAGTTTAGGGACATAGTGGTCCAACATTCCCATTTTGGGGACGAATGTTGGTTTAAGGATGCATAAGTCCATGAGTTTAAGGACCCCACAGTCCGTCTTACCAGTTTAGGGACATGGTGGTCCAACATTCCCATTTTAGGGATGAATGTTGGTTTAAGGATGCATAAGTCCATGAGTTTAAGGACCCCCACAGTCCGTGTTACCAGTTTAGGGACATGGTGGTCCGACATTCCCATTTTGGGGGCGAATGTTGGTTTAAGGACGCATAAGTCCATGAGTTTAAGGACCCCACAGTCCGTATTACCAGTTTAGGGACATGGTGTTCCAACATTCCCATTTTGGGGGCGAATGTTGGTTTAAGGACGCATAAGTCCATGAGTTTAAGGACCCCACAGTCCGTATTACCAATTTAGGGACATGGTGGTCCAACATTCCCATTTTGGGGGCGAATGTTGGCTTAAGGATGCATAAGTCTATGAGTTTAAGGACCCCACAGTCCGTATTACCAGTTTAGGGACATGGTCGTCCAACATTCCCATTTTGGAGACGAATGTTGGTTTAAGGACGCATAAGTCCATGAGTTTAAGGACCCCACGGTCCGTATTATGTGTGGTAGTCGGGACCCGTCACCTCTCTGACGACGTTGAAAGATTACAACGACAAATATCAGAGGAGTTCAGAGATGTACCCTTGAACCGGGTGTAAATTGATTTGAGAGAGCAGTTATGCTCAGTTCAATTTAATTTGAGGACTTACGGCCAGAATTGGGCTAAGTCCAGTTGAAAATGTTCAACGTTTTATCTGCATTTGGCCTGTTAGGCCTTTACTACGGCTCTGCCCCTGTTTAATAATGCATGGCATTTTTGTTTGGTCTATAAGACCTTTATTTGGGCTCTGCCCTTTTTTTTAAATGATGCACAGCATCTGTTTTGGTCTGACAGACCTTTGTTTGGGCTCTATCCCTTTTATAATGCATTGCATTTTTATTAGGCCTTTTAATTAGGCTCTGTCCCTTCTTTTTAATAATGCACTGCATCAATTAGTCTGACAGAGCGCCACGTGGCTTGTCAGGCGCTTTGCGCCAATTAAAGAGCGCAAGGCGCCAGCACATGTGGAGGTGGCACGTGTCACGCTCTGGTGAGCGCAAGTCTGTTAGCACAGTGCGCTGCTGACACGTGGCGCGCTCTGATGACTTGCGCCAATTTATGAGAGCAGTGCTCTATTTTAGAAGCGTATAGCGCAGTTTTTTCTAAGGCTGACACGTGGCGCTCCCTTGTGGCTTGCGCCAATCCAAGGAGCGCAACAGTGCAAATTTCAAAAGTGCAAGACACTGTTGAATATTTTGATCAAATTTAGATCAAAGAAAAAAAGTTTTTATTGTTTTTCTTGTTTTCAGAGAACCAGTGGTTCATCAAAAGGCAATGCCTTTATACATAAGTAAATTACTTCTTCTTTTTTATTATTATTATTTTTTTATCCAAGATCTTGATCTTGTTCTTAGATCATTGATCTCTCTTAGAAGAAATTCTTCTTTTATTTAAAGGTTTTTACCTTTTCTTTCTCTGAGCTCTTCTCAAAATTTTTTTAGAGGAGTTCTGTGTGTCTCTATCTTGATGTCAATGTCTTTGTCCATCTCCTTTAGACTTGGAGTCTAGGGGCCTTTATATAGTGCCAATTGATTTGTTAAATCAGTTAAAGAGATCTTTCTCTGAGTGATTTAGGGATTTTCCCCACCGTTGGATCTTTGATCCAAGTGCTTCTGTTTTACAGAAGATAATCTTCTTGTTTTAACAAGATTAGAAAGATCTTTCTGGAATTTTAATTCTGTTTTAGTGCTGGCACAGACACGTGTCGCGCAGTGCAGAGCGCAGCGCAACTGCGCTGACACGTGTCGCGCAGCGCAGAGCGCAACGCACCTGCGCTAGCACAACTGCGCTGACACGTGTCACGCAGCGCAACTGCGCTGACACGTGTCGCGCAGCGCAGAGCGCAGATCATCTGAAGCGTTGCTTCCTTCATTTTTATTTTAAATAGAGCCTTGCTCTGATTGGGTGCGCTGTCTTGGGCGCAGCGCTGGGAATTTGAAGCGTTGCTTCAATTATTTTAACATTTGATTTTCAAAGTAGAGCTTCGCTCTGATTGGGGGAAACAGAAGCGTTGCTTCATTTCCCACCTTAGAATTTGAACAGTGCTTTGCTCTTATTGGGTAAACAAATGCCCCCCACCGTTGCGCTTACGTGGCCCCAAACATGAGCGCAGCGGTGGCAGAATTCCAACAGTTGCGCCAACTTTTGGAAGTCGAAACGGCTCTCTTAATTTCTATAAATAGGACCTTTGGTCCCTTAGATGATGTTGCATCTCTTCATAAGGATTTTCATTCAGAGCCTTGCTATTTTGTTTAAGCACTTTTAAGAGTTCAAACTCTAGAGAATTCTTAGGTAAAAATTAGATTAGATTAAATTAATTTTAAGTGCCTTGCTCTCAATAGATCCCTGATCTAAAGAAAACCCATTTAGGGTTTCACTTAGTAGAGCTTTTCTCTATAGGTCTAAAGGGATCTAAAGAGAACTAAAGAGAACCCTATTAGGGTTCCATTATAAAGCTGTGCTCTTTAAAAGATTTTCCTTATATTTTCTTAATTCATCAATGAAGCTTTGCTCCTTCCAAATCATACAGAAGAACTCTTAGGAGTTTTTCATGGATCTTGGAGTTTAAAGATGGCATTTTATTCTTCGATGAATTATATCGTCTTGCTTAATCAGTCTGTCTGCTAATGCTGCTGCTTTTCTTTTACAGGAGTAATGGATGCCCATATGTACGATCTCGACGAAATTATCTCTTACGGGGACATCCGCCGACTCGGCCGTTCTCAGAATCGAGAGTTCACCAACGCCGAATGTGTTGAAGTCATGAGTCGCTTTGACGCATACAATGGTCAACTGCTTCCCCGGCGTTCCTCTCTCTTGAAGCTTATCGTGGGAGCAATCTGGGACGCGCTTCCCTTGTTCTGTACCGGCGTGCCGCTTGGAGCATTGGATTCCGCTGAGGATAAGGAGCACTCGGTGTATCTGATGAACTTAATCTCGAAGAGACGGCGAGACAATCTTGTCGATCTCTTGCACCAGGCCTTTCAACAGTCCGCCATTCTTGTTGCCTATCGGAGGGTGGAGGACATCAGTGGAGATCCCGACGTCCGTGCTCGCGAAAGGAAGCACACTAGGATGGTTCGCCAGGCTTGGAAAGTCTTGGACAAGGTTACTTTCGAGTTTCTCAATCTATGTCCGGGATTTGAGGTTTTACCGTTGTGATCATCTGGATAATGTCTTTGTTTATTTCTTTATAATTGTAAGAACCTTTTGCAATATGAATGGAAAATCTCTCATTTCAGCTTGTCTTGTTTCGCGTACTAAATCTTTTGCACTTGCATGAATGGGTATGTCTCAAACGCTTAATCAGATGCAAATCGGACGTTCTTTCTGTCGCTTTCTCCCTTCTTTTATTATTAGCATGCTACCTTAGTAAACATGTTCGATAGATGATAGAGCGAGCATCCTGTCTTGGCTTCTTCAAGAGGTAGTGATGGCTTAGGAGGCAGGTTCAGATCTGCTGCCTAAGACTTTTCAACTTTATAAGCCGTGAGGGTCTCATAAAGACTTTTCTCCCTACGAGTCGAGAGGATCTCATAGGTGTATTTTCTCCTTAGAGGTCGTGAGGACTCCTAAATGCGTTTTCTCTTGAGAGTCGTAAGGATCTCATAAGTGAATTATCCCTCTTACAAGTCGAGAGGACCCGTAAGCAGTTGTTTCCCTCCTTGTCGAGATTCGACTTTGGAGAGTGTGGCCCATGAATAGTATGCAGGAGTCCATTTTGAACTGACTTGCAGGGCCCGAATGCTTAGGAAACAGGTTTTTTTTAATCCCTGCTGCCTAAGGATTTTCCTCACGAGTCGAGACGAATCGAGCATTTCTCGCAAAGACACTAATTTCCTCACGAGTCGAGACGAATCAAGCATTTCTCGCAAGAATATCCTAACGTCATAGTTAATCTCTGCACTTTACGACAGAGGTCCGTTAAGGTCTGTGGTACTTAGGATTTTGTCTGTCGTACCACCGCGTTGGCTGATGTATTCATGTAGGGTTCCTAGGCACTCTTGTGAGGATTCATAAGGCATCAAACATGCCCGAATAAAATTTTAGACGTGCCGAACAACCCAAAGCCGGGATCTTTGCTAGATTATTAGGGTTTAACATGCAAGTAAACATCTTTACTACTAAGTGTGAGGGATTACAACCTTTGTAGTCCGCTCCTTCGCTTCACAAGCTCCGAGTAGAAGTCCCTTCGCCGCGATCCACGATCTCCCGGACTCAAGAGAGGCTCCATGACTCGAACGATCCATGCTAGCTTGTAGTGTTCCGCTTCTCCGATGATCTACGTCGAAATTGCTATAACTCAAGCTCTCTCACTCTAATGAGGTGAACACCCTAATCTAATGGGCTAGATTAGATGAGGATGATGGAGTAGTATTTATGCTTTCTTTTTATATCATTTTCTCACAAGAACTCATCACAAAAGAAATCACTAGTGAGCTCTTTCAAAAACTCAAGAGAGAAGAAAATGAAGAATAATGAGATAATTCCTTTTGTGATGAATAGTAGATAAGAATATATGATTTCATGGTCAAGGATGAGAGGCTTAACCTATGTAGAGAATAAACTAGAGCTAGGGTTTGGTTAGGTTAAGAATGAGTCATGGATAAGTATCAACCATAATATCTTAACCAAGATAAAAGAAAATCCTTCTAGAATGAACAAGAAGGAGCTAACCCTAATCAAACCCTAATCTCTTTTTATCATCCCTAAACATGTTTCATAATAAATCATATCATGTCACAATAATATATATCACATATATATTATATATTTGCAACAAAAGAAAATAATACAATTAACATATATCGCATATATATATCAATGTATTAATCCGGTGAGAAAATGAAATAATAAAGCGAGCCAATATTAGATACTGTAATACAATATATCATATATATCATTATACATTAAATCATCGAATCAACACTTGATCCGACGATCCGGCTATATCGAATATAACCGACTAATATATCATGTACCGATTCATCGAATCAACACTTGATCCGATGTCCCGGTTCATATCTAAATATCGCGAGAATATAATACGGTATCTCATATCGCATTATCCTCGGTCCTGCACATATCACATATGTGCCTCTACTCTATTTTGCCTGAGCCAAGAAACCTCTGTGTAGGACTCTAAAGAATCGTCAATACGCCGGTAGCAGGTGATGATCATATCAAACACCCACAAGCTGCAAGCGGTCAGCTAAACGTAACAGCCACCCAGGTATTGAGCGATCAGAAGATCAACAAGCTACCCTGTCCGTTCTCCTGTGAATCTAATCAGTAACACTCCCGTATAGTCCGGTCTGTTCGTCTGATATGTCGCATACCAAGTTTAGGGGTGGTATACGTCAGACCCCAGTAACCGATAAGTCATGTCGATGTGAGGCTCATAACAGGTCGAGAAACAACTGGTAACACTTACCAGTATATCTCTATATCAGCCCTGGCCAGGGACTTCCAGCTATAGCCAATCGAACACAGCACAACATCAACTCCCTATACCGAGAGAGACGAATCCCCTCCTATCGCTCATTGCCTCCATGTGATTCAGGACTATACCCAAAAGACACCGTTTTGCACGCCCTCTTGGATGTGGTAAGGTGGAAATCAAAGCACAGTGGGAATCACACAAGACTCTATGACGATCTCGGGTGTACAGACTACCCTGTACCAGTGTCACCGGAGAACTACCATCTGACGTGTGGTATATCACCATCTGGGAGTTCTCGGGGAGTCCGTCCAGTGTACCCAGTCTCCACTGAGCACCCGTACACCATCCTTGATGTCAAACACCGATGGATATGGGATCATCCATCGCCCATCATATGGGTCAAGATGCGTATACGCTAGTCTACTCTGGTGTATCGATGCCCCGTCTCGATATACCCTCGACTAGGAACATTTATAGGATGTACTCATCGACTACCGTGGCCCTACTAGTATGATCTCATCATAATCCATCCCAGTAGTCGAGTATAGATCCTAAGGGCTTTACCAACATGTGAGAGAAAGACAGTAAACCAATATAAGTCAACATGTTAAGATAAAGTGAAACCAAATAGCATACTATCATGACGAGCAATAAAGTCCTGTCTGTATATATCCAAGCATCCATCATAATATACATCATATGTACAACAATGGCCTCTAGTGCATATACATAACTAACAATCTCCCACTTGCACTAAGGCCAGCTGCTGTAGTATCGCATACCTAGCATCCCGAATAATCTCTCAAACTGTATCTGGGGAATGGCCTTCGTGAGTGGATCCGCAGTGTTATCCTTCGTATCTACTCTCCTAACCTCGATCTCCCGGCGATCAACTATCTCCCTGATTAGGTGATACCGCCTCAGAATATGTCTGGACTTCTGATGGGATCTGGGTTCCTTAGCCAAAGCCACAGCTCTATTGTTATCGCAATACAGAGGTATTGGATACTCAATGGATGGAACCACACCAAGTTCACTAATGAACTTCTTCATCCAGACAGCCTCTTTGGCAGCATCGTTGGCAGCGATGTATTCAGCCTCCATCGTCGAGTCTGCAACGGCATCCTGTTTGGAACTCTTCCAACATACCGCCCCTCCATTGAGGGTAAAGACAAATCCCGAGTGCGACTTAGAGTCGTCCTTATCACTTTGGAAGCTGGAATCGGTAAAGGACTCCGCCCGGAGTTCTCCGTTACCATACACCAAGAACATGTCTCTAGTCCTTCGCAAGTACTTGAGAATGTTCTTCACAGCTGTCCAGTGACTCTCTCCAGGATCTGCTTGATACCGACTCACTACACTTAGTGAGTATGCTACATCGGGTCTGGTACATAGCATCGCATACATGATAGAGCCTACTGCCGAAGCATAGGGTATCTCTTGCATGCGAGCTCTCTCCAAATCAGTCTTGGAAGACATCTCTTTGGAGAGAGTGATTCCAGAGATCGTGGGTTGGTTCCCATGCTTGGATTCTTCCATATTAAACCTCTTTAGTATGGTGTCAATGTACCTGGATTGGGACAATCCCAGTATCCGTTTAGATCTATCTCTATAGATCATTATTCCCAATATACAGGAGGCATCACCTAGATCTTTCATTGAGCATCTTTGTGATAAGAAGAGCTTGACTGATTGAAGCATAGGAATATCATTTCCTATCAAGAGTATGTCATTCACGTACAATACGAGGAAGACAACCTTACTCTCTGCTATCTTTTTATAGATACAAGGTTCATCTATATTTTTGATGAAGTCAAACTCTTTGACTACAACATCAAAACAGATGTTCCAACTCCGCGATGCTTGCTTTAACCCATAAATGGATTTAAGCAGTTTGCATACCTTTCCGCTGCTTCCACTATCTACGAAGCCCTCTGGCTGAGTCATGTATACGCACTCTCCTAAATCACCATTTAGAAAGGCGGTCTTAACATCCATTTGCCAGATTTCGTAGTCATGGTATGCAGCAATGGCAAGTAAGATCCGGATGGACTTAAGCATAGCCACTGGAGAAAAGGTTTCGTCATAATCCACACCTGGTCATTGACGAAAACCCTTTGCTACAAGTCTAGCTTTGAAAGTCTCAACTTTTCCATCTACACCAAATTTCTTTTTAAAAATCCACTTGCTCCCAATGGGTTTTACCCCTTCAGGAGCATTTTCTAAAGTCCATACTTTATTGGTGTACATGGATTCCATCTCAGATCGCATTGCATCCAGCCATTTCACAGTGTCACCACTCGTGATGGCCTGCTCGAAACTAGTTGGGTCATCATCTTCCATGATGCAATCCTCGCTTCCACCATCAATGAGAAAACCGTAGTATCTCTCAGGCGGATGAGAAACCGTGCTAGATCGACGGAGAGGCTGGGTTCGTCGGGTACTACTGAATCCTCTGGTTCCACTAAATCTTTAGTTGTAGTTTGTGTTGCTGGAACCTCTTCCAGCTCTACCTCATCGCCACTAATTTCTTTTGTAGGAAATTCCTTTTCTAAAAAGGTGGCATGTTGAGCAACAAACACATTTTGTTGTTCACTGTGGTAGAATAGATATCCATACGAATTGCTTGGATAACCTACAAACTTACAAAGAACTGATCGTGCTTCGAGTTTGTCCGGATATTGCTTTTTAACATAAGCCGGACAACCCCATATCTTAACTCTTTTAAGAGATGGTCTCTTCCCATTCCATATCTCATATGGAGTGGTAGGCACAGATTTAGTTGGAACTCTATTCAATAGGTATATGGCTGTCTCCAGCGCATACCCCCAAAAGGAAATAGGTAACTCAGCTGTACTCATCATAGAGCGCACCATATCTAATAGGGTGCAATTCCTCCGCTCCGATACACCGTTGTGCTGTGGTGTATAAGGAGGAGTAAGCTGAGAGAGAATCCCATTCTTTTTTAGATAATCTATGAATTTATTGCTTAAGTATTCACTTCATCGATCAGATCGAAGAATCTTAATACTTTTGCCCGTTTGGTTCTCTACTTCGTGCTTATATTCTCTGAATTTCTCAAAAGCTTCAGACCTGTGTTTCATCAGGAATACATATCTGAATCTTGAGAGATCGTCAGTGAATGTAATGAAGTAGGAAGAACCGTTCCTGGCATGCGTAGACATGGGACCGCATACATCACTATGTACCAGTCCTAAGAGTTCGGTAACTCTTTCTCCGTGTCCACTAAACGGAGCTTTGGTCATTTTTCCTTTGAGACATGAATGGCAAGTATCATAAGATGATAATTCGAACGGGTTCAAATATCCATCTTTATGTAACTTAGCTAGTCGTGTCGCATTGATATTACCAAGTCTACAATGCCACAAGAAGAATTCGTTCATTTCTGAACTTTTCCTCTTGTGTGTGTTTTGTATATTGAGGATTGTATTCTGATTTAGAATGAATATGCCATTATGTAACGAGCCTGATGCAATCAACTTTTGATCTAGAAATATGTTCATAACATTATCCTTTACTACAAAATTATATCTTTCTTTACTTAATAAAAAAACTGATATAATGTTGCACATCATGTTCGGTATATAATAGCACTCATTTAGAATCAGTGTATTACGACTTGGCAATACAAGGTGATATTCGCCAACTGTTTTGGCTGCAATACTTGCACCGTTTCCTACTTGAACGGAATGATCACCCTTTCCCAGTTCTCTACCTTTTCGTAACCCATGTAACAATTTACATATGTGGGATCCTGATCCGGTATTTAATACCCAGGACGTAGGGTGAACTGAGAAACAGTTCTCAATAACTAACACACCTGAAGAAGATGCATCAACATGCATGTTCTTTTAGGCGGCTTGAGAATCCAGATATTCCCCTATTCCCTGTTCAGTCTTATAACTCTTATAAGAAAGAACGGGTCCAACG
Organism: Agapanthus africanus; assembly: GCA_030015575.1. NCBI lineage: Eukaryota > Viridiplantae > Streptophyta > Magnoliopsida > Asparagales > Amaryllidaceae > Agapanthus > Agapanthus africanus. Next base: position 434,453,630 of record JASDDO010000008.1, on the reverse strand, counting down.
TTCCCCTGCTCAGTATAATAAGCGGGTTCAGTCAATACATCCATATTATTATCTTGATTATGGCCTGACATGGTCGCTACCTGGAGAAAGAGAGAAGAAAACACTTTAGCGTATGCTCTTGCAAGATTAGATTGGTTATTATCTTATCTAATCAGGATGTCTCCCACTGTTTTTATCAAATCTTCCTTCAAACCCTAAAAGGTAAGATTAGCCGGGATTAATTACACCCTACAATTTCGTCAATCTTTCAGCCAGATCAGTGTCGGTACTTGAGGGAGGTTCCCCGTGCTTTCGCACGGACCTAATTAAAGTAAATCTCGTTTTCCTAGAGGCGTAACCTCGTTAACACTTTTCTAGACACCTACTTGATCGGGTAATTGTCCTGTGTAAAACTCTCCAAGGAGTAACTCTTACTCGCAGTGGGTATCGGGATCCAACTATCTCATAGGAGGTATGCAATCTCATTGCAAATTTCAACACTTGAAATTCCCGATAATGCTTTTACCCCTAGCAACTTATGTCCTTGGCTAAGGTCAACAAATCATAAGTGCTAGTCAAGTTCAATCCGTCATTTCCTGATTGAATTAAACCCACCCGTACGACCCTTGGCTAAGGTCAACAAAGTCGCACGACTACCCTAACTCAATCACATCTCATGTTTTAGCAGATAAATACTAATTAGCTACCGTACACCACGCCTTGGCTAAGGTCAACAAACGCAGCACGAATACTAACTAGTCTCTATCTGAAATGACGGAGGGCTACGCAGGTTTTTCAGAAAACCATGAGCGTAATGAACTTGATATCATCGTAGAATCATGTAAAATTTTGAAATGGAGTGTTTTCGAGGCTTTCATCAGTTTTGCTAAAGAGGACACTCCCGGTGAAGGGATCTCGGCTCTTTCCCCATCGAATAACGTGCAGGATATATCATATATACCGCTATGCAAAGCAAAACTCTACAAGCAATCAAAAGGCAAACCAAGAATTGTAGCATCTGCCAGTTTTGCTAAAGAGGTCACTCCCGGTGAAGGGATCTCGACTCTTTCCTCATCGAATAAGGTGCAGGGTATATCACATATACCGCTATGCAAAGCAAAAACTGTAGCTACCCTTTTTATAAAGTTTTGATTCTACAACATCTTTTAGGTTTCTTTTCTTTTTATTAATCTCATTAATAAAATCCCATCAGCTTATGCTTCCTAAGCATCACAGAAGAAACGAAAGCAGTAATATTTATATATCAGCATATATATATATATATATATATATATATATATATATAGTATAAGCATTCATCTCAGGCAGTAATATGATCTCATCACAGAACATTGCAGCAGAAGAACATATATGAAATATTGGATATACTAGGACGTCCGTGTTTTCAATACGAGCCTGTATAAAACACGGATTCCACGGTCGCGATGAATAGCCAAACCCACATCCCTAGACCACTACGAGAGCGGCAAGTAACACTGCCAATTCTAGGGTTAGGAGACCCGGTCTCGACTTCTCGAGATGGCCTCCCACTGGACTCTAGAACCCGGTTACTTGTGCTCCCCTCCTTGGGTCTACCTAATGCGGAAAAGTAAATAATATACAAAGGTAACATCAACCTCATCCCGGAAGTGCCCCAATAAAAGAATATTACATACAAATGAATTTTACATGAATGAAAATAAAAACCCTCATCTCACATAAAACCCCCGGCTATTCAGAACACGACGATCCAATATAACATATCACAGCAACACATAATATCGCATATCATCAACGTAAGTAAGTATGCATACACCAATCGTCGTTGTCGTATAGCAACGAAAACCGGCATTACAACTACATACTACACTTACGGTCACAGAAAAGAAATTATAAAACTACAATATTTGGAATCCACAATCACTTTAGACATCGTAAATCCGAAATATCACATACTTCGCATTTCATGCCTAACTATATGAATTCCACATATTGTATCACATTCAAGATAAATAGACAGTATTAAACTTTCCGATCGAATAATAAAATACCCAAGATTTCCTAAATAGCTCAACACTTGAGCGGAGTTCAAAAGTTCCAGAATACGTCACAGTAGCAACGGTCCAGCCGTAAAAGGGTCAAGCCAACGCCTCACATGTGGCACGCCATACTGCCCCAAACCCGAAGGTTCAAAAGGCAGTTCAAGACAGTCACATAATCGAGTTAAGGTTTGTTGTCTTCTAGAGGGTCCATCACTTCACATGCACGTTTTTCCGAAAGATTTAAACCCGAGAAAAATTCAACACTTGAATGTTTTTCATGCCGGGAAAAATTGAGTTAATGATATCCGTTCGAACATTTTAACAGTTTCTAAATATCCGGAAATAATAACAAATTTAAATATTCCGATCGAATCTACAATTACAAAATAAACCCCAGAATGCTCAACACTTGAGTCAGATTAAAAATACCCAAAAATTATAAAATACAGATACTGATATTACTGTAGAAAAACAAAGACCCAACTCCACATTCCCACCGCGGATCCACGGCCCAAGCACGGTACGGCCGCGGTTCCATGGTGGTATGTACGGATTGGTGACACGTTTTTCACAACAATATTTATATTTACCTGCTGAATTTTTTAGGAATTTTTAATTCTGAAAAATCACAGTTTTTAGAAAAAGTCCAGAGAGGGTTTCAAATCGTCGTATCGGAGTTCATTCGGAGTTTTAACTTCGTAAACACGTCGCCTAATGCTCTAGCTAGGCTCTGATACCAGTGTAGGGTTCCTAGGCACTCTTGTGAGGGTTCATAAGGCATCAAATATGCCCGAATAAAATTTTAGACGTGCCGAACAACCCAAAGCCGGGATCTTTGCTAGATTATTAGGGTTTAACATGCAAGTAAACATCTTTACTACTAAGTGTGAGGGATTACAACTTTTGTAGTCCGCTCCTTCGCTTCACAAGCTCCGAGTAAAAGTCCTTTCGCCGCAATCCACGATCTCCCGGATTCAAGAGAGCCTCCACGACTCGAACGATCCATGCTAGCTTGTAGTGTTCCGCTTTTTCGAATGATCTACGTCGAAGTTGCTATAACTCAAGCTCTTTCACTCTAATGAGGTAAACACCCTAATCTAATGGGCTAGATTAGATGAGGATGATGGAGTAGTATTTATGCTTTCTTTTTATATCATTTTCTCACAAGAACTCATCACAAAAGAAATCACTATTGAGCTCTTTCAAAAACTCAAGAGAGAAGAAAATGAAGAATAATGAGATAATTCCTTTTTTGATGAATAGTAGATAAGAATATATGATTTATTATGGAACCATGGTCAAGGATGAGAGGCTTAACCTATGTAGAGAATAAACTAGAGCTAGGGTTTGGTTAGGTTAAGAATGAGTCATGGATAAGTATCAACCATAATATATTAACCAAGACAAAAGAAAATCCTTCTAGAATGAACAAGAAGGAGCTAACCCTAATCAAACCCTAATCTCTTTTTATCATCCCTAAACATGTTTCATAATAAATCATATCATGTCACAATAATATATATCACATATATATTATATATTTGCAACAAAAGAAAATAATACAATTAACATATATCGCATATATATCAATGTATTAATCCGGTGAGAAAATGAAATAATAAAGCGAGCCAATATTAGATAATGTAATACAATATATCATATATATCATTATACATTAAATCATCGAATAAACACTTGATCCGACGATCCGGCTATATCGAATATAACCGACTAATATATCATGTACCGATTCATCGAATCAACACTTGATCCGATATCCCGGTTCATATCTAAATATCGCGAGAATATAATACGGTATCTCATATCGCATTATCCTCGGTCCTGCACATATCACATATGTGCCTCTACTCCGTTTTGCCTGAGCCAAGAAACCTCTGTATAGGACTCTAAAGAATAGTCAATACGCCGGTAGCAGGTGATGATCATATCAAACACCCACAAACTGCAAGCAGTCAGCTAAACGTAACAGCCACCCAGGTATTGAGCGATCAGAAGATCAACAACCTACCCTGTCCGTTCTCCTGTGAATCCAATCAGTAACACTCCCGTATAGTCCGGTCTATTCGTCTGATATGTCGCATATCAAGTCTAGGGGTGGTATACGTCAGACCCCAGTAACCGATAAGTCGTGTCGATGTGAGGCTCTTAACAGGTCGAGAAACTACGTTACCAGTATATCTCTATATCAGCCCTGGCCAGGGACTTCCAATTATAGCCAATCGAACACAGCACAACATCAACTCCCTATACCGGGAGAGACGAATCCCCTCCTATCGCTCATTACCTCCGTGTGATTCGGGACTATACCCAAAAGCCACCGTTTTGCATGCCCTCTTGGACGTGGTAAGGTGGAAATCAAAGCACAGTGGGAATCACATAAGACTCTATAACGATCTCGGGTCTACAGACTACCCTGTACCAGTGTCACCGGAGAACTGCCATCTGACGTGTGGTATATCACCATCTGGGAGTTCTCGGCGAGTCCGTCCAGTGTACCCAGTCTCCACTGAGCACCCGTACACCATCCTTGATGTCAAACACCGATGGATATGGGATCATCCATCGCCCATCATATGGGTTAAGATGCGTATACGCTAGTCTACTCTGGTGTATCGATGCCCCGTCTGGATATACCCTCGACTAGGAACATTTATAGGATCTACTCATCGACTACCCTGGCCCTACTAGTATGATCTCATCATAATCCCAGTAGTCGAGTACAGATCCTAAGGGCTTTACCAACATGTGAGAGAAAGACAGTATACCAATACAAGTCAACATGTTAAGATAAAGTGAAACCAAATAGCATACTATCATGACGAGCAAGAAAGTCCTGTCTGTATATATCCAAGCATCCATCATAATATACATCATATGTACAACAATGGCCTCTAGGGTATATATATAACTAACAATTCCTCGATAGGCAATCTTGCTGTTCGAGTAGCCTTGCGATTGTCGTGTCTCTGATCCCTTCGGGGGCTGGACAAGATGTCTTCAAGTAATCTTCCAAGTAATATTACCGTCGAAAGAGCAAGCGTAGGGATATTCCATGTCACTTTTTACTTTAGGTTAGGCTCATTTTGGAGAGCCCCGATGAGTCATAACCACTCCGCGCTGGTGTGGGATGATCTCCGATAGTCTTTCAGACTTTATATGACTTGCCGTCAAGACCCTGAAGTTAGGAATTTGTCCTTTGCTTCGTTTGCTGGCATTACGTCCTCTATATCGAGACGAATGTCGCGGTTGTCTCTAGGTTGTTGGTGAACCGTCGAGGTTGGGAACTAGGGACTTTGCCGTGGTTCCGCTGTTTGATTGTCGCGTCTGAATCCTCTTAGAGGAAGAACGCTGGGGTGACATCTCGTCTGCTGTATTGAGATGAACGTTGAGGTGGTGACCGCTCCGCACTGGTGCAAGATGATCTTCGATTGTCTTTCAGGCTTTATATAACTTGCCGTGAAGACCCTGAAGCTAGGAATTTGGCCTTCGCTTCGTTTGCTGGCATTACGTCCTCTATATCGAGACGAATGCCGCGGTTGTCTCTAGGTTGTTGGTGAACCGTCGAGGTTTGGAACTAGGGACTTTGCCGTGGCTCCGCTGTTTGATTGTCGCGTCTGAATTTTGTTGGAGGAAGAACGCTGGGGTGACATCTCGTCTGCTGTATCGAGACGAACGTCGAGGTGGTTCCCAGGTTGCCTGTGAACCATTAGGACCTGGAACTAGGGACTTTGTCGTGGCTCCGCTTTACTGACCATGGGGTCTTTTGTTGACGTTGCATTTACATCCTACTGGACTGCGAAGGAACGCCGTTATTGACATCTCGTCTGCTGTATCGAGACGAATTTTGAGGTGAAGCTGGGATTTTGCCATCGCTTCGCCTTGTTTCGACTGTGAGGTCTTTTGTTGACGTTGTATCCGTATCCTGCTGGACTGCGAAGGAACGCCGTTGGTGATCTCTAAGTTGTCGATATCAATGTCGAGACCCTGAACCTAGGGATCTTCCTTCGCTTCGTTTGTTGACATTGTGTCTGCAATATTGCAACAAATGTCGAGATTGTCTCTAGGTTGTCCATGAACCGTCGAGATTTGGCTTCGCTTTCTGGTGGAGCCTGTTGGGAAGGTATGGTTCTCTCTTTGTTTGTGCCCCTGGATTGTATACAGGGATTGATGTGATCTTACGTGTAGGGCAAAAGTTTCATTCATTTTTTTTTGTATTATTATTTTATTTCCGTGATGCTCTATCATTTCAGCTTTATATCGCGAAGGTCGCGATTGCCCAATCTTTTCGGCTATTTTTCGCGATGCCCAATCATTTCGGCTATCTATTTTATTTTCACTCGCTGCTTTTTATTGCGAGTTGCCCCATCATTTCGGCTACTTCATATGCATTTTTAGCTCGCTGATTTTTATCGAGAGTGTAGAACTTGGAATCTGGTGCCAATCTCAGCATCAGTATCGCTACAACTGGAATATTGCCAGGAGCGAATCATCATTTGCCATGAAAGGACTCGGAATTTGATATCGGTTTAGGCATCAGCATCGCTACAACTGGGATATTGCCAGGAGCGAATCATCATTTGCCTCTGTCGATGTTGAACAAAGGTGGCTTAGCGAACAGGGTTAGGATCCCGTCGACTAAGGCTTTTGACTTCATGAGCCGTAAGGGTCTCACAAAAGTATTTCTCCCTACAAGTCGTGAGGATCTCGTAGGTGTGTTTTCTCCTTAGGGATCGTGAGGATTCCTAAGTGTATGTTCCCCCGTAAGTCATAAGGATCTTACAAAAGGGTTTTCTCCTTATAAGTCGAAAGGACTTATAAGGGTTGTTCACCATAAGGACATATCCCTAGCCACGGGTGGGACTTGGTCAGGGAAATGTTTATTCGCGCCCATGGATTGTATACAAGGGTCAGTATTGAGCCACTTGTAGGGCAATATCGAAGGTTGTGGGAGTTTTTTAAGAACAGGTTCATGTCTCTGTAACTTAAGACTTTCAAATCTTATGAGCCGTGAGGGTTCCATAAGAGAGTTCTCCTTACGAGTCGTGAGGATCTCGCAAGTGTATTTTCTCCTTAGGAATCGTGGGGATCCCTAAGTGTGTTGCTCCCTTGTGAGTCGTAAGGATCTCACGCGGGTGGTTTCTCCTTACAAGGTCGAGAGGACCCTGTAAGTGTCCTTTAACGAGGTTGTGTCCTTTCGGATTTTCACAAACACTCATCGGTAGCCCTGCTGTTTTTACTCACGAAGCCCTTTCGGGTTTTCATCCGTGCCCATTTTGCTTATGGACATACCGTCTTTTTTTTTTATTCTTTTTATTCTTTTTTCTAACGAGATCGCGCCCTTTCGGGTTTTCACGAACACTCGTCGGTAGCCCTGCTGTTTTTACTCACGGAGCCCTTTCGGGTTTTCATCCGTGCCCATTTCGCTTTTGGACATACCGTCTTTATTATTATTTTTTAATTTTTTTATTCCTTTTTTTAATCTCGTCAGCCTAAGGATGCTGCGGTAGTAGTTTAAAGACGTTTTGGTCGTCAGCTAGTTTTAGGACGTAGTGGTCCGTCATTAGTTTAAGGACGTTTCGGTCCGTTGGACAGCTACTACTTATAGTGTTTTGGGCTTGGGAAGACAGAGCACGGACATAGTCGTCGTCATCTATCATTGAACTAAGCCGTAACTCATTAGGCGTAGTATTTCTTCAGGAAGCGACCGTTTATGGGCCTGAAAGGTCTTTCACCGTGCATATCCAAGAGTAGATAGGCTCCACCCTGGTAGACCTTGTCTATGATGTACGGTCCTTCATAGTTCGGCTCGAATTTCCCCGCTTGGCGCGATTGGGGATCATAGGTCTTTTGACCACTAGCACGAGTTCGCCTTGGCGGAATGTCCTCGGCCTGGTCAATCTTTCATATGAGCGCGTCATCTTTGCTTTATTAGCCTCCAGTTTTTGTTGCACTATGAGCCGGGTTTCATCAAGGGCATCAAGCTCTTCAAGCCGAAGGTGAGCATTTTCTTCGTCTGTCAGCTCGTAGTGGACTGCCACTCGTAGAGAGGGTAACTCTATTTCTAGGGGAAGTACTGCTTCCGTACCAAATACCAACGCGTACGGCGTTGTGTTCGTGGCTGTCTTAAACGTAGTTCGATACGCCCAGAGAGCTTCTTGCAGTCTCTCATGCCAGTCCTTCTTATTTCGGGACACCGTCTTCTTCACGATCTTCGTCAAGGTCTTGTTGAAAGCCTCAGTCAGACCGTTAGCTCGGGGATTATAAACTGAGGAATATCTCCAGTCTATGTTGTGCTGTTGCACGAAGTGGCTGATCTTGTGGCTTCTGTAGGCTGGCCCATTATCGAAGATGATCCGCTGCGGAGTTCCAAACCGATAAATGACATGCGTCTTGAAGAAATGGAGGATATTCTCCGTCTTCACTTCCCTCGGTGGTATTTCTTCTGCCCATTTGGAGAAGTAGTCAGTCATTGCCAAGATGAATCGATGTCCCCTGGACGATACTGGTTCGATAGGGCCAATTACGTCAGTTCCCCACATTTCCAACGGCCAGCTAGCCACTGTCGGATGTAAAGGATTTGGGTGCTGATGGATAAAGTCCCTATGAATCTGGCATGAGTAGCATTGCTTCGCATATTCGAGGCAGTCCTGAATCATCGTGGGCCAATAGTAGTCCATCCGTTTAATCTTCAACTTCATCTTTGGGCCTGCTTGGTGAGAACCGCAGAGTCTGTCGTGAACTTCCTGAACGACTCTTTTCGCTTCTTCAGATCCTAGACATCTCAACCACAGAGAATCAAACGAAATCTTGTACAGACTATCATTGACGAAGGCGAAAGACAGAGCTCGTTTCATAAGCTGATGTCTTGAGGACGCATATTCAGGTGTTCGACGGGATTTGAAGTAGTCTATAAAGACTTCTCTCCAATCCTCAGCCTTTTCCTGGTCTTTTATTTGCATAGCCATTTGCTCAGTCACTCCCTTTCCTTCGGATGATTCCGGAGATATTTCTGCTGGGGCAAGCACCCGACGGCTTTGTACCACGATTCTTATGTCATCGAGGTTCTCGTCGGACAGTTCTTTAGCGAGCTTAGCTAGTGGATCTGCTTTGCTATTTTCCGCACGTGGTATACTTTCCAGCATGTAGGAGGAGATTTGAGTCAGCAATTGCTGTATTCTCTCGCCATATTTCACCAGTTCGGGTTTGCATGTTTGGTAGTCGCCATTTACTTGATTGACGACTAGTTGAGAATCTCCGTATATGAGGAGGTTTTCAATTCCCATGTCGATGGCGATCTCGAGTCCTACTATCAAAGCTTCGTATTCGGCTTCATTGTTCGTCCTCGGCTCTGTTAAAGGGAAAGCAAAGCGCATTATCCCTCCTTGTGGAGTTACGAAGATGAGGCCTACCCCCGATTTGATTAAAGGGGTACTTTGTTTGCGCTTCTTCATGGAAGACGCTCCATCAAAATAAAGTTCCCATCGGGTATCACTACCGTCCATCGCATCAAACGCATGTGTTTCCCCCAATCAGAGCAAAGCTCTGCTGGAAATTCAAAATTCAAATTTTTAAGCAACGCTTCAAATCTCGGGCGCAACGCGCCACATGTCAGGCGCTGATACGTCAGCACAACGCCCAAGAAGGCGCGCCCAATCAGAGCTAAGCTCTATTTTAAGCAAAATTAAAGGAAATAACGCTTCAGTTGCGCAAGCACTGCGCTGCGCGACACGTGTCACCGCAGTTGCGCTAGCGCAGTTGCGCTGCGCTTTGCGCTGCGCGACACGTGTCAGCGCAGATGCGCTGCGCTTTGCGCCGTGCGACAGGTGTCAGCGCAGATGCGCTAGCGCAGTTGCGCTACGCTTTGCGCTGTGCGACACGTGTCACGCGCTAGGGCATTTGCGCCAAACAGAATTAAGATTCTAAAGAAATCTTTTCTGTTCTTGTTAAAACAAGAAGATTTTCTTCTGCAAAACAGAGGCCTTTGGATCAAAGATCCAACGGTGGGGAAAATTCCCCAAATCACTCAGAGAAAGACCTCTTTAACAAATTTAACTAATTTATGGGCTCTATAAAAAGGAACCTAGAGCTCAATTCAAAGGCATCAACACTTTTGAGAAATCAAGAGCTCCAAACAGAGAGAACTCTAAAAAAGTTTCAAGAAAAAGGTTATAAAAAAAACCTTCACATATTAGAAGAAATTTCTTCTAAATAGATCATTGATCTAAAAGCAAGATCAATGATCTTCACATAATAAATAGTGCTTTGCACTCTTGTGAACCTCTGGTTCCTGAAATAAAAAAAAGAAAAACTTGTTTTTCTTTGATCTAAATTAGATCAAGGAAACAAATAGTGTTTTGCACTTCTTTCATGAACCATTGGTTCTTGAATCTAAAAGATTCCTAAAATGATAGTGCTTTGCACTTGCAAACTGCGCTGTTGCGCTCTTGGGAGAGCGCCACGTGTCAGCATCTGAACTACTTGCGCTATGCGCCTTGAGATAGAGCTTTACTCTCTGTAATTGGCGCAACTCATCAGAGTGCGCCTCGTGTCAGTAGCGCAGCGCACTAGCGCAGCGTACTGCGCTTGCGCGACACGTGTCAACACTACAAGCGCTTGCGCTCTCTGATTGGCGTAAAGCGCCTGAAAATGCAATGCATTTCCTAAAGGGCCAGGCCCAAATCAAAAAGTCCAAGCAGGCCTAATTGATGCTCTGCATCATTTATAGATGGGCAGAGCCCAAACAAAATAATAAAAATGCTATGCATCATTTACAAATGGGCAGAGCCCAAAACAAATTGATGCTCTGCATCTTTTATGGGCAGAGCCCAAATAAAAATGCAATGCAAAAGCAAATAAAATGTTGAACATTTTCAACTGGACTTAGCCCAATTTCGGCCGTAAGTCCTCAAATTAAATTGACTGAGCAAGATTGCTCTCTTAGCCAAATCTACCTCCGGTTCGAGGGTACATCTCCGAACTTCTTTGACACTTCTCGTTATAATCCTTCAACGACGTCAGAGAGGCGACGGGTCCCAACGACCACACATGAATATGGACCGCGGGGTCCCTAAACTCGTGGACCGAAACTTCCTTAAACTAATATTAGACCGAAATGTCCTTAAACTAATGATGGACCACTACGTCCTTAAACTGGCGATGAACCGAAATGTCCTTAAACTAATATTAGACCGAAATGTCCTTAAATTAATGATGGACCACTACGTCCTTAAACTGGCGATGGACCAAAACGTCCTTAAACTAATATTGGACCGAAATGTCCTTAAACTAATGATGGACCACTACGTCCTTAAACTGGCAATGGACCGAAATGTCCTTAAACTAATAATGGACCACCACGTCCCTAAACTGGAATATGGACCACCACGTCCCTAAACTGGAGCAATAGAGCCCCCAAATGCTCTTTTGCCGGATCTAAACGGTCCCGTTTAAGTTGATCTTAGCCCCAAATACGGCTAACGTATCCTTAAACATTTAAATGGACTATAAAACTTTAAATCGATTTTGGTTCGCGGGTACATCTCTGAACTCCTCGGACACCTATCGTTGTAATCCTTCAACGACGTCAGAGAGGTGATGAGTCCTGACGGCCATATATTAAACAGATCACCACAATTAAGTTGATCTTGGTCTCAAACAGGACTAACGTATCCTTAACGAACGTTTAAGTTGATCTTAGCCCCAAATACGGCTAACGTATCCTTAAATGAAAAACATCCAACCCAAATCTAACTAAATACGGATTTGGACTAATCCACGTCCTCCGGGCGACGGCATTACTCAGTCTCCGTATACAATCCACGGGCAACCACAAACAAAACAAACACACACGACACGAAGTGAAATTCTAGAGAAGAAGAAAGTTGTTACCGCGATGCGGTAGCGTAATTAACTGCAGGAGCTTGCGCCTGCAGGGAAGAGAGTCCCCACAATCAAAAACCCCTCAAGCGAGGGGGAATCTGACAAAGTCTGCTACATCGGCCGCATCCGTCTAAACCTCCGATACACGGTGCCATAAATCAACTTGGCATTTTCGGAGAAGTAGACGGATAAAACCATATAGCATCTACCCCAAATCTCAGGTCCAGACGTCCTCGCGTCGCGGCCGCCGTTCGGAGGGGAACAGATTCTGGCACGCCCGGTGGGACCTTTTCCTCTTTCCACTCCGCACTTCGTGTGTCGTCTTCGCGAACCAATCGCGGTTTGTTAAATGGTTGCCTTCGGATTTTCAAGTTACTAAGATTTGGTCTTTTGCCTGGCGCAGAAATCAAGCATCGATGGCCTCTACCTGTTCGAAGTGCTCCAACTGCAGCTGCAGCTCGCGTCCGGCCTCAACTGGGGACATAAGTTACGGGCCCCAAGCGGCCTATCTGTTCACCATGCCCGTGGAGCAGATTACTCAAGCCACCACGGGGTTGTTTTTCGGAACCATGCTTCCGCCAACAAGCTTTAGCACCCCCGTGCCCGTACAAGAAGCTCCTAAGAAGTCGGTCTTCGATCGACTTTCAGTTACTGCGGCCCCTCTCAACGGGTCGCCCAACACCAGTGCCTCGGTCTTCTCCAGACTGGGCCAAAACTCCTGCAGGCCCACAATGAAGCTTGCAGTCCCAGGAAAGGTTATTCCAAAAAGAATAGCCAAACCTGCTCCTGAAGTCGTCAAGGCGGCTTCTCCAGCTAAGAGATCGGTCTTTACAAGATTGACCGTCCCAACCCCCACTCCTGCTCCTGCTGATCAAAAGACATCAGTCTTCAATAGGCTGACGCCGGCAACAGCCCCATACCTGAACAGGGGGTAAGAAGAGGCTGTTTCTATCTCTGAACCAATACCGACGACTCGTCGCGCCCAACGACGCCACTGGCGCCGAATAAGGAAGACTGGGGGCAACTCCCCTTCCGGGATAACTCCACCAGCACCAACGGTGGAAGTTAATGCTGCTATTCCAACTGGGAACAGCTTTGAGCTACTGAATAGGGTACGCAGGAACTCGCCAACTGTAGTGCTCAAGAGATCTCCTCCACCGGTAGAGACTGCTGTGGAAACAGAAAAGCCGGAACAGCCTCCTCAATCACTGTCCTCCAGGATCTATAGGACATGGCGACGAGTCCGAGAATCTGTCATTGATCCTAACTTCTCTCGCCAGCACAAGAAGTCGAAAGATCGGCAGGAAGAAAATTCCCTGGTGAAGCAATGAAAGGTGACGGCCGCTTGGGTGCCCAAAGCAACGCCCCCTCAACTTCTACGGCCCATAAAAGAAGAAGGCCGGAGAAAGTGCCGACGCCGATGACGAATATCAAAGGTGGTGAACCCAAATGCCCTAAGTCAGGGGACATTGTAGTTCATACCGTCTATGTGGCATCTGGTAAAGAGGACAGTCGCATATTTACGGGTCATCGACCGCTTACGCGATCAGTGACCAAGGCGCAGGAGCAGCAGTAGAAGCTCCAAGAGATGATGAACGCTATGGCCGCACTTACAGGGCTAAAAGAAAACCCTAAAACGTCCTCGGATGAACGCCAAGAGAAAGAAACCGACGCCGAGTTCCTTCGTCGGATAATGGAGAAGAAGGACAAAGAGGCTGCTGAACAAGCAGCCAACATACAGCGTATGGGCCTCCTCTTCCAAGACATGATAGGGATGATGATACAGCAAGATCCTCCGGCTGAAGAGCCCCCAATCGTCCTTGGAGACGATAGGGGAGAGACATCAAATCCTCAACCAGCTCTGTCCACGGCTAAAGAAGATACAATCGCTAAAGCCGATTTGGACGAGTACATAGCCCAACAAATACGGGTTCATCATGCGACTGAAGCAGCTAGCCAGATCGTAAAAACGGGACGGCCATATCCAAGTTGGTACGACCAAATCAAGTACCCACTAGGTTATACAATTCCCAAGTTCCATGTCTACAAGGGGACTGGCAATCCTCACCAGCATGTCGCCCAGTTCAGGGCGCTTTGCTGTAACACCGGCGGTGATGACAAGCTGTTGCTTCGCCAGTTTGTTGGAAGTTTATCAGATACGGCGTTCGAGTGGTATTCTGAGCTCCCGAATGACTCTATCAAAACCTTCGTGGAGATGGAGCTGTTGTTTACTCAGCGTTTTGCAAGCGCCAGTGAACGCACCCCGATGACGGCACTGATTAACGCCAGGGTAAAGCCAGGCGAGACATGGGTCCAATATGCTATACGGTGGCGAAACTTATGGTCGAAGTGGGAGCAGCGCATTGAAGAAGCTCCCGCAGTGGGTATGTTTGTGGGAACCCTTGATCCGCAAGCAACCATCTCGCAATTTATGATGTTTTTCAAGCCGACTACCTTCCAGGCCTTGATTGACAAACTAGCGCAAATAGATCAGATGGGACATAAACCCCCTCTTCCAAAGCCGGACTCCCGAAATGACAAGAGGAAGGGAAAAGCGATCGTTGTCGCTAATGCTCAACAACAACCGAGCGACTCGAAGCCAGTTGCTCGTCAAAATAATATGCGTCCGTACGTGGCCCTTGAGGAGAGGCTAGGACGTTCTTACTCCTTTCCGCGCGATAAAGCGAGGAGATTATTCGAGCTGGCGTTACGCAACCGACTCATAAATCTGCCGGATCCAAAACGTTCGTTGCAACCAAGTGATGTCAATGAGCCCAACTACTGTCCTTATCATCGAATACTGGGCCATCCGATCGAAGATTGCTACGTTTTCAAAAATTGGCTTGAAAACCAGTACCGACAGGGAAAATTCGCGTTATCGGACAAATGGAAGGTGAATCCCCCACAGCCCCACACATCTAAGGGGACGAATACGCCGGGGGCAACATGCTCCGTCGTTGAAGAAGCTCCTTGGGAGGTTGTATTATCAACCAAGACAAAGAGGATGCTAAACGATCTTCAGACATACCCAGCAATTAGGTGGAAAAACCCGTTGGAACCGAAGGTCATTGAGGGGATGTTGAAGCCACGTCCAATTCCAATGACCGATGGAGGTGGCTCAAGCATTCATAGCCAGCCGTTGAAATCTTCAAAGAAGAAGAAAAAGAAGTCAAAGAAGCCCGTGAAGCCTGGCAACAAGTGCACGGACTTGCAAAAACAAATTGACGTGCTGGAGGAATACAACCAGAAGGCACGGACGCCCATTACATTCCAAGAATTCCTCAATCACGTCTTTCAAGAGGAAGATGAGGGAGAAAGTTCATCTGATGATTCTGAAGAATGCGTGGCGAGATGTCATATGATTTCCCACTCGTTCATGGACGATGAGGAGATTCCTTGTACTGAAAAACTGGGGGCAGATCCTGAACCAAAAATTTCGGGGCCGTCGGATGAAGTAATTGACGCATTCCTTAATGAAGCTCTCTTAAAAAGTAAAGCTGATCGGGAGCGTGAGGCAGTCATATTTGAAAGGGCCAAGCGCCAGCGACTTGATGAAAGAGCTGAGACGACCCCGCTGGAGCAAAATGCCTCCAACATCGACAAAAGCCAATTCAAGATGAGGAAAAGGTTTGCTAAGGCCATATCAATGGGCATGAAGCTACCATCCTCCGAAGGAAAAATTACTGGTGAAATAGAAATGCACCCCTCCTATTGCTTATATCATCAGAAGGTTTCGCACCCCACTCAAGAGTGCAAAGCTTTCGATAAATGGTGGCAAGGATACGTTGCTCATAGACAACGCTTCAAGCAGGAAAAGCGCAAAACTCGTTGGGAGCGAAGAAATACGACCAAAGGGCTTAAAAAAACTACTGGCGATTGTTGCATGGTTAACACCGGCAGGTCACAAGTGCCCACATTCGGGAGCGATTCTGATGAAGAGCTGGAACTTGCCCCTCTCTTTAAAGAGTCCACCTCGGCAAAAGAAGAAGAGCCGAAGGTCTGCGAAAATATTCGGCTACGTAATCGTACGCTTCCCGAAAAGAATCTCGGACCCTCGAACAGAAAAGATAAAGGGAAGGAAAAGTTCTCTGAAGATATCGACTAAGATGACCAAGTTGTGGAGGAGCTAAGTGCCAAGGACCCGCCGAAAAGAAATAAGGTGGATTACAACGTCTTAGCGCATCTGAGGAAACTACCCTCGCAGCTCAGCATTCTTGACACCCTTTTGTTATCAAAGGAGGCGAGAGATTCGTTAATCAAGGCACTACAGGACCCGGAGCAGTTCCAAGCTTTCCTGGCCGAAGAAAAGATGAAGGATGAACTGGAAGAAGTGCACACGGCAGATGCCACTTTTGGCGATGAAGACCTTCTCCTTAGGACGTGTGAACACAATTGCCCCCTCTATGTCTCAGGATACTGCCATGATATAAAGATAGGCAAAATCCTGATTGATAACGGGTCGTCTGTTAACCTACTCAATGTGCGGGTGTTAAAGGAAATCTGCATGAGCGTCCAACACCTTGCTCGGGACAAGATCACCATCTCCGGGTTCGACTCCCAATCATCAAAGACTCTTGGATCTGTGATACTGACGCTACGCTTCGGACTGCTCGTCACGGACATTAAATTCCACATCATAGATGCCAAGACATGCTACAACGCTCTGCTCGGCCGACCATGGTTACACGAGTACAACATCATCCCTTCTACACAGCATCAGTGTATGAAATATTTTAGGGATGGTCTCGAGTATACCGTGACGGGAGAATTGAATCCGTTTTCCGTGAACGAAGTTCGCAAATATGAAGATGCCAAATACTTCTTGCCGAATTTTGAAGACACGGAAAGGTGTCACAAGCTGAAGAATAAAACTAACGCTACCATTCCTGTCTTCGGCAGTGATACCGAGGAGGAAGAGGAGATAGTTTATTCGGGTCCTCCCCAATACACCAAGCCGGGACCATCCGCTCCTGCGTTGATTTTTGGTAGTGATTCGGAGGATGAGGTCCATGCTGTATTCTCTGCTCGACCTTCAATACGGGCTTCCGCTGACGGAGAGCAAAGTCTATAAGTCGCTATGGTGCCGCTTGAACACCATAAAGAATTGGATGCACTCGATATTTACAATGTAGAAGAGCTGCAAACGTTCTATATCCCTCCCAGGTGAGAAGGCGAGAAGGCAATTCTATTTTACCGTTCTGAAGAAAATAAAGTGGAGAAAGAAATCTGGCACGGGGCAGATCCTACGCTGGACAGACTTCAACCCATCCGTCTACCCAGATATTATACAGAAGGCTTGAAGAAGTTGTTGAAGCGCCAAGGGATACCCTTCAAACAGACTGTTAGAAAGGCTAAATTCTATGACAGGGTCTGGAACGTTCCTGGGACTCAACGCAAGCTGCCTAATGGGAAAATGGAAACGATCGGGCTCGGATACATTCGCTTCAAGAAACGAGAGCTGCTCCGCGACTGTTACGTCGTGCACGACTTCAATGAAGAAGCAGATGCGCAACGGGAGGACACTAATCCTGAACCAGTAAAAGTTCCTGATGCAAAAGTGCCCGGTCCGTCGTTTGAAGAACAAATGGACATGCTTATAAGGGAAGCTGGTCAAAAGGTCCGAGATGATCACAATCGCGAAATGGCCATCTATGAGAAAGCCAAAACGCGACGCCTCCTTCAACAGGCCGTCAAAAATGAAAGTGTCACTCCGTGTCAACCTGTTATGAAGAAGGCTCGACGCAGAAGCAGAAACAAGTCGAAAGGCCAAAAAGGAGCACAACAGCAACAAAGCGGGGCTAAGAAGCCACGCAAGCGGGAGTCGAGCGTTATTGATCTATCCCTCATGAAGAAAATGGGTCGAGCGTACTCATTTCCTCGGGACAAGACGAAGAAGATACTTGATCTTGCTCTAAAACATTAAATGCTTACACTGCCGGAGTCCAAGAACCCCGAGCAAGCAGGCGAAGCCTCTGACCCAAATTATTGCTCTTACCATCGAGTAATAGGGCATCCTCTTGAAAATTGCTTCACCTTCAAGAATTGGGTTGAAGATCAGTATCAGCTTGGCAAATTCACTCTGTCTGACAACTGGAGGGTAACACCGCACCAAAAGCATGAACCCAAAGCCACGAGAACAGAACCAACTCCACATTATGACTGGAAGCGGATTCGCACTTGTCACATGATAACAATATTAAAAGAAGGGCCCGAGAACATGGACAACCTTCCCTGGTGCTTCGAAAACAGCAATGATGAGGTGATCTCAGAATTTCCGCCAGCTCCGAAAGAACTGGAGGATGGAATACATACCATCGCAGATAACCTCAAGAAAATTGAGTTGGGGACGCTAAACGACCCACGACCGACATTTGTCAGCGAGCTGCTATCTGAAGAAAGGGTGGCTGCGTTAAAAGACGTTCTTGTAAAGTATAGAGATTGCTTCGCATGGAACTATTCCGAAATGCCGGGACTTGATCCAGAAGTTGATGTGCACAAATTGGCGATATCCCCGGACGTCAAGCCAATCAAACAGGCACCAAGAAGAATGCGGCTCGAGCTTGAAATCAGTATCAACGCCGAGGTCAAGAAGTTGATCGACTCTGGCTTCATTCAGGAAGTTCAATACCCTGAATGGATCGCCAACATCGTCCCGGTGATGAAAAAATGGGACGGTGCACATATGCGTGGACTTTCGGGAACTCAACAAAGCCTGCCCGAAGGATGATTTCCCGGTGCCAGTCACCGAATTGATGATAGACAATACGTCCACTCATGAGGTTTTCTCCTTCATGGACGGCTCATCAGGGTATAATCAGATAAAGATGCATCCTGAAGACCAGAAGCATACCGCTTTCCGGACCCCTTTGGGAATATTCTGTTATAAAGTGATGCCCTTCGGATTAAAGAACGCCAGTGCCACTTACCAAAAGGCCATGACGAAGATCTTCGATGACCTTATACATGAAATCATCGAGTGCTATATCGACGACCTCGTGGTTAAGAGCAAATCATACGAGGAATATCTCGAGCATCTAAACACTGTATTTCAACGCCTTCGACAATACAACTTGAAGATGAACCCTCTCAAGTGTGCATTCGGAGTTTCCTCGGGCAAATTCCTGGGATTCATCGTCCGACACCGGGGTATCGAAATAGATCCGTCCAAGATCAAGGCGATCATGAAAATGCCTCCGCCAAGGACTCTCAAACAGTTGCGGTCTCTCCAAGGAAAGCTCGCATATATTCGACGATTTATAGCCAACCTCTCTGGCAAGTGCCGCCCTTACAGTCACCTGATGAAGAAGGGAACTCCATTCGTCTGGGATCAAAAATGCCAAGGCGCGCTGGACGAAATTAAACAGTACCTGCAGAACCCGCCAGTGTTGGCTGCTCCGGTTAAGGGAAAACCTCTCATTCTTTATACAACCGCCCTCGAAGGTTCCTTAGGCGCATTATGGGCGCAAGAGAATGACCAAGGGAAAGAAAGAGCTCTCTATTACTTGAGTCGAGTTCTTCTGGGGGCAGAAAGCAACTACTCTCCCATTGAAAAACACTGCCTGGCGTTGATCTTCGTGATAACAAAGCTCAGGCACTATGCATTAGCGCATGAGGTCCGTCTCATTTTGAAGGTCGACCCTCTTAAATATTTGATGTCGAAGGCTATATTGACAGGTCGACTCGCTAAATGGGCTCTGCTCTTGATGGAGTTCTCGATAACGTATCAATCCCTCAAGGCAGTCAAAGGCCAGGCTATCGCCGACTTCCTCGCTGAGCATCCGATACCCGCCGATTCTCCTTTAAATTTCGATCTTCCAGACGAACATGTTGTTCCCCTCCAAATGGCGGCACACAGGACTGCGATGTCCTGACGCTGAGATTCGGGGAAGATACTATTTGGTTTTATCCGTCCACCTCTCCGAAGATGCCAAGTTGATTTATGGCACCGTGTATCGGAGGTTTAGACGGATACGGCCGATGTAGCAGACTTCGTCATATTCCCCCTCGCTTGAGGGGTTTTTGATTGTGGGGACGCTCTTCCCTGCAGGCGCAAGCCCCTGCAGTTAATTACGCTACCGCATCACAGTAACAACTTTCTCCTTCTCCAGAATTTCACTTCGTGTCGTGTGTGTTTGTTTTGTTTGTGGTTGCCCGTGGATTGTATACGGAGACTGAGTAATGCCGTCGCCCGTAGGACGTGGATTAGTCCAAATCCGTATTTACTTAGATTTAGGTTTGGTGTTTTGAGTTTAAGGATGCATTAGTCGCGTTGCGGCTAAGATCAACTTAAACGTTCGTTAAGGAACGATAGTCCTGTTTGAGACTAAGATCAACTTAACGTGATAATCCATTTAATATCTGGCCATCGGGACTCGTCACCTCTCTAACGTCGTTGAAGGATTACAACGGCAGATGTCAGAGATGTACCCTTGAACCAAGCTTTATTTGGAGTTTTATAGTCCGTTTGAATGTTTAAGGATACATTAGCCGTGTTTGGGGGCTAAGATCAACTTAAACGGGATCGTTTAGATCCGGCAACAGAGCATTTGGAGGCTCTATTGTTCCAGTTTAGGGACGTAGTGGTCCATAGGTAGTTTAGGGACGTTGAGGTCCATGCTCCAGTTTAGGGACGTGGTGGTCCATATTCCAGTTTAGGGACGTAGTGGTCCATGTTCCAGTTTAGGGACGTGTTGGTCCGACATTAGTTTAAGGACGTTTCGGTCTAACATTAGCTTAAGGACGTTCCGGTCCAAGATTAGTTTAAGGACGTTCCGGTCCAATATTAGTTTAAGGAAGTTCCGGTCCACGAGTTTAAGCACCCCGCAGTCCGTATTGATGTGTGGTCGTCGGGACCCGTCACCTCTCTGACGTCGTTGAAGGATTACAACGATGGGTGTCAGAGGAGTTCGGAGATGTACCCTCGAACCGGATATAATTTAATTTAAGAGAACAGCTGTGCTCAGTCAATTTAATTTGAGGACTTACAGCCAAAATTGGGCTAAGTCCAGTTGAAAATATTCAACACCCTTATTTATTTTTGGTCTATTAGACCTGTGCTAGGGCTTTGCCCACACTTAAATAATGCATTGTATTACTTCTATTTTTTTTGTTTGGGCTCTGCCCATAAAAGATGCAGAGCATCAATTTCACTTGGGCTCCGCCCCTTTTTTATTGCTTTGCAATTTATTTTGGCCTGCTAGGTCTTTTTGATTTGGGCCTGGCCCTTTAAGAAATACCTTGCATTTGTCAGGCGCTTTGCGCCAATCAGAGAGCGCAAGCGCTTGTCGTGTTGACACGTGTCGCGCAAGCGCAGTGCGCTGCGCTAATGCGCTGCGCCTGTGCTGCGCTAATGCGCTGCGCCTGCGCTGCTGACACGTGGCGCGCTCTGGTGGCTTGTGCCAATCCAGGAGCGCAACAGCGCAGTTTGCAAGTGCAAGGCACTATGATTTAAGAATCTTTTAGATTCAAGAACTAATGATTCACAAAAAAATTGCAAAGCACTGTTCGTTTCCTTGATCTAATTTAGATCAAAGAAAAACAAGTTTTTCTTTTTATTTCAGGAACCAAAGGTTCATAAAAGTGCAAAGCACTATTTTTTTTATTTTGTTTTTTCTTGTTTTAAAGAACCAGTGGTTCATAAGAACTGCAAAGCACTGTTTATTATGTGAAGATCATTGATCTGGTTCTTAGATCAATGATCTATTAGAAGAAATTTCTTCTCTCTTGTGAAGGTTTTTACTTTTTTCTTGAAATTTTTCTCAAAGTTCTCTCTGTTTGAAGCTCTTGATTTTTTTTTCAAGAAATGTTGATCCCCACTTTTTTTTATTTTAGAAAGAAAGATCATTGGTCGTTGGGACCCACCACCTCTTCGACGACACTGAGAGATTACAGTGCCATATATCGAAGGTGTGGAGGGATGTACCCTTTGAACCATGTCTCACTCATTAGGGGGGGAAGAACAGGCCGGAGCTTAACCTTCTCGCTACTAAAAAAGGCTTCTTTGCGTTCGCGCACGTGCGTCGCACGTGTGTCGCACGTGTTGGGCGCTCATATTTGCACGTAGCGCACATGGATCTTGCGCATATGCGCATTCTATGGAGAATGAGTCTCCTTTGAATATTCTCATGTGGTGCGCACGTTCGTTACACGTGGTGCGCACGTGGCGGGCACACGTGCGTTGCACGTGGCGCACATGCGCATTATGAGGAGAAGCGGAGCTTCTATATATGGAAAACATGCTCCTTTTAATATTATTAAATGTTCTCATGTGGTGCGCACGTGCGTTGCACGTGGTGCCACATGGCGGGCACACGTGCGTTGCACGTGGAGCACATGCGCATTATAAGGAGAAGCAAAGCTTCTATATATGGAGAATAAGCTCCTTTTAATATTATTAAATGTTCTCATGTGGTGCGCACATGCGTTGCACGTGGTGCCGCATGGCGGACACACGTGCGTTGCACGTGGCGCACATGCGTATTATGAGGAGAAGCAAAGCTTCTATATATAGAGAACAGGCTCCTTTTAATACTATTAAATGTTCTCATGTGGTGCGCACGTGCGTTGCACGTGGTGCCGCATGGCGGGCACACGTGCGTTGCACGTGGCGCACATGCGCATTATGAGGAGAAGCAAAGCTTCTATATATGGAGAACAAGCTCCTTTTAATATTATTAAATATTCTCATGTGGTGCGCACGTGCGTTGCACGTAGTGCCACATGACGGGCACACGTGCGTTGCACGTAGCGGCGCTTACGCATATGCGCATTATGGAGGAGCATGCTCCTATCTTGGAGAACTAAGCTCCTTTGGAGAACTAAGCTCCTTTGAGTATTGAATCCTTTGAGGATTTAACTCTACCCTTTCTAAGAGGTATCCCTCTTATTTATATGGGAGTGGTAGAGAAGCCATCTCTTCTTTTCCCGATGTGGGACTAAAAAATGCATTCCCCATGTAGTAGAGCATTACTTTAGATTACACGTGCATAACACATTTGCTCATAACTTTTGATCCCGGATGAATTATGAGGCCCATAATATATCAAATCGAAGGTTTTTTTGAGATGCTTTCAACACCATCAGAATTTAGTCATTTCTCGTTCCAGAGTTTATCAAAATACAGATCGGAAAATACTGGTTCGCATCTTCTTCCTTAGATCACATGTGCATAGACATTTGCTCATAACTTTTGATCCCGGATGAATTATGAGGCCCATAATATATCAAATCGAAGGTTTTTTCGAGATGCTTTCAATAAAATCATAATTTAACAGTTTCTCATTGAGGAGTTTATCAAAATACAGGCCGGAAGATACTGGTTCGCATTTTCTTAAGTGTATCGCTGCCATTTGATACCTTGGACTCTTTTGCGCAGAAATTTTTGGTGGGAACACATGCGTTTGACGCTATCGATGGGAACGACATCCGATGGGAGCTTTATTTTGACGGAGCATCTTCCATGAAAAAGCTCAAACAAAGTACCCCTATAATCAAATCAGGAGTAGGCCTCATCTTCGTAACTCCACAAGGAGGGATTATGCGCTTCGCCTTCTCCTTAACAGAGCCGAGGACGAATAACGAAGCCGAATATGAAGCCTTGATAGCATGCCTCGAGATCGCCATCGACATGGGAATTGAAAACCTCCTCATATATGGAGATTCTCAGCTGGTCGTTAGTAAAGTAAACGGCGACTATCAAACGTGCAAACCGGAGTTGGTGAAGTACAGTGAAAAGGTGCAATAACTGTTGACCCAAATTCCCTCCTATACTTTGGAAAGCATACCGCGTGCGGAAAACAGCAAAGCAGACGCGTTGGCCAAACTTGCTA
Source organism: Agapanthus africanus (assembly GCA_030015575.1). Lineage (NCBI taxonomy): Eukaryota > Viridiplantae > Streptophyta > Magnoliopsida > Asparagales > Amaryllidaceae > Agapanthus > Agapanthus africanus. The sequence continues at coordinate 434,429,881 of JASDDO010000008.1, read as the reverse complement.
AAGAACTGGCCGACGAGAACCTCGATGACGTTAGAATCGTGGTACAAAGCCGTCGGGTGCTTGCCCCAGCAGAAATATCTCTGGAATCACCCGAAGAAAAGGGAGCGACTGAGCAGACGGCTCTGCAAATAAAAGACCGGGAAAAGGCCGAGGATTGGAGGGAAGTCTTCATAGACTACTTTAAGTCCCACCGAATGCCTGAAGAAGCGTCCACAAGACATCAGCTCATGAAACGAGCTCTGTCTTTCGCCTTCGTTAATGATACTCTATACGAGAGGTCATTCGATTATCTGTGGCTGAGATGCTTGGGACCTGACGAAGCGAAAAGAGTCGTTCAGGAGGTTCATGACGGAATCTGTGGTTCTCATCAAGCGGGCCCAAAGATGAAGTTGAAGATCAAGCGGATGGGTTACTACTGGCCCACGATGATTCAGGACTGTCTCGAATATGCGAAGCAGTGCCACTCATGTCAAATTCATGGGGATTTCATCCATCAGCATCCAAATCCACTACACCCGACGGTGGCTAGCTGGCCGTTCAAAATGTGGGGAACTGACATAGTCGGCCCCATCGAACCAGTATCGTCCAAGGGACATCGTTTCATCCTGGCGACAACTGACTACTTCTCCAAATGGGCAGAAGCAGTGCCGTTGAGAGAAGTGAAGATGGAGAATATCCTCCATTTCTTCAAAACGCACATCATATACCGGTTCGGAACGCCGAGACGGATCATCTCCGATAACGGGCCGGCTTACAGAAGCCACAAGATCAGTCGCTTCGCGCAACAGCATAACATAGACTGGAGATATTCCTCGGTTTATAATCCACGAGCTAATGGTCTAGCCGAGGCCTTCAACAAAACCCTGACGAAGATCATAAAGAAGACGGTGTCACGAAATAAGAAAGCTGGCACGAGAAGCTGCAAGAAGCTCTCTGGGCGTATCGAACTACGTTTAAAACGGCCACAAACACAACGCCGTACGCGTTGGTATTCGGTACGGAAGCAGTACTCCCCCTCGAGATAGAGTTACCCTCTCTGCGAGTGGCAGTCCACTACGAGCTGACGAACGAAGAAAACGCTCACCTTCGGCTTGAGGAGCTTGATGCCCTTGAAGAAACACGGCTCATAGCGCAACAAAATCTGGAAGTTTATAAAGCAAAGATGACGCGCTCATACGAAAGATTGACCCGGCCGAGGACATTCCGCCAAGGCGAACTCGTGCTAGTGGTCAAAAGGCCTATGATCCCCAATCGCGCCAAGCGGGGAAAATTCGAGCCAAACTACGAAGGCCCGTACATCGTAGATAAGGTTTATCAGGGTGGGGCCTATCTACTCATGGACATGCACGGTGAAAGGCCTTTCAGGCTAATAAACGGTCGCTTCCTAAAGAGATACTACGCTTAATGAGCCACAGCTTAGGTCAATGATAGATGACGATAACTATGTCAGCTCGCTATCTTCCTAAGCTCAAGCTTTATAAACAATAGCCAGCCTTCTCAATAGCGGACCGAAACGTTCTTAAACTAATAGCGGACCGAAACGTCCTTAAAACTAATACCGCAGCATCTGTAAGCTGACAAGATAAAAGAAAATAAGAAAAATATAACAAAAAAAACGGTATGTCCATAAGTAAAAAGGGCACGGATGAAAACCCGAAAGGGCTCCGTGAGTAAAAACAGCAGGGCTACCGGCGAGTGTTCGTGAAAACCCGAAAGGGCGCGACCTCGTAAAAAAAAGAGAGAGAAGAAAATAAAAAGAATAAAAAAAACGGTATGTCCATAAGCAAAATGGGCACGGATGAAAACCCAAAAGGGCTCCGTGAGTAAAAACAGCGGGACTATCGGCGAGTGTTTATGAAAACCCGAAAGGGCGCAACCTCGTTAAAAGACACTTACAGGGTCCTCTCGACCATGTAAGGAGAATCCACCCATGTGAGATCCTTACGACTCACAAGGGAGCAACACACTTAGGGATCCTCACGATTCCTTAGAAGAAAATACACTTACGAGATCCTCACGGCTCGTAAGGAGAACTCTCTTATGGGACCCTCACGGCTCATAAGATTTGAAAGTCTTAAGTTACAGAGACCTAAATCTGTGCTTAAGCAACCCCCACAACTTCCGATATTGCCCTACAAGTGGCTCAATACTGGCCCTTGTATACAATCCATGGGCGCGAATAAACATTTCCCTAATCAAGTCCCATCCGAGACTGGGGATATGTTCGCATGACGAATAACCCTTATAAGTCCTCTCGACTTACAAGGAGAAAATCCTCTTGTAGGATCCTTACGACTTACAGAGGAACAAACACTTAGGAATCCTCACGATTCTTAAGAAGAAAACACACCTACAAGATCCTCACGACTTGTAGGGAGAAATAACTTCGTGAGACCCTTACGGCTCATGAAGTCAAAAGCCTTAGTCGACAGGACCCTAACCCTGGTCGCTAAGCCACCTTTGTTCGACATCGACAGAGGCAGATGATGATTCTCTCCTGGCAATATCCCAGTTGTAGTGGTGCTGATGCCGAAATCGGTGTCCAATTTCAGGTTCACGGCGAAAAGCCAGTAGGCTGCACATGCATATGAAATAGCTGAAATGATGGGGCAACTTGCAATAAAAAGCAGCAAGTAAAAATGTATGCATGCAAAATAGCCGAAATGATTGGGCAACCCGCAATAAAAAAAGCGAGTAAAAACGAAATAAACAGCCGAAATGATTGGGCACCGCGAAAAATAGCCGAAATGATTGGGCAATCGCGACTTTCGCGATATAAAAGCTGAAATGATAGAGCATCGCGGATATAAAACAAAAAAAATGATGATAAAACTTTGGCCCTGCAGTTAAGATCACATCGATCCCTGTATACAATCCAAGGGCGCAAACAAACAAGAGGGAATCATACTTTCCCAACAGGCTCCGCCAGAAAACGAAGCCAGATCTCGACGATTCATCTCAACTCCGAAGAAACCAATGTCTTCGGCAAATACGTCAACTCACGGATACAAACACTCCTTGACGAGAGCCTCATGATCCGCGTCGACTCGCATAGCAACCAGTGCCTCCGTGGGAAATTCTCGACTCGTTTCAAACCCCAAGAAAATAAATAATCCTTGGCGCTAGGGAAACAAATAATCCTTAGCAAATACCTCAACTCAGGGAAACAAACAATCCTTGACGAGAGCCTCCTGATCCGCGTCGACTCGCAGAGCAACCAGTGCCTCCGTGGGAAATTCTCGACTCGTTTCAAACCCCAAGGAAACAAATAATCCTTGGCGCTAGGGAAACAAATAATCCTTAGCAAATACCTCAATTCAGGGAAACAAACAATCCTTGACGAGAGCCTCCTGATCCGCGTCGACTCGCATAGCAACCAGTGCCTCCGTGGGAAATTCTCGACCCGTTTCAAACCCCAAGGAAACAAATAATCCTTGGCACTAGGGAAACAAATAATCCCTAGCAAACTCCTCAACTCAAGGAAACAAACACTCCTTGATGAGAGCCTCCTGATTCGAGTTGACTCGCAGAGCAACCAGTGCTTCCGTGGGAAATTCTCAATCCGTTTCAACACCAAGGAAACAAATAATCCTTGGCGCTAGGGAAATAAATAATCCCTAGAAAATTCCTCAACTCAGGGAAACAAACAATCCTTGACGAGAGCCTCCTGATTCGCGTCGGCTCGTAGAGAAACCAGCATCTCCACGGGAAAATTCCCGATTCGTCTCAAATTGCAAGATGAAGCCTCAGGCAGCAGGAATTAAAAAGCTTGCTTCCTGAACAATGGGACCCTGCAAGTCAATCTAAAACGGTCTCTTGCATACTATTCATGGGTCTCACTCTCCAAAGTCGAGTTTCGACAAGGAGGGAAACAACCGCTTACGGGTCCTCTCGACTTGTAAGAGGGAAAAATTCTCTTAAAGGATCCTTACGACTTATAAGAGAAAACCACACTTAGGAGTCATCACAATTCCTAAGGAGAGAAACCCACCTACGAGATCCCCTCGATCCGTAGGGAGAAAAAATCTCTACGAGACCCTCACGGCTCATAGAGTTGAAAAGTCTTAGGCAGCAGATCTGAACCTGCGACCTAAGCCATCGCTATTTCTTGAGGTAGTCAGGATACTCGCTCTAGTCATCCATCAACCATGTTTACTAAGGTGGCATGCTGATAATAAAAGAAAGAAAAAGCAAAGAAATAGCACAAGATATTACAAAAAAAATGTGTATCTTTTATTCATAAACTTGATTGAGTACATGATACATTGTGCTAAAGAATAAAAAATATATATATACATTTTTTATTTACAAGTACAAACGATACAAAGAGGGATAACTACTGAGGAGGAAGTGTCTTTAACAAATCTGCAAGCTGCTCTCGCACTTCCTTCAGCGCCTCCTCCTGAGTGGCTGCCGCGGCCACCTCCGCTTCCACCTGGGCTCGCTGCTGCAAGAAGGATGAAAGTTGCTCCTCCGCCGCCTTCTGGGTTGCTTCCTGGTTGGGTGCATCTCGCTCGACAATGTCAAGCTGTTGCCTCAATGATAACCCTTCGGAAAGACATTGCAGAAGGCCCTCAAAGACAACCTTCAGCCGTGTAGCATTGGCCTCCAGCCGAGCATGCAGTTGGGCAGACTTGCTCGAAGTCTTACCGCGCTCCTTACGCCTTGAAATGACTTCTTGTTTGAGATGGAGGAAATAAGAAGCGCTCTGCTCAATCAACGCTGCTCTTTGATTGCTGGCAGCCAAGGTCTCGGGAGCGGGACGCAGCGACTCCAACTGATGCAGGCGGGCCTCGATCTCCCTGCAATGGTTAACCCAAGATGCGATGATACCCTCGTCATGAAAGTTCACGAGTATCACCAGCATCGGGTTAACCGCCGTAGCGAAGTCTGCGGCAGATGTAGGAGTTTCAACGTCGAGTTCCTCGACGTAGTCACTCAACATGCGCAGACTATTCGCGGCGCCTTTCGAAGATGGACGCCTCAGATAAGGACCCGCCGGCATTATAATGCGAGGCTCGAAGGGCGCCGAGACTGGAACGACCGCTGGAAAGAAACAGGATGTGATCAGATAACAGTACAGAAAATAAAAAGGGGGGAGTTATCAATGTGATATTCGCCATACCAGATGAGACAGGTGGCAAGGCCAGAAGGACCGGTGGCGCAGCCGATCTTTTATCCCCTCCTTCAATCTGTAGCACTGCAGTCGAGATGAGAAAAAAGGGTTTAGAAGTAATTCCATCAATCAAAAAGGAAGATATCAATGGAAATCATGCTCACCGGCGCCACCAGAGGAAGAAGCGAGTTCGGATGGGAAGGAGAAGTGTGGGAGCAACACTTGATATAGATGATCAAAGAGCACTCCTGAAAAAGACATAACAGTACGACTTTAGTACACAAATTATATGTTTGAAAGATAAGATTAATAAATTGCAAACCCATACCTTCCAACATCTTCGATGGTATGAGAGAGGGTTGAGAGGTGACCACCGCCAAGGCAGTCGTTGAAGGTGCTCCCTCGAGCAGTGGGGCATCGGCACTGGCTGCACCTGCGTTACGAAAAAGGTAAATTTGTCAAAAAGAATTGTAAGGTAAAGAAAGACAGCAACTTGGGATTTACCTGATGAGCTACCGGCTGAAACGGAGGCGGCTCCCTCCTCCATCGACATGAAGCCACCGCCCGTAGCCTCATCACCCGACTCGATGGGGACCGTCGTTGTGCTCGCGCGGCCAGAAGACGGCGGAAGATCGTAGATGGGGAGGGCAATGATCGGAGCATTGCAGAACTCTTGAGAGAAAGCGGCTGACTCTTCCCCAAGAGTCGTGCCCATCTCACCCGCTACTTCCTCGAGCTCCGCGATCTCCATCGGCTTATCCGCCGCCACCACAAGGTCGCCGGCCTCAAGCGCCTCATCCGCCACCACCCTGGGCTCGGTTGTAATGATCATTTCATCCGCCGCCACTTCAGGCTCGGCATCATTGACCTTCTCGGCTACAGACCCCCCAACCTCCATCTCATGCTCCGAAGCCTCAGCGACGTTGCCCACCATCGGCTCAGGTTCGGTAGGCGCCGCCTCCTCTGTTTCCTTGGGTTCAACGGTCTCCGCCTCCCCCTAGGTCGGACTTGGCCCTGCAAGATAAAGTATATAAGAACCGACAGCTTTATGAGTCTTATAATGAAATTCTGAAAGAAGTGTTACCTGAGGTAGACTTGTCGTTAGCCTCTCTATTGGCGCGGATCGCCTGTCTATGAGCGGTAGACAGAGCGACCGGGGACTCTTCTGACGAAGTGTCGGCACGAGGGATGGTGCTTGGGCCCGCTCCCGTAGCCAAGGCAGCCCTGCGTGCCTTTGCTTCGCGCCTCGACCGCTTCCGTTCCTCCCGGGCTGTCACGACGGACCTCCTTGATGCTTCCTTCATCAAAGCGTCCTCGTCCTCATTTAAAGATACCTCCTGAGCCTTTAAGACATCTCTCATCGGCTCTTCAACACAAACCTCCCACGGTGGCCCAGAGGAAGCGGAAACATCGGCAGCTGGCAGAACATTTGCGTCACCTGACGGGAACGGCATCGAGGTTTCTGCAATAAACAGGGAGAGATTAGATTAACCATAACACAAGGAGAATAAAAACTTGATGAATCGAAACTTACGGAGGCCTAAAGACGCTCTAAGGCGTTCCTCCTTTTGGAAGGTCTTGAGTGAAGCGGCAATGGCTTCTTCATCAGTAATTCCTGTTGGAAGAAAGGAAAGAAAAACATTAGTCAAAGGCAATGAGGAGGATATGTTGCGATAAAGAAAATACGACTAGTAGTTACCTGATTGCACAAGCTTAGCTAGCCATGCATCACGCCTTGCCAACCACGCTGAAGTTTCGAGAGCAGCCTCCAAGTCCGTATCATCCGGTGGTGGCATGACTAATCCTTCGTTAGTCCCGTATTCACTCAGGCCCTCGGCATATGGAGCGTGGGGTTCCTGGCCGAATGCGACGTCCGCAGCGAAGAGCGACTTCTTTTTCTTCTGCCCTCCGACCCTAGGTTCACGTGGGATCGACTTCCGCTTAGCAGCCACCTTGGGACAGCGGGTCCCGATGTCCGCACCCACGCCAGACTCCGGTGAGGATACAACCACTATCTCCACTGGAGCACAGGGCGCTGGAGGTGCATCTGTGATATCAGGGAGCGGCAATCCACGTGGAGAACTTTGCGCACGCGGTGGCCCGGTTCTACCCTCTTTTAAAGGAGCAACTACTGGAGTCCTAGGAACCAAAGGAGTGTTGCGGTCGGTACCTGGAGGCACACCCTTACGATCGACCAGCAATCGCCTTTCCTCCTTTATAACTGCTCATGTTGCATGATTGTACCAGTCTTTGTACACATTGAGGAGTCGCGGAGCGCAAGCCGGCGCACTGATAAAAAAATGAGAGCCTGTATTCAGGCGCATGAAATGATGCAGCGCGTTCTCCATCCCTTCTTCAGTGGCAGCGGGTTCCAGCAAGAAGGCTTCCAAGGGGACCCCTTGATCGTAGCCCAGTTGTTGGGCAAAACGATGCGGGTTGTACCTCATAAAAATTGCCACACCATTCTGCCTAAAAACTAGGAAGCCTGGTCTAATGGAATATAAGTGAAGGGTCTCCTGGGCCGTCAAAACTGAGGCTCCATCCTTAAAGACATCTTGTAATGGCCGCATCGCAGTGGTAGACGCCTTTCCAATGGTCAATACCTTATCGACAAAGGACATCCCGGCTCCAACGGTATGAGGGCGAAGGAGTAAACCCCTGGCATTCCGCGGTGATGGGGTTACAATTGATGCGCCGATCAGCTGTATAATGCGAGGAAAGCCGCACTTGTCAAAGAACGAGGGCCTTTTATGCATGCCGAAGACACCCGCCGTGTGTAGCTCGAGCCACGATGCAAAGTAGTGCATCGGGAAGACCACGTGCAGTACCCCAGGCTCATTAGCATCCGCTGCTTGACTGAGGCCATGATATAAGTGCGCCAAGCCGGCGATCGCCACAGCCACCTTTACCCCGATGGCCATCCGGTGGGCTGGGTAAAAGACAGAGGGCCGCATACGATGAGAGTGCATTGGGATCGCAAACCAACTCAGCCACAATCCGAGAAATCCTAAGAAAAAGGCCTCCCCGTCCATCCCGGGGGCCGCAATTTCTGCAAAAGATATAGTCGGGAAGTCCGGAAGAAAAAAAACCTTTTGGTCTATCTCCTTCGCCGGCAGGTTATCCAAACCTAGACCGAAAGGGTCATCCAGGGTAGCAAACTTGGCAGCTTCTGATGAGAGAACGCTTGGGCGAAGGAACCGAGCGATGAATTCCTCAAAATTAACTCCCCGACTCCCATGTTCGATAAAAAGAGACTCATAAATGTTCAACACTTTAATCAATCTTGGGAATTGGTGTTGAATAGCATTCTCCGGTGTGAGCCCCCTTACCACCGGCCTAGCGCCAAAGACGTACTCTTCTGTCGGGAGCAACTCCTTATAGTGTTCCCCTATAACCGGTAAACCGGATACCTCTGTAAACTCTTCCAAAGAGATTGACACTTCCCGATCCATGGCGAAGAAAGTGTGGGTAGGAATGTTCCACTGCTCCAGGAAGGCCTTGAACCACCAGGTCGGGAGCGTAGGATATTGGAACAAATAGACGTACACTACGGTGTACAATCCTAACTTTATCAACTGCGACTTCTTCGTCGACAGGATGTACCGGGCCCACGGCAGATAACCGATCGGGTGGCGGGGGATCAGACCAATGTTATATGATTGCCCCCAAGGTCGCGCCTCACCCTGACAGATACGGCGTCCTAGGATATCCAAGTCCATAGGACGCTGGACCGGGATGGCGTCTATAGCCGGATGAAGAAAACCCTTTGATGTCGCATACTGCACCAAAGGTGGGGTAGCATAGTGAATCGCCGTGATGGGTTCTGACGGCACCGCGCATGTGAAGCTCCGTCGGCCCATAATGATCTGATTATACCACGACCCCCAAAGGTGGAGACTCTTGTATTCTGGGTCGTATTCCTTGATCATGGCCAAGACTTCACGGTCCAAGGGCGCTTCGGGAAATCCCTCCTCTGAACGAGCAAACGGGAATGAGGTGTCGAGAGACATGATCACTGCAAGTGAACAGAAATTAGCCGTTAGTGTTGCAATTCCAACGCTTAGCGTTTAAGAAAAAAATGCATTAATTAATCAATTAAATTAAAAATTAATTTAATTAAAATTAATTAATTACACCACACAGCAGTGCGGTGGGTAGGAGACCGAAGGGGGACCCACAAAATCTGGATGACAATACGTCAGTTAATAAGACAACCTCATCATTGGATGAGATTGTCAGTTGGTCCCCAGGAAAACATTCCCACTAATAATAATAATATAAAAAAAACCCTAGAGACAGGGAGAAAATCTCCTCTTTCAGAGCAAAGCTCTGTCACAGGGTGACACTTGTCAAACTCTGGTCTCAGGAGAATAAGATTCCTTAAAAGAGCCTAACTCTGTGATGATTTATTTAAAACTTCTAAAGAAATTAAATTTTTTTAAGACTCTTAGAAGTTCTTCACTTTTAGATCAAAAAGATCTATTTTTGGATCCATGAGCAAAGCTCTGCTCATGGGTTAAAACCCATGAATAAGATCTCTGTAGATCTATGGATTCATGAGAGCAAAGCTCTATTGGTGAAACCCAAAAGGGGATTCCTTTAGATCAGAAGATCTATGAGAGCAAAGCTCTATTGGTTAATTAAAATTAATTTCACTCAAGATTAATTTTACCTAAAGTTTTCTAACTTGGAAAACGAGAGCAAAGCTCTGAAGTTCTAAGCAAGAGCAAAGCTCTGGAATCAAAATCTAGAGAATGGGGAAGTCTTCTAAAAGGGCCATAGGTCCTAATTATAAGGCGCTTGCGCCCCTTCAGCTCACCCCTTGATCCAACGGTCAGGGGCTTGCCACCGCTGCACTCACGTGCGCACTACGTGAGCGCAACAGTGGGGGGGCATTTGTTTCCCCCAATCAGAGCAAAGCTCTGCAGGAAATTCAAAATTCAAATTTTGAAGCAACGCTTCAAATCTCGGGCGCAACGCGCCACATGTCAGGTGCTGATACGTCAGCACAGCGCCCAAGAAGGCGCGCCCAATCAGAGCAAAGCTCTATTTTAAGCAAAATTAAAGGAAGCAATGCTTCAGTTGCGCTAGCACTGCGCTGCGCGACACGTGTCAGCGCAGATGCGCTAGCGCAGTTGCGTTAGCGCTGCGCTTCAGCGCAGGTGCGCTAGCGCAGTTGCGCCCCGCTTTGCGCCGCGCGACACGTGTCAGCGCAGGTGCGCTAGCGCAGTTGCGCTGCGCTTTGCGCCGTGCGACACGTGTCACGCGCTGGGGCATTTGCGCCAAACAGAATTAAGATTCTAAAGAAATCTTTTCTGTTCTTGTTAAAACAAGAAGATTTTCTTCTGAAAACAGAGGCCTTTGGATCAAAGATCCAACGGTGGGGAAAATTCCCCAAATCACTCAGAGAAAAATCTCTTTAACAAATTTAACTAATTTATGAGCACTATAAAAAGGACCCTAGAGCTCAATTCAAAGGCATCAACACTTTTGAGAAATCAAGAGCTCCAAACAGAGAGAACTCTGAAAAAGTTTCAAGAAAAGTTAAAAAAAAAACCTTCACATATTAGAAGAAATTTCTTCTAAACATTGATCTAAAAACAAGATCAATGATCTTCACATAATAAATAGTGCTTTGCACTCTTATGAACCTCTGGTTCCTGATATAAGAAAAAGAAAAACTTGTTTTTCTTTGATCTAAATTAGATCAAGGAAACAAATAGTGCTTTGCACTTCTTTCATGAACCATTGGTTCTTGAATATAAAAGATTCCTAAAATCATAGTGCTTTGCACTTGCAAACTGCACTGTTGCGCTCTTAGGAGAGTGCCACGTGTCAGCATCTGAACTACTTGCGCTATACGCCTTGAGATAGAGTTTTGCTTTCTGTAATTAGCGCAACTCACCAGAGTGCGCCACGTGTCAGTAGCGCAAGCGCAGCGCACTAGTACAACGCACTGCGCTTGCGCGACACATGTCGACACTACAAACGCTTGCGCTCTCTGATTGGCGCAAAGCGCCTGAAAATGCAATGCATTTCCTAAAGGGCCAGGCCCAAATCAAAAAGACCAAGCAGGCCTAATTGATGCTCTGCATCATTTATAGATGGGCAGAGCCCAAACAAAATAATAAAAATGCTATGCATCATTTACAAATGGGCAGAGCCCAAAACAAATTGATGCTCTGCATCTTTTATGGGTAGAGCCCAAATAAAAATGCAATGCAAAAGCAAATAAAATGTTGAACATTTTCAACCGGGCTTAGCCCAATTTCGGCCGTAAGTCCTCAAATTAAATTGACTGAGCAAGATTGCTCTCTTAAATCAATCTACCTCCGGTTCGAGGGTACATCTCCAAACTCCTTTGACACTTCTCGTTGTAATCCTTCAACGACGTCAGGGAGGCGACGGGTCCCAACGACCACACATAAATATGGACTGCGGGGTCCCTAAACTCATGGACCGAAACGTCCTTAAACTAATATTGGACCGAAATGTCCTTAAACTAATGATGGACCACTACGTCCTTAAACTGGCGATGGACCGAAACGTCCTTAAACTAATATTGGACCGAAATGTCCTTAAACTAATGATGGACCACTACGTCCTTAAACTGGCGATGGACCGAAACGTCCTTAAACTAATATTGGACCGAAATGTCCTTAAACTAATGATGGACCACTACGTCATTAAACTAGCGATGGACCGAAACGTCCTTAAACTAATAATGGACCACCACGTCCCTAAATTGGAATATGGACCACCACGTCCCTAAACTGGAGCAATAGAGCCCCCAAATGCTCTTTTGCCGGATCTAAACGGTCCCGTTTAAGTTGATCTTAGCCCCAAATACGGCTAACGTATCCTTAAACATTTAAATGGACTATAAAACTTCAAATTGATTTTGGTTCGAGGGTACATCTCTGAACTCCTCTGACACCTATCGTTGTAATCCTTCAACGACGTCAGAGAGGTGATGAGTCCTGACGGCCATATATTAAACAGATCACCACGATTAAGTTGATCTTGGTCTCAAACAGGACTAACGTATCCTTAACGAACGTTTAAGTTGATCTTGGCCCCAAATACGGCTAACGTATCCTTAAACGAAAAACACCCAACCCAAATCTAAGTAAATATGGATTTAGACTAATCCACGTCCTACGGGCGACGGTATTACTCAGTCTTCGTATACAATCCACAGGCAACCACAAACAAAACAAACACACACGACACGAAGTGAAATTCTGGAGAAGGAAAAAGTTGTTACCGCGATGCGGTAGCGTAATTAACTGCAGGGGCTTGCGCCTGCAGGGAAGAGCGTCCCCACAATCAAAAACCCTTCAAGCGAGGGGGAATCTGACAAAGTCTGCTACATCGGCCGCATCCGTCTAAACCTCCGATACACGGTGCCATAAATCAACTTGGCATTTTCGGAGAAGTAGACGGATAAAACCATATAGCATCTGCCCCGAATCTCAGGCCCAGACGTCCTCGCGTCGCGGCCGCCGTTCGGAGGGCAACAGCATGTTCGTCTGGCAGCTCGCAATTTATGGGAGAATCGGCCGATATCGGATGTTCAGCGAGAAAATCAGCGATGGCCTGACCTTTCACTGCCTTAAGAGGCTGATAGGTTATTGAGAACTCCATCAAACGCAAGGCCCATTTAGCAAGTCGCCCCGTCAATATGGCCTTTGACATCAAATATTTGAGAAGGTCCACCTTTGAAATGAGACGGCCTTCATGCGCCAACGCATAGTACCTGAGCTTTGTTATCGCAAAGATCAACGCCAGGAAGTGTTTTTCGATGGGGGAGTAGTTGCTTTCTGCCCCTAGGAGAACTCGAATTAAGTAATAAAGAGCTCTTTCTTTCCCTTGGTCGTTCTCTTATGCCCATAATGCGCCTAAGGAACCTTCGAGGGCAGTTGTATAAAGAATGAGAGGCTTTCCCTTGACTGGAGCGGCCAACACTGGCGGATTCTGCAGGTATTGTTTGATTTCGTCCAGTGCGCTCTGGCATTTGTGATCCCAAACGAAAGGGGTTCCCTTCTTCATCAGATGACTGTAAGGGCGGCACTTGCCTGAAAGGTTGGCTATAAATTGCCGGATGTACGTGAGCTTCCCTTGAAGAGACCGCAATTGCTTGAGAGTCCTTGGTGGAGGCATTTCCATGATCGTCTTGATCTTTGACGGATCTATCTCGATACCTCGGTGTCGGACGATGAATTCTAGGAATTTACCCGAGGAAACTCCGAACGCGCATTTGAAAGGGTTCATCTTCAAGTTGTATTGCCGAAGACATTGAAACACGATCTTCAGATGCTCGAGATGTTCCTCGTACGATTTGCTTTTCACCACGAGGTCGTCGATATAGCATTCGACGATTTCATGTATAAGGTCATCGAAGATCTTCGTCATGGCCCTCTGATAGGTGGCACCGGCGTTCTTTAGACCGAAGGGCATCACTTTATAGCAGAATATACCCAGCAGGGTCCGGAAAGCGGTGTGCTTCTGGTCTTCAGGGTGCATCTTTATCTGATTATATCCTGATGAGCCATCCATGAAAGAGAAAACCTCATGAGTGGACGTGTTATCTATCATCAGCTCGGTGACCGGTACTGGGAAATCATCCTTCGAGCAGGCTTTATTGAGATCCCGAGAGTCTACACATATGCACACAGTCCCATTTTTCATCATCACCAGAACGATGTTGGCGATCCAATCAGGATACTGAACTTCCTGGATAAACCCAGAGTCGATCAGCTTCTTAACTTCGGCGTTAATGCTCATCTCAAGCTCGAGCCGCATTCTTCTCGGTGCTTGTTTGATTGGTTTAACGTCCGGGGATATCGCCAATTTATGCACAGCAATTTCTGGATCTAGTCCTGGCATTTCGGAATAGTTCCATGCGAAGCAATCTTTATACTGCATAAGCACGTCTTTTAATAAAGCCACCCTTCCTTCAGACAACAGCTCACTAACGAATGTCGGTCGTGGGTCGTTCGCCGTCCCCAACTCAATTTTCTTGAGATTATCCGCCGTGGTGTGTATCCCATCTTCCAGCTTTTTGGCGCTGGTGGGAATTCTGAGATCACCTCGTCATTGCTGTTTTCGAAGCACCAAAGAAGGTCATCCATATTCTCGGGCTCTTCTTTTGATATCGTTATCATATGACAAGCATGAGCTCGCTTCCAAGACTGATGTGGATCTGGTTCTGTTCCCGTGGCTTTGGGTTCATGCTTCTGTGGCGGCGTCATCCTCCAGCTGTCAAATAGAGCAAACTTGCCGAGCTGATACCGATCTTCGACCCAGTTCTTGAAGGTGAAACAATCTTCGAGAGGGTGCCCTATCACCCTGTGATAAGAGCAATAGTTCTGGTGTGAGACTTCGCCTGCTTGTTCGGGGTGCTTGGACTCCGGAAGTGTAAGCATTTGGTGCTTTATAGCTAGGTCAAGTATTTTCTTTGTCTTGTCTTGAGGAAAAGAGTATGCTCGACTCATCTTCTTTATAAGGGACAAATCCGGACCGCTCGATTCCCGACTGCGTGGCTTCTTGGTCCCGCTTTGTCGTTGCTGAATGTCTTTTCCGCATTTTGGCTTGCTTCTGCCTCGGCGTTGAACCTTTTTTACAACAGGTTGACAGGGAGCGGCATTTTCATCTTTCGTGGCCTGTTGGAGAAGGCGTTGCGTCCTGGCTTTCTCATAGATGGCCATTTCGCAGTTATGGTCGTCTCAGACATTTTGACCAGCTTCCCTTATAAGCCTGTCCATTTGTTCTTCGAACAACGGACTGGGCATTTTTGCATCGGGGACTTTTTCTGGTTCAGGATTAGCACTCTCCTATTGAGCATCTCCTTCTTCATCAAAGTCGTGCACAACATAGCAGTCGCGGAGTAGCTCCCGTTTCTTGGATCGAACATATCCAAGCCCGATTGCTTCCATTCTCCCATTAGGCAATTTGTGCTGAGCTCCGGGAACGTTCCAAATCCTATCATAGAACTTAGCTTTTCGAGCGGTCTGTATGATGGGTATCCCTTGGCGCTTCAATAGCCTTTTCAAGCCTTCTGTGTAATATCTAGGCAGACGGATGGGCTGAAGTCTGTCAAGCGTAGGCTCCGCACCGTGCCAGATTTCTTTTTCCACTTTAGTTTCCCTGGAGCGGTAGAATAGGATCGCCTTTTCGCCTTCTCGCCTAGGAGGGACGTAGAACGTCTGCAGCTTTTCCACACTGTAGGTATCAAGCACGTCCAGCTCTTTATGATGTTTGGGTGGAACCATGGCAACTTGCAAACTTTGCTCTTCACCGGTGAATGTTTCTATTGGAGGTCGAGCGGAAAATATAGCATGGACTTCATCTTCCGAATCACTGCCAAAGATCAACGTGGGAGTGGATGGTCCCGACTTGTTGTATTGGGGTGGACCCGAATAAACTATCTCTTCCTCTTCCTCAGTATCATTCCCGAAGACTGGAATGGTGGCGATAGCTTTGTTCTCCAGTTTGTGACATCTCTCTGTGTCTTTGAAATCTGGTAAAAAGTATTTTGCATCTTCGTACTTGCGGACTTCATTCACGGAGATTCGGTTCAGCTCTCCTATTATGGTATACTCGAGACCATCCTTGAAATACTTCATACACTGATGTTGTGTAGAAGGGATGATGTTGTACTCGTGTAACCAAGGCCGGCCGAGCAGAGCATTATAGCATGCCTTGGCGTCTATGACGTGGAATTTAATGTCCGTGACGAGTAGCCCAAAGCGTAACGTCAGTATCACAGACCCAAGAGTCCGTGATGATTGAGAGTCAAAACCAGAAATGGTGATCTTATCACGAACGAGATGCTGGACGCTCATGCAGATTTCCTTCAACACTCGCACGTTGAGGAGATTGACGGAAGACCCATTGTCGACCAGGATTTTGCCTATCTTTATATCGTGGCAGTATCCTAAGACATAGAGGGGACGGTTGTGCTCGCACGTCCTAAGGAGGAGGTCTTCGTCACCGAAGGTGATATCAGCCGTGTATACTTCCTCTAGCCCGTCCTTCATCTTTTCTTCGGCGAGAAAAGCTTGGAATTGCTCTGGCTCCTGTAGCGCTTTGATCAATGAATCTCTTGCCTCTTTTGATAGTAAGAGGGCATCGAGAATACTGAGCTGCGAGGGTAACTTTCTCAAGTGTGCCAGAATGTTGTAGTCCACCTTATTGTTCTTTGGCGGGTTCTTGGCGGTTAGCTCTTCCATGACTTGGTCATCTAGGGCGATATCCTCAGAGACCTTTTCTTTTCCCTTATCTTTTTTACTCATAGATCCGAGATTCTTTTCTGGAAGCGTTCGATTACGCAGCTGAATGTTTTCACAGGCCTTCGGTTCTTCCTCCTTCCCCAAGGTGGATTCTTTAAATAGAGGGCCAAGAGTCATCTCTTCATCAGAGTCGCTTCCGAAGGTGAGAATTTGCGCTTCCCCGGCATTAACCATGCGACAATCGCCGGTAGTTCTTATAAGTTCCTCGGTCGTACTTTTCTGCTCCCGACGAGTTTTGCACTTCTCCCGCTTAAAATATTGCCGGTGAACAACATACCCCTGCCACCATCTATTAAAAGCTTTGCACTCTTCGGTGGGGTGCGAAACCTTCCGATGATACAAGCAATAGGAAGGGTGCATCTCTACTTTGCCGGCAATGTTTCCTTCAGAGGGTGGTAGCTTTATCCCCATCGATATAGCTTTAGCAAACCTTTTCCTCGTCTTGAATTTGTTTTTATCCGCAACGGATGTCTTTTGATTTGATGGGAGTGTCTCAACCCTTTCGTTTAGTCGCTGGCGCTTGGCCCTTTTAAATATGACCGTCTCGCGTTCCCGATCAGCTTTACTTTTCAACAGAGCTTCATTGAGGAATGCATCAATTGCTTCATCTGATGGCCCCGGAAGTTCCGGTTTAGGATCTGCCCCCAGCTTCTCAGTGCAAGGAGTTTTCTCATCGTCTGTAAACGAGTGGGAGACCATATGACAACTCGCCACGTAACTCTCAGATTCATCCGACGAGCTTTCTCCATCATCTTCCTCCTGAAAGACGTGGCTGAGGAACTCTTGGAGCGTGATGGGAGTCCGTGCCTTCTGATTATACTCCTCCAGCGCGTCAATCTGTTTCTGTAAGTCCGTGCGCTTGTCACCAGGCTTCATGGGCTTTTTGGATCTCTTCTTCTTCTTCTTTGAAGACTTTGACGGCTGGGTGTGAGTGCTTAGGCCATCACCACCGATCTTTGGAGTTGGGCGCAGCTTTAGCATCCCTTCGATGATCTGGGGTTCTAGCGGGTTCTTCTACCTGATCGCCGGGCATGTCTTGAGATCATTCAGCATCCTCTTGGTTTTGGCTGATAGCACAACCTCCCATGGAGCTTCTTCAACAAGGGAGCACGTTGCCCCCGGCGTATTCATCTTTTTAGGGGTATGAGGTTGTGGCGGGCTCACCTTCCATCTTTCAGACAACGCGAACTTGCCTTGTTGGTATTGGTCTTCAATCCAGTTTTTGAAGACGTGGCAATCTTCGATTGGATTGCCCAATACTCGGTGGTAGGGACAGTAATTGGGATCATTGACGTCGTTTGGCTGCAACGGGCGTCTTGAATCCGGCAGATTGATAAGTCTGTTGTGCAATGCTAGCTCGAACAGTCTTCTCGTTTTATCTTGAGGAAATGAGTAAGGACGCCTTAGCCTCTCCTTGAGGGGTACGCGTGGACGCATATTGTTTTGACGGACAACCGGCTTCAAGTTGCTCGGCTGTTGTTGAGCATTGGCGACGACGATCGCTTTTCCTTTCCCCTTCTCATTTCGAGAGTCCGGCTTTGGAGGAGACGGTCTATGGCCCATCTGGTCCATTTGAGCTAGCTTGTCGATCAAGGCCTGGAACGTGGTTGGTTTAAAGATCATGAACTGTGAAATATTTGCATGAGGATCTAGGGTGCTCACGAACATGCCCACCGCTGGCGCTTCTTCGATGCGTTGTTCGCATTTTGACCATAAGTTCCGCCATCGGATTGCATATTGAACCCAGGTTTCGCCCGGCTTTACTCTTGCATTGATCAAAGCTGTTATTGGAGTACGCTCGCTGGCGCTAGCGAAACGCTGGGTAAACAACAACTCTATTTCAGCGAAAGTTTTGACGGAGTCGTTCGGAAGCTCGGAATACCATTCAAACGCCGTCTCCGACAAGCTGCCGACGAACTGGCGAAGCAGGAGCTTATCATCGCCATCGGTATTGCCACAAAGAGCCCTGAACTGGGCAACATGTTGATGGGGATTGCCTGTCCCCTTGTAGACATGGAATTTTGGGATCGTGTAGCCCGGCGGGTACTTGATCTGATCATACCAGTTCGGATATGGTCGTCCCGTTTTAACGACTTGACTGGCTGCCTCAGTTGCCTAGTGAACTCGTATCTGCTGAGCTATATATTCATCCAGGGCAGCTTTGGAAATTATCTCCTCCTTGGCTGTTGACAGATCCGGTGGAGGATTCGACATTTCTCCTCTGTCATCTTCAAGGACGATCGGAGGATCTTCAGCAGGAGGATCTTGCTGGATCATCATACCCACCGTGTCTTGGAACAGAAGGGCCATTCGTTTTATATTGGTTTCTTGTTCTGCAGCCTCTTTATCCTTCTTTGCCAGTATCCTGCGAAGGAATTGGGCGTCGGTTTCTTGCTCCTGGCGTTGATCTGAGGACGCTTCTGGGCTTTCTTTTGGCCCGGTGAGTGCGGCCATCACAGTCATCATTTTTTGGAGCTTCTGCTGCTGCTCCTGAGTTTTAGTCACCGATCGCGTAAGCGGTCTATGACCTATGGATATACGTCTATCCTCTTTTCCAGACGCCATGTAGATGGTGTGTACCACAATGCCCCCGGACTTAGGGCGTTTGGGTTCACTGCCTTTGATGTTCGCCGCAGGCGTGGGGATTTTCTCCGGCCTTCTTCTCTTGTGGGTCATCGAAGTTGAGGGGGTCGTTGCTTTGGGCACCCAGGTGGCCGTCATCTTCCGTTGCTTAATAGGGCGGTTTTCCTCCTGCCGAACTTTCAACTTCTTATGCTGGTGAGAGAAATTCGGATCAATCACTGATTCTCGGACTCGTCGCCAAGTCTTGTAGATCCTGGAGGACAGCCGTTGAGTAGACTGCTCCGACTTTTCTGGTTCTGCTTCCATGGCGGTCTCTACCGATAGAGGAGATCTTTTGAGCACCGCAGTTGGCGAATTTCTGCGTACCCTGTTCAGCAGCTCAAAGCTGTTCCCGGTTGGAACAGCAGCATTAACTTCCACCGTTGGAGCTGTTGGAGTTAGCCCAGAGGAGGAGTTGCCCCCAGCCTTCCTTATCCGGCGCCAGTGGCATCGTCGGGCATGACGAGTTGTCGGTATTGGTTCAGCGACGGCTTTATCTTGCCCCCTGTTCAGGTGAGGGGCTATTTCCGGTGTCAGCCTCTTAAAGACTAACGCCCATTGAGAAGCCGTGTCCAACCGGTCAAACATAGATTTCTGAACGGGAGCAGGACTGGGAGCAGTCAGCCTTGCGAAGACCGACCCTCTTGCAGGAGAAGCCGTCTCGACGACTTTAGGAGCAGAGATGGCTGTCTTCCTCGGGATGGCCACTTCAGGGGTCATGGGCTTCTTGGCAGGCCCATCGGAGTTCAAGCTCAGTCTGGTGAAGACCGAGGAGTTGGAATTGGACAACCCGTTGAGAGGGGCTGTGGTAGTAGTGAGCCGATCGAAGACCGACTTCTTTTGCGCTTCCTTCGGCAGCGGGACATTAATGTTCACTGGCGGGAGCATGGTCCCGAAGAACAGACGGGTGGTAGCCTAAGTCACTTGTTCCATCGGCATAGCAAAGATGGAGGCCGCTTGAGGCCCGTAAGCCACACCTCCAGGTGAGGCGGAGCGTCTGTTGCAGTTGCATTTAGAGCAGTTTGAGCAGTTGGACGCCATTGCTGTTTGATTTCTGCGCCAAGCAAGAGACCAAATCTTAGTAACTTGAAACCTGAGGGCAACCATTAAAAAACCGCGATTCGTTCGCGAAGACGACACACGAAGTGTGGAGTGGAAATAGGAAAAGGTCCCACCGGGCGTGCCAGAATCATCTTACGCTTTGCGGGCACCTTAGGGCGGCTGGTCGCAATGTCCGAGCCCACTCCAGACTCGGGAGAAACTATGTTCACCGTCTCCACTGGAGCACGGGGCACTGAGGGCGCATCCACGGTATCACGAGGCGGCAATCCGCGCGGAGGGCTAAGCACGCGCGGTGGCCCAGCTCCAGTATCTTTCAACGGAGGAATGACTGGGGTCCTTAGCTTCAGGGGAGCCTTGCGGTCGCGGCCGGGAGGCGCACCCTTGCGGTCGACCAACATACGCTTCTCTTCACGGATGACTGCACCCATGGCATGCCCATACCAAGCCACGTACACGTTGAGTATCCATGGGACGCGGCTCGACTCACTGATGAAGAAGTAGGAGCCCGTGTTCAGCCGCATAAAGTGGTGTAACGCGCTCCGTATCCCCTCCCTGGTGGTCGCGAGCTCTTCCAAAAATGCCTCCAGCAGGAGCCTTGGTTATAGCCTAGTTGCTGGAAGAACCAATTGGGGTTGTACCTCATGAAGAGCACCTTATCATCCTGCCTGAACACCAGAAAGCCCGGCCGGATGGAGTATAAGTGCAGGATCTCCCGGGTTTTCAATACGGAGACTCCGTCTTTGAAAATATCGTGCAGCGCCAACACTGTCTTGGAGGTATCCGGGCCAACGGTCATCACCTTGTCTTGGAAAGACATTCTCGCTCCGACCATGTGCGGACGGAGAAGCAACCCCCTAGCCTCCCTCGGAGATAGATTCACTATAGAAGCTCCGACTAACCGCATGACTCTTGGGAGTCTGCACTTCTCGTAAAAGGAGGGGCTCTTATGAATCCCGAATACTCCTAGCACATGCAGTTCCATCCATGAAGTAAAATAGTGCATCGGGAAATTGGCGGGTTGCATCCCGGGTTCATTCGCGTCCGCCGCCATGCTTAATCCATGATACAGGTGAGCCAGCCCGGCGATTCCGATCAACAATTGTATACCAACCACCATCCGGTGCGCTGGGTAGAAGACGGACGGCCTAATGTAGCATGGGTGCATGGGAAGCGCGAAATAGGACAGCCATAATCCCAGAAAGCCAAGGAAGAAGGTCTCTTCGTCAATGCCCGGAGCGGCGATTTCCGATAAGGGCATGATGGCAGCGTCCGGAAAGTAAAAACCATGTTGGTCATTCTCCAATGCCGGTAGGCGATCTAAGACAGAGCCGAAGGGGTCGTCGAGCTTGGCGAACTTTTCTTCCGCTGTGAAAGAATCTCCGGTCGAAGAAAGCGGGCAATAAAATCTGCAATACTGACTCCCAGGATTCCTGATTCCAAGTAGAGACCCTCCTATATATTCAGCACCCTCACCAGACTTGGAAACTGGTGCTGAATAGCATTCTCCAGCGTCAAATCAAATACCAGCGGCTTAGTGGCGAAGACGTACTCATCTGGAGAAAGTAACTCCTCATAATGCTCCCCCCTCACCGACAGACCGGATATCTCAGCAAATTCTTCCAGGGGGGTGGAGACTTCCCTGTCCGTCAAGAGAAAAGTATGAGTGGGGATGTTCTATTGGTCCACGAACACCTTAACCCACCACGTTGGAGGAGCAGGATACTCAAAAAGCGAGGCGTAAACGGCAGAGTACAAACCGATCTTCATCAGATGCGTCTTCTTCACCGACAAGATATACCTCGCCCACTGCAAATATCCGGCCGATTGTCGCGGGGTCAATCCGAGGTTATAAGCATGTCCCCAAGGGCGCGCCTCACCCTGGCATATGCGTTGCCCCAGAATATCCACGGTTGGCGGCGGCTGCACAGGAATAGCACCAATCGAAGGCTGGAGGAGATCCTCCGAGTTCCAATTCACAACCTCCACAGCATAATTCACCGGGGGTGCATCCGCATATGGGATCGACGAGATTGGCTCTGAAGGCGTCGCACAGAAGAAGCTTCGGTGACCCTTGATGATTTCACTGTACCACCTACCCCACAGGTGAAAGTTCTTGTGCTCGGGGTCATAATACTTAATCAGAGAGAAAATCTCCCGGTCCACCGGCGCCTCAGGAAATCCTCCCTCTGAGCGAACGAATGGGAAAGACAGATCAGCAGACATGATTGCCTGCAAAAAAAAAATGAGATTCAGCCGTCAGTATCTTAATTTAATTTTAAAAAAAAGGCCTGACACTTGGAACTTCAAGATTTGTACCACACTGCAATGCAGTGGCTAGGGGACCAAAGGGGGACCCACAAAATATAGATGACAATGCATCAGTTAATAAGACAGCCCCATCATTGGATGGGACTGCCAATTAGTGAGCAGATCCCCAAAAGAATATTCTCATTAATGAGAAATCCCTAGAGACAAGGAGAAAATCTCCTCTTTCAGAGCAAAGCTCTGTCACAGAGTGACACTTGTCAAACTCTGGTCTCAAGAAAATAAAATTCCTTAAAAGATTAAAAGAGCTTAGCTCTGTGATAATGATGGAAATATCCATCAAAGGAAAATTAATTCTTAAAAAATTAAAAATTAAATTCTTTTTGGGATCTTAAAGATCCATGAAAACTCTTAAGAGTTCTTCATTATAGATAAAAAGATCTATGTTTTTCCAAAGAGCAAAGCTCTGTTCATGGGTTAAGAAACTCTGAAACAGATTCTTGAGAGCAAGGCTCTGTTGGTGAAACCCCAAAGGGGTTTTCTTTAGATCAAAAGATCTATGAGAGCAAGGCTCTATTAATTAAAATTAATTTAATTTAAGATTAATTTTTACCTAAAAGTTTTTTCTAAAAAGTTCTAACTCTTGGAGTTCTTGAAAGCAAAAGCAAGGCTCTGAAGTTCTGAAAGTAAAAATCTTGAAGATGATAATCATCTGTTGAGGACCAAGGGTCCTATTTATAGGCGCTTGCGCCCCTTCAACTCCTGAGCTGATCCAACGGATGGGATCTTGCCACTGCTGCACTCACGTGTGCGCCACGTGAGCGCAACGGTGCGGGGCATTTGTTTCCCCAATCAGAGCAAAACTCTGTTTGAATTTCAAAAATTCAAAAATTGAAACAACGCTTCAGATTCCTTGCGCTGTGCGCAACGCGCCACGTGTCAAAAGCTGATACGTCAGCGCAGCGCCCAAGGCAGCGCACCCAATCAGAGCAAGGCTCTGTTTAAAATTCAAATTTTAACTGTCACGACCCGAAATTGGCACGTGACGGCCCTAATACTACGCAACGCCTACAGACGTAACGCAGTAAAAGAAAGCCAAAACCCAGAAATCTAAACCATGAAAAATACGGAAACGATAATAAAAGTTTTTGAAACATTTGAAATCACAACCCAAATTCTTTAAAAGAGTCCACTTTCTTTCTTTAAAATTTTGGCAGCACCTCCTTTGTAAAAGCTAGCCCCAAAAATGGGTACAACATAAATTTAAAGTAAAGCATCCCTAAACGGGAGCAAATACACGCCCAAAGGCGGAAAACAATCACCACCACAAATATACAACGCCGTAGCGAAGAAATAAAGACAATAGAGAGAAAGCTGTATAAAAGACAACAAATCCACAATTTATACAATATCGTCCTCACCAAGTCTCTAAGTCAACAACATAATAGTAGATGGAGAGTACAAGATACAACGAATATACACTACAAATACAGATAACCACCAAAACCCACCTGAACAAAACAACACACTGTGAGCCGATGCGGTATCTGTAGCAAAAGATGATAGATGAATAGCCAGCCTTGACTACTCTGGGGAACACTCTGTAACACATGTGGCACAACGGGGGTGAGTTGCCAACTTGTGAATAGTAAATAATATATGCAGGTAATCGCAAGTATGCACGTAAAGCGTGAATCTAAGATATGCAATTAACAGTAATAACATGTCATATGAATGCAGAATAATGGAAAGTACACTAGCAGGTACAACCAATATATATAAAGCAATAATGATATGACAACAGTATGCAATAATCATGCAATAGGGATATGAGAATGTAACTGTGCAATAATCATGAAAGGTACACTAACAGGTACTACTAATACATAAAGCAGTGCACTAACAGAAAAAAGGGAGGTATGGAGTGAAATATGTCATTTCCATGGAATCCTGATATCGTGGTAGGATCACAGTCCATCAAGACAAATCAAATCCCAATTCCTCAAATCAGCCCCCAAATTGGCTCTCATATCAACTAAATACCACATCTCCTCAATTTCACAATATCAAGTATATTTTGTATATCCCGAATGTACAACATCAAGTAGATCTCACATATCTCGTATGTACAATATCAAGTATATCTCACATATCTCGAATGTACAATATCAAGTATATCTCACATATCTCGAATGTACAGCAGCAAGTATATCTCACATATCTCGAATGTACAGCAGCAAGTAGATCTCACATATCTCATTTGTACAATATCAAGTATATCTCACATATATCGAATGTACAACATCAAGTGGATCTCACATATCTATCCAGTATCCAATCCCAAATGAATCTCTTATAACCCGAATCAATTCTCCAGCAAAATTCTAACATCCTAAATATAATGACATAATTAATTATGATGAGGACAATACACATATATTAGCGTCCCATTCCCCTAATATTGGTGTAAGGGTATATATAACAGCTGCTCAATCCCCTGTTATATATACAAAGGAGTAATTAGAAATATCATGAAATCAATGTGCCAAGCATCGACGCAGAAATGCTGATCCATCGGGTGCTGTCTCCATGACTGCCCCCTGATAGGTACATATCATACGCTATCCCGAATACGCTGTCTCCATCGACACACCAATGACTCGAGTGCCTAGCTCTGACCCTCGCCTCTCGACGTATCCATACGTACATGACTCCCGTCGGTATCCACATGATAGCCGATGAGTCATTGGTCCTGTCACCGGAAAGTATGGTTCCCCCACTAACTCATCTCCTCACTGAGATTCTTGCCCCGGGATACCTCCGGGCCCCACCATGTACCCGTACACGGATCCCTCCTTTCCTCGCGTAGGGTATACACATCGTAAACGACAAATCTCATGGTGGCTGCTAAAATATCATATCAAGGAAACCAGGTTTTTCAAATAATGCATAATTTCATGAACTCCCGCGGTTCCCAAATCCAGAAAATATCATGAAAAATCCATATAACAATGCGAAAATCCATGAATATAATATGTGCGCCATATCTGAAATGCAAGCATATAAAGGAAAACCGCTAATTAACTGCATCAAGTTAATACAAATATCATGCGGTTTCTATTTATCCACTTCTAAATAACATCAAGTGAAGGTAAACATGTAGCTAAAACCAGATGTATGTGAAATCAATAAGGTATAGCAAGATAATGTATCCACCTATAAGCAATGATATAGTATACCCCCTGGGTATAAGAATAGTATGTGCAAGGTATACCTGTAGCTATGTCAGGGAGTGTATATGTACCTATCACTAATGGTACAATACTCTATAGGAATACAGGTATGCTAAATGCCATATATGATAAGCAGTATGAATCAATGTCACAATGTCCCTAACCAAGCAATATAACATCTATAAGTGGTTTGTGTGTGACATGGCAATTATTGACGGTGTGTGTAGCATACAATCAGTGCTCGTGCAATATGAATCGTCAATAATATGTGCAGTGTCCTACTACTACTAGTCCAGGCACAACTACATCTAAGTAATAGGGTAAAGGCGCAATTCTAACAATAACGTAGAATATGCGACAAGTAATAAAATCTCTAGCCCTGACGCATAACGCCATGCGGGCGATTCCCCTGTAGATGTTAAATATACTCACCAACGCTCCAAGCTAGATGAAGCCTACCACCTGTTTTCCCCTTATCGTAGCGTCCGAAGTCCCCGCTTGCGAACCTAAAATTTCACAAACACATCACATAAGAAAAAATCCTACAACGACGAAAAGACAACGAAACGCGAAGAAAACGCCCGGAAAATTACACTGCGCGCTTAGCGCATCTATCGCGCACGATACCGGCCAAAACCCCTAATTGGGGTCGCTAAACTACAAAACACCAAGTCTGGACCCCGATCGTCCTGATCGCGTAACACAACACAAGAATTACGAGGAATACAACAGATATAGCCTCGCAACGACCAATCGAACGCATGTCGGAAAAACCATGAAATCTAGTAAGCAACCTATCACAATATTTCGCACTACTTTCAAGCTAATGCATATCTAGCGATTTCAAACACCTTAAAATAACTTAACTAAGCTATCTAAACCATTCCTATATTTTTAACACTCGCTAATTATGTTTTAGCAAAAACCTAGTAAGCTAATAGCATAATTAAACAAAGTGTTCATTAGCAAAAATTAACATTTCCTACTAGATTAATCATCTCCGAAACACAAATTAACACTTCAAATGAACACTAAACACTTAAAAAAATTTAACCCTAACATGAATTTCTTAAACCAAATATAATGAATTAATCATGATATAAAAACTAAACTAAACACATAACTAGCTAACTAAATTAGCTAGATTTAAGATTAAAGCAAGAATATAAGAATTAAGGTAAGAATTATACCTCCCCAAGAACACAAAATGAAACTTAATCCAACATCTTAGCATCAAAACCCATGCTTGTTGAAGAACTAAGAAGGATTAGTGAAGGAAAAGATGGTTTTATTTTTATTTAGGATTTTTTGTGGATTTATTTTGGAATTTTTCTTGAAGAATTTTGAAGAAATCATGAAGAAATGAGCTTGGGAAATATTTTGGACAGAAATTGAAGATAAGGGTCGGCCATGGGGAGGTTGGGGGTATTTTTGTGAATATTTTGTGAAGAAATAGCTAGGAAAGAAAGTAATAAATGCTAATTAAAGCAATTTTGCCACCTTTCACTCTTTTCTTTTCTTTTTTAATCCAAATCCTTTTGCACAAAGAAAAATCTAGATATTTGAAAAGAAGCTTCTAAAATAATTTTAGTGACAAAAAAATAAATTTATTCACAAGAGAAAAAATTTCCGATTTATGTGCACAAAATACCGCTTAAAATAATATTTTATTTGGGAAAAATTCTATCTGAACCAAAACCTCCCAAATACTCCCAAAGTTCGCGCACAAGCTTTATTTTAGCTAAACTAGGTGCCGGCAAGCTTATACGGACGTTTGATCGAAATCGGGTTAAAACGGGAAAAACCGACAATTTTGCCCTAAAACGGAAAAATTCGGAAAACGATTTCTGAAACGTTACATTAACAAAGGAAGCAACGCTTCAACTAATCTGTGCTCAGCGCTGCGCGACACGTGTCAGCGCAGTTGCGCTGCGCGACACGTGTCAAGCGCAAGTGCGTTTGCGCCAGCTGTGCCAGCATTTAAACAGAAAAATTCTGGAAAGATCTTTCTAATCTTATTAAAACAATAAGATTCCCTTCTGTAAAATAGGAGCCCTTGGATCAAAAATCCAACGGTAGGGAAAAATCCCTAAATCATTCAGAGAAAGATCTCTTTAACTGATTTTGTTAGTGTATATGCCCTAGAGGCAATTACTGTATCATACTAGCTTGTATATTACTTAATGGAAGCTTGGGATATTCACAGTTGTATAGACAATCTTGCTCAAAATGGTAGTATGATGCTTGATTTTTCTCTACTTCAATATGTGCATGTGTTTCTTTTAGCATATCGCTTATATACATATTAGTGGAGCCCTTAGGATCTTTGCTTGATTACCAGCGTTGTGATGGCAGTGACACTTGTGGGTGCTGGGTAATCTATAAGCACATCCTTATACAGGTCTCTAGTCGTAGGACTATCGAGACAGGGTATCGATACTCCGGAGTAGACTAGAGTATACGCTTCTCATCCTAGGAGGGGAGATGGTCTGTCCCACAGCCATCAGTACGTCGTACTGGAGATAGTATGCGGGTGCTAGTTAGGTTACGAGTACACTGGACAGGACTCATCGGGGATTGTTGGTTGGTATTATACCTATCGTCAGTTATCAGTTTCCAGGTGACATAAGTACAGCTTAGTCCGTTGACTTGACACTGTCACTTCGCCTCGAGTGTATTCCCACTGTTCTTTGATTACTACCCTACCACGGGTCAAAGGAGTCGTGCAAACAGGTAGTAGTTGGTGCAGTCCCGAAGCACTTGGAGGCAGTAACGATTAGACAGGATTCGTCTCTCCCAGTATTGGGGGTTGATATCGCGCTGTGTTAAGGAGAGCCATTACACATAGTCGTCCCTGGCCAGGGCAAGCGAGATATACTGGTAGGTTTCCAGTGTTATCTCAGGGTGTTCTGGGCTACACTCTGACACGACTTGTACCGCTATTAGGGGACTGACGTTCGCCACCCCCTAGGCTCGCCATGTGATATTCTTAGACGAACAGACCGGACTGTACGGAGATTGTCACATACAGGCTCAGTAGAAGTTCGGATGGGTTTACCTCATCGGCCTTCTTATCGACATCTACCTGGGGACCGTTATGTACAGCTAGTGCCGCTAGCGGTCTGTGGTTAAACCCACTGCCAGCGTAGTGTCGAGTCTTTAGAGTCCCACACAGAGAGTTTCCCTGCACTGAGCGAAAGGTGTAGAGGCCGTATGGTTTTACGGCAGGGCTACGATCACTTACGTACACTTGTGTGCGTATGCTGTTCGGGCAGGCAATACTAGTGGGCTTTGGTTTAAGCCGGATCCTAGTATTGCACGGATGGATTTATTTTGTCTTATGTGCATTCGCATTCTACGGAATGCAGATGCGGGTGTGTATGCACAGTTGTGAGGAGCGAAGAGGAAGGAGGTGCCTCATTAGGGTTTTGACAGTTGATTCGGTCGAAGCCGTAATGAGGCGGACTCATTAGGGTTTTGGCAGTTCGTTCGGTGAAAACCATTATGAGCCAGGGATCTTATTTACTAATCTTTTTTTAGTGATAATTATGTGATGGCTAATTGCTTTGACCATTTGACCACATTTGACTTTGTTGACCGTTTGACCAAAGTTGACTTGGACCTTCATGAGAGGTCTAGAGTTTTCTTTGGTTTTCTTTTTATTCTTTGGGTTATGAAAATAGTCAAGTCATTAGTTGCCATCAACTTTATCATGAAAGGATTAGTAATGATGATATTAGTGTATTATTGCAACCATGGTTCATTCTCTCTAGCTCATAATTGATTTCTCATTCTCTCTCTTGAAAAAGAAATGAGAAAGCTCCATGGTTGCTAGCTTCTTCTTCCTCCTCTTGATTCTTCCTTTGATCTCATGTGTTGAGAGAAAAAAGATCCAAATAGAAAAACACATCCATCTACTACTTCTACACAACCTAGGACATCAAGCCTAGCGATCTTGTTGCCCTAGTTGCCTCGGCTCGAGGTGGAGCTCGGAGTACAACTCTCGGGTGGATTGTCTTCGACTCAAGAAGGCCGCGGAGGTGATCAAGATCCGGATCGACCCTCGGAGCGTGGATGGATGAGCAGGATAGCGGAATGAAGACTCGAAGGACCGGTGTCGTGAGGTATAATCTCTATGGCATAGTAGATATCATCTCTAGTAGTTTGCTAGTTTGTAGTTTAGCAAAGATCTTTCTTTTAGTCCATGTTGCCTTTGCGCCAAAAATTGTTTTTCACCATTTCCGCCTCCCCGTAATAACCGCGGTGATCAACGTGGACTTACAGTGGTATCAGAGCCTAGCTAAACATAAACTAGCATGTTAGCAAAGTATTTAGAATCTCGATCGGAAAAAATTCGCAAAACATGTCCGGAAAAATCAACTTTCTGCCGATTTTTTATACTGCTTTAAAAATTATTTAACATACATGAAAAATCGGCTCAGGGTTTTCTAAAGAAACCCACCAAAAACGATCCAGTGACTCGGTCAAAGCGCCGCGGAATCGCGGTAAGAACATGCTTCTTGCCGCGGATCCGCGGCAGAGTTGACTCGGCCGTGGACCATTTTTGGTGCAGTGTTCTTAATTGGATGTTTTGGGATTTTTAGTATACTTTGTTTCTACCCAGAATTTCCAGAGAACAAATTTGTTTTTGGGGTGGTTACAAATCCGTATTTTGATCGAAATTCCGTAGACTTTGGCTAATGGATATTATCTGAGATGTGATATATGTATTGAACGTCTGCTAATCGCTATACGTCGATTAGTAGGGGTTATACATATCTGTGATCTGTAATGTTGATGGTGTGTGGATATGAACTCGTTGGATTATCGCGGATGAATAGCCGGGTGGATGTGAGATGAGAGTTTCTTTTTCTTTCATTCATGTAAAATTTGTAAATGATGTAATATTATTTTATGGCCGCACATCCGGGATGAGGTTGTAGCTGCTATTGTATATTATTTCTTTTTACTGTTTTTGCTCCTAGGATAGACCCAAGGTGGGGTGTACAAACTACCGGGTATCTCGAAGTGCCGAGTGGCCCACTCACGTTGTTGAGGGAGGTTGCTTCACTTCGGGTACTTGGCGGGTAGTTTGCCACACCCATAGGGGTCTAGGGTGGGCTTTGGCTATTCATCGCAACCGTGCAATCCGTCTTTCGTTGCAGGCTCGAACGAAATGAGGATTCCTAGTATATCCAAAGTGTTCATCTGTGATCTGGAATGGCTATCATTGCATCTGACGAATGTGTATATATCTATATATGATATCTATTTAGGCGTTGCTTATGTTTTGCATCCGCGCTAGTCCAGCCCCCGCTCTGTCGTTATTTAAGTAACCTAACGGGTGATGACGGGACCCCATGGCGAATACGGATGGCATAAGCGTACGTCATATTTTCGTAGTTTTCTGCAATGGTAGGATTAAATGAGCATTAAAATTAATGCAAGAAAATAAACCAAGTAAAAGTCGTTGGAACACTTTCAAAACCACTCGGTTCTTTTCAAAAACCAACTTTTAAATGCGGAGCTTGAACCACTCCTTTCAAAAGCTATCTCGTTCCATCGATTATATCAAGTTCACTACGTTCACGGTTTCGCCAAAACCATTCGTAGCCCTCCGTCGTTTCGTATGAATATTCAATAGTATTCAAGCTATGTTTGTTGACATTCGTCAAGGCATAGTGATTGGTAGCCGTTGGGTGTTCATATGTAGCATAGATAGATCGTTGGTTTGGGACAGTCGTATTACCTTGTTGACCTTCGTCAAGGGTATATACGGGTGGGTTCAAATTAACCTGGACAATGACGGGTAGAACTTGACATGTGACTTATGATTTGTTGACCTTCGTCAAGGTCATAAGAGCATGGGGCAAAAATCCACATCGAGAGTTTCTAAAGAAACTGAAACTTGCTAGTGCTGCATACCATTTTGAGTGTGATGATTCTGGTAGGATTCCTTCAGTTTTATCGCACGATGATATTTGGATCCCGATCCTATTGTGAGTATATGCTACTCCTCGGGAACTTTCTCACTTAACGATCAATGTTATAAACCAAGTAGGTGTCTAGAAAGGTGTTAGCGGGGCTACGCCCATAGGGAAAAGAGGTTACTTAATTAAGGAACTTCACGAAAGCGTTGGAAAACCTCCCTCGAAGTACCGTTACTGGCCTGGCTGAACGGTTAAGCAAGTATTGTACGGTGAGATTGATCCTGACTAATTCTTCCTTTATGGTTTGAGGAGGGATTCGAGAGACAGTGGGAGCCATCCTGTTTAGATAAATTAAAAACCAATCTAAACTTGCAAGAGGATTATGCTAAGTGTTTTCTTCTCTCTCTCTTAATTGCAGCGACCCAGTGACCAGACATAGGTTACATCTAGATAATAAAATGACTGAATCTGACTGTTTTGACTGGCAAAGGTCTGTCCAGTTGTCCATTACCCTTGACAAGCTGGGACATCTCTTGACTGATCCAACCCCTTCCGTCTCAGGTCCAGTTTCCCATGTCACGGATATTCATATCCGCAAGACATCGGAAAAAGACTGTGCGAAAGACAAGTGCCTCGTGTTAGCTTCAGTTGATGGTGCATACCAGAGGTAGCACGAGAAGATGGACTTCGTTTCTATCTTCCTCCATAACAAAGATTTATATGGAGAGCAATCTCGTATCGCAAGATATGAGATCTCGAACGAATTGCTTCCAGCGAGGTTGGCTATCGGGTCATCTGTAGGGGGCAACGTCCTTACAGAGACCAGCTATTTTGAGCTCACGGACCTGAAGACCACGTTGAAGAACGGGTCAGATGCTGACTTGGTTCTACAGTCTCTACCTTTTACCCTGAAGGAAACCAGGGAAGTAGAAGGAAAGGGAAAGGCAGAAGTTTCGGGACTGGATGTAGTAAAAGAGGGACGTTCCTATTGTTACGGGAATGAACATTGGCAGAAAGATTGAAGGGCTAGCAAAGCCAGTAGCCAGGATTCGAAGCATGTTGTGGCTTCGGCTTCGGGTGTGTTTGTGATAGAGAACTGTATGTCAGTTAACCCTACCTCCTGGGTATTGGATACCGGATCAGGATCTCATATCTATAATTCGTTATAGGCTCTGAGAAACCCGTAGGGTTATCAAGATAGGTGATATGACTCTCAGGGTTGCTAACGGAATGAGCATGTACGCTGAATCCGTAGGGGAATATCATCTTGGACTGACAACTGGGCAGATATTGATTCTGCGTAACTGTTTTTTTGTACCAGGTGCGACTTGTAATATCATATCTATATCCTTACTTTCTAAGGAAGGATATAATTTTACTTTTGTAAGCGATGTGGTCCACATCCACCTAAATCAAGTTCTGATTGGGTCAGGTACATTAGAAAACGGAATATACGTATTAAATCAAGCTCAGATTTTCAGTGTCCAGAACACACTTAAAAGAAAGTCTCCGGAAACAAATCAGGCTTTCTTGTGGAATTGTAGACTGGGTCACATTAATGAGACACGGTTAACAAAGTTACATAAAGAGGGATACTTGAATCCGTTCGAGTATCAGTCTTATGCCACTTGTGAATCTTGTCTCATGGGAAAGATGACAAAGACTCCGTTCACTGGACACGGAGAAAGAGCAAGCGAGCTATTAGGACTCATACACAGTGATGTGTATGGTCCAAAATCTACAAATGCGCGAAGTGGTTATTCATACTTCATTACTTTCACAGATGATTTCTCTAGGTATGGACATGTCTTCCTAATGAAGCATAAATCCGAGGCCTTTGAGAAATTTCGGGAATACAAGAATGAAGTTGAAAAACAAACAGGCATAAGTATAAAAACACTAAGATCTGATCGAGGTGGTGAATACTTGAGTGCCGAGTTTCTGGACTACTTAAAAGAGAATGGAATTCTCTCTCAGCTTACTCCTCCATACACACCACAACACAACGGTGTATCGGAAAGGCGGAATCGAACCCTATTGGATATGGTTCGTTCCATGATGAGTAAGGCTGAGTTGCCGCGATCTTTTTGGGGTTATGCATTAGAAACAGCTGCATATCTCTTGAACAAGGCTCCAACCAAGACTGTGCCTACCACCCCATATCAGATGTGGAGTGGGAAGAAACCCTGTCTTAAGTATCTTAAGACATGAGGATGTCCAGCTTTTATAAAGAAGCAGCATGCGGACAAGCTCGAGGCACGCTCAGTACTGTGTAAGTTTGTGGGATACCCAACTCCAGGGGGTATCTTTTCTATTCCGTAAAGGAACAAAAGCTTTTTGTTTCTCAGCATGCCCACTTCTTGGAAACTGAATTTTTAGAAAATCAGATAAGTGGGAGCGCAATAGAACTGGAAGAAATTCCAGAACCACAAGCTATTACTGAAAGCTTGGAAGAACCAGAAGGTTCAGGAGAACCGGACATCCCAGCGCCTCTCCGCAGGAGTAGTAGACAGTCTCATCCGCCAGAGAGATACTACGGTTTTCTCATTGACGGGGATAGAGAGGATTGCACCATTGACTATGGTGAGCCTACTAGCTTCCAGCAAGCCATTCAGAGCGGTGACTCGGTAAAATGGCTGGATGCAATGCGGACCGAGATGGAGTCCGTGTACACCAACAAAGTTTGGACTTTGGACTTTGCTCCAGAAGGGGTAAAACCCGTAGGCTGCAAATGGATCTTCAGAAAGAAGATTGGTGTAGATGGGCAGGTTGAAACCTATAAAGCTAGACTTGTTACAAAGGGTTTTCGTCAAAGACCTGGTTTGGACTATGACGAGACCTTTTCTCCAGTGGTTATGCTCAAATCCATTCGGATCCTTCTTGCCATTGCTGCCTTCCACGATTATGAAATCTGGCAGATGGACGTAAAGACGGCTTTCCTAAATGGAAATTTAGAAGAGTGCGTCTATATGGATCAGCCGAAGGGATTCATTCAGAGTGGGAGCAGCGGTAAAGTGTGCAAGTTGCTCAAGTCCATCTATGGACTGAAGCAGGCATCGCGGAGTTGGAACATCTGCTTTGATGATACTGTCAAGGAATTCGACTTTATCAAAAACCCAGATGAACCATGCATTTACAGTAAGATTGTAGGGAGAACTGTGGTATTTCTCGTCTTGTACGTGGATGACATTCTCCTAATAGGAAATGATATTCCTATGCTACAGCCAGTCAAAAGATTCTTGTCACAGAGGTTCTCCATGAAGGACCTGGGCGATGCCAACTACATTCTGGGGATCCAGATCTATCGTGATAGATCTAAGAGGATGTTGGGACTTTCACAGTCCAGGTACATCGACACCATACTAAAACGATTCAGTATGGAAGATTCCAAGCGCGGTAATCTACCGGCTTGTCACGGAATCACCCTCTCCAAAGAGATGTCTCTCAAGAGTGATTTGGAAAGGGCTTGCATGTCATCTATACCCTACGCATCTGCGGTAGGCTCTATAATGTATAAGATGTTATGTACCAGACCAGATGTAGCATACGCATTGAGCGTTGTAAGCCGGTATCAGTCGGACCCAGGGGAGAAACACTGGATAGCGGTAAAGAACATTCTCAAGTACCTGAGAAGGACTAAGGAGATTTTCTTGGTGTATGGCGGAAAAGACCTCCAGATCGAGGCCTTTGCTGACTCCAGCTTCCAGAGTGACAAGGATGACTCCAAGTCCATGTCGGGTTATGTCTTTACCCTCAATGGAGGGGCGGTTTGCTGGAAGAGTTCCAAGAAGGAAACCGTTGCCGACTCAACTATGGAAGCGGAGTATATAACTGCTTGCGATGCCGCAAAGGAAGCTGTCTGGATGAAGAAGTTCCTCGCGGAACTTCAGGCGGTTTTTACCATTGTTGATCCAATACCGCTGTATTGTGACAACAATGGAACTATAGCTTTAGCGAAGGAACCCAGGTCCCATCAAAAGTCCAGGCACATTTTGAGGCGGTACCGCCTGATCAGGGAGATCGCAGATCGCCGGGAGATCAAGGTGAAGAGAGTAAATTCGGAGAATAACACTGCAGATCCACTCACGAAGGCCCTACCCCAGACTCAGTTCGAGTGGCTGATCGAGATGATAGGTCTTCGATACGCCAGTACATGGCCTTAGTGCAGGTGGGAGATTGTTAGTGTATATGCCCTAGAGGCCATTACTGTATCATACTAGCTTGTATATTACTTAATGGAAGCTTGGGATATTCACAGTTGTATAGACAATCTTGCTCAAAATGGTAGTATGATGCTTGGTTTGTCTCTACTTCAATATATGCATGTGTTTCTTTTAGCATATCGCTTATATACATATTAGTGGAGCCCTTAGGATCTTTGCTTGATTACCAGCGTTGTGATGGCAGTCACACTTATGGGGGCTGGGTAATCTATAAGCACATCCTTATACAGGTCCCTAGTCATAGGACTATCAAGACAGGGCATCGATACTCCGGAGTAGACTAGCGTATACGCTTCTCATCCCAGCAGGGGAGATGGTCTGTCCTACAGCCATCAGTAC
Organism: Agapanthus africanus; assembly: GCA_030015575.1. Taxonomy (NCBI): domain Eukaryota; kingdom Viridiplantae; phylum Streptophyta; class Magnoliopsida; order Asparagales; family Amaryllidaceae; genus Agapanthus; species Agapanthus africanus. The sequence continues at coordinate 434,393,797 of JASDDO010000008.1, read as the reverse complement.
GTCGTACTGGAGATAGTATGCGGATGCTCGTTAGGTTACGAGTACACTGGACAGGACTCGTCGGTGACTGTTGGTTGGTATTATACCTATCATCAGTTATAAGTTCCCAGGTGACATGAGTACAGCATAGTCCGTTGACTTGACACTGTCACTTCGCCTCGAGTGTGTTCCCACTGTTCTTTGATTACTATCCTACCACAGCTCAAAGGAGTCGTGCAAACAGGTAGTAGTTGGGTGTAGTCCCGAAGCACTTGGAGGCAGTGACGGTTAGACAGGATTCGTCTCTCCCGGTATTGGGGGTTGATATCGCGCTGTGTCTAGGAGAGCCATTACACATAGTCGTCCCTGTCCAGGGCAAGCGAGATATACTGGTAGGTTTCCAGTGTTATCTCAGGGTGTTCTGGGCTACACTCCGACACGACTTGTACCGCTATTAGGGGACTGACGTTCGCCACCCCCTAGGCCCGCCATGCGATATTCTTAGACGAACAGACCGGATTGTACGGAGATTATCACATATAGGCTCAGTAGGAGTTCGGATGGGTTTACCTCATCGGCCTTCTTATCGACATCTACCTGGGGACCGTTACGTACAGCTAGTGCCGCTTGCGGTCTGTGGTTAAACCCACTGCCAGCGTAGTGTCGAGTCTTTAGAGTCCCACACAAAGAGTTTTCCTGCACTGAGCGAAAGGTGTAGAGGCCGTATGGTTTTACGGCAGGGCTACGATCACTTACGTACACTTATGTGCGTATGCTGTTCAGGCAGGCAATACTAGTGGGCTTTGGTTTAAGCCGGATCCTAGTATTGGACGGATGGATTTGTTTTGTCTTCTGTGCATTTGCATTCTACGGAATGCGGATGCGGGTGTGTATGCACAGTTGTGAGGAGCGAAGAGGAAGGAGGTGCCTCATTAGGGTTTTGACAGTTGATTCGGTCGAAGCCATAATGAGGCGGACTCATTAGGATTTTGGCGGTTCATTCGGTCAAAACCATTATGAGCCGGGGACATTATTTACTAATCTTTTTTTAGTGATAATTATGTGATGGCTAATTGCTTTGACCATTTGACCACACTTGACTTTGTTGACCGTTTGACCAAAGTTGACTTGGACCTTCATGAGAGGTCTAGAGTTTTCTTTGGTTTTCTTTTTATTCTTTGGGTTATGAAAATGGTCAAGTCATTAGTTGCCATCAACTTTATCATGAAAGGATTAGTAATGATGATATTAGTGTATTATTGCAACCATGGTTCATTCTCTCTAGCTCATAATTGATTTCTCATTCTCTCTCTTGAAAAAGAAATGAGAAAGCTCCATGGTTGCTAGCTTCTTCTTCCTCCTCTTGATTCTTCCTTTGATCTCATGTGTTCAGAGAAAAAGGATCCAAATAGAAAAACACATCCATCTACTACTTCTACATAACCTAGGACGTCAAGCCTAGCGATCTTGTTGCCCTAGTTGCCTCGGCTCGAGGTGGAGCTCGGAGTACAACTCTTGGGTGGATCGTCTTCGACTCAAGAAGGCCGCGGAGGTGATCAAGATCCGGATCGACCATCGGAGCGTGGATGGATGAGCAAGACAGCTGAATGAAGACCCGAAGGATGGGTGTCGTGAGGTATAATCTCTATGGCATAGTAGATAGCACCTCTAGTAGTTTGCTAGTTTGTAGTTTAGCAAAGATCCTTCTTTTAGTCCATGTTGCCTTTGCGCCAAAAATTGTTTTTCACCGTTTCTGCCTCCCCGTAAGAACCGGGGTGAGTAACGTGGACTTACAGATTTAACAAATCAATCGGCACTATATAAAGGCCCCTAGACTCCAAGTCTAAAACACACAGAACTCCTTTAAAAAAATTTTGAGAAGAGCTCAGAGAAAGAAAAGGTAAAAACCTTTAAATAAAAGAAGAATTTCTTCTAAAAAAGATCTAAGATCTAAGAACAAGATCAAGATCTTGGATGAAAAATAATAATAATAAAAAAGAAGAAGTAATTTACTTCTGTATAAAGGCATTGCCTTTTGATGAACTACTGGTTCTCTGAAAATAAGAAAAACAAGAAAAACTTATTTTCTTTGATCTAAATTTGATCAAAATATTAAACAGTGCCTTGCACTTTTAGAAATTTGCACTGTTGCGCTTCTTGAATTGGCGCAAGCCACCAGGGAGCGCCAAGTGTCAGCCCCAGAACAAACTGCGCTATGCGCTTCTAAAACAGAGTACTGCTCTCATAAATTGGCGCAAGTCATCAGAGCGCGCCACGTGTCAGCAGCGCGCTAGCGCAGCGCACTGCGCTAACAGACTTGCGCTCACCAGAGGGTGACACGTGTTACCTCCACATGCGCTGGCGCCTTGCGCTCTTTAATTGGCGCAAAGTGCCTGACAAGCCACGTGGCGCTCTGTCAGACTAATTGATGCAGTGCGTTATTAAAAAGAAGGGACAGAGCCCAATTAAAAGGCCTAACAGGCCTAATAAAAATGCAATGCATTATAAAAGGGATAGAGCCCAAACAAAGGTCTGTCAGACCAAAACAGATGTTGTGCATCATTTTAAAAAGGGGCAGAGCCCAAATAAAGGTCTAATAGACCAAACAAAATGCCATGCATTTTTAAACAGGGGCAGAGCCCTATTAAAGGCCTACCAGGCCAAATGAAGATAAAACGTTGAACATTTTCAACTGGATTTAGCCCAATTCTGGCCGTAAGTCCTCAAATTAAATTGAACCGAGCGCAACTTCTCTCTCAAATCAATTTACACCCGGTTTAAGGGTACATCTCTGAACTTCTCTGATATTTGTCGTTGTAATTCTTCAACGTCGTCAGAGAGGTGACGGGTCCCGATAACCACACATCAATATGGACTGTGGGGTCCTTAAACTCATGGACTGACGCGTCCTTAAACTCTTGGACTAATGCGTCCTTAAACTAACATTTGTCCCCAAAACGGGAATGATGGACCACTATGTCCCTAAACTGGAACAATAGAGCCCAAACGCTCTTTTGTCAGATCTAAACGATCCCGTTAAGTTGATCTTAGTCTCAAACTGGACTAACGTATCCTTAACAAACGTTTAAGTTAATCTTAGCCTCAAATACGGCTAACGTATCCTTAAACCAAAACCCCAAACCCAAATCTAAGAAAATACGGATTTGGACTAATCCACGTCGTACGAGCGACGACATAAATTAGCCTCCGTATACAATCCACGGGCAACCACAAACAAAACAAACACCCACGACACGAAGTGAAATTCTGGAGAAGGAGAAAGTTGTTACCGCGATGCGGTAGCGTAATTAACTGCAGGGGCTTGCGCCTGCAGGGAAGAGCGTCCCCACAATCAAAAACCCCTCAAGCGAGGGGGAATCTGACGAAGTCTGCTACATCGACCGCATCCGTCTAAACCTCCGATACACGGTGCCATAAATCAACTTGGAATCTTCGGAGAGGTGGACGGATAGCACCAAATAGTATCTGCCCCGAATCTTAGGCAAGACGTCCATGTCTTGGCCGCCATTCGGAGGGGAACAGAGGCGACCGTGTATCGAGTATGAATCGAGCGCTAGCCAAGTTTGAATAGATCGGCGTCTCTCGACTCCTTCTTGGTGCGGATCTTGGATCCGTGTATTCGTAGGGCAGAAAAATGCTCGGCGGCCTTGTGATGAGGGCTTTGGATCTACTTCTTTATAGGGCAGGAAGCTACCCGTTGTGGATGGACCGAGCAGGAATCTGCTCGGCGGCCTCGCGATGAGGGCTTTGGATCCACTTCTTTGTAGGGCAGGAAGCTACCCGTTGTGGATGGACCGAGCAGCAATCCGCTCAACGGCCTCGTGATAAGGACTTTGGATCCATTTCTTTGTAGGGTAGGAAGCTACCTGTTGTAGATGGACTGAGCAGGAATCCGCTCGGCGGCCTCCCGATGAGGGCTTTGGATCCATTTCTTTATAGGGCAGGAAGCTACCCGTTGTGGATGGATCGAGCAGGAATCTGCTCAGTGGCCTCGCGATGAGGGCTTTGGATCCACTTCTTTGTAAGGTTGGAAGCTACCCATTGTGGATGGACCAAGCAGGAATCTACTCAGTTGCCTCGTGATAAGGGCTTTGGATCCACTTCTTTGTAGGGAAGGAAGCTACCCGTTGTGGATGGACCGAGCAGGATTCTGATCAGTGGCCTCGCGATGAGGGCTTTGGACCCACTTTTTTGTAGGGCAGGAAGCTACCCATTATGGATGGACCAACCAGGAATCTGCTCGGTGGCCTCGCGATGAGGGCTTTGGATCTACTTCTTAGTAGGGTAGGAAGCTACCCGTTGTGGATGGACCGAGCAGGAATCTGCTCGGTGGCTTCACGATGAGGGCATTGGATCCACTTTTTTGTAGGGAAGGAAGCTACCCATTATGGATGGACCGAGCAGGAATCTGCTCAGTGGCCTCGCGATGAGGGCTTTGGATCCACTTCTTTGTAGGGCAGGAAGCAACCTGTGAAAGGATCTAGTTTGGAAGACTTAGTTAATGATGAACTTCTCTTCTTTTAGTTAATGATGAAGCTAAAAGGAACTATTGAAAATATGGCATAGCACCACTACTAGGTTTAAACATGCATCGAGTATACAATTTTTAAAAATCTAGTGGGATAAGTTATACAAACATAGAATCGAACTAGAGAATTAGGATTAGTAAGCAAGTAAATAAACTTTACACTAAGTGAAAAATGAATACAACCTTTGTAGACCGGTCTTTCACTTCTAAAGCTCCAAGTAGTAGTCCCTAGAACTCTTCGTAGGCTCCACTTGGCGAAAGGAACGAGCTTGCTTAAAGATCTTCGAGGCCGAAGATGATCTACCTTGAAGAAACTCCAACTCAAGCTACATCTTCATTAATTAAGAAATTAGTGAAGCAAACAACCTATACTAAAGGGCTAGTTTGGTATAGATTGATGAAGTAGGAATTTTGCTCACTTTAGAATTCTTTTTCTCTTTATCTTTTTCACTCTAGAATTTTCATGAGGAGGAATAAGATGAACTAGTGAAGAACTAGAACTCATATAGAACCAAGGGTGAAAAATATATCTCATAGATATTTGTAGAGAGTTAACAATGGCTAAAGATAATGGTTGGATTTAAAAATATCTAGAGTAAAACAAAATTAGTGAAATTAGTCAAGAGTTCTACATGCTTCCACAAGCATCTAAGCCATGCTAATTTCCACCTCATTTTGATTTCACTCTAAATAAATAATTACCTTAATTATCTTTAGTTTGGTGTGAGTCCCATACACCCATATTCTATGTATCATCCACCATGACACAATAGTGTATGTAATATACACACACACACACACACATTACATAAATATATATATCAACATATATATATATATATATATATATATATTCAAGAGAAGAAATTCTTTAGTGAGCTAATATTAGTTAATATATATTAATATATCAAATATATATATATATATATATATATATCAAATTATTAAATCAACACTTGATTTAATAATCCGGCTATATCTTATATAACCGACTAATATCATTTATATGTATATCAATTTATTGAATCAACACTTGATTCAATAATCCGGTTATATCACATATAACTGACCGATATAATATATCGCGAGATTAGAACACGGTATCATATACACGTATTTAATCAAGGTCCCGCACATATCATATATGTGCCCTACTTCGTTTCGCTTGAGCTAGGAAACCTCTATGTGGGACTCTAAAAACTCGTCAATACGCCAACAGTAAATAATGATCACATCAGTTATCCACAAGCCATCAGCGGTACTAGCTGGACGTAACGGCTACCCAAATATTGAGCAAATAGAAAATCAACAAGAAAGCTTGTCCAAACTCCCATAAAGTCTATAAGTAACACTTACCGTACAGTCCGGTCTCTTCGTCTGATATATCACATATCGAGTCTGGTGGTGGAAAACGTCAGACCCCAGTAACTAGATAAGTCATGCCGATGTGTGGTCTATAACGGTTCGAGAAACTACTGATAATACTTACCAGTAAATCTCATCATCAGTCCTGGCCAGGGACTTCCTGTTATAGCCAATCGAGCATGGCGCAACATCAACTCCCAATACCGGGAGAGACGAAACCCCTCCTATCGCTCATTGCCTCCATGTGACTCAGGACTGTACCTAAAATCCACCTGTTTGCATGATTCCTTTGAGCCGTGGTAGGAAGGAAATCAAAGCACAGTGGGAACCACACAAGACTTTATGATGATCTCGAGTCTACAGACTAACCTGTACCGGTATCACCAGAGAACTGCTATCTGACGATAGGTATAGTACCATCTAGGAGTTCTCGGCGAGTCTTGTTTGGTGTACCCATTCTCTAATGAGCACTTGTGTACAATCTATGATGTCAAACACCAATGGTTGTGGGATCAACCACCGCCCCCATACAGGATCAGGAAACGTACACACTGCTCTACTCTGGAATATCGATGCCCTGTCCCGATACTCCCTCGACTAGGAACGGTTAAAGGATGTGCTTGCAGACTACCTAAGCCCCACTAGTATGATCTACATCATAGTCCTGGCTGTTAAGCTAATATCCTAAGGGCTTTATCAACATGTATCAGAGAGACAGTATAATGATACTAGTGTACATGTTAAGATAAAGAGCAACCAAATAGCATACTATCATATCGAGCAAGAAAGTTATATATGTGTGTGTGTGCATATGTGTCCAAGCATCCACTATAATATACAATCATGTACAATAATGGCCTCTAGGGCATACATATGACTAACAACTACAATTATTTAAAAGAAGGTACATGCTTATTTATACAACTTAAGCTTTTCTGCGTTACAAGGCCGAGGAAAACTACGGCCCCCGGCGTCCTGTAGGCGGTACGCTCCACCGGGAAACGCTTCTGTTATGAGAAACAGTCCATCCCACTTCAGGGAGAACTTGTGCAGTCTCCTTTGGTCTACAAACTTGTTTCTTCGTAAGACCAAATCTCCCGTCTTGAAGGACCGATGTTTAACTTGGGCATTGTAGTAGTGAGCGGTCTGCTGTTGATAGGCGGCTGTTCTGATTTGTGCTCGATCTCGCTTTTCCAAGAAGATGTCCAAGTTGCTTCAAAGTGCCAAGGTGTTAGCTTCGTCATCAAATTGTTCGACCGTATAACTGGGTAGTCCAATTTCCGCGAGGACTATTGCTTCGGTTCCGTAGCATAGGCTAAATGGGGCTTCCCCCGTGGGTGTCTTTTTCGACGTCCGCAATGCCCACAGCACCTGCGGTAATTCCTCGACTCAGCTGCCTTAGCTTCCTTACAAACGGGCTCTGAGACCGTGGATGACGCCTCGGTTCGCTACCTCGGCCTGCCCATTGCATTGTGGATGTGCGACCGCGGCAAACTTCATCAATATGTGGTAGTCGTTGCAAAACTCTTTGACTTTATCATTTTTGAAGTTGGTCTTATCGTCGGTAACCAAGTGTCACGACCCGAAAGAGCCCGTGACTGGCCCTTCAATCCTATGAAGTCTGTAGGACTTTATCTGATCCAAGTAAGCCAAAAGCCCAGAAATCTAAAACCATTTAAGGAGTAAATAAAGGAACCGGTTTTTAATAAGTAAAAAAAGCATGTTTGAAATCAAAGTTTTTCAAATAACTAAGCCAAAAATGCATTTTTAAAAATGTGTAGTCTTTTCTGAAAATTTCGGCAGAGTTTCCTTTGTAAAAACTGGCCCCGAACGGGGTACAACAAGAATAATATATATGAAATGATAAAAGACATCCCCAAGCGGGAGCTAGCTCTTCGTCAATCGACGGTCACAACCACGCAAGCAATAATAATATACAACGCCAAAGGGCGAGGATCAAAACCCAAAAAGAAACTCAAAACAGCCAGAAAACCATAATACTACAAGCGCGACTCTAAGGTCGAAATAATACATCACTGTTTTCTAAGTCTGAAACAATATACAAGTTTTGGTTGATGGAATGACTAGATACACTGAAAATTACATGTACAAGGGTAGTTCTGATGCAAAAGAATCCACTTACCAAAGCAAGTCACTCGTATGGAAGCAGTGTGCCAGAAAAGCCGCTATGGAATCTGTACGGCAAAAACCTGCAAGAACTGTGGCACAACGGGGGTGAGTTGCCAACTCGTGAATAGAAAATATCTACAAGCAGAGATCGAATGTATGACCCATCCTAGGACAATACGATCAGATATAAATAAACCTCAATATGAATAAGTCTACAGCATGCTAAACTGGCAATATAATCTCTATACATGAGTGTAGTGCCAAGTGCTCGTGCCAGTACCTCAGATAATAGCATATCATAAATGTGAGGTATGATCAATGTAATCAATCTGCATGTACGTGGATCCCATCCACTCGTCACCCAATGACAATAACCATCATACATGTAAATATCATCAGCATATGCATGGAAATATAAGGATATAAACCACCTGTATTCCTCGCGACACGTCAAAATCATGGAACCGGAATGTCCAGCATCGACACTCGAAAACATCATGAAAACTGTGCCCAGCATCGGCACGTAAATCCTTATATATCGGGCTCCGTCAGTCCGGACCAGCCCACGGGCTCCGTCTGCGGAATCGGCCCTCGGCCCCAGCAGTACGCCCATATCCATCTATCGACTCTGGTCGGTATCCTCCGGATAACCGCCAGGTCCAACCAATCACCGGTAGGTACTCACCTACCTCCAGGCTTAATCAGCAAAGCCCTTCGATCATCTTGCCGAAGGGAACCATACCGGGTCCACCATGTACCCGCAATCGGCCTCGTCCACTCCTCGAATCAGGTTTCACATGTCGCTCTCAGCACCGACAAAACACATGGTGGACGCACTGAAATATCATATCAAGGGTAACCGGGTTTTTAAAGCAATTACATATTCTCTTTTGAAATACCCACGGTTCCCAAATCCAGAAATATCATGGAAACAGCAACTCTCAATGCGTATAATCAGAAAGCATGATGTATGCGACATGTAAAAGAAATGTAAGCATATCATTATGTCATGCATGAATCATATATCGAATGCAACAGTACTATAGTGTAGTGACATGGCAATTATCGATGATGAAATGTGTGGGCCGGCAAACAAGTGTAATGCAATGCAAATAGCATGAATATGCGGAATCGAATAATCAACGCAACAGTAAAGAACCTGCCTCAATAAATATATCATGCAGCCTTACCCTTTGAAATAAGACGAATCGGGGTTTTTGGTAAAATAAGGGCTACGTGTTTTAAGAAAAGATGCGTCGTTTGAAAATATCCGTAGAATCCCTTTTGCCTATCTTTAAAATATCCCCGATTCGTTAGTTTTCAAATAGGTATGATTCGGGTCTAGTCTAACGCTTAATATGCGAACTACGGACCCAACTATCAAGTCAATCGGAAGGGGTATGGAAACCTCCTAAATCTAAGTCGATATATATACATATATATACAATAGTCGGTGATCCCGCCTCAATAGTATCACGTACGATACAGTATATCATATAACATCCTCGAGTCATGAGTGCGGATCTAACATCAATATATAGCTAGTACGTAAATCCGTCATACGGTATCCCAAATCTGGGGTACTGACTTAAGCCTAGTACAACGACATCATCAATATATGCATGCACGTGTATGAAATACTTCGTCAAAGGACCCGCTAAGTCATCATGTCGTATCTCGAATACGAACCATGTCATACCGCCGATCTCACGGCCTCAAATCAAATCTCATCGACTCATCTCAATCTCATGTATCATCCTCAAATCCCGTATATGAACACATAGTCCCATACCTATGTGTAGATATACACACCTCCATGTGCGCACAGATAAAAGAAGGAATGTATGCAAGTATATGTGTACGTGTATGTGTGGGTGCAACCACTACTCTAGGGTTTCGCAGTATCCTAAACCAATACATCCTTATCATCAATAATTCCATTATTACCATCAATAATCTTAAACAACACATAATAAATATACGTGTGTATACGTATTCGTATACATCACCACGGACTGCGGGGGTGCTATACGCCATCCACCCGACTTCTCCTCGTAGATATAAATCTACTCACCTTGCTTCTCGTGTGCCGATGCCGATGTCGCCATCTTCATCTTCTTCGCCTCAACATCACGTAGGGTACCTACAAGTATATCACAACGCTAAAGCACATGAAAATCACATCGGAAACCAAAACAGCACACGCTACTCGCATAGGTAAAAACCTATCGTCTCGCATGTAAACATGATCAATATCCACTTGTCGTTGACGTCCAAATGCCACCCGACAAAAACGAATCACCAAATACCAAAATCCATGCTAAAACAAGTCATAATTCATGCGCTAACATAGGAAAATCAACCCAGATTTTACCCTAGATGGAATCAGGCAAAATTGCACATGCCATGGGTCAAAACTACTGGAAATAGGGCCATGCACCAAAAACGAGGCCAAACCCCCCTGCTCTGGCCGGAATTTGCGGCCAGATGGGAATTATCTGCGGCCGGGAATAGGAGTTAGGGGCTAGGGTTTGGTGTGGTGGTTCCAGGGTGCCTGCACATCTCACTGTCAACTCAATTTTATTTTAAGGGTCTCGAGGTGATAGCAGATTCCTAAATACGATCACAGATTCACAGTTTTTCCCGATATCGTCTCATAAATCCATATTCTATGTTTTAGTTTCAGGTTTGGTCCAATAACACATCACCACAGGGGTTCTAAGGTCACCACAAGTCTCAATTTCACACTTGAACTCAATTCAACTCCTCACCCTAACTTGAAGTTTCACAAGTCCATCAAACGACACCATATCGATATGAAACTAGTATGGATGCAATAAGAATTGAAATACTACTCTAATAGGTGCAGAAATTACCTTCTTTGGCAACTCAAGAATATTCTTGAGTTGCTCAAAGTCCTCCAAATACATTCTTGCTAGGTTTAAGGTGTAGCTAGTGAGCTCGGGAACACTTTTTGTGAAATGGGAATAGGGTTTTGGGGTTGTATTCATGCTGGATCTAGGTTGAAGAGGGAGGAGGAAGAAGAGGGAGCAGGAGCAGCAGCAGCTCTTCTTGAAGAGGGGAGAGAAAATGAGAAGGGAAATGATGGGGGTATGGTTCAAAAAGTGAAGGTTGACTTAGTCTCTCTCTCTCTCATCATGAAACCTTTCCTTTTCTTTTCTTTTCTTTTCTTTTTCTTTTCTCCTTTCCTTCTCACTCAATGGCAAGCCCTAAGCAACCATATCCCCAAAACATGTAACAAGTGTGGAAAATGATATGTGCACATTTTTGCACAAAAATGCTAAAAATCCGATTAGCGATTTTTAATCGCGATTAGCACTAAATTAGCACATAACTAATCATAAAAACTTAAAAATGGCATAATTCCATAAAATACCCTATTTTAGAATTTTCCATAATTTTCCCCATTTATTTGTATTTAATTATACGGGAATATTAAAATATTCATTAAAATAATATTAAATTATAAAAATTCCCAAAAATAATATTTTATTATTTTGAAACATTACAATCTACCCCTTAAAGAAATTCAGTCCCCGAATTTAAATTTAAACCCCCAAATACTAAAATATTTCGATACAAATTCCAAGTCGTCGGGGCTCCGAATCATCAATACATAAAACATCATAGCGCAATGCATGCGCATGAGTACTGAGCAGATATGTCACGACCCGCAGGGTACGGAACGTGACTGGCACTTAAGTTTACGAAACGTCTAAAGGCGTCCGTAAAATAAGTAAGCCAAAGCCCAGAAAACAAAACCAATTAAGCAAAAGAGTGAAGAAAACCCAATCATTTGAAAGCAAGTTTATCAAATAAGTCATGAAAAACACTTTTAAAAACAATACCAATTTTTCCCGAAAATTTCGGCAGAGTCTCCTTTGTAAATACTGGCCCCCAAAAATGGGTACAACAAAATATATACATGAATCCAACAAAATAGGGCATCCCCAAGCGGGAGCTAGCTCTTCGCCATAAGGCGGTCACAAAATCCCACGCAATGTAAATGACAATAAGCATAATAATCATAAGGAAGCATGAAAAAGTAACATGTCGGCTCAAGTGAGCTCGACCCCAAAATACAGCATAAAATCCACAAACCTCACAGTCTCATCTCTAGGTCAATATACAATAATCTGGTAGAACAGTAGATGGAGTACACTAGATACAAGAATATACAAGGTGGTACAAAAAAAATAACATAACCCACCTATGAGCAAATCTCGAGTCCAGGCAAAAGAGGCAAAAGACAAGTGCGCCCGCCGCTACTGAACTGACGGAGCGGACCTGCAAAAGACTGTGGCACAACGGGGGTGAGTTGCCAACTCGTGAGTAATAAATAACATCTACAAAGGCTATCGTATGCATGCACACAAGCATCCTAGCATCTATAATACAGGTAAGACTGGATGCACTAGCAGGTGTGTATATAACATCAGTGTGCTAATATGTATGCAACATGAATATCTGAGGTCTCAATATGTATATATAAGAAATATTTATTCTCTTTTGTTTTTGAAATTCTTTTAGAATGCTAGCATAATGTCAATGAATCGACGAAAATCGGTGTCCAGCAACGACACCCAAAAAGCTGTCTCAAATCTCATAAATGTATCTCTGGCCTCAGCCGTCCGGCTGACCCATCTCAAATATCAATATCTCATCATCTAGCGGCCACGGTCGGTATCCTCTGGATATCCGCCGTCCCAAACAGTCACCGGTAGGTAATCCGTCCCCTGCCAGGCTCAACGTCATCACCACATTCCTCTTGCCCCGGGGTACCTTACCGGGCCCACCATGTACCCGTGCCGGTTCCTCCACTCCTCGACACGGATTTCCAAAGCCACAGAAAACTCATGGTGGACGACACTTACATCACTAGAAAACCGCAATTTTTACATATTTTAAAATATAATAAGTTTAGAAATTTTGCGGTTTTCCCCCGAAATCCAGCAATATCATAAAATCTCAAGAAAATCCTCATAAGTGCATATATCAATGATAATGAATGCGTATGATATCAATAATCAAGTTGCGATGTGTGATTAATGTATTAAGCATGAACAATGAATATGATGAAGTACATGCACGTGAATAGCAATCCTACGGTTTCATTTTTAAGGAAATAGCACAATTTAAGTATCAATTAGTAAAAGGTTTAAATTAAAGGTTATCTAGTGTGGTGGCATGGCAATTACCAGGGTGTGTGTGTAAACATGAATAGTGCTCGTGCTGCATATAAAAACCTGGTAATGGTGCATGTGTCCTACAATTGAGTTTGCGTATATGGGTATAACCTATTGATCTAATTGCAGCAATTATCATGCCAGTATTATTATTCTAATGTCACAAGTGATTATCCAATTTACTATTTTCCAGTTTACTAAATCTATCGGGCGACTTGCGCCATCCAAACGATCGTCCCCCGTAGATGTTAAATCTACTCACCGGGATTCCTGGCTAGCTGTGTCCGATCACCGCCTTTCCCTTTCGCGCCGCGTCTGACGTCTCCGCGACCGAACCTGGAATTTACATCAATACCAAATATAAGGTTACATATCAAGAACGACGCAAAACCCCAACGAAACTACTAAGGTTCGCTAGCTAGGTACAACGTGCACAAAGTGCGCGGACACACGCGAAAATCGCAAAAACTGCCGAAAAACGCCGATTTGGGTCGCCCGGCAAAACTAAAACCCGACTACCCAAAAACCGCACTCACGCATCCTAAAAGTCGTAGGACAAGCCAACAAAATCATCAAGATACCACAAATAACACATCACATAACTTCTATAAAAATCTAGTAAGCAGAAATTGCAATTTGATGCAAACATCGACAATATAGCGACAAGTCAACACCATCCAACGCCAACATTCCAAACTAACCAAAAAGTTAGCCAAAACACAATTTCTAAACCATTGACTAAGCTTAAAAAACCTAATTTACATAACAAAACCTTCTCTTGATTTTTTTATAAATAGCAAACATAACTCAAACTATATAAGAAATCCTTACTTTAACACTAAAATTTAGCCTAATAAGCAAATTAACCACTTAGCTTAAGGTTAGCAAAATACTAGTTAACAAATTAGGTTTAATCAACTAAATAAGGGTTTCTAAACCCTAAACAACTCACTAATCAAGTTTCAAATACCAATTCCATACAAAAACCTTTTCTTGAAATCCTAAAATAACAATTTCACATTTCAAAAGTTAACTAATTTAGCAAAGTTGAAACTACAACAACAAGGTAACTATATAGATTAGTCATTAACAACTAGATTAACAAAATAACAACTTAATTAAATTATCATGGTTCAAAACCTAGTTCATTTTTCAAACAAAATCTAAGGAAACTAGATTAACTACACTAAATTAACACTAACCCATAACACATAAGCACTTAAACAAGGAATTTAACAAGATGGAAATTTATACCTCTTGATCACTAGATCAAGCAAGAAGGTTTCCTCCAAAGATGCCTCCTTTCCACATGATTTCAACCATATTAGGCTTGAGAAGAGGTAGCATAAGGATTTTGTGTTGAAAAAGAGAAGGATTTATGGATATTTGTTGAATTTTCTTGCAATTTTTTGAAGAAAATTGAAGAAAAATGAAAAGGAAAAAGATGAAGAAGGGGAGGGTTCAGTTTCGGCCAGGTTGGAGGTAAGGTGGGGGGTGTGGGCAAGTGAGGAAAAGTCTTGGTCAAGTTTCTAAAGTCAAAAGTATCATATATTAACCATTTTATTTAAATTAAATCCATAAACTATCAAATAACTTAAGAAACAACTCAAGAAAGAGAGAGGTCAGAATTTTCTGGTCTTGGCCAAGACTTGGGCTGTTCTTGGGCTGAGGGAAAAGATAGAGGGGTTTTACAAAAGAAATTTTATGCAAAAAGGCCCCCTACAACTCAAAAATTGCAAGTTTTAGCCCAAAAATCAATAATTTCGTTTCAATTTATAAAAATTGGTTAAAAATCAAAATAAATTACTAAAAATTCATGTTATCACTAGAATATAATTATCATAATTTTTGAGATTAAAATTAGCCCGGAAAAATTTGTATTTATCGCTTATTTAAAGTATTTTCTTACCGGCTTAAAATAATATTAAAAAAAATTGAAAAATAGGGAAAAATTTTTAAATGACCAAAATTTCATAATTAACTCATTAGTCACTAAAAACAAGTAATTACCTATCCATTTTAAGTATAATTAGCCCTAAACTGCAAAATATCGAGAAAGACGGTTTTCGGAAAAATACCGAATTTTCACCGAATTTCAGGAAAACACCAAAACGACTTTTCAAGACGCTACAATCTTCCCCCCTTAAAGAAATTCGGTCCCCGAATTTAAAAATATAGCTACGCGTACCTTCGAAGAGATGGGGATACCTCTTCCTCATCTCGCCCTCGGTCTCCCAGGTAACCTCCTCGCTGCTCGGGCTACGCCAAAGGACCTTGACGGTTGGTATAATCTTCGACCTCAACTTCTTCACCTGCCGATCCAAGATGGCCACCGGCTGCTCTGCAAAAGAAAGGTCGCGCTCTAGCTGGACTGTCGGGTGCTGAATCGCATGCGAAGGGTCGTGAAGGTACTTGCGGAGCATCGAAACATGGAAGACGGGGTGAACATCGGGAAAGCTGGGAGGAAGAGCCAAACGATATGCAACAGCGCCGACACGCTCGAGGATCTCGAAGGGACCTACGAATCTAGGGCTAAGCTTCCCCTTTCGCCCAAAACGCATCACGCCCTTCATCGGTGAGACCTTCAGAAAAACATGGTCGCCAACTGCGAACTCTAATCTGCGACGGCGCCTGTCAGCATACGATTTCTACCTGCTCTGAGCCGCTCTCATCCGGTCTCGGATCAACTGTATCTTCGCTGTCGTCTCCTCAACAAGCTGCGGCCCCAAAATGCTGCTCTCGCTGAGCTCTGTCCAACAAACGGGCGATCTGCATCTCCTCCCATACAATGCCTCGAAAGGTGCCATCTGAATAGTATCCTGGAAGCTGTTGTTGTAGGAGAACTCCACTAGAGGTAAATGACGATCCCAGCTACCACCAAAGTCTAAAACGCACGCTCTGAGCATGTCCTCGAGGGTCTGAATGGTCCGCTCTGACTGTCCGTCTGTCTGCGGATGAAACGCTGTGCTGAAGCTCAAACGAGTGCCCAAAGCCTCCTGAAGTCTCTGCCAAAGTCGGCTGGTGAACTGAGTGCCTCGATCTGACACGATACAAGTCGGTACGCCATGTAGTCGCACGATCTCGTCAATATAGAGCTGAGCATACTGAGCGAAGCTGAAAGTCGTCTTCACTGGAAGGAAGTGAGCCGCTTTCGTCAATCTATCCACGATCACCCAGATGGAGTCGTACCCTCGACTGGTCCTGGGTAGACCCACAACGAAGTCCATCGAAATCTGCTCCCATTTCCACTCTGGAATGGGTAACGGCTGTAGCTCTCCTGCGGGCCTCTGGTGCTCAGCCTTGACTTGCTGACAAGTCAGGCATCTCGAAACGAACTCCGCAATGTCCCTCTTCATCCCGTCCCACCAGTAGGTCTCTCTCATATCATGGTACATCTTGGTGGAACCGGGGTGGACACTATACACTGATCGGTGTGCCTCCTCAAGAATGTCGCGCCGTAATCCATCGGCATCTGGTACGCACAGTCTAGATCCATATCGTAAAATCCCCTGATCGTCAACCATGAACTCGGAAAATCTGCCCTGTCCCATCTGTGCCATGATCTCTGAGCAACGGTCGTCACTACGCTGTGCCTCATATATACGGTCAAGCAACTGTGGGCGTGCACGAACATGCGCGAGCTGTCCCCCTGTCTGAGTGAACTCGAACTCAACTCGGCTGTCGCATAACATCTGCCAATCTGCTGACGACTGCCTCTGCACTGCGCGCAAAAAGGATAAACTACCCCCGGGCCTCCTACTCAACGCATCTGCCACCACATTCGCCTTGCCGGGGTGATATAAGATCTCGCAGTCGTAGTCTTTCACCAACTCCATCCAACGACGCTGTCTGAGGTTCAGGTCTCGCTGCTGAAATATGTACTTTAAGCTCTTGTGATCGGTGAATATCTGACATGACTCGCCGTAAAGGTAATGTCGCCAAATCTTCAGTGCAAAGACCACTGCAGCCATCTCCAAATCATGAGTGGGGTAGTTCTGTTCATGCTTCTTCAACTGCCGAGAAGCATAAGCGATCACCCGGCCATGCTGCATCAAAACGCATCCTAATCCCACTCGCGAAGCATCACAGTAGACAACAAATCCGCCTGATCCCGAAGGTAGAGATAATACCGGCGCCGTAGTCAAACATGTCCGCAGCTGCTGAAAACTGCGCTCGCACTCCTCTGTCCAAACGAAAGGAACTCCCTTCCGGGTCAAACTGGTCAACGGTGCAGCTATACGGGAGAAGTCCTGAACAAAACGCCTGTAGTAGCCCGCCAAGCCTAGAAAACTACGGATCTCAGTAACCGATGTAGGTCGGGGCCACTGCTGAACAGCCTCAATCTTCTTCGGGTCCACACAAATGCCGTCTCTCGTAACCACGTGACCCAAGAATCCGACGCTGTCCAGCCAGAATGCACACTTGGAGAACTTCGCGAACAGCTGGTGCTCCCTCAGAGTCTGTAATGTAATCCGCAAGTGCTGCTCGTGCTCCTCTCTGCTCCGGGAGTACACCAAGATATCGTCGATAAACACGATGATGAACAAGTCAAGATACGGCCTGAATGTACGGTTCATCAAATCCATAAATGCTGCTGGGGCGTTGGTGAGTCCGAACGACATCACCAAAAACTCGTAGTGGCCATAGCGTGTACGGAAAGCTGTCCTCGGTATATCCTCCTGTCGAACTCGCAGCTGATGGTATCCTGATCGCAAATCGATCCTCGAAAAATACCCCGCACCCTGAAGCTGGTCGAACAAATCATCAATGCGCGGCAACGGATATCTGTTCCGAACGGTAACTTTGTTCAGCTGGCGGTAGTCGATACATAAGCGCAAACTTCCATCCTTCTTCTTGACAAACAGGACCGGAGCACCCCACGGAGAAACACTCGGTCGAATAAGCCCCTTATCTAACAAATCCTGCAGCTGATCCTTCAGCTCTCGAAGCTCTGCCGGGGCCATCCAATAAGGCGGTATAGAAATAGGCCCCGAACCGGGAATCAAATCAATGCAGAACTCAACATCGCGCTCAGGCGGTAGCCCAGGTAGCTCCTCAGGGAAAACATCAGGGAACTCACAAACTACTGGGACCCGGTCCAACGGAACATCTGCAGCTCGAGTATCACAAACAAACGCTAAGAATCCCTGACATCCCTTCTGCAAGAGCTGACCAGCGCGAAGAGAAGAAATTAAGCTGGGAAGGGCGACACTACGGTCTCCCTGAATAACAAGGACTGGCTCTCCCGGAAAGCTAAAACTGACTGCCTTCTCACGGCAGTCCACCGAAGCATAACAAGTGGCTAGCCAATCCATGCCCAGAAGCACATCAAAGTCCAACATATCGAGGAGTATCAAATCAACTGATGAATCCCTCTCCCCGATACGAACGGAACACAAACGAAATACAAACCGAGCGACAAACGACTCGCCTACCGGAGTAACAACAACAAGCGGCTGGTCTAACGACGACGACTCACGGCCCAACATCGGTGCAAAGTGTGTAGAGACGTACGAATGTGTGGAACCTGGGTCGAATAATACCCGTGCATCGAAAGAACAAACTGGCAAAGTACCTGTCACAACGGCATTGGATGCCTGCGCATCCTGCGGTGTCAAAGCAAAAACTCGGGCCTGTCCTCCACCGATAGCGGGCTGACCTCGACCTCGGCCTCTGCCTCCTCGTCCTCTCTGAACAGGACCGCCGCGTCCACGGCCTCTCGGTGCACCTAACTGGCGTGGAGCATCGCCTGGGGTAGGAAGTAGGGCTCTCTGAGGAGGGGGTGGTGATGGTGGTAGAGTCACGTGCGGAACTGTCGCTGCTCCCTGTCGTCTCACCGGACAGTCTCTGACGAGATGATGCAGACTCCCGCACCCAAAACATCCTAGTGACGGCTGCTGCCTCTGGGGATAAGAACCATATAACTGTCCCCGCCCAAATCCTCTGCCAGGCCTATCTCTCGGAAAGAATCTGGCGCGCTGTCTCTGAGACGGTACATCGGTGCGCATCCTCTTCGGCCCAGAAACGGCCGGAGTCTGTGATATGCGTGCCTCCATCCGCAATGCTGTATCCATAGCAGCTGAATAAGTGTCGTAGTGCTGGACGCCAATGGCAAGGTATAGCTGGGCATCAAGTCCCTGTACGAACCTCTTCACCATCTTCTCCTCGGTATCCACCAAATACTGAGCATATCGGGATAACTGTGTAAACTGGATGTCATACTCAGACACCGTCATCCCAGGTGTCTTGACTAAGGCCTCGAAACTGCGAGCTCTGGCGTCACGAACGCTCTCTGGAAGGAAACGGGCTAGAAAGACCGCTGTAAACTCGGCCCAAGTCATAGGCGGCAGATCTGCAGCTCGACCTCTCAAGACTGACTCCCACCATGTCTGCGCGAGACCCTCTAGCCGGAAACTCGCAAGCTCTACCCATCGATCATCCGAACATCTCAGTGAACGGCAGATCCTGGCTAAACTGTCAAGGAACGTCTGTGGGTCCTCCGCTGCCTCGGTGCCGGTGAATACTAGAGGTCTCAGCCTCATGAAGTCCTGTAGTGAAACTGGAATGGACACGATGGTAGTAGTAGGAGCAGGTATCATGGTCGTCTGTGATGTAGTAGGTACGTCATCCTGCCTCGGTGTACGACTGGCTGCAACTAGGGATCCTACCATCTGACGCAGCTCCTGCATGCCTCCCATCATCTGTCGCAACTCCTCCATACCCGTCTCAAGCCTATCCATACGGCCTGGGGAAGGTGGATCGGTCTGTCCCTGCGGCGTAGGCATACCACCCTGCTCAGTCCTAGTCTCGGACGAGCCAGCTCGAATCTCGTCTCTGGCGGCAGCCCTCTGTGCCCTCGTAGCCTTCGGCGGCATAGTGGCTGGTACAGGAAAAGGATAATAAGGACAGTGCAATAGGATCATAGGATACACGGAGTTGAAGAAGGAATTTTTCAAGCAAGTATATCCTAAAGTCACTTAGGCGGAGTACCGTATCGTAAGTATGCCGCGGACATACGCACGCTACGTTACGCTGCTTAAGTCACTTACTCCATCTACCAAGGGTCATCCTACACTCACAAAGGTAAACCTATCGCTCTGATACCAACTTTGTCACGACCCGCAGGGTACGGAACGTGACTGGCACTTAAGTTTACGAAACGTCTAAAGGCGTCCGTAAAATAAGTAAGCCAAAGCCCAGAAAACAAAACCAATTAAGCAAAAGAGTGAAGAAAACCCAATCATTTGAAAGCAAGTTTATCAAATAAGTCATGAAAAACACTTTTAAAAACAATACCAATTTTTTTCCGAAAATTTCGGCAGAGTCTCCTTTGTAAATACTGGCCCCCAAAAATGGGTACAACAAAATATATACATGAATCCAACAAAATAGGGCATCCCCAAGCGGGAGCTAGCTCTTCGCCATAAGGCGGTCACAAAATCCCACGCAATGTAAATGACAATAAGCATAATAATCATAAGGAAGCATGAAAAAGTAACATGTCGGCTCAAGTGAGCTCGACCCCAAAATACAGCATAAAATCCACAAACCTCACAGTCTCATCTCTAGGTCAATATACAATAATCTGGTAGAACAGTAGATGGAGTACACTAGATACAAGAATATACAAGGTGGTACAAAAAAAATAACATAACCCACCTATGAGCAAATCTCGAGTCCAGGCAAAAGAGGCAAAAGACAAGTGCGCCCGCCGCTACTGAACTGACGGAGCGGACCTGCAAAAGACTGTGGCACAACGGGGGTGAGTTGCCAACTCGTGAGTAATAAATAACATCTACAAAGGCTATCGTATGCATGCACACAAGCATCCTAGCATCTATAATACAGGTAAGACTGGATGCACTAGCAGGTGTGTATATAACATCAGTGTGCTAATATGTATGCAACATGAATATCTGAGGTCTCAATATGTATATATAAGAAATATTTATTCTCTTTTGTTTTTGAAATTCTTTTAGAATGCTAGCATAATGTCAATGAATCGACGAAAATCGGTGTCCAGCAACGACACCCAAAAAGCTGTCTCAAATCTCATAAATGTATCTCTGGCCTCAGCCGTCCGGCTGACCCATCTCAAATATCAATATCTCATCATCTAGCGGCCACGGTCGGTATCCTCTGGATATCCGCCGTCCCAAACAGTCACCGGTAGGTAATCCGTCCCCTGCCAGGCTCAACGTCATCACCACATTCCTCTTGCCCCGGGGTACCTTACCGGGCCCACCATGTACCCGTGCCGGTTCCTCCACTCCTCGACACGGATTTCCAAAGCCACAGAAAACTCATGGTGGACGACACTTACATCACTAGAAAACCGCAATTTTTACATATTTTAAAATATAATAAGTTTAGAAATTTTGCGGTTTTCCCCCGAAATCCAGCAATATCATAAAATCTCAAGAAAATCCTCATAAGTGCATATATCAATGATAATGAATGCGTATGATATCAATAATCAAGTTGCGATGTGTGATTAATGTATTAAGCATGAACAATGAATATGATGAAGTACATGCACGTGAATAGCAATCCTACGGTTTCATTTTTAAGGAAATAGCACAATTTAAGTATCAATTAGTAAAAGGTTTAAATTAAAGGTTATCTAGTGTGGTGGCATGGCAATTACCAGGGTGTGTGTGTAAACATGAATAGTGCTCGTGCTGCATATAAAAACCTGGTAATGGTGCATGTGTCCTACAATTGAGTTTGCGTATATGGGTATAACCTATTGATCTAATTGCAGCAATTATCATGCCAGTATTATTATTCTAATGTCACAAGTGATTATCCAATTTACTATTTTCCAGTTTACTAAATCTATCGGGCGACTTGCGCCATCCAAACGATCGTCCCCCGTAGATGTTAAATCTACTCACCGGGATTCCTGGCTAGCTGTGTCCGATCACCGCCTTTCCCTTTCGCGCCGCGTCTGACGTCTCCGCGACCGAACCTGGAATTTACATCAATACCAAATATAAGGTTACATATCAAGAACGACGCAAAACCCCAACGAAACTACTAAGGTTCGCTAGCTAGGTACAACGTGCACAAAGTGCGCGGACACACGCGAAAATCGCAAAAACTGCCGAAAAACGCCGATTTGGGTCGCCCGGCAAAACTAAAACCCGACTACCCAAAAACCGCACTCACGCATCCTAAAAGTCGTAGGACAAGCCAACAAAATCATCAAGATACCACAAATAACACATCACATAACTTCTATAAAAATCTAGTAAGCAGAAATTGCAATTTGATGCAAACATCGACAATATAGCGACAAGTCAACACCATCCAACGCCAACATTCCAAACTAACCAAAAAGTTAGCCAAAACACAATTTCTAAACCATTGACTAAGCTTAAAAAACCTAATTTACATAACAAAACCTTCTCTTGATTTTTTATAAATAGCAAACATAACTCAAACTATATAAGAAATCCTTACTTTAACACTAAAATTTAGCCTAATAAGCAAATTAACCACTTAGCTTAAGGTTAGCAAAATACTAGTTAACAAATTAGGTTTAATCAACTAAATAAGGGTTTCTAAACCCTAAACAACTCACTAATCAAGTTTCAAATACCAATTCCATACAAAAACCTTTTCTTGAAATCCTAAAATAACAATTTCACATTTCAAAAGTTAACTAATTTAGCAAAGTTGAAACTACAACAACAAGGTAACTATATAGATTAGTCATTAACAACTAGATTAACAAAATAACAACTTAATTAAATTATCATGGTTCAAAACCTAGTTCATTTTTCAAACAAAATCTAAGGAAACTAGATTAACTACACTAAATTAACACTAACCCATAACACATAAGCACTTAAACAAGGAATTTAACAAGATGGAAATTTATACCTCTTGATCACTAGATCAAGCAAGAAGGTTTCCTCCAAAGATGCCTCCTTTCCACATGATTTCAACCATATTAGGCTTGAGAAGAGGTAGCATAAGGATTTTGTGTTGAAAAAGAGAAGGATTTATGGATATTTGTTGAATTTTCTTGCAATTTTTTGAAGAAAATTGAAGAAAAATGAAAAGGAAAAAGATGAAGAAGGGGAGGGTTCAGTTTCGGCCAGGTTGGAGGTAAGGTGGGGGGTGTGGGCAAGTGAGGAAAAGTCTTGGTCAAGTTTCTAAAGTCAAAAGTATCATATATTAACCATTTTATTTAAATTAAATCCATAAACTATCAAATAACTTAAGAAACAACTCAAGAAAGAGAGAGGTCAGAATTTTCTGGTCTTGGCCAAGACTTGGGCTGTTCTTGGGCTGAGGGAAAAGATAGAGGGGTTTTACAAAAGAAATTTTATGCAAAAAGGCCCCCTACAACTCAAAAATTGCAAGTTTTAGCCCAAAAATCAATAATTTCGTTTCAATTTATAAAAATTGGTTAAAAATCAAAATAAATTACTAAAAATTCATGTTATCACTAGAATATAATTATCATAATTTTTGAGATTAAAATTAGCCCGGAAAAATTTGTATTTATCGCTTATTTAAAGTATTTTCTTACCGGCTTAAAATAATATTAAAAAAAATTGAAAAATAGGGAAAAATTTTTAAATGACCAAAATTTCATAATTAACTCATTAGTCACTAAAAACAAGTAATTACCTATCCATTTTAAGTATAATTAGCCCTAAACTGCAAAATATCGAGAAAGACGGTTTTCGGAAAAATACCGAATTTTCACCGAATTTCAGGAAAACACCAAAACGACTTTTCAAGACGCTACAAGATAGCTCAAAAGCAAAACTCCGTCAAGCATCCCGCAATTATCGGAGTCATGGTAAAGACACAAATGTCAAGTCCAATACAAAACCAATATGATATAGATCAGAACTATACATGTAGACATCCAATCTATACATGTGAATAGCTGATGTAAATGCATGCCAAATCTTTTTAAGTCGCTGTGCGATGCGCATAACACTGCACAGTGGCGGACGTTTTCATAAGAAAATAACCATATATGTATATATCTTTTGTTTATTATGTACGTTCCGCCGTTTTGAAAACAATTTAGAAGGGTTTCCTTGTTTTTAAAACGTTTCGTGTCATATCGCACACGTAGGTATATATGCTGAGACTATAGCCCGCTTTTGGAAATCCCTTCGATAACTATCAATGCATGCAAAATATATCCAGGTACTGTCCTCTGAAGTCCTGCTCGGTACGAAACGAATATCAAATATCATAAAAATGTACTGCTCCAAAAGGAATAAATCCCAAAAATGCACATAACACCACCCTGTGCGTCTGGTGCGCACGGAAATCAAAATCCATATATATGCCATACAGGTGCACAAAACAACATCTAGGTCCAACGGGTGTGCACGAAGCATCTGTCATAGGCAACGTATGTGCCTGACAGCCAAATCAGGTGCATCTGACATGCACGGAGAATCTCGATTTAGTGCATCTGGTGTGCACCAAAATCGTATCTCAAAACATGCACGCAACATGCGCGAAAATCCAAATCGGTGCATCCATCATGCACGAATGAAAATCTAAACCCTGCGCACTCAACATGCACGGAATCATGAAATCCAATAGCAAACGCCGAACATGCGTCAGTCCAGTCAAAAGCACGGAGTGCAAGAATCATAAATATCAGGGTCAAAGTCGACGATATACAATTCGACTCAATCAAAATCAAGTGTACCACGATGGAAAATCTCACAACTTTGTGCATCAGCGTGCACAAATCAAAACAAAACACTAAAAGTCCATGAAAACTATGCTGGAAGCGTAAATCAAATCACTGGCATAAAATAGGCATGAAATCACAATCAATACCTCAAGGGTAATAACTATGCGCCAGGTATAAATATCCAGTAGGTGCAACCATGGTGCACAAAATCAAATATCATGGAACTCAGTCATCAAGACTAAATCATGCAAACAGAACGCCCAAAATACCGAAATCCAAGATGACGGATACGTGATAGTCGAATCACAAAATCACAAATCAAAAATACCATCGTTGGTATATCCTCCTTCGAAGTCGAGAAGGTGCCGGTACATCCAATGCTAGCGGCGCAAGATATCTGCTTGCCTCATGCTCGCGGCTGGCGTCCTCTGCCTTTGGTTCCTTATCTTCCCTGTGGATTACCAATCTCGCAATCCATCGGCTCATCGGCTCTGTCAGGTGTGCTAACGGAAACGATTCCGTTCTGGCACCTCTCTGGTCATCTCTCAGTCAATCCTCACGATCGCTCGTAAAGCAGCACATCTCTGGCGCCGACCTCTGGTCCTCTGAATGCACATCACACATCTGCTCCTGGTGCAAATCTTATTGCAGCAGTGTACTGGAAGGAATCCTGCTCATGGTCTCTTCTGATCTCGCCTAAGCCAAACTGTACGGAGGCTGGTACTCTGGCATAATCTTTTCTCGCTCTCTGGACATCTGCGTCCTTAGTACAACATCTACTCGGAAGCTGGTTGCATCCCAGCCCCTCTGTATGCATATCCGACCTTTAATCTTAACGAGGAGTAGTAACAGCTCGTCTGTATCTCGCACGAACTTCTTGTCCCGCTTGTCTGTATCGTCGTCCACTTCGACGTCACATCTCTATCTGCGCACTGCAATGTTCTCGGTTACGGTCCATCCGAAGTCTCTCACACGAACTCGGTATCTTCATCACTCAGTAGAAGATATCTAGCCGAACACGTCCTCAGCGTGCGTATCACACCTCTAATGTCAGCGGAGTGGTACGTCATCTCGTCAAAATCTCGTGCGAACTATTTACTCCACTTGCTCCAATATCGACTGATTCAGACTCGTCTACTCGTAGCTGCATGGACTACGCTCCAATGGCTATACTCGTATCTGGAGTCTCCCAAGCGGTGTGTCCCATCATATGATATCCGAATGATGTTGAACTATCCGATCGCCTCGTCAGAACCTCATAATCCCCCAAGAGCTCAACATCTTGGGTACAGTTTAATAGTATCGAGTACATACCACAGCATCGGTGGTCCAACCGTAGAACGGCAAACCCAAGCCTCACTAATGGCGCCGCGGAACTGCCGCAAACCCTAAGGTTCAAGGCTTTCACACGGTCATTATGTCGAGTTAGGGTTTCATTCTTCTAGAGGGTCCATAGAATCGCTTGCATGTCTTTCCGAATACTTTAAACTTGGAAAATGGGTTCCTGACATTCGATCGTCTCAATCGACTCTCAACGAATCTGCGTGAAGTCGTCTCTAGCTGGCATCAATCTACCTGATGACCTCGCATCGGGGTAAGCGAACGAACCACATGTCCTAGTCATTCATCCTCGGTGGATAGCGACTCACCATCATATCTCTAAGTATATGCTCAAGCTGTAGTAGCTCCAACATCTGGGGCGATATCTCGTTATTTGCAGCAACAATTGGCTCATTCGTCGGTACACTGAACAGCGCCTCAATCATCATGAATAAGCGAAATATCAACGGTCATCACATCCTGGCTGGCCTCTATCAGTGGCTCAATCCTCTGGTACCGATCGGTACGTCCGGAAAATCTCGTAAAAGCGATCTGTCAAACGCTCATGGCGTGAAAGTACAATAAGACGACGCCTCTATATGCAATCGTATGACTCTGGAAACACGCCCTGGTCAGTCCTCGTCCACGACGAGCTCATGCTGACGCAACTCGAGCCATAGCTCACTCTGCCCGTGCAATCGTGGCAGCAAAATCACAACCAATATCGATAAGGATAGATCATAGGAAGGAATATAATACTGTGCAAGGAAATGTACATCCTAAGGTTTCTTAAGCGAAGTGGCATGTCGTAAGTATGCCGCGGAACATACGTACGGTATGTCACTCTACTCAAGCTACCTACTCCATCAACCAAGGGTCATCCTATGCGACAAAAGTTCGGGTATAATACCCCCTCGACTAAGTCTAAGTTCCGTAAAGTCAAGCCTAAGTTCCGTATATATAAACGCCTTAGGCTCCACATAGTCAAACTTAGACTCGAACCAAGGTCAACCTAGCGCTCTGATACCAACTTTGTCACGACCCGAAAGAGCCCGTGACTGGCCCTTGAATCCTATGAAGTCTATAGGACTCCATTTGATCCAAGTAAGCCAAAAGCCCAGAAATCTAAAACCATTTAAGGAGTAAATAAACGAATTGGTTTTTAATAAGTAAAGAAAGCATGTTTGAAATCAAAGTTTTTCAAATAACTAAGCCGAAAATGCATTTTTAAAAATGTGTAGTCTTTTCTGAAAATTTCAGCAGAGTTTCCTTTGTAAAAATTGGTCCCGAACGGGGTACAACAAGAATAATATATATGAAATGATAAAAGGCATCCCCAAGCAGGAGCTAGCTCTTCGTCAATAGACGGTCACAACCACGCAAGCAATAATAATATACAACGCCAAAAAGCGAGGATAAAACCCAAAAAGAAACTCAAAACAGCCAGAAAACCATAATACTACAAGCGCGACTCTAAGGTCGAAATAATACATCACTGTTTTCTAAGTCTGAAACAATATACAAGTTTTGGTTATTGGAATGACTAGATACACTGAAAAGTACATGTACAAGGGTGGTTCTGATGGAAAAGAACCCACCTACCAAAGCAAGTCACCTGTATGGAAGCAGTGTGCTAGAAAAGCCGCTATGGAATCTGTACGGCAAAAACCTGCAAGAACTGTGGCACAACGGGGGTGAGTTGCCAACTCGTGAATAGAAAATATCTACAAGCATAGATATGTATGACCCATCCTAGGTCAATACGATCAGATATAAATAAACCTCAATATGAATAAGTCTGCAGCATGCTAAACTGGCAATATAATCTCTATACATGAGTGTAGTGCCAAGTGCTCGTGCAAGTGCCTCAGGTAATAGCATATCATAAATGTGAGGTATGATCAATGTAATCAATCTGCATGTACGTGGATCCCATCCACTTGTCACCCAATGACAATAACCATCATGCATGTAAATATCATCAGCATATGCATGGAAATATGAGGATATAAACCACCTGTGTCCCTCGCGACACGTCAAAATCATGGAACCGGAATGTCCAGCATTGACACTCGAAAACATCATGAAAACTGTGCCCAGCATCGGCACGTAAATCCTTATATATCGGGCTCCGTCAGTCCGGACCAGCCCACGGGCTCCGTCTGCGGAATCGGCCCTCGGCCCCAGCAGTACGCCCATATCTATCTATCGACTCTGGTCGGTATCCTCCGGATAACCGCCAGGTCCAACCAATCACCGGTAGGTAATCGCCCACCTCCAGGCTCAATCGGCAAAGTCCTTCGATCATCTTGCCGAAGGGAACCATACCGGGTCCACCATATACCCGCAATCAGCCTCGTCCACTCCTCGAATTGGGTTTCGCATGTCGCTCTCAGCACCGACAAAACACATGGTGGACGCACTGAAATATCATATCAAGGGTAACCGGGTTTTTAAAGCAATTACATATTCTCTTTTGAAATACCCACGGTTCCCAAATCCAGAAATATCATGGAAACAGCAACTCTCAATGCGTATAATCAGAAAGCATAATGTATGCGACATGTAAAAGAAATTTAAGCATATCATTATGTCATGCATGAATCATATACCGAATGCAACAGTACTATAGTGTAGTGACATGGCAATTATCGATGATGAAGTGTGTGGGCCGGCAAATAAGTGTACGTGGAACATACGCATCATCGATAATGGTGCTGGTGTCCTAGTAGCATGACTGAAATATATCAACAATACAAGCGATGCAATGCAAATAGCATGAATATGCGGAATCGAATAATCAACGCAACAGTAAAGAACCTGCCTCAATAAATATATCATGCAGCCTTGCCCTTTGAAATAAGACGAATCGGGGTTTTTGGTAAAATAAGGGCTACGTGTTTTAAGAAAAGATGCGTCGTTTGAAAATATCCGTAGAATCCCTTTTGCCTATCTTCAAAATATCCCCGATTCGTTAGTTTTGAAATAGGTATGACTCGGGTCTAGTCTAACGCTTACTATGCGAACTACGGACCCAACTATCAAGTCAATCGGGAGGGGTATGGAAACCACCTAAATCTGAGTCGATATATATACATATGTATACAATAGTCGGTGATCCCGCCTCAATAGTATCACGTACGATACAGTATATCATATAACATCATCGAGTCATGAGTGCGGATCTAACATCAATATATAGCTAGTACGTAAATCCATCGTACGGCATCCCAAATCTGGGGTACTGACCTAAGCCTAGTACAACGACATCATCAATATATGCATGCACGTGTATGAAACACTTCGACAAAGGACCCGCTAAGTCATCATGTCGTATCTCGAATACGAACCATGTCATACCGCCGATCTCACGGCCTCAAATCAAATCTCATCGACTCATCTCAATCCCACGTATCATCCTCAAATCTCGTATATGAACACATAGTCCCATACCCATGTGTAGATATACACACCTCCATATGCGCACAGATAAAAGAAGGAATGTATGCAAGTATATGTGTACGTATATGTGTGGGTGCAACCACTACTCTAGGGTTTCGCGCTATACTAAACCAATACATCCTTATCATCAATAATTCCATTATTACCATCAATAATTTTAAACAACACATAATAAATATACGTGTGTATACGTATTCGTATACATCACCATGGATTGCGGGGATGCTATACGCCATCCACCCGACTTCTCCCCGTAGATATAAATCTACTCACCTTGCTTCTCGTGTGCCGATGCCGATGTCGCCATCTTCATCTTCTTCGCCTCAAAAGCACGTAGGGTACCTACAAGTATATCACAACGCTAAAGCACATGAAAATCACATCGGAAACCAAAACAGCACACGCTACTCGCATAGGTAAAAACCTATCGTCTCGCATTAAAACACGATCAATATCCACTTGTCGTTGACGTCCAAACGCCACCCGACAGAAATGAATCACCAAATACCAAAATCCAAGCTAAAACAAGTCGTAATTCATGCGCCAACATAGGAAAATCAACCTAAATTTTACCCTAGATGGAATCAGGCAAAATTGCATATACCATGGATCAAGACTACTGGAAATAGGGCCATGCACCAAAAACGAGGCCAAACCCCCCTGCTCTGGCCGGAATTTGCGGCCAGATAGGATTTATCTGCGGCTGGGAATAGGAGTTGGGGGCTAAGGTTTGGTGTGGTGGTTCCAGGGTGCTTGCACATCTCACTGTCAACTCAATTTTATTTTAGGGGTCTCGGGGTGATAGCAGATTCCTAAATACGATCACAGATTCGCAGTTTTTCCCGATATCGTCTCATAAATCCGTATTCTATGTTTTAGCTTCAGGTTTAGTCCAATAACACATCACCAAAAGGGTTCTAAGGTCACCACAAGTCTCAATTTCACACTTGAACTCAATTCAACTCCTCACCCTAACTTGAAGTTTCACAAGTCCATCAAACGACACCATATCGACATGAAACTAGTATGGATGCAATAAGAATTGAAATACTACTCTAATAGGTGCAGAAATTACCTCCTTTGGCAACTCAAGAATATTCTTGAGTTGGTCAAAGTCCTCCAAATCCATTCTTGCTAGGTTCAAGGTGTAGCTAGTGAGCTCGGGAACACTTTTTATGAAATGGGAATAGGGTTTTGGGGTTGTATTCATGGTGGATCTAGGTTGAAGAGGGAGGAGGAAGAAGAGGGAGCAGGAGCAGCAGCATCTCTTCTTGAAGAGGGGAGAGAAAATGAGAAGGGAAATGATGGGGGTATGGTTCAAAAAGTGAAGGTTGACCTAGTCTCTCTCTCTTTCATCATGAAACCTTTTCTTTTCTTTTCTTTTTCTTTTCTCCTTTCCTTCTCACTCAATGGCAAGCCCTAAGCAACCAGATCCCCAAAACATGTAACAAGTGTGGAAAATGATATGTGCACATTTTTGCACAAAAATGTTAATTATCGGATTAGCGGTTTTTAATCGCGATTAGCACTAAATTAGCATATAACTAATCATAAAAACTTTAAAATGGCATAATTCCATAAAATACCCTATTTTAGAATTTTCTATAATTTTCCCCATTTATTTGTATTTAATTATACCGGAATATTAAAATATTCATTAAAATAATATTAAATTATAAAAATTCCCAAAAATAATATTTTATTATTTTGAAATGTTACACCAAGCACCTCGGGATTCCAAATCGAGAGATTATGTTATTCTGTAGGAACTTTATCGTAGAGGCGGCATCCGATTTCCTGATGGGCACGGCCTCTATCCATTTCGTGAAGTAGTCCACAGCGACAAGAATGTATCTATGTTCGCCTATGTCGGTGGGGAGTTGGCCAAGCATATCCATCCCCTATTGCGCCAACGGCCAAGGGGAGCTAAGTGGTGTTAGTTCGGTAGCGGGGAGACGAGGTATGCTGCCGAAGAGTTAGCAGTTCTTGCATCTTCTGACCAGCTTCTCGGCATTCTGGTGTACTCTCGGCCAATAGTACCCTTTGGAGCAGTGTCTTCTGGACCAGGGTGTGGGCCTCTTGATGCGCTCCCCCGACCCCTTCATGTATCTATCGCAGAACATAGTCTGCCTCGTGGGTGTCGATGCACCAAAGTAGAGGCTAAGTGTATGAATTCTTGTACAGGTTTCCGTTGCTCCAGAAGAAATGGCGTGCTTTGGCCCGAAGCCGGTGGGCTTCTCCTCGGTCTTCGGGGAGTACACCGTCCTTTAGGAATTCTATAAGGGGCTTTCTCGAATCTCGGCCTTCTTCATGCATTGTGTAGATCTGGAGCGTTACCTCTCCATCTTCCATGCTAGGCCGTGGCAAGACTTTGAAGAGGATATTTCTTTTTTGGTTGGTCGAATAGGAAGAAGGCGTCGACCTGGGTGTTCAAGTTCCTGGGAATTTGCTCCACTTAGATTTCGTTGAAATTTCTCCGAAGCCTTTTTATCCTTGCCAGGTATTTTATCATGAGTGGCTCCCGGGCCTCGAAACGCCCTGTTACTTGGCCGACGACCAGTGGGAAGTCGCTGCGAACCCTGATGGTCTTCAGCCCTACCCCGGAGGCAATTCGCAGTCCTACCAATAAAGCATCGTATTCCGCGGCATTGTTTGACACTTTGAACCCGAGTTTTAAAGAGTATTCCATTTCCGCTTCATCTAGGCCACGGATGATCAGGCCAGCCCCGCTCCCCTCCTCCGTGGAGGACCGTCTATGTAGAGTACCCAATCCGAGATGGGGTCGGGCACCTCCTCCACCGAGGGAAGTGGTTCGGGGCCCCGTGCTTCCGTTTCTTCTTTAGTGGGGATGATGTATTCGACAACAAAATCCGCTAAGATATGTGCTTTGATGGCTGGTCGGGGCGGTATTTGATATCGAATTAGGATAATTCCCACCTCCATTTCTCCCTACGACCTGAAGATTCGGGGGAGGCGAGAATAGACCTTAAAGGTCGCTCGGTGAGGACGAGGATTGTGTGCGCTTAGAAATAGTGTCGAAGTTTCCTGGAGGCGACGGCAAGCACCAGGACTATTTCCTCTATGGCCGGATATCTCGTTTTCGCGTTTTTGAAAACGTGGCTCACGTAGTAGACTGGTCTCTGTATGTTTTCAAATTATCTGACGAGTACTGAGCCTGCAGCTTGGTCGAAGATGGCTAGATATAGCAATAGCTCGTCACCCACGACCGGTCTGGTGAGTAGTGGTGGGATTGCCAGGTGTGCCTTGAGTTATTCGAAAGCGCTCTGGCACACTTCAGACCATTCGAACTTAGGAATTTTCCTTAGGGCCATAAAAAACGGGAGGCACTTTTCTCCGGATCTGGACATAAAGCGGCTTAGGGCAGCCACCATCCCCGTGAGTCTTATGATGTCGACATTGCTTTTGGGTGTTGCCATATTGAGGATGGCGCTGATCTTTTCAGGGTTCGTTTCGATTCCTAGGTGGGTAACTATGAACCCGAGGAACTTCCCACTGGTGACTCCGAAAGCATACTTAGCTTGATTTAGCTTCATTTTGTACTTGCGTAGGACGTTGAATATCTTGCCGAGGGCTTTAGTGTGCCTAGCTGACGAGGTGGATTTTATGAGCATGTCGTCGACATAGACTTCTATGTTTCTCTCAATCTGCGGCTTGATCATCTTGTTGACAAGCCGCTGGTACGTGGCTTCGGCATTCTTGAGTCTGAAAGGCATCACTTTGTAGCAGTAGACCCCCCCGATTAGTGGTGAAGGCGGTAAGTTCTTCATCGGCCGGGTTCATCCAGATCTAATTGTAACCGAAAAAAGCGTCCATAATGCTCAGTAGTTCGTGACCGGCCGAACTGTCCACTAGTTGGTCTATCCGAGAAAGTGGGTAGTTGTCTTTAAGGCAAGCCTTGTTCAAGTCCGTGAAATCGATGCACATGCGCCATTTCCCATTTGCCTTCTTGACCATGAACATGTTTGCCAGCCAATCCGAGTAGTCCAGGTTTCTGATGAAGTTGGCGGCGAGCAATCGATCCACCTCATCTTCTATCACTTTTTGTTTAACCGGCGCAAAACTTCTCTTCATCTGTCGGATGGGCATGCCCTTTTGGTCGACCCTGAGCTTGTAGGAGATTACTTCAGGGAAAATCCCGGGCATGTCCGCTGGCACCCAAGCGAATACGTCCGAGTTATCTCGGAGGAACCAGATCAGGCTTTCGCGGTGGTCCCCTACCAAGAGAGAGCCGATCTGGACTTTCCGGCTGTCGGTTCCCTCTACGAGGGGGACTTCCATCAACGCTTACACCGGGGCACCACGAACCTCCTTTTGGTTGTCGTGTATATCTAAAGACCCCTGGAAGTTATGCATGTTGTCAAAATCGTTGCCCTGCTCTTCGGCGGGGGTTGTCAAGGCAAGGCAAATCTTGGCGGTTCGCTGGTCCTTATAGACCCAGCCCATCCCCCTTGATCCAAAGGGAATTTGAGCATGAGGTGATAGGTCGAGATCTGAGCCCGGAGGGCGTTCACGGTAGAGTGTCCCGGGAGAATGTTATAGGACGACGGGACCTTAGCAACGAGGAAGTTCACCGATATGGTCCAGGTCTTGCCCGCATCCCCAATGTTGAGGAGGAGGGTGACTGATCCCTCTGCCGGGATGGAATGGTTGGTGAACCCAGAGAGAACATGGGAGGTCGGTTGAAGGTCGGATGAAACAACCCCATACGTCGGAAACAGTCGTATAACATGATGTCCACCAAGCTCCCGGAATCGATCAATATTCTCTGGACCTCGTAACGGTGGACTCGGGCCGCTATCACAAGGGGGTCATTATGAGGAAGTGATATGCCATGAAGGTCTTCGTCGGTGAAGATGATCGGATCATCCTTCCTGCACTTCTTGTGGGGTGGATCGCTTACCTCCTCGACTGGTAGAAGGCGGTGGTTCCCCTAAATTTCCCGAGCTGGGTCTGGGGTAACGACCATGATTTGCCCGATCGTTAGTTCCCTGAGAGGGGTTTGTTCCTTTTGTTCCCACTCCACCTGCCTCTTGTCCCGTAGGTACTTCGCCAGGTGGCCGAAGCGGATCAACTTCTCAATGTAGTCATGGAGCTGCTTGCAGCTCTCAATCGGGTGACCCTGCGACCTATGATAGGCGCAGTACAGGCTGCGGAGATGCTTGCCTGTTCATTGGATAGCTGCGGGAACTTAAAGAACCTCTCGCCCTTAGTTTCCTCCAGCAGCTCGGTCTGGGAAATGTTCAGAGGGGTGTACTCTTGGAACCTTGGGGAATAAGGTTTCGAGCAATCGACTTTCTTTTTCTCTTCCCTGTCCCTATTCTTTCGGTCTGCTTGGTTGCCTCCGGGTAGGTTGGAGTTCACTTCTGACTCGAGTTGGATCTCTCTCTCGGTCCACGCCTTCACTTCAGCCATGGTCTTAGGTTGCGCCAATGCAAAAGAGCGGAGCCACTCTTTGTACCTAAGACCCGACCTCAGCACGGTGATAACCGTTTCGTCGCGGTGCTTGGAAACCTCCAGGAAGGCATTATAGAAGCGAGTGACATACCCTTTAAAGGATTCCTTGTCTCCGCTCTTAACGGTGAACAGGTAATCGACCGTCTTCTTCTGTCGTCGGTTTCCAACGAAATGACCGAGGAATTGGGTAGCCATCTCGTCTAAGGTCGAGATGGAGTGCGACGCATGCCCTCGGAACCAGTCCCGCCCAGCCCGAATTAGGGTAGTGGGAAAAGCTCAGCATTGAGCCATGTCCGAGCTGTCTTGGAAGCTCATGCCCACCGTAAATGCGTCCAAATGGTCCTTTGGGTCAGACTTCCCATCGAAGAGGGGCACTTTAGGCAGCTTTTTCCAGTACGAGACGCGCTCGGCTAGTAGCCTTTCTGTAAAGGGCTTTGTAAGCGAATCGGCAGAGTACTTAGCCCCATTGCTGAACATATGGCCATCTTGTCATATGCCTTCAATTTCCTTTTCGAGGGCTTCGATCCGGTGGTGGTACCCAGAGGATTCTGCACAGTCGGAGCGGCGGCTATTCCCGCTCCGGGTCTGCGCGATGGTGCGGCTTCGATTCCGCTCTATCACATTTCTTAAATTCTCGGGCGAAGCCCTTCTTGAGTAGTCCCGACGTTCTCTATTCACGCGGCTATGATGGGGGTTGGGGCGCCGGTCGAGCATGGAAGCAGGAGAACTGACCGATACCTCCTCTGGGGAAGTGAGCGTGCGGCGGGCGTCGGAGCGACGGCCTGGTCTTCCCTGAGATTGGGGTATAGAGCTATCCGGCACCTAGCGGGTCATAGAATCATTCACCGTAAGTGGGTAATGGTTGCCGGATTCGGCACGCTGGCGTTCAGTGACGTCGAGATGAGCTCGAGCGAGATCGAGGGCCTGAGCGTGCCTATCTGTCCTTTTATGGACGTCGTTATTCTGGGGATGGGGCACTACGGCTTGATGGGTAGGGCCCGCCGCTTGAACGCGGACAAGCGCATCTACTATTACTGTGAGTCTATCAATCCGAGCAGATAAGGCGCCGATAACATTAGGAGGGGGTAGAACCGCTCCCGCCTCCATTATGGAGGGTTGGACGGCTCGTATTGGGATCGTCATGGTTATCGCTCTCCATTGGGTCGAGGGCGGAAGATCAACTTTATGGGTGGAGAAGCCTTTGGGTTCCCACAGACGGCGCCAACTGATGGAAGCGATGATCTCCCTTAGATGTTGTCCTCCATCGATCTGGGGACGAGCGGTTTTGAGCGGTTGAGATTTGGTTTGAAGGTTGAGTTAGTATATCTCAATGGGTTGGTGTCGACGCCGAGCTATCTGTAAAGAAAGTCCCGGGATGGATGACCACCATAGGACCCTCCGACGATCAAGTTAGTACCATGGAATAAGAGCAGAGTAGTGGCATATTGGAATGAATTTGATTTACCTGAGTCGTCTAAAAGAAAGGTTTATATAGTGGTCGCGTAGAGAGAGCCGGCACGAGATCCTCGCCGTCAGTTACGCCCCCTCGTTATGCCTGCGTTGATGGTGGGATCCGTTCATTAATGGGAGAGCACGCTGTGTGGGACGTAGAACGTGGGCCGGCAGATATCTTGCTTTGGCAAGATACACGGAGCTGTTGCGGGGGTGCTTGGGCTCCGTGCTCTCGGTTGATCAGGGAAGCCGAGGAAGCTCAGCTTGTCGGAAGGCTCGGTGATGAGCCGGGAGGCCGAGGAAGCTCAGACCTTGCAACAGCACGGAGACGAGCAAGGAGGCTGTGGAAGCTCGGTTGTTGGATTGTTCGAAGGTGAGCAGTTGGCTGGTTGCTAGGAAAATATGGAAGGTACTCCGGAGAGGTCTCCGAAAGGTCGGATGCTACCTCGGAAACGACATTCCGAGGAACATCCCCAATGCATCATACTTATTCTAGCTCCGTTGCCCTCGGAAATCTAGCAGGCTTACGTGGACGACACGTGATTCGCCACATGTCGTGATCTGAGTGATTCCCACTTGTGACCATCATCACTTTGTGAAGCTGGTATGACATTTCAGAGGAAACTTGTGGAAATTTCATTAATAGCTTGCAATTGTATATGCAATAATTTCTTACAGTTCATAAGTTTTTAAAGTCTGTTATTTATTTCAAAGCATTTTCAATCTAAATTACAGTCCTGCAATCTTATTTGTCGAACCGTTTTTTATAAATAGGTCATAGTGTTTATAGGAAAGGGTGTTTTTCTTGATAGCAATTTATCCTGAATCCATAGTTGATAAAGGCGAAACTGAAGAACCAAAGTTCAGCCCGTTCACAGGCTCTGGCAGGCACTTGGATGGGAAGGCTTCAAAGAATCCAACACTGGATAATGCCATATTGATGGAGGTCAGGATCTCCTTCAGATGTTGTCATCCGTCGATCTGTCGCGAGCGTTGGTGAATGCCTGATATTGGTGTTGAGGGTTGCCTCCTTGAGCGTGTGGATCTCAGTGGGCTTGTTTTGAGGCGAAGCCGAGATATCTGCAAAAGAAGTCTCAGGGTGGTTGTACCACCGTGGACCCTCCGACGATCAAGTTAGCCGAGGTATTTGAGCAGAGTAGCGGCTTAGTGGAATAAAATTGCGTTACCTGAGTCGTCTGGGAGAGGGGTTTTTATAGTGGTCGCCATAAGCTAGCTGGCGTGAGATCTGTTGGATATAGTACCCACAGAGTCAATTATTGGATCGCAGGCACGTGATTGCAATGATTGAGGGAGGACCTATACCGGAAGGACAATCTTACTCAGGATGATTGTATACTATCTGGTTTGTCTTTATCATCGTGTACATACTTTAGGTGACATTGTGGTTCACTATTACACGTTGATGGAGAATAGTATGCTACCATGGTTTATCTTTATCATCGTGTACTGCTTTAGGTGACCTTACAGGTCGCTATTACACATTGATAAAGCCCTTAGGATTCTTGCTTGACTACCAGCGGTATGATGGCGATCATATACGTGAGAGTTGGGTAGTCTATAAGCACATCCTTAAAGTGGTCCCTAGTCATGGGAGTTTCGAGACTGGGCATCGATACTCCGTTAGTAGACTAGTGTATACAGTCGAGACCCCGACGAGGGGCAGCGGCCGGTCTCACAAGCCATTGGAGTCATTTGGTTCACCTAAGATGTATACAGGTGCTCATTGGGTTATGAGTATACCGGACAGGACTCGCTGGGAACATGCTAGTTGGTATTATATCTGACGTCAGATAGCAGTTCCCTGGTGACATGTGTACAGGTTAGTTCATCGACATGAGATCGTCATTTGTCTCGTGTGAGTTCCCACTGTGCTTTGATTACTACCCTACCACGGCTCAAAGGAGTTGTGTATACAGGTTTTAGTTGGGTACAGTCCCAAGCCATATGGAGGCAGTGAGCGGATCGGCAGGGGTTTCGTCTTTCCCGGTATTGGGGGTGAGATCGCGTTGTGTCTAGGAGAGCTATTACATGAAGTCTTTGGCCAAGGCAGGAGATTTACTGGTAGGTATTCCAGTAGTATCTCAGGATGTTCTAGGCTACACTCCGACATGACTTGTACCGCTTTTGGGGGTCTGACTTTTACCAACCCCCTAGGCTCGACATGCGATACTCATAGACGAACGGACCGGACTGTACGGATATTGTCACTGACAGGCTCAGTAGGGTGTCAGGATGAGTTCGCTCATCGACCTCCCTTTTGGTCAATACTTGGTAGCCCGTTACGTACGGCTATTACCTCTGACGTGCTAGTGGTTAAATCCATAGCCAAATTTTTGACGAGTCTTTAGAGTCCCCCACAGATAGTTTCTCAAGTTTCGGGCGAAAAATTGTAGAGGCCATATGATATATGGCAGGGTCCGATCATATACGTGCAGTAGTGCACGGATCATGATCGGGCGGATCATACTAGTGAGCGTTGGTTTAAGCCGGATCCTAGTATTAGATTTGTTGGATTACTTTAGTCTCATTGCATTCGCATTCAGTCAGAATGCGGGTGCAGGTATGTATATACAGGTGAGGGGTATCCTTGTGATCCGTCACGAGTTTACTTTAGATGTTGCCGTATCTTTTTATTATTGCAAACATTTGGATTAATGTTTGCATATGGAAATAATAAGTTAGAATTCATCATGAGATGCATTAAATGTGACATGGACATATATAGTGACTCATGGTCTCTTCTTTTGTTAAAAATGTCACATTAGTGTTTGTTTTGTGTGTTGAATTGATAAGAGGAGAGAGAGGGGCAGCCATGTTGTGGTGGTGAGCTCTCATATTATTGTTCTAACTCTCTCTCATTTCATGATTCCATCACAAAAGAAAAGAAAGAGAAAACTTCTTCTTCCTCTTCTTTCTTCTCTAGCTCATTAACTCCATCAATGGCAACACCTCTAACCTCCATCCAAATCAATGGATGCAAGAGACAAAGTGATCACAAACATTTTCTATATCACCTTGGACATGTCGGCTAGCACACTTCGTGCCCGAGTTGTTTCGGATGAAGCGGGAGTCCGTAAAAAGAATCGATGATGTGGTGGCCTTTCCGATGAGGAAATCGAGACCGGAGTTGCCGCGAGGAGCTTGGGATGGTGGCCAAAGACCGAAGGACACGGATCGATCGGTATAGCCTTTCTATCCCTTCGGTTAATGGTTCGATCCGGGTTTTAAGCATACGATAGCGCCGGTTTCTAGTTTGAAAAAGTTTTCGTTTCCGCATTTTGGCCTCGGAAAGACGGCCGGGGTGCTACCGTAGTCTTACATAGTATCAGAGCCACACCATTAACCTTTACTAGCTTGCTCTAACGTGTTTAGAACTTCGATTGGACGAAATTTCCAAAAATTGCATTTCCAATCATGAACTTTCTGTCGAATTTTTTTTGTGCTCGAAATTTTTTTTGGAGTATTGCAGAAATTCGTGCAGCCTTTTCTAAGATTACCGTGAAAATTTGGTTGCCTAATACTACTGTTGCGCTGTGGAACCGCGGCCTTACCCATGCTTTGGCCGCGGTTCCGCCGCCATTCCATGTCATCAATGCACCAAATTTTCTATAGTACTCTCTGAGTTGTAATTCGGGTTTCCGGTAATTTTTGTTTGGGCCCAGATTTGTTTGAGTACTGGGAATTGTGCTTGGGGCCCACTTCGGGAAATTTTGTCGATCGAAAATTTTAAATATGTTAGTTCACAGTATTTACATTATATCTGTGACCGTGAATGTCATTTGATCGGTAAATCTTTTCTAATTGCTATAGCTCTTTTAGACGGATTTGTGAACGTGACATTCACGTTGATGTTCTGTGTTGTGCTGTGATGTTGCGGATTTGTCGTGGTGGATAGCCTGGATGCAATGGTAGTACAATTTGGTTGTATTTGTACATTTGATTTTGCGGGGCGAGCGTCCGGCATGTGGACTGCCGTCACTGCCTGTTTATATATTATTCTTTTGGGACACGACCGAGCTGAGGTCGATGTACTCGTTGTATATTTTACTTTCTGTACTAGGATTACCCTCGTAGGGGTGCACGAGTAGCCGGATTCTAGAGGGAAACGGGCCCGCATCTAATGGCTTTGAGATGGAAGGGGCTTCACTCTAGAATTGGAGGGCTATTCGCCGCACTCGTAGAGGGTACAGGTTGACCCAAGGAGGGGTGCTCAAGTTACCGGATTCCGTGAAGTGCTGGGTGGTCCATTCACGTTGTTGAAGGGGGCTGCCTCACTTCAGGTTTTGGTGGGTAACTTGCCATGCCCGTAGGGGTCTAGGATTTCATTGCACAGGCTATCCACACGACCAGGGGAACGTCGGGTTTCAGTAGCGGCTCTATGAAACCCGGGGATCCCAGATTATCTGTATTGTTCTGTGATGCTTATTATATTTCTGTGATGTTGCATTTTATCACGCCTTGAGCGAATATTATATATTGATATATATACTAGTAGATGTTGTATATGTTTTACACCCGCGCTAGTCCAGTCCCCGCTCTGTCGTTAGTTAAGTAACCTAACGGGTGATGACGGGACCCAGTGGCGAATGCGGATGGCATATACGTACATCATATTTTCGTTATTTTGTGGTGTGATTAATTGATGGGACTATATTGATTCGGATCAATGCAAGCTAAACAAACCTGTTTGACGTTGTTGGAACATTTTTCAAAAAAGCTGTTATTGCAAGGATGTTCTCTTTTGTTTTGCACAGTGGTATTCGGTTATGAATATCCAGCACCTCAGTCGACGAGGCAAGGGCCAAGATCCCTTCACCGGGAGTGACCCCTTGGACAGAATTTTGTATCTGGGTAATAACTTCACTATAGCCGATTGCCTTTTGCTTTGCATCGTGGTATTCTGTTGGAATATCCTGCACCTCATTCTATGGGGAAAGAGCCGAGATCCCTTCACCGGGAGTGACCTCTTTAGCAAAGGTTTTCGCCACTATATTTTTTATAAAAAGCTATCCGGTTCCTTCAACGATATCAAGTTCATTACGTTAAAGGTTTTTCTCCAAAAACCATTCGTAGCCCTCCGTCATTTCCTACAAGTGGTACTTAGCATTCGTGCTGCGTTTGTTGACTCCGTCAAGGCGTAGCGTACGGTAGCTAAGTGGTGCTTGTTTGTAGCATGGATATGCGATTGGTTAGGACAGTCGTGCGGCCTTGTTGACTCCGTCAAAGGCACGTACGGGTGGGTTTAATGCAATCAAGATAATGACGGGTTGAAATTGACTAGGACTCTTTGATTTGTTGACTCAGTCAAGGTCACTTGGGTCCTAGGGGTAAAAACACACATCGGGAGTTTCTAAAGAAACTGAAACTTACCAGGCATGCGCATACCTTTTGGAGTGTGATAATGTGAGTGGATTCCATCTTATTATCACGCGATGATAGTCGGATACCGATTTCCACTGATGAGTTGGTTTACTCTTCGGGTGATCCCGACTAATTCTTCTTTCAGGTTTAGAGGAGAATTTGAGGTTACAGTGGGAGGTTTCCAGATTAGATAAATTGATAACCATTCTGATCTAGGTTAGAGTGCATGCTGAGTGTTTCTTTTCTCTCTCTCTTTGCCAGCGACCATGACCCGACCCTTGACTATGACTCAGTGACCAAGATTAACCGAACCTTCTTAAAACACTGGATTTTGGATTGTCTGAGTTGCATACCTCATTGCCACTCCTACTTCTACCCTTTTCTCCAGAACACCCCGTATTACTACGAACATCCA
This sequence comes from Agapanthus africanus, assembly GCA_030015575.1. NCBI lineage: Eukaryota > Viridiplantae > Streptophyta > Magnoliopsida > Asparagales > Amaryllidaceae > Agapanthus > Agapanthus africanus. The sequence goes on along the minus strand of JASDDO010000008.1, from coordinate 434,351,378 downwards.
CTTCCATTGGATAAAACAATCGTATGGTTATATACCAACTCGAAGGAACTTGTTCCAGATTCGAGGATGGTTTCTGGTTCTGGAGAAAACGAATAGGACTATTCAGTTGTCTTTTCCTTTTACCTTCTCTCAGGTTGCGAGTGTTCCTTGGATTAGGACGGTACACCTATTACGCTAATTGGATAGTCTTCTTCCAAACCATAGGCAGGTGCCGAACGGTAGGGAATGAAGAAAGCCGATTAGCCTAAGTGTGGTGTACAGAAGGTATTAAGTAAAGACAAATAAAGGGATTAGTAAGAGGGCAAAGTAAACTGCGACTGCTATTCACGACCAAACCGAGTATTTCATCGCCACTCCTACTTCACCTTTGTATTTCTCCAGGACACTCCGTATCACTACGAAGATCACAGTTATTTGGATACTCCATTGTATGGTTATATACGAACTCGAAAGGAACTTGTTCCAGTTCGGGGATGGATTCAGGTTCAGGAGAACTATGAATAAGGTTTTATTCAGTTGTCTTTTATCTTTACCTTCTCTCGGGTTGCGAGTGCTCCTAGGATTGGGACAGTACACCTGTTACGCTTATTGGATAGTCTTCTTCCAAACCATAGGCTAATGCCGAACGGTAGGGAAGGAAGAAAACCATTTAGCCTAAGGGGGTGTACAGAAGGTAACGACTAAAGACATATAAAGGGATTTGGAGAGATGGCAAAGAAATATACGGTTACAGTTGTGAATCTGATAATGGAAGAGGCATTACTAATAATACCCGGATACCCCTTCGAAATATTTACATGTTTCAGTTTCACTGTGTATTGTTAAAAGAAAACTGATTTCCCAATTAGCCCTTGCTCCAGGGTATGTATTTACCAAGTTTGATTCTCACATCTGTATAGTTTTACAGATGATGAGTGAGAGTAAGTTATTGGGAATTGGGTGATCATCCTCATTATATCGAGATTAGTTGTAATTGGTGATATTTGAGGAAATCACCTGGGTTGTTTGCCGGACGGCAAATATTTGGTTTTGAATATCCGTTGTTATGCACCAATTTCAAATTGATATATCTGTACGTTTATTTTTATAAAGTGAGATATAACTTTTTGAAATTATGTCCATGACATTTACCTATATCAGTGGATGATTAGGTAAGGAGCATTAAACAGCGGTGTAATTCTTCTTAACCGTAAGTATAGTTTTCAACCTACGACACATGGGGAATGAGTTATTAAACTCAGCGTACTTATACAGAGTATTGTATTTTGTCCAGTGTCCATGAGGACATAGGGGTTGGTACTCGTACTATATTCTGTTTACTTGTGACTTCTCTAGTTCTTAGACATGTGTTTCATAGAAATGCAAGGTCTGAGTTTTGAGAAGTTATAGATATAAGAATAAAGTAGAGAACCCGGTATTGCAAGTATCAGGATTTTTCAAGGTGATCGAAGATGTAGATACTTGTGTATGGTATTCAGTTGATAGTAATGATTATGAGAACTTGCTTCTCTTTCAGGTTACTCATATCTGGATGTATTCCTAAGTTGAGTAATGCTGATCGGCCTCTCTCCATTTAGTTGACATGCACTGGAGACAGCTGCATGATTTGAATCTGGTTCTAATTAAATCAGTGCCTCTGTTTCTATATTGGATATAGAATAGTTCATATCTTAACAATGTTAAGGTATGGGGAGTTTTCCGGCTTATGCTTAAAACCAGACTCTGGATAACTCAAGGCACGTTTCTGTAGTGGTTGTTTGTGGGTTGACCCGGGCTATGACGAGAGTTGACTTTCTACCATCTGGAAGATCAATAGTGATATTGTTCTTGACTCGCCACGGTTTTAGTAAAATGGATTTTTTCAGAAAAACAGTAGTGGGAGTATGGTAGAACTGGAAGTGATTCCAGAACTACAAACGATTACTAAAAATTTAATAGGACATAAAGATTCAATATGGATTGACATTCCATTGGCCACTCTGGAAATATGGTGGGTAACCTCAGGCACTCGAGAGGTACTTCGGTATGCTCAAAGATGGTGACAGGGAGGTTCTTGTTTACCCAGACTTGCCATTGCTGTTGTTCCAGACTGTGAGACCCGGCAGGAGGATAAGTATAGCGTCGTTCTAAACTAGCTTTAGAAGTGTACGTGTATATGACTCTGCCAGAGGGTTGTCGTAGTCAGTGGGAACAGCGGAAGCATAATGGACAAGAAGCTTATGTCTATTTATGGACTAAAGCAGATATAGCGGAGATAGATCATCTATTTCTGATGTGACAGTCATAGGATTGACTTCATCAGAATAGGGGATGGATCTGTTAAGAAGGTAGTAGGGTGTGATGTCCTGGTATTTGGATGACATACACAGAGTAGGAAGAGAAATTCCTATACTACGGTCGGTTATACTTTGGTTGTCACACAGTGGTTTCTCCATATAGGATATGGATATTATATCAGATATTCTGGTTACTAAATCTATGGTTTTAGATCTAGATTTGGGTAGTGTCCCAATCAGGGTACTTAGACAGCATTCTAAAGGTATTTAGAATGGACGACTCCTGGCACGGTGGTGTACCTGCAGGTGATGGAGTCACCCTCTCTAAAGGTGTCTTACAGACTAAAGGGGAGAGGGATGTGCATGATTGGCAGATCAGTTGCTTAGGCAATTGAGTCAATCATGAGATGTCAAGTACCACACCAGATATTGTTTTTGCACGAGATGCAGTAAGTTGGTATTAATCCTATCCTGGAGGGACATTCGGAAGCAGTTTTAAAACATAAGTGGATATTCTAGGGATATGATAACAGCATCCTTCTTCGGGAGACAGTTATCATTCCAGGCTTCCAAGGTGACCTGGAGACAGAGTGACTGTCAGAGTTATAGTTTTTCCTCTGACGAGGGGCAGTAGTTTGGACAGGAGGTCCAAGCGGATACTGAGGGAGGCATGGCGCAGGATACTGATTAAGTTCAGTTGGTGATACAGTCTAAGAAGTTTGGATTTGAAGTTCATTTATGATCTAGGTCCCATCAGATATCCAGACATATTCTAAGACAAGTATTGCTCATTTCGGGAGATGGCTTTCTCCACGAACTTGAGATAAAGAGAGACATAGAAAGAAACATCAGAGCGGATCCACTAACTGAGTTTATTCTTAGAATGCAATAGTTTCACAAACTGGCTTTGTGAGACTGATCAGTAGAGGAGTTGGGTGTTCGGCATCACACGGGCTGTGAGTATGCGACATCGCAATAATTAGCCCTGAGTGCAAGTGGGAGATTGTTGGATATAGTGCCCTCAGAGTCAATTATTGGATAGCAGGAACGTGATTGCAATGATTGAGGGAAGACCTATGCTGGTAGGACAATCTTACTCAGGATGATTGTATACTATCTGGTTTGTCTTTATCATCGTGTACATGCTTTAGGTGACATTGTGGTTCACTATTACACGTTGATGGAGAATAGTATGCTACCATAGTTTATCTTTATCATCGTTTACTGCTTTAGGTGACCTTACAGGTCGCTATTACACGTTGATAAATCCCTTAGGATTCTTGATTGACTACCAGCAGTATGATGGCGATCATATACGTGAGAGTTGGGTAGTCTATAAGCACATCCTTAAAGTGGTCCCTAGTCGTGGGAGTTTCGAGACTGGGCATCGATACTCCGTTAGTAGACTAGTGTATACAGTCGAGACCCCGACGAGGTACGGTGGCCGGTCTCACAAGCCATTGGTGTTAGTTGGTTCACCTAAGATGTATACAGGTGCTCATTGGGTTATGAGTACACCGGACAGGACTCGCTGGGAACATGCTAGTTGGTATTATACCTGACGTCAGATAGCAGTTCCCTGGTGACATGTGTACAGGTTAGTTCATCGACCTGAGATCATCATTTGTCTCGTGCGAGTTCCCACTATGCTTTGATTACTACCCTACCACGGCTCAAAGAAGTCGTGCAAACAGGTTTTAGTTGGGTACAGTCCCGAGCCACATGGAGGCAGTGAGCGGATCGGCAGGGGTTTCGTCTCTCCCGGTATTGGGGGTGAGATCGCGCTGTGTCTAGGAGAGCCATTACACGAAGTCCTTGGCCAAGGCAGGAGATTTACTGGTAGGTATTCCAGTAGTATCTCAGGATGTTCTAGGCTACACTCCGACACAACTTGTACCGCTTTTGGGGGTCTGACTTTTACCAACCCTCCAGGCCCGACATGCGATACTCATAGACGAACGGACTGGACTGTATGGATATTGTCACTGACAAGCTCAGTAGGGTGTCAGGATGAGTTCGCTCATCGACCTCCCTTTTGGTCAATACTTGGTAGCCCGTTACGTACGGCTATTACCTCTGATGTGCTAGTGGTTAAATCCACAGCCAACGTATTGACGAGTCTTTAGAGTCCCCGACAGACAGTTTCTCAAGTTTCGGGCGAAACGTTGTAAAGGCCGTATGATATATGGCAGGGTCTGATCATATACGTGCAGTAGTGCACGGATCATGATCGAGCGGATCATACTAGTGTGCTTTGGTTTAAGCCGGATCCTAGTATTAGATTTGTTGGATTACTTTAGTCTCATTGCATTCGCATTCAGTCAGAATGCGGGTGCAGGTATGTATATACAGGTGAGGGGTATCCTTGTGATCCGTCATGAGTTTACTTTAGATGTTGCCGTATCTTTTTATTGTTGCAAACATTTGGATTAATGTTTGCATATGGAAATAATGAGCTAGAATTCATCATGAGATGCATTAAATGTGACATAAACATATATAGTGACTCATGGTCTCTTTTTTTGTGAAAAATGTCACATTAGTGTTTGTTTTGTGTGTTGAATTGATAAAAGGAGAGAGAGGGGCAGCCATGTTGTGGTGGTGAGCTCTCATATTATTGTTCTAACTCTCTCTCATTTCATGATTCCATCACAAAAGAAAAGAAAGAGAAAACTTCTTCTTCCTCCTCTTTCTTCTCTAGCTCATTATCTCCATCAATGGCAACACCTCTAACCTCCATCCAAATCAATGGATGCAAGAGACAAAGTGATCACAAACATTCTCTACATCACCTTGGACACGTCGGCTAGTACACTTCGTGCCCGAGTTGCTTCGGATGAAGCGGGAGTCCGTAAAAAGAATCGATGATGTGGTGCCCTTTCCGACGTGGAGATCGAGACCGGAGTTGCCGTGAGGAGCTTGGGATGGTAGCCAAAGACCGAAGGACACGGATCGATCGGTATAGCCTTTCTATCCCTTCTCTAGATAGCTAATTGTAGGTTAATGGTTCGATCTGGGTTTTAAGCATACGATAGCGCCGGTTTCTAGTTTGAAAAAGTTTTCGTTTCCGCATTTTGGCCTCGGAAAGACGGCCGGGGCGCTACCGTAGTCTTACAAGATCTTCGCCGGCTGTTACGCCCTTGGCGTTACGCCCTTGGCGTTACGCCTGCGTGAATGACAGGATCCCCCTATTAATGACGAGATACGCTCGTTAATGGTGGGATATGGCGGCATGGAATGCAGGATCGTGAGGCGGTGGGTATCTCATGTCTGGCGAGATGCACGGAGCCATGGCGAAGGCACCTGTGATCTGCGTTCTAGGTCGCCTGGTAGAACCGGGGAGGCCTAGCTCGGTGGGAAGCCCAAAAGGGGGTGGGAGGCCGAGCTAGTTCGGCTCAGTGATAGCTCGGAGATGGGATGGGAGGGCCCAGGAAGATCAGCATGTAGGGGCGCTCAGAGATGAGCCCACGGTCATTTGTAAGGTATGCGTAAGAGCGTTCAGGGGTCCATAGTAGGTCAGGAAACACCTCGGGACGATAGCTCGGAGAGAGTCACCAACGCGTAGTGTTTGCCCTGTTTGCATGAGCCCCGAGGCACGTCATCTTCCACGTGTCATGATCTGGGGAGTTCCCGCTTATGAGCATCACCATTAGCCCTCCACTCTCATCCCGACCTTTTTATGGGTCAGGTCGAGAGTGGCCTGATCGGTCTCCCGGGCTCAGCTTGTAGTTAAGAACCTATCAGCGTGGATCTCCGAGGCGGTTAGGCATCTTCGATGACATCAGCAGATCAGGGGGAGATCGTGCATTAAATAGAGAGCGCCGATTTGCTTGTACGTCCGTTGAGGTGCAGGCCGCGTGTCCGACGCGGATTTGCGGACGTGACGGGTTGTCGCTGTCGTCTGCTCCCGAAGGGACGTCTCTAATGGTCATTTGACATGTGGGGCGTCGACAGCTGGCGGGCGCGAAGCTTCGTTTAGGCGGGAAGCGATCTGAGCCGTCGGATGCATCGCCCAAGCACTATAAATAAAGGTAGGATCCCCCCAAGGTCCACACTTTCGCCATCGCCCAAGCACCGACCTGAATGCCGCCACCCCGGTTCCCGACGCCGGCGTTGAGCAGGTCGAGATCCTCCCTGGTCCCGAGGCCTGAGCCTTCCTGCCTTTTTCTTTCTCTTTTTTAAAAAAATTTTGTAAGCCTCCGGGCACTTTTTGTAAGGCTGAGGAGCCCATAGTACCTTGTAAAGACTCTTAGATCGTAAATAAAACTGTTTTTAATTTTCTTCGCAGCAATGGTTTCTTGTGCGAGCACTTGAGCTTATTAGTGTTTTCCTCGTCCCAGGAGTCAGGCCATAGGTCGATGACCGGTCTTTTAGATGGCGATCGCCCGTCGAGTGTAAGCCAGTTAATCGCTAAGTGCAGGAAGGTCGGTCCCCTCCAGCCCCTGGAGTTGAGATGGCGATCGTTCGCTTAGAATACATTGGAAGAACCTTCAGTGTAGGTAGGTCGAGATTTGCCCATTCCTTTGAGTCAGACCGGTGACCACTTCTCTTAGCGTAAGTTAAATAACAGCCAAGTTAGGATTGGTCGGCGTTTACCGAGCAGGGAACCTTCTCGGTGGCTCTTGATGAGGGCATTGATCCTTGGCGTCAGTGGGTAGGAGACTAACATCTAGGGATTAACCGAGCAGGGAAGCTACTCGGTGGCCTCTTGATGAGGATTCGATCCTTAGCGGAGATAGGTAGGAAGTTCCCCGCTAAGGATTGACCGAGCAGGGAAGCTGCTCGGTGGTCTCTTGGTGAGGGCTTTCGATCGTTGGCATGGATGGGTAGGAGCAACCCGACAGGATTGACCGAGCATGGAAGCTGCCCGGTGGCCTCTTGAAGAGGGCTTTTGATCCTAGGTGTGGATGGGTAGGAGCTACCTGCCAGGGACCTCTTGGTGATGGCTTCGATCCTTGGCGTAGATGTGTAGGAAGTTACCCGCTGAGGATTGACCGAGCAGGGAAGCTACCAGGTGGCCTCTTAAGGAGGGCTTTTGATCCTTGGCATCGGAAGGTAGGAGACTACCAGCCACGGATTAACCGAGCAAGGAAGTTGCTCGGTGGCCTCTTGACGAGGCTTCTTCGATGTCAATCCGTCTCCCTTGACCCGTAAAATCTGAGGAGAGAGATCGTTGAAGGAAACACATGGTAGAGACCCATGGGAAGGCGTGACTCTCCGTAGTGCGCGTTGTTCCAACTTCCATTTGGCCATTTTGGGGCATGGTCGCCACGCGGCAGCTTTGCATTGGGGACTTTGAAAGGGACCCGCGAATCACGCTGCCATGCGTGCAAACTTCGGCCTTTTGGGATTCCGTTGGGGCTATAAATAGCGAAGGCGTGTTGGTTATTTTTATCTTTGCACTTCAGAAAAAATGACAGGTTTCATCTACTCCGTTCAAGAGATCGTCTCTCGTGACGACGTCTACTTGTACGATCAGGACAGCACCGAGGAAACGTACCGGGCAGTGGTCCAGTGCGTAGAGGAACACTTCGGTCGTCCACTTCCCCGCCGATCATCCCTCCTTCTACTGCTCATGTATGCAATTTGGAGGATGTCGCCGGGGTTGCACAACGCCCTGTCCGAGGAGCTTAAGGATGAGGCGGTTGACAAGCTGCACTCGCTCCACCACCACAGCCTGATCTCGAAAAGCAGGCAGGATCGCTCGGTGGCACTCATTCAGGAGTGCTTTCAGCAAAGGCAGATCGCCGATGGATGCCCGGCAGGCACGGTCTCTGGCCTTTCCATAGCATCACGGGTCCGCGGGCAACATCAGAGGGAGCGGGCTGAGGAAGCGAGGGCTCGGCTGGCGGCGATCTCCTCGGAGTACCACCAGCAGTGTTTTCTTCACCCCCTACTCCCTATGTTGTAATACTTTTGTATATATTTTCATTTGTGTAAGGCTGGGGAGCCCATAATACCATTGATGATTAAAATTCTTCTTTTGCGACACGTTATTGTCTCCTTTTTATCCACTTTATGTGTTTGAGTATGTACATAAAACGAAACCAGGGACCTTTGAACCGAGGAAAAGGGAAACATATCGAAGAAGTTTCTCCTAATTCAGAAGACTTAAAAGAAAAATTACATCGCTTTGGCAAAGAAGAGACATATTCACTGATACAAATTTCAAAAATATATTCACTTGTACAATTTGAGCTTTTCGGCGTTGTAAGGTCACAGAAGCTTGCGTCCTCCTGCGTCTTGCAAGAGATAGGCTCCTCCAGAAAATACTTCGGAGATGAGGAATGGGCTGTTCCACTTCGAGAACTTGTGCAGGTTGCCTTGGTCTATGAATTCTTTCCACCTTAGGACCAAATCTCCCGTCTTGAAGGCGCGATGCTTGACTCATGCGTTGTAGTAGTGAGCGGTTTGCTGTTGATAAGAAGTGGCTTTGATCTTTGCCCAGTCCCGCTTCTTTAGCAAGATGTCCAAATTAGTCCGGAGTGCCGAGGTGTTTACTTCATCGTCTAAGTGTTCGACTCTGTAACTGGGCAGTCCAATCTCTGCCAGGACCATCGCCTCGGTGCCGTAGTAGAGGCTGAAGGGGGTCTCTTCGGTAGGGGTGTTCTTCGATGTGTGTAAGGCCCATAAAACCCGGAGTAGTTCTTCGACCTAGATGCTCTGTCTTCCTTATAGACGAGTTCGAAGATCTCGAATGACGTCTCTGTTAGTGACCTCAACCTACCCGTTTCATTGAGGATGCGCGACTGTGGCAAACTTCGTTAGCAAGTGGTATTCGTTGCAGGATCCCTTTGCTTTGTCGTTTTCAAAATTCTTCCCTTGGTAGGTAACAATACATCTCGGGATCCCTAAACGGGATATTATGTTGTTCTGCAGGGATTTGATGGTCGTGGTGGCGTCCAGTTTTCTGATGGAGATGGCCTCAATCCATTTCGTAAAATAGTCCACCGCGACGAGGATGTATTTGTGCCTGGCCGTACCAGTTGGGAGTTGGCCTACCATGTCCATCCCCCATTGGGCAAACGGACAGGAGGAGGTGAGGGCGGTTAGCTCGGTAGCCGGAAGACGGGGTATGCTGCCAAAGAGTTGACAGCTTTTGCATCTTCTGACAAGCTTTTAAGCGTCTTGGTGAATCGTTGGCCAGTATTACCCTTGGAGCAGCGTTTTCTGGACTAAGGTGCGGGCCACTTGATGTGCTCCACCGACCCCTTCGTGTACCTCACGCAGGACGTTGTCGGCTTCGTAGAGGTCAACGCACCGAAGCAGAGGTTGCGTGTACAACTTCTTATAGAGGTTCCTATTGCTCCAGACGAAATGGCGGGCTTTAGCTCAAAGGCGGAGTGCTTCCCCTCGGTCCTCTGGGAATGTACCCTCCTTCAGGAACTCTACGAGGGGTTTCCTCCAATCCCGGCCTTCCACCTGAGCAGTGTATACTAGAAGTGTTGTGTTCCTGTCTTCCACACTGGGTCGTGGCAAGACTTTGAAGTGGATATTCCTCTTATTGTTAGCCGTATACGAGGAGGCTAGCTTTCTCAGGGCGTCGGCCTGGGCGTTTAGGTGCCGAGGAATCTGCTCCACTTGAAATTCATCAAAGTTTTTTCGTAGTCTCTTTACCTCGGCTAAGTACTTTACCATTAGCGGCTCCCGGGCCTTGAAATGGCCGGTCACTTGGCCAACGACTAGGGCGGAGTCGCTGCGAATTCGGATTGTCTTCAGCGCCACTCTGGAGGCGATTCGTAGTCTAGCTAGCAAGGCCTTATACTCCGCGGCGTTGTTTGAAGCTCTGAACCTGAGCTTCAATGAGTACTCCATCTCTACCTCGTTCAGGCCTCAAATGATAAGGCCGGCACCGCTCCCCTCCTCGATAGAGGATCCATCGACATAGAGGACAAAATCAGGGAAGGAGTCGGGCCCTTCTTGGACCGAGGGTCAGGATCCGGGGACGGGCGTCGGCACTGCCTCCTTGTTGGGGATAGTACATTCGACAACGAAGTCTGCCAGGACTAGTGCTTTGATAGCTTGCCTTGGGCGGTATTTGATGTCGAATTGAGATAACTCCCACCTCCATTTCTCCAGGTGACCAGATGACTCGGAGGAAGCGAGAATAGCCCCTAGGGGACGCTCGGTGAGAACAAGGATGGTGTGTGCCTGGAAGTAGTGTCATATCTTCCTTGAAGCCACGATAAGCACCAAGACAATCTTTTCTATAGCCGGGTACCTTTTTTCCGCGTCCTCAAAGACGTGGCTCACTTAGTAGACCAGCTTATATACTCCTTCGACTTCTCGGACGAGCACCGAGGCGACAGCATGATCGGACACCGCAAGGTACAGCAGCAGCTCGTCTCCCTCGATAGGCCGGGTGAGCAGTAGTGGAGTTGCCAGGTGCACCTTGAGTTGATTAAAAGCGTTCTGATAATCCTCCGACCATTCAAAATTTAGGATTTTCCTCAGGGCTTTAAAGAACGGGAGACACTTTCTCCGGACCTTGACATGAAGCGACTAAGGGCAGCCACTCTCCCCGTGAGTCGCATGATCTCCATGTTGCTCTTTGGCGTGGCCATGTTGAGGATGGCGCTGATCTTCTCCGGGTTAGCCTCAATTCCTCGGTGGGTGACCATAAACCCGAAGAATTTCCCTCTGGTGACCCCGAACGCGCACTTGGTGGGTTCAGCTTCATTTTGTACTTGCGAAGGATGTCGAATGTCTCACCAAGATCTTTTCCATGCTCGTCCGACGAGGTCGATTTTACGAGCATGTCGTCAACGTAAACCTCTATATTCCTCCCGATATGCGGTTTGAACATTCTATTGACTAAGCGCTGGTATATAGCTCCGGCGTTTTTGAGGCCGAAGGGCATCACTTTGTAGCAGTATTCCCCCCAGTTCGTTGTGAATGCGGTTAGCTCATCATCTGCCGGATTCATACGGATCTGGTTGTAGCCGGAGAAAGCATCCATGAAGCTGAGAAACTTATAGGCTGCTGAGCTGTCGACAAGCTGATCTATCTGAGAGAGGGGATAGTTGTCTTTCGGGCAGGCCTTGTTGAGATCTGTGAAGTCGACGCACATGCTCTACTTCCTGCTTGCTTTTTTAACCATAACCACATTCGCTAGCCATTCCGAGTAGGCCTCATTTCGAGTGAAGTTGGCTGCAAGCAACCTATCGACCTCGTTCTCGATCGCCTTTTGTTTGATCGGAGTGAAGCTTTGTTTCTTCTGCCTGACGGGTCGGGCCGTCGGGTCGACCCAGAGCTTGTGCGAGATTACCTTGGGGTCGATCCCGGGCATGTCGGAGGGCGCCCAAGCGAACACGTCTGAGTTTCCTCGGAGAAAGTGGATTAAGTCTTCGCGTTGGGCTCCTATTAATAGGGATTCAATCTGGACAGTTCTTCCATTGTTCCCCTCGATGAGGGGGACCTCTGTTAGCGCCTCCACCGGGGCCCCTCGGATTTCTTTTTGTTCATCACGAGTATCCAAGGACCCCTGAAAATCACTCGCGCTTCCAAGGTCGTCACTTCTCTCCTCGGAGGTGGATGTTGCTGTGAAGCAAATCTTGGCGATTTGCTGGTTCCTGTAGGCCCGGCCTATTCCCCCTTGATCCAATGGAAACTTGATCGCGATGTGGTAGGTCGAGATTTGGGCCTTAAGGGAGTTTAGCGTCGGGCGTCCCAGGAGGATATTGTAGGACGAGGGAATCCTGGCGACGATGAACTCCACAGGTTCGGTTCTCATACGGCCCGTCTCCCTAATGTTAAGGAGGAAGGTAACCACTCCCTTTGCCGGGATGGAATGGTTAGTAAACTCCGATAAAATGTGGGTGGTTGGTCTCAGGTCTAACGGGCCGAGCACCATACGCAAGAAGCGGTCATAGAAAAGGATGTCCACCGTGCTTCCCGAGTCGACCAGTATCCTTTAGACCTCATAGCGGTAGACTCGTGCTGTAATCACGAGGGGTCGTTGTGAGGCAAGGATATTCCGTGGAGGTCTTCATCAGTGAAGGTGATGGGCTCGGCTGCTTTATTTTTCTTCCAGGGCTGGTCATTGGTTCCCTTGACCGGTAGGAGGCGGCGAATCTCGCTGGCTCCATGCGGACCCCTCGAAGAGAAGACCATGATTTGGCCGATCGTTAATTCACCGGGAGGGGGATGGATTTCTTACTCCCGATCTTCCTGTCACTTTTCCCACAGGTACTTCGCCAGGTGGCCCGAGCGAATCAACTCCTCGATGTAATCGCGGAACTGTTTACAGTTCTTGGTCGGGTATCCCTACGACCTATGGAAGGCGCAGTACGGGACTCGAGTCTGTTTGGTCGCTCTATGGGTGACCGGGGGGAGCTTGAAGAATCGTTCACCCTTCGCCTCTTCCAACAGCTCAGTCTGAGAGATGTTGAATGGAGTATAATCCTAGAACTTCGGGGAGTATAGCTTTGGCCGGTCGACCTTCTTCTTCGCTTCTCTGCCCCTCTTCTTTTGGTTGGCCTGGTCGCCCCGTAGTAAGTTTGCGTTTCCTTCGGACTCGAGTTGGATTTCCCGCTCGGTCCAAGCTTTTACCTCGGCCATGGTCCTAGGTTGCGCCAATGCAAAGGAGCGGAGCCACTCCTTGTGCCTAAGACCTGACCTCAGAGCTGTGATTACAGTCTCATCCCGGTGCTCTAGAACTTCAAGAAGAGCGTTGTAGAAGCGAGTCACGTATCCTTTAAAGGATTCCTTGTCCCCGCTCTTTATAGTGAAGAGGTAATCGATAGTCCGCTTCTGTCATCTATTCCCGACGAAGTGTCCGAGGAACTGGGCGGCCAGCTCATTAAAGGTAGAGATGGAGCATGGCGTGAGTTCTCGGAACCAGTATCGTCCAGCCCATATGAGAGTGGCGGGGAACGCTCGGCATTGGGCAGCGTCGGAGTTGTCCTGGAAGCTCATGCCCTCCATAAACGCGTCCAGATGGTCTTTCGGGTCAGACTTCCCGTCAAAGAGGGCCACTTTTGGAGGCTTGTTTCTGGATGAGACGCGGACAGCGAGCAGCTCTTCAATGAAAGGCTTCGTAAGCGAGTCGGTGACATACCTGGCCCCCTCATTTAAAGGATGACCTTCCCGGTGTATACCCTCGAATTTCTTTTCGAGGGCGTCGAGACGGTCGTGGTATCACGAGGATTCGGCGTATTTGGAGTTATGGCCCTTCTCGCTGGTGGCCTGCGTCTGGCTGCGGCTCCGGTTCCATTCTATCAGGAACCTCAGGTCCCCTGGTGTTTCCCCCAATCAGAGCAGAGCTCTGTTCAAGTTTTCAAAATTTGAAATGAGCAGCGCTTCATAAGAGCGCCAGCGCTCTGAGGCAGCTGTTCAGTCGATAAAACTGCACATTTGTAATACATTTTTCCTACCATTTTTATATTAAAAAGGACTTTATTATAATATATTATACATATGAGGGTTTATGTGTAAAAACATTATTTTCCATGTGTTAATATATTTAATTATCATTTGGTAGGAAAATGTATGCAAATAATATTATTGGTCTAATCCTAGTAGAACAAAGTCTACTAAAATCTTATATGAGTTGTTGTGCAGATTATTTCCAAGTTGTTATGAAGGATTTAACAAACAAATCAATTTGTTGAAGAATACTTTCCAAATTAAAGAGCAAACTTGGAGACTAAGTCTGGAAGCAGCCGAGAAAATATTTTCAGATTCTGAAGATGTTTAGGAGTGCCAAATGTCACCATCAGAGAGCCCCAGAAAAACCATCAACGATGAAGATTATAGGACCGCGGTTCCGCGGCCAAACCCACCATGGGGCCGCGGAACCGCCGCGGTTTGATGAGGGAAGAATACAATATTTTGGGAGATTTTCAAATACTGAATTTTACCAACTTCTCAACAAAAAGATTCTGGCTTCGCACTATAAAAAGGCACCGAGGGCCTCTTGGAAAAGCTATCAAGCCGACGAGATCACGAAGTCCAAGACGGCTCACGCATCCAGGCTGATCATCAACAGTTCATCTACCTCCTTGGAAGAGATCGAGAAGCAAACTAGGTTTTTTGTAATCATTTTCTAAGGAATCAAAGTGTACTTGATCTTGTTGATTAATAAAGGTAGTTCTTTTTCTTATTCTATTTCTTATAGTTTAATGATGCAATTTCTTTCCATCTCTTTTTCTCCCAACATGCGCGAGTAATTCTCCGCTTGTTAGGGTTCGTAGGATTAGGGTAGGCTAATGAACGATGAAAAATATCTAAACCCTTTTTAAGTCCTATAAAGTTTAGGAACTTTATCAAAATAATCATTAACATCCTAATCGGGCGCGCTAGCAATTCTTTGCTAGTTCCGACCACGATTAGAGATTAGATTAATGATTGTTTTGGTAAAGGCTAGATAATGAACGGAGTCCCGTGTCGAGATAAGGGTTAAGAGTGGGATTCCTTTTCCCTCCGGAAACCCTAATCTACACGCAACACCGTCGTTCTAGTTCTAAATCTATTAATGGATAAAAAGGGTAACTTTAATTAATCATCCATAACTACTAAATCCTAACGAACCCTACAAGCCCTATTATTATATTATTTAAATTTCTAAAATAATCTAGATCTATATTTTACATTCTTGTTTAAAGTAGATCTAGAATCTTTTCATAAAATTCTTTATTCCTCCTCTCTTTCTCAACATATCTAAAGTAAAAATAAAAGGTTCCACGTTTCCCAGAGGACGACCCGTACTCATCTCGGTCTAGCTACGTGCGACACCGTTATTGTTTAAAGTAGATCTAGAATCTTTTCATAAAATTCTTGTCCGCTGAAACTCAATGCCGCGACGAGGAAAGATCACTTCCCTCTACCTTTCATTGACCAGATGTTAGAACGATTAGCGGGACACGAATACTACTGTTTCTTGGACGGATACTCTGGTTACAACCAGGTCCCCATCGCCGAAAAGGATCAAGATAAAACCACTTTTACTTGTCCTTTCGGAACTTTTGCTTATAGACGCATGCCCTTTGGGTTATGCAACGCTCCCGCTACATTTCAGCGGTGCATGATGGGGATATTTTCAGATATGGTGGAAAATTTTCTAGAAATTTTTATGGACGATTTCTCCATTTTTGGGGACTCCTTTGAGGACTGCCTTCGTAATCTTGACGCTGTTCTTACCCGCTGTAAGGATAAGAACTTGACTTTGAATTGGGAAAAATGCCATTTTATGGTTCAAGAAGGCATTGTACTTGGACATATAATTTCACATAAAGGCATTGAGGTCGACAGAGCTAAAATAGATGTCATTCAAAACCTCCCTCGTCCCAATTGCGTCAAAGATATACGATCCTTTCTTGGTCATGCAGGATTTTATAGGAGATTTATTAAGGACTTTAGCAAAATTGCTAGACCCTTAACCCTTCTATTGGCCAAGGACACTACATTTCACTTCGATTCGGATTGTGAGGCTGCTTTTGAATCACTTAAAGAATCACTCACTACAGCCCCCGTTCTATCATCTCCGGATTGGAACCACCCGTTCGAGCTTATGTGTGACGCATCAGATTTTGCTATTGGTGCTGTCTTGGGACAGCATATTGATAAGATGCCACATGTAATTTACTATGCAAGTAGGACCTTGAATGATGCACAAATAAATTACACAACTACCGAGAAAGAACTCTTGGCAGTTGTATTTGCATTAGAGAAATTCAGGCCCTACTTGATTGGCTCGCCTATTGTGGTTTACACAGATCACTCCGCCCTCCGACATCTTTTAACGAAGAAGGATGCAAAGGCCAGGCTAATACGTTGGATCCTATTGTTACAAGAATTTGATCTTGTTATCAAAGACAAGAGTGGATGTGAAAACGTAGTAGCCGACCATCTTTCACGCATCACTTCTTCGCCAACTGTGACCGTGCCAATAAATGACTCATTTCCCGACGAACAGCTCTTGAATGTATCCTACGAACCTTGGTTCGTGGATATCGTGAACTATCTTGCGACGGGACTTATACCTAGCGATTGGTCGAAACAAGACAAACTTCGATTTTTATCCCAAGTAAAATATTTTTACTGGGATGAACCATATCTATTCAAGTATTGTTCCGATCAAATCATTCGCAGGTGTGTCCCTAACGATGAATTCAAGAGCGTGTTATCATTTTGTCATGATCAGGCATGCGGCGGTCACTTTGGACCTCGAAAAACGGCGGAGAAAGTTTTGCAATGTGGCTTTTATTGGCCAACATTATTTAAAGATGCATTTGAGCATTGCAAAACTTGTACGCGATGTCAGCATTTGGGTCGGATTTCACGTAGGAACGAGATGCCGCTCCAACCTATATTGGTTGTGGAAATATTTGATGTTTGGGGTATTGATTTTATGGGCCCTTTTCCCAACTCCTTTGGGAATCTATATATCTTGTTAGCGGTTGATTATGTCTCGAAGTGGGTGGAAGCGATACCGTGTCGCACTAATGACAACAATGTTGTCATTAAGTTCCTTAAAGAAAACATCTTCTCGCGATTCGGACACCCTCGCGCTATCATTAGCGACAACGGGACACATTTCTGCAATAGATCTTTCGAGGCCTTGATGCGGAAATATTCAATCACTCACAAACTTTCTACGCCCTATCATCCCCAAACAAGCGGGCAGGCTGAGATCTCAAACAGGCAGATCAAACAGATTTTGGAGAAGACGGTTTCTAAGAACCGTAAAGATTGGTCAACCAAACTGACGGATGCTCTTTGGGCATTCCGCACCGCTTATAAGACCGATCTTTGTATGTCTCCATACCGCCTTGTGTTTGGGAAGGCATGTCACCTCCCTGTCGAGATTGAACATAAGGCAATGTGGGCTATTAAAGAGCTTAATTTTGATCTTGATCATGCTGGCGGCTTTCGGAAGCTGCAATTGAATGAACTAAGCGAACTCCGCGATGAAGCTTACGATAATGCGGTGATAGTAAAGAATAGGACTAAAGTGTTTCACGATAAAAATCTTTCTAGAAAAACCTTCACATCGGGGCAACAAGTCCTTCTTTACGATTCCCGTCTCCATCTTCATCCGGGTAAGCTTAAATCTCGTTGGAAAGGACCTTTTATGGTGCGGTATGTACACCCGCACGGGGCGGTTGAAGTCGAAAATTTGAAAAACGGTTCGATTTTTAAAGTAAATGGGCATAGATTAAAACCGTATTTTTCTGCTGACCCCGCGGAGGAGCTCCTGTTTTTACAGGAGCCGCTTTATCAAAACTAAAAATTTCCTCCACCTCACCTCCATGTTTTTATATCATTTTCTCATTTTAAAAATGGAGGTGAGTAAAAAAATGATTTGATTGAATATCTGTGCGTGTCAAAGAATAAGTTTGGGGGAATTTATCATTTAACTATTATTTTACCCCTGTATCTCTCCTTTAGTATACAGGTCCATGTTCTCAAAAGGCTGCATCAGTGAGGACACTGCTGAAAACAGGTTTGGGGGGGAGGTTTGTATTCACTGAATTATCTTTGACACCGGGCATTAAAATAAAAAAAAAATATTATAACAAAAGAATAGAAAGTGAAAAATTACATCCAAAAGATAGGAATAGTTTAAGAAAACCAAGAAAATTAGAAGTTTTCTTATACGAACTAGTAATAAGTAGTTATGAGCTGTTGTCCCAAGGGTTAGTAAGATGAAGGAAGTCACTAATCTGAGGATAAAAATAAGTCTGAAAAATAGTTTCTATTCTGGAAGCCAAACATTTGAATGTTGATACCCTACAATATGCACCTACACACGTCTTGAAACTCGGGATAGTAGAGGATACCTTGAAATGCTCTTGTCTAAAAGCCAAAGTATGAAGGAAATAAAAAAATGAAGAAAATATAAAAATGGTGAAAAGAAAAAAATGAACACTGGTTTTGTATCGCCAAGGCAGCAATAAAAAAATATAGCGAGGGTGCCTCTTCACCTAGTGCCCTAAGGCCAACTGGTCTGGGAGTCACTGCTAAGCCTTAGGTGGTGCAAGACGAGGAAAATATTATCACCTAATCAGCAAGCACAGGAGTAATCGGTTGGTTAGTACCTCAAGAAGTATTAACGGTCGCATGAAAATGTGTGAGCGAATCTTAGTATTCATAAAATTAAAAAGTACTGAGGTAGATGGACAAGAGTATGATAGCTTGAATTGAATTCTCTGAGTGTAGGGATGTTCTTTACACACACGTAGGGTTATATGATCAATGTTTGGACAAAAGGTAGGAATGAAAAATAAAGACGATGTTTTATTGAGGGATGATGTGATTTCTAACATTTTTTCATGACTATTAAGATAGGGCTCATGACAACTGAAAAGCTAGTATAGTTGGAAACTCTTATTTTCAAAGTATTTCTTTTATGGTTCTTATCTTTATATGTAAATTTCACCATCTTTCTTTTGTTATTGGATTTTGTGGGTGTAATCCGCTGAAAACCCTCAGGAGACAACACTCCTCCTACTAGGGACACCTAGAGGTTTAACGGCTTGTTGCACATGCTCAGTGCAATCGTGTCTGCCTACGAAAGTGTGCTTAGTTTTCTCTTTTCTTTTTCTCCTCTTAAATAAACTAATTTGCTCGGGACGATCAAAGATAAGTTTGGGGGTATTTGTTCAGTCGATAAAACTGCACATTTGTAATACATTTTTCCTACCATTTTTATATTAAAAAGGACTTTATTATAATATATTATACATATGAGGGTTTATGTGTAAAAACATTATTTTCCATGTGTTAATATATTTAATTATCATTTGGTAGGAAAATGTATGCAAATAATATTATTGGTCTAATCCTAGTAGAACAAAGTCTACTAAAATCTTATATGAGTTGTTGTGCAGATTATTTCCAAGTTGTTATGAAGGATTTAACAAACAAATCAATTTGTTGAAGAATACTTTCCAAATTAAAGAGCAAACTTGGAGACTAAGTCTGGAAGCAGCCGAGAAAATATTTTCAGATTCTGAAGATGTTTAGGAGTGCCAAATGTCACCATCAGAGAGCCCCAGAAAAACCATCAACGATGAAGATTATAGGACCGCGGTTCCGCGGCCAAACCCACCATGGGGCCGCGGAACCGCCGCGGTTTGATGAGGGAAGAATACAATATTTTGGGAGATTTTCAAATACTGAATTTTACCAACTTCTCAACAAAAAGATTCTGGCTTCGCACTATAAAAAGGCACCGAGGGCCTCTTGGAAAAGCTATCAAGCCGACGAGATCACGAAGTCCAAGACGGCTCACGCATCCAGGCTGATCATCAACAGTTCATCTACCTCCTTGGAAGAGATCGAGAAGCAAACTAGGTTTTTTGTAATCATTTTCTAAGGAATCAAAGTGTACTTGATCTTGTTGATTAATAAAGGTAGTTCTTTTTCTTATTCTATTTCTTATAGTTTAATGATGCAATTTCTTTCCATCTCTTTTTCTCCCAACATGCGCGAGTAATTCTCCGCTTGTTGGGGTTCGTAGGATTAGGGTAGGCTAATGAACGATGAAAAATATCTAAACCCTTTTTAAGTCCTATAAAGTTTAGGAACTTTATCAAAATAATCATTAACATCCTAATCGGGCGCGCTAGCAATTCTTTGCTAGTTCCGACCACGATTAGAGATTAGATTAATGATTGTTTTGGTAAAGGCTAGATAATGAACGGAGTTCCGTGTCGAGATAAGGGTTACGAGTGGGATTCCTTTTCCCTCCAGAAACCCTAATCTACACGCATCACCGTCGTTCTAGTTCTAAATCTATTAATGGATAAAAAGGGTAACTTTAATTAATCATTCATAACTACTAAATCCTAACGAACCCTACAAGCCCTTCTTATTATAATTAATCACATCTTTAAACTATTCTAGATCTATATTTACATTCTTATTAAACGTAGATCTAGAAACCATCCTACAACCATTCTTATTTCTTTCTCTTTTTCAACACATCTAAAGTAAAATTAAAAGGTTCCACGTTTCCCAGAGGACGACCCGTACTCATCTCGGTCTAGCTACGTGCGACACCGTTATTGATTGCGGTTAAACTAAAAACACGATTTTTCACATCAATCAAAGCGCTCACGTGCAAAGCACGAGTGCGCTGGCGCAAAGAGCGCCAGCGCTCTGAGGCAGCGCACACGTGCAAAGCACGAGTGCGCTGGCGCAAAGAGCACCAGCGCTCTGAAGCAGCGCTCACGTGCAAAACACGAGTGCGCTAGTGCTGGAACTAAATGTTCCCCACCGTCAGATCAAAGATCCAATAAAGATGATAAATCATCAGTTGACCAGAATAAAATTCTGTTAAGAAAACATTCTTCAAAATCTTTCCAAACAAAAAGATTTTGCTCTGTAAACCAGAACACCGTCGGATCAATGATCCAATGGTGATTAAAAATCACTAAAATACAGAATAAATTCTATGTGGGGAAAGATTTCCCAATCTTGTTAAAAAACAAGAAGATCGCCTTCTGTAAATCAGAAGCCCTTAGATCAAAGATCCAACGGGGAAAACATCCCCAAATCAATTAGAGAAAAGATCTCCTTAACCGATTGAACAAATCAGCCTTCACTATATAAAAGCCCCAAGACTTCAAGTCTCATAGAGAGGAACCCCCCTATAAACTTTGAGAAATCTCAGAAAGAGAAGCAAGCTCTCGGTAGAAGAAGAACTTTTCTTCAAGGCAAAAAAAACAGAGATAAGAAAAATCTCATTAAAGAAGAAGAACATAATTCTTCTCACAGATTATAGATCTATAAGACTAAGATATTTTTACAAAAAGAGATCATGAACATCTCATTATAAAAATGGGGGAGAATAATTCAATTCTCTTAGGATCACAGATCCATAAAGACAATGCCTTTCACCAAAATAAGATATTGAAATATATTCTATAAAATAAGAAACTTGTTCTTAGAACCTTGAGACAAAGTCTCTTATAAACGAGAATTTATTTCTCAAATCATAAAACTAATCAGAAGCGCTTCGCTCTTGGACTGGCGCACAGCGCCAAGCGCACCACGTGCTCCTCACGTATGCGCCACTTAACAAATAGCGCTTTGCGCTCATGGACTGGCGCTCAGCGCCAAGCGCACCACGTGCTCCTCACGTGTGCGCCAATGGACAAATAGCGCTTTGCGCTCATAAACTGGCGTTTTGCGCTCATATACTGGTGCTAGCACCAAGCGCGCCACGTGCTCCTCACGTGTGCGCTATATCACAAAAGCGCTTTGCACTCATTAACTGGCGCTAGCGCCAAGCGCGCCACGTGTTCCTCACGCGTGCGCTGATAGAACATAAACCATTATTTAAATAATGCCTTAGAGCTATGATGAATGCTCAACATTCAATAAAAGACAGAAAGGCTGTCAGAACCTAAATCAATGCTCAGCATTGTCAAATGTTTAACATTTTAACTGAGTGGGCCGAACCTAATTTGGCCATAAACCCTTCATTCAGATTAATTGAGCCCATATGCTCATAAATATCAGATCTTAATCCCAATTAGACTACAGATCTCCCAACCAATATTGGTTCAAGGGTACATCTCTTCACTCCTCTGATATGTGTCATTGTAATCCTTCAACGTCTTCAGAGAGGTGACGGGTCCCGTCAACCAGACACCCCATGAACTGTGGGGTCCTTAAACTCATGGACTATGATGTCCTTAACCTGGGACTGTAGGGTCCTTAAACCCATGGACTATGAGGTCCTTAACCTCGGACTGTGGGGTCCTTAAACCCATGGACTATGATGTCCTTAAACTTTACAGAATCTGATGTCTTTAAACTGGACCGTAAAGTCCCCAAACTATAACAATAGAGCCCAAATGCTCTTTTGTTGGATCTAAATGATCTCGTTAAGTTGATCTTAGTCTAAAATTAGACTAACGTGTCCTTAACAAACGTTAAGACGATCTTAGTCTAAAAACTAGACTAACGTATCCTTAACAAACGTTTAATTTGATCTTAGTCTCAAATGAGACTAACGATCCTTAAACCCAACCCAAACCCAAATCTAAGAAAATACGGATTTGGACTAATCCATCTCCTATGGGCGACAACATAAATTAGTCTCCGTATAAAATCCACGGGCAACCAAAAATAAAACAAACACCCATGACACGAAGTGACCATCTGGAGAAGGAGAAAGTGGTTACCGCGATGCGGTAGCGTAATTAACTGCAGGGGCTTGCACCTGTAGGGAAGAGCGTCCCTACAATAAAAAAAACCCTCAACGAGGGGGAATCTGACGAAGTCTGCTACATCGGTCGCATCCGTTTTAACCTTCGATACACGGTGCCATAAATCAACTTGGCATCTTCGGAGAGGTGGACGGATAGCGCCAAATAGCATCTGCCCTCGAAATTCAGGCCGGACGTCCTAACGTTCCGATCGCGTCTTTTCGGCGAAGAACAGATTCTGGCACCCCCGGTGGGACCTTTTCCTCTTTCCACTCTACACTTCGTGTGTCGTGTTCGCGAACGAATCGCGATTTGATATGGTTGCCCTTGGGTTCGAGATACTAAGATTTAGTTTTGCTCCAGTGCAGAAAAAAGAACATCAATGTCCTCTAACTGTTCCAGCTGCAATAACAACTCTCACTCCGTCCTGTCCGGAGGAGTGACTTACGGGCCCCAAGCGGCCTCCCTTTTCACAATGCCGGTGGAACAAGTGACCCCAAGCCACCACTGGGCTATTCTTCAGGACCATGATCCCACCAACGAGCTTCAGCGTTCAGATGCCGACATAGGAAACTGCGAAGAAGTCGGTCTTTGATCAGCTTGCAACCACCACGGCCCCTCTCAGCGGGTCGTCCAACTCTAATGCCTCAGTCTTCGACAGGCTGGGTCAAACCTCAAGTAGGCCCACAAAGAGGCTCGCAATACAAGAGAAGGACACTCCAACTCCTACCACGGTCGAAGTCGTCCAAGCTGCTCTCCCTACTCGAAGGTCAGCTTTCGACAGGTTGACCATTCCCTCTCAGCGGACGTCTGTCTTTAACAGGCTGGCGCCAACAACAGACTCTCATCAGAACAGGAGGCATGGAAAAGATAATTCAACAGCGGAGGTGATACCGGCCGCACGACATGCTCGACGTCGCGACTGGCGCCGAGTGAGGAAAGGTGGGGGCAGTTCACCCTCTGGATTTACACCGCCAGCTCCAACGGTGTAAGCCGATGCTGCTGTTCCAACTGGGAACAGCTTTGAACCACTCAGGAGGGTCCACAAGAACTCTCCGACTGCTGTGCTGAAAAGATCTCCTCCGCATGTGGAGAATGCCATAAAGGCGAAGCTTGAACAGCCCCCTCAGCGGCTGTCCTCCAAAATTTACAAAGTCTGGCGTCAAGTCCGAGACTCGGTGATTGATCAAGACTACTCCCGCCGACAGGAAAAGATGAAAGCACGAAGAGAAGAGGACTATCCTGTCAAGCCACAGAAGGTGTCATCTGTTTGGGTACCCGCTGCAACGGCTCCCTCAACTTCGACCGCCCACAAGAGGAGAAAGCTAAAGAAAATTCCCGTGTCTGCAACAAATGTCAAGGGCACTGGGCCTAAACGCCCTAAGTCTGGGGGCATGGTGGTGCATACCGTCTATATGGCATCTGGAAAAGAGGATAGCCGTATCTCCACAGGTCATCGACCGCTTACGCGATCAGTGACTAAGGCTCAGGAGCAGCAACAACACAAGCTCCAAAAGATACTTACAGCTATGGCCGCACTCACGGGACCAAAAGCAAGCCCGGAGACATCCTCGGAGCAACGTCATGAGCAGGAAAATGATGCCGAATTCCTTCGGAGAATGCTTGAGAAGAAGGACAAAGAGGCTCCGGAACAAGTGGCCAACATAAAACAAATAGCCCTTTTATTCCAAGATATGGTGGGCCTGATGATCCAGCCGAACCCTCCAGCCGAAGATCCTTCAGTAATAATTGAAGATGATAGAGGAGAGACATCAAATCCTCTGTCGGCTCTGTCAGCAGCCAAGGAGGAGACCATCTCCAAAGCCATGCTCGATGATTATAAAGCTCAGCAAATACGGAGCGAATGAAGCAACCGGCCAAGTCGTCAGAACTGAGCGACCATATCCAGGATGGTACGATCTGATAAAGTACCCGCTAGGATACACAATTCCTAAATTCCATGTGTACAAGGGGACAGGCAATCCTCATCAACATGCTGCTCAGTTCAGGGCTCTCTGCGGCAACACTGGAGGGGATGATAAGTTATTGCTTCGCCAGTTCGTCGGCAGCTTGGCGGAAACAGCTTTCGAATGGTACTCAGAGCTTCCCAACGACTCCGTCAAAACTTTTACGGAGATGGAATTTCTGTTTACCCAACGTTTCGCCAGCGCTAGCGAGCGCACCCCGATCACCGCGTTAATTAACGCCAGAGTGAAGCCAGGTGAAACATGGGTGCAGTATGCGATACGGTGGCGGAATCTATGGTCGATGTGCGAGTAGCGCATCGAAGAAGCACCTGCGGTAGGCATATTCATAGGGACCCTCGACCCTCAAGCGACTATTTCACAATTCATGATGTTCTTCAAGCCAACTACTTTCCAGGCTTTGATTGACAAGCTAGCCCAAATGGATCAGATGGGTCATAGACCATCTTCTTCGAAGTTGGAATCTCGAAACGAGAAAGGGAAAGGGAAAGCGACCTTCGTCGCCAATGCTCAGCAGTAGCCCAGTGATCCAAAGCCAACTGATCGCCAAGATGAAAGACAGCGATTCTTCAATGAGAAACTGAAGCGCCCTTATTCGTTTCCCCGGGATAAAACGAGGAGACTGTTCGAGCTGGCGGTGCGCAACAGGCTCATCAACCTGCCGGATCCAAAACGCCGATTGCAACCCGGTGAGGCTAATAATCCTAATTATTGCCCCTATCACCAAGCGATAGGCCATCCAATCGAAGATTGCTTCGTCTTCAAAGGGTGGATTGAGAACCAATACCAACGGGGCAAATTCGCACTGTCCGAGAATTGGAAAGTAAACTCGCCCCAGCCGTATGCTCTTAAAAAGGCGGACACATCGGGGGCATCATGCTCTTTTATAGAAGAAGCTCCATAGGAGGTCGCTCTTTCAGCCAAGACAAAACGAATGTTGAAGGATCTCCAAACATGCCCGGTGATCAGATGGAAGAGTCCGTTAGAACCCGAGATCATCGAGGGGATGCTGAAGCCGTGCCCAACGCTGAAAGTTGGTGATGATAGTCAAAACGCCCATACCCAGCCGTCAAAGTCTTCGAAAAAGAAAAAGAAGACCAGAAAGCCCGTGAAGCTTGGTGACAAGCACACAGACCTGCAGAAACATATTGACGCGCTGGAAGAATATAACCAGAAAGCGCGGACCCCAGTCACACTCCAAGAGTTTCGCAACCACATCCTTAAGGACGGAAATGATGAAGGAGAAGACTCGTCGGTTGAACCTGAGGATTATGTGGCAAGCTGCCATATTATCTCTCACTCGTCGATAGACGGTGAAGAAGCTCCTGACGCAGAAAAACTGGGGCAGATCCTGAATCGGAGCTCCTAGGACCGTCAGACGAGATGATTGATGCATTCCTGAATGGAACTCTTCTGAAAAGCAAGGCTGATCGAGAGCGCGAAACGGTCATATTTGGAAAAGCCAAACACCGGCGACTGAACGGAAAGATTGAAGCACGCCAACCAGATAGGAGCACTTCAGCAGCCAGCAAAAGCAGGTTCAAGACAAGGAAAAGGTTCGCTAAAGCCATATCGATGGGAATGAAGCTGTCACCCTTTGAAGGAAACACTTCTGATGAGATACACCTTAATGAAGAGGATGTGCATCCTAATTACTTTTTATATCATCGAAGGATTGCACACCCCATCGAAGAGTGCAACGCCTTTAAAAATTGGTGGCAAGGATATGTCGCTCACAGGCAACACTTCAGAAGGATGAAGCATGAAGCTCGTCGACAATGGAAAAATGCGACAGACGAGCGAGGAAGAGCTGCCGGCAACTGTCACATGGTTGATAACAGGGGATCGCAAGTTCTCACCTTCGGGAGAGATTCTGAAGAAGAAATGACTCTCGGCCCTCTCTGTAGGGTTGCTAGGCACACACACAAGGGTCTACGAGGCATCAACCATGCCCGATTAAAATTTTAGCCGTGCCGAACAACCCGAAGCCGGATCTTTAAACTAAAGTTTAGGCGAAAACAAGCATGTTAAACACTTTAACACTAAGTGAGAGGGATTACAACCTTTGTAGATCCGGTCCTTCACTTCTTAAGCTCCGTGTTGAGGTCCTTTCGCTGCGATCATCGTGTTCTGGACTCTCGAGAGGCTTCATGAAGAGAATGATGCAACCTTGCTTCCGATCTTCGATAACATAGATGATCTACTTTGAAGTTTCGTTAACACAAGCTATCACTCATGAAATGATGTGAACACCCTCATCTAAATGGCAAGGATAGATGAGGATGATGAAGTAGGATTTTTTCTCTCATTTATAATCTTTTTCTCACTCACTTTCATCACAAAAGAAAGCTTTTCAGTGGGAACTCACACGAGACAAATGACGATCTCAGGTCGATGAACTAACCTGTACACATGTCACCAGGGAACTACTATCTGACGTCTGGTATAAGACCAACTAGCATGTTCCCGGCGAGTCCTGTCCGGTGTACTCATAACCCAATGAACACCTGTATACATCTTAGGTGAACCAACTGACACCGGTGGCTTGTGAGACCAGCCACCACCCCTCGTCGGGGTCTCGACTGTATACACTAGTCTACACTGGAGTATCGATGCCCTGTCTCGAAAACTCCCACGACTAGGGACCTTTTAAGGATGTGCTTATAGACCCCAGCTCCTACGTATATAATCGCCATCATACTGCTGGCCGTCAAGTAAGAATCCTAAGGGCTCTGTCAACGTGCAATAGTGACCTGTAAGGTCACCTGAAACAGTACACGATGATAAAGATAAACCAGATAGCGTACTATCATCTTGAGTAAGACTGTTCTAACGGTATAGGTCATCTCTCAATCATTGCAATCACGTGCCTATGATCCAATAATTGACTCTAAGGGCACTATCTCCATCAGGAACTCTACATCGACGGAGAATCTTCCATGAAGAAGCGAAAGCACAACTCCCCCATAATCAAGTCTGGGGTAGGCCTCATCTTCGTGACTCCACAAGGAGGGATAATACACTTTGCCTTCTCCTTAACAGAGCCGAGGACAAACAATGAAGCTGAATATGAAGCTTTGATAGTAAGTCTTGAGATCGCTGTCGACATGGGAATTAAATACCTCCTCATATACGGAGATTCCCAACTGGTCGTTAGTCAAGTAAATGGCGACTATCAAACGTGCAAACCGGAGTTGGTAAAGTGCGGTGAGAGAGTGCAGCAACTGCTGACCCAAATCCCTTCCTACGTCCTGAAAAGCATACCGCGAGTGGAGAATAGCAAGGAGAATGCGTTAGCCAAACTAATTGAGAAGAACTGGCTGACGAAAACCTCGATGATGTGAGGATCGTTGTGCAAAGCCGTCGGGTTCTTGCACCGGCAAAAATATCTCCGGAGTCGTCTGAAGAGAAAGAAGCGACCAAAGAGACAACCCTATAAATAAAAGACCAGGAAAAGGCTGAGGATTGGAGAGAAGTCTTTATAGACTACTTCAAATTCCGTCGAACACCTGAAGATGCGTCCTCAAGACATCAGTTCATGAAACGAGCTCTATCCTTCGCCTTCATCAATGACACTTTATATAAGAGATCATTTGATTCTCTATAGCTAAGATGCCTGGGACCTGAAGAAACAAGGAGAGTCGTCCAAGAAACTCATGACGGACTCTGCGGTTCTCATCAAGCCGGCCCGAAGATGAAACTGAAGATCAAAAGGATGGGCTACTATTGGCCCATGATGATCCAAGACTGCCTCGAATACGCAAAGCAGTGCTCGTGCCAGATTCACGGGGACTTTATCCACCAGCATCCAAATCCGCTACAACCAACGGTGGCTAGCTGGCCATTCGAAATGTAGGGAACTGACATAATTGGGCCCATCGAACCGGCATCATCCAGAGGGCATCGGTTCATATTAGCAACAACTGTCATTTATCGGTTCGGCACTCCGCGACGGATTATCTCCGATAACGGGCCAGCCTACAGAAGCCACAAGATCATCCGCTTCGCACAACAGCATAATATAGACTGGAGATACTCTTCGGTCTATAATCCCCGAGCTAACGGTCTAACTGAGGCTTTCAACAAAACCTTGACGAAGATCGTGAAAAAGACGGTGTCCAAAAATAAGAATGACTAGCACGAGAGACTGGATGAAGCTCTCTGGGCGTATCGAACTACATTCAAAACGGCCACAAAAACAATGCCGTATGCATTGGTATTCGGCACAGAAGCGGTACTCCCCCTCGAGATAGAGTTACCCTCTCTACGAGTGGTGGTTCACTACGAGCTAACCAACGAATAAAATGCTCACCTTCGGCTTGAGGAGCTCGACGCCCTTGATGAAACCCGGCTCATGGCGCAACAAAATCTGGAGGCTTATAAAGCAAAGATGACGCACTCATACGAGAGATTGACTAGGCCGAGAACATTCCGCCAAGTCAAACTCGTGCTAGTGGTCAAGAGACCTATGATCCCCAATTGTGCCAAATGGGGGAAATTCAAGCCGAACTACGAGGGCCCGTACATCATAGACAAAGTCTACCAAGGTAAGGCTTACCTGCTCATGGATATACATGGCGAAAGACCCTTCAGGCCAATAAACGGCCAGATCCTAAAAAAATACTACGGCTGACGAGTCACGGCCTAGGTCAACGATAGATGACGACGCCTATGTCCGCTCGCTATCTTCCCAAGCCCAAACTCTATAAGTAGTATCCAGCGAAACCGTTGTCTCTAAAATGGCAACAATGGACCGAAACGTCCCTAAACTAACAACGGACCACAATGTCCTGAAACTAACTACTGACCGAAACGTTTATAAACTACTACAAACCGCAGCATCCCAAGGCTGACACAAAAAAAATATTTAAAAATATAAAAAGGAAAAAGGAAAATGGTATGTCCATAAGCGAGATGGGCACGGATGAAAACTCGAAAGGGCTCCGTGAGTAAAAACAGTAGGGCTACCGGTGAGTTTTATGAAAACCCGAAAGGGAGCAATCTCGTTAAAAGACACTTGCAAGGTCCTCTCGACCTGGTGAAGAGAAAATACCTGCGTGAGATCCTTACGACTCACAAGGGAGCAACACACTTAGGGATCCCCATGATTCCTAAGGAGAAATTACACTTACGAGATCCTCACGACTCGTAAGGAGAATTCCCCTTTGAGACTCTCATGGCTCATAGGATTCAAAAGCCTTAAGCCACAGGGATCTGAATCTGTTCTTAAGCCATCACAATCTCCAATGCTGCCCTACAAGCGTTTCAATATTGACCCTTATATACAATCCATGGGCACGAATAAACATTTCCCTAACAAAGTCCCACCAGCGACTAGGGATATGCTCACACGGTGAACGACCCTTGTAAGTCCTCTCGACTTATAAGGAGAAAACACTCTTGTAAGATCCTTACGACTTATAAGAGAACACACACTTAGGAATCCTTACGATTCCTAAGGAGAAAACGCACCTACGAGATCCTCACGACTCGTAGGGAGAAATATTTTTATGAGGCCCTTACCGCTCATGAAGTAAAAAGCCTTAGTCGACAGGATCCTAACCCTGTTTGCTAAGCCATCTTTGTTTAAATCGACCACGGCAATGATGATTCGCTCATGGCAATATCCCAGTTGTAGCGATGTTGATGCCTACATCGGTATCAAATTCTAAGTCCTTTCACGGCAAATGATGATTCGCTCCTGGCAATATTCTAGTCGTAGCGATGCTGATGCTAAAAATGGCATCAGATTCCAAACTCAATACTCGTGATAAAAATCAGCAAGCTAAAAATGCATATAAAATAGCCGAAATGATGGGGCAATTTGCAACAAAGTCAGCAAGTAAAAATATATATGCATATAAAAATAGCCGAAATGATTGGGCACCGCGAAAAATAGCCGAAATGATTGGGCAATCATGACTTTCACGATATAAAAAGCTGATATGATAAAGGATCGCGGAAAGAAATAAAAAATGAAATGAAATGAAATTTTTTGCCCTACAGATGAGATCGCATCGATCCCTGTATACAATCCAGGGGCACAAACAAAGAGAGAATCATATCATCCCACCAGGCTTCGTCAGAAAGATAGCCAAGTCTCAATGGTAACATCTACATCTCGAGAGAAGAACAACGGCATTCCCCCTTATTCCAGCAGGATATGGACGCACCATCCACCAAACGGAGCCATGGCAAAGTCCCTAGTTCCAGATTTCAACAGCGACATCTACAGCCTAGAGATCATCAACAGTGTTCCTCCTCATTCCAGCAGGATTCAGACGCGACAATCAAACTTGGAGCTATGGCAAAGTCCCCGTTCCAAATCTCGATGGTTCACAGACAGCCTAGAGATCACCAACGGCGTTCCTCCTCATTCCAACAGGATTCAGACGCGACAATCAACCTTGGAGCCATGGCAAAGTCCCTATTCCAAATCTCAACGGTTCACAGACAGCCTAGAAATCACCAACAGCGTTCCTCCTCATTCCAGCAGGATCCAGACGCGACAATCAACCTTGGAGCCATGGCAAGTCCCTGTTCCAAATCTTGACGGTTCACAGACAGTCTAGAGATCACCAACAGCGTTCCTCCTCATTCCAACAGGATTCAGACGCGATAATCAACCTTGGAGCCATGGCAAAGTCCCTGTTCCAAACCTCGACGGTTCACAGACAACCGAGAGAGCAAATCCTGGTCCCGTAGAACATGGCTAAAGTCAATCCTGACCCCGTGGGAAATAGCCAGAGCAAATCCTGGTCACGTAGAACACGGCCAAAGTCAATCCTGACCCTGTGGGAAACGGCCAGAGCAAATCCTGGTCATGTAGAACACGGCCAAAGTCAATCCTGACCCCGTGGGATACAGCCAGAGCAAATCCCGGTCATATAGAACACGGCCAAAGTCAATCCTGACCCCGTGGGAAACGGCCAGAGCAAATCCTGGTCACGTAGAACACGGCCAAAGTCAATCCTGACCCCGTGGGAAACAGCCGGAGCAAATCCTGGTCACATAGAACACGGCCAAAGTCAATCCTGACCCCGTGGGAAACAGCCAGAGCAAATCCTGGTCACGTAGAACACGGCTAAAGTCAATCTTGACCCCGTGGGAAACAGCCAGAGCAAATCCTGGTCACGTAGAACACGGCCAAAGTCAATCCTGACCTCGTGGGAAACAGCCAGAGCAAATCCTGGTACCGTAGAATATAGCCAAAGTCAATCCTGACCCAGTGGGAAACAGCCAGAGCAAATCCTGGTCACGTAGAACATGGCTAAAGTCAATCCTGACCCCGTGGAAAACAGCCAGAGCAAATCCTAGTCCCGTAGAACACGGCTAAAGTCAATCCTGACCCCGTGGGAAACAGCCAGAGCAAATTCTGGTACCGTAGAACACGGCTAAAGTCAATCTTGACCCCGTGGGAAACAGTCAGAGCAAATCCTGGTCCCGTAGAATACGGCTAAAGTCAATCCTAACCCCGTGGGAAACGGCCAGAGCAACCCCTGACCCCGTACGGCTAAAGTCAATCTTGACTCCGTATGGCCAAATTCAACCCCTCCTGGCCTCGTAGAACACGGCTAAAGTCAATTCTGACTCCGTGGGAAACAGCCAGAGTAAACCCTCGAACTCCCCGTCAAAGCAATACTTTGACTCAGGAGCAGGTCAACTCATCAATCACTTACAACTCCTCTTGACTTGTAAGGAGAAAATTCTCTTGTGAGATCCTTACGACTCTCAAGAGAAAACGCATCTAGGAATCCTCACGATTCCTAAGGAGAAACCACACCTGCGAGATCCTCTCGACTCGTAAGGAGAAAAGTCTTTATGAGACCCTCACGGCTCATAAAGTTTAAAAGTCTTAGGTGGTAGATCCTAACCCTGTCTCCCAAGCTATCATTTCCTCCCAGAGAGGTCAAGGTAGATTTTCTACATGCCACACTCTCCTAAGTCAAACATCGACAAGAAAGGAAACAACCACTTACAGGTCCTCTCGACTTGTAAGGAAGAAAATTCTCTTGTGAGGTCCTTACGACTCTCAAGGGAAAAGCACACTTAGGAATCCTCACGATTCCTAAGGAGAAAAAACACCTACAAGATCCTTTCGACTCGTAGGGAGAAAAGTCTTTGTGAGACCCTCACGGCTCATAAAGTTGAAAAGTCTTAGGCAGCAGACCTGAACCTGCTTCCTAAGCCATCGCTACCCTACAAGGAGACTAAGATGAAATGTTCTCTACTATCTACAGGCCACACTTGCTAAAATCACATGGTGATGACACAGCGAGAAGAAAGCAACAATAGAACAAAAAATGTGTATCTTTTATTCATGAATTCAATGGAGTACAAGTTGAATCATATGAAAGAATTAAAAAATGGATATATATTATTCAAAAGTTACAAGTGTTCAATCTATACAAAAACAGCTACTGAGGAGGAGGTGTCTTCAATAAATCAACTAGCTATTCGCGCACTCCTCTCAACTCCTTCTCATGATCGGCCGCCGCGGCCATCTCCGCTTCAATTCGAGCCTGCTGCCACAAGCACGATGAAACCTTCTCATTGATTTCCCGTTGGGCAGCTTCGCGACTCTGCGTAACCCGCTCAATGAAGTCGAGCTTCCGCCTCAATGCCAGCTCGTCCGAAATACATCGCTGCAAATTATTAAAAACGGATCTCAGTTGCGCGGCATTCGCATCAAATTGGGCGCGCAGCCGAGCAGATTCACCTGAAGCCTCCTCGCGTTCCTTCCGCCTCAAGGTTGCTTCTTGTTCAAAATGGCGGAGGAAGGTCATGCTCTGCTCGACCCATGCAGCCCGCTGGGAGTTCAAAGCCAGAATCTCAGGAGCAGGACGCCTAAGCTCAAGCTCATGCAGGCAGGCCTCAATTTTTCTGCAGTGGTTAACCCCAAACTCAACGACGCCTTCATTATGGAAGTTCACAAGTGTCGCCAATATTGGATTAATCTCGGCAGCAAAATCTGCAGCGAATGTAGGGGCCTCCGCGTCAAGCTCCTCGATGTATTCGCTCAACATACGCAAACTGGTCACAGCGTCTTTTGAAGATGGACGTCTAGAAAAGAGGCCTACCGGAATTGTGATGCGAGACTCGAATGGAGATGGAGTAAGTGCGACCGCTACAAAACAAATCATAGTCAGATGTCGGCTCAAGAGATAAAGAAAATGCACGAACAATAGAGTCTACCATACCATCTACGACAGGGGGCAGAGTTAGGAGTACTGGTGGCGTGACGATCCCCTCGTCCCTTACTCCAATTTGTAATGCTGCAATCAACTCAAAATTAACAACGGTCGGGTCGCCCGTCTAAGAAAAGAAGGGAGTCGGTTTAGAAAGCTATACTCACCGGCACCAGCAGGCAGAGTAACATCCGACTGGAAGGAGAAGTGCGGGTTCAACACTTGATACAGATGATCGAAGAGAACTCCTGCAAGGTTACGATTATACATAGTCAGTATACGAAAGATGTTGTCCCTGATTTAAATTGATCACAAACCAATACCTTCCAGCATTTGAGAGGATATAAGAGGAGACGAAGGGGCGGCAACCGTCAAAACAGCAGCTGGTGGTGCTTCTTCAGGTGTCACAACCTCAGCGCTCACCACACCTACATTTGAAAGGAACAAAATGTCATCAGAAGGGATTGCAAAATGCAAAAGAATGCAGCGACCCAAGACCTACCAGACAGGTCATCAGCCAAAACAGTGATGGAAGCATCGCCAAGCATCACGACTTCTTCGATCTCATTCGGGGGGATGGTTTCGCCGCCCATAGCTTCGTCCCCTGATTCTATGAGGGCCGTCGTGACACTCACAATGCCAGACGACGACAGGGAACCACAGGTGGAAAGAGTGGCAATTGAAGCAGTCCCAGACTCCTGAGAAAGAGTAGCCGCTTCGGGCTGGGTAGTTGCCATCATCTCGCCTGCCACCTCCTCACCTGGACTTGGCCCTGCAGGGTATGATATATGAGAATCTGAAGATTAAACTCTAATAAAAAGGACCCAGTGTTATGTTACCTTGGGTCGGCTTTTCAATTGCTTCCCGAGTCGCGCGTGCCACCTGTCTATGAGTGGTAGACAGGGTGACCGGAGCACCCTCTGAAGAAACAGGGACAGGGGAGGCAGCGCTCGAGTCTGCACCTACAGCCAAGGCGGCATTACATTCTCTTGCTGCACGTCTCCTGCGCTTTCTTTCTGCTTGGGCCGTGAGAGCTGATCTTTTTAAGACCTATGACAAGGAGACGACATCGTCCGAGCCAGGAGCTACCTCTGGAGCCGTTGTGGCATCTGTCATCGGTTGCTTAAGTGAAGCCTCTTTTGGCAATACTGGAGAGGCTGAGACTTCGGTAGCCGGCCTTGGAAGCATCTCCACACCGCCCTGCGAAGTCGGCATTGCACTCGGGATAATCTGAGTCGAGGTAGTCCCTATAATAAGATGGAAAAGAAAAGTTAGTTTACCCATAAAAACGGGAATGGAGGCGCGGTGAGCCAAAATATACCGATGCCTAAGGAAGCATGAAGCCTTTCCTCCTCCTCAAAAGTCTTGAGAGAAGCTGCGAGAGCCTCTTCAGTGGAGATGCCTGTTGAAGAAGAAGTGTCAGTTAAAACATGATAATAAAAATAAAATAGCGAGAAGATACGACTGAAGTTTACATGACTATGCGAGGATGATCAGTCCTGCTTTGTAGCTAGCTAGTCGCTCGGAAGCTGCGATGGCGGCCTCCAGATCAGTATCATCTGGCGCCATAAATAAACCCTCGTTGGTCCCATATTCGCTTAGGCCCTCGCTATAAGGAGCATGAGGCTCCTGGCCAAGTACAACATCTACAGAAAGAATCGACTTCTTCTTCTTCTGTGAGCGAGTACCGTCGCCGGTAACACGAGCTTGCGCTTGGTGGGCACCTTTGGACGACGAGTCCCGATATCTGAACCCAGGCCAAACTCGGGAGACGCCACAGTCACCGCTTTCACGGGAGCATAGGGTAGCGGCAGCTCAGGCATCACGCGCGGGACCACAACCGCAGCAACCACTCTCAAAGGAGGACGAACAACGGTCCGTTGCTTCAAAGGAACAGCTGGATTACCAGCAGGGGCTGCACCCTTACGATCAAGCAACAACTTCTTTTCCTCCCTGATGACAGCACCCATCGCATGCTGGTACCACGCTATGTACACGTTCAACACCTTTGGGACGCAGCTTGGCACACTGATAAAAAAGTTAGAACCAGTGTTGAGCCTCATGAAATGGTGTAGCGCGTTGCGGATGCCTTCTTCTGTGGCGGGCGGCTCAGCTAGAAAGGCTTCAAGCGGAACACCCTGATTGTAGCTAGATTATTGGGCGAAACGATGCGGGTTGTATCTCATAAACAACGCCGCATCATTCTACCTAAACACCAGAAAGCCTGTCCTGATCGAATATAGGTGGAGAATCTCCCGAGCTTTCAAGGTAGAGGCGCCATCTTTAAAGGTGTCCCACAGCGGCTGCACCGCCTTCATGGATTCTTTGCCGATACTTAAGACCTTGTCAACAAAGGTCATGCCATCCCCAACGGTACGTGGGCGAAGGAGTAAGCCCCGAGCCTCTTGTGGAGTCGGTTCCAAAATAGAAGCGTCAACCAGCCGCAACAGTCGAGGAAAGTTATATCTTTCATAAAAAAAAAGGGCTTTTGTGAATTCCAAAGGCGCCAAGCACATGCAATTCGAGCCACAGGGTGAAGTAATGCATTGAGAAGTTCACGGGCTGCACCCCCGGTTGAGTAGTATCTGCCGCTAGGCTAAGGCCGTGATACAAATGGGCTAACCCAGCGACCCCGACGGCTACTTTCACCCCAATAACCATTCGATGCGCTGGGTAGAAGACGGGCGGCCTCATACGGCGAGGGTGCATCGGAATCGCAAAACAGCTCAGCCATAACCCGAGAAACCCCAAAATGAACGTTTCTTCGTCGATCACAGGAGCTGCAAGCCCTGCAAAAGGGACGACCGGGGTGTCGGGGAGAAAGAAACTCTTCTGATCCACCTCCGCCGTCGGCAGGTTGCCAAAACCTATGCCAAAAGGATCGTCAAGTTTGGCGAACTTCGCGGCTTCCTTCGACAGTACTTCCGAGTGGAGAAAACGAGTGATAAAATCCGTAAAATTAACCCTACAGTTCCTAGACTCGAGAAATAGGCCCTCGTAGATATTCAACACCTTAATCAAACTTGGTGATTGATGTTGAATGGCGTTTTCCAGGGTAAGGCCCATCATCACCGACTTGGCGGCAAAGACGTACTCATCATGAGGAAGTAGTTCCTCATAATGCTCCCCTCTAACAGGCAAGCCAGAAATCTCCGCGAACTCCTCTAAAGAGATGGAGACTTCCCGATCCAACAAAAGGAAGGTGTGAGTTGGAACGTTCCATTATTCCAAAAAGGGTTTTACCCACCATATAGGAGGCGTGGAGTACTGAAAGAGAGAAACGTAAACTGCGGGATACAACCCGAGCCTCAGCAACTGCAACCTCTTGGCGGACAGAATGTACCGGTCCTACTGCAAATATCCGGTTGGGTGACGGGAAGTCAAGCCTATGTTGTATGGCTGTCCTCAAGGGTGCGACTCACGCTGGCATATACACCGCCCTAAGATATCCAACGCTATTGGAGGTTATATGGGTATCACAGTCAAAGAAGGTTGAAGAAGACCATTTGAAGTCCAATTAACCTCCTCCACGGCATAGTTCACCGGGGGTGGGTCGGCGTAAGAGATCACCAAAATGGGCTCCGAGGGTACCGCGTAAGAAAAGCTCCGCCGACCCCGGATGATTTGGTTGTACCATGTTCCCCATAGATGAAGATTCTTGTGCTCCGGATCATGGTCTTTGATTAGTGCAAAAACTTCTCGGTCTACGGGCGCTTCGGGGAATCCACCTTCCGAACGGACGAACGGGAAGGAAGTGTCGAAAGACATATTACCTGAGCGGAAAACAATTAATTTTCAGCCGCCAGTGCTACAAATTAAGTTCCATCTCTAGGTACTTTAAATCCGTACCGCACTGCAATGCAGTGATAAGGGACCAAAGGGGACCCACATAATCTAGATGACAGTTCATCGTTAATGAAACAGTCTCATCATTTGATGAGACTGTCATTAAATAGGAAAATCCTCAAAAGCTTCTCATTTAATGAGAACTTCTCGGGTCAAGGAGTAAATCTCCCATTGAGAGCAGCGCTCTATAACAAAGGGACATCTGTCAACCCTGATGATGAAAGGAATAAAAATTCCTCAAGAGACTTGCTCTGTAAAAATAATGGAATAACCCATCAGAAAACTTAAAATAAATTTTTTAATGAATTAAAATTCTGAGATCTTCAAGATCTATGAACAAACTCTAAGAGTTTTCATGAAAGATTAATAAATCTATATGATTTGAAAAGAGCAAAGCTCTGTTGATGGGTTAGAAAACCCTAAGAATGATCTAAGATCTAATAAGAGCAAAGCTCTGTTGAGAAACCCTAAAAAAGGTTTTCTTGAAGATCTATGATCTAAGGAGAGCAAAAGCTCTGTTAATAGGTGAAACCCTAATTTATTGACTAATCTCTTTAAAGATTTAATCTTTTACCTAAAAATTTGACAGAGTTCTGTCTTTAAGAGAGTTCTTAAAACAGAGAGCTATGCTCTAAAGGAGAAATTGATTCTCAGAAAACAAGAAAGAAGATGAACAGAAGTCATCTTAAGGGCCAAAAGCCCTATTTATAGGCACTGAGAGCCGTTTTAATTTCAAAGTTGATCTAATGGTGGAGATGCTGCCACCGCTGCACTCACGTGTGAGCCACTTGAGCGTAACGGTGGGGGCATTTGTTTCCCCCAATCAGAGCAAAGCTCTGTTCAAGTTTTCAAAATTTGAAATGAGCAGCGCTCTGAGGCAGCGCACACTGGCGCAAAAAGTGCCAGCGCTCTGAAGCAGTGCTCACGTGCAAAGTACGAGTGCACTAGAGCTGGAACTAAATGTCCCCCCATCAGATCAAAGATCCAATAAAGATGATAAATCATCAGTTGACCAGAATAAAATTCTGTTAAGAAAATATTCTTCAAAATCTTTCCAAACAAAAAGATTTTGCTCTGTAAATCAGAGCACCGTCGAATCAATGATCCAATGGTGATTAAAAATCACTAAAATACAAAATAAATTCTGTGTGGGGAAAGATTTCCCAATCTTGTTAAAAAACAAGAAGATTGCCTTCTGTAAATCAGAAGCCCTTGGATCAAAGATCCAACGGGGGAAATATCCCCAAATCAATTAGAGAAAAGATCTCCTTAACCGATTGAACAAATCAGTCTTCACTATATAAAGGCCCCAAGACTTCAAGTCTCATAAAGAGGAACCCCCCTATAAACTTTGAGAAATCTCAGAAAGAGGAGCAAGCTCTCGGTAGAAGAAGAACTTTTCTTCAAGGTAAAAAAAAACAGAGATAAGAAAAATCTCATGAAAGAAGAAGAACATAATTCTTCTCACAGATCATAGATCTATAAAACTAAGGTCTTTTTACAAAAAGAGATCATGAACATCTCATTATAAAAAGGGGGAGAATAATTCAATTCTCTTAGGATCACAGATCCATAAAGGCAAAACCTTTCACCAAAATAAGAGATTAAAACATCTCCTATA
Organism: Agapanthus africanus; assembly: GCA_030015575.1. Lineage (NCBI taxonomy): Eukaryota > Viridiplantae > Streptophyta > Magnoliopsida > Asparagales > Amaryllidaceae > Agapanthus > Agapanthus africanus. The sequence continues at coordinate 434,312,300 of JASDDO010000008.1, read as the reverse complement.
AAATAAGAACTTTGTTCTTAGAACCTTGAGACAAAGTCTCTTATAAACGAGAATTTATTTCTCAAATAATAAAACTGATCAGAAGCGCTTCTGCGCTCTTGAACTGGCGCACAGCGCCAAGCGCACCACGTGCTCCTCACGTGTGCGCTACATAACAAATAACGCTTTACGCTCATGGACTGGCGCTCAGCGCCAAGCGCACCACGTGCTCCTCACGTATACGCTATTGGACAAATAGCGCTTTGCGCTCATAAACCGGCGCTTTGCGCTCATAGACTGGCGCTAGCGCCAAGCGCGCCACGCGCTCCTCACGTGTGCGCTATATCACAGAAGCGCTTTGCGCTCATTAACTGGCGCTAGCGCCAAGCACGCCACGTGTTACTTACGCGTGCGCTGATAGAACATAAACTGTTCTTTAAATAAAACCTTTGAGCTACGATGAATGCTCAGCATTCAATAAAAGACAGATAGGCTGTCAGAACCCAAATCAATGCTCAGAATTGTCAAATGTTTAACATTTTAACTAAGTGGGCCAAGCCCAATTTGGCCATAAACCCCTCATTCAGATTAATTGAGCCCATATGCTCATAAATCTCAGATCTTAGTCCCAATTGGACTACAGATCTCCCAACCAATATTGGTTCAAGGGTATATCTCTTCACTCCTCTGATATGTGTCGTTGTAATCCTTCAACGTCTTCAGAGAGGTGACGGGTCCCGTCAACCAGACACCCCATGGACCGTGGGGTCCTTAAACTCATAGACTATGATGTCCTTAACCTCGGACTGTGGGGTCCTTAAACCCATGGACTATGATGTCCTTAAACTTTACAGACTATGATGTCTTTAAACTGGACTGCAAAGTTCCTAAACTAAAACAATAGAGCCCAAATGCTCTTTTGTTGGATCTAAATGATCCCGTTAAGTTGATCTTAGTCTAAAATTAGACTAACGTGTCCTTAACAAATGTTAAGTTGATCTTAGTCTAAAAACTAGACTAATGTATCCTTAATAAACGTTTAAGTTGATCTTAGTCTCAAATGAGACTAACGATCCTTAAACCCAACCCAAACCCAAATCTAAGAAAATACGGATTTGAACTAATCCACGCCCTATGGGCGACAACATAAATTAGTCTCCGTATACAATCCACAGGCAACCTAAAACAAAACAAACACCCACAACACGAAGTGACCATCTGGAGAAGGAGAAAGTCGTTACCGCGATGCAGTAGCGTAATTAACAGCAGGGGCTTGCGCCTGCAGGGAAGAGCGTCCTTACAATCAAAAAACCCCTCAACGAGGGGGAATCTGACGAAGTCTGCTACATCGGCCGCATCCGTTTAAACCTTCAATACACGGTGCCATAAATCAACTTGCCATCTTCGGAGAGGTGGACGGATAGCGCCAAATAGCATCTGCCCTCGAAATTCAGGCCGGACTTCCCAACGTCCCGGTCGCGTCTTTTCGGTGGAGAACACCTGGCGAGGTCATTCTTGAGTCATCGTAGCGAGTGTCGCCCGCACGACCCCGTCGAGGGAGAGGGTGCCGGCCATGCCTGAGAGCAGGCGAGCTGACCGACACCTCCTCGGGAGGTATGGGAGCGCAATGGGCCTCGGGGTGGGGAGCTCTTTCACGAGACCTCAGCGTGGAGCTGTGAGGCGCCCAATGGGTCATTGAATCGGTCGCCGTGAGGGGCCTGTGGACGCCGGAGATAGCAAGACGCTGTTCAGTGGTGCCTGTATAGGAAATGCCATCTCCCCCTCTGCGGAGGTCGTAATCCCGGAGAGGGGGAACGGTGACCTGGGGGGCTTGTCCCGAAGTTTAGATGCGGACAAGGGCATCCACTATGAATGCGAGACTGTCGATCTGTGCAGAGAAGGCATGAACGGTGTTTAGGGAGGAGTGGATCCATCCACGCCTCTATTGTGGGGAGGGCGGCGGCTTGTGCTTGGATCGTCACGGTGTTCACTCGCCATGAGTTCGAGATCGGAAAATCAACTTTCGATGAGTGGAATTTTCGCTTTCCCACATACGGCGCCAACTGATGGAGGTCAGGATCTCCTTTAGATGTTTTCCTCTGTCGATCTGTCGCGAGCGTTGGTGAACGACTGATATTGGTGTTGAGGGTTGCCTCCTTGAGCGTGTGGATCTCAGTAGGCTTGTTTTGAGGCGAAGCCGAGCTATCTGCAAAAGAAGTCCCAGGATGGTTGTACCACCGTAGACCCTCCGACTATCAAGTTAGCCGAGGTATTTGAGCAGAGTAACGGCTTAGTGGAATAAAATTGCGTTACCCGAGTCGTCTGAGAGAAGGGTTTTTATATCGGTTGCTATGAGCTCGTTGGCGCGAGATCTTCGCCGGCCGTTATACCCCTGGCGTTATGCCTGCGTGAATGATGGGATCCCCCCATTAATGACGAGATACGCTCGTTAATGGGGGATACGGCGGCGTGGAATACGGGATCATGGGGCGATGGGTATCTCACGTCTAGCGAGATGCGCGGAGCCATGGTAGAGGCGCCTGTGATTTGCATTCTAGGTCGCTTGGTAGAACCGGGGAGGCCTAGCTCGGTAGGAGGCCCAAAACGGGCGGGAGGCCGAGCTAGTTCGGTTCTGTGATAGCTTGGAGACGAGCTGGGAGGGCTCAGGAAGCTCAGCGCGTAGGGGCGCTCGGAGACGAGCCCACGGTCATTTGTAAGGTGTGTGTAAGAGCGTTCAGGGGTCCATAGTAGGTCGGGAAACACCTCGGGACGATAGCTCGGAGAGAGTCACCAACGCATAGTGTTTGCCTTGTTTGCGTGAGCCCCGGGGTACGTCATCTGCCACATGTCATGATCAGGGGATTTCCCACTTATGAGCATCATCACACTTCTTCGCCTTCAAATCAATCTCAGCCTGAAGCAACCACCAGTTCAAGGCAGCCGGCAACATCTACTACTTTTCTTTCAAATCAATCTCAGCCTGAAGCAACCACCAGTTCAAGGCAGCCGGCAACAACTACTACTTCGCAAGGCAGCTCTTCGAAGCAAACTACAGGTGATGATGTTCATGCTGGGTTCCCTAGAATGACCACAAGGTTTCGGGAGGCATCAACCATGCCGTTTTTAAAAATTTGGCACGCTAAAGAACCCTAACCTAGAATCTTAACTAGAGAATTAGACGTAAACTAGCATGTAAACAACTTTACATCTAAGTGAATGAGAAATACAACCTTTGTAGACCGGTCCTTAACTTCTAAAGCTCCGTGTAGTAGTCTCTTTGCTCCAAGTAGTGATCTCCCGGACTCAAGTTAGGCTCCACAAAGCGAAATGAACAAGCTTGCTTGAATTCTTCGAGGACGAAAATGATCTACGTCGAGGAGACTCTAACTCAAGCTACCTCTTCACTAATAGGGAATTAGTGAAGCAAATAACCTAAACTAAATGGCTAATCTAGTGTAGGTTGATGAAGTAGGATTTTTGCTCACTTAAGAATAATTTTTCTCACAATATTTCTTCACCTCAAGAAAAGCTAGAGAGCTATTTTTAGATGAAGAAGAAGATGAAGTTGTGAATGGAATGAGTGAATTAATGAGTGAGAATAACAACCATGGGTGAGATAATATCTCATATTAACTCATGTAGAGACTTAACCATGGTTTAAGGTAATGGTTGGGTTAATAAATATCTAATGTAAAACAAAACTAGTGGACTAAGTCAATGGTTCTACAAGCTTCCACTAAGCTCAAACCATGTGACTAATTTCCAACTAATTTTGATTTACTTTAAATAAATAAAACCCTTCATTATGATAAGTATGGTGTGAGTCTCATACACCCATTTTAGATGTATCATCAAGCATGACACAAATAATATATATCACATATACATTGAATGTGCACATGTGAGAAAAAGAAATGCTTAAGTGAGCTAATATTAGATAATGTAAAATTAATATATCAAATATATAATTATACATTAAATTATTAAATCAACACTTGATTTAATAATCCGGCTATATCGCATATAACCGACTAATATCATTTGTATCAACTTATCGAATCAACATTTGATTCGATAACCCGGCTATATCATATATAACCGACTGATATCACATATCGTGAGATTAGAATACGGTATCACATACTCATATTAATCTCGGTCCGCACATATCGCATATGTGCTCCTACTTCGTTTCGCCTGAGCCAGGAAACCTATGAGTAGGACTTTAAAGACTCGTCAATACGCTGGTAGTAGATGATGATCATATCAGTCACCCACAAGCCGTCAGCGGTACTTGCTGGACGTAATGGCTACACGGGTATTGAGCGATCAGAAGATCAACAAGCAAGCCTGCTCATACTTCTGCGAATCCAATAAATAACACTGTCGTACAGTCCGGTCTCTTCGTCTGATATGTCGCATATCCAGCCTGGGGGTGGTAAACGTCAGACCCCAATAGCCTGATAAGTCATGCCGATGTGAGGCCCATAACGGTTCGAGAAACTACTGATAACACTTACCAGTAAATCTCAGCAACCCTGTCCAGGGATTTTCTGTTATGGCCAATCGAGCATAGCTCAACATCAACCCCCAATACCGGGAGAGACAAAATGCCCTCCTATCGCTTAATGCCTCCATGTGACTTGGGACTGTACCCAAAAACCACTGTTTTGCACGTTCTCTTGAACGTGATAAGGTAGAAATCAAAGCACAGTGGGAATCACACAAGACTCTATGATGATCTCGGGTCTACAGACTAACCTGTACCAGTGTCACCAGAGAACTGCCATCTGACGTAAGGTATAATACTATCTAGGAGTTCTCGGCGAGTCCTGTTCAGTGTACCCAGTCTCCCCTGAGCACCCGTATATAATCTTGATATCAAACTCCAATGGATGTGGGATCATCCATCGCCCATTATATGGGTCAAGAAACGTATACGCTAGTCTACTCTGGAATATCGATGCCCCGTCTCGATACTCCCATAACTAGGAACAATTGAAGGATTTACTTACGGACTACCCTGGCCCCACTAGTATGATCTGCATCATAATCCTGGTAGTCAAGTACTCATCCTAAAGGCTTTATCAACATGTAACAGAGAGACAAAAAGTTTACATGTTAAGATAAAGAGTAACCAGATAGCATACTATCATGTCGAGCAAGAAAGTCCTCCCTATATATGTCCAAGCATCCACTATAATATACATCATATGTACAATAATGGCCTCTAGGGAATATATATAACTAACAATCTCCCACTTGCACTAGGGCCAGTTGTTGTAGTATCTCATACCCAACGTCCTTTAAAAGTCTCTCTTGGGAAAGGCCTTTGTGAGTGGATCTGCCGTGTTATCCTTCGCATCAACTCTCCTTATCTCGATCTCTTAGGGATCAACCATCTCCCTGATCAGGTGATACTGCCTCAGAATATTTCTGGATCACTGATGGGACCGGGGTTCCTAGGCCAAAGCAACAACTCCATTGTTGTCATAATAACAGTTATTGAACGCTCAATGGTAGGAACCATGTTCATCTTATGAACAAGAAATATCCAAAAACCCACTTTGGCAGCATTGTTGGTAGCGATATATTCAGCCTTTATCGTCTAGTTTGCCACGGTATCTAGCTTGGAACTCTTCCAACATACCGTCCCTCCACTGAGGGTAAAGACAAATCCTGAGACTGACTTTCAGTCGACCTTATCACTCTGGAAGCACGAATCGGTAAAGGACTCCCACTGGAGTTCACCATTACCAAACACCAACAACATTTCTTCAGTGCTTCTCAAGTACTTAAGAATGTCCTTCACAGCTGTCCAGTGATTCTCCCATGATCTGATTGATTCCTGATTACTACACCTAGTGAGTTGATACATCTGGTCTGGTACATAACATCACATACATGATAGAGCCTAGTGCTGAAGCATAGGGTATCTCTTGCACGCGAGATCTCTCCAAATCTGTCTTGGGAGACATCTTTTTGGAGAGAGTGATTCTTGAGTAAGTGGGCGAACCACCACGGTTAGAATCTTCCATATTAAACCCCTTTAGTATGGTGTTAATGTGCCAGGATTTGGGACACTCCCAACATCCACTTAGATCTATCTCTATAGATCTTAATCCTCAAGATGTAGTGGGTATCACCCAGATTTTTCATGGAGAATCCTCGTGATAAGAGGAGCTTGATCGAGTGTAGCATAGAAAACCCATTTCCTATCAAGAGTATGTCATCTACGTATAATCCGAGGAAGACAACCTTACTCTCTACAACCTTCTTGTATATACAAGGTTCATCTATCTTTTTGATGAAGTCAAACTCTTTGACTGCAACATCAAAATAGATGTTCCAACTCCGCGATGCCTGCTTTAATCCTGATGGACTTAAGCATAGCCACTGGAGAAAAGGTTTCATCATAAACCACACCTGGTTATTGATGAAAACCTTTTACTACAAGTCTAGCTTTGAAAGTCTCAACTTTTCCATTTACACTAAGAATCTTCTCAAGATCCACTTGCTCCTGATAGGTTTTACCCCTTCAGGTGCAACATTCAAAGTCATACTTTTTTGGTGTACATGGATTCCATCTCAGATCGAATTGCATCTAGCCATTTCACAGAGTCCTTACTAGTGATGGCCTGCCTGAACCTGGTTGGGTCATCATCTACCATGATGCAATCCTCGCTCCCACCATCACTGAGGAAACCGTAGTATCTCTCAGGTGGATGAGGAACCCTACCAGATTCGCGGAGAGGCTGAGGTTCGTTGGAAACTATTGAATCCTTTGGTTCTATTAAATCATTAGTTCCAGTTTGTGTAGCCGGAACTCCTTCCAGTTCTACCTCATGACCACTAATGTATTGAATCCTTTGGTTCTATTAAATCATTAGTTCCAGTTTGTGTAGCCGGAACTCCTTCCAGTTCTACCTCATGACCACTAATGTCTTTCATAAGAAATTCCTTTTCTAAAAAGATGGCATGCTGAGAAACCAAACACCTTTTGCTCCTCAGTGTGGTAGAAGATATACCCTCGCAAATGTTTGGGATATCCGACAAACTTATAGAGAACTGACCTTACCTCGAGCTTGTCCGGATTTTGCTTTTCAACATAGGCCGGACAACCCCATATCTTAACTCGTTTACGACACGGTCTCTTCCCATTCCATATCTCATATGGAGTGGTATGCACAGATTTGGATGGAACCGTATTCAATAGGTATGCAGCTGCTCAAGTGCATAACTCCAAAAGGAAACAGGCAACTCAGCAGTACTCATCATAAAGCGCGCTATATCTCATAGGGCGCGATACCTCCGTCCCAATACACTGTTGTGCTATGGTGTACACGAAGGAGTATGCTGAGAGAGAATCCCATTCTCTTGTTAATAATCCAGGAACTCCATGCTCAAGTATTCTCCTCCCCGGTCACATTGAAGGACTTTAATACTTCTATCTGTCTGGTTCTCAACTTCAAGCTTTTATATTCCTTGAATTTCTCAAAAGTTCTAGACATGTGTTTCAATAAGAACATATGTCCAAATCTTAAGAGATCGTCGATGAATGTAATGAAGTACAAAGAACCAACCCTGGCATTTCTAGACATAGGACCATATACATCATCACGTATCCGTCCCTAGAGTTCAGTAACTCTTTCTCTGTTTCCAGTAAACGGAGTATTGGTCATTTTACCTTTGAGACAAGACTGGCAAGTATCATAAGATGAGAATTCGAATGGATTCAAATATCCATCCTTATATAACTTAGCTAGTCGTGTCGCATTGATATGACTTAGTCTACAATGCTACAAGAAGGATTCGTTCATTTCTGAACTTTTCCTCTTGTGTGTGTTCTATATACTTTGAGCTGTGGCTTGATTTAGAACGTATATGCCATTACATAACGTGCATGATCCAATCAACTCTTAATTAAGGAAAATGTTCACAACATTATCCTTCAATACAAAATTATATTATTCTTTAACTTAATAAAGAAACTGATGTAATGTTGTATATCAGGTTCGGCATGTAATAACATTTGTTCAGAATCAATGTATTTACCATTTGGTAATACAAGGTGATATTTGCCAACTGATTTGGCTGGAACATTTGCACCATTCCCTACTCTAGAGAATGATCACCTTTTCTCAGTTATCTACCTTTCTTTAGCCCACGTAACATCTTACATATGTGTGATCCTATTCCAGTATCGCATACTCAGGACGTAGAGTGTACTGAGAAACGGTTCTCGGTAATAAACACACCTGAAGAAGATGCATCAACATACACATTTCTCGTTTGGGTCGCGTAGGAATCATAGTATTCTTCTATTTCCTGCTCGGACTTATAACAATTATAAGATAGAGCGGAACCAACGTTCCCCAGTATAATATAATAAGTAGGTTCGGTCAATACATCCATATTATTATCTTCATTAAGGTGTGACATGGTCGCTACCAGGAGAGAGAGAGAGAAGAAAACACTCTGCGTATGCTCTTGCAAGATCAGACTGATTATTATTTTATCTAATCAGGATGGCTCCTACTGTTTTTATCAAATCTTCCTTCAAACCCTAAAAGGTAAGACTAGCCGAGATTAATTACACCCTACAAGTTCGCAAATATTTCAGCCAGGCCAGTGTCGGTACTTTGAGGGAGGTTCCATGTGCTTTCACACGGATCTAATTAAAATAAACCTCGTTTTCCCACGGGCGTAACCCCATTAACACCTTTCTAGACACCTATTTAGATCGCTAATTGTAACGTGTAAAACTCTCCCAGGAGTAACTCTTACTCGCAGTGGGTATCGGGATCCAACTATCTTATAGAAGGTATGCAATCTCATTGCAAATTTCAACACTTGAAATTCCCGATAATATTTTGCCCATAGCAACTCATGACCTTGGCTATGGTCAACAAATCATAAGCGCTAGTCAAGTTCAACCCGTCATTTCATGATTGAATTAAACCCACCCGTACGACCCTTGGCTATGGTCAACAAAGTTGTACGACTATCCTAACTCAATCGCATCATATGGTTGTAGATAAGCACTAATTAGCTACCGCATACTACGCCTTGGCTATGGTCAACAAATGCAGCACGAATACTAAATAGTCCTTATCTGAAATGACGAAGGGCTACGACAGGTTTTTAATAAAACATTTTGCGTAATGAACTTGATATCGTTGTAGAATCGAGTGATTTTGAAAAGGGAGTGTTTTTTAGGATTTTACTAGCTTTGCTAAAGAGGTCACTCCCGGTGAAGGGATCTCGGCTCTTTCCTCATCGAATGAGGTGCTGGATATTCCGGAATACCACTATGCAAAGCAAGAACTAGAGAAGCAACCAAAAACAAAACCGAGTGAGTTGTAGAATCTTCCAGTTTCGCTAAAGTGGTCACTCCCAGTGAAGGGATCTCGGCTCTTTCCTTATCGAATAAGGTGTTGGATATTCTACAAGGAATACCACTATGCAAAGTAAGAACTAGAGCTACCCTTTTTGAAAATTTGATTCTACAATATCTTTAGATTTCTTTTCTTTCATTAATCTCATTAATGAAGTCCCATCATTTATGCTTCCTAAGCATCACAGATAAAGAAACGAAAGTAGAATGTACGCTTATGCTATCCGAATTCGCCACAGTGTCCCGTTACACCGTTAGGTTACTTAACTAACAGCATAGCGAGGCAGGACTAGTGCGGGTGCAAAATATAAGCAACGTTTATTATATATCATATATATAATAACAACATTCTGTTAGTGTATATGCCCTAGAGGCAATTACTGTATCATACTGGATTGTATATTACTTGATGGAAGCTTGGGATATTCACCTTGTATTGACATTCTTGCTCAAAATGGTAGTATGCTACTTGGTTTGTTTCTGCTTTAATGTGTGCATGTGTTTCTTTTAGCATATCGCCTTTACACATTAGTGGAGCCCTTAGGATCTTTGCTTGATTACCAGCATTGTGATGGCAGTCACACTCGTGGGGGCTAGGTAATTCATAAGCACATCCTTATGCAGGTCCCTAATCGTAGGACTATCGAGACAGGGCATCGATACTCCGGAGTAGACTAGCGTATGCGCTTCTTATCCCAGCTTGGGAGACGGTCTGTCCTACAGCCGTCAGTACGTCGTACTTAGGATAGTATGCGGGTGCTCATTAGGTTATGAGTACACTGGACAGGACTCATCGGGAACTGTTGGTTGGTATTATACCTATCGTCAGTTATCAGTTCCCAGGTGACATGAGTACAGCTTAGTCCGTTGACTTGACACTGTCACTTCGCCTCGAGTGTGTTCCCACTGTACTTTGATTACTACCGTACCACGGCTCAAAGGAGTCGTGCAAACAGGTAGTTTTTGGGTGCAGTCCCGAAGCACTTGGAGGCAGTGACAGTTAGACAGGATTCGTCTCTCCCGGTATTGGGGGTTGATATCGCGCTGTGTCTAGGAGAGCCATTACACAAAGTCCCTGGCCAGGACAAGCGAGATAGACTGGTAGGTTTCCAGTGTTATCTCAGGTGTTCTGGGCTACACTCCGACACGGCTTGTACCGCTAGTAGGGGAATGACGTTTACCGCCCCCCTAGCCCGCCATTCGATATTCTTAGACGAACAGACCGGACTGTACGGAGACTGTCACATACAGGCTCAATAGGAGTTCGGATGGGTTTACCTCGTCAGTCTTCTTATCGGTATCTACCTGGGGACCGTTACGTACAGCTAGTGCCGCTTGCGGTCTGTGGTTAAACCCACTGCCAGCATAGTGTTGAGTCTTTAGAGTCCCACACAGATGGTTATTCGCCTTTAGGCAAAATGAGTAGAGATCGCATGGTTTTGCGACAGGGTTCGTTCAAATCCGCGCACTTGTGCACGTTTGGTGTCCGGACAGCTTATACTAGCGGGCTTTGGTTTAAGCCGGATCCTAGTATATGATTTGGGATTGGTTTTATCTCATTGTGTTCATGTTCCTCGGAACACGCATACGGGTGTGTATGCACAGTTGACTGAGACAGAGGCAGAGGACTTTCATTAGGGTTGATGACCATTGTCATTTTCTTAACCTTAATGTTTATGTGTGAATTATGATTTATTAATATTAGTTAATTATAATTGTGCATGGTTAGGGTTGTTGACCATTTGACTATACTTGACTTGTTGACTTAGGTTGACAAGTTGACCATCATCATTCCATATGAAAGATGCTCTTTGATCCTTGCAAAAGCATTTAATGTGAAATGATAATGGTCATTTCTTGATTAACCATGACAATTATCTTTAGCTAATTATCTATTTTTCATAAATCACATATATGAGAGAAGGTTGCATTATTCTTCTCACTTTATCATTCTCATTCTCTCTCCTCCTCTTCCTCTCTCTCTAGCTCTCCCCTCTCATGAGTTGAGAACCCTTTGAGCTTGAGATAAAACCCTCAAAAATACTCTCTACTATTTCTAAGGTCCTAGGTTTAGCACACCAAGCACCTTAGTTACTTCTAGTTTGAAGTTGGAGCCAAAGGTAATGGCTCTCGGGTGGATCTTTCTTCGGCAAGAGAAGACGACGAGACGATCCATTCTTTCACTCCAAGGAGCAAGAAGAGAAGGACTTGAAGACCGAGGTATAACCCCCTTTCCGAGTAGCTAAACTCTTTTTAGCTTTGTAGTTAGTTTTGTTTAGCAAAGATCCCTCCTTTACATAGTACATGTTGCCTAGTGTTGTAAAAATCAGTTTTTTCATAACGTTTCCGCCTCCCAGCAAGCACCGGGGTGGGCAACGTGGACTTACACATTCGTCTCATCATATAAAGTGATCGCATCACAGAATAACAGGAGCAGAAGTCCACATATGAAATATTGGATATACTAGGAATTCCGTGTTTTAAATTAAGCCAGTAAAAAACACGGATTCCACGGTCGTGATGAATAGACAAACCCACATCCCTAGACCCCTGCGAGAGTGGCAAGCAACCCTACCAATTCTAGAGTTAGGAGACCCGGACTCGACTCCTCAAGATGGTCTCCCACTGGACTCTAGAACCCGTTTACTTGTGCTCCCCGTCTTGGGTCTATCCTAATGTGGAAAAGTAAATAATATACATCAATGGTGACGTCATCCTCGACCCGGAAGTGCCCCAATAAAAGAATATTACATACAAGTTTTTACATGAATGAAAATGAAAAACTCTCATCTCACACAAAATCCCCCGGCTATTCAAACACGACGATCCAATATAATATATCACAGCAACATATAACATCACATGTCATCAACGTAAGTAAATATACGTATCCCAATTGTCGTTGACGTATAGCAACAAAACCGGCGATACACCACATATTACACTTACGGCCGCAGAAAAAAAAGTGAAAACTATAATAATTGGAATCCGCAACCACCTTAAACATCATAAACCCGAAATATCATATACTTAAGATTTCATGCCTAACCATATGAATTCTTTAGACATCATAAATCCGGAATATCTCATATTCCGAATTTCATTCCTAACATTATAAACCCCGCATTTTAGTCTCGATATTGAAAACACTTTTCAATAACAAGTCGGGCAATTCAATAAGATTCTCGAAAAGTTGATTGAATGCTCGTCGGAAACTTTAGTAGACGGCCGCACCCCCGATACTGTCAACGAAGTGCACTTAAACGGAACACCATGGCCGCGAGCACCCAAACGGATGCTTTTTGGCAACGGGGTTCTCCTACGGTCACTTGGTCGGAGCTATGGGGCGTGGCTATCTAGTAACGTTACCCGGTGAGTATCCGCGTACACTACATGATTGCGACGGAGTTTTAATCTGAATCAAAATTCCGTGGCAACCGATCAATTGAGACTAAATTGCTAGATTTATAAAATTTAAATCAGTTTTCACAAAATCGATTATTGTGGATTCCAAATATTGTATCACAATAACAAATAGCTAGGCGATGTTAAATATTTCGATCGAATCATCAAAGTCCCACAATTCCCAGAGAGCTCAACACTTGAGCACGGTTTAAAAAATACCCAGAACATGCCACAGCACCTATGGACCAACCGTAGAAGGGCCGACCCATGCCTCACTCATAGCGCCGTGGAACTGCCGCAAACCCTAGGGTATGACCGCGGTTCTGCGTCCAAAAAATCAAGTTTGGGTATTGTTCTTCTAGAGGGTCCATAGAATTACCTGCATGATTTTCTGAAGATTTTTAAACCCAAAAATTCTAACTTTTGGAAAATTTCCAGTGAGGGTGAAAATGTAGGGTTTCGATGTTCGTTCAAACTCTTTAACTTTAACTTCGCCTAGACTACAAATTAAAAACCCGAAACAATGTTAAAATTACGAATACGAAACACTCTGAATTGCCTTTATAGAAAGATAACATCACATGCAATCTCAGTAAAAACAAATAATACCTGAAACACCAAACCCCAGAGAATGGAACACCAGACAAATACGAAGCACAAACACTTGATCGAGACCGACCAGGCCGGTTTTTAGCTTATTTCGCCAGGTCAAATCCGGTGAAAAAGGTTCGTATTTGTCTCTTGTTCATGTTACATCTCATATAACATTTTGCACTTGTTTAAAAAAATTTAGAGGCTCTGAAAAAAATGACAGAAACTAAGGTTATGTTTTGATTGTTTTAGAGTTGTTTCGGTTTCGTAATTCTACTAACATCATCTAATTCTCTAGCTCGGCTCTGATACCACTGCTGGGTTCCCTAGCATGACCACAAGGTTTTGGGAGGCAACAACCATGTCGTTTTTAAAAATTTGACGCGCTAAAGAACCCTAACCTAGAATCTTAACTAGAGAATTAGACGTAAACTAGCATGTAAACAACTTTACATCTAAGTGAATGAGAAATACAACCTTTGTAGACTGAACCTTCATTTCTAAAGCTCCATGTAGTAGTCCCTTCGCTCCAAGTAGTGATCTCCCGGACTCAAGTTAGGCTCCACAAAGCGAAATGAACAAGCTTGCTTGAAGTCTTCGAGGCCGAAGATGATCTACGTCGAGGAGACTCTAACTCAAGATACCTCTTCACTAATAGAGAATTAGTGAAGCAAACAAACTAAACAAAATGGCTGATCTAGTGTAGGTTGATGAAGTAGGATTTTTGCTCACTTTAGAATAATTTTTCTCACAATATTTCTTCACCTCAAGAAAAGCTAGAGAGCTTTTTTTAGATGAAGAAGAAGATGAAGTTGTGAATGGAATGAGTGAATCAATGAGTGAGAATAGCAACCATGGGTGAGATAATATCTCATATTAACTCATGTAGAGACTTAACCATGGCTTAAGGTAATGGTTGGGCTAATAAATATCTAATGTAAAACAAAACTAGTGGACTAAGTCAATGGTTCTACAAGCTTCCACTAAGCTCAAACCATGTGACTAATTTCCAACTAATTTTGATTTACTTTAAATAAATAAAATCCTTCATTATGATAAGCATGGTGTGAGTCTCATACACCCATTTTAGATGTATCATTAAGCATGACACAAATAATATATATCACATATACATTGAATGTGCACATGTGAAAAAAAGAAATGCTTAAGTGAGCTAATATTAGATAATGTAAAATTAATATATCAAATATATAATCATACATTAAATTATTAAATCAACACTTGATTTAATAATCCGGCTATATCACATATAACCGACTAATATCATTTGTATCAACTTATCGAATCAACACTTGATTCGATAACCCGGCTATATCATATATAAACGACCGATATCACATATCGCGAGATTAGAATACGATATCAAATACTCGTATTAATTTTGGTCCCGCACATATCACATATGTGCTCCTACTTCGTTTCGCCTAAGCCAGGAAACCTTTTTGTAGGACTCTAAAGACTCGTCAATACGCCGGCAGTAGGTGATGATCGTATCAGTCACCCACAAGCCGTCAGCGGTACTAGCTGGACATAACGGCTACCCAGGTATTGAGCGATCAGAAGATCAACAAGCAAGCCTGCTCATACTCCTGCGAATCCAATAAGTAACAATACCGTACAGTCCGGTCTCTTCTTCTGATATGTTGCATATCTAGCCTGAGGGTGGTAAACGTCAGACCCAAATAGCCTGATAAGTCATGCCAATATGAGTTCCATAACGGTTCGAGAAACTACTGATAACACTCACCAGTAAATCTTAGCAGCTCTGGCCAGGGATTTTCTGTTATGGTCAATCGAGTATAGCGCAACATCAACCCCCAACACCGTGAAGATCCAAGCACAAGCCGCCGCCCTCCCCACAACGGATGCACAGACCGGTCCACTCCTCCCCATAACGCCATTCACGCCCTCTCTGCATGGATCGAAAAGCTCAGATCCATAGTGGATGCCCTTGTCCGCGTCCAAATGGAGGGACAAGCCCCCCAGGTCACCGTTCTCCCTCCCCGGGATCACGACCTCTGCAGAGGAGGAGAAGGCACTGCCCACGCTGGCACCACTGAACAACGTCTTTCTATCTCCGACAGCCACAGGTCCTCCACGATGACTGATTCAATGACCCGTTAAGTGCCTCACAGCTCCATGCCGAGGTCTCATGAAAGAGCTCCCCGTCCCGAGGCCCATCGCACTCCCGTCCCTCCTGAAGAGGCGTCGGTCAGCTCACCTGCTCTCAGGCATGGCCGGCACCCTCTCTCTCGACGGGGTCGCGCGGGCGGCACTCGCCTCGATGACTTAAGAATGACCTCGCCAGGGGACCTAAGGAACCTGATAGAACAGAACCGGAGCCACAGCCAGGCGGAGGCCGCCAGTTGGAAGTGCCATAACTCCGAATATGTCGAATCCTCGGGATACCACGATCGTCTCGATACCCTCGAAAAGAAAATCGAGGGTATACACCGGGAAGGTCATCCTTCAAACGAGGGGGCCAGGTACGCAGCCGACTCGCTAACGAAGCCCTTCACTGAAGAGCTGCTCGCTGTCTGCATCTCATCCAGAAACAAGCCTCCAAAAGTGGCTCTCTTTGACGGGAATTCTGACCCGAAAGACAATCTGGACGCATTTACGGCGGGCATGAGCTTCCAGGACAACTCCGACGCTGCCCAATGCCGAGTGTTCCCCACCACCCTCATCCGGGATGGACAAGACTGGTTCCAAGGACTCACTCCACGCTCTATCTCTACCTTTGATGAGCTGGCCGCCCAGTTCCTCGGACACTTCGTCAGGAACAGACGACAGAAGCGGACCGACGATTACCTCTTCACTATAAAGAGCAGGGACAAGGAATCCTTTAAAGGATACGTCACTCGCTTCTACAACGCTCTTCTTGAAGTTCTCGAACACCGGGATGAGACTGTAATCACAGCTCGTAGGTCAGGTCTTAGGCAAAAGGAGTAGCTTCGTTCCTTTGCATTGGCGCAACCTAGGACCATGGCCGAGGTAAAAGCTTAGACCGAGCGGGAAATCCAACTCGAGTCTGAAGTAAACGCAAACCTACCCCGGGGCGACCAGGCTGACCAAAAGAAAAGGGGCAGAGAAGAGAAGAAGAAGGTCGACCGGCCAAAGCCATACTCCCCGAAGTTCCAGGAGTATACTCCGCTTAACATCTCTCAGACTAAGCTGTTGGAAGAGGCGAAGGACGAGCGATTATTCAAGCTCCCCCTGGTCACCAATAGAGTGGCTAAACAGACTCGAGTCCTGTACAGCGCCTTCTATAGGTCGTAGGGACACCTGACCAAGAACTGTAAACAGCTCCGCGACTACATCGAGGAGTTGATTCGCTAGGGCCACCTGACGAAGTACCTGTGGGAAAAGCGACAGGCAGACCGGGAGCAAGAAAACCATCCCCTCCCAGCGAATTAACGATCGGCCAAATCATGGTCGTCTCTTCGAGGGGTCCGCATGGAGCCAATGAGATTCGCCGCCTCCTACCGGTCGAGGGAACCAATGACCAGCCTCGGAAGAAAAATAAAGCAGCCGAGCCCATAACCTTCACTGACGAAGACCTCTACGGAATATCCTTGCTTCATAATGACCCCTCATGATTACATCACGGGTCCACCGCTACAAGGTCCAAAGGATACTGGTCGACTCGGGAAGCTCGGCGGATATCCTTTTCTATGACCGCTTCCTGCGTATGGGGCTCGGCCCGTTAGACCTGAGGCTAACCACCCACATTCTATCGGGGTTTACTAACCACTCAATCCCGACAAAGGGAGTGGTTACCCTCCTCCTTAACATTGGGGAGACGGGCCGTACGAGAACCATACCAGTGGAGTTCATCGTCGCCAGGATTCCTTCGTCCTACAATATCCTCCTGGGACGCCCAACGCTAAACTCCCTTAAGGCCCAAATCTCGACCTACCACCTCGCGATCAAGTTTCCATTGGATCAAGGGGGAATAGGCCGGGACTACGGGAACCAGCAAATCGCCAAGATTTGCTTCACAGCAACATCCACCTCCGAGGAGCGAAGCGACGACCTTGGAAGCGCGAGTGATTTCCAGGGGTCCTTGGATACTCGTGACGGACAAAAAGAAATCCGAGGGGCCCCGGTAGAGGCGCTAACAGAGGTCCCCCTCATCGATGGGAAGAATGGAAGAACTGTCCAGATTGGATCCCTATTAATAGAAGCCCGGTGCGAAGACTTGATCCACTTTTTCCGAGGAAACTCGGATGTGTTCGCTTCCGCGCCCTCCAACATGCCCGGGATCGACCCCAAGGTAATCTCGCACAAGCTCGGGGTCGGCCCGATGGCTTGACCCTTTAGGAAGAAGAAATGAAGCTTCACTTCGATCAAACAAAAGGCGATCGAGGTCGATAGGTTGCTTGCAGCCAACTTCATTCGAAATGTAGCCTACTCGGAATGGATAGCGAATGTGGTTATGGTTAAAAAAAAGCAAGTGGGAAGTGGCGCTTGTGCGTCGACTTCACAGATCTCAACAAGGCCTACCCGAAAGACAACTATCCCCTCCCTCGGATAGATCAGCTTATCGACAGCTCAGCAGGGCATGAGTTTCTCAGCTTCATGGATGCTTTCTCCGGCTACAACCAGATACCGCATTCACAACGGACCGAGGGTATACTGCTACAAAGTGATGCCCTTCGGTCTCAAAAACTCCAGAGCTACATTCCAGTGCCTGGTCAATAGAATGTTCAAACCGCAGATCGGGAGGAACATTGAGGTTTACGTTGACGACATGCTCGTAAAATCGACCTCATCGGACGAGCATGCCAAAGATCTTGGCGAGACATTCGATATCCTCTGCAAGTACAAAATGAAGCTGAATCCCGCCAAGTGCGCGTTCGGGGTCACCAGCGGGAAATTCCTCGGGTTTATGGTCACCCACCGAGGAATTATGGCTAACCCGGAGAAGATCAGCGCCATTCTCAACATGGCCACGCCAAAGAGCAACGTGGAGATCATGCGACTCACGGGGAGAGTGGCTGCCCTTAGTCACTTCATGTCAAGATCCGGGGAAAAGTGTCTCCCATTCTTCAAAACCCTGAGGAAAATCCCAAAGTTCGAATGGTCGGAGGATTGTCAGAACGCTTTCAAGAAACTCAAGGTGCACCTGGCAACTTCCCTACTGCTCACCCAGCCTGTTGAGGGAGACAAGCTGCTGTTGTACCTTACGGTGTTCGATCATGCTGCCGCCTCGGTGCTCGTTCAAGAAGTCGAAGGAGTACAAAAGCCAGTCTACTACGTGAGCCACGTCTTTAAGGACATGGAAAAAGGTACCCGGCCATAGAAAAGATTGTCTTGGTGCTTATCATGGCCTCAAGGAAGCTACGACACTACTTCCAGGCACATATCATCGTTGTCCTCACCGAGCATCCCCTAGGGGCTATTCTCGCCTCCCCCGAGTCATCTGGTCGCCTGGAGAAATGGAGGTGGGAGTTATCTCAATTCGACATCAAATACCGCCCGAGGAAAGCTATCAAAGCATAAGTCTTGGCAGACTTCGTTGTTGAATGTACTATCCCCAACAAGGAGGCAGTGTCGGCGCCCGTCCCCGGGTCCTGACCCTCGGTCCAGGAAAGGCCAGACTCCGTTCCCGATTGCATTCTCTACATCGATGGATCCTCTACCAAGGAGGGGAGCGGTGCCGGCCTTATCATTCGAGGCCCGAATAAGGCAGAGATGGAGTACTCATTGAAGCTCGGGTTCAGAGCTTCAAACAACGCCGCGGAGTAAAGGCCTTGCTAGCTGGACTACGAATCACCTCCTGAGTGGGGCTGAAGACAATCCGAATTCGCAGTGACCCGCCCTAGTCGCTAAGTGACCGGCCGTTTCAAGGCCCAGGAGCCGCTAATGGTAAAGTACTTACTTGAGGTAAAGAGACTACGAAAAAACTTTGACGAAGTTCAAGTGGAGCAGATTCTTCGGCACCTAAATGCCCAGGCTGACGCCCTGAGCAAGCTAGCCTCCTTCTATACGGCTAACAATAAAAGGAATATCCTCTTTGAAGTCTTGCCACGGCCCAACGTGGAAGACAGGGAGGCAACACTCCTGGTATACACTACTCAGCTGGAAGGCCGGGATTGGAGGAAGCCCCTCGTAGAGTTTCTGAATGAGAGTACACTCCCATAGGACCGATGGGAAGCACGCCGCCTTCGAGCTAAAGCCCGCCATTTCGTCTGGAGCAATATGAACCTCTACAAGAAGTCATACACACAACCTCTGCTTTGGTGCGTCAACCACCACAAAGCTGACTACGTCCTGCGTGAGATACACGAAGGGGTCGGTGGAGCACATCAAGTGGCCCGCACCTTAGTCCAGAAGACGCTGCTCCAAAGGTACTATTGGCTGACGATTCACCAAGACTCTCAAAAACTCGTCAGAAGATGCAAAAGCCGCCAACTCCACGGCAGCATACCCCGTCTTCCTGCTACCAAGCTAACGGCCCTCACCTCCCCCTGGCCGTTTTCCCAGTGGGGGATGGACATGGTAGGCCAACTCCCAACTGGCACGGGCGGGCACAAATACATCCTCGTCACGGTGGACTATTTTCCGAAATGGATTAAGGCCGTCCCCATCAAAAAACCGGACGCTACCACGACTATCAAATTTCTGAGAACAACATAATATCCTGATTCGGGATCCCGAGGTGTATTATTACCGACCACGGGATGAATTTTGAAAACAACAAAGTTAAAGGATTCTGCAACGAGCACCACATACTAATGAAGTTTGTCGCGATCGCGCGTCCTTAATGCAACGGGCAGGCCGAGGTCGCTAACCGAGATGTCATTCGAGGCCTTCGAACTCGTTTAGAAGGAAGACATGCATCTGGGTCGAGGAACTACCCTGGGTTTTATGGCCCTTGTGCACATCGAAGAACACCCCCACTGGAGAGAGACCCCCTTCTGTCTTTGCTACGGCACCGAGGCGATGGTCCCAGCAGAGATTGGACTGCCCAGTTACAGAGTCGAGCACTTCGACGACGAAGTAAATACCTCAGCGCTCCGGACTAATTTAGACATCTTGCTAGAGAAGCAGGACCGGGCACAGTTCAAAGCCGCCGCTTATCAACAGCAAACTGCTCGATACTACAACGCACGAGTCAAGCATCGAGCCTTCAAAACGGGAGATTTGGTCCTAAGGCGGAACGAATTCATAGACCAAGGCAAGCTGCATAAGTTCTTCCCGAAATGGGACGGCCCATTCCTCATCTTCGAAGTATTGCCCGGAGGAGCCTATCGTTTATAAGACACGGGAGGACGCAAGTTTCTGCGGCCTTACAACGCCGAGAAACTCAAATTGTACAAATGAATATATTTTCAAAATTTGTATCAGTAAATATGTTTTCTCTTTGCCAAAGCGATGTGATTTTTTTTAAGTCTTTTGAATTAGGAGAAACTTCTTTGATATGTTTCCCTCTTCCTCGGTTCAAAGATCCCTGGTTTCGTTTTATGTACATACTCAAACACACCAAGAGGATAAAAAGGAGACAATAGTACGTCGCAAAAGAATAATTTTATTCATCAAGGGTATTATGGACTCCCCAGCCTTATACAAAAGAAAATATATACAAAAACATTACAACAGAGGGGTAGGGGTGAAGAAAACACTGCAGGTGGTACTCCGAGGAGATCGCCGCTAGCCGAGCCCTCGCTTCCTCTGCCCGCTCCCTCTGATGTTGACCGCGGACCCGTGATGCCACGGAAGAGCCAGAGACTGTGCCTGCCGGGCAACCATCGACGATCTGCCTTTATTGAAAGCACTCCTGAACGAGTGCCACCGAGCGATCCCGCCTACTTTTCGAGATCAGACCATGGTGGTGGAGCGAGTACAGCTTGTCAACCGCCTCGCCCTTTATCTCCTCGGACAGGGAGTTGTGCAGCCCCGGCGACATCCTCCAAATTGCATACATGAGAAATTGAAGGAGGGATGATCGGCGGGGAAGTAGACGGCCGAAGTGTTCCTCCACGCGCCGGACCATTGTCCGGTACATCTCCTCGGTGCTGGCCTGATCGTACAAGTAGACGTCGTCACGAGAGATGATCTTTTGAACGGAGTAGATGAAACCAGCCATTTTTCTGAAGCGCAAAGCTAAAAATAACCAACACGCCTTAACTATTTATATCCCCAACAGAATCCCAAAAGGCTGAAGTTTGCGCGTGCGGCGGCGCGATTCACGGGGCCCTTTCAAAGTCCCCAATACAAAGCTGCCGTGTGGCGACCATGCACATGTAGGGTTCCTATCGACGACAGCAAGGTTTCGGGAGGCAACTGTTTCCCTTCGAAAGACGCGGCGGAGACGCGACCGCGTAGGCCCGTCTTGCCTGAAATTCGGGGCAGATGCTAATTGGTGCTATCCGTCCACCTCTCCGAAGATGCCAAGTTGATTTATTGCACCATGTATCGAAGGTTTAAACAGATGCGGCCGATGTAGAAAACTTCATCGGATTCCCCCTCGTCTGAAGGGTTTTTGATTGTGGGGACGCTCTTCCCTGCAGGCGCAAGCCCCTACAGTTAATTACGCTACCGCATCGCGGTAACAACTTTCTCCTTCTCCAGATGGTCACTTCGTGTCGTGGGTGTTTGTTTTGTTTGTGGTTGCCCGTGGATTGTATACAGAGACTAATTTATGTTGTCGCCCGTAGGACGTGGATTAGTCCAAATCCGTATTTTCTTAGATTTGGGTTTGGGGGTTGGTTTAAGGATACGTTAGTCTTATTTGAGACTAAGATCAACTTAAACGTTTGTTAAGGACACGTTAGTCTAATTTAAGACTAAGATCGACTTAACGGGATCGTTTAGATCCAACAAGAGAGCATTTGGACTCTATTGTTTAGTTTAGAGACATTGCGGTCGATTACCAGTTTAAAGACATGGTGGTCCATCATAGTCCGTAGAATGTATGGCTGTCGGGACTCGTCACCTCTCTGAAGACGTTGAAGGATTACAACGACAAATATCAAAGGAGTTCAGAGATGTACCCTTGAACCAATGTTGGTTGGGAGATCTATAGTCCAATTTGGGACTAAAGTCTGTTTGAAGGTTTATGAGCATATGGGCTCAGTTGAACATTTTATCGTTCTGGCTGTTGAGCTTTTATTTGGGCTCAGCCCTTTTATTAATGCATAGTATTGGGCTCTGTAATTAAATGCATAGCATTTATATTTGGCCTGTTAGGCCTTTACTTGGGCTCTGCCCTTTTAAATAATGCATAGCATTTATAGTGGTCTGATAGTGCGCCACGTGGCTTGTCAGGCGCTTTGCGCCAATTAAACAGCGCAAGGCGCTAGCGCATGTGGAGGTGACACGTGGCACGCTCTGCTAAGCGCAAGTCTGTTAGTGCAGTACGCTGTACCAGTGCGCTGAGCTAATGCGCTGCTGACATATGGCGCGCCCTGGTGCTGTGCGCCAATCCAAGAGCGCAGTGCGCTATATTTAGAAGCGCAAAGCGCAGATCATTCTGTGGCTGACACGTGGCGCGTTCTGGTGCAGTACGCCAATCTAATAAGCGCAAAAGCGCATTTCAAGAGTGCAAGGCACTGTACAATAGCGCAGAGCGCATCTTGATCCAATTAAGATCAAAGAAACAGGTTCTTTGTTTTCTCAAAAGAGGTTCTACCTCAAGATTCAAGAACCAATGGTTCATCAAAAGGCTGTGCCTTTATATAGATCAAAAGATCTAAGAATGAAGTAAATTACTTCTTTTTAATCTTTTATAATGAGATCTTTTTGATCTTTTTTCTTTTTATTGAAGATCTTGATCTTGTTCTTAGATCTTTGATCTTTTAGAAGAGAATTCTTCTTTTTTAATGAGATATTTTCATCTCTGTTCTTCAAGAATCAAATTCTTTACCTTCAAAGATGAAGAAGATGAATTTCTTTCTTCAAAAGCTTGCCTTTCAAATTTTTTCAGAGGGTTCTCTCTTTTCTGTATCTCTATGAGACTTGGAGTCTAGGGGCCTTTATATAGGGCCAATTTATTTGTTAAGTTAGTTACAGAGATCTTTCTCTGATTGATCTGGGGATATTTCCCCACCATTGGATCTTTGATCCTAAGGGCTCTGTTTTACAAAAGATAATCTTCTTATTTTAATAAGATTGGAAAGATCTTTCTAAAATTTTAATTCTGATTAATTAATAATTTATTATTTAAATTCCGGTGCTGGCGCAATTGGCGCTAGCGCACCTACGCTTGACACGTGTCGCGCAGCCCGTCTGCGCTTGACACGCGTCGCGCAGCGCAGCACAACTGCGCTAGCGCACCTATGTTTGACACACGGCTCGCAGTGCAGAGCGCAAGAGATCTGAAGCGTTGCTTCATTTTAAAATTTGAATTTTGAAACAGAACCTTGCTCTGATTGGGGGTGCGCTGCCTTGGGCGCAGCGCTCCTTGCGCTGGCGTGTCTGCTTTTGACACGTGGCGCTCTGTGCGCAGCGCAAGAAATCTGAAGCGTTGCTTCAATTTTTGAATTTTGAAATTCAAACAGAGCTTTGCTCTGATTGGGGGAAACAAATGCCCCCCCCACCGTTGCGCTCACGTGGCGCACACGTGAGTGCAGCGGTGGCAACATCTGAGCTATTGGATCGATTCAGAAGTTGAGGAGGCGCTTCAGCGCCTATAAATAGGACCCTTGGTCCTCCTCAGATGATTATCATCTCCTTCAGGAATTTTATTTTCAGAGCCTTGCTCTCATTTTCAAGAACTTCAAGAGTTAAACTCTAAAAAAATTTTAGGTAAAAATTTAAATTAAATTTAATTAATTCTAATTAACAGAGCCTTGCTCTCATAGATCTTTGATCTAAAGAAAACCCCTTTGGGGTTTTATAAACAGAGCTTTGCTCTCAAGAACACACAGATATAAAGAGATCTTGTTTCAGGGTTTCTTAACCCATGAACAGAGCTTTGCTCATTGACAAAATATAGATCTTTTGATCTTTTGATGAAGAACTCTTAAGAGTTTTTTCATGGATCTTTAAGATCCCAGAATTTTAATTTTTAGGAATTAATTTTTCTTTGATGGATTTTTCCATCATTATTACAGAGCTAGGCTCTTTAAGGAATTTTATTCCCGTGTGACCAGAGTTTGACAAGTGTCACTCTGTGACAGAGCTTTGCTCTGAAAGGGAGATTTTCTCTGTCTCAAGGGATTTCTCATTTAATGAGAATATTCTTTGAGGATTTCCTCATTAATTGACAGTCTCATCCAATGATGAGGCTGTCTTATTAACTGATGCATTGTCATTTGGATTTTGTGGGTCCCTCTTTGGTCCTTTCTCCACTACATTGCAGTGTGGTATAAATTTTAAAGTACCAAGCGTCGGGATTTTAAAATTAAATTATGATACTGATAATCGAATTTCGCTTTTTCTTGCAGGCAACATGTCTGCTGACCTTTCATTCCCGTTTTTCCGCTCAGAGGGAGGATTCCCTGAGGCGCCGGTGGACCGGGAGGTTCTTGCTCTCATTAAGGACTACGACCCAGAGTACAAGAACCTTCATCTGTGGGGTAGGTGGTACAGCGAAATCATCAAAGGTCACCGAAGCTTCTCTTGCGCGACGTCGTCGGATCCAATCTCGTCAATTTCGTACGCAGATATACCCCCGGTGAACTATGCCGTGGAGGTTGTTAATTAGACTTCGGAGGATCTCCTTCAGCCTTCGATTGCTACCATACCCGTGCAGCCGCCGGCAGCCGTGGATATTTTGGGGCGACGCATATGCCAGGGTGAGTCGCGCCCTTGGGGACAACCCTATAACATTGGATTGACCCCTCGTCATTCAGCCGGGTATTTGCAGTGGGCTAAGTACATTTTGTCAGCAAAGAAGGCGCATTTGCCGAAGATCGGTCTGTACCCCGCAGTTTACGCCTTGCTGTTCGAGTACCCTGCTCCTCCGACGTGGTGGGTTAAGGCGTTCGTGGAACGATGGAACATCCCCACCCATACCTTTCTTCTGACGGACCGGGAAGTTTCCATCCCCCAAGAAGAATTTGCTGAGATTTCCGGTCTGCCGGTGAGGAGGGAGCACTATGAGGAGCTACTTCCTTCGGATGAATATGTCTTCGCCACCAAGCAGTTGGTAATGGACCTAACGCCGGAGAATGCTATTCAGCACCAGTTTCCGAGCCTGGTAAAGGTGCTGAATATGTATGAAAGTCTCTACTTGGAATCGGGAGGCCGGGGAGTTAGTTTCGCAGACTTCATCGCCCGCTTTCTTCGACCGGAGATTCTATAGCAGCGGGGCGAAAAATTTGCCAAGCTTGACGACCCTTTCGGCCTGGGCTTAGATCGTCGACCAGCACTGGAAGACGACCAAAAGGGTTTTTACCTTCCCGATGCTGCAATCATCCCTTTATCAGAAATCGCCGCTCCGGGTATCGACGAGGAGACTTTCTTTCTCGGGTTTCTGGGGCTATGGCTGTGCTGGTTCACGCTCCCCATGCACCCGCGCTACATGAGGTCGTCTGTATTCTACCCAGCGCATCGGATGGTGGCTGGCATACAATTGTCGATTGGAATCACCGGGTTGGCCCACCTATACCATGGTCTTAGCGTGCCGGCGGACGCAAATGAACCGGGGGTGCAACCTGCCAATTTCCCAATGCACTACTTTACTTCATGGATGGAAATGCATGTGCTCGGGGTATTCGGTATTCATAAGAGACCCTCGTTTTACGAGAAGTGCAGACTCCCGAGAGTTATGCGGCTGATTGGCGCCTCTATTGTGAATCCGCCTCCGCGGGAAGCTAGGGGGTTGCTTCTTCGTCCGCGCACGGTCGGAGCATGCATTTCTTTCACGGACAAGGTCATGACCATCGGCCCGAAGACCTCCAAGGCGGTGTTGGCGTTGCGTGATACTTTCAAGGATGGGGCATCCGTATTGAAAGCCAGGGTGATTCTACATTTATACTCCATCCGGCCGGGCTTCCTTGTGTTCAGGCAGAATGATTTGGCGCTTTTTATGAGGTACAACCCCCATCGGTTCTCCCAACAACTAAGCAATAACCAGGGGGTCCCACTGGAGGCGTTTTTGGAAGAGCCTGCGGCCACCATGGAGGGAATACGAAGCGCACTGCATCACTTTATGCGGCTGAATACGGGCTCCCACTTCTTCATTAGCGAGTCGAGTTGCATTCCATGGGCCCTCAACATATACGGGGCTTGGTATCAGCACGCGATGGGCGCTGTTATCCGGGAAGAGAAACGGCTGCTGCTTTATCGCAAGGGTGCGTCCCCGGCCAGCGATCGCAACGTTTCCCTAAGGCGAAGGACCCCTGTCCCTCCTCCACTAAGAGGAGATGCTGGAGATGAACCTCCATGAGTGCTAAGCCCCCCGCATGGGTTGCCCCGTGATCCTACGGACGTGCCCCCAGCGCCCTGTGCTCCCATGGAGACGGTAAACGCAGTTTTGCCCGAATCCGGCATGGGCTCGGACATCGGGACCCGCCGTCCCAAAGTGCCCACGAAGCGTAAGCTGATTTTGGGTGCGACCGGGGCTCGCGTACAGAAGAGGAAGAAGAAGTTGATCCTCTCTGCTGACGTTGTATTTGGTCAGGAACCTCATGCTCCTTATAGCGAGGGCTTGGGTGAGTACGGGACCAACGAGGGCTTATTTATGTCGCCAGACGACACTGATCTGGCAGCCGCCATCGCAGCTTCTAAGCGATTGGCAAGGCGCGACGCGTGGTTGGCTAAACTTGCGCAATCAGGTAATCATTAGTTGTATTTTTCGTCATTGCATCGTACCTCTATCATTGTTTTTTGGCTAACGCTTTTCCTTCTTTAACAGGCATTTCTACCGAAGAAGCCATCGCTGCTTCTCTCAAAACTTTCGAGGAGGAGGAACGACTCAGAGTATGCTTAGGCCTTGGTACATTTCGGTTTACTATGTCTCTCCTTCCATTTCTTATGAGTAGTTATTCACACCAGAATATTGCATTATTATATTCCCCATTCTTATTCTTTTTATAAATAAACAGGTGCTTTTGACGCATGTCTGCTACATGTTACAGGTTACAGGTTCTTGGACAGAAAACAGTGAAAACGAGGTAAAGACGATGAAAAAGTGGACTTTGACCAACAAAAAGAAGACTATTGATCAAGCCTACATAAGAAACAGATCAAAAAGCAACGGTTAAAAATCCACTACAAATGTTCACTGAAGATCTGGAACCAACCTAGAAGCCCAAATGGAAAAAGATATATAGAAATAGGAAGTACAAGTCATGCAGAGCCTTTAAAAGAAAGAACTCCGCCCAAGTCCATCTTTTGGCCGCGGAACCGCGGCCAAACCCTGGCTGCGGCCGCGGAACCGCGGCCAAACCCTGGCTGCGGCCGCGGTTCCGCGGCGGACATGAGGAATTATGAGTTGCTGTTGGAGATAGTGCCCTCAGAGTCAATTATAGGATCACAGGCACGTGATTGCAATGATTGAGGGAGGACCTATCCCG
Organism: Agapanthus africanus; assembly: GCA_030015575.1. Classification (NCBI taxonomy): domain Eukaryota; kingdom Viridiplantae; phylum Streptophyta; class Magnoliopsida; order Asparagales; family Amaryllidaceae; genus Agapanthus; species Agapanthus africanus. The sequence continues at coordinate 434,284,439 of JASDDO010000008.1, read as the reverse complement.
GTAGGACAGTCTTACTCGAGATGATAGTATGCTATCTGGTTTATCTTTATCATCGTGTACTGCTTTAGGTGACCTGACATGTCGCTATTACACGTTGATAGAGCCCCTAGGATTCTTGCTTGACGACCAGCAGTATGATGGCGATCATATACGTGGGAGCTGGGGTCTATAAGCACATCCTTAAAATGTCCCTAGTCATGGGAGTTTCGAGACTGGGCATCGATACTCCATTAGTAGACTAGTGTATACAGTCGAGACCCCGACGAGGGGCGGTGGCCGGTCTCACAAGCCACTGGTGTCAGTTGGTTCACCTAAGATGTATACAGGTGCTCATTGGGTTATGAGTACACCGGACAGGACTCGCCGGGAACCTGCTAGTTGGTCTTATACCAGATGTCAGATAGCAGTTCCCTGGTGACATGTGTACAGGTTAGTTCATCGACCTGAGATCGTCATTTGTCTCGTGTGAGTTCCCACTGTACTTTGATTACTACCCTACCACGGCTCAAAGGAGTCGTGCAAACAGGTTTTAGTTGGGTACAGTCCCGAGCCACATGGAGGCAGTGAGCGGATCTGCAGGGGTTCGTCTCTCCCGGTATTGGGGGTGAGGTCGCGCTGTGTCTAGGAGAGCCATTACACAAAGCCCTCGGCCGAGGCAGGAGATTTACTGGTAGGTATTCCAGTAGTGTCTCAGGGTGTTCTGGGCTTCACTCCGACACGACTTGTACCGCTTTTGGGGGTCTGACTTTTACCAACCCCCTAGGCCCGACATGCGATGCTCATAGACGAACGGACCGGACTGTACGGATATTGTCACTGACAGGCTCAGTAGGGTGTCAGGATGAGTTCGCTCATCGACGTCCCTTTTGGTCAATAGCTGGTGGCCCGTCACGTATTGGCTAATACCTCTGACGTGCTAGTGGTTAAATCCACAGCCATAGTATTGACGAGTCTTTAGAGTCCACCACACTTACAGTTACTCAAGCTTTCGGGCGAAACGCTGTAGAGGCCGTATGGAGATATGGCAGGGTCCGATCAGATACGTGCGGTATTGCACGGATCAGGATCGGACAGTTTTGTACTAGTGGCCGTATAGGTATATGGCAGGGTTCGATCAGATACGTGCGGTATTGCACGGATCAGGATCGAACGGTTTTTACTAGCCGGCTTTGGCTTAAGCCGGTCCTAGTTTAGTACAGTGTAGATTTTGTCTCATTGCATTTGTATCCGGTAGGAATACAGATGCGGGTGTGTATGCACAGTGTCGGGGTTTTCCTGTAATTTATTACGGGACCAGTTTTCTGGAATTGCCAGTTTGTATTCCGTTCCGGCCGGTTTTTCTTTGTTCTTTCCCGGCCAGACTTTTCCGATAGAGGGGGTTATTTGCAGTTTTGCAAATAACTCTTTGTGGAGGATTTTCTTGCATAAGTTTTTATTATGATAACCTTTTTAGATTCCATTCCTTTCATTCTTCTTTTCATGCTTTATGAAGATTAGAAGTGATGAGAAAGGATTTGATCTTTGATTAGAGTTGATGTGAGGTTGTGATGATGGTTTAGGATGTGGTCACCACTTGTGCTCCTACACTCACCTCCCTCTTGCTTTCATATTGTTTTTCCTCCACCATTTTATTCTCTCTTGATGGATAAGTTTTTCATTAGAAAAGAGAGAAGAAGAAAAAGAAAGAGAGAAGAAGAAGAAGAGAGCTTCATCTTGAGAGTTTCATTCATGATCTCACTTTCTTGCTAGAAAAATGCAAGCACCATTTTTCTATTCTTGATTCCTCCATCACCATGGCAACAAACCCCAAATGAGACAAGCATCTTCTACACTACATTCTACAGCATATCTTGAGCATGTCGAGTTGCCGGCTTCATGCTCGAGTTGCCTCGGTATTGAGGCGGGAGCCCGTAAAAGACGCAGGCGATGTGGTGCCCTTTCCGGCGAGGAGGCGACGATATGGAGACAAGACTTTCCGCGGGAGATCGGGACGATGAAGTGAAGACCGGAGGACTCGGATCACTCGGTATACTTCTCACCCTATCTCTTGATTGCTAGCATTAGGTTAATGGTAAACGATCCGGGTTTTCATTGTCCGCGGTAGCGCCGGTTTCCGAGTAAGGAAAATTTTTTGATTCCGCATTTTGGCCTCGAGTACGAGGCCGGGGCGCTGCCGTGGCGCAACAGTTGCAAATTTTACCAAGTTTTTTTAGCGGCGTTGACTAGTCAACCTAAGGGCTATTTTTGTAATTTCAGACATGCGAAACAAATGTAACCCTAGGGTTTCCTATTCTTTATAAATAGGAACTCTAATCATTGTAAATTCTTATGCCTCCCTTCATTAATAAATTTCAGCATTCTTTTGGAGAGCATCATTCTTGTAAGTTCTTTATTTTCTGCCCTAGGTTAATTTTCTATTCTTGCCCTAGATAAATTTAATTCCTTACCCTAGTTAATCTTTTATTCTCTGCCCTAAATAAATGTTCTTAAATTCCCTAATGAGTGAGTAGTCTCCTCGCTTGTTAGGGTTAGATATGGGGAAGGTTTGAGAGACGAAGATCTCTCATCCCTTTTCTTGCCCATCATATATTTTCATAGGACTCTATGCATACATGCGCATACCGCTCCCTACAGCACCCTATCCCTCGAGATAGCGGTGATACCGTAGTATAAAGGCCCGGTTGTGATGTTTTCCATGGAGGTTAGGGTAAGGATTGATAAAGGAAGGACAAGAAACTAGAGGAAGAAAACATCTTCCCGATAATTCTAATCCCTTTTATTAATAATTACCATAACACCTAATTAGATCTTCATATGGGTATAGAAAGCGGTGATATTTATAGACTTTCCAAACTTAACCTAGACCTAACCCTAGCAAGACTTAGATATAGATTAATTTAATTTTTAGATTTAATAATCAATCCGAACACCCTTCGGAATTAACTCGTAAGCGCGACTAGGAAATTCACAACATCCCTGTGGACCGACCCGTATTCACCGGCTAGCTACATGCGACGCCGTTCTTGATTGCGGTAATAGATAATTTTGAGATCAATCAAATGGCGCCGTTGCCGGGGATGGCGTGTTATGTCCTTTTTGCAATTTCGGGTTAATCTTAATAAAAAAAAATCATAAAAATCTGAAAAATCCAAAAAAATATAAAAATATATCATCTGTTATTTTTGGAAAGGGTACTTTGTTGTTTGAATTTCGCAGGATTTACAATCGAAAGACGGATCTGGAAATCTACAGAAAGTGAAACAGAAAATAACAGATCAGAACAGAGGGAGATTTGGAGAACGGGAGAGCAAAAAAAAACTGCTGACGTCATCGCCTTGCGGCGGAACCGCGGTCGGAGGAGGGTTACGGCGGCGGATCCGCGGCCATTTGGTCGGTTCAATTCGCCAGATTTGCTCTGCGGTTCAGTAAAAAAAAAAGTTCCACCACTGCAAATCTCTGTGAGTTTTCTCTCTCCTCCTCTACAAATCTCCGATATATCTTCTGAAAAAAATCTCCTGCAGGATTCTTTGCGCTTAAAAAAAATCTTTTCCTTTCCAAATAACAAATCTTATGCAGGATTTGTTGCGCTATGCTTAAAATAATAATTGATTGCAAGTGATTTTTTCTGATTTGCATATCCTTAATCTTTTTGCTAAAAATATCTTTCCAAATAAAGAGCAAGAGGAAAAAAAGGAAAATTTTAATTAGAAAACTTGCAAACTTTGAAATTCACAAAAAAAAAAAGATTTGATTGCAAGTGATTTACTGTTTTGCATATCTTTAATCGGACTTTAAGGGGCTTTTTGACTAATTCAGATTGGGTGGGGATTTTATCACCCTTCCCAGGACCCCAGAAATCACATAAGGCATTTGCATTGACCAAATTTTAATTAAAAAAATACTAGACTCAGCCTTAAGGACTTCGAGCTCAATAGGACAGAGGACTAGTTATAGGCATCGACCGTTTATCCTAACCTGACTTTGCGGTGTCTAGGAAAGTGTGTTAAAAGCTAGTGGTTTTTAATTAGGCCCACTACTGTGGTTCCTTCCCACTTACCTGGCACTTACCTGGCCGCAATTGGCGGTGAAGAGGCGGTTTGAGGTCCTATCTCTAGCCCTTTGGAACAGTTAGGAGCTGTCTAGCTGACCTAGGTGACCCTAGATCTAGGCCTGATTGTGCATTTTTGGTTGATCGAAAGTGTGTCTTAGCCCTTTATCAAAAATCTTTTTTGCAAAAAGTTCCAAACAAATAAAAAAAAGGGAAAAGGAAAAATCTTTTATAAAAAGCCTGCAAAATTTTGCCGCTAAGAAATCCTTGCACCACCTACTTTCTTTCTTTCCCCCTTTCTTCTAACATGGGTACCCCACATAATAAATCACTTGCCGAACTTTGGTATCCCGAACCTAATTTTGCGTCGTACGTCAATTTGTTCGGTCAATTTAAAGACGGTCCTTGCCTAAAAAATCTTTGAAAGATCAAATAGAGGCGTCTAGGAGAAACAGTTTGACTTTTCAACCCACTTTGTGTCAACCAAGTCAACCTTTACCACCTCCATATGTTGATACCACTTTTTCAAGTCCTTCTGTCACTCCTAAGCCGATATCCATTGCTGAGCATATTGCTCAATCTCGCAGCCGATCTTTCACCCCTCTCCACTCATCTAGTTCTAGGGATCCGCACGATTATTCACCTTTTTATCCACATGTTGACCCTACCCCTGCCCAGCCATCCACTTGCTACCAGTCCTACCCGACCTTCCCACCTTCACTAGACACTGTTTCTACACAGCCTGTTGGGAGTTTTGCATATCCACACCATTTTGAATCTTTTATCGAAACCCCCTCACCACCTAAGTCTAGTTTGGAAGAGTCATTGGAGGCTTATATTGCAGCAACAAATAAAATGACTAGGAATGTGGAAACGTCCATAGCCGCCCTTATGCAACCTACTGAAGCGGTAGCTAGTTTCCCGCTAGCTCAAAAATTTTCAATGTATAAGGAGGCGGTTGGACAGAGTGAGAATGTGAGAGGATTTCAAAATCAAACCTACCCTTACCCAATTGAAGCCCACAGCTCCAGTTTTCCATCGAATGTCCTAAATGATTCACTAGTTCAAAATAAAAACGAGTTGTGTGATTTTGTAGTGTTTGATTTGCCAAATTATGAAGAACCCCTTTCGAGTGAAACCGCACTTAATCCGTTTGACCTTTACACCTCCACTCTAGAACCTAAATTGATAAATATCCATGCTTTTGATGAGGTGTCTAAAGAAATTAATTTTCACTTGATTGAGGATATAGACGCCGGGAATATTTCGGATGATGAACCTGTCGATTTGATTGAAATTTTATGTTCAACTCATCATCCTGAGTCATTAGATGTTTCTCCCGAACTTCATATACGTCTTGATGTTAATGATAATGGCATGGATGAGATAAATGTTGAGGAGAATTATGAGGATGGTATTGAGGAGAGTTTTGAGGATCATATTGAGGTTGAACCATTTTTGTTTGATGTGTCTGATTTTCCAATTCATCCTCCTGAACCTTTGACTGTTATATCACCCTCCCTCCTTTACATCGTTCCGACCACGCTCGACGACTGTGAACTTGAAAACTTTTCCTTTGAATCTGACATAGATCTTACAGACGAGTGTTTCACTTTTTCGGACGATATTGATGACTCACCGCCCGAGTTTGAGTCCTTTACATTTTCAGATGGGTTAGTTGAACCATCAGACTCGGTTGATTACAGTAGTTTCGAACCATTAATGGAATCTTTCCAATTCGAGACAATTTACTAAGGTGAGAATGATACTATCCCTAATTCACTCTCTTTCGTCTTTCCCATTGTTCCGACCGTACAAGAGACCGTTACGCCTTCATCTCCTATACCAAGTTCGGCGTACCCATGTTTTCTTGCGAATCTTGAGGGATTTGACCCTATTTCTCGACGGGTTGATAGGTTAGCGCAATCGCTTTTAACACATCGGTCATCACAAATTGCGCTAATTTATTCACTCAATTTACACCCTCAAGATCGTACTCCACTTCTTTCTTCTTTTCGCCATTCTTCTCCTCCACCGAGACCATATTCTACCATTCTTCTTTCCACACGGTCTCGTGTGCTTCTCATCTCTTTTCTTTCCATCCCATTCTTGCACCAACTATACCATTACCACGATAAGATTTTTGAATGGTTGGTGCTAACTTTTAGCTTGTGTAAGGCCAAGCTTAAGTTTGGGGGGAACCTTGTTGTATATATGTATATATTTTTGTTTTCTTTTTATATAAAAATAAAAATAAAAAAAATTTCAAAACATTAAAAAAAATTGTAAATAAATAAACAGGGGAGTGCCGACATTTTGACCATCTTGGTTTAGTATGACAGTGAGGACACTGTCAAGTTCAAGTTTGGGGGTATGCTCGGTACGTCTTCTTCCTTCGCATTCATTTGTACATATTTTTTCATTTGCATACTTATTTGAAAACCCATAAAAATTGAAAAATTTTCAAAAATTATAAAAATTATTGTATTCAATTTTGGCTTATTTGACTTGAGTTTGACAAATAGGTTAACTGGCTAGGAACAACTAGATCTTAGACTTAGTAAATTAAAAACCCTAAAAATAACCTTCCTTAAAGTTTAACGGTAAAAAGTATATGTTTTTGTAGTTTATTTAGAAAAAGGCAAATTTTGAGTTCACTTTTTGGGCTAAGTCGAAACAAAGGAAAAGTATTGATGTTCTTATTAGAGCATAAGTTTGAAAAATAGTTCCTAGCTTAAGTCTAGATTCTGAAAACGTATACCCTACAATTTGCACAATCACGCACCTTGAAACTTGGAATAGTAGAAGAGACCTTGAAATGCTCTTGTCTAAGGTCCTTAGTACGAAGAAGAAAAAAATATATATAAGTGTGAATAAAGAATAAAAAAAATGGACACTGGTTTTTGTGATTACTTAAGGCTGCAAAAAATAGAAAAATATTTAGCGAGGGTGCTTCATCACCTAGTGCCTTAGACCAACTGGTTTGGGAGTCACTGCTAAAAAGCCTTAGGTGTTGCAAGACTAGGAATTACGCTTTAAAGTGCAAACGCATCTAGTAACGGTCGTTGGTACCTCAAGAAGTATTAACGGTCGCATGAAGGATGTGTAAGCAAAATTCAATTAAAAATTCACCAACTAATTAGTACTTTGGACAACGGACAAGGGTATAATTGCTTGATTTGAATTTCCAAGTGTAGGGGTGATTTATACACACACGTAGGGGTATGTAATTGGGATTTAGATGAGAGATAGGGGTGAAGAATAGAACTTGTATCTTTAGTAGAGGTGATAAAAATTCCTAAGTGGAGATAGAACCCTAGAAGGAAAACTTAAGAGATGCCGAAAGCTAAGTAAATCTATAAAACATATATAATCTTAAGTTAAATGCTGAGAAAGTGTGAAGAATATGGGTGGATAATTTACGGGTCGACGATAATAGAATTCCTTGTTAGAAAACCTAATTGGAGAATTAAAGTCGAAAAGCCAAATTGATAGGATTTTGTGGGTAGTATTCGCTGAAAACCCTCATGAGACAACACTCCTCCTACTAGGGACACCTAGAGGTTTAATGGCTTGTTGCACGAGCTCAGTGCAAGCGCGTTTCCCTGCGAAAGTGCGGTTAGGATTTTAGTGAATAAAAATAAGTTTGCTCGAGGACGAGCAAAAGATAAGTTTGGGGGTATTTGTTCACACCAGAATATTGCATTATTATATTCCCCATTCTTATTCTTTTTATAAATAAACAGGTGCTTTTGACGCATGTCTGCTACATGTTACAAGTTACAGGTTCTTGGACAGAAAACAGTGAAAACGAGGTAAAGACGATGAAAAAGTGGACTTTGACCAACAAAAAGAAGACTCTTGATCAAGCCTACATAAGAAACAGATCACAAAGCAACGGTTAAAAATCCACTACAAATGTTCACTGAAGATCTGGAACCAACCTAGAAGCCCAAATGGAAAAAGATATATAGAAACAGGAAGTACAAGTCATGCAGAGCCATTAAAAGAAAGAACTTAGCCCAAGTCCATCTTTTGGCCGCGGAACCGCGGCCAAACCCTGGCTGCGGCCGCGGTTCCGCGGCGGACATGAGGAATTAGGAGTTGCAAATTTTACCAAGTCTTTTTGGCGGCGTTGACTAGTCAACCTAAGGGCTATTTTTGTAATTTCAGACATGCGAAACAAATGTAACCCTAGGGTTTCCTTTTCTTTATAAATAGGAACTCTAATCATTGTAAATTCTTATGCCTCCCTTCATTAATAAATTTCAGCATTTTTGGAGAGCATCATTCTTGTAAGTTCTTTATTTTCTGCCCTAGGTTAATTTTCTATTCTTGCCCTAGATAAATTTAATTCCTTGTCCTAGTTAATCTTTTATTCTCTGCCCTAGATAAATGTTCTTAAATTTCCTAATGAGTGAGTAGTCTCCTCGCTTGTTAGGGTTAGATCTGGGGAAGGTTTGAGAGACGAAGATCTCTCATCCCCTTTCTTGCCCATCATATATTTTAATAGGACTCTATGCATACATGCACATACCGCTCCCTACGGCACCCTATCCCTCGAGATAGCGGTGATACCGTAGTATAAAGGCCCGGTTGTGATGTTTTCCATGGAGGTTAGGGTAAGGATTGATAAAGAAAGGACAAGAAACTAGAGGAAGAAAACATCTTCCCGATGATTCTAATCCCTTTTATTAATAATTACCATAACACCTAATTAGATCTTCATATGGGTATAGGAAGCGGTGATATTTATAGACTTTCCAAACTTAACCTAGACCTAACCCTAGCAAGACTTAGATATAGATTAATTTAGTTTTTAGATTTAATAATCAATCCGAACACCCTTCGGAATTAACTCGTAAGCGCGACTAGGAAATTCACAACATCCCTGTGGACCGACCCGTATTCACCGGCTAGCTACATGCGACGCCATTCTTGATTGTGGTAATAGATAGTTTTTGAGATCAATCAGTAGTCTGACCCTCTCTTTGTCTTATCGCAGGGACCACAAGACCTACCTCGCAAACCGATGCGAGAATTCTCTTCGGGCCAACTACCGAAGTCCCGGCCTCTTCAGGATTGCCGCAGGAGGCCCTGCTTAAAAAGCCGATGATGGAAGCCTTGACGGCTCAGGAGGCAACCCTGAACGCGGACGACGACGCCTCGCTGAAGGAGGCTTCCAAAAGGTCTGTCGCGACGGCCCGGGAGGAAAGAAAACGCCTGAGGCGCGCAGCGAGGGAGCGTAGCGCTGCTTTGGCCGTGGGAGCAGGCTCAAGCGTCGTTACTCCCGCCGCTACTCCTTCAGAGGAGCTCCCGGTCGCCTTGTCTACTGTTCATAGATGGGCGGCACGTGCAGCTCGGGAGGCCAACGGTGAATCCATCTCAGGTAATGTGTTTTTGAGGCTTTGTTGTTAAAGTTTTAAACTATCAGTTCTTATATATCTTGTCCTGCAGGGCCGAGTCTTACTGGAGGAGCGGTGGCGAACGTCGAGCCTGAGGGGACGATAGGCAACATAACCATAGCTGCCAGGCCTGAGATAGTGGCTGACGAGACAGTCACCGCTGCTATGCCCAAGAAGGCTGCCGATGTCGAGCCCGAGGGGGCGGCAGGTGAGACGGCTGCTATGGCTGGGCCTGAGGCAACAGTGGATGAAACGGCTGCTACGGGCGAGCCTACGGCAGTGGTGGACAAGACGGCTGCGACCGCTGAGCCCGAAGTGGCAGCGGGTGAGACGGCTGCTATGGTCGCTGAGTAAGAGATGGCCGCTCTTTCTCAAGAGTTGGGCGCCGCTCCGATCATCGCTCTCCCTGCTTACGTGTAACATTTCAGAAAATATAAAATATTATTTTTGGGAATTTAATATTAAAATAATATTTTTCCTGAAAACTGCCGATTTGCGAAATTGGGGTTTTCGAAAAAGGGTATAAATATATACCAATAATTATGAAATAAATAAAAATTAAAATGATTTATTCATTTAATAATATAATTAAAGGATTTGGCATTTTTAAAATTTATTATACGTAGTTTCGATAAAAACCCGATTAGTGCACTGCTAATCGCGATTAAGCCAAATCCGCGTTTTTACAGTTTCCATGGTTAGTGCACCATGACATGTTCATTTTGTTACATGTTTCATTTCATTTGGGCTTTATATTATGGTTTTTGGTGAGAAAAAGAGAGAGGAAAAGGGTCATGATGAGTGAGGAGAGAGAAAGGAGACAAAATGATGACATGTGAAGGGAGTGGGTGAGAATTATAGAGAGAGAGAGAAGGGGGCTGCTGCCTTAGCCATTTCCCACCTCATTTTCCCTTGCCTCTTCATCTCCCTCAAGCCACAACCCTCCACTAAAATCCCTAGATCCATCTCCTAACAATCCCCAAAACCCTACACACCCTTTACAAAAATTAATCCCCTCTTCAACCTCTACACATGAGACCAAGAAAAATTCAGTTTTGATGATCTTGGGGGATTCATGGATGCTATATGAGGTAATCCCTTCACTAATTGGGTAGTTTTTCATTTACTTTAGTGTTCATATGTGTTTAGATGTGATATTGTGAAGATTAGTGAGATATTGGGAAAACCTAGAAAGGAGTTAAGTGTTTGTTGAAATTGGTGATGTGTAGTGGCTGCCCACAAGCCTTAGTGGTGTTTTACTGACCTGGAACGGGGGATGAAACCCAAAATATGGATTTGGGATTTTAGTTCATGTCGATTTGTGTGATTTTAGAGGGTATTTTGAAATCTGGAGCAACCCGGGGACACTAGAAATGATTTTGGGCTTACTGAGAGTCGTGCAGGCACCTAGAAAGCTACCACTGAGACCCGAGCCCCTAATTCAAACCCCAGGCCGCAGATATATTCATTCTGGCCGCAATTTGCGGCCAGAGCAGGGTAGAATTGTCCCAGATTTGGTCAATGGCTCTTTTTGCACTAAATTAGACCCCTCCTATATGCAGTTTTGGCTAATTGTCACCTGGAGAAAATCTGGGAGCATTTTGGTGTGTTTTAGGCTATGTTTTCTGTATTTTAAAATGCACTTTCTTGATATTTGGATTTGTATTTGGTTGTCGGGTGTTCATACATCGACAACAGGGATTGTTTGATTGATTTGCACGTTTAGGCCATAGGTTTCAACCTATGAGCACACTGTGCGCTGTATCGGTTTTCTGCCTCAATTTTAATACGTATTGCGATTGGTTATTATTGTAGGTACCCTCGCATGGATTCCAAGGTGAAGAAGCGTGGCGTCATCGACTTCGGCAAGCAAGAAGCAAGGTGGGTAGATCTATATCTACCGGGGAAGTCGGGTGGATGGTGTATAGCACCCCCGCAACTTTTGATGGAAAAACCGATTTATAGAGTGTGGTTAGGAAACCTAGATTAGGAAACTAGGGTTAGAATATAGATAGCTATGTAGTCATATTAGAAACTAGAGGATAGTTAAGTGTGATATGCTGCTGCTACTACCCTAGGATGACGTTTAGCGATATTACCGCTTAGGATTCTGTAGGACTAGATAGTCGATGTAGATGCGTTATCCGAACCATATTTGTTTCTAAACCAAAGAATCGTATGTATCTTTTAAATGTACATCTTGAGGGATGTTACGGATATTCAAATGATATCTTTACTTTAAAAACACCGTAACCCCTGTTTTCAAAACTACGATTCACTTCTTTAAAAATCTGATTGTATGGTTCGGGTGTGTTTGTTAGATTAGATATTTATACTTAGTAGAGATAACATGTTTATGTAAACTTGACATGATATGAGACAAAAATGCGATGAAGGAATACAAGACGAATTTGATGATATGATGAGATGATGATATGATATGATGGTATACGGATGCGAGTCGATCGAAATGATTTATACCCCGTCGGTCCCCTGATATGAGATTATTGCAGATGCGACCTGGGACATAGGTATATAGGGTTATATATATATATATATATATATATATATATATATATATATATATATATCGAATGTTGTGAATCATGGATGATAGGCCGTATGTGATATTAGGCCGTACCCTCATTTGTCGTATAGGATGATAGGATCCCTTTTAGTATAATGCAGCCGCACGATGATATTCCATGCGTGATGAGTTTGACTTGATGATTGATCCTTACCCTTGACTAGAGGTTGCCGTACGATGGATTATACCGTACGTTATGTTATTGGGCTAGATGTCGATTGATAGATTCACCGACTTGGACATATGATAGTTACGTATACCTTATAGCGTTTAGCTGATGATTTACCTTGTGCTGCATTCATGATATTATTATTGCACCGCATATACCTATGATAGTACACCTGCACCATTATCGATGATGCGTATGTTACACGTACACATATTTGCCGGCTCACATACTTCATCATCGATAATTGCCATGTCACTACACAGTAGGGTTGCTGCATCATGACATATACATTGATACACCCATACTTGTGCACATACACATTGTATATTTATGTTTGTGCACACATACATGGTACAATTATACTTGCGCATATACATATTGTACCTATATAGATAACCGGTTTTATTGTAAATTGGGAACCGCGTGCTATACTTTAAAAACTGGAATCATTTCAAAAGAGCGGTTTTCCCCTTAATTTGTCATATCACTATTCCATATTGCACGATACACGGATATGCTCACATTCCTTTTTACATGTCGCATACATCATGCTCTATTATTTTACGCATTAGATTTGATTTATGTGATTTCTGGATTTGGGAACCGGAGTACTATTTTAAGAAAATACGCACTGTTTAAAAACCCGGTTTCCCTTGATATGATATTTCAGTGCGTCCACCATGTGTTTTCTTGATGCTAGAGTGATATATGAGAGAGGGCTGACCCGGACTGACGGATGCCCGATATATGAGAGAGGGCTGACCCGGACTGACGGATGCCCGATATATGAGAGGGGGCTGACCCGGACTGACGGATGCCCGATAGATGAGGATTTACGTGCCGATGCTGGGCACTATTTTCATGATGTTTTCGAGTGTCGATGCTAGGCACTCAGGTTCCATGATTTTGATGTGTCGGGAGGGACACTGTTGATATATATATCCTCATACTTTCATGCATGCCCTTTTATGACATTTACGTGCATATAGACATCGATATTATGGTTGGACGGGATCCACCGGCATGCATACATACACTGATTACATGGGTGGACGAGATCCACACGCATATAGATATTGACTACCTTGTTGGCACATATACGACCCGGTCACCCTAGATATCATAGTATTACCTTTTGATATAGTTGACCTAGGAGTCGTTGTTTATTCGATTTCTACTTGTAGATATATTTCTATTCACGAGTTGGCAACTCACCCCCGTTGTGCCACAGTTCTTGCAGGTTGACCGCTTGGATCAGTAGCGGCTTCGCTGGCATACAGTTCCATTCGGGTGTTTTGCATTGGTAGGTGGGACATTTGTATCGTACCCACTCTTGTATTATATCTCATATTGTATCTAGTTAACTCCATCAATCAATCAAAAGTTGTAATTGTATAAGTGATGAGACTTAGTGAGACTTGTAGTTGCGAGATTTGTGCGTAGGTTTTATTTTCCCTTTGGGGTTATATCTTGCTCTTTTCACTGTCTTTTTGTGGTGAACTTCGCCGTTGGGCGTCGTATACTTATTTATACTGTATTGCGTGGTTGTGATCTGCCGTTTGGCAAAGAGCTAGCTCCCGCTTGGGATGCCTTTATTCTTGTTATGTATTGTGGTTTTAGATCAAAATATACAAAGGAGGTGCTGCCAAAATTTTTCAAATACGAAATATGTTTTCAAACTAGTAAGTTTCACTTGCATCATTCATGTTTCTTTTCTTTGCATTAAGAAAACTTGATTTCATATACCTTTATTTTAAAACCGCACCTCCTTTATTTTTCTAAAAGGTTTAGATTTCTGGGTTTCAGCTTACTTGAATTCCGTTACGCCTTTAGACGTTGCGTGATTCAAGTGCTAGTCATGAGCTAATATTTCGGGTCGTGACATTACGGTTCCTTGTCGTCTTCCGGCATTGCGAGCGTGACGACGGCTCCTGTAGAGTCGGGTGATGAGGCAACGGGAGGTGAGACTGTCCCAATGGAGGAGGAAGACGCCACCGTTGCATCAAGTAACGCCCTCGTTAAGGTTCTGGCCGGCGACTCTTCAGGTAAATCTTGGGTCACCGCCCTTCTTTTATTCTGCAATCTTTCCTAACAGGATTTATCTTGTTTCTAACGCAGGTGTGGCTAGTGCTGATACCACGTTACTCGAGGGAGCACCGTCAGTTACCGCTCTGACGGTGACCACTTCTTTTCCTTCTCTCGCACCGTCGCAAATAATGGAAGGTATGGATTTGTGATGCACCAGTCTTGTCTTGGCTACATAATTTATGTACTGACGTTGTACTATTTCGTCTTTACAGGAGTCCTTTTTGACCACCCGTACCAGGTGCTGCATCCCCACTTCTCCTTCCCGTCGGAGCTTGCTTCATCCAGTGGCGCTGGTGAGTATAGCTTTCAATTAATGCTTTTTCTTTTACTGATAATGAGATTATTTCTGATTCTTCTTTGCCCTGATTGCAGTGCTACAGATTGAAGGAGGAGATGTGAGATCAGTTACGCCTCCGATCCTCCCGGCTTTGCCACCTGCTGCAGCTGGTATAGTAAATTCCATTGTTCATGAATCTCTTATATTTCTAGATCCGTCATCTGATTGTGATTTGTTTTGCAGTTGTCTCTTCGACCCCGGTCCCTTTCAAGTCTCGCATTATGATGCCGGCAGACCCATTCTCCAGACGTCCATCCTTAAAGGGTGCTACGATGAGTCTGAGTATGCTGAGCGGATGCGTCGAGGAGCTTGACGCAGAAGCTCCTACATCTGCCGCAGATTTTGCTGCCGAAGTCAATCCGATGCTGGCGACGCTCGTAAATTTCCATAATGAAGGCGTCGTCGAGTCTTGGGTTAATCACTGCAGGGAGATCGAGGCCTGTCTGCATCAGCTTGAACTTATGCGTCCTGCCCCCGAGACCCAGGCTTTAAACTCCCAGCAGGCCGCATGGGTTGAGCAAAGTGTTTCGTTCCTTCTCCATTTCGAACAAGAGGCAACCCTTAAGTGAAAGGAACGTGAGGCGACTGCTGCTGAATCTGCCCAACTGCGGGCCGAGGTTGCGGCTAATACTGCCCAGCTGAACACCATTTTTGAAAACCTTCAACGATGTATCTCAGAAGGGCTAGTGTTGAGGAAGAATCTTGATCTTAACGAGTAGGTCGCGCAGAGTCAGGAGGCTGCCCAGCAGGAAGTTGATCAGACACTCTCGTCCTGTTTGCAGCAACAGGCCCAAGTTGAAGCAAAGCTGGCTGCGGCGGCTGATCATGAGAAGGCATTGAAAGAAGTGCGAGAACAGCTTGCGAATTTGTTGAAAACGCTTCCTTCTTAATGAAAATTTTGTATCATTTGTAATTGTGAATAAAATGTATTTGTTTCTTTTATTCTTTAACACGATGTATTTTGTACTCAATCGAATTCATAAATAAAAGATACACGTTCTTCGTAATGTCTTGTGTCATTTCTCTGCTTTCTTCTTTCTTGCTGTGTTGTTTATCATGTGATTTTAGCAAGTGCAGTCTAAGACTTTTCAACTTTATGAGCCGTGGGGGTCTCATAAAGAATTTTCTCCCTGCGGGTCGAAAGGATCCTATAGGTGTAATTTTTTCCTTAGGAATCGTGAGGATTCCTAAGTGCGTTTTCCCTTATAAGTCGTAAGGATCTTATAAGAGAATTTTCCCTCTTACGAGTCGAGAGGACCCGTAAGCGATTGTTTCCCTCCTTGTCGAGATTCGACTTTGGAGAGTGTGACCCGTGAATAGTATGCAAGAGTCCATTTCGGACCGACTTGCAGGGCCCTAGTGCTTAGGAAATAGGTTTTTTAACCCCCGCTGCCTAAGGCTTTACCTCACGAGTCGAGACGAATCGAGCATTTCTCGCATGAATATCCTAACGTCACAGTTAACCTCTGCTTTTTACGACAGAGGTCCTCTAGGGTCTGTGGTACTAGGGTTTTATCCATCGTACCGTCGCGTAGGCTGATGTATTCCTCGATAGGCAACCTTGCTGTTCGAGTAGCCTTGCGACTGTCGTGTCTCTGATCCCTTCGGGGGCTGGACAAGACGTCTTCAAGCAATCCTCCTGGGCAGTTTGACCGTCGGAAGAGCAAGCGTTAGGAATTTTGCCATGCCGCTTTTTACTTGAGCTTAGACTCATTTTGGAGAGCCCCGATGAGTCATAACCGCTACGCATTGGTGTGGGATGATCCCCGATAGTCTTTCAGGTTTTATATGAGTTGTCGTCAAGACCCTGAAGCTAGGAATTTGGCATTTGCTTCGTTTGCTGGCATTGCGTCTGTTGTATCGAGACGAATGTCGCGGTTGTCTCTAGGTTGCTGGTGAACCGTCGAGGTTTGGAACTAGGGATTTTGCCGTAGCTCCGTTGTTTGATTGTCACGTCTGAACCCTGCTGGAGGAAGAACGCTGGGGTAACATCTCGTCTGCTGTATCGAGACGAACGTCGAGGTGGTGACCACTCCGCGCTGGTGTGGGATGATCTCCGATTGTCTTTCAGGTTTTATATGAGTTGCCTTCGAGACCCTGAAGCTAGGAATTTGGCCTTTGCTTCGTTTGCTGGCATTGCGTCTGTTGTATCGAGACGAATGTCGCGGTGGAGCTTGGATTTTGCTATCACTCCGCTTTGTTTCGACCATAGGGTCTTTCGTTGACGCTGCATCTGCATCCTGCTGGACTATGAAGGAACGCCGTTGTTGACATTGTGTCTGCTGTAACGAGACGAATGCTGAGGTGGAGCTTGGATTTTGCCATCACTCCGCTTGGTGATGTTGCTTCCGAATCCTGCTGGAGGAAGAACGCTGTTGTTGGTCTTCTGAGATACAGATGTGACCGTCGAGACTTGGCTCTCTTTCTGATGGAGCCTGGGGAGGGAAGGTGTGCTTCCTTCTTGGTTTGTGCCCCTGGATTGTATACAGGGATTGATGTGATATCGCCTGTAGGGCATAAATTTCATTTTTCTTTATTTCTTTCCGCGATGCTTTATCATTTCAGCTTTTACATCGCGAAAGTCGCGATTGCCCAATCATTTCGGCTATTTTTCGCGATGCCCAATCATTTCTGCTATTTGTTTTATTTTTACTCGCTGCTTTTTATTGCGAGTTGCCCAATCATTTCGGCTATTTGTTTTATTTTTACTCGCTGCTTTTTATTGCGAGTTGCCCAATCATTTCGGCTATTTCGTTTTATTTTTACTCGCTGTTTTTTATTGCGAGTTGCCCAATCATTTCGGCTATTTCGTTTTATTTTTACTCGCTGTTTTTTATTGCGAGTTGCCCAATCATTTCGGCTATTTTGCATGCATATATTTTTACTTGCTGATTTTGTTTGCAAGTTGCCCCAACATTTCGGCTATTTTGCATGCATACATTTTTACTTGCTGATTTTGTTTGCAAGTTGCCCCATCATTTCGGCTATTTCGTATGCATGTGTGGCTTGCTAGATTTTCGCTGCAGGCTTGGAATTAGACACTGATTTCGGCATCAGCACCGCTGCAACTGGGATATTTCCAGGAGCGAATCATCATTTGTCTCTGTCGATGTCGAACAAAGGTGGCTTAGTAAACAGGGTTAGGATTCTGTCGACTAAGGCTTTTGATTTCATGAGCCGTAAGGGTCTCACAAAGGTATTTCTCCCTACAAGTCGTGAGGATCTCGTAAGTGTGTTTTCTCTTTAGGAATCGTGAGGACTCCTAAGTGTATGTTCTCTTATAAGTCGTAAGGATCTTACAAGAGTGTTTTATCCTTATAAGTAGAGAGGAGTTACAAGGGTTGTTCACCGTGCGAACATATCCCTGGTCACGGATGGGACTCGGTTAAGGAAATGTTTATTCACGCCCGTGGATTGTATACAAGGGTCAGCATTGAGCCGCTTATAGGTCAGTATCGGAGGTTATGGGGGTTGCTTAAGAACAGGTTCAGGTCTTTGTAGCTTAAGACTTTTGAATCTTATAAGCCGTGAGGGTCCCATAAGAAGGTTCTCCCTACGGGTCGAGAGGATCCCATAGGTGTAATTTTTCCTTAAGAATCGTGAGGATTTCTAAGTGTGTTGCTCCCTTGTGAGTCGTAAGGATCTCACGCAGGTGATTTCTCCTCACAAGGTCGAGAGGACCTTGTAAGTGTCTTTTTTTAACGAGGTTGAGCCCTTTCGGGTTTTCACAAACACCCACCGGTAGCCCTGCAGTTTTTACTCACGGGGCCCTTTCGGGTTTTCATCCGTGCCCATTTTGCTTATGGACATACCGTTTTCTCTTTTTTTTATTCTTTTTTTTGTATCGGCTTTGGGATGCCGCAATCCACCGTAGTTTATTGACACCTCGGTCAACAGCTAGTTTTAGGACATAGTGGTCCATTGTTAATTTAAAGATGTTTCGGTCCACTGTTAGTTTAAGGACATTTAGGTCCGCCGTTGCCGTATTTGAGGCGGATTTTTAGTTTACGGGTTTTTAGTTTACGGACTTTTTGGTCCATGGGGCTTTCTCTATGAATGAGCACGATGCCCCCGGCATATCCATCTTTTTCGGAGCATGCGGTTGTGACGGGCTCACCTTCCAGTTTTCGGACAGCGCGAACTTGCACTGTTGGTATCGGTCTTCAACCCAGTTTTTGAAGACATAGCAGTTTTCGATGGGATGGCCCAATACTCGGTGGTAAGAGCAGTAATTAGGATTGTTGACATCATTTAAGAAGAGCTGGTGTTTCGGCTCCGGTAAAGTGATAAGCCTGTTGCATACTGCCAGTTCGAACAGCATCCTTGTTTCATCCCGAGGAAATGAGTAAGAACGTTTCAACTTTTCATAGAGGGGTTGCCGCTTGTTGCTTTGGCGAACAACCGGTCTAGGGTCACTCGATTGTTGTTGAGCGTTGGCGACGAAGGCCGTTTTTCCCTTCCCTTTATCTTTTTTGTTCGATCCCTTGTTTGCGGGTCCAAGATTCTTTCTGGGTAGCATGCGATTGCACGGCTGAATGTTCTTGCGACTCCTCAACTCTTCGTTTCAGATATGGATTCCTTGAAGAGAGGGCTGAGGGCTACTTTTTTGTCGGAGTCGCTCTCGAAGGTGAGAACTCGCGATTCCCCGGGATCAACCGTATGACAATTGCCGGCAATTCTTTTACGCTCATCTGTCGCATTTTCCCGCTATCTACAAGCTTCACGCTTTGTCCTGTTGAAGTGTTGCCTGTGAGCGACATACCCTTGCCACCAACGCTTAAAGGAGTTGCAGTCTTCAGTAGGATGTGCGATCTTCTGATGATATAAGCAGAAGTTAGGATGTACGTCCGCTTTATCAAGATGTATACCACCAGGAGAATTTCCTCTGAAAGAGGGCAGCCTCATCCCCATCGATATGGCTTTGGCGAATCGTTTCCTTGTCTTGATCCTGCTTTCATTTGCGGCGGATATACTTTGATCTGGTGGGAGTGTTTCGACCCTTTTTTCCAGTCGCCGGCGTTTGGCCTTTTCAAATATGGTCATCTCACGCTCCCGATCGGCTTTACTTTTCAGATGAATTTCATTCAGGAAGGTGTCGATCATTTCGTCTGACGGCCATAGAAGTTCCGGTTCAGGACCTGCCCCCGGATTCTCTGCGTCAGGAGCTTCTTCACTGTCTATTGACGAGTGAGAGATCATATGGCAGCTTGCTACATAATCCTCAGGTTCATCCGACGAGTCCTTGTCATCATCTCCGTCCTCAAGGACGTGGCTGAGGAATTCTCGGAGTGTGACCGGGGTCCGCTCCTTCTGATTATATTCATCCAGCGCGTCAATAAGTTTTTGCAGATCTGTGCGCTTGTCCTCCAACTTCACGGGCTTTTGGGTCTTCTCCTTCTTCTCCGAAGACTTTGATGGCTGGGTGCGCGAGCTTTGGCTATCACCACCAATCTTTGGAATTGGGCGTGGCTTCAGCGTTCCTTTGACGATCTGGGGTTCCAGCGGATTCTTCTACTTGATCGCCGGACATGTCTGGAGATCATTCAGCATCCTTTTGGTTTTGGCCTAGAGGGCCACCTCCCATGGGGCTTCTTCAACAAAAGAGCACGTTGCCCCCGGTGTGTCCGTCATTTTAGGAGTGTGCGGTTGTGGTAGGTTTATTTTCCACTTCTCAGAAAGAGCAAACTTGCCTTGTAGGTATTGGTCCTCAATTCAGCCTTTGAAAACGAAGCAATCTTTGATTGGATGGCTTACTACTTGATGGTAAGGGCAATAATTAGGATTGTTGAGATCGCCTGGCTGCAACGGACGTTTTGGACCCGGCAGATTGACGAGTCTGTTGCGCACTGCCAGCTCGAACAGTCTCCTCATTTTATCTTGGGGAAACGAGTAAGGACGTCCCAGTCTCTCCTCAAGAGATGGGCGTGGACGCACGTTGTTTTGGCGAACAACCGGCTTTGAGTTGCTCGGCTGTTATTGAGTACTGGCGACGACGATCGCTTTCCCTTTTCTTTTCTCATTTCGAGAGTATGGCTTTGGAGGAGACGGTCTGTGACCCATCTGGTCCATTTGGGCCAGTTTGTTGATCAAGGCCTGGAAAATAGTTGGCTTGAAGAACATCATGAATTGCGAGATGGTCGCTTGCGGATCAAGAGTGCCCACGAACATGCCTACCGCAGGTGCTTCTTCGATGCGTTGTTCGCACTTCGACCATAAGTTTCGCCACCATATTGCATATTGAACCCATGTTTCACCTGGCCTTACCCTGGCGTTGATCAATGCGGTGATCGAGGTGCGCTCGCTGGCGCTTACAAATCTTTATGTAAAAAGCAGCTCCATCTCCATAAATGTTTTGATAGAGTCATTAGGCAGCTCCGAATACCATTCGAAGGCCGTTTCCGCTAAGCTGCCGACGAATTGGCGAAGCAACAGTTTATCATCACCTCCAGTATTGCCGCATAAGGCTCTGAATTGAGCGACATGCTGGTGCGGGTTTCCCGTCCCTTTATATACATGGAATTTAGGGATCATATATCCCGACGGGTAACTGATTTGGTCATACCAGCCCGGGTATGGTCGCCCAGTCTTCACGATTTGGCCAGCCGCTTCATTCGCCTGGTGAGCTCATATTTGCTGAGCTATATAGTCATCCAGTGCGGCCTTGGAAATGGTTTCCTCCTTGGCTGCTGAATGAGCCGGAGGAGGGTTCGTGTCTCCCTTCTGTCGTCTTCAATAATGATCGGAGGGTCTTCAGCTGGAGGTTCTGGCTGTAACATCATCCCGACCATGTCTTGGAAGAGAAGCGCCATTTGTTTTATATTGGCAGCTTGTTCTGCTGCCTCTCTGTCCTTCTTTTCGAGAACTCTGCGTAGGAAGTCAGCGTCAGTTTCCTGTTCGTGACGCTGTTCTGATGATGTTTCCGGGCTCTCTTTTGGCCCGGTGAGTGTGGCCATCGCAGTCATCATCTCTTGAAGCTTCTGCTGTTGCTCCTGGGCTTTTGTCACGGATCGGGTGAGCGGTCGGTGACCCGTCGAAGCGCGGCTGTCCTCTTTCCCGGATGCCATATAGACAGTGTGCACCACCATGCTCCCAGACTTGGGGCGTTTAGATTCAGTGCCTTTGACATTTTTCGCAGGCATGGGGATTTTCTCCGGCCTTCTCCTCTTATGAGCGGTCGAAGTTGAGGGGGCTGTTGCAGTGGGCACCCAAGTGGTTGTTGTCTTCTGGGGCTTAACAGGATGGTTCTCTTCCTGTAAGACCGTCAGCTTCTTCTGCCGGCAGGGATAGTCTTGATCAATCACCGACTCTCGGACTTGTCGCCATATTTTGTAAACTTTAGAAGACAGTCGTTGAGGGGACTGTTCCGGCTTCATTTCTGTGACAGTCTCCACCGGCGGCAGAGATCTTTTTAGTACGGCAGTATGTGAATTCCTGCGCACCTTGTTCAGCAGCTCAAAGCTGTTTCCGATTGGAACAGCAGCATTAACTTCCACCGTTGTAGCTGGTGGAGTTAGTCCAGAGTGGGAGTTGCCCCCGGCCTTCCTTACTCGGCGCCAGTGGCGACGTCGAACGTGTCGAGCTGTTGGGGTTAGTTCGGCGATGGGGATGGCTTTGTCTTGCCCCCTGTCCAGATGAGGCGCCGCTGGTGCCAGCCTTTTGAAGACTGACGTCTGTTGAGTAGCAGTATCCAATCTGTCAAAGACAGACCTTTGAGCAGGAACGGGAGTCGGGATAGTCAATCTTGTAAAGACCGACTCTTTGGCAGGAGAAGCCGCCTTGACGAATTCAGGAGCAGAGATGGCTATCTTCTTTGGGATGGCCACTTCAGGTGTCATGGGTTTCTTGGCAGGTCCATCGGAGTTCAGGCTCAGTCTGGTGAAGACCGAGGAGTTGGAGCTGGACGACCCGTTGAGAGGGGCCGTGGTAGTAGCAAGTCGATCAAAGACCGACTTCTTGGGAGCTTCTGGTGTTGGTACAGGAACAGTGAAGCTCGTTGGCGGGAGCATGGTCCCGAAAAACAATCCAGTGGTGGCCTGAGTCACCTGTTCCACCGGCATAGCAAAGATAGAGGCCGCTTGGGGCCCATAAGTCACTCCTCCGGACGGGACGGAGCGAGAGTTGCAGTTGCAGTTAGTGCAGTTTGAAGCCATTGATCTTCTGTTTTCTGCACGGAGCAAGACACCAAATCTTAGTACCTCGAATCCACAGGCAACCATAGCAAACCGCGATTCGTTCGCGAATCACGACACACGAAGTGTGGAGTGGAAAGAGGAAAAGGTCCCACCGGGCGTGCCAGAATCTGTTTCCCTCCGAAAGACGCGGCGGAGACACGACCGCGTAGGCCCGTCTTGCCTGAAATTCGGGGCAGATGCTAATTGGTGCTATCCGTCTACCTCTCCGAAGATGCCAAGTTGATTTATGGCACCATGTATCGAAGGTTTAAACGGATGCGACCGATGTAGCAGACTTCATCAGATTCCCCCTCATCTGAGAGGTTTTTGATTGTGGGGACGCTCTTCTCTGCAGGCGCAAGCCCCTGCAGTTAATTACGCTACCGCATCGCGGTAACAACTTTCTCCTCCTCCAGATGGTCACTTCGTGTCGTGGGTGTTTGTTTTGTTTGTGGTTTCCCATGGATTGTATATGGAGACTAATTTATGTTGTCGCCCGTAGGACGTGGATTAGTCCAAATCCGTATTTTCTTAGATTTGGGTTTGGGGTTGGTTTAAGGATACGTTAGTCTTATTTGAGACTAAGATCAACTTAAACGTTTGTTAAGAACACATTAGTCTAATTTAAGACTAAGATTGACTTAACGGGATCGTTTAGATCCAACAAGAGAGCATTTGGACTCTTTTGTTTAGTTTAGAGACATTGCGGTCGATTACCAGTTTAAGGACATGGTGGTCCATCATAGTCCGTGGAATGTATGGCCGTCGGGACCCGTCACCTCTCTGAAGACGTTGAAAGATTACAACGACAAATATCAGAGGAGTTCAGAGATGTACCCTTGAACCAATGTTGGTTGGGAGATCTATAGTCCAATTTAGGACTAAAGTCTGTTTGAAGGTTTATGAGCATATGGGCTCAGTTGAACATTTTATTGTTCTGGCTGTTGAGCTTTTATTTGGGCTCAGCCCTTTTATTAATGCATAGCATTGGGCTCTGTAATTAAATGCATAGCATTTATATTTGGCCTGTTAGGCATTTACTTGGGCTCTGCCCTTTTAAATAATGCATAGCATTTATAGTGGTCTGATAGTGCGCCACGTGGCTTGTCAGGCGCTTTGCGCCAATTAAACAGCACAAGGCGCTAGCGCATGTGGAGGTGACACGTGTCACGCTCTGCTAAGCGTAAGTCTGTTAGCGCAGTGCGCTGCGCCAGTGCGCTGCACTAGTGCGCTGCTGACACATGACGCGCCCTGGTGCTATGCGCCAATCCAAGGGCGCAGTGCGCTATAATTAGAAGCGCAAAGTGCAGATCATTCTGTGGCTGACACGTGGCGCGTTTTGGCGCAGTGCGCCAATCTAATAAGCGCAAAGGCGCATTTCAAGAGTGCAAGACACTGTACAATAGCGCAGAGCGTATCTTGATCCAATTAAGATCAAAGAAACAGGTTCTTTGTTTTCTCAAAAGAGGTTCTACCTCAAGATTCAAGAACCAATGGTTCATCAAAAGGCTGTGCCTTTATATAGATCAAAAGATCTAAGAATGAAGTAAATTAGTTCTTTTTAATCTTTTATAATTAGATCTTTTTGATCTTTTTTCTTTTTATTGAAGATCTTGATCTTGTTCTTAGATCTTTGATCTTTTTAGAAGAGAATTCTTCTTTTTTAATGAGATATTTTTATCTCTGTTCTTCAAGAATCAAATTCTTTACCTTCAAAGATGAAGAAGATGATTTTCTTTCTTCAAAGGCTTGCCTTTCAAATTTTTTCAGAGGGTTCTCTCTTTTCTGTATCTCTCTGAGACTTGGAGTCTAGTGGCTTTTATATATGGCCAATTGATTTGTTAAGTTAGTTACAGAGATCTTTCTCTGATTGATCTGGGATATTTCCCCACCATTGGATCTTTGATCCTAAGGCCTCTGCTTTACAGAAGATAATCTTCTTATTTTAATAAGATTGGAAAGATCTTTCTGAATTTTAATTCTGATTAATTAATAATTTATTATTTAAATTCTGGTGCTGGCGCAATTGGCGCTTGCGCACCTGCGCTTGCGCAGCGCAGAGCGCCTGCGCTTGACACGCGTCACGCAGCGCAGAGCGCAGCACAACTGCGCTAGCGCGCCTGCGCTTGACACGCGATGCGCAGCGCAGAGCGCAAGAGATCTGAAGCGTTGTTTCATTTTAAAATTTGAATTTTGAAACAAAGCCTTGCTCTGATTGGGGGTGCGCTATCTTGGGCGCAGCGTTCCTTGCGCTGGCGTGTCTGCTTTTGACACGTGGCCCTCTGCGCGCAGTACAAGGGATCTGAAGCGTTGCTTCAATTTTTGAATTTTGAAATTCAAACAGAGCTTTGCTCTGATTGGGGGAAACAACAACTTCCGTGCCATTTTCAAAAATTTGCCGTTTTAAGGAACCCTAAACTAGAATCGATAACTAGAAAATCATACGAAACACAAAGTAAACTACTTTACATCTAAGTGTTTGTGGAATACAAACTTTGTAGACCGGTCCTTCGCTTCTAAAGCTCCGAGTTGAAGTCCCTCCGCTGCGATCCAAGTCTCGGACTCTTGCATGGCTTCTTCAAGGTGAAAAGAACGATCTTGCTTGAAGTCTTCGAGGCCGAAGATGATCTACGTCGAGGAGACACTAACTCAAGCTACTACTTCACTAATTGAGAGATTAGTGAAGCTAACACCCTATACTAAAGTACTAATCTAGTAGAGAATGATGAAATAGGAAGTGGGCTCACTTTAGAATTTTTTTCTTACAATATTTTTTCACTTTAATCAAACCCTAGAGAGCTCTTTTGGTTTGAGGAAGAAGATGAAGAAAAGAGATGAGAATGAACTAAGTGAGAGAATAAACTATGGCTGAGTGTGTATCATATACTAACTCATGTAAAGACATAACCATGGCTAATTATAATGGTTATGTTAATAAATATCTTAAGTAAAACAAAACTAGTGGACTTAGTCAATGCATCCATAAGCTTCATGAAGCTTCATGCACTTTGCTAATAATCCATTAATTTTGGAATTACTTTAAATATTAAAACCTAACATTACAATTAGTATGTGTTAGTGTATATGCCCTAGAGGCCATTACTGTATCATACTAGTTTGTATATTACTTAATGGAAGCTTGGGATATTCACCTTGTATATACAATCTTGCTCAAAATAGTAGTATGCTACTTGGTTTGTTTCTACTTCAATGTGTACATGTGTTTATTTTAGTATATCACCTATGCACATTAGTGGAGCCCTTAGGATCTTTGCTTGATTACCAGCGTTGTGATGGCAGTCACACTAGTGGGGGCTGGGTAATCTATAAGCACATCCTTATACAGGTCCCTAGTCGCAGGACTATTGAGACAAGGCATCGATACTCCGGAGTAGACTAGCGCATGCGCTTCTCATCCCAGAGTGGGAGATGGTCTGTCCCACAGCCATCAGTACGTCGTACTGGAGATAGTATGCGGGTGCTCGTTGGGTTACGAGTACACTGGGCAGGACTCGTCGGGAACTGACCGGTTGGTATTATACCTATCGTCAGTTATCAGTTCCCAGGTGACATGAGTACAGCTTAGTCCGCTGACTTGACACTATCACTTAGTCTCGAGTGTGTTCCCACTGTACTTTGATTACTACCCTAACACGGCTCAAAGGAGTCGTGCAAACAGGTAGTAGTTGGGTGCAGTCCCGAAGCACTTGGAGGCAGTGACGGTTAGACAGGATTCGTCTCTCCCGGTATTGGGGGTTGACATCGCGCTGTGTCTAGGAGAGCCATTACACGAGTAGTCCCTGGCCAGGGCAAGCGGGATATACTGGTAGGCTTCCAGTGTTATCTCAGGGTGTATTAGGCTTCACTCCGACACGACTTGTACTGCTATTAGGGGACTGACGTTTACCGCCCCCCTAGGCCCGCCATGCAATGTATCAGACGAACAGACCGGACTGTACGGAGATTGTCACATTCAGGCTCAGTAGGAGTTCAGATGGGTTTCACCTCGTCAGTCTTCTTGTCGGCATCTACCTGGGGACCGTTACGCACAGCTAGTGCCGCTTGCGGTCTGTGGTTAAACCCACTGCCAGCGTAGTGTCGAGTCTTTAGAGTCCCACACAGAAAGCTATTCGCCTTTAGGCAAAAGAGTAGAGATCGCATGGTTTTGCGACAGGTCGCATGGTTTTGCGACAGGGTTCAGTCACATCCGTGCACTTGTGCACGTTTAGTGTCTGGACAGTTTACACTAGCGGGCTTTGGTTTGAGCCAGATCCTAGTGTACGTATTGGGATTGGTTTTATCCAGTATGTATTCGTGTTCCTCGGAACGCGGATGCGGGTGTGTATGCACAGTTGGCGGAGAGACAGAGGCAGAGGATTCTCATCAGGGTTGTTGACCGTTGACTGTTGACTATTGACTTTTTGCTTAACCCTAATGAGAATATGATATATGATTAACAATAATATTAATTAAGTATTGTGGTGACATGGTTGTTGAGGGGTTGACTTTGTTGACTTTATGACCGGTTGACTAGGTTGGACTAGTTGACCATCATGATGACAATAGCTATCATTTCATGGCAAAGACTTTTCACTTGCTTGTTCTCTTGTGCAATATGAGTGCATGAAATGATATAGCCATTTTGACTTGAACCATTTTACACAATACTTGATTACTATTTTTGTGATGATGGTTTTGGATTATGAGAGCCTAGTGAGAAAATTCTTTCTCATTCTATCATTTTTCATTCTCTCTCTTGTTCTTGAGCTCTCATCTTCTTCCTCTTACTCTCCCTCTCTTTAGTCTATGGTTCACTTGTCTCATGTGTTGAGAACCAAGAACCATAGAGAAAATCCCAACACACTCTTCTCTACTCACTCTAGTTCATAAGGTTTAGTAAACCAAGTGAACTAGTTTCTTCAAAGACCGAAGAAGAAGCCAAAGGTAGAAGCTTTCAGGTAGATCGATCTTCGGCGCAAGGAGACGACGAGGTGAAGCCGATCCGGACAACCATCGAGGCTTGAAGACGAAGGAGTTCAAGAAAGAAAGGTATAACCCCCTAACCGAGTAGTTAACAACTCCTAGTTAGGTTGTTAGTTAGATGTTTAACCAAGATCCGGTTTTGAGTCCATGTTACCGCCTCTAGAAAATTGTTTTTCACCAAATTCCGCATGCCCGAAAGTACCGGGAGAGGTAGCATGGACTTACAGTGGTATCAGAGCCTAGTTAAACACTACCTAACATGTTTGCATAGTAATTAGAAATTCGATCGGAGAAAAAGTCGCGAAATACACCCGGATTTCAAACTTTCTGTCGATTTTCAAAGTGCTGCAAAAATTCTTTGAGATATACCAAAAATCGACTCAGGGTTTTTAGAAGAAACTGCAAAAATTCGACCCACTGAATCGATCAACGCGCCGCGTTTCCGCGGCGGGAGCTTGCTCCCGCCGCGGAACCGCGGCCGAGTTGACTCGGTCGTGGGGTTTTATTTTTGTAGTTTGTTCATAGGGGTATTTTGGGATTTTTGGAATATGTATTTTCTGCCCAGATTTTTCAGAACGAAAATTTTGTGTTTGGGGCCTAAAAATCCGTATTTTTGATCGAACTTCTAAAAGACTTAAGCTGACGGGTTTTTCTGTTATGTGATATTTGTATTGAACGTCTGCTAATCGCTATATGTCGATTAGTGGGGGTTATACAAATCTGTGATCTGTAATGTTATTGGAATGTGTATATGAATTCATTGGATTGTCGCGGGTGAATAGCCGGGGGTTGTGAGACGAGAATTTTCTTTTCTTTCAATTCATGTAAATTTGTAAATTGATGTAATAATTATTTGTATGGCCGCACAACCGGATCGGGGTTGTAGCCGTCATTGTATAATTTCTTTTTACTGTTTTTGCTCCTAGGATAGACCCATGGAGGGGGTGCACAAACTACCGGGTATGCCGAAGTGCCGAGTGGCCTACTCACGGAGATGAGGGAGGTTGCTTCGCTTCGGGTACTTGGCGGGTAGTTTTCCGCACCCGTAGGGGTCTTGGGTGGGGTATTGGCTATTCACCGCGACCGTGTAATCTGCTTTTCGTTACAGGCTCGTACGAATTGCGGGTTCCTAGTATATCCAATGTGTTCATCTGTGATCTGAAATGGCTATCATTGCAATATATCTATATATGATATTATTTAGGCGTTGCTTATGTTTTACAGCCGCGCTAGCCCAGCCCCCGCTCTGTCGTTAGTTAAGTAACCTAACGGGTAATGACGGGGCCCCGTGGCGAATGTGAATGGCATAAGCGTACGTCATATTTTGGTTGTTTTCTGCAATGGTAGGATTAAATGATGGGATGCATTAAAAGAACTAATGCAAGAATATCACGCATTAAAAGAACTAATGTAAGAAAATAAACCAAGTAAAAGTCGTTGGAACACTTTCGAAAAACCACTCGGTTCTTTTCAAAAACAACTTTTAAATGCGGAGCTTGAGCCACTCCTTTTAAAAGCTATCTCGTTCCATCGATTATATCAAGTTCACTACGTTCACGGTTTAGCCAAAACCATTCGTAGCCCTCCATCATTTTAGTTAAATATTCGGTAGTATTCAAGCTATGTATTTTGACCTCACGCCAAGGCATAGTGATTGATAGCTGCCGGATATTTATCTGTTGCATAGATAAAATGCGTTGGTTTGGGACAGCCGTACTGCCATTTTGGCCTACGTCAAGGGTAGGTACGGGTGGGTTCAAATTAACCTGGATAATGATAGGAAGAACTTGACATGTGACTTATGACATTTTGACCTCACGCCAAGGTCATAAGAGCATGGGGCAAAAATCCACATCGGGAGTTTCAAAAGAACTGAAACTTGCTAGTGTTGCATACCATTTGGAGTGTGATGATTCTGGTAGGATTCCTTCAGTTTTGTCACGCGATGATATTTGGATCCCGATCCTACTGTGAGTATATGCTACTCCTCGGGAAATTTCTCACTTAACGATCAATGCTATAAACCAAGTAGGTGTCTAGAAAGGTGTTAGCGGGGTTACGCCCCTAGGGAAAAGAGGTTATTGAATTAAGGAACTTCACGAAAGCGTTGGAAAACCTCCCTCGAAGTACCGACACTAGCCTGGCTGAACGGTTAAGCAAGTATTGTACGGTGAGATTGATCCTGACTAATTCTTCCTTTTTGGTTTGAGGAGGGATTCGAGAAACAGTGGGAGCCATCCTGTTTAGACAAACTAAAAACCATTCTAAACTTGCAAGAGCATCATGCTGAGTGTTTCTTCTCTCTCCTAATTGCAGCGACCAATCAACATGACTGGACTTAAGTTACTTCTAGATAAAAACATACTGACAAGGCCAAACTACAAAGATTGGCTCAGGAATGTCAAGATGGTAATCACTTACGACAAGCTGGGGTATCTTCTTACCACCAAAGCTCCCCCTGTCTCAGGTCCCAAAACCAGCATTGCGGATAAGGAAATCCGTAAGACCTGGGAACTAGATTGTGCGAAGGCCAAATGCCTCGTGCTTGCCTCTATGGACAACGAACATCAGAGGAGAAACGAGAATATGGACCTCGAATCCATATTTCTCCATACAAAAGAACTGTATGGAGAGCAGTCTCGTATCGCAAGATACGAAGTGTCGAAGAAGTTATTTTCGGCAAGGTTGGCCGTCAGATCATCGGTAGCGGAACACGTGCTTAAGATGATTGGCTACATAGAAGAGCTCGCGGACCTTGGGACCACGTTGGAGAATGAGCTCTATACGGACTTGATTCTCCAGTCCCTTCCTTCCACTTACGCCCAGTTTATCCTGAACTTCAACTGACAAGAAAAAGAAGTTGAACTTTCAGAACTGCTCAACATGCTGAGGAGCGCAGAGGGCACCCTACAGAAAAGTAGGAAAACATCCACTTTGTTTGTAGGAGGATCTTCCTCTTCTAGGTCCAAGGCGAAAGCCAAGGGAAAGAAGAAGAAAGCCCCCGCCAAACCAAGGGGCGGTGTTAGTAAAGTGGATACGAAGGGAAAGGCAAAAGCAACAAAGAAAGTGGGGAAGCTTGGGGATAAGGAAGAATGCTTCTATTGTCATAAGAAGGGACACTGGAAAAAAGATTGCAGGGCTTGGAAAGCCAGAACACAGGATCTGAAGCAGGTTGCGGCTTCAGCTTCAGGTGTGTATGTTATTGAAAACTGTCTTCCAATAAACTCTACTTCCTGGGTATTGGATACCGGATCAGGATCTCATATCTGTAATTCTTTGCAGGCGTTGAGAAACCGTAGGGTTTTGAAGGCAGGTGACATGACCCTCAAAGTTGCAAACGGAGCTAGCATGGATGCTAAGGCCGTGGGGGACTATCACCTTGGAATGTCAGATGGACATGTTTTGGTTTTGCGTAATTGCTTTTTTGTACCCAACACAACTTGTAATATCATTTCTGTATCTTTGGTTTCTAAAGAAGGTTATGAATTTGCGTTTGTAAGCAATGTTGTAAACATTCACCTTAATCAAGTTCTGATTGGGTCAGGTACATTGAGCAATGGTATATACGTATTAAACCAACCACAGATTTTCAATGTCCAGAATACACAAAAGAAAGTCTCCGGAAATAAATCAGACTTTCTTGTGGCATTGTAGACTAGGTCACATCAATGAGAGAAGGTTGACGAAGTTGCATACAGAAGGATATTTGAATCCATTCGAATATCAATCGTATGCCACTTGTCAATCCTGTCTCAAAGGAAAGATGACAAAGACTCCGTTCACTGGACACGGAGTAAGAGCGAGCGAGCTCTTGGGACTCGTAGACAGCGACGTGTGCGGTCCAATGTCTACACATGCGCGAAGCGGTTTTTCTTACTTCATTACTTTTACGGATGACTTTTCAAGATTTGGACATGTCTTCTTAATGAAACATAAGTCCGAAGCCTTTGGAAAATTCCAAGAATATAAGAATGAGGTAGAAAAACAAACCGGCAAAAGTATCAAGATCCTAAGATCGGATCGAGGTGGTGAATACTTGAGTGCCGAATTCCTGAACTATTTAAAAGAGAACGGAATTCTCTCTCAGCTTACTCCTCCATACACTCCGCAATATAACGGTGTATCGGAGAGACGGAACCGAACCCTATTGGATATGGTACGGTCCATGATGAGTAACGCTGAGTTACCGCGATCATTCTGGGGGTATGCGCTAGAATCAGCCGCATACCTTTTGAACCGAGTTCCCACTAAGACTGTGCCTACCACACCATATGAGTTATGGAGTGGGAAGAAACCCTATCTTCAATATCTGAAGATCTGGGGATGTCCAGCTTTTGTCAAAAAGCAGCATGCGAACAAACTCGAGGCACGCTCAGTACTGTGCAAGTTTGTGGGATACCCAAAGAACACCAGGGGGTATCTTTTCTACCACGCAGAGGAACAAAAAGTCCTTGTTTCTCGTAATGCCCACTTTCTAGAACACCAGTTCTTGGAAAAGGAAATTAGTGGGAGCGCAGTAGAACTGGATGAAATTCCAGAACCACAGACTATTACTGAAAGCTTAGTGGAACCAGAGGGTTCAAAAGAACAGGACATTCCTACGCCACTCCGCAGGAGTAGTAGGCAGTCTCATCCGCCCGAGAGATACTACGGTTTTCTCATAGACGGGGATAGAGAGGATTGCATCATAGATTATGATGAGCCTACTAGCTTCCAGCAGGCCGTTCAGAGCGTTGACTCGGTAAAATGGTTGGATGCAATGCGGACCGAAATGGAGTCCATGTACACCAACAAAGTATGGACGTTGGACATTGCTCCAGACGGGGTAAAACCCGTACGATGCAAGTGGATCTTCAAAAGGAAGATTGGTGTAGATGGACAGGTTGAGACCTATAAAGCTAGACTTGTTGCAAAGGGTTTCCGTCAAAGACCTGGCTTGGACTATGACGAAACCTTTTCTCCAGTGGCTATGCTGAAATCCATTCGGATCCTTCTTGCCATTGCTGCCTTCCACGATTATGAGATCTGGAAAATGGACGTAAAGACCGCTTTTCTAAATGGAAATTTAGAGGAGTGTGTCTATATGGACCAACCAGAGGGTTTCATTCAGAGTGGGAGCAGCGGAAAGGTGTGCAAGTTGCTTAAGTCCATCTATGGACTAAAGCAGGCATCGCGGAGTTGGAACATCTGTTTTGATGAGACGGTCAAGGAATTTGGCTTTATCAAAAATCCAGATGAACCATGCATCTATAGTAGATTTGTAGCGAGAACTGTAGTATTCCTCGTTTTATACGTGGATGACATTCTCTTAATTGGAAATGACATTCCCATGCTACAATCTGTCAAGGGGTTCTTGTCACACAGGTTCTCCATGAAAGACCTGGGTGATGCCTCATACATCATGGGGATCCGGATCCATCGTGATAGATCCAAGAGGTTATTAGGACTTTCACAGTCCAGGTACATCGACACCATACTGAAGAGATTCAGTATGGAAGATTCCAAGCGCGGTAACCTACCGGCTTGTCACGGGATCACCCTCTCTAAAGAGATGTCTCCCAAGACTGATTTGGAGAGGGATCGCATGTCTATTATACCCTACGCTTCTGCGGTAGGCTCTATAATGTATGCGATGTTGTATACCAGACCGGATGTAGCTTATGCACTGAGTGTGGTAAGCCGGTATCAGTCAAACCCTGGGGAGAAACACTGGATAGCGGTAAAGAACATTCTCAAGTACCTGAGAAGGACTAAGGAGATGTTCTTGGTGTATGGCGGAAAAGACCTCCAGATCGAGGCCTTTGCTGACTCCAGCTTCCAGAGTGACAAGGATGATTCCAAGTCCATGTCGGGTTTTGTCTTTACCCTCAATGGAGGGGCGGTGTGTTGGAAGAGTTCCAAACAGGAAACCGTTGCAGACTCGACAATGGAAGCGGAATACATCGCTGCATCTGATGCCGCAAAAGAAGCTGTCTGGATGAGGAAGTTCTTGAAAGAACTTCAGGTGGTTCCGTCCATTGTTGATCCAATACCTCTGTATTGCGACAACAACGGGGCTATAGCTTTAGCGAAGGAACCCAGGTCCCATCAGAGATCCAGACACATCTTGAGGCGGTATCACCTGATCAGGGAGATCGTGGATCGCCAGGAGATCGAGGTTCGGAGGGTTGCTTCAGAAGATAACACTACAGATCCATTCACCAAGGCCTTGCCCCAGACTCAGTTAGAGCGGCTGATCGAGATGATAGGTCTTCGATACGCCAGTACATTGCCTTAGTGCAAGTAGGAGATTGTTAGTGTATATGCCCTAGAGGCCATTACTGTATCATACTAGTTTGTATATTACTTAATGGAAGCTTGGGATATTCACCTTGTATATACAATCTTGCTCAAAATAGTAGTATGCTACTTGGTTTGTTTCTACTTCAATGTGTACATGTGTTTATTTTAGTATATCACCTATGCACATTAGTGGAGCCCTTAGGATCTTTGCTTGATTACCAGCGTTGTGATGGCAGTCACACTAGTGGGGGCTGGGTAATCTATAAGCACATCCTTATGCAGGTCCCTAGTCGCAGGACTATCGAGACAGGGCATCGATACTCCGGAGTAGACTAGCGCATGCGCTTCTCATCCCAGAGTGGGAGATGGTCTGTCCCACAGCCATCGGTACGTCGTACTGGAGATAGTATGCGGGTGCTCGTTGGGTTACGAGTACACTGGACAGGACTCGTCGGGAACTGACCGGTTGGTATTATACCTATCGTCAGTTATTAGTTCCCAGGTGACATGAGTACAGCTTAGTCCGCTGACTTGACACTATCACTTCGCCTCGAGTGTGTTCCCACTGTACTTTGATTACTACCCTACCACGGCTCAAAGGAGTCGTGCAAACAGGTAGTAGTTGGATGCAGTCCCGAAGCACTTGGAGGCAGTGACGGTTAGACAGGATTCGTCTCTCCCGGTATTGGGGGTTGACATCGCGCTGTGTCTAGGAGAGCCATTATACGAGTAGTCCCTGGCCAGGGCAAGCGGGATATACTGGTAGGCTTCCAGTGTTATCTCAGGGTGTATTGGGCTTCACTCCGACACGACTTGTACCGCTATTAGGGGACTGACGTTTACCGCCCCCCTAGGCCCGCCATGCGATGTATCAGACGAACAGACCGGACTGTACGGAGATTGTCACATTCAGGCTCAGTAGGAGTTCAGATGGGTTTCACCTCGTCAGTCTTCTTGTCGGCATCTACCTGGGGACCGTTACGCACAGCTAGTGCCGCTTGCGGTCTGTGGTTAAACCACTGCCAGCGTAGTTTCGAGTCTTTAGAGTCCCACACAGAAAGCTATTCGCCTTTAGGCAAAAGAGTAGAGGTCGCATGGTTTTGCGACAGGTCGCATGGTTTTGCGACAGGGTTCAGTCACATCCGTGCACTTGTGCAGTTTAGTGTCTGGACAGTTTACACTAGCGGGCTTTTTGGTTTAAGCCAGATCCTAGTGTACGTATTGTGATTGGTTTTATCCAGTATGTATTCGTGTTTCTCAGAACGCGGATGCGGGTGTGTATGCACAGTTGGCGGAGAGACGGAGGCAAAGGATTCTCATTAGGGTTGTTGACCGTTGACTGTTGACTATTGACTTTTTGCTCAACCCTAATGAGAATATGATATATGATTAACAATAATATTAATTAATTATTGTGGTGACATGGTTGTTGAGGGGTTGACTTTGTTGACTTGTTGACTTTGTTGACCGGTTGACTAAGTTGGACTAGTTGACCATCATGATGACAATGGCTATCATTTCATGGCAAAGACTTTTCACTTGCTTGTTCTCTTGTGCAATATGAGTGCATGAAATGATATAGCCATTTTGACTTGAACCATTTTACACAATACTTAGTTTTGGATTATGAGAGCCTAGTGAGAAAAGTCTTTCTCATTCTATCATTTTTCATTCTCTCTCTTGTTCTTGAGCTCTCATCTTCTTCCTCTTACTCTCCCTCTCTTTAGTCTATGGTTCACTTGTCTCATGTGTTGAGAACCAAGAACCATAGAGAAAATCCCAACACACTCTTCTCTACTCACTCTAGTTCATAAGGTTTAGCAAACCAAGTGAACTAGTTTCTTCAAAGACCGAAGAAGAAGCCAAAGGTAGAAGCTTTCAGGTGGATCGATCTTCGGCGCAAGGAGACGACGGGGTGAAGCCGATCCGGACAACCATCGAGGCTTGAAGATGAAGGAGTTCAAGAAAGAAAGGTATAACCCCCTAACCGAGTAGTTAACAACTCCTAATTAGGTTGTTAGTTAGATGTTTAACCAAGATCCGGTTTTGAGTCCATGTTACCGCCTCTGGAAAATTGTTTTTCACCAAATTTCGCATGCCCGAAAGTACCGGGAGAGGTAGCATGGACTTACAGTATGGTATAAGTCTCATACACCCATGTAGTGTGTATCAACAACCATGATACAAAAATGAACACAATTAATATATATCGCATATATAATAAATGTGCAAATGTGAGAATAACTAAATGCTTAAGTGAGCCAATATTAGTTAATGTAAATTAGTATATCAAATATACAATTATACACTAAATTATCAAATCAACACTTGATTTAATAATCCGGCTATATCATATATAACCGACTAATATTAAACGTACCATCTTATCGAATCAACACTTGATTCGATAACCCGACTATATCACATATAACCGACCGATACAAAAGTTGTGAGAATAAAATACGGTATCGCATACACGCATTATTCTTGGTCCTGCACATATCGCATATGTGCTCCTATTTCGTTTTGCCTCAGCCAGTAAAACCTCTATGTAGGACTCTAAAGACTCGTCAATACGCCGGCTGTAGGCGATGATTACATCAACCACCCACAAGCCGTCAGCGGTACTATCTGAACGTAACGACTACCCAGGTATTGAGCGATCAGAAGATCGGCAAGCAAGCCCGCTCCAACTCCTGCAAAAGCCTGACAGTAACACTACCGTACAGTCCGGTCTCTTCGTCAGATATGTCGCATATCCAGTTTAGGGGTGGTAAATGTCAGACCCCAATAACCGATAACTCATGCCGATATGAGGCTCATAACGGGTCGAGAAACTACTGATAACACTTACCAGTAAATCTCTAAATCAGCCCTGGCCAGGGACTTCCCTGTTATGGCCAATCGAGCACAGCGCAACATCAACCCCCAATACCGGGAGAGACGAAACCCCTCCTATCGCTCATTGCCTCCATGTGACTCAGGACTGTACCCAAAAACCACCGTTTTGCATGTCCTCTTGAACGTGGTAAGGTGGAAATCAAAGCACAGTGGGAATCACACAAGACTCTATAACGATCTCGGGTCAACAGACTAACCTGTACCAGTGTCACCAGAGAACTGCTATCTGACGTGATGTATAATACCATCTAGGAGTTCTCGGCGAGTCCGTCCAGTATACCCAGTCTCTACTGAGCACCTGTATACCATCTCTGATGTCAAACACCAATGGATATGGGATCATCCATCGCCCATCTCATGGGTCGAGAAGCGTATACGCTAGTCTACTCTGGTATATCGATGCCCCGTCTCGATACACCCACGACTAAGAACACTAAAGGATGAACTTATGGACTACCATGGCCCCACTAGTATGATCTGCATCACAATCCTGGTAGTCAAGTACACATCCTAAGGGCTTTACCAACATGTAACCATAAGACAATAAGAGACAAGTATACATGTTAAGATAAAGAGCAACCAGATAGCATACTATCATGTCGAGCAAGAAAGTCCTCTCCATATATGTCCAAGCATCCAATATAATATACATCATATGTACAATAATGGCCTCTAGGGCATACATACAACTAACAATCTCCCACTTGCACTAGGGCCAGCTGTTGCAGTATCTCATACCCAGCATCCCGAAGAGTCTCTCGAACTGTATCTGGGGAATAGCCTTCGTGAGTAGATCCGCTATGTTGTTCTTCATGTCAACTCTCCTGACCTCGATCTCCCGGCGATCAACTATCTCCCGGATCAGGTGATACCGCCTCAAAATATGCCTGGATCGCTGATGGGACCTGGGTTCCTTGGCCAAAGCCACCGCTCCATTGTTATCGCAATACAAAGGTATTGGATACTCAGTGGATGGAACCACTCCAATTTCAGTTATGAACTTCTTCATCCAGACAGCCTCTTTGGCAGTATCGTTGGCAGCGATATATTCAACCTTCATCGTCGAGTCTACCATGGTTTCTTGCTTGGAACTCTTCCAGCATACCGCCCTTCCATTGAGGGTAAAGACAAATCCCGAGTGCGACTTATTCCTTATCACTCTGGAAGCTCGAATCGGTAAAGGACTCCACTTGGAGTTCTCCATTACCATACACCAAGAGCATCTCTTTAGTCCTTCTCAAGTACTTAAGAATGCTCTTCACAGCTGTCCAGTGACTCTCTCCAGGATCAGCTTGATACCTACTCACTAAACTTAGTGAGTATGCTACATCGGGTCTGGTACATAGCATCGCGTACATGATAGAGCCTACTGCCGAAGTATAGGGTATCCCTTGCATGCGAGCTCTCTCCAAATCAGTCTTGGGAGACATCTCTTTGGAGAGAGTGGGTCCTGAGATCGTGGGTAAAAACCCACGCTTGGATTCTTCCATACTAAACCTCTTTAGTATGGTGTGAATGTACCTGGATTGGGACAATCGCAGTATCCGTTTAGATCTATCTCTATAGATCTTAACCCCCAAGATGTAGGAGGCATCCCCTAGATCTTTCATTGAGAATCTTTGTGATAAGAAGAGCTTGACCGATTGCAGCATAGGAATGTTATTTTCTATTAAGAGTATGTCATCCACGTACAATACGAGGAAGACAACCTTACTCTCTGCCACCTTCTTGTATATACAAGGTTCATCTACGTTTTTGACGAAATCAAACTCTTTGATAACGACATCAAAACAGATGTTCCAACTCCACGATGCTTGCTTTAACCCGTAGATGGATTTAAGCAGCTTGCACACCTTTCCGCTGCTCCCACTGTCTACGAAGCCCTCTGGCTGAGTCATGTACACGCACTCTTCCAAATCACCATTCAGAAAGGCGGTCTTAACATCCATTTTCCAGATTTCGTAGTTATGGTATGCAGCAATGGCAAGCATGATCCGGATGGATTTAAGCATAGCCACTGGAGAAAAGGTTTCGTCATAATCCACACCTGGTCGTTGACGAAAACCCTTTGCAACAAGTCTAGCTTTGAAAGTATCTACTTTCCCATCTACACCAAGTTTTTTCTTGAAGATCCACTTTCTCCCAATGGGTTTTACCCCTTTAGGAGCAACTTCCAAAGTCCATACTTTGTTGGTGTACATGGATTTCATCTCAGATCGCATTGCATCCAGCCACCTCACTGAGTCCCCACTCGTGATGGCCTGCTCGAAACTAGTTTGGTCATCATCTTCCATGATGCAATCCTCGCTTCCACCATCAATGAGAAAACCGTAGTATCTCTCAGGTGGATGAGGAACCCTACTAGATCGGCGGAGAGGCTGGGGTTCGTTGGGAACTACTGAATTATCTGGTTCCACTAAATCTTCAGTTGCAGTTTGTGCTGCTGGAACTTCTTCCAGCTCTACCTCTTTGCCACTAATTTGTTTTACAAGAAATTTCTTTTCCAAAAAGGTGGCGTATTGAGAAACAAACACTTTTTGTTCCTCAGCGTGGTAGAAAATATATCCTTGTGAATTCTTTGGATATCCCATAAACTTGCAAAGAACTGACCGTGCCTCGAGTTTGTTCGAATTTTGCCTTTTGACATAGGCCGGACAACCCCATATCTTAACTCGTTTAAAATATGGTCTCTTCCCACTCCATATCTCATATGGTGTGATAGGCACTGATTTAGATGGAACTTGATTCAATAGGTATGCAGCCGTCATAAGCGCATAGCCCCAGCAGGAAATAGGTAACTCAGCATTGCTCATCATAGAGCGCACCATATCTAATAGGGTGCGATTCCTCCGTTCTGATACACCATTGTGCTGTGGTGTATACGGAGGAGTCAGCTGAGAGAGAATCCCATTCTCTTTTAGGTATTCCAGGAATTCATTGCTCAAGTATTCACCTTCTCGATCAGATCGAAGAATTTTAATACTTTTACCCGTTTGGTTCTCGACTTCGGACTTATATTCTCTAAATTTCTCAAAAGCTTCAGACTTGTGTTTCATCAGGAACACATGTCCGAATCTAGAGAGATCGTCAGTGAATGTAATGAAGTATGAGGAACCATCCATGGCATGTGTAGACATGGGACCGCATACATCACTATGTATCAGTCCCAAGAGTTCAGTAACTCTTTCTCCGTGTCTACTAAATGGAGTCTTGGTCATTTTTCCTTTGAGACAGGACCGGCAAGTGTCATAAGATGAGAATTCGAACGAATTCAAATAACCATCTTTATGTAACTTAGCGAGTCGTGTCGCATTTATATGACCTAGTCTACAATACCACAAGAAGGATTCGTTCATCTCTGAACTCTTCCTCTTGTGTGTGTTTATTATATTATAAACTGTAGTTTGATCTAGAACGTATATGCCATTATTTAACGAGCCTGATCCAATCAACTTTTGATTCAGGAAGATGTTCATAACATTATCTTGTACTACAAAATTTTATTCTTCTTTACTTAATAAAGAAACTGATATTAGATTGCATATCAGGGTCGGAATATAATAGCATTCGTTCAGAATCAATGTATTACCATTCGGTAATACAAGGTGATATTCGCCAACTGCTTTGGCTGCAACATTTGCCTCATTCCCTACTCTTACGGAATGATCACCCATTCACAGTTCTCTACCTTTCCTCAGCCCATGTAACATATTACATATGTGGGATCCTGATCCGATATCTAATACCTAGGACGTTGAGTGAACTGAGAAACGGTCCTCAATAACTAACACACCCAAAGAAGATGCATCATCATGCTTATTCTTCATTTGGGCGGTGTGGGAATCCGGATATGTCCCTATTCCCTGTTCAGTCTTATAACAATTATAAGAAAAAACGGAACCAACGTTCCCCTGCACAGTATAACATGCGAGTTCGGTCAATACATCCATATTATTATCTTGATTAAGACGTGACATGGTCGCTACCTGGAGAGAAAGAGAAGAAAACACTTTAGCGTATGCTCTTGTAAGATCAGATTGGTTATTATTTTATCTAATCAGGATGGCTCTCACTGTTTTTATCAAGTCTTCCTTCAAACCCTAAAAGGAAAAACTAGCAGGGATTAATTACACCCTACAATTTCGCTCATCTTTTAGTCAAGCCAGTGCCGGTACTTTGAAGGAGGTTCCCCGTGCTTTCGCACGGACCTAATTAAAATAAACCCCGTTTTCGCAGGGGCGTAACCCCGTTGACACCTTACTAGACACCTACTTGATTGGCTAATTGTCCTGTGTAAAACTCTTCCAGAAGTAACTCTTACTCGCAGTGGGTATCGGGATCCAACTATCATATAGAAGGTATGCAATCTCATTGCAAATTTCAACACTTGAAATTCCCGATAATATTTTGCCCCTAGCAACTTATGACCTTAACATAGTCAACAAATTATAAGCGCTAGCCAAGTTCAACCCGTCATTTCCTGATTGAATTAAACTCACCCGCACGACCCTTAACATAGTCAACAAAGTTGTACGACTACCCTAATCCAATCGCATCTCATGCTTTAGCAGATAAGCACTAATTAGCTACCGCACACTACGCCTTTAAATATTCAACAAATGTAGTACGAATATTAAGTAGTACTTATCTGAAATGACGGAGGGCTACGATAGATTTTTCTGAAAACCTTTTGCGTAATGAACTTGATATCGTTATAGAATCGAATGAATTTTGAAAAGGAGTGTCTTTGAGGCTTTTACTAGTTTTGCTAAAGAGGTCACTCCCGGTGAAGGGATCTCGGCTCTTTCCTCATTGAATAAGGTGCATGATATATCATATATATCACTATGCAAAGCAAAAACTCCAAAAGCAATCAAAAGACAAACCGAGTGTTGTAGCATCTGCCAGTTTTGCTAAAGAGGTCACTCCCGGTGAAGGGATCTCGGCTCTTTCCTTATCGAATAAGGTGCGAGATATATCACATATATCACTATGCAAAGCAAGAAACTGTAGCTACCCTTTTTGAAAATTTGATTTTACGATATCTTTTAGGTTTCTTTTCTTTCATTAATCATATTAATGAAGTCCCATCATTTAAGTCACCTAAACATCACAGATAAATACAACGTACGCTTATGCCATCCGCATTCACCTCGATGTCCCGTCATGCACCGTTAGGTTAGGTAACTAACGGCAGAGCGGGGCAGGGCTAGCGTGGGTGTAAAACATAAGTAACATCTATATAATTATCATATATACTATATATATTATCCATCTCAACATATCAAATGATCACATCACAGATATCGCAGCAGAAGAAACATATGAAATATTGGATATACTAGGAGGTCCGTATTTTATTTTGAGCCTGTACAAAACACGAATTCCACGGTCGCGATGAATAGCCAAACCCACATCCCTAAACCCCTACGAGAGCGGAAAGCAACCCTACCAATTCTAGAGTCAGGAGACCCGGACTCGACTCCTCGAGTTGGTCTCCCACTGGACTCTAGACCCCGGTTACTTATGCTCCCCTGCTTAGGTCTATCCTAATGCGGAAAAGTAAATAATATACAACAATGGTGACATCATCTTCAACCCGGAAGTGCCCCAATAAAAGAATATTACACACATTGAATTTTACATGAATGAAAATAAAAACTCTCATCTCACATAAAACCCCCGGCTATTCAAAACACGACGATCCAATATAACATATACAACAACACATAACATCACATGTCATCAACGTAAGTAAGTATGTGTATCCCAATTGTCGTTGACATATAACAACGAAACCGGCGATACACCACATATTACACTTACGGTCGTAGAAAAACTAGACGATGTTAAACATTCTGATCGAATCAACAAACACCCACTATTACCCAAAAAGCTCAACACTTGAGCGTAATTTAAAATTATTCAGCACATGCTACAATACCAATGAACCAGCCGTAGAAGGGTCAACCAACGCCTCACATGTGGCACCGTTGAACCACCACAAACCCGAGGGTTCAGTGGCGGTTCTGACGGTCATATAATCGAGTTAAGGTTTTGTTCTTCTAGAGGGTCCATCGCATAACTTGCATGATTTTTGAATGCTTTTTAACTACGGAAAAAATCCAACACTTGGAAAATTTTCCGGCAAGGGTTAAAGCGGGTATTTGATATCCGATCGAACCTTTTAACACTGTCTAAAGTAACCCGAAAACAGTTAGAATTACGACTACGAAACACTCCGAGTTGCTTTTGCAGTAATTTAATCATCACATGAAAAATTAGCAAAATCAAATAACACCTGAAACACCAAAACCCAGAGTACAGAACATGAAAAAAAATTGGGACTATTTCCTCTCTTCCAGGCCGGCCTCCTCGGAAATTGTGCCCAT
Organism: Agapanthus africanus; assembly: GCA_030015575.1. NCBI lineage: Eukaryota > Viridiplantae > Streptophyta > Magnoliopsida > Asparagales > Amaryllidaceae > Agapanthus > Agapanthus africanus. The sequence continues at coordinate 434,241,076 of JASDDO010000008.1, read as the reverse complement.
GTGCTCGGCCAAATTCCGAGCACATGGTCCCAATTTTCTTCCATATTCTTATATTTGCTCAAATAAGATTCTGCACTTGTTTGAAAAAATTTTGGAGCTCATTTGAAAATCGACAGAAACATGGATTTGGTATTTCAAGTTTCGGAGTTTGTTTCGGTTTCGTAATCTAACATTATACGTCTAATTTTCTAACTAGGCTCTGATACCACTGTAGGGTTCCTATCGACAACAGCAAGGTTTCGGGAGGCAACTTCCATGCCATTTTCAAAAATTTGCCGTTTTAAGGAACCCTAAACTAGAATCGATAACTAGAAAATCATACGAAACACAAAGTAAACTACTTTACATCTAAGTGTTTGCGGAATACAACCTTTGTAGACCGGTCCTTCGCTTCTAAAGCTCCGAGTTGAAGTCCCTTCACTGCGATCCAAGTCCCGGACTCTTGCATGGCTTCTTCAAAGTGAAAAGAACGATCTTGCTTGAAGTCTTCGAGGCCGAAGATGATCTACGTCGAGGAGACACTAACTCAAGCTACTACTTCACTAATTGAGAGATTAGTGAAGCTAACACCCTATACTAAAGTGCTAATCTAGTAGAGAATGATGAAATAGGAAGTGGGTTTACTTTAGAATTATTTTTCTCACAATATTTTCTCACTTTAATCAAACCCAAGAGAGCTCTTTTGGTTTGAGGAAGAAGATGAAGAAATGAGATGAGAATGAACTAAGTAAGTGAGAGAATAAACCATGGGTGAGTGTGTATCATATACTAACTCATGTAGAGACATAGCCATGGCTAATTATAATGGTTAGGTTAATAAATATTTTAAATAAAACAAAACTAGTGGACTTAGTCAATGCATCCATAAGCTTCATGAAGTTTCATGCACTTTGCTAATAATCCATTAATTTTGGAATTACTTTAAATATTAAAACCTAACATTACAATTAGTATGATGTAAGTCTCATACACCCATGTAGTGTGTATCAACAACCATGATACAAAAATGAACACAATTAATATATATCTCATATATAATAAGTGTGCAAATGTGAGAATAAATAAATGCTTAAGTGAGCCAATATTAGTTAATGTAAATTAGTATATCAAATATACAATTATACACTAAATTATTAAATCAACACTTGATTTAATAATCCGGCTATATCATATATAACCGACTAATATTAACCGTACCATCTTTTCGAATCAACACTTGACTCGATAACCCGGCTATATCACATATAACCGACCGATACAAAAGTCGCGAGAATAAAATACGACATACATGCATTATTCTCGGTCCCGCACATATCACATATGTGCTCCTACTTCATTTTGCCTGAGCCAGTAAAACCTCTATGTAGGACTCTAAAGACTCGTCAATACGCCGGCAGTAGGTGATGATCACATCAAGCACCCATAAGCCCTCAGCGGTGCTAGCTGGACGTAACGGCTACCCGGGTATTGAGCGATCATAAGATCAGCAAGCAAGCCCGCTTCAACTCCTGCAAAAGCCTGACAGTAACACTACCGTATAGTCCGGTCTCTTCGTCAGATATGTCACATATCCAGTCTAGGGGTGGTAAACGTCAGACCCCAATAACCGATAATTCATGCCGATATGAGGCTCATAACGGGTCGAGAAACTACTGATAACACTTACCAGTAAATCTCTAAATCAGCCCTGGCCAGGGACTTCCCTGTTATGGCCAATCGAGCACAGCGCAACATTAACCCCCAATACCGGGAGAGACGAAACCCCTCCTATCGCTCATTGCCTCCATGTGACTCGGGACTGTACCCAAAAATCACCGTTTTTCACGTCCTCTTGAACGTGGTAAGATGGAAATCAAACCACAGTGGGAATCACACAAGACTCTATGACGATCTCGGGTCAACAGACAAACCTGTACCAGTGTCACCAGAAAACTGCTATCTGGCGTGAGGTATAATACCATTTAGGAGTTCTCGGCGAGTCCGTCAAGTGTACCCAGTCTCCACTGAGCACCCGTATACCATCTCTGATGTCAAACACCAATGGATATAGGATCATCCATCGCCCATCTCATGGGTCGAGAAGCATATACGCTAGTCTACTCTGGTATATCGATGCCCCGTCTCGATACACCCATGACTAGGAACATTAAAGGATGAACTTATGGACTATCATGGCCCCACTAGTATGATCTGCATCACAATCCTGGTAGTCAAGTACACATCCTAAGGGCTTTACTAACATGTAACCATAAGACAGTAAGAGACAAGTATACATGTTAAGATAAAGAGCAACTAGATAGCATACTATCATGTCGAGCAAGAAAGTCCTCTCCATATATGTCCAAGCATCCAATATAATATACATCATATGTACAATAATGGCCTCTAGGGCATACATACGACTAACAGCACCCAAACGGCCAAATGGAAGTTGGAACGATGCGCACTACGGAGAGTCATGCTTTCCCACGCATCCCTGCCACCTGTTGCCTTCGACGGTCTCTCTCCCCAGATTTTATGGGTCAAGGGAGATGGACCGACACCGAAGAAGCCTCGTCAAGAGGCCACCGAGCAGCTTCCATGCTCGGTTAATCCCTTGCTGGTAGTCTCCTACCTTCTGACGCCAAGCATCAAAAGCCCTCCTCAAGAGGCCACCGGGCAGCTTCCCTGCTCGGATAATCCCTGGCTGGTAGTCTCCTACCCTCCGACGCCAAGGATCGAAGCCCTCACCAAGAGGCCACCGAGCAGCTTCCCTGCTCGGTCAATTCTTAGCGGGGAACTTCCCTACCCATCCACGCCAAGGATCGAAGCCCTCACCAAGAAGCCACCGAGCAGCTTCCCTGCTCGGTCAATCCCTGGCCGGTAGCTCCTACCCATCTACGCCAAGGATCAAAAGCCTTTCTCAAGAGGCCACCGGGAAGCTTCCCTGCTCGGTCAATCCCTGGCGGGTAGCTCCAACCCATCCACGCCAAGGATCGAAAGTCCTCACCAAGAGGCTACCGAGCAGCTTCCCTGCTCAGTCAATCATTAGCGGGTAACTTCCTACCCATCTCCGCTAAGGATCGAAGCCTCATCAAGAGGCCACCGAGCAGCTTCCCTACTCGGTTAATCCTTGGCTAGTAGTCTTCTACCCACCGATGCTAAGGATCGAAACCCTCATCAAGAGCCGCCGAGCAGCTTCCCTACTCGGTAAACACCGACCAATTCTAACTTGGCTGCTTTTTAACTTACGCTAAGGGAAGTGGTCGCCGGTTCGACTCAAAGGAATGGGAAAATCTCGACCTACCTACACTAAAGGATCTTTCAATGTATTCTAAGCTAACGATCACCACCTCAACTCCGGGGGCAGGAGGGGACCGACCTTCCTGCACTTAGCGATTAATTGGCTTACACTTGACCGGCGATCGCCATCTAAAAGATCAGTCATCGACCTATGGCCTGACTCCTGGGACGAGGAAAACACCAATAAGCTCAAGTGCTCGCATAAGAAACCATTGCTGCGAAGAAAAATAAAAACAGTTTTATTTACGATCTGAGAGTCTTTACAAGGTACTATGGGCTCTTCAGCCTTACAAAAAGTGCCCGGAGGCTTACAATTTTTTTTTAAAAAGGGAGAGAAAAATGCAGGAAGGCTCAGGCCTCGGGACTGGGGAGGATCTCGACCTGCTTAACGCCGGCGTCGGGAACCGGGGTGGCGGCTTTCAGGTCGGTTCTCTTACCAGGAGCCTTATCTCCAGCACTCCCACCGACAGCCTCTCCCCCGGCGGCACTCCCGACGGTCTCCCCCTGCTGCTCATCCTCGGAGAAGGGGTATTAGAACCGAAGCTCGCCGTCAACAAACCTCGGTATCAACGCCTTGACGGTGTCAAGAGCCTTGTGCCAAACAATGGCTGAGGCGTCGGTAAAGTCGGCGTAGAACTGCTCCGACGTCTTGTACCTCTCCACCGACTTTGCAGCCCAGAGGTCGGCGAGCTTCACCGCATCCTTCGCCGCCTGGGTTTCCCTCTTGCAGGTGTCCCGCGACCTCTTCATCATGGTGTTAAGCACCTTAGCCTCCTCTAACTTAGCCTGGATGACCTTGTTGGATTCACTCAGAAGTCGAATGGACTCCTTGCATTTGGAGTTCGTCACCTCCTCGGCAACCACCAGGGTTTCGAAGGCGGTGATCCTCTCCTTCGTCTGTTGCAACTCTAGGCAAAGGTCCTCCTCCCGCGAGGACGACTCGCCCGCCTTCCGCATCGCTGGGGCAATCTCTTCGAACTCCATGTTGACGATGAGGGCGCGGTGCTGGAGGACCTGAGGAAAGTAGAGGAAGGGGTTAAAAGCATCAGATACGAGGAAAAAATACTTGACGAAAACCTCAACGGAAAGCAGATACTGACCTGTACAGCCTCCTGAGCGATGGCGGCCACTTGGGCCTTAAGGGCCCCCCGGGAAATTTTGCACCCGGCCGATTGTTCCATATCCAAAAGCAAGCTATCGACAAAAGAAAGCCCTGAGAGCACCTCGAAACAGACGTCCCCTTCTTGCACGAGGATCGGGGAGGCCGGAGATCGAGATACCATCCTCTTGTACCTCTTGAGGGGGACCTCGGGGGGGGGGTTGGCTTCATCCTCCACCTCCCTTGTCCGAGGCTCTGGTTCCCGGGCGTGATTATGGCTCTCCCCGCGGCTGGTTTTCGGAGCTCGGGATGCAACGGTAGGCTTAGCCGGTGCAGCTGGCTTCGGGGCCGAGCTCGAACCGGGGCGGGACGAGTTAGCGCCCCCGGTATTCCTCCCCTTCTTTACGGCTATGGCAGCCAAGAATTTAGATCGGTCCATTTACTCTGCAAAAAGGAAAGTATACAAAGAGAGTTAGTGACGCTGAAAAGAGCAAAAGAAAAATATTTAAGTCAAGACAGATCGTACAAGCCCCTAACTTACCCACGAATCGAGCGGGGCTAAGCCCGGCCCAGCTAAGGGCCTGCTCGGAAAGCAAAATGTTGGCCAGCTGGATCGGCTCCCACATGGACACCGCCCTTACCTCGTGAGATGACGACCGCTTCACCCACGGGCAGTCGGCCCTATGCCACTGTACAGGCATAGGCCAATCCTCACCCTCGGGTGGCCCGACGAATACAAACTTCTCCTTCCATTCGTGAATGGAAGAAGGAACAACCACTACCCCCGACCTGGCCACCCTTCCCTTGCGTTTTTTGAAGGAAATGTACACCCAGCTCGGCTCATCCTTACAGATGCCGGGATGATTTTTGTAACAAAAGAAGGAAGTGAGAAGGGTCAAGCTGAAAGGGATTTCTTCAAGTCTCAACCAGACCAGGAACCCAAGGAGAATTCTCCATGAGTTCGGCACTAGCTGGCCCAGGCCAAGTTGGAAGCAACGTAGTACCCCGCATATTTCGGGAGGAAAGGGCAGACACATCCCAGCCTAGAATGCATCCAAGTACAAAGCAATCTCCTTGCCCTGCACCTGATCCGCCGTTTCGTCCTCCTTAACTAAACGAAGCGAATAGCTAGGAGGAATGTAGAAACGAGCCCGAATCTCAGTGAGCTCGTCCACGTTTCTTAGGAGGGAGGGCACATCACGAGCGTTCTCGATGCACACTTTGGGGACCCTTACCATCGCTTGACGACGAGCAGCACGGGTAGCCTTAACTCTATGAGGGAAACCCGACTCGGATGGGGCAGAGGAAGAAGCGGGAGAAGACACCCTGGACTCGGCTCCAACAACTGGAACCTCATCCCCCGACTCTACCCTAACAATTTCAACAGACTCCTCAAAGGAAGACATCTAACCTGATTCAAAATAAGGGGTCTTCTGAGGAAAGAGCGTGAGGGATCCGATCTAAAGGACGGAGCGCCGACCTATCTCTCGCAGCAAATGGAAAATGATGGCAAAAGTGTGGACCCTGGGGGGATCCCACCCCTATTTATAGTGCTTGGACGATGCATCCGACGGCTCAGATCGTTTCCTGCCTAAACGAAGCTTCGCGCCCACCAGCCGTCGATGCCCCACGTATCAAAGGACTATTGGAGACGTACTTTCGAGCGCAGGTGACAGCGATAGCCCGTCACGTCTTCCAATCCGCGTCGGATACGTGGTCTGCGCCTTAACGGACGTACAAGCGAATCGGCGCTCTCTCTTTAATGCACGATCTCCCTCCTGATCCGCTGACGTCATCGAAGATACGCATAACCGCCTCGGAGATCCGCGCCGATAGGTTCTTGACTACAAGCTGATCCCGGAAGACCGATCAGACCACTCTCGACCCGACCCATAAATAGGTCGGGATGAGAGTAGGGGGCTAATGATGATGCTCATAAGTGAGAACTCCCCAAATCATGACACGTGGCAAATGACGTGTCCCGGGGCTCATGCAAACAGGGCAAACACTACGCGTTGGAGACTCTCTCCGAGCTATCGTCCCAAGGTGTTTCCTGACCTACTATGGACCCCTGAACGCTCTTACACACACCTTATAAATGACCGTGGGCTCGTCTCCAAGCGCCCCTACGCGCTGAGCTTCCTGAGCCCTCCTAGCTCGTCTCCGAGCTATCACAGAACCGAACTAGCTCGGCCTCCCGCCCCCTTTTAGGCCTCCCGCCGAGCTAGACCTCCCCGGTTCTACCAAGCGACCTAAAATGCAGATCACATGCGCCTCGCCACGGCTCCGCGTATCTCGTCAGACGCGAGATACCTGCCGCCCCACGATCCCGCGTTCCACGCCGCCGTATCCCTCCATTAACGAGCGTATCTCGTCATTAATGGGGGGATCCTGTCATTCACGCAGGCGTAACGCCAGGGGCGTAACGGCCGGCGAAGATCTCGTGTCAGCTAGCTCATGGCGACCGCTATAAAAAACCCTCTCCCAGACGACTCAGGTAACGCAATTTTATTCTACTAAGCCGCTACTCTGCTCAAATAGCTCGGCTAATTTGATCGTCGGAGGGTCCACGGTGGTACAACCACCCCAGGAATTCTTTTGCAGATAGCTCGGTTTTGCCTCAAAACAAGCCTACTGAGATCCACACGCTCAAGGAGGCAACTCTCAACAACAATATCAGCCATTCACCAACGCTCGCGATAGATCGACGGCAGACAACATCTGAAGTGAAGGAGATCCCAACCTCCATCGACAGGGAACTTGTGTTTTCGGTTCGAACCCGAAATCCACACGACAAGAAGCACCCAAGGTGAGAAACTGTTTTTCTTTTAGTGATATTAGCCGGTTGTCAGATCTAATATTAACACAATTGGTGACGACACTACATGATAGAAGTATTTGCGTATCATAGTTCGTGTTTAAGTCGTGCAATTAAGAAAAAAAACATTCGTGAGCAGTAGATTCAATTTTTTTTAACGTAGGCACCAGCGTAAGAAGCAGAACCTTCGAAGACGGAAGACTCCAAGTTCCGGGTCTTCACCGGGAAGAAATATTCATTGACGGGTTGACCGTTCGATCGCCATGCTTTCATTTTCATTTTCATTTTCAGATGCTTATATAGAGTTAAATGCACACTTGTGTACGTTGTGATATACACTATCCTGATCAAATGAATTAGACTTTATTTATTTATTAGAAACAAGAGAAAAATGGTTTGCATTATGAGAGTTTGATGTTGATGTGCATTGGTGAAAGAAGTAAACAAATATTTAGATATGTTTGCCTCATAAAGAGGACCCCACAAAGGAAAACAGAAGCAAATGGTGCTCAGTTGAATTTTAATCATGTTACATTTTCGGATCTCTTTGAGTGATGAGCGGTTGTTGATGGTTGCGAAGATTTGGTTCCTCTTCTCTATGTCCACTGTCATATCAAAACACCACATAAAAAAAATATTCTTTGTGCTAAACTGAAACTTAGTAATTGTCTTTTTTTTTTCATTGCTCATTTCATGCATATTAGTTACAAGTCCTATAATCCCGTCACCAATAATATATATATATATATAGGGATTATATATATATATATATATATATATATATATATATATATGAGATTAATGGAGGAAAGAGGCCATAGGAGCGGATTTCCTCCTATGGCGTGGAAAAAATACAACCTCCATCAATTTTTCTGACGATCGGCATCCATTATCATCATCGTTATCATCTAAGATGTGCGTACACCAAATTTCATGTGATTCCACAACTTTTTCACCGTTGATTTAGTGGGTTCAAAATTAACGGTTTATCGACAATAGAACTTTTTACATTGCTAAATCAACAGTGAAAAAGTTGTAGAATCACATGAAATTTGCTGTACCCATATCTTAGATGATAACGATGAAGATGATGGGGCCGATCGTCAAAAAAATTGGTGGAGGTTTTATTTTTTCCACGCCATAGGAGGAAATTTCCTCCTATGGCCTCTTTTCTCCATTATTCTCTCTTTCTCTCTATATATATATATAATAGTGGAGGAAAGAAGCCATAGGAGGGAATTTCCTCCTATGGCGTCGAAAAAACACACCCCTCATCGTGTTTTCCGACGATCGGAATGCATCATCTTCATCGTTATCATCTAAGATGCGGCTACACCCAATTTCATATGATTCTACAACTTTTTCATCGTTGATTTAGCAATGTAAAAAGTTCTATCGTCGGTAAACCGTTAATTTTGAACACACTAATTCAACGGTGAAAAAGTTGTAGAATCACATGAAATTTGGTGTACCCACATCTTAGATGATAACGATGAAGATGATACATTCCGATCGTCGGAAAACACAACGGAGGGCGTGCTTTTTTGACGTAATAGGAGGAAATTCCCTCGGCATCTTTCCTCCATTATTCTCTCTCTCTATATAGAGACGGAATAATGGAGAAAAGAGGCCAGGAGGGGATTTCCTCCTATCGCGTTGAAAAAATACAACCCCCACCATTTTTTTTGACGATCGGGATCCATCATCATCATCGTTATCATCTAAGATGTGGGTACACCAAATTTCATGTGATTCCATTAGTTTTTCACCGTTGAATTAGCAATGTAAAAAGTTCTATTGTCGGCAAACTATTAATTTTGTACCAACTAAATTAACGGTGAAAAAATGGCATAATCACATGAATTTTGGTGTATCCGCATCTTAGATGATAAAGATGGAGGTGATGTATGCCGATCGTCGAAAAAAATCACGGAGGGTGCATTTTTCTACGCCTTAGGAGGAAATTCCCTGCCATGGCATCTTTCCTCCATTAATCTCATAATAGCCAAAATATAATAATTAAAAAATAATAATCGATATTTATAAGGGGTAAACTGTCATATTTCATTGTATCATTTTTGTAATAGAAATCCTGCCACCAATCGAAACAGATTGAATTTGGACACAGCAATGTCATGGCTTGGATCTCTCGCCAACTCACTCATTGCCAACGATCAAAGCCGCGTCTGCAACGACGACGAAGAACGCGACGAAGCTTCGATCAAGGACGATCGAAGATCCATCGAAGCCGATCGGATCCAAGACGACGCCGACGCCGACGCCGACGCCGATCCGAACCGAGGCGTGAAAGAGGACCTCTCCGAGCTCACCGAAACCCTAACTCGTTCCATCTGGGGCGTCGCCTCTTTCCTCGCTCCTCCGGCGGCGATCTCGTCAGATCCCGATCCTCATTCCTCAGATCCGACGAGCTCCGAGACGGTGTCGTCGCCTAGGATCGCAGGGATCCGAAACGATTTCGCGGAGATTGGGAGGAGATTCAGGAGCGGGATCTCGAGGTTTTCCAGTAATTTGATTCCGTTCGGATCGGAGCAAGACGAAGGAGATGAGGAAGTTGATGAAGTGAAGGAGGAGGATGTAGTTGGTGTTACGGAAGAAGTGATGGCTTTCGTGAGGAACATAGCGATGCATCCAGAGACCTGGATCGATTTCCCTCTCTTCAACGAGTTTGAAGACACCAATGGTTTGTTTTTCTATGCTCTTTGATAATGTCTTTACGATTGTTAGTCATAGTGTAGCTAGAAATTTCTTCATTTCTTTAAAATTGTCTGCGAGAAATTTCATCATTAAGCAATTTACTTGAAAGCAATCATGCATTAACTTCAGGTGGCATTTTGATAGGCTTCACAATTCTCATTGTTTAATTTCTATCATGCTTCAGATCCATATAGATACTAACAATCCATAATGCATCGTGGATAGTTGTAACTTGTTTTCTTCTTCAATATAACCAACAACATTGTAACAAGAAATATGAAGGATTTTTGGTCGTTGGTGAGTATGGAATTTCAAGCGTAGTAATAAATAAGAAGAGAAGAGAAGGAAAGGGAAAGGTAAAGACGTGATATAAGAGGAAGAAGACAAGCCCCCTCCCCCTCCCAAAAAAAACCATACATAATAATAATAATAATAATAATAATAATAATAGAAAATCGCCTAATTCCCTGTATCACCCTCTTTTAACAGATATTAAGTAAATGTTCTATTTCACCATATGGTCAAGTTAATCGAGGGGGTGTTTTTGAAGAACCTGTAAGTATAGAAGGGCATGTATTGAAACACAAAATGAAGGCAGGGATGTATGGAAATAGCTAAAAAAAATTGGTTGGGGTTTTTTTAAATCATAAATAAATAAAAATCACCAAATTCCTTATATCACCCTCTTATAATGGATATTAAGAAAATGTTCTTTCTCACTATATGGTTAACTAAGGAGATACTTTCGAACAATTTGTAAGTATATAAGGGGATGTATGAAAACATGAAATGAAGGCAAGGATGTATGGAAATGGCTTGGTTTTTTAGGGGGAGAGGAGGTTTAAAATCATAAATAAATAAAAATCACCTAATTCTCTATATCTCCATTAGAAATTCCTTATATCATTTTTTTAATGAATATTAAGAAAAAAATTGTTTCACCATATGTTTTAAGTTAAATGAGGGGTTGTTTTCGAACAACTTGTAAGTATATAAGGGGATGTGGAAATGCGAATGAAGGCGAGTATATATGGAAATAGCTAAGGGTTTTTTTGAGGGGTTAAAAACTTAAAATCACCGAATTTCCTATATCATCATTGATATTTCCTTATATCACCCTCTTTTAACGGATATTAAGAAAATGTTCTATTTCACCAAATGGTTAAGTTAATTTAGGGGGTGTTTTCGAACAACTTGTAAGTATATAAGAGAATGTATGGAAACACGAAATGAAGGCAAGGTTATATGGAAATAGCTAAGGTTTTTCTTTTTGGGCCGGGGGGGATTAAAAATAATTTAGAAAATAATGTGCCAGTTATTATGAATTGAGCGTTGGTATGTTATAGGAAATTTTAATATGAATAAATTTATATCATAAAACTATAACATAATGAATGTAGAAAGTTCTCTTTAAGGTGAGATGAATTTTTACCCTGCGCTCGTCAAAAAAAAAAGTTCTCTTAAAAAGATCTCATTATCTTAGTGTTATTTTAATTGGTTGTATATCATAGCGCTCATCAAGTCACTTCACCAATTTTATATAAGTTCTTTCTTCAAAATTATTTTTCTCTTTTTTAAATTAAACGTCAACTAGTGAATTTGAAAAAAAATTACCAAGTTGCAAAGTAATAAATTCTGCAACCACCATTTTTATCTATAATTGAAACAATGAAAGAATCTGGTCTTAAAGTGAATTTGATTGCCACCTTACTTATCAAATATAAATATAACTTTATGATAACCGCAATAATTCTTTTTCTAAGAGATAAAGATGCCTTCTTTTGACTTTAATATGTATTTTACACTCAATCATTCCCCTACTTATGCTCTATAGGTCCCACTTGGGTTTCACTTCTCAAAGAGGGTAAGTTTTTTACCCAGCATCCCAAGATCATCAACATAAAGTCAATAAGAAAATTGAAAGCATCATTATAACCAATGGTAAACCTGAAAATTTATAAACATTTTACGTTGCAAAAATGGGTTGACTTTTTGTACACCAGCTTTCCTAAAATACCACCCTGCATTGTCAGATCATTCAGTCAAACTGGTTTACTGTTCATTTTGTAACTGGGAAATCAAATAGGCAATGAGGATGAAACTAGAATATTGTAAATTTCCACTTAGCATCTATTTTTCTATCAGTATAATGATAACGGACTTGGTTGCACTGTTAGTGTAATTTATTATTATGCTCTTTTAATAGTTGTGTGAGAGTAATATGAATAAAGTTGCAGAAAGTGTATGTTCTTCCTATCTCTCCTATTACTTCTTACAAGTAGGTTTTCTGCATTCAGATTTTGAAATGTCTGATGCTCAACAGGAGCATGCCTTTACTGCTACAAGTCTTGTACCAAGATTAGCCGCTCTAAGGATTGAACTTTGCCCAGCCCATATGAGTGAAGGATGCTTCTGGAAGATTTATTTTGTGCTGCTGCATTCTAGGCTTAATAAACACGATGCTGAGCATTTATCAACGCCTCAAGTAAGTTGCAGAGCTCCTTAATCTGCTTTTGTTTCTGTTACAGCAGAACAGCATGCTTTAAATAAGATTCTATAAAGATTTGTACACAAATGAAAAGGCACATTCCATTTTTCTGTCATCTCCCCAATGGTTAGTTTATGGATTGTCTAGAATTCGAATCAAACACGGAGTAGGTTTGATTTTTTCTGAAAATAGAAATTTCTGTTCACTACAACATCAGCTGTTACATATTAACCACTGCCTAGAAAATTTATCAAATACCAAAAAAATGGAAAATTGAGAAACAAGGAAAGTAGACAACTTCTGGTACTAAGTTTAGAGAGTCTAGACACAAAGTTTGCTCTATACAGCATGAATATTTACACATTCTCTTGACCTATTCGAAAATTGTTTACTGAATGGGATTAGAATACGATGATGAGTTACTCTAGCAATATGTTCCCGTTGGTAACCGTCAAATATCAAGTGCCCAGGCATGGATGATGGAATTAATAAAAGCATATGTTATTGCAAGTTTGGTTGATATTTGAGCAAAAGCAGTATCAATTCATCCATGGTCATGGTCGGGTGTGGGGTACCTGCCCTTTTCGATTTTTGGGATAAAAAATTACACCCCATTGCCAAAATCAAAATCCAAATTAAAAATCAAATCAAAATCGGGTGTGGGGTACCTGTCCTTCAATCGATTGTCCGTTCTCGAGACAGAAGGGCCACGGAAACGGCCCACGAAATCAGCTGCCAACAATAAAAAGACGTCCGGATATGTTATCCACAAGGTCTATATGGCGGGCATGCGTCCTAACGACAACCTGCGCAGCAAAAGCAAGGATGAGGCCGCCACATCCGAAGCTCAATCCGGTTTGAATGTGATTTCCGCTTCTCAAGACCAGCCGTCTCTGTATGACGATGAAAACCCTTTTGATGAGACCGATAGGCAGAAAGACCCCTCAGTCCACGTGGAGTCAAGCTCGGACATCAAGGAAGAGCCGACTTCCGCCCCGGGACCGCAGAGCATGAGCTGCTTCAAGAGCTCCGAAATCAGCTCAAGAGCAAAGACAGAGATGATCAAGCTTTACTAAAAAATTGATGACCTGACGAACGTTGTGATGTAGTTCACGGCTCAAGTTGCTCGGGTGCCTTCCAATCAAGCACAGGTCTCTACTCATGAGCCGGGCAATAATGACCCGAAACAACTGATGTCTATCCCTTTAGATCCAAGTATGGGTGAGCCACACGAAAGCTGGCTGCACTCCATTTCTGGGGACACATTGGCCCCGGACAGCACCATTCCGGTAACACAAGATCGGATAATGGATTTGATCACCAGTAAGGTTAAAATATTGGTGGCCGAAGCCGAGGCTCAGAAAGACATTGGCAGTAGTGGACGGCCATATCCCACACAGTACGATCTGATCAAGTTCCCCAGTGGCTATGTCATTCCTAAGTTTGAAAGATTTGACAGGACGGAGAACCCAAATCAGCACGTCGCCCAATTTAAAGCGTCGCGCGGAAATAAGGGGGGAATGATGCACTACTTCTTCGTCAGTTTGTCAACAGCCTGACCGGTGTCGCTTTCGACTGGTACACAAGCATAGCAGACGGGCCCGTCACTACTTTCGCCTAAATGGAGTCTCTGTTTCGGTAAAGGCTTATGAGTGTCAGTGATAAAATCTCCATTGCTGACTTTGTGAGACTAAACCAGGGAAGAACGAAAGCAATACGGACTTTATCGCCCGATGACCTAATTTCACGGTCAAGTGTGAACTGCCGCTGAGCAAGACTAGTCCATTAGCCTTCTCATTAGGAACCTCAGCAATTGGATGGTCCCATTCTTATGTACAGCAGGTCTCAAAACGTTTCAAGAGCTGACCAAAAGAGTACAAATGTTGGAACGCTCGAAGCAAGAGTCTACTTCGGACTCTCAGGGTGACAAGTCTTGGAAGAGAGAAAAGACGACAACCGTAAAAGTGGGAGTTCCAATAAGATCAACCCCTTCAATGCGTCTGACAATGAAGACAAGCGAAAGGCGGGCAGATCAAAAACAGACCGGGCTCGAAAGCCAGTGTTAGGAGGAGAAGGGTCTTCACTAGAGGTGAAAAAGAACAAAGTCTACTCTTTCAGAAGGGACAAAGTCCGAAAAATATTCAAAGATACATTGAACAACGGTTTACAATTGCCGGGGTCGAAGAGACCTTATGAAGCAAAATGACCGTCAATCTCCTGTATTGCCCATACCACCGAGTAGCGAGCCATGCGATTGAGAATTGCTATATTTTCAAAGACTGGGTCGAGAAACAATATAAGACCGGAGAGATCGAGCTGTCCAAGAGTATGTTGGTGAACAATCAAGCTGCAACCACTAATTTTATACAGACAGAAGCTGAAGCCTTCTGGGAGCAGACAGCTGAACCAACTACCCGAGAAATGAATCCGACTCGCCGTAGCCTCCGTGAAGTGTGCACATATCTAATAAGACGAAGAAAATGTTAAAACATCTTCAAAAAGAGTCCAAAACTGAATGGGAAGGGCAGAAATAGCCCACCGTTCCACCTACCAATTCGGCTCGACCGGGCTCAAAATCCAAAAAGCTAAAGAAAAAGAAAAGCGCGGCTCAACGTGAAAAAGAGTCTGAGGGAAGACCGACCATTCAAAAGTATATTGATTCACTTGAAAACTATGAACAAAAGGAAGGAACTCTGATTCAGTTGAACGAGTTCTTCTCCATAGAAACGGCTGAGATTCCGAAGGAGTTGAAGAAAACTCCGATGATGAGATCCCTATAGTGATCCGCTACGTCGTCCATCTTAGTAGTGACTCTGAGAAAGAGCTATGTTTTCCCGAAAGAATGAGGAGCTCGCCACAAAGGCTAACTAAATGCAGCTCAGAAGCGGCAAGCTTCTACCGCCGAAGCGATAACGTCCCGAAAGAGAAGGAAAAACATGTCGCTAATGAAGAAAACGACTTAGAGCCGATTCATGAAGATTCGAGTTCTTCTCCGGTAGATTATAAGGTCTTGGCTCACCTCCGGAAGCTTTCGTCTCTCTTAAGCATCTATGATGCTCTGGTCCTATCCAAGGAGCTCAGGGATGTTCTCAATCATGCCCTGCAAAACCCCGAGCGGTATCAGGCTCGTTTCACGGAAATTAATATGAAAGATACCCAGTACACTCTGCATACAGCCGCGGTCACATTCAAGGATGAAGACCTGCTACTGGGGACAGCTGCGCATAACCGGCCGCTTTACGTGACCGGGTACAGCGACAGAGACTGGATTGATCGCATATTGATTGATCTGGAGTCCTCAGTGAAAATCATGAACTTGCAGGCTTTGAAGAGTTTGTCAATGGACGTCTGACACCTGTCAAGGAAAAGGATAGTCATTCAAGATTTCAATCAAAATTGCCAGCAAGTTTTGGGGTTCATAGCTCTACCAATTAAATTTAGGGATCTGCAAACTGAAGCTAAAATATACGTGATCGACGCCGACACGTCTTATAAGATTCTTCTGGGACGACCGTGGCTCCACTATTATGGCATCGTTCCGTCAACTCTCCATCAGTGCATGAAATATACAAAAAAATTGCGAAGAAAGACGCATTGACGGAGACATCCAGCCATTCGGTGTGCATGAAGTCCGATACGAAGATTCTCGGTACTTCGTGAGCCCCAAAATACCAAGCCACAACTGGCCAAAGACAGAACGACTCCGAAACTCAAAAGCAAATCTGAGCCGGCCATTACTTTCAAATGCAAAACCCATAAGTGCGTCCGCGTTTCGGCAGTGATACTGATGAGTCCGACGCTGGAAGCCTGTCCTTCCGTAAAACCCGCTCTCATTTCGGCAGTGATATGAACAAGTCTGATATTGAAGGCCCATCCGGCAGCAAAATTCGCCCTCGTTTAGGCAGTTGACACTGAAGAATCAGAAGAAGATCACCTATCTTGCAACAGCTCAATTGGGCTCTCATGCAAAAAGCGAAGCTAAGAGAAATCTTCGAAGTTTCAGAAGAATCTCTAGCCATCACAAGGGTGCCGGACCAGTTGTGCAAAGAGCTCGATGCATTGTCGGTCTCCACCGTGGACCAGCTGAAAACTTTCTACGTTTCCTGAAGGAAAAGTGGATAGAAGGGCATTCTGTTTTATGGGTCAAATCATGTCATGCACCTGGGCGATTTGTCTGTTACGTGCTTTCCATTTGAGAGAGGCATAAGAGCCATACTCAATTCCAGATATTATGCACTCGAGATGCGAGAATACTTTAAAAAGTGCGGGTGTCGATTATATCAAACGGACTTCGAAGCGAAGTTTTATGATGGGCTGTGTCATCGGCCTCAGGTCCGAGCATTCATCGATGGACGAATCCCATATAGACAGGGCATAGGTTTTATTTAACTTGACATCAAAGACATACTACACGATCCATGTTGGTGAAGCCAGCGGAAAGTCAAATGATGATGACGAGCTAGCCGAGCCAGAAAAAGCCTCTCGAGAGCTCGAAGGTGGAGAACAAGCAACCTTCGATGAGTTGACCAAGATTGATTTGGGAACGCCTGATAATCCAAGGCCCATCTACATCAGCTCAATCTTGTAAGAGAAAATGAAAGAACAGATAATCGCCCTCCTACAAGAGTTCGTTGAATGCTTCACATGGACGTACAAAGAAATGCCTGGCCTTTCTCCTGAAGTGGTCGTGCATAAACTGGCTATATCTCATGATGCTAAGCTAGTCAAACAAGCTCTTCGAAAAATTAGAAAGGAGCTAGAAGAAAAGGTCATCGAGAAAACTAAGAAACCCATCGATGCCGGCTTCATCAGAAAAGAGAAATATACGGATTGGATCACATGCATCGTCCCAGTGAAAAGAAGAATGGACATATCCGAACTTGTGTCGATTTCAGGGACCTTAACAAGGCATGCCCTAAAGATGATTTCCCGCTCCTGGTCATGGAAATGTTGGTCGACGACACCTCAAATTACGAGCTGTTCATTTTTATGGATGGTTCGTCTGGGTACAATCAGATAAAAATGTTGCCTGAGGATGAGATACATAGAGCATTTCGAACCCCGATCGGCATATACCGTTACAAAATGATACCATTTGAACTGAAGAATGCAGGTGCCACATATTAAAGGGCAATGACCAAGATCTTTGACGAATTAATCCATAAAGTCGTCAAATGTTATGTTGATGATTTGGTCGTCAAGACTAAAGCCAAAGCCGATCATATCCAAGACCTTAGGATCGTTTTCACAAGACTGAGAGAATGCGATCTAAAGATGAATCCTCTGATGTGCGCTTTTGGCGTGTCGTCGGGAAAATTCTTGGGCTTCATAGTCCGACATCGGGGAATTGAAGTTGACCCATCAAAGATAAAGGCCATCATGGAGATACCTCCTCCAAAGAATTTGACGCAGCTAAGATCCTTTCAAGGCAAGCTCGCTTACATATGAAGGTTCATCTAGAACCTATCGAAAGATGCAGGCCCTTCTCGAAGCTCATGAAGAAATGAACTTCTTTTGTCTGGATGCCGAATGTCAAGAAGCGTTCGAAAGTATCAAATAGTATCTCTAGTAGTTGCTGCTTCCATTTCAAATAAACCGCTGATTCTTTATACTGCCGTGCTAGATAAATCACCCAGCGAGCTCCTTGCCCAGAATAACGAGAAGGGAAAAGAAAATGTCTTCTATCACCTTAGTCGAATTTTAGTCGGGGAGGAATATAACTATTCCCCAATCGAAAAGCAATACCTGTCCCTGATATTCGCTGTGAAGAAACTGAGGCACTATCTGCTCGCTCATCGGGTTATGCCGATCTTCAAGGTCGACCCGTTTAAATACTTGATGACCAAAGCAAGCCTAGCCGGCATAATGGCAAGATGGTCTGTCATGCTGTTTGAGTTTGACATAGTCTATATTCCACATAAATCAGTAAAAGGACAAGTGATTGATCGTGCGAAAAGTGTTTTGTAAATAATCGCAATCAAAACGGTGTCGCTAGTAGCTAGCCGCGATGAGTACGGGTCGTCCGCAGGGTAACTTGAACTCTTTTCTTCCTTTAGATGAGTTGATAAAAAATAAGATGGTTTGTTGTCGTTCTATTTTTAGACGGATATAAAATTTATAATAAAAAGGCTTGTAGGGTTCATAGGACTTAGTAGTTAATGGATGGATGTTAAAAGTGACTCTTTTTAATTTTTAATAGTTTAAAGTTAGAGAGATAGCGATGAATGTGGATTAGGCTTCTTAGAGAGAATTAGGGTTTCCCACTACCGATCCTTGCCCGTCCATTGATCCCTATTCATATCAAGCCCTTAACAAAATAAGTGTTTAATCAATCTCAAATCATGGTCATGACTATCAATAAATTGATAGCACGTCTGATAAGGAGGTTAACATTTATTTTGCTAAAATTTATAAACTTTAAAATGTTAAAAAAAGTTAAAATATTTTTTTATCCATTATTCTATCCTATCCTACAAACCCTAGCAAGCAAGGAATTATTCGCTCATGGTTAGTGGTGATTTAGAAAAAAGGTTGAAGAAGAATGAAATCATAATTAAGATGCAGAAAAGTAATGCGTAAAAAGTAATGCGTAAAAGTAAGTGCAGAAAAAGTAAATACGGAAAATAAATGCAAAAAGAATTAAAATAAAAACTATCTTTATTGATCAACTATTGCATTACAATTTCCTTCTTAGAAAGTAGAATATAAGAACTCTAGTTTGTTCTAGATCTCTCTCTTTTAAGGAGTTAGATGAATAGATGATTATATGATTACTTGGATGATTTTTGAATGCACACCTTTCGGTCCTTTATATAGTCTCTGAAACCAGAAACCCTAGATACCATATATGAGTAGATACAGTTAAGATCATGATCCTAAAATCCCACATCCGACGGCCCATATCTGACCGCGGAACCGCTGCATAATGCCATGTTTGGCTGCGGTTCAACCGCATCCTAGTGGAATTGGGATTTGAGATTTCTTCTGACTTTTGTGTCGATATTTGGAAATCTTTTTGATCTATAGATTCTGAAAATATTGCTCTGAGTCTCTGTCGTTCTTCGATTCCTCGATTTGCTTCTAAAATTTGGCAGAGTCGGTTCTGATATCCCGATTTGACTTGGATCTCTTACTAGGATTCCATACCCGAGCTAATACCTGCACAATATCTCAAATCAAATTGTTAGTAGCATTTTATATTTTTGAGATATTATTCCAACCATTTATATGATATTAAATGTTAAGAATATTGACTAGGAATATTTGATATGATATGCATATTTTAATTACTAATATTTTATTTAAATATTCTATTCCCTAATTATATTAATTATAAATGTAGAAACATATGATAATCTTTTACAAATAACTTATTATCGCAAGCGCGCACGACGGGGGTTCCTTCCATTTCCGTCCGATCTGTATCGAGCTAGTTAACAGTCACATATGTTCTGTATTTACAATTTACATCTTTTAGCGGTTAATAATAATATGGAAAATGTTCATACAAATGTGCAATAGTTTAGACTAATCAAATACCCCCAAACTTATTTTTGATCATCCCGAGCAAATTATTTATTAAAGAGAAAGAAACCTAACTAGCACACTTTCGTAGGCAACATATGATTGCACTTAGCACGTGCAACAAGCCTTTAAAACTCTAGACATCCCTAGTAGGAGGAGTGTTGTCTTCTAAGGGTTTTCAGCGGATTACATCCACAAAATCCCATAATAAAAGAAAGAAGATGAAAGTTACATACAAATAAAAGAACTTATAAAAGCAAGAACTTGAAAATAAGGGTTTCAAACCATACTAGCTTTTTAGTTGCCATGAGCCCTATCTTAATAGTCATGAAAAATGTCAGAATTCATATCATCCCCCGATAAAATATCGTTTTTAGTCCTCCATACATCTCTTCCAAATATCGATCATATACCCTACGTGTATATAAAAGACATCCCTACACTTAGAGAATTCAATTCAAGCTATCATATTCTTGTCCATTTTCCTTAGTACTTTTTAGTTGGTGAATGTTTTTAGATGGAATTGCTCACACATTTTTCATGCGACCGTTAATACTTCTTGAGCTACTAACCAACCGATTACCAAACGTGTTCACTCTTTTAGGCATAATTAGCAATTTCCTAGTCTTGCAACACCTAAGGCTTATCAGTTACTCCCAAACCAGTTGGTCTAAGGTACTAGGTGATAAGACACTCTCGCTATATTTTTTTATGCCGCCTTAAGTAATTACAAAACCAGTGTTCATTTTTCTTCACCATTTATTTTTTATGTGCCATTTATATTTTTGTTTATATATATTTTTTTCTTCTTCATACTAAGGCTTTTAGACAAGAGTATTTCAAGGTATTCTCTACTATCTCAAGTTTCAAGATGTGTGTAAGTGCGTATAGTAGGGTATCAACGTTCAGATGTTTGGTCTCAAGAATATGGACTATTTTTCAGACTTCTATCTATTCTCAGATTAGTGATTCCTTTCATCTTACTAACCCTTGGGACAACAGCCCATGATTACCTATTAGTAGCTTCGTTTTAAAATATATAATTTTCTTGCATTTCTTAAATCTCTTCCCATCTTTCATATGTATTTTTCACTTTCTAACTTTAATTATCAAAAAAAAATTTCAGTGCTTTTCTTTAGTATAATGCAAGATGATACATGAATAAGCACAAACATATTTGCAGCAGTGTCCTCACTGATGTCATTCTTTAAGCTCAAAACATGTAAATTTTGGGAAGAAAAGTTTACAATGATTAGTAAAAGAGGACAAAAGTCAATGACAGTGAAATCCTCCCCCAAACTTATTTTTGGCTCACACTTTGCGCAATTTTTTTCTGAGCCAAAATATTTCTCCCCCCAAACTTAATTAAAACAGTGTTTTCATTACTAAGCATCATAAGAGGGGGGGTAAAATTATTGGTCTATGCAAAGCTTTATAAAGACCAAAAGTCAACACCAACCATTCAAATATTTTATCAAATAACACCATGGTTAGTAGAAGATCAGGTTACATATAGACGTGGAGACGTAGGGAGATAAGAGGTGTAATTGAGCGGGTTTACGTCTCAGTTGGTAGAGACGAAATAGTGATGGTGGATGAAAACGAGAATATGAAAGATAAAGAATATGTGGAATAGTGACATTCTCGTACGGGATTAGAAAAATAGGTGGAGGTTTAGCATCTTTGGGTGGAAGTTGATTCATCATAACATCCATGTCTTTTATGAATGCGAGTTCTTCGCCAAAATGTCTTCAAAACTTTCATCGATATTCCGAATGATAATCTCATCGAAAAGAAAGGTATGATACTCGGACCGAGGTTCATATTTAGTGTTAGAGATTAACTCGGACAGCTCAACTAACTCATTCGAGAAGTTAACGGATTCCGACTTTGGTGTGGACTTG
The DNA here is from genome assembly GCA_030015575.1 of Agapanthus africanus. Taxonomy (NCBI): domain Eukaryota; kingdom Viridiplantae; phylum Streptophyta; class Magnoliopsida; order Asparagales; family Amaryllidaceae; genus Agapanthus; species Agapanthus africanus. The sequence goes on along the minus strand of JASDDO010000008.1, from coordinate 434,219,246 downwards.
TTGACAGAAGGGTTCTCACGTGTATAATAAATAGCAGGAGCAAACAATAACGCACTAGTGGCGTTGAGATCAGTATCGTGAAGCTTCTCAAATTCGCAACTGTCGGAAGCTATCTTGTCGACAGAACATACATCAATTATATGAGTATAAGGTTCGGAGGGTTGACTTCCTAACCTGTAAATGTTAAGCTCAATTGTCATCTTCCCAAAGAACAGGTTCATTGAACCGTTACGACAATTGATTATCGCGTTGGAAATTGTTAGAAAAGGTCGATCTAGAATCACTAGAATTTGGTTCCGTAGGTTTGCCACATGCTGTGTATCTATAACTATAAAGTTTACAGGGAATATAAATTTCCCAACTTTGATCAACACGTCTCCTAGCTCTCACCTTTAGGGTGGGTGATAGATCGATCGGCCATCTGGAGAGTGCAGTGCGCAGGTTTCAACTCTTCTATGCCTAATTACCCATAAACAGAATAAGAGAACAAATTAACACTAGCACTTAAATTGAGTAGAGCGCGATTGATATTTTGCCCCCAATAGCAATAGATATTGTAGGACAACCGGGATCCTTACGTTTCTTGGGCACATATTGGATAAGAGGATTGCTCGTATTACTCTCTAAGAAAACTTTTTTAGGCACTTGAATTTTCCTTTTCTTAGTGTACAAATCCTTTAGAATTTTAGCATAGGATGGAACTTGTTGGATAGCATCTAAGAGATGAATATTTATGTTAACTTGCTTAAAAATTTTCACAATCTTCTTCATGTGTGGACTTGGTCTGTTGGGTCTCAACCAATCTGGAAAAGGAGCTTTATTAACAAGAGCTGGGTCCAACTGTTGTGGAGAAGTTTGTGGGAATGGAATGGATTCCAAAATTGGATTTGGGATGGTCGTAGATGGTTATTCCTTCAAGAAAGTGGGTTGAGGGTTCGAGCTTAGCGAAGAATGGAGAATAAGCTCGGAAGAAGATGTTGGATCAGACGGAGTAGGAGTAGAAGTAGTAGCCAGGGTATCATTTGTATCATCAACTTCAACTTGTTCACCAACTTGGTTATTCAGCTCTTTTCCCGATCTCAACATGGTTACGGCACTCACATTATGATTTTGAATAATGAGATTTGCGTTTTGTGAGTGGTCAGGATTTGGTAGAGATTGAGATAGAAGTTTCCCTTTCTCTCTCTTACTCATTGCGGCATTTAACTGTGCAATTTGTGCTTCTATCGATCTTATGCTTTCACCGTGGCAGCACTTTGTTGCATCAGTGTTTGAATAAATGTTAAATTAGTCGTCGTTTGATTGGATTGTTTAATAAACATTTCTAAGCTTCGTTTGAGTGCAGAGATTTTATTGGTATCGACCGTCGAAATATTATTATAAGGGGCAAAGTTTTTGGCCGCATTTTGAGAAGCTTGCGATTGAAAGGGCTGCCGAATTTGTTGTTGTGGCGGTTGTTGCTGTGGAGGAAGTCTTTGATAATTATTTTGGCTTGGGAACTGATTTTGATTTTGATATTAGTTTTGGTTCCAAGCAAAATTAGAACGATTCCTCTATCCCTGATTATATGTATATGAATAAGGGTCATTCCTAGGTTGTTGCTGAAGAGCAGTATTGGTCTGTTCATGACCTTGAGACGGAGATTTAAAGGACATTCTTATGTTAAATGTGATGGGTTAAATCAGCAACTACACACGGTTTTAGGGAGCGTAACTTGGTTTAAAGAGGCTGAAGAGAATTTGCTTTCCATAACTTCGAGTTTCTTTTGCATTGCAGCCATTTCGGCTTTCATTGCTATGGAAGCGTCAAGCTGATGGATACCTGCCCTAGATGAAGACGATGTTGGTCTAGTGCTCTCCCATTGTAAGGTTTGTGCGGCGAGATCTTCCAAAAATTGCCATGCTTCGCCATCGTCTTTTGACATTAAATGACATTGACAAATGGTTTCTAGCATTTGTTTTGTCGCTGGGTTGACACCCTCATATATAATTCGGCAAAGTTGCCATCTATCGATTCCGTGATGAGAGCATTGGACAAGAAGATTTTTAAACCGTTCAAAGTATTTCTAAAAGGGTTCGTTGGAAAATTAGGCAAACTAGTTAATCTCGCTTCGAATACGAACGGTCTTGTAATGAGAATAGAATTTCTTAAGGAATGTTTTAACGAATTCATCCCATTTACTGATAGAATGTACGACGGTGCTGTAATGCCACTTTTCTGCGAGATCGCATAAGGTAAAAGGGAGAAGACGTAATCGCAGATCATCCCCTGAAAGTTGGGTTGTGCTCATCATCGCACATACGTTTTCGAATTTGGTTATGAAAATGTATGCATCTTCGGATTCAAGCCCGTGAAATTTGGACAACAAATTGATAAAGTAGGGTTTAATTTCGAAATTATTCCCATTGGCTGGTGGAAGAGACAGACATGTAGAAAGGGGTCCACGTACGGGATAGTATCTGTCTTGAAGGGTGATGCATGGTGGATTTTGCGCATGTACGGGTGGCGGCGTTAAAACCCGATGGTGATCCGTCCATTTTGGAAAATGTGGTGGGTGGAGGAGAAATAGAAGATGAAGAAGTGGCGAATTCGGAGTCGACAGCAAAAACGTGGACTAGACGGACACTAAAATCCCGTGTCCAGCCGATCATGCACTAAGCGGGTTTAGTGCACGTGGCAGCATGCGATGTGTGAGAACGCTTTTTAAAGAGGGCTTGTTTTGAAAAAGGTCGGACGTGAGGCTTGATTCAAAAAATCACAAAATGCACAATCAATCCCTAGAACTAGGGTCACCTAGGTCAAGTCACTAGACCGTTCATAGACTTCCAAAGGACAAGTCGTATGATCAATTCTCTACTGCCTCCTTATCAATCTTGCGGCCAGTTAAGTGCCAGATAAGTAGGAGGTATCCGCTATACGAATCACCGAAATAGCGGGCCTAATTAAGTAACTACTTTCTTTAGTCACATTTGTCTTAGACACCACAAGAAAAATACGGATAAGCAATAAATTACCCACGACCTTTCTCCGTCCTAATTGAGCGCGACAGTCCATAGAGACTTGATCTAGATATTTTTTATTAATGTAGGGTGATAGTATGCTTGTTTGTGATTTGTAGGGCTTAGGAAGGGTGATGAAATCCCCACATAATCTGAATTTGGATTTATTGCCTCTTAAAGTCCAGTTTAAGTATGCAAAACAAAGCGAAATCAAAATATGCAAAAAGTTTTTTTTGCGGCGCTGTTTGCAAAGAACCCTGCAGGTAAAATCAGATTATTGGAGTTTTAGAGAAGAGAGAATATAGGAAAATACCACAGAACATTGGGGGCCCAAATCGTCTAAAAAGCCACGGTTCCATTGCCAAATGCACTTAATGCTACGGTTCCGCTGCTATTTTGAAGGATCTTCTGCTGCAATTTCTTCAGAACACCCTTATGCTCCTCTGGTCGAAGTTTAAAGTCTCTGAATCTCCGTTGACTTGCTCCAATTACTCCAGATGTACTTGCAAAACGCGCACAATAATCGTTAAAAACACAAGATGCGGTTTTGGTTCCCGTTTATTTTATTTTTCCTGGTTTTTATAAGAAATCAACCCGAATAACAAGAAAAAAATTACGACTGTTCCCCCGACAACTGCTCTATTTAATTGATTGTGCGAAAAGTGTTTTGTAAATAACCGCAATCAAAACGGTGTCGATAGTAGGTAGCCGCGATGAGTACGGGTCGTCCGCAGGGAAATGTGAACTCTTTTCTTGGTTTAAACAAGTTGATAAAAGATAAGATGGTTTGTTGTCGTTTTATTTTTAGACGGATATAAAATTTATAATAAAAGGCTTGTAGGGTTCATAGGACTTGGTAGTTAATGGATGAATGTTAAAAATGACTCTTTTTAACTTTTAATAGTTTAAATATAGAGAGATAACGATAAATGTGGATTAGGGTTCTTGGAGGGAATTAGGGTTTCCCATTACCGACCCTTATCCGTCGATCTATTCATGTCAAACCCTTAACAAAACAAGTGTTTAACTAATCTCAAATCATGGTCGTGACTATCAATAAATTGATAGCGCGCCCGATAAGGATGTTAACATTTATTTTGCTAAAATTTATAAACTTTAAAATGTTAAAAAGAAGTGAAGATTTTTTTATTCATTATTCTATCCTATCCTACAAACCCTAGCAAGTAAGGAATTACTCGCTCATGTTTAGTGGTGATTTAGAAAAAAGGTTGAAGAAGAATGAAATTATAATTAAGATACAGAAAAGTAATGCGTAAAAGTAAGTGCAGAAAAAGTAAATGCGGAAAATAAATGCAAAAAGAATTAAAATAAAAACCCTTTATTAATCAACTATTGCATTACAATTTCCTTCTTAAAAAGTAGAATATAAGAATCCTAATTTGTTGTAGATCTCACTCTTTTAAGGAGGTAGATGAATAGATGATTATATGATCACTTGGATGATTTTTGAATGCACAACTCTCGGTATTTTATATAGTCCTTGAAACCAGAAACCCTAGATGTCATATGCGAGTAGATACAGTTAAAATCATGATCCCAAAATCCCACATCCAACGGCCTATATCTGACCGCGGAACCGCCGTATAATGCCGTATTTGGCTGCGGTTCAGCCACATCCTAGTGGAATTGGGATTTGAGATTTCTTCTGACTTTTTGTGTCGATATTTGGAGATCGATTATGAAAATATTGCTCCGAGTCTCTGCCGTTGCTTGATTTCTCGATTTGCTTCTAAAATTTGGCAGATTCGGTTCCGATATCCCGATTTGACTTGGATCTGTTACTTGGATTTCAGATCTGAGCTAATACATGCACTATCTCAAATCAAATTGTTAGTAGCATTTCATTTTATATTTTTGAGATATTATTCCAACCATTTATATGATATTAAATCTTAAGAATATTTGATATGATATGCATATTTTAATTACTAATATTTCATTTAAATATTTTATTCCCTAATTATATTAATTATAAATATAGAAACATATGATAATCTTTTACAAATAAACCCACATATGTTCTGTATTTACAATTAACATCTTTTAGCAGTTAATAATAATAGGGAAAATGTTCATACAAATGTGCAATATTTTAGACTAATCAACAAACCCTCACCGACTTCCTCGCTGCCCTTCCATACCTGAAGGGTCTCCGCTCAATTGCGAGTTACTCGACGAACAGGTGCTGGATCTCGAAAATAACTAGCCATGCCGGGAGCTCTACTTCGATGGAATCTCGTCAATAAGGACCTCCAGCAAATCAAGCATCCCGCAGATAAAAGCAGGGATAGTATTGGTGTTTATCACGCCCTTAGGAGGAATCCTGAGACATTCCTTCGCCCTTACCGAGCCTCACACAAACAACGATGCTGAGTATGAAGCTCTGATAGCTGGTCTGGAGCTCGCCATAGAAATGAAGATCCTTCGGCTACGGGTCTACGGTGATTCCCAGCTTGTCATCAACCAAGTGAGCGGTGACTATAAGATATATAAGCCCATGTTAGCTCGATGCAGAAGTCGGGCGGTGGAATTCATAAAACAGTTCACCCATATCGAAATAATGAGGGTTCTTAAGGCGTTGAACGGGAAAGCCGACGTACTCGCTCGCTTAGACAAAGCACTGGCTGATCCCGACATGGATGGAATTCTGATCACAGTCAGAAACCGGCAAGCTCTGCCTCCAGTCTCTTTACGAGAAGAGGAAAGCGTAGAATAAAAGAGCAATCCTGTCGAAGAAACCTTGGTCATTCAAGAAGAATCCGATTGGAGAGAGCCCTTCATAGAGTACCTCCGATACGACAAACTGCCTAAAGAAAAACCTGCGAGGGTCCAGTTGAAGAAAAGAGCTCTCCGATATGTGTTTGTAAATGACACGCTATACCGCATATCATATAACCAATTCTGACTCAGATGTCTGTCTTTGGCCGAAACCCAAAAAGTCATGAAAGAAGTTCACTCAGGTTTCTGCGGAGCTCACCAATCTGGCCCCAAAATGCGACTTCAAATCAAACGACTTGGGTATTACTGGCCTACCATAATAAGGGATTGCGAAGAGCATGTGAAGAAACGTCATCCCTGCCAAATTCACAGTGACTTCATTCACAAGCATCCTAATCTGTAGTATCCTACGGTGGCGTCATGGCCCTTCAAAGTTTGGGACACCGACATAGTTGGCCCGATTGATCCTCTGTCATCCAAAAGCCACCGGTTCATATTGGCCGTAATTGACTATTTCTCCAAATGGGCTGAAGCTGTCCCGTTAAAAGAATTCAAAACAGAAGATATTCAGACGTTCTTTAGGCATAATATTCTATACCGTTTCAGTACACTAAGAAGAATCATTTCTGACAATGGGCCTTCTTTCAAGAGCTTCAAAGTCTCAAGATTCGTTACACAACACAAGATAGACCGGAGATATTCCTCCATGTATAATCCAAGAGCTAATGGGCTAGCCTAAATCTTCAATAAAATTTTATGCAAGCTCCTGAGAAAAAATACTTCAGCCAACAAAACAGACTGGAATCTCAAGCTCCACGAGGCGTTGTGGGCATAGCGTGCCACACCGGATACTCCCTATTTTTTGGAGTGGAGGCGATCCTTCCCCTCAAAATCGAAATTCCAAGCTTAAGGATGGCTATCCAGCATGATTTGATGGAGGAAAATGTCATCCTTCGGTTCGAAGAACTCGACGCCCTCGAAGAAAAGAGGTTTACAGTACAGTAAAATCTGGAGCTGTACTGAGCCCAAATGTCACGGGCCTATGACAAGATGAACCGTCAGCGATCTTTTAAGAAAGAGGATTTGGTGTTGGTCCTCAAAAGACCGATCATCCCCAATCGACATGGTAAGGGAAAGGTCGAGCTGAACTGGGAAGGACCGTATGTCATCGAGAAAGTGTTTGATGGAGGATCCTAACAGCTCATAAATACCGAGGGAGAAAGGTGCATAGCACCTATCAACGGTCGATATCTCAAGAAATAATACGTGTGTATGCTCAAAGTGGCAGACTAATTGGGCACACCGGCCTTACAGTATGGATCACACATCTTGTAAAACCGTATACAATCCATGGACGTAAACGACCCCTATCTCTCCTAAGTCCTACCGGCGAGACTGCATCTGAAGTCCTACCGGCGATGAAGCTCCACCAACATAAAAAAACAGCATGTCCATAAGCAAAACGGACACGGATGAAAAATCGAAAGGGCTCCATGAGTAAAAAAAAGCAGGACTGCCGGCGAGTTTGTGAAAACCCGAAAAGGACGCAAACTCGTGAAAAGGAGACGAAAATACACTCGTAAAGTCTTTTCGGCCTTGTGAGGAGAATATACCTGCGTGAGATCCTTACGACTCGCAAAGAAGCAGCACACTTAGGAATTCTCACGATTTTTAAAGAGAATGTACACCTGCGAGATCCTTTCGACTCGTAGGGAGAAAATGCTTTTATGAAACCTTTACGGCTCATAAAATTGAAAAGCCTTAGGTGATAGAGATCTAAATCTGTCTCCTAAGCCATCGCTTCCTAATGGGCAACGACAAATGATGAGTCGCTCATGACACTATGCTTCAGTGTTAGTGGTGCTTATACCGACCAAAACCTCAAACCCCAAGTTTTCCTAAAGGCAAATGATGAGTCACTTCTGGCACTACGCTTCAGTGCTCGCGGTGCTGATGCTCATCCAAAAACCAAATCCCAAGTCCTCTCGGGGCAAATGATGAATTGTCCATGGTATTATTCCAGTGCAGTGATGTTGATTCCAAACAAAATCCAAATTCCTCTCAAATTCAAAAGTCCCATCAAACAAGACAGAAATCAAACATATCAAATCAACGTCCCACCCGGCAGTGCTTCCAAGCTCAAAAGCCCCGCTGGACGGATAGGGAACTCCCAAAACAAATCAAATCACTAGTCAACCAATGATCTCCCTGGCGGAATCAAGCTCCATCTCGGAAATAAATCAAATCCCGACACCGCAAGAAACGGAGCAAGTCAACTTCAACCCAACACCGCAGAAAGCGGAGCAAGTCAAATCAAACCCCAACACCGTAAGAAGTGGAGCAAGTCAACTTCAACCCCGACACCGTAGAAAGCGGAGCAAGTCAAATCAAATCTCGACATCGCACGAACTGGAGCAAGTCGCAAAAATGGTAGCACCGACCGTCCAAGTCGCTAAAATGGCAACACCGACAGTCCAAGTCACAAAAATGGCAGCATCGACCGTCCAAGTCGCAAAAATGATAGCATTTACCGTCCAAATCGCTAAAAGTGCAGTATCAACCCTCCACAGGTAACCAAACCAAATCAATCTCCATATAGAACAAGATCCATCAATTTCATGCACACAACCTATACACGTGGTGTGCATTTATTGATGGGGGCACTTTTGTTTGGGTCAAAAATTACATCCCGGTTGACCAAGTCAAAGTCAACCCCCAGCCGAGTAGGCCCGACCCTAAGCACTCGAGCCCAACCCCAAGTCAAGACCGAGCGTGAAAAGGGCCGGCTCCATGTCAAAAAGGAGGCGATAAATTAGTTTAAATGCAAATTTAAAAAAATAAATATATGAAAAATGGGCAAAAAACCAAAATTTTGTAAACCACATGGCTTATGTGCAAAAAGAAATAAGCACATAAGGCATGGGTGGCACAAGTGCCATTTGGAAAAGCCCAATGGGCTATATGTAAAGTGTATAACCTATAAAAGGCAAACATGACGAGAATTAATAACTTTCATTCTCTCATAATTTCTAGGGTTATCTGCCTCCTTCAAGATTTTAAACCTTCTTTTCTGAATTAAATTAAGAGTTCAACTTTTCCCCCCAAAACAAAACAGTTTTTCATCATAAAACCCTCGAAGGGGGCTCAGATCTCCCAGCAAATATCTAAAAGGGGATTTTTAATCTCACCGCTTTTTTCTCTAAGATCCAACAAAAAGAGATGATGAAGGAACGCATCTCAAAAGAACCCATTTTAAGGAAGTCCAAGGCTTGAAGAAGAAGAAAAATGACCTATTTTCACCATTCAAGATCTAAATTCTCAAAAGAGTTTAACTCCAAATCCAGATTTTTTAGGAGTTTAACTTCAAATCCAAACCTTTTGGGAGTTTAACTCCAAATCCATATCAAATTTCTGTTCAGGAGTTCAACTCCAAGCCCAAAGGCTTAGCCCTTCTTTCGCTGGTGCTCCACAAGCGCCTAGCGGGCATGTGTTGTTCACGTGACCCCCTGGCGCTCAACGGGAACATGCCTCTCACGTGACCCGCTGGCGTCCCAGCGCCCACGTGACGCACACGTGACCCGCTGGCGCCCCAGCGCCCACGTGTCATCTCATGCGTCCTTAAGACACTTCTCACCGTTCTTTTTCCTATATGTTTCATGCTCGAAACATATTCTCCGTTAGAAAAAATTTCTAACGGGGCATTGCCCCGCATACCACAAGAGGGCTGCTAGCCCCCTTGACCTCAGCCGGCTATCGCGTAGCGGGACCCCGTAAACTCTGCGAGGCCTTCGATACGTTCAAGACCCCTTCAAACCACAACACACGCACACTTCACATTGAGTTCGTATGACCAGTATTACCCGTCAATCGGAGGTTCCCTCGTTTCAAAAGCGATAGGTAATTAACGGCAGCTTAGTCCGCGACTGCCGGAGATTCGGATCCCTACAATCAATAAATCCCTAGGCAGGGGAATCTATAATACGCCAAACAAGCGATGCGTATTCCTATCTCAATAGGGTGACGAAAAACACTCTACGGGCGTCTTGGGCAAGCTCCGGTTGTGCCTTCGACAATTGCTCGATCGAGTGTCTTCTCTAGACTCCCCGTCAAATGGCCTACGGCGGCCTCTAAGGAAGTCGATGTCTGCCAAGCCCTCTAAATCGAGAAGCTAAGACATAAAAGGCTCAGATACAGAGCTCACAAGAGGGCTAGGGCTTCTGCGCCACTAAACTTCGTGACGTTCCAGAAAGATGGTTACCTCGTGACGACAGCCGAGTCGGCTGTGAAAGTCGACAATTCATTCGAACCTTTGACGTGGGTTCAGAAGAATTCCATGAGCCAAAATCAAAAAGACTGCAATTCGGACCGTGCCGCGAAGGGATATGTTTTAGTCTCAGCATAGAAAGCATGACACCATCTTCTCGAAAGTCTATCAAACGCTTGTAGCCATCCGAAAGCCAAGCAGGAAACTCAAGCAGAGGGTACCGGTTTTGCTCGAGGCTCCGGCTAGATTATCCGTTTTCAGCCGCTTGTCTTTCACCAAGAAAAATTGGTCGAAACAACAAACCAAAGACCGACAAATGCTGTTGGCAGTGGTAAAGGCTTGGCCGGATGCACGGTACACGGTTTATATGGACGGCGCTTGCCCCAGTGATCCGCCGCAGCAAGAGTAAGGATGGGGCCACCACATTTCAAGTCTAATCTGGTTTGAATGTGGCTACCACTTATCAAGCCCGACTTCCTCCGGAATACAACAAAAACCCTTCGCGAGGCTGATAAGCAAAAAAGCCTTCAGTTTGTGGGGAATCTAGCTCGGAGAGCAACGAAGAGCTGATTTTCATCCCCAAGACTGCAGAACAACAGCTGCTCTAAGAACTTCGGAAGCAGCTTAAAAGCAAAGATAAGGAAATAGCCAAGCTTTACTCAAAGATCGATGATTTAACAAATGTAGTGTTGCAGCTCACACCAAAATCGCTCAAGGGCAACCTAATCAAGTGCAGGGCTCCATCTATGAACTGGGAAGTGATGCCCGGAAGCAGCCAGCGCCTATCCCCCTGAGTCTAAAGGCTGGCGAACCACAGGGAAGTCGCCCACAGTCAGCCTCAGAAGATGTTCCGACTCTCGACGACAGTGGCCCGCTAACACAAGGTCAGATAATGGACTTGGTCACCAATAAAGTCAAGACACTGGTGGCCGAAGCCGAAACGCGGAAAAGCGTCGTCAGCAATGGGAGACCATACCCTGTGCAATACGACCTCGTGGAGTTTCCCAGCGGCTATGTTGTCCCCAAATTTGTAAGATTTAATGGAACGGGAAATGTAAGCCAGCACATTACCTACTTCAAATTATCATGCGCAAATACTGATGGCAATGATGCACTTCTCCGCCAATTTGTTAATAGCTTGACTAACGTTGCTTCGACAGGGATGCAAACATACCGGATGGCTCCGTTACTATTTTTGTCCAAATGGAATCTCTGTTTAGGCAAAGGTTCATGAGTGTCAGCGATACAATTACCATTGCTGAGCTTATGAGGATCAAGCCAGAACGCAACGAAAGCAGCACTGACTTTATAGCCTGACGCTGTAATCTTACTGTTAAGTGCGAGTCGCCGAGCAGGCCCAATCCATCAGTCTCCTTAGAGAAATCTCGGCGGTTAGATGAATCCTTAACTATGCACAGCACCGACGCTTTCAATGCATCTGACATTGAAGATAAACGAAAAGCGGGCGGAGCGAAAACCAACCGGCCTTGGAAGCCAGTACTGGAGGAGAATCGTCCCCAGAAGAGAAACTGAATAATGTCCATTCCTTCAGAAGGGATAAAGTCCATAAAATATTGAAGGACGCCCTAAGAAACGGTATGCAATTACCAGAATCAAAAAAACCGCAAGAAACAAACATGAGTAATGACCCTAAATATTGCTTATATCATAGAGTGGCGAGTCATTCCATTGAAGACCGTTTTGTTTTCAAGGATTGAGTTGAGAAGCAATACAAGACCGGTGAAATCGAGCTGTCCAAGGGTGTTTTGGCAAACAATCAAGCTGCGACCGCCAATTTCGTACAGACAGAAGCCGAAGTCTTCTGGTAACAGAAGGTTTAATCATCCGCTCTAAGCAATGATGCTAATCCGCCGCAACCTCCGTAGGATGTATACATATCCAAGAAGACGGAGAAGATGCTAAAGTTGGTTAAAAAAGAACTCAGAATCAAATGGGAAAGACAGAAAAAATCCATTGTTCCGGATATAAATTCGGCTCGATCGAGCTCAAAGCCCAGATCCTTCGACCGCGCCCGCGCTTCGGTAGTGACACCGACGGATCTGACGTTGGAATCCCTTCCTTCCGTAAGATTCGCCCACACTTCAGCAGTGATACTGATGAATCCGATGCTGAAAGCCCGTCCCTTCGTAAGGTTCCCCCGCATTTTGGTAGCGACATGGACGAGTCTAACACAGAAGGCCCATCCTACAGCAAAATGCGTCCGCACTTTGGCAGCGATACTAACGAATCAGATGAAGAGGATTCATCATGTAACAGATGCGCAAACAAGGCCTTTGTGCAAAGAGTAAGGCTGAGGGTAACCCTTGCGATCACAGCAGGATCTCTAGTCACCACAAAAGTCCCAGAACAGTTATACAAAGAGCTTGATGTGCTATCGATCTCCACTGTGGATGAATTGAAAACCTTCTATGTTCCCGGAAGAAAGAGCGGGCAAAAGGGTATTTTGTTTTATAGTTCAGATCCTATCATACACCCAAACGACTTGTTTTTGATGTGTCTTCCTCATGAAAGAGGCGTAAGAGTTGGCTTAAACCCCAAATACTATGTTTCTGAAATGTGGGATTATTTTAAGAAATGCGGATGCCCGTTATATCAAATAGACCCCGAAGCAAAATTCTACGAAGGGTTATGGTACCGCCGCAATCCTGACCGCTCATCGATGGGCGAATCAGACATACGGGGTATAGGTTTCATCCAACCTGATGTCAAGTCTTGCTACATGATCCACGTCGGTGGAACCAGCGAAAAGCCAGGAGATGACGATGAGCTAATTTAGCCAGAAGAAGCTCCTCAAGACCTTGAGGACAGCAGACAAGCAACTTTCAACGAGCCAACTGAAGTCGACTTGTGAATGACCGATAACCCACAGACAATCTACGTCAAATCGCTCTTGCTAGAAGAAGCAAAAGAGTAAATAATTGCCCTGATGCATGAATTTGTCGACTGCTTCGCGTGGACATATAAAGAAATGCCTGGGCACTCTTTTAAGGTGGCCGTGCATAAGCTAGCAATATTTCCTGATGCCAAGCTGGCCAAGCAGGCTCCTCCAAGAATGAGAAGGGAGCTGGAAGAAAAGATCATCGAAGAAATCAAGAAACTCAACGCTGGCTTCATCATAGAAGAGAAATATGCAGAGTGGATCGCATGCATTGTCTCTGTAAAGAAGAAAAATGGGCAAATCTGAGTTTGCGTCGATTTCAGGGACCATAACAAGGCATGCCCTAAGATGATTTCCCGCTCCCGAGCATGGAAATGATGGTCGACGGTATCTCAAGCTACGAACTGTTCACTTTCATGGATGGTTCGTCTGGTTACAATCAAATCAAAATGTCGCCCGAGGATGAGAAATACACAGAGTTTCGAACTCCGATCGACATATACTGCTACAAGGTGATGTCGTTCGGACTGAAGAATGCGGACTTACCAAAGAGCGATGACAAAGATCCTAGATGACTTAATTCATAAAGTTGTCAAATGCTATGTTGATGATTTGGTTGTTAAGACTAAAGCCGAAGCTAATAACATCCAAGATCTCCGAACCGTCTTTACCAGACCGAGAGAGTACAATCTAAAAGATTGAATCCTCTGAAATGCACTTTCGGCGTATTATCGGGAAAATTCCTGGGCTTCATAGTTCGACATCGAAGGATCTAAATTGACCCGTCAAAGATAAAAGCAATCGTGGAGATACCTCTTTCAAAGAATCTGACGTAGCTGCGATCCTTTCAAGGCAAGCTTGCTTACATACGGAGGTTCATCTCGAACTTGTCGGGGAGATGTCAACCTTTTTCAAGGCTTATGAAGAAAGATGCATATGTTATCTGGGACGCCGAATGTCAAGATGCGTTCGAAAGCGTCAAGCAGAATCTATTGCATCCTCCAGTGTTCGCTGCCCTCTTTCCAAATAAACCACTGATTCTCTATACCGCTACACTAGACGGGTCACTCGGCGCGCTTCTCGCCCAAAATAATGAGAAAGGAAAAGAAAATGCTCTCTACTATCTCAGCCGAACTTTAGTTAGGGTAGAACATAATTACTCTCCTATTGAAATACAGCGCATGGCCCTAATATTCGCCGTGAAGAAACTGAGGCACTATCTGCTTGCCCACAGGGTTATGCTGATTTCCAAGATCGACCCGTTGAAATATTTAATGACCAAGGCAAATCTAACTGGTAGAATGGATAGATGGGTTGTCATGCTGCTTGAATTTGATATAGTCTATACTCCGCAAAAGGCAGTAAAAAGGCAAGCTCTAACCGATTTCCTCGTTTCTCATCCTATACTTAGGGTCACTGCTAAATTGCGAGTTGCCAGATGAACAAGCACTGCACCTCGAAAATGACGAGCCATGTTCGGATCTATTTCAACGGTGTTTCATCAATGAGATCCTCCAGCAAATCAAGCATCCCGCAAATAAAAATTGAGGTAGAATTGGTGTTTATCACGCCATAAGAGGGCACCCTACGACGATCTTTTGCTCTTACCGAACCTCGTACAAATAACGAGACCGAGTACAAAGCGCTATTAGCCGGTCTTAAGCTCGCCATAGAAATGAAGATCACTCGGCTACGTATTTACAGAGATTCTCAGCTGGTCGTTAACCAAATAAGTGGCGACTACCAAGTATACAATCCAAAGTTGGTTCGATACAGAAGCCGGGTCGTAGAACTCATGAAGCAGTTTATTTATATTGGACTGATGAAAATCCCAAGGGTGTTGAATGGAGAAGCCGACTTACTCGCTCGCCTAGCCAAAGAGTTGTCTGATCCCAATATGATGAAATTCTGATCACGGTAAGAAACCGGTAAATCCTACCTCCAGTCTCTCTATGAGAAGAAATCGTAGAACAAGGGAACGGGCCTGTTGAAGAGGCCCTGGTCATCAAAAACGAACCCGGTTGGAGAGAACCCCTCATAGAGTATCTCTGATATAATAAGCTACCAAAAGAAAAATCTGTGAGAATTCAGCTGAAGAAGATCTCCCCGAAATGTGTTCATAAATGACACTATACCGAAAATCTTATGACCAGCTCTGGCTCAGGTGTCTGTTCTTGGCCAAAGCCTAAAAGGTGATGAAAGAAGGCCACTCAGGTGTCTGTGGCGCATACCAATCTGGCCTCAAAATGCGCCTTCAAATCAAGCGGTTTAGATATTACTGGCGAAGTATGATAAGGGATTGTGAAGAAGATGCGAAGAGAAGCCACCTTTGCCAAATACACGACAACTTCATTCACAAACATCCGTTGCATCCTACTGTGGCATCATTGCCATTCGAAATATGGGGCATCGACATAGTTCGTCCAATTGATCTCTCGTCATCTAAAGGTCATCGGTTCATATTGGCCGCAATTTACTGCTTCTCTAGATGGGTTGAACCTGTCCCGTTAAAAGAAATCAAGACATAAATTATTCTGACATTCATCCGGCATAACATGTTATACCCGTTTTGGCACACCAAGACGGATCATTTCTGACAACGTACCTTCTTTCAAGAGCTTCAAAGTCTCAAGGTTAGCAACTCAGCACAAGATAAACTGAAGATATTCCTCCATCTATAATCCAAGAGCCAATGGGCTAGCCGAAGCCTTCAACAAAACTCTGTGCAAACTCCTAAGGAAACATGCTTCAGCCAATAAAAAACACTGGAATCTTAAGCTCCATAAGGCGTTATGGGCGTATCGTACTATGCACCGCACTCCAACCCAATCTACCTCATATTCACTGCTCTTCGGTCCCCTCGAAGTCGAAATTCCAAGTTTAAGAATGGTCGTCCAGTACAGTCTGACGAAAGAGGAAAATGCTCTCTTTTGGCTAGAGAGCTCGACGCCCTCGAAGAAAAGACTCGCAGTACAACAAAACCTGGAGTTGTACCGATCCCAAATTTCACGGGTCTATGACAAGACGACCCGTCTCCACGCTTTCAAGAAAGGCGAACTGGTGTTAGTCCTTAGAATACCGATCATCCCCAATCGACATACCAAGGGAAAATTTGAGCCAAATTGAAAAGGGCTGTATGTTATCGAGAAAGTGTTTGACGGGGGATCTTATCAACTGATAAGTGCCGAGAGAGAAATGCACATGCCACCTATCAACGCCCGATATCTCAAGAAATACTATGCATGAATGCTCCAAGCCACAAATCTCCAAATCACCGCCCTACTGCCAGTCCCCTAATTGACTACCATATACAATCCAGGGGCATAAACAATCCCTACCCTCACCAAGTTTCACTATACTGCCATACTGGTTCGACGCTTCGCGCGCGCCGTATATAATCCATGGGCATAAATAAGCTAAATCACCCCAAGACTCACCGCAATCCATGATCTACTTGCAATAAAATGGTGGCCAAAACGTATTACGTTGGCAAATCAAGCTACCAACGGGGAGAAAACCCATTCATGTGTCCTCATGATATATGAGGAGAACGACATTTACGAGATTCTCTTGACTCGTAAGAAAAAAACACATTCGTGGGATCTTACGACTCATAAGGTAAAAGCACATTTGGGGGTCCTCACGACTCTTAGGGAGAAAGTATACTTACGAGATCCTCTCGACTCATAGAGAGAAAATACTCTTATGAGATCTTTAGAGCTCATAAAATCGAAAAGCCTTAGATGACGAGAATCTAAACCTGTCTCCTAAGCTACCGCTCTCCAACGGGCAACGATAAATGATGAGTCTCTCCTGACGCTATACTTCAGTGTTAGCGGTGTTGATGCCGACCCAAAACCCAAATTCCCAGTTCTCCCAAGATGAATGATAAGTTGCTCCTGATACCATATTTCAGTATAGCAATGATGACGCCAACCAAAATCCAAATCCCCAATGACAGATGATAATTCGCTTCTGAAACCATATTTCAGTGTTAGCGATAATGATGTCAACCAAAAATTCAAATTCCCAAAGTCCCTAACGACAAATGTTGATTCGCTCCCGGCACTATGCTCCAGTATTAGCGGTGCCGATGCCAAACAAAAATCCAAGTCCCACTTGACAGTGCACTCAAATTCAAGAGTCCCGCCAAACATGACAAGAATCAAACGAAACAAATTAAAGTTTCACCTGACAGTGCTTCTAAGCTCAAAAGTCTCGCGGCACAGACAAGAACCTTCCAAATCAAGTCAAATCAAAACAAGTCAACCAACCGTAGGCCCTGGTGTCGGAATCATGTTTCATCCCGGAACCTACCCCTGCGTCGGAACCATATTTCGTCTCAGAATATACCCCTGCGTCGGAATCATGCTTCGTCCTGGAATCTACTTCTGTGTCGGAACCATACTTCGCCTCAGAATATACTCTGTGTCGGAATCATGCTTCGTCCCGGAATCAACCTCTGCATCGAAACCATATTTCGTTCAGAATATCAACTTCTGCATCGGAACCATGCTTCGTTCAGAATGTTTTTCTGTGTGTCGGAAACATGCTTCGTCTCAGAATATACCCCCGAAATGATGCTCCTAGAATAATGCCCCGTCCCTGGAAAGATGTTTCCGGAACGGTGCTCCGCTTAGGAATGATGCTCCTGGAATGATGCCCCACTTTGGAATTATGCTTCCGGAATGATGCTCTCCTTTGAAAAGATGTTTCCGGAATTACGTTCCGCTCCATGGAATGATGCTCCCACAATGATGCTCCACTTTGGAAAGATGTTCCTGGAATTACGCTCCGCTCCCTGTAATGATGCCCCTAGAATGATGATCCACCCCTGGAATGATGATCCTTGAATTATGCTCTGGTTTGGAATGTTGCTCCTCGAATTTTGCTCCACTTTTGAATGATGCTCCGCCTCCGGAATGATGCTCCTAGAATGATGCTCTGCCCCCGGAATGATGCTCCTGAAATGATACCTCATTTTTGAATTATGCTCCACTTTGGAATGTTGCTCCACTTTGGAATGGTGCTCCTGGAGTTGTGCTCCATCCTGCGGAAAGATGCTCCGCTTCGAAACGATGCTCCCGGAATTATGCTCCGCTTCAGAATGATGCTCTTGGAATTATGCTCCTCGGAATCAAGCTCTCCATGGAAGAAAATCCATCAATTTCATAAACACAACCCATATGTAATGTACATTCATTGACACGGGGCATTTCGTCGGGGTAAAAAATTACACATTGCCAAAATAAAAATTCCAAATTAAAAATTAAAATGTCAAAAAAGTCAAAGTCAACGCCCGAGTAGACTCGGGTCCGATCCCAAGCAACTGGGCCTATGCCCAAACCGTCTCAAGCCTAAGTGAAGCATGTCGGCCGTTGAAGAAAGAAAAAAAAGAGAAATATGTAATAAATAACTTTTATATACAAATAAATGTTAAATTGTAAATTAAATGGGCAAAAAGCCAAAATTATGTAAAACCCATAACTCATGTGCAAAAGTAAATGAGCACATGGGCATGTGATGGGCAATGAGCTATTTTGTAAGGATCAAGGGGCTGTGTAAAAAGTGTAGTTTATATAAGGCAAACATTATAAAGAGACAAGGATAATTAATCCCTCACAAAAAATTAGGGTTTCTGTCTTTATCTTCTCTCGCTTCAAGTTCTTCATCTTCTTCGCTTTTAAATTAAATCAAGAGCTTAAGCTCTTTTTTTTCTAAAACTAATTAGATTTTAGACATAAACCCATTGAAAAGACAGGGATTACTCCATCAAATCCCAAAAAAGGGATGATTTTTATCTATCTTTTTCAAGATCCAATTTGAGAAAGGAAGAAAAACTCATCTCCAAAACTCAAATTTTGGCAAGATCCAAGGCTTGTGAGAGTGAAAAGAGACCCTTTTAGTCCATTCAAGATCTAAAATCTAAGTTTTGAAGCATCAAGAGAGCTTCTTTAGGCCGAAGAGAATGAACACCCCCCTTGGAGCTCCAAACTTGGTTTCGGCTCCAAATCGGACCTTTTGGCCCATACGGAACCTTTGGGCTCCCTCCGCGCCGCGCATGCTACTGTAGTTGTGCATGCTAGTGTAGAGCGCGTGCTACTGTAGCGCTTGTGCTTCATTTCCACACTTTTTAAAAGAAAAATAAAGAAAAAGAGAAACAGAAATAGAAAAATGTTTACTAAAATTTTATTTTTAAAGTCTTTCTTGTAAATATTTACAGAATAAACAAAAAAAAATGAAATGAGCACGCCTTTTTGCATTGTTTTAAAAACACAACATACACATCACATACTGCGCATTGAGTTCACATGATCCGTTAATCGGATGTTCAATAACCCCACAAGCGAGGGGTAATTAATGGCAGTTTTGTCCACGGCTGCCGGAGATTTGGATCTCCATAATCAATAAACCCCAGCATACCCCAGGCCGGGGGAATCTGGACATGCCTGACAAGCGCGCGCATTCCTATTTCAATAGGATGACGAAAAACACTCAACGTCGATAAGCTTAATTTTTCTTTTAAAATATTGCAAAATCATTGATTGATTAGGTTATGTTCTTGTTTGCATGTCCTTGAACAGAGTTGTATTTGATTATTAGAGTCAGTGCCTTGTCAAGTTATGTGCACAGATATTAAGGAACAGATAATGAAGAAAAACTTCAGATGAGTATTTATAAGTATTATTGACCCAAATTTTTGAAAGGGACAAGCAACATCCACTGAGATGGCAGGAGAAAGGGTGAAAAATATAATCATTTTAGTTGAAACTCGGCACTCACAGTAAGGTTCATATCCAGAAGTAAAATGCTAGTTGTGGGATTAAAAGCGTCGGCAAGCCAATACCCATTGAATATAGCTGATGCAGAGTACTGATACATAGAGTCGACAGTATGTTGATGAGATGGATGCCATATGTATATAGCTAATCTAGATAATAATTATGGTGTGTGAATTCAGCACATGGAAATAGAATTTTTCTTTGATCGAAGTAGCCAAGAAATACATCATCGAACATTGTTGTACAAATGTTGAATTGTTGGCAAATAGCTAATTTTTCTGACAGGAGTATAGAAAGGTTTGACGTCAGTGAAAAGGCGTTCGGGGGGGGGGGGGGGGGTGTGTTTCCATTTTCATAAACAAAAGTTGAGCTTTGAAGGAAGGACGATTAATCTGTGAACTATTGGAGGCATGGAAAGCTCAAGTTGATCTTGACATGGGAGAATATCTGGAAACTCCTTGCTGTAATTTTAAGAACTAATCAATCAGCCTGACCTTTTTTTTTCTCTCTCCTTAAATCAAGTGGAATGGAATACAGGATCCTATGTAGAACTTTTGAATCAAGGGGAATGCTATTTTTATTCAGTATGCTACTTCTATGACTTTCCCTCCAAAAGTAAATTAAAATAAAGTTGAGAGAGGAAAGCCATAACTACTAATATTTCGGATTAAGCTTTTGATGATCCTTAAAACTATCCTAGTGACAGGACCTGTCTACTTATGCGAGAAAGTTGGGTGCGTTTTTAATATACGACTACTGGTGGTTTTATACTCCTGTTGAACTCTTGCTTGTAGGGGAGTAGTTTTCCTTCTGGAATCTTGCTTACCACAGACACGATAACTCCAGTAGTTATTTATCCCAAAAAAGAAAACAAAAAATCCAGCAGTTCCGATGATCAACAAAATCTAGTTCTTATTATTGTGAGTCTATCAGCAACCATTTGTTTGTTTATTTATCTATCTATTTGTAGATTGCCGAAGCGAGAGCAATGTTGTCACAGAAGTTGTATGACAGAAAGAAACCAGATTCCGAGCTGTACGCCAGAGGTCAACCATATAGAAATTCAGATATCCCTTCAGTTTCACCCCGGGCTTCTCAGACCAGTCCATCTTATTTCAATTCATCCGAAGGCCGGACATCAACATGGTCGACACATTTGGAAACAGAGAAGCATGCGGGTCACAGTAGTGAGGTTGAAATCATCGATAAATCTATAATTGAAGAAGACCCAGCAACCCAACCAAAGAACAAGGATTTAACTATTAGCAATTTCTCAGATATCTCAATTTGGGATTACAATGATGGGGAGGATGATTGGTTGAAAGATGAAGCAGCTGGGGTCTCAGGATGTAACCCTATCCCATTTGCAAATGACGAAGATGTGTCATTTAGCGATCTTGAAGATGAGGATGACTCAAGAGCCCTCTGAGCTCGAAAACAGTGATATCCGAGGTGAAAGCCTCGACCACAGTTAATCCTATCCCATTTGTAAATGATCAAGCAGGTGGAGTCACAGGAAGTAATCCTATCCCATTTGCAAATGATGAAGATGTGTCTTTTAGCGATTTTGAGGACGAGGATGACCTGAAAACAGCTATCTCCAATGTGAAAGCCTCAACTGCAAGTTCTTTCTCAAGCAATCGCTCTGAACGAAAGCAAACCCCAACTCCTCATAATAGGTAACCAGTGCAATTTTTGCGAATGACTTGTATGTCTGTTATATATTTTTTTGTTATAGTGTTTGAGCAATTGATAATTATAGCTTGAGCAATTTTTTTCGCCTAGCTATTTATATTTATTTGCATGGTTGCCACATACTGTTTCTATGAATCTCTTGGGTGACTCTCAATTACAACAGTGCATATTTTTTGTACACAGTTAATAAATTATCTCCTATATACCGGTCTATATGCAGAATATCAAAACTGTCGATATTAATGTGTACACACAGTTATATATTATCTCCTTGGTGTATATACCGATGTGCGCACAGTTAATATATTATCTCCATGGTGTATATACCGTCGATATGCCGCATATCAAAACTTTCCGTTCATGACTGCGCTCTATCCGTGTCTGAAACAAATCATCATAGTGTTTTGATGCCATAAATCGATGCGACGGATTAGATAAATTTCTATTAGATAAATTTCTAATCGCCGACGATAAGCGGCAACAAAGAAGTAAAGAACAACAAGATTTATGTAAATGATATTCATAGATATCCCTTTTCTAACAGAAGCTGCATAGGTAGACGTACACTACTAAATTGTTGAAATATATCTTCTCATCATATATGTACAGCCTGCTGAAAAACATTACATGCATATCTCCTAGGATCTAATGGACCCAAAATTGCTGGAGAATCGCTCGATATGAGACCACAATATGCTCCCCAGTGATCCCCTCGGCCTCTCTTCCTCCATCCCGGTTCTGCTGCTGATGCTTGCTGTTAGTTCGCTGCTCGGATTCCTACCACCATCGCCAACAATCTTCTTGATAGGCGGCCAGCCTGGACGGTTGCTGCTCACTTCTAAAGTGACGCTCTCGCCGAGCTCCTTCCTCACTAGCTCCAGACGTTTTGGGTCCACCTCGCCTCCCTCTGATGACGACGATGTATCCGTCACGTAAAAATTTCCCATGGCTCTCTCGCCTCTTGCCGTGCACTCTGCCCTTGTTAGAGACATCCCGCTCTCTCTCAACACTCGAGTCACGTCTGATAGCAGACCCTTCCTGTTCCTTGTCGACACCTCGACCCTCAATCCCTGTTTCAGCATTTCATATATGTTAATGACACATGAGAGATGAAGAGATGAAACATGTTATTTCATTCTCATCTTTTCTTGTGAACAAATTTTGAGAAAAAAGTCCAAAATCCTTTCGCTTGGCTAATAATAGTGGATTAGAGTTTATATACTCACATGAGAAACTCTTCGTTCAACCGCGGCGACCAAGCACCTGGTAACCCTCCTCCTCTCCCCTTCTGTATCCAGAAACGTGCACCCATCCATATGCCTGATATAATACTCCTGGATTGCCAGCGGGCCATGCGAGCTCACCGCCGCATGAAACACCAGATACTGCATGTCCGTGAGCGTGCACACTGTATCAAACAGAAGCCTGGGTCGATCCCTGCTCCTTATGTTCACTACCGAGTACCCTTTCTCCTTCCAGCTCTCTATCGATACTTGTGTGTCCATGGAGAGTAGGCCTCTTTGCTTGGCTTCTACGAGAGCGGTTCTCGTGCTGAATTGGTCCCCTTCCACGGGTTTTGGGGATGGGGCGGCCTCGTAGTCTCGGTCCTCATGCATTAGCTGGTGGAGGCGTCTCTCCGTGTGGACTCTCCCCGGCATCGGACCTGTATATGAGAACTTTTAATGTATTTTAAGTTCTATGAAATAGTTGGTATTTATTTGTACAACACCGAAATGTCATGGTAATTTAGTGAAATTTTGCCTACTGTATACCTGACAGCTTAACCTTCCACAACTCTCCTGCCCCGAGGTGGGCCCCAACGACGCTTACGACCTGCTCCTCGATGTGGGCCAGCCTCTCCGCATCCGATATCGGTTTCCCGCTATTCTCATCAACAATGTAAATGATAACACCAGCCCGGCGGTTGTGGGTCCAGGCCTGGCAAGAGACGATGTAGCAGTCGAGCTCGGAGAGCACAGCCGATATCTCTGACAGGATCCCCGGCTGATCCGTTGCCGTGACTTCCAAGGTCGCATACTCTGACACCAGGTGGCTGGGTTCCACAAGCTTGCCTAGGCATGTCGTCACCTCTGGGGCCCGCTGTTTGCCCTTCCTCTCAGCAACCAGAGACTGCACATGGAATTTTCAAATTCAGTTTATTCAAAATATTTGAACGGGTTTTGTGTGGAAAAGGAGTAGAGCATGAAGCAATTAGGAAACAGAAACGGACCTGCTGGAGGAACTGGATGAGGGTAGGATCGGTTAGTTTGTTGCCGAGCTGGTCTGTTACGTGAAACACTGTAGAAAAATAAATAAATAAATAAACGAAGGAAACAAAATAGATTATTTTGCAACTATTAGAATATATAAAATAAATGAACGAAGAAAATGTCTTATTTACTCGGAGTAATTAAATTCTAAACCACATGCAGTATCCGTTAATTGGCTTCATTGGAAGAGGTTTGAGGGGCCGCGGATGGCCATTACGAGTCGGGGTAAACAAGAGGGTCAAGTCCCGTTGATACAGGCGGGACCAGGCCCGTCAGTCCCCCGTTCGCAGGGGGTCTGCATAGGCCAATTTGCAGACCCCTTTTTCTTGCCGGGATAATATTCATTTATATTCTATATGAATAGAATTGATCTTTCTCTTAGTTGCATCATTTAAACTTGTACCCTTCACCATGTCACCATTATCTCTGTCTAAATTCAAGTTACAATAATAAAGGCTATGTAAAATATCCTACACTTCACAATTCTATTCTTCACTTTGATAGTTTTATTGGGACGTAAATTATTCCTGCCGTCTCCTCGTTTGGCAATTGAGCTACGGTTTCCAATAGCCTTGGTTTTCGTATTGTTTCGATCCCAAAAATCGAAACCGTGGTCATTTGGCATCCAAAATAGAGCTTTTCAAACCATGTTGCCAAACCAGGGCAGAAGTCATCTAAACTCGAATCTGATTTAATTAGAGGGAATCTTTTTAAATAGAGGGAGAGGGAGGGACAAACCATCCATGAGCCATCCGCCATCGGAGGAGATGTAAGATTTGGAGATGAGGAGATCAAGGTCTGTCAGCACCTGCACCATCTCCAGCAGTATCCCATACCTATTTGCACTGTCCACCTTCATTTCCCAACAATTTACCAAAAGCAAATTAATAATTTTGCATTTTCAATCGGCAAACCGAAAGAGACAAAAAAATGAAGCGGCCACGTGGCGGAAAGGGAGCCGTCCATTCAGAGGCGGCAGGCGTGGACGATTCAGAGGTCCAGAAAATTCCGCGGCTTTTTACCGCCGCTCATTCCTCGATTGTCTCGTGGCCTCGTTTCACGAGGAATATCAATAAAATAAAATAAAAAACAAAAGCAAAAGGCTGCGATGCAAGTTTGCAGCTGAAAATTTCAGTGGAGCCCTAACTACCCTTTTTTATGAGTTGAAAAATGTCTGTCAACAATTTGGATTCATATTGTTTCTTCTTGCCTTTTTCCCCACCACTTGATAAGCACTTGCATTTATCGTACGGATTTTGAGAGTATATATATTTCATATTCTAATATATATAACTCTGTAAATTAAAAATTCCGAAACTGGAAGATTTTAGTAGCTGTATTTTTAATTTACCAAGTCCATGTTTAATATGCATCCGCTAATAAACAAAAATTAAATTTCCCTCCTAACTGTCGAAGCTGTGATGACGATTGGAGTCTATATTCCAATATTATATATTCAAGAATTAGATAATTATATGTTGCAGAGGTCTATCAATCTTAAAAAAAAGCTAATGAAAAATCTAAAATTTAAAGGAACTTTAAAAGAAAATAAAACCACGTAGGAAAACCTCAACGAATCTTTTTGATATATATATTGTATTGGAGACTTTTCAGATACGATAAAACCGATATAACAACATTAAATAACTCAGACCACTATCGAAAAAATTAAAATGATAGAAATCCAAAATAAGAATATAGAATCCAAATAGTTATAAAAAGATAAAAGAAAAAAAAATCCAAGAATCCCAAAGTACGAAACCAACAGAAGTCGGCTCTTATTCACATGACATGAATGAAGAAAAAAAGAAAGGAAAGTACCTTTACAAGTGTGCATGCCTCGTACGTGTCGTTATCGATGCAAACTCTGCAACAACAACAACAACATCATCATCATCATCATCCTCAACCACAAAATTAATTTTAAAAACACAAAATCAAATTAGTAATTTTCTCCATTGAGAAGCAAATTGAATACCTAGGTTGAGGAATCCGGTCCAAGGCCGAGTCGAAGTCCGGATCAAAATACGCGCCGCTGCACATTTCCATCGCTCGCTCTGCTAATTTGTTTCTGATATATCAAATAGTTTTATTAAAAATCATCACGAATCACATGCATGATCCTCTCTGATATCACACAGATTAAAATTTTCCAAAACAAATTAAGAAGAAAGAAAAATCAAGAAAATTGAGAGGATGAAAGAAGAGGCCAGAGAGAGAGAGAGAGAGAGAGAGGCGATCGAGCACCTGAACAAAAAAGAAGAGAGATCTAGAGAGGACCACGAGGATGTCACGTGCTCCCCTCGCCTTTCTCTTTCTCTCTCTAAAAATAGGAGGAGATCTATTTATATAATTATATAACAAGAGGCTTATATGAAGAGAGAGAGAGAGAGAATCTGGCCGCATCCGCCACGTAGGAAGGGGAACACGTGTCGAGCTGCCCTTTGGCTGGCCCTGGGCCAGCGAGGCGCCTCGCTGGCGACAGCGTAGGGCCCACGTGCGATTTGACGAGGCTTTGCTCTTGCTTCCCCCTCCCTGTTTTTTTTTATTGAATCTACTATTGGTGAATCTTTTAAGCACGTTTTCTATTGTTTGTTTCGATTTCTTATTTAAAATAAAATTGGATCTGTGAATGTTTCAACAACATAAAAAATCACATGACAGTTAATTATAAACGAAAACCGATTGCATAGATTTGGTTTATTATTGGTGATGATGTGGCATTGTTGGGATGAGATCTTGACTAGGGTTAAGGTTTTGTAAAGAAGAATAAAAAGGAGCTACACTATGGTTGGTTTAGGGAAGAAGAGCAGAAGAAGAAGAGGAATGTGCGGCGGTGAAGGATGGAGGTTGCCGGATTAAGGTTAGGGTTAGGACAAGAAAGACAAAGGCAATGGTATTTTGGAGACTTTTACAAAAGTTTTGATGACATGATTAATTGGTGATAAT
Source organism: Agapanthus africanus (assembly GCA_030015575.1). NCBI lineage: Eukaryota > Viridiplantae > Streptophyta > Magnoliopsida > Asparagales > Amaryllidaceae > Agapanthus > Agapanthus africanus. Next base: position 434,192,649 of record JASDDO010000008.1, on the reverse strand, counting down.
ATGACACCGTTAGTTATATTAGTTTTCAGGGGATTACGGACTTTTTGGTTGTTTTATGTCAAATGATGAAACCTTTTAAAAGTTTATAAAAACAAGCCGCCATGTGAAAATCAAAATCTCTCTCTTACCAAATTTTAAGTGTATCATACAGTTGATAACTAGCTTCGGGGTTTGATCCTCAGGTGAGGATCAACTGGCCACAATTTACCGTTTTCGGGAAAAATTCATGGATACCCCAGACGCGTGCGTGTTGTGTCGTGATGTGTGCTTGGGTGTGTTGTGTGTATGGATTAGGTTTATGGCTCAATTCTACAAATAAAAATAAAAATAAAAATATGGTCGGTGATCAACTTCTATCTGAAAATGTCTAAGGGCCGCTGTTTGCTGATCATTTTACCTAAAAATATCAAAATTGGAATTTTACAGAAACATTTCGCTTTGCTGCTAATTATAATTGTTTTTTTTGTCACGAGAAGACTATATACAGTGTCGAGATAGAGCAAGATTGCCGAAATATTAGCTAGTTCTTGGGAGATGATTTCGCTAGAGTTTTCTCACATTGAAAGAGGGTTCGTCCAACGGCGCGCCTCTGTTGGGTAATGCCTAAGTCGCTGCATCAAGGTCTGAGCGTCTGTGAAGAGCGTCGAGTAAGGTGCTTTAGCAATGAGCGCTGGGTCCATCATAGGAGAAGGAAGTGTGGGTAGATGAGATCCCAAAAGAGCAGTGGGGATCGTCTGTGAAGAGCTAGAAGAGGTGGGCGGAGGTGTCGAGCCTAGAGGGAAATGGAGAATAGGCTCGCGAGAAGGCGGTGGGGTAGGAGAACAAGAATCAGATGTAGAAGTGTGTGTGTGAGGAAAGATCTCAGCCGGGGTGTTGATAGGATTTTCAGTATCATCAACTTCTTCCCCAACATGGTTATCCAACACTCTTCCTGATCTCAACGTTGTGACGGCATTTAAATTGTAATGCCCAGGATTCGGTAGGGGTTGAGACGGAAGTTTCCCTTTTCCTCTCGCACTCAATTCGGCCTTAAGTCGTGCAATCTCAGCTTCCATCGTTCTGATACTCTCAGCTTGGGATGCTGAGTTTTTCTTTATCTTACCGACGGAAGACCTAACCTCGGCTGACACATCCATGAAATTTGACAAGAGTGAGTTCATGGTTTGAGTGAATTGAGAGAACTCGTCAGAACAGGTCGACTGCATAGGATTAGACGGTGCAGGAGGGTTGACCTGGTTTTGAAAATTTTATGACCGGTAGGGGTGCTGGGTGAGATGAAGTGGTTGCTGTTGTGGAGGAATGACTCTTTGGAATTGATTCGGGTTTGGAACCGTGTTTTGGGATTGGTTCCAAGCAAAATTCGGGTGATTCCTCCAACCCTGATTGTAAGTGGAAGAATATGGATTGTTTCTAGGTCTTTGAAATGCGGCATTGGTATGCTCGAGACCTTGAAACTGAGAGTTTAATGGACATTCTTCCGTTAAGTGAGACGGATCAGAACGGCACCCACAAACAGTTTTGGGGAGCGACATTGGGTTTAGGGAGGCTGCTAAGAATTTGTGTTCCATAGCGTCGAGCTTCTTTTGCATTGCTGCCATCTCAGCTCGAACACCTTTGGACACGTCTATTTGGTGTACGCCACCCCTACTCGATGGCTGGGTTCCAGTCTCCCACTGTAAGGACTTTTCAGCGAACTCTTCTAAAAATTTCCATCATCCTTGGTTATAAAGGTGCCTTGATACATGTTTTCAAGGTTTTGTTTAGTGGTAGGGTTACTGCCCTCATATATGATTCGGAAAAGATCCCATCTCGGGATGCCGTGATGTGGGCATTGAACCAAAAGATCCTTGAATCGGTCAAAGCATTTTGAGAATGGTTCAGCCGGAAGCTGGGAGAATTGATATAGTTCGCTACGGATTCGAGCTATCTTTTGCATAGGGTAGAATTTCTTAAGGAATGCCGCAATGAATTCTTCCCAATTCGTGATGGAATGTGCGGTGGTGTTATACAGCCACTTCTCGGCTATATCGCACAAGGTAAATGTAAGAAGTCGTAGATGCATGGCATCCACAGAAAGTTGTGATGTACTTGTCATTGCGCATACGTTTTCAAATTTGGTGATAAAAACGTACGCGTCTTCAGTCTTGAGACCGTGGAATTTGGGTAGAAGGTTGATGTACTGGGGCTTAATCTCAAAATTATCCCCGTTGGCTGGTGGAATGGATAAGCAAGTCGAGAGAGGACCTCGCAAAGGGTAGCACCTCTCTTGGAGAGAGATGCGAGGTGGATTCTGCGCACCAACGGACGGCGGCAGAGCAGCGGTAAAGAGGTTCGATGGAGACGGATCCATCGGTGTGGGTGTGGTGGTGGGTAAAACAAAGGTAAATGGAGAAATACCGACTTCGGAGTCGATCGAGGGGATGCAGACAAGTCGGGCACTAGAATCCCGTGTCCAGCCTATCTTGCACTAAAAGGGGTTAGTACAAGTGGCAGCGTGATTTATAATTAGGGGAATGAGTGAATGAATGCGGTGTTTGTTTTGAAAAATGATACGGATTTTGAAAATATGATGCGATCACAACAAATGCAACAAGCAACCCTAAAATCTATGGTCATCTAGGTCAAAGCTCTAGACCGCTCCTAACTTCCAAAAGACAAGTCGCAGGATAAAATCCTCCACTGCCTCTTTGTTTCTCCTGTGGCCAGGTAAGTGCCAAGTAAGTGGGAGGTTCTCCACTACGTAAGTAGTGGGCCTAAGTAACCACTAGCCTTCGACACACTTGCCTTAGACACCACAAAAAGAAACGCGGATAAGCAATGAATTACCCACGGCCTTCTTCTGTCCTAAGTGAGCGCGACGGTCCTTAGAGTCATCTCTAGATATTTTTTAGTTAATGAAGATAATACCGATGCAGGTTTGTGATTTTTGGGGCTTAGCATGGGTAATGAACTCCCCACCTAATCTGGATTTGGCCGTGCCCCTTTATGTCCGTATTAATTATGCAAACAACCACAAAATAAAAAACAAGCACAATTTATTTTGCTTTTTGCGGCGCTGCGATATTTGCAAAGAATCCTGCAACAAATTGTTAATTGGAGCAGATTTAAGGAAGGAGATAAGAAAGATAGAGGTTACCTGCTAAAAATTTTACAGAGAAGCCCTTGAACCGCCGCGATTCCGCCGCGATAGTCGCCTTATGCCGCGGTTCTGCCACGCCTCAAGCTCCTCTCTGCACAAAACTTCACCAGAGCACTCCTGAACACTTCCTTAGCTCTCTGGAATTCTCCAAATAATTTTCCAATTTCACAGCAAGCTCCAGATTTCCTTGCAATTAACCACAACAACTTGTTTAGTGTTTGCGCAAGTTTTGATCTTAAAAATTTAGATGGAATAAACTTTTCAACTCAAATTTCAAAAAATGAACAAATAGCACACGATCCCCGGCAACGGCGCCATTTGATTTGAATGAAATGAATTCCGATTGTGTATGGTTTTTAGAAAATAGAATAGAAATCACAACCAAAAATATTTTGACCGCAATCAATAACGGTGTCGGATGTAGCGCGTTAGTAAGTACGGATCGTCCACAGGGAAAGTGAGATCCGTTCAATTTTCGAATTAGATGAGTTGAAAATTTAAGGCAAAGAAAAGAAAACAATTCATGATTTGCAATTGAAGATCAAGAATAAGAAAAATCTAGATCTAAAAGAAAGCATTAAGACAAGAATTGAGATGTGTGATAATTTCCAACCAACAATCAAGATTAGAAGTATGGCTCGTAGGAGTAGATCGGATCTATAGATATGATGAGATCTAATGATTACTCATTCTTATCCATTAACGAATTGATACTAGATCGATGCAATTTCATTGAGGTTTAAGGATTTTGCGAGGAAATTAGAGATTTCGCAACACATCCTTTGTCCTTTCGATGGATCGTATTCAAATTCTAGTTTCTAGTTAATCAAATGGTCAATAGTTGTTCCCTAGTTTCGAGTGAACACGAATAAGAAAGTATCATCTCGAAACTAGGTCATTAATCATTTGATTCACCAGAATTTCCAAACATTATAGGATTTAAGAATTGTAAAAATATCTAAATCATCATCATCTAAAGATCGTCACAACTCCTACACGAGCGGAGATTACTCAAATATCATGATCACAAACACAATCACAAATTGAGATCTAATCATTATGCTTGAATTAAAGATAAGCAAGAATATAGAAAATTCACCTTTATTTATCGACAAATTTTGTTACAACTCTCTTGAATTTACAAAAGGAAGGAACTAGATCGTCGATTTCGGCTTCGCTCGGCTCCTTGAGTTGCGGATCGGCGTGGATCTCTTGCACCGTTGAAATCTGGCGTCGCTTCTAAAGGTTGAAGGCTCTCTTGCTTGAATTGCTCTCGGGATCTTGATCTTGATTTTGAATTGGATTTTTGAGGCACAAGTTGTGTCACTCAACTTGTGGGTAGAAGAGGATGATGATTCTTGAACCACTTTCACCCTAGATCTAGGCTCCTTTTTATAGACCTCCAAATTCTAGATCTAGGATTGAAATTTGAATTTTCCCTCCACAAGTTAGTTAGCAAAAGATTTGAATTTCCCTCCAAAAGTTTGTTAAGAGAGCCTTCTAGAAATAGTTTGTTAAGCCGAGCCTTCTAGATGCGCTACATGGAGTTTCTACAATGTTCTGGAAGCTTGGGCCGTTATTTTAGAGCATGTGAGGAAATTTGAGGAGCTGATGACGTCATAACGCCGCGGTTCCACGGCGCAAGCAGGCTCCCGCCGCGGAACCGCGGCGCTTTGGAAGCCTTAGGGCTTGAGTCTTCTGCTGCTTCTTTGGGCTGATGTGTGGGCCTTTTTATGATATGTTGATTCTCAAAATTCTTTTTATATTACTTCCAGATCTGAAGTCATTGAGTTGGTGTATTTCTGATCAGCTCTTTTGGCTTTATTCCTGCAATTTCCTGCAAATTTTCTCGGGACAAGAGTTGCGCAATACCAGGATGATGCAATGCTATGATAAATACACAATTTCCCTAAAAGTGCCGGTTTTAAAGTCTAACACAAGTAATCTGGTATTTCAGAGATGATTTGGTAATATGTGCAATATGAATACCGAACACTTTTATATGAGTGCAAATGTTATGGAAATTGCCGTGTTAAAAATGCAGTATTTTCGACTGATCAAATTCCCCCAAACATATTTTCGATTGTCTCGATCGAACTGTTTTATTAAAAAGAGAAGGAGAAAATAAAGAAAGAGAAAAGCACACTTTCGTAGGCAACACGATTGCACTGAGCACGTGCAACAAGCCTTTAAACCTCTAGGTGTCCCTAGTAGGAGAAGTGTTGTCTCCTGAGGGTTTTCAGCAGATTGCACCCACAAAATCCAATAATAAAAGGAAGATCATGAATATTACATTAAAAGAAAACAATTGTAAAAGAAAAGCCTTGAAAATTAGGGTTTCCCACTAAGCTAGCTTTTCGGTTGTCATGAGCCCTATCTTAATGGTCATAAAAAGATGTTAGAAATCACGTCCTCCCTCAATAAAACATCGTCTTATTCTTCATTCCTATCTTTCTTCCAAATATCGATCATATCACCCTGCGTGTGTGTAAAGGACATCCCTACACCCGGAGAATTCAATTCAAGCTATCATACTCTTGCCCATCAGTCTCAGTACTTTTTGATTAATGAATATTTAAATGAAATTGCTCACACACTTTCATGCGACCATTAATACTTCTTGAGGTACTAACCAACCGATTACTCATGTTCTTTGATTATTTGGTGTATTTTCCTCATCTTGCACCACCTCAGGCATAGCAGTGACTCCCAGACCAGTTGGCCTTAGGGTACTAGGTGAAGAGGCACTCTCGCTATAAATTTTTTATTGCCCTCGGTGATAACAAAACCAGTGTCCATTTTTCTCACCACTTTATTTTTTTTATTCATTTCTTTTATTTTATTTCCTTCATACTTTTGGCTTTAAGACAAGAGCATTTCAAGGTATCCTCTACTATCCCGGGTTTTAAAACGTGTGTAAGTGCGAATAGCAGGGTATCAACGTTCAAAATGTTTGGCTTCCCAGAATAGAAACTATTTTTCAGACTTATTTTTATCCTCAGATTAGTGACTTCCTCCATCTTACTAACCCTTGGGACAACGGCTCATAACTACTTATTACTAGTTCGTATAAGAAAACTTCTAATTTTCTTGGTTTTCTTAAATTTTTCTAATCTCATGGATATAATTGTTCACTATCTAATCTTTTATTATCATAAATATTAAATATTTTTATATTTTGAAATTTTTTGAATTTTTATGGATTTTGAAAATTTTTGAATTTTTATAGGTTTTGAAAAAATTTTAAATTTTTAGGTTTTGAAAAATTATTTACAAAAAATGATGAGCCAAAATTTTTTATGGGTTTTGAAAATTTTTAAATTTTTATGGTTTTTTTAAAGAAATATTTTGTGCTTATGCAAATGATATACACATGATGCAAAACTAAGCACAAACCTCCTTCCAACTTGTTTTCAACAGTGTCCTCACTGTTGCCAACCGGTATATCTACAAAACCTGTAAGGTTGGGAGGAATTTATTAGTGGGGGCAAAATATATAAGTGAAGATCCTCCCCCAAACTTATTCTTTTCACTCAAAATTTTTGTAAAAATTTTCTTTTCAAGACCCAGAAAAATTGCCCCCCCCCCAAACTTGAGTGCAATGTTAATCTTTTGAAAATCACATGAGGGGGTCAAAAATCAGTGGTCGATGCCAAGCTTTGCAAAGACCGAACGTTACCACCAACCATTCAAAAATTTTATCAATGCAGTGCTCGGGTTGGTGGAAGAAGAAGTGGGGAAAGGGTAAGTGGTGGAATAGAATGTGTGTGCGTCTCATTTTGGAGAGACGATGCAGTGAATGTGATGGATTGCTCGCATTCTTTTTACAGTTCAGAAGAAGGGGTGGAGGTTCAATTTCATTGAGTGGGAGATGATTCATCTCAACACCCGTGTCATTCAAAAATGCGAGTTCATCAGCGAAGATCTCCTCAATAGTTCCGTCAATACCCCGAAGAATAATATCATCACAAAGTGCGGGGTGATCTTCAGACTCTAAAAGCAGTTCATAATCGGTGTTAGTTGTTGACCCGGACATCTCGGTGGAGGAGTCCGTATGTGTATGATACATAGTAGGGTCAAACAACATCGTATGAAAAGAGTCAAGATCGGTATCAAGAGGATCATCAAATTCGCTGCTGTCGACATCCATTAAGTCGACAGAACAAACCTGAGCAGTAGATTCGGAGGGTACACTTCCCAACTTGTAAATGTTCAGCTCAATTGACCTATTCCCGAAGGATAGGGTCATAGAACAATTACGACAGTTGATAATAGCGTTGGAAGTGGCCAAAAAGGGGCGACCTAAAATTACCGGAATTTGATTTCGTGGGTTCGCTACAGGCTGTGTATCAATTACAACAAAGTCCACAGGGAATATAAATTCCTCGATTTTTATTAACACATCCTCCAGTTCACCCCTAGGTTTGGTGATTGATCGGTCAGCCATCTGGAGAGTGCAAGGAGATGGTTTCAACTCTCCGATACCTAGTTGCTCATAGACTGAGTATGGAAGCAGGTTAACACTTGCCCCAAGGTCTAGTAGAGCACGGTTAATGTGTTTTTCCCTAATAGAAATGGAAATATTAGGATATCCAGGATCCTTACGTTTCCTCGGTAATTGTTGGGGGAAAGCCGTGTCTACAGTCTTTGCCATGAATATCTTCTTGGGCACTTGAGTCTTCCTCTTCCTAGTGCACAAGTTCTTAAGAGTTTTCGCATAGGACGGAACTTGTTGGATGGCATCTAGGAGAGGGATGTTGATGTTAACTTGCTTGAAAATGTCCATAATTTTCTCCATATGAGAACTCGATTTGTTAGCCCTTAACCGGTTCGGGTAAGGTTCTTTAGCAATGAGCGCTGGGTTCATCATAGGAGAAGGAAGTGTGGGTAGACGAGATCCCAAAAGAGGAGTGGGGATCGTTTGTAAAGAGCTAGAAGAGGTGGACTGAGGTGTCGAGCCTAGAGGGAAATGGAGAATAGGCTTGCGAGAAGGCGGTGGGGTAGGAGAACAAGAATCAGACGTAGAAGTGTGTGTGTGAGGAAAGGTCTCAGCCGGGGTGTTGATAGGATTTTCAGTATCATCAACTTCTTCCCCAACATGGTTATCCAGCACTCTTCCTGATCTCAACGTTGTGACGACATTTACATTGTAATGCCCAGGATTTGGTAGGGGTTGAGACGGAAGTTTTCCTTTTTCTCTCGCACTCAATTCGGCCTTAAGTCGTGCAATCTCAGCTTCCATCGTTCTGATACTCTCAGCTTGGGACGCTGAGTTTTTCTTTATCTCACCGACGGAAGACCTAACCTCGGCTGACACATCCATGAAATTTGACAAGAGTGAGTTCATGGTTTGAGTGAATTGAGAGAACTCGTCAGAACAGGTCGACTGCATAGGATTAGACGGTGCAGGAGGGTTGACCTGGTTTTGGAAATTTTGTGACTGGTAGGGGTGCTGGGTGAGATGAAGTGGTTGCTGTTGTGGAGGAAGGACCCTTTGGAATTGATTCGGGTTTGGAACCGTGTTTTGGGATTGGTTCCAAGCAAAATTCGGGTGATTCCTCCAACCCTGATTGTAAGTGGAAGAATATGGATTGTTTCTAGGTCTTTGAAATGCGACATTGGTATGCTCGAGACCTTGAAACTGAGAGTTTAATGGATATTCTTCCGTTAAGTGAGACGGATCAGAACAGCACCCACAAACAGTTTTGGGGAGCGACATTGGGTTTAGGGAGGCTGCTAAGAATTTGTGTTCCATAGCGTCGAGCTTCTTTTGCATTGCTGCCATCTCAGCTCGAACACCTATGGACACGTCTATTTGGTGTACGCCACCCCTACTCAATGGCTGGGTTCCAGTCTCCCACTATAAGGACTTTTCAGCGAACTCTTCTAAAAATTTTCATGCTTCCCCATCATCCTTGGTCATAAAGGTGCCTTGACACATGTTTTCAAGGTTTTGTTTAGTGGTAGGGTTACTGCCCTCATATATGATTCGGCAAAGATCCCATCTCGGGATGCCGTGATGTGGGCATTGAACCAAAAGATCCTTGAATCGGTCAAAGCATTTTGAGAATGGTTCAGCCGGAAGCTGGGAGAATTGATATAGTTCGCTACGGATTCGAGCTGTCTTTTGCATAGGGTAGAATTTCTTAAGGAATGCCGCAATGAATTCTTCCCAATTCGTGATGGAATGTGCGGTGGTGTTATACAGCTACTTCTCGGCTATATCGCACAAGGTAAATGGAAGAAGTCGTAGATGCATGGTATCCACAGAAAGTTGTGATGTACCCATCATTGCGCATACGTTTTCAAATTTGGTGATAAAAACGTACGCGTCTTCAGTCTTGAGACCGTGGAATTTGGGTAGAAGGTTGATGTACTGGGGCTTAATCTCAAAATTATCCCCGTTGGCTGGTGGAATGGATAAGCAGGTCGAGAGAGGACCTCGCAAAGGGTAGCACCTCTCTTGGAGAGATATGCGAGGTGGATTCTGCGCACCAACGGACGGCGGCAGAGCAGCGGTAAAGAGGTTCGATGGAGACGGATCCATCGGTGTGGGTGTGGTGGTGGGTAAAAGAAAGGTAAATGGAGAAATACCGATTTCGGAGTCGATCGAGGGGATGCGGATAAGTCGGGCACTAGAATCCCGTGTCCAGCCTATCTTGCACTAAAAGGGGTTAGTACAAGTGGCAGCGTGATTTATAATTAGGGGAATGAGTGAATGAATGCGGTGTTTGTTTTGAAAAATGATACGGATTTTGAAAATATGATGCGATCACAACAAATGCAACAAGCAACCCTAAAATCTATGGTCACCTAGGTCAAAGCTCTAGACCGCTCCTAACTTCCAAAAGACAAGTCGCAGGATAAAATCCTCCACTGCCTCTTTGTTTCTCCTGTGGCTAGGTAAGTGCCAGGTAAGTGGGAGGTTCTCCACTACGTAAGTAGTGGGCCTAATTAAGTAACCACTAGCCTTCGACACACTTGCCTTAGACACCACAAAAAGAAACGCGGATAAGCAATAAATTATCCACGGCTTTCTTCTGTCCTAAGTGAGCGTGACGGTCCTTAGAGTCATCTCTAGATATTTTTTAGTTAATGAAGGTAATGCGGATGTGGGTTTGTGATTTTTGGGGTTTAGGAAGGGTAATGAACTCCCTACCTAATCTGGATTTGGCCGTGCCCCTTAATGTCCGTATTAATTATGCAAACAACAACAAAATCAAAAACAAGCACAATTTATTTTGCTTTTTGCGGCGCTGCGATATTTGCAAAGAATCCTGCAACAAATTGTTAATCGGAGCAGATTTTAGGAAGGAGATAAGAAAGATAGAGGTTACCTGCTAAAAATTTTACAGAGAAGCCCTTGAACCTCCGCGATTCCGCCACGATAGTCGCCTTATGCCGCGGTTCCGCCGTGCCTCAAGCTCCTCTCTGCACAAAAATTCACCAGAGCACTCCTGAACACTTCTTTAGCTCTCTGGAATTCTCCAAATAATTTTCCAATTTCACAGTAAGCTCCAGATTTCCTTACAATTAACCACAACAACTTGTTTAGTGTTTGCGCGAGTTTTGATCTTAAAAATTTAGATGGAATAAACTTTTCAACTCAAATTTCAAAAAATGAACAAATAGCACACGATCCCCGGCAACGGCGCCATTTGATTTGAATGAAATAATTTCCGATTGTGTATGGTTTTTAGAAAATAGAATAGAAATCACAACCAAAAATATTTTGACCGCAATCAATAACGGTGTCGGATGTAGCGCGTTAGTAAGTGCGGATCGTCTACAGGGAAAGTGAGATCCGTTCAATTTTCGAATTAGATGAGTTGAAAATTTAAGGCAAAAAAAAGAAAACAATTCATGATTTGCAATTGAAGATCAAGAATAAGAAAAATCTAGATCTAAAAGAAAGCATTAAGACAAGAATTGAGATGTGTGATAATTTCCAACCAACAATCAAGATTAGAAGTATGGCTCGTAGGAGTAGATCGGATCTATAGATGTGATGAGATCTAATGATTACTCATTCTTATCCATTAACGAATTGATACTAGATCGATGCAATTTCATCGAGGTTTAAGGATCTTGCGAGGAAATTAGGGATTTCGCAACACATCCTTTGTCCTTTCGATGGATCGTATTCAAATTCTAGTTTCTAGTTAATCAAATGGTCAATAGTTGTTCCCTAGTTTCGAGTGAACACGAACAAGAAAGTATCATCTCGAAACTAGGTCATTAATCATTTGATTCACTAGAATTTCTAAATATTATAGGATTTAAGAATTGTAAATATATCTAAATCATCATCATCTAAAGATCGTCACAACTCCTACACGAGCGGAGATTACTCAAACATCATGATCACAAACACAATCACAAATTGAGATCTAATCATTATGCTTGAATTAAAGATAAGCAAGAATATAGAAAATTCACCTTTATTTATCGACAAATTTCGTTACAACTCTCTTGAATTTACAAAAGGAAGGAACTAGATCGTCGATTTCGGCTTCGCTCGGCTCCTTAAGTTGCGGATCGGCGTGGATCTCTTGCTTCGTTGAAATCCGGCGTCGCTTCTAAAGGTTGAAGGCTCTCTTGCTTGAATTGCTCTCGGGATCTTGATCTTGATCTTGAATTGGATTTTTGAGGCACAAGTTGTGTCACTCAACTTGTGGGTAGAAGAGGATGATGATTCTTGAACCACTTTCACCCTAGATCTAGGCTCCTTTTTATAGACCTCCAAATTCTAGATCTAGGATTGAAATTTGAATTTTCCCTCCACAAGTTAGTTAGCAAAAGATTTGAATTTCCCTCCAAAAGTTTGTTAAGAGAGCCTTCTAGAAATAGTTTGTTAAGTCGAGCCTTCTAGATGCGCCACGTGGAGTTTCTACAATGTTCTGGAAGCTTGGGCCGTTATTTTAGAGCATGTGAGGAAATTTGAGGAGCTGATGACGTCATAACGCCGCGGTTCCGCGGCGCAAGCAGGCTCCCGCCGCGGAACCGTGGCGCTTTGGAAGCCTTAGGGCTTCTGCTGCTTCTTTGGGCTGATGTGTGGGCCTTTTTATGATATGTTGATTCTCAAAATTCTTTTTATATTACTTCCAGATCTGAAGTCATTGAGTTGGCGTATTTCTGATCAGCTCTTTTGGCTTTATTCCTGCAATTTCCTGCAAAATTTCTCGGGACAAGAGTTGCGCAATACCAGGATGATGCAATGCCATGATAAACACACAATTTCCCTAAAAGTGCCGGTTTTAAAATCTAACACAAGCAATCTGGTATTTCAGAGATGATTTGGTAATATGTGCAATATGAATACCAAACACTTTTATATGAGTGCAAATGTTATGGAAATTGCCGTGTTAAAAATGCAGTATTTTCGACTGATCACCACGTGACTCCATTAGGCTTCACTTGATGTTGGATCGAGCTTCCTATGTGACCTTCGTGCCGAAGATGATCCACCCAAAGCTTCGCAAATCCAAGCTACCTCTTAACTAAAACTTACTTTAGTGAATAAAACACACTACACCTAAGTGCTAATCAAGTGTAGGATGGTGAAGTAGGGGTTCTAAGCTCACTAGGATTTATCTCAAAACCTTATGATTCACATCACATGTGAGAGTTGGGGTTTTGTAAAAAAGGAAGAAGAAGATGGAAAATTGGAGAGAGCTCAAAATGGCTAAGGCTTGAACTAACACAAGTGAGTGAAGAAGGAATGAGTGTGGAATGGCTACATATTTGATCTCACTTATTCAAGCATGGTATAAATTCGAATAATAAATTGCAACCATACTTGAATAGTGAGTCAAGAGTATTAAACTAATGATAAAATCCATGCTTTGCCCATCTTTCAAAAGTCTCCCCATTTTCCACCTCATTTTCTATTTTCATAAAATAGAAAATCAACCATGTTTCATATATATATATATATATCAAATATATATGTGTGTGTGTGTGTGTATTAAGAAAATAATTAGTGAGCAATAATATTAGTTAACATATAATTATATCAAATATAAATATATATCAAATTATTAAATCAATACTTAATTTAATAATCCGGTTATATCACATATAACCCACTAATATCGTTTATCTGTATATCACATTACCAAATCAACACCTGATTCAATAATTCGGTTATATCACATATAACCTAATCGATATCAAATAACCGCCAGATTATAATACGGTATCACATACTCGTATTTAATCAGGCCCCCTGCACATATCATTATATGGGCCCTAGTTCGTTTCGCTTGAACTAGGAAACTTCTGTGTGGGACTTTAAAGACTCGTCAATACGACAGCAGTAGGTAATGATCACATCAGTTACCCACAAGCCGTCAACGGTACTAGCTGGACGTAACGGCTACCCAGATATTGAGCGAATAGAAAATCAACAAGCAAGCTTGGCCAAACTCTTATGAAGCCTATAGATAACACTTACCGTACAGTCCTGTCACTTCATCTGATATGTCACATATCGAGTCTAGGGATGGAATCGTCAGACCCCATTAACTTGATAAGTCATGCCGATGTATAGCTCACAACGGTTCGAGAAACTACTGATAACACTTACCAGTAAATCTCATCAGCCCTGGCTAGGGACTTACTGTTATAGCCAATCGAGTATAGCGCAACATCAACTCCCAATACCGGGAGAGACGAAACCCCTCCTACCATTCACTACCTCCATGTGACTCGGGACTGTACCCAAAATCCACCTGTTTGCACGACTCCTTTGAGCCGTGGTAGGGAGAAAATCAAAGCACAGTAGGAACCACACTAGACACTATGACAATCTCGGGTCTACAGACCAATCTGTACTACTGTCACCAGATAACTGCTATCTGACGATAGGTATAGTACCGACTAGGAGTTCTCGACGAGTCCTGTTCAGTGTACCCATTCTCTAATGAGCACCTGTGTACAATCTTTGATATCAAACACCAATGGTTTTGGGATTAACCATCGCCCCCTACAGGGTCAAGAAACGTACACACTAGTCTACTCTGGAATATCGATGCCCTGTCTTGATACTCCTTCGATTAGGAACAATTAAAGGATGTGCTTGTGGACTACACAAATCCCAGTAGTATGATCTGTATCATAGTCTTGGTAGTCAAGCAAACATCCTAAGGGCTTTATCAACATGTATCAGAGAGACAGTATAATAATACAAGTATACATGTTAAGATAAAGAGCAACCAGATAGCATACTGTCATATCGAACAAGAAAGTCATATATGTGTGTGTGTGTGTGTGTGTGTGTGTGTGTGTGTCCAAGCATCCACTATATCATACAATAACGGCCTCTAGGTCATACATATTCCTAACAATCTCCCACTTGCAATAAGGCCATGTGTTGTAGTATCTCATACCCAACATCCCAAAAAGTTTCTCAAACTGCGTCTGAAGAAGGGCCTTCGTGAGTGGATCCGCTACGTTGTCCTTCGTGTCAACTCTCCTAAGCTCGATCTCCCGTCGATCTACTATCTCCCGGATCAGGTGATACCGCCTAAGAATATGTCTAGATCTCTAATGGGACCGGGGTGAAACTCTACCCTAGCACCACCATGAGGTTTTCACAAGCATCTAGCATTCTATATTTAAAATTTCGGGTGCTAAGCTAGACTAACTAAGGATCTAAACTAGATGATTAGGGTTAACTATGATAATATCACAAAAACTAGCTAAGAGAAGGAGGCAACAACCTTTGTAGACCGAGTCCTTCTCTTCAAATGCTCCGTGTAGTAGTCCCTATGACTCCACTAGGCTCCACTTGAAGAAGGTGCAAGATTCCTACGAGATCTTCGTGCCGAAAATGATCCACCCGAAGCTCCGCTAATCCAAACTACATCTCCACTAAACTTTTTAGTGAAGGAAACACACTACATTTGAGTGCCAATCAAGTGTAGGATAGTGAACTAGAGGTTTTGTTTGCTCACTAGGGTTCTCACAAGCCTTAGATTTCACAACTCATGTGAGTATTAGGGTTTAAAGGAGGTGAAGAGGAAGATGAAGAGAGCTAGAGAGTAAAGAGCTCAAGTGAGGAAAAATGAACAACTTAAGAAAATAACCAAGTGAAGAATGGCTTTGATAATTTCTCACTTGCATGGAATTTATTTCAATAAATAAATTGAACCATACTTCAATAGTGCAAGCAAATGAATTAATAAATATAAAAAGCCATGCCTCACCAATCCTCAAAAGTCTCCCCATTTTCCACCTCATTTTCTATTTTACAAAATAGAAAATCTAATCATGTTCATATATATATATATATATATATATATATATATATTATATTATGAAGAAAATAATTAGTGAGCAATAATATTAGTTAATATATAATTATATCAAATATAAATATATATCATATTATTAAATCAACACTTGATTCAATAATCCGGTTATATCACATATAGCCTACTAATATTATTTATCTGTATATCACATTATCAAATCAACACTTGATTCAATAATCCAGTTATATCACATATAATAGTGAACGATTAAGTTCAACGAGTGAAGCACAGCTGAACGGGGAGGCAAGTGAACGCAGTGAACGATAAAGGAGTGAAGCGAGGCACCCAAGCGGAACGGAGGCCCCAGTGAAGCTCGTTTTATGAGCGAAACGGATTTAAAGAGCAAGTTTTCTTAAAGAAAACTTTAGTAAATTTAAGAAATAGAGAATCCATTATTTAAGCTTAAAAAAAGAAGTTTTTAAGCTTAAAACAGGGCTCTGAGGTCTTTTTAAAGACCGAAAGTAGCCCGATTTTATTGTGTATACGCGAGTGCGCGTATACACCTGAGCGCGTACGTGTGCGTACTTATTATCGCACGCGCGCGCGACGGGGGGCTTTGCCCCTCTGCTTCACCTCCCGATACGGTATGGAGTCCTCGAACCGAAGGCCCGAAGGACTCTAACAGGACGAGTTTGTGGTTCCGAAAGGAAAACCCCGAACGGCCAGATTAGAATACGGTATCACATACTCGTATTTAATCAGCCCCCGAACATATCAGCATATGTGCCCTACTTCGTTCCGCTTGAACTTGGAAACATCCGTGTGGGACTCTAAAGACTCGTCAATACACCAGCAGTAGGTAATGATCATATCAGTTACCCACAAGCCGTCAGCGGTACTAGCTGGACGTAACGGCTACTCAGGTATTGAGCGAATAGAAGATCAACAAGCAAGCCTGTCCAAACTTCCATGAAGCCTATATGTAACACTTACCGTACAGTCCGGTCTCTTCATCTGATATGTCACATATTGAGTCTGGGGGTAGAATCGTCAGACCTCAGTAACTTGATAAGTTATGCCGATATATGGCTCATAATGGTTCGAGAAACCACTGATAACACTTACCAGCAAATCTCATCAGCCCTGACCAGGGACTTACTGTTATAACCAATCGAGCATAGCGCAACATCAACTCTCAATACCGGGAGAGACGAAACCCCTCCTATCGCTCATTGCCTCCATATGACTCGGGACTGTACCCAAAATCCACCTGTTTGCACGACTCCTTTAAGCCGTGGTAGGGAGAAAATCAAAGCAGGGTGGGAACCGCACAAGACTCTATGACGATCTCGGGTCTACGGACTAACCTATACTAGTGTCACCAGAGAATTGCTATCTGACGATAGGTATAGTACCAACTAGAAGTTCTCGGCGAGTCCTGTTCAGTGTACCTATTCTCTAATGAGCACCTATGTACAATCTTTGATATCAAACACCAATGGTTATGAGATCAACCATCGTCCCATACAAGTCAAGAAACGTACACACTAGTCTATTCTGGAATATTGATGCCTTGTCTCAATACTCCCTCGACTAGGAACAATTAAAGGATGTGCTTGTAGACTACACAAGTCCCAGTAGTATGATCTGCATTATAATCCTGGTAGTCAAGCAAACATCTTAAGGGCTTTATCAACATGTATCAGAGAGACAGTATAATAATAATAGTGTACATGTTAAGATAAAGAGCAACCAGATAGCATACTATCATGTCGAGCAAGAAAGTCTTCTATATATATGTCCAAGCATCCACTATATCATATAATAATGGTCTCTAGGGCATACATATTCCTAATAATCTCCTACTTGCACTAAGGCCATGTGTTGTAGTATCTCATACCCAACATCCTAAAAAGTCTCTCAAACTGCGTCTGGGGGAGAGCCTTCGTGAGTGGATCCACTACGTTATTTTTCATGTCAACTCTCCTGACTTCGATCTCCCATTGATCTACTATCTCTTAGATCAGGTGATACTGCCTAAGAATATGTCTGGATCACTGATGGGACCGGGGTTCCTTGGCCAAAACCACAGCTCCATTGTTATCACAATACACATGTATTGGATGCTCAATGGATGGAACCACACCAAGTTCAGCGATGAACTTCTTCATCCAGACAGCCTCTTTGGCAGCATCGTTGGCAGCGATGTATTCAGCCTCCATCGTCGAGTCTGCTACGGTATCTTACTTAGAACTCTTCCAACATACCGCCCCTCTATTGAGGGTGAAGACAAAACCCGAGACTGACTTACTGTCGTCCTTATTACTCTGGAAGCTCGAATCGGTAAAGGACTCCACCTGGAGTTCACCGTTACTATACACCAATAACATTTTTTTAGTCCTTCTCAAGTACTTAAGAACGTTCTTCACAGCTATCCAGTGTTTCTCCCAAGGATCTGATTGATACCTACGCACTACACCTAATGAGTAAGCTATATCTGGTCTGGTACATAACATCGCATACATGATAGACCCGACTGCCGAAGCATAGGGTATCCCTTGCATGCGAGCCCTCTCCAAATCAGTTTTGGGAGACATCTCTTTGGAGAGAGTGATTTCTGAGTAAGTGGGTAAATTATCACGCTTAGAATTTTCCATACTAAAGCTTTTTAGTATGGTGTTAATGTACCTGGATTGGGACAATCCCAGATCCGCTTAGATCTATCTCTATACATCTTTACCTCCAGGATGTAGGAGGCATCACCTAGATTTTTCATGGAGAACTTGTGTGATAAGAAAAGCTTGACTGAGTGTAGCATAGAAACATCATTTCCTATCAAGAGTATGTCATCCACGTACAATACGTAGAAGACAACCTTACTCTCTACAACTTTCTTATATATACAAGATTCATCTACGTTTTTGATGAAGTCAAACTCTTTGATAGATTCATCGAAATAGATGTTCCAGCTCCGCAATACCTGCTTTAATCTGTAAATTGATTTAAGCAGCTTGCACACGCTTCCACTGCTCCTACTATCTATGAAATCCTCTGGATGTGTCATGTACACACTCTCTTCTAAATCACCATTTAGAATAGCGGTCTTGACGTCCATGTTCCCACCAAAATTTTGGCTCAAAACTAGTTCCCTTATAAAATAATAACAATAAAATAAAAATAAAAATAAATGGAAAGCTTCATATGCAAATCATGTAGGTACTGCCTCGGATAGAATTAAATCCTATGATGGTGCCTCACGTGCTCCTCATGCGGACGCCAATGTGCAAAGCACAAAAAGAAATATATTAAATAAGAGTTAAAAACTCTAAGGCAACGCCTCACATGCTTTACACGAGGGCGCCAGCGTCAAGAGTTAAAAACTCAGAGGCAGCACCCCACGTGCCTTGCACGAGGGCGCCAGCGCCAAGAGTTAAAAAACTCTGAGGCAGCACCTCACGTGCCATGCATGAGGGCGCCGACGCTAGAACTAAAAGTTCTCTGCCGTTGGATCAAAGATCCAATGGAGATGATAAATCATCGAAACACAGAATTAAATTCTGATTGAGGAAACACTCCTCAGATCTTTCTAAACAAGAAAAATTATGCTCTGTAAAACAGAGCACCGTTGGATCAAAGATCCAAAGGTGATTAAAAATCACCAAATTACAGAATAAGCTCTGTATGGAAAATATTTTCCCATTCTTTCTAAACAAAAAAGATTATGCTCTGCAAAATAGAGCACCGTTGGATTAAAGATCCAATGGTGATTAAAAGTCACCAAATTACAGAATAAACTCTGTATGGAAAATATTTTCCCAATCTTGTTAAAAACAAGAAAAATATCTTCTGTAAAAAAGAAATCCTTGGATCAAAGATCCAACGGTGGATAAAATCCCCAAATAAATTAAGGATCTCTCAATGAGAGATTTCTTTAACTAAATCACTAAACTTACCTCCACTATATAAAGACCCTAAGACTTCAAGTCTTGTAGAGAGGACCCCCCCTAAACTTCAAGTTCAAAAAGAAAAGCAAGCAGAGCTTTAAGAGAGAAAAAAGAAGAAGAACTTTCTTCAAGGTAAATAGAGATCATAGCATCTCATCTGCATACCCAAGGGTTTAACCCTTATAAAAGAACATAGTTCTTTCTCTGGATCTGAGATCCATGAGACAAGTCTCCCACAAATGAGAATTTAATTCTCGTAGGGATGAATTTGTTCTTGGGGATTGAAGATCCAGGGAAGAACAAAGAATTGAACTCTTTAGAAAAATACATAAAAAAGGAAACAACGCCGAGCGCCTCACGTGCCCCTCACGTGGGCGCTGCTTAATAAAGAGTGCTTAGCACTCAGTGGTTGACGCCCAGCGCCAAGCGCCTCACGTGCCTCTCACGTGGGCGCTGCTTAATAATGAGTGCTTAGCACTTAGTGGTTGGCGCACAGCGCCAAGCGCCTCACATGCCCCTTACGTGGGTGCTGTTTAATAAAGAGTGCTTAACACTCAATGGTTGGCACCCAGCGCCAAGCGCCTCACATATCCCTCACGTGGGCGCTGCTTAATAAAGAGTGCTTAGCACTCAGTGGTTGGCGCCCAGCGCCAAGCGCCCCACGTGCCCTTCACGTGGGCGCTGTTTAATAAGGAGTGCCTAGCACTCATCTATTGGCGCCTAGCGCCTAGCGCCTCACGTACCCCTCTCGCGGGCACTGTTTAACATAAAGGGCTCTGTAAATAGAGCCCAGTACCATAAAGAGTGTTTAACACTCAATAAAAGACAAAAAAGGATGAGCATCAGAGCCCATATCGATGCTCAGCATTGTTGCACAGAAAAGGGACCGAGCCCAAACAAGTGTTTAACACTTTATTCGAAAACTAAGTGGGCTGGGTCCAAGTTGACCAAAAGTTCCTAATTCAGATCAACCGAGCCCATGTGCTCACAATTTTTCTAAATTGGTTTTAGTCCCAAATCCAACTACAGATCTCCCAACTGACATTGGTTCATGGGTACATCTCCCCACACCTCAGATATATGTCGTTGTAATTTTTCAACGTCTTCAGAGAGGTGGCGGGTCCCGACAACCAACAATTCCTTGGACTATCTTGTCCTTAAACTAGCTGTGGACCGTAATGTTCTTAAACTAAAACGATAGAGCCCAAATGCTCTTTTGTTAGATCAAGAATGATCCCGAACCCCCATTAAGTAGATCTTAGTCCGACATTGTATTAACGTATCCTTAAAAAATATTTAAGTCGATTTTAATCTCAAATAAGGTTAACGATCCTTAAATCAAACCAAACCCAAATTTAAGAAAATACGGATTTGGACTAATCCACGCCCTACAGGCGACAACACAAATTAGTCTCCGTATACAATCCATGGGCAACCAAAAATAAAATAAACACATACGACATGAAGTGACCTTCTGGAGCAGGAGAAAGTGGTTATCGCTACGCGGTAACGTAATTAACTGCAGGGGCTTGCGCCTGCAGGGAAGAGCGTCCCTACAATCAAAAACCCCTCGCAACGAGGGGGAATCTGACGAAGTCTGCTACGACGGTCGCATCCGTCCAAACCTCCGATACACGGTGCCATAAATCAACTTGGCATTTTCGGAAAGGTGGACGGATAAATCCAAATAGCATCTGCCCCCAAAATTCATGCCAGACGTCCTAACGTCCCGGTCGCGTTTTTCGGCGGTAAACAGATTCTGGCACGTCCGGTGGGACCTTTTCCACTTTCCACTCCACACTTCGTGTGTCGTGTTCGTGAACGGATCACGGTTTAATATGGTTGCCCCTGGATTCGAGGTACTAAGATTTGGTGTCTTGCCCCGTACAGAAGAGAAGATGACATCAATGGCTTCCAGCTGCACTAACTACAACAGCAACTCCCACTCAGTCCCTGCCGGAGGAGTGACCTATGGGCCTCAAGCGGCCTCCATCTTTGCGATGCCAGTGGAGCAGGTGACTCAGGCCACCACTGGACTGTTCTTCGGAACCATGCTCCCTCTAATGAGCTTCAATGCTTCAATGCCATCATAAGAAGATCTAAAGAAGTTGTTCTTTGATCAGCTTGCAACTACCACGGCCCCTCTCAATGGGTCGTCCAATTCCAACGCCTCAGTCTTCAACAGGCTGAGCTAAAGCTCAAGTGGGCCCGCGAAGAGGCCCGCGATACCTGAAGGGGTTCTCCCGAAGCGGATAGCCATTCCAGCTCCGGTACACGAAGTCAAAGGGGTTTCTCCTTTTAAGGGATCGGTCTTCACAAGACTGGTCGTTCCAAGTCCTGCTGCAGGTGAGATCGTTAGAAATGCTTCCCTTACCAAAAAGTCGGCCTTTGCAAGATTGACCGTTCCCTCCCAGCGGACGTCGGTCTTTGTGATGCCCCGCTTCCCAGTAGACGGAAGCATGTACGTGACGAGGCCGCGACGTATTTATTTCGAGAAGGTCATTTCCCGAAATAAATACGTTAAGTGTAATAGAAGCAATATAAAAAGACAATATAATAAGCATGAAAGTAAAACTTCAACAACTTTGTATATATTCAACTTGATTCATTTGCAATACATGATTTTTAACTGAAAGAAAATACAAAGATTGAAACGCCTAAACAGGTGGCGTACATTAACGGAGAAAAGGTAACTAGTTTAGGCCTGTGACTCGGTCTGTTGGTGCTCCTCCTCTGGGATGTCTACTCTTTTAGTCTTCTCAGTATTTGACGAACATTCCAAGAAAACAGAGAAAGGTAGAATGTCCATCAGCGAACTTTCGCTCGGTAAGTCCCAAAGAAAAGAGGAGTACAGAAAAAAATGTAATGATAGGGAAAAATTATAATATGAATTATTGAGTATATCATATCATCTTGTCAAGTTTATTTAGCATGCGGTTTTATTGTAATATAAATGAACAAGTATAGTAATGTGTGACGAGTAGAGATAAACTTGATATCATGAGTATGGTAGTATAAAAGTAACATAGGCATATAATGTAAGTGTAGTGAACATGCAGTGAAGATAAATGTCTTAACATGTCTCTACTTGGGTATACTAATCTAACGTAAGTTCAAGGGTGAATGTTAACCAATCTTAAAAGCGTTCTCGAACCCAACATGCTGTAATCCAGGGGTAGGGAACCACGGGCCCGAATCAAATGTTAGTAACGGGACTTCAACCTAGTGTTGAAGTATTCCAAACTCAACAGGATGAAATCCAGGAGCAAGGAAACACGGGCCCTCATTATAGCTTGCTTGTGTTAGTAGACATGGATTCATGATCTAGGGGGATTCTTAAGATTTTATTGGATTCACGCATGAACTACCCCAACACCCCGTGTATTTATTGTATTGATAGTAATGATTGTACTGATGGTATTGTATTGTATTGTCTTGTATTATAGATTATATAGATGGATGACTAGCCAAAACCATGATATCAGTAAATGGATGTAACTGGAGAATCATGTAGATGGATATATATTCATGGTTCGGTTCAGTCAAGATAGATTGAATAGATTGAATATATAGATTCATGGATTCATGTTGAATTGTTATATATATACTTGAATCTCATTCAAGTCAGATTAATTATATCGAGACTCAGTCTGAATCAGACAATTAGAAAAGAAATTGAAATCCTAAATTAAATTTTGATATTATCGGTAACCGCTGCACATGGACGGCAGGATTTGTGTCTTTTTCAAAGACGATTACCGTGTTGATAACACCGTTTGTTAAGTTGTCTACCTTAAATAGGCAGGCATCCATATCTCCAGCTCCCTGAGGCTCAAGAGACTGGTCCTGCTTAAACCTATATTTACTAGGGTCCTTATTGTAATTTATTATAACTTGAGGGGGTTTTATGTAAAAATAATTTTGTATAATTTTCAAAATACACCTCAAGTATTTTATTATCGTCATTAAAGTTTTCATTGATGTATATTTTATCATCTTGATATTTCTAGTGAATAAAACCTATTTTTCATAATATATGGTATTTAATTGTAAAGTATTGAACTTGTATGGAATTGCATGGTATTTTCATGTAAAGTGATTCTTTTGATTTAGAAAAGTTGGAATATTTATATTATATCAAAAATTAGATATTTTGATGATATATATATATATATATATATAAAATAATTTTAATTTATTATTTTTCTAGAAATCTCATTTTCTTAAAGAAAATTGTATTTTTAAATCATTCGAGACTGTATACTCGTTGCGGAGGTCTGCATCTCGTACTACTAAGCCCAAGAATGTGCGATAATCTGCACTATCCCGAACGGGTTCCCCAAAATGGATTGTAGCGACTCATTGCAAAGATTTGTTAAAAATACATATCTTGTAGAAAAAGGTTTTTATAAGTTTGAGGTAGTTTCGTGTAAAATCGTATTTCCCAAAACTATGTTCCCAAGGATCATCATTCTATGTTACATATGAGTGTTGTGAGGAGGTAGGTTATTACCTCATGAACTATCTAAAGGTATAGTAATGGTAATGATGTTTTATGTCGAAACTAAACTATATGGTATTTTTCTGTAAAAGTGCTATAAAAATTGAAATATGAATTCTTTGAATTTGAAACTTGGCAATATGTTTTGTTAATGGTTAATGATCATGATGTGAGAGTTTGGTATTATTTTTCTTAAGAAAAATATGATTTTTTAAGAAAAACCGAATCGGAAATCGGATTAACTCCACTTCCGTCGGGTTTTAGAATTCTAAGTTTTTAGAATAGTAAAAAGAAGGGGGAGAAGAGACTTACGGGATTAGAGCCAAGAGAAGAGGAAGAGGAAGGTTGGGGAAACACCAGTGCGTCGTTTCGTCGCCGGAAACTCCTTGGATCGTCGTCAGAAATTCACCGGAGCTTCGCCCTTTGCTAACTCCACTTGCACACAAAAAGTCTATGGAATTTTCTTGAGAGTTTGGACAGGAATTTCAGTGTGAAGAGTGTGAAAAATTGAGTGGGTTTTTATAGGAAAAACTAGGGTTAGGGTAGATAAAAGGGTGTGAAAAAAATGTATTTAATTTTACATTAAAAAGAGTTTTAATTGGATTTTTAAGTCTCTGGAATAATGCAAGGAATTTAAATAGAACAGGGGTTATAGGGAGACAAAGTGGCACGGTTTACAAAAAGGAAAATCGGATTTGGGACCGAGTCGGCCGGCGGTGCCGACCGATCCAAGCTCCCCGCCGACCGAGTTGGGGCGAGTCGGCCTCCATCTTGGCGCCGCGTGTCCCTTGTCGATTTGTCTACGTCCTGAACTCGTTTTTTTTAGTTTGACCTTTGGGTTTACGGGTTATGCACGTGTAGACTCTTGGGCTTCTAAAAAGATTAAAAGAAATCAAATTAAAAAATAATGTGGATGATGGGATTTGAACTCTGGTGCTTTGGTTCAGTAGTGCAAAGTCTTATCAGTGAGCTACAAGCTCTTTCTTTCTATTAAAAAGCAAAACAAATTTATAACTTGTGCTCAGGTAAAAGTACCCCTTTCTGTATTTTTGAAAAAAATTGTATAGAAAGTTTACGGTTGTTACAGTTTTCGATAGGCTGACACCAATAGCACCCCATCAGAGTAGGAGGCATGACGAAACCACTCCCGTAACTGAACCATTCCTATCTGCACGACATGCTCGACGTCGCCACTGGCGCCGAGTAAGGAAAGCTGGGGGCAGTTCCCCATCTGGACTTACCCCACCAGCTCCAATGGTGGAAATTGATGCCGCTGTTCTAACTGGGAACAGTTTTGAGCTGCTCAGAAAGGTGCACAAGAACTCTCCAGCCGCCATCTTGAAGAAGTCTCCTCCGCCTGTCGAAAACACAACACAGGTGAAGCCAGAACAGCCTCCTCTGCGGTTGTCCTCCAAGATCCATAGAGTCTGGCGGAAAGTCAAAGACTCTGTAATTGACGAAGAATGTTCTCGCCGGCTGAAGAAGACGAAAGCTCGGCAAAAGGAGGACCATCCCTCTGCCTTACCACGAAAGGTATCATATGCATGGGTTCCTACCGCAACGGCCTCCTCAACTTCGACCTCCTATAAAAGGAGAAGACCAGAGAAGATCCTCCTGTCTGCGGCAAGTTTCAAAGGCAGTGGACCTAAATGCCCCAAGTCTGGGGGTATAGTTGTGCATCCCGTCTACATGGCATCCGGAAAAGAGGATAGTCGTGCTTCCGTGAGTCATCGACCACTCACACGGTCTGTGACAAAATCTCAGGAGCAACAACAAAAGCTCCAGGAAATGTTAACAAGAATGGCCGCACTCACTGGGCAGAAAGAAAGCCCGGAAGTTTCGTCGGAACAACGCCAAGAGCAGGAGATCGACACAGAATTCCTACGGAGGATTCTTGAAAAGAAAGACAAAAAGGCCACGGAACAAGTGGCTAATATAAAACAGATGGCGCTTCTGTTCCAAGACATGGTTGTGATGATGATCTAGCCGGATTCTCCAGCTGAAGACCCTTCAATAATCATTGAAGACGACAGAGGGGAGACATCGAACCCTCCTCCGGCTTTATCAGCAGCCAGAGAGGAGACAATCTCCAAAGCCACCCTTGATGACTACATAGCACAGCAGATACGAGCTCATCAAGTGAACGAAGCGGCATGACAAGTCGTCAGAACTGGACGACCTTATCCAAGCTGGTACGACCAAATTAAATACCCGCCAGGATACACGATCCCCAAATTCCATGTGTATAAGGGGAAAGGCAATCCGCATCAGCACGTTGCTCAATTCAGAGCTTTGTGCGGTAATACTGGGGGTGATGACAAACTGTTGCTTCGCCAGTTTGTTGGAAGCTTGTCGGAGACGACATTTGAATGGTACTCCGAGCTCCTAAATGACTCTGTCAAGATATTTATGGAGATGGAATTACTGTTCACACAGCGGTTCGCAAACGCAAGCGAGCGCATCCCAATCACGGCATTAATCAATGCCAGAGTGAAACCGGGAGAGACCTGGGTTCAATATGCAATTCGGTGGCGTAACCTATGGTCAAAGTATGAACAGCGCATAGAAGAAACTCCTGCTATGGGTATGTTCATAGGGACCCTTGATCCTCAGGCAACTATATCCCAGTTTATGATGTTCTTCAAGCCGACCACCTTCCAGACCTTGATTGACAAACTGGCCCAAATGGACCAGATGGGCCATAGGCCGTCCTCTTCAAAGACAAATCTTAGGAATGAAAAGGGCAAAGTGAAAGTGACCTTCGTCGCCAACGTTGAACAACAACCGAGTGACTCAAAACCGTTTGCTCACTAAAACAATAAATCAAGATCCCTTGGAGAAAAGTTGAGACGTCCTTACTCATTCCCCCGGGATAAGACGAGAAGACTATTCGAACTAGCAGTGCGCAATAGGCTCATCACTCTGCCAGATCCGAGACGCCCACTGCAATCGGGTGACGTCAACAACCCCAATTACTGCCCATACCACCGAATAGTAGGCCACCCAATCGAAGATTGCTATATCTTTAAAAACTGGGTCGAAACCAGTACCAACAGGGCAAGTTCGTATTGTCCGAAAATTGGAAGGTAAACCCGCCGCAGCAGCACGCTCCTAAAAAGGTGGATACACCGGGGGCATCGTGCTCATTTATGGAAGAAGCTCCGTAGGAAGTGGTCCTTTCAGCTAAAACTAAAAGAATGCTGAAGGATCTTCAAGCATGTCCGGCAATTAGGTGGAAGAGCCCGTTGGAGCCTGAGATCATTGACGGAATGCTGAAGCTGCGTCCAACGCTGAAAGTTGGTGACGATGGGCAAAACCTCCAGCCCAAGCCTTTGAAGTCTTCAAAGAAAAAGTAGAAGGCCAAGAAACCCATACAGCTCGACAAAAATCGTACAAGTTTGTAGAAATATATCGATGCACTCGAGGAATACAACTAAGAGGCACGGACCCCAGTCACACTGGAAGAGTTCTTCAACCATGTCCTTGAGAACGGAAACAGTGATATTGATGAAGGAGACGATTCTTCGGAAGAACCCGAGAATCATGTAGCGAGTTGCCACATGATCTCTCACTGGTCGATAAATAGCAAAGAAGCTCCTGACGTAGAGAAATCAGGGGCAAGTCCAGAGCCAGAATCCATGGAACCGTCAGATGACCTCATCGATAAGCTGCTGAACGAAGCTCTTCAAAAGAGCAAAGTTGATCGAGAGCGTGAAGCGGCCATTTACGAAAAGGTGAAATGTCAGAGTCAAGATGAAAAAGCTCCGGTGACGAGAAGTCGTAAAGTACCCTAACCGGATCAAAGTGCTTTTGCCACCAACAAGAGCAGAATCAAGATAAAGAAGCAGTTCGCCAAAGCTCCGTCAATGTGATTGAAGCTGACACCTTCCGAAGAAAACACTTTCGGGAATACGTACCTCGACAAACCGGGTGTCCATCCGAAATACTGCTTGTATCATCGGAGGATCACACACCCTACCGAAGAGTGCAATGCCTTCAAGAAGTGGTGACAGGGATACATTGCCCACCGACAACACTTCAAGCGGGTAAAGCGCAAAGCCCGTCAGGAGAAGAGAAGCATGACAGACGAGCGTGAAGGAACAGCTGGTAACTATCACATGGTTGATGCCATCCCGACAAGAGCAAAACCTCAAGTTCTTACCTTCGGGAGCGATTCTGAAGAAGAAATAGCCATCGTCCCTCTATTCAAGGAATCTACCTCTGAAAAGGAAGAGGAAAAGAAGAACTATGAGAACATTCAGCTGCGTAACCGTACGTTGCCTGAAAAGAATCTCGGACCTTCAAACAAATGTTCGGGCAAAAGGGACAAGGGGAAGGAAAAAGTCCCTAAGGAGATTGCTCTATATGATAGAGTCGTTGAAGAGCTCACAGCCAAGGACCCACTTAAGAAAAATAAGGTGGATTACAACGTCCTTATTTACCGCCGGAAACCGGGAAGACAAACGTCGTGCCTGTATTTGGGGGCAGATGCTATTTGGTTTTATCTGTCCACCTCTCCGAAGATGCCAAGTTGATTTATGGCACCGTGTATGGTTTGGACAGATACGACCGTTATAGTAGATTTCGTCAGATTCTCCCTCGTTGTGAGAGGTTTTTGATTATGGGGACGCTCCTTCCTTGCAGGCGCAAGCCCCTGTAGTTAATTACGTTACCACATCGCAGTAACCACTTTCTCCTGCTCCAGAAGTTCACTTCGTGTCGTGTGTGTGTGTTTTATTTTTGGTTTCCCATGGATTGTATATGGAACTAATTTATGTTGTTGCCCGTAGGGCAGGGATTAGTACAAATCCGTATTTTCTTAGATTTGGGTTTGTTTTAAAGATCGTTAATCTCGTTTGAGATTAAGATCAAACTTAAATATTTATTATGGATACATTAATCCAATATTGGACTAAGATCTACTTAACAGGGGTTCGGGATCGTTTTTGATCCAATGAAAGAGAATTTGGGCTCTATCGTTTTAGTTTAGGGACGTTACGGTCCATTATTGGTTTAAGAACATCATAGTCCATAGAGTTTAGTTTAAGAACGTTGCGGTCTATTGAATTTAAGGACATTATAGTCCATGGAGTTTAGTTTAGAGACGTTGCGGTCCATTGGGTTTAAGGACATCATAGTCCATGGAGTTTAGTTTAGGGACGTTGCGGTCCATTGTTGGCTTAAGGACATCATAGTCCGTGTTTAAGGACATCATAGTCCAAGGATTTTGGCTCATCAATTTGAGGGTGCGCCAAGAGTTATTGGTTATTAGGACCCTCCACCTCTCTGAAGACGTTGAAGAATTACAACGACATGTATCAGAGGTGTAGAGAGTGTACCCTTGAACCAATTTTGGTTGGAAGATCTGTAGTTGGGTTTGGGGTTAAGACCAATTTGGAAAAATTATGAGAACATGGGCTCGGTTGATCTGAATTAGGGACTTTTGGTCAATTTGGACTCAGCCCACTCAGTTTGAATAAAGTGTTGAACACTTGTTTGGGGTTGGTCCCTTTTTATATGCAAAAATGCTAAGTATTGGCATGGGCTTTGATGCTCGCCCTTTTTTTTGTTTTTTATTGAGTCTTAAACACTCTTTATGGTATTGGGCTCTACTTACAGAGCGCTTTATGTTAAATAGCGTCCACATGAGGAGAACGTGGGGCGCTCGGCACTGAGCGCCAATCATTGAGTGCAGAGCACTCTTTATTTTATCAGCGTCCACGTGAGGGGCACGCGGAGCGCTTGGCGCTGAGCGCCAGACTTTGAGTGCTAAGCGCTTTTTTTTAAATAGTGCTCGCGTGAGGAGCACGTGGAGCGTTTGGCACTGAGCGCCAGACTTTGAATACTAAGCACTGAGTTTTAAATAGCGTCCGCGTGAGGAGCACGTGGAGCGCTTGGCGCTGAGCGCCAGACTTTGAGTGCTAAGCACTGAGTTTTGTGTTCTGCCCAATTCAATTCTCTGAGAATTAGATTCTCACTTGTGACTTTGTCTTATAGATCTTAGATCTGGCAAAAGAACTACGTTCTTTTGATGTGAGAGTTAAACTCTCAAGCACCGAGTTTTCTATTCTGCTCAATTCAATTATCTGAGAATTGGATTCTCACCTATGAAAGACTTTGTCTTATAGATCTGAGATCTGGAAAAAGAATTAAGTTCTTCTGATGTGAGAGTTAAACTCTTAAATATGGAGGAGATGCTGTGATCTCACTTATTGTTGTTTACCTTAAGAAGAAATTGCTCTCGTCTTTGAAATTTGAAGTTTATGGGGGGTTCTTCTCTATAAGACTTGAAGTCTTAAGTCCTTTATATAGTGGAGGCTGATTTGTTGATTCAGTTAAGGAAATCTCTCATTGAGAGATTTCTTAATTGATTTGGGTATTTTATCCACCGTTGGATCTTTGATCCAAGGACTTCTATTTTACAGTAGATACTTTTCTTGTTTTTAACAAGATTGAGAAAATATTTTCCCCTACAGAGCTTATTCTGTAGCTTGGTGATTTTTAATCACCATTGGATCTTTGATCCAACGGTGCTCTGATTTACAGAGCACAATCTTTCTTATTTAGAAAGATATGAGGAGTTTCCTTGATCAGAATTTAATTCTGTATCTTGGTGATTTTTAATCACCATTGGATTTTTGATCCAACGGTGCTCTGATTTACAGAGTACAATCTTTTTTGTTTAGAAAGATTTTGAGGAGTATTTCCTCAATAAGAATTTAATTCTATGCTCTGATGATTTATCATCTCAGTTGGATCTTTGATCCAATGGTGGAGAACTTTTAGTTCTGGCGCTGGCACTCTCGTGCTTTGCACGTGAGGCGCTGCCTCAGAGTATTCAACTCTTGGCGCTGGCACTCTCGTGCCTTGCACGTGAAACGCTGCCTCAGAGTTTTTAACTCTTGGCGCTGGCGCTTTCGTGCTTTCCACGTGAGACGCTGCCTCAGTTCAAATTTTGAACAGAGCCTTGCTCTCTTATTGGGGGAAACAAATGCCCCCCCACCGTTGCGCTCACGTGGATCACACGTGGGTGCAGCGGTGGCAGCTTTTCTGTCGTTGGATCTTCTTGGAAGTTGGATCGGCTTTCCTTGCCTATAAGTAGGGTCTTTGGCCTTTGAGATGACTGCTGTTCATCTTCTTACTTTCTTGTTTCTGAGAATTTAATTCTCCTTTCAGAGTTTAGAACTCTGCCCAAGGAAATTCCTTTTAGAGTTAGAACTCTGCCCAAATTTGGTAAGGGTCGAACCTATTAACAGAGCTTTGCTCTTCTTAGATCACTGATCTTCTAAGATGTATTTTAGGGTTTCTTTAAGCCGTTAATTAGAACAGAGCTTTGCTTTTCTTAGCTCATAGATCTTAAAATGGATTTTTAGGGTTATTTAACCCATTAGTTAGAATATTGTTCCTCTTAATGAAGAACTCTTAGTGTTCGTTTTGTAGATCTAAAAGATCTTGGAGTTTTTACTCTATAAAAAGCTTTTCCCTTTTTCTTAGGGTTCTGATGGATTACTCCATCATTTTCACAGAGCATGGCTCTTAGAAATTTTGGGGAATTTTTATTCCCCTTATAATTAGAGTTGACAGATATAATTTCTGTTGCAGAGCCCTGCTCTCGAGGGAGTTTAACCCCTTGGCCCAAGGAGTCTATCATTAACTGAGAATCCTTTTAGAATTTCCTTTTTAATAAGTGATTGTTTTATCAATGATGAGCCGTCACCTTGATTTTGTGGGCCCCCGGTCCCTTTTTCCTGCATTGCAGGATGGTACAAATTTAAAGTACCGGATGTCAGAATTTGTAATATAGAATTGACATCTAACCCTTGTTTCTTTTCGCGCGGGTACTATATCTTTCGACACTTCTTTCCTATTTGCTCGCTCCGACAGTGCATATGCCGACGCGCCCGTGGATCGGGAAGTTTTTGCATTGATTAAAGATCACGACCCGGAGCAGAATTCTCTTCACTTATGGGGGTTGTGGCACAACAAAATTATTTAGGGTCGGCGCAGTTTCTCCTGTGCGGTGCCTTCAGAGCCAATTTCCTCCATCATTATGCTGACTCGCCCCAGGTGAATTACGCTGTGGAGGAGCTTAACTGGATTACGGATGGATGCCTCCAGCCCTCTATAGGCTCGATACCTGTACAGACGCCGATGGCTTTAGATATTCTGTGGCGGCACATATGTCAAGACGAGTCGCGCCCTTGGGGACAGGCATACATGATAGGCTTGACTCCTCTCCATTCAGCTGGATACTTGCAATGGGCTTGATACATCTTGTCGGCCAAAAAGTCGCTGCTGCTAAAGCTCGGGTTGTACCCTGCTATCTACGCGTCCATTTTCCAGTATCCCGCGCCTTACGTATGGTGGGTCAAGGCGACTCACACCTTTCTTTTATCGGACCGGGAGGTTTCGATTTCTTTGGAGGAATTTGCGGAAATTTCGGGCATACCCGTCAGAGGGGAACATTGCGAGGAAATACTTCCTCCTGACGAGTATATCTTCTCCACCAAATCAGTGGTGATGGGTCTCACTCCGGAGAATGCTATTCAACATCGATTCCCGAGTCTAATCAAGGTGTTGAATATTTACGAGAGTCTATTCCTCGAGTCCGGAGGGCACGGAGTCCGCTTTGCGGATTTTATCGTCCGCTTTCTTCCCCCGGAAGCCTTGTCAAAACAAACTAAGAAATTCATCAAGCTTGACGATCCTTTTGGTTTTGTCTTGGATAGTCAGCCGACAGCGGAAGAAGATCAAGGAATTTCATCCTTCCAGACACCCCGGTTGTCCCCTTTGCAGACCTTGCAGCTTCAGACATCGACGAAGATGCGTTTTTTTGGGGTTCCTCGGCCTATGGTTAAGCCGGTTTGTGCTCCCAATGCACCATCGCTATATGAGACCATCCGTCTTTTATCCGGCTCACCGAATGGTTGCCGGGACGCGAATGGCCTTCGGGATCGCTGGGCTGGCTCACCTGTTTCATGGTCTCAGCTTAGCGGCAGACACCACTTAGCCGGGGGTACAACCCGTAAATCTCCCGCTGCACTATTTCACGTCGTGGATCGAGCTGCATGTGCTCGGCGCTTTTGGAGTCCACAAACGGCCCCGTTTCTATAACAGTTATAATTTCCCTCGGGTTATGCTCCTAGTTGACGCTTCTGCTTTAGATCCGTCACAGCGAGAGGCTCGGGGTTTGATCCTTCGCCCGCGTATAGTCGGGGATAACATGACCTTCGTCGATAAGGTCTTAACTATCGGCAAGGAATCCACTAAAACGGTGCAGCCGCTGCGCGATACCTTCAAAGACGGGGCTCCTACATTGAAGGCTCGGGAGATTCTGCATTTATATTCAATCAGGTCGGGCCTTTTAGTGTTCAGGCAGAACGACCCGGCGCTGTTCATGAGGTACAACCCGCACCGTTTTGCTCAATAGTCGAGTTACGATCAGGGTGTCCCGCTTGAGGCTTTCTTAGCTGAGCCAGTTGCCACAGAATAGGGTATCCGTAGCACGCTGCACCATTTCATACGGCTAAACACCGGGTCCAACTTTTTTATCAGTGAGCCGAGCCGTGTTCCGAAAGCCTCGAA
Organism: Agapanthus africanus; assembly: GCA_030015575.1. Taxonomy (NCBI): domain Eukaryota; kingdom Viridiplantae; phylum Streptophyta; class Magnoliopsida; order Asparagales; family Amaryllidaceae; genus Agapanthus; species Agapanthus africanus. Next base: position 434,159,223 of record JASDDO010000008.1, on the reverse strand, counting down.
CGCATATGTGGCGTAGTACCAGCATGCGACGGACGCTGTTATTAGGGAAGAAAGGCAGTTACTGCTCAATCGCAAGGGTGCATTGTTCAGTTGATAAAACTGCACACTTGTATTACATTTTTCCTACCATTTTCATATTAAAAAAGGACTATATTATAATATATTATACATATGAGGGTTTATGTGTAAAAATATTATTTTCCATGTGTTAATATATTTTAATTATCATTTGGTAGGAAAATGTATGCAAATAATATTATTGGCCTAATCCTAGTAGAACAAAGTCTACTAAAATATTATTTGAGTTGTTGTGCAGATTATTTCCGAGTTGTTATGAAGGATTTAACAAACAAATCAATTTGTTGAAGAAAACTTGCCAAATCAAGAAGCAAACTTGGAGACCAAGTCTGGCAGTGACTACGAGAAGATTTCAAAGATCCAAAGGTACCAGAGAGCACCACATATCACAAGGAGCAACCCACAGAGATTTGATCAAGGGATCAGATCATATGGCCGCGGATCCGCGGCCATACCCCCCTGGGGCCGCGGATCCGCGGCAGTGTAGGGGATTTAGGAGCTCAGAAATTTGTGGGAGAATTTTTACTGTTAGTTTCCAACTTTGGAAACTAAATTTCTGCCTTTGGGGCTATAAATAAAGACCGAGAGCCTCTTGGAAAAATCATCAAGCCGAAGAGATCACGAAGTCCAAGACGGCTCACGCATCCAGGCTGATCATCAACTGTTCATCTACCTCCTTAGAAGAGATCGAGAAGCAAACTAGGTTTTTGTAATCATTTTCTAAGGAATCAAAGTGTACTTGATCTTATTGATTAATAAAGGTAGTTCTTTTTCTTATTCCATTTCTTCATAGTTTAATTATGCATTTTCTCTCCATCTCTTTTTCTCCCAACATGCGCGAGTAATTCTCCGCTTGTTAGGGTTCGTAGGATTAGGGTAGGTTAATGGGCGATGAAAATGATTAAGCCCTTTTTAAGTCCTATAAAGTTTAGGAACTTTATCAAAAGAATCATTAACATCCTAATCGGGCGCGCTAGCAATTCTTTGCTAGTTCCGACCGCGATTAGAGATTAGATTAATGATTGTTTTTGGTAAAGGCTAGATATGAACGGAGTTCCGTGTCGAGATAAGGGTTACGAGTGGGATTCCTTTTCCCTCCAGAAACCCTAATCTACACGCATCACCGTCGTTCTAGTTCTAAATCTATTAATGGATAAAAATGGTAACTTTTAATTAATCTTCCATAACTACTAAATCCTAACGAACCCTACAAGCCCTATTATTATATTATTTAAATCTCTAAAATAATCTAGATCTATATTTTACATTAAAGTAGATCTAGAAACTTTTCACAAAATTCTTTCTTCCTCCTCTCTTTCTCAACACATCTAAAGTAAAAGTAAAAGGTTCCACGTTTCCCAGAGGACGACCCGTACTCATCTCGGTCTAGCTACATGCGACACCGTTCTGATTGCGGTTAAACTAAAAACACACTATTTCGTGTCAATCAAATGTTATGGACTCAACACAAATCACCCTATGATGCACAAGCAACCCTAGAACTAAGGTCGCCTAGGTCAGTCTCTAGACAGCTCCTAACTAAGGCTAGAGCCATACCTCAAACCGCCTCTTCACGGACAAGTACGCCAGGTAAGTGGGAAGGAACCACCACTACAGTGGGCCTAATTAATAACCACTAGCCTAGACACCGCAATGTTGGTTAGGATAAACGGCCGATGCCTACCCTAATCCTTTTCCTATTGAGCTCGCTGTCCTTAGGTCTGAGTCTAATCTTTTTTAATTAATTGTGGTTGATGCAAAATGCCTTAGGTGTTTTTTGGGGTCCTGGGAAGGGTGATGAAATCCCCACCCAATCTGAGTTTGGTCAAATAGCCCCTTAGAGTCCGGTTAAATTATGCAAAACAGATAAAATTTCACTTGCAATCAATATTTTTTAGCGCTGCGCAAAGAAACCTGCAGAGATATGTTATTTAGAAGGGGGAGAAAGACTCTTTACGCAAAGAATTCCTGCAGAAAACGTTTTACAGAGAGATATATTGTAGGTTGCAGAGGGGAAGAAAAGAGAACAAACAGTGCAAATCTGATGCGCTGACATGGCAGAGGGAGCGCGGATCCGCGGCGGATGGCACGTTTATGCGGCGGAAGCGCGGCTTCTTCGTGGGTTCAGCCTCTGGAAAAATTTCTGTGGTTCTGCACTTTCTATTCCTCTCTGTTCTTATGTAACAAATTTTGATTTGCCCTCTGTAAAATTCCAGATCCTTGATTCTTCGCTGTTCCTGCAAGATCCAAAAGATACACCCTTCAAACAGATCAAATTTGATTATTTATTTTTTATTTTTTATATTTTCAGATTTTTATAATTTTTAAAATTTATATCAACCCGAAAATTCACAAAAAGAAAGATTACGCCGTCCCCGGCAACGGCGCCATTTGATTGGTGTGTCAAAAACTATGAGTTTACCGCAATCAGAAACGGCGTCGCTTCGCAGCTAGCCGGTGAGTGCGGGTCGATCCACAGAGACGGGTAAATTCCTTTAGTGTGTTTTAACGAGTTGATTCTATTTGTCGTTTTGGTTTTATAAAAATCTAGATCTAAAACTTAATTAATCTAATTTAAATTCTTGCTAGGGTTAGGCTTAGAGGAAGTTTTGGAGATTGATGTTTCCTCACCGCTTTCAATGCCGTATTTTAGATCCATTAGGTGTTATAGTAATTATCGATAAAGTGGATACGACTCTTTTGGGAAGATGTTTTCTTCCTCTAGATTCGTATCCTTCCTTTATCGTTAATTACCCTAACCCCCATGGAAAACGCGCGCAACCGGCCCTTTATACTGCGGTTCACCGTTACCTCGAGGGGTAGGGTGCCGCAGGGAGCGGTTGTGCGCGCATGCATGGAGTTCTTAATGGGTTAGTTTAATATGGCATTGAAAGGGGTGAGAGATCTCATCTCTCAACCCTTTCCCTAAGGCTAACCCTAACAAGCGAGGAGACTACTCGCTCATTAGGGGATGAAATAACATTAAAAGAATAAAAGAAAAACACTTACTAATGGTGATGGCTCCCTCCAAGCGATAAAGAACAGATCTGAATGTCACTTCCAGAATTTCTGAATTTTATTTATTGAAAAGAGGCATACCATTTTTAGATCTAAGATTACAATTTATAGGAAAATAGGAAACCTAGGGCTACAGACTCTCGCACATGCAAAATTACAGATTTGCCCACGTTAAATCCTAACATCTACACCGACGCAACAACCCAGAGATTTTCCACCGACACGGGCGCTTGATGGCCGCGGATCCGCGGCGCCATGCTGGGTTTGGCCGCGGATCCGCGGCCAAACTGTGGACTTGGGCTTTGTTATTTTCTGGGCTTTTTCCTTGGCTGTTTGGGCTTCTGTTTCCATATGTAGTTTCTCTGTTGGGCTTCTGGTTCTTCTCCAGATGTTTCAGTGAACACTTGTATTGGGATTTTTAACCGTTTACTTGACATTTTGGACCTTGCACTGTTCTTCGACTAGGCTTGACTAGGATAGGTCTGCTTGTTGGTCAAAAGTCCCTTTTTCTGTTGTTTTGTGTCTTTTTCACTGTATTTGCTCCAGAAACCTGTAACCTGTAATATGCAACAAACGTGCGTCAAGAGTACCTGTTTATTTATAAAAAGGATAAGAATAGGGGAATGATAAATGCAATATTATGGTCTGAACAAATCACCCTATGATGCACAAGCAACCCTAGAACTAAGGTCGCCTAGGTCAGTCTCTAGACAGCTCCTAACTAAGGCTAAAAATAGACCTCAAACCGCTTCTTCACGGACAAGTACGACCAGGTAAGTGGGAAGGAACCACCACTACAGTGGGCCTAATTAATAACCACTAGCCTAGACACCGCAATGTTGGTTAGGATAAACGGCCGATGCCTACCCTAGTCCTTTTCCTATTGAGCTCGCTGTCCTTAGGTCTGAGTCTAATCTTTTTTAATTAATTGTGGTTGATGCAAAATGCCTTAGGTGAACGAAGGTTACTAGGACCCTATGATGCACAAGCAACCCTAGAACTAAGGTCGCCTAGGTCAGTCTCTAGACAGCTCCTAACTAAGGCTAGAAATAGACCTCAAACCGCCTCTTCACGGACAAGTACGACCAGGTAAGTGGGAAGGAACCACCACTACAGTGGGCCTAATTAATAACCACTAGCCTAGACACCGCAATTTTGGTTAGGATAAACGGCCGATGCCTACCCTAGTCCTTTTCCTATTGAGCTCGCTGTCCTTAGGTCTGAGTCTAATCTTTTTTAATTAATTGTGGTTGATGCAAAATGCCTTAGGTGTTTTCTGGGGTCCTGGGAAGGGTGATGAAATCCCCACCCAATCTGAGTTTGGTCAAATAGCCCCTTAGAGTCCGGTTAAATTATGCAAAACAGATAAAATTTCACTTGCAATCAATATTTTTTAGCGCGGCGCAAAGAAACCTGCAGAGATCTGTTATGGACTAGTAGACCTAGGCAACCCTAGATCTAGGCCTGATTATGCATGTGTGGTTGATACATTTGTGTCACGAGTCCCATTTTCTAAAGCCTTATTGCAAAACTCTCCAATAAAAAATTAAAGAAAAATCTTTTAAAAACTTGCAAAAATTTTGTCGCTTAGAAATCCTTGCATTCTTCTATCATGGGTACCCCACATCATAAATCTCTTGCCGAATCTTGGTATCCCGAACCTAACTTTGCGTCGTTCGTCAATTGTTTCGGTCAATTTAAAAAAGATCCCTCCTTGCCAAAAATTTCGTTGAAAGATCAAATAGAGGCGTCTAGGAGAAATAGTTTGACTTTTCACCCACTTCGTGTCAACCAAGTCAACCTTTACAACCTACATATGTTGACACCACTTCTTCAAGTCCTTCTGTCACTCCTAGGCCGATGTCCATTGCTGAGCATATTGCTCAATCTCGCAGTCGATCTTTCACCCCTTTCCACTCATCTAGTTTTAGGGATCCGCACAATTATTCACCTTCTTATCCATATGTTGACCCTACTCCTGTCTTACCACCCACTTCCTACCAGTCATACCCGACCTTCCCACCTTCACTAGACGCTGTTTCGACACAGCCATTAGGGAGTTTCACATACCCAACTAATTTTGAATCTTTTACTGAAACCCCCTCACCACCTAAGTCTAGTTTGGAAGAGTCGTTGGAAGCATATATTGCTGTAACAAACAAAATAATGAGGAATGTGGAAGCATCCATGGCCGCCCTTATGCAGCCTAGTGAACCGGTAGCTAGTGTCCCGCTAGCTCCAAATTTTTCAATATATAAGGCGGCAGTTGGACAGAGTGAGAATGAGAGAGGATTTTCAAATCAAACCTACCCTTACCCAATTGAAGCCCACAACTCCGGTTTTCCATCGATTGTTCCAAATGATTCACCAGTTGAAAATAAAAATGAGTTGTGCGATTTTATAGTGTTTGATTTGCCAAATTGTGAGGAACCCCTTTCGAGTGAAACCGCACCTAATCCTTTCGATCTTTACACCTCCACTCTAGAACCTACATTGATAAATATCCATGCTGTGGATGAAGTGTCTAAAGAAATTGATTTTCACTTGATTGAGGATATAGACGCCGGGAATATTTCGGATGATGAACCTGTCGATTTAATAGAAATTTTATGTTCAAATCATCATCCTGAGTTATTAAATGTTTCCCCCGAATCTCATATGCGTCTAGATTTTGATGATAATGGCATGGATGAATTAAATATTGAGGATAGTACTGAGGAGAGTCTTGAGGATAATATCGAGGTTGAACCATTTTTATTTGATGTGTCAGATTTTCCAATTCAGCCTCCTGAACCTTTGACTGTTATATCACCCTCCCTCCTTCCTATTGTTCCGACCGAACAAATGACCGTTACGCTTTCATCTCCTATACCAAGTTCGGCGTACCCATGTTTTCTTACGAATCTTGAGGGATTTGACCCCATTTCCCGACGGGTTGGTAGGTTAGCGCAATCGCTTTTAACACATCGTTCATCACATATTGCGCTAATTTATTCACTCGATTTACACCCTCAAGATCGTACTCCACTTCTTTCTCCTTTCCGCCATTCTTCTCCTCCACCGAGACCGTATTCTACCCCTCTTCCCACACGGTCTCGCGTGTTTCTCATTTCTTTCCTCCACACCCTATTCTTGCACCAACTATACCATTACCACGATAAGATCTTTGAATGGTTGGTGCTAACCTTTGGCTTGTGTAAGGCCAAGCTTAAGTTTGGGGGGAACCTTTGTATATATGTATATATCCTTTTGTTTTCTTTTTCTATAAAAAATAAAAAAAAAATTTCAAAACATTAAAAAATTATAAATAAATAAACAGGGGAGTATCGGTATTTTGACCCTCTTGGTTTAGCATGACAGTGAGGACACTGTCAAGTTCAAGTTTGGGGGTATGCTCAGTACGTCTTCTTCCTTCGCATTCATTTGTACATATTTTTGCATTTGCATACTTATTTGAAAATCTATAAAAATTTGAAAAATTTCAAAAATTATAAAAATAAATGTATTCAATTTTGGCTAATTGACTTTAGTTTGACAGATAGGTTAACTCGCTAGGAACAACTAGATCTTAGACTTAGTGAATTAAAAACCCTAAAAATAACATTTCTTAAAGTTTAACAGTAGAAAGTATATGCCTTGTAGTTTATTTAGAAATAGGCAAATTTTGGGTTCACTTCTTGGGCTAAGTCAAAATGAGGGAAGAGTATTGATGTTCTTATTAGAGTATAAGTTTGAAAGATAGTTCCTAGCTTAAATCTAAATTCTGAAAATGTATACCCTACAATTTGCACATTCACGCACCTTGAAACTTGGAATAGTAGAAGAGACCTTGAAATGCTCTTGTCTAAAGTCCTTAGTACAATGAAAATAAAAAGAAAAAAAAAGTGAATAAAGAAAAAAATGGACACTGGTTTTTGTGATTACTTAAGGCTGTAAAAATAGAAAAATATTTAGCGAGGGTGCTTCATCACCTAGTGCCTTAGACCAACTGGTTTGGGAGTCACTGCTAAAGCCTTGGGTGTTGCAAGGACTAGGAAGTACGCTTTAAAGTGCAAACGCATTTTGTAATCGGTCGTTGGTACCTCAAGAAGTATTAACGGTCGCATGAAGGATGTGTAAGCAAATTTCATTCACCAACTAATTAGTACTTTGGACAATGGACAAGGGCATGATTGCTTGAATTGAATTTCCAAGTGTAGGGGTGATCTATACACACACGTAGGGGTACGTGATTGGAATTTAGATAAGAGAGAGGAATGAAAGATAAAATTTGTATCTTTAATAGAGTTGATAGAAATTCCTGAGTGGAGATGTAACCCTAGAAGGAAAACTTAAGAAATGCCGAAAGCTAAGTAAGTCTACATAACATATATAATCTTAAGTTAAATAATGAGGAAGTGTGAAGAATATGGGTAGATAATTTACAAGTATAAGATAATAGAATTCCTTATTAGAAGACCTAATTGGAGAACAAAAGTCAATGGGCCGAGTTGATAGGATTTTGTGGGTGTAATCCGCTGAAAACCCTCAGGAGACAACACTCCTCCTACTAGGGACACCTAGAGGTTTAACGGCTTGTTGCACGTGCTCAGTGCAATCGCGTTTCCCTGCGAAAGTGCGGTTATGATTTTAGTGAATAAATAATAAGTTTGCTCGAGGACGAGCAAAAAGGTAAGTTTGGGGGTATTTGTTCAGACCATAATATTGCATTTATCATTCCCCTATTCATATCCTTTTTATAAATAAACAGGTACTCTTGACGCACGTTTGTTGCATATTACAGGTTACAGGTTTCTGGAGCAAATACAGTGAAAAAGACACAAAACAACAGAAAAAGGGACTTTTGACCAACAAGCAGACCTATCCTAGTCAAGCCTAGTCGAAGAACAGTGCAAGGTCCAAAATGTCAAGTAAACGGTTAAAAATCCCAATACAAGTGTTCACTGAAACATCTGGAGAAGAACCAGAAGCCCAACAGAGAAACTACATATGGAAACAGAAGCCCAAACAGCCAAGGAAAAAGCCCAGAAAATAACAAAGCCCAAGTCCACAGTTTGGCCGCGGATCCGCGGCCAAACCCAGCATGGCGCCGCGGATCCGCGGCCATCAAGCGCCCGTGTCGGTGAAAAATCTCTGGGTTGTTGCGTCGGTGCAGATGTTAGGATTTAACGTGGGCAAATCTATAATTTTGCATGTGCGAGAGTCTGTAGCCCTAGGTTTCCTATTTTCCTATAAATTGTAATCTTAGATCTAAAAATGGTATGCCTCTTTTCAATAAATAAAATTCAGAAATTCTGGAAGTGACATTCAGATCTGTTCTTTATCGCTTGGAGGGAGCCATCACCATTAGTAAGTGTTTTTCTTTTATTCTTTTAATGTTATTTCATCCCCTAATGAGCGAGTAGTCTCCTCGCTTGTTAGGGTTAGCCTTAGGGAAAGGGTTGAGAGATGAGATCTCTCACCCCTTTCAATGCCATATTAAACTAACCCATTAAGAACTCCATGCATGCGCGCACAACCGCTCCCTGCGGCACCCTACCCCTCGAGGTAACGGTGAACCGCAGTATAAAGGGCCGGTTGCGCGCGTTTTCCATGGGAGTTAGGGTAATTAACGATAAAGGAAGGATACGAATCTAGAGGAAGAAAACATCTTCCCAAAAGAGTCGTATCCACTTTATCGATAATTACTATAACACCTAATGGATCTAAAATACGGCATTGAAAGCGGTGAGGAAACATCAATCTCCAAAACTTCCTCTAAGCCTAACCCTAGCAAGAATTTAAATTAGATTAATTAAGTTTTAGATCTAGATTTTTATAAAACCAAAACGACAAATAGAATCAACTCGTTAAAACACACTAAAGGAAATTACCCGTCTCTGTGGATCGACCCGCACTCACCGGCTAGCTGCGAAGCGACGCCGTTTCTGATTGCGGTAAACTCATAGTTTTTGACACACCAATCATGCATCCCCTGCTGGTAATCCAGCTGTCTCCTTAAAGCGACGAACCATTGTTCGTCCTTCCTTAAGAGAAGCTGTTGCGGTTGCGGTCCCGCGCGCTTTTCCTGAGAAGCCTCTACCTCGTGTTCCTGTAGAAACGGCAGCTGCAGCGTCCTCGGAGTCTGGAGTACGTACGGAAATTGGGACTCGTCGCCTAAAAATGCCCGTCAAGTGTAAGTTCGTGTCATCGGCTGCCGGCGTTCGCTCACAGAAAAAGAAAAGCCACTCTTTTCTGCTGACGTTGTACTTGGCCAGGAACCCCATGCTCTCTATAACGAAGGCTTGTATGAGTATGGCACTAATGAGGGCCTGTTCAACACGCATGTGACTGACACAAATCTACAGACTGCCCTTGTGGCCTCCGAGCGACTGGCTCGCGAAGAAGCGGCGCTGATCACCATCGCGAAGTCAGGTATACTTCAGTTGTATTTTTCACGTTCATTCCTTCCTTATTATTATGCTTTTACTAATGCCCTTTTCTTTAACAGGTATTTCTGCCGAAGAGGCTCTCGCGGCTTCCATCAAGACTTTCGAAGAGGAAGAGAGGCTCCGCCTTCTTTGGGTCTTGGTATAATTCAGCTCATTGTGCCATCATTCCCCTTTTTGTTCGTGCTCTGACCCTCTCCTTTATTTTGTTGTAGGGACTACCTCGACTCGGGTTATTCTGAGTGCGGTACCGATCTCGAGCGGTGATGTAGCGACGCTTCCAGAGCCGGCTATTGTGGCCCCAACTCCTCCAACATTATCGTAGGAGGCTTTGCTAAAGCAGCCGATGATGGACGCCGTAAGGGTGCCGGAGGCAGAGCTCGATTCAGACGATGGCGTCCCTTTATCGGAGGTCTTGAGGAGGTCAGTTCTCACGGTCCAGACCGAAAGTAAACGCACGAAGCGTGCAACGAAGGAACGTAATGCCGCCTTGGCTGTAGGTGCAGGCTCAAGCACCACTCCATCTGTCGCTATTCCTTCAGAGGGTGCTCCAGCTGTCCTGTCTACCACCCATAGACAGGTTGCGCGCTCGGTTCGGGAGGCAACCGAGAGTCTATCGCAAGGTAACGTAATGCCCGGTCTTTTTTTATTAGAACTCGCTCTGCAAATTCTTATATACCATATCCTGCAGGGCCAAGTCCTGGCGGTGAGATGGCAGGTGAGACGATGGTGACCATAGAGCATGAAGTGGCTACTCTCTCTCGGGAGTCTGGGACTGCCCAAACTGTCGCTCTTTCCCCTTGTGGCTCCCTGGTATCGGCGGGTATCGCAAGCGTCATGACGGCCCTTGTCGAATCAGGGGATGAAGCCATGGGCGTAGAAACTATCCTACTGAAGGAGAGCGAAGAAGCCGCTATGCCTGGTGATGCTTCCGTCACGGTTTTGGTCGACGACCCATCAGGTAGGTCTTGGGTCACTGTTCTCTTTTTCTTTCTGAATCCCGTTTAGCCCCCCTCTGACGATATTTTGTTTGTTTTGAGTGTAGGTGCAGTGAACGTTGAGATTGTGCCATCTGAATCACCTCTGGTCGCCGCCATGACGGATGTTGTTCCATCGCCTTCTCCTATGCCCTCTGGAATGCTGGAAGGTATAGGTTTGCGATTAATCGATTTCATTGTGGGTATCATCCTCTTTGTACTGACAGTATATCGTCATAACTTTGCAGGAGTCCTTTTTGACCATCTGTATCAGGTGCTGAACCCGCATTTCTCCTTCCAGTCAGAAATCGTCATACCTGCTGGTGTCGGTGAGTATAGTTTTTAACCGACATCCTTTCCTTTCTTTTACGGGTAGCCATGTCATTGCTAATTCTTCTTCATATTGAATATAGCGTCACGGGTCGAAGGAGGAGGCGAAGGAATAGCCGTGGCTCCGACACTCCCCCTCCTGCCGTCTGCCACAGCCGGTATAGTAGACTTCATCGCTCATGTATTTTCTTTACCTCTCGAGTCAACATTTGACCATAATTTGTTTCGTAGGAATCGCACCGGCTCCAGCTCCCTTTGAGTCTCGCATCCCAATGCCGGCAGGGCCTTTTGCTAAACGCCCATCTTTCAGGGGCGCTGCGACTAGCCTGCAAATGTTGAGCGAATTCGTCGAGGACCTTGATGCCGAGGCCCTCACATTCGCTGTAGATTTTTCTGCTGAGGTTAATCCTATACTGGCGACTCTCGTGAACTTCCATGACGAAGGTGTCGTCGAGTCTTGGGTTAATTACTGCAGGAAGATCGAGACATGCCTGCATGAGATTGAGCTCAAGCGTCGCGCGCCTGAAGTATCAGCTTTGAACTACCAGCGGGCTGCGTGGGTTGAGATTAGTGTTCCTTTCATCCGCCATTTTGAACAAGAGGCGACCCTGAGGCGAAAGGAACATGAAGTAGCTTCAAGCGAATCTGCCTGGTTACGCGCCCAGGTTAAAGCGAATGCTGCGCAGTTGAAAGCTGTCTTTGACAATCTCCAGCGATGCATTTTAGATGGGTTGACGCTGAGATGGGCACTTGACTCTGCGGAGCGGGTCGTGCAGACTGCGAAGCTGTCATGCTGGGAACCGATGAAAAGCTTTCGTCTTGTTTGCGACAGCGGGCCCGAGTTGAAGCGGAGTTGGCCGCGGCGGCCGATTGCGAGAAAGGATTGAGAGGAGCGCACGAGCAGCTGGTTGCTTTGTTAAAAACGCCTCCTCCTTAATAACCGTCTTTGTATCCCCCTTTTTTACTGTAAACTTGCGGTCTATGAATAACATGTATTCATTTTGATTCCTTTGTGAAATGTATTTTGTATTCACTTGAATTTATGAATAAAAGACATATTTTATCTCATACTATCGTCTTCTTTTCTTTGTCGTGTCATTGGCATGTGACTTTAGCAAATATGGCCTGTAGATGGTAGATAACAGTCCATCTTAACCTCCTTGTAGGGTAGCGATGGCTTAAGAAACAGGTTCAGGTCTGCTGCCTAAAACTTTTCAACTTTATGAGCCGTGAGGGTCTTATAAAGACTTTTCTCCCTACGAGTCGAGAGGATCTCGTAGGTGTAATTTCTCCTTAAGGATCGTGAGGACTCCTAAGTGCGTTTTCTCTCGAGAATCGTAAAGATCCCACAAGAGAATTTTCTTTATGCGCAGGGACACTAATGTCCCCGCAGGTCGAGACGAATCGAGAGATTCTCGCAAAGACACTGATTTCCTTGCGGGACGAAACGAATCGAGAGGTTCTTGCCAAAGACGCTAATTTCCCTGAATCGAGAGGTTTTGCTAAGAACACTGATTTCTATGGGGTTGAGACGAATCGAGAGATTCCTGCAAAGACACTGATTTCCTTGTGGGTCGACGCGAATCGAGAGGTTCTCGCCAAGGACGCTGATTTCCCTGAATCGAGAGGATTTTACCAAGGACACTGATTTCCCTGGAGGTCGAGACGAATCGAGAGATTCCTGCAAAGACACTGATTTCCTTGCGAGTCGACGTGAATCGAGAGATTCCTACAAAAACACTGATTTCCTTGTGGGTCGATGCGAATCGAGAGGTTCTCGCCAAGGACGCTGATGTCTCTGAATTGAGAGGTTTTTGCCAAGGACACTGATTTCCCTGGAGGTCGAGACGAATCGAGAGATTCCTGCAAAGACACTGATTTCCTTGCGGGTCGACGCGAATCGAGAGGTTCTCGCCAAGGACATTGATTTCCCTGAATCGAGAGGTTTTTGCTTAGGATACTGATTTCCCTGGAGGTCGAGATGAATCGAGAGATTACTGCAAAGACACTGATTTCCTTATGGGTCGACACGAATCGAGAGGTTCATGGGGAGGTCGTTGGCTGACTTATTTCTGAGACGGGGCGTTGCTCCGGCGGGGAGGTCATCAGTTGACTTGTTTTCGAGATGGGGTGTTGCTCCGGCGGGGAGGTCACCGGCTGACTTGTTTTCAAGATGGGGCCTTGCTCCGGCAGGGAGGTCATTGGCTGACTTGTTTCCGAGATGGGGCGTTGCTTCGACGGGGAGGTCATTGGCTGACTTCAGGTTGTCTGTGAACCGTAGAGTCTTGGAACTGGGGACTTTTCCGTGGCTCCGATTGGTGATGTCACGTCCGTATCCTATTGGAATGAGGAGGAACATCGTTGTTGGTCTCCAGGCTGTAGATGTGGTCGTCGAGATTTGGAACTAAGGACTTCGCCATGGCTTTGTTTTGTTGCGACTCTGAGGTCGGTTGTTGACGTCACTTTAACTTTGCTTTTTTCATTTCGAAGCTCTGTTTTCGAGGAGGGCGGTCTATGGCCCATCTGGTCCATTTAGGCCAGCTTGTCGATCAAGGCTTGGAAAGTGGTCGTCTTGAAAAACACCATAAACTGGGATATAGTCACTTGCGGATCTAGGGTTCCCATGAACATGCCCATGGCAGGAGCTTCTTTTATGCGTTGTTCGTATCTCGACCATAGGTTCCGCCACCGAATTGCATACTGAACCCATGTCTCTCCTGGCTTCACCCTGGCATTGATCAATGCTGTGATCGGGATGCGTTCGCTGGCGCTTGCGAAACGCTGGGTGAATAGCAACTCCATTTCTGTGAATGTTTTGATGGAGTCATTCAGAAGTTCCGAGTACCATTCAAAATCTGTCTCCGCTAGGCTGCCGACGAACTGGCGAACTAGCAGTTTGTCATCGCCTCCAGTATTATCGCAGAGAGCAATGAACTGAGCGACGTGCTGATGGGGGTTGCATGTCCCCTTATACACGTGAAATTTAGGGATTGTATATTCCGGCGGGTACTTAATTTGATCATTCCAGCCTGGATATGGTCGCCCGGTTCTAACGACTTAGCCAGTAGCTTCACTTGCCTGATGAGCTCGTATTTGTTGAGCTATGTAGTCATCAAGCGCAGCTTTTGAGATCGTCTCCTCCCTGGCTACTGATAAAGCCGAAAGCGGGTTTGATGTCTCCCCTCTGTCGTCTTCAATAATCATTGGGGGATCTTCGGTTGGAGGGTCCGGATGGATCATCATTCTCACCATATCTTGGAACAGGAGCGCCATTTGCTTTATGTTAGACGCTTGTTCCGTGGCTTCTTTATCTTTCTTTTCGAGCATTCTTCGGAGGAACTCGGCGTCGGTTTCCTGCTCCTGGCGTTGATCCGATGATACTTCTGGGCTTTCCTTCTGCCCAGTAAGTGTGGCCATCTTCGTCAGTATCTCCTGGAGTTTCTGTTGTTGCTCTTGAGCCTTAGTTACTGATCGTGTAAGTGATCGATGACCCCCAGAAGCACGGCTTTTCTCTTTTCCGGAAGCCATGTAAATGGTGTGCACTACCATGCCCCCAGACTTGGGGCGTTTAGGTTCAGTGCCCTTGAGATTTGTCGTAGACACAGGGATGTTCTCTGGTCTTCTCCTTTTATGGGCGGTCGAAGTTGAGGGGGCTGTTGCAGACGATATTTTTCGTGGTCCGACGGCGGGTTGACTCTCCTCTTACCAGACCTTCATTTTCTTTTGTCGGCAGGAGTAATCCTTGTCGATTACAGAGACTTGGACTCTTCGCCAAACCCTGTGGATCATGGAGGACAGCCGCTGAGAGGGCTATTCCGGGTTTGCCTTTGTAACGTTCTCCACCGGTGGAGGAGACTTTTTCAAGACGGCAGTTGGAGAGTTCTTGCGCACCATCCTGAGCGGCACAAAGCTGTTCCCAGATGGAACAACAGCATCAATTTCCACCGTTGGAGCTGGTGGGGTAATTCCAGAGGGGGAATTGCCCCCAGCTTTCCTCACTCGGCGCCAGTGACGACGTCGAGCATGTCGTGTAACCGGGACCACCTCTGTTATGGGAGTTTCTTTGTCATGCCCCCTGCTCTGATGAGAGGCTGTTGTCGGCGTCAGCCTGTCGAAGACTGAAGTCCGTTGGAATGGAATTGTCAGTCTATTGAAGGCCGACTTTCGAGTTGAGGAAGAAGCTTATACAATTTCACCTGCAGCAGGAGTTGGGATAACCTTCTCCAGTATTGCGAGCCTCTTCGTGGGCCTATTTGGCTTAGGCTCAGCCTATCGAAGACTGAGGTGGTAGATTTGGACGACCCGTTGAGAGGGGCCGCGGTAGTTGCAAGCCGATCGAAAACCGACTTCTTTGGAGCTTCCTGTGACAGCATTGGAGCGTTGAAGCTCATTAGCGGGAGCATGGTCCCGAAGAACAATCCAGTGGTGGCTCGTGTCACCTGTTCTACAGGCATTGCGTAGATGGAGGCCGCTTGGGGCACATAAGTCACTCCTCCAGACGGGACGGAGTGGGAGTTGTTGCAGTTGGTGCAGTTGAAAGACATTGATCTTCTTTTCTCTGCACGGGAGAAAGACACCAAATCTTAGTACCTCGAATCCACAGGCAACCATAGCAGACCACGATTTGTTCACGAAACACGAAACACGAAGTGTGGAGTGGAAAGAGAAAAAGGTCCCACCGGGCGTGCCAGAATCTGTTTACCGCCGGAAACCGGGAAGAAAAACGTCTTGCCTGCATTTGGGGGAAGATGCTATTTGGTTTTATCTGTCCACATCTCCGAAGATGCCAAGTTGATTTATGGCACCGTGTATCGGAAATTTGGACAGATGGGGCCGTTGTAGCAGACTTCGTCAGATTCCTCCTCGTTGTGAAGGGCTTTTGATTGTGGGGACGCTCTTCCCTGCAGGCGCAAGCCCCTGCAGTTAATTACGTTACCGCATCGCAGTAACCAATTTCTCCTGCTCTAGAAGTTCACTTCGTGTCGTGTGTGTGTGTTTTATTTTTGGTTGCCCCTGGATTGTATACGGAGACTAATTTGTGTTGTCGCCTATAGGGCGGGGATTAGTCCAAATCTGTATTTTCTTAGATTTGGGTTTGTTTTAAGGATCGTTAATCTCGTTTGAGATTAAGATCAAACTTAAATATTTGTTAAGGATACGTTAATCCAATATTGGACTAAGATCTACTTAACAGGGGTTCGGGATCATTTTTGATCCAATGAAAGAGCATTTGGGTTCTATCGTTTTAGTTTAGGGACGTTACGGTCCATTATTGGTTTAAGGACATCATAGTCCATAGAGTTTGGTTTAGGAACGTTACGGTCCATTGGGTTTAAGGACATCATAGTCCATGGAGTTTAGTTTAGAGACGTTGCGGTCCATTGGGTGTAAGGACATCATAGTCCATAGAGTTTAGTTTAAGGACGTTGCGGTCCATTGTTGGCTTAAGGACATCATAGTCCGTGTTTAAGGACATCATAGTCCAAGGATTTTGGCTCATCAATTTGAGAGTGCGCCAAGAGTTATTGATTATTAGGACCCTCCACATCTCTGAAGACGTTGAAGAAGTACAACGACATGTATCAGAGGTGTGGAGAGATATACCCTTGAACCAATTTTGGTTGGAAGATCTGTAGTTGGGTTTGGGGTTAAGACCAATTTAGAAAAATTATGAGCACATGGGCTTGGTTGATCTGAATTAGGGACTTTTGGTCAACTTGGACTCAGCCCACTCAGTTTGAATAAAGTGTTGAACACTTGTTTGGGCTTGGTCCCTTTTTATGTGCAAAAATGCTAAGAATTGGCATGGGCTTTGATGCTCGCCCTTTTTTGTTTTTTATTGAGTCTTAAACACTCTTTATGGCATTGGGCTCTACTTACAGAGCGCTTTATCTTAAACAGCGCCCATATGAGGAGCACGTGGGGCGCTCGGCGCTTAGCGCTAATCATTGAGTGCAGAGCACTCTTTATTTTATCAGCGCCCACGTGAGGGGCACGCTGAGCGCCAGACTTTGAGTGCTAAGTGCTTTTTCTTAAATAGCGCCCGCGTGAGGAGCACGTGGAGTGCTAATCACTGAGTTTTAAATAGCGCCCGCGTGAGAAGCACGTGGAGCGCTTGGCGCTAAGCGCCAGACTTTGAGTGCTAAGCACTGAGTTTTAAATAGTGCCCGCGTGAGGAGCACGCGGAGCGCTTGGCGCTGAGTGCCAGACTTTGAGTGCTAAGCACTGAGTTTTGTGTTCTGCCCAATTCAATTCTCTGAGAATTAAATTCTCACTTGTGAAAGACTTTGTCTTATAGATCTGAGATCTGGAAAAAGAACTAAGTTCTTCTGATGTGAGAGTTAAACTTTCAAGCACTGAGTTTTCTTTTCTGCTCAATTCAATTCTCTGAGAATTGGATTCTCATTTATGAAAGAGTTTGTCTTATAGATATGAGATCTGGAAAAAGAACTAAGTTCTTCTGATGTGAGAGTTAAACTTTTAAATATGGAGGAGATGCTGTGATCTCACTTATCGTTATTTACCTTGAGAAGAAATTGCTCTCGTCTTTGAAGTTTGAAGTTTAGGGGGGTTCTTCTCTATAAGACTTGAAGTCTTGGGTCCTTTATATAGTGGAGGCTGATTTGTTGATTCAGTTAAAGGAATCTCTCATTGAGAGTTTTCTTAATTGATTTGGGGATTTTATCCACCGTTGGATCTTTGATCCAAGGACTTCTGTTTTATAGAAGATACTTTTCTTGTTTTTATTAAGATTGGGAAAATATTTTCCCCTACAGAGCTTATTCTGTAGCTTGGTGATTTTTAATCACCATTGGATCTTTAATCCAACGGTGCTCTGATTTACAGAGCACAATCTTTCTTGTTTAGAAAGATTTGAGGAGTATTTTCTCGATCAGAATTTAATTCTGTATCTTGGTGATTTTTAATCACCATTGGATCTTTGATCCAACGGTGCTCTGATTTACAGAGCACAATCTTTCTTATTTAGAAAGATTTTGAGGAGCATTTCCTCAATCAGAATTTAATTCTGTGCTCTGATGATTTATCATCTCCGTTGGATTTTTGATCCAAGGGTGGAGAACATTTAATTCTGGCGCTCTCTTGCTTCGCACGTAAGGCGCTGCCTCAGAGTATTCAACTCTTGGTGCTGGCGCTCTCGTGCCTTGAACATGAAGTGCTTCCTCAGAGTTTTTAACTCTTGGTGCTGGCGCTTTCGTGCTTTGCACGTGAGGCGCTGCCTCAGTTCAAATTTTGAACAGAGCCTTGCTCTCTTATTGGGGGAAAACAATCCTGGCACATCTGAGGAAGATACTCTCACAATTGAGTATCTTGGATGCCCTTCTCCTGTCTAAAGAGGCACGAGATTCCCTGATCAAGGTGTTACAAGAACCTGACCAGTTTCAGGCCTTCCTGGCGGAAGAAAAGATGAAAGACGAGCTGGAAGAAGTCCACACGGCTGATATCACCTTCAGCGATGAAGGCCTTCTTCTCGGAATGCGCGAGCACAACCGTCCACTGTATGTAACCGGGTATTTCCATGAAATCATGATAGGGATGATCCTGGTCGACAACGGGTCGTCCGTCAACCTTCTCAATGTAAGAGTGTTGAAGGAGATTTTCATGAATGTTCAACACCTGGCTCGGTACAAAATTACTATCTCCGTGTTCGATTCGCAGTCATCACAAACGCTCGGGTCTGTAATACTAACACTACGCTTCGGGCTGCTCTTCACCGACATCAAGTTCCATGTTATTGACGCTAAGACTTTCTACAACACTTTGCTCGGCAGGCCTTGGTTACATGAGTACAACATCATCTCTTCTACACAGCACCAGTATATGAAGTACTTCAAGGATGGCCTCGAGTACACAGTTACAGGGGAGCTGAACCCATTCTCCATAAATGAGGCCCGCAAATATAAGGACGCCAAATAATTCTTACCATACTTCGAAGACATGTAAAGATGTTGCAAACCGGAGAATAAACAAAAAGTCATCGCTACTATCCTGATATTCGGGAGCGATAACGAAGAAGATGAAGAAATGGTCTACTCGGGACAACCCCAAGGCAATAGGCCTGGACCATCTACTCCTATGCTGGTCTTTGGCAGTGACTCTGAGGACGAGATCAACACAGTGTTCTCCGTCCGCCCGTCAATACAGACCTTTGCTGGAGCTGACCAGAGTTTACAGATTACCCTGGTCCCACAGCGGCATTATAAAGAACTTGATGCACTTGGTACGTACAACGTGCAAGAGCTGCAGACTTTCTACGTCCTTCCTAAGCAAAGAGGTGAGAAGGCGATCCTTTTTCTACCAATCCAGGGAGTCTAAAGTAGAGAAAGAAGTATGACACGGTGCCGAACCTGCGCTCGACAGGCTTCAATCGATCTGTCTGCCCAGATACTACGCAGAAGGACTGAAAAGACTATTCAGACGCCAAGGCGTACCCTTCAAACAGACTGCTCGACAAGCTCAGTTCTATAACAAGATTAGGAAAGTTCCCGAGACTCAGCGAAAGATGCCCAACGGGAGAATAGAGACGACCGGCCTTGGATACATTCGGTCCAAGAAACGGGAGCGATTCCATGGCTACTATGTCATAAATAACTCCGGCAGAAAAGCGAATACATTTCCAGATAGTGTTGATGTCGAACCAGAGCGAGATCCCGCTGTGAGAATACCAAGCCCGTCATTCGAAAAACAGATTGACAAGCTGATGAGAGAAGTGGGTCAAAAGGTTCGGGATGACCACAGCCACGAAATGGCAATTTACGAGAAAGCCAGAACACGACGTATCATTCAGCAGGCTATAGAGGATGACGATCCCCTTCACCCTCAACTCGCTGTACGCTCTTGTGGAAAAAAGAAAGCCCGGCGTAGAAGCAACAATAAGGTAAAGACCGGGAATGACGTACGAAAACAGCAAGGCGGATCTAAGAAGCCACGCGAGCGAGAAAAAGTCGGCTGGAACCTGTCTTCCATGAAGAAGATGGGTCGGGAGCACTCTTTCCCTCAAGACAAGACAAGGAAAATCTTCGACCTTGTCATAAAACATCAAATGATGGTTCTCCTGGCGTCTCGATATCCCAAACAGATAAACGAGGTCCATCACCCGGATTATATCTCCTACCACAGAGTAGTGGGACATCCTCTTGAAGACTGCTTCATCTTCAAAGACTGGGTTGAAAATTAGTATCAGCAATGCAGGTTTGCTCTATCCGACAGTTGGAGGGTAACCCCGCCACGAAAGCATGAGCCGAGAACAACCTACACTGCACGGGAAAGTCTAGATCAGCATCGAGCTTGGAAACGAGCTTGTACCTGCCATATGATAACATTCTCAAAGGAAGGAGAGCACGAAAATTTGAACGACCTCTCCCAATGCTTCACAAATGAAGATGAGAATGAGGTGGTCTTAGAATTTCCACCGGCGTCAAAATAGCTGGAAGATGAGATATACACCACAGCAGACAACTTGAGAAAAATTGACTTGGGGACGACAAACGATCCAAGGCCAACGTTCATCAGTGAGTTGCTGTCCAAGGAACAGGTAGCCACGTTAAAAGACGTGCTTATGCAGTATAAAAACTGTTTCACATGGAACTATTCCGAGATGCTGGGATTAGATCCAGAGATAGCTGTGCATAAACTGGCGATATCACCGAACGTCAAGCCAGTCAAACAGGCGCTAAGAAGAATGCGGCTCAAGCTTGAGATGAGTATCAGTGCCGAAGTCAAGAAGCTGATCGATTCCGGCTTCATCCAAGAAGTTCAATACCCCGATTGGATCTCCAATATCATTCCGGTAATGAAGAAAAATGGGATAGTACGCGTATGCGTGGATTTTCGGGATCTCAACAAAGCTTGTCAAAAAGACGACTTCCCAGTGCCTGTCACTGAGTTTATGATCGATAACACATCCACCCATGAATTCTTCTCCTTCATGGACGGATCCTCAGGGTACAACCAAATCAAGATGCATTCTGAAGACCAAAAGCACACCGCCTTCCGGACTCCACTGGGCATATTCTGCTACAAAGTGATGCCATTCGGTCTGAAGAACGCTGGCGCCACCTACCAGAGGGCCATGACAAAGATCTTCGATGACCTCGTATATGAGATTGTTGAATGTTATATCGACGACCTCGTGGTTAAAAGCAAATCGTATGAGGAACACTGGGAGCATATGAAGATAGTGTTCCAGCGCCTTCGGAAGTACAACCTGAAGATGAACCTTCTGAAATGCGCATTTGGAGTTTCTTCAGGCAAGTTCCTAGGGTTCATCGTACGACACCGGGGCATCGAAATAGACCTGTCGATGATCAAAGAGATTATGGAAATGCCTTCGCCAGGAACTCTCAAGCAATCACGGTCTCTCCAAGGAAAGCTCGCGTATATCTGGCGATTCATAGCTAACATCATTACAGTCATCTAATGAAGAAGGGGACCCCGTTCATTTCGGATCGTAAATGCCAAAACGTAATGGACAAAATCAAGCAATATCTGCAAAACCAGCCGGTACTGATCGCTCTAGTCAAGGAAAAGCCCCTTATCCTGTACACAACAGCCTTTGAAGGTTCTTTAGGCGCGTTATGGGCACAGGAGAATGACCAGGGGAAGGAGAGAGCTCTCTATTATTTGAGTCGAGTTCTCCTGGGGGCAGAAAACAACTACTCCCCAATCGAAAATCATTGCCTGGTATTGATCTTTGCGGTAACGAAGCTCCGACATTACGCCTTGGTAAATGAGGTCCATCTCATATCAAAGGTAGATCCTTTCAAGTATTTGATGTCAAAAGCCATGCTAACAGGAAGGCTTGCCAAATGGGCCCTTCTCTTGATGGAGTTCTCAATAGTATATCGACCCCTCAAGGCAATAAAAGCCCAGGCCATCACCGACTTTCTCGCTGAGCATCCGATGCCTGCTGACTCTCCCTTGAAATGCGAGTTGCCAGACGAACACGCGTTTGACGCAATTGATAGGGAGAAAGAAGGAAGTGATACCTGATGGAAACTCTAATTCGATGGAGCATCCTTTTTTAAGAAGCGAAAGCAAAACACCCCCATGATTAAATCCAGGATGGGCCTTTTCTTCGTGACTCCACAAGGAGGGATTATACGTTTTGCCCTTTCCTTAACGGAGCCAAGAACTAACAATGAAGCCGAGTATGAGGCTTTGATAGCAGGTCTCGAGATTTCTGTCAACATGGGAATCGAAAACCTCCTCATATACGGAGACTCCCAGCTATTCGTTAGCCAGTAAATGGCGACTACCAGACGTGCAAGCCAGATATGATCAGGTATGGTGAAAGAGTACAACAATTGCTGACGCAAATCCCCTTTTACACCCTGGAAATCATACCGCGTGCGGAAAATAGCAAGGCGGATGCGTTAGCCAAGCTCGCTAAAGAACTGGCCGACGAAAACCTCGATGACGTAAAGATCATTGTACAAAGTCGCCGGATTCTCGCACCAGCAGAAATGTCTCCGAAGATGTCTAAAGGAGAGGAAGCAACCGAACAAGAGACCTTCCAATTTGAAGATGAAGAAAGGACAAAGGATTAGAGAGAAGTCTTCATGGACTACTTCAAATCCCATCGAACGCCCGAAGACGCGTCGTCAAGACATCAGCTCATGAAGCGAGCCCTGTCTTTCGCCTTCGTCAATGGTACTCTTTATAAGAGATCATTTGATTGTCTATGGCTAAGATGCCTGGGACCAGAAGAAGCAAAAAGAGTCATTCAAGAAACTCATGACGGACTCTGCGGCTCCCATCAAGCTGGGCCAAAGATGAAGCTGAAGATCAAAAGAATGGGCTACTATTAGCCCACAATGGTTCAGGATTGCCTCGAATATTCGAAGCAGTGCCACTCGTGCCAAATTCACGGGGACTTCATCCATCAGCATCTAAATCCGTTGCATCCGACATTGGTTAGCTGGCCGTTCGAAATATGGGGAACCGATATAATCGGGCCCATCGAGCCAGCATCGTCCAGAGGACATCGGTTCATACTAGCAACGACCGATTACTTCTCTAAGTGGGCGGAAGCAATATCGCTAAGAGAGGTGAAGACGGAGAACATCCTCCATTTCTTTAGGACACATGTCATCTACGGATTCGGCACTCCGCGACGGATCATCTCGGATAATTGGCCGGCCTACAGAAGCCATAAGATCAACCGCTTCGCATAGCAGCATAAAATAGATTGGAGATATTCTTCAGTCTATAATCCCTGAGCTAACGGTCTAGGTGAGGCTTTCAACAAGACCTTGACAAAGATCATAAAGAAAACGGTGTCCAGAAATAAAAAGGACTGGCACGAGAGATTGCATGAAGCTCTCTGGGCCTATCGGACTACATTCAAGACGGGCGCAAACACAACACCATTTGCGTTAGTATTCGGCACGGAAGTGGTACTTCCCTTGGAGATAGAGCTACCTTTTCTACGAGTGGCGGCTCGGTATGAACTGACGGATGAAGAAAATTCCCATCTTCGGCTTGAGGAGCTAGAGGCCCTTGATGAAACTCGTCTCATGGCATAGCAAAACCTGGAGGCTTACAAAGCAAGGATGACGCGCTCATACGAAAGATTGACTAGGCCGAGAATATTCCACCAAGGCGAACTCGTACTAGTTGTCAAAAGACGTATGATCCCCAATCGTGCTAAATGGGGGAAGTTCGAGCCGAACTATGAAGGCCCGTACATCATAGACAAGGCCGACCAAGGTAGGGCCTACTTGCTCATGGATACGCATGGCGAAAGACCCTTCCGGCCAATAAACGGTCGGTTCCTTAAGAAATACTACGCTTGACAAAGTCACGGCTCAGGTTAATGATGGATGACGACGCTCGTGTCCACTCGCTTCTTCCTGAGTCCAAACTCTATAACTAGTATCCAGTGAAACCTCGCCTCAAAATCCCCTATGGAACGAGATGTCCTTAAACTAACAACGGACCGTAATGTCCTTAAACTAACAACGGACCGCAACGTTCTTAAACTAACAACTGACCGCAACGTCCTTAAACTAGCTGTGGACCGAGATGTCCTTAAACTAATAATGGACCGAGATGTCCTTAAACTAACGACATCGCCTCAAACACGGCGATAGTGGAATGCAAGTTCACAAGTCCCAGCGGCGAGGACTGCAACTCAAATCCTACCGGCAAACGGATGGGTCACATGCGGCGAAACTATCCTTGAGAGTTTCATCGTGTAAAAAAAATGGTACGTCCAGAAGCGAAATGGGCACGGATGAAAACTCGAAAGGGCGCCATGAGTAAAAACACCAAGACTACCGGCGAGTTTGTAAAAACTCGAAAGGGCGCAATCTCGTTAAAATAAAGACACCTGCAAGGTCCTCTCGACCTTGTGAGGAGAAAATACCTGCGTGAGATCCTCACAACTCATAAAGGAGCAACACACTTAGGGATCCCCACGATTCCTAAGGAGAAATTACACTTACGAGATTCTCATGAATCGTAAGAAGAATCCCCCAATAAGACTCACGCGGCGCATAGGATTCAAAAGCCTTAAGTTACAGGGATATGAACCTGTTCTTAAGCCATCACAATTTCCAAGTTTCCCTACAAGCGGTTCAATATTGACCCTTGTATACAATCCACGGGTACAAATAAAAGTTTTCCCCATCAAGTCACACCAACGACGGGGAATGTCCTCATATGGTGAACCACACTTGTAGGTCCTCTCAACTTATAAGGAGAAAACACTCTTGTAAGATCCTTACGACTTATAAGAGAACACACACTTAGGAATCTTCATGACTCCTAAGGAGAAAACGCACCTACGAGATCCTCACGACTCATAGGGAGAATCATCTTTATGAGACCCTTACGGCTCATGGAGTCAAAAGCCTTATTCGACAGGATCCTAACCCTGTTTGCTAAGCCACCTTTGTTCGAATCGATAGAGGCAAATGATGATTCGCTCTTGGCAATATCCCAGTTGTAGTGATGCTGATGCCTAAATCGGTATCAAATTCCAAGTCCTTTCATGGCAAATGATGATTCGCTCCTGGCCATATTCCAGTTGCAGCGATACTGATGCCAAGATTGGTATCAGATCCCAAGTTCCGTACTCGCAGCAAAATCAGCGAGCCAAAAAATGCATATGAAATATCCGAAATGATAGGGCAAGTTGCAACAAAAATAAGCAAGTAAAATATATAGATACAAAAATAGCCGAAATGATTGAGCAACTCGCAATAAAAAAGCAGCGAGTAAAAAGAAAAAACAGCTGAAATGATTAGGCAACGCGAAAAACAGTCGAAATGATTGTGCAATCGTGACTTTCACGATATAAAAAGCTGAAATGATAAAGCATCGCGGAAAGAAATAAAAATGAAATAAAATTTATGCCCTGCAGGTGAGATCACATTGACCCCTGTATACATTCCATTGGCACAAACAGAAAGGGAACCATATCGTCCCACCAAGCTTCGTCAAAGGGAAGTCAGATCTCGATGGCTACACCTACAGCCTAGAAATCAATAATGGCGTTCCTTCTCGTTCCAACCAGAAGCAGATACGACGTCAGCAAAACGGAGCCATGGCAAAGTCCCCTAGTTGCAAATCTCGACGGTTCACAGACAACCTAGAGACTACCTCGGAGCCATGGCAAAGTCCCTACTTCCAAGTCTCGACGGAAGCGTCCAAAGCCTAGAGATCAACGACAGCGTTCCTTTTTGTTCCAACCAGAAGCAGATACGACGTCAGCATAACGGAGCCACGACAAAGTCCCCTAGTTCCAAATCTTGACGGTTCAC
Source organism: Agapanthus africanus (assembly GCA_030015575.1). Classification (NCBI taxonomy): domain Eukaryota; kingdom Viridiplantae; phylum Streptophyta; class Magnoliopsida; order Asparagales; family Amaryllidaceae; genus Agapanthus; species Agapanthus africanus. The sequence continues at coordinate 434,133,606 of JASDDO010000008.1, read as the reverse complement.
AGACAACCTAGAGACTACCTCAGAGCTATGGCAAAGTCCCTAGTTCTACGTCTCGACGGTAGCATCCACATCCTAGAGATCAACGACAGCGTTCCTTCTCGTTCCAACCAGAAGCAGATACGACGTCAGCAAAACGGAGCAACGACAAAGTCCCCTAGTTCCAAATCTCGATGGTTCACAGACAACCTTGAGACTACCTCGGAGCCATGGCAAAGTCCCTAGTTCCATGTCTCGACATCAGCGTCCACAGCCTACAGATCAACGACAGCGTTCCTTCTCATTCCAACCAGAAGCAGATACAACATCAGCAAAACGGAGCCACGGTAAAGTCCCTTAATTCCAAACCTCGACGGTTCGCAGATAACCCAGAGACAACCTCGACATTAGTCGCAAAATTGCAGACACAATGTCAACCAACGAAGTAAAGGAAGATCCCTAGCTTCAGGGTCTTGACGGCAACTCAAATGAGTCTTGAAAAACTATCGGAGACCATCCCACTCCAGCGCGGAGTGGTCATGACTCATTGGGGCTCCCAAACTGAGCCTAACCTCAAGTAAAAAGCGACATGGAATATTCCTAACGTTTGCTCTTTCGACGGTAATATTACCTGGAAGATCACTTGAAGACGTCTTGTCCAGCCCCCGAAGGGATCAGAGACAAGACAGTCGCGGAGCTACCCGAACAGCAAGATCGCATATCGGGGAATATATCGGCCAACGCGACGCTGCGACAGGTAAAAAACCCTAGTACCACAGACCCTAACGGACTTCTATTAGCAGGAGTTAACTGTGACGTTAGGAAACCCTTGCGAGAACTTCTCGATTCGTCTCGACTCGTAAGGAAATTAGTGTCCTTGCGAGAAATTCTCGATTTGTCTCGTCTCGTAAGGAAATTAGTGCCCTTGCGAGAAATTCTCGATTCGTCTCGACTCGTAAGAAAATTAATGCCCTTGCGAGAACTTCTCGATTCGTCCCGACTCGTAGGGAAATTAGTGTCCTTGCGAGAAATTCTCGATTCGTCTCGACTTGTAGGGAAATTAGTGTCCCTGTGAGAACTTCTCGATTCATCTCAACTCGTAGGGAAATTAGTGTCCCTGCGAGAACTTCTTGATTCGCCTCGACTCGTAGGGTAAGGAAATCAGTGTCCTTACGAGAACTTCTCGATTCGTCTCGACTCGTAAGGAAATTAGTGTTCTTGCGAGAAATTCTCGATTCGTCTCAACTCATAGGGAAATTAGTGACCCCGTGAGAACTTCTTAATTCGTCTCGACTCGTAGGGAAATTAGTGTCCCTATGAGAACTTCTCGATTCGTCTCGACTCGTAGGGAAATTAGTGTCCCTGCGAGAACTTCTCGATTCGTCTTGACTCGTAGGGTAAGGAAATCAGTGTCCTTACAAGAACTTCTCGATTCGTCTCGACTCGTAAGAAAATTAGTGTCCTTGCAAGAAATTCTCGATTCGTCTCAACTCGTAGGGAAATTAGTGTCCTTGCGAGAAATTCTCGATTCGTCTCGACTCGTAGGAAAATTAGTGTCCTTGCGAGAAATTCTCGATTCGTCTCGACTCGTAGGGAAATTAGTGTCCCTGCGAGAAATTCTCGATTCGTCTCGACTCGTAGGGAAATTAGTGTTCCCGCGAGAACTTCTCGATTCGTCTCGAGTCGTAGGCAAATTAGTGTCCTTGCGAGAACTTCTCGATTCGTCTCGACTTGTAGGGAAATTAGTGTCCCTGCGAGAACTTCTCGATTCGTCTCGATTCGTAGGGAAATTAGTGTCCCTGCGAGAACTTCTCAATTCGTCTCGACTCGTAGGGGAATTACTGTCCTTGCGAGAAATTCTTGATTCGTCTCGACTCGTAAGGAAATTAGTATTCTTGCGAGAACTTCTCGATTCGTTTCAACGCGTAAGGAAATTAGTGTCCTTACGAGAAATTCTCGATTCGTCTCAACTCGTAGGGAAATTAGTGTCCTTGCGAGAACTTCTCGACCCGTCTCGACTCGTAGGGAAATTAGTGTTCCTGCGAGAACTTCTCGACCCGTCTCGACTCACGGCTCATAAATTTGGAAGGTCTTAGGCTACAAGGATCCTAAACTTATCTCTTAGGCCATCGATTCTATGGCCATGCATAACTCTGCACTACTTCACCCACGTACATACTTACGTGGGCAAAGTAGTAGGGGGAATTTGTTCCCACTAAAATTTTGGCTCAAAACGTGCTCCCTTATAAAATAATAACAATAAAATAAAAATAAAAATAAAGGAAAAGCTCCATATACAAAGCATGTAGGTACTGCCTCGGATAGAATTAAATCCTATGATGGCGCCTCACGTGCTCCTCACGCGGACGCTAATGTGCAAAGCACAAAATAAAATCTATTAAATAAGAGTTAAAAACTCTAAGGCAGCGCCTCACGTGCCTTGCACGAGGGTGCCAGCACCAAGAGTTAAAAAACTCTGAGGCAGCGCCTCACATGCCTTGCACGAGGGCGCCGACTCCAAAGCTAAAAGTTCTCTGCCATTGGATCAAACATCCAACGGAGATGATAAATCATCGAAATACAGAATTAAATTCTGATTGAGGAAACATTCCTCAGATTTTTCTAAACAAGAAAGATTATGCTCTGTAAAACAGAGCACTGTTGGATCAAAGATCCAATGGTGATTAAAAATCACCAAATTACAGAATAAGCTCTGTATGGAAAATATTTTCCCAATCTTTCGAAACAAGAAAGATTATGCTCTATAAAACAGAGCACCGTTGGATTAAAGATCCAATGGTGATTAAAAATCACCAAATTACAGAATAAGCTCTGTATAGAAAATACTTTTCCAATCTTGTTAGAAACAAGAAAAATATCTTCTGTAAAACAGAAGTTCTTGGATCAAAGATCCAACAATCGATAAAATCCCCAAATCAATTAAGGTTCTCTCAATGAGAGATTTCTTCAACTAAATCACTAAACTTGCATCCACTATATAAAGGCCCCAAGACTTCAAGTCTTGTAGAGAGGAACCCCCCCATAAACTTCAAGTTCAAAAAGAAAAGCAAGCAGAGCTTTAAGAGAGAAGAAAGAAGAATTTTTTCAAGGTAAACAGAGATCATAACATCTCATCTACATACCCAAGTGTTTAACCCTTATAAAAGAACATAGTTCTTTCTCTGGATCTGAGATCCATGAGACAAGTTTCCCACAAATGAGAATTTAATTCTCGTAGGGATGAATTTGTTCTTAGGGATTGAATATCCAGGGGAGAACAAAGAATTGAATTCTTCAGAAAAATGCACAAAAAGGAAATAGCGCCGAGCGCCTCATGTGCCCCTCACGTGGGCGCTACTTAATAAAGAGTGCTTAGCACTCAGTGGCTGACACCCAGCGCCAAGTGCCTCATGTGCCCCTCACATGGGCGCTGCTTAATAAAGAGTGCTTAGCACTCAATGGTTGGCGCCCAGCGCCTCACGTGCCTCTCATGTGGGTGCTGTTTAATAAAGAGTGCTTAGCACTCAGTGGTTGGCGTCCAGCGCCAAGCGCCTCTCAGGCCCTTCACGTGGGCGCTGCTTAATAAAGAGTGCTTAGCACTCAGTGGTTGGCGCCCAGCACCAAGCGTCCCACGTGCCCGTCATGTGGGCGCTCTTTAATAAGGAGTGCCTAGCACTCATCTGTTGGCGCCCAGAGCCGAGTGCCCCACGTGCCCCTTACGTGGGCGCTGTTTAACATAAAGTACTTTGTAAATAGAGCTCAGCACCATAAAGAGTGTTTAACACTCAATGAAAAACAAAAAAGGTGTGCATCAGAGCCCATATCGATGCTCAGCATTGTTGCACAGAAATGGGACCGAGCCCAAACAAGTGTTTAACACTTTATTTGAAAACTAAGTGGGCTGAGTCCAAATTGACGAAAAGTCCCTAATTCAGATCAACAGAGCCCATGTGCTCACAATTTTTCTAAATTGGTCTTAGTTCCAAATCCAACTACAGATCTCCCAACTGACATTGGTTCATGAGTATATCTCCACATACCTCTGATATATGGCGGATCCCAATAACCAACAATTCCTTGACCGTAACGTCCTTAAACTAGCCGCGGACCGTAACGTCCTTAAACTAAAACGATAGAGCCCAAATGCTCTTTTGTTACATCAAGAATGATCCCGAACCTCCGTTAAGTAGATCTTAGTCCGACATCGGATTAACGTATCCTTAACAAATATTTAAGTCGATCTTAATCTCAAACAAGGTTAACGATCCTTAAATCAAACCAAACCTAAATATAAGAAAATACGGATTTGGATTAATTCATGCCCTACGGGCGACAACAAAAATTAGTCTCCGCATACAATCCATGGGCAACCAAAAATAAAACAAACACATACGACATGAAGTGACCTTCTGGAGCAGGAGAAAGTGGTTATCGCTACGCGGTAACGTAATTAACTGTAGGGTCTTGCGCCTGCAGGGAAGAGCGTCCCCACAATCAAAAACCCCTCGGAACGAGGGGGAATCTGACGAAGTCTGCTACAACGGCCGCATCCGACCAAACCTCCGATACGCGGTGCCATAAATCAACTTGGAATCTTCGGAGAGGTGGACGGATAAATCCAAATAGCATATGCCCCCAAAATTCAGGCCAGACGTCCTAATGTCCTGGTCGCGTCTTTCAGCGATAAACATTCCATCTGCTATGTAGCAATGACAAGTAGGATCCTGATGGACTTAAGCATCGCGACAGGAGAAAATGTTTCATCATAGTCGACACCTAGTCATTGACGAAAACCTTTTGCTACAAGTCTAGCTTTGAAGGTCTCAATCTTTCCATCAACACCAATTTTCTTCTTAAAGATCCACTTGCTCCCGATGGGTTTTATCCTTTCAGGAGCAACTTCCAAACTCCATACTTTGTTGGTGTACATGGATTCCATCTCAGATCGCATAGCAGCCATTTCACAGAGTCTCCACTTTTGATGGCCTGCTCGAAACTAATTGGGTCATCATCTTCCATGATGCAATCCTCGCTCCCACCTTTTATGAGAAAACCATAGTGTCTCTCAGGTGGATGAGGAACCCTACTAGATCTGCGGAGTGGCTGAGCTTCATCAGGGACTATTGAATCCTCCAGTTCTACCAAATCATCAGTTATAGTTTGTGTAGCTGGAACTTCTTCCAGCTCTACCTCATTACCACTAATTTCTTTCATAAGAAATTCCTTTTCTAAAAAGGTGTCATGTTGAGCAACAAACACTTTTTGTTCCTAAGTCTAGTAGAAGATACGCCCTCACGAATATTTGGGATATCCTACAAACTTGTACAGAACTGACATTGCCTCGAACTTGTCCGGATTTTGCTTTTTGACATAAGCCGAACAACCCCATATCTTAATATAATTAAGACATGGTCTCTTCCCCTCCCATATCTCATATGGAGTGGTAGGTGCTGATTTGGTTGGAATCCTATTTAATAGGTATGCAGCTGTCTTAAGTGTATAACCCCAAAAGGAAATCGGTAGCTCAGCAACACTCATCATAGAGCGCACCATATCTAATAGGGTGCGATTTCTCCGCTCCGATACACCGTTGTGCTGTGGTGTATACAGAGGAGTAAGCTGAGAGAGAATCCAATTCTCTTTTAAATAGTCTCAAAACTCCGTGCTCAAGTATTCTCCTCCCCGATCAGATTAAAGGATTTTAATACTTTTACCCGTCCGGTTCTCTACTTCATTGTTATATTCCTTGAATTTCTCAAAAGCTTCAGATTTGTATTTCAACAAGAACACTTGTCCGAATCTTGAGAGATCATCGGTGAATGTAATAAAGTACGAGCAACCATTCCTAGCATGTGTAGACATAGGACTACATACATCACCATGTATCAGTCCCAAGAGTTCTATAGCTCTTTCTCCGTGTCCAGTAAACAAAGTTTTGGTCATCTTGCCTTTGAGACATGACTCGCAAGTTTCATAAGATGTAAATTCGAACTGATTCAAATATCCATCTTTATACAACTTAGCTAGTCTTGTCACATTGATATGACCTAGTCTATAATACCACAAGAAGGCTTCGTTCATTTTTGAACTTTTCCTCTTGTGTGTGTTCTGTACGTTTAGAACTGTAGTTTGATTTAGAACGTATATACCATTATTTAACGTACCAAAACTAATCAACACTTTATTTAGGAAAATATTCATAACATTATCCCCCAATACAAAGTTATATCCTTCTTTATGCAACAAAGAAACTGATATAATACTGCACATCATATTTGGTACGTAATAACAGTCGTTCAGAATCAGCGTATTGCCATTTGGTAATACTAAGTGATATTCGCCAACTGTTTTGGTTACAACAATTGTTCCATTCCCTACTTTCAGAGACATATCACTCTTTCTCAGTTCTCTACCTCTCTTTAGCCCATGTAACAAATTATATACGTAGGATCCTGATCCGGTATCTAATACCCAGGACATAGAGCAAACTGAGAAACAGTTCTCGGTTACGAACACACTCGAAGAAGATGCATCAGTATGCTCCTTCTTCATTCGGGTGGCGTGGGAATCCAGGTATTCCCCTATTCTTTGCTCAGACTTATAACAATCATAAGAAAAAGCAGATCCAACGTTTCCCAGCTCAGTATAATAAGCGGGTTCGGTCAATATATCCATATTATTATCATGATTAAGGCGTGTCATTGGTCGCTACTTAGAAAGAGAGAGAGAGAAGGAAACGCATTAGCGTGCGCTCTTTGCAAGATTAGATTGGTTATTATCTTATCTAATTAGGATGGCTCCCACTGATTTTATTAAATCTTCCTTCAAACCATAAAAAGTAAGATTAGCCGGGATTAATTACACTCTACAAGTTCGACAATCGGTCAGCCAGGCAGGTATTGGTACCCCGAGGGAGTCTCCCTATGCTTTCGGATGGAACTAATTAAATAAACTCGTTTCCACAGAGGCATAACCCCGTTAATACCTATCTGAGACACCTACTGGATCAGCTAATTGTAAAGTGAAAAACTCTCTCAGGAGTAACTCTTACTCACAGTGGGTATCGGGATCTAACTATCTCATAGAAGGTATGCAATCTCATTGCAAATTTTAACACTTGAAATTCCCAATATCTTTTTTTACCCATAACGACCTATGAGTTTGACGGAGGTCAACAAACTATAGGCCGCTAGTCAAATTCAACCCGTTCATTTCGTGATTGAATTAAACTCACCCGCACGACCTTTGACGGAGGTCAATAAGGCCGTACGACTACCCTAATCCAATCGCATCATATGCAGCAGGTAAGTACTAATCAGCTACCGTACACTACGTCTTGACGGAGGTTAACAAATGCAGCATGAATACTAAATGACACTTATCTGAAATGACGGAGGGCTACAATTGGTTTTGATGAAAACCTTTAACGTAATGAACTTGATATTGTTGTAAAATCTAGTGATTTGAAAAGGAGTGTTTTTTATAGGTTTTGCTGGTTTTGCTAAAGAGGTCACTCCCGGTGAAGGGATCTCGGCTCTTCCCTCATCGAATGAGCTGCTGGATATTCATCAAGGAATACCACTATGCAAAGAAAGAAACAGAGAAGTTATTAAAACGAAACCGAGTGGGTTGTAGTATTTCCTAGTTTTGCTAAAGAGGTCACTTCTGATGAAGGAATCTTGGCTCTTTCCTCATCGAATGAGGTGCTGGATATTTATCAAGGAATACCACTATACAATGTAAGAACTAGAGCTACCTTTTTAAAATTTAGATTCTACAACATCTTTAGGTTTCTTTTCTTTCCATTAATCTCATTAATGAAGTCCCATCATTTATATTTCCCTAAACACCATAGAAAAGAAACAAAAATAGAACATACACTTATACCATCCGCATTCACCACGGGGCCCCGTCATGCACCGTTAGGTTACTTAACTAACGGCAGAGCGGGGGCTGGACTAGCGTGGGTGAGAAACATAAGCAACGTTTATTATATATCATATATATAATATAGCAATCGTCTTACGCAGTTATATGATCACATCATAGAACCAAGCAGCAGAAGTCAACATATGAAATATTGGATATACTAAGAGGTCCGTGTTTTAAATTAACCCAATAATGAAAAACACGGATTCCACGGTCGTGATGAATAGCCAAACCACATTCCTAGACCCCTACGAGAGCGGTAAGCAATCCTGCCAATTCTAGAGTTAGGAGACCCGGTCTCGACTTCTCGAGATGGTCTCCCACTGGACTCTAGAACCCGGTTACTTGTGCTCTCCGTCTTGGGTCCATCCTAATGCGGAAAAGTAAATAATATATATCAATGGTGACATCATCCTCAACCCGAAAGTGTCCCAATAAAAGAATATTACATACAAATTTTACATGAAGGAAAATTGAAAAACTCTCATCTCACGGAAAAACCCCCGGCTATTCATTCACGACGATCCAATATAGCATATCACAGCAACACATAACATCACATGTCATCAACGTAAGTAAATATGTGTATCCCAAATTTCGTTGACTTATAGTAACGAGATCGGGGATACACCACATATTACACTTACGGTCGCAGAAAAGAAATGAAAAACTACAATATTTAGAATCCGCAAATACTTTAGATATCATAAACCCGGAATATCTCATATTCCGAATTTCATGCCTAACTTATAAACCTTACATTTTAGTCTCAAATTGAAAACTCTTTTCAATAAGCAGTCGGGTAATTCAACAAGATTCTCGACTAAGTGATCGCATACTACACGCGATTGCGACGGAGTTTTGATCCGAATCGAAACTTCGTGGCAATCGATCAACCGAGACTAAAACGCTAGATTTATAAAACACTAATTAGTATTCATAAAACTAATTATTGTGGATTCCAAATATTATAACACATATCATCATAATCTATACGACGCTAAATATTTCGATCGATTCCTCAAACACCCACAAATCACGGAGAGCTCAACAACTCGAGTCTCATAAAATCATCTAGAAAGTGCTAAATATGATAATGGAGCAGCAACAGAAAATTGATGCCAGAATGCCACAAAAGTGCAGCGGAACCGCAGCCAAACATGGGTTTAGGCCGCGGTTCTGCGGCACTTTGGTGGAATTGGCATCTCAAATTTCTTGGGGCTCCACTAAATTCCTTACATGATTTTCTGCATATTTTTAATCTGAAAAATTTTAACTTCTGAAAAATCGACAGAAACTTGATAAAATACGGGCTTCGAAAACTGATCGAACACTTTAACGTCGTAAAGACTTCTCCTAATTTTCTAGCTTGGCTCTGATACCATGAAAGTCTACCCTAACACCACCATGAGGTCAAAACTGACATCAAGCTTGCAACTTTAAAATTTTTGGGATGCTAAGCTAGACTATTAGGGTTTCTATGATGATATCACGAGATTTACACTAAGAGAAGAATGCTACAACCTTTGTAGACCATGTCCTTCTCTTCTAAACCTTCGGGTAGTAGTCCACACGACTCCACTAGGCTCCATTTGATGTTGGATCAAGCTTCTTACGTGACCTTCATGCCGAAGATGATCCATCTAAAACTCCGCTAATCCAAGCTATCTCTTCACTAAACTTACTTTAGTGAAGGAAACATACTATACCTAAGTGTTAATCAAGTGTAAGAAGGTGAAGTAGGGGTTCTAAGCACACTAGGATTTATCTCAAAACCCTTTGATTCATATCATATGTGAGGGTTAGGGTTTTGTAGAAGAGGAAGAGAAAGATGGAAAATTGGAAAGAGCTCAAAATGGCTAAGGCATGAACTAACACAAGTGAGTGAAGAAGGAATGAGTATAGAATGGCTACACACTTGACCTCACTTATTCAAGTATGGAATAAATTGCAATAATAAATTGCAACCATGCTTGAATAGTGAGTCAAAAGTAATAAACTAATGATAAAAGCCATGCTTTGCCCATTCCTCAAAAGGCTTCCCATTTTTCCACCTCATTTTCTATTTTCATAAAATAGAAAATCAACCATGCTTCATATAATATATATATATATATATATATATATATATATATATATATATATATATATATATATATATATTAAGAAAATAATTAGTGAGCAATAATACTAGTTAACATATAATTATATCAAATATAAATATATATCAAATTATTAAATCAACACTTGATTTAATAATCCGGTTATATCACATATAATCGACTAATATCATTTATCTGTATATCACATTATCAAATCAACACTTGATTCAATAATCCGGTTACATCACATATAACCTAACCGATATCAAATAACCGCCAGATTAGAATACGGTATCACATACTCGCATCTAATCAGCCCTTCCCGCCCCTCCCGCGCACATATCAACATATGTGCCCTACTTCGTTTCGCTTGAATTAGGAAACTTCTGTGTGGAACTCTAAAGACTCATCAATACGCCAGCACTAAGTAATGATCATATCAGTTACCTACAATCCGTCAGCGGTACTAGCTGGACGTAACGGCTGCCCAGGTATTGAGCGAATAGAAGATCAACAAGTAAGCTTGTCCAAATTCCCATGAAGCCTACAAGTAACACTTACCGTACAGTCCGATCTCTTCGTATTATATGTTGCATATCGAATCTAGGGGTGGAATCGTCAGACCCCAGTAATTTGGTAAGTCATGCCGATGTATGGCTCATAACGGTTCGAGAAACTACTGATAACACTTACCAGTAAATCTCATCAGCCCTGGCCAGAGACTTACTGTTATAACCAATCGAGTATAGCGCAAAATCAACTCCCAATACCGGGAGAGACGAAACCCCTTCTATCGTTCACTGCCTCCATATGACTCGGGACTGTACCCAAAATTCACTTGTTTGCATGACTTCTTTGAGCCGTGTTAGGGAGGAAATCAAAGCATAATGGGAATCACATAAGACACTATGGCGATCTCGGGTCTACAGACTAACCTGTTCCAGTGTTACCAGAGAACTGCTATCTGACGATAGGTATAGTACTAACTAGGAGTCTCGACGAGTCCTGTTCAGTGTACCCATTCTCTAATGAGCACATGTCTACAATCTTTAATGTCAAACACCAATAGTTATGTGATCAACCATCGCCCCCTACAGGGTCAAGAAACGTACACACTAGTCTACTCTGGAATATCGATACCCTGTCTCGATACTCTTTTGACTACGAACAATTAAAAGATGTGCTTGTGGACTACACAAGTTCTAGTAGTATGATCCGCATCATAGTTCTGGTAGTCAAACAAATATTCTAAGGGCTTTATCAATATGTATCAGAAAGACAGTATAATAGTACAAGTGTACATGTTAAGATAAAGTGCAACCAGATAGCATACTATCATGTCGAGAAAGAAAGTTTTCTCTATATATGTCCAAGTATCCACTATATCATACGATAATGGCCTCTAGGACATATATTCCTAACAATAGTAACTTTCCTCTACTTCTACATCATTACATGCATGTTTAGCGATTGAAAAGTGAGAAGAAAGTGGAAAAATAGGAAAGCAAGAAAGCGAAATGGAAAGAAAGTGTAAAGAAAGTATTAATTCTTTTTTGTTTTGTTAAAATGAAAGTGAGAAAGAAGCTGAGTTGAGACTTATGTGGCGATAGAAAGTGAGATTGGATTGTCTGGTTGGAATAGCAGAAAGTAATAAAGAATATAAGAAAGTTGAATAAAATAAAATATAATAAAAATAACAATAACAATAAAAAAATTCATTTTTATCCACTTTCTTCCAACAAGAAAGTGAAAAGCACAAAAAATCCTATGCAGCAAGAAACTAGGAAAGTACTTTCTACAATTTTATTTTTAATCCAAACACAAAAACTACATTTTGTACCCTCACTTGCTCACTTTCTTTGTACACTTTCCATTTACCGAACACCCCCTACAAGTAGGAAATATTGTCTTTATGGAAAGATATCATAGTTTTATACTTGTCTATGTTTTGCGTGCCCATTTTTTAATTTCCATTACCAAAACTGCATATTGAGAAGCCCCGAACAAGACCAAACTCGTAGGTTTCTTTAGAACAAAACACTAAATAAGGATAATAATTATGGATGCGAATGATAATACAAATATCAAAAAAACATGAGAGTTATTCTTACGAGGTTGAGGGGCCTGCAGGATCCCTGTCCTGTAGACCCCTTTTGGCCTGTTCTGTGATTTTCACACCCTGAGATTCACATAAAAGATTTTTAGGTGAAATTTGATCCGTATCATCAAAATAGTACTATATAGGATTATTGAAGAAAGATGCGTTTGGAAACCTATATGATACTGGACATGATTATGCATGCATGTTGTGTAATTTTAATTGGTCAAATTGTCACAACACAGAGATATTAGGGGAATATAACTTTGATTTAGGGGTCTATATGGGAGGAACACTATGATGGGCATGTGGGATGCTACTATAATGTAGGAGATTGGGGAAAAGATTGGTCTTTTATTCTAAAACTAAAAATTGCACAAAACCCATCCACTGCTTGCTTATCTTGTAGCTAGGAAATCTTGAAGCTTTAGCTGTAGGCAAAGTGAAAAGAGTTCCTCGCCGGCACGACCCGCATACACATTAGCGGGGGCATGCGACCCTCCTGAGATTTTACAGAATAAGTGATTCCTATTTCGATGTATTTGATGCGGTACTATTCTGAGAATATATTTGCAGCTTGCTTTGAATTACACCTGCTTAAAAGTTGCAACTAAAATATATATTAATATCAATGATCTCCCAAACCTTTTTAATTTAAAACTACTCAAAATCAATTTAGACATATTATAATCTATTTAAAATCAATACATACCTTTTTATTTCTAGCTGATATCTAATACCAAATAAAACCAAGCAACTCCTAAATCTATTAGAATCAGTATTTAATTTTCTTTCTTTATTTCTTGTTCCCTACCAAAAACCTAATCAAAAAATTATTATTTTTCAAGGCAGCAAAAAAAAAATTAAAGACTACGGAGGAAAACAAGAGAAGGTTGGTATATGAATTTGTACCAGAATGATTCTTTTTATAATTTAATATAATTAAATCGAGATTGTTTAAATACCATATAGACATATAATTCACAATTATTTAGAAAATATTATTCAAAGCGTATGAAAGCTTAGATTTTCCAGCCAATTACATTATGATAATTATCCAGCCTGTCCCTCCTCTTGTTGTACCCTGATCTCTTTTAACATGGCGCGGTGAACCACGAAAGGATTACACGAGCCTATCGTGAACAAGCGATACAACAAAGCGGAAATAAAAAGAATCACGTGCAAACAAAAAAGATGGAAATGATATATCCGATACCGCAACGCACCAAACAAATAGAAAAGCACACCAACAACACAAGAAACACAACGATATACCCAGGTTCGTCGCAAACCTAATCCTGTCTTTGCAACGAGAACTTTCCATTAGAGTAAAAATTATACGAGATGCACCTTTCGATAACCCATCCAATACAAAACTCTCTCTCTAGATCTCCTCTCGATCGGCTTCTTCTTCTTCTTCTTCTTCCTTTTTCCCTCGCAGCCCCCAATACCTTATAATTGTGGATTCTAGTTCATGGATTAATTGCATATGCTTAGACCAATCAATTAATCACATAAATATATAATATATATAGAGCAGGTATAGGAATAGGTTTTAATGAAGACGTAACCTAAGATTTAATTAATATGATTAATTGAAATCTTACGCATGATTCCCACTTGAAGCCTATCAACAAACGAGCACTGGCTCGCTGGCTCATCTTGGGCCCTGGTGTTTAGGTTTGGATTTTATAAACATAATCAACAATAACCAAATCCTGGCTTCCGTCCCTGATAGCAAAACTAATAGTATTTCAACTATAGAACATTTTACACTTTTAAATCAATGGTCAAAAAGTATTAAAACCATATAAAAATCGGTGTACACATGCATTAGCTTATGGAGATTAAGATAAACGGTGCCGATCATCCAAAAAGATATTTGATTTTGATTTATTAAGGCATTCTGGGAAAAATTTCCCTGCGAACACCCTCACGACCATTTAACTCAAAAAAAATCCATGAAGATGTATGTTTGCCAATATTGTGGGTGTGAATGATATCCTGAGGTTATGGTTTAAATTCCCACTATTGAATTAATTATTATTTCATTTTATGTATGGTTCCTACTCTGTACTTTTTGTAAGCAAAAAATTTGTGTTATAATGATAAGGTATCAGAAAATTTTAAACAAAATCTTTGTGGACTGTAGTGGCTCCATTTACCAAAATTTCTGGGTTCACTGATTTCCAACACAAAAAAAATTTGGTGTTAGCCATTGGACCTGATCCGTCCCAATATCCGCATATATGAGTGGATGCCTTATATATTCATATATAGGAGGTTAGGATTTCCTATGAGACATATGATAGATAATGCAATATAGAGAGATTTTCTAGAGAGAAATAACAGAGAGCCGTCGTCTTCTTTTCTCATTCTCTTCAATTTTGGGCTGGCTTGCAGGGTGATCATGAAAAAGATTCTCGCTTTCCACCAAAGTGTGGCATCTCTCTGGCCGTTGCTTTGAGGCATTAAAAATCAGTTCTTCTATGTGACGTGGGCAGGATGATGGATCTAATCAATCAGATCAGGTATATCGCAAACCTTTAGGGTAGATACATATATTTCCGCCGCGTATATTTGTATGTTATGTATATACGTCACCTAAAATGTACATTGGTATTACAGCCTTGTATGCCCGCGTTCGTAGAATTATAGATCTATATTTTTAAAAATTAATTTGCAACTCAAAAGCTGTGGGTTTTTTTTATCTAAAATTAGATCAAGTTTTTTTTATTTTATTTTAATGACAGATCTATCTATTAGGGTTATCGTTTGATGGATCTTTTAAGTTCTACCAGTTTTGTGTCATTATATGTCACCATAAATTAGATATATTTTATTAATGATGCGTTGATATATATTTTTTTAGTTCGTTGATATGAAATAATTTATGGAATAAAAATGAGATAAATTTTTGTAAAGATTGGATCTTTTATGTAAAAAGAAAAAATTAATTTTTTTTCTTTTTTGGAGAGCATTAATGGTGGCTATGCCCGCAATTTTTTCCTAAAATCCTAACCTTATTTTTTTATGGATAAAAGAAAACTTGTGAGATATTTGGATTTTGATTATAGCACCAAATAATTTTTTATTATTTTGGTTTGGAACCAAATATATTTTTGATTTTGGTAGAGGTCCAAATATTTATTTTAACAAAAAAAAATAATTTTGGAAAATTTACTTTTTTTTCGGATTTTTTTAATCCAAGAATTAAAAAAAATCGTTTTTTTTTGGGCCAGCCCCACGCCCAAGCTGGGCTCGACGCGGCAGGGCATCTACCCGCGCGCCGAGCTGGCCAGGCTCGTGCTGGATGGGTCAGCTGAAATTTTTTTTTGTATTAAAAAAATATATAAAAATTTAAAAAATTCCAGAAAATTCAGAAAAATCCTAGAAAATTTAGAAAATTCCAGGAAATCCCAGAAAAATTCTAGAAAATTAAGAAAATAACTTTTTGCGTTTTTTTTTATTTTTGATGAGTTTCCCACTTAATTTATGGGTTAGTTAAGGGTTTTATTGTTAAGTTTGGGAGTTATATTTTATTTGAAAATTTTGTTTGCTCACCTAAAATTTAAAATTTTCTCTCACATGAAATCTTGAAGATTTATTGGGTAGTTTTTCCAGTGGGAGTGTCTGGGACACATATTAATTTCACGAATAAAACGAAAAGCCTAATAAAACAGACAAAATTAGGCAGGGTAGTTTAATGAAAATGAAATTTGTTAGATTGATTGTTATAATTTTGATGTGCATGGCATATTATATAGATAAAGATGCATACTGTATTAATCTGACAAATTTTAAGTGGGAGATTTCGAGAGGAGACAGAAATTTAATTAGATTTAACTACTCATTCTACTCCATTTCTAGAAAATTTATGATCCGTTGTTCAATCATTTTAACAATATTTTAAATTTACTAGTTTTGAAGGATATGATTGGGGCCATAGATTTTCATTCTTTTTATTGAAAGTAGTAAGTTTATTTTTTTGTTAAGATGGGTTGAAGACGAAGCGTTCTTTAGGAAAAAAATGATACTCCATTATGTGCCATAGTTTTAACATATCCATAATAAAGTCAATTATCGTCAGTCTCACCAAAGTGAGATGGTAGATGACAATAATAAAATAGAAACATTATTTTAATGTAACATAAACAAGTTGAAAGACTCGGACGCTAGTGACAAGATGGCAGCGATGTAGCAGGGCTACACAACACAACACCATCGAGATGAAAGCAAGGTTGTGGGGCTATACAACACAGCACCATTGAGATGTAGTGATTTTCAGGGGATTGGCGCATTGAGGATCGCTCTACGCATTGGACGTGATGAAGAGCGATATCATTAGTGGTCATATGATTTATTACCGAGCACTCACAGTTTATACTAAGTGGAAGTTACAAGATATCTACTTGTCAAGAGATAAGCTATGCGAAGATTACGGGGCAATCTATGCGACGCGGCAATGTCACGCCCCGCTTCCCAAAGGACAGAAACGGTGACATGGAAAGGTCCGCAATCTAACTGTATTGAGGATGGTCTAATTCAATACAGTTATGTTAAGCGTCTATATATAACATTCAGGCAATGTACTAAAACAAGTAATAAAAACCAAAAACATTTATTTCCATTAACCGATAACTTTATTATATCGCAGGGTACTGAAATAAAAATATTGTTTATTATATCAAAGGAACGACAAGCAAGCTCTAAACAGGTGGGCAACAGGAAAAGTCAAAACTCTAGTCCTAATAATTGAGTGTCAGCTCCGCATAATCCTTATAAGTGGGATCCACTACTTCGTCGTCTTTTCGGACCCCATCCTTATCTAACGGACATCTTGGGTTTAGAGAAAAGGAAATGGATGTCCGTCAGCGAGTTGCACTTGGGTAGTATTGTCTCATAAGAAATAATAGGTATAGAAAATATGTGTGTGCAGAGCATGATGTCGTGTAAATATACTCCCATTAGGTATCCACTAGGTATTGTTATTATTACAATTTATTTAAACATGGGTACCCAGTTAGTATTATCAATCTGTTGTAATCAGTAATTATGGATTAGTGTTAGCGCATATATCATTTAAGCATGGAATTTCAATAGCTGCACAGGTCACCCGTAATAACGGGATCTTATAAATCAGGTCACCCGTAATATCGGGATCTTCTTCCAATCAGGTCACCCCTATATCGGGATCTTCTAAAATAGGTCATCCGTAATAACGATGATTTCTTTAAGTATTCCATATCTGGATTCACACGTCTAACCCAATCCGTACTCGATGTCATAAGTTGTGTTTAGTATAGTATCGTTCAAGTGATTAGACAATTATTGTTAATATTTTATTGCGGTCATATAAGGAACTAGGATGTTTTATTTGAAATTACTCAATTCATAACATTTATTCCAGTATGATAGAGACCAAGGGTTACTTAGAGTTCTTTGTTGATCGATTTTCTCATGAGAGCATCACTATCAACCCTGCTATGCTCGTGGAGTGCGATAATCCGCACATCTACTAAGGAGCCCTCATAAAGAGTTGCATGCGATGCAATTATCAAAAGAATTTAGTACCATCTTAGGTCCAGGGGATTTAAGGTGATAGCTCTCTTTTCAATATTCAGGGTATTTTAATTATCGTTTATGAAAGTTCATGGTATTTATTTGAAATTAATATGTTGGGAAAACGTTTCCATGTTGACAACCACTGCATATGGACGGTCAGCATTTGTATTTTTTCCGAAGACAATTGTCTCCTAACCACGGAGCGTTTTACGTAAAGTACCAATTAGGGTATATTCTTTTGAACATAGATTTGATAAGTTCAAGGTATTTCATTTCAAACATGAATTTTACATGAAGTGGTATTTAATATAAATTTTTGGTCTTCAAGTTGAGGGTATGTTTTCAGCACTTAAATACGGTTTTTTCGTATTTATATTTAAAGGCTCAACCTTTACAAAAAGCATTTTAATGAAAAGAATTCAATCTTCAAGTTAAGGGTATAATTTTAGTTTCATTAGGCTTAGAGGTATTTTCATAAAGAAACAAACAATATTTTAGAAGAAGGTTTAGAGTGGTTTTAAAGAATAACCTAGCCTTTAAAAGTTAAAGGTATTTTAGTGAAACTTGATTTTCGAAGATTTATGGTAGTTTAATGAAAACTTGATTTTAGGAAGTATTTTTATTTCAAAAAAACTAACTTGGAAAAAGTTATTAGTATTTCACAAAATTCTTATTTTTTTAAATATCAGTAACATTTTCTTATAAGCCACTTTTATATTTTTATATAAATGTATCTTGGTATTTATTATGTCACAAAGGTTCGCATAATGAAGTATTATGACATGAACATTCTAGATCAAGGGTAGGTCGTTACCCTGTGATATATTGTGTACAAGAAATTATTTTTAATAAAAATGAAATAGCGATTATTAAAAAAAATTGGTTCCAAGGTGTCATTTGGTGGGGTAGCTCACTAGAATATGAAGATCACTTTTTGTATTTTAATTTTCAGGGATTAACAATGAAAAAGAAGGCAATGAGTGAAGAAGTGAGAGACGGATCCTACCGTATGTTGAGATACGAATTTTAGGATGTTGATACGTCGCCTTACACGGAAACGCGGGCCTCTCCCTTCTTGGATTTTTTCTGGGAAAACGGTCGGCACCACTGCGTTGGCGTCGAAATATCGAAGACTAGGGTATTTTTCTCACACTTTTGGGATGAATATTTTATGAGATATTGTGTGAGAAAGGAGGCTTTATTTATAGGGTTTTAAAAAAATAAAAACAATTAAATTCGAACCGGATTTGCACTTAACCGGTTCCTAACCTGCGGCCGAACCCATGCCCGAATCACGCTAATGACGAGATTGCCAGCGAGGGCGATCTTCAGTCATTGGATCATCTGATCCAACGGCCTCTGCTGGAGCTCGTGGAGAGCGCTAGCACGTGAGCGCACGCGTCTGTACACGCAGGCGCGTGATTCCCACGCTCACATGGGCGACTCTGACCATTAGATATGACGATCCAACATTCACAGATCACCTTCTTTTTTTTATATATTTTATTTTTAAATATTAAAACAATTTCTATATTTGGTTTTTAATTTAGAAAAATTATTTTAAAATGTCCAAAATAGCTAGAAAAAATAGGAAAAATTCCAGAAATTTTATTTTAATGTTTTCTTCAATTTGTGACAAAAATTGATTAAAAATAGTTTTATTTTCCGATATTAAAAATACTTAATAACTCTCTCCTTTTCAAAAAATTCCTTTTTAAATTCATAAAAATTATTAAAAATTTTAGAAAAATATTTTTAAAGTGTTTTTCAATATTAGAAAAGCTAAAATAATTATTTAACACAGAAAATTTGAAAGAAATCTATTATTATGTATAGAAAAATCCCAGATATTACGGGCAACATCACATTATTTCATGGTTTAGCCTTATTTTCATATAAAGAGTCGAATCACGTAATGTGAGTATACTTAAGAGTTATATCTTCATTGATCCGGGATCTGAAGAGTGCTTATCCAGTTAGACTGTAGAGCGACAACAGTAGGCGGTTACATGTTTTCTACTCGATATATGATACAGTTAGTTATACGGAAAGCGAATGTGTTGACGTTTGCTAATACTTTTGAGTAACTGAGGGTTAAGATTTAATCTCTAGGGACGATAGAACCAAGAACGCTGTTGATATGTTGACGAGGTCAACAGTGCGCAAGGGCATGTGTCCTAGCGCAAGAAGAATTTAATCGAGATAGGAAAGCAGGAATAACGCGCCAATAACTTAAGTAATCTGATATGAAGAAATGTGTTCGCAATAATGAATATAATAAGTCCAACATTTTGACTGTGGGAATTTGAACCATTCCAATCGTTAGGGTACCGAGTGGAAGTAAGCCTTCTGCTTGCAGTAGAAAAGTTTGTGCAAGCAAATCATGTGTTGAGAATATATAAGCATGTTCTATATCGGAGATGTAGATAGCTATCCATAAATAATCTTCATGTTAGGGTACTGAGTGGAAGATGGCCTTCTGTTAAGTACAGATAAGTTTGTAGAAGCAACTAATGTATCGAGAACATATGATTCGGTTCTACATCGAGGATGCAGATAGCTATCCACAAATCGTCTTCCTGTCAGTCACAATTTCACTTCCGGCTTAGGATATTTGGATAGCTGAATGGGAAAATCTATCTTATGAGTTCATTATGGTTTTAAGAATTGACCATTCTATAAATGTCATGAGTGGCACTGTAGATTAGTGTTGGATGTATATGCTTCAGAGACCATTATTGTATAGTACATGATTGTATATTATATATGAATACTTGAGATATATATGTACATGACAATCTTGCTTGATATGATAGTATGCTATCTGGTTTGTTTTTACCTCAACATATGTATATGTTCTATTTTATATTACGTATCTCGATTACATGTTGGTAAACCCAGTATGATCTTTGCTTGACTACTAGAGTTGTGATGGCGATCATACTCGTGGGGTCTATGTAGTCTATAAGCACATTCTTAAATTGTCCCTAGTCGTTGGAGTTTCGAGATAGGGTATTGATACTCCAGAGTAGACTAATGTATACATTTCTTATTCCCGTGAGGGAAGGTGGCCTGTCCCACAGTCATTGGTGTTCGGCACCAAAGATAGTATACATGTACTCATTAGGTTATAAGTTACACTTTGCGGACTCACCGAGAACTTCTAAATGGTAATATACCTATCGTCAGATAGTAGTTCTCTGGTGACATAGGTACATGATAGTATTTAGACCTGATATCGTCATTCGTCCCGAGTGTGTTCCCACTGTACTTAGATTACTACCCTACCACGGGTTTAAAGAGTCGTGCAAGCAGGTTTTATTTGGGTACAGTTCCGAAACACTTGGGGGCAGTGAGCAATAGAAGGGATTCGTCTCTCCCGGTATAAGGAGTTGATGTCTTGTTGTGTTCGATTGGTCATCACCATGGCCATGACAGTTGAGATTTATTAATTGTGAGTTCAGTAGTTTCTGGGGAAGGTTTTGGGCTATATCGACACGACTTATTGGGTTATTAGGGGTCTGACGTTTTCCACCCCCTAGACCCAGTATGCTATACTCTCAGACGAAGAGACCGGAATGTACGTAGATTGGCACTTTCAAGCTCAATAGGGATACGGACATGTTTGCTTGTCCGCCTTCCTTTCGATCAATACCCGGGCAATCGTTATGTTCAGGTAGTGCCGCTGACATATTTGTGGTTAAACCTTTTCCCAGCATATTGTCGAGTCTTTAGAGTCCCACATAGAAGGTTTCCCAGCTTAAACGAAACGATGTAGTGTACGTATTTTGATACGTACTTGGATTCGATTAAATACGTGTTTTTGTAAACGTACTTTTAATCGAACAGTTTATTAATACTAGAAGGTTTGAAAGATAGACAGGTTATCACATTTGGATGAAATGCGAGCTAGTATTATATATCGCTTTTTAGTATCTCTCTTTTCGTATTCGTATTTTGACAGAATACGGTATTTATACGAATACGAGTATTTGTATAAATACGGGTATTTGTGACTTGATATAAATACGGGTATTTTTATGTTAATATAAATACAGGTATTCGTATTTTATAGGAATACGAGTATTCGTATTTTGATACGAATACGAGTGTATGGATTTTGTAGCATATACTTGTATTGGTGTATTTGTATATATTTACATATACATATACATATACATATACATATACATATGTATATGTGTACATGTGAGGTGGCTCTTTCATTTCTTCTCATCTATTCTTGAATGTAAGAGAAGGGTGTAGGCTTATGATTCAGGCTGTTTCCCCCAATAAGAAAGCAAAGCTCTGTTCAAAATTTGAAATTTGAACTGAGACAGCGCCTCATGTACAAAGCACGAGAGCGCTAACGCCAAGAGCACCAGCGCTAAGAGTCGAAGACTCTGAGGAAGCGCCAAGAGCGCCAGCGCCATAAGTTAAAGATTCCGAGGCAGCGCCTCACGTGCAAAGCATAAGAGTGCTAGCACCAAGAGCACCGGCGCTAGAACTAAATGTTCTCCACCCTTAGATCAAAAATCCAACGAAGATGATAAATCATCAGATCACAGAATAAAATTCTGTTGAGAAAATACTCCTCAAATCTTTCCAAATAAGAAAGATCGTGCTCTGTAAATCAGAGCACCGTTGGATCAAAGATCCAATGGTGATTAAACATTACCAAGATACAGAATAAGTTCTGTATGGGAAAAATATTTTCTCAATCTTATTAAAAATAAGGAAAACGTCTTCTGTTAAACAGAAGTCCTTGGATCAAAAATCCAACGGTGGATAAAATCCCCAAATCAATTGAAAAATCTCTCAATGAGAGATTTCCTTAATTGATTCAACAAATCAGCCTCCCCTATATAAAGGACCCAAGACTTCAAGTCTTGCACAGAAGAACCCCCCATAATCTTCAAGTTCTCAGAAAAGAAAAACAGAAGAGCAAGCTCTAAGAAGAAGAACTTTCTTCAAGGTAAATAAAAACAAGAAAGATCATAACATCTCCTCCATATTTGAGAGTTTAACTCCCACAACAGAAGAACTTAGTTCTTTTTCCAGATCACAGATCTATAAGACAAAGTCTTTAATAAAAGAAGGGAGATCATAGATCTCCTCCACATCTAAGAGTTTAACTCTCACATCAGAAGAACTTAGTTCTTCTTCCAGATCTCAGATCTATAAGACAAAGTCTTTCACAAGGGAGAACCAAAATTCTCAGAGAATTGAATTGGGCAGAACCAAAAACTCAGTGCTTAGCACTCAAATCTGGCGCTCAGTGCCGAGCGCTCCATGTGGTCCTCACGTGGGCGCTATTTAATAAGAAGTGCTTAGCACTCAAATCTGGCGCTTAGCGCCGAGTGCTCCACGTGTTCCTTGTTGGGGTAAAAATTTACACCCCCGTTGACCGAGTCAAAGTCAAGGTCAACCCCAAGCCAGGTGGGCCCAAGCCCAGGTCAAGCGGGCCCATGCCTAAGTCGAGCCCGCGGCCAGCCTCCTCCATGCCAACAACAAAATCATGTCATAAATAATTTCTATGTAATTTTTTATGTATGAATGTAAACAAAATGGGCATAAAGCCAATATTTTGTAAGCCCATGGCTTATGTGCAAAAATGAAATGGCACATGAGCCATGGGATGGCTAAAATGCCATTTTGCAAAGCCCAAGGGGCTATATGTAAATGTGTAAGCCTATAAAAGGCAACATGATGATGAATAAAAAAATAACTTTTTCTCTCTCCAGAAATTTCTAGATCTGAGATCTCTTTCTCCTTCTTCAAGGTTCCAAAACCTTCTTCTTTCCCTCGAATTAAATCAAGAGTTTTACTCTTCCTTTTTCAAAAACTAAATAGTTTTCCACCACAAAACCCACAAAGGGGAACTCGGATCTGCCATCAGATCTTAAAAAGGAGAGATTTTGAGATTTTACATCTCTTGATCTTCAAGACCCAGCAAGCAACAGGAGGAAGAAGAAGAAGCCTTCCATTAACCCAACAGAAAACAAAACAAAAACACACTCAGGAGTCTAACTCCTCTTTGGTTTCTCTTCAGAGAAATCTTTTTAGGCTAAAAGCCTGTTGTGTGCGCAAGTCGCCCGCGTGCCGACACGTGGCGCGCGCGCTTGCGCAACTGCGCAAGTCGCCCGCGTGCCGACACGTGGCGCGCGCGCTTGCGCAAGTGCGCAAGTCGCCCGCGTGCCGACACGTGGCGCGCGCGCTTGCGCACCTGCGCAGTTACGCAAGTCGCCCGCGTGCCGACACGTGGCGCGCGCGCTTGCGCAACTACGCAAGTGCGCAAGTCGCCCGCGTGCCGACACGTGGCGCGCGCGCTTGCGCAACTGCGCAAGTGCGCAAGTCGCCCGCGTGCCGACACGTGGCGCGCGCGCTTGCGCACCTGCGCATCCCTTAGATGCCTTTTCCACCTCTTTTTGTGTACATAAACACATATATACATATGTATACAAATTTATACACACACACATACTCCACAATACTGTCCTCCTCAAAATTTTTTGGGCCGGGGCGCTGCCCCGCACCCCGCAAGGGGGCTGCTAGCCCCCTTGACCCCCAGCCCGCTATCCGGGTAGCGGGACCCCCGTAAAAACTCTGCGTGGCTCCCGATATACCCAAAACCCCCTTTTCAAAACAAAACACACGTACACTGCACATTGAGTTCGCATGACCAGTTTAACCCGTTAATCGGAGGTTCCCTCGCCCCAAAGGCGATGGGTAATTAACGGCAGCTTAGTCCGCGGCTGCCGGAGATTCGGATCCCCACAATCATTAAACCCCGGCCTACCCTAGGCCGGGGGAATCTGTAGTACGCCTGGCAAGCGCGCGCGTATTCCCATCTCAATGGGGTGACGAAAAACACCCTACAGATTCTGGCACGCCCGGTGGGACCAATCTCTCCTCCCATATTTCGGGTTAAATGTTCATGCGAACTCAATCAATTTACATGTCTATATTTATACTAAAATAATGCTCTTTCATGCAGATTTTCAAGCAATCCCCTTTTGACGATGTCTTCGATGATGAACTCAGCTCCTGTCTCCTACACGATGAGGATAAACTCTAGGACGGTCCTTCCGGCCAGTCTCGGGCGACAATGGGAAGAGCCGCTGCTACCATTCGGCTCTATTGTGTTCATGCCAGTTGGGGCCATCCCAGCTCCTCAAGCCCCGGTGGCAGACAAACCGGTCTCGAAAGGCAGGAGGCCAAACGTGGTAGTCTCGAGGGCGCCCCAACCCAAACGCAAGTCGGTGTCTGAACGACTTTCCTTGACCTCAGCTGGGGGCAAGGCCATCAACACCGACAAAGCAACAAGGCCTCTCGAGCAAGCTCTGGCGGTGCCCTTAACAACTGCTCGATCGGGTATCTTCTCAAGCATCCCCATCACTCGGCCTATGGCGGCTTCCCGAAGAGCAGAAGCCTGCCAAGCGCTTAAGGCAGAGAAGCTGAGGCAGAAGCGGCTCAGATACAGAGCCAACAAAAGGGCTAGGGCTCTGGCCATGTTAAAATTTATGAATTTCCAAAGCCCGGACCGCTCCGCGAAACCAGCTGCCAGCGGTGAAAGAACGGCTGAATGTGTTATCCACACTGTCTACATGGCTGGACATGAAGAAACGAACCCTCTTCTTCTTCATAGCCATGGCGATGATATGGTTGACGCTACCCAGCATCGGCTCGATCTAAATGATGAAGAGCCCGCTCAGGCCGATAAGCCAGTGGAGCCCGTGGTTCCTACGGAATGGAGCTCAGGAAATAAAGATTACCCGGTTGTCATAGCCGGAACTACAGAGCAAGCATTATTCCAATGGCTTCAAAGGCAATTTCAGGACAGGGATGAGAAGATGGCCGAGGTCTATTCCAAAGTCGACGAGCTGGCAAACGTCGTGGCAGATCTCGCGACCCAAGTCGCCCAATTGCAATTACAGCAGAATCAAATTTTGGCTCATAAGCCAGGGATTGATACCCGGGGGCAGCCAACTGATATCCCTTCCAACCTAAAAGCGGAGCGCCTTCGAGAAAAACGGCCGCAATCAGCCTCCAGTCCCTCCGATACATACGCCGGGGGGGAATCGCCTCTGAAAGCGAAGCTGGAAAAGGTCTATTCCTTCAAAAGGGAAAAAGTCCACAAGATATTCAAGGACGCCCTAAGAAACGGTCTACGACTGCCGGAATCAAAGAGACCGCAAGAAGCGAATATGACCGACGACCCAGAATATTGCCCCTATCACAGGGTGATAGGTCATCCCATTGAGGACTGCTTCGTCTTCAAAGATTGGGTCGAAAGGCAATACAAGATGGGAGAGATAGAACTGTCTAAAGGCGTGTTAGCAAACAGTCAAGCTACGATCGCCGATTTCGTGCAAATGGAGACCGAAACCTTTCGGGAACCTAATCCTCCCAGACATGTGCCTCGAGGACCAGCATCAGTAAAGGTACCTACTCCAATGGAGGGAAAGAAGAAGGTATACTCCTTCAAGAGGGATGAAGTCCGCAAAATATTCATGGACGCCCTGACCAGCGGTCTGCAACTGCCTGTTCCAAAGAGGCCACAGGAAATGAACATGACCGGCAATCCCATATACTGCCCATATCATAGAGTGGTGGGTCATACCATCGAAGACTGCTATATTTTCAAAGATTGGGCAGAGGACCAATATAAGCTGGGAAAAACCTCACAATCCTCGGATGTATCGGCAAGCCACAGAGCTAGGTCATCAACACAGCTCCGCCAAGATCAAAGTTCAAGGAGCTGGGATAAGCAAAAAGGACCACCACGTCGTTAAACTGGGAACACCCGTCGACCGCCACGTCATTAAACTGGGAACAAAGGACCACCATGTCGTTAAACTGGGAAACAATCGACCTCTAAGTCGTTAAACTGGGAATGTAAAAATATATGTATA
The DNA here is from genome assembly GCA_030015575.1 of Agapanthus africanus. NCBI lineage: Eukaryota > Viridiplantae > Streptophyta > Magnoliopsida > Asparagales > Amaryllidaceae > Agapanthus > Agapanthus africanus. The sequence goes on along the minus strand of JASDDO010000008.1, from coordinate 434,107,021 downwards.
CATGTATATGTAAATAAAAAAAAAACGTGTAAATAAAAGAAAAATAAAGAAAAGCCGAAATGATGAGGCAACTCGCAATAAAAATCAGCAAGTAAAAATGAAAATGAAAATAAAGCCGAAATGATGGGGCAACCGCGAATAAAAGCCGAAATGGTAGGGCAATCGCGACCTTCGCGATAAGAAAAGCTGAAATGATAGAGCAATCGCGGTAAAAAAAAAAAAAAGGGCGGATGATGAGTTGCTCCTGGCACATATTCCAGTGCAGCAATGCAGACGCCAACAAAAATTCAAATTTCCAAAATTCTCCCAGCCCTACGGTTAGTCCCCAAATTGACTACCGTATATAATCCACGGGCTCAAATAATTCTCAGCATACCCATATCCCACTGCAATCACCAGTCCAGCGGTTGGTCTCCGCCCTCGGAATTATGCTCCATTGGGAAGACCCACTTGTGTGTCCTTACGCATGTGCTTCAGTGTTAGCAACGCTTATGCCGGCCCCTACCCCAAAATTCCGAGCTCGCCATTAGTAGACCTCTACGTCGTTAAACTGGAAACAGATGACCTCTACGTCGTTAAACTGGAAACAGATGACCTCTACGTCTTTAAACTGGAAACAGTAGACCTCTACGTCGTTAAACTGGAAACAGATGACCTCTACGTCGTTAAACTGGAAACAGATGACCTCTACGTCGTTAAACTGGAAACAGATGACCTCTACGTCTTTAAACTGGAAACAGTAGACCTCTACGTCGTTAAACTGGAAACAGATGACCTCTACGTCGTTAAACTGGAAACAGATGACCTCTACGTCTTTAAACTGGAAACAGTAGACCTCTACGTCGTTAAACTGGAAACAGATGACCTCTACGTCGTTAAACTGGAAACAGATGACCTCCAAGTCTTTAAACTGGAAACAGATGACCTCTACGTCGTTAAACTGGAAACAGTAGACCTCTAAGTCTTTAAACTGGAAACAGACGACCTCTAAGTCGTTAAACTGGAAGCAGTCGACCTCTAAGTCATTAAACTGGGAACGAGAGAAATCCACTCATGTGCCCTCACGATACATGAGGAGAACAAACCTTTGTGGAATCCTTACGACTCACAAAGGAAAGGCACACTTAGGAGTCCTCATGACTCCTAAGGAGAACATACACCTGCGGGATCCTTACGACTCGCAGGGAGAAAATACCTTTATGGGACCCTCACGGCCCATAAAATTGAAAAGTCTTAGGTGATAGGGATCCAAACCTGTCTCCTAAGCCATCGCCCCCCAATCCCCAAGTGGCGAATGATGAGTCGCTCCTGGTACCATATTCCAGTGCAGCGATGCAGACGCCAACCAAATTCCAAATCCCAATCCCCAAGCGGCGAATGATGAGTCGCTGCTGGTACTACATTCCAGTGCAGCGATGCAGACGCTAACCAAATTCCAACTCCCATACCCCAACGGCGAATGATGAGTCGCACCTGGTACCATATTCCAGTCCAGCGATGCAGACGCCAACAAAGTCCCGAAATGTTTTTGGCCCTACGGTCTGGATCATACATCCTGCAAAACCGTATACAATCCACGGGCGTAAAACGATCCCAATCTCTCCCAAGTCCTACCGGTGAGACCACATTCAAAGTCCCACCGGCAAAAAAAATGAAAAAAATGAAAAAAAAAAAAAGAAAAAAAAAAGAATAAGAACGGTATGTCCACAAGCAAAATGGGCACGGATGAAAACCCGAAAGGGCTCCGTGAGTAAAAACAGCAGGACTGCCGGCGAGTTTGTGAAACCCGAAAGAGCGTAAACTCGGAAAAAAAAAAAAAAAAAAAAAGAGAGAAGAGATGAAATGCACTCGCAAAGTCCTCTCGACTTTGTGAGGAGAAAATTCCCGCGTGAGATCTTTACGACTCACAAAGGAGCAATACACTTAGGAGTCCCCACGACTCCTAAGGAGAAAATACACCTGCGAGATCCTTACGATCCGTAGGGAGAAAATGCTTTGTGGGACCCTTGCGGCCCATAAAATGGAAAAGCCTTAGGTGACAGGGATCTAAACCTGTCTCCTAGGCCACCAATTCCCAAATCCTCTCGGGGCACATGATGAGTTGCTTCTGGCATTATTCCAGTGCAGCAATGCAGATGCCAAACAAACCAAATCAAAATCCTCTCGGGGCACATGATGAGTCGCTCCTGGCATTATTCCAGTGCAGCAATGCAGATGCCAAACAAACCAAATCAAAATCCTCTCGGGGCACATGATGAGTTGCTCCTGGCATTATTCCAGTGCAGCAATGCAGATGCCAAACAAACCAAATCAAAATCCTCTCGGGGCACATGATGAGTTGCTCCTGGCATTATTCCAGTGCAGCAATGCAGATGCCAAACAAACCAAATCAAAATCCTCTCGGGGCACATGATGAGTTGCTCCTGGCATTATTCCAGTGCAGCAATGCAGATGCCAAACAAACCAAATCAAAATCCTCTCGGGGCACATGATGATTCGCTCCTGGTACCATATTCCAGTATAGCGATGCTGATGTCAACCCAAATCAAATCAAATCAACACCACCAGCTCTACGTCGAAATCAAGCTTCGTCTCAGAATGTGCACCCCGTGTCGAAATGATACTTCGTCTCGGTGTACCTGCCTTCCCTGTCGAAATTATGCTTTGTCTCGGAATCAAGTCAACCCACGACACTTCGCGCCGGGGAAAAGTCCATCAGCGACACTCCGTGCCGGGGAAAAGTCAACCCGACACTCCGCGCCGGGGAAAAGTCCATCAGCGACACTCCGTGCCGGGGAAAAGTCAACCACCGACACTCCGCGCCGGGGAAAAGTCCATCAGCGACACTCCGTGCCGGGGAAAAGTCAACCCGACACCCCGCGCCGGGGAAAAGTCCATCAGCGACACTCCGTGCCGGGGAAAAGTCAACCACCGACACTCCGCGCCGGGGAAAAGTCCATCAGCGACACTCCGTGCCGGGGAAAAGTCAACCCCCGACACTCCGCGCCGGGGAAAAGTCCATCAGCGACACTCCGTGCCGGGGAAAAGTCAACCACCGACACTCCGCGCCGGGGAAAAGTCCATCAGCGACACTCCGTGCCGGGGAAAAGTCAACCACCGACACTTCGCGCCGGGGAAAAGTCCATCAGCGACACTCCGTGCCGGGGAAAAGTCAACCCGACACTCCGCGCCGGGGAAAAGTCCATCAGCGACACTCCGTGCCGGGGAAAAGTCAACCACCGACACTTCGCGCCGGGGAAAAGTCCACCAGCGACACTCCGTGCCGGGGAAAAGTCAACCACCGACACTTCGCGCCGGGGAAAAGTCCATCAGCGACACTCCGTGCCGGGGAAAAGTCAACCCGACACTCCGCGCCGGGGAAAAGTCCATCAGCGACACTCCGTGCCGGGGAAAAGTCAACCACCGACACTTCGCGCCGGGGAAAAGTCCATCAGCGACACTCCGTGCCGGGGAAAAGTCAACCACCGACACTTCGCGCCGGGGAAAAGTCCATCAGCGACACTCCGTGCCGGGGAAAAGTCAACCCGACACTCCGCGCCGGGGAAAAGTCCATCAGCGACACTCCGTGCCGGGGAAAAGTCAACCCGACACTCCGCGCCGGGGAAAAGTCCATCAGCGACACTCCGTGCCGGGGAAAAGTCAACCAGTGACACTTCGCGCCGGGGAAAAGTCCATCAGCGACACTCCGTGCCGGGGAAAAGTCAACCAGACACTCCACCTCGGGGAAACGTCGACCAGCGACACTCCGTGCCGGGGACACGTCTACCAAATCGCTCCGGATCAGAGCGTCGACCGTCTATGTCGCAAAAAGGGCAGTGCAGGCTCCCGCAAATTGGGAACCCAAATCGCTCCGTAACAGAGCGTCGACCGTCTATGTCGCAAAAAGGGCAGTGCAGGCTCCCGCAAATTGGGAACCCAAATCGCTTCGGATCAGAGCGTCGACCGTCCATGTCGCAAAAAGGGCAGTGCAGGCTTCCTACAAAGCAGGAACCGGATCGCTCCGAGCAAGGGAAACGTCTACCACGAACACTCTGTCTCGGAGACGCGTCAAGCGTCGACCGTCCATGTCGTAAAAAGGGCAGTGCATCCCGAAAAGTGGGAACCAAAGCAAGTCGCCTCCACGTGAAAGAAGATCCATCAATATCATGCACACGACCCATATGTGCTGTGTGCATTTATTGATGGGGGGCACTTTGTTGGGGTAAAAATTTACACCCCCGTTGACCGAGTCAAAGTCAAGGTCAACCCCAAGCCAGGTGGGCCCAAGCCCAGGTCAAGCGGGCCCATGCCTAAGTCGAGCCCGCGGCCAGCCTCCTCCATGCCAACAACAAAATCATGTCATAAATAATTTCTATGTAATTTTTTATGTATGAATGTAAACAAAATGGGCATAAAGCCAATATTTTGTAAGCCCATGGCTTATGTGCAAAAATGAAATGGCACATGAGCCATGGGATGGCTAAAATGCCATTTTGCAAAGCCCAAGGGGCTATATGTAAATGTGTAAGCCTATAAAAGGCAACATGATGATGAATAAAAAAATAACTTTTTCTCTCTCCAGAAATTTCTAGATCTGAGATCTCTTTCTCCTTCTTCAAGGTTCCAAAACCTTCTTCTTTCCCTCGAATTAAATCAAGAGTTTTACTCTTCCTTTTTCAAAAACTAAATAGTTTTCCACCACAAAACCCACAAAGGGGAACTCGGATCTGCCATCAGATCTTAAAAAGGAGAGATTTTGAGATTTTACATCTCTTGATCTTCAAGACCCAGCAAGCAACAGGAGGAAGAAGAAGAAGCCTTCCATTAACCCAACAGAAAACAAAACAAAAACACACTCAGGAGTCTAACTCCTCTTTGGTTTCTCTTCAGAGAAATCTTTTTAGGCTAAAAGCCTGTTGTGTGCGCAAGTCGCCCGCGTGCCGACACGTGGCGCGCGCGCTTGCGCAACTGCGCAAGTCGCCCGCGTGCCGACACGTGGCGCGCGCGCTTGCGCAAGTGCGCAAGTCGCCCGCGTGCCGACACGTGGCGCGCGCGCTTGCGCACCTGCGCAGTTACGCAAGTCGCCCGCGTGCCGACACGTGGCGCGCGCGCTTGCGCAACTACGCAAGTGCGCAAGTCGCCCGCGTGCCGACACGTGGCGCGCGCGCTTGCGCACCTGCGCAGTTGCGCAAGTCGCCCGCGTGCCGACACGTGGCGCGCGCGCTTGCGCAACTGCGCAAGTGCGCAAGTCGCCCGCGTGCCGACACGTGGCGCGCGCGCTTGCGCACCTGCGCATCCCTTAGATGCCTTTTCCACCTCTTTTTGTGTACATAAACACATATATACATATGTATACAAATTTATACACACACACATACTCCACAATACTGTCCTCCTCAAAATTTTTTGGGCCGGGGCGCTGCCCCGCACCCCGCAAGGGGGCTGCTAGCCCCCTTGACCCCCAGCCCGCTATCCGGGTAGCGGGACCCCCGTAAAAACTCTGCGTGGCTCCCGATATACCCAAAACCCCCTTTTCAAAACAAAACACACGTACACTGCACATTGAGTTCGCATGACCAGTTTAACCCGTTAATCGGAGGTTCCCTCGCCCCAAAGGCGATGGGTAATTAACGGCAGCTTAGTCCGCGGCTGCCGGAGATTCGGATCCCCACAATCATTAAACCCCGGCCTACCCTAGGCCGGGGGAATCTGTAGTACGCCTGGCAAGCGCGCGCGTATTCCCATCTCAATGGGGTGACGAAAAACACCCTACACTCCTCACGTGGGCGCTATCTTATAAGAAGTGCTTAGCACTCCCAGTCTGGCGCTCATGGCCTAGCGCTCCACATGCTCATCACGTTGACGCTGTTTTATGAAAGTGCTTAGCATTCAGTGGCTGGCGCTAAGCGCCAAACGCTCCACGTGCTCCTCACATGGGCACTATTTTATAAGGAGCGTCCAGCACCAAGCGCTCCACGTGCTCCTCATGTGGGCGCTGCTCAATAAAGAGCGCTCAACACTCAAATGCTGGCGCTCAGCGCCTAGCGCTCCACATGCCCTTTACGTAGGCGCTGCTCAATAAAGAGCACTCAGTGCTCAAATGCTGGCGCTCAGCGCCCCACGTGCCCATCACGTGAGCGCTACTTAACACAGAGCGCTCTATGCTTCTCAAGAAGAGCCTAGCGCCATGAAGAATGTTCAATACTCATAAAAAACAAAAAGAAAGTGGGTGTCAATATTCACATAAATGTTTAGCATTATGTGCACAGAGAAAAGACCGTGTCCTAGCAAGTTTCTAACATTTATAAAAAGGGAAATGACGGAGACTAAGTGGGCTGAGCTCAAGGTTGGCCAAACCCCAAAATCGACTGAACCCATAGGTATTCTTCTAAATTGGACTTAGTCCCAAACAAGATTATTAAATCTTTGATGAATATTCATTGGTTCAAGGGTACATCTCTCCATACCTATGATACATGTCGTTGTAATTCTTCAACGTCTTCAGAGAGGTGGAGGGTCCCAATAACCAATATCTCTTGTCACACCCCCAAACCAATGAGCCAAAACTCCATGGACTATGATGTCCTTAAACAATGGACCGCAACGTCCCTAAACTAAACTCTATGAACTATGATTTTCTTAAACTCTATGGACTATGATGTCCTTAAATTTATGGACCGCAACGTCCCTAAGCTAAACTTCATGGACTATGATGTCTTTAAAACCAATGGACCGCAATGTCCTAAAACTAACTATGGACCGTAACGTCCTTAAACTAAATTGATAGGGCCCAAATGCTCTTTAATTGGATCTAAATGATCATAAAATCCTGTTGAGTAGATCTTAGTCTAAAATTAGACTAATGTATCCTCAACAAGCGTTTGAGTTGATCTTAATCTAAAACAAGATTAACAATCCTTAAACCAACCCAAATCCAAATCTAAGAAAATACGGATTTAGACTAATCCACGCCCTACGGGCTGCAACAAAAATTAGTCTCTGTATACAATCCATGGGCAACCAAAAATAAGACAAACACACACGACACGAAGTGACCTTCTGGAGAAGGAGAAAGTGGTTATCGTAACCCGATAACGTAATTAACTGCAGTGGCTTACGCCTGCAGGGAAGAGCATCCCCATAATCAAAAACCCCTTGCAAGCAAGGGAGAATCTGATAAAGTCTACTATAACGGCCGCATTTGTCTAAACCTCCGATACACGGTGCCATAAATCAACTTGGCATCTTCGGAGAGGTGGACAGATAAAACAAAATAGCATCTGCCCCGAAATTCAGACAAGAAGACCCGCATAGGTTGTCTCCATTTCTTTTGGTGGAAACAGATTCTGGCACGTCCGGTTGGACCTTTTCCTCTTTCCACTCCATACTTCATGTGTCGTGTTTCACGAACAAATCGCGATCTGCTATGGTTGCCTGTGAATTCGAGGTACTAAGATTTGGTGTCTTGCTCCGTGCAGAAGAGAAGATGGCGTCAATAACTTCCAATTGCACCAACTGCAACAACAACTCCCGCTCCGTCCTATCTGGAGGAGTAACTTACGGGCCCCAAGCGGCCTCCATTTACGCAATGCCGGTGGAACAGGTGATGCAAGCCACCACTGGGTTGTTCTTCGGAACCATGCTCCCGCCAATGAGCTTCAACGCTCCGGCGCCGTCACAGGAAGCTCCAAAGAAGTTGGTCTTTGATCGGCTTACCACTACCACGGCCCCTCTCAACGGGTCTTCCAAGTCTAACGCCTCGGTCTTTAACAGACTAGGCCAAAGCTCAAGCGGGCCCATGAAGAAGCCTGCAATACCCGAAGGAGCTATCCCGAAGCGGATAGCCATTCCAGCTCCGGTAAACGAAGTCATCAGAGGGGCTTCTCATGCTAAGGGGTCGGTCTTCGCAAGACTGGCTGTTCCAACTCCCGTTGCGGGTGGAGTCGTCCAAACTACTTTCCTTGCTCGAAAGTCGGTCTCCGACAGATTAGACGTTCCCCTTTAACGGACACCAGTCTTTGACAGGCTGGCACCAACAACAGCCTCTCCTCAAAGCAGGGGGTATGATGGAGCCACCCTCGTAACTGAGCCAGTACTATCTGCAAGACGCGCTCGATATCGCCACTGGTACTGAGTGAAGAAAGCTGGGGGCAGTTCCTCTTCTGGACTTACCCCACCAGCCCCAATGGTGGAAATTGGTGCTGTTGTTCCAACTAGGAACAGTTTTGAGCTGCTCAGGAGGGTGCGCAAGAATTCTCCAATTGCCGTGCCAAAAAGGTCTCCTCCGCCTACTGAAAACATCACAAAGGCAAAGCTGGAGCAGCCCCCTCAGCAGCTGTCCTCCGAAATCCACAGGGTCTGGCGAAGGGTCCAAGACTCGGTGATTAACCAAGACAACTCCCGCTGACCGAAGAAAATGAAGGTTCGGCGAGAGAAGGACCACCCCGTCGTACCACAGAAGATATCGTCTATATGGGTGCCCGCTGCAACGGCCCCCTCAACTTCGACCGCCCATAAAAAGAGAAGGTCGGAGAGGATCCCCGTGTCTGCGACGAATCTCAAGGGCACTGAACCTAAATGCCCTAAGTCTGGGGGCATGGTAGTACACACCGTTTACATGGCTTCCGGAAAGGAGGAAAGCCGTACTTCTACGTGTCATCGACCACTTACGCGGTCTGTAACAAAAGCTCAGGAGCAACAACAGAAACTCCAGGAGATGATGAAAAAGATGGCCGCACTCACTGGGAGAGAGAAAGTCCGGAAGTATCGTCGGATCAACGCTAGGAGTAGGAAACCGATGCCGAATTCCTACGAAGAATGCTCGAGAAAAAGATAAAGAAGCCGCGGAACAAGCGGCTAACATAAAACAGATGGCGCTTCTGTTCCAGGAAATGGTGGGGATAATGATCCAACCGGACCCTCCAGTCGAAGACCCTCCAATAATCCTTGAAGATGATAGAGGGGAGACATCAAACCCTCTTCCGGTTCTATCAACAGCCAAGGAAGAGACCATCTCCAAATCCGCCCTTGACGACTATATATCTCAATAGATACGAGCTCATCAGGAGAGCGAAGCGGCCGGCTAAATCGTCAAGACTGGACGACCCTATCTGGGTTGGTACGATCAAATAAAGTATCCGCCAGGATATACGATCCCTAAATTCCACGTGTATAAGAGGACGGGTAATCTACACCAACACGTTACTCAATTCAGGGCTCTGTGCGGTAATATTGGGGGTGACGACAAACTGCTGCTTCGCCAGTTTGTTGGCAGCTTGTCGGAGACAGCGTTTGAATGGTACTCCGAGCTCCCGAATGACTCTGTCAAGACATTTGCAGAAATGGAGCTACTGTTTACTCAAAGATTCGCAAGCGCTAGAGAGTGCACCCCGATCATTGCACTAATTAACGCTAGAGTGAAACCGGGAGAAACCTGGGTTCAATACGCCATTCGGTGGCGGAACCTGTGGTCAAAGTGTGAACAACGCATAGAGGAAGCTCCTGCCGTGAGCATGTTCGTGGGGACCCTTGAACCTCAGGAAACCATTTCCTAATTCATGATGTTCTTCAAGCCAACCACTTTTCAGGCCTTGATCGACAAGCTGGCCCAAATGGACCAGATGGGCCATAAGCCGTTGATTGAGTGATTTAGCACGCTTGCGCTTTCTAAAAGATAGATCAAAAATATTTATAACCGCAATCAAGAATGGCGTCGCATGAAGCTAGCCGGTGAGTACGGGTCGGTCCACAGGGATTTTGTGAATCTCCTAGTCCCGCTTACGAGTTAATTCCGAAGGGTGTTCGGATTAATTATTAAATCTAAAAACCTAATTAACCTAGGGCAATTATCTAGATCTACTCTTGCTAGGGCTAGGTTTAGGGATGGTTTGGAAATGTAATTAAATCTCACCGCTTTCAATACCCGAATGAAGATCTGTGAGGAGTTATGGCAATTATCAATAAAGGGAATTAGATCCATTCGGGAAGGTGTTCCTTCCTCTAGGTTCTTGTCCTTCGTTTAGAGATCCTTACCCTAACCTCCATAGAAAACACGCGCAACCGGTCCTTTACACTACGGTGTCATCGTTACCTCGAGGGGTAGGATGCCGTAGGGCGCGGTGTGTGCGCGTATGCATGGAGTCCTATTGTAAATATTTGGTGGGTAAGAAAGGGATGAGAGATCTCATCTCTCAAAATCCTTCCTCAAAGCTAAACCCTAAACAAGTTCCTAAGGCAAGGAATTGAAATCTAATCTACCTAGGGCAAGGAATTGAAATCTACACTAGGGCAAGAAATTAAATTACTTACAGATGGCTCTCTCCAAACATCAACGCAGGGTTGTCAGATCTGAATTCATGAAGTGAAAAGAGACACCGATGCTCTCTAAAAGATTTCTAGATTTTATTCATTAAAGGGAGGCATAAAGAGTTACAATGATTAGAGTTCCTATTTATAAAGAATAGGAAACCCTAGGGTTACATTTGAACCGCATGTCTAAATTTACAAAAATTTCCTTAGGTTGACTTGGTCAGCGCCGCAAGAATTTTGGTAGAATTTTTATTCTCTTCAGACTCAACTCCGCCGCGGAACCGCGGCCCTAGGCCTGGTTTGGCCGCGGTTCCGCAGTCAAACAAGGGAGTTGACTGCTGGTCTTTCTTGTGTTGGCTTCTGGTGACTTTGTCTTCCTGTTTCTATATGTCTTTTTCCCTTTGGGCTTCTAGGTTGGTTCCAGATCTCCATTGAATAATGTAGTGGATTTTAACTGTTTCTTCGAGACGAAAATTTGGACCTTGCGTTGCCTTGTAGTTTGTGAACTGATCTTTATGTAGGCTTGATCAAGATCCTTCTATTTGTTGGTTGCAGTTCCACTTTTGCATCGTCTTTTCTCTTTTTCACTGTTTTCTGTTCAATAACCTGTAACCTGTAACATGTAGCAGATATGCGTCAAAAGTACCTATTTATTTATAAAAAGAATAAGAATGGGGAATATAATAATGCAATATTATGGTGTGAACAAATACCCCCAAACTTATCTTTTGCTCGTCCTCGAGCAAACTTATTTTTATTCACTAAAATTCTAACCGCACTTTCGCAGGGAAACGCGATTGCACTGAGCACGTGCAACAAGCCGTTAAACCTCTAGGTGTCCCTAGTAGGAGGAGTGTTGTCTCCTGAGGGTTTTCAGCGGATACTACCCACAAAATCCTATCAATTCGGCTTTTCGCCTTTTGTTCTCCAATTAGGTTATCTAACAAGGAATTCTATTATCGTCGACAAGAAAATTATCTACCCATATTCTTCACACTTTCTCATTATTTAACTTAAGATTATATATGTTCTATAGACTTACTTAGCTTTCGGCATTTCTTAAGTCTTCCTTCTAGGGTTCCATCTCCACTTAGGAATTTCTATCAACTCTATTAAAGATATAAGTTCTATTTTTCATTCCTCTCTCTTATCTAAATTCCAATCACATATCCCTACGTATGTGTATAGATCACCCATACACTTGGAAATTCAAATCAAGCAATCATACTCTCGTCCATTGTCCAAAGCACTTATTAATTAATGAATTTTTAAATGAAATTTGCTTACACATCTTTCATGCGACCGTTAATACTTCTTGAGGTACCAACAACCGATTACAAGATGCGTTAGTACTTTAAAGCATACTTCCTAGTTTTGCAACACCCAAGGCTTTAGCAGTGACTCCCAAACCAGTTGGTCTAAGGCACTAGGTGATGAAGCACCCTCGCTAAATATTTTTCTATTTTTACAGCCTTAAGTAATCACAAGAACCGGTGTCCATTTTTTTATTCTTTATTCACACTGATATATATATTTTTATTTTCATTGCACTAAGGACTTTAGACAAGAGCATTTCAAAGTCTCCTCTACTATTCCAAGTTTCAAGGTGCGTGATTGTGCAAGTTGTAGGGTATACATTTTCAGAATCTAGACTTAAGTTAGGAACTATTTTTCAAACTTATACTCAAATAAAAGCTTCAATATCTTTCCTTCGTTTCGACTTAGCCCAAGAAGTGAACCCAAAATTTGCCTATTTCTAAATAAACTATAAGGCATATACTTTCTACCGTTAAACTTTTAAAGAAGGTTATCTTTAGGGTTTTTAATTCACTAACTCTAAGATCTAGTTGTTCCTAGCCAGTTAACCTATTTGTCAAACTTAAGTCAAATATGGCCAAAATTAAATACAATTATTTTTATAATTTTTGAAATTTTTCAAATTTTTATGGGTTTTCAAATAAATATGCACATACAAAAATATGTACAAATGAATGCGAAGGAAGAAGACGTACCGAGCATACCCCCAAACTTGAACTTGACAGTGTCCTCACTGTCATACTAAACCAAGAGAGTTAAAATACTGGCACTCCCCTGTTTATTTATTTATAAAAAAAAATTTTGTTTTTATTTTTTTGAATTTTTTTTATTTTTTTATAGAAAAAAGAAAACAAAAAGATATATACATATATACAACAAGCATCCCCCCCAAAGTTAAGCTTGGTCTTACACAAGCCAAAGGTTAGCACCAACCATTCAAAAATTTTATCGTGATAATGGCTAAGTTGGTGAAATAATGGGGTATAGAAAAAAGAAATGAGAAACACGCGAGACCGTGTGGAAAGAAGAATGGTAGAATATGGTCTCGGTGGAGGAGCAGAATGGCGGAAAGGAGAAAGAAGGGTCGCGCGATCTTGAGGGTATAAATCGAGTGAATAAATTAGCGCAATTTGTGATGACCGATGTGTTAAAAGCGATTGCGCTAACCTATCAACCCGTCGAGAAATGGGATCAAATCCCTCAAGATTCGCAAAAAAACATGGGTACACCGAACTTGGTATTGGAGATGAAAGCGTAACGGTCTCTTGTACGATCGGAACAATGGGAAAGACGAAAGGAAGTGAACTAGGGATAGTATCATTCTCACCGTAGTAAACTGTCTCGAACTTGAAAGATTCCATTAATGGTTCGAAACTACTGTAAGCACCCGAGTCTGATGGTTCAACTAACTCATCTGAAAATGTAAAGGACTCAAACTCGGGCGGTGAGTCATCAACATCGTCCGAAAAAGTGAAACACTCGTAAGTGTTATCGGCTGTGAGAACTGTGTCAGATTCAAAGGAAAAATTTTCAAGTTCACAGTCTTCAAGCGTGATATTAGGCGTGGTCGGAACGATGGAAAGGAGGGAGGGTGATACAGGTAAAGGTTCAAGAGGATGAATTGGAAAATCATACACATCAAACAAAAATGATTCACCCTGAATATTATCCTCAAAACTCTCCTCAATACTTTCCTTATAATTCTCCTCAAAATTCAACTCCTCCATGCCATTATCATCAACATCAAGACGCATATGAAGTTCGGGAGAAACATTTAATAACTCGGGATGATGATTTGAACATAAAATTTCAATTAAATCGACAAGTTCATCATCCGAAATATTCCCGGCGTCTATATCCTCAATCAAGTGAAAATCAATTTTTTTTGACAACTCATCACAAGCATGGATATTTATCGATTTAGGTTCTAGATGGGAGGTGTAAAGATCGAAAGGATTAGGTGCGGTTTCACTCGAAAGGGGTTCCTCACAATTTGGCAAATCAAATACTACAAAATCACACAACCCGTTTTTATTTTGAACTTGTGAATCATTTAGGACATTCGATGGAAAACTGGAGTTGTGGGCTTCAATTGGGTAAGGGTAGGTTTGTTTGGAAATCCTCTCAAATTCTCACTCTGTCTAACCGCTTCCTTATACATTGAAAAATTTGAAGCTAGCGGGAAACTAGCTACCGGTTCACTAGGTTGCATAAGGGCGGTAATGGATGCTTCCACATTCCTAACCATTTTGTTTGTTGCTGCGATATACGCCTCCAACGACTCTTCCAAACTAGACTTGGGTGGTAAAGGGGTTTCGGTAAAAGAGTCAAAATCGTGTGGATATGCAAAGCTCCCAACAGGCTGTGTAGAAGCAGTATCTAGTGAAGGTGGAAAGGTCGGGTAGGACTGGTAGGAAGTGAGTGATTGAACAGGGGTAGGGTCAACATGTGGATAAAAAGGTGAATAATCGTGCGGGTCCCTAGAACTAGATGAGTGGAGAGGGGTGAAAGATCGACTGCGAGATTGAGCAATATGCTCAGCAATGGACATTGGCTTAGGACTGATAGAAGGACTTGAAAAAGTGGTGTCAACATATGGAGGTGGTAAAAATTGACTTGGTTGACACAAAGTGGGTTGAAAAGTCAAACTGTTTCTCCTAGACGCCTCTATTTGATCTTTTAAAGATATTTTAGGCAAGGAAGGATCGTTTTAAATTGACCGAACAAGTTGACGTACGACGCAAAATTAGGTTCGGGATACCAAAGTTCGGCAAGTGATTTATTATGTGGGGTACCCATGTTAGAAGAAAGGGTGAAAGAAAGAAAGATGGTTGGTGCAAAGATTTATTTGCGGCAAAAGTTTGAAAGTTTCTATAAAAGATTTGTCCTTTTTCTTTTTCTTTATTTGAAAATTGTTGCAAAAAGATTTTTAATTAAAGATATGCAACCGAAAAATATTACTTGCAATCAGTTATTATTTTAAGCATATCACAAAGAATCTTTATTTGGAAAAAATTGTTGCAAAAAGATATTCGAGAAAAGATATGCAACAAAAAAGATTACTTGCAATCACTTTCTATTTTAAACGAGGCGCACAAATCCTGCACAAGATTGTTATTTGGAAGGGGAAATATTTTTATAGCGCACAGAATCCTGCAGGAATTTTCAAAAAAGATATTTCAAAAATTACAGAGGAGGAACCAGAGAAGCTTACAGGGGAAATTTCCTGCGCTGAAGACACTGGGTAACCGCGGAATCGGGGTCGTAGGCGGTTTGGTGCGGCGGAAGCGCGGCGGCGGAAGCGGCGCAGATCCCGAGATTTCACTAGAGTGCCGCGAGAGGGCGGCAGAAGGCGGTTTTTGCCGCGGAATCGCGGTCTAGTGGGCGGCTCACGTCTCGAGAATTTTTCTGTTGTTTCGTTGTTGAATTCCTCTGCTGTTCAGATTGTTTGTTTTCTGTATTGTTCTCTGTAGATTTCCTGATCCGAGTTTGTATATAGATCCTGCAAGATTCAAACAACAAAGTACCCTTTCCAAAAAATAACAATTGATATATTTTTATGATTTTTGGATTTTTTAGATTTTTATGATTTTTTTAATTTTATTAAGATTAACCCGAAATTGCAAAAAGGAAAGTTCTACGCCTTCCCCGGCAACGGCGCCATTTGATTCGTATGTCAAAAACTATTTCTAAACCGTAATCAAGAACGGCGTCGCATGAAGCTAACCGGTGAGTACGGGTCGGTCCACAGGGATGTTGTGAATCTCCTAGTCGCGCTAACGAGTTAATTCCGAAAGGTGTTCGGATTGGTTATTAAATCTAAAAACCTAAATTATTCTATCTACGATTATCTAGATTTATTCTTGCTAGGGTTAGGTTTAGGGATGGTTTGGAAATGCAATTAAATCTCAACGCTTTCTATACCCGAATGAAGATCTATGAGGAGTTATGGTAATTATCAATAAAGGGGATTAGATCCATTCGGGAAGGTGTTCCTTCTTCTATTTGTTGGTTGCAGTTCCACTTTTGCATCATCTTTTCTCTTTTTCACTGTTTTCTGTTCAAGAACCTGTAACCTGTAACATGTAGCAGACATGCGTCAAAAGTACCTATTTATTTATAAAAAGAATAAGAATGGGGAATATAATAATGCAATATTATGGTGTGAACAGCCGTCTTCTTCAAAAACAGATTTTCGGAATGAAAAGGAGAAAGGGAAAGCGACCTTCGTCGCCAACACTCAGCAACAACCGAGTGGCCCGGAACCGATTGCTCACCAAAACGATAAGCAGTGATCACTCGGAGAAAATATGAGACGCCCTTACTCGTTCCATCGGGATAAGACGAAGAGATTATTCGAGTTAGCATTGCGCAGTAAGCTCATCACTCTGCCAGAGCCGAGACGCCCAACGCAATCAGGCGACGCTAACAGCCCCAATTACTATCCTTACCACCAAATATTGGGTCACCCAATCGAAGATTGTTACATCTTCAAAAGTTGGATCAAAGACCAGTACCAACAGGGCAAGTTCGCGCTGTCCGAAAACTGGAGGGTGAACCCGACATAACCGCACGCTCCTAAAAAGATGGACACGTCGGTGGAATCATGCTCACTTATAGAGGAAGCCCCATGGGAAGTGGCCCTTTCAGCTAAGACTAAAAGAATGCTGAAAGACCTTCAAGCATGTCCGGCGATTAGGTGGAAGTGCCCACTGGAGCCAGAGATTATTGAAGGGATGTTGAAGCCGCGCCCAACGCTGAAAGCTGGTGATGGTGGATAGAACCTTCGGGCCAAGCCTCCGAAGTCTTTAAAGAAGGAGAAGAAGGCCAAGAAGCCCGTCCAACCCGACGGCAACCATACAGATTTGTAGAAATACATCAATGCACTGGAAGAATATAACCAGAAGGCACGGGCCCCAATTACATTAGACGAATTCTTCAAGCATGTTCTTGAGAATGAAGACGATAACACTGATGAAGGAGACGATTCTTCAGAAGAGCCCGAGGATTATGTGGCAAGCTGTCACATGATCTCCCACTCATAAATAAAGGGTAAAGAAGCTCCTGATGCAGAGAAACTGGGGGCACATCCAGAACCGGAACTCTTGGAACCGTCAGACGAGATGATTGACATGTTGCTGAATGAAGCCCATCAGAAGAGCAAAGCTGATCGAGAGCGCGAAATGTCCATATTCGAAAAATCCAAACTTCGGCGACAGGATGAAAAGGTTGAAGCACTCTAACCAGATCGAAACACGCCCGCTGCAGACAGAAGCAGGCTTAAGACGAGGAAACGGTTCGCTAAACCCCTTTCGATGGGAATGAAGCTACCACCTTTTAAAAGAAATACTCCTGGCAGCATACATCTTGACGAAGCGGATGGGCATCCAAACTACTGCTTGTACCATCGGAGGATCACGCACCCTATCGAAGAATGCAACGCCTTTAAAAACTGGTGGCAGGGATATGTTGCCCAACGACAACACGTCAAGCGATTGAAGCGCAAGGCTCGTCGGGAGTAGAGAAGCCGACAAATGAGCACAAAAGAGCTACCGGCAACTGTCATGTGGTTGATTCCAGGGGATCACAAGTTTTCACCTTCGGAAGCGATTCTGACGAGGAAATAGCCCCCGACCCTCTCTTCAAAGAATCCACTTCAGGAAAAGAGGAAGTGGTGAAGAACTGTGAGAATATTCAGCTGCACAACCGTACGTTGCCCGAAAAGAATCTTGGACCTACAAACAAGAGATCGAACAAAAAAGATAAGGGGGAGGAGAAAATCCATGAGGAGATTACCCTCGATGATGGGGTTGTCAAAGAGCTCGCAATCAAGGACCCGCCTAAGAAAAGCAATGTGGATTACAATATCCTAGTGCATTTGAGGAAGATACCCTCACAACTAAGCATACTGGATGCCCTATTTCTGTCTAAAGAAGCCCGAGATTTCTTGGTCAAGGCGTTACAAGAGCCCGATCAGTTCCAGGAATTCATCACAGAGAAGAAAATGCAAGATGAGCCAGCAGAAGTCCAAACGGCTAACATTACATTTAACGACGAGGATCTTCTCCTTGGTACGTGCGACCACAACCGTCCTTTATATGTCACTAAATACTGCCATGACATCAAAATAGGGAAAATACTTGTTAACAACGGGTCCTCTGTCAACCTTCTCAACGTGCGGGTGCTAAAAGAAATCTGCATGAGCATTCAGCATTTAGCCCGAGATAAAATCACTATCTCTGGATTCGACTCCCAGACATCATGGAGGCTCGGGTCCGTGATACTGACATTGCACTTTGGGCTTCTCGTCACAGACATCAAATTTCATGTCATCGACGGTAGGACTTGCTACAATGCTCTACTTGGTCGGCCTTGGTTACACGAATATAACGTCATCCCTTCTACACAACACCAGTGTATAAAGTATTTTAAATACGGCCTCGAGTACACCGATACGGGAGAGCTAAACCCATTCTCTGTGAACGAAGTCCGAAAATATGAAGACGCCAAGTACTTCTTGCCAGACTTCGAAGATTTGGAGAAGTGTCATAAGCTGGAGTTTAAACAGAAGCCCGTCACTCCCATTCCTATCTTTGGAAGAGATACCGAAGAGGATGAAGAAATAGTCTACTCGGGACAGCCTCAGAAGCGGAATGATAAACCCGGACCATCCGCTCCAATTTTGATCTTTGGCAGCGACTCCAAAGATAAAATCAACGTCGTATTCTCCGTCCGCCCGTCGAGGCAAACCTTCATTGGAGTAGACCGGAGTTTGCAAATCGCTATGGTTCCGTGGTGGCACTACAGAGAGCTTGATGCGCTGGAGACATATAGTATGCAAGAGTTGCAGACATTCTACGTCCTTCCTTGGCGAAGAGGTGAAAAGGCGATCCTATTCTATCGATCCACGGAGACTAAAGTCGAAAGAGATGTCTGGCATGGTGCCGATCCTGCGCTCGATAGGCTCTAACCCATTCGTCTGCCCACGTATTACATCGAGGGATTGAAAAGGTTATTAAGATGCCAAGGCATACCATTCAAACAAACTCCTCGACAAGCTCAGTTCTACAACAGGATTTGGAACGTCCCCGGAACGCAGCGAAAATTGCCCAACGGAAAAATGGAAACGATCGGGCTTGGATATGTCCAGTCTAAGAAACAGCAGCAATTTCATGACTGCCATGTCATAAAGGACCTTGATGAAGAAGAGGATGCTCTTTTAAAAGACGCTGACGTTGAACCAGAACGAGGTCTTGCCATAAAAGTACCGAGTCCATCATTTGAAGAACAGATGGACAAGCTAATAAGGGAAGCAAGTCAAAATGTTCGGAATGACTACAGCCGCGAAATGGCCATTTACGAGAAAGCCAAGACGCAACGCCTCCTTTAGCAGGCTACGGAGGACGATGATGCCCTTCACCATCAGCCCGCCATGCATTCCCAAGACAAGAAAAAGGCCCGACGCAGAGGCAAAAAAAGTCAAAGAACGGAAAAAATGTTCGACAGCGGCAAAACGGATCTAAAAGGACACGTGATCAAGAAAAGGTCAGCCGGAATCCATCTCTTATGAAAAAGATGGATCGGGAATATTCCTTCCCTCAAGACATGATAAGGAGAATCTTCGATCTTGTCATGAAACACTAGATGATGACACACCCGGAGTCTCGGCACCCCGATCAACCAAACGAGGTTCATCGTCCGGATTATTGATCCTATCACCGAATGATAGGATATCCTCTTGAAGACTGCTTCGCCTTCAAAAACTGGGTCGAAAACTAATATTAACTCGGCAGGTTCGCTCCATCCAACAGTTGAAGGGTAGTCCCACCACAAAAGCATGTGCCAAAAACAACGTATATGGCAAGAGTAGAACCGGATCAACATCGGTCTTGGAAACGATCTCGTACTTGTCACGTGATAACGCTGTCAGAAGAAGGAATGCACGAGAATATGGATGACCACTCCTGGTGCTTCAAAAACGAGGGTGAGGATGAGTTGATCTCAGAATTTCCACCGGCGCCAAAAGAATTGGAAGATGGGATACACACCATGGTGGACAACCTGAAAAGAATCGACTTAGGGATGACAAGCGATCCACGGCCAACGTTCATCAGTGAGCTGCTGTCTAAAGAGCAGATGGCTATGCTAAAAGATGTGCTCATGCAGTATAAAGACTGCTTCGTATAGAACTATTCCGAGCTGCCGGGGCTAGATTCGGAAATAGCTGTGCATAAATTGGCGATATCTTCGGACGTCAAGCCAGTTAAACAAGCACCAAGAAGAATGCGGCTCGAACTTGAAATGAGCATCAACGCCGAAGTTAAGAAGCTAATCAACTCCAGCTTCATCCAATAAGTTCAATACCCGACTGGATCGCCAACATTGTCCCAGTGATGAAGAAAAATGGGACGGTGCGCATCTGCGTGGACTTTCGGGACCTCAACAAAGCCTGTCCAAAGGATGATTTTCCCGTACCAGTTACCGAGCCAATGATAGACAACACATCCACTCACGAAGTCTTCTCCTTCACGGACGGCTTGTCAGGGTACAATCAAATAAAGATGCATCCCGAAGACCAGAAGCATACCTCTTTCCGGACTCCTCTGGGCATATTCTGCTACAAAGTGATGCCTTTCGGTCTGAAGAACGCCGGCGCTACCTATCAGAGGGCCATGACGAAGATTTTCGATGACCTCATACATGAAGTCGTCGAATGCTATATTGACGATCTCGTGGTGAAAAGCAAATCGTACGAGGAGCATTGGGAGCATCTGAAGATAGTGTTTCAGCGCCTTCGGAAATACAACCTGAAGATGAACCTCTGAAATACGCGTTCGGAGTTTCTTCAGGTAAATTCCTAGGATTCATCGTACGACTTCGAGGTATCGAAATAGACCCGTCAAAAATCAAGGCGATTATGGAAATGCCTCCGCCAAGAACTCTCAAGAAACTGCAATCTCTCTAAGGAAAGCTCGCATATATCCGACGATTCATAGCCAATCTCTCCGGCAAGTGCCGCCCCTACAGCCATTTAATGAAGAAGGGGACCCCGTTCGTCTGGGATCACAAATGCCAAAGCGCACTCAACGAAATCAAGCAATACCTGCAGAATCCATCGGTACTGACCGCTCCAGTCAAAGGAAATCCCCTCATCCTGTACACAATAGCCCTTGAAAGTTCTTTAGGCGCGTTATGGGCACAAGAGAACGACCAAGGGAAAGAGAGAGCCCTCTACTATGTGAGTCGAGTTCTTCTGGGGCAGAAAACAACTACTCCCCATCGAAAAACATTGCCTGGCATTAATCTTCGCGATAACGAAGCTTCGGCATTACGCTTTGGCGCATGAGGTCCATCTCATATCAAAAGTGGATCCTCTCAAATATTTGATGTCGAGAGCCATACTAACGTGACGGCTTGCTATATGGGTTCTACTCTTAATGGAATTCTCGATAACATACCGACCTCTCAAGGCAGTGAAAGGCCAGGCTAACGCCGACTTTCTCGCTGAGCATCCGATACCTGCCGATTCATCCTTAAATTGTGAATTGCCGGACGAGCATGCATTTGACACGATCGACAGGGAGAGAGGAGGGAGCGATACCCGATGGGAACTCTATTTCGATGGGGCATCTTCCTTGAAGAAGAGAATGCACAACACCCCTATAATTAAATCTGGGGTAGGCCTTATCTTTGTTACTCCGCAAAGAGGGATAATGTGCTTTGACTTTTCCTTAACAGAGTCGAGGAAAAATAATGAAGCGGAATATGTGGCCTTGATAGCAGGTCTTGAGATCGCTGTCGACATGGAAATCGAAAACCTCCTCATATACGGAGACTCCCAGCTGGTCGTTAGTCAAGTAAACGGCGACTATCAAACGTGCAAACCAGAGTTGGTAAAGTACAGCGAGAGAGTGCAACAATTGCTGACTCAAATCCCTTCCTATGTTCTAGAAAGCATACCGCGTACAGAAAATAGCAAGGCGGCTGTATCAGCCAAACTCACTAAAGAACTGGCCGACGAAAACCTCGATGATGTGAGGATCGTTATACAAAGCCATCGGGTTCTTGCGCCAGCAGAAATGTCCACGGAGTCGTCTGAAGAAATGGAAGCGACCAAGAAAACGACTTTACAAATAGAGGACCAAGAAAAGTCTAAGGATTGGAGAGAAGTCTTTTTAGACTACTTCAAATCCCATCGAACGCCGGAAGATGCATCCTCAAGACATCATCTCATGAGACGAGCTCTGTCTTTCACCTTCGTCAATGATACTCTGTATAAGAGATCGCTCGACACTCTGTGGCTAAGATGCTTGGGATAAGAAGAAGCAAGGAGAGTCGTCCAAGAAACTCACGACGGACTCTGCGGTTCTCATCAAGCTGGGCCAAAAATAAAGCTGAAGATCAAAAGGATGGGCTGTTATTGGCCCACGATGATCCAGGACAACCTCGAATACGCAAAGCAGTGCCACTCATGTCAAATTCACGGAGACTTCATCCATCAGCATCCAAACCCGCTACACCCAACAGTGGCTAGCTGGTCGTTCGAAATGTGGGGAACTGATATAATCGGGCACATCAAGACAGCATCGTCCAGGGGACATCGGTTCATATTGGCAACAACCAATTACTTCTCTAAGTGGGCAGAGGCAGTACCACTAAGAAAAGTGAAGACGAAGAACATCCTCCATTTCTTCAAGACACACGTTATCTATCGGTTCGGCACTCCGCGGCAGATTATCTCCGATAACGGGCCGGCCTACAGAAGTCACAGAATCAGTCGCTTTGCACAATAGCATAGTATAGACTGGAGATACTCTTCGGTCTATAATCCCCGAGCTAACGGTCTATCTGGGGCTTTCAACAAGACCTTAACAAAGATCATAAAGAAGACGGTGTCCAAGAATAAAAAGGATTGGCACGAGAGACTGCATGAAGCTCTTTGGGCGTATCGGACCATGTTCTAAATGGCCATAAACACAACGCAATATGCATTGGTATTCGGCACTGAAGCAGTACCCCCCTTGGAGATAGAGCTACCATTTCTATGAGTGGCGGTTCATTACAAGCTAACAGACGAAGAGAATGCTCATCTTCGGCTTGAGGAGCTCGACGCCTTCGATGAAACTCGTCTCATAGCACAGCAAAACTTGGAGGCTTACAAAGCAAAAATAACGCGCTCATACGAGAGATTGACTAGGCCGAGAACATTCCGCCAAGGCGAACTCGTGCTAGTTGTCAAAAGACCTATGATCCCCAATCGTGCCAAACGGGGGAAATTCGAGCCGAACTATGAGGGCATGTACATTATAGACAAAGTCTACCAAGGTGGGCTTACTTGCTCATGGATATGCATGGCGAAATACTTTTCCGGCCAATAAACGGCCGGTTCCTTAAGAAATACTACGCTTGACGAGTCACGACCTAGGTTAACGATAGATGACGATGCTTATGTCCGCTCGCTATCTTCCCAAGCCCAAACTCTATAAGTAGTATCCAGCGAAAACTTGCCTCAAAATCGCTGCGGACCGAAACGTCCCTAAACTAACAATGGACCGCAATGTCCTGAAACTAACTGCGGACCGAAATGTCTTTAAACTACTACAAACCGCGACATCCTATGGCTGACCCAAAAAAAATGGTACGTCCATGAGCAAGATGGGCACGGATGAAAACCCGAAAGGGCTCCATGAGTAAAGACAACAAGGCTACCGGCGATGTCTGTGAAAACCCGAAAGGGCGTAGACTCGTGTTAAAAAAAACGGTATGTCCATAAGCAAGATGGGCACGGATGAAAACCCGAAAGAGCTCCATGAGTAAAAACAGCAGGGCTACCGACGAGTCTATGAAAACCCGAAAGGGCGCAGACTCATAAAATATTCATGGACATTGGCAAGGTCCTCTCGACCTTGTAAGGAGAAAATATCTGCGTGAGATCCTTACGACTCACAAGGGAGAAACACACTTAAGGATCCCCACGATTCCTGAGGAGAAATTACACTTACGAGATTCTCACGACTCGTAAGGAGAACCCTCTTAAGAGACCCTCACGGCTCATAAGATTCGAAAGCCTTAAGCAACAGAGATCTGAACCTGTTCTTAAGCCACCACATTTCCCAGAATGTCCTACAAACGGTTCAATGTTGACCCTTGTATACAATCCACGGGCACAAATAAACGTTTCCCTCACCCGGTTCCACCAATGGTGCGAAATTTCCTCATGTGGTGAATGACACTTGTAAGTCCTCTCGACTTATAAGGAGAAAACACTCTTGTAAGATCCTTACGACTTATAAGAAAACACACACTTAAGAATCCTCACGATTCTTAAGGAGAAAACGCACCTACGAGATCCTCAAGACTTGTAGGGAGAAACACCTTTATGAGACCCTTACGGCTCATGAAGTCAAAAGCCTTAGTCGACAGGATTCCAACCCTGTTTGCTAAGCCATCTTTGTTTAAATCAACAAAGGTAAATGATGATTCGCTCCTGACAATATCCCAGTTGTAGCGATGTTTATGCCTAAATCAGTATCAAATTCCAAGTTCTTTCACGGCAAATGATGCTTCGCTCCTGGCAATATTCCGGTCGCAGTGATACTGATGCTAAGATTGGTATCAGACCTTGAGTTCCATACTCACAAAAAAAATGCATATGAAATAGCCGAAATGTTTGGGCAACACGCAATAAAAATCAGCGAGTAAAATATATGCATACAAAAATAGCCGAAATGTTTGGGCAACTCGCAATAAAAAACAGCGTGTAAAGAAAAAGAAAAATAGCCGAAATGATTGGGCATCGCAAAAAATAGCCGAAATGATTGGGCAATTGCGACTTTCGGTCAAAGGGCATAAACGAAAAGGGAATAAAAAAGATGATGAAATAATGAAACTTTTACCTTGCAGGTAAGTCCATACTGACCCATGTATACAATCCATAGGCATAAACGAAAAGGGAACCACATGTCATAATAAACTCTGTCAAAGGGAAAGTCAGATCTCGACAGCAACATCTGCATCCCAGAAGACCAAAAATGGCGTTCCTCCTCATACCAGCAGGGCACGGACGCGACACAACGAATCGGAGCCATGGCAAAATCCCTAGTTCCAAATCTCAACGGCAACATCTATAGCCTAAAGACCAACAACGGTGTTCCTCCTCATGCCAGCAGGGCGTGGACGCGACACAACGAAACGGAGCCATGGAAAAATCCCTAGTTCCAAATCTCAACGGCAACATCTACAGCCAAAAGACCAACAACGACGTTCCTCCTCATGCCAGCAGGGCATGGACGCGACACAACGAAACAGAGCCATGGCAAAGTCCCTGTTCCCCTCCGAACGGCGGCCAAGACATGGACGTCTTACCTGAGATTCGGGGCAGATGCTAATTGGTGCTATTCGTCTACCTCTCCGAAGATGCCAAGTTGATTTATGGTACCATGTATCGAAGGTTTAAGCGGATGCGTCCGATGTAGTAGACTTCATCAGATTCCCCCTCGCTTGAGAGGTTTTTGATTGTGGGGACGCTCTTCCTTGCAGGCGCAAGCCCCTGCAGTTAATTATGCTACCGCATTACGGTAACAACTTTCTCCTTCTCCAGATGATCACTTCGTGTCGTGTGTGTTTGTTTTGTGTTTGGTTGCCCGTGGATTGTATACGGAGACTGAGTTATGTCGTCGCCCGTAGGGCGTGGACTAGTCCAAATCCGTATTATCTTAGATTTGGGTTTGGGGGTTTGGTTTTAAGGATACGTTAGCCTCATTTGAGACTAAGATCGACTTAAACGTTTGTTAAGGATACGTTAGTCTAGTTTTAGACTAAGATCGACTTAACGGGATCGTTTAGATCCGACAAGAGAGCAATTAAAGGGGCCCTGTTGTTTAGTTTAGTGACATTGCGGTCGATAGGTAGTTTAAGGACATTGCGGTCCAATGTTAGTTTTAAGACGTTGCGGTCAATGTTAAGGACATCATAGTCCGAGGATTTAAGGACTCCACAGTTCGGTGTTAGTTTTAAGACATCCCGGTCAAGGTTAAGGACAACATAGTCCGTTGTTAGTTTTAAGACATTCCGGTAAAGGTTAAGGACATCATAGTCCGTGGATTTAAGGACTCCACAGTCCGATGTTAGTTTTAAGACATCACAGTTAAGGTTCAGGACCTCACAGTCCATGGATTTAAGGACTCCACAGTCCGATGTTAGTTTTAAAACATCACGGTCAAGGTTAAGACCTCATAGTCCGTGAGTTTAAGGACCCCACAGTCCGTGTCAATGTGTGGTCATCGGGACCCGTCACCTCTTTGAAGACGTTGAGGAATTACAACGCCAAGTATCAAAGGAGTGAAGAGATGTACCCTTGAACCAAGGTAGATTAAATAGTCTTTGGCCCAATTTGGAACCAAGACCAATTAATAATATTATGAGCCCATTAGCCCAGTTAAGTTTGAATTGAGGACTTATGGCCAGCTTGGGCTAAGTCCAATCATGTTTGGAGTATTGGTCTTCAGTTGGTTCATTGAAGGAGAGGCTTTGCCTCTAGAAACTTAGCCAATTGGGCTAAAACTAGTGTTAAACGCTAAAGACCAACAATGTTGAACACTGAGATCAAGATTAGCAAGCTAGTGTTTAACACTAAAAGATAGTCAGTGTTAAACACTAGCAACAAGGCTTTCAAATTAGTGTTAAACACCAAAGCAAATCAGTGTTAAACACTGGCAATAGAGATTTCAAATTAGTGTTTAACACTAAGGTAAATCAGTATTAATCACTGGGACCAGAGATTTTAAATTAGTGTTAAACACTAAATAAAATTCAGTGTTAAACACTGCAAATAAAGTTTTTTTTAAAAATTAGTGTTTGAACACTAGAGCAACTCAGTGTTAACACTGGATACAGAGATTTTAATTTAGTGTTAAACACTAAGGCAAGAGGGGTCACGTGGTAGCACGTGAGAGCGCCCTGCTACCCTTATTTTGTTCTGCCGAAAGTATTGAATAGTTTGAAGTATCACGTGCTGTCACGTGATGGGAATTTGGGTGTTTGTCTGTTAGAGCTTCAGCTAAGGGGTCAAGTGGTAGCACGTGAGAGCGCCCTAGAGCTCTTTTCTGTTTCTTTTGCCTTTTTCTCTGTGTGCTCCAGGGGTCACGTGGGGCATGTAAGTCCATGCTACCTCTCCCGGTACTTTCGGGCATGCGGAATTTGGTAAAAAATGATTTTCTTAGAGGTGGTAACATGGACTTAAAACCCGGATCTTTGTTAAACATCTAACTAACAACCTAACTTCGAGTTGCTAACTACTCGGTTAGGGGGTTATACCTTTCTTTTTCTCGAACTCCTTCGTCTTCAAGCTTCGATGGTCGTCCGAATCGGTTTCTTCCCGTCGTCTCCTTGCGCCGAAGATAGATCCACCTGAAAGCTTCAACCTTTGGCTCCTTCTTCGAACTTTGAAGAAACTAGTTCACTCGGTTTGCCAAACCTTGTGAACTAGAGTGAGTAGAGAAGATTTTGTATGGGATTTTATCTATGGTTCTTGGTTCTCAACTCATGAGACAAGTGAACCATAGAATCAAGAGAGGGAGAGTAAGAGGAGGAAGATGAGAGCTCAAGAACAAGAGAGAGAATGAGCATGAAAGAAAATGAGAGAAGACTTTTCTCATTTGGCTCTCATAATCCAAAACCATCATCACAAAAATAATAATCAAGTATTGTGTAAAATGGTTCAAGTCAAAATGGCTAAATCATTTCATGCACTCATTTCTCACAAAAGAAAACAAGCAAGTAAAAAGTCTTTGCCATGAAATGATAGCCATTGTCTTCATGATGGTCAACTAGTCCAACCTAGTTAACCGGTCAACAAAGTCAACAAGTCAACAAAGTCAACCCCTCAACAACCATGTCACCACAATACTTAATTAATATTATTGTTAATCACATATCATATTTTCATTAGGGTTGAGCAAAAAGTCAATAGTCAACTGTCAACGGTCAACAACCCTAATGGGAATCCTCTGCCTCTGTCTCTCCGTCAACTGTACATACACACCCGCATCCGCGCTCCGAGGAACACGAATGCAAACTGGATAAATTCAATCCCAAAAGGTACACTAGGATCTGGCTTAAACCAAAGCCCGCTAGTGTAAACTGTCCGGATACTGTACGTGCACAAGTGCATGGATGTGACCGAACCCTGTCGCAAAACCATGCGACCTGTCGCAAAACCATGCGACCTTTACTCTTTTGCCTAAAGGCGAATAGCTTTCTGTGTGGGACTCTAAAGACTCGACACTACGCTGGCAGTGGGTTTAACCACAGACCGCAAGCGGCTCTAGCTATGCGTAACGGTCCCCAGGTAGATGCCGACAAGAAGACTGACGAGGCGAAACCCATCTGAACTCCTACTGAGCCTGAATGTGACATTCTCCGTACAGTCCGGTCTGTTCATCTGATACATCGCATGGCGGGCCTAGGGGGCGGTAAACGTCAGTCCCCCAATAGCAGTACAAGTCGTGTCGGAGTGAAGCCCAAAACACTCTGAGATAACACTGGAAGCCTACCAGTATATCTCGTTTGCCCTGGCCAGGGATTACTCGTGTAATGGCTCTCCTAGACACAGCGCGATGTCAACCCCCAATACCGGGAGAGACGAATCCTGTCTAACTTTCACTGCCTCCAAGTGCTTCGGGACTGCACCCAACTACCACCTGTTTGCACGACTCCTTTGAGCCATGGTAGGGTAGTAATCAAAGTACAGTGGGAACACACTCGAGGCGAAGTGACAGTGTCAAGTCAGCGGACTAAGCTGTACTCATGTCACCTGGGAACTGATAACTGACGATAGGCATAATACCAACTAGTCAGTTCCCGACGAGTCCTGTCCAGTGTGCTCGTAACCCAACGAGCACCTGCATACTATCTCAAGTACGACGTACCGACGGCTGTGGGATAGACCGTCTCCCACAATGGGATGAGAAGCGCATGCGCTAGTCTACTCCGGAGTATCGATGCCCTGTCTCGATAGTCCTGCGACTAGGGACCTACATAAGGATGTGCTTATAGATTACCCAGCCCCACTAGTGTGACTGCCATCACAACGCTGGTAATCAAGCAAAGATCCTAAGGGCTCCACTAATGTGTATAGGCGATATACTAAAATAAACACATGTACACATTGAAGTAGAAACAAACCAGGTAGCATACTACTATTTTGAGCAAGATTGTATATATAAGGTGAATATCCCAAGCTTCCATTAAGTAATATACAAACTAGTATGATACAGTAATGGTCTCTAGGGCATATACACTAACAATCTCCCACTTGCATTAAGGACATGTACTGGCGTATCGAAGACCTATCATCTCGATCAGCCGCTCGAACTGAGTCTGGGGCAAGGCCTTGGTGAATGGATCTGCAGTGTTATCTTCTGAAGCGACTTTCCGAACCTCGATCTCCTGGCGATCCACGATCTCCCTGATCAGGTGATACCGCCTCAAGATGTGTCTGGATCTCTGATGGGACCTGGGTTCCTTCGCTAAAGCTATAGCCTCGTTGTTGTCGCAATACAGAGGTATTGGATCAACAATGGACGGAACCACCTGAAGCTCTTACAAGAACTTCCTCATCCAGACAGCTTCTTTTGCGGCATCAGATGCAGCGATGTATTCCGCTTCCATCGTCGAGTCTGCAACGGTTTTCTGTTTGGAACTCTTTCAACACACCGCCCCTCCATTGAGGGTAAAGACAAAACCCGACATGGACTTGGAATCATCCTTGTCACTCTGGAAGCTGGAGTCAGCAAAGGCCTTGATCTGGAGGTCTTTTCCGCCATACACCAAGAACATCTCCTTAGTCCTTCTCAGGTACTTGAGAATGTTCTTTACTGCTATCCAGTGTTTCTCCCCAGGGTTTGACTGATACCGGCTTACCACACTCAGTGCATAAGCTACATCTGGTCTGGTACACAACATCGCATACATTATAGAGCCTACCGCAGAAGCGTAGGGTATAATAGAAATGCGATCCCTCTCCAAATCAGTCTTGGGAGATATCTCTTTAGAGAGGGTGATCCCGTGACAAGCTGGTAGGTTACCGCGCTTGGAATCTTCCATACTGAATCTCTTCAGTATGGTGTCGATGTACCTGGATTGTGAAAGTCCTAATATCCTCTTGGATCTATCACGATGGATCCGGATCCCCAGGATGTATGAGGCATCACCCAGGTCTTTCATGGAGAACCTGTGTGACAAGAACCCCTTGACAGATTGTAGCATAGGAATGTCATTTCCTATTAAGAGAATGTCATCTACGTACAAAACGAGGAATACTACAGTTCTCGCTATAAATCTACAATAGATGCATGGTTCATCTGGATTTTTGATAAAGCCAAATTCCTTGACCGTTTCATCAAAACAGATGTTCCAACTCCGCGATGCCTGCTTCAGTCCATAGATGGACTTAAGCAACTTGCACACCTTTCCGCTGCTCCCACTCTGAATGAAACCCTCTGGTTGGTCCATATAGACACACTCATCTAAATTTCCATTTAGAAAAGCGGTCTTTACGTCCATTTTCCAGATCTCATAATCGTGGAAGGCAGCAATGGCAAGAAGAATCCGAATGGATTTCAGCATAGCCACTGGAGAAAAGGTTTCGTCATAGTCCAAACCAGGTCTTTGACGAAAACCCTTCGCAACAAGTCTAGCTTTATAGGTCTCAACCTGTCCATCTACACCAATCTTCCTTTTGAAGATCCACTTGCATCCTACGGGTTTTACCCCGTCTGGAGCAATGTCCAACGTCCATACCTTGTTGGTGTACATGGACTCCATTTCGGTCCGCATTGCATCCAGCCATTTTACTGAGTCAACGCTCTGAACGGCCTGCTGGAAGCTAGTAGGCTCATCATAATCTATGATGCAATCCTCTCTATCCCCGTCTATGAGAAAACCGTAGTATCTCTCGGGCGGATGAGACTGCCTACTACTTCTGCGGAGCGGCGTAGGAATGTCCTGTTCTTTTGAACCCTCTGGTTCCACTAAGCTTTCAGTAATAGCTCGTGGTTCTGGAATTTCTTCCAGTTCTACTGCGCTCCCACTAATTTCCTTTTCTAAGAACTGATGTTCTAGAAAGTGGGCATTACGAGAAACAAGGACTTTTTGTTCCTCTGCGTGGTAGAAAAGATACCCCCTGGTGTTCTTTGGGTATCCCACAAACTTGCACAGTACTGAGCGTGCCTCGAGTTTGTCCGCATGCTGCTTTTTGACAAAAGCTGGATATCCCCAGATCTTCAGATATTGAAGATATGGTTTCTTCCCACTCCATAACTCATAAGGTGTGGTAGGCACAGTCTTAGTGGGAACTCGGTTCAAAAGTTACGCAGCTGATTCTAGCGCATACCCCCAGAATGATCGCGGTAACTCAGCGTTACTCATCATGGACCGTACCATATCCAATAGGGTTCGGTTCCGTCTCTCCGATACACCGTTATGTTGCGGAGTGTATGAAGGAGTAAGTTGAGAGAGAATTCCGTTCTCTTTTAAATAGTCCAGGAACTCGGCACTCAAGTATTCACCACCTCGATCCGATCTTAGGATCTTGATACTTTTGCCGGTTTGTTTTTCTACTTCATTCTTATATTCCTGGAATTTTCCAAAGGCTTCGGACTTATGTTTCATTAAGAAGACATAACCGTACCTTGAAAAGTCATCCGTAAAAGTAATGAAGTAAGAATAACCGCTTCGCGCATGTGTAGACATTGGACCGCACACGTCGCTATGTACGAGTCCCAAGAGCTCGCTCGCTCTTACTCCGTGTCCAGTGAACGGAGTCTTTGTCATCTTTCCTTTGAGACAGGATTGACAAGTGGCATACGATTGATATTCGAACGCATTCAAATATCCTTCTGTATGTAACCTCGTCAACCTTCTCTCATTGATGTGACCCAGTCTACAATGCCACAAGAAAGTCTGATTTATTTCCGGAGACTTTCTTTTGTGTGTATTCTGGACATTGAAAATCTGTGGTTGGTTTAATACGTATATATCATTGCTCAATATACCTGACCCAATCAGAACTTGATTAAAGTGAATGTTTACAACATTGCTTACAAACGCAAATTCATAACCTTCTTTAGAAAATAAAGATACAGAAATGATATTACAAGTTGCGTTAGGTACAAAAAAGCAATTACGCAAAACCAAAATATGTCCATCTGACATTCTCAGGTGATAGTCCCCCACGGCTTTAGCATCCATGCTAGCTCCGTTCGCAACTCTGAGGGTCATGTCACCTGCTTTCAAAACCCTACGGTTGCTCAACGCCTGCAAAGAATTACAGATATGAGATCCTGATCCGGTATCCAATACCTAGGAAGTAGAGTTTATTGAAAGACAGTTTTCAATAACATACACACCTGAAGCTGAAGCTGCAACCTGCTTCAATTCCTGTGTTCTGGCCTTCCAGGCCCTGCAATCATTCTTCCAGTGTCCTTTCTTATGACAATAGAAGCATTCTTCCTTATCCACAAGCTTCCCCGCTTTCTTTGTTGCTTTAGCTTTTCCCTTCGTATCCACTTTACTAACACCGCCTCTTGATTTGGCGGGGGCTTTCTTCTTCTTTCCCTTGGCTTTCGCCTTGGACCGAGAAGAAGATGATCCTCCTACAAACAAAGTGGATGTTTCCCTACCTTTCTGTAGGGTGCCCTCTGCGCTCCTCAGCATGTTGAGGAGCTCTGAAAGTTCAACTTCTTTTTCTTGTAAGTTGAAGTTCAGTATAAACTGGGCGTAAGTGGAAGGAAGGGACTGGAGAATCAAGTCCGTATAGAGCTCATTCTCCAACGTGGTCCCAAGGTCCGCGAGCTCCTCAATGTAGCCAATCATCTTAAGCACGTGTTCCGCTACCGATGATCCGACGGCCAATCTTGCCGAAAATAACTTCTTCGACACTTCGTATCTTGCGATACGAGATTGCTCTCCATACAGTTCTTTTGTATGAAGAAATATGGATTCCAGGTCCATATTCTCGTGCCTCCTCTGATGTTCATTATCAATAGAGTCAAGCACGAGGCACTTGGCCTTCGCGCAGTCTAGTTCCGAGGTCTTACGTATTTCCTTATCCACGACGCTGGTTTTGGGAGTAGGGATAGGTGGAGCTTTAGTGGTAAGAAGATACCCCAGCTTGTCGTAAGTGATTGCCATCTTGACATTCCTAAGCCAATCTTTGTAGTTTGGCCCTGTCAGTATGTTTTTATCTAGAAGTAACTTAAGTCCAGTCATGTCGATTGGTCGCTGCAATTAGGAGAGAGAAGAAACACTCAGCTTGATGCTCTTGCAAGTTTAGAATGGTTTTTAGTTTGTCTAAATAGGATGGCTCCCACTGTTTCTCGAATCCCTCCTCAAACCAAAAAGGAAGAATTAGTCAGGATCAATCTCACTGTACAATACTTGCTTAACCGTTCAGCCAGGCCAGTGTCGGTACTTCGAGGGAGGTTTTCCAACGCTTTCGCGAAGTTCCTTAATTAAATAACCTCTTTTCCCTGAGGGCGTAGCCCCGCTAACACTTTTCTAGACACCTACTTGTTTATAGCATTGATCGTTAAGTGAGAAATTTCCCGAGGAGTAGCATATACTCACAGTAGGATCGGGATCCAAATATCATCGCGTGACGAAACTGAAGGAATCCTACCAGAATCATCACACTCCAAATGGTATGCAATACTAGCAAGTTTCAGTTCTTTTGAAACTCCCGATGTGGATTTTTGCTCCATGCTCTTATGACCTTGGCGTGAGGTCAAAATGTCATAAGTCACATGTCAAGTTCTTCCCATCATTATCCAGGTTAATTTGAATCCACCCGTACCTACCCTTGACGTAGGCCAAAATGGTAGTACGGCTGTCCCAAACCAACGCATTCTATCTATGCAACAGATAAATATCTGGCAGCTACCAATCACTATGCCTTGGCGTGAGGTCAAAATACATAGCTTGAATACTACCGAATATTTAACTGAAATGATGGAGGGCTACGAATGGTTTTGGCAAAACCGTGAACGTAGTGAACTTGATATAATCGATGGAACGAGATAGATTTTAAAAGGAGTGGCTCAAGCTCCGCATTTAAAAGTTAGTTTTGAAAAGAACCGAGTGGCTTTCCGAAAGTGTTCCAACGATTTTAACTTGGTTTATTTTCTTGCATTAGTTCTTTTAATGCGTGATATTCTTGCATTAGCTCTTTTAATGCGTCCCATCATTTAATCCTGCCATTGCAGAAAACAACCAAAATATGACGTACGCTTATGCCATTCGCATTCGCCACGGGGCCCCGTCATTACCCGTTAGGTTACTTAACTAACGACAGAGCGGGGGCTGGGCTAGCGCGGCCGTAAAACATAAGCAACGCCTAAATAATATCATATATAGATATATTGCAATGATAGCCATTTCAGATCACAGATGAACACATTGGATATACTAGGAATCCGCAATTCATACGAGCCTGTAACAAAAAGCAGATTACACGGTCGCGGTGAATAGCCAAAACCCTACCCAAGACCCCTACGGGTGCGGCAAACTACCCGCCAAGTACCCGAAGCGAAGCAACCTCCCTCATCCCCGTGAGTAGGCCACTCGGCACTTCGGCATACCCGGTAGTTTGTGCACCCCCTCCATGGGTCTATCCTAGAAGCAAAAACAGTAAAAAGAAATTATACAATGACGGCTACAACCCCGACCCGGTTGTGCGGCCATACAAATAATTATTACATCAATTTACAAATTTACATGAATTGAAAGAAAAGAAAACTCTCGTCTCACAACCCCCGGCTATTCACCCGCGACAATCCAACATATTCATATACACATTCCAGCAACATTACAGATCACAGATTTGTATAACCCCCACTAATCGACATATAGCGATTAGCAGACGTTCAATACAAATATCACATCACAGAAAAACCCGTCAGCTAAAGTCTTTTAGAAGTTCGATCAAAAATACGGATTTTCAGGACCCCAAAAATAAAATTTTCGTTCTGGAAAATCTGGGCAGAAAATATATATTCCAAAAATCCCAAAACAACCCCAGAAAAACACTGCACCAAACTTGGACCTTGTCCGAGTCAACTCGGCCGCGGATCCGCGGCGGGAGCGTGCTCCCGCCGCGTTTCCGCGGCGCTTTGACTCGATCGTTGGACCAAATTTGGTGGTTGTTCACACAAAAGCCTGAGCCGATTTTTAAGATGAAAATTATCAACTTTTGAACAGAAAAAATTTCGGCAAAAACTTGACAGTTTTGGGTTCGTTTTGCGACTTTTCTTTGATCGATCTTCTAGCTACTTTGCTAACATGTTAGATAGAGTTTAACTAGGCTCTGATACCACTGTAAGTCCATGCTACCTCTCCCGGTACTTTCGGGCATGCGGAATTTGGTAAAAAACGATTTTCTTAGAGGTGGTAACATGGACTTAAAACCCGGATCTTTGTTAAATATCTAACTAACAACCTAACTATGAGTTGCTAACTACTTGGTTTGGGGGTTATACCTTTCTTTTTCTCGAACTCCTTCGTCTTCAAGCTTCGATGGTCGTCCGAATCGGTTTCTTCCCGTCGTCTCCTTGCGCCGAAGATAGATCCACCTGAAAGCTTCAACCTTTGGCTTCTTCTTCGAACTTTGAAGAAACTAGTTCACTCGGTTTGCCAAACCTTGTGAACTAGAGTGAGTAGAGAAGAGTTTGTATGGGATTTTATCTATGGTTCTTGGTTCTCAACTCATGAGACAAGTGAACCATAGAATCAAGAGAGGGAGAGCAAGAGAAGGAAGATGAGAGCTCAAGAACAAGAGAGAGAATGAGCATGAAAGAAAATGAGAGAAGACTTTTCTCATTTGGCTCTCATAATCCAAAACCATCATCACAAAAATAATAATCAAGTATTGTGTAAAATGGTTCAAGTCAAAATGGCTAAATCATTTCATGCACTCATTTCTCACAAAAGAAAACAAGCAAGTAAAACGTCTTTGCCATGAAATGATAGCCATTGTCATCATGATGGTCAACTAGTCCAACCTAGTCAACTGGTCAACAAAGTCAACAAGTCAACAAAGTCAACCCCTCAACAACCATGTCACCACAATACTTAATTAAAATTATTGTTAATCACATATCATATTTTCATTAGGGTTGAGCAAAAAGTCAATAGTCAACTGTCAACAACCCTAATGAGAATCCTCTGTCTCTGTCTTTCCGTCAACTGTGCATACACACCCGCATCCGCGCTCCGAGGAACACGAATGCAAACTGGATAAATCCAATCCCAAAAGGTACACTAGGATCTGGCTTAAACCAAAGCCCGCTAGTGTAAACTGTCCGGACACTGTACGTGCATAAGTGGACGGATGTGACCGAACCCTGTTGCAAAACCATGCGACCTGTCGCAAAACCATGCGACCTCTACTCTTTTGCCTAAAGGCGAATAGCTTTCTGTGTGGGACTCTAAAGACTCGACACTACGCTGGCAGTGGGTTTAACCACAGACCGCAAGCGGCTCTAGCTGTGCGTAACGGTCCCCAGGTAGATGCCGATAAGAAGACTGACGAGGCGAAACCCATCGGAACTCCTACTGAGCCTGAATGTGACATTCTCCGTACAGTCCGGTCTGTTCGTCTGATACATCGCATGGCGGGCCTAGGGGGCGGTAAACGTCAGTCCCCCAATAGAGGTACAAGTCGTGTCGGTGTGAAGCCCAAAACACCCTGAGATAACACTGGAAGCCTACCAGTATATCTCGTTTGCCCTGGCCAGGGACTACTCGTGTAATGGCTCTCCTAGACACAGCATGATGTCAACCCCTAATACCGGGAGAGACGAATCCTGTCTAACCGTCACTGCCTCCAAGTGCTTCGGGACTGCACCCAACTACCACCTGTTTGCACGACTCCTTTGAGCCATGGTAGGGTAGTAATCAAAGTACAGTGGGAACACACTCGAGGCGAAGTGACAGTGTCAAGTCAGCGGACTAAGCTGTACTCATGTCACCTGGGAACTGATAACTGACGATAGGCATAATACCAACTAGTCAGTTCCCGACGAGTCCTGTCCAGTGTACTCGTAACCCAACGAGCACTCGCATACTATCTCAAGTACGACGTACCGACGGCTGTGGGACAGACCGTCTCCCACACTGGGATGAGAAGCGCATGCGCTAGTCTACTCCGGAGTATCGATGCCCTGTCTCGATAGTCCTGCGACCGGGGACCTGCATAAGGATGTGCTTATAGATTACCCCGCCCCACTAGTGTGACTGCCATCACAACGCTGGTAATCAAGCAAAGATCCTAAGGGCTCCACTAATGTGTATAGGCGATATACTAAAATAAACACATGTACACATTGAAGTAGAAACAAACCAAGTAGCATACTACTATTTTGAGCAAGATTGTATATACAAGGTGAATATCCCAAGCTTCTATTAAGTAATATACAAACTAGTATGATACAGTAATGGTCTCTAGGGCATATACACTAACAGGGCACGTGAGGCGTTGTCTCAAAGCTCTTTTCTGTAGATCTTTGCAGGGGTCACGTGGTAACACGTGACTCTGACTCTTTGCATGTTTTAAAGATCCGTTCATCTTTTAAGAATTAAATTCTTCGTAGGGTTAAACCCTAGCAATAAACTTTCGAGGAATTAAATTCCTATTTCTTCCGAAGACTTATATTCTAATATAGGGTTAAACCCTAATTTCTCTTCTGTAGGAATTAAATTCTCCATATGTGTAAAGAATTAGATTTTGGCATAAGGTGAAACCCTAATTTCTTTTTAAGGGAATTAAATTCCTGTAAATTTGAGAGAATTAAGTTCTCAATTAGGGTTAAACCCTAGTTTTGTCCATTCTGAAGGAATTAAATTCCTAGGGTTAAACCCTAATTTTATCTTAAAGGAATTAAATTCCTATAATTCTGTGAGAATTAAATTCTCAAAACTCAGTTCTTCCTCTATATTTTGGATCTGCATGGCAGGATCTCAATCCAATGAGAATTAAATTCT
This sequence comes from Agapanthus africanus, assembly GCA_030015575.1. Lineage (NCBI taxonomy): Eukaryota > Viridiplantae > Streptophyta > Magnoliopsida > Asparagales > Amaryllidaceae > Agapanthus > Agapanthus africanus. The sequence goes on along the minus strand of JASDDO010000008.1, from coordinate 434,069,359 downwards.
CAATTCATGGGAAGATGTGCACTTTGAAGATCCGCAACCAGAGAAAGAACTAAGTTCTTTTCTTTACATAAGAGTTAAACTCTTTTGAGAATTAAATTCTCTTTTGAAGCCTCTCTTTTCTTTTCTTACCTAGGGTTTTTTCTTTTGCAGAGAATCAAATTCTTCCTTCTGAATTTTCAAGATTCTAAGGCTCTATATATTCCTCTCTGTACGTATGTTGGCTCCTATTTATAGGAGAAGGAAAAAAATCAATCTGTTTTAGTGAATCTTTCATTGAAATATTTCATTTGTTTATTGGGAGATTTGATTTATCTTCATCATTAATCTGGGCCTTTAGATCATTAGGTGAATTTTATTCACCATTGGATTTTAAATCCAAAGATATCTCTTTGTTATTTCGGTTAGATTTAGGGGGAAATCTTCCAAGTCCAAGATTTTTCCATAAATTGGTGATATTTAACCACCTTTAGATTTTAAATCCAACGGTTTCAGATAATCCTTTTTCATTTTGGAATGATTTGAAAGATCTTTCCTCAGAATTTAATTCTGTCAAAGAATAAGGCTTTTAAAGCCGGTCACGTGTGGCCATGTGACCGTTGATCACGTGTAAGCATGTGACCCCTGGAATGGGCTTCTCTTCTTCTGCGCTCTGTTCTCTGGCCACTGGTTAATCATCACGTGCCAACACGTGACCAATGGTCACGTGTGAGCACGTGATGCCTCTTCTGAAGCTTCTTCCTGACTTTTAATTAGAGAACAAATATGCTCTGTGCCGCTGCTTAACCATCACGTGCCAACACGTGACCGCTGGTCATGTGTGAGCACGTGATGCCTCTTCTGAATCTTTTCCTGATTTTTAATCAGGGAACAAATGCCCCCACAGTGTTGTTCTCACGTGTCTGCACGTGAGTGCAACACTGTCACTTTGGTGACCGTCGGATCTGTCTTGGGAGTAGGGTAGATGAAACGTTTTCCATCCCATCCTATAAATGCCCATGTCCTTTCAGAAGAGCCTCCACTTTTGCTCATCTTCTTCCTTTGAGAACTTTTCCCTTGAGAATTTAATTCTCGTTCCTCAGAGCTTAGTTCTCTGCTTCAAACTTTTCAGAGTTTAACTCTGATTGAGAGACCCTTTCTTCAGGTAATAATCTTCGAATGATTAAGGAACCCTTATGTATACTTTTTCCAAAAACTCTCTGGATTTTAAATCCACACCAAGGGTTTCACCCCTTCTAACATGAACCCATTTTTTCAAGTTTATCAACGAAAATAGAAAACCATTTAACCTTCGAACAGTAGATTTCTTAGGGTTCACTTGATCTTTAGGGAGATGATGAGATCCGTTGCCTTTTCCAAGGAATTTAATTCCGTTTAAAGAAAATGTTTCTGGGAATTTAATTCCCTTCTCTTAATAAGGAATTTAATTCCTATGAAGAACTCAGTTCTTCCCATGGAGGCTTCTTTGGGTTTTCTTGCCCTGGATTGTCCTTCTGCAATCAATGAAGAAGAAGCTTGCAATGATGTCTTTTGTGGGAATTTAATTCCCTTGATCCTGTTCGATTTGTTGTACAGTCCAAGGTGGATTTCTTTTAGGGGCGTGTGTAGGGTTATTTGAAGTCCCCTGTTTATTTAATGAGAATATTCCCTTTGTCTCATTATAATTGCTTGGCCTCATTATTCACGAGCCGTCAACCTGATTCTGTGGGGCCCATGTGTTTTGTAGCCAATGGTCCCATAAAAAGAGTCTGCTGTCGCTTTCTTCAACTGTTTTCATATATATAGTTATGCTCATATATATATATATATATTGCTGGCTTCGCTTTTGACAGTTTTCCTTTATTTGATTTTAGGTGTGATGGCTTCTGTTCCGTGTTTTCCCTTCACCTGCTCGGAGGCCGCTTCTCCTCAATCACTATCTGACGAGGAAGCGATGGCGATGATCCAGGTTCATGACCCGAACTGCACCAGCCTACTTCTATGGGGAACTTGGTACAATCATATCATCCGGGGTCACCGGAGTTTCCTCTGTGAAGTGCCGACAGAGCCCACTTTCCCGTTCTTGCCGATGGACCCTCCGAGGACGGTTTTCGCTGTGGAAATGCCAAATTGGACTCCAACGGGATGGCTTGAGCCCTCAACAACCGGTATCCCGAACTATCCGGTCCTCGCTATAGATATCCTGGGACGACGCATTTATCAGGGTGAGGCCCACCCGTGGGGACAGATTTATAAAATAGGGCTCACTCCTCGACACCCCACGGGCTACTTCCTCTGGGCTCGCTATATCCTTGCCACCCATCGTGCGCGGCTGCAGAAGGTCGGACTCTACCAGGCGATTTATGCGTCGCTCTTCCATTATCAATCCCCGCATGTCTGGTGGGTTAAGGCGTTCTTGAATCAATGGAATCTCCCCACCAACACTTTTCTTCTGGGGGACAAAGAGGTTTCGATCTCTTTGGGGGAATTTTATGAGATCTCGGGGCTGCCAATTCGAGGGACGCTTTATGAGGAGTTGCTGCCCTCTGATGAATACGTCTTTGAACCTGAGCCTGCACCGCTTGACGTCTTGTCTGTCGAGAACGCCGTCCGCTACAAGCGTCCCAGCTTGATCAAGGTACTAAGTATCTTTGATCGATTGTTCACTGAATTTGAGGAGCAGGACGTTACTTTCAAGAGCTTCATTTCCTGTTTCCTTCGCGAGGGTGTCTTATCGAAGACAGCTCCAAAGTTTGCAAACATTAAAGACCCCTTTGGGTTTGGTCCGAAGAAGCTGCCGACTAATGAATCGGATCTACCGCAATACTACATCCCCATAATGTCGCCGATGTCTTTCGAATCCATCGCAGCTCCCGGCATGGATGAGGAGACGTTCTTCGTTGGGTTTATCAGTGTCTGGCTCAGCTGGTTTGTCATCCCTATGCATCGCCGCTTTATGAGAGCTTCGGTCATCTATCCGGCTCACCGTATAGCTGATGGAACGCGGCTGGCCATTGGCATCCCGGCATTGGCGCATCTCTATCACGGGTTGGGCTCTGCAGCTAATACTTCCACCCCTGGCGTAGATGTGGTAAATTTTTCGCTTCACTACTTTACGTCTTGGATCGAAATGCACGTCTCAGGTGCTTTCGCTATGCATCAAAGGCCCGCATTCTACGATGCCTATACTTTCCCCCAGCTTATGCGATTGGTGGATGCTTCTGCCGCTGACCCGACTCAATTCGGGGCTATTCGGGCGTTAATTTCTCCTTATGCTATTGCTGGCGGGTTAGTATTTAATGATCGGGTCTTATCTTCTTCCACGGGTTCGGCCCAGCCGCTTTGGGATCGGTCAATAGATAACGCGCCTTCTTTGAAGCCCCGGAAGGCCGCGCGCTTATACGCAATCAGACCGGGTTACCTGGTTTTCCGTCAGGATAGTGCGGCCCTCTTCATGCGGTACAATCCGCATCGCTTTGCCCGGCAATTTGGCTACGATCAGGGCGTCCCGTTTGAAGCTTTCGTAGTCGCGCCGGTTCCTTTGCTCGAGGCCGTTCGAGATGCCGCCCATCATTTTGTGAGGCTGAACACCGGTTCTCAGTTCATGATCCCCGATGGTGATTACATGCCCCGATGTGTGGGGTCGTTCACGGGCTGGTATCTCCATCGAGTCAACCTGATTATTATTGAGGAAAGAAGGGTGCTTCTTGGTCATGGTGCCCCTACTCAGGTTCTGGCCACGGGAGCTACGCTGTGACCGCGCGCCCCGGTCCGCTTTCCTCTGAGGGATACCGGCACCGCGCTTATTCCGGGGGAGTCAGGGATGGATCTTACTCCAACAGCTGGTATGCCCCTGGGTACTCGGTCGTAGGGTAGACGGGCTCCGGTAACAGCGCCACCACCCGAGGCAGCACCGCCCTCCGTGGCATCGACAATGGCAGTGTCATCCCCGGTTGTGGCACCAAGTAAGGGTGACAGGGATGAGGGTGTTGAGGGCAATGTGGGTCGGCGCCGCACTAAGGCTCCCGGGGAACGAAGCTGTCGTTCTCGGCGACCGGCTCTTGGTCCAAGCGTTGCAGGAAGGTTGCTACTAACTTGCTCGACTCTTTAATAGAGTCTGAGCCTATTCTTGAGGATGAACCATTGGCCCTGCAGGAATCAGACGCTGGATTACTTTTCCCGAGTTCGGCCGCCGAGGAGGCCGCACAGTTGGCCGAGGCTATACGACTTTCTAAGGATGAGTCTCAGAACGCAAGGGTTCCCAAGAAAGCTTATCCTGCTGTGATCTTCTACGAAGACCCCTCCTGGATCTGGCGGCGGTTCATTGGCCTTTTGGAGGAGTGGGGAGAAAGGGCGCTGAAGCAGGCCGCTTCAGAGGATGCTGCGGACGCGCTTTCCTTATGGACTGGCGGCCATGAGTCCACCCTCGAACCCCGGCGAGCACGCCTCCTTGAGAAGGAGCATCGGATTGAAGAAGCTATATTGAAGGCTTCCTTGCGCATTGGTATGTTTTTTTAATACTTTTTTGCAGTTTTTTGGATTGTTTATGCCCGTATATATGTATTCTTATTCTTGTGTGGATTGTGCAGAGTCTTTGGCGATGGGGGAGGTCCGTACGGGCTTGTTGAAGCTAAAGCCTGTTGACATTCCCGATGCAGCCTTGCTCGATGTGGAGGGTGCTGACGAGGCTGTTCCTCTTGCCATAGAGCCTCCAGTGGCAGTTCCTGATCATGGAGCACTTGCTCCTTTGGTAGAGGCTCCTTTGGGGGTTGCCGCCCCAACGACTCTTCCTGCGGGCGGCCCAGAGGCTGGAGGAGAGGTAGTTAGGACTACCCTCCCTTTGCTGGAGCTGGAGATCACGGCGGAGGCCGTTGAAGCTGCCATCCCCCCGACTCAGAATGGGAGGAGTGTCGAAGGTAACCTTCTACAATTTAAATTGGCAATCTTTCTGTTGTCTGAACTCTTTTGTTTTCTCAGAATTGTGCGGGCTGGCGGCCTCTATCGCTGATTTGTTTCCCCGGCAATCGTTTCAGCGTCTGCTGGAGATGGCAGCTCCGCAAGCGATATCCCCTCAATGCATCGTCCTCTCATTTGGACAAGGTTAGTGTCGCTCGCCATTTCTCATAGCCTCGTTATTATTTTGCTTATTGACATTGATGTTCTCTACAGTTTTGGAGGCCGATGACAAGGTTGAGGTCCTCGAAGGGCCAGGGGAACCTTCAGCTCATACTTGCATGACCGTAGGTAAGTGACATTTCAATATAGTCCCGCTTGTTCCTTTGCTTAAGAGTTTTACTGACGTTTTTCAAATCTAAACAGCCTTGCCATCCCCCGTAGTGTTGGAATCGCGTATCGCCATGCCGCCCGGCCCCTATGCTTTGCGAGTCTCAGAGCGCCTGGCCCAGTTAAGCCTTGTCTCCTTGTCGTCTTTGATCGAGGAGCTTCGTTCCGGTAGCGCAACCACAGCTGAAGCATTTGCTGCCGAGGCTAACGGTTCTCTTCCTTTTCTTGCCACCTACCATAGCGAAGAGGTGGTGCGAGTCTGGGTGGAGTTCTGTCGGCAGGTGGAGGCTTGTTTGCACGCACTTGAGTGTTCCTGCCTTTCCTCGGAGGCCATGGCTGCAAAGGCGGACTTGCGAGGGCTGATAGCGTGGTGCATGGCAAATATGGTGTCATGCGAGAAGAGCCTCGGCCGCAAATTCTCGAAAAGGGAGCTGGCCTCTAAAGCATTGAGCGAGCTTCAAACCAGCCTCACAGCCAAAGCCAATAAAGCGTATGAACTCTGGCGGGTACTTCAAGAGTCTATCAGAGAGATGGTGGCTCTTGATAAGGCTGCCGTGTTCACTCGCGAAAGGGTCGAGGCTCACAAGGCTACTGAGAAAGAGCTCGAAGGCCGGCTCGCCTCGTATCAGGCCCAGCAGGCTCAGGCGGAGGCCCGTCTTCTGGCGATCCTGAATCATGAAGCTGTGGCCCAGCAAAAGAAGGATGAGCTAGCAAAATTGCTAAATCGCCCGCCGGGTTGAAAACTTGTATCTTTTCCTTTCTTTTTGTACATACTCCTAAATGAGAGTATTTTCTTTTTGTTCTTTCATGAATTATACTTTGTATCCATTTTAGTTTATGAATAAAGACATATTTTTCTTCTCAATGGTGTGTCTCCTTTTTATTGAATGTGCTCTGCGGAAAATTTATCTTGGTCTCTTTGCATGGCAGTGATGGCTTAGGATTCAGGGTTAAGATCTGCCTCCTAAGACTTTTGAGCTTTACGAGCCGTGAGGGTCTCATAAAGAGTTTTTCTCCCTACAGGTCGAGAGGATCCCGTAGGTGTAAGTTCTTCTTAAGAATCGTGAGGATTCTTAAGCGGGTTTTCCCTTGAGAGTCGTAAGGATCTCGCAAGAGAGTTTTCTTCCTTACAGGTCGTGAGGACCCGCAAGTGCTGGGTGCGGTCGCCCTTATCCGTATTTCACGGGGTCAGGGGTTGGTTTGGGATGGTTTCCAGAGTATCGTAGTTTAAAGACATTGCGGTCAAGGTTAAAGACCTCATAGTCCATGGGTTTAAGGACTCCACAGTCCAATGTTAGTTTTAAGACATCACGGTCAAGGTTAAGGACATCATAGTCCGTGGATTTAAGGACTCCACAGTCCGATGTTAGTTTTAAGACATCACGGTCAAGGTTAAGGACATCATAGTCCGTGGATTTAAGGACTCCACAGTCCGATGTTAGTTTTAAGACATCACGGTCAAGGTTAAGGACATCATAGTCCGTGGATTTAAGGGCTCCACAGTCCATTGTTAGTTTTAAGACATCACGGTCAAGGTTAAGGACATCATAGTCCGTGGATTTAAGGACTCCACAGTCCGATGTTAGTTTTAAGACATCACGGTCAATGTTAAGGACGTCATAGTCCGTGGATTTAAGGACTCCACAGTCCGACGTTAGTTTTAAGACATCACGGTCAAGGTTAAGGACATCATAGTCCGTGGATTTAAGGACTCCACCGTCTACGAAATGTGTGGTTACTGGGACCCGTCACCTCTTCAAAGACGTTGAGGAATTACAACGCTAAATATCAAAAGAATGACGAGATGTACCCTTGAACCAAGGTAAAATCAGTCTAGAATCATCATGGTTGATTGTTAGTTTTAAGACATTGCGGTCGAGGTTAAGGACATCATAGTCCGTGGATTTTAAGGACTCCACAGTCCGATGTTTGCTCTGGATGCTTCACACGGGTTCACTGTCGTGTTCGGCGAGAACCAGGACCCGCTCTGGACGTTTTCCACGGGGTCAAAGAGTGACGTTATCCGCGTTCCACCTGACCAGGAATTTTGCACTAGATGCTTCACACGGGTTCACTGCCGCGTTTAGCGAGGACTAGGCTCCGCTCTGGATGCTTCACACGGGTTCACTGCCGTGCTCTGCGAGGACCAGGATCCACTCTGGAAGTTTTCCACGGGGTCAACGAGTGACGTTATCTGCGTTCCACGTGACCAGGAATTTTGCTCTGGATACTTCACACGGGTTTACTGCCGTGCTCTGCGAGGACCAGGCTCCGCTCTGGGCGTTTTCTACGGGGTCAAAGAGTGACGTTATCCGCGTTCCACATGACCAGGAATTTTGCGCTAGATGCTTCACACGGGTTCACTGCAGTGTTAGGCGAGGACTAGGCCCCGCTCTGGACGTTTTCCACGGGGTCAAAGAGTGACGTTATCTATGTTCCACGTGACCAGGAATTTTGCTCTGGATGCTTCCCACGGGTTCACTGCCGTGTTCGGCGAGACCAGGCTCCGCTCTAGACGTTTTCCACGGGGTCAAAGAGTGACGTTATCCGCGTTCCACGTGACCAGGAATTTTGTACTAGATGCTTCACACGGGTTCATTGCCGTGTTAGGCGAGGACTAGGCTCCGCTCTGGATGCTTTACACGGGTTCACTGCCATGCTCTGCGAGGACCAGGATCTGCTCTGGACGTTTTCCACGGGGTCAAAGAGTGACGTTATCCGCGTTCCACGTGACCATGAATTTTGCACTGGATGCTTCCCACGGGTTCACTGCCGTGTTCTGCGAGGACCAGGCTCCGCTCTGGATGCTTCACACGGGTTCACTGCCGTGCTCTGCGAGGACCAGGATCCGCTCTGGATGTTTTCCACAGGGTCAAAAAGTGACGTTATCCGCGTTCCACGTGACCAGGAATTTTGCTCTGGATGTTTCCCACGGGTTCACTGCCGTGTTCGGCGAGGACCAGGCTCCGCTCTGGACGTTTTCCACGGGGTCAAAGAGTGACGTTTTCCGCGTTCCACATGACCAAGAATTTTGTTGATTATATCCGTATTTCACGGAGTTGGGATTTGACTCTCAGTGGGAGTACATTGCCGAGTCATGGAACTGGGAGTTGCCGCTGTTCCGCTTTGGTTGATGTTGTGTCTGCTGTAATGAGACGAGTGTTGAGAAGATCTCTAGGCTGTCTGTGATCCATCGAGATTTGGCTTCTTCTTCTGATGAAACCTGGGGAGGAGGAGTGTGATTCCTTCTTCGTTTGCGCCCCTGGATTGTATACAGGGATTGATGTAGCATCACCTGTAGGGCAAAACTTTCATTTTTATTTCATTTCTTTTTCCGCGATACTCTATCATTTCAGCTTTTATATCGCGAAGGTCACGATTGCCCCATCATTTCGGCAATTTTTTGAGGTGCGCAATCATTTCGGCTATTTATTTTATTTTTTCACTCGCTGCTTTTTATTGCGAGTTGCCCAATCATTTCGGCTATTTATTTTATTTTTCGCTCGCTGCTTTTTATTGCGAGTTGCCCAATCATTTTGGCTATTTTTTTATTTTTATTTTTATTTTTTATGCATACATTTTTACTTGCTGATTTTGTCGCAAGTTGTCCCATCATTTCGGCTATTTCGTATGCATGTGTGGCTTGTTGGCTTTTCGCTGCAAGCTTGGATTTATACACCGATTTCGGCATCAGCACCGCTACAACTGGGATTTTGCCAGGAGCGAATCATCATTTGCCTTTGTCGATGTTGAACAAAGGTGGCTTAGTAAACAGGGTTAGGGGTCCTGTCGACTAAGGCTTTTGACTTCATGAGCCGTAAGGGTCTCACAAAGGTATTTCTCCCTACAAGTCGTGAGGATCTTGTAGGTGTGTTTTCTCCTTGGGAATCATGAGGATTGCTAAGTGCATGTTCTCTTGTAAGTCGTAAAGATCTTACAAAAGAGTTTTCTCCTTATAAGTCGAGAGGACTTACAAGGGTTGTTCACCGTGTGGACATATCCCTAGTCACGGATGGGACTTGGTTAGGGAAATATTTATTCGCGCCTGTGGATTGTATACAAGGGTCAGTATTGAGCCACTTGTAGGGAAAGATCGAAGGTTGTGAGGGGGTTTGCTTAAGAACAGATTCAGGTCTCTGTAACTTAAGACTTTCAAATCTTATGAGCCGTGAGGGTCCCATAAGAGAGTTCTCCTTACGAGTCATGAGGATCTCGCAAGTGTAATTTCTCCTAAGGAATCATGAGGATTCGTAAGTGTGTTGCTCCCTTATGAGTCGTAAGGATCTCACGCGGGTGGTTTCTCCTTACAAGGTTGTGAGGACCCTGCAAGTGTCCTTTAACGAGGTTGCGCCCTTTCGGGTTTTCACAAACACTCGCCGGTAGCCCTGCTGTTTTTACTCACGGAGCCCTTTCGGGTTTTCATCCGTACCCATTTCGCTTATGGATATACCGTTTTTATTTTTATTATATTTTTTTTTGTATCGGCTTTGAGATGCTGCAATCTACCGTAGTTTATCGACATCTCGGTCAACAGCTAGTTTTAGGACATAGTGGTCCATTGTTACTTTAAGGACGTTTTGGTCCGTTATTAGTTTAAGGACATTTCGGTCCGTTATTAGTTTAAGGACGTTTCGGTCCGTTGTTGAAGAAGGCCGGTTACTACTTATAGAGTTCGGGCTTAGGAAGATAGCGAGCGGACATAGTCGTCGTCATCTATCATTGACCTAGGCCTTAACCCGTCAAGCGTAGTATTTCTTCAGGAAGCGACCGTTTATTGGTCTAAAAGGTCTCTCACCGTGCATATCCATGAGTAGATAGGCTCCGCCCTGGTAGACCTTGTCTATGATGTACGGGACTTCATAGTTTGGCTCGAATTTTCCCCGCTTGGCGCGATTGGGGATCATAAGTCTTTTGACCACTAGCACGAGTTCGCCTTGGTGGAATGTCCTCGGCCTGGTCAATCTTTCATATGAGCGCATCATCTTTGCTTTATAAGCCTCCAGATTTTGTTGCGCTATGAGCCGGATTTCATCAAGGGCGTCAAGCTCCTCAGGCCGAAGGTGAGCATTTTCTTCGTTTGTCAGCTCGTAGTGGACTGCTACTCATAGAGAAGGTAACTCTATCTCGAGGGGGAGTACTGCTTCCGTACAGAATACCAATGCGTACGGCGTCGTGTTTGTGGCCGTTTTGAATGTAGTTCGATATGCCCAGAGAGCTTCTTGTAGTCTCTCGTGCCAGTCCTTCTTATTTCGGGACACCGTCTTCTTCAAGATCTTCGTCAAGGTCTTGTTGAAAGCCTCAGCTAGACCGTTGGCTCGGGGATTATACGCTGAGGAATATCTTCAGTCTATGTTGTGTTGTTGCGCGAAGCGGCTGATCTTATGGCTTCTGTAGGCTGGCCCGTTATCGGAGATAATCCGTCGCGGAGTTCCAAACCGATAAATGACATGCGTCTTGAAGAAATGGAGAATATTCTCCGTCTTCACTTCCCTCAGCGGTACTGCTTCTGCCCATTTGGAGAAGTAATCAGTTGTCGCCAAAATGAATCGATGTCCTCTGGACGATGCTGGTTTGATGGGGCCGATTATGTCAGTCCCCCACATTTCGAACGGCCAGCTAGCCACCGTTGGATGTAGAGGATTTGGGTGCTGATGGATAAAGTCCTCATGAATCTACCATGAGTGGCATTGCTTCGCATATTCGAGGCAGTCGTGGGCCAATAGTAGCCCATCCGTTTAATTTTCAACTTCATCTTCGGGCCTGCTTGGTGGGAACCGCAGAGTCCGTCATGAACTTCCTGAATAACTCTTTTTGCTTCATCAGATCCCAGGCATCTCAACCACAGAGAATCAAACGACCTCTTGTACAGAGTATCATTGACGAAGGCAAAGGACAGAGCTCGTTTCACAAGCTGATATTTTGTGGACGCATCTTCAGGCATTCGACGTGATTTGAAGTAGTCTAAGAAGACTTCTCTCCAATCTTCAGCCTTCTCTTGGTCCTTTATTTGCATAGCCATTTGCTCGGTTGCTTTCTTTTCCTCAGATGATTCTGGGGATATTTCTGCCGACGTGAGGACCCGACGGCTTTGTACCACGATTCTGACGCCATCGAGGTTCTCGTCAGCCAGTTCTTTAGCGAGTTTGGCTAACGTGCCCGCCTTGCTATTTTCCGCACGCGGTATGCTTTCTAGCATGTAGTACGGAATTTGAGTCAGCAATCGCTGTACTCTGTCGCTGATTGATCTAAAAAACTATCTATTACCGCAATAAAAAACGGCGTCGCTTGGTAGCTAGCCGGTGAGTACGGGTCGGTCCACAGGGATGTTGTGAATCTCCTAATCGCGCTAACGAGTTAATTCCGAAGGGTGTTCGGATTAATTATTAAATCTAAAAACTAGATCTATCTATAAACTAAATTAATCTAGATCTAAATCTTGGTAGGGTTAGGTTTAGGGATGGTTTGGAAATGCAAGTAAATCTCAACGCTTTCTATACCCAATTGAAGATCTAAGAGGAGTTATGGCAATTATCAATAAAAGGGATTAGATCCATTCGGGAAGGTGTTCCTTCCTCTAGGTTCTTGTCCTTCCTTTAGAGATCCTTACCCCTAACCTCCATGGAAAACGCGCGCAACCGGGCCTTTACACTACGGTATCACCGCTACCTCGAGGGATAGGGTGCAGTAGGGCACGGTGTGTGCGTGTATGCATGGAGTCCTATTGAAAAATATATTATGGGCAAGAAAGGGATGAGAGATCTCATCTCTCAAAAGCCTTCCCCAAAGCTAACACTAAACAATTATCTAAGGCAAGGAATTAAATCTACCTAGGGCAAAGAATGAAAAATTACCTACTTAACAGATGGCTCTCTCCAAACATCAACACAGGGTTGTCAGATCTGAATTCATGAAGTGAAAAGAGACACCGATGCTCTCCACAAAGAATTCTGAAATTTATTATTAAAAGGAGGCATAGGGTTTACAATGATTTAGAGTCCCTATTTATAGAAGATAGAAAACCCTAGGGTTACAATGACTCGCATGTCTACAATTACAAAAATAGCCCTATAAAGACCAGTCAATGCCGCCACAAAAATATGATAAAAAGATTTTCTCCTGACTGCACTACCCTGCCGCGGAACCGCGGCCCGAGGCATGGTTTGGCCGCGGTTCCGCGGCCAAAAAGGAATGTTGGGCTTTGAATTTTGGGCTTCAGATTCTGGTAATTTTAGGCTTCCTGTTTACATAGGTCTTTTCTCATATTGACTTCTGTTTCTTCTCCAGATCTTCACAGTGAATTGTAGTGAACTTTTAACCGTTCGCTTTGACATCTTGGACCTTACGTTGCCTTGTACTGATCTTTGTATAGGCTTGATTAAGATCCTTCTATTTGTTGGTTGTAGTTCCACTTTTGCATCGTCTTTTACCTTTTTCACTGTTTTAGATCCAAGAATCTGTAACCTGTAATATGTAGCAGACATGCATCAAAAGTACCTGTTTATTTATGAAAAGAATAAGAATAGGGAATATAATAATACAATATTATGGTGTGAACAAATACCCCCAAACTTATCTTTTGCTCGTCCTCGAGCAAACTTGTTTTTTATTCTCTACAAAAACCTAACCGCACTTTCGCAGGGAAACGCGATTGCACTGAGCACGTGCAATAAGCCGTTAAACCTCTAGGTGTCCCTAGTAGGAGGCGTGTTGTCTCCTGAGGGTTTTCAGCGGATACTACCCACAAAATCCTATCAATTTGGCTTTTTCGACTTTAATTCTCCATTTAGGGTTTCTAACAAGGAATTCTATTATCTTCGACTCATAAATCATCCATCCATATTCTTCACACTTCCTCATCATTTAACTTAAGATCATATATGTCCTGCAGACCTACTTAGCTTTCGGCATTTCTTAAGTTTTCATTCTAGGGTTCCATCTCCACTTAGGAATTTTTATCAACTATACTAAAGATACAAGTTCTATTCTTCATTCCTTTTTCTCATCTAAACTCCAATCACATATCTCTACGTGTGTGTATAAGTCACCCCTACACTTGGAAATTCAAATCAAGCAATCATACCCTTATCCGTTGTCCAAAGCACTTATTAATTGGTGAATTTTTAAATGAATTTTGCTACACATCCTTCATGCGACCGTTAATACTTCTTGAGGTACCAACGACTGATTACAAAATGCGATTGCACTTTAAAGCGTACTTCCTAGTCTTGTAACACCCAAGGCTTTTTAGCAGTGACTCCCAAACCAGTTGGTCTAAGGCACTAGGTGATGAAGCACCCTCGCTAAATATTTTTCTTTTCTTTTTGCAGCCTTAAGTAATCACAAAAACCAGTGTTCATTTTTTTTTCTTTATTCACTTTTTTTTCTTTTATTTTCATTGTACTAAAGACTTTAGACAAGAGCATTTCAAGGTCTCTTCTACTATTCCAAGTTTCAAGGTTCGTGTTCGTGCAATTTGTAGGGTATACATTTTCAGAATCTAGGCTTAAGCTAGGAATTATTTTTCAAACTTATACTCTAATAAAAATATCAATACTTTTCCTTTGCTTTGACTTAGCCCAAGAAGTGAACTCAAAATTTGCCTATTTCTAAATAAACTACGAAGACATATACTTTCTACCGTTAAACTAAAAGGAAGGTTATTTTTAGGGTTTTTAATTTACTAAGTCTAAGATCTAGTTGTTCCTAGCCAGTTAACCTATTTGTCAAACTCAAGTCAAATACGACCAAAATTGAATACAATAATTTTTATAATTTTTAAAATTTTTCAATTTTTTATGGGTTTTCAAATAAGTATGCAAATGCAAAAATATACACATGAATGCGAAAGAAGAAGACTTACCGAGCATACCCCCAAACTTAAACTTGACAGTGTCCTCACTGTCATGCTACACCAAGAGGGTCAAAATGTCGGCACTCCCCTGTTTATTTTTTTTGCAATTTTTTATATATTTTTTAATGTTTTGAATTTTTTTTTATAGAAAAAGAAAACAAAAAATATATATACATATATACAACAAGGTTCCCCCCAAACTTAAGCTTGGTTTTTACACAAGCCAAAGGTTAGCACCAACCATTCAAAAATCTTATCGTGGTAATGGTCGAGTTGGTGAAAGAATGGAGTGGAAAGAAAAGAGATGAGAAGCACACGAGACCGTGTGGAGGTAGAAATGGGATACGGTCTCGGTGAGGGAGAAGAATGGCGGAAAAGAGAAAGAAGTGGAGTACGATTTTGAGAGTGTAAATCGAGTGAATAAATTAGCACAATTTGTGATGACCGATGTGTTAAAAGCGATTGTGCTAACCTATCAACCCGTCGAGAAATGGGGTCAAATCCCTCAAGATTCGCAAGAAAGCATGGGTACGCCGAACTTGGTATTGGAGATGAAAGCGTAACGGTCTCTTGGACGGTCGGAACGATAGGAAGGACGAAAGGGAGTGAATTAGGGATAGTCTCATTCTCACCGTAGTAAACTGTCTCAAACTTAAAAAATTCCATCAATGGTTCGAAACTACTGTAAGCAACCGAGTCTGATGGTTCAACTAACTCATATGAAAATTCAAAGGACTCAAACTCAGACGGTGAGTCATCAACATCGTCCGAAAAAGTGAAACACTCGTAAGTGTTATCGGCTGTGAGAACTGTGTCAGATTCAAAGGAAAATTTTTCAAGCTCACAGTCTTCAAGCGTGATATTAGGCGTGGTCGAAACGATGGAAAGGAGGGTGGGTGATTTAGGAAGTATAACAGTTAAAGGGTTGGGAGGATGAATAGGAAAATCCGACACATCAAAGAAAAATGGTTCAACCTCAATATTATCCTCAATACTCTCCTCAATACTATCCTCATAATTCTCCTCAATATTTAACTCATCCATGCCATTATCTTCAAAATCAAGACGCATATGAAATTCGGGAGAAACATTTAATGACTCGGGATGATGAATTGGATATAAAATTTCAATCAAATCGACAGGTTCATCATCCGAAATTTTCCCGGCGTCTATATCCTGAATCAAGTGAAAATCATTATTTTCTGACACTTCATCAAAAGCATGGATATTTATCATTTTCGGTTCTAGAGTGGAGGTGTAAAGATCGAAGGGATTAAGTGTAGTTTCACTCGAAAGGGGTTCTTCACAATTTGGCAAATCAAGCACTACAAAATCACACAACTCGTTTTTATTTTCAACTGGTGAATCATTTAGGACAATCGATGGAAAACCGGAGTTGTGGGCTTCAATTGGGTAAGGGTAGGTTTGATTTGGAAATCCTTTCACATTCTCACTCTGTCCAACCGCCTCCTTATACATTGAAAAATTTGGAACTAGTGGGAAACTAGCTACCGGTTCACTAGGTTGCATAAGGGTGGCCACGGACGCTTCCACATTCCTAACCATTTTGTTTGTTGCTGCGATATAAGCCTCCAACGACTGTTCCAAACTAGACATGGGTTGTGGAGGGGTTTCAGTAAAAGATTCAAAACTGTTTGGATACGTGAAACTCCCATATGGCTGTGTAGAATCAATGTCTAGTGAAGGTGGGAAAGTCGGGTAGGACTGGTAGGAAGTGGGTGGTTGGACAAGGGTAGGGTCAACATGTGGATAAAAAAGTGAATAGTCATGTGGATCCCTAGAACTAGATGAGTGGAGAGGGGTGAAAGATCGGCTGCGAGATTGAGCAATATGCTCAGCAATGGACATCGGCTTAGGAGTGACAGCAGGACTTGAAAAAGTGGTATCAACATATGGAGGTGGTAAAGGTTGACTTGGTTGACACAAAGTGGGTTGAAAAGTCGAACTGTTTCTCCTAGACGCTTCTATTTGATCTTTCAAAGATATTTTAGGCATGGAAGGATCATCTTTAAATTGACCGAATAAATTGACGTACGAGGCAAAATTAGGTTCGGGATACCAAAGTTCGGCAAGAGATTTATGATGTGTGGTACCTATTTAGAAGAAAGGGGAAAAGAAAGAATGTTGGTTGGTGCAAGGATTTATTTGCGGCAAAAATTTGCAAGTTTGTTTATAAAAAGATTTTTTTCTTCTTCTTTTTCCTGTTTCTCTTTATTTGGAAAAATTGTTGCAAAAATATTTTCGAGAAAAGATATGCAACAGAAAAGATTACTTGCAATCAATTTCTATTTTAAGCGAAGCGCACAAATCCTGCACAAGACTTGTTATTTGGAAAGAGAAAGATTTTTCAAGTGCACAAAATTCTGCAGGGATTTTTCAGAAAAGATATATCAAGATTTACAGAGACGAAACAGAGGGGCTTACAGAAGATTTTTCACGAGCTGTAGACACTAACAGGCCGCGTTTTCGCGGTACAAGGGGCCTACCGCGGCGTTTCCGCGGCAACACGTGCGGATCACGTCTTCAGATTCTGCTGACGTCACCAGGAGGCCGCGCTTCCGCGGCGGGAGCAGGGTAATGCGGCGGATCCGCGGTTTGACTGTTGACTTGGCCCTTCAACTTCCTGCTGTTGTTCTGTTGCCAAAATTCTCTGCTGTTCAGATCGTTTGTTTTCTGTTTCACCTTCTAAATATTTCCAGATCTGAATTTGTTCCTGCAAGATTCACACAACAAAGTACCCTTTCCAAAAATAACAGATGATATATTTTTATATTTTTTTTTGTGATTTTTCAGATTTTTATGATTTTTTAATTAAGATTAACCCGAAATTGCAAAAAGGAAATTAACACGCCATCCCCGGCAACGGCGCCATTTGATTGATCTCAAAAACTATCTATTACCGCAATCAAGAACGGCGTCGCTTGGTAGCTAGCCGGTGAGTACGGGTCGGTCCACAGGGATGTTGTGAATCTCCTAATCGCGCTATCGAGTTAATTCCGAAGGGTATTCGGATTGATTATTAAATCTAAAAGCTAGATCTATTTATAAACTAAATTAATCTAGATCTAAATCGTGCTAAGGTTAGGTTTAGGGATGGTTTGGAAATGCAAGTAAATCTCAACGCTTTCTATACCCAATTGAAGATCTAAGAGGAGTTATGGTAATTATTAATAAAGGGGATTAGATCCATTCGGGAAGATGTTCCTTCCTCTAGGTTCTTGTCCTTCCTTTAGAGATCCTTACCCCTAACCTCCATGGAAAACGCGCGCAACTGGGCCTTTACACTACGATATCACCGCTACCTCGAGGGATAGGGTGCCGTAGGGCGCGGTGTGTGCGTGTATGCATTGAGCCCTATTGAAAAAAATATATTATGGGTAAGAAAGGGATGAGAGATCTCATCTCTCAAAAGCCTTCCCCAAAGCTAACACTAAACAATTATCTAAGGCAGGGAATTAAATCTACCTAGGGCAAAGAATGAAAAATTACATACTTAACAGATGGCTCTCTCCAAACATCAACGCAGGGTTGTCAGATCTGAATTCATGAAGTGAAAAGAGGCACTGATGCTCTCCACAAAGAATTCTGAAATTTATTATTAAAAGGAGGCATAGGGTTTACAATGATTTAGAGTCTCTATTTATAGAAGATAGGAAACCCTAGGGTTACAATGACTCGCATGTCTACAATTACAAAAATAGCCCTATAAAGACCAGTCAACGCCGCCACAAAAATATGATAAAAAGATTTTCTCCTGACTGCACTACCCTGCCGCGGAACCGCGGCCCGAGGCATGGTTTGGCCGCGGTTCCGCGGCCAAAAAGGAAGGTTGGGCTTCAGATTCTGGTAATTTTAGGCTTCCTGTTTACATAGGTCTTTTCTCATATTGACTTATGTTTCTTCTCCAGATCTTCACAGTGAATTGTAGTGCACTTTTAACCGTTCGCTTTGACATCTTGGACCTTGCGTTGCCTTGTACCGATCTTTGTATAGGCTTGATTAAGATCCTTCTATTTGTTGGTTGTAGTTCCACTTTTGCATCGTCTTTTACCTTTTCACTGTTTTAGATCCAAGAACCTGTAACCTGTAATATGTAGCAGACATGCGTCAAAAGTACCTGTTTATTTATAAAAAGAATAAGAATGGGGAATATAATAATACAATATTATGGTGTGAACAAATACCCCTAAACTTGAAGTATAGTGGTGAGTATTCCCGCCTGTCACGCGGGTGCCCCGGGTTCGATCCCCGGCAACGGCGCCATTTGATTGATCTCAAAAACTATCTATTAACCGCAATCAAGAACGGCGTCATTTGGTAGCCATACTTCATCGCCACGGAATGCCATAATCTGTTCCCCTCCGAACGGCGGCCGAGACGTGAGGTCGTCTTGCCTGAGATTCGGGGCAGATGCTATTTGGTTTACCCGTCCACCTCTCCGAAGATGCCAAGTTGATTTATGGCACCGTGTGTTGGAGGTTTAGACGGATGCGGCCGATGTAGCAGAATTCGTCAGATTCCCCCTTGCTTGAGGGGTTTTTGATTGTGGAGACACTTTTCCCTGCAGACGCAAGCCCCTGCAGTTAATTACGCTACCGCATCGCGGTAACAACTTTCTCCTTCTCTAGAATTTCACTTCGTGTCGTGGATGTTTGTTTTGTTTGTGGTTGCCCGTGGATTGTATGCGGAGACTAAGTGATGCCGTTGCCCATAGGACGTAGATTAGTCCAAATCCGTATTTACTTAGATTTGGGTTTGGTGTTTTAGTTTAAGAATACGTTAGCCATATTTAGGCTAAGATCGATTTAAACGTTCGTTAAGGATACGTTAGTCTGATTTGAGACTAAGATCAACTTAACGGGATCGTTTGTATCTGACAAGAGAGCAATTGGCTCTATTGTTTAGTTTAATGACGTTGCGGCGTCATTTGGTAGCCATACTTCACCAGCTCTCGGCCGCCGTTCGGAGGGGAATATAATAATACAATATTATAGTGTGAACAGTCGCCATACTTCACCAGCTCTGGCTTGCATGTCTGGTAGTCGCCGTTCTCTTGGCTAACGACCAGTTGAGAGTCTCCATATATAAGGAGGTTTTTCAATTCCAATGGCGATGGCGAACTCAATGCTTGCTACCAAAGCTTCGTATTCAGCTTCATTGTTCGTCCTCGGCTCTGTCAAGGAGAAAGCAAAGCGCATTATCCCTCCTTGTGGGGTTACGAAGATGAGGCCTACCCCCGATTTGATTATAGGCGTGTTTTGTTTACGCTTCTTCATGGAAGAAGCTCCGTCAAAATAGAGTTCCCACTGGGTACCACTACCGTCGATCGCATCAAACGCGTGTTCGTCTGGAAGTTCGCAATTCAAAGGGGAATCGGCAGGTATTGGATGCTCAGCGAGGAAGTCGACGATGGCTTGGCCTTTCACCGCCTTAAGAGGCTGATAGGTTATTGAAAACTCCATTAAGAGCAAGGCCCATTTAGCGAGTCGTCCCGTCAATATGGCTTTTGACATCAAATATTTGAGAGGGTCCACCTTCGAAATGATACGGACTTCGTGCGCCAACGCATAGTGCCTAAGCTTTGTTATTGTGAAGATCAATGCCAGGCAGTGTTTTTCGATGGGAGAATAATTGCTTTCTGCCCCCAGAAGAACCCGACTCAAATAGTAGAGAGCTCTCTCCTTCTCTTGATCGTTCTCTTGTGCCCATAATGCGCCTAAGGAACCTTCGATGGCCGTTGTATAAAGAATAAGAGGTTTTCCCTTGACCGGAGCAGCCAACACTGGTGGATTCTGCAAGTATTGCTTGATCTCGTCCAGTGCGCCTTGGCATTTATGATCCCAGACGAATGGGGTTCCTTTCTTCATCAGGTGACTGTAAGGGAGGCACTTGCCGGAGAGATTGGTTATAAATCGCCGGATGTAAGCGAGCTTTCCCTGGAGAGACCGCAATTGTTTGAGAGTCCTTAGCGGTGGCATTTCCATGATCGCCTTGATCTTTGACAGATCTATCTCGATACCCCGGTGCCGGACAATGAACCCTAGGAATTTACCCGACACCCCGAACGCACATTTAAGTGGGTTCATTTTCAAGTTATATTGTCGAAGGCGTTGAAATACGATCTTCAGATGCTCAAGATGTTCCTCGTATGATTTGCTTTTCACTACGAGGTGTCGATATAGCATTCGACGATTTCATCTATGAGGTCATTGAAGATCTTCGTCATGGCCCTCTGATAGGTGGCACCGGCGTTCTTTAAACCGAAGGGCATAACTTTGTAGCAGAATATACCCAGAGGAGTCTGGAAAGCGGTGTACTTCTGGTCTTCGGGATGCATATTTATCTGATGGTATCCCGATGAGCCGTCCATGAAGGAGAAAACTTCGTGAGTGGACGTATTATCTATCATCAGCTCGGTGACCGGCAATGGGAAGTCGTCCTTCGGGCAGTCTTTATTGAGATCCCGGAAGTCCACGCATATGCGCACTGTCCCATTTTTCTTCATTACCGGTACGATGTTGGCGATCCAGTCAGGATATAGAACTTCTTGGATAAATCTAGAATCGATCAGCTTCTTGACTTCGGCGTTAATACTCATCTCAAGCTCGAGTCGCATTCTACTCGGCGCCTGTTTGACTGGCTTGACGTCCGGGGATATCGCCAATTTATGTACAGCAATTTCTGGATCTAGTCCTGGCATTTCAGAATAGTTCCATGCAAAGCAATCCCTATGCTGCATAAGTACGTCTTTTAATGCAGCCACCCTTTCTTCAGATAGCAGCTCGCTGACGAATGTTGGTCGCGGGTCGTTTGCCATCCCCAACTCAATCTTCTTGAGGTTATCTGCAGTAGTATGTATGCCATCTTCCAGCTCTTTCGGCGCTGGTGGAAATTCTGAGATTACCTCGTCATCGCTGTTTTCGAAGCACTAGGGAAGGTCATCCATGTTCTCGGGCTCTCCTTTTGATATGGTTATCATACAACAAGTACGAGCTCGCTTCCAAGACCGACGTGGATCTGGTTCTACTCTTGCGGCTTTGGGTTCGTGCTTTTGTGGTGGCATTATCCTCCAGCTGCTGGATAGAGCAAACCTGCCTTGCTGGTACTGGTCTTCGACCCAGTTCTTGAAGGTAAAGCAGTCTTCGATAGGGTGTCCTATGGCTTGGTGATAAGAGAAATAACCCGAATGAGAGACCTTGTTAGCTTGCTCAGGGTGCTTAGACTCCGGAAGTATAATCATTCGATGTTTTAAAGCGAGGTCAAGTATCTTCTTCGTCTTGTCTTGAGGGAAAGAATACACTCGACTCATCTTCTTCATGAGGGACAAATCCAGACCACGCAATACCCGATCACATGACTCTTTGATCCTGCGTTGTCGTTGTCGACCCCCTTTTTCGCTTTTTGACTTACTTCTGCCTCTGCGTCGGGCCTTTTGCGCAACGGGTTGACAGGGAGGAGCATCTTCGTCTTTGGCAGCCTGTTGAAGAAGGCGTTGCGTCCTGGCTTTCTTGTAGGTGGCCATTTCGCGATTATGGTCGTCCCGAGCTTTTTGACCTGCTTTCCTGATAAGCTTGTCCATTCGTTCTTCAAATGACGGACTCGGCACCTTGATTGGGGGATCTAGTTTTGATACGGGGTCAGCGTTTTCTGACAGGGCATCCTTTTCCTCATCGAAGTTATATATGGTGTAGCTACCGTGGACTCGTTCCCGTTTCCCAGATCTCACATATCCAAGCCCAAGCGTCTCCATTCTCCCATTGGGCAACTTGCGCTGAGTCCCAGGGACATCCCAAATCCTGTTGTAGAACCGAGTTTATCGAATAGTCTGTTTTAAAGGTATCCCTTGGCATTTCAATAGCCTTTTTAGTCCGTTCGTGTAGTATCTGGGCAAACGGATGGGTTGGAGCCTGTCAAGTGTAGAATCCACGCCGTGCCAGATTTCTTTCTCCACTCTTGTTTACGTGGATCGGTAAAATAAGATCGCCTTTTCGCTTTTTCGCTTGGGAGGGACGTAAAATGTTTGCAGGTCCTGCACATTGTAAGTTTCAAGTGCGTCAAGGTCTTTGTAGTGCTCCCGCGGAACCATGGTAATTTGCAAACTATGATCATCACCAGGGAATGCTTGTATTGACGGCCGACTGGAGAACACAGCATTAACCTCATCTTCTGAGTCGCTTCCGAAGATCAATATGGGGGCGGACGGCCCCAGGTTGTTGCGTCGAGACGGCCCAGCGTAAACTATCTCTTCTTCTTCTTCGGTATCACTCCCGAAAACAGGAATGGTGGCGGCGGCTTTGTTCTCCAGTTTGCGACACCTCTCCGTGTCCTCGAAATCTGGCAAAAAAATATTCTGCATCTTCATGCTTGCGGACTTCGTTCACGGAGAACGGGTTCAGCTCTTCTGTTACGGTATACTCGAGACCATCTTTGAAACACTTCATACACTGATGTTGCGTAGAAAGGATGATGTTGTACACGTGTAACCAGGGACGACCGAGTAGAGCATTGTAGCAGGTCTTGGCGTCAATGACGTGAAACTTAATATCCGTGATGAGTAGTCCGAAGCGTAATGTTAATATCACGGATCCGAGAGTTCGTGACGACTGGGAGTCGAAGCCGGAGATGGTAATTTTATCACGAGCGAGGTGCTGAACGCTCATGCAGATTTCCTTCAACACCCGAACATTAAGGAGATTGATGGAGGATCCGTTATCAACTAGGATTTTGCCTATCTTGATGTCGTGGCAGTATCCGAAGACATATAGGGGACGGTTGTGGTCGCACGTCTCAAGGAGAAGGTCTTCATCAACGAACGTGACATCGGCTGTGCGCACTTCTTCCAGTTCATCCTTCATCCTTTCTTCGGCGAGGAAGGCTTGGAATTGCTCGGGCTCTTGCAGCGCCTTGATTAATGAATCTCTCGCTTCTTTTGATAATAAGAGGGCGTCAAGAATGCTGAGCTGCGAGGGTTGTGCGCTAGGATGTTGTAGTCTACCCTACCCTTCTTGGGCGGGTCCTTGGCAGTCAGCTCTTTCATGACTTGGTCATCTAGGGCGATATCCTCAGCGACCTTTTCCTTTCCTTTATCTCTTCTAGTTGCGGGTCCGAGATTCTTTTCCGGGAGCGTGATTGCACAGCTGAATGTTTTCGCAGGCCTTCTGTTCTTCCTCTTTCCCTAAGACGGATTCTTTAAATAGAGGGCCCAGAGCCATTTCCTCGTCAGAATCGCTCCCGAATGTGAGCACTTGCGATCCCCCGGCATTGACCGTGTAACAGTTATCGGTAGTTCTTTTGTGTCCTTCGGTCGTACGTTTTTGCTCCCGACGAGTTCTGCGTTTCATTCGCTTAAAATGTTGCCGATGAGCAACATATCCCTACCACCATGTCTTAAAAGCGTCGCACTCCTCAGTGGGGTGTGAAATCTTCCGATGATATGAGCAGTAATTAGGGTGCCTCTCCACCCCATTGTGCGTGTTTTCCTCCGAGGGCGGTAGCTTCATTCCCATTGACATGGCTTTGGCAAACCTTTTCCTCGTGTTTAATATGTTTTTATCCGCGTCGAGTGTCTTTCGATCCTGCGGGAGTGCTTCGACTCTTTCGTTTAGTCGCCTGCGTTTGGCTCCTTCTGATGCGGCCATCTCACGCTCCCGATCGGCTTTACTTTTCAAACGAATCTCGTCTAGAAAGGCGTCGATCATTTCGTCTGTCGGCCACACGAGCTCCGGTTCAGGATCTGCCCCCAGTTTCTTAGTGCCAGGAGTTTTTTCACCGTCCGTAAACGAGTGGGAGATCACATTACAACTCGCCACGTAGCCCTCGGATTCATCCGACGAGCTCTCCCCGTTATCTTCCTCGTGAAAGAAGTGGTTGAGGAACTCTTGGAGTGTGATGGGAGTTCGCGCCTTTTGATTGTACTCCTCCAGCGCGTCAATCTATTTCTGCAAGTCCGTACGCTTGTTGCCAGGCCTCATGGGCCTCTTAGATTTCTTCTTCTTTTTCTTTGAAGATTTCGACGGCTGGTTGTGAGTGCTCGGGCCATCACCACTGATCTTCGGAGTTGGGTGCGACTTCAGCATCCCTTCAATGATCTGGGGTTCTAGCGGGTTCTTCCACCTGATCGCCGGGCATGTCTGGAGCTCATTCAGCATTCTTTTAGTTTTTGCTGAAAGCATGATTTCCCATGGAGCTTCTTCAATGAAAGAGCAAGTTGCCCCTGGCGCGTCCGTCTTCTTAGGAGTGTGCGGTTGTGGCGGGTTCACCTTCCACTTTTCGGACAGCGCAAACTTGCCCTATAGGTATTGATCTTCAATCCATCCTTTGAAGACGAAGCAATCCTCAATCGGATGGCTTACCGTTTGATGGTAAGGGCAGTAGTTGGGGTTATTCACCTCACTGGGTTGCGGCAGTCGCCTTGGATTTGGCAAGTTGATAAGCCTGTTTCGTACCGCCAGCTCGAATAGCCTCTTCGTCTTATCCCGCGGGAATGAGTAGGGGCGCTTCATTTTCTCATTATAATACCGCCGTCTTTCTTCCAGTTGATCCGCCAGCTTTGGGGCACTGGGTTGCTGCTGAGCGTTCGGAACGAAGGTTGCCTTCCCTTTACCCTTGTCATTCCGAGGTTCTGGCTTCGGGGGAGGCGGTCTGTGACCCATCTGGTCCATCTGGGCCAACTTGTCGATCAAAGCCTGGAACGTGGTTGGCTTAAAGAACATCATAAACTATGAGATAGTTGCATGAGGATCTAGGGTACCCACGAACATGCCCACCACGGGCGCTTCCTCGATGCGTTGTTCGCATTTTGACCACAAGTTTCGCCAGCGTATAGCGTACTGGACCAACGTCTCGCCCGGTTTCACCCTGGCATTGATCAACGCCGTTATCGGGGTGCGTTCGCTGGCGCTTGCGAATCGCTGTGTAAATAGCAGCTCCATCTCCGCAAATGTTTTGACGGAGTCGTTCGGGAACTCAGAGTACCATTCGAACGCTGTTTCTGACAAGCTACCGACAAACTGGCGAAGCAAGAGCTTATCGTCGCCGCCAGTGTTGCCGCAAAACGCGCTGAACTGGGCCACATGTTGATGGGGATTGCCTGTCCCCTTGTAGACATGGAATTTCGGTATTGTATAGCCATGTGGGTACTTGATCTAATCATACCGGCTCGGATATGGTCGCCCCGTTTTGCCGACTTGGCCGGCTGCTTCAGTTGCCTGATGAACCCGTATCTGTTAAGCTATATATTCATTAAGGTCAGCTTTGGAGATTGTCTCCTCCTTAGCTGTTGACAGAGCCGGTGAAGGATTTGACATTTCTCCCCTGTTGTCTTCAAGGACGATTGGAGGATCTTCAGCAGGAGAATCTTATTGGATCATCATTCCCACCATGTCCTGGAATAAGAGGGCCATTCGCTTTATATTGGCTGCTTTTTCGGCAGCCTCTTTATCCTTCTTCTCCAATATCCTACGAAGGAATTCATCGTCAGTTTCTTGCTCTTGGCGTTGATCAGATGACGCTTCGGGGCTTTCTTTCGGCCCAGTGAGTGCGGCCATCGCGTTCATCATTTCTTGGAGCTTCTGCTGTTGCTCCTGAGTTTTGGTCATTGACCGTGTAAGCGGTCTATGACCCGTAGATGCACGGCTGTCCTCCTTTCCCGACGCCATGTATATAGTATGGACCACGATGCCCCCAGACTTAGGGCGTTTAGGCTCACCGCCTTTGGCATTTGCCGCAGGCGCGGGGATTTTCTCTGGCCTTCTTCTCTTGTGGGCCGTTGAAGTTGAGGGGGCCGTTGCAGCGGGCACCCTGGCGGTTGTCGTCCTTTGTTGTTTGACAGGACGTTTCTTTTCTTCCTGCACTTTCACCCTTTTCTGTTGGCGAGAGCGATCTTGGTCAATTACCAAGTCTTGAACCTTCCGCCAGACTTTATAAATTTTGGAGGACAGCCATTGAGGGGGCTGCTCCGGCTTTGCTTCTGTAACACTCCCCGCAGGTGGAGGAGATCTTTTCAACGTAGCAGTCGGAGAGTTCTTGCGTACCCTCCTTAGCGGTTCAAAACTGTTCCCAGTTGGAACAACAGCATCAACTTCCACCATTGGAGCTGGTGGAGTTAGCCCTGAGGGGGAGTTGCCCCCGACCTTCCTTACTCGGCGCCAGTGGCGACGTCGAGCGTGTCGAGCTGTTGGGGTTGGCTCGGTGATAGGGACAGCTTCGTTTTGCCCCCTGTCCGAATGAGGCACTGCCGGTGCCAGCCTCTTAAAGACTAACGTTGTCTTTTCAGTGGCGATGTTTAATCTGTCAAAGACAGACCCTCAAGTAGGAGCAGGTGCCGGAATAGTCAGCCTTGAAAAGACCGACTCTTTAGCAGGAGAAGCCGTCTTGACGACTTCAGGACTGGAGATGGCTGTCTTTTTTGCGATGGCCATGTTAGGGGTCACGGGCTTCTTGGCAGGCCCATTAGAGTTCAGGTTCAGCCTGGTAAAGACCGAGGCTGCCGGTTTGATATTGGACGACCCGTTGAGAGAGGCCGTTGTAGCAGCGAGCCGATCGAAGACCGACTTCTTTTGCACTTCCGGTGTGGGCACTGGAATTGTGAAGCTTGCAGGCGGAAGCATGGTCTCGAAGAACAGACCGGTGGTGGCCTGAGTCACCTGTTCCACTGGCATGGCAAGAATGGAAGCCGCTTGAGGCCCATAGGCTACACCTCCAGGTGAGGCGGAGCGTCTGTTGCACTTGCATTTTGAGCAGCTCGAGCAGTTTCCAGCCATTGATCCTTTTGCTTTCTGCAGCAAACGAAACACCAAATCTTAGTACTTCGAAACCCAAGGGCAACCATTAGCAAACCGCGATTGGTTCACGAATCACGACACACGAAGTGTGGAGTGGAAAGAGGAAAAGGTCCCACCGGGCGTGCCAGAATCTGTTCCCCTCCGAACGGCGACCAAGACATGGACGTCTTGCCTGAGATTCGGGGCAGATGCTAATTGGTGCTATCCTTCTACCTCTACGAAGATGCCAAGTTGATTTATGGCACCATATATTGAAGGTTTAAGCGGATGCGTCCGATGAAGCAGACTTCATCAAATTCCCCCTCGCTTGAGGGGTTTTTGATTTTGGGGATGCTCTTCCCTGCAGGCGCAAGCCCCTGCAGTTAATTACGCTACCGCATTGCGGTAACAACTTTCTCCTTCTCCAGATGATCACTTCGTGTCGTGTGTGTTTGTTTTGTGTTTGGTTGCCCGTGGATTGTATACGGAGACTGAGTTATGTCGTCGCCCGTAGGGCGTGGACTAGACCAAATCCGTATTATCTTAGATTTGGGTTTGGGTGTTTGGTTTTAAGGATACGTTAGCCTCATTTGAGACTAAAATCGACTTAAATGTTTGTTAAGGATACGTTAGTCTAGTTTTAGACTAAGATCGACTTAACGGGATCGTTTAGATCCGCCAAGAGAGCAATTAAAGGGGCCCTGTTGTTTAGTTTAGTGATATTGCGGTCGATAGGTAGTTTAAGACATTGCGGTCCAATGTTAGTTTTAAGACGTTGCGGTCAAGGTTAAGGACATCATAGTCTGAGGATTTAAGGACTCTACAGTCCGGTGTTAGTTTTAAGACATCCCGGTCAAGGTTAAGGACATCATTGTCCTTTGTTAGTTTTAAGACATTCCGGTCAAGGTTAAGGACATCATAGTCTGTGGATTTAAGGACTCCACAGTCCAATGTTAGTTTTAAGACATCACGGTCAAGGTTAAGGACCTCATAATCCGTGGATTTAAGGACTCCACAGTTCGATGTTAGTTTTAAGACATCACGGTCAAGGTTAAGGACCTCATAGTCCGGTAGTTTAAGGACCCCACAGTCCGTATCAATGTGTGGTCATCGGGACCCGTCACCTCTTTGAAGACGTTGAGGAATTACAACGCCAAGTATCAAATGAGTGAAGAGATGTACCCTTGAACCAAGGTAGATTAAATAGTCTTTGGCCCAATTTAGAACCAAGACCAATTAATAATATTATAAGCCCATTAGCCCAATTAAGTTTGAATTGAGGACTTATGGCCAGCTTGGGCTAAGTCCAATCATGTTTGGAGTATTGGCCTTCTGTTGGTTCATTGATGGAGAGTCTTTGCCTCTAGAAACTTAGCCAATTGGGCTAAAACTAGTGTTAAACGCTAAAGACCAACAATGTTGAACACTGAGATCAAGATTAGCAAGCTAGTGTTTAACACTAAAAGATAGTCAGTGTTAAACACCAGCAACAAGGCTTTCAAATTAGTGTTAAACACCAAAGCAAATCAGTGTTAAACACTGGCAATAGAGATTTCAAATTAGTGTTTAACACTAAGGTAAATCAGTATTAATCACCGGGACAAGAGATTTTAAATTAGTGTTAAACACTAAATAAAATTCAGTGTTAAACACTGCAAATAAATTTTTTTTTTTAAATTAGTGTTTGAACACTAGAGCAAATCAGTGTTAACACTGGATACAGAGATTTTAATTTAGTGTTAAACACTAAGGCAAGAGGGGTCACGTGGTAGCACGTGAGAGCGCCCTGCTTCCCTTATTTTGTTCTGCCGAAAGTATCGAATAGTTTGAAGTATCACGTGCTGTCACGTGATGGGAATTTGGGTGTTTGTCTGTTAGAGCTTCAGCCAAGGGGTCACGTGGTAGCACGTGAGAGCGCCCTAGAGCTCTTTTCTGTTTCTTTTGCCTTTTTCTCTGTGTGCTCCAGGGGTCACGTGGGGCACGTAAGGCGTTGCCTCAAAGCTCTTTTCTGTGGATCTTTGCAGGGGTCACGTGGTAATATGTGACTCTGACTCTTTGCATGTTTTAAAGATCCGTTCATCTTTTAAGAATTAAATTCTTCGTAGGGTTAAACCCTAGCAATAAATTTTAGAGGAATTAAATTCCTATTTTCTTCCGAAGACTTATATTCTTATATAGGGTTAAACCCTAATTTCTCTTCTGTAGAAATTAAATTCTCCATATGTGTAAAGAATTAGATTTTGGCATAAGGTGAAACCCTAATTTCTTTTTAAGGGAATTAAATTCCTGTAAATTTGAGAGAATTAAGTTCTCAATTAGGGTTAAACCCTAGTTCTGTCCATTCTAAAGGAATTAAATTCCTAGGGTTAAACCCTAATTTTATCTTAAAGGAATTAAATTACTATAATTCTGTGAGAATTAAATTCTCAAAACTCAGTTCTTCCTCTATGTTTTAGATCTGTATGGCAGGATCTCAACCCAATGAGAATTAAATTCTCAATTCATGGGGAGATGTGCACTTTGCAGATCCTCAACCAGAGAAAGAACTAAGTTCTTTTCTTTACATAAGAGTTAAATTCTTTTGAGAATTAAATTCTCTTTTAAAGCCTCTCTTTTCTTTTCTTACCTAGGGTTTTTTCTTTTGCAGAGAATCAAATTCTTCCTTCTGAATTTTCAAGATTCCAAGGCTCTATATATTCCTCTCTGTACGTATGTTGGCTTCTATTTATAGGAGAAGGAAAAGAATCAATCTGTTTTAGTGAATCTTTCATTGAAAGATTTCATTTGTTTATTGAGAGATTTGATTTATCTTCATCATTAATATGAGCCTTTAGATCATTAGGTGAATTTTATTCACCATTGGATTTTAAATCCAAAGATATCTCTTTGTTATTTCGGTTAGATTTAGGGGGGAAACCTTTCCAAGTCCAAGATTTTTCCATAAATTGGTGATATTTAACCACCTTTAGATTTTAAATCCAACGGTTTCAGATAATCCTTTTTCATTTTGGAAAGATTTGAAAGATCTTTCCTCAGAATTTAATTCTGTCAAAGAACAAGGTTTTTAAAGCCGGTCACGTGTGGCCACGTGACCGTTGGTCATGTGTGAGCACGTGACCCCTGGAATAGGCTTCTCTTCTTCTGCGCTCTGTTCTCTGGCCGCTGCTTAACCATCACGTGCCAACACGTGACCACTGGTCACGTGTGAGCACGTGATACCTCTTCTGAAGCTTCTTCCTGACTTTTAATTAGTGAACAAATATGCTCTGTGCCGCTTCTTAACCATCACGTGCCAACACGTGACCGCTGGTCAGGTGTGAGCACGTGATGCCTCTTCTGAATCTTTTCCTGATTTTTAATTAGAGAACAAATATGCTCTGTGCCGCTGCTTAACCATCACGTGCCAACACGTGATCGCTGGTTACAAATCCCTAGTTCCAAATCTCAACGGCATCATCTACAGCCTAAAAATCAGCAACGTCGTTCTTCCTCATTCCAGCAGGATACAGACGCGACACCACCACTTGGAGCCACGGAAAAGTCCCCAGTTCCAAGACTCTATGGTTCACAGACAACCTAAAGTCATCCAATGACCCCGTCACGGAAACACGTCAGCCAATAACCTCCGTCTCAGAAATACGTTATCCAATGACCCCGTCGCGGAAACACGTCAGCCAATGACCTCCGTCTCGAAAATACGTCATCCAATGACCCCGTCGCGGAAACACGTCAGCCAATGACCTCCATATCGGAAATACGTCATCCGATGACCCCGTCGCGGAAATACGTCAGCAAATGACCCCGTCTCGGAAATACGTCATCCAATGACCCCGTCGCGGAAATACGTTAGCAAATGACCCCGTCGCGGAAATACGTCAGCCAATGACCTCCGTCTTGGAAATACGTCATCCGATGACCCCGTCGTTGAAACACGTCAGCCGATGACCTCCGTCTTGGAAATATGTCATCCGATGACCTCGTCGCGGAAATACGTCAGCAAATGACCCCGTCGCGGAAATACGTCATCCAATGACCCCGTCGCGGAAATACGTCAGCAAATGACCCCGTCGCGGAAATACGTCATCTAATGACCCCGTCGCAGAAATACGTCAGCAAATGACCCCATCGTGGAAATACGTCAGCAAGTGACCCGTCTCGGAAATACGTCATCCAATGACCCCGTCTCGGAAATACGACAGCCAACGACCTCCGTCTCGGAAACATGTCAGCAAATGACCTCCGTCTCGAAAACAAGTCAGCCAACGACCTCCCCGTCGAAGCAATGTTTCGACTCGGAAACAAGTCAACTCACCAACCACTTACGAGTCCTCTCGACTTGTAAAGGAGAAAATTCTCTTGTGAAATCCTTACGACTCTCAAGAGAAAACGCACTTAGGAATCCTCACGATTCCTAAGGAAAAAAATACACCTACGGGATCCTCTCGACTCGTAGGGAGAAAAGTCTTTATGAGACCCTCACGGCTCATAAAGTTGAAAAGTCTTAGACAACAGACCTGAACCTGTTTCCTAAGCCATCGATACCTTACAAGGAGGTTAAGATGGACTGCTATCTACTATCTATAGGCCACATTGGATAAAGTAACATGCCAATGGCACAGCGAAGAAAAGAAAGCGATAGTACGGGATAAAAAATGTGTCTTTATTCATGAATTCAATTGAATACAAGATGCATCACATAGAAGAAAAAAATTGAAATGAATACATGTTATTCATAGACTACAAACTTTCGGTCGATACAAAGATGGCTACTGAGAAGGAGGCGTTTTTAATAAATCAGCAAACCGCTTGCGCACTCCTCTCAACTTCTTTTCATGATTAGCCGCCGCGGCCAACTCCGCTTCAATTCGAGCCCGTTGCTTCAAACAAGATGAAAGCTTCTTATCGATTTCCTGCTGAGCGACTTCATGATTCTGCATAACCTGCTCAGTGAAGTCAAGCTTCTTCCTCAGCACCAGTCGGTCAGAAATACTTCGTTGGAGGTTTTCAAAAATAGCTTTCAGCTGTGCAGCGTTCTCTTCGACCTGGGCACATAGTTGGACAGACTTGGTGGAATCCGCTTCACGTATCTTTCGCCTCAGGGTCGCCTCTTGTTCAAAATAGCGAAAGAAAGGAACACTTTGCTCAACCTATGCAACCCGCTGGGAGTTCAAAGCCAGAACCTCGGGAGCAAGACACTTGAGCTCAATTTCGTGCTGGCAGGCCTCGATCTTTCTGCTGTAATCAACCTAAGACTCGACGACACCTTCGTTATGGAAGTTCACGAGCGTCACCAGCATAGGATTAAGCTCAGCAGCAAAATCTGCAATGAATGCGAGGGCTTCCGCGTCAAGATCCTCGATGAATTCACTCAACATACACAGGCTAGTCGCAGCGCCCCTGAAAGATGGACGTCTAGAAAAAGGTCCTGCCGGCATTAGGATGCGAGACTCAAAGGGAGATGGAGCTAGTGCGATTGCTGCAAAACAAGTTATGGTCAAATGTCGGCTCAAGAGATAAAGAAAATACACGAGCGGTGGAGTCTATTATACCGGCTGCGACAGGTGGCAAAGTTGGGAGTACCGGAGGTGCGGCTATTCTCTCGTCCCCTCCTCCAATCTGTAATGCTGCAATCAATTCAAAGATGAATTAGCAACGACATAGTTTCCTGTAAAAGAAAGTAAAGGATGTCGGTTAAAAACTATACTCACCGATACCAGTAGACAGGACGATTTCTGACTGGAAGGAGAAATGTGGGTTCAACACCTGATACAGATGGTCAAAAAGGACTCCTGCAAAGTTGTACCAATATACTGTCAGTATAAGGAGGATGATACCCACGATGAAACCGATAAGTCGCAAATCCATACCTTCCAGCATTCCAAAGGACATAGAAGAAGGCGAGGGGACAACAACCGTCTTGGCGGTGACCGAAGGTGCTTCAGATGACACGATCTCAGCATTCGCTGCACCTACAAACAAAACATCGTTAGAATAAGCTGAACGAGATTGTGAAATAAAAAGAACAGTGACTCAAGACTTACCTGACGAGTCATCAACCAAAACCGCGACGGAAGCATCACCAGGCATTGCAGCTTCTTCGCTCTCCTTCAGAGGGGTAGTCTCTGTGCCCATGGCTTCGACCCCTGATTCGACGAGGGCCGTCGTGACACTCATGATGCCCACCAATATCAGGGAGCCGCAAGGGGAAAGAGCGGCGGTTTGGACAGTCCTAGACTCCCGAGAGAGAGTAGCCGCTTCGGGCTCTGTGGTCGCTGTCATCTCACCTGCCATCTCATTGCCACGACTTGGCCCTGCAGG
This sequence comes from Agapanthus africanus, assembly GCA_030015575.1. NCBI lineage: Eukaryota > Viridiplantae > Streptophyta > Magnoliopsida > Asparagales > Amaryllidaceae > Agapanthus > Agapanthus africanus. The sequence continues at coordinate 434,036,149 of JASDDO010000008.1, read as the reverse complement.
ATATGGTATATAAGAATTTGAAGATAAATTTCTAATAAAAGACTCAGCGTTACGTTACCTTCGAGCAGCTTTTCGGTTTCTTCCCGAGCTGCGCCCGCAACCTGTCTATGGGCGGTAGATAGGGAAGCTGGAGCATCCTCTGGAGGAATAACAACAGATGGGGTAGTGCTTGAACCTGCACCCACAGCCAAGCTGGCATCACGTTCCCTCGCCGCACGCTTCCTACGCTTCTTTTCGGTTTGAGCGATGAGAAGCGATCTCCTTAAGACCTCTGTCAAAGGGACGTCATCGTCCGAACCAAGCTCTTCCTCTGAAGCCGTTACGGCGTCTGTCATCGGCTGCTTGAGCGAAGCCTCTTGAGGTAATACTGAGGGAGCTGGGGCCACAATAGCCGGCTCTAGAAGCGTCGCTGCATCACCACCCGAGATCGGTACCACACTTGGAATAACCCGAGTCGAGGTAGTCCCTGCAACAAAATAAAAGAGAGGGTCAAACCACGAATAAAGAAAAAAGGAATGAAGGCATAATGAGCCGAAGTATACCAAGACCCAAAGAAGCACAAAGCCTCTCTTCCTCTTCAAATGTTTTGAGGGAAGCCGCGAGAGCCTATTCGACAGATATGCCTGTTGAAGAAGAAAGCGTCAATAAAAGCATAATAATAAGGAAGGAATGAACGAAAAAAAACAACTAGAGCATACGTGACTTCGCGATGGTGATCAGCGCAGCTTGTTCATGAGAAAATCGCTCAGAGGCTGCAAGGGCAGCCTGGAGATCAGTATCATCCGCAGGCACGATAAATAAACCCTCATTGGTGCCATACTCACTTAAACCCTCGCTGTAGGAAGCATGGGGCTCCTAGCCGAGCACAACGTCGGCAGAAAATAGTGACTTCGTTTTCTTTTGTGAGCGAGCGCCGGCAGCCGATGACAGGAGTTTATGTTTGGCGGGCAATTTTGGACGACGAGTCTCGATCTCCGTACCCACGCCGGACTCCGGAGACGCTGCAGCTACCGTTTCCACAGGAACACGGGGTAGAGGCTTGTCAGGAAAGGCGCGCGGGATCACAACCGCACCAGCTTCTCTTACGGAAGGATGAACAATAGTCTGTTCCTTCAAGGGGACAGTGGGATTACCAGCAGGGGCTGCACCCTTATGATCAAGCAGCAACCGCCTTTCTTCCCTAATGATAGCACTCGTCGCATGCGAGTACCACGCCACGTATGCGTTCAAGATTCTCGGAACGCAGCTCGGCTCGCTGATAAAGAAATTAGACCAGGTGTTCAGCCGTATAAAATAGTGTAGCGCGTTGCGGATACCCTCCTTCGTAGCGACAAGCTCAGCTAAAAAAGCTTCTAATGGGACACCTTGATTGTAGCTAGACTGTTGGGCGAAACGGTGCGGGTTGTATCTCATGAACATCGTAGAATCGTTCTGTCTAAACATTAAAAACCCGGCCTGATTGAATATAAATGAAGAATCTCCCGAGCTTTCAAGGTAGAAGCCCCGTCTTTGAAGATGTCACGCAACGGCTGCACCGTTTTTGTGGATTCCTTGCCGATGGTTAAGACCTTATCGATGAAGGTCATGCCATCCCCGACTATACGCGAGAGAAGAACCAGACACTGAGCCTCTTGCTGAGTCGATTCCAAAGCGGAAGCGTCAACTAGCCCTATAACCCGAGGAAAGTTATAACTTTCGTAGAAACGGGGCCGCTTGTGAACTCCAAAAGCGCCAAGCATATGCAGCTCGATCCACGAAGTGAAATAGTGCAGCGGGAAATTTACGGGCTGCACCCCCGGCTGAGTGGTGTCTGCCGCTGACCTGAGGCCATGATACAAGTGAGCCAGCCAAGTGACCCCGACGGCCACTCACATCCCAACAATCATTCGGTGAGCCGGGTAGAAGACAGATGGCCTCATATGGAGAGGGTGCATTGGGAGCACAAACCAGCTTAACCATAGGCCGAGAAATCCTAAAAAGAATGCCTCTTCGTCAATGTCTGAAGCTGCGAGCTCTGCAAAGGGGACGACTGGAGTATCCGGGACAAAGAAATTCCTTTGATTTATTTCCGCTGTTGGCTGGCTGTCCAAGCCAAAACTAAATGGGTCGTCAAGCTTGGCTAATTTCGTAGCATGTTTTGATAAGAATTCCGGACGGAGAAAGCGAGCGATGAAATTCGCAAAGCTGACCCCGTGCCCTCCGGATTCGACTTTCGTAATTTTCAATACTTTAATCAGACTTGGGAATTGATGTTGATTGACATTTTCCGGGGTAAGGCCCATCACCACTGATTTGGTGGTAAAGATGTACTCATCAGGAGGAAGCAGCTCCTCGTAATGTTCTTCCCTGACGGGTAAGCCGGAGATCTCCGCGAACTCCTCCAAAGAGATTGAAACTTCCCGATCTGATAAAAGGAAAGTGTGAGTCAGAATATTCCATTGTTCCAAGAAAGCTTTGACCCACCAAACAGAGGGCGTGGAATACAGGAAGAGAGAAGCATAAACTGCGGGGTACAACCCGAGCTTTAGCAGCAGTGATTTCCTGACCGACAAGATGTATCGAGCCCACTGCAAGTATCCGGATGGATAGGGAGGAGTCAAGCCTATCATGTATGGCTGTCCCCAAGGGCGTGACTCGCCTTGACACATGCGCTGCCCCAGAATATCCAAAGCCTTCGGCGGCTGTACGAGTATCGAGGCCATAGAGGGCTGAAGGCGACCTTCCGAAGTCCAGTTGACCTCCTCTACGGTATAGTTCACTGGGGGAGAGTCAACGTAGTGAATCGCTGAAATAGGCTCCGAAGGTACTGCACAAGAAAAACTACACTGACCTCGGATGATTTGGTTGTACCACGACCTCCATAGATGAAGAGATTTTTGCTCCGGATCATGATTTTTAATGAACGCGAAGACTTCCCTATCCACGGGCGCGTCAGGAAATGCACTCTCCGGACGAACGAAAGGGAAAGAAGTGTCAAAAGACATAGTACCTGCGCGAAAAAGAACAAGAATTAGTTGTCAATGCTATAGTCCAAATTCTGACACTTGATACTTTAAATTTGTACCACACTGCAATGCAGTGGAAAGGGACCAAAGGGGACCCACTAAATCAAGGTGACGGCTCATCATTGATAAGACAGTCACTCATTGAAGAGGAAATACTAAAAGGATTCTCATTTAATGAGAGGCTCATTGGGCCAAGGAGTTAAACTCTCTTGAGAGCAGCGCTCTGCAACAGAAATCAAATCTGTCATTATGAGGAGAATAAAAATTCCCCAAGAATTCTAAAGAGCCATGCTCTGCGAAGAAGATGGAACAAGCCATCAGAACCATTAAAAAGCAAAACTTTTACAGAGGTAAAACCTCAAGATCTTTAAAGATCTGAAACACAAATCTTAGGAACTCTAAGAGTTCTTCATTAATAGGTTAAGAAACCCTAAAAAAGATCTCTTTAGATCTATGATCTAAGAAAGAGCAAAGCTCTGTTAAGAAACCCTAAAAAAGATTTCTTTAGATTTATGATCTAGGAAGAGCAAAGCTCTGTTTTAATTAACGGTTTGAAGATCTGTGATCTAGTAAGAGGAAAGCTCTGTTTAATGGGGTCGAACATGATTCTTACCAAATATTTGAACAAAGTTCTAACTTAAAGAAAGTTTTTGGGGCAGAGATCTATGCTCTGAAGAGAGAATTCAATTCTCAGAAAAACAAGAAAGGGAGAAGATGAACAGAAGTCATCTCAAGAGCCAAAGGCCCTATTTATAGGCGCTGAAAGCTGATCCAACTTCCAAGACAATCAACCGGTGGAAAAGCTGCCACCGCTGCACTTGCGTGTAAGCCATGTGAGCGCAACGGTGGGGGGGGGGCATTTGTTTCCCCCAATAAGAGAGCAAAGCTTAGTTCAAAATTTGAAATTTGAACTGAAGCAGCGCCTCACGTGCAAAGCACAAGAGCGCCAGCGCTAAGAGCGCCAGCGCTAAGAGTCAAAGACTCTGAGGAAACGCCAAGAGCGCCAGCACCATGAGTCAAAGACTCTGAGGCAGCGTCTCACGTGCAAAGTGCGAGAGCGCTAGCCAAGGGCGCCAGCGCTAGAACTAAATGTTCTCCACCCTTGGATCAAAGATCCAACGAAGATGATAAATCATCAGAGCACAGAATAAAATTCTATTGAGGAAATACTCCTCAAATCTTTCCAAACAAGAAAGATTGTGCTCTGTAAATCAGAGCACCGTTGGATCAAAGATCCAATGGTGATTAAACATTACAAAGATGCAGAATAAGTTCTGTATAGGAAAAATATTTTCCCAATCTTGTTAAAAACAAGGAAAACGTCTTCTGTAAAACAGAAGTTTTTGGATCAAAGATCCAACGGTGGATAAAATCCCCAAATCAATTGAAAAATCTCTCAATTGGAGATTTCCTTAACTGATTCAACAAATCAGCCCCCTATATAAAGGATCCAAGACTTCAAGTCTAGCACAGAAGAACCCCCCATAAACTTCAAGTTCTCAGAAAAGAAAAAGAGAAGTGCAAGCTCTAAGAAGAAGAACCTTCTTCAAGGTAAATAAAATAAAGAAAGATCATAGAAACTCCTCCATATTTGAGAGTTTAACTCTCACAACAGAAGAACTTAGTTCTTTTTCCAGATCACAGATATATAAGACAAAGTTTTTAATAAAAGAAGGGAGATCATAGAGCTCCTCCACATCTAAGAGTTTAACTCTCACATCAGAAGAACTTAGTTCTTCTTCCAGATCTCAGATCTATAAGACAAAGCCTTTCACAAGGGAGAACCAAAATTCTCAGAGAGGTAGAACAAAAAACTCGGTGCTTAATACTCAAATCTGGCGCTCAGCGCCGAGCGCTCCACGTGCTCCTCATGTAGGCGCTATTTAATAAGAAGTGTTTAGCACTCAAATCTGGCGCTCAGCGCCGAGCGCTCCACGTGCTCTTCACATGGGTGCTGCTCAATAAAGAGCGCTTAGTACTCAAATGCTGGTGCTCAGCGCTAAGCGTCCCATGTGCCCCTCACGTGAGCGCTACTTAACACAGAGCGCTCTGCGCTCCTCAAGAAGAGCCTAACGCCAAGAAGAGTGTTCAACATTCATAAAAAACATAAAGAAAGTGGGTGTCAGTATTCACATAAATGTTTAGCATTATGTGCACAGAGAAAGGACTGTGTCCTAGCAAGTGTCTAACACTTTATAAAAAAAGGGAAATGACAGAGACTAAGTAGGCTGAGCGCAAGGTTGGCCAAAGCCTAAAATCGATCGAGCCCATTGCCACGACCCAAAGTTCGGCCCATGACCGGCACTTAACCACGTAACGTCTACAGGCGAACGCGATTAAATAAGCTGAAACCCAGAAATCAAAACCATTAAAAGTAGTGAGTGATGAAAACATTAGTTTAAAACATTCAGAAAACTTTGAGTAAAAATCTTTAAAGTTTAAGTTATTTTCTTAAAAATTTCGGTAGCATCTCCTTTGTAAAAACTAGCCCCAAAACGTATACAACACATGATATAAGTAAAATGATTGATAATAAGAATAAAGCATCCCCAAACGGGAGCAATCACGCCCAACGGCAGAAAAACCACCATAAGAAAATATACGGCGCCGTAGCGAACAAATGAGCAATATAAGTGAAGACATCATAAAATATAAAACTGCATAAATAAAGCCGGCTCACACGAGCTCGACATCCAGAGTACAACAAAAAAATATACAACATCGTCCTCAGAACTGGTCTCTAAGTCAATACATGAAATGGTAGATGGAGAGTACAAGATACAATAGAGAGTACAATGGAAATAAACGGATACCGCAAAACCCACCTAAAGGCAAAACGGCTCACTCGCCAACTGCAACGGTATCCGTAGCCAAAAAGATACAATGAGATAGCCCTGCCGCAACTACTCTGACGGTCGACCTGCAAACACTGTGGCACAATGGGGGTGAGTTGCCAACTCGTGAATAGTAAATAACATATAAAGATAATCATGAGTATGCACGTACTGCGATACTCTAACATGTGCAATCTGATGACATCTATATGATAAACTGGGTATGCAATAATCATGCACAGTACTCTATCAAGTACTACAACTACAGGATGCAATGTATATCAATGAATGCTGAGCATGGGATAGAATATCATCTACATGAATTATCATCGTGGAAAAACCCAGTGTCTACCAAATACACCCCAAACCCCAAAACTCAGGCGCCGTCAATCTAATCGGCCCTCAAATCCTGTAAATCTCATGGAAACATGAGTGCCCAACATCGGCACTCGAAAATATCATAAAATACTCGTGTCTAATATCGACACGCAAATCCTCATGTATCGGGCTCCGTTAGTCCGGATCGGCCCACGGGCTCCGTCTACGGAATTGGCCCTCGGGCCCCAGCAGTACAGGTCGGCCCATATCCATCTCTCGACTCTGGTCAGTATCCTCCGGATAACCGTCAGGTCCAACTAATCACCGGTAGGTAGGAGTCCCTCTGCCAGGCTCATCGTCATCCATACGAAATCTCTCTCTCGCCCCCAGGTATCATACCGGGTCCACCATATACCCGCAAACGGATCATCCTCCTCCTCAAATCGGGTTTCATATGTCACACGTCTCAGAACCAAGAAAACGCATGGTAGACGCACTGAAATATCATATCAAGAGAAACCGGGTTTTTCAAAACAGTACATACTTTCTTAAAATAATATCATGGTTCTCAAATCCAGAAATCACATGAATCCAAAACTCAATGCGTAAATCCATGCAATGTGTCGTATGCCGCATAAAATCGTACTATGAGTAAAAGGGGAAAACCGCTCTTTTAAATGGATCCAGTTGAAAATATTTCATGCGGTCCCCAATTTTAAAAGTGCTCGTGCAGCATGAACCGTTAGTAACAGTGCGGTGCCTCATAAATACTATGTCTATATGCAACAAAGGAGGGGTATGCTACAATGGTACATATGCACGACCAATATATATATATATATATATATATATATATATATATATATATATATATATATATATATATATATATATATATATATAACACGACTACAATATCCTATCAAGCCCTGAAGCATAACGCCATACGGGCGATTTCCCCGTAGATGTTAAATCTACTCACCGTGATCTCGATCTACGTGTATCCGACCACCTGCTTCCCCTTCTTCGCAGCGTCCGAATTCCCCGCCTGCGATCCTGGAATTTACATAAAACAACACACATAAGGCTAAAATCCTGTAAAAACGCGATATTAAGACCCAACGAGAAACTCGCATCGCAAGCTAAACGCGTGTGCACTCGAAACGCCAAAACGTGTGTAAACTCGTCTGAAACCACCCTGACACGCTGCGACACACAGTAACCACCAAACCCACTCACAAAATGTATGTGTCGCACAAGTTTAAAAGCATTAAAACAAGGAATCAGGTTCCAGATTTTGATACGAACAGAATTAAGAAAAGTTGCATACACCAAACATCTTAGATATGCGGCAGACTCTTACACACCAAACCCCGACACATAGCTCACCTATCTGGCCACAATTTGCGGCCAGAACTAATTTATTTGTGGCCTAGGGTGGGAAGTAGGGTCTCGTGCTCTGTTTGTGTGGTCTAGGTCTAGTGAACATGCTCCAGTAAACTCAACTTTTCCCTGAAGCATCGGAAGTTACAGCAGATCCCAAAACGGCAATAAATCTTAACTAAACACTAATTAAACACTAAAATTAATACATTAGGGGGTTTTAGTGTAACCAGGTGCAAAAACTTGGATTTAACAGCACTAATAACCCAAAGTTAAGCTGATAAGGCCATAAAAACCATTACTTGACCTAATCTACACATGAATCACCTAATTAGCACTAATACACCACTTAAACCCTAAATTAAGTTAAATAATTAAAAGTTTAGCAAAGAAAAGGATTATGGTAAGCTTTATATCTCAAAGGGGTTTAGTGATGGCTCAACTTGCTAACCTTGCCCTCAAAGGCAAAGACTTGCCTCTAAACCAACAAGAAAGTGCTAAGCAAGAGGTTTAGTGAAGTGAGGAGGGATTTTTAATGGAGATTGGGAGTTAGAATGAAGGGAAGAAGAAGAAGAAACAATAATGGAGAGGGAGGGCTACTGCTGCAGCAGAACAAGAGAGGGAGAGAGAATGTATGAGGTGAGAAAAATGAGAGTTTTAGAAAAAGAATAGAGAGAGTGAGAGGGGGGTTAGGGGACAAAGCATGGCATTTTCTCTCCCCCCATTTAATGCCAAGCATACTTTGTCTCCCATGCCCTCTCTCTCTCTCCTCCTCCTCCAAGTCAACCCAAAAGGAAATTCAAATTTTTTTTTGAAACTAAAATACTTAATTTAAATTCATATTTTATCTAATGAAATGGTTAAAGCACTATGGCTACTAAGTATGGTTTAACCCCAAATTAGCCCTAGGTTAACATGCACATGTGTGTGCAAGCCCAATTAAATTCTAATAAAATATTCATTAATTTTTATAAAATATTTAAAAACCATTTTGGTAAACCTTTTTACTAAAAACCATATTTTCGCTTAATTAACCACTAAACGCATTCTAAGGTGTTACACCCATAGGTCTTCTTCTAAATTGGAGTTAGTCCCAAACAAGATTATCAAATCTTTGATGAACATTCATTGGTTCAAGGGTAAATCTCTCCATACCTCTGATACATGTCGTTGTGATTCTTCAATATCTTCAGAGAGATGGAGGGTCCCAATAACCAATAGCTCTTGGCACACCCCCAAACCAATGAGCCAAAACTCCTCGGACTATGATGTCCTTAAACAATGGACCGCAACGTCCCTAAACTAAACTCTATGGACTATGATGTCCTTAAACTCTATGGACTATGATGTCCTTAAACTTATGGACCGCAACGTCCCTAAACTAAACTCCTTGGACTATGATGTCTTTAAAACCAATGGACCGCAATGTCCTGAAACTTACTATGAACCATAACGTCCTTAAACTAAATTGATAGGGCCCAAATGCTCTTTCATTGGATCTAAATGATCTTAAAATCCTGTTGAGTAGATCTTAGTCTAAAATTAGACTAACGTATCATCAACAAGCGTTTGAGTTGAGCTTAATCTAAAACAAGATTAACAATTCTTAAACTAACCCAAACCCATATCTAAGAAAATACGGATTTAGACTAATCCACACCCTACGGGCGGCAACACAAATTAGTCTCCGTATACAATCCACGGGCAACCAAAAATAAGACAAACATACACGACACGAAGTGACCTTCTGGAGAAGGAGAAAGCGGTTATCGTAACCAGATAACGTAATTAACTGCACGAGCTTGTGCTTGCAGGGAAGAGCGTCCCCACAATCAAAAACCCCTCGCAAGCAAGGGGGAATCCGACGAAGTCTGCTATAATGGACACATCTTGTTCAAACCATAATATTACATTATTATATTCCCCATTCTTATTCGTTTAATAAATAAACAGGTGCTTTTAACGCATGTCTGCTACATATTATAGGTTACAGGTTTTTGGATCTAAAACAGTGAAAAAGATAAAAGACGATGCAAAAGTGGAACTACAACTAACAAATAGAAGGATCTTGATCAAGCCTACATAAAAGATAAAGTTCACAAAGTACAAGGCAATGCAAGGTCCAAGATGTCAAAGAAATCGGTTAAAAGACCACTACAAGTATTCACTGAAAGATCTGGAGAATACCTAGAATCCAAATGGAGAAAAGAACTAAAGAAATAAAAAGCCTAAGAAGCCCAGAATCAGCCCCAAAAATTTCAGCAAATGACCTTACTATTGAGCCGCGGAACCGTGGCTCAACCCCTACCCAGGCCGCGGTTCCACAGCCATATGGAGCCCGGAGATGGAGAATTTTTTACCAATTGTTGTGGCGGCGCTGACTAGTTAACCTAAGGGAAAATTTGTAAATGCAAACGTGCGAATCAATTGTAACCTAGGGTTTCTATGTCCTATAAATAGAGACCCAATTCATTGTATTTTCCCATGCCTCCCTATGCCTCTTTCTATGAATAAAATTCAGAATTCTTTTGGAGAGCATCGATGCCTCTTTTCATATCATGAATTCAGATCTGACAACCCTGTGTTGATGTTTGGAGAGAGCCATCTGTAAAGTAAGTAGGTAATTTCAATTCTTTCCCTAGATAATTTTTCATTCTCTGCCATAGATAAATGTTTTTAAATTTCCTAATGAGCGAGTAGTCTCCTCGCTTGTTAGGGTTAGCTTTGGGGAAGGCTTTTGAGAGATGAGATCTCCCATCCCTTTCTTGCCCATTATATCTTTTCAATAAGACTCCATGCATACACGCACACACCGCGCCCTACGGCACCCTATCCCTCGAGGTAGCGGTGATACCGTAGTATAAAGGCCCGGTTGCGCGTGTTTTTCATGGAGGTTATGGTAAGGATCGATAAAGGAAGGACAAGAATCTAGAGGAAGGAACACCTTCCCGAATGGATCTAATCCCTTTTATTGATAATTACCATAACTCCTCATAGATCTTCATTTGGGTATAGAAAGCGTTGAGATTTATTTACATTTCCAAACCATTCCTAAACCTAACCCTAGCAAGATTTAGATCTAGATTAATTTAGTTTATAGATAGATCTAGTTTTTAGATTTAATAATCAATCCGAACACCCTTCAGAATTAACTCGTTAGCGCGATTAGGAGATTCACAACATCCCTGTGGACCGACCCGTACTCACCGGCTAGCTACTAAGCGACGCCGTTCTTGATTGCGGTAATAGATAGTTTTTGAGATCAATCAAATGGCACCGTTGTCGGGGATGGCGTGTAATTTCCTTTTTGCAATTTCGGGTTAATCAAAATTCAAAAAAATCATAAAAATCTGAAAAATCAAAAAAATATAAAAATATATCATCTGTTATTTTTGAGAAGGGTATTTTTGTATGAATTTTGCAGGATCTATGAACAAATTTGGATCTGGAAATCTACAGAGATCAAAACAACAAATATCAAATCCGAACAAACAGAGGAATATCACAATAGACAACAGAAGAAATTTGGAGGACCGAGTCAAACAAGAAGAATCGCGGTGATCTAGTCCCAAAAAAAAAAAAAAAGCCGCGCGACCCTATTCCGGCCGTGGAACCGCCGCGCGACCCACCTTCTGGCCGCGGAACCGCCGCGCCCTAGTCGGCTCAGGGCTTGAAGGAAAAAAATACTCTGTAAGTCTTCTGATCACCTTCTCTGCAAATCTCTGATATCTCCTCTGAAAAATCTCCTGCAGGATTCTTTGCGCTTAAAAAATCTTTCCCCTTCCAAATAACAAATCTTGTGCAGGATTCTTTGTGCCGTGCATAAAATAAAATTGATTGCAAGAAATCTTTTCTGTTTTGCATATCTTTTCTCAAATTGCAATAGCAAAAAAACTCTTTGATTGCAAGTGAATTACTGTTTTGCATATTATTAATCGGATTTTAAGGGGCTTTTAACCAATTCAGAATGGGTGGGGATTTCATCACCCTTCCCAGGACCCCAGAAATCACATAAGGCATTTGCATTGACCAAATCTTTAATTAAAAAAAATACTAGACTCAGCCCTAAGGACTTCGAGCTCAATAGGACAGATGACTAGTTATAGGCATCAGCCGTTTATCCTAACCTGACTTTGTGGTGTCTAGGCAAGTGTGTCTAAGGCAAGTGGTTGCTTAATTAGGACCGCTACTTGTGGCGGGGAGCTTCCCACTTACGTGGCACTTACCTGGCCGCAATTGGCGGTGAGAAGGCGGTTTGAGATTCTATTTCTAGCCCTTTGGAACAGTTAGGAGCTGTCTAGCTGACCTAGGTGACCCTAAATCTAAGTCTGATTGTGCATTTCTGGTTCATTGCATTTATGTCTAAGCCCTTTATCGAAAATCTTTTTGCAAACAGTTCCAAATAAAGAGAAAAAGAAAAAGAAGAAAAAGAAAAAAAATCTTTTATAAAAAAAAACTTGCAACTTGTCGCGTAAAATCCTTGCACCCCACCACCTACCTTCTTCATCTTCTCTTTCTTCTATCATGGGTACCCTACATCATAAATCTCTTGCCGAACTTTGGTATCCCGAACCTAACTTTGCGTTGTACGTCAATTGTTTCGGTCGATTTAAAGAAGATCCCTCCATGCCAAAAATATCTTTGAAAGATCAAATAGAAGCGTCTAGGAGAAACAGTTCGACTTTGCAACCCACTTTGTGTCAACCAAGTCAACCTTTACCACCTTCATATGTTGATACCACTTTTTCAAGCCCAGTTGTAACTCCTAAGCCCATGTCTATTGCTGAGCACATTGCACAATCTCGTAGCCGATCTTTCACCCTTCTCCACTCATCTAGTTCTAGGGACCCACAAGACTATTCATCTTTTTATCCATATGTTGACCCTACCCCTGTCCAACCACCCATTTCCTACCAGTTCTACCCGACTTTCCCACCGTCACTAGACACTGTTTCTACACAGCCTTTTGGGAGTTTCACATATCCAAACAATTTCGAATCTTTTACCGAAATCCCCTCACCACCCATGTCTAGTTTGGAACAGTCGTTGGCAGCTTATATTGCAGCAACAAACAAAATGACTAGGAATGTGGAAGCGTCCATGGCCGCCCTTATGCAACCTAGTAAACCGGTAGCTAGTTTTCCACCAGCTCCAAATTTTTCAATGTATGAGGAGGCGGTTGGACATAGGGAGAATTTGAGAGGAGCGAGTGAATTCTACACATTCCCAAATCAGACCTACCCATACCCACTTGAAGCCCACAACTCCGGTTTTCCATCGATTGTCCCAAATAGTTCACCAGTTAAAAATAAAAACGAGTTGTGTGAATTTGTAGTTCTTGATTTGCCAGATTGTGAAGAACCCCTTTCGAGTGAAACCACACTTAATCCTTTCAATGTTTACACCTCCACTCTAGAACCTAAATCGATAAATATCCATGCTTTTGATAAGGTGTCAGACAAAATTGATTTTCACTTGATTGAGGATATAGACGCCGAGAATATTTCGGATGATGAACCTCTCGATTTGATTGAACTTTTATGTCCAACTCATCATCCCGAGTCATTAATTGTTTCTCCTGAACTTCATATGCGTCTTGATTTTGATGATAATGGCATGGATATGCTAAATTTTGAGGAGAATTATGAGGATAGTATTAGGGAGAGTAATGATGATAATATTGAGGTTGAACCATTTTTGTTTGATGTGTCTGATTTTCCAATTCATCCTCCTGAACCTTTGACTGTTACATCACCCTCCCTCCTTTCCATCGTTCCGACCACGCCTAATATCACGCTTGAAGACTGTGAGCTTGAAAAATTTCTCTTTGAATCTGACACAGTTCTCACAGCCGATGCCACTTATGAGTGTTTCACTTTTTCGGACGATGTTGATGACTCACCGCCCGAGTTTGAGTCCTTTACATTTTCAGATGAGTTAGTTGAACCATCAGACTCAGTTGCTTACAGTCGTTTCGAACCATTGATGGAATCTTTTAAGTTCGAGACAGTTTACTACGGTGAGAATGAGACTATCCCTAATTCACTCTCTTTCTTCCTTCCTATCGTTCCAACCGTGCAAATGACCGTTACGCTTTCATCTCCTATACCAAGTTCGGCGTACCTATGCTTTCTTGCGAATCTTGAGGGATTTGACCCCATTTCTAGACGGGTTGATAGATTAGCACAATCGCTTTTAACACATCGGTCATCACATATTGCGCTAATTTATTCACTCGATTTACATCCTCAAGATCATATTCCACTTCTTTCTCCTTTCCGCCATTCTTCTCCCCCACCGAGACCATATTCTACCCTTCTTTCCATACGGTCTCGTGTGCTTCTCATCTTTTTTCTTTCCACTCCATTCTTTAACCAACTCGACCATTACCACGATAAGATTTTTGAATGGTTGGTGCTAACTTTTGGCTTGTGTAAGGCCAAGCTTAAGTTTGGGGGGAACCTTGTTGTATATATGTATATATATTTTTTGTTTTCTTTTTCTCTAAAAAAATAACAAAAAAATTTCAAAACAATAAAAAAAAATTGTAAACAAATAAACAGGGGAGTGCCGACATTTTGACCCTCTTGATGTAGCGTGACAGTGAGGACACTGTCAAGTTTAAGTTTGGGGGTATGCTCGGTAAGCCTTCTTCCTTCGCATTCATGTGTACATTTTGCATTTGCATACTTATTTCAAAACCCATAAAAATTGAAAATTTAAAAAAAAATTATAAAAATTAAAGTATTCAATTTTGGCCATAATTGACTTGAGTTTGACAAATAGGTTAACTGGCTAGGAATAACTAGATCTTAGACTTAGTAAATTAAAAACCCTAAAAATAACCTTCCTTAAAGTTTAACGGTAGAAAGTATGTCTTTGTAGTTTATTTAGAAATAGGCAAATTTTGAGTTCACTTTTTGGGCTAAGTCGAAATAAAGGAAAAGTATTGATATTTTATTAGAGTATAAGTTTGAAAAATAATTCCTAACTTAAGTCTAGATTCTGAAAATGTATACCCTACAATTTGCACAATCACACACCTTGAAACTTGGAATGGTAGAAGAGACCTTGAAATGCTCTTGCCTAAAGTCCTTAGTACAATAAAAATAAAAGAAAAAAAAATACAAGTGTGAATAAAGAATAAAAAAAATGAACACTGGTTTTTGTGATTACTTAAGGCTGCAAAAATAGAAAAATATTTAGCGAGGGTGCTTCATCACCTAGTGCCTTAGACCAACTGGTTTGGGAGTCACTGCTAAAAAGCCTTGGGTGTTACAAGACTAGGAAGTACGCTTTAATGTACAAACACATCTTGTAATCGGTTGTTGGTACCTCAAGAAGTATTAACGGTCGCATGAAGGATGTGTACGCAAAATTCAATTAAAAATTCACCAATTAATAAGTGCTTTGGACAACGGGCAAGAGTATGATTACTTGATTTGAATTTCCAAGTGTAGGGGTGATATTTACACACACGTAGGATTATGTGATTGGAGTTTAGATAAGGAAAAGGAGTGAAGAATAAGAACTTGTATCTTTAGTGAAGTTGATAAAAATTCCTAAGTGGAGATGGTACCCTAGAAGGAAAACTTAAGAAATGCCAAAAGCTAAGTAAGTCTACAGAATATATATAATCTTAAGTTAAATGATAAGGAAGCGTGAAGAATATGGGTGGATAATTTACGAGTCGAAAATAATAGAATTCCTTGTTAGAAAACTTAATTGGAGAATTAAAGTCGAAAAGCCAAATTGATAGGATTTTGTGGGTAGTATCCGCTGAAAACCCTCAGGAGATAACACTCCTCCTACTAGGGACACCTAGAGGTTTAACGGCTTGTTGCACGAGCTCAGTGCAATCGCGTTCCCCTGCGAAATTGAGGTTAGGTTTTTGTAGAGAATAAAAATAAGTTTGCTCGAGGACGAGCAAAAGATAAGTTTGGGGGTATTTGTTCATACCATAATATTACATTATTATATTCCCCATTCTTATTCGTTTAATAAATAAACAGGTGCTTTTAACGCATGTTTGCTACATATTACAGGTTACAGGTTTTTGGATCTAAAACAGTGAAAAAGATAAAAGACGATGCAAAAGTGGAACTACAACTAACAAATAGAAAGATCTTGATCAAGCCTACATAAAAGATAAAGTTCATAAAGTACAAGGCAACGCAAGGTCCAAGATGTCAAAGCGAACGGTTAAAAGACCACTACAAGTATTCACTGAAAGATCTGGAGAATACCTAGAATCCAAATGGAGAAAAGAACTAAAGAAATAAAAAGCCTAAGAATCCCAGAATCAGCCCCAAAAATTTCAGCAAATGACCTTAGTATTGGGCCGCGAAACCACGGCTCAACCCCTACCCAGGCCGCGGTTCCGCGGCCATATGGAGCCCAGAGATGGAGAATTTTTTACCAATTGTTGTGGCGGCGCTGACTAGTTAACCTAAGGGAAAATTTGTAAATACAAACGTGCGAATCAATTGTAACCTAGGGTTTCTATGTCCTATAAATAGAGACCCAATTCATTGTATTTTCCCATGCCTCCCTATGCCTCTTTCTATGAATAAAATTTAGAATTCTTTTTGAGAGCATCGATGCCTCTTTTTATAGCCATCTGTAAAGTAAGTAGGTAATTTCAATTCTTGCCCTAGGTAATTTTTCATTCTCTGCCCTAGATAAATATTTTTAAATTCCCTAATGAGCGAGTAGTCTCCTCGCTTGTTAGGGTTAGTTTTGGGGAAGGCTTTTGAGAGATGAAATCTCTCATCCCTTTCTTGCCCATTATATCTTTTCAATAGGACTCCATGCATACACGCACACACCGCGCCCTACGGCACTCTATCCCTCGAGGTAGCGGTGATACCGTAGTATAAAGGCCCGGTTGCGCGTGTTTTCCATGGAGGTTAGGGTAAGGATCGATAAAGGACAAGATCCTAGAGGAAGGAACACCTTCCCGAATGGATCTAATTCCTTTTATTAATAATTACCATAATTCCTCATAGATCTTCATTTGGGTATAGAAAGCGTTGAGATTTATTTACATTTCCAAACCATTCCTAAACCTAACCCTAGCAAGATTTAGATCTAGATTAATTTAGTTTTTAGATAGATTTAGATTTTAGATTTAATAAATCAATCCGAACACCCATCGGAATTAACTCGTTTGAGCGATTAGGAAATGCACAACATCCCTATGGATTGACCCGTACTCACCGGCTAGCTACCAAGCGATGCTGTTTTTGATTGCGGTTAATAGATAGTTTTTGAGATCAATCACATCTGTCCAAACCTCCGATACATGGTGCCATAAATCAACTTAGCATCTTCGGAGAGGTGGACAGATAAAACCAAATAGTATCTGCCCCTAAATTCAGGCAAGACGACCCGCGTGGGTCGTCTCCATTTTTTTTTTTGCGGAAATAAAGGCCACCTATCTCTCACATAAAGAAAAGAGAAAATGAAATGAAATGAGAGAATATTTTTCTTGAGTTGCCAAGCTCACAAGTTTATCACCATTGTCATTCTCTTCCTCTCTCTTGAGTTTTGATTTTGAGAAAGGAAAAAGATTAAGAGAGAAAACTTTAGAGATTAGCCTCTGCTATATCATCTAGTGACCAACTTCTAGTAAGTTTTGATCACTGGTTTCTTCACTTGATTTTTAGTGTGAAGATATAGCCTTAGTTAGGGTTCTCTCGGGTGGATCTTCTTCGACAACGAAGACCGACATCCAAGATCGTTCCCAGAGTCTCTGGGAGCGAAAGAAGAGAAAAGAAGATGAAGGTCATGACTACAAAGGTAGCTATTGTCTATCTGAGTATTTAACCTTCTCTAGTATATTAGTTTAGTGTTTGGATTCTATTCTAGCTCGTAGAAATTCGTACTCTAATTATAGAAATTTTTGTTTTGTATTCCGCCTTGGTCGCTAGTTAGCGGCACGAGCACGGGCATATACTTTCATGGTATCAGAGCCATCCAGACAAAAGAACTAGTTTAGACAACATTTAAAGTTTCAAACTGACAAAAGTATATTTTTTCAAAACCCTAGATTACAAGTTTCTGTCAAAAATTTTTTGGTCTCAAAATTTTTTTAGGGTTGCAGAAAGATGGTAGAACCATGTAAATGACATAGTACAAATACGACCCCAAACTAAGACTTTTGAATCGCTTTTTAATTCAAAAAAACCGCTTTTTGCGGCCTTGTTTTCTTTCATATAGATCACCTTTCTCCAGTTTCTTGGGTATTGAAAATGGGGATTTTTGGTAAACTTCTTTTTTCCTCAGATTTTACTTGGTGTTATCTTTGTATTCTGGCAACATAGAAAGTTCAAAACTTATAACTTTAGCATCGTTTATTGTCTTTAGTTCGTATTTGTGTTTGTATACATCTTCTAATTGCTATAGATTGATTAGACAGGGTTGCAAACACTTGATCTTGCTATGGTGGTTTATATCTTGTGATGAAATAGATGGATAGTCTTATGGATAGCCTCTCATTATAGTAATGGATGTATATTTGATATTCGGGGCAAGCGGCCGGATTGTAGCCGTCATCACCGCTTGTTGTATATTGTTTTATTAGATTGAGGTTGATATTACTATTGTATATTCATTCATTCATGTATTAGGATTACCCATGGAGAAGTGCACGAATAGCCGGGTTTTAGAGTATGCTAGGTGGTCGTCTCGCAGTGGCGAGTTCGAGCCGCCTCGCTCTAGAATTGGTGGGCTATTCGCCCACTTGAAGGGGTATATGATAGACCCAAGGTGGAGTGTTCAATTTGCCGGATTCTGTAATACCCAGTTCCGTTGTGAATATTTTCCGTATTTATGAATAAATGTTTTCAACAAAATTTTTCTATTAAAAATTCATTTTCCCTATTCCCAATAATTTTCATTTTATTTCATATACTTTTCTATTAATCTTAATTATTTCCTCTATTTTATCCTAACCGATTATTTTTAGTATACTTTTCTATTAATCTTAATTATTTCCTCTATTTTGTCCTAACCGATTATTTTTAGTTTTAAACTAAAAACCTTAACCCTTTTTATATTTCCTAATTTCTATATTTTTCCTAACCTAACCTCTAAACCTTTACCTTAATTAAACCTTATCCCTTTTTATATTTTTCCTAATTCTTTTTTCCTACCCTAGCCCAGCCCACAAACCCAAATCCGTTCCCTAACCTTACCCACGCCCGACCCGACCCGACCCGCACTCCCCCAACTCCCTTCTTCTTCTTTTCCTCTTCTTCTCTTTCCCGCTCTTTTCTCGTTCTCTTCTTCGTCGTGCCCGGACCCGTGATGACGCGCCGCCATCCTAACAACTATCCCCGAGATCTCCTCCCTAAATCCTCCATCTCCTTCGCAACTTCCCCTCTCCTCGCGCTCGCCCATGACCCAGCCAACGCCTCCCCCTCTTCTCGCAACCGCTCCCCACGACCCGCTTGCCACACCAATGCCCTCTCGAGATCCCATCCTCGATCTCTTGAACAAATCCTCTTTCTCTCTCTCTACCTTCCTATCTCGTTTTCTCTACCAACCCCACCTCTGCTCCCCATCGCCGACGAGTCATCGCCACCATCAACTTGCTCCTCCTCCTTCCTGTGACACCGCCTCCCATTGTCGACTGCTGTCGTAGGCCTCATCCCTGCCATCACCCTAGCGCCTCCCGAGCACTACGCCAACACCACCAGCTTCACACGACCTCTACAACCCGGCTCTGAGCTCTTCTTAACCGCCGACGAGTTCACCCCTGCACCCAAGCACCGACCACCCCAAAACCCACCGCGTCGCCACCGGTGCACCGCCGCCTTAGCCCTTCATCGCCCAAGATCTGCATCGCCTTCCTCCTCCGTGAGCCCCTCGCCTGGCTCAGGGCCGATGAGCCCCAGTTTTCATGGCAACCACCTAGCTCCTCACCTTCTGCCCCCGGCACCACCACTTCGCCGAGACCTATCAAAACCCACGACTCCACCCTACCACCTTCGCCTCCTTCGACTCGAGCTCCTTTCACTGCCGCACCCCCAAGCCGCGCCAGCACCTCCAGCTCCTCGTCCCTGTGTCGTCAACCACCATCGAACTATGGGTCGTCAAGCCTCGAGGACAAGCTCACGCCATGCCGAATCCATGCCACGAGCTCGAGCCAGAGCGAAGACGTAGCTTGTTTTTCTGTTGCTGCTGCTGCTGCTTGCGTGTTGTCGTCGTACCGTGATCGTGCCCGTGCTGTGCTCGTCGTAATTGCCGTGCCCATGTTGTGTTGCGTCATAGCTACTGCCGCGTCCTCTTCACCATCGTTGCATCGTCAAGGCAAGTGAAAACCCAATCACTTGCTTTACATGCTATTATTATTTTAAATGGATCGATAGGTTTTTATTCGTAATAATAGTATTGCATATATATCTACGTTGTCATAATAACCCACGTTGTGAACCTATAACCCATTGATAACGCCTACAGTGGTCAGAACGTGAACATTGAATAACTATTGTTTTAATTAATTAGATTAAGCGGACCCCTCGTTAATAAACGTACACTAGTTATGTGCTTGACACAAATTCCTAGACCAAAACTTATCTTATTATGGCGGAACTTGTGATAGTTAGATTCCTTTACTATTTACGAATATCGTGTTGAAATTTGGATGCAAAATATCATGTTTATAATCATATAAAGTCTCCCCCTAAAGGCGATACTAAATCTGAAGTTTTCCGGACATATTGCACTGTTAAATTCATAATTAATTCAAGGAAAATCCAATCGCAGCGTGCTTGGGTTCATTGTGAAGGGTACTACATAACTTTTAACACAACGGGTAGGTTTACTATTATATATATCCTCTGAATATCAAAAACAAAGAATTTACCTGACGTTGAACAGCAGTCCAGAGCGGGAACTTACCCCTTGACATGCATTTATGCCCCTGAAACCTTGCCGTTTAATTTCAAAGAGTGTGCGGAGCCAATTACTGCTGCGTATACAATTGTTTTATCTTTTCAATGGTATCAGTTTCACTTAATTCCAGTATCATTTGGCATTTAAATCATATTTTAAACGGACGACATGTATTGCAGATTTTTGTCATTTCAATTTACACCCTTTATCAGTAATCTGATCATAACTCCTAAACTAATATGACTATTATTGATCCGTCTCCTGTTATACAAAGTTAACTCATAGACCTACAATTACTTAAACAGTATCATCACCTAATTATGCTCCCAATAGGGAGTAAAACGTATTACGAAACAGACTTCCAGTTCAGAAATTGGACTTCCCACAGTAAACACTTAAAATGAAATGACCATAACTAACAAACCTGAATCCCGATTGACACGAAACCAATTTTGCTGTATATAAAATTAAATATACTGCCTACTCCTTTTATATCATTTGGCTTAATTATACACGTGTGATTTTATATGATTTTTCTAGTCCAACCGACACCGGTTGCTCATATGTTTAGCCAGTGCATTTACTATATCCCCATCATGTGCATGATTGTCATACTCTTGTAAATAGTATTCATTTGCATCGATAACCTAGTGACCGTGTTACCTTACCAAGTGATAAATTTTACTGATTGGATTGTGGCAAGTACGTTAGTGTAAAAGCGTGAATGAATAAGTGAAGTGACACGTACTTGTACACAATCAGCGGAACCAGTTAATTAATGCATTGTCGAAGCCTATGGGGCATATATAAGTGTAAGTATAACTGGTATTGGATGGTTTTGGAAGCACTTATATTAGTGTCATAGGTAAGATATCGAGTATTGTCCATTTATCTTGGATACCAGTCGAGACATGCTTGATGGAGATCATGTCTCCAGTTTTCACGTAAACTTGTCATGGAGCGACTAGTATTTGGATTCATGGACGGTGTTTGATGTAGACCATGGGGTGTGAGGTAGTTTGAGTGTGAGTTAGATCAACGGAATCTCAGGAGTCCCACTGCCGACATATATAACGATTTCGGGAGTCGTATGGATGGTATTACTGATTATTAGCAAACATGATTCGGGCCCGTGTTCCCTGGCCCATGAGGATTACCTTTGGGTTGGGGATACTCCTGCGGTGGTTGAAGCTCACACTCGGACTGACGATAGGTTTAGCGACCTGGACTTTGAGACTTAGAGACTAATAGCTTTAGTGACATGGACATTGCATTGATTACCGATCTGATACACTTGCTTTATCGTTACCTGTACCGGTTATTTCATGCTCGCATCATTGTTCTATATTTACTGCTTCATGTTTATCATCATTGCACATTATATATGTATATATTGATATTGTGTCGCTCTGACGACTTGAGTATGCATGCTCAGAGTGAGAAGTAGACTTAGCTCAGATCAGAATCTGTCGTACCTTGAGGATATTGCGTACATCTAGATAAACGACGCTAGCGCTGTCTTTCCCTTGATCTCTATCTGGTTAGTTATATATATGTTTTTATAGAATTAGTGACTGCATTTCTGATTGCCTGTGCTATGATTACTGATTATCTCGTAATGCTAGAAGCCGAAGTGTGACTACGGCAGGATATTTCCTTGACCGTAGGAGCATGGCTGGCCTTGTCACCCCCCGTATTCCGTATTTTAGAAAGCGGGGCATGACATGGTTTTGTTGGTATCAGAGCCAGGATTAGATTGGGATTACAGTTTCCGGTTAGGGCTTGAAAATTTAAGTCGCCCATTCGGTCTAGATCGAAAACTTGTTATCTTTGACTAGAATCTCTATGTTTACCCCAATCAGAGCAAAGTTCTGTTCAAATTCCAAGGTAGGAGATGAAGCAACGCTTTATCTTTCCCCAATCAGAGCAAAGCTCTACTTTGAAAATTTAAACTTTAATAAATGAAGCAACGCTTCAGATCCTCTGTGCTGCGCGCAGGGCGCCACGGGTCAAAATCAGGCACGCCAGTGCAGAGAGTGCAGCGCCTAAGGCAGCGCGCCCAATCAGAGCAAGGCTCTATTTAAAATAAAAATTAAAGGAAGCCACGCTTCAGCTGCGCAAGCGCTGCGCTGTGCGACACGTGTCAGCAAGCGCAGTAGCGCAAGCGCTGCGCTGCGACACGTGTCAGCGCAAGCGCAGTTGCGCTGTGCGCTGCGCGACACGTGTCAGCGCAGTTGCGCAAGTGCAGTTGCGCTGCTTGACACGTGTCAGCGCTGGTGCATCTGCGCCAAACAGAATTAAATTCCAAAAAGATCTTTCTGTTCCTTTTAAAACAAGAAGACCGCCTTCTGTAAAACAGAAGCCCTTGGATCAAAGATCCAACGGTGGGGAAAATTCCCCAAATCACTCAGAGAATGATCTCTTTAACAAACTTAACAAATCTATGGGCACTATATAAAGACCCCTAGACCCCAATTCAAAGGCATCAACATTTGTGAGAAATCAAGAACTTCAAATAGAGAGAACTCTGAAGAAATTTCAAGAAAAAGGTAAAAACCTTCATAAAATAGAAGAAATTTCTTCTAATAGATCATTGATCTGAGAATAAGATCAATGATCTTCACATAATAAACAGTGCTTTGCACTTTTTATGAACCACTGGTTCTTTAAAAATAAGAAAAACAAGAGGAACTTGTTTTCTTTGATCTAAATCAGATCAAGAAAATAAAAAAGTGCTTTGCACTTCTTTTATGAACTTTTGGTTCTAGAATCTAAAAGATTCTCAAATTATAGTGCCTTGCACTTGCAAACTGCGCTGTTGCGCTCTTGGGTTGGCGCAAGCCACCTGCGAGCGCCACGTGTCAGCACCTAAACCATTTGCGTTATGCGCTTTTGAAATTGAGTTTTGCTCTCTGAAATTGGCGCAACTCACCAGAGCGCGCCACGTGTCAGCAGCGCAAGTGTAGCGCACTAGCGCAGCGCACTGCGCTTGCATGACACGTGTCGTCACCACAAGCGCTTGCACTCTTTGATTGGCGCAAAGCGCCTGAAAAATGTAATGCATTTCCTAAAGGGCCAGGCCCAAATCAAAAAAGACCTAGTAGGCCTAATTAAATTGCAAAGCAATAAATGGGTAGAGCCCAGATAAAATTGATGCTCTGCATCTTTTATAAAAGGGCAGAGCCCAAGTAAAATTGATGCTCTGCATCATTCATAAATGAGCAGAGCTCAAAATAAATTGATGCTTTGCATCCTTTATGTGTAGAGCCCAACCAAAAATCGAAAATAATGCAATGCATTATTTAAAAATGGGCCAAGCCCTAGTACAGGCCGAAAACAAATAAAAGTGTCGAACATTTTTCAATTAGACTTAGCCCAATCGTGGCCATAAGTTCTCAAATTAAATGGACTGAGTAAGATTGCTCTCCTAAATCAATTTACTTTTGGTTCGAGGGTACATCTCCGAACTCCTTTGACACATATCGTTGTAATCCTTCAACGACGTCAGAGAGGTGACGGGTCCCGACGACCATACATCAACATGGACTGCGGGGTCCTTAAACTTATGGACCGAGACGTCCTTAAACTAATATTGGACCGAGACGTCCTTAAACTAATATGGGACCGAGACGTCCTTAAACTAATAATCGACCGAAACGTTCTTAAGCTAATGATGGACCACCATGTCCCTAAACTGGAATATGAACCGAAACGTTCTTAAACTAATGATGGACCACCACGTCCCTAAACTGGAACATGGACCACTACGTCTTTAAACTGGAACATGGACCGTTACGTCCCTAAACTGGAACAATAGATCCTCCAAATGCTCTTTTGACCGGATCTAAATGATCCCGTTTAAGTTGATCTTAGCACCAAACACGGCTAACGTATCCTTAAACATTCAAATGGACTATAAAACTCCAAATCGACTTTGGTTCAAGGGTACATCTCTGAACTCCTCTGACACCTATCGTTGTAATCCTTCAACGACGTCAGAAAAGTGATGAGTCCTGACGGCCATATATTAAATGGATCACCACGTTAAGTTGATTTTAGTCTCAAACAGGACTAATGTATCCTTAACAAACGTTTAAGTTGATCTTAGCCTCAATACGGCTAACGTATCCTTAAACTAAAAACACCAAACCCAACTCTAAATAAATACGGATTTGGACTAATCCACGTCCTACGGGCGACAACATAAATTAGTCTCCGTATACAATCCACGGGCAACCACAAACAAAACAAACACCCACGACATGAAGTGAAATTCTGGAGAAGAAGAAAGTTGTTACCGCGATGCGGTAGCGTAATTAACTACAGGGGCTTGCGCCTGCAGGGAAGAGCGTCCCCATAATCAAAAACCCCTCAAGCGAGGGGGAATCTGATGAAGTCTGCTCCATCGGCCGCATCCGTCTAAACCTCCGATACACGGTGCCATAAATCAACTTGGCATCTTCGGAGAGGTAGATGGATAAAACCATATAGCATCTGCCCCGAATCTTAGGTTCGGAGAGGTAGATGGATAAAACTTGGCATCTTCGGAGAGGCCGCATCCGTCCTAAGATTTGGTCTTTTGCCTGGCGCAGAACTCAAGCATCAATGGCCTCTAACTGCACCAACTACTCGAAGTGCCACTGCAACGGATGCTCCACCTCACCTGGAGGTGTAGCATATGGGCCCCAAGCCACCTCCTTCCTCGCTCTGCCGGTAGAACAGGTGACCCAGGCCACCACCGGCCTGTTTTTCAGGACCATGATCCCACCTGCAAGCTTCTCTATACCAATACCACCACCAGAAGCGAACAAGAAGTCGGTCTTTGACCGGCTCACTGCTACGACGGCCCCTGTCAACGGGTCGTCCACTACCAAACGACCAGCCTCCGTCTTCGACAGGCTAGATCAGAACTCTAAGGGGCCCGCTAGGAAGCCCATGAACTCTAAAATGGCTATCCCAAGGAAGGCAATAGCCGCTGCTCCAGAAGTCGTCAAGGCGGCTTCCCCTGTCAAAGAGTCAGTCTTTTCAAGACTGACTATTCCTGCTCCTGCCCCTGCTCGAGGATCTGTCTTCGACAGGTTGAATATCACCCCTCAAATGACAACCTCAGTCTTTGAGAGGTTAACACCAGCGGCGCCTCATTCAGACAGGGGGCAAAAAGAAGCTGTCTCTATCTCCAAGCCAGACCCAACGGCTCGTCATGCTCGACGTCACCATTGGTGGCGAGTAAGGAAGACAGGAGGCAACTCCCCCTCAGGGCTAACTCCACCTGCTCCAGTGGTGGAGGTCAACGCTGCTGTTCCAACTGGGAACAGCTTTGAACTGCTGAGGAGGGTACGTAAGAACTCTCTAACCGCTACATTGAAAAGATCTCCTCTACCCGCGGAGAGAGTTCCGGAAACAAAGCAAGAACAGCCCCCTCAACGGCTGTCCTAAAAAATATACAAGGTTTGGCGGAGGGTTCAAGACTCCGTGATCGACCCAGATCACTTTCGTCAACAGAAGAAGGCGAAGGTACCAAAAGAAAAGGACCGTCCTATTAAACTACAGAGGACAATAATCGCTAGGATGCCCACTGCAACGGCCCCTTCAACTTCAACGGCCCACGAAAGAAGAAGGCCGGAGAAAACCCCCGCGCCCGCTGCAAATGCCAAAGGTGGTGAACCTAAACGCCCTAAGTCCGAGGGCATAACAGTTCATACAGTATACATGGCATCGGGAAAGGAGGACAGCCGTGCATCCACAGGTCATAGACCACTTACACGGTCAGTGACCAAGGCTCAGGAGAAACAGCAAAAGCTCCAGGAGATGATGACCGTGATGGCCGCACTCACTGGGCCAAAAGAAACCCCTGAAATGTCCTCGGATGAACGTCAGGAACAAGAAAATGATGCCGAATTCCTTCGTCGCATACTGGAGAAGAAGGATAAAGAAGCTGCGGAACAAGCAGCCAGCATAAAAAAAATGGCCCTCCTGTTCCAGGACATGGTGGGTATGATGATTTAACAAGATCCACCTGCTGAAGATCCCTCGATCATCCTTGAAGATGATAGAGGAGAAACATCGAATCCTCCTCCGGCTCTGTCAACAGCCAAGGAGGAGGCAATCTCCAAAGCTGACTTGGACGAGTACATAGCCCAACAGATCCGAGTTCATCAAGCGACTGAAGCAGCAGGACAGGTCATAAAAACGGGGCGACCGTATCCAGGCTGGTATGACCAAATCAGGTACCCGCCGGGCTACACAATTCCCAAGTTCCATGTTTACAAGGGGACGGGCAATCCCCACCGGCATGTTGCCCAGTTCAGGGCACTCTGCGGTAACACCGGCGATGATGGCAAGCTTTTGCTTCGCCAGTTTGTTGGAAGTTTATCAGATACGGCGTTCGAGTGGTACTCTGAGCTCCCGAACGAATCTATCAAGACCTTCGCAGAGATGGAGCTGTTGTTTACCCAGCGTTTTGCAAGCGCCAGTGAACGCACCCCGATGACGGCACTAATTAATTCCAGGGTAAAGCCAGGCGAGACATGGGTTCAATATGCTATACGGTGGCGGAACTTATGGTCGAAGTGCGAGCAGCGCATTGAAGAAGCTCCCACGGTGGGTATGTTTGTGGGAACCCTTGATCCGCAAGCAACCATCTCGCAATTTATGATGTTTTTCAAGCCGACTACCTTCCAGGCACTAATCGACAAGCTGGCGCAAATGGATCAAATGAACCATAAACCTTCTCTTCCAAAGCCGGATTCCCGAAATGAGAAGGGAAAGGGAAAAACGATCGTGGTCGCTAACACTCAACAACAGCCGAACAACTCGAAGCCGGTCGTTCGTCAAAATAATATGCGCCCGTACGTACCCTTGGGGAGAGGATGGGACGTCCTTACTCGTTTCCCCGAGATAAAACGAGAAGGTTATTTGAGCTGGCGTTGCGCAATCGACTCATAAATCTGCCGGATCCAAAACGTCCGTCGCAACCAAGTGATGTCAATGAGCCCAACTACTGTCCTTATCATCGAGTACTGGGTCATCTGATCGAGGATTGCTATGTCTTCAAAAATTGGCTTGAAGACCAGTACCAACAGGGCAAGTTTGCATTGTCTGACAAATGGAAGGTGAATCCACCACAGCCCCACACCTCTAAGGGAATGAATACGCCGGGGGCAAAATGCTCTGTCGTTGAAGAAACTCCTTGGGAGGTTGTATTATCAGCCAAGACAAAGAGGATGCTAAATGATCTTCAATTCTGCCCAGCAATCAAGTGGAAGAACCCGTTGGAGCTGCAAATCATCGAAGGGATGTTGAAGCCTCGTCCAACTCAAAAGATCGATGGAAGTGGCCCAAGCATTCGTAACCAGCCGTCGAAATCTTCAAAGAAGAAGAAAAAGAAGTCAAAGAAGCCCGTGAAGCCGGGAAACAGGCGCACGGACTTGCGAAAACAAATTGACGCGCTGGAGGAATACAACCAGAAGGCACGGACTCCCATTACAGTCCAAGAGTTCTTCAACCATGTCTTTCAAGAGGAAGGTGAGGGAGAAAGTTCGTCGGATGAATCTGAGGAATACGTGGCGAGCTGTCATATGATTTCTCATTCGCTCACGAACAGTGAGGAGACTCCTTGTACTGAAAAGCTGGGGGCAGATCCTGAACCAAAAATTTCGGGGCCGTCGGATGAAGTAATTGACGCATTCCTTAATGAAGCTCTCTTAAAAAGTAAAGCTGATCGGGAGCGCGAGGCGGTCATATTCGAAAAGGCCAAATGCCAACGCCTTGACAAAAAAATTGAAATACTCCCGCTGGAGCAAAGCACACCCACTGCGGATAAAATCAAATTCAAGATGAGGAAGAGGTTTGCTAAAGCCATGTCAATGGGTATGAAACTGCCATCCTCTGAGGGAAACGTTACTGGTGAAGCGGAAATGCACCCCTCCTATTGCTTGTATCATCGGAAGATTTCGCATCCCACTGAAGAGTGCAAAGCTTTCGATAGATGGTGGCAAGGATATATTACTCACCGGCAGCTGTTTAAGCGGGAAAAGCGCAAGACCTGCCGAGAGCAAAACGGTACGACCGAAGAGCTTAACAGAACCACCGGCAATTGTCGCATGGTCAACGCCGGAGGATCACAAGTACTCACATTCGGGAGCGATTCTGATGAGGAGTTGGAGCTTAGCCCCCTCTTTAAAGAGTCCACTTCAGGAAAAGAAGAAGAGCCGAAGATTTATGAAAATATCCGGCTGCGTAATCACACGTTGCCCGAAAAGAATCTCGGACTCCCAAACAAAAAAGATAAAGTGAAAGAAAAGGTCTCTGAGGACATCGCCCTAGATGACCAAGTCGTGGAAGAGCTAACTGCCAAAGACCCGCCGAAAAAAAATAAGGCGGATTACAACGTCTTAGCGCATCTGAGGAAGCTACCCTCGCAGCTCAGCATTCTTGGCGCTTTTTTGTTATCAAAGGAGGCGAGAGATTCATTAATCAAGGCACTACAGGATCCGGAGCAGTTCCAGGCTTTCCTGGCCGAAGAAAAGATGAAGGATGAATTGGAGGAAGTGCGCACGGCAGATGTCAGTTTTGGCGATGAAGACCTTCTCCTTGGGACGTGCGAACACAATCGCCCCCTCTATGTCTCAGGATACTGCCATGATATAAAGATAGGCAAAATCCTGATCGATAACAGATCGTCTGTTAATCTCCTTAATGTGCGGGTGTTGAAGGAAATTTACATGAGCGTCCAACACCTCGCCCGAGACAAGATCACCATCTCCGGGTTTGACTCCCAATCATCAAAGACTCTTGGATCCGTGATACTGATGCTACGCTTTGGGCTGCTCGTCATGGACATTAAATTCCACGTCATAGATGCCAAGACGTGCTACAACGCTCTGCTCGGCCGACCATGGTTACACGAGTACAACATCGTTCCTTCTACACAGCATCAGTGTATGAAATATTTTAGGGATGGTCTCGAGTATACCGTGACGGGAGAACTGAATCCGTTTTCTGTGAATGAAGTTCGCAAATATGAAGATGCCAAATACTTCTTGCCGAATTTCGAAGACACGGAAAGATGTCGCAAGCCGGAGAACAAAACTAACGCTACCATCCCTGTCTTCGGCAGCGATACTGAGGAAGAAGAGGAGATAATTTATTCGGGTCCGCCCCAATACACTAAGCCGGGACCATCTGCCCCTACATTGATCTTTGGCAGTGATTCAGAGGATGAAGTCCATGCTGTATTCTCTGCTCGACCTTCAATACGAGCTTCCACTGATAAAGAGCAAAGTCTGCAAGTCGCCATGGTGCCGCTTAAACATTATAAAGAACTGGATGCGCTCGATACCGATAGTGTAGAGGAGCTGCAGACGTTCTATGTCCCACCCAGGCGAGAAGGCGAGAAGGCAATTCTGTTCTACCGCTCTGAAGAAAACAAAGTGGAGAAAGAAATCTGGCACGGTGCAGATCCTACGCTGGACAGGCTTCAACCCATCCGCCTACCCAGATATTATACAGAAAGCTTGAAAAAACTGTTGAAGCGCCAAGGGATACCCTTCCAACAAACCGTTAGAAAGGCCAAATTCTATGACAGGGTCTGGAACATCCCCGGAACTCAGCACAAGCTGCCTAGTGGGAGAATGGAGACAATCGGGCTCGGATACATTCGCTCCAAGAAACGAGAGCTGCTCCGCGACTGTTACGTCATGCACGACTTTGATAAAGAAGCAGATGCGCAACGAGAGAACACTAATCCTAAACCAGTAAAAGTTCTTGATGTAAAAGTGCCCAGTCCGTCGTTTGAAGAACAAATGGACAGGCTTATAAGGGAAGCTGGTCAAAAAGTCCGAGATGATCACAACCGCGAAATGACCATCTACGAGAAAGCCAAAACGCAACGCTTTCTTCAACAGGCCGTCAAAGATGAAAGTGCCGCCCCTTGTCAACCTGTTATAAAAAAGGCTCGACGCAGAGGCAGAAATAAGTCGAAAGGCCAAAAAAGCGCTCAACAGCAACAAAGCAGGGCTAAGAAGCCACGCAAACGGGAGTCGAGCGTTATTGATCTATCCCTCATGAAGAAAATGGGTCGAGCGTACTCGTTTCCTCGGGACAAGACGAAGAAGATACTTGATCTTGCTCTAAAACATCAAATGCTTACACTGCCGGAGTCCAAAAACCCCGAACAAGCAGGCAAAGTCTCTGACCCAAACTATTGCTTTTACCATCGAGTAATAGGGCATCCTCTTGAAGATTGCTTCACCTTCAAGAATTGGGTTGAAGATGAGTATCAGCTTGGCAAATTCGCTCTGTCTGACAACTGGAGGGTAGCGCTGCCACAGAAGTACGAACCTAAGGCCACGGAAGAAGAACCAGTTCCACATTGGGATTGGAAGCGGATTCGCACTTGTCACATGATAACAATATTAAAAGAAGAGCCCGAGAACATGGATGACCTTCCCTGGTGCTTCGAAAATAGCGACGATGAGGTGATCTCAGAGTTTCCACCAGCACCGAAAGAGCTAGAAGATGGAATCCATACCACGGCGGATAACCTCAAGAAAATTGAGTTTGGAACGGTGAACGACCCGCGACCGACATTCGTCAGCGAGCTGTTATCCGAAGAAAGGGTGGCTGTGCTAAAAGACATGCTTATGCAGAATAAAGATTGTTTCGCATGGAACTACTCCGAAATGCCGGGATTAGATCTAGAAATTGCTGTGCACAAATTGGCGATATCTCCGAACGTCAAGCCAGTCAAGCAGGCACCAAGAAGAATGCGGCTCCAGCTTGAGATAAGTATCAATGCCGAGGTCAAGAAGCTGATCGAATCTGGCTTCATCCAGGAAGTTCAATATCCGGAATGGATCGCCAATATCGTCCCGGTGATGAAGAAAAATGGGACAGTGCGCATATGCGTACACTTCCGGGATCTCAATAAAGCCTGCCCGAAGGACGATTTCCCAGTGCCAGTCACTGAACTGATGATAGACAATACGTCCACTCATGAGGTTTTCTCCTTCATGGATGGCTCGTCAGGCTACAATCAGATAAAGATGCATCCCGAAGACCAGAATGTAACGTTTTGAAAAATCGTTTCGGTGAAATTCCGAAAAAACGGTAAAATAAGGGGGTTTTCTGTAAAAAGTCAAAATACAAATATCTTATTATAAAAATTAAATATACATATTCTAGCTATTTAATTGCTAGTATTTTGTGTTTATTGACCCACTGGTGAAATTTTAAATTTTCTGAAAATTTTTCCGAAATTAATTATTTTAATATTATTTTAAGCCGTCACTAATATATTTAATTAGGGAAAATTACAAATTGGAATGAGTTGAAAAAAATTTTGTGCATCATAAAACATTAAACAAAATTTTATCATGTGGTTTTTGAAACGAAATCGTTTGCCAAAACGGTTTAGAAATTATTGAAGAAAAAATGCTTTTTTTAGTGTAAATGGATGTTTGGGGTATTGTATTTATCATTTTTCATCACCCCACACCCATACCCACACTCACACCCCCCCATTTATTTCCTCCCTTGGCTGATTTCAGCAGCCCCATCAATTTTCCCCACTTGAATTTCAAAGTTAAGAAGAAAGGAAAAGTAAAGAATAATGAGAAGAAGAAAGTGTTAATTGAATGTTGACTTGGACTTTTCCTTTACCCATACCTCACACCACACTCCCTCTCTCCTCTCCCCCACCTGCAATGGCTGAGCCCCCCCGCTCCATTTCAGCCCCTTCATTCTTCATCTTTTTCTCTTAAAGAAAAATTCATCAAAAATGCTTGAAAATCTACAAAAAATCAAGCAAAAATCCAAATCAAAATCCACCTCCTACCCATTTTTCCTTGGCTACCATAGCATGGATCTAGGGATTAAGATTTCAATTTGGGAGGCTAAGTGTGCTTGTGGGATCTTCAAATTTATTTGGGTATAATTCTAACCTTTTTGTTAAATTGTTGTTAATTGCTTTAAGTTAGCTTAATTAGGTGTTTAATTAGGTTTAATTGCTAGTTTGGAAAATTTATGAGTTAGGGTTTGAATTCAAATATGGTTATTGTCACTTGTTTAAGTTTACAAAGTGTATTTTGGCATGTGAGGGCATGGAAAACCTAATCTAGTTGCTATTATGTAAATTGTTGCATTTAAATTGTCCAAATCAAGTTTTTTAAGCAAACTAGGTTTTTGAAATTTGATTAAATAATGGAGATAAAAATCTAATTAGGGTATTCATGGCATTATTAACATTTTAAAGTGTAGTTTAATACTTTAGTTCATGAAAATCCAAGCTAGATTGTAGTTTGTGCATTTTTGCTATAAAATTGTTAAAATTTGGGTATTTTGTAAACTAGAATTTTGGGGTTTATGGAATTTAATGAGATTAAATTATGGAAATTGTTTTTATGACTTATTTAAGATATTTAATGAATATTGTGGCCACTAGATTCATTTATATATCGAGTTTTGTACTAAAACGGTTAATTTTGCTTGCTAGATTTTCGGAAAAATGACTTTTTAAGTGAAATTGGGGTTTTTCGTGAGTTTTGACCTATTTTATATTATAATTAGTGTTCGTGAATGTGCAAATGAGTGTGATTGGATTTTTCTCGATGGTTTGATGTTTGTGCATCGACATCGAGGGTAGGTTGGCTATTCTTGCATGCGTAGGCAATAGGTTTTGACCTATGCGTGATACGCGTGCCGATTTGATTTTCGTGTGCCGTTTCGATTTCGAATTTGGTTTTAATGCGATACGATACGTTATGATATGTAGGTACCCCATGTGGACTTCGAGACGACAAGCAAGCACGTGGCGACGTCGGCATCGGCTAGCGAGAACCAAGTGAGTAGATTTATATCTACGGGGAGAAGTCGGGTGGATGGCATATAGCACCCCCGCAGTCCGTAGTGTAGCTCACATATATATGTTTATATAGGTGTTTTATGATACGAGAATGTTTATTCATGTTATGTTTATGTGTTCATGGAGTACCTTTGGGTTAGTTGCGAAACCCTAGAGTATACCCACATACGCACATACAGACTTGCATACTTTACTTTCTTGTGCGCAGATTGGGATGTGTATATATGTATATATGCATGGGTATGGGACTATACATATGTACATTCATATATGCATGTATGGATGATGAGGATAGTACTTGGGATTTAAGATGAGTCGATGAGATTTGATTTGAGGCCGTGAGATCGGTGATATAGCAGGGTTCGTATTTGAGATACGACATGACGTTGTAGCGGGTCCTTGACGTAGTGTTTCACACACGTCCATGCATACTTAGGCGGTATCAGTATTGTACTAGATGTAGATCAGTACCCCGATCATGATATTTGATAAAGAGGATACCAGGTGAATAGTATGATGAATGTGATATTGACCCGTACCCAGATTTGGGATGCCGTACGACGGATTTACGTACGAGCTATATTGATGATTGATCCGCACTCTTGACTTGGGATGCCTGATTATAGATATGGTATCGGATATGATATTATTGAGGCGGGATCACCGACTATACATATACAGGTATGTATATGTATCGACTCAGACGATAGGCGGTTTCCTTACCTGTAGTTCAGCTTGTTAGTCCAGCCGTATAGTTTAGTGTAGTTGTTAGATTAGATTAGACTCCTACCTATTTCAAAACTAGCGGATCGTGGGTATTTTAAAAGACAGGTCAAGGGATCTACGGATATTTCAAAAGACGTATCCTTTCTTAAAAACCACCGTAGCCCCTATTTTCAAAACCCCGCGATTCGTGTTATTTCAAATGGCACCATTGTTTAATATTTAGCTCCATCTCATTTTGGTTGCTCGCTCTGCATCGCATACTTACATTGTTATTTCATATTGCATTGTTGACATTATGCTGTTAGGACACCAGCACCATTACCGATGATGCGTATGTACCACATACACTTACTTGCCGGCTCACATACATCTTCATCGGTAATTGCCATGTCACGTACACCTTAGAAAATATTATTGTTTAACTTAGCTTGATAGCTAGTATTTTGACATAATATTAGTGTACATACCTTATATGCCAGCTTAGATATTGTAGTTATTACTTGTCGCTTCATGCATACTGTTGTTCATTGTTATGCCGTATTCATGGATTCTCATGCTTATATTCATGGTTTTACATGCTATTGATGATTCGGATTTCCATGATATTTTCTGGATTTGGAGGAAAACCGCAAAACATATATAAACTGCTTTCTCTCTTTTTAAATAAAAATGCGGTTTTCCCATGATGTATGAGTCGTCCACCATGAGTTTGCTGATGGATTTCGAGACCCGATTCGAGGAGATGGATGTACCGTTACGGGTACATGGTGGGCCCGGTAAGGTACCCCGGGGCAAGAAGGTCGTGTTGCTGACGTTGAGCCTGGCAGGGGAGCACTACTTACCGGTGATATTACCCGACGCGTCGGATATCCGGAGGATACCGTCGTGGTCTTGAGATGGATGGTAGGGGCCGGTATGGACTGACGGTGCCCTAGATATTGTGATTGAGACATTGAGATTTCGAGATATTGAGGTACAGAGACTGTGATACAGAGATATCGAGATATTGGGATTACGTTTTGTGCCGATGCTAGGCACTGTTTTATGCTGATTTCATTATGATACCTCATTTTAAAAATACAGAAATCTCACTAATATATGAAAGCAGTTTTCTTCAGTACATGCATTCTGTTTCATGCATTCATACATCATCCATGTGATATATTGCTACCTGAGGCACTGACACGGGCCCATGAGATTACACTCGGTTAGATATTACCCTAGCCATTGTTATAGGCGGCATGTTATACATATATTTGAGGATATATTATGATCATTGACCTAGGTTGTGTTATTTATGCGATTTCTTTCCGTAGATGTTTTCTATTCACGAGTTGGCAACTCACCCCCGTTATGCCCAGTTTCTTGCAGGTTTTGCCGTACAGGTTTCATTACGGTTTTGCTGGCCCTGCTTTCCATTTTCGGGTGACTTGCTAGTAGGCGGTTTTACTTGTATCGTACCCCCATTTTATATCTTGTATATCTTTATTCTGTTGTCTCTAGAAGTTCCATCAACCAAACATGTATTTATTTTGAAATAGAGACCAGTGATGTAATTCTTTCGACCTTAGAGTCGCGCGTTGTATTTCTGTAGATTTCTTGTTGTTTTGCGTTTCCATTTGAGTTTTGATCCTCGCTCTTGGCGTTGTATATGATATTGCTTGTGTGGTTATGACCGTC
The DNA here is from genome assembly GCA_030015575.1 of Agapanthus africanus. Classification (NCBI taxonomy): domain Eukaryota; kingdom Viridiplantae; phylum Streptophyta; class Magnoliopsida; order Asparagales; family Amaryllidaceae; genus Agapanthus; species Agapanthus africanus. Next base: position 434,000,441 of record JASDDO010000008.1, on the reverse strand, counting down.
GATAGACGAAGAGCTAGCTCCTGCTTGGGGATGCCTTTTTATTGTTTTCGTATACTATTCATGTTGTATCCCGTTTGGGGGCCAGTATTTACAAAGGAGACTCTGCCGAAATTTTCGGGAAATATTTGATGTTTTTAAAACCGCATAATTCGGCTTATGCTATTATAACTACTTGATTTAAATTGGTTTTCCTTCACTCTGCTAATTTTCTTGGTTTGGATTTCTAGGTTTTCGGCTCACTTAGATTACGTACGCCTCGAGACGTTCGTAGTTTAAGTGCCGGTCATGTTCCGTACTTTCGGGGCGTGACACAGAAGCACACTGCCTTTAGGACTCCTTTGGGTATATTCTGCTACAAGGTGATGCCCTTCGCTTTAAAGAACGCCGGTGCTACCTATCAGAGGGCCATGACAAAGATCTTCGATGACCTTATACATGAAATCGTCGAATGTTATATCGACGAACTCGTGGTGAAAAGCAAATCGTATGAGGAACATCTCGAGCATCTGAAGACCGTATTTCAACGCCTTCGACAGTACAACTTGAAGATGAACCCTCTCTAGTGTGCATTCGGAGTTTCCTCAGGCAAATTCCTAGGATTCATCGTCCGACACCGGGGTATCGAGATAGATCCGTCTAAGATCAAGGCGATCATGGAAATGCCTCCGCCGAGAACTCTCAAACAGTTGCGGTCTCTCCAAGGGAAGCTCGCGTATATACGGCGATTTATAGCCAACCTTTCAGGCAAGTGCCATCCTTACAGCAACCTGATGAAGAAGGAAACCCCGTTCGTCTGGAACCAAAAATGCCAGGGCGCGCTGGACGAGATTAAACAGTACCTGCAGAACCCGCCAGTGTTGGCTGCTCCGGTTAAGGGAAAGCCTCTCATTCTTTACATAACCGCCCTCGAAGGTTCTTTAGGCGCATTATGGGCGCAAGAGAATGACCAGGGGAAAGAAAGAGCACTCTACTATTTAAGTCGAGTTCTTCTGGGGGCAGAAAGCAACTACTCTCCTATCGAAAAACACTGCCTGGCGTTGATCTTTGCGATAACAAAGCTCAGGCACTATGCATTGGCACATGAAGTCCGTCTCATCTCGAAGGTGGACCCTCTTAAATATTTAATGTCGAAGGCCATATTGACGGGACTACTCGCTAAATGGGCCCTGCTCTTGATGGAGTTTTCGATAACCTATTAACCTCTCAAGGCAGTGAAAGGCCAGGCCATTGCCGACTTTTTCGCTGAGCACCCGATACTCGCCGATTCTCCTTTGAATTGCGATCTTCCAGACGAACATGCGTTTGATACGATCGACGGTGGTGATACCCGATAGGAGCTTTATTTCGACGGAGCATCCTCCATGAAGAAGCGCAAACAAAATACCCCTATAATCAAATCAGGGGTAGGACTCATCTTTGTAACTCCACAAGGAGGGATAATGCGTTTTGGTTTCTCCCTAACAGTGCTGAGGACAAACAATGAAGCCGAATACGAAGCTTTGATAGCAGGCCTCGAGATCGCCATTGACATGGGAATTGAAAACCTCCTCATATACGGAGACTCCCAACTGGTCGTTAGTCAAGTAAATGGAGACTACCAAACGTGCAAACCGGAGTTGATGAAGTACGGTGAAAAGGTGCAACAACTGTTGACCCAAATTCCCTCCTATACTTTGGAAAGCATACCGCGCGCCGAAACAGCAAAGCAGACGCGTTGGCCAAACTTGCTAAAGAACTGGCTGACGAGAACCTCGATGACGTTAGAATCGTGGTACAAAGCCGTCGGGTGCTTGCCCCAGCAGAAATATCTCCGGAATCATCCGAAGAGAAGGGATCGACTGAACAGACGACCTTATAAATAGAAGACCGGGAAAAGGCTGAGGATTGGAGGGAAGTCTTCATAGACTACTTTAAGTCCCACCGAACGCCTGAGGAAGCGTCCACAAGACATCAGCTCATGAAATGAGCTCTGTCTTTCGCCTTCGTCAATGATACTCTATACAAGAGGTCATTCGATTCTCTGTGGCTGAGATGCTTAGGACCTGATGAAGCGAAAAGAGTCGTCCAAGAAGTTCATGACGGAATCTGTGGTTCTCACCAAGCGGGCCCGAAGATGAAGTTGAAGATCAAACGGATGGGATACTACTGGCTCACGATGATTCAGGATTGTCTCGAATATGCGAAGCAATGCCACTCATGCCAGATCCATGGGGACTTCATCCACCAACATCCAAATCCACTACACCCGACGGTGGCTAGCTGACCATTCGAAATGTGGGGAACTGACATAGTTGGCCCCATCGAACCAGCATCGTCTAGGGGACATCGTTTCATCCTGGCAACGACTGACTACTTCTCCAAATGGGCAGAGGCAGTACCGCTAAGGGAAGTGAAGACGGAGAATATCCTCCACTTCTTCAAGACGCACGTCATATATCGGTTTGGAACGCCAAGACGGATCATCTCCGATAACGGGCCAGCCTACAGAAGCTACAAGATCAGTCGCTTCGCACAGCAGCATAATATAGACTGGAGATATTCTTCAGTTTATAATCCGCGAGCAAATGGTCTAGCTGAAGCCTTCAACAAGACCCTGACGAAAATCATGAAAAAGACGGTGTCCCGAAATAAGAGAGACTGGCACGAGAGACTGCAAGAGGCTCTTTGGGCGTATCGAACTACGTTCAAGACGGCCATGAACACAACGCCGTATGCGTTGGTATTTGGGACGGAAGCAGTACTCCCCCTCGAGATAGAGTTACCCTCTTTATGAGTGGCAGTCCACTACGAGCTGACGGACGAAGAAAATGCTCACCTTCGGCTTGAGGAGCTTGATGCCCTTGATGAAACCCGGCTCATAGCACAACAAAATCTGGAAGCTTATAAAGCAAAGATGACGCGCTCATATGAAAGATTAACCCGACCGAGGACATTCCGCCAAGGCGAACTTGTGCTAGTGGTCAAAAGGCCTATGATCCCCAATCGCGCCAAGCGGGGAAAATTCGAGCCAAACTATGAAGGCCCGTACATCATAGATAAAGTTTACCAGGGTGGGGCCTATCTACTCATGGAAATGCACGGTGAAAGGCCTTTCAGGCCAATAAACGGTCGCTTCCTAAAGAAATACTACGCTTAATGAGCCACAACCTAGGTCAATGATAGATGACGACGACTATATCCGCTCGCTATCTTCCTAAGATCAAGATTTACAAGCAGTAGCCAGCCTTCTTAATGACGGACCGAAACGTCCTTAAACTACTACCGCAGCATCCTTAGGCTGACGAGATGAATAAAAAAAAGAGACAGAGGAAAAGAAAAATAATGATGATAAAAACGGTATGTCCATAAGCAAAAAGGGCACGGATGAAAACTCGAAAGGGCTCCGTGAGTAAAAACAACAGGACTACCGGCGAGTGTTCGTGAAAACCCGAAAGGGCGCGACTTCGTAAAAACAAAAAAAGAAGAAAATAAAAAGAATAAAAAAACGGTATGTCCATAAGCAAAATGGGCACGGATGAAAACCCGAAAGGGCTCCGTGAGTAAAAACAGCATGACTACCGGCGAGTGTTTGTGAAAACCCGAAAGGGCGCAACCTCGTTAAAAGACACTTATAGGGTCCTTTAGACCTTGCAAAGAGAAACCACCCGCGTGAGATCCTTACGACTCACAAGGGAGCAACACACTTAGGGATCCCCACGATTCCTAAGGAGAAAATACACTTGCGAGATCCTCACGACTCGTAAGGAGAACTCTCTTATGGGACCCTCATGGCTCATAAGATTTGAAAGTCTTAAATTACAGAGACCTAAACCTGTGCTTAAGCAATCCCCACAACTTCCGATATTGCCCTACAAGTGGTTCAATACTGACCCTTGTATACAATCCACGGGCGCGAATAAACATTTTCCTAATTAAGTCCCATCCGAGACTGGGGATATGTTCGCATGACGAACAACCCTTATAAGTCCTCTCGACTTACAAGGAGAAAATCCTCCTGTAGGATCCGTACGTCTTACAGAGGAACAAACACTTAGGAATCCTCATGATTCCTAAGGAGAAAATACACCTACAAGATCCTCACGACTTGTAGGGAGAAATACCTTTGTGAGACCCTTACGGCTCATGAAGTCAAAAGCCTTAGTCGACAGGACCTTAACCCAGTTCGCTAAGCCACCCTTGTTCGACATCGACAGAGGCAAATGATGATTCGCTCCTGGTAATATCCCAGTTGTAGCGGTGCTGATGCCGAAATCGGTGTCTAATTTCAGGTTTACGGCGAAAAGCCAGTAGGCCGCACATGCATATGAAATAGCTGAAATGATGGGGCAACTTGCAATAAAAAGCAGCAAGTGAAAATGTATGCATGAAAAATAGCCGAAATGATTGGGCAACTCGCAATAAAAAGCAGCGAGTAAAAATAAAAAAATAGCCGAAATGATTGGGCAACTCGCAATAAAAAAGCAGCGAGTAAAAATAAAATAAACAGCTGAAATGATTGGACACCGTGAAAAATAGCCGAAATGATTGGGCAATCGCGACCTTCGCGATATAAAAGCTGAAATGATAGAGCATCGCGGAAATAAAACAAAAAAAAAGAAATGATAAAACTTTGTCCCTACAGTTGAGATCACATCGATCCCTGTATACAATCCAAGGGCGCAAACAAAGAGGGAACCATACTTTCCCAATAGGCTTCGCAGAAAACGAAGTCAAATCTCAACGGTCCATCCCAACTCCGAAGAAACCAGTGTCTTCGGCAAATACCTCAACTCAGGGAAACAAACAATCCTTGATGAGAGACTCCTGATCCGCGTCGACTCGCAGAGAAACCAGTGCCTCCGTGGGAAATTCTCGACTCGTTTCAACACCAGGGAAACAAATAATCCTTGGCAAATACGTCAACTCAGGGAAACAAACATTCCTTGATGAGAGCCTCCTGACTCGCGTCGACTCGCAGAGCAACCAGTGCCTCCGTGGGAAATTCTCGATTCGTTTTAACACCAATCCTTGGAAAATACCTCAATTCAGGGAAACAAACATCCTTGATGAGAGCCTCCTAATTCGCGTCGACTCGCAGGGCAACCAGTGTCTCCGTGGGAAATTCTCGATTCATTTCAACACCAGGGAAACAAATAATCCTTGGCAAATATCTCAATTCAGGGAAACAAACATCCTTGATGAGAGCCTCCTGATTCGCGTCGACTCGCAGAGCAACCAGTGTCTCCGTGGGAAATTCTCGATTCGTTTCAACACCAGGGAAACAAATAATCCTTGGCAAATACCTCAATTCAGGGAAACAAACATCCTTGATGAGAGCCTCCTGATTCTCGTCGACTCGCAGAGCAACCAGTGTCTCCGTGGGAAATTCTCGATTCGTTTCAACACCAGGGAAACAAATAATCCTTGGCAAATACCTTAATTCAGGGAAACAAACATTCTTGATGAGAGCCTCCTGACTCGCGTTGACTCGCAGAGTAACCAGTGTCTCCGTGGGAAATTCTCGATTCGTTTCAACACAAGGGAAACAAATAATCCTTGGCAAATACCTCAATTCAGGGAAACAAACATCCTTGATGAGAGCCTCCTGATTCGCGTCGACTCGCAGAGCAACCAGTGTCTCTGTGGGAAATTCTCGATTCGTTTCAACACCAAGGAAACAAATAATCCTTGGAAAATACCTCAATTCAGGGAAACAAACATCCTTGATGAGAGCCTCCTGATTTGCGTCGACTCGCAGAGCAACCGGTGTCTCCGTGGGAAATTCTCGATTCGTTTCAACACCAGGGAAACAAATAATCCTTGGCAAATGTTAGTGTATATGCCCTAGAGGCCATTACTGTATCATACTAGTTTGTATATTACTTAATGGAAGCTTGGGATATTCACCTTGTATAAACAATCTTGCTCAAAATAGTAGTATGCTACTCGGTTTATTTCTACTTCAATGTGTACATGCGTTTATTTTAGAATATTACCTATACACATTAGTGGAGCCCTTAGGATCTTTGCTTGATTACCAGCGTTGTGATGGCAGTCACACTAGTGGGGGCTGGGTAATCTATAAGCACATCCTTATGCAGGTCCCTAGTCACAGGACTATCGAAACAGGGCATCGATACTCCGGAGTAGACTAGCGTATGCGCTTCTCATCCCAGTGTGGGAGACGGTCTATCCCACAGCCGTCAGTACGTCGTGCTTGAGATAGTATGCGGGTGCTCGTTGGGTTACGAGTACACTGGACAGGACTCGTCGGGAACTGTTGGTTGGTATTATACCTATCGTCAGTTATCAGTTCCTAGATGACATGAGTACAGCTTAGTCCGCTGACTTGACACTGTCACTTCGCCTTGAGTGTGTTCCCACTATACTTTGATTACTACCCTACCACGGCTCAAAGGAGTCGTGCAAACAGGTAGTCTTTGGGTGCAGTTCCGAAGCACTTGGAGGCAGTGACGGCTAGACAGGATTCGTCTCTCCCGGTATTGGGGGTTGACATCGCGCTGTGTCTAGGAGAGCCATTACACGAGTAGTCCCTGGCCAAGGCAAGCGAGATATACTGGTAGGTTTCCAGTGTTATCTCAGGGTGTTCTGGGCTTCACTCCGACACGACTTGTACCGCTATTAGGGGACTGACATTTACCACCCCCTAGGCCCACCATGCGATGTATCAGACGAATAGACCGGACAGTACGGAGACTGTCACATTCAGGCTCAGTAGGAGTTCAGATGGGTTTCACCTCGTCAGTCTTCTTGTCGGCATCTACCTGGGGGCTGTTACGCACAGCTAGTGCCGCTTGCGGTCTGTGGTTAAACCCACTGCCAGCGTAGTGTCGAGTCTTTAGAGTCCCACATAGAAAGCTATTCACCTTTAGGCAAAAGAGTAGAGGTCGCATGGTTTTGCGACAGGTCGCATGGTTTTGCGACAGGGTTCGGTCACATCCGTGCACTTGTGCACGTTTAGTGTCCGGACAGTTAACACTAGCAGGCTTTGGTTTAAGCCAGATCCTAGTGTACGTTTTGGGATTGATTTTATCTCGTATGTATTCGTGTTCCTCGGAACGCGGATGCGGGTGTGTATGCACAGTTGACGGAGAGACAGAGGCAGAGGATTCTCATTAGGGTTGTTGACTGTTGACTGTTGACTATTGACTTTTTGCTAAACCCTAATAAGAATATGATATATGATTAACAATAATATTAATTAAGTATTATGGTGACATGGTTGTTGAGGGGATTGACTTTGTTGACTTGTTGACTTTGTTGACCGGTTGACTAGGTTGGACTAGTTGACCATCATGATGACAATGGCTATCATTTCATGGCAAAGACTTTTGCTTGCTTGTTTCTCTTGTGCAAAATGAGTGCATGAAATGATATGGCTATTGTAGCTTAAACCATCACATAATACTTGATTGCTATGATTTGTTATGATGGCTTTGGATTATGAGAGCCAAGAGAGAAAAGTCTTGCTCATTCTCTCATTTCCTTTCTCTCTCTTGGCTTGAGCTCTCATCCTCTTCCTCTTGCTCTCTCTCTCTTTCTCTAGTCTATGGTTCACTTGTCTCATGTGTTGAGAAGCAAGAACCATAGAGAAAAATCCCAACACACTCTCCTCTATTCACTCTAGTTCACAAGGTTTAGCAAACCGAGTGAACTAGTTTCTTCAAAGTTCGAAGAAGAAGCCAAAGGTAGAAGCTTTCGGGTGGATCGATCTTCGGCGCAAGGAGACGATGGGGTGAAGCCGATCCGTACACCATCGAGGCTTGAAGACGAAGGAGTTCAAGAAAAGGAAAGGTATAACCCCCTAACCGAGTAGTTAACAACTCCTAGTTAGCTTGTTAGGTAGATAGTTTAACAAAGATCCGTTTTGAGTCCATGTTACCGCCTCTAGAAAATTGTTTTTCATCAAATTCCGCAAGCCCGTAAGTACCGGGAGAGGTAGCAAGGACTTACAGCAAATACCTCAACTCAAGGAAACCGGCGTCCTTGACGAGAGCCTCCTGATTCGCGTCGGCTCGCAGAGAAACCAGTGTCTCCGCGGGAAATTCCCGATTCATCTCAACTTGCAAGATGAAGCCTCAGGCAGCAGGGATTAAAAAAAACTTGCTTCCTGAACAATGGGACCCTGCAAATCGGTCTAAAACGGTCTCTTGCGTACTATTCACGGGTCTCACTCTCCAAAGTCGAGCTTCGACAAGGAGGAAAACAACCGCTTACAAGTCCTCTCGACTCATAAGAGGGAAAATTCTTTTATAAGATCCTTACGACTTATAAGAGAAAACACACTTAGGAATCCTCACGATTCCTGAGGAGAAAATCCACGTACGAGATCCTCTCGATCCGTAGGGAGAAAAGTCTCTATGAGACCCTCACGGCTTATAGAGTTGAAAAGTCTTAGGCAGCAGACTTAAACCTGCGACCTAAGCCATCACTATCTCTTGAAGAAATCGAGATGCTTACTATATTGTCTGTCAACCATGTTCACTAAGGTAACATGCGGATAATAAAAGAAAGGAGAAAGCGACAGAGAGAACATCTGATTGGCATTGGATTAAGCATTCGAGACACACTCATTCATGCGTGTGCAAAAGACTCAGAGCGAGAAATAAGACAAGCTGAAAGGAGAAATTTTCCATTACAAAGGATTCTTACAATCATAAACAAAAACATTATTCAAATTACTATAATGGAATAACCTCAGATCCAGGGCACGGATTGAAGAATTCAAAAGTAAGGCCATCCAGAGTTCTCCTGGCCTTTCTAATGATTCTCGTGCGCAACCTCTCACGCTCCTGTGTGTCAAGATCTTCGGTGAGGCCCCCCAGTCTTCGATAAGCAGCGATTATCGTCGTCTGCTGGAAAATTTGATGCAGGATGTCGATAAGGTTATCCCGCCGCTTCTTCGAGATCAGCCCCGACAAGTACACTGAATGCACCTTGTCTTCGGCATCATCCAGCGCATTGAGTGGTAAGGCCTCGTGGAACCCCGGGAGTGCTCTCCAAATTGCTCCCAGCACGACTTTCAAAAGAGCTGAACGATGAGGAAGCAGCCAACCAACACGTGCGTTCAGACGACCCATGACATCCGCACACTGGGCATCCGTAAAATCTTGGTTTTGTTGACGGCCCTGTACACGGATATCCTCGTAGGTGATGAATTCATGTAGACTGTATAGACGCACCGCCATAATGCCTGAAGGAAACATCATTGGAAGATTAGCAATGAGGAAAAAGCACAGGGAGTTAAAACTCCTCGAGAGCAATGCTCTGCAGACAGGAGTGACACCTGTCAGAATCCAATAATGAAGGGAATTTAAAGAAATTCCCCGAGGACTCTGAAAACCTTACTATTAAAAGTTGATATAATCCATTAAAGACAAAACTCTATTTTTAATCTTCATTATCCATATTCAAACTCTTAAGAGTTCATTTTTTTTAGATCAAAGAGATCTATGTTTTGCCAAAGAGCAAAGCTCTGTTCATGGGTTAAGAAACCCTGAAACAGATTCTTGAGAGCAAGGCTCTATTGGTGAAACCCCAAAGGGGTTTTCTTTAGATCAAAGATCTATGAGGGCAAGGCTCTATTAATTAAAATTAATTTAATTCAAGATTAATTTTTACCTAAAAAGTTTCTTTTAAAGAAAATTTAACTTTGGGAGTTCTTGAAGAGCAAGGCTCTGAAGTTTTGAAAGTAAAATTTTGAAGATGATAATCATCTGTTAAGGACTAAAGGTCCTATTTATAAGCGTCAAGTGCTCTTTCAACTTCCAGAAGTTGCCGCGACGGTTGGAATTCTGCCACCGCTGCGCTCATGTTTGGGGGGCCATGTAAGCGCAACGGTAGGGGGCATTTGTTTACCCCAATCAGAGCAAACCTCTGTTCAAATTCCAAGGCGGGAGATGAAGCAACGCTTTATCTTTCCCCAATCAGAGCAAAGCTCTACTTTGAAAATTTAAACTTTAATAAATGAAGCAACGCTTCAGATCCTCTGCACTGCGCGCAGGGTGCCACGTGTTAAAATCAGGCACGCCAGCGCAGAGAGCGCAGCGCCCAAGGCAGCGCGCCCAATCAGAGCAAGGCTCTATTTAAAATAAAAATAAAAGTTAAAGGAAGCCACGCTTCATTTGCGCAAGCGCTGCGCTGTGCGACACGTGTCAGCAAGCGCAGTTGCGCCAAACAGAATTAAATTCCAGAAAGATCTTTCTGTTCTTGTTAAAACAAGAAGATCGCCTTCTGTAAAACAGAAGCGCTTGGATCAAAGATCCAACGGTGGGAAAAATTCCCCAAATCACTCAGAGAAGGATCTCTTTAACAAACTTAACAAATTTATGGGCACTATATAAAGACCCCTAGACCCCAATTCAAAGGCATCAACATTTGTGAGAAATCAAGAACTTCAAACAGAGAGAACTCTGAAGAAATTTCAAGAAAAAGGTAAAAACCTTCATAAAATAGAAGAAATTTCTTCTAATAGATCATTGATCTAAGAACAAGATCAATGATCTTCACATAATAAACAGTGCTTTGCACTTTTTATAAACCACTGGTTCTTTAAAAATAAGAAAAACAAGAAGAACTTGTTTTCTTTGATCTAAATCAGATCAAGAAAACAAAAAGTGCTTTGCACTTCTTTTATGAACCTTTGGTTCTAGAATCTAAAAGATTCTCAAATTATAGTGCCTTGCACTTGCAAACTGCGCTGTTGCGCTCTTGGGTTGGCGCAAGCCACCTGAGAGCGCCACGTGTCAGCACCTAAACTATTTGCGCTATGCGCTTTTGAAATAGAGCTTTGCTATCTGAAATTGGCGTAACTCACCAGAGCGCGCCACGTGTCAGCAGCACAAGCGTAACGCACTAGCGCAGCGCACTGCGCTTGCATGACACGTGTCATCACCACAAGCGCTTGCGCTATTTGATTGGCACAAAGCGCCTGACAAATGCAATGCATTTCCTAAAGAGCCAGACCCAAATCAAAAAAGACCTAGTATGCCTAATTAAATTGCAAAGCAATAAATGGGCAGAGCCCAGGTAAAATTGATGCTCTGCATCTTTTATAAAAGGGCAGAGCCCAAGTAAAATTGATGCTCTGCATCATTCATAAATGAGCAGAGCCCAAAATAAATTGATGCTCTGCATCCTTTATGGGCAGAGCCCAACCAAAAATAGAAAATAATGCAATGCATTATTTAAAAATGGGCCAAGCCCTAGTACAGGCCGAAAACAAATAAAAGTGTCGAACATTTTTCAATTGGACTTAGCCCAATCGTGGCCGTAAGTCCTCAAATTAAATGGACTGAGCAAGATTGCTCTCCTAAATCAATTTACTTTTGGTTCGAGGGTACATCTCCGAACTCCTCTGACACATATCGCTGTAATCCTTCAACGACGTCTGAGAGGTGACGGGTCCCGACGACCATACATCAACATGGACTGCGGGGTCCTTAAACTCGTGGACTGAGACGTCCTTAAACTAATGTCGGACCGAGACGTCCTTAAACTAATGTCGGACCGAGACGTCCTTAAACTAATAATGGACCGAAACGTCCTTAAACTAATGATGCACCACCATGTCCCTAAACTGGAATATGGACCAAAACGTCCTTAAACTAATGATGGACCACCACGTTCGTAAACTGGAACATGGACCACCACGTCTTTCAACTGGAACATGGACCGCTACGTCCCTAAACTGGAACAATAGAGCCTCCAAATGCTCTTTTGACCGGATCTAAAAGATCCCGTTTAAGTTGATCTTTTCCCCAAACACGGCTAACGTATCCTTAAACATTCAAATGGAGTATAAAACTCCAAATCGACTTTGGTTCAAGGGTACGTCTCTGAACTCCTCTGACACCTATTGTTGTAATCCTTCAACGACGTCAGAGAGGTGATGAGTCCTGACGGCCATATATTAAATGGATCACCACGTTAAGTTGATCTTAGTCTCAAACAGGACTAACGTATCCTTAACGAACGTTTAAGTTGATCTTAGCCTCAATACGGCTAACGTATCCTTAAACTAAAAACACCAAACCTAAATCTAAGTAAATACGGATTTGGACTAATCCACGTCCTACGGGCGACAACATAAATTAGTCTCCGTATACAATCCATGGGCAACAACAAACAAAACAAACACCCACGACACGAAGTGAAATTCTGGAGAAGAAGAAAGTTGTTACCGCGATGCGGTAGCGTAATTAACTGCAGGGGCTTGCGCCTGCAGGGAAGAGCGTCCCCATAATCAAAAACCCCTCAAGCGAGGGGGAATCTGACGAAGTCTGCTACATCGGCCGCATCCGTCTAAACCTCCGATACACGGTGCCATAAATCAACTTGGCATCTTCGGAGAGGTAGACGGATAAAACCATATAGCATCTGCCCCGAATCTCAGGCTAGACGTCCTCACGTCGTCACCGTCTTTCGGAGGGGAACACCCTATAGTTTGTCGAGCTACATTTTTGTCTCCATCCACTAGAGTTTTAGGTGATTTTGTAGAGTTATGATTGTAACTATGAACTACAGTACAGAGCGGGAACTTATCCCTTGACATGCATTTATGCCCCTGAAACCTTGCCGTTTAATTGCGAGAGTGTGCGGAGCCAATTACCGCTGCATATACAATTGTTTTATCTTTCCAATGGTACTGTTTTCACTAAATTCCAGTATCATTTGGTATTTAAATCATATTTTAAATGGATGACATGTACGGCAGATTTCTGTCATTTCAGTTTGCACCATTTATCAGTAATATGATCATAACTCCTAAAACAAGATGACTATTGTTGATCCGTCTCCTGTTATGTAAAGTTAACTCATAGCCCTACAATTACTTAAGCAGTAGAGTCGTCTAATTATGCTCCCAACAGGAAGTAAAACGTGTTACGAAACAGACTTCTAGTTCAGAAATTGGACTTCCCACAGTAAACACTTAAAATGAAAAGACCATAACTAGCAAACCTGAAGCCCGATTGACACGAAACCAATTTTGCTGTATAGATAATTAAATATACTACGTAGTACTTTTATATCATTTGGCTTTATTATGAACGTATGATTTTATATGATTTTCTAGTCCAACCGACACCAGTTGCTCATATGTTATAGCAGTGCATTTACTATATCCCCATCATGTGCATGATTGTAATTCTCTTGTAAATAGTATTCATTTGCATCGATAACCTAGTGACTGTGTTATCTTACCAAGTGATAAATGGTAGTGAATGGATTGTGGCAAGTACGTTAGTGTAAAAGCGTGAATGAATAAGTTAAGTGACACGTACGTGTACACAATCAGCGGAACCAATTAATTATTGCATTGTTGACGCCAATGGGGTATATATAAGTGTAACTATAACTGGTATGGGACGGTTATGGAAACACTTATATTAGTGTCATAGGTAAGATATCGAGTACGGTCTATTTATCTTGGATACCGGTCGAGACATGCTTGATGGAGATCCTGTCTCTAGTTCTCGCGTAGACTTGTTATGGAGCGACTAGTATTTGGATTCATGGTCGGTTTTTGATGTAGACCATAGGGTGTGCGGTAGTTTGAGTGTGATTTCGATCAACGAAATCTCAGGAGTCCCACTGCCGACATATATAACGATTTCGGGAGTCGGATTGATGGTATTACTGATTATGTGCATGTAATTGGTTTGGAAAAAGTCACAAATGCTGTCGTCCATGTGCAGCAGTTACCGATAACTCCAAAACCTAATTCTGGAATCCAATTCTGTTTAAGCGTCTGACTCAGACAGAGTCTCGGTGTAATCGGAATATAATCCATACATGAATACAATCTAAATATAACTCCAATACAACATGAATCTATATATACTAGTGTCACGCCCCGCTTCCCAGTACACGGGCAGAGGATGCGACGAGGCCGCTACGTATTTACTGTGAAGTAAATACGCTAAGTGTATCTAAGCAATATAAAAGTAAATGCACAAGAGATAACAACAAATTTATTTATTCACATTCTTTCTGTACAATACATGGAAAGTAAATACAACTGAAATAAAGCAATGCCTAAACAATGTCATAACAGAAATGAAAAGGTACTGAAATGAAAGTGTACAATGAACTAAAACTCGGGGTCTTCACTGAATTGGTCCAAGTCTTCAGCAGTGGGCTCGATCTCAGGAATGTCCAGATCACCTGACGATATTGAAAGAAGAAAGAAAAAGAATGTCGTCAGCGAACAAATCGCTCGGTAAGTCTCAAAGATAAGGGAGAACTAGAATAGACAGAATAAGAAGGTAGCTTTTAAAATTGTATTATATTATTTTAGTTTTAACGCTGTTTTTTGTAGCTTGGTACAGAAGGATGCCAGTGTATACGAGAGGAGTCTCTATATGCCAGAGACTAGAGGCAAGTATAGTACAAGGAACCGTTTATGCCATGGTACAACAGCAACTGGATTCAGGTTAGGTGTATTAAATCTTACTGTCTCGTGCCACTTCTAACACATTTCGTACCAATCTACCCCTTAAACCCTGTAGTGTTTTGATTGTATTGTTGTATTGTATTGAAGGGTTGTTGCAGCGCCCCGGCCATCGAAACACGGCCAAAATGCGGAACAAAAATTTATTAAACCGGCGCTACCGTTACCTGATTTCCAGATCGACCTTAAACCCTATTCTAGCGAGTTGACTAAGAGTTAGAAAGGTTATACCGAGATGATCCGAGTCCTTCGGTCTTCATTCCAAGCTCCTAGTGATTCCATGATGATGTTTGGTTGCCGGTCTTCCTCCATCTCTGATGATCCACCTGAGGGAAACGGTTAAGGTTGCCGGTCTTCCTCCTACTTATTACCTCTTGTATACCTTCTTTAGGATAATTGGTTTTCTTCCTTCCCTATCCTTCGGCACCAGCCTAAGGTTTGGAAGAAGACTATCCAATAAGCGTAATAGGTGTACTCTCCTAATCCTAGGAGCCCTCGCAACCTGAGAAAAGGTAATGGGAAAAGACATCTGAATAATCCTATTCTTTTTCTCCTGAACCCGAATCCATCCTCGAAAAAGTTCCTTCAAGTTCGTATGTAACTATACGATGGATTTATCAAATGGAAGTGGATATCCGTAGTGATGCGGAGTGTTCTAGAGAAAAGCAAAGTGGATGTAAGAGTGGCAGGGGTATACACGGTCTTTGTCGTGAATGATGGTGATCGCAATTTACTTTGCCATTATTCTAATCCCTTTATATATCTTTACTTATTACCTTCTGTACACCACAGTTAAGCTTGCTGGTTTTCTTCCTTCCCTACCGTTCGGCACCTGCCTATGGTCTGGAGGAAGACTATCCAATAAGCTCAATAGGTGTACTCTCTCCTAATTCTAGGATCCCTCACAATCTGAGAGAAGGTAAAAAGAAAAAACAACCGAATAATCCTATTCAATCTCTCCAAAACCAGAATCCATCCTCAAAAAAATTCCTTCGAGTTCGTATGTAACTATACGATGAATTTATCCAATGGAAGTGGATGTTCGTAGTAATACGAGGTGTTCTGGAGAAATGTAAAGGTGATATAGAAGTGACAATGATGTATGCGACACCGTGACATTCCAAAAATCAAAATGTTTTAAGAAGGTTCGGTTAACTTGGTTTCATGAGTTTTAGTCATATATCGAGTCATAGTCGCAGCCAGAGAGAGAGAGAGAAAAGAAACATTCAGCGTGCACTCTAACATAGATCAGAATGGTTAATCATTTTATCTAATCTGGATGGCTCCCACTGTTTCCTCGAATTCTCCTCCAAACCTAAAAGGAGAATTAGTTGGAATCACCCGAGGAGTAATCCTACTCAACAGTGGGAATCGGGATCCAACTATTATTGCATGAAAACTTGATGGAAGCAACTCAAGTCACCACACTCCAGAAGGTATGCGCAAGCCTGGCAAGTTTCCTGTATGTTTGAAACTCCCGATATGATTTTTACCCTTAGGACCCAAGTGACCTTGACACAGTCAACAAATCAAAGAGTCCTAGTCAAGTTCAATCCGTCATTATCCTGGATTGCATTAGACCCATCCGTACGAGCCCTTGACACGGTCAACAAGGCCGCACGACTGTCCTAACCAATCGCATTAATATACTACAAACAAGCACTACTTAGCTACCGCACATTACGACTTGACACAGTCAACAAACGCAGCACGAATACTAAGCAATACTTGTAAGAAATGACGGAGGGTTACGGCTGGTTTTTGGCGAAAAACCTTTAACGTAATGAACTTGATATCGTTGAAGGAACCGAGTGGTTTTACAAATATATAGAGGCGAAAACTTTTGCTAAAGAGGTCACTCCCGGTAAAGGGATCTCGGCTCTTTCCTAGTCGAATGAGGTGCAGGATATTCAAAACTGAATACCACGATGCAAAGCAAAAGGAAACGACTATAGTGAAGTTATTACGTTGACGCAAACTTTTACTCAATGGGTCACTCCCGATGAAGGGATCTCGGCCCTTGCCTCGTCGAATGAGGTGTAGGATATTCCAAAATGAATACCACGGTGCAAAGCAAAAGAGAACGTCTATAATGTCAGTTTTTAAAAGGTTGGTTCCAACAACATCATATATAAGTTTGTTTTATCCTTGCATTAATAAGAATTAATGCAATCCCATCAATTAAACACACCAGAAAAGAACGAAAATATATGATGTACGTATATGCCATCCGCATTCGCCACTGGGTTCCGTTATCACCCGTTAGGTTACTTAACTAACGACAGAGCGGGGACTGGACTAGCACGGGTGCAAAACATATACAACATCTACTAGTATATATATAAATATATAACAATCGTCCCAGGCATGATATAAGCAACTTCACAGAAACATCACAGAATGCAACACAGAATGGTGGATAATCTGGAGCCCCGGGTTTCACTTGAGCCGCAAGTGAAACCCGATATTCCCTGTCGTGTGGATAGCCTGTGCAATGAAAATCTAGATCCCCTACGAGTGCGGTGAATAGCCCGCCAATTCTAGAGTAAAGTCCCCTCCGTCTCAACGCTTTGAGATGCGGACCTGTTGCCCTCTAGAATCCAGCTATTCGTGCACCCCACCGTGGGGTAATCCTAGTACAGAAAAGAAAATAATATACAAGGGTGACATCGACCTCAACCCGGTCGTACCCCAAAAAGAATAATATACAAACAGGCAGTGACGGCAGTCCACATGTCGGACGCTCGCCCCGCAATATCAAATGTACAAATGAAATTAAACTGTACTAACATTGCACCACAGCTATCCACCACGACGATCCAACCAACATCACAGCACAACACAGAATATCAACGTGAATGTCACGTTCGCAAACTGGTCTAAAAGAACATATAGCAGTTAGACGGGTTTACCGATCAAATGACATTCACGGTCGCAGATAGAAATGTATGTACTGTTAAACACACACTTAAAATATCGATCGACTAAATTCCAAATTTGGCCCCAATAGCAAAAACAACACTTCACTAAAACCTGGGCCAAAACAGAATATCACAAAAATCACAATTCCAAGTAAATGAGCTACAGAAAAAATTTGGACGCTCGTTACTACTAAATAGCCGCGGAACCGCCGCTAATAGAGGCTAAGTGCGGCGGATCCACGGCACTTTACAGGAATCATGAGCCTAAATTTTTTATGTACCCATAAAATTGCCTGCACGGATTTTTAAGATGCCTGAAATAATTTTATGACCACTTCTGAAAATCGACAGCAAACCCAAAAATGAAATCGTGATTTTGGTAAATTCCATTGATCGATCTTTTAAGCACGTTTAAACAAGCTAGTAAGGGGTTTAAAGGGTGGCTCTGATACCATGAAGGGTTGTGGCAGCGCCCGGCCATCGAAACAAGGCCAAAATGCGGAACAAAAATTTATTAAACCGGCGCTACCGTTACCCGATTTCCGGATCGACCTTAAACCCTATTCTAGCGAGCTGACTAAGAGTTAGAAAGGTTATACCGAGATGATCCGAGTCCTTCGGTCTTCATTCCAAGCTCCTAGTGATTCCATGATGATATTTGGTTGTCGGTCTTCCTCCATCTCCGATGATCCACCTGAGGGAAACGGCGCAAGCTCCAGCTTCGTCGAACGAAGCAACCGACGCTCCAAAGTTGCTAACGATGGAGAGTCGAGGTGTAGGAAAGTGTCACTATAATTTTCTCTCTTTTCTTGTGCTCAAGGGAGCAACCATAGAAGAAGAATGGAGTGAGCAAACTATGGCATGAACAAAGGAAATTTGGCTAAGTCTTTTTTGAAGCAAGAGAGAGTGAGTGAATCAAACGAAAAAATGAACCCCCACCTCCCAAATAGTGGCCGGCCCCTCTCCCTCTCTCATTTCCAATAAGAAATCTTTTTCAATGTCAAATTACAATAAACAAATCAACCATACCCAAAACCCATACCTTGTTCCATGTTCATGCCACTTCACACCCTCCACCTCATCATTAAACAAATGAATTTCCATAAATGGAAAATCAAATAATGAGGTGGCAAAACTTCTAGAAGCTATCCCATATAAAATACGGAATACTTCCCGGTACATGTATCGAAATACATATACGCGTATTCGTACAAAAATACGAATAGCCAGGAGAGAAAATAAATAGCGAACAATAATACTAGAATACATATATATAAATACATATATAAATTATTAAATAACAACCTGATTTAATAATACGGCTTAATCCTAAGCCGCTAGTATTATCAACCGTCTGATTAAAATCTGCGTAGCATATGCACATATTTAATCGAACACCTGTATGTATCAACATACCTCATGCACACCATATCGTCTGAACCGTGAAAACTCTCTGTATGGGACTCTAAAGACTCGTCAATACGCTGGCAGTGGGTTTAACCACAAGCACGTCAGCGGCACTAGCTGTACGTAACGGCAACCTAGGTATTGAGCGAAAGGGAGGCCGACGAGCAAACTCATCCTGAACCCCTACTGAGCCTGACAGTGACAATATCCGTACAGTCCGGTCTGTTCGTCTAAGAGTATCGCATATCGAGTTTAGGGGGGTGGATAAAGTCAGACCCCTAACAACGCGATATTTAGTGTCGGCATGATACCCATCACCTCCTGAGAAACTATCGATCCTGGATCGGTAATCCTCGTCTACCATGGCCATGGATTTGTGGTGATGGCCACCCGTACACAATGCGACATCAACACCCAATACTGGGAGAGACGAATCCCCGACGATCCGATCACTGCCTCCATGTGGCTCGGGACTGTACCCAACTAAAACCTATTTGCACGACTCCTTTGAGCCGTGGTAGGGTAGTAATCAAAGCACAGTGGGAACCCATACGAGATAAATGACGATCTCAGGTCGACAGACTAACCTGTACACATGTCACCTGGGAACTGCTATCTGACAATAGGTATATTACCAACTAGCAGGTTCCCGACGAGTCCGTCCACTGTACTCATAACCCAATGAGCACCTGTATACTATCTTAGGTGAACATACTAACACCAATGGTTTATGAGACCTAGCCACCGCCCCTCATCAGGGTCTCGATCAGTATACACTAGTCTACACTGGAGTATCGATGCCCGGTCTCGATACTCCTACGACTAGGGACATTTAAGGATGTGCTTATAGACCCCAGCTCCCACATATATGATCGCCATCATAATGCTGGCAGTCAAGCAAGAATCCTATGGGCTCTATCAATATGATGATAAAGACAAACCAGATAGCATACTATCATCTCGAGTAAGACTGTTCTATCGGTATAGGTCTTCACTCAATCATCATAATCACCTGTCCGCGACTATGATAACTGCCTTGAGGGCACTATAGCCAACATGTATTGTCTTGTATTGTAAACTGTATTGATTGTATAATTTGATGAATTTGCCGAAACCATGATATCAGTAAATAGATGTAACTGTATAATCATGTAAATGGATGTAACTGGAGAATCATGTAAATGGATGTATATCCATGGTTCGGTTCAGTCAAGTTGTATAGATTGATAAATGGATTCATGAATTCATGTTGAATTGTAATATTGTAGATTGTAGATTGTAGATTTTACTTGAATTATATTCAAGTCAGATTATAAAGAGACTCAATTTGAGTCAGACAATTAGAAAAGTAAATTGAAGTCCTGATTGTTTTGATATTATCGGTAACCGCTGCACATGGGCGGCAGAATTTGTGTCTTTTTCAAAGACGATTACCGTATTGATAACACCGTTTATTAATTTGTCTTTCTTAGATAGGCAAGCACCCACTTATCCAGCTCCCTGAGGCTCAAGAGATTGGTCCCGCTTAAACCTATGTTTACTAAGGTCCTTAGGGTAATTTATAGAACTTAAGGGGTTTTATGTAAAAAATACTTTTGTATAGTTTTCAAAATAGACCCCAAGTATTTATTAATCGTCTTTAGAGTTGTAATGAATATAGATTTTACATTGTGATATTTCTAGTGAAAATATCCTAATTCCATAATAAAGGGTATTTATTTGTAATATTGACTTGTATGAAATTCATGGTATTTTAATGTAAAATGATTCTTCAATTTGGAAATGTTTGAATATTTATATTATAATAAAAATAGGTATTTTGATATTACATATATATATTTATTTATAAAAATAAATTTTAATATATATTATAATTCTAGAAATCTCATTTTCTTAAGATTTTCGTATTTTAAATCTTTCGAGACCGAATGCTCCTTACGGAGGTCTGCATCTCGCACTACTAAGCCCAGAGATGTGCGATAATCAGCACCATCCCAGTCGGATTCCCCAAATTGGGTTGTAGCGGCACTTTGCAAAGATTTGTGTAAATACTAAATCGTTTAGAAAATGATTTTATTAGTAATGGTATTTATTTGAAAAGGTGTTGTTTTCTCGTATTCTATATTCCCAAAAATATTGTGCTATGTTGCATATGAGTGTGTGAGGAGGCAGGTCATTACCTCGTGGTCTACTTAAAGATATAGCAAGGTTTTGATGGTTTAAGTGTAGAAATGAAACTGTATGGTAGTTTAATGAAAAAAATACGGTAAAATGGAAATAGCAATTAATTTTGATATGGAATTTGTTTACTATGATTAGTTAGTGTTTAATAGTCAACATGTAGTGGTTGTAGCATGATTGTATTAAAGAAAGAGTTAGGTTTTATAAAGAACCGAATCAGAAATCGGATTTGTTCCGATTCCGTCGGGTTTTGAAATTTCGTATTTTAAAATAAGAATAGAGAAGAGGGATTGGGACTTATGGGTTTAGTTAATAGAGGAGAGGGAGTGGGAGTGGACGTAGCTTCGTGTGCGTCGTTCCGTCGTCAGGATCTCCTAGGGTTGTCGCCGGAGCTTCGCCTTTCGCTTCTTCCAAAATACACTAGGGTTTTCTAAGGATTTCTTGAGAGTTGGCTCAGAATTTTGGGGTGAGGGGGTAGTGTTTAGGGGTGGTATTTATAGGGTTAGGGTAGATGAAGAGTTTAATTGAAAAATGTATTAAAAATATATTAAAATGTAATAAAAGTGGAGTAATTGAGGTATTAAGAGGTCTCTAGAACTGATCTAGGTAAACGAAGTGTGCAGGAGGGTAGGGAAGGCCAAGAGCCCCAACTTTACTGTTGGGGACTCGGCCGTCCGGCCGGCGGCACCGGCCCGAGTCGGCCGGTCCGCCGGCCGATTCGGCCGAGTTAGGCCCCCAATGGGTCCCCTGACGATCCATATACTCACTGGTGTATTTAAGTTTTTATAGGTAGTAGGGTTTTTGTGAGATATGCATGTGTAAACTCTTAGTATTCTAAAAATTCAAAACAAAATAATATTGTGGGGTATGGGATTTGAACTCTGGTGACTTGGTTCAGCAGTGCAAGGTATTACCAATGAGCTATAAGCTCCTTCTTATAATTAAGGAGTTAATTAATTATTTAAAGTAATCACAACAAAAGTAAATACCCCAAGTATACATTAATTTTAAAGCAAATTTTTGTACACTAAAAATGGAGTTGTTACAACTAGAATACAATCTATATCAACATGACTTGATTTGACTGATCCATGGATATACATTGACTTGTCTATATGACTATCTATTTATATCCGTTTACATGAATAATTTATATCATGGTTTCGGCAAGTCTTATATCTGCAAATCATCTATAAAACAACACAGTAAACATTACGGGTGTTTTTAAGGGGTAGACTGGTATGGAATGTGTTAAAGGTGGCACGATGATGGTCACTATAATACACCTAACCCGAACATCCGTTGCTATTGCCCTGTGGGTTTTGACGAGGTCTTGTACTCCATATACCATAGTCCACATGGTAAGTTGGACTTCTCTCGTATACACTAGTATATTCTGTACCAAACTATAAACAACCGCGTTAACATAATAATCATACATTATACCAGATATATTCTCTTTACCTGTTCAGTCTATTTCTATCTCTCTTTGGAACTTACCGAGCGATTGTTCGCTGACGATATTCATTTTCTATTCTTTCTTTGGAATGTTGTCAGGAGGATCCGACTCTATGGAGATTGAGCCCAGCTCAGAAGACTTGGAGCAGTTTGCAGAAGACCTAGAGCTTTAGTCAATTGTATATACCTTTAATTTCAGTTCATTCCATTGTTTGGGCATTGCTTTCCGCATTGTATTTACCTTCCAGTTGTATTGTAAAGAATGTTTAATAAATAAAAAGTTGCTGTTCATTTATATCTCATGTCATTCTTGTGTACATTTATATTATATTGCTTATTTACGCTTAATGTGTTTACTTCTGAGTAAATACGTCGCGTGCCTCGTCGCGTCTCCTTATCCGTACACCGAGAAGTGGGGCGTGACAAATGCGGATGGCATAAGCGTACGTTCTATCTTCGTTTCTTCTGCAATGATAAGGTTAATTGATGGGACTGCATTAATTCATATTAATGCAAGAAAATAAACCTAAAAAAGAATGTTGTTGGAATCAAATTTCAAAACTACTCGATTCTTTTCAAAACTACTTGATTTTTCACAAAACCAAAAGTTTTCAAAATTGAGCTTGAACCACTCGTTTCAAAATCACAAGTTTTCTTCAACGATATCAAGTTCATTACGTTAAAGGTTTTTCGCCTAAAACCATCTATAGCCTTCCATCATTTCAGATAATTACTGCTTAGTATTCATGCAGCGTATGTTGGCTCAGTTAAGGCGTAGTGAACGGTAGCTGAGTAATACTTATTTGTTGCCTAGAGAGATACGATTAATTAGGACAGTCGCATAGCCATGTTGGCTCAGTCAAGGGTTTATGCGGGTAGGTCTAAATTAATCCACGATAATGACCGGTTTAACTTGACTAGCGGTTTATGAAATATTGGCTCAGTCAAGGTCATAAATTGTTAGGGGTACAAATCACAACGGGAGTTTCAAATATACCTAAAACTTGCTAGTGTTGCATATCTTCTGGAGTGTGGTGACTAGAGTGGCTTCCACATAGGTTATAACATGATAATAGTTGGGTCCCGATCCCACTGATGAGTAGGTCACTCTCGGGAGATTTTCACTTCACAACTATCTAATCTATTAGGTGTCTAGAAAGGTGTTAACGGAGTCATGCCTCTGCGGAAACGAGCTTATTTAATTAGGTCTGTGCGAAAGTACGGAAAGCCTCGCTCGGAGTACCAACACTTGCCTGGCTGAACGGTTAGCGAACTTGTGGAGCGTACATGATCCCGACTAGTTCTCTTTTTAGGATTTGAAGGAGAATTCGAGGAAACGGTGGGAGCCATCCTATTTAAATAAATTAATAACCAATCTAAATTTGCAAGAGTATACGCTGAGTGTTTCTTTTCTTTCTTCTAATTGCAGCTATCATGTCATGCTATTATCAAGATAATAAAATGTATGACTTGACCGAATTGAATTATTATTCGGGGCTGGAGAACGTCGGTTCGGCTCTGAGTTGTGACAAAAGTTATGAGCATGAGCAAGGGAAAGAGGATTGCATGAATTCCTTGATGACCCCGGTGAAGAAGAAACATATTATTGCATCTCTTTCAGGCGTTATTGTAATTGAGAACTGTTTTTCAGTCAGTACTACCTACTGGGTACTAGATACCGGATCATGATCTCATATATGTAATTTATTACAGGGACCGAGAAAAAGTAGGGTGGTTGCACCTGTTGATATGTCTCTCAGAGTAGGGAATGAAGCACAAGTTGATGCTGCAGCCATCGGTGAATATCACCTAGTATTGCCAAATGTCAATACTATGATTTTGAACAACTGCTACTACGTACCTTCCATGCTTTGCAACATAATATCAGTTTCTTTACTTAATAAAGAAGGATATAACTTTATTCTAGATAGAAATATCATGAACATTTACCTCAAACAGGTAATGGTTGCAGAAAGTACACTGTGTAATGGTATTATTTATGTTCTAAATCAAAACACAGTTCCTAATGTACAAAACACACACAAGAGGAAAAGTTCAGATACGAACGAGATCTACTTGTGGTATTGTAGACTTGGTCATATTAATGAGAAAACATTATCTAAGTTGCATAAGGATGAATATTTGGATCCGTTCCAATTTACATCTTATGAAACTTGTCAATCTTGTATCAAAGGTAAGATGACTAAATCTCCATTCACCGAACATGGAGAAAGATTTACAGAGCTTCTGGGACTCATACACAGTGATATGTGTGGTCTGATGTCTATACATGCAAAGAGTGGGTTCTCGTACTTCATCACATTCACTGACGATCTCTCTAGGTTCGAATATGTGTATCTTATGAAACATAAATCTGATGCTTTTGAGAAATTCAAAGAATACAGAAACGAAGTAGAGAACCAGACTGGCAAATGTATCAAGATCCTTCAATGTGATTGAAGAGGGGAGTAATTAAGCATGGATTTGCTCGACTACTTAAAAGAGAATGTCATTCTCTCTCGGTTTACTCCTCCGTATATACCACAGCACAACGGTGTATCGGAGCGGAGGAACCGTACCCTTCTGGATATGGTTAGATCTATGATGGGTAATGCTGAGTTACCTCATTCATTCTGGGGACATACGTTTCAAACAGCAAAAATACCTATTAAATGATGTTCCATCCAAATCCATGTCTAAGACACTATTTAAAATATGGAATGGCAAGAGACCATATCTTAAATGTATTAAGTGTTAGTTATTAGTATGCTCTAGAGGCCATTATTATACATGTGATGTATATTATAGTGGATGCTTGGACATATATAGGGAGGACTGTTCCCCTCCGAATGGCGACCGCGACGACGTGAGGACGTCTGGCCTGAGATTCGGGGCAGATGCTATATGGTTTTATCCGTCCATCTCTCCGAAGATGCCAAGTTGATTTATGGCACCGTGTATCGGAGGTTTGGACGGATGCGGCCGATGTAGCAGACTTCGTCAGATTCCCCCTCGCTTGAGGGTTTTTTGATTGTAGGGATGCTCTTCCCGGCAGGCGCAAGCCCCTGCAGTTAATTACGCTACCGCATCGCGGTAACAACTTTCTCCTTCTCCAGAATTTCACTTCGTGTCGTGGGTGTTTGTTTTGTTTCTGGTTGCCCGTGGATTGTATACGGAGACTGAGTAATGCCGTCGCCCGTAGGACGTAGATTAGTCCAAATCCGTATTTACTTAGATTTGGGTTTGGTGTTTTTAGTTTAAGGATACGTTAGCCATATTGAGGCTAAGATCAACTTAAACATTCGTTAAGGATATGTTAGTCTTATTTTGAGACTAAGATCAACTTAACGTGGTGATCCATTTAATATATGGCCGTCGGGACTCGTCATCTCTCTGTCGTCGTTGAAGGATTACAATGACAGGTGTCAGAGGAGCTCGGAGATGTACCCTTGAACCAAAGTTGATTGGGGGTCTTATAGTCCAATTTGG
This sequence comes from Agapanthus africanus, assembly GCA_030015575.1. NCBI lineage: Eukaryota > Viridiplantae > Streptophyta > Magnoliopsida > Asparagales > Amaryllidaceae > Agapanthus > Agapanthus africanus. The sequence continues at coordinate 433,974,533 of JASDDO010000008.1, read as the reverse complement.
AACTGAAGTCTGTTTGAATGTTTAAGGATACGTTAGCCATATTTGAGGCTAAGATCAACTTAAACGAGATCGTTTAGATCCGGAAAAAAAAGCATTTGGGAGCTCTATTGTTCCTATTTAGGGACGTAGTGGTCCATAGGTAGTTTAGGGACATTGCGGTCCATTGGTAGTTTAAGGACATTGCGGTCCATATTCCAGTTTAGGGACATGGGGATCCGTGTTCCAGTTTAAAGACGTAGTGGTCCATGTTCCAGTTTAGGGACGTGGTGGTCCATCGCCAGTTTAGGGACGTGGTGGTCCGTATTCCAGTTTAGGGATGTGGTGGTCTATATTCCAGTTTAGGGACGTGGTGGTCCAACATTAGTTTAAGGACGTTTCGGTCCAACATTAGTTTAAGGACGTTTCGGTCCACGAGTCTAAGGACCCCGCAGTCCGTATTCATGCGTGGTCGTTGGGACCCGTCACCTCTCTGACGTCGTTGAGGAATTATAACGATAGATGTCAGAGGAGTTCGGAGATGTACCCTCGAACCGGATATAAATTGATTTAGGGAGCAGCCGTGCTCAGTCAATTTAGTTTGATGACTTATGGTCATGATTGGGCTAAGTCCAGTTTCAACATTCTTTTGTTTTTGGTCTATTAGACTTGTGCTAGGGCTTTGCCCCTTTTTAGTAATGCACTGCATTATTTTTGCCTTGGTTGGGCTCTGCCCTTTTATGAGTGATGCAGAGCATCTATTTTGTTTGGGCTCTGACCCTTTTCTTTTTAGAATGCATGGCATTTTTTATTAGGCCTGTTAGGCCTTTTAATTGGGCTCTGTCCCTTTTTTTAATAATGCAGAGCATTAAATACTCTGACAGTGTCCCATGAGCGCAAGTGCATGTGATGGTGACACGTGCCACGCTCTGATGAGCGCAAGCGCAACAGCGCAGTGCGCTGTGTCAGTGCACTGCGCTGCTGACACGTGGCGTACTTTGGTGAGTTGCGCCAATTACAGAGAGCGAAGCTCTATCGCGTAGCGCAAGTTGTTCTGGAGCTGACACGTGGCGCTCTCCCAAGAGCACAACAGCGCATTTTGGAAGTGCAAAGCACCAAGAATCTTTTAGATTCAAGAACAGAAGTGCAAAGCACTATTTGATATCTTGATCTAATTTAGATCAAAGAAAAGATAAGTTTTTCTTGTTTTTCTTATCTGAAAGAACCAAAGGTTCATAAAAGTGCAAAGCACTATTTTATTATTATTATTTTTTTATTTTTATTAAAGATCATTGATCTTATTTTTAGATCTATGATCTGTTCATAAGAGAACTTTCTCTTTTTCTAAAGGTTTTTACCTTTTTGTTCTTAAGGAGTCTTCAGAGTTCTCTTAATTTTTTTTTCAGAAAATGTTTTTATGCCTTTGAATTGAGGCCTAGGGTCCTTTTTATAATGCCCATAAATTAGTTAAATTTGTTAAAGAGATCTTTCTCTGAGTGATTTGGGGAATTTTCCCCACCGTTGGATCTTTGATCCAAGGGCTTCTGTTTTATAGCAGAAAATTTTCTTGTTTTAAAAAGAACAGAAAAGATTTATTTAGAATTTTAATTCTGTTTGGCGCAGATGCCCCAGCGCGTGACACGTGTCACGCAGCGCACAGCGCAGCGCAACTGCGCTGACACGTGTCGCGCAGCGCAGTGTTTGCGCAACTGAAGTGTTGCTTCCTTTAATTTTGCTTAAAATAGAGCTTTGCTCTGATTGGGTGCGCTGTTTTGGGCGCTGCGCTAATGCATCTGCGCCAGACACGTGGCGCGTTGCGCGCAGCGCAAAAGATCTGAAGCGTTGCTTCATTTATTAAAGTTTAAATTTTCAAAGCAAAGTTTTGCTCTGATTGGGGGAAAGATGAAGCGTTGCTTCATCTCCCGCCTCGGAATTTGAACAGAGCTCTGCTCTGATTGGGGTAAACAAATGCCCCCCACCGTTGCGCTTACGTGGCGCCAAACGTGAGCGCAACGGTGGCGGAATTCCAACCGTTGCGGCAACTTTGGAAGCTGAAAGGGCACTTGATGCTTATAAATAAGATCTTTGGTCCTCAGCAGATGATTATCATCCTTAAGACTTTTACTTTCAAAAGCTCCAGAGCTTTGCTCTTGCCTTTAGGAACTCTCAGAGTTAAATTTTCCTCAAAAGAAACTTTATAGGTAAAAATTAACCTTGAATTAAATTAACTTCAATTAATAGAGCTTTGCTCTCATAGATCTTTGATCTAAAGAAAACCTTTCTGGGGTTTCACCAATAAAGCCTTGCTCTCAAGAATCTATTTCAGGGTTTCTTGACCCATGAACAGAACCTTGCATCTTTGTCAAGATATAGATCTCTTTGATCTAAAAATGAGATGAACTCTTAAGAGTTTAAGTATGGATAATGAAAATTAAAAATGGAGTTTTGTATTTAAAGAATTATATCATCTTTAATAATAATGATCTCAGAGTTCTTGGGGGACTTCTTCAAATTTCCATTATTATGGCATCTGATGGGCGTCACCCCTATTCGTAGGGCATTGCTCTCGAGGAGTTTAACTCTTTGTGCTAATTTTTTAACAAGAATTCGCCTAATCAACCGGTCTGCTAATTTTGCTGATCTTCTTTCACAGGAACAATGAACGCCCATATGTATGCTCTTAACGAGATCATCTCTTACGGGGACATACGCCGACTTGGCCGCTCTCAAAATCGAGAATTCACAAACGCGGAGTGTGCTGAAATCATGAGCCGCTTCGACGCGTACAACGGTCCTCTGCTTCCCCGGCGTTGCTCCCTTCTTAAGCTTATCGTGGGAGCCATCTGGGAAGCGCTTCCCCTGTTCTGTTCCGGTGTGCCGCTTAGGACGCTGGATACCGCTGAGGATAAGGTGCACTCGGTGTACCTGTTGAACTTTATCTCAAAGAGACGGCGGGACAGTCTTATCGATCTCTTGCACGAGGTCTTTCAACAGTCTGCCATACTCGCTGCTTATCGGAGGGTGGAAGACATCAGGGGGGACCCTGACGCTTGTGCTCGCGAAAGAAAGCACACTAGGATGGTCCGCGAGGCTTGGAAAGTCATAGATAGGGTCGCTTTTGAATTCCTCAATCCATGCCCTGGATCTGAGGTTATTCCATTGTAACTTTCGTTTATTGTTTTTATGACTGTAAGAACTTTTAGCAATATTAATGGAAAAATTTTATCTCAGCTTGTCTCTATTTTTTTTTGTTCTGAATCTTTTGCTTATGCATGAATGAGTGTGTCTCGAACGCCTGATCAAATGTAAATTGGATGCTCTTTCTATCGCTTTCTTCTTTCTCTTATTATCAGCATGTTGTCACAATTAGCAGATAATAGAGTAAGCACCTTGATTTCTTCACGAGATAGTGATGGCTTAGGCCGCAGGTTCAGATCTGCCGCCCAAGACTTTTCAACTCTATGAGCCGTGAGGGTCTCATAAAGACTTTTCTCCCTACGGATCGAGAGGATCTCGTAGGTGGGTTTTCTCCTTAGGAATCGTGAGGATTCCTAAGTGTGGTTTTCTCATATAAGTCATAAGGATCCTATAAGAGAATTTTCCCTCTTACGAGTCGAGAGGACTCGTAAGCGGTTGTTTCCCTCCTTGTCGAGTTTCGAGTTTAGAGAGTGAGACCCGTGGATAGTATGCAAGAGACTGTTTTGGGCCAACTTGCAGGGTCCCAGTGCTTAGGAAACAGGCTTCTTTTATGCCTACTACCTAAGGCTTTATCTCGCGAGTCGAGCCGCATCGAGAATTTCCCGCAAAGACATCAATTTCTTCACAAGTCAAGACGAATCGAGCGTTTCTCGCAAGAGCATCCTAACGTCGCATTTGACCTCTACTCTTTACGACAGAAGCCCGTTAAGGTCGGTGGTAGTTAGGGTTTTGGCCATCGTACCGTTGCATAAGCTGATATAGTCCTCGATAGGCAATCGTGCTGTTCGAGTAGCACTGCGACTGCCGTCTCTTTGATCCCTTCGGGGGCTGGACAAGACATCTTCAAGCAATCTTCCTGGGCAGTTTGACCGTCGGAAGAGCAAGCGTTAGGAATTTGCCATGCCGCTTTTTACTTGAGGTTAGGCTCATTTTGGCGAGCCCTGATGAGTCATAACCACTCCGCGCTGGTGTGGGATGATCTCCGATAGCCTTTCAGGTTTTATGTGAGTTGTCGTCAAGACCCTGAAGCTAGGAATTTGGCCTTTGCTTCGTTTTGCTGGCATCGCGTCTGCTGTATCGAGACGAATGTCGCGGTGGGAACTAGGGATTTTGCCGTGGCTCCATTTGTTTGATTGTCGCGTTTGCACCCTGCTGGAGGAAGAACGCTGGAGTAACATCTCGTCTGCTGTATCGAGATGAATGTCGTAGTTGTCTCTAGGTTGCTGGTGAACCATCGAGGTTTGGAACTAGGGATTTTTCCGTGGTTCCATTTGTTTGATGATGGTTTGTCTGCTGTGTCGAGACAAACGTTGGGGTGACATCTCGTCTGCTGTATCGAGACGAACGTCGAGGTGGTGACCACTCTGTGCTAGTGCAAGATGATCTCCGATTGTCTTTCCGGTTTTATATGAGTTACCCTCAAGACGTTGAATCTAGGAATGTGGTCTTCGCTTCGTTTGCTTTGGTGTGTCCAAATCCTGTTGGAGGAAGAACGCTGGGGTTAACATTGCGTCTACTGTATCGAGACAAACGTCAAAATGAAGCTGGGATTTTGCCGTCGCTTCGCTTTGTTTCGACCGCAAAGTCTTTTGTTGGCGTTGTATCTGCATCTTGATGGACTGCGAAGGAACGCCTTTATTGACATCTCATCTGCTGTGACGAGACGAATGCTCAGATGGTCTCTAGGTTGTCAGTGAACCGTCGAGATTTGGCTTCGCTTTTTTATGGAGCCTGTTGGGAAGGTATGTTTCCCTCTTTGTTTGTGCCCCTGGATTGTATACAGGAATCGATGTGATCTAACCTGTAGGGCAAAAGTTTTATCATCATCATTTTTTTTGTTTTATTGCCGCGATGCACTATCATTTCAGCTTTTATATCGCGAAGGTCGCGATTGCCCAATCATTTCGGCTGTTTTTTGCGGTGCCCAATCATTTCGGCTATTTATTTTATTTTTACTCGCTGCTTTTTTTTATTGCGAGTCGCCCAATCATTTCGGCTGTTTTTGTATGCACACATTTTTACTTGTTGATTTCGTTGCAAGTTGCCCCATCATTTCGGCTATTTAATATCCATTTTCAGCTCGCTGATTTTTTTTATCGCGAGCGTAGAATTTGGAATCCGGTGCCAATCTCAGCATCAGCATCGCTACAACCGGAATATTGCCAGGAGCGAATCATCATCTGCCATGAAAGGACTTGGAATTTGATACCGATTTAGGCATCAGTATCGCTACAACTGGGATATTGCCAGGAGCGAATCATCATCTGCCTCCGTCGATGTCGAACAAAGGTGGCTTAGCGAACAGGGTTAAGGTCCCGTTGACTAAGGCTTTTGACTTCGTGAGCCGTAAGGGTCCCACAAAAGTATTTCTCCCTACAAGTCGTAAGGATCTTGTAGGTGTATTTTCTCATTGGGAATCGTGAGGATTCCTAAGTGGATGTTCCCCTGTAAGTCGTATGGATCTTACAAAAAGGTTTTATCCTTATAAGTCGAGAGGACTTATAAGGGTTGTTCACCATATGGACATATCCCTAGTCACGGATGGGACTTTGTTAGGGAAATGTTTATTCGCGCCCGTGGATTGTATACAAGGGTCAATACTGAACCGCTTGTAGGGCAATATCGAAGGTTGTGGGGTTTGCTTAAGAATAGGTTAAGGTTTCTGTAAGTTAAGACTTTCAAATCTTCTGAGCCGTGAGGGTCCCATAAGAGAATTCTCCTTACGAGTCGTGAGGATTTCGCAAGTGTAATTTCTTCTTAGGAATCGTGGGGATCCCTATGTGTGTTGCTCCCTTATGAGTCGTAAGGATCTCACGCGGGTGGTTTCTCCTTACAAGGTCGAGAGGACCCTGTATGTGTCTTTTAACGAGGTTGCGCCCTTTCGGGTTTTCACAAACACTCGCCGGTAGCCCTGCTGTTTTTACTCACGGAGCCCTTTCGGGTTTTCATCCGTGCCCATTTTGCTTATGGGTATACCATTTTCTTCTTCTTTTTTTTTGATTTTGTTTATTCTTTCTTTTTTTTATTCTAACGAGGTTGCGCCCTTTCGGATTTTCACAAGACTCGCCGGTAGCCCTGCTGTTTTTACTCACGGAGCCCTTTTGGGTTTTCATCCGTGCCCATTTTGCTTGTGGACATACTGTTTTTTTTTTGTTTTTTTTTAACCATGCCGGCCTGAGGATGCCGCGGGTTGATAGTAGTTTAATGACGTTTCGGTCATTTGCAAGTTTTAGGACATTGCGGTCCGTCATTAGTTTAAGGACGTTTCGGTCCGTTGTCACCGTATTTGAGGCGAATATCTAGTTTATTGACTTTTCGGTCTATCAGGCTTTCTCCATGACTGAGCATGATGCTCCCGGCGTATCCATCTTTCTCGGAGCGTGTGGTTGTGGTGGGCTCACCTTCCAGTTTTTGAAGATGGCGAACTTACCCTGTTGGTATTGATCTTCAACCCAGTTTTTGAAGACGTAGCAATCCTCGATCAGATGACCTACCGTTTGATGGTAAGGGCAATAATTAGGATTATTAACATCGCCTGGCCGTAACGGACGTTTTGGACTCGGCAGATTGATGAGTCTGTCGCACACTGCCAGTTCGAACAGTCCCCTTGTTTTATCTTGCAGAAACGAGTAAGGACGTTTCAACTTTTCCTGGAGGGGTTGCCGCTTGTTGCTTTGGCGAGCAACCGGTTTAGGGTCACTTGATTGTTGTTGAGCGCTGGCGACGAAGGCCGTTTTTCCTTTTCCTTTATCCTTTTTGTTCGCTTCGTTGTTTGCGGAGTTGAGATTTTTTCCGAGTAGCGTGCGATTGCACGGCTGAACGTTCTCGCAGCTCCTCAATTCCTTTATTTTTGAAATAGATTCCCCGAGAGAAGGGTTGGGGGTAGCTTCTTCGTCAGAGTCGCTTCCAAAGGTGATAATTTGTGATCCCTTGGAGTCGGCTATATGACAATCGTCGGCGGCTCTTTTGCGCTCATCTATCGCATTTTTTCGGCGTCTACGAGCTTCACAATTTTCCCTATCAAAGTGTTGCTTTTGAGCGACATACCCTTTCCACCAACAGTTAAAGGATTCGCAGTCTTCGATAGGATGTATGATCTTCTGATGATATAAACAGAAGTTAGGGTGTATCTCTACCTCAGCGAGAGTATTTTCTTCAAAGGGCGGTAGCTTCATTCCTACTGATAGAGCTTTGGCGAACCTTTTCCTCGTCTTGAATTTGTCTTTACCTGCAGTGTATGGCTTTTGATTTGACGGGAATGCCTTGGCTCTTTCCAGTATGGCCATTTCACGCTCTTGATTGGCTTTTGCTTTCAGACGAATTTCATTTAGGAAGACATCGATCAACTAGTCTGATGGATGTAGAGTCTCCGGCTCAGGGTTCGCTATTGGTTTCTCGGTGCAAGAAGCCTCTTCATCATCTGCCAGTGAATGAGAAATCACATGACAAGTCGCTACGTAGTCTTCGAATTCATCTGATGAGTTTTCTCCATCATTTTCATCTTCGACGATAGAACAAGCTGCACCCATTGTATCCGTTTTCTTTGGAGTATGCGGTTGTGGCGGGTTTACCTTCCAATTTTCAGACAGCGCGAATTTGCCTTGTAGGTACTGATCCTCGATCCATCCCTTAAAGACGAAACAATTCTCGATCGGGTGACTTACCGTTTGGTGGTAAGGGCAATAATTGGGATTATTAAGATCGTCTGGCTGTGACAGACGCTTTGGACTCGGCAGATTGATGAGTCTATTGCGCACTGCCAGCTCGAACAGTCTTTTCGTTTTATTCTGAGGAAACGAGTAAGGACGTCTTAGTCTCTCCTCGAGGGATGGGCGCGGACGCACATTGTTTTGGCGAACGACCGGTTTTGAATTGCTCGGCTGTCGTTGAGCATTGGCGACGACGATCGCTTTCCCTTTTCTTTTCTCGTTTCGAGAATCAGGTTTTGGAGGAGACGGTCCATGGCGCATCTGGTCCATTTGGGTTAATTTGTCGATCAAAGCCTGGAAGGTGGTCGGCTTAAAGAACATCATGAACTGTGAGATAGTGGCATGAGGGTCTAGGGTACCCACGAACATGCCCACCGCAGGCGCTTCTTCAATGCGTTGTTCGCATTTCGACCACAAGTTTCTCCAGCGTATAGCGTACTGGACCCACGTCTCGCCCGGCCTTACCCTGGCATTAATCAACACTGTTATCGGGGCCAGTTCGCTGGCACTCGCGAATCGCTGAGTGAATAGCAACTCCATTTCAGCGAACGTCTTGACAGAATCGTTCGGGAGTTCGGAATACCATTTGAACGCTGTTTCTGACAAGCTGCTGACGAATTGGCGAAGCATCAATTTGTCATCGCCTCCAGTATTGCCGCATAAGGCCCTGAATTGAGCGACATGCTGATGCGGATTCCCTGTCCCTTTATATATGTGGAACTTAGGTATTGTATAACCCGGTGGGTACTGTATCTGATCGTACCAGCCCGGATATGGTCGTCCTGTTTGGACGATCTGACCGGCTGCCTCAGTCGCATGATGAACCCGTATCTGCTGGGCTATATATTCGTCAAGGTCAGCTTTGGAGATTGCCTCCTCCTTGGCTGCTGACAAAGCCAGTGGAGGATTTGACGTTTCTCCCCTGTCGTCTTCAAGGCCGATCGGGGGCTCTTCAGCCGGAGGATCTTGTTGTATCATCATCCCTATCATGTCTTGGAAGAGGAGGCCCATACGCTGTATGTTGGCTGCTTGTTCAGCAGCCTCTTTGTCCTTCTTCTCCAATATTCGACGAAGGAATTCGGCGTCGGTTTCTTCCTCCTGGCGTTCATCCGAGGACGTTTCAGGGTTTTCTTTTGGCCCCGTAAGTGCGGCCATAGCGTTCATCATCTCTTGGAGCTTCTGTTGTTGCTCCTGCGCTTTGGTCACTGATCGCGTAAGCGGTCGATGACCCGTAGATATGCGACTGTCCTCTTTACCAGACGCCACATAGACGGTATGAACTACAATGCCCCCTGTCTTAGGGCGTTTGGGTTCATCACCTTTGATATTCGCCGCGGGCGCGGGGGTTTTCTCCGGCCTTCTTCTTTTGTGGGCCATTGAAGTTAAAGGGGCCGTTGTAGTGGGCACCCTAGCGACTGTCGTCCTTTGCTGTTTAAGAGGACGATCCTTTTCTTCTTGCACTTTCGCCTTTTTCTGTTGACGAGAGTGACCTGGGTCAATCACGAAGTCTTGGACCCTCCGCCAAACCTTGTATATTTTTTAGGACAGCCATTGAGGGGGCTGTTCTTGCTTCGTTTCCGGAACTCTCTCCGCGGGCGGAGGAGATCTTTTCAATGTAGCGGTTGGAGAGTTCTTACGTACCCTCCTCAGTAGTTCAAAGCTGTTCCTAGTTGGAACAGCAGCGCTGACTTTCACCACTAGAGCCGGTGGAGTTAGCCCTGAGGGGGAGTTGCCCCCTACCTTCCTCACTCGTCGCCAATGGCGACGTCGAGCACGACGAGTCGTTGGGACTGGCTCGGAGATAGAGATAGCTTCTTTTTGCCCCCTGTCTGAATGAGGCGCCGCCGGTGTTAACCTCTTAAAGACTGAGGTTGTCCTTTGAGGGGTGATATTCAACCTGTCGAAGACAGATCCTCGAGCAGGGGTAGGAGCAGGAATAGTCAGTCTTGAAAAGACTGACTCTTTGACAGGAGAAGCTGTCTTGACGACTTCTGGAGTAGCAGTTATTGCCTTCCTTGGGACAGCCAATTTAGAGTTCTGATCCAGCCTGGCGAAGACCGAGGCTGTTGGTTTGGCAGTGGGCGACCCGTTGACAGGGGTCGTCGTAGCAGTGAGCCGGTCGGAGACCGACTTCTTGTTCACTTCCGGAGCAGGTATTGGCATAGAGAAGCTTGTAGGCGGGATCATGGTCCTGAAAAACAGGCCGATGGTGGCCTGGGTCACATGGTCTACCGACAGAGCGAGGAAGGAAACCGCTTGGCGCCCATATGCTACACCTCCGGGGGAGGTGGAGCGTCCGTTGCAGTGGCACTTCGAGCAGTTGGTGAAGTTAGAGGCCATTGATGCTTGAGTTCTGCGCCAGACAAAAGACCAAATCTTAGTACCTTGCAACCCAAAGGCAACCATTAACAAACCGCGATTCGTTCGCGAAGACGACACACGAAGTGTGGAGTGGAAAGAGGAAAAGGTCCCACCGGGCGTGCCAGAATCTGTTCCCCTCCGAATGGCGGCCGCGACGACGTGAGGACGTCTGGCCTGAGATTCGGGGCAGATGCTACATGGTTTTATCCGTCCACCTCTCCGAAGATGCCAAGTTGATTTATGGCACCGTGTATCGGAGGTTTGGACGGATGCGGCCGATGTAGCAGACTTCATCAGATTCCCCCTCGCTTGAGGGGTTTTTGATTGTGGGAAAGCTCTTTCCTGCAGGCGCAAGCCCCTGCAGTTAATTACGCTACCGCATCGCGGTAACAACTTTCTCCTTCTCCATAATTTCACTTCGTGTCGTGGGTGTTTGTTTTGTTTGTGGTTACCCGTGGATTGTATACGGAGACTGAGTAATGCCGTCGTCCGTAGGACGTGGATTAGTCCAAATCTGTATTTACTTAGATTTGGGCTTGGTGTTTTTAGTTTAAGGATACGTTAGCCATATTGAGGCTAAGATCAACTTAAACATTCGTTAAGGATACGTTAGTCTTGTTTTGAGACTAAGATCAACTTAACGTGGTGATCCATTTAATATATGGCCGTCGGGACTCATCACCTCTCTGACGTCGTTGAAGGATTACAACGACAGGTGTCAGAGGAGCTCGGAGATGTACCCTTGAACCAAAGATGGTTGGGGGTCTTATAGTTCAATTTGGGACTAAAGTCTGTTTGAATGTTTAAGGATACATTAGCCATATTTGAGGCTAAGATCAACTTAAACGAGATCGTTTAGATCCGACAAAAGAGCATTTGGGAGCTCTATTGTTCCAATTTAGGGACGTAGTGGTCCATAAGTAGTTTAGGGACATTGCGGTCCATTGGTAGTTTAAGCACATTGCGGTCCATATTCCAGTTTAGGGACATGGGGGTCCGTGTTCCAGTTTAAAGACGTAGTGGTCCATGTTCCAGTTTAGGGACGTGGTGGTCCATCACCAGTTTAGGGACGTGGTGGCACGTATTCCAGTTTAGGGACGTGGTGATCTATATTCCAGTTTAGGGACGTAGTGGTCCAACATTAGTTTAAGGACGTTTCGGTCCAACATTAGTTTAAGGATGTTTCGGTCCATGAGTCTGAGGACCCCACGGTTCGTATTCATGTGTGTTCGTTGGGACCCGTCACCTCTCTGACGTCGTTGAGGAATTACAACGATAGATGTCAGAGGAGTTCGGAGATGTACCCTCGAACCGGATATAAATTGATTTAGGGAGCAGCAGTGCTCAGTCAATTTAGTTTGAGGACTTATGGCCATGATTGGGCTAAGTCCAGTTTCAACATTCTTTTGTTTTTGGTCTATTAGACCTGTGCTAGGGCTTTGCCCCTTTTTAGTAATGCACTGCAATATTTTTTCCTTGGTTGGGCTCTGCCCTTTTATGAGTGATGCAGAGCATCTATTTTGTTTGGGCTCTGACCCTTTTCTTTTTAGAATGCATGGCATTTTTTATTAGGCCTGTTAGGCCTTTTAATTGGGCTCTGTCCATTTTTTTAATAATGCAGAGCATTAAATACTCTGACAGTGTCCTATGAGCGCAAGTGCATGTGATGGTGACACGTGCCACGCTCTGATGAGCGCAAGCGCAACAGCGCAGTGCGCTGTGTCGGTGCGCTGCACTGCTGACACGTGGCGTACCTTGGTGAGTTGCGCCAATTACAGAGAGCGAAGCTCTATCGCGTAGCGCAAGTTGTTCTGGAGCTGACACGTGGCGCTCTCCCAAGAGCGCAACAGCGCAGTTTGGAAGTGCAAAATACCAAGAATCTTTTAGATTCAAGAACAGAAGTGCAAAGCACTATTTGATTTCTTGATCTAATTTAGATCAAAGAAAAGATAAGTTTTTCTTGTTTTTCTTATCTCAAAGAACCAAAGGTTCATAATAGTGCAAAGCACTATTTTATTATTTTTATTTTTATTAAAGATCATTGATCTTGTTTTTAGATCTATGATCTGTTCATAAGAGAACTTTCTCTTTTTCTAAAGGTTTTTACCTTTTTGTTCTTGAGGAGTTCTTCAGAGTTCTCTTTTTTTTTCCGAAAATGTTTGTATGCCTTTGAATTGAGGCCTAGGGTCCTTTTTATAGTGCCCATAAATTAGTTAAATTTATTAAAGAGATTTTTCTCTGAGTGATTTGGGGAATTTTCCCCACCGTTGGATCTTTGATCCAAGGGCTTCTGTTTTATAGCAGAAAATCTTCTTGTTTTAACAAGAACAGAAAAGATTTCTTTAGAATTTTAATTCTGTTTAGCGCAGATGCCCCAGTGCGTGACACGTGTCTGCGCTAGCGCATCTGCGCTGACACGTGTCGCGCAGCGCACAGCGCAGCGCAACTGCGCTGACACGTGTCGCGCAGCGCAGTGCTTGAGCAACTGAAGTGTTGCTTCCTTTAATTTTGCTTAAAATAGAGCTTTGCTCTAATTGGGTGCGCTGCTTTGGACGCCGCGCTAATGCATCTGCGCCAGACACGTGGCGCGTTGCGCGCAGCGCAAAGGATCTGAAGCGTTGCTTCATTTATTAAAGTTTAAATTTTCAAAACAAAGGTTTGCTCTGATTGGGGGAAAGATGAAGCGTTGCTTCATCTCCCGCCTCGGAATTTGAACAGAGCTCTGCTCTGATTGGGGTAAACAAGGACTTTCTTGCTCGACATGATAGTATGATATCCGGTTGCTCTTTATCTTAACATGTACACTTATTGTCTCTCTATTACATGTTGATAAAGCCCTTAGGATGAGTACTTGACTACCAGGATTATGATGCAGATCATACTAGTGGGGTAGAGGTAGTCGGCAAGTACATCCTTCAAATGTTCCTAGTCGTGGGAGTATCGAGACGGGGCATCGATATTCCAGAGTAAAATAGCATATACGCTTCTCGACCCATGTGATGGGCGATGGATGATCCCATATCCATTGGTATTTGATATCAGAGATGGTATACGGGTGCTTGGTGGAGACTGTGTACACTGAACGGACTTGCCGAGAACTCCTAATTGGTATTATACCTATCATCAGATAGCAGTTCTCTGGTGACACTGGTACAGATTAGTTTGTCGACCCGAGATTGTCATAGAGTCTTGTGTAATTCCTACTTTGCTTTGATTTCCACCTTACCATGTTCAAGAGATCGTGCAAAACGGTGGTTTTTGGGTACAGTCCCAAGTCACATGGAGGCAATGAGCGATCGGAGGGGATTTCGTCTCTCCCGGTATTGGGGGTTGATGTTGCGTTATGCTTGATTGGCCATAACAGGAAATCCCTGGCCAGGGTTGCTAAGATCTATTGGTAAGTGTTATCAGTAGTTTCTCAAATCATTATGGGCCTCATATCGGCATGACTTATCAGGGCTATTGGGGTCTGACGTTTACCACCCCCAGGCTAAGATATGCGATATATCAGACGAAGAGACCGGACTGTACGATAGTGTTGCTGATTGGATTCGCAGAAGTATGAGCAGACTTGCTTGTTGATCTTCTGATTGCTCAATACCCAGGTGGCCGTTACATTTAGCAGACCGCTTACGGTTTGTCGGTGACTGATATGATCACCACCTACTGCCGGCGTATTGACGAGTCTTTAGAATCCTACACAGAGCTTTCTTGGCTTAGGCGAAACGAAGTAGGAGCACATATGTGATATATGCGGTACCGAGATTAATACAATTATGTGATATCGTATTCTATTCTCGCGATATGTGATATCGGTCGGTTATATGTATTATAGCCGGGTTATCGGATCAAGTGTTGATTTGATAAGTTGTTACATTTGATATTAGCCGGTTGTATGTGATATAGCTGGATTATTAAATCAAGTGTTGATTTAATAATTTAATATATAATTATATATATTTGATATATTGAATTACATTAACTAATATTAGCTCACTTAAACATTTCTTTTTCTCATTTTCGTGTACACTTTAATATATATGTGATATATGTTTGTGTCATGGTTGTTGATATATGCAACATGGGTGTATAAGACTCGCACCATGCTCTTGATAATTAAAGGTTTTTATTTATTTTAATAATTCACAAATTGGTGGAATTAGTCATGGTTGAAGCTTGTAGAAGCTTGTAGTGTCCATCGAATTAGTCCACTAATTTGTTTTACTTATGATATTTATTAATATAACCATTATTCTTAGCCATAGTTTAGTCTCTACATGAGTTAGTATATGATACAAACTCACCTATGGTTGCTATTCTCACCTCATGAGATTCATTCTCTTATCCATTTTCATCTTCTTCTTCATTAAGAAAAAGCTTTCTTACTTTTCTCAAGGTGAAGAAATATTGTGAGAAAATTAAATCTAAATGAAGAGGTAGCTTGAGTTGGCGTCTCCTCGTCATAAATCATCTTCGGCCTCAAAGACTTCAAGCAAACTTGTTCCTTTCATCTTGTGGCGCCTTTCTACAGTCCGGGAGTTCACTACTTGGAACGAAGGGACTACTACACGGAGCTATTGAAGTGAAGGACCGGTCTACAAAGGTTGTATTCCTTGTTCACTTAAATGTAAAGTTATTTACATTCTAGTTTCGTCTAATTCTCTAGTTAAGATTCTAGGTTAGGGTACTTTAGTGCGCCAAATTTTTTTAAATGGCAAGGTCGATGCCTCCCGAAACCCAGCGGCTACCTAGGGAACTCTGCAGTGGTCTTAGAGCCATGCTAGAGAATTAGACGATATTTGTAGAATTACGAAGATGAAACAACACCGAAACACCTGATACAAAAACACAATTTCTGTCGAAATTTTTAAGGTGTCTAAATTTTTTTTAAGCAATTGCAGAATGTTATATGAGATGTAACATGAACACCATAGAAAACTTAGCCCCCCTCGCCGGATTTTGGCCGGCGACATGAAGCTTAAAACCGGCCTGCTCGGTTTTTTAACTGAGTTTTAGGTTGAATTTTTATGGTGTTCCAGTCTCTGGGTTTTGGTGTTTCCGGTGTTGCTTGTTTTTACAGAAAGTGCATGTGAAGTTATATTTAAGTAAAGGCAATTTGGAATGTTTCGTAGTCGTAATTATAACATCATTTCGGGTTTTTTAAACGACGTTAAAAGGTTCGAACGGATATCAATAACCCATTTTTTCCCTCGCTGGAAATTATCCAAGAGTTGGATTTTTCCGTGTTTAAAATCTTCAGAAAATCATGCAGGTGTTTTCTATGGACCCTCTAGAAGAACGAAACCCTAACTCGATTCTGTGACCGTCGGAACCTCCATCAAACCCTAGGGTTTGTGGTAGTTCCACAGCGCCATAGGTGAAGCAAGGGTTGACCCTTCTACGGTTGGTCCATAGGTGCTGTGGTATGTTCTGGGTATTTTTTAAACTCCGCTCAAGTGTTGAGCTCTTTGGAAAATTTTGGGTGTTTGTTGATTCGATCAAAAAGTTTAATATCGTCTAGTTATCTGTGGATTGTGATACAATACTTAGAATCCACAAAATTTAGTTTTGTGAAAACTAATTTGAATTTTATAAATCTAGCAATTCAGTCTCATTTGATCGGTTGCCATGGAATTTTGATGTGGATCAAAAGTCCGTTGCAAACACGTAGCGTATGCGGATACTCGCCGGGTAACCTTACTAGATAGCCACACCCCATAGCCCTGACCAAATGACTGTAGGAGAACCCCATCGCCAAAAGCATCCGTTTAGGTGCTCGCGGCCACGGTGTTCTGCCTAAGTGCACTTCGTCAACGACATCGGGGGTGCGGCTGTCTACTAAAGTTTTTGATGAGCATTCGATCAAGTTGTCGGGAATCTTGTTGAATTACCCGACTGGTTATTGGAAAGTGTTTTCAATATTGAGCCTAAAATGCGGTTTATAATTGTTAGGCATGTGATCTATAAGGAATTCATTTGGTTAGGCATGAAATCCAAAGTATGTGATACATTGGGTTTATGATGTCTAAGGTGATTGCGGATTCTAATTGTTGTAGTTTTTCACTTTATTTTTTGCGACCATAAGTGTAATATGTGGTGTATAGCCGGTTTCATTGCTATATGTCAACGAGAATTGGGATACACATATTTACTTACGTTGATGACATGTGATGTTATGTATTGCTGTGATATGTAATATTGGATCGTCGTGTTTTGAATAGCCGGGGTTTTTTTTATGTGAGATGAGAGTTTTTCATTTTCATTCATGTAAAAACTTGTATGTAATATTCTTTTATTAGGGCACTTCTGGGTTGAGGATGATGTCATCATTGATGTATATTATTTACTTTTCCGCATTAGGATAGACCTAAGGAGGAGAGCATAAGTAACCGGGTTCTAGGATCCAGTGGGAGACCATCTCGAGAAGTCGAGACCGAGTATCCTAACTCTAGAATTGTTAGGGTTGCTTGCCACTCTCGTAGAGGTCTAGGGATGTGGGTTTGGTTATTCATCGCGACCGTGGAATCCATGTTTTTTATTGGCTTAATTAAAATACAAAATTTCTAGTATATCCAATATTTCATATGTGTTCTTCTGCTACTGATATTCTGTGATGTGATCACTTTATATGATGAGATGAATGCTTATATTATATATATGATATATAATAAATATTGCTGCTTTCGTTTCTTCTGTGATGTTTAGGAAGTATAATTGATGGGACTTAATTAATGAGATTAATGAAAGAAAAGAAACTTAAAGATGTTGTAGAATCTTGTTTTAAAAATTGGTACCTCTA
Organism: Agapanthus africanus; assembly: GCA_030015575.1. Classification (NCBI taxonomy): domain Eukaryota; kingdom Viridiplantae; phylum Streptophyta; class Magnoliopsida; order Asparagales; family Amaryllidaceae; genus Agapanthus; species Agapanthus africanus. Next base: position 433,957,490 of record JASDDO010000008.1, on the reverse strand, counting down.
GTTCTTACTTTGCATAGCCGTATTCTTTGTAGAATATCCAGCATATTATTCGATAAGGAAAGAGCTGAGATCCCTTCACCGGGAGTGACCACTTTAGTGAAACTAGCAGATGCTACAACCCACTTGGTTTTATCTTTTGATTGCTTTTTTAGTTCATGCTTTGCATAGTGATATTTGTGAAATATCCAGCACCTCATTCGATGAGGAAAGAGCCAAGATCCCTTCACCAGGAGTGACCTCTTTAGCAAAACTAGTAAAAACCTCAAAACACTCCTTTCAAAATCACTCGATTCTACAATGATATCAAGTTCATCACGCAAAAGGTTTTCTTAAAAACCTGTCATAGCCCTCCGTCATTTCAGATAAGGACTATTTAGTATTTGTGCTGTGTTTGTTGACCTTGTCAAGACGTAGTGCGTGGTAGCTGATTAGTGCTTATCTGTAAAGCATATGATGTGATTGGATTAGGGTAGTCGTGCGGCATTGTTGACCTTTTCAAGGGTCGTGCAGGTAGGTTTAATTCAATCATGAAATGTACGGGTTGAACCTGACTTGCGATTTATGGTTTGTTGACCTTGTCAAGGTCATAGATCGCTTGAGGCAGAATAATATCGGGAATTTCAAGTGTTGAAATTTGCTATGAGATTGCATATCTTCTATGAGATAGTTGGATCCCGATACCCACTGTGAGTAAGAGTTACTCCTGGGAGAGTTTTACACAATACAATTAGCCAATCAAAGTAAGTGTCTAGAAAGATGTTAACGGGGTTACGCCCCTGGGAAAATAAGATTTATTTTAATTAGGTCCGTGCGAAAGCACGGGGAACTTCCCTCAAAATACCGACACTGGCCTGACCGAAAGATTGGCGAACTTATAGGGTGTAATTAATCCCGGCTAGTCTTACCTTTTAGTGTTTGAAGGAAGATTTGATAAAAACAGTGGGAGCCATCCTGATTAGATAAAATAATAATCAATCTGATCTTGCAAGAGCATATGCTGAGTTTTTTCTTCTCTCTCTCCTGGTAGCGACCATATCATGCCTTAATCAAGCTAATAATATGGATGTTTTGACCGAACCTGCTTATTATACTAAGCTGGGGAACGTTGGTTCCGCTCTATCTTATAACTGTTATAAGTCCGAGCAGGAAATAGGGGAATATCCGGATTTTCACGCGACCCAATCGAGGAATGAGCATGATGATGCATATTCTTCGGGTGTGTTCGTTACCAAGAACTTTTGTCAGTATCCTCTACGTCCTAGTTATGAGATATCGGATCAGGATCCCGCATATGTAATTTGTTACATGGGCTACGAAAGGTAGAAAACTGGGTTTGGGTGATATGTCTCTAAGTGTTAGAGAATGGTGCAATTTTTGCAGCCAAATCAGTTGGCTGATATCACCTTGTATTACCAAGTGGTAAATATATTGATTCTGAACAAATGTTATTAGATACCGAACCTGATATATAATATTACAATATTTTCTTTATTAAGTTAAAGAAGGATATAATTTTGTATTGCGGGATAATTTTGTGAACATTTTCATTAATCAAGAGTTGGTTGGATCAGGCACGTTATGTAATAGCATATACGTTCTAAATCAAAATACAGTTCAAACTATATAGAACATACACAAGAGGAGTAGTTCAGAAATGAACGAATCCTTCTTGTGGCATTGTAGACTAGGTCATATCAATGCGACACAACTAGCTAAGTTACATAAGGATGAATATTAGATTCTGTTCGAATTTTTATCTTATGATACTTGCCAGTCTTGTCTCAAAGGTACAATGACCAATACTCCGTTTACTGGAAACAGACAAAGAGTTATTGAACTCTTGGGATGGATACATGATGACGTATACGGTCCTATGTCTACAAATTCCAGGGTTGGTTCTTTGTACTTCATTACATTCATCGACGATCTCTCAAGATTCGGACATGTGTTCCTGTTGAAACACGAGTCTGAAACTTTTGAGAAATTCAAGGAATATAAGCTTGAAGTTAAGAACCAGACAGGTAAAAGTATTAAGTCCTTCGATGAGATCGGGGAGGCGAATACTTGGGCATGGAGTTCCTGGATTCTCTAAAAAGAGAATGGGATTCTCTCTCAGCTTACTCCTTCGTATACACCACAGCACAACAGTGTATCGGGACGGAGGTATCGCGCCCTATGATATATGGTGCGCTCTATGATGAGTACTGCTGAGTTGCCTGTTTCTTTTTAGAGTTATGCACTTGAGAATCTGCATACCTATTGAATGGGGTTCCGTCTAAATCAATGTCTACCACTCCATATGAGATATGGTATGGAAAGATACCATATTTTAAACGAGTTAAGATATAGGGTTGCCTGGCCTATGTTGAAAAACAAAATCCGGACAATCTCGAGGCAAGATCAGTTCTGTATAAGTTTGTTTGATTTCCCAAACATTTGTGAGGGATATCTTCTACCGCACTGAGGAGTAAAAGGTGTTTTGTTTCTCAGCATGCCACCTTTTGAGAAAAAGAATTTCTTATGAAGAAATTAGTGGTCATGAGGTAGAACTGGAAGGAGTTCCAGCTAGACAAACTAACAGCTGATGATTTGGTGAAACCAAAGGATTCAATAGTCTCCAACGAATCTCAGCCTCTCTGCGAATCTGGTAGGGTTCTTCATCCACCTGAGAGATACTATAGTTTCCTCGGTGACAGTGGGACCGAGGATTGCATCATGGTAGATGATGACCCAACTAGGTTCAAGCAGGCCATCATGAATGACGACTCTATAAAATGGCTAGATGCTATGCGATCAAAGATGGAATCCATATACACCAACAAAATATGACTTTGAATGTTGCACCTGAAAGGATAAAACCCATTGGGAGCAAATGGATCTTGAGAACATTCTTGGTGTAGATGGAAAAGTTGAGACTTTCAAAGCTAGACTTATAGTAAAAGGTATTCGTCAATGACCAGGTGTGGTTTATGATGAAACATTTTCTCCAGTGGCTATGCTTAAGTTCATCAGGATTAAAGCACGCATCACGGAGTTGGAACATTTGTTTTAATGTGGCAGTCAAAGTGTTTGACTTCATCAAAAATATAGATGAACCTTGTATATGCAGGGTTGCCTAGCATGGCAGCAAAGCTTCGGGGGGCATCGTCCAAGCCAAATTCAAAAATTTGCCGTTCTAGCTAACCCTAACGCTAGAATCATTAACAAGAAATCCGACGGAATAGAAATCCAAACACTTTGCAACTAAAAGAGAGCAAAGAATACAACCTTTGTAGACCAGTCCTTCACTTCAATAGCTCCGTGTAGTAGTCCTTTCGCTGGGATCATGAACTCCAAACTCTAGAGAGGCTCCACAAGAAGAATAGAACAAGCTTGCTTCGAAGTCTTCGAGGCCGAAGATGATCTACATCGAGGAGACACTAACCCAAGCTATCTCTTCACTAATTGTGGAATTAGAGAAGCAAACACCGTATAATAAATGGAAAGTAGTAGAGGATGATGAATTAGGAAGTGGGCTCACTTTAGATTTGATTTTCTCACATTTTTCCTCACATCTCCATTGAAGCTAGAAAGCTTTGAGGAAGAAGAAGAAGAAAACTCAAGTGATAAATGAATAAAATCATGAGGTTAGAAATGCAACCATGGTGAAATAATATCATGGCTAATTCATGTAGAGAATAAAAAATAGCATATGGTTAAGGTTTGGGTTAATAAATATCTTAAGTTAGACAAAAGAGTGGACTTTGTTAATGATTATCCATAAGCTTCATCCAAGCTTAAACCATGACAAATTCTCACTAATTTGTTTAACTTAATAATAAATATGAAACCCTAATTAACCATAGCATGGTATAAGTCTCATACACCCTTGTTGCATGTGTAACCTAACATGACACAAATATGTACACAAACATACATATCACATATATACATTGTGCACATCAAGTGAGAAAAAAAATCATAAGTGAGCAAGTATTAGTTAATGTAACTGAATATATCAAATATATAATTATACATTAAATTATTAAATCAACACTTGATTTAATAATCCGGCTATATCACATATAACCGACTAATATAATATGTAACAACTTATCGAATCAACACTTGATTCGATAACCCAGCTATATCACATATAACCGGCCTATGTCACAAATCGCGAGAATAGAATACAGTATCTCATATCGTATTAATCTCGGTCCCGCACATATCACATATGTGCTCCTACTCCTTTTCTCTTAAGCCAGGAAACCTCTGTGTAGGACTCTAAAGACTCGTCAATACGCCGGCAATAGGTGATGATCATATCAAATACCTACAAGCCGTAAGCGGTCTGCTGAATGTAACGGCCACCCGGGTATTGAGCGATCAGAAGATCAACATGCATGCCTATTCACACTCCTGCGAATCTAATCAGTAACACTACCGTACAGTCCGGTCTCTTCATCTGATATGTCGCATATCTCATCTAGGGGTGGTAAACGTCAGACCCCAGTAACTCGATAACTCGTGTCGATATGAGGCTCATAACGGGTCGAGAAACTACTGATAATACTTATCAGTATATCTCTGAAGCAGCCCTAGCCAGGGACTTTCTATTATAGCCATTCGAGCACAGCGCAACATCAACCCCCAATACCGGGAGAGACGAAACCCTTCCTATCGCACATTGCCTCCATGTGATTCGGGATTGTACCCAAAAGCCACCGTTTTCCACGTTCTCTTGAAAGTGGTAAGGTGGAAATCAAAGTACAGTAGGAATCACACAAGACTCTATGAAGATCTCGGGTCTACAGACTAACCTGTACCAGTGTCACCAGAGAACTGCCATCTGACATGAGGTATAATACCATCTGGGAGTTCTCGGCGAGTCCGTCTAGTGTACCCAGTCTCCACTGAGCACCCGTATACTATCTCTGATGTCAAACACCAATGGATATAGGATCGTCCATCGCCCATCTACATGGGTCAAGAAGCTATACGCTAGTCTACTCTGGTATTTCGATGCCTTGTCTCGATACACTCTCGACTAGGAACATTTGAAGGATGTACTTGGCGACTACCATGTCCCCACTAGTATGATCTGTATCATAATCCTGGTATTCAAGTACTCATCCTAAGGGCTTTATCAACATGTAATGTAGAGACAATCAGTGTACATATTAAGATAAAGAGCAACCGGATTGCGTACTATCATGTCGAGCAAGAAAGTCCTCTATGTATATGTCCAAGCATTTACTACAATATACATCGTATGTAAAGTAATGGCCTCTAAGGCATACATATAACTAAAAATCTCCCACTTGCACTTGGGCCATCTGTTGTAGTATCACGTACCCAACAATCAGCAGTGGTTGAAGTATCCCATACTCAACCATCCCATAAAAGTCTCTCCTGGGAATAGACCTTTTTGAGTGGATCCACCGTGTTTTCCTCTGTAGTCTACTCTCCTAACTTCGATCTCCCTGGAGATCAACTATCTCCATGATCAGGTGATACTGCCTAAGAATTGTTAGTGTATATGCCCTAGGGGCCATTATTGTATCATACTAGCTTGTATATTACTTAATGGAAGGTTGGGATATTCACAGTTATATTAACAGTCTTGCTCAATATAGTAGTATGCTACTTGGTTTATATCTATCTTAATATGTGTATATGTTTCTTTTAACATATCGCGAATACATATTGATAGAGCCTATAGGATCTTGCTTGACTACCAGCATTGTGATGGCAGTCACACTAGTGGGGGCTGGGTAGTCTGCAAGCACATCCTTTTTCAGGTCCCTAGTCGTAGGATTATCGAGACAGGGCATCGATACTCCAGAGTAGACTAGTGTGTACGCTTCTCATCCCAGTTGGGGAGATGGTCTGTCCCACAACCATCAGTACGTTGTACTGGAGATAGTATACAGGTGCTCGTTGGGTTATGGGTACACCGGACAGGACTTGTAGGGAACTGTTGGTTGGTATTATACCCGTCGTCAGTTAACATTCCCAGGTGACATGAGTACAGCATAATCCGCAGACCTGACACTGCAGTTTCGTCTCGAGTGTGTTCCTACTGTTCTTAGATTGCTACCCTACCACGGCTCAAAGGAGTTGTGCAAACAGGTAGCAGTTGGGTGCAGTCCCGAAGCACTTGGAGGCAGAAGCGGTTAGATATGATTCGTCTCTCCCGGTATTGGGAGTTGATATCGCGCTGTGTTTGGAGAGCCATTACATAAAGTCCCTGGCCAGGGCAAACGAGATTTACTGGTAGGATTTCCAGTAGCTTCTCAAGGTGTAATGGGTTTCACTCCGACACGAATTATACAGCATTTAGGGGACTGACGCTTGCCCCCTAGGCCCGATATGCAATAGTCTTAGACGAACAGACTGGACTGTACGGAGATTATCGCATCAGGCTCAGTAGGAGTTCAGATGGGTTTTCTCATCGGCCTTCTTATCGACTTCTACCTGGGGACCGTTACATACAGCTAGTACCGCTTGCGGCCTGTGGTTAAACCCACTGCCAGCATAGTGTTGAGTCTTTAGAGTCCCACACAGAGAGTTTCCCTGCTTCAGGCGAAACAATATAGAGGTCGTATAGTGTTCCCCTCCGAAAGATGCGCAAGACGGACGTCTTGCCTGAGATTCGGGGCAGATTCTAATAGGTGCTATCCGTCCACCTCTCTGAAGATGCCAAGTTGATTTATGGCACCGTGTATCGGAGGTTTGAACGGATGCAGCCGATGTAGCAGACTTCGTCAGATTCCCCCTCGCTTGAGGGGTTTTTGATTGTGGGAACGCTCTTCCCTGCAGGTGCAAGCCCCTGCAGTTAATTACGCTACCGCATCGCGGTAACAACTTTCTCCTTCTTCAGAATTTCACTTCGTGTCGTAGGTGTTTGTTTTGTTTGTGGTTGCCCGTGGATCGTATACGGAGACTAATTTATGTCGTCGCCCGTAGGACATGGATTAGACCAAATCCGTATTTTCTTAGATTTGGGTTTAGGGTTTTGGTTTAAGGATACGTTAGCCATATTTGAGGCTAAGATCAACTTAAATGTTTGTTAAGGATACGTTAGTCCAATTTGAGACTAAGATCAACTTAACAGGATCGTTTAGATCCGACAAGAGCATTTAGACTCTATTGTTCCAGTTTAGGGACATAGTGGTCCATTGAATGTATGGCCGTTGGGACCCATCACCTCTCTGACGACGTTGAAGGATTACAACGACAGATGTCAGAGGAGTTCAGAGATGTACCCTTGAACCAAATTTGGTTGGGAGATCTATAGTCCAATTTGGGATTAAAGTCTGTTTGAGGGTTTAAAGATACGTTAGCCATATTTGAGGCTAAGATCAATTTAAACGTTTGTTAAGGATACGTTAGTCCAATTTGAGACTAAGATCAAATTAACTGGATCGTTTAGATCCGACAAAAGAGCATTTGGGCTCTATTATTCCAGTTTAGGGACATAGTGGTTCATTGTCAGTTTATGGACATGGTGGTCTATTGCCAGTTTAGGGACATGGTGGTCCATTGCGGTCCATTGCCAGTTTAGGGACATGGTGGTCCATTGCCAGTTTAGGGACATGGTGGTCCAATAAAATGTATGGCTGTCGGGACCCATCACCTCTCTGACGACGTTGAAGGATTACAATGAAAAATATCAGAGGAGTTCAGAGATGTACCCTTGAACCAATGAGTTGGTTGAAAGAGCAGATGTACTCAGTTCAAGATGATTTGAGGAGTTATGGCCAGTTTGGGCTAAGTCCAATTATGTTTGAAATATTGGCCCTCTGGGCCATTAGACATTTGTCTGGGTTCAGCCCCTCATCATTCAGTAGTGCTAAACAGAGGTTTGGGGGTTCTGACAACATTTTGTCTTCTATTTCCTCAATTTTGAGATTCATTTGGAGGAGGGACTTTTGCCTCTGGAAGATTAACCAATTTGGTTAAAACTAGTCTTAAACACTAGATAACAACAGTGTTAAACATTGGAGACAGAACTCTCAAATTAGTGTTAAACACTAAAATATAATCGGTGTTAAACACTGGAAATAAAGCTCCCGAATTAGTGTTTAAACACTAAAGAAAAGGGTGTCACGTGGGGACACGTGAGGGCGCCCAAAGATGGGGCCAGATCTCCTCACTTTGTTCTGCAAATAAGTGTTAAACACTTTTTATTTTATTTTCGAGCATCACGTGCTGGCACGTGATGGAGATCTGTGCGCCAATTGTTAAAGCATCTGCTGAGGGGTCACGTGGTATCACGTGAGAGCGCCCAAAGCCTTCATTTCCTTTGCTTTTCCTTTCTGTGTTTTGTAGGTCACGTGGGAGCACGTGAGGCGTTGCCTCAGAACTTTCCTCCTTCTCATTTCTGGGGATCTCTCAGGGGTCACGTGGGGACACGTGACCGTAATTCTTTTGCATGAATGAAGATCTCTTTATCTTTAAGAATTAAATTCTCTGTAGGGTTAAACCCTAATTTTGTTTTGGAGAAATTAAATTCCTATATATGTAAAAGAATTAAATTCTTATATAGGGTTAAACCCTAGTTCTGTCTTGGAGGAATTAAATTCCTATTATTTTGGGAGAATTAAATTCTCATATTGGGTTAAACCCTAATTTTGTTTTGGGAGAATTAAATTCTCTAAACTCAATTCCCCCTCTAAGTTTTAGATCTGCATGGCAGGATCTCGACACGATGAGAATTAAATTCTCAACTTATGGGGAGATGTGCTTTGTGCAGACCCTCAACAAAAGGAAGAACTAAGTTCTTTTTTGTATAAGAGTTAAACTCTTGGATTGAGAATTAAATTCTCTTTATTGAAGTTTTGATCCTTTTTCCCTTTCACACCTAGGGTTTTCTTTGTTGAGAATTAAATTCTCCTTTCTTTTTTTCTCCCTCCTCCGTCTGTTCTTCTCTCCAAAAAGGTCGATCCCTCTTTTCTCTTCTTGGCTTCTATTTATATGAGAAAGAAAAGAATCAATTTGTTCAATGAATCTTTCATTGAAAGATTTTAATTGATTTCATGATTAATATGACCCTTTAGATCATTCAGTGAATTTTTATTCACCGTTGGATTTTAAATCCAAAGATATTCTGTTTGTCATTTCTGGTGAGATTTTCAGGGAAATCGTTCCTTGTCTAAGATCTTTCCATAAATTGGAGATTTTTAATTACCCTTGGATCTTTAATCCAACGGTCCCCATAATCCTTTTCCATTTGAAAAGATTTAGAAGCTTTTAGAATTTTAATTCTATTAACTGTGAGGCTTTCGGAGCCAGTCACGTGCTGACACATGAACCTTGGTCACGTGTGAGCACGTGACCCCCAGTTGAGTCCTTCTTCAGCCGTTTGTTTTTTATTTCTGTTTTAAGTATCACATGTCAACACGTAACCATTGGTCACGTGTGAGCACGTGACACCTCATTGAGGTAATTCATGATTTTTAATCAGGGAACAGTGCATAGCATATTTGTTCATAACTTTTGATCCCGGATGAATTATGAAGCCCATAATATATCAAATCGAAGGGTTTTTCGAGATGCTTCCAATATCATTAGAATTTAATAGTTCCTCATTTGGGAGTTTATCAAAATACAGGCCGGAAGATACTGGTTCGCATTTCCTTAAGCTTATCGCTGCCATTTGATACCTTGGACTCTTCTGCGCAGAAATTTTCGGCGGGAACAAATGCCCCCACTACTTTGCCCACGTAAGTATATACGTGGGTGAAGTAGTGCAGAGTTATGCATGGCGTATGACCAGTTTCGGGTTGGTATATAACTTTCAGAATCTTGATCTGAGAAGATAACGAGCGGACACAAGCGTCGTCATTTATCATTGACTCAAATCTCGACTCTTAAGAGATATAGTTCCAAACTCTCAACTCCATGAGCCGCACCCTTCTATTTCTTTATGTCTTACTCTGGCGTGAAGTAGTTTATACGCTCATGAGTAAGTTCTCCATTTCAGTGGCATGTAGCTTTGGCAAGTTTGGCTCATTGATGGTCCATCTTAACCTCTTTGTAGGGCAGTGATGGCTTAGGAGACAGGGTTAGGATCTGCCACCTAAGACTTTTTAACTTTTTGAGCCGTGAGGGTCTCATAAAGACTTTTCTCCCTACGAGTCGAGAGGATCACGTAGGTGTCTTTTCACCTTAGAAACCGTGAGGATTCCTAAGTGCATTTTCTCTTATAAGTCGTAAGGATCCTATAAGAGAATTTTTTCCTCCCTTACGAGTCGAGAGGACCCGTAAGCGGTTGTTTCCATCTTTGTCGAGATTCGACTTTAGAGAGTGAGACCCGTGGATAGTATGCAAGAGACCGTTTTGGGCCGACTTGCAGGATCCCAGTGCTCAGGAAACAGGTTTTTTAATCCCCGCTGCCTAAGGCTTTTCCTCACGAATCGAGACGAATCGAGCAGTTCTCACAAAGACATCAATTTTCTCACGAGTCTAGATGAATCGAGCAGTTCTCGCAAGCATATCCTAACGTCACAGTTAACCTCTGCTCTTTACAACAGAAGTCCGTTAGGGTCTGTGGTACTTAGGGTTTTGGCCGTCGTACCGTCGCATCAACTGATATATTCCTCGATAGGCAATCGTGCTGTTCGAGTAGCCCTGCGACTGTCGTGTCTCTGATCCCTTCGGGGGCTGGACAAGATGTCTTCAAGCAATCCTCCTTGGCAGTTTGACCGTCGGAAGAGCAAGCGTTAGGAATTTTGCCATGCCGCTTTTTACTTGAGGTTAGGCTCATTTTGGAGAGCCCCGATGAGTCATAACCACTTCGCACTGGTGTGGAATGATCTCCGATAGTCTTTCAGGGTTTATATGACTTGCTGTTAAGACCCTGAAGCTAGGAATTTGGCCTTTGCATCATTTTCTGGCATCGCGTCTGCTGTATCGAGACGAATGTCGTGGTTGTCTCTAAGTTGCTGGTGAACCGTCGAGGTTTGGAACCAGGGATTTTGACGTGACTCCTTTTGGTGATGTTGCGTCTGCTGTGTCGAGACGAACGTCGAGGTGGTGACCACTCTGCACTGGTGCGAGATAATCTCCGATTGACTTTCAGGCTTTATATGACTTGCCGTTAAGACCCTGAAGCTAAGAATTTGGCCTTCGCTTTGTTTGCTGGCATTGCGTCTACTGTATTGAGACGAATTTTGCGGTTTTCTCTAGGTTGCTGGTGAACCGTCGAGATTTGGAACTAGGAATTTTGCCGTGGCTCCTTTTGGTGATGTTGCGTCTGCTGTGTCGAGACGAACGTCGAGGTGGTGACCGCTCTGCACTGTGGCGAGATGATCTCCAATTTTCTTTCAGGCTTTATATGACTTGCCGTTAAGACCCTGAAGCTAGGAATTTGGCCTTCGCTTCGTTTGCTGGCATCGCGTCTGCTGTATCGAGACGAATGTCGCGGTTGTCTCTAGGTTGCTGGTGAACCGTCGAGGTTTAGAACCAGGGATTTTGCCGTGACTCCTTTTGGTGATGTTGCGTCTGCTGTGTCGAGATGAACGTCGAGGTGGTGACCGCTCTGCACTGTGGCGAGATGATCTCCAATTGTCTTTCAGGCTTTATATGACTTGCCGTTAAGACCTTGAAGCTAGGAATTTGGCCTTCGCTTCGTTTGTTGGCATCGCGTCTGCTGTATCGAGACGAATGTCGCGGTGGTGACCACTCCGCATTGGTGCGAGATGATCTCCGAATGTCTTTCAGGCTTTATATGACTTGCCGTCAAGACCCTGAAACTAGGAATTTGGCCTTTTGCTTCATTTGCTTTGGCGCATCCGAATCCTGCTGGGGGAAGAACGCTGGGGTGACATTTCATTTGCTGTATCGAGACGATTGTCGAGGTGGTGACCACTCCGCGCTGGTGCGAGATGATCTCCGATTGTCTTTCAGGCTTTATATGACTTGCCGTCAAGACCCTGAAGCTAGGAATTTGGCCTTTTGCTTCATTTGCTTTGGCGCGTCCGAATCTTGCTGGGGGAAGAACGCTGGGGTGACATTTCATCTGCTGTATCGAGACGATCGTCGAGGTGGTGACCACTCCACGCTGGTGTGAGATGATCTCCGATTGTCTTTCAGGCTTTATATGACTTGCCGTCAAGGCCCTGAAGCTAGGAATTTGGCCTTTTGCTTCATTTGCTTTGGCGCGTGCGAATCCTGCTGGGGGAAGAATGCTGGGGTGACATTTCATCTGCTGTATCGAGACGATCGTCGAGGTGGTGACCACTTCGCGCTGGTGCGAGATGATCTCCGATTGTCTTTCAGGCTTTATATGACTTGCCCTCAAGACCCTGAAGCTAGGAATTTGGCATTTTGCTTCATTTGCTTTGGCACGTCCGAATCCTGCTGGGGGAAGAACGCTGGGGTGACATCTCGTCTGCTGTATCGAGACGAAAGTCGAGGTGGTGACCACTCCGCGCTGGTGCGAGGTGATCTCCGATTGTCTTTCAGGCTTTATATGACTTGCCGTCAAGACATTGAAGCTAGGAATTTGGCCTTCGCTTCGTTTGCTTTGTCACGTCCGAATCCTGTTGGAGGAGGAACGCTGTCGTGACATCTCGTCTGTTGTATTGAGATGAACGTCGAGGTAGTGACCACTCCGCGCTGGTGCGAGATGATCTCCGATGGTCTTTCAGGTTTTAAATGAGTTACCGTCAAGACTCTGAAGCTAGGAATTTGGCCTTCGCTTCGTTTGTTTTTTCATGTCCGAATCCTGTTGGAGGAAGGACACTGTTGTTGACATTGCGTCTACTGTATCGAGACGAATGTTGAGGTGAAGCTGGAATTTTGCCATCACTCCGCTTTGTTTCGACCATGGGGTCTTTTGTTGACGTCGCATTTGCATCCTGCTGGACTACGAAGGAATGCCATTGTTAACATTTCGTCTGCTATATCGAGACGAATGCTGAGATGGAACTGGGATTTTTCCATGGCTCCGTTTGATGGTGTAACATCTGTGTCATGCTGGAATGAGGAGGCCCACCATTGTTAGTCTCCAGGCTGCAAATGTGGCCATTGAGATTTGGAACTAGGGATTTTGCCATGGCTCTGTTTCGTTGCGACTCTGAGGTCGGTTGTTGACGTCACATCTGCATTTGTTTGGAGTGAGGAGAAACGTCGTTGGTGATCTCTAAATTGTCGATATTGATGTCGAGACCCTGAAGGTAGGGATCTTCCTTTGCTTCGTTTGTTGACATTGTGTCTGCAATATTGCGGCAAATGTCGAGATTGTCTCTAGGTTGTCTGTGAACCGTCGAGATTTGGCTTCGCTTTCTGATGGAGCCTGTTGGGAAGGTATGGTTCTCTCTTTGTTTGTGCCCCTGGATTGTATACAGGGATCGATGTGATCTCACCTGTAAGGCAAAAAGTTTCATTCTTTCATCATTTTTTTTATTCTTTCCGCGATGCTCTATCATTTCAGCTTTTTATATCGCGAAAATCGCGATTGCCCAATCATTTCGGCTATTTTTCGCGGTGCCCAATTATTTCGGCCATTTTTCTTTTTACTCGCTGCTTTTTATTGCGAGTTGCCCAATCATTTCGGCTGTTTTTGTATGCAAACATTTTTACTTGCTGATTTTGTTGCAAGTTGCCCCATCATTTCGTCTATTTCATATGCATTTTTAGCTCGCTGATTTTTTTTATCACGAGTGTGGAACTTGGAATCTGGTGCCGATCTCGGCATCAGCATCGCTACAACTGGAATATTGCCAGGAACGAATCATCATTTACCATGAAAGGACTTGGAATTTGATGCCGGTTTAGGCATCAGCATCGATACAACTGGGATATTGCCAGGAGCGAATCATCATTTGCCTCTGTCGATGTTGAACAAAGGTGGCTTAGTAAACAGGGTTAAGGGTCTTGTCGACTAAGGCTTTTGACTTCATGAGCCGTAAGCGTCTCACAAAGGTATTTCTCCCTGCAAGTCGTGAGGATCCTGTAGGTGTGTTTTCTCCTTAGGAATCGTGAGGATTCCTAAGTGCATATTCTCTTATAAGTCATAAGGATCTTACAAAAGGGTTTTCTCCTTATAAGTCGAGAGGACTTACAAGGGTTGTTCACCGTATGGACATATCCCCAGTTACGGATGGGACTTGGTTAGGGAAATGTTTATTCACGCCCGTGGATTGTATACAAGGGTCAGTATTGAGCCGCTTGTAGGGCAATATCGAAGGTTATGGGAGTTGCTTAAGAACAGGTTCAGGTCTTTGTAACTTAAGACTTTCAAATCTTATGAGCCGTGAGGGTCCCATAAGAGAGTTCTCCTTACGAGTCGTGAGGATCTCGCAAGTGTAATTTCTCCTTAGGAATCGTGAGGATCCCTAAGTGTGTTGCTTCCCTGTGAGTCGTAAGGATCTCACTCGGGTGGTTTCTCCTTACAAGGTCGAGAGGACCTTGTAAGTGTTTTTTAACGAGGTTGCGCCCTTTCGGGTTTTCACAAACACTCGCCGGTAGCTCTGCTGTTTTTACACACGGAGCCCTTTCAGGTTTTCATCCGTGCCCATTTCTCTTATGAACATACCGTCTTTTTTTCTTTTATTCTTTTTATTCTTTTTTCTAACGAGGTCGTGCCCTTTCGGGTTTTCATGAACACTCGCCGGTAGCTCTGCTGTTTTTACTCACGGAGCCCTTTCGGGTTTTCATCCGTGCCCATTTTGCTTATGGACATACCGTTTTTATTTATTTTTTATTCCTTTTTTTCTTTTTTTTTAATTGCGTCAGCCTGAGGACGCTGCGGTAGTAATTTAAAGACGTTTCGGTCATTTGCAAGTTTTAGGACATTGCGGTCCATTGTTAGTTTAACGACGTTTCGGTCTATTATCCAGTTTTAGGACATAGTGGTCCATTGTTAGTTTAACGACGTTTCGGTCTTTGGGGCTTTCCCTATGAATGAGAATGATGCCCCCAGCATATTCATCTTTCTCGGAGCGTGTGGCTGTGGCGGGCTCACCTTCCAGTTTTCGGACAGCGGAAACTTGCCCTGTTGGTGTTGGTCTTCAACCCAGTTTTTGAAGACGTAGCAGTTTTCGATCGGATGGCCCAATACTTGGTGGTAAGGACAATAATTAGAATTGTTGACATCATTCAGTTGTAGCTGGTGTTTCGGCTCCGGTAGAGTGATAAGCCTGTTGTGCACTGCTAGTTCGAACAGCCTCTTTATTTCATCCCGGGGAAATGAGTAAGGTCGTTTCAACTTTTCATAGAGGGGTTACCGCTTGTTGCTTTGGCGAACAGCCGGTCTAGGGCCACTCGGTTATTGTTGAGCATTGGCGACGAAGGCCGTTTTTTCCTTCCCTTTATCCTTTTTGTTCGATCCGTTGTTTGCGGGTCCGAGATTCTTTCCGGGTATCGTGCAATTGCATGGCTGAATGTTCTCGCAACTCCTCAATTCTTTCGTTTTAGAGATGGATTCCTTGAAGAGAGGGCCGAGGGCTAATTTTTCGTCGGAGTCGCTCCCGAAGGTGAGAACTCGCGGTCCCTCGGGATCAACCCTATGACAATTGCCAGCAATTCTTTTATGCTCATCTGTCGTATTTTTCCGCTGTCTATGAGCTTCACGCTTTGTCCTGTTGAAGTGTTGCCTGTGAGCGACATACCCTTGCCACTAACACTTAAAGGAGTCGCAGTCTTCAGTAGGATGTGCGATCTTCTGATGATATAAGCAGAAGTTAGGATGCACGTCCGTTTCATCAAGATGTATACCACCAGGAGAATTTTCTCTGAAAGAGGGCGGCCTCATCCCCATTGATATGGCTTTGGCGAATCGTTTCCTTGTTTTGATCCTGCTTTCATTTGCGGCGGATGTACTTTGATATGGTGGGAATGTTTCGACCCTTTTGTCCAGTCGCCGGCGTTTGGCCTTTTCAAATATGGCCATCTCGCACTCCCGATCAGCTTTACTTTTTAGACGAATCTCATCTAGAAAAGCGTCGATCATTTCGTCTGACGGCCATACGAATTCCGGCTCAGGCTCTGCCCACAGTTTCTCAGTGCAAGGAGTTTTTTCATCGTCCGTAAATGAATGGGAGATCACGTGACAAGTTGTCCCCGGTGCGTCCGTCTTCTTTGGAGTGTGCGGCTGTGGTGGGTTTACTTTCTACTTTTTAGACAGCGCGAACTTGCCTTGTAGGTACTGATCCTCGATCCACCCCTTAAAGACTAAACAATCCTCGATCGGGTGACTTACCGTTTGGTGGTAAGGGCAATAATTGGGATCGTTGACATCGTCTGGTTGCAACGGACGTTTTGGACTCGGCAGATTGATGAGTCTGTTGCGCACTGCCAGTTCGAACAGTTTCCTTGTTTTATTCTGAGGAAACGAGTAAGGACGTCCCAGTCTCTCCTCGAGAGATAGGCATGGTCGCACATTGTTTTGGCGAACAACCGGCTTTAAGTGGCTCGGTTGTTGTTGAGTATTGGCGACGACGATCGCTTTACCTTTCCCATTTTCATTTCGAGAGTCTGGTTTTGGAGGAAACGGTCCATGGCCCATCTGGTCTATTTGGGCTAATTTGTCGATCATGGCCTGGAAGGTGGTCGGCCTGAAGAACATCATGAATTGCGAGATGGTCGCTTGCGGATCAAGAGTGCCCACGAACATGCCTACCGCAGGTGTTTCTTCGATGCGTTGTTCGCATTTCGACCACAGATTTCGCCATCGTATTGCGTATTGAACCCATGTTTCGCCTGGCCTTATCCTGGCGTTGATCAATGCCGTGATCGGGGTACGTTCGCTAGCACTCGCGAATCTTTGTGTAAACAGTAGCTCCATCTCCGCAAATGTTTTGACAGAGTCGTTAGGTAGCTCCGAATACCATTCAAAGGCCGTCTCCGATAAGCTGCCGACGAATTGGCGAAGCAACAGTTTGTCGTCGCCTCCCGTGTTGCCGCATAAGGCCCTGAATTGAGCGACATGCTGATGTGGATTCCCCGTCCCTTTATATACATGGAACTTAGGGATCGTATATCCCGGAGGGTAATTGATTTGGTCGTACCAGCCCGGATAGGATCGTCCGGTTCTAACAATTTGCCCAGCCGCTTCACTCGCCTGATGAGCTCGTATTTGCTGAGTTATATAGTCGTCCAGGGCGGCCTTGGAGATAGTTTCCTCTTTGGCTGCTGAAAGAGCCGGAAGTGGATTTGATGTTTCTCCTCTGTCGTTTTCGAGGATAATCGGAGGATCTTCAGCTGGAGGATCCGGCTGTAACATCATTCCTACCATGTCTTGGAAGAGGAGCGCTATTTGCTTTATGTTAGCCGCTTGCTCTGCGGCTTCTCTGTCCTTCTTTTCGAGGACTCTGCGTAAGAAGTCAGCATCAGTTTCTTGTTCATGACGCTGCTCTGATGATGCCTCCGGGCTTTCTTTTGGCTCGGTGAGTGCAGCCATTACAGTCATCATCTCCTGAAGCTTCTGTTGCTGCTCCTAGGCTTTTATCACGGATCGGGTGAGCGGTCGGTGACCCATCGAAGCGCGGCCATCCTCTTTCCTGGATAACATATAGACAGTGTGCACCACCATGCCCCAAACCCCCAGACTTGGGGCGTTTGTGATCAGCGCTTTTACGGTTCGCCATGTTCACAGGGGCTTTTCGCGGCCTCCTTTTCTTTTGAGTGATTGATGTTGAGGGAGCCGTTGCAGTGGGCACCCAGGTGGCCGTCATCTTTTGTGGCTTAACAGGACGGCTTACTTCCTGTTGGACCTTCAGCTTCTTGTGCTGGCGGGGGGAATTTGGATCGATCACCGAGTCTCGGACCTGCCGCCAGACTTTGTAGATCTTGGAGGACAACCGTTGCGGAGACCGTTTTGGCTTTGCTTCCGTAGCCTTCTCCAGTGGAGGAGGAGTCCTTCTCAGTATAGCGGTAGGAGAATTCCTACGCACTTTATTCAACAGCTCTAAGCTGTTCCCGGTTGGAACAGCAGCATTAATTTCCGCCATCGGGGCAGGTGGAGTTAGCCCAGAAGGGGAGTTGCCCCCGGCCTTCCTCACTCAGCGCCAATGACGACGTCGAGCATGTCGCGCTGATGGAATTGTTTCAGCTATAAGGGTGACTTCGTCATGCCCCCTGCTTTGAGGAGAGACTGTTATTGGTGCTAGCCTGTCGAAAACTGACACCCATTGAGAACCAATGTTTAATCTGTCAAAGACAGACCTCTGGGCAAGGAAAGCAGTTTTGAGGACCTCGCCTGGAATAGCAATCGGAATGGCCAGCCTTGTAAAAACTGACTTCTTGGAAGGAGGAGCCTTCCCAATGATTTCATCCGCTTGAGCCGGGATGGCTATCCGCTTTTGAATGGCAGCTTCGGGTATCGCGGGCTTATAGACGTTCTGGCCCAGTCTGTTGAAAACTGAGGCATTGAAGTTGGGCGACCCGTTGAGAGGGGTCGCGGCAATGGTAAGTCGATCAAAGACCGGCTTCTTTGGAGCTTCTTGCGACGTCATTGGGGCATTGAAGCTCATCGGTGGGAGCATGGTCCCGAAGAATAGTCCAGCGGTGGCTTGAGTTACCTGCTCTACTGGCATCTTGAAAAGGGAGGCCGCTTGGGGCCCATAAGTCACTCCTCCAGTAAGGACGGAGCGAGAGTTGCAGTTGCAGGTAGTGCAGTTTGAAGCAGTTTGAAGCCATTGATCTTCTGTTTTCTGCACGGAGCAAGACACCAAATCTTAGTACCTTGAATCCACAGGCAACCATAGCAAACCGCAATTCGTTCGCAAACACGACACATGAAGTGTGGAGTGGAAAGAGGAAGAGGTCCCACCGGGCGTGCCAGAATCTATTCCCCTCCGAAAGACGCGCAAGACGGACGTCTTGCCTGAGATTCGGGGCAGATGCTAATAGGTACTATCCGTCCATCTCTCCGAAGATGCCAAGTTGATTTATGGCACCGTGTATCGGAGGTTTGAACGGATGCGGCTGATGTAGCAGACTTCGTCAGATTCCCCCTCGCTTGAGGGGTTTTTGATTGTGGGGACGCTGTTCCCTGCAGGCGCAAGCCCCTGCAGTTAATTACGCTACCGCATCGTGGTAACAACTTTCTCCTTCTCCAGAATTTCACTTCATGTCGTGGGTGTTTGTTTTGTTTGTGGTTGCCCGTGGATCGTATACGGAGACTAATTTATGTCATCGCCCGTAGGACGTGGATTAGTCCAAATCCGTATTTTCTTAGATTTGAGTTTGGGGTTTTGGTTTAAGGATGCATTAGCCATATTTGAGGCTAAGATCAACTTAAACGTTTGTTAAGGATACGTTAGTCCAATTTGAGACTAAGATCAACTTAACAGGATCGTTTAGATCCGACAAAAGAGCATTTGGGCTCTATTGTTCCAGTTTAGGGACATAGTGGTCCATTGAATGTATGGCCGTCGGGACCCATCACCTCTCTGACTACGTTGAAGGATTACAACGACAGATATCAGAGGAGTTCAGAGATGTACCCTTGAACCAAATTTGGTTGGGAGATCTTGTTAGTTATATGTATGTCCTAGAGGCCATTACTATACTTAGGATGTATATTGTAGTGGATGCTTGGACATATATAGGGAGGACTTTCTTGCTCGACATGATAGTATGCTATCTGGTTACTCTTTACCTTAACGTGTATACTGATTGTCTCTCTGTTACATGTTGGTAAAGCCCTTAGGATGTGTACTTGACTACCTGGACTATGATGCGGATCATACTAGTGGGGACAGGGTAGTCCATAAGTACATCCTTCAAGGTCCCTAGTCGTGGGTGTATCGAGACGGGGCATCGATATACCAGAGTAGACTAGCGTATACCTTCTCGACCCATACAGATGGGCGATGGATGATCCCATATCCATTGGTGTTTGACATCAGAGATGATATAAGGGTGCTCAGTGGAGACTGGGTACACTGGACGGACTCGCCGAGAACTCCCAGATGGTATTATACCTTACGTCAGATGGCAGTTCTCTGGTGACACTGGTACAGAGTAGTCTGTTGACCCGAGATCGTCATAGAGTCTTGTGTGGTTCCCACTGTGCTTTGATTTCCACCTTACCACGTCCAAGAGGGCGTGCAAAACGGTGGCTTTTGGGTACAGTCCCGAATCACATGGAGGCAATGAGCGATAGGAAGGGATTCGTCTCTCCCGGTATAGGGAGTTGATGTTGCGCTGTGTTCGATTGGCTATAGCCAGAAATCCCTGGCCAGGGTTGCTGAGATTTACTGGTAAGTGTTACCAGTAGTTTCTCAAACTGTTATAGACCTCATATCGACATGACTTATCAAGCTATTGGGGTCTGACGTTTACCACCCCTAGGCGAGATATGCGACATATCAGACGACGAGACCGGACTGTACGGTAAGTGTTACTGGTTGGATTCACAGGAGTATGAGCGGGCTTGCTCGTCGATCTTCTGATCGCTCAATACCCGGGTGGCCGTTACGTTTAGCAGACCGCTTGCGGCTTGTGGGTGTTTGATATGATCATCACCTGCTGCCGGCGTATTGACGAGTCTTTAGAGTCCTACACAGAGCTTTCCTGGCTCAAGCGAAATGAAATAGGAGCGCATATGAGATATGTGCGGGACCGAGAATAATGCGTGTATGTGATATTGTATTCTATTCTCGCGATAAAAGTATCGATTGGTTGTATGCCATATAACCTAGTTATCGAATCAAGAATTGATTCGATAAGCCGATACATTGGATATTAGTCGGTCATATGCGATATGACCGGATCGTTAAATCAAGTGTTGATTTAATGATTTAATGTATAATTATATATTTGATATATTACTTTACATTAACTAGTATTTGTTCACTTTAAATGGATTTTCTCACTTGTTGTGCACATTGTATATGTGATATATTTTTGTGCACTTGTTTGTATCATGTTTGATGATACATGTTAGTTTGGATGTATGTTTGGTTTAAACCATGGTTGGTCAATGGTTAGGGTTTCACTTGATTTATTTGCTTATTTATTTATTTATTCATTCATTTTGGCAAAGGGAAAAATGGTGGCTTTCTTTGTTTGCTTGTTGAAGCTTGTTGAAGCTTTGAACAAGTCCACCATCTTTGTCTCATGCTTAACCCTAACCATTCCACATAATCATGATTTATTCTCTACACCTAACTATGGTCACCATTATGATAAGTATCATATTATTTCTTATTTTAGAAATACTTATCATAATATATATTTCTTCTTCTTCTTCTTCCTCTTCAAGATGAAGAAGCTTACTACCAACAATGGCAACTTGAGAAAAAGAGTGAGAAATCCAATTCTAAAGTGAACCCACTCCCTATTTCTTCATCCTCTACCTCTTGCCAAGTAGTATAGGGTGTTTTCTTCACAAGTTTCATGACTTGGTGAAGTGGGAGCTTGATCTTGTGATGCCTCGACGTAGATCATCTTCGGCACCGTAGTCGATGACCTAGCCCGCCCATTTCTCCGATGAAGCCGAAGCTAGAGTCTGGGATCCGATTTGTACAGCGAGGGGACTTCATCACGGAGCTATGGAGGTGGAGTACCGGATCTACAAAGGTTGTATTTCTGTTCACTTAGTTAACTTGTTAACTAGTTGCATGTTTCGCCTAAAATTCTAGTTAACGATCCGTATTAGGGTTTCTCGGCACATGAAAAATTTGAAATTGGCATGGTTGATGCCTTGTGAGACCTCATTAGCGTGCCTAGGAACCCTACAGTGGTATCAGAGCCTAGCTAGAGCCTTAGGCGACGCGTAGACGGAGTTAGAAGTCCGATCGAGCCGAAACCCTAATTCAAAACATGCTCTCTGTACATTTTTGAAAATTGTGGATTTTTGAGTATTAAAAATATGCAGAAAAATCAGCAGGAGTTTCTTAGAGTTACTGTGAACTTCGATCTCCCAATTCCACTAAACCGCCGCGGTTCCGCGGCACGAGCTTGGCTCGTGCGGCGGTTCCGCGGCCGTACGGCCTCATTATACAAATAATTTTACACAGTAATTCGTACTTTGCAGTGCTGGTTTTCCTGGGAATTTTTAATATTTATTCAAGAGTTGAATTTTCTGGGTTGTATTGGGGACTCGGTGTATCGGTCGGATTGTCTAATTCTGTCTGTGTGTTTTTCCGGATAATTTTAGAACATGTTAAAATGTTCGACCGGATGTAAATACCCAATCTTTCCCCTATCGGGAAATTTCCAAGTGTTGGATCTTTCCATGGTTTAATAACGTTCTAAGTAGTGCAAGTAACGCGATGGTCCCTCTAGAAGACAACAAACCTTTAACTCGATTATGTGACCGTCTTGAACTGCCCTTTGAACCTTAGGGTTTGAGGCAGTACGGCGTGCCACATGTGAGGCGTTGGCTTGACCCTTCTACGGCTGGACCGTTGGTACTGAGGCATGAAGTGAATGTTTTTAAACTTGTTTCATGTGTTGAGCTGTTTCGGGAAAACTTGGGTGTTTGAATGTTCGATCGGAAAGTTTAACATTTTCTATTTATCCGGAATGTGATACAATAATTGGAATTCACAAGTTGTTATGAGATAACTGAATGAATGTTATAAACATAGCACTTTAGTCTCACTTGATCGGTTGCCACAGAATTTTGATGCGATCAAAAGTCCGTCGCAATCTCGTAGCGTACGCGGATACTCGCCGGGTAAACTTAATAGACAGCCACGCCCCATAGCCCCGACCAAGTGACTGTAGGAGAACCCCGTCGCCGAAAGCGTCCGTTCGGGTGCTCACGGTAGCGGTGTTCCGCCTTGGTGCACTTCGTCGACGGTATCGGGGGTGCGGCCGCCTACTAAAGTTTGCGACGAGTATTCGATCAGGATGTCGGGAATCTTGTTGAATTGCCCGACTTGATATTGGAAAGTGTTTTCGATTTTTAGACTAAAATGCGGGGTTTATAATTGTTAGGCATGCGATGTCTAAGTAATTCATTTGATTAGGCATGCGATGTCTATGAAGGTTGCGGATTCCAACTGTTGTAGTTTTACACTTTCTTTTCTGTGACCGTAAGTGTAATATGTGATATCGCCGGTTTCGTTGCTATATGTCAACGACAATTGGGATACGCATGTTTACTTACGTTGATGACATGTGATGTTATGTGTTGCTGGATATGTTATATTGGATCGTCGTGTTTGAATAGCCGGGGTTTTTTTTATGTGAGATGAGTGTTTTTCATTTTCATTCATGTAAAAACTTGTATGTAATATTCTTTTATTGGAGCACTTCCAGGTTGCGGATGATGTCACCCTTTGTATATTATTTACTTTTCCGCACTAGGATAGACCCAAGGAGGGGAGCACAAGTAACCGGGTTCTGGAGTCCAGTGGGAGACCAACTCGAGGAGTCGAGTCCGGGTCTCCTAACTCTAGAATTGGTAGGGTTGCTTGCCGCTCTCGTAGGGGTCTAGGGGTGTGGGTTTGGCTATTCATCGCGACCGTGGAATCCGTGTTTTATACTGGCTCGTATTGAAAACACGGACGTCCTAGTATATCCAATATTTCATATGTTTCTTCTGCTACGATATCTATGATGTGATCATGTGATGTTCTGTGATGGATACTGTATTTAGTATATATGATATATTATATAGACGTTACTTTATATTTTACACCCGCGCTAGCCCTGCCCCGCTCTGCCGTTAGTTACCTAACCTAACGGTGCACGAGGGAACATCGGGGTGAATGCGGATGGCATAAGTGTACGTCGTATTTATCTGTGATGTTTAGGTACTTAAATGATGGGACTTCATTAATGTGATTAATGAAAGTAAAAGAAACCTAATGATGTTGTAGAATCGAATTTCAAAATAAAAAAAAGGGTAGCTACAGTTCTTGCTTTGCACAGAGGTATATGTGATATATCCTGCACCTTATTCGATGAGGAAAGGACCAACATCCTTTCACAGGGAGTGACTCCTTTAGCAATAACTGGCAGATGCTACAACTCTCGGTTTGTCTTTTGATTGCTTCTATAGTTTCTGCTTTGCACAGTGATATATATGATATATCCCGCACCTCATTCGACGAGGAAAGGACCGACGATCCCTTCACCGGGAGTGACTCCTTTAGCAAAACTAGAAAAGCCTCAAAAACACTCCATTTTAAAATCATTTGATTCTACGACGATATCAAGTTCATTACGCAATAGGTTTTCAGAAAAACCTGTCGTAGCCCTCCGTCATTTCAGATAAGTCCTGTTTAGTATTCGTGCTGCGTTTGTTGACCTTGTCAAGGCGCAGTGTGCGGTAGCTAACCAGTATTTATCTGCTTATGCATATGATGCAGATTGGGTTAGGGTAGTCGTGCGGCCTTATTGACCTTGTCAAGGGTCGTGCGGGTGGGTTTGATTCAATCAAGAAATGACGAGTTGAACTTGACTTGTGATCTATGGTTTGTTGACCTTGTCAAGGTCATAGATCGTTCGGGGCAAAATATTATCGGGAATTTCAAGTGTTGAAATTTGCAATGAGATTGCATACCTTCTATGAGATAGTTAGATCCCGATACCCGCTGAGAGTAATTGTTACTCCTGGGAGAGTTTTACACATTACAATTAGCCGATCAAGTAGGTGTCTAGAAAGGTGTCAACGGGGTTACGCCTCTGGGAAAACGAGGTTTACATTAATTAGGTTCGTGCGAAAGCACGGGGGACCTCCCTAAAAGTACCGACACTGGCCTGGCTGAAAGATTGGCGAACTTGTAGCTTGTAATTAATCCCGGCTAGTCTTTCCTTTTAGGGTTTGAAGGAAGATTTGATAAAAACAGTGGGAGCCGTCCTGATTAGATAAAATAATAACCAATCTGATCTTGCAAGAGCGCACGCAGAGTGTTTTCTTCTCTCTCTCTCCAGGTAGCGACCATATCACGCCTTAATCAAGATAATAATACGGAATATTGACCGAACCCGCTTGTTATACTGAGCTGGGGAACGTTGGTCCCGCTCCAACTTATAATTGTTATAAGACAGAGCAGGAAATTGGGGAATACCAGATTTCCCGTGCCGCCCAAACGAAGAGAGTGCATGCTGATGCATCATCTTCGAGTGTGTTCATTATATAGAACTATTTCTCAGTGTCCTTTACATCTTGGGTATAAGATACCGGATCAGGATCCCGCATATGTAATATGTTACATGGGCTACAGATAGGTAAAGAACTGAGAACGGGTGATAAGTTTCATGAGGCAGAAAACGAGGCAAGTGTTGCAGCCAAGTCTGTTGGTCACTGTCACCTTGTATTACAAATACATTGATTCTGAACGAATGTTATTAGATACCAAACCTGATATACAAAATCATATCAGTCTCTTTATTAGTAAAGAAAGGATATAATTTTGTATTGTTGGATAATATTTTGAATATTTCCTATATCAAAAGTTGATCGGTTCAGGCACGTTATCTAAAAGCATTGATGTTCTAAATCAAACTATAGTTCTTTAGTATACTGAACACACAAAAGAGGAAGAGTTCAGAAATGAACGAATCCTTCTTGAGGCATTGTAGACTAGGTTATATCAATGCGACCCGACTAGCTGAAGTTACATAAAGATGCATATTTAAATCAGTTTGAATCTACATCTTGTGAAACTTGCCAGTCATGTCACAGAGATATAATGACACCAGCTCTGTTTATTGGAAACAGAGAAAGAGTTAGTGAACTCTTGGGATGATACATGTTGATGTATGTAAGGTCCCCTGCCTACATATGCCAGGACTTGTTCTTTGTACTTCGTTACATTCTCTGATAATCTCTCAAGATTCAGACATATGTTCCTGTTGAAATACAAGTCCGAACCTTTTGAGATATTCACAGAATATGATTTAGAAGTAGAAAACCAAAACACGGGTATAAGTATTATGTCCTTTGATGAGATCGAGGAGGAGAATACTTGAGCACGAAATTCTTGGACTTTTCTAAAGGAGAATGAGATTCTCTCTCAGCATTACTCCTCCGTATACACAATAGCACAATGGTATATCGGGGCGGAGCAATCACACCCTATATGATAAGGTGTGCTCTATGATGGGTACTACTGAGTTACCTATTTCCTTTTGGGAGTTATGCACTTGAGAAGCTGCATACTAATTGTATTGGGTTCCAATCAAATCAGTTGCCTACCGCTTCATATGTGATATGGAAAGGGAAGAGCCCATATCTTAAGTTGGTTAAGATTTGGGGTTGTCCGGGCTATGTCTAAAATCATAATCCGGGCAAGCTCGAGGCAAGATCTGTTATGTAGAACTGGAAAGGTTCCAGCTATACAAAACTGCAGCTGATGATTTGACAGAACCAAAGGATTCAATATTTACCAACGAACCTTAGCCTCTCCACCGATCTAGTAAGGATCCTCACCCGCCTGAGAGATACTTCGGTTTCTCTATGACAGCGGGAGCGAGGATTGCATCATAAGATGATGACCCAACTCGTTTCGAGCTGGCCATCAGGAGTGGGACTCTGAAAGAATGGCTGGATGCTTAGTGATCTGAGATGGAATCCTTATACAGCAACAAAGTATGGACTTTAGTTGCTTTATCTGAAGGGTTAAATCCCCATCAGGAGCAAGTATATCTTGAGAAGATTACTTGGTGTACATGGAAAAGTTGAGACTTTCAAAGATAGACTTGTTAAAGGTTTGCATCATTAACCAGGTATGGATCATGATGAAACCTTTTCTAAGGAGCTATGATTAAGTCCATTCAGATCCTACTTGCCACGGCTTCATACCATGACTACGATATCTGGCGGTTGGGTGTCATGACTGCTTTTCTTAAATGATGTTTCAGAAAAGAGAGTCTGTAAGTACACAGTCAGAGGGCTTCGTAGACAGTGGGAGCAGCGGAAACGTGTGCAAGATGTTTTATAGGATAAAGCAGACATCGCGAAGATGGAACATCTGTTTTGATGTGTTAGTCAAAGAGTTCGACATCATCAAAATGGTAGATGAACCTTGTATAAACAAAAAGGGTAGTAGGGAGTATAGTGACGATCCTCGTAGAGTACGTGGATGGCATGCTCTTGATAGGGAAGGAGTTTCCTATGCTACGCTCGGTCAATCTTCGCTTATCACAATGATTCTCCATATAGGATCAAAGTTATACCTCCTAAATCCTGGGTTTTGGATCTATGAGATGGATCTAATTGGATGTTAGGATTCTCACTAGTTGTAGTGAGATGGTATCAATCGATCCTGGGGAGAATCACTGGAAGGGTTCCAGGGTGATAAAGACGACTGAATGTCAGTCGCAGGAATTGTCTTTACCCTCAGTAAAGGGACGGTATGTTGGAAGAGTTCCAAGCTAGATACCGTGGCATACTAGACGATTAAGGCTGGATACATCGCTACTTAAGATGCTACCAAAGAGGCTGTCTGGGTATATACTAGTTCATGAGATGAACTAAGTTCCTCCCATTGTGTGACAATGGAGTTGTGGCTTATGCCAAGGAACGCCAGTCCCATCAGTGATCCAGACATATTCTAAGGCAGTGTCACCTGATCATGGAGATGGTTGATCTCCAGGGTGATCGAGGTTAGGAGAATAGAATCAGAAGACAACACGGCGGATCCACTCACAAAGGTCTTTTCCCAGAGAGAGACTTTTATGGGATGGTTGAGTATGAGATACTGCAACCACTGCTATCAGATGGCCCCATCTGTATGGGTCGAGAAGGTATACGCTAGTCTACTCTGGTATATCGATGCCCCGTCTCGATACACCCACGACTAGGGACCTTGAAGGTTTGCATCATTAACCAGGTATGGATCATGATGAAACCTTTTCTAAGGAGCTATGCTTAAGTCCATTCAGATCCTACTTGCCACGGATTCATACCATGACTACGATATCTGGCGGTTGGGTGTCATGACTGCTTTTCTTAAATGATGTTTCAGAAAAGAGAGTCTGTAAGTACACAGTCAGAGGGCTTCGTAGACAGTGGGAGCAGCGGAAACGTGTGCAAGATGCTTTATAGGATAAAGCAGACATCGCGAAGATGGAACATCTGTTTTGATGTGTTAGTCAAAGAGTTTGACATCATCAAAATGGTAGATGAACCTTGTATAAACAAAAAGGGTAGTAGGGAGTATAGTGACGATCCTCGTAGAGTACGTGGATGACATGCTCTTGATAGGGAAGGAGTTTCCTATGCTACGCTCGGTCAATCTCCGCTTATCACAATGATTCTCCATATAGGATCAAAGTTATACCTCCTAAATCCTGGGTTTTGGATCTATGAGATAGATCTAATTGGATGTTAGGATTCTCACTAGTTGTAGTGAGATGGTATCAATCGATCCTGGGGAGAATCACTGGAAGGGTTCCAGGATGATAAAGACGACTGAATGTCAGTCGCAGGCATTGTCTTTACCCTTAGTAAAGGGACGGTATGTTGGAAGAGTTCCAAGCTCGATACCGTGGCATACTAGACGATTAAGGCTGGATACATCGCTACTTAAGATGCTACCAAAGAGGCTGTCTGGGTATATACTAGTTCATGAGATGAACTAAGTTCCTCCCATTGTTTGACAATGGAGTTGTAGCTTATGCCAAGGAACGCCAGTCCCATCAGTGATCCAGACATATTCTAAGGCAGTGTCACCTGATCATGGAGATGGTTGATCTCCAGGGTGATCGAGGTTAGGAGAATAGAATCAGAAGACAACACGGCGGATCCACTCATAAAGGCCTTTTCCCAGAGAGAGACTTTTATGGGATGGTTGAGTATGAGATACTGCAACCACTGCTATCAGATGGCCCTAGTGCAAGTGGGAGATGTTAACTGATCTATAGTCAAATTTGGGACTAAAGTCTGTTTGAGGGTTTAAAGATACGTTAGCCATATTTAAGGTTAAGATCAACTTAAACGTTTGTTAAGGATACGTTAGTCCAATTTAAGACTAAGATCAATTTAACCGGATCGTTTAGATCCGACAAAAGAGCATTTGGGCTCTATTGTTCCAGTTTAGGGATATAGTGGTCCATTGCCAGTTTAGGGACATGGTGGTCCATTGCCAGTTTAGGGACATGGTGGTCCATTGCAGTCCATTGCCAGTTCAGGGACATGGTGGTCCATTGCCAGTTTAGGGACATGGTGGTCTAATAAAATGTATGGCTGTCGGGACCCATCACCTCTCTGACGACGTTGAAGGATTACAACGACAAATCTCAGAGGAGTTCAGAGATGTACCCTTGAACCAATGAGTTGGTTGAAAGAGCAGATGCGCTCAGTTCAAGATGATTTGAGGACTTATGGCCAGTTTGGGCTAAGTCCAATTATGTTAGAAATATTGGCCCTCTGGGCCATTAGACATTTGTCTGGGTTCAGCCCCTCATCATTCAGTAGTGCTAAACAGAGGTTTGGGAGCTCTGACAACATTTTGTCTTCGATTTCCTCAATTTTAAGATTCATTTGGAGGAGGGACTTTTGCCTCTGGAAGATTAACCAATTTGGTTAAAACTAGTGTTAAACACTAGATAACGACAGAACTCTCAAATTAGTGTTAAACACTAAAAGATAATCAGTGTTAAACACTGGAAATAAAGCTCCCGAATTAGTGTTTAAACATTAAAGAAAAGGGGGTCACGTGGGGACACGTGAGGGCGCCCAAAGGTGGGGCCAGATCTCCTCACTTTGTTCTGCAAATAAGTGTTAAACACTTTTTATTTTATTTTCGAGCATCACGTGCTGGCACGTGATGAAGATCTGTGCGCCAATTGTTAAAGTATCTGCTGAGGGTCACGTGGTATCACGTGAGAGCGCCCAAAGCCTTCATTTCCTTTGCTTTTCCTTTCTGTGTTTTGTAGGTCACGTGGGAGCACGTGAGGCGTTGCCTCAGAACTTTCCTCCTTCTCATTTCTGGGGATCTCTTCAGGGGTCACGTGGGGACATGTGACCGTAATTCTTTTGCATGCATGAAGATCTCTTTATCTTTAAGAATTAAATTCTCTGTAGGGTTAAACCCTAATTTTGTTTTGGAGAAATTAAATTCCTATATATGTAAAAGAATTAAATTCTTATATAGGGTTAAACCCTAGTTCTGTCTTGGAGGAATTAAATTCCTATTATTTTGGGAGAATTAAATTCTCATATAGGGTTAAACCCTAATTTTGTTTTGGGAGAATTAAATTCTCTAAATTTAATTCTCCCTCTAAGTTTTAGATCTGCATGGCAGGATCTCGACCCGATGAGAATTAAATTCTCAACTTATGGAGAGATGTGCTCTGTGCAGACCCTCAACAAGGGGAAGAACTAAGTTCTTTTTTGTATAAGAGTTAAACTCTTGGATTGAGAATTAAATTCTCTTTATTGAAGTTTTGATCCTTTTTCCCTTTCTCACCTAGGGTTTTCTTTGTTGAAAATTAAATTCTCCTTTCTTTTTTTCTCCCTCCTCCCTCTGTTCTTCTCTCCAAAAAGGTCGATCCCTCTTTTCTCTTCTTGGCTCCTATTTATAGGAGAAAGAAAAGAATCAATTTGTTCAATGAATCTTTTATTGAAAGATCTTAATTGATTTCATGATTAATATGATCCTTTAGATCATTCAGTGAATTTTTATTCACCGTTGGATTTTAAATCCAAAGATATTCTGTTTGTTATTTCTGATGAGATTTTCAGGGAAATCTTTCCTTGTCTAAGATCTTTCCATAAATTAGTGATTTTTAATTACCCTTGGATCCTTAATCCAACGGTCCCCATAATTCTTTTCCATTTGGAAAGATTTAGAAACTTTTAGAATTTTAATTCTATTAACTGTGAGGCTTTCGGAGCCAGTCACGTGCTGACACGTGACCCCTGGTCACGTGTGAGCACGTGACCCCCAGTTGAGTCCTTCTTCAGCCGTTCGTTTTTTTATTTCTGTTTTAACTATCACATGTCAACACGTGACCATTAGTCACATGTGAACACGTGACACCTCATTGAGGTAATTCCTGATTTTTAATCAGGGAACACCGCATAGCATATTTGTTCATAACTTTTGATCCCGGATGAATTATGAAGCCCATAATATATCAAATCGAAGGGTTTTTCGAGATGCTTCCAATATCATCAGAATTTAATAGTTCTTCCTTCGGGAGTTTATCAAAATACAGGCCGGAAGATACTGGTTCGCACGTATTGCTGCCATTTGATACCTTGGACTCTTCTGCGCAGAAATTTTCAGCGGGAACAAATGCCCCCACTACTTTGCCCACGTAAGTATATACGTGGGTGAAGTAGTGCAGAGTTATGCATGGCGTATGACCAGTTTTGGGTTGGTATATAACTTTCAGAATCTTGATCTGAGAAGATAACGAGCGGACACAAGCGTCGTCATTTATCATTGACTCAAATCTCGACTCTTAAGAGATAAAGTTCCAAACTCTCAACTCCATGAGCCACACCCTTCTATTTCTTTATGTCTTACTCTGGCATGAAGTAGTTTATACGCTCATGAGTAAGTTCTCCATTTCAGTGGCATATAGTTTTGGCAAGTGTGGCTCATAGATGGTCCATCTTAACCTTTTTGTAGGGCAGTGATGGTTTAGGAGACAGGGTTAGGATATGCCACCTAAGACTTTTCAACTTTATGAGCCGGAGGGTCTCATAAAGACTTTTCTCCCTACGAGTCGAGAGGATCTCGTAGGTGTCTTTTCTCTTTAGGAACCGTGAGGATTCCTAAGTGCGCTTTCTCTTATAAGTCGTAAGGATCCTATAAGAGAATTTTCCCCCTTACGAGTCGAGAGGACTCGTAAGCGGTTGTTTCCCTCTTTGTCGAGATTCGACTTTGGAGAGTGAGACCCGTGGATAGTATGCAAGAGACCGTTTTGGGCCGACTTGCAGGATCCCAGTGCTTATGAAACAGGTTTTTTAATCCCCGCTGCCTAAGGCTTTTCCTCACGAGTCGAGACGAATCGAGCAGTTCTCGCAAAGACATCAATTTCCTCACGTGTTGAGACGAATCGAGTAGTTCTCGCAAGCATATCCTAACGTCACAGTTAACCTCTGCTCTTTACGACAGAAGTCCGTTAGGGTCTGTGGTACTAGGGGTTTTGGCCGTCGTACTGTCGCATCAGCTGATATATTCCTCGATAGGCAATCGTGCTATTCGAGTAGCCCTGTGACTGCCGTGTCTCTGATCCCTTCGGGGGCTGGACAAGACGTCTTCAAGCAATCCTCCTTGGCAGTTTGACCGTCGGAAGAGCAAGCGTTAGGAATTTTGCCATGCCGCTTTTTACTTGAGGTTAGGCTCATTTTGGAGAGCCCCGATCAGTCATAACCATTCCGCGCTGGTGTGGGATGATCTCCGATAGTCTTTCAGGCATTATGTGACTTGCCGTTAAGACCCTGAAGCTAGGAATTTGGCCTTTGCTTCGTTTACTGGCATCGCGTCTGCTGTATCGAGACGAATGTCGCGGTTGTCTCTAGGTTGCTGGTGAACCGTCGAGGTTTGGAACCAGGGATTTTGCCGTGACTCCTTTTGGTGATGTTGCGTCTGCTGTGTCGAGATGAACGTCGAGGTGGTGACCACTCCACACTGGTGCGAGATAATCTCCGATTGTCTTTCAGGCTTTATATGACTTGTCGTTAAGACCCTGAAGCTAGGAATTTGGCCTTCGCTTCGTTTGCTGGCATTGCGTCTGCTGTATTGAGACGAATGTTGCGGTTGTCTCTAGGTTGCTGGTGAACCGTCGAGATTTGGAACTAGGGATTTTGCCGTGGCTCCTTTTGGTGATGTTGTGTCTGCTGTGTCGAGATGAACGTCGAGGTGGTGACCGCTCTGCACTGTGGCGAGATGATCTCCAATTGTTTTTCAGGCTTTATATGACTTGCCGTTAAGACCCTAAAGCTAGGAATTTGGCCTTCGCTTCGTTTGCTGGCATCGTGTCTGCTGTATCGAGACGAATGTCGCGGTTGTCTCTAGGTTGCTGGTGAGCCGTCGAGCTTTGGAACCAGGAATTTTACCGTGACTCCTTTTGGTGATGTTGCGTCTGCTGTGTCGAGACGAACGTCGAGGTGGTGACCGCTCTGCTCTGTGGCGAGATGATCTCCAATTGTCTTTCAGGCTTTATATGACTTGCCGTTAAGACCCTGAAGCTAAGAATTTGGCCTTCGCTTCGTTTGCTGGCATCGCGTCTGCTGTATCCAGATGAATGTCGCGGTGGTGACCACTCCGCATTAGTGCGAGATGATCACCAAATGTCTTTCAGGCTTTATATGACTTGCCGTCAAGACCCTGAAGTTAGGAATTTGGCCTTTTGCTTCATTTGCTTTGGCGTGTCCGAATCCTGCTGGGAGAAGAACACTGGGGTGACATTTCTTCTGCTGTATCGAGACGATCGTCGAGGTGGTGACCACTCCGCGCTGGTGCGGGATGATCTCCGATTGTCTTTCAGGCTTTATATGACTTGCCGTCAAGACCCTGAAGCTAGGAATTTGGCCTTTTGCTTCATTTGCTTTGGCGCGTCCGAATCCTGCTGGGGGAAGAACGCTGGGGTGATATTTCATCTGCTGTATCAAGACGATCGTCGAGGTGGTGACCACTCCGCGCTGGTGCGAGATGATCTCCGATTGTCTTTCAAGCTTTATATGACTTGCCGTCAAGACCCTGAAGCTAGGAATTTGGCCTTTTGCTTCATTTGCTTTGGCGCGTCCGAATCCTGCTGGGGGAAGAACACTAGGGTGACATCTCTTCTGCTGTATCGAGACGAAAGTCGAGGTGGTGACCACTCCGCACTGGTGCGAGGTGATCTCCGATTGTCTTTCAGGCTTTATATGACTTGTCGTCAAGACACTGAAGCTAGGAATTTGGCCTTCGCTTCGTTTGCTTTGTCACGTCCGAATCCTGTTGGAGGAGGAACGCTGTCGTGACATCTTGTCTGTTGTATTGAGACGAACGTCGAGGTGGTGACCACTCCGCGCTGGTGCGAGATGATCTCCGATGGTCTTTCAGGTTTTATATGAGTTACCGTCAAGACTCTGAAGCTAGGAATTTGGCCTTCGCTTCGTTTGTTTTGTCATGTCCGAATCCTGTTGGAGGAAGGACACTGTTGTGGACATTGCATCTACTGTATCGAGACGAATGTTGATGTGAAGCTGGGATTTTGCCATCACTCCGCTTTGTTTCGACCATGGGGTCTTTTGTTGACGTCCCATCTGCATTCTGCTGGACTACGAAGGAATGCCATTGTTGACATTTCATCTGCTGTATCGAGACGAATGCTGAGATGGAACTGGGATTTTTCTATGGCTCCATTTGATGGTGTAATATCTGTGTCATGCTGGAATGAGGAGGCCCACCGTTGTTGGTCTCCAGGCTGCAGATGTGGCCATTGAGATTTGGAACTAGGGACTTTGCCATGGCTCCGTTTCGTTGCGACTCTGAGGTCGGTTGTTGACGTCACGTCTGCATCTGGTTGGAGTGAGGAGAAACACCGTTGGTGATATCTAAATTGTCGATATTGACGTCGAGACCCTGAAGATAGGGATCTTCCTTTGCTTCATTTGTTGACAGTGTGTCTGCAATATTGCGACAAATGTCGAGATTGTCTCTAGGTTGTCTGTGAACCGTTGAGATTTGGCTTCGCTTTCTGATGAAGCCTGTTAGGAAGGTATGGTTCCCTCTTTGTTTGTGCCCCTAGATTGTATACAGGGATCGATGTGATCTCACCTGTAGGGCAAAAAGTTTCATTCTTTCATCATTTTTTTTATTCTTTCCGCGATGCTCTATCATTTCAGCTTTTTATATCGCAAAAATCACGATTGCCTAATCATTTCGGTTATTTTTCGCGGTGCCCAATCATTCCGGCTATTTTTCTTTTTACTGGCTGCTTTTTATTGCGAGTTGCCCAATCATTTCGGCTGTTTTTGTATGCATACATTTTTACTTGCTGATTTTGTTGCAAGTTGCCCCATCATTTCGGCTATTTCATATGCATTTTTAGCTCGCTGATTTTTTTTATCACGAGTGTGGAACTTGGAATCTGGTGCCGATCTCGGCATCAGCATCGCTACAACTGGAATATTGCCAGGAGCGAATCATCATTTGCCATGAAAGGACTTGGAATTTGATACCGGTTTAGGCATCAGCATCGCTACAACTGGGATATTGCCAGGAGCGAATCATCTTTTGCCTCTGTCGATATTGAACAAAGGAGGCTTAGTAAATAGGGTTAAGGGTCCTGTCGACTAAGGCTTTTGACTTCATGAGCCGTAAGGGTCTCACAAAGATATTTCTCCCTACAAGTCGTGAGGATCCTGTAGGTGTGTTTTCTCCTTGGGAATCTTGAACAACAAGAACAAGAAGGACTAGAATCTTGAGGTATAATCATCTATCATAGTAGTTAATCACTTCTAGATAGTTGTTAGTTAGGGTTTAGCAAAGATCCGTAAAGTTAGTCGATGTTAACTCAAACCAAATGATTGTTTTACCTATTCCGCCTCCCCGCATCATGTGGGGTGTCTAACGTCGACTTACAGTGGTATCAGAGCCTAGCTAAACCATAACTAACTTGTTAGCAAAGTCTTTAGAAATTCGATCGCAAAACAAACCCGAAAATACGACGTTTTCACACAGTTTCTGCCGTTTTTAAAACAGGGACTAAAAATTTTTCAGGGACCCTTAAAAATACAAGCAGGGTTTTTTAAGAATTGTGAAGAAATTTGGGACTGTGAATCGGCCATACCACCACGGAACCGCCGCCGATCTAAGCGATCCGCCGCGGATCCGCGACCGAGTTGACTCCGAGTCAACCCAAATTTGCTCAGTTATTCTTCTGTGTTGATCTTGTGTTTTCTGGGATGTTTTGATTATGCTCAGATTTTATTGCACAGAGAATTGTTTGGAGTAGATTCATTTGTGTTGCTTGATCGAAATTATAAGATGTTTGGCTAACTTGATTATATCTGTGTTGCGTTTAATGTGTTCGTAAACCTCTCCTAACTGCAAATATGTCGGTTAGCAGGGGGTTGCACATTTCTATAATGGATTTTACTGGTTTGTGATTATGAACTTTTTGGATTGTCGTGAATGGATAGCCGGGGATGTGAGACGAGTGTTTCTTTCATTCAAATGTAAATTGTAATTTGTTGTAATATTCTTTTGCGGGGCACATCCGGGTTGAGATTGTAGCCACCGTTGTATTATTTCATTTACTGTTTTCTGCTCCTACGATAGACCCAAGATGGAGTGCACAAACTACCGAGTACTTTGAAGTGTTTAGTGGCCTACTCATGTCGTTGAGGGAGACCGCTTCACTTCGGGTACTTGGCAGGTAGTTTGCCGTTCCCTTAAGGGTCTAGGGTGGGGTTTTGGCTATTCATCGCGATTGTATAATCCGTCTTTCTTTGCAGGCTCAAAAGGAATGCGGATTCGTAGAAAATCCAATATGTTCATCTGTGATCTGGAATGCCTTTATTACGTCTGACGAATGTACAATATCTATATATGATATCTAGTAGGCGTCACTTATATTTTGCACCCGCGCTAGCCCAGCCCCCGCTCTGTCGTTGGTTAAGTAACCTAACGGGTAAATGACGGGGCCTAGTGGCGAATACGGATAGCATAAGAGGACGTTGTATTTTTGTTGTTTTCTGCAATGATAGGTTAATTGATGGGACACATTATATTAATGCAAAGAAAATAAACCAAAGTTGAATCGTTGAAACAGTTTAAAAACCACTCGGTTATTTTAAAACAGAAGATATTTTTTTAATTGCAGAGCTTAAACCACTCCTTTTAAAAGCTATTAGGTTCCTTCAATCATATCAAGTTCACTACGTTCACGGTTTCGCCAAAACCATTCATAGCCCTCCGTCATTTTATTTGGGTATTCAGTACTATTCAAGCTATGTATTTTGACCAACGCCAAGGCATAGTGTTTGGTACCTGCTGGGTATTCATTTGTTGCATAAATAGATGAGTTGGTTTGGGACAGTCGTACTATCATTTGGCCAACGTCAGGGGTATGTACGGATGGGTTCAAATCAACAAGATAATGATGGGTAGAACTTGACATGTGACTTATGACATTTTGACCAACGCCAAGGTCATAAGAGCATGGGGAAAAAATCCACATCAGGAATTTCTAAAGAAACTGAAATTTGCTAAGAGTTGCATACCATTTGGAGTGTGATAATTTTGGTAGGATTCCTTCAGCTTTATCACACGATGATATTTAGATCCCGATCCTACTGTGAGTATCCACTACTGATCAGGAGATTCGTCACTTAACGATCAATGTTATAAACCAAGTAGGTGTCGAGAAAGGTGTCAGCGGGGCTACGCCCCCAGAGAAAAGAGGTTATTTAATTAAGGAACTTCGCGAAAGCGTCGTAAAACCTCCCTCGAAGTACCGACACCGGCCTGGCTGAACGGTTAAGCAAGTATTGTACGGTGAGAATAGTCCTGACTAGTTCTTCCTTCTTGGTTTGAAGAGCGATTCGAGAAACAGTGGGAGCCATCCTATTTAGATAAACTAAAAACCACTCTAAACTTGCAAGAGTATCATGCTAAAGTGT
Source organism: Agapanthus africanus (assembly GCA_030015575.1). Classification (NCBI taxonomy): domain Eukaryota; kingdom Viridiplantae; phylum Streptophyta; class Magnoliopsida; order Asparagales; family Amaryllidaceae; genus Agapanthus; species Agapanthus africanus. Next base: position 433,920,022 of record JASDDO010000008.1, on the reverse strand, counting down.
TCCCTCTCTCTCTCATTGCAGCGACCCAGAACATGACAGGCCTTAAGTACTATTAGATAAAAATATTTTGACAGGGCCAAACTATAAAGATTGGTTCCGAAATGTTAAGATGGTTATTACCTATGACAAATTGGGGTATGTCCTTACTACAAAGGCCCATGCCGTCCCAGGTTTTGAATCCAGTGTCGTGGATAAGGAAATCCGTAAGACCTAGGAGTTAGACTGCGCGAAGGCCAAGTGCATCGTGCTTGCCTCTATGAATAATGAACATCAGAGGAGGCACGAGAATATGGATCTAGAATCCATATTTCTCCACACCAAGGAACTGTATGGAGAGCAATCTCGTATAGCTAGATACGAGACCTCGAAGAACTTGTTTCAGTCAAGGATGACCGTCGGATCATCTGTAGGGGAACATGTCCTTAAGATAATTGGATATATTGAAGAGCTCACAGACCTCGGGACAACATTAGAGAACGAGCTGTATACATACTTGATTCTCCAGTCCCTTCCTTCCACCTACGCCCAGTTTATCTTGAATTTCAACATTCAAGGTAAAGAAGTTGAACTTCTAGAACTCCTTAACATATTGAGGAGTGCAGAGGGCACCTTACAGAAGGCAAGGGAAACACCCACTATGTTTGTTCGTGGTGCTTCCTCTTCCAGGTCCAAGCAAGGGCCAAAAGAAGGAAGAAGAAGGCCGCTACCAAACCAAGAGGTGGTGTTAGTAAGGTGGGAGTCAAGAGAAAGGCAAAGGTTGTGGTGCCAGTAGTGGCAAAGGACGAGTGCTTCCACTGTCGTAGGAAAGGCCATTGGAAGAAAGATTGCAAAGCTTGGATTGCCAAGAACCAGGCCCCGAAGCATGTTGGGCTTCGGCCTCAGGTGTGTTTGTTATTGAGAACTGTTTGTCAATTAACTCTACTTCCTGGGTACTAGATACCGGAGCAGGATCTCATATCTATAATTCATTACATGCTTTGAGAAACCGTAGAGTTATTAGGGTAGGCGATTTGTCTCTCAGAGTTGCGAACGGAATAAGCGTGTACGCTGAATCCGTGGGAGAATATCGCCTAGGTTTGACAAGTGGGCAGATATTGATTCTACGTAACTGTTTGTATGTACCTAGTTTGACTTGTAATGTCATATCAGTGTCCTCACTTTCGAGAGAGGAATATGATTTTACATTCGTAAGAGATGTAGTAAACATCCACCTAAATCAAGTTCTGATTGGGTCCAGTACATTAGATGACGGTATATACGTATTAAATCAAGCTCAGGTTTTCAATGTCCAGAACACACTTAAAAGAAAGTCTCCGGAAATAAATCAGGCTTTCTTATGGCATTGTAGACTGGGTCACATCAATGAGACAAGGTTAACCAAGTTACATAGAGAAGGATATTTGGATCCGTTCGAATATCAATCTTATGCCACTTGTCAATCATGTCTCAAAGGAAAGATGACAAAGACTCCATTCACTGGACATAGAGTAAGAGCGAGCGAGCTCTTAGGACTCATACACAGCGATGTATGTGGTCCAATGTCTACATATGCAAAGGCGATTTTACATATTTCATTACATTTACGGATGATTACTCTAGGTATGGATTCATTTTCTTAATGAAACATAAATCCGAGGCCTTTGAGAAATTCCAAGAATATAAGAATGAAGTAGAAAACCAAACCGGCAAAAGTATCAAGACACTGAGATCTGATCGAGGTGGTGAATACTTAAGTGCCGAGTTCCTGGGTTACCTAAAAGAGAATGGAATTTTCTTTCAGCTTACTCCTCCATACACTCCACAGTATAACGGTGTATCGGAAAGACGGAACCGAACCCTATTGGATATGGTACGTTCCATGATGAGTAATGCTGAGTTACCGCGATCTTTCTGGGGTTATGCGCTAGAATCAGCTGCATATCTTTTGAACAGGGTTCCTACCAAGACTGTGCCTACCACACCATATCAGATGTGGAGTGGGAAGAAACCCTATCTTCAGTATCTGAAAATATGGGGATGTCCAGCTTTTGTTAAAAAGCAGCACGCGGACAAACTCGAGGCACGCTCAGTACAGTGTAAGTTTGTAGGATATCCAAAGAACTCCAAGGGGTATTTTTTCTATTACGTAGAGGAACAAAAAGTTTTTGTTTCTCGTAATGCCCATTTTCTAGAACAGCTATTTTTAGAAAAGGAAACAAATGGGAGCGAAATAGAACTGGAAGAAATTCCAGAACCATAAACTACTACTAAAAGTTTGGTAGAACCAGAAGTTCAAGAAGAACAGGACATTCCCGCACCCCTCCGCAGGAGTAGTAGGTCGTCTCATCCGCCTGAGAGATACTATAGTTTTCTCATAGACGGGGATAGAGAGGATTGCGTCATTGATAATGATGAAGCTACTAGTTTCAGCAGGCCATCCAGAGCGGCGACTCAGTAAGATGGATGGATGCAATGCGGACCGAGATGGAGTCCATGTACACCAACAAAGTATGGACTTTGGAGTTTGCTCCAGATGGGGTAAAACCCATAGGATGCAAGTGGATCTTCAAGAAAAAGATTGGTGTAGATGGACAGATGGAAACCTATAAGGCTAGACTTGTTGCAAAGGGTTTTCGTCAAAGACCTGGTTTGGACTATGACGAAACTTTTTCTCTAGTGGCTATGCTCAAATCCATTCGGATCCTTCTTGCCATTGCCGCCTTCCATGATTATGAGATCTGGCAGATGGACGTAAAGACGGCTTTTCTAAATGGTAATTTAGAAGAATGCGTCTATATGGATCAACCAGAAGGTTTCAATCAGAGTGGGAGCAGCGGGAAAGTGTGCAAGTTGGTTAAGTCCATTTATGGAATAAAGCAGGCATCACGGAGTTGGAATATCTGTTTTGATGAAACGGTCAAACAATATGACTTTATCAAAAATCCAGATGAACCATGTATATATAGTAAAATTGTAGCACGAACTGTCGTATTCCTCGTCTTGTACGTGGATGACATTCTCTTAATAGGAAATGACATTCCTATGCTACAATCTGTCAAAGGATTCTTATCACACAGGTTCTCCATGAAAGACCTGGGTGATGCCTCTTACATTCTGGGGATCCGAATCTATCGTGATAGATCTAAGATGATGTTGGGACTTTCGCAGTCCAGATATATCAAAACTATACTGAAAAGATTCAGTATGGAAGATTCTAAGCGCGGTAATTTACCGGCTTGTCACGGAATCACCCTCTCCAAAGAGATGTCTCCCAAGACTGATTTGGAAAGGGATCGCATGTCGATTATACCCTACGCTTCTGCGGTAGGCTCTATAATTTATGCGATGTTGTGTACCAGACCAGATGTAGTTTACGCACTGAGCGTGGTAAGCCGGTATCAGTCAGACCCAGGGGAGAAGCACTGGATAGTAGTAAAGAACATTCTCAAGTACCTGAAAAGGATTATGGATATGTTCTTGGTTTACGGCGGAAAAGACCTCCAGATCAAGGCTTTTGCTGACTCCAGCTTCCAGAGTGACAAGGATGACTCCAAGTCCATGTCAGGTTATGTCTTTACTCTCAATGGAGGGGCGGTATGCTGGAAGAGTTCCAAGCAGGACACCGTTGCTGACTTGATGATGGAAGCAGAGTATATCGCTGCTTACGATGCCGCAAAAGAAGCAGTCTGGATGAAGAAGTTCCTAACAGAACTTCAGGTGGTTGCTACCATTGCTGATCCAATACCGCTGTATTGTGATAACAACGGCGCTATAGCTTTAGCGAAGGAACCCAGGTCTCATCAGAAGTCCAGACACATCTTAAGACGGTATTACCTGATCAGGGAGATCATAGATCGCCGGGAGATCGAGGTCCTGAGAGTTGCTACAGAGGAGAACACTGCAGATCCATTCACAAAGGCCTTACCTCGGACACAGTTCGAGAGGCTATTCTAGATGATAGGTCTTCGATACGCCAGTACATGGCCCTAGTGCAAGTGTATGATTGTTAGTGTATATGCCCTAGGGGCCATTATTGTATCATACTAGCTTGTATATTACTTAATAGAAGCTTGGGATATTCACAGTTATATTAACAGTCTTACTCAATATAGTAGTATGCTACTTAGTTTATATCTATCTTAATATGTGTATATGTTTCTTTTAACATATCGCGAATATATATTGATAGAGCCCATAGGATCTTGCTTAATTACCAGCGTTGTGATGACAGTCACACTAGTGGGGGCTGGGTAGTCTGCAAGCACATCCTTTTTCAGGTCCTTAGTCGTAGGATTATCGAGACAGGGAATCGATACTCCGGAGTAGACTAGTATGTACGCTTCTCATCCCAGTTGGTGAGATGGTCTGTCCCACAGCCATCGGTACGTTGTACTGGAGATAGTATACAGGTGCTCGTTGGGTTACGGGTACACCGGACAGGACTCGCAGGGAACTGTTGGTTGGTATTATACCTGTCGTCAGTTAACAGTTTCCAGGTGACATGAGTACAGCATAGTCCGCAGACTTGACACTGCTGCTTCGTCTCGAGTGTGTTCCCACTGTTCTTAGATTGCTATCCTACCATGGCTCAAAGGAGTCATGCAATCAGGTAGCAGTTGGGTGCAGTCCCGAAGCACTTGGAGATAGTGGCGGTTAGATAGGATTCGTCTCTCCCGGTATTGGGAGTTGATATCACGTTGTGTTTCGAGAGCCATTACGCAAAGTCCCTAGCTAGGGAAAACGGGATTTACTGGTAGGATTTCCAGTAGCTTCTCAAGGTATAATGGGCTTCACTCCGACACGACTTATACAGCTTTTAGGGAACTGACGCTTGCCGCCCCCTAGGCACAATATGCGATAGTCTTAGATGAACAGACCAGACTGTACGGAGATTGTCACATCAGGCTCGGTAGGAGTTCGGATGGGTTTCCTCATCGGCCTTCTTATCGACTTCTATCTAGGGACCGTTACGTACAGCTAGTACCGCTTGCGGCCTATGGTTAAACCCACTGCCAGCGTAGTGTCGAGTCTTTAGACTCCCACACAGAGAGTTTCCCTGCTTCAGGCGAAACGATATAGAGGTCGTATGGTTTTATGACAGGGTTCGGACACATACGTGTATTTATGTACATACGGTGTTCGGACGGTTTTTACTAGCGGGCTTTAGTTTAAGCCAGATTCTAGTATTGGATTATTGGATTTATACAGTCTCAGATTTTTCGTGTTTTACGGATGGGAGGGGCATTCTCGTAATTACTCGAGAAACTTCTAGAAGAAAGGTGACTCGTTATATTTTAATTTATTTATGAATTAAGCTTAATGAGGTGGAGGAGATGATGTGAAATTTTCATTAATTACATCATGGGTCATGAGGTGATTCACCTCAAAGTAATTAATGAAGCATGGTTGATAATTTTATATATTATTAATTAGATATTTTCATGCTTCATTATTTATCCAAATGACTCAAGATTTATATTCATTCTCACAAACACATTCTCTCTCCTCAAGCTCTCTCTCTTCAAAGACCTAACCCTAATCCTCTCATGTGTTGAGATCGTAAGGGTTAGCAAGACTAATAGATCATTAATCCATCTCTATATCCTCTAGGTTACCTTGATTAACAATCATAGCCACCTAGTTAGCTCAAGTGAGAGGTTAAAGCTTGGAGAAGGAACTCTCAGGTGGATCTTCTATCACATCGATGAGGCCGACGAAGAGGTGAACAACAAGAACAAGAAGGACTAGAATCTTGAGGTATACTCATCTATAATAGTAGTTAATCACTTCTAGATAGTTGTTAGTTAGGGTTTAGCAAAGATCCGTAAAGTTAGTCGATATTAACTCAAACAAAATGATTATTTTACCTATTCCGCCTCCCCACATCATGTGGGGTGTCTAACGTCGACTTAAAAGAATATGTCTAGATCACTGATGGGACGAGGGTTTCTAGGCATAAGCCACAACTCCATTGTCACACAATGGTAGGAATGAAGTTCATCTCATGAACTATTGTACATCTAGACTACCTCTTTGGTAGCATTCTTGGTAGCAATGTATCCATCCTTTATTGTCTAGTTTGCCAAGGTATCTAGCCTGGAACTCTTCCAACATACCGTCTCTCCACTGAGGGTGAAGACAATGCCTGTGACTGACATTCAGTCGACCTTATCACCCTGGAAACTATCCAGTGATTCTCCCCAGGATCGATTGATACCATCTCACTACACCAAGTGAGAATCCTAACATCCACTTAGATCTATCTCATAGATCCAAAACCTAAGATTTAGGAGGTATCACCTTGATCCTATATGGAGAATCCTTATGATAAGAGGAGATTGACCGAGTGTAGCATAGGAAACTCATTTCCAATCAAGAGTATGTCATCCACGTACAATACGAGGATCACCACCATACTCCCTACTACCTTTTTGTATATACAAGGTTCATCTACCATTTGATGAAGTCAAACACTTTGACTACAATATCAAAACAGATGTTCCAACTCTGCGATGCATGCTTTAACCCATAAAGCAACTTGCACACGTTTCCGCTGTTCCCACTGTCTACGAAGCCCTCTCGCTGTGTACTTATAGACGGTCTCTTCTAAATCACTATTTAGAAAAGCAGTCATGACACCCAACCGCCGATATCATAGTCATGGTATGTAGCAATGGCAAGTTGGATCCGGATGGACTTAAGCATAGGCACTAGAAAAGGTTTCATCATTATCCACACCTGGTGGATGACGAGAACCTTTTGTAACAAGTCTTAGTTTTAAAAGTCTCAACTTTTTCATGTACACCAAGTAATCTTCTCAAGATATACTTTCTCCTGATGGGGATTTAACCCTTCAGATAAAGCAATCAAAGTCCATACTTTATTGGTGTACATAGATTCCATCTCAGATCGCTTAGCATCCAGCCATTCTTACATAGTCCCCACTATTGATGGCTTGCTTGAAACAAGTTAGGTCATCACCTCATGATGCAATCCTCGCTCCCACTGTCATTGAGAAAACCGAAATATTTCTTAAGTGGGTGAGGAACCCTACCAGATCGGCGCAGAGGCTGAGGTTCATCGGGAACTATTGAATCCTTTGGCTCTACCAAATCATCAGCTGCAGTTTGTATAGCTGAAACTCCTTCCAGTTCTAGCTCATGACCACTAATTTCTTCACAAGGAATTCCTTTTCTAAAAAGGTGGTATGCTGAGAAACAAAACACCTTTTGCTCCTCAGTGCGGTAGAAGATATTCCCTTGCGAATGTTTGGGATATCCAACAAATTTCCATAGAACTGACCTTACCTCGAGCTTGTCTGGATTTTTTCTTTTAGACATAGGCCGGACAACCCCAAATCTTAACATCCTTAAGAGATGGGCTCTTCCCATACCATATCATATATGGAGTGGTAGGCACCTGATTTGATTGAAACCCTATTCAATAGGTATGCAGCTTCTCAAGTGCATAACCCCCAAAAAGAAATAGGCAACTCAGTAGTACTCATCATAGAGCACACCTTATCACATAGGGTGTGATTGCTCCGCCCTGATATACCAACGTGCTGTGGTGTATACGGAGGAATAATGCTGAGAGAGAACCTCATTCTCCCTTAGAATAGTCCAGGAATTCCGTGCTCAAGTGTTCTCCTCCCTGATCACATCAAAGGACATAATACTTATACCCATTTTGGTTCTCTACTTTTAACTTATATTCTTTGAATATCTCAAAAGGTTCAGACTTGTGTTTCAATAGGAACATATGTCCGAATCTTGAGAGATCATCAGTGAATGTAATGAAGTACAAAGAACCAGTCCTGAAATGTGTAGACAGAGGACCTTCATACATCATCATGTATCAATCCCAAAGGTTCATTAACTCTTTCTCTGTTTTCAATAAACGGAGCTATGGTCATTTTATCTTTGTGACATGACTGGCAAGTTTCACAAGATATAAATTCAAACTTATTTAAATATGCATCTTTATGTAACTTGGCTAGTCGGATCACATTGATATGACCTAGTCTACAATGCCTCAAGAAGGATTCGTTCATTTCTGAACTCTTCCTTTTGTGTGTGTTTTGTACGTTAAGAACTGTGGTTTGATTTAGAACGTATATGCTTTTAGGTAACGTGCCTGAACCGATCAACTCTTGATATAGGAAATGTTCAAAACATTTATTCAACAATACAAAATTATATCCTTCTTTACTTAATAAAGAGATTGATATGATGTTGTACATCAGGTTTGGTATCTAATAACATTCGTTCAGAATCAATGTATTTGGTAATACAGGGTGATAACTGCCAACAACTTGGCTGCAACACTTGCACCGTTTCCAACTCATGAAACTTATCAATCATTCTCAGTTCTCTACCTCTCTGTAGCCCATGTAACAGATTACATATGTGGGATCCTGATCTGGTATCTCATACCCAGGACGTAAAGGATACTGAGAAACAGTTCTCGGTAATGAACACACCCGAAGAAGATGCATCATCATGCACTTTCTTCGTTTGGATGGCACCGGAATCCTGGTAATCCCCTATTTTCTGCTCAGTCTTATAACAATTATAAATTGGAGCAGGACCAACGTTCCCCATCTCAGTATAACAAGCGGGTTCGGTTAATACATTCATATTATTATCTTGATTAAGGTGTGACATGGTCGCTACCTGGAGAGAGAGAGAAGAAAAATCAGCGTATACTCTTGCAAGATTAGATTGGTTATAAATTTATCTAATCAGGATGGCTCCCACTGTTTTAGTCAAATCTTCCTTCAAACCCTAAAAGGAAAGACTAGACGGGATTAATTACAGCTTACAAGTTCGCCAATCTTTCGGCCAGGCTAGTGTCGGTATTTTGAAGGAGGTTCCCCGTGCTTTCGCACGGACCTAATTAAAATAAACCTCGTTTTCCCAGGGGCGTAACCCCGTTAACACCTTTCTAGACACCTACTTGATTGGCTAATTGTAATGTGTATAACTCTCCCAGGAGTAACTTTTACTCGCAGTGGGTATCGGGATCCAACTATCTCATAGGAGGTATGCAATCTCATTGCAAATTTTAACACTTGAAATTCCCGATAATGTTTTGCCCCAAGCGTCCTATGACCTTGACAGAGGTCAACAAACCATAGGCTGCTAATCAAGTTCAACTCATCATTTCATGATTGAAATAAACCCACCCGCATGACCCTTGACAGAGGTCAACAAGGTCGCACGACTACCCTAAATCAATCGCATCATATGCTTTGCAGATAAACACTAATTATCTACCGCACACTATGCCTTGACAGAGGTCAACAAACGCAGCACGAATACTAACTACTACTTATCTGAAATGACGGAGGGCTACGACAGGTTTTTAAGAAAACCTTTTGCGTAATGAACTTGATATCATTGTAGAATCGAGTGATTTTTGAAAAGGAATGTTTTTAAGGCTTTTACTAGTTTTGCTAAAGAGGTCACTCCCGGTAAAGGGATCTCGGCTCTTTCCTTATCGAATAAAGTGCAGGATATTTCACAAATACCACTATGCAAAGCAAAAACTATAAAAGCAATTAAAAGACAAACCGAGTGTGTAGCATCTGCTAGTTTCGCTAAAGAGGTCACTCCCGGTGAAGGGATCTCGGCTCTTTCCTTATCGAATAAGATGCTGGATATTCTACAAGGAATGCTGCTATGCAAAGCAAGAACTAGAGCTACTAATTTTCGAGACAAATTTCTACAACATCTTTTAAGTTTCTTTTATTTCATTAATCTCACTAATGAAGTCCCATCATTTTAAGTTACCTAAACATCACAGATAAATACAACGTACGCTTATGCCATCCGCATTCGCCTCGATGTCCCCTCATGCACCGTTAGATTAGGTAACTAACAGCAGAGCGGGGCAGGGCTAGCGCGGGTGTAAAACATAAGCAACATCGATATAATATATCACATATACTATATCCAGTATCTATTTCAACATATACAGTGATCACATCATAGATAAATCGCAGCAGAACACAACATATGAAATATTGGATATACTAGGATTTCCGGGTTTTATTTTAAGCCTGTATAAAACACAGATTCCACGGTCGTGATGAATAGCCAAACCCACGTCCCTAGACCCCTACGAAAGCAGCAAGCAACCTTACCAATTCTAGAGTTAGGAGACACGGTCTCGACTCCTCGAGATGGTCTCCCACCGGAGCCTAGAACCCGGTTACTTGTGCTCCCCGTCTTCGGCCTATCCTAATGCGGAAAAGTAAATAATATACAATGGTGACATCATCCTCAACCCAGAAGTGACCCAATAAAAGAATATTACATACAATTAATTTTACATGAATGAAAATGAAAAACTCTCATCTCACATAAAACCCCCGGCTATTCAAAACATGACGATCCAATATAACATATCACAGCAACACATGTCATCAACATAAGTAAATATGTGTATCCCAATTGTCGTTGACATATAGCAACGAAACCGGCGACACACCACATATTACACTTACACTTGCAGAAAAGAAAGTGAAAAAATACAATAGTTGGAATCCGCAACCACCTTAGACATCATAAACCCAACGTATCACATACTTTGGATTTCATGCCTAACCAAATGAATTCCTTAGACATCGCATGCCTAACAATTATAAACCCCGCATTTTAGTCTCGATATTCAAAACACCTTTTAATATCAATTCGGGCAATTCAATAAGATTCCCGACATCCTGATCGAATGCTCTTCGGAAACTTTAGTAGACGGCTGCACCCCTCGATACCGTCGATGAAGTGCACTAAGGCGGAACACCGCTACCACGAGCACCCGAACGGATGCTTTTGGCGACGGGGTTCTTCTACAGTCACTTGGTCGGGGCTATAGGGCGTGGCTATCTAATAATGTTACCCGGCGAGTATCCGCATACGCTACGTGATTGCGACGGACTTTTGATCACATCAAAATCCCGTGGCAATCGATCAAATGAGACTAAATTGCTAGATTTATAACATTCAAATTAGTTATCTCATAACTACTTTTGTGGATTCAAAACATTGTATCCCATCACATGATATCCGGACGACGTTAAACTTTTCGATCGATTCATCAAAATCCCACAATTTCCCGACAGCTCAACACTTGAGCATAGTTTAATAATACCCAGAATATGCCACAGTACCTATGTACCAGCCGTAGAAGGGCAGACCCAAGCCTCACTCATGTCGCCACGGAACTGCGGCAAACCCTACGGTATGACCGCGGTTTTGCGATCCAAAAAGTCGAGTTAAGGTTTCATTCTTCTAGAGGATTCATAGAATTACTTGCATGTTTTTCCGAATACGTTAAACTTGGAAAAATTGGTTTTTAACATTCGATCGAACTTTTAAACTTCACCTAGACAATATGTGAATAACCCAAAATATTGTTAAAACTACGAATACGAAACATTCCGAGTTGCTTATAGTGTAAGATTACATCACATGCAAAATTAGCAAAAACAAACAACACTTGTAACATCAAAACCCAAGTCCTGGACCACCATGAAAATTTCAAGACCAAACTGCATTACATGGCCGTGCCTCATCTCGGTCAAAATCCGAGCAAATCCCCTGAATTTTTCATGGTGTTCATGATATATCCCATACAGCACTCTGTACTTGTTTAAAAAAAAAATTTTGACAATTATTTAAAATCGACAGAAACTTCATTTTGGCGTTACAAGTTTCGGGGTATTTCGGTTTCGTAATCTTAACGAAATTCGTCTAAATTTCTAGCATGGCTCTGATACCATGGCAGGGTTGCCTAGCACGACAGCAAGGTTTTGGGAGGCATCGTCCATGCCAAATTCAAAAATTTGCCGTTCTAGCTAATCCTAACCCTAGAATCATTAACTAGAAATCCGACGAAATAGAAATGCACACACTTTCCAACTAAAAGAGAGCAAGAAAAACAACCTTTGTAGACCGGTCCTTCACTTCAATAGCTCCGTGTAGTAGTCCCTTCGCTGCGATCATGAACTCCAAACTCTAGAGAGGCTCCACAAGAAGAATAGAACAAGCTTGCTTCGAAGTCTTCGAGGCCGAAGATGATCTACGTCGAGGAGACACTAACCCAAGCTATCTCTTCACTAATTGTGGAATTAGTGAAGCAAACACCCTATACTAAATAGCAAGTAGTAGAGGATGATGAAGTAGGAAGTGGGCTCAATTTAGATTTGATTTTCTCACATTTTTCCTCACATCTCCATTGAAGCTAGAAAGCTTTTAGGAAGAAGAAGAAGAAAACTCAAGTGATGAATGAATAAAATCATGAGGTTAGAAATGCAACCATGGTGAAATAATATCATGGCTAACTCATGTAGAGAATAAACCATAGCATATGGTTAAGGTTTGGATTAATAAATATCTTAAGTTAGACAAAAGAGTGGACTTTGTCAATTATCCATAAGCTTCATCCAAGCTTAAACCATAACAAATTCTCACTAATTTGTTTAACTTAATAATAAATATGAAACCCTAATTAACCCTAACATGGTATAAGTCTCATACACCCTTGTTGCATGTGTAACCTAACATGACACAAACATGTACACAAACATACATATCACATATATACATTATGCACATCAAGTGAGAAAAGAAATCATAAGTGAGCAAGTATTAGTTAATGTAACTTAATGTATCAAATATATAATTATACATTAAATTATTAAATCAACCCTTGATTTAATAATCCGGCTATATCATATACAACCGACCAATATCATATGTAACAACTTATCGAATCAACACTTGATTCGATAACCCGACTATATCATATATAACCGACCTATGTCACAAATCACGAGAATAGAATACGTTATCTCATATCGTATTAATCTCGGTCCCGCACATATCACATATGTGCTCCTACTCCTTTTCGCTTGAGCTAGGAAACCTCTGTGTAGGACTCTAAAGACTCGTCAATACACCGGCAGTAGGTGATGATCATATCAAACACCCGCAAGCCGCAAGCGGTCTGCTAAACGTAATGGCCACCCGGGTATTGAGCGATCAGAAGATCAACAAGCAAGCCTGTTCACACTCCTGCGAATCCAATCAGTAACACTACCATACAGTCCGGTCTCTTCGTCTAATATATCGCATATCTCGTCTAGGGGTGGTAAACGTCAGACCCCAGTAATTCGATAAGTCGTGTCGATATGAGGCTCATAATGGGTCGAGAAACTACTGATAACACTTATCAGTATATATCTGAAGTAGCCCTGGCTAGGGACTTCCTGTTATAGCCAATCGAGTACATCGCAACATCAACCCCCAATACCAGGAGAGACGAAACCCCTCCTATCGCTCATTTCCTCCATATGATTCAGGACTGTACCCAAAAGCCACCGTTTTGCACGTTCTCTTAAACGTGGTAAGGTAGAAATCAAAGCATGGTAGGAATCACATAAGACTCTATGATGATCTCGGGTCTATAGACTAATCTGTACCAGTGTCACCAGAGAACTGCCATCGGACGTGAGGTACAATAATATCTGGGAGTTCTCGGCGAGTCCGTCCAGTGTACCCAGTCTTCACTGAGCACCCGTATACTATCTCTGATTTCAAACACCAATAGATATGGGATCATCCATCGTCCATCTACATGGGTCGAGAAGCTATACGCTAGTCTACTCTGGTATATCGATGCCTTGTCTCGATACACCCTCGACTAGGAACATTTGAAGGATGTACTTGGCGACTACCATGTCCCCACTAGTATGATCTGCATCATAATCCTGGTAGTCAAGTACTCATCCTAAGGGCTTTATCAACATGTTATGTAGAGACAATCAGTATACATGTTAAGATAAAGAGCAACCAGATAGCATACTATTATGTCGAGCAAGAAAGTCCTCCATGTATATGTCAAAGCATCCACTACAATATACATCGTATGTACAATAATGGCCTCTAGGGCATACATATAACTAACAGTATATATAAGAAGGTTGTAGAGAGTAAGGTTGTCTTACACATATTGTACGTAGATGACATACTCTTGATAGGAAATGGTTTCCTATACTATACTCGGTCAAGCTCCTCTTATAACGAAAATTCTGCAAGGAAGATCTGGATGATACCTACTACATCTTATGGATTATGATCTATGGTGATAGATCTAAGTGGATGTTAGGAGTGTCCCAAATCCAGGTACATTAACACTGTACTAAAGGGGTTTAGTATAGAAGATTCTAAACGTGGTGGTTCACCCACATACTCAGGAATCACTCTCTCCAAAAAGATGTCTTCCAAGACTGATTTGGAGAGAGCTCGCATGCAAGGGATACCCTATGCTTCGGCAGTAGGCTCTATCATGTATGCGATGTTATATACCAGACCAGATGTAGCTAACATACCAGGTGCAGTGATTAGGAATCAATCGGATCTTGGGAAAATTACTGGATAGCTGTGTAGGACATTCTTAAGTACTTGAGAAGTACTAAAGAAATGTTCTTGGTGTTTAGTAATGGTGAACTCCAGTAGGAGTCCTTTACCAATACCAGCTCCCGGAGTGATAAGGACGACTGAAAGTCAGTCTCGGGCTTTATCTTTACCCTCAGTAAAGGGACGGTATGTTGGATGAGTTCGAAGCTGATGTCGTGACAAACTAGATGATAAAGGCTGAATACATCACTACCAACGATGCTACCAAAGTGGATGTCTGGATAATTCTTGTTCATGAGATGAACATGGTTCCTACCATTGAGCGTCCAATAACTGTTATTGTGACAACAATGGAGTTATGGTTTTGGCCTAGGAACACCGGTCCCATCAGTGATCCAGACATATTCTGAGGACAGTATCACCTGATCAGGGACATGGATGATCTCTGAGGGATCGAGCTTAGGAGAGTTGACACGAAGGATAACACGGCGGATCCACTCACAGAGGCATTTCCCTAAAGAGACTTTTATGGGGCGTTGGGTATGAGATACTATAAAAAATGGCTTTAGTGCAAGTGGGAGATTGTTAGTTATATGTATGCCCTAGAGACCATTATTATACATGTGATGTATATTATAGTAGATGCTTGGACATATATAGGGAAGACTTTCTTGCTCGACATGACAGTATGCTATCAGGTTGCTCTTTATCTTAACATGTACACTTATTGTCTCTCTATTACATGTTGATAAACCCCTTAGGATGAGTACTTGACTACCAGGATTATGATGCAGATCATACTAGTGGGGCAGAGGTAGTCGGCAAGTACAGCCTTCAAATGTTCCTAGTCGTGGGAGAATCGAGACGGGGCATCGATATTCCAGAGTAGACTGGCGTATACGCTTCTCGACCCATGTGATGAGCAATGGATGATCCTATATCCATTGGTGTTTGACATCAGAGATGGTATATGGGTGCTCAGTGGAGACTGGGTACACTGAACGGACTCGATGAGAAACACTAGTTGGTTTATACCTATCGTCAGATAGCAGTTCTCTAGTGACACTGGTACAAGTTAGTCTATCGACCCGAGATCGTCATAGAGTCTTGTGTGATTTCCACTGTGCTTTGATTTCCACCTTACCACGTTCAAGAGATTGTGCAAAATGGTGGTTTTTAGGTACAGTCCCGAGTCACATGGAGGCAATGAGCGATAGGAGGGGATTTTGTCTCTCCCGGTATTAGGGGTTGATGTTGTGCTATGCTTGATTGGCCATAATAGAAAATCCCTGGCCAGGGTTTCTGAGATCTACTGGTAAGTGTTATCAGTAGTTTCTCGAATCATTATGGGCCTCATATCGGCATGACTTATTAGGGCTATTGGGGTCTGACGTTTACCACCCCAGGCTGAGATATGTGACATATCAGACGAAGAGACCGGACTGTATGATAGTGTTACTAATTGGATCGCAGGAGTATAGGCAGGCTTTCTTGTTGATCTTCTGATTGCTCAATACCCAAGTGGCCGTTGCATTTAGCAGACCACTTGAGGCTTGTAGGTGACTGATATGATCACCACCTACTGCCGGCGTATTGACGAGTCTTTAGAGTCCTACACAGAGGTTTCCTGGCTTAGGAGAAACGAAGTAGGAGCACATATGTGATATGTGCGGTACCGAGATTAATACGAGTATGTGATACCATATTTTATTCTCGTGATATGTGATATCGTTCGGTTATATGTGTTATAGCCGGGTTATCGGATCAAGTGTTGATTCGATAAATTGTTACATTTGATATTAGCCGGTTGTATGTGATATAGCTGGATTATTAAATCAAGTGTTGATTTAATAATTTAATGTATAATTATATATATTTGATATATTGAATTACATTAACTAATATTAGCTCACTTAAACATTTCTTTTTCTCACTTTTGTGTACAATTTAATATTTATGTGATATATGTTATTGTGTCATGGTTGTTAATATATGCAACATGGGTGTATAAGACTCATACCATGCTCTTGATAATTAAAGGTTTTTATTTATTTTAGTAATTCACAAATTGGTGGAATTAGTCATGGTTGAAGCTTGTAGAAGCTTGTAGTGTCCATCGACTTAGTCCACTAATTTGTTTTACTTAAGATATTTATTAACCTAACCATTATCCTTAACCATAGTTTAGTTTCTACATGAGTTAGTATATGATACAAACTCACCCATGGTTGCTATTCTCACCTCATGAGTTTCATTCTCTTCTCCATTTTCATCTTATTCTTCATCAAGAAAAAGCTTTCTTGCTTTTCTCAAGGTGAAGAAATATTGTGAGAAAATTAAATCTAAATGAAGAGGTAGCTTGAGTTGGCGTCTCCTCGACGTAAATCATTTTCGGCCTCGAAGACTTCAAGTAAACTTGTTCCTTTCATCTTGTGGAGCCTTTCTACAGTCCGGGAGTTGACTACTTGGAGCGAAAGGAATAATACACGGAACTATTGAAGTGAATGACCGGTCTACAAAGTTTGTATTTCTCGTTCACTTAGATGTAAAATTGTTTACATTCTAGTTTCGTTCTCTAGTTAAGATTCTAGGTTATGGTTCTTTAGCGTGCCAAATTTTTTAAAATGGCATGGTCGATACCTCCCAAAACCCAGCGACGACCTCAGTAACCCTGCAATGGTATCAGAGCCATGCTAGAGAATTAGACGATATTTGTAGAATTACGAAACCGAAAAAACTCCGAAACACCCGATACAAAAACACAGTTTTTGTTTAAATTTTTAAGGTGTCTAAAATTTTTTTAAGCAATTGCAGAATGTTATATGAGATGTAACATGAACACCATAGAAAACTTAGCCCCCCTCGTCGGATTTTGGCCGGCCACATGAAGCTTAAAACCGGCCTGCTCGATTTTTTAACCGAGTTTTGGGTTGAATTTTTTATGGTGTTCCAGTCTCTGGGTTTTGGTGTTTCAGGTGTTGCTTGTTTTTATAGAAAGTGCATTTGATGTTATCTTTAAGTAAAGGCAATTCAGAGTGTTTTTGTAGTCGTAATTCTAACATCATTTCAGGTTTTTTAGACGACGTTAAAAGGTTCGAACGGATATCAATAACCCATTTTTTCCCTCGCTGGAAATTATCCAAGAGTTGGATTTTTCCGTGTTTAAAATCTTTTGAAAATCGTGCATGTGTTTTCTATGGACCCTCTAGAAGAACGAAACCCTAACACAATTCTGTGACCGTCGGAACTGCCATCAAACCCTAGGGTTTGTGGTGGTTCCGCGGCTCCATGGGTGAGGCAAGGGTTGACCCTTCTACGGTTGGTCCATATGTGTTCTGGCATGTTCTGGGTATTTTTTAAATTCCGCTCAAGTGTTGAGCTCTTTTGGAAATTTTAGGACTACTACATGGAGCTATTGAAGTGAAGGACCGGTCTATAAAGGTTGTATTCCTTGTTCACTTGGATGTAAAGTTGTTTACATTCTAGTTTCGTCTAATTCTCTAGTAAAGATTCTAGGTTAGGGTTCTTTAGCGCGCCAAATTTTTTAAAATGGCATGGTCGATGCCTCCCGAAATCCAGCAGCGACCTAGGGAACCCTGCATTAAGATATGGGGTTGTCCGACTTATGTTAAAACACAAAATCCAGAAAAAACTTCAAGCATGTTCAGTTCTATGTAAGTTTGTGGAATATCTAAAGCATTCGCCTAGATATCAGTTCTACCGCACCGAGGAACAGAAGGTGTTTGTATCTCGCCATGCCACTTTTTTAGAATGGCAATTTCTTGCAAAAGAAATTAGTGGGAGCACGGTAGAACTTGGTGAAATGTCAGAGCCACAAACTGTAATTGAGGATTTGGTGGATCAATAAGATTCAATAATCCCAGACGAATCTCAGCCACTCCGCAGATCTGGTAGGATTTCTCATCCGCCCGAAGATATTACGGTTTTCTCGTAGACGGGGATCAAGAGGATTACATCTTGGAAGAAAATGATCCTAGTAGTTTTGAGCAGGCCATTACCAGAAGGGACACCATGAAATGGCTGGATGCTCTGCGATCTGAAATGGAGTCCATGTGCATCAACAAAGTTTGGACTTTGGGCATTGAACCGCCAGGGGTAAAACCCGTCGGTTGCAAATGGATCTTCAAGAAAAAGATTGGTACAGATGGATAGGTGGAAACCTATAAGGCTAGACTTGTTTGAAAAGGTTTTCATCAAAGACTAGGTGTGAACTATGACGAAACTTTTTCTCTAATGGCTATACTTAAATCCATTCAGATCCTACTTGCCATTGCTGTCTTCCATGACCATGAGATCCGGCAAATGGACGTAAAGACCGCTTTTCTAATAGCGGTTTAGAAGAGTGTGTCTATATGGATCAGCCAGAAGGTTTCATAGACAGTGGGAGCTGTGGGAATGTGTGCAAGTTGCTTAAATCCATTTATGGATTAAGCAAGAATCGCAGAGCTGGAATATCTATTGTGATGAAACAGACAAGGAATTTAATTTCATCAAAAACATTGATGAGCCTTTTATATATAAGAAGGTTGTAGGGAGAATAGTTGTATTCCTCGTTTTGTACGTCGATGTCATTCTCCTCATACGAAATGATATTTCTATGCTCCAGTCGGTCAAACTGTTTTTGTCTAAGAAGTTCTTCATGAAGGACATGGGTGATGCCTCATATATTCTGAGGATCAAGATTTATCATGATAGATCTAAGAGGATGTTGGGACTTTCATAGTCCAGGTACATTGATACCATACTAAAGAGATATAGTATGGAAGATTCTAAGCGCGGTAATTTACCGGCTTGTCACGGAATCACCCTCTCTAAAGTGATATCTCCCAAGACCGATGAAGAGAGGGCTCGCATGAGTATTATACCCAACGCTTCAGCGGTAGGATCTACAATGTATGCGATGGTATGTATCAGACCATATGTAGCATAAGCACTTAGCGTAGTAAATCGGTATAAGTCAAACCCACGGAGAAGTATTGGATAGCTGTGAAGAACATTCTGAAGTACCTGAGAAGGACTAAGGATATGTTCTTAGTGTACGGTAATGGAGACCTCCAGATAGAGTCCTTTACCGATTCTAACTTCCAAAGCGACAAGGACGACAGCAAGTCTATCTCGGGTTATGTGTTTACCCTCAATGGAAGGACGGTCTATTGGAAGAGTTCCAAACATGACACCATAGCAGACTCGACGATGGAGACTGAATACATTATTGCCAACGATGCCACAAAAGAGGCTGTCTGGATGAGCAAGTTCATACATGAATTTGAGGCGGTTCCGTCTATTGTTGATCCAATACCTTTGTATTGTGACAACAATGGGTCTGTAGCATTAGCAAAGAAATCACGGTCCCATCAGAAATCCAGACACATTTTAAGGCGGTATCACCTTATCAGGAAGATCATTGATCGTCAGGAGATCGAGATCAGGAGAGTAGACACAAAAGACAACACGGCAGACCCACTCATAAAGACACTTCTTCAGACTCAGCTCGAGCGGCTATTGGAGATAATTGGTCTTCGATATGCCGATACATGGCCTTAGTGCAAGTGGGAGTTTGTTGGATATATATGCCCTAGAGGCTATTATTGTATAGTACAGGATTGTATATTACATATGGATACTCGGGATATATATGTACAGGACAATCTTACTCGATATGATAGTATGCTATTTGATTTTTCTTTACCTCAACATGTGTATATGTTCTATTTTATATTACGTATCTCAATTACATGTTGGTAAAGCCAGTAGGATCTTTGTTTGACTACTAGAGTTGTGATGGGGATTATACTCGTGGGGTTTAGGTAGTCTATAAGCACATCCTTAAATTGTCCTTAGTAGTTGGAGTTTCGAGATAGGGCATTGATATTCTGGAGTAGACTAGTGTATAAATTTCTTATTCCAGTCAGGGAAGGTGGCATGTTCTAAATCCATTGGTGTTCGACGCCAAAGATAGTATACATATGCTCATTAGGCTATGAGTTACACTGGACAGACTTGCCCGAACTTCTAGATGATAATATACCTATCGTCAGATAGTAGTTCTCTGGTGACATTGGTACATGATAGTATTTAGACCTGACATCATCATTCGTCCCGAGTGTGTTCTCACTGTACTTAGATTACTTCCTTACCATAACTTTAAAGAGTCGTGCAAACAGGTTTTAGTTGGGTATAGTCCCGAAGCACTTAGGGGCAGTGAGCGATAGAAGGGATTCGTCTCTCCCGGTATAGGGAATTGATGTCGTGCTGTGTTCGATTGGTCATCACCATAAGAACTTTGCCAAGGCAATTGAAATTTACTGATTGTGAGATCAGTAGTTTCTCAGGATGGTTTTGGGCTATATCGACACAACTTATTTAGTTATTAGGGGTCTTACATTTTCCATCTCCTAGACCCAGTATGCGATACTCTCAAACGAAGAGACTGGACTGTACGTAGGTTGTCACTTTCAAGCTCAGTAGGGATACGAACAAGTTTGCTTGTCGTCCTTCCTTTCGATCAATACCCGGGCAACCGTTATGTACAGGTAGTGCCGCTGACGTGCTTGTGGTTAAACCCTCTCCCAGCGTATTGTCGAGTCTTTAAAGTCCCACATAGAGGGTTTCCCAGCTTAGGCGAAACGATATACTGTACGTATTTTGATACGTACTTGGGTTCAATTAAATACATGTTTTTGTACACGTCCTTTTAATTGGATAGTTTATTAATACATTTGGATAAAATGTGAGCTAGTATTATATATCGCTTTTTAGTATCTCTCTTTTCGTATTCGTATTTGACAGAATATGGTATTTATACGAATACGGGTATTTGTATAAATACGTGTATTTGTGACTTGATATAAATACGGGTATTCGTATTTTTTATGAATACGGGTATATGTATTTTGATATGAATACGGGTGTATGGATTTTGTAGCATATACTTGTATTAGTGTATTTGTATATATTTACATATATATATACATATGTATATGTGTACATGTGAGGTGGCTCTCTCATTTCTTCTCATCTATTCTTGAATGTGAGAGAAGGGTGTGGGCTTGTGACTCACCATGGTGAGTCATAAGGCCGCCCATCTCTCACATTAAAGAAAATAGAAAAAGAAATGAAACGAGAGAAGATTTTTCTTGAGTTACCAAGCTTACAAGTTTATCACCATTGTCATCCTCTTCCTCTCTCTTGAGTTTTGATTTTAAGAAAGAAAAAAGATTTAGAGAGAAAACTTTAGAGATTAGCCTCTACTATATCATCTAGTGACCAACTCCTAACAAGTCTTGATCACTAGTTTCTTTACTTGATTTTTAGTGTGAAGATATAGCCTTAGCTATGGTTCTCTTGGGTGGATCTTCTTTGTCAACGAAGACTGACATCCAAGTTCGTTTCCGGGTCTCTAGGAGCGAAAGAAGTGGAAAGAAGATGAAGGACATGAATAAAAAAGTTGCTAACGTCTATCCGACTAGTTAACCTTCTTTAGTATACTAGTTTAGTGTTTGGATTCGATTCTAGTTCATAGAAATTCGTGCTCTAGTTGTTGAAATTTTTGTTTTGTATTCTACCTTGGTTGCTAGTTAGCGGCACGAGCACGAGCATCTACTTATAATTAGGTCAATAAATAGATGGGATGACTTAACTACCTGGGTGGATGAGTTGGCATTTGAGCCAAAATCAAACTATCTACTTGTGAGAGTTGCCTTGGAAGTAAATCTACCAGAGTAAAACCATTTGGATATCCATTATAGATAATTCACTCTGATAGATACGGACCAATAAATGTGAAAATACGTAGTGGAGTTTTCTAATTTAGCAACTTCATTAATAATTACTCGATATGGTTATTGATCTCACGCAGAGCTAAGGTGTTGATTTGTATCAAACGTGGTATTAGTAAAGCGAAGAGTCGGTTCACCCAAACAGGGTTGTGCATGTTTCATGGAGTAGTTCTGGGAACTGTAGGCAAGTCATGAGTATTTATTTTAGCAGTTCAGGAAACTGAATGAAGGAAAAAGAGTCGTCAGATAGCTGATAATATCATAAACTCTGCAACAAAATAGTATTGTAGAGAGGAGAATTAGGAAATCCTAGATATGATAAAGAACATGATGGCAAGGGCTAATTTTACATATTTTTTGGGAGATGCTCTATTGGTAGCGGCTTATGTTCCTGATCATATGTTTTCAAAGTCAGTGCAGTCAACACTCTATGTATAGTGGACAAATGAGAGACTTGGCTTGTATCCATGAGTATGTGATAGGACTGTGGTTGACATGTCTTACGAAGTTAATTTTCTCGGAGAGGAAACAACGAATGATTTCCTTGGGGGGACATCGAGTGATTTCCTCAGGGAGGAGTTTTCGCAAAAGGCAAAAATAGGTCAGGATTCAGGATTCTACTAGATTGAGGAGACTCCTAGTCAGTCAACGATACAGATGGAATTAGTTCTTTCAGCGGCTGACGACAGTAGGAGCGATATTTCCGCTGATGGCTCGAACGCAATTACGGATCCTCAAGAGAATTGTAGATAGTGTCGTGGATTGACATCCTGACGATGTTTTGATATCGAAGGGTAGATGTCTATGGTAAAACCACATTGATTGCAGAACCCAAGTCACACGAGGAGTCTATTGCGATTGAGTGAATAATGACAATAGAAGAGGTGCAAGAGTCAACGTTAGAGAATCAAGCCCGGTATTTGGTCAAATTATCCTACCATAAGAAAGACTGTTGATAAAACTGGATTTTCCTAAGTCTTGCGAAAGGAGAAGGGTATTGTAAAGATATACAAGGCACACTTATTGGCGAAGGGATTCACCTAGCGTAGGTGGACAATGAATAGACACTTTTTACCCGAGGTGATGATTGAGTCTATTTCGCTTTCCTTTACTCAAAGTTGCATATAAAGATCTTGAGCTAGTCCTGGAGAGTTAGATCGTATTGTCGATAGAGATTTGGATAAGGAGATCTGGAAGATCTACCTACGGGTTTCAAATCCAAGAGGACTCGAGACTCAGAAAGTCCATTTATGGCTTGAAACACTTATCTAAGCAGTTATTGGTTCGATGTGATCAATCTATATTGATATGGACTGACGATGATTGAATGTGACAATTGTAAGTTCAGAGATCTTATTGTAAACGATATTGGGATGACCAAAAGTGACTTGGAGATAATAAGTGCCACTTAGATTGGTTGTTCTCACTATAGAGGACACATGAGATGTTGAGTTTATGCTTGGAAATTGGATCCATGAGGAGCCATTTTAGGAGCATCCTATGTTTATCTTCGAAGACTTACATGAGGTATGTCTTAAAATGGTTCAGCCCGAACAGTCACTCTCCAGTTTATTACTCCAGTCACTAATGGACATGTTTTTAGTCTTGATCTTTACTATAAGACTCTTGACACAGAGAGATATATTGTCTAGATTCCATTTTGTTTAGTCAATTGTCAGATGTATGCATGGTGTGTACTTGACCAGATATATAAAGCTTACCGATTGGACTTAGTATTAGGGTCTGCTTGTTGGGATGAAGTGGCAAGAATTTTCAGGTATTTATGTGGGACGGACCACAATACCTAGTTCTACGAGAAATCAGGTTTGCGGTCATGTGGACATACAAATGCCGACTGGGCTGGCAATATGGGTATGCATACATCCACATCTGCACGTGCTTTCTTGTATAATGCCAGGGCCATCAATCAGAGTGGAAAGAAGCAGCTTTTTTAGGTTTTTTACCATGGAGGTGGAATATGCGGCTACCTCAAAAGCGCCAAAGAAGCTGCAATGCTGAGGTGATTTCTCGGGAGTCTGCGCGTGATTCCGCATGCAAGGGAAGCAGTGTTTCTCTTTATCGTGACATCAGGTCAACGATAACATATTCAATCAATCCCATATATGTGGGAAGTTGAAACACTTAAAGATTTAAGGACACTTCATCAAGGAGTAAGTGGTATGAGAAGGTGGTCTATGCTATAAAGTTTTACTTCAGGTCAAACGATCGGGGATCCAATGACAAAGAAAATGGCCGAGTGACGCTATGTGCGTTTGTGTTTCGTCATAGGTGACGCATTGCATTTCAGATAACTTGATAGACCTTACTCTTATGTTTGGCATTTTTATTATGTATGGCGGCTATTTATAGACTCCTATTTAGAAATTGATTGTTTATTGCTTTCTTTCTTTATGATTTGGGGTATGAGATTTCGTGAGCATAACATATTTTTGGTTTATGTTGTTTTTTTTAGAGAGATACTTATGTCGGTCCTAACGGATCTGGCTGTAAGGCTACCCACTTGCAGGTTCTCAACGGTCCACACCACACCAACATATAAGTATGGATAAGAAAAAAAAGGAGAAGATTCTCAGGAAGATGATTGATTCATGAAATTAATGGTTCAGGAAACCAGCTCAGGGAGCTATGGACGACACTCATTCGAATGTGCGAGTGGGAGTATGTTAACCATTGGGACTGATCCGGCCTAATATCTGCCCATATGAGTGGGCACTTTATATATTCATATATAAGGAGTTACGGTTTCATATGAGATATATGACAGATGATACAACATAGAGTGTTTTACTAGAAAGAAAAACAATAAAGATTCATGGTCACATTTCCTCATCCTCTTCTAATTTGGATTGGCTTGCGAGATGATCAAAAGAGAGATTCTCGCTTTCTACCACAGTGTGGTTTCCCTTCGGCCGTTGTTTGGAGTCGTTAAAGATCAG
Source organism: Agapanthus africanus (assembly GCA_030015575.1). NCBI lineage: Eukaryota > Viridiplantae > Streptophyta > Magnoliopsida > Asparagales > Amaryllidaceae > Agapanthus > Agapanthus africanus. The sequence continues at coordinate 433,894,864 of JASDDO010000008.1, read as the reverse complement.
ATCTTCTATGTGATGTGGGCAGGGTGATCGATCTAATTAATCGGATCAGATATATCGTAATCCTTTAGGATTGATACATGTATTTCTGCTGCGTATATTTATATGTTATGTATCTACGTCATCTAAAGTATACATTTGGTAAAATCTATTGCCAAACCTTCCAAGTATCCATATAAACCAGAGTCCATCAATAGCCAATATAATTACCAAATAGAGGAGCAGAATAACAACACAAAACAACCACCTACAGTCTAAAAGCATTACATAAACAGGTTATGCATAGCTAGCCTTAAGGAATCCATGATTTTCATAAATCATATACATTACTAATACAATCTTCATCCTAGAGATCACTTGGCTCAATATATTGCTCAAACTACAAATATTCTTTAAGAAATCACAAGGAAATTAACCTTCATTAATTTGAGTCAAAAATAATTAAGCTTAATTACCCTGCCACATGATAACAATTTTCACCATGCTCAAATAGAATTAACCAAAGAGAGCAAATTTATGACTTTGCTCAACTATAAATTTACAAATAGATATATTTTGTCTCAAAGTTCTATTAAGAGAAATCGAGACTTGGCACACCATAAAAGCATTCATTTGAAGGGCCTTACATAATTCCAAGATATGAAAAGAGAAGGAAAAGAAAAGAAAGTTTAAATCAAGTTAGATGAGCCTTGCTGGGGTGATCGGCGGCCTTGAGGGTTTTATCGATCAGCAAGCGCGTCTGCCTGCTTCTTATCTCCACCTTGACGCTCGCGGTCTTGTCCATCTTCGCATACAAAGATTTGGACGACGATGGCGAGCTTTCCTCACTCTCATCCTTCTTGTTCTTTCTCTTCCTCTTCAAGGAGAATCCCTTCACCTTGGCCTTTATCGTCTCCATTATGCTCCCTAGTTGACGAACCCTCCCCATTTGACCCTCTATCCCTCTCTTTAGCAATGCTTGGAGTTGTTGTTTTCTCTTTAAGAGTTAAAGGATTGTCCAATGTCAAAGAAGAGGTCCACAAAGATTGCGGAGTTATGGGGACAGTTGAATTTATAAAGTCCCTAACAAGACTTTGATGATCATTTTGATGCATGCATGGTGTTTGAAGAAGTCAGCAACCCCTACCATACCAACTGCATGCATGCATGTTCTCTTTAAATACAGGAGTCAGGCAGCTACCACAAATTGTGGATGGAGTGTCTTCTCCTCCAAATTAATTGGCGTGCAAGCTAGCTGGTACATAATGTTGGTTAAATGAAGGAACATATATAGAAAGTCAGCTGCGTTGTCCTAAAACGGTAAGTATTGGCACGCCTTGTACATATTATACTATCGACAAAAACATTTTTGAAGCTACAACACCGCTCAGCGCGTCCAATATTTTCTTCCCTCCAGCACAAATCATAAGAGCAGGTTTTAATTTTAATTTTGAGCTCATAATCTTGTAGATTTCGTAAGAGACAGAGCCGAAACAAAAGAAATCACCGGAAACGGTGCGAAATTGAAAGATATATTGGGAATTTTTTTTCCTGATGCCGGTATGTTAGAAATTTGGTGTTCGCTGTTTATTAATCAACAAATTAACAGAAGGATTTTCGGATCTTTCTTTCTTTTAATTTTTGGGTACTCTCAATACAGGTTCAAGTCTATCTATTGACTTGAACGGATCGTGATAAAGGGCCCGTTCCTTCTTTTTCATAAGATGGGTTGCCACAGTTCAAATTCAACTCTTTTAACATTAATACAACTAGATTCTTATTTGTAAAACAGAAGCAACTGGTTAATGAGAGAATAGGTAAGTGGTTGTGATATGAAATTTCTTGATTTTATTATTTGTAAAATAGGGAAGCAAAAAAAGAGTGACTAATGTTAAAAGAGTTGAAATGAATTCTGTTTTCGACAAATAAGAGTGACATTAATATTATATCATTTCATACACACACAAACACAAATATAACAATTAATCCAAAAAAACTCACTCTCTAATTTGTTCAAGACATGCGCAATTAAGCAAGATAAACCGGCATATCTTGTTGATAAACATAGTGTCTACCCTCTTATAATCGGTTTTACCATATGGCCCGTCTTAAATTCTTCGAGGCCGGTTAAGTCTCGTCTCAATGTTCTCATCCAGATAGCGGGAACAAAATGTGGTTGCTTCATCAAGAAGATAATCTTGCATGATAGAACCCTCTGGTCGATTTCTATTGCGTATATACTTCTTAAAATTGTAGAGGTACCTAAAGAAAATATGTTGAATAAATAAATACGGGTATACAGGACAATAATAATTTTAAAAATTGCGCGAAACGAAAATTTCCACGTACCTCTCGACGGGATACATCCATCGATATTGTACCGGTCCGGCTAACTTAGCCACAGTTGCAAGATGAACCGTCAGGTGTATTATGATATCGAAGAATGACGGTGGAAAAATACACTCAAACTTGCAAAGTATCAAAGCAATAGAATTTTCTAGTTTATCCAGCGTCACAACCTCCAGTGTTTTAGCACACAACTCTCTGAAAAAACAACATAGGTCGTTGATTACTAGACCAACTGATTCGGGGAGAGAAGTCCTGAGAGCTAATGGAAGAAGGTGCTCCACGATAACATGGTGATCATGACTTTTCAGCCCATCGATCTTGCCTTTCACAATTTTTATCTTCTTGCTGAATGATCCTGAGAAACCTGTGGGAACTTTCAAATCATGCAACACCTGCAGGAATCTTTTCTTCTCCGGTTGTGACATATGATAAGCGGCATTGGGAAGCACAAACTTTCCTGGTTTACCCGCTACCGGTCTAGGGTGCAATTCATTTCTTATTCCCCACTCCTGTAGATCCATCCGAGCATTCAGATTGTCTTTCGATTTCCCGTCTTTATAAAGAAGCAAGTTGAGTATGTGCTCTGATACTCCCTTCTCTATATGCATGACGTCCAGCCAATGACGCATTAAATTTGTTGACCAGTACGGAATCTCGAAGAAAATGCTTAACTTGTTCCAAAATGGTGATTTGACCTGTTTTGTCGGATCCATCCCGAAGGTCACATTATTGTAACCATCCCACTGAGCAGTCACATCCTCTCCGGACAATGGGGCTGGAGGTCCAAGAAACTCCTGATGACCATCAAAGTGAACAGTGTCTAACCTGTAGGGGTGGTCTAGAGGCAGGAAACTTCGATGGCCGCAATAACAAACCTTCCTGCTAAAATTCAAGAATTTCGATGTTGTGTGTTGATGGCAATGAGGATATGCTTTGTGACCATGTACGGACCAACCTGATAGCATTTCATATGCAGGAAAGTCATTAATTGTCCGCATTAAAGCCGCACGCAGTATGAAGGTTGTATTTGTGTTTGCATCGTAAGTCTCTACACCATCAATGAACAAAGATTTTAACTCCTCGATCAGAGGTCGGAGATAGACGTCGATATTGTTTCCCGGTGAGTTTGGTCCGTCGATAAGAAGAGGCATCATAAAGTAGATTGGTCCATAGCCAACCAAGACGACAGATTATAAATAATCATTACAACGGGCCATGTGCTGTGACTTCCAGCCATATAGTTGAATGGGCAGAAGCCATCACTAGCCAGTCCGAGCCAGACATTGCGACGATCGCTACTGAATATTGCGTGCCTCCTATCGAAATCCTTCCATGCCGGTGAATCTCTTGGATGGCTCATTTTTCCATCTTCACTTGGAGGAGCACGGTGATGCCAAATCATTGTCTCGGCTGTTTTCTTGCACCTGAATAGCCTCTGTAGCCTATGTGTTATGGGAAAGTATCATGCTATCTTGACAGGTATATCAGGCTTCTTATCAGAATCTTTCGGTTTATACCTGGCCTCTCCGCATGTTGGACACTCTTTCAAATCTGAATTCTCTTTCCGATACAACACGCAATTTCTAGAACATGCTTGAATCTTCTCGCACTTCAGACCCAAATCAGACATCATCTTCTGGGCTCCGTACCAGCTGTCGGGCACGTTATTTCCCGGGGGCATAGAATCTTTCAAGAACGAAAGAAGCATTGTGATAAATTGGTTTTCTGGGCTCCATCCATTTAGGCACTTAATCTGGAAAAGTTGGACGAACCATAAGAGGGTGGAATACTTTGCATTCTCATAAATTGGTTTTCTAGCATCATTCATGAAATTTTCATATTTATCCGCACGCGGTCCATGACCGGAAGGAATGTCATATTCGGTACGAATAGATTCACCTAGGGCAGCCTCTACCATATCATCCATTTCTTCTGATGGAAATAAATTACCGTCTTCTTCTTCTGTCGCATTACCGTCTTCTCCTTCTTCTCCTGCCGCATTATCGTGTTCTCCTTCTTCTTCTGCCGCATTACTGCGTTCTTCTCCTTCCCCCTGATATTTCCAAGTTGTATAAAGTCTAGTAAAACCATATTTTACGATATGAAGCCTGCCAATTCTACCTTCTGCCAGTACTTATTCCCATATCTATCGCACGGGCAGAGAATCTTCTCTATCACGATCTTATTATGTGCGCGTGCAAATTCAATAAAAGCAGCAACTCCTGCGACAAACTTAGGTTGCATACGTTGTGCCAATCCACATCCATCCAGTCCTTAACTCTGACGTACTCATAGGCCATGTTAGACTGTATAACATATAAATTGTAGGTTATGGTGACTATATTGAGAAATCTAAGAACGGGATGGTTACTGACAAAGGAGAAAATCCGTGTATATGCTTTGTGTGTGCGTTGTCGTTGAAAAGAATAAATTATCGAACGTATGTTAACCGATAGACGGGGACTAAGTGGCACTTTGAGTTTCATATATGAGTATCGATGAGAATATGAAAGTTTCATATTATCATCGAGTATCATATATTGGTTTTAACTTGAACATCTTGAATCACTCTCTAATGATGCATTTGTGTATTCTTGTTGTATGTGTGTGTTTCGGCTGTCGGGGGTAAGGCTTCTATCCCATTAAGAATGTATAGAGCGAACACCCATTCGCTTGTGTTTTCAACCGTTTCGAGTAAATTTCGGCAGTACCTCCCCGCTGTTCTCTGAGTACACTGTAATAGAATAGATAATCATTTCAAAGCTGTGAAACAATGTTGAAATGAACATCTAATCTATCTTTGTACACAGAGAACCAGCGGAAAGGTACCGACGAAATATCTCGAAACGGATGAAAACACAAGTGAATGAAGGTGTTTGCTTTATACATTCCTAACTTGTCCACATGGGACAAATCTATCGGTTATCATACGATTGAATCTTCTCGTCACATAGACTATACGACGGTTGTTAGTATCGAGCTATACCGTCCGATTTTTAACAACCTTCGTATTGTTCTATGTCACGACGAACATCGAACGTATGTTAACCGATAGACGGGGACTAAGTGGCGCTTTTAGTTTCATATATGAGTATCGATGAGAATATGAAAGTTTCATATTATCATCGAGTATCATATATTGGTTTTAACTTGAACATCTTGAATCACTCTCTAATGATGCGTTTGTTGTGTATTCTTGTTGTATGTGTGTGTTTCGGCTGTCGGATGTAAGGCTTCTATCCCATTAAGAATGTATAGAGCGAACACCCATTCGCTTATGCTTTCAACCGTTTTGAGTAAATATCGGCAGCACCTCCCCGCTGTTCTCCGAGTACACTGTAATAGAATAGATAATCATTTCAAAGCTGTGAAACAACGTTGAAATGAACATCTAATCTATCTTTGTACACGAAGAACCAGCGGAAAGGTACCGACGAAATATCTCGAAATGGATGAAAACACAAGTGAATGAAGGTGTTTGCTTTATACATTCCTAACTTGTCCACACGGGACAAATCTATCGGTTATCATACGATTGAATCTTCTCGTCACATAAACTATACGACGGTTGTTAGTATCGTGCTATACCGTCCGATATTTAACAACCTTCGTATAGTTCTATGTCACGACGAACATCGAGCGTATGTTAACCGATAGACGGGGACTAAGTGGCGCTTTTAGTTTCATATATGAGTATCGATGAGAAAATGAAAGTTTCATATTATCATCGAGTATCATATATTGGTTTTAACTTAAACATCTTGAATCACTCTCTAATGATGTGTTTGTTGTGTATTCTTGTTGTATGTGTGTGTTTCGGCTGTCGGGGGTAAGGCTTCTATCGGTTATCATACGATTGAATCTTCTCGTCATATAGACTATACGAAGTATTTAAATAAAATATAAAAGTAACTGAGATAACATGATTTTAAACTTATGAAATAATACTTGCTTAGTTACTTACAAGTTGCAACTTGAGAATAAGATATATGAAGAATTGAGCATTAAAGAACTTAGATGCATTCGACTTGAGATTGAGATACATATCTTCAACATAGAAAAGAAATCAATAAACAAGATGAATATAATATAAATTCAAGTTGAAAGAATATATATTCTCCTTTCAAGTACAATTAAGTCTCGATGATGCTGAAGATGTTACCAGAAAAACAAAAATTAGGAGGCAGAATCAAGTCTCGATGCTAAAAAGAACAAGTTTAAGGGTCAACAGAGCCCCAATTTTTTTTTTTTGGAGGATTGTTAATTGATGAATACTTGTTTTTGGAATGTAAGAGGAATCGCTATGATATAGAAAAACAGAGAAGTTCAAATTTTCTGTATTATGGAGCCTATGGTGGACTTCTCAAAAGCAAAATATATTGCTCAATCTACAGGCTTCGTACAAATATGGGGGAATTTGTCTAATAAGATTTGGATTTTTGTTGAATCTACTGTTCAGGCTGATATTATGAAATCTTCAAATCAATGCCTTGCAATGAAAATTGTTCACAATAATACGTTTTGATGGAAAATTTTATATAACTGCTTGGGACATTATTCTTTTGATTGTCATGACCCTAACCCTAACCTTAACCCCAGCCCCAGCCCCAGCCGAACCCCAACCCTAACCCTAACCCCAACCCCAACCGCAACCGCAACCCCAGTCGAACCCCAACCCCAACCGCAACCCCAGCCCCAGCCCCAACCGCAACCCCAACCCTAACCCTAACGCTAACCCCAACCGATGCCTAACCCTAACCCTCATCGGTATCCAAACCCTGAACCCTAGCCCTAAAATAATCAAAAATTTGTTTAATTGAAGATTTAATTACTAACCGGTGCGGTGGAGGAGACAATCGATGCAATCGGTGACGAGGAAGAACGGCGACGAGATCGGGAACGAGATCGGCGACGAAAGAGAGAGAACGGCGACGCGGCGACGAGATTTGGGGATTTTGGGAGTTTCGCGTGCTCGAGAGAGGAGATAATCAGCGTAGGGAAATTATGTGCCTTTTTTATTAAATCCCTGATTGAAAGAATTAAAGTTAACCGCAATCAAGACGGTGTCGCTATGCAGCTAGCCGGTTGAGCACGGGTCGATCCACAGGGAGATGGTTGTATGTCCTTTCTTGTCTTAGACGAGTCAATAAAGAATGAGTATGTTTGTTCGATCTAACCTATGTGTATTATTTGCAAGAATAAAGTTGTTAAGAAAAGATACGAAATTGTAAGCTAAAGAAATTCGTACTCAAAACCTTTGAGCCGAGTCTTGACCAATTGAAGCTAGAGCAATCGGCAACAACGTGGATTAGGGGATTTAACCGCGGTATTCGTGGAATCCGGCTTATTTACCCTTGTCCTTCCGTTCTTGTCTCTTGCTTTCGCCTCCGGCCAAACCGAACGCAACCGGTCGCGGTTAAGAATCACCGTTACCTTGTGAGGGTAGGGTGCCTAACGGAGCGCTTGCGTAACGTTTGGGCGGAGTTCAAATGGAAAATAACGGGAAAAGGAAATGAGGAAAGAAGTGTTAACTTACAATACCGTATTGATTCTTAACAACGACGATAATTACAACATTCACAAAATGAACAACAAAGAGCAAAAGAAAAGAACAAAGAAAAGAAAAGATCACAAGTAATTAAGTGCATGGAATTTAAGTGCAAGTAATTAAAGACAAGAATGAAAAATGCAAGTAATAAAGAAGCAATAAGAAGAACAAGAAACTAGAACTCAAGACAAGCATGTGATCAATAGCCAACCCTTAAACTTGCAAGCTCAATCAAGAGGTTGCAAGATCAAGGGAAGGGTAGAGAACGCATGTGAAATGAAGCGCTAATTCCATAAGAAAATACGACCATTGAGATCAATAACAAACCCTTAACCATTCAAGCTCAATGAAGAGGTTGAATGATCAAGAGAAAGCAAGAATCTCAAGGGGGAGCTAAACCAACAAGAAAGATACAAAAATCCTCATCTTCATTAACATCCACTCAATGCTCTCACTACATTTTCATGGAGGAAGAATGAAGAAGAAGAAGAAAGAAGAAGAAAAACTAGCAAAAAGAGGCTAAAGAAGTGCTCTCTTGGTTTGGCTCGGATCTGGAGTATTTATAGGAGGGGAATGGGAAACTTAGGGCAACCATCAGACCAAAGACAGAATTACAAAACAGCCCCCAAAAGATTAGGCAGAGAGGGCCCTACCTAGCTGCGCATGCGCGGCCAATACCCCCTATTGGCCGCGGATCCGCGGCTGTACAGTGGAATTGGAGTGTGGGGTTTTTTGTCTGGTCTGGTGTTTGCATCTTATTCTGGTAAATATGTACAGAATTTCAAGATTCTTCCTTGATTTCTTCAGGTTTATCCTCAGAATTCCTAGTCCAAGATTGCACTCTTTTTCACTTTTGACTTTATCTCTCTCGAGCTCCGCGCACCCATTGATTCTTGTGCAGCCCCCCTCGTGCTCTGTGCTTGTCCCAGACACGAATGACCACTGTCACATGTCTTGTATCGGGAACCGGTACTCGGCACTGGACGGATATGGATGACCGGAACCCGGCTTTTATCTGCTGTCAACAGATGTTCTGCTTTTGGCGTAACTGTGGAGATTTTATCTTGATTTGCAATATTTGGACTGGAAACTTGTAATCTGTAAATATGTAGCAAACACGGATTAAAAGTACCTACCTATAAACAAACGAGCATAAGAATGGGCGGTACAAAATGCAATATTCTGGTATGAACAATCCCCATTTAGATTCCCCTACGGATTAGTCCGTAGGTCCTTGGTTTGCGGCTCCGTAGGGGCAAACAACAAATTACGATTTAATATTTTTAAATTAAACGTCTGGGACCGTAGGGGCAACCGTTTGGCCCTACGGACTAATCCGTTGGCCCAAAATAAATCTTCCCTTACGGATATTATCCGTAAGGGCAACCCCCTATTTTAGTAGTGGAAGGAAAAAAAGAGTGACTAAAGGCTTTTTAATTTTTGTTTTTCCTTGAAAATTGAAATTGGAAGCATCACACTTCCGCTTGTGTTTATACCATAACGCTAACAAATGGATTGTTGCATCTTTTTGGGCTTTAATAGGGCCTACAAATAATAACGGGGGCCTAGAATTTGCAATTTTGCACTAGTTGGATTTAAAATTTAAAGTAAATTATCGAAAAGCCTCCGGCCTGCTGGGGAATTGTCTAAAAACCACTGGGGTTTCCAAAATGGTTGGGAAGGGCCTTTTGTGGGGAAAAAAACTCTAAGTCATTTTCTTCCTCCTCATCTCTCTCTCTCTCCCTCCAAAACCTCAGATCCATTACTTCGTCGCTCCTCTGCCTCCTCTTTTGCCATTGCTTCATCGCTCCTCCTCTCTCCTCCACCTCATCCGTTCTGCTGATCCTCATCTCTCTTTCTCTCATCCATCATTGCTCTGCCTCTCCTCTTTCTTTCGCTTATCGATCATTGCTACACCCTCCACTTCTTCCTCCACCGCTTCAAGATGGAATCGGCAGAGAAGGAGGTGGCGGTGTTTAGATATTACAAGCAATTGCTTGGATACATTAAACTACTTAGGTTTTACACGTAGTATTTAGATATCACATGCACATGCTTAGATATTACAGGCAACCGGTTAGATATTATATGCACTTGTTTAGATGTTATATGAAAGTAGAAAGATATTTTAGAGCCCTTTGGTGGGAAAGAAGTTTTAGAGCCCTTTGGTGGGAAAGAAGTATATATGGCAGGGAATTAGATATTTTGGAGGATGTATATTTGGAGGGAAAATGAAAAAAGAATCGATATTACAGACGAGTCTCTAAATATTACATGCAAGTTTTCATATATTACACGCAAACCATTTGTATGGTGAATGCCATGTATAGACTGTCAAAGCATATGGGCAAAAGTATTGTTGGGATATATAAAATTATAAATGATCAAAAGTATAGTAGGGGTTTTAATTGGGCCAAGAGGTTTTTTAATAGGCTTATTTACTGAAAACTCTCAACAGGTTGATACCAGAATCATAAAACTTCCATTATCTTTGAAATAATTAATAAACTACCAAACTTAACAGTGACACGTCAACACCGTCTGTGCCACGTCAGTAAATTTTTTTTAAACTCCAAAATACCCCTATTTAACATTAACCCTAATTTCAAAAAATTATTAAAAAATAAATATTCTTCTTTTTCAACCTAGGGCAGGGGAAATGAATCACCGGCATTCTCATCACCGATGGTGCCCTTACCGCTACAACTGCGGCCAATGCGGAATCGAAAAACAAAATTTTTACGGAAAGTACTAGAAACTAATCCCTAACGATCGTTCAAAACACTAAACTAGAAAACTAAGCATGTATATTTTAGGGATTACAACCTTTGACGCGTGTTCACCCAATCATGGAAGACCCCTCCAAGCTCCTCGTAGGCCGTCGGGAACAAGCTTGAGAGATGACCGCCATTACCGAAGATGATCCACCCGAGTGAATCTATCCAAGCTCCAGCTTCACCTAGCGAACCGACGCTCCAAGTTTGCTTGAAATGGAGTGTGGGGATATAGGATTTTTTCACTATCATTTTCACTCTAAAACAAAGCGTAAGAGAGTAATGAAGAAGAAGGAGGAGGAGGAAGATGATGAGAGTGTGTATGTGTTAATGAATATGAGAGTGGAACGGCTTCATATTTTTTCAACCATAAAAGAAAAATATCTCACAACCATTTTATAATAAACAATTGAAACTCATCCCACTCCACATGCCCTCAACTATACTCAAAGCCATCTCACCCTCTACCTCATTTTCTTGAATATTCATAAATGAATATTAACAAATGAGGTGTCCTCATTCTAGAATATATTCTGTATAAATACGGAATATATCCACCGGTATACGTATCGTTACATATACGCGTATCCGTGTAAAAATACGAATAGCCAAGAAAGAGAAAATGAATAGTGAATATAATACTAGAATATATATATATATATATATATATATATAAATCAAAATATGATTTAATTATCCGGCTTAATCCTAAGCCGATTAGTATTATCAATCGTCCGATTAAAATCCATGTAGTAAGTACACGTATTTAATCGGACTCCCTGCACATATCAATATACGGCCTATACATCATGTCGCCTGAATCGGGAAAATCCTACATGTAGGACTCTAAAGACATGAAAATACGCTGGCCGTGACTTACCGGATAAATCCAAAACCACAATCACGTCAGCGGCACTAGCTGTACGTAACAACTATCCAGGTATCTGCCGAAAGGGAGGTTGACAATCAAGTTCGTCCGTACCTTACTGAGCCAGAATGTGACTGTTAGGAACTTAGGCACACTAGCAAGCTAATTTTAGAAGATGGCATTATGGATTTCAAAAATTCTAGTTTGCTAAAGTTCCAAAACCATGAATCGAACAAAAGAGCCAGAACTTGTAAACAAAAACCTAGTGAGCTATGCTAATCTACTATATTAGCAATACTCACATTCTCAAGCTATCTTCAAGAGCTCCAATATGGTTGGACTCGAGCAAGCTCTCAAAAGCTCTGTATCGCGCTTGCAAGCCGATCTCCCTTCGCCGAAGATTATCCATCCGAGAGAACCTAATTCAAGCTCTAGCTCCACATAAAATAACCTAGTGAAGCAACTAAGCTTCACAACTTGCTAAGAAGTGAAGCTTAGGTATGTAGTTTGAGTGTTCTATTATTTTTCCTTCTCTTTTCCACTTTGTTTCTCATCTCATGGGAGGGTAAGAGGAAGAAGATGAAGGAGAAGCCATTGGAGGAGAGAGAAAGATAATGGTAGAATGAATAACTCTCACAATTTAAGCATGCTCTCATTTCTTTTGTTAAAACCATTTTACAATGCAACCATGCTTGAATAGTATAAGCAAATGAATTAACCCATACCCTCCTCCACCTTATTTCAAAATTTCTTAAAATAAAAAGAAATCCTAGAAATGAGGTGTCCTCCTTCTATAAGTATTCTTGTATGAATACTAGAATACGTCCCAGCAAATACATGCCCGTATTCGTATCAAAATACTAATACCCAAGAGATAGAAAAATATAATGAATATAATACTAGAATATACATACCGAAATATATATATGAAATTATTAAATCAAAACTTGATTTAATAATCCGGTTAATCCTAAGCCGGCTAGTATTATTATCTGCCCGATTAAAGTCCGTGTGGCTAGCACACATACCTAATCGGAACTCTGCACGTATCAATATACGGCCACTACATCATTTTTCCTGAACCGGAAAAACTCTCTGTGTGGGACTTTAAAGACTCGTCAATACGCTGGCAGTGGCTTTAACCACAAGCACGTCAGCGGCACTAGCTGTACGTAACAGCTACCCAGGTATTGAGCGAAAGGAAGGCCGACGAGAAAACTCATCTGTACCCCTACTGAGTCTGTCTGTGAAAATCTCCGTATAGTCCTGTCTCTTCATCTAAGATAATCGCATACCAGGTCTAAGGGGTGGATAACATCAGACACATACTAACCCGATAAGTCATGCCGGTCTGAAACTCATTACCCACTGAGAAACTACTGATATCACATCAATAAATCTCATCCACCTTGGCCAAGAATTTCTGGTGATGGCTGATCCAACACAGCGCGACATCGACTCCGAATACCGGGAGAGATGAATCCTTGACGATTGTTCACTGCCGCCATGTGGCTTGGGACTGTACCCAACTAAAACCTGTTTGCACGACTCCTTTGAGCCGTGGTAGGATAGTAATCAAAGTACAGTAGGAGCTCATACGAGACAAATGAAAATCTCAGGTCAAAGGATTAACCTGTACTCATGCTACAAGAGAACTTCCATCTGACGATAGGTATAATACCATCTAGAAGTTCTCGGCAAGTCCGTCCGGTATACTCACCTTCAGTGAGCACCTGTATACTATCTTAGGTGACTCAACACCGATGACTTATGAGACCGGCCACCGCCCTTCATCGGGGTCTCGAAAAGTATACACTAGTTTATTCCGGAATATCAATACCCAGTCTCGATACTCCCTCGACTAGGGACATTTAAGGATGTGCTTATGGACCATCCATCTCCCACGAATATGATCGCCGTCATAATGCTGGTAGTCAAGAAATAATCCTACGGGCTTTATCAAAACGTATACACATAATGATAAAGACAAAGCAGATAGCATACTATCATCGAGTAAGATTATTCTACCTGTACAGGTCCTTGTTCAATTATCATAATCGCATACCTGCAATTACAATAATTGCCTTGAGGGCACTATATCCAACAATCCCCCACTTGCACTTAAGGCTAATTAATGCGGCATCGTATACTCACAGCTCGTGTGCAACCGAATACCCAACTTCTCTACTAGTCAGTTTCTCAAACCTCGTTTTGAGAAATTTACTGTTCCCTCATAAAAAAGAAAAAGGGAGAAAATTCCCCACAACTCAAGCCTCACGTGTTTAATACGTGAGCACCTATATGCAAAACATATAGGCACTACAATCAAACAACTAATAGTGTAACAACTCCAAATTCTGTGTACATAAAATTCATTTAAAGTTGATGTATAATTGGGGTATTTACAATTCCTGTGAAAGTTATAACTATTTGTTTTGATTTAGAACAGCAAGAAGGAGCTTATAGCTCACTGGTAAGACCTTGCACTGCTGAACCAAAGCACCAGAGTTCAAATCCCATCAGCCACATACTCTTTTTATTTTAAATTCTTTTAATATTTTTAGAAGCCCAAGAGCCTACACATACACAACACGTAAAACCAATAGTCACAGATATATTAAACATGTGCACTGTAGAATACCAAACGACCACGACCCAATACCCCAACACCAACTCCAACCGTCGGAATTGGGCCGGCGACATTAGCAATAAAATCGGCGCCGCCGGTCATATCCGTCCCAAATGCCTTCATCTTCTGCCCCCTGCAACGTTTGGCCTACCCCACTACTCTTTTATTGCTTGTTTACTCTGAATTAATTCAGAGAGCAATAAAATGCCCATTTAACCTCATTTTAAAGCATATTTCAATGAATTCTTTAAACACCCTAAACCCTAATTTTTTCCTATAAATACCACCCTCATTTCACACATGCTCACTCACAATTCCCTGCCAAAACTCTCAAGAAATTTCCAAGTTCCCATAGTATACAAGTGGAGTTAACAAAGGGCAAAACTCCGACGAAGTTCCAGCGACAATACAAGAAGTTTCCGACAATGAAACGAAGCACGGACGAATCCTAGACCTCCTCTTACCTCTTCCCTCTCATCAAAGCCAGTAAGCCCCCCTTCTCTCTCTCTCTTTTGCTATTCCCAAACTCTTCATTCTTAAAACGTGTCGGAAGCGAAGTTATCCGGCTTCCGATTCTCTTTTCTTTTAAAAATACAACTTTTTCTTAATAACAAACTTACAACTTTTGATATATTGTTTAGTAATCATTAACAAAGACAATAGAACAAGTTTGACATAAAAATGATAACCATAGCAAGTTGTATTTCAATTTTACATTAAAATACCTTTATTTTTCATATCGACATGTTATACCTTTTACCCGTGTTATCTTTAGAAAACTCATGAGATAATGACCTACATCATCACAACACACATACCTAACATAGCACGATTATATTCGGGAACATAGATTCGGGAAAATACAACTTTACAGTAAAATACATTTAACTTATAAAACCTTTTTCTTTAAAAAAATGTATTAAATATTTTCATGCAAATACGCCTCTATAACCTATTTTGGGGAACCCCGTTCGGGATGGTGCGGATTATCGCACATTCTCAGGCTTAGTAGAGCAAGTTGTAGACCTCCGCAAAGAGCATTTGGTCTCGATGGAATTTTATACATTTTTTCTTTAGAAAATGAGATTTTTTACAAGAAAATAAATAAAATTATTTTCATTAAATATATATATATATATATATATATAATTATTACCAAAATACTTATTTTAAATATATATAATATTCCATGTTTCCAAAATTCAAGAAAAGAATTCCAATATTACATGAAACTACCATGAAAATTCAAAACAATATCCATATTACAAATAAATAACATATAGTATAAAATTAGGTTTTATTCACTAGAAATGTCACATATATAAAATATACATCAATGAAAACTCTAAACACGATAATTTACTGCTTGACGTTATTTTGAAAATTATACCAAAATTATTTTTACATAAAACCCCTCAAGTTATACTAAATTACAATAAGGACCTTAGTAAACATAGGTTTAAGCGAGACCAGTCTCTTGAGCCTCAGGGAGCCGGAGATATGGGTGCTTGTCTATTTAAAGTAGACAACTTAACAAACGATGTTATCAACACGGTAATTGTCATTGAAAAAGACACAAATCATGTCGTCCATGTGCAGCAGTTATCGATAGCACCAAAACCTAATTCAGGACTTCAATTTCTTTTCTAATTGTCTGACTTAGATTGAGTCTCAATATAATCAATTTGACTTGAATATGATTCAAGTATCAAACTACAATACAACATGGATCTATGAATCCGTCTATTCGATCTAATCAATCTATATTGACCGAACCGAACCATTGATATATTCTATTTACATACTCATCCATTATATCCGTTCCATTATATCATGGTTTCGGCAAGTTATCCATCTATACAATTTACAATACAAGACAATACAATACAATCAATACAAATCAAGATATCGCGGAGTTTTATAAGGGGTAGATTGGTATGGAAGGTGTTAGAAGTGGCACGAGACTGCAACCATAAGAATCTGTTCCCCTCCGAATGACGGCCAAGACAGGGACGTATCGCCAGAGATTTGGGGCAGATGCTAATTGGTGCTATCCATCCACCTCTCCGAAGATGCCAAGTTGATTTATGGCACCGTGTATCGAAGGTTTAAACGGATGCGTCCGATGTAGCAGACTTCGTCAGATTCCCCCTCGCTTGAGGGGTTTTTGATTGTGGGGACGCTCTTCCCTGCAGGCGCAAGCCCGTAGGGTGTGGACTAGTCCAAATCCGTATCTTTCTTAAATTTGGGTTTGGGGGTTTGGGTTTAAGGATACGTTAGCCTCATTTGAGACTAAGATCAACTTAAACGTTAGTTAAGGATACGTTAGTATAATTTTTAGACTAAGATCAACTTAACGGGATCGTTTAGATCCAACAAAAGAGCAATTAAGGGAGCCATGTTGTTTAGTTTAGTGACATTGCGGTCAATAGGTAGTTTAAGGACATTGCGGTCCAATGTTAGTTTTAAGACGTTGCGGTCAAGATTAAGGACCTCATGGTCCGTGGATTTAAGGACTCCACAGTCCGATATTAGTTTTAAGACATCAAGGTCAAGGTTAAGGACGTCATAGTCCGTTGTTAGTTTTAAGACATCCCGGTCAAAATTAAGGACCTCATAGTCCATGAGTTTAAGGACCCCACAGTCTGTATCAATGTGTGGTCATCGGGACCCGTCACCTCTTTGAAGACGTTGAGGAATTACAACGCCAAGCATCAAAGGAGTGAAGAGATGTACCCTTAAACCAAGGTAGATTAAACGATCTTTGCTCCAATTTGGAGTCAAAGACCAATTAATTATGTTATGAGCCCATTAGCCCAGTTAAGTTTGTATTGAGGACTTATGGCCAGCTTGGGCTAAGTCCAATCATGTTTAGAATATGGGCCCTCTGTTGGCTCATTGAAGGAGAGGCTTTGCCTCTAGAAGCTTAGCCAATTGGGCTGAAGCTAGTGTTAAACACTAAAAACCAACAGTGTTGAACACTGGGATTAAGATTAGCAAGTTAGTGTTTAACACTAAAAATAATCAATGTTAGACACTGGCAAAGGGGCTTTTAAATTAGTGTTAAGCACTAAAGCAAATCGGTGGTAAACACTGGAAATAGAGATTCCAAATTAGTGTTTAACACTAAGACAAATCAGTGTCAAACACTGGATACGGAGATTTTAATTTAGTGTTAAACACTAAGAAATTCAGTGTTAAACACTGCGAATAGGGTTTTCAATTAGTGTTAAACACTAGGGCAAATCAGTGTTAAACACTGGATACAGAGGTTTTAATTTAGTGTTAAACACTAAGGCAGGAGGGGTCACGTGGTAATACGTGAGAGCGCCCTGCTTCTCTTTATTTTGTTCTGTCAAAAGTATTGAATCACGTGCTGTCACGTGATGGGGATTTGGGCGTTCATTTGTTAGAGCTTCAGCCAAAGGGTCACGTGGTAGCTTGTGAGAGCGCCCTAAAGCTCTTTTCTGTTTCTTTTACCTCTTTCCCTGTGTGGTTCAGAAGTCACGTGGGGCACGTGAGGCGTTGCCTCAAAACTCTTTTCTCTGCAGGGGTCACGTGGTAGCACGTGACCCTGATCCTTTGCTTTTTTAAGGATCTGTTCATCTCTTAAGGATTAAATTCTTCATAACAATAAACTTTAGAGGAATTAAATTCTTGTTTTCTTCTGAAGAATTATATTCTTAGATAGGGTTAGACCCTAATCTTTTCTGTAGGAACTAGATTCCTCATATATATAAAGAATTAAATTCTGTCATAGGGTTAAACCCTAATTTCTTCTTAATTAAGTTCTTAATTAGGGTTAAACCCTGGTTCTGTCCATTTTGAAGGAATTAAATTCCTAGAACGTAGTGTTGAATCCTAATTTTATCTCAAAGGAATTAAATTCCTATAATTCTGTGAGAATTAAATTCTCAAAATTCAATTCCTCCTCTATGCTTTGGATCTGCATGGCAGGATCTCAACCCAATGAGAATTAAATTCTTAATTCGTGGGGAGATGTGCACTTTGCAGATCCTCTACTAGAGAAAGAACTAAGTTCTCTTTTTTTATATAAGAGTTAAACTCTTTTGAGAATTAAATTCTCTTTTTAAGCCTCTCTTTTCTTACCTAGGGTTTTTCTTTTGCAGAGGATCAGATTCTTCCAAAATCCCAAGGCTCTATATCTCTCTCTCTGTATGTCTCTCCCTTCCTCTTTTTTTTTGTGTTCTTTGGGCTCCTATTTATAGGAGAAAGAAAAGAATCAATCTGTTTGGTAAATCTCTCGTTGAAAGACATCATTTGTTCATTGGGAGATTTGATTCATCCTCATCATTAATCTGGGCCTTTGGATTATTAGGTGAATTTTATTCACTATTGGATTTTAAATCCAAAGATATCTCTTTGTTATTTCGGTTAGATTTAAGGGGAAATCTTTCCAAGTCCAATATTTTTCCATAAATTGGTGATAATCACCTTTAGATTTTTAATCTAACGGGTCCAGATCATTCTTTTCCATTTTGGAAAGATTTAAAAGATCTTCCCTCGGAATCCAATTCTGTCAAAGAAATCAGGCTTTTAAAGCCGGTCACGTGTGGCCACGTGACCGTTGGTCATGTGTGTGCACGTGACCCCAGGTCACGTGTAAGCACGTGACCCCTGGGATGGGCTTCTCTTCCTTCTGCGCTCTGTTCTTTTGCCGCTGCTTAGCCATCACGTGCCAACACGTGACCATTGGTCACGTGTGAGCACCTGATGCTTCTCTTGAAGCTTTTTCCTAATTTAGCAAATGTGGTTTGTGTCGCTGCTTTTAAACGTCACGTGCCAACACGTGACCGCTGGTCACGTGCTAGCACGTGATACTTCCTCTGTAGCTTTTTCCTGATTTTATATCAGGGAACAGACACCTAACCTAAATCTCCATTGTCGTTGTACCGTGACTGAACGGTTCCTTGTACTCCGTATACCGTAGTCTATGGTATAGTGAGACTCCTCCCGTATACACTGGCCTCTTATGTACCAAGCAATAAATAACAGCGTTAACACTAAATGACGACAATAAACAGCTATCCTCTATTCTGTCTATTCCATTCTTATCTATCTACGGAACTTACCGAGCGATTTGTTCGCTGACGACATTCTTTTTCTTCTTCTTTGGAATGTCGTTAGGTGATTCGGACTGTAACGACCCCAATATTAATATACCTCCGTATTTTCTTTCTTTAGTAAAATATTGTATTTATTTATTCTTAGTTTTTTCTGTATATTATGTTTTTTATAAATATATTATTTTATAATTTCATCTATTTTTCCCAAACACATTTCTTTAAAACTAAATTTTAACTTTTTTTCAATTTAAATATAAGACCTAACCCAGCCCATAACTCAAATCCAATTTCATATTCATTTTCCTTAATAAAACTATGAGTCCAAAAGCCCACTTTCTTTTTAAGCAACATCATATATTTAATTTTTATTAAATATGTGTATAAACAACCTTGTAGCTCATTGGTTAAGTCTTTGCATTGTTATTTCATAAATTACATGTTCAAATCCCCATTCTTGCAATTATTTTTTTTATCAATTTTTTATTCTTCTCATAACTTACAAATGAGACCTTTCATTTCCAAAATGAATGGCGACCTTTCATTTCTCATTTAATTCCCTTGTTGAATGCATATATTATTATAGACAATTCACCATTACACCATCTTTATTTGTCCTCCTCTTTCTTTTTCTTCCTCACATTTTTCTATCTCTCCCTTCTCCCTCTTCACCTAGAGTCCTAGAAGAAGAACACAAAAAAGTTTCAAGAAATTCTCGCTAGAAACGCGAGGCTATCGGCGGATGGACAAGCCTGGTGACAATACCGGCTTGTGTATGTAAGTCTCTTCTCACTTTCCCTCCCTCCATCTCCTTCTCTCTATCTTTCTCTTATCATATTGCCATAAAAAACTTCCCTTATCATATCATAGTCCCTAAATAATTAATTAAATGGATACATATATAAATAATGAACACACACAAACATACACATATATATAGTTTGTAAAGTCTTTTTCATTACTCTCAATCCACATGTTAAGATTTCATAGTGATCAATTAGGATTGCATCGTTTGTCGTTGTATTTTAAATTAATTTATTTAAAGTTTGTAAAAAAAATGAAGTTACAAATAAATACCATGGTTTTCTCATTTCTCACATATGACATATTAATACCTTTACTTTTAAAATAATTTTTAGAAATTAATTTTTACTTCTGGAAACTTCAGGAAATATATATAGGATAGAATATATTTTTCTATACACGCTGTAAAAAATTTAAATCGAACCGCATAACGTTTTAGGAATCATATCGTTTTTATTCACTGTTCGTGAAACAGAAAACTGCATTTATCGGTCAATTTCTAATACACATAACTTGGTCTATCGTATCCAAATTGAGCAAAATCAGGTGTTTTTGATATCTATATCGAATAATCTAGATTTTCTTAGTTTTAAGGTTTTACTGAAAACCGACGTGAAATATAGAAAACTGTATTACAATATTAAGTGACGAATCAGGACAGAATCTGTCGTAATTCGCACACTGTTTTTAAATTGGACATAATTCGAACACCCGATGTCCGTTTGTGACAAACTTTAGATGTGTAGATGCATAATTGTTAGAAATATAATTTTCTATATACCATATTACTTATAAATGCTTGAAACAGCCCGATATAGGGTTTGCATTACAATATATAGTTGCTGTCTAGAAATCTGAATTTCTGTTTTAAACGTTGATATTAAAACGATTATAACTAGAGCTTCAGAAATTCAAATCGAGCGAATCTTGGTGTTTTAGATAAGTACATCGAAATACCTACAATTTTCTAACAATCTTCTTAACCTGAAACCTGATGAAAATTAACTCAAACCGCGTTTTTAAAATATGCGACGGTGCTAGACAGATTCTGATCTGTTCTGCGCGACAAAACGAAAATAGGTATATCTCCCAAACCGGTAGTCTTATTTAGGCACGACTGAAGCTCACGCGTGCACAACACTTAGATCTATATTTTTGTTTATATTCCGAAATTGATTAACTTGATTGATTAGTCGTACACAACACTTCTTAACGGCATTGTTTATGGTCGTTACTTGAATAATATACTTGACTCATTTCATAGTATTCGAACATGTATACATATTTATCTTGATTTTTAAATTGTTGTATGTACATCAAGACGATATTTAAATACTTAAGATGTATTTTGAAAATACATCAAAATTATTTTTACATAAAACCCTCTCAAGTTATACTAAATTACAATAAGGACCCTAGTAAACATAGGTTAAAGCGGGACCAGTTCTCTTGAGCCTCAGGGAGCAGGAGAATTGTAAGTGCACGGCGGCGCCCGGGCCGTCAATCCGACGGCCGAAGCGGTGATAAACTTAAATTTTACTTGAACTGGCAAACCGCCGCGCACTAAAATCCGGATCGAACCGTTAATTAGTCCTAGCAATCTACAAGAAACGGAATAGAGATATACCGACGATCCAAGTCCTCCGGTCTTCTCGTCATCGTCCCGATCTCCTGCGGAATGTCCCGTCTCCTCCTCGTCGCCGGAAGTGCACCACATCGCCTACTTCTTTTACGGGCTCCCACTTCAATGCCGAGGCAACTCGGGCACGAAGCCGGCTACTCGACGTGCCCAAGACTTGCTGTAGAATGGTGTAGTGAGCTATTTGTCTCATTTTGGGGTTATCAGAATTGCCTTTTGGTGGAGGGATGAAACAAGAACTATGTGGAGGAACATGGGGACATTTTTGGAGCATGAAATGAACCATATACCCTCACCAAAATATTTGGACAGCCCCCTCCTATACATGGCCGGCCATCTCAAGAGGAATGGAGAGAATGAGATAAGTGTATCAAAAATGGGAGCCTCACTCATATGATACAAGAGAGAGAGAGAGAGGAGTCTATCATGCAAAAGGAAATGATCACAAGTGTAAACTAACACTCCACCAACCTCACCCTTCATCATCATCAACCATCATGAACCATGATGACTCAAAAAGTCATGCCATCATGAAGAAATCAAGTCAAAGAATGGTGCTATAATCATGACATGATAAAAATGCAAAGACCCCCTCCACAATTGCTTATTTGCAACAATGCAAATAAGCCCTCCTCCACCAAACTTCGGCCAATGAACGGAACAATGGAAATCGGCCGAAACGGAAAGCAAACTGGCAATTCCAGAAAACTGGTCCCGTAATTAATTACAGGAAAACCCCGATACTGTGCATACACACCCGCATTTGTATTCCGACCGAAATACAAATGCAATGAGACAAAATCTACACTGTACTATACTAGGATCCGGCTTAAACCAAAGCCGGCTAGTAATATCTGTTCGATCCTGATCCGTGCAATATCGCACGTATCTGATCGAACCCTGCCATAAAACCATACGGCCTCTAGTACAAACTGTCTGATCCCGATCCGTGCAATACCGCACGTATCTGATCGGACCTTGCCATATCTCCATACGGCCTCTACAACCTTTCGTCCGAAAGCTGAGTAACTGAATATGGGGGACTCTAAAGACTCATCAACACCTTGGTTGTGGATTTAACCACTAGCACGTTAGAGGTATAAGCCAATACATAACGGGCTACCAGGTATTGACCAAAAGGGACGTCTGTGAGCGAACTCAGCCTGACTCCCTACTGAGCCTGTCAGTGACAATATCCGTACAGTCCGGTCCGTTCGTCTTTGACCATCGCATGGCGGGCCTAGGGGGTTGGTAAAAGTCAGACCCCCAAAAGCGGTACAAGTCGTGTCGGAGTGTAGCCCAGAACACCCTGAGATACTACTGGAATACCTACCAGTAAATCTCCTTGCCTCGGCCGAGGGCTTCGTGTAATGGCTCTCCTAGACACAGCACGACCTCACCCCCAATACCGGGAGATACGAACCCCTGAAGATACGCTCACTGCCTCCATGTGGCTCGGGACTGCACCCAACTAAAACCTGTTTGCACGACTCCTTTGAGCCGTGGTAGGGTAGTAATCAAAGTACAGTGGGAACTCACACAAGACAAATGACGATCCCCAGGTCGATGAACTAACCTGCACACATGTCACCAGGGAACTGCCATCTGACGTCTGGTATATGACCAACTAGCATGTTCCCGGCGAGTCCTGTCCGGTGTACTCATAACCCAATGAGCACCTGTATACATCTTAGGTGATCCAACTGACACCAGTGGCTTGTGAGACCGGCCACCGTCCCTCGTCGGGGTCTCGATTGTATACACTAGTCTACTAATGGAGTATCGATGCCCTGTCTCGAAACTCACACGACTAGGGACCAATTAAGGATTTGCTTATAGACTACCAGCTCCCACTTATATGATCGCCCTCATACTGCTGGTGGTCAAGCAAGAATCCTAGGGGCTCTACCAACGTGTAATAGCGACCTGTAAGGTCACCTCAAACAGTACACGATGATAAAGGTAAACCAGATAGTATACTATCATCTCGAGTAAGATTGTCTTACCGGGATAGGTCCTCCATCAATCATTGCAATCACGTACCTGTGACCTAATAATTGACTCTGAGGGCACTATCTCCAACAATCTCCCACTTGCACTCAAGGCTAATTATTGCGATGTCGCATACTCACAGCCCGTGTGATACCGAACACCCAACTCCTCTACTAGTCAGTCTCACAAAGCTCGTTTGCGAAACTATTGCGTTCGAGGAATAGCCTCAGTGAGTGGATCCGCTTAGCTGTTTCTTTCTACGTCTCTCTATATCTCAAGTTCGCGGAGAAACCCATTTCCCGAAATGAGCAATACCTGTCTTAGAATGTGTCTGGATGTCTGATGGGACATAGCTCATAAATGAACTCCAAATCCAAACTTCTTAGACTGTATCGTCAACTGAACTTAATCAGTATCCTGCGCCATGCCACCCTCAGTATTTCCTTGGACCACCTGTCCAAAATACTGCCCCTCGTCAGAAGGAATAACTATAACTCTGACAACCTCCTTGTCGTCCGGGTCACCTTGGAAGCCTGGAATGATAACTGTTTCCCGAATGAGGCTGTCGTTATCATATCCCTAGAACATCCACTTATGTTCTAAAACTGCTTCCGACTGTTTCTCCAGGATTGGATTAATGTCAACTTATTGCATCTAGTGCAAGAACAATGTCTGGTGTGGTACTTGACATCTCATGATTGACTCAATTGCCTGAGCAAGTGATCTGCCAATCATGCACATCCCTCTCCCCTTTAGTCTGTAAGACACCTTTAGAGAGGGTGACTCCATCACCTGCAGGTACACTACCGTGCCAGGAGTCGTCCATCCTAAATACTCTTAGAATGCTGTCAAGTACCCTGATTGGGAAACCACCCAAATCTAGATCTAATACCATAGATCCAGTAACCAGTATGTCTGATATAATGTCCAAGTCCTGTGTGGAGAAACCACTGTATGACGACCAAAGTATAACCGATTGTAGTATAGGAGTTTCCTTTCCTACTCTGTGTATGTCATCCAAATACCAGGATATCACACCCTACTACCTTCTCAACAGATCCATCCCCTATTCTGATGAAGTCAAACCTATGACTGTCACGTCAGAAATAGATGATCTATCTCCGCTACTGGTGCTTCAGTCTATAAATAGACATAAGCTACCTGTCCACCAATGCTTCCGCTGCTCCCACTGACTACGACAACCCTCTGGCAGAGTCATATACACGTACACTTCTAAAGCTAGTTTAGAACGACGCTATACTCATCCTCCCGCCGGGTCTCGCAACCTGGAACAACAGCAATGGCAAGTCTGGGTAAACAAGAACCTCCCTGCCACCGTCCTTGAGGCTACCGGAGTACCTCTCGGGTGCCTGAGGTTATCCACCGTATCTGCGGAGTGGCCAATGGAATGTCAAACCAGATTGAATCTTTAGGTTCCTTATCAAATCTTCAGTAATCGTTTGTGGTTCTGGAATCACTTCCAGTTCTACCATACTCCCACTACTGTTTTCTGAAAAAATCCATTTTTAATAAAACTGTGGCGAGTCTAGAACAATATCGCTATTGTTCATCCAGATGGTAGACAGTCAACCCGCGTCATAGCCTGGGTCAACCCACAAACAGCCATTACAGAACGTGCCTTGAGTTGTCCAGTGTCTGGTTTTAAGCATAAGCCGGACAACTCCCCGTACCTTAACATCGTTAAGATATGAACTGTTCTATATCCCATATAGGACCAGAGGCACTGATTTAATTGAACCAGATTCAAATCATGCAACTGTCTCCAGTGCATGTCAACTAAATGGAAGGAGGCCGATCAGCGTTACTCAACTTAGGAATGCTTCCAATTATGAGTAACCTGAAAAAGAAGCAAGTTCTCTTAGTCATTACTATCAACTTAATACCATACACAAGTATCTACATCTTTGATCTCTTTGAAGAATCCCGATACTTGCTACACCTGGTTCTCTACTCTATTCAAATACCTATAACTTCTCAAAATTCGGACCCTGTGTTTCCGCGAAACACTTGTCTAAAAACTAGAGAAGTCATAAGTAAACTGAATATAGTACGAGGACCAACCCCTCTGTCCTGATGGACCCTGGACAACATACAATACTCTGTATAAGTCCCTTGAGTCTGATAACTCATTCACTGTGTGTCGTAGGTTGAAAACTGTACTTATGGCCAAGAAGAATTACACCGCTGCTTAATGCTCCTTACCTAACCATCCACTGATATAGGTAAATGTCGTAGACATAATTTCAGAAAGGTATATCTCACTCTATGAAAATAGACGTACAGATATATCAATTTGAAATTGGTGCATAACTGCGGATATTCAAAACCAAATATTTGCCGACCGGCAAACAGCCCAGGTGATTTTCTCAAATATCACCGATTACAACGAATCCCGATATAATGAGGATGATCACCCAATTCCCAATAACTTACTCCCACTCATCATCTGTAAAACCATACAGATGTGAGAATCGTACCTGGTAAATACATACCCTGGAGTAAGGACTAATTGGGAAATCAGTTTTCCTTTAACAGCACACAGTGAAACTGAAACATTGAAATGTTTCGATGGGGTATCCGGGTATTCCTAGTAATGCCTCTTCCATTATCCAGATTCACAACTGTAACCGTGTATTTCTTTGCCACCTCTCCAAATCCCTTCATATGTCTTTAGTCTTTACCTTCTGCACACCCCTTTAGGCCAAATGGTTTTCTTCCTTCCCTACCGTTCGGCACCAGCCTATGGTTTGGAAGAAGACTATCCAATAAGCATAATGGGTGTACTGTCCTAATGCTAGGAACGCTCGCAATGTGAGAGAAGGTGAAGATAAAGGACACCTGAATAAACCTTATTCCTATTTCTCCTGAACCAGAATCCATCCCCGAACTGGAACAAGTTCCTTTCGAGTTCGTATATAACCATACGATGGAGTATCCAATAAACTGTGGATCTTCGTAGTGATACGGAGTGTTCTGGAGAAATACAAAGGTAATTTGGGAGTGGAAATGAAATACCTGGTTTGGTCGTGAATATCTGTTGCAATTTACTTTGCCCTCTTACTAATCCCTTGCTTTGTCTTAACTTAATACCTTCTGCACACCATCGTTATGCTAATTGGTTTCCTTCATTCCCTACCGGTCGGCACCAGCCTAAGGTTTGGAAGAGGACAATCCAATTTGCGTAATAGGTGTACTACCCCTAAACCAAGGAGTACTCGTAACCTGAGAGAGGGTAAAAGGAAAAGACAACTGAATAATCCTATCCGTTTTCTTCAGAACCTGAAACCATCCTCGAATAAATTCTTTCGAGTTCGTATCTAACCATACGATGGTTTTGTCCAATGGAAGTGGACGTTCGTAGCAATACGGGGTGTCCTGGAGAAAAGGGTAAAAGTAGGAGTGGCAATGAGGTTTGCAACTCTGACAATCCAAAAGCCAGTGTTAAGAAGGTTCGGTCAACTTGGTCACTGAGTCATAGTCTTAGGGTCAGGTCAATGGTCGCTGCCAAAGAGAGAGAGAAAAGAAACACTCAGCGTGCACTCTAACCTAGATCAGAATGGTTACCAATTTATCTAATCTGGAATCCTCCCACTGTACCTCAAATTCTCCTCCAAACCTGAAAGAAGAATTAGTCGGGGTCACCCGAGGAGTAAACTAACTCATCAGCGGGAATCGGGATCCAACTCTCATCGCATGACAACGTGACGGAATCCGCTCACGGTATCACACTCCAGAAGGTATGCGCATATCTGGCAAGTTTCAGTTCTTTTGAAACTCCCGATGTGATTTCTGCCCCATGCTCTTATGACCTTGACTTTGGCCAACATATCATAAGTCACATGTCAAGTTCTACCCGTCATTCTCCAGGTTAATTTGAACCCACCCGTACATACCCTTGACTTTGGCCAAAATGGCAGTACGACTGTCCCAAACCAACGCATCTATCTATGCTGCATATGAATACCCCAATAGCTACCAATCACTGTGCCTTGACTTTGGCCAACATACACAGCTTGAATACTATTGACCATTCATATGAAACGACGGAGGGCTACGAATGGTTTCTGGCGAAAACCTTTAACGTAAAGAACTTGATATCGTTGAAGGAACGGATAGCTTTTTGAAAATATAGTGACGAAAACCATTGCTAAAGAGGTCACTCCCGGTGAAGGGATCTCGGCTCTTTCCCCGTAGAATGGGGTGCAGGATATTCCAACTGAACACCACGGTGCAAAGCAAAAGTAATCGGCTATAGTGAAGTCATTGCCCTGACGCAAACTTTTTGTCCAAGGGGTCACTCCCGGTGAAGGGATCTCGGCCCTTGCCTCGTCGACTGAGGAGCAGGATATTCCAACTGAATACCACGATGCAAAACAAAAGTGAACGTCCTTGCAATAACAGCTTTTTGAAAAGTGTTCCAACAACATCAGATTAGTTTTGTTTTTAACTTGCATTGATCCGAATCAATGCAGTCCCATCAATTGATCACACCAAAAAGAACGAAAATATACTGATGTACGTATATACCATCCGCATTCGCCACTGGGTCCCGTCATTACCCGTTAGGTTAGCTAACTAACGACAGAGCGGGGACTGGACTAGCGCGGATGCAAAACATATACAACATCTACTAATATAAATACCAATATATTATATTCGCTCAAGGCGTGAATAAGAAAAGCAACATCACAGAAAATGTACAGCATCACAGAAACAATACAGATATCTAGGATCCCCGGGTTTCACAGAGCCACTACTGAAACCCGACGTTCCCCTGGTCGTGTGGATAGCCTGTGCAATGAAAACCTAGACCCCTACGGGCGCGGCAAGTCAGCCGCCAAAACCTGAAGCGAGGCAGCCCCCTTCAGCGACGTGAATGGACCACCCGGCACTTCACGGAATCCGGTAACTTGGGCACCCCTCCTGGGTCAACCTGTACCCCCTACGAGTGCGGCGAATAGCCCGCCAATCCTAGAGTGATGCCCCCTCCGTCTCAATGCCATGAGATGCGGGCTCGTTGCCCTCTAGAACTCGGCTATCCGTGCATCCCTCCGCGGGGTAATCCTAGTACAGAAAGTAAAATATACATACAACGGGTACATCGACCGCAACCAGGTCGTGCCCCAAAAGAATAATACAAACAGGCAGTGACGGCAGTCCACATGTCGGACGCTCGCCCCGCAAAATCAAATGTACATAATACAACCACAACTGTACTAGCATTGCATCCAGGCTATCCCCCACGACCGATCCGCAACATCACAGCAAAAACAGAACATCAACGTGAAAGTCACGTTCGCAAATCCGTCTAACCGGGCTATAGCAGTTAGACCGGATTTACCGATCAAGTGACATTCATGGTCGCAGATATAATGTAAATACTGTGAAAAATGTGTTTAAAATATCCGACCGATCAAATTTTAACAAGTGGGCCCAAAATTAATATTCCAAAACCCCTAAAATAAGCCCAGAGGCCTACTGAAAAAACCCGGCCCATTGATCGTTTCATTCTGCCGCGGAACCGAGGCCCAAGGTGGGTATTGGCCGCGGTTCCGCGCTTTGACTGAAAAGTCAACGACTCGAATTTTCCCAGAAGTCTTATAACATCCAGTACAGTACTTTTATACACCCTGAAAAATTTTTGGACTCGAAAAAAATTTGACAGAAAACTGATGTGAGCAAATACGGGTTTTTGAACATTTCGATCGATCGGAACTTAAAAACACATTACACAAAGCTAGACTAAGTTAATGGGGAGGCTCTGATACCACTGTAAGTGCACGGCGGCGCTCCGGCCGTCAATCCGACGGCCAGATGCGGAAGCGGTGATAAACTTAAATTTTACTTGAACTGGCAAACCGCCGCGCACTAAAACCCGAATCGAACCATTAATTAGTCCTAGCAATCTACAAGAAAGGGAATAGAGATATACCGACGATCCAAGTCCTCCGGTCTTCTCGTCATCGTCCCGATCTCCTGCGGAATGTCCCGTCTCCTCCTCGTCGCCGGAAGTGCACCACATCGCCTACTTCTGTTACGGGCTCCCACCTCAATGCCGAGGCAACTCGGGCACGAAGCCGGCTACTCGACGTGCCCAAGAATTGCTGTAGAATGGTGTAGTGAGCTATTTGTCTCATTTTGGGGTTATCGGAATTGCCTTTTGGTGGAGGGATGAAACAAGAACTATGTGGAGGAACATGGGGACATTTTTGGAGCATGAAATGAACCATATACCCTCACCAAAATATTTGGACAGCCCCCTCCTATACATGGCCGGCCATCTCAAGAGGAATGGAGAGAATGAGATAAGTGTATCAAAAATGGGAGCCTCACTCATATGATACAAGAGAGAGAGAGAGGAGTCTATCATGCAAAAGGAAATGATCACAAGTGTAAACTAACACTCCACCAACCTCACCCCTCATCATCATCAACCATCATGAACCATGATGACTCAAAAATTCATGCCATCATGAAGAAATCAAGTCAAAGGATGGTGCTATAATCATGACATGATAAAAATGCAAAGACCCCCTCCACAATTGCTTATTTGCAACAATGCAAATAAGCCCTCCTCCACCAAACTTCGGCCAATGAACGGAACAATGGAAATCGGCCGAAACGGAAAGCAAACTGGCAATTCCAGAAAACTGGTCCCGTAATTAGTTACAGGAAAACCCCGATACTGTGCATACACACCCGCATTTGTATTCCGACCGAAATACAAATGCAATGAGACAAAATCTACACTGTACTATACTAGGATCCGGCTTAAACCAAAGCCGGCTAGTAATATCTGTTCGATCCTGATCCGTGCAATATCGCACGTATCTGATCGAACCCTGCCATAAAACCATACGGCCTCTAGTACAAACTGTCTGATCCCGATCCGTGCAATACCGCACGTATCTGATCGGACCTTGCCATATCTCCATACGACCTCTACAACCTTTCGCCCGAAAGCTGAGTAACTGAATGTGGGGGACTCTAAAGACTCATCAACACCTTGGTTGTGGATTTAACCACTAGCACGTTAGAGGTATAAGCCAATACATAACGGGCTACCAGGTATTGACCAAAAGGGACGTCTGTGAGCGAACTCAGCCTGACTCCCTACTGAGCCTGTCAGTGACAATATCCGTACAGTCCGGTCCGTTCGTCTATGAGCATCGCATGGCGGGCCTAGGGGGTTGGTAAAAGTCAGACCCCCAAAAGCGGTACAAGTCGTGTCGGAGTGTAGCCCAGAACACCCTGAGATACTACTGGAATACCTACCAGTAAATCTCCTTGCCTCGGCCGAGGGCTTCGTGTAATGGCTCTCCTAGACACAGCACGACCTCACCCCCAATACCGGGAGAGACGAACCCCTGATGATACGCTCACTGCCTCCATGTGGCTCGGGACTGCACCCAACTAAAACCTGTTTGCACGACTCCTTTGAGCCGTGGTAGGGTAGTAATCAAAGTACAGTGGGAACTCACACAAGACAAATGACGATCCCCAGGTCGATGAACTAACCTGCACACATGTCACCAGGGAACTGCCATCTGACGTCTGGTATATGACCAACTAGCATGTTCCCGGCGAGTCCTGTCCGGTGTACTCATAACCAAATAAGCACCTGTATACATCTTAGGTGATCCAACTGACACCAGTGGCTTGTGAGACCGGCGACCGCCCCTCGTCGGGGTCTCGACTGTATACACTAGTCTACTAATGGAGTATCGATGCCCTGTCTCGAAACTCACACGACTAGGGACCAATTAAGGATTTGCTTATAGACTACCAGCTCCCACTTATATGATCTCCCTCATACTGCTGGTGGTCAAGCAAGAATCCTAAGGGCTCTACCAACGTGTAATAGCGACCTGTAAGGTCACCTCAAACAGTACACGATGATAAAGGCAAACCAGATAGCATACTATCATCTCGAGTAAGATTGTCTTACCGGGATAGGTCCTCCATCAATCATTGCAATCACGTACCTGTGACCTAATAATTGACTCTGAGGGCACTATCTCCAACAAGAATATGGGTGCTTGCCTATCTAAGGTAGAAAATCTAATAACGGTGTTATCATACGGTAATTATCTTAGTAAAAGATACAAATCCTGTCGTCCATGTACAGCAGTTACCGATAACTCCTAAATATTAATCAGGACTTCAAATTTGTTTAAGTGTCTGACTCAGTTCGAGTCATGGTCAAATATGATTATAATCTGACTTGAATTCGATTCAAGTATAATTACAATACAATGTTCAACCTGAATCTGTCTATTCAACTATAACAATCTATATAACTTTACTGAACCGAACCATGGATATATTCCATTTACCTGACTATCCAGTATATCCATTTCCGTTTATTGATATCATGGTTTCGGCAAGTCTTCCATTTACAATATAAATCCTCCATTTACAAAACAGTACAAACAACATATTACAATCAATACAAGACTTTAAGACATTACGGTGTTTATAAGGGGTGGATTAGTACGGTACATGTTAAAGGTGGCACGAGGTGGACACTTAAGACGTAATTACATCCATACCATTGTTCCGTGGTATTTTCGACGGAGCCTTATACTACGGGTTACCAAAGTCCACGGTGTAAGCTGGACTCCCCACGTATACTCTGGCATTTTCGACGGAGCCTTATAACATTCATATTAGTTATCTCATAACTACTTGTGAATTCCAAATATTGTATCACATTCCAGATAAATAGAAAATGTTAAACTTTCCGATTGGACAAACAAACACCCAAGTTTTCCTGAAACAGATCAACACATGAAATAAGTTTAAAAACATCCACTTCATGCCTCAGTACCAACGGTCCAGCCGTAGAAGGGTCAAGCCAACGCCTCAAATGTGGCATGCCGTACTGCCCCAAACCCTAAGGTTCAAAGGGCAGTTCAAGACGGTCACATAATCGAGTTAAGGTTTGTTGTCTTCTAGAGGGTCCATCGAGTTACTTGCACTACTTAGAACGTCTTTAAACCACGGAAAAATCCAACACTTGGAAATTTCCCGGCAGGGGAAAAAGTGGGTATTTATATCCGGTCGAACTTTTTAACATATTCCAAAATTATCCGGAAAAACACATAGACAAAATTAGACAATCCAATCGAATCTACGAACTCCCAATACAACCCAGAAAACTCAACTCTTGAGTAAAAGTCAAAATATCCCAGAAATTACAGCACTATAATATAGGAATTACTGTGCAAATTTTATTGGGAGAACCGACCGTACGGCCGCGGAACCGCCGCGAGAGCCAGGCTCCTGCCGCGGTTCTGCGGCGGTTTAGTTGAGTTAGCCGCTCGTATTTCACAGTAACTCCTAAATACTCCTGCTGATTTTTCTGCATATTTTTAATTTGGAAAAATGCACCATTTTGAAAAATGTACAGAGAAGGGGTCGGATTAGGGTTTCGGGGTTCGTTCGGATTTCTAACATCGTCTACGCATCGCCTAAGACTCTAGCTTGGCTCTAATACCATTGTAGGGTTCCTAGGCACGCGAATGAGGTCTCACAAGGCATCAACCATACCAAATTCAAAAAATTCCGGTACCGAGAAACCCTAATACGGATCGTTAACTAGAAATTAGGCGAAACAAGCAACTAGTAAACAACTTTACTCTAAAGTGAACGGAAATACAACCTTTGTAGATCCGGTCCTCCACCTCCATAGCTCCGTGATGATGTCCCCTCGCTGCGATCATCGGATCCCGGGCTCTAGCGTCGGCTTCATTGGAGAAATGGGCGGGCTAGGTCGTCGACTTCGATGCCGAAGATGATCTACGTCGAGGCAACACAAGATCAAGCTCCAACTTCATCAAGCCATGAAACTTGTGAAGAAAACACCCTATACTACTTGGCAAGTGGTAGAGGATGAAGAAATAGGAAGTGGGTTCACTTTAGAATTGGATTTCTCACTCTTTTTCTCAAATCACCATTGAAGCTAGCAAGCTTCTTTCTTCTTGAAGAAGAAGAAGAAGAAGATAATATGATAAGAATAATAATCAATAATAGAAAATAAGTGATTCTTATCATATTAGCAACCATGGTTATGTGTAGAGAGTAAACTAAGGTTAGGTGAATGGTTAGGTTAGGCATGAAACAAAAATGGTAGACTTTTTCAAAGCTTCATGAAGCTTCAATGTAAAACAAAGCAAGCCACCATTTCTCTTTTTGCCAAAAGAAATAAATAAATGAATGAATAAATAAATTAAAACCCTAACCATTTACTTAACCAAGGTTTAAACTAAACATACACCCAAACATGCATGTATCATCAAACATGATACAATCAAGTGCACAAAAAATATATCACATATACAATGTGCACTTCAAGTGAGAAAATCCATTTTAAGTGAACCAATACTAGTTAATGAAAGGTAATATATCAAATATATAACTAAGCATTAAATCATTAAATCAACACTTGATTTAACGATCCGGTCATATCGCATATGACCGACTAATATCCAATGTATCGATTTATCGAATCAATCCTCGATTCGATAACTAGGTTATATCGCATACAACCATTCGATACATTCATCGCGAGAATAGAATACGGTATCACATACACGCATTATTCTCGGTCCCGCACATATCTCATATGCGCTCCTATTTCGTTTCGCT
Source organism: Agapanthus africanus (assembly GCA_030015575.1). Lineage (NCBI taxonomy): Eukaryota > Viridiplantae > Streptophyta > Magnoliopsida > Asparagales > Amaryllidaceae > Agapanthus > Agapanthus africanus. The sequence goes on along the minus strand of JASDDO010000008.1, from coordinate 433,860,530 downwards.
TGAGCCAGGAAACCTCTGTGTAGGACTCTAAAGACTCGTCAATACGCCGGCAGTAGGTGATGATCATATCAAACACCCACAAGCCGCAAGCGGTCTGCTAAACGTAATAGCCACCCGGGTATTGAGAGATCAGAAGATCGACGAGCAAGCCCGCTCATACTCCTGTGAATCCAACCAGTAACACTTACCGCACAGTCCGGTCTGATCGTCTGATATGTCGCATATCTTGCCTAGGGGTAGTAAACGTCAGACCCCAATAGCTCGATAAGTCGTGTCGATATGAGGTCTATAACAGTTCGAGAAACTACTGGTAACACTTACCAGTAAATCTCAGCAACCCTGGCCAGGGATTTCCGGTTATAACCAATCGAACACAGTGCAACATCAACTCCCTATACCGGGAGAGACGAATCCCCTCCTATCGCTCATTGCCTCCATGTGATTCGGGACTGTACCCAAAAACCACCGTTTTGCACGCCCTCTTGGACGTGGTAAGGTGGAAATCAAACCACAGTGGGAATCACACAAGACTCTATGACGATCTCGGATCTACAGACAAACCTATACCAGTGTCACCAGAGAACTGCCATCTAACGTAATGTATAATACCATCTGGGAGTTCTCGGCGAGTCCGTCCAGTGTACCCAGTCTCCACTGAGCACCCGTATATCATCTCTGATGTCAAACACCAATGGATATAGGATCATCCATCGCCCATCTGTATGGGTCGAGAAGGTATACGCTAGTCTACTCTGGTATATCGATGCCCGGTCTCGATACACACACGACTAGGGACCTTGAAGGATGTACTTATGGACTACCATGTCCCCACTAGTATGATCCGCATCATAATCCAGATAGTCAAGTACACATCCTAAGGGCTTTACCAACATGTAACATAGAGACAATCAGTGTACACGTTAAGATAAAGAGCAACCAGATAGCATACTATCATATCGAGCAAGAAAGTCCTCCTTATATATGTCCAAGCATCCACTACAATATACATCCTATGTATAGTAATGGCCTCTAGGGCATACATATAACTAACAATCTCCCACTTGCACTAGGGCCATCTGATAGCAGCGGTTGTAGTATCTCATACTCAACCATCCCATAAAAGTCTCTCTCTGGGAAAAGGCCTTTGTGAGTGGATCCGCTGTGTTGTCCTCTGAGTCAACTCTCCTTACCTCGATCACCCTGGAGATCAACCATCTCCATGATCAGGTGACACTGCCTTAGAATATGTCTGGATCACTGAATGGACGGACGTTCCTTGGCATAAGCCACAACTCCATTGTCTCACAATGGTAGGAACGATGTTCATCTCATAAACTAAAATACACCCAGACTGCCTCTTTGGTAGCATCTTAAGTAGCGATGTATCTTTCCTTTAATCGTCTAGTATGCCACGGTATCTAGCTTGGAACTCTTCCAACATACCGTCCCTTTACTAAGGGTAAAGACAATGCCTGTGACTGACATTCGGTCGTCTTTATCACCCTGGAACCCTTCCAGTGATTCTCCCCAGGATCAACTGATACCATCTCACTACAACTAGTGAGTCTCCTAACATCCAATTAGATCTATCTCATAGATCCAAAATCCAGGATTTAGGAGATATCACTTTGATCCTATATGGAGAATCATTGTGATAAGCGGAGATTGATCGAGCGTAGCATAGGAAAATACTTCCCTATCAAGAGTATGTCATCCATGTACTCTACGAGAATCGCCACCATACTCCCTACTACCTTTTTGTATATACAAGGTTCATCTACCATATTGATGAAGTCAAACTATTTGACTACTACATCAAAACAGATGTTCCAACTCCGTGATGCCTGCTTTATTCTATAAAGCATCTTGTACACGTTTCCGCTGCTCCCACTGTTTACGAAGCCCTCTGACTGTGTACTTATAGACTCTCTCTTCTAAAACATCATTTAGAAAAGCAGTCATGACACCCAACCGCCAGATATCGTAATCATGGTATGTAGCCGTGGCAAGTAAAATTTGGATGGACTTAACCATAGCCACTGGAAAAAGGTTTCATCATTATCCACGCCTGGTCGATGATGAAAACCTTTAACAAGTCTAGCTTTGAAAGTCTCAACTTTTCCATCTACACCAAGTAATCTTCTCAAGATATACTTGCTCCTGATGGGGATTTAACCCTTCAGATATAGCAACTAAAGTCCATACTTTGTTGGTGTATAAGGATTCCATCTCAGATCACTAAGCATCCAGCCATTCTTACAGAGTCTTACTCCTGATGGCCAGCTCGAAACTAGTTGGGTCATCATCTCATGATGCAATCCTCGCTGCCACTGTCATAGAGAAATCGAAGTATCTCTCAGGTGGGTGAGGAACCCTACTAGATCGGCAGAGAGGCTGAGGTTTGTTGGTAACTATTGAATCCTTTGGTTTTATCAAATCATCTGCAGTAGTTTGTATAGCTGGAACCTTTCCAGTTCTACATTACAGACCTTGCTTCGAGCTTGTCCGGATTTTGCTTTTAGACATAGGCCGGACAACCCCAAATCTTAACTAACTTAAGAGATGGGCTCTTCCCTTATCATATCAAATATGAAGTGGTAGGCAACTGATTTGATTTGAACCCTATTCAATAGGTATGCAGCTTCTCAAGTGCATAACTCCCAAAAAGGAAACAAGTAACTCAGTATTACTCATCATAGAGCGCACCATATCGAATAGGGTTCAATTGCTCCGCCTAGATATAACATCGTGCTATGGTGTATACAGGGGGAGTAATGCTGAGAGAGAATCTTATTCTCCTTTAGAATAGTCCAGGAATTCCGTGCTCAAGTATTCTCCTCCTCGATCACATCAAAGGACATAATACTTATACCCGTTTTGGTTCTCTACTTCTAACTTATATTCTGTGAATATCTCAAAAGGTTCGGACTTGTGTTTCAACAGGAACATATGACTGAATCTTGAGAGATCATCAGAGAATGTAATGAAGTACAAAGAACCGATCTTGGCATATGTAGACAGGGGACCTTACATACATCAACATGTATCAATCCCAAGAGTTTACTAACTCTTTCTCTGTTTCCAATAAACAGAGCTATGGTCATCTTATCTTTGTGACATGACTGGTAAGTTTCACAAAATGTAAATTCAAACTGATTTAAATATGCATCTAAATGTAACTTCAGCCAGTCGGGTCGCATTGATATGACCCAGTCTATAATACCTCAAGAAGGATTTGTTCATTTCTGAATTCTTCCTCTTGTGCGTGTTCCGTATACTAAGAACTGTAGTTTGATTTAGAACTTCAATGCTTTTAGATAACGTGCCTGAACCGATCAACTTTTGATATAGGAAATGTTCAAAACATTATCCAACAATACAAAATTATATCCTTTCTTTACTAATAAAGAGACTGATACGATTTTGTATATCAGGTTTGGTATCTAATAACATTCGTTCAGAATCAATGTATTGGTAATACATGGTGACAGTGACCAACAGACTTGGCTGCAATACTTGCCCCGTTTTCTGTCTCATGAAACTTATCACCCGTCTCAGTTCTCTACCTATCTGTAGCCCTATGTAATAGATTACATATCTGGGATCCTGATCCAGTATCAAATACCCAGGACGTAGAGGATACTGAGAAACAGTTCTGTATAATGAACACACCCGAAGATGATGCATCAGTATGCACTTTCTTCGTTTGGGCGGCACGGTAAATCTGGTATTCCCCAATATCCTACTCTGTCTTATAACTATTATAAGTTGGAGCGGGACCAACGTTCCCCAGCTCAGTATAACAAGCGGGTTCGGTCAATAATCCGTATTATTATCTTGATAAAGGCGTGATATGATCGCTACCTGGAGAGAGAGAGAGAAGAAAACACTCAGCGTGCGCTCTTGCAAGAATAGATTGATTATTATTTTATCTAATCAGGATGGCTCCCACTGTTTTTATCAAATCTTCCTTCAAACCCTAAAAGGAAAGACTGGCCGGGATTAATTACACACTATAAGTTCGCCAATCTTTCAGCCAGGCCAGTGTCGGTACTTTGAGGGAGGTCCCCCGTGCTTTCGCACGAACCTAATTAATGTAAACCTCGTTTTCCCAGAGACGTAATCTCGTTAACACCTTTCTAGACACCTACTTGATCGGCTAATTGTAATGTATAAAACTCTCCCAGGAGTAACTCTTACTCGCAGTGGGTATCGGGATCCAACTATCTCATAGAAGGTATGCAATCTCATTGCAAATTTCAACACTTGAAATTCCCGATAATATTTTGCCCCTAGCGTGCTATGACCTTGACGCATGCCAAACAACCCATAGTCCGCTAGTCAAGTTCAACCCGTACATTTCTTGATTGAATTAAACCCACCCGCATGACCCTTGACGAATGCCAAACAACGCCGTACGAATACCCTAATCCAATCGCATCGTATACTAGCAGATAAGCACTAGTTAGCTACCGTACACTACGCCTTGACGCATGCCAAACAACCGCAGCACGAATACTAACTAGTACTTATCTGAAATGACGGAGGGCTACGACAGGTTTTTCTGAAAACCTATTGCGTAATGAACTTGATGTCGTTGTAGAATCAAATGATTTTAAAATGGAGTGCTTTTGAGGCTTTTCTAGTTTTGCTAAAGAAGTCACTCCCGGTGAAGGGATCGTCGGTCCTTTCCTCCTCGAATGAGGTGCGGGATATATCATATATATCACTGTGCAAAGCAGAAACTATAGAAGCAATCAAAAGACAAACCGAGAGTTGTAGCATCTGCCAGTTATTGCTAAAGGGGTCACTTCCGGTGAAGGGATCGTCGGCCCTTTCCTCATCGAATAAGGTGCAGGATATATCATATATACCGCTGTGCAAAGCAAAAACTGTAGCTACCTGTTTTATTTTTGAAATTCGATTCCACAACATCTTAGGTTTCTTTTCTTTCATTAATCACATTAATGAAGTCCCATCATTTAAGTACCTAAACATCACAGATAAATACGACGTACACTTATGCCATCCGTGTTCGCATCGATGTCCCCTCGTGCACCGTTAGGTTAGGTAACTAACGGCAGAGTGGGGCAGGGCTAGCGCGGGTGTAAAACATAAGTAACGTCTATATAATATATCATATATACTATATACTGTAGTATCTATCACAGAACATATCACATGATCACATCACAGATATCCCAGCAGAAAATATCATATGAAATATTAGATATACTAGGACGTCCGTGTTTTCAATACGAGCCAGTATAAAACACGGATTCCACGGTCGCGATGAATAGCCAAACCCACACCCCTAGACTCCTACGAGAGCGGCAAGCAACACTACCAATTCTAGAGTTAGGAGACCCGGACTCGACTTCTCGAGTTGGTCTCCCACTGGACTCCAGAACCCGGTTACTTATGCCCTCCTCCTTGGGTCTATCCTAGTGCGGAAAAGTAAATAATATACAAAAGGTGACATCTTCCGCAACCTGGAAGTGCCCCAATAAACGAATATTATATACAAGTTTTTACATGAATGAAAATAAAAAACACTCATCTGACATAAAAAAAACGGCTATTCAAACACGACGATCCAATATAACATATCCAGCAACACATAACATCACATGTCATCAACGTAAGTAAACATGCGTATCCCAATTGTCGTTGACATATAGCAACGAAACCGGCGATATCATATATTACACTTACGGTCACAAAAAAGAAAGTGTAAAACTACAACAGTTGGAATCCGCAACCTGCATAGACATCGCATGCCTAATCAAATGAATTTCTTAGACATCGCATGCCTAACAATTATAAACCCCGCATTTTAGTCTCATTATCGAAAACACTTTTCAATATCTAGTCGGGCAATTCAACAAGATACCCGACATTTTGATCGAATGCTCGTCGCAAACTTTAGTAGACGGCCGCACCCCCGATACCGTCAACGAAGTGCACCAAGGCGGAACACCGCTACCGCGAGCACTCAAACGGATGCTTTCGGCGACGGGGTTCTCCTACAGTCACTTGGTCGGGGCTAAGGGATGTAGCAGTCTAATAAGTTTATCCGGCGAGTATCCGCGTACGCTACGTGATTGCGACGGACTTTTGATCACATCAAAAGTCCGTCGCAATCACGTAGACTGAGACTAAACTGCTATGTTTATAACATTCATATTAGTTATCTCATAACTACTTGTGAATTCCAAATATTGTATCACATTCCAGATAAATAGAAAATGTTAAACTTTCCGATCGAACAAACAAACACCCAAGTTTTCCCGAAACAGATCAACACATGAAATAAGTTTAAAAACATCCACTTCATGCCTCAGTACCAACGGTCCAGCCGTAGAAGGGTCAAGGCAACGCCTCACATGTGGCACGCCGTACTGCCCCAAACCTTAAGCTTCAAAGGGCAGTTCAAGACGGTCACATAATCGAGTTAAGGTTTGTTGTCTTCTAGAGTGTCCATCGAGTTACTTGCACTACTTAGAACGTCTTTAAACCACGGAAAAATCCAACACTTAGAAATTTCCCGGCAAGGGAAAAAGTGGGTATTTATATCCGATCGAACTTTTTAACATATTCCAAAATTATCCGGAAAAACACATAGACAAAATTAGACAATCCAATCGAATCTACGAACTCCCAATACAACCCAGAAAACTCAACTCTTGAGTAAAAGTCAAAATATCCCAGAAATTACAGCACTATAATATAGGAATTACTGTGCAAATTTTATTGGGAGAACCGACCGTACGGCCGCGGAACCGCCGCGAGAGCCAGGCTCCTGCCGCGGTTCCGCGGCGGTTTAGTTGAGTTAGCCGCTCGTATTTCACAGTAACTCCTAAATACTCCTGCTGATTTTTCTGCATATTTTTAATTTGGAAAAATGCACCATTTTGAAAAATGTACAGAGAAGGGGTCGGATTAGGGTTTCGGGGTTCGTTCGGATTTCTAACATCGTCTACGCATCGCCTAAGACTCTAGCTTGGCTCTGATACCACTGTAGGGTTCCTAGGCATGCTAATGAGGTCTCACAAGGCATCAATCATGCCAAATTCAAAAAATTCCGGTGCCGAGAAACCCTAATACAGATCGTTAACTAGAAATTAGGCGAAACAAGCAACTAGTAAACAACTTTACTCTAAAGTGAACGGAAATACAACCTTTGTAGATCCGGTCCTCCACCTCCATAGCTCCGTGATGATGTCCCCTCGCTGCGATCATCGGATCCCGGGCTCTAGCGTCGGCTTCATTGGAGAAATGGGCGGGCTAGGTCGTCGACTTCGATGCCGAAGATGATCTACGTCGAGGCAACACAAGATCAAGCTCCAACTTCACCAAGCCATGAAACTTGTGAAGAAAACACCCTATACTACTTGGCAAGTGGTAGAGGATGAAGAAATAGGAAGTGGGTTCACTTTAGAATTGGATTTCTCACTCTTTTTCTCAAATCACCATTGAAGCTAGCAAGCTTCTTTCTTCTTGAAGAAGAAGAAGAAGAAGATAATATGATAAGAATAATAATCAATAATAGAAAATAAGTGATTCTTATCATATTAGCAACCATGGTTATGTGTAGAGAGTAAACTAAGGTTAGGTGAATGGTTAGGTTAGGCATGAAACAAAAATGGTAGACTTTTTCAAAGCTTCATGAAGCTTCAATGTAAAACAAAGCAAGCCACCATTTCTCTTTTTGCCAAAAGAAATAAATAAATGAATGAATAAATAAATTAAAACCCTAACCATTTACTTAACCAAGGTTTAAACTAAACATACACCCAAACATGCATGTATCATCAAACATGATACAATCAAGTGCACAAAAAATATATCACATATACAATGTGCACTTCAAGTGAGAAAATCCATTTTAAGTGAACCAATACTAGTTAATGAAAGGTAATATATCAAATATATAATTATGCATTAAATCATTAAATCAACACTTGATTTAACGATCCGGTCATATCGCATATGACCGACTAATATCCAATGTATCGATTTATCGAATCAATCCTCGATTCGATAACTAGGTTATATCGCATACAACCATTCGATACATTCATCGCGAGAATAGAATATGGTATCACATACACGCATTATTCTCGGTCCCGCACATATCTCATATGCGCTCCTATTTCGTTTCGCTTGAGCCAGGAAACCTCTGTGTAGGACTCTAAAGACTCGTCAATACGCCGGCAGTAGGTGATGATCATATCAAATACCCACAAGCCGCAAGCGGTGTGCTAAACGTAATGGCTACCCGGGTATTGAGAGATCAGAAGATCGACGAGCAAGCCCGCTCATACTCCTGTGAATCCAACCAGTAACACTTACCGCACAGTCCGGTCTGATCGTCTGATATGTCGCATATCTTGCCTAGGGGTGGTAAACGTCAGAACCCAATAGCTCGATAAGTCGTGTCGATATGAGGTCTATAACAGTTCGAGAAACTACTGGTAACACTTACCAGTAAATCTCAGCAACCCTGGCCAGGGATTTCCGGTTATAACCAATCGAACACAGTGCAACATCAACTCCCTATACCGGGAGAGACGAATCCCCTCCTATCGCTCATTGCCTCCATGTGATTCGGGACTGTACCCAAAAACCACCGTTTTGCACGCCCTCTTGGACGTGGTAAGGTGGAAATCAAACCACGGTGGGAATCACACAAGACTCTATGACGATCTCGGATCTACAGACAAACCTATACCAGTGTCACCAGAGAACTGCCATCTAACATAATGTATAATACCATCTGGGAGTTCTCGGCGAGTCCGTCCAGTGTACCCAGTCTCCACTAAGCACCCGTATATCATCTCTGATGTCAAACACCAATGGATATAGGATCATCCATCGCCCATCTGTATGGGTCGAGAAGGTATACGCTAGTCTATTCTGGTATATCGATGCCCGGTCTCGATACACCCACGACTAGGGACCTTGAAGGATGTACTTATAGACTACCATGTCCCCACTAGTATGATCCGCATCATAGTCCAAATAGTCAAGTACACATCCTAAGGGCTTTACCAACATGTAACATAGAGACAATCAGTGTACACGTTAAGGTAAAGAGCAACCAGATAGCATACTATCATATCGAGCAAGAAAGTCCTCCCTATATATGTCCAAGCATCCACTACAATATACATCCTATGTATAGTAATAGCCTCTAGGGCATACATATAACTAACAATCTCCCACTTGCTCTAGGGCCATCTGATAGCAGCGGTTGTAGTATCTCATACTCAACCATCCCATAAAAGTCTCTCTCTGGGAAAAGGCCTTTGTGAGTGGATCCGCTGTATTGTCCTCTGAGTCAACTCTCCTTACCTCGATCACCCTGGAGATCAACCATCTCCATGATCAGGTGACACTGCCTTAGAATATGTCTGGATCACTGATTGGACGGACGTTCCTTGGCATAAGCCACAACTCCATTGTCTCACAATGGTAGGAACGATGTTCATCTCATAAACTAATATACACCCAGACTGCCTCTTTGGTAGCATCTTAAGTAGCGATGTATCTTGTCTTTAATCGTCTAGTATGCCACGGTATCTAGCTTGGAACTCTTCCAACATACCGTCCCTTTACTAAGGGTAAAGACAATGCATGTGACTGACATTCGGTCGTCTTTATCACCCTGGAACCCTTCCAGTGATTCTCCCCAGGATCAACTGATACTATCTCACTACAACTAGTGAGTCTCCTAACATCCAATTAGATCTATGTCATAGATCCAAAATCCAGGATTTAGGAGGTATCACTTTGATCCTATATGGAGAATCATTGTGATAAGCGGAGATTGATCGAGCGTAGCATAGGAAAATACTTCCCTATCAAGAGTATGTCATCCACGTACTTTACGAGGATCGCCACCATACTCCCAACTACCTTTTTGTATATACAAGGTTCATCTACCATATTGATGAAGTCAAACTATTTGACTACTACATCAAAACAGATGTTCCAACTCCGCGATGCCTGCTTTATTCTTTAAAGCATCTTGTACACGTTTCCGCTGCTTCCACTATTTACGAAGCCCTCTGACTGTGTACTTATAGACTCTCTCTTCTAAAACATCATTTAGTAAAGCAGTCATGACACCCAACCGCCAGATATCGTAGTCATGGTATGTAGCCGTGGCAAGTAAAATCTGGATGGACTTAAGCATAGCCACTAGAAAAAGGTTTCATCATTATCCACGCCTAGTCGATGACGAAAACCTTTAACAAGTCTAGCTTTGAAAGTCTCAACTTTTCCATCTACACCAAGTAATCTTCTCAAGATATACTTGCTCCTGATGGGGATTTAACCCTTCAGATATAGCAACTAAAGTCCATACTTTGTTGGTGTATAAGGATTCCATCTCAGATCACTAAGCATCCAGCCATTCTTACAGAGTCTTACTCCTGATGGCCAGCTCGAAACTAGTTGGGTCATCATCTCATGATGCAATCCTCGCTGCCACTGTCATAGAGAAATCGAAGTATCTCTCAGGTGGGTGAGGAACCCTACTAGATCGGTGGAGAGGCTGAGGTTCGTTGGTAACTATTGAATCCTTTGGTTTTATCAAATCATCTGCAGTAGTTTGTATAGCTGGAACCTTTCCAGTTCTACATTACAGACCTTGCTTCGAGTTTGTCCGGATTTTGCTTTTAGACATAGGCCGGACAACCCCAAATCTTAACTAACTTAAGAGATGGGCTCTTCCCTTATCATATCAAATATGAAGTGGTAGGCAACTGATTTGATTTGAACCCTATTCAATAGGTATGCAGCTTCTCAAGTGCATAACTCCCAAAAAGGAAACAATAACTCAGTATTACTCATCATAGAGCGCACCATATCGAATAGGGTTCAATTGCTCCGCCTCGATATACCATCGTGCTATGGTGTATACAGAGGAGTAATGCTGAGAGAGAATCTTATTTTCCTTTAGAATAGTCCAGGAATTCCGTGCTCAAGTATTCTCCTCCTTGATCACATCAAAGGACATAATACTTATACCCGTTTTGGTTCTCTACTTCTAACTTATATTCTGTGAATATCTCAAAAGGTTCGGACTTGTGTTTCAACAGGAATATATGACCGAATCTTGAGAGATCATCAGAGAATGTAATGATGTACAAAGAACCGGTCTTGGCATATGTAGACAGGGGACCTTACATACATCAACATGTATCAATTCCAAGAGTTTACTAACTCTTTCTCTGTTTCCAATAAACAGAGCTATGGTCATCTTATCTTTGTGACATGACTGGTAAGTTTCACAAGATGTAAATTCAAACTGATTTAAATATGCATCTAAATGTAACTTCAGCCAGTCGGGTCGCATTGATATGACCCAGTCTATAATACCTCAAGAAGGATTTGTTCATTTCTGAATTCTTCCTCTTGTGCGTGTTCCGTATACTAAGAACTGTAGTTTGATTTAGAACTTCAATGCTTTTAGATAACGTGCCTGAACCGATCAACTTTTGATATAGGAAATATTCAAAACATTATCCAACAATACAAAATTATATCCTTTCTTTACTAATAAAGAGACTGATACGATTTTGTATTTCAGGTTTGGTATCTAATAACATTCGTTCAGAATCAATGTATTGGTAATACATGGTGACAGTGACCAACAGACTTGGCTGCAATACTTGCCCCGTTTTCTGTCTCATGAAACTTATCACCCGTCTCAGTTCTCTACCTATCTGTAGTCCTATGTAACAGATTACATATCTGGGATCCTGATCCGGTATCAAATACCCAGGACGTAGAGGATACTGAGAAACAGTTCTGTATAATGAACACACCCGAAGATGATGCATCAGTATGCACTTTCTTCGTTTGGGCGGCACGGGAAATCTGGTATTCCCCAATATCCTGCTCTGTCTTATAACTATTATAAGTTGGAGCGGGACCAACGTTCCCCAGCTCAGTATAACAAGCGGGTTCGGTCAATAATCCGTATTATTATCTTGATTAAGGCGTGATATGATCGCTACCTGGAGAGAGAGAGAAGAAAACACTCAGCGTGCGCTCTTGCAAGAATAGATTGATTATTATTTTATCTAATCAGGATGGCTCCCACTGTTTTTATCAAATCTTCCTTCAAACCCTAAAAGGAAAGACTAGCCGGGATTAATTACACACTATAAGTTCACCAATCTTTCAGCCAGGCCAGTGTCGGTACTTTGAGGGAGGTCCCCCGTGCTTTCGCACGAACCTAATTAATGTAAACCTCGTTTTCCCAGAGACGTAACCTCGTTAACTCCTTTCTAGACATCTACTTGATCGGCTAATTGTAATGTATAAAACTCTCCCAGGAGTAACTCTTACTCGCAGTGGGTATCGGGATCCAACTATCTCATAGAAGGTATGCAATCTCATTGCAAATTTCAACACTTGAAATTCCCGATAATATTTTGCCCCTAGCGTGCTATGACCTTGACGCATGCCAAACAACCCATAGTCCGCTAGTCAAGTTCAACCCGTACATTTCTTGATTGAATTAAACCCACCCGCACGACCCTTGACGCATGCCAAACAACGCCGTACGAATACCCTAATCCAATCGCATCGTATACTAGCAGATAAGCACTAGTTAGCTACCGTATACTACGCCTTGACGCATGCCAAACAACCGCAGCACGAATACTAACTAGTACTTATCTGAAATGACGGAGGGCTACGACAGGTTTTTCTGAAAACCTATTGCGTAATGAAGTTGATGTCGTTGTAGAATCAAATGATTTTAAAATGGAGTGCTTTTGAGGCTTTTCTAGTTTTGCTAAAGAAGTCACTCCCGGTGAAGGGATCGTCGGTCCTTTCCTCCTCGAATGAGGTGCGGGATATATCATATATATCACTGTGCAAAGCAGAAACTATAGAAGCAATCAAAAGACAAACCGAGAGTTGTAGCATCTGCCAGTTATTGCTAAAGGGGTCACTTCCGGTGAAGGGATCGTCGGCCCTTTCCTCATCGAATAAGGTGCAGGATATATCATATATACCGCTGTGCAAAGCAAGAACTGTAGCTACCTGTTTTATTTTTGAAATTCGATTCCACAACATCTTAGGTTTCTTTTCTTTCATTAATCACATTAATGAAGTCCCATCATTTAAGTACCTAAACATCACAGATAAATACGACGTACACTTATGCCATCCGTGTTCGCATCGATGTCCCCTCGTGCACCGTTAGGTTAGGTAACTAACGGCAGAGCGGGGCAGGGCTAGCACGGGTGTAAAACATAAGTAACGTCTATATAATATATCATATATACTATATACTGTAGTATCTATCACAGAACATATCACATGATCACATCACAGATATCGCAGCAGAAAATATCATATGAAATATTAGATATACTAGGACGTCCGTGTTTTCAATACGAGCCAGTATAAAACACGGATTCCACGGTCGCGATGAATAGCCAAACCCACACCCCTAGACTCCTACGAGAGCGGCAAGCAACCCTACCAATTCTAGAGTTAGGAGACCCGGACTCGACTCCTCGAGTTGGTCTCCCACTGGACTCCAGAACCCGGTTACTTATGCCCTCCTCCTTGGGTCTATCCTAGTGCGGAAAAGTAAATAATATACAAAAGGTGACATCTTCCGCAACCTGGAAGTGCCCCAATAAAAGAATATTATATACAAGTTTTTACATGAATGAAAATAAAAAACACTCATCTCACATAAAAAAAACCGGCTATTCAAACACGACGATCCAATATAACATATCCAGCAACACATAACATCGCATGTCATCAACGTAAGTAAACATGCGTATCCCAATTGTCGTTGACATATAGCAACGAAACCGGCGATATCACATATTACACTTACGGTCACAAAAAATAAAGTGTAAAACTACAACAGTTGGAATCCGCAACCTGCATAGACATCGCATGCCTAATCAAATGAATTCCTTAGACATCGCATGCCTAACAATTATAAACCCCGCATTTTAGTCTCATTATCGAAAACACTTTTCAATATCTAGTCAGGCAATTCAACAAGATTCCCGACATTTTGATCGAATGCTCGTCGCAAACTTTAGTAGACGGCCGCACCCCCGATACCGTCAACGAAGTGCATCAAGGCGGAACACCGCTACTGCGAGCACCCAAACGGATGCTTTCGGCGACGGGGTTCTCCTACAGTCACTTGGTCGGGGCTAAAGGATGTAGCAGTCTAATAAGTTTATCCGGCGAGTATCCGCGTACGCTACGTGATTGCGATGGACTTTTGATCACATCAAAAGTCCGTCGCAATCACGTAGACTGAGACTAAACTGCTATGTTTATAACATTCATATTAGTTATCTCATAACTACTTGTGAATTCCAAATATTGTATCACATTCCAGATAAATAGAAAATGTTAAACTTTCCGATCGAACAAACAAACACCCAAGTTTTCCCGAAAAAGATCAACACATGAAATAAGTTTAAAAACATCCACTTCATGCCTCAGTACCAACGGTCCAGCCGTAGAAGGGTCAAGGCAACGCCTCACATGTGGCACGCCGTACTGCCCCAAACCCTAAGGTTCAAAGGGCAGTTCAAGACGGTCACATAATCGAGTTAAGGTTTGTTGTCTTCTAGAGTGTCCATCGAGTTACTTGCACTACTTAGAACGTCTTTAAACCACGGAAAAATCCAACACTTGGAAATTTCCCGGCAAGGGAAAAAGTGGGTATTTATATCCGGTCGAACTTTTTAACATATTCCAAAATTATCCGGAAAAACACATAGACAAAATTAGACAATCCAATCGAATCTACGAACTCCCAATACAACCCAGAAAACTCAACTCTTGAGTAAAAGTCAAAATATCCCAGAAATTACAGCACTATAATATAGGAATTACTGTGCAAATTTTATTGGGAGAACCGACCGTACGGCCGCGGAACCGCCGCGAGAGCCAGGCTCCTGCCGCGGTTCCGCGGCGGTTTAGTTGAGTTAGCCGCGCGTATTTCACAGTAACTCCTAAATACTCCTGCTGATTTTTCTGCATATTTTTAATTTGGAAAAATGCACCATTTTGAAAAATGTACAGAGAAGGGGTCGGATTAGGGTTTCGGGGTTCGTTCGGATTTCTAACATCGTCTACGCATCGCCTAAGACTCTAGCTTGGCTCTGATACCACTGTAGGGTTCCTAGGCACGCTAATGAGGTCTCACAAGGTATCAACCATGCCAAATTCAAAAAAATTCCGGTGCCGAGAAACCCTAATACGGATCGTTAACTAGAAATTAGGCGAAACAAGCAACTTGTAAACAACTTTACTCTAAAGTGAACGGAAATACAACCTTTGTAGATCCGGTCCTCCACCTCCATAGCTCCGTGATGATGTCCCCTCGCTGCGATCATCAGATCCCGTGCTCTAGCGTCGGCTTCATTGGAGAAATGGGCGGGCTAGGTCGTCGACTTCGATGCCGAAGATGATCTACGTCGAGGCAACACAAAATCAAGCTCCAACTTCACCAAGCCATGAAACTTGTGAAGAAAACACCCTATACTACTTGGCAAGTGGTAGAGGATGAAGAAATAGGAAGTGGGTTCACTTTAGAATTGGATTTCTCACTCTTTTTCTCAAATCACCATTGAAGCTAGCAAGCTTCTTTCTTCTTGAAGAAGAAAAAGAAGAAGATAATATGATAAGAATAATAATCAATAATAGAAAATAAGTGATTCTTATCATATTAGCAACCATGGTTATGTGTAGAGAGTAAACTAAGGTTAGGTGAATGGTTAGGTTAGGCATGAAACAAAAATGGTAGACTTTTTCAAAGCTTCATGAAGCTTCAATGTAAAACAAAGCAAGCCACCATTTCTCTTTTTTCCAAAAGAAATAAATAAATGAATGAATAAATAAATTAAAACCCTAACCATTTACTTAACCAAGGTTTAAACTAAACATACACCCAAACATGCATGTATCATCAAACATGATACAATCAAGTGCACAAAAAATATATCACATATACAATGTGCACTTCAAGTGAGAAAATCCATTTTAAGTGAACCAATACTAGTTAATGCAAGGTAATATATCAAATATATAATTATGCATTAAATCAACACTTGATTTAACGATCCGGTCATATCGCATATGACCGACTAATATCCAATGTATCGATTTATCGAATCAATCCTCGATTCGATAACTAGGTTATATCGCATACAACCATTCGATACATTCATCGCGAGAATAGAATACGGTATCACATACACGCATTATTCTCGGTCCCGCACATATCTCATATGCTCTCCTATTTCGTTTCTCTTGAGCCAGGAAACCTCTGTGTAGGACTCTAAAGACTCGTCAATACGCCGGCAATAGGTGATGATCATATTAAACACCCACAAGCCGTAAGCGGTCTGCTAAACATAACGGCCATCCGGGTATTGAGCGATCAGAAGATCGACGAGCAAGCCCGCTCATACTCCTGTGAATCCAACCAGTAACACTTACCGCACAGTCCGGTCTGATCGTCTGATATGTCGCATATCTTGCCTAGGGGTGGTAAACGTCAGACCCCAATAGCTCGATAAGTCGTGTCGATATGAGGTCTATAACAGTTCGAGAAACTACTGGTAACACTTACCAGTAAATCTCAGCAACCCTGGCCAGGGATTTCCGGTTATAGCCAATCGAACACAGTGCAACATCAACTCCCTATACCGGGAGAGACGAATCCCCTCCTATCGCTCATTGCCTCCATGTGATTCGGGACTGTACCCAAAAACCACCGTTTTGCACGCCCTCTTGGACGTGGTAAGGTGGAAATCAAACCACAGTGGGAATCATACAAGACTCTATGACGATCTCGGGTCTACAGACAAACCTATACCAGTGTCACCAGAGAATTGCCATCTGACGTAAGGTATAATACCATCTGGGAGTTCTCGGCGAGTCCGTCTAGTGTACCCAGTCTCCACTGAGCACCCGTATATCATCTCTGATGTCAAACACCAATGTATATGGGATCATCCATCGCCCATCTGTATGGGTCGAGAAGGTATACGCTAGTCTACTCTGGTATATCGATGCCCCGTCTCGATACACCCACGACTAGAGACCTTGAAGGATGTACTTATGAACTACCATGTCCCCACTAGTATGATCCGTATCATAGTCCAGGTAGTCAAGTACACATCCTACGAGCTTTACCAACATGTAACAGTGAGGCAATCAGTGTACACGTTAAGGTAAAGAGCAACCAGATAGCATACTATCATGTCGAGCAAGAAAGTCCTCCCTATATATGTCCAAGCATCCACTACAATATACATCCTATGTATAGTAATGGCCTCTAGGTCATACACTTAACTAACAATAAATGCGTGAAACAACCCGATGTAGGGTTTGCAATACAATATATAGTTGCTGTCTAGAAATCTGAATTTCTGTTTTAAACGCTGATATTAAAACGATTATTACTAGAGCTTCAGAATTTCAAATCGTGTGAATCTTGGTGTTTTGGATAAGTAAATCAAAGGAACTACAATTTTCTAACAATCGTCGTAGCCTGAAACCTGATGGAAATTAACCCAAACCGCGTTTTTAAAATATACGACGGTGCTGGACAGATTCTGATCTGTTCTGTGCGACAAAACGAAAATGGGTATATCTCCCAAACCGGTAGTCGTATTTAGGCGCGACTGGAGCTCACGCGTGCACAACACTTAGATCTATATTTTTGTTTATATTCTGAAATTGATTAACTTGATTGATTAGTTGTACACAACACTTCTTAACGGCATTGTTTATGGTCGTTACTTGAATAATATACTTGACTCATTTCATACTATTCGAACATGTATACATATTTATCTTGATTTTTAAATTATTGTATGTATATAAAGAAGATAATTAAATACTTGAAATGAATTTTGAAAATACATCAAAATTATTTTTACATAAAACCCTCTCAAGTTATTCTAAATTACTATAAGGACCCTAGTAAACATAGGTTAAAGCGGGACAAGTTCTCTTGAGCCTCAGGGAGCCGGAGAATATGGGTGCTTGTCTATCTAAGGTAGACAATCTAATAACTATGTTATCATACGGTAATTATCTTGGTAAAGGACACAAATCCTGCCATCCATGTGCAGCAGTTACCGATAATTCCTAAATATTAATCAAGACTTCAAATTTGTTTAAGTGTCTGACTCAGTTCGAGTCATGGTCAAATATGATTATAATCTGACTTGAATTCGATTCAAGTATAATTACAATACAATATTCAACCTGAATCTGTCTATTCAACTATAACAATCTATATAACTTGACTGAACCGAACCATGGATATATTCCATTTACCTGACTATCCAGTATATCCATTTCCGTTTACCGATATCATGGTTTCAGAAAGTCTTCCATTTACAATACAAATCCTCCATTTACAAAACAGTACAAACAACATATTACAATCAATACAAGAATTTAAGACATTACGGGGTTTATAAGGGGTGGATTGGTACGGAACATGTTAAAGGTGGCACGAGGTGGACACTTAAGACGTAATTACATCCATGCCATTGTTCCGTGGTATTTTCGACGGAGCCTTATACTACGGCTTACCAAAGTCCACGGTGTAAGCTGGACTCCCCATGTATACACTGGCATTTTCTGTACCAAGCTACAAACAACTACGTTAACATAACAATCAAATATTATAATAGATATATTCACTTCTCTGTCTATTCTTCTCCCTCTTTCTTTGGGACTTACCGAGCGATTGTTCGCTGACGACATTCCTATTTCTATTCTTTCTTTGGAATGTTGTCAGGAAGATCCGACCCCGAGGAGTACAAGACCAGCCAGGAGCATTTGGAGCAGACCACTGAGCAGCACGATCACTAGGCTTCACTTGTACATATTTTCATTCTGTTATGCTATTGTTTAGGCATCGCTTTCTATTCATGTGTGTACATTTCCAGTTGTATTATAAAGAATGTTCAATCAATAAAAGTTGATGTTCATTTAATCTCTTGTCTTTTCTTGTGTATTTCTTTATATTGCTTATTTACGCTTAGCGTATTTACTTCTGAGTAAATACGTAGTGAGCCAGCCGCGTCCCTTTCCCATTACACCGGGAAGAGGGGCGTGACACGGACTCACTGGAGATCGAGCCCAGCAGCGAAAACTTAGATCAGTTTACTGAAGACTCAGAGTTTTAGCTTTACTTGTACATTATATTTCCTTTACATTTCTGTTATGCCATTGTTTAGGCATTGCTTTCATTCCATTTATTTTCATTTCAGTTGTATTGTAAAAAGAATGTTTAATAAATAAAGTTGCTGTTTATTTACATCTTGTCTCTTGTGTATATTTCATTTTATATTGCTTGGATACGCTTAGCGTGTTTACTTCTGTGTAAATATATAGCAGCCCGTCGCGTCCTCTGCCCGTATACTAGGTAGCGGGGCGTGACAGGTTTTGTTAGTGGCCCAAGCAGGTCAGCTTTGGGTGGACAACCTAAGCAATATAACACAAGAACCAGCAACTGAAAACATTCTTTACAATTCATATTCCTTGAATCTTATCATTTCATATACTTTGAATCTGTTCTAACCCAAATTTTTCTTTCAAGGTTATGGATTCCCCGAACAATACCAGCACGAATGTCAACAACACTCCCCCACCACTACCACTCACATCTGCCGTCACTGCTCCGATCAACTAGTAGACGGTTTTGCTTGAGGCAATCCGCAGCCTCCTAGAAGGACAGCAGCAATAGACTGCTATCTTGATGAAGCGTCCAGAGGCGGAAGCACCTGGGGTGAAGCAATTCAGGGCCTTGCACCCTAAGCAATTCGCAGGAAAAGAGAGCCCATTTGAACCTGAGGAATGGGCTCAAAACATTGAAGATGACCTGGCAGCGGCATAAGTGCCAGAGGTAGCTTGGGTTCGTGTTGCGAAGCTGCAGCTCACGGACAATGCACGGGTTTGGTGGAAGGCGGAAAAAAGCCGTCTTGATCAACCCATCGAATGGAAGACTTTCCGTGACATGTTCGATGCAAAGTACTTCCCTGAGACTACCCGCTTTGATATGGAACAGCAGTTCATCCATCCGCAACAAGGTTCAATATGGACCAAGTCAGTAGTTGAATATGACACTGAGTTCACCATGCTCAGTCGGTAAGATACGTCTCAGTATTTAGATTTGGAAATATCACATACTACACAGCTAACACAATACGTTAACAAATTTGTGGCACACTTGATACCAACGGACGAGATCAGAGCCCGTCGATTTCAACAAAGGTTAGATCCGGAGATCCAGGCTGCATTAGCCACAGGAGATTTTCGGACCCATGAATCGGCTCTGAAAGCTGCCCGCCGTTATGAGGCAATGGTAAAGATGAGGGGCAGACCTCAGTCTGCCGGAATGAAATGCCCTGCCAACCAAATGGCAGGAGGAGCTTCTTCAAGACCACCTTTTGTGCCAAGGAGACCGGGAGTACCGAACAACCGGCCCAGCCCGGCATTTTGCACATACTGCAGGAGAGATGGACATCTGATGAAAGACTGCCGACGTGCAAATCGCCTTTGCTTAGTCTGCGGCTCAGCTACTCATGACATTGGGTCTTGTCCTCATAGACAGATCCCATATGCTGCACCCAGGCCAGCAATCACTTACCAGCAGCGCCCAGCCATTCAAGCACCTG
The DNA here is from genome assembly GCA_030015575.1 of Agapanthus africanus. Taxonomy (NCBI): domain Eukaryota; kingdom Viridiplantae; phylum Streptophyta; class Magnoliopsida; order Asparagales; family Amaryllidaceae; genus Agapanthus; species Agapanthus africanus. The sequence goes on along the minus strand of JASDDO010000008.1, from coordinate 433,839,816 downwards.
CTCCGAGACTTGCACTACCTGCTCCACCTACTCATAGACCGACTGCACCTCCTCCTTGTCAGTTCCATCAAGCTTAAAGAAACCCACCTCAAGGACCAAGGAACGGACAGAGGAATGCTCCTCCATCAAGGAGGAATGTACCGAGACGACGGGTTTTTACGATGACTGTGGAAGAGGCTGAAGCCACCGGCCAAGTCATTACTGGTAACACTTCCCTTTCAAATTCTCTTCCAGTTCATGGACATACCTATATATCTTTTCCCTTATACCTAAAACATATCCCACATAACTTAGGTACAATCTTAGTAGCCTCACTTCCTGCACTCGCACTATTCGATACTGGAGCATCTCATTGTTTTATGTCACAACGGTTCATCCGAACTCATGCAATTCCAGTCACACCGCTTGTATCCAGTTGGAATATCAGTTCAGGGAATGGCATTCTAAAGGCAACAATGGGATACAGCCTGTGTCCAGTGGTTGTCTGCAGCAGAGAATTCTAAGCTGACTTCAAGGTGCTGGACATACCGAACTTCGATGTGGTTCTAGGTATGGATCGGCTCGGAACATTCTATGCTACCATTGACTGTCGTCAAAGGAGGGTAGTATTCAAGATTCCAGACCATCCGGTATTTTATTTCAAAAGTGGAGACCGTACCTTGGAGCCAAGTACTTACAAGGAGAAACCAAAGAAGGCAGTGATTGCGGCAATTTAAGCGGAGGAAGGATCAAAGCAAGAAATAGTTCGAGAGTTCAACGATGTGTTTCCTGACGATATATCAGGTTTGCCTCCCGATCGAGCTCTTGAATTCAGCATTGATTTAGTACCAGGAGCACAACCAGTAATCAAAGCACCTTATCGATTAAGTCCGGAAGGTTTGAAGAAAGTCCGAACTCAGTTGGACGAATTATTGCCGAAAGGATGGATTCGTCCCAGCACTTCAAGTTGGGGATCATCAGTACTGCTTGTAAAGAAGAAGGAAGGTTCATATCGAATGTGCATTGATTATCGAGCCTTGAATGAAGTAACAATAAAGAACAAGAATCCACTCCCGCGCATCGACGATTTATTCGATCAGCTAAGTGGATCTTGCATTTTCTCCAAGTTGGATCTTCGTTCGGGTTATCATCAGGTGAAGGTCAAGGAATCTGATATCCATAAAACAGCATTCAGAACTCGCTATGGTTATTACGAATTTCTTGTGATGCCATTTGGAGTGACCAACGCACCAACAATATTCATAAACCTGATGAATCAAGTTTTCCGAGAGTTCAGGTTCGTTGTCATCTTTATCGACGACATCCTGGTGTATTCTAAGAGTCGGAAAGAACATGCCGAGCACCTATGAATTGTCCTGAAAACTCTATGACAACATCAACTATATGCCAAGTACAGCAAATGCGAGTTTTGGGTAGATCAAGTTGGTTTTCTCAGACATATTGTATCAGGCGAAGGAATCTCTATGGATCCAGCGAAAGTTTCAGCAGTAAGCGAATGGCCGACACCAAAGTCAGTGAAGGACATTCGAAGTTTTTTGGGTCTGGATGGATATTACAGAAGGTTCATTGAAGGATTTTCGAAGATAGCAACACCCTTGACAAAGCTCACATGTAAAGATGAAGAACTCGTGTGATCAGGATCATGTGAACAAGCTTTCATAGAACTCAAGTCAAGATTGACATCAGCGCATATTCTCGTTATACCGGACCAATCTGGAGGTTTCGAAGTGCATTGTGATGCATCCGGTAAGAGATTAGGATGTGTTCTACATCAGCACGGAAAGGTTGTGGCTTATGCTTCAAGACAGCTGAAGATCCATGAGCGTAATTATTCAACGCATGATTTGGAATTGGAAGCCGTTATCTTTGCTCTTAAGATTTGGCGTCGTTATCTTCTTAGTGAACAAGTTGACATATACACATATCACAAGAGCCTGAAATATGTGTTTACTCAGAAGGAGTTGAATATGCAGCAGAGACGATGGTTAGAACTCATGGCGGACTTTGACATCAACCTGCAATATCACCCAGGGAAGGTGAATGTGGTACCTGATGCCCTTAGTCGCCAACCATCAGCAATGAATCTCACCACTCAGTGGAAGCTTCAACAAGACTTGTATCAGATGGAGATTGAAGTAGTCATGCCAGGTAAAGCTTCAAGTTTGATGAACTTACATGTTCAATCTACCATTGTCAATCAGATCAAGGCAGCTCAGGCAAGTGATGCTAAGTTGCAAAAGATCAAAGAACAAGTAGAGAATGGACTCAGAACAGACTTCATCATCCATGAAGACGGATCTTTGAGGTACGGCAGTAGATTGTATGTACCAAAAGGTTCTGTTCGGGACGAGCTAATGAAAGAAGCTCACAGCTCTCCCTACTCAGTACACCCTGGAGGTACAAAGATATACAAAGATCTACGTCAAAATTACTAGGGGCATGGAATGAAGCGTGAAGTAGCCAGAAGCGTCGCTAAATGTTTGGTGTGTCAGCAACTAAAGGCTGAGCATCACAGAACTGCTGGATTACTTCAACCGTTACCTATCCTAGAATGGAAGTGGCAACACATCACAATGGATTTTGTGACTGCACTTCCTCGCAGCACAAAGGGTAACGATGCGGTATGGGTTATTGTGGATCGACTTACAAAGTCGGATCACTTCATCCCATTTCGAGTTGGCCAATCTACTAAGACATTAGCAAAGAAGTACATGGAGGTAAGAATCTAAGTAAGATTTAAACTCTTCAATATATACCATCTCTGATACCCATGAACTCATATAAGAAATTGTGAGACTTCATGGAGTACCGGTTTGCATTGTCTCCGATCGTGACATCAGGTTCCGATCACATTTTTAGTAGAGCCTGCAAGCGAGATTGGGAACAAGTCTGAACTTCAGCACGACTTATCATCCACAAACAGATGGTCAGTCTGAGGGAACTATTCAAATCTTGGAAGATATGCTCAGAGCATGTATGCTAGACTTCGCAGAATCGTAGGAAGATCACATACATCTTGTGGAGTTTTCGTACAACAACAGCTACCAAGCAAGCATAGAAATGACACCTTTTGCAGCACTTTATGGAAGGAAGTGTCGATCTCCATTAAGTTAGGACGACATCGGTGATAGGGAACTTCTTGGACCTGAGATGATAGTAGCAATTGTCGATGTGGTTCGTACTATCAAAGAAAAGATGCGCATATCCCAAGATCGACAAAAACACTGGGCTGATGCAAAGCGCCGTCATTTGGAGTTTCGGTCAGGAGAACATGTATTTTTGAAGATATCTTCGAACCGCGGACTAATCCGTTTTGGAAGACGGAGTAAGCTAAGTCCGAGATATATTGGACCGTTCGACATACTCGAACGAGTCAGTGAAGTGGCATATCGCTTGGCACTTCCACCCTCATTGGAAGGAGTGCACAACGTGTTCCACATATCCCAACTCAGAAAGTATGTGAGTGACCCCAGCCATATTTTCGATCATTCCGAGCTCACTGTACAGCCCGACTTATCTTGTGAGCAGCAATCTGTTGAGATTCTGGACAGGAAAGTGAAGTCACTTCGGAAAAAGGAAGTCAACTTGGTTCGAGCGATGTGGAGAAGAGACACTCCAGGAGAATCGGCATGGGAAAGGGAAGACGAGATGCGTGCAAGATATTCTCACTTATTTTTAAACTAGTCCTTAAAATAAATTGTAAATTTCGAGGACGTAATTTTTGTAAGGAGGGTAGACTGTAACAACTCCAAATACTGTGTACATAAAATTCATTTAAAGTTGATGTACAATTGGGGTATTTACAATTCCTGTGAAGGCTATAAGTATTTGTTATGATTTAGAACAGCAAGAAGGAACTTGTAACTCACTGGTAAGACCTTGCACTGCTGAACTAAAGCACCAGAGTTCAAATCCCATTAGCCACATATTCTTTTTATTTTAAATTCTTTTAATCTTTTTAGAAGCCCAAGAGCCTACACATACAAAACACCTAAAATCAAGAGTCACAGATAATTTAAACATGTGCACTGTAGAATACCAAACGACCCCGACCCAATACCCCAACACCAACCCCAACCGTCGGAATTGGGCCAGCGACATTAGCAATAAAACCGGCGCCGTCGGTCATATCCGTATCAAATGCCTTCATCTTCTTCCCCTTGCAACGTTTGGCCTACCCCACTACTCCCTTATTGCTTGTTTACTCTGAATTAATCCAGAGAGCAATAAAATGCCCATTTAATCTCATTTTAATGCATATTTCAATGCATTCTTTAAACACCCTAAAACCTAATTTTTCCCTATAAATACCACCCTCATTTCATACCTCCTCACTCACAATTCCCTGCCAAAACTCTCAAGAAATTTCCAAGTTCCCATAGTGTACAAGTGGGGTTAACAAATGGCAAAACTCCGACGAAGTTCCAACGACGATACAAGGAGTTTCCGGCAACGAAACGAAGCACCAACGAATTCTAGACCTCCTCCTACCTCTTCCCTCTCATCAAAGCCAGTAAGTCCCCCTTCTCTCTCTCTCTTTAGCTTTTCCCAAACTCTTCATTCTTAAAACGTGTCGGAAGCGAAGTTATCCGGCTTCTGATTCTCTTTTCATTTAAAAATACAACTTTTTCTTAATAACAAACCAACAACTTTTGATATATTGTTTAGTAATTATTAACAAAGACAATTGAACAAGTTTGACATCAAAATGATAAGCATAACAACTTGTATTTCAATTTTATATTAAAATACCCTTATGTTTCATATCGACATGTTATACCTTTTAACCGTGTTATCTTTAGAAAACTCACGAGGTAATGACCTACCTCATCACAACACACATACCTAACATAGCACGATTATATTCGGGAACATAGATTCAGGAAAATACGACTTTACAGTAAAATACCTTTAGCTTATAAAACCTTTTTCTTTAAAAAAAAATGTATTAAACATTTTTATGCAAATGTGCCTCTACAACCCATTTTGGGGAACCCCATACGGGATGGTGCGGATTATCGCACATCATCGGGCTTAGTAGAGCGAGATATAGACCTCCGCAAGGAGCATTTGGTCTCGATGGAATTTTATACATTTTTCTTTAGAAAATGAGATTTTTTACAAGAAAATAAATAAAATTATTTTCATTAAATATATATATATATATAATTATTACCAAAATACTTATTTTAAATCTATATAATATTCCATATTTCCAAAATTCAAGAAAAGAATTCCAATATTACATGAAACTACCATGAAAATTCAAAACAATATCCATATTACAAATAAATAACATATAATATGAAATTAAGTTTTATTTATTAGAAATGTCACATACATAAAATATACATATATGAAAACTCTGAAGACGATAATTTACTGCTTGAGGTTATTTTGAAAATTATACCAAAATTATTTTTACATAAAACCCCTCAAGTTATACTAAAGTACAATAAGGACCTTAGTAAACATAGGTTTAAGCGGGACCAGTCTCTTGAGCCTTAGGGAGCCGGAGATATGGGTGCTTGTCTATTTAAGATAGACAACTTAACAAACGGTGCTATCAACATGGTAATTGTCTTTGAAAAAGACACAAATCCTGCCATCCATGTGTAGTAGTTATCAATAGCACCAAAACCTAATTCATGACTTCAATTTATTTTCTAATTGTCTGACTCAGACTGAGTCTCAATATAATCAATCTGACTTGAATATGATTCAAGTATCAAACTACAATACAACATGGATCTATGAATCCGTCTATTCAACTAATCAATCTATATTGACTGAACCGAACCATGGATATATTCCATTTACATAATCATCCATTACATCCGTTCCATTAATGATATCATGGTTTCGGCAAGTCATCCATCTATACAATTTACAATACAAGACAATACAATACAATCAATACAAATCAAGACATCACAGGGTTTTATAAAGGGTAGATTTGTACGGAAGGTGTTAGAAGTGGCACGAGACTGCAACCATAAGACACATAACCTGAATCTCCATTGTCGTTGTACCGTGGCTGAACGGTTCCTTGTACTCCGTATACCCTAGTCTCTGGTATAGTGAGACTCCTCTTATATACACTGGCCTCTTCTGTACCAAGCTACAAACAACACCGTTAACACTAAATGACGACAATAAACAGCTATACTCTATTCTGTCTATTCCATTCTTATGTATTTACGGGACTTACCGAGCGATTTGTTTGCTGACGACATTCTCTTTCTTCTTCTTTGGAATGTCGTCAGGTGATTCGGACTCACTGGAGATCGAGCCTAGCAGTGAAGACTTAGATCAGTTTACTGAAGACTCAGAGTTTTAGATTCACTTGTACATTACATTTCCTTTAAATTTCTGTTATGCCATTGTTTAGGCATTACTTTCATTCCATGTATTTTCATTTCAGTTGTATTGTAAAAAGAATGTTTAATAAATAAAGTTGTTCTTTACATCTTGTCTCTTGTGTACATTTCATTTTATATTGCTTAGATACGCTTAGCGTGTTCACTTCTGAATAAATACGTAGCGGCCCATCGCGTCCTCTGCCCGTACACTGGAAAGTGGGGCGTGACAAATAGGCTAAAAAAAGTATCACGTGTTAAACACATGAGCGCCTATATGCAAAGCATATAAGCGCTGCAATCAAACAACTAATAGGCTAAAAAAAGCCTCACGTGTTAAACACGTGAGCGCCTATATGCTTTACTAAAAAAGCCTCACGTGTTAAATACGTGAGCGCCTGTATGCAAAGAATATAGGCGCTGCAATCAAACAACTAATAAGCTAAATAAGCCTCACGTGTTAAACACGTAAGCGTCCATATGCAAGGCATATGCGCGCCAAATTAGAGAAGCTAAATATGCCTCACGTGTTAAACACGTGAGGGCACCTCCTTACGTAGAATTAAATTCAACTCTTTGGAAAAACTTCCATGGATTTTTCTAAAAGAGAAAGATTCTCTTTGTTAAACAAGGAACCGTTGGATCAAAGATCCAATGGTGATTAAGCATGGAATTAAATTCTATTGGGAAAGATTTTTTCTGTTAAAACAGAAAGTTAGTGGATCAAAGATCCAATGAGATGGAAAATATTTCCCATGTCTTTTTAAACAAAGAAAGATTGTGCTCTGTTAAACCAAACACCCTTAGATTAAAATCCAATAGTGATAAAAATATCACCGTTCAATAGAATTTTATTCTATATATGGGAGAATATTCCCTCAATCTTGTTAAAACGAGAAAATATATTCTGTGAGACAGAAACACTTGGATTAAAGATCCAACGGTGGGTAAAATCCCCCGAACAGATTTTGAGACCAATAAAATCAATTGGAATCTCTCAATGAGTGATTTTAATTAACAAACTTGCTTTCACTATATAAAGGACCCGAGACTTCAAGTCTCATAGGAAGAGAGATAGGGATACAGAGGGACAAACAGAAGCTTCTGCAAAAAAAATACAGTGAGATCTTGAGAGAACAGAGAATTTAATTCTCAAAGAAAGAAGATCTTCCTCCTTCAAAAACTCTAGGTAAATAAAAAGAGAGAGATTAAAAGTATCCCCTTTTGTTCAGCATAATGGATAAAAGGGTTTAACCCTTCATACAAGAACTCAGTTCTTCCTATGGTTTGAGATTTGCAAAAGCAAATCTTCCCACAAGTTGAGAATTTAATTCTCATCGGGGGGATTCTGTTCTTCAGACTCAAAACTTAGGGAAAAGAACTAGGTTAAAAAGAAAGAAAAAGAAAAAGAATATGTGTTCTGGGAATTTAATTCCTCCAAAAATAGGGTTTAACCCTACATGAAGAACTAGTTCTTATAAAAATAAAAATAGAACTTAGTTCTCCAATAAAAACAATAATGATGATCCAAGATTTTCAAAACAGAAATCTTGATGATCATCAACGACTAAAATGTCATTAACAGAGATTAAAATCTCTGTAAACAAGAACTTGGCGTCTCACGTGAAATACACGTGAGCAGAATTAGTACTTAGCACTATTATAGTGCAGCACGTGTTTCCCGCTAGAGTACTTAAAACAAACAAAAGAAAAACTAAAGCGCCTCACGTGCTTCCCACGTGGGTGCCCAAAGAGTAAAGAAAAACTCCTTTGTGTTGATTAGGCAGCCACCAAATAAAGCAGTCTACAATAAAGCAATCACGTGAAATACTCTTGGAAACCTAAAATTTGGCGTTTCACGTGCTTCACACGTAAGCTCTAGCCATGTGCTTAGCACTTATGTCAAAAAAATAGGGGTGAGCAAACAAAACATGAAATCAATGCTCAACACTTACGTGCTTCCCACGTGAGTACCATGCAAAGTGCTTGGCATTCTATATTCAGTCAAAATGACTAAAGAGCTTAGCACTGATTGGGCAGCGCCCATATCTGAGCACCTCACATGTTTCACACATGAGCGCCAAAAAAGATTAGTGCTTAGCACTATAATAGCGCCTCACGTGAAAAACACGTGAGCTCCAAAAAACTCAGTGCTAAGCTCTACTCCAGCGCCCCACGTGAAATACACGTGAGCACTACATATATTAGTGTTTAACACTATTGGGTAGTATAGAAACCCAATCTCAGCCCAAATTGGCTAAGTTTTATGAGGTTAAACCTCTTTGATTTTAAATCAACCGAGCCCATATTGCTCATGATTTCCCAAATTGATCTTAGTCTCAAACATGACTAGTGATCTTTCATTGATGATATCCAAAATGATATTCATCCCATATCTCATAAAGTAATCTTAGGCTCAAATACGACTAACGATTCTTAGATCCACCAAGCCCTTTTTCCCTCAAATACGGGATTTGGTTCAAGGGTACATCTTTCAACTCCTCTGATATATGTCGTTGTAATCCCTCAACTTCTTCAGAGAGGTGGCGGGTCCCGACAACCAACAACTCCTTTCGTCATATATTGATGTACTTCCAAATTGACGTGCACACCCTAAATCGGATCGTGTCCCAAATTGGACGCATTCCATGTCACCATCGTCTACTCCGCCACGTAACAAATACACTTGTACGCAAGATGAATGTTGGACCGAAATGTCTCTAAACTAATATTCGCCTCAAAAATGGCGATAAGGGACCGAAACGTCCTTAAACTAATATCCGTCCCTAAAATGGGATTGTTGGACCGAAATGTCCTTAAACTAATATTCGTCCCAAACATGGCGATAATAGACCGTGATGTTCTTAAACTAAACTAATTGAGCCCAAATGCTCATACATTTAAGCTGATCTTAATCTCAAACCAGATTAACGGTCCTTAAATAAAACAAACCTAAATCTAAAATATACGGATTTGGACTAATCCATGCCCTACGGGCGACGAAATAAACTAGTCTCCGTATACAATCCACGGGCAACCAAAATAAACAAAAATACACACGACACGAAGTGAACTGTCGGAGAAGGAGAAAGTGGTTATCGCAATGCTGTAATGTAATTAACTGCAGGGGCTTGCGCCTACAGGGAAGTGCGTCCCCACAATCAAAACCCCCTCATAAAATGAGGGGGAATCTGATGAAGTCTGCTACAATGGCCGCATTTATCCAAACCTCCGATATATGGTGCCATAAATCAACTTGGTATCTTCAGAGAGGTGGATGGATAAATCCAAATAGCATCTGCCCCCAAATTCAGGCAAGACGATCTACCCCAGTTCATCTCTGTTTTCGGCGGTGAACAGATTCTGGCATGCCCGGTGGGACCTTTTCCTCTTTCCACTGCAAACTTCGTGTGTCGCGTTTCGCGAACAAAATCCTGGTTCGCTATGGTTTCCCTTGAATTCGAGGTACTAAAATTTGGTGTCTTGCTCCTATGCAGAAAATCGATAGCTTCCAGCTGCACCTCTTGCAACAGCAACTCGCGCTCCACCCCAACTGCAGGAGTGGCCTACGGGCCCAACGCGGCCTCCATTTTCTCAATACCGGTGGGGCAAGTTATGCAAGCCACTACGGAATTGTTCTTTGGGACCATGCTCCCACCTATGTGTCTTGGTGCCTCAGCGCTGCAAGAGGAAGCTCCTAAGAGGTCGATCTTCGATCGACTTGCAACCACAACGGCCCCTCTCAACGGGCCATACAAATCTGGTGTCTCAGTCTTCAACAGGCTGAGCCAAAGCTCAAACGGGCCCGCAAAGAGGCTCGTGACACCTGAAAAGGCTGCCCCAAAATGGATAGCCCTCCCAATTCCTAATACGGGCGAAGCTATCAAAAGCGCTTCCGCTATCAGAAAGTCGGTCTTTGAAAGATTGGCCGGCACTTCCCGAACTTCATTCGGGACGTCAGTCTTCAATAGGCCGGCACCTATAGAAGCTCCTGAGAAAAGCCGTGGGCACGACAAAGCCGCTTCCAAGACTGAAGCGATCCCTTCTGGAAGACACTCTTAACATCGCCACTGGCGCCAGGTGAGAGAAGCTAGAGGAAACTCCCCCTCTGGACTTACCCCACCAGCTCCAATTGTGGAAGTTGACACTGTTGTTCCAACCGGGAACAACTTTGATCTGCTTAGGAGGGTGCGAATGAACTCTCCAATGGCGGTGCTGAAGAAATCTCCCCCACCTGCAGAGATTATTGTGCAGGCAAAGCCGAAGCGCCCCCATCAACGACTCTCCTCGTAAATTCACAGGGTCTGGCGAAAAGTCTAAAACTCTGTGATTGATCAAAACCACTCTCGTCGGCTGAAGAAATCGAACTCCAATCACGGTATTAATCAATACCAGGGTAAGGCCGGGGAAAACCTGGGTCCAATACACGATCCGGTGACGGAACCTATGGTCTAAGTGTGAACAGCGCATTGAAGAATCTCCTACCGTGGGCATGTTCATCAAGACCCTTGATCCTCAAACGAATGTGTTCCAATTCATGAAATTCTTCAGACCAACCACCTTCCAAGCTCTGATCGATAAACTGGCCCAAATGGACTAGATGGGCCACGGGCCTTCCTCCTCAAATAAGGACCCTCGAAATAACAAGGGTAAAGGGAAAATGGCCTTCGTTGCCAACACTCAACAACAACCGAGTGGCCCAAAACCGGCTGCTCGCCAAAACAATGCACACCCGCGCCTATCCTTAGAAGAAAGGCTAGGACGCGCTTACTCGTTTTCCCACGACAAGACGAGGAGACTGTTCGAGTTGGCAGTGCGTAACAAACTCATCACATTACCAGATCCATGGCGTCCACCACAACCCGGCAACATCAACAACCCTAATTACTGCTCCTATCACAGAATGGTGAGCCACCCAATTGAAGATTGCTATGTCTTCAAAAATTGGATCGAAGACCAGTATCAACAGGGGAAATTTGCGTTGTCTGATAACTGGAGGGTAAATCCGCCCCAAAAGCACACTTCCAAAAAGGAGGATGCGCCGGGGGCATCATGCTCACTCGTGGAAGAAACTCCATGGGAAGTCGTTCTTTCAGCAAAAACAAAAGAATGCTGAAGGATCCACAGGCATGTCCGGCAGTCAGGTGGAAAATCCCGCTTGAATCCGAAATTATCGAAAGGATGTTGAAACCACGTCCCGTGCCGAAAGTTGTTGACAAAGGGCAAAATCCCCAAGTCAAGCCTTCAAAGTCTTCAAAGAAAAAGAAGAAGACTAAGAAGCCTGTGCATCCTGCCGAGTATGACGACAAGCGCACAAATCTACAAAAATACATTAACGCACTGGAAAAAGTACGACTAGAAGGCACGGACACCGGTCACGCTCGAAGAGTTCCTCAAGCATATTCTTGAGAACGAAGATAGTGACTACGATGAAGAAAATGTCTCATCGAAAGAAACCGAAGACCGTATAGCAAGTTGCCATATGGTCTTCCATTCTTCATTAAATGATGAAAAAACTCTCTCGGCGTCAGAAAAAAACGTAGAGGAACTGGGGGCAGAATCGGCGCTAAAACCCCCGGAACTGTTAGAAGACCCGATCGATAGGCTGTTAAACGTAGCCCTCCGAAAAAGCAAAGCTGACCGAGAACGCGAAACAGTCATATACGAAAAGGCTAAGCGTCAACGTCAGGATGAAGAAGCTGCGGCAAGGATGAGGCGTAATGTACTCCAAACAAACCAAAGCATACTTGTGACAAACGAGAGCATGATCAAAACAGAGAAGCGGTTTGCCAAAACCCTGTCCATGGGAATGAAGCTGCCACCTCTCATAGGAAACACTCTCGGGGTCATATGCCTCGACGGAGAGGATTCACATCCAATTTACAGCCTATATCATCGGAGGGTTATCCACCCCACCGAGAAATGCAGTGCCTTCAAGAAGTGGTGTCAAGGATATGTTGCCTATCAAAAACACTTCAATAGGATAAAGCGCAAAACTCGTCGACGAAAAAACGGTGCGACAGATGCGCATGAAGAAATGACTGGCAACTGTCATATGGTTGGTACCAGTTCGGAAGGGGAAAACCCCCAAGTTTCTACCTTCGGGAGCGACTCTGAGGACAAAATACCCCTCTGCCCTCTTTTCAAAGAATCTACCTCCGAAAAAGAAGAGGAGGAGAAGAAGTGCAAGAATATTCAGCTGCGTAATCGCACGCTGCCTGAGAAGAATCTCGGACCTACAAACAAAGGTTCGAACAAAAAAGACAAAGGGAAAGAAAAAATCCCTGAGGAAATTGCCCTCGACGATGAGGCTGTCAAAGAGCTCGCAGCCAGGGACCCGCCTAGGAAAAACTAGGTGGATTACAATGTCTTAGCACATTTGAGGAAAATACCCTCAGAACTGAGCATATTGGATGCTCTCCTCCTGTCCAAAGAGGCACGAGATTCCCTGATCAAGGCATTGCAAGAGTTCGATCAGTTCCAAGATCTCTTCGCGGAAGAGAAGATGAAAGATGAAGTGGCAGAAGTCCACACGGCTGATATTACATTCAGCGATGAAGATCTCTTTCTCGGTATGTGCGAACATAATCGCCTGTTATACGTCACCGGGCACTGCCACGACATCAAGATAGGGAAAATCCTTGTCGACAACGGATCCTCCGTCAACCTTCTCAACGTGAGGGTGCTGAAGGAAATTTGCATGAAAGTTCAACACCTAGCCAGAGACAAAATTACCATCTTCGGGTTCGACTCACATTCGTCACGAACGCTTGGGTACTGACGTTACGCTTCGGGTTGCTTGACACTGACATCAAATTTCATGTCATTGACGCCAAGACTTGCTATAACATTCTGCTCGGCAGGCCTTGGTTAAAAGAATACAACGTCATCCCTTCTATACAACATCAGTGTATGAAGTATTTCAAAGATGGCCTGGAGTACACCGTTACAGAAGAACTAAATCCGTTCTCCATAAACGAAGTCCGAAAATATGAAGACGCAAAGTACTTCCTACCAGACTTCGAGGATACGGAAAGGTGTCATAAACCGAAAGATAAACAGAAGTCCGTCGCCACCATCCTGGTCTTTGGGAGCAATACCGAGGATGATGAAGAAATAATCTACTCGGGACAACCCCAGAAAGAAAATAACAAGCCCGGACCATCTACTCATATTCCGGTCTTTGGCAGCGACTCTGAGGACGAGGCCAACGCGGTGTTCTCCGTCCGCCCGTGAATGAAAACTTTTACCGGAGCAAATCAGAATCTACAAATCACAATGGCTCCGCCTCGGCATTACAAGGAACTTGATGCGCTCGATACATAAAGCGTGCAAGAACTACAGATTTTCTACGTACCTCCCAGTTGAAGAAGTGAAAAGGCGATCCTCTTCTACCAATCTACGGAGACCAAAGTAGAAAAAGAAGTCTGGCGTGGTGCCGATTTTGCACTTGACAGGCTTCAACCAATCTGTCTGCTAAGATACTACACGGAGGGATTGAAAAGGTTGTTAAGATGCCAAGGTATACCCCTTGAACAAACAGTTCGGCAAGCCAAATTCTACAAAAAGATTTGGGATATCCCTAGGACCCAGCGAAAGATGCCCAACGGAAAGATAAAAAAAACTAGGCTCGGATACGTTCGGTCCAAGAAACAGGAACGATTCCATAATTTCCGCGTTATAAACAGCCCTAGTGAAGGGGAGAACACCCTTCTAAATAGCTGTGACGTTGAAATAGAGTGAAACCCCGCTCTAAGAACGTTAAGTCTGTCACTCGAAGAACAAATTGACAAGCTAATAAAAGAAGCCTGTCAAAAGAGTCGGGACAACCACAGCCGCGAAATGGCCATTTATGAAAAGGCCAGGACGCAGCGTCTCAATCAGCAATCTGTAGAGAAAGAAGACCACAATGCCCTTCATCCCCAGCCCGCTGTACGTTCTCACGACAGAGGAAAAGCCCGAAATAGAGGCAAGAGCAAAGCTAAGAATGCAAACAACGTTCGAAAACAACGAAGCGGATCTAAGACGCCATGCAATCGAGAAAAACTCGGCTGGAACCCGTCCTTTATGAAGAAGATGGGCCGGAAATACTCTTTCCCTCAAGACAAGACAAGGAAAATATTCAACCTTGTCATAAAGTATCAAATGGTGACGCTCCCGGAATCTCGGCACCCCGAACAAATAAACGAGGTCCATCACCCGGATTATTTATCCTACCACCGAGCAATAGGTCATCCCCTTGAAGACTTATTCACCTTCAAAGATTGGGTAGAAGACCAGTATCAACAAGGCAGGTTCGCTTTATCCGACAGCTGGAGGGTAACCCCACCACAAAAGCATGAGCCAAAGAGGACCTATACCGTGAGGATAGGACCATCTCAACGTCAAGAATGGAAGCGAACTCGTACCTGCCTTGTGATAACACTCCCAAAGGAGGGAAGGCACGAGACTATGGATGACCTCTTCAGGTGTTTTGCAAATGAAGACGAGGACGATGTGATCTCAGAGTTTCCACCAGCACCAAAAGAGCTGGAAGACGGGATACACACTACGGCGGAAAACCTATGAAAAAATGACTTAGGGACGGAAAATGATCCGAGGCCAACGTCCGTCTGTGAGCTGCTATCTAAAAAACAGGTGGCCACGTTAAAAGACATGCTCATGCAATATAAAAACTGCTTCGCATGGAACTATTCCGAGATACCGGATCTAGATCCAAAAGTAGCGGTACATAAACTGGCTATATCACCGGACATCAAGCCAATCAAACAGGCACCTAGAAGGATGCGACTCGAACTCGAGATGGGCATCAATGCTGAAGTCAAGAAACTAATCGACTCTGGCTTCATCCAAGAAGTCCAATATCCTGATTGGATCGCTAACATCGTTCCAGTGATGAAGAAAAATGGGACGGTGCGCATTTGCGTGGACTTTCGAGACCTCGGCAAATCTTGCCCGAAGGATGACTTTCCAGTACCTGTTACCGAGCTGATGATCAATAGCACGTCTACCCATGAGGTCTTCTCCTTCATGGATGAATTTTCATGATACAACCAAATAAAAATGCATCTTGAAGACCAAAAGCATACTGCCTTCTAGACCCCACTGGTTATATTCTGCTATAAGGTGATGCCCTTCGATTTGAAGAACGCTGGCGCTACCAGAGGGCCATGACAAAGATTTTCGATGACCTCATCCATGAGATTATCGAATGCTACATCGACGACCTTGTGGTGAAAAGCAAATCGCACGAGGAACATTGGGAACATCTAAACATAGTGTTCCAACATCTTTGGAAGTATAATTTGAAGATGAATCCTCTAAAATGCCCGTTTGGAGTCTCCTCAGGCAAATTCTTAGGATTCATCATACGGCATCGGGGTATCGAAATCGATCCCTCAAAGATCAAGATAATTATGGAAATGCCTACGCTAAGAACTCTCAAACAATTGCGATCTCTTCAAAGAAAGCTCGCGTATATCCGGCGGTTCATAATAAACCTCTCCAGAAAATGTCGTCCCTACAGCCATCTGATGAAAAAGGGGACCCTCTTCATCTGGGATCAAAAATGCCAAAATGCACTAGACGAAATCAAGCAATACCTATAAAATCCACCGGTATTGACTGCTCCGGTTAAGAGAAAACCCCTTATCCCATACACAATGGCCCTTGAGAGTTCTCTAGACGCGCTATGGGCACAAGAGAATGATCAGGGAAAAGAGGGAGCTCTGTACTATTTGAGTCGAGTTCTCCAGGGGGAAGAAAACAACTATTCCCCCATTGAAAAGTATTGCCTAGCACTGATCTTTGCAATAACGAAGCTCAGACATTATGCCCTGGCACATGAGGTCCATCTTATATCGAAGGTGGATCCTCTTAAATATCTAATGTCGAAGGCCATACTAACAGGAAGGCTTGCCAAATGGGCCCTCCTCCTAATGGAGTTCTCGATAACGTATCGTCCCCTCAAAGCAGTGAAAGGACAGGCCATTGCTGACTTTCTTGCGGAACACCTGATACCGGCTGACTCCCCCTTAAATTGCGAGTTGCCAGACGGACACGCGTTCAATGCAATCGAAGAAGAAAATGACTCCAAATGAGAACTCTACTTCGATGGAGCATCTTCCATGAAGCGGCGAAAGCTAAACACCCCTATAATCAAAACTGGGGTGGGCCTTATCTTCGTGACTCCGCAAAGAGGGGTATTGTGCTACGCCATCTCATTAACGGAGCCAATGACTAATAAGGAAACTGAATATGAATATTTGATAGAAGGTCTCGAGATCGCTGTCGACATGGGAATCATAGACCTCCTCATATATGGAGACTCCCAGATAATTGCCAGCCAAGTAAATGGCGAATATCAGACATACAAACCATAACTGATAAAGTATGGAGAAAGAGTACAGCAACTGCTGACACAAATCCCCTCCTACATCGTGGAGAGTATACCGCGTGCAGAAAACAGCAAGAAGGATGCATTGGCCAAATTGGCTAAGGAATTGGCTGTCGAAGACCTCGATGATGTAATGATCATTGTGCAAAACCGCAGGATTCTCGCGCCAACAGATATATCTTCGGAAGACTTAATAGAGCCATCCGGAAGAAGAGAAACGACCGGACAAGTAACCCTTCAAATAAGGGGCGAAGAAAAGGTCAACGATTGGAGGGGAGTCTTTATAGACTACTTCAAATCCAAACGAACGCCCAAAAATGCATTGTCTAGACATCAGCTCATGAATCGAGCTCTGTCTTTCACCTTCTTCAATGATACTCTATATAAGAGATCGTTCGACTATCTGTGGCTAAGATGTCTGGGACCAGAGGAAGCAAAAAGAGTCATCCAAGAAACTCACGACGGACTCTGTGGTTCTCATCAAGCCGGGCCAAAGATGAAGCTGAAGATCAAAAGAATGGGTTACTATTGGCCCACAATGATTCAGGACTGCCTCGAATATGCGAAGCGGTGTCACTCGTGCCAAATTCATGGGGACTTCATCCACCAACATCTAAATCCGCTACACCCAACAGTAGCTAGCTGGTCGTTCGAAATGTGGGGAACCGATATAATTGGCCCCATTGAACCGGCATCGTCCAAAGGACATCGGTTCATACTGGCCACGACCAACTACTTCTCTAAATGGGCAGAAGCAGTACTACTGAGGGAGGTGAAGACAGAGAATATCCTCCATTTCTTCAGAACCCATGTCATCTATCGGTTCAGCACTCCACGATGGAAAATCTCGGATAATGGGCCAGGTTATAGAAGTCATAAAATCAGTCGCTTCGCATAGCAACATAAAATAAATTGGAGATACTCTTCCTGTTAGTGTATATGCCCTAGAGGCCATTACTGTATCATACTAGTTTGTATATTACTTAATGGAAGCTTGGGATATTCACCTTGTATATACAATCTTGCTCAAAATAGTAGTATGCTACTTGGTTTGTTTCTACTTCAATGTGTACATGTATTTATTTTAGTATATCGCCTATACACATTAGTGGAGCCCTTAGGATCTTTGCTTGATTACCAGCGTTGTGATGGCAGTCACACTAGTGGGGGCTGGGTAATCTATAAGCACATCCTTATGCAGGTCCCTAGTCACAGGACTATCGTGACAGGGCATCGATACTCCGGAATAGACTAGCGCATGCGCTTCTCATCCCAGAGTGGGAGATGGTCTGTCCCACAGCCATCAGTATGTCGTACTGGAGATAGTATGCGGGTGCTCGTTAGGTTATGAGTACACTGGACAGGACTCGTCGGGAACTGACCGGTTGGTATTATACCTATCGTCAGTTATCAGTTCCCAGGTGACATGAGTACAGCTTAGTCCGCTGACTTGACACTATCACTTCGCCTCGAGTGTGTTCCCACTGTACTTTGATTACTACCCTACCACGGCTCAAAGGAGTCGTGCAAACAAGTAGTAATTGGGTGCAGTCCCGAAGAACTTGGAGGCAGTGACGGTTAGACAGGATTCGTCTCTCCCGGTATTAGGGGTTGACATCGCGCTGTGTCTAGGAGAGCCATTACACGAGTAGTCCCTGGCCAGGGCAAGCGGGATATACTAGTAGGCTTCCAGTGTTATCTCAGGGTGTATTGGGCTTCACTCCGACACGACTTGTACCGCTATTAGGGGACTGACGTTTACCGCCCCCCTAGGCCCGCCATGCGATATATCAGACGAACAGACCGGACTGTATGAAGATTGTCACATTCAGACTCAGTAGGAGTTCAGATGGGTTTCACCTCGTCAGTCTTCTTTTCGGCATCTACCTGGGGACCGTTACGCACAGCTAGTGCCGCTTGCGGTCTGTAGTTAAACCCACTGCCAGCGTAGTGTCGAGTCTTTAGAGTCCCACACAGAAAGCTATTCGCCTTTAGGCAAAAGAGTAGAGGTCGCATGGTTTTGCGACAGGTTGCGTGGTTTTGCGACAGGGTCCGGTCACATCCGTGCACTTGTGCACGTACAGTGTCCGGACAGTTAACACTAGCGGGATTTGGTTTAAACCAGATCCTAGTGTACGTTTTGGGATTGGTTTTATCCAGTATGTATTCGTGTTCCTCGGAACGCAAATGCGGGTGTGTATGCACAGTTGACGGAGAGACAGAGGCAGAGGATTCTCATTAGGGTTGTTGACCGTTGACTGTTGACTATTGACTTTTTGCTCAACCCTAATGAGAATATGATATGTAATTAACAATAATATTAATTAAGTATTGTGGTGACATGGTTGTTGAGGGGTTGACTTTGTTGACTTGTTGACTTTGTTGATCGGTTGACTAGGTTGGACTAGTTGACCATCATGATGACAATGGCTATCATTTCATGGCAAAGACTTTTTACTTGCTTGTTCTCTTGTGCAATATGAGTGCATGAAATGATATAGCCATTTTGACTTAAACCTTTTACACAATACTTGATTACTATTTTTGTGATGATGGTTTTGGATTATGAGAGCCAAGTGAGAAAAGTCTTGCTCATTCTATCTTTTTCATTCTCTCTCTTGTGTTCTTAAGCTCTCATCTCCTTCCTCTTGCTCTCCCTCTCTTTAGTCTATGGTTCACTTGTCTCATGTGTTGAAAACCAAGAACCATAGAGAAAATCCTAACACACTCTTCTCTACTCATTCTAGTTCATAAGGTTTAGCAAACCAAGTGAACTAGTTTCTTCAAAGACCGAAGAAGAAGCCAAAGGTAGAAGCTTTCAGGTGGATCTATCTTCGGCGCAAGGAGACGACGGAGTGAAGCCGATCCGGACAACCATCGAGGCTTGAAGACGAAGGAGTTCAAGAAAGAAAGGTATAACCCCCTAACCGAGTAGTTAACAACTCTTAGTTAGGTTGTTAGTTAGATGTTTAACCAAGATCCGATTTTGAGTCCATGTTACCACCTCTAGAAAATTGTTTTTCACCAAATTCCGCATGCCCGAAAGTACCAGGAGAGGTAGCATGGACTTACAGTGGTATCAGAGCCTAGTTAAACTCTATCTAACATGTTAGCATAGTAGCTAGAAATTCGATCGGAGAAAAGGTCCCGAAATAAACCCGAAATTCAAACTTTCTATCGATTTTCAAAGTGTTGAAAAAATTATTTGAGATATACCAAAAATCGACTCAGGGTTTTTAGAAGAAACTGCGAAAATTCGACCCACTGAATCGTTCAACGCGCCGCGTTTTCGCAGCGGGAGCTTGCTCCCACCGCGGAACCGCGGCCGAGTTGACTCTGTCGTGGGGTTTTATTTTTGCAGTTTGTTCATAGGGGTATTTTGGGATTTTTGGAATATGTATTTTCTGCCCAGATTTTCCAGAACGAAAATTTTGTGTTTGGGGCCTGAAAATCCGTATTTTTGATCGAACTTCTAAAAGACTTAAGCTGACGGGTTTTTCTGTGATGTGATATTTGTATTGAACGTCTGCTAATCGCTATATGTCGATTAGTGGGGGTTATACAAATCTGTGATCTGTAATGTTATTAGAATGTGTATATGAATTCATTGGATTGTCGCGGGTGAATAGCTGGGGGTTGTGAGACGAGAGTTTTCTTTTCTTTCAATTCATGTAAATTTGTAAATTGATGTAATAATTATTTGTATGGCCGCACAACCGGGTCGGGGTTGTACCCGTCATTGTATAATTTCTTTTTACTGTTTTTTCTCTTAAGATAGACCCATGGAGGGGGTGCACAAACTACCGGGTATGCCGAAGTGCCGAGTGGCCTACTCACGGAGTTGAGGGAGGTTGCTTCGCTTCGGGTACTTGGCGGGTAGTTTGCCGCACCCGTAGGGGTCTTGGGTGGGGTTTTGGCTATTCACCGTGACCGTGTAATTTGCTTTTCGTTACAGGCTCGTACGAATTGCAGGTTCCTAGTATATCCAATGTGTTTATCTGTGATCTGAAATGGCTATCATTGCAATATATCTATATATGATATTATTTAGGCGTTGCTTATGTTTTACAGCCGCGCTAGCCCAGCCCCCGCTCTGTCGTTAGTTAAGTAACCTAACGGGTAATGACGGGGCCCCGTGGCGAATGCGAATGGTAAAAGCGTACGTCATATTTTGGTTATTTTCTGCAATGGTAGGATTAAATGATGGGACGCATTAAAAGAACTAATGCAAGAATATCACGCATTAAAAGAACTAATGCAAGAAAATAAACCAAGTTAAAGTCGTTGGAACACTTTCGAAAAACCACTCAGTTCTTTTCAAAACTAACTTTTAAATGCGGAGCTTGAGCCACTCCTTTTAAAAGCTATCTCGTTCCATCGATTATATCAAGTTCACTACGTTCACGGTTTAGCCAAAACCATTCGTAGCCCTCCATCATTTCAGTTAAATATTCGGTAGTATTCAAGCTATGTATTTTGACCTCACGCCAAGGCATAGTGATTGGTAGCTGCCGGATATTTATCTGTTGCATAGATAGAATGCGTTGGTTTGGGACAGCCGTACTGCCATTTGGCCTACGTCAAGGGTAGGTACGGATGGGTTCAAATTAACATGGATAATGATGGGAAGAACTTGACATGTGACTTATGACATTTTGACCTCACGCCAAGGTCATAAGAGCATGGGGCAAAAATCCACATCGGGAGTTTCAAAAGAACTGAAACTTGCTAGTGTTGCATACCATTTGGAATGTGATGATTCTGGTAGGATTCCTTCAGTTTTGTCATGCGATGATATTTGGATCCCGATCCCACTGTGAGTATATGCTACTCCTCGGGAAATTTCTCACTTAACGATCAATGCTATAAACCAAGTAGGTGTCTAGAAAGGTGTTAGCGGGGCTACGCCCACCGGGAAAAGAGGTTATTTAATTAAGGAACTTCGCGAAAGCGTTGGAAAACCTCCCTCAAAATACCGACACCAGCCTGGCCGAACAGTTAAGCAAGTATTGTACGGTGAGATTGATCCTGACCAATTCTTCCTTTGTGGTTTGAGGAGGGATTCGAGAAACAGTGGGAGCCATCCTGTTTAGACAAACTAAAAACCATTCTAAACTTGCAAGAGTATCAAGCTGAGTGTTTCTTCTCTCTCCTAATTGCAGCGACCAATCGACATGTGTAACGTTTTGAAAATCGTTTCGGTGAAATTTCGAAAAATCGGTAAAATAAGGGGGTTTTCTGTAAAAAGTCAAAATACAAATATCTTATTATTAAAATTAAATATACATATTCTAGCTATGTAATTGCTATTATTTGGTGTTTATTGAGCCGCTGGTGAAATTTCAAATTTTCTGAAAAAATATTATTTTATTATTATTTTAAGCCGTCACTAATACATTTAATTAGGGAAAATTACAAATTGGAATGAGTTGAAACAAATTTTGTGCATCATAAAACATTAAATAAAATTTTATCATGTGGTTTTTGGAACGAAATCATTTGCCAAAACGGTTTAGAAATTATTGAAGAAAAAAGGCTTTTTTTAGCGTAAATGGATGCTTGGGGTATTGTATTTATCATTTTTCATCACCCCACACCCGTACCCACACCCACACACCCCCACTTACTCCTCCCCATGGCTGAATTCAGTAGCCACCATATTTTTCCCCACTTGATTTTCAAAGAAAAGAAAAGAAAAGAAAGAAAAGAAAAGAATAGAATAGAAAATGATAGAAATTGAGTGGACTTTGACTAGATTTATCTTTCCCCACCTCACTCTCTCTCCTCCCTCACCCAATCCCCACAAATTTCTGGGCAAAACCTGCACCAAAAACAGCCCCTCTTGATTCTTCTCCACTTCATTGCAAAACCCACAAAATTCCACCAAAAATCCAAGTCAAAAACCCCACAAAAACAAAATCCAATCTCTACCCATTATTTCTTTGCCCAAGCTAGCATGGATCTTGGAGGAAATTTGGCATTTTGGAAGCCATGATCTTCATGTTGATCTCTTGATCATGAGGTATAAAAAATTCTTCCATATTTGTTAATTATTAGTTGTATGTTTAAAACAAACTTGTTTAGATGTTTAAAAAATATAAATAAAGGGGTTTTGAATTCAAGTGTAGAAATTCAAGTGGATGGTTTTGGATTATAGTTAGGGTTTTGTTGTATGATTATGGTTGCAAGTGGGATTCTTCTTTTGTGGAATGTGAAACATAATCAAATTGTTAGTTGTAAATTGTTAAGTTGAAATTGTAATATTTAAGCTATTTTACTTACTTGATTTTTGGAAAATTATTGAATGTCTTAGATTAAAATATAATTATAGTTTCATGTCATTATTAGTATTATAATAAGTGGTTTAATGCCTTTGGACCATGCAAAACCAAGCTTATTTGTAAAATTATGAATTTTACTTTAAAAATTGTTAAAATTGGTTATTTTTGCAAACTTGAATATTGGGTTAATGATAATTAATGAGATTAAAAGTATGGAAATGGTTTATATGACCTGGTTATGATACTTAGTGAATATTATAGCTATTAGTTGGGTTAAAACATCAAGTTTCGAATTAAAACGGTAATTAAGTGCTTTCTAGGTTTTGTGAAATAAATCGATTTGAGCAAATTTAAGGTTTTTATGAGTTGCACCATATTTTCAATTAAATTCCAGTGCGTTATGAACGCGTGATTGGTATTTTAGGTTTTTCTCGATTGATTGACGTTTGTACATCAACATCGAGGGTTGGTTTGGCTATTTTGGCATGCGTAGGCGATAGGTTTTGACCTATGCGTGATACGCGTGCCGATTTGATTTTCGTGTGCCATTTCGATTTCGAATTTGGTTTTAATGCGATACGATGCGTTATGATATGTAGGTACCCCATGTGGACTTCGAGACGACAAGCAAGCACGTGGCAACGTCGGCACCGGCTAGCGAGGACCAGGTGAGTAGATTTATATCTACGGGGAGAAGTCGGGTGGATGGCGTATAGCACCCCCGCAGTCCGTGGTGATGTATACGGATGCGTATACATACCAACAATTTATGATATATTGTTAGGATTTATTATTGATGATTTTAGATGGATATTGGTGTTGGATTGGTTCATGGTTACGAAACCTTAGGTAGTGGGTGCACTACACTTACACATACACACATATACATACTTGCATACATTCCTTATTTCATATGTGCGTGTATGGGAATATATATTTATGTGTTCACATGGGTATGGGACTATGTGTTCATATACTGGATTTGAGGATAGTATTTGGAATTTGAGATGAGTCGATGAGATTGGGCTTGAGGCCAGGAGATCGGTGATGTGATTTGGTTCGTATTGAGATACGACCTGATGTTTTAGCGGGTCTTCTGACGTAGTAATTCTTACACCCGCATGCATACATAGATGGCATCAATATTGTACTAGACGTAGGACATTATTCCGGATCATGATATTTGATAAAGAAGATACCAAATGAATAGTGTGATTGATGTGACTTTGACCCGTACCCAGATTTGGGGATGCCGTACGACGGATTTACGTACGAGCTATATATTGATGATTGATCCGCACTCTTGACTTGGGATGTCTGATTATAGATATGGTATCGGATATGATATTATTGAGGCGGGATCACCGACTAATATATATATATATACAGGTATGTGTATACATCGACTCAGATGTTAGGCGGTTTCCTTACCTGTAGTCCAGCTGGTTAGCTTAGCCCTTTAGTTTAGTTTAGTTGTTAGATTAGATTCGATTCTTACCTATTTCAAAAACTAACGAATCGTGGGTATTTTAAAAGACAGCCCAAGGGATCCTACGGATATTTCAAAAGACGTATCTTTTCATAAAAACACCGTAGCCCTTATTTTCAAAACCCCATGATTCGTGTTATTTCAAAAGGCACCATTTATAGGACTTATATTAGTTTAATACTGATTAGTTATCGTTGTGTCTAGTATTCTGCTTCCGCACATTATTGCTGTTCGCTCTGCCCCGCATACTTATTTTGCTGCATACTCCATTATTGATATCATGCTGTTAGGACACCAGCACCATTACCGATGATGCGTATGTACCACATACACTTACTTGCCGGCTCACACACATCTTCATCGGTAATTGTCATGTCACGTACACTTAGAAAATACTATTGCTTGGCTTAGCTTGTTAGTTAGTAGTTGATACGATATTAGTGTACCTGGGTTATATGCCAGTTTAGACATTGTAGTTATTACTTGTCACTTCATGCATACTTTTATTCCATTGTTCATGCCTAGTTATTAATCATATATTGCAACTTGGTTATTGACACCATATACATTCATTAGCATTGACATATGCACTTGTGATGACTTCTTGAGATTTATGATATTTCTGGATTTCGGGGGAAAGCCGCAAAATTTCTAAACTTATTAACCTTTTAAAATATGTAAATTGCGGTTTTCTAGTGATGTAAGTGTCGTCCACCATGAGTTTGATGTGGTTTTCGAGATCCGTGTCGAGGAGTGGAGGAACCGTCACGGGTACATGGTGGGCCCGGTATGGTACCCCGGGGCAAGATGAATGTGGTGTTGACGTTGTGCCTGGCAGGGGACAGATTACCTACCGGTGATATTACCCGACGCGTCGGATATCCGGAGGATACCGTCGTGGTCTTGAGATGGATGGTAGGGGCCGGTCTGGACTGACGGCGCCCTAGATATTGAGATTGAGACATTGATATTTCGAGACAGTGAGATTTATGTTTTGTGTCGATACTAAACACTGTTGATACTGATTTCATTATGATACCTCAGTTTAAAAATACGAAGAAAATCCCACTAATTTATGAAAACAGTTTCTTCATTTACATGTATTCTGTTTTCATGCATTCATACCTCATTCATATGATATATTGCTACCTGAGGCACTGACACGGGCACATGAGATTTCACTCGGTTAGATATTACCCTAGCCATTGTTATAGGCTGCTGGTTATGTATATTTTTGAGGATATATTATGATCATTGACCTAGGTTGCGTTATTTATGCGATTTCTGTGCGTAGATGTTTTTCTATTCACGAGTTGGCAACTCACCCCCGTTGTGCCCCAGTTTCTTGCAGGTTTTGCCGTACAGGTTTAATTACGGCTTTGCGGGCTCAGTTTCATTCGGGTGACTTGCTAGTAGGTGGGTTTTTCTTGTATCGTACCCATCATATTACCTTGTATAATATTATTCCATTGTATCTAGTAAATTCCATCAACCAAACATGTATTTATTTTGAGATAGAGACCAGTGATGTTATTCCTTCGACCTTAGAGTCGCGCGTTATATTTATATGGTTTTCTTGTGGTTTTGAGTTTCCTTTTGAATTTTGATCCTCACCGTTGGCGTTGTATATTATATTGCTTGTGTGGTTGTGACCGTCGATTGACGAAGAGCTAGCTCCCGCTTGGGGATGCCTTTTTATTGATTTCGTATACTATTCATGTTGTATCCCGTTTGGGAGCCAGTATTTTCAAAGGAGGCTCTGCCGAAATTTTCGGGAAATATTTGATGTTTTTTTTAAACCGCATAATTCGGCTTATGTTATTAAAACTACTTGTTTTAAATTGGTTTTCCTTCACTCTACTACTTTTCTTGGTTTGGATTTCTGGGTTTTCGGCTTACTTAGATTACGTACGCCTCGAGATGTTCGTAGTTTAAGTGCCGGTCATATTCCGTACTTTCGGGACGTGACAAAGTTGGTATCAGAGCGTTAGGTTTTAACCTTCGGAGCGTAGGATGACCCTTGGTTGATGGAATAGGTGACTAAAGTAGAGTGACGTACCGTTGGTATGTTCCGCGGCATATTTACGACACGCCACTCCACTTTAGAATCCTTAGGATGTACATTTCCTTGTTCAGTATTATATTCCTTCCTGATCTAGCCTCATCGTTACCAGTTTGGTTTTGCTGCCACGATTTCGGGCAGGGAGAGCTATGGCTAGAGTTGCGGTCAACAGGAGCTCGTCACAAACGAGGACTGACCAGGGCATGATTCCGGCGACACCCAATTGCAGAGATGTGTCTTTTTACTGTGTTTCCGCGCCACGAGCGTTTGGCGGATCGCCTTTATGAGGTTACTCGGAGGTGCTGATCGACACTAGAGAATTGAGCCACTGATAGAGGCCAGCCAGATTTTGATGACCGTTGGTGTATTGCTTACTCAAGATGATTGAGGCACTGTTCAGCGTGCAGACGAGTGAGCCAGTTGTTGCTGCGAGCGACGAGATATCGCCCCATATGTTGGAGCTATTGCGGGATGAGTTGTACTAATAGATGATAGAAGGTCGCTAGTCATCCGATGATAAATGATTAGGACATGTGGTTCGTTCGCCTACCCAATGAGAGGTCATCAAATAGATTGATTCCAGCTAGAGACGACTTCACGCGGAGACGTTGGGAGTCGACAGAGACGATCGAATGTCAGAAACCTATTATTCCAAGTTTAAAGTATTCGAAAGGGCATGCAGGCAATTCTATGGACCCTCTAGAAGAATGAAATCCTAACTCGACTTAATGACCGTGTGAAAGCCTTTGAACCTTAGGGTTTGCGGCAGTTCTGCGGCGCCATTAGTGAGGCTTGGGTTTGCCCTTCTACGGCTGGACCACCGATGCTGTGGTATGTACTCGATACTATTAAACTGTGCCCAAGATGTTGAGCCCTTGGGGGATTATGAGGTTTTGACAATCGATTGGATGGTTCGACTTAATTCGGACGCTAGGTGGTGAGATGCATTTCTTGGGAGACTCCCGGTACGAGGATAGCCGTTGGAGCTCAGTCCATGCAGCCACGACGAGACGAGTCCAAAGCAGACGACATTAGAGAAAAGTGAAGTAAGAGGTTCGTACCAGATCTAGATGAGATGACGTTCCACTCCGCCGACATCAGAGATGCGATGCACATGCCGAGACATGGTACTTGGATTTACCTTCCAGAAGGAGTCGCGATGAGTATGCAGTCGTTCCAGAGCAAGATGCAGATATAGGAAAGGACGATGACTTCCGGACAGTTGGCAGGGACGAGACATGGAAGAGACCGTGAGCAGGATTCCTTCCAGGACACTGCTGCAATGATACTTGTACCCAGGATCAAATGTGTCACGTACATTCAGAGAGCCAGAGGCCGACGCCAGCGATATGTTGTCTTACGAGTGGTTGCGATGATTGACCGAGAGATGACTAGAGAAGTGCCAGAACGGAATCATCCCCGTTAGCACATCTGACAGGGCCGATGAGCCGATGGACCGAGAGATTGGTAATTCACAGTGAAGACCTTGACCCAGGAGTGGTCATTGTTACGCACACCAGCAGGCCAGAGTTCATGATCATCGACGAGACGTCCCACTAGTGACCGCGACAGTTGGCCCGAGATTCTTAGAGGATGCACTTGAGCGGTACTATTCCGTCATTATTGATTTTGATGTTTTGGGTGATTTATTCGCATGATTTGATTTTGATGATTGAGGATTTACGATCTTTGCATAGTGTTGCACTCGATATCGTTTTCGTGCCTTGGTTTCACGTGTTTGTGATTTTACGATTTTAGACATTTGAGTTGATTTTGTGCGTATGCACGCACACGATTTGGTTTCTGCACCCTGTATAGTTTATATATGCTTGCAGTGCAGTGATACGCCTTTTGGGCACTTAGATGCACTTGACTTCGATTTCGATTGCGATACTCGATAATTATTTTGTGCACCTTGTGCACCTGATTTGATTTTGCGCATGTTCGGCGCTTGATATTGGATTTCATGATTTCGTGCATGATGGATGTCTCTGGTTTTGTGTTTTCGTGCATGTTGGGCGCATGTTTTGAGGTGCGATTTTGGTGCACACCAAATGCACTAAATCGAAATTCTTCGTGCATGTCAGATGCACCTGATTTCGCTGTCAGGCACACACGTTGCCTACGACAGATGCTTTGTGCACACCCGATGCACTTAGATCTTGTTTCTGTGCACTTGTATGGCACTTGTATGGCACTTATATGGATTTTGATTGTCGTGCGCACCAGACGCACGTAGTATTCATACGCGTATTTTGGGATTGATTTCTTATAGAGCAGTACGTTTTTTTATATGATATTGGCTGTGTTTTTGTATGGAGCAGGACTAGTCAGAGGACAGCACCTGAATGTATTTTGCATGCATTGATAGCTATTGAAGGGAATTCCAAAAAGCGAGCTATAGTCTCAGTATTTACCTACGTGTCTGATACGACGCGAAATGTTTAAAACAAGGAAAACCCTTCTAAATTGTTTCCTAAAACGGCGGAACGTACATTTCAAACAAAGGTATATATGTATATAGTTATTTTCTTATGATAGACGTCCGCCACTGTGCAGTGTTATGTGCATTGCACAGCAACTTAAAGGATTTGGCATGCATTTCCTCCTGATATTTGCATGTATAGTTCCGATTTTTAGCATATCGGTCTTGCTTGAGATTTGGAATTCGTGTCTTCACCTTGACTCCGATGATTGCGGGATGCTTGACGGAGTTTTGATTTGAGTTATATGCTCATTTTTCAAGCGCATGCGCTGCGCTGCGATTTGTTTTATGTAGTTACAATTTCGGAGCCCCGATGACTTGATGGTTTTTCTTAGATGTTTTAGTATTTGGGGGAGTTTGAATTTAAATTCGGGGACCGAATTTCTTTAAGGGGGGAAGATTGTAATGTTTTGAAAATCGTTTCGGTGAAATTTCGAAAAATCGGTAAAATAAGGGGGTTTTCTGTAAAAGATCAAAATACAAATATCTTATTATTAAAATTAAATATACATATTCTAGCTATGTAATTGCTATTATTTGGTGTTTATTGAGCCGCTGGTGAAATTTCAAATTTTCTGAAAAAATATTATTTTATTATTATTTTAAGCCGTCACTAATACATTTAATTAGGGAAAATTACAAATTGGAATGAGTTGAAACAAATTTTGTGCATCATAAAACATTAAATAAAATTTTATCATGTGGTTTTTGGAACGAAATCATTTGCCAAAACGGTTTAGAAATTATTGAAGAAAAAAGGCTTTTTTTAGCGTAAATGGATGCTTGGGGTATTGTATTTATCATTTTTCATCACCCCACACCCGTACCCACACCCACACACCCCCACTTACTCCTCCCCATGGCTGAATTCAACAGCCACCATATTTTTCCCCACTTGATTTTCAAAGAAAAGAAAAGAAAAGAAAGAAAAGAAAAGAATAGAATAGAAAATGATAGAAATTGAGTGGACTTTGACTAGATTTATCTTTCCCCACCTCACTCTCTCTCCTCCCTCACCCAATCCCCACAAATTTCTGGGCAAAACCTGCACCAAAAACAGCCCCTCTTGATTCTTCTCCACTTCATTGCAAAACCCACAAAATTCCACCAAAAATCCAAGTCAAAAACCCCACAAAAACAAAATCCAATCTCTACCCATTATTTCTTTGCCCAAGCTAGCATGGATCTTGGAGGAAATTTGGCATTTTGGAAGCCATGATCTTCATGTTGATCTCTTGATCATGAGGTATAAAAAATTCTTCCATATTTGTTAATTGTTAGTTGTATGTTTAAAGCAAACTTGTTTAGATGTTTAAAAAATATAAATAAAGGGGTTTTGAATTCAAGTGTAGAAATTCAAGTGGATGGTTTTGGATTATAGTTAGGGTTTTGTTGTATGATTATGGTTGCAAGTGGGATTCTTCTTTTGTGGAATGTGAAACATAATCAAATTGTTAGTTGTAAATTGTTAAGTTGAAATTGTAATATTTAAGCTATTTTACTTACTTGATTTTTGGAAAATTATTGAATGTCTTAGATTAAAATATAATTATGGTTTCATGTCATTATTAGTATTATAATAAGTGGTTTAATGCCTTTGGACCATGCAAAACCAAGCTTATTTGTAAAATTATGAATTTTACTTTAAAAATTGTTAAAATTGGTTATTTTTGCAAACTTGAATATTGGGTTAATGATAATTAATGAGATTAAAAGTATGGAAATGGTTTATATGACCTGGTTATGATACTTAGTGAATATTATGGCTATTAGTTGGGTTAAAACATCAAGTTTCGAATTAAAACGGTAATTAAGTGCTTTCTAGGTTTTGTGAAATAAATCGATTTGAGCAAATTTAAGGTTTTTATGAGTTGCACCATATTTTCAATTAAATTCTAGTGCGTTATGAATGCATGATTGGTATTTTGGGTTTTTCTCAATTGATTGACGTTTGTACATCGACATCGAGGGTTGGTTTGGCTATTTTGGCATGTGTAGGCGATAGGTTTTGACCTATGCGTGATACGCGTGCCGATTTGATTTTCGTGTGCCGTTTCGATTTCGAATTTAGTTTTAATGCGATACGATGCGTTATGATATGTAGGTACCCCATGTGGACTTCGAGACGACAAGCAAGCACGTGGCGACGTCGGCACCGGCTAGCGAGGACCAGGTGAGTAGATTTATATCTACGGGGAGAAGTCGGGTGGATGGCGTATAGCACCCCCGCAGTCCGTGGTGATGTATACGGATGCGTATACACACCAACAATTTATGATATATTGTTAGGATTTATTATTGATGATTTTAGATGGATATTGGTGTTGGATTGGTTCATGGTTACGAAACCTTAGGTAGTGTGTGCACTACACTTACACATACACACATATACATACTTGCATACATTCCTTATTTCATATGTGCGTGTATGGGAATATATATTTATGTGTTCACATGGGTATGGGACTATGTGTTCATATACTGGATTTAAGGATAGTATTTGGAATTTGAGATGAGTCGATGAGATTGGGCTTGAGGCCAGGAGATCGGTGATGTGATTTGGTTCGTATTGAGATACGACCTGATGTTTTAGCGGGTCTTCTGACGTAGTAATTCTTACACCCGCATGCATACATAGATGGCATCAATATTGTACTAGACGTAGGACATTATTCCGGATCATGATATTTGATAAAGAAGATACCAAATGAATAGTGTGATTGATGTGACTTTGACCCGTACCCAGATTTGGGGATGCCGTACGACGGATTTACGTACGAGCTATATATTGATGATTGATCCGCACTCTTGACTTGGGATGTCTGATTATAGATATGGTATCGGATATGATATTATTGAGGCGGGATCACCGACTAATATATATATATACAGGTATGTGTATACATCGACTCAGATGTTAGGCGGTTTCCTTACCTGTAGTCCAGCTGGTTAGCTTAGCCCTTTAGTTTAGTTTAGTTGTTAGATTAGATTCGATTCTTACCTATTTCAAAAACTAACGAATCGTGGGTATTTTAAAAGACAGCCCAAGGGATCCTACGGATATTTCAAAAGACGTATCTTTTCATAAAAACACCGTAGCCCTTATTTTCAAAACCCCATGATTCGTGTTATTTCAAAAGGCACCATTTATAGGACTTATATTAGTTTAATACTGATTAGTTATCGTTGTGTCTAGTATTCTGCTTCCGCACATTATTGCTGTTCGCTCTGCCCCGCATACTTATTTTGCTGCATACTCCATTATTGATATCATGCTGTTAGGACACCAGCACCATTACCGATGATGCGTATGTACCACATACACTTACTTGCCGGCTCACACACATCTTCATCGGTAATTGCCATGTCACGTACACTTAGAAAATACTATTGCTTGGCTTAGCTTGTTAGTTAGTAGTTGATACGATATTAGTGTACCTGGGTTATATGCCAGTTTAGACATTGTAGTTATTACTTGTCACTTCATGCATACTTTTATTCCATTGTTCATGCCTAGTTATTAATCATATATTGCAACTTGGTTATTGACACCATATACATTCATTAGCATTGACATATGCACTTGTGATGACTTCTTGAGATTTATGATATTTCTGGATTTCGGGGGAAAGCCGCAAAATTTCTAAACTTATTAACCTTTTAAAATATGTAAATTGCGGTTTTCTAGTGATGTAAGTGTCGTCCACCATGAGTTTGATGTGGTTTTCGAGATCCGTGTCGAGGAGTGGAGGAACCGTCACGGGTACATGGTGGGCCCGGTATGGTACCCCGGGGCAAGATGAATGTGGTGTTGACGTTGAGCCTGGCAGGGGACAGATTACCTACCGGTGATATTACCCGACGCGTCGGATATCCGGAGGATACCGTCGTGGTCTTGAGATGGATGGTAGGGGCCGGTCTGGACTGACGGCGCCCTAGATATTGAGATTGAGACATTGATATTTCGAGACAGTGAGATTTATGTTTTGTGTCGATGCTAAACACTGTTGATACTGATTTCATTATGATACCTCAGTTTAAAAATACGAAGAAAATCCCACTAATTTATGAAAACAGTTTCTTCATTTACATGTATTCTGTTTTCATGCATTCATACCTCATTCATATGATATATTGCTACCTGAGGCACTGACACGGGCACATGAGATTTCACTCGGTTAGATATTACCCTAGCCATTGTTATAGGCTGCTGGTTATGTATATTTTTGAGGATATATTATGATCATTGACCTAGGTTGCGTTATTTATGCGATTTCTATGCGTAGATGTTTTTCTATTCACGAGTTGGCAACTCACCCCCGTTGTGCCCCAGTTTCTTGCAGGTTTTGCCGTACAGGTTTAATTACGGCTTTGCGGGCTCAGTTTCATTCGGGTGACTTGCTAGTAGGTGGGTTTTTCTTGTATCGTACCCATCATATTACCTTGTATAATATTATTCCATTGTATCTAGTAAATTCCATCAACCAAACATGTATTTATTTTGAGATAGAGACCAGTGATGTTATTCCTTCGACCTTAGAGTCGCGCGTTATATTTATATGGTTTTCTTGTGGTTTTGAGTTTCCTTTTGAATTTTGATCCTCGCCGTTGGCGTTGTATATTATATTGCTTGTGTGGTTGTGACCGTCGATTGACGAAGAGCTAGCTCCCGCTTGGGGATGCCTTTTTATTGATTTCGTATACTATTCATGTTGTATCCCGTTTGGGAGCCAGTATTTTCAAAGGAGGCTCTGCCGAAATTTTCGGGAAATATTTGATGTTTTTTTTAAACCGCATAATTCGGCTTATGTTATTAAAACTACTTGTTTTAAATTGGTTTTCCTTCACTCTACTACTTTTCTTGGTTTGGATTTCTGGGTTTTCGGCTTACTTAGATTACGTACGCCTCGAGATGTTCGTAGTTTAAGTGCCGGTCATATTCCGTACTTTCGGGACGTGACAACATGACTGGACTTAAGTTATTACTAGATAAGAACATACTGACAGGGCCAAACTACAAAGATTGGCTCAGGAATGTCAAGATGGCAATCACTTACGACAAGCTGGGGTATCTTCTTACCACCAAAGCTCCCCCTGTCCCAGGTCCCAAAACCAGCGTCGCGGATAAGGAAATCCGTAAGACCTGGGAACTAGACTGCGCGAAGGCCAAATGCCTCGTGCTTGCCTCTATGGACAATGAACATCAGAGGAGGCACGAGAATATGGACCTGGAATCCATATTTCTTCATACAAAAGAACTGTATGGAGAGCAATCTCGTATCGCAAGATACGAAGTGTCGAAGAAGTTATTTTCGGCAAGATTGGCCGTCGGATCATCGGTAGCGGAACACGTGCTTAAGATGATTGGCTACATTGAGGAGCTCGCGGACCTTGGGACCACGTTGGAGAATGATCTCTATACGGACTTAATTCTCCAGTCCCTTCCTTCCACTTACGCCCAGTTCATACTGAACTTTAACTTACAAGAAAAGGAAGTTGAACTTTCAGAACTCCTCAACATGCTGAGGAGCGCAGAGGGCACCCTACAGAAAGGTAGGGAAACATCCACTTTGTTTGTAGGAGGATCTTCTTCTTCTAGGTCCAAGGCGAAAGCCAAGGGAAAGAAGAAGAAAGCCCCCGCCAAACCAAGGGGCGGTGTTAGTAAAGTGGATACGAGGGGAAAGGTAAAAGCAACAAAGAAAGTGGGAAAGCTTGTGGATAAGGAAGAATGCTTCTATTATCATAAGAAAGGACACTGGAAGAATGATTGCAGGGCTTGGAAAGGCAGGACACAGGAATTGAAGCAGGTTGCAGCTTCAGTTCAGGTGTGTATGTTATTGAAAACTGTCTTTCAATAAACTCTACTTCCTGGGTATTGGATACCGGATCAGGATCTCATATCTGTAATTCTTTGCAGGCGTTGAGAAACCGTAGGGTTTTGAAGGCAGGTGACATGACCCTCAAAGTTGCAAACGGAGCTAGCATGGATGCTAAGGCCGTGGGGGACTATCACCTGGGAATGTCATATGGACATGTTTTAGTTTTGCGTAATTGCTTTTTTTACCCAACGCAACTTGTAATATCATTTCTGTATCTTTGGTTTCTAAAGAAGGTTATGAATTTGCGTTTGTAAGTAATGTTGTAAACATTCACCTTAATCAAGTTCTGATTGGGTCAGGTACATTGAGCAATGGTATATACGTATTAAACCAACCACAGATTTTCAATGTCCAGAATACACACAAAAGAAAGTCTCCGGAAATAAATCAGACTTTCTTGTGGCATTGTAGACTGGGTCACATCAATGAGAGAAGGTTGACGAAGTTACATACAGAAGGATATTTGAATCCGTTCGAATATCAATCGTATGCCACTTGTCAATCCTGTCTCAAAGGAAAGATGACAAAGACTCCGTTTACTGGACACGGAGTAAGGGCGAGCGAGCTCTTGGGACTCGTACACAGCGACGTGTGCGGTCCAATGTCTACACATGCGCGAAGCGGTTTTTCTTACTTCATTACTTTTACGGATGATTTTTCAAGATTTAGACATGTCTTCTTAATGAAACATAAGTCCGAAGCTTTTGGAAAATTCCAGGAATATAAGAATGAAGTAGAAAAACAAACCGGCAAAAGTATCAAGATCCTAAGATCGGATCGAGGTGGTGAATACTTGAGTGCCGAGTTCCTGTACTATTTAAAAGAGAACGGAATTCTCTCTCAGCTTACTCCTCCATACACTCCGCAACATAACGGTGTATCGGAGAGACGGAACCGAACCCTATTGGATATGGTACTGTCCATGATGAGTAACGCTGAGTTACCGCGATCATCCTGGGGGTATGCGCTAGAATCAGCCGTATACCTTTTGAACCGAGTTCCCACTAAGACTGTGCCTACCACACCATATGAGTTATGGAGTGGGAAGAAACCCTATCTTCAATATCTGAAGATCTGGGGATGTCCAGCTTTTGTCAAAAAGCAGCATGCGGACAAACTTGAGGCACGCTCAGTACTGTGCAAGTTTGTGGGATACCCAAAGAACACCAGAGGGTATCTTTTCTACCACGCAGAGGAACAAAAAGTCCTTGTTTCTCGTAATTCTCACTTTCTAGAACACCAGTTCTTGGAAAAGGAAATTAGTGGGAGCGCAGTAGAACTGGAAGAAATTCCAGAACCACAGACTATTACTGAAAGCTTAGTGGAACCAGAGGGTTCAAAAGAACAGGACATTCCTACGCCACTCCGCAGGAGTAGTAGGCAGTCTCATCCGCCCGAGAGATACTACGGTTTTCTCATAGACGGGGATAGAGAGGATTGCATCATAGATTATGATGAGCCTACTAGTTTCCAGCAGGCCGTTCAGAGCGTTGACTCGGTAAAATGGCTGGATGCAATGCGGACCGAAATGGAGTCCATGTACACCAACAAGGTATGGACGTTGGACATTGCTCCAGACGGGGTAAAACCCGTAGGATGCAAGTGGATCTTCAAAAGGAAGATTGGTGTAGATGGACAGGTTGAGACCTATAAAGCTAGACTGGTTGCAAAGGGTTTTCGTCAAAGACTTGGTTTGGAATATGACGAAACCTTTTCTCCAGTGGCTATGCTGAAATCCATTCGGATACTTCTTGCCATTGCTGCCTTCCACGATTATGAGATTTGGCAAATGGACGTAAAGACCGCTTTTCTAAATAGAAATTTAGAGGAGTGTGTCTATATGGACCAGCCAGAAGGTTTCATTCAGAGTGGGAGCAGCGGAAAGGTGTGCAAGTTGCTTAAGTCCATCTATGGACTAAAGCAGGCATCGCGTAGTTGGAACATCTGTTTTAATGAGACGGTCAAGGAATTTGGCTTTATCAAAAATCCAGATGAACCATGCATCTACAGTAGATTTGTAACGAGAACAGTAGTATTCCTCGTTTTATATGTGGATGACATTCTCTTAATAGGAAATGACATTCCTATGCTACAATCTGTCAAGGGGTTCTTGTCACACAGGTTCTCCATGAAAGACCTGGATGATACCTCATACATCCTGGGGATCCGGATCCATCGTGATAGATCCAAGAGAATATTAAGACTTTCACAGTCCAGGTACATCGACACCATACTGAAGAGATTCAGTATGGAAGATTCCAAATGCGGTAACCTACCGGCTTGTCACGGGATCACCCTCTCTAAAGAGATGTCTCCCAAGACTGATTTGGAGAGGGATCGAATGTCTATTATACCCTACGCTTCTGCGGTAGGCTCTATAATGTATGCGATGTTGTGTACCAGACCGGATGTAGCTTATGCACTGAGTGTGGTGAGCCGGTATCAGTCAAACCCTGGGGAGAAACACTGGATAGCGGTAAAGAACATTCTCAAGTACCTGAGAAGGACTAAGGAGATGTTCTTGGTGTATGGCGGAAAAGACCTCCAGATCGAGGCCTTTGCTGACTCTAGCTTCCAGAGTGACAAGGATGATTCCAAGTCCATGTCGGGTTTTGTCTTTACCCTCAATGGAGGGGCGGTGTGTTGGAAGAGTTCCAAACAGGAAACCGTTGCAGACTCGACGATGGAAGCGGAATACATCACTGCATCTGATGCCGCAAAAGAAGCTGTCTGGATGAGGAAGTTCTTGAAAGAACTTCAGGTGGTTCCGTCCATTGTTGATCCAATACCTCTGTATTGCGACAACAACGGGACTATAGCTTTAGCGAAGGAACCCAGGTCCCATCAGAGATCCAGACACATCTTGAGGCGGTATCACCTGATCAGGGAGATCGTG
The DNA here is from genome assembly GCA_030015575.1 of Agapanthus africanus. Classification (NCBI taxonomy): domain Eukaryota; kingdom Viridiplantae; phylum Streptophyta; class Magnoliopsida; order Asparagales; family Amaryllidaceae; genus Agapanthus; species Agapanthus africanus. Next base: position 433,801,969 of record JASDDO010000008.1, on the reverse strand, counting down.
GATCGCCAGGAGATCGAGGTTCGGAGGGTTGCTTCAGAAGATAACACTGCAGATCCATTCACCAAGGCCTTGCCCCAGACTCAGTTCGAGCGGCTGATCGAGATGATAGGTCTTTGATACGCCAGTACATGGCCTTAGTGCAAGTGGGAGATTGTTAGTGTATATGCCCTAGAGGCCATTACTGTATCATACTAGTTTGTATATTACTTAATGGAAGCTTGGGATATTCACCTTGTATATACAATCTTGCTCAAAATAGTAGTATGCTACTTGGTTTGTTTCTACTTCAATGTGTACATGTGTTTATTTTAGTATATCGCCTATACACATTAGTGGAGCCCTTAGGATCTTTGCTTGATTACCAGCGTTGTGATGGCAGTCACACTAGTGGGGGCTGGGTAATCTATAAGCACATCCTTATGCAGGTCCCTAGTCGCAGGACTATCGAGACAGGGCATCGATACTCCGGAGTAGACTAGCGCATGCGCTTCTCATCCCAGAGTAGGAGATAGTCTGTCCCACAGCCATCAGTACGTCGTACTGGAGATAGTATGCGGGTGCTCGTTAGGTTACGAGTACACTGGACAGGACTCGTCGGGAACTGACCGGTTGGTATTATACCTATCATCAGTTATCAGTTCCCAGGTGACATGAGTACAGCTTAGTCCGCTGACTTGACACTATCACTTCGCCTCGAGTGTGTTCCCACTGTACTTTGATTACTACCCTACCATGGCTCAAAGGAGTCGTGCAAACAGGTAGTAGTTGGGTGCAGTCCCGAAGCACTTGGAGGCAGTGACGGTTAGAAAGGATTCGTCTCTCCCGGTATTGGGGGTTGACATCGCGCTGTGTCTAGGAGAGCCATTACACGAGTAGTCCCTGGCCAAGGCAAGCGGGATATACTGGTAGGCTTCCAGTGTTATCTCAGGGTGTATTGGGCTTCATTCCGACACGACTTGTACCGCTATTAGGGGACTGACGTTTACCGCCCCCCTAGGCCCGCCATGCGATGTATCAGACGAACAGACCGGACTGTACGGAGATTGTCACATTCAGACTCAGTAGGAGTTCAGATGGGTTTCACCTCGTCAGTCTTCTTGTCGGCATCTACCTGGGGACCGTTACGCACAGCTAGTGCCGCTTGCGGTCTGTGGTTAAACCCACTGCCAGCGTAGTGTCGAGTCTTTAGAGTCCCACACAGAAAGCTATTCTCCTTTAGGCAAAAGAGTAGAGGTCGCATGGTTTTGCAACAGGTCGCGTGGTTTTGCGACAGGGTCCGGTCACATCCGTGCACTTGTGCACGTACAGTGTCCGGACAGTTAACACTAGCGGGCTTTGGTTTAAGCCAGATCCTAGTGTACGTTTTGGGATTGGTTTTATCCAGTATGTATTCGTGTTCCTCGGAACGCGAATGCGGGTGTGTATGCACAGTTGACGGAGAGACAGAGGCAGAGGATTCTCATTAGGGTTGTTGACCGTTGACTGTTGACTATTGGCTTTTTGCTCAACCCTAATGAGAATATGATATGTAATTAACAATAATATTAATTAAGTATTGTGGTGACATGGTTGTTGAGGGGTTGACTTTGTTGACTTGTTGACTTTGTTGATCGGTTGACTGGTTGGACTAGTTGACCATCATGATGACAATGGCTATCATTTCATGGCAAAGGCTTTTTACTTGATTGTTCTCTTGTGCAATATGAGTGCATGAAATGATATAGCCATTTTGACTTAAACCTTTTACACAATACTTGATTACTATTTTTGTGATGATGGTTTTGGATTATGAGAGCCAAGTGAGAAAAGTCTTGCTCATTCTATCTTTTTCATTCTCTCTCTTGTGTTCTTGAGCTCTCATCTCCTTCCTCTTGCTCTCCCTCTCTTTAGTCTATGGTTCACTTGTCTCATGTGTTGAGAACCAAGAACCATAGAGAAAATCCCAAACACACTCTTCTCTACTCATTCTAGTTCATAAGGTTTAGCAAACCAAGTGAACTAGTTTCTTCAAAGACCGAAGAAGAAGCCAAAGGTAGAAGCTTTCAGGTGGATCTATCTTCGGCGCAAGGAAACGACGGAGTGAAGCCGATCCGGACAACCGTCGAGGCTTGAAGACGAAGGAGTTCAAGAAAGAAAGGTATAACCCCCTAACCGAGTAGTTAACAACTCCTAGTTAGGTTGTTAGTTAGATGTTTAACCAAGATCCGGTTTTGAGTCCATGTTACCACCTCTAGAAAATTGTTTTTAACCAAATTCCGCATGCCCGAAAGTACCGGGAGAGGTAGCATGGACTTACAGTTCCGTCTATAATCCTTGGGCCAACGGTCTAGCTGAAGCTTTCAACAAGACCCTGACAAAGATTATAATGAAAACGGTGTCCAGAAACAAAAAAGACTGACACGAAAGGCTGCACGAAGCTCTTTGGGCGTACCGAACAACGTTCAAAATGGCCACGAATACAATACCATACGCGTTGGTATTCGGTACGAAAGCAGTGTAAGTCGATGTCGTGCACCCCACGGGTTCGCGGGAAGGCGGAATTTACAAAAAACGATTTTCATAAGCTTCGCAACACAGACTAAACTCCAGGATCTTTACAGAAACCTTAACTAGCTAAAACTATTAGGAGGTTCTAACTACTATGAAAAGTTTTATACCTCCTAGAAACAAGTCCTTCGGGCCTTCTTTTACTCCTTTCCTTAAGCTCCTCGAAGATCCGGATCGCGGTTGATCGTCGGCCTCTTCATGTCAAAGATGATCCACCCGAGAATATGTACTTCAAGATCCAACCTCTAAACTGAGGTAACTATGGTACCTAGTTTGCTAAACTAGATAGCCTAGAGGATGTAAAGTAGCTAAAGGAGTGTTTTATCTCATGAGACTTTATGTTTCACAACTCATGTGTGGGTTAGGGTATTTTAGGAAGAAGGAGGAGGAATTAGAGAGAGGAGGAGAAGTAACAAATGACCTAGGGTTTTAAGGCAACTATAGAATGGCTCTCTCTCTCTTCACTTATTCAAGCATGGATTATTTTCACATAGAAAATATAAACCATGCTTGAATAGTGAGTCCAAATAAATAAACAAATATAAAGAGCCATACTTCACGCATGCCAAGTATGTCTCCAATTTCCACCTCATTAATCTATTTCCCAAATAGATAATCCAAATAATGAGGTGTCTCCTTTTAGAAGCATGTCTTGCGAAATTACAAGAATGCCCTCACCGTATATACATACCCGTATTCGTATTCCAAAAAATACGAACACAATGAGATGATAACAATCCAATAATATAATATTAGGATCCGGCTTAAACCAAAGCCCACTAGTATTATCCGCCTGAACTACATCCGTGTAGCCAGTACACGTATGTGATCGGAACCCTGCCGTAAAACCATACGGCCTCTACATCGTTTCCCCCGAAGTAAGGAAACCCTCTGTGTGGGACTTTAAAGACTCGACAGTACGCTGGCAGTTGGTGTAACCACAAGTCCGTCAGCGGTACTAGCTGTACATAACAGCTACCCAGGTATCTGTCAATAAGAAGGCCGATGAGCAAACTCATCCAAACTTCTACTGAGCCTATCAGTGACAATCTTCGTACAGTCCGGTCTGTTCGTCTAAGATACTCGCATATCGGGCATAGGGGGATGGTAAACATTAGACCCCTAACAGCGCAATAAGTCATGCCGGAGTAGAACCCAATACACCCTGAGAAACCTACTGGAGTACCTACCAGTAAATCTCGCTTACCCTGACCAGGGACTTTGTGTAATGTCTTTCCGAACACGGCGCGATATCAACCCCCTATACCGGGAGAGACGAATCCTATCTAACCGCTACTGCCTCCAAGTGTTTCGGGACTGCACCCAACTACTACCTGTTTGCACGCCTCCTTTGAGCCATGGTAGGGTAGTAATCTAAGTGCAGTGGGAACACACTTGAGACAAATAGCTATATGAAGTCAACGGACTAACCTGTACTCATGCCACCCGGGAACTGCAACCTGACGATAGATATAATACCAACCAGCAGTTCCCAACGAGTCCGTCCAGTGTAACTCATAACCCAATGAGCACCTGTATACTATCTCCAGTACGACGTATTAATGGCTGTGGGACAGACCATCTCCCCTGCTGGGATGAGAAGCGTATATACTAGTCTACTCTGGAGTATTGATGCCCAGTCTCGACAATCCTACGACTAGGGACCTGTATAAGGATGTGCTTATAGACTACCCAGCCCCCACTAGTGTGATTGCCATCACAATGCTGGTAGTCAAGTAAAGATCCTAAGGGCTCTGCCAATATGTATAAATGATATGCTAAAAGAAACACATGCACATATTGAGGTAGAATCAAACCAAGTAGCATACTACCATTTTGAGCAAGACTATTATTATAGCTGTGAATATCCCAAGCTTCTAATATGTAATATACAATCCAGTATGATACAATAATGGCCTATAAGGCATATATCACTAACAATCTCCCACTTGCACTAGGGCCATGTATTGGCATATCGCATACCTGTCATCTCGATTAGCCTCTCGAACTGTGTCTGAGGGATGGCCTTGGTGAATGGATCTGCAGTGTTGTTCTCTGTATATACTCTCCGCACCTCGATCTCCCGGCGATCAACGATCTCCCTGATCAGGTGGTATTGCCTCAAGATGTTTCTGGACTTCTGATAGGACCTTGGTTTCTTCGCTAAAGCTATAGTGACGTTGTTGTCATAATACAACGATATTGGATCAACAATAAACAGAAACACCTGAAGCTCTGTCACGAACTTCATGATCCAGACTGCTTCTTTCGCGACGTCATATGCAGCAATATACTCCGCTTCCATCGTCGAGTCAGCAACGGTGTCCTTCTTGGAGCTCTTCCAACAGACCACCCCTCCATTGAGGATAAAGACATAACCCGACATGGACCTGGAGTCATTTTTGTCACTCTGAAAGCTGGAGTCGGCAAGTCCTCGACCTGGAGGTCTTCTCTGCTGTACACCAAGAAAATCTCCTTAGTCCTTCTCAGGTATTTGAGAATGTTCTTCATGAAAGTGTGTCTTAGCAGCACCACTGGGTTTTTACCGGCATCAAGCATGCAATTTAAAAAATTCTTGGGTGCTAAGCTACACTAACCTGGAATCTAACTAGATCATTAGGGTTTAAGCAATGATATAACAAAAACTAAACTAAGTGAAAGAGACTACAACCTTTATAGACCAAGTCCTTCACTTCTAAAGCTCCAGGTAGCAGTCCCTACGACTCCTCGTAGCTCCACTTGAAAAAGGATCGAGCTTGCTTCGCGATCTTCGTGTCGAAGATGATCCACCCGAAGTTTCTCTAAGTCAAGTTATCTCTTCACTAATCTCCTATTAGTGAAGTAAACAACCTATTCTAAAGTGCTAATCTAAAGTAGGTTGATGAAGTAGGTGTTTTAGCTCACTTAGAATTTTCCAAAGCCCCGGGGTTCACAACTCATGTGAGGGTTTGGGCTTGGAGGAGGAAGAAGAAGAAAATGTGGAAAGCTTATCAAAAGAGCTAAGATAGTGAGCAAGTGTAGAATGGCTCAATAAAACCTCTCACTTATTGAAGCATCCATTAGTTCACAATAGAAATAAGAACCATACTTCAATAGTGATTACAAACCTTTAAACAAATGTTTTGAGCCATGCTTCACCCATGCCCAAAAAATCTCCTCATTTTCCACCTCATTATTCTATTTTCTCAAAATAGAAAATCCATACTCATTATATATATATATATATATATATATCACACACACACACACATATATATTAAGAGAATAAAATAATTAGCGAGCAATAATATTAGTTAATATATAATTATATCAAATATAAATCTATATCAAATTATTAAATCAACACTTGATTTAATAATCCGGTTATATCATATATAACTGACTAATATCATTTATCTGTATATCATATTATCAAATCAATACTTGATTCAATAATCCGGTTAGATCATATATAACCTAACCGATATCAAATGTCGCCAGATTAGAAAACGATATCACATACTCGTATTTAATCAGGCTCCCACACATATCAACATATGTGCCCTACATCGTTTTGCTTGAATTAGGAAACCTCTATGTGGGACTCTAAAGACTCGTCAATACGTCAGCAGTAGGTAATGATCACATCAGTTAACCACAAGCCGTTAGCGGTACTAGATGGACGTAACAGCTACCCAGGTATTGAGCGATTAGAAAATCAACAAGCAAGCTTGTCCAAACTCCCATGAAGCCTATAAGTAACACTTACCGTACAGTCCGGTCTCTTCCTCTGATATGTCGCATATCGAGTCTGGGGATGGATACGTCAGACCCCGGTAACTTGATAAGTCATGCCGATGTGTGGCTCATAACGGTTCGAGAAACTACTGATAACACTTACCAGTAAATCACATCAGCCATGGCCAGAGGGACTTACTGTTATAGCCAATCGAGTATAGCGCAACATCAACTACCTATACCGGGTGAGACGAAACCCCTTCTATCGCTCACTACCTCTATGTGAATCGGGAGTGTACCCAAAATCCACCTGTTTGCACAACTCCTTTGAGCCGTGGTAGGGAGGAAATCAAAGTACAGTGGGAAACACACAAGACACTATGACGATCTCAGGTCTACAGACTAACTTGTACTAGTGTCACCACAGAACTGCTATCTGACGATAGGTATGGTACCATCTAGAAGTTCTCGGCGAGTCCTGTTCGGTGTACCCATTCAGATTTGTGTTTCATAATATACATATTCAAACCTAGAGAGATCGTCAGTGAATGTGATGAAGTATGAGAACCCACCCCTTGCATGTATAGATATCAGACCACACACATCACTTTGTATAATTCCCAAGAGCTCTGCTTCTTTTTCTCCGTCCGGTGAATGGAGATTTGGTCATCTTTCTCCTGAGACAAGACTGACAAGTTTCATAAGATGAAAATTCGAATGCATTCAAATATCTATCTTTATGCAACTTACTTAGTCTTTTCTTTCTGATATGACCAAGTCTACAATACCACAAATAGGATTCGTTCCCTTCTGAACTCTTCCTCTTACGTGTGTTTTGTACATTGAGAACTGCGTTTTGATTTAGAACATAGATACAATTACACAGTGTACCTTCTGCAACCAATACCTGATTAAGGCAAATGTTCATGATATTTCTATCAAGAACAAACTTATATCCATCTTTATCAAGTAAAGAAACTGATATGATGTTGCAAACCATGGAAGGTACATAGTAGCAATTGTTCAAAATCATAGTATTGCCTCTTGGCAATGCTAGGTGATATTCACCGACGGCAACATCAGCAACTTGTGCTCCATTCCCTACTCTGAGGGACATATCACCAGGTCCAACTATCCTACTTTTTCTCAGTCCCTGCAATAAATTACAGATATGAGATCCTGATCCGGTATCTAGTACGCAGGAGGTAGGACTGACTGAAAAGCAGTTCTCAATAACAAGAACACCTGAAGGAGATGCAATAGTATGCTTCTTCTTCGTTGGGGTCATCAAGGAATTCATGCAATCCCCTTTCCCTTACTCAGACTCATGACTGCTGTCATAATTTATAGCCGAACGGACGTTCCCCAACCCCGAATAAGAATTCGGATCGGTCAAGCGATACATTTTATTATCTTGATGAGGGCATGAATTGGTTGCTACCTAGAGAGAGAGAGAAAAGAAACACTCAGCGTGTGCTCTTGCAAGATTAGATTGGTTATTAGTTTACCTAATCAGGATGACTAGAACTGTTTCCTCAAATTCTCCTTCAAATCTTAAAAGGAGAACTAGTCAGGATTAATCGCACGTCACAAATCTTGCTTAACCTTTCGGCCAGGCTAGTGTCGGTACTTCGAGGGAGGTTTTCCAACGCTTTTGCGAAGTTCCTTAATTACATAACCTCTTTTCCCTAGAGGCGTAGCCCCGCTAACACCATTCTAGACACCTACTTAGTTTATAGCATTGATTGTTAGGTGAAAAAATCTCCCAAGAGTAATCCTACTCATCAGTGGGATCAGGATCCAACTATCATTGTGTGATGACCTAGATAGAATCCACTCTAGTCACCACACTCCAGAAGGTATGCAATACTAGCAAGTTTCATGTATATTTGAAACTCTCGATGTGGTTTTTGCCCCTAAGACCCAAGTGACCTTGACGAATAATCAACAAATCAAAAGGTCCTAGTCAAGTTCAACCCATCGTTATCCAAGATTGCATTAGACCCACCCGCATGGTCCTTGACGAATAATCAACAAAATCATGTGACTGTCCTAACCAATCGCATTATCAATGCAATAGAGAAACATTACTTAGCTACCGCTCACTGTGCCTTGACGAATAATCAACAAACATAGCACGAATACTAAGTAGTAATTTTCTGAAACTACGGAGGGCTACGGCTGGGTTTTTGGAAAAAAAAAAACCTTTAACATAATGAACTTGATATCGTTGAAGGAACCGAGTAGTTTTGAAAAGGAGTGGTTTAGGCTCCGCATTTTAAAACTTGTGGTTTTGAAGAAAACCGAGTAATTTATAACATAAACTTCTGCTCAAGAGGTCACTCCCCACGAAGGGATCTAGGCTCTTGCCTCATAGAATGAGGTGCTGGATATTCATGACCGAACACCTCTATAAAAAGCGAAAGAATATTACTACAGTTTTTTGAAATTTGTTCCAACTATATCTTTTTAGGTTTCTTTTCTTACATTAATCAAAATTAATACGGTCCCGTCAATTAATTCCTATCACACCAGAAAAGAACGAAAATAAAATGTACGTATATTCCATCCGCATTCGCCACGGGGCACCGTCATGCACCGTTGGGTTACTTAACTAATGGCAGAGCGGGAGCTGGACTAGCGCGGGTGCAAAACATATACAACATCTACTAGAATATATATAAATATATATAACATTCATCCTAGGCATGATATAATCAACATTACAGATCAACAGCAAGCAACACAGATAGGTGGATAATCTTGGAGCCTCAGGTTTCACTTGAGCCGCAAATAAAACCCGACGTTCCCGGTCGTGTAGATAGCCTGTGCAATGAAAACCTGGACCTCTACGAGCGCGGCAAGTTACCCGTCAATCCCAGAAGTGAGGCAACCCCAATCAACAAAGTGAATGGGCCACCCAGCACTTCAGGAGATCCGGTAACTTGAGCGCCCCTCCGTGGGTCAAACTATACCCCCTACGAGTGCGGCAAATAGCCCGCTAATTCTAAAGTGAAGCCCCCTCCGTCTCAACGCCATGAGATGCGAGCTTGTTGCCCTCTAGAACCCAGCTATTCGAACACTTCACCGCGGGGTAATCCTAGTACAGAAAAATAAAATATATGTACAAAGGTGACATCGACCTCAATCCGGTCGTGCCCCAATCAAATAATATACAATCCGGCAAAGACGGAAGTATACATGTCGGACACTCGCCCCGCATAACAAATATACAAATGAATCTTAACTGTACTACTATCATTGCAACATCGGCTATCCCATACGACAATCCAACCACAATATCAGCACAATCACAGAACATTAACGTGAATGTCATGTTCGCAAACCCGTCTAAAAGAACACATTGCAGTTAGACGGGTTATACCGCTCTATGACATTCATGGTCGCATATAGTAATGTATGCACTGAAACACACATATTTAAAATTTCGATCGACTAAACTTTTCCGTATAGGCCCCAAGTGCTAACCAGTACTCAAACAAATCTGGGCCAAAAATATAAATCCCAAAAATCATAATTCCACACATTAGAGCCTCAGAAGAATTTTTGTGCATAGTAACCCAACTCAGGCCACGGAACCGCGGCAAACAAGCATGTTTCGCCGCGCTTCCGTAGCGGAATTAAGGGTTCATGGTCTCAAATTTCTTGTGTCTCTCAAAAAAACCCTGCATGTATTTTTAAAGTCACTGGAAATATTTTTTGAACACTTTTTAAAAACGACAGAAAGTGTGAAATTGGAATTGCGGTTTTGAAAATTTTGGTCGATCGATATTTCAAACACGTCTAAACTAGCTAGTATGGGTTTATAAGGTGGCTCTGATACCATATTTGGTTATACTAACACCTTGACCATCTACCATGGCCGTTTGCGGAACAAAAATTTTTCTACGATTTAAAAACCGGTACTAGAATAACTCATTACACCGGATCTACCATAAACCTAACTAGCAAACTAGGAGGAGCTATCTACTATGATGAAAGAGTCTCACCAAAAGATCCATGTCCTTCGGTCTTCTCTTCTCTTCTTCAGCTCCTAGTGGCCTCCATGATCGAGCTTGATCGTCTGTCTCCCTCCGTCGAAGATGATCCACCCGAGGAATGCAGTCCATGGCTCTAGCTCCAAACTAAGTATCAAATGGAGAAACTAGAGAACTTGGATTGCTAGTCTAAGAACTCTAGGATGTAGTCTAGGGTTTTAAGTGTGTTTCTAACTCACCTCCTCTCTTGATTCTCAACTCATGAGAAGGTAGAGAGGAGGTTGAACTTAGAGGTGGAGAAGCTCAAGAGAGGAAGAGGAGAGTGAAGCAAAATGGTGAGCTCAAAATAATAAATCATAAATATGAGAGAAAATCCTCACAATAGTTTTGTAAAATGATTTTTTACAATATAATAAAGCAATCATGTTTCAATAGTGAGCACAAATGAATTAAAAATTCATTTATCAACACTATTTAGGCATGGCTCTCACCATACTCTCCTCACCTCACTTTACATCTCATTTTCCATTTATGAATAAATGGAAAAATCAAGAATGAGATGTCCACCTTCTAGAATGATTTCGGTATAAAATACGGATTATAGTCTACTGTATATACATACCTGCATTCGCATATAAACACGAATGCCCAAAGAGATAGAATAACACAAAGAACATAATACTAGAATATACATATCGAAATATATATATATATATAAATTATTAAATCAATACATGATTTAATAATCCGGCTCAAAACCCTAACCGGCTAGTATTATCAACTGTCCGATCGAAAGTCCGGGTACATAGTACCATCAATCAATCGGAACCCTGCACGTATCCAATACGGCTACTACATCATTTTGCCTGAACCAGGAAAACCCTCTGTGTGGGACTCTAAAGTCTCGACAGTACGCCGGCAGTGAGTTACTAGATAAATCCATAACCACAAGCACGTCAGCGGTACTAGCTGTACGTAATGTCTACCCAGGTACCTGTCGAAAAGGAAGGCCGATGAGAAAGCTCATCCGGATCCCTACTAAGCCTATCCATGATAATCTCCGTACAGTCCGGTCTCTTCATTTGAGAGTATCGCATACCAGGTCTAGGGGGTGGTAAACGTCAGACCCTAATAACCCGATAATTCATGCTGATGCGGCTCAGGACCAATCCTGGAAACTACTGATCAACCTATCAGTAAATCCCAACTGCCTTAGCCAAGGTCTTATGGTCCTGACCAATCGAACACAGTGCGATATCGACTCCATATACCAGGAGAGACAAATCCCCAACAATCACTCACTGCCTCCATGTGGCTCGGGACTGTACCTAATCAAAACCTGTTTGCACGACTCGGTAGAGCCATGGTAGGGTAGTGATCAAAGCACAGTGGGAACTCACACGAGACAAATGATGATCTCTGGTCTAAAGACAACCCTGTACTCATGTCACCTGAGAACTGCTATCTGACGATATATATAGTACCATCTAGAAGTTCTCGGCGAGTCCGTCCAGTGTACTCACCCACAGTGAGCACCTATATACGCTCTTAGGTGCAAAAGACCAATGGCTGCGGGACTAATCATTGCCCCTCATTGGGGTCTAGAAACGTATACACCAGTCTAATTCGGAATATCGATGCCCAGTCTCGATACTCCCACGACTAGGGACCTTTTAAGGATGTGCTTATCGACTACCCTGCTCCCATAAGTATGATCGCCATCACAACGCAGGTAGTCAAGCAATGATCATACAGGCTTTATCAACATGTATAGATGATACGTAATAACAAGTAGAATATACGCACATGTTAAGATAAAGACAAACCAGATAGCATACTATCATATCGAGTAAGATTGTCCTGTATATATATATATGTCCAAGCATCCACATGTATACATATACAATAATGGCCTCTAGGGCATACATATCCAACACAATTAAAACATGTTTGCATGACTCCTTTGAGCCGTGCTAGGGTAGTAATCTAAGTATATTAGGAACTCACACGAGACAAATGACGATCTCATGTCAAAGAACTAATCTGTACTCGTGCCACTAGAGAGCTGCTATCTGACGATATGTGTAATACCATCTAGAAGTTATTGGCGAGTCCGTTCAGTGTACTCACCTCCAGTGAGCACCTGTAAACTATCTTAAGTGACATAACACCAATGGCTTGTGAGACCGGCCACCACCTCTCGTCGGGATCTGGAAACATATATACCAGTTTACTCCGGAATATCGATACTTAGTCTCGATACTCTCTCGACTATGGACATTTAAGGATGTGCTTATGGACTACCCATCTTTCATGTATATGATCGCCATCATAATGCAGGTAGTCACGTAAGAATCTTATGGGCTTCATCATTGTGTATTAACGATACGTAATAACAAGTAAAACGTATACACATCAATGATAAAGACAAATCAGATAGCATACTATCATTTCGAGTAAGACTGTTCTACCTTTATAGGCCCTCCTTCAATTATCATAATTGCCTACCTGCAATTACAATAATTTCCTTGAGGGCACTATATCTAACAATCTCCCATTTGCACATAAGGCCAATTATTGCGGTATTGCATACCCACCACTCGTGTGCTACCGAATACCTAACTTCTCTACTAATCAGTTTCACAAACCGTGTTTGTGAAACATCTATGTTTGAGAAATAGTTTCAGTGAGTGGATCCACTACAATGTTCCAACTTCCTCTCTCTATATCTCAACTTCACGGAGATCAAAAATCTCTCGAACTGAGCGATATTCCGTCTCAAGAATTATTTGGATACTTGATAGGACCAAGTTCATAAATGAACAACTTTATCCTACAAACTTCTTGCGCTGTATCCTCCGTTGAGTCATAACCAGCATCTTGCACCATGCCTATCTCAGTATCCCTACTAGAACCCTATCCAATATACTGCTCCTCAGAGGAGGGTAAACTCAAAATCCTGACAGCATCTTTATCATCTAGGTCACCTGGGAAGCTAGAACCAGTAACCGCCTCCTATAAGAGGCTGTCATTACCATACACTAAGAACATCCTCTTATATTCTTCACTGCTTCTCTTTGTTTCTCTAGGGTTGGATCAATATCCACTTACTACGGCAAGTAAAAAAGCAATATCTGGTCTGGTACATGACGTTGCGTTATTGACTCGGTTGCCTAAACAAGTGATATGTCATTCATGCGAGTCCCCCTCCTCATCAGTTTAGAAGACATCTCTTTAGAGAGGATGACTCTATCACCTGCGGGTACACCACAACGCCAGGAGTTATCCATTCTAAATCAATTTTAAAATGGTGTCTAAGTACCCGTATTGGGACACTTCCCAAATTTAGATAAATCTATCACCAGAATTCCTGATATATTATCCATATCCAATGTGGAGAAAACACCTTATAACAACTAAAGTTTAACCGATTATAGTATAGGAACATCACTTCCTATCTAGAGTATGTCATCCAAATCCTATGACATAACTCCCTACATCTTTCTTACCAAGTTCATATGTTGTTTTGATGAAGTCAAATAGTATGATTGTCACACCAAAGCAGATGATCCATCTCCGCTGTGCTCACTTTAGTTTATAAATAGATATAAGCTCCTTGCACACCTTCCGCTGCTCCCACTAACTACAATAACCCTCTAGCAAATTCATATACATGTGCACTTCTAAATTCCTATTTAGAAAGATGATATAACCATCCACTTACCAGCAGATGATCCATCTCCACTGTGCTCGCTTTAGTTTGTATATAGATATGAGCTACTTGCACACCTTCTGCTGCTCCCACTGACTACGATAACCCTATGGAAAATTCATATACATTTGCACTTGTAAATTCCCATTTAGAAAATTTATAATCATTCACCCGCTAGATATCACAGTCATGAACAGCAGCAATGGTAAATCATATCCATATGGTCTTCAGCAAGACACTGAAGTAAAATTTTCATCACAATCCACATCAGGTATTTAATGAAAACATTTACTATAAGTCTAGCCTTATTAGGTTACCACCTTTCCACCTACACAGATCTCAAAAGATCTACTTACTCCTAATAGGTTTTACCTCTTCAGGAGCACCCAGCAAATTCCATAATTTGCTGAAGTGCGTGGAGTCCAACTTGGATATAATGCATCTGGTCACCTTGAATTTACCACTTCCTATGACCTACTGATTACTAATATGGCCATCACAACCACGATACTGACCTCCCTGTCACCGTCTACGAGGAAACCGAAGTATCTCTTAGGTGGCTGAGACCACCTACTAAAATTGGCGGAGTGGTTAAGGTTTGTCAAGTCCAATTGAATTCTTAGTTTCTACTAAATTTTCAGTAACCATTTGTGGTTCTGAAATCACTTCAAATTCTACCATACTCGCATTAGTTTCTTTTGCAAAATGATTCCTTTTATAAAAAGGTAGCGAGTCAAGAACAGACAAATTTTTTATCTTGAAAACGGTAGAAGCAAAGCCCTAGCAAATACTTGGGATAATCCACAAACTGATATTATCGAAGTGTGCTTTGAGTTTGTCCAAATTCTTCTTTTAAATAGAAACTGGATTGTCACGCCCCGCTTCCCAGAGTACGCAAGATTGGGCACGTGACATAGCCAACCATGCTACCTGTGGGTAAGAAATATCCATCCACAGTCACATTACGGTTGTAGAGATATCAAGAACAAAATAAACAAACTATCTAACACATGTCCAAATCCATAATAACCAGAGTCAATGATAAATAAGTGCGGAAGCAAATGATCCAATGCAATAATAGAAAGGTACGTCCCGTAATGCGGGATCACACCTGGAAATAAAATGCAATAAATGAACTAACCACTACAGAACTCACAAATCAGCCTGCTGGCTGAAGTACTCCTGCTCAGTCGTCGACAGTGGTAAAGAATCTGGGCCATGCAAAACCCAGACGTCAGCGCGTCATGTCAACCAATAATATAATATGAACATGGTAATAAGCAATGCAGGCATGAACATGAATAAAGCAGCAATAAGAAGTAACAAGCAGGGTAAAGTGCAAAGGTGACTAAACTGTCCTATCAGGTTTTCTACTCTATAGTCTTTGAAACCAATTGATGAATCGTCGATGTAACTCAATAGTATCCCGTGCGTGCTCGGGACCACGGTCATGATCCTCGGGGCTGAGTCCGAGACGTGCCGCTAAGCAGTAAAAGGTAGTAGGATAGACGAGTGATGTCAGCATCATCACTCCCGGACCGGCCAAGCCCGTAAGACTGATCAGAACAATGTATCGAACTGTTGAGTTACAAGTCGGTTTCACCTTTGATTTCCCCATACCCCCAAACTATGTATGTCAAGTCAGGTATTCAGTAGTCAAGGACTAATGCCAACGCAAGGTCAAGTAACAGTAGGTCTGTCTGGGTCGACAGCAGGAATGGTTAGGTTTGTCGGCATTAGGCATGAGATCAGGTAACAGGTCAGGTTACTTTCCACAGATAGAGTCGATATGTACAGGGTGTCATGTCACGTCAAGAGTGTACGGTACCATGTCATGTCAAGTAGGAAGTGTAACAGGTCATGTCAGGAAGCACAAGATGTCATGTGGGTGCTCATAATCAAACTAACATAAACATGTGTATAAATAAACAAGCATGAGTACTATCAGAACAATAACTAGAACATGTAATATGATATGCCAATAGATATAATTTCAAGGATATGGATGCACAGTTATCGATTAGGGTTACATTTATAGTTCCAATATTAATTAGGATACAATTTATTAAACATGGAGTGTTAATATCATATTATTATGTAGTGATGTGATCTATGGATGCAATTATATGTATCTTAAATGCGATGGATGCAAACGGGTATCCGAAAAGTTATAAAACTATAAAATGGTAATGTGGGATGTACAACTAAACAATATGTGATATAATAATATTAATATGGATAGCATATTCAAAGCGATTAGTAACTATAAAAGATGTATTGATTAACCATGCACAAGAAGGTTCCGTTCAGAAATTTAGCGTCACCCTAATTTGTAAAATAGCTTAAAAATAACAAATGTTCTCCAAAAGAGACGTATCTTATACCAAAACAAAGATAATTCAATAAGGTTTTCAGTTTTATAAGTATAAGCATCTCAGGTTATCCCTACAAAAAGTTATGAATATTCAAAGTTGAAAGTTTGCTGCTGGAATTTCCCTGGACAGCAGTTTAGAGACGTGTTCATTTGCATTTTACGTTAATTAAACAATTTATTTTGCAAGTAAATATTTCATAGAGTTATAGTATTCTGAATTAGCTTCGTAACGAACTAAAGAACGTATCCTAATGATTTTTCTATGATTTATAATGAATTTTATAAGATAAGGTGTACAGTAAATTTCAGATTTGTCATATCCGATTTTTCAACGACATTTCATATGTAAACTATAAGATTTTCAAATGTATAATATTATAAAATGAAGATTATGAAAGTATATAGCATGTAGCAAGATTAACTTGCCTCGATGGGTCGCGAATCGGGAAAACGGAACATTAACCGTCGGCGGGGAAAACTCGCGACGGCGCACGGTTCACGGAATGAACCCAAACGACGAACAAAGGAACCACACGGGTCGGGGTATCTCGCTGGAATGTCGAGAAACGTCATCGGCACGACGGAATTCCGACAACGAAAGAACAGTTAAAAGAAATGAGAAACGAGACATGAAGCAAGAAGAGAAAAATGATAAAGAGAAGTACGAGAGAATATATAAGGGAGAGGGAGAGAGAGGAAAAAGTGGAGAGAGAGAGAGAGAAAGTGGGGCCCACGGGGTTAAAGGGGAGGTTGCGATTGGCTGAGAGAATAAATTGAGAAGGATATAAAAGATTGTAAAAAATATCATATGGTTAACTTAAAGATTTAAAAGATAGGTAACGAACAGTAAGATATCAGATTAGTTAGAAAAATATATGCGAATGTTTTAATAATATTAAAATTTAGGATTTTGGCGCCAAATGAAACATTTCCAAATTGCGCCCGGGTTAGGTCCAAAAATTCGAAATTCAAATAATAGGATTTTAGGCGGGTTCCAAATTTTAAAATGAAATGTTTTATGATTAAAAAGCATACTCCCAAAACGGACACACGCACGTGCACGTAGCCATCCAAACTCGCCCGTTTCACTGAACGGGAGGAGAACACAATGCACGGACGCTACCACGAGGCTAAGGGTGTCAAGTAGGCCAAGATGAATATTTTCAATTTTATTTTAGATGCTAAAATTTGTTATATGCAGAATGACTTGGCCAGATAAAATTTTACAGTAAGACCCAAATAAGCAAGATAAATGAAATGAGTAATATCTAATGCTCAACCAATAACAGAAAATAGTAGTATTGGGCTCGGGTGTTACATTATACCCAACTACAAAAGAATTTCGTCCTCGAAATTCCAAGAATACAAGATAGCTAATTACTGGAAAAGGTGAGGGAATTTCTGTCGGATCTCGTCTTCTCGCTCCCAAGTGGATTCTCCATGCGATCGATTACCCCAAGAAACTAGCACAAGAGGGATAACCTTTTTCTTAAGAACCTTTTCTCTTCGATCCTTGATTTCAACTGGTCGCTCCTCAAAAGTTAGGTCCTCCCGTACGGTCAACTCCGAATGATCCAATACATGAGCATCATCACGAACATACCTCCGTAGTTGAGACACATGAAACACATCGTGCACTCCTGCCAATGACTGCGGTAACGCCAACCAGTACGCTACCTCTCCAACACGCTCCAATATCTCGAAGGGTCCAACGAATCGGGGACTAAGCTTTCCCCGACTTCCAAAGCGAATCACCCCTCTAGTCGGTGATATCTTCAGGAATACCAAATCACCCACGGCGAACTCTAGAGGTCTTCTTGACGTGTCGGCCCAACTTTTCTGTCTGTCTTGAGCTGCCTTCATGTGCTTCCTGATTGTATTCACCTTCTCGACTGTCTGTACCACCAAATCTGGTCCTAGTAACCTTCGTTCACCAACATCGTCCCAACAAACAGGTGAACGGCACTTACGCCCATACAGTGCTTCAAACGGAGCCATCTGAATAGTTGCTTGGAAGCTATTGTTGTACGAAAACTCCACCAGGTGTAGATGATCTTCCCAAGAACCTTTGAAGTCCAACATGCAAGCCCTCAACATATCTTCAAGGGTCTGGATCGTTCTCTCCGATTGTCCATCGGTCTGAGGATGATAAGCTGTGCTAAACTTCAATCGAGTCCCCAAACTTTCTTGTAAACTCCTCCAAAAGTGCGACAAGAACTGAGTGTCCCGATCGGACACGATGCTTACCGGTACTCCATGCAATCTGACAATCTCCTGCATGTATCGCTCTGCCAAAGTCTCTGTCGATTGACCAACCCGAAAAGGAATAAAGTGAGCTGCCTTGGTCAACCGATCGACAATCACCCATACTGCATTGTTGCCCTTTGGACTCCGCGGTAAAGCTGTCACGAAATCCATGGTTATATGTTCCCACTTCCACTGAGGAATCGGAAGTGGTTGCAACAAACCAGCAACCCTTTGGTGTTCGGCCTTGACTTGCTGACACACCAAGCACCTAGCCATGAAGCGAGCAATTTCCCGTTTCATACCTTCCCACCAGAAGTGCTGTCGAATATCTCGGTACATTTTTGTCCCTCCTGGATGTACAGAGTAAGCTGAACTGTGTGCCTCCTTCATAAGCTCTTCACGCACATCTCCTTTTGGCACGCACACACGGCTACCATATCTCAACGAACCATCTTCATGGATCAGTAAATCGGTTCGTAGTCCGGCTTCCACCTGCCCTCGAAACTTTTGTAGTCTAGGATCCTGCGATTGTGTCGCTTTAATCTTCTCAACCAAGGACGACTGTACTTGCAACTGCATCAACTGTCCCGTAGAATGTGGTAGCACAACCTCCAAGTCGAATCTTCGAAAATCTGCAATGATCTCCTTCTGCGTAGTTAATACCTGAATTGCTGGTAACCGACTAAGCGCATCCGGTACAACATTAACCTTCCCCGGATAGTACTTAAGATCAAGATCGTAGTCAGCCATCAACTCCAACCATCTATGCTGCCTCATGATAGGCTCCTTCTGCGTGAACACGTACTTCAAGCTCTTATGATCTGTAAAACCTTCGACTCTTACGCCCAAAAGGTAGTGTCTCCAAATCTTCAAAGCGAAAATCACAGCCGCAAGATCCAAGTCATGAGTTGGATAATTCTTCTCATGGGTCTTCAGTTGTCTTGATGCGTATGCTACGACCTTCCCATGCTGCATCAAAACACATCCCAATTCTTTCCCAGATGCGTCGCTATGAATCATCAGTCCTCCGGAATTGTCTGGTACGGTCAGGATAGGGGCGGTTATCAACTTCTGCTTCAACGTCTCAAAGCCAACGCACACTTATCCGTCCATACAAAAGGTACCTCCTTACGCATAAGCTTGGTCAGCGGTTCTGCCAAACGAGCAAAGTTCTCCACAAATCTCCTGTAGTATCCGGCTAATCCAAGGAAACTTCTTATCTCAGCTACATTCCTTGGAATAGGCCAATCTCGAACTGCTGCAATCTTTTCGGGATGGACGGCGATTCCATCACCCGACACGACATGTCCCAGAAATTTCACTTCTTCCAGCCAGAATTCGCACTACTCATCTTCGCAAATAACTTCTCTTGTCTCAGCGTCTGCAGTGCGATCCTTAAATGCTCAGCAGGCTCCTCCGGACTCTTCGAGTATACCAGAATATCGTCAATGAATACCACAATAAACTGGTCCAAGAATGGTGAAAAGATCCTGTTCATCAAATCCATGAATATTGCCGGCGCATTAGTCACTCCGAAGGGCATCACTAGATACTCGAAATGTCCATATCGAGTCCGAAACGCTGTCTTGCAAATGTCTTCTGCTCTCACTCGGACCTGATGATATCCTGGTCGCAAATCCAGTTTCGAGAATACCCTCGCGCCACTAAGCTGCTCAAAAAGTTCTCCAATGTGAGGGATCGGGTACTTGTTCTTAATATTCACCCGGTTCAACTCTCGATAATCAATGCACATCCTTCTCGTGCCATCCTTCTTCTTTACTAAAAGAACTGGGGCTCCCCAAGGTGAGTTGCTACTTCGAATCCAACCCTTCTCGAGTAATTCACCAACTTGTTTCTTAACTCCTTCCAATTCCACTGGTGCCATTGGATAGTAAGCCTTAGACACTGGCGCTGCACCAGGACTAAGGTCAATCGTGAACTCCACGTCTCGCTTCGGCGGTAAGCCCGATATATCTTCAAACACGTCCATAGAATCATGAACAACAGCCGGCTCTTTACTTTCATCACTTCCATTGATGCAAGAACATTGTTTGTCGGCCTAGCCCTAAACTCGACCGGCCCGACAGAACTGCTTCCTTACTGCAACTGCTGTCTGCTGTGAACTCCCAATTTTCCTGATATGCTCTGCTGTTCTCGAGCTGCCGTAAGAACCTGTGAGAAAGTGGTCAAACCCAGGGAGACGGTTTGCCTTTGGATGTCCATATCCAAGCTGCGCATGAACCTTCATGCCCTGTCTGCATCGTTGGCGACTAAAGGTCCAGCGAAACTGCTGAGTCTCGTCCACTCTGCTGCATGCACGTCCACGGGTGCTCCATTCTGCCTCAGCCCAATAAATTTCTCTTCCATTTCCTCCCGTGCAGTCCGCGGAAAGAACTTCTCCAGGAAACTCTTAGAGAAATCCGCCCAACTGCTTTTCTTGGGCAAACGGTTCTCCTCCACAAGCCACCACTCTCGGGCGTAATCCACCAGCTGAATGCGCACCACATCTACTCTCTTGTCTTCTGGGATCTGTGCCGCAATCAGCAAATTCTCCGTGCTGACTAGCCACTGCTCGGCTGGCACGGCTCCTCCAAACCAGTGAAAGTAGTAGGACCCACACGTCTGAACTCTGCCACGGTCCCTACTCGGTCAACTGGTCTAGTTCCAATCTTGTTCACAGACTGCTGAACGATCTGCAAACCTTCCTGAAACGAGTCCGCTTGCTGCTGGATCAGCTCGGGCTGTTTCTTTGATTTCCAGCATTCCTCTTATCACTCCAAGCATGGCGGCTTCGTTCACACGCCTCTGGTACGTCTTCAACTTCTTACCTGTCATAATCCTGAACTCAAAACACCCAATATTAGCATGATGATAGATTCTGAATATGGATCAAGGCTAGAACTCCAAGATACTTAAATAGAGTACCGCATTGTAGCTATGCCGCGGTATCATAGCCGCAATTACTTAACTCCACCCAAGTCGCCTAAGTCCTAGAGATAACAAGGAATTAGATTTTCGAATTGACAATGCAAAGTAAGTTTGCATGTCGACATGATCTGGAAGAATGATTCAAGGATGGTAAAGAGGTCAAGGTGGCAGGACATGTCTCCTAATCACGGGTATTATGATTCGTGTATCGGGTGCAATACCCAACTACAAAGAATCAACCCAATTAACCTATGGCTCTGATACCAAAAGAACCATGTCACGCCCCGCTTCCCAGAGTACGCAAGATTGGGCACGTGACATAGCCAACCATGCTACCTGTGGGTAAGAAATATCCATCCACAGTCACATTACGGTTGTAGAGATATCAAGAACAAAATAAACAAACTATCTAACACATGTCCAAATCCATAATAACCAGAGTCAATGATAAATAAGTACGGAAGCAAATGATCCAATGCAATAATAGAAAGGTACGTCCCGTAATGCGGGATCACACCTGGAAATAAAATGCAATAAATGAACTAACCACTACAGAACTCACAAATCAGCCTGCTGGCTGAAGTACTCCTGCTCAGTCGTCGACAGTGGTAAAGAATCTGGGCCATGCAAAACCCAGACGTCAGCGCGTCATGTCAACCAATAATATAATATGAACATGGTAATAAGCAATGCAGGCATGAATATGAATAAAGCAGCAATAAGAAGTAACAAGCAGGGTAAAGTGCAAAGGTGACTAAACTGTCCTATCAGGTTTTCTACTCTATAGTCTTTGAAACCAATTGATGAATCGTCGATGTAACTCAATAGTATCCCGTGCGTGCCCGGGACCACGGTCATGATCCTCGGGGCTGAGTCCGAGACGTGCCGCTAAGCAGTAAAAGGTAGTAGGATAGACGAGTGATGTCAGCATCATCACTCCCGGACCGGCCAAGCCCGTAAGACTGATCAGAACAATGTATCGAACTGTTGAGTTACAAGTCGGTTTCACCTTTGATTTCCCCATACCCCCAAACTATGTATGTCAAGTCAGGTATTCAGTAGTCAAGGACTAATGCCAACGCAAGGTCAAGTAACAGTAGGTCTGTCTGGGTCGACAGCAGGAATGGTTAGGTTTGTCGGCATTAGGCATGAGATCAGGTAACAGGTCAGGTTACTTTCCACAGATAGAGTCGATATGTACAGGGTGTCATGTCACGTCAAGAGTGTACGGTACCATGTCATGTCAAGTAGGAAGTGTAACAGGTCATGTCAGGAAGCACAAGATGTCATGTGGGTGCTCATAATCAAACTAACATAAACATGTGTATAAATAAACAAGCATGAGTACTATCAGAACAATAACTAGAACATGTAATATGATATGCCAATAGATATAATTTCAAGGATATGGATGCACAGTTATCGATTAGGGTTACATTTATAGTTCCAATATTAATTAGGATACAATTTATTAAACATGGAGTGTTAATATCATATTATTATGTAGTGATGTGATCTATGGATGCAATTATATGTATCTTAAATGCGATGGATGCAAACGGGTATCCGAAAAGTTATAAAACTATAAAATGGTAATGTGGGATGTACAACTAAACAATATCTGATATAATAATATTAATATGGATAGCATATTCAAAGCGATTAGTAACTATAAAAGATGTATTGATTAACCATGCACAAGAAGGTTCCGTTCAGAAATTTAGCGTCACCCTAATTTGTAAAATAGCTTAAAAATAACAAATGTTCTCCAAAAGAGACGTATCTTATACCAAAACAAAGATAATTCAATAAGGTTTTCAGTTTTATAAGTATAAGCATCTCAGGTTATCCCTACAAAAAGTTATGAATATTCAAAGTTGAAAGTTTGCTGCTGGAATTTCCCTGGACAGCAGTTTAGAGACGTGTTCATTTGCATTTTACGTTAATTAAACAATTTATTTTGCAAGTAAATATTTCATAGAGTTATAGTATTCTGAATTAGCTTCGTAACGAACTAAAGAACGTATCCTAATGATTTTTCTATGATTTATAATGAATTTTATAAGATAAGGTGTACAGTAAATTTCAGATTTGTCATATCCGATTTTTCAACGACATTTCATATGTAAACTATAAGATTTTCAAATGTATAATATTATAAAATGAAGATTATGAAAGTATATAGCATGTAGCAAGACTAACTTGCCTCGATGGGTCGCGAATCGGGAAAACGGAACGTTAACCGTCGGCGGGGAAAACTCGCGACGGCGCACGGTTCACGGAATGAACCCAAACGACGAACAAAGGAACCACACGGGTCGGGGTATCTCGCTGGAACATCGAGAAACGTCATCGGCACGACGGAATTCCGACAACGAAAGAACAGTTAAAAGAAATGAGAAACGAGACATGAAGCAAGAAGAGAAAAATGATAAAGAGAAGTACGAGAGAATATATAAGGGAGAGGGAGAGAGAGGAAAAAGTGGAGAGAGAGAGAGAGAAAGTGGGGCCCACGGGGTTAAAGGGGAGGTTGCGATTGGCTGAGAGAATAAATTGAGAAGGATATAAAAGATTGTAAAAAATATCATATGGTTAACTTAAAGATTTAAAAGATAGGTAACGAACAGTAAGATATCAGATTAGTTAGAAAAATATATGCGAATGTTTTAATAATATTAAAATTTAGGATTTTGGCGCCAAATGAAACATTTTCAAATTGCGCCCGGGTTAGGTCCAAAAATTCGAAATTCAAATAATAGGATTTTAGGCGGGTTCCAAATTTTAAAATGAAATGTTTTATGATTAAAAAGCATACTCCCAAAACGGACACACGCACGTGCACGTAGCCATCCAAACTCGCCCGTTTCACTGAACGGGAGGAGAACACAATGCACGGATGCTACCACGAGGCTAAGGGTGTCAAGTAGGCCAAGATGAATATTTTCAATTTTATTTTAGATGCTAAAATTTGTTATATGCAGAATGACTTGGCCAGATAAAATTTTACAGTAAGACCCAAATAAGCAAGATAAATGAAATGAGTAATATCTAATGCTCAACCAATAACAGAAAATAGTAGTATTGGGCTCGGGTGTTACATGGATAACTCCATATCTTAACAATCTCAAGATATGCAACCAATCTATATCCATCTAGAATCAAAGGCACT
The DNA here is from genome assembly GCA_030015575.1 of Agapanthus africanus. Classification (NCBI taxonomy): domain Eukaryota; kingdom Viridiplantae; phylum Streptophyta; class Magnoliopsida; order Asparagales; family Amaryllidaceae; genus Agapanthus; species Agapanthus africanus. The sequence goes on along the minus strand of JASDDO010000008.1, from coordinate 433,777,277 downwards.
AATTTAGATAGAACCAGATTCAAATGTCATGCAGCTGTTTCCAATACATATCACCTAAATGGAAAAAGACCATACAACATTACTCACCAAGGAGTGCACCCACGGATGAGTAACCTGTGAGAGAATCAAGTTCTCAATATTACTACAGCGGAATATCTAGCATAAGTATCTACATTTTTTATCATTTCGAAGAATCCTGATACTTCCAACGTATGGTTCTCTACTTTATTCTTATACCTATAAATTTCTCAAAATCTTTGGACCTTACATTTCAATGAATGTGTCTCTAAAATCAGAGAACTCATTGCTAAACTGAATGAAATAAGATTACCAACCCCTGTCATAAATGACACCGGACAATATACATTACTATGTATAGGTCCCAAGAATATACCAACTCAAATCCCGTGTGTTGTAAGTTAAAAATTGTATTTTAGTTAAGAATGTCTTACACCGTTATTCAATATATCTTACCTTATCCTCAACTGATAAAGGTAAATGTTTGGAACACAGTTTTTAAAATTTATATCTCACTTTATCAAATAAAGATACATATATTTTATTTTAAAAATTGGTGCACAACAACGGTTATTCAAAACCAAATATTTGTTGTTAAGCAAAACCAAGTGATTTAATCCAATATCATCAATTTCTACGAATTCCAATATTGAGGATCAAATCATCCATTTCCCAATATTCTACTGCTTCAACATCTATAACGTCATACAGATGTGAGATTCTAATCTGGTATATACATACCCTAAAGTCAAAATCAATTGAGAAAACAAATTTTAATTATAACATCACAGAATTTCTGAAACATAAATGTTTCAAGGGGATGGCCGGGTATTCTTAGTAATGTCTCTTCCACTATCTAAATTCATGACAGTAGTCGTAATTTCCTTTGCCCTCACTTCAACCTCTTCATATGTCTCTACATTTTACCTTCTGTACACCAGACTTAGACTAATTGGTTTTCTTCCTTCCCTACCTTTCAGCACCAGCCTAAGGTTTGGAAGAAGGCTTCCAATAAACATAATAGGTGTATTCTCCTAATACATGAAGCTCTTTTAACCTGAGAGAAGGTAAAAGGAAGAGACAACCGAATAATCATATTAAATTTCTTCAGAACCAGTGGCCATTCTCGACTGAAATAATTTCTTCGAGTTCGTATGTAACTATACGATGCCCTTTCCAAACAATATGGATCATCGCAGTGAAATAGAGTGTTCTGGAGAAGGCTAAGAGAAAGTAAGACTAGCAGGGAAATATGCGACTTTGTCATGAATCATGACAATCCAAAACAAAAGTGTGTAAGAAGATTCGGTTAATTTGGTTAATGAGTTTTAGTTTAAGGTAAGTCATGGTCGCATAACCAGAGAGAAAAGAAACACTCAGTGTGCACTCTATCAGGATTAGATTGATTAATCATTTTATCTAATCAGGATAGCTCCCACTGTATCCTGGAATTCTCCTTCAAACCCTGAAAGGAGAACTAATCGGGATCATTTACATCTTACAAGTTCGCTAACCGTTCATTCAGGTCGGTGTTGGTACTCCGAGGGAGGTCCCCCATGCTTTCATACGGACCCAATTAAATAACCACATTTCCGCAGGGGCGTAAACTCGTTAACACTTTCTAAATGCCTAATAGGTTAGCTAGTTGTGAAGTGAAAATCTTCCGAAAAGTAATACCTACTCATCAGTAGGAATCGGGACCCAACTATCATCGTGTGATAATCTTGACGGAAACCAACCGAAATTACCACACTCCAGAAGATATGCTCAAACTTGGCAAGTTTTCGTTATATTCAAAACTCCCGATATGGCTTTTGCCCCAAGCGTCTTATGACCTTGACGAGGTCAACAAAGCATAAGTCACTAGTTAAGTTCAACCCGTCATTATCCAAGATTAATCTAAACCCACTTGCACGATCTCCTGACGAGGTCAATAAGGCCGTACGACAGTCCTAGCTAATCGTATCACTATGCAATAGAAAAACACTACATACCTACCAAACACTATGCCTTAACGAGGTCAACAAACGCAGCACGAATACTAAGCAATACTAATCTGAAATGACGGAGGGCTACGACTGGTTTTTGGTGAAAACCCTTTAACGTAATAAACTTGATATCTTTGAAGGAACTCGAGTGGCTTTGAAAAAAGAGTGGTTTAGGCTTCGCATTTTAAAACAATTGGATTTTTAGAAAACCGATTGGTTTTGAAGAAAACCGAGTATTTATAGAAATATAAACTTTTGCTTAAGAGCAAACTCCCCATAAAGGGATCAATGCTCTTTCTTCATCGAATGAGATACAGAATATTCCTAACCAAATACATCTATGCAAAGCAAAAGAATATAACTATAGCTTTCGAAAATTGGTTCCAACAACATCATTTAGATTTATTTTCTTTGCATTAAACATATAACGTAGTTCCATCAATTAAGTTTCTAAGCCACACCAGAAACAACCAAAATAGCATGCTTTTATATACCATCGGCATTCGCCATGGGGTCCCGGGTTTTCACCGTAAGGTTATTTAATTTACGGCAGGGCGGGGACAGGGCTAGCGCGGATGCATAATATATAGAAGTATCTAATATATAAATACACACACACACACACACATCGTAGGCAAGTAATAACATCACAGGCATGCAGCAAACAATATGAAATAGTGGATAAACTAGGAGCCCTACGTTTCATTTGAGCCGCAAATAAAACGCGACGTTCCCCGGTCGTGTGGATAGCCCGTTGTAACGTTTTAGAAATCGTTATGAGAATTTTTCCGTTTTAGGGTTAAATTGTTGGTATTTTCCGTTTTGACCCGACTGTGTTCAAACGACCATATAGACTTGCCAGCACCTAGTTTAGCTAAAATAAAACTAGTGCGCAAGCTTTGGGGGTATATAGGACGTTTTGGTTCAATTTGAATTTTTTCCAATTTAAATGTTATTTTTAATGCGGTATTCACATTTTGGGAAATTTCTCTTTTGTTATCTTTTCTTCAATTATTCTTGAGTAAACCAAACCCACATAATATCTTGAATTCCTTGTGTTGACTTGGGTTTAGGGTTTAAAGAAAAGAAAAGAAATGAAGAGGTGCATGCATGTGTGCATATTTGTGTATGAATGCATTTAATTGCATTTAATGTTGGAATAGCTAGGAACACTCCACACAACTCCATCCTTCCCCCCTTGGCCGAATTCTTTCTCTTTCTTCTGCCCTTAATCCCTTCTTTAATCCATAGCAACAATTCCAAACTCAAAATTCTTCAAAATTCCCAAAATATATCACAAAAATACCAAAAGTCCTTGTTCTTGCTTCTTGGATCACTTGGAGCTAGGGAAAAGCTTGGATCTTATGAGCAAGATTGTTAGGTATAATCCCTACACTGTTAATTAGGAGTTTGTATGTTGTTTTGCTCGTTGGTTGTAGTATAGAACGCTTTTTATATCGATTAGTGCGATATCGGGTTTTTAAAGTCTTTTTAGAGCTTTTATATCTGCTGTGACCTGGAAAATTTAGTGTGTGACCAAACAAAATTATAGAGATGTACTAGTGAACCTGAGACACCACCTGAGAGACGGGGACCACCCCACCGGCCGGGGCCGGCGACTGCTAAGGCGAAATCCGGCGACGCCGGTTTGGTAGGAGGGGGATGGGGTTTGTCTTCTGTGGGTAGTTGTCTGCTGTTGGTTAGGGGTGTTTGGTACTGTTTACTTTTTTAGTAACTGCAGTATGCAAAATCTGGAATCGTTTACCTATAATCTAATGTTTTGAGTCCGCGTGTTACGCGTTGCGACACGATTCGTGATCTTATGCTGCTGCTGTACTCAGTTTGATTTGGTAGTATCGTTACGCGCGTTAGCCACTAGACGTGCACTCGCAAGTTAGTTTAGTGTTGGTGCGTTATTTTAATACGTAGTTTTACGTTATATTGATCGATTCTAAGATGTTTGCATTATTTCTTGTGTTTGTGTAAATATAGCGTCGCAAGCGGGGACTTCGGACTCTGCGAACAAGGGGAAGCAGGTGGTCGGATTTTCATAGCTGGAGACCATTGGTGAGTAGATTTAACATTTACGGGGAAATCGCCCGTATGGCGTTATGCATCGCGGCGAATATGATATGATAGCTGCATGTATTTGCATATTAGTTACTTTCATATGAATGTCATTGCATAGCATTATCTGTTGTACCTGACTCGTACCTTTAGATATAACACATTACTGACGGTTCATATTGCACGAGCACTAAATTGTATGCTACACCCACACCGTCTGTAATTGCCATGACACGCACAAACCCTACATACGTGATATGGCAGTGGATAGGAATGATTGGAGTAGTAACTCTTATTCCCTTGTACATATAAATTATTGTGGGCACATACATACGTGATATTGCATTGGGCAGGAATAGTTGAGGTAGTGACCCTTATTCCACTTCACGTATATCTTACTATAGCTACTTGTACATCATGCATACATATTGACATGTACACCACATACTCGATTTCAGTTACTTGTACATCATACATATATATTGACATGTACACCACATACTCGATTTCTGTTACTTGTACATCATGCATATATATTGACATGTACACCACATACTCGATTTCAGATATATGTACACCATGCACAGATACTGACATGTATACCGCATATGCTTGCTATAGTTGTATATACCCTAAGTGGTATGGTTTTGATATGTGATAATGAGTTATTGATCATTGCGTTTATGAAATGCATCATACCCACTTGCTTACATGTAGATACTTAAACCTTGCTACACTTACATGTACACCACATATGATACTGCACTTGTTTTTCGGAGGATTTTGGGAACCGCATGATATATTTTAAAGCTAGATTCAATTTAAAGAGTGGTTTTCCTTAGATATGCTCATATTGTTGTTTTATGTTGCATATATCAGTTTTCATGGTTTTACGCATTGAGATATGGATTTCATATGATTTATGGATTTAAGAACCGTGGGGGTATTTTAAGAAAACTATGTATTGTTTGAAAACCCGGTTTCTCTTGATATGATATTTCAGTGCGTCCACCATGTGATTTCTCGGTTCTGAGATTCGGCTTGTGATACCCAATTTGAGGAGCGGGAGGCACCGTCTGCGGGTACATGGTGGACCCGGTATGGTACCCCAAGGCGAGTGGTGATTTCGTGGTGTAGACGATTAGCCTGGCTGTGGAACCACTACCTACCGGTGATTGTATTTGGACTCGGCGGTTATCATGGGGATACCGACCGGAGTGATGTACGACATATCGTCAGGGCCAGTCATGGTGACAGCGCCTGAGTTATGAGGATTTACGTGTCGATATTAGACAAGGGTTTCATGATGTTTCGAGTGTTGGTGTTAGATACTCAGGTTTCCATGATTTTTACGTATCGTCGGTGGACATACGTGGTTGATATCCTTATATATATACTTACAGGTATATGTTTTCATGATGTTCGGGTGTCGATGATAGACACTCAGATTCCATGAGACTTACAGGATGTGAGGGCCGATCTGAGGATGCGGTGCCTGAGGATTTGGGATTTGATGTGTCAGTGAGGGACACTGGTGTTTTTCCATGCTGATGATTTTGCATGAGGTTTTATTGTATCATCCCACACACTCAGGATTATTGTTGTTATGCATTGTTTCATATAGTTGTAGTACCCTGATGATGTACTTTTACATGATTGTTGCATATTCACTTATCATACTTATGCTATCGGATTACATGTGATAGATAGATCGCTGTTCGTACATACCTGCGATTACAGTATGATATTATTTACTATTCACGAGTTGGAAACTCACCCCCGTTGTGCCACAGTGTTTTGCAGGACTTACCCTCAGATTAGTCGCGGCAGGGCGTCTTATCATCTTTACTTTTACGGATACCGCTACGTTAGGCAGTGAGGCCTTTACTTTTAGGTGGGTTTGCGGTTATCTGCATGTACATTGTATATCTTTTTGTTGGATCTAGTATTCTCCATCTACCACTGTTTGTATATGACTTAGAGACGACTTGTGAGGATTCTGTGTTGAATTATTGGTGACTTTGGGTGCCGTGCTCGTGGGAGCCAGTTATGTTGGAAAGTTTACTTCTTATTGCAGTCTTTCCTTTGTTATTTCTTCGCTTCGGCGTCGTATACTTGTTGTGGTGATTGTTTCCGCCGTTGGGCGTGATTTTGCTTCCATTTGGGATGCTTTATATATTATCTGTGTTGTACCCGTTTTCGGGGCTAGTTTTTACAAAGGAGGTGCTGCCGAAATTTTTAAGAAAGAAAACTAGAGTTAGAGATTTTACTTATGATTTCCAAATGTTAAAAACTATGTTTTTCTCTGTTGATCCAGATTTGGGTGGTTTAGATTTCTGGATTTCGGCTTACTTGAGTTGCGTACGCCTGTAGACGTTACGTAGTTTATGTGCCGGTTACGGGCCAAATTTTGGGTCGTGACACCCGTACAATATCGATCCTCGACCCCTACGAGTGCGACAAACCACCTGCCAATTCTAGAAACTGGGTAACCCGTCCTCAACACCATGAGTTGGTCACCCGTCGCTTTTTAGAATCCGGTAATTTGGGTACTCATCCGCTGGACGATCCTATAACCCCTACAAGTGCGGTGAGCAACCCGCCAATTCTAAAGCGAGGCGGATCGGTATCAAACTCTATGAGACGGCTACCTACCGTACTCTAGAACCTGGCTACTCGAGCACTTATCCTAGGTTAATCCTAGTACAGAAATAAAATATATATAATGGTGATATCGACCGCATCCTGGTCAAACCCCAATAAAAGAATATACATAATACGGAAACGACGGCCACAAGTTGGAGCTCGTCCCGAACAAAAAAATACAATATTATGAATCAAAATTGTCCAAGCAATCACACATAGGGCTATTCGTCACGACAATCCAGCTAAACCATCACAGAGATATATATACAATAACAAGCAACAAGTGTGTAATCTCGTTTAATCGAACATATAGCAATTAGACGGCGTTTAATATAACACACACTCAAAATACGAATCATAAAAGATATAAAAGTTTCGACCGAAAGTTTTCCGAACTTGCCCGAATACAAAGATAACCTTAACTGAAATCTGGGGAAAAAAGAAATATACCAAAAATCAAGTTTCCCAATTTCTTAGCCACCACAAAAATCCAGGGACCTGATTTAAATTTTGGGGTGTAAAAATCAGCCAAAAAGAATAAATAAGCGGCCAAATATTGGAGTTAGGTCCTCGGGTTTTATGCCATATTTTCATACCTCAAAACAAGTCCTCTGCAATACTTAAAAAAAATTTAGAGACGATTTAAAAAAATGACAGAAGCTTGGAATTGCGAAACTCAATACGGTTAAAATTTCGGTGTCGAAACTAAAACATTTTCTACAACTGGTTCTAATGTTTTGGTGGATATGATACCATTGAAAGGTCAGTCGGCGCAGCCAAAACTGGCTATAGTGCCCATAGGTCGCTCAGCGGGTACTTTTTACAAAGTCCATTCGCGACGGACTACAACCTGCCAAACCATATAACTGCACGGGGCATCTTGGGGTAAGAGCCTGCACTTCACCACTTCTGTCACCACAGTAAGAACCCCCTATGGGTTGGCACAATACTTAGTAGCTCTGATACCATTGAAAGATTCTAGTGCCCTTGCCGCTACAACTACAGCAAATGCAGAATCAAAAAACACAAATTTTACGGGAAGCACTAGAAACTAATCCCTAACGATCGTTCCAAACACTAAACCAGAAAACTAAGCATGTAAGGTTTAGAGATTACAACCTGGAAAAATCCTACATGCCCATAGGTCCTCCCAATCATGGAAGACCCCTCCAATTCATAAGCACCGTAGGGGCATTGTTTGTCCCTAAACCGTAGGGGCAATAAAAAGTTACCCCTGCGGATTCCTCTATCCGTAGGGGCAACCCATAATTGTAGTAGTGCAAGCTCCTCGTAGGACGTCGGGAACAAGCTTGAGAGATTACCACCCTTACCGAAGATGATCCATCTGAGGGAATCGATCTAAGCTCCAGCTTCACCTAGTGAAGCAACCGATACTCCAAACTTGCTAGAAATGGAGTATGGGGATGTAGGATTTTTCCAGTATCATTTTCACTCTAAAACAAAATTCAAGAGAGTAATGAAGAAGAAGGAGGAGGAGAAAGAGGATGAGAGTGTGTATATGTGTTAATGAATATGAGAGTAGAATGGCTTCATATTTTTTCAACCATAAAAGAAAAATATCTCACAACCATTTTACAATAAACAATTGAAGCATACCCTTCTCTGCATGCCCTTAACTATACTCAAAGTCACCTCACCCTCCACCTCATTTGCTTGAATATTCATAAATGAATATTCACAAATTAGGTGTCCTCCTTCTAGAAGGTATTCCGTATAAATACGGAATACATCCACTGGTATACGTATCGCTACATATACACGTATTCTTATAAAAATACGAATAGCCAAGAGAGAGAAAATGAATAGTGAACATAATACTATAATATATTTAAAATATATATATATATAAATTATTAAATCAAAACATGATTTAATAATCCGGCTTAATGCTAAGCCAGTGATTGGTAGAGATTTTACGATCAAAAATATAATTACCGCAATCAATAAACGGCGTCGCTTCGCAGCTAGCCGGTGAGTGCGGGTCGATCCACAGAGACGGGTAAATTCCTTTAGTGTGTCTTAACGAGTTGATTCTATTTGTCGTTTTGGTTTTATAAAAATCTAGATCTAAAACTTAATTAATCTAATTTAAATTCTTGCTAGGGTTAGGCTTAGAGGAAGTTTTGGAGATTGATGTTTCCTCACCGTTTTCAATGCCGTATTTTAGATCCATTAGGTGTTATAGTAATTATCGATAAAGTAGATACGACTCTTTTGGGAAGATGTTTTCTTCCTCTAGATTCGTATCCTTCCTTTATCGTTAATTACCCTAACCCCCATGGAAAACGTGCGCAACCGGCCCTTTATACTGCGGTTCACCGTTACCTCGAGGGGTAGGGTGCCGCAGGGAGCGGTTGTGCGCGCATGCATGGAGTTCTTAATGGGTTAGGCATTGAAAGGGGTGAGAGATCTCATCTCTCAACCCTTTCCCTAAGGCTAACCCTAACAAGCGAGGAGACTACTCGCTCATTAGTGGATGAAATAACATTATAATTAAAAAAAAATAAAAGACTTACTAATGGTGATGGCTCCCTCCAAGCGATAAAGAGCAGATCTGAATGTCACTTCCAGAAATTCTGATTTTTTATTGATTGAAAAGAGGCATACAATTTTTAGATCTAAAATTACAATTTATAGGAAAATAGAAAATCTAGGGTTACAGACTCTCGCGCATGCAAAATTACAGATTTGCCCACATAAAATCCAAACCCCCGCACCGACGCAACAGTACAGAGATTTTCCACCGACACGTGTTTTGACTGGCCGCGGATCCGCGGTGCCAGGTAGGCTTGGGCCGCGGATCCGCGGTCCTTTAGTGGTCTTGGGCCATGAAACTTCAGGTCTTTATTCAGGGCTTCTTGGGCTTTGTCTTTTTATATTTCTTTCCTCTGTTGGACTTCTGAATCTTCTCCAGATTTTCAGTGAAGATTTGTATTAGCCTTTTAACCGTTTCACCTTGACTTGCGTTGTCTTATACCCATATGAACTGGGCTTGACTGAGATTCGTCTAATTGTTGGTCAAAAGTCCCTTTTTCTGTTGTTTTGTGTCTTTTTCACTGTATTCGCATCCAAGCCCTGTATCCTGTAACATGTAACAAAAAGAATGTCAAGAGTACCTGTTTATTTATAAAACGGATAAGAATAGGGGAATGAAAAATGCAATATTATGGTCTAAACAAATACCCCCAAACTTACCTTTTGCTCGTCCTCGAGCAAACTTATTATTTTATTCACTAAAATCCTAACCACACTTTCGCAGGGAAACGCGATTGCACTGAGCACGTGCAACAAGCTGTTAAACCTCTAGGTGTCCCTAGTAGGAGGAGTGTTGTCTCCTGAGGGTTTTCAGCGGATTACACCCACAAAATCCTATCAACTCGGCCCATTGACTTTTTTTCTCCAATTAGGTCTTCTAATAAGGAATTCTATTATCTTATACTCGTGAATTATCCACCCATATTCTTCACGCTTCCTTATTGTGTAACTTAAGATCATATATGTTATGTAGACCTACTTAGCTTTCGGCATCTCTTAAGTCTTCCTTCTAGGGTTTCATCTCTACTTAGGAATTTTCTATCAACTCTATTAAAGATACAAATTTTATCTTTCATTCCTCTCTCTTATCTAAATTCCAATCACGTACCCCTACGTGTGTGTATAGATCACCCCTACACTTGGAAATTCAATTCAAGCAATCATGCCCTTGTCCATTGTCCAAAGTACTAATTAGTTGGTGAATGAAATTTGCTTACACACCCTTCATGCGACCGTTAATACTTCTTGAGGTACCAACGACCGATTACAAAATGCGTTTGCACTTTAAAGCGTACTTCCTAGTCCTTGCAACACCCAAGGCTTTAGCAGTGACTCCCAAACCAGTTGGTCTAAGGCACTAGGTGATGAAGCACCCTCGCTAAATATTTTTCTATTTTTACGGCCTTAAGTAATCACAAAAACCAGTGTCCATTTTTTTCTTTATTCACTTTTTTTTTGCTTTTTATTTTCATTGTACTAAGGACTTTAGACAAGAGCATTTCAAGGTCTCTTCTACTATTCCAAGTTTCAAGGTGCGTGAATGTGCAAATTGTAGGGTATACATTTTCAGAATTTAGACTTAAGCTAGGAACTATCTTTCAAATTTATACTTTAATAAGAACATCAATATTCTTCCCTTGTTTCGACTTAGCCCAAGAAGTGAACCCAAAATTTGCCTATTTCTAAATAAACTACAATGCATATACTTTCTACCGTAAAACTTTAAGGAATGTTATTTTTAGGGTTTTTAATTCACTAAGTCTAAGATCTAGTTGTTCCTAGCGAGTTAACCTATCTGTTAAACTAAAGTCAATTAGCCAATATTGAATACAATTATTTTTATAATTTTTGAAATTTTTCAATTTTTTATGGGTTTTCAAATAAATATGCAAATGCAAAAATATGTACAAATGAATGCGAAGGAAGAAGACGTACCGAGCATACCCCCAAACTTGAACTTGACAGTGTCCTCACTGTCATGCTAAATCAAGAGGGTCAAAATACCGATACTCCCCTGTTTATTTATAAAAAAAAAATTTATTGTTAAGAGAAAAAAAAACAAAGAATATATACAAAAAGGCCCTCCCCCAAACTTCATTTAAACCATGTTAGACATTACTGCCAAACTTTGCCTAGACCAAACGTCAACACCAACCAGTTGAAAAATTTATCAGTAAAGAATATTGGGTGGTGGAAAAATAAGTTGTGGTGGTCCGCAAAGAATTGGGAAAGATAGAAGTAGTGGTATGGGAGGTGTGGAGGTAAATATACAGGTGATGGTGATGCATCGATACGAGAATGTAAGTGATCAGCAATCAGTGGAGTGTTGGCATTCTCGTACCTTATTAAAAGAAATGGGGGTATTTCAACTTCTAAGGGAGGAGGTTGACTCACCACAATACCCCCAAGATGTTCCTGTGGGTCCTCTATTGACATGGCATCATCCATCAATTGTGTATGATATTCAGTTATGAGGGAACTTATCTCCTCGATGTCCGCCATAGTCCTACCGAAAACTTGCCGTCTATCTTGTAAGACCGTTAAGAGGGCATTCTCTTGCTCGAGGGCTAGAGAGGCCGATATGATAATGGAAAAGGTCTCATTCTCACCTATGTAAGCATATCTAAGGTGAGACGGCAAGGGCGTGAGTTCATGTTTCGGAGGCGAAAGAATCATTGCGGAATCTACCTCGAACTCAAAGGACTCTAACACAGGTTCGAAATCACTGCAAACAACCGATTCGGATGGTTCGACTGACTCATCCAAAAATTCAAACGACTCATATTCGGGCTGTGAGTCATCATCATCCAAAAAAGTGAAGCGTTCATAATCAACATTGGTTGTATCAACGGTAGTAGGCTCAAGGAGGGACGCACTAGTGGCGTCAAAACTGTTTTCATCAAATAGAAATCCTTCAAGCTCGCAGTCCTCCTGCGTGATTTCGTGAATAGAGCAAACTTCTCGTGTACTAGTTTTAGGCACGGGGGGCAGACTTCCCATCTTATAAATATTGAACTCACTAGACCTCTTCCCGAAGGATAGAGTCATGGAGCCATTGCGGCAATTTATCACGGCATTGGAAGTAGCCAAAAATGGTCGACCGAGAATCACCGGAATTTGGTTTATTGGGTTAGCAACAGGTTGTGTGTCCATAACAATAAAATCAACGGGGAATATGAACTCCCCAACTTTGATCAACACATCCTCTAGTTGACCCCTTGGATAGGTGATTGATCGATCAGCCATTTGGAGAGTGCAACGAGTGGGTTTCAACTCTCCAACCCCTAATTGTTCGTACACGGAGTAGGGAATCAGGTTAACACTAGCCCAAGATCTAAAAGTGCTTGATTAATTTTCTTATCCCCAATTGTAATTGAAATCGTAGGACAGCCGGGGTCCTTTCGTTTTTGGGGTAAGGTTTGATGGTGGTTAATTGCATTGCTCACTGCACTAGCCACTAGCACTTTCTTGGGTACTTGAGATGCCTTTCTCTTCGAGGTGCACAAGCCCTTTAAGATTTTCGTGTATGAAGGGACTTGTTGGATAGCATCCAAGAGAGGTATATTTATGCTAACCTGCTTAAAGATCTCCACAATCTTCTCCACTTGTGTATTTGGTTTATTAGGACTCAACCTGTTTGGAAATGGTGCATTTTGAAAATTAGTTGAGTCAAATGTTTGTGGAGCAGACTGTGGATTAGGAACGGATCCCGGTGTAGATGTGTTCGTGTTGTGAGAAGTGGGTCCGTTAGAGCTAGAAGAAGTAGAGCCGTGTGAAGGGTGGAGAATAGGCTCTAAAGAAAAAGGTGAAGAAGGAAGTGAAGAAAATGAAGAAGGGGAAGAAGAACCACCGGCGGGGATGTCATCACTAGTTTCCACATTATTTTGCAACTCTCTTCCGGATCTCAACGTGGTCACCGCATTTACATTGTGATTGTGATATGCGTTTTGTGCGTGACCGGGATTGGGCAAGGGTTGAGATGGAAGCTTTCCCTTTTCTCTCTCGCTTAACGCAGCAGTTAATTGTGCAATTTGTGCCTCAATAGATTTGATACTTTGATCGTGTGAGGCATTGTTATTCATTAAAGAGTGCACATAACTTTCAAGTCTTGCTGCGGATTCTATAGTTTGCTTGAGAAATGCTTCTAAACTTTTCTCGAGCGAGCTAACCTTATCATCATTTGGTTGAACCAAATTGTTCGTTTGATTTGTATAAGGTTGTTGTTGGAAAGGTTGCTGGTTTTGAGTTTGTAAGGGTGCTTGTTGTTGTTGTGGAGGAGGTCTTTGAAAATTATTATTCCCTTGGAACTGTTGATTTGGGTGACTCCTCCACCCCTGATTGTATGTCGAAGAGTACGGATCGTTTCTTTGTCGTTGCTGAAATGCAGCATTGACTTGATCCTGTCCTTGAATGGGTGCATTATAAGGACACTCTTCGGTTAGGTGCGACGGGTTCGAACAACAAGCACAAACAGTTCGTGTGGGTAGAGTAGGGGCAGGAGAAGACGATGAGATTTTGGTCTCAATGGCTTCTAGCTTTTTCATAAGTGAGGCCATCTCGGCCTTCATAGCTATCGACATATCTATTTGATGTATGCCCGCCCTAGATTGACCAATTGAAGAAGATGATGTGGTCTTGGTACTCTCCAACTGAATTGTTTGCTCACTAAGGTCCTCAAGAAACTGCCAAGTTTCGTCGCTAGACTTAGAGAGAAAATGACCTTGACATATTGTTTCTAGCAACTGCTTCGTTGCTGCGTTCAATCCCTCGTATAAAGTTTGGCAAAGTTGCCAATTTTCTATCCCATGATGAGGACATTGAACGAGTGGGTCCTTAAATCTCTCGAAGCACTTCCAAAATGGTTCGGAAGGAAGTTGTGAAAATTGTATGATTTCGTTTCTGATTCTAGCAGTTTTGTGGTGAGGATAGAACTTTTTAAGAAAAGCTCTCACAAACTCGTCCCAATTTCTAATGGAGTGTGATGCGGTGCTATATAGCCACTTCTCGGCTAGGTCACATAAGGTAAAAGGAATGACCCTTAGCCTTATTGCGTCATCACTTAATTGGGTTGTCTTCATCATGGCGCAAACGTTTTGGAATTTATTAATAAAAATATATGCATCTTCGGATTCCAAACCATGAAACTTAGGCAGCATATTGATGAAGTGTGATTTATTTCAAAATTATCCCCATTTGCCGGTGGGGGTGAAAGACATGTGGGTAAAGAAGTGCGAACGGGGTAGAAGAGATCCTGGAGCGCAACTCGTGCGGGCGCTACAACAGGCGGTAGATTCGGGTTATTCGCACCCGGCGGAGGTGGAATCATTCCCGTCGGCAAGGTATCGTTGGGGTTGAATCCCGACATACCTTCGAAAGAAGAATTTAAAGGTGGAGGTAAGGAAATGGAGGGAATTTCGAAGAACGGTTCGCCGAAGGGTTCGTTGGTCGGTACCAACGAAACACGGACTAATCGGGCGTTAGTATCCCTAGTCCAAAATGACATACACTAAAGGGTAGTACAGTCAGAAAAAAGAGAAAAACAGAATGTGGGGGTAAGATAACGTCAGTGAGAAGAAGTGGTGGAAGTGGTTTGCAAGTTTTCTTTAGCGGCAAGTTGCAAGTTTTTGAAAAAAAATTTCTTTATTTTTTTTATTTGTGAGTTTTGCAAGGAGGTTTTTGAAAACGGACTCGTGACACAACTGAATCAACCACACATGCACAATCAGGCCTAGATCTAGGGTCGCCTAGGTCTACTAGACAGCTCCTAACTAGGGCTAGAAATAGACCTCAAACCGCCTCTTCACGGACAAATACGACCAGGTAAGTGGGAAGGAACCACCACTACAGTGGGCCTAATTAAAAACCACTAGCCTAGACACCGCAATGTCGGTTAGGATAAACAGCTGATGCCTACCCTAGTCCTTTTCCTATTGAGCTCGTTGTCCTTAGGTCTGAGTCTAATCTTTTTTAATTAAAGGTGGTTGATGCAAAATGCTTAGGTGTTTTTTCTGGGGTCCTGGGAAGGGTGATGAAATTCCCACCCAATCTGGATTTGGTCAAATAGCCCCTTAGAGTCCGGTTAAATTATGCAAAACAAATAAAAATTCACTTGCAATCAGAATTTTTTTTTAGCGCGGCGCAAAGAAACCTGCAGAAATCTATTATTTAGAAGGGGGAGAAAGACTTTTTAACGCAAAGAACCCTGCAGAAAACGTTTTACAGAGAGATATACTTCATGTTGCAGAGGGAAGAAAGAGAGACAAACTCACAAAAGTTGGTGAGCTGACGTGGCAAGAGGAAGCGTGGATCCGCGGCAGTTATAGGGTTTAGGCCGCGGATGGGCGGCAGAATGATGGGATCAGCCTCTGGAAAAAATTTCACTGCTCTGGACTTGCAATTTCTCTCTGTTCTTATGTACCAAATTTTTATTTGCCCTCTGTAAAATTCCAGATCCGTGATTCTTTGCTGTTCCTGCAAGATTCAAAAGATATACCCTTCAAACAGATCAAATTTGATAATTTTTTGTATTTTTTTTATTTTTTCAGATTTTTATAATTTTTAAAATTTATATCAACCCGAAAATTCACAAAAAGAAAGATTACACCGTCCCCGGCAACGGCGCCATTTGATTGGTAGAGATTTTACGATCAAAAATATAATTACCGCAATCAAGAAACGGCGTCGCTTCGCAGCTAGCCGGTGAGTGCGGGTCGATCCACAGAGACGGGTAATTCCTTTAGTGTGTCTTAACGAGTTGATTCTATTTGTCGTTTTGGTTTTATAAAAATCTAGATCTAAAACTTAATTAATCTAATTTAAATTCTTGCTAGGGTTAGGCTTAGAGGAAGTTTTGGAGATTGATGTTTCCTCACCGCTTTCAATACCGTATTTTTAGATCCATTAGGTGTTATAGTAATTATCGATAAAGTGGATACGACTCTTTTGGGAAGATGTTTTCTTCCTCTAGATTCGTATCCTTCCTTTATCGTTAATTACCCTAACCCCCATGGAAAACGCGCGCAAACCGGCCCTTTATACTGCGGTTCACCGTTACCTCGAGGGGTAGGGTGCCGCAGGGAGCGGTTGTGCGCGCATGCATGGAGTTCTTAATGGGTTAGGCATTGAAAGGGGTGAGAGATCTCATCTCTCAACCCTTTCCCTAAGGCTAACCCTAACAAGCGAGGAGACTACTCGCTCATTAGGGGATGAAATAACATTATAATTAAAAGAAATAAAAGACTTACTAATGGTGATGGCTCCCTCCAAGCGATAAAGAGCAGATCTGAATGTCACTTCCAGAAATTCTGATTTTTTATTGATTGAAAAGAGGCATACAATTTTTAGATCTAAAATTACAATTTATAGGAAAATAGGAAACCTAGGGTTACAGACTCTCGCGCATGCAAAATTACAGATTTGCCCACATAAAATCCAAACTCCCGCACCGACGCAACAGTACAGAGATTTTCCACCGACACGTGTTTTGACTGGCCGCGGATCCGCGGCGCCAGGTAGACTTGGGCCGCGGATCCGCGGCCCTTTAGTGGTCTTGGGCCATGAAACTTCAGGTCTTTATTCAGGGCTTCTTGGGCTTTGTCTTTTTATATTTCTTTCCTCTGTTGGACTTCTGAATCTTCTCCAGATTTTCAGTGAAGATTTGTATTGGCCTTTTAACCGTTTCACCTTGACTTGCGTTGTCTTATACCCATATGAACTGGGCTTGACTGAGATTCGTCTAATTGTTGGTCAAAAGTCCCTTTTTCTGTTGTTTTGTGTCTTTTTCACTGTATTCGCATCCAAGCCCTGTATCCTGTAACATGTAACAAAAAGTGCATCAAGAGTACCTGTTTATTTATAAAACGGATAAGAATAGGGGAATGAAAAATGCAATATTATGGTCTAAACAGCCAGCTAGTATAACCAACAGTCCGATTAATGTCCGTGTAACAAATACATGTATTTAATCGGACCCCCAGCATGTATCAATATACGGTCTCTACATCATATCGTCTGAACCTGTAAAACCCTCTGTGCGGGACTCTAAAGACTCGACAATACGCTGGCAGTGATTTACTGGATAAATCCAAAAGCACAAGCACGTTAGCGGCACTAGCTGTACGTAACGGCTACCCAGGAATCTGTCGAAAAGGAGGTCGACAATCTAGTCCGTCCGTACCCTACTGAGCCTGAATGTCACAATCTCTGTACAGTCTAGTCTCTTCATCTAAGAGTACCGCATACCGAGTCTAGGGGATGGATAACATCAGACCCCTAATAATCTGATAAGCCATGCCGGAGTCAAGCTCATCACCAACTGAGAAACTGCTGAACTTTTATCAGTAAATCTCATCCATTGTAGCCACGGATTTAGGGTGATGCTTAACCAAATACAGTGCGACATCGACTCCTAATACCAGGAGAGACGAATCCCTGAAAATTGCTCACTGCCTCTATATGGTTCGGGACTGTACCTAACTACAACCTGTTTGCACGACTCCTTTGAGCCGTGCTAGGGTGGTAATCTAAGTACATTAGGAACTCACATGAGATAAAGGATGATCTCAGGTCAAATGACTAACATGTACTTATGCCACTAGAGAACTGCTATCTGATGATAGATATAATACCATCTAGAAGTTATCGGCGAGTCCGTCCAGTGTACTCACCTCAAGTGAGCACCTATATACTATCTTAGGTGACACAACACTAATGGCTTGTGAGACCGGCCACTGCCCCTCGTTGGGGTCTCGAAACGTATACACCACTCTACTCTGGAATATCGATGCCCAGTTTCGACGCCCTCTCGACTAGGGACATTTAAGGATATGCTTATGGACTACCCAGCTTTCATGTATACGATCGACATCATAATGCCGGTAATCAAGCAAGAATCATATGGGCTTCATCATTATGTATTAACGATACGTAATAACAAGTAAAACGTATACACATCAATAATAAAGACAAACCGGATAGTATACTATCATTTCAAGTAAGAATATTCTACTTGTATAAGTTCTCTTTCAATTATCATAATTGCCTATCTGCAATTACAATAATTAACTTGAGGGTACTATATCCAACAATTAGCACCATCCTGCCCCAACCTCCAGCCCCCGCCCCCTCCTTGCCCCTATACTTTCATCATCGTCGTCGTCGTCGTCGTCTCATCTTCACATTCATCAGTTCATCATCCAAACCCTCATCTCCTAATCATCCTTGCCCCGTCCCGCCCCCCTGATCGTCCCAACCACCGGTTCCCGCCCCCGCCCTACCCCAACCTCCCCTTCACCCGCCACCATCCCTCTCCCTCCCCCAACCGCCTTTCCTGATCACCATCATCGTCCCCATCGGCCTTCTCTTTTTCAACCCCTCATCATCATCATCATCACCATCATCGATCATCATCATCAATTACCTCCTCCTCCGCCCCCATCATCATCATCATCATCATCGATCACCATCATCAACAACCTCATCCTCCTCCTCATCATCAACATCATCATCATCGATCACCATCATCAACAAGCTCATCCTCCTCTTCTTCAACCCCGTCATCTTCAACCTCCTCATCATCATCATTAACCCAATCGCCGCCACCGTCGGCCGCAGAGTGCGTAGCTCCAGCTCACCAAAAAAGTATAATAATTATTTAATTAATATTTAATAATTATTAAATTATTTAAAATGTAATGTATGATTAAGTAATTATATTATGATAAGGGCAAAAGGGTTCATTTGATATGAACAATAATATTGAACAATATTGACCGTCAAGTCATGGCAGTTTCTTGGGATGCGCTTGGTAGAAGGTAATCTAAGTGGTAATCCTAGATTACTATGAAATATTACTACACTTGTTTAGGTGTAAAAGATATTTCCGGAAATACAGGATTATTATGGTAATCAAACAACCCAGTTTCATGGTAATCGTATCCTCTCAAAATATGTGTCTATCCTAAATTACCATGAAATATTCCCGCCTGGCATAAAATGAGCCATGATCATCCGCCGCCGGCCTCTCTTACTACTCGCCGGCATGTTCACCGCCGATCGGATTATCGCCGCCGGCCGACTATAGTTAGCCGATCGGCCGTTCGCCGATCATCGTCGATCATTCACCACTATGTTTGCCGCTGATCGGATTTTCGCCGCCGTACGACCGTAATTTGCCGATCGGCCGTCTGCCGGCCGGCCCACCGCTGATCGGCAGTTCGTTGCCAGCCTCGAGGCCGTCTACCGGCCATCCTCCAGCCTCACCGTCGGTCAACAGTTACACATATATATATTATCGGAAATGATTAAATTATACCAAGCACGTTAATGCAAGATTCATTGGAATTAGATGTCCGGTCATTCAATTCCCGGGATTGTGAGAATTCCAGGTAATCTTCCATTCCATGTACCAAGAGCAACCTTAATAGTTTCAAAGGTAATGAGAGTTTTCTGATTCTTACCCAAACCTGTTGTGAGTTTTTAGTAAATAATCATTTTTAATAGGTCCAAAATGCCCAGAGTTTTTTGACAGAGCTGGAATTGGCTGGGGTCTTTTTGACAATTTACCCTAAAATCTAACAATGTGCTTTGCTTCACTATTTAAACAGTTAGATTCCAGCTTAACAATTATGAGCACCTTCATGATTTTCCTGAGGGGAAAAACCCCCATTTCCCATTTCATTTTTAACCTTATCCTTTTCCAACTTAATATACAGTACACTCACCAATTCCAAAACAAAAATAAAATAAATAAAACTCGAAATAATCTAAGGCACACGAGTAGTAGATTTGTCTTAAAATTAAAAAGCAGGACAAGAAGGCCTACTCATAGAATAAAATTATTATCATGAGAAAAGTATTTACTATATAGTAGTAAATAATTCATAACATTGAACTGGAATAATGCATTTAGATTAAACCGTAACAATCTATAATCGTATACTGTAATAGATTTTATATTCATAACAATGGACTGAATAGCATGAGTCGTTATTCAATACATTACTCATTCCAAGCTTTTCAGAGAACGGTTGAATAATAGGCCGTAACATGATCAAAATAAAGTTTGAATCTGCCGATCTCTTGCTCATACTACTGAGAGGCATAACTGACAGGCCATGAGGACCCCATAAGTTAATCATTTTATTTTGCAATCATGTGCACAAGTTTGCTTTTTCGTGTGTTTGCGTTCGAAGTGTGCATAGTTTCATGTGTTATTTATGTATGTCTAACTGGATATTGTTCAATACAAAGAAATTAACATTATCTTCATTTTTATCTTCTCCCTACTAATTTGCCCAATCTAGTTGATACTTGATAGCCCATTGATTCATATATCTCATTCAAATTTTCCTTTACTGGTAGCAAACAGCTTTGTAATTTGATATTTAAGTGTTTTGGATCGGGCTTGACAATAGCTTGGCCCATAAGAAAAAAAGCAACCCCATAGCGACAGTTTTGAGCGGTTAACCGGAATAGCTATATTTTAAATTAGGAGGGCTCCATCCCCACTAGCCGAGTGTGGCGTGCGCAGCCAGGAGATTGGTGCTATTATTTTCCATGCTTGCAAAATTTAAACCACACATCACCCATCAAGCAAACATAACACCCATGGGCCTCCATATTTTACACTCACGCCCACCATTGGATAGGCATAATAGCACCAATGCTATTATTTCATAATAGCATGCATCGCGGATCCGCAGCAAGGTTGAGAGGCCCACACACTTAAGAGACGGGGCTAGCGGCTGATAGGTGTGTTGCACCATGGATTGCGTAGTAACCCGCTACATAGCTACACTTCTCTCAATTTTCTAAAGCAAGCTAGCGGTATGTTTGATATAAGACTAAATTGCACTAAACTGTTGTTAACTATTGTTGTTTTACACTAAACTAGCATAATTCTTTTATTATAGTAAACTCCCTTAAAGTGGATATTTCAGTTAAAAAAGAACTCACTTAAACCCATAGTTTTAAGATTTCTCAAAAATAAAGCCGTAGTTTAAGGGAGTTTACAGTTATAATAACAACTTCAACATAGTTTAGTGAAAAGCAATGACTACCGATAGGAGCACAGTCGTTCTCTGGTTTAGTGTTATTAGCCCTTTTTTCTTTTACATGGAGAAGTAATTGTTTTAGCCTTGACATAATGGATTGATCATCGATGTTCCTTTTCCAAAGAAGCTTGCTTGTTATAACTTACTTAAAATATCGGACTTTGGGTCACGTCCGACGTGAACCCGCCAAATTAAGTGGTTGGAGTGGCGGCCTTGCCCATGAGTCTAGCCTGAGCCGGAGTGGGGTGAGCTAGATAGTTCCTTGCAAGTGTTTGTAGACTATTAGTTTAATTCCGCTTCACATTAGATCGGGTGTTTAATTCGAATTCAGCATTCTGATTGATTTCCGCCTTCGATCATCCCATAGGAGAGAAAAATCTCCAAACTCCTCCGTATTTCATCAGCATTGTGCGAGCACGACTTCGCGGCTACGTCACTTTTCCTTGTGAGTGGTGGTGTAATGTAGGGAGTCTCCCACTATAGCTTGCCTATATTCATGTCCTTCTTTGTGCCTAACTTCATCACCATCACCATGCGCAGCTGGTTTTTTTTAAATTGTCTGCATATTGGATATTTGATTGGCTCCATGTACATACCGCAAGATTACAATTTTAAGAGTTAGGTTGAACCTCCATCATTGAAATTGCGTGTCTGTCTGTGCGCGGTCTGAATCGTAAGATACTGTAATAAGCAAGGAATGACGATACGCACGCACGCACAAGCGCAACTAAAGAAGAACTAGTAAAGCTTGATAGGTAGCATCCAATTGATGTTTATGCCCTTGACGTAGGATGCAGTAGTGGATTTTATATTTTGAAGTTGGTAGTAGAAGTGCACAAAACTAATTTATATTGGGCGCATTATACCACACGTGTATTGAGATATATATTTTGTTAATGGAAGTGCCAGTTGTGGTGCATATATATTTGCCTTTGAGGAAGAGTCCTTGCTTCTTCTTTTTTCTTTCTATTTTTCTATTTAATGACTTTGTTCATGATAATTTGTAGATAGCATAGTTGTATTTGAGGAAGAGTGTTTAATTTTGAATTTCTGACTATAGAGAACCAACCATTATATTTCTCCCAAAACTTCAAATCCATGGTATGCACTTTGGCTCATTAACTCAATTGTCCCGTCTAAATATGTTGTACAGTTGTCACTACTACAAATAAAGGTTGTCCCTACGGATTTATCCGTAAGAGCAAACCATTGCCATACGGATATATCCGTAGGGACAGGAAAATACCATGTAGGTACAAACGCCGTAGGTGCAAGTCGAAACCTTGAACTTGCCCCTACGGACTAAAAATTGCCCCTACGGAATTATGTGTAGGTCCGGTTTTCCCTACGGATTAGGCCGTAGGGACAAAAAATTTATTTTATTTACGGTTTTATAAAATAGATTAGGTGTACCTACGGACTTATCCGTAAGGCCAAATAGGTATATATCCGTAGGGGCAAAATATCAGAATACCTGATATTTTGCCCCTACAGATACCTGTGTAGGGCCATTTGTTTGCCCCTACGGATATATCCGTAAGGGCAAGCATAACCCCTGATACTGAGATCATAGGGGCAAAATATCAGGTATCCTGATATTTTGCCCCTACGAATAAATCTGTAGGTATATAGTTGGGCCCTACGGATATATCCGTAGGGGCAATGTTGGGCCCTACGATTATATCCGTAGGTACATATTATCAGGGTTTTTTTTTAAAAAAGGGCTGCCTATTTTTTTCTCGCCCTGTGCACAATAATATATACATCGATCATATATAAAATTAATCATCACGCAGAACATATATCGCAGTATTCATAATCACATCTCACGCATAATATACAAAAGGAACCAACAAGCAAAATATGATATAAATATAAACAAGCAAACACCACAATATCAATATCGTCCAAAATGTAGTACAATATGTATCATATAAATAATACATGTTTAAAATATAAGGATCAAAAATCTACCCTAGCTCGGTCCAGCTCCACCTCTAATGAACGCCAGAATCTGGCGCGCCTGCTTCTCGGTTAATAAATCATGCAATTCGGAGCGTGTGGGGGTCTTAGCGGGCTGTGGAGCTGGCGATGTGGTCTGCGCAGCCGCCGTCGAGGTAGTGACTTGCGAAGCCGTGACTGCGGGAGTCTGAGCGGGCGGTGGAGCTATAGGAGCTGTCTGCGGAACCGCAGCCGATGTAGTGGCTTGCGGAGCCGCAGCCGAAGGAGATACATGTGGAGGCTCGGCCGATATACCCTGTCGCGTCTGGACCTATGTGTGTAATAAGCGAGTAAGAGCTGTGTATTATTCGAATTCGTATCATTATCAAATTATTTTGAAACCCCAATCTATGTATACTTAGGGACTTAAGCTTCGTTTGGATATCTAGTTTGGAAAACCGTAGTTTATTTTAATTAGATATGTATGTATAATTAATCAAAGCTAAGTCTACAACCAAATAAGCTCAGGCTACGTACTAATATTGGATATGTTGCTATCTATAATATGACATAATATTTTACTATTAAGTAGTATATATACCAGCATCTCCTTCAACTCCTGAACGGTAGCCTTCAAGCTCTCCAGGTCCTGCTGGAAACGTCGCTCACTGGAGACGGAGGAAGTAACCGCCGGGATGGAGTCCAACCTCATATGGGCTCTGCTAGGGCCCAGTCCCCGGCCTCTCCCCCAACCTCCGTAGTGCCCTTCGTGTGCGGCGTCCAGGACTGGGGTCAGCAGCATCGGATCCCCGATACCTCGGCCTGCTCAACCACCCGCTCCTACACCCACATTAACCAGTAAAATATAATTATATCATTTAAATTTGAAACTTCCAAAACTAAAATTTCAAATAGGGGTTAAATAAATATTAACACATACGCAATACTCCTGGGTAGCGACGTCGGGGTATCGAAGCTCGTCCGTGGCAGGATCTGTCGAGGTAGCGTGGACGGCAAGATATGCGAACAACACGCTCGGTGTACCACCTTGCGTCAGGGTCTGAGCTCTCTGCAATATTAGAAAATAACTCTTAATATTAGATATATTAGAAAATAACTCTTAATATTGCATTATATCACAAAGGCCGGTCTATTGTAATTTACCAATAACTCCATGGCTCGAGTAATATTTCTCGAGCCACCTGTATAAGTGGGGCGACCCCTCTTCGCCGACTTCCTATTCTCTATATTTTGAGCGACTTGTTTCTGCACAACACATTCACATTTAGTTTTCTAATCAAGGAACACAAAAAAATAAATTATATAATAAACAATGAATTACATTTAAAATACATATCTGTTTGCGTTGAGAGTCGAAATATTCGCACAATAGAGACCATGTCTCTACGTCGACTCTCGCAAAGGCCGGAGTAGATAGGAGGGCCGCTCTCTCTGTCTCGGGGGTCGCCATCCACAGCGAGTAGCAGTCGGCCTTCAGCTCATTCCTGTTGTATCGGACCTTAGTCTGCATGTTCTTCATCAGGCCATTGTACAAAGCATGAAGGTCGAGCACCCTCCCAGGATGATCAGGGTCGGGTACAGGCTAAAAATCGTACTCCAACTGAAAATACAAAAAAAAACATTACTATTAGATTGCAAGTGTTAATAATAAATATATTGGATAAATCTGATGAAAATATATATTAATACCCGAGCCTGATCAAAGAAGAGGGCGAATGAGCGCCGGTGCTGGTCGTCCCACTCAACGTGAAGTGGATAGTTCTTCACGAGCCGGCTCTTATCCCCCATATACCGGCCGAACCTCTCGGCATGAGGACCGGTATAGCGATAAGCAGGGGTAAAAAAGAGGGGGAATGCTGCCTCCCCCATAGCTCTGTCAGGCCTCAGCCTGTGGGACTGATTCGGGCCTCGAGTCCCCCTCTGGGGATGGGGAGGCCCTGCGTCTGCAAGAAATATCAAGACAATCAATATTAAGACAAAGTTGTATTAAGAAATCAAGATTAAACGAAAATTGAAGTGTGATATATACCTCCGGTAACTAAAGCACGGGCCTAGGCCCGGGCAGCAGCACGAGCGGGACGATAGTTCCTCCGGTGAGAAACAGCCGGTGTCCCGGATGCGGACGCATCCCCTCCAACTAGAAAATAAATATTGAAGTGGCAGGAGTTCATGAAGTTCATATTTATTCTATAGAGGATATGTAAAATGAAAAAATATTTTATATTTATTCATACTAACATACAGACGATGTGGAGGGTACGGAAGTGGCAGGAGTGGCCCCTGCGTCAGATGTGGACGCACCACCTATAATTAGACAATTAAAAATAGATTATATAAGTAATTGCAAAAAGAATGTGTAGATCAATAATATAACATTCTAAATCAATATGCATGCACTATAGGATATATAAACATACCCGCAGGTGCGGTGGTATCACCACCTACAGCTAGACAATAAAAAAAATACTATCTGTTTCCTCAATCAGAGCAAAGCTCTGTTGAAATTCAAAATTCAAATTTTAAAGCAACGCTTCAAATCTCGGACGCAACGCGCCACGTGTCAGGCGCTGATACGTCAGCGCAGCGCCCAAGAAGGCGCGCCCAATCAGAGCAAATCTCTATTTAAGGCAAAATTAAAGGAAGCAACGCTTTAGTTGCGCAAGCACTGCGCTGCGCGACACGTGTCAGCGCAGTTACGCTGCGCTGTGCGCTGCGTGACACGTGTCATGCGCTGGGGCATTTGCGCCAAACAGAATTAAGATTTTAAAGAAATCTTTCTGTTCTTGTTAAAACAAGAAGATTTTCTTCTGTAAAACAGAAGCCCTTGGATCAAAAATCCAACGGTGGGGAAAATTCCCCAAATCACTCAGAGAAAAATCTCGTTAACAAATTCAACAAACTTATGGGCACTATATAAAGACCCCTAGATCTCAAATCAAAGGCATCAACATTTTTTGAGAAATCGAGAGTTTCAAACAGAGAGAACTCTGAAAAAGTTTCAAGAAAAAGGTAAAAACCTTCATAAAAATAGAAGAAATTTCTTCTAATGGATCATGGATCTAAACATAATAAACAGTGCTTTGCACTTCTTATAAACCACTGGTTCTTTAAATAAGAAAAAAAAGAAATACTTGTTTTTCTTTGACTCTCATTAGATCGAAGAAAACAAATAGTGCTTTACACTTCTTTTATGAACCATTGGTTCTTGAATCTAAAAGATTCTTAAATTAATAGTGCGTTGCACTTATAAATCTGCACTGTTGCGCTCTTGGGCTGGCGCAAGCCACCAGAGAGCGCCACGTGTCAGCATCTGAACCATTTGCGCTATGCGCTTTTGAAATAGAGCTTTGCTCCCTGAAATTGGCGCAACTCACCAAAGCGCCCCACGTGTCAGCAGCGCAAGGGTAGCGCACTAGCGCAGCGCACTGCGCTGCATGACACGTGTCATCATCACAAGCGCTTGCGCTCTTTGATTGGCGCAAAGCGCCTGAAATGCAATGCATTTCTTTTGCTAAAGGGGCAGGCCCAAGTCAAAAAGACCTAACAGGCCAAATTAAATTGCAAAGCAATAAAGGGCAGAGCCCAAGTAAAATTGATGCTGCGCATCATTTATAAATGGGCAGAGCCCAAAACAAATTGATGCTCTGCATCCTTTATGGGTAGAGTCCAAATAAAAATAAAAAGAAATGCAATGCAAAAGAAAATAAAATGCTGAACATTTTCAATTGGACTTAGCCCAATCGTGGCCGTAAGGCCTCAAATTAAATTGACTAAGCACGGCTGCTCCCTAAATCAATTTACGACCGGTTCTAGGGTACATCTCCGAACTCCTCTGATACCCATCGTTGTAATCCTTCAACGACGTCAGAGAGGTGACGGGTCCCGACGACCACACATCAATATGGACCGAGACGTCCTTAAACTAATATTGGACGGTGGGGTCCTTAAACTCGTGGACCGAGACGTCCTTAAACTAATATCGGACCGAGACATCCTTAAACTAATATTGGACCACCACGTCCCTAAACTGAAACATGGACCACCACGTCCCTAAACTGGAGCAACAGAGCCTCCAAATGCTCTTTTGCCGGATCTAAACGATCCCGTTTAAGTCGATCTTAGCCTCAAATATGGCTAACGTATCCTTAAACATTCAAACAGACTTTAGTCCCAAATTGGACTATAAGACCCCCAATCAACTTTGGTTCAAGGGTACATCTCCGAACTCCTCTGACACCTATCGTTGTGATCCTTCAACGTCGTCAGAGAGGTGACGGGTCCCGACGGCCATATATATTAAATGGACCACTACGTCCTTAAACTGGAAATGGATCTAGACGATCCCGTTAAGTTGATCTTAGTCTCGAATCAGACTAACGTATCCTTAACGAACGTTTAAATTGATCTTAGTCTCAAATGCGGCTAACGTATCCTTAAACTAAAAACACCAAATCCAAATCTAAGTAAATACGGCTTTGGACTAATCCACGTCCTACGGGCGACGGCATTACTCAGTCTCCGTATACAATCCACGGGCAACCACAAACAAAACAAACACCCACGACACGAAGTGAAATTCTGGAGAAGGAGAAAGTTGTTATCGCGATGCGGTAGCGTAATTAACTGCAAGGGCTTGCGCCTGCAGGGAAGAGCGTCCCCACAATCAAAAACCCCTCAAGCGAGGGGGAATCTGACGAAGTCTGCTACATTGGTCGCATCCGTCTAAACCTCCGATACACGGTGCCATAAATCAACTTGGCATCTTCGGAGAGGTAGACGGATAAAACCATATCGCATCTGCCCCGAATCTCAGGCAAGACGTCCTCACGTCATCGCCGCCATTCGGAGGGGAACAGATTCTTGCACGCCCGGTAGGACCTTTTCCTTTTTCCACTCCACACTTCGTGTGTCGTCTTCGCGAACGAATCGCGGTTTGTTAACGGTTGCCTTTGGATTTTCAAGTTATTAAGATTTGGTCTTTTGTCTAGCGTAGAACTCAAGCATCCATGGCCTTTAACTGTACCACCTGCTGGAAGTGCCACTGCAACGGACGCTCCACCTCACCCGGAGGTGTAGCATATGGGCCCCAAGCGGCCTCCTTCCTCGCTCTGCCGGTAGAACAGGTGACCCAAGCCACCACCGGCCAGTTTTTTGGGACCGTGGTCCCACCTACAAGCTTCTCTATGCCAATACCTGCGCCGGAAGTGAACGAGAAGTCGGTCTTCAACCGGCTCACTGCTAAGACGGCCCCTGTCAACGGGTTGTCCACAACCAAACCAACAGCCTCTGTCTTCGCCAGGCTGGATCAGAACTCTAAGTTGGCTGTCCCAAGGAAGGCAATAACTGCTGCTCCAAAAGTCGTCAAGGCGGCTTCCCCTGTCAAAGAGTCAGTCTTTTCAAGACTGACGATTCCTGCTCCTACACCTGCTCGAGAATCTGTCTTCGACAGGTTGAATATCATCCCTCAAAAGACAACCTCAGTCTTTGAGAGGTTAACACCAGCGGTGCCTCATTCAGACAGGGGGCAAAAAGGGGCTGTCTCTATCTCTGAGCTAGTCCTAACTGCTCGTCATGCTCGACGTCGCCATTGGCGACGAGTGAGGAAGGCAGGGGGCAACTCCCTCTCAGGGCTAACTCCACCGGCTCCAGAGGTGGAAGTCAACGCTGCTGTTCCAACTGGGAATAGCTTTGAACTGCTGAGGAGGGTACATAAGAACTCTCCAACCGCTACATTGAAAAGATCTCCTCCGCCCGCGGAGAGAGTTCCGGAAACACGGCAAGAACAGCCCCCTCAACGGCTGTCCTCAAAAATATACAAGGTTTGGCGGAAGGTTCAAGACTCCGTGATTGACCCAGGTTATTCTCGTCAACAGAAGAAGGCGAAAGTGCAAAAAGAAAAGGACCATCCTACTAAACAGCAGAGGACAACAATCACCAGGGTGCCCACTGCAACGGCCCCCTCCACTTCAACGGCCCACAAAAGAAGAAGGCCGGAGAAAACCCCCGCGCCCGCGGCAAATGCCAAAGGTGGTGAGCCTAAACGCCCTAAGTCCGGGGGCATGATAGTTCATACAGTTTATATGGCATCGGGAAAGGAGGATAGCCGCGCATCCATGGGTCATAGACCGCTTATACGGTCATTGACCAAGGCTCAGGAGAAACAGCAAAAGCTTCAGGAGATGATGACCATGATGGCCGCACTCACTGGGCCAAAAGAAACCCCTGAAACGTCCTCAGATGAACGTCAGGAACAAGAAACAGACGCCGAATTCCTTCGTCGCATACTGGAGAAGAAGGATAAAGAAGCTGCGGAACAGGCAGCCAGCATAAAAAAAATGGCCTTCCTGTTCCAGGACATGGTGGGCATGATGATTCAACAGGATCCACCTGCTGAAGATCCCCCGATCATCCTTGAAGATGATAGGGGAAAGACGTCAAATCCTCTTCCGGCTCTGTCAACAGCCAAGGAGGAGGCAATCTCCAAAGCCGACCTGGACGAATATATAGCTCAGCAGATCCGGGTTCATCAAGCGACTGAAGCAACGGATCAGGTGGTAAAAACGGGGCGACCGTATCCGGGCTGGTACGACCAGATCAAATACCCGCCAGGTTATACAATACCAAAATTCCATGTGTATAAGGGGACTGGCAATCCTCACCAGCATGTCGCCCAGTTCAGGACGCTTTGAAGCAACACTGGCGGTTATGATAAATTGTTGCTCCGCCAGTTCGTTGGTAGCTTGTCAGATACGGCGTTCGAGTGGTATTCCGAGCTTCCAAATGACTCGATCAAGACCTTTGCTGAAATGGAACTGCTATTTACCCAACGTTTCGCGAGTGCCAGCGAGCGTACCCCGATAACGGCATTGATTAATTCCAGGGTAGAGCCGGGCGGGACATGGGTCCAATATGCTATACGGTGGCGTAATTTATGGTCAAAATGCGAGCAACGCATTGAAGAAGCTCCTGCAGTGGGTATGTTTGTGGGAACCCTCGATCCGCAAGCAACCATCTCGCAATTTATGATGTTCTTCAAGCCGACCACCTTCTAGGCACTAATCGACAAGCTGGCGCAAATGGATCAAATGGGCCATAAACCCCCTCTTCCAAAGCCGGACTCCCGAAATGAGAAAGGAAAAGGAAAAGCGATCGTTGTCGCTAATGCTCAACAGCAACCGAACATCTCGAAGCCGGTCGTTCGTCAAAATAATATGCGCCCATACGTAGCCCTTGAGGAGAGGATGGGACGTCCTTACTCGTTTCCCCGAGATAAAACGAGAAAGTTATTCGAGCTGGCGTTGCGCAACCGACTCATAAATCTGCCGGATCCAAAACGTCCGTCGCAGCCAAGTGATGTCAATGAGCCCAACTACTGTCCTTATCATCGAGTACTGGGTCATTCGAACGAGGATTGCTACGTCTTCAAAAATTGGCTTGAAGACCAGTACCGACAGGGCAAGTTTGCATTGTCTGACAAATGGAAGGTGAATCCACCGCAGCCCCACACCTCTAAGGGAATGAATACGCCGGGGGCAACATGCTCTGTCGTTGAAGAAGCTCCTTGGGAGGTTGTATTATCAGCCAAGACAAAGAGGATGCTAAATGATCTTCAATTTTGCCCAGCAATCAAGTGGAAGAACCCATTAGAGCCGCAGATCATTGAAGAGATGTTGAAGCCTCGTCCAATTCAAAAGATCGATGGAGGTGGCCCAAGCATTCACAACCAGCCGTCGAAATCTTCAAAGAAGACGAAAAGGAAGTCAAAGAAGCCCGTGAAGCCTGGCGACAAGCGCACGGACTTGCAAAAACAAATTGTCGCGGTGGAGGAATACAACCAGAAGGCACGGACTCCCGTTACATTCCAAGAATTCCTCAATCACGTCTTTCAAGAGGAAGATGAGGGAGAAAGTTCATCTGATGAATCCGAGGAATATGTGACGAGCTGTCATATGATTTCCCATTCGCTCACGAACAATGAGGAGACTCCTTGTACTGAAAAGCTGGGGGCAGATCCTGAACCAAAAATTTCGGGGCCGTCGGATGAAGTAATTGACGCATTCCTTAATGAAGCTCTCTTAAAAAGTAAAGCTGATCGGGAGCGCGAGGCCGTCATATTTGAAAAGGCCAAACGCCAACGCCTTGACAAAAAAATTGAGATACTCCCGCTGGAGCAAAGCACACCCACTGCGGATAAAATCAAATTCAAAATGAGGAAGAGGTTTGCTAAAGCCGTGTCAATGGGTATGAAACTACCATCCTCTAAGGGAAGCGTTACTAGTGAAGCGGAAATGCACCCCTCCTGTTGCTTATATCATCGGAAGATTTCACACCCCACTGAAGAGTGCAAAGCTTTTGATAGATAGTGGCAAGGATATGTTGCTCACCGACAACAGGTTAAGCGGGAGAAGCGCAAGACTCGCCGGGAGCAAAACAGTGCGACCGAAAGGCTTAATAGAACTACCGGCAATTGTCACATGGTCAATGCCGGAGGATCACAAGTGCTCACATTCGGGAGTGATTCCGACGAGGAGCTGGAGCTTAGCCCCCTCTTTAAAGAGTCCACTTCGGGAAAAGAAGAAGAGCCGAAGATTTGTGAAAATATCCGGCTGCGTAATCGCACGTTGCCCGAAAAGAATCTCGGACCCCCAAAAAAAAAGATAAAGGGAAAGAAAAAGTTTCTGAGGACATCGCCCTAGACGACCAAATCATGGAAGAGCTAACTGCCAAAGACCCGCCGAAGAAAAATAAGGTAGATTACAACATCTTAGCGCATCTGAGGAAGCTACCCTCCCAGCTCAGCATTCTTGACGCCCTTTTACTATCAAAGGAGGTGAGAGATCGTTAATTAAGGCATTACAGGACCCGGAGTAGTTCCAAGCTTTCCTGGCCGAAGAAAAAATGAAGGATGAATTGGAGAAAGTGCACACGGCCGATGTCACTTTTGGCGATGAAGACCTTCTCCTTGGGACGTGCGAACACAATCGCCCCCTCTATGTCTTAGGATACTGCCATGATATAAGGATAGGCAAAATCCTGATCGATAACGGATCGTCTGTTAATCTCCTTAACGTGCGGGTGTTGAAGGAAATCTGCATGAGAGTCCAGCACCTTGCTCGGGACAAGATCACCATCTCCGGGTTCGACTCCCAATCATCAAAGACTCTTGGATCTGTGATACTGACGCTATGCTTTGGGCTGCTCGTCACGGATATTAAATTCCACGTCATAGATGCCAAGACATGCTACAACGCTCTACTCGGCCGACCATGGTTACACGAGTACAACATCATCCCTTCTACACAGCATCAGTGTATGAAATATTTTAGGGATGGTCTCGAGTATACCGTAACGGGAGAACTGAATCCGTTTCCGTAAACGAAGTTCGCAAATATGAAGATGCCAAATACTTCTTACCGAATTTCGAAGACACGGAAAGGTGTCACAAGCCGGAGAATAAAACTAACGCTACCATTCCTGTCTTCGGCAGTGATACCGAGGAGGAAGAAGAGATAGTTTATTCGGGTCCGCCCCAATACACCAAGCCGGGACCATCCGCTCCTACGTTGATCTTTAGTAGTGATTCGGAGGATGAGGTCCATGCTGTATTCTCTGCTCGACCTTCAATACAAGCTTCCGCTGACGAAGAGCAAAGTCTGCTAGTCGCCATGGTGCCGCTTAAACATTATAAGGAACTAGATGCGCTTGATACCGACAGTGTAGAGGAGCTGCAGACGTTCTATATCCCTCCCAGACGAGAAGGCGAGAAGGCAATTCTATTCTACCGCTCTGAAGAAAATAAAGTGGAGAAAGAAATCTAGCACGGGGCAGATCCTACGCTGGACAAGCTTCAACCCATTCACCTACCCAGATATTATACAGAAGGCTTGAAAAGGTTACTGAAACGCCAGGGGATATCCTTCAAGCAGACCGTTCAAAAAGCCAAGTTCTATGATAAAGTCTGGAACGTTCCCGGAACTCAGCACAAGCTGCCTAGTGGGAGGATGGAGACGATCGGGCTCGGATACATTCGCTCCAAGAAACGAGAGCTGCTCCGCGACTGTTACGTTGTGCACGACTTCAATGAAGAAGCAGATGCGCAACGGGAGGACACTAATCCTGAACCAGTAAAAGTTCCTGATGCAAAAGTGCCCAGTCCGTCGTTTGAAGAACAAATGGACAGGCTTATAAGGGAAGCTGGTCAAAAAGTTCGAGACGATCATAACCGCGAAATGGCCATCTACGAGAAAGCGAAAACGCAACGCCTCCTCCAACAGGCCGTGAAAAATGAAGATGCCGCTCCTTGTCAACCTGTTATAAGAAAGGCTCGACGTAGAGGCAGAAATAAGTCGAAAGGCCAAAAAGGCGTTCAACAGCAACAAAGCGGGACTAAGAAGCCACGCAAACGGGAGTCGAGCGTTATTGATCTATCCCTCATGAAGAAAATGGGTCGTGCGTACTCGTTTCCTCGGGACAAGACGAAGAAGATACTTGATCTTGCTCTAAAACATCAAATGCTTACACTGCCGGAGTCCAGAAACCCCGAACAAGCAGGCGAAGTCTCTGACCCAAACTATTGCTCTTACCATCGAGTAATAGGGCATCCTCTTGAAGATTGCTTCACCTTCAAGAATTGGGTTGAAGATCAGTATCAGCTTGGCAAATTCGCTCTGTCTGACAACTGGAGAGTAGCGCCGCCACAGAAGCACGAACCCAAAGCCACAAGAACAGAACCAACTCCACATTGGGATTGGAAGCTGATTCGCACTTGTCACATGATAGCAATGCTAAAAGAAGAGCCCGAGAACATGGATAACCTTCCCTGGTGCTTCGAAAACAGCAATGATGAGGTGATCTCAGAATTTCCGCCAGCTCCGAAAGAGCTGGAAGATGGAATCCATACCACTGCAGATAACCTTAAGAAAATTGAATTGGGAACGGCGAACGATCCACGACCGACATTCATTAGTGAGCTGCAGTCCGAAGAGAAGGTGGCTTCATTAAAAGACCTGCTTTTGCAGCACAAAGATTATTTTGCATGGAACTATTCCGAAATGCCGGGGCTAGATCCAGAAATTGCTGTGCACAAATTGGCGATATCCCCGGACGCCAAGCCGGTCAAACAAGCACCAAGAAGAATGCGGCTCGAGCTTGAGATGAGCATCAACGCCGAGGTCAAAAAGTTGATCGACTCTGGCTTTATTCAAGAGGTCTAATATCCTGAATGGATCGCTAACATCGTCCCGGTGATGAAGAAAAATGGGACAGTGCGCATATGCGTAGACTTTCGGGATCTTAATAAAGCTTGCCCGAAGGACGATTTCCCGGTGCCAGTCACCAAACTGATGATAGACAATATGTCCACTCATGAGGTTTTCTCCTTCATGGACGGCTCATCAGGGTATAATCAGATAAAGATGCATCCTGAAGACCAGAAGCATACCGCTTTCCGGACCCCTTTGGGAATATTCTGTTATAAAGTGATGCCCTTCGGTTTAAAGAATGCCGGTGCCACCTATCAGAGGGCCATGACAAAGATCTTCGATGACCTCATACACAAAATTGTCGAATGCTATATCGACGATCTCGTGGTTAAAAGCAAATCATACGAGGAGCATCTCGAGCATCTGAAGACCGTATTTCAACGCCTTCGACAATACAACTTGAAGATGAACCCTCTCAAGTGTGCATTCGGGGTTTTCTCAGGCAAATTCCTAGGATTCATCGTCCGATACCGGGGCATTGAGATAGATCCGTCAAAGATTAAGGCGATCATGGAAATGCCTCCGCCAAGAACTCTCAAACAGTTGCGGTCTCTCTAAGGAAAGCTCCCGTATATTCGGCGATTTATAGCTAACCTCTCTGGCAAGTGCCGCCCTTACAGTCACCTGATGAAGAAGGGAACTCCATTCGTCTGGGATCAAAAATGCCAAGGCGCGCTGGACGAAATTAAACAGTACCTGCAGAACCCGCCAGTATTGGCTGCTCCGGTCAAAGGAAAGCTCCTTATTCTTTATACAACCGCCCTCGAAGGTTCTTTAGGCGCATTATGGGCGCAAGAGAATGACCAGGGGAAAGAAAGAGCACTCTACTATTTAAGTTGAGTTCTTCTGGGGGCAGAAAGCAACTACTCCCCCATTGAAAAACACTGCCTGGCGTTGATCTTCGCGATAACAAAGCTCAGGCACTATGCGTTGGCGCATGAGGTCCGTCTCATTTCGAAGGTGGACCCTCTTAAATATTTAATGTCAAAGGCCATATTGACGGGATGACTCGCTAAATGGGCCCTGCTCTTGATGGAGTTCTCGATAACCTATCAACCTCTCAAGGCAGTCAAAGGCCAGGCCATCGCTGACTTCCTCGCTGAGCATCCGATAGCCGCCGATTCTCCTCTAAATTGCGATCTTCCAGACGAACATGCGTTTGACGCGATCGACGGTGGTGATACCCGATGGGAGCTTTATTTCGATGGAGCATCTTCCATGAAAAAGCGCAAACAAAGTACCCATATAATCAAATCGGGGGTAGGCCTCATCTTCGTGACTGCACAAGGAGGGATAATGCGCTTCGCTTTCTCCTTAACATAGCCGAGAACAAATAACGAAGCCGAATACGAAGCTTTGATAATAGGCCTCGAGATCGCCATTGACATGGGAATTGAAAACCTCCTCATATACGGAGATTCTCAACTGGTCGTTAGTCAAGTAAACGGCGACTACCAAACGTGCAAACCAGAGTTGGTGAAGTACGGTGAAAAGGTGCAACAACTGTTGACCCAAATTCCCTCCTATACTTTGGAAAGCATACCGCGCGCGGAAAACAGCAAAGCAGACGTGTTGGCCAGACTTGCTAAAGAACTGGCTGACGAGAACCTCGATGACGTTAGAATCGCAGTACAAAGCCGTCGGGTGCTTGCCCCAGCAGAAGTACCTCCGGAATCATCCGAGGAAAAGGGAGCGACTAAGCAGACGACCTTACAAATAAAAGAACGAGAAAAGGCTGAGGACTGGAGGGAAGTCTTCATAGACTACTTTAAGTCCAATCGAATGCCCGAAGATGCGTCCACAAGACATTAGCTCATGAAACGGGCTCTGTCTTTCGCCTTCGTCAATGATACTCTATACAAGAGGTCGTTTGATTCTCTGTGGCTGAGATGCCTAGGGCCTGACGAAGCGGAAAGAGTCGTTCAGGAAGTCCATGACGGACTCTGCGGTTCTCACCAAGCAAGCCCAAAGATGAAGATGAAGATTAAACGGATGGGCTACTACTGGCCCACGATGATTCAAGACTGCCTTGAGTATGCAAAGCAGTGCCACTCATGTCAAATTCATGGGGATTTCATCCATCAGCATCTAAATCCGCTACACCCGACAGTAGCTAGCTGGCCATTCGAAATGTGGGGAACTGACTTAGTCGGCCCCATCGAACCAGTATCGTTCAGGGGACATCGTTTCTTCCTGGCGACGACCGACTACTTCTCAAAATGGGCAGAAGCAGTACCGTTGAGGGAAGTGAAGACGGAGAATATCCTCCATTTCTTCAAGACGCACGTCATATATAGGTTTGGAACTCCGCGACAGATCATCTCCGATAACGGGCCAGCCTACAGAAACCACAAGATCAGTCGCTTCGCACAACAGCATAACATAGACTGGAGATATTCCTCGGTTTATAATCCGCGAGCTAATGGTCTAGCCGAGGCCTTCAACAAGACCCTGACGAAGATCATGAAAAAGACGGTGTCCCAAAATAAGAAAGACTGGCACGAGAGACTGCAAGAGGCTCTTTGGGCGTACCGAACTACGTTCAAGACGGCCACAAACGCAACGCCGTACGCGTTGGTATTCGGTACGGAAGCAGTACTCCCCCTCGAGATAGAGTTACCCTCTCTGCGAGTGGCAGTCCACTACGAGTTGACGAACGAAGAAAATGCTAACCTTCGGCTTGAGGAACTTGATGCCCTTGAAGAAATACGGCTCATAGCGCAACAAAATCTAGAAGCTTATAAAGCAAAGATGACGCGCTCATATGAAAGATTGACCCGACCGATGACATTCCGCCAAGGCGAACTCGTACTAGTGGTCAAAAGGCCTATGATCCCCAATCGCGCCAAGCGGGAAAAATTTGAGCCAAACTACGAAGGCCTGTACATCATAGATAAGGTCTATCAGGGTGGGGCCTATCTACTCATGGACATGCACGGTGAAAGGCCTTTCAGGCCAATAAACGGTCGCTTCCTAAAGAAGTACTATGCTTAATGAGCCATAGCCTAGGTCAATGATAGATGACGACGACTATGTCCGCTCGCTATCTTCCTAAGCTCAAGCTTTATAAGCAATAGCCAGCCTTCTTCAGGACGGACCGAAACGTCCTTAAACTAATACCGCAGTATCCGTAAGCTGACGAGAAAAAAAAAGAGAGAGAAAGAAAATATAATAAATAAAAACGGTATGTCCATAAGCAAAATGGGCACGGATGAAAACCCGAAAGGGCTCCGTGAGTAAAAACAGCAGGGCTACCGGCGAGTGTTCGTGAAAACCCGTAAGGGCGCGACCTCGTAAAAAAGAAGGTAAATAAAAATAAAAAGAATAAAAAAAGGGGGGGTATGTCCATAAGCAAAAAGGGCACGGATGAAAACCCGAAAGGACTCCGTGAGTAAAAACAGCAGGACTACCGGCGAGTGTTTGTGAAAACCCGAAAGGGCGCAACCTCGTTAAAAGACACTTATAGGGTCCTCTCGACCTTGTAAGGAGAAACCACCCGCGTGAGATCCTTACGACTCACAAGGGAGCAACACACTTAGGGATCCTTACGATTCCTAAGGAGAAAATACACTTACGAGATCCTCACGACTCGTAAGGAGAACTCTCTTATGGGACCCTCACGGCTCATAAGATTTGAAAGTCTTAAGTTACAGAGACCTAAACCTGTGCTTAAGCAATCCCCACAACTTCCAAGATTGCCCTACAAGTGGCTCAATACTGGCCCTTGTATACAATCCACGGGCGCGAATAAACATTTCCCTAATCAAGTCCAATCCGAGACTGGGGATATGTTCGCATAACAAACAACCCTTATAAGTCCTCTCGACTTACAAGGAGAAAATCATCTTGTAGGATCCTTACGACTTACAGAGGAACAAACACTTAGGAATCCTCACGATTCCTAAGAAGAAAATACACTTACAAGATCCTCACGACTTGTAAGGAGAAATACCTTTGTGAGACCCTTACGGCTCATGAAGTCAAAAGCCTTAGTCGACAGGACCTTAACCCTGTTCGCTAAGCCACCCTTGTTCGGCATCGACAGAGGCAAATGATGATTCGCTCCTGGAAATATCCCAGTTGTAGCGGTGCTGATGCCGAAATCGGTGTCTAATTTCAGGTTTACGGCGAAAAGCCAGTAGGCCGCACATGCATACGAAATAGCCGAAATGATGGGGCAACTTGCAATAAAAAGAAGCAAGTGAAAATGTATGCATAAAAAATAGCCGAAATGATTGGGCAACTCGTAATAAAAGCAGCGAGTAAAAAAAAATAGCCGAAATGATGGGGCAACTCGCAATAAAAAACAGTGAGTAAAAATAAAAAAAATAGCCGAAATGATTGGGCAACTCGCAATAAAAAGCAGCGAGTAAAAATGAAATAAACAGCCGAAATGATTGGGCACCGCGAAAAATAGCCGAAATGATACCTTCGCGATATAAAAGCTGAAATGATAGAGCATCGCGGAAATAAAAAAAAAAAGAAATGATAAAACTTTGGTCCTACAGTTAAGATCACATCGATCCCTGTATACAATCCAAGGGCGTAAACGAAGAGGGAACCATACTTTCCCAACAGGATCCGCCAGAAAACGAAGCCAAATTTCGACGGTTCATCCCAACTCCAGGGAGACAAATAATCCTTGGCAAATACCTCAACTCAGGGAAACAAACAATTCTTGACGAGAGCCTCCTGATCCACGTCGACTCGCAGAGCAACCAGTACCTCCGTGGGAAATTCTCGACTCGTTTCAACACCAGGGAAACAAATAATCCTTGGCGCTAGGGAAACAAATAATGCTTAGCAAATACCTCAACTCAGGGAAACAAACAATCCTTGATGAGAGCCTCCTGATCAGCGTCGACTCGCAGAGCAACCAGTGTCTCCGTCAGAAATTCTCGACTCGTTTCAACACCAGGGAAACAAATAATCTTTGGCAAATACCTCAACTCAGGGAAACAAATAATCCTTGACGAGAGCCTCCTGATCCACGTCGACTCGCAGAGCAACTAATGTCTCCGTGGGAAATTCTCGACTCGTTTCAACACCAGGGAAACAAATAATCCTTGACGCTAGGGAAACAAATAATCCTTAGCAAATACCTCAACTCAGGGAAACAAACAATCCTTGACGAAAGCCTCCTGATCCGCGTCGACTCGCAGAGCAACCAGTGTCTCCGTCGGAAATTCTCGACTCGTTTCAACACCAGGGAAAGAAATAATCCTTGGCGCTAGGGAAACAAATAATCCTTAGCAAATACCTCAACTCAGGGAAACAAACAATCCTCGACTCGCAGAGCAACCAGTGTCTCCGTGGGAAATTCTCGACTCGTTTCAACACCAGGGAAACAAATAATCCTTGGCGCTAGGGAAACAAATAATCCTTAGCAAATACCTCAATTCAGGGAAACAAACAATCCTTGACGAGAGCCTCCTGATCCGCGTCGGTTCGCAGAGAAACCAGTGTCTCCGCGGGAAAATTCCAGATTCGTCTCAACTTGCAAGATGAAGCCTCAGGCAACAGGGACTAAAAAACTTGCTTCCTGAACAATGGGACCCTGCAAGTCGATCTTAAACGGTCTCTCGCATACTATTCACGGATCTCACTCTCCAAAGTCGAGTTTCGACAAGGAGGGAAACAACCGCTTACGGGTCCTCTCGACTCGTAAGAGGGAAAAATTCTCTTATAGGATCCTTACGACTTACAAAAGAAAACACACTTAGGAATCCTCACGATTCCTAAGTAGAAAACCCACCTATGAGATCCTCTCGATCCGTAGGGAGAAAAGTCTCTGTGAAACCCTCACGGCTTATAGAGTTGAAAAGTCTTAGGCGGAAGATCTGAACCTACGGCCTAAGCCATCGCTATCTCATGAAGAAATCTATATGCTTACTCTATTATCGGTCAAATGTGTTTATCAAGACAGTATGCTGATAATAAGAGGAAAAAAAAGGCGGAGAAATGACACAAGACATTAAAAAAAAACGTGTATCTTTTATTCATAAACTTGATTGGGTACAAGATACATCGTGACTAAAGAATAAAAAATATATATATACATTGTTTTTATTTACAAGTACAAATGATACAAAGAGGGATAGCTACTGAGGAGGAAGTGTCTTTAACAAATCCACAAGCTGCTCTCGCACTTCCTTCAGCGCCTCCTCCTGAGTGGCTGCCGCGGCCACCTCCACTTCCACCTGGGCCCGCTGCCGCAAAAAGGATGAAAGTTGCTCCTCGGCCGCCTTCTGGGCTGCTTCCTGGCTAGGTGCATTCCGCTCTACAACGTCAAGCTGTTGCCTCAGTGATAACCCTTCGGAAAGGCATTGCAGGAGGCCCTCAAAGACAACCTTCAGCCGTGCAGCATTGGCCTCCACCCGAGCATGCAGTTGGGCAGACTTGCTCGAAGTCTCACCGCGCTCCTTAGGCCTTGAAATGACTTCTTGTTCAAGATGGCGGAAGTAAGAAACGCTCTGCTCAATCCACGCTCCTCTTTGATTACTGGCGGCTAAGGTCTCGGGAGCGGGACGCATCGACTCCAGCTGATGCAGGCGGGCCTCGATCTCCCTGCAATGGTTAACCCAAGATGCGACGATGCCCTCGTCATGGAAATTGGCAAATATCACCAGCATCGGGTTAACCGTCATAGTGAAGTCCGCAGCAGATGTAGGAGCCTCGACGTCGAGTTTCTCGATGTAGTCGCTCAACATACGCAGACTATTTGCCGCACCTTTTGAGGACGGACGTCTCTGGGAAGGGCCTGCCGGTATTATAATATGAGACTCAAAAGGCGCCGAGACTGGAACGACAGCTGAAAAGAAACAAGATATGATCAAATAACAGTGCAGAAAATAAAGAGGGGGAGTTATCAATGTGATAGTCGCCGTACCAGCTGAGACAGGTGGCAAGGCTGGAAGGGCCGGTGGCGTAGCCGATCTTTTATCCCCTCCTTCAATCTGTAGCACTGCAGTCGGAACAAGAA
Organism: Agapanthus africanus; assembly: GCA_030015575.1. NCBI lineage: Eukaryota > Viridiplantae > Streptophyta > Magnoliopsida > Asparagales > Amaryllidaceae > Agapanthus > Agapanthus africanus. The sequence goes on along the minus strand of JASDDO010000008.1, from coordinate 433,735,744 downwards.
AAAAGGTTAGAAGTAATTCCATCAATGAAAAAGGAAGATATCAATGGAAACCATACTCACCAGCGCCACCAGAGGAAGAGGCGAGTTCGGATGGGAAGGAGAAGTGTGGGAGCAACACTTGATATAGATGTTCAAAGAACACCCCTGAAAAAGACATAACAGTACGACTTTAGTACACAAATTATACGTCTGAAAGATAAGATTAATAAATTGCAAACCCATACCTTCCAACATCTTCGATGGTATGAGAGAGGGTTGAGAGGTGACCACCGCCAAGGCAGTCGTTGAAGGTGCTCCCTCGAGCAGTAGGGCATCGGCGCTGGCTGCACCTACGTTACGAAAAAGGTAAATTTGTCAGAAAGAATTGTAAGGTAAAGAAAGACAGCAACTTGGGATTTACCTGATGAGCTGCCGGTTGAAACGGAGGCGACTCCCTCCTCCATCGACATGAGGCCACCGCCCGTGGCCTCATCGCCCGACTCGATAGGGACCGTCGTCGTGCTCACGCGGCCAGGAGACGGCGGAAGATCGTAGGCGGGGAGGGCAATGATTAGAGCATTGCCGGAATCTTGAGAGAGAGCGGCTAACTCTTCCCCAAGAGTCGTACCCATTTTACCCGCTACTTCTGCGGGCTCCGCGGTCTCCATCAGCTCATCCACCGTCACCACGAGGTCGCCGGCCTCAAGCCCCTCGTCCGCCACCACCCTGGGCTCAGTTGTAATGATCATTTCATCTGCCACCGCTTCAGGCTCGGCATCAATGACCTTCTCGGCTGCAAACCCCTCAACCTCCATCTCAGGCTCCGAAGCCTCAGCGACGTTGCCCACAGTCGGCTCAGGTTCGGCAGGTGCCGCCTCCTCTGTTTCCTCGGGTTCAATGGTCTCCGCCTCCCCCTCGGTCGGACTTGGCCCTGCAAGATAAAATATATAAGAACCGATGGCATTATAATTCTTACAACAAAATTCTGAGAGAAATATTACCTGAAGTAGATTTATCATTTGCGCTCCGAACTGCACGCGCCACTTGTCTGCGAGCAGTGGATAGGGCGACAGGGGCCTCTTCGGAGGGAGTATCAGCATGAAGGACAGTGCTGGGACCTGCTCCCGTAGCCAAAGCAGCCCGGCGTGCCTTTGCTTCGCGCCTTGACCGTTTCCTCTCCTCCCGAGCTGTCGCGATAGATCTCTTCGACGCTTCCTTCAAGGCGTCGTCGTCCTCATTCAGAGATGCCTCCAGAGCCTTTAAGGCATCTCTCATCGGCTCTTCGAGACGGACCTCCTGCGGTGGCTCAGAGGGAGCAGGAACATCGGCAGCTGGCAGAGCAGTTGCGTCACTTGGCGGGAACAGCATTGAGGTTTTTGCCATAAAAAGGGAGAGGTTAAATTGACCATAACACAAAGAAAACGAAAGCTTGATGAATTGAAACTTACTAAGGCCTAAAGACGCTCTGAGACGTTCCTCCTCTTGAAAAGTCTCGAGAGAAGCGGCAATGGCTTCTTCATCGGTGATCCCTGTTGGAAGAAAAGAAGGGAAAAACGTTAGTCAAAAGCAATGAGGAGGATATGTTACAATAAAGAAAATGTGACTAGTAGTTACCTGATTGCGCAAGCTTAGCTAGCCACGCGTCACGCTTCGCCAACCACGCTGAAGTTTCGAGAGCGGCCTCCAAGTCTGTATCATCCGGCGGCAGCATGACTAATCCCTCGTTAGTCCCATATTCGCTCAGGCCCTCAGCATAGGGAGCGTGGGGTTCCTGACCGAACGCGACATCTGCAGCAAAGAGCGACTTCTTTTTCTTCTGCCCTCCGACCCTAGGTGCACGCGGGATCGACTTACGCTTAGCAGCCACTTTGGGACGGTGAGTCCCGATGTCCGCGCCCATGCCAGACTCCGGCGAGGCTACAACTACTGTCTCCACTGGAGCACAGGGCACCGGAGGTGCATCTGTAGTATCAGGGAGCGGCAATCCGTGCGGAGGACTTTGCGCACGCGATGGTCCGGCCCTGGCATCTTTTAAAGGGGGGACCACCGGGGTCCTTGGCATTAAGGGAGCGTTACGGTCGGTACCTGGAGGCACACCCTTACGGTCGACCAGCAATCGCCTTTCCTCCTTTATAACGGCTCCCGTCGCATGATTATACCATTCTTTATATACATTAAGGAGTCGTGGAGCGCAGGCCGGCGCACTGATAAAAAAATGAGAACCAGTGTTCAGGCGCATGAAGTGATGCAACGCGTTCTCCATCCCTTCTTCATTGGCAGCAGGTTCCAGTAGGAAAGCTTCCAAGGGTACCCCTTGATCGTAGCCCAGTTGTTGGGCGAAACGATGCGGGTTATATCTCATAAAAATTGCCGCACCGTTCTGCCTGAAGACTAGGAAGCCCGGTCTAATAGAATACAAGTGGAGGGTCTCCCGGGCCGTCAAAACTGAGGCTCCATCCTTAAAGGAGTCTTGTAATGGTCGCACCGCAATGGTGGACGCCTTTCCAATGGTCAATACCTTGTCAACAAAGGACATCCCGGCTCCAACGGTGTGAAGACGAAGGAGTAAACCCCTGACGTTCCGTGGTGATGGGGTCATAATTGATGCGCCGATCAGCTGTATAATGCCAGGAAAACCACACTTATCGAAGAATGAGGGCCTTTTATGCATGCCGAAGACACCCGCCGTGTATAGTTCGAGCCACGATATGAAGTAGTGCATCGAGAAGACCACGTGCAGTACCCCAGGCTCATTAGCATCCGCTGCTCGACTGAGGCCATGATATAGGTGTGCCAAGCCGGCGATCCCAACGGCCACCTTTACCCCGATGGCCATCCAATGGGCTGGGTAAAAGACAGAGGGCCGCATACGGTGAGAGTGCATTGGGATCGCAAACCAACTCAGCCACAACCCGAGAAATCCTAAGAAAAAGGCCTCGTCGTCCATCCCAGGGGCCGCAATTTCTGCAAAAGACATAGTCGGGAAGTCCGGAAGGAAAAAACCCTTTTGGTCTATCTCTTTCTCCGGCAGGTTATCCACACCTAGACCGAAAGGGTCATCCAGGGTAGCGAACTTGGCAGCTTCTGATGAGAGGACGCTTGGACGAAGGAACCGAGCGATGAAATCCTCAAAGCTAACTCCGCGACTCCCATGTTCGATGAAAAGGGCCTCATAAATGTTCAACACCTTAATTAAGCTCGGGAATTGGTGTTGAACAGCATTCTCCGGCGTGAGCCCCCTTACCACCGGCTTAGCACCGAAGACGTACCCGTCTGTCGGGAGTAACTCCTCATAGTGTTCCCCTATAACCGGTAAACCGGATACCTCCGTAAACTCTTCCAGAGAGATTGACACTTCCCGATCCATGGCGAGGAAAGTGTGGGTAGGAATGCTCCACTGCTCCAGGAAGGCCTTGAACCACCAGGTGGGGAGCGTAGGATATTGGAACAGAGAGATGTACACCGCGGTGTACAATCCTAACCTTATCAACTGCGACTTCTTCATCGATAGGATGTACCGGGCCCACGGTAGATAACCGATCGGGTGGCGGAGGATCAGACCAATGTTATATGATTGCCCCCAAGGTCGCACCTCGACCTGACAAATACGGCGTCCTAGGATATCCAAAACCATAGGACGCTGGACCGGAATCGCATCTATGGCGAGATGAAGAAAGCCCTTCAAGGTCCAATCAACCATCTCTACGGCATACTGCACCGAGGGTGGGGTGGCGTAATGAATCGCCGTGATGGGTTTTGACGGTACGGCGCACGTGAAACTCCGTCGATCCATGATAAACTGGTTATACCACGACCCCCAAAGGTGGAGACTCTTATATTCCGGGTCGTGGTCCTTAATCATAGCCAAGACCTCACGGTCCAAGGGCGCCTCGGGAAATCCCTCCTCTGAACGAACAAACGGGAACGAGGTGTCGAGAGACATGATCGCTGCAAAAGAACAAAATAGCCGTCAGTGCTACAATTCCAACGCTTGGCGTTTAAAAATTTTCAATTAATTGAATTTAAAAATTGATTAAATTAAAGTTAATCACACTACACTGCAGTGCAGTGGGTAGAGGACCAAATGGGGACCCACAAAATCTGGATGAAAATGCCTTATTTAATAAGACAGCCTCATCATTGGGTAAGACTGTCAGTTAAAGAAAAGATCCCTAAGAGAATATTCTCATCAGTGGGGAATCTCTAGAGACAAGGAGAAAATCTCCTCTTTCAGAGTAAAGCTCTGTCACAGAATGACACTTGTCAAATTCTTGTCTCAAAGGAACAAAATTCCTTAAAAGAGCATAGCTCTATGGTAATAATGGAAAGGTCCATCAGAAAATTTTTACACTTAAAAGAAATAAAAATTTTGGAATCTTGAAAAAATCCATGAAAAACTAATAAAAAATTCTTCATTTTTCAGATCTGAAAGATTTACAGTTGATTCAAGAGCAAAGCTCTGCTCATGGGTTAGAACCCATGAACAAGATCTCTGCAGATCTATAAGTTTTTTAGAGCAAAGCTCTGTTTATGAAACCCCAAAGGGATTTCTTAGATCAAAAGAGTTATGAGAGCAAAACTCTTTTGGTTAAGATTGATTTAAATTAATTTTACCTAAAGTTTCTAACTTTGGAAATGAGCAAAGCTCTGAAGTTCTTAAGCAAGAGCAAAGCTCTAGAAAATCAAAAATCTTGAAATGGTGAAGATTTCCTAAGGGCCATAGGTCCTATTTATAAGGCGCTTGCGCCCCTTCAGCTCACCCCTTGATCCAACGGTCAAGAGCTTGCCACCGCTGCACTCACGTGCACGCCACGTGAGCGCAACGGTGGGGGGCATTTGTTTCCCCAATCAGAGCAAAACTTTGTTGAAATTCAAAATTCAAATTTTAAAGCAACGCTTCAAATCTCGGGCGCAACGCGCCACGTGTCAGACGCTGATACGTCAGCGCAGCGCCCAAGAAGACGCGCCCAATCAGAGCAAAGCTCTATTTAAGACAAAATTAAAGGAAGCAACGCTTCAGTTGCGCAAGCACTGCGCTGCGCGACACGTGTCAGCGCAGATGCGCTAGCGCAGTTACGCTGCGCTTTGCGCTGCGCGACACGTGTCAACGCAGATGCGGTAGCGCAGTTGCGCTGCATGACACGTGTCATGCGCTGGGGCATTTGCGCCAAACAGAATTAAGATTTTAAAGAAATCTTTCTGTTCTTGTTAAAACAAGAAGATTTTCTTCTGTAAAACAGAAGCCCTAGGATCAAAGATCCAACGGTGGGGAAAATTCCCCAAATCAATCAGAGAAAAATCTCGTTAACAAATTCAACAAACTTATGGGCACTATATAAAGACCCCTAGAGCTCAAATCAAAGGCATCAACATTTTTTGAGAAATCGAGAGTTTCAAACAGAGAGAGCTCTGAAAAAGTTTCAAGAAAAAGGTAAAAGCCTTCATAAAAATAGAAGAAATTTCTTCTAATAGATCATGGATCTAAACATAATAAACAGTGCTTTGCACTTCTTATAAACCACTGGTTCTTTAAATAAGAAAAACAAGAAATACTTGTTTTTCTTTGACTCTCATTAGATCGAAGAAAATAAATAGTGTTTTGCACTTCTTTTATGAACCATTGGTTCTTGAATCTAAAAGATTCTTAAATTAATAGTGCTTTGCACTTATAAATCTGCACTGTTGCGCTCTTGGGCTGACGCAAGCCACCAGAGAGCACCACGTGTCAGCATCTGAACCATTTGCGCTATGCGCTTTTGAAATAGAGCTTTGCTCTCTGAAATTGGCGCAACTCACCAAAGCGCGCCACGTGTCAGCAGCGCAAGCGTAGCGCACTAGCGCAGCGCACTGCGCTGCATGACACGTGTCATCATCACAAGCGCTTGCGCTCTTTGATTGGCGCAAAGCGCCTGAAATGCAATGCATTTCTTTTGCTAAAGGGCCAGGCCCAAGTCAAAAAGACCTAACAGGCCAAATTAAATTGCAAAGCAATAAAGGGCAGAGCCCAAGTAAAATTGATGCTGCGCATCATTTATAAATGGGCAGAGACCAAAACAAATTGATGCTCTGCATCCTTTATGGGTAGAGCCCAAATAAAAATAAAAAGAAATGCAATGCAAAAGCAAATAAAATGCTGAACATTTTCAATTGTACTTAGCCCAATCGTGGCCGTAAGTCCTCAAATTAAATTGACTGAGCACGGCTGCTCCCTAAATCAATTTACGACCGGTTCTAGGGTACATCTCCGAACTCCTCTGACACCCATTATTGTAATCCTTCAACGATGTAAGAGAGGTGACGGGTCCCGACGACCACACATCAAAATGGACCGAGATGTCCTTAAACTAATATTGGACTGCGGGGTCCTTAAACTCGTGGACCGAGACATCCTTAAACTAATATCGGACCGAGACATCCTTAAACTAATATTGGACCACCACGTCCCTAAACTGAAACATGGACCACCACGTCCCTAAACTGGAGCAACAGAGCCTCCAAATGCTCTTTTGCCGGATCTAAACGATCCCGTTTAAGTCGATCTTAGCCTCAAATATGGCTAACGTATCCTTAAACATTCAAACAGACTTTAGTCCCAAATTGGACTATAAGACCCCCAATCAACTTTGGTTCAAGGGTACATCTCCGAACTCCTCTGACACCTATCATTGTAATCCTTCAACGTCGTCAGAGAGGTGACGGGTCCCGACGGCCATATATATTAAATGGACCACTACATTCTTAAACTGGAAATGGATCTAGACGACCCGTTAAGTTGATCTTAGTCTCAAATCAGACTAACGTATCCTTAACGAACGTTTAAGTTGATCTTAGTCTCAAATGCGGCTAACGTATTCTTAAACTAAAAACACCAAACCCAAATCTAAGTAAATACGGATTTGGACTAATCCACGTCCTACGGACGACGGCATTACTCAGTCTCCGTATACAATCCACGGACAACCACAAACAAAACAAACACCCACGACACGAAGTGAAATTCTAGAAAAGGAGAAAGTTGTTACCGCGATGCTGTAGCGTAATTAACTGCAGGGGCTTGCGCCTGTAAGGAAGAGCGTCCCCACAATCAAAAACCCCTCAAGCGAGGGGGAATCTGACGAAGTCTGCTACATCGGCCGCATCCGTCTAAACCTCCGATACACGGTGCCATAAATCAACTTGGCATCTTCGGAGAGGTAGACGGATAAAACCATATAGCATCTGCCCCGAATCTCAGGCAAGACGTCCTCACGTCGTCGCCGCCATTTGGAGGGGAACACTATCTAAGTAAGAGCAAAAGGAATGTGTGTATATTTATGATATAGCATTCTAAATCAATATATATGCACTATATGATATATAAACATACCTGTAGGTGCGGGAGTGGCCTCTGTCCCTGATGTGGACGCATCACCAACAACTAGACAATCAAACATTGACAATATAAGTAATTTTGACATGAACAGGCATGAATATCTATAATATTACATTCAAAATGGATATGCGTGCAATATACCTTGAGGTGTGGCAAAGTCCACATGGAAGGAGGCATCCGAAGGGGTCTCCGATCTGGGTGCAAGACCGGCCATCTGAAGCTCCCTACGCAGCTCTCCAGGTGGCAGAACCGCTCTGCCTCTACCTCTGCCTCTGCCGGTGCCGCGGCTGGAGCTCCTGCCGTCCCTCGTTGCTTCCGTCATCGTCATCAAATCTAGATAAATGGTTCGTGGACGCATTAGACAGTCATTACAAGTATTGACCATATATGTATAGATCGTAAAATGTGAAATAATAATATAACATTACTGATAACCTTTGTCGTTTCGTAGGAGCATTAAACATATCTACTTGGATTTCATCATCGATATCATTTCTAACTCACGTAACTTCATGATAGGCCGAAGACAACCCGTCCTTCGAAACAGACAGTCGGAGCACTCTAAGCCTTCTCTCTTCTTCATCCTCATCACTGTTCTCGAATTCTGGGACATCGTGGACATCCCTGAGTTTCCAACGGCATACGACACTCCATCCCGGATGATTCAAACACTGTGAGTAGTATACTTGGAACGCTTGGTTCGGAAAGATAAACGGATCTTCCTGACCGTAAAATCGAAGTGTGTTCACACTGGTCAATCCATATTCATCTTTCCAAGTCCCAAGATTGCTTCTCCACTTATCCGTATCGGTTCGCGTATCGTACCAAGTACACTGGAATATATAAAAGGGTTCTGATCGTCCGGGATAGTGGATGCCGAGTATACAATTTAAGTACCCATAATAAATCACACCGTCCGATCCTACCGTCGCAATCCCACTATTCTGAGTGGTTCTAGATGTTTCTATGTCCTTAACTTCGAATTTGTATCCAAGGACACCGAATCCTTTATAATATGCAACCTCCATACTAGGAAATTGAGCTAAACATCTTGAATCACTCTCAAATGATGCAGACAAGTTCGGATCGTGGATCTAACAAAACAAATTTTACGACAAATACATAACGATATAAGTTTAGATTAAAACTGATAGCAATAACATGTTATTCGAATAACTTACATGATCTGTGACCCAATCATAAAAATTACCTGATGATATTTTTCCAATCGTTCTTCGTTCCAATCAGGATGCCCCTCACGTACCTCGTTAAAATGAATTCTGTTTTCGACAAATAATGGTGACATTAATATTATATCATTCCATACACACACAAACACAAATATAACAATTAATCCAAAAAAACTTACTCTCTAATTTGTTCAAGACATGCGCAATTAAGCAAGATAAACCGGTATATCTTGTTGATAAACATAGTGTCTACCCTCTTATAATCGGCTTTACCATATGGTCCATCTTGAATTCTTCGAGGCCGGTTAAGTCTTGTCTCAATATTCTCGTCCAGATAGCGGGAACAAAATGTTGTTACTTCATCAAGAAGATAACCTTGCATGATAGAACCCTCTGGTCGATTTTTATTGCGTATGTACTTTTTAAGAGTGTAGAGGTACCTAAAGAAAATATGTTGAATAAATAAATACGGGCATACATGACAACAATAATTTTAAAAATAGCGCGAAACGAAAAATTCCACGTACCTCTCGACGGGATACATCCATCGATATTGTACCGGTCCGGCTAACTTAGGCTCAGTTGCAAGATGAACCGTCAAGTGTATTATGATATCGAAGAATGACGGTGGGAAAATACGCTCAAACTTGCAAAGTATCAACGCAATAGAATTTTCAAGTTTATCCAGCGTCACAAGTTCCAGTGTTTTAGCACACAACTCTCTGAAAAAACAACATAGGTCGTTGATTACTAGGCCAACCGATTCGGGGAGAGAAGTCCTAAGGGCTAATGGAAGAAGGTGCTCCACGATAACATGGTGATCATGACTTTTCAGCCCATCGATCTTGCCTTTCACAATTTTTATTTTCTTGCTGAATGATCCTGAGAAACCTATGGGAACTTTCAAATCATGCAACACCTGCAGGAATCTTTTATTCTCCGGTTGTGACATATGATAAGCGGCATTGGGAAGTACAAACTTGCCTGGTTTACCCGCTACCGGTCTAGAGAGCAATTCACTTCTTATTCCCCACTCCTGTAGATCCATCCGAGCATTCAGGTTGTCTTTCGATTTCCCGTCTTTACAAAGAAGTAAGTTGAGTATGTGCTCTGATACTCCCTTCTCTATATGCATGACGTCAAGACAATGACGCACTAAATTTGTTGACCAGTACAGAAGCTCGAAGAAAATGCTTAACTTGTTCCAAAATGGTGGTTTGACCTGTTTTGTCGGATCCATCCCGAAGGTCACATTATTGTAACCATCCCACTGAGCAGTCACGTCCTCACCGGACATGGGGCTGGAGGTCCAAGAAGCTCCTGATGACCATCAAAGTGAACAGTGTCTAACCTGTAGGGGTGGTCTAGAGGCAGGAAACGTCGATAGCCGCAATAACAAACCTTCCTGCTAAAATTCAAGAATTTCGATATTGTGTGTTGATGGCAATGAGGACATGCTTTGTTACCATGTACGGACCAACCTGATAGCATTCCATACGCAGGAAAGTCATTAATTGTCCATATTAAAGCCGCATGCAGTATGAAGATTGTATTTGTGTTTGCATCGTATGTCTCTACACCATCAATGAACAAAGATTTTAACTCCTCGATCAGAGGTCGGAGATAGACGTCGATATTGTTTCCCGGTAAGTTTGGTCCGTCGATAAGAAGAGGCATCATAAAGTATGATTGGTCTATAGCCAACCAAGGCGACAGATTATAAATTATCATTACAACGGGCCATGTGCTGTGACTTCCAGCCATATAGTTGAATGGGCAGAAGCCATCACTAGCCAGTCCGAGCAGGACATTGCGAGGATCGCTACTGAATATTGCGTGCCTCCTATCAAAATCCTTCCATGCCGGTGAATCTCTTGGATGGCTCATTTTTCCATCTTCACTTGGAGGAGCACGGTGATGCCAAATCATTGCCTCGGCTGTTTTCTTGCACCTGAATAGCCTCTGTAGCCTCTGTGTTATGGGAAAGTATCATGCTATCTTGACAGGTATATTAGGCTTCTTATCAGAATCTTTCGGCTTATACCTGGCCTCTCCATATGTTGGACACTCTTTCAAAACTGAATTCTCTTTCCGGTACAACACGCAATTTTTAGAATATGCTTGAATCTTCTCGCACTTTAGACCCAAATCAGACATCATCTTCTGGGCTCCGTACCAACTGTCGGGGACGTTATTTCCCGGGGCCATAGAATCTTTCAAGAACGAAAGAAGCATTGTAAATGACTTGTTGCTCCATCCATTTAGGCACTTAATCTGGAAAAGTTGGACGAACCATGAGAGGGTGGAATACTTTGCATTCTCACAAATTGGTTTTCTAGCATCATTCATGAAATTTTCATATTTATCCGCACGCGGTCCTTGACTGGAAGGAATGTCATCTTCGGTACGAATAGATTCACCTAGGGCAGCCTCTACCATATCCTCCATTTCTTCTGATGGAAATAAATTACCGTCTTCTTTTTCTGCCGCATTACCGTCTTCTCCTTCTTCTGCTGCCGCATTATCGTGTTCTCCTTCTTCTTCTGCCGCATTACAGCGTTCTTCTCCTTCCCCGTGATATTTTCAAGTTGTATAAAGTCTAGTAAACCCATATTTTACGATATGAAGCTCTGCCAATTCTACCTTCTGCCAATGCTTATTACCACATCTATCGCACAGGCAGAGAATCTTCTCTATCACGATATTATTATGTGCGCGTGCAAATTCAATAAAAGCAGCAACTCCTGCGACAAACTTAAGTTGCATACGTTGTTGCCAATCCACATACATCCAGTCCTTAACTCTGACGTACTCATGGACCATGTTAGACTGTATAACATATAAATTGTAGGTTATGGTGACTATATTGAGAAATCTAAGAACGAAATAGTTACTGACAAAAGAGAAAATCTGTGTATATGCTTTGTGTGTGCGTTTGTCGTTGAAAAAAATAAATTATCGAACGTATGTTAACCGATAGACGGGGACTAAGTGGAGCTTTTAGTTTCATATATGAGTATCGATGAGAATATGAAAGTTCATTATCATCGAGTATCATATATTGGTTTTAACTTGAACATCTTGAATCACTCTCTAATGATGTGTTTATTGTGTATTCTTGTTGTGTGTGTATGTTTCGGCTGTCGGGGGTAAGGCTTCTATCCCATTAAGAATGTATAGAGCGAACACCCATTCGCTTGTGCTTTCAACCGTTTCGAGTAAATTTCGACAGCACCTCCTTGCGGTTCTCCGAGTACACTGTAATAGAATAGATAGTCATTTCAAAGCTGTGAAATAACGTTGAAATGAATATCTAATCTATCTTTGTACACGGAGAACCAGCGGAAAGGTACCGACGAAATATCTCGAAACGGATGAAAACATAAGTGAATGAAGGTGTTTGCTTTATACATTCCTAACATGTCCATATTTCCCCAATCAGAGCAAAGCACTGTTCAAATTCCAAGATTTGAAATGAAGCGACGCTTCCTTTTCCAATAAAGAGCAAAGCTCTGTATTAAAAAATCTAAAGTAAAAAATTGAAGCAACGCTTCAGATTCTGCTCGCTGTGTGTCAAAAGCAGACATACCAGCGCCAGGAGCGCTGCGCCCTAGACAGCGCGCCCTCAATTAGAGCAAAGCTCTGCTCCAAAATTTGAAATTTAAATTGAAGCAACGCTTCAGATTCTGCGCGTTGTGCGCCACGTGTCAAACACGGGTGTGCTAGCGCAGTTGCGCTGCGCTCTGCGCTGCGTGCCACGTGTCAAACACGGGTGCGCTAGCGCAGCGTGTCGAACGTAGGTGCGCTAGCGCAAGGTGCGCCAGCGCTGGGATTAAAAATTCCCCACCGTCAGATCAAAAAATCTACTAATAATAAATTATTAATTAATCAAAACTAAAATTCTGTTATGGAAAGATTTTTCAATCTTATTAAAACAAGAAAATTATCTTCTGTAAAACAGAAGTCTTAGGATCAAAGATCCAACGGTGGGAAATATTCCCAAATCAAGCAGAGAAAGATCTCTTAAAACTGATTTAACAAATCATTTGGCCCTATATAAAGGACCCTGGACTTCAAGTCTAAAATATACAGAAGATAGAAAAGAGAGAGAGAAACCCTCTGCAAATTTTGAGAAAAAAGAAGAGCAAGCTCTTAGAAAAAAAGAAGATTTTTCTTCATCTTCAAGGTAAAGAACTATGTTCTTGAACAACAGAGATGAAACCATCTCGTAAAAAGAAGAACCATCTTCTAAAAAGATCTTAGATCTATAAAAAGACTAAGGTCTTTGATTAAAAGAAAAGAACAAAAAGATCTAATTATAAAAAGACTAAAAGAAGTATTTTACTTCATTGACAGATCTTTGATCTATAAAAGGCAGAGCCTTTTATAAAAAACAAGAACTTTTGTTCTTGGATCTTGAGGCAAAGCCTCCTTTGAAGAACATAAATTTGTTCTTTTGATTTTAAAAATGATCAAATGCGTTTTGCGCTATTGAAAAGTGCCTTGCAGTCATGAACTGCGCCCTTGCGCTCCTTGGACCGGCGCTCAGCGCCAAAACACGCCACGTGTCAACCATAGACACGATCTGCACTTTGCGCTCCTGAAAACAGCGCACTGCGCTCTTGGGTCGGCGCTCAGCGCCAAGCGCGCCACGTGTCACTCACTGGCACACCCACAAACTAACGCAGCGTGCTCATGAATAAGAAGCGCAATGCGCTAACAAACTAGCGCTTAGCGCGACACGTGTCCTCTTCGTGTGCGCTACTCAACAGAAACGCAATGCGCTCTTTGACTGGCGCAAAGCGCTTGGTGCGCTACGTGGCGCGCTGTCAGAACATACTTTGTTCTGATGAATGCCATGCATTCAATATTAGACAAAAAAATGTCAGAGCCCAATACTTAGCTTTATTAAAAGGGCAGAGCCCAAATAAAGGCCTAACAGGAAGAACAAAAATAAAATGTTAAACATTTTTAACTGGACTTAGCCCAATTCTGGCCATAAGTCCTCAACTTAAATTGAACTGAGCCCATCTGCTCTTCTAATCAATTTACACCCGGTTCGAGGGTGCATCTCTTTACTCCTCTGATATCTGTCGTTGTAATCCTTCAACGTCGTCAGAGAGGTGACAGGTCCCGACAACCACACATTACTACGGACTGTGGGGTCCTTAAACTCATGGACTATGATGTCCTTAACCTTGACCGTGATGTCTTAAAACTAATATCGGATTGTGGAGTCCTTAAATCCACGGACTATGATGTCCTTAATCTCGACCGTGATGTCTTTAAACTAACACTGGACTGTAGGGTCCTTAAACTCATGGACTATGATGTCCTTAACCTCGACCGTGATGTCTTAAAACTAACATCGGACTGTGGGGTCCTTAAACTCATGGACTATGATGTCCTTAACCTCGACCGTGATGTCTTAAAACTAACATCGGACTGTGAGATCCTTAAACTCACGGACTATGATGTCCTTAACCTCGACCGTGATGTCTTTAAACTAACATTGGACCGTAATGTCCTTAAACTAATTATCGAGAGCGATGTCTTTAAACTAACAATGGTGTTAGTGTATATGCCCTAGAGGCCATTACTTTATCATACTAGTTTGTATATTACTTAATGGAAGCTTGGGATATTCACCTTGTATAAACAATCTTGCTCAATATAGTAGTATGCTACTTGGTTTGTTTCTACTTCAATGTGTACTTGTGTTTATTTTAGTATATCACTTATACGCATTAGTGGAGACCTTAGGATCTTTGCTTGATTACCAGCGTTGTGATGGCAGTCACACTAGTGGGGGCTGGGTAATCTATAAGCACATCCTTATACAGGTCCCTAGTCGCAGGACTATCGAGACAGGGCATCGATACTCCGGAGTAGACTAGCATATGCGCTTCTCATCCCAGTGTGGGAGATGGTCTGTCCCACAGCCATCAGTACGTCGTGCTGGAGATAGTATACGGGTGCTCGTTGGGTTACGAGTACACTGGACAGGACTCGTCGGGAGCTGACAGGTTGGTATTATACCTATCGTCAGTTATCAGTTCCCAGGTGACATGAGTACAGCTTAGTCCGCTGACTTGACACTGGCACTTCGCCTCAAGTGTGTTCCCACTGCACTTTGATCACTGCCCTACCACGGCTCAAAGGAGTCGTGCAAACAGGTGGTGGTTGGGTGCAGTCCCGAAGCACTTGGAGGCAGTGACGGTTAGACAGGATTCGTCTCTCCCGGTATTGGGGGTTGACATCGCGCTGTGTCTAGGAGAGCCATTACATGAGTAGTCCCTGGCCAGGGCAAGCGAGATATACTGGTAGGCTTCCAGTGTTATCTCAGGGTGTTTTGGGCTTCACTCCGACACGACTTGTACCGCTATTAGGGGACTGACGTTTTACCGCCCCCTAGGCCCGACATGCGATGTATTAGACGAACAGACCGGACTGTACGGAGACTGTCACATTCAGACTCAGTAGGAGTTCAGATGGGGTTTCACCTCGTCAGCCTTCTTGTCGGCATCTACCTGGGGACCGTTACGCACAGCTAGTGCCGCTTGCGGTCTGTGGTTAAACCCACTGCCAGCGTAGTGTCGAGTTTTTAGAGTCCCACACAGAGGGTATTCGCCTCTGGGCAAAACTGAGTAGAGGTCGCATGGTTTTGCAACAGGGTTCGTTCTCATCTGCGCACTTGTGCACGTTTGGAGTCCGGACGGATATTACTGGCTGGCTCTGGTTTGAGTCAGATACCGGTATATGTTTTGGGGTTGCTTTTATCTCTCAGTATTCATGTTCCTCGGAACAAGGATGCAGGTGTGTATGCACAGTTATTTGAGGAAGAGGAAGAGGACTTTCATTAGGGTATCGGAACGGGTGCGTATGCACAGTTGACAGTCGTCTTTTTTCCAAACCCTAATGGATTTATGTTATATCAATTAATAATATTAATAAAATGAAATTGTGTCATGGTTGGTTTTTATGTTGACTTGTTGACTATGGTTGACTTGTTGACCATGGTTGAAGTTTTGACCATCATCATTACAAAAGAAAGATGCTCTTTGATTCTAGCAAATTCATTTAATGTTTGAAATGATAATGGTCATTCCTAAACCTTCCATCAACCTTTTTCATTTTCATTATTATTATTATTTGATAATTCTTTTGCTTTATGTTATGGTTGCAAAAGAAAAGAGCTCATTCTATCATTTAGCTTCTCTCTCCTCACTTCATCTTCTTCTTCCTCTAGCAAAAGGAGAACCCTTCTCATGTGTTGAGAATCCCTCTCCTTAAAATAAAAACACCCCTTAGACAATCTTTACTCACTCTAGGATCAAGGGTTTAGCAAGCCGGAGATTCTAGTTCACTCAAAGTTCGAGGAAGAGCCCGAAGGTTGAACCCTCAGGTGGATCCATCTTCGACGGAAGAAGGCGACAAGGAGAGAACCATCAATCTCCACAAAAGTTTGAAGAAGAAGGAGTTCAAGTTAGGTATAACTTTTCATCCGAGTAGCTAACGTTCCTTTGCATGTTTGCTAGTTTAGTTTAGACACGATCCCGACCTTGTTTAGTCCATGTTGCCCCATGCGCCAAAATTTGATTTTATACCGTTTCCGCCTCCCCGTAAGAACCGGGGGTCGCAACGTGGACTTACAGTGGTATCAGAGCCTAACTAAACTTAAACTAGCTAGGTAACGAAGTGTAACGAAGTTCGGAACCGAAAAATCCAAAAACCAAACTTTGCAAAAACCCTACTTTCTGTTAAATTTTTTTCTGGTCAAAACAAAATTTGTTATATACCAAAAATTATCTCAGGGTTTTTTAAAGATAACCACCAAAAACGAGCCAGAGATCTGACCAAACGACCGCGTTTCCGCGGTGCCAGAAAGCTATGGCGCCGCGGATCCGCGGCCGTCTTGTCTCCTCTCTGCCTCGATTTTGGTGCAGTGTATCTCTGTATTGGTTTTAGGATTTTTAAGATATATTATATGTGCCCAGATTTTCCAGAACAGAAATTTACTTTTGGGGTCCTATAATTCCGTATTTTTTCCGAACTTCACTGCACTTGGACTATATTGGTTATATCTGTGATGTTTGAATGTATTGAACGTCGGCTAATCGCTATAAGTCGATTAGTCGGGGTTACACATCTCTGTGATCTGTGTTTGAGATTGGAATGTGTATATGAATGTGTTGGACTGTCGCGGGTGAATAGCCGGGGTGGATGTGAGATGAGCTTTTGTTTTTCTTTCATTCATTGTAAATGTAAATTGATGTAATATTATTATTTGTTTGGCCGCACAACCGGGTCGGGGTTGTAGCCGTCATTGTATAATTCCTTTTACTGTTTTTGCTCCTAGGATAGACCCATGGAGGGGTGCACAAACTACCGGATACTTGGCGGGTAGTTTGCCGCACCCGTAGGGGTCTTGGATGGGGTATTTGCTATTCACCGCGACCGTGTAATCCGCCTTTCGTTGCAGGCTCGAACGGATTGCGGATTCCTAGTATATCCAATGCATTCATCTGTGATCTGTAATGTCTATCATTGCTATATTTATAACTATTTAGGCGTTGTTTATGTTTTACAGCCGCGCTAGCCCAGCCCCCGCTCTGTCGTTAGTTAAGTAACCAAACGGGTGATGACGGGGCCCCGCGGCGAATGCGAATGGCATAAGCGTACGTCATATTTTGGTTGTTTTCTGCAATGGTAGGATTAAATGATGGGACGCATTAAAAGAACTAATGCAAGAATATCACGCATTAAAAGAACTAATGCAAGATAATAAACCAAGTTAAAATCGTTGGAACACTTTCGAAAAACCACTCGGTTCTTTTCAAAACCAACTTTTAAATGCGGAGCTTGAGCCACTCCTTCTAAAAGCTATCTCGTTCCATCGATTATATCAAGTTCACTACGTTCACGGTTTCGCCAAAACCATTCGTAGCCCTCCGTCGTTTCACATGAATAGTCAATAGTATTCAAGCTGTGTTTGTTGGCCAAAGTCAAGGCATAGTGATTGGTAGCTATTGGGTATTCATGTACAGCATAGATAGATGCGTTGGTTTGGAACAGTCGTACTGCCTTGTTGGCCAAAGTCAAGGGTGGGTACGGGTGGATTCAAATTAACCTGGAGAACGACGGGTAGAACTTGACATGTGACTTATGATTTGTTGGCCAAAGTCAAGGTCATAAGAGCATGGGGCAAAAATCCACATCGGGAGTTTCATAAGTACTGAAACTTGCTAGATTTGCATACCATTTGGAGTGTGGTGATTCTGGTAGGATTCCTTCAGTTTCGTCACGCGATGATATTTGGATCCCGATCCTACTATGAGTATATGCTACTCCTCGGGAAATTTCTCACTAAACGATCAATGCTATAAACCTAGTAGGTGCCTAGAAAGGTGTTAGCGGGGCTACGCCTCCAGGGAAAAGAGGTTATTTAATTAAGGAACTTCGCGAAAGCGTTGGAAAACCTCCCTCGAAGTACCAACACTGGCCTGGCTGAACGGTTAAGCAAGTATTGTGCGGTGGGATTGATCCCGACTAATTCTTCCTTTATGGTTTGAGGAGGGATTCGAGAGACAGTGGGAGCCATCCTGTTTAGACAAATTAAAAACCACTCTAAACTTGCAAGAGCATCATGCTAAAGTGTTTCTTCTCTCTCCCCCTGCAGCGACCAAATCGAAATGACTGGACTTAAGTTACTTCTAGATAAAAACATACTGACAGGGCCAAACTACAAAGATTGGCTTAGGAATGTCAAAATGGCAATCACTTACGACAAGCTGGGGTATCTTCTTACCACCAAAGCTCCCCCCGTCCCAGGTCCCACCTCCAGCGTCGCGGATAAGGAAATCCGTAAAACTTGGGAGATTGATTGCGCGAAGGCCAAGTGCCTCGTGCTTGCCTCTATGGACAACGAACACCAGAGGAGGCACGAGAATATGGACCTGGAATCCATATTTCTTCATACAAAAGAACTATATGGAGAGCAGTCTCGTATCGCAAGATACGAAGTGTCGAAGAAGTTGTTTTCGGCAAAGTTGGCCGTCGGATCATCGGTAGCGGACCACGTGCTTAAGATGATTGGCTACATTGAGGAGCTCGCGGAACTTGGGACCACGTTGGAAAGTGAACTCTATACGGATTTAATTCTCCAGTCCCTTCCATCCACTTACGCCCAGTTTATACTGAACTTCAACTTACAAGAAAAAGAAGTTGAACTTTCAGAACTCCTCAACATGCTGAGGAGCGCAGAGGGCACCCTACAGAAGGGTAGGGAAACACCCGCTTTGTTTGTAGGAGGATCTTCTTCCTCTAGGTCCAAGGCGAAAGCCAAGGGAAAGAGGAAGAAAGCCCCCGCCAAACCAAGAGGCGGTGTTAGTAAAGTGGGTACGAAGGGAAAGGAAAAGGCAACAAAGATTGCGGGGAAGCTTGTGGGTAAAGAGGAATGCTTCTATTGTCATAAGAGTGGACATTGGAAGAAAGATTGCAGGGCTTGGAAGGCCAGGACACAGGAACTGAAGCAGGTTGCGGCTTCAGCTTCAGGTGTGTATGTTATTAAAAACTCTCTTTCTATAAACTCTACTTCCTGGATATTGGATACCGGATCAGGATCTCATATCTGTAATTCTTTGCAGGCGTTGAGAAACCGTAGATTTTTGAAGGCAGGTGACATGACCCTCAGAGTTGCGAACGGAGCTAGCATGGATGCTAAAGCCGTGAGGGACTATCACCTGGGAATGACAGATGGGCATGTTTTGGTTTTGCGTAATTGCTTTTTTGTACCCAACGCAACTTGTAATATCATTTCTGTATCTTTGGTTTCTAAAGAAGGTTATGAATTTGCGTTTGTAAGTAATGTTGTAAACATTCACCTTAATCAAGTTCTGATTGGGTCAGGTACACTGAGCAATGGTATATACGTGTTAAACCAACCACAGATTTTCAATGTCCAGAATACACACAAAAGAAAGTCTCCAGATATTAATCAGGCTTTCTTATGGCATTGTAGACTGGGTCACATCAATGAAACACGGTTGACTAAGTTACATAAAGAAGGATACTTGGATCCGTTCGAGTATCAGTCTTATGCCACTTGTGAATCTTGTCTCATGGGAAAGATGACAAAGACTCCGTTCACTGGACACGGAGAAAGAGCGAGCGAGCTCTTGGGACTCGTACACAGCGACGTGTGCGGTCCAATGTCTACACATGCGCGAAGCGGTTACTCTTACTTCATTACTTTTACGGATGATTTTTCAAGGTACGGTTACGTCTTCTTAATGAAACATAAGTCCGAAGCCTTTGAAAAGTTCCAGGAATATAAGAATGAAGTAGAGAAACAGACCGGCAAAAGTATCAAGATTCTAAGATCGGATCGAGGTGGAGAATACTTAAGTGCCGAGTTCCTGAATTATTTAAAAGAGAACGGAATTCTCTCTCAGCATACTCCTCCATACACTCCGCAACACAACGGTGTATCGGAGAGACGGAACCGAACCCTATTGGATATGGTGCGGTCCATGATGAGTAACGCTGAGTTACCGCGATCATTCTGGGGGTATGCGCTAGAATCAGCTGCGTACCTTTTGAACCGAGTTCCTACTAAGACTGTGCCTACTACACCATATGAGATGCGGAGTGGGAAGAGACCCTATCTTAAGCACATTAAGACATGGGGATGTCCAGCTTTTGTTAAAAAGCAGCATGCGGACAAGCTCGAGGCACGCTCAGTACAGTGCAAGTTCGTGGGATATCCAAAGAACTCCAAGGGATATTTCTTCTACTGCGAAGAGGAACAAAAAGTTCTTGTTTCTCGTCATGCCTACTTCTTGGAAACTGAGTTTTTGGAAACCCAGATAAGTGGGAGCACAGTAGAACTGGAAGAAATTCCAGAACCACAAACCATTACTGAAAGCTTAGAGGAACCAAAGGGTTCAAAACAACAGGACATTCCTACGCCGCTCCGCAGGAGTAGTAGGCAGTCTCATCCGCCCGAGAGATACTACGGTTTTCTCATAGACGGGGATAGAGAGGATTGCATCATAGATTATGATGAGCCTACTAGCTTCCAGCAGGCCGTTCAGAGCGTTGACTCGGTAAAATGGCTGGATGCAATGCGGACCGAAATGGAGTCCATGTACACCAACAAAGTATGGACGTTGGACATTGCTCCAGATGGGGTAAAACCCGTAGGATGCAAGTGGATCTTCAAAAGGAAGATTGGTGTAGATGGACAGGTTGAGACCTATAAAGCTAGACTTGTAGCAAAGGGTTTCCGTCAAAGACCTGGTTTGGACTATGACGAAACCTTTTCTCCAGTGGCTATGCTGAAATCCATTCGGATCCTTCTTGCCATTGCTGCCTTCCACGATTATGAGATTTGGCAGATCGACGTAAAGACCGCTTTTCTAAATGGAAATTTAGAGGAGTGTGTCTATATGGATCAGCCAGAGGGTTTCATTCAGAGTGGGAGCAGCGGAAAGGTGTGCAAGTTGCTTAAGTCCATCTATGGACTAAAGCAGGCATCGCGGAGTTGGAACATATGTTTTGATGAGACGGTCAAGGAATTTGGCTTTATCAAAAATCCAGATGAACCATGCATCTATAGTAGATTTGTAGCGAGAACTGTAGTATTCCTCGTTTTGTACGTGGATAACATTCTCTTAATAGGAAATGACATTCCTATGCTACAATCTGTCAAAGGGTTCTTGTCGCACAGGTTCTCCATGAAAGACCTGGGTGATGCCTCATACATCCTGGGGATCCGGATCCATCATGATAGATCCAAGAGGATATTAGGACTTTCTCAGTCCAGGTACATCGACACCATAGTGAAAAGATTCAGTATGGAAGATTCCAAGCGTGGTAACCTACCGGCTTGTCACGGGATCACCCTCTCTAAAGAGATGTCTCCCAAGACTGATTTGGAGAGGGATCGCATGTCTATTATACCCTACGCTTCTGCGGTAGGCTCTATAATGTATGCGATGTTGTGTACCAGACCGGATGTAGTTTATGCACTGAGTGTGGTAAGCCGGTATCAGTCAAACCCTGGGGAGAAACACTGGATAGCGGTAAAGAACATTCTCAAGTACCCAAGAAGGACTAAGGAGATGTTCTTGGTGTATGGCGGAAAAGACCTCCAGATCGAGGCCTTTGCTGACTCCAGCTTCCTGAATGACAAGGATGATTCCAAGTCCATGTCGGGTTTCGTCTTTACCCTCAATGGAGGGGCGGTGTGTTGGAAGAGTTCCAAACAGGAAACCGTTGCAGACTCGACAATGGAAGCGGAATACATCGCTGCATCTGATGCCGCAAAAGAAGCTGTCTGGATGAGGAAGTTCTTGAAAGAACTTCAGGTGGTTCCGTCCATTGTTGACCCAATACCTCTGTATTGCGACAACAACGGGGCTATAGCTTTAGCGAAGGAACCCAGGTCCCATCAGAGATCCAGGCACATCTTGAGGCGGTATCACCTGATCAGGGAGATCGTGGATCGCAAGGAGATCGAGGTTCGGAGGGTTGCTTCAGAAGAGAACACTGCAGATCTATTCACCAAGGCCCTACCCCAGACTCAGTTCGAGCGGCTGATCGAGATGATAGGTCTTCGATACGCCAGTACATGGCCTTAGTGCAAGTGGGAGATTGTTAGTGTATATGCCCTAGAGGCCATTACTGTATCATACTAGTTTGTATATTACTTAATGGAAGCTTGGGATATTCACCTTGTATAAACAATCTTGCTCAATATAGTAGTATGCTACTTGGTTTGTTTCTACTTCAATGTGTACTTGTGTTTATTTTAGTATATCACTTATACGCATTAGTGGAGCCCTTAGGATCTTTGCTTGATTACCAGCGTTGTGATGGCAGTCACACTAGTGGGGGCTGGGTAATCTATAAGCACATCCTTATACAGGTCCCTAGTCGCAGGACTATCGAGACAGGGCATCGATACTCCGGAGTAGACTAGCGTATGCGCTTCTCATCCCAGTGTGGGAGATGGTCTGTCCCACAGCCATCAGTACGTCGTGCTGGAGATAGTATACGGGTGCTCGTTGGGTTACGAGTACACTGGACAGGACTCGTCGGGAACTGACAGGTTGGTATTATACCTATCGTCAGTTATCAGTTCCCAGGTGACATGAGTACAGCTTAGTCCGCTGACTTGACACTGGCACTTCGCCTCAAGTGTGTTCCCACTGCACTTTGATCACTGCCCTACCACGGCTCAAAGGAGTCGTGCAAACAGGTGGTGGTTGGGTGCAGTCCCGAAGCACTTGGAGGCAGTGACGGTTAGACAGGATTCGTCTCTCCCGGTATTGGGGGTTGACATCGCGCTGTGTCTAGGAGAGCCATTACACGAGTAGTCCCTGGCCAGGGCAAGCGAGATATACTGGTAGGCTTCCAGTGTTATCTCAGGGTGTTTTGGGCTTCACTCCGACACGACTTGTACCGCTATTAGGGGACTGACGTTTTACCGCCCCCTAGGCCCGACATGCGATGTATTAGACGAACAGATCGGATTGTATGGAGACTGTCACATTCAGACTCAGTAGGAGTTCAGATGGGGTTTCACCTCGTCAGCCTTCTTGTCGGCATCTACCAGGGGACCGTTACGCACAGCTAGTGCCGCTTGCGGTCTGTGGTTAAACCCACTGCCAGCGTAGTGTCGATTCTTTAGAGTCCTACACAGAGGGTATTCGCCTCTGGGCAAAACTGAGTAGAGGTCGCATGGTTTTGCAACAGGGTTCGTTCTCATCTGCGCACTTGTGCACGTTTGGAGTCCGGACGGATATTACTGGCTGGCTCTGGTTTGAGTCAGATACCGGTATATGTTTTGGGGTTGCTTTTATCTCTCAGTATTCATGTTCCTCGGAACAAGGATGCAGGTGTGTATGCACAGTTATTTGAGGAAGAGGAAGAGGACTTTCATTAGGGTTTCGGAACGGGTGCGTATGCACAGTTGACAGTCGTCTTTTTTCCAAACCCTAATGGATTTATGTTATATCAATTAATAATATTAATAAAATGAAATTGTGTCATGGTTGGTTTTTATGTTGACTTGTTGACCATGGTTGACTTGTTGACCATGGTTGAAGTTTTGACCATCATCATTACAAAAGAAAGATGCTCTTTGATTCTAGCAAATTCATTTAATGTTTGAAATGATAATGGTCATTCCTAAACCTTCCATCAACCTTTTTCATTTTCATTATTATTATTATTTGATAATTCTTTTGCTTTATGTTATGCTTGCAAAAGAAAAGAGCTCATTCTATCATTTAGCTTCTCTCTCCTCACTTCATCTTCTTCTTCCTCTAGCAAAAGGAGAACCCTTCTCATGTGTTGAGAATCCCTCTCCTTAAAAAGAAAAACACCCCTTAGACAATCTTTACTCACTCTAGGATCAAGGGTTTAGCAAGCCGGAGATTCTAGTTCACTCAAAGTTCGAGGAAGAGCCCGAAGGTTGAACCCTCAGGTGGATCCATCTTCGACGGAAGAAGGCGACGAGGAGAGAACCATCAACCTCCACAAAAGTTTGAAGAAGAAAGAGTTCAAGTTAGGTATAACTTTTCATCCGAGTAGCTAACGCTCCTTTGCATGTTTGCTAGTTTAGTTTAGACACGATCCTGACCTTGTTTAGTCCATGTTGCCCTATGCGCCAAAATTTGATTTTATACCGTTTCCGCCTCCCCGTAAGAACCGGGGGTCGCAACGTGGACTTACAAATGGACCCCCATGTCCTTAAACTGGCAATCAACCGTAATGTCACTAAACTAAACAATAGAGCCCAATTGCTCTCTTGTCGGATCTAAATGTTCCCGTTAAGTTGATCTTAGTCTAAATTTAGACTAACGTATCCTTAACAAACGTTTAAGTTGATCTTAGTCTCAAATGAGGCTAACGTATCCTTAAACCCAACCCCCAAACCCAAATCTAAGAAGATACGAATTTGGACTAATTCACGCCCTACGGGCGACAACATACATTAGTCTCCGTATACAATCCACGGGCAACCACAAAAAAAACAAACACTCACGACACGAAGTGACCATCTGGAGAAGGAGAAAGTGGTTACCGCGATGCGGTAGCGTAATTAACTGCAGGGGCTTGCGCCTGCAGGGAAGAGCGTCCCCACAATCAAAAACCCTCAAACGAGGGGGAATCTGACGAAGTCTGGTACATCGGCCGCATCCGTTTAAACCTTCGATATACGGTGTCATAAATCAACTTGGCATCTTCGGAGAGGTGGACGGATAGCACCAATTAGTATCTGGCCCGAATTTCAGGCGAGACGTCCGCCGCGTCTCCGCCGCACCTTTCGGAGGGGAACAGATTCTGGCACGCCCGGTGGGACCTTTTCCTCTTTCCACTCCACACTTCGTGTGTCGTGTTCGCGAACGAATCGCGGTTTGCTATGGTTGCCTGTGGATTCGAGGTACTTAGATTTGGTGTCTTGCTCCGTGCAGAAAACAGAAGATCAATGGCTTCAAACTGCACTAACTGCAACTGCAACTATCGCTCCGTCTCGTCTGGAGGAGTGACTTACGGGCCCCAAGCGGCCTCCCTGTTCAAGATGCCAGTGGAGCAAGTAACTCAAGCCACCACTGGGCTGTTCTTTGGGACCATGATCCTACCGATGAGCTTCAACGCCTATGTACCATCGCAAGAAACCCCAAAGAGCTCGGTCTTTAACCGGCTCACAACTACTGCGGCCTCTCTCAACGGGTCGTCCAGCTCCAACGCCTCAGTCTTTGACAGACTGGGCCAAAGCTCATTTGGGCCTATGAAGAAGCCTGCCATACCAGAAAGGGTTATCCCTAAGCGGATTGCCATTCCTGCTGATGAAGTCGTCAAGGCGGCTTCTCCTGCCAAAAGATCGGTCTTCACAAGACTGACTGTTTCAGCTCCTGTTCCAGGTGAAATCGTCAAGGCTACTTCCCCTGCTCGGAAGTCTGCCTTCGATAGGTTGGTTATCCCCACTCAGAGGACATCAGTCTTCAATAGACTGACGAAGACAACTTCTGACCAACACAGGGAGTATGAGGAAGTCACCCCTACAACTGAGGTAATCCTGGCCGCACGACATGCTCGACGTCGCCATTGGCACCGAGTGAGGAAAGCTGGGGGCAATTCCCCTTCTGGACTGACTCCGCCAGCTCCAACGGTGGAAGTTGATACTGCTGTTCCAACCGGGAACAGCTTTGAACTACTTAACAAGGTGCGCAGAAACTCTCCTACCGCCGTGCTGAAGAGATCTCCTCCACCGGTGGAGACGGTCACAGAAATGAAACCAAAGAAGTCCCCTCAACGGCTGTCTTACAAAGTTTACAAAATCTGGCAGCAAGTCCGAGAGTCGGTGGTCGATCAAGACTATCCTCGCCGACAAAAGAAGCTGAAGGTTCAACGGGAAGAGAATCGTCCTAGCAAGCCACAAAGGATGGCAACTGCCTGGGTGCCCGCTGCGACGGCCCCCTCAACATCAACTGCTCAAAGAAGAAGGAGGCCAAGGAAAGCCCTTATGAATACGGCAGAACGTAAAGACGCCGAGACCAAAAGCCCCATGTCTGGGGGCATAACGGTCCATACTGTTTACATGGTGTCCGAGAAAGAGGATAGCCGCACTTCTACGGGTCACCGACCGCTCACCCGATCCGTGAAAAAAGCCCAGGAACAGCAGCAGAAGCTTCAAGAAATGCTGACGCAAATGGCCGCACTCACCGGGCCAAAAGAAAGCCCAGAGGCGTCATCAAAGCAGCGTCACGAACGAAAAACTGATGCTGACTTCCTCCGCAGAGTCCTCGAAAAGAAGGACAGAGAAGCAGCAGAACAAGCTGCCAACATAAAACGAATGGCACTTCTCTTCCAAGACATGGTCGGGATGATGTTACAGCCGGATCCTCCAGCTGAAGACCCTTCAATCATTATTGAAGACGACAGAGGGGAGACATCTAATCCTCCGCCGGCTCTGTCAGCAGCCAAGGAGGAAACCATCTCAAAAGCCACGCTCGATGATTATATAGCTCAACAAATACGAGCTCACCGAGCGAACGAAGCGGCTGGCCAAGTTGTCAAGACTGGACGACCCTATCCAGGCTGGTATGACCAAATAAGTTACCCGCCGGGATATACGATCCTCAAATTTCATGTATACAAAGGGACGGACAATCCCCACCAGCATGTTGCCCAGTTCAGGGTTTTATGTGGCAATAGCGGTGGCGATGATAAACTTTCGCTCCGCCAATTCGTCGGCAGCTTATCGGAGACGGCATTCGAGTGGTACTCCGAACTTCCAAACGACTCCGTCAAAACTTTCGCAAAAATGGAGTTGTTTTTTACACAGAGATTTGCAAGCGCTAGCGAGCGCACCCCGATCACCGCCTTGATCAACGCCAGGGTAAAGCCAAGCGAAACGTGGGTACAATACACGATACGGTGGCGGAATTTATGGTCGAAATGCGAGCAGCGCATCGAAGAAGCTCCCGCGGTAGGCATGTTCGTGGGTACTCTTGATCCGCAGGCGACCATCTCCCAGTTCATGATGTTTTTCAAGCCGACCACTTTCCAGGCCTTGATTGACAAGCTGGTTCAAATGGACCAGATGGGCCACAGGCCTTCCTCTTCGAAGCCAGAGCTGCGAAACGAAAAAGGGAAGGGGAAAGCAACCTTCGTCGCCAACACTCAACAACAGCCGAGCAACTTAAAGCCGGCTGTTCGCCAAAACAATATGCGTCCACGCCCATCCCTTGAGAAAAGACTAGGATGTCCTTACTCGTTTCCTCAAGATAAAACGAGAAGACTGTTCGAGCTGGCAGTGCGCGACAGGCTCATAAATTTGCCGGATCCAAAACGTCCGTTGCAGCCAAACGACATCAATGATCCCAATTACCGCCTTTACCACCGAGTATTGGGCCATCCGATCGAGGACTGCTACGTCTTCAAAACCTAGGTTGAAGACCAATAACAAAAAGGCAAGTTCGCGTTATCGGAAAACTGGAAGGTGAGCCCACCACAACCTAACGCCCCTAAAAAAGTGGACGTGCCGGGGGCATCGTGCTCATTCATAAGGGAAGCCTCATGGGAGGTCGCTCTTTCAGCAAAGACTAAAAGAATGTTGAGGAATCTCCAAACATGCCCGGCAATCAGGTGGAAGAATCCGCTGGAACCCGAGATTATCAAGGGAATGCTGAAGCCGCGCCCAATTCCAAAAACTGGTGGTGATATTCAAAGCGCTCATACCCAGCCGTCAAAGTCTTCCAAGAAGAAAACCAAGAAGCCCGTGAAACCTAATAACAAACGCACGGACCTGCAAAAACATATTGATGCGCTGGAAGAATATAATCAGAAGGCGCGGACCCCAGTTACACTCCAAGAATTCCTCAGCCACGTCCTTGAGGACGGAGGTGATGACAATGGAAAAGACTCGTCAGATGAACCCGAGGATTATGTGGCAAGCTGCCATATGATCTCTCACTCGTTAATAAACAGTGAAGAAGCTCCTGACACAAAGAAATTGGGAGCAGATCTTGAGCCGGAACTTCTAGGACCATCAGACGAAATGATTGATGCATTCCTGAACGAAACCCGTCTTAAAAGCAAAGCTGATCGAGAGCGTGAGATGGCCATATTTGAAAAGGCCAAACGCCGGCGACTGGATGAAAGGGTTAAAACACTTCCCCCAGGTCAAAACACTTCATCTACCACAAATAAAAGAAGGTTCAAGATGAGGAAAAGGTTCGCCAAAGCCATATCGATGGGAATGAAGCTTCCTTCTTTCAGAGGAAATTCTCCCGCCGATATATATCTTGATGAAGCGGACGTACATCTTAACTTCTGCTTATATCATCAGAAGATTGCACACCCTGTTGAAGAATGCAACGCTTTTAAAAATTGTTGGAAAGGATACATTGCTCACCGGCAGCACTTCAAGAGGAAGAAGCGTGAAGCTCGTCGACAACAAAAAAAATGCGACAGACGAACGAGGAAGAGCCGTCGACAACTGTCACATGGTTGATAGCAGAAGATCGCAAGCTCTCACCTTCGGGAGCAATTCTGAAGAAGAAATGGCTCCCAGCCCTTTCTTCAAAGAATCCATCTCAGGAAAAGAGAAAGAAATAAAGAGCTGCGATAACATTCAGCTGCGCAATCACACGCTACTCGAAAAGAATCTCGGACCCGCAAACAAGGGATCGAACAAAAAGGATAAGGGGAAGGGAAAAGCAACCTTCATCGCTAACGCTCAACCACAACTGAGTGGCTCGAGACCGGTTGTTCGTCAAAGCAACAAGCCGCGATCCCTCGATGAGAAGTTGAAACGTCCTTACTCATTTCCCAGGGATAAAACAAGGAGACTGTTCGAATTGGCGGTGCGCAACGGGCTCATCACGCTGCCAGATCCAAAACATCCGTCGCAACCGGGTGACGTTAACAATCCTAACTATTGTCCCTACCACAGAGTAATGGGTCACCCACTCGAAGATTGCTACGTCTTCAAAGGCTGGATTGAGGATGAATACCAACAGGGCAAATTCGCGTTGTCTGACAACTGGAAGGTAAACCCACCACAACCACATGCTCAGAAAAGGATGGACATGCCGGGGGCATCATGCTCTTTTATAGGGAAAGCTCCATGAGAAATTGTTTTTTCGGCAAAAAACTAAAAGAGTGCTTAAAGATCTTCAAACATGTCCGACCTATGAACCAAAAACCGAAACGTCGTTAAACTAACAATGGACCACTATGTCCTAAAACTGGATATTGACCGAGACATCGATAAACTACTACAGACCGCAGCATCCCAAGGCTGATACAAAAAAAGAGACAATAAAAAAAAGAAGAAAACGGTATGTCCACAAGCAAAATGGGCACGGATGAAAACCTGAAAGGGCTCCGTGAGTAAAAACAATAGGGCTACCGGCGAGTTTTGTGAAAACCCGAAAGGGCGCAATCTCGTTAGAATAAAAAGAAAAAAGAAAAACGGTATGTCCATAAGCAAAAAGGGCACGAATGAAAACCCGAAAGGGCTCCGTGAGTAAAAACAGCAGGGCTACCGGCAAGTTTTGTGAAAACCCGAAAGGGCGCAACCTCGTTAAAAAAAGAAAAAGAAAAACAGTATGTCCATAAGGAAAAAGGGCACGGATGAAAACCCGAAAGGGCTCCGTGAGTAAAAACAGCAGGGTTACCGGCGAGTTTTGTGAAAACCCGAAAGGGCGCAATCTCGTTAGAATAAAAAGAAAAAAGAAAAATGGTATGTCCATAAGCAAAAAGGGCACGGATGAAAACCCGAAAGGGCTCCGTGAGTAAAAACAGCAGGGCTACTGGCGAGTTTTGTGAAAACCCGAAAGGGCGCAATCTCGTTGAAAGACACTTGCAAGGTCCTCTCGACTTTGTAAGGAGAAACCACCTGCGTGAGATCCTTACGACTCACAAGGGAGCAGCACACTTAGGATCCCCACGATTCCTAAGGAGAAATTACACTTGAGAGATCCTCACGACTCGTAAGGAGAACCCTCTTATGAGACCCTCACGGCTCATAAGATTCTAAAGTCTTAAGCTACAGGAATCTGAACCTGTTCTTAAGCAGCCACCACAACCTCCGATGCTGCCCTACAAGCGGCTCAATACTAACCCTTATATACAATCCACGGGCGCGAATAAACATTTCCCTAACAAAGTTCCATCCGTGACTAGGGATATGTCTGCACGGTGAACGGCCCTTGTAAGTCCTCTCGACTTATAAAGAGAAAACACTCTTGTAAGATCCTTACGACTTATAAGAGATCATACACTTAGGAGTCCTCACGATTCCTAAGGAGAAAACGCACCTACGAGATACTCACGAATCGCAGGGAGAAATACCCTCATGAGACCCTTACGGCTCATGAAGTCAAAAGCCTTAGTCGACAGGATCCTAACCCTGTTTACTAAGCCACCTTATTTCGACATCGACAGAGGCAAATGATGATTCTCTCCTGGCAATATCCCAGTAGTAGTGGTGCTGATGCCGAAATCGGTGTCTAATCCCAACTTTGCAGACAAAAGCTGGCAAGCCACACATGCATACGAAATAGCCGAAATGATGGGGCAACTTGCAAACAAAATCAGCAAGTAAAAATGTATGCATGCAAAACAGCCGAAATGATTGGGCAACTCACAATAAAAAGCAGCGAGTAAATAAAACAAATAGCCGAAATGATTGGGCACCGCGAAAAATAACCGAAATGATTGGGCAATCGCGACCTTCGCGATATAAAAGCTGAAATGATAGAGCATCACGGAAAGAAATAAAAAAAATGAAATGAAAATTATGCCCTACAGGTGATATCACATCGATCCATGTATACAATCCGGGGGCGCAAACAAAGAAGGAATCACACCTTCCCTCCTCAGGCTCCATCAGAGAGAGAGCTAAGTCTCGACGGTCACATCTGCATCCCAGAAGACCAACAATAGCGCCCCTCCTTATGCCAACAAGGCACGGAAGCGACACAGCAAAACGGAATCATGGCAAATCCCCCTAGTTCCAAACCTCGACGGTTCACAGACGGCCTAGAGATCACCAACAGCGTTTCTCCTTACTCCAACAGGATGCAGATGCGACGTCAACAAACGACCCCAGGGTCAAAACAACAGAGCCATGGAAGGGTCCCTAGTTCTAAGTCTCGACGGCCACATTTACAGCCTCGAGACCAACAACAGCTTTCTTCTCACTACAATGGAATGCAGATGAGACGTCAACAAATGACCCCAGGGTCAAAACAACGGAGCCATGGCAGAGTCCTTAGTTCTAAGTCTCGACGGCCACATTTACAGCCTGGAGACCAACAACGACGGTCCTTCTCACTACAACGGAATGCAGACGAGACGTCAACAAGTGACCCCAATGTCAAAACAAATCAGAGCCATGGGAAAGTCCCCAGTTCCAAGCCTCGACGGTTCAAAAACAACCTAGAGACCACCTCGACGTTTGTCTCGTTACAGCAGATGCAATGTCAACAGCGGCGTTCCTTCGCAATCCAGCAGGATGCAGACGCAACGTCAAAACAAAGCGGAGTGACGGCAAAATCCCAACTCCACCTAAGTATTCGTCTCGATACAGCAGACGCAACATCACCAAAAGGAGCCATGGCAAAATCCCTAATTCCAAACCTCGACGGTTCACCAGCAACCTAGAGACAACTGCGACATTCATCTCGATACAGCAGACGATATGTCACTACAGCGTCCTTCCTCCAACAGGATTCGGACACGCCAAAGCAAACGAAGCAAAGGCCAAATTCCTAGCTTCAGGGTCTTGGCGGCAACTCATATAAAACCCGAAAGACCACCAAAGATCACCCCACACCAGCGCGGAGTGGTCACCACCCCGACGTTCGTCTCGATACAGCAGACGAGATGTCACCACAGCGTTCTTCCTCCAGCAGGATTTAGACGCGATAATCAAACAACGGAACCATGGCAAAATCCCTAGTTCCAAACGGTTCACCAACAACCTAGAGACAACCGCGACATTCGTCTCGATACAGCAGACACAATGCTAGCAAACGAAGCGAAGGCCAAATTCCTAGCTTCAGGGTCTTGATGGCAACTCATATAAAACCTGAAAGACTATCGGAGATCATCCCACGCCAGCGCGGAGTGGTCACCACCTCGACGTTCGTCTTGATACAGCAGACGAGATGTCACCACAGCGTTCTTCCTCCAGCAGGATTCAGACGCGACAATCAAACAACGGAGCCATGGCAAAATCTCCAGTTCCAAACCTCGACGGTTCACCAACAACCTAGAGACAACCACGGCATTTGTCTCGATACAGCAGACGCAATGCTAACAAACGAAGCGAAGGCCAAATTCCTAGCTTCAGGGTCTTGACGGCAACTCATATAAAACCTGAAAGACTATCGAAGATCATCCCACACCAGCGCGGAGTGGTTATGACTCATCGGGGCTCTCCAAAATGAGCCTAACCTCAAATAAAAAGCGGCATGGCAAAATTCTTAACGCTTGCTCTTCCGACGGTCAAACTGTAAGTGCACAGCGGCGCCCCAGCCGTCAATCCGACGCCGGAATGCGGAAACAAAACTTTTCTAGAACTTAGAAACCGGCACCACCGCGCACTAAAATCCCGGATCGGGCTATTAACCTAACTCTAGCAAACTAGAAAATGGGAAGAAGGCTATACCAAGCGATCCGTGTCCTTCGGTCTTCGCCTCCACTCCGATCTCCTCGTGGAATCTCCGGTCGTCGCCTCCTCGTCGAAACGGGCACCACATCGCCGGGTTCTTTTACTAGCTCCCACCTCTAGACCGAGGCAACTCGGGCACGAAGTTGGTGAGCCGACGTGCCCAAGGAATGCTGTAGGCAAGTGTAGAGAAGTATGTCTCATGGGGTAGTGAAGTTGCCTTTGATGATGGAGAAGAGAGAAAAAGCTTTGGAGGAAAAGGGTGCTCTCATTTTTAGCAAGGAATGAGATGAGAAATTACCACACATCAAAATGAACCTCTCTCTCCTCTAAACCAATGTGGGCGGCCAAAAATGTGTAGGGATTTTTCAAGGGGGGTGAGCACAAGAGAGGATGTGGTAACCATAAGAAATGTGAGGATAATGAGAAGAAAAGGTTACACCCATTTCCAATCAAATCTAATCTCATTAATGCAAAGGCCATGATGAAAGAAAAGCAAAGATGCTATCATAATCATAATCCCTCAATAACAAATAACCCCTCCACAAATGCTAATTTGTGAACTTGCAAATTAGCCCCTTCATCAGAAAAATCCGGCCGTGAAGGAACAAAGGAAAACTGGCCGGAACGGAATGCAAACTGGCAACTTCAGAAAACTGATCCCGTAATAAATTACAGGAAAACCCCGCGACTGTATATACATACCCGCATTGTATTCCCACTGAATACAAATGCAAAGAGACAAAATCTACACTGTACAATACTAGGATCCGGCTTAAACAAAAGCCCGCTAGTATTACCCGTCCGATCACGATCCGTGCAATACCGCAAGTATCTGATCGAACCCTGCCATATCTCCATACGGCCTCTACAGCGTCTCGCCCGAAACTTGAGAAACTGGTCTGTGGGGGACTCTAAAGACTCGTCAATAGTTTGGTTGTGGATTTAACCATTAGCACGTCAGAGGTATTAGCCTATACGTAACGGGCTACCAGGTATTGACCAAAAGGGACGTCGATGAGCGAACTCATCCTGACACCCTACTGAGCCTGTCAGTGACAATATCCATACAGTCCGGTCCGTTCGTCTATGAGCATCGCATGATGGGCCTAGGGGGTGGTAAAAGTCAGACCCCCAAAAGCGGTACAAGTCGTGTCGGAGAGTAGTCCAGAACACCCTGAGATACTACTGGAATACCTACCAGTAAATCTCCTGCCTTGGCCAAGGACTTTCATGTACTGGCTCTCCTAGACACAGCGTGACCTCACCCCCAATACCGGGAGAGACGAACCACTGCAGATCCGCTCACTGCCTCCATGTGGCTCGGGACTGTACCCAACTAAAACCTGTTTGCACGACTCCTTTGAGCCGTAGTAGGGTAGTAATCAAAGCACAGTGGGAACTCAACGAGACAAATGACGATCTCAGGTCGATGAACTAACATGTACACATGTCACCAGGGAACTGCTATCTGACGTCAGGTATAATACCAACTAGCAGGTTCCCGGCGAGTCCTGTCCGGTGTACTCATAACCCAATGAGCACCTGTATACATCTTAGGTGAACCAACTGACACCAGTGGCTTGTGAGACCGGCCACCGCCCCTCGTCGGGGTCTCGACTGTATACACTAGTCTACTCTGGAGTATCGATGCCCTGTCTCGAAACTCCCACGACTAGGGACCTTTTAAGGATGTGCTTATAGACCCCAGCTCCCACATATATGATCGCCCTCATACTGCTGGTAGTCAAGCAAGAATCCTAGGGGCTCTATCAACGTGCAATAGTGACCTATAAGGTCACCTAATGCAGTACACGATAATAAAGATAAACCAGATAGTATACTATCATCTTGAGTAAGACTGTCCTACCGGGATAGGTCCTCCCTCAATCATTGCAATCACGTGCCTGTGATCCAATAATTAACTCTGAGGGCACTATCTCCAACACAAACTGCCTAGGAGGATTGCTTGAAGACGTCTTGTCCAGCCCCCAAAGGGATCAGAGACACGACAGTCGCAAGGCTACTCGAACAGTAAGATTGCCTATCGAGGAATACATCAGCCAACGCGACGGTACGACGGACAAAACCCTAGTACCACAGATCCTAACGGACCTTTGTCGTAAAGAGCAGAGGTTAACTGTGATGTTATCCTTGCGAGAAATGCTCGATTCGTCCCGACTCGTAGGGAAAAGCCTTAGGCAATGGGGATTAGAAAACCTGTCTCCTAAGCGCTGGGGCCCTGCAAGTCAGTCCAAAATGGACTCTTGCATACTATTCACGGGCCACACTCTCCAAAGTCGAATCTCGATAAGGAGGGAAACAACCGCTTACGGGTCCTCTCGACTCATAGGAGGGAAAATTCTCTTGTGAGATCCTTACGACTCTCAAGAGAAAACGCACTTAGGAGTCCTCACGACCCCTAAGGAGAAAATACACCTACGAGATCCTCTCGACTCGTAAGGAGAAAAGTCTTTATGAGACCCTCACGGCTCATAAAGTTGAAAAGACTTAGGTAGCAGATCTGAACCTGCTTCCTAAGCCATCACTACTCGTCGAAGTATTCAAGACGGAATGTTCTATATCACCTACAGGCTGCGCTTACTTAAGAAATATGCCAATAACAAAGCAGAAAATAAAAGGAAGGAGGCAAAAGATTTGTCCTTCATACTCGGAAAATTCTTACATCAATAAAGACAATAAACAAAAGCAGCATTATTGAAATGTTTACAAGGGTATAACCTCGGATCCAGGGCATGGATTGAGGAAGTCGAAAGTAAGGTCGTCTAGAGTCTTTCTGGCCTTTCTGACCATTCTCATGTGCATCCTCTCGCGCTCGCGCGTGTTAAGATCTTCGGCAATGCCTTCCATCCTTTGATAAGCAGCAATTATCGTCGTCTGTTGAAAAATTTGATGCAAAATATCAATGAGGCTATCTCCTCGTTTCTTCGAGATCAGCCCCGACAGATACACTGAATGCACCTTGTCTTCGGCGTCATCCAGCACATTAAGCGGCATGGCCTCGTGAAACCCCGGAAGTGCTCTCCAAATTGCTCCCAGTACGACTTTCAAAAGAGCAGAACGGCGAGGAAGCAACCAACCAACGCGTGCATACAGACGACCCATAATCTCCGCACACTGGGCATCTGTAAACTCTTGGTTTTGGTGACGGCCCTGTACGCAGATATCCTCATAAGTAATGAATTCGTTCAGACTGTATAAATGAACAGCCATAGTGCCTGAAAGAAACATCATTGGGAGATTAGCAATGAGGAAAAACAAACAAAGGGAGTTAAACTCCTCGAGAGTAATGCTCTGCAGACAGGAGTGACACCTTTCAAAATCGGTTATGGGGAGAATTTAAGGAAATTCCCCGAAAACGCTGAGACCCTTGTTCTAAGAAGATATAACCCATCAAAAATAAAATTTCATTTTTGATCTTCAAGATCCATGAACAAACTCTTAAAAGTTCTTCTATATGATTTGAAAGGGGCAAAGCTCCTTTAAGGAATTAAGAAATCATAAATAAAAACCTTTTAGAGGGCAAAGCTCTATTAATGGAACCCTAAAAGGGTTCTCTTTAGATCAAAGATCTATGAAGAGCAAAACTCTGTTAATGGGTAAAACCCTAGTTTATTAAAAGTTTTTAAACTTTACCTAGGTTTTGACAGAGTTTTACTCTTGAAAAGTTCTTAAATTGAAGAGCAATGCTCTGAATAAAAGAAAATTATTAAGAAGAAGATGGGAATCATCTAAGGGACCAAAGGTCCTATTTATAGGCATTCAGAGCCGTTTCAACTTCCAAAAAGTTGATCCAACCACCGCTGCACTCACGCTTGGGCCACGTAAGTGCAATGGTGGGGGGCATTTGTTTCTCCAATCAGAGTAAAGTTTTGTTCAAATTCCAAGATTTGAAATGAAGCGACGCTTCCTTTTCCAATAAAGAGAAAAGCTCTGTATTAAAAAATCTAAAGTAAAAAATTGAAGCAACACTTCAGATTCTGCGAGCTACGCGCCATGTATCAAAAGCAGACACACCAGCGCCAGGAGCGCTGCGTCATAGGCAGCGCGCCCTCAATCAGAGCAAAGCTCTGCTCCAAAATTTGAAATTCAAATTGAAGCAACGCTTCAGATTCTGCGCGCTGTGCTCTACGTGTCAAACACGGGTGCGCTAGCGCAGTTGCGCTGCGCTCTGCGCTGCGCGCCACTTGTCAAACACGGGTGCGTTAGCGCAGTTGCGCTGCGCGCCACGTGTCGAACGTAGGTGCGCCAGCGCTGGGATTAAAAATTCCCCACCGTCAAATCAAAAGATCTACTAATAATAAATTATTAATTAATCAGAACTAAAATTCTGTTATGGAAAGATTTTTCAATCTTATTAAAACAAGAAGATTATCTTCTGTAAAACAGAAGGCTTAGGATCAAAGATCCAACGGTGGAAAATATTCCCAAATCAAGCAGAGAAAGATCTCTTAAAACTGATTTAACAAATCATTTGGCCCTATATAAAGGACCCTAGACTTCAAGTCTAAAATATACAGAAGATAGAAAAGAGAGAGAGAGAAACCCTCTGCAAACTTTGAGAAAAAAGAAGAGCAAGCTCTTAGAAAAAAAGAAGATTTTTCTTCATCTTTAAGGTAAAGAACTATGTTCTTGAACAACAGAGATGAAACCATCTCGTAAAAAGAAGAACCATTTTCTAAAAAAATCTTAGATCTATAAAATGACCAAGGTCTTTGATTAAAAGAAAAGATCAAAAAGATCTAATCATAAAAAGACTAAAAGAAGTATTTTACTTCATTGACAGATCTTTGATCTATAAAAGGCAGAGCCTTTTATAAAAAACAAGAACTTTTGTTCTTGGATCTTGAGGCAAAGCCTCCTTTGAAGAACATAAATTTGTTCTTTTGATCTTAAAATTGATCAAATGCGCTTTGCGCTATTGAAAAGTGCATTGCATTCATGAACTGCGCCGTTGCGCTCCTTGGACCGGCGCTCAGCGCCAAAACACGCCACGTGTCAACCATAGACACGATCTGCGCTTTGCGCTCCTGAAAACAGCGCACTGCGCTCTTGGGTCGGCGCTCAGCGCCAAGCGCGCCACGTGTCACTCACTGGCGCACCCACAAACTAGCGCAGCGCGCTCATGAATTAGAAGTGCAATGCGCTAACAAACTAGCGCTAAGCGTGACACGTGTCCTCTTCATGTGCGCTACTCGACAAAAGCGCAATGCGCTCTTTGACTGGCGCAAAGCGCTTGGTGCGCCACGTGGCGCGCTGTCAGAACAT
Organism: Agapanthus africanus; assembly: GCA_030015575.1. Taxonomy (NCBI): domain Eukaryota; kingdom Viridiplantae; phylum Streptophyta; class Magnoliopsida; order Asparagales; family Amaryllidaceae; genus Agapanthus; species Agapanthus africanus. The sequence continues at coordinate 433,697,718 of JASDDO010000008.1, read as the reverse complement.
ACTTTGTTCTGATGAATGCCATGCATTCAATATAAGACAAAAAAAATGTCAGAGCCCAATGCTTAGTATTATTAAAAGGGCAGAGCCCAAATAAAGGCCTAACAGGCAGAACAAAAATAAAATGTTAAACATTTTTAACTGGATTTAGCCCAATTCTGGCCATAAGTCCTCAACTTAAATTGAACTGAGCTCATCTGCTCTTTCAATCAATTTACACCCGGTTCGAGGGTACATCTCTTTACTCCTCTGATATCTGTCGTTGTAATCCTTCAACATCATCAGAGAGGTGACGGGTCCCGACAACCACACATTACTACGGACTGTGGGGTCCTTAAACTCATGGACTATGATGTCCTTAACCTTGACCATGATATCTTAAAACTAATATCGGACTGTAGAGTCCTTAAATCCACGGACTATGATGTCCTTAACCTCGACCGTGATGTCTTTAAACTAACACTGGACTGTAGGGTCCTTAAACTCATGGACTATGATGTCCTTAACCTCGACCGTGATATCTTTAAACTAACACTGGACTGTGGGGTCCTTAAACTCATGGACTATGATGTCCTTAACCTCGACCGTGATGTCTTAAAACTAACATCGAACTGTAGGGTCCTTAAACTCATGGACTATGATGTCCTTAACCTCGACCGTGATGTCTTAAAACTAATATCGAACTGTGAGGTCCTTAAACTCATGGACTATGATGTCCTTAACCTCGACCGCGATGTCTTTAAGCTAACATTGGACTGTAATGTCCTTAAACTAATTATCGACCGCGATGTCTTTAAACTAACAATAGACCCCTATGTCCTTAAACTGGCAATCGACCGCAATGTCACTAAACTAAACAATAGAACCCAATTGCTCTCTTGTCGGATCTAAATAGCCCCTTAAGTTGATCTTAGTCTAAATTTAGACTAACGTATCCTTAACAAACGTTTAAGTTGATCTTAGTCTCAAATGAGGCTAACGTATCCTTAAACCCAACCCCCAATCCCAAACTAAGAAGATACGAATTTGGACTAATCCACACCCTACGGGCGACAACATACATTAGTCTCCGTATACAATCCACGGGCAACCACAAACAAAACAAACACCCACGACACGAAGTGACCATCCGGAGAAGGAGAAACTGGTTACCGCGATGCGGTAGCGTAATTAACTGCAGGGGCTTGCGCCTGCAGGGAAGAGCGTCCCCACAATCAAAAACCCCTCAAACGAGGGGGAATCTGACGAAGTCTGCTACATCGGCCGCATCCTTTTAAACCTTCGATATACGGTGTCATAAATCAACTTAGAATCTTCGGAGAGGTGGACGGATAGCACCAATTAGTATCTGCCCCGAATTTCAGGCGAGACGTCCGCCGCGTCTTTCGGAGGGGAACAGTCCATACGGGATAAATCTATCGGTTATCATACGATTGAATCTTCTCGTCACATAGACTATACGACGGTTGTTAGTATCGAGCTATACCGTCCGATATTTAATAACCTTCATATAGTTCTATGTCACGACGAACATTGAACGTATGTTAACCGATAGCCGGGGACTAAGTGGCGCTTTTAGTTTCATATATGAGTATCGATGAGAATATGAAACTTCCATATTATCATCGAGTATCATATATTGGTTTTAACTTGAACATCTTGAATCACTCTCTAATTATGCATTTGTTATGTATTCTTGTTGTGTGTGTGTGTTTCGGCTGTCGGGGGTAAGGCTTCTATCCCATTAAGAATATATAAAGCGAACACCCATTCGCTTGTGCTTTCAACCGTTTCGAGTAAATTTTGGCAGCACCTCCCCGCTGTTCTCCGAGTACACTGTAATAGAATAAATAATCATTTCAAAGCTGTGAAACAACGTTGAAATGAACATCTAATCTATCTTTGTATACGGAGAACCAGCGGACAGGTACCGACGAAATATCTCGAAACGGATGAAAACACAAGTGAATGAAGGTGTTTGCTTTATACATTCCTAACTTGTCCACACGGGACAAATCTATCGGTTATCATACGATTGAATCTTCTCGTCACATAGACTATACGACGGTTGTTAGTATCGAGCTATACCGTCCGATATTTAACAACCTTTGTATAGTTCTATGTCACGACGAACATCGAACGTATGTTAACCGATAGACGGGGACTAAGTGGCGCTTTTAGTTTCATATATGAGTATCGATGAGAATATGAAAGTTCCATATTATCATCGAGTATCATATATTGGTTTTAACTTGAACATCTTGAATCACTCTCTAATGATGCGTTTGTTGTGTATTCTTGTTGTGTGTGTGTGTTTCGGCTGTCGGGGGTAAGGCTTCTATCGGTTATCATACGATTGAATATTCTCGTCATATAGACTATACGAAATATTTAAATAAAATATAACTGGTATCAGAAACCCGGTCCTGACACACAGGAAGCAACCCTTATCCTCAACTAACCTGCATACTAAATATTATCTGTCGAGTTAACAAATTTAACCTGATCGGATATACCCGCTGGGTAAAACCTCACAAAGATAGGCATGAATTGAATGTAGATGGTGCAAAATCAAGTATGACAAATTTACCATACATCAGAGTTACATTCAAGGAAGTTCAATCCCAAGCTCTAAATTTTTAATTACTTTTGCTAAAAATGAAAGTGTATTCAGCTTTGCTGTCTCTGTTGTATATGCAGTTGCACTCAGCAGATCATAAATAAAATCTCCGTCCCCTGAGACCAGTTTTCCCACAAAAAAAAACAGTCCGTATCTTAACATGCACTGCACCATCAGAATCTATTCGTTCAAGAGTTACGCCTGAGCAAAATGCAAGCAACATTTTCAATTTTCAGCTCTAATTTGAACTGATCTGCAGTCCATGCTCTCACACACTTTTCCCCAGGAAAATTAGCACCACAACTATCATACTGTAAAATTTAAAAACCCCAACCCTAACCCTAGCCCCAACCCCTGCCCAAGCCCCAGCCAAACCCCAACCCCAACCCTAACCCTAACCCTAACCCCAGCGCCACCCCCAGCCCCAGCCGAACCCCAACCCTAACCCTAACCCCAACCCCCTGCCGAACCCCAGCCCCAACCCTAACCCCAACCCCCTACCGAACCCCAGCCCCAACCCTAACGCTAACCCAATCGATGCCTCATCGGTACCCAAACCATGAACCCTAGCCTTATAATAATCAAAAATTTGTTAAATTGAAGATTTCCTAAGCTGTGCAGTGGAGGAGACGATCGGTGGCAACGACGAAACGGAGGCGACAACGAAAACGGCGACGAGGAAGAATCAGGCGGTGGCGACGACGAGACGGCCTGCGCTGGCGACGACGAGAACGGTGATGAGAGATTTGGCGATCGGCGGGAACGAGGATTTGGGGATTTTGGGTTCGCGCGTGATACTTCGATAAATAAAAGATAATCGGCGTAGGGATCGATCTATGCCTTTTTAATTAAATCCCTATTTACATGCCCCTACGGATTTATCCGTAGGTTCTTGGTTTGCGGCTCCGTAGGGGCAAACAACAATTTACGATTTAATATTCTTAAATTAATATGTAAGAACCGTAGGGGCAACCTTAAGGCCCTACGGATTAATCCGTAGGGCCAAACTAAATCTGTCCCTACGGATGTAATAATCCGTAGGGGCAACCCTCTATTTTAGTAGTGTGTTCAGCTGCCTATAATAAAATGGAAAAGAATGAGAGAAAATCAATATATTTAGGAAAAAAATATTATGTAAATAATTGCATTAATGCATAAATATTTACTGAATTTAATATATTTATAATACTGTTAAAAATTAATTTAATATTGTTCATATGTAAGTTATGTTAATAAATTATTGTGGTGCGGGTATATCAAACTATTGGGGTTCTGTTTGGGGGGAAAAATTGGCTCACTTTGACGAATTATTTTTGTAATTAATGCTAAAAGTTAAAAATGTAAATTCCTGAGTTTGAAAGTATGAGATTTTATGCTTCATGATGGAATTTTAAATATGTTAAGAAAATGTGCCATATTTAACTGATTAATTTGCCTTGTTGAGATGGCCAACTTACAACCGAGGCTTGTGCAATTAATGGGCTAAAGCATGATGATGCAAAGCCACAAATATTCTAGAATGTGCTGGAAGAGGCGAGAGTGAAGAAATATTTATTTCTTCTTGAGGTTGACGTGATGCATAACATCATGGAAGTCAAATCTACAATGATAGGGATTTCATGAAGACTGGGCCCATTGTTTTGGTTGGTTGGTTTTTATAAGAAATTAAGATAAGGATCATTGGTTCACTTTAATTTATGAACCGCATTGTTAATATTTATCCAACACATCTGTCACCCTGTATGTAATTAATCTATATACAGTGCAAATATCCTTGGTTAGAGATCCGCCATTCTCCATTTTCTAAAAGAAAAAAAAATGAGAAAAATTCTCACCTCTTAAGCCTTCCACATCATCTTTTTCTCTCTCCTCCCAAAATACAATTAATTGTTTATTTAGAACTCTCCACTTTATCCATCCCTTTTTTTAAATAAGTAAATAAATAGAACTCTCCACTTTATACATCCCTTTTTTTTAAATAAATAAATAAATACAACTCCAGAACCCTTCATATCTCCCTCTCTTCCCATTTCTCAAAATTTTTTAAACTAACACGTGCAACGCATGTGCATAAATTCTAGTATATATAATGCAAATACTCTTGATTAGAGATTCACCCTTCTTCTTTTTTCTAGAAAAAAAAACGAGAAAAATCTTCACCTCTCAAGCCCTCCACTTCATCTCTCTCATCGCTCGAGCCCTCCACGTCATCCCTCACCTGTTTTTAAGATAAATAAATAAATAAGACTTTAGAATCCTCCACATTTCTCTCATCTCATCCCAATTTTTTTAAACACGTGCAACGCACGTATACAAATTCAAGTATATATAATGCAAATACTCTTGGTTAGAGGTCCACTCTTCTCCTTTTTTCTTGAAAAATAGAAAAAATGAGAAAAATTCTCACCTCTCAAGCCCCCCACATCATCTCTCTCACCACTCAAGCCCTACACGTCATCTCTCTCCTGTAAAACAATTAATTGTTTATCTAGAACATTCCATATCATCTCTCCCAATACACACAGAGAGAGAGAGAGGACCCTCTCTCGATTTTTAAAAAAATTAAATAAGACTCTAGAACCCTCCACATTTCTCTCCCACCTTCTTAAATTTTTTAAACTAACACGTGTAACGCACGTGCATAAATTCTAGTGTTTGTAGTTGCAATTTAAACATACAAGTCGATGGATGATGTATTGTCATGTCATCCGTCGATTTAGGAAATTAATATTTTGTTGGGTTTTTTCATATTATTTGTTTTCAATTTTCCTTAATTTAACCTTGGATCAATGATTTGGTATTGATTTATAAAGAAAATTCTGGTATTTTTATTTTTTTCAAGAGAACTAATAGTTTTGTTTTTATCTTCATACAATTTTTTTTTTAAAATAAGGCATAATAGAATAAAATGTGTTTACTAGATAATCCATTCTTTATATTTGCTTATGGAAATTGTAGTTGCATTAAAGTTAGTGCTAGGATTTCATTATTTAAATAATTATCAATGTTCCTGGAAAAAAATAATTAACAATGTTTAAAATTTTATAGAGTAGTTTAAAAAAATTAATCATGAAATGGATTTTTTTTTAAATGGAAATAATATTAATTTTCTATATTATTGAGAATGGATATCAACTCTTTCTTGGCAAAATGGGTGTAAATTGATTTTCTATTTGCTTTTCAAATTTTTTCAGAAATATCTAGAATCATTTTGATTGCACGCGTTATGCGTGAGGTTATCTACTAATAAAAAGTTGGGTAAGTCAAAGGAATCTTTAGCGAGTCAAAGTATGATTAAGCCTTCTCTATTTTGCCCTTGGCTTTTTCACAAATCCCATTGACCCATTTTTCATTTTTAGTGGCAATTTTCTTAAAATTTATTTGGTTTTCCAATTTTATCCTATAACCTTCTGTTTTTTCCTTCAATTTTTATTAAAAGTAACTAACAACATAATATATCTTTTTCCAAACATAATAAAAACAAGAATGATTCAACTAACAATAGTTGGTTTATGTTTATTTATACAAACTATACTTCCTTTAAAACAGATGTTAAAATTTTACGATTCAAATAATTATTGTTATTTAAAAATTTAATAGGTAATGAATTCATAGACAAAATATTTTTTACCTAAAATATTAACATAATTTTTTATTTGCATTGATTCATAACCACAATGCATAATACAAACTTTATGTTTATATTTATGAATTTTAAATCGTAATATAGCAAAACAACGTATTTATATAGCTATTGTTAGATTATGAGATATTTGAATATAAATGTATTAGATATTATGGTTATAAGAAATCAGATAGGTTCTGATTCATATTGTTGAGATTTTGATTAGTGTGTCAGATTGTTAGGATTATTAGTTATCAGTTAGTTATGTTATGAGATGTATTAATTGAGATAATTTATCTCTTATTAGTTATCATGATTATTCTTGATACTATTTACAAGTCACAAATGTAAGTTTATGGTTCTATGGTTACAACACTTGTTAACCGAGGCGGAATATAAAGCAAAAATTTCAAGCAAGCACCACAAACTAAAACCAAGATTATTCATAAACCAGTAATTGTAAAGAAACATCTAACAAAACTAACTTAGAGTTTAGAGAGGGCTGCAACCTTTGTTGCGTGTTCACACACTAGTGGAAACCCCCAAGCTTTGCTACCGGGTGAAGAATCGAGCTTGATCGGCGATCTCCTTTGCCGAAGATGATTCACATTGAAAGTAACCTACTTCAAGTTTCAACTCCAATAAAAAACGCTTCTTTGTGAAGCAATTTGCTCTCATAAATTGCTAAAAGGCAAGAGGAACAAGATGATATAAAGAGGCTCTCTCTTTTTCTCTCAACTTTCTCTTTGGATCTCAACTCATGAGAGAGAAAAATTGCAAGAATGAGAGGATTTTCTCACTCTTCTATCATATATTAAAGAGAGGGCTTGAGAAAATATCTAGATATTTTCTTAAGTGGTCCCCACTTGCCCACATGCATGCTTGCTTTTAAATGACAAACAACTATATGTATCATATACATATAATTATATATGTATCAAATACATATACTAGAGAGAGTGTGTATTATGTACACAATACTAGCAACCATATCATATATGAATATTAAGTCAACACTTGACTTAATAATCCGGTTCATAATTAAACCGGTTAGTAATATCAAACATCTGAATAATATACGCGTATCATATATACGTTTTTAATCAAACTCCCGCACGTATCAACTATACGCACACTATAAATCAACATCATCGTTTCACTTGAGCGGACACTTTCGGTGTGGGACTCTAAAGACTTGAGAATACGCTGGTGGTGAGTTAATAGAATCATATCCGATTGAATCTGAAACAATTTCATATCAATTCTACGAACGGGTCAACCCACAAGCACGTCAGTGACACTAGCTACATGTAATGGAAACCCAGGTATTTATCAAAAGAAAGCTCAATAAGCAAACTCATCCACACCCAACAAAGCCTATCAATGACAATTACCATACAGTTCGCTCTCTTCGTCAAAGAGTGTCGCATATCAGGTTTGGGGTGAAAAACTGTCAGACTCCCAATAGCCCAATAATTCATACTGATATTAAACTCATAACCATCCGAGATACAACCGATAACACTTATCAGTTTATCTCAGCAGCCTTGGTCAGGGACTTCAGGTCATACTTATATCCTGCACAGCACGACATCAACTCCCTATACCGGGAGAGACAAATCCCATCTTGATCGCTCATTACCTCAATGTGCTTCAGGACTGTACCCAAGAAAAACCTGTATGCAAGACTCTTTAAAACCGTGGTTGGGTAAAATTCAAAGTATAGTCGGTCCACACATAAGGTACTATGACGATCTCAGGTCAAAATACTACCTTATACTATTACCATTAGAGAACTACTATCTGACATATATGTACAATACCATCTAAGAGTTCTCGGCGAGCTCATTCAATATACTCATTCTCAATGAGTTCATGCATACAATCTACGGCGTCAAACACCAATGACAGTGGGATCAGCCATCACCCTCCTCGAGGTCAAGAAATGCATGCACTAGTCTATTCTGGAGTGCCGATGTCCTGCCTCGACACTCCTACGATTAGGAACAATTTAAGAATGTGATTAGCAACTAATCAAGCCCCACTATTATGGTCTCGTCATAATCTTGGTAGTCCCGCAACATTCTAAGGATTCCATCATTATATATTTGCAATACTGTCACACCCCGCTTCCCAAAATACGGAATACGAGGGGTTGACAAGGCCAGCCATGCTCCTACGGTCAAGAAAAAATCCTGTCGTAGTCACACTTCAGCTTCTAGCACTATGTGGTAATCAGTAATCAATGCACAGGTAATGAGAAATGCAGTCACTAAATCCAAACTGATACAAAACTAACCAGATAGAGATCAATGAAAGATAGCGCTGAGTCGCTGATCAAGATGTCCGCAATATCCTCGAGGTACGTCAGGTCCTGGTCCGAGCTAAATCCACTTTCTCCCTTTGAGCATGCATACTTAGGTCGTCAGAGCGACACAATAGCGATATATATACAAATACAAATATAAACACATGCAATGATGACGAACATGAAACAGTAAGCATGGAATAATAACATGAGCATGAAGTAGCCAGCACAGGTAAACAGTAAAGCGGGTAAACAGTATGGCAGGTATATTAAATCAGTAATCAATGCATGTCACTAAACCTATCAGTCTCTAAGTCTTACTGTCCAGGTTGCTAAGCATATCGTCTGTCCAAGTGTGAGAGTCAACCACTCGTGAGTATCCCCCACCCAAGGATAGGACCCAGGGGTAAGGGAACACGGGCCCGGGTCGCTCACTAATAATCAGTAATATCACCCATATAACTCCAGAATCACTGTATGTGCCGGCAATGGAACTCCCGAGATTCTGTTGAACTCACACTCAAACTACCCCACACCCCGTGGTCTACATCAAACACCAACCATAAACTCAAATACTAGTCGATCCATGACAAGTCTACGTGAGAACTGGAAAAGGATCTCTATCAAGCATGTCTCGACTGATACCCAAGATAAATGGACAGCGTTTGGTGCCTTACCTATGACACCCATATAAGTGCTTTCATAATCGTCCCATACCAATTATAGTTACACTTATACATGTCGCATAGACGTCGACAATGCAATAAATCAATAGGGTCCGCTGATTGTGTACAAGTACGTGTCACTTCGCTTATTCATTCACGCTTTAACATTGACGTACTTGCCACAATCAAAGCAATAATATCTAACACTGGGTAAGGTACACGACCACTAGGTTACCAATGCATATGAGCTTTACATGATATGATGAGAATGCAATAATTAAGGTATGAATAAGATGTCATTAGGCAGTGTCCGAACACTTGCATAATTCACAATAAAGCATACATGCAAAATTAAATGAAACAATGTAAAAGGGGTATGCATTATGTTTAATTATCTATCCATCAAAATTGATTTCGCGTCAATCGGGTTTCAGGTTTGCTAGATGCGGCCATTTCAAGTTAGGTGTTCACAGCTGGAAAACCGATTTCAGAATTGGAAGTCTGTTTCGTAACATATTTTAATCCCAGTTGGGATCGTAATTAGGCGATGCTATAGTTGAACAATATTTAGGGTTATCAGTTAGGTTTCCAACGCAATTAGAGGATCAGTAATATCCTATATACACAGGGAGTTATGGCCAGGTTTAGGTTGATGTGTAAAATTTGTCACTGCAGAATTCAGCTAGATGCGTCGACATTATAAAATGTGTTAAAAATATCATACAGAACAGGAATCCAGTGAAACCAGTGGAGTAAGAAAGCTAACTTAATTTTATACTTAACGATATAGGGTTCCGTACATTCTCATATTTGAACAGGGATATACAGCAATTTAAAAATAAGGGTTAACTGGGATCACTGCTCCGGACTGCAGTCCAGAATCGTAATTCTCCGCAATTTTCTCTATCATAACTAATTCAATTTTAGATATAAACTATAGGGTTCTATAGATTATTCCGTTGGCTTCAATACTAGCCATGGAATGCAAAAAACCGATTCGTAAAAGATTTAACATGAATTTAACGGTCTAGTATGTTCAGGAAAATCAGGTTTCGTAATGATTATCGGTAGTAACATTTCATAGGTGAAACGACCGTGGTTTTCAACCAAATTACTACAGCACATCGGTAAACAGTAGACGGGTCTAATGACCATAAGTTCCTCCATTTAAAGACAGGTTTTCACATATATTTTTGTATCAAACACTTGTATTCATTGGCTCGCACGAGATATATATATACGATATTAACGTCTAAACTGATTTAAATACGAACTAATAGCATGAAGCAAGTAATATACTTGCCTAACGACGTGTCGACGACGGTACGGCAGCGGCAACGGCACGAACGCGATACGGACGCGGCACGGCAACGCGACTAGGCTCGAGTCTCGGCGGCTCGGCAGCGACGGCTTGGGTTGCTGGGGCGAGGCGGCTGCAGTCGGCGGTGAGGGGGTGTCGGAGGCGTCCGGGCACTGGAGGGAGGCAGCCGGGGTGGCTGAGGCTGTCACCTGCGATGGAGCAGAAGCTTGACTAGTGGAGCTCGGAGTTTGGGTTGAGATGGGTTACGGTGCTCGAGCTCGTCGGAGTTGGAGGCTCGGTGTTGCTGGCGACGATTTGCAGCGACGTGGCGGCGCAGGGAGTGGTGACGGTAATGGTGCTCGGCCGGCGTGGGTTGGAGTTGCGGTGGTGGAAGGAGGTCGCAGCGGTGGCTCAGGGTTCTCGTCGTCGGTGGACGAGGCTGCGAGGAAGGAGGTTCTCGGTGTTGGGTGTTGGGTTGCGAGGTGATCGGGTCAGCTTGGGCTGTAGCGGTGCCGGTGAGGAGGAGACAGCGAGGGAAGAGCTCGAGTTAGAAGTAGGTGTCAATGGCATGGGGTGTGAAGAGCTGGCGTTCGCGGTGGAGGAGAGAGGAGCTCGGAGCCTTGGGTGTGGGTGTTAGGGGGACCGGAGGTTACGGCTGCGGCGATGGTGTCTGGAGTTGGCCGATAAGGTCGATGGTGCAGCGGTGAGGTGAAGGTTGCAGGTGCTCGTCGGCGTCGGGTGATTTGGTGATGAAAGGAAATGGAGGCGAAGGGAGAATGAGAGTGAGAGGGAGAGAGAGGTGGGTTTTTGGTGAAGGGGGATGTGAGGGTGATGGCGAGGGAGGCGAGCTCGGTCTTGTATGCGAGAGAGAGAGAGACGAGGTCGAGGGAGGAGCGGTTCATGGGGGTGTAGCGCGAGAGAGGGAGTCACGGGGTCAGTTGGCGTGGGTCATGGGCATGCGCGAGAAGCGGTCACGAGATTGTGGGTGCGAGGCGCGGGGACGTGGGGAAGGAAAGAAAAAGGAGCGGGAAAAGAAAGGAAGTTGGGGAAGAAGGGAAGCGGGTCGGTTGGGGGAGATGGGCCGGGCTCGGCTTGGATAAAAGAAATTGGGAAAGGGAGGGGGAGTGATGGTGGGCTGGGCTCAGGAAAAATAAAAAAAAGGAGAAAGGGAAATAAAAAGGGAAAATAGATAATACGGTTTGGGGAATTGTTTAGGGAAACATAAAAGGAATTAGATTAAATTAGGATTAGGGTTTTAAAATAAAACAAAATAATTATAAATATAAATAAATAAATTTTGTAAGTAACATTTTATAAAAATACGGATATTGGTGCATAAAAAGAACTGGGTATTAAATCATATCCCCCTTAAAGAAAATTTCATCCTCGAAATTTAAAACAAACAATAAGCTATAAAATAATATGCGAAAAGCCACAACATTGAACACTAACATACAGTGATTTACTTAAAGCAGCTTGATAAAAATCCAAGATCTATATATGTATAAGAAATAACACAACTAAAAGAATAGGTCTAAGTAAGCCAAGGCAGGACCATCTATAATGATAAACTATATGCACAATACCAGAAAATAAAATAGCAATAACAAACAATAGTGAAGGATTTGCCGATAGGCCAACATATATTTTAGAATAAATATATCGATCAAACAATTTAAAATAACTTGAAAAAACCCATATGGTGAAATAAGAAAATAGTACGTGCGACATATATCTGCGCTATTAAAAATATGACGAATAGTAGAGTATTCAGAGTAAGCAAAACGGAAGTAGTTACTAACACGCAAGATTTTTTTTTTTTTGATAACCACAAAATAACGAAAACTAGATTTCAAATAGCAATGTCACTGAATGTAATTTTAGTAATAAAAGAAAGCACTACTAATGTATAAGGGCTAGTCAGGGTATGGATTTCAATGGAGTATAGCTTATTCAAAAAGTCGGAAAGTGGTACTCTTAATCTGAATGTTGAAGAGATTGGGGTCAGGTCAGCACGAGGTGCAAGGGTGAAGAATAATGAATCTCAGAAGAGAAAGAAATTTATTGGGGAGGGAAAACAGTCAAAGTATCATGCGAATCAATGCTCAAAAGATTGGCGAACTCAGAAACTTTATTATTCCAGTAAATTTCAAACAAGGCATTCTCGAAAGACAAAAGGGTGGCCCTAAACTATACATAGATTTTATTTGGCCAGAGTAAACAAAAGATAAATCACGTCAGTCGCGGTTATGGAAGTTCAGCAGGTTACGGTAAGCTCGCGAGCTAAGATAAGGGCGTCCATTTCCATAGCACCTCGCAGGGATTGCCACTGGAGGTTCTTCTGCCACGGGGTCTTCTTCTCCTGGTCCTTCTTTCTCGGCTGGAGCTTCTTCATCGTGGTATGCTTCTACGTGATTCACTTCTTCTGGATCTTCTTCCACGGGATTTCCTTCCACTGGATTCTCCTCAACGTCTTCCTCTCCTGGATTTTCTTCTATCGGGTCCTCCTCGGGATCTTTCTCTATCGGGTCCTTTTCGGGGTCCTCTTCTTCATTGTCAGAGTCACTGATCATGTCGACTTATGGGGCTGCGACTCCCTCGCCCTCGGAATTGCTGTTGCCGAAAATAACCTGTGGGCCGTCGATCTCGTCATCCAAACTCACCAGCATGCAGTCTAAGGAAACGCAGGATCGAGTGTCCTTATCGATAAGCGGTGCTGCTCCAGGATTGGCCATGGCCTGAAAAGAAAGAGTCATGTTCAGACAGTGGAATACACCAAGAAAATAACCAAGGATATGGAGTACAAGGAAAATATACGGTAGGTAAGGACTGAAAATCAAATTTTAGAATACTGATACACTAAGCAGTATAAGGATAATGAGCGGCAAGGGGACGATACATACATCACAACTTAAATTTTTATTGCATTCAAACTAAAAGTTCAACGGATACAAGATTTTAGACGAAAGGAAACATTTACTAAGAGTGACAATATTTTTTTTTGAAAGCGGAAAAGGTGATAATTCTTCGTTGGTGTCTAGACCGTTGCATTCTCGTCAAGCGAGTGGAATCCTGCGCTGGGTCCGTACTATCCTCGAAGCTCGAACTACGAAATAATCAAGTCATTTAGCAGTAGTGGAGAGTGTAGACGAATCTCCTCCTTGCAGCTCCTTCCTTCTCGGGCAACCATTGACAACATGTTCGTCGGATCCACAAATCAAGCGCTGCCCTTTGGCGCTGCGACAGTCTCTCTGAAAGTGTCCTGGTCTCTTACAGTATCCACAACGTTGAGTTCTCCATTGCTTCTGTTGCTGATGGACAAATGGGCGCTTCATCTTTACGTCTTTTCCTTGTTTAACAGGGGTTCCCTTATGATTGGAGGCTTCCGCTGGTGCTTGAGCCATTTGCATTCTTAGTCCTTCAGCTAAAAGGTCGTTCGTTCGCTCCTGGGCTTCCTTCAAGCCTTGCAGTACACCCAAAATCTCGACGATCTGACTTTGAGGAGGGGAGATAGGAGAAGCGTTGTTGGAAGACATGGTCCTGAAACAACAAATTTGAGGACGATATAAGGTACACGGAATAAGAATCAGAATAAGATATAGAATAAACAACGAAACAAGAATATCGGGTGAGGTGAAACTCAAACGAGTGGGAATCAAATGTAGAACTCCAAGTCACTCAACAGAGCATAGTATTGTAACCATGCTGCAGTTCATAATTACAATCACATAACTCTACTGAGTCACCCAAAACTCTAGCAGATGGATCAAAATATGTAGTAGAACACACTATGTGAGTCAAGATCAAAGATAACGAGTTTACAATCTAGACCGAAGGATGTCTTAGATTGTCAAGCCCTACACGGAAACTGTAATCCCATTCTAAACCTGGCTCTTATACCAACAAAACCATGTCACGCCCCGCTTCCCAAAATACGGAATACGAGGGGTTGACAAGACCAGCCATGCTCCTACGGTCAAGGAAAAATCCTGCCGTAGTCACACTTCGGCTTCTAACACTACGTAGTAATCAGTAATCAATCCACAAGTAATGAGAAATGCAGTCACTAAATCCAAACTGATACAAAACTAACCAGATAGAGATCAAGGAAAGATAGCGTTGAGTCGCTGATCAAGATGTCCGCAATATCCTTGAGGTAGTCAGGTCCTGGTCCGAGCTAAATCCACTTTCTCCCTCTGAGCATGCATACTCAGGTCGTCAGAGCGATACAATAGAGATATATATACAAATACAAATATAAACACATGTAATGATGACGAACATGAAACAGTAAGCATGGAGTAATAACATGAGCATGAAGTAGCCAGCATAGGTAAACAGTAAAGCGGGTAAACAGTATGGCAGGTATATTGAATCAGTAATCAATGCATGTCACTAAACCTATCGGTCTCTAAGTCTCACCGTCCAAGTCGCTAAACCTATCGTCAGTCCAAGTGTGAGAGTCAATCACTCGTGAGTATCCCCCACCCAAGGGTAGGACCCAGAGGCAAGGGAACACGGGCCCGAGTCGTTCGCTAATAATCAGTAATATCACCCATATAACTCCAGAATCGCTGTATGTGCCGGCAATGGGACTCCGGAGATTCTTTTGAACTCACACTCAAACTACCCCACACCCCTTGGTCTACATCAAACACCAACCATAAACTCAAATACTAGTCGGTCCATGACAAGTCTACACGAGAACTGGAGACGGGATCTGCATCAAGCATGTCTCGACTGATACCCAAGATAAATGGACAGTGTTTGGTGCCTTACCTATGACACCCATATAAGTGCTTCCATAATCGTCCCATACCAATTATAGTTACACTTATACATGTCCCATAGACGTCGACAATGCAATAAATCAATAGGGTCCGCTGATTGTGTACAAGTACGTGTCACTTCGCTTATTCATTCACACTTTAACACTGACGTACTTGCCACAATCAAAGCAATAATATCTAACACTGGGTAAGGTACGCAACCACTAGGTTACCAATGCATATGAGCTTTACATGATATGATGAGAATGCAATAATTAAGGTATGAATAAGATGTCATTAATCAGTGTCCGAACACTTGCATAATTCACAAGAAAGCATACATGCAAAATTAAACGACACAATGTAAAAGGGGTTAGCAGTATGTTTAATTATCTATCCATAAAAATTGATTTCGCGTCAATCGGGTTTCAGGTTTTCTAGATGCGGCCATTTCAATTTAGGTGTTCACAGCTGGAAATCCGATTTCAGAATTGGAAGTCCGTTTTGTAACATATTTTAATCCCAGTTGGGATCGTAATTAGACGATGCTATAGTTGAACAATATTTAGGGTTGTCAGTTAAGTTTCCAACGCAATTAGAGGATCAGTAATATCCTATATCCACAGGGAGTTATGGCCAGGTTTAGGTTGATGTGTAAAATTTGTCACTGCAGAATTCAGCTAGACGCGTTGACATTATAAAATGTGTTAAAAATATCATACAGAACAGGAATCCAGTGAAACTAGTGGAGTAAGAAAGCTAACTTAATTTTATACTTAACTATATAGGGTTCCGCACATTCTCGTATTTGAACAGGGATATACAGCAATTTAAAAACAAGGGTTAACTGGGATCACTGCTCCGGACTGTAGTCCAGAATCGTAATTCTACGCAATTTTCTTTATCATAACTAGTTCAATTTTAGATATCAACTATAGGGTTATGTAGCTTATTCCGTTGGCTACGAGCCATGGAACGCCAAAAACCGATTCGTAAAAGATTTAACGTGAATTTAACGGTCTAGCATGTTCAGGAAAATCAGGTTTCGTAATGATTATCGGGAGTAACATTTCATAGGTGAAATGACCGTGGTTTTCAACCAAATTACTACAGCACATCGGCAAACAGTAGACGGGTCTAATGATCACAAGTTCTGCCATTTAAAGACAGGTTTTCACATATAGTTTCGTATCAAACACTTCTATTCATTGGCTCGCACGAGATGTATATATACGATATTAACGTCTAAACTGATTTAAATACGAACTAATAGTATGAAGCAAGTAATATACTTGCCTAACGACGTGTCAATGATGGTACGGCAACGGCAACGGCACGAACGCGATACGAACGCGGCATGGAAATGCGACTAGGCTCAAGCCTCGGCGGCTCGGCAGCGACGGCTTGGGTTTCTGCGGTCGGCGGTGAGGCGGTGTCGGAGGAGTCCGGGCACTGGAAAGAGGCAGCTGGGATGGCTGAGGTGGTCGTGGGCGATGGAGCAGAATCTCGACGACTGGAGCTCGGAGTTTGGGTTGAGATGGGTTGCGGTGCTCGAGCTCGTCGGAGTTGGAGGCTCGGTGTTGCTGGCGACGATTTGCAGCGACGTGGCGGCGCAGGGAGTGGTGACGGCGATGGTGCTCGGCTGGCGTGGGTTGGAGTTGCGGTGGTGGAAGGAGGTCACGGCGGTGGCTCAGGGTTCTCGTCATCGGTGGACGAGGCTGCGAGGAGGGAGGTTCTCAGTGTTGGGTGTTGGGTTGTGAGGTGATCGGGTCAACTTGGGCTGTAGCGGTGCCGGTGAGGAGGAGACGGCGAGGGAGGAGCTCGAGTTGGAGGTGGGTGTCAATAGCGTAGGGTGTGCATAGCTGGCGGTCTCGGTGGAGGAGAGGGGAGCTCGGAGCCTTGGGTGTGGTTGTTAGGGGGGCCGGAGGTTACGGCTGCGGCGATGGTGTCCGGAGTTGGCCGATGAGGTCGATAGTGCAGCGGTGAGGTGATGGTTGCGGGTGCTCATCGGCGTCGGGTGATTTGGTGATGAAGGAAAATGGAGGCGAAGGGAGAACGAGAGTGAGAGGGAGAGAGAGGTGGGTTTTTGGTGAAGGGGGACGTGAGGGTGATGGCGAGGGAGGCGAGCTCGGTCTCGTATGCGAGAGAGAGAGAGAGAGACGAGGTCGAGGGAGGAGCGGTTTTTGGGGGTGTAGTGCGAGAGATGGAGTCGCGGGGTCAGTTGGCGTGGGTCGTGGGCGCGTGCGAGAAGCGATCGTGAGATTGTAGGTGCGAGGCGTGGGGACGTGGGGAAGGAAAGGAAAATGAGCGGGAAAAGAAAGGAAGTTGGGAAAGAAGGGAAGCGGGTCGGTTGGGGGAGATGGGCCGGGCTCGGCTTGGATAAAAGAAATTGGGAAAGGGAGGGGGAGTGATGGTGGGCTGGGCTTAGGAAAAATTTAAAAAAAAGGAGAAAGGGAAATAAAATGGGAAAATAGATAATAGGGTTTGGGGAATTGTTTAGGGAAACATAAAAGGAATTAGATTAAATTAGGGTTAGGGTTTTAAAATAAAACAAAATAATTATAAATATAAATAAATAAATTTTGTAAGTAACATTTTATAAAAATACGGATATTGGTGCACAAAAAGAACTGGGTATTACAGAAACGTAATAACAATTAAAACATATACACAATAATGATGAAGCAAACCGTATAACATATTATCATCTCAAGCAAGAAAATCATATACATAAAGGTTTATGTACAATTACAATAATTGTCTTTAGAACACCTATATTTAACAACAAACTACATGGTATATATATTAAAAAAAACACCAAAAGCTTTTATGTAATCATAAAATGTTAAACTAAACTCCAAGTTATATAATATTTCTTATAAAAAAGATAGTTATTTACTTATTTCCATCCTGCATTGCTTATTGTTCATGATAAATTTTAATACCGTAAGCGCACGGTTTATCATAGTATGTGTTTACGGGTCGATCCACCGAGAGGTGTTATTTAATCAATTTTAAAGACAAGTTTATGGGATAGTTGCTTGTAAATCCCCAGTTCTTTGTATTTTTCCGTATATTTTTTCTTAAAAATATTTTTTCCCATTTTTTCCCAATTTATCTATTTCTAATTTTTTTTCTTTTCCTTTAAACCCTGACCAAAAATTTTTCCTATATTTTAAACAAACCTTAAACTAAATCCCTTTCTCCAGCCCAAACCCCGCCCAATCCCACAAAACAAATTTCCCCAAACCCGAGCCGAACCCATCACTCCTCCTTCTCTCCTATATTTTTCCTTCCTTTTCCCCCCAATGTCCCCCTCCTTCCTCACCATAAGCGCTACGAGACCCGCTCCATGTCGACGCCACCCCACTCACAACTAATTTTTGAGATCTACTCCTTCTTCTCCCCATCACCCTCAGCGAACCCCTCTTTCCCTCTCGTCTCTCTTTTTCCTTCTCCCGCATCATTCCTCCTTCACTCCCACATGATCCCAACAACCCCACGAAAACCGTTCATCCCCGCAACGGCCATAACGAAGCCTCTCCCTCAACAACCCTCAAGATCTACTCCTCCAAATCACCTCCTTCTAACCTCTCTCTCACTATCTTTTTATCCCATTCTCTCTCTCTTTCATTTTTCCCTAGCTCTCATCTCACCGATCCCTCCTCTCGCCGGCGAACTTTTTCCACCACCGAGCACCGCCATCGTTTTCAACGAGCTCGCCTCCACACCACCACAACACTCAAGTCCTCCACAACTCCCCACTTCACTTCTTACTCCTCACACCGAGCCCCGAACCCATCCACCGCTCACCATCAAGCTCCACTACCAGCCGACCCCATCGCCAACGACCCCTTGCCTCTCCTCTATCGAGCACTACCTTTCTCACTCTCGAACCCACTACCACTTTGTGCACGCCTCTAACGCCAATCCATCATCACCACAGCTCTCGCTCGTAGCCGAGGCCGCCACCGCAGCTACCACCGGTGTCACCTCCTCCATCAGTTACCATTACCCCACCTCAGCAACCTCCCTACATCGCTGCTCTAGCCAACAACCAAGTTCATAATCTGTAGCCGAGCCAAGTCACCGTCGCAGCCGTGAACATACCGTGCTCGTGTCCGTACCTTCACTGTAACCGTCTGTGCCTTCGTCGTCATTGTGCTGTGGTCACAGGCAAGTGAAACCTTCACTTTCTTATTCATGCTAAAGTATTAGTTAATCAAAGTGATCGCGATAAATGTTTCTGTGCACATCTGTATAGCTATATCGATAACTTGTAAACAAATTATTTCTCTGGAAAACCCCTATAGTTTGATCGTGATGAATGGAAGACCGATTCGGTCTGATAATCTATAGCAATACCAAATAGAATTTATTTAAACGACATCTAGTTGAATCGATTAAATGGAACCGATATTTCGGCTGTTATCTGTAGATATAACCCGAGTGTTCGATATGATATATGGATGAATACTCTTTCAAAATGTCCATACCTTATGTTTAGGGAATCCCGTTATTGTTAATAATTATTGTGTAGTGATTTAAGTTTAAAAATATTGAGAATATCGTCACGTAACGTCGCCTCAAAAAGGCGACGTTGAATCGGGAATTCATCATACATGCCACGTTTTAAAATCTACATTAAATCAAATATAAATCAAAATGAGATGATCTAGGGCTCATATTGAAGCTGGCTCAATAATATAGAACCCCCTGTAATTTATATTTCAATACTGATATAACACAACGATGGGAACTGATTTGGAATGCGGCTCTGGACTGCAGTCCAAAGCAGCATTTCACATTGACACCTGACTTTAAATAAATGCATAGCTCTGTATGAAAATGAAAATTTGTAGAACCCTATACCTCTACGAAGATAGTCCTGTTATTTAACTGTAGGTGGTGGTTTCGTTTGATTTTACTACCTTTTGATATTTTAATTGCATTTTAAACCGTCAAGGTATACTGCAGTTTAGTACAGAGACAGATTGTATACCCTAGCCTTAAACAGAACATATCTCCCAGCACGCAGTGGATATTGTCGATTCGTCTAGTGCATTGGAAAAATAATTGATAGATCTAAATTTTAGCTAACTGTAACGTTGCCTAATTATGATCCAAACAGGGAGTAAAATGTGTAACGAAATGGACTTTTAGTTCAAGAACTGGATTTCCACCGGTGAACACTTAAACTGAAATGACTGTAACTCGCCAACCTGAAACCCGATTGACCTGGAACCAATTTTGTTGGATTTATGTTTAAGTTTACTTACTATCCTTTTTGTATTATTTTGCCTACTTACGATCGTACGATTTAATGTCTTTTTTTGAACTTGTAATGCACATTGTGATTCATATCGTACATGACTTGTTATGTGGCATCGTTCTCGTATTTACCCGACCGTTATACCTTTAGTGATGGCGAACGTTCATAGTGATTCATATCTAACTTTGCATTGTCAAATGTGAGTGGTATTGGATTAGTTGTGTTAAGTACGCCAGTGATAAGTGATTGACTCGTGAAAGTGAACAGTGCAGTGAAAAGTGAATAAAACCGTGATTTTGGCACGTTCTTATATACAGCTAGTCCTATATATATAGTTATTGTAACCTGGGGAAATGGGGAAATCAAGGTGGAATTGAACTCGTATTTAGCGAGTTACAATGACTTAGAGGATGATCATTCGATATTAGCGACACACACACACACATTAGGTCGTAGGCTTAGCGGCACGGCTGTAGGGTTATGGCCCGGACAACGGCGAACCGTAGTCTCGAGCATGCACGAAACCCTTGTTAAGCACGAGCATCCTTTTCCATCGATTGATTTCAATTGACTTAGCGACTGATAGGTAATGATATACACATTACATTGATTGCTGACATGGTACATGCACGCTATTGTTTACATTCACTTGACATTCCAAATTCTCATGTTACTGTATTCTGCTGTTCATTTCATGCTTAATATCATTGTGTACACACACACACACACACTATATATATATATATATATATATATATATATATATATAGACACACACACACACACATTGCTATATGTGTCTCCCTAATGACCTGAGTATGCATGCTTAGAGGACGTAATGGACCCATCTCAGGAGCAGGACCTGTACTTTGAGATCGCGGAGATCTAGACCGCGACACCAGCATTATCGTATTTTTCTTGCAATAAGGATATTGTTATTCCTTTTGGTTAGTTGTTTCTTTCATGCAAATAATTTTATCTTGAACTCTATTGATTAGATTTAATAAAGTTGAGAGTTATGATTTCATTTACTTTCGTGCTGTGTTTATTGATTACCATGTAATCCTAGAAGCCGAAGTGTGACTATGGCGGGATTATTTCTTGACCGTAGGAGCATGGATGGCCTAGTCACCCCTCGTATTCCGTATTTTGGTAAGCGGGGCGTGACATGGTTTTGTTGGTATCAGAGCCCCAGGTTTATAATGATTTTACAGTTTTGTCGAGGGATCCCTAGACTGACTTACACCCTTGATTTACAATTTATTATATTGCATTTTCACTTCTTATAATTCTCATTGAATCATCCTATAATCCTTGCTTGAATCCGATTCCCTTCCTTGAACATCTTTCAGAGATATGGACTCCTCATGCAATTCCTCAGGTGCCGATCCCCACGATCATACAAAGAAGATCTTTAGCACACTGACGACTCTAGCACAGGCTCAAAAAAGGAAGACCGATCTCTTGGCTGAAGGATTGAAGGCGGTGTAAGAGACCGCAATTACTTCTCTGAAGAAATCTACAGCTGTCCTTGCCGCTCCCGAAAGCGCTCTCGTGCCAGCTACACAGGCTAGGGCTAGTACCATTTCTTATTTCAGGAGACTTCACTTAGCTATATTCACGGGAGTAGCAGATCCACTTAAGACCGAGCAATGGCTAATCAATATGGAGAATCTTTTGTTGGCCGCTCGGGTCTCTGACGCTGACAGAGTAAGCATGGTAAAGATCTAGCTAAAGGACGATGCCCGCACATGGTGGTCAATCGAGGAAAGCAGTCTAGAGAAACCTATCGGATAGGACACATTCTCCATGTGTTTTCTTGATCACTATTTTCTGGCTACTGCCAAGGTAGAGATGGAAGAGAAATTTATCATGCTAAAGCAAAATGGCCGCCTAGTGGATGTCTACGCCGCAGAGTTAACAGGCTAAGTCACTTTGCACTGTACATGGTAGTTACCGAAGTCGTCAGGGCCAGAAGGTTTAAGCAGGGGCTCGATATCGAGCTGCAACAGCTTATCGCGTCTCTTGACCTACAGACCTTCGTATAGGTGTTAAATGCTGCTTGGGTACAGGAAACGTTGGCAGAGAAAGCTAAGGGCCAGCGATCGGTGGATAGGAGACCCTATGTAGTTCCATCACGAGCTGCCATTTCTTCTCATGGAGCAATCCCAATTCACAGGCCAGGAGTAATGCAGATGAAGAGTACTTTCTCACCTCAGCAGCTGCAGCGGAGGGCTTTGACTTGTGACTATTGCCAGAGGCCAGGGCACATGCAGAGAGATTGTCGCAGAGCCAAAGGACAGTGTTTGATTTGCGGATCCGGCGAGCACAGGGTCAGCGGGTGTCCCCAAAGATTCGAGCTACAGGGAGGGTCCGAGCATCAACATCCGTCGTTCAGCACTTCGGCTCAGAGCGGTCAACCTTTGGCATCCCAGCGGCGATTATTTAATCAGAGGCAGACTGGTACGAATCGGAATCAGGAGCGGGCTTTCACCCTCACTGATAAGCAGGAGGAAGCTTCTGGAGAAGTGGTTACAGGTACTCTCCTTGTTCATTGTTCCCACCAAAAATTTTCAGCCAAGAGCTACTTGTTCCCATATAAAAGAAAAGGGGGAGAGTCCTCAAAATTTGGTCTCATGTGTTAAACACGTGGGCGCTCATATGCATATGAGCGCTAAAAGAAAATAATTAAAGGCCAAACAGGCCTCACGTGTAAAGCACGTGAACGCTCATATGCAAAGCATATAAGCGCTGAACATAAATCATCAATGGTCAAACATGCCTCACGTGTAAAACACGTGAGCGCTCATGTAGAAAGAATATGAACGCTGAACATAAATAAATCTAAATGGCCAAACGAGCATCACGTGTTAAACACGTGAGCGCTCTGAACATAAACAGGCTAAAACTCACACTAGGGTCACATGTTAAACATGTGAGTTCTCTTGCCGCTCACATGCAAAGCATGTGAGCACCCCAATTTAAAACGCTCCTATCAAATTCTAGAATTAAATTCTATTTGGGAAATATTTTCCTGGTAAACTAAAAAGATTTGATAGAATAAAATTCTAATCTTGTTAAAACTAACAAGATATTCATAATCTTGTTAAACAAACAAGAAATCTTCTCTCTTAAACAGAAAACCTTTGGATTAAAAATCCAACGGTGATTAAAATTCACCGATTGATCTAAAAGATCATGAAATCAATCAAGATCTCTCAAAGAAAGATTTTCTCAACAAATTGGATTTTTCTCTTCTCCTATAAATAGGAGTAAGGAGGTTAAGTCTCAGCAGGAGGGGAGGACCCCATAAGCTTATATATATATATATATATAGATATATATATATATATATATATATATATATATATATACAGAAGCCTCCCAAAAGCTCCCACAAAACAAAAAGAGAATTTAATTCTTAAACCAAGAGTTTAACTCTTCTCAAAGAACTTAGTTCTTCCTCTGGTTAAGATCTGCAGAAGCAGATCTCCCCACAAGTTGAGAATTTAATTCTCATCGGGGAGATTCTGTCATGCAGATTCAAAACCTAGGGGAAAAACTGAGTCTAAAAGAGTTTAACTCTTACAAAACATATGAGAATTTAATTCCTCTGAAACTAGGGTTTAACCCTTTAAAAAGAATTTAATACCTGCAAAGAACAAAAGGAGAACTTGATTCCTCGGAACCATAGAAGAACAGTATGGTGATTCATTAGCGTTCAACTCTACATAACAAAGCTCACGTGTTCCCATGTAAGCACCTCTGATGAACAAAAAGAATGACTGAGATTGAATCACGTGCTCCCATGTAACCCTTTAAAACGAGCGCTCAGCAATTACATGAAAAAATGAATAAACTCAAAGACAGTTTCAATTTTAGGGCGCCTCACGTGTTCTCACGTGACCCCCAAGCAGTTGTTCAACACTTGTATGAAAAAGGGGGAAAATTCCAAAGACAGCGCCCACAATTTGAGCACCTCACGTGTTCGCACGTGAGCATTCTATAAGCTAAGTGCTTAGCACCGTGGTGATTCACATGTCCACACATGAAGTCCATAAGACCAAGTGTTTAACACTTATACACAGAAAGGGAATAAGCCAAAGAAACAACGCTCACATTTTGAGCACCTCACGTGTTCGCACGTGAGCATTCTATGAGCTAAGTGCTTAGCACTGTGGCGCTTCACATGTCCACACATGAAGGCCATAAGACTAAGTGTTTAACATTTATACACAGAAAGGGAATAAGCCCAAGAACTGCGCTCACATTTTGAAGGCACCTCAAGTGTTCGCACGTGACTATTTGATGAACCAAGTGCTTAGCACTTATAAATGAAAGAGGAATAAAATCCAGGGAACAGTTCCCATCTCGGGCGCCTCACGTGCTCACACGTAAGTCAAGTGCTCAGCACTTTTATATATAAAAGAGGGAATAAACTCAAGGAACAGCGCCCACTTTAGGGCCCCTCACGTGTTCATACGTGAGCGTATCCAAAGTCCAGTGTTTAACACTGATTCAGTGCTTAGCACTGTGGGGTATCTAGGGGAAATCAACCTTAACCCAAATTAGCCAAGTCTCCCGAGGCCAAGACCTTTTGGTCACCAATCAATCGAGCCCCTATGCTTAGGTCTCCCCAAACCAATCCTAGTCCTAAAAATGACTAATGATCTCCTAACATATGGTGTCTAAAATGACGTTCATCCTACATCTCCCCTCGATCTGGAAATTGGTTGAAGGGTACATCTATTCACACCTTTGATATATGTCGTTGTAATTCCTCAACGTCATCAGAAAGGTGGAGGGTCCCGACAACCAACAGCTCTTTGGCGCACTCTCTAACCCACGAGCATATCCCTATAGACCGCAATGTTCTTAAACTAGCTATGTACCGCAATGTCCTTAAACTACGACCTCGCCGCCAAATGGTGATCTATAGACCGCAATGTCCTTAAACTACGACCTCACCGCCAAATGGTGATCTATGGACCGCAACGTCCTTAAACTAGCTATGGACCGTAACGTCCTTAAACTACAATGGACCGCAACATTCTTAAACTAGCTATGGACCGAAAACGTCCTTAAACTAAAACAATGGAGCCCCAATGCTCTTTTGTTGGGTCTGAATTATCCCAAAATCCTGTTGAGTAGATCTTAGTCTAAATTAGACTAACATATCCTTAACAAACATTTAAGTTGATCTTAATCTCGAACGAGATTAACGATCCTTAAATCAACCCAAACCCAAATCTAAGAATATACGGATTTGGATTAATCCACACCTTACGGGCGGCAACATAAATTAGTCTCCGTATACAACCCACGGGCAACCAAAAATAAAAAAAAAACACGACACGAAGTGAACTTCTGGAGCAGAAGAAAATTGTTACCGCAATGTGGTAACGTAATTAACTACAGGGGCTTGCGCCTGCAGGGAAGAGCGTCCCCACAATCAAAAAACCTCTCGCAAATGAGGGAGAATCTGACGAAATCTGCCACAACGGCCGCATCCGTCCAGACCTCCGATACACGGTGTCATAAATCAACTTGGCATCTTCGGAGAGGTGGATGGATAAAACCAAATAGCATCTGCCCCCAAATTCAGGCAAGACGTTTGTCTTTCCCGGCTTTCGGCGGTAAATAAATTCTGGCACGCCCGGTGGGACCTTTTCCTCTTTCCACTCCACACTTCGTGTGTCGTGTTTTTCCGCGATCAAATAATCGCGGTATATATGTTTGTGGTTGCCCTTGGATGATGGGATACTGAAACCGGCGTTTCGTCTCTATGAAGAATGGTATTTACTCCCACCCTAGCAACTCAGGCTCTGTCATATCCGGTGGAGTCAAGTATGGACCACTTACAGCCTCAAATATCTGCAATCTGGCTCTTCAAGAAGTCAACGGGCTTCTCTTTAGGTCAATACTCCCACCTCCACCCTTTGTGCCTCAACGCCGATGGAGGAAGCCCAGAGAAAGTCTGTTTTCCACAGGCTGGTTCCCCAAGCTGCAGCTTTGCCGACAGAATCAGTTCTCAAACAACTAGCACCTGCCAAGGACCAAGGTCGACGCAAGGGGCAGAATATTCAAGCTCTCAAAAGGAAACAGGGGCAGGCTCGGCAAAATCCTGAGGCAAATCAAATCAGGCCGTAAGAAACGGTTGGCGTCGATATCGGCATCATACAAAATAAGCTAGGAGCAGTTCTCCGTATAGTCCTGTTTCAACCCCAGCGGTGAATGTTATTGTTCCAACCGGGAACAGTTTCAAACTGTTGCGAAGGGTCAGACAAAATTCTCCCACCGCAAGATTGAAGAAATCTCCGCGGCCCATGGAGATCCCACGAGAGCAGAAACCAGTTCGCTCCCTATACCAACTTTCCTCATCTATATATAAAGTGTGGAAGCAGATGAAAGACTCAGTCGTCGTCTGCGGCTCTTCCTCTAAACGTCAGCAAAATTCCGACAAATTCCCTTTCAAATACAAAGGGACTCATCCCAAGAAGAATCCTGATACAACGGTTCCTCCCAAAACCAAAGCGTATTTTCACAAAAAAAGAGGCCTAATAAAGCTCAAATGCCCGAAGCGAACTCCAAAGGCCAAAACTCCAAACACCCTGTAACACCCTAGTTCATTTATACCAATTCTAGTATTCTTTATTTATGGTATTTTCTTGATTTATTGTGTCTTGGGTGCGAATAGTGTATTTGACATTTGTATTTGCATCCGACCCGACCCGCATGCTTGAAACCAGTCTTGATTCATATTTATGATTTATCCTGACCTGTTACATGGACTCGTGCACTTTCATTTATTTGTACATTGCATACTCGCACTTTATCTAGCATCTGCATTTTAATATAACATTTTAAGTCACATAAAATATTTTTAAAATACATTGCATGGCCTGCATGATACCCCTAACCCTGTGGTAGCATCCGCACATCTTGTTCTCGTCCCGTTCAGTGAAACGAACTAGTTTGGATGACTACGTGCACGTGCGTGCATTCGTTCTTGGGGGTATGCATTTTTCGTTACCCGGATATCCAACTTTAAGTTTGGTCGACATGTATATTTTTCGTATTTTAAAACTGAATTTTAGATCCGACCCAGGCATGTTTTGGACTATGTTTGTATTTACCAGAATATCAAATTTTATTTATATAATATTAATTTTATAAACTGATACAAATTAAAATTTAGTTAACTAATAAAAGAATTTTTTAAATTTAAATTTAAACTAATTTCCTAACAAACAAACAACCCCTTTCTCTCTCTCTCTCCTCTGCATATATATATTTATATATATTTTAATTTTTTTCTTCCTTATTTAATACACAGCCTCTTTTTCTTACTTCTTCTTCTTCTTTCTTCTTTCTTTTTCTTGATCGCCGGAGCCGTGCTCGTCGCTGACGATCTGAGTGATCCAGCGAACGTACCTTGTCAGTGTGATCACCCTCTTGCCTTGCCTGGACCCGTCCCGCGTGCCGTGTGTGTGTTGCGACGATTTACCGACGTCGGACGTGCCGTGCGTATCCGTCGCGTGATTCGATCGAGCCAAGTTTATCTTGCTACATGCTATGATATATACTACATCCATATTAATAATAATATTTCATGTTTAGTGTATTGTACATCCCCTGTTATCATTTTACTGTTTTACGACGTCCGTTTGCATCCGTATAATTTATTTCGTATCTAGTGCATGCAAATTTATTTTATTACATGCTAGACTACAATATATTGCACCCATTTGAATAATAACATCACATAATGTTTAGTTATGCATCCCACATTACCATCTTACAGTTTTATTGTCTTCGGACATCCGTATGCATCCATATCAATATTTACATATGTAGTCGCATACTAATTCATCTTGCTACATGCTATGTATCTTATTTTGCATCCATATGAATAAAAATATCACATGTTGGTTGCACTGTACATCCATATTAAAGTTTTACCGTTTTCGAATATCCGTTTGCATCCATATTATTTAAAATATATATCGTCGTAATATTTCTTATTATTATCTTTAATTAGTTTATAATCTATATTTTATAATATTATACAAAATATAGTTTGAAAATATTATAGTTTACACATGAAACGTCGTTGCAAAGCGGATAAGACAAATCTGAAATTTACTGTACACCTCACCTTATAAAATTCATTATAAATTATAGAAAAATCATTAGTATATGTTCTTTAGTTCGTTATGAAGCTAAGTCAGAATACTATAACTCTATGAAATATTTACTTGCAAAATAAATTGTTTAAATAACATAAAATGTAAATGAAAATATCTCTAAACTGCTGTCTACGGAAATTCCAGTAGCAAACTTTCAATTTCGAATATTCATAACTTTTTGTAGGAATAACCTGAGATACTTCAACTTATAAAAA
The DNA here is from genome assembly GCA_030015575.1 of Agapanthus africanus. Classification (NCBI taxonomy): domain Eukaryota; kingdom Viridiplantae; phylum Streptophyta; class Magnoliopsida; order Asparagales; family Amaryllidaceae; genus Agapanthus; species Agapanthus africanus. The sequence continues at coordinate 433,668,758 of JASDDO010000008.1, read as the reverse complement.
TGAAAATCTTATTGAATTATCTTTGTTTTGGTATAAGACATTTTTGGAGAATGTTTGTTATTTTTAAGCTATTTTACAAATCAGGGTGACGTTGAATTTCTGAACGGAACTTTCTTGTGCATGGTTAATCAATACCACTTTTATAGTTATTAATCGGTTTGAATATGTTATCCATGTCAATATTATTATATCAATATCTATTTAATAAATAATAGTACTTGTGTCTTAATATTCAGCAAATTTTACCGATTTACAGTTTTATAGTATCCGTCTGTATCCGTATGGTTTATTACATATCTAGTTGCACGCCGAGACCATATTATTTCATGTTACTGTTGTATTAGTGCACCATGCTTGATAATTGTGCATCCTACTTAGTCATGATGTGACCATGATCGATATTTGTGCATCCATGCTTTTATTGTACATCCATACTTTCACCTTGATTCAATACTTCCTACAGTTTGATTATGAGCACCTGTTTGACACCTGTGCACTACTTGACATGACCTGATACACCACTACTTGACATGCCTTGATACATGTACACTACCTGACATGACCTGATGTATCACAGCCTGATTTGATACCGATCTTGTTACTAATGCCGACAACCTTGACCTATTGTCCCTACGGACATTTCCTGTTGTCTATTCAGACAAATCTGTACCTGCTTGATCCTGTGTTGGCATTAGCTCCAGATTTATCAATACCTGACTTGAACACATAACTTGGGGGTATGGGGAAATCAATGATGAAACCTAACTTGTAACTCGACAGTTCGATGCCTTTACTGATCAGTCTTACGGGCTAGGACAGCCCCGGAATGATGCTGCTGACATCATTCGTCTTTACATACTACTTTTTACTGCCTAGCGGCACGTCTCGGATTCAGCCCGAGAGACTTTGACCGTGGTCCCGGGCATGCACGGGATACTATTGAGTTACATCGACGATCCATTAAATTAATTTCAAGGACTTGAAAGCAGTTAACCCAGTAGACCAGTTTAGATTACTCACTGCACGTCACATGTGCCTTTACCCTTCACCGCCCTTATTTATGTTACTGTTATACCTTATGTACCATCCATACTCGTACCTGCATATCTTTCTACTCCTTGATTTTATTATTGTTTGATATTATGACGCACTGACGTCTGGGTTTTGCATGGCCCAGATCTTTTACCTTTGCTGCAAGCCGAGCAGAAGTATTTCAGTCAACAGGCCGAGCAGTGAGGACCTGTTATTAGTTTAGTTTAGTTTCATTTCGGTATTTTCATTCCTGATGTGAGCCCGCATTATGGGACGTACATTCCAGTTTATTATTGTATTGGATCTCTTTGCTTCCGCATTATTTTATTCTTGACTCATTATTCTGACAGATGGACATGTACTAGTTAGTTTATTATTTACTGTTCTTGATATCTCTACAGCCGTAATGTGACTGTGGAGGGATATCTCCTATCCACAGGTAGCATGGTTGGCTCTGTCACACTCCTATCTTAGCGCACTCTGGGAAGCGGGACATGACAGGGTTTGTTTGGTATCAGAACCATAGGATCTAAGTTAATCGGGTTTGATTCTTTTGTAGTTGGGTATTGGACCCTATACACGAATCAGAATACTCATGATTAGGAACATGTCCTGCCACTTTACCATCTTGCCATTTTGAATCTTAACTTCCTCCTGATTCTTACCTTGACAGTATGCAAACCTCTTTGCATCTCGACTTGAAAATTTTGTTTCCATATTGTTTATCTTTAGGATTTGGGCGACTTGAGTGGAGTTATGTGATTGTAACTATGTACCGCAGCATGGTTACAATACGGTACTCTATTTAAGTAACTTGGAGTTCTAGTCTTGATTCCTATCCTTGATCTATAGTTTGAATCTTGTTATCATACTAATCCTTTCGGTGTTTGGTTTCAGGAACATGGCAGACAGAAATCTGAAATCGTACCAGAGGCGTGTTGATGACGCCACATTACTTAGAGTAATTCGTGGCATGCTGGAGAACCAGAAGCGACAGACCGAGCTGAACCAGCGGCAAGCCGAAACTTTTCAGGAAGGTTTGCGGACCGTCCAGCAGTCCATAAACAATGTTGTGGCTAAACCAGTTGATCGTGTGGGAACCGTGGCAGATTTCAGGAGACTTGGTCCGTCCGTCTTTACTGGTCTGGAAGATCCATTGCCAGCGGAGCAGTGGCTGGTTGATACGGAGAATTTGCTCGTTGCGGCACAGATTCCAGAGGACAAAAGAGTGGATGTGGTACCCATCCAGTTGGTGGACTATGCCTATGAATGGTGGCTTATGGAAGAGACCCGCTTGCCCAAGCCGATCAGTTGGGCGGATTTTTCGAAGAGTTTCTTGGAGAAGTTCTTCCCGCTGACTGCACGGGAGGAAATAGAAGAAAGGTTAATCAGTTTGAAGCAGAACGGCGTACCTGTAGATGTACATGCGGCTGAGTGGACACGGCTCAGTAGATTCGCGGGACCTTTGGTTGCCAACGATGCTGATAGGGCGAGGAGGTTCATGCGCAGTTTGGACGTGAAAATCCAGAGGCACATCATATCTCTGGGGATGACCAATTTCTCTCAAGTTCTTAAGGCAGACAGAGAGCAGCAGAGCCTATCTATGAAGACTGGGGGTACGCAGCAGCAAGCAGTTACAGTGCGGAAGCCGGCGTTTGCACCGAACTGAGCGCATGTACGCAGAGGTATTCTGGTGAACCGACATGGCGTTGTACCGATGAAGAAGCCCGTCGTTGCTAATCAGGGAAGGAGTGTGATTTGTGACTACTGCCATTTACCTGGACACGTGCAGAGTGTCGAAGGATGCGGGGACTCTGTTTGGTTTGTGGATCGGCGGATCATACTATCAACGCTTGTCCGTGAAAGCTTCGCACGAAAGATGATGTTCAGAGGCCACCGCAGAAGCAGTTTCAGGGACAGAAGCAGTTGACTCAGGGACCCAATCAAGCTCGAGCCTTTACCCTGACGGCTGAAGAGGCCAAAGCTTCAGAGGAAGTTGTTTCAGGTATCCTACTTGTTCATGGTTTTCCCACATTAGCGTTATTCGATTCTGGTGCATCCCATTGTTTTATGTCGTCCAAGTTTATTACTATACACTCGATTCCCTGCACGACCTTATCTAGTTGTTGGGACATACACACTGGGAATGGGAAGATCATAACTAGTAGAGAATGTAAGGATTGTTCAGTTGTTGTTTGCGGACGGGAGTTGTTTGCAGATTTCTTGGTGATTGATACTGGCAGTTATGAAGTTGTCTTGGGAATGGATTTTCTCAGCACATTCCACGCTCACATTGATTGTAAGACAAAGAAAGTGATTTTCTAGATTCCTGGACATCCGGAGTTTATCTTTACTGGAGGAAGCAGTTCTGTCGGGCCAGTCGAGTTTAGGGCTCGGCCGACAAATAATGTTCTTTTGTCTATGGAAGTTGATAAGGAAGAAGCGTCGGCTGTAGTTTGAGAGTTCATGGACGTGTTCGAGGACATCTCGGGTTTACCGCCAAAACGAGATGTGGAGTTCATGATCGATCTTGTTCCTGGTGCAGCGCCAATCTCAAAAGCGTACTATTCGATGACACCGGTGGAGTTGGAAGAAGTCAAGAAGCAGGTTACCGAATTACTTGAGAAGGGTTGGATTCGCAGCAGCAATTCACCTTGGGGAGCTCCAGTTCTTTTAGTAAAGAAGAAAGATGGCACAAGGAGTATGTGCATCGATTATCGAGAATAAACCGGGTGACAATTAAGAACAAGTACCCGATCCCTCGCATTAGCGAATTGTTCGAGCAGCTTAGTAGCGCGAGGGTATTCTCGAAGCTGGATTTGTGATCCGGATATCATCAGGTCTGAGTTAAATCAGAGGATATTTGCAAGACTGCGTTCCGAACTCGGTATGGACACTACGAGTATTTAGTGATGCCATTTGGAGTCACAAATGCACCGGCGATATTTATGAACTTGATGAACTGAATCTTTTCACTGTTCTTGGACCAGTTTATAGTGGTGTTCATCGATGATATTCTGGTCTACTCGAGGAGCCTAGAGGAGCATGCAGAACACTTGAAGATCGCACTGCAGACATTGAGGCAAGAAAAATTATATGCAAAGATGAGCAAGTGAAAGTTTTGGCTTGAAGAAGTGAAGTTTTTGGGGCATGTCGTATCCGAAGATGGAATCGCCGTTGATCCTGAGAAGATTGAAGCAGTTCAAGATTGGCCGATTCCGAAGAATGTAGCAGAGATCAGAAGTTTTCTTGGACTTGCCGGATATTACAAAAAGTTTGTGGAGAATTTTGCTCGTTTGGCTGAACCTTTGACCAAGCTTACGCGTAAGGAAGTACCGTTCGTATCGACGGATAATTGTGCGTCAGCTTTTGAGGCATTGAAGCAGAAATTGATAACCGCTCCTATTTTGACCGTACCAGACAATTCCGGAGGATTGGTAATTTACAGCGACGCATCTGGGAAAGGTTTGGGATGTGCTTTGATGCAGTATGGGAAAATAGCTTACGCATCAAGACAATTGAAGATCCATGAGACGAATTACCCAATTCGTGATTTGGAGCTAGCAGCTGTAATTTTCGTTTTGAAGATTTGGAGACACTACTTATTGAGCGAAAGGGTCGAAGTATTCACCGATCACAAAAGCCTAAAGTATGTGTTCACACAGAAAGAGCTTAACATGAGGCAGCGTAGATGGTTGGAGCTGATGGCTGACTACGATCTTGATCTTAAGTACCATCCGGGGAAAGTTAATATAGTACCGGATGCACTTAGTCGGTTACCAGCAATTCGGATGTTGACTGCACAAAAGAAACTTATCGAAGACTTTCGGAGATTCGAGTTGGAGATCGTGCTACCGCATTTTTTAGGGACAGTTGATGCAGCTGCAAGTACAGTCATCATTGATCGATAATATTAAAGCAGAGCAGTTACAGGACCCAAGATTGCAGAAGTTTCGAGAACAGGTTGAAGCTGGACTTCGAACGGACTTGTTAATTCATGAAGATGGTTCATTGCGATATGGTAGCCGTTTGTGTGTGCCAAAAGGAGATATTCGCGAAGAAGTTATGAAGGAAGCACACAGTTCCGCATATTCCGTACATCCAGGAGGCACGAAGATGTACCGAGATCTACGACAGCATTTCTGGTGGGAAGGCATGAAACGGGAGATTGCCCGCTTTGTAGCGAAGTGCTTGGTGTGTCAGCAAGTTAAGGCTGAACATCAAAGGGTTGTTGGTTTATTGCAACCACTTCCGATTCCTCAATGGAAGTGGGAACATATAACCATGGATTTCGTGACAGCTTTACCGCGGAGTCCAAAGGGCAACAATGCAGTTTGGGTGATTGTTGATCGATTGACCAAGGCAGCTTATTTCATACTATTTAGAGTTGGTCAATCAACGGAAGCATTGGCAGAACGGTACATGCAGGAGATTGTAAGATTGCATGGAGTACCGGTGAGCATCATGTCCGACCTTGACACCCGTTTCTTATCACACTTCTGGAGGAGCTTGCAAGAAAGTTTAGGGACTCGATTAAAGTTTAGCACAACTTATCATTCTCAGACAGATGGCCAGTCGGAGAGAACGATCCAAACTCTTGAAGACATGTTGAGAGCTTGTATGTTAGACTTCAAGCGTTCATGGGAGGATCATCTACACTTGGTGGAGTTTTCGTACAATAACAGCTTTCAGGCGACTATTCAGATGGCTCCATTTGAAGCGTTGTATGGTCGCAAGTGTCGTTCACCTGTTTGTTGGGACGATATTGGAGAAAGAAGATTGGTGGGATCAGATTTGATCGTGCAAACAGTGGAGAAAGTTAATACTATTCGGAATCATATGAAGGCAGCACAAGATCGGCAGAAGAGTTGGGCCGATACATCGAGAAGACCTCTAGAGTTCACGGTTGGTGATCTTGTGTTATTGAAGATATCACCGACTAGAGGAGTGATTCGTTTTGGGAGTCGAGGCAAGCTTAGTCTTCGATTCGTAGGGCCTTTCGAAATTATGGAGCGTGTTGGAGAAGTGGCTTATCGATTGGCGTTACCATAATCTTTGGCGAATGTTCATAACGTGTTTCATGTATCTCAACTCCGTAAGTATGTTCGAGATGAAACATACGTGCTGGATCATTCGGAGCTGACTGTAAGGGAGGATTTAACTTTTGAGGAACGACCGATGTCGATTGTTGATCGAAGAGAAAAGGTCCTTAAAAACAAGGTTATCCCTTTCGTACTTGATTCTTGGGGAAATCGCTCGCACGGAGAATCGACTTGGGAACGAGAAGACGAGATTCGACAGGAGTTTCTACACCTGTTCTTATAGATTCTTAATTGTTCAGCTTTTCTTGTTTTGGGAATTTCGAGGACGAAATTCTTTTTATAGTTGGGTATAATGTAACACCCTGGCTCATTTATACCAATTATAGTATTCTTTATTTATGATATTTTCTTGATTTATTGTGTTTTGGGTGCGAATAATGTATTTGACATTTGTATTTGCATCCAACCCGACCCGCATGCTTGAAACCAGTCTTGATTCATGTTTATGATTTATCCTGACCTGTTACATGGACTCGTGCACTTTCATTTATTTGTACATTGCATACTCGCATTTTATCTAGCGTCTGCATTTTAATATAACATTTTAAGTCACATAAAATATTTTAAAAATACATTGCATGGCCTGTATGATACCCCTAATCCTGTGGTAGCATCCGCACATCCTGTTCTCGTCTCGTTCAATGAAACGGACTTGTTTGGATGATTACGTGCACGTGCGTGCATCCGTTCTTGGGGGCATGCATTTTTCGTTACCCGGATATCCAACTTTAAGTTTGGTCAACATGTATATTTTTCGTATTTTAAAACTGAACTTTAGACCCGACCCGAGCATATTTTGGACTATGTTTGTATTTACCAGAATATAAAATTTTATTTATATAATATTAATTTTATAAACTAATACAAATTAAAATTTAGTTAACTAATAAAGATTTTTTTAAATTTAAATCTAAACTAATTTCCTCACAAACTAACAACCCCTTTCTCTCTCTCTCTCTCTCCCCTCTGCATATATATATTTAATTTATTTATTTTTTTCTTCCTTATTTAATACACAGCCTCTTCTTCTTACTTCTTCTTCTTCTTTCTTCTTTCTTTTTCTTGATTCTGGTGATCACCGCCGGAGCCGTGCTCGTCGCTGACGATCCGAGTGATCCAGCGAACGTACCTTGCCTGTGTGATCACCCTCTTGCCTTGCCTGGACCCGTCCCGCGTGCCGCGTGTGTGTTGCGACGATTTACCGACGTCGGACGTACTGTGCGTATCCGTCGCGTGATTCGATCAAGGCAAGTTTATCTTGTTACATGCTATGATATATACTACATCCATATTAATAATAATATTTCATGTTTAGTGTATTGTACATCCCCTGTTATCATTTTACTGTTTAACGACGTCCGTTTGCATCCGTATAATTTATTTCGTATTTAGTGCATGCAAATTTATCTTATTACATGCTAGACTACAATATATTTCACCCATTTGAATAATAACATCACATAATGTTTAGTTATGCATCACACATTACCATTTTACAGTTTTACTGTCTTCGGACATCCGTATGCATCCATATCAATATTTACATATCTAGTCGCATGCTAATTCATCTTGCTACATGCTATGTATCTTATTTTGCATCCATATGAATAAAAATATCGCATGTTGGTTGCACTGTACATCCATATTAAAGTTTTACCGTTTTCGGATACCCGTTTGCATCCATATCATTTAAAATATATATCGTCGTAATATTTCTTATTATTATCTTTAATTAGTTTATAATCTGTATTTTATAACGTTATACAAAATATAGTTTGAAAATATTATAGTTTACACATGAAACGTCGTTGCAAAGCGGATACGACAAATCTGAAATTTACTGTACACCTTACCTTATAAAATTCATTATAAATTATAGAAAAATCATTAGTATACGTTCTTTAGTTCGTTACGAAGCTAACTCAGAATAATATAACTCTATGAAATATTTACTTGCAAAATAAATTGTTTAAATAACGTAAAATGCAAATGAAAATATCTCTAAACTGTTGTCTAGGGAAATTCCAGCAGCAAACTTTCAATTTCGAATATTCATAACTTTTTGTAGGAACAACCTGAGATACTTCAACTTATAAAAATGAAAATCTTATTGAATTATCTTTGTTTTGGTATAAGACACGTCCCTTTTGGAGAACGTTTGTTATTTTTAAGCTATTTTACAAATCAGGGTGACGCTGAATTTCTGAACGGAACTTTCTTGTGCATGGTTAATCAATACCACTTTTATAGTTATTAATCGGTTTGAATATGTTATCCATGTTAATATTATTATATCAATATCTATTTAATAAATAATAGTGCTTGTGTTTTAATATTCAGCAAATTTTACCGATTTACAGTTTTATAGTATCTGTCTGTATCCGTACGGTTTATTACATATCTAGTTGCACGCCGAGACCATATTATTTCATGTTACTGTTGTATTAGTGCACCATGCTTGATAATTGTGCATCCTGCTTAGTCATGATGTGACCCTGATCGATATTTGTGCATCCATACTTTTATTGTACATCCGTACTTTCACCTTAATTCAATACTTGCTACAGTTTGATTATGAGCACCCGTTTGACACCTGTGCACTACTTGACATGACCTAATATACCACTACTTGACATGCCTTGATACATGTACACTACCTGACATGACCTGATGTATCACAGCCTGATTTGATACCGATCTTGTTACTAATGCCGACAACCTTGACTTGTTGTCTCTATGGACATTTCCTGTTGTCTATTCAGACAAGCCTGTACCTGCTTGATCCTGTGTTGGCATTAGCTCCAGATTTATCAATACCTGACTTGAACACATAACTTGGGGGCATGGGGAAATCAATGATGAAACCTGAGTTGTAACTCGACAGTTCGATGCCTTTACTGATCGGTCTTACGGGCTAGGCCAGCCCCGGAATGATGCTGCTGACATCATTCGTCTTTACATACTACCTTTTACTGCCTAGCGGCACGTCTCGGATTCAGCCCGAGAGACTTTGACCGTGGTCCCGGGCACGCACGGGATACTATTGAGTTATATCGACGATTCATTAAATTGATTTCAAGGACTTGAGAGTAGTTAACCCAGTAGACCAGTTTAGATTACTCACTGCACGTCACCTGTGCCTTTACCCTTCACTGCCCTTATTTATGTTACTGTTATACCTTATTTACCGTCCATACTCGTACCTGCATGTCTTGCTACTTCTTGATTTTATTATTGTTTGATATTATGACGCACTGACGTCTGGGTTTTGCATGGCCCAGATCTTTTACCTTTGCTGCAGGGCGAGCAGGAGTATTTCAGTCAACAAGCCGAGCAGTGAGGACCTGTTATTAGTTTAATTTAGTTTCATTTCGGTATTTTCATTCATAATGTGAGCCCGCATTATGGGACGTACATTCCAATTTATTATTGTATTGGATCTCTTTGCTTCCGCATTATTTTATTCTTGACTCATTATTCTGGCAGATGGACATGTACTAGTTAGTTTATTATTTTACTGTTCTTGATATTTCTACAGCCGTAATGTGACTGTGGAGGGATATCTCCTATCAAGGACCTGTTCTTGATATTTTTACAGACTTATACAGAGTATTGTATGTTGTCCAGTGTCCATTAGGACAAAAGGGTTGGTCCTCATACTATATTCTGTTTACTTTTAACTTCTCTAGTTCTTAGACATGTGTTTCGTAGAAACACAGGGTCTAAGTTTTGAGGAGTTATAGGTATTTGAATAGAGTAGAGAACCAAGTATTGCAAGTATCGGGATTCTTCAAAGTGATCGAAGATATAGATACTTGTGTATGGTATTCAGTTGATAGTAATGATAAAGAGAAATTGCTTCTCTTTCAGGTTACTCATAAAGTGTTCCTAAGTTGAGTAACGCTGATCGGCCCCCTTCCATTTAGTTGACATGCACTGGAGACAGCTGCATGATTTGAATCTGGTTCAATTAAATCAGTGCCTCTGGTTCTATATTGGATATAGTACAGTTCATATCTTAACATTGTTAAGGTACGGGGAGTTGTCCAGCTTATGATTAAAACCAGACTCTGGATAACTCAAGGCACGTTTCTGTAATGGCTGTTTGTAGGTTGACCCAGGCTATGACGAGGGTTGATTTTCTACCATCTGGATGAACAATAGCGATATTGTTCTAGACTCGCCACAGTTTTATTAAAAATGGTTATTTTTCCAAAAACAGTAGTGGGAGTATGGTAGAACTGGAAGTGATTCCAGAACCGCAAACGATTACTGAAGATTTGATAAGGAACCTAAAGATTCAATCTGATTTGACATTCCATTGGCCACTCCGCAGATAAGGTGGGTAACTTCAGGCACCCGAGAGGTACTCCGGTAGCCTCAAGGACGGTGACAGGGAAGTTCTTGTTTACCCACACTTGCCATTGTTGTTGTTCCAGGCTGCGAGACCCGGCAGGAGGATGAGTATAGCGTCGTTCTAAACTTGCTTTAGAAGTGCACGTCTATATGACTCTGCCAGAGGGTTGTCGTAGTCAGTGGGAGCAGCGGAAGCATTGGTGGACATCAGGCTTATGTCAATTTATAGACTAAAGCAGATATAGCGGAGATAGATCATCTATTTCTGATGTGACAGTCATGGGTTTGACGTCATCAGAATAGGGGATGGATCTGTTGAGAAGGTAGTAGGGTGTGATATCCGGGTTTTGGATGACATACACAAAGTAGGAAGTGACATTCCTATACTACGATCGGTTATACTTTGGTCGTCACACAGTGGTTTCTCCATAAGGGACTTAGACATTATATCAGACATACTGGTTACTAGATCTATGGTTTTAGATCTAGATTTGGGTGGTTTCCCAATCAGGGTACTTAGACAGCATTCTAAGAGTATTTAGAATGGACGACTCCTGGCATGGTAGTGTACCTGCAGGTAATGGAGTCACCCTCTCCAAAGGTGTCTTACAGACTAAAGGGGAGAGGGATGTGCATGATTGGCAGATCACTTGCTTAGGCAATTGAGTCAATCATGAGATGTCAAGTACCACACCAGATGTTGTTCTTGCACTAGATGCAATAAGTTGACATTGATCCAATCCTGGAGAAACAGTCGGAAGCAGTTTTAGAACATAAGTGAATGTTCTAAGGATATGATAACGACAGCCTCATTTGGGAGACAGTTATCATTCCAGGCTTCCAAGGTGACATGGACGACAAGGAGGTTGTCAGAGTTATAGTTTTCCTTCTGACGAGGGGCAGTATTTTGGACAGGTGGTCCAAGGAAATACTGAGGGTGGCATGGCGCAGGATACTGATTAAGTTCAGTTGACGATACAGTCTAAGAAGTTTGGATTTGGAGTTCATTTATGAGCTCGGTCCCATCAGACATCCAGACACTCTAAGACAGGTATTGCTCATTTCGGGAGATGGTATTCTCCGCGAACTTGAGATTTAGAGAGACATAGAAAGAAACTTCAAGGCGGATCCACTCACTGAGGCTATTCCTCGAACGCAAGAGTTTCGCAAACAGGCTTTGTGAGACTGACTAGTAGAGGAGTTGGGTGTTGGTATCACACGGGCTGTGAGTATGCGACATCGCAATAATTAGCCTTGAGTGCAAGTGGGAGATTGTTGGAGATAGTGCCCTCAGAGTCAATTATTGGATCACAGGCACGTGATTGCAATGATTGAGGGAGGACCTATCCCGGTACGACAGTCTTACTCGAGATGATAGTTTGCTATCTGGTTTACCTTTATCATCGTGTACTGCTTTAGGTGACCTGACAAGTCGCTATTACACGTTGGTAGAGCCCCTAGGATTCTTGCTTGACCACCAGCAGTATGAGGACGATCATATAAGTGGGAGCTGGGGTCTATAAGCACATCCTTAAAAGGTCCCTAGTCGTGGGAGATTCGAGACAGGGCATCGATTCTCCAGAGTAGACTAGTGTATACAGTCGAGACCCCGACGAGGGGCGGTGGGCAGTCTCACAAGCCACTGGTGTCAGTTGGATCACCTAAGATGTATACAGGTGCTCATTGGGTTATGAGTACACCGGACAGGACTCGCCGGGAACATGCTAGTTGGTCTTATACCTGACGTCAGATAGCAGTTCCCAGGTGACATGTGTACAGGTTAGTTCATCGACCTGGGGATCGTCATTTGTCTCGTGTGAGTTCCCACTGTACTTTGATTACTACCCTACCACGGCTCAAAGGAGTCGTGCAAACAGGTTTTAGTTGGGTACAGTCCCGAGCCACATGGAGGCAGTGAGCGGATCTTCGGGGGTTCGTCTCTCCCGGTATTGGGGGTGAGGTCGCGCTGTGTCTAGGAGAGTCATTACACGAAGTCCTTGGCCAAGGCAGGAGATTTACTGGTAGGTATTCCAGTAGTATCTCAGGGTGTTCTGGGCTACACTCCGACACGACTTGTACCGCTTTTGGGGGTCTGACTTTTACCCACCCCCTAGGCCCGACATGCGATGCTCATAGACGAACGGACCGGACTGTACGGATATTATCACTGACAGGCTCAGTAGGGTGTCAGGATGAGTTCGCTCATCAACGTCCCTTTTGGTCAATAGCTGGTGGCCCGTCACGTATTGGTTTATACCTCTGACGTGCTAGTGGTTAAATCCACAACCATAGTATTAACGAGTCTTTAGAGTCCACCACACATTCAGTTACTCAGCTTTCGGGCGAAACGCTGTAGAGGCCGTATGGAGATATGGCAGGGTCCGATCAGATACGTGCGGTATTGCACGCATCAGGATCGGACGGTTTGTACTAGAGGCCGTATAGTTATATGGCAGGGTTCGATCAGATTCGTGCGGTATTGCACGGATCAAGATCGGACGAACATAACTAGCCGGCTTTGGTTTAAGCCGGATCCTAGTTTAGTACAGTGTAGATTTTGTCTCTTTGCATTTGTATCCGGACGGAATACAGATGCGGGTGTGTATGCACAGTATCGGGGTTTTCCTGTAATTTATTACGGGACCAGTTTTCTGGAGTTGCCAGTTTGCATTCCGTTCCGGCCGGTTTTCCTTTGTTCTTTCCCGGCCGGACTTTTCCGATGGAGGGGGTTATTTGCAAGTTTGCAAATAACACTTTGTGGAGGGTTTTATTGCAAAAGTATTGATTATGATATCTTTCATCCATGTTGCATTTATTGTGAAGTGAAAGGATTTGATTTGGATGTGAGTTTTGTGATCATTATGTTCTTGGATGTGGTCACCATTGCTTTTCTCCTACCATCACCTCCCTTCATGCCTTTTGTTCACATTTTCCACCACCATTTCCCACTTGGAGAATGGCCGGCCACATCTTGGAGTGAGATGAGAGGAGTTCATTTTGGTATGAGGGATTAATTCATATATCATTTTCATGCTTGCAAAATTCTTCACTTCATTCCAAAGTCCATTCATGTTTCCTCCATCCAAAGGCAACCAATACCCCAAAGTGAGACACAACTCTATACTATATTCTACAGCACTTCTTGGGCGCGTCGGCTAGCCAACTTCGCGCCCGAGTTGCCTCGGCATTGAGGTGGGAACCCGTAAAAGTACCCGGCTTCGTGGTGCCCTTTTCGACGAGGAGGAGACGGACGGAGATCCCGCGAGGAGATCGGAGTGGAGATGAAGACCGGAGGACTCGGATCAGTCGGTACATCTCTTCCCTATCTTGTTACTTTGCTAGATCTAGTTTAATGGCCCGATCCGGGTGTTTAGTGCGCGGTGGTGCCGGTTTGCAAAGTTCGCAAAATTAAAGTTTATCACCGCTTCCGCATTTGGCCGTCGGATTGACGGCCGGGGCGCCGCCGTGCACTTACAGTGGTATCAGAGCCTCGCCATTAACTTCGTCTAGCTTCGTTTGATGTGTTTTTGCAGTTCCGATCGACCAAAATTCCAAAAACCCAATTTTAGTTCTCATCAGTTTTCTGTTGGAAATTTTTGGTGTCAAAAAATTTTTCAGGTTGCATAAAAGTACTGTTCTGGAAGAAATAAGACATCTGGGAAAATTCGAGTCATTGACCTTTCAACAGGAGCGCGGAACCGCGGCCAATACCCACTTGGGGCCGCGGTTCCGCCGCAGTTTGTAAGGATCAGTGGGCTGGGTTTTTCTAGTGGGCTTCTGGGTTGAATTTAGGTGTTTTGGAATATTAATATTGGGCCCATAATTTCTGTGAGTGCTACAGTATTGCTTTGGGGCCCACTTGTTAAAATTTGATCGATCGGATATTTTAAACACATTTTTCACAGTATTTACATTATATCTGCGACCGTGAACGTCACTCGATCGGTAAATCCGGTCTAACTGCTATAGCCCGGTTAGACGGATTTGCGAACGTGACTTTCACGTTGATATTCTATGTATTTGCTGTGTTGTTGCGGATCGGTCGTGGGGGATAGCCTGGATGCAATGCTAGTACAGTTGTGGTTGTATTATGTACATTTGATATTGCGGGGCGAGCGTCCGACATGTGGACTGCCGTCACTGCCTGTTTGTATTATTCTTTTGGGGCACGACCTGGTTGCGGTCGATGTACCCATTGTATGTATATTTTACTTTCTGTACTAGGTTTACCCCGCGGTGGGGTGCACGGATAGCCGGGTTCTGGAGGGCAACAAGCCCGCATCTCAGGGCATTGAGACGGAGGGGGCTTCAGTCTGGAATTGGCGGGCTATTCGCCGCACTCGTAGGGGGTACAGGTTGACCCAGGAGGGGTGCCCAAGTTACCGGATTCCGTGAAGTGCTGGGTGGTCCATTCACGGCGCTGAAGGGGGCTGCCTCGCTTCAGGTTTTGGCGGGTAACTTGCCGCGCCCGTAGGGGTCTAGGATTTCATTGCACAGGCTATCCACACGACCAGGGGAACGTCGGGTTTCAGTAGTGGCTCTGTGAAACCCGGGGATCCTAGATATCTGTATTGTTCTGTGATACTGTACATTTCTGTGATGTTGCATTTTATTCACGCCTTGAGCGAAATACTATATATTGGTATATATATTAGTAGATGTTGTATATGTTTTTCATCCGCGCTAGTCCAGTCCCCGCTCTGCCGTTAGTTAGCTAACCTAACGGGTGATGACGGGACCCAGTGGCGAATGCAGATGGCATATACGTACGTCAGTATATTTTCGTTCTTTGTGGTGTGATCAATTGATGGGACTGCGTTGATTCGGATCAATGCAAGTTAAACAAACCTATTCTGATGTTGTTGGAACACTTTTCAAAAAGCCGTTATTGCAATGACGTTCACTTTTGTTTTGCATCGTGGTATTCATTTGGAATATCCTGCTCCTCAGTCGACGAGGCAAGGGCCGAGATCCCTTCACCGGGAGTGACCCCTTGGACAGAAGTTTGCGTCAGGGCATTAACTTCACTATAGCCGATTGCTTTTGCTTTGCATCGAGGTATTCATTTGGAATATCCTGCACCCCATTCTACGGGGAAAGAGCCGAGATCCCTTCACCGGGAGTGACCTCTTTAGTAAAGGTTTTCGTCACTATATTTTCTAAAAAGCTATCCGTTCCTTCAACGATATCAAGTTCATTACGTTAAAGGTTTTCGCCAGAAACCATCCGTAGCCCTCCGTCGTTTCATATGGGTAGTCAATAGTATTCAAGCTGTGTTTGTTGGCCATAGTCAAGGCACAGTGTTTGGTAGCTATTAGGTATTCATATGCTGCAAAGATAGATGCGTTGGTTTGGGACAGTCGTATAGCCTTGTTGGCCTTAGTCAAGGGCTTGTACGGGTGGGTTCAAATCAACCTGGACAATGACGGGTAGAACTTGACATGTGACTTATGATTTGTTGGCCTTAGTCAAGGTCATAAGAGCATGGGGCAGAAATCACATCGGGAGTTTCAAAAGAACTGAAACTTGCCAGATATGCGCATACCTTCTGGAGTGTGATAGCGGGAGCGGATTCCGTCACGTTATCATGCGATGATAGTTGGATCCCGATTCCCACTGATGAGTTGGTTTACTCCTCGGGTGACCCCGACTAATCCTTCTTTCAGGTTTGGAGGAGAATTTGAGGTACAGTGGGAGGTTTCCTGATTAGATAAATTGGTAACCATTCTAATCTTGGTTAGAGTGCACACTGAGTGTTTCTTATCTCTCTCTCTCTGGCAGCGACCATTGACCCGACCCTAGACTATGACTCAGTGATCAAGTTGACCGAACCTTCTTAACACTGGCTTTTGGATTGTCAGAGTTGCAGACCTCATTGCCACTCCTACTTTTACCCTTTTCTCCAGGACACCCCGTATTACTGCGAACGTCCACTTCCATTGGACAAAACCATCGTATGGTTAGATACGAACTCGAAGGAATTCGAGGATGGTTTCCGGTTCTGGAGAAAACGGATAGGATTATTCAGTTGTCTTTTCCCTTTTACCTTCTCTCAAGTTGTGAGTACTCCTTAGTTTAGGAGATTGTACACCTATTGCGCAAATTGGATAGTCTTCTTCCAAACCTTAGGCTGGTGCCGACCGGTAGGGAATGAAGAAAACCAATTAGCCTAAATGGTGTGCAGAAGGTATTAAGTTCAGACAAAGTAAGGGATTAGTAAGAGGGCAAAGTAAATTGCGACTGATATTCACGACCAAACCAAGTTTTTCTTCGCCAATCCTAAATCACCTTTGTATTTCTCCAGGACACTCCGTATCACTACGAAGATCCACATTTTATTGGATACTCCATCGTATGGTTATATACGAACTCGAAAGGAACTTGTTCCAGTTCGGGGATGGATTCTGGTCCAGGAGAAATAGGAATAAGGTTTATTCGGTTGTCTTTTATCTTCACCTTCTCTCGCATTGCTAGTGTTCCTAGGGTTAGGACAGTACACCCATTATGCTTATTGGATAGTCTTCTTCCAAACCATAGGCTGGTGCCGAACGGTAGGGAAGGAAGAAAACCAATTGGCCTAAAGGGGTGTGCAGAAGGTAACGACTAAAGACATATAAAGGGATTTGGAGAGGTGGCAAAGAATTATGCGGTTATAGTTGTGAATCTGGATAATGGTAGAGGCATTACTAGGAATACCAGGATACCCCATCGAAACATTTCAATGTTTCAGTTCACTGTGTACTGTTAAAAGAAAACTGATTTCCCGATTAGATACTTACTCCAGGGTATGTATTTACCAGGTATGATTCTCACATCTGTATGGTTTTACAGATGATGAGTGGGAGTAAGTTATTGGGAATTGGGTGATCATTCTCATTATATCGGGATTCGTTGTAATCGGTGATATTTGAGGAGATCACCTGGGATGTTTGCCGGTCGGCAAATTTTTGGTTTTGAATATCCGCTGTTGTGCACCAATTTCAAATTGATATATCTGTACGTCTATTTTCATAGAGTGAGATATACCTTTTGATATTGTGTCGATGACATTTACCTATATCAGTGGATGGTTAGGTAAGGAGCATTAAACAGCGGTGTAATTCTTCTTAACCATAAGTACAGTTTTCAACCTACGACACACAGTGAAAGAGTTGTTAGACTCAGCGGACTTATACAGAGTATTGTATGTTGTCCAGTGTCCATTAGGACAAAGGGGTTGGTCCTCATACTATATTCTGTTTACTTTTAACTTCTCTAGTTCTTAGACATGTGTTTCGTAGAAACACAGGGTCTAAGTTTTGAGGAGTTATAGGTATTTGAATAGAGTAGAGAACCAAGTATTGCAAGTATCGGGATTCTTCAAAGTGATCGAAGATATAGATACTTGTGTATGGTATTCAGTTGATAGTAATGATAAAGAGAAATTGCTTCTCTTTCAGGTTACTCATAAAGTGTTCCTAAGTTGAGTAACGCTGATCGGCCCCCTTCCATTTAGTTGACATGCACTGGAGACAGCTGCATGATTTGAATCTGATTCAATTAAATCAGTGCCTCTGGTTCTATATTGGATATAGTACAGTTCATATCTTAACATTGTTAAGGTACGGGGAGTTGTCCAGCTTATGATTAAAACCAGACTCTGGATAACTCAAGGCACGTTTCTGTAATGGCTGTTTGTGGGTTGACCCAGGCTATGACGAGGGTTGATTTTCTACCATCTGGATGAACAATAGCGATATTGTTCTAGACTCGCCACAGTTTTATTAAAAATGGTTATTTTTCCAAAAACAGTAGTGGGAGTATGGTAGAACTGGAAGTGATTCCAGAACCGCAAACGATTACTGAAGATTTGATAAGGAACCTAAAGATTCAATCTGATTTGACATTCCATTGGCCACTCCGCAGATAAGGTGGGTAACTTCAGGCACCCGAGAGGTACTCCGGTAGCCTCAAGGACGGTGACAGGGAAGTTCTTGTTTACCCACACTTGCCATTGTTGTTGTTCCAGGCTGCGAGACCCGGCAGGAGGATGAGTATAGCGTCGTTCTAAACTTGCTTTAGAAGTGCACGTCTATATGACTCTGCCAGAGGGTTGTCGTAGTCAGTGGGAGCAGCGGAAGCATTGGTGGACATCAGGCTTATGTCAATTTATAGACTAAAGCAGATATAGCGGAGATAGATCATCTATTTCTGATGTGACAGTCATGGGTTTGACGTCATCAGAATAGGGATGGATCTGTTGAGAAGGTAGTAGGGTGTGATATCCGGGTTTTGGATGACATACACAAAATAGGAAGTGACATTCCTATACTACGATCGGTTATACTTTGGTCGTCACACAGTGGTTTCTCCATAAGGGACTTGGACATTATATCAGACATACTGGTTACTAGATCTATGGTTTTAGATCTAGATTTGGGTGGTTTCCCAATCAGGGTACTTAGACAGCATTCTAAGAGTATTTAGAATGGACGACTCCTGGCATGGTAGTGTACCTGCAGGTAATGGAGTCACCCTCTCCAAAGGTGTCTTACAGACTAAAGGGGAGAGGGATGTGCATGATTGGCAGATCACTTGCTTAGGCAATTGAGTCAATCATGAGATGTCAAGTACCACACCAGATGTTGTTCTTGCACTAGATGCAATAAGTTGACATTGATCCAATCCTGGAGAAACAGTCGGAAGCAGTTTTAGAACATAAGTGAATGTTCTAGGGATATGATAACGACAGCCTCATTTGGGAGACAGTTATCATTCCAGGCTTCCAAGGTGACATGGACGACAAGGAGGTTGTCAGAGTTATAGTTTTCCTTCTGACGAGGGGCAGTATTTTGGACAGGTGGTCCAAGGAAATACTGAGGGTGGCATGGCGCAGGATACTGATTAAGTTCAGTTGACGATACAGTCTAAGAAGTTTGGATTTGGAGTTCATTTATGAGCTCGGTCCCATCAGACATCCAGACACTCTAAGACAGGTATTGCTCATTTCGGGAGATGGTTTTCTCCGCGAACTTGAGATATAGAGAGACATAGAAAGAAACTTCAAGACGAATCCACTCACTGAGGCTATTCCTCGAACGCAAGAGTTTCGCAAACAGGCTTTGTGAGACTGACTAGTAGAGGAGTTAGGTGTTCGGTATCACACGGGCTGTGAGTATGCGACATCGCAATAATTAGCCTTGAGTGCAAGTGGGAGATTGTTGGAGATAGTGCACTCAGAGTCAATTATTGGATCACAGGCACGTGATTGCAATGATTGAGGGAGGACCTATCCCGGTACGACAGTCTTACTCGAGATGATAGTTTGCTATCTGGTTTACCTTTATCATCGTGTACTGCTTCAGGTGACCTGACAAGTCGCTATTACACGTTGGTAGAGCCCCTAGGATTCTTGCTTGACCACCAGCAGTATGAGGGCGATCATATAAGTGGGAGCTGGGGTCTATAAGCACATCCTTAAAAGGTCCCTAGTCGTGGGAGATTCGAGACAGGGCATCGATTCTCCAGAGTAGACTAGTGTATACAGTCGAGACCCCGACGAGGGGCGGTGGCCGGTCTCACAAGCCACTGGTGTCAGTTGGATCACCTAAGATGTATACAGGTGCTCATTGGGTTATGAGTACACCGGACAGGACTCGCCGGGAACATGCTAGTTGGTCTTATACCTGACGTCAGATAGCAGTTCCCAGGTGACATGTGTACAGGTTAGTTCATCGACCTGGGGATCGTCATTTATCTCGTGTGAGTTCCCACTGTACTTTGATTACTACACTACCACGGCTCAAAGGAGTCGTGCAAACAGGTTTTAGTTGGGTACAGTCCCGAGCCACATGGAGGCAGTGAGCAGATCTTCGGGGGTTCGTCTCTCCCGGTATTGGGGGTGAGGTCGCGCTGTGTCTAGGAGAGCCATTACACGAAGTCCTTGGCCAAGGCAGGAGATTTACTGGTAGGTATTCCAGTAGTATCTCAGGGTGTTCTGGGCTACACTCCGACACGACTTGTACCGCTTTTGGGGGTCTGACTTTTACCCACCCCCTAGGCCCGACATGCGATGCTCATAGACGAACGGACCGGACTGTACGGATATTGTCACTGACAGGCTCAGTAGGGTGTCAGGATGAGTTCGCTCATCAACGTCCCTTTTGGTCAATAACTGGTGGCCCGTCACGTATTGGCTTATACCTCTGACGTGCTAGTGGTTAAATTCACAACCATAGTATTGACGAGTCTTTAGAGTCCACCACACATTCAGTTACTCAGCTTTCGGGCGAAACGCTGTAGAGGCCGTATGGAGATATGGCAGGGTCCGATCAGATACGTGCGGTATTGCACGCATCAGGATCGGACGGTTTGTACTAGAGGCCGTATAGTTATATGGCAGGGTTCGATCAGATTCGTGCGGTATTGCACGGATCAAGATCGGACGAACATAACTAGCCGGCTTTGGTTTAAGCCGGATCCTAGTTTAGTACAGTGTAGATTTTGTCTCTTTGCATTTGTATCCGGACGGAATACAGATGCGGGTGTGTATGCACAGTATCGGGGTTTTCCTGTAATTTATTACGGGACCAGTTTTCTGGAGTTGCCAGTTTGCATTCCGTTCCGGCCGATTTTCCTTTGTTCTTTCTCGGCCGGTTTTCCTTTGTTCTTTCCCGGCCGGACTTTTCCGATGGAGGGGGTTATTTGCAAGTTTGCAAATAACACTTTATGGAGGGTTTTATTGCAAAAGTATTGATTATGATATCTTTCATCCATGATGCATTTATTGTGAAGTGAAAGGATTTGATTTGGATGTGAGTTTTGTGATCATTATGTTCTTGGATGTGGTCACCATTGATTTTCTCCTACCATCACCTCCCTTCATGCCTTTTGTTCACATTTTCCACCACCATTTCCCACTTGGAGAATGGTCGGCCACATCTTGGAGTGAGATGAGAGGAGTTCATTTTGGTATGAGGGATTAATTCACATATCATTTTCATGCTTGCAAAATTCTTCACTTCATTCCAAAGTCCATTCATGTTTCCTCCATCCAAAGGCAACCAATACCCCAAAGTGAGACACAACTCTATACTATATTCTACAGCACTTCTTGGGCGCGTCGGCTAGCCAACTTCGCGCCCGAGTTGCCTCGGCATTAAGGTGGGAGCCCGTAAAAGTACCCGGCTTCGTGGTGCCCTTTTCGACGAGGAGGAGACGGACGGAGATCCCGCGAGGAGATCGGAGTGGAGATGAAGACCGGAGGACTCGGATCAGTCGGTACATCTCTTCCCTATCTTGTTACTTTGCTAGATCTAGTTTAATGGCCCGATCCGGGTGTTTAGTGCGCGGTGGTGCCGGTTTGCGAAGTTCGCAAAATTAAAGTTTATCACCGCTTCCGCATTTGGCCGTCGGATTGACGGCCGGGGCGCCGCCGTGCACTTACAGTGGTATCAGAGCCTCGCCATTAACTTCGTCTAGCTTCGTTTGATGTGTTTTTGCAGTTCCGATCGACCAAAATTCCAAAAACCCAATTTTAGTTCTCATTAGTTTTCTGTTGGAAATTTTTGGTGTCAAAAAATTTTTCAGGTTGCATAAAAGTACTGTTCTGGAAGAAATAAGACATCTGGGAAAATTCGAGTCATTGACCTTTCAACAGGAGCGCGGAACCGCGGCCAATACCCACTTACTGGAGGAAATGACATACTACTCCTCTGACAGTTCGTCGGCGGTCTGGCGAGCATCACCTTCGAATGGTATGCAGAACTCCCAAATGATTTCGTGAAGAGCTTCAACAAAATGGATATGCTCTTCTGTCAGGGATTCGCTAATGAGAACGAACATACTACCGTGACGGCGCTGGTCAACGAAAGGGTTAGACCGAATGAGACTTGGGTTCAATATGTTACCCGATGGCGAAATCTCTGGTCAAATATGAGCAACGCATCGATGAAGTTGCAGTCATGGAAATGCTCATAGCCACACTTGACCCAAACTCAAAGGCGTTCCCGACCTTCCAAGAACTCATGGATAAAATGGCTCAATTGGATCAAATGGGTCAAGACTGTTTCTCATCCGATGATGACGAGTGAAAAACGGAGGCAAGATGGCGTTTGTTGCCTACGCTTAACAAAAATAAGTGGCTCTGAACCAACCTGTCGCCAAAATAGTGACGGTGTGGGTACTCGTTCCCCCCGAGATATACACAGGGGGCATATTTCTCACTGGCGGAAGAATCTCTATGTAGAATGGTCCTTTCTTCTCAAAGGACAGGAAGGATATTAAGGGGCCTACAAACCGGTCCTACAATCTAGTGGAATACCTCTCTAAAGAAACGGTGCGTCCACAAGTAAAATGGGTACAGATGAAAACCCAAAAGGGCGCCGTGAGCAAAAATAGCAGGACTGCCGGCAAGCTTGTGAAAACCCGGAAGGGCGCAACCTCGTTAAAATAAATACACTTACGAGATCCTCACGACTCGTGAGGAGAATCCCCTCTGTGAGACCCTCACAGCTCATAAGATTCAAAAGCCTTAAGTTACATAGATCTAGACCTGTTCTTAAGCCGTCATATCCCTCAAATTGCCCTACAGGCGGTCCATATTGATCCTTGTATACAATCGATGAGCACGAATAAATATTTCTTTGCCAAGTTCTACAAATGGCAAGAAATGTCCCCATATGGTGAATAACACTTGTAAGTCCTCTCAACTTATAAGGAGAAAACACTTTTGTAAAATCCTTACGACTTACAAGATAAGACATCACTTAGGGATCCCTACGATTTTTAAGGAGAAAATATGCCTACGAGATCCTCACGACTCGTAGGGAGAAAACCCTTTATGGGACTGTTTCCTGATTTAAAATCAGGAAAGCTTCTGGGAAAAGCTTCAGAAGAGGGTCACGTGCTTACACGTGACTAGCGGTCACGTGTTGGCATGTGACACCTAAGCACATCATCAAGGCAGAGTTCAGTTTCCTGACTACGTTGAAGAAAAAGGGCTTCAGAAGAGGTCACATGCTCCCACGTGACCAGGGTCACGTGTTGGCACGTGACGTCCAAAGCAGCAGACTCGTTCTGAAGAAAAAGGGCTTCAGAAGAGGTCACGTGTTCCCACGTGACCAGGGTCACGTGTTGGCACGTGACGTCCAAAGCAGCAGACTCGTTCTCCAGTTGAACCAAGGAAAGAGGCTCCAGACAAGGGTCACGTGCTCACACGTGACCAGGAGTCACGTGGTGGCACGTGACGTTTAAACAAAGATCAGAAGACAGAGCGTAAAAGAAAGGAAAAGGCTCGTTCCAAGTGTGTCACGTGCCCACACGTGACCATGTGTCACGTGGTCACACGTGACCGGCTTTCAAAGCCCATTTTGTCAACAGAATTAAATTCTGAAAGAAATTCAAATCTTTCCAAAGGAAAGCGGCTATCTGCAACCAATCAAATTAAAGATTCAGAAGTGATGAAATATCATTTTATCTATGGGAAAATCTCGGGTTTGGAAAGATTTCCCCTTTAAATCTAACAGAAATCACAAAGGAGAATCCCTGGATTTGAAATCCAATGGTGAATAAAATTCACCTAATAATCCAAAGGTCCAGAACGAATGGTGGATGCAAATCAAATCTCTCATGAAGATTCGTCAAAAACTGATTGATTCGGCGGCTTCTCCTATAAATAGGAGCCGAGAGATACAAAAAAGGGATATAGAGATATAGATATAGACATACAGAGACAGGAAAAAAAAGAAAAGAAGAGAGCTTCGATACTTGGAGAAACTTGGATCTTCTGCAAAAACCCTAGGTAAGAAAGGGAAAAGCTCCTTGAAAGAAGAAGAGAATTTAATTCTCAACAGAGTTTAACTCTGATACATAAAAATAGAAGAATATATTTCTTCTCTCTTTGATAGAGGATCTGCAAAGTGCACATCTCCCTTTTAGGTTGAGAATTTAATTCTCAATGGGTTGAGATCCTGCCATGCAGATCCGAAACATAGAGAGGGAATGCAAGCATGAGAATTTAATTCTCACAGAACTATAGGAATTTAATTCCTTTAAAATAAAATTAGGGCTTGACCCTGTATCATGGGAATTTAATTCCTTCAGAATAAAAAGAAACAGGGTTTAACCCTAATTAAGAACTTAGTTCTGTTGAAACAACGGCCCTTAATCATCATTTAACAGGGAATGGGAATTCAATTCCTTAAAAACTTTTATTAGGGTTTAACCCTATTCAGCCCTTCACATATATGAGGAATGTAATTCCTACAGAAAATTCAGAGTTAAACTCTATTCCAGAATATAAGTCTTCGAAAGGAAGTAGGAATTTAATTCCTCTGAAATTTACAGCTCGAGGAATTTAATTCCTGAAAAAAGATTAACAAAGCCTCTAAACAAAATATATAGAGGCAGGGTCACGTGTCATCACGTGACCCCCCAAAAGATCTACAGAAAGCCCCTTTGAGGCAGCACCCCACGTGATCCACGTGACCCTTGGCAGAAGCTCTAATACATAGGCATTTGAATGCCCATCACGTGATGGCACGTGACGCTCTGAAAGACACGATAATCTCAGAATAAATGAAGGGATGGCGCTCTCACGTGCTGCCACGTGACCCCTCTTGTCTTAGTGTTTAACACTAAATTGAAACTCTCGAACCCAGTGTTAAAATACTGTTGGTCCTTAGTGTTCAACACTAATTAAAAGGCTTTATCTGCAGTGTTCAACACTGATTGCCTTAGTGTTTAACACTAATCTGAGATCTTCATTTGCAGTGTTCAACACTGATCTGTTTTAGTGTTTAACACTAATTTGAAAAGCCTTGTTGCTGGTGTTTAACACCAATTATCTCTTAGTGTTAAACACTAACTTGTCAACCTCATTCCCAATGTTCAACACTGATTGCTCTGTAGTGTTTAACACTAGGCTTTGACCCAATTGACTAAATGGATGGAGGCAAAGCTTCTCCTGATTGGACTTAGCCCAAGATGGCCATAAGTCCTCAATTTGTGATTAACTGGGCCAATAGACTCATAACACAATTAATTCGTCTTGACCCCAAATTGGGCCAAGGACTATTTAATCCACTCCGGTTCTAAGGTACATCTCTTCACTCCTTTGATACTTGGCATTGTAATCCCTCAATGT
The DNA here is from genome assembly GCA_030015575.1 of Agapanthus africanus. Lineage (NCBI taxonomy): Eukaryota > Viridiplantae > Streptophyta > Magnoliopsida > Asparagales > Amaryllidaceae > Agapanthus > Agapanthus africanus. The sequence continues at coordinate 433,643,144 of JASDDO010000008.1, read as the reverse complement.
CTTCAAAGAGGTGACGGGTCCCGACGACCACACATTGATACGGACTGTGGGGTCCTTAAACCCGTGTTTAATGTAAATTCCTGGTTACGTGGAACGCGGATAATGTCACTCTTTGACCCCGTGGAAAACGTCCAGAGCGGAGCCTGGTCCTCGCAGAACACGGCAGTGAACCCGTGTGAAGCATCCAGAGCACATAACGGACTGTGGGGTCCTTAAACCCATGGACTACGACGTCCTTAACCTTGACCGGGATGTCTTAAAACTAACAACGGACTGTGGGGTCCTTAAACCCATGGACTACGACGTCCTTAACCCCGCAATGTCCTTAAACTACCCATGGACCGCAATGTCCTTAAACTACCCATGGACCGCAACGTCCTTAAACTAGAACAATAGAGCCCCGTAACGCTCTTTTGTCGGATCTAAACGGTCCCGTTTAAGTTGATCTTAGCCTCAAAGATGGCTAACGTATCCTTAAACCTTCAAACAGAGTGGACTATAAATCCCCCCCAATTAACTCTGGCTCTAGGGTACATCTCTGAACTCCTCTGACATCCGTCGTTGTAATTCTTCAACGTCGTCAGAGAGGTGACGGGTCCCGACGGCCATACATTCATGGACCACTATGTCCCTAAACTGGAACATTAGAGCCCAAATGCTCTTTTGTCGGATCTAAACGATCCCGTTAAGTTGATCTTAGTCACAAAGTTAGACTAACGTATCCTTAACAAACGTTTGAGTTGATCTTAGCCTCAAGTATGGCTGACGTATCCTCAAACCAAACCCCCAAACCCAAATCTAAGATAATACGGATTTGGACTAGTCCACGCCCTACGGGCGACGACATAAATCAGTCTCCGTAAACAATCCACGGGCAACAAAACAAACACCCACGACACGAAGTGACCATCTGGAGAAGGAGAAAGTTGTTACCGCAATGCGGTAGCGTAATTAACTGCAGGGGCTTGCGCCTGCAGGGAAGAGCGTCCCCACAATCAAAAACCCCTCAGACGAGGGGGAATCTGACGAAGTCTGCTACATCGGCCGCATCCGTCTAAACCTTCGATACACGGTGCCATAAATCAACTTGGCATCTTCGGAGAGGTGGACGGATAGCACCAATTAGCATCTGCCCCGAATCTCAGGCGAGACGCCATGTCGCGCCGTCTTTCGGAGGGGAACAGATTCTGGCACGCCCGGTGGGACTTTTCCTCTTTCCACTCCACACTTCGTGTGTCGTGACTCGCGAACCAATCGCGGTTCGCCAATGGTTGCCCTTGGGTTTCAAGATACTAAGAATTGGCGTCTTGCTTATTGCAGAAAGCAAAGGATCGATGGCTTCTACTTCCATGAAATTCTCCAACTGCTCAGGCTGCAATTGCAGCCAACGCTCTGCCTCGCTAGGAGGTATAGCCTACGGACCCCAAGCTGCTTCGCTATTCATAATGCCCGTGGAACAGGTCACTCGCGCCACCACAGGATTGTTCTTTGGGACCATGCTCCCACCTACAAACTTCACCGCTCCAGCGCTGACAACGGAAGCTCTCAAGAAGTCGGTCTTTGATCGTCTTACCCCTGTCGCGGCTCCTCTCAACGAGTCGCCCAACGTCAATGCCTCGGTCTTCTCTAGATTGGGCCAGAAATCCTGCGAACCCATCATGGGACCTACAATCTCAGAGAAGGCTGCTTCTAAGAAGGTGCCCGCTCCGGCCCCCGAAGTCGTCAAGGCAGCTTCTCCGGCCAAAAGGTCGGTCTTTACAAGATTAACGGCTTCAGCTCCCACTCCTACTGCCCAAAGGACATCGGTCTTTGACAGGCTAATACCAACTGCGACCCCCCATCCAGACAGGGGGCAAGACGAAACCATTCTTACCGCTGACCCTACACCGTCCGCTCGACACGCTCGACGTCGCCATTGGCGCCGAGTAAGGAAGGCTGGGGGCAACTCCCCCTCCGGGTTGACTCCATCGGCCCCGATGGCAGAGGTTAATGCTGCTGTTCCAACTGGGAACAGCTTTGAAATGCTAAATAAGGTGCGAAGGAATTCTCCTACGGCAGTGCTGAAGAGGTCTCCTCCCTCATTAAAAAAGGTTGTCGAAATAAAACCCGAACAACCCCAATCTCCTCAACGGCTGTCTTCCAAAATCTATAAGGTTTGGCGGCAGGCACGGGACTCGATCATCAAGCCAAACTTCTCCCGCCAACACAAGAAGCTGAAAATCCAACCGGAAGCTGGTCACCAGGCTAAACCCCAAAAGGCTGTCTGTACGCCCACCTCAACGGCCCCCTCAACCTCCATGGCTCATAAAAGGAGGAGGCCACAGAAAACCCCACAGCATGCAACGACGGCTAAAAGCACTGAGCCCAGACGCCCTAAGTCTGGGAGCATGGTGGTCCACACTGTTTACATGGCCTCTGGAAAAGAGGAAAGCCGCACGTCTACGGGCCACCGACCGCTAACCCGATCCGTGACGAAGGCTCAAGAGCAGCAACAAAAGCTTCAAGAGATGATGAATGCTATGGCCGCGCTCACCGGGCCAAAAGAAAACCCAGAAACATCCTCAGACGCACGCCGGGAGGAAGAAACCGATGCTGAATTCCTTCGCCGGACACTGGAGAAAAGGGATAAAGAGGCTGCTGAACAAGCGGCCAATATACAACGGATGGGCCTCCTCTTCCAAGATGTGATAGGAATGATGATCCAGCAGGACTTACCCGCCGAGGATCCCCCAATCGTTCTTGAAGACGACCGAGGAGAAACGTCAAATCCACCACCAGCCCTCTCAACGGCCAAGGAGGAGGCAATCTCTAAGGCTGACTTGGCTGACTACATAGCCCAGCAAATCCGGGTTCATCACGCCACTGAGGCAGCTGGTCAAGTCGTGAAAACGGGGCGGCCGTATCCGAGCTGGTACGACCAAATCAAATACCCGCAAGGCTATACGATACCAAAATTCCACGTGTATAAGGGGACCGGCAATCCCCATCAACATGTCGCCCAGTTCCGGGCCCTCTGCGGTAACACCGGCGGTGATGATAAACTGTTGCTCCGCCAGTTCGTGGGCAGCTTATCAGAAACAGCGTTCGAATGGTATTCGGAACTCCCGAACGATTCTATCAAAACGTTCGCTGAAATGGAGCTGTTGTTCACTCAGCGATTCGCAAGTGCCAGCGAACGCACTCCAATAACTGCACTTATTAACGCCAGGGTAAAACCGGGCGAAACCTGGGTCCAGTACGCTATACGCTGGCGGAACTTGTGGTCGAGATGTGAGCAACGCATTGAGGAAGCACCTGCGGTGGGCATGTTCGTGGGAACTCTAGACCCTCACGCAACTATCTCCCAGTTTATGATGTTCTTTAAGCCAACCACATTCCAGGCTTTGATCGACAAGTTGGCTCAGATGGACCAGATGGGTCATAGACCACCTGCCCCGAAGTCGGAATCTCGGAATGACAAGGGTAAAGGGAAGGCAACCTTTGTTGCGAATGCCCAGCAGCAACCTAACGCCCCGAAACCGGCAGATCAACTCGAGGAAAGGCGTCGGTATTATAATGAGAAGATGAAGCGTCCCTACTCGTTCCCACGGGACAAGACGAAACGGCTATTCGAGCTGGCAATACGCAACAGACTTATAAACCTGCCAAATCCAAGGCGACCACCGCAACCCACCGAAGTGAATAACCCTAACTATTGCCCTTACCATCAAACGGTAGGCCATCCGATCGAAGATTGCTTCGTCTTCAAAGGATGGATTGAAGATCAGTACCTCCAGGGGAAGTTTGTACTGTCCGAAAAGTGGAAGGTGAACCCACCACAGCCGCACGCTCCTAGGAAAGCGGATACACCGGGAGCAACATGTTCTTTTATTGAAGAAGCTCCATGGGAGGTCGTGCTATCAACTAAAACCAAAAGAATGCTGAGAGACCTTCATGCGTGCCCTGCGATCGAATGGAAGGACCCTCTTGAACCTCAAATTATCAAAGGAATGTTGAAGCCCCGCCCAATTACGAAGATTCGCGATAATGGCCCAAATACTCACGCCCAACCGTCAAAATTTTCGAAGAAAAAGAAGAAGAAATCCAAGAAGCCCGTGAAGTTTGGAAACGAACACACGAACTTGCAGAAGCAAATCGACGTGTTGGAAGAGTACAATCAGAAGGCGCGGACTCCTGTCACACTGCAAGAGTTCCTCAACCACATCTTTCAAGAGGAAGATGATGGAGAAAGCTCGTCGGATGAATCCGAAGGATATGTGGCGAGTTGTAACGTGATCTCCCACTCGTTTACCGATGATGGGAAAACTCCTGGCATTGAAAAGCTGGAGACAGAGCCTGTACCAGAGCGTGCATGGCCAACAGATGAAATGATCGACGCTTTTCTAGACGAGATTCGTCTAAAATGTAAAACGGACCAGGAGCGTGAGATGACCACGTCGGAAGGAGCCAAATGCGGGCAACTGAACGAAAGAGTTGAACTACCCCTGCCAGAGCGTAAGGCATCCGAAGTAGACAAGAAGATATTCAAGACGAGGAAAAGGTTTGCCAAAGCCATGTCAATGGGAATGAAGCTACCACCCTCGGAAGGAAACACACACGATGGGGTAGAGACACACCCTGACTATTGCACATATGATCGGAGAATATCACATCCCACGGTGGAGTGCGACGCCTTTAAGATATGGTGGCAAGGATATGTCGCTCGTCGGCAACATGTTAAGCGCATGAAACGCAAGAGCCGTCGAGAGCGAAGAAGTACTGTCGATGGGCACAACAGAACGACTGGCAACTGTTACATGGTTAACGCCAGGGGGTCACAAGTTCTCACCTTTGGGAGCGACTCTGACGAAGAAATCGCTCTGGGCCCTCTCTTTAAAGAATCCGTTTTGGGGAAAGAGGAAGAATCGGAGATCTGCGAGAACATTCAGCTGCGCAATCGCACACTCCCAGAAAAGAATCTCGGGCCCGGGAATAGAAAGGATAAGGGAAAGGAAAAGGTCACTGAAGATATCACTTTAGATGACCAAGTCATCAGAGAGCTGGCTGCCAAAGACCCTCCTAGGAAGAGTAAAGTGGACTATAACATCCTCGCGCACCTAAGGAAGCTGCCTTCTCAGCTTAGCATTCTCGATGCCCTCCTACTATCAAAAGAAGCGCGAGACTCACTAATTAAGGCGTTACAAGAACCTGAGCAATTCCAAGCCTTCCTCGCCACTGAAAAGATGAAGGATGAACTGGAGGAAGTGCACACGGCCGACGTCACTTTCGGTGATGAAGACCTCCTTCTCGGGACGTGCGACCACAACCGTCCCCTATATGTCTCCGGATACTGCCATGATATCAAGATAGGAAAGATTCGGGTGGATAATGGATCCTCCGTCAATCTCCTTAATGTTCGGGTGTTGAAGGAAATCTGCATGAGCGTGCAACACCTCGCTCGTGACAAGATTACTATCTCCGGTTTCGATTCACAATCGTCACGGACTCTCGGATCTGTGATACTAACATTACGCTTTGGACTTCTCATCACAGACATCAAATTCCATGTCATTGACGCCAAGACCTGCTACAACGCCTTGCTCGGTCGTCCTTGGCTACACGAGTACAACATCATCCCTTCTACACAACATCAGTGTATGAAGTACTTTAAGGACGGTTTCGAGTATACCGTAACAGGCGAGCTGAACCCATTTTCCGTGAACGAAGTCCGCAAATACGAAGATGCGAAATACTTTTTGCCAGATTTCGAGGATACAGAAAGGTGTCGCAATCCGGAGAACAAAACCGCCGCCACCATCCCGATTTTCGGGAGCGATACCGAAGAAGAGGAAGAGATAGTTTATGCAGGGCCATCTCGACGCAACAACCTGGGGACGCCCGCCCCCGTGTTGGTCTTCGGAAGTGATTCAGAAGATGAAGTTAATGCTGTGTTCTCCAATCGGTTGTCAATACAAGCACCCCCTGGCGATGACCATAGTTTGCAAATCACCATGGTACCGCGAGAACACTACAAGGATCTCGACGCGCTTCAGGCTCACAATGTACAGGACCTGCAAACATTTTACGTCCCTCCCAGGCGAAGGGGTGAGAAGGTGATCCTATTCTACCGATCCTCAGAGTCGAAAATAGAAAAAGAGATCTGGCATGGCACGGATGCTACGCTTGACAGGCTCCAACCCATCCGTCTGCCCAGATACTATACAAATGGATTAAAGAAGCTATTGAAGCGCCAAGGAGTATCCTTAGAACAGACCGTTCGGCAGGCGCGGTTCTACAACAGGATTTGGGATGTCCCCGGGACTCAACGCAAATTGCCCAACGGGAAGATGGAAACACTCGGGCTTGGATACGCAAGAGCCGGAAAACGGGAACGGGCTCACAGTAGCTACGCCATATATACCTTTGATGAAGAGGAGGACGCCCTGTCAGGAGATGCCAACCACCCATCAAAACTAGACCCCGCAATTAAAGCGCCGAGTCCGTCGTCTGAAGAGCGAGTGGGCAAGCCTATCAGGAAAATGGGTCAGGAAGCTCAGGAAGACCACAACCGCGAAATGGCCATCTACGAGAAGGCCAGGACGCAACGTCTATCTCAACGTGCTGCAAAAGACAAAGACGCTTATCCTCGTCAATCCGTTGTACGAAAGGCCCGACGCAGAGACGGAAATAAATCAAGAAGCGGCTCGGGTTTGTCCCTCATGAAGAAGATGAGTCGAGCGTACTCCTTCCCCCGAGACAAAACGGGGAGGTTACTTAACCTCGCCATAAAATATCAAATGATCACGCTTCCAGAGTCTAGACATCCTGAGCAAGCTAGCAAGGCTTCTCATCCGAGTTATTGTTCTTATCACCGAGCCATAGGACATCCTACCGAAGACTGCTTCACCTTCAAGAACTGGGTCGAGGACCAGTACAGACGGGGCAGATTCGCTTTATCCGACGGCTGGAATATGACGCCACCGCAAAAGCATGAGCCCAAGGCCGCAAGAGCAGAACCGGGTCCACCTCAGTCCAGGGAGCGGATTCGCACTTGTTATACGATTACGATATTAGGAAAAGAGCCCGAGAATGTAGATGACCTTTCCCGGTGCTTTGAGAACAGCGACGATGAGGTGATCTCGGAATTTCCGCCCGCTCCGAAAGAACTGGAAGATGGTATACATACTACTGCAGATAACCTCAAGAAGATTGAGTTGGGATCGGCAGACGACCCGCGACCGATATTTGTCAGCGAGCTGTTATCCGAAGAAAAGGTGGCTGCGTTAAAGAACGTGCTTCTACGGCATAAAGATTGCTTCGCGTGGAACTACTCCGAGATGCCAGGATTGGACCCGGAGATTGCTGTGCATAGATTAGCAATATCCCCAGATATCAAGCCAGTCAAGCAGGCGCCAAGGAGGATGCGACTCGAGCTTGAAACAAGCATCAACGCCGAAGTCAAGAAGTTGATCGATTCTGGATTTATCCAAGAAGTCCAATACCCCGACTGGATCGCCAATATCGTCCCGGTAATGAAGAAGAATGGGACGGTACGCATATGCGTGGATTTCAGGGATCTCAATAAAGCCTGTCCAAAGGACGATTTCCCGGTGCCGGTAACCGAGCTAATGATAGATAACACGTCCACTCACGAGGTTTTCTCCTTTATGGACGGTTCATCAGGATACAATCAGATAAAAATGCATCCCGAAGACCAGAAGCGCACCGCTTTCCGGACCCCTTTGGGTATATTTTGCTACAGGGTTATGCCCTTTGGTCTTAAGAACGCTGGCGCTACCTATCAAAGGGCCATGACAAAGATCTTTGATGACCTCATACACGACATCGTCGAGTGCTATATCGACGACCTCGTAGTAAAGAGCATGTCATACGAAGATCATTTAAAGCATCTGGAGACTGTATTTCGACGTCTTCGGCAATATAATTTGAAAATGAATCCCCTCAAATGCGCGTTTGGAGTCTCCTCGGGCAAATTTCTGGGATTCATCGTTCGACACCGAGGTATTGAAATAGATCCGTCAAAGATTAAGGCGATCATGGAAATGCCTCCGCCAAGAACCCTCAAGCAGTTGCGGTCTCTCCAAGGGAAGCTCGCATACATCCGGCGGTTTATCGCTAATCTTTCGGGCAAATGTCGTCCTTACAGCCACCTGATGAAAAAAGGAACTCCATTCGTTTGGGATCACAAATGTCAAGGTGCACTAGACGAGATCAAGCAGTACCTGCAGAACCCTCCAGTGTTGGCTGCTCCAGTGAAGAGAAAGCCTCTCATTCTTTACACGGCCGCCCTCGAAGGTTCTTTGGGCGCATTATGGGCACAAGAGAACGATCAGGGGAAAGAAAGAGCACTTTACTACTTAAGTCGAGTTCTGCTGGGGGCAGAAAGCAACTATTCCCCCATTGAAAAGCACTGCCTGGCGTTGATCTTCGCAATAACAAAGCTTAGACGTTACGCATTAGCACATGAAGTCCGTCTTATTTCGAAGGTGGACCCTCTCAAATATCTGATGTCGAAAGCCATATTGACGGGACGACTTGCTAAAGGGGCCCTGCTCTTGATGGAGTTCTCGATAACATATCAACCTCTCAAGGCAGTGAAAGGCCAGGCCATTGCCGACTTCCTCGCCGAGCACCCGATACCGGCCGATTCTCCTCTGAACTGTGATTTGCCGGACGAGCATGCATTTGATGCGATTAGCGGCGGAAACGCCCGATGGGAACTCTATTTCGATGGAGCATCCTCCATAAAGAAACAGAAACAAGGTGTCCCAATGGTCAAATCAGGGATAGGCCTCATCTTTGCAACTCCACAAGGAGGGATAATGCGCTTCGCCTTCTCCTTAACAGAACCGAGGACAAACAATGAGGCCGAATACGAAGCTCTGATAGCAGGCCTCGAAATCGCCATCGACATGGGAATTGAAGACCTCCTTATATACGGGGATTCTCAGCTGGTCGTTAGTCAAGTAAATGGTGACTACCAAACGTGCAAACCGGAGTTGGTGAAGTACGGCGAAAGGTTGTAACAACTATTGACCCAAATTCCCTCCTATACTTTGGAGAACATACCGCGCACGGAAAACAGCAAGGCAGACGCGTTGGCTAAACTTGCTAAAGAACTGGCCGACGAGAACCTCGACGACGTCAGAATCGTGGTACAAAGCCGCCGAGTGCTCGCCCCGGCAGAAATATCTCCGGAATCATGCGAAGAAAAGGGAACGACTGAGCAGACGACCCTACAAATAAAAGACCATGAGAAGGCCGAAGACTGGAGGGAAGTCTTCATAGACTACTTTAAGTCCCACCGAATGCCCGAAGAAGCGTCCTCAAGATATCAGCTCATGAAACGAGCTTTATCCTTCGCTTTTGTCAACGATATTTATACAAGAGATCATTTGATTCTCTATGGCTGAGATGCTTAGGACCTGACGAAGCAGAAAGAGTCATTCAAGAAGTTCATGACGGACTTTGCGGTTCTCACCAAGCAGGCCCAAAGATGAAGTTAAAAATTAAACGGATGGGTTACTACTGGCCCACGATGATCCAGGACTGCCTCGAGTATGCGAAGCAATGCCACGCATGCCGGATTCATGGAGACTTCATCCACCAACATCCGAATCCACTGCATCCAACGGTGGTTAGTTGGTCATTCGAAATGTGGGGGACTGACATAGTAGGCCCCATTGAGCCAGCATCATCCCGGGGACACCGTTTTATTCTGGCAACAACTGATTACTTCTCCAAATGGGCAGAAGCAGTACCACTGAGAGAAGTAAAGACAGAGAATATCCTCCATTTCTTCAAGACGCACATCATCTATCGGTTCGGGACTCCACGGCGGATTATCTCCGATAACGGGCCGGCCTACCGAAGCCATAAGATTAGCCGCTTTGCACAGCAGCACAATATAGACTGGAGATATTCTTTGGTTTACAATCCACGAGCTAATGGTCTAGCCGAGGCCTTCAATAAGACCTTGACGAAGATTATAAAAAAGACCGTTTTCAGGAATAAGAGAGACTGGCACGAAAGGCTGCAAGAAGCCCTTTGGGCTTATTGAACCACATTCAAGACGGCCACGAACACAACGCCGTACGCGTTGGTATTTAGGACGGAAGCAGTGCTCCCCCTCGAGATAGAGTTACCCTCTCTACGAGTAGCAGTCCACCACGAGCTGACGAATGAAGAAAATGCTCACCTTCGTCTTGAGGAGCTTGATGCCCTCGACGAAACCCGGCTCATAGCGCAACAACATCTAGAGGCCTACAAAGCAAAGATGACGCGCTCATACGAAAGATTGACCAGGCCGAGGACATTCCGCCAAGGCGAACTTGTACTAGTGGTCAAAAGACCTATGATCCCCAATCGTGCCAAGCGAGGAAAATTTGAGCCAAACTATGAAGGCCCGTACATCATAGACAAGGTCTACCAGGGTGGAGCCTACCTACTCATGGAAATGCACGGTGAAAGGCCTTTGATTGACGTGAAAAATCGTGTTTTTAGTTTAACCGCAATCAATAACGGTGTCGCACGTAGCTAGACCGAGATGAGTACGGGTCGTCCTCTGGGAAACGTGGAACCTTTTAATTTTACTTTAGATGTGTTGAAAAAGAGAAAGAAATAAGAATGGTTGTAGGATGGTTTCTAGATCTACGTTTAATAAGAATGTAAATATAGATCTAGAATAGTTTAAAGATGTGATTAATTATAATAAGAAGGGCTTGTAGGGTTCGTTAGGATTTAGTAGTTATGAATGATTAATTAAAGTTACCCTTTTTATCCATTAATAGATTTAGAACTAGAACGACGGTGATGCGTGTAGATTAGGGTTTCTGGAGGGAAAAGGAATCCCACTCGTAACCCTTATCTCGACACGGAACTCCGTTCATATCTAGCCTTTACCAAAACAATCATTAATCTAATCTCTAATCGTGGTCGGAACTAGCAAGGAATTGCTAGCGCGCCCGATTAGGATGTTAATGATTATTTTGATAAAGTTCCTAAACTTTATAGGACTTAAAAAGGGTTTAATTATTTTCATCGTCCATTAGCCTACCCTAATCCTACGAACCCTAACAAGCGGAGAATTACTCGCGCATGTTGGGAGAAGAAGATGAAAAGAAAGAGAGGGAAAACATAATGCAAAGAAAAACAATTAAATAAAACTAAATACCTTTATTAATCAACTCCTTCAAACTACACTTTTTATTCCATAGAAAATGATTACAAAACTTGATTTGCTTCTCGATCTTTCCTAGGGAGGTAGTCGAACAGTCGATGATCAGCCTGGATGCGTGAGCGTCGGGAGCTTCGTGATCTCTTCGGCTTGATAGCTTTTCCAAGAGGCCCTAGGTGCCTTTTTATAGTGCGAAGCCAGAATCTTTTTGTTGAAAAGTTGGTAAAATATTGCATAGATCAATCTCCCAAAATATTGCCATCTGAACTCTTTAACTTGCGGCGGATCCGCGGCCCCAGGGTGGGTTTGGCCGCGGATCCGCGCTCAATGGCAAGGATCTCTCTGTCTTTTTTCTTGGGGTCTCTGATGGTGACATTTGGCATTCCTAGGCTTCTTCAGAATCTGAAAATATTTTCTCGGTTGCTTCCAGACTTAGTCTCCAAGTTTGCTCTTTAATTTGGAAAGTATTCTTCAACAAATTGATTTGTTTGTTAAATCCTTCATAACAACTTGGAAATAATCTGCACAACAACTCATATAAGATTTTAGTAGACTTTGTTCTACTAGGATTAGACCAGTAATATTATTTGCATACATTTTCCTACCAAATGATAATTAAATATATTAACACATGGAAAATAATGTTTTTACACATGAACCCTCATATGTATAATATATTATAATAAAGTCCTTTTTAATATAAAAATGGTAGGAAAAATGTACTACAAATGTGCAGTTTTATTGACTGAACAAATACCCCCAAACTTATCTTTGATCGTCCCGAGCAAATTAGTTTATTTAAGAGGAGAAAAAGAAAAGAGAAAACTAGGCACACTTTCGTAGGCAAACACGATTGCACTGAGCACGTGCAACAAGCCGTTAAACCTCTAGATGTCCCTAGTAGGAGGAGTGTTGTCTCCTGAGGGTTTTCAGCGGATTACACCCACAAAATCCAATAACAAAAGAAAGATGGTGAGATTTACATATAAAGATAAGAACCATAAAAGAAAGGCCTTGAAAAGAAGAGTTTTCAACTATACTAGCTTTTCAGTTGTCATGAGCCCTATCTTAATAGCCATGAAAAAATGTTAGAAATCACATCATCCCTCAATAAAACATCGTCTTTATTCTTCATTCCTACCTATCATCCAAACATTGATCATATAACCCCACGTGTGTGTAAATAACATCCCTACACTCGGAGAATTCAATTCAAGCTATCATACTCTTGTCCATCTACCTTAGTACTTTTTAATTTGATGAATATTTAGGGTTGCTCACACACTTTCATGCGACCGTTAATACTTCTTGAGGTACTAACCGACCGATTACTCATGTGCTTGCAGATTCGGTGATAGTATTTTCCTCGTCTTGCACCACCTAAGGCTTAGCAGTGACTCCCAGACCAGTTGGCCTTAGGGCACTAGGTGAAGAGGCACCCTCGCTATATTTTTTTTATTGCTGCCTTGGCGATACAAAACCAGTGTTCATTTTTTTCTTTTCACCATTTTTATATTTTCTTCATTTTTTTTTATTTCCTTCATACTTTGGCTTTTAGACAAGAGCATTTCAAGGTATCCTCTACTATCCCGAGTTTCAAGACGTGTGTAGGTGCATATTGTAGGGTATCAACATTCAAATGTTTGGCTTCCAGAATAGAAACTATTTTTCAGACTTATTTTTATCCTCAGATTAGTGACTTCCTTCATCTTACTAACCCTTGGGACAACAGCTCATAACTACTTATTACTAGTTCGTATAAGAAAACTTCTAATTTTCTAGGTTTTCTTAAACTATTCCTATCTTTTGGATGTAATTTTTCACTTTCTACTCTTTTGTTATAAAGAAAACATTTAAAATTTTTGAAAATGTTGTGCTTATGTAAAGTATGATGCAAATTGATATGTAAATAAGCACAAACCTCCCCCAAACCTGTTTACAGCAGTGTCCTCACTGATGTCATCCGTTAAGCTCAAAAACCTGTAGACTTGGGAGGAAATTATTAACGGGGGCAAGAATATATGAAAGTGAAAATCCTCCCCCAAACTTATTTTAGGCTCACAATTTTGTAAAAATCATTTTCTTTCAAGAGCCAAAATATACCATCCCTCCCCCAAACTTGAGTTAAACATTTTTAATCTTTTAAAATCACACGAGGGGGTCAAGGTTATTGGTCAATGCCAAGCTTTGCAAAGACCGAAGGTCAACACCAACCATTCAAAAATTTTATCGATGAAGCACCAAGGTTGGTGGAAGAACATGTCACGTATTGACGTGAAGAAGTGGGGAGGTGACAAGAGGTGTATTGGAAAATGATTGCGTCTCAGTTTGGAGAGACGACACAGTGATAGTAATGATGGATTACTCGCATTATCATGATTGTCCAAAAGAGGGGGTGGATGTCCAATTTCTTCATCTTGGAGTTGATTCATCTCAACACCCGTGTCTTGTAAAAATGCAAGTTCATCAGCGAAAATTTCCTCAAAGCTTTCATCGATACCCCGAAAAATAATGTCATCGGAAAAAATGGGGTGATCGTCAGACTCAATATAAGGTTCCTCATTAGATGTTGACCCGGACAACTTGGTGGAAGAGTAAATGGTTGGGTCAAACAACAACATATGAAGAGAGTCTGTATCATGAGGTTGATCAAATTCGCTGCTGTCGACATCCATTAATTCGACAGAACACACATGAGCATAGGGTTCGGAGGGTTCACTTCCCAACTTGTAAATGTTAAGCTCAATTGACTTCTTCCCAAAGGATAGGGTCATAGAGCCGTTTCTACAATTGATTACCGCGTTGGAAGTGGCCAAAAAGGGTCGACCGAGTATCACCGGGATTTGATTGCGTGGGTTTGCCACAGGTTGTGTATCTATAACGATAAAGTCCACGGGGAATATGAATTCCCCGACTTTGATTAACACATCCTCTAGCTCACCCCTAGGTTGGGTGATAGATCGATCGGCCATCTGAAGAGTGCAATGCGCCGGCTTTAACTCTCCGATCCCTAATTGCTCATAAACAGAATACGGAAGCAAGTTAACACTAGCACCTAAATCGAGTAGAGCACGATTGATGTTTTTACCCCCAATAGAAATTGAAATTGTAGGACTTCCGGGGTCCTTTCGTTTCTTAGGAAGTTGTTGTGTAAAAGCAGTGCTCACATTACTCTCAAGGAAAACTTTTTTAGGTACTTGAACTTTTCGCTTCCTAGTGCACAAGTCCTTTAGGATTTTCGCATATGACGGAACTTGTTGAATAGCATCTAGGAGAGGAATGTTTATGTTAACTTGCTTAAAAATTTCCACAATCTTCTCCATTTGTGGACTAGGTCTGTTGCCCCTCAACCTGTTTGGATAAGGTGCTTGATCAATAAGTTTTGGGTCCAACGTTTGTGGAGAAGACTGTGGGGAAGGATTCGATCCCAAAACCGGAGTGGGAATCGACTTAGATAGATTTGGCGAAATGGGCGAAGGGTTCGAGCCTTGGGGAAAACGGAGAATAGGCTCGGGTGAAGGTGGGAGACTAGACGAATTAGGGGAAGAAGAAGAAGAAGGGGTATCAAATGTGTCACTATCATCAACTTGCTCACCCACTTGGTTGTTCAGCACTTTTCCCGATCTCAACGTGGTAACAGCACTCACATTATAACTTTGTGAGTGGCCAGGATTAGGTATGGGTTGAGATGGGAGTTTCCCTTTCTCTCTCGCACTCATTGCGGCATTTAACTGTGCGATTTGGTTTTCTATTGATTTAATACTCTCACCATGGGAGGAGGAGTTTTTCGTTAGGGCATCAATAGAAGACCTCATATCAGCCGAATTTTGCATGGATTGTTTCATGAACATATCCAAAGTTTGTGCAAGTGAGTTGTCAATACCGGCCACCTGTGGTGTAGAAATGTTGGCCGGATTTTGGAAATTTTGTGACTGAAAGGGGGGCTGATTCTGTGGTTGTGGTTGCTGTGGAGGAGGTCTTTGATAATTACTTTGTTGGTTTTGATTCCAAGCAAAGTTAGGATGATTCCTCCATCCTTGATTGTACGTAAAAGAATAAGGGTCGTTTCTAGGTCGCTGCTGAAAAGCAGCATTAGCTTGAAACAATGCATTCATAGGACATTCTTCCGTTAAGTGTGAAGGATCCGAACAGCAACCACAGACAGTCTTAGGAAGCGTAACCTGATTTAGGGAGAATGATGAGAATTTATTCTCCATAGCATCGAGTTTCTTCTGCATCGCTGCCATTTCGGCTTTTACTGCGATGGAAACATCGAGTTGGTGAATACCTCCCTTAGTTGAAGGTGGTCTTACGCTTTCCCACTGCAAAGTGCTTTCTGCGAGGTCTTCCAGATATTTCCAAGCTTCACCGTCATCTTTAGACATGAAATTGCATTGACACATTGTTTCAAGCATCTGCTTTGTCGCTGGATTAATGCCCTCATATATAATCCGACATAAATCCCATCTTTGTATTCCGTGATGGGGGCATTGGACAAGCAGATCTTTGAAACGTTCAAAGCACTTCCAAAATGGTTCATTGGGAAGCTGGGTGAACTGGTTAATCTCGCTCCTAACATGTGCAGTCTTATGATTTGGGTAAAACTTCTTAAGAAATGCTACGACGAATTCATCCCAATTAGCGATAGAGTGTGCGGCAGTATTATAAAGCCATTTTTCTGCCAAGTCGCACAGTGTGAATGGGAGAAGACGTAAGCGCATAGCATCTAAAGTCAATTGTGAAGTACCCATCATTGCGCATACGTTTTCGAATTTGGTGATAAAAACGTACGCGTCTTCCGACTCAAGCCCGTGAAATTTGGGCAGCAGGTTGATGTAGTGGGGTTTAATTTCGAAATTATCCCCGTTAGGTGGTGGAAGAGATAGACAAGTAGGAAGGGGACCACGAATAGGATAGCATCTTTCTTGGAGAGAGATGCGCGGTGGATTCTGCGCACCTGCGGGCGGTGGCAGCGTGGTGTTATAATTAGATGGAGTGTCGTCCATCACGATCGATGTGGTGTGTAGTGGGGGAAAAGAAGATGAAGAAGTACCGACTTCGGCGTCGATAGAAGGAACGCGGACAAGACGGGCACTAGGATCCCGTGTCCAGCCGAGCATGCACTAAGCGGGTTTAGTGCAAGTGGCAGCGTGTGTGTGATTTAAAATAGGCTTGTTTTGAAAAAAGTGGGACTCAAGACAAATCTCCCTAAAATGCACAAGCAACCCTAGAACTAAGGTTACCTAGGTCAGTCTCTAGACAGCTCCTAACTAAGGCTAGAAATAGACCTCAAACCGCCTCTTCACGGACAAGTACGGCCAGGTAAGTGGGAAGGAACCACCACTACAGTGGGCCTAATTAAAAACCACTAGCCTAGACACCGCAATGTCAGTTAGGATAAACGGCCGATGCCTATACTAGTCTTTTTCCTATTGAGCTCGACAGTCCTTAGAGTCTGGTCTAGATATTTTTTAAATTAATGAAGGGTTGATCTATATGCTCGGTTTGTGATTTGTGGGGCTTAGGAAGGGTGATGAAATCCCCACCTAATCTTGATTTGGTCTTTGCCCCTTAAAATCCGTATTAAATATGCAAAACAAAACCAATAACAAAACTTTTGCAAAAAGATTTTTGAGCGGCGCAATTTTGCAAAGAATCCTGCAGAAGATAGATTTTATTGGATTTGAGAGGAGAGAGGAGGATTTTAAAGAAAATACCAGAGAAGATTGAAGCCCTAATTCCCCTAAGCAGCCGCGTTTCCGCCGCAGGAATGGTACTTTTGCCGCGGTTACGCCGCAAGGTGGAAGGAACAATTGCTGAAAATTTTTCTCAAGCCCTCTGTGCTCCTCTGGATCTCGATGACTGCCTCTGTCTTCTGTTTTCCTCAATTCTGTAACTCCAGATCTCCTTGCAAAATTCACGCACAAATCGTTAAATATGCAATTTGCAGTTTTGTTTTAATAATGATGTAGCTCGTCTAAGAATTCAACACAAATAGTAAAAATAAAAAATTACGCACGTATCCCCGGCAACGGCGCCATTTGATTGACGTGAAAAATCGTGTTTTTAGTTTAACCGCAATCAATAACGGTGTCGCACGTAGCTAGACCGAGATGAGTACGGGTCGTCCTCTGGGAAACGTGGAACCTTTTAATTTTACTTTAGATGTGTTGAAAAAGAGAAAGAAATAAGAATGGTTGTAGGATGGTTTCTAGATCTACGTTTAATAAGAATGTAAATATAGATCTAGAATAGTTTAAAGATGTGATTAATTATAATAAGAAGGGCTTGTAGGGTTCGTTAGGATTTAGTAGTTATGAATGATTAATTAAAGTTACCCTTTTTATCCATTAATAGATTTAGAACTAGAACGACGGTGATGCGTGTAGATTAGGGTTTCTGGAGGGAAAAGGAATCCCACTCGTAACCCTTATCTCGACACGGAACTCCGTTCATATCTAGCCTTTACCAAAACAATCATTAATCTAATCTCTAATCGTGGTCGGAACTAGCAAGGAATTGCTAGCGCGCCCGATTAGGATGTTAATGATTATTTTGATAAAGTTCCTAAACTTTATAGGACTTAAAAAGGGTTTAATTATTTTCATCGTCCATTAGCCTACCCTAATCCTACGAACCCTAACAAGCGGAGAATTACTCGCGCATGTTGGGAGAAGAAGATGAAAAGAAAGAGAGGGAAAACATAATGCAAAGAAAAACAATTAAATAAAACTAAATACCTTTATTAATCAACTCCTTCAAACTACACTTTTTATTCCATAGAAAATGATTACAAAACTTGATTTGCTTCTCGATCTTTCCTAGGGAGGTAGTCGAACAGTCGATGATCAGCCTGGATGCGTGAGCGTCGGGAGCTTCGTGATCTCTTCGGCTTGATAGCTTTTCCAAGAGGCCCTCGGTGCCTTTTTATAGTGCGAAGCCAGAATCTTTTTGTTGAAAAGTTGGTAAAATATTGCATAGATCAATCTCCCAAAATATTGCCATCTGAACTCTTTAACTTGCGGCGGATCCGCGGCCCCAGGGTGGGTTTGGCCGCGGATCCGCGCTCAATGGCAAGGATCTCTCTGTCTTTTTTCTTGGGGTCTCTGATGGTGACATTTGGCATTCCTAGGCTTCTTCAGAATCTGAAAATATTTTCTCGGTTGCTTCCAGACTTAGTCTCCAAGTTTGCTCTTTAATTTGGAAAGTATTCTTCAACAAATTGATTTGTTTGTTAAATCCTTCATAACAACTTGGAAATAATCTGCACAACAACTCATATAAGATTTTAGTAGACTTTGTTCTACTAGGATTAGACCAGTAATATTATTTGCATACATTTTCCTACCAAATGATAATTAAATATATTAACACATGGAAAATAATGTTTTTACACATGAACCCTCATATGTATAATATATTATAATAAAGTCCTTTTTAATATAAAAATGGTAGGAAAAATGTACTACAAATGTGCAGTTTTATTGACTGAACAGCCTTTCAGGCCAATAAACGGCCGCTTCTTGAAGAAATACTATGCTTAATAAGCCGCAGCCTGGGTCAATGATAGATGACGACGACTATGTCCGCTCACTATCTTCCTAGGCTCAGACTTTACAAGCAGCAGCCGGCCTTCCCATAACGACGGACCGAAACGTCCTTAAACTAACTACGGACCGAAACGTCCTTAAACTAACGGTGGACCGAAACGTCCTTAAACTAACGACGGACCGAAACGTCCTTAAACTATCAACGGACCGAAACGTCCTTAAACTAACGACGGACCGAAACGTCCCTAAAACTACTACCGCAGCATCTTTAGGCTGACGAGATAAAAAAGAGGAGAGAAAAAAATAAAAATAGATAAAAAATAAAAAAATAATAATAATAAATTAAAAAAATGGTATGTCCATAAGCAAAGTGGGCACGGATGAAAACCCGAAAGGGCTTCGTGAGTAAAAACAGCAGGGCTGCCGGCAAGCGTTCGTGAAAACCCGAAAGGGCGCGACCTTGTAAAAAAAAGGTGAAAAAGAAAAAAAAAAAAGGGGGTATGTCCGTAAGCAAAATAGGCACGGATGAAAACCCGAAAGGGCTCCGTGAGTAAAAACAGCAGGACTACCGGCGAGTGTTTGTGAAAACCCGAAAGGGCGCAATCTCGTTAAAAGACACTTGTAGGGTCCTCTCGATCTTGTAAGGAGAAACCACCTGCGTGAGATCCTTACGACTCACAAAGGAGCAACACACTTAGGGATCCTCATGATTCCTAAGGAAAAAATACACTTACGAGATCCTCACGACTCGTAAGGAGAATTCTCTTATGGGACCCTTACGGCTCATGAGATTTGAAAGTCTTAAGATACAGAAACCTGAACCTGTTCTTAACCAAATCCTCCACAACCTTCGATATTGCCCTACAAGAGGCTCAATACTGACCCTTGTATACAATCCATGGGCGCGAATAAACATTTCCCCAGCAAAGTCCAACCCTTGTAGGTCCTCTCGACCCATAAGGAGAAAACCCTCTTGTAGGATCCTTACGACTTACAGAGGAACATACACTTAGGAATCCTCACGATCCCTAAGGAGAAAATACACCTGCAAGATCCTCACGACTTGTAGGGAGAAATACCTTTGTGAGACCCTTACGGCTCATGAAGTCGAAAGCCTTAGTCGACAGGACCTTAACCCTGTTTGCTAAGCCACCTTTGTTCAACATCGACAGAGGCAAATGATGATTCGCTCCTGGCAATATTCCAGTTGCAGCGATGCTGATGCCTAAACCGGTATCAAATCCCAAGTTCTTTTATGGCAAATGATGATTCGCTCCTGGCAACATCCCAGTTGCAGCGATGCTGATGCCGAAATCGGTGTCCAAAATCCAAGCCTACAGCAAAAAAGCTAGCGAGCCACACATGCCTACAAAATAGCCGAAATGATGGGGCAACTTGCAATAAAAAGCAGCAAGTGAGAATGAAGCCATAAAAAACAGCCGAAATGATTGGGCAGCTCGCAATAAAAAGCAGCGAGTAGAAAATAAATAAATAGCCGAAATGATTGGGCACCGCAAAAAATAGCCGAAATGATTGGGCAATCGCGATTTTCGAGATATAAAAAGCTGAAATGATAGAGCATCGCGGAAAGAATAAAAAAAAATGATGAAAGAATGAAATCTTCGCCCTACAGGTGATGTTACATCTATCCCTGTATACAATCCAGGGGCGCAAACAAAGAAGGGAACGTACCTCCCTCCCCCAGGTTTCACCAAAGAACGAAGCTAAATCTCGACGGGCCACAAGCGACCTAGAGATCATCCCAACACTCGTCTCGTAACAGCAGACACAACATCAAGCGAAATGGAACAGCGGCAACCCCCAGTTCCATGGCTCGGCGATTACATATCACCAAGAGTCAAACCTCTATTCCGTGAAATGCGGATATATTTAGCAAAATTCCTGGTTACGTGGAACGCGGATAATGTCACTCTTTAACCCCGTGGAAAACGTCCAGAGCGGATCCTGGTCCTCGCAGAGCATGGCAGTGAACCCGTGCAAAGCATCCAGAGTGGAGCCTAGTCCTCGCCTAACGCGGCAGTGAACCCGTGTGAAGCATCTAGTGCAAAATTCCTGGTCACGTGGAACGCGGATAATGTCACTCTTTGACCCCGTGGAAAACGTCCAGAGTGGATCCTGGTCCTCGCAGAGCATGGCAGTGAACCCGTGCAAAGCATCCAGAGCGAAGCCTAGTCCTCGCCTAACGTGGCAGTGAACCCGTGTAAAGCATCTAGTGCAAAATTCCTGGTTACGTGGAACGCGGATAACGTCACTCTTTGACCCCGTGGAAAATATCCAGAGCAGATCCTGGTCCTCGCAGAGCATGGCAGTGAACCCGTGCGAAGCATCCAGAGCGGAGCCTAGTCCTCGCCTAACGCGGCAGTGAACCCGTGTGAAGCATCTAGTGCAAAATTCCTGGTCACGTGGAACGCGGATAATGTCACTCTTTGACCCCGTGGAAAACGTCCAGAGCGGATCCTGGTCCTCGCAGAGCATGGCAGTGAACCCGTGCGAAGCATCCAGAGCGGAGCCTAGTCCTCGCCTAACGCGGCAGTGAACCCGTGTAAAGCATCTAGTGCAAAATTCCTGGTTACGTGGAACGCGGATAATGTCACTCTTTGACCCCGTGGAAAATGTCCAGAGCAGATCCTGGTCCTCGCAGAGCATGGCAGTGAACCCGTGCAAAGCATCCAGAGCGGAGCCTAGTCCTCGCCTAACGCGGCAGTGAACCCGTGTGAAGCATCTAGTGCAAAATTCATGGTTACGTGGAACGCGGATAATGTCACTCTTTGACCCCGTGGAAAACGTCCAGAGCGGATCCTGGTCCTCGCAGAGCATGGCAGTGAACCCGTGCAAAGCATCCAGAGCGGAGCCTAGTCCTCGCCTAACGCGGCAGTGAACCTGTGTGAAGCATCTAGTGCAAAATTCCTGGTTACGTGGAACGCGGATAATGTCACTCTTTGACCCCGTGGAAAACGTCCAGAGCGGATCTTGGTCCTCGCAGAGCATGGCAGTGAACCCGTGTAAAGCATCCAGAGCGGAGCCTAGTCTTCGCCTAACGCGGCAGTGAACCCGTGTGAAGCATCTAGTGCAAAATTCCTGGTCACGTGGAACGCGGATAATGTCACTCTTTGACCCCGTGGAAAACGTCCAGAGCGGATCCTGGTCCTCGCAGAGCATGGCGGTGAACCCGTGCGAAGCATCCAGAGCGGAGCCTAGTCCCCGCCGAGCACGGCAGTGAACCCGTGTGGAGCATCTAGTGCAAAATTCCTGGTTACGTGGAACGCGGATAATGTTACTCTTTGACCCCGTGGAAAACGTCCAGAGCGGAGCCTGGTCCTCGCCAAGCGCGGCAGTGAGCCCGTGTGAAGCATCCAGAGCAAATACCGGACTGTGGAGTCCTTAAAATCCACGGACTATGACGTCCTTAACCTCGACCGTGATGTCTTAAAACTAACGATCAACCATCCCGATTCCCTACAGACTTGGCCTTGGTTTAAGGGTACATCTCTTCACTCCTTTGATGCCCGGCGTTGTAATTCCTCAACGTCTTCAAAGAGGTGACGGGTCCCTGCAACCAAACACCGGACTGTGGAGTCCTTAAATCCACAGACTATGAGGTCCTTAACCTTGACCGTGATGTCTTAAAACTAACAGCGGACTGTGGAGTCCCTAAATCCACGGACTATGAGGTCCTTAACCTTGACCGTGATGTCTTAAAACTAACAGCGGACTGTGGAGTCCTTAAATCCACGGACTATGAGGTCCTTAACCTTGACCGTGACGTCTTTAAACTATGATACCTTGAGAAACTCCCGACTCCATAAAACACGGACAAGGATGACCGCATCCAACACTTGCAGGCCCTCACGACCTGTAAGGAAGAAAAAACTCTCTTGCGAGATCTTTACGACTCTCAAGGGAAGACCCGCTTAAGGATCCTCACGATCTTTAAGAAGAACTTACACCTATGGGATCCTTTCGACCTGTGGGGAGAAAAACTCTTTATAAGACCCTCGTGGCTCGTGAAATGCAAAAGTCTTAGGAAGCAGATCTTAACCCTGAGTCCTGAGCCATTGCTGTCCTGCAAGGAAATCAAGATAGAATATCCGCAAAACACATTCGATGAAAAGGAGACACACCATTGAGAAGAAAAATGTATCTTTTATTCATAAACCAAAATGGGTGCAAAGTACAATTCATGAAAGAAACAAAAAGAAAATACTATCATCCATGAGTATGTACAAAAAGGAAGAAAAAGATACAAATGTTTCAGACCGGCGGGCGATTCAGCAGCTTGGTCAGCTCATCCTGCTTTTGCTGAGCCACGGCTTCATGACGCAAGATCTCCAGAAGACGAGCCTCCGCTTGAGCTTGCTGAGCCTGATACGAAGCGAACCGAGCTTCGAGCTCTTTCTCGGTGGCTTTATGAGCCTCGACCCTCTCACGAGTGAACGTGGCAGCTTTGTCGAGTGCCACCACCTCTTTGATGGACTCCTGAAGCACTCGCCAGAGTTCATACGCTTTGTTGGCCCTGGCTGTGAGGCTGGCCTGAAGCTCGCTCAGCGCCTTAGAAGCCAATGCCCTTTCCGAAAATTTACGGCCGAGCCCTTTTCTCGCACAACAATATGTTCGCTACGTGTCGCTCTATCAGGCCACGTAAGCTCGCTTCCATGACCACGGCCTTGGAAACAAGACATTTACGAGACCATATAAATGGGCCTCCAATCAACAGCAATAATCGATCCAAAACGCGCTCACACAACCCGGTATGGAAAGCAACGAAAAAAATTTTCCGACGATTATCCTATCAAGCATGTGCTCGCAATCATGTGAACATCCAAAAAAGAAATAAAATTCGAAGCTGTAATGTGCACGCGACATGACAACAGTATTGATAATTGAAGAAAATTTTCATAAAAGGAACACAAAATTTATTCATGCAAGCGGAAATATACATACGAGTACCGAGCCTACATGGAAGTTCAACATAAAGCATACAAAAAGGAGGGACTAATTTAAAGAGGTTCTACACTAACGGAAAAGGTCACCAAACACAGGATCAACGGCACAGGGGTTGATGAAGCAAAGGATAAAATTCTCCATCTCTCTCTCCGCTTTCTCCAGCACATCGAAGTGACGATGCTCGCGAGAAGTCGCTCCCCATCGGTTGGTGCCATGTTCGTCCGCGAATGCAAACATAACAGCTCGCCGGGCCTTTATCTCGCTCAGCACATGAATTGAGCAGTCCTTCAGAGCCTGAGTAATCAGGCATGCTTCATGAAAGCCCTCGAGCTTTTCTTCCGCCGCATCAAGCATTGCCAGGGTCATCTCTGCCGGGTGAGGAGGAATGTCGGCAAGCACGGCCATGAGGATCATCCGGAGCCAGAGAGAACACATCGGGAGGGGAGACCCCCTACGGATCGAGAGTCCGTGCATGGCTGAGTCGCATTCGTTGTCGGTAAGGAGGGGATCCACCAACCGAGCAGCAAAGCGGGGGACCATCTCTTCAATAGGAACTTCCCACGGCTGTCGGCGAGCATGAGGACGATTGCAGGCCATGACGCTCGTTTGTTTCTCAAGATAAGTTACTCCAAGATAATAATAATAATAATAATAATAATAATAATATGAAGCTCTCTGTGAAAGGGAAAGGAAGCTATAGCCTCATATATAAAGAAGTGCATTAAGTGCTGTGCGCGGAAAATCTTGCATGGTAAGACTATTTCCAAGGCCAAAAAAAAGGAAGGGCATCTAAAATCAAGGAAATGAAACTATTTCCAAGGCCCTTTCTCTGCATCCAATATTATGCACTGAAAATACGGCATGGGAAAATTTTGTGAACCGCCCCATCAAGGGACCCACGTGCAGAACACGTGAGGCCTAAACCTGATGCGCGCTTAAAAGGAAATATATGGAGTAGTACCCTGCATATTAAAAGCACAAACGACAACAGTAGCAAAAATGATAAAATCCCGGATGCAAACATAGAAAGACATAATAACAATTGTCACTCATACTTCAAGAGGTTCATACAAAACACAGAGGACGCATTTACAACGGTAAAACTTCAGATGCGGGACATGGGTTGAGAAACTCAAAATTAACTTTATCCAAGATTTTCCAAGCATTTCGAACCTCCCGAGTATGTTTCCTCTCACGATCACAAGCGTCGGGGTCCTCACGAATGTCCTCCACCCTCCGATAGGCGGCAAGTATGGCCGACTGCTGGAACATCTGATGCAGGAGATCAATGAGATTATCCCGCCTTCTCTTTGAGATCAAGTGCATCAGATACACCGAGTGTACTTTATCCTCGGCGGCGTCCAATGCCCCAAGCGGCACACCAGCACAGAATAGAGGGAGAGCCTCCCTGATCGCCAGCACGATCAGCCTCAGAAGAGAAGAGCGACGGGGGAGTAGCCGATGGTCGTACTCATCAAAGCGGCTCATAATCTCGGCACATTGAGCATCGGTGAACTCCTGGTTCTGACTGCGGCCCAGTGCACGAATATTCCCATAGGAAATGATCTCGTCAAGATCATACAGATGGGCATCCATGATACCTGAAATAAAAGTCGTGAGATTCATTACAAAACCCTCATTGCATTAATTGCAGAAGAACAACCTTGGGCCAAGAGACCCCAGGAAGCCTCTGTGTGAAGAAATCGAGTTCTTCATTGGAATTAAATTCCTTATTGAGAAAAGGGAATTAAATTCCCAGAAGCATTTTGGATGGAATTAAATTCCATGGATTTGAACCGCCATCATCATCTCCCCAAAGATCATCTAAACCCTAAGAGATCTACAGTTGAAAGATTAAACAGTTTCATGTTCTTATGGAAAATATGAAGAAAAAAGGGTAAAAACCCTTGTTTTGGATTTAAAATCCAGAGAAATGTGAAGGTCCATCATTGTCCAAGAACATTACCTGAGGAAAAAGGATTCCTTTCGAACAGAGTTAAAATCTGAAGATTGTTTCAAGGCAGAGAACTAAGCTCTGAAAGCGAGAATTAAATTCTCAAAGAAGAAGTTCTCAGAAGAAGAAGATGAACAAAGTGAAGGCTCCTATGAAGAGACAGAGGTATTTATAGAAGACAATGAAAACGTTTCGTCTCCCCAGATCCCTAGAGGAATCCAACGGTCACAAGAGGTGACAGCGTTGCACTCACGTGCAGACACGTGAGAACAACGCTGTGGGGGCATTTGTTTCCTGATTTAAAATCAGGAAAGCTTCTGGGAAAAGCTTCAGAAGAGGGTCACGTGCTTACACGTGACTAGCGGTCACGTGTTGGCACGTGACACCTAAGCACATCATCAAGGCAGAGTTCAGTTTCCTGACTACGTTGAAGAAAAAGGGCTTCAGAAGAGGTCACGTGCTCCCACGTGACCAGGGTCACGTGTTGGCACGTGACGTCCAAAGCAGCAGACTCGTTCTCCAGTTGAACCAAGGAAAGAGGCTCCAGACAAGGGTCACGTGCTCACACGTGACCAGGAGTCACGTGGTGGCACTTGACGTTTAAACAAAGATCAGAAGACAGAGCGCAAAAGAAAGGAAAAGGCTCGTTCCAAGGGGGTCACGTGCCCACACGTGACCATGTGTCATGTTCAGTTGAAAATATTGCACTTTGGTATAAGTATCTTCCTTACATTTCTTAAATAATAAAAGGTGTTTATTATAAATATTAAACATATTTGGATTTATCTGCAAAATACTATTTTCCATATGTTTATATATTATAATTAATATTATGAAGGAAAATATAGGCATTTTATATTTATATAATATTTTGGTAATTGAAAATATGCATATCATATCAAATATTATAATTACAATTCTTAAAATATATAATATCATACAAATGGTTAGAATAATATTTCAAAATATATGCATAATATTTTATTAATTAAAAGATGCATAGCATATCAAATATTCTTAATCATGTTTGTTAAAGATTTATTACCATATAAAGTGCATAGCATATTAAATATTCTTAATCAAGTTTCTTAAAGATTTATTACCATATATAGTGATTAAGATATTCTCTCTAATTTAATAAATAGTACTAACATTATTCATAGAGATATTGTGCAAGATTTAGCTCAGGTCAAGAGATCAAGATGTTCAAGATGTCAGGATCAAAAATCTGCCAAAATCATAAAATCAATACTGACAGGGACTCAGAATCCAGGCATGGAAAGTCACCATATTAGGAAGTCACCATATATGGTAACTAGTTTTCTTCTTTGAGGGCTATATAAAGGACCAAGGGCTAAAGTTAGAAGACATCAAGCCGACGAGATCACGAAGTCCAAGACGGCTCACGCATCCAGGCTGATCATCAACGGTTCATCTACCTCCTTGGAAGAGATCGAGAAGCAAACTAGTCTTTGTAATCATTTTCTAAGGAATCAAAGTGTAGATTGTTCAAGTTGATTAATAAAGGTAGTTGTTTCTTTTGCATTTTACATTATGTTTTCCCTCTCTATCTTTTCATCTTCTTTTCCCAACATGCGCGAGTAATTCTCCGCTTGTTAGGGTTCGTAGGATTAGGGTAGGCTAATGGGCGATGAAAATAATTAAACCCTTTTTAAGTCCTATAAAGTTTAGGAACTTTATCAAAAGAATCATTAACATCCTAATCGGGCGCGCTAGCAATTCTTTGCTAGTTCCGACCGCGATTAGAGATTAGATTAATGATTGTTTTGGTAAAGGCTAGATATGAACGGAGTTCCGTGTCGAGATAAGGGTTAAGAGTGGGATTCCTTTTCCCTCCAGAAACCCTAATCTACACGCATCACCGTCGTTCTAGTTCTAAATCTATTAATGGATAAAAAGGGTAACTTTTAATTAATCGTCCATAACTACTAAATCCTAACGAACCCTACAAGCCTTCTTATTATATTAACTACATTCCTAAAATAATCTAGATCTATATTTTTGCATTCTTGCTTAACGTAGATCTAGAAACCATTCTTCAAAATTCTTTATCTCTCCTCTCTTTCTCAACACATCTAAAGTAAGAGTAAAAGGTTCCACGTTTCCCAGAGGACGACCCGTACTCATCTCGGTCTAGCTACAAGCGACACCGTTATTGATTGCGGTTAACTACAAACATACACCTTTTCGTATCAATCAAACGGCGCCGTTGCCGGGGAAACGTGCGTAATTTTTTATTTTTACTATTTGTGTTGAATTCTTAGACGAGTCATATCATTATTAAAACAAAACTGCAAATTGTATATTTAACGATTATTGTGTGAATTTTTGCGAGGAAATCTGGAGTCACGGACTTGAGGAAACAGGAGATCTAGGGTTCACACTTCTCTGGTAAGATTCTAGCTCCCTTCTCTCTCCTCTAAAATCCAATAAAATCTATTTTCTGCAGGATTCTTTACAAAATATCGCCGCTCAAAAATCTTTTTGCAAAGTTTTGTTTTTCGGTTTGTTTTTGCATATTTTAATACGGATCTTTAAGGGGCAAAGACCAAATCAAGATTAGGTGGGGATTTCATCACCCTTCCTAAGCCCCACAAATCACAAACCGAGCATATAGATCAACCCTTCATTAATTTAAAAAATATCTAGATCAGACTCTAAGGACTGCCGCGCTCAATAAGGACAGAGGAAGGTCGTGGGTAATCTATCGTTTATCCGCATTACTTTTGTAGTGCCTAGGCAAGTGTGACAAAGGCTAGTGGTTTTTAATTAGGCCCACGACGTGGTTCCTTCCCACTTACCTGGCACTTACCTGGCTACAAGGGTAGTACGGAGGCGGTAGAGGATTTATCCTGCGGCTTGTCCTTTGAAAGTCTAGGAGCGGTCTAGAGACTGGACCTAGGTAACCATAGTTCTTGGGTTGTGCATTTTTTTTTGTGATTTGTCTAAATCCGTCATTTTTCAAAACAAACCAATTACTTTCTCTCCTTTTTACCCTTTCCCCCTTCTTCTCTTCTTATAATGGGTGACCTAAACAGAAGAACACTTGCCGAGCTTTGCTGTCCACAACCAGATATCTCTTATTTTCGAAATCCCTTCGGTATACCGTCCGGCTCTTCCATGTCCTTAAGAGATCATATAGAACAAGCAGGAAGAAACAGTTGGCCATCTCAGTCTAGGTCTTATCAACCATATCCTAATCCTACACCCGTTTCAGTTCATACCCAGAGTGAGGAAGCCCCTAGACGAATGTCCATTGTTGAGCACATAGCTAGGTCTAGAGGCCAAAGTTTCAACCCGGACCAATATCAACTGTCCGGAGAAGAGTTTGATATGCGGTTTGTGGCATATAAGATGTCTGTTGAAAATAGCCAACCAACCAACCCATATCAATATTCTTCTTATCATAATATTGATCCTACTCCTACCCAAGTTCCGCAACCATTCTATTCCTATCAATCCAATCCGACTTTTCCACCTACTCTAGACAGTTCTTCTAATCAGTCATTTGGGAGTTTTAATTATCCACAGGAATTTCAATCTTATACTGAAACCCCTTATCAGCCCAAGACTAGTCTGGAGCAGACATTAGAAAAATTTATGGAAATGTCAAACCAAATTATGAAGGATTTGGGTAAAAAGACAGAACTGTACCTCCAAAATGAAATCCACAACTCCAGTTTCATAGATTCATCAAGTACACCAAATAGAATGACTGATAAGTTGTGTGACTTTGTAGTGTTTGATTTACCCAACTGTGAAGGGTCCCTTTCAAGTGAAACCATACCCAACCCTTGTGATCTCTACACCTCCACTCTTGAACCAAAACTGATTGAAAACCATACTTTTGATGAGGAGTTTGAGAATTTTAACCTTCACTTGAATGAGGTGATTGACGTTGGGGATATTTTGATTGATGAACCCGAAATTTTGGATGATTTTGGCCCACCAATTCATCAAATCCTTTCACTTCCTTATGGTCATCATCTTGAGCCTTTAATTCTTCTCGAACCCCAAATATGTCTTGAAGTTGATGATAATGGTATACCCGAAGATCAGACTGAAATACAGCCTCCATCTTCCACATCTGGTTCGGCAACACTCGACACACCAATTTGTTTACCCATTTCACCGTCTACTTTCTCCGGTTCTTCTTCTGTTCCTATAGTTTCAGTGAGTTTTGATGAATCACAATCCGTTAACTCAAGTTCACTAATACCAGAAGTTCAACTTGATATTTTTGAAAATGAGGTAGATGAGTTTTTCGAGTCCTCTACCTCAATAATTTTTGAATCTAGTAGGATAAATTCTGGCACAAAACTTTTTGACAGCAAAATGTTCAATCACACCATTGATAAAAGTTTTGAAGAACTTTTTGCTGACGAACTTGAATTTTTAAACAATACGGATTTTGTGATTGATCAATCTCCACCTATAGAGGTTGAACCGTCACCATTCCTTCTTCCTAATCATTCACATTCATCCTCATTCTTTCTTTTCTCTAATTTCAAACCCTTTCCAAACCACCTCTTATCCCTTCCCCACTTTTTCTTGAGTCGATACAACACATTCTTCCACCAACCTATACGATATACTGATAAATTTTTTGAATGGTTGGTGTTAACTTTTGGTCTTTGTAAAGTCTTATTTTGACCAAATGACTCACCCCCTCTTAAAATGCTTCATATTGTCTAACTCATGTTTGAGGGGGGGTATATTTTTGGCTCTTGATCATAACTTTTGTCCTCAAATTTGTGAGCCAAAAATAAGTTTGGGGGAGGATTTTCACTTTCATATATTCTTGCCCCCATTAATACTTTCCTCCCAAGTCTACAGGTTTTTGAGCTTAACGGATGATATCAGTGAGGACACTGCTGTAAACAGGTTTGGGGGAGGTTTGTGCTTATTTACACATCAATTTGCATCATACTTTGCATAAGCACAACTTTTTCAAAAAAAATTTAAATTTTTTTTTCTTTATATAACAAAAGAGTAGAAAGTGAAAAATTACATCCAAAAGATAGGAATAGTTTAAGAAAATCAAGAAAATTAGAAGTTTTCTTAAACGAACTAGTAATAAGTAGTTATGAGCTGTTGTCCCAAGGGTTAGTAAGATGAAGGAAGTCACTAATCTGAGGATAAAAATAAGTCTGAAAAATAGTTTCTATTCTGGAAGCCAAACATTTGAATGTTGATACCCTACTATTTGCACTTACACACGTCTTGAAACTCGGGATAGTAGAGCATACCTTGAAATGCTCTTGTCTAAAAGCCAAAGTATGAAGGAAATGAAAAAATAAAAAAATGAAGAAAATATAAAAATGGTGAAAAGAAAAAAATGAACACTGGTTTTGTTATCGCCAAGGCAGCAATAAAAAAATATAGCGAGGGTGCCTCTTCACCTAGTGCCCTAAGGCCAACTGGTCTGGGAGTCACTGCTAAGCCTTAGGTGGTGCAAGACGAGGAAAATATTATCACCTAATCAGCAAGCACATAAGTAATCGGTCTGTTAGTACCTCAAGAAGTATTAACGGTCGCATGAAAATGTGTGAGCAAATCTTAATATTCATTAAATTAAAAAGTACTAAGGCAGATGGACAAGAGTATGATAGCTTGAATTGAATTCTCCGAGTGTAGGGATGTTCTTTACACACACGTGGGGTTATATGATCAATGTTTGGATGAAAGGTAGGAATGAAGAATAAAGACGATGTTTTATTGAGGGATGATGTGATTTCTAACATTTTTTCATGACTATTAAGATAGGGCTCATGACAACTGAAAAGCTAGTATAGTTGGAAACTCTTATTTTCAAAGTCTTTCTTCTATGGTTCTTATCTTTATATGTAAATTTCACCATCTCTCTTTTGTTATTGGATTTTGTGGGTGTAATCCGCTGAAAACCCTCAGGAGACAACACTCCTCCTACTAGGGACACCTAGAGGTTTAACGGCTTGTTGCACGTGCTCAGTGCAATCGTGTCTGCCTACGAAAGTGTGCTTAGTTTTCTCCTTTCTTTTTTTTTCCTCTTAAATAAACTAGTTTGCTCTGGACGATCAAAGTTAAGTTTGGGGGTATTTGTTCAGTTGAAAATATTGCACTTTGGTATAAGTATCTTCCTTACATTTCTTAAATAATAAAAGGTGTTTATTATAAATATTAAACATATTTGGATTTATCTGCAAAATACTATTTCCCATATGTTTATATATTATAATTAATATTATGAAGGAAAATATAGGCATTTTATATTTATATAATATTTTGGTAATTGAAAATATGCATATCATATCAAATATTATAATTACAATTCTTAAAAGATATAATATCATACAAATGGTTAGAATAATATTTCAAAATATATGCATAATATTTTATTAATTAAAAGATGCATAGCATATCAAATATTCTTAATCATGTTTGTTAAAGATTTATTACCATATAAAGTGCATAGCATATTAAATATTCTTAATCAAGTTTCTTAAAGATTTATTACCATATATAGTGATTAAGATATTCTCTCTAATTTAATAAATAGTACTAACATTATTCATAGAGATATTGTGCAAGATTTAGCTCAGGTCAAGAGATCAAGATGTTCAAGATGTCAGGATCAAAAATCTGCCAAAATCATAAAATCAATACTGACAGGGACTCAGAATCCAGGCATGGAAAGTCACCATATTAGGAAGTCACCATATATGGTAACTAGTTTTCTTC
Organism: Agapanthus africanus; assembly: GCA_030015575.1. NCBI lineage: Eukaryota > Viridiplantae > Streptophyta > Magnoliopsida > Asparagales > Amaryllidaceae > Agapanthus > Agapanthus africanus. The sequence continues at coordinate 433,610,758 of JASDDO010000008.1, read as the reverse complement.
TTTGAGGGCTATATAAAGGACCAAGGGCTAAAGTTAGAAGACATCAAGCCGACGAGATCACGAAGTCCAAGACGGCTCATGCATCCAGGCTGATCATCAACGGTTCATCTACCTCCTTGGAAGAGATCGAGAAGCAAACTAGTCTTTGTAATCATTTTCTAAGGAATCAAAGTGTAGATTGTTCAAGTTGATTAATAAAGGTAGTTGTTTCTTTTGCATTTTACATTATGTTTTCCCTCTCTATCTTTTCATCTTCTTTTCCCAACATGCGCGAGTAATTCTCCGCTTGTTAGGGTTCGTAGGATTAGGGTAGGCTAATGGGCGATGAAAATAATTAAACCCTTTTTAAGTCCTATAAAGTTTAGGAACTTTATCAAAAGAATCATTAACATCCTAATCGGGCGCGCTAGCAATTCTTTGCTAGTTCCGACCGCGATTAGAGATTAGATTAATGATTGTTTTGGTAAGGGCTAGATATGAACGGAGTTCCGTGTCGAGATAAGGATTAAGAGTGGGATTCCTTTTCCCTCCAGAAACCCTAATCTACACGCATCACCGTCGTTCTAGTTCTAAATCTATTAATGGATAAAAAGGGTAACTTTTAATTAATCGTCCATAACTACTAAATCCTAACGAACCCTACAAGCCTTCTTATTATATTAACTACATTCCTAAAATAATCTAGATCTATATTTTTGCATTCTTGCTTAACGTAGATCTAGAAACCATTCTTCAAAATTCTTTATCTCTCCTCTCTTTCTCAACACATCTAAAGTAAGAGTAAAAGGTTCCACGTTTCCCAGAGGACGACCCGTACTCATCTCGGTCTAGCTACAAGCGACACCGTTATTGATTGCGGTTAACTACAAACATACACCTTTTCGTATCAATCATGTCACGTGGTCACACGTGACCGGCTTTCAAAGCCCATTTTGTCAACAGAATTAAATTCTGAAAGGAATTCAAATCTTTCCAAAGGAAAGCGGCTATCTGCAACCAATCAAATTAAAGATTCAGAAGTGATGAAATATCATTTTATCTATGGGAAAATCTCGGGTTTGGAAAGATTTCACCTTTAAATCTAACAGAAATCACAAAGGAGAATCCCTGGATTTGAAATCCAATGGTGAATAAAATTCACCTAATAATCCAAAGGTCCAGAACGAATGGTGGATGCAAATCAAATCTCTCATGAAGATTCATCAAAAACTGATTGATTCGGCGGCTTCTCCTATAAATAGGAGCCGAGAGATACAAAAAAGGGATATAGAGATAGAGATATAGACATACAGAGACAGGAAAAAAAAGAAAAGAAGAGAGCTTCGATACTTGGAGAAACTTGGATCTTCTGCAAAAACCCTAGGTAAGAAAGGGAAAAGCTCCTTGAAAGAAGAAGAGAATTTAATTCTCAACAGAGTTTAACTCTGATACATAAAAATAGAAGAATATATTTCTTCTCTCTTTGATAGAGGATCTGCAAAGTGCACATCTCCCCTTTAGGTTGAGAATTTAATTCTCAATGGGTTGAGATCCTGCCATGCAGATCCGAAACATAGAGAGGGAATGCAAGCATGAGAATTTAATTCTCACAGAACTATAGGAATTTAATTCCTTTAAAATAAAATTAGGGCTTGACCCTGTATCATGGGAATTTAATTCCTTCAGAATAAAAAGAAACAGGGTTTAACCCTAATTAAGAACTTAGTTCTGTTGAAACAACGGGAATTTAATTCCCTTAATCATCATTTAACAGGGAATGGGAATTCAATTCCTTAAAAACTTTTATTAGGGTTTAACCCTATTCAGCCCTTCACATATATGAGGAATGTAATTCCTACAGAAAATTCAGAGTTAAACTCTATTCCAGAATATAAGTCTTCGAAAGGAAGTAGGAATTTAATTCCTCTGAAATTTACAGCTCGAGGAATTTAATTCCTGAAAAAAGATTAACAAAGCCTCTAAACAAAATACATAGAGGCAGGGTCACGTGTCATCACGTGACCCCCCAAAAGATCTACAGAAAGCCCCTTTGAGGCAGCACCCCACACGATCCACGTGACCCTTGGCAGAAGCTCTAATACATAGGCATTTGAATGCCCATCACGTGATGGCACGTGACGCTCTGAAAGACACGATAATCTCAGAATAAATGAAGGGAGGGCGCTCTCACGTGCTGCCACGTGACCCCTCTTGTCTTAGTGTTTAACACTAAATTGAAATTCTCGAACCCAGTGTTAAAATACTGTTGGTCCTTAGTGTTCAACACTAATTAAAAAGCTTTATCTGCAGTGTTCAACACTGATTGCCTTAGTGTTTAACACTAATCTGAGATCTTTATTTGCAGTGTTCAACACTGATCTGTTTTAGTGTTTAACACTAATTTGAAAAGCCTTGTTGCTGGTGTTTAACACCAATTATCTCTTAGTGTTAAACACTAACTTGTCAACCTCATTCCCAGTGTTCAACACTGATTGCTCTATAGTGTTTAACACTAGGCTTTGACCCAATTGACTAAATGGATGGAGGCAAAGCCTCTCCTGATTGGACTTAGCCCAAGATGGCTATAAGTCCTCAATTTGTGATTAACTGGGCCAATAGACTCATAACACAATTAATTCGTCTTGACCCCAAATTGGGCCAAGGACTATTTAATCCACTCCGGTTCTAGGGTACATCTCTTCACTCCTTTGATACTTGGCATTGTAATCCCTCAATGTCTTCAAAGAGGTGACGGGTCCCGACGACCACACATTGATACGGACTGCGGGGTCCTTAAACCCGTGTTTAATGCAAATTCCTGGTTACGTGGAACGCGGATAATGTCACTCTTTGACCCCGTGAAAAACGTCCAGAGCGGAGCCTGGTCCTCGCAGAACACGGCAGTGAACCCGTGTGAAGCATCCAGAGCACATAACGGACTGTGGGGTCCTTAAACCCATGGACTACGACGTCCTTAACCTTGACCGGGATGTCTTAAAACTAACAACGGACTGTGGGGTCCTTAAACCCATGGACTACGACGTCCTTAACCTTGACCGAGATGTCTTAAAACTAACAATGGACCGCAATGTCCTTAAACTACCCATGGACCGCAATGTCCTTAAACTACCCATGGACCGCAACGTCCTTAAACTACCCACGGACCGCAATGTCCTTAAACTAGAACAATAGAGCCCCGTAACGCTCTTTTGTCGGATCTAAACGGTCCCGTTTAAGTTGATCTTAGCCTCAAAGATGGCTAATGTATCCTTAAACCTTCAAACAGAGTGGACTATAAATCCCCCCAATTAACTCTGGCTCTAGGGTACATCTCTGAACTCCTCTGACATCCGTCGTTGTAATTCTTCAACGTCGTCAGAGAGGTGACGGGTCCCGACGGCCATACATTCATGGACCACTATGTCCCTAAACTGGAACATTAGAGCTCAAATGCTCTTTTGTCGAATCTAAACGATCCCGTTAAGTTGATCTTAGTCACAAAGTTAGACTAACGTATCCTTAACAAACGTTTGAGTTGATCTTAGCCTCAAGTATGGCTGACGTATCCTCAAACCAAACCCCCAAACCCAAATCTAAGATAATACGGATTTAGACTAGTCCACGCCCTACGGGCGACGACATAAATCAGTCTCCGTAAACAATCCACGGGCAACAAAACAAACACCCACGACACGAAGTGACCATCTGGAGAAGGAGAAAGTTGTTACCGCAATGCGGTAGCGTAATTAACTGCAGGGGATTGCGCCTGCAGGGAAGAGCGTCCCCACAATCAAAAACCCCTCAGACGAGGGGGAATCTGACGAAGTTTGCTACATCGGCCGCATCCGTCTAAACCTTCGATACACGGTGCCATAAATCAACTTGGCATCTTCGGAGAGGTGGACGGATAGCACCAATTAGCATCTGCCCCGAATCTCAGGCGAGACGCCATGTCGCGCCGTCTTTCGGAGGGGAACAGGGACCCTTACGGCTCATAAAGTCAAAGGTCTTAGTCGACAGGATCCTAATCCTGTCTACTAAGCCACCTTTGTCCAAATCAGCAAGGGCAAATGATGATTTGCTCTTGACACTATTCCAGTTGTAGCAATACTGATGCCTAAATAGGTATCAAATTCCGAGTCTTCTCTCAAGGAAAATGATGAGTCGCTCCTGGCAATATCCCAGTTGTATCGATACAGATGCCTAAACAGGTGTCAAACTCCAAGTCAACCTCTCCGGCAAATGCCGTCCCTACAACCATCTAATGAAGATGGGGACCCCATTCATCTGGGAGCAGAAATGCCAAAGTGCACCGGATGAAATCAAGCAATACCTGCAGAATCTACCGGTACTGACCGCTCCGGTCAAGGGAAAGCCCATCCTCCTGTATACAACAACCCTTGAAGGTTCTTTAGACGTGCTATAGGCACAAAAGAACGACCAAGGAAAGGAGAGAGCTCTCTACTATTTGAGTCGAGTTCTTCTGGGGGCAGAAAACAACTACTCGCCTATCGAAAAGCATTGCCTGGCATTAATCTTCGCGGTAACGAAGTTCCGACATTATGCCTTGGCACATGAAGTCCATCTCATATCAAAGGTGGATCCTCTTAAATATTTGATGTCAAGAGACATACTAATAGGAAGGCTTGCCAAATGGACCTTCCTCTTGATGGATTTCTCGATAGTATATCAACCCCTAAAGGCAATGAAAGACCAGGCCATCACCGACTTTCTCGCTGAGCATCCGATACCATCTGATTCTCCCTTAAATTGTGAATTGCCAGATGAATATGTTTTCGATACAATTGACGGGGAGAAAGAAGTGAGTGATACCCAATGGGAACTCTACTTCGATGGGGCATCGTCATGAAGAGGCGGAAGCAAAGCACCCACATAATCAAAGCCGGAGTGGATATTATCTTCGTGACTTCGCAAGGAGGGATAATGCGTTTCGCCCTCTCCTTAACAGAGCCAAGAACAAGCAACGATGCTGAATATGAAGCTTTGATAGCGGGTCTTGAGATTGCCGTCGACATGGGCATCGAAGATCTCCTCATATATGAAGACTCCCAGCTAGTCGTTAGCCAAGTAAATGGAAGTTATCAGACGTGTAAGCCAGAATTGGTGAAATAGGGCGAAAGAGTGCAGCAACCGCTATCTCAAATCCCCTCCTACGTCCTGGAAAGCATACCACGAGTGGAAAATAGCAAGGCAGATGCGTTAGGCAAACTCGCTAAAGAACTGGCTGATAAAAACCTCGATGACGTAAGGATCATTGTGCAAAACCGCCGAATTCTCGTGCAAGCAGAAATATCTCCGGAGTCGTCTGAAGAAAAGGAAGCGACTGAACAAGCGGCCTTCCAAATAGAAGAGGAAGAAAAGGCCGGGGATTGGAGAGAAGTTTTTATAGACTACTTCAAATCCCATCGAACGTCCGAAGATGCGTCGTCTAGACATCAGCTCATGAAGCGAGCCCTGTCCTTCGCCTTCGTCAATGATACTCTATACAAGAGGTCGTTCGATGGTTTGTGGCTAAGATGCTTGGGACCGGAGGAAACAAGGAGGGTCATCCAAGAAACTCACAACGGACTCTGCGGTTCCCATCAAGCTGGGCCGAAGATGAAGCAGAAGATCAAGAGAATGGGTTACTATTGGACCACGATGATTCAGGACTGCCTCAAATATGCGAAGCAGTGTCACTCATGCCAAATTCACGGGGATTTAATCCACCTACATCCGAATCCGCTACATACAACACTGGCTAGCTGACCATTCGAAATGTGGGGAACCGATATAATTGGGCCCATCGAACCGGCATCATCCAAGGGACATCGGTTCATATTAGTAACAACCGATTACTTCTCCAAGTAGGCAGAAGCAATACCGCTAAGAGAGGTGAAGACGGAGAACATCCTCCATTTCTTCAGGACACATGTCATCTACCGATTTGGCACTCCGCGATGGATCATCTCGGATAACGGGACAGCCTACAGAAGCCATAAAATCAGTCGCTTCGCACAATATCATAATATAGATTAGAGATATACTTCAGTCTATAATCCCCGAGCTAACGGTTTAGCTGAGGCTTTCAACAAGACCTTGACAAAGATCATAAAGAAAACAGTGTCCAGAAATAAAAAGGACTGGTATGAGAGATTGCATGAAGCTCTCTGGGCTTATCGGACCACGTTCAAGACGACCACGAATAAAATGCCATTTGCGTTGGTATTCGGCACGGAAGCGGTACTTCCCTTGGAGATAGAGCTACCCTCTCTACGAGTGGTGGTTCGGTACGAACTGACGGATGAAGAAAATGCCCATCTTCGGCTTGAGGAGCTCGACCCCCTTGATGAAACTCGTCTCATAGCGCAGCAAAACCTAGAAGCTTACAAAGTAAAGATGACGCGCTCATACGAAAGATTGACTGGGCCGAGAACATTCCGCCAAGGCGAACTCATGCTAGTCGTAAAAAGACCTATGATCCCCAATCGTGCTAAACGGGGGAAATTCGAACCAAACTATAAGGGCCTGTATATTATAGACAAGGTCTATCAAGATGGGGCCTACTTGCTCATGGATATGCATGGCAAAAGACCTTTCTGGCCAATAAACGATCGGTTCCTTAAGAAATGCTACGCTTGACAAGTCATGACTCAGGTTAATGATGGATGACGACGCTCGTGTCCGCTCGCTATCTTCCTGAGTCCAAACTCTATAAGTAGTATCCGGCGAAATCTCGCCTCAAAATCCCAACGGACCGCAACGTCCTTTAACTAGCTGTGGACCAAGATGTCCTTAAACTAACAATGGACCAAGATGTCCTTAAATTAACAATGGACCGTGATGTCCTTAAACTAAATATGCCGCCTCAAAACATGGCAACGGTGGAATCCAGGTCCACAAGTCCTAGCGGCGAGGATTGCGACTCAGGTCCCTCTGACTACACAGTTACCCCGATTGGCAAAGTCCCACCGTGATAAAAAAAAGGTATATCCACAAGAAAAATGGGCACGGATGAAAACCCGAAAGGCTCCGTGAGTAAAAACAGCAGGACTGCCGGCGAGTTCGTGAAAACCCGAAAGGGCGCAGACTCGTAAAAGAAATTCATGCACACTTGCAAGGTCCTCTCGACCTTGTAAGGAGAAAATACATGCGTGAGATCCTTACGACTCACAAGGGAGCAACACACTTAGGGATCCCCACGATTCATAAGGAGAACTTACGCTTACAAGAACCTCACAACTCGTAAGGAGAATCCCCCTTATGAGACCCTCACGATTTATAGGATTCGAAAGCCTTAAGTTACAGGGATCTGAACCTGTTCTTAAGCCATCACATTCCCCAGATTGCCCTACAAGCGGTTCAATATTGACCATTGTATACAATCCACAAGCATAAATAAACGTTTCCCCCACCAAGTTCCACCAATGGCGCGAAATTTCCCCATTTGGTGAACGACACTTGTAAGTCCTCTCGACTTATAAGGAGAAAACACTCTTATAAGATCCTTACGACTTATAAGAGAACATACTTAAGAATCCTCACGATTCCTAAGAAGAAAATGCACCTACGAGATCCTCACGACTCGTAGGGAGAAACACCTTTATGAGACCCTTACGGCTCGTAAAGTCAAAAAGCCTTAGTCAACAGGATGCTAACCCTGTCTGCTAAGCCACCTTTGTTCAATCAACAAAGGCAAATGATGATTCGCTCCTGGCAATATTCCAGTCGCAGCTATACTGATACCAAAATTGGTGTCAGATCTCAAGTTCCAAACTCGCAGCAAAAAAATCGGCGAGCCAAAAATGCATATGAAATAGCCGAAATGTTAGGGCAACTCGCAACAAAAATCAGTGAATAAAATATATGTATATAAAAACAACCGAAATGATTGGGCACCGCGAAAAAATAGCCGAAATGATTGGGCAATCGCGACTTTCGCGATATAAAAAGCTGAAATGATAAAATATCGCGGAAAGAAATAAAAAAAAAGGAAACTTTTGCCCTGCAAGTGAGATAACATTGACCCCTGTATACAATCCATGGGCACAAACGGAAAGGGAACCATATCATCCCACCGGGCTCCATCAGAAAAAAAAGCCAAGTCTCGACGGCAACATCGACAGCCTAGAGATCAGCAACGGCGTTCCTTCTCATTCCAACCGGAAGTAGATACGACGTCAACAAACGGAGCCACGACAAAGTCCCCTGATTCCAAATCTCGATGGTTCACAGACAGCCTAGAGACTATCTCGGAGCCATGGCAAAGTGCCTAGTTCCAAGTCTCGACAGCAGCATCCACAGCCTAGATATCAACAACAACGTTCTTCCTCCCTCTAGCAGGATACAGACGCGATATCAACAAATGAAGCCATGGCAAAGTCCCCTAGTTCTAAATCTCGACAACCTGGAGACAACCTCGACGTTCGTCGCAATATTGCAGACACAATATCAACAAATGAAGCAAAGGAAGATCCCTAGCTTCAGGGTCTTGACGGCAACTCAAATGAGACCCGAAAGACTATCGGAGATCATCCTACTCTAGCGCGAAGTGGTCATGACTCATCGGGGCTCCCAAACTGAGCCTAATCTCAAGTAAAAAGCGACATAGAATATCCCTAACGCTTGCTCTTTCGACGGTAATATTACCTGGAAGATTACTTGAAAATGTCTTGTCCAGCCTCCGAAGGGATCAGAAACACGACAGTTGCGGGGCTACCCGAACAGCAAGATTGCATATCGGGGAATATATCGGCCAACACGACGGTACGACGGGTAGAAAAACCTAGTACCACAGACCCTAGCGGACTTCTATTAGCAGGAGTTAACCGTGACACTAGGACATCCTTGCGAGAACTTCTCGATTCGTCTCGACTTGTGGGGAAAATAATGTTCCTGCGAGAACTTCTCGACCCGTCTCGACTCGTAGGGAAAAGCCTTAGGCAATTGGGATAAGGACCTATTTCCTAAGCACTGGGGCCCTGCAAGTCGGTCCAAGATGGACTATTGCATACTATCTACGGTCTACACTCTCCAAAGTCAAATAACGACAAGAAGGGAAACAACCACTTACGAGTCCTCTCGACTTGTAAGGGGGAAAATTCTCTTGTGAGATTCTTACGACTTTCAAGAGAAAACACACTTTGGAATCCTCATGACTCCTAAGGAGAAAATACACCTACGGGATCCTCTCGGCTCGTAGGGAGAAAAGTCTCTATGAGATCCTCACGACTCATAAGGAAATTAGTGTCCTTATGAGAACTTCTCGGTTCGTCTCGATTCGTAAGGAAATTAGTGTCCTTGAGAGAACTTCTCGGTTCGTCTCGACTCGTGAGGAAATTAGTGTCCTTGCGGGAAATTCTCGATTCGTCTCGACTCGTGAGGAAATCAGTGTCCTTGCGGGAACTTCTCGATTCGTTTCGACTCGTGAGGAAATCAGTGTCCTTATGGGAACTTCTCGATTCGTTTCGACTCGTAAAGAAATTAGTGTCCCTGCGGGAACTTCTCGATTCGTCTCGACTCGTAAGGAAATTAGTGTTCTTGCGGGAACTTCTCGACTCGTCTCGACTCGTAAGGAAATTAGTGTCCTTGCAGGAACTTCTCGATTTGTCTCGACTCGTAAGGAAATTAGTGTCCTTGCAGGAACTTCTCAACTCGTTTCGACTCGTAAGGAAATTTGTGTCCTTGCGAGAAATTCTCGACTCATCTCGATTTCTATAAAAAAAAAAGAAGAAGAACCACTTGCGAGTCCTCTCGACTTGTAAGGGGAAAATTCTTTCGTGAGATCCTTACGACTCTCAAGAGAAAACACACTTAGGAATCCTCATGACTCCTAAGGAGAAAATACACCTACGAGATCCTCACGACTCATAGGGAGAAAAGTCTTTATGAGACCCTCAAGGCTCATAAAGTTGAAAAGTCTTAGGCTACAAGAACCCTAAACTTGTCTCCTAAGCTATCAATTCTATGGTCACGTATTACTCTACACTACTTCACCCACGTACATATTTACGTGGGAAAAGCAGTAGGGGGCATTTGTTCCCGTAAAAAATTTTCGGCCAAGAGCTACTTGTTCCCATATAAAAAAAGGGGGGAGAGTCATTAAAATTTGGCCTCACGTATCAAACACGTGGGCCCTCATATGCAAAGCATATGAGCGCTAAAAGAAATAACTAAGGGCCAAACAGGCCTCATATGTAAAGCACGTGAACGCTCATATGCAAAGTATATAAGTGCTGAACATAAATCATCAATGGCCAAACAGGCCTCACGTGTAAAACACGTGAGCGTTCATATGCAGAGCATATGAACACTGAACATAAATAAATCTAAATGGCCAAACGGGCATCATGTGTTAAACACGTGAGCGCTCTGAACATAAACAGGCTAAAACCCACACTAGGGGTCACGTGTTAAACACGTGAATTCTCTTGCCGCTCACATGCAAAGCATGTGAGCACCCCAAATTAAAACGCTCATATCAAATTCTAGAATTAAATTCTATTTGGGAAATATTTTCCTGATCTTGTTAAACTAAAAAGATTTGATAGAATAAAATTCTAATCTTTTTAAAACTAACAAGATATTCATAATCTTGTTAAACAAATAAGAAATCTTCTCTGTTAAGCAAAGAGCGTTTGGATTAAAAATCCAACGGTGAATAAAATTCACCGATTGATCTAAAAGATCATGAAATCAATCAAGATCTCTCAAAGAGAGATTTTCTCAACAAAATAATTTTTTCTCTTCTTGTATAAATAGGAGCAAGGAGGTTAAGTCTCAGCAGGAGGGGAGGACCCCATAAGCTTCTAAAAAATATATATATACATAAGCCTCTCAAAAGCTCCCACAAAACAAAAGAAGAATTTAATTCTCAAACCAAGAGTTTAACTCTTCTCAAAGAACTTAGTTCTTCCTCTGGTTAAGATCTACAGAAGCAGATCTCCCCACAAGTTGAGAATTTAATTCTCATCGGGGAGATTCTGTCATGCAGATTCAAAACCTAGGGGAAAGAACTGAGTCCAAAAGAGTTTAACTCTTACAAAACATATGAGAATTTAATTCCTCTAAAACTAGGGTTTAACCGTTTAAAAAGAATTTAATACCTGTAAAGAACAAAAGGAGAACTTGATTCCTCGGAACCATAGAAGAACAGCCTGGTGATTCATTAGCGTTCAACGCTACATAACAAAGCTCACGTGTTTCTATGTAAGCACATCTGATGAACAAAAAGAATGACTGAGATTGAATCACGTGCTCCCACGTGACCCTTTAAAACGAGCGCTTAGCAATTACATGAAAAATGAATAAACCCAAAGACAGTTTCAATTTTAGGGCGCCTCACGTGTTCCCACGTGACCCCCAAATAGTTGTTCAACACTCATATGAAAAAGGAGGAAAATTCCAAAGACAGCGCTTACATTTTGAGCACCTCACGTGTTCGCACGTGAGCATTCTATGAGCTAAGTGCTTAGCACTGTAGCGCTTCATATGTCCACACATGAGGGCCGCAAGACCAAGTGTTTAACACTTATACACAGAAAGGGAATAAGCCAAAGAAACAGCGCTCATATTTTGAGCACCTCAAGTATTCGTACGTGAGCATTCTATAAGCTAAGTGCTTAGCACTGTGGCGCTTCACATGTCCACACATGAGGGCCACCAGACTAAGTGTTTAACATTTATACACAGAAAGGGAATAAACCCAAGAAACTGCGCTCACATTTTGAAGGCACCTTACGTGATCGCACGTGACCATTTGATGAACCAAGTGCTTAGCACTTATAAATGAAAGAGGAATAAAATCCAGAGAACAGTTCCCATCTCAGACGCCTCACGTGCTCACACGTGAGCCAAGTGCTTAGCGCTTTTATATATAAAAGAGAGAATAAACTCAAGGAACAACGCCCACTTTGGGGCCCCTCATGTGTTCACACGTGAGCGCCTCCAAAGTCCAGTGTTTAACACTGATTCAGTCCTTAGCACTGTGGGGTAACTAGGGGAAATCAACCTTAACCAAAATTAGCCAAGTCTCCCGAGGCCAAGACATTTTTGGTCACCAATCAATCGAGCCCCCATGCTCAGGTCTCCCCAAACCAATCCTAGTCCTAAAGATGACTAATGATCTCCTAACAGATGGTGTCCAAAATGACGTTCATCCCACATCTCCCCTCAATCTGGAAATTGGTTCAAGGGTACATCTCTCCACACCTCTGATGTATGTCATTGTAATTCCTCAACGTCATCAGAAAGGTGGAGGGTCCCGACAACTAACAGCTCTTTGGCGCACTCTCCAACCCACGAGCATATCCCTATGGACCGCAATGTCCTTAAACTAGCTATAGACCGCAATGTCCTTAAACTACGACATCACCGCCAAATGGTGATCTATGGACCGCAATGTCCTTAAACTATGACCTCACCGCCAAATGATGATCTATGGACCGCAACGCCCTTAAACTAGCTATGGACCTCAACGTCCTTAAACTACAATGGACCGCAACGTCCTTAAACTACAACGGACCGCAACGTCCATAAACTAGTTATGGACCAAAAACGTCCTTAAACTAAAACAATGGAGCCTAAATACTCTTTTGTTGGGTCTGAATGATCCCAAAATCATGTTGAGTGGATCTTAGTCTAAAATTAGACTAACGTATCCTTAACAAACATTTAAGTTGATCTTAATCTCGAACGAGATTAACAATTCTTAAATCAACCCAAACCCAAATCTAAGAATATACAGATTTGGACTAATCGACGCCCTACGGGCGGCAACATAAATTAGTCTCCGTATACAACCCACGGGCAACAAAAAATAAAACAAATACATACGACACGAAGTGAACTTCTGGAGTAGGAGAAAGTGGTTACCACGATGCGGTAACGTAATTAACTGCAGAGGCTTGCGCCTGTAGGAAAAAGCGTCCCCACAATCAAAAAATCCCTCGCAAACGAGGGGGAATCTAACGAAGTCTGCTACAACGGCCGCATCCATCCAGACCTCCGATACATGGTGCCATAAATCAACTTGGCATCTTCGAAGAGGTGAACAGATAAAACCAAATAGTATCTGCCCCCAAATTCAGGCAAGACGTTTGTCTTTCCCGGCTTTCGGCGGTAAACATTCATTCTGTACCAGCTGGAGTTCTATTTGATTCGGGTGCTTCGCATTACTTTATTTCTGCATGGTTTGTTGACACACACTCTATACCTTGCGAGCCATTGTCCAGGGGCTGGGAGATACATACCGATAACGGAATTATTGTATCCAGCCAAGAGTATAGGTTGTGCCCTGTGGTAGTTTGCGGTAGAGAGTTTTATGCAAACTTCCTTCTGATTGGGACTGGTAGCTATGACGTCATTCTAGAGATGGATTGGCTGAGCACATTCTATGCTGTTATCAACTGCCAAGCTAGGAGTGTGGCATTTCGCATCCCTAATCATCTAGAGTTCGTATTTGTGGGCGGTAGCGAGTCATTGGAGCCAGCTAAGTTTCGAGCAAAGCCGAAGACCTTGACCGCTATGGAGATAGACGAGAAGCCAGGACCGGAGGTAGTTCAAGAGTTTCTTGATGTGTTCCTCAAAGATCTACCTGGTTTACCCCCGCCTCTTATTTTGGGCTTTTCAATCGACCTAATTCTAGGTACGACGCTAGTTTCAAAGGCTCCATACAGGATGGCGCCAGTTGAGTTGGCGGAATTGAAGAAACGGATAGAAGATCTTCTAGACATGGGTTTTATCCGTCCATGTGCTTCCCCATGGGGTGCTCCTGTGTTACTGGTGAAGAAGAAAGGCAGTTCTTTATGCATGTGTATTGACTACCATGAGTTGAACAGGGTAACGGTGAAGAACATATCCGATTCTCTGCATTGAAGACTTTTTTAATCAGCTAAGTTGTGCCCGAGTATTTTCTAAGCTAGACCTTCGGTCAGGGTATCACCAAATCAGAGTCAAGGCAGAGGATGTATACAAGACGACTTTTCGAATCTGATATGGACACTATGAGTTTCTTGTGATGTCGTTCGGTGTTACCAATACACCTGCCATATTTATGGACTTGATGAACAGGGTCTTCTCCAAAAACTTGAATTCAAACATCGATATCAAACACGTATACTTGACTTGACTTAACTGAACCATGGTTATAACTTGACATGACTACTTGAATACATGATTACATCCTGAACATGAATACCTGAACATTTTGTATCCATGGTTTCGGCAAGACTTGTAAACATAATCTATACAATACATTACGCGGAGATAAAGGGATAGATTGGTATGGAACGTATATCGTGGCATGAGAGGTCACTTAAAAGACACCTATATGAATTCTCGTGCCGTTGTCCCGTAGGATATGACGGGTCCTTGTACTACATGTTACCATATTCCACGGGGTAAGATGGACTTCTCTCATATACATGAATACATTCTTTACCAAACTACAAACAACTACGTTATAATAACTATCATACACCAATAATCAGTCATATATACTTTACCGTTCATTTCACTTTATATACTATCTTCTTTTTCTTCTTTTGGGACTTACTGAGCGCTAGTTCGCTGACGACATTGCTTTTTATTTCTTTCTTTGTAATGTTCGTCAGGAGGACCGGACTGTGAAGAGACAAAGCCGAGCCAGGAGGAATTGGACCAGTTTACAGTTCAGCAGGACTACTAGTTCTTCTTGCACCTATTTCCTGTATGCCATTGTTTAGGCATTTTCTTTATATCATTGTATCTTTTCATTTCAAACAGTTGTATGTAAAATTGAATGTAAATAAAGTTGTTGTTTATTTTATTACTCTTGTCATTCTTGCTCATTTTATATATTGCTTAATTATTCTTAACGTATTTATTTCTTAGTAAATATGTTGCGGCCTATCGCGTCATCGTTTTCGTCTACTGGGAAGCGGGGCGTGACAGCGGAACCAGTCTCGTCCTTCTCGGATGAGGATGGTGGGGAATGCTTGGCACTGAGCAGCATCCGAGTTATCTTGATAGCTCATGGATGTGGTAAACGTGTCAAGTTAATCCTTCGGGTCGGACGTACCATCGAACACAACTACCTTGGGCGGCTTGTTCCGGGAAGAGACGCGTGGTCTCAGTAGCTTCTCGGTGAAGGGCTTCATAAGAGAGTCTGAGAAATACTTCACCGGTCCACCAGGTTAGCGGGTAGCGAGCTGCATATCCTTGATCATCTTCTCGAGGACGTTGATTCGCTGTTTTTACCCAGAGGATTCTCCCTATTCGGAGTCTCTACTATACTCGCTTCGGTCTTAGGCGACAGAACAACTTCTGCTCCATTCTATGAAGTTCCTCAAATTTTCACTATGAAGCCTTCGTGGCTCCCCTCGACGGGTGCCATGCACACGGTTTCGATGGTCGTGGCGACGTCGGTCTTCCCTAAAATCAGGCAATCTAACCGATATTTCCTCGGAGTGCGAGATAGCTCGGTGAGTATTGAAGTGGTAGCTCGGTTGATCTTAGGACCGAGGTGATGGACTGTTTGGTGCCCATCGAGCTGGGGAATCTCGGTTCCTCCCTGCGCCCGACAGCACGTAAGCCCTTCTTCATACGGTGTCTCGACTGCCGGAGTCGGAACGTCGATGTTCCGTAATGTTAAGGTTGATCAAGGCACCGGTCGGGGCATTTACCGTGGGTTGTGTGTGATGGGCCGCCGTTGTCTCCTGTCCGCAATCGTTCTGGGGTGCAGGAGTGGCGGTTTGATGGCCGGCGGCTTGGACGCGAGCGATCGCATCCACCACCGCTGCTAATTGGTAGATCCGAGCGGCTAGGGCTTCAACAACGTCGGGAACTGATGGAGCGGAACCGCTCTTGTCCCTGTTGCGAGGTACGCGATGGGGGATTGTTACGCCCCGCTTCCCGGTGTACGGCGAAGGGGACGCGACGAGGTCCGCTACGTATATACTCAGAAGTACATACGCTAAGCGTATCTAAACAATATAAAAAGAATACACAAGAGACAAGAGGTAATAAAAACAACAACTTTTATTTATTAACATTCTTTTGTACAATGCATGAAAAGGAAATACAACTGAAATAAAAAGATGCCTAAACAATGGCATAACAGGAAATGAAAAGTACAGAAAAGAAAAGTGTACAATGAAACTAAAGTACAAGGTCTTCGGCAAACTGCTCCAAGTCTTCTTGAGATGGCTCGATCTCTGCCGGGTCCAAATCACCTGACGGCATTCAAAAAAGAAAGAAATAGAATGTCGTCAGCGAACAAGTCGCTCGGTAAGTCCCAAAGGTAAGAGAAAAGTAGAATAGACAGAATAAGAAGATATCTTTTAAAGTTGTATACTATTGTTGTAATGTTGTGTTAACGCTGTTGTTTGTAGCTTGGTACAGAAGGATGCCAATGTATACGAGGGGGGTCTCTATATGCTAGAGACCAGGGCAAACGGAATGTACAAGGAACCGTTAAGCCACGGTACAATAGCAACGGAATATAGGTTAGGTGTCTTAATCTGACCACCTCGTGCCACCTTTAACACCTTCCGTACCAATCTACCCCTTAAACCCCGTGATATCTTGTTTGTACTCTTGTCTTGTTAATTGTATTGATTGTAGCTTGATTGACTGACCGAAACCATGATATCAGTAAACGGTTGTAACCGTAGAATCATGTAAATGGAATAACTGGGAATCATGTAAAAGGAATATATCCATGGTTCGGTTCGGTCAAGATGTATAAATTGATAATTGGATTCATGGATTCATGTGTTCATATTGAATTGGAATCTTGTAGATTATAGATTGACTTGAATCATATTCAAGTCAGATTAATCAAACTCAAGCCCGAGTCAGACAATCAGAAATGTGAATCGAAGTCTTATAATTGCTAGGGTCCTTAAGGTAATTTATAAAACTTGAGGGGGTTTTATGTAAAAACACTTTTATATACTTTTCAAAATACACCTCAAGTATTTATTACTCGTCTTTAGAGTTGTAATGAGGGTGGATTTTATATTGTGACATTTCTAGTGAAAATATCCTAGTTTTTATAAATAAAGGTATTTATCTATAATATTGATTTATTTGAAGTTCATGGTATTTTAATGTAAAATTTATTCTTGTGATTTTTAGAAAAAGGTGGAATATTTATATTATAATAAAATAGATATTTAAATGATAAATATACATATATTTATACAAAAATAATTTTAATAAATATTTTATATTCCAAAAATCTCATTTTCTTAAGATGTCGTATTTTAAACCTTTCGAGACCGAATGCTCCTTGCGGGGGTCTGAATCTCGCACTACTAAGTTCGAGGATGTACGATAATCCGCACCATCCCGAACGGGTTCCCCAAAAATAGGTTGTAGCAGCGCTTTGCAAACATTGTAAAATACTAGTCCTTTAGAAAACAGTTTTATAAAGTAAAAGGTATTTATTTGTAAAATGTAAATTTTCTGTATTTTAGATTCTAAGGTTTCCTAAGTCGACTAGCCTATTTCTAAATGGTCTAAACGACAAGTTGTTAGATGTCTTAAATCGCCTCTTCACCGCCAATTGTGGCCAGATAAGTACAAGTGAGGAAAGGAGGGATCCGCTCACGAATTACCGTGAGACGGGCCTTTTAAAGTTACCTTTCTCACTTGCCTAGCCTAGACACCACAAAGTCAGGTTTAGATAAACGATCGATGTCCAATAAGAGATATTTATTTACAAGTGTATCAAATCTAAAACTTTTAGGAATGGTTTTATTAAGAATATGGTATTTAAATGAAAGTATTGTTTTATCGTATTCTAAGTTTTTTTTTGATGATATCGTTTTAGGTTATATATGCGTGTGTGTGGAGGTAGGTCATTATCCCGTGCTCTACTTTAAATGTATAGTAAGGTTAAGGGGGTTAAATGTGAAATCGAAATATTGTGGTATTTAAGTGAAAATACGATAAATTGAAAGGCTATCATTTCATGTGTGAAACTTGTTCAAATTATTTGTTAAATGTTTAATAGTCAACAATAAGATGTTTAAGTATGATTGAATTGGTGAGAAGTGAAATTTTATAGAAAACCGAATCGGAAATCGGATTTGTTCCGATTCCGTCGGGTTTTGTAATTTCGTATTTTAGAGAATAAGAAAGAGAGATAGAATGGGACTTACGGGTTTCGATTAAGTAAGGGAGTGAGGGGGGACTAAAGGGGTTGCCGAAGGCGTTGTTTCGTCGCCGGTTGTTTCTAAAAACGTTGCCGGAATTTCCGCCGGAATTTCGTCGCGAGCTTGTTTTCAAAATACACAACTCTTGGAAAAATTTTAAGAGAGTGAGTTTAGGATTTTGGGATGAAAGGGTAGTAAGGAGGGGGTGTATTTATAGGGTAGGCTAGGGGTAGGGTAGGTGAAGGGTTTTTAATAAAAAAATTGTAAAAATATATGTGAAAATCATTAAAATTGTAGTAAATGGGGGATAATTAAATCTCGGGAACCGATCCAATAAATTAGAATATACAGGGGGTTAGGGGAGATGAAGAGCCCCAACTTTCATGTTGGGGACTCGGACGTCCGGCCGAGTCCGGCCGGCGGCGCCGGCCCGAGTCGGGGGTCGAGGATGTGGAGGGTCTTCAGGTGGGTCCTCTGGTATATTTAGTTTTTAAAGTGTAGTTCAATTTTTGAAAGTTATGGTGTGTGGACTGTTGGGCTTCCAAGGAATTTAAAACAAAAATAATCTAAAAATAATGTGGGGCAGGAGATTTGAACTCTGGTGGCTTGGTTCAGCAGTACAATGTATTACCAATGAGCTATAAGCTCCTTCTTGTAATTATTTGTGTGAAATAATTACTTAAAGTGGTAACAGCAACATTAAATACCCCAAGTATACTTCAAATTTAAATCAATTTTATATATACAAAAATTAGAGTTGTTACAGGAATCGCCTACCCATCGTCAGAGTCGATTGACGGTGGCTCATGCCGGGATCTTCGTTGCGGTGCTCGCTCGTCATTGTATTGAAGGCGGAGAGCAACTTTTTGGTGGAAAAGGTTTTCGTTTCCCACATATGGCGCTAACTGATAGAGGTCAGAATCTCCCTCAGATGTTATCCTCCATCGGTTTGGTGGCAAGCGAGATGAATGGCTAAGATTTAGAGAGAGTGTATGGATCTCAATAGGTTGTCGCCGAGCTACCTGCGAAATAAGTCCCGTTGTGGGAAACCACTGTAGGCCCCTCTGAAAATCAAGTTAGAACCGGGGAGTAGTTAGGCAAAGTAATGGCGTATTGGATTGTGTTGAGCTATCTGAATCATCTAGAAGAGGGGTTTATATAGGGATCGCATGGAGCGAGCCGTTGCAAGATCCTCATCATCAATTCCGCCTACGCGTCACGTTCGCATTAATGGCGAAATAAGCTCGAGTGAAATGTGGGACATAGGGGTGGTGGACTCCGTCATGGCGGGAGATGCAGAGCCGTTACGAGAAAGTTCGGTGAAGGAAAGTTGAGGAAGCTTAATCCGAGAAAGCTTAGGCTTTGTGCTTCCGGTCTCGAGCTGGTCGAGGGGGACAAGGAGGCTGAGAAAGCTTAGTTCTAGGATAGCTCAGAGACAAGCTATTGACCAGTGGTTGGTCGAAGAAGGAATGCACGTAGGGGGAGATCCCGAGAGGTCAGAGCCTATTTCTCAAACAGTGTCTCGAAGTCGAGATACCGAGAAATGTTCCCTTATTTCAGTTTAGTAACCCCCAGAAATCTAGTTAGTATACATGGTTGACACGTCATCTGCTACGTTTTGTGATAGGAGGAATCCCTACTTACGAGTATTATCAAATCCAAACCCTAATTTATATACGTATTTATGTATGCATTGCCTATAATACCCTATTAATATTCTTTTCGGATATTAGAACATGGGATATTTTGGATTTCCCAAAATATTAGAACATGAGATTTTTTTTATTATTATGTGCTTATAGTTCTCCACGGCTTCTTTATTATATCATCTCTTTATCATTACTTGTCCTAATTTCTTTTCTAAACCCATCTTCTTTATTATTGCTTGCGCTTTTTATTGTTGGTTGTCCTAATTTTCCGTCTTCTTTATTATCTCTTTTTATTAATGATCGCCCTAGATTCAATCATCATGCATGAGAGCGAGATGCCGGAAATGAGAGAGGAGATTGATAACTTAGGAATGGAGATAGGCAAATCGGAGATTTTCGAAAGGTAAGATGAATAGATTGGAATGGAGATTGGGAATCAATGAAATTGGATTGGGAATGAGGGGTTTGGATGAGAAGATTGGGGGAGGGAAATGGGGAATTGGGAGTGAAGCACTGAAGAAGAAGAAGCCAGCCATAATAGTTGCGAGAGGAAATTTTACGAATAGTTATTTTTAGAGGATAATGATTATTTGTTTGATTAAAAAGAATGAAGGTAAATATGGAACTTTTATAGAGATATCCTAAGTATAATACACACAATCTATTTTGGGCTTGAAACATTCGTAATTTATAAATATTGGGTTTTTCACAATTTTGAAAATACATGAATTTAAAAATAAGCCACATCTTCAAACCGGGCCCGTAAACAATTTTGAGAATTCCAATCAAATGGTAAAAGTATATGAAGATCAAGTATCTCACATAAAACTAACATTAAATGAACATCATCATCCAGCAAGAAATTAAAGATCAAAACCCACAAATTAATTAAGTCAAGAACAAGCCACCTAATTTAATTAAATCTCTTCAATCAATTAATTGTGCTTCCCTTGAGTGTATATGTAATCAATGTGAGCAGCAAGTGTCCTCCTCATCAAGCACTCATCCTCTCCAACTCCTTCGCACCCTTCACCATTTGTTTCCTCAAAAACCTAAACCACATATTTATAGACACAAATTAATCAAAACATAAATTGAAAGAATTTCTTCTAAAAATTCACAAAATGATCAGGCACCGCGTACCTCTTCTTGGGTTGCTCTTGGATTAATTGAAGGGCCTGGCCTAGTTGCTTGTGTTTTGGATGCAAAGAGAAGAAGGGATATTAATGCTAATACAAAGAGAGCTCTAAATTTGGAGTTCATATTTCAGCTTGTTTCTTCTTTATGATACAAGAAAGAGAGAGATTGAGAATTTGGAGGAGTGAAGTATTTTTCTTTCTTGTTTATTTGTGAGGAGGGAATTGGCAAATGGTTGGGGATTTTATAGTGAAATTTAGTTGACCCTTTACCCATTGATAAGTATAAAACTCATTGGAAAAAATTTAAATAAGATCATGTACTCACAATACCTGAAGGGTACAGGTATAAGAGATAATTAAATAGCCAATGATTTTATTTAATTTTGAAATTTGCAAAAAGAACCTTGCTTTTAACTTTTTTTTAGCATGTAGTCACATGATTCGAACCAAAACATTGTCGATAAACACGGAAGTTGGTTATGAAGATAGCCACGCATATTTCTCTCAAAAAGAGAAATACGGGGTTATGCATATGCAACTGGGAATCTAAACTCTGGAAGTGCCATCTCATGTCATTTGAGATGAAATCAAAACTTATCTTCCATTTTCATTTTAGAGATGATTCTCATATTTCTAATATCCGCTATGAACTCAAACCAAAAGTCACGAGTTGTTTATCTTCTCAAGTTTTATTGGAATATTCAAGAAAAATAAGCTAATTTTTCAATTTCTTTTTTAACATGGTTCTCAATATATAGACACGTACATGCGGCAATACCCAGCCCTTTGTCACAACCTCTTGTTATGTAATGTTTGTCGTTTGAGAATTCAGACGGCACACCTAGTATTGAATCCAATTTTTCTTCTACTTGTTATTCTCTTTCCTATCAAGAATCAAATTAATTATGGGAAGAAAAAAACTCTAAATTGTTTTTGGCTAAATTGCAACAGCTATTTTGAACGTTTGTACTAACTTTCAAAAAGTATATACTTTGCTCACCTCAACTTTAATTTATTCCCAAATACCTTTAACAAATGCCCTTAATTTAAATATTTAATTAAGAAATCGATATATCTTTTTCTCTCTTTCTTATTTCATTTAAAATATTTAAACTAAGTGCAATTTAAAAATAACAAAAAATAATGGGACAAAGTGCAAGTCTTAAAAAGTTTACCAATATTTTATGTCAATGGGGAAAAACCTAAGGGTGTTTCATGCAATTAATTTAGCCATCACAATTAGTCCAAAAATGATTCCCTAATTAATGAAAGTGCCAGTTGGCACGTGGAGAATTGCCGACTTAGATTCGGGTTTGGTTCGGTTGAGACGCGGACTGGTAAATATATGGACCCGTTCCATTCGTTCACACCATTCATTCCAACCAATCACAAGTCAAAAGGCTTGAGAGAGCCTCAGCGGTTGGGTGCCGTTGGTCAACTAATGACAATTTTATGGACGCACCCTTGCACAATCTTCATTTTTGCACGTCTTGAAAACCATAGGTATTTTGCACATACGATGCACGTTATTGAAAAGGAAAAGATTTGCGTGCTGCTGCTGTTGTAGAAATGACATTATGTTTCATCTACTCTAATTCGTGATGAATATATATTCTGATGTTAAGGGCGTTGGTAAATGCTCTATGGGTCGACCCATGAAACTTTTATGGATACGCTCCTTATAAAATTCCCTTTTTTTTGCATCTTAATAACCTATGGCTTGTTTGGGCTAAAATGCAGGACGTCCCTTCTCTCTTGCTCGAAAAGACAAGAAATCCTCTGATTTTAAAAACCCGCACCGTGTCTCTTAAACCCCGATATTGTTTGTTTTTTCATGATGAAGGCGTTTCAAATCAAGATGGCTTCCTGTCTTTCGTGCAAAAATGAGGACGGTTTGCTACATTTTAGCCTTCTATTTAAGTTCATTAACAAATAGGACCCAATGGTGTCCTTCTTAACTAATGTTGCATCTTTATATTTGGTATAATGCATGATGAGTTATACGAATCCTTAATATGAAAGGGTTTGTTGAACTTCCAAAAACCTTTTCCAACAGTAGACGGCAAATCTAAGAACAAACCAATTGCACATTAATATTCATATACATAAATATAGTCGTGTCTTATTAAATTAATTGAATGTCAACGAGCGTGGGAACGGTTTAAATAGAACTGCAAACAATAGACTCGTATTTTATTTTATTAAATAAAGATGCAGGAGGTCAAGCAAGCTTCTATTCGAATTTTTTTACCGATAAATGATAGTACGTAACACATGATCCCTTCGAAGGTAAATATTATAACCGACATCGATATTGTACGACCTAAGACAAGGCTAAGACAAGACGTCCATGGCAACTTATTTTCTTAATCTAAATTGGTAAATTCATCTGCTAATGTCATGGCGAGCGTATAATTTCTTAAAGAAACAAATTCAATAAACTAAATTGGGACGGCAGCGTGCATGCATGCATGCACGTACAAATATGCACATATAACATTTGTACGCACCTTACAATATAGTTGTACAATAATTAGCGCTTACTTCAACGATATATTAAAATTCATGACAATTTTAACCATTTACATATAAGGTTTGCAGCAGTGGTTCAATAGCTCCACCTTCATATAGATATATATGTTATCACAAAAGCTTTGGCAAATCAAAGTGAGCTAATAATTTTTTAGTTCATTTGACTTGGAACAAAGAAGATAATATAGAGTTAAAGGCCAACTTCTATTAAGTTTTTTATGTTTGAAAAGATAAAAGGCAAATTGTCATGAAGCCCCCGGCTCGCTTCAAACTTGTGTAAAAACCTCTGGACTTTTTATTCTTGTTAAATAAAACCTGGGCCCAATCAAAACTCCGGTCCCTTATACCAGTTGCATGTGATATCTAAGCAATTGAATGTAATATCTAAACAGTTGCAGGCTGTCTGTAATATCTAAACCGTTTCATGTAATATCAAAACAGTTGCATTTAATATCCAAGCAGTTGAGGGGATACGAGGCCTAAATGAAATACAACTCAGTAGTTGTTTCATAAAGATTTTGAGCAACAGGCCCTTCCCAAAAATTTCAAAATTTACAGGATTTTTTAGACAAATCCTGGGCGGACCGGGGGCTTTTTGACAATTCACCCAAAGATAAAAGGAAAACAGAAAAGAAAACATAAAATGGTCCTTAGAAACGCTAATATGATTGTTAACATAGGCCTAGGGAACAACCCAAATAGGGTTGCAACCGGATCAGACGGCGAAAACATTACGTTGTCCGTATTTGTTTCTAATGACGGATACATATATATTTAGATGCTAAAAATTCTTATCCGTATTTGACAAAATTGGATATGGATACGGATCAGATATCGGTCAGGATAAAACAATTATGGATGCAAAATGGTAAGGTGCATGTAATTTGTATTTAACGTGATTAGTTAAAATATTTGATAAAGACGAAGATGCTTGATAATATTCATTATATATGAATAAATAAACATGTTTACAAATATAATACAATATTACCAGCCTATTTTGGGTATCTTAAAACAAGCAAGCATGATGATCAATATGTTAAAATACAGCCTTTCATCGTCTCGGACTCTGAGCTTTACGAGTTCTGGTTCTCCATCGGCCCACCTTTTGTTGGTCCGGGCTTTAAGTCTTCGGAGGCCCAGTGGAATATAATTGCAACTGTTGAGACATTTATTTATTTTTTGGAATATTGGTGTGATTTTGTGCCGCAACGCCGCATGGTAGTTTGTAACTGACCCCCGCGTCTTGCATCTGGCACTTCTCTTTGTTCTCTTCTTCTCTTTAAAAATTTAGAAACCCTAGATTTTCGAAGTAGAATCAGCCCCAAAATTAGAAATTTGGGGGCAAAATTCTGATAAATGCTTTGGAGATGATGGAGGAGGAGCGGAGCATCCCGATCGCTGGCGCCGATGAAGAAACCCCTTCGCGGTAAATAGCTCAGATATCGCTGTTGTTATGGAAATTAGGGTTTTGATTGTTGGATCTTCTTTCGTTTCAATCTCATCGCATGCTTTAGATATGGGATGCGTTTTTTTTTTTGAACTTAGGGTTTTGCGATTGGATCGAATTTTCGTTAACTAGGAGCTTAGACGAGTATAAATTGGCTAAAGTAGTTGTGTTTTGTAGAATCTGTGTTCAATTTCGTATGATTAGCTTTGCGGATCAAATTATATGATGGGAATTCAAATCAAACACCTAGTCAGTGGACACGACATTAACACTCACTGAAACAATGCTGGGTCCGAAATAAATAATTATGACTCGCTTGCTGAGCTTCTTGTTGCAGAAATAATTAGATTAAATTAAAAAGGGTAAACTTTACTAAACACCATTGAACTTTAAAAATGCCATAAAACCCCATTAAATGGCATTTTTGTAGAAAAAAGTGAAGACATTTTTTGTCAAAATATGCTATATTCCGATCGTTTTGACTCTTTCAATCTATCCACAAGACATTTTTGGGTTATTCAGTTCAATTGTGGTTCGCATGAGTTAATCAAACTAATGATTTCAGACAACATTGGTAGTTCAATGGGGTTTTATGATATTTTTAAAGTTCAATGGTGTAATCGCAAAAACCCAAAAAAGTGGATGGTGTTTAGTAAAGTTTACCCATTTAAATATTCAGATTTGCATAAGAAATGAATTTGAAATGAATAACTATGACTGGCTCGGGGATTAGGCGGGATTTCTATACTTTATGACTCTGATGTCGCCTTTTGTGCATGCGTCTAATCAAAAAATTTAGCGGTACAAAACTCCTTTTTCGGACTTCTCGGCGGTGCGCCAATGGCCGAGGGACAAGACCGTAATGATGTTTCAGAACACCAGCGATCTTAATAATATTCTGGAAGGAAAAATTCGTATGTTGCCTTGGTGGTCAATGTGGAATTATTGCCAACGTCAAAGCTTGGCCTTTTCTCTAACACTTATGATTTTTGGCAATCAGTAGTAGTATAATTGATTCACATCTTATTTTTATGCTTCTTCCAATGATAAATCTCATAAAAGTTGACCGTTCCAAATTCCAGTTGCTTAGAACTGTTTACATTCCTCTCGTTTATTTTACATCCTGGTAGTTATTTTCGTTTATGTGTACGAATGACACGATGTGTCCATGCACGTCTAGAAACAACTGCCTTGGATGGATAGGGATTGTATTGAAGCAACATGGACTTTGAGTAGATGGACTTTTGGTTGATTGCCTGCCGCCTATTTTATAGTGAAAAAATCTGACATGTCTTCAGATATTCAATATCAACATATGAAAGGCAGACTTAAGCTTGGATTCAATATATAAGCCTAAGGCTGTCTTCATTGATCAGACGTGGTTGAAAAGGGTAATTAAATTCACAAACCATCATTATAAATTTACAAGACCACAATGAACTAGGCTTGGCAACATTTGTCTAGAGTTGATTTTGTGCTTCTTCATAGAGGACATGGAAAGAAAAACGATCTCTTGTGCAAAGTAATTCTTAGTTTCATTGGCTGATGATTGGAGTCAAAATGAGAGGAAAATGTTTTTTTTTTCTGGATTACCCTCCACTACTTATTTTGAATGGAATTTGCAAACATATTGACAGTGGTATGGCTAGACATGTTTAAAATCGACTGGTCGGATATACATGTTTCTTTGGAACGTAGGTGGGCTTTTTGGAAATTACAGTGGATCCAGTGTGGGAATTGTAGCATGCTTAAGTTCGTGCAAGTTTAAATATCTAGTTAGGCGGCAAATGTTCCTGCTGAACATTCTTCCTTTTCTCTATTTCTTTTTTCAAACATGTCTTTATTTGTAGGAATGAATTGTTGAGCATGGTGAGAAAACACTCCAACCTACTAGTGGAGACAAGAGATGAGGAGGAGGAAGCTTCAGATGTTGAAATGGATGCCGAATTTTGGCACGAAATGCTGGATCTTTATTTCATTCGCTATAGGGTATCACAGGGACGCCAAGAAGATGATCTAGTCTTTTTTGTTAGAAACAAGGTAATGTTGATATAAGTTGACATAAGCACCTATGATTTGGAGTGCATTAACTATTTGTTTTTGCTTCCAATATTTATTACTAACGTTAAAATCCTCTATTTGCAGAACTTGCACGGATATGGTTTCAATGATAACATGGAGGGCAACCCTCCTTTTTTTGTCCGTAGGTGGTCTCCTATGGTACAAAGAGCTCAATTTAAATTTCTCATCTTTGCCACATATCTCAGATGTATGCTTTCCTATGTAGTTAGTTGTGATAACCGGTCTCTTACAATGCTTTACAATGTCACTATAATTTGTTGCATTACTATAAAGTCTATTTGGGCGAATAAAAGACATTTATGGAAAATCAAAGGAAAACCTGATTCATTGTTCTCATTATGGACTAAATGGAGAATTAAACGGGTCAACAAGAAGATTAGAGATGTATGGGATATGTTTTCATAGCATTTTGTTGGTGTATTTGGGTTGAAAAGAATGCCAGAGTTTTCAATGGAGCAAAATCATTTTCTTTGGTTGTACTTCATAGAATCAATATACTTCTGGAGTTTTGGACTAGTGCTTCGAATTGAAAACGAATATTCTCTATGTAGAGTGTAGACTATCTTTGAATCTACTAGGTTTAATGTTATTTACCTTTCTTGAAAGGTAAATTCTTATGAGATTCATATGCTATATTGTTTTTTTTCTTTTTTCTTTTTTCTTTTTTCTTTTTGTTTTCCTCATGTAATTTTTTTCATTTTATATTTTTAATGAAATATTTTATCTGGCTAGGGCCTTTTTGACCATATCCATTTTTCTCAACAAAAAAAAGTTTCATTTTCTTTAAACACATACCAATATGGGGTGTAATAGAGATTTGTTAAATCCATGTACATGCCTTTGAAAATTCCGCTCAATTTTTGAACTGCGTCTATGATGGCTTTGAGTTTATTGGTGGCTCATTCTCTGAAAATTTGGATTTCTTTTCTTGTAAAAAATGAGTTATTGCGCCAATTGTTTAGGGCACACCTCATTTCTTTGGTTGGTGATCTTTTCTTGGTAAATTTTTACATCTATATGAATTGTGTTTTCTTTGTCATGTTTTGTCAGTTGGAAAAGGTTCTTGGTGGAAATTCTACAAATGTGGATTGGAGACGTTCTTTTTACTTGAATTTAATTGCTCACACATCCTTCACAGTTACAGTTGCAATTTGCAGGTACATTCATGTCTTCTTTTTTCTTAGTTATGTAATGGGGTGTTATTTTAATTTTCATCCTTTAATATAACCCCCTTTTCTTTTATAACTATACTTTCTAGAAGGATTGATGACATGCGTTGCTATTCACTTTGATTATCATACATATAGCTTATTACTTGAAGATGTTCAGAAGAATCTCTTGTATGCTTTGCTTTTTGTTGGATCTTTATAAATATAGGAACGGGAGTTATTTATATGTAAACTTGTTCCAAAAGAGACATTGAGGCCCGACTTGCCTTAAGCCTCAAAATTCATTTGCTAAATTCTTGACCTTTAGGAGTGATTATATATCGCAAAATGTAACACAGGTTCATGTTTACCATCATACCGTTCACTGGACGCATGCTTTTGGACTTTGTTCTTCGTTGAAAGGGATTAAATGGTGGTTTGGTTGTGTTTTTTTTATTTACTTAAGTTGATTTTTTAATATAACCCCCATTTCTTTTATAACTGTATTTTGTTAGAAGTATTAATGGCATGCATTAGTATATACTCACTATGATGATCATAGATGTAGCTTACTAGAATATTTTTAATAGAATCTCTTGTATGCTTTGCTTTCTGCTGTTGGATTTGTAGAAATTTAGGGACAGGAGTTCCTTATATGTGAACTTCTTCCAAAAGAGACATTGAGGCTGGACTTGCCTTAAGCCTCAAATTGCATTATGCTAAATTCTTGTCCTTTAAGAGTGATTCTATATTGCCAATTGTATCACAGAGGTTCACGTTTACCTTTACACCTCACTGGATGCATGCTTTTTGGACAGGTTTTCATTGAAAGGGGTTAATGGTGGTTTGGTTGTGTTATGACTAAAATTTGGTATTGCGTAGATATCTTGATTTATAAAATTTTACATTGTAAGCGGAGACGGACACCAAAGCATGATGGAATTGAACTATGCATGCAAATTTTTTATATATCTTTTGATGTTCTAGCCCAATTGGGGTATGGAATATTGGAGGCTTATTATAGTTGGGGTCTGAAAAGCAAATTTCAGATCAGTTGATATTATATCCCTTCCCTTTCTCGCTTTGGGTTTCTTCTTATCAATCTTTATTTTATTTTAATTAATTGGAGACGTTGGCAAGTTAAAATACTGATAATCAGTACCAATCATTAGAAAGAAATTATATTCTAATGATAAAGCTTCTGAGGTAGCCAGAATCAGACTGACATTACAATGTGATGTACTTTTCATACATTCATGTAAAAGAAGCTTATAGTTGGTCTGCAGGTATGAAGGAGGGAATATAGATAACTAATTGCTTCTTGATAATTATATCTTGATTTTGATGCCATGCTTTCTAATCCATTTTGAACTGAATCTTCATGTAACTGTCTCTTAAATAGTGAATATTAATGCTTCTTTATAAAAAATGTCCAGATCACTCATATGATGATGTTTATATAGTGTTTTGCCCTCATTTATCTACTTAAACATTAAAAATTCTGATTATTTATTATTATTATTATAGTATTCAGGCTCTACACAGACATCAGCATGGACAGGATACATCATTGACTCCCATATTCAAGGTGCATTACAATGGACTATCTGTTAATTCCACATTCTCATTTGTAGAAGCTGCATTTTCGTGATGGTGGTGAGCTTATAGACAAACATGCTGCAAGCAGGTTGATGTTTGTGAGGGATAGTAGACATGATTTCACTCAAATCATAATTGAGGGATGCATTTTATTTTATTTTTCCATAATGTTATCTTCAGTATAATTTTCAGTTGTTATATGAAATAATGTGTTGGTAGACTCTTATGTATTTGTACACATGCAAGCATAAAAAGACAGCCATATTGAAGTACTGGAATGATAGGGTCTATCAATTAAATATCACTGAATAAAGTAAAGCTTTGTTGCTAGGTATATTCACAGGTTGATGCATATTTTATTTTCTCAACAGGTTGTAAAGACAGTCTATGCATCTCCTAGCCGTGTCAATTTTCAGCTTGATCATAACAAGGTTAGATATATCTTTTTGTTTAACATCCTTATTTGTCTGTACTTGCATCTCATTTATTTTTGTTCACAGGCTGTAGAAACTTTACCCGCCTATCCAAATATTTGTTTTGCGGTAGATGACTTTGATGATACGTTTGATGCTGTGGTAAGAAATTATGAGTATAGTAGCTGTAGTAACATTTATTTAGTTTACACCTTTGAATCATTGCAGTCTACATCTGAACTAGTTGGCCTGTTGAATTTGCATCCGTGGGAATATGAATCCATATGGGAATGTTTCAGCCCAGTGCCCACCTAAATTTCAGGGTCTTATGGCATATTGGCATGACCTCTCTAGCCTATAGTTACTGCCTTTAATTTGATTTCAATTGATGCACAGTTTACAAGTTGACACTGTCGGAAGTGTGGGGAAGTAAAAATGAATTATAACTAAATGTGTATTTTATTTTTACGCCGTCAGCATAATAATTCATTTTTACACTTTATGCGTAAGTCATGCTTCTGTCAGTATATTTGAAGGACTTACATAAAATTGGTTGACCAAAAGTGAAGAAATATTTAACTTTGTGGACAGTGGAAATTAGTTCCTGCAGTTCAACGATTGTAAAATTACTATTTGTTTAATTTTATGGGGATATAAACTCACATGTTGTGGTTATGCATACATGAAATTAGGGATTGACTAAAATCGGAAAAGTCCTAACATTGCAGGTTTTGTCAGAAACAGATCATTGCTTTTGTGTACTTCTGAATGCACATGGGGGAGCGGCTTTTCCAACAGAACATGTTGATTCCCATTTGCGTAATTCTCAAACGAATGACAGTGATTCTGACATTGGCAAAACATCAAAGGTTTGGATTGCACCTAAACAACTGACTGATGTTGCATGAACTGTTTCCCACCACTAAATTGCTGCTATTTTCATCTGTTCAGTTAGATATTTAGCATTTCATGATGTCCATGAAGTTCCAATGTATGGATACTAGTTTTTTGCACGTGCAATGCACGTGAAGAAAATTAATATTTTACTCGATACTTATTTTTGTGCAAGTGTGAGGGAAAGGGGGTGGGAATAGGGTAGTTGAAATTAAAAGAGTAAGTTTTAAATAAGAAGAATGATGATGTGAATAGAGCGAGAGGCCGTGTTTTTTTGGGCTTGATGTGAGAGTTCATGTGAGGATTTTCTCATTTTTTATATTCAATTTTTAAAAAAGATAGACCCTCAGTAGATGACATGAGCTACACCCTTGGAGTTTGCATTATAAGAGTAGAGATTGTTATTGCCATGCTTTTAATCCTACACAATACACCATCTTGATGGTATAGGTTGAAATAGTTCGTCCTTTGCTTATCTATTACACAT
Source organism: Agapanthus africanus (assembly GCA_030015575.1). Taxonomy (NCBI): domain Eukaryota; kingdom Viridiplantae; phylum Streptophyta; class Magnoliopsida; order Asparagales; family Amaryllidaceae; genus Agapanthus; species Agapanthus africanus. Next base: position 433,579,246 of record JASDDO010000008.1, on the reverse strand, counting down.
ACAAGCATATGTTGATTTTAATTTTTTAACACATGTGGCAGCATGTAAGTGTAGATGGGGGGGCGGACCCACTTAAGGGCAGGGTGGGGTGAAAAATAAACATCATATATATCTATATATATTGATGTGTACATATATCGTTATATAGATATAAATAAAAATATGAAGACGAGGGTGACTTAGTTGTCTTAGACGCTAGCCTTAAGCTCTGGCTTTTGAGAGGGGTGTGGGTTCAACTCTCACTTGAGACATTTTTTTTGAATTAAATTATTCTCACACTATTCAGAACTCCATCACAATATAGTTTCCTCTTGCTCTGCCCTCTTATTTTAACTTCATCAAAAATATAAATAGATAATATAGTAGTTTTTCCATGTTCTATTTTTACAAATTTATCGTATCCCATCTCTCTTTCACTATATATATAGTCAAAATATGTTTTGAAGCTTCTTTATGTGTCACATGGAAACATTATATGCATGCTATTACTCAAAAAAATCGGCTCAGGAGCTACCGTTCTCGAACTCCCATGTTCGGGCATGGGCCTGTACAACGATAGCAATTTTGGCCCCACCCTTGATAAAATCCTAGATCCGCCACTGTGTAGATGTGCACATGGAGACAGAATCTTGGAGTAGCTTATTTACATGTTACATAGGCTAAAACACATGTCTTGAAAGAAACAAATGGACATATTTAAGTAATATTCGTATATTGAACCGATTGTTTGATTGCCAGTCTTTAAGAAGGTAACCCGTTTTTGTGTATAATGAAAAGGAAAAGAACACAACTAGAGTGGAGATACTTCTACATCAATGAGGTGCACGAAATATGAAATATATATGGAGACCTACAGGCGAGTCGGTTAAATATTCTTCAAAAATTATTATCATCGGTAGATGTCTGTATATTGGCTTACTGGATTAGCCCTTAGCGGTAGCGAAAGCTTCAGAGCAAATTCCTTGTATAGGGTGTGACAAGGAATTTGAGGGAAAAATAGATTTCTTTTTATTAGCTAATTTATGGAGGAATACATATAAATTTATACTAGAGTTTACGGATACGGGTTTGGATCTAATATCAAAAGTCCAACTATTTTATCACATATTATCTCTAACACCCCCTCAAGCCGGTACATACATATCATGTAGACCCAGCTTGTTACATAAAAATTCAATTCTTGCTTTTCCCAATATCGTGAAAATATTTGTTGGTTGATCTTTTCTTGCAATGTATCGAGAGTTAAGAAATCCATTCTCTTTCTTTTCCCGAACAAAATAGCAATCAATTTCAATGTCCTTGGTTCTCTCATGAAAAACATGATTAGACGAAATATGAATTGCTGCTTGATTGTCACAAAATAGAGGAATAGGATCATGAATTTGAAATCCAAGCTCACTTAATAGGTTAGTTATTCAAATCAACTCGCACGTAGTATGAGCCATAGCACGGTATTCAGCCTCCTCACTTGATCTAGCCACAATTGATTGTTTCTTATTTCTCCACGATACAAGATTATCATCGAGGAAGATACAATAGCCAGTAGTAGACCTCCTATCAGTAGGAGACCCCACCCAATCAGCATCACAAAATCCCATCAACTGTTGAATATCTTCATGATTACGGTAAATTAACTCTTGACCTGGTGAATTTTTCAAATAGCGAACAATACGAATAACTGTTCTTCAATGAGGCTTTCTTGGAGAATTCATAAACTGGCTCACTACACTAACGACAAAAGAGATATCTGGTCTTGTTATCGTAAGATAATTAAGCTTTCCAACCAATCGACGATACCTTCCTGGATCTTCTAATAATTTTCCTCAATCATCGTAGAGTTTCATATTAGAATCCATTGATGTATCCATGGGCTTGGTACCTAAAGGTTCGGTCTCTTTTAGAATATCTAGGATATATTTAGTGTAAGACAAGCAAATACCTTCTGGGGAGCACGCAACCTTAATCCCCAAGAAATATCACAATAACCCCAAATCCTTTGTATGGAAGTGATGTTGGAGAAATTTCTTAAGAACAACAATCCCGTCAGCATCATCTCCACTGATAGCAATATCATCAACATACACCACTAATATAATTCTCTTTCCTTTAAGGACTCATGTAAAAACAGTATAATCACTCTTGCACTGATATAAACCAAACTCCTACACAACGACACTCAATCTACCAAACCAAGACCGAGAAGATTGCTTGAGCCCATATATAGCTTTTTGCAGTCCGCATACTTTGTCCGTCTCCCCCTCAATCACGAAACCAGGTGGTTAGTCCATATATACTTCTTCAAGGTCACCGCGGAGAAGTGTATTCTTGATATCCAACTAAAATAAAGGCCAATTCAAATTTGTTGCTAAAGAAATCAGAATGCGCACAGACGGAAGCTTCGATACCGGAGAAAACGTTTCCGCATAATCAATTTCATATGTCTGTGTATAGCCTTTAGCAACAAGACAAGCTTTCAGCCGCTCAATAGTCCCGTCAGGATGATATTTAATAGTGTATAACCAACGACATTCAACTGATTTACCAGATGGTAAAGGAACCAAATCCCATGTACTATTCTGATACATAGCATCCATATCTTCTTCCATATCCTTTTTCCAGCCAGGGTGACTCAAATCTTCATGTAAAGAACCAGGTAAGGAAGTGGATGACAAGAAGGATACAAATGACTGATACCTGGATGATAATTGTGAGTAGCTAATAAAATTCGATATGGAATGAGTACAAGAGTGTATCTTTTCGTAACGCAATAGGAAAATCGATGTCAGATTGTGGAGCTTGTGTGGAATCTACAGACTGTGAAGCTGATTGAGTAGCTGGTTGTAATCATCACCTTCGTGAATAAAAATGATGGACCGGTGGTTTGGTAGGAATAACCAATTAGGAGACAACAGGGATGATTCGGTAAAGGATTCATTTGACGGAGAAAATATGGTACATTGTCAAAAAAAGTGACATCTGCTGAAACATAATGTTTATTCAATATAGGGTCAAAGCATTTGTAACCTTTCTGAAGTCGTGAGTACTCTAAGAAAACACTTAATGGCACGAGGATCCAATTTCTCCCATCCTGGAGCAAGTCTATGAATAAAACACACACTGTCGAACACTTTAGCAGGTAGTGGAAAATGTGAAATCTCTGAGAACAAAACATGATGATGTGACTTTTCTCCCAAAGTATGAGTGGGTGGAGGATTAATAAGATAACATACCGTTAACAGCATCACCCAGTACTTTTGGGGAACATGCATATGAAACAACAAAGAACAAGCAATTTCCAATAAATTATACATTTTCCTTTCAGCAACCTCATTTTGTTGATGGGTATATGAGCTAGACATCTGATATACAATCCCATTATCGGCAAAATATTTATTGAAATAATCAGAAACATATTCTTTTGCATTATCTGTACGTAGAATTTTCAACGGCACACCAAATTGGTTTTGAACTTCTAGATGAGAGATAAAATATTACTTAATTCAGAGCGATTTTTCATCAAGTGCAAATAAGTGATACGAGAAAAATCATTCACAAATATGACAATATTTAAAACCTAAATATGATGGCCCATTGAAGGGACTCCAATTGTCTGAGTGCACTAAATGAAAAGGGTTCAACATACGACTCTCAGAAATAGAAAAATGCACGATGATGTTTTCCAAACTGATACAGCTCTCAATCAAGTGATTTTATTGACCTAAGATACGGGAATAAACCCTGAAGCACATTCAAATTGGGATGATCCATCTGACAGTGGAGCTGAAGAGGAGAAACTGATGAGAACAAAGCCGCGGAACCTGAAGAAAAAACACCATCCATGTTCAAATAATAAAGGCTTGAGATTCATGCCCTCCACCAATCAGCTTTCTGGTTTGCAGATCCTGAAAGACGGTGTAAAGGATAAAATGTCCCAGAACAGTTCAGCAATCTCGTAAGTTTGCTAACGGACAATAAGCTAATAGAGAATCGTGGAACATGATAAATATATGAAAGCGAATGATCCTTGGATAAATGTACCGACCCAACTCCAGTGATAGAGGAGGAAGATCCATCGGCTAAGGCGACGTGAGATTTGTGTAGACGGTGTGAAGGAAATAAAAGAATCACGATTACCTATCATATGATCTGTAGCACCTGAATTAATAATCCAGGACTTACTAGTGACACTACAAACTATATGAGTACTTGAAACATGGGTTACCGTGGTAACAGAAGTAGACGGTTGAGTGGAGAGGAACTTGTGATACTCATCCTCAGAAATAGATATTATCTTTGACGTCGAAGATGCCGCATCAGATGGAGCAGTGGGATGCGAGTACTCTAATATATCACCCTGAGAGGATGCATCATCAGCAGCTCTGCCATGTAGATCCCAACAAAAATCAATAGAATGGCCTGATTTCCCACAGTGTGCCCAACTTTCCATCTCGACCACCATCACGACTACGTCCTCCATCATGATTACCACCACGACTACCACAAAAATAGCCGCGACCACGACCATGTGTACTGCCGGATGTGGTCACCAATGTAGACTTATCCACACTATTATCACCACACACATTAGACGAGAGATCTGACACGGAAGAACGGCGTAACCTGGAGAATACTTCATAAAGGTTCGGAATTTCTGAACTTCCTAAAATAGCAGATCAAACAGACTCATATTCCGGGGGGGAGACTCGATAAAAAACGCACAACATTCAGCATCTCACGTTGCTTCTTCATCTCCGCAACATTGGAAGAAATAAACTGATATAAATCCAATTCCTGGCATAATCTATTGAAAGATGGGTAATGATCTTCAAGAGAGTTCACCCCTTTCTCCATCTGGAAATAATCCTGATACAGCTGATAAATGCGTGCAATATTGCTAGAACCCAAGTATGTGTTTTTAAGTTGCTCCCATATCTCTTTCGACGTACGCAAAAACACAACGCTGTTCATCTTAGGTTCCACGCTATTCCACAATCAAGTTCGAATCTGCGCATTTTCAGCAAGTCAATCATCATATTTCTTCTTATCTTTGTCCTTAGCAGGAAGACTTTTTAGCAAGTAATGTAACTTTCGTTTATCCATCAAGAAGGTCTCAACTGCAACAGACCATTGGGCATGATTATCGTCATTAAGCTTTTTCGATACCATCGGAATAAAATCAGCCAAAATAAATAAACTTCCTCCATTGTCCGATGTCATTGACATTATTCCGGCAGCAAGGATCAACCACAACCGACAATGACCAACGATGACCAACGATCAACAACCAATATAAAACGACCAACAACCAACGATAATCAAATCAATATCCACATCAACATACGATATCCAACAACCAACGACAAAGTCTGGTTAATATTGTGTGAATCCAGATCTGATTGAATCGGATCATAAATGTGATGCGGTGATGCAGGATACAGTGGTGACTAGTTATGCAACAGTGGTGCGAGATCTGGTGCGATGGTGTGATCTGGTGCGACGGTGGTGCGGTGATCTGGTGCTGTGGTGCGATTTGGTGCAGTGATCCGATGCGGTGGTGCGTGATGACAAGGATCTGGAGGTGAGGTGTGGTGCGGCGGTGCGGCTAGGATTTGATGGTTGAGGTTGGCGGCGGCGACTAGTGTTTGGTGTTGGCGGCGGCTAGTGTTTGGTGTTGGCGGCGGCTAGGGTTTGGCGAAACATGGCTCTGATACCATGACAAGGAATTTGAGAAAAAAAATAGATTTCTTTTTATTAGCTAATTCATGAAGGAATGCATATAAATTTATACTAGAGTTTCCGGATACGGATTTGGATCTAATATCAAAAGCCCAACTACTTTATCACACATTATCCCTAACATGGTGAATGGACAATGGATGTCGGTTATGGTCATTACATATAATGTTTTGAAAATGTTTATTTTATTATAGGATTTGTTTGAGGCATGCAACGGTACCATGGTTATGGTTCATTTGATGGAAGTATAGATACAATGTGCTGATCTTTCAATTATCCACTATACATATATGATAGGATAGGCCAAAAGAACAAGTCCATGGACTAGGCTAAGTGCAGTAGGATGAACCTTGGATCTATTTGTTTCCTTCCGGGACAAAAAATTTCTCATGGTCTGACCACAAAACAAATATTCATCATGGTCAGACATGATATTGAGATTCTTATGCCGTGTCTATTTATTAATTTGTGTCTTGTAATTTCTATCATATCATTATCTTAATAAAATGTTATATTTTACTAGGGCCGTATTGACCCTATCCATTTTTCTCCAAAATATTAGAAAGTAAAATAGGAAGGAGGTATTCCCTTTTCTTTTTATAGAAATATGCCTTTTAGTTCCTTTTAGATGCAATTTTAATAGAATTTTGACAATTGTATCATACTTATGTGACCTGTTGAACATCACCATATATATTGTTTGCTCAATAAGATATGTAGCTTTTTAGGATTGCCACAGGCTTATGTAATGTGCTTGTTTGATAATGGCATCTTGAAGTTTCTCTTGACATGATCACCATTTATGACTGCAGCTTACTCTCTTCTCAGGATTTGTTAGCTATCACATGGTTCGTGAAGCATTTGATGGTACGATCATTCTCTACTTTAGAAATATGGGATTACTTCTTGTTTTACTTTATACAGATCCTGGTATATTTCCCCATCCTGTATTTCACGCGCGAAAAAAAGGGAATCCTTGCTTGAACTTGATTCTAGTAGGATAGAAGTACTGGTATTTATATTATCTAATTTTACAGTATTGGAACTCCCAAAAGGTGGTAGGATTGGTGGGGTATTAGAATTGTAGCTATGTCATAAATTCGAAGCATGCAACCATCGGAAGTGCGGAAAAGACTGACCCTGCTTATTAAAAGAGGGGAGGTTGTGCCCCCCCCCCCCCGGGTCCAACCCTATAGCTTAAGAACAATTACAGGACTAAGATCAGTGTCTCAACATTATAATAGGCCTGAAGTTTTCTCTTTTATCCACACTGAGCATGAAGATGGTCATATGCCTTTTTAATTGGTGCAGCTGGGAAGTCTAGATTCGGGAGCCTTTTGTCAAGCAGTCTTGTTCCATCTAAAGCAGACCGGCTGTATATGAGAGGTCCAGGAGGGCGTGGGGAAGTTGAAGTGGCTGTTTCTGGAATTGCAGGTTGGTGATTTTTTCTTCCTCATACCCCTTATTATTTAAAAAAAATACTAATATATTCTCTCTCTCTCTCTCTCTCTCTCTCTCTCTCTCTCACACACACACACACACACACACACACACACATGTGGACTAATATAATTCACTTATATTCATACAGACATCTAAAATAGAAATTAAAGAAACTTTTTTGGTCAGAGATCAGGTTCAAATACTTCTCTTTTCAATAATTGTTTGAAAGTAGAACCTTCAAACTTTGTAAATAGCTAACAATGCAAGTAAGCTGTTCACACACACACACACACACACACACACAGAGATGTGTGTGTGTGTGTGTGTGTGTGAGAATAATGGAGAAAAGCCATAGGAGGGAATTTCCTCCTATGGCGTCGAAAAGTACGCCCTCCGTCGTGTTTTCCGATGATCGGAATCCATCATCTTCATCGTTATCATCTAAGATGTGGGTACGCCAAATTTCATGTGATTCTACAATTTTTTCACCGTTGAATTAGTGGGTTCAAAATTAACGGTTTACCGTTGATTTAGCAATGTAAAAAGTTCTATTGTCAGTAAACCGTTAATTTTGAACCCACTAACTCAACGGTGAAAAAGTTGTAGAATCACATGAAATTTGTTGTACCCATATCTTAGATGATAACGATGAAGATGATGGATGCCGATCGTCGGAAAAAACGACGGAGGGCGTACTTTTTCGACGCCATAGGAGGAAATTTCCTCCTATGGCATCTTTCCTCCATTATTCTCTCTCTCTCTCTCTCTCTCTCTCTCTCTCTCTATCTATCTATCTATATATATATATATATATATATATATATATATAGAAAATCTAGATTGGAAATGAGTTGGTGTTCAATACATACTAATCACTTTTTTTTTAAACTGTGGGTTTTGGTTAGTTTCCAGGATTAATTGACATTTGAGGTAGGTGTTTTGAGTTTTGTAATATGTAGAACTGTATCTAAAGAAAAGTTCCTGTCAATCCTCAGATGATAGAAAGAATTGCGTATAGAAAGTGAATTCGATCTAATCTTGTTAAATGGGCATAAACTTTCTGTGAAGTGTGATTCTGGATTGAGAAAGCCCTTTCTTTATTAGTAACGGTAGTGCCTTTAGCAAATGCGTTGACGAGGCCAGACCCCGGTGGCTAAGAAGCTTTCACACTTGAGGCATTTTCTCTTGTTAAGAGTGTTATAATTTCTTTAGAATCAGCAACTAAATGAAGTTTGATCAACAGCATAAAAGATTAGTCTTGGCTGGTCAGACTGTTCGCTATGAGTTGTAAGTTGAATATATGGATCAGCTGTGTTATAGTTATATCTAAAATTAATTCGTATTTCTTCTTTCCTTTGTATTATACTCATTCCTAGTTCTTTTTTAATTAGATGGGTGCAATTAATACATTGTAGTTTCTCATTTATGTGTCATTCATAGTATGATTGATTGATATCCCCTCCCCCCCTCCCCCCCCCCCCCCCCCAAGATCAAAGCCTTCAGGATTTTGGCCCTCATTCTCCACTTACAATATCAAAGAGAGGTGCGGGTATTGATCTGGGTACTATTTTCCACAGAGCAGCTTCTGCTGCTTCCACGTTGGCAAAGAACGCTTATGCTGCCGCCTCTTCATCTCCGAGGAAGTCTGATGCAGAAATTTTACCCCTCAAATGCTGCTTGATGTCAATATCTTTGCCTTGGGAACATATTGCTCATGATCTTTTGTTCAAGGTCAGTTTCTGTAATATGTCGACAGTGATTGTGCACACTCACAAAACAAACCACAATATACACGCTCTTACGTTAACTTACACACAACCCTGGCTTATCCAAAACTCAACTCTCTTTACCTAAACACACACCCAAAGACGAAGACAAACCACATCATGGGCTAAAAAACAAACACAAACCACAAAAGGTGAGAAACAAAATTATAATGCAAGCTCTACCAATAACCAATTAAATAGAGTGAAAATTACATAGAACACTGTAGGGCTTTTCCTGTTTTTCCATAGAACACCATTAATGTACTATAAAGATTGCATGATGCACCCCTGAACAAAAAGTGTTTCAAAAGTTACACAAATCACCATCCAAAAGTTGCATTAAACACCATGCCACTGGTGGCTATATGTATTTGGGTAATTTCAATGATGTTCTGTAAAAAAACTGAAAATTCGATGGTGTTTCATGCATCTTAAATAGAACTTCCAAGGTAAAATGTTTGACTTCCGATTGAAAATCTCACCATGTAGTGGTTTTCCCCCTTCATGAGGGTAGAGAATTCATTTCTGGGTGTACACATCATGTAAGATGTTTTGATGCCTTTGCCCAACCAAAGCTTTGACTGTATATAAGTCATTTCCATGGAAGCTCTAAACTCGCCTTTCATCCCTATTTTTTTCCTTAGGGAAATCGACCTGTAAATCTTTAAATGTTAGCAGGGTCACACACACGATAGATGGCTCACAAATTAGAGTAGGTAGCAGTAGCAAAATAATTACGCATGGAAATTGACAGCGCGGGCATGATTTACGTGGTTCGCTGAAAACCTACCTACATCCATAGGCAAAGACAATATAAAGATTTCACTATGTCAAAGAGAAGAATACAGAAGAGTTGCACTCTTTTCTCAGTCATCCAAACATCACAACAAAGATCACACATAAAGAGAACTGACAAACAAAAGAAGAGGAGAGCAAAACAATGTTTATACAACACTCTGCTACTCTCTCTTTGTATTTTCTCGCTCTCTTAATGTTAACTAGAGATGGAAACTCTTTCACTTCACCTCAGACATGCAGCAACCCTTCTTAGAAAACCTATGTACCTTTTGCCAAGTGTTTTACACGTGGCCTTAGGACTTTATATCATAGGCTTTAGGACTTTCTAATGCGACATGAATCGAGTCAAATAGGTGTAGCTAGTTTAGTTTTAAATCTTTTGCAAAGATTTCAATTCAAATTCTCACCTGTTGATACCTTCATCCATTTTTTTTCCAGGGAACTACTCCTGTAAATCTGTAATTGTTGATATCTCAGTAAGTATTTTTGTGGCTATTATTGCATTCATTCACCTACATCAAATTGGGGGCATGGGCTCTCTTTTACCACCTGTATGTAAATTGACTATATATGGCATTTGTATTATATGACCGAGGTTATAAATTGGTAAAAGCAGGAAGCTTCTAGAGCTTGCATGTTAATTTAATTCACATGCGATGGTGAAGGGGAAAGAAGATCTCCCAATAATCTTTTGTCGAGAAAAAAAGGAGGAAAGGCCATTTCTTCACATCTTTTCTGTCTGCTTTATATCTTTTAGTCAACCAAAAAAAGAAGGAAACGAAGCAAGGTATGCAGTTGTGTATCAGTTGCAATCAGCGAAGGCTCGTTTGTTCAGCTGCCCCGCTAGTGTGTATAAGTGTATGTGATCATTTTTACTGCCATCTCTAGATGAAGTCTACAATGAAATGTCATTATGTATTTTGCAAATTGCAACTATATATCATAGTTTATGTATCGTATGGCTCCTTAAAATTGTGCCTTCTTTTTTCGTCTTTGTCATGCTGTTTGGAACTAGGGTTGTAAGCGGATCGGATACGGTGCGGATGTTGATGTTAGCTTGTTTGTATCTAGTAGTTGTAAGCGGATTCTAATACATATGCATATAGTTATCAGAAATGAAACTATCTGTAAAGTCGGATTTGTTTATGGATGTGAGATGAAAGCTGGAACAAACTATATCAAACAAAGTGAAAAGTCACTATTTATCATATCGGATATGGAACATATATAGGTGTGGCCATATCTATATCCAAAGACTGTTGACCGTGAATATGGGTACACGTGGTTAATGGAAATGGAAATGAAAATTATTGTTCGTGGGTGATAAAAACTAGATGCTGATGTGTGCCTGACTTGACTTAAATTATCTGTATCCATTTACCTCCCTGCTTGGAAATATATGCAGGCTTTCTCTTGAGCTTCAAGCAAGAAGCTTTATTTTATCACCATGGAGCCTACATCCTGTTCTTTTCAACAGACATGGACCATGTGGCCTCTATAAAACTTGGGAGATGACATATCACCTATACACATAGTTACACATGGACTCTCCCCATCCATGGACTAAAAGGAAGAAAAGCAATGTCTTTAATCCCACTAGTTTTGGTAAATAAGTCCAACTATGAAGAATTGTTTTATATGTCAGGTATCGGAATCGTTTAAGATAGATGCTTTCTAGATCATATATTACGGTGGATATATCGGCCAATGTCTCCATATCAGCAAAAGCAGATCGCTTTTACTATGTCGTACTATGTCACAAGAGGTTTCGATACAATACACCCCCTATATTTCATTAGGTGAAAATGAATTCAAGCCGTCTACACAAGCATTTCAAGAGGTTGATATGCAAGATGATTATCATGAACAGATGAATACTTTTCAACAGCGATAGATATCAAACCGATCAAGGTTTCTTTTTCTTCGACTAATCTGTTATTATTTAAATTTCATATTTAGGCACTTAGCATGACAATCGAATGCCACACTGATGCTCAAATAATATAAATTGGATCATCTTTTTATTTATTTTTCTGCTGTGCTCTTAATTATATTATTATACTTTTAAATTAGGGCTATGATTATTGCATATATATAAAAATGTAGCCCTTTGGTAAAAGTTGATGATGAGTTTGTTGGATATTGTTTTAAGGCTTTGATGCCTCGCCCGTGTGCAAGCCACACATGTACTCCTTTTTCTTTGAGAAAAAAGATTAGATGGCTTAATCTTAGCTTCATTAATCTGTTCACTTAATCTACAAACAGATCATAAAGATAATTACTTGTCATGTCATGGTCATATATAGTGTAACATGGACCATGGAATCTTTTCCATGTGTGATAATATACTTGAGGATTAATTTGTGACCACTAATTCTTATTGTTTATAGTAATCGAAAAAATCTTGACCCAAGTAGAAGCTAGCTTAGATACAAAATTTGTCCATTTGTTATTTGAACAAATATGAAACTCAAGCTCAAAAAAGATGCGCAACTAAGATGCTTTACATGTTTTGCAAGCTCATATTCAGACTATCCGGCTAACCAATTGGGCATAAGAATTTCCTGCTACCGGTTCGGTTTCCGAAATGTTTGAAAATGGTTGCATCCCGAAAGCAAATACCATATATGGTTATTTTTTAATTTCAAAACCTGAATGAAACCTCCAATTGCGAGTCTGGAGTCTCTACAATCGTAACTCTTGGGCATATCAATGTATCCGTAGGAACTAGCAAAGACCCGTTATCACATAGAACAATCTTGGGTAGACGAACAACATGCTCCTGTCGTTTCTATATGTTCTAAAGTCGTCATGGACCAAGGAGGCGACGACTTACCTGTAACAGTTCGAGGTGTCTGTCGTGAATCGTGATCCATGATCCGACAATCAAAACAAAACGTATCGCTTCACCACTCAACACGCGTCCTCCAAGGAGGACCCCACCACCTTCTTCCTTCGCCATTAAGCTAAAATAATGTCTCCCGCCTCCGCTTACATCACGTGCCATTTTTATAACGACCTCAGTGCCACCTGACTCAGTGGGCCCCACCCCTAGACACTCTCCCCCCGCCACGTCATCATCCATTGCAGTCGCTGGGCCCCACCTCCCTCCTATAAATTGGGCTCCCCTCCTCCTCAATTCTTCCCTTTTCCCTCTCCCTCTCCTCTCTCCCCTCTTTTTGCGAAAAAACCCTCTACATAATTTTTTCTTCTGATTTTGGAAAATGGTGGCGTCCGGTTCGGTCGAGCCCGATGAGCGAAAAATCCGTCGGATGATATCGAACCGCGAGTCCGCGCGCAGGTCGAGGATGAGAAAGCAGCGGCATCTGGAAGACCTCCGGTTCGGGATGAACCGGCTCAAATTATTGAACCGGGAGCTATCGGACCGGCTTGGTTCTGTCCGTTACTCTACTCAGCTCGTCCGGTTCGATAACGAGTCGTTGCGGTCCGAATCGATTGATCTCCGCCGTAGGTTGCATGATATCCGACGGCTGATAATGAGTGTGCAGTTGCAGAGGATGACGTCAGCGTGCGCCGCACAAAATATTGGGTCGTCGTTGATGGCATAACAATAATGGACCTAAATTTAAAAGAACATGGTTTTGTTTTGTAAAAATGGGGGATTTTTGTAGGGTTGTTCTGGTAATTAATTGTCAGACGATTAAACGGTGGAATTTATATAAAATATGGCTAGGCTGACGTGGAACTTTAAGTGGACCAATGGCTGCACTTGGTGGAAAGTGGGCCCCACAACAGGACATGCGTATCCTTTTCTTCTTCCATGGAGAAAAGTTGATGTTTTCTTTTGTGGTGATGTGGGAGTAAAAAGTTAGAGCATAATGCTAAAGACTTTGGTAACGTTTGTAAATTAATGTTATGTATATAATTTCTTTCTTTGTTCTTTTTTTTTTTCTCTTTTGAAAAGAATGCATTTTCTTTCATTTGGATTTGTGCTATTGTTTGCTTGCTGCATTAACTCGGAAAGCATATATCTATAGATTCTAAGCTAAACCGGATTTCTCTGTTTCAAATATTAAAGATAGTATCCGAATGTTAGTTGCAAAATGTACATTAAAAAATGATAAATAATGATGATTCTATGATTAATGATGACGAAATGATGATCCAAATGCTTGTAAGATGCCGATAAATAACTTGTATATCAATGACGTGAAAACAAGATGCATATATGGCCTCTTATAAAATAAGATCGTATTGATAACTAACAAGATTTTATGATCGACATATCATAATTTTTTCTCATTATCAATGTTGAGCCTTGAGGAAAGACTCGTTAATATATAGTGGGAATCTGGGATTTACTATTGAAGATTTCGTTCTATTAAGATATAATAATTTAGTGCCCAAACTACTTTGAGATTTGTTTTTTTTTTTTTTTAATATCTCACCTTCATTACTTTGATATTTTGATATTTCCATGTTCATCGCCAAAACTTTCATATTTCCATATTTCATCCTCAAAATCTTTAAGTTTAAGTTGTTCATAAATCTCGAATGTTTATAAATTGGGGTGCAATTATGTCTTTTACGGAGAGAGATATTTAAGCAACTTAAAGATGCTAGGGATGAAATATGGAGATACAATTTTTTTGGAAGTGCAATACGGAAATATTAATGTTTTGGGACCCGATACATGAAAAAAAAGGTTAGGGGCCCTGCGAGTCGGCCCTGCGAATTTTCTTGTGAATCCAGAATAAAACAGGCAGTCCGGTCCCCACTGATATGTATGAAACCCGTTCGTCTGTCCGTCTGTCCCCGGTTCGCACGGGATTCGCTGGGCCCTTTTTTTAAATTGAAAAAACCCTAATGTTTAACATTTTAGTGAGCCAACCTAAATGCAACACACGTAAGGAGTTTTGGAATGGGGTGTGATGAAATGATGTTAATTGTTTTGTTCACATGCGGATTAGATGTGAGTTAATAATATCCACTTGAAGCATGCATGCTTATATATACACGAAATGGTTAATTAATTTTGATGATTTGACGTCCATTAATTGAGTTAATTAGTTCATCGTATGTATATATATATTTATCTAATGCTTAAGATTACTGATGTAGGTCATTTTCAGATCTCCCTCAGATGTTGTCTTCCATCGATCTCCTGGTAGATTCTAGAAAGGGATTTTCTGTTGTGAGTGGGTCTCAATGGGTATAGAGGAAATTCGGTGATTGGAGGAGTTGGCGCCAAGTATCTGCAAAGAAGTCCCGGGGTGGTTGGATACCACCGAGGACCCTCCGACGATCAAGTTAGTACTGGATCCGAGCAGCGTAACGGCTAGGTGGAGTCAAAAAATGGCTTAGTTGACCCCTCTGTGATTAGGGTTTATATAGAGGCGGCAGCACGCAGCAACAGACGCGAGAATCTCGCCGGCAGTTACGCTCCCGACGTTACGCCTGCGTAGAGAGCGGATCGCCCATTAATGGGGATTGTGATGGCGTGGGACGTGGGATGTTGCCGGCGGAGAATCTGCGCATGGCGAGATTTGCGGAGTGGCGGTTACGCCTGTGAGCCGTGGAGCTGGGCGGAGGACTGAGGACGACGGCCACGGTCGGGGGGCTCGTGGACGAGCGAGAAGGCCGAGGATACTTGGTCTTGTGGCAGCTCAGGGCGAGCTGAGAGGTCGAGAAGGCCAATCTGCAGAGAACCCCGAGGAGAGCTGGCTTGTGCCGGCAAGTCGGGCACAGCGGTGGCCTGGTCTGCCTCGGTGGGCCCTTCCTTAAGAGTTCTGGGACGTGCTATCTGCCACGTGTCCTGATCTTAGGGATCCCCAATATTGAGCATCATCATTAGCCCCCCACTCCTGTCCCGACCGGTTAGAGGGTCGGGTCAGGAGTGGACTACCGGGCCTCCCGGGGTGAGCTCCCTCCTAAGGTTTTGTCGGGACGCGTCCCCGGGCCGTCAGCTGTCTTTTCTGCTAGCGAATCGGGGGGAATCTCCGCATTTAAGGAGGGTGCGCCGGTTCGTGTCGCTTTGAAGTGATGGCCCATGTGTCAAGCGTCGGTTGGCTGACGCGACGTGTGCAGACCTGCGACGTCTGAAAGGGCGCGGTCTAGTGCGGGGACGACAAGTAGAGCCATCGGGGCTGTTGGACGCGAAGAAGCGTCTTGGCGGGAGATGAAGGGCACCGTTAGATGAGGTCGCTTGTGACGGTAAATAGGGGTGGGTCCCGTTCCAGGGCCCCTACTCTTTCATATTTCTCGTTCTAGGCCTCGGTTGCTCGGCGCTCATCTCCTTCCTTCCACTTTCGTTTCCTGAGGATCATTCTTCCCAAGGTTAGTTGTCTTCTCTTTCCGGGTCAGTAGATGTCGTTGAGGTAGGTTCTAGGAACC
Organism: Agapanthus africanus; assembly: GCA_030015575.1. Taxonomy (NCBI): domain Eukaryota; kingdom Viridiplantae; phylum Streptophyta; class Magnoliopsida; order Asparagales; family Amaryllidaceae; genus Agapanthus; species Agapanthus africanus. The sequence goes on along the minus strand of JASDDO010000008.1, from coordinate 433,563,149 downwards.
CTTTAGGTGAGTCTGAGTCCTCCCGGGGGGCAGGGGTCGGCCCCTCTTCCCGGGATCGTGCGGCGGGGGCAGCCCCCAGGGAGGAGGCGGTAGATGCTGCCCCTGGTGCCTTGTGTTAGATAAGGCATTAGAACGAGCTTGCCAACACTCGGGCTCGTTTCCACATCCTCTCATGCTATACGCTCCGTCTGGCCAAGGAGGGAGAGAGGGCAGACCAAGTACGGGGCAGGGAGATCATCCTGTATTTGGAAGCATTCTGGGGTGGAATGCGCCTGCCCTTCTCTCCTGAGGTCATGGGGGCGTTGAACTTCTTCGGGTTAGCTCCCGGTCAGTTGGTGCCAAACTCGTGGAGGATTTTCCTCGGGTTTCTGATACGCCTGAAGTTACAGGCGATCCCCTTCAGCCTTTCCCTCCTTGATTCCTCCCTCGTCTTCAAAAATCACCCCGGTGGTCGAGTGGACGACCCGAGGTGGGTTTATCTCTCTTCCAGAAAGCGACCAGGGGCGCCGCCGGGACGGGGGTTGTGGCCCTGCCTTCTTTCATTCACGACTGGAAGAAGAAGTTCTTCTTCGTCTTCCCTCCCGAGGGCGAGGACTGGCCCGTGCCTATAAAGTGGTTGAGGGAGAAGCACTTGCCGGGGAACCAGTCCAGCGACCCCTCCACGGTGAGAGTGGCGTCGTGGGAGCCCATCCCCCGCTACGACGTGCTGTTATCTGAGAGGGTTCTGAGTTGGGCCAGACTCAGCCCCGTTGAGTTCGTCGGTAAGTTTAGGTTTGCTTTTTTGGCTTGTATATTTCCTGTGACGCTGACTCCTTTGCACTCGGCTTTGTGCGGGACCTATGGATATGGACTTGCTCAGAAAGTCCGTGAGCTAGCCAAGGCCGGTCGCGAAGGTTGGGAGCGCCGGCTCTTCCCGTTCACAGCCTACCCCGGCTCCTTCTCCCCCGGTGGTAGTGCCCCACGAGCGCTCAGAGGCGGATCTCGCCCCTGGGCCTAGCAAAGCGTCGGGTCAGAGGCGGGCTCGGATTCTGGAGGACCCGGCCTCGGAGGAGGAGACCGGCTCTCCCACAAGGCCGCTCAAGAGGAGATCTGCTCAGGGACCGTCTTTGCCGATCACGGTGGAGGAGGGCGGTCTCCAGTTCGCCGTGCCTTCGGGGCTATCCGTCGCGAATAGCTTGCTGCATGAAATAAAGGTATCGGCTGGGGGTAGAGTCCCCGGGGGGACCTTCAGGGCTCAGCTGGCGTCCATCGCCCAGGAGTCCGTGCAGGTAAGCGCTGGTCTTTCATTATTATTATTTTTGAGATTCGATGCCACTCTCATCTTCCTGATCTCTCTTCTGCTTTTCAGGTCCTTCAGCACGTCGCCCTCGCCTTGCGCATGGAGACCGAGGTGGTAGCCCAGGCGATGAAAGCTGCGGGCCAGCTTACCTCGCTGGAAGAGAGCTCCAAGCGGGAGCTGGAGGCGATGAAGGCGAGGGTTGTCGCCCTGGAGGGAAAGGTGGAGACCGGGAAGCAGGAGGTCGGCCGGCACCGCGAGGCCGCCGTGGTTGCTGAGGCCAAGCTTGAGGATGCTCAGGTGCTGACCGACAACCTGAAGAAGACAGTGAAAACCCTCCGGAAGGAGCTGGGGGCGGCGGCTGAGTGGGCGAACTTGGCCGACCTGAGGGTGGCCAAGTTGGTCGACCACTCGGCAGCGAAGTCGGTGGGGGGCTACAAGAAGTCGAAAGACTACCACGACAACCTGGCCGTCGCCACGACCCTCATCTGGCACGAGGCCCTCGACGCTGTTAAGGCCCGGGTGCCGGGGTTCGCCGATGAAGAGCTCCGGGCCCAGTACCCCCTCGCGGACACCAACGGGCAGGGGAAAGAGATTAATGACGAGGAAGTCGCCGAGGACCCAGCTCGCCTAGTGGTGGATGTCGAGGGCCCTGAGGTCGCTCCTGGCCCCGAGGCCTAAAGCCCTCGTCTTCCTCTTCCTTTTTATTTTGCCGTGTCTGGAACTTTGTAAGCCTCCGGGCATTTTGTTAGGCTGGGGAGACAAAAATACCCTCTGTAAAGACCACCTTTTAGTAATAAAATTTTTTCTTTCTTTGGTTTCATCGATTTGCGCTTTGGTCTTTTGTTCATGAAGAATGCTTATAAAAATTTTCTTCTTGCGCTGTTGGGCCTCCATGTCAGGTCGGCTATCTGCCAAGCGATCGTCCGTTGAGTTGATCCAAGCGCTGCTGAGGAGAAGGCGTCTCCATGGCCCCGAAGTCGAGGGGAGATCGCTCGAGACTTGGATGGACCTGATGACCCTAGTTGGCAGCTCGGACCGTCTGCGTGTGGTGGGCGGAGGGCTGTCTGCCTTATTTGGGCCGAGGATGGATGGAGGCTTCGATCTCTGGCGTCGTGGGTAGGCAACTACCAGCCTGGGATGACCGAGCGGGGTAGCCGCTCGGATACCTCTTGCGAGGGGTTCGATCCCTGGCTTCATGGGTAGCGAGCTACCGGCCGAAGATGACCGAGCAGGGTAACTGTCCGGTTGCCTCTTGCGAGGGCTTTGATCCTTCAGGACGGGGACCGAGCAGGGTTACTGCACAGTGCCTCTTGGCGAGGACTTTGATCCCTGTCGGTTGTGGTAGGATGCTACCAACCGGGGATAGCCGAGCAAGGACTCGACTGCCTCTGGGAGGACTTTGGTCCTTAGCGTGGGAGGGGCTGTAGAAGCCTACCAAGGACCCTTGGCCGGGTAGGGTCACTGCCCGGTGCCTCTTGGCGAGAGCTTTTGTCCTGAAGGATAGCCGAGCGAGGGATCCTCGTACTCGACCGCCTCTGGGAGGGCTTTCTGATCCTTGGCGTTGAGATAGAAAAGATACCTGCCAGGGATAGCCGAGCGATGGTTGTGCTCGACTGCCTCTGGGAAGACTTTCTGATCCCTGGCATTGCGGTAGGGAAGCTACCCGCCAGGGATAGCCGAGCGATAGTTGGGCCCGACTGCCTTTGGGAGGACTTTCTGATCCTTGGCATTGAGGTAGGGAAGCTACCCGCCAGGGATAGCCAAGCGATGGTTGTGCTCGACTGCCTCTGGGAGGACTTTCTGATCCCTGGCGTTGCGGTAGGGAAGCTACCCGCCAGGGATAGCCGAGCGATGGTTGGGCCCGACTGCCTCTGGGAAGACTTTCTGATCCCGGGGTTGCGGTAGGGGAGCTACCCGCCAGGGATGACCGAGCAGGGCAGCTGCTAGGTTGCCTCTTAGTGAGTGCTTCGGTCCCTGGCGTTGCGGTAGGGAACCTACCCGCCAGGGGTGAACGAGCAGGGCAGCTGCTGGGTCGGATCTTCAAGAGATTTCGCCTGACCATACATTTAGGGAACAAGAATGGTTAGCATGCGCGTTGAATGTGGGGGGAGGTGAAGCGCCAGGGTCGCGTCGCTTCGATTCCGCCAGAGAAGGCGTGACGATTGCCGCGTGTCAGCGACCTCTTGGGCAAAAGCGGGTGATTGTTGAGCTTCGCTGGGACGCAGTGGGTTATATAAGGCTGAATGAGTACTGATCCTTCCTTCCTTCAGAAACAGAAGATCGAGAATGTAAGACTTCTCGTTCACCATCCCTGACATCATCCACTTCGAAGATGTATACCTATACGATCAGAACTGCACCGAGAACACGGTGCAGTTGGTGTGCGGGGGCATGGATGATGGTCGCCGGAGGGGGTTCATCGGCGCCTCCGGTGAGGGGGAGGCGGCGGCTGGTACCCGAATCTTCAAGATGGTCGCTTGCCATGTGGACGGAGATCGGAATGCCAACTTTGTTTTTGTGGAGTTTGCGTTTCCCACAGACGGTGCCAACTGATGGAGGTCTTTTTCAGATCTCCCTCAGATGTTGTCTTCCGTCGATCTCTTGGTACATTCTGGAGGGGATTCCCTGTAAGTGCACGGCGGCGCCCCGGCCGTCTGAACGAGGCCAAAATGCGGAAACGATACTTTTCTTTAACTTTTGAACCGGCACCACCGCGCACTATAAAACCCGGATCGGGCCATTAACCTAATCCTAGCTAACTAGAGAAGGGGTAGAGAGATATACCGAGCGATCCGTGTCCTTCGGTCTTCTCATCGTCGTCCCGATCTCCCCGCGGAATCTCCTGTCTTCATCTCCTCGTCGGAAGGGCACTACATCGCCGGGTTCTTTTAAGGGCTCCCACCTCTGGACCGATACAACTCGAGCACGAAGTTGGCGAGTCGACGTGCCCAAGGATACTGTAGATGAAGTGTAGAACTCTTTTGTCTCGATGGGGTTACTAGAAGTTGCCTTGTATTGGTGGAGAAATGAGATGCAAGCTTTTTGAGATGAACAAGGGGATTTTTGCAGCATCAAGAGATCAAAATGCCTCACACAAATTTGGACAGCCCCTACACTTGTGGCCGGCCCCTCTCATGAGCAAATGAGAGAATGGAGGGAATGAGAATGAAAAATGAGTGAGCCCCAACATAATGCAAGAAAGAGAAAGGGTTATCATCATGAATAATGATCATTACCAAATCCAAATCAACTCCCATCATCAACAACCATGATGAACAAAAAGGTAATCATAAGAGGCAAGAACCATGATGAACCAAAAGTCAAATGATGGTTAAACCATCATGAAACTATCATGTGCCATAAAAGTCTTCTCCTTTGTTAAATGCACAATTGCAAATAACCCCCTCCACCAAATTTCAGCCAAAGAAAGGAAACAAAGGAAAATGGCCGAAACGGAATGCAAACTGGCAACTTCAAAAAACTGATCCCGTAATAAATTACAGGAAAACCTCGCGACTGTATATACATACCCACATTTGTATTCCGACCGAATACAAATGCAATGAGACAAAATCTACACTGTACAATACTAGGATCCGGCTTAAACCAAAGCTCGCTAGTATTATCCGTCCGATCATGATCCGTGCGATACCGCACGTATATGATCGAACCCTGCCATATCTCCATACGGCCTCTACAGCGTTTCGCCCGAAACTTGAGAAAACGGTCTGTGGGAGACTCTAAAGACTCGTCAATACTTTGGTTGTGGATTTAACCACCAGCACGTCAGAGGTATTAGCCATACGTAACGGGCTACCAGGTATTGACCAAAAGGGACGTCGATGAGCGAACTCATCCTAACACCCTACTGAGCCTGTCAGTGACAATATCCGTACAGTCCGGTCCGTTCGTCTATGAGCATCGCATGGCGGGCCTAGGGGGTTGGTAAAAGTCAGACCCCCAAAAACGGTACAAGTCGTGTCGGAGTGTAGCCTAGAACACCCTGAGATACTACTGGAATACCTACCAGTAAATCTCCTGCCTTGGCCAAGGACTTCGTGTAATGGCTCTCCTAGACACAGCGCGACCTCACCCCCAATACCGGGAGAGACGAACCCCTGTAGATCCGCTCACTGCCTCCATGTGGCTCGGGACTGTACCCAACTAAAACCTGTTTGCACGACTCCTTTGAGCCGTGGTAGGGTAGTAATCAAAGTACAGTGGGAACTCACACGAGACAAATGACGATCTCAGATCGATAAACTAACCTGTACACATGTCACCAGGGAACTGCTATCTGACGTCAGGTATAAAACCAACTAGCATGTTCCCGGCGAGTCCTGTCCAGTGTACTCATAACCCAATGAGCACCTGTATACATCTTAGGTGAACCAACTGACACCAGTGGCTTGTGAGACCGGCCACCGCCCCTCGTCGGGGTCTCGACTGTATACACTAGTCTACTCTGGAGTATCAATGCCCTGTCTCGAAAACTCCCACGACTAGAGACCTTTTAAGGATGTGCTTAGAGACCCCAGCTCCCACGTATATGATCGCCATCATACTGAGCAAGAATCCTAAGGGCTCTATGTGTAAGTGCACGGCGGCGCCCCGGCCGTCAATCCGACGCCGGAATGCGGAAACGAAAAACTTTTCAAACTAGAAAACCGGCACCACCGCGTACAAAAATCCCGGATCGGGCCATTAAACTAGTCCTAGCAAACTAAAGAACGGGTAGAGAGATATACCGAGCGATTCGTGTCCTTCGGTCTTCTCGTCGTCGTCCCGATCTCCCGCGGAATGCCCGGTTTCCACCTCCTCGCCGGAAGGGTACCATGTCGCCGGCTTCTTTTACGGGCTCCCACCTCTGGACCGAGACAACTCGAGCACGAAGTTGGCGAGTCGACGTGCCCAAGATTTGTTGTAGAATAAATGTAGTGCTATGTCTCTCATGGGCTTTGAGGAAGTTGCCATAATGGTGGAGGAAAAAAGTGAACTTTTGGAGGAGGAGCTATATCATTTTGCAAAAGCCAAATGAGAGGATTTTCCCACACGAAGAATTGGGGCAGCCCCTACACTATGTGGCCGGCCATATGAGGTGAAGGAGGATGGGATAAAATCCAAGGGGGGGGTGTATCAATAATACAAGGAAAAAGAATGATAGATCATCAAGTCAAAAAGCAAACCACACTCCCTCATCATGATCAACCATCATCATCAAGCATGATGACTCCAAAAGGTCAAGCCATCATGAAGCAACAAGTCAAATGATGGTACAATTATCATGAAAACTATCATGAAGCAAAAGAAAGTCAAGGGTGGGAGAATCATCATGATACAACAATATGCAAAGACAACCCTCCAAAATGCTTATTTGCACAAATGCAAATAAGCCCTCCTAGACCAATCTTCAGCCAATGAAAGATACAAAGAAATATGGCCGAAACGGAAAACAAACTGGCAACTCCAAAAACTGATCCCGTAATAAATTACAAGAAAACCCCGCTACTGTATATACATACCCGCATTTGTATTCCGACCGAAATACAAATGCTATGAGACAAAATCTACACTGTACTATACTAGGATCTGGCTTAAACCAAAGCCCGCTAGTATATTCCGTCCGATCATAATCCGTGCAATATCGCACGTATCTAATCGAACCCTGCCATATCTCCATACGGCCTCTACAGCGTTTCGCCCGAAACTTGAGCAACTGTCTGTGGGGGACTCTAAAGACTCGTCAATACTATGGTTGTGGATTTAACCACCAGTACGTCAGAGGTATTAGCCATACGTGACGGGCTACCAGCTATTGACCAAAAGGAACGTCGATGAGCGAACTCATCCTGACACCCTACTGAGCCTGTCAGTGACAATATCCGTACAGTCCGGTCCGTTCGTCTATGAGCATTGCATGGCGGGCCTAGGAGGTTGGTAAAAGCCAGACCCCCAAAAGCGGTATAAGTCGTGTCGGAGTGTAGCCTAGAACACCCTGAGATACTACTGGAATACCTACCGGTAAATCTCCTGTCTCGGCCGAAGGCTTTGTGTAATGGCTCTCCTAGACACAGCGCGACCTCACCCCCAATACCGGGAGAGACAAACCACTGAAGATCCGCTCACTGCCTCCATGTGGCTCAGGACTGTACCCAATTAAAACCTGTTTGCACGTCTCCTTTGAGCGTGGTAGGGTAGTAATCAAAGTACAGTGGGAACTCACACGAGACAAATGACGATCCTCAGGTCGATGAACTAACCTGTACACATGTCACCAGGGAACTGCTATCTGACGTCTGGTATAAGACCAACTAGCATATTTCCGGCGAGTCCTGTCCGGTGTACTCATAACCCAATGAGCACCTGTATACATCTTAGGTGAACCAACTGACACCAGTGGCTTGTGAGACCGGCCACCGCTCCTCGTCGGGGTCTCGACTGTATACATTAGTCTACTCTGGAGCATCGATACCCTGTCTCGAAACTCCCACGACTAGGGACCTTTTAAGGATGTGCTTATAGACTACCAGCTCCCACGTATATGATCGCCCTCATACTGCTGGCAGTCAAGCAAGAATCGTAGGGGCTCTATCAACGTGTAATAGCGACCTGTAAGGTCACCTAAAGCAGCACACGATGATAAAGATAAACCAGATAGCATACTATCATCTTGAGTAAGACTGTCCTATCGGAATAGGTCCTCCCTCAATCATTGCAATCACGTGCCTGTGATCCAATAATTGACTCTGAGGGCACTATCTCCAACACTATCAACGCGCAATAGTGACCTGTAAGGTCACCTAAAGCAGTACACGATGATAAAGATAAACCAGATAGCATACTATCATCTCGAGTAAGACTGTTCTAACGGTATAGGCCCTCTCTCAATCATTGCAACCACATGCCTGTGATCCAATAATTGACTCTGAGGGCACTATCTCCAACAATCTCCCACTTGCACTCAAGACTAATTATTGCGATGTCGCATACTCACAGCCCGTGTGATACCGAACACCCAACTCCTCTACTAATCAGTCTCACAAAACCCGCTTGCGAAACTAATGCGTTCGAAGAATAGCCTCAGTGAATGGATCCGCTCTAATATTTCTTTCTATGTCTCTCTTTATCTCAAGTTCGCGGAGAAAACCATCTCCCGAAATGAGCAATATCTGTCTTAGAATATTTCCGGATATCTGATGGGACCTAGTTCATAAATGAACTCCAAATTCAAACCTTTTAGACTGTATCGTCAACTGAAACCAATCAGTATCCTGCGCCATACCTCCCTCAGTATCCACGTGGACCACCTGTCCAAAATACTGCCCCTCGTCAGAGGGAAAACTATAACTCTGACAGTCACTCTGTCATCCAGGTCACCTTGGAAGCCTGGAATGATAACTGTCTCCCGAAGGAGGATGCCGTTATCATATCCCTAGAACATCCACTTATGTTCTAAAACTGCTTCCGACCGTTTCTTCAGGATTGGATCAATATTAATTTATTGCATTTCGTGCAAAAAACAATATCTGGTGTGGTACTTGATATCTCATGATTGACTCAATTGCCTAAGCAAGTGATCTGCCAATCATGCACATCCCTCTCCACTTTAGTCTGTAAGATACCTTTAGAGAGAGTGACTCCATCACCTGCAGGTATACTACCGTGCCAGGAGTCGTCCATTCTAAATACTTTTAGAATGCTGTCTAAGTACCCAGATTGGGACACTTCCCAAATCTAGATCTAAAACCATAGATCTAGTAACCAGAATATCTGATATAATATCCAAGTCCTATGTGGAGAAACCACTGTATGACGACCAAAGTATAACCGACCGTAGTATAGGAATTTCACTTCCTACTCTGTGTGTGTCATCCAAATACCAGGACATCACACCCTACTACCTTCTTAACAGATCCATCCCCTATTCTGATGAAGTCAAACCTATGACTGTCACATCCGAAATAGATGATCTATCTCCGCTATCTCTGCTTTAGTCTATAAATAGACATAAGCCACTTGTCCACTATACTTCCGCTGCTCCCACTGACCACGACAACCCTCTGGCAGAGTCATATATACGTACGCTTCTAAAGCCAGTTCAGAACGACGCTATACTCATCCTCCTGCCGGGTCTCATAGTCTGGAACAACAGCAATGACAAGTCTGGATAAACAAGAACCTCCCTGCTGCCGTCCTTGAGGTTACCGGAGTACCTCTCGGGTGCCTGAGGTTACCCACCTTATCTGCGGAGTAGCCAATGGAATGTCAATCCAGATTGAATCTCTAGGTTCTTATCAAATTTTCAGTAATCGTTTGCGGTTCTGGAATCACTTCCAGTTCTACCATACTCCCACTACTGTTTTCTGAAAAAATCCATTTTTATTAAAACTGTGGCGAGTCTAGAACAATATCACTATTGATCTTCCAGATGGTAGAAAGTCAACCCTCGTCATAGCCCGGGTCAACCCACAAATAGCCATCACAGAAACGTGCCTTGAGTTATCCAGAGTCTGGTTTTAAGCTTAAGCCGGACAACTCCCCGTACCTTAACATTGTTAAGATATGAACTATTCTATATACAATATAGAAATAGAGGCACTGATTTAATTGGAACCAGATTCAAATCTTGCAGCTGTCTCCAGTGCATGTCAACTAAATGAAAGGAGGCCGATCAGCGTTACTCAACTTAGGAATGCTTCCAATTATGAGTAACCTGAAAGAGAAGCAAGTTTCTCAAAATCATTACTATCAACTGAATACCATACACAAGTATCCACATCTTCGATCACCTTAAAGAATCCTGATACTTGCAACACCTGGTTCTTTACTTTATTCATATACCTATAACTTCCCAAAACTTGGACCTTGTGTTTCTACGAAACACATGTCTAAGAACTAGAGAAGTCACAAGTAACCAGAATATAGTACGAGTACTAACCCCTCTGTCCCCATGGATACTGGACAACATACAATACTCTGTATAAGTCTCTTGAGTTTAATAACTCATTCCATGTGTGTCGTAGGTTGAAAACTGTACTTATGGTTAAGAAGAATTACACCGCTGTTTAATGCTCCTTACCTAACCATCCACTGATATAGGTAAATGTCATAGACATAATTTCAAAAAGGTATATCTCACTCTATAAAAATAGACATACAGATGTATCAATTTTAAATTGGTGCATAACAGCGGATATTCAAAACCAAATATTTGCCGTCCGGCAAACAACTCAGGTGACTTTCTCAAATATCACCAATTACAACGAATCCCGATATAATGAGGATGATCACCTAATTCCCAATAACTTAATCCCACTCATCATCTGTAAAACCATACAGATGTGAGATTCATACCTGGTAAATACATACCCTGGAGCAAGTGTCTAATTGGGAAATCAGTTTTCCTTTAACAGTACACAGTGAAACTGAAACATGAATATGTTCCGAAGGGGTATCCGGATATTCCTAGTAATGCCTCTTCCATTATCCAGATTCACAACTGTAACCGTATATTTCTATGCCATCTCTCCACATCCATTCATATGTCTTTAGTCATTACCTTCTGTACACCCTCTTAGGCTTAAATGGTTTTCTTTCTTCCCTACCGTTCGGCACCAGCCTATGGTTTGGAAGAAGACTATCCAATAAGAGTAATGGGTGTACTGTCCTAATCCTAGGAGCACTCGCAACGCGAGAGAAGGTGAAGATAAAAGACACATGAATAAACCTTATTCCTATTTCTCCCGAATCAGAATCCATCCCCGAACTGGAACAAGTTCCTTTCGAGTTCGTATATAACCATACGATAGAGTATCCAAATAACTGTGGATCTTCGTAGTGATACGGAGTATTCTGGAGAAATACAAAGGTGAAATGGGAGTGGTAATGAAATACTTGGTTTGGTCGTGAATAGCAGTCACAATTTACTTTGCCCTCCTTCTAATCCCTTTATTTGTCTTTACATAATACCTTCCGTACACCATCGTTAAGCTAATTGGTTTTCTTCATTCCCTACCGGTCGGCACCTGCCTATGGTTTGAAAGAAGACTATCCAATTTGCGTAATAGGAGTACTATCCCCTAATCTAAGGGACACTCGCAATCTGAGAGAAGATAAAAGGAAAAGACAGCTGAAAAGTCCTATTCGTTTTCTCCAGAACCAGAAACCTTCCTCGAATAAATTCCTTCGAGTTTGTATATAACCATACGATAGTTTTATCCAATGGAAGTGGACGTTCGCAGTAATACGGGGTGTTCTGGAGAAAAAGGGTAAAAGTAGGAGTGGCAAAGAGGTTTGCAACTCTGACAATCCAAAAGCCAGTGTTTAAGAAGGTTCGGGTAATTTGGTCACTGAGTCATAGTCAAGGGTCGGGCCATGGTCGCCGCCAAAGAGAGAGAGAGAGAAAAGAAACACTCAGCGTGCACTCTAACCTAGATCAGAATGGTTATCACTTTATCTAATCAGGAAACCTCCCACTGTACCGTCAAATTCTCCTCTAAACCTGAAAGAAGAATTAGTCGGGATCACCCGAGGAGTAAACCAACTCATCAGTGGGAATCGGGATCCAACTATCATCGCATGGTAACGTGACGGAATCCGCTCACGTTATCACACTCCAGAAGGTATGCGCATATCTGACAAGTTTCAGTTTCTTTAGAAACTCCCGATGTGATTTTTGCCCCATGCTCTTATGATCTTGACGTAGGCCAAAATATCATAAGTCACATGTCAAGTTCTACCCGTCATTGTCCAGGTTAATTTGAACCCACCCGTACATACCCTTGACGTAGGCCAAAATAGTAGTACGACTGTCCCAAACTAACGCATCTATCTATGCAACAGATAAATATCCGGTAGCTACCAATCACTATGCCTAGGCGTAGGTCAAAATACATAGCTTGAATACTACCGAACATTTAACTGAAACGACGGAGGGCTACGAATGGTTTTTGGCGAAAAACCTTTAACGTAATGAACTTGATATCGTTGAAGGAACCAGATAGCTTTTTATAAAAATATAGTGGCGAAAACCTTTGCTAAAGAGGTCACTCCCGGTGAAGAGATCTCGGCTCTTTCCCCGTAGAATGAGGTGCAGGATATTCCAACTGAATACCACGATGCAAAGCAAAAGTAATCGACTATAGTGAAGTTATTGCCCTGACGCAAACTTCTGTCCAAGGGGTCACTCCCGGTGAAGGGATCTCAGCCCTTGCCTCGTCGACTGAGGTGCTGGATATTCATAACCGAATACCACTGTGCAAAACAAAAGAGAACGTCCTTGCAATAACAGCTTTTTGAAAATTGTTCCAACAACATCAGAATATGTTTGTTTAGCTTGCGTTGATCCGAATCAATACAGTCCCATCAATTGATCACACCAATAAAGAACGAAAATAATGATGTACGTATATGCCATCCACATTCGCCACTGGGTCCCGTCATTACCCGTTAGGTTACTTAACTAACGACAGAGCGGGAACTGGACTAGCGCGGATGCAAAACATATACAACATCTACTAGTATATATATCAATATATAATATTCGCTCAAGGCGTGATAAAATGTAACATCACAGAAATGTAATAAGCATCACAGAACAAAACAGATATCCGGGATCCCCGGGTTTCATAGAGCCGCTGCTGAAACCCAACGTTTCCCTGGTCGTGTGGATAGCCTGTGCAATGAAATCCTAGACCCCTACGGGCGCGGCAAGTTACCCGCCAAAACTTGAAGCGAGGCAGACCCCTTCAGCAGCGTGAATGGACCGCCCGGCACTTCACAGAATCCGGTAACTTGGGCACCCCTTCTTGGGTCAACCTGTACCCCCTACGAGTGCGGCGAATAGCCCGCCAATTCTAGAGTGAAGCCCCCTCCGTCTCAACGCCATGAGATGCGGGCCCGTTGCCTTCTAAAACCCGGCTATCCGTGCACCCCCCCGGGGTAATCCTAGTACAGAAAGTAAAATATACATACAACGGGTACATCGACCTCAGCCCGGTCGTGCCCTAAAAGAATAATATATAAACAGGCAGTGACGGCAGTCCACATGTCGGACGCTCGCCCCGCAATATCAAATGTACATAAAAATACCAAAACTGTACTAACATTGCATCCAGGCTATCCCCCACGACCAATCCGCAACATCACAGCACAGCACAGAACATCAACGTGAATGTCACGTTCGCAAATCCGTCTAAAAAAGCTATAGCAGTTAGACAGGATTTACCGATCAAATGACATTCACGGTCGCAGATATAATGTAAATACTGTGAACTAACATGTTTAAAATTTTCGATCGACTAAATTTTCCGAAGTGGGCCCCAAGCACAACTGTAGCACTCAAAGAAAATCTGGGCCCAAATAGAATATACCAATAATCCCATTTCCAAGTCTAAAGAGATCTGTAGAAAATTGGTAGGGTGATCACATTTTACTGCGGCGGAACCGCGGCCAGAACAGGGGTGTGGCCGCGGTTCCGCGACCTTACTACAGTATCACAATACCAGTTTTTCACAGAAGTCTTAAAAATCCCTGCATGTATTTCTGCAACACTCCAAAAAAATTTTCGAGCCAAAAATAATTCGACAGAAAATGATGCAAATGGAAACGCGGTTTTGGAATTTTGTTCGATCGAACTTTTAAACACGCTAGAGCAATCTAGACTAGGTTAATGGCGTGGCTCTGATACCAGTGTAAGTGCACGGTGGCGCCCCGGCAGTCTGAACGAGGCCAAAATGCGGAAACGATACTTTTCTTTAACTTTTGAACCGGCACCACCGCGCACTATAAAACCCGGATCGGGTCATTAACCTAATCCTAGCTAACTAGAGAAGGGGTAGAGAGATATACCGAGCGATCCGTGTCCTTCGGTCTTCTCGTCGTCGTCCCGATCTCCCCGCGGAATCTCCGGTCTTCATCTCCTCGTCGGAAGGGCACCACATCGCCGGGTTCTTTTACGGGCTCCCACCTCTGGACCGAGGCAACTCGAGCACGAAGTTGGCGATTCGACGTGCCTAAGGATACTGTAGATGAAGTGTAGAACTCTTTTATCTCGATGGGGTTACTAGAAGTTGCCTTGTATTGGTGGAGGAATGAGATGCAAGATTTTTGAGATGAACAAGGGGATTTTTGCATGCATCAAGAGATCAAAATGCCTCACACAAATTTGGACAGCCCCTACACTTGTGGCCGGCCCCTCTCATGAGCAAATGAGAGAATGGAGGGAATGAGAATGAAAAATGAGCGAGCCCCAACATAATGCAAGAGAGAGAAAGGGTTATCATCATGAATAATGATCACTACCAAATCCAAATCAACTCCCATCATCAACGACCATGATGAACAAAAAGGTAATCATGAGTGGCAAGAACCATGATGAACCAAAAGTCAAATGATAGTTAAACCATCATGAAGCTATCATGTGCCATAAAAGTCTTCTCCTTTGTTAAATGCACAATTGCAAATAATCCCCTCCACCAAATTTCAGCCAAAGAAAGGAAACAAAGGAAAATGGCCGAAACGGAATGCAAACTGGCAACTTCAAAAAACTGATCCCGTAATAAATTACAGGAAAACCCCGCGACTGTATATACATACCCGCATTTGTATTCCGACCGAATACAAATGCAATGAGACAAAATCTATACTGTACAATACTAGGATCCGGCTTAAACCAAAGCCCGCTAGTATTATCCGTCCGATCATGATCCGTGCGATACCGTACGTATATGATCGAACCCTGCCATATCTCCATACGGCCTCTACAGCGTTTCGCCCGAAACTTGAGAAAACGGTCTGTGGGAGACTCTAAAGACTCGTCAATACTTTGGTTGTGGATTTAACCACCAGCACGTCAGAGGTATTAGCCATACGTAACGGGCTACCAGGTATTGACCAAAAGGGACGTCGATGAGCGAACTCATCCTGACACCCTACTGAGCCTGTCAGTGACAATATCCGTACAGTCCGGTCCGTTCGTCTATGAGCATCGCATGGCGGGCCTAGGGGGTTGGTAAAAGTCAGACCCCCAAAAGCGGTACAAGTCGTGTCGGAGTGTAGCCCAGAACACCCTGAGATACTACTGGAATACCTACCAGTAAATCTCCTGTCTTGGCCAAGGACTTCGTGTAATGGCTCTCCTAGACACAGCGCGACATCACCCCCAATACCGGGAGAGACGAACCCCTGTAGATCCGCTCACTGCCTCCATGTGGCTTGGGACTGTACCCAACTAAAACCTGTTTGCACGACTCCTTTGAGCCGTGGTAGGGTAGTAATCAAAGTACAGTGGGAACTCACACGAGACAAATGACAATCTCAGGTCGATGAACTAACCTGTACACATGTCACCAGGGAATTGCTATCTGACGTCAGGTATAAGACCAACTAGTATGTTTCCGACGAGTCCTGTCCAGTGTACTCATAACCCAATGAGTACTTGTATACATCTTAGGTGAACCAACTGACACCAGTGGCTTGTGAGACCGGCCACCGCCCCTCGTCGGGGTTTCGACTGTATACACTAGTCTACTCTGGAGTATCGATGCCCTGTCTCGAAAACTCCCACGACTAGGGACCTTTTAAGGATGTGCTTAGAGACCCCAGCTCCCACGTATATGATCGCCATCATACTGCTGGCCGTCAAGCAAGAATCCTAAGGGCTCTATCAACGCGCAATAGTGACCTGTAAGGTCACCTAAAGCAGTACACGATGATAAAGATAAACCAGATAGCATATTATCATCTCGAGTAAGACTGTTCTAACGGTATAGGTCATCTCTCAATCATTGCAATCACGTGCTTGTGATCCAATAATTGACTCTGAGGGCACTATCTCCAACATTCCCTGTTGTGTGTGGGTCTCAATGGGTGTAGAGGAAATTCGGTGATTGGAGGAGTTAGCGCCAAGTACCTGCAAAGAAGTCCCGGGGTAGTTGGATACCACCGAAGACCCTCCGACGATCAAGTTAGTACTGGATCCAAGCAGCGTAACGGCTAAGTGGAGTCAAAAAATGGCTTACTTGACCCATCTGTGATGGGGATTTATATAGAGGCGACAGCACACAGCAGCAGGCGCGAGAATCTCGCCGGCAGTTACGCTCCCGACGTCACGCCCGCGTAGAGAGCGGATCGGCCATTAATGGAGATCGTGATGGCGTGGGACGTGAGATGTTGCTGGTAAAGAATCTGCGCATGGCGAGATTTGCGGAGTGGCGGTTACGCCTGTGAGCGATGGAGCTGGGCGGAGGACCGAGGAAGACAGCCTTGGTCAGGGGGCTCGTGGACGAGCGAGAAGGCCGAGGATACTTGGTCTTATGGCAGCTCAGGGCGAGCTGAGGGGCCGAGGTGGCCAATCTGCAGGGAGGTCCGAGGAGGGCTGGCTTGTGCCAGCAGGTCGGGCATAGGGGTGGCCTGGTTGGTCTCGGTGGGCCCTTCCTTCTGAGTTCTGGGACATGCTATCCGCCACGTGTCCTGATCTTAGGGGTCTCCAATATTGAGCATCATCAATTAAGCTTGTGATAGGAACACCAAAATTAATAAGTGGAGGCAGTAGTTGTCTTCACATCTATTATTGGATTATTTAATTATCCTTTTTCTTCACATCTATTATTGAATATAAGTGTAGGCAGTAGTTGTTTTCAAATTTGTCTTCACTTCGTATGTTTATATATATATTTATCTAACGCTTAAGATTACGCTTTGTGATAGGAACACCAAGATTATGGCGGCTGATATTCATATAGGATATCATCGACATCTACAAGGAGAAATCTCTGTTTATCAAAGAAGTGGAATTGTGTAGAGGATATCATCGATGTCTACAGGGTGAAGTCTTTTGGATGTAGAAACGGGGACAAATGGATATTCTTGGCATATTGGACCACGCTTTCTTGGAATTAATCTAGAATGTGATTGGTGCATCCAATTGTTAATGGGTAAATTGTCAAAAAGCCCCCAGCCCGCTTCAAACTTGTGTAAAAACCCTTGGGCCTTTTGCTCTATGTTAAAAAATATCCTGAACCCAATTAGAACCCCCTTTATACCAGTTGCATGTAGTGTCTAAAAAATTGTATGTAATATCTAAGCAGTTGGAGGAAATATAAACCAAAATGAAATGCGGGCAAGGGTCTTTTCACAAAGGTTTCGAAGAATAGGCCCCAACAATTTTGGAAATATCAGGGTTTTGACAATTTACCCAATTCTATGTTTTTAATATTTAAAGCCTACTGGGCCTAAAACCAGAAAATGAAGAAAAACCTAGTATTGGTTACATAGATGGCCATACCCAGTTAGGCCCATACAAAGGCCCATATGAACAGCTGTCCCGCGAAACACAATAAGACTACAGCACTAACGATCACTTCCCCACAATCAAATTCAAAACCCCGCTCTCTCTCCCCCTCCCCCCCTCTCTCTAAAATTCTCAAAAAAAATGGAGAAAATCTCAGTCGCCGTTCGATTTCGGCCATTGGTCGCCGACGATTCCTCCGAGGATCGCCGATGGAGGATCGACGACAACCGGATCTCTCTCCATCGGCCTCTCGGGACGCCAATCTCCGGCGTCTCCTTCACTTTTGGTACCTTATCTGATCTCTTTCTCTAAACCCTACCTGCAAAGTTTGGTTTTTTCTTCTTTCATTTTCTAAAAGTTCATTTTTTGTGAAGATCATGTGTTCGATCAGAGCTCAAGGAATGCCGTTGTCTATGATCAGCTCACCAAGCCCATTATCCAAGCTGCTATCGACGGATTCAATGGTAATAGCTTGCCCATTTTTGGCCTAGGTTCTGAAATTGGTGATGTGATGAAAGTTTGGGACCAAGTCTGTGCTAAAGTTGAAATTTTTAGTGAAATCTCAGCCGGTCTTGACAAGATTTTTGTAGATTTCTGCCCGAAGCTAATAAAGTTGAATTGGTGTCTTGTTTTATTTACTGGTTTTAACGAAATACCGGTCAAAGTTTGCTTTTTAACTTCGGTCGGGTATCTAGGGTCAATGCTTGATGATATTACTAGTGTTGAATGGGAGCTTAAGATTTTGGGTGAAGTGATCGCCTGCACTAAGATTTCAGTGAATTGTCGCTGAAATTTTGGCACGTTTTAGGTTTGTGCTTGGATTTGACGCCTAAACAATTTTTTTTACCTGAAAATCGAAGTCATGAATCTTTTTAATGGTTTCTATTTCAGGAACCGCATTTGCCTATGGCCAAACCAGCAGCGGGAAAACCTTCACCATGAATGGTTCCAAAACTGATCCTGGCATTATCCTCCTTGCAGTGAAAGAAATATTTCATTCTACTAAAATGGTATTCAAACACATAAATTTGTATATTGGTTGCTTTTAATCAGTTGCAGTTTTTTACTGTAAGCCTGTATTGTTATTTGATTTTTGATATTATAAACAGATAACAGACCGTGAGTTCTTAATTAGAGTCTCCTACATGGAGATATATAACGAAGAGATCAACGATCTCCTCTCATTGGAAAACCAGAAGCTACCCATCCACGAGAGCTTAGAGGTAAGGTGGACACGAGCTGCGTATTTCCATGCTTTCTGAATACTCTGATAAAGCTGTTGTTATGTTTATAGCGAGGCATCTTTGTGGCGGGGCTTCGTGAAGAGATTGTGAATAGTGCCGAGCAAGTACTTGAACTCATCAAACTTGGTGAAGGTATAAATTCAAGTTATTGCTTTCGAAATGTGTTATCATTATAATATCATTATGACTGAGAAAATAAAGGGCTAAAAACTTTTTATTTTTTCTTTTGTAGCAAACCGACATTTTGGAGAAACAAATATGAATGTTCGAAGCAGTAGGTCACACACTATATTTAGAATGGTAAACACCATTGCATTCTAATTGCTTCTGCATTTTTTAAATTTAAATTTACTGTCAGTATAATTATCTATATTACATTAGGTTATTGAAAGCAGTACCAGGGATCCAATGTCCTCTTCTGGTGAGGTTTCCAATGCAGATGCTATCCGTGTCTCTGTTCTGGTTTGTGATTTTTCATGTTATCTAAAAATGACACTACATTGATTTCTTAAAGAACATTTTTATGGGTAGGCTCTTTATTTGTTTATGCAGAATTTGGTAGATTTGGCTGGGTCGGAACGAATTGCTAAGACAGGGGCTGGTGGAGTACGTTTGAAGGAAGGAAAGTACATTAACAAGAGTTTAATGATACTTGGGAATGTGATCAATAAGCTGAGTGAAAGCGGAAAGCAAAGGTAATTACCATATCATGCAACCATGCACTTGGCTGGTTTAGATGCAAGATATGAATAATACTGCACCTATTAATGCTTCTAGTACCAGGACAATCCTATTCATCTGTAACTATTAAGTAAAACAATATTAATTGTCAGTACACCATTTTACTTCTGATGTTGGCAACTGGTTCATGGTGTCATTTATGTATAATTCCTCTCATGTGCTTGACCCCCAATTTTCTTTTTCTGTAATTGTTTTATTAGTGAGTTACTTCCTCAACAGACAAATCTCTTTCTGA
Organism: Agapanthus africanus; assembly: GCA_030015575.1. Taxonomy (NCBI): domain Eukaryota; kingdom Viridiplantae; phylum Streptophyta; class Magnoliopsida; order Asparagales; family Amaryllidaceae; genus Agapanthus; species Agapanthus africanus. Next base: position 433,543,359 of record JASDDO010000008.1, on the reverse strand, counting down.
TATGACATATGTATGAAAAACTTGCTATCTGAACTGCTACAATTGTTGTTTCAGGGCACATATTCCATATCGTGATAGTAAGCTTACACGCATTCTTCAACCAGCTCTCGGAGGCAATGCTAAGACTTCTATAATATGCACTGTTGCACCAGAGGAGGTAATTTCTTTCATCAACTTCTTCATTCCACAAAATTTATCTTGCATTTCAACTGCTTGTCTTGCTGCATTTGGCTTTAGGTTCACATTGAGGAAACAAGAGGCACCCTCCAATTCGCAAGCAGAGCTAAACGCGTTACAAATTGTGCACTAGTGAATGAGGTTATAATGCTACCTTCAGAACAGCAATATGATTAGTTACAATCGACTTCTTAATCTTTATCTTGATATAGTTTTGTTCAGCTCGTGCACCAGTTGTAACAACAATATATATCCCCTGGTAGGAGTCATACAACATTTATGGATATCTTCATGATCCTATGAACTCTGTGTCTTATTAATTTTTAAACTAGGCGATCTTGTTTACCTGTCATCGTCAGTCTAGTTCAGTATGCTTGAGTTTTAAACTAGGCATGAATGCATGATCTTGTTTACTAGCCATTGCTAGTCTAGTTCAGTATACTTTTATAAGTCTATATGAATGACTACTCCTGAGTGTGTTGGGTGTTGGTTGTAATTTTTCTCTGTATATCCCTTGTCAGCCTTTTACTATTTTCTTAGCAGTATCTCAATTAGTGAAGTAATTCATTATTTATTCTTTCTGCTCAGTCTACTGATTCTTCAGCATAAAATTTTTATTCATACTAATCACTTCTAATTTATTTTATAGATTATAACTGATGCTGCACTGCTGAAGAGGCAAAAATTAGAGATCGAAGAACTCCGTAATAAACTTCAGGTAAGGACTCATCTGTGTAACTCAGTTGAAAACATACCAAAGCTCGATGCTCACATGTTCCCATGGCCAGGGGCAACATTCCGAGGTACTTGAGCAAGTCATATTAAAACAGAGAAATGACATGCACAAGGTAGGTAGCTGTGCTCTACCATATGTTGGTATTACGTATATAATGAACTTTATATGCTCTCTTTATCTTTAATAGAAATATGCGCTTCCTTTATTATCTCTCTCTTTTTCTTCAGTCTGAGCTGGAGTGTGAGAAACTCGCGATGGAACTTGAGGAAGAAAGGAAATGTCGTGAAGCCCTAGAGCAACGATTGAAGGAGCAAGAAGTAAAGATTGAAAGCTTAAGCAAGTCTGCTATTTCCTTGGATCAAGCTACTAGTCAAGTGAGTTTGTTGGTCTTAAATATTATTACATACACATGCAGTACTTCCGATGACTCTAATGTAGTAATATCTACTGTAGGAACGAGCTGATTCAGGAAGTATCAATGAGGAATTATCCAATGGTAATCATAACATGATACAAGGAGATGGGTTTCGAACTCCCAACTTCAGAGCTATACCAAATGGTTTTGTTGCAAAACGGTCATATTCTTCACGGGCGTTTGATTTGAGTCCCATCCCCGATAATTTTTCCAGTGTAGCGGATGAAGACTTATGGTTACAATTGAACAAGGGTTGCACAACTGATCTTGATATGCTTCAGATGACGCCCAACATACAACATCACTCTAATACAAATATTGTAAGTAAACTTTACCACTTCTTACACTCATACTGTGCATATATCTCTTGTATGAATTCTCTAATTTCCAATGGAGACCTAGCGAATTGTATTTGATTAGTGTCAACAGCACATCAATTTTGACAACATACGTCATCATAAAAAATGCTTTATTTAATGATACATGCTTAGTAATACAGGTATTCATTATTTCTATTAAAATTCTTTCAAATATTGGATGCAGGAACTGTACATGGCATTATTGTAAAATTCCCAATGAAACCCTTCCTTATTCCTTTACTTCACTTCAACCTGTTACAATATCTTGGCCAACTACTATATTTTCTACTCTGTAGTATTTGGATGACTAGTTGATCTCTTCACCAATTCAAGGATAATGCTACAACGTTATTGTTTTAAAAACCGTAATAGGATCTTAGATTCCACACTTGAGGATTACTAAGTGCCCTGGTCATGTTATACAATTCATGCATTTTTCAAATTAGGACTTTAATTTTTAAAGCCGGTAGAATGTTTTAACTGGCTCAACTTTGAAGAAGAAACCTGCGTTTTCTTTTTCCAAGCATTGATCGATCATTTTGCCTATAGGGGTTCGCCTCTCAAGAAGAGAAAGCTACCAAAGAAAAATTTAATAGCTTCGAATTTGAGTCCAGCATGAACAACTCACATCTGAATGAGATCAAGGAGCAGTGCACTGTTCTAGAAAGAGAGCGCAATCAATTGAAGGAAGAAAAAGCATCCCTCGTTCAAGCTCTCTTGATATCCAAACAAGAATCAGAACTCCTAAGAGCCGAAAAGGAAGGACTCTTAAAGGACCTGACCAGCGAAAAGCAGAAGATGAAGGATCTCAAAGAAGAGATCAGACTCTTTAGTTTGGCCTTTGCACAGCGAGAGGGCTTACTCACATCGCTATACGCCAAATCTAAAGCTATGATGGAGAATATCAAATCCTCTCATGCTCCGATACCTGAAGTATGTGATTATTGAAGCCAAAATTGATCGGTTTATTTGTTCAGGTTAGTTTTAGACTTTTATAGTCCTTGCACTCCAAGTACTGTACCATTATTTGTTGTATGTATTTGATACCGCGTTGGTGTCTTATTAAAATTTGTTCTTTAATCATACTCATATGCTGCTTATGGTGCATAATTGGCTTGTATGTATTTTTTTCCAAGTTACGTCGATCGACAGTTTCTGTTGGTGTCTTATTAAAATTTGTACTTTAATCATACTCATATGCTACTCCATGTTTTCCCCTTGTTCAGCTTTGCGCGACCGCAGCGCCAAACATCTTTATCGCTTATGTATATTGACTATAAGTGTGCTATTGTGGATCTATCTTATAGGAGAGCCCAAAGCAAAGTATACAACCACAATCCAAAATTTACGTGCACATGCGATGTGCACATGTATTTTTTTTTTGATTTATAATTAGTAAAATGCATTATAAAGGTTTAGAAAATCCATTCAATGATGTGATTTTAATTCGGGGTACACGTGTCAATCCAATTTGTGTCACCCATTTTGGGGCCCACCAATCTAGCACCATAAGACAGATCCATGTTAAATGCTGAATACAGATGCAATTATTGAGCCAATATCTCAAACAATTCAGTCCACAAAATGCAAAAATACAATAGAGGACCATATTTGTTCAATGGATTGCTGTCTGTCTTCTTAGGTTGAGGAAGGGAGCTAGAATATATAAGATGAGAGAGTTGTGTGTCCACGCATGATTTGAGATTTATAACAAGAGATTAGTCCAAATTCTCATGTTCCCATCAATAGATTAGTTCATTTATGGTACATTGGCTCTTCTTGGTCTCTTGGACACATGGGTTACTCAACCACCAGGCAAAGATTGCGGTGTCCACTGGGGGTACAAAGCCAAAAAAAATATAAAAAAAATTGCTTATGGGGCCCATTTGAGCTAGTAGGTGGGAACCATCCAAACCAGACATGTGCTACAATCCAGAACAAGGAACAAGTGCCATTTTAGGCGGACACACTGAGTTTTGGTGCGATGTCAGGGACACCAATATACACCGATATGATATCATAGCCATCCAAATTTAAATTGAGATGGTCTAAAAGCAAGTTTAAAAAATTTAGCAAAGTGGCGGATGATGTTGTTCGGTACGATGAGATGAAGATTGAATCGTAATAATGGTTCCAAATGTTGGATACATTTGGCTTGATTTTCACCTCCACTGTATGATGATATGAAGGTGAGGTAGATGTATCCTCAGAGAGAGAACCCTAACAAACCTCCAAACTTTGTAATACAAATAATATAAAATTTCTCTACCTCCCTCCTTTGTATTTGCTATATAAAGCACTTCCAAAAACCTCAATAAGCTCCTCTCTTCAATCTTGGAAGCACAAATGGCATCTAGAAGAAAGCTTTTTGAGTTGCTAGAAGAAAAGCAAGAGCCATTCTTATTAGACGTTTATTTATTAGAGAATGGATATTCATCAAAGAGGATCAAAAGAGGAAAGAGAGTTGGTGTTGGATTCTTGAGGTCCATTCTAAGCAAGCTTGTCCAAAAGAAGCCTTTAAGCAAAGCTCAGGGTTCAAATCTCAACACATTTGGTATCACTTCAAGAGAAATTGAGATGGAAGAATCCAAGCAGCTCAGCCCTGCATCAGCCTTAGAATTTCATGATCACAGTAAGTTTCTTTCGTCTGTGTACTATAACAATATTTACATGATAACATTAGTGTTCTGCATGTGTGATGCACATGTGCATATGTTACGCTGAGTAATAAAGCTTGCATGTTTCTTTCTCTGCATTAGCATTCAAGGATGAGAACCAATCATCGACGTCGAGTTTTGATTGGCCGAGGGAACCAATGGAGATCTCTGCATTTTCTCATTTCGTCAAATCGAAGAACGTGCTCTCATGGATGGGGATGCAAAGAGATGAGACTAGCTTGGGAAAGTTGTTGAGTTCAGATATGTTAGAGTTGAGAAGTGAATGGAGCAGCTTCAGGCCTGAGGTTCCAGAGCTAGGGGTTGAGATAGAAGCAGCTATCTTTGAAGAAATGGTGGATGAAACTTTGCTAGAGATTTTAGGCATGCATTGTGTATCATGAACACTAAAACTAAATTAAACATTATTTTGTCAGTTTACCAAGTCCATTTATTTATTTATGTTGAGCTGCGTTAAAATACATCTCCTCGATTAAATTAACAATTAATTCCTTTCATCTAATCATCGATCAACTAACAAAGAAAAGCATAGAGCAATATTTTCTTCAATATGCTGGACTTGATCTGAAATAAATCAAGTCCCTTGAGGGAATCATGCATTAGTTACAACCTAACCTTACTACATATTATTAATCTCAACTACTCTATAAATATAACCATCAACACACTATAACCATAAACAAGGTAATCCCCTAACACCAAATTTCTTAATACTCTCAACATAGAGACAAGTCTCATATTTGCAGTACATAGACGGTGGCATCATAGTCTGAAACCAAGGTTTCGTTTAAAAAAACTTTAGAGCGGCCTGAAACTTTCCGAAGCTCCGGCCAAAGTTTGAAAGAATTGGGATTCCGAGCCCTTGAAACTTTTCCCAAACTATGGTTTGAAACGCTCTATTATGGTTGTCAAACGGGTCTCGGTTATAGTTTTTGCAGTTTAGCCTTGAAACCTTATAAAACCATAGTTTTGGAAAACGGTAACTTTTGTCAACGAGTCCTTAATCACAACCCAAATTTAAATGAATTAGTTAATCTACTTGCAGTCATTAAGAGAGCCCATTAACAAGCCCAGCCAATTAAAGAAGTAGGGATAAAAATCTAGGCCTAGGGTTTGTTTATGAAATCGATCCCTCTTTCCCATTTCAAAGCCCTCGATTTCTCCTCTCCGATTCTTCCTTTTTCCTTTTTTTTTGAATTAATAATATTTTAATTTTGGTTTTGTTAATATTAAGGCAGTGATGACAACAAGTTCATATTTTGCAATGCCTGATGCATTTGCATTTGGGATCGACCCTGATGACTTGAATTTGTGCGTGTCTGAGATGATTTATCGCCTTTTAAACTTAATATTTTCCTTTTAAAAATCTCTTATTTGATTATTTTGGTTGATATATAATCTAATTTTGGTATAGCAAGATTTCCACTTTATTAATATTAATGTTGGTTCCCTTATGAAGTTTCTGTTTTCTTGCATTTGCTTAACCATTGGGCTGCAAATGAAATTTTCTGTATTTTTTTTGGCGATTTGAAATTTTGTTTTGTTTTCTCACTTGCCCTAAAGAAGCAGATTGAACATTTAAGTTTCTACCCTTAATTTATGGGTTTTAAGGGATGTTTCCTGAGGTTATAAAAACTCGAGTAAACTTAAGAAGATGAGAAAATTAAATTTATGGACCATATAGAATGAGAAATATTAAAAAACTCAATTGAATCGAAAATTTAGGATCTTTGTGGGGGTATATCATGCAAACTATTGAAAAACTCATGTAAGCTGAAAAATGGCGATTTTCGTAGGCTATATAACATGCAAAATATTGAGAAACTCGAAAAAACAGAAAATTAAGCGATTATCATTAAATAAAAAATAAGAAAGACTCAAGAAAACTAAAAGTTCTCAATTTTCATAAGTATAGAATGCCAAATATTTTAAATCTCGAGAAGACTCGAAATTCATTATTTTTGTGGGCTTTAGAGTCTGCTTGGTAAAAGGAAAGTGATAGAAAGTAAGGACAATAGGTAAGCCAAAAGAAAGTGATTTTTATGGCAATTATTTTCGTCACTTTCCACATGAAAAAATGTGCTTGGTTTGGAAGTACAAAAAAATTTGAGGTGAATAATAAAATGGCACAAATTTATTAATTAATAATAAAAGTTCGCAAGAGACAAAATTAGTTTAGATAGGAAAATGATTGTATTTTTAATTTTTCATTAACTTTCAGCCTCTTGGATTGTGTGAAAAAAATGGTAAGCGACTTTCGAAAATGGTAGGAAAGTGAGCTCACTTTCCATTTTGATACTTTCCAATTGCCAAACAGTAAAAGTAATGGAAAGTGAATCGTTTTTTTTTTTTGCTTACCCACTTTTCATCTTACTTTCTCATTGCCAAACAGGCCTTTAAGCGTGCAAAATATTGAAAATAACAGGAAAAAACTAAAAAAAATTGCAATTTTGTAGACTATAATATACGAAATATTAATAAGTTCGAGAAAACTAGAAAATAAGGAAATTTTAATGAGCCACAACACAAGAAATATCGTAAAATTCAAGAAAACTCAAACTTTGCAATTTTCATATACTATATACAATGTGAAATATTATAAAACTCAAGAAAACTAAAATTTAATAATTTTTGTAAGCTTGCGTGCCGCATATTGAAAACCCCGAAAAAACTATAAATCTGCGATTTTCGTAACTATAACATGCGAAATAATGAAAACTTGAGAAAACTTAAAATTGACAATTTTCGCAGTCTAAAGCATACGAAATATTGAAAACTTAAAAAAACCAGAAAATAAATCGATTTCCGTGGACTGTATAGTATGCAAAATATTGAAAAACTCAATAAAACTAAAAATTCATGATTTTTATGGATAAATATTGAAAACTTGATAAAACTGAAAATTAGTGATTTTCGAATGCTATCATAACATGTGAAATGTTGAAAACTGTAACGACCCTAAAATTCCTATATCTTCGTCCTTTCTTTATCGAATAAAATACTGTTTTCCTTTCGGAATCTGGCATATATTTAATACTTGTTGAATATATGCAAGAATCAACTTGTAGCTTATTGGTTAAGTCATTGCACTGGTAGTCTATAAGCTATAGGTTTAAACCTTGTGACCTGCAATTATTTTTATACTCTTTCATAACCTACAAGTGAAACCTTTCAATTCATTTAACCCTCATAATGAATGGTGGCCTTTTCACATTTTTTTAAACTCTCATTTTGAATGCATATATTATTAGAGACAATACACCAATACACCGCATTTATTTGTCCTTCTCTCTTTCTTTTTCTTCCTCACAATTTTCTATCTCTCTCTCTCTTCATCTAGAGTTCTCGAAGAAGAATACAAAGAAGCTCTCAAGAAAAATCTCGCTAGTAACACGAGATTATCGGCGGATAGACGAGCCCGGCAACGATATCAGCTCGTGTGAGTAAGTCCTTTTTCTCTCTTTCTCCGTCTCTCTCTCCCCCTCTTAGCCTTCCTCTTGTTGAATCTTTTTTTGCTTGCCATGCCTTTACTTTATCTATACTTGCACATAAATTTGGCAATCCCCATATTTAAATAATGAATACAAAACAAAGCGATATAGTATAATTTTTTGTGTCGATTTTAATATATATGTCATGACCGATTCATTTGCATATTTGCATGCTTTTCATATTTTATTGCTAGCTGTTTTTATTTTATTTTATTTTATTTAGTGTAAAAGAAAACAGAGTTTCAAATAATACCATGGTCTTGTCAACCTCAAATACGAACTTCAATGAAACACCTTTATTAGTGAGGGGGGGGGGGGGGAAGGGGGCTGCTGCCATATACTTGCCCCCCATCATTTTCTTCTCCTTCTACATCTTCCTCCAACCACATCTCCCTCCATCTCAACCTCCATTTCTCATCTCACAAACATCGTCAAAACCTTGTACTCCCTTCACAAAAATTAATCCCCATCTCTTCCTTTACACAATGGACCAAGCAAAGTGAGATTTTGACGACATTAGGAAGTTAGGGCTGGCTTGGGTGGCCCAAATGAGGTATAGATTCTTCCTTTTAGCTTAGTTTTTAGTTGGTTATATTCTCGTTTTAGTTTAGAAATGGTTTAGTGTAATACCCTAGTTCATTTATACCAGTTCTAGTTCATGTATTTATTTATTTATGGTATTTTCCTGATTTATTGTGTTTTGGGTGCGAATAGTGTATTTGACATTGTATTTGCATCCGATCCGACCCGCATGCTTGAAACCAGTCTTGATTCATGTTTATGATTTATCCTGACCTGTTACATGGACTCGTGCACTTTCATTTTAATTTATACATCTTGAATACTGGCATTTTATCTGGCATTTGCATTTTACAATATAACATTTTAAGTCACATAAAATATTTTAAAAATATATTGCATGGCCTGCATGATACCTCTAGCCCCGTGGTAGCATCCGCGCATCTTGTCCTCGTCCCGTTCAGTGAAACAGACTTGTTTGGATGGCTACGCACACGTGCGTGCATCCGTTCTTGGGGGTATGCGTTTTTCGTTATCCGGACATTCATTTTTTATTTTGGTCGACATGTATATTTTTCGTATTTTAAAACTGAATTTTAGACCCGACCCGGGCATGTTTTGGACTATATTTGTATTTACCAGAATATCAAATTTTATTTATATAATATTAATTTTATAAATTGATACAAATTAAAATTTAGTTAACTAATAAAAGATTTTTTTAAATTTAAATCTAAACTAATTTCCTAACAAACTAACAACCCCTTTCTCTCTCTCCTCTGCATATATATATTTATATATATTTTATTTATGTAATTTTTTCTTTTCTTATTTAATATACAGCCTCTTTTTCTTACTTCTTCTTCTTCTTTTTTTTTCTTTTTCTTAATCTTGTTTCTTGATTCCGGTGATCACCGCCGGAGCCGTGCTCGTCGCTGACGATCAGAGTGATCCAGTGAACGTGCCTGACTTGCGTGATCACCCTCGTGCGTTGTTTGTAACCGTTCCGTGTACCGTGCACGCGTCGCGACATTTCACCGACGAAGGACGTTCCGTACACATCCGTTCTTGTTCCGTCTAGGCAAGTTAATCTTGCTACATGCTATATAACTCATTATACACCTATTTAAATAAATATCACACCTGTATTTTAAATCAAGCATCCCATGTTTCATATTACAGCCTTTCGACGTTCCGTTTACATTTGTATAGTGCATTTCAGATCTAGAACATGCAAACCAATCTTAATTACATGCTACATTACTTTAGACGCATCTATTTTAACAAATGGAATACATGTATTTAAAATCATGCACCCCATATTTAGTTTTATAACTTTTCGATGTTCCGTTTGCATCCGTTCATATCATTTCAGATCTAGGTCATGAAAACTTATTTGTTACATACTATACTATCATATACTGCATCAAATTGAATAGTTACATTTCATATTGCTTAGTTATATGTTCCGCACTTGTTAGTTTATCATTTTACGATTATGTGATACCCGTTTTCATCCATATCATTTAAAATATATATCGTCGTAATATTTCTTATTATTATCTTTAATCAGTTTATAATCTGCATTTTATAATGTTATACAAAATATAGTTTGAAAATATTATAGTTTACACATGAAACGTCGTTGCAAAGCGGATATGACAAATCTGAAATTTAATGTACACCTTACCTTATAAAATTCATTATAAATCATAGAAAAATCATTAGTATACGTTCTTTAGTTCATTATGAAGATAACTCAGAATACTATAACTCTATGAAATATTTACTTGCAAAATAAATTGTTTAAATAATGTAAAATGCAAATGAAAATATCTCTAAACTGTTGTCCAGGGAAATTCCAGCAGCAAACTTTCAATTTCGAATGTTCATAGATTTTTGTAGGGACAACCTGAGATGCTTATACTTATAAAAATGAAAACCTTATTGAATTATCTTTGTTTTGGTATAAGACACGTCTCTTTTGGAGAACGTTTGTTATTTTAAAGCTATTTTACAAATCAGGGTGACGCTGAATTTCTGAACGGAACTTTCTTGTGCATGGTTAATCAATACCACTTTTATAGTTATTAATCGGTTTGAATATGTTATCCATGTTAATATTATTATATCAATATCTATTTAATAAATAATAGTGCTTGTGTTTTAATATTCAGCAAATTTTACTGATTTACAGTTTTATAGTATCTGTCTGTATCCGTACGGTTTATTACATATCTAGTTGCACGTCGAGACCATATTGTTTCCTTTTATTGTTACATTAGTATCCCATACTTGATCTTGTGCATCCTACATAGTCATGATGTAATCCCTGATAAATATTTGTGCATCCATGCTTTATTTGTGCACCCGGACCTGTTACAGTTTAGTTATGAGCATCCGTTTGATACCTGTACACTACTTGACATGACCTGATACACTACTACTGACATGACTTGATACCTGTGCACTACTTGACATGACTTGATACATGTACACCACCTGACATGACCTGATGTACCACAGCTTGACTTGATACCTGATCTTATTACTAATGCCGACAATCTTGACCTGTTGTTCCTACGGACATTTCCTGTTGTCTATACAGACAAATCTGTACCTGCTTGATCCTGTGTTGGCATTAGCTCCAGATTTATCAATACCTGACTTACATATATAACTTGGGGGTATGGGGAAATTAAGAATGTAGCTGAACGTAACTCAAAGGGCTATTGCATCATTTTACCGTGGTCCCGTGGGGAATGAACGGGACATAGACTCACAGTCTATTACATCATTTTACCGTGGTCCCGTGGGGAATGAACGGGGCATAGACCAATGGGTTACGATGAAGATTACATTAATTGATTTCGAATAACTTTAGAGTAGATAACTCTATAGCACAGTTTAGACTACTCACTGCACTTCACCTGTTTATATCCTGTTCACTGATCTATATTCATGTTACTGATACTTGTTACTGATGAATTGTTATTGTTCATACTCATGCCTGCATAACTTATTACCCCCTAATTATATTATTGTTGATATTATGACGCACTGACGTATGGGTTTTGCATGGTCCAGATCCACTACCCTTGTCGCAGGCTGATCAGGAGTATTTACGCCATCAGGCCGAGCAGTGAGGATCCAGTTAGTATCCAGTTTAGTTATGTTTACTTTCCAGATGTTATTGCTCATTGGATCTATTGTTTCCGCATATTATTTCTTGACTCGTTTATTCTGGCTCATGGACATGTACTAGATATTTTATTTTATTTTTTATTGTTCTTGATATCTCTAGACAGCCGTAATGTGACTGTGGAGGGATGTTTCCTATCCACAGGTAGTATGGTTGACTCGGTCACGTGCCTATCTTAGCGCACTCTGGGAAGCGGGGTGTGACATTTAGTGGTGATTTGTGTAATTAGAAAATCCTAGTGAGGGTTTGAGTGAAATTGTGGATTGGTGATGATTTAGTAGCTGTTTAAGACCTGAGAATGAGTATGGAAAACCATAATACGAATTAGGATTAGTTCCATGTCGGTTTTGTGAAGGTTAGCATGCCTACAGGGAATCTGGGATGATCCGGGGGAATTTTGAGACAAGCAAACAACTCCAGAAACCAAATTGGACCAATAGGAGATCACCCTGACGATACGGACCCCATCGGAGCAACTGGAACCGAGCTGGCCGGATTTGGAGGGGTAGTGGCTGGCCACTTGGTGGCATGTGGTGTCGGGGTTGGTCCAGTAGCTCATATACACCATGTACAGCACCCTAGACTTGTTTGTGCAACTCCTTTTGGCCTGAGTCAAAATCTGGGAGCACATTAGTGTGATTTTTGGATATTTTTTCCGTATTTTGAATGATGAGTTTTGATATTTGGATTTGTATTTGGTTGTTGGATGTTTGTACATCAACAATTAGGGGTAATTTGTTGGTTTTGCATACGTGGGCTATAGGTTCTAACCTATAGGCGATATGTGTGCCGTTTTGGTTTCCGGACTTGATGTTAATAGCGATTGCGATTGTTTATTATTGTAGGTACCCTCACGTGGATTCCGAGGAGACGGAGTGTGGCATCATCGACTTCGGCAATCGAGGATCAAGGTGAGTAGATTTATATCTACGGGGGAAGTCGGATGGATGTCGTATAGCACCCCCGCAAACTTTGATGGAAACCGATTTATTTATAGAATATGGTTAAAGGAACTTATAATAGAAAACTATAGATAGAGTTAAATGATAGTTAGAGAAACCATATTAGAAACTATAGGATAGTTAGCAATGATATAATACGATTAATACGTGATGACGGGTTTTGAGGACGATGTTCGATGATGTTGCCGTATTGGATATTATAGACTAGATAGCCGACGTAAACGTGTCATCCGAACCATACATATTTCCAAACTGAGGAGTCGTATGCATCTTTTAAACAGATACATTAAGAGACGTTACGGATTTTCAAATGATATCTTTTCCTTGTAAAACACAGTAGCCCTACTTTCAAAACTACGATTCGCCCCTTTGAAAAAAAACTGATTGTATAGTTCGTGTGTGTGTGTTAGATTAGATACGTATGCTTATAGCAAAGGTAGATTGGATGTGTGAATTTTACTTGATGGGAGATATAAATGCGATGAATGGAATATACGACGTGATATGATGATTTGATGAGATGTTGGTATACGGATGCGAGTCGATTGAAATGATTGATACCTTTGATATGAGATTGTTATGGATGTGACCCGGGGATATAGATATAGATATTTATATTGTTGTGAATCTTGAATGATAAGCCGTACGAGATGTTAGGTCCGTACCCTCATTGTCGTAAAGGTTGATAGGATCCCTATTGGTATTATGCCGCCGTACGATGATTTTCCGTACGTGATGAGTTTAACTTGATGATTGATCCATACCCTTGGTTAGAGGATGCCGTACGATGGATTATACCGTACGTGATGTTGTGAGGTTGGATGCCGATTGATAGATTCATCGACTCGGCCATGTTAGATATGTATACCTGTCAGTATTTACATATGTTCTACCTTATGCTGCATTCATGTTATTCTCATTGCATTGCTTATACCTGTGCTAGTACACTTACACCATTATCGATGATGCGTATGTTACACGTACACAGATTTGCCGGCTCACACACTTCATCATCGATAATTGCCATATCACTACACAGTAGAATTGCTGCATCATGATACGACTCCTTGTATAAATTACTTGCTATAGTTGCATATGCACCTTTATGCGATGTTGCATTGGACCTTGGAGAATTTGGGAACCGCAGGATATATTTTAAAACTGGATTCATTTAAAAGAGCGGTTTTCCCTCGATATGTGCATATTACTATTCCATGTTGCATGATATACGGATATGCTTACATTTCTGTTATATGTCGCATACATTATGCTTTACGATTATGCGCATTGAGATATGATGTTTTCATGAGATTTCTGGATTTGAGAACCATGGTCATTTGAAAAAGAAAGTATGCATTGTTTAAAAACCCGGTTTCTCTTGATATGATATTTCAGAGCGTCCACCATGCGTTTTCTCGGTTCTGAGACATGTGACAGTGATACCCGATTCGAGGAGTTGGATAAGGCCGATTGCGGGTACATGGTGGACCCGGTATGGTACCCCGGGGCGAGAATGGATTTGCTGTGCAGTAGACGGTGAGCCTAGCAGAGGGACTACTACCTACCGGTGATTGGTTGGACCTGACGGATATCCGGAGGATACCGACCGAAGTCGAGAGGTGATATGGGCTGATCCGGACTGACGGAGCCTGAGAGATATGAGGATTTACATGTCGATACTGGACATGGGTTTCATGATGTTTCGAGTGTCTATGCTGGACACTCAGGTTCCATGATTTTGATGTGTCGCGAGGGACACACATTGATTTATATCTTCATATTTTCATGCATATGCTTTTATGATATATACAGACATTGATTATATGGTTGGACGAGATCCACATGCATTCATACATTGATCATATGGTTGGATGATATCCGCATACATATAGGTGTTGATTTCATTGTTGGCACACATACAGATACGGTCACCCTAGATATCATAGTATTACCTTTATGATATAGTTGACCTAAGAGTCATTGTTTATTCGATTTCTACTTGTAGATGTTTTTCTACTCACGAGTTAGCAACTCACCTCCGTTATGCCACAGTTCTTGCAGGTTGACCGCATGGATCCGTAGCGGCATCGCTGGCACACAGCTGCTTTCGGGTGTTTTGCATTGGTAGGTAGGACATTTGTATTGTGCCCACTCTTGTATTTACTATTCATATTGTATCTAGTCAACTCCATCAATCAAACTAGTATTTGTGTAAGTAATGAGACTTAGCAAGAATTGTAGTTGTGAGACTTGAGCGATGGGTTTTATGTTCACGTTTGGGGTTGATGCCTTTCTTATTTCTTTATCTTTTGTGGTGAACTTCGTCGTTGGGCGTCGTATACTTACATATACTGTCTTGCGTGGTTGTGATCCGTCGGTTGGCGAAGAGCTAGCTCCCGCTTGGGGATGCCATTATTCTTGTTATGTATTTATGGTTTTGGATCAAAATATATAAAAGAGGTGCTGCCCAAATTTTTAAAAGACGAAACACATTTTCAAACTAGTAAATTTCACTTGCATTTTTATGTTCCTTTTCTATGCATTAAGAAAACTTGATTTCATTATACCTTTATTTCAAAACTTCACCTTCTTTATTTTCTTAAAAAGGTTTAGATTTCTGGGTTTCAGCTTACTTGAATTACGTTACGCCTTTAGACGTGATTTAAGTGCTGGTCATGAGCTAATATTTCGGGTCGTGACAACAAGACCTTAGAGGGTTACCTTCAGCCTTCTATGGCCTCGATACTCGTACAGCCGCCGATGGCTTTGGATATTCTGGGGCGGTGCATATGTCAAGGCGAGTCGCGTCCTTGGGGACAGCCATACATGATAGGCCTGACTCCTCACCATCCAGCTGGATACTTGCAGTAGACTCGATACATCTTGTCGGCCAGGAAATCACTGCTGCTGAAGCTCGGGTTGTACCCCGCAGTTTACGCTTCTCTCTTCCAGTATTCCACGCCTCCTGTATGGTGGGTCAAAGCTTTCTTGGAACAATGGAATACTCTGACTCACACTTTCCTTCTATCAGATCGGGAAGTTTCAATCTCTTTGGAGGAGTTCGCGGAGATCTCCAGGTTACCCGTCAGGGGAGAACATTACGAGGAGCTACTTCCTCCTGACGAGTACATCTTTGCCACCAAATCAGTAGTGATGGGCCTTACC
Organism: Agapanthus africanus; assembly: GCA_030015575.1. NCBI lineage: Eukaryota > Viridiplantae > Streptophyta > Magnoliopsida > Asparagales > Amaryllidaceae > Agapanthus > Agapanthus africanus. Next base: position 433,527,658 of record JASDDO010000008.1, on the reverse strand, counting down.
CCGGAGAATGCCATTCAACATCAATTCCAAAGTCTGATTAAGTTGTTGAAAGTTTAGGAAAGTATATTTCTCGAATCCAGAGGGCACGAGGTCAGCTTTGCGGATTTCATCGCTCGCTTTCTCCGTCCAGAAATCTTATCAAAACAAGCTGGGAAATTCGCCAAGCATGACGACCCATTTAGTTTTAGCTTGAACAGCCAGCCATCAGCGGAGGCGAATCAAATGAATTTCTTCCTCCTGGATACTCCAGTCGTCCCCTTCGCAGAGCTCGCAGCTTCAGACATTGACGAAGAGGCGTTCTTTTTGGGGTTTCTGGGCCTATGGTTAAGCTGGTTTGTGCTCCCAATGCACCCTCGCCATATGAGGTCATCCGTCTTCTACCCGGCTCACCGAATGGTTGTTGGGTTGCGAGTGGCCATCGGAGTCGCTGGGCTGGCTCACTTGTATCATGGCCTCAGCTCAGCGGCAGACACCACTCAGCCGGGGGTGCAGCCCGTAAATTTTCCACTGCACTATTTCACTTCATGGATCGAGCTGCATGTGCTCGGCGCTTTTGGAGTCCACAAGCGGCCTCGTTTCTACGATAGTTATAACTTTCCTTGGGTTATGCGGCTGGTTGACGCTTCCGCTTTGGAACCGACTCAGCGAGAGGCTCGGGGTCTGGTTCTTCGCCCGTGTATGGTCGGGGATGGCATGACCTTCGTTGATAAGGTCTTAACCATCGACAAGGAATCCGCAAAACGGTGCAGCCGCTACGCGACATCTTCAAAGACGGGGCTTCTACCTTGAAAGCTCGGGAGATTCTTCATTTATATTCAATCAGGCTGGGCTTTTTAGTGTTTAGGAAGAACGATTCGGCGCTGTTTATGAGATACAACCCTCACCGTTTCGCTCAACAGCCTAGCTACAGTCAAGGTGTCCCGCTAGAAGCTTTTTTAGCTGAGCCTGTCGCTACGGAGGAGGGTATCCGCAACGCGCTACACCATTTCATGCGGCTGAACACCGGGTCCAACTTCTTTATCAGCGAGTCGAGCTATGTTCCGAGAATCTCGAACGCATACGTGGCGTGGTACTCCCATGCGAAGAGTGCGGTCATTAGGGAAGAAAGGCGGTTACTGCTTGATCGCAAGGGTGCAGCCCCTACGGGTAATCCCGCTATCCCCTTGAAGGAACGGACCATTATTCGTCCTTCCGTAAGGGAAGCTGTTATGGTTGCGGTCCCGCGCGCCTTCCCTGATAATCCTCTACCCCGTATTCCTGTAGAAGCGGTAGCGGCATCGTCTCCGGAGTCTGGAGTAGGTACGGAGATCGGGACTTCTCGCCCAAAGTTGCCCGCCAAGCGCAAACTCTTGTCATCAGCTGCCGGTGCTCGCTCACAGAAAAAAAAGAAATCGCTTTTTTCTGCTGACGTTGTACTCGGCCAGGAGCCCCATACTCCCTATAGTGAAGGCTTGTGCGAGTATGGGACCAATGAGGGTCTATTTATCACGCCCGCAGACGATACTGATCTTCAAGCTGCCCTTGTGGCTTCCGAGTGACAGGTTCGCGATGAAGCAGCACTGATCACTATCGCACAGTCAGGTAGACTTCAGTTGTATCTTTCCGCGGTTATTTTTTTTTATTATGCTTTTACTGACGCTTTCTTCTTTAACAGGTATCTCTGCCGAAGAGGCTCATGCGGCTTCCCTCAAAACGTTTGAAGAGGAAGAGAGGCTCCGTGCTTCTTTGGGCCTTGGTATATTTCGGCTCATTGTGCCTTCATTCCCTTTTTCTTTATTCGTGGTCTCTTTTATTTTGCTGCAGAGACTACCTTGACTCGGGTTATTCCAAGTGCGGTACCAATCACGAGTGGTGACGCAGCGGCATCGTTAGAGCCGGCTACCGCAGCCATGGCTATCCCGAAGTCACCACAAGGGGTCTCGCTAAGACAGCCGATGATGGACGTCGTAACGGTGCCGGAGGCAGGGCTTGGTTCAGATGATGGTATACCCTTGTTGGAAGTCCTGAGGAGGTCAGCTCTCACGGCCCAGGCCGAAAGGAAGCGCAGGAGGCGTGCAGCGAAAGAACGTGATGTCGCCTTGGCTGTAGGTGCAGGCTCAAGCACCGCTCCTCTTGTTGCTATTCCTCCAGAGGATGCTCCAGCTGCCCTGTCTACCGCCTATAGACAGGTTGTGCGCGCGGCTCAGGAGGAAACCGAAAAACTGCCCGAAGGTAACGTAACGCTGAGTCTTTTTTATTAGAACTTGATCTTCAAATTCTTATATACCATATCCTGCAGGGCCAAGTCCTGGCGATGAGATGGCAGGTGAGATTACGGCGACCACAGAGCCCAAAGCGGCTACTCTCTCTCAGGAGTCTGGGACTGCCCAAACTGTCGCTCTTTCCCCTTGTGGCTCCCTGATATCGACGGGCATCGCGAGTGTAACGACGGTTCTTGTCGAATCAGGGGATGAAGCCACGGGCGCCAAAACTATTCCACTAAAGGAGAGCGAAGAAGCCGTTGCGCCCGGTGATGCTTCCGTCGCGGCTTTGGTTGGTGACCCGTCAGGTAAATCCTGAGTCACTGTTCTTTTTATTTCACAATCTCGCTCAGCTTATTCTGATGATGTTTTGTAGGTGCACTGAATGCTCAGATCGTGCCATCTGAAGCACCTCCGGTCGCCATCATGACGGTTGTTGTTCCCTCGCCTTCTCCTATGTCCTCCGAAATGCTGATAGGTATAGGTTTTCGATTTATCGATCTCGTTGTGGGTATCATTCCCCTGACACTATATTGTCACAATTTTGCAGGAGTACTTTTTGATCATCTGTATCAGGTGCTGAACCCACATTTCTCCTTCCAGTCGGAAGTCACTTCGCCCGCTGGTTTTGGTTAGTATATCCTTCAGCTATTGTTTCTTTCTTTCTTTTACGAATAGCCGTGCTATTACTAAGCCTTCCTTATATTAATTGTAGTGCCACGGATCGGAGGAGGGGGCAAGAGAATAGCCTCGCCTCCGGTACTCCCAACTCTTCCATCAGCCACAGCCGGTATAGTAGATTCCATTGCTCGTGTATTTTCTTTTACCTCCCGAGTCAACATTTGACCATGATTTGCTTTGCAGCAGTCGCACCGACTCCAGTTCCCTTCGAGTCTCGAATCCTAATGCCTGCAGGGCCCTTTTCTAGACGTCTATCTTCCAGGGGCGCTGCGACTAGCCTGCGAATGTTGTGCGAATTCGTCGAAGATCTTGATGCCGAGGCCCTCGCATTCGCTGCAGATTTTGCTGCTGAGGTTAATCCTATGCTGGAGACGCTCGTGAACTTCCATGACGAAGGCGTCGTCGAGTCTTGGGTTAATTATTGCAGAAAGATCGAGGCCTGCCTACATGAGATTGAGCTCAAGCATCCCGCTCCTGAAGTATCAGCTTTAAACTCCCAGCGGGCTGCGTGGGTTGAGCAAAGTGTTCCTTTCATCCGCCATTTTGAACGAGAGATGACTGATTTGAGTGATAGGTGTTGTGATCAAAGAATTAATTACCGCAATCAAGAGCGACGTCGCTTGGTAGCTAGCCGGTGAGTACGGGTCGGTCCACAGGGATTTTGTATATTCTCAATTTGTTTTAACGAGTTAATTCCAAACGGTGTTGGATTGATTAAATCTAAAAACTAAGGTTGATCTAGACTAGGATTACAATCTTGCTAGGGTTAGGTTTAGGTTAAATTTGGAAAGTCAATATTCCTCATCGCTTTCTATGCCCTAATTAAGATTTATGAGGTGTTATGGTAATAATTAATAAAGTGGATTAGTACCATCGGGAAGAAACGATGTTTCTTCCTTTAGGTTCTTGTCCTTCCTTTCTTAATTCTTACCCTAACCTCCATGGAAAACATACGCAACCGGTCTTTTAAACTACGGTATCACCGCTACCTCGTGAGATAGGGTGCCGTAGGGAGCGGTGTGTGTATGAATGCATGGAGTCCTATAAAAATATGTGATGGGCAAAAAAGGGGTGAGAGATTTTCATATCTCAAACCTTCCCTATTCCTAACCCTAATAAGTGAGGAACTACTCACTCATTAGGGAATTGATAAACATGTTCTAAACTAATTAACTAGGGCAGATAATAAAAGTTATACTAAGGCAGAAAGAAAATTAAGAACTAGGGCAGATAAATTTTTTTTACTTTATTTGATGGCTCTCTTCAAACATTTACACCGAATTAAAATTCTGAATAGATGAAATAAAAAGAGGCATAAAAAGAGGCATACTTCAAAAAGAGGTTTAGAGTTTCTATTTATAGATCATAGAAACCTTAGGGTTACATTCTATACATATATGCATTTACAAATTTGCCCCTAAGAAGCCTAGTCAGCGCACCGCCGCACCGACACGAAATTGCACCGACACGTGTTCATCATGGCCGCGGAACCGCGGCCATATAGTGGGTGTTTTTGCTGGGTTTTTCTGGGTTTGGTCTGGTTGCCTTTTTCTTCTTGTTTCTTCACTTGGTTTCTCAGATTGTCTTCTAGTTCCTTCCAGTTTTCCACAGCGCATAATGTCATGGACTTTTACCGTTTTCTTCGTGTCGAAGTCTTGAACCTTTCGCTGCCTTTGTACTTTGTGAAATTGTCTATTGATCTTCATTTATTCTTCAAACTGGAGGCATGATCAAGATTCTTCCATTTGTTGGTCGTAGTCTCACTTTTGTATCGTCTTTTCATCGTTTTCACTATTTTGTTCCGAGAACCTGTAACCTGCAACTATGTAGCAGACATGGATCAAACGCACCTGTTTATTTGTAAAATGAATAAGAATGGGGAATATAATAATGCAAAATTATGGTATGAACAAATACCCCCAAACTTATCTTTTGCTCGTCCTCGAGCAAAACTAGTTTTTATTCTCGAAAAAGATCTAGCCTCACTTTCGCAGGGAAACGCGATTGCACTGAGCTCGTGCAATAAGCCATTAAACCTCTAGGTGTCCCTGGTAGGAGGAGTGTTGTCTCCTGAGGGTTTTCAGCGGATACTACCCACAAAATCCTATCAATTTGGCCTATTGACTTTTATTCTCCAATTAGGTTTTCCAACAAGAAATTTTATTATCTTCGACTTAGAAATTACCAACCCGTATTTTTCACGCTTCCTCATCATTTAACTTAAGATTATATATGATCTATAGATTTACTTAGCTTTTAGCATCTTTTAAGTTTTCCTTCTAAGGTTCCATCTCAACTTAGGAATTTTTATCATCTCTACTAAAGATACAAGTCCTATTTTTCATTCCTATCTCTCATCTAAACCCCAATCACATAACCCTACGTGTGTGTAATATCACCCCTACACTTGGAAATTCAATTCAAGCTATCATACTCTTGTCCATCGTCCAAAGTACTTTTCAATTGGTGAATTTTTAGATGAAATTGCTCACACACTCTTCATGCGACCGTTAATACTTCTTGAGGTACCAACGACCGATTACATAATGTATTTGCACATTAAGGCGTAATTCCTAGTCTTATAACACCTAAGGCTTTAGCAGTGACTCCCAAACCAGTAGGTCTAAAGCACTAGGTGATAAAGCACCCTCGCTAAATATTTTTTTCTATTTATGCAGCCTTAAGTAATTACAAAAACCAGTGTTCATTTTTTTTTCTCTTTATTCACACTTGTATTTTTTTATTTTATTTTCCTTCATACTAAGGACTTTAGACAAGAGCATTTCAAGGTCTCTTCTACTATTCCAAGTTTCAAGATTCGTGTTTGTGCAAATTGTAGGGTATATATTTTCAGAATTTAGACTTAAGCTTAGGAATTATTTTTTTAGACTTATACTTTAATAAAAATATCAATACTTTTCCTTTGTTTTAACTTAGCCCAAGAAGTGAACTCGAAATTATTTCCAAATAAACTACAAAGACATATATTTTCTATCGTTAAATTTTAAGAAAGGTTATTTTTAGGGTTTTTAATTTACTAAGTCTAGGATCTAGTTGTTCCTAGCTAGTTAACCTTCTTATCAAACTCAAGTCAATTATGGCCAAAATTGAATTTTTCAATTTTTCAATTTTTTTAATTTTTATGGGTTTTAAAATAAGTATGCAAATGCAAAAATATACATATGAATGCGAAGGAAGAAACCTTACCGAGCATACCCCAAAACTTAAACTTGACAGTGTTCTCACTGTCATGCTACTCCAAGAGGGTCAAAATGGTCGGTATTCCCCTGTTTATTTTTTTATATTTTTTTTATTGTTGAAAGAAAAATAAAACATATATACAAAAAGGTCCCCCCCAAACTTAAGTGAAACAGTGTTAAACGTTAAAGTTTAGAGTTATGGGGGAGAAAAATCAAACTATACAAGGCCTTACACAGGCCAAAGGTTAGCACCAACCATTCAAAAATTTTATCGTTATAATGGTAGGGTTGGTGGAAGAATGGAGTTTAGAGAAAGGAGTTGAGAAACACACGAGACCGTATAGGAAGAAGGGTGGAATATGGTCTCGGTATATTCGAAGAAGAATAGCGGAAGAGAGAAAGAAGTGTAGTACGAACTTGAGAGTGTAAATCGAGTGAATAAATTAGCGCAAATTATGATGACCGATGTGTTAAAAGCAATTGTGCTAATTTATCAACTCGTCGAGAAATGGGGTCAAATCCCTCAAGATTCGCAAGAAAACATGGGTACGTTGAACTTGGTAAACCATCCATTGAAAATGGAAGCGCGACGGATTCTTGCGCAGTCGAAACGATTGAAAGGATGAAGGGGAGTGATTTATGGATAGTCTTATTCTCACCTAAGTAAACTGTCTCGAACTTGAAGGATTTCATCAATGGTTCGAAATGACTGTAAGCAACCGAGTCTGATAGTTCAACTAACTCATCTGAAAATTCAAAGGACTCAAACTCGGGCGGTGAGTCTTCAAAATCGTCCGAAAAAGTGAAACACTCGTAATTGTTATCGGCTATGAGAACTGTGTCAGATTCAAAGAGGAACGCACTAGTGGCGTCAAAACTGCTGTGATCGAACAGAAATTTTTCAAGCTCATAGTCCTCCTGCATGATTTCTTGCGTGATCGGAACGATGGAAAGGATGAAGGGGAGTGATTTAGGAAGTATAATGGTTAAAGGTTCAGGAGGATGAATTGGAAAATCCGACTCATCAAACAAAACTGGTTCATCCTCAATACTATCCTCAATACTCTCCTCAATACTATCCTCATAATTCTCCTCAAAAGTTATCTCATCCATGCAATTATCATCAAAATCAAGATGCATATGAAGTTCGGGAGAAACATTTAATGACTCGGGATGATGAATTAGAGAGAAAATTTCAGTCAAATCTACGGGTTCATCATCCAAAATATTCCCTGCGTCAATATCCTCAATCAAGTGAAAATCAATTTTTTCAGACACCCCATCAAAAGCATGGATATTTATCAATTCAGGTTCTAGATTGGAGGTGTAGAGGTCGAAAGGATTGGTGATGGTTTCACTCGAAAGGGACCTTTCAAAATCTGGCAAATCAAGCACTACAAAATCGCACAACTCATTAAACGTTTTATTGTCAACTGGTGAATCATTTGGGACACTTGATAGACATTCAAAACCGGAGTTATGGGATTCAATTGGTGATGGGTAGGTTTGATTTGGAAGGGTGTATAGCTCACTCTCTCCACTCAAATTCTCAATCTGTCCAACCGCCTCATCATACATTGGAATTTTTGGAGCTAGTTGGAAACTAGTTACCGGGTCACTAGGTTGCATAAGGGCGGCAATGGACGCATCCAAATTCCTCATCTGTTGGTTTGTGGCTGCAATGTAAGCTTCCAACACTGCTCCAGACTAGACATGCGTCGTGAAGGGGTTTCAGTAAAAGATTCAAAATTGTTTAGATTCTGGAAACTCCCAAATGGTTGTGTAGAAGTAATGTCTAGGAAAGGTGCGAAAGTCGGGTAGGACTGGTAGGAATTGAATAGTTGGACAGGAGTAGGATCACCATTTGGATAAAAAGGTGAATGGACTTGTTGATCCCAAGAACTAGAAGTGTTGAAAGGAGTGAAAGATCGGTTACGAGATTGTTCTATATGTTCAGCAATAGACATGGTTTTCGGAGTTACAACAGGACTCGAAAAAGTAGTATCAGCGTAAGAAGGTGGTGAAGGTTGAAATGGTTGATACAAAGTGGATTGTGGAGTCGAACTGTTTCTCCTAGACGCTTTTATTCGATCTTTCAAAGAAATTTTGGGCATGGAGGGGTCGTCCGTAATTCGACCAAAACAATTCGCGTAGGAAGCAATGTTTGGATGAGGGTACCAAAGTTTGGCAAGAGTTTTGGGAGGTGGGGTACCCATGATGTAAGAAAGGAGAAGAAAAAGAATGTGGGTGCAAGTGGGGTGCACGGATTTCTTAGCGACAAGTTACAAGTTTTTGTAAATTTTTTTTGTTTTATAGAGCTTTTTGCAAAAAGGTTTTCAATAAAAGGTTTAGACACACGTTCAATCAATCACAAATCCACAATCAAATCTAGATCTTGGGTCACCTAGGTCAGCTAGACAGCTCCTAACTGTTCCAAAGGGCAAGAAGTAGGACCTCAAACCGCCTCTTCACCGCCAATTGTGGCCAGGTAAGCATAAGTAGAGAAAGGAGAGATCCGCTCACGAATCACCATGAGACGGGCCTTTTAAAGTTACCTTTCCCTACCTGTCTAGCCTAGGCACCACAAAATCAAGTTAGGATCAACGGTCGATGCCTACAACTATTCCTTTGTCCTATTGAGCGCGAAGTCCTTAGAGCTGAGTCTAATTTTTTTTAATTACTTGATGGTAAATGCAATATGCCTTATGTGATTTTTCGGGTCCTGGGAAGGGTGATGAAATCCCCACCTAATCTGGATTGGTGTTCAAGCCCCTTAAAGTCAATTTAAAATATGCAAAGCAGTAAACACAATCACTTGCAAATAATTTTTTTTTAGCGCGGCGCAAAGAATCCTGCACAATATCAAGTTATTGAGAAGGGGAGAAATTTTTGCGCAAAGAATCCTGTAGGAATTTTTTACAGAGGAGATATTGGGGTTGCAGAGAAGAAGAGAAAAATTACAGCGATTTTTCACGTGCCGACGTCAGCACATGACCGCGCTTCCGCCGCCAATGTCGCATTCCCATCGCGGTTCACGGTTGACTCGTTGACTCGAGCCTCCCAACTTCTTCTGTTTTCTGTTGCGGTCATCCTCTGTTTGTTCAGATCTGTTGTTTTCTGTTTCGCTCTCTGGATTTTTCCAGATCTGAATTCGTTCGTCGATCCTGCACAATTCAAACGAAACACCCTTCAAAGAATAACAAGATGATAATTTTTTTTATATTTTTATATTTTTCAGTTTTTATGATTTTTCAATTTTTATATTAACCCGAAATTACAAAAGGAAAATAACAACGCCATCCCCGGAAACGGCGCCATTTGATTTGAGTGATAGGTGTTGTGATCAAAGAATTAATTACCTCAATCAAGAACGGCGTCACTTGGGAGCTAGCCGGTGAGTACGGGTCGGTCTACAGGGATTTTGTGTATTCTCAATTCGTTCTAACGAGTTAATTCCAAACGGTCTTGGATTGATTAAATATAAAAACTAAGGTTGATCTAGACTAGGATTAAAATCTTGTTAGGATTAGGTTTAGCTTAAATTTGGAAAGTCAATATTCCTCACCGCTTTCTATGCTCTAATTAATATCTATGAGGTGTTATGGTAATAATTAATAAAGTGGATTAGTACCATTGGGAAGAAACGATGTTTCTTCCTCTAGCTTCTTGTCCTTCCTTTCTTAATTCTTACCCTAACCTCCATGGAAAACATACGCAACCGGTATTTTAAACTACGGTATCACCGCTACCTCATGAGATAGGGTGCCGTAGGGAGCGCTGTGTGTATGAATGCATGGAGTCTTATAAAAATATGTGATGGGCAAAAAAAGGGTAAGAGATTTTCATCTCTCAAACTTTCCCTATTCCTAACCCTAACAAGTGAGGAACTACTCACTCATTAGGAAATTGATAAACATATTCTAAACTAATTAACTAGGGCAGATAATAAAAGTTATACTAAGGCAGAAAGAAAATTAAGAACTAGGGCAGATAAAAAATTCTTACTTTATTTGATGGCTCTCTTCAAACATTTATACCGAATTAAAATTCTGAATAGATGAAATAAAAGGAGGCATAAGAAGAGGCATACCTCAAAAAGAGGTTTAGGGTTTATATTTATATATCATAGAAACCCTAGGGTTACATTCGATACATATCATAGAAACCCGCCGTTTGCTTCGTGTTGAAGTCTTGAACCTTTCGCTGCCTTTGTACTTTGTGAAATTGTCTATTGATCTTCATTTATTCTTCAAACTGGAGGCATGATCAAGATTCTTCCATTTGTTGGTCGTAGTCTCACTTTTGTATCGTCTTTTCATCGTTTTCACTGTTTTTGTTCCGAGAACCTGTAACCTGCAACTATGTAGCAGACATGGATCAAACACACCTGTTTATTTGTAAAATGAATAAGAATGGGGAATATAATAATGCAAAATTATGGTATGAACAATGACCTTGAGGCGAAAGGATCATGAAGTAGCTCTAAGCGAATCCGCCCGGTTGCGCACCCAGGTTGAAGCGAACGCTGCGCAGTTGAAAGCTGTTTTTAACAATCTTCAGCGGTGCATTTTGGATAGGTTGACTCTGAGACGGGCGCTTGACTCGGCGGAGCGGGTCGTGCAGGACTGCGAAGCTGTCATGCTGGGAACTGACGAAAAGCTTTCGTCCTGTTTGCAACAGCGGGCCCAAGTCGAAACGGAGCTGGTCACGGCGGCTAACCGTGAAAAGGAGTTGAGAGGAGTGCGCAAACGGTTTGCTGATTTGTTGAGAATGCCTCCTCCTCAATATCTGTCTTTGGATCGAGTGAAAATTTGTAATCTATGAATAACATGTATTCATTCATTTATTTTTTTATGATGTATCTTGTATTCAATTGAATTTATGAATAAAAGACACATTTTTTATCTCCTACTATCGCCTTCTTTTCTTTGATGTGTTGTTGGCATATGACCTGTAGATGATGAATAACGGTTCATCTTGAACTCTTTGTGGGGTAGCGATGACTTAGGAAACAGGCTGAGGTCTGCCGCTTAAGACTTTTCAACTTTATGAGCCGTGAGGGTCTCATAAAGACTTTTCTCCCTACTGGTCGAGAGGATCTCGTAGGTGTATTTTCTCCTTAGGAGTCGTGAGGATTCCTAAGTGCGTCTTCTCTTGAGAGTCGTAAGGATCTCACAAGAGAATTTTCTCCCTTATAAGTTGAGAGGACTCGTAAGTGGTTGGTGGGTAGACTTGTTTTCGAGTTGAAGCGTTGCTCCGACGGGAAGGTCGTTTGCGGACTGGTTTCTGAGACAGGGTCATTGGCTGACGTATTTCTGAGACATAGGTCGTTTGCTGACGTATTTCCGAGACGGGGTCGTTGGCTGACGTATTTCCGAGACGGAGGTCATTTGCTGATGTATTTCCGCGATGGGGTCATTTGCTGATGCATTTCCAAGACGGGGTCACTGGCTGACGTATTTCCGAGACGGGGTCATTTGCTGACGTATTTCCGCGACGGGGTCACTGGCTGACGTATTTCCGAGACGGGGTCATTTGCTGACGTATTTCCATGACGGGGTCATTTGCTGACGTATTTCCGAAGCGGGGTCATTGGATGACGTATTTCCGAGACGGAGGTCGTTTGCTGACGTGTTTCCGAGACGGGGTCATTTGCTGACGTATTCCCGAGACGGGGTCACTTGCTGACGTATTTTCGAGACGGGGTCATTTGTTGACGTATTTCCGCGACGGGGTCACTGGCTGACGAATTTCCGAGACGAAGGTCGTTTGCTGACGTATTTCCGCGACGGGGTCATTTGCTGACGTATTTCCGAGACGGGGTCACTAGCTGACGTATTTCCGAGACGGGGTCATTTGCTGACGTATTTCCGCGACGGGGTCATTTGCTGACGTATTTCCGAGGCGGGGTCATTGGATGACGTATTCCGCTTTCTGCGGTGTCGGGTTGGCTTGCTCCGCTTTCTGCGGTGTCGGGGCTAACTCTAGGTTGTCTGTGAATCGTAGACTCTTGGAACTGGGGACTTTGCCGTGGCTCCGATTAGTGGTGCCGCGTCCGTGCACCGCTGGCATGAGGAGGAACGCCGTTGTTGGTCTTCTGGGATGCAGATGTTGCTGTCGAAATCTGACTTTCCCTTTGACAGAGTTTTTTGGGACATGTGGTTCCCTTCTTGTTTATACCCATGGATTGTATACATGGGTCAGTATGGACTTACCTGCAAGGCAAAAGTTCCATTCTTTTATTTTTTTAATTTCTTTCCGCGATACTCTATTATTTCAGCTTTTTATATCGCGAAAGTCGCGATTGCCCAATCATTTCGGCTATTTTTTGCGGTGCCCAATTATTTCGGCTATTTTCCTTTTTACTCGCTGCTTTTTATTGCCCAATCATTTCGGCTATTTTTGTATGCATATATTTTACTCGCTGATTTTTATTGCGAGTTGCCCAAACATTTCGGCTATTTCATATGCATTTTTTCGAGTATGAAACTCAAGATCTGATACCAATCTTAGCATCAGCATCGCTGCGACTGGAATGTTGTCAGGAGCGAATCATCATTTGCCGTGAAAGGACTTGGAATTTGATACCGATGTAGGCATCAGCATCGCTACAACTGGGATATTTCCAGGAACGAATCATCATTTGCCTTTGTCGATTTAAACAAAGATGGCTTAGCTATCAGGGTTAGAATCCTGTCGATTAAGGCTTTTGACTTCATGAGCCGTAAGGATCTCATAAACGTGTTTCTCCCTACGAGTCGTGAGGATCTCGTAGGTGCATTTGCTCCTTAGGAATCGTAAGGATTTCTAAGTGTGTGTTCTCTTATAAGTCATAAGGATCTTACAAGAGTGTTTTCTCCTTATAAGTCGAGAGGACTTACAAGTGTCGTTCACCACATGAGGACATCTCGTGCCATTGGTGGAACTTGGTGGGGGAGACATTTATTTATGACCGTCGATTGTATACAGAGGTCAATATGGACTCATCTGTAGGGCGGAAAAAGTGATAGCTTAAGAACATGTTCAGATCCATGTAGCTTAAGGCTTTTGAATCTTATGAGCCGTGAGGGTCTCATAAAAGGGTTCTCCTTACGAGTCGTGATGATCTCGTAAGTGTAATTTCTCCTCAAGAATCGTGAGGATTCCTAAGTGTGTTGCTCCTTTGTGAGTCGTAAGGATCTCACGCAGGTATTTTCTCCTTACAAGGTTGAGAGGACCTTGCAAGTGTGCATGAATTTTTTACAAGTCTGCGCCCTTTCGGGTTTTCACAGACTCGCCAGTAACCCTGCTATTTTTACTCACGGAGCCCTTTCGGGTTTTCATCCGTGCCCATCTTGCTTATGGACGTACCGTTTTATTAACGAGTCTGCGCCCTTTCGGGTTTTCACAAATATCGCCGGTAGCCTTGCTATTTTTACTCACGGAACCCTTTCGGGTTTTCATCCGTGCCCATCTTGCTTATGGACGTACCTTTTTTTTTATGTCAGCCTAAGGATGCTTCGGTTAGTATTAGTTTAAAGACGTTTCGGTCCGTAGTTAGTTTCAGGACATTGTGGTCTATTGTTAGTTTAGGGACGTTTCGGTCCGCAGCGATTTTGAGGCAAGTTTTCGCTGGATACTACTTATAGAGTTTGGGCTTAGGAAGATAGAGAGCGGACATAGGCGTCGTCATCCATCGTTAACCTAGGCCGTGACTCATCAGGCGTAGTATCTCTTCAGGAACCGGCCGTTTATTGGCTTGAAGGGTCTTTCGTCATGCATATCCATAAGCAAGTAAGCCCCATCTTGGTAGACTTTGTCTATGATGTACAGGCCCTCATAGTTCGGCTCGAATTTCCCCCGTTTGGCACGATTAGGGATCATAGGTCTCTTGACCACTAGCACGAGTTCGCCTTGGCGAAATATTCTCGGCCTAGTCAATCTCTCGTATGAACGCGTCATCTTTGCTTTGTAAGCCTTTAGGTTTTGCTGCGCCATGAGATGAGTTTCATCGAGGGCGTCGAGCTCCTCAAGCCGAAGATGAGAATTCTCTTCGTCTGTTAGCTCATAATGAAGCGCCACTCGTAGAGAGGGTAGCTCTATCTCCAAGAGGAGTACTGTTTCCGTGCCGAATACCAACGCAAATGGCGTTGTATTTGTGGCCGTTTTGAACGTGGTTCGATACGCCCAGAGAGCTTCATGCAGTCTCTCGTGCCAGTCCTTCTTATTTTTGGACACCGTCTTCTTTATGATCTTCGTCAAGGTTTTGTTGAAAGCCTCAGCTAGACCGTTAGCTCGGGGATTATAGACCGAAGAGTATCTCTAGTCTATATTATGCTGCTATGCGAAGCGGCTGATTTTGTGACTTTTATAGGCTGTCCCGTTATCGGAGATAATCCATCGCGGAGTGCCGAATCGATAGATGACGTGTGTCTTGAAGAAATGAAGGATGTTCTCCGTCTTCACTTTTCTTAGCTGTACTGCTTTTGCCCACTTGGAGAAATAATCGGTTGTCGCCAATATGAACCGATGTCCTTTGGATGACGCAGGTTCGATGGGCCCAATTATGTCGGTTCCCCACATTTCGAACGGCCAGCTAGCCACCGTTGGGTGTAGCGGGTTTGGATGCTGGTGGATGAAGTCTCCATGAATTTGGCACAAGTGGCACTGCTTTGCGTATTCGAGACAATCCTGAATCACCGTGGGCCAATAGTAACCTATCCTTTTGATCTTCAGCTTCATCTTTGGCCCGGCTTGATGAGAACCGCAAAGTCCGTCGTGAGTTTCTTGGACTACTCTTTTTGCTTCTTCCGGTCCTAGGCATCTTAGCCATAGTGAGTCGAACGATCTCTTTTACAGAGTATCATTGACGAAGGCGAAAGACAGAGCTCGTTTCATGAGCTGATGTCTTGAGGATGCATCTTCAGGCGTTCGACAGGATTTGAAGTAGTCTATGAATACTTCCCTCCAATCCTTAGCACTTTCTTGGTCCTCTATTTGTAGGGTTGTTTGCTTGGTCGCTTCCTTTTCTTCAGACAACTCCGGAGTTATTTCTGCCGGTGCGAGAACTCGACGGCTTTACACGACGATTCTTACGTCATCGAGATTTTTGTCAGCCAATTCTTTAGCGAGTTTGGCTAAT
This sequence comes from Agapanthus africanus, assembly GCA_030015575.1. NCBI lineage: Eukaryota > Viridiplantae > Streptophyta > Magnoliopsida > Asparagales > Amaryllidaceae > Agapanthus > Agapanthus africanus. The sequence continues at coordinate 433,512,416 of JASDDO010000008.1, read as the reverse complement.
GCATCAACTTTGCTATTTTCCGTGCGCGGTATGCTCTCCAGCATGTAGGAGGGGATTTGGGTCAGCAGTTGCTGCACTCTCTCGCCGTACTTTATTAACTCTGGTTTGTGCGTTTGATAATCACCGTTTACTTGACTAACGACCAGCTAGGAGTCTCCGTATATAAGGAGATTTTCGATTCCCATGTCGACGGCGATCTAAAGACCTGCTATCAAAGCCTCATATTCTGCTTCATTATTTGTCCTTGGCTCTGTTAAGGAAAAGGCAAAGCGCATTATCCCTCCTTGCGGAGTCATAAAGATAAGGCCTACTCCCGATTTGATTATAGGGGTGTCATGCTTTCTCCTCTTCATGGAAGATGCCCCATCAAAATAGAGTTCCCATCGGGTATCACTCCCTCCTTTCTCCCTGTCTATCGTGTCAAACGCGTGCTCATCCGGCAATTCACAATTTAGGGGTGAATCGGCAGGTATCAGATGCTTAGCGAGGAAGTCGGCGATGGCCCGGCCTTTCACTGCCTTGAGAGATCGGTATGTTATCGAGAATTCCATTAAGAGGAGGGCCCATTTAGCGAGCCGTCCCGTTAGTATGGCTCTTGACATCAAATACTTGAGAGGATCCACCTTTGATATAAGATGGACCTCATGCGCCAAAGCATAATGCCGAAGCTTCGTTATAGCGAAGATTAACGCCAGGCAATGTTTTTCGATAGGGGAGAAGTTTTTTTCTGCCCCCCAGGAGAACTCGGCTCAAATAGTAGAGGGCTCTCTCTTTCCCTTGGTCGTTCTCTTGTGTCCATAACGCGCCTAAAGAACCTTCAAGGGCTGTTGTGTACAAAATGAGGGGCTTTCTTTTGGCCGGAGCGGTCATTACCAACGGGTTCTGTAGATATTGCTTGATTATGTCCAATGCGCTTTGGCATTTGCGATCCCAAACGAACGGGGCCCCTTTCTTCATTAGGTGACTGTAAGGACGTCATTTTCCGGAGAGATTGGCTATGAACCGCCGGATATACGCAAGCTTTCCTTGGAGAGACCGCAATTGCTTGAGAGTTCTTGGCGAAGGTATTACCATAATCGCCTTGATCTTCGATGGATCTATTTCGATGCCTCGATGTCGTATGATGAACCCTAGAAATGTGCCCGAGGAAACTCTGAACGTGCATTTGAGAGGGTTCATCTTCAGGTTGTATTTCCGAAAACGTTGGAATACTACCTTCAGATGCTCCCAATGCTCCTCGTGTGATTTGCTTTTTACCACGAGGTCGTCAATATAGCATTCGACGATTTCATGTATGAGGTCATCGAAAATCTTTGTCATGGCCCTCTGATAGGTAGCGTCGGCGTTCTTCAGACCGAAAGGCATTACTTTGTAGCAGAATATGCCCAGAGGAGTTCGGAAAGCGGTATGCTTCTGGCCTTCGGGATGCATCTTTATTTGATTGTACCCTGATGACCCGTCCATGAAGGAAAAGACTTCGTGAGTGGATGTGTTGTCTATCATTAGCTTGGTAACCGGTACGGGAAAATCATCTTTCGGACAGGCCTTGTTGAGGTCCCGGAAGTCCACGCAGATGCGCACCGTCCCATTTTTCTTCATCATTGGGACAATGTTGGCGATCCAGTCGGAGTATTGGACTTCTTGACTTCGGTGTTGATGCTCATCTCAAGTTCGAGCCGCATTCTTCTTGGGGCTTGTTTAACTGGCTTGACGTCCGGAGATATCGCCAATTTAAGCATAGCTATTTCCGGATCTAGCCCCGGCATTTCGGAATAGTTCCATGCGAAGCAGTCCTTATACTGCATGAGCACGTCTTTTAGCATAGCCCCCTGTTCTCTAGACAGTAGCTCGCTGACGAACGTAGGCCGCGCGTCATTTGCCGTCCCCAAGTCGATTTTCCTTAGGTTGTCCGCTGTAGTATGTATTCCATCTTCCAACTCTTTTGGTGCTGGTGGAAATTCTGAGATCAATTCCTCTTCATCCTCGTTTTTGAAGCACCAGGAGAGGTCATCCATATTCTCGGGCACTCCTTCTTCTGACAGCGTTATCACGTGACAGGTACGAGATCGTTTCTAAGACCGATGTTGATCTGGTTCTACTCTTGCCATATACGTTGCTTTTGGTATATGCTTTTGCGGTGGGGATACCCTCCAACTGTTGGACAGAGCGAACCTGCCGAGTTGATATTGGTCTTCAACCCAGTTTTTGAAGCTGAAGCGGTCTTCAAGAGGATGTCCTATCGCTCGGTGATAGGAGCAATAATCCGAGTCATGAACCTCGTTTGCTTGTTCGGGGTGCTTGGACTCCGGGAGCGTAATCATCTAATTTTTCATGACGAGGTCGAATACCTTCCTTATCTTGTCTTGAGGGAAGGAATATGCTCGACCCATCTTTTTCGTTAGAGACGGATTCCGGCTGACCTTTTCTTGATCATGTGGCCTTTTGGATCCGTTTTGCCGCTGTCGAATGTTTTTTTCGCTCTTTGACTTGTTTTTGCCTCTATGTCGGGCCTTTTTCATGTCTTGGGAATGCATGGCGGGCTGACGGCGAAGGGCATCATCATCCTCCGTGGCCTGCTGAAGGAGGCGCTGCCTCTTGGCCTTTTCGCAAATGGCCATTTCGCGGCTGTGGTCATCCTGAACCCTTTGACCTGCTTCTCTTATTAACTTATCAATCTGTTCTTCAAATAACGAACTCGACACTTTTATGACGGGACCTTGTTCTGTTTCAGTGTCAGCATCCCCCTCTTCATCGAGATCATTTATGGCATAGCAGTCATGAAAATGCTCCTATTTCTTGGACTGGACATATCCAAGCCTAATCGTCTCCATTTTTCCGTTGGGCAATTTTCGCTGAGTTCCGGGGATGTTCCAAATCCTGTTGTAGAACTGAGCTTGTCGAGGAGTCTGTTTGAAAGGTACGCTTTGGGATCTTAATAACCTTTTCAATCCCTCGGTGTAATACCTGGGCAGACGAATGGGTTGGAGCCTGTCGAGCGCTGGATCGGCACCATGCCAGACTTCTGTCGACTTTAGTCTCCTTGGATCGGTAGAATAGGATCGCCTTTTCACCTCTTCGCCTGGGAGGGACATAGAATGTCCGTAGCTCTTGCACACTATATGTCTCAAGTGCATCAAGCTCTCTGTAGTGCTGCCGCGGAACCATGGCGATTTGCAAAATCTGATCATCTCCAATGAGGGCCTGTATTGATGGACGGACCGAAAACACTGCGTTGACGTCATCTTCAAAGTCACTGCCAAAGACCAAAATAGGAGTAGATGGTCCCGGCATGTTGCATTGGGATGGCCCCAAATAGATTATCTCTTCTTCCTCCTCGGTATTACTCCCGAAGACCGGAATAGTGGTGATAACTTTGTTCCCCTCCAAAAGACGCGCAAGACAGGGACGTCTTGCCTGAGATTCGGGGCAGATGCTAATTGGTGCTATCCGTCCACCTCTCCAAAGATTCCAAGTTGATTTATGGCACCGTGTATCGAAGGTTTAAACGGATGCGTCCGATGTAGCAGACTTCGTCAGATTCCCCCTCGCTTGAGGGGGTTTTGATTGTGGGGACGCTCTTCCCTGTAGGTGAAAGCCCCTGCAGTTAATTACGCTACCGCATCACGGTAACAACTTTCTCCTTCTCCAGATGGTCACTTCGTGTCGTGGGTTTTTGTTTTGTGTTTGGTTGCCCGTGGATTGTATACGGAGACTAAGTTATGTTGTCGCCCGTAGGGCGTGGACTAGTCCAAATCCGTATTATCTTAGATTTGGGTTTGGGGGTTTGGGTTTAAGGATACGTTAGCCTCATTTGAGACTAAGATCAACTTAAACGTTTGTTAAGGATACGTTAGTCTCATTTTATACTAAGATCGACTTAACGGGATCATTTAGATCCGACAAGAGAGCAATTGGGGGGGCTCTATTGTTTAGTTTAGTGACATTGCGGTCGATAAGTAGTTTAAGGACATTGCGGTCCAATGTTAGTTTTAAGACATTGCGGTCAAGGTTAAGGACATCATAGTCCGTGGATTTAAGGACTCCACGATCCGGCATTAGTTTTAAGACATCACGGTCAAGGTTAAGGACGTCATAGTCCATTGTTAGTTTTAAGACATTCCGGTCAAGGTTAAGGACATCATAGTCCATGAGTTTAAGGACCCCACAGTCCGTTGTTAGTTTTAAGACATCACGGTTAAGGTTAAGGACACCATAGTCTGTCGTTAGTTTTAAGACATCCCGGTCAAGGTTAAGGACATCATATTCTATGAGTTTAAGGACCCCATAGTCCGTGAAATGCATGGTTGTTGGGACCCGTCACCTCTTTGAAGACGTTGAGGAATTACAACGACAGATATCAAAGGAGTGAAGAGATGTACCCTTGAACCAAGGTAGATTAAATGATCTGTAGCCAAATTTGGAACCAAGATCAATTAATTATATTATGAGCCCATTGGCTCAGTTAAGTCTGAATTGAGGACTTATGGCCTTCTTGGGCTAAGTCCAATCATGTTTGGAATATTGGCCCTCTGTTGGTCCATTGAAGGGGAGGCTTTGCCTCTAGAAAATTAGCCGATTGGGCTAAAACTAGTGTTAAACACTAAAGACCAACATTGTTGAACACTGGAAATAAAATTATCAAATTAGTGTTAAACACTAAAAATTGTGATTCTCAAATTAGTGTTAAATAGTAACAGATAACAGTATTCAATACTGGCGACAAAATTATCAGATTAGTGTTAAACATTAACAGAGGGGGGGATCACGTAGGAGCACGTGATGGCATCAAAAAGTGGGGCCAGATCTCTTCATTTTGTTCTGCAGATAAGTGTTTAACACCTTTAATTCTCACAGCCATCACGTATGGGCACGTGATGGGTGCTCATGCCTTGATTTATTAGAATATTCATTAGGGGTCACGTGGTGACACGTGAGGGCGCCCAGAGCTTCTGTTCTGTGGATCTTTTACAGGGGTCACGTGGGGACACGTGACCCTGGTTCTTTCCTGTTTAAAGATCTGTTTGTATTTTTAAGAATTAAATTCTTCATAGGGTTAAACCCTAGCTATAATTTTGGAGGAATTAAATTCCTATTTTCGAAGAATTATATTCTTAGGTAGGGTTAAACCCTAATTTTCTTTCTGTAGGAATTAGATTCTCATATATGTAAAGAAACAAGTTCTGATATAGGGTGAAACCCTAATTTTATTTTAAGGGGGATTAAATCCCTGTGAGTTTGAGAGAATCAAATTCTCAATTAGGGTTAAGCCCTAGTTTTATCCATTTTGAAGGAATTAAATTCCTATAATTTTGGAGAATTAAATTCTCATATAGGGTTAAACCCTAATTTTATCTTGGAGGAATTAAATTCCTATAACTTTGTGAGAATTAAATTCTCAAAACTCAATTCCTCCTCTATGTTTTAGATCTGCATGGCAGGATCTCGACCCGATGAGAATTAAATTCTCAACCTATGGGGAGATGTGCACTTTGCAGGTCTTCCACCAGAGAAAGAACTAAATTCTTTTCTTTTTATATAAGAGTTAAACTCTTGGATTGAGGATTAAATTCTCTTTTTGAAGCCTTTACCCCATTTTTTTCTTACCTAGGGTTTTTCTTTTATAGAGAATCAAATTCTTCTTTCTTTTCTCTTTGAATTTTTAAGATTCCAAGGCTCTATATCTCCAAAAAAAACTCCCTCCTCTCTCCCTTCTTTTGGCTCCTATTTATAGGAGAAGGGAAAAAATCAATCTGTTTGGTAAATCTTTCATTGAAAGATTTAATTTGTTTTCATCATTAATTCGGGCCTTTAGATTATTAAGTGAATTTTATTCACCGTTGGATTTTAAATCCAAAGATATTCCTTTTGTTATTTCGGTGAGATTTAGGGGAAATCTTTCCTTGTCCAAGATTTTTCCATAAATTGGTGATATTTAATCACCCTGGGATTCTTAATCCAGCGGTTCTCCATAATTCTACTCCATTTTAGAAAGATTTAAATGATCTTTTTTAGAATTTAATTCAGTAAGGCTTTTAAAACCAGTCACGTGTGGCCTCGTGACCCCCGGTCACGTGTGAGCACGTGACCCCCGGAATGGACTCCTCTTCTGCGCTCTGTTCTTTGCCGCTGCTTTAACCATCACGTGCTAACACGTGACCATTGGTCACGCGTGAGCACGTGATGCCTCTTCTGAAGCTTTTTCCTGATTTTTAATCAGGGAACAAGCTTTTTGCTTATTCTCCGGTTTATGGCATCTTTCCGTGTCTTCAAAGTCCGGCAGGAAATACTTTGCATCCTCATACTTTTGGACTTCATTTACGGAAAATGGGTTCAGTTCCCTCGTCACGGTATACTCGAGACCATCTTTGAAATACTTCATACACTGATGTTGCGTAGAAGGGATGATGTTGTATTCGTGTAACCAAGGCCTGCCGAGCAAAGCGTGTAGCAAGTCTTAGCATCAATGACATGAAACATGATATCAGTGACTAGCAGCCCAAAGCGTAACATCAATATTACAGACCCGAGCGTCCGTGATGACTGGGAGTCGAACTCGGAGATGGTGATTTTATCCCGAGCGAGGTGCTGAACATTCATGCAGATTTATTTTAGTACCATCACATTTAGGAGGTTGATAGAGGACTCGTTGTCAACTAAGATCTTCCATATCTTGATGTCATGACAGTACCCGGTGACATACAGGGGGCGGTTGTGCTCGCATGTTCCGAGGAGGAGATCTTCATCGCCGAAAATGATATCAGCTATGTGCACTTCTTTCAGCTCGTCCTTCATTTTTTCTTTGGCAAGGAAAGCTTGAAACTGCTCGGGCTCTTGTAATTCCCTGATCAGAGAATCTCGTACCTCTTTAGACAACAGAAGGGCGTCCAAAACGCTTAGCTGTCACGGTATCTTCCTCAGGTGCACTAGGACATTGTAATCCACTTTGCTTTTCTTAGGCGGGTCCTTGGCTGTCAGCTCTTCGACGACTCGATCATCGAGGGCGATATCCTCAGGGACTTTTTCCTTCCCCTTATCTTTTTTATTCGATCCCTTGTTTGTAGGTCCAAGATTCTTTTCGAGTAACGTACGGTTGCGCAGCTGAATATTCTCACTGTTCTTCACCTCTTCCTCTTTTTCTGAGGTGGATTCTTTGAAGAGAGGGCCGAAGGCTATTTCTTCGTCAGAATCGCTTCCGAAGGTGAGAAATTGCGATCCCCTGGAATCAACCATGCGACAGTTGTTGGTTGCTCTTTTGTGCTCATCTGTCATGCTTCTCTGCTCCCGACGAGCCTTGCGCTTCAATCGCTTGACGTGTTGTCGATGGGCAACATATCTCTGCCACCAGTTTTTAAAGGCGTTGCACTCTTCGGTAGGGTGCGTGATCCTCCGATGATATAAGCAGTAGTTTGGATGCCCATCCGATTTGTCAAGGTGTATACTGCCGGGAGTATTTCCTTTAAAAGGTGGCAGCTTCATTCCCATCGACAGGGCTTTAGCGAACCGTTTCCTCATCTTAAGCCTGCTTCTGTCTGCCGTGGGCATGTTTCGATCTGGTTAGAGTGCTTCAACCCTTTCATCCTATCACCGACGTTTGGCTTTTTCGAATATGGCCATTTCGCGCTCTCGATCAGCTTTGCTCTTTTGACGGGCTTCGTTCAGCAACATGTCAATCATCTCGTCTGACGGTTCCAAGAGTTCCGGTTCTGGATTTGCCCCCAGTTTCTCTGCATCAAGAGCTTCTTTGCCCTTTATTGATGAGTGGGAGATCATGTGGCAGCTTGCCACATAATCCTCGGGCTCTTCTGAAGAATCATCTCCTTCATCAGCGTTATCCTCTTCATTCTCAAGAACATGCTTGAAGAATTCGTCCAATGTAATTGGGGTCCGTGCCTTCTGGTTATATTCTTCCAGTGCATCGATGTATTTTTGCAAACCTGTACAGTTGTCGTCAGGTTGGACGGACTTCCTGGCCTTCTTCTTCTTCTTTAAAGACTTCAGAGGCTTGGCCCAAAGGTTCTGTCCAGCATCACCAGCTTTCAGCGTTGGACGCGGCTTCAGCATCCCTTCAATAATCTCAGGCTCCAGCGGGCTCTTCGACCTAATCACCGGACATGCTTGAAGATCCTTCAGCATTCTTTTAGTCTTAGCTGAAAGGGCCACCTCCTATGGGGCTTCCTCTATAAGTAAGAATGATGCCCCCGTCGTGTCCACTTTTTAGGAGCGTGTGGTTGTGGCGGGTTCACCCTCCAGTTTTCGGACAGCGTGAACTTGCCCTGTTGGTACTGGTCTTCGATCCAACTTTTGAAGATGTAACAATCTTCGATTGGGTGGCCCAATATTCGGTGGTAAGGACAGTAATTGGGGCTGTTAACGTCGCCTGATTGCGTTGGGCATCTCGGCTCTGGCAGAGTGATCAGCCTGTTGCGCAGCGCTAGCTCGAATAATCTCTTCGTCTTATCCCGCGGGAACAAGTAAGGGCGTCTCATCTTTTCTCCGAGTGATCGCTGTTTATCGTTTTGGTGAGCGACCGGCTTCGGGTCACTTGGTTGTTGCTGCGTTGGCGACGAAGGTCGCTTTCCCTTTCCCCTTTTCATTCCGAGGATCCGTCTTTGAAGAGGACGGTCAATGACCCATCTGGTCCATTTGGGACAGCATGTCGATCAAGGCCTGGAAAGTGGTCGGCTTGAAGAACATCATGGATTAGGAAATGGTTGCCTGAGGGTCAAGGGTCCCCACGAACATGCTCACTGCAGGAGCTTCCTCTATGCGTTGTTCACACTTTGACCACAGGTTCCGCCACTGAATGGCGTATTGAACCCAGGTTTCTCCCGGCTTCACTTTAGCATTAATTAGTGCGGTGATCGGGGTGCGCTCTCTAGCGCTCGCGATTCTTTGTGTAAATAGTAGCTCCATTTCTGCAAATGTCTTGACAGAGTCATTCGGGAGCTCGGAGTACCATTCGAATGCTGTATCCGACAAGCTGCCAACAAACTGGCAAAGCAGTAGTTTGTCGTCACCCCCAGTATTACCGCACAGAGCCCTAAATTGAGCAACGTGCTGATGTGGATTACCCGTCCCCTTATACACATGGAATTTAGGGATCTTATATCCTGGCGGGTACTTTATTTGATCGTACCAACCCGGATAGGGTCGTCCAGTCTTGACGATTTGGCCAGCGGCTTCGTCTCCTGGTGAGCTCGTATCTCTTGAGCTATATAGTCGTCAAGGGAGGCTTTGGAGATGGTCTCTTCCTTGGCCGCTGATAGAGCCGGAAGAGGGTTTGATGTCTCTTCTCTGTCGGCTTCAAGGATTATTGGAGGGTCTTCAGCTGGAGGATCCGGCTGTATCATCATCCCGACCATATCTTGGAACAAGAGCGCCATTTGTTTTATGTTGGCCGCTTGTTCCGCAGCCTCTTTTTCTTTCTTCTCGAGTATTCTTCGGAGGAACTCGGTGTCGGTTTCCTGTTCCTGGCGCTGCTTCGATGACGTTTCCGGGCTTTCTTTCGGCCCAGTGAGCGCGGCCATCTTCGTTAGCATCTCCTGGAGATTTTGCTGTTGCTCCTGAGCCTTTATCACAGACCGGGTGAGTGGTCGATGAACCGTGGAGATACGGCTATCCTCTTTCCCGGAAGCCATGTAGATTGTGTGCACTACCATGCCCCCGGACTTGGGGTGTTTGGATTCAGCACCCTTGAGATTTGTTGCTGACACGGGGATCTTCTCCGGCCTTCTCCTTTTATGGGCGGTCGAAGTTAAGGGGGTTGCTGCAATAGGCACCTCTGTAGACGACACCTTCAGTAGCATGGCAGCGGGATGGTCCTCCTCTTGCCGAACCTTCATTTTTTTTCTGTCGGTGGGGGTAGTCTTGGTCAACTACAGAGTCTTGGACTCTTCGCCAGACCCTATGGATTTTGGAGGACAGCCGCTGAGGGGGCTACTCTGGCTTTGCCTTTGTAACGTTTTCATCAGAAGGAGGGGACTTTTTCAGCATAGCGGTTGGAGAGTTCTTGCACACCCTCCTGAGTGATTCGAAGCTGTTCCCAGTTGGAACAGCAGCATCAACTTCCACTGCTGGAGCTGGTAGGGTAAGTCTGGAAAGGGAACTGCCCCCAGCTTTCCTTACTCGGCGCCAGTGGCGACGTCGAGCATGTCTTGCAGATGGTATTGGCTCAGTTACAGGGGTAGCTCCATCATGCCTCCTGTTCTGATGAAGGGTTGCCGTTGATGCCAACCTATCGAAGACTGACATCCGTTGAGAAGAAACATCCAACCTGTCGAAGACCGACTTTTGGGTAGAGGAAGCATTTTGGATGACTTCACCCGCGGCAGGAGTTGGAACGGCCAGTCTTGCGAAGACCGATCCTTAGCCGTAGAAGCCCCTTTGACGACTTCGTCCGTCGGAGTTGGAATGGCTATCCGCTTCGGGATAACTCCTTCGGGTATTGCAGGCTTATTTATGGGCCCGCTGGAGCTCAGGCCCAGCCTGTCGAAGACTGATGCAGTAGACTTGGAATTGGATGGCCCGTTGAGAGGGGCCGTGGTAGTTGTAAGCCGATTGAAGACCGACTTCTTCGGAGCTTCCCGTGACGGCATTGGGACGCTGAAGCTTTCCGGTGGGATCATGGTCCCAAAGAACAGTCCAGTGGTGGCCTGAGTCACCTGTTCCACTGGCATGGCGAAGATGGAGGCCGCTTGTGGCCCATAGTTCACTCCTCCAACGAGGACGGAGTAAGAGTTGTTGTTGCAGTTAGTGCAGTTGGAAGCCATTTTCTCTTCTGCACGGAGCAAGACACCAAATCTTAGTACCTCGAATCCAGGAGCAATCATATTAAACTGCAATTCGTTCGCGAACACGACACACGAAGTGTGGAGTGGAAAGAGGGAAAGGTCCAACCGGGCGTGCCAGAATCTGTTCTCCGCCGAAAACCGGGAAGACAAACGTTTTGCCTGAATTTGGGAGCAGATGCTATTTAGTTTTATCTGTCGACCTCTCCGAAGATGCCAAGTTGATTTATGGCACCGTATATCGGAGGTTTAGACAGATGCGGCCGTTGTAGCAGACTTCGTCAGATTCCTCCTCGTGTACGAGGGGTTTTTGATTGTGGGGACGCTCTTCCCTGCAGGCACAACCCCTTGCAGTTAATTACGCTACCGCATAGCGGTAACCACTTTCTCCTTTTCCAGATGGTCACTTCGTGTCTTATGTGTTTATTTTATTTTTGGTTGCCCGTGGATTGTATACGGAGACTAATTTATGTTGTCGCCCGTAGGGCGTGGATTAGTCCAAATCCGTATTGTCTTAGATTTAGGTTTGGATTAGTTTAAGGATCGTTAATATTGTTTTAGATTAAGATCAACTCAAACGTTTGTTGAGGATACGTTAGTCTAATTTCAAACTAAGATCTACTCAACAGGATTTTCTTTAGTTTATAGGGACATCGCGGTCCATTGGGTTTAAGGACATCGTAGTCCATGGAGTTTAAGGACCTCATAGTCCGTAAGATTTAGAGACATCGTAGTCTTTATGGCTTAAAGACATCGTAGTCTGGTTTAAAGACATTGTAGTCTGGCTTAAAGTCATCGTAGTCTGTAAGGTTTAAAGATATCATAGTCTATGGGGTTTAAAGACATCGTAGTCTATAGAGTTTCTGGTTGTCGGGACCCACCACCTCTCTGAAGACATTGAAGAATTACATCGACACATGTCAGAGGTGTGAAGAGATGTACCCTTGAACCAATATTGGTTAGGAGATCTATAGTCAGGTCTGGGACCAAGACAATTTAAAAGGATTGTGAGCACATGGGCTCGGTTAATCTGAATTAGTGACTTGTGGCCAACTTAGGCTCAGTCCACTCATTTTTCAATAAAATGTTGAACATTTGTTTGGACTCGGTCCATTCAGTTTTGAATAAAATGTTGAGCATTTGTTTGGGCTCAGCCCTTTTTTATTCAACAATGCTGAGCATTGATTTGGGTTCTGACACCCCTTTTCCTTTTTATCTTTTATTGAGTGTTGAACACTTTTTACGGTGCAGAGCGCTTTACGACAGAGCGCTTTATGTTTCCTCAGCGCCCACGTGAGGAGCACGTGGAGCGCTTGGTGCTGAGCGCCAGACTTTGGGCGCTAAAGCGCTTCTTTTAGAATAGCGTCCACCTGAGGAGCGTGTGGAGCGCTGGGCACTGAGCGCCAGACTTGGAGCGCTAAGGCGCTTCTTTTAAAATAGCGCCCACGTGAGGAGCGCGTGGAGCGATGAGCACTGAGCGCCAGACTTGGAGTGCTAAGGCGCTTCTTTTAAAATAGCGCTAACGTGAGGAGCGCGTGGGCATGGACGAGACCGGCCTCTTCATGTTGGGTCTAACTTAGGCACGGACCTATTAGACCGGGGCTTAGTCCCACTTGATTTGGAGTTGACTTTGACTTGGTCAACCGGGGTGTAATTTTTGACCCCAAAAAAGTGCCCCATCAATAAATACACACCGCGTGTATGTGTTGTGTGCATGAAATTGACGGAAGTTGTTCGTGGAGGGTTTGACTTCGAGGTGGAATATCATTTCGGGGGCGGAGCATCATTCCGGGAGCATAATTCTGGGAGATCGGAGCATCATTTTAAAGTGCGGAGCATAATTCCGGGATCAGAGATTCATTCCGAGGAGCGAAGTATAAATCCAGGATCGTAGCATCATTCTGAAGTGCAGAGCATAATTCCACAGTCGGAGGATATATTCTGAAACGAAGCATAGTTTCGACGCAGGGTTTCGGGGGGAAGCATAATTTTGACACGGGGTTCCGTGACGAAGTATTATTTCGACACGGGACAGGTGTATCCTGAGACGAAGCGTAATTCCGTCACAGGACAGACATTCTGACCGAAGCATAATTCTAATGTAAAGGTTGATTCCCAGACGAAGCATAAGTCCGACAGGAAAGGAAGATACTCCGAGATAAAGCATAATTCCGATACGGGGCACATTCTAAGACGAAGCATGATTTCAACGTGGAACTTGTTGGTTGACTTGATTCTGAGGTAGAGCATAATTCCGACAGGGAGGTCGTTGGTTGACTTGATTTGGTTCTCGTTTTGACGACGTGGATGTCGATATTGCCCTTTTAGCGGCTTGGACGGTCGGTGCTGCCATTTTAGTGACTTGGATGATCAGTGCTACCCTTTTTGCAACGTGGACGGTCGGTGCTGCCCTTTTAACGACTTGGACGGCCGGTGCTGCCCTTTTTGCGACATGGACGGCCGGTGCTGCCCTTTTAGCTAATTGAACGATCGGTGCTGCCCTTTTTGCGACGTGGACGGTCGGTGCTGCCCTTTTAGCGACTTGGACGTTCGGTGCTGCCCTTTTAGCTACTTGGATGACTTGCTCCGCTTCTTGCGGTGTCGGGGTTTGATTTGACATGCTCCGCTTCTTGCGGTGTCAGGTATTGGATTTGACTTGCTCCGCTTTTTGTGTTGTCATGGTGGGATTTGACTTACTCCGCTTTCTGCGGTGTTAGGATTCGACTTGTTTTCGAGGTGGAGCTTGATTCCACCAGGGAGGTCGCTAGTTGACTTGATTCCGAGGCGGAGCATAATTCCGACGGGGAAGTCGTTGGTCGACTTGTTTATGAGACGGAGCATAATTCCGACTGGGAGGGCAGATACTTCGAGGCGAAGGATAATTTTGACACGAGATACATTCTGAGACGAAACATGATTCCGACGTGGAGATTGTTGATTTGATTTGATTTGGGAGTTTCTTATCCGTCCAGCAGGGCTTTTGAGCCTGGGACTTGGAATTTGGGTTTTTGTTTGGCGTCAGCATCGCTACACTGGAATATGGTACCAAGAGCAAATCATCATTTGCCGTGGAGAACATGAGACATGGGTTGACACCAGTATCGCTACACTGGAATATGGTACGAGAAATGAATCATCATTTGCCATGAGGGGATTTGAGGATTTTGGTTTTGGCTTGGCATCAGCATCGCTACACTGGAATATGGTACCAGTCTCAAATCATCATTCGCCATGAGGGGATTTCCCTCGTTCCCAGTTTAACGACTTAGGGGTCATCTGTTCCCAGCTTAACGACTTAGGAGTCTATTGGATCGAAAGTTTGGAATTTCGGGATTAGGGTAGGCATCAGCGCTGCTAACATTGGAGCACAGGTATCAGGTGCAATTCATCATTTTCCTTTGCCTATTAGGGAGCGATGGCTTAGGAGACAGGTTTAGGTCCCTATCACCTAAGGCTTTTCAATTTTATGAGCCGTAAGATTCCCATAAAAGCATTTTCTCTCTACGAGTCGAAAGAATTTCGTAGGTGTATTTTCTCCTTAGGAGTCGTAGGGAACCCCAAGTGTGTTTTTCTTTTGTAAGTCGTAAGGATCCCACGAAGGTGTTTTCATACAAGTCGAGAGGATCTCGTAAGTTTTGTTCTCCTCATGTATCGTGAGGACACATGAGTGGTTCTTCCTAAATGGAGCATAATTCCGATGGCGGAGACCGGTCGCAGGACTGGTGATTGCGGTGAGACATGGGTTTGATGAGGATTATTTGTGTCCATAGATTGTATATGGTAGTCCGTTTGGGGACCGGCTGTAGGGCTGGGGGAATTTGGAACTTTGTTGGCGTATGCATCGTTGCACTGGAATATGGTACAAGGAGCGACTCATTATTCGCCATTGGGATATTCAGGGATTTAAAATTTTGGTTGGCGTCTGTATCACTGCACTGGAATATGATACCAGGAGCGACTCATCATTCGCTTTTTTTTTACCGCGATAACTCTATCATTTCATCTTTTCTTATCGCGAAGGTCGCGATTGCCCTATCATTTCGGCTATTTATTTGCGGTTGCCTCATCATTTTGGCTTTATTTTCATTTTTATTCTACTCGCTGATTTTTATTACGAGTTGCACCATCATTTCGGCTCTCTTTTTATTTATTTATTTTTATTTACACATTTTTTTACATCCCTAGTTTAACGACTTAGGGGTCGTGTGTTCCCAGTTTAACGATATGGAGACAGTGAGCGATAGGAGGGGTTTGTTTCCCCTAATAAAAGAGCAAGGCTCTGTTCCAAAAATTTTAAAGAGGCAGCGCCTCACGTGCCTTCCATGAGGGTGCCAGTGCCAGAGTTAAAAACTATTATATGGCACCGCACGTGCTCCTCACGCGGGTGCCAACGTGCAAAGCACATAAAGGAATTAAAACTCTAATTAGCGCCCACGTGCACAACACGTGAGCGCCAGTGCCCAGGTAGAATTAAATTCTACTCTTTGTTAAACAGAGCCGTTGGATCAAAGATCCAACGGAGATGATAAATCATCAAGACTCAGAATTAAAATTCTGTTGAGAGGAAATATTCCTCAAATCTTTCTAAAATACCTTCGGTTGGATCATAGAATAAAAGTCTATGCCTTCTGTAAAACAGAGGACCGTTAGATTAAAAATCCAACGGTGATTAAAAAATCACCGTTTCGCAGAATAAATTCTGTGCAAGGAAAATATTTCCCCAATCTTGTTCTGTAAAACAGAAACTCTTGGATCAAAGATCCAATGGTGGGTAAAAATGCCAAAATCAATTAGGATCTCTTAATGAGAGATTTCATCAAAAACTAATTAACAAACTCGCCTCTACTATATAAAGGACCTAAGACTTCAAGTCTGGAGAAAGGAAGCCCCCCCGTAAGCTTTTAAAAAAAAGAAGAAGAGAGTTTCAAAAAGAAACAGAGAAAAAGATCTCCCTCCCAAAAAAACTCTAGGTAAATAAGAAGAACAGATATCATCTCGTTTACATATCTAAAGGTTTAACCCTTTTAAAAAAAAGAAGAACTTAGTTCTTTCTCTGGATCTGAGATCCATAAGATAAGTCTCCCACAAGTTGAGAATTTAAGTCTCATCAGGAGGAACTTGTTCTTAAGAGAAATCTGGTACTCATAAAAGAAAGAACCCGGTTCCCAGCGCCTCACGTGTTCCTCACATGGGCACCATAAAGGAAAGTGCCCGGCACTCATTGAGCGGCGCTCAACGCCCAGTGCCTCACGTGTTCCTCATGTGGGCGCCATAGAGGAGAGTGCTTAGCACTCAATGAGTTGCGCCCAGCGCCTGGAGCCTCACGTGTCCCTCACGTGGGCGCCACAGAATGGAAGAGTGCTTATCACTCACTAGGGAGCGCCTAGCGCCTAGCGCCTCACGTGCTTCGCACGTGGGCGCCATAAAGAGTGCCTAGCACTCCATACAAAGACAAAAATGGGTAAAATGTTTAACACTTATTGGGCAATCCCCATGACTGAGAGCCCACATGGTTATACGTGAGCGTCAGAACTTATATAAGTGCCCATCCCTTTTACAAAAAGGGGACTGATCAAATAGAGCCCAAACAAGTGTTTGACACTTTTCAATAAAAAAAAATGAATGGACCAATGCCAAATTAGCTAGATCCCTTGAGGATAAAACCTCCGTGATTCAGATCAACTAAGCCCATGTGTTCATGATTTTCCAAACTGATCTTAGTCCCAAATACGACTATTGATCTTCTAACTGATGATATCCAAAATGATACTCATCCCATATCCTGCCGAGGAAATCTTAGTCTCAAAATATGACTAATGATTTCCCGGTTTACCACTAACTCCTTTTTTCCTCAAATACGGGAATTGGTTCAAGGGTACATCTTTCCACACCTCTGATCCACGTCATTGTAATTCCTCAACGTCTTCAGAGAGGTGGTGTCATGCCCCGCTTCCCGGTGTACGGGCAGAGGCCGCGACGAGGCCGCTACGTATTTACTCTGAAGTAAATACGCTAAGCGTAACTAAGCAGTATAAAAGAAATATACACAAGAGACAAAGTAATGAACAACAACTTTATTTATTAACATTCTTTTGTACAATGCATGGAAAAGTAAATACATCTGAATGAAAGCAATTCCTAAACAATGGAATAACAGAAATGGAAAGTACTGAAATGAAATAGAAAAGAAAAGGTACAAGTGAAACTACAGCTTGGGATCTTCAGTAAACTGGTCAAAGTCTTCGGTGCTGGGCTCGATCTCTGGAAGGTCCGAATCGCCTGACAACATTCTAAAGAAGAAAGAGAAGGAATGTCGTCAGCGAACAATCGCTCGTTAAGTCCTAAAGAAAAGGAGAAGTAGAATAGGCAGAGAGAAAGTGTAACTTTTAAAGTTGTATTTAGTGTCAACGCTGTTGTTTGTAGTTTGGTACAGAAGGATGCCAGTGTATACGAGAGGGGTCTCTATATGCCAGAGACTAAAGGCAAATATAGTACAAGGCTCCGTTAGAATGCTCGGAACAATGGCGATTGTATTAAGGTTAGGTGTCTTAAATCCTGCAGTCTCGTGCCACTTCTAACACCTTCCGTACCAATATACCCCTTAAACCCCGCGAAGTATTGTTTGTATTGTATTGCAACTTGTATTGTCTTGTAATATAGACTGTACAATTGGATGACTTACCGAAACCATGATATCAGTAAATGAATGTAACTGAATGTTAGTTATATGTATGCCCTAGAGGCCATTACTATACATAGGATGTATATTGTAGTGGATGCTTGGACATATATAAGGAGGACTTTCTTGCTCGACATGATAGTATGCTATCTGGTTACTCTTTACCTTAACGTGTACATTGATTGTCTCTCTGTTACATGTTGGTAAAGCCCTTAGGATGTGTACTTGACTACCTGGACTATGATGCGGATCATACTAGTGGGGACATGGTAGTCCATAAGTACATCCTTCAAGGTCCCTAGTCGTGGGTGTTTCGAGACGGAGCATCGATATACCAGAGTAGACTAGCGTATACCTTCTCGACCTATACAGATGGGCGATGGATGATCCCATATCCATTGGTGCTTGACATCAGAGATGATATACGGGTGCTCAGTGGAGACTGGGTACATTGGACGGACTCGCCGAGAACTCCCAGATGGTATTATACCTTACGTCAGATGGCAGTTCTCTGGTGACACTGGTACAGAGTAGTCTGTTGACCCGAGATCGTCATAGAGTCTTGTGTGGTTCCCACTGTGCTTTGATTTCCACCTTACCACGTCTAAGAGGGCGTGCAAAACGGTGGTTTTTGGGTACAGTCCCGAGTCACATGGAGGCAATAAGCGATAGGAGGGGATTCGTCTCTCCCGGTATAGGGGGTTGATGTTGCGCTGTGTTCGATTGGCTATGACCTGAAATCCCTGGCCAGGGTTGCTGAGATTTACTGGTAAGTGTTACCAGTAGTTTCTCGAATTGTTATAGACCTCATATCGACACGACTTATCGAGCTATTGGGGTCTGACGTTTACCACCCCTAGGCGAGATATGCGACATATCAGACGATCAGATCGGACTGTACGGTAGTATTACTGGTTGGATTCACTGGAGTGTGAGCGGGTTTGCTCGTCGATCTTCTGATCGCTCAATACCCCGGTGGCCGTTACGTTTAGCAGACCGCTTGCGGCTTGCGGGTGTTTGATATGATCATCATCTGCTGCCGGCGTATTGACGAGTCTTTAGAGTCCTACACAGAGGTTTCCTGGCTCAAGCGAAACGAAATAGGAGCGCATATGAGATATGTGCGGGACCGAGAATAATGCGTGTATGTGATATCGTATTCTATTCTCGTGATGAATGTATCGAATGGTTATATGCGATATAACCTAGTTATCGAATCGAGGATTGATTCGATAAAACGATACATTCGATATTAGTCGGTCATATGCGATATGACCGGATCGTTAAATCAAATGTTGATTTGATAATTTAATGCATAATTATATATTTGATATATTACTTTACATTAACTAGTATTGGTTCACTTTTAAATGGATTTTCTCACTTGGATTGTGCACATTGTATATGTGATATACTTTTGTACACAAGTTTGTATCATGTTTGATGATACATGCACACTAGGGTTTGTGTAAAGATTAAACCATGGTTGTGAAATGGTTAGGGTTTTCCTTTTGTTTTCTTATTCATTTATTTATTTAGTTATTCATTTGGAAAATGATAAGCATTAAGAGAAAATGGTGGCTAACTTTGTTTTCTAGTTGAAGCTTCATGAAGCTTTGACCTAAGTCACCATTTTGTCTCATGCTTAACCCTAACCATTCCCACTAACCATGATTGATTCTCTACACTTGACCATGGTTTGGTTATGATAAGTATTCTTTTAATTTTCTTTTTGGAATCAACTGATCATAACTTTTTCTTTTTCTTCTTCTTCATCTTCAAGATGAAGAACCTTGCTCCATCAATGGCAACTCTTGAAAATGAGTGAGAAATCTAATTCTAAAGTGAACCCACTTCCTATTTCTTCATCCTCTACCTCTTGCCAAGTAGTATAGGGTGTTTCCTTCACAAGTTATCATGGCTTGGTGAAGGTGGAGCTTGATCTAGTGATGCCTCGACGTAGATCATCTTCGGCATCGTCGTCGATGACCTAGCCCGCTCTTTCTCCGATGAAGCCGATGCTAGAGCCCGGGATCCATTTTGGACAGCGAGGAGACATCATCACGGAGCTATGGAGGTGGAGCACCGGATCTACAAAGGTTGTATTTCCGTTCTCTTAGTAAAGTAGTTTACTAGTTGCTTCTTTCGCCTAGACATCTAGCCAACGATCCGTAGTCTAGGGTTTCTCGGCACCGTAATTTTTGAAATTGGCATGGTTGATGCCTTGTGAGACCTCTTGAGAGTGCCTAGGATCCCTACAGTGGTATCAGAGCCTAGCTAGAGCCTTAGGCGAAACCTAGACGCAGTTTGAAGTCCGATCGATCGAAATCCCTAACTCCAAATTGCTCTCTGTCCTTTTTTGAAAATTATGGATTTTTGAGAATTAAAAATATGCAGAAAACTCAGCAGGAATATCTAAGAGTTACTGTAAAATTCGAGTGTCCAACTCCACTATAGTGCGGCGGAACTGCGGCAATAGCATGGCTATTGCGGCGGTTCCGCGGCCAAAATGGCTCATTGTTCAAAAAGTTTTACACAGTAATTCTTACATAACAGTGCTGGTTTTTCTGGGAATTTTTAATATTTATTCAAGAGTTGAATTTTCTGGGGTTGTTTTGGGGGGTTCGTAAATTCGATCGGATTATCAAACTTTGTCCATGTGGCTTTCCGGATAAATTTTAGAATATGTTAAAAAGTTCGACCGGATAAAAATACCCAACTTTTCCCCTGTCGGGAAATTTCCAAGTGTTGGATTTTTCCGTGGTTTAAAGACGTTCTAAGTAGTGCAAGTAATGCGATGGACTCTCTAGAAGACAACAAACCTTAACTCGATTATGTGACCGTCTTGAACTGCCCTTTGAACCTTCGGGTTTGGGGCAGTACGGCGTGCCACATGTGAGGCGTTGGCTTGACCCTTCTACGGCTGGACCGTTGGTACTGAGGCACGAACTGAATGTTTTTAGACTTATTTCAAGTGTTGATCTGTTTCGGGAAAACTTGGGTGTTTGACTGCTCGATCGAAAAGTTTAACATTTTCTATTTATCTGGAATGGGATACAATAATTGGAATTCACAAAAGTTATGAGATAACTGAATGAATGTTATAAACATAGCAGTTTAGTCTCACTTGATCGGTTGCCACGGAATTTTGATATGATCAAAGGTCCGTCGCAATCACGTAGCGTACGCGGATACTCGCCGGGTAAACTTAATAGACAGCCTCACTCCATAACCCCGACTAAGTGACTGTAGGAGAACCCCGTCGCCGAAAGCATCCGTCCGGGTGCTTGCGGCAGCGGTGTTCCGCCTTGGTGCACTTCGTCGACGGTATCGGGGGTGCGGCCGCCTACTGAAGTTTGCGATGAGCATTCGATCAGGATGTCGGGAATCTTGTTGAATTGCCCGACTTGATATTGAAAAGTGTTTTCGATAATGAGACTAAAATGCGGGGTTTATAATTGTTAGGCATGCGATGTCTAAGTAATTCATTTGATTAGGCATGCGATGTCTATGGAGATTGCGGATTCCAACTGTTGTAGTTTTACACTTTCTTTTCTGTGACCGTAAGTGTAATATGTGATATCGCCGGTTTCGTTGCTATATGTCAACGACAATTGGGATGCGCATATTTACTTACGTTGATGACATGTGATGTTATGTGTTGCTGGATATGTTATATTGGATCGTCGTGTTCGAATAGCCGGGGGTTTTTATGTGAGATGAGCGTTTTTCATTTTCATTCATGTAAAAACTTGTATGTAATATTCTTTTATTGGGGCACTTCCAGGTTGCGGATGATTTCACCATTTGTATATTATTTACTTTTCTGCACTAGGATAGACCAAAGGAGGAGGGCACAAGTAACCGGGTTCTAGGGTCCAGTGGGAGACCGTCTCAAGGAGTCGAGTCCGGGTCTCTTAACCCTAGAATTGGTAGGGTTGCTTGCCGCTCTCGTAGGGGTCTAGGGGTGTGGGATTGGCTATTCATCATGACCGTGGAATCCGTGTTTTATACTGGCTCGTATTAAAAACACGGACGTCCTAGTATATCCAATGTTTCATATGATTCTTCTGCTGTGTTATCTGTGATGTGATCATGGGATTTGTTCAGATAGATATTATATATAGTATATATGATACCATATATTTTATATAGACGTTGCTTATGTTTTACACCCGCGCTAGCCCTGCCTCGTTCTGGCGTTAGTTACCAACCTAACGGTGCAGACGGGACATCGAGGCGAATGCGGATGACATAAGCGTACGTTATATTTATCTGTGATGTTTAGGTGGACTTATTTGATGGGACATTCATTAATGGGATTAATGAAAGAAAATAAATCTAATTGATGTTGTGGAATCGAATTTCAAAAATAAAACAGGTAGCTACAGTTCTTGCTTTGCATCGCGGTGTTCCTTATAGAACATCCTGCACCTTATTCGATAAGGAAAGGACCGAGATCCCTTCACCGGGAGTGACTCCTTTAGCAATAACTGGCAGATGCTACACACTCGGTTTGTCTTCTGATTGCTTTTTAGAGTTTTTTCTTTGCACAGTGATATATATGATATATCCCGCACCTCATTCGACGAGGAAAGGGCCGACGATCCCTTCACCGGGAGTGACCCCTTTAGCAAAACTAGAAAAGCCTCAGAAACACTCCATTTTAAAATCATTTGATTCTACAACGATATAAAGTTCATTACGCAAAAGGTTTTCTTAAAAACCTGATGTAGCCCTCCGTCATTTCAGATAAGTCCTAGTTAGTATTCGTGCTGCGTTTGTTGACTCGGTCAAGGCGTAGTGTGCGGTAGCTGATTAGTGCTTATCTGCAAAGCATATGATGCGATTGGATTACGGTAGTCGTGCGGCCTTGTTGACTCAGTCAAGGGTCGTGCGGGTGGGTTTAATTCAATCGAGAAATGATGGGTTGAACTTTACTTGTGGTCTATGATTTGTTGACTCAGTCAAGGTCATAGATCGCTTGGGGCAAAATTTTATCGGGAATTTCAAGTGTTGAAATTTGCAATGAGATTGCATACCTTCTATGAGATAGTTGGATCCCGATACCCGCTGCGAGTAATTGTTACTCCTGGGAGAGTTTTACACATTACAATTAGCCGATCAAGTAGGTGTCTAGAAAGGTGTCAACGGGGTTACGCCTCTGGGAAAACGAGGTTTACATTAATTAGTTTCGTGCGAAAGCACGGGGGACCTCCCTCAAAGTACCGACACTGGCCTGGCTGAAAGATTGGCGAACTTGTAGTGTGTAATTAATCCCTGCTAGTCTTTCCTTTTAGGGTTTGAAGGAAGATTTGATAAAAAGCAGTAGGAGCCATCCTGATTAGATAAAATAATAACCAATCTATTCTTGCTAGAGTGCACGCTGAGTGTTTTCTTCTCTCTCTCTCCAGGTAGCGACCATATCACGCCTTAATCAAGATAATAATACGGAATATTGACCGAATCCGCTTATTATACTGAGCTGGGAAACGTTGGTCCCGCTCCAACTTATAATTGTTATAAGACAGAGCAGGAAATTAGGGATTACCAGAATTCCCGTGCCGCCCAAACGAAGAGAGTGCATGCTGATGCATCATCTTCGGGTGTGTTCATTACAAAGAACTGTTTCTCAGTATCCTCCGCATCCTGGGTATATGATACCGGATCAGGATCCCAGATATGTAATCTGTTACATAGGGCTGCAAAAGGGTAGAAAAACTGAGAACGGGTGATAAGTTTCATGAGACAGAAAACGGGGCAAGTGTTGCAGCCAAGTCTGTTGGTCACTGTCACCCTGTATCCCAAATACATTGATTCTGAACGAATGTTATTAGATACCTAACCTGATATACAAAATCATGTCAATCTCTTTATTAGTAAAGAAATGATAAAATTTTGTATAGTTGGATAATGTTTTGAACATTTCCCATATCAAAAGTTGATCGGTTCAGGCACATTATCTAAAAGTATTGATGTTCTAAATCAAACTACAGTTCTTTAGTATACGGAACATACACAAGAGGAAAAGTTCAGAAATGAACGAATCCTTCTTGAGACATTGTAGACAAGGTCATATCAATGCGATCCTACTGGCTGAAGTTACATTTTAGATGCATATTTAAATCAGTTTGAATTTACATCTTGTGAAACTTGCCAGTCATGTCACAAAGATAAGATGACCATAGCTCTGTTTACTGAAAACAGAGAAAGAGTTAGTGAACTCTTAGGATGATACATGTTGATGTATGTAGGTCCCCTGTCTATACATGCCAAGATAGGTTCCTTGTACTTCATTACATTCTCTGATGATCTTTCGAGATTCAGACCTATGTTCCTGTTGAAACACAAGTCCGAACCTTTTGAGATATTCACAGAATATAAGTTAGAAGCAGAGAACCAATACGGGTATAAGTATTATGTCCTATAATGAGATCAGGGAGGAGAATACTTGAGCACGGAATTCTTGGACTTTTCTGAAGGAAAATGAGATTCTCTCTCAGCATTACTCCTCCGAATACACCATAGCACGTTGGTGTATCGGGGCGGAGCAATTGCACCCTATTCGATATGGTGTGCTCTATGATGAGTACTACTGAGTTACCTATTTCCTTTTTGGGAGTTATGCACTTGAGAAGCTGCATACCTATTGAATAGGGTTCAAATCAAATCAGTTGCCTACCACTTCATATGTGATATGGAAAGGGAAGAGCCCATATCTTAAGTTAGTTAAGATTTGGGGTTGTCCGGCCTATGTCTAAAAGCAAAATCCGGACAAGCTCGAGGCAAGGTCTGTAATGTAGAACTGGAAAGGTTCCGGCTATACAAACTACAGCAGATGATTTGATTGAACTAAAGGATTCAGTAGATTCCAACGAACCTCAGCCTTTCCGACGATCTAGTAGGGTTCCTCACCCACCTGAGAGATACTTCG
Source organism: Agapanthus africanus (assembly GCA_030015575.1). Classification (NCBI taxonomy): domain Eukaryota; kingdom Viridiplantae; phylum Streptophyta; class Magnoliopsida; order Asparagales; family Amaryllidaceae; genus Agapanthus; species Agapanthus africanus. Next base: position 433,488,016 of record JASDDO010000008.1, on the reverse strand, counting down.
GTTTCTCTATGACAGTGGGAGCGAGGATTGCATCATGAGATGATGACCCAACTAGTTTCGAACTGGCCATCAGGAGTGGAACTCTGTAAGAATGGCTGGATGCTTAGCGATCCGAGATGGAATCCTTATACACCAAAAAAGTATGGACTTTGGTTGCTATATCTGAAGGGTTAAATCCCCATCAGGAGCAAGTATATCTTGAGAAGATTACTTGGTGTAAATGGAAAAGTTGAGACTTTCAAAGCTAGACTTGTTAAAGCTTTTCGTCATCGACCAGGCGTGGATTATGATGAAACCTTTTCAAGTGGCTATGCTTAAGTCCATCCAGATCCTACTTGCCACGGCTACATACCATGACTACGATATCTGGCGGTTGGGTGCCATGACTGATTTTCTAAATGATGTTTTAGAATAGAACGTCTATAAGTACACAGCCAGAGGGCTTCGTAGACAGTGGGAGCAGCGGAAACGTGTACAAGATGCTTTGTAGGATAAAGCAGGTATCGCGGAGTTTGAACATCTGTTTTGATGTGTTAGTCAAAGAGTTTGACATCATCAAAATGGTAGATGAACCTTGTATAAACAAAAAGGTAGTAGGGAGTATGGTGATGATCCTCGTAGAGTACGTGGATGACATGCTCTTGATAGGGAAGGAGTTTTCTATGCTACGCTCGGTCAATCTCCACTTATCACAATGATTCTCCATATAGGATCACAGTGATACCTCCTAAATCCAGGGTTTTGGATCTATGAGATAGATCTAATTGGATGTTAGAATTCTTACTAGTTGTAGTGAGATGGTATCAACCGATCCTGGGAAGAATCACTGGAAGGGTTCCAGGGTGATAAGGACGACTGAAAGTCAGTCACAGGCATTGTCTTTACCCTCAGTAAAGGGACGGTATGTTGGAAGAGTTCCAGGATAGATACCGTGGCATACTAGACGATAAAGGCTCGATACATCGCTACTTAAGATGCTACCAAAGAGGCAGTCTGGATGTATATTAGTTCATGAGATGAACTTAGTTCCTCCCATTGTATGACAATGGAGTTGTGGCTTATGCCAAGGAACGTCCATCCCATCAGTGATCCAGACATATTCTAAGGCAGTATCACCTGATCATGGAGATGTTTGATCTCAAAGGGATCGAGGTTAGGAGAGTAGACACAGAGGACAACACGGCGGATCCACTCACAAAGGCCTTTTCCTAGAGAGAGACTTTTATGGGATGGTTGAGTATGAGATACTACAACCACTGCTATCAGATGGCCCTAGTGCAAGTGGGAGATTGTTAGTTATATGTATGCCCTAGAGGACATTACTATACATAGGATGTATATTGTAGTGGATGCTTGGACATATATAAGGAGGACTTTCTTGCTCGACATGATAGTATGCTATCTGGTTACTCTTTACCTTAACGTGTACATTGATTGTCTCTCTGTTACATGTTGGTAAAGCCCTTAGGATGTGTACTTGACTACCTGGACTATGATGCGGATCATACTAGTGGGGACATGGTAGTCCATAAGTACATCCTTCAAGGTCTCTAGTCGTGGGTGTATCAAGACGGAGCATCGATATACCAGAGTAGACTAGCGTATACCTTCTCGACCCATACAGATGGGCGATGGATGATCCCATATCCATTGGTGTTTGACATCAGAGATGATATATGGGTGCTCAGTGGAGACTGGGTACACTGGACGGACTCGCCAAGAACCCTCAGATGGTATTATACCTTACGTCAGATGGCAGTTCTCTGGTGACACTGGTACAGAGTAGTCTGTTGACCCGAGATCGTCATAGAGTCTTGTGTGGTTCCCACTGTGCCTTGATTTCCACCTTACCACGTCCAAGAGGGCGTGCAAAACGGTGGTTTTTGGGTACAGTCCCGAGTCACATGGAGGCAATGAGCGATAGGAGGGGATTCGTCTCTCCCGGTATAGGGGGTTGATGTTGCGCTGTGTTCGATTGGCTATGACCGGAAATCCCTGGCCAGGGTTGCTGAGATTTACTGGTAAGTGTTACCAGTAGTTTCTCGAATTGTTATAGACCTCATATCGACACGACTTATCGAGCTATTGGGGTCTGACGTTTACCACCCCTAGGCGAGATATGCGACATATCAGACGATCAGACCGGACTGTACGGTAGTGTTACTGGTTGGATTCACTGGAGTGTGAGCGGGCTTGCTCGTCGATCTTCTAATCGCTCAATACCCGGGTGGCCCTTACGTTTAGCAGACCGCTTGCGGCTTGCGGGTGTTTGATATGATCATCATCTGCTGCCGGAGTATTGACGAGTCTTTAGAGTCCTACACAGAGATTTCCTGGCTCAAGCGAAACGAAATAGGAGCGCATATGAGATATGTGCGGGACTGAGAATAATGCGTGTATGTGATACCGTATTCTATTCTCGCGATGAATGTATCGAATGGTTATATGCGATATAACTTAGTTATCGAATCGAGGATTGATTCGATAAAACGATACATTCGATATTAGTCGGTCATATGCGATATGACCGGATCGTTAAATCAAATGTTGATTTGATAATTTAATGCATAATTATATATTTGATATATTACTTTGCATTAACTAGTATTGGTTCACTTTTAAATGGATTTTCTCACTTGGATTGTGCACATTGTATATGTGATATACTTTTGTACACAAGTTTGTATCATATTTGATGATATATGCACACTAGGGTTTGTGTAAAGATTAAACCATGGTTGTGAAATGGTTAGGGTTTTCCTTTTGTTTTATTATTCATTTATTTATTTAGTTATTCATTTGGAAAATGATAAGCATTAAGAGAAAATGGTGGCTAACTTTGTTTTCTAGTTGAAGCTTCATGAAGCTTTGACCTAAGTCACCATTTTGTCTCATGCTTAACCCTAACCATTCTCACTAACCATGATTGATTCTCTACACTTGACCATGGTTTGGTTATGATAAGTATTCTTTTAATTTTCTTTTTGGAATCAACTGATCATAACTTTTTCTTCTTCTTCTTCTTCATCTTCAAGATGAAGAACCTTGCTCCATCAATGGCAACTCTTGAAAATGAGTGAGAAATCCAATTCTAAAGTGAACCCACTTCCTATTTCTTCATCCTCTACCTCTTGCCAAGTAGTATAGGGTGTTTCCTTCACAAGTTATCATGGCTTGGTGAAGGTGGAGCTTGATCTAGTGATGCCTCGACGTAGATCATCTTCGGCATCATCGTCGATGACCTAGCCCGCTCTTTCTCCGATGAAGCCGATGCTAGAGCCCGGGATCCGTTTTGGACAACGAGGAGACATCATCACGGAGCTATGGAGGTGGAGCACCGGATCTACAAAGGTTGTATTTCCGTTCTCTTAGTAAAGTAGTTTACTAGTTGCTTCTTTCGCCTAGACATCTAGCCAACGATCCGTAGTCTAGGGTTTCTCGACACCGTAATTTTTGAAATTGGCATGGTTGATGCCTTGTGAGACCTCTTGAGAGTGCCTAGGATCCCTACACTGAAGAATCATGGATGTAACTGGAGAATCATGTAAACAGAAGTATATCCATGGTTCGGTTCGGTCAATATATATTGAATAGTTTGAACAGATTAAATATATGGATTCATGGAATTGTATTGAATTGTAATTTGTACTTGAATCATATTCAAGTCAGATTATTTATAATGAGACTCAGTCTGAGTCAGAACAATTAGAAAAGAAATTGAAGTCCTGAATTAGGTTTTGGTGTTATCGGTAACCGCTGCATATGGGCGGCAGGATTTGTGTCTTTTTCAAAAACGATTACCGTGTTGATAACACCATTTGTTAAGTTGTCTACCTTAAATAGGCAAGCACCCACTTCTCTGGCTCCCTGAGGCTCAAAAGATTGGTCCCGCTTAAACCTATGTTTACTAGGGTCCTTAGGGTAATTTATAAAACTTGAGGGGGTTTTATGTAAAAATAATTTTGTATAATTTTTGAAATACACCTCAAGTAATTAATTATCGTCTTTAGAGTTGTCACAGATGTAGATTTTATATATGTGACATTTCTAGTGAAATAAACCTATTTTCCATAATATAGGGTATTTATCTGTAATATTGAACTTGTATGGAATTTCATGGTATTTTCATGTAAAGTGATTCTTTTGATTTTAAAAATATTGGAATATTTATACTATATCAAAATAGATATTTTGATAATAAATATATATATATTTATATAAAATAATTTTAATTTATTATTTTTCTAGAAATCTAATTTTTAAAGATATTTGTATTTTTAAATCTCTCGAGACCGAATGCTCCTTGCGGAGGTCTGCATCTCGCACTACCAAGCCCAAGAATGTGCGATAATCCGCACCATCCCGAACGGGTTCCCCAAATGGTTGTAGCGGCGCTTTGCAAAGACTTGTTTAAAATACATAATCTTGTGAAACTGGTTTTTATAAGTTAAAGGTAGTTTTGTGTAAAACGGTATTTTCCCGAACCTATATTTCCCAAAAGGTTTCGTGCTATGTTGCATGTGAGTGTTGTGAAGAGGTAGGTCATTACCCCGTGATCTATTTAAAGGTATAGCAAGAGATATGATGTTTAATGTTAAAACTAAACTACATGGTATTTTACTGAAAAAGTACGATAAAATTGCAATATGAATTATTTTGCTAGGAACTTATTCATGATGTTTTGTTAATTATTAATAGTAAAGATGTAAGAGTTTGGTATGGTTGTATTTGAGGAAAGATAAACTTTTTAAGAAAAACCGAATCGGAAGTCGGATTAACTCCGCTTCCGTCGGGTTTTCGTTTTACAAATTTTTAGAATGGAATAGAGAATGGGAAGGAGGGACTTACGGGATTTTAGATTAGAGGAGAGGGAGAGGGAGGCGTAGGAGGTTCCGATGCTTTGTTTCGCCGTCGGGAGCTCCTAAAGTCGTCGTCGGAAAATTGCCGGAGTTTCGCTCTTCGCTAACTCCACTTGCACACAAAAATTCTAGAGAGTTTTCTTGAGAGTTTGGACAGAATTTGTGAGTGAAGGATGTGTGTTTAGGGGTGGTATTTATAGGGTAAAACTAGGGTTAGGGTAGGTGAAAGGGAGTATTGAAAATTGTATTAAAAAATGGTTTAATGGGGTTTTAAATCTCTCGGTTAATGTGCAGAGGAATTAAACTATTCAGGGGTTATAAGGAGACCAAGGGGCACAATTCACCAGAAGACCAACTCGGATTTGGAACTGAGTTGGCCGGCCTCGCCGGCCGATCCAGGCTCCCCGCCGGCTGATCCATGCCGAGTCGGCCACCTCCTTGCCACCACGTGTCCGTCGTCTCTTGGTCTACCTCCTGGCTCAGTTTGTTTTATTTGTGACTTTTGGTTTTACGGATTTAGCACGTGTATACTCTTGGGATTCTAAAAATTTAAAAAGAAATCAATATTAAAAATAATGTGGGGGATGGGATTTGAACTCTGGTGCGTTGGTTCAGCAGTGCAAGGTCTTACCAATGAGCTACAAACTCTTGCTTACTATTAAAAAGCAAAACAAACTTATAACTTGTGCTCCGGCAAAAATACCCCTTTCTATATTTATTTTTGAAAAATTTGTACAGAAAGTTGTACAAGAAGTTTAGGTTTGTTACGGGTGGCGCGTCCCAACAACCAACGGCTTTTTGGTGCACTTCCAAACTGATTTGCACGGCTCAAATCAAACCGCACCCCAAACTAGGAGCATCCTAAATTATCGTTTTTCATCCCGTCACGTAACAAATACACGTGCGCGCAAGATGGACAACGGACCGAGACGTCCTTAAACTAAAACCTCACCTTCAAAATGGTGATCAACGGACCGAAACGCCCTTAAATTAAAACCTCACCGGTGATCAACGGACCGAGACGTCCTTAAACTAAAATCTCACCTCCAAATGGTGATCAACGGACCGAGACTTCCTTAAACTATAACCTCACCTCCAAAATGGTGATCAACGGACCAAGATGTCCTTAAACTAAAACCCCACCTCAATAGACCGAGATGTTCTCAAACTAAAACTTTGACTCCAAAATGGTGATAACGGACCGAAACGTCCTTAAACTAAAACAATAGAGCCCAAATGTTCTGTTGTTGGATCTGAAGCAAAAATAATGATCTTAAGACCTTGTTAAGTAGATCTTAGTCTCAAATTAGACTAACGTATTCTTAACAAAAAACCAGCCGAGCTCCAAATGCTCATAAGTTTAAGTTGATCTTAATCTTAAACCCGATTAAAGATCCTTAAATCAACCCAAGCCCAAATCTAAAATATACGAATTTGGACTAATCCGTGCCCTACGGACGACGACATAAATTAGTTTCCGTATACAATCCACGGGCAACCCAAACAAACAAAAACACACACGACACGAAGTGAACTTCCGGAGCAGGAGAAAGTGGTTATCGCGACGCGGTAACGTAATTAAATGCAGGGGCTTGCGCCTGTGGGGAAGAGCGTCCCCACAATCAGAAAACCCCCTCACAAAAGAAGGGGAATCTGATGAAGTCTGCTACAACGGTCGCATCCGCCCAAACCTCCGATATACGGTGCTATAAATCAACTTGGCATCTTCGGAGAGTTGGACGGATAAATCCAAATAGAATCTACCCCTAAAATTCAGGCCAGATGTCCTATCGTCCCGGTCGGTCTTTCAGCGGTGAACAGATTCTGGCACGCCCGGTGGGACCTTTTTCTCTTTCCACTCCACACTTCATGTGTCGTGTTTCGTGAACAAAAATCACGGTTTGCTATGGTTGCCCTTGGATTCGAGGTACTAAGACTTGGTGTCTTGTTCCCGTGCTAGAAGAAGTGAACATCAATGGCATCCAGCTGCACAAACTGCAACAGCAACTCCCGCTCCGCCCCAACTGGAGGAGTGACATGTGGGCCCAATGCGGCCTCCATCTTTTCAATGCCGGTGGAGCAGGTAACTCAAGCCACCACTGGATTGTTCTACGGGACCATGCTCCCGCCAGCAAGCTTCAGCGCCCCAGTGCCACCACAGGAAGCTCCCAAGAAGTCGGTCTTCGACCGACTTGCAACCACTACTGTCACGCGCCGCTTCCCGGTATATGGCGAAGGGGACGGGACGAGGCCGCTACGTATTTACTATAAAGTAAATACGCTAAGCGTATCTAAGCAATATAAAAGTAAAGCACAAGAGACAAGATATAATAAAACAACAACTTTATTTATTCAAATTCTTTCTGTATAATACATGGAAAGTAAATACAACTGAAATAAAAAGCAATGCCTAAACAATGGCATAACAGAAAGGAAAAGTACTGAAATGGAAAGTGTACAATGACTAGAGCTCGGGGTCTTTACTGAACCGGTCCAAGTCTTCAGCAGTGGACTCGATCTCTGACAGGTCCAGATCACCTGACGACATTCAAAGAAGAAAGAAAGAGAATGTCGTTAGCGAACAGATCGCCGGGTAAGTCCCAAAGATAAGGGAGAAATAGAATAGACAGAATAAGAAGGTAGCTTTGAAATTTATATTATATTGTGATGTTAACGCTGTTGTTTGTAGCTTGGTACAGAAGAATGCCAGTGTATACGAGAGGAGTCTCTATATGCTAGAGACTAGAGACAAGTATAGTACAAGGAACCGTTTATACCACGGTACAACAGCAACTGGATTCATGTTAGGTGTATTAAGTCTTACTGTCTCGTGCCACTTCTAACACCTTCCGTACCAATCTACCCCTTAAACCCCGAGATGTCTTGTTTGTATTGTATTGTATTGTAAATTGTATTGATTGTATAATTGGATGACTGACCGAAACCATGATATCAGTAAACGGATGTAACCGTAGAATCATGTAAATGGAATAACTGGAGAACCATGTAAATGGAATGTATATCCATGGTTCGGTTCAGTCATGTTGTATAGATTGATAATTGGATTCATGGATTCATGTTGAATTGTAATATTGAAGATTGTAGATTGTACTTGAATCATATTCAAGTAAGATTATAATGAGACCCACTCTGAGTCAGACAATTAGAAAAGTAAATTGAAGTCCTGATTGTTTTGATGTTATCGGTAACCGCTGCACATGGACGGCAGGATTTGTGTCTTTTTCAAAGACGATTACCGTATTGATAACACCATTATTAAGCTGTCTACCTTAAATAAGCAAGCACCCACTTCTCCGGCTCCGTGAGGCTCAAGAGATTGGTTCCGCTTAAACCTATATTTACTAGGGTCCTTAGGGTAAATTATAGAACTTGAAGGGGTTTTACGTAAAAATACTTTGTATAGTTTTCAAAATACACCCCAAGTATTTATTATTGTCTTTAGAGTTGTAATAAATGTAGATTTTATATTTGTGACAATTCTAATGAGAATATCCTAAATTCATAATAAAAGGTATTTATTTGTAATGTTGGTTTTGTATGGAATTCATGGTATTTTAGTGTAAAATTGATTCTTGTGATATTTTTAGCAAAAGGTGGAATATTTATAATACTTCAAAATTGTAACAACCCTAATTTTTCTATATACTTTTCTATACAATTTTTTTTTAAAAATTTTTAAAATAAAATCCATAAAGGAGTATTTTAGCCTGAGCACAAGATATAGGTAATTATTTTGTTTTTAATTACAAGCTACAAGAATGTAATAACTCCATTTTTAGTGTACAAGAAATTACTTTAAATTTAATGTATATTAGGAGTATTTATTCTTGCTGCTATCATTTTAAGTAATTAAATACCACAATAATTACAAGAAGGAGCTTGTACCTCATTGGTAATACCTTGCACTGCTGAACCAAGCCACCAGAGTTCAAATCCCATGCCCCACATTATTTTTGTATTTATTTTGTTTTAATTTCTTTTGGAAGTCAACGGTCAAAAGGCCATAACTCCCAAAATATGTACCGGACAACAAAAAGTAAATATACCAAATTGTACCCCCGAAGTTTCCCTGGCCTCTGGTGGCCTGACTCGGCCCGACTCGGCGCCGCCGGCCGGCGACTTGGCCGACTCGGTCCGGCGCCGCCGGCCGGACTTGGCCGGACGGCCGAGTCACCAACAGAGAAAAGTCTCCTCTTGACTTGGTCCACTCCCCTGCACACTCTAAATGCTTGGATCAGTTATCATTTGGCCAATAAATCTCTTTTAATCCTAGGTTTAATGATTTTTAATGATTTTTAAATATTTTTTAAATATTTTTTTTAATTAAAACCCTAACCCTATATAAACACCCATACCCTCTACCCTCTCATCACTTTTTCTAAGTCCACTCTCCCAAAATCTCAAGAGAACTTGGTACGTCGGAAAACGAGCGAAAGACGAAGCGCAGACGAAATCGACGGCGACCTTCCGGTGATCGTGCTAGGAACTCTCGACGACGTTTCGACGCGCCGGCAAACCTTCTACCTCCCTCTCACTCTCTAGCGTTGTCCAAACCCGTAAGTCCCTCTTTTCTACCTTTCTATTCTTTCATAAAAATACGACTTTTCAAACCCGACGGAAATCGGAACAAACCGATTTCCGATTCGATTTTCTATCAAAACTCACTTATCACTAATTCCATAATTCTTAAACATATTCATGTTGACTACTAATCACATAACAACTAATTTGGATAAAGTTTCTCACATGAAATGATAACTTTTGCAATATACCGTATTTTTGCACTTAAATACCACCATGTTTAGTTTATCACGTTTAACCCTTTAACATTGACATACCTTAAAGTAGATCACGAGGTAATGACCTACCTCCACACACACTCATATGCAACCATAACACGCTACCTTGAAAATTTAGAATACGACAAAACAAGATTTTACATTCAAATACCATTTTCTTAATAAAACCTTTTCTAAAAGTTTTAGGTTAATACATTCTTAAACCAATATCTTTAATAGGAAAAATACGATATATCGTGGACATCGATCGTTTATCTAAACCCGACTTTGTGGTGTCTAGGCAAGTGTGACTAAGTCGAGTGGTTACTTAATTAGGACCACTACTTGTAGTGGAGAGCCTCCCACTCACCTGGCACTTACCTGGCCGCAATTGGCGGTGAAGAGGCGATTTGAGGCTTCTATGATTTATCGTTTAGACCATTTAGAAATAGGTTAGTTGGCTTAGGAAACCCTAGAATCTAAAATACGGAAATTTACACCCTTTTACGAATAAATACCTTATCTTTATAAAACCGTTTTCTAAATGATTAGTATTTATTAAATTTTTGCAAAGCGCCACTACAACCCACCTTTGGGGAACTCGTTAGGGTTAGTACGGTTTATCGTGCACCCTCGGGCTTAGTAGTGCGAGATTCAGACCTCCGCAAGGAGCTTTCGGTCTCGAAAGGTTTAAAATACGACATTTAAGAAAAATGAGATTTTTGGAAAATAAAATATTTATTAAAAATTATTCTTGTATAAACATATGTATATTTATCATTTAAACACTTATTTTATTATAAGATAAAGTTTCCACCTTTTCCTAAAAATTACAAGATTAAAAGTTACATTAAAATACCATGAATTTCAAATAAATCAATATTACAAATTAATACCTTTATTTATGAAATTAGGATATTTTCACTAGAATTATCACAAAATAAATCACACTCATTATAACTATAAAGACGAATAATAAATACTTGAGGTGTATCTTGAAAACTATACAAAAGTATTTTTACATAAAACCCCCTCAAGTTTTATAAATTACAATAAGGACCCTAACAAGTATAGAACTTCGACTTATATTTCTTTTAGTTTGACTCGGGTTTGAGTCTGATTATTTCTGACTTGAATATGATTCAAGTCAATCTATATTCTTTAATATTCCAACTCAATATGAACACATGAATCCCAGAATCCAGTTAACATTCTATACAACTTGACTGAATCAAACCATGGATATATATCCATTATTCCGTTATTCCATTTACCTGATTATGCAGTTACAATCTGTTTACTGATATCATGATTTGGTCGGTCATCCAACTTACACAATACAATACTACAATAATACAATCATAACACTACGGGGTTTAAGGGGTAGATTGGTACGGAATATGTTAAAGGTGGCACGAGATGGTCACTTAAGACGTAATTACATCCATGCCGTTGTTCCGTGGTATTATCGACGGAGCCTTATACTACAGGTTACCAAGATCCCCAGTGTAAGTGGGACTCCCCTCGTATACACTCGCATCTTCTGTACTAGGCTATAAATAACAGCGTTAATACAATATTACAATATTATAATACAACATTAAAAGCTCTTTCTCTCTCTCTCTTACTTTCTGTCTATTTCTCCCTTATTTTTGGGACTTACCGAGCGACCCGTTCGCTGACGACATTCTATTTCTTTCTTCTTTGAATGTCGTCAAGTGTTTTGGACCCAGCAGAGATCGAGCCCACCGGTGAAGACTTGGAGCAGTTTCATGAAGACCCCGAGCTCTAGATATTGTACCTTGTTCTATTCAGCGTTTTCATTTCCTGTTATGCCATTGTTTAGGCATCGCTTCTCATTTCAGTTGTATTTACTTTTCATGCATTGTACAAAAGAATGTTATTAATAAAGTTGCTGTTATTTTTATATCTCTTATCTCTTGTGATTTACTTTTATATTGCTTTGATACGCTTAGCGTATATACTTCTAAGTATATACATAGCGGACCTCGTCGCGTCCCCTTCGCCGTACACTGGGAAGCGGGGCATGACAAAAATAGATATTTTTATGTTACATATACATATATTTATACGAAAATAATTTTTGTATATATCTATAATATTCTAGAAATCTCGTTTTCTTAAGATGTCGTATTTTAAATCTTTCGAGACCGAATGCTCCCTGCGGAGGTCTGAATCTCGCACTACTAAGCCTGAGGATGTGCGATAATCCGCACCATCCCGAACGGGTTCCCCAAAATGGGTTGTAGTGGCGCTTTGCAAAGATTGTATAAATACTAAATTCTTTAGAAACAGTTTTATTAAGTAAATGGTATTTATTTGCAATGATGTCGTTTTTCCGTATTCTATATTCCCAAGGGTATTATGCTATGTTGTAAATGAGTGTGTGAGTAGGTAGGTCATTACCTCGTGATCTACTTAAAGGTATAGTAAGTTTTGTGATGTTAAATGTAGAATTGAAACTATATGGTATTTAAATGAAAAATACGGTAAAATGAAATAGCAATTACTTTATGATAAGAAACTTGATCAATATAGTTGATTAGTGATTAATAGTCAACATGAAATGGTTTAAGTATAGTTGTATTAAAGAAAAGTGAGGTTTTATAAAGAAACCGAATCGGAAATCGGATTTGTTCCGATTCCGTCTGGTTTTGTAATTCCGTATTTTTTAGAAAGAAAAGAAAGATAGAAATGGGACTTACGGGTTTAGGACAACAAGGAGAGGGAGATGGATCGGGAGGAGTCGCCGGTGTGTCGTTTCGTCGCCGGGAGCTCCTAGAGTCGTAGTTGGAATTTCGTCGGCGTTTCGCCTCTTGCTCACTTCGATTGCACACTAGGGTTTCCTAGAGAATTCTTGAGAGTTGGCTCAGAGTTTTGGGGTGAGGGGGTAGAGTGTAGGGGTGGTATTTATAGGGTTAGGGTAGATGAAGAGTTTTAAATTAAAAAAATGTAGAAATATACGAAAATTCATTAAAAATGGAGTAAAAGAGGTATTAAAAGCTCTCTAGAAACGATATGAGGAATTGAAGTGTGCAAGGGGGTTTAGAAGAGGAAGAGACACAACATTGAAGAAGGGAACTCGGTCGTCCGGCCGACTCGGCCGAGTCGGGCCGAGTCGGAGGTCAGGGAGGTAGGGGGTCGTCTGGTGTAGCCCCTGATATATTTAGTTTTCCTAGGGTAGTGGGGTTTTTAGAAGTTATCACGTGTTGACTGTTGGTCTTCTAAAAAATTTAAAACAAAATAATATTAAAAATAATGTGGGGTATGGGATTTGAACTCGGGTGGCTTGGTTTAGCAGTGCAAGGTATTACCAATGAGCTACAAACTCCTTCTTGTAATTGTTTCCTCCAATCAGAGCAAAGCTCTGTTGGAAATTCAAAATTCAAATTTTGAAGCAACGCTTCAAATCTCGGGCGCAACGCGCCACGTGTCAGGCGCAGATGCATCAGCGCAGCGCCCAAGAAGGCGCATCCAATCAGAGCAAAGCTTTATTTAAACTAAAATTAAATGAAGCAACGCTTCAGTTGCGCAAGTACTGCGCTGCACGACACGTGTCAGCGCAGATGCGCTAGCGCAGTTGCGCTGCGCTTTGCGCTGCGCGACACGTGTCACGCTCCGGAGCATTTGCGCCAAACAGAATCAAGATTCTAAAGAAATCTTTTCTGTTCTTGTTAAAACAAGAAGATTGTCTTCTGTAAAACAGAAGTCCTTGGATCAAAGATCCAACGGTGGGGAAAATTCCCCAAATTACTCAGAGAAAGATCTCTTTAACAAATTTAACAAATTTATGGGCACTATAAAAAGGACCCTAGACCTCAATTCAAAAGGATCAACACTTTTTGAGAAATCAAGAGCTTCAAACAGAGAGAACCCTGAAAAAGTTTCAAGAAAAGGTAAAAGCCTTCATAAAAATAGTAGAAATTTCTTCTAATAGATCATGGATCTAAACATAATAAACAGTGCTTTGCACTTCTTATGAACCACTGGTTCTTTAAAACAAGAAAAACAAAATAAAGAACAGTGCTTTGCACTTTTTATGAACCTTTGGTTCCTGAAATAAGAAGAAACTTGTCTTTTCTTTGATCTAAATTAGATCAAGGAAACGAATAGTGCTTTGCACTTCTTTTATGAACCATTGGTTCTTGAATCTAAAAGATTCTTAAATCATAGTGCCTTGCACTTGCAAACTGCGCTGTTGCGCTCCTGGATTGGCGCAAGCCACCAGAGCGCGCCGCGTGTCAGCAGCGCAGGCGCAGCGCATCAGCGCAGCGCACTGCGCGACACGTGTCAACACTACAAGCGCTTGTGCTCTCTGATTGGCGCAAAGCGCCTAATAAATGCAAGGCATTTCCTAAAGGGCCAGGCACAAATCAAAAAGATCAAGCAGGCCTAATTAAATTGATGCTCTGCATCATTTATAAATGGGCAGAGCCCAAACGAAATAATAAAAATGCTATGCATTTTAAAAGGGGCAAAGCCCAAACAAAGTAGATGCTCTGCATCATTTATAAAGGGACAGAGCCTAAATCAGAAAGGCCTAGCAGGCCAAAATATAATGCAGTGCATTATTTAAAAAAGGGGCAAAGCCCTAGCACATGCCTAATAAGCCAAAGACAAATAAAAATGTTGAACATTCAACTGGACTTAGCCCAGTCATGGCCATAAGTCCTTAAATTAAATTGACTGAGCACGGCTTCTCCCTAAATCAATTTACATCCGGTTCAAGGGTACATCTCCGAATTCCTCTGACACCTATCGTTGTAATCCTTCAACGACGTCAGAGAGGTGACGGGTCCCGACAACCATACATCAACATGGACTGCGGGGTCCTTAAACTCGTGGACCGAAACGTCCTTAAACTAATATTGGACCGAAACGTCCTAAAACTAATATTGGACCGAAACGCCCTTAAACTAATATTGGACCGAAACGCTCTTAAACTAATGATGGACCACCACGTCCCTAAACTGGAACATGGACCACCACGTCCCTAAACTGGAACAATATAGCCTTTAAATGCTCTTTTGCCGGATCTAAACGGTTCCGTTTAAGTTGATCTTAGCCCCAAATACGGCTAACGTATCCTTAAACATTCAAATGGACTCTAAAACTCCAAATCAACTTTGGTTCAAGGGTACATCTCCGAACTCCTCTGGCACCTGTCGTTGTAATCCTTCAACGTCGTCAGAGAGGTGACAAGGCCCGACGGCCATATATTAAATGGATCACCACGTTAAGTTGATCTTAGTCTCAAACAGGACTAACGTATCCTTAACGAACGTTTAAGTTGATCTTAGCCTCAATACGGCTAACGTATCCTTAAACTAAAAACACCAAACCCAAATCTAAGTAAATATGGATTTGGACTAATCCGCGTCCTACGGGCGACGACATTACTCAGTCTCCGTATACAATCCACGGGCAACCACAAACAAAATAAACACACACGACACGAAGTGAAATTCTGGAGAAGGAGAAAGTTGTTACCGCGATGCGGTAGCGTAATTAACTGCAGGGGCTTGCGCCTGCAGGGAAGAGCGTCCCCACAATCAAAAACCCCTAAAGCGAGGGGGAATCTGACAAAGTCTGCTACATCGGCCGCATCCGTCTAAACCTCCGATACACGGTGCCATAAATCAGCTTGGCATTTTCGGAGAGGTGGACGGATAGCACCATATAGCATCTGCCCCGAACCCCAGCGTCAGGACATCGCAGTCTTGTGCGCCGCCGTTCGGAGGGGTACAGTAATTATGGAGCTAATTAATTACTTAAAGTAATAACAGTAAATGTAAATACCCTAAGTATACATTAATTTTAAAGCAAATTTTTTGTACACTAAAAATGGAGTTGTTACATTCTTTTAACTTGTAATTAAAAAGCAAAATAATTACTTATATCTTATGCTCAGGCTAAAATACCCCTTTATGGATTTTGCAAAAATTTGTATAGGAAATTTAGGGTTGTTACAACTACGGCCCCTCTCAATGGGTCGTCCAAGTCCGCCACCTCAGTCTTCAACAGGCTGAGCCGAAGCTCAAGTGGGCCCGCAAAGAGGCTCGCGATACCTAAAGGGGCTATCCCGAAATGGATAGTCCTCCCAACTCCTGCTATGGGTGAAGTCGTCGAAGGTGCTTTCCCTACCAGAAAATCGGCCTTCGAAAGATTGGCCATTCTCTCTCAAAGGACGTCAGTCTTCGACAGGCTGGCACCAGAAGCAGCCCCTCACCAAAGTAGGGGGCACGACGGAGCCACTTCCACAACTGAGGTGGTCCCATCTGCAAGGCACGCTCAACGTCGCCATTGGCGCCGAGTGAGAAGAGCTGGGGGCAACTCCCCATCTGGATTTACTCCGCCAGCTCCAATGGTGGAAGATGACGCCGCTGTTCCAACCAGGAACAATTTTGATCTGCTTAGAAGGGTGCGTAAAAACTCTCCAACCGCGGTGTTGAAGAAATCTTCCCCACAGACTGAAAACACGACGCAGGCAAAGCCGGAGCAGCCCCCTCAGGGGCTGTCCTCCCAAATCCACAGGGTCTGGCGGAAAGCCCAAGATTCTGTGATCAACAAAGACTATTCTCGCCGACTGAAAAAAGTGAAGGCTCGGCAAGAGGAGGACCATCCCTCCGTCATACAGAGAGGGACGTCTTCAACACAGGCGCCTGATACAATGGCGCCTTCAACCTTGACCTCCCACAAAAGGAGGAGGCCGAAGAAAATCTTATTGCCTGCGGCAAATTCTAAAGGCGCTGGACTCAAACGCCCCAAGTCTGGGGGCATGATCATCCATACGGTCTATATGGCTTCCGGTAAAGATGAAAGTCGTTCCCCAAGAAGGCGCGCCCAATCAGAGCAAAGCTCTATTTAAACTAAAATTAAAGGAAGCAACGCTTCAGTTGCGCAAGCACTGCGCTGCACGACACGTGTCAGCGCAGATGCGCTAGCGCGCGACACGTGTCACGCTCCGGAGCATTTGCGCCAAACAGAATTAAGATTCTAAAGAAATCTTTTCTGTTCTTGTTAAAACAAGAAGATTTTCTTCTGTAAAACAGAAGTCCTTGGATCAAAGATCCAACGGTGGGGAAAATTCCCCAAATCACTCAGAGAAAGATCTCTTTAACAAATTTAACTAATATATGGGCACTATAAAAAGGACCCTAGACCTCAATTCAAAAGGATCAACACTTTTTGAGAAATCAAGAGCTTCAAACAGAGAGAACTCTGAAAAAGTTTCAAGAAAAGGTAAAAGCCTTCATAAAAATAGAAGAAATTTCTTCTAATAGATCATGGATCTAAACATAATAAACAGTGCTTTGCACTTCTTATGAACCACTGGTTCTTTAAAACAAGAAAAACAAAATAAAGAACAGTGCTTTGCACTTTTTATGAACCTTTGGTTCCTGAAATAAGAAAAAACTTGTCTTTTCTTTGATCTAAATTAGATCAAGGAAACGAATAGTGCTTTGCACTTCTTTTATGAACCATTGGTTCTTGAATCTAAAAGATTCTTAAATCATAGTGCCTTGCTCTTGCAAACTGCGCTGTTGCGCTCCTGAATTGGCGCAAGCCACCAGAGCGCGCCGCGTGTCAGCAGCGCAGGCGCAGCGCATTAGCGCAGCGCACTGCGCTTGCGCGACACGTGCCAACACTACAAGCGCTTGCGCTCTCTGATTGGCGCAAAGCGCCTAATAAATGCAAGGTATTTCCTAATGGGCCAGGCCCAAATCAAAAAGATCAAGCAGGCCTAATTAAATTGATGCTCTGCATCATTTATAAATGGGCAGAGCCCAAACGAAATAATAAAAATGCTATGCATTTTAAAAGGGGCAAAGCCCAAACAAAGTAGATGCTCTGCATCATTTATAAAGGGACAGAGCCCAAATCAGAAAGGCCTAGCAGGCCAAAATATATGCGGTGCATTATTTTAAAAAGGGGTAAAGCCCTAGCACAGGCCTAATAAGCCAAAGACAAATAAAAATGTTGAACATTCAACTGGACTTAGCCCAGTCATGGCCATAAGTCCTTAAATTAAATTGACTGAGCACGGCTGCTCCCTAAATCAATTTACATCCGGTTCAAGGGTACATCTCCGAATTCCTCTGACACCTATCATTGTAATCCTTCAACGACGTCAGAGAGGTGACGGGTCCCGACAACCACACATCAACATGAACTGTGGGGTCCTTAAACTCGTGGACCGAAACGTCCTTAAACTAATATTGGACCGAAACGTCCTTAAACTAATGATGGACCACCACGTCCCTAAACTGGAACATGGACCACCACGTCCCTAAACTGGAACAATAGAGCCTTTAAATGCTCTTTTACCGGATCTAAACGGTCCCGTTTAAGTTGATCTTAGCCCCAAATACGGCTAACGTATCCTTAAACATTCAAATGGACTCTAAAACTCCAAATCAACTTTGGTTCGAGGGTATATCTCCGAACTTCTCTGGCACCTGTCGTTGTAATCCTTCAACGTCGTCAGAGAGGTGACGAGTTCCGACGGCCATATATTAAATGGATCACCATGTTAAGTTGATCTTAGTCTCAAACAGGACTAACGTATCCTTAACGAACGTTTAAGTTGATCTTAGCCTCAATACGGCTAACGTATCCTTAAACTAAAAACACCAAACCCAAATCTAAGTAAATACGGATTTGGACTAATCCACGTCCTACGGGCGACGGCATTACTCAGTCTCCGTATACAATCCACAGGCAACCACAAACAAAACAAACACACACGACACGAAGTGAAATTCTGGAGAAGGAGAAAGTTGTTACCGCGATGCGGTAGCGTAATTAACTGCAGGGGCTTGCAACTGCAGGGAAAACCGTCCCCACAATCAAAAACCCCTCAAGCGAGGGGGAATCTGACGAAGTCTGCTATATCGGCCGCATCCGTCTAAACCTCCGATACACGGTGCCATAAATCAGCTTGGTATCTTCGGAGAAGTGGACGGATAGCACCATATAGCATCTGCCCCAAACCCCAGCGTCAGGACATCGCAGTCTTGTGCGCCGCCGTTCGGAGGGGTACAGATTCTGGCACGCCCGGTGGGACCTTTTCCTCTTTCCACTCCACACTTCGTGTGTCGTCTTCGTGAACGAATTGTGGTTTGTTAATGTTTGCCTTTGGGTTGCAAGTTACTAAAATTTGGTCTTTTGTCTGGCGCAGAACTCAAGCATCAATGGCCTCTAACTGCACCAACTGCTCGAAGTGCCACTGCAACGGACGCTCCACCTCCCCTGGAGGTGTAGCATATGGGCCCCAAGCGGCCTCCTTCCTCGCTCTGCCGGTAGAACAGGTAACCCATACCACCACCGGCCTGTTTTTCGGGACCATGATCCCACCTACAAGCTTCTCTATGCCAATACCTGCACCAGAAACGAACAAGAAGTCGGTCTTCGACCGGCTCACTGCTACGACGGCCCCTGTCAACGGGTCGTCCATTACCAAGCCAGCAGCATCTGTCTTCGCGAGGCTTGATCAGAACTCTAAATTGGCTATCCCAAGAAAGGCAATAACTGCTGCTCCAGAAGTCGTCAGGGCGGCCTCCCCTGTCAAAGAGTCAGTCTTTTCAAGACTGAGGATTCCTGTTCCTACCCCTGCTCGAGGATCCGTCTTCGACAGATTGAATATCACCCCTCAAAGGACAACCTCAGTCTTTAAGAGGTTAACACCAGCGGCGCCTCATTTAGACAGGGGGCAAAAAGAAGCTGTCTCTATCTCCGAGCCAGTCCCAACGGCTCGTCATGCTCGACGTCGCCATTGGCGACGAATAAGGAAGGCAGGGGGCAACTCCCCCTCAGGGCTAACTCCACCTGCTCCAGTGGTGGAGGTCAACGCTGCTGTTCCAACTGGGAACAGCTTTGAACTGTTGAGGAGGGTACGTAAGAACTCTCCAACCGCTACATTAAAAAGATCTCCTTCGCCCGCGGAGAGAGTTCCGGAAACGAAGCAAGAACAGCCCCCTCAACGGCTTTCCTAAAAAATTTATAAAGTTTGGCGGAGAGTTCAAGACTCTGTAATTGACCCAGATCGCTCTCGTCAACAGAAAAAGGCGAAAGTAGAAAAAGAAAAAGACCGTCCGATCAAACAGGAAAGGATGACAGTCACCAGGGTGCCCAAAGTAACGGCCCCCTCAACTTCTATGGCCCATAAAAGAAGAAGGCCGGAGAAAACCTCCGCGCCGGCGACAAATATCAAAGGTGGTGAACCCAAACGCCCTAAGTCAGGGGGCATTGTAGTTCATACTGTCTATGTGGCGTCTGGTAAAGAGGACAGTCGCATATCTACGGGTCATCGACCACTTACGCGATCAGTGACCAAAGCGCAGGAGCAGCAGCAGAAGCTCCAAGAGATGATGAACGCTATGGCCGCACTTACAGGGCCAAAAGAAAACCCTGAAACGTCCTCAGATGAACGCGAAGAAACCGATGCCGAATTCCTTCGTTGAATATTGGAGAAGAAGGACAAAGAGGCTGCTGAACAAGCAGCCAACATACAGCGTATGGGCCTCCTCTTCCAAGACATGGTAGGGATGATGATACAACAAGATCCTCCGGCCGAAGAACCCCCGATCGTCCTTGGAGACGATAGGGGAGAAACGTCGAATCCTCCGCCAGCTCTATCAACAGCTAAGGAGGATACAATCTCCAAAGCTGATTTGGACGAGTACATAGCCCAATAAATACGGGTTCATCATGCGACCGAAGCAGCCGGCCAGGTCGTAAAAACAGGACGGCCATATCCGAGTTGGTACGATCAAATCAAGTACCCGCCGGGTTACACGATTCCTAAGTTCCATGTCTACAAGGGGACGGGCAATCCTCATCAGCATGTTGCCCAGTTCAGGGCACTCTGCGGCAACACCGGTGGTGACGACAAGCTGTTGCTTCGCCAGTTTGTTGGAAGTTTATCAGATACGGCATTCGAGTGGTACTCTGAGCTCCCGAACGACTTTATCAAGACCTTTGCGGAGGTGGAGCTGTTGTTTACTCAATGTTTTGCAAACGCCAGTGAACGTACCCCGATGACGGCACTGATTAACGCCAGGGTAAAACCAGGCGAGACATGGGTCCAATATGCTATACGGTGGCGAAACTTATGGTCGAAGTGCGAGCAACGCATTGAAGAAGCTTCCGCAGTGGGTATGTTTGTGGGAACCCTTGATCCGCAAGCAACCATCTCGCAATTTATGATGTTTTTCAAGCCGACTACCTTCCAAGCCTTAATTGACAAGCTAGCGCAAATGGATCAGATGGGTCATAAACCCCCTCTTCCAAAGCTGGACTCCCGAAATGACAAAGGAAAGGGAAAAGCGATCGTCGTCGCTAATGCTCAACAACAACCGAGCGACTCGAAACCGGTTGTTCGTCAAAATAATATGCGTCCGTACGTAGCCCTTGAGGAGAGGTTAGGACGTTCTTACTCCTTTCCCCGTGATAAAACGAGAAGGTTATTCGAGCTGGCGTTGCGCAACCAACTCATAAATCTGCCGGATCCAAAACGTCCGTTGCAACCAAGTGATGTCAATGAGCCCAACTACTGTTCTTATCATCGAGTACTGGGCCATCCGATCGAAAATTGCTACGTTTTCAAAAATTGGCTTGAAAACCAGTACCGACAGGGCAAATTCGCGTTATCTGACAAATGGAAGGTGAATCCCCCGCAGCCCCACACATCTAAGGGGATGAATGCGCCGGGGGCAACATGCTCCGTCGTTGAAGAAGCTCCTTGGGAGGTTGTATTATCAGCCAAGACAAAGAGGATGCTAAACGATCTTCAGACATGTCCAGCGATTAGGTGGAAGAACCCGCTGGAATCGCAGGTCATTGAGGGGATGTTGAAACCTTTTGTACTGAAACGCCGGGGGCAGATCCTGAACCAAAAATTATGGGTCCATCGGATGAAGTAATTGACGCATTCCTTAATGAAGCTCTCTTAAAAAGTAAAGCTGATCGGGAACGCGAGGCGGTCATATTTGAAAGGGCCAAGCGCCAGCGACTTGATGAAAGAGCTGAGACGATCCCGCTGGAGCAAAATGCCCCCACCATCGACAAAAGCCAATTCAAGATGAGGAAAAGGTTTGCTAAGGCCATATCAATGGGCATGAAGCTACCATCCTCCGAAGGAAAAATTACTGGTGAAATAGAAATGCACCCCTCCTATTGCTTATATCATCTGATGGTTTCGCACCCCACCCAAGAGTGCAAAGATTTCGATAGATGGTGGCAAGGATATGTTGCTCATCGACAACATTTTAAGCGGGAGAAACGTAAAACTCGTTGGGAGCGGAAGGATATGACCGAAGGGTTTAACAGAATTACCGGTGATTGTCGCATGGTTAACGCCGGGGGATCACAGGTGCCTACATTCGGGAGCGATTCTGATGAAGAGCTGGAACTTGCCCCTTTCTTTAAAGAGTCCACTTCAGGAAAAGAAGAAGAGCCGAAGGTCTGCGAAAATATCCGTCTACGTAATCGCACGCTGCCCGAAAAGAATCTCGGACCCTCAAACAAAAAAGATAAAGGGAAAGAAAAGGTCTCTGAAGATATCGTCTTAGATGACCAAGTGATGGAAGAGCTAGCCGCCAAGGACCCGCCAAAGAAAAATAAGGTGGATTACAACGTTCTAGCGCATCTGAGGAAACTACCCTCGCAGCTCAGCATTCTTGACGCCCTTTTGCTATCGAAGGAGGCGAGAGATTCGTTAATCAATGCACTACAGGATCCGAAGCAATTCCAAGCTTTCTTGGCCGAGGAAAAGATGAAGGATGAACTGGAGGAAGTGCACACGGCCGATGTCGCTTTTGGTGATGAAGACCTTCTCCTTGGGACGTGCGTACACTTTCGCCCCCTTTATGTCTCAGGATACTGCCACGATATAAAGATAGGCAAAATCCTGATCGACAATGGATCCTCAGTTAACCTCTTCAATGTTCGGGTGTTAAAAGAAATCTGCATGAGCGTCCAGCACCTTGCTCGTGACAAGATCACCATCTCCGGGTTCGACTCCCAGTCATCAAGAACTCTTGGGTTTGTAATACTGACGCTACGCTTCGGGCTACTCATCACGGACATTAAGTTCCACGTCATAGACGCCAAGACATGCTACAACGCTTTGCTCGGCCGACCATGGTTACATGAGTACAACGTCATCCCTTCTACACAACATCAGTGTATGAAGTATTCTAAGGATGGTCTCGAGTATACCGTGGCGGGAGAACTGAACCCGTTCTCTGTGAATGAGGTCTGCAAATATGAAGATGCCAAATACTTCTTACCGGATTTCGAAGACACGGAGAGGTGTCACAAGCCGGAGAACAAAGCTAATGCCACCATCCCTGTTTTCGGCAGTGATACTGAAGAAGAGGAGGAGATAGTTTATTCGGGTCCACCCCAACATAACAAGCCAGGACCATCCGCTCCTACGTTGATCTTTGGTAGTGACTCGGAAGATGAGGTCCATACTATATTCTCTGCTCGGCCTTCAATACGAATGACCGCTAACGAGGAACAAAGTCTACAAGTCGCCATGGTGCCGCTTAAACACCGTAAAGAACTGGATGCATTTGATATTTACAATATCGAAGAGCTGTAGATGTTCTATGTCCCGCCCAGGCGAGAAGGCGAGTAGGCAATTCTATTCTACCGCTCTGAAGAAAACAAAGTGGAGAAAGAAATCTGGCACGGGACAGATCCTACACTGGACAGACTTCAACCCATCCGTCTACCCAGATATTATACAGAAGGCTTGAAGAAGCTGTTGAAGCGCCAAGGGATACCCTTCAAACAGACCGTTAGAAAGGCCAAATTCTATGACAGGGTCTGGAATGTCCCCGGAACTCAGCACAAGCTGCCTAGTGGCAGGATGGAGACGATCGGGCTCGGATACATTCGCTCCAAGAAACGAGAGCTGCTCCGCGGCTGTTACGTCATGCACGACTTCAATGAAGAAGTAGATGCGCAACGGGAGGGCACTAATCCTGAACCAGTAAAAGTTCCTGATGCGAGAAGGCCCAATCCGTCGTTTGAAGAACAAATGGACAGGCTTATAAGAGAAGCTGGTCAAAAAGTCCGAGATGATCACAACCGCGAGATGGCCATCTACGAGAAAGCCAAAACGCAACGCCGCCTCCAACAGGCCGTGAAAGATGAAAATGCCACTCCGTGTCAACCTGTTATGAAGAAGGCTCGACGCAGAAGCAGAAACAAGTCGAAAGGCCAAAAAGGCGCTCAACAGCAACAAAGCGGGGCTAAGAAGCCACGCAAGCGGGAGTCGAGCGTTATTGATCTGTCCCTTATGAAGAAAATGGTGTAAGTCCATGCTACCTCTCCCGGTACTTTCGGGCATACGGAATTTGGTGAAAAACGATTTTCTAGAGGCGGTAACATGGACTCAAAACCAGATCTTTGTTAAACTACTAACTAACAACCTAACAAGAGTTTGCCTACTCGGTTAGGGGGCTATACCTTTCTTGAACTCCTTCGTCTTCAACTCGTCCTGGAGTTCGGATCGGCCTCACCTCGTCGTCTCCTTGCGTCGAAGATGGATCCACCCGAAAGCTTCTACCTTTGGCTTGTTCTTCGGACTTAGAAGAAACTAGATCACTTGGCTTGCTAGGCCTTGTGAACTAAAATGAGTAGAGAAGAGTATATTGGGATTTTGCTCTATGGTTCTTGCTTCTCAACACATGAGACAAGTGAACCATAGACTAAAGAGAGAGAGCAAGAGGAATAGGGTGAGAGCAAGAGCATGAGAGCTCAAAACCAAGAGAGAGAAAGGTCAAGCAAGAATGAGCCTCTCTTTTGTCTTTCACCCTCTCATAATCCAAAAACATCATTAGCCATAATGTCAATCAAGCATTATGTGATGGTTCATATCATGACAAAGACAATATCATTTCCATGCACTCATTTTGCAAACTACAACAAGCAAGCAAAAGTCTTTGCATGAAAATGACAACCATTGTGATGATGATGGTCAACTAGTCCAACCTAGTTAACCGGTCAACAAGATCAACAAGTCAACAAAGTTAACCCTCCAACAACCATGTCACTATAATACTTAATTAATATTATTGCTAAATATATATATATATATATATATCATATTCTCATTAGGGTTGAGCAAAAAGTCAATAGTCAACAGTCAACCAGTCAACAACCCTAATGAGAATCCACTGCCTCTGTCTCTCCGTCAACTGTGCATACACACCCGCATCCGCGTTCCGAGGAACACGAATACACACTGGATAAAACCAATCCCAAAACGTACACTAGGATCTGGCTTAAACCAAAGCCCGCTAGTGTAGACTGTCCGGACACTGTACGTGCACAAGTGCACGGATGTGACCGAACTCTGTCGCAAAACCATGCGACCTGTCGCAAAACCATGCGACCTCTACTCTTTTGCCTAAAGGCAAATAGCTTTCTGTGTGGGACTCTAAAGACTCGACACTACGCTGACAGTGGGTTTAACCACAGACCACAAGCGGCACTAGCTGTGCGTAACGGTCCCCAGGTAGATGCCGACAAGAAGACTGACGAGGTGAAACCCATCTGAACTCCTACTGAGCCTGAATGTGACATTCTCCGTACAGTCCGGTCTGTTCGTCTGATACATCGCATGGCGGGCCTAGGGGGGCGGTAAACGTCAGTCCCCTAATAGCGGCACAAGTCGTGTCGGAGTGAAGCCCAAAACACCCTGAGATAACACTGGAAGCCTACCAGTATATCTCGTTTGCCCTGGCCAGGGACTACTCATGTAATGGCTCTCCTAGACACAGCGCGATGTCAACCCCCAATACCGGGAGAGACGAATCCTGTCTAACCGTCACTGCCTCCAAGTACTTCGGGACTGCACCCAACTACTACCTGTTTGCACGACTCCTTTGAGCCATGGTAGGGTAGTAACCAAAGTACAGTGGGAACACACTCGAGGTGAAGTGACAGTGTCAAGTTAGCGGACTAAGCTGTACTCATGTCACCTGGGAACTGATAACTGACGATAGGTATAATACCAACCGGTCAGTTCCCGACGAGTCCTGTCCAGTGTACTAGTAACCTAACGAGCACCCGCATACTATCTCCAGTACAACGTACTGATGGCTGTGGGACAGACCATCTCCCACTCTGGGATGAGAAGCGCATGCGCCAGTCTACTCCGGAGTATCGATGCCCTGTCTCGATAGTCCTGCGACTAGGGACCTGCATAAGGATGTGCTTATAGATTACCCAGCCCCCACTAGTGTGACTGCCATCACAACGCTGGTAATCAAGCAAAAATCCTAAGGGCTCCACTAATGTGTATAAGTGATATACTAAAATAAACACATGTACACATTGAAGCAGAAACAAACCAAGTAGCATACTACTATTTTGAGCAAGATTGTCAATACAAGGTGAATATCCTAAGCTTCCATTAAGTAATATACATACTAGTATGATACAGTAATGGCCTCTAGGGCATATACACTAACAATCTCCCACTTGCACTAAGGCCATGTACTGGCGTATCGAAGACCTATCATCTCGATTAGCCGCTCGAACTGAGTCTGGGGTAGGGCCTTCGTGAGTGGATCTGCAGTGTTGTCTTCTGAATTTACTCTCTTTACCTTGATCTCCCGGCGATCAATGATCTCCCTGATCAGGTGGAACCGCCTCAAAATGTGCCGGGACTTCTGATGGGACCTGGGTTCCTTCGCTAAAGCTATAGCGCCGTTGTTGTCACAATACAGCGGTATTGGATCAACACTGGTAGGAACCACATGAAGTTCCGTGAGGAACTTCTTCATCCAGACAGCTTTCTTTGAGGCATCGCAAGCAGCTATGTACTCCGCTTCCATGGTTGAGTCAGCAACGGTTTCCTGCTTGGAACTCTTCCAGCAAACCGCCCCTCCATTGAGGGTAAAGACATAACCCGACATGGACTTGGAGTCATCCTTGTCACTCTGGAAGCTGGAGTCAGCAAAGGCCTCAATCTGGAGGTCTTTTCCGCCATACACCAAGAACATCTCCTTAGTCCTTCTCAGGTACTTGAGAATGTTCTTTACTGCTATCCAGTGTTTCTTCCCTGGGTTCGACTGATACCGGCTTACAACGCTCAATGCGTATGCTGCATCCGCATACGCATTGAGGCCATGTATAGGTCGCATCCGCGTTCCGAGGAACACGAATACACACTGGATAAAACCAATCCCAAAACGTACACTAGGATCTGGCTTAAACCAAAGCCCGCTAGTGTAGACTGTCCGGACACTGTACGTGCATAAGTGCACGGATGTGACCGAACTCTGTCGCAAAACCATGCGACCTGTCGCAAAACCATGCGACCTCTACTCTTTTGCCTAAAGGCGAATAGCTTTCTGTGTGGGACTCTAAAGACTCGACACTACGCTGGCAGTAGGTTTAACCACAGACCACAAGCGGCACTAGCTGTGCGTAACGGTCCCCAGGTAGATGCCGACAAGAAGACTGACGAGGTGAAACCCATCTGAACTCCTACTGAGCCTGAATGTGACATTCTCCGTACAGTCCGGTCTGTTCGTCTGATACATCGCATGGCGGGCCTAGGGGGCGGTAAACGTCAGTCCCCTAATAGCGGCACAAGTCGTGTCGGAGTGAAGCACAAAACACCCTGAGATAACACTGGAAGCCTACCAGTATATCTCGTTTTCCCTGGCCAGGGACTACTCATGTAATGGCTCTCCTAGACACAGCGCGATGTCAACCCCCAATACCGGGAGAGACGAATCCTGTCTAACCGTCACTGTCTCCAAGTACTTCGGGACTGCACCCAACTACTACCTGTTTGCACGACTCCTTTGAGCCATGGTAGGGTAGTAACCAAAGTACAGTGGGAACACACTCGAGGCGAAGTGACAGTGTCAAATCAGCGGACTAAGCTGTACTCATGTCACCTGGGAACTGATAACTGACGATAGGTATAATACCAACCGGTCAGTTCCCGACGAGTCCTGTCCAGTGTACTCGTAACCTAACGAGCACCCACATACTATCTCTAGTACAACGTACTGATGGCTGTGGGACAGACCATCTCCCACTCTGGGATGAGAAGCGCATGCGCCAGTCTACTCCGGAGTATCGATGCCCTGTCTTGATAGTCCTGCGACTAGGGACCTGCATAAGGATGTGCTTATAGATTACCCAGCCCCCACTAGTGTGACTGCCATCACAACGCTGGTAATCAAGCAAAGATCCTAAGGGCTCCACTAATGTGTATAGGTGATATACTAAAATAAACACATGTACACATTGAAGCAGAAACAAACCAAGTAGCATACTACTATTTTGAGCAAGATTGTCAATACAAGGTGAATATCCCAAGCTTCCATTAAGTAATATACATACTAGTATGATACAGTAATGGCCTCTAGGGCATATACACTAACAATCTCCCACTTGCACTAAGGCCATGTACTGGCGTATCGAAGACCTATCATCTCGATTAGCCGCTCGAACTGAGTCTGGGGTAGGGCCTTCGTGAGTGGATCTGCAGTGTTGTCTTCTGAATTTACTCTCTTTACCTTGATCTCCCGGCGATCAATGATCTCCCTGATCAGGTGGAACCGCCTCAAAATGTGCCGGGACTTCTGATGGGACCTGGGTTCCTTCGCTAAAGCTATAGCGCCGTTGTTGTCACAATACAGCGGTATTGGATCAACACTGGTAGGAACCACATGAAGTTCCGTGAGGAACTTCTTCATCCAGACAGCTTTCTTTGAGGCATCGCAAGCAGCTATGTACTCCGCTTCCATAGTTGAGTCAGCAACGGTTTCCTGCTTGGAACTCTTCCAGCAAACCGCCCCTCCATTGAGGGTAAAGACATAACCCGACATGGACTTGGAGTCATCCTTGTCACTCTGGAAGCTGGAGTCAGCAAAGGCCTCAATCTGGAGGTCTTTTCCGCCATACACCAAGAACATCTCCTTAGTCCTTCTCAGGTACTTGAGAATGTTCTTTACTGCTATCCAGTGTTTCTTCCCTGGGTTCGACTGATACCGGCTTACAACGCTCAATGCATATGCTACATCTGGTCTGGTACACAACATCGCATACATAATAGAGCCTACCGCAGATGCGTAGGGTATTGATGACATGCGAGCCCTTTCCAAATCAGTCTTGGGAGACATCTCTTTGGAGAGGGTGATTCCGTGACAAGCCGGTAGATTACCGCGCTTGGAATCTTCCATACTGAATCGTTTTAGTATGGTGTCGATGTACCTTGACTGTGAAAGTCCCAACATCCTCTTAGATCTATCACGATAGATCTGGATCCCCAGAATGTAGTTGGTATCGCCCAGGTCCTTCATGGAGAACCTCTGCGACAAGAATTCTTTGACTGACTGTAGCATAGGAATATCATTTACTATTAGGAGAATGTCATCGACGTACAAGACGAGGAATACCACATTTCTCCCTACAATCTTACTGTAAATGCATGGTTCATCTGGGTTTTTGACAAAGTCGAATTCTTTGACAGTATCATCAAAGCAGATGTTCCAACTCCGCGATGCCTGCTTAAGTCCATAGATGGACTTAAGCAACTTGCATACTTTACCGCTGCTCCCACTCTGAATGAATCCCTCTGGCTGATCCATATAGACGCACTCTTCCAAATTTCCATTTAGGAAAGCCGTCTTTACGTCCATCTGCCAGATCTCATAATCGTGGAAGGCAGCAATGGCAAGAAGGATCCAAATGGATTTAAGCATGGCTACCGGAGAAAAGGTCTCGTCATAGTCCAAACCAGGTCTTTGACGAAAACCCTTTGCAACGAGCCTAGCTTTATAGGTTTCAACCTGCCCATCTACACCAATCTTCTTTCTGAAGATCCATTTGCAGCCTACGGGTTTTACCCCTTTTGGAGCAAAGTCCAAAGTCCAAACTTTGTTGGTGTACATGGACTCCATCTCGGTCCGCATTGCATCCAGCCATTTTACCGAGTCACCGCTCTGAATGGCTTGCTGGAAGCTAGTAGGCTCATCATAATTAACTGTACAATCCTCTCTATCCCCGTCTATGAGAAAACCGAAGTATCTCTCGGGCGGATGAGACTGCCTACTACTTCTGCGGAGCGGCGTAGGAATGTCCGGTTCTCGTGAAACGTCTGGTTCATCCAAGCTTTCAGTAACAGCTTGTGGTTCTGGAATTTCTTCCAGTTCTATTGCGCCCCCACTTATCTGATTTTCTAAAAATTCAGTTTCCAAGAAGTGGGCATGCGGAGAAACAAAAACTTTTTGTTCTTCTGCGGAATAGAAAAGATACCCCCTGGAGTTCTTTGGGTATCCCACAAACTTACACAGTACTGAGCGTGCCTCGTGCTTGTCCGCATGCCGCTTTTTTATAAAAGCTGGACATCCCCATACCTTAAGATACTTAAGACAGGGTTTCTTCCCACTCCACATCTGATATGGGGTGGTAGGCACAGTCTTGGTTGGAGCCTTGTTCAAGAGATATGCAGCTGCTTCTAGTGCATAACCCCAGAAAGATCGCGGTAACTCAGCCTTACTCATCATGGAACGAACCATATCCAATAAGGTCCGATTCCGTCTTTCCGATATACCGTTGTGTTGTAGTGTGTATGGAGGAGTAAGTTGAGAGAGAATTTCATTCTCTTTTAAGTAGTCCAGAAACTCGGCACTCAAGTATTCTCCACCTCGATCCGATCTTAGAATCTTGATACTTTTGCCGGTTTGTTTTTCAACTTCATTCTTGTATTCTTGAAATTTCCCAAAGGCCTCGGATTTGTGCTTCATTAAGAAGACATGTCCATACCTAGAGAAATCATCCGTGAAAGTAATGAAGTATGAATAACCACTTCGCGCATGTGTAGACATTGGACCACACACATCACTGTGTATGAGTCCCAAGAGCTTGCTTGCCCTTTCTCCGCGTCCAGTGAACGGAGTCTTTGTCATCTTTCCCATGAGACAAGATTCACAAGTGGCATAAGACTGATACTCGAACGGATTCAAGTACCCTTCTTTATGTAACTTAGTTAATCGTGTCTCATTAATGTGACCCAGTCTACAATACCATAAGAAAGCCTGATTTGTTTCCGGAGACTTTCTTTTAAGTGTGTTCTGGACACTGAAAATCTGAGCTTGATTTAACACGTATATTCCGTTCTGTAATGTACCTGACCCAATCAGAACTTGATTTAGGTGGATGTGTACTACATCGCTTACAAAAGTAAATTCATATCCTTCCTTAGAAAGTAAGGATACAGATATGATATTACAAGTCGTACCTGGTACATACAAACAGTTACGCAAAATCAATATCTGCCCAGTTGTCAGTCCAAGATGATATTCCCCTACGGATTCAGCATCCATGCTCATTCCGTTAGCAACCCTGAGGGTCATATCACCTTTCCTGATAACCCTACGGTTTCTCTGAGCCTGTAACGAATTACAGATATGAGATCCTGATCCGGTATCCAATACCCAGGAAGTAGAGTTAACTGACATACAGTTCTCAATTACAAACACACTCGAAGCCGAAGCCACAACATGCTTCGAATTCTAGCTACTGGCTTTGCAAGCCCTGCAATCTTTTTGCCATTGTTCATTCCCGTTACAATAGGAACGTCCCTCTTTTACTATATCCAGTCCTGAAACTTTTGCCCTTGCTTTTCCTTCTTCTTCCCTGGTTTCCTTCAGGGTATAAGCAGAGGGCAGGGACTGTAGAATTAGGTCAGTACTTGACCCATTCTCCAACGTGGTCTCCAGGTCCGTGAGCTCAAAATAGCTGTCCTCTGTAAGGACGTTGTCCCCTACAGATGACCCGACAGCCAACCTCGCTTGAAGCAATTCGTTCGAGGTCTCATATCTTGCGATACGAGATTGCTCTCCATATAAATCTTTGTTATGGAGGAAGATAGAAACTGAGTCCATCTTCTCGTGCTGCCTCTGGTTTGCACCATTAACTAAGGCTAACACGAGGCACTTGGCTTTCGCACAATCCTTTTCCGATGTCCTACGGATGTAAATATCCATGACAGGGGAAACTGGACCTGAGACGGTAGGGGTATGATCAGTTAAGAGGTGTCCCAGCTTGTTATGGGCAATGGACATCTGGACAGACCTTTGCCAGTCATAACAGTCAGGTTCAGTCATTTTATTATCTAGATGTAACCTAGGTGCGGTCACTTGGTCGCTGCAATTAAGAGATAGAGAAGAAAACACTCAGCATGATGCTCTTGCAAGTTTAGAGTGGTTTTTAATTTGTCTAAACAGGATGGCTCCCACTGTCTCTCGAATCCCTCCTCAAACCAAAAAGGAAGAATTAGTCAGGATCAATCTCACCGTACAATTCTTGCTTAACCGTTCGGCTAGGCTGGTGTCGGTACTTCGAGGGAGGTTTTCCAACGCTTTCACGAAGTTCCTTAATTAAATAACCTCTTTTCCCTATGGGCGTAGGCCCGCTAACACCTTTCTAGACACCTACTTGGTTTATAGCATTGATCGTTAAGTGAGAAATTTCTCGAGGAGTAGCATATACTCACAGTAGGATCAGGATCCAAATATCATCGTGTGACGAAACTGAAGGAATCCTACCAGAATCATCACACTCCAAATGGTATGCAACACTAGCAAGTTTTAGTTCTTTTGAAACTCCCGATGTGGATTTTTGCCCCATGCTCTTATGACCTTGACGAAGGTCAACAAATCATAAGTCACATGTCAAGTTCTACCCGTCATTATCCAGGTTAATTTGAACCCATCCGTATATACCCTTGACGAAGGTCAACAAGGTAATACGACTGTCCCAAACCAACGCATCTATCTATGCTACATATGAACACCCAATAGCTACCAATCACTATGCCTTGACGAAGGTCAACAAACATAGCTTGAATACTATTGAATATTCATACGAAACGACGGAGGGCTATGAATGGTTTTGGCGAAACCTTGAACGTAGTGAACTTGATATAATCGAAGGAACGAGATAGCTTTTAGAAGGAGTGGCTCAAGCTCCGCATTTAAAAGTTAGTTTTGAAAAGAACCGAGTGGTTTTTCGAAAGTGTTCTAACGATTTTTACTTGGTTTATTTTCTTGCATTAGTTCTTTTAATGCGTGATATTCTTGCATTAGTTCTTTTAATGCGTCCTATCATTTAATCCTACCATTGCAGAAAACAACCAAAATATGACGTACGCTTATGCCATTCGCATTCGCCACGGGGCCCCGTCATTACCCGTTAGGTTACTTAACTAACGACAGAGCGGGGGCTGGGCTAGCGCGGCTGTAAAACATAAGCAACGCCTAAATAATATCATATATAGATATACTGCAATGATAGCCATTTCAGATCACAGATGAACACATTGGATATACTAGGAATCCGCAATTCGTACGAGCCGATAACGAAAAGCAGATTACACGGTCGCGGTGAATAGCCAATACCCCACCCAAGACCCCTACGGGTGCGGCAAACTACCCGCCAAGTACCCGAAGCGAAGCAACCTCCCTCAACCCCGTGAGTAGGCCACTCGGCACTTCGGCATACCCGGTAGTTTATGCACCCCCTTCATGGGTCTATCCTAGGAGCAAAAACAGTAAAAAGAAATTATACAATGACGGCTACAACCCCGACCCGGTTATGCGGCCATACAAATAATTATTACATCAATTTACAAATTTACATGAATTGAAAGAAACGAAAACTCTCGTCTCACAACCCCCGGCTATTCACCCGCGACAATCTAATGAATTCATATACACAAACCAATAACATTACAGATCACAGATTTGTATAACTCCCACTAATCGAAATATAGCGATTAGCAGACGTTCAATACAAATATCACATCACAGAAAAACCCGTCAGCTTAAGTCTTTTAGAAGTTCGATCAAAAATACGGATTTTCAGGCCCTAAACACAAAATTTTCGTTCTGGAAAATTTGGGCAGAAAATACATATTCCAAAAATCCCAAAACAACCCCATAAAAACACTGCACAAAATTTGGACCTCGGCCGAGTCAACTCGGCCGCGTTTCCGCGGCGGGAGCGTGCTCCCGCCGCGTTTCCGCGGCGCTTTGACCGGTTCGTGGGACCAAATTTCGTGGGTGTTTAATAAAAACCCTGAGCCGATTTTTAAGATGAAATTTATCAATTTTACAGAACTTTAAAAATCGACAGCAACTTTGAATTTCGGGTTTATTTCGGGACTTTTTCTCCGATTGAATTTCTAGCTACTATACTAACATGTTAGATAGAGTTTAACTAGGCTCTGATACCATTGTAAGTCCATGCTACCTCTCCCGGTACTTTCGGGCATGCGGAATTTGGTGAAAAACGATTTTCTAGAGGCGGTAACATGGACTCAAAACCGGATCTTTGTTAAACTACTAACTAACAACCTAACAAGAGTTTACCTACTCGGTTAGGGGGCTATACCTTTCTTGAACTCCTTCGTCTTCAACTCGTCCCGGAGTTCGGATCGGCCTCACCTCGTTGTCTCCTTGCGTCGAAGATCGATCCACCCGAAAGCTTCTACCTTTGGCTTGTTCTTCGAACTTAGAAGAAACTAGATCACTTGGCTTGCTAGGCCTTGTGAACTAGAATAAGTAGAGAAGAGTATATTGGGATTTTGCTCTATGGTTCTTGCTTCTCAACACATGAGACAAGTGAACCATAGACTAAAGAGAGAGAGCAAGAGGAAGAGGGTGAGAGCAAGAGCATGGGAGCTCAAAATCAAGAGAGAGAAAGGTCAAGCAAGAATGAGCCTATCTTTTGTCTTTCACCCTCTCATAATCCAAAAGCATCATTAGCCATAATGTCAATCAAGTATTATGTGATGGTTCATATCATGACAAAGACAATATCATTTCCAAGCACTCATTTTGCAAACTACAACAAGCAAGCAAAAGTCTTTGCATGAAAATGACAACCATTGTGATGATGATGGTCAACTAGTCCAACCTAGTCAACCGGTCAACAAGGTCAACACGTCAACAAAGTCAACCCTCCAACAACCATGTCACTATAATACTTAATTAATATTATTGCTAAATATATATATATATCATATTCTCATTAGGGTTGAGCAAAAAGTCAATAGTCAACAGTCAACCAGTCAACAACCCTAATGAGGATCCACTGCCTCTGTCTCTCCGTCAACTGTGCATACACACCCGCATCCGCGTTCCGAGGAACACGAATACATACTGGATAAAACCAATCCCAAAACGTACACTAGGATCTGGCTTAAACCAAAGCCCGCTAGTGTAGACTGTCCGGACACTGTACGTGCACAAGTGCACGGATGTGACCGAACTCTGTCGCAAAACCATGCGACCTCTACTCTTTTGCCTAAAGGCGAATAGCTTTCTGTGTGGGACTCTAAAGACTCGACACTACGCTGGCAGTGGGTTTAACCACAGACCGCAAGCGGCACTAGCTGTGCGTAACGGTCCCCAGGTAGATGCCGACAAGAAGACTGACGAGGTGAAACCCATCTGAACTCCTACTGAGCCTGAATGTGACATTCTCCGTACAGTCCGGTCTGTTCGTCTGATACATCGCATGGCGGGCCTAGGGGGCGGTAAACGTCAGTCCCCTAATAGCGGTACAAGTCGTGTCGGAGTGAAGCCCAAAACACCCTGAGATAACACTGGAAGCCTACCAGTATATCTCGTTTGCCCTGGCCAGGGACTACTCGTGTAATGGCTCTCCTAGACACAGCGCGATGTCAACCCCCAATACCGGGAGAGACGAATCCTGTCTAACCGTCACTGCCTCCAAGTGCTTCGGGACTGCACCCAACTACTACCTGTTTGCACGACTTCTTTGAGCCGTGGTAGGGTAGTAACCAAAGTACAGTGGGAACACACTCGAGGCGAAGTAACAGTGTCAAGTCAGCAGACTAAGCTGTACTCATGTCACCTGGGAACTGATAACTGACGATAGGTGTAATACTAACCGGTCAGTTCCCGATGAGTCCTGTCCAGTGTACTCGTAACCTAACGAGCACCCGCATACTATCTCTAGTACGACGTACTGATGGCTGTGGGACAGACCATCTCCCACTCTGGGATGAGAAGCGCATGCGCCAGTCTACTCCGGAGTATCGATGTCCTGTCTCGATAGTCCTGCGACTAGGGACCTGCATAAGGATGTGCTTATAGATTACCCAGCCCCCACTAGTGTGACTGCCATCACAACGCTAGTAATCAAGCAAAGATCCTAAGGGCTCCACTAATGTGTATAGGTGATATACTAAAATAAACACATGTACACATTGAAGCAGAAACAAACCAAGTAGCATACTACTATTTTGAGCAAGATTGTCAATACAAGTATGATACAGTAATGGCCTCTAGGGCATATACACTAACAAATGGGTCGAGCGTACTCGTTTCCTCGGGACAAGACGAAGAAGATACTTGAGCTTGCTCTAAAACATCAGATGCTTACACTGCCGGAGTCCAAGCACCCCGAACAAGCAGGCGAAGTCTCTGACCCAAACTATTGCTCTTACCATCTAGTAATAGGGCATCCTCTTGAAGAAATCCTTCAAGAATTGGGTTGAAAATCAGTATCAGCTTGGCAAATTCGCTCTGTCTGACAACTGGAGGGTAGCGCCGCCACAGAAACACGAACCCAAAGCCACAAGAACAGAACCAACTCCACATTGGGATTGGAAGCGGATTCGCACTTGTCACATGATAACAATATTAAAAGAAGAGCTCGAGAACATGGATAACCTTCCCTGATGCTTCGAAAACAACAATGATGAGGTGATCTCAGAATTTCCGCCAGCTCCGAAAGAGCTGGAGGATGGAATAGATACCACTGCAGATAACCTCAAGAAAATTGAGTTGGGGACGGCGAATGACCCGCGACCGACATTCATTAGTGAGCTGCTGTCTGAAGAAAAGGTGGCTTCATTAAAAGACCTGCTTATGCAGCATAAAGATTGCTTCGCATGGAACTATTCCGAAATGCCGGGACTAGATCCAGAAATTGATGTGCATAGATTGGCGATATCTCCGAATGTCAAGCTAGTCAAACAGGCGCCGAGAAGAATACGGCTCGAGCTTGAGATGAGCATCAACGCCGAGGTCAAGAAGCTGATCGACTCTGGCTTTATTCAGGAGGTTCAATATCCGGAATGGATCGCCAACATCGTCCCGGTGATGAAGAAAAATGGGACAGTGCGCATATGCGTAGACTTCCGGGATCTCAATAAAGCCTGCCCGAAGGACGATTTCCCAGTGCCAGTCACCGAACTGATGATAGACAATACGTCCACTCATGAGGTTTTCTCCTTCATGGACAGCTCGTCAGGCTACAATCAGATAAAGATGCATCCCGAAGACCAGAAGCACACTGCCTTCAGGACTCCTCTGGGAATATTCTGCTACAAGGTGATGCCCTTCGGTTTAAAGAATGCCGGTGCCACCTACCAAAGAGCCATGACGAAGATCTTCGATGACCTCATACATGAAATCATCGAATGTTATATCGACGATCTCGTAGTGAAAAGCAAATCGTACGAGGAACATTTAGAGCATCTGAAGACCGTGTTTCAACGCCTTCGGCAATACAACTTGAAGATGAACCCCCTCAAATGCGCGTTCGGGGTATCCTCAGGCAAGTTCCTAGGGTTCATTGTCCGGCACCAAGGTATCGAGATAGATCCGTCGAAGATCAAGGCGATCATGGAAATGCCACCGCCAAGGACTCTCAAACAATTGCGGTCTCTCCAAGCGAAGCTCGCGTATATACGGTGATTTATAGCCAACCTTTCAGGCAAGTGCCTTCCTTACAGCCACCTGATGAAGAAGGGAACCCCGTTCGTCTGGGACCAAAAATGCCAAAGCGCGCTGGATGAGATTAAACAGTACCTGCAGAACCCGCCAGTGCTGGCTGCTCCGGTCAAAGGAAAGCCCCTCATTCTTTATACAACTGCCCTCGAAGGTTCCTTTGGCGCATTATGGCCGCAAGAGAATGACCAAGGGAAAGAAAGAGCACTTTACTACTTAAGTCGAGTTCTTCTGGGGGCAGAAAGTAACTACTCTCCCATTGAAAAACACTGTCTGGCGTTGATCTTCGCGATAAGAAAGCTCAGGCACTATGCGTTGGCGCATGAGGTCCGTCTCATTTCGAAGGTGGACCACCTTAAATATTTGATGTCGAAGGCCATATTGACGGGACGACTCGCTAAATGGACCCTGCTCTTGATGGAGTTCTCGATAACATATCAACCTCTCAAGGCAGTCAAAGGCCAGGCCATCGCCGACTTCTTCGCTGAGCACCCGATACCAGCCGATTCTCCTTTGAATTGCGATCTTCCAGACAAACATGCGTTTAATGCGATCGACGGTGGTGGTACCCGATGGGAGCTTTATTTTGACGGAGCATCTTCCATGAAAAAGCGCAAACAAAGTACCCCTATAATCAAATCGGGAGTAGGCCTCATCTTCGTGACTCCACAAGGAGGGATAATGCGCTTCGCTTTCTCCTTAACAGAGCCGAGGACAAATAACGAAGCAGAATACGAAGCTTTGATAGCAGGCCTCGAGATCGCCATTGACATGGGAATTGAAAACCTTCTCATATATGGAGATTCTCAACTTGTCGTTAGTCAAGTAAACGGCGACTACCAAACGTGCAAACCGGAGTTAGTAAAGTACGGTGAAAAGGTGCAACAACTGTTGACCCAAATTTCCTCCTTACTTTGGAAAGTATACCGTGCACAGAAAACAGCAAAGCAGACGCGTTGGCCAAGCTTGCTAAAGAACTGGCTGACGAGAACCTCGATGACGTCAGAATCGTGGTACAAAGACGTCAGGTGCTTACCCCAGCAGAAATATCTCCGGAATCATCCGAAGAGAAAGGAGCGACTGAACAGACGACCTTGCAAATAGAAGACCGGGAAAAAGCTGAGGACTGGAGGGAAGTCTTCATAGACTACTTTAAGTCCCATCGAATGCCTGAAGAAGCGTCCACAAGACATCAGCTCATGAAACGAGCTCTGTCTTTCGCCTTCGTCAATGATACTCTGTACAAGAGTTCATTTGATTCTCTGTGGATGAGATGCTTAGGACCTGACGAAGCGAAAAGAGTCGTCCAGGAAGTTCATGACGGAATCTGTGGTTCTCACCAAGCGGGCCCGAAGATGAAGTTGAAGATCAAACGGATGGGATACTACTGGCCCACGATGATTCAGGATTGCCTCGAATATGTGAAGCAACGCCACCCATGCCAGATCCATGGGGACTTCATCCACCAACATCCAAATCCACTACACCCAACGGTGGCTAGCTGGCCATTCGAAATGTGGGGAACTGACATAGTCGGCCCCATCGAACCAGCATCGTCCAGGGGACATCGTTTCATCCTGGCGACGACTGACTACTTCTACAAATGGGCAGAGGCAGTACCGCTGAGAGAGGTGAAGACGAAGAATATCCTCCATTTCTTCAAGACGCACGTCCTATATCGGTTTGGAACTCCGCGACGGATCATCTCCGATAACGGACCAGCTTACAGAAGCCACAAGATCAGTCGCTTCGCGCAACAGCATAATATAGACTGGAGATATTCTTCAGTTTACAATCCGCGAGCTAATGGTCTAGCTGAAGCCTTCAACAAGACCATGACGAAAATCATGAAAAAGACGGTGTCCCGAAATTAGAGAGACTGGCACGAGAGACTGCAAGAGGCTCTTTGGGCGTATCGAACTACGTTCAAGACGACCACGAACACAACGCCGTATGCGTTGGTATTTTGGACGGAAGCAGTACTCCCCCTCGAGATAGAGTTACCCTCTCTACGAGTAGCGGTCCACTACGAGCTGACAGACGAAGAAAATGCTCACCTTCGGCTTGAGGAGCTTGACGCCCTTGATGAAACCCGGCTCATAGCGCAACAAAATCTGGAAGCTTATAAAGCAAAGATGACGCGCTCATATGAAAGATTGACCCGACCGAGAACATTCCGCCAAGGCGAACTCGTGCTAGTGGTCAAAAGGCCTATGATCCCCAATCGCGCCAAGCGGGGAAAGTTTGAGCCAAACTATGAAGGCCCGTACATCATAGATAAGGTCTACCAGGGTGGGGCCTATTTTCTCATGGACATGCACGGTGA
Organism: Agapanthus africanus; assembly: GCA_030015575.1. Classification (NCBI taxonomy): domain Eukaryota; kingdom Viridiplantae; phylum Streptophyta; class Magnoliopsida; order Asparagales; family Amaryllidaceae; genus Agapanthus; species Agapanthus africanus. The sequence goes on along the minus strand of JASDDO010000008.1, from coordinate 433,448,202 downwards.
AAGGGCTTTCAGGCCAATAAACGGTCGCTTCCTAAAGAAATACTACGCTTAATGAGCCGCAGCCTAGGTCAATGATAGATGACGACAACTATGTCCGCTCGCTATCTTCCTAAGCTCAAGCTTTATAAGCAGTAGCCAGCCTTCTCCATGACGGACCGAAACGTCCTTAAACTAATAGCGGACCGAAACATCCTTAAACTACTACCGCAGTATCCTTAGGCTGGCGAGATAAAAAAAAGAGAAAAAGAAAATAAAAAAAATAAATGATGATAAAAACGGTATGTCCATAAGCAAGATGGGCACGGATGAAAACCCAAAAGGGCTCCGTGAGTAAAAACAGCAGGGCTACCAGCGAGTGTTCGTGAAAACCCGAAAGGGCGCGACCTCGTAAAAAAAAAGGTAAATAAAAATAAAAAGAATAAAAATAAAAATAAAAATAAAGCGGTATGTCCATAAGCAAAATAGGCATGGATGAAAACCCGAAAGGGCTCCGTGAGTAAAAACAACAGGACTACCGGCGAGTGTTTGTGAAAACCCGAAAGGGCGCAACCTCGTTCAAGGACACTTATAGGGTCCTCTCGACCTTGTAATGAGAAACCACCCGCGTGAGATCCTTATGACTCATAAGGGAGCAACACACTTAGGGATCCTCACGATTCCTGAGGAGAAAATACACTTACGAGATCCTCACGACTCGTAAGGAGAACTCTCTTATGGGACCTTCACGGCTCATAAGATTTAAAAGTCTTAAGTTACAGAGACCTAAACCTGTGCTTAAGCAAACCCCCCACAACTTCCGATATTGCCCTACAAGTGGTTCAATACTGACCCTTGTATACAATCCACGGGCGCGAATAAACATTTCCCTAACCAAGTCTCATCCGTGACTGGGGATATGTTCGCATGGTGAACAACCTTTGTAAATCCTCTCGATTTATGAGGAGAAAACCCTCCTGTAGGATCCTTACGACTTATAGAGGAAACGGACACTTAGGAATCCTCATGATTCCTAAGAAGAAAATACACCTACAAGATCCTCACGACTTGTAGGGAGAAATACCTTTGTGAGACCCTTACGGCTCATGAAGTCAAAAGCCTTAGTCGACAGGACCCTAACCCTGGTCGCTAAGCCACCTTTGTTCGACATCGACATAAGCAGATGATGATTCGCTCCTGGCAATATCCTAGTTGTAGCGGTGTTGATGCCGAAATCGGTTTCTAATTTCAGGTTTACGGCAAAAAGCCAGTAGGCCGCACATGCATGCAAAATAGCCCAAATGATGGGGCAATTTGCAATAAAAAGCAGCAAGTAAAAATGTATGCATGCGAAATAACCGAAATGATTGGGCAACTCGCAATAAAAAGCAGGGAGTAAAAATAAAATAAACAGCCGAAATGATTGGGCACCGCGAAAAATAGCCGAAATGATTTGGCAATCGCAACCTTCGCGATATAAAAGCTGAAATGATAGAGCATCGCGGAAATAAAACAAAAAAAATGATGATAAAACTTTGGCCCTACAGCTGAGATCACATCAATCCCTGTATACAATCTAAGGATGCAAACAAAGAGGAAACCATACTTTCCCAACGGGCCCCGCCAGAAAACGAAGCCAGATCTCGACGATTCATCCCAACTCCGAAAAAACCAGTGTCTTCGGCAAATACCTCAACTCAGGGAAACAAACAATCCTTGACGAGAACCTCCTGATTCGCGTCGACTCACAGAGCAACCAGTGCTTCCGTGGGAAATTCTCGACTCGTTTCAACACCAGGGAAACAAATAATCCTTGGCGCTAGGGAAATAAATAATCCTTAGCAAATACCTCGACTCAGGGTAACAAACAATCCTTGACAAGAACCTCCTGATCCGCGTCGACTCGCAGAGCAACCAGTGCTTCCGTGGGAAATTCTCGACTCGTTTCAACACCAGGGAAACAAATAATCCTTGGCGCTAGGGAAACAAATAATCCTTAGTAAATACCTCGACTCAGGGAAACAAACAATTCTTGACGAGAGCCTCCTGATTCGCGTCGACTCACAGAGCAACCAGTGCCTCCGTGGGAAATTCTCGACTCGTTTCAACGCTAGGGAAACAAATAATCCTTAGCAAATATCTCGACTCAGGGAAACAAACAATCCTTGACGAGAGCCTCCTGATCCGCGTCGACTCGCAGAGCAACCAGCGCCTCCGTGGGAAATTCTCGACCCGTTTCAACACCAGGGAAACAAATAATCCTTGGCGCCAGGGAAATAAATAATCCTTAGCAAATACCTCGACTCAGGGAAACAAACAATCCTTGACGAGAGCCTCCTGATTCGCGTCGACTCGCAGAGCAACCAGTGCCTCCGTGGGAAATTCTCGACTCGTTTCAACACCAGGGAAACAAATAATCCTTGGCGCTAGGGAAACAAATAATCCTTAGCAAATACCTCAACTCAGGGAAACAAACAATCCTTGACGAGAGCCTCCTGATTCGCGTCGGCTCGCAGAGAAATCAGTGTCTCCGCGGGAAAATTCCCAATTCGTCTCAACTTGCAAGATGAAGCCTCAGGCAGCAGAGACTAAAAAACTTGCTTCCTGAACAATGGGACCCTGCAAGTCGATCTAAAACGGTCCCTTGCATACTATTCACGGGTCTCACTCTCCAAAGTCGAGTTTCGACAAGGAGAGAAACAACCGCTTACGGGTCTTCTCGACTCGTAAGAGGGAGAAATTCTCTTATAGGATCCTTACGACTTACAAGAGAAAACACACTTAGGAATCCTCACGATTCCTAAGGAGAAAACCCACCTACGAGATCCTCTCGATCCGTAGGGAGAAAAGTCTCTATGAGACCCTCACGGCTCATAGAGTTGAAAAGTCTTAGGCGGCAGATCTGAACCTGCAGCCTAAGCCATCGCTATCTCGTGAAGAAATCAAGATGCTTACTCTATTATATGCTAATTGTGACAGCATGCTGATAGTAAGAAAGGAAAAAGCAAAGAGATAGTGCAAGACCTTGCGAAGAAAAATGTGTATCTTTATTGAATGTAATCAAGTACAACATGAAGCGTACAAAGTATTGAAGAATGGCTACATATTATTGAAAAAAGAAAAAATTCTATAAGTATCTAGATACAAGGAGAGTTACTGAGAAGGAAGCGTCTTGCATAGCTCTAACAATTGTTCGCGCACTTCCTTCCCCACTTTCTCCTGATCGGCCACCACTGCCAGCTCCGCCTCCACTTGGGCCCGTTGCTGCAAGACAGATGCAAGCCGATCCCTGACGGCCTGATGAGCAGCTTCGCGTCCTGGGGTATCACGCTCGGCTACATCAAGCTTTCGCTTCAAGTTTAGCCCATGGGAGATGTGCTCTAGGAGACCCTCAAAGATAGCCTTTACTTGGGCAGCATTCGCCTCAACCTCAGCACGCAGACGGGCTGTCTCGCTCGAGGTCTCTTGGCATTCCCGTAGCTTTAAAGCTGCTTCTTGTTCCAAGTGGCGGACGTAAGAAGTGCTTTCCTTGATCCATGCTGCTCTTTCATTGCTCGCGGCTAAAGTCTCGGAGGAGAGACGCATCGACTCCAGCTGATGAAGGCGAGCCTCAATCTCCTGACAGTGATTAACCCAAGAGGCGACGATGCCCTCGTCATGGAAGTTGGCAAATATCACTAACATCAGGTTAACTGTCGTAGCGAAGTCCGCAGCAGACGTAGGAGTCTCGACGTCAAGTTCCTCGATGTAGTCGCTCAACATGCGCAGACTATTCGCCGCACCTTTTGAGGACGGACGTCTCTGGGAAGGGTCGGCCGGCATTGTAATATGAGACTCAAAAGGCGCCAAGACCGGAACGACGGCTGAAAAGACAAAATGCGATTAGATGATGATTCAATAGATATAGAAAAAGTCATTGATAAGATAGTTTACTATACCGGTTGAAGCAGGTGGCAAGGCCGGAAGGGCCGGTGGCCCGACCGATCTTTCTTCTCCCCCTTCGATTTGTAACACTGCAGTCAGGACAAGAGAGAGTTAGAAATAATTCTATCACCGAAAAAGAAAGGTATCAGTCAGGGACTATACTCACCAGCACCGCCAGAGGGAGAAGTGAGTTCAGATGGGAAGGAGAAGCGTGGGAGCAACACCTGATATAGATGATCAAAGAGCACTCCTGAAAAGACACAACAGTATGACTATAGTACACGAATTATACGTCTGAAAAGTGAGATTAATAAGTTGCAAACTCATACCTTCCAACATCTTTGATGGTATGAGAGAGGGCTGAGAGGTGACCACCGCCAAGGCAGTAGTTGAGGGCGTTCCCTCGAGCAATGGGGCTTCGGCGCTGGCTACACCTGCGTTACGAACAAATGTGAACTTGTTAGAAAGGATTGTAAGATAAAGAGGACAGTAACTTAGGATTTACCTGGTGAGCTGCCGGCCGAAACGGAGGCGGATCCCTCCTCTATCGACATGAGGTCACCACCCGTGGCCTCATCACCCGACTCAATGGGAACCGTTGTCGTGCTCGCGAGACCTGGAGACGGCGGAGGACCATAGACAGGGAGGGCTATGACCGGAGCATTGCCAGATTCCTGAGAAGGAGCGGTCGGCTCGTCTTCAGGAATCATGGCCACCTCACCCGTTACTCCCTCGGGTTCAGCAGTCACGGTTACCTCGTCCACCGTCACCACAAGATCATCAGCCTCAGGCACTCCGCCCACTGCTACTTCGGGCTCAACAACAACCGCTTGCTCAGGCATAGCGGACATGACCAGTTCGTCAGCCACCACCTCGGGCCCAGCAATCCCAGTTATGTCATCCGCCACCGACTCGGGCTCGACCAATGTCTCTCCCCTCAGCCCCTCAGGTTCGACAGTCTCCGCCTCCCCCTCGGTTGGGCTTAGCCCTGCAGGGTAGAACATATAAGAACCGACAGCTTTATGAGTTTTATAACGAAATTCTGAAAGAAGTATTACCTGAGGTAGACTCGTCGTTAGCCTCTCTATTGGCGTGGATCGCCTGTCTATGAGCTGTAGACAGGGCGACCGGGGACTCTTCTGACGGAGTGTCGGCTCAAGGAACGGTGCTGGGGCCCGCTCCAATGGCCAAAGCAGCCCTGCGTGCCTTTGCTTCGCGCCTCGACCGCTTCCTCTCCTCCCGGGCTGTCACGATGGACCTCTTTGACGCTTCCTTTATTGAAGCATCGCCGACCTCATTTAAAGATGCCTCCAGAGCCTTTAAGGCATCTCTCATCGGCTCTTTAAGACGAACCTCCTGCGGTGGCCCAGAGGAAGCGGGAACATCGGCAACTGGCAGAACATTTGCGTCGCTTAGCGGGAACGGCATTGAGGTTTCTGCCATAAAAAGGGAGAGGTTAGATTGACCATAACACAAAGAGAATAAAAAACTTGATGAATCGAAACTTACTAAGGCCTAAAGACGCTCTAAGGCGTTCCTCCTCTTGGAAGGTCTTGAGTGAAGCGGCAATAGCTTCTTCAGCGGTGATGCCTGTTGGAAGAAAAGAAGGAAAAATATTAGTCAAAGGTAATAATAAAGATATGATGCAATAGAAAATGCGACTAGTGATTACCTGAATCCGCAAGCTTAGCCGCCATGCGTCACGCCTTGCCAACCACGCTGAAGTTTCGAGAGCGGCCTCCAGGTCCGTATCATCCGGTGGTGGCATGACTAATCCCTCGTTAGTCCCGTATTCACTCAGGCCCTCGGCATAGGGAGTGTGGGGTTCCTGACCGAACGCGACGTCCGCAGCGAAGAGCGACTTCTTTTTCTTCTGCCCTCCGACCCTAGGTGCACGTGGGATCGACTTCCGTTTAGCAGCCACCTTGGGACGGCGGGTCCCGATGTCTGCACCCACGCCAGACTCCGGCGAAACTACAACCACTGTCTCCACTGGAGCACAGGGCGCTGGGGCTGCATCTGTAACATCGGGAAGCGGCAATCCGTGCGGAGGACTTTGCGCACGCGATGGCCCGGTTCTAACCTCTTTTAGAGGGGCGACTACTGGAGTCCTCGGAACCAAAGAAGCGTTGCGGTCACTGCCTGGAGGCGTACCCTTACGGTCGACCAGTAATCGCCTTTCCTCCTTTATAACGGCTCCTGTTGCATGATTATACTAGTCTCTGAATACGTTGAGGAGTCGCGTAGCGCAAGCCGGCGCACTGATAAAAAAAAGAGAGCCCGTATTCAGGCGCATGAAATGATGCAGCGCGTTCTCCATCCCTTCTTCAGTAGCAGCGGGTTCCAGCTGGAAAGCTTCCAAGGGGACCCCTTGATCTTAGCCCAGTTGTTGGGAAAAACGATGCGGGTTATATCTCATGAAAATCGCCGCACCATTCTGCCTGAAGACTAGGAAGCCCGGTCTAATAGAGTATAAGTGAAGGGTCTCCCGGGCCGTCAAAACTGATGCTCCATCCTTAAAGGAGCCTTGTAATGGTCGCGCCGCGGTGGTGGATGCTTTTCCAATAGTCAGCACCTTGTCAATATAGGACATCCCGGCTCCAACGGTGTGAGAGCGAAGGAGTAAACCCCTGGCATTCCGTGGTGATGGGGTCACAATTGATGCGCCGATCAGCTGTATAATGCGAGGGAAACCGCACTTGTCGAAGAACGAGGGCCTTTTGTGCATGCCAAAGACACCCGCCGTGTGTAGCTCGAGCCACGATATAAAGTAGTGCATCGGGAAGACCACGTGCAGTACCCCGGGCTCGTTAGCATCCGCTGCTCGCCTGAGGCCATGATATAGGTGTGCCAAGCCAGCGATCCCAACGGCCACCTTTACCCCGATGGCCATCCGGTGGGCTGGGTAAAAGACAGAAGGCCGCATACGGTGAGAGTGCATTGGGATCGCAAACCAACTCAGCCACAACCCGAGAAATCCTAAGAAAAAGGCCTCCTCGTCCATTCCGGAGGCCGCGATTTCTGCAAAAGACATAGTCGGGAAGTCCAGAAGGAAAAAACCCTTTTGGTCTATCTCCTTCTCCGGCAGGTTGTTCACACCTAGACCGAAAGGGTCATCCAGGGTAGCGAACTTGGCAGCTTCTGATGAGAGGACGCTTGGGAGAAGGAACCGAGCAATGAAATCCTCAAAGTTAACTCCCCGACTCCCATGTTCGATAAAAAGGGACTCATAGATGTTCAACACTTTAATCAAGCTTGGAAATTGATGTTGAACAGCATTCTCCGGCGTGAGCCCCCTTACCACCGGCTTAGCACCGAAGACGTTCTCATCTTTCGGGAATAACTCCTCATAGTGTTCCCCTATAACCGGTAAACCGGATACCTCCGTAAACTCTTCCAGAGAGATTGACACTTCCCGATCCATGGTGAGGAAAGTGTGGGTAGGAATGTTCCACTGCTCCAGGAAGGCCTTGAACCACCAGGTGGGGAGCGTGGGATATTGGAACAGAGAGACGTACACCGCGGTATACAATCCTAACTTTATCAACTGCGACTTCTTCGTCAACAGGATGTACCGGGCCCACGACAAATAACCGATCGGGTGACGGGGGATCAGACCGATGTTATACGATTGCCTCCAAGGTCGCTCCTCACCCAGATAAATACGGCGTCCCAGGATATTCAAAACCATGGGACGCTGAACCGGAATCGCATCTATGGCGGGATGTAGAAAGCCCTTCGCGGTCCAATCCACCATCTCCACGGCATACTGCACTGAGGGTGGGGTGGCGTAATGAATCGCCGTGATGGGTTCTGACGGTACGACGCACGTGAAACTCCGTCGATCCATGATAATCTGGTTATACCACGACCCCCAAGGATGGAGACTCTTATATTCTGGGTCGTGGTCCTTAATCTTAGCCAAGACGTCACGGTCCAAGGGCGCTTCGGGAAATCCCTCCTATGAAAGAACAAACGGGAACGAGGTGTCAAGAGACATGATCGCTGCAAATGAACAGAAATTAGCCGTCAGTGCTGCAATTCCAACGTTTGGCGTTTAAAAAATTTTCAATTAACTGAATCTAAAAATTAATCAAATTAAAATTAATCACACTACACTGCAGTGCAGTGGGTAGGGGACCAAATGGGGACCCACAAAATCTGGGTGAAAATGCCTTATTTAATAAGACAGCCTCATCATTGGGTAAGACTGTCAGTTAAAGAAAAGATCTCTAAGAGAATATTCTCATCAGTGGGGAATCTCTAGAGACAAGGAGAAAATCTCCTCTTTCAGAGCAAAGCTCTATCACAGAATGACACTTGTCAAATTCTGGTCTCAAAGAAATAAAATTCCTTAAAAAGAGCACAGCTCTATGGTAATAATGGAAAGGTCCATCAGGAAAATTTTTACACTTAAAAGAATTAAAAATTTTGGAATCTTGAAAAATCCATGAAAAACTTATAAAAAAATTCTTCATTTTTCAGATCTAAAAGATCTACAGTTGATTCAAGAGTAAAGCTCTGTTCATGGGTTAGAACCCATGAATAAGATCTCTGCAGATCTATAAGTTTATGAGAACAAAGCTCTGTTGGTGAAACCCTAAAGGGAATTTCTTTAGATTAAAAGATTTATGAGAGCAAAGCTCTTTTGGTTAAGATTGATTTAAATTAATTTCGTTTAAATTAATTTTTACCTAAAGTTTCTAACTTTGGAAATGAGCAAAGCTCTGAAGTTTTTAAGCAAGAGCAAAGCTCTGTAGAAAATCAAAAATCTTGAAATGGTGAGATTTTTCTAAGGGCCAGAGGTCTTATTTATAAGGCGCTTACGCCCCTTCAGCTCACCCCTTGATCCAACGGTCAGGAGCTTGCCACCGCTGCACTCACGTGCGCGCCACGTGAGCGCAACGGTCGGGGGGCATTTGCTTCCCCCAATCAGAGCAAAGCTCTGTTGGAAATTCAAAATTCAAATTTTGAAGCAACGCTTCAAATCTCGGGCGCAACGCGCCACGTGTCAGGCGCAGATGCATCAGCGCAGCGCCCAAGAAGGCGTGCCCAATCAGAGCAAAGCTCTATTTAAACTAAAATTAAAGTAAGCAACGCTTCAGTTGCGCAAGCACTGCGCTGCATGACACGTGTCAGCGCAGTTGCGCTACGCTTTACGCTGCGCGACACGTGTCAGCACAGATGCGCTAGTGCAGTTGCGCTGCGCTTTGCGTTGCGCGACACGTGTCACGCTCCGGAGCATTTGCGCCAAACAGAATCAAGATTCTAAAGAAATCTTTTCTGTTCTTATTAAAACAAGAAGATTTTCTTCTGTAAAACAGAAGTCCTTGGATCAAAGATCCAACGGTGGGGAAAATTCCCTAAATCACTCAGAGAAAGATCTCTTTAACAAATTTAACTAATTTATGGGCACTATAAAAAGGACCCTAGACCTCAATTCAAAAGGATCAACACTTTTTGAGAAATCAAGAGCTTCAAACAGAGAGAACTCTGAAAAAGTTTCAAGAAAAGGTAAAAACCTTCATAAAATAGAAGAAATTTCTTCTAATAGATCATGGATCTAAACATAATAAACAGTGCTTTGCACTTCTTATGAACCACCGGTTCTTTAAAACAAGAAAAACAAAATAAAGAACAGTGCTTTGCACTTTTTATGAACCTTTGGTTCCTGAAATAAGAAAAAACTTGTCTTTTCTTTGATCTAAATTAGATCAAGGAAACGAATAGTGCTTTGCACTTCTTTTATGAACCATTGGTTCTTGAATCTAAAAGATTCTTAAATCATAGTGCCTTGCACTTGCAAACTGCGCTGTTGCGCTCCTGGATTGGCGCAAGCCACCAGAGCGCGCCGCGTGTCAGCAGCGCAGGCGCAGCGCATTAGCGCAGCGCACTGCGCTTGCGCGACACGTGTCAACACTACAAGCGCTTGCGCTCTCTGATTAGCGCAAAGCGCCTAATAAATGCAAGGCATTTCCTAAAGGGCCAGGCCCAAATCAAAAAGATCAAGCAGGCCTAATTAAATTGATGCTCTGCATCATTTATAAATGGGCAGAGCCCAAACGAAATAATAAAAATGCTATGCATTTTAAAAGGGGCAGAGCCCAAACAAAGTAGATACTCTGCATCATTTATAAAGGGACAGAGCCCAAATCAGAAAGGCCTAGCAGGCCAAAATATAATGCAGTGCATTATTTTAAAAAGGGGCAAAGCCCTAGCACAGGCCTAATAAGCCAAAGACAAATAAAAATGTTGAACATTCAACTGGACTTAGCCCAGTCATGGCCATAAGTCCTTAAATTAAATTGACTGAGCACAGCTGCTCCCTAAATCAATTTACATCCGGTTCAAGGGTACATCTCCGAATTCCTCTGACACCTATCATTGTAATCCTTCAACGACGTCAGAGAGGTGACGGGTCCCGACAACCACACATCAACATGGATTGCGGGGTCCTTAAACTCGTGGACCGAAACGTCCTTAAACTAATATTGGACCGAAACGTTCTTAAACTAATATTGGACCGAAATTCCCTTAAACTAATATTGGACCGAAACGCCCTTAAACCAATATTGGACCGAAACGTCCCTAAACTGGAACATGGACCACCATGTCCCTAAAGTGGAATATGGACCACTACGTCCCTAAACTGGAACAATAGAGCCTTTAAATGCTCTTTTGCCGGATCTAAACGGTCCCGTTTAAGTTGATCTTAGCCCCAAATACGGCTAACGTATCCTTAAACATTCAAATGGACTCTAAAACTCCAAATCAACTTTGGTTCAAGGGTACATCTCCGAACTCCTTTGGCACCTGTCGTTGTAATCCTTCAACGTCGTCAGAGAGGTGACGAGGCCCGACGGCCATATATTAAATGGATCACCACGTTAAGTTGATCTTAGTCTCAAACAGGACTAACGTATCCTTAACGAACGTTTAAGTTGATCTTAGCCTCAATACGGCTAACGTATCCTTAAACTAAAAACACCAAACCCAAATCTAAGTAAATACGGATTTGGACTAATCCACGTCCTACGGGCGACGGCATTACTCAGTCTCCGTATACAATCCACGGGCAACCACAAACAAAACAAACACACACGACACGAAGTGAAATTCTGGAGAAGGAGAAAGTTGTTACCGCGATGCGGTAGCGTAATTAACTGCAGGGGCTTGCGCTTGCAGGGAAGAGCGTCCCCACAATCAAAAACCCCTAAAGCCAGGGGGAATCTGATGAAGTCTGCTACATCGGCCGCATCCGTCTAAACCTCCGATACACGGTGCCATAAATCAGCTTGGCATCTTCGGAGAGGTGGACGGATAGCACCATATAGCATCTGCCCCGAACCCCAGCGTCAGGACATCGCAATCTTGTGCGCCGCCGTTCGGAGGGGTACAGTAATTATGGAGCTAATTAATTATTTAAAGTAATAACAGTAAATGTAAATACCCCAAGTATACATTAATTTTAAAGCAAATTTTTTGTACACTAAAAATGGAGTTGTTACATTCTTTTAACTTGTAATTAAAAAGCAAAATAATTACTTATATCTTATGCTCAGGCTAAAATACCCTTTTATGGATTTTGAAAAAATTTGTATAGGAAATTTAGGGTTGTTACAACTACGGCCCCTCTCAATGGGTCGTCCAAGTCCGCCACCTCAGTCTTCAACAGGCTGAGCCGAAGCTCAAGTGGGCCCGCAAAGAGGCTCGCGATACCTAAAGGGGCTATCCCGAAATGGATAGTCCTCCCAACTCCTGCTATGGGTGAAGTCGTCGAAGGTGCTTTCCCTACCAGAAAATCGGCCTTCGAAAGATTGGCCATTCTCTCTCAAAGGACGTCAGTCTTCAACAGGCTGGCACCAGAAGCAGCCCCTCACCAAAGTAGGGGGCACGACGGAGCCACTTCCACAACTGAGGTGGGCCCATCTGCAAGGCACGCTCAACGTCGCCACTGGCGCCGAGTGAGAAGAGCTGGGGGCAACTCCCCTTCTGGATTTACTCCGCCAGCTCCAATGGTGGAAGTTGACGCCGCTGTTCCAACCAGGAACAACTTTGATGTGCTTAGAAGGGTGCGTAAGAACTCTCCAACCGCGGTGTTGAAGAAATATTCCCCACCTACTGAAAACACGACGCAGGCAAAGCTAGAGCAGCCCCCTCAGGGGCTGTCTTCCCAAATCCACAGGGTCTGGCGAAAGCCCAAGATTCTGAGATCAACAAAGACTATTCTCGCCGACTGAAAAAAGTGAAGGCTCGGCAAGAGGAGGACCATCCCTCCGTCATACAAAGAGGGGCGTCTTCAACACAGGCGCCTGATACAACGGCGCCTTCAACCTTGACCTCCCACAAAAGGAGGAGGCCGAAGAAAATCTTATTGCCTGCGGCAAATTCCAAAGGTGCTGGACTCAAACGCCCCAAGTCTGGTGGCATGATCATCCATACGGTCTATATGGCTTCCGGTAAAGATGAAAGTCATGCTTCCGTAGGTCATCGGCCGCAAACTCGGTCGTTGACAAAATCTCAGGAGCAACAACAATAACTCCAGGAAATGCTGATCAAAATGTCAGCACTTACCGGGCAGAAAGAAAACCCGGAATCGGTATCTGAACAGCGTCAAGAGCAGGAGACCGATATAGAGTTCCTGGGAATGGTGCTAGAAAGAAAAGACAAAGAGGCCACAGAACAAGCTGCTAATATAAAGCAGATGGCGCTTTTGTTCCAAGATATGGTTGGAATGATGATCCAGCCGGAACCTCCAGCTGACGATCCATCAATAATCATCGAGGATGACAGAAGGGAAAAATCAAACCCTCTTCCGGATATATCAGCAGCTAAGGAGGAAAAAATCTCCAAGGTCGCTCTCGATGACTATATAGCTTAACAAATACGAGCCCATCAAGCTAGTGAAGCGGCTGGCCAAACTGTCAAAACTGGGCGACCGTATCCGGCATGCTACGATCAAATACAGTACCCTCCAGAATACATACTTCTAACGTTCCACATGTATAAAGGAACTGGAAATCCTCGCCAGCACATGGCGCGTTTTAAATCCATGTGCGGCAACCCTGGAGGAAATGATATATTGCTCCTCCGACAGTTCGTCAGCAGCCAGACAGGCATCGCCTTCGAATGGTACACGGGACTCCCAAATAATTCCGTAAAGACCTTCGACGAGATAAATATGCTCTTCTGTCAGAGGTTCGCTAGTGTGGATAAACACACTACCGTAGCGGCGTTGGTCAACGAAACGGTTGGACCGAATGAGACATGGGTTCAATATGTTACCCGATGGCGAAATCTCTAGTCAAAATGCAAGCAACGCATCGACGAAGTTGCAGCCGTGGGAATGTTCGTAGCCACCCTTGACCCAAATTCAAAGGTGTTCCCATTTATGTCCCTCTTCAAGCCAACAACCTTCCAAGAGCTCATGGATAAAATGACTCGATTGGATCAGATGGGTCAAGACCCTTCATCATCCGATGAAGATGAATGAAAAGTGGAGGCAAGGTGGTATTTGTCGCCAACGCTCTACAGAAAATGAGCGGCTCTGAAGCAACCTATCGCCAAAATAGCGACGGCGTGGGTACTCGCCCTCCCGAAATATACACAAGGGGCATATTACTCACTGGCGGCAGAAGGAATGACGTGATATCTCATTCCTTGTATATGAAAAAGATGCTCCATCGGTATCGGAAAGTGACATTGATGGGCAGGGGGCGGGTAATGTGTAAAATGCCCGATACTCCCGCAAAACAACCCGATTGGTACGATGATATATGAAGCAGTCCAAGAAGGTGAAGTCAGCCTAAGGCGTGAAGTGTCCATGCATACAAAAGACATGCAGCAGCGCCTCGGCAAGCAAACGTTGGAAGGAATGAGTTATATAGCTCCCCGACCAAATGATAAATAATGGACCGAGATGTCCCTAAACTAACAATGGACCGAAATTTCCCTAAACTAGTGCGTCGCCCTAGATATGACGATACAGTCTCTTGAGATCCATATTGCAATCAAAGCCTTGATAGCAAATATCTTAACTCAAGTTCTACCGACTGTGCAGCTACTTCAGCGACAAAGCCACCCCTAAACCCCACCGGTAAACAGATGGGTCACAGGCGGCGAAACTACTGTCGAGAGTCCTGCCGTTTAAAAGAAACGGTATGTCCACAAGCAAAAAGGGCACGTAAGAAAACCCGAAAGGGCGCCATGAGTAAAAACAGCAGGACTACCGGCGAGTTCGTGAAAACCCAAAAGGGCGCAAACTCGTAAAAAACAGTATGTCCACAAGCAAAAAGGCCACGGATGAAAACCCGAAAGGGCGCCGTGAGTAAAAACAGCAGGATTACCGGTGATGAGGCTTGATATAGGTGATTCCCCAGACTATGACACGTGGCAGATGACGTGTCTCAGAGCTTACAAGAAAGGATCAAGAACGGTACGTTGGAAGCATACCCCGGGTCTCCGACCCGAGGATGTTACCGACATTCGGCGGCCTTCCAGACCACCCCCAGCTCGCCTCCGAGCTATCATAGAACCAAGCTCGCTCGGCCTCCCACTCGTTCCCAATCCTCCTACCAAGCCTAGCTTCCTCGGTCTTATCGACCGACCCACAGCACCGATCACAGGCATCTCCGCCACGGCTCCGCGAATCTCTCCAGACATGAGATATCCGCCGCCCATGATCCCGCGTTCCATGCCATCGTGTTCCCCCCATTAACGAGCGTATCTCGCCATTAATGGGAAATCCCGCCTGTCATGCGGGCGTAACGCCAGGGACGTAACGGCCGGCGTGAATCTCACGCCCGCCTGCCTATGGCTGCCACTATATAAACCCCTCTCTCAGATGACTTAGGTAAGCCAATTTTATCCCAATAGGCCGTTACTCTACCAGAATACCCCGTCTAACTTGATCGTCGGAGGGTCCTCAGTGGCACAACCACCTCGGGACTTCCTTGCTGGTATCTCGGCTTCAACCGCCTCAAGCCCATTGAGATCCACACGCTTCAGGAGGCAACTCCCAACTCAATCTCAGCCACTCATCAACGCTTGCTGCAGATCAACGGAAGGTGACATTTAAAGGAGATCCAGAGATCCATCAGTTGGCGCCGTCTGTGGGAATTGCTAGTTCCACTCAATGAAAGTTCACTTTCCGATCTCAACTTCATGGCGAGCGATCATCACGACGATCCAAGCAGTAGCCGCCTCCTTCCCCACTATGGAGGCACGGATGGATCCCCTCCTCCCCCGAATGCCATTCACTCCCTATCTGCTCGGATAGATCGACTCGCTTCCGTCATGAATGTGCTCATCCGTGTCCAAACGGTCAGGCAAACTCCCTAGGTCGCCGCTCCCCTACCTCGGGACCAGGACCCCTACAGAGGGAGAGAAGACGCAGCCTGTTTCGGCATGACCGAGCACCGCCTCGCTGTCTCCGGCAGCCGCAGATCCCCGAGGCCAACCAATTCAATGACCTGCTGGGCGCCACACAGATCGACACCGAGGTCTCTTGCCAGAGCATCCCGCCCTGAGGCCCATCGCGCTCCTGTCCCTCCTGAGGAGGTATCAGTCAGCTCGCCTGCACCCAGGCATGACCGGCGCCCCCTCCCTTGACGGGGTCGCGCGGATGGGACTCACCACGGTAGCTCAAAGACAACCTCGCCAGGGGACTTAAGGAACCTCATTGAATGGAACTAGAGCCGTGGCCAGACGCAGGTCTCCGGTAGTAGAGGCCAAAGATCAGAGTACGCCAATTCATTGGGATACCACGGCCGACTCGACGCCCTCGAAAAGAAGATCGAAAGCATGCATCGGGAAAATCGTCCTTCGAGCGACGGGGATAAATATGCCGCCGACTCGCTCATGAAGCCCTTCACCAAAGAGCTACTCACTGTCCACGTCTCCTCCCAGAACAAGCCCCCGAAGGTCTTCCTCTTCGATGGGAAGTTCAACCTGAAGGACCGTTTGGACGAGTTCACAGCCGGGATTAGTTTCCAGGACTGTTCCAACGCCGCATAATGCAGCGCTTTCCCAGCCACTCTCATCCGCTCTGGACAAGACTGGTTCCGAGGACTCATGCCACGTTCAATCTCTACCTTTGATGAGCTGGCCACCCAATTCCTCGGCCACTTCATCGGGAACAGACGGTAGAAGCGGACCGTTGACCATCTCTTCACCATAAAGAGCGAGGACAAAGAATCCCTCAAAAGATACATCACCCGCTTCTACAACGCACTCCTTGAGGTCCCAGAACACCGGGACGAGACTGTCATTATGGCCCTTAGGTCGGGTCTTAGGCACAAGGAGTGGCTACACTCCTTTGCATTAGCGCAACCTAAGACCATGGCCGAGGTAAAGGCCTGGACCGAACGTGAGATCCAGGTTGAGTCCGAGGTGAACGCCAACCTGCCCCGGACAGAACAAGCTGACCAGAAGAAAAGGGCCAGGGAGGAGAAAAGGAAGATTGAGTAGCCAAAGCCATATTCCCCAAAGTTTCAAGAGTACACCCCGCTCAACGTCTCCCAGACGGTACTGTTGGAGGAGGCTAAGGGAGAGAGGTTCTTCAAACTCCCTCCAGTCTCAAATATGGAGGCAAAGCGTACCCGGGGCCCCTACTGCACTTTCCACAGGTCGCAGGGCCACTCCACCGAGAACTGCAAGCAGCTCCGAGACTACATCGAGGAGTTAATCCGCTCGGGGCACTTGGCAACGTACTTGCGAGACAATCGGCAAGCCGACCGTGAGAAAGAGCAGCATCCCCCTCCCAGCGAGTTGACAATCGGCCAAATCATGGTCGTGTCAGCAGGTGGTACGACGGGAACCGACGAGGCGCGGCACCCCTTACCGATCGAGGGGACTGGCAGCTACCCAAGGAAGAAGGCTAAAGCTGCCGAGCCGATCATATTTATCGACGAGGACCTCCACGGGATATCCCTGGTACACAACGAACTACCGGTGATCACAGCCCGGGTCCACCGCTACAAAGTGCAGAGGATATTGGTCGACTTGGGAAACTCGATAGACTATTTTACGACTACTTTCTGCGTATGGGACTCACCCCGTCGGACCTAAGGCTGACCGCTCACGTCCTGTCAGGGTTCACTAACCACTCCATCCCGGCGGAAGGGGTAATCACCCTCTAATTTGACATTGGGGAAGCAGGACGCACGCGCACCGTGCCTGTGGAGTTTATCGTCGTGAGAATCCCATCGGCCTACAACGACCTCCTCGGTCGCCCGACATTGAAATCCCTCTGGGCCCAGATATCAACCTACCACCTAGCGATGAAATTCCCACTCGACCAAGGCGGGATAGGTCGGGCCTACGGGGACTAACGGACCACAAAGGTTTGCTTCACCGCAACATCTACGTCTGAGCGGCCAAACGATGACATTAAGGGCGGGGATGATATCAAGGGTTCTCTGGACACTTGAGACGAGCAAAAAGAGGTCTGAGGGACCCTGGTGGAGCCATTAACAGAGGTCCCCCTCATAGAAGGGGACGATGAACAAACCGTTCAGATCGGGTCACTCTTAACGGGGATTCAGCGGGACGACCTGGTCCACTTCCTCAGAAGTAACTCTGACGTATTCGCCTGGGCGCCTGCCAACATGCCTGGGATCGACCCCAAAGTCATATCGCATAAGCTCGAGGTGGACTCTATGGTCCAACCAGTCAGGCAGAAAAAATGAAACTACGCCCCGATCAAACAAAAAGCGATCGAGGAAGAAGTAGACAGGCTCCTCGCCACTAACTTCATTCGGAACGTGCCTTACTCGGAATGGTTGGCGAACGTCGTGATGGTTAAAAAGTCAAGAGGGAACTGGAGCATGTGTGTCGACTTCACCGACCTCAATAAGGCCTGCCCGAAAGACAACTATCCCCTCCCTCGGATAGATCAGCTCGTCGATAGTTCGGCAGGCCATGAGCTACTCATCTTCATGGATGCTTTCTATGGATACACCCAGATCCGTATGAATCCAACGAACGAGGATCTCACCGCATTCACAATGGACCGGGGGGTATATTGCTATAAGGTGATGCCTTTCGGCCTCAAAAACGCCGGGGCTACGTACCAACGCTTGGTTAATTGCATGTTCAAGCCACAAATCGGCAGGAATATGGAGGTTTACATCGACGACATGCTCGTCAAATCAATCTTGTCGGATGAACACGCCAAGGATCTAGGCGAAGCCTTCGATGTCCTTCGCAAATACAAGATGAAACTGAACCCCACCAAGTGCGCATTTGGGGTCACCAGTGGAAAGTTCCTCGGATTCATGGTCACCCACGTAGAATCGAGGCCAACCCTGAGAAAATCAGCGCCATCCTCAACATGGACGCACCAAAAACTAACGTCGAAATCATGCGGCTAACAGGGCGGGTAGTCGCTCTGATTCGTTTTATGTCAAGGTCTGGGGAGAAGTGCCTCCCATTCTTTAAGGCTCTAAAGAAGATACCAAGGTTCGAATGGTCAGAGGAGTGCCAGACCGCCTTTGAGCAATTAAAGAGGCACCTTGCTACTCCCCCGCTGCTCACCCAGCCAGTTGAAAGGGATGAGCTATCGCTATATCTAGCGGTGTCCGACCAAGCTGCAGGTTCGGTGCTCGTCCGAGAGGTCGAGGGAGTCCAGAAGCCGATATACTATGTGAGCCACATCTTCAAGGATGCGGAAACAAGGTACCCAGCCATTGAGAAGATCGTCTTGGCACTCATCGTGGCCTCAAGGAAACTACGGCACAATTTCCAGGCGCACACCATCCTCGTTCTAACCAAGCGGCCTTTGGGCGCTATCCTCGCCTCCCCCGAGTCCGCTGGTCACATGGAGAAATGGAGGTGAGAGTTGTCCCAGTTCGACATAAAATACCACCCGGGGCAGGCTATCAAGGCATAAGCTTTGGTCGATTTTATCGTCGAGTGCACCATCCCCAACAAAGAACCGGAATCCATGCCGGCCCTCGGAGCTTAACCCTCAGTCGATGGAAAGCCCAACTCCGTCCCTAATTGGATTCTTTACGTTGACGGGTCCTCGACCGAGGAAGGCTGTGGTGCCGGCCTCATCATTCGGGGCCCGAACGAGGCAGAAATGGAGTATTCTCTGAAGCTCGGGTTCAAATCCTCAAATAACGCAATAGAGTACAAGGCCTTGCTGGCCGGACTACGCATAGCCTCCGAACTGGGGCTAAAAACGATCCGGATCCGCAGCAACTCCGCCCTAGTCGTTGGCCAAGTGACCGGCCGATTCGAGGCACAGGAGCCTCTAATGGTGAAGTATCTGGCCGAGGTGAGAAGATTGTGAAAAGACTTCGACGAGGTCTAAGTGGAGCAGATCCCCAGACAGCTAAATGCCCAGGCCGACGCCTTGAGTAAGCTGGCTTCGTTCCTATACGGCCAACAACAAGAGGAACATCCTCTTCGAGGTCTTACCACGACCAAGCATGGAAGACGGGCAACGCCACTTCAAGTGTATACAGCCCAGGAAGAAGACCGGGATTGGAGGAATCCCCTCGTGGAATTCCTGAAGGAAGGTATGCTCCCAGACGATCGAAGGGAAGCCCGTCGTCTCCAAACCAAAGCTCGCCATTTCGTATGGAGCAATGGGAACCTCTACAAGAAATCCTTCACTCAACCCCTGCTCCGATGCGTTGACCCCCGCGAGTCCGACTACGTCCTCTATGAGATTCACGAAAGGGTCGGCCGCGCGCACCAAGGGGCCCGCACCTTGATCCAGAAGGCACTGCTCCAAGGGTACTACTGGCCGACGATTCATCAGGACGCCCAGAAGCTCGTCAGGAGGTACAAAAGCTACTAACTCCATGGAAGCATATCTCGCCTTCCGACGATCGAGCTAACAGCCCTAACCTCCCCATGGCCATTTGCCCAGTGGGGAATGGACATGATAGGCCAGTTCCCTACCGGTATGGGCGGCTACAAGTACGTCCTCGTCGCAGTGGACTACTTCACGAAGTGGATCGAGGCCGTCCCCATCAAGAAACCGGACGCCACCACGACTATCAAGTTCCTACAGAACAACGTGATACTCCGGTTCGGCATCCCGAGGTGTATCATTACCGACCATGGGACAAATTTCAAAAATGAAAAAGTTGGAGAATTCTACAGCGAATATCGTATCCTTATGAAGTTTGCCGCGGTCGCGCATCCCCAGTGCAACGGGCAGGCCGAGGTCGCTAACCAGGACGTCATCCGAGTTCTCCGGACTCGCCTAGAAGGATGCAAATGCAGTTGGGTCGAAGAACTACCCCGGGCCTTATGGTCCTTGCGCACGTCGAAGAAGACCCCGACCGGAGAGACCCCTTTCAGCCTCTGCTGCAGTACCGAGGCAATGGTCCCGGCAGAGATTGGGCTGCCCAGTTACAGGGCCGAGCACTTCAACGACGAAGAAAACACCTCGGCCCTCCGAACTAACCTAGACATCTTGTTAGAGAAACGGGACCGGGCTCAAATCAGAACTGCCGCCTATCAACAGTAAACCGCCCGCTACTACAACGCGCGAGTCAAGCGTCGCTTCTTCAAAACCGGAGATTTAGTCCTAAGGCGGAACGAGTTCATAGATCAAGGCAAGCTGCATAAGTTTTCCCTGAAATGGGACGGACCATTCCTCTTCTCCGAGGTCCTGCCCGGCGGAGCCTATCGCCTACAAAATGCGAATGGTCGCAAATTTCCACGGCCTTACAACACCGAGAAGCTCAAGTTGTACCTCTAAAAAGGATGTCTATGAATGTATATTCTTTCTTTCACAAAAGCGATGTAAATTCTTCTAAGTTCTTTTTATTTAAGTAATGAGAAGGAAACAATAGAGCATCGCAAAAAGGAAAATTTTATTCATTCAAAAGGTATTGTGGGCTTCTCGGCCTTACATCAAAAAGAAAAATTTACAACAGAGGGGGAACGGGATCGAGGAAGTACTCCTGGTGATACTTAGAGTAGATTTCCGCCAACCGGGCCCAAGCCTCTGCAGCCCGTTCCCGCCAATGCTGCGCGCGAACCCAGGACGCCACGGAAGCACCCGGCACTCTGCCCTACACGCCCTGGCTCACGATGTACCTCTTTTGTAAGCACTCCAAAATGAGGGCCAAGGATCGGTCGTGCCTGGCCTTCGAGATGAGGCCGAGCATATAGATCGAGCGCACCTTGTTGAGCGCCTCATCCAGCAACTCCTCGGAGAGGGGGTTATACAACCTCGGGGACCTCCTCTAAATTGCGTACATCAGCAACTGTAGGAGGGACGACCGCCAAGGGAGAAGCCGGCCAATGTGACCCTCGAGGCACTGAACCACATCCCGGTGCCTATCCCCGGCCAGGGTCTGGTCATACATGAAGACATCGTCGAAGGTGATGATCTCTCCAATCGAATACATGGCACCAGTCATCTCAAAAGGCGACGCTGAAGAGTTGCCGTCTCCTTCTCTATTTATAACCTCAAACAGAATCCCTATGGGCCCAAATTCGCACGCACAGGGGCACGAATCTTGGGATTCACCCAAATTACTCTAATACCGCACGGCCACATGGAGGAATTGACGTGGCTCTTCGAAACGCTTCACCTTCCCCATGCGTTCCTGACACGTGTCATTCATGACGGTCACTCTTCCCGATGCTCGCAACACCAAGGAAGGTTAGACCGAACCTCGCAAAGCCGAGCAGCTACCCTGCTCAGTCCATCCTTGGCTGGTAATCCCTTACCCCACGGCGCCAAGGATCCAAGCCCTCATTAAGAGGACACCGAGCAGCTACCCTGCTCGGTCCATCCCTGGCTGGTAATCTCTTACCCACCGACGCCAAGGATCCAAGCCCTCATCAAGAGGCAACCGAGCGGCAACCCTGCTCGGTCCATCCATGGCTGGTAGTTTACTACCCACCGACGCCAAGGATCAAAGCCCTCGCCAAGAGGCCACCGAGCAGCAACCCTGCCCGGCCCATCCTTAGCAGGCCTCTCAATGCCCTCCCACGCTAAGGATCCAAGCCCTCATCAAGAAGCAACCGAGTGGCAACCCTACTCGATCCATCCATGGCTGGTAGTTCACTACCCACCGATGCCAAGGATCCAAGCCCTCGTCAAGAGGCAACCGAGCGGCAACCCTGCTCAGTCCATCCATGGCTGGTAGTTCACTACCCACCGACGCCAAAGATCAAAGCCCTCGCCAAGAGGCCACCGAGCAGCAACCCTGCTCGGTCCATCCTTAGCAGGCCTCTCAATGCCCTCCCGCGCTAAGGATCAAAGCCCTCATCAAGAGGAAACTGAGCGGAAACCCTACTCGGTCCATCCATGGGTGGTAGTTCACTACCCACCGACGCCAAGGATCTAAGCACTCGTCAAGAGGCAACTGAGCGGCAACCCAGCTCGGTCCATCTATGACTGGTAGTTCACTACCCACCGACGCCAAGGATCAAAGCCTTTGCCAAGAGGCCACCGAGCGGCAACCCTGCTCGATCTATCCTTAGCAGGCCTCTCAATGCCCTCCCACGCTAAGGATCCAAGCCTTCGCCAAGAGGCAACCGAGCAGCAACCCTGCTCGGTCCATCCATGGCTGGTAGTTCACTACCCACCGACGCCAAGGATCAAAGCCCTCACCAAGAGGCCACCGAGCAACCCTGCCCGGTCCATCCTTAGCAGGCCTTTCAATGCCCCCTGCTAAGGATCCAATCCCTCATCAAGAGGCAACCGAGCGACAACCCTACTCGGTCCATCCATGGCTGGTAGTTCACTACCCACCGACGCCAAGGATCCAAGCCCTCGTCAATAGGTAACCGAGCGGCAATCCTGCTCGGTCCATCCATGGCTGGTAGTTCACTACCCACAGACGCCAAAGATCAAAGTCCTCGCCAAGAGGCCACCGAGCAGCAACCCTGCTCGGTCCATCCTTAGCAGGCCTCTCAATGCCCTCCCGCGCTAAGGATCAAAGCCCTCGTCAAGAGGCAACCGAGCGGCAACCCTGCTTGGTCCATCCACGGCCGGTAGTTCACTACCCACCGACGCCAAGGATCCAAGCCCTCGTCAAGAGGCAACCGAGCGGCAACCCTGCTCGGTCCATCCATGGCTGGTAGTTCACTACCTACCGATGCTAAGGATCAAAGCCCTCACCAAGAGGCCACCGAGTAGCAAACCTGCTCGGTCCATCCTTAGCAGGCCTCTCAATGCCCTCCGGTGCTAAGGATCCAAGCCCTCGCCAAGAAGCAACTGAGCAGCAACCCTGCTCGATCCATCCATGGCTGGTAGTTCGCTACCTACCGACGCCAAGGATCAAAGCCCTCACCAAGAGGCCACCGAGCAAATTCCCTGATCGATCCATCCTTAGCAGGCAACTCCTTGCCCTCCCGCCCTAAGAATCCAAGCCCTCATCAAGAGGCCACCGAGCAGCTACCCTGCCCGGTCCATCCTTAGCAGGCAACTCCTTGCCCTCCCGCACTAAGGATCCAAGCCCTCATCAAGAAGCCATCAAGTAACTTCCCTGCTCAATCCATCCTCAGGTGACTTCCTACACGTCTTTACTAAACGATCTCCACGTCGACTTCGGGGCCATGGAGATACCGACCTCGCACCTGTCTTTGCACACTTCAGGGCCATGGTTGAATTCAACTCGACGTGCGATCGCTAGATGAAGAACCAATCTCCGACCTAACGCGTCATGAAAGCAGTACCACACAAATAAATTTTTTTACCACAAACAAAAGGGAAAATGTGCACGCAAAGAATACTGCAAAAAGATTTTATTCACAAAGCTGGAAGTCTTTACAGAGGTATTATGGGCTCCCCGGCCTTACAAAAACGCCCGGAGGCTTACAAAATTTCAGCGCAAAAGAAAATAAGGAGGCTAGGAGATTCATGCCTCGGGGCCGGGGAGAACCTTGATGAGCTCCGCATCCACCACCACAACCGGGGTGGCGCCTTGAAGGTCAGCGCCCATCGCAGGAACCTCGGCGCTGGGAGCTGGAGCGACCGACTTCTCCCCAGCGCTCCCACCAGGGGCCTTTCCCCTGTAGCGCTTCTGGAGGCATCCCCATGCGCCTCATCCCCAAGGAGGTACTCATCCCGGAGCTCGCTGTTAGGAAACTCCGGCATCAGGGCCTTGACGGCATCGAGGGCTTCGTACCAAACGAGGGCAGCGGCTTGAGCCAGGTCGGCATAGAACCGGTCCGACTTCTAGTAGTTCTCCACCGCCTTCGATGCTCGGAGGTCGGCATGCCTCGCTCCTTCCTTTGCCGCCTCGCTCTCCCTCCGGAGGGTGTTTGTCGTCTTCTTCAGGGTGGTGACAAGCATCCTGGAATCTTCCAACTTAGCCACGGCGGCGTAGGCAGCCTCTCGGCAGCTAGCAATCTCTCGATCCCTGGCCGCCAACCGATCTTCGAGGACGGCGACCCTCTCCATCGCCGCTTGCAGCTCTAGCCTTGAGCTCTCCTCCCATGAGGAGAACTCGCCCGCGGCCTGCATCGCCAGGGCAATTTCCTCGTCCTCCATGTTGACGACGAGGGCGACGTGCTGGAGGACTTGAAGAAAACAAAGGAGGGGTTAAAAAGAAAAGGGGGGCACCCCACATTACGAAAAAAAATACCGAATAAATACCCGAGTGAGGTGCGAACACTGACCTGTACGACCTCCTGAGCTATGGCCGCCATCTGGGCCCGGAGGGTTCCCCGAGGTATTCTGCCCCCGGCTGGCCTCTCCATCTTCGAGAGCAGGCTATCGGCGACAGAAATCCCGGAGGGCACCTCAAAGTGATGCTCCCCTTCGTCCACGACAATCGTAGAAGCCGGGGAATGGGGTATCGTCCTCTGGTACCTCTTGAAGAGAGACGCGGGAGAACCGGTCTCGCCTCCCACATCCATAGCCCAGGTCTCCTACTCCCGAACGCATTTTCGGCTCGGCGCATGGCTTGACTTCAGGGACCGGGGCGCGCTCGAGCGCCTAATAGGGCGTCCGCCGGTGGAGCCGGAGCCGACGACGGGCGAGAAGGACCGGCACCTCCGGCCTTCTTCCCCTTCTTCTGTTCGGCCAGGGCTGCCCGAAATTTGCCTAGGTCCATAGGTTCTGCATAAGACAAAAGTACAAAGGAGTCAGCAATTCCAGAAAAAGTGAAAGAATGCACAAGTCTAAACAGGTCGCCTAAAAACTCCTGACTTACCCGCGAAGTGAGCGGTGCTGAGCCCAGCCCAACAAAGGTCCTGCTCAGACAGCAGCACATCGGTCCGGGGGAGGGGCTTCCACTCCGACATCGCCACCACGTCGGGATCATTCGCCGGCCTCAGCCGCGGGCAGTTGGCCCTATGCCACTGGATGGGCACAGACCAATCCTCACCCTCGGGTGGCCCGACAAACAGAAACTTCTTCTTCCATTCATGGATGGAAGAAGGTACTACGACGAGCCCCGACCTGGCAGCACCTCCCCTACGCTTTCTAACAGAAATGTACACCCAGCTCGGCTCGTCCCTATGGGTGTCGGAGTAGTTCTTGTAGCAAAGAGAGGAAAGGAGAAGGCTCAGACTGAAAGGGATTGCCCGCAATTTTAACCAGGCCAGGAATCCAAGGAGAATCCTCCAAGAGTTCGGCACTAACTGGCCCGGGGCTAACTCAAAACAATTCAACGCCGCACTCACCTCGGAGGAGAAGGGCAGGCGCATTCCGGCCCAAAAGGCTTCCAGGTACAAGGCAATCTCCTTGCCCCGTACCTGGTCTGCCCTCTCCCCCTCCCGGGCCAGACGAAGCGAATAGCCGAGAGGGATATGGAAGCGAGCCTGGGGGCGAGCTCGTCCGCATGACTCGGAATGGAAGACGCCTCATGGACGCCCTCGACCTGTGCTCTGGGGACCGCCCCCGTCACATGACCCCGGGGAGCATTACTAACCCTAACTTCCTAGGGGGGCTCTGACTCAGACGAGGAAGAGGAAGAAGTAGAAGAGGAAGCTGCAGAAGACACCCTAGACTCTATCCGGACTATTTCTACAGACCCCTCGTTAGAAGACATCTAACCTGATCAAAGGGATGAGTTCTCGGAAGAGAAAACGCAAGGAATCCGACATGAGGAGAAGAGCGCCGAGCTAACACGACTAGGGACGAGGAAATTATGGTGAGGTATGGGCCATGAAGGGGATCCCACCTCTATTTATAGCTGCCGGCGTACACATCCTACGGCTCCGATCGCCTCCCGCCAAAACAGCGCTTCACAACCAACGGCCGACAACATTCCACCTGTCGCACTCACATTGGGCTCGTCCCATCAGGTGCGAAGGACACCGGCGGCACGTCGCGTCAGCCAACGAGCGCCAGACACGTAGATGGACGCTTCGACGAACGTGCACACGAATCGGCGCTCCCCCCTTTAATGTGAGATCTCTCCCCTGATCTGCTGACGTCATCAAGAAAATACAACTAATTTCCCAGGAATACGTACCGATGATATCTTCAGATAAGAGCTTACCGCGGGTGACCGGTCAAACCACTCTCGTCCTGACCTATGAATGGGTCGAGATGAGAGTGGGGGGCTAATGATGAGGCTCGATATCGGTGATTCCCCAGACCATGACACGTGGCAGATGACGTGTCCCAGAGCTTACAAGAAAGGATCAAGAACGGTACATTGGAAGCATACCCCGGGACTCCGACCCAAGGATGTTACCGACCTTCGGCGGCCTTCCAGACCACCCCCTACTCGCCTCCGAGCTATCACAGAACCAAGCTCGCTCGACCTCCCGCTCGTTCCCGAGCCTCCTGCCGAGCCTAACTTCCTCAATCTTATGACCGACCCACAGCACCGATCACAGGCGTCTCTGCTACGGCTCCACGAATCTCACCAGACGCGAGATATCCGCCGCCCATGATCCCGCGTTCCACGCCATCGCGTTCCCCTATTAACGAGTGTATCTCGCCATTAATGGGGAATCTTACCTGTCACGCGGGCGTAACGCCAGGGGCATAACGGCCGGCGTGAATCTCGTGCCCGCCTGCCAATAGCTGCCACTATATAAACCCCTCTCTCAGACGACTCAGGTAAGCCAATTTTACCCCAATAGGCCGTTGCTCTACCAGAATACCCCGTCTAACTTGATCGTCGGAGGGTCCTCGGTGGCACAACCACCCCGGGACTTCCTTGCAGGTAGATCGGCCTCAACCACCTCAAGCCCATTGAGATCCACACGCTTCAAGAGGCAACTCCCAACTCAATCTCGGTCACTCATCAGCGCTCGCTGCAGATCAACGGAAGTTAACATCTGAAGGAGATCCAGAGATCTATCAACCGGCGAGTTCGTGAAAACCCGATAGGGCTCAAACTCGTAAAAAAACTCATGTACACTTGCAAGGTCCTCTCGACCTTGTGAGGAGAAAATACCTGCGTGAGATCCTTACGACTCACAAGGGAACAACACACTTAGGAATCCCTACGATTCCTAAGGAGAAATTACACTTGCGAGATCCTCACGACTTGTAAGGAGAATTCCCCCTATGAGACCCTCACGGTGTTGGGATTCCTTAGCACCCTACTGGGTTTTCACAGTGTCAAACATGCCAATTTCAAAACTTTCAAGAGTTCTAAAGAACCCTAACCTAGGATATAACTAGAGTAATTAGACAATACAAACATGTAATCAATCATTATAACAAGTGAACAAGGAATACAACCTTTGTAGACCAGTCCTTCACTTCTAAAACTCCGTGTAGTAGTCCCTTCGCTGCGAGTAGTGATCTCCCGAACTCTAGTATGGGTTCCCTTGGAGAAATGAACAAGCTTGCTCGAAGTCTTTGAGGTCGAAGATGATCTACGTCAAGAAGACTCAAGCTCATACTACCTCTTCACTAATATGTGAATTAGTGAAGCAAACACACTAAACTAAATGGATATTAGTAGAGGATGATGAAGTAGGAAATGAGCACACTTTAGAATTTATTTTCTCACAATATTTTCTCATTTTGAGAAAAGCTAGCAAGCTTTCTCATTGAAGAAGAAGATGAAGAATGAAGAAGAGAGAAATGAACTCATGAGGTGAGAATAGCAACCATGGGTGAGTTACTGTTATACACTAACTCATGTAGAGAATAAACCATGGCTAAAAAATAATGGTTGGGTTAATAAATATCTTTAAGTAAAACAAAAAGAGTGGACTTGGTCAATGGTTCCACAAGTTTCTACAAGCTTCAACCATGTGACAATTTCCAACCAATTTTGATTTACTTTAAATAAATAAGAACCCTTCATTATTAGTTGCATGGTGTGAGTCTCATACACCCATGTATCATGTGGCATCTAGGATGACACAAAATAATGTACATTAATATATATCACATATATACTAAGTGTACACTAGTGAGAAAAATAAATGTTTAAGTGGGCTAATATTAGTTAATGTAAATCAATATATCACATATATAATTATACATTAAATTATTAAATCAACACTTGATTTAATAATCCGGATATATCACATACAACCGACTAATATCAAATGTAACATCCTATCGAATCAACACTTGATCCGATAACCCGACTATATCACATATAACCGACCGATATCACATATCGCGAGAATATAATGCGGTATCACATACGCGCATTAATCTCGGTCCCGCACATATCACATATGTGCTCCTACTTCGTTTCGCATGAACTAGGAAACCTCTGTGTAGGACTCTAAAGACTCGTCAATACGCCGGCAGTAGGTGGTGATCATATCAGTCACCCACAAGCCGCAAACGGTCTGCTAAACATAACAGCCACCCGGGTATTGAGCGATCAGAAGATCAACAAGCAAGCCTGCTCATATTCCTGCAAATCCACTCAGTAACACTACCGTACAGTCCGGTCTCTTCGTCTGATATGTCGCATATCTCGCCTAAAGGTGGTAAACGTCAGACCCCAATAGCTTGATAAGTCATGCCGATGCAAGGTCCAAAACGGGTCGAGAAACTACTGATAACACTTACCAGTAAATCTCATCTACCCTGGCCAGGGATTTCCAGTTATGGCCAATCGAGCATAGCATAACATCAACCCCCAATACCGGGAGAGACGAATCCCCTCCTATCGCTCATTGCCTCCATGTGACTCGGGACTGTACCCAAAAACCGCATCTTTGCACGACTCAGTAGAGCCGTGGTAGGGTGGAAATCAAAGCATTGTGGGAGACACACAAGACTCTATGACGATCTCGGGTCGACAGACTAACCTGTACCAGTGTCACCAGAGAACTGCTATCTGACGTGAGATATAATACCATCTAGGAGTTCTCGGCGAGTCCGTTCAGTGTACCCAGTCTCCAATGAGCACCCGTATACGATCTCTGATGTCCACCACCAATGGATATGGGATCATCCATCACCCATCATATGGGTCGAGAAGCGTATACGCTAGTCTACTCTGGAATATCGATGCCCTGTCTCGATACTCCCACGACCAGGAACAATTGAAGGATGAACTCATAGATTGCCTAGGCGCCACTAGTATGATCTGCATCATAATCCTGGTAGTCAAGTACACATCCTAAGGGCTTCATCAACATGTAACAGAGAGACAATAAGTGTACATGTTAAGATAAAGAGCAACCAGATAGCGTAATATCATGTCGACCAAGAAAGTCTTCCCAATATATGCCCCAGCATCCACTATAATATACATCTCATGTACAATAATGGTCTCTAGGACACACACATACAACTAACAATCTCCCACTTGCACTAAGGCCAATTGTTGTAGTATGTCATACCCAACATCCTATAAAAGTCTCTCGCGGGAAAGGCCTTTGTGAGTGGATCCGCTGTGTTATCCTTCGCGTCAACTCTCCTAACCTCAATCCCCTGGAGATCAACCATCTCCATGATCAGGTGATACTGCCTTAGAATCTGTCTGGGTCACTGATAGAACGGGGGTTCCTAGGCCTAAGCCACAACTCCATTATCACATAATGGTAGGTACCAAGTTCATCTCATGAACATATATACACCCAGACTGCCTCTTTGGTAGCATCGTTGATAGCGATGTATCCAGCCTTTATCGTCTAGTTTGCCCCAGTATCTAGCTTGGAACTCTTCCAACATACCGCCCCACTTCTGGGGTAAAGACAAAGCCTGTGACTGTCTGATAATCGACCTTATCACTCTGGAAGCTCGAGTCGGTAAAGGAATCCCACTGGAGTTCACCGTTACCAAACTTCAAGAATATTCTTTTAGTGCTTCACAAGTACTTAAGAAGGTTCTCCAAAGCCATCCAGTGATTTCCCCAGGATCATTTGATACCATCTCACTACACCTAGTGAGAATCCTAACATCCACTTAGATCTATCTCATAGATCCAAAAACCAGGATTTAGGAGGAATCATCTATATCCTACGTAGAGAATCAATGTGATAAGAGGAGATTGACTAAGCGTAGTATAGGAAACTCCTTTCCTATCAAGAGTATATCGTCCACGTACAATACGAGGAAGACCACTTTGCTCTCTACTACCTTTTTGTATATACAATGTTCATCTACTATTTTGATGAAGTCAAACGCTTTGACTACCACATCAAAACAGATGTTCCAACTCCGCGATACCTGCTTTATCCTGTAAAGCAACTTGCACACGTTTCCGCTGCTCCCACTGTCTATGAAGCCCTCTGGCTGTGTACTTATAGACGCTCTCTTCTAAATCAATATTTAGAAAAGCAGTCATGATACCCAACTGCCAGATATTGTAGTCATGGTATGTAGCAATGACAAGTAGGATTCGGACGGACTTAAGCATAGCTATTGGAGAAAAGATTTCATCATAAGCCATACCTGGTCGATGACGAGAACCTTTTACAAAAATTCTAGCTTTGAAAGTCTCAACTTTTCCATCTACACCAAGTAATCTTCTCAAGATATACTTTCTCATGATGGAGATTTAACCCTTCAGACGTAGCATACAAAGTCCATACTTTGTTGGTGTACATGGATCCCATCTCAGATCGCTTAACATCCAGCCATTCTTAAAGAGTCCCCACTCTTGATGGCCTACTCGATACTAGTTGGGTCATCATCTCTCATAATGCAATCCTCACTCCCACTGACATTGAGAAACCTAAGTATCTCTCAGGCGGATGAAGAACCCTACCAGATCAGCGGAGAGACTGAGGTTCGTTGGGAACTATTGAATCCTCTGGTTCTACCAAATCATCAGCTGTAGTTTGTATAGCTGGAACTAATTCTAGTTCTACCTCATAACCACAAATTTCTTCCTTAAAAAATTCCTTTTCCTAAAAAGGTGGCATGCCGAGAAATAAAACACATTTTATTTCTCGGTGTGGTAGAAGATACTCCCTTGCGAATGCTTGGGATATCCAACAAACTTCCACATGACTGATCTTTCCTCGAGCTTGTCCGGATTTTGCTTTTAGACATAGGCCGGACAACCCAAATCTTAACATGCTTAAGAGATGGGCTCTTCCTATACCATATCTCATATGGAGCGGTAGACGCTAATTTGATTGGAACTCAGTTCAATAGATATGCTGCTTCTTCAAGCGCATAACCCCAAAAGGAAACAGGCAACTCAACAGTACTCATCATAGAGCGCACCATATCTAATATGGTGAGATTGCTCCGCCCCAATACATCGTTGTGCTATGGTGTATACGGAGGAGTGGTGCTAAGAGAGAATCTCATTCTCCTTTAGAATAGTCCAAGAATTCCATGCACAAGTATTCTCCTCCCTGATCCCATCAAAGGACATAATACTTATACCCGTTTTGGTTCTCTACTTCGGATTTATATTCATTGAATTTCTCAAAAGCTTCAGGCTTGTGTTTCAACAGGAACACATTTCCGAATCCTGAAAGATCATCGGTGAATATAATGAAGTACAAAGAACCAGTCATGGCATGTATAGACAGGGGATCACATACATCATCATGTATCAGTCCCAAGAGTTTACTAACCCTTTCTTTGTTTCAAGTAAACGGAGTTATGGTCATCTTATCTTTGTGATATGACTGGCAAGTTTCACAAGATGTAAATTCAAACTGATTTAAATATGCATCTTAATGTAACTTAGCTAGTTGGGTCGCGTTGATATGACCTAGTCTAAAATACCATAAGTAGGATTCATTCATTTCCGAACTCTTCCTCTAGTGTGTGTTCTGTACGTTAAGAACTGTAGTTTGATTTAGAACGTATATGCTATTAGATAACGTGCCTGAACTGATCAACTCTTGATATAGGAAATGTTCAAAACATTGCCCAACAATACAAAATTATATCCTTCTTTACTAAATAAAGAGACTGATATAATGTTGCATATCAGGTTCGGTATCTAATAACATTCATTCAGAATAAATGTATTACCATTTAGTAATACAAGGTGATAACTGCCAACACCTTGGCTGCAACAATTGCACTGTTCTCTATACTTAGAGACATATCACCTATTCCCAGTTCTCCACCTTTCTGTAGCCATGTAACAGATTACATATACGGGATCCTGATCTGGTATTAAATACCCAGGACGTAGAGGATACTGAGAAACAGTTCTCTGTAACGAACACACCCGAAGAAGATGCATCAATCATGCACTTTCTTCGTTTGGGCGACATGGGAATCCTAGTATTCCCCTATTACCTGCTCGGTCTTATAACAATTATAAGTTTGAGCGGGACCAACATTTCCCAGCACAGTATAACAAGCGGGTTCGGTCAATATATCCATATTATTATCTTGATTAAGGCGTAGCATGGTCTCTACCTGGAGGGAGAGAGTAGAAAACACTCTGCGTGCGCTCTTGCAAGATTAGATTGGTTATATATTTTATGTAATCAGGATGGCTCCCGCTGTTTTTATCAAATCTTCCTTCAAACCTAAAAAGGAATGACTAGCCAGGATTAATTACACCCTACAAGTTCACCAATCTTTCAACCATGCTAGTGTCGGTACTTTGAGGGAGGTTCCCTGTACTTTCGCACGGACCTAATTAAAATAAACCTCATTTTCCCAGGGGCGTAATCCTGTTGACACCTCTCTAGACACCTACTTGATCGGCTAATTGTAAACTGCAAAACTTTCCCAGGAGTAACAATTAATCGCAGTAGGTATCAGGATCCAACTATCACATAGAAGGTATGCAATCTCATTGCAAATTTCAACACTTGAAACTCTCGATAATGGTTTTTACCTCTAGCACTTATGACCTTGGCTATGGTCAACAAATCATAAGCACTAGTCAAGTTTTACCCATCATTTTATGATTAATTAGACCCATTCACATGACCCTTGGCTAAGGTCAACAAAGTCACATGCATGTCCTAATTAATCGCATCATATGCTGTGTAGGAAGACATCACTTAGCTACCGTACACTACGCCTTGGCTAATGTCAACAAACACAGCACGAATACTAAGTACTCTACTTCCTAAAATGACGGAGGGTTGCGGATGTTTTTTAAAAAAAACTTTTCACGCTTTGAACTTGATATCGTTGTAGAATCTAATAATTTAAAATTGAGTGTTTTTGAGGCTTTTACTAGTTTTGCTAAAGAGGTCACTCCTGGTAAAGGGATCTCGGCTCTTTCCTCGTCGAATGAGGTGCAGGATATTCACAATACCACTATGCAAAGTAAGAACTAGAAAATCAATCAAAAGACAAAATCGAGAGTTGTAGCATCTGGTAGTTATTGCTCAAGAGGTCACTCCCAGTGAAGGGATCTCGACTTTTTCCTCATCGAATAAAGTGCAGGATATTCTACAAGGAATACCGCTATGCAAAGCAACAACTAGAGCTACCTATTTTTGAAAATTCGATTCCACAACATCTTTAGGTTTATTTTTCTTCATTAATCTTATTAATGAATGTCCCATCATTTAAGTTACATAAACATCACAAATAAATACAACGTACGCTTATACCATCCGCATTCACCACGAAATTCCATCATGCACCGTTAGGTTAGGTAACTAACGGCGGAGCGGGGCAGGGCTACCGCGGGTGAAAAACATAATCAATGTCTATAATATATCATATATATTATATATAGTATTTACCTCAAAATATAAAGTGATCACATCACAGAATATCAGCAGCAGAAGACAACATATGAAATATTGGATATACTAGGATTTCTGGGTTTTAATTTAATCCTGTATAAAACACGGATTCCACGGTCGTGATGAATAGACAATCCCACAACCAAAGACCCCTACGAGAGCGGCAGGCACCCTACCAATTCTAGAGTTAGGAGGCCCAGACTCGACTCCTCGAGATGGCCTCCCACTGGACTCTAGAACCCGGTTACTTATGCTCCCCTCCTTGGGTCTATCCTAATGCGGAAAAGTAAATAATATACATCAACAATGACATCTTCCTCGATCTGGAAGTGCCCCAATAAAAGAATATTACATACAAGTTTTTACATGAATGAAAAAGAAAAACTCTCATCTCACATAAAAAAAACCGGCTGTTCAACCACAACAATCCAATATAACATATCACAGTAACACATAACATCACATGTCATCAACGTAAGTAAATATGCGTATCCCAATTGTCGTTGACGTATAGCAACGAAATCGGCGATACACCGCATATTACACTTGCGTTCACAGAAAAGAAAGTGAAAACTACAACGGTTGGAATCCGCAACGACCTTAGACATCATAAACCCGTAATATCTTATATTGCGGATTTCATGCCCAACAATATGAATTCCTTAGACATCGCATGCCTAACAATTATAAACCCCGCATTTTAGTCTCGATATAGAAAACACTTTTCAATATCAAGTCAGGTAATTCAACAAGATTCCCGACATCCTGATCGAATGCTCATCGGAAACTTTAGTGGATGGCCGTACCCCCGATACCATCGATGAAGTGCACTTAGGCGGAACACCGCAGCCGCGAGCACCCTGACGGATGCTTTTGGCAACGGAGTTCTCCTACAGTCACTTAGTCGGGGTTATGGGGCATGGCTATCTAGTAAGGTTACCCGGCGAGTATCCGCGTACGTTACGTGATTGCGACGGTCTTTTGATCCATATCAAAATTCTGTGGCAACCGATCAAATGAGACTAAATTGCTAGATTTATAAAATTCAAATATTATGGATTCCAAGTATTGTATCCCATCATAAATATCCGGACGAAGTTAAACTTTTCGATCGATTCATCAAAGTCCCACAATTTCCAGAGAGCTCAACACTTGAGCACAGTTTAATAATACCCAGAACATGCCACAGCACCTATGCACCAACCGTAGAAAGGCAGACCCAAGCCTCATTAATGGCACCGCGGAACTACCGCAAACCCTAAGGTTCAAAAGCGGATCCATGGTCATTATGTTGAGTTAGGATTTCATTCTTCTAGAGGGTCCACAGAATTACTTGCATGATTTTCCGAATACCTTAAATTTGAAAAAATGGGTTTTTGACATTCGTTCGAACTTTTAACTTTGTCTAGATAACATGTGAAAACCCGAAAACATTGTAAAACAACGAATACGAAACACTCCGAATTTCCTACACAGTAAGACCGCATCACATGCAATCTTAGAAAAAATAAGAAACACCAAACCCCAGTGTTCCCCTCCGAATGGCGGCGCGACGCGGACGTCTTGCCTGAGATTCGGGGCAGATGCTAATTGGTGCTATCCATCTACCTCTCTGAAAATGCCAAGTTGATTTATGGCACCGTATATCGAAGGTTTAAACGGATGCGTCCGATGTAGCAGACTTCGTCAGATTCCCCCTCGCTTGAGGGGTTTTTGATTGTGGGGACGCTCTTCCCTGCAGGCGCAAGCCCCTGCAATTAATTACGCTACCGCACCGCGGTAACCACTTTCTCCTTCTCCAGATGGTCACTTCATGTCGTGTGTGTTTATTTTGTGTTTGGTTGCCCGTGGATTGTATACGGAGACCGAGTTATGTCGTCGCTCGTAGGGCGTGGACTAGTCCAAATCCGTATCTTTCTTAGATTTGGGTTTGGGGGGTTTGTGTTTAGGGATACGTTAGTCTCATCTGAGACTAAGATCAACTTAAACGTTTGTTAAGGATACGTTAGTCTAGGTTTTACACTAAGATCGACTTAACGGACCGTTTAGATCCAACAAAAGAGCAATTAAGGGAGCCATGTTGTTTAGTTTAGTGACATTGCGGTCAATAGGTAGTTTAAGGACATTGCGGCCCATAGGTAGTTTACGGACATTGCGGTCCAATGTTAGTTTTAAGACGTTGCGGTCAAGGTTAAGGACCTCATAGTCCATGGATTTAAGGACTCCACAGTCCGATGTTAGTTTTAAGACATCACGGTCGAGGTTAAGGACCTCATAGTCCGAGGGTTTAAGGACCCCACAGTCCAATGTTAGTTTTAAGACATCACGGTCAAGGTTAAGGACGTCATAGTCCGAGGGTTAAGGACCCCACGGTCCATCGTTAGTTTTAAGACATCCCGGTCAAGGTTAAGGACCTCATAGTCCGAGAGTTTAAGGACCCCACAGTCCAATATTAGTTTTAAGACATCACGGTCAAGGTTAAGGACGTCATAGTCCGAGGGTTAAGGACCCTACAGTCCATCATTAGTTTTGAGACATCCGGATCAAAGTTAAGGACCTCATAGTCCGTGGATTTAAAGACTCCACAGTCCGTATCAATGTGTGGTCATCGGGACCCGTCACCTCTTTGAAGACGTTGAGGAATTACAATGCCAAGTATCAAAGGAGTGAAGAGATGTACCCTTAAACCGAGGTAGATCATATAATCTTTGGCCCAATTTGGGACCAAGACCAACTAATTATGTTATGAGCCCATTGACCCGGTTAGTTTGAATTGAGGACTTATGGCCAGCTTGGGCTAAGTCCAATCATGTTTAGAATATTGGCTTTCTGTTGATCCATTGAAGGAGAGGTTTTGCCTCTAGAAACTTAGCCAATTGAGCTAAAGCTAGTGTTGAACACTAGAGACCAACAGTGTTGAACACTGGGAATAAGATTAACAAGTTAGTGTTAAACACTAAAAGATAATCAGTATTGAACACTGGGAACAGAGTTTTCAAATTAGTGTTAAACACTAAGACAAATCAGTGTTAAACACTGGGAACAAAGATTTCAAGTTAGTGTTAAACACTAAGGAAATCAGTGTTAATCACTGGGAGCAGAATTTTCCAAATTAGTGTTTGAACACTAAGGAAATCAGTGTTAAACACTGGAAATGGAGTTTTCAAACTAGTGTTAAACACTATGGAAATCAGTGTTAAACACTGGGAACAGATCATCAGTTTAATGCTAAATATTGTAAGAGAAGAGATCACATGGGGGCACGTGATGGCATCCAAAAGGTGGGGCCAGATCCCCTTCATTTTGTGCTACAGATAAGTGTTTAACACTTTTAATTCTGAAGGTCATCACGTGTGGGCACGTGATGGGGACTCACGCTTTGATCTGTCAGAATGTTCAGTAGGGGTCACGTAGTGACACGTGAGGGCGCCCCAGAGCTTCTTTTCTTTTGCTTTTTCTTTGCGCGCTTTGGGGGTCGCGTGGAGCACGTGAGGCGTTGCCTCAAAATTCTTCTCTATGGGTCTTTACAGGGGTCACGTGGTAACACGTGACCCTGTTCCTTTGCCTGTTTGAAGATTTGTTTATCTTTTTAAGAATTAAATTCTTCATAGGGTAAAACCCTAGAAATAAACTTTAGAGGAATTAAATTCCTATTTTTTCCTGAAGAATTATATTCTTAGATAGAGTTGAACTCTAGTTTCTTTTCTGTAGAAATTAAATTCCTCATATATGTGAAGAACTGAATTCTATCATAGGGTTAAACCCTAATTTCTTCTTTCTTTTGGGAATTAAATTCCTGTTATTTTAACAGAATTAAGTTCTCAGTTAGGGTTAAACCTGGTTCTGTTTATTTTGAAGGAATTAAATTCCTATAGGGTTAAACCCTAACTTTATTTCAAAGGAATTAAATTCCTATAGTTCTGTGAGAATTAAAACTTCCATTCCCTTTCTATGCTTTGGATCTGCATGGCAGGATCTCAACCCAATGAGAATTAAATTCTCAATTCATGGGGTGATCTGCACTTTGCAGATCCTCCGCTAGAGAAGGAACTAAGCTCTTCTTTTTGTATAAGAGTTAAACTCTTTGAGAATTAAATTCTCCTTTTTAAGCCTCTCCCTTCTTACCTAAGGTTTTCTTTTGCAGAGGATCAAATTCTTCCCAAAATCTCAAGGCTCTATTTCTCTCTCTCTGTATGTCTCTCTCCTCTTTTTATAGGAGAAGGAGCAGAATTAATTAGTTTTAGTGAATCATTCATTGAGGGATTTGATTTGTATTCATTAGAGATTAGATTTGCATTCATCATTCGTTTGGACCTTTGGATTATTAGGTGAATTTTATTCACCATTGGATTTTAAATCCAAAGATATTCCTTTGTTATTTCGGTTAGATTTTAAGGGGAAATCTTTCCAAGTTCAAGATTTTTCCATGAATAGGTGATATTTAATCACCTTTAGATTTTTAATCCAATCGGTTCCAAATAATCATTTTCCTTTGGAAAGATTTGAATGCCCCTTTCAGAATTTAATTCTGTTAAATAGAGAGGCTTTGAAAGCCGGTCACGTGTGACCACGTGACCCTTGGTCACGTGTAGGCACGTGACCCCCTGGAACGAGCTTTCTTCTCCTTTCTGCACTCTGTTTTCTGGCCGCTGTTCAACCGTCACGTGCCAACACGTGACCCTGGTCACGTGTGAGCACGTGACCCCTGGTCACGTGTGAGCACGTTCTGGAGCCTTTTCTTTGATTTAATCGGGGAGCTGACTCTGTCTTTGCCGCTGCTTTTAAATGTCACGTGCCAACACGTGACTGCTGGTCACGTGCTAGTACGTGATGCCTCCTCCGTAAACTTTCCTGATTTTAAATCAGGAAACAAATGCCCCCACAGCGTTGTTCTCACGTGTCTGCACGTGAGTGCAACGCTGTCACCTTGATGACCGTTGGATCCTTCTAGGGTCTCGGGTAGATGAAGTGTTTCCATCACATCCTATAAATATAGGGGTCATTTCAGGGACGCCTCCACTTTGCTTATCTTCCTCCTTGCAAACTTTTTCTGAGAATTTAATTCTCTTCTTCCAGAGCTTAGTTCTCTGTCTCGAAACATTTTCCGAGTTTAACTCTGTTCAAAAAGACTCTTTTCTTCAGGTAATGCTCTTGAATGAACGATGAACTCTCACATTCCTCTGGATTTTAAATCCAAAACCAGGGTTTTTACCCTTTTTGAATATGAATCCATTTTTTCTTCAAGTTTTTCAACCAAAGTATGAAACCATTTAACCTTCAACAGTAGATCTTTTTAGGGTTCATATGATCTTTACGGAGATAATGGTGGCGGTTAGAATCTATGGAATTTAATTCCATCCCAAAAAGGTTTCTGGGAATTTAATTCCCTTTTCTTAATAAGAAATTTAATTCCTATGAAGAACTCGGTTTCTTCACATGGAGGCTCCTTAGGGTCTCTTTGCCCGAGGTTGTCCATCTTAACCGTGAGGAAGAAGTTCGTAATGAAATTTTTTTTTATTGTTATTTCAGGTATCATGGATGCCCATTTGTATGGTCTTGACGAAATCATTTCCTACGGGAACATTCGTGCATTGGGTCGCAGTCAGAACCAGGAGTTCACCAACGCTCAATGCGCCGAGATCATGAGCCGCTTCGACGAGTATAACCATCGGCTACTCCCCCATCGCTCTTCTCTTCTGAGACTGGTCGTGCTGGCGATTTGGGAAGCACTCCCTCTCTTTTGCACCGGTGTACCGCTCAGGGCCTTAGACACTGCTGAGGATAAGGTACATTCGGTGTACCTGATGAGCTTGATCTCAAAGAGGAGGCAAGATCACCTCATTGATCTCTTGCACAAGGCCTTTCAGCAGGCAGCCATACTTGCTGCCTATCGAAGGGTGGAGGACATTCGTGAGGACCCCGACGCTTGCGACCGCGAGAGGAAGCATACCAGGATGGTTCGAAGCGCCTGGAAGATCTTGGACGAAGTCAAGTTTGAGTTTCTCAATCCATGCCCTGCGTCTAAGGTCTTACCATTGTAAATGTGTTTTGTTTATTTTGTATGAACTTCTTAAAGTATGAATGATAAGTTCTATTATGTCTTTGTATGTTTGCATGCCTTTCTGTGAGATTTTATCATTTTGCTATTGTTGTTGTTGGTGCTTCTAATATGCAGGGTGCCATTCCATTTTTTAGTGCACGTCAAGTTTGGGGTCCACGTGCTCCCCACGTGAGGTCCTTTTGATGAGACTGTTCAAAAAAACTTTCCAATGCCATATTTTAGTGCACAATATTAGATGCAGAAAAGTAGCCTTGGAAATAGTTCCATCTCCTTGACTTCTTATGCCTTTCCTTTTTTAGGCCTTGGAAATAGCTTTATCATGCAAAATTTTCCGCGCTCAACACTTAATGCACCTCTTTATATCTAAGGCCATAGCCTTCTTTTCTCTTCACAGAGAGATTTATTTTCATTTTGGTGTGATTTGTCTTGAGAAACAATCGAGTGCCATGGCCTGCAATCGCTCTCATGCTCGTCGACAGCCATGGGAAGTTCCTATCGAGGAGATGATCCCCCGCTTTGCCGCCCGATTGGTGGATCCACTCCTTACCGATGACGAATGCGACTCGGCGATGTATGAACTCTCAATCCGTAGGGGGTCCCCCCTCCCGATGGGGTCCCTCTGGCTCCGGATGATTCTCACGGCCGTGCTTGCCAACATCCCTCCTCACCCAGCGGAGATGACCCTGGCGATGCTTGACGCGGCTGAAGAAAAGCTCGAGGGGTTTCACGAAGCGTGCCTGATTACTCAGGCTTTGAAGGATTGCTCAATTCACCTGCTGAGCCAAATAAAGGCCCGACGAGCTATTATGTCTGCTTTCGCGGATGAACATGGCGCCAATCGATGGGGAGCGACTCCTCGCGAGAACCGTCGCTTTGATGTGCTGGAGAAAGCAGAGAGGGAGATGGAGAATTTTGTTCTTTGCTTTGTTTACCCTTGTGCTACTGATCCCGTGTTTGGTGACCTTTTCCCGCTAGCATAGCATATTTAAATTAGTCTTTTTTTTGTATGCTTTATGCTGAACTTCCGTGTAGGCTCGGTACTCGTATGTATGTTTTCGCTTGCATAAATAAACTTTGTGTTCTTCTTATAAGAACTTTCTTTAATTATCAACACTATCATCATGTCGCATGCACATTAAAGCTTCGAATATTATTTCTTTTTCGGATGTTCATATAATTGCGAACACATGCTCGATAGGATAAACGTCGGAAATTTTCTCGTTGCTTTTCATATCGGGTGAGCGCGTTTTAGATCGATTATTGCTGTCGACTGGAAGCTCATTTATACGGTCTTGAGCATGTATGTCCCGTTTCAAA
This sequence comes from Agapanthus africanus, assembly GCA_030015575.1. Taxonomy (NCBI): domain Eukaryota; kingdom Viridiplantae; phylum Streptophyta; class Magnoliopsida; order Asparagales; family Amaryllidaceae; genus Agapanthus; species Agapanthus africanus. The sequence continues at coordinate 433,406,927 of JASDDO010000008.1, read as the reverse complement.
GGTTGCGGTCGCGAAAGTGAGCTTACGTGGCCTGATAGGGCGACACGTGGCGAACATATTGTTGTGCGAGAAAAGGGCTCGGCCGTAAATTCTCGGAAAGGGAGCTGGCTTCTAAGGCGCTGAGCGAGCTTCCAGCTAGTCTTACCGCCAAGGCCAACAAAGCATACGAACTCTGGCGGGTGCTTCAAGAGTCCATCAAAGAGGTGGTGGCTCTTGATAAAGCTGTCGTGTTCACTCGTGAAAGGGTCGAGGCTCACAAGGCCACTGAGAAAGAGCTTGAAGGTCGGCTTGCTTCGTATCAGGCCCAGCAGGCTCAGGCGGAGGCTCGTCTTCTGGAGATCTTGAATCATGAAGCCGTGACTCAGCAGAAGAAGGATGAGCTAGTAAAATTGCTAAATCGCCCGCCGGCTTGAAGACTTGTATCTTTTCCTTTCTTTTTGTACATACTCATGGATGAGAGTATTTTCTTTTTGTTCTTTCATGAATTGTATTTTGTATCCATTTTGGTTTATGAATAAAAGATACATTTTTCTTCTCAATGGTGTGTCCTTTTTTATTGAATGTATTCTGCGGATAGTCTATCTTGATCTCTTTGCAGGGCAACGATGGCTTAGGATTCAGGGCTAAGATCCGCCTCCTAAGACTTTTGAGCCTTATGAGCCGTGAGGGTCTCATAAAGAGTTTTTTCTCCCTACAGGTCGAGAGGATCCCGTGGGTGTAAGTTCTTCTTAAGAGTCGTGCGGATTCTTTAAGCAGGTTCTCCCTTGGGAGTCGTAAAGATCTCACAAGAGAGTTTTCTTCCTTACAGGTCGTGAGGACCCGCAAGTGCTGGATGCGATCACCCTTATCCGTATTTCGCGGGGTCAGGGGTTGGTTTGGGATGGTTTCTAGGGTGTCGTAGTTTAAAGACATCGCGGTCAAGATTAAGGACCTCATAGTTCATGGATTTAAGGACTCCACAGTCCGGCGTTAGTTTTAAGACATCACGGTCAAGGTTAAGGACCTCATAGTCCGTGGATTTAAGGACTCCACAGTCCGATGTTAGTTTTAAGACATCACGGTCAAGGTTAAGGACCTCATAGTCCGTGGATTTAAGGACTCCACAGTCCGATGTTAGTTTTAAGACATCACGGTCAAGGTTAAGGACCTCATAGTCCGTGGATTTAAGGACTCCACATCCGATGTTAGTTTTAAGACATCACGGTCAAGGTTAAGGACCTCATAGTCTGTGGATTTAAAGACTCCACAGTCCGGCGTTAGTTTTAAGACATCACGGTCAAGGTTAAAGACCTCATAGTCCGTGGATTTAAGGACTCCACAGTCCGATGTTTGGTTGCAGGGACCCGTCACCTCTTTGAAGACGTTGAGGAATTACAACGCCAGGTATCAAAGGAGCGAAGAGATGTACCCTTAAACCAAGATAGAATCAGTACAGAATCAGGCTGGTTGATCGTTAGTTTTAAGACATTACGGTCGAGGTTAAGGACATCATAGGCCGTGGATTTTAAGGACTCCACAGTCCGATGTTTACAATGGATGCTTCACACGGGTTCGCTGCCGTGCTTGGCGAGGACCAAGCTCCGCTCTGGACGTTTTCTGTGGGGTCAAAGGGTGACATTATTCGCGTTCTACGTGACCAGGAATTTGCTTCACAGGGGTTCACTGCCGTGTTCGGCGAGGACTAGGCTCCGCTCTGGATGCTTCACACAGGTTCACTGCCGTGCTCTGCGAGGACCAGGATCCACTCTGGACGTTTTCCACGGGGTCAAAGAGTGACATTATCCGCGTTCCACGTAACCAGGAATTTGCACTAGATGCTTCACACGGGTTCACTGCCGTGTTCGGCGAGGACTAGGCTCCGCTCTGGATGCTTCACACGGGTTCACTGCCGTGCTTTGCGAGGACCAGGATCCGCTCTGGACGTTTTCCGCGGGGTCAAAGAGTGACGTTATCCGCGTTCCACGTAACCAGGAATTTGCACTAGATGCTTCACACGGGTTCACTGCCGTGTTCGGCGAGGACTAGGCTCCGCTCTGGATGCTTCACACGGGTTCACTGCCGTGCTCTGCGAGGACCAGGATTCGCTCTGGACGTTTTCCACGGGGTCAAAGAGTGACATTATCCGCGTTCCACGTGATCAGGAATTTGCACTAGATGCTTCACACAAGTTCGCTGCCGTGCTCGGCGAGGACTAGGCTCCGCTCTGGATGCTTCACACGGGTTCACTGCCGTGCTCTGCGAGGACCGGGATACGCTCTGGACGTTTTCCACAGGGTCAAAGAGTGACATTATCCGCGTTCCACGTGACCAGGAATTTGCAATAGATGCTTCACACGGGTTCGCTGCCGTGTTCGGCGAGGACTAGGCTCCGCTCTGGATGCTTCACACGGGTTCACTGCCGTGCTCTGCGAGGATCAAGATCCGCTCTGGACGTTTTCCACGGGGTCAAAGAGTGACATTATCCGCGTTCCACGTAACCAGGAATTTGCGCTAGATGCTTCACACGGGTTCACTGCCGTGTTCGGCGAGGACTAGGCTCCGCTCTGGATGCTTCACACAGGTTCACTGCCGTGCTCTGTGAGGACCAGGATCCGCTCTGGACGTTTTCCACGGGGTTAAAGAGTGACATTATCCGCGTTCCACGTGACCAGGAATTTTGTTGATTGTATTCGCATTTCACGGAGTTGGGATTCGACTCTCGGTCATCTGTGCACCGTCGAGTCATGGAACTGGGAATTGCCGATGTTCCGCTTTGCTTGATATCGTGTCTGCTGCAAGGAGTCGGACGTCGAGATGATCTCTAGGCTATCTGTGAACCGTCGAGATTTGGTTTCTTCTTATGATGAAACCCGGGGGAGGAGTATGATCTCTTCTTTGTTTGCGCCCCTGGATTGTATACAAGGATAGATGTAACATCACCTGTAGGGCGTGAACTTCATTTTTATTTTATTTCTTTTTTCGGGATGCTCTATCATTTCAGCTTTTACATCGCGAAGGTCGCGATTGCCCCATCATTTCGGCTATTTTTCGCGGTGCCCTATCATTTCGGCTATTTGTTTTATTTTTACTCGCTGTTTTTTATTGCGGTTGCCCAACCATTTCGGCTAATTTTTTTATGCATATATTTTTACTTGCTGCTTTTTATTGCAAGTTGCCCTATCATTTCGGCTATTTCGTATGCATGTGTGGCTTGCTGGCTTTTTCGCCGCAAGCTTGGGATTAGACACCGATTTCGGCATCAGCACCGCTACAACTGGGATATTTCCAGGAGCGAATAATCATTTGCCTCTGTCGATGTTGAACAAAGGTGGCTTAATAAACAGGGTTAGGGTCCTGCCGACTAAGGCTTTTGACTTCATGAGCCGTAAGGGTCTCGTGAAGGTACTTCTCCCTACAAGTCGTGAGGATCTTGCGGGTGTGTTTTCTCTTTAGGAATCGTGAGGATTCCTAAGTGTATGTTCCTCTGTAAGTCGTAAGGATCCTACAAGAGGGTTTTCTCCTTATAAGTCGAGAGGACTTATAAGGGTTGTTCACCATATGGACATATTCCTAGTCACGGGTGTGACTTTGCTGGGGAAATATTTATTCGCGCCCGTGGATTATATACAAGGGTCAGTATTGAGCCACTTGTAGGGCCATATCGAAGGTTGTGGGGGTTGCTTAAGCACAGGTTCAGGTTTCTGTAACTTAAGGCTTTCAAATCTTATGAGCCGTGGGGTCCCATAAGAGAGTTCTCCTTACGAGTCGTGAGGATCTCGCAAGTGTATTTTCTCCTTAGGAATCGTGGGGACCCTTAAGTGTGTTGCTCCCTTGTGAGTCGTAAGGATCTCACGCGGGTGGTTTCTCCTTACAAGGTCGTGAGGACCCTGTAAGTGTCTTTTAACGAGATTGCGCCCTTTCGGGTTTTCACAAACACTCGCCGGTAGCCCTGCTGTCTTTTACTCACGGAGCCCTTTCGGGTTTTCATCCGTGCCCATTTTGCTTCTGGACATACCGTCTTTTATTTTTTTTTTATTCTCTCTCTTCTTTTTTTTAACGAGGTTGCGCCTTTTCGGGTTTTCACAAGACTCGCCGGTAGCCCTGCTGTTTTTACTTACGGAGCCCTTTCGGGTTTTCATCCATGCCCTTTTTGCTTATGGACATACCATTTTTTTTGTTTTTTTTTCATATATCGGCTTTGAGGTATTGCAATCCACCGTAGTTTATCGACGTCTCGGTCAACGGCTAGTTTTTAGGACATAGTGGTCCATTTTTAGTTTAAGGACGTTTCGGTCCGCCGTTAGTTTAAGGACGTTTCGGTCCGATGTTAGTTTAAGGACGTTTCGGTCCACCGTTAGTTTTAAGGACGTTTCGGTCCGATGTTAGTTTAAGGACGTTTCGGTCCGATGTTAGTTTAAGGATGTTTCGGTCCGCCGTTAGTTTTAAGGACGTTTCGGTCCGATGTTAGTTTAAGGACGTTTCGGTCCGCCATTAAGGATGCTGGTTACTACCTAGAGTTCGGGCTTAGGAAGATAGCGAGTGGACATAGTCGTCGTCATCTATCATTGACCTAGACCTTGACCCGTTAAGCATAGTATTTCTTCAAGAAGCGACCGTTCACTGGCCTGAAAGGCCTTTCACCGTGCATATCCATGAGTAGATAAGCTCCACCCTGGTAGACCTTGTCTATGATGTACGGGCCTTCATAGTTTGGCTCGAATTTTCCCCGCTTGGCGCGATTGGGGATCATAGGTCTTTTGACAATTAGCACAAGTTCGCCTTGGCGGAACGTCCTCGGCCTGGTCAATCTTTTGTATGAGCGCGTCATCTTTTCTTTATAAGCCTCCAGATTTTGTTGCGCTATGAGCCGAGTCTCTTCAAGGGCATCAAGCTCCTCAAGCCGAAGGTGAGCATTTTCTTCGTCCGTCAGCTCGTAGTGGACCGCCACTCGTAGAGAGGGTAACTCTATCTCAAGGGGGAGTACTGCTTCTGTACCAAATACCAACGCGTATGGCATTGTGTTCGTGGCCGTTTTGAACGTAGTTCGGTATGCCCAGAGAGCCTCCTGCAGTTTCTCATGCCAGTCCTTCTTATTTCGGGACACCATTTTCTTTATGATTTTCGTCAAGGTCTTGTTGAAGGCCTCGGTGAGACCATTAGCTCGCGGATTATAAACCGAGGAATACCTCCAGTCTATATTATGATGTTGCGCAAAGCGGCTGATCTTGTGACTTCTGTAGGCTGGCCCGTTATCAGAAATAATCCGTCGCGGAGTTCCAAACCGATAAATGACGTGCGTCTTGAAGAAATGGAGAATGTTTTCTGTCTTCACTTCCCTTAACGGTACCGCTTCTGCCCATTTAGAGAAGTAATCAGTCGTCGCAGGATAAAACGATGTCCCCTGGATGATGCTGGTTCGATGGGGCCGATTATGTCGGTTCCCCACATTTCGAATGGCCAGCTAGCCACCGTTGGATGAAGTGGGTTTGGATGCTGGTGGATGAAGTCCCCATGAATTTGGCATGAGTGGCATTGCTTCGCATACTCGAGGCAGTCCTGAATCATTGTGGGCCAATAATAACCCATTCGTTTGATCTTCAGCTTCATCTTTGGGCCCACTTGGTGAGAACCGCAGAGTCCGTCATGAACTTCCTGAACGACCCTTTTCACTTCGACAGGTCCCAGGCATCTCAGCCACAAAGAATCGAACGACCTTTTATACAGAGTATCATTGACGAGGGCGAAAGACAGAGCTCGTTTCATAAGCTGATGTCTTGAGGACGCGTCTTCGGGCGTTCGATGGTATTTGAAGTAGTCTATAAAGACTTCCCTCCAATCTTCAGCCCTTTCTCGGTCGGTTATTTGCAGGGTCGTCCGTTCAGTTGCTCCCCTTTCTTCGGATGATTCCGGAGGTATTTCTGCTGGGGCAAGCACCCGACGGCTTTGTACTACGATTCTGACGTCATCGAGGTTCTCACCAGCCAATTCTTTAGCGAGCTTGGCCAACGCGTCTGCTTTGCTGTTTTCCGCACGCGGTATGCTTTCCAAAGTATAGGAGGGAATTTGGGTCAACAGTTGTTGCACCTTTTCACCGTATTTCACCAACTCCGGTTTGCACGTTTGGTAGTCGCCATTTACTTGACTAACGACCAGTTGAGAATCTCCATATATGAGGAGGTTTTCAATTCCCATGTCAATGGCGATCTCGAGGCCTGCTATCAAAGCTTCGTATTCGGCTTCGTTATTTGTCCTCGGCTCTGTTAAGGAGAAAGCGAAGCTCATTATCCCTTCTTGTGGAGTTACAAAAATGAGTCCTACTCCCGATTTGATTATAGGGGTACTTTGTTTGCGCTTCTTCACGGAAGATGCTCCATCGAAATAAAGCTCCCATCGGGTATCACCACCGTCGATCGCATTAAACGCATGTTCGTCTGGAAGATCGCAATTCAAAGGAGAGTCGGCTGGTACCGGATGCTCAGCGAGGAAGTCGGCGATGGCCTGTCCTTTGACTGCCTTGAGAGGTTGATAAGTTATCAAGAACTCCATCAAGAGCAGGGCCTATTTAGCGAGTCAACCCGTTAATATGGCCTTCGACATCAGATATTTAAGGGGGTCCTCTTTCGATATGAGACGGACTTCGTACGCCAACGCATAGTGCCTGAGCTTGGTTATTGCAAAGATTAACGCCAGGCAATGTTTTTCAATAGGGGAGTAGTTGCTTTCTGCCCCCAGTAGGACTCGACTCAGATAGTAGAGCGCTCTCTCCTTCCTTTGATCGTTCACTTGTGCCCATAATGCGCCCAAGGAACCTTCGAGGGCTGTTGTATATAAGATAAGAGGCTTTCCCTTTACTGGAGCAGCTAACACCGGCGGGTTCTGCAGGTATTGCTTGATCTCGTCTAGCGCGCCTTGGCATTTGGGATCCCAGACGAACAGGGTTCCTTTTTTCATCAGGTGGCTGTAAGGACGACACTTGCCTGAAAGGTTGGCTATAAATCACCGTATGTACGCGAGCTTCCCCTGGAGAGACCGCAACTGTTTGAGAGTTCTTGGCGGAGGCATTTTCATGATCGCCTTGATCTTAGATGGATCTATTTCGATACCTCGGTGTCGGATGATGAATCCCAGGAATTTACCCGAGGAAACTCCGAATGCACATTTGAGGGGATTCATCTTCAAATTGTATTGCCGAAGGCGTTGAAATACGGTCTTCAGATGCTCTAAGTGCTCTTCGTATGACATGCTTTTCACTACGAGGTCATCGATATAACATTCGACGATCTCGTGTATAAGACCATCGAAGATCTTTGTCATGGCCCTCTGATAGGTGGCGCCGGCGTTCTTTAAACCAAAAGGCATGACTTTGTAGCAGAATATACCCAAAGGAGTCCGGAAAGCGGTGTGCTTCTGGTCTTCGGGGTGCATCTTTATCTGATTGTATCCTGATGAACCGTCCATGAAAGAGAAAACTTCATGAGTGGACGTATTGTCTATCATTAGTTCGGTGACTGGCACTGGGAAATCGTCCTTCGGGCAGGCTTTATTGAGATCCCGGAAGTCCACGCATATGCGCACTGTCCTATTTTTCTTCATTTCCGGGACGATGTTGGTGACCCAGTCAGGATATTGAACCTCTTGGATAAACCCAGAGTCGATCAGCTTCTTGACTTCGGCGTTGATGCTCATCTCAAGCTCGAGCCGCATTCTTCTCGGCGCCTGTTTGACTGGCTTAACGTCCGGGGATATCGCCAGTTTATGCACAGCAACTTCTGGATCTAGTCCTAGCATTTCAGAATATTTCTATGCGAAGCAATCTCTATGCTGCATAAGCACGTCTTTTAACTCGGCCACCCTTTCTTCAGATAGCAACTCGCTGACGAACGTCGGTCGTGAGTCGTTCATCGTTCCCAACTCAATCTTCTTGAGGTTATCTGCAGTAGTGTGTATTCCGTCTTCCAGCTCTTTTGGCGCTGGTGGAAACTCTGAGATCACCTCGTCATCATTGTTTTCGAAGCACCAGGGAAAGTCATTCATATTCTCGGGCTCTTCTTTTGATATCGTTATCATATGACAGGTACGAGCTCGCTTCCAAGACCGTTGTGGATCTGGTTCTGCTCTTATGGCTTTGGGTTCGTGCTTTCGCGGCGGCATTACCCTCCAACTGTTGGATAAAGCAAATCTGGCTCGCTGGTATTGGTCTTCGACCCAGTTCTTGAAGGTGAAGCAGTCTTCGATAGGATGTCCTATGGCTTGGTGATAAGAGCAATAGTCCGAATGAGAGACCTCGTTAGCTTGCTCAGGGTGTTTAGATGCCGGAAGTGTAATCATTCGATGTTTCAAAGCGAGGTCAAATATCTTTCGTGTCTTATCCTGAGGAAAAGAGTATGCCTGACTCATCTTCTTCATAAGGGACAAATCCGGACCGCTCGATTTCTGATCGCGTGACTTCTTGGTCCCGCTTTATCTCTGTCGAACGCCTTTTCTGCTTTTCGACTTGTTTCTACCTCTGCGTCGGGTCTTTTGCACCACGGGTTGACAGGGAAGAATATTTTCGTCTTTTACAGTCTGTTGAAGAAGACGTTGCGTCCTGGCTCGTAGATAGCCATTTCGCGGTTATGATCGTCCCGAGCCTTTTGACCTGCTTTCCTGATAAGCTCGTTCACTCGTTCTTCAAATGATGGATTCTGGACTTCGATCGCGGGATGCAGTTCCGATGAGGGGTTGGCATTTTCTGACAAGGCGTCCTCTTCTTCATCGAAATTATATATGGCGTAAATACCGTGGACCCGTTCCCGTTTCCCGTCTCTCGTGTATCCAACTCCGAGCGTTTCCATTCTCCCGTTGGGCAATTTGCGCTGGGTCCCAGGGACATCCCAAATCCTGTTATAGAATCGAGCTTGTCGGATAGTCTGTTTTAAGGGTACTCCTTGGCGCTTCAATAGTCTTTTCAACCCGTCTGTGTAGTATCTGGGCAAACGGATGGGTTGAAGCATGTCAAGTGTAGAATCCGCGCTATGCCAGATCTCTTTCTCCACTCTTGTTTCCGAGGATCGATAGAACAGGATTGCCTTTTCACCCTTTCGCCTGGGAGAGACGTAAAATGCCTGCAGGTCCTACACATGGTAAGCTTCAAGTGTGTCAAGGTCTTTGTAGTGTTCCCGCGGCACCATGGTGATTTGCAAACTCTGAACATCGCCAGGGGATGCTTGTATTGACGGCCGACTAGAGAACATGGCATTAACCTCGTCTTCCGAGTCACTTCCGAAGATCAACATGGGGGCGGACGGTCCCGGGTTGTTACGTCGAGACGGACCAGCATAAACTATCTCTTCTGCTTCTTCGGTATCGCTTCCGAAAACAGGGATGGTGGCGGCGGCTTTGTTCTCCGGCTTGCGACACCTTTCTGTATCCTCGAAGTCTGGCAAAAAGTACTTTGCATCTTCGTACTTGCGGACTTCGTTCACGGAGAATGGGTTCAGCCCACCCGTTACGGTATACTCGAAACCATCCTTAAAGTACTTCATACACTGATGCTGTGTAGAAGGGATGATGTTGTACTCGTGTAACCAAGGACGACCGAGCAAGGCGTTGTAGCAGGTCTTGGCGTCAATGACGTGAAACTTGATGTCCGTGATGAGTAGTCCAAAGCGTAATGTTAATATCACGGATCCGAGAGTCCGTGATGACTGGGAGTCAAAACCGGAGATGGTAATTTTGTCACGAGCGAGGTGCTGCACGCTCATGCAGATTTTCTTCAACACCCGAACATTAAGGAGATTGACGGAGGATCCATTATCAACCAGGATTTTGCCTATCTTGATATCATGGCAGTATCCGGAGACGTATAGGGGACAGTTGTGGTCGCACGTCCCGTGGAAAAGGTCTTCGTCACCGAAAGTGATGTCGGCCATGCGCACTTCTTCCAGTTCATCCTTCATCCTTTCTGTGGCGAGGAAGGCTTGGAATTGCTCGGGTTCTTGTAACGCCTTAATTAATGAATCTCTCACTTCCTTTGATAGTAGGAGGGCGTCGAGAATGCTGAGCTGAGAAGGTAGCTTCCTTAGGTGCACTGGGATGTTGTAATCCACCTTACTCTTCCTGGGAGGATCTTTGGCAGCCAACTCTTTCGTGACATGGTCATCTAAGGTGATATCCTCAGTGACCTTCTCCTTTCCCTTATCCTTTCTATTCACGGGTCCGAGATTCTTTTCCGGGAGCGTGCGATTGCGCAACTGAATATTTTCGCAGGCCTCTGGTTCTTCCTCTTTCCCTAAAACGGATTCTATAAAGAGAGGGCCCAGAGCCATTTCTTCATCAGAGTCGCTCCCAAAGGTGAGAACTTGTGACCCTCCGGCGTTAACCATGTAACAGTTGCCAGCAGTTCTGTTGTGCCCGTCGGTAGTACTTCTTTGTTCTCGGCGAGTTTTGCGTTTCATGCGCTTAAAATGTTATCGGTGAGCAACATATCCCTGCCACCACATCTTAAAAGCGTCGCACTCCTCAGTGGGGTGCGAAGTCTTCCGATGGTATGAGCAATAATTAGGGTGCCTCTCCGCCCCATTGAGCGTGTTTTCTTCCGAGGGTGGTAGCTTCATTCCTATCGACATGGCTTTGACAAACCTTTTCCTCATCTTGAATATGTTTTTACCCGCATGAGATGTCTTTTGATCTGGCGGGAATGCTTCGACTCTTTCATTTAGTCGCTTGCGTTTGGCTCCTTCTGATGCGGCCATCTCACGCTCTTGGTCGGCTTTACTTTTCAAACGAATCTCGTCTAGAAAGGCGTCAATCATTTCTTCTGTTGGCCGCACAAGCTCCGGCTCAGGCTGTGCCCCCAGTTTCTCAGTGCCAGGGTTTGTTTCATTGTCCGTAGACGAGTGGGAGATCACATGACAACTCGCCACATATCCCTCGGATTCATCCGACGAGCTTTCTCCATCATCTTCCTCCTGAAAGACGTGGTTGAGGAACTCTTGCGGTGTGACGGGAGTCCACGCCTTTTGATTGTACTCTTCCAGCGCATCAATTTGCTTCTGCAAGTCCGTGCGCTTGTCTCCAGGCTTCACTGGCTTTTTGGATCTCTTCTTCTTTTTCTTCGAAAATTTTGACGGTTGGGTGTGAGTACTTGGGCCATCACCGCCGATCTTTGTAGTTGGACGCGGCTTCAGCATCCCTTCGATGATTTGAGGTTCAAGCGGGTTCTTCCATTCGACCGCTGGGCACGCATGAAGATCACTCAGCATCCTTCTAGTTTTGGCTGATAGCACGACCTCCCATGGGGCTTCCTCAATGAAAGAACAGGTTGCCCCCGGTGTATCCGCTTTCTTGGGAGTATGCGGCTGTGGCGGGTTCACCTTCCACTTCTCGAACAGCGCAAACTTGCCCTGTAGGTACTGATCTTCAATCCATCATTTGAAGACGAAGCAATCCTCAATTGGGTGGCTTACCGTTTGATGATAAGGGCAATAATTGGGGTTATTCACCTCAGTGGGTTGCGGCGGCCGCCTCGGGTTTGGCAAGTTGATAAGCCTATTGCGTACGGCCAGCTCGAATAACCGTTTTGTCTTATCCCGTGGGAACGAGTAGAGGCGCTTCATTTTCTCGTTGTAATACCGCCGTCTTTCTTCTAGCTGATCTGCCAGTTTTGGGGCACTGGGTTACTGCTGGGCGTTCGCAACGAAGGTTGCCTTCCCTTTACCCTTGTCATTCCGAGGTTCTGGCTTCGGGGGAGGCGGTCTGTGACCCATCTGGGCCAACTTGTCGATCAGAGCCTGGAACGTGGTTGGTTTAAAGAACATCATGAACTGTGAGATGGTTGCATGAGGATCTAGTGTACCACGAACATGCCCACCGCAGGCGCTTCCTCATGCGTTGTTCGCATTTTGACCACAAGTTTCGCCAACGTATAGCGTACTGGACCCACGTCTCACCTGGTTTCACCCTGGCATTAATTAATGCTGTTATCAAAGTGTGTTCTCTGGCGCTTGCGAATCGCTGAGTGAATAGCAATTCCATTTCAGCGAACGTCTTGATGGAATCGTTCGGGAGTTCTGAATACCATTCGAACGCCGTTTCTGATAAGCTGCCCACGAACTGGCGAAGCAACAGTTTATCGTCGCCACCAGTGTTACCACAAAGCGCCCTGAACTGGGTCACATGCTGATGGGGATTGCATGTCCCCTTATAGACATGGAATTTTGGTATTGCGTAGCCCGGCGGGTATTTGATCTGGTCATACCAGCTCGGATATGGTCTTCCTGTCTTGACAACTTGACCAGCTGCCTCAGCCGCCTGGTGAACGCGTATCTGTTGGGCTATGTATTCGTCTAGGTCAGCCTTAGAGATTGTCTCCTCCTTAGCCGTTGACAGAGCGGGTGGGGGATTTGACGCTTCGCCCCTGTCGTCTTCAAGAATGATTGGAGGATCTTCAGCAGGAGAATCTTGTTGGATCATCATTCCCACCATGTCCTGGAACAGGAGGGCCATTCGTTGTATATTGGCTGCTTGTTCGGCAGCCTCTTTATTCTTCTTCTCCAATATCCTACGAAGGAACTCAGCGTCAGTTTCTTCCTCCTGTCGTTGATCGGATGACGCTTTGGGGATTTCTTTTGGCCCAGTAAGTGCAGCCATCGCGGTCATCATTTCTTGGAGCTTCTGTTGTTGCTCCTGAGCTTTGGTCACTGACCGTGTGAGCGGTCTATGCCCTGTAGACGCACGGCTATCTTCCTTCCCCGACGCCATGTATACAGTATGGCCCATCATGCCCCCAGACTTAGAGCATCTGGGCTCAGCGCCTTTAGCTTTCATCGCAGGCCCGGGGATCTTCTCCGGCCTCCTCTTTTTATGAGCAGTGGAAGTTGAGGGGGCCGTTGAAGTGGGCACCCAGACAGCTTTTCGTGGCTTAGCATGATGACTGACTTCCTGTTGGATTTTCAGCTTCTTGTGCTGGCGGGAGAAATTTGGATCGATCACCGAGTCTCGGGTCTGCCGCCAGATTTTATAAATTTTGGAAGACAGCCGTTGAGGAGATTGGGGCTATTCTGGCTTTGTTTCCGCAGCCCTTTTCAACGGAGGGGGAGACCTCTTTAGCGCCGCGGTAGGAGAATTCCTACGCACCTTATTCAGCATCTCAAAGCTGTTCTTAGTTGGAACAGCAGCATTAACTTCTGTCGTCGGGGCTGGAGGAGTTAGCCCAGAAGGGGAGTTACCTCCGGCCTTCCTTACTCGGCGCCAGTAGCGACGTCGAGCGTGTCGTGCTGATGGAATCGGTTTGGTGAGGGCGATAGCTTCGTCTTGCCCCCTGTGTAGGCGGGGGGCCGCTGCTGGTGTCAGCCTGTTAAAGACCGATGTCCTTTGGGTAGCAGAAGCGGGAGCTGGAACAGTCAATCTTGTAAAGACGGACTTTTTGGCGGGAGAAGCCGCCTTGACGACTTCAGGAGCAGGGATGGTTATCCTCTTCGGAGCAGCCTTCTCTGGGATTGTAGGCCCCATTGCGGGTCCACAGGAGTTCTAGCCCAGTCTGGAGAAGACCGAGGCGCTGGTGTTGGGCGACCCATTGAGAGGGGCCGCGGTAGCTGTAAGCCGATCAAAGACCGACTTCTTGGGAGCTTCCGGTGTCAGCACAGGAGCGGTGAAGCTCGTTGGCGGAAGCATGGTCCCGAAAAACAACCCTGTAGTGGCTTGAGTGACCTGTTCCACGGGCATTGTGAACAGCGAAGCAGCTTGGGGCCCGTAGGCTATACCTCCTGGCGAGGCGGAGCGCCGGTTGAGTTGCAGTTGGAGCATTTCGCACAAGTGGAAGCCATGGACTCTTTGCTTTCTGCAATAAGCAAAACGCCAAATCTTAGTACCTTGAAACCCAAGGGCAACCATTAGCAAGCCGTGTTTGGTTCGCGAACACAACACACGAAGTGTGGAGTGGAAAGAGGAAAAGGTCCCACCGAGCGTGCCAGAATCTGTTCCCCTCAGAATGGCGGCGCGACGCGGACGTCTTGCCTGAGATTCGGGGCAGATACTAATTGGTGCTATCCATCAACCTCTCCAAAAATGCCAAGTTGATTTATGGCACCGTGTATCGAAGGTTTAAACGGATGCGTCCGATATAGCAGACTTCGTCAGATTCCCCCTCGCTTGAGGGGTTTTTGATTGTGGGGACGCTCTTCCCTGCAGGCGCAAGCCCCTGCAGTTAATTACGCTACCGCACCGCTGTAACCACTTTCTCCTTCTCCACATGGTCACTTCATGTCATGTGTATTTATTTTGTGTTTGGCTGCCCGTAGATTGTATACGGAGACTGAGTTATGTCGTCGCCCGTAGGGCATGGACTAGTCCAAATCCGTATCTTTCTTAGATTTGGGTTTGGGGGGTTTGTGTTTAAGGATACGTTAGTCTCATCTGAGACTAAGATCAACTTAAACGTTTGTTAAGGATAAGTTAGTCTAGTTTTTAGACTAAGATCGACTTAACGGGACCGTTTAGATCGAACAAAAGAGCAATTAAGGGAGCCATGTTGTTTAGTTTAATGACATTGCGGTCCATAGGTAGTTTAAGGACATTGCGGTCCAATGTTAGTTTTAAGACGTTGCGGTCAAGGTTAAGGACCTCATAGTCCGTGGATTTAAGGACTCCACAGTCCGATGTTAGTTTTAAGACGTTGCGGTCAAGGTTAAGGACCTCATAGTCCGAGGGTTTAAGGACCCCACGGTCCAATGTTAGTTTTAAGACATCACGGTCAAGGTTAAGGACGTCATAGTCCGAGGGTTAAGGACCCTACAGTCCATCGTTAGTTTTAAGACATCCCGGTCAAGGTTAAGGACCTCATAGTCCGAGGGTTTAAGGACCCCACAGTCCAATGTTAGTTTTAAGACATCACGGTCAAGGTTAAGGACGTCATAGTCCGAGGGTTAAGGACCCCACAGTCCATCGTTAGTTTTAAGACATCCCGGTCAAGGTTAAGGACCTCATAGTCCGTGGATTTAAGGACTCCACAGTCCGTATCAATGTGTGGTCATCGGAACCCGTCACCTCTTTGAAGACGTTGAAGAATTACAACGCCAAGTATCAAAGGAGTGAAGAGATGTACCCTTAAACCGAGGCAGATCATATAATCTTTGGCCCAATTTGGGACCAAGACCAATTAATTATGTTATGAGCCCATTGGCCCGGTTAAGTTTGAATTGAGGACTTATGGCCAGCTTGGGCTAAGTCCAATCATGTTTAGAATATTGGATTTCTGTTGATCCATTGAAGGAGAGGCTTTGCCTCTAGAAACTTAGCCAATTGGGCTAAAGCTAGTGTTGAACACTAGAGACCAACAGTGTTGAACACTGGGAATAAGATTAACAAGTTAGTGTTAAACACAAAAAGATAATCAGTGTTGAACACTGGGAACAGAGTTTTCAAATTAATGTTAAACACTAAGACAAATCAGTGTTAAACACTGGGAACAAAGATTTCAAGTTAGTGTTAAACACTAAGGAAATCAGTGTTAATCACTGGGAGCAGAATTTTCCAAATTAGTGTTTGAACACTAAGAAAATCAGTGTTAAACACTGGAAATGGAGTTTTCAAACTAGTGTTAAACACTATGGAAATCAGTGTTAAACACTGGGAACAGATCATCAGTTTAATCCTAAATATTGTAAGAGAAGAGATCAAATGGGGGCACGTGATGGCATCCAAAAGGTGGGGCCAGATCCCCTTCATTTTGTGTTACAGATAAGTGTTTAACACTTTTAATTCTGAAGGTCATCACGTGTGGGCACGTGATGGGGGCACACGTTTTGATCTGTTAGAATGTTCATTAGGGGTCACGTGGTGACACGTGAGGGCGCCCCAGAGCTTCTTTTCTTTTGCTTTTTCTTTGCCCGCTTTGGGGGTCACGTGGAGCACGTGAGGTGTTGCCTCAAAGTTCTTCTCTATGGGTCTTTACAGCCACGTGACCCTGTTTCTTTGCCTGTTTGAAAATTTGTTTATCTTTTTAAGAATTAAATTCTTCATAGGGTAAAACCCTAGCAATAAACTTTAGAGGAATTAAATTCATGTTTTCTTCTGAAGAATTATATTCTTAGATAGAGTTGAACTCTAGTTTCTTTTCTGTAGAAATTAAATTCCTCATATATGTGAAGAACTGAATTCTATCATAGGGTTAAACCCTAATTTCTTCTTTCTTTTGGGAATTAAATTCCTGTTATTTTAACAGAATTAAGTTCTCAGTTAGGGTTAAACCCTGGTTCTGTTTATTTTGAAGGAATTAAATTCCTATAGGGTTAAACCCTAACTTTATTTCAAAGGAATTAAATTCCTATAGTTCTGTGAGAATTAAAACTTCCATTCCCTTTCTATGCTTTGGATCTGCATGGCAGGATCTCAACCCAATGAGAATTAAATTCTCAATTCATGGGGTGATCTGCACTTTGCAGATCCTCCGCTAGAGAAGGAACTAAGCTCTTCTTTTTGTATAAGAGTTAAACTCTTTGAGAATTAAATTCTCCTTTTTAAGCCTCTCCCTTCTTACCTAAGGTTTTCTTTTGCAGAGGATCAAATTCTTCCCAAAATCTCATGGCTCTATTTCTCTCTCTCTGTATGTCTCTCTCCTCTTTTTATAGGAGAAGGAGCAGAATCAATTAGTTTTAGTGAATTATTCATTGAGGGATTTGATTTGTATTCATTAGAGATTTGATTTGCATTCATCATTCGATTGGACCTTTGGATTATTAGGTGAATTTTATTCACCATTGGATTTTAAATCCAAAGATATTCCTTTGTTATTTCGGTTAGATTTTAAGGGGAAATCTTTCCAAATTCAAGATTTTTCCATGAATAGGTGATATTTAATCACCTTTAGATTTTTAATCCAATCGGTTCCAAATAATCATTTTCCTTTGGAAAGATTTGAATGCCCTTTTCAGAATTTAATTCTGTTAAATAGAGAGGCTTTGAAAGCCTGTCACGTGTGACCACGTGACCCTTGGTCACGTGTAGGCACGTGACCCCCTGGAACGAGCTTTCTTCTCCTTTCTGCTCTCTATTTTCTGGCCGCTGTTCAACCGTCACGTGCCAACACGTAACTCCTGGTCACGTGTGAGCACGTGACCCTTTCTGGAGCCTTTACTTTGATTTAATCGGGGAGCTGACTCTGCCTTTGCCGCTGCTTTTAAATGTCACGTGCCAACACGTGACTGCTGGTCACGTGCTAGCACGTGATGCCTCCTCCGTAAACTTTCCTGATTAATCAGGAAACACCCAGAGCCTGGAACACAGGAAAATTTTGAGGCCAAAAATCCCTAACTTGGCCGAGCTCACCGGTTTTGGGGAATGTCTGGCCGGCCAAAAATCTGACGAAATGGTCTCAAATTTCTTCTGTGTTCATATCATATCTCATACAACATTCTGCAGTTGTTTAAAAAAAATTTATGGGTCATTTAAAAAACGACAGAAACTAGGTTTCGATGTTTCAAGTTTCGGAGTAGTTTCGGTTTCGTAATCTAACAAATATCGTCTAATACTCTAGCCCGTCTCTGATACCTCTGTTGGGATTCTTTAGCACCCTACTGGGTTTTCACGACATCAAACATGCCAATTTCAAAATTTTCAAGAGTGCTAAAGAACCCTAACCTAGGATCTAACTAGAGTAATTAGACAATACAAACACGTAATCAAACATTACAAGTGAACAAGGAATACAACCTTTGTAGACCGGTCCTTCACTTCTAAAGCTCCGAGTAGTAGTCTCTTCGCTGCGAGTAGTGATCTCCCGAACTCTAGTATGGGTTCCCTTGGAGAAATGAACAAGGTTGCTCGAAGTCTTCGAGGCCGAAGATAATCTACGTCGAGGAGACTCAAGCTCATGCTACCTCTTCACTAATATGTGAATTAGTGAAGCAAACACCCTAAACTAAATGGCTAATAGTAGAGAATGATGAAGTAGGAAATGGGTTCACTTTAGATTTTATTTTCTCACAATATTTTCTCACTTTGAGAAAAGCTAGTAAGCTTTCTCAATGAAGAAGAAGATGAAGAATGAAGAAGAGAGAAATGAACTCATGAGGTGAGAATAGCAACCATGGATGAGTTAGTGTCATACACTAACTCATGTAGAGAATAACCATGGCTAAACAATAATGGTTGAGTTAATAAATATCTTCAAGTAAAACAAAAAGGGTGGACTTGGTCAATGGTTCCACAAGTTTCAACCATGTGACAATTTCCAACCAATTTTAATTAACTTTAAATAAATAAGAACCCTTCATTATTATTTGCATGGTGTGAGTCCCATACACCCATGTATCATGTGGCATCTAGTATAACACAAAATAATATACATTAATATATATCACATATATACTAAGTGTACACTAGTGAGAAAAAGAAATGTTTAAGTGAGCTAATATTAGTTAATGTAAATCAATATATCACATATATAATTATATATTAAATTATTAAATCAACACTTGATTTAATAATCCGGTTATATCACATACAACCGACTAATATCAAATGTAACATGCTATCGAATCAACACTTGATCCGATAACCCGGCTATATCACATATAACCGACCGATATCACATATCGCAAGAATAGAATGTGGTATCACATACGTGCATTAATCTCGGTCTCGCACATATCACATATGTGCTCCTACTTCGTTTCGCATGAACCAAGAAACCTCTGTGTAGGACTCTAAAGACTCGTCAATACACCGGCAGTAGGTGGTGATCCTATCAGTCACCCACAAGCCGCAAGCGGTCTGCTAAATGTAATGGCCACCCGGGTATTGAGCGATCAAAAGATCAACAAACAAGCCTGCTCATACTCCTGCGAATCCAATCAGTAACATTACCGTACAGTCCGATCTCTTCGTCTGATATGTCGCATATCTCGCCTAAGGGTGGTAAACGTCAGACCCCAATAACTTGATAAGTCATTCCAATGCAAGGTCCATAACAGGTCGAGAAACTACCGATAACACTGACCAGTAAATCTCATCTACCCTGGCCAGGGATTTCCAGTTATGGCAAATCGAGCATAGCGCAACATCAACCCCCAATACCGGGAGAGACGAATCCCCTCGTATCGCTCATTGCCTCCATGTGACTCGGGACTGTACCCAAAAACCACCTGTTTGCACGACTCGGTAAAGCCATGGTAGGGTGGAAATTAAAGCACAGTGGGAGACACACAAGACTCTATGACGATCTCGGGTCGACAGACTAACATGTACCAGTGTCACCAGAGAACTGCTATCTGACGTGAGGTATAATACCCTCTAGGAGTTCTCGGTGAGTCCGTTCAGTGTACCCAGTCTCTACTGAGCACCCGTATACGATCTCTGATGTTAAACACCAATGGATATGGGATCATCCATCACCCATCATATGGGTCGAGAAGCATATACGCTAGTCTACTCTGCAATATCGATGCCCCGTCTCGATACTCCCACGACTAGGAACAATTGAAGGATGAACTCATAGTTGCCCAGGCCCCACTAGTATGATCTGCATCATTATCCTGGTAGTCAAGTACACATCCTAAGGGCTTTATCAACATGTAACAGAGAGACAATAAGTGTACATGTTAAGATAAAGAGTAATCAGATAGCGTACTATCATGTCGAGCAAGAAAGTCCTCCCTATATATGCCCCAGCATCCACTAAAATATACATCTCATGTACAATAATGGCATCTAGGGCACACACATACAACTAACACACGGCTCATAGGATTCAAAAGCCTTAAGCTACAGGCACCTAAACCTGTTCTTAAGCCATCATATTCCCCAAGTTGCCCTACAGGCAGTCCAATATTGGCCCTTGTATACAATCCACGGGCACAAATAAATATAGCCCTCACCTAGTTCCACTAATGGCGCGGAATGTCCGCATATGGTGAACGACACTTGTAAGTCCTCTCGATTTATAAGGAAAAAATACTCTTGTAAGTTCCTTACGACTTACAAGAGAAAATACCACTTAGGAGTCCTCACGACTTCTAGGGAGAACCTGCACCTACGAGATCCTCTCGACTCGTAGGGAGAAATAATTTTATGAGACCCTTATGGCTCATAAAGTCAAAAAGCCTTAGTCGACAGGATCCTAACCCTGTTTGCTAAGCCACCTTTGTTCAAATCGACAAAGGCAAATGATAATTCGTTCCGGGCAATATCCCAGTTGTAGCGATACTGATGCCTAAATCGGTATCAAATTCCAAGTCCTCTCGAGGTAAATGATGATTCGCTCCTGGCAATATCCTAGTTGTAGCGATGCCGATGTCTAAATCGATATCAAATTCTAAGTCCTCTCGAGGCAAATGATGATTCGCTCCTGGCAATATTCCAGTCGTAGCGATGCTGATGCCTAAATCGGTATCAAATTCCAAGTCCTTTCAAGGCATATTGATTTACTCCTGGCAATATTCTAGTAGCAGCAATGCCGATGCCGGAATTAGTGTCAGGATCCAAGTTCCCGACTCGCAACAAAAGTATATGCATATGGAATAGCCGAAATGATGGGGCAACTCGCATTAAAAAAACCAGCGAGCAAAAAAATATATGCATATGAAATAGCCGAAATGATTGGGCAACTCGCAATAAAAAAACAGCGAGTAAAAAATAAAACAATACATAGCCGAAATGATTGTGCACCGCGAAAAATAACCGAAATGATTGGGCAATCGCGACTTTGCGATATAAAGCCTGAAAAGATAGAGTATCGCGGAAACAAAAAAAACATATCAAAATGAAACTTTTCTGCCGTGTAGGTGAGTCTACACCTGTAGGGTTCCTAGGCACCCTAATGAGGTCTCACAAGGCATCGAACATGCCAATTTCTAATGTTACGGTGCCGAGAAACCCTAGTGTATGGATCGTTGGCTAGAATTCTAGGCGAAAAGAGTAACTAGTTAACACTTAACTATAAGGAAACGAAAATACAACCTTTGTAGATCCGGTCCTCCACCTCCACGGCTCCGAGATGAGGTCCTCTCCGCTGTCCAAATCAAATCCGGGCTCTAGCGTCGGCTTCATCGGAGAATGGACGGGCTAGGTCGTCGACGACGTGCCGAAGATGATCTACGTCGAAGCATCACTAGATCGAGCTCCACCTTCACCAAGTCTTGAAAACTTGTGAAGGAAACACACTCTTCTACTTGGCAAGAGGTAGAGGATGAAGAAATAGGAAGTGGGTAGACTTTAGTTTTGGATTTCTCACTCATTTCCATCAATCACCATTGATGGAGCTTGCTTTCTTCACTTGAAGATGATGAAGAAGAAGAAGATGGTGTTATGATAAGTTAAATTAATTTTAAAAAGAAAATCAATACTTATCATATATTGAACCATGGTCAAGTGTAGAGATTAAACTAGGGTTAATGGAGTGGTTAGGGTTAAGCATGAGACAAAATGGTCACTTTGGTCAAAGCTTCATGAAGCTTCAACTAGAAAACAAACAAAGCCACCATTTTCCTTTATGCTTATCATTTTTCCAAAAAGAATGAATAAATGAATAAAAGGATAATAAGTGAATAAACAAAACCCTAACCACTCTCACAACCATGGTTTAATCTTTACACAAATCCAAGGTAACATGTATCATCAAACATGACACAATCAAGTGCACAAAAGTATATCACATATACAACTTGTGCAATCCAAGTGAGAAAATCCATTTAAAGTGAACCATTACTAGTTAATGCAAAGTAATATATCAAATATATAATTATACATTAAATCATTAAATCAACACTTGATTCAATGATCCGGTCATGTCGCACACAACCGACTAGTATACAATGTATCGGCTTATCGAATCAACACTTGAATCGATAACTAGGTTATATCGCATACAACCATTCGATACATTCATCGCGAGAATGGAATACGGTATCACATACACGCATTATTCTCGGTCCCGCACATATCTCATATGCGCTCCTATTTCGTTTCGCTTGAGCCAGGAAAGCTCTGTGTAGGACTCTAAAGACTCGTCAATACGCCGGCAGCAGATGATGATCATATCAAACACCCACAAGCCGCAAGCGGTCTGCTAAACGTAACGGCCACCCGGGTATTGAGCGATCAGAAGATCGACGAGCAAGCCCGCTCACACTCCGGTGAATCCAACCGGTAACACTACCGTACAGTCCGGTCTGATCGTCTGATATGCCGCATATCTCGCCTAGGGGTGGTAAACGTCAGACCCCAATAGCTCGATAAGTCGTGTCGATATGAGGTCTATAACTGATCGAGAAACTACTGGTAACACTTACCAGTAAATCTCAGCAACCCTGGCCAGGGATTTCCTGTTATAGCCAATCGAACACAGCGCAACATCAACTCCCTATACCGGGAGAGACGAATCCCCTCCTATCGTTCATTGCCTCCATATGACTCGGGACTGTACCCAAAAACCACCGTTTTGCACGCCCTCTTGGACGTGGTAAGATGGAAATCAAAGCACAGTGGGAACCACACAAGACTCTATGACGATCTCGAGTCAACAGACTACTCTGTACCAGTGTCACCGGAGAACTGCCATCTGACGTGAGGTATAATACCATCTGGGAGTTCTCGGCGAGTCCGTCCAGTGTACCCAGTCTCTACTGAGCACCCGTATATCATCTCTGATGTCAAACACCAATGGATATGGGATCATCCATCGCCCATCTATATGGGTCGAGAAGGTACACGCTAGTCTACTCTGGTATATCGATGCCCTGTCTCGATACACCCACGACTAGGGACTTTGAAGGATGTACTTATAGACTACCATGTCCCCACTAGTATGATCCGCATCATAGTCCAGGTAGTCAAGTACAGATCCTAAGGGCTTTACCAACATGTAACAGGGAGACAATCAATGTACACGTTAAGGTAAAGATCAACCAGATAGCATACTATCATGTCGAGCAAGAAAGTCCTCCCTATATATGTCCCAGCATCCACTACAATATACATCCTATGTACAGTAATGGCCTCTAGGGCATATATATAACTAACAATCTCCTACTTGCACTAGGGCCATCTGTAGCAGTGGTTGTAGTATCCCATACTCAACCATCCCATAAAAGTCTCTCTCTCTGGGAACAGGCCTTTGTAAGTGGATCCGCTGTGTTGTCCTCTGAGTCTGCTCTCCTTACCTCGATCACACTGGAGATCAACCATCTCCATGATCAGGTGATACTGCCTTAGAATATGTCTGGATCACTGATGGGACGGACGTTCCTTGGCATAAGCCACAACTCCATTGTCACACAATGGGAGGAACTAAGTTCATCTCATGAACCAATATACACCCAGACAGCCACTTTGGTAGCATCTTAAGTAGCGATGTATCCAGCCTTTATCGTCTAGTATGTCACGGTATCTAGCTTGGAACTCTTCCAACATACCGTCCGTTTACTGAGGGTAAAGACAATGCCTGTGACTGACATTTAGTCGTCTTTATCACCCTGGAACACTTCCAGTGATTCTCCCCAGGGTCGATTGATACCTTCTCACTACAACTAGTGAGATTCCTAACATCCAATTAGATCTATCTCATAGATCCAAAATCCAGGATTTAGTAGGTATCACTTTGATCCTATATGGAGAATTATGGTGATAAGCGGAGATTGATCGAGCGTAGCATAGGAAACTCCTTCCCTATCAAGAGTATGTCATCCACGTACTCTACGAGGATCGTCACCATACTCCCTACTACCTTTTTGTATATACAAGGTTCATCTACCATTTTGATGATGTCAACTTCTTTGACTAATCCATCAAAACAGATGTTCCAACTCCGCGATACCTGCTTTATCCTATAAAGCATCTTGCACACGTTTCCGCCGCTCCCACTGTCTACGAAGCCCTCTGGCTGTGTACTTATAGACGCACTCTTCTAAAACATCATTTAGAAAAGCAGTCATGACACCCAACCACCAGATATCGTAGTCATGGTATGTAGCCGTGACAAGTAGGATCTGGATGGACTTAAGCATAGCTACTTAGAAAAGGTTTCATCATTATCCATACCTGGTCAATGATGTAGACCTTTAACAAGTCTAGCTTTGAAAGTCTCAACTCTTCCATGTACACCAAGTAATCTTCTCAAGATATACTTGCTGCTGATGGGGATTTAACCCTTCAGATATAGCAACCAAAGTCCATACTTTGTTGGTGTATATGGATTCCATCTCAGATCACTAAGCATCCAGCCATTCTTACAGAGTCTTACTCCTGATGGCCAGCTCGAAACTAGTTGGGTCATCATCTCATGATGCAATCCTCGCTCCCACTGTCATAGAGAAACTGAAGTATCTCTCAGGTGGGTGAGGAACCCTACTAGATCGGCGGAGAGGCTGAGGTTCGTTGGTATCTACTGAATCCTCTGGTTCTACCAAATCATCTGATGTAGTTTGTATAGCTGGAACCTTTCCAGTTCTACATAACTGACATTGCCTCGAGCTTGTCCGGATTTTACTTTTAAACATAGGCTGGACAACCCCAAATCTTAAGAAACTTAAGATATGGGCTCTTCCGTTTCCATATCACATATGAAGTGGTAGGCTACTGATTTGATTTGAAACCTATTCAATAGGTATGCAGTTTCTCAAGTGCATAACTCCCAAAAAGGAAATAGGTAACTCAGTAGTACTTATCATGGAGCACACCTTATCATATAGGGTATTATTGCTCCGCCCCGATATACCATCATGCTATGGTGTATTCAGAGGAGTAATGCTGAGAGAGAATCTCATTCTCCTTTAGAATAATCCAGGATTTTCGTGCTCAAGTATTCTCCTCCTTGATCTCATCAAAGGACATAATACTTATACCCGTATTGGTTCTCTACTTCTAACTTATATTCTGTGAATATCTCAAAAGGTTCTGACTTGTGTTTCAACAGGAACATATATCTGAATCTTGAGAGATTATCAGAGAATGTAATGAAGTATGAAGAACCAGTCCTGGCATGTGTAGACAGGAGACCTTGCATACATCATCATGTATCAGTCCCAAGAGTTCACTAACTCTTTCTCTGTTTCCAATAAACAGAGCTGGTGTCATCTTATCTTTGTGACATGACTGGCGAGTTTCACAAGATGTAAATTCAAACTAATTTAAATATGCATCTTTATGTAACTCTAGCTAGTCAGGTCGCATTGATATGACCTAGTCTACAATACCTCAAGAAGGATTCGTTCATTTCTGAACTCTTCCTCTTGTGTGTGTTCTGTATACTGAGAACTGTAGTTTGATTTATAACGTCAATGCTTTTAGATAACGCGCCTGAACCGATCAACTTTTGATATAGGAAATGTTCAAAACATTATCCATCAATACAAAATTATATCCTTTCTTTTCTAACAAAGAGAGTGATATGATTTGGTATATCAGGTTCGGTATCTAATAACATTCGTTCAGAATCAATGTATTGGTAATACAGGGTGACAGTGACCAACAGACTTGGCTGCAACTCTTGCCCCGTTTTCTGTCTCATGAAACTTATCACCCGTTCTCAGTTTTTCTACTCTTTTGTAGCCCTATGTAACAGATTACATATCTGGGATCCTGATCCGGTATCATATACCAAGGATGCGGAGGATACTGAGAAACAGTTCTGTATAATGAACACACCCGAAGATGATGCATCAGCATGCACTCTCTTCGTTTGGGCGGCACGGGAATTCTGGTAATCCCCAATTTCCTGCTCTGTCTTATAACAATTATAAGTTGGAGCGGGACCAACGTTCCCCAGCTCAGTATAACAAGCGGGTTCAGTCAAAAATCCGTATTATTATCTTGATTAAAGCGTGATATGGTCGCTACCTGGAGAGAGAGAGAGAAGAAAACATTCAGCGTGCGCTCTTGCAAGAATAGATTGGTTATTATTTTATCTAATCAGGATGGCTCCCACTGCTTTTTATCAAATCTTCCTTCAAACCCTAAAAGGAAAGACTAGCCGGGATTAATTACACACTACAAGTTCGCCAATCTTTCAGCCAGGCCAGTGTCGGTACTTTAAGGGAGGTCCCTCGTGCTTTCGCACGAACCTAATTAATGTAAACCTCGTTTTCCCAGAGGCGTAACCTCGTTAACACCTTTCTAGACACCTACTTGATCGGCTAATTGTAATGTGTAAAACTCTCCCAGGAGTAACTCTTACTCGCAGCGGGTATCGGGATCCAACTATCTCATAGAAGGTATGCAATCTCATTGCAAATTTCAACACTTGAAATTCCCGATAATGTTTTGCCCCTAGCTCGCTATGACCTTGACGCATGCCAAACAACCCATAGTCTGCTAGTCAAGTTCAACCCGTACATTTCTTGATTGAATTAAACCCACCCGCACGACCCTTGACGCATGCCAAACAACGCCGTACGAATACCCTAATCCAATTGCATCATATGCAAGCAGATAAGCACTAGTTAGCTACCGTACACTACGCCTTGACGCATGCCAAACAACCGCAGCACGAATACTAACTAGTACTTATCTGAAATGACGGAGGGCTACGACAGGTTTTTCTGAAAACCTATTGCGTAATGAACTTGATATCGTTGTAGAATCAAATGATTTTAAAAATGGAGTGTTTTTTAGGCTTTTCTAGTTTTGCTAAAGGTGTCACTCCCGGTGAAGGGATCGTCGGTCCTTTCCTCGTCGAATGAGGTGCGGGATATATCATATACATCACTGTGCAAAGCAAAAACACTTAAAAGCAATCAGAAGACAAACCGAGTGTGTAGTATCTGCCAGTTATTGCTAAAGGAGTCACTCCCGGTGAAGGGATCTCGGTCCTTTCCTCATCGAATAAGGTGCAGGATATATCATATATACCTCTGTGCAAAGCAAGAACTGTAGCTACCTGTTTTATTTTGAAATTCGATTCTACAACATCTTAGGTTTCTTTTATTTCATTAATCACATTAATGAAGTCCCATCATTTAAGTACCTAAACATCACAGATAAATACGACGTACACTTATGCCATCCGCATTCGCCTCGATGTCCCCTCGTGCACCGTTAGGTTAGGTAACTAACGGCAGAGCGGGGCAGGGCTAGCGCGGGTGTAAAACATAAGTAACATCTATATAATATATCATATATACTATATACAGTATCTATCACAGAACATCACATGATCACATCACAGATATCGCAGCAGAAGAAACATA
Source organism: Agapanthus africanus (assembly GCA_030015575.1). Taxonomy (NCBI): domain Eukaryota; kingdom Viridiplantae; phylum Streptophyta; class Magnoliopsida; order Asparagales; family Amaryllidaceae; genus Agapanthus; species Agapanthus africanus. Next base: position 433,379,790 of record JASDDO010000008.1, on the reverse strand, counting down.
TGAAATATTGGATATACTAGGACGTCCGTGTTTTCAATACGAGCCAGTATAAAACACGGATTCCACGGTCGTGATGAATAGCCAAACCCACACCCCTAGACCCCTACGAGAGCGGCAAGCAACCCTACCAATTCTGGAGTTAGGAGACCCGGACCCGACTCCTCGAGTTGGTCTCCCACTGGACTCCAGAACCCGGTTACTTGTGCCCTCCTCCTTGGGTCTATCCTAGTGCGGAAAAGTAAATAATATACAAACGGTGACAACTTCCGCAACCTGGAAGCGCCCCAATAAAAGAATATTACATACAAGTTTTTACATGAATGAAAATGAAAAAACACTCATCTCACATAAAAACCCCCGGCTATTCAAACACGACGATCCAATATAACATATCCAGCAACACATAACATCACATGTCATCAACGTAAGTAAATATGTCCATCCCAATTGTCGTTGACATATAGCAACGAAACTGGCGATATCACATATTACACTTATGGTCACAGAAAAGAAAGTGTAAAACTACAACAATTGGAATCCGCAACCTCTTTAGACATCACATGCCTAATCAAATGAAATACTTAGACATCGCATGCCTAACAATTATAAACCCCGCATTTTAGTCTCAAAATCGAAAACTCTTTTCAATATCAAGTCGGGCAATTCAACAAGATTCCCGACATCCTGATCGAATACTCGTCGCAAACTTCAGTAGACAGCTGCACCCCCGATACCGTCGACGAAGTGCACCAAGGCGGAACACCGCTACCGCGAGCACCCGGACGGATGCTTTCGGCGACGGGGTTCTCCTACAGTCACTTGGTCGGGGCTATGGAGCGAGGCTGTCTATTAAGTTTACCCGGCGAGTATCCGCGTACGCTACGTGATTGCAACGGACTTTTGATCACATCAAAATTCCGTGGCAACCGATCAAGTGAGAATAAACTGCTATGTTTATAACATTCATTTAGTTATCTCATAACATATTGTGAATTCCAATTATTGTATCCCATTCCAGATAAATAGAAAATGTTAAACTTTCCGATCGAACATTCAAACACCCAAGTTTTCCCGAAACAGATCAACTCTTGAAATAAGTCTAAAAACATTCAGTTCGTGCCTCAGTACCAACGGTCCAGCCGTAGAAGGGTCAAGCCAACGCCTCACATGTGGCACACCGTACTGCCCCAAACCCGAAGGTTCAAAGGGCAGTTCAAGACGGTCACATAATCGAGTTAAGGTTTGTTGTCTTCTAGAGGGTCCATCGCGTTACTTGCACTACTTAGAACGTCTTTAAACTTCGGAAAAATCCAACACTTGGAAATTTCCCGACAGGGGAAAAATTGGGTAATATCCGGTCAAACTTTTTAACATATTCTAAAATTTATCCGGAAAGCCACATAGACAAAATTTGATAATCCGATCGAACATACGAATCCCCAAAACAACTCAGAAACTTCAGCTCTGGAAAAAATATTAAAAATTCCCAGGAAAACCAGCACATAAAACTATGAATTACTGTGTAAAACTCTTTAAATATTGAGGCCGTACGGCCGCGGATCCGCCGCATGAGCCATGCTCATGCCGTGGATCCGCGCCGGCTTAGTGGACTTAGGTTCACGAATTTCACAGTATACCTTAGAATTTCCTACTAATTTTTCTGCATATTTTTAATATTTAAAAATCCCAGATTTTAGAAAAAGGACAGAGAGCTATTTTGGAGTTGGATTTCGGGTTCGTTCGGGTTTCAAATTCCGTCTAGACTTCGCCTAAGGCTCTAGCTAGGCTCTGATACCACTGTAGGGTTCCTAGGCACCCTAATGAGGTCTCACAAGGCATCGAACATGCCAATTTCTAATGTTACGGTGCCGAGAAACCCTAGTGTATGGATCGTTGGCTAGAATTCTAGGCGAAAAGAGTAACTAGTTAACACTTAACTATAAGGAAACGAAAATACAACCTTTATAGATCCGGTCCTCCACCTCCACGGCTCCGAGATGAGGTCCTCTCCGCTGTCCAAATCAAATCCGGGCTCTAGCGTCGGCTTCATCGGAGAATGAACGGGCTAGGTCGTCGACGACGTGCCGAAGATGATCTACGTCGAAGCATCACTAGATCGAGCTCCACCTTCACCAAGTCTTGAAAACTTGTGAAGGAAACACACTCTACTACTTGGCAAGAGGTAGAGGATGAAGAAATAGGAAGTGGGTAGACTTTAGTTTTGGATTTCTCACTCATTTCCATCAATCACCATTGATGGAGCTTGCTTTCTTCACTTGAAGATGATGAAGAAGAAGAAGATGGTGTTATGATAAGTTAAATTAATTTTAAAAAGAAAATCAATACTTATCATATATTGAACCATGGTCAAGTGTAGAGATTAAACTAGGGTTAATGGAGTGGTTAGGGTTAAGCATGAGACAAAATGGTCACTTTGGTCAAAGCTTCATGAAGCTTCAACTAGAAAACAAACAAAGCCACCATTTTCCTTTATGCTTATCATTTTTCCAAAAAGAATGAATAAATGAATAAAAGGATAATAAGTGAATAAACAAAACCCTAACCACTCTCACAACCATGGTTTAATCTTTACACAAATCCAAGGTAACATGTATCATCAAACATGACACAATCAAGTGCACAAAAGTATATCACATATACAACTTGTGCAATCCAAGTGAGAAAATCCATTTAAAGTGAACCATTACTAGTTAATGTAAAGTAATATATCAAATATATAATTATACATTAAATCATTAAATCAACACTTGATTCAATGATCCGGTCATGTCGCACACAACCGACTAGTATACAATGTATCGGCTTATCGAATCAACGCTTGAATCGATAACTAGGTTATATCGCATACAACCATTCGATACATTCATCGCGAGAATGGAATACGGTATCACATACACGCATTATTCTTGGTCCCGTACATATCTCATATGCGCTCCTATTTCGTTTCGCTTGAGCCAGGAAAGCTCTGTGTAGGACTCTAAAGACTCGTCAATACGCCGGCAGCAGATGATGATCATATCAAACACCCACAAGCCGCAAGCGGTCTGCTAAACGTAACGGCCACCCGGGTATTGAGCGATCAGAAGATCGACGAGCAAGCCCGCTCACACTCCGGTGAATCCAACCGGTAACACTACCGTACAGTTCGGTCTGATCGTCTGATATGCCGTATATCTCGCCTAGGGGTGGTAAACGTCAGACCCCAATAGCTCGATAAGTCGTGTCGATATGAGGTCTATAACTGATCGAGAAACTACTGGTAACACTTACCAGTAAATCTCAGCAACCCTGGCCAGGGATTTCCTGTTATAGCCAATCGAACACAGCGCAACATCAACTTCCTATACCGGGAGAGACGAATCCCCTCCTATCGTTCATTGCCTCCATGTGACTCGGGACTGTACCCAAAAACCACCGTTTTGCACGCCCTCTTGGACGTGGTAAGATGGAAATCAAAGCACAGTGGGAACCACACAAGACTCTATGACGATCTCGGGTCAACAAACTACTCTGTACCAGTGTCACCAGAGAACTGCCATCTGACGTGAGGTATAATACCATCTGGGAGTTCTCGGCGAGTCCGTCCAGTGTACCCAGTCTCTACTGAGCACCCGTATATCATCTCTGATGTCAAACACCAATGGATATGGGATCATCCATCGCCTATCTATATGGGTCGAGAAGGTACACGCTAGTCTACTCTGGTATATCGATGCCCTGTCTCGATTCACCCACGACTAGGGACTTTGAAGGATGTACTTATAGACTACCATGTCCCCACTAGTATGATCCGCATCATAGTCCAGGTAGTCAAGTACAGATCCTAAGGGCTTTACCAACATGTAACAGGGAGACAATCAATGTACACGTTAAGGTAAAGATCAACCAGATAGCATACTATCATGTCGAGCAAGAAAGTCCTCCCTATATATGTCCCAGCATCCACTACAATATACATCCTATGTACAGTAATGGCCTCTAGGGCATACATATAACTAACAACACCGACCCCTATATACAATTCATGGGCACAAATGAAAAAGGGGACCATGTTTTCCCACCAGGCTCCATCAAAAGGAGAGCCAGATCTTGACGGTTCATATACAACCTAGAAACAACCCCGGCGTACCTTCTCATTCCAGCAAGATGCAGACGTGACGTCAACAAAAGACCCCAGGGTCAAAACAAAATGGAGCCATGGCAAAATTCCTAGCTCCAAGTCTTGACGGTTCACAAAACAACCTAAAGACTATCTCAACATTCGTCTCATTACAGCAGACGCAATATCAACAACAACGTTCCCTCTCACTCCAGCAGGATGCAGACACGACGTCAACAAAAGACCCCAGGATCGAAACAAAACGGAGCCATGGCAAAATTTCTAGCTCCAAGTCTTGACGGTTCACAAAACTGTTGGGATTCCTTAGCACCCTACTGGGTTTTCAAGACATCAAGCATGCCAATTTCAAAATTTTCAAGAGGTGCTAAAGAACCCTAGCTAGGATCTAACTAGAGTAACTAGACAATATAAACATATAATTAAACATTACAACTAAGTGAATGAGGAATACAACCTTTGTAGATCGGTCCTTCACTTCTAAAGCTCCGTGTAGTAGTCCCTTCGCTCCAAGTAGTGATCTACCGAACTCTAGTATGGGTTCACTTAAAGAAGTGAACAAGCTTGCTCAAAGTCTTCAAGGCCGAAAATGATCTACGTCGAGGAGACTCAAGCTCATGCTACCTCTTCACTAATATGTGAATTAATGAAGCAAACACCCTAAACTAAATGGCTAATAGTAGAGGATGATGAAGTAAGATGTGAGCTCACTTTAGATTTTATTTTCTCACAATATTTTCTCACTTGGAAAAAGCTAGCAAGCTTTTTCTCAAAATGAAGAAGAAGATGAAGTGAAGAACAAATAAAAACCATGAGGTGAGAATAGCAACCATGGGTGAGTTAGTGTCATACACTAACTCATGTAGAGAATAAACCATGGCTAAACAATAATGGTTGGGTTAATAAATATCTTCATGTAAAACAAAAAGTGTGGACTTGGTTATGGTTCCACAAGCTTCAACCATGTGACAATTTCCAACCAATTTTGATTAACTTTAAATAAATAAGAACCCTTCATTATTATTTGCATGGTGTGAGTCTCATACACCCATGTAGCATGTGGTATCATACATGACACATAAATAATGTACATTAATATATATCACATATATATTAAGTGTACACTAGTGAGAAAAAGAAATATTTAAGTGAGCTAATATTAGTTAATGTAAATCAATATATCACATATATAATTATACATTAAATTATTAAATCAACACTTGCTTTAATAATCCGGGTATATCACATACAACCGACTAATATCAAATGTAACATCATATCGAATCAACACTTGATCCGATAACCCAGCTATATCACATATAACCGACCAATATCACATATCGCGAGAATAGAATGCGTTATCACATATGCGCATTAATTTCGGTCCCGCACATATCACATATGTGCTCCTACTTCGTTTCGCATGAACCAGGAAACCTCTGTGTAGGACTCTAAAGACTCGTTAATACGCCGGCAGTAGGTGATGATCATATCAAACACCCACAAGCCGCAAGCGGTCTGCTAAACGTAACGGCCACCCGGGTATTGAGCGATCAGAACATCAACAAGCAAGCTTGCTCATACTCCTGTGAATCCAATCAGTAACACTACCATACAGTCCGGTCTCTTCGTCTGATATGTCGCATATCTCGCCTAGGGGTGGTAAACGTCAGACCCCAATAGCTTGATAAGTCATGCCGATGCAAGGTCCATAACGGGTCGAGAAACTACTGATAACACTTACCAGTAAATCCCATCTACCCTGGCCAGGGATTTCCAGTTATGGCCAATCGAGCATAGCGCAACATCAACCCCCAATACCGGGAGAGACAAAATCCCCTCCTATCGCTCATTGCCTCCATATGACTCGGGACTGTACCCAAAAACCACCTATTTGTACGACTCAGTAGAGTCGTGGTAGGGTGGAAATCAAAGCACAGTGGGAGACACACAAGACTCTATGACGATCTCGGGTCGACAGACTAACCTGTACCGGTGTCACTAAAGAACTGCTATCTGACGTGAGGTATAATACCATCTAGGAGTTCTCGACGAGTCCGTTCAGTTACCCAGTCTCCAGTGAGCACCTGTATACCTTTTCTAATGTCAAACACCAATGGATATGGGACCATCCATCGCCCATCACATGGGTCGAGAAGATATACGCTAGTCTACTCTGGAATATCGATGCCATGTCTCGATATTCCCTCGACTAGGAACAATTGAAGGATGAACTCATGGACTACCCATGCCCCACTAGTATGATCTTTATCATAATCCTGGGAGTCAAGTACACATCCTAAGGGCTTTATCAACATGTAACAAAGAGACTGTAAGTGTACATGTTAAGATAAAGAGCAGCCAGATAGCGTACTATCATGTCGAGCAAGAAAGTCCTCCCTATATATGTCCCAGCATCCACTATAATATACATCTCATGTACAATAATGGCCTCTATGGCATACATACAACCAACAATCTCCCACTTGCACTAAGGCCATTTGTTGTAGTATGTCATACCCAACGTCCTATAAAAGTTTCTCACAGGAAAGGCCTTTGTGAGTGGATCCGCAGTGTTATCTTTCGCGTCAACTCTCCTAATCTCGATCTCTTGGAGATCAACCATCTCCATGATCAGGTGATACTGTCTTAGAATATGTCTGGGTCACTGATGGGATGGGGGTTCCTAGGTCTAAGCCACAACTCCATTGTCCAAGTTCATCTCATGAACATATATACACCCAGACTGCCTCTTTGGTAGCTTCGTTGATAGTGATGTATCAAGCCTTTATCGTCTAGTTTGCCCCGGTATCTAGCTTGGAACTCTTCCAACATACCGCCTCACTTCTAGGGTAAAGACAAAGACTGCGACTGTCTGACAGTCGACCTTATCACTTTGGAAGCTCGAGTCAGTAAAGGACTCCCACTGGAGTTCACTGTTACCAAACTCCAAGAACATTTCTTTAGTGCTTCTCAAGTACTTAAGAAGGTTCTCCAAAGCTATCCAGTGATTTTCCCCAGGATCATTTGATACCATCTCACTACACCTAGTGAGAATGCTAATATCCACTTAGATCTATCCCATAGATCCAAAACCCAGGATTTAGGAGATATCACTTAGATCCTTCATGGAGAATCAATATGATAAGAGGAGATTGACTGAGCGTAGCATAGGAAACACCTTCCCTATCAAGAGTATGTCACCCACGTATAATACGAGGATGACCACCTTACTCTCTACTACCTTTTTGTGTATACAAGGTTCATCTTCCATTTTGATAAAGTCAAATGCTTTGACTATCACATCAAAACAGATATTCCAACTCCGCGATGCCTGCTTTAACGCATAAAGCAACTTGCACACGTTTCCGCTACTCCCACTGCCTATGAAACCTTCTGGCTGTGTGCTTATAGACGCTCTCTTCTAAATCAGTATTTAAAAAAGCAGTCATGACACCCAACCACCAGATATCGTAGTCATGGTATATAGAAATAGCAAGTAGGATCCAGATGGACTTAAGTATAGGCACTGGAGAAAATGATTCATCATTATCCACGCCTGGTTAATGACGAAAACCTTTTGCAAAAAGTTTAGATTTGAAAGTCTCAACTTTTCCATCTATACCAAGTAATCTTCTCATGATATACTTGCTTCTGATGGGGATTTAACCCTTCAGATATAGCAATAAAAGTCCATATTTTGTTGGTGTACATGGATTCCATCTCATATCACTTAGCATCCAGCCATTCTTACAGAGTCCCCTACTCTTGATGGCCTGCTCGATACTAGTCGGGTCATCATCTCTTATGATGCAATCCTTGCTCCCACTGTCATCGAGAAACCTAAGTATCTCTTAGGCGGACGAGGAACCCTACCAGATCGGCAGAGAGGCTGAGGTTCGTTGGAAACTATTGAATCCTCCGGTTCTACCAAATCATCAGCTGTAGTTTGTATAGCTAGAAATAATTCTAGTTCTACCTCATGACCACAAATTTCTTCCTTAAAAAAAATCCTTTTTCCTAAAAAGGTGGCATGCCGAGAAATAAAACACCTTTAGTTTCTCGATATGGTAGAAGATATCCCCTTGCGAATGCTTGGAATATCCAACAAACTTCCACAGAACTGACCTTGCCTCGAGCTTGTCCGTATTTCGCTTTTAGACATAGGCCGGACAACCCAAATCTTAACATGGTTAAGGGATGGGCTCTTCCCATACCATATCTCATATGGAGTGGTAGGCACTGATTTGATTGGAACCCAATTCAATACGTATGCTGCTTCTTCAAGCGCATAACCCCAAAAGGAAACAGGCAATTCAGTAGTATTCATCATAGAGCGCACCATATCTAATAGAGTGCGATTGCTCCGCCCCGATACATCATTGTGCTATGGTGTATACGGAGGAGTAGTGCTGAGAGAGAATCTCATTCTCCTTTAGAATAGTCCAAGAATTCCATGCACAAGTATTCTCCTCCCTGATCACATCAAAGGACATAATACTTATACCCGTTTTGGTTCTCTACTTCGGATTTATACTCATTGAATTTCTCAAAAGCTTCAGGCTTGTGTTTCAACAGGAACACATTTCCGAATCCTGAGAGATCATCAGCGAATATAATGAAGTACAAAGAACCAGTCCTGACATGTGTAAACAGGGGACCACATACATCATCATGTATCAGTCCCAAGAGTTTACTAACCCTTTCTCTGTTTCAAGTAAATGGAGCTATGGTCATCTTATCTTTGTAACATGGCTGGCAAGTTTCACAAGATATAAATTTAAACTGATTTAAATATGCATCTTAGTGTACCTTAGCTAGTCGGGTCGCATTGATATGACCTAGTCCACAATGCCATAAGTAGAATTCATTCATTTCTGAACTCTTCCTCTTGTGTGTGTTTTGTATATTAAGAACTGTGGTTTGATTTAGAACGTATATGCTATTAGATAACGTGTCTGAACTGACCAACTCTTGATATAGGAAATGTTCAAAATATTATCCAATAATACAAAATTATATTCTTCTTTAGTAAATAAAGAGACTGATATAATATTACATATCAGGTTCGGTATCTAATAACATTCGTTCAGAATCAATGTATTACCATTTGGTAATACAAGGTGATGACTGCCAACATCTTGGCTGCAACAATTGCACCGTTCTCTGTACTTAGAGACATATCACCCATTCCCAGTTCTCCACCTTTCTGTAGCCCATGTAATAGATTACATATGCGGGATCCTTATCCGGTATCAAATACCCAGGATGTAGAGGATACTGAGAAACAGTTCTCTGTAACGAACACACCCGAAGAAGATGCATCAATCATGCACTTTCTCCGTTTGGGCGGTTTGGGAATTCTGGTATTCCACTATTACCTGCTCGGTCTTGTAACAATTATAAGATAGAATGAAACCAATGTTCCCCAGCTCAGTATAACAAGCAGGTTCGGTCAATACATCCATATTATTATCTTGATTAAGGTGTGACATGGTCGCTACCTGGAGAGAGAGAGAGAAGAAAACACTCCGCGTGTGCTCTTGCAAGATTAGATTAGTTATATATTTTATCTAATTAGGATGGCTCCTACTGTTTTTATCAAATCTTCCTTCAAATCTTAAAGGGAAAGACTAGCCGGGATTAATTACACCCTACAAGTTCGCCAATCTTTCAGCCAGGCCAGTGCCGGTACTTTGAGGGAGGTTCCCCGTGCTTTCGCACGGACCTAATTAAAATAAACCTCGTTTTCCCAGGGGCGTAACCCCGTTGACACCTTTCTAGACACCTACTTGATCGGATAATTGTAAAGTACAAAACTATCCCAGGAGTAACAATTGTTAGTTATATGTATGCCCTAGAGGCCATTACTGTACATACGATGTATATTGTAGTGGATGCTTGGACATATATAGGTAGGACTTTCTTGCTCGACATGATAGTATGCTATCTGGTTGCTCTTTATCTTAACATGTACTCAGATTGTCTCTATGTTACATATTGATAAAGCCCTTAGGATAAGTACTTGACTACCAGGACTATGATGCAGATCATACTAGTGGGGACAGTGTAGTCGCCAAGTACATCCTTCAAATGTTCCTAGTCGTGGGAGTACCGAGACAGGGCATCGATACTCCAGAGTAGACTAGCGTATGCGCTTCTTGACCTATATGATGGGCGATGGATGATCCCATATCCATTGGTGTTTGACATCAGAGAAGGTATACGGGTGCTCAGTAGAGACTGGGTATACTGGACGGACTCGCCGAGAACTCCCAGATGGTATTATACCTCACGTCAGATGGCACTTCTCTGGTGACACTGGTACAGATTAGTTTGTAGACCCGAGATCGTCATAGAGTCTTGTGTGATTCCCACTGTGCTTTAATTTCCATCATACCACGTCCAATGGGGCGTGCAAAACGGTGGCTTTTGGATACAGTCCCGAATCATATGGAGGCAATGAGCGATAGGAAGGGATTCGTCTCTCCCGGTATAGGGAGTTGATGTTGTGCTGTGTTCGATTGGCTATAACTGGAAGTCCCTGGCCAGGGCTGATATAGAGATTTACTGGTAAGTGTTACCAGTATTTTCTCGACCTGTTATGAGCCTCACATCGACATGACTTATCGGTTATTGGGGTCTGATCTATACCACCCCTAGACTAGATATGCAACATATCAGACGGAGAGACCAGACTGTACGGGAGTGTTACTGATTGGATTCGCAGGAGAATGTACAGGCTTGCTTGTTGATCTTCTGATCGCTCAATACCCGAGTGGCCGTTACGTTTAGCAGACCGCTTGCGGCTTGTGGGTGTTTGATATGATCATCACCTACTGCCGGTGTATTGACGAGTCTTTAGAGTCCTACACAAAGGTTTCCTGGCTTAAGCGAAACGGAGTAGGAGCGCATATGTGATATGTGCGGGAACGAGATTAATGCGAGTATGTGATACCACATTATATTCTCGCGATGTGTGACATGAAAGGTTATATGTGATATAGCCGAGTTATCGGATCGAGTGTTGATTCGATAAGATGTTGCATTTGATATTAGTCGGTTATATGTGATATAGCCGGATTATTAAATCAAGAGTTGATTTGATAATTTAATATATTTGATATATTATAATACATTAACTAATATCTAGCTCACTATTGATTTCTTTTTCTCACATGATGTGCACATTGTATATATATACGCGATATGTACATTTGTGTACATGGATTGTGTCATGTTTGATGATACATACAAGATGGGTGTATGAGATTAACACAATGCTAGGATTAAGTTAGGGTTTCTATTTATGTTAAGCTAATTCAAAAGAGATTGAGTTTGTTATGCTAAAGCTTGCTCAAAAGCTTATGGATAAGCTTTGACAAAGTCAACCCTTTTGTCTAGTTTAAGATATTTATCAAACCCAACCTTTAACCATAGCCATGAGTTAATTCTCTACATGAGTTAGCCATGAGGGCTTAACTCAACCATGGGTGCAATAATTCATTTGGATGAATTATTCACAAGTCTTCTTCTTCTTCTTCTTCAAGCTCCATGAAAAAGCTTGCTAGCTCTAATAGAGTTTTGAGGTAAAGTGTGAGAAAATCAATTCTAAAGTGAGCCCACCTCCTACTTCTTCATCCTCTACCACTTGCCATGTAGTAGAGTGTGTCCTCTTCATAACGTTCATGACCTAGTGAAGGAATAGCTTGATTCAGTGTCTTCTCGACGTAGAACATCTTCGGCCTCGAAGTCATCGATACAAGCACGTTCATTTCTTCATAGAGCCTCTCTAGAGTCCGGGGTTTGTGATCGCAGCGAAGAGGACTACTACACGGAGCTATTTGAAGTGAAGGATCGGACTACAAAGGTTGTAATCCTAAACTCTTAGAAGTAAAGTTGTTTACTTGCTTATTGTTTTCGCATAATCTCTAGTATACGATCTTGGTTAGGGTTGTTCGACACGTCTAAATTTTGAATCGGGCATGGTTGATGCCTTGTAGAACCTTGTAAGAGTGCCTAGTAACCCTGCAGTGGTATCAGAGCCAAGCTAGAGCTTTAGGCGAAGTCTAGACGAAGTTTAAAGTCCGATCGAACCCCGAAACCCCATATTTTACCCTTCTCTGGAAATTTTCTTAAAATGTTGATTTTTTCATTTTAAAAATACTCAAAAAATCAGCAGGAAATTCTAAGAATTACCCTAAAATATGACACCCTAACTCCCTGAAGGCGCCGCGGAACCGCGCCAGGAGCATGCTTCCCGCGGCGGTTCCGCGACCGTACTTGGGAGTTATGGCGTCGTATTGGCAGGGTTGATCCGTAGGTACTTCTTGATGCTTCTGGGTATTTTTAATTTTACTCAAATGTTGAGTTTTCTGGGTTGTATTGGGAGCTCATTGATTCGATCGGAAAGTATAACTTCGTTTATTTTGTCCGGGTAATTTTTTAGAACATGTTAAAAAGTTCGAACGGATATCAATAACTCACATTTTCCCCTGCCGGAAAATTTCCAAGTATTGGATTTTTCCGTAGTTTAAGAACGTTCTAAGTCGTGCAAGTAACGCGGTGGACCCTCTAGAAGACAACAAACCTTAACTTGATTATGTGACCGTCTGAACCGCCTCTAAACCTTAGGGTTTGTGGCAGTACGGCGTTGCCACATGTGAGGCGTTGGCTTGACCCTTCTATGGCTGGACCATTGGTACTGTGGCATGTGATGGATGTTTTTAAATTAATTTCAAGTGTTGAGAACTATTTGGGAAAACTTGGGTATTTGATTATTCGATCGGAAAGTTTAACATTGTCTATTTATCTGGAATGTGATACAATATTTGGAATCCACAAGTAGTTATGAGATAACTAATTTGAATGTTATAAATCTAGCAGTTTAGTCTCATTTAATCGGTTGCCACGGGATTTTGATGTGATCAAAAGTCCGTCGCAATCACGTAGCGTACGTGGATACTCGTCGGGTAAACTTAATAAACAGCCACGCCCCATAGCCCCGACTAAGTGACTGTAGGAGAACCCCGTCGCCAAAAGCATCCGTTTGGAGGCTCGCGGCAGCGGTGTTCCGCCTTAGTGCACTTCGTCAACAGTATCCGGGGGTGCGGCCGTCTACTAAAGTTTGCGACGAACATTCGATCAGGTTGTCGGGAATCTTGTTGAATTGCCCGACTTGATATTGAAAAGAGTTTTCGATAATAGAGACTAAAATGCGGGGTTTATAATTGTTAGGCATGCCATGTCTTAGGAATTCATTTGGTTAGGCATGCGATGTCTAAGCAGGTTGCGGATTCCAACTGTTGTAGTTTTACACTTTCTTTTCTGTGACCGTAAGCGTAGTACGTGGTGTATCGCCGGCTTCGTTGCTATACATCAACGACAATCGGGATACGCATACTTGCTTACATTGATGATATGAGATATCATGTGTCGCTGTGATATGTTATATTGGATCGTCGTGTTTTGAATAGCCAGGGGTTTTATGTGAGATGAGAGTTTTTCTTTTTCATTCATGTAAAATTCATTTGTATGTAATATTCTTTTATTGGGGCACTTCCGGGCTGAGGATGATGTCACCATTGTATATTATTTACTTTTCCGCTTTAGGTAGACCCAAGGCGGGGAGCACAAGTAACCAGATTCTAGGGTCCAGTGGGAGACCATCTCGAGGAGTCGAGACCGGGTCTCCTAACCCTAGAATTGGCAGTGTTGCTTGCTGCTCTCGTAGAGATCTAGGGATGTGGGTTTGGCTATTCATCGCGACCGTGGAATCCGCGTTTTATACAGGCTCGCATAAAACACGGAAATCCTAGTATATCCAATATTTCATATATGTTCTTCTGCTGCAATATTCTGTGATGAGATTATATTACTGCCTGAGACGAATGTTTATATTATATATATAAGATATATGTTATATTGCAGATTTCGTTTCAAATGTGATGCATGTGAAGCATAATAAAATGGGACTTCATTAATGAGATTAATGAAACTAAAAGAAACCTAAAGATGTTGTAGAAACTTGTTTAAAAACTGGTAGCTCTAGTTCTTGCTTTGCATAGCGGTATTCCTTGTAGAATATCCAGCACCTTATTCGATAAGGAAAGAGCCGAGATCCCTTCACCGGGAGTGACCTCTTTAGCGAAACTGGCAGATACTACAAACTCGGTTTGTCTTTTGATTGTTTTTATAGTTTTTGCTTTGCATAGTGATATTTGTGAAATATCCTGCACCTTATTCGATGAGGAAAGAGCCGACGATCCCTTCACCGGGAGTGACCTCTTTAGCGAAACTAGAAAAGGCCTCAAAAACACTCCATTTAAAATCACTCGATTTTACAACGATATCAGGTTCATTACGCAAAAGATTTTCATAAAAACCTATCGTAGCCCTCCGTCATTTTAGGAAGTAGAGTACTTAGTATTCGTGCTGCGTGTGTCGACTTTAGTTGAGGCGTAGTGTACGGTAGCTAAGTGATGTCTTCCTACACAGCATATGATGCGATTAGTTAGGACATTCATGTGATTATGTCGAGCAAAGTTGAGGGTCATGTAAGGTGGGTCTGATTAATCATGAAATGACGGGTAGAACTTGACTAGTGCTTATGATATGTCATAACTGCTAAAGGTAAAATATTATTGGGAATTTCAAGTGTTGAAATTTACAATAATATTGCATACCTTCTATGAGATAGTTGGATCCCGATACCCGCTGCGAGTAAGAGTTACTCCTGAGAGAGTTTTACACATTACAATTAGCCGATCAAGTAGGTGTCTAGAAAGGTGTTAACGGGGTTATGCCCCCGGGAAAATGAGATTTACTTTAATTAGGTCCGTGCGAAAGTACGGGGAACCTCCCTCAAAGTACCGGCACTGGCCTGGCTGAAAGATTGGCGAACTTGTAGGGTGTAATTAATTCCGGCTAGTCATTCCTTTTAGGGTTTGAAGGAAAATTTGACTAAAACAGTGGGAGACATCCTGATTAGATAAATTGATAACCAATCTAATCTTGTAAAAACGCACGCTGAGTGTTTTCTTCTCTCTCTCTCCTGGTTACGACTATGTCACGCCTTAATCAAGATAATAATACGGATGAATTGACCGAACCCGCTTGTTATACTGCGCTAAGGAACGTTGGTCCCGCTCCAACTTATAATTGTTATAAGACAGAGCAGGAAATAGGGGATTACCAGAATTCCCGTGCCGCCCAAACGAAGAAAGTGCATGCTGATGCATCTTCTTCGGGTGTGTTCATTACCGAGAACTGTTTCTCGGTATCCTTTACGTCCTGGATATGAGATACCGGATCAGGATCCTGCAAATGTAATTTGTTACATGGGCTACAGATAGGTAGAGAACTGAGAACGGGTGATAAGTTTCATGAGATAGAAACGGTGCAAGTATTGCAGCCAAGTCTGTTGGTAGTTATCACCCTGTATTATCAGAATACATTGATTCTGAACAAATGTTATTAGATACCGAACCTGATATACAACATCATATCAGTCTCTTTATTAGTAAAGAAGGATATAATTTTGTATTATTGGATAATGTTTTGAACATTTCCTATATCAAGAGTTGATCGGTTCAGGCGCGTTATCTAAAAGCATAGACGTTCTAAATCAAACCACAGTTCTTCGCGTACAAAACACACAGGAGGAAGAGTTCAGAAATGAACGAATCCTTCTTGAGGTATTGTAGACTAGGTCATATCAATGTGACCCGACTAGCTGAAGTTACATTTAGATACATATTTAAATTAGTTTGAATTTACATCTTGTGAAACTTGCCGGTCATGTCACAAAGATAAGATGACCACAGCTCTGTTTATTAGAAACAGAGAAAGAGTTAGTGAACTCTTGGGATTGATACATGATGATGTATGTAAGGTTCCCTGTCTACACATGCCAAGACCGGTTCTTTGTACTTTATTATATTCACTGATGGTCTCTCAAGATTCGCACATGTGTTCCTATTGAAACACAAGTCTGAACCTTTTGAGAAATTCAATGAATATGAGTTAGAAGTAGAGAACCAAAAATGGGTATAAGTATTATGTCCTTTGATGAGATCAGGGAGGAGAATACTTGAGCATGGAGATCCTGGACTATTCTAAAGGAGAATGAGATTCTCTCTCAGCATTACTCCTCCGAATACACCACAGCACGTCGGTATATCGGGACGGAGCAATTACACCCTATGTGATATGGTGTGCTCTATAATGAGTACTACTGAGTAGCCTACTTCCTTTTGGGAGTTATGCACTTGAGAAGTAGCATACCTATTGAATAGGGTTCCAATCAAATCAGTTGCCTACCACTTCATATGTGATATGGAATGGGAAGAGCCCATAGCTTAAGTATGTTAAGATTTGGGGTTGTCCAGCCTATGTGTAAAAGCATAATCCAGAACAGCTCGAGGCAAAGTCAGTTCTGTAGAAGTTTGTTGGATATCCCAAGCATTCGCAAGGGAATATCTTCTACCTAACCAAGGAACAAAAGATGTTTTGTTTCTCCACATGCCACCTTTGTGAAAGGGAATTTCTTATGAAGAAATTAGTGATCATGAGGTAGAACTGGAAGGAGTGCCAGCTATACAAACTGCAGCTGATGATTTGGTAGAACCAAAGGATTCAATAGTTTCCAACGAATCTCAGCCTCTCCGCCGATCTAGTAGGGTTCCTCATCCACCTGAGAGATACTTCGGTTTCTCTATGACAGTAGAAGCGAGGATTGCATCATGAAATGATGACCCAACTTATTTCAAGCTGGCCATCAGGAGTGGGACTCTGTAAGAATGGCTGGATGCTTAGCGATCTGAGATGGAATCCTTATACACCAACAAAGTATGGACTTTGGTTGCTTTATCTGAAGGGTTAAATTCCCATCAGGAGCAAGTATATCTTGAGAAGATTACTTGGTGTACATGGAAAAGTTGAGACTTTCAAAGCTATGCTTAAGTCCATCCAGATCCTACTTGCCACTGCTACATACCATGACTACGATATCTGGTGGCTGGGTGTCATGACTGCTTTTCTAAATGATGTTTTGGAAGAGAGCGTCTATAAGTACACGGCCAGAGGGCTTCGTAGATAGTGGGAGCAGCGGAAACGTGTGCAAGATGTTTTGTGCGATAAAGTAGGCATCGCGGAGTTGGAACATCTGTTTTGATGTAGTAGTCAAAGAGTTTGACTTCATCAAAATGGTATATGAACCTTGTATATACAAAAAAGATAGTAGAGAGTATGGTGGTGATCCTCGTAGAGTACGTGGATGACATACTCTTGATAGGGAAGGAGTTTCCTATGCTACGCTCAGTCAATCTCCTCTTATCACAATGATTCTCCATATAGGATCAAGGTGATACCTCCTAAATCCTGGGTTATGGATCTATGGGATAGATCTAATTGGATGTTAGGAATCTCACTAGTTGTAGTGAGATGGTATCAATCGATCCTGGGGAGAATCACTGGAAAGGTTCCAGGGTGATAAGGACGACTGAATGTCAGTCGCAGGCATTGTCTTTACCCTTAGTCGAGGGACGGTATGTTGGAAGAGTTCCAAGCTAGATACCGTGACTTACTAGACGATTAAAGGCAAGATACATCGTTACCAAGGATGCTACCAAAGAGGCAGTCTGGATATATATAAGTTCATGAGATGAACTTCGTTCCAACCATTGTGTGACAATAGAGTTATGGCTTTGGCCTTGTTCCCCTCCGAACGGCGGCCAAGACAGGGACGTCTTGCCTGTGATTCGGGACAGATACTATTTGGTTTTATCCGTCCACCTCTCCGAAGATGCCAAGTTGATTTATGGCACCGTGTATCGGAGGTTTAGACGGATGCGGCCGATGTAGCAGACTTCGTCAGATTCCCCCTCGCTTGAGGGGTTTTTGATTGTGGGGACGCTCTTCCCTACAGGCGCAAGCCCCTGCAGTTAATTACGCTACCGCATCGCGGTAGCCACTTTCTCCTGCTCCAGAAGTTCACTTCGTGTCGTGTGTGTTTGTTTTGTTTATGGTTGCCCGTGGATTGTATACGGAGACTAATTTATGTCGTCGCCCGTAGAACGTGGATTAGTCCAAATCCGTATTTTCTTAGATTTGGGTTTGGGGTTTTGGTTTAAGGATACGTTAGCCGTATTTGAGGCTAAGATCAACTTAAACGTTTGTTAAGGATACGTTAGTCCAGTTTGAGACTAAGATCAACTTATCGGGATCGTTTAGATCCGACAAAAGAGCGTTTGGGCTCTATTGTTCCAGTTTAGGGACATAGTGGTCCATTGAATGTATGGCCGTCGGGACCCGTCACCTCTCTGATGACGTTGAAGGATTACAACGACAGATATCAGAGGAGTTCTGAGATGTACCCTTGAACCAAAGTTGGTTGGGAGACCTGTAGTCCAATTTGGGACTAAAGTCTGTTTGAATGTTTAAGGATACGTTAGCCATATTTGAGACTAAGATCAACTTAAACGGGATCGTTTAGATCCGACAAAAGAGCATTTAGGAGCTCTATTGTTCCAGTTTAAGGATGTAGTGGTCCATTGGTAGTTTAAGGACATTGCGGTCCATGGCATGTATGGCCGTCGGGACCCGTCACCTCTCTGACATCGTTGAAGGATTACAACGATAGGTGTCAGAGGAATTCAGAGATGTACCCTTGGACCAAGTGTAAATTGATTTAGGAGAGCAGCCGTGCTCAGTCAATTTAATTTGAGGACTTACGGCTATGATTGGGCTAAGTCCAGTTGAAGAATGTTCAACGCTTTTATTTGTCTTTGGCCTATTAGGCCTGTGCTAGGGCTTTGCCCCTTTTTAAATAATGCACTGCATTTCTTATTTTATTTGGGCTCTGCCCTTTTATAAATGATGCAGAGCATCAATTTTGCTTGGGCTCTGCCCTTTTATTGCATTTTATTTTGTTTGGGCTCTGTCCCTTTTAAAAAAGAATGATGCATTGCATCTGATTTTATTTGGGCTCTGCCCTTTTTGAAAATAATGCATAGCATTTACTAGGCCTGTTAGGCCTTTTTAATTGGGCTCAACCCTTCTTTTTAATGATGCAGTGCACCAATTATCTGACAGTGGCCATGTGGCCTATCAGGCGCTTTGCGCCAATAAATGAGCGCAAGCGCTTGTGATGACGACACGTGTCACGCAAGCGCAGTGCACTGCGCCAGTGCGCTGCGCTTGCGCTGCTAACACGTGGCGCGCTCTGGTGAGTTGCGCCAACTTCAGAGAGCAAGGCTCTATCTTAAAAGCGCATAGCGCAAGTGGTTCAGATGTTAACACGTGGCGCTTTCTGGTGGCTTGCGCCAACCCAAGAGCGCAACAGTGTAAATTTTACAAGTGCAAGGTACTGTTTGATTTCTTGATCTAATTTAAATCAAAGAAAACAAGTTTTTTCTTGTTTTTCTTGTTTTCAGAGAACCAGTGGTTCATAAAAAGTGCAAGGCACTGTTATTTATATTTTACTGAAGATCATTGATCTTATTCTTAGATCAATGATCTATTAGAAGAAATTCTTCTATTTTAAAGGGTTTTTTTACCTTTTTCTTGAATTTCTCTTCAAGTTTCTTCAGAGTTGAAGTTCTTGATGTTTCTTGATGTTGATCCTCCTTTGAATTGGGGTCTAGGGGTCTTTATATAGTGCCCATAGGTTTGTTAAGTTTGTTAAAGAGATCATTCTCTGAGTGATTTGGGGAATTTTCCCCACCGTTGGATCTTTGATCCAAGGGCTTCTGTTTTACAGAAGACAATCTTCTTGTTTTAACAAGAACAGAAAGATCTTACTAGAAATTTAATTCTGTTTGGCGCAAACGTCTCAGCGCGTGACACGTGTCACGCAGCGCACAGCGCATAGCGCAGCGCATCTGCGCTTGCGTAACTGCGCTGACACGTGTCGCTCAGCGCACAGCGCAGCGCAACTATGCTTGCGCAACTGCGCTGACACGTGTCGCACAGCGCAGCGCCACTGCGTTTGTGCTGACACGTGTCGCGCAGCGCAGCGCTTGCGCAATTGAAGCGTTGCTTTCTTTAATTTTTGTTTTAAATAGAGCCGTGCTCTGATTGGGCGTGCTGCCTTGGGCGCTGTGCTGACGTATCAACTTCTGACACGTGGCGCGTTGCGCGCAGCACACGGGATTTGAAGCGTTGCTTCAATTTTTGAATTTTTAAAATTCAAACAGAGCCTTGCTCTGATTAGGGGAAACAGGCCTACGAACCCCCGTCCCATCAGAAATCCAGATATAATTCTTAGGCAGTATCACCTGATCATGGAGATGGTTGATTTCCAGGGAGATCAAGATTAGGAGAGTAGACACAGAGGAAAACAGCGCGGATCCACTCACAAAGGCCTATTTCCCAGTAGAGACTTTTATGGGATGGTTGAGTATGAGATACTTCAACCACTGCTGATTGTTGGGTATGCGATACCACAACAGATGGCCCTGGTGCAAGTGGGAGATTGTTAGTTATATGTATGTCCTAGAGTCCATTACTGTACATACGATATATATTATAGTGGATGCTTGGACATATATAGGTAGAACTTTCTTGCTCGACATGATAGTATGCTATCTGGTTGCTCTTTATCTTAACATGTACTCAGATTGTCTCTATGTTACATGTTGATAAAGCCCTTAAGATAAGTACTTGACTACCAGGACTATGATGCAGATCATACTAGTGGGGACAGTGTAGTCGCCAAGTACATCCTTCAGATGTTCCTAGTCGTGGGAGTACCGAGACAGGGCATCGATACTCCAGAGTAAACTAGCGTATGCGCTTCTTGACCTATATGATGGGCGATGGATGATCCCATATCTATTGGTGTTTGACATCAGAGAAGGTATACGGGTGCTCAGTAGAGACTGGGTACACTGGACGGACTCGCTGAGAACTCCCAGATGGTATTATACCTCACGTCAGATGGCGGTTCTCTGGTGACACTGGTACAGGTTAGTCTGTAGGCCCGAGATCGTCATAGAGTCTAGTGTGATTCCACTGTGCTTTGATTTCCATCATACTACGTCCAATGGGGCGTGCAAAACGGTGGCTTTTGGGTACAGTCCCGAATCACATGGAGGCAATGAGCGATAGGAGGGAATTCGTCTCTCCCGGTATAAGGAGTCGATATTGTGCTGTGTTCGATTGGCTATAACTGGAAGTCCCTGGCCAGGGCTGATATAGAGATTTACTGGTAAGTGTTACCAGTATTTTCTCGACCTGTTATGAGCCTCACATCGACATGACTTATCGGTTATTGGGGTCTGATCTATACCACCCCTAGACTAGATATGCAACATATCAGACGGAGAGACCAGACTATACTGGAGTGTTACTGATTGGATTCGCAGGAGAATGTACAGGCTTGCTTGTTGATCTTCTGATCGCTCAATACCTGGATGGCCGTTACGTTTGGCAGACCGCTTGCGGCTTGTGGGTGTTTGATATGATCATCACCTACTGCCGGCGTATTGACGAGTCTTTAGAGTCCTACACAGAGGTTTCCTGGCTTAAGCGAAATGGAGTAGGAGCGCATATATGATATGTGCGGGAACGAGATTAATGCGAGTATGTGATACCACATTATATTCTCGCGATGTGTGACATGAAAGGTTATATGTGATATAGCCGAGTTACCGGATCGAGCGTTGATTCGATAAGATGTTGCATTTGATATTAGTCGGTTATATGTGATATAGCCGGATTATTAAATCAAGAGTTGATTTGATAATTTAATGTATTTGATATATTATAATGCATTAACTAATATCTAGCTCACTATTGATTTCTTTTTCTCACATGATGTGCATATTGTATATATATACGCGATATGTACATTTGTGTACATGAATTGTGTCATGTTTGATGATACATACAAGATGGGTGTATGAGATTAACACAATGCTAGGATTAAGTTAGGGTTTCTATTTATGTTAAGCTAATTCAAAAGAGATTGAGTTTTTTATGCTAAAGCTTGCACAAAAGCTTATGGATAAGCTTTGACAAAGTCAACCCTTTTGTCTAGTTTAAGATATTTATCAAACCCAACCTTTAACCATAGCCATGAGTTAATTCTCTACATGAGTTAACCATGAGGGCTTAACTCAACCATGGGTGCAATAATTCATTTGGATGAATTATTCACAAGTCTTCTTCTTCTTCTTCAAGCTCCATGAAAAAGCTTGCTAGCTCTAATAGAGTTTTGAGATAAAGTGTGAGAAAATCAATTCTAAAGTGAGCCCACCTCCTAATTCTTCATCCTCTACCACTTGCCATGTAGTAGAGTGTGTTCTCTTCACAAAGTTCATGACCTAGTGAAGGAATAGCTTGATTCAGTGTCTCCTCGACGTAGATCATCTTCGGCCTCGAAGTCATCGATGCAAGCATGTTCGTTTCTTCATAGAGCCTCTCTAGAGTCCGGGGTTTGCGATCGCAGCAAAGGGGACTACTACACGGATCTATTTGAAGTGAAGGACCGGACTACAAAGGTTGTAATCCCAAACTCTTAGAAGTAAAGTTGTTTACTTGCTTATTGTTTTCGCATAATCTCCAGTATACGATCTTGGTTAGGGTTGTTCGGCACGTCTAAATTTTGAATTGGGCATGGTTGATGCCTTGTAGAACCTTGTGAGAGTGCCTAGTAACCCTACAACAATTACTCGCAGTGGGTATCAGGATCCAACTATCACATAGAAGGTATGCAATCTCATTGCAAATTTCAACACTTGAAACTCCCGATAATGGTTTTTACCCCTAGTGGCTCATGACCTTAATTATGGTCAACAAATCACAAGCACTAGTTAAGCTCTACCTGTCATTTCATGATTAATTAGATCCTCCCACATGACCCTTAACTATGGTCAACAAAGTCACATGAATGTCCTAACTAATCGCATCATATGCTGTGTAGGAAGACATCACTTAGTTACCGTACACTGTGCCTTAACTATGGTCAGCAAATACAGCACGAATACTAAGTACTCTACTTCCTAAAATGATGGAGGGTTGCGGATGGTTTTTATAAAAACCTTTAACGCTTTGAACTTGATATCATTGTAGAATCAAATGGTTTTAAAAGGAGTGGCTTAAACTCCGCATTTTGAAACTTTGCTTTTTCGTAAAAAGCCGAGTGGGTTTCAAATTCGATTCTACAACATCTTTAGGTTTATTTTCTTTCACTAATCTCATTAATGAATGTCCCATCATTTAAGTTACCTAAGCATCACAGATAAATACAACGTACGCTTATGTCATCCGCATTCGCCACGAGGTCCCGTCGTGCACCGTTAGGTTAGGTAACTAACGGCAGAGCGGGGCAGCGCTAGCGCGGGTGAAAAACATAAGCAACGTCTTTTATATATCTCATATATAATATAATGTATCCATCTCAGAATATAAAGTGGTCACATCATAGAATATCAGCAGCAGAAGACAACATATGAAATATTGGATATACTAGGATTTCCGGGTTTCAATTTAAGCCTGTATAAAACACAGATTCTACAGTCGTGATGAATAGCCAATCCCACATCCCAAGAGCCCTACGAGAGTGGCAAGCAACCCTACCAATTCTAGAGTTAGGAGACCCGGACTCGACTCCTCAAGATGGCCTCCCACTGGACTCTAGAACCCGGTTACTTGTGATCCCCTCCTTGGGTCTATCCTAATGCGGAAAAATAAATAATATACATCAACGGTGACATCTTCCTCAACCCGAAAGTGCCCCAATAAAAGAATACTACATATAATTTTTTACATGAATGAAATTGAAAAAACTCTCATCTCACATAAAAAAAACCCGGCTATTCAAACACGACGATCCAATATAATATATCACAGAACACATAACATCACATGTCATCAACGTAAGTAAATATGCGCATCCCAATTGTCGTTGACGTATAGCAATGAAACCGGCGATACACCACGTATTACACTTACGGTCGCAGAAAAGAAAGTGAAAACTACAAAAATTGGAATCCGCAACCACATTAAACATCATAAACCCAAAATATCTCATATTCTGGATTTTTATGCCTAGCTATATGAATTCCTTAGACATCGCATGCCTAATAATTATAAACCTCGCATTTTAGTCTCGATATTGAAAACACTTTCCAATAACAAGTCAGGCAATTCAACAAGATTCCCGACATCCTGATCGAATGCTCGTCGGAAACTTTAGTAGACGGCCGTACCCCCGATGCCGTCGACGAAGTGCACTTAGGCGGAACACCACGGCCGTGAGCACCCGGACGGATGCTTTTAGCAACGGAATTATCCTACAGTCACTTGGTCGGGGCTATGGGGCGTGGCTATCTAGTAAGGTTACCCGGCGAGTATCCGCGTACGCTACGTGATTGCGATGGAATTTTGATCACATAAAAATCACATGGCAACCGATCAAATAAGACTAAATTGCTAGATTTATAAAATTCAAATATTGTGGATTCCAAGTATTGTATCCCATCATAAATATCCAGACGACGTTAAACTTTTCGATCGATTAATCAAAGTCCCACAATTCCCCGAGAGCCCAACACTTGAGCGCAGTTTAAAAATACCCAGAATATGCCACAGCACCTATGGACCAACCGTAGAAGGGCAAACCCAAGCCTCATTAATGGCACCGCGGAACTGCCGCAAACCCTAAGGTTCGAAAGCGGCTCCATGGTCATTACATCGAGTTAGGGTTTCATTCTTCTAGAGGGTCCACAGAATCACTTGCATGATTTTCCGAATACCTTAAACTTGGAAAAATAGGTTTTTGACATTCGTTCGAACTTTTTAACTTCACCTAGATAACATGTGAAAACCCGAAACTATGTTAAACTACAAATACGAAACACTTCGAATTGCCTATACAGTAAGACTACATCACATGTAATCTTAGAAAAAACAAACAACACCTGAAACACCAAAACCAAGATCCTGGAACAGCACCAAAATTTGAAGCCAAAATTCAACATAGGGGCCGGCCTCCTCGGTTTTTTTCTTCTTTTGCTCGGCAAAAATCCGAGCATAAGGGTTGAAATTTTGGTAGTGTTCATGATATATCTCATACATCATTCTGCAGTTGTTTAAAAAAAATTTAAAGGTCATATAAAAATCAACAGAAACTGGGTTTGTGTGTTTCAAGTTTCGGAGCAGTTTCGATTTTGTAATCTAACAAATATCGTCTAATACTCTAGCCCGGCTCTGATACCACTGTTGGGATTCCTCAGCACCCTACTGGGTTTTCAAGACATCAAGCATGCCAATTTCAAAATTTTCAAGAGGTGCTAAAGAACCCTAGCTAGGATATAACTAGAGTAACTAGACAATATAAACATGTAATCAAACATTATAACTAAGTGAATGAGGAATACAACCTTTGTAGACTGGTCCTTCACTTCTGAAGCTCCGTGTAGTAGTCTCTTAGCTCCAAGTAGTGATCTCCCGAACTCTAGTATGGGTTCACTTGAAGAAATGAACAAGCTTGCTCAAAATCTTCGAGGCCGAAGATAATCTACATCGAGGAGACTCAAGCTCATGCTACCTCTTCACTAATATGTGAATTAGTGAAGCAAACACGCTAAACTAAATGGCTAATAGTAGAGGATGATGAAATAGGATGTGGGCTCACTTTATTTTCTCACTTAGAAAAAGCTAGCAAGCTTTTCTCAAAATGAAGAAGAAGATGAAGTGAAGAACAAATGAAAACCATGAGGTGAGAATAGCAACCATGGGTGAGTTAGTATCATACACTAACTCATGTAGAGAATAAACCATGGCTAAACAATAATGGTTGGGTTAATAAATATCTTCAAGTAAAACAAAAGGAGTGGACTTGGTCAATGATTCCACAAGCTTCAACCATATGACAATTTCCAACCAATTTTGATTAACTTTAGATAAATAAAAACCCTTCATTATTATTTGTATGGTGTGAGTCTCATACACCCATGTAGTATATGGCATCACACATGACACATAAATAATGTACACTAATATATATCACACATATATATTAAGTGTACACTAGTGAGACAAAGAAATGTTTAAGTGAGCTAATATTAGTTAATGTAAATCAATATATCACATATATAATTATACACTAAATTATTAAATCAACACTTGATTTAATAATCTGGGTATATCATATACAACCGACTAATATCAAATGTAACATCCCATTGAATCAACACTTGATCCGATAACCCGGCTATATCACATATAACCGACCGATATCACATATCGCGAGAATAGAATGCAGTATCACATACGCGCATTAATCTCGGTCCCGCACACATCACATATGTGTTCCTACTTCGTTTCGCATGAACCAGGAAACCTCTGTGTAGGAATCTAAAGACTCGTCAATACGCTGGAAGTAGGTGATGATCATATCAAACACCCACAAACCGCAAGCGGTCTGCTAAACGTAACGGCCACCCGGGTATTGAGTGATAGAAAATCAACAAGCAAGCTTGCTCATACTCCTGCGAATCCAATCAGTAACACTACCGTACAGTCCGGTCTTTTCGTCTGATATGTCGCATATCTCGTCTAGGGGTGGTAAACGTCCGACCCCAATAGCTTGATAAGTCATGCCGATACAAGGTAACGGGTCGAGAAACTACTGATAACACTTACCAGTAAATATCATCTACCCTGGCCAGGGATTTCCAGTTATGGCCAATCGAGCATAGCGCAACATCAACCCCCAATACGGGAGAGACGAAATCCCCTCCTATCGCCCATTGCCTCCATGTGACTCGGGACTGTACCCAAAAACCACCTGTTTGCATGACTCAGTAGAGCCGTGGTAGGGTGGAAATCAAAGCACGGCGGGAGACACACAAGACTCTATAACGATCTCGAGTCGACAGACTAACATGTACCAGTGTCACCAGAGAACTGCTATCTAACATGAGGTATAATACCATCTAGGAGTTCTCGGCGAGTCCGTTCAGTGTACCCAGTCTCCACTTAGCACCCGTATACGATCTCTGATGTCAAACACCAATGGATATGGGATCATCCATCGCCCATCACATGGGTCGAGAAGATATACGCTAGTCTACTCTGGAATATCGATGCCCTGTCTCGATATTCTCTCGACTAGGAACAATTGAAGGATGAACTCATAGACTGCCCAGGCCCTACTAGTATGATCTGCATCATAATCCTGGGAGTCAAGTACAC
Organism: Agapanthus africanus; assembly: GCA_030015575.1. Classification (NCBI taxonomy): domain Eukaryota; kingdom Viridiplantae; phylum Streptophyta; class Magnoliopsida; order Asparagales; family Amaryllidaceae; genus Agapanthus; species Agapanthus africanus. The sequence continues at coordinate 433,352,450 of JASDDO010000008.1, read as the reverse complement.
ATCCTAAGGGCTTTATCAACATGTAACAGAGAGACTGTAAATATACATGTTAAGATAAAGAGCAGCCAGATAGCGTACTATCATGTCGAGCAAGAACGTCCTCCCTATATATGTCCCAGCATCCACTATAATATACATCTCATGTATAATAATGGTCTCTGGGGCATACATACAACTAACAAAAACAACTTAAAGACTACCTCAACATTCGTCTCGTTACAGCAGACGCAATGTCAACAACGGCGTTCCCTCTCACTCCAGCAGGATGCAGACCCGACGTCAACAAAAGACCCCAGGGTCGAAACAAAACGGAGCCATAGCAAAATTCCTAGCTCCAAGTCTTAACGATTCACAAAACAACCTAAAGACTATCCCGACATTCTTCTCGTTACAGCAGATACAATGTCAACAAATGCTCCAAAATAGCCAAATCAAAAGGAAGCGAAGGAAAAATTCCTAGCTTCAGGGTCTTGACGGTAACTCAAATAAAACCCGAAAGACTATCGGAGATCATCCCACACCAGTACGGAGTGGTTATGACTCATCGGGGCTTCCAAACTGAGCCTAACCTTAAGTAAAAAGCAGCATGGAAAAATTCCTAACGCTTGCTCTTCTGACAGTCAAACTACCTAAGAAGATTACTTGAAAACGTCTTGTCCAGCCCCCGAAGGGATCAGAGACACGACAGTCGCGGGGCTACTTGAACATCAGCATAAAGACTACATATCAGGGAATGCATCAGCCAACGCGATGATACCACGGACTAAAACCCTAATACCACAAAACCTAATGGACCTCTGACGCAAAGAGCAGGGGTTATCTATAACGTTAGGACGAGTTTGCCTATAAGCCTAAGGGAGGTAAACTAAACAAACTCTGAAATGATTCCATAAAGTAGAGACTCCGGAATGAGTGAATAAACTACAAACTCCGAAATGAGTCCATAAACTAGAGCTCCGGAATGGGTGAATAAACTTCAAACTCTGAAATAAGTATGTAAACTAGAAACTCCGAAACGAGTGAATAAACTACAAACTCCAAAACGAGTAAATAAACTAATTAGCGCCACATCAAGACACAGATAAGCAGATGCAAAAGAAAAAAATGTATATTCTTATTCATGAATCAAAATGTCTAAGAGATATAATTAATGCAAAAAGGGGAATACAGTTACAATTAGGAAGGAGGGGCTTTCAACAAATTGGCGACCCGCTCACGTGCTCTCCACAACTCCTTCTCGCATTCAGCTACTGTGGCTAGCCCCGCTTCGATTTGAGCCCGTTGTTGCAAGCAGGATGAAAGCTTCTCAGCGATTTTCTGCTTAGCAGCTTCGCAATCTTGCGTGACCCGCTCAGTAAAGACAAGCTTCTGCTTCAGCGCCAGCCCATCAGATATACTGAATGCACCTTATCTTTAGCATCATCAAGTGCCTCAAGCGGCATAGTCTCGTCAAGTCCAGGAAGTGCTTCCCAAATTGCCCCCACGATAATTTTCAAAGAGCGGAACGGCGGGGGAGTAGTCGACCATTGTAATCATCGAAGCGACATATCACCTTAGCGCATTGGGCGTCCGTAAACTCCTGGTCTTGACAGCGGCCTTAGATGCGAACGTCTTCATAAGAGATAATCTCATCAAGATCATTCAGATAAGAAGCCATAGTATCTGGAAAGAAAATTAAGTAAAAGATTAGCAATCAAAATATCAAGATTCTTGGAATCTAAAATAAAAACAGTAGTTCTAACACCTCCAGCAAAAATGAGGAAAGCACTCATTGCAAGAATCTACGTGAATTTTCATTTTAATGAAAAATCTCATTAAATTATGGAGTTAAACCCACACGAGAAACGGGCTCTACAGCAGATTCAAATCTGCAGAGGGAAGAAAAGGGGGAATAAAATTCCAAAAAGAATTTCTTTAAAAGAAATCTTCTCAGAGCTAAGTTCTATAGAACAACCCAGAGTTAAATAATGGGATTAACTCCAAAAAAATCTCCATGAGAAATACACCGGAATAAAAGATCCGAGTAATAGGGTAAAACCCTAGGATCTTTTGAGAATAATGGTCTATCAAAATCATTTCAAAGAAAGAGCAAAGCTCTGTTAATGGGTTATAAGAAATCAGAGACAAAAGAGTCTCTTTTAAGGAAAATGGCCAGAATCCTTACCAAGATTCTAGAACGGAGTAAAACTCTAAGAGTTTCTTTAAGAACATAGATCTGAGCTCCGAAAGGAGAATTAAATTCTCAAGAAAAGAAGAAGGCTAAAAAGAAGATGAACAGCAGCCATCTCAAGGGCTAAAGACCCTATTTATAAAACTTCAAGAGACGGCCCAACTCCATAGGAGATCGAACGGTGGAAAAGGTGTCACCGCTGCAATCACATGTGAGCCACGTGAGCGCAACGGTGTGGGGCATTTGTTTCCCCCAATAAAAGAGCAAAGCTCTGTTCCAAAATTTTTAAAGAGGCAGCGCCTCACGTGCCTTCCACGAGGGCGCCAGCGTCAGAGTTAAAAACTCTTATATGGCACCGCATGTGCTCCTCATGTGGGCGCCAATATGCAAAGCACATAAAGGAATTAAAAGCCTAATTAGCGCCCGCGTGCACAACACGTGAGCGCCGGCGCCTAGGTAGAATTAAATTCTACTCTCTGTTAAACAGAGCCGTTGGATCAAAAATCCAACGGAGATGATAAATCATCAAGACTAAGAATTAAAATTCTGTTGAGAGGAAATATTCCTTAAATCTTTTAAAACAAGAAAGATACATTCAGTTGGATCATAGAATAAAATTTTATGCCTTCTGTAAAACAAAGGACCGTTAGATTAAAAATCCAACGGTGATTAAAAAATCACAGTTTTGCAGAATAAATTCTGTGCAAGGGAAAATATTTCCCCAATCTTGTTCTGTAAAACAGAAACCCTTAGATCAAAGATCCAATGGTGGGTAAAAATCCCCAAATCAATTAAGATCTCCTAATGAGAGATTTCTTCAAAAACTAATTAACAAACTCGCCTCTACTATATAAATGACCTAAGACTTCAAGTCTGAAGAGAGGAAGCCCCACCTCCCTAAGCTTTTTAGAAAAAAGAAGAGAGCTTCAAAATGAAACAGAGAAGAAGATCTCCCTCCTCAAAAAACTCTAGGTAAATAAGAAGAACAAAGATCGTTTACATATCTAAGGGTTTAACCCTTTTATAAAAAAAAAAAAGAAGAAGAACTTGGTTCTTTCTCTGGATCTGAGATCCATAAGACAAGTCTCCCACAAGTTGAGAATTTAATTCTCATCGGGAGAAACTTGTTCTTAAGAGAAATCTGGTCCTCATAAAAGAAAGAACCCGGACCCCAGCGCCTCACGTTTTCCTCATGTGGGCGCCACAGAGGAAAGTGCCTAGCACTCATTGAGCGGCGCTTAGCACCCGGTACCTCACATGTTCCTCACGTGGACGCCACAGAGGAGAGTGCTTAGTACTCAATGAGCTGCACCCAGCGCCTCACGTGTCCCTTACATGGGCGCCACAGAATGGAAGAGTGCTTTGTTTCGCCCAATCAGAGCAAAGCTCTGTTTGAATTCAAAATTTAAAATTTAAAATTTTTAAATTTTTGAAGCAACGCTTCAGATCCTTTGCGCTGAGCGCAACGCGCCACGTGTCAGGCGCAGATACATTAGCGCAGCGCACCCAATCAGAGCAAAGCTCTGTTTAAAAGAAGCAACGCTTCCTTTCCTTTGCGCTGCGCGCGACGCGCCACGTGTCCAGCGCAGATACGTTAGCGCAGCGCACCCAATCAGAGCAAAGCTCTGTTTAAAGGAAGCAACGCTTCAGATCCTTTGCGCTAGCGCTCTGCGCCACGTGTCCAGCGCAGATACATTAGCGCAGCGCGCCCAATTAGAGCAAGGCTCTATTAAATGAAGCGCCGCGCTGCGCTCTGCGCTGTGCGACACGTGGCAACACAGTTGCGCTGCACGACACGTGGCAGCGCAGATGCGCTAGTGCAGAAAAAAATGGGCTAAGTGCCAAAGGCAATTTAGCCATGCAAAATTACATGCACTTGATAACAACAAATTAAAATACGATGCACAAGCACAACAAAGAGTTCAAATAAAAAGAACACTTAACAGATAATAAAATACAGAATCAAAACATTTATTTATTATTAAATCTAAAAAAAGATCACCGAATACGGGATCAGAGAGACAAGGGTTCACAAAAAGGAAAAGAAAATTATTTAGCTCCCTCTCCGCCTTCTCCATCGCGTCGAAGCGGCGATCTTCCCGAGGGGTAGCCATCCAACGGTCGACGCCGCATTCCTGAGAGAAAGTGGCGATGACGACTCGACGAGCCCGTATCTGACTCAACAAGTGGAAAGAGCAGTCCCTCAAAGGTTTGGTGATCAAGTGCGCTTCGAGAAAGCACTCAATCTTATCTTCGGCGGCATCCAGCATTGCTGAGGACATCTCTGCTGGAGGAGGGGGAATGTCAGCGAGCGCCGAGGCAAGGATCATCCGAAGCCAAATGGAATTCGGAGGGAGAGGAGACCCCACACGAGTCAAAAGCTCGTGCATTGCAGCGTCGCATTGCTCGTCCGAGAGAGAAGGGTCCACCAAACGTGCAGCAAAACGAGGAACGATGTCCCGGATCGGTACCTCCCATGGTTGTCGGCGGGCGTGAGGGCGGTTGCAAGCCATGATCGAAGAAGTTCTCTGAAAATGAGAGAAGAAAAGGCTCAGCCTTGAGTTTTATATATAGAACCAAGCACAGAAAATTCTGGGCACAATGAAATCATTGCCAAGGCCCGAGAAATCAGAATTTTGGGGAATACAAGTTTGACTTGAAAAGAGGAGATGAAGCGGCGCTTCTGATTCTCCAAAATTTAATAAATGAAGCAACGCTTCAGATCCTCTGCGCTGAGCGTAATGCGCCACGTGTCAGGCGCAGATGTATCAGCGCTGCGCCCAAGAAGACGCGCCCAATCAGAGCAAAGCTCTGTTTAAAGGAAGCAACGCTTCAGATCCTTCGCGCTAGCGCTCTGCGCTCTGCGCTGCGCGACACGTGTCAGCGCAGATGCGCTAGCGCAGTTGCACTGCGCTCTGCACTGCGTGACACGTGTCACGCGCTGGGGAATCTGCGCCAAACTAAATTAAGATTTTTAAGAAATCTTTTCTGTTCTTGTTGGAACAAGAAGATTTCCTTCTGCAAAGCGGAAGCTCTTGGATCAAAATCCAACGGTGGGGAAAATTCCCCAAATCACTCAGAGGATGATCTCTTTAACAAATTTAACTAATTTGTGAGCACTATAAAAAGGACCTTAGGCCTCAATTCAAAGGGATCGAATTTTTCTCTTGAGAATTCAAGAACCTTAAACGGAAAGAACTCCGAGAAGATTTCAAGAAAAAGGTAAAGAACCTTCATGGATTAGAAGAAATTCCTTCTAAAAGTCCATTAGTATAAAAAAAAAATATATAAGATCAATGATCTTTATATAAAAAAAAAGAGAAGAAGAAAACAGTGCTTTGCACTTCTTGTGAACCTTTGGTTCTTTAAAAGCGATATAAAAAAAAATAATAAAAGAATAGTGCTTTGCACTTTTATGAACCTCTGTTCTTCGAATAAAGAAGAAATCTATTTTTCTTTGATCTGATTTAGATCAAGAACTTAAACAATGCTTTGCATTTCCCTTCTTGAATCGAAAAAGGTTCTTAGTGCTTTGCACTTCCAAGTTGCGCCGCTGCGCTCTTAAGAGAGCGCCGCGTGTCGGCCATAAAACCACTTGCGCTCAACGCCCTTAAGATAGAGCTTTGCTCTCTGGAATTGGCGCAACTCGCTGAGAGCGCGCCACGTGTCAGCAGCGCAACAGCGCATTGCACTGCGCTAGTGCGCTTCCGCTCACCAGAGCACGACACGTGTCATCACCATATGGACTTGCGCTCATGCATTAAAAAGGGCCAAGCCCAATTAAGAGAAGGCCTAACAGGCTCAATAAAGCGCAAATACCTTATTTTAAGGGGCAGAGCCCAAACAAGAACAGATGCTTTGCATCATTTATAAATGGGCAGAGCCCAAACAAAATATTCAGAATGCTATGCATTTTAAAAAGGGGCAAAGCCCAAACGAAGTAGATGCTTTTGCAAATGGGCAGAGCCCAAAATAGACTGATATTCTGTATCTTTTGTGAATAGAGCCTAAATAAAAAAAATGCAATGCAAATAAAATGATGAAATGGACTTAGCCCAATCGTGGCCATAAGTCCTTAAATTAAATTGACTGAGCAAAATGGCTCTCCTAAATCAATCTACATCCGGTTCGAGGGTACATCTCCGAACTCCTTTGACATCCATCGTTGTAATTCCTCAACGACGTCAAAGAGGTGACGGGTCCCAACGACCACACATCGATATGGACTGCGGGGTCCTTAAACTCGTGGACCGAGACGTCCTTAAACTAAAATTGGACCACTACGTCCTTAAACTGGCGACGGACCGAAACGTCCCTAAACTAATGATGGACCACTACGTCCCTAAACTGGCATCGGACCGAAATGTCCATAAACTAAAATCGGACCGAAACGTCCCTAAACTAATAACGGACCACTACGTCCCTAAACTGGCGATGGATCGAGACGTCCTTAAACTAAAATTGGACCACTACGTCCTTAAACTGGCGACGGACCGAAACGTCCCTAAACTAATAACGGACCACTACGTCCCTAAACTGGCGATGGACCGAGACGTCCTTAAACTAAAATTGGACCACTACGTCCTTAAACTGGCGACGGACCGAAACGTCCCTAAACTAATGATGGACCACTACGTCCCTAAACTGGCATCCGACCGAAACGTCCTTAAACTAATATCGGACCGAAACGTCCCTAAACTAATGACGGACCGAAACGTCCCTAAACTAATAATGGACCGCCACGTCTTTAAATTGACACAATAGAGCCCAGATGCTCTTTTGTCGGATCTAAACGGTCCCGTCTAAGTTGATCTTAACCCCAAATACGGTTAACGTGTCCTTAGACATCTAAATAAACAATAAAATCCCAAACCAACTTTGGTTCAAGGGTACATCTCGGAACTCCTCAGACGTATGTCGTTGTAATCCCTCAATGACGTCAGAGAGGTGACGAGTCCCGACGGCCGGATAATTAAATCAATCACTACGTCAGGTCGACCTTAGTCCAAAACAGGACTAGCGTATCCTTGATGAACGTTTAAGTTGATCTTAGCCGCAACGCGGCTAATGCATCCTTAAACTAAAAAACACCAAACTCAAATCTAAGCAAACACGGATTTGGACTAATCCACGTCCTACGGGCGACGATATCACTAAGTCTCCGTATACAATCCACGGGCAACCACAAACAAAATAAATATACACGACACGAAGTGAAATTCTGGAGAAGGAGAAAGTTGTTATCGCAACGCGATAGCGTAATTAACTGCAGGGGCTTGCGCCTGCAGGGAAGAGCGTCCCCACAATCAAAAACCCCTCACCCCGAGGGGGAATCTGACAAAGTCTGCTACATCGGCCGCATTCGTCTAAACCTCCGATACTCGGTGCCATAAATCAATTTGGCATCTTCGGAGAGATAGACGGATAAAAACCAAATAGCATCTGCCCCGAACCTCAGGCACGTGACGTCCTAACGTCGCAGGCTGCCGTTCGGAGGGGAACAGATTCTGGCACGCCCGGTGGGACCTTTTCCTCTTTCCACTCCACACTTCGTGTGTCGTCTTCGCGAACCAATCGCGGTTTGTTAAATGGTTGTCCTCGAATTTCAAGTTGCTAAGATTTGGTCTTTTGTCTGGCGCAGAACTCAAGATTCAATGGCCACCAACTGCTCGAAATGCCATTGCAGCGGACGTTCCACCTCACCGAGAGGTGTAACATATGGGCCCCAAGCGGCCTCTTTCCTTACTCTGCCGGTAGAGCAGGTGACCCAGGCCACCACCGGCCTATTTTTCGGGACCATGGTCCCCCCTGCAAGCTTCTCTACGCCGATATCCGCACCAGAAGCGAACAAGAAGTCGGTATTCGACCGGCTCGCTGCTGCTACGACCCCTGTCAACGGGTCGCCCGCTACTAAGCTGACAGCCTCTGTTTTCACCAGGCTAGGTCAGGATCATAAAGTGGCTGTCCCAAAGAGGGCAACGGCCACAGCTTCGGAAGTCGTTGAAGCAGCTTCTCCTATCAGAAAGTCAGTCTTCACAAGATTGACGGTTCCTACTCCTCCTTCAGCTGATCAAAAAGCATCAGTCTTTGATAGGCTGACACCGGCAGTTGCCCCACTCCCAAACAAGGGGCAACAAGAAACTGTCCCGATATCTGAGCCAGTCCCAATGGCTCGTCGTGCGCGACGTCGCCATTGGCAGCGAATAAGGAAAGCAGGAGGCAACTCCCCTTCAGGGCTAACCCCGCCTGCTCCAATGGCAGAGGTCAACGCTGCTGTTCCAACTGGGAACAGCTTTGAATTGCTAAGGAAGGTGAGGAAGAACTCCCCGGTTGCTACATTGAAAAGGTCTCCTCCACCCATGGAAAAAGCTCCGGAGACGAAACAGGAACAGCCCCCTCAACGGCTGTCATCAAAAGTTTATAAAGTATGGCGCAGGGTTCAAAACTCTGTGATCGATCCGGACCACTTGCGTCACCAGAAGAAGGCGAAGGTGGAGAATAACAAAAGCTGCCCCATTAAACAGCAGGGGGCAACAAATGCTAGAATGCCCGCTTCGACGGCTCCTTCAACCTCAAAGGTCTACAAAAGAAGGAGGCCAGAGAAAGCTCCCGCAACAGCAGCAAGAGTTAACAATGGTGAACCTAAACGCCCCAAGTCAGGGGGCATAACAGTTCATACAATCTATATGGCTTCAGGAAAAGAAGAAAGTCGTACTTCTACGGGTCACCGACCGCTTACCCGGTCAGTGACCAGGTCTCAGGAGCAGCAACAAAAGCTCCAGGAGATGATGACTACAATGGCTGCACTCACGGGGCCAAAAGAGAATCCTGAGACGTCCTTAGATGAACGTCAAGAGGAGGAGACCGACGCTGAGTTCCTCCGCCGAATACTGGAAAAAAGAGACAAAGAGGCTGCAGAACAGGCGGCCAACATAAAGAAAATGGCCCTCCTGTTCCAGGATGTGGTGGGTATGATGATTCAACCAGATCCACCTGCTGGAGATCCCCCAATCATTCTTGAAGATGATAGGGGAGAGACATCGAATCCTCCACCGGCTCTATCCGCAGCTAAAGAGGATACCATATCAAAAGCTGATTTGGATGAATATATTGCTCAACAAATACGGGTCCATCAGGCGGTTGAAGCAGCCGGTCAGATCGTGAAAACGGGGCGCCCATATCCGGGATGGTACGACCAAATCAAGTACCCGCCAGGTTACACGATTCCTAAATTTCATGTCTACAAGGGGACCGGCAACCCCCATCAACATGTTGCCCAGTTCAGGGCGCTGTGTGGTAACACTGGAGGCGACGACAAACTCTTGCTGCGCCAATTCGTTGGAAGCTTATCAGACACGGCTTTCGAGTGGTATTCCGAGCTCCCCAACGACTCTATTAAAACCTTTGCGGAGATGGAGCTGCTCTTCACCCAACGTTTTGCAAGCGCCAGCGAGCATACTCCGATGACGGCGCTGATTAACGCCAGGGTAAAGCCCGGCGAGACGTGGGTTCAATACGCTATACGGTGGCGTAATCTATGGTCTAAGTGTGAACAACGCATAGAAGAAGCGCCAGCGGTGGGGATGTTTGTTGGAACGCTTGATCCACAGGCAACCATCTCGCAGTTCATGATGTTCTTCAAGCCGACTTCCTTTCAGGCTTTGATCGACAAATTAGCGCAGATGGACCAGATGGGCCATAAACCCCCTCTCCCGAAGCCGGACCCCCGAAACGATAAAGGAAAGGGAAAAGCGATCATCGTCGCCAATGCCCAACAACAGCCGAGCGACTCGAAGCCGGCTGCTCGTCCAAACAATACGCGCCCATACGTACCCCTTGAAGACAGGATGGGACGTGCTTACTCCTTCCCCCGTGATAAAACAAGGAGGTTATTTGAACTGGCATTGCGCAATAGGCTCATAAATCTGCCAGACCCAAAACGTCCGTCGCAACCGAGTGACGTCAACGAGCCCAATTACTGCCCTTATCATCGAGTGCTAGGCCATCCAATTGAGGATTGCTACGTTTTCAAGAATTGGCTCGAGAACCAGTACCGTCAGGGCAAATTTGCGCTATCCGACAAATGGAAGGTGAATCCTCCGCAGCCCCACACCTCCAAGGGGACGAATACGCCGGGGGCAACATGCTCCGTTATTGAAGAAACTCCCTGGGAGGTTGTATTATCAGCCAAAACGAGGAGAATGCTAAATGATCTTCAAACCTGCCCAGCGGTCAAGTGGAAGAACCCCTTGGAACCGCAGGTTATTGAGGGAATGTTGAAGCCACGACCGACCCCGAAGACCGATGGTGGTAGTTCAAGCGTTCATAGCCAGCCGTCAAAATCTTCGAAAAAGAAGAAGAAGAAATCTAAGAAGCCCGTGAAGCCTGGCGACAAGCGCACGGACTTACAAAAGCAAATCGATGCGCTGGATGAATATAACCAAAAGGCGCGAACTCCCATCACGCTCCAAGATTTCCTTGATCACGTCTTCCAAAAAGAAGATGAGGAGGAAAGTTCATCGGATGAATCCGACAAATATGTAGCAAGCTGTCATATGATTTCCCATTCGACCACGAACGATGAAGGGACTTCTGGCACTAAAATGCTGGGGGCAAATGCCGAATCAGGAACCCCAGGGTTACCGGTTGAAATGATTAATGCGTTTCTTAATGAAGCTCGGTTGAAAAGCAAGGCTGATCGAGAACGCGAGATGGCTATATTCGAAAGGGCTAAGCGTCAGCGACTTGAGGAAGGAGCTGAAATGATCCCGTTGGAGCAAAATGCCTCCACCTCTGACAAAAGCCAATTCAAGATAAAAAAGAAATTTGCTAAGGCCATATCGATGGGCATGAAGCTACCACCCTCTGAAGAAAAAGTTACTGGCGCGGTAGAAATGCATCCCTCTTATTGCTTATACCATCAGAAGGTCTCACATTCCACCCAAGATTGCAAAGCTTTCAATGGATGGTGGCAAGGATACGTCACTAATCGACAACGATTTAAACGGGAAAAACGTAAAATTCGCCGAGAGCAAAGAAATACGACTAAAGAACTTGAAAGAGCTACCGGCAATTGTCACATGGTTAACACTACCGGGTCACAAGTGCCTACATTTGGGAGCGACTCCGATGAAGAGCTAGAGCTTGGCCCCCTCTTCGAAGAATCCACTTCGGGAAAAGAAAAAGAACCGAAGGCCTGCGAGAATATACAGCTGCGCAATCGAACATTACCCGAAAAGAACCTCGGACCCTTGAACAGAAAAGACAAAGGGAAAGAGAAGGTCTCTGAAGACATCGCTTTGGATGACCAAGTTGCGGAAGAGTTAACCGCCAAGAATCCCCCAAAAAGGAATAAAGTAGATTACAATGTCTTGGCGCATCTGAGAAAGCTACCCTCACAACTCAGCATTCTCGATGCCCTATTGCTATCGAAAGAAGCAAGGGATTCTTTGATTAAGGCCCTACAAGATCCGGACCAGTTCCAGGCTTTCCTAGCCGAACAAAAGATGAGGGATGAATTGGAAGAGGTGCACACAGCCGACGTTGCTTTTGGTGATGAAGACCTTCTCCTCGGAACGTATGAGCACAATCGCCCACTTTATGTTTCAGGATACTGCCATGACATAAAGATAGGAAAAATCTTGGTCGATAACGGATCGTCTGTCAATTTACTCAATGTGCGAGTGTTAAAGGAGATTTGCATGAGTGTCCAACACCTCGCCCGGGACAAAATCACCATCTCCGGTTTCGACTCTCAATCCTCAAAGACTCTTGGATCTGTGATATTGACGCTACGCTTCGGGGTTCTCGTCACAGACATCAAGTTCCATGTTATAGACGCCAAGACGTGCTACAATGCTCTGCTCGGCCGACCATGGCTACACGAATACAACATCATCCCTTCTACACAGCATCAGTGCATGAAGTATTCTAGGGACGGCCTCGAGTACACAGTGGCAGGAGAGTTGAATCCGTTTTCCGTGAACGAAGTTCGCAAGTATGAAGATGCCAAATACTTCTTACCGAATTTCGAAGACGCGGAAAGGTGTCACAAACCGGAGAACAAAACTAACGCAACCATCCCTATCTTCGGCAGTGACACAGAGGAGGAGGAGGATATAATTTATTCAGGTCCGTCCCGGTCCACCAGGCCAGGACCATCTGTTCCTTCATTGATCTTCGGTAGTGACTCAGAGGATGAAGTTCATGCTGTATTCCCTGCTCGGCCTTCGATACGGGCTTCTGCCGATGAAGAGCGAAGTCTACAGATAACCTTGGTGCCGCTTGAGCATTACAAAGAACTAGATACACTCGACACCAACAGCGTAGAAGAATTGCAGACATTCTATATCCCTCCCGGACGAAAAGGCGAGAAAGCAATCCTATTCTACCGTTCTGAAGAAAACAAGGTGGAAAAGGAAATTTGGCACGGCGCGGATCCCACGCTCGACAGGCTCCAGCCTATCCGTCTTCCCAGGTATTATGCCGAAGGTTTGAAGAAGCTGCTGAAACGCCAAGGGATGTCCTTCACACAGACCGTCAGAAAGGCCAAATTCTATGACAAGGTCTGGAACGTTCCCGGAACTCAATGCAAACTGCCTAACGGGAGAACGGAAACGAAAGGGCTCGGGTATGTTCGCTCAAAGAAACGGGAGCTAATAAACAGCTGTTATGCCATGTATAACTTTGATGAAGAAGCAGACGCTCACTGGGAAGACACTAATCCGGAATCAGTAAAAGTTCCCGATGCAAGACCTCCTAACCCATCGTCTGAAGGCCAAATGAGCAAACCTACAAGGGATGCCAGTCGAGAATCCCGAGATGATCATGATCGTGAAATGGCAATCTATGAGAAGGCCAAGACACGGCGCCTCCTTCAGCGGGCGATGAAAGACGAAAACGCCGCCCCTTGTCAACCCGCTATGAAGAAGGTTCGACTCGAAGGCAGAAATAAGTTGAAAGGCAAGAGAAGCGCTCGACAACCACAAAGCAAAGCTAAGAAGCCACGCATCCGAGAGTCGAGCATTGTTGACCAAGCCATCATGAAGAAAATGGGTCGAGCATACTCATTTCCTCAGAACAAAACAAGGAAAATACTTGAGCTTGCTCTGAAACATCGAATGCTTACTCTGCCAGAGTCTAAACACCCTGAGCAAGCAGGCGAAGTCTCCAACCCAAAGTATTGCTTTTACCATCGAGTAATAGGGCATCCGCTCGAAGATTGCTTCACCTTCAAGAATTGGGTCGAAGATCAATATCAGCGTGGCAAATTTGCGTTGTCTGACAGTTGGAGGGTAGCGCCGCCGCAAAAGCACGAACCCGAAAACACAAGGGTAAAACCAACTCCGCATTGGGGTTGGCAGGAAACTCGCACCTGCCATGTGATAACAATATTAAAAGAAGGGTCCGACGATATGAACAACCTTCCTTGGTGCTTTGAAAGCGGCAGCGATGAGGCGATCTCAGAGTTTCCCCCAGCTCCGAAAGAACTGGAGGATGGAATCCACACCACTGCAGATAATCTCAAGAAAATTGAGTTGGGGACGGAAAATGATCCGCGACCAACATTCGTCAGCGAGCTACTGTCTGAAGAGAGGGTGGCTGCGTTAAAAGACGTCCTTGTGCAGCATAAAGATTGCTTCGCATGGAACTATTCCGAGATGCCGGGACTAGATCCAGAAGTTGCTGTACATAGACTAGCAATATCCCCAGACGTCAAGCCGATCAAACAGGCGCCGAGAAGAATGCGACTCGAACTTGAGATGAGCATAAACACCGAAGTCAAAAAGTTAATCGACTCTGGCTTCATTCAGGAAGTTCAGTACCCTGAATGGATTGCCAACATCGTCCCAGTAATGAAGAAAAATGGGACAGTGCGCATATGCGTAGACTTTCGGGATCTTAATAAAGCCTGCCCAAAAGATGATTTCCCAGTGCCGGTCACTGAACTTATGATAGACAATACATCCACTCATGAGGTTTTCTCCTTCATGGACGGCTCGTCGGGGTATAACCAGATAAAAATGCATCCCGAAGACCAGAAGCACACAGCCTTCAGGACTCCTCTTGGTATATTTTGTTACAAAGTGATGCCCTTCGGTTTGAAGAACGCCGGTGCTACTTATCAGAGGGCCATGACAAAGATCTTCGACGACCTCATACATGAAATCGTTGAATGCTATATCGACGATCTCGTGGTTAAAAGCAAATCATACGAAGAACATCTCGAGCATTTAAAGATCGTGTTTCAACGCCTTCGGCAATACAACTTGAAGATGAACCCTCTTAAATGTGCGTTCGGGGTTTCCTCGGGCAAATTCCTAGGATTCGTCGTTCGACACCGGGGTATTGAAATAGATCCGTCGAAGATTAAAGCGATCATGGAAATGCCTCCGCCGAGGACTCTCAAACAGCTGCGGTCTCTCCAAGGGAAGCTCGCGTATATAAGGCGATTTATAGCTAACCTTTCAGGAAAGTGCCGTCCTTATAGTCACCTGATGAAGAAGGGAACCCCATTCGTTTGGGATCAAAAATGCCAAGGCGCACTGGATGAGATCAAGCAATACCTGCAAAACCCGCCGGTGTTGGCTGCTCCGGTTAAGGGGAAGCCTCTCATTCTTTATACAACCGCCCTCGAAGGTTCCTTAGGCGCATTATGGGCACAAGAGAACGATCAAGGGAAAGAAAGAGCACTCTACTACCTAAGCCGAGTTCTGCTGGGGGCAGAAAGCAACTATTCTCCCATTGAAAAACACTGCTTGGCATTGATCTTCGCAATAACAAAGCTTAGGCACTATGCGTTGGCGCACGAGGTCCGTCTGATTTCAAAAGTGGACCCTCTCAAATATTTAATGTCAAAAGCCATATTGACAGGACGACTCGCTAAATGGGCCCTGCTATTGATGGAATTTTCGATAACATATCAACCTCTCAAGGCGGTAAAAGGCCAGGCCATCGCTGACTTCCTTGCTGAGCATCCCATACCTGCCGACTCTCCTTTAAACTGCGATTTGCCAGACAGACATGCATTTGATGCAATCGACAGTGGTGATACCCGTTGGGAGCTTTACTTTGATGGAGCGTCCTCTATGAAAAAGCACAAACAAAGCATGCCAACGATCAAATCAGGGGTGGGACTCATCTTTGTGACTCCCCAAGGAGGAATAATGCGCTTCGCCTTCTCCTTAACGGAGCCGAGAACGAATAATAAAGCTGAATATGAAGCTTTGATAGCAGGCCTCGAGATCGCCATCGATATGGGAATTGAGAGCCTCCTCATATATGGGGACTCCCAACTGGTCGTCAGTCAAGTGAACGGCGACTACCAAACGTGCAAACCAGAGTTGGTGAAATACGGTGAAAAAGTGCAGCAACTGCTAACCCAAATTCCCTCCTACACTTTGGAGAGCATACCGCGAGCGGAAAACAGCAAAGCGGACGCACTAGCCAAACTTGCTAAAGAACTGGCTGACGAGAACCTCGACGACGTTAGAATCGTGGTACAAAGCCGTCGAGTGCTTGCCCCAGCAGAAGTATCTCCAGAATCGTCTGAAGAAAAAGGAGCGAACGAGGAGACGACCCTACAAATAAAAGACCATGGGAAGACCGAAGACTGGAGAGAAGTTTTCGTAGATTACTTCAAGTTCCAACGAGTACCTGAAGAAGCGTCCACAAGACATCAGCTCACGAAACGAGCTCTGTCTTTCGCCTTCGTCAATGATACTCTATACAGGAGGTCATTCGATTCTCTGTGGTTGAGATGCCTAGGACCTGACGAAGCAAAAAGAGTCGTTCAGGAAGTTCACGACGGACTCTGCGGTTCCCACCAAGCAGGCCCTAAGATGAAGTTGAAGATAAAGCGGATGGGCTACTACTGGCCCACGATGATGCAGGATTGCCTAGAATACGCGAGGCAATGTCATTCATGTCAAATTCATGGGGACTTTATCCATCAGCATCCCAATCCATTGCATCCAACAGTGGCTAGTTGGCCATTCGAAATGTGGGGAACTGACATAGTCGGCCCCATTGAACCAGCATCGTCAAAGGGACATCGTTTCATCTTGGCGACGACTGATTACTTCTCCAAATGGGCAGAAGCGGTACCGTTGAGGGAAGTAAAAACAGAGAACATCCTCCATTTCTTCAAAACGCATGTCATATACCGGTTTGGAACCCCAAGAAGGATCACCTCTGACAATGGGCCAGCCTACCGAAGTCATAAGATTAGCCGCTTCGCACAGCAGCACAATATAGACTGGAGATATTCCTCAGTTTATAACCCGCGAGCTAACGGTCTGGCTGAGGCCTTCAACAAGACCTTGACGAAGATCATAAAGAAAACAGTATCCCGAAATAAGAAAGACTGGCACGAGAGGCTGCAAGAAGCTCTTTGGGCGTATCGAACTACGTTCAAGACAGCCACAAAAACAACGCCATACGCGTTGATATTCGGGACGGAAGCAGTACTCCCCCTCGAGATAGAATTACCCTCTCTACGAGTGGCAGTCCATTACGAGTTGACGGACGAAGAAAATGCTCACCTTCGGTTTGAAGAGCTTGACACCCTTGATGAAATCCGGCTTCTAGCACAGCAAAATTTGGAAGCTTATAAAGCAAAGATGACGCGCTCATATGAAAGATTGAGTCGCCCGAGGACATTTCACCAAGGCGAACTCGTGCTAGTCGTCAAAAGGCCCATGATCCCCAATCGCGCCAAGCGGGGAAAGTTTGAGCCAAACTATGAAGGACCGTACATCATTGATAAGGTCTACCAGGGTGGGGCTTATCTACTCATGGACATGCACGGTGAAAGGCCTTTCAGGCCAATAAACGGTCGCTTCTTAAAGAAATATTACGCTTAACGAGCCTTAGTTTAGGTCAATGATAAATGACGACGACTATGTCCGCTCGCTATCTTCCTAAGCTCAGGCTTTATAAGCAGTAGCCAGCCCTCTCAATAGTGGACCGAAATGTCCTTAAACTAATATCAGACCGAAACGTCTTTAAACTACTACTGCTGCATCTTAAAAAAAAAAAGAAAAGGTATGTCCATAAGCCAGAAGGGCACGGATGAAAACCCGAAAGAGCTCCGTGGATAAAAACAGCAGGGCTACAGGCGAGTGTTCGTGAAAACCCGAAAGGGCGCGACCTTGTAAAAAAAACAGAAAAAAAAAACAAACCCAAACAAAAAAAAAAAAAACGGTGTGTCCATAAGCAAGATGGGCACGGATGAAAACCCGAAAGGGCTCCGTGAGTAAAAACAGCAGGACTACCGGCGAATGTTTGTGAAAACCTGAAAGGGCGCAACTTCGTTAAAAGAACCCTTACAGAGTCCTCTCGACCCTGTAAGGAGAAACCACCCGCGTGAAATCCTTACGACTCACAAGGGAACAACACACTTAGGAATCCCCACGATTCCTAAGGAGAAAATACGCTTGCGAGATCCTCACGACTCGTAAGGAGAACTCTCTTATGGGACCCTCACGGCTCATAGGATTTGAAAGTCTTAAGTTACAGAGACCTAAACCTGTGCTTAAGCAAACCCCCACAAACTTCCAATGTTGCCCTACAAGTGGCTCAATATTGACCCTTGTATACAATCCACGGGCACGAATAAACGTTTCCCTAACCAAGGTCCATCCATGACCGGGGATATGTTCGCATAACCCTTGTAAATCCTCTCAATTTACGAGGAGAAAACCCTCCTGTAGGATCCTTACGACTTACAGAGGAACAAAACACTTTGGAACCCTTACGATTCCTAAAAAAAAATACACCTACAAGATCCCCACGACTTGTAGGGAGAAATACCTTCACGAGACCCTTACGGCTCATGAAATCAAAAGCCTTAGCCGACAGGACCCTAACCCTGGTCGCTAAGTCTCCTTTGTTCGACAACGACAGAGGCAAATAATGATTCGCTCTTGGTAATATCACAGTTGTAGCGGTGCTGATGCCAAAACCGGTGTCCAATTTCAGGTTTACAGCAAAAGCCAGCAGGCCGCTCATGCATACGAAATAGCCGAAATGATAGGGCAACTTGCAATAAAAAGCAGCAAGTAAAATGTATGCATGCAAAATAGCCGAAATGATTGGGCAACTCGCAATAAAAAGCAGCGAGTAAAAATAAAAAAAAATAGCCGAAATGATTGGGCACCGCGAAAAATTGCCGAAATGTTTGGGCAATCGCGACCTTCGCGATATAAAAGCTGAAATGATAGAGCATCGCGGAAATAAAATAAAATAAAAGAAGAAATGATAAAAAACTTTAGCCCTACAGTCGAGGTCACATCGATCCCTGTATACAATCCAAGGGCATAAACAAAGAAGGAACCATACTCCCCCAGCGGATTCCGTCAAACGACGAAGCCAAACCTCAACGGTTCATTCCAACCAAAGAAGCCCATGACTTCAACAAAAACATCTCAACTCACGGATACAAACACTTCTTGACGAGAGCCTTCTGATCCGCGTCGACCCGCAGAGCCACCAGTGCCTCCGCCTCGACTCGTTTCAAACCCCAAGGACACAAATAATCCTTGGCGCTTGGGAAACAAATAATCCCTCGCAAAAATCCTCAACTCACGGATACAAACACTCCTTGACGAGAGCCTTCTGATCCGCGTCGACCCACAGAGCCACCAGTGCCTCCGTAGGAACCCTCGACTCGTTTCAAACCCCAAGGACACAAATAATCCTTGGCGCTTGGGAAACAAATAATCCCTCGCAAAAATCCTCAACTCACGGATACAAACACTCCTTGACGAGAGCCTTCTGATCCGCGTCGACCCGCAGAGCCACCAGTGCCTCCGTAGGAACCCTCGACTCGTTTCAAACCCCAAGGACACAAATAATCCTTGACGCTTGGGAAACAAATAATCCCTCGCAAAAATCCTCGACTCACGGATACAAACACTCCTTGACGAGAGCCTTCTGATCCGCGTCGACTCGCAGAGCCACCAACGCCTCCGTAGGAACCCTCGACTCGTTTCAAACCCCAAGGACACAAATAATCCTTGGCGCTTGGGAAACAAATAATCCCTAGCAAAATACTCAACTCACGGATACAAACACTCCGTGACAAGAGCTTCTTGACTCACACCTCGGGCAGTAAGGATTCAAAAAGAAACTTACTTCCTGAACAATGAGATCCTGCAAGTCAATCCTAAATGGTCTCTTGCATACTATTCACGGGTCTCACTCTCTGAAGTCGATTCTCGACAAAGAGAGAAACAACCGCCTACGAGTCCTCTCGACTCGTAAGAGGGGCAATGGGATCCTGCAAGTTAATCCTAAATGGTCTCTTGCATACTATTCACGGGTCTCACTCTCCAAAGTCGAATTTCGATGAGGAGGAAAACAACCGCTTGTGGGTCCTCTCGACCCGTAAGAGGGAAAAAACTCTCTTGTAGGATCCTTACGACTTATAAGAGAAAACCACACTTAGGAATCCTCACGATTCCTAAGGAGAAAACCCACCTACGAGATCCTCTTGATCCGTAGGGAGAAAATTCCCTATGAGACCCTCACGGCTTATGGAGTTGAAAAGTCTTAGGCAGCAGAACTGAACCTGCGACCTAAGCTATCGCCGATTATTAGGAAAGTCAAGATGTGCCCTACTATCCGTCGACCATGTTCGCTAAGATGATGTGCTGATAATGAAAAAAGGACGGAGAAATGACACAAGGCATTACAAAAAAAATATGCATCCTTCATTCATAAAATTCGATTGAGTTTAGGATACATCGTACTAAAGAATACAAGATATACATATATGTTACAAATACCAACGATACAAGGAAAATTACTGAGAAGGAAGCGTCTTGCACAGATCCAGCAATTGCTCGCACACTTCCTTCCATGCCTTTTCCCGATTGGCCACCACTGCCAACTCCGCCTCCACTTGGGCCCGCTGCTGTGCGACGGAGGCAAGCTGGTCCTTCATAGCCTGATGAGCAGCCTCACGGCCTGCGATATCATGCTCGGCAATATCGAGCGCCCGCTTCAGTCTCAGCCCATTTGAGATGCGCTCCAGAAGGCCCTCGAAGACGGCCTTTACCTCAGCGGCGTTCGTCTCAACTTCGGCCCGCAGGCGAGCAGCGTTGCTTGAAGATTCTTGGCAATCCTTCAGCCTCAAAACCACTTCTTGTTCCAGATGACGGAAATGAGAAGCGCTTTGCTCGAGCCACGCTCCCCGTTGAGTGCTTGAGGCCAAAATCTCAGGAGGCAAGCGCATTGACTCTAGCTGATGAAGGCAAGCCTCGATTTCCCGACAATAGTTAACCCAAGAGGCAACAGCACCCTCGTCATGAAAGGTAGCAAATATCGCCAACATCGGGTTAACCGTCGTGGCGAAATCATCAGCAGACACCGGAGCCGCAATGTCGAATTCCTCGATGTAGTCGCTCAGCATGCGCAAACTATTTGCGGCACCTTTCGAAGACGGACGTCGCTGAGAAGGGCCACCCGGTACTGTAATACGAGACTCAAAAGGCACTGAGACTGAAACGACAGCTGAAAAAGACAAAATGTGATTAAATGATGATCCAATAGATATGGAGAAAATCATTGACAAGATAATTACTATACCGGTGGGAGCAGGTGGCAAGGACGGAAGGACCGGTAGCGCAACCGATCTTTCTTCTCCCCCTTCGATTTGTAACACTGCAGTCAGGACAAGAGAAAGTTAGAAATAATTCTACCACTGAAAAAACAAGGATATTAATCAGGAACATTACTCACCGGTGCCACCAGAGGGAGAGGCGAGTTCAGATGAAAAGGAGAAGTGTGGGACCAACACTTGATACAAATGGTCAAAAAGAACTCCTAAAAGACACAATAATGTGAATATGGTATATGGATTATACATTGGAAAGATGGGTTTAGTAAGTTGCAAACTCATACCTTCCAACATCTTTGACGGTGTAAGAGAGGGCTGAGGGGTAGCCATTGCCAAGGCAGTCGTGGAAGGAGCTCCCTCAAGTAGTGGGGCATCAACACTAGCTGCACCTGCATTACGAAAAATGAACTTGTCAGAAAAGATTGTAAAGCAAATAAAAACGAAAACAACAACTTAAGGTGTACCTGAGCAGCTCCCGGCGGAAACAGAGACGACTCCCTCCTCTATCGACATGAGACCACCGCCTGTGGCCTCATCGCCCGATTCAACGGGGACCGTCGTCGTGCTCGCAAGACCGGGAGGCGGCGGAGGACTGCAGACGGGAAGGGCTATGACTGGAGTATTGCCAGATTCCAGAGAAGGAGCGGCTGGCTCGTCTTCAGGAATCGTGGCCGCCTCGCCCACTACTATCTCAGGTTCGGTAGTGGCGGTTGTATCGTCCACCGTCGTCGGGGGATCGCCGGCCTCGAGCGCCTCATTCGCCACCACCCTGGACTCATTTATAATGATCATATCATCCGCCACCACTTCAGGTTCAGCATCAATGACCTTCTCGGCGGCAGGCCCCTCGACCTCCGCCTCAGGCTCCAGAGCCACAACGACGTTGCCCACCGTCGGCTCGAGTTCGGCAGGTACCGCCTCCTCTGCTTCTTTAGGATCAACGGTTTCCGCCTCCCCCTCGATCGGACTCGGCCCTGCAAGAAGAGGGATATAAGGACCAATGACATTAAAAAAAAAACCCTTTATAATAAAAACTCTGAGAGAAATATTACCTGAAGCGGATTTACCGTTTGCGCTCCGAACTGCACGCGCCACCTCTCTGCGGGCAGTGGATAGGGCAACAGGGGCCTCTTCAGAAGGAGTATCAGCTCGAGGAACGGTGCTAGGGCCCGCTCCCATAGCCAAGGCAGCCCTGCGCGCCTTCGCCTCACGCCTCAACCGTTTCCTCTCCTCCCGAGCGGTCATGAGGGACCTCCGTGATGCTTCCTTCAAGGCATCATCGTCTTCATTCAGGGATGCCTCCAGAGCCTTTAAAGCATCTTTCATCGGCTCTCCAAGACAAACCTCCTGCGGTGGCCCAGAAGAAGGAGGAACGTCAGCAGCTGGTACAACATCTGCGTCGCTAGGAGGGAACGGTATTGAAGTCTCTGTAATTAAGAGGGAGGGGTTAGATCGAACATAACATAAGAAAAATAAAAAAAAAACGTGATGAGTGGAAACTTACTAAGGCCCATAGATGCCCTGAGACGTTCCTCCTCCTGAAAAGTCCTCAGAGAAGCAGCAATGGCTTCTTCATCAGTAATGCCTGTTGAAAGGAAAGAAAGAAAAGCGTTAGTCAAAAATAATAAAGAGGATATGTTGCAATAAAGAAAAAGCGATTAGTAGGTACCTAATTGCGCAAGCTTAGCCAGCCACGCGTCACGCTTCACCAACCATGCCGAAGCTCTGAGAGCAGCCTCCAAGTCTGTATCGTCCGGCGGCGGCATCACCAACCCTGCGTTAGTCCCATATTCGAGTAGACCCTCGGAATAGGGAGCATGAGGTTCCTGGCCGAACGCAACGTCCGCAGCAAAGAGTGACTTCTTTTTCTTTTGCCCTCCAACCCTAGGCTCGTGGGGAATCGACTTCCGTTTGGCAGCCGCTTTGGGACGACGAGTCCCGATGTCCGCACCCACACCAGACTCAGGCGAGGGTACAACCACTGCCTCCACTGAAGCACGGGGTGCGGTAGGTGCGTCTGTGATATCAGGGAGCGGCAGCTCACGTGGAGGACTTTGCGCACGTAATGGTCTGCCCCCAGCATCTTTTAGAGGAGGGACCACCAGGATCCTTGGTGCCAAGGGAGCGTTACGATTGGTACCGGGGGGTACTTCTTTACGGTCAATCAACACTCGCCTCTCTTCCTTTATAACAGCCCCCGTCGCATGATTGTACCAGTCTTTATATACATTAAGGAGTCGTGGAGCACAGACCGGTGGGCTTATAAAAAAACGAGAACCCGTGTTCAGGCGCATGAAGTGGTGTAACGCGTTCTCCATCCCTTCTTCACTTACAGCAGGTTCCAATAAGAAAGCCTCTAAGGGTCCCCTTGATCGTAACCCAGTTGTCGGGCAAAACGATGCGGGTTATATCTCATGAAGACTGCTGCACCGCCCTGCCTGAAGACTAGAAAACCCGGTCTAATAGAATACAAATGGAGGATCTCCCGGGCCGTCAACACTGAAGCTCCATCCTTGAAGGAGTCCTGTAATGGTCGCACCGCAGTGGTGGACGCCTTCCCAATGGTTAATACCTTATCAATAAAGGACATCCCGACTCCAACGGTGTGAGGGCGAAGCAGTAAACCCCTGGCGTCCCGTGGTGAAGGGGTCACGATTGATGAGCCAATCAGATGTAAAACGCGAGGGAAACCGCACTTGTCGAAGAATGAAGGCCTTTTATGCATGCCAAAGACACCCGCCGTGTGTAACTCGAGCCACGATGCAAAGTAGTGCATCGGGAAGACCACGTGCAGTGCCCCGGGCTCATTGGCATCCGCTGCTCGGCTAAGGCCATGATATAGGTGCGCCAGGCCGGCAATCCCCACGGCCACCTTTACCCCAATGACCATGCGGTGGGCAGGATAAAAGACAGAGGGCCGCATGCGATGAGAATGCATTGGGATCGCGAACCAACTCAGCCACAACCCGAGAAATCCTAAGAAAAAGGCCTCCTCATCCATCCCAGGGACTGCAATCTCCGCGAAAGATATAGTAGGAAAGTCTGGGAGGAAGAAAGCCTTTTGGTCTATTTCCTTCGTCGGCAGGTTAGCCAAACCTAGACCAAAAGGATCATCCAGAATAGCAGATTTGACGGCTCCTGGCGAAATGACGCTAGGACGGAGGAAGCGAGCAATGAAGTCCTCAAAATTAACTCCTCGGCTCCCGTGTTCAATGAAAAGGGACTCGTAGATGTTCAACACCTTGATCAGGCTTGGGAATTGGTGTTGAATGGCATTTTCTGACGTAATCCCCCCTACCATCGGCTTAGCACCGAAGACATATTCATCTGTCGGGAGCAGCTCTTCATAGTGTTCCCCCATGACTGGTAGGCCGGATACCTCCGCGAATTCCTCCAAGGAAATGGACACTTCCCGATCCATGGCAAGGAAAGTGTGGGTGGGAATATTCCATTGCTCCAAGAAAGCCTTGAACCACCAAGTGGGGAGCGTAGGATATTGGAAAAGAGAGACGTAGACCGCAGTGTACAGTCCTAGTCTTATCAACTGCGACTTCCTCGTCGACAGGATGTACCGGGCCCACGGCAGATATCCAATTGGGTGGCGGGGAATCAAACCAAGGTTATATGATTGCCCCCAGGGTCGTGCTTCTCCCTGACAGATACGGCGTCCTAGGATATCCAAAACCATAGGACGCTGAACCGGGACCGCATCCATAGCGGGATGAAGAAAGCTGTTCGCAGTCCAGTCTATCATCTCCACGGCATACTGCACTGGGGGTGGGTTAGCATAATGAATTGCCGTGATAGGTTCTGACGGCACCGCGCAAGTGAAGCTGCGTCGACCCATAATAATCTGGTTATACCAAGACCCCCAAAGGTGGAGTTTCTTGTACTCCGGGTCATATGCCTTGATCATGGCCAGGACCTCACGGTCCAAAGGCGCCTCTGGAAATCCCTCCTCCGAGCGGACAAACGGGAATGAAGTGTCTTCAGACATGATCGCTGCAAAAAGAGCAATGTAGCCGTCAGTGTCGTAATCCCAACGTTTGACATTGAAAGAAGAAAATGCATTAATTAAATTAAAATCAAAATTAATTAATTACACCACACCACAGTGCAGTGAGTAGGGGACCAAAGAGGGACCCACAAAATCTAAGTGACAGTACGTCAATTAAGAAGACAAACTCATCATTGGATGAGATTGTCAGTTGGTCCTTGGGGGGGAACATTCCCATAAAAAAAAGGGGGGAAAGAATCCCTAGAGACAAGGAGAAAATCTCCTCTTTCAGAGCAAAGCTCTGTCACAGAATGACACTTGTCAAATTCTGGTCTCAAAAGAATTAAAATTCCTTAAGAAAGAGCTTAGCTCTATAATATTCCATCAAAAAGAAAGTTGTTGAAAAGAAATTTAAAACTAAAATTTCTGGAATCTCGAAAAATCCATGAAAACTTAAAAAAAAAGAGAGTTCTTTGTTTTTCAGATCTAAAAGATCTACATTTGATTCAAGAGCAAAGCTCTATTCATGGGTTAGAACCCATGAATAAAATCTATGTGGATCTATAGATCTGTGAGAGCAAAGCTCTGTTGATAAAACCCCAAAGGGAATTTCTTTAGATCAAAAGATCTATGAGAGCAAAGCTCTGTGGGTCGAAATTGACTTAAATTAATTTTAAATTAAATATTACCTAAAGTTTTCTAAAAAACTTTGGGAAATGAGAGCAAAGCTCTAGAGTTCTGAAAGCAAGAGCAAAGCTCTGAAATTCTTAAGCAAGAGCAGAGCTCTGAAAATCTAAACCTAGAAAATGGTGGAGAATTTTCTAAGGGTCAGAGACCCTATTTATAATGCGCTTGCGCCTCTTGGAATTCCCCTCGATCCAACGGTCAGGAGGGGTTGCCACCGTTGCACTCACGTGTGCGCCACGTGAGCGCAACGGTGGGGGGGCATTTGTTTCGCCCAATCAGAGCAAAGCTCTGTTTGAATTCAAAATTTAAAATTTAAAATTTTTAAATTTTTGAAGCAACGCTTCAGATCCTTTGCGCTGAGCGCAACGCGCCACGTGTCAGGCGCAGATACATTAGCGCAGCGCACCCAATCAGAGCAAAGCTCTGTTTAAAAGAAGCAACGCTTCCTTTCCTTTGCGCTGCGCGCGACGCGCCACGTGTCCAGCGCAGATACGTTAGCGCAGCGCACCCAATCAGAGCAAAGCTCTGTTTAAAGGAAGCAACGCTTCAGATCCTTTGCGCTAGCGCTCTGCGCCACGTGTCCAGCGCAGATACATTAGCGCAGCGCGCCCAATTAGAGCAAGGCTCTATTAAATGAAGCGCCGCGCTGCGCTCTGCGCTGTGCGACACGTGGCAACACAGTTGCGCTGCACGACACGTGGCAGCGCAGATGCGCTAGTGCAGAAAAAAATGGGCTAAGTGCCAAAGGCAATTTAGCCATGCAAAATTACATGCACTTGATAACAACAAATTAAAATACGATGCACAAGCACAACAAAGAGTTCAAATAAAAAGAACACTTAACAGATAATAAAATACAGAATCAAAACATTTATTTATTATTAAATCTAAAAAAAGATCACCGAATACGGGATCAGAGAGACAAGGGTTCACAAAAAGGAAAAGAAAATTATTTAGCTCCCTCTCCGCCTTCTCCATCGCGTCGAAGCGGCGATCTTCCCGAGGGGTAGCCATCCAACGGTCGACGCCGCATTCCTGGGAGAAAGTGGCGATGACGACTCGACGAGCCCGTATCTGACTCAACAAGTGGAAAGAGCAGTCCCTCAAAGGTTTGGTGATCAAGTGCGCTTCGAGAAAGCACTCAATCTTATCTTCGGCGGCATCCAGCATTGCTGAGGACATCTCTGCTGGAGGAGGGGGAATGTCAGCGAGCGCCGAGGCAAGGATCATCCGAAGCCAAATGGAATTCGGAGGGAGAGGAGACCCCACACGAGTCAAAAGCTCGTGCATTGCAGCGTCGCATTGCTCGTCCGAGAGAGAAGGGTCCACCAAACGTGCAGCAAAACGAGGAACGATGTCCCGGATCGGTACCTCCCATGGTTGTCGGCGGGCGTGAGGGCGGTTGCAAGCCATGATCGAAGAAGTTCTCTGAAAATGAGAGAAGAAAAGGCTCAGCCTTGAGTTTTATATATAGACCCAAGCACAGAAAATTCTGGGCACAATGAAATCATTGCCAAGGCCCGAGAAATCAGAATTTTGGGGAATACAAGTTTGACTTGAAAAGAGGAGATGAAGCGGCGCTTCTGATTCTCCAAAATTTAATAAATGAAGCAACGCTTCAGATCCTCTGCGCTGAGCGTAATGCGCCACGTGTCAGGCGTAGATGTATCAGCGCTGCGCCCAAGAAGACGCGCCCAATCAGAGCAAAGCTCTGTTTAAAGGAAGCAACGCTTCAGATCCTTCGCGCTAGCGCTCTGCGCTCTGCGCTGCGCGACACGTGTCAGCGCAGATGCGCTAGCGCAGTTGCGCTGCGCTCTGCGCTGCGTGACACGTGTCACGCGCTGGGGAATCTGCGCCAAACTAAATTAAGATTTTTAAGAAATCTTTTCTGTTCTTGTTGGAACAAGAAGATTTCCTTCTGCAAAGCGGAAGCTCTTGGATCAAAATCCAACGGTGGGGAAAATTCCCCAAATCACTCAGAGGATGATCTCTTTAACAAATTTAACTAATTTGTGAGCACTATAAAAAGGACCTTAGGCCTCAATTCAAAGGGATCGAATTTTTCTCTTGAGAATTCAAGAACCTTAAACGGAAAGAACTCCGAGAAGATTTCAAGAAAAAGGTAAAGAACCTTCATGGATTAGAAGAAATTCCTTCTAAAAGTCCATTAGTATAAAAAAAAAATATATAAGATCAATGATCTTTATATAAAAAAAAAGAGAAGAAGAAAACAGTGCTTTGCACTTCTTGTGAACCTTTGGTTCTTTAAAAGCGATATAAAAAAAAATTAATAAAAGAATAGTGCTTTGCACTTTTATGAACCTCTGTTCTTCGAATAAAGAAGAAATCTATTTTTCTTTGATCTGATTTAGATCAAGAACTTAAACAATGCTTTGCATTTCCCTTCTTGAATCGAAAAAGGTTCTTAGTGCTTTGCACTTCCAAGTTGCGCCGCTGCGCTCTTAAGAGAGCGCCGCGTGTCGGCCATAAAACCACTTGCGCTCAACGCCCTTAAGATAGAGCTTTGCTCTCTGGAATTGGCGCAACTCGCTGAGAGCGCGCCACGTGTCAGCAGCGCAACAGCGCATTGCACTGCGATAGTGCGCTTCCGCTCACCAGAGCACGACACGTGTCATCACCATATGGACTTGCGCTCATGCATTAAAAAGGGCCAAGCCCAATTAAGAGAAGGCCTAACAGGCTCAATAAAGCGCAAATACCTTATTTTAAGGGGCAGAGCCCAAACAAGAACAGATGCTTTGCATCATTTATAAATGGGCAGAGCCCAAACAAAATATTCAGAATGCTATGCATTTTAAAAAGGGGCAAAGCCCAAACGAAGTAGATGCTTTTGCAAATGGGCAGAGCCCAAAATAGACTGATATTCTGTATCTTTTGTGAATAGAGCCTAAATAAAAAAAATGCAATGCAAATAAAATGATGAAATGGACTTAGCCCAATCGTGGCCATAAGTCCTTAAATTAAATTGACTGAGCAAAATGGCTCTCCTAAATCAATCTACATCCGGTTCGAGGGTACATCTCCGAACTCCTTTGACATCCATCGTTGTAATTCCTCAACGACGTCAAAGAGGTGACGGGTCCCAACGACCACACATCGATATGGACTGCGGGGTCCTTAAACTCGTGGACCGAGACGTCCTTAAACTAAAATTGGACCACTACGTCCTTAAACTGGCGACGGACCGAAACGTCCCTAAACTAATGATGGACCACTACGTCCCTAAACTGGCATCGGACCGAAATGTCCATAAACTAAAATCGGACCGAAACGTCCCTAAACTAATAACGGACCACTACGTCCCTAAACTGGCGATGGACCGAGACGTCCTTAAACTAAAATTGGACCACTACGTCCTTAAACTGGCGACGGACCGAAACGTCCCTAAACTAATAACGGACCACTACGTCCCTAAACTGGCGATGGACCGAGACGTCCTTAAACTAAAATTGGACCACTACGTCCTTAAACTGGCGACGGACCGAAACGTCCCTAAACTAATGATGGACCACTACGTCCCTAAACTGGCATCCGACCGAAACGTCCTTAAACTAATATCGGACCGAAACGTCCCTAAACTAATGACGGACCGAAACGTCCCTAAACTAATAATGGACCGCCACGTCTTTAAATTGACACAATAGAGCCCAGATGCTCTTTTGTCGGATCTAAACGGTCCCGTCTAAGTTGATCTTAACCCCAAATACGGTTAACGTGTCCTTAGACATCTAAATAAACAATAAAATCCCAAACCAACTTTGGTTCAAGGGTACATCTCGGAACTCCTCAGACGTATGTCGTTGTAATCCCTCAATGACGTCAGAGAGGTGACGAGTCCCGACGGCCGGATAATTAAATCAATCACTACGTCAGGTCGACCTTAGTCCAAAACAGGACTAGCGTATCCTTGATGAACGTTTAAGTTGATCTTAGCCGCAACGCGGCTAATGCATCCTTAAACTAAAAAACACCAAACTCAAATCTAAGCAAACACGGATTTGGACTAATCCACGTCCTACGGGCGACGATATCACTAAGTCTCCGTATACAATCCACGGGCAACCACAAACAAAATAAATATACACGACACGAAGTGAAATTCTGGAGAAGGAGAAAGTTGTTATCGCAACGCGATAGCGTAATTAACTGCAGGGGCTTGCGCCTGCAGGGAAGAGCGTCCCCACAATCAAAAACCCCTCACCCCGAGGGGGAATCTGACAAAGTCTGCTACATCGGCCGCATTCGTCTAAACCTCCGATACTCGGTGCCATAAATCAATTTGGCATCTTCGGAGAGATAGACGGATAAAAACCAAATAGCATCTGCCCCGAACCTCAGGCACGTGACGTCCTAACGTCGCAGGCTGCCGTTCGGAGGGGAACATGCTTAGCACTCACTAGGGAGCGCCTAGCGCCTAGCGCCTCACGTGCTTCGCACGTGGGCGCCATAAAGAGTGCCTAACACTCCATACAAAGACAAAAAGGGGTAAAGTGTTTAACACTTATTAGGCAATCCCCATGACTGAGAGCCCACATGGTTATACGTGAGCGTCAGAACTTATATAAGTGCCCAACCCTTTTACAAAATGGGGACTAGTCAAACAGAGCCCAAACATGTGTTTGGCACTTTTCAATAAAAAAAACTGAATGGACCAAGCCCAAATTGGCTAGATCCCCTGAGGATAAAACCTCCCTGATTTAGATCAACTAAGCCGATGTGTTCATGATTTCCCAATCCGATTTTAGTCCCAAATACGACGATTGATCTTCCAACTGATGATATCCAAAACGATACTCATCCCATATCCCCCCGAGGAAATCTTAGTCTCAAAATATGACATGATTTTCGGGTTTACCACTAACTCCTTTTTCCCTCAAATACGGGAATTGGTTCAAGGGTACATCTCTCCACACCTCCGATCCACGTCGTTATAATTTCGCAACGTCTTTAGAGAGGTGGCGGGTCCCAATAACCAACGGCTTTTTCGTGCACTTCCAAACTGATGTGCACACTTCAAATCAGACCGCACCCCAAACTGGGTGCATCCCAAATCATCGTTGTTCATCCCGTCACGTAATAAATACACGTGCGCGCAAGATGGACAATGGACCGAGACATCCTTAAACTAAAACCCCACCTCCAAAATGGTGATCAACGGACCGAGCCTCACCTCCAAAATGGTGATCAACGGACCGAGACGTCCTTAAACAAAAACCTCACCTCCAAAATGGTGATCAATAGACCAAGACGTTTTTAAACTAAAACCTTGCCTCCAAAATGGTGATCAACGGACCTAGACGTCCTTAAACTAAAACCTCACCTCAACAGACCGAGACGTTCTCAAACTAAAACTTCGCCTCCAAAATGACGATAACGGACCAAAACGTCCTTAAACTAAAATAATAGAGCCCAAATGTTCTCTTATTGGATCTGAAGCAAAAAAATGATCCTAAGACCTTGTTAAGTAGATCTTAGTCTCAAATTGGGCTAACGTATCCTTAACAAAAAACCAGTCGAGCTCCAAATGCTCATATGTTTAAATTGATCTTAATCTCAAACCCGATTAACGATTCTTAAATCAACCCAAGCCCAAATCTAAAATATACTGATTTGGACTAATCCGCGCCCTATGGGCGACTACATAAATTAGTCTACGTATATAATCCATGGGCAACCCAAACAAACAAAAACACGCATGATACGAAGTGAACTTCCGGAGCAGGAGAAAGTGGTCATCGCGATGGGGTAACGTAATTAACTGCAGGGGCTTGCGCTTGCAGGGAAGAGCGTCCCCACAATCAAAAAATCCCTCGCAAACGAGGGGGAATCTGACAAAGTCTGCTACAACGGCCGTATCTGTTGGCTATAGTGCCCTCAAATCAATTATTGGATCGCAGACACGTGATTGCAATGATTGAGGGAGGACCAATACCGGTAGAACGGTCTTACTCGAGATGATAGTATGCTATCTGGCTTGTCTTTATCATCGTGTACATGCTTCAGGTGACATTACAGATCACTTTACATGTGGATAGAGCCCATAGGATTCTTGCTTGACTATCGGTAGTATGATGGCGATCATATATGTGAGAGTTGGGTGGTCTATAAGCACATCCTTAAAGTGTCCCTAGTCGTGGGAGTTTCGAGACTGGGCATCGATACTCCATGAGTAGACTGGTGTATATGGATCAAGACCCCGACGAGGGGCGGTGGCCGGTCTCATAAGCCATTGGTGACAGTTGGTTCACCTAAGATGTATACAGGTGCTCATTGGGTTATGAGTACACCGGATGGACTCGCCGGGAACATGCCAGTTGGTATTATACCTATTGTTAGATAGCAGTTTCCTGATAACATGTGTACAGGTTAGTCTATCGACCTGAGATCATCATTTGTCTCATGTGAGTTCCCACTGTACTTTGATTACTACCCTACCACGGCTCAAAAGAGTCGTGCAAACAGATTTTAGTTGGGTACAGTCCCGAGCCACATGGAGGCAGTGAGCGGATCGTCAAGGGCTTCGTCTCTCCCGGTATTGGGGTTGATGGCGCGGTGTGCACAGGTGGCCATCACCAAAAATCCTTGGCCAAGGTAGTCGAGAATTACTGATTCGGATCAGTAGTTTCTCAGGTGGTGATGGGCTTCATACCGACACCAAATATCGCGTTATTAGGTGTCTGACTTTATCCACCCCCTAGACCCGATATGCGATACTCATAGACGAATGGACCGGACTGTACGGATATTATCACTGTCAGGCTCAGTAGGGTTTCAGGATGAGTTCGCTCGTCGGCCTCCCTTTCGCTCAATACCTGGGTAGCCATTACGTACAGCTAGTGCCACTGACGTGCTTGTGGTTAAACCCACTGCCAGCGTATTGACGAGTCTTTAGAGTCCCACACAGTGGGTTTCTCTGATTCAGGCGAAACGTTGTAGAGGCTGTATGGTTTTATGGCAGGGTTCGATCATATTCGTGCACTTGTGCACGGATCATGATCGGACGGATAACACTAGTGGGCTTTGGTTTAAACCGGATCCTAGTATTATATTGTTGGATTATTTTCATCTCGTTGTATTCGTATTCAGTCGGAATGCGGATGCAGGTATGTATATACGGACGAGGGGTATTCTTGTAATTCGTTACGAGTTTTACTTTGAAGATGCCATTTCTTTTTCTAGTATTAAACATTTAGGGTTTTTTGTTTAAATGTTTAATATTGTGTTAAGGTGAAGTGTGAGTGCAAGTCTTGGCATGAGGCATTGAATGTGGCATGTGCACACTTGGTGACTCATGGTGTTGGGTCTTGTGTGATGCAAGTGGTAGATCTTTTTGTGCTAGATATTTTCTTTAGTTGCTCACCAAAATCACACAACACTCAACACACAAGAAAAACAACGGATAGTTTTTTCACTTGTTTTTCTTTTGCAAAAGGTCTTGAGCTCACACTTCTTCTTCACTTGGCTTCTTCTTCACCTCCAGCCATACCCTTTCATGAGTTGAGAATCCATGAATGTATTGAGATAAAATGATCACACACTCTCTCTACTTCATCTTGTGTATCTAGGCTAGAAACTAGATGCCCAAGTTGCTTCGGTTTTGAAGCGAGAGCCCGTATAAAGAATTCTCGACGTGGATCCTCTTCGACAAGGGAGACCGGAGAGCGAACTTGATCAAGGCAGCCGCAATAAGCTAAGGATAGAGATTGAAGACCGAAGGACACGGATCGATTGGTATAATCTCTTAAACCTCTTTACAGTTAACTAGTATAGGGTTAATGGTACGATCCATCATTTAGGGTTCCGTTAGCGCCAAGTTTTAAAAGTTTTTGTTCCGTATTTGGCCACGGATTGATGGCCGGGGCGCTGGCGTAGCCTTACATGGTATTAGAGCCAAACCATTAACCGCATACTAGTTGGTTTAGACAATGTTAAATTATTGAAACCGAAACAACTCCAATTCAATATCCTGCACATTCCAGTTTCTGTCGAATTTTATATGGTCTTCTAAAATTTTTTTAGCAACTGCGGAAGACTACTCAGGTGACCACTAGACTGCACCCCAAATATGAAACATATCCAACTCTATTGGGCTGATCACATTGCTCTAAAATTCGGCCAGGCCAGCCATTGCATTGAGTTTGGACTTCGTATTTGGGTTCTGGTCTGGTCTCTGGAATGTTGGTTTAGTGGTATTTCTAGTTTAGCCCAGTTTTGATATGGTTTTATCTAGGTGTTTGGGGGCTATTCGGGGTTATTTCGAAGTCGATATTTCTAACATTGTTTAAAGTTTACAGTACTTACATTACTATCTACGACCGTGAATTTCATTAGAGTGGTACAACTTGTCTAATTGCTATAGTTCTTTTAGACGGGTTTACGAACATGACATTCACGTTGATGTTCTGTGTTGTGATGTGTTTGTTGTGGATTCGTCGTGGTGGATAGCTTGCGTGCAATGTTAGTACAGTTTAGTTTTATTTGTACATTTTATATCGCGGGCGAGCGTCCGACATGTGGACTGTCGTCACTGCCTTCTTGTATATTATTATTTTAGCGCACGACCGGGTTGAGGTCGATGTCACCGTTGTACATATTTTCTTTTCTGTACTAGGATTACCCCACGATGGAGTGCATGGATAGCAGGATTCTGGAGAGCAACGGGTCCGCATATCATGGCGTTGAGATAGTGGGGGCTTCACTCTAGAATTGACTGGCTATTCGCCGCACTCATAGGGGTACTGGTTGACCCAAGGTGGGGTGCTCAAGTTATCGGATTCCATGAAGTGCCGGGTGGCCCATTCACTTAATGAAGGGGGCTGCCTCGCTTCTGGTTTTAGCGGGTAACTTGCCGCAGTCGTAGGGGTCTAGGTTTTCATTGCACAGGATATCCATACGACCCCGGGAACGTCGGGTTTCAATTGCGGCTCAAAGGAAACCCGGGGCTCCCGGATTATCTGTATTGTTCTGAAATGCTTATCCCTTGTTTGTGATGTTGCATTTATCATACCTGGAGCGATTATTATATATTGCTATATATATATACTAGTAGATGTTGTATATGTATTTCACTCGCGCTAGTCCAGTCCCCGCTCTATCGTTAGTTAAGTAATCTAAC
The DNA here is from genome assembly GCA_030015575.1 of Agapanthus africanus. Lineage (NCBI taxonomy): Eukaryota > Viridiplantae > Streptophyta > Magnoliopsida > Asparagales > Amaryllidaceae > Agapanthus > Agapanthus africanus. The sequence continues at coordinate 433,317,838 of JASDDO010000008.1, read as the reverse complement.
GGGTGATGACGGGACCGAGTGGTGAATGCGGATGGCATATACGTACATCATATTTTCGTTCTTTTGTGGTGTGATTAATTGATGGGACTGCGTTGATTCAGATCAATGCTAGGAAAATAGACCTATTCGATGTTGTTGGAACAAATTTTCAAAAGCTGTTATTACAAGGACGTTTTCTTTTGTTTTGCACAGTGGTATTCGGTTATGAATATCCAGCACCTCATTCGACGAGGAAAGGGCCGAGATCCCTTCATCGGGAGTGACCCCTTGGGCAGAAGTTTGCGTCTGGGTAATAACTTCACTTTAGTCGATTACTTTTTGCTTTGCATCGCGGTATTCAGTGGCAATATCCTTCACCTCATTCTACGAGGAAAGAGCCGAGATCCCTTCACCGGGAGTGACCTCTTTAGCAAAGGTTTTTGCCACTATATATTTATAAAAAGTTATCCGGTTCCTTCAGCGATATCAAGTTCATTACGTTAAAGGTTTTTTGCCAAAAACTATTCGTAGCCCTCCGTCATTTCAAACGGGTAGCACTTAGTATTCATATTATGTTTGTTGGCCTTGGTCAAGGCATAGTGTATGGTAGCTGCTTGTTACCTTTCTGTTGTATAGATAGATGCGTTGGTTTGGGACAGTCGTAATATTATTTTGGCCTTCGTCAAGGGTATGTACGGGTGGGTTCAAATTAATCTGGACAATGACGGGTAGAACTTGACATGTGACTTATGATATGTGGGCCTTCGTCAAGGTCATAAGAGCATGGGGTGAAAATCATATCGGGAGTTTCAAACATACAGGAAATTTGCCAGGCATGCGCATTCCTTCTGGAGTGTGATAACGTGAGTGGATTCCATCAGGTTATCATGCGATGATAGTTGGATCCCGATACCCACTGATGAGTTGGTTTACTCCTCGGGTGATTTTAGATGATCCCGACTAATTCTTCTTTCAGATTTGGAAGAGAATTTGAGGAAACAATAGGAGACATCCTGATTAAATAAAGTGATTGACCATTCTGATCTAGGTTAGAGTACACGCTGAGTGTTTCTTTTCTCTCTCTCTCTTTTTGGCAGCGACCATGACCCGACCCTAGACTATAACTCAGTGACCAAGTTAACCAAACTATCTTAAAACATTGACTTTTGAATTGTCAGAGTTGCATACTTCATTGCCACTCCTACTTTTACCTTTTGATTTTCTCCGGAACATTCCATATCACTACGAAGATCCACATATTTATTGGAAATGGCCATCGTATAGTTACATATGAACTCGAAGAAATTTGTTTCAGATTCGAGGATGGTTTCCGGTTCGGGAGAAATTGAATAGGACTATTCAGTTGTCTTTTCCTTTTACCTTCTCTTAGGTTGTGAAGGCTCGTAGGATTAGGAGAGGGTACACCTATTGCGCTTATTGGATAATCTTTTTCCAAACCTTAGGCAGGTGCCGAAAGGTGGGGAAGGAAGAAAAGCAATTAGCCTTAATGTGGTATACAGAAGGTAATAAGTAAAGACAAACAAAGGGATTAGAAAGAGGGCAAAGTAAATTGCAACTGCTATCATTCACGACCAAACCACGTATTTCATCACCACTCCTACTTCACCTTTGGATTTATCCAGAACACCTCATATCACTACGAAAATCCACGGTTATTGGATAATCCATCATACTCGAAGGAATTTGTTCCAGTTCGAGGATGGATTCTGGTTCAGGAGAAATTGAATAAGGATTATTCTGTTGCCTTTTATTTTTGCCTTCTTTCAGGTTGTGAGGGCTCCTAGGATTAGGAGAGTACACCTATTACGCTTATTGGATAGTCTTCTTCCAAACCATAGGCTGGTGCCGAACGGTAGGGAAGGAAGAAAACCATTTAGCCTAAAGGGGATGTACAGAAGGTAATGAGTAAAGACAAATAAAGGGGTTTGGAGAGATGGCAGGGAAATATACGGTTACAGTCATGAATCTGGATAATGGATGAAGCATTACTAGGAATACTCGGTTACCCTTCGAAACATTTTCATGTTTCAGTTTCACTATGTGTTGTTAATTGAAAACTGATTTCCCGATTAGATCCTTGCTCCAGGGTATGCATTTACCAGGTTTGATTCTCACATCTGTATGGTTTTACTAATAATGAGTAGGAGTGAGTTATTGGGAATTAGGTGATTATATCCTCATTATATCGAAATTCGTAGTAATTGGTGATATTTGAGGAAATCACTTGGGGTTTTGCCTGACGGCAAATTTTTTGGTTTTGAATATCCATTGTTATGCACCAATTTCAAACGGATGTATCTGTACATTTATTTTATAAAATAAGATATAACTTTTTGAAATTATGTCCATGACATTTACCTATATCAGTTGATGGTTAGGTAAGAAGCATTAAACAGCGGTGTAATTCTTCATAACCATAGTACAGTTTTCAACCTACGACGCACAAGCTTTGAGTTTTTCAACTCGGGGGACTTATACAAAGTATTGTATGTTGTCCAGTGTCCATTAGGACATAGGGATAGGTACCCGTACTATATTCTGTTTACTTGTGACTTCTCAAGTTTTAGACAAGTATTTAGTAGAAATGCAAGGTCTATGTTTTGAGAAGTTATAGGTACAAGAATACAGTAGAGAACCAGGTGTCGCAAGTATCAGGATTCTTCGAGGTGATCGAATATGTAGATACTTGTGTTTGGTATTTAGTTGATAGTAATGGTTTTGAGAACTTGCTTCTCTTTCAGGTTACTCATATCTGGATGCACTCCTAAGTTGAGTAATGCTGATCGGTCTCGCTCCATTCAGTTGACATGCACTGGAGACAGCTGCATGATTTGAATATGGTTCTAATTAAATCAGTACCTCTGTTTCTATATTGTATATAGAATGGTTCATAGCTTAACGATGTTAAGGTATATGGAGTTGTCCGGCTTATGCTTAAAACCAGATTCTGGATAACTCAAGGCACGTTTCAGTAATGGCAGTTTGTAGGTTATCCCGGGCTATGACAAGGGGTAACTTTCTACCATCTGGAAGATCAATAGTGATATTGTTCTTGACTCGCCACAGTTTTAGTAAAATGGATTTTTTCAGAAAACAGTAGTGGGAGTATGGTAGAAATGGAAGAGATTCCATAACCGCAAACGATTATTGAAAATTTAATAAAACCTAAAGATTCAATCGGATTTGACATTCCATTAGCCACTCCGCAGATATGGTGGGTAACCTCAGGCGCCCGAGAGGTACTTCGGTATCCTCAAAGACGATGACAGGGAGGTTCTTGTTTACCCAGACATGCCATTACTGCTGTTCTAGACTATGAGACCCGGCAGAAGGATGAGTATAGCGTCGTTCTAAACTAGTTTTAGACGTGCTCGTGTATATGACTCTGCCAGAGGGTTGTTGTAGTCAGTGGGAGCAGCGGAAGCATAATGGACAAGTAGCTTGTGTCTATTTATAGACTAAAGCAGATATAGCGGAGATAGATCATCTATTTTTGATGTGAAAGTCATAGGCTTTGACTTCATCAGAATAGAAGATGGATCTGTTAAGAAGGTAGTAGGGTGGCCTATCCTGGTATTTGGATGACATGCACTTTGTAGGAAGTGAAATTCCTATTCTACGATCGGTTATACTGTGGTTGTCACACAATGGTTTCTCCATACAGGATATGGATATTATATTAGGCATTCTGGTTACTAGATCTATGGTTTTAGATCTAGATTTGGGTAGTTTCTCAATCTGGGTATTCAGACAGTATTCTAAAGGTGTTTTAGAATAGACGACTCCGGTATGGTAGTGTACTTGCAGGTGATGGAGTCACCCTTCCTAAAGGTGTCTTACAGACTAAAGGGGTGAGGGATGTGCATGATTGGCATATCACTTGCTTAGGCAATTGAGTCAATCATGAGATGTCAAGTACCACACCAGATGTTGTTTTTGCGCTAGATGAAATAAGTTGATATATTAATCCAATCCTGGAGAAACATTCGGAAGCAGTTTATGAACATAAGTGGATGTTCTAAGGATTTGGTAACGGCAGCCTCCTTCGGAAGACGGTTATCATTCCAGGCTTCCAAGGTGACTTAGATGACAGAGTGACTGTCAGAGTTATAGCTTTCCCTATTAACGAGGGGCAGTAGTTTAGACAGGTGATCCGAGCGGATACTGAGGGAGGCATGGCGCAGGATACTGATTAAATTCAGTTGACGATACAGTCTAAGAAATTTACTGGATTTGGAGTTCATTTGTGAACTGGGTCCCATCAGATATCCAGGCACATTCTATGACAGGGATTGCTCATTTCGGGAGATGGATTTCTCCGCGAACTTGAGAAAAAGAGAGACATAGAAAAAAACATCAGAGTGGATCCACTCACTGAGGCTATTTCTCGAAAGCAATAGTTTCATAAACGAGCTTTGTGAAACTAATTAGTATAGGAGCTGGGTGTTCGGTATCACACGGGCTGTGAGTATGCGACATCGCAATAATTATCCTTAAGTGCAAGTGGGAGATTGTTGGCTATAGTGCCCTCAAGTCAATTATTGGATCACAGGCACGTGATTGCAATGATTGAGAGAGGACCTATACCGGTAGAACAGTCTTACTCGAGATGATAGTATGCTATCTGGCTTATCTTTATCATCGTGTACATATTTCAGGTGACATTATAGATCACTATTACATGTTGATAGAGCTCATAGGATTCTTGCTTGACTACCAGCAGTATGATGGCGATCATATACATGAGAGTTGGGTGGTCTATAAGCGCGTCCTTAAAGTGTCCCTAATCGTGGGAGTTTCGAGACTGGGCATCGATACTCCATGAATAGACTAGTGTATACGGATCGAGACCCCGACGAGGGGCGATGGCCGGTCTCACAAGTCATTGGTGTCAGTTGGTTCGCCAAAGATGTATACAGGTGCTCATTGGGTTATGAGTACACCGGACGGACTCGCCGGGAACATGCTAGTTGGTATTATACCTATTGTCAGATAGCAGTTCCCTGGTGACATGTGTACAGGTTAGTCTATCGACCTGAGATCGTCATTTGTCTCGTGTGAGTCCCCACTGTGCTTTGATTATTACCCTACCACGGCTCAAAGGAGTCATGCAAACAGGTTTTAGTTGGGTACAGTCCCGAGCCACATAGAGGCAATGAGCGGATCGTCAGGGGCTTCGTCTCTTCCGGTATTGGAGGTTGATATCACGGTGTGCATGGGTGGCCATCACCAGAAATCCTTGGCCAAGGTAGTCGAAAATTACTGATTCGGATCGGTAGTTTCTCAGATGGTGATGGGCTTCATACCGACACCAAATATCGCGTTATTAGGGGTCTGACTTTATCCACCCCCTAGACCCGATATGCGATACTCATAGATGAAAGGACCGGACTGTACGGATATTATCACTGTCCGGCTCAGTAGGGTTTCAGGATGAGTTCGCTCATCAGTCTCCCTTTCGCTCAATACCTGGGTAACCGTTACGTACAGCTAGTGCCACTGACGTGCTTATGGTTAAACCTACTGCCAGCGTATTGACGAGTCTTTAGAGTCCCACACAGAGGGTTTCCCTGGTTCGAGCGAAACGTTGTAGAGACCGTATGGTTTTATGGCATGGTTCGATCATATTCGTACACTTTTGCACAGATCATGATCGGACGGATAATAATGGTGGGCTTTGGTTTAAGCCGGGTCCTAGTATTATATTATTGGATTATTTTCGCCTCGTTGTATTCGTATTCAGTCGGAATGCGAATGCAGGTATGTATATACGGACGAGAGGTATTCTTGTAATTCGTTACGAGTTTACTTTGAAGATGCCATTTCTTTTTCTAGTATTAAACATTTAGGGTTTTTTGTTTAAATGTTTAATATTGTGTTGAGGTGAAGTGTGAGTACAAGTCTTGGCATGAGGCATTGAATGTGGCATGTGTACACTTGGTGACTCATGGTGTTGGGTCTTGTGTGATGCAAGTGGTAGATCTTTTTGTGCTAGATATTTTCTTTAGTTGCTCACCAAAATCACACAACACTCAACACACAAGAAAAACAACGGATAGTTTTTTCACTTGTTTTTCTTTTGCAAAAGGTCTTGAGCTCACACTTCTTCTTCACTTGGCTTCTTCTTCACCTCCATCCATACCCTCTCATGAGTTGAGAATCCATGGATGTATTGAAACAAAATGATCACACACTCTCTCTACTTCATCTTGTGTATCTAGGCTAGCAAACTAGATGCCCGAGTTGCTTCGGTTTTGAAGCGGGAGCCCGTATAAAGAATTCTCGACGTGGATCCTCTTCGACAAGGGAGACCGCAGAGTGAACTTGGTCGAGGCAGCCACAACAAGCTAAGGATAGAGATTGAAGACTGAAGGACACGGATCGATCTGTATAATCTCTTAAACCTCTTTACATTTAACTAGTATAGGGTTAATGGTACGATCCGTCGTTTAGGGTTCCGTTAGCGCCAAGTTTTAAAAGTTTTTGTTCTGCATTTGGCCACGGATTGATGGCCGGGATGCTAAAGTAGCCTTACAGTATCCGTCCAAACCTCCAATATACGGTTCCATAAATCAACTTGGCATCTTCGGAGAGTTGGACGGATAAATCCAAATAGCATCTGCCCCCAAAATTCAGGCCAGACGTCCTAACGTCCCGGTCGCGTCTTTCGGCGGTGAACAGGGTTTCGTCTCTCTCCCGGTATAGGGAGTTGATATTGCGCTATGCTCGATTAGCTATAACACTAAGTCCCTGACCAGGACTGATGAGATTTACTGATAAATGTTATCAGTAGTTTCTCGATCAGTTATAGGCCATACATCGGCATGACTTATCAACTTACTGGGGTCTAACGATTCCACCCTTAGATTCGATATGCGACATATCAGACGAAGAGAACGGATTGTATGGTAAGTGTTGCTTATAGGCTTTACGTGAGTTTGGACAAGCTTGCTTGTTGATTTTCTATTCGTTCAATATCTGGGTAGCCGTTATGTCCGGCTAGTACCGCTGACGGCTTGTGGGTAACTAATGTTATCATTACCTACTGCTGGTGTATTGACGAGTCTTTAGAGTCCCACACAGAGGTTTTCTAGCTCAAACGAAACGAAGTAGGGCACATATGGCGATATGTGCGGGAGCTTAATTAAATACGAGTATGTGATACCGTATTCTAATCTCGTGATATTTGATATCGGTTAGGTTATATTTGATATAACCGGATTATTGAAATAAGTGTTGATTTAATGATTTGTTATATGTATATATATTTGATATTGACCGGTTATATATGATATGACCAGATTATTGAATCAAGTGCTGATTTAATATTGAATATTGAATATGTCGGTTATATGTGATATAACCGGGTTATTGAATCAAATATTGATTTGATAAAATGATATACATATAAATGAAATTAGTCGGTTATATATGATATAACCGGATTATTGAATCAAGTGTTGATTTTAATGATATATATTTATATTTGATATATTTATATATTAACTAATATTAATGCTCACTAATTATTTTCTTCTCTTCTCTTTATATATAATTATATATGTATATAATATATATATATATATATATATATATAATGAATTGTATCATGGTTGATGATACATTGAATATGGGTATATGAGACTCACACATGACCTAAAGATATTTGTGATGATTTAATATTTTAAGGAAAATAAAAATGAGTGGAAAATGAGCATGGCTTGGATGCTTGTAGAAGCATGTAGAAACCACGACTCATCCTTATTTTTGTCTTGTACTTAGATATTTTATTTCATCACAACCTTATATTTTATCTCATGCCTCACTCTCTCACTTGATCAATTAGATATTTTTCATTCACCCAAGTTCTTCTTCTTCCTCTCAAGAGCTCACTAGGGTTTTTCTGGAGTTGGAAATAAAAAGAGAAAGAGATTTCTAAGTGAGCCAAAACTTCTATTTCATCAACCTACTTTAAACTAGCCCTTTAGATTAGGTTGTTTCCTTCATTAATACTTGATTAGTGAAGAGATAGCTTGACCTAGAGAGACTTTAAAGTGGATAATCTTCGGACTCAAAGATCATAAAGGAAGCTCGATCCTTTCTTCCAGTGAAGCCAAGAGGAGTTCTAGGGACTACTAGTTAGAGCTTTAGAAGTGAAGGACTTGGTCTACAAAGGTTATAACCCTCTTCACTTAGTATAGAACTTGCTTTCATGCTTAGAAAACCCTAATACGCTAGTTAGATTCTAGGTTAGTGTAGCTTAGCACTTTAACTTTTTTAAAATTGCATACTTAATGCTTGTATAAACCTAGTGGTGGTGCTAAGACATACTTTCAGATGGCCTTGCCCCCAGCTGGGTCAAATGAAAGTCATTCAAACAGCGACTTGCGTTTGGGTGGTAGTGCCGTCGAAATCCCCACATTTGACCTCCTGCCTTTCAAGGCCGGCCGTCTATTACCGGAGCTTGAGGAACTGGGATGGCATTAGCTGGCACGAACAGAATGGAGCCAAATGGTAGTAGCGACTCCTCCCACTGTCGCCCAAGACTGTCTGGGAGGACCGTCCCGGCGTCCATCTTCATCGTGTAGGAGACGGGAGCCGTATTGAAAGCCGAGCTTGTCCTTGGAGACATTTTTTGCTGCGTCCGAAGATTGCAACTGAAAACTGTTAACCTGCACAAAGAAATATAATTTCAGTATAGGCAATCAATGTATATGTTAATTGAGTTCGCATGAATGTTTAACCCGAAATATGGGAGGAAAGATAGGGCCCACCGGGTGTGCCAGAATCTGTAGGGTGTTTTTCGTCACCCCATTGAAATGGGAAATACGCGTTGTTTGTCAGGTGTATACAGATTCCTCCTGCATAGAGTAGGCTGGGGTTTTTTGATTTTGAGGATCTGAATCTCCGGTCGCTGCGGACTAAGCTGTCGTTAATTACCCCTCGCCTTGAAGCGAAGGAACCTCCGATCGACGGGTCAAACTAGTTATGCAAACTCGATGTGCAATGTATGTCTTGAGGGCTTTTGGGTATATTGGGGGCCTCACAGAGTTTACGGGGGTTCTGCTGCCCGGATAGCGGGCTGGGGGTCAAGGGGGCAACAGCCCCCTTACGGGGTGCAGGGCAGCGCCCCGTTAGAATTTAAAGGAAAGAAGTCGTGGGGGCTGAGCCGGAGGTCACTTTTCCCGATCCATCCCGAAGGTTTTTTTGCCTCTCTCGCCCATCATCCAGCCCAGCTGTCGGCTCCCTTCATCCAGAGCTACCGTAACTTGGGTGCAATTGGCAATTTCATTGAATAAGTATTGGTTGTCGTAGACTCCTCCCGCTCACTCTAGCTAGTCTTTTTTCATTGATCTTCCTAACTACCGATGCCCCTGCACCCCTGACACTTTTTATGAATGAAGAGGGAAGTTCTGCCACGGCAAGCTCATTCACCCCTTCTGAAAAGGAGTGTCTAAAAGAAGCATTAATACTAACCCATCTCAGCATGCCGTTCTAGCGGGGAACGTGTTTTGAATGTGGAGTATATGAAAAAAAGAAAGAAGAAAAGAAAGAAGAAGAAAGAAAAAAAAAGGTAGTGAGTAACGTCCGAAGGACGTGTGGGCGCCGGCGCCTCATGTGCCCGGCACGTGGGCGCTGGACGCCTGCAAAAAGAAGGGGCTTACCCCCGGAATTTAGAAGTTCAACTCCCAAAAATGATTTTTTTATCTATGGAGTTAAACTCTGAAAGATTTTGAGTGGAGTTAAACTCTTAAAATAGATTTTTATTTATGGAGTTAAACTCCAAAAGATTTTGAATGGAGTTAAACTCCTAAAAGGATTTTATTTGTGGAGTTAAACTCCACAAGATTTTGAATGGAGTTAAACTCTTAGAAATCTTTGGAAATGATAAAAGGGACCCCTTTCTTCTCCCCTTTAGCCCTGGATCTTCTTTTGAGCCTTGGATCTTCCCGAAGTGGGGTTTTTGGAGATGGGTCTCCTTCTTCCTCCTCTCTGTTGGCTGGATCTTAGAGAAAAGGGGGTGAGACTTACAAATCTCCCCTTTTGGGGATTTGATGGAAGATCCGAGCTCGCCTTCAAGGGTTTTATGTTGAAAAACTGTTTGTTTTTGGAAAAAGAAGAGTTAAACTCTTGATTTAATTCAAAAAAAAGGAAAAAAGGTTTAGAATCTTGAGGAAGGAGAAGGAGACACAGAAACCCTAGCTTTTGAGGGAAATAAATTATTGTCCTTTATTTCATCATCATATTTCCTTATATAGGCTTACAAGTTTACACATAGCCCTTTGGGTTTTACAAAATGGTATTTTGCCCATCCCATGTCTCATGTGCTTACTTCTTTTTCACATGAGCCAAGGTCTTCACAAAAATTTGGGTTTTTGCCCATTTATTTTACATTCATGCATGAAAATTATATCAAATTTATTTATTACATAATTTTCTTCTTGGCATGGGGGAGGCCGGCCTCTTCATGTTCGGGTCCAACTTGGGTACGGGCCCACTAGACCGGGGGTTGGTCCCACTTGATTTGGAGTTGACTTTGACTTTGACTTGGTCAATCGGGGTGTAATTTTTACCCCAACAGTCCTGTTCCAGCGGCAGTTCGCACTTGACCGTGAGATTGCGCCATCGGGCGATAAAATCCGTGTTGCTTTCATTCTTCCCCGGCTTGGTCTTCACAAGATCAGCAATGGAGATTTTATCACTGACACTCATGAATCTTTGCCGAAACAGAGACTCCATTTGGGCAAAATTAGTGACGAACTCGTCTGGTATACACGCGTACCAGTCGAAAGCGACACCGATCAGATTGTTGACAAACTAACGGAGGAGGAGCGCATCATTGCTCCCTGTATTTTCGTACAGCGCTTTAAAATGAGCAATATGTTGATTCGCATTTCTCGTCCCGTCGAATCTTCCAAACTTATGGATGACATAACCACTAGGGAACTCGATCAGGTCGTACTGTGTGGGATATGTCCGTCCACTACTGCCAATATCCTTTTGCTCATTGGCTTTGGCCACCAATGTTTTAACTTTGCTGGTGACCAAGTCCATTATTCGATCTTGTGTTAACGAAATGGTGTCATCTGAGGCCAAGGCATCCCCCGAAGTAGAATGTGGCCGGCTTTCGTATGGCTCACCTATACTCGGACCTAAAGGGACGAGCATTGGTTGCTTCGGGTCTGTTAGTCCACGTTGCCCACCCCGGTGCTTACGGGGAGGCGGAAAACATAAAAAAAAAACGGATTTTTAATGACTTAGGCAACATGGACCTTGCTTGTGAGGATCTTTGCTAAACGAAAACTAGCTAAAGTAAACTAACAACTAACTAAGTTGTAGAAAGGTTATACCTTGAGCTCGAACTCCTTCTCTCCTTGCTCGTCGGAATGGTAGAAAGGCCTCACCTTGCTTGTCTTCTTCCGTCAAAGAAGGATCCACCCGAAAGCCTCGACCTTTAGCTTCAACTCCAAGCTAGGAGTAACTAGAGTGCAAGAAATGCTAAGACTTGAACCCTAGAAGTGAGTAGAGAAGATCAAGTGAAGGTTTTTCTCAAGCTTTTTGTTTCTCAACACATGAGAGGGAGAGAGCTTGAGGGAGAGGATGAGCAAGAGAGAGAAAAGATATGATAGAATGAATTATTAGTGAGCCATTCTCACTAATATGTGTGGATAATTTTAATTGGATAATTAGCTTGAAAATTGTCATGATAAATCATGACATGACCATTATCATTTCAATTTTGCAAAGATCAAAGAGCATCTCCAAATGAAATGATTATGGTCAAGTTGTCAACAAGGTCAACAAGTCAATGAAGTCAAATTGTCAACAACAACCATGCACAATAATTAAGCTAATTATCAATTAACTATAATCCATACAAAATCAATAGGGTTAATAAAATGACAAAAGCCATTAACCCTAATCAAGGTCCTCTCCCTCAATCTCAAGCAACTGTGCATACGCACCCGCATTCGTGATCCGAGGAACACGAACACAATGAGAAAAACCAATCTCAAATCATATACTAGGATCCGGCTTAAACCAAAGCCCGCTAGTATAAACTGTCCGGACAGCAAACGTGCACAAGTGCGCGAATGTGAACGAACCCTGTCGCAAAACCATGCGACCTCTACTCATTTTGCCTAAAGGCGAATAGCTCTCTGTGTGGGACTCTAAAGACTCGACACTATGCTGGCAGTGGGTTTAACCACAGACCGCAAGCGGCACTAGCTGTACGTAACGGTCCCCAGGTAGATGTCGATAAGAAGACTGACGAGGTGAACCCCATCTGCACTCCTACTGAGCCTGTATGTGACAATCTCCGTACAGTCCGGTCTGTTCGTATGATACATCGCATGGCGGGCCTAGGGGGGCGGTAAACGTCAGTCCCCTAATAGCGGTACAAGTCGTGCCGGAGTGAAGCCCAGAACACCCTGAGATAACACTGGAAACCTACCAGTATATCTCGCTTGCCCTGGCCAGGGACTACTCGTGTAATGGCTCTCCTAGACACAGCGCGATGTCAACCCCCAATACCGGGAGAGACGAATCCTGTCTAACCGTCACTGCCTCCAAGTGCTTCGGGACTGCACCCAAAAACTACCTGTTTGCACGACTCCTTTGAGCCGTGGTAGGGTAGTAATCAAAGTGCAGTGGGAACACACTCGAGGCGAAGTGACAGTGTCAAGTCAGCGGACTAAGCTGTACTCATGTCACCTGGGAACTGATAACTGACGATAGGTATATTACCAACCAACAGTTCCCGACGAGTCCTGTCCAGTGTACTCGTAACCTAACGAGCACCCGCATACTATCCCAAGTACGACGTACTAACGGCTGTGGGACAGACCGTCTCCCACACTGGGATGAGAAGCGCATACGCTAGTCTACTCCGGAGTATCGATGCCCTGTCTCGATAGTCCAACGACCAGGGACCTGTATAAGGATGTGCTTATAGATTACCCAGCTCCCACGAGTGCGAGCGCCATCACAACGCTGGTAATCAAGCAAAGATCCTAAGGGCTCTACTAATATGTATACCCGCAATATGCTAAAAGAAACACATGCACATATTAAAGCAGATACAAACCAAGTAGCATACTACCATTTCGAGCAAGATTGTATATACAACTGTGAATATCCCAAGCTTCCATTAAGTAATATACAAACTAGTATGATACAGTAATGGCCTCTAGGGCATATACACTAACAATCTCCCACTTGCACTAAGGCCATGTACTGGCGTATCGGAGACCTATCATCTCGATCAGCCGCTCGAACTGAGTCTGGGGTAGGGCCTTCGTGAGTGGATCTGCAGTGTTATTCTCCGTATTAACTCTCTTTACCTCGATCTCCTGGCGATCTATGATCTCCCTGATCAGGTGGTACCGCCTCAAAATGTGCCTGGACTTATGATGGGACCTGGGTTCCTTCGCTAAAGCTATAGCTCCGTTGTTGTCGCAATACAGCGGTATTGGATCAACAATGGTAGGAACCACCTGAAGCTCCGTGAGGAACTTCTTCATCCAGACAGCTTCCTTTGCGGCATCGCAAGCAGCTATGTACTCCGCTTCCATTGTTGAGTCTGCAACGGTCTCCTGCTTGGAACTCTTCCAGCAAACCGCCCCTCCATTGAGGGTAAAGACATAACCCGACATGGACTTGGAGTCATCCTTGTCACTCTGGAAGCTGGAGTCAGCAAAGGCCTCGAGCTGGAGGTCTTTTCCGCCATACACCAAGAACATCTCCTTAGTCCTTCTCAGGTACTTGAGAATGTTCTTTACCGCTATCCAGTGTTTCTCCCCTGGGTTTGACTGATACCGGCTTACAACGCTCAATGCGTACGCTACATCTGGTCTGGTACACAACATCGCATACATTATAGAGCCTACCGCAGAAGCGTAGGGTATAATAGACATGCGATCCCTTTCCAAATCATTCTTGGGAGACATCTCTTTGGAGAGGGTGATCCCGTGACAAGCCGGTAGATTACCGCGCTTGGAATCTTCCATACTGAACCTTTTCAGTATGGTGTCAATGTACCTTGACTGTGAAAGTCCCAACATCCTCTTAGATCTATCACGATAGATCTGGATCCCCAGAATGTAGTTGGCATCACCCAGGTCCTTCATGGAGAACCTCTGCGACAAGAATCCTTTGACTGACTGTAGCATAGGAATATCATTTCCTATTAGGAGAATGTCATCCACGTACAAGACGAGGAATACCACAGTTCTCCCTACAATCTTACTGTAAATGCATGGTTCATCTGGGTTCTTGATAAAGTCGAATTCTTTGACAGTATCATCAAAGCAGATGTTCCAACTCCGCGATGCCTGCTTAAGTCCATAAATGGACTTGAGCAACTTGCACACTCTACCGCTGCTCCCACTTTGATTGAATCCCTCCGGCTGATCCATATAGACGCACTCTTCCAAATTTCCATTTAGGAAAGCCGTCTTTACGTCCATCTGCCAGATTTCATAATCGTGGAAGGCAGCAATGGCAAGAAGGATCCGAATGGATTTTAGCATAGCCACTGGAGAAAAGGTCTCGTCATAGTCCAAACCAGGTCTTTGACGAAAACCCTTTGCTACAAGTCTAGCTTTATAGGTCTCAACCTGCCCATCTACACCAATCTTCTTTCTGAAGATCCATTTGCAGCCTACGGGTTTTACCCCTTCTGGTGCAAAGTCCAAAGTCCAAACTTTGTTGGTGTACATGGACTCCATCTCGGCCCGCATTGCATCCAGCCATTTTACCGAGTCGCCGCTCTGGATGGCTTGCTGGAAGCTAGTAGGCTCACCATAATCCATGGTGCAATCCTCTCTATCCCCGTCTATGAGAAAACCGTAGTATCTCTCGGGCGGATGAGATTGCCTACTACTCCTGCGGAGTGGCGCTGGGATGTCCGGTTCTCTTGAAACTTCTGGTTCTTCCAAGCTTTCAGTAATAGCTTGTGGTTCTGGAATTTCTTCCAGTTCTATTGCGCTCCCACTTATCTGATTTTCTAAAAATTCAGTTTCCAAGAAGTGGGCATGCTGAGAAACAAAAACCTTTTGTTCCTCTGCGGAATAGAAAAGATACCCCCTGGAGTTCTTCGGGTATCCCACAAACTTACACAGTACTGAACGTGCCTCGAGCTTGTCCGCATGCTGCTTTTTTACAAAAGCTGGACATCCCCATGTCTTAAGGTACTTGAGACAGGGTTTCTTCCCACTCCACATCTGATATGGGGTGGTAGGCACAGTCTTGGTTGGAGCCTTGTTCAAGAGATATGCAGCTGTTTCTAGTGCATAACTCCAGAAGGATTGCGGCAACTCAGCCTTACTCATCATGGAACGAACCATATCCAATAGGGTTCGATTCCTCCTTTCCGATACACCGTTGTGTTGTGGTGTGTATGGGGGAGTAAGTTGAGAGAGAATTCCATTCTCTTTTAAGAAGCCCAGAAACTCGGCACTTAAGTATTCTCCTCCTCGATCCGATCTTAGGATCTTGATACTTTTGCCTGTTTGTTTTTCAACTTCATTCTTGTATTCTTGAAATTTCTCAAAGGCCTCGGATTTGTGCTTCATCAAGAAGACATGCCCATACCTAGAGAAATCATCGGTGAAAGTAATGAAGTATGAATAACCACTTCGCGCATGTGTAGACATTGGACCACACACATCACTGTGTATGAGTCCCAAGAGCTCGCTTGCTCTTTCTCCGTGTCCAGTGAACGGAGTCTTTGTCATCTTTCCCATGAGACAAGATTCACAAGTGGCATAAGACTGATACTCAAACGGATTCAAGTATCCCTCTTTATGTAACTTTGTTAACCGTGTCTCATTAATGTGACCCAGTCTACAACGCCATAAGAAAGCCTGATTTGTTTCCGGAGACTTTCTTTTAAGTGTGTTCTGGACACTGAAGATCTGAGCTTGATTCAATACGTATATCCCGTTTTGTAATGTACCTGACCCAATCAGAACTTGATTTAGGTGGATGTTAACTACATCGCTTACAAAAGTAAAATCATATCCTTCCTTAGAAATTAAGGATACAGATATGATATTACATGTCGCACCTGGTACATAAAAACAGTTACGCAGAATCAATATCTGCCCAGTTGTCAGTCCTAGATGATATTCCCCTACGGATTCAGCATACATGCTCATTCCGTTAGCAACCCTGAGAGTCATATCACCTTTCCTAATAACCCTACGGTTTCTCAAAGCCTGTAACGAATTACAGATATGAGATCCTGATCCGGTATCCAATACCCAGGATGTAGGGTTAACTGACATACAGTTCTCAATCACAAACACACCCGAAGCCGAAGCCACAACATGCTTCGAATTCTGGCTACTGGCTTTACAAGCCCTGCAATCCTTCTGTCCATGTTCATTCCCGTAACAATAGGAACATCCTTCTTTTACTACATCTGTTCCTGAAACTTCTGCCCTTCCCTTTCTTTCTACTTCCCTAGTTTCCTTTAGGGTAGTAGACAGAGACTGTTGAACTGAGTCAGCATCTGACCTGTTCTTCAACGTGGTCTTCAGGTCCGAGAGCTCAATAGAGCTGGTCTCTGTAAGGACGTTGCCCCCTACAGATGACCCGATAGCCAACCTCGCTGGAAGCAATTCGTTCGAGGTCTCATATCTTGCGATACGAGATTGCTCTCCATATAAAACTTTGTTATGGAGGAAGATAGAAGCTGAGTCCATCTTCTCGTGCTGCCTCTGGTATATACCATCAACTGAGGCTAACACGAGGCACTTGGCTTTCGCACAGACTTCTCCCGATGTGCTACGAATATCAATATCCGTGACAGGGGAAACTGGACCTGAGACGGCAGGGATTGGATCAGTTAAGAGGTGTCCCAGCTTGTCCTGGGCAATGGACATCTGGACAGACCTTTGCCAGTCAAAACAGTTAGATTCAGTCATCTTATTATCTAGATGTAACCTAGGTGTGGTCACTGGGTCGCTGCAATTAAGAGAGAGAGAAGAAAACACTTAGCATGATGCTCTTGCAAGTTTAGAGTGGTTTTTAGTTTGTCTAAACTGGATGGCTCCCACTGTTTCTCGAATCCCTTCTCAAACCATAAAGAAAAGGATTAGCCGGGATCATTCTCACCGTACAATACTTGCTTAACCGTTCAGCCAGGCCAGTGTCGGTACTTCGAGGGAGGTTTTCCAACGCTTTCGCGAAGTTCCTTAATTAAGTAACCTCTTTTCCCTGTGGGCGTAGCCCCGCTAACACCTTTCTAGGCACCTACTAGGTTTATAGCATTGATCGTTAAGTGAGAGTTTTCCCGAGGAGTAGCATATACTCACAGTAGGATCGGGATCCAAATATCATTGCGTGATAAAACCGAAGGAATCCTACCAGAATCATCACACTCCAAATGGTATGCAGCGCTAGCAAGTTTCAGTACTTATGAAACTCCCGATGTGGATTTTTGCCCCATGCTCTTATGACCTTGACGAAGGTCAACAAATCATAAGTCACATGTCAAGTTCTACCCGTCATTATCCAGGTTAATTTGAACCCACCCGTACATACCCTTGACGAAGGTCAACAAGATAGTACGACTGTCCCAAACCAACGCATCTATCTATGCTACATATGAACACCCAATAGCTACCAATCACTATGCCTTGACGAAGGTCAACAAACATAGCTTGAATACTATTGAATATTCATACGAAACCACGGAGGGCTACGGATGGTTTTGGCGAAACCGTGAACGTAGTGAACTTGATCTAATCGATGGAACGAGATAGCTTTTAAAAGGAGTGGTTCAAGCTCCGCGTTTAAAAGTTTAGTTTTGAAAAGAACCGAGTGGTTTTTAAAGTGTTCCAATCGACTTTTACTTGGTTTATTTTCTTGCATTAGTTCTTTTAATGCATCCCATCATTTAATCCTACCATTGCAGAAAACAACCAAAATATGACGTACGCTTATGCCATTCGCATTCGCCACGGGGCCCCGTCATCACCCGTTAGGTTACTTAACTAACGACAGAGCGGGGGCTGGGCTAGCGCGGCTGTAAAACATAAGCAACGCCTAAATAGTTATTATATATAAATATATAGCAATGATAGACATTACAGATCACAGATGAATACATTGGATATACTAGGAATCCGCAATGCGTTCGAGCCTGCAACGTAAAGCGGATTACACGGTCGCGGTGAATAGCCAATACCCCACCCAAGACCCCTACGGGTGCGGCAAACTACCCGCCAAGCACCCGAAGCGAAGCAACCTCCCTCACCACCGTGAGTAGGCCACTCGGCGCTTCGAGATACCCGGTAGTTTGTGCACCCCCTCCATGGGTCTATCCTAGGAGCAAAAACAGTAAAAAGAATTATACAATGACGGCTACAACCCCGACCCGGTTGTGCGGTCATACAAAGAATATTATTACATCAATTTACATGTTACAAATGAATGAAAGAAAAACAACGCTCATCTCACATCCACCCCGGCCATTCACCCGCGACAATCCAATCCATTCATATCCACAAACCAACAATCACAGATCACAGAGATGTATAACCCCGATTAATCGACTTATAGCGATTAGCCGACGTTCAATACATACAAGCATCACAGATATAACCGATATAGTTAAAGTGTAGTGAAGTTCCGAAAAAATACGGAATTATAGGACCCCAAAAGGAAATTTCTTTTCTGGAATATCTGGGTACATATAATATATATCAAAAATCCCAAAACCAACACAGAAATAAACTGCACCAAAAACGATGCAGAGAGGGGATAATACGGCCGCGCTTCCGCGGCAAGAGCTTCCTTATGCCGCGGAAGCGCGGTCCTCTAATCTCCTCTCTGGTTCGTTTTTGGTGGTGTTTTACACAAAACCCTGAGATAATTTTTGGAGTATAAAGTTTTTCATTTTGACCAGAAAAAATTTTAACAGAAACTTGGATTTTGAAAAAGTTTGGTTTTTGGGTTTTTCGGTTTCGAAACTTCGTTACACTTAACTACTTAGCTAGTTTAGGTTTAGTTAGGCTCTGATACCACTGTTAGTCCACGTTGCCCACCCCGGTGCTTACGGGGAGGCGGAAAACATAAAAAAAAAACGGATTTTTAATGACTTAGGCAACATGGACCTTGCTTGTGAGGATCTTTGCTAAACGAAAACTAGCTAAAGTAAACTAACAACTAACTAAGTTGTAGAAAGGTTATACCTTAAGCTCGAACTCCTTCTCTCCTTGCTCGTCGGAATGGTAGAAAGGCCTCACCTTGCTTGTCTTCTTCCGTCAAAGAAGGATCCACCCGAAAGCCTCGACCTTTAGCTTCAACTCCAAGCTAGGAGTAACTAGAGTGCAAGAAATGCTAAGACTTGAACCCTAGAAGTGAGTAGAGAAGATCAAGTGAAGGTTTTTCTCAAGCTTTTTGTTTCTCAACACATGAGAGGGAGAGAGCTTGAGGGAGAGGATGAGCAAGAGAGAGAAAAGATATGATAGAATGAATTATTAGTGAGCCATTCTCACTAATATGTGTGGATAATTTTAATTGGATAATTAGCTTGAAAATTGTCATGATAAATCATGACATGACCATTATCATTTCAATTTTGCAAAGATCAAAGAGCATCTCCAAATGAAATGATTATGGTCAAGTTGTCAACAAGGTCAACAAGTCAATGAAGTCAAATTGTCAACAACAACCATGCACAATAATTAAGCTAATTATCAATTAACTATAATCCACACAAAATCAATAGGGTTAATAAAATGACAAAAGCCATTAACCCTAATCAAGGTCCTCTCCCTCAATCTCAAGCAACTGTGCATACGCACCCGCATTCGTGATCCGAGGAACACGAACACAATGAGAAAAACCAATCTCAAATCATATACTAGGATCCGGCTTAAACCAAAGCCCGCTAGTATAAACTGTCCGGACAGCAAACGTGCACAAGTGCGCGAATGTGAACGAACCCTGTCGCAAAACCATGCGACCTCTACTCATTTTGCCTAAAGGCGAATAGCTCTCTGTGTGGGACTCTAAAGACTCGACACTATGCTGGCAGTGGGTTTAACCACAGACCGCAAGCGGCACTAGCTGTACGTAACGGTCCCCAGGTAGATGTCGATAAGAAGACTGACGAGGTGAACCCCATCTGCACTCCTACTGAGCCTGTATGTGACAATCTCCGTACAGTCCGGTCTGTTCGTATGATACATCGCATGGCGGGCCTAGGGGGGCGGTAAACGTCAGTCCCCTAATAGCGGTACAAGTCGTGCCGGAGTGAAGCCCAGAACACCCTGAGATAACACTGGAAACCTACCAGTATATCTCGCTTGCCCTGGCCAGGGACTACTCGTGTAATGGCTCTCCTAGACACAGCGCGATGTCAACCCCCAATACCGGGAGAGACGAATCCTGTCTAACCGTCACTGCCTCCAAGTGCTTCGGGACTGCACCCAAAAACTACCTGTTTGCACGACTCCTTTGAGCCGTGGTAGGGTAGTAATCAAAGTGCAGTGGGAACACACTCGAGGCGAAGTGACAGTGTCAAGTCAGCGGACTAAGCTGTACTCATGTCACCTGGGAACTGATAACTGACGATAGGTATATTACCAACCAACAGTTCCCGACGAGTCCTGTCCAGTGTACTCGTAACCTAACGAGCACCCGCATACTATCCCAAGTACGACGTACTAACGGCTGTGGGACAGACCGTCTCCCACACTGGGATGAGAAGCGCATACGCTAGTCTACTCCGGAGTATCGATGCCCTGTCTCGATAGTCCAACGACCAGGGACCTGTATAAGGATGTGCTTATAGATTACCCAGCTCCCACGAGTGCGAGCGCCATCACAACGCTGGTAATCAAGCAAAGATCCTAAGGGCTCTACTAATATGTATACCCGCAATATGCTAAAAGAAACACATGCACATATTAAAGCAGATACAAACCAAGTAGCATACTACCATTTCGAGCAAGATTGTGTATACAACTGTGAATATCCCAAGCTTCCATTAAGTAATATACAAACTAGTATGATACAGTAATGGCCTCTAGGGCATATACACTAACAGGGTCATTATCACCCGGCTCATGAGTGGAAACTTGCGCTTGATTAGAGGACATCCGGGCAATTTGAGCCGTGATCTGCATCACGACATTCATCGAATCATCGATTTTGAAGTAAAGCTTGGCCATCTCTTTATCTTAGCTTCTAAGCTATTTTCGGAGCTCTTGAAGCAGCTCTTGCTCTGCAATCCTGGGGCGGAAAGTCGGCTCTTTCTCACTGTCCGAGCTTGACTCTATATGGACTGAAGGGTCTTTCTACCTATTGGCCTCATCAAGAGGGCTTTCATCGTCATGCAGAGGTGGCTGATCTTAGGAAGTGGCAACCACATTCAAGCCAGACTGGGCTTGGGATGTGGCAGCCCCATCTTTGCTTTTGCTGCGCAAGTTGTCGCTGGGACGCGTGCCCGCCATATAGACCTTGTTAATAACATATCCGGCCGTCTTCTCATCAATGGCAGCTAATTTCGCAGACCGTTGTTGTGGCCCTTCTGTCTTGAAAACGGACAATCGATTGAAGACAGCTGGCCCAACCGGGTCATTGGGCGACGCTGATGCTTCTTTTTTGGTTTTGCCCCTCTGCTTTCGCGCGGCATGAAGTGCTTGGTAGATTTCTGAAGGGAGAGTGTCACGCCTTTTGTTCTGGGGCTTTGACACCTCCTTTCGTAGCACAATTTGAAATGCAGCCTTCTTAATCTTAGTAGACACCACATTCTTCTGGACCCACTTTAGGGGCTCGAACGAATTGCGGATTTTCACGGCTGACATGACTATGGTCGTAGGGCAATCATGTTTTCGGAACCTCACAAAATTCAACTTGGGTGGAGCCTTGGCCCTCTTGTTGGCTCTATATCTGAGCCGCTTCTGTCTTAACTTTTCTGTTTTGAGCACTTTGCAGGTTTCAGCTCTTCAGGAAGCCGCCGTAGGTAGGGTGATGGAGAGCTTTAGAGATACGCCTGATTGTGCATTTGTCGGAGGCGTCGCATGAGCTTGTCTGCGACGTCTGATGATATCCTTTGTTCCTGCAGTCTTGCCCCAAGCTGGAGCACCAAAGAATCGTTCGGACATCGTCTTACGTTTGGGTTGTGGTGCCTTAAAGATCGCAACGTTCGGCCTCTTGCCCCTTAAGACCGGCTTGTCTACCTGGTTTGCTAGGATTTCTGCCAGATGAGCATTTCCGATAGGGTAGATGGCGACGGAACCAAATTTGCGGGGCGGTTCCTCCCACTTCCGACTGAGGCTTGCGGGGAGAGCCACGCGAGCATTGATCTTGACCATGTACGGGATCGGGGTTGCATCGGAAGATGAATTCATCTTGGAAGACATCGTTGTTAGTTGTTGAAAGTTGATTGCAACATGAAAAAGCATTATTTCAGTGCAAATATCGGTATATATGTTAAATGAGTTCGCATGAACGCTTGACTCGAGATATGGGAGGAGAGAAAGGTTCCACCAGGCGTGCCAGAATCTGTAGAGTATTTTTCGTCACCCTATTAAGATAGGAATGCACGTCGCTTGTCAGGCATATTACATATTTCCCATGCCTGGGGTAGGCTGGGGTTTAATGATTGTGGGAATCCGAATCTCCGGCAGCTGCCGTTAATTACTCCTCGTTTTTGGAGTGAGAGAACCTCCGATTAAAAAGTCAAACGGATCATGCGAACTCAATATACAATATGTGCGTGTTGTGTTTGGGAACAAGTTTGAGGGTGCTTCGGTTATATCGGGGGCCTCGCAGAGTTTTTACGGGGGTCCCGCTACCCGGATAGTGGGCTGAGGGTCAAGAGGGCTAACAGCCCCTTGCGGGGTGCGGGGCAGCACCCTGTTAGAATTTTTTCTAACGTGAAAAGTGATGAGTGTATACATGTCAAGTGCGTATGTAGTAAGGTGCTCACGTGACAAGTGCGCACCTGCCAAAATGCATACCTATAAGGTGCGCACCTTGCAAAGGGGGGCACATGACAAGTACGCACCTACCGAGACGCACGCCTAGCAAGGTGTGCACTTGGTAAGGCATGAGGGAGTAAAGGGGGCCAAAAGTTCCCGAATGGACCAAAAGGTCCAGTAAGGTGCGCACTTAGGGAAGTGCACACCCAGCAATGTGCACCCAGGCCAGTGCGCGCTTGGCTCGATGTGCACCCAGGCCGGTGCGCACTTATCCAAATGGGCACCTAGCACGGTGCAGGTAGGGTCGAAACCCAATGAAGCAGCAATCTAAAAACACCAAAATTTGGACTTTTGAATATCAAAAGGGGGTCTTTTTCTCTTTTCTGAGACTTCCTGAAGTGCGCACTTTAAAAAAAAGAAAGGAGGAAAGAGAAAAAGACTTACGCATTAAAGAGTGGCTGAAGACTCAAGATTTTGTTTTTTGGGGAATCAAAATTGAGATTCAGATTAGTTCTCAAATCATCATGGGGGCCTTTTATAGGCTTACGTCTTTTACATTTAGCCCCATGGTTTGTACAGAATTGGTTTTTGCCTATTTAATTCAAAAAAATAAAAATTACATTTTTAATTTTTTCCTTTTCTTCTTCTCTTTTAGTCAGTCCCTCTTTATGCTTGGGCTTAGGCTTGGGCTCGGGCCCGCTTGGCCTGGCTTGGGCTTGGGCCCACTTGGCCTTTTGATTTTGATTTTGAATTTGAATTTGATTTCTGATTTTGGCAATTGGGTGTAATTTTTGACCCCAACAACAAGGAGTCCAACACAAATGTAGAGCACTTGAAAATACTACAAAGGTTGAAGTCTCTTTAAAATTGTAGAATTAGCTCACTGATTTTGTTGTATGTTGTAGTTGTTGTTCATGATCCTATATTTGCTTGTAGTTGCTCTCTAGATTTTTAAAATTATGGTTTTCGCCATATTATAAACTCTATTATAGAGAGCATAGCAAACTTACACTTGTTGATGCTGATCCGAAGTGTATCAGGAACTTCATCACGGAATGAATGGAAAAATATTGGGGCATTCTGAAATTTCATATATTTAAAACCTTGAGAAAAGTGAAAATTCGCAATTTGCATATGAAATATTGAAAAACTTGGGAAAACTGAAAATCCACGATTTTCGTAAGCCAGTCTGCAATATATTGAAAAATTCAAAACTGAAAATTCACAATTTTCATATTTTAAAGTTTGAACTTGAAAATAATATAAACATACTCGATTTTCATTGTCTATAGCATACAAAATATTAAAAAATCGATAAAACTGAAAATCCACAATTATAGTAGAGTAGTATGCGAAATATTGAAAAACTTGAGAAACTATAAAATTAAGCGCTTTTTGTGACTTGGTATGCGAAATATTGAAAAACTCGTACAAACTGAAAATCCACGATTTCCGTAGATTGAAAAACTTAAAATAAAAAAACTGAAAAATCGCAATTTTCATAGTCTAGGAAGCGAAATATTGAAAAATTCTAGGAAACAGAAGATTACGAGATTTTCGTGGGTTATATAGCATGTGAATTATTACGAGATTTTCATAGGCTATAGCATATATTGTGGAAAAATTCGCAATTTTCTTGAGCTATAGCATATGAAATATTTATAAAAAAACAGGAAAACTGAAAATCCATGATTTTTATAAGCTAGCTTCCGGCAATATCGAAAAACTCAAGAATACTGTCTAAACTTGAGAAAACAGAAACATACGCGATTTTATTTAGTTATACATAATATGCGCAATATTTTAAAAACTTGAGAAAACAAAAAATTTGGATTGTCATGGACTAAAGTGTATGAGATATTAAAAAACCTGCGAAAAATAAAACATTCTGGAGCAATCATTTGTACAGGGGGCATTAGTTGTGGATGTCGATCTATTCGTCTCTTGGAATGAATGGAAAAATCTTGGGGCATTCTGAAATTTCAAAATATCTTAGACTTTTGAGCCCTGTCATACCCCATTGGCAAAGATGGAGGCTCTCCGCAATCTTGGATAAGCAAATCTTCAAGATCTCTTGGGCATTACAACATGCTAAGTAAGGCTTTAAGCAGGCGGCAGTACTCAATTTCGAGATAGGTGATGATCGTAGGTTGCCAAACATTTGGAACAGAATCTAGCAACACAAAATTTGATTAATCCAAACAATATTGGCAGTTGTGCTTACCACAAGTCTAAACGACGTCTTTAAACAGTTCACAAGAAAACAAATAAATTATATATTTCTAATACAAAAGTTTCCTGATCACGAAGCATGGCGTTCTACTCGCAAACAAGATTATCAATCAGATTTCTTCTTTCTTGTCCTTCTGAATAAGACAGAGCCCTAGAGAACGACGACCACCACTTGTCTCTTTTCCATTGTGATAGATATGCGGATGATATAGTCCTACATTGGAAAAACTATGAGAGACACATGGGTATAAGATATAAGATGGGCCAAATCTCAACAAGTCTTAAGTCTTATTAATTAAACTCGCTTATATCAAAAGCCCGTGTACATTCATATGCAAAATAATCGTGGCCTCCAAGTGTTGGGCGATCCACTTTACACCACACAGTAGAGATACACAGCCTGAATCTAATCAGTGATTATTGAAAAGGGAAAGTGCAGCCACGCAGTTCACTATAGCAGCGAAGGTGTAGGGCCCACGGCTGCTGGGTGTGTTGCGTAGAGGATTGCTTAGCTACATTTTTCTATTGTTGATGAACCACATAAGAGAACTATTTTTGGTAGTTGATATAAGGATCCTAATCATGCTTAGTCCAACACCCAAAAAATAACCATGTATAGCTCATCCACAAAAACATTTTTTGAAGGAAACAAAACGTATTATCTGAAAACTATGGATAATAGAGAAAGATAGGGTCAGGGTCGACTATGTAACATTTCAGAAAAATAAAATATTATTTTTGGGAATTTTTATAATTAAATAATAAATATTACAAATATTTTAATGATACGGTATAATTAAATACAGATAAATTAAGAAATATTTAGAAAATTATAGGAATTACTGAAAAGAGGGTGTTTTATGTGATTTAGGAAAATCATGAAATTTTATAACTAATTATATTCCATTTTTATGCTAATTGCGATTAAATATCACCAATCACGCACTGAGCTCAATTTGTGCACATGACATGCACCATGTCACATTTTTAGCACTTGTTGCATTTTTCTACTTTGGCTTCTTCATTTTTGTTTTTCAAGCATGGTTGATTTTAGATGAGAGAAGAAAAGAAAAGATAAAGAAAAGAAAAGAAAAGAAAATGGAATAAACTATTGGGTATGGGCATGAGAGAGAGAGGGTGAGGGGTCAACTTAGACCATGGTTCATTGTTCCCTCTTCATCTTTCCTTGATCATTTCCCTCTTCTTTCTCCCATGGCTGCCCTCATTCCCCCTCCTTCTCTAACCTTTCACGACACCATCAAAAACTCAACAAAACATCATCCCCCCATCATTAAAAATGTGCACAAGCTCTCTACAAACACTTTAGACAAAGAAAGCATGGATTTTGGACATTTGGGGCAACTCAAGAATTTTCTTGAGTTGCCAAATAAGGTAAATTCATCACCATTAGAATAGTTTTTCATTCACTTAAGTAACCATGCATGTTTAGAAGTGTTTTAGTTCGGTTTAGTGAACTTAGAAAATTCAAGTTGAGGATTAGGGTTTGCTTTGAATCCAAAAGTGTAATTGAGATTAGTAGAGACCACACAACCCCTGTAGTTGTTGTATTTTGGATTAAAACCAGATAATAGAACCCCAAACCCAAACTTTGAAACCCCGATATCGAGAATTTGTGAGAATTGTGAGATTGTTTGATATCTGCAAACATCCGGAGCCTCTGAAAATTATTTAGCAAACACAGAGATACAAGCAGGCAACCTAGATGCAAACCCCAAGACCCGAGACCCCAACTCATTGTCCAGGCCGCAGATTAATTCATTCTGGACGCAATTTGCGGCCAGGGCAGGGGAAAAATGGTTCATGTTGGGTTCAGGGCTCTAGTATCTGTAAAATAGACCCTTTACATATGCAGAATTGTCTAATTGTCACCTGAGGAAAATCTGGAAGTGTTTTACATAGTTTCTGAAATTGTTTTGCGGTTTTTAATGAATTGGAATTTGGTATTTGTGTTTTATCTCGGTCGATTCACGTTTATACGTCGATCGTCGAGAGTTGTTTGGTTATTCGTGCATGCTTAGACCATAGGTTTTAACCTATGTACGTTTCGTATATCGTTTTGGTTTTCGTTCGCGATTTCAGTTTACGATGCTATGTATGATATGTAGGTATCCCCACGTGGATTTCGAGACGACGAGGAGAGCGTAGCGTCATCGACTCCAGCAAGCGAGAATCATGGTGAGTAGATATATATCTACGGGGGAAGTCGGGTGGATGGCGTATAGCACCCCTGCAGTTCGTAGTGTAGTATACGATATATATGCTATATTATATGATTATGTGTCGTGAATCTTGGATGATTAGTAAGTATGATATTTAGATGTTCTTGCGTTAGTTTTAGTGTATTAGAAGTAACTTAGTTATTTTTTTAGTCACGAACCCTAAAATAAGGTTTACATACACTCACACACACACACTCGCATGCATTTTATTATTTGTGCGTATATGAGGTTGTGTGTGTGCGTGTGTGTATGTGTGTGTATACATGAGTATGGGACTATGTATATATATACGTATACATATACATGGTTTATGAGGATAGTATATGGTATTCGGAGATGAGTCGATGAGATTGGGCTTGATGCCATGAGATCGGTGATATGTTTTGGTTCGTATTATGAGATACAACATAATTAGTATAGCGGATCTTTAGACGATGTGTTTTCAGACGCACGCATGTATATTATTGATGGTATCAGTATGTACTAGATGTAGATTAGTACCCCAGCTCATGATATATGAGAATAAGGATACCAGTTGGATAATGAGATAAATGTGATATTGACCCTTACCCAAATTTGGGATGCCGTACGATGGATTTACCGTACGAGCTATATTGATGATAGATTTACACTCTTGACTCGAGAATGTCATGTGATATATATATATATATATATATATATATATATATATATTGTATCGTACGCGATACTATTGAGGCGAGATCACCGACTATTATATATATATATAGATTGACTCAGATTTAGGTGGATTTTCTTACCTTTTCGATTAGCCTGTTAGTTTAGTCATGTAGTTTACTTGTATGTGTTAGACTAGACTTGAGTCATACCTATTTCAAAACTAACGAATCGTGAATATTTTAAAGACTGGACAAGAGATTCTACGGATATTTCAAAAGACGTAACTTTTCTTAAAAACACCGTAGCCCTATTTTCAAAACACCACGATTCGTATTATTTCAAATGGCAAAACGGTACGACACATATATAGTAATGTAGATTCATTATTGTTGCGTTATTATTCATATTCCGCATATTATTGCTGCTTTTACTATTCATTTGCTATTTATTCTGCTGTTTGCATTGCATTGTATGGCTACATGTATTTTCATGAGTAATGATGAAACTTGTTGTTAGGACACCAGCACCATTACCGATGATGCGTATGCTCCACGTACACTTGCTTGCCGGCTCACACACATCTTCATCGGTAATTGCTATGTCACATACACTTTAGAGAATATTACTCTATTGTTATCGTTTGCTAACTGATAGTTCAATATGTTATTGTTTCATATGCTAGTTCATTATTGCATTCATTGCTCGTTATTTCATGTATATTTATATATTCAATTGTCATGCATTATTATAAGGGCCAGTCCGGATTGCCGGAGCCCAGTATTCATTATTTATTTATATCGTGATTTATGACTTCGGATTTCCATGAGATTTCTGGATTTAGAGAAACCGCAAAGATTTATAAACTTATCATCTTTTTAAAAGATAGAAAATGCGGTTTTCTCATGATATGATATGAGATATGTCCACCATGAGTTTTCTCAGCTCTTGAGCGATATCATGCACCCGATTCGAGGAGGAGGAGGAACCGTCTATGGGTACACGGTGGACCCGGTGCGGTACCCCGGGATGAGAAGGTCGCAGATGATGGCGTTGAGCCTGTGACAGGGGAGCACTACTGATCGGTGATTTTATTTGTGACTCGACGGATATCCGGAGGATACCGATCGGAGTACAGGCCAGTCCGGATAGCCGGAGCCTGAGATTTTGAGATTTGATGATATAGGCCAGTCCGGATAGCCGGAGCCCTAGATATTGATATTTGATGATATGGGTCAGTCCGGATAGCCGGAGCTTGAGATATTGAGATTTATATTTTGTGTCGATACTTGATACTGATTTTATGTTGACTTCATTGATGATACTTCGATTTAAATATACAGAAATCTCACTAAATTAAGAAAACAGTTTTGTCATTCAAGATGTATTCAGTTTTCATTATATTGCATTCATACCTCATATTTATGATATATTGCTATCTAAGGCACTGACACGAGCATATTGGATTACACTTATATATAGATGTTTACCCTTGCCACCTTTTCATGCTTCAGACTTTATCATTTTGAGGTTATATACTATTGATCGTATTGACCTAGGATCGAGTCGTACATACGATTTCTGCTCTGTGAAGTTTTCTACTCACGAGTTGGCAACTCACCCCCGCTGTGCCACAGTTTCTTGCAGGTTTTGCCGTACAGATTTCGTTGCGGCTTTGCTGGCACACCGCTTTCATTCCGGGTGATTGCTTGGGTAGGTGGGTTCACTGGTATCGTGACCACCATTGTACTTTATTTTTATTCAGTTGTATCTAGTAAACTCCATCAACCAGACTTGTATATTATTTCAGACTTAGAAAACCAGTGGTTATTATTTCGACCTTAGAGTTGCGTATTGTATTATTATGGGTTTTTCTTGGTGATTTGAGTTTTCTTTTGAGTTTTGATTCTCGCCCTTGGCGTTGTATATTATATTGCTTACGTGGTTGTGACCGTCAATTGACGAAGAGCTGGCTCCCGCTTGGATGCCTTTATTCATATTATGCATGTTGTACCCTTTTTGGGCCAGTATTTACAAAGGAAACTCTGCCAAAATTTGCAGAAAAGACTTGAGATTTTAAAACGCGATACTTCGGTTTATGTTATTAAAACCACTTGCTTTAAAGATAAGTTTTTTCACTTCTTCTTTAAAATGGTTTAGATTTCTGGGATTTTTGGTTTACTTGAATTAGATGGGGTCCTATAGATTTCATATGATTCAAGTGCCAGTCACGTGCTATTTCGGATCGTGACAGACTGCAACCCTATTGCATGACCCGGCCCTGGTTTTGGATCCCTCCCTCCCCCACTACTTAAACCAGGGACCAATCCCTTTCCCTATTGTACCACTTTCCGGCGTTGCGATGGTTTGGAAAAATTTGGGAATAAAACCAATCCAGGGGAACCAAAGGGAGCAATGTTTGCTTCAAAAATTGTGCTAAATATTTCATAAAAATCCTCAAAATTAATTTAAAACAAGGGTTTAAATTAATTTAGTTACAAAAATACAGAAGAAACTTCTTTAGAAAAAGAAAAAACACAAGGCTATTTATATCCACTTAAATATAATCCAATCTTAGATGGTGGGAATTAAACCAAAGGAAAAGCACAATGGCATTGGAATGCACATACGCTAACATCCATCAGTTACTAATATGGTAACATTTATATTCATTCTGTATCTGTATCCGATATAAAAAATAACAACGTTTGATTTTATCATGTATAATTTTTCTAATATTAACATATCCGTAATTTTATTTTATCCGACTCTTACCAAATACGGATAATGATTTTCATTTCCGATTTGGGCTGTATCAATCATCGAAAAAATCGAAAAAAGAACTTGGAAAAACACGAAGAGCCCCTATTATAATCAAGCACAAAATATTTAATTGAAAACAAATAAAAAATAGTAGATAAGGAGCCATTGTCCACAAAAAATAATTCAAAGCTGAAGCAATGCTGCTGTTAACGCAAGCGCCCAATGGGGGAGCTCTCTCCTCCAAATCAATCCTCCCCTTCTCCAATCCAAACCCTAATTCCCCTCTCTTCTCCAAATCCCGCTCCAAATTCCCCAATTCTAACCCTAGCAAACCCCTCACGAGCCTCGCCGTGGCCGACGGCGGCGAGGCCGGTCCCTCCGCCGCCCGCCCCCTCTCCCCTCCGACGTTCAAGGAGGCGGAGGGCGGCACGGTGTTTTTCGGAGACGACGGGGTCCCGATCGAAGGAGTCATCCAATTCGAGAAGCCTGATGCGGCTCCATCCAAGCTGGTCTCTTGGGCGTAATTCCCTCTCAAATCCCCAATTTTGATAGCTTTTTTTTGGGCCCCAAATTGCCTTAAACGTAGGGTTTTGGTTTGTTTTTTATAGGCAGGTGGGGCTCTTAGCAGGAGGAGATGTGTTGTGCCTTGTTCTGTTTTCGGCGATTGGGAGGTTTAGCCATGGATTCTCTGTTGTTGACTTCGAGACGCTTCGGACCGCTGACCCTTTTATTGCTGGTTTGTTCTACATCTAAGGATTTTCCCATGAAAGTTTTTTGTTTTGTGGGATCATTTTTGTTTGTATGTATGATTGTTTGTTTGCGTTGGTTTGAAGCTTAGCATTCAAAACGATAATCAGTCTTAGGGCACCAATCACACTGAAAATAATTACAGCTCCCCTACCGTGGGAAAACATCCAATATGGGATGAAATATTTGCATCCCAACGCTGTAAAACACAAATTTGCTCTTTATTCGGTCTACCGACACTTGACTCATGAACGAGGTATACGTTGCATAATCGAATTTGCGGAATTACAAATACACAAACAATATAGGAACCCCTAAAAAATCAGAAAATATGTTGATGAGGAGAAAAAGGAAAGAACTGAGCCTTTGTTTTAGGTTTGGCAATGGAATGCTGGATATCTGGTAGGCTGTGCATTTTAGTTCTTTTCGGTGCTTTGTTAGCCGAAAGCATTTAAGCGGCTAGTAATCGGCCTTTTAAATTGTTGAATCCTAACAACACATATCCAAACATAAATAGCAACTTCGCAAACCACGAAAATAGATTGAAGAAATTCTATTGGAAGCATTGTATTTTGACCCATTGCAACTGGGGAGATTTAAGAACAGAATGAATTTGATTAAATTTGGAAACTAGAATGCACCACAAATATCAACCAGCATAATGTGTCTACGACAATGAAGCATTCAATTTTGGTTGAGAATCCCTATGCCACTACAATTGGGGAGCTTTGAACCAAACACCTCTTGCTTTGATTGTGGGTGTTGTGAGACAAGCTTGTTCGTATTTTTGTAGTCATTTATTTTGATGTGCATTGGTGTGGTATTTTTGAACAGGATGGTTCTTGAGTGCTTATTTCCTTGGAGCTTATGGTGATGATGGGAAAGGGTTAAATGGTACATCTAAAGCTATCGTTGCAGCAGCCAAGTCTTGGGCGGTGGGAATACCGGTAAGGCGATAATGTCTTTATTTTCACCTATAAATGATTCGTTACAAAATGTTTTTCTTTTTTACTGAATATGAAATGGGTTAGTAACTGGTATGGACAATGTGAATGCCAGTACAAATAAATTTTGTTGTAAAGCTTGTAGCATGCAATGGTTTGTTTCCAGGAATACATCTAGACTGAATGCTTTGTCATTTTGTGGATCTAATTCTAGTTAAAAAAAATTCCTGGCGGTCTTAATGTCTTGGTCTTATTTGAGCACTATTTATTTTATGATATTTGTGAAATACCAAACTACAATCTTAGAGTGGGGGGTAAACATGGTTTTAAATTAATACTTGCTAATTTGCAATGTAATTAAGCATATACCAGAAATTATAAATAAAATAATCGTATATGTACTTGAGATATGTATAAATTCAATTTATCTATAGGTTGAAAATGAAAATTAGTTTCCAAAAAACATGAAGAAATAGTACATAATGATATCAAAAATTTATTGACACTATTTTTTCATGAAACAAAAAAACAATTTTTTAAGCTCACAGTATAAATTATTGAGTTATATATATTTAGAAAATAAACCAAAACTCCAAAAATATTTTCTAACATTGAAAAATGACATGAAAGTTGTTGTATGTGTTTACCAAGCTCTGTAGCATCCTAGCCCTTTTATAAAATATTCGTAGAGTTGAAAAATAAAAAAATACAAGACAATTATATAAATAACCAAGGGTATAGGATGCGGTATACGCCAGGGCTAGTATGCGGTTGAGTGGCGCATACAACATATATTGCATATGCGTTTGCATACATATCGCTATTTAAATAAGAAAATAGAGGAAAGAAGAAAAATAATGGAAATAATGAAAGCATTGATAAGAAATCAAACAATTACTATAGAAGCCTCAAAATTTAATTGTATGTACAAATGAAAAATTGACATATATGGAAAAATCATATTAAACCTTAGAAGAGGAGAGTAGAAAGAAAAAAATATGAGAGAAGTTATTAAAAAAATAAGGAATTATTTAGTTTGATTGTTTGTATGGTAGGTTAAATGTAGTATTTGTTTGACATGGATAAATGTCAACCTTGTTGCATTAAATAATGCTCGCATAGGCTGTAGGCGAGTAAAATAAAAATCGAACCCGTAAAGACTCGGGAACAGAAGCGTGAGCTCCACATTAAGAAAACAAAGTCAAGAATGCGCCCGTGTCTGTGCCCCGGACCCTGCACCCGCCCCAGACCGCGGCCCCGCATTCTATGGCTCGCAGGCCCCGTCGTCCGCGGCCCGTCGTCCCGGCCTCGTCGTCCGATATGCCGCCGACCGTGGGCTAGCCGCCGCCGACCGTGGGCTAGCCGCCGTCTAGCCCAATTTCCATATAAATAGAGCCTTCATTGGCTCATTTTTAGAAAGGGTGGGAATTTTGGCATGGAAGCTCTGCCTCTGCCATCTTTCTCTCCCTTTCGGCCATTCTCTTCTTAGAGTTTTGAGACTTCGCAAAGGTGGAAGCCATTGCTCCCTTGTTTAGACTCCTCCACTTAAGACTCTTTTCGAACCTCTTCAAGACCAAGACTTGTATTCGAAGGTTCAAGACTTCGAATACTTGAAACCAAGATTCGGTCGATCAGTCGAAACCTTGTAGCGCATTTCGTTGAAATTATGTTCGACGTTTTTTTCGTGCCGTACAGTCAAAGGGAATCTCATGTTTATGAAAAACCCCGCCGTCACATCGAATCCCCATATCTCTATATTTTTTTATTCTTTTTCTTTTTTACGCATATATTTACATACTTGTGAAAAGAGAAAATTGCTTGCAACTGTTTAATGGAAATAAACGCGAAAATCCTGATTTCCACCGGAAACAAGATGGCGACTCCACCGGGGAAAAACTTTTCCAGGGAAGAGCTAGTGTCGCAGTATGACACCCATTAAGAAGGCGGCGTTACGATGCACGTGATGAAAATCGACCGAAAAGCCTTAGAGCAGAACTTGAAGAAAAAGGGATTGGTGAGTAGCCCCAATCGCTCGTCTAAGGCCAACCTCCGTGTTACCTCGGTCTCCCCCTACGTCGATAATACGACTTTCCTGTCAAAGGCCCGTTGCCTTTCCTCCAAAGAGGAGATAGAGGATCGACATCCTCACAGAAGTTCAAAGGCGAAGAGAGCGCCCCTGCCCAAGTCTGGATGCCTGTCAGCTTGAAAGTCGATAGAATTGATGCTGAACCAATATTAGGCTGTTTCTTGGCTGAACGCACCGCCGTTACCATGGCTGATAGTATGGCTGACACCGCTTCTGTGCCGAAGTCCCGTGCCGTGCGTGCTGTCGCTCGTCGACTGACAACCGCCGCCGGCCTTGACCATGTCCCACTTGTTAAGAAGACCTCCGCGAAAGAGGAATGGACTCCTGTTATTTCTCGCCGCACGATAAAGCAGAAGAGACGTGAATCTGAACTTGCGGCCCGTTAAGCTAAAAAAGAAAGAGTTTCTCCCTTTGCTGCTTGTCACATCGGGAATGAAGAGAAAAGTTGAGGCAAAACCAATACCGCTTCCAACCATCAAGCGCGGAAGTACTGAAGTACGCGCAAAAGCTATTGTTGATGACCGGGCTAAGCCCTTTGCCGACAATGCATACCGCCATGGCCCAATTATAACTGTGGGCCACATGCAATGTTGTCCCCATTGCCCTTTGTCTGTTCCTTCGTGCTTTGTTCCGATGGACGAGCCAGTGCAATCCGATCGAATCTTCGTTTTCGACCGATTGTCCGTGGGCTCGACCTCGTCCTTGGCCAACAGGGAAACGAAAAAGAAGATGAACAAAGAGGTCCGGCGTGTCGACCTAAGCATCCGTGCATATGGTTGACCGCCAGGAACCTCCGCAAGTTGAAACTGGGAGGAATTTCTCCTATGGAATTCCTCACCTTCTATGGATCCGGGCCTCCTGCCACGAGAACCCGGGACCAGTTGGCTCAAAGGGCCAAAGATTTCATGTCCTGTCGACAACTTGACGATGAACTGTCCACGTACGCGACAGACAGTACAATGAGCTCCCACCAGCCCTAGGAAGTGGAAGTTCAGATGGCGGGGATAGACCCCGATGATCAAAGGGACGACGTCGGAAATATCAATCAAGTCACTCCTGATGTCGCAAATTTGCGGCTCTAAGTTCAGAGATCCCGACAAGAGGTCTGAGAACAGAATCCCTCCATCGAGGCCATGAAAGTGATGATGATACTGATGATGCAATCTCATCAGCAGATGCAGCTCACTATACAGCAGTTGGGGGTGCCAGCGGTTCCTTTACCCGGAGTCCTTCCACCACCACCAATTGCGGCCAGTCTACAGATGCTGGTAGGATCAAACGCAGGGGTAGTGTCCCAATTCACTCAGCGCCGTTCTCGAGCGCTGCCATTCCACCTCCGGTACAAGTTGCCGAGATGGGGAACCAGCAATCACAGAGACAGCCTACCCCTGTCCAGAGTGAAATCAACTGTGGAGCTGGCCCCACAACTGTTCCACCACTAAAAGATCCGCAGGTGCCCCAATTCCACATAAAGGCGCCTAGTGTCGGTCACGTTCAGCCAAGCCCAGTTCACGCTGAGGATGGCCGATTGGGGACCCCGCTAGAATCTAACCCTGAGTATGCAGGCGAGAAAATACGCCGCGCCGCGATTCAGGGAACCAGTCTGACCATAACTAGTCCTCCGTCAAAGCCGAGCTCGTCGAAATGTGGGCGATGATGGCAGCGATCCAGACAGGGAAGAAGGTGATGACTGGTGGGTTTGGCAAACTGTATCCGGCGGAATGTGATGATATCCTCTATCCGTCGAAATACAAACCAATCAGCTTCCAATCCTATAAAGGAACCAGCTCGGTTCAGCAACATGTCTACCTGTTTGAGGTGCATGTCGGACACTGGATGGGGAATGACCCGATGCTAGTCAAATTATTCATCAGGACCCTCAAAGATGCAGCTTCGATTGGGTGAAGGTTCTCACCCCAAGGACACTATCTTCGTGGATTACAACACGACAACTGATCCTAAAGAGGTTCTACGAGATCGAGACCCGTTAAACCTATTCGAGTTTGAAGGGAGAAACTTATCGCTCCGGCGAGATGATTCAAACTTTTATTGATAGGTTTCACGGTGTCTCCCAACAGTTAAAGGGTGAGATCTCGTTCAATGTCTCCGTGGATGTGTCGGGACAACTTCCCGAACCATATTCGGAGATGCTTGGACGCAAGCAGGGCGAGTTCATAGGCTGAGCTCATTCAGATGGCTGAAGCTGCGGAGGATATGACCTCCTAATTGGGAGACCTCCCAAACTCTAAGTCGCACACTGACAGTAAGCCAGGTGGCACCGCAAGCAAATGAACCAAGGGGAAGACCCAAGAAGCAATGGCGATCAATGTCCTTCCCTAAGATCCGAACAGAAAATGGCAAGGCCCCAGGAAGGACAGCAAGCCGGTCTATAACTAAGTGCTCCTCAACCTGGACAAGGACAAGCGGCTCCGTGCACAAAGCTGGAAGGGACATTCTGTTGTCCTTCAAGGTTGAAGCTGTTCCAGCCCTTGGCAGACGCACTGATCAAATGAGGGTTCATTCAGCTACCCACGCCCTTGCGTCATGAAGAAGTTAACCGCAAGGGTGATCCCAACTATTGCATTTTCCACGGGTATGTGCAGCATCCTACACAGGATTACTACGTTCTCCAAAACAAAATCCAGGCACTGGTAGATGCTGGGGTGGTACAATTAGATAGCAGCAATGCCAAGTCTCGATGAACTTTACGTCGGTCCAATTCGATGACTTCCTCCAGAGGCTGTCAAAGACGAAGTAGTCCCGATTCCAATAGTCGAGTGGGAAGTGGTCAGTTCTAACCCCTACGACCGGCAAAGCAAAGGATTGGTCTCTCTGGTGTTGCCAACGGGAGAGCACATGTTGGTCCATCCTGATCTAGTGGACGACGAGCAGTGGACGTCTGCATCAAAAAAGGGAAAATCAAAAACTTGCCATGTGGTGTCCGTCATCCAAGGTGAGAACGAAGATATTCCTCGTGCCCTCTCCGATTCGGAGAACGAGGAGGTATTTGTCGCTACCATAGTGCAATCGCCGCAAGGCGGTTCGCGCTTTGGAAAGTCCAACGCCGGGGCGTTCAGGTTGAAACTTAGCCCCCTGCAGCTCCAGTCGTGCCAGCAGATAAAGGTCAGAATAATGGCACGGCCCCTGCTTCACCGTGCCCGTTTGA
This sequence comes from Agapanthus africanus, assembly GCA_030015575.1. Classification (NCBI taxonomy): domain Eukaryota; kingdom Viridiplantae; phylum Streptophyta; class Magnoliopsida; order Asparagales; family Amaryllidaceae; genus Agapanthus; species Agapanthus africanus. The sequence continues at coordinate 433,280,078 of JASDDO010000008.1, read as the reverse complement.
CATCATGAGTCAGCTCGTTAGTCTCCCGGCTAAAGTTACTATGCATGAGTTGCTCAAGTTATCTTTTGGGACCCGAGCAGCCTTTAAGGAGGCGCTACAGGATCCAGAGGCATTTGTCGTGGACATTCAAAAATTCCACGCTGAAAAGGACGTCAACCAGATTGCACGGAAGGATCAAATCATCACCTTCTCTCAGCAGGGCATGAAGATCCCGTCAATCAAGTACACGAGGTTGCTATACTTTACAGCGTATATCGGCAGCCAAAAGGTATCGCGTGTTTTGGTGGATCCCGGCGCAGCGGTAAGTATCATACCCCGAAGAATGCTGCACTTTCTCAGCATATCGGAGCGGAAGCTAGTGCACACCAACACGAAGATCTCCGGCTTTGATGCCTAGAGTAGCGTAGCTCCGGGGAAAATAAGATTGACACTGTGCGTCGGGGATTTGAGGTCGGACGTCATAGTTTTCGTGATTGATGCTGACCCGTCGTACAACATGCTACTCGGAAGGCCCTAAATCCATAAAAATGAGATCGTGCCTTCGACCTTGCATAAGGTAATGAAATACATCGATGCGGAAGGAGTCCAACATTTAATAACCGTGGATCTGGCCCGTTTAAAAGACTCGAGACCTACTTCACGGACACTCATCTCTATCAAAGCGTAGCCCCAGATGAGTCCCATTTAGAGGCGTATCCTTTGGTGAACCGTGAGGATGGAAATGAGGCGGACATCGAGTCTGAGAACATTCTTTGATGTGTTATAAAACCCTTTGTAATAGATTTAGGAAATGTTTGTAAGGCCGGTGCGTCCGAACCTAAATTCATCATTAATAAAGTGAAGTTTAATTTTGAGTTGTGTGCAAAGACCTCATTTAGACTCGGACACAATGTCCCGCAGCGGGTGTTGTGTCTGAATTTTGATCCTACACTAAATGTGCCCATAATTAGGATATCACACGAACTCGGAGAGTCCCGGCATTCGAATAGGACCTACTTCGTTGTCCCGGCTAAGTTCGGGAACGAAACACAAATACACTTTAGTCGTTTCGAAGCGGACAATGATTGGACCTCTGAAGAATCAGAATCTGAAAATGAAGTGCCAGAGTTTCACCACTATAGTGAAGGTGCGCGCCAGATGATGAAGAATCAAGGATGACTTAGAAGCTCGCCTTGGTCTTAACCATGATCAAGGGCGAGCCGGAAGGCTCAAACTCTTCATGCTTAAAGGACGTGATGCAAATTATTACGATCAAACAGTCCGGGGGTTGGGTTATATCACCCTTCCTGAAGCATGTGAGCGGGAAGATGGTTCCGATGGGTCCTTCACACACTCTTCGGACACTTTAGAATGGGATTCTGACTCTAATATAGAGATCAATGGACTTTTTCAAGAGTTCTCAAATAACATGGCCTCCGTGACTTACGACGAAGAAGAGTGCGTTATCAGAAGAAGAACCTGAAGACTCATGGGCACAATTTCAAGACGAACTGTGGGGGTCCGCTTTGAATTACGAGAGCCACCCATAAATGATAAAGTGGAATAGGTAAATCTTGGAAATGGCAGCACTCCGAGACCCATTTCCATCAGTGCGGGTCTTCATCCCGAGGAGCGACAAGAGCTCATTGCACTGCTTCGTGAATACATTGATATATTCGCATGGACCTACAAAGATATGCCAGGATTGAAAGAAGATGTAGCAGTTCATCGCTTAAGCATCCGACCCGAAGTCAAACCTGTGGTCTAGACGTAGCGACTGCTCAAGCCGGAGTTAATGGACGCCATCGGTAAAGAGGTGGAGATGCTCATAACGTCTGGGTTTGTCAAAGAGGTCCAGCACCTACTCTGGGTATCTAACATTGTTCCGGTGCCAAAGAAAAATGGAACAATGTGAATATACATCAACTTCCGTGATTTGAATAAGGCATGTCTGAAAGACGAGTTTCCATTATCGATCACCGATATCATGATCGACAACACTTGTGACTTCGAGCGGATGTCTTTCATGGATGGCTACTCAGGTTACAATCAGATCAAGATGCATAAAGACGACTAGCAACACACTGCGTTCAGAACCCCAACACGGGGAATCTACGCGTATATTGTGATGTCTTTCGGATTGAAAAATGCTGGAGCTACCTATCAGAGGGATATGAATCGAATCTTCTCTAAACATCCCGGCAAGACGATCAAGTGTTACATCGATGACATTGCCGTTGAGAGCAAGCAAAAAGAGACTCATCTCCAGGACCTGAAGACCACTTTCGATGGCATGCGAGAGCACGATCTGAAGATGAACCCTGCTAAGTCCTTCGGAGTGTCGAGTGGGAAGTTCTTTGGGTTCGTAGTAATAGCTACTGGAATCCATGTCGACCCCGACAAGGTCGGGTCCATCATAGAGATGCCGTCCCTAAGAAATTTAAAAGAGCTCCGGGGCTTCCAAGGGCGTTTGGCATACATCCGAAGATTCATCAATAATCAGTCAAGCAAATGCCAGCCATTCTCCAGATTGATGCGCAAAACTGTTTCATTCGTCTGGGATGAAGCGTTTCAGAAGGCGTTCGAAGATATTAAGGCCTATCTTACGAAACCGCCGGTCTTGGTGCCACCAACCTCCGGGAAACCCTTCCTGCTTTATGTGCACGCAGCGAGTCACTCTTTGGGCGCGATGCTAGCATAACACAACGAATAGGGACACAAGCAAGCCTTCTACTTCCTCAGCCGCACAATAGTCGGAGCAGAGTCCCGATACATCCCAGAAAGAAAGATTGCCTGGCACGAGTATTCGCAGTCCAAAAGATGCGACATTACCTAGTGGAAACAATTAAAGTGATTTCCAATATGAACCCATTAAGAATCCTTATGGCCAAGTCAGGCGCTTTGAACTCGAGATTAGTGAAGTGAGCTATCTTGTTGTTGCAGTACGATATGGAGTTCGTTCCGCGAAAGGCTATTAAAGGTCACGTCACCGCTGAGTTCCTAGCTGACCTTCCAGTCCCAGGTACTCAAAGCTACACGACGAGATACATGATGAAGTTTATGAGGCCAACCTCACTACGAAACCAAGGCCGTGGAAGCTATGGTTCGATGGCGCATCTCGAGCTGGCCCAGAGAACATAATGGTAGCTGGCGTGGGTATAGTCTTACGCCCGAAAACGAGGTCATACTCCTATCGTTTTCCTTGACCGAACCTTGTTCTAATAATGTGGTCGAGTATAATGACCTACTCATCGGTTTGGCCCTAGCTAAAGAGCTGGGGGTGGAAAGCTTGGAGGCAAAAGGCGTCTCTCAGTTGAGTGTGAAGCAAATTAACGATGAGTACGAGGTCCGTCACGAAAGTCTTCTACCATACTACCAAGTTGCGAAAAAAATCATCGATGGATTCAAGACCTTCAGCCTCGAACATATTATGCGGAATGAAAACCCGTGAGCAGATGCATTGGTAGACCTTGCGGCTGTCCTTTCCCTACCCTATAGACAGAGGCAAATCGTACATGTCGCTAGCCATCATATGTGCTGCCCAAAACTAGAGCCCCGAGAATTGAAGGTACCGGCAGCCTTCTCTACGTCACCTTCCGTAGGGAAAAATTGACGCTTCGCCATCATAGGCTTCGCCCTCCATGGTAGCATCCCTGAGGACCCAAAGGAGGCCGCGTCGATAAAATAAAGATCGACGCGTTTCTAGTATGATCCAACAACAAAGAATCTATACCGTCGCTATTTCGACGGTATATTACTTCGATGTCTAGTCGGATCCGAAGCTAAAGCCATCTTGAAAGAAGCCCACGATGGAACTTGTGGAGCCCATCAGCCTGGCTCTAAGTTGTAAGGTCGGTTGAGGCGTCTCGGCTACTATTGGCCAACCATGGTAGCCGATGTAATGGAATATCCCAAAGGCGTCCGGCGTGCCAGTACCATGCCGATTTCATTCACCAGGCCTTGGAGTTCTTACATTCGACGACGTCTTCATGGACGTTCGAGATGTGGGGTATAAATATCGTCGACCCCATCAGCCCTCCGTTAACTAGGGGATATCGTTTTATCTTAGCGGTGACCGATTACTTTTCCAAATGGGCGGAAGCGATACCGTTTAAGGAAGTCAAGACCAGTCAGGTGACCAGCTTCCTGAGACACCACGTCTTGTACAGATTCGGGGTCCCGAGGCGCATTGTGCATGATAACAGTCCCCAGTTTATCAGCCAAGCATTCAAGTGGTGCTGTATAAAGTTCGGAATCCAAAGTGTGGCCTCAACTCTTTATAATCCGGCTGCTAATGGGCTGGCGAAGGCCTTCAACAAACCACCATCAAGATAGTGAAGAAGTTCGTCTCCTGTAATAAGCAAGACTGGGACGACAAACTTGGTGAGTGTCTTTGGGCATATCGCACGACGGTACGGACTCCTATAGGGAACACACTATTCGCGCTAACTTATGGATGCGAGGCGATGATCCCGTTGGAGATGCAGATCCCACCGTATCGCACGACAATGGCAGCCCATATGACGACCGATGATAACATCCGGCTCCGCCTTCAAGAGTTAGGAGCGCTCGATGAGAAGCGTCTAGCCGTGCGACTATGCAAAGAGTTATACTAAGCGACCTCAGGGCCTTCAATAAAAAGGTGCGGATGAAAGCCTTCCAGAAAGGAGATTAGGTATTAGCAATGCGGATGTCCATGATCCCAACCCACAAGTCAAAGGGTAAATGGGAACCAAGGTGGCGAGGACCGTTCGTAATTGACACGGTCCTGTCAAATGGGACGTATCGACGCATTGACGAGAACGGGAACTTACAATTGTACCATATCAATCGATTCCTGAAGCAGTATTATCCTTAACGCAGGGGTATCAAGTCGCATAATTAGGAGTGGGAAAATAAAGTGCGGATAGACTCATGCATAGAATCAAATGTATTCGATAAGAGATAGTAAGTGTAGTAAAAAGAATATGTAAAATTACGCTAACTAAAAGTCTCGACAAAAATGCCACACATGGCCAAAAATAAATACATAAGCCTTAGAGGACAGAAGTAAGGCGATGCATAACCGATTCCAACATGGCAGTGGCTCGCTGGATATGCTCAGTGTAGCGACGCTTACCCTCGATGGTCGCCCGCCGATCTGACTCCTCTTCACCAAGGCGATGTGAAGCGACCTCACGATCTCCGCATCAGTGCTCATCATGGTCCTGGTAAGTTCAGCTTCTTCGACATTAACCGTCCGCAAGCGCTGGCTGAGCCTACCCAACTCACCCTTCACAGCAACTAACGCTTGTCGAAGCCTCATAATGGTGCTCATAGTCTCAGCGTGGCTGCGCGTCATCTCGTCCTGATCAGCGGAGATAGCTATCGTCCTGACCTCTGCATCTGTCCGCACAACAACTAAATCGTGATATCTCCGATCCGTCTCCTGCTGTGCAACTCGTAGCTCATCGCGTACAACTCCAATCAAGATAGATGGTTCACTGGAGCGTAGGTTTGTCACTAAATGCAACGTGGACATCAGCTGGGCCAGGTAACTGTGAAGTATAGTCACGATTTCTGGCCCCTATATCCGCCTATGATATTGACGAAGCCAAAAAGAAACATCTCGATCTGCTGGGTAGTGGCACATGTACCGCTGAGGGTCTCACGGAGGTAGGATCCTATGCTTTGATACAAGGAACGACATGCAAAAGTTGTCGCAGCTCTGCTATGCTCTGGCACTCTCAAGACCAGGTCATCGATAAAAGACGTCTCGATAGGCACAAACTCTGGTACGGCTGGCTCCGCGGCTGACGGACTTGGAATCCCTGCAAAACGGAAGTGTTATAAAAATACTAAGGGCAAAGTATTAAAAATGTAAAGCAATACAAGTACATACCTATAGTGAGCATGCTAGGCTCCGAAAGTTGAGTAGGACCCAAAGCACCGTGCTGTGACGATGGGCTTGGGGTGGTGAAACCACGCCATTACCCATGACCTCCACGACAGTGTGATTAACTCGTGGCATCTCGCAACGGGGGTAGGGGAATGCATCAGAGGAGCAGCAGGATCTCCAACCTTCATCTGCGGAGAACTTATCAATACGTCCGCTAGTGCCCTCTGAGACAGACCCATGGATCCAGTCTTAGTGGCGCCGCGACGTCAACTGTGTCCTCAAGGGTCGTACGAAACTCAGGAGAAGCCTCCCCCGAATTGAGACAAAGAAGCGTATTAGTCCGCTATAAAACGAAAAGACCAAACTGAACAGATAAGTATACTTACCCAATCCATCCGATGGGTGCGTCGTGGTACCTCCATAAACGACCTGAGCATTGCAAGATGCAAGGGGTGCGACACTGAACCCCTCTCCTAGATGCGATTCGAGTTGATCCATGGGGAATATATCGGCGAAGTCCCACAACACTGGGAGAGAAGCACCGTCCTGACCGGTACATACGCTGTCGTTCGACGGGATGGTGAGATAAGGATCTGCCAAAGAGATTCGTTTAGTTAAAGCCATAAAGTGCGAGAAAGGAAATAAAACGGTAAATCAAACAAAAGGAGATTTACTTTCCGGATTGTAAGTTGGATCGCCAAAGTTGAAATCACCGAGCTCAAACAAATCTCCGACTAGCTGCTGTACTAAGTGCCCGTCTCCCTCAGATATAAAAGATGCGACACGAGGCGACTGAGATATCTTCATAGGCTAAAGAGTCGACCTCTCGGACTCTACTGTCTGAAGCCGTCTAGAGGGGCCTCCTACTGTCTGCTTCCGTCCCACCCGATGGGAAAATGGAGCACTCTCTGTAGGCACCTCATGTGAAGAGGAAGACCTCTCTGAATGATCGGCAGTAGTACCCTGATCTGTATCCAGAATGACAGAAGCTGGACCTTTGGACTTGCTCTTTCTCCGTCCTCTCACGCGTATTTTTCGCTTGTGGCCAGGTGGCGACTGCTGCTTCCTTTTCAGATCGGTAGTCCAGAGGCGGAGGAAAGTCTGCCCAAAATCAAAGTAGCAATCTGATATATTGACCTGACCGTACCACTGGCAGACAGATGCGCTAGTCACCTAGCGCGGCTCATAGAACAGGAGATCAAACCGAGCAGAGGAGCACCCGCTGACGAAATATCACCAAGCGTGAGCTCCATCGATAAGGCTCCTCTCATAGGAGAACTGTATGTTCGGACTCCTGATATAGAGCTGGTCGTATCCGAACTGCCTTGCGAATCACATAGGTAGATATGGCTCAATAAAATAACGATCCCTCTGACCACCATATAAGGTGTGACGGACGGATCCATATAAGCCAGTACAGAAGATCCGACGGGAGTACCGAGAATTCGCTCCCACTATCAGCATAAGATCCGCCTAGGGTCTCAACGGACGAGCGAGGCATGCACCGATGTATCAGGTAGTTCTGAGGACGGTTAAGATGGGCCCTGGTGGCCTTCATGTCATCCAAACTCCAGCGTGTCTCGCTGTAGAGCTCGAGCAAAGCTGGATCCCCTTCAGCATTCGTATATGGCCGCGTGGGATTCAATTCCCGGCAATGGAGGGCAAACTAGGATACCAAATGTGTAAACGGTAGGCTGACTCTAACATTCGTGCCATCTCCAGGATCCACCATCCGTGATCTCGAACCGGGAGCCTTACCGGTAGACAGGATAGATACAACCCGCTCAATCCCCTCTGGATGTCGCAGACTATCACGGGAAGCAGGTCAATATTCCGGCTGCATGCGATAGCAACAGCTGGGAACAACGCCTCGACGCTCATGAATTCAGAAAGTATCATCCACTTCTTGATCCATACAGACAAAAAGCCGGCAAACGCTGCAAGCCTAGACAATGGGCGTCCGATCGAACTGTAGATACCTTTGAAGGTAATGCCAAGAAAATAGCTTCCTTTATCGAATTCCAGGACATAATCCGGAAACCCCTGCTCTTCTATATCTTCCGCTGACGGATGCCAAGGCGTTAGAGATGCAAAATTCCTTGAAGAGCCAAAAATATATTCGCCCCACGCCTGTATGCTGAGACGGCCCTTGCTCACGCTCGAGGCACAAATAGAATAGTTGTCAATAAGCTCGTCCAAAAAATGGTGGAAGTCATGATGGTCTACATCTAAGTCTTGATCAATGGGCATAATCTCTTTGTAAGGGTGACCGCCAAAGGGAAGACGAGAAAGCTCCCACATCTCATTAAGAGCAAGACCTATCTTTCCAACCGGAGTGTAAAAGGTACCGCTAGCCGGGTCAAACAACTCCAATATCACCCAAAAGATGTGCGGATGGTGTGCAATGCCATATCTGCTGGCTCTCACCGTGTCATATAAACCCGCCCGCTCGAGGTCTTCATGAAAGTCATGTAGCCCAGACCCTATAAAGACTCCACGACGAAAGATACATCCAGCCGATAGTCCGAAAATTATCCCCACAAGGATAATTGCCCCTCTTCACCATAAAGATGTTCCTAAAGGTGGCAGCAGGGGCAGAATGCTCGGCACCAGGAATAGCCTCCTGACATGAACCGGGGCCTAATTCCAGAAATGAAGTACATCCTTTGCTATTGTTATTGTTATGTAGGTATCCTTCTCTAATCCTGGCCGAAGATACGATTAAAGACCAATTCTCGAGCCGGGGGTAGGTCGTGCGGCGGAAATACCGAAGTAGGGGCTGACGCAGTAGCATGTCAATGTAGTGATGCTGCTCATGACTGAACAACAAAGGGCTGGCCAACGGAGAAGTACAATCTGCTTGTGAAGGGCACGTATTGTCAAAAAGAAAGCTCGGCTTCTGATGGACGACCATTCTTTCGTCGGAAATAAAAGGAAGACAAGTGTTGGCTTGACGGAGCTGAGTCGCTGACCAATGGTGGAACATGGCACGGCGATTTAGGCCTCTCTGCTGAAAGTGCACCTCTGTACGCATAATGATCAGAAGTAAACCAGACCATTCAACTTTTCAAAAGGAAAATTGTCTGCAAAAAGAGTAACATGGATCAGTTACAATCGAAAGAAGAAAAATTTTACATGGTCAAACTCAGTCCGGCCCGCAAAAAGGAGAACCGACCCGCGCTAGCGACACGACCGGCGTCGTGCCGGCAGCGTAGCCTACAATTGCAGTCGTGCTGATGACGCGGCCCACAGGCCGCCCTCAGGCGGAGACCAGCTGCCCAGAGGCGGCGGCGTGACTCCGGCTGTATCCCGTCGGCGGTGGCGACCCCCTCTCCATTTTCTTCCCTACAGAAAGAAAATCCGTTAGAAAGAAAAATGAATTTATTTTCTTACCTCTTGGTGGATCGACATAAAAATTCGTATCGTCTTCATGATCGGAAAATTCTTCGTCTTCAAGATGGATCGCAGCATCTCCGTCTCTCACCACGGTTTTGAAGAATAAAAATTTATGAAGATGTATGAATTATAAGGAGAAAGAATCCTATTTTTTTCCTTTAAATAGGACTTGGATTTAAATTGATTTCATATATCAAGAAACCAAATTTAAATAATCATTGGATTTGAATTGATTTCATAACGTAAGAGATCAAATTCAAACCATTTAGTTGTCTAATTTAGTTGAGGGAATTAGTTTTAAATTATAAACTAAATTTTAGGGAATTAGTTTAACCAACTAATCTCCTATGTTAGACAATTAATTCTCGTCATGATTTGGATTTAATCCTCCACCAAATCTACTACGTGCACCGCACGTTTAGCGGCACCAAATGTATTACGTACATCGCACACGTACTGATACCAAATTTCCTGCGTGCATCACACGTGCATCGGTACTAAATGTTGCACACGCTATGCACGTGCGCCAGCGCTTAACGCGATACATGCAGCGCACGTAAGCCAAAAAACAGGTCTCTTTGAAAGTTGAGTGCTTACTCTCCTTTCTTGTGAATTGAACATGGTTCAAGGGTATGTCTCTTCACACGTTCGATTTACGTTGCCGTAATCTCTCAGCGTTTTCGAAGAGGTGGTTGGTCCCAATGATCAACGCTCCTTCACATTTTTGGACATCGCAAGACGATTAATTTTGCGAGCCGAACTCCTTAATTGTGGAGTTTGACCTAGTTAATCGTAAACATAAACCTGTTGATTTAAAATCAGGGAATAACAGTTTGTACACCCATCGCCAAGCGACACCCTTCCACAACCAGAGTTTCTACCAAAATTAACTCCAACGATATATGAAAAACCCCAACGAAGTGATATAGGTTACACTTAAACGCCACAGCGCTTTAAGCCACCAAACGGCGTTCCCCCTCTTTGACAGTGCATCCATTAAAAGGCTACCACTGCACCTGAACCGGCGCGCATATTGACTTGTTACCGCTGTGTTCGTTCCCTCTTTTTGACACACATATTGAAATATTACCGCCATATTCAAAACCTCTTTTTCGGTCAGTGCGCCTACTGCATGATTACCACTGCACCTGAACCGGTGAGCATATTAAAATGTTACCGCCATATTTGGTACCCTTTTTTTGGGTCAGCACGCCTATTGAGGTGACCGCTATACCTAAACCGGCGCGTCTATTGAAAGGTTACCATTGTGTTCAACACTCTTTTTGGTCAGTATGCCGATTGAAAAGTTACTGCTGCACCTGAACCGGCACGCATATTGAAATGTTATTGACGTATTTGACATCTCTCTCGTCAGTACGCCTATTGAAAGGTTACCACTGTAATTGAATCAACGTTTCTATTGAAAAATTACCGCTGCGTTCGACTTTCTGCTTTGGTCAGTGCGCTTATTAGAAAGTTATCGCTGTACCTATCTTAGCGCACCTGTTGGAAGGTCACCGCAGAATGGAACATGGTTTAAGGGTACATCCCTCTACACCCTCGATATACGTCGTTGTAATCTCTCAACGTCTTCGGAAAGATGGTGGGGACCAAAGATCAACGTTCCCACTTTCCAAATCTTTGGATATTGTGGAACGGTTCACCTGATGCAACATTTCCTTTTGTCAGCCCGTCTCTGTTCAAAGTTCTCGAAAATCCAACCACAGATTTCGACAACTTTGTAAGCGGGTAAAATAAAAATCGAATCCGTAAAAGATTTGGGAGCAGAAGTGTGGCTCCCACATTAAGAAAACTAAGTCAAGAACGCGTCCGTGTCCTTGCCCCGGACCCCGCACCCATGCCCAGACCGCGGCCCGACATTCCACGACCAGCAGGCCTCGTCGTCCCCGACTGCGTCGTTTGTCGTCCGGCATGCTCGTCATCAGCGGCCTCGGTCGTCCGGCGTCTGGCATGCCCGTCGTCCACGCCGCCGCCGTCTAGCCTAATTTCCTTTTAAATAGAGCTCCCATCGGCTCATTTTGAGAAAGGGTAGGAATTTTTAGCACGAAAGCTCCATCTCTGCCGTCTTTTTCTCCTTCTTGGTAATCGTCTCATTTTGGAGTTTTGAGACTTCGCGAAAGTGGAAGCCATTGCTCTCTCGCTTAGACTCCTCCATTGAAGACTCTTCTCGAAGCTCTTCAAGATCAAGACTTTGAAGACCGAAACTTGAAATTCGAAGGTTCAAGATATCGAAGACTTAAAGTCAAGATTCAATTGATCAGTCGAAACCTTGTAACGCATTTCGCTGAGGTTTTGTCCAACGCTTCTTTCGTGCCGTACGATCAAAGAGAACCTTGTGTTTACGAAGGATCCTACTGCCACATCGAATCCCTATATCTCTATAATTTTTTTTATTCTTTTTCTTCTTTTTGCATACATTTACATATTTGTAAAAAGAGAATTGCTTGTAACCGTTTAATGGAAATGAGCGCGAAAACCCCGATTTTCCACCGGAAACATGGGCCATTTTAGCTTTAAAATGAGATTATGCTATCATAATGGGCCGCGCGGCTCAATTATATGCCATATGAATGCACATATTGCATTTGGGGACACGTGTGCTGCATAAAATGCATTTAATTACAGTGTAAATAACCCATAAACCAAAAACCTTGTTTTGTTCTTTTTGGGCTTTGCGAAGAAGTCTTAATTGTTTCCTCCATCCTCGTGATGAAATCTATTTTCAGAAAGATGAGTTTCATAGCATAAATTGTTTATTTATGTCGAGCTCGGTTAAAAACTATCTTCTCGATTAAATTAACGATTAATTCCTTTCATCTTATCGTAAATCAACTAACAAAGAAAAGCATAAAGCAATATTTTCCCTAGAGGGAATCATGCGTTACTACCTATTATTAATCTTAACTATTCTACAAGTATAACCATTTAACACACTAGAAAGTAGATAATCCCCTCACACCCAATCTCTTAGACTCTCAAGATAGAGATAATTCTAATATTTGCAATACATACATGGCGGATATCATAATGTTGAAACCAAGGGTTCGTTTGAAAATAGAGTTTGGAAAATTTCGAACGGCTTGAAACTTTCCAAAGCTCTAGTCTTTTTGGAGTTTAAAAGAATTAGAATTTCGAGCCTTCGAAATTTTTCCAAAACCGTAGTTTGGGAAACTCTATTTGATTGTTAAACATACCTTAGTTATAATTTTTAGAGTTTAGCCTTAAGACCCCATGAAGCCATAGTTTCGAAAAACCGTAAACCCGTTGCCAAACCAGGCCTTAATCATAAACCCAAATATAAATCAATTAGTTAACCTCGAGGATGTACTTGCAGTTATGACAAAAACCCATTAAATTGCCCAGCCCATTAAAGAAGGGATAAAAACTGGGTTAGGCTTTGTTTTATGAAATCATTCTTGCTTTCCTATTTCAAACCCGATACTTTCTTCTTTAATTTTTCATGCTTTCTTTTTTTCTTTGTGAAATAAAATAACTTTTATTTTAATTTTGTTAAGATGATGGCAATGATGACAACAAGTCTCATATTTCTTGATACTTGATGCATTTGGAATGACCCCTGATGACTTGAATTTGTGCGTGTCTGAGCTATTTTTTTCCTTTTAAACTTGATATTCTTTTAAAAATTTCTTCTTTGATTATTTTTGTGATATAATCTAATTTTGATGTAGCAAAATTTCAGCTTTATTAACGTAAATACTGGTTTCCTTATAAAGTTTATGTTTTTCACATTTGCTTAAGCCTAGAGCGGGTAATGAAGTTTTTCGAGTTTTTTTTGCGTTAAATTGTCAAATTTTGATTTGATTTTTTGTTTTTCTACCTAACCAAAAGAAACAGATTGAACATTTAAGATTTTTTCGCTTAATTTATGAGCTTCAAGGAATATTTTATGGGTTATAGCATGTAAAATATTAAAAAACTCAAGAAAACCGAAAAACTTGAGAAAACAAAAATTCGTGATTTTGATGGGCTATATAGCATGAGAAATTTTGAATAACTTGTTAAAACTGAACTTCTTCACAATTTTCGTGGGGTTCATTATGCAAAAAATTGAAAAAATCACCAAAACTGAAATTTTTATGGGCTATATAATATACAAAATATTGATTCGAAAAAACAGGAAGTTAAGCAATTATAATGATCATGAAATGTAAAATGTGAAATACCAAAACATTAAAAAAAATGAAAATTCACAATTTTGTTAGGATGTAGCTTGCAAAAATTGTAACTTTGAGAAAACTGAAAAATCACTATTTTAATCTGTTTTAACATGAAAATATTAAAAAAACAGGAAAATTGAAAATTTGCAATTTTCGTAGGCTATATACGCAGTATAAATTCAAGAAAACGGAAAATTAAGCAATTTCATAAGCTAAAGCACAAGAATATTAAAAAAAACTTTAAAATTCACAATTTTAATAGGTTATTCAGCATGGGAAATATTGCAAAACTCAAAGAAACTAAAAATTAACAATTTTTTTTAGATATATAGCATATGAATTATGGAAACCTTGATAAAACTGAATTTCCATGATTTTCGTAGTTTTATACAATATAAAATATTTGAAAACTTTAGAAAACCGAATATGCGTAATTTTCATAGCCTATATAGCTAGCGAAATATTGAAAACTCGAGAAAATAGAAAATAACAAGATTTTCATGGGCTATAGCGTTGAATTATTGAAAAACATGAGAAAACAGAACATTATGGGATTTTCGTGGTCTATAACATATATTGAAAAATATAAGAAAATTGAAAATTCACAATTTTCATAAACTATATAACATACGAAATATTTAAAAATTTGGAACTGAAAAGTCATTATTTGTGTAGGCTAGTCTTCGGAATATCGAAAAAAATTAGAGAAACAGAAAATTTGCAATTTTCATAGTATAAATTTGAAAAAAAAAAACAGAAAATTATACTATTTTCTTTCGAAAACTAAACTTGAAAAAAAGGAAATCATGCAATTCTCATAGTCTTTAGCATAAGAAAGATTAAAAACTTTAAAAAACTGAAAATTCATGATTTTTGTAGACTGCCGTATACAAAATATTGAAAAACTTAAGAAAATAAAAAATTAACTATTTTCGTCGGATAAAACATGCGAAATATTGAGAAACTCGAAAAACTGAAAAAATCTATGGTTTAAGTAGTTTACAACAATTGAATATTTAAAAACTTGAGAAAATGGAAAATTATGAGATTTTTATGGGCACTAGTCTGTGAATTATTGAAAAGCTCGAGAAAACAAAAAATTATGAGATTTTTGTGGGCTATAGCATATATTGAAAAACTTGAGAAAAGTGAAAATTCAAATTTTCATATAACACACGACATATTGAAAAACTTGCGGAAAATGAACATCTATGATCTTCATAGGCTTGCCTGTGAAATGTCGAAAAACTGAAAAGTCATAAATTTTTGTAGTTTAAACTTAAGAAAGCAGAAAATTACGCGATTTTTGTGAGCTATATGAAAATTGAAAAATTGAGAAAATATAAAATTTGGATTTTCGCGTACTTTAGCAAGCAATATATTTAAGAACTTGAGAATTATAAAATCGCAATTCTCATGTGCAATAGCATATGAAATATTGAAAATCTTGAGAAAATATAAATCCTGATTTTCGTAGGTTATAGCATGAGAAATACTTAAAATTTGCGATTTTCATGGGTTATGCGAAAAAGTGAAAAACTCAATAAAATTAGAAAATCACGATTTTCGTGTGTTATGGTATTCAAAATAAGAACTCGAGAAATTTGCAAATTCAAGATTTTCATGGGCAGTGTAACAGTCAAATCATTGAGAAATTCAAATAAACTGATAATTCGCTATTTTGATGGGCTATAGCAAGTGAAATATTAAAAACCAGTGAAAACCGAAAATCGATAATTTTCGTTGGTTTATAGGATGCATAATATTGAAAAGCTCAAGAAAAGAAAACCAAGCGATTATCATGAGATATAACATGCAAAATATGGAAAAACTCATAAAAACTGAAAATTCACAATTTTCGTATGTTATATAACATGCGAAATATAAAAAACTGAGAAATTTGAAAATTTATGATTTTCGTGGGTTATATAGAAATATCGTAAGACCCAAAAACAGAAAATTCTTGATTTTCATGGGGTTTAGAATGTGAAATGTTTTTAAAAAAACAAGAAAACCGAAAATTTGCAGTTTTTATTGCTATGATGCGATATATCGATAAACTCTAGAAAATTGAAAATTATGCAATTTTCATGAGTTAATATAGGAAATATTTAAGAGCTCGAGAAAATTTGTAATTTTTGTAGGCTATTTAGAATGCGAAATATTATAAAACTCAAGAATAAAAATTAACGATTTTCGTGGACTGTAGCATGCTAAATTTTGAAAATTCGAGAAAACTGAAAATCAACAATTCTCTATACTATAATATGCGAAATATTGAAACACTTAGAAAACTAAAAATTCATAATCTTCACAGACTATATAGTATACAAAATATTGTAAACTTGAGAAAACATAAAATTATGCTATTTTCGTACGCCGCATGTGAAAAAACTCGAGAAAACCGACAATTCGTGATTTTCGAGTGTTATAGTATGCAAAATAGCGAAAAACTCGAGAATACTAATATTCATAATTTTCATGGCCATAGCACACGAAATATTAAAAAATTTGAGAAAACGGAAAGTTAAATGATAATATTGAACTATAGCATTTGAAATAGTTAAAAACGTGAGAAAACTGATTATTTGATATTTTTGTACACTAAATTCAGAATGTTGATAATTTCGAGGAAAGAAAAACTTAGAAGATTTTCATGAGTTATAGCACGAGAAGTATTGGGAAACTTGAGAAACTGTTTTCAGTGGCTTCATGCGATATGTTGGAAAACTCAAGTAAATATAAAATTACGCGATTATCATGGGTTATTATAAAAAAAAAGAGATCTCGGGCCCGACCCCGGGGTGATAAGTTGAATAAATTCTTATTAATGGGGTATTCCGGGCTCGAACCCAGGCCCACCAATGGGCTACTCCAAGCCCACCAATGGGCTACTCCAAGTCCTTCATCATGGACTATTATAGCATACAAAATATTGAAAAATCGAAAAAATTGAAAATTCTTGGTCAAAGGAAGGTCTATCGCATTAGATTGTAATTTGTAAAGGTAACATGAGCGAGAAAGCAAAAAAGTATTACAGTTATTTTAACTGAAGTAGTTGAAATGTCCTGTATATATAGATGAAGATGATCTCTTAACTTGGAGCATTACAATGAGATAATTGAACTGTAAATGGTGGTTTTTTTTAACGAAATTGTTGTTGTTGATGTTCTTGACTGCACGTGGACAAAGATGATCTCTTAGCTCTTCTTCATATTATTATTAGTGAAGTTATTTAAAATTTGAAACTAGAGGAACCTGTGAAATAAAGGCATAAAGCACTATGCTACCAAACCCTGCAAGCTCTGATTGCATAGGCAGCTTAGCAAGTACGTACTTGTGCAATAAAGTAATTATGGCAGTGGTCACTCAAAACATATACTGACATTTCTATAGGAGCTTCATGATGATGAATAATTTTTTCTAGACTTTATATGACTGATGAAATATTTGATATTGAGACTATTTCCTCTGTTTAAATTCATGTCGATGTTATACCAGATTAATCGCTAAATCGTTTGTCTATTTGTTCTCTTAGTTGCCATATTTAATTTTACAATGCTTGTTGGGTGCCACTGCAGAGTCATTGTCCATGCAATGCCATTCAGATTTTTTCCCCTTTTGCAGTTGGGCATTCTAATAAGGGGTGTGACATCGGGTCATATTCCAGCTACAACATTTATGCTTGTAACCATGGGAAGCACAGGGATCTTGTTGATGGGATGGAGAGCCCTTGCATCCAATTTCCTTCCAAGTAAACAAAGCAAGAAAAATGACATATACAAGCGTGGGGGTGCATTTGAACTATTTGAGGTACCTTAACATATCTTATTATAAAATATTTTACTACGGCAGAAATTTTAAAAATCTAAATCCAGAAAGCATCTGTATTTTGCTTAATTCCTGTTGTTGTGTGTGTTGTCTTGTTTATCGCTGCTCTACACTTGCCTTTATATCTAATGTGGTAGGAAAGACTACATTGGTCTTGACCTGGATGAAAGAGTTTGAACGTAGAAATGAAAGAGAGTTTTAAAAAGCATTAGGAGGCAGGCTACAATGTTGTGGAAGCTGATAATATGTATATACAGTATTGCAGATTGAGGAAATTTAGGTTTCTATGTGGTGAATTCACGAGGAATAGGAGGAAATTGTAGTTTAGAGGAGCATACTGGGGAGTTATTCCAAATGGAGATTGATTAAGGAAAACAATGTAAGCCAGTTTGGACATCTGCAACAGAAGTTCAAAAGTTTCAGTGAATAGGGAGTATAAATCACAAGAGAATTAGAAATGGAGTTGAAAATCTATACCAAAAATTTTTAAAGAGAAAAACAATAGAATCAAAATTTCTACTTGTTTGATTGCTATTTGTACTTTCTGCTTAATCTTTGTTTAACTTAGACCTTCATCTGAAGGCTTTGAGGAATTCTCCATTCTGGTGTTTATCATGTTAATTTTACTGATCACACACATTCTTCGCTGCTTCCTGAGGTTCCCTTTGTGATAATCTCTCTCTCTCTCTCTCTCTCTCTCACACACACACACACACACACACACACACGAACTTTAACAACCAAAAAAAATAAAAACAAATTATTATTATTATTAAGAGACCACAATAAGGATGAATTGGTTATTTGAGCATATCATTCCATGTAGTTCAGGAATACTAGGAAACTAGAAAAGGCGTGTCCATATGTTCGCATTAATTGAATAAGCATATCTATAATTATTGCAAGTGCAAGTTTATGGACCGCTAGTGAGAGTTTATTTCTTCTTTGTAGCTGCTTACATCCTTGGTACGGAGGTGGTGATTTTGGACCCATCCATCAACATCCTTGTCTTGTACGTATTTTCCTTGGTTTTTGGCTAATGACCATCCTTTATGGGTAAGTCATTGTTTTTGGAATTCTACAGACAATATGTAATATTGGGTTACTTGCTATGTATATTATGTTTTTGCCAAAATGTACACTATATTTCTATTTGATCATTTTTGAAGTGGATATACATAGAGGAAATGGAATTAAACTATGAGTGAACAGGTAAATTGTAATACAAGCATATCAAATATTAGAAAGATTATAGAAATACATAATACATACATTATGTAAAATATATATATTCTATGGTGGCCTTTTTTATGCTTCCCCTGCATTTGCATTCTTATATTGCTTCAAAGAAATGCCGAGGTTCAATATCTCCAGTTATCCATCTACCATTAACATGTTTTAGGGCACCCGATGGCTAATTATGAGAAACAGGTTTCGCCTGTCTGTATCTAGCCTTCTAGTTATCTCGACAGCCCTCCATGATATTTCTAGTTGTCTTCAGTAGGAAATTGGCATCAATTCAAATTGCCTCTATGATATATCTAGTTGTTTTCAGTAGGTAATTGGCATCAATTCAAAATGGGTTGACTTGCTGCTATTGCGCTCATGAACCTAAACTACTTCTCTCACTGTTAAGCTTCTCTTTCTGAATCTATATATACCTTAGAGCTGATACCCGTGGAAAGCTCAAAAAATGAAAATATCGTTTCCTTTCTTGCCAAAGTTCGAGAACTCGGTTTCGGTTTTAATTTCGGTTAATTTCGCTAATCCCGGTTCAAGTTTCGCTTTTGACGATAATACATGCATGCATGCATATATGTAGATATATTAAATTTAAGGTTCTATGTCACAAGACAATGATCCTAACGTTTAAAAATCCAGCCAAGACAAGACAAGACCTCATGCAAAATATATTGAAAATTGTACTTAGATAAAGTATTGATATAGGGTTTGGAATCTCTTTTGTATCCTTCTCGGGATGAAAATAACCTAACCAGCTACACCACAAATGAAAGCTATGGTCTCAATCTTCGGTCTGCATTAGGTCCAAAAAAAGTTGTATTGAAAGCTGTTTCCAGCTGATTAAAATAGGCATGAGCAGCTGTTTTTTAATCCTCTC
Source organism: Agapanthus africanus (assembly GCA_030015575.1). Lineage (NCBI taxonomy): Eukaryota > Viridiplantae > Streptophyta > Magnoliopsida > Asparagales > Amaryllidaceae > Agapanthus > Agapanthus africanus. The sequence goes on along the minus strand of JASDDO010000008.1, from coordinate 433,260,676 downwards.
ACAAACACACACATCTCTTCTTCCATCTCTATCAGCCCGATATGTTTTTTTACTTCTTGTCTCATTCTCAATAGTCAAGATCCATCGTTTTTGGTGGCCAAGTAGCGACTACTCACCGTAAAAACACCTCAGATATAATGATGAAGGCCTATAGTGATCATGTTGACAACAAAAATGGTAAGAAATAGTTATTTCAGGTTTCGGACGAAACTATATTGTATGGTTGGTATTGGTCTCCACCGAAACCGATATGAAACGACCATGTATCCATGGTTTCGGCTGAAACCTCAGATTCTCGCTCCAATGTCAAGCTGCTTAGCATGCTTCACATGCCATATTGCTTTTGTACTGAGTATGTTAGATCAATCTTAGCTAAAGGTTTCCAAATTTAGCTCTAAATTTTACGTCAATCAGGATATATCATATATATCAAAAAAATGTATTGAAAGCAAATTAATTTAAAATATAGCTATAAATATGTCAAAATCAAATCATCGTCTAAGTCTTTTTCCTGTCTAAATGTGATCGGCTAGATCTAACAAAGTTTTACGACCGGCTATCGACCTGACGTCAACCCTCTTCAAATAAGTGTCAAATTCATGGTTCAAAAACTACGATAAGAGAGGGGATTGTTATAGTCCAGTTTGACCATCTGGCTTCCTCCAAATTCTCATACACTAGGGAGATGTCTACAAGAAGGAAAACTACGATATATTTCGTCTATGGAATCATGTGCAGCTGAAAGCGAAATGGAACATATTCCAAAATGTATGAAAATCAGAGTAGTTGAAATATTGTGGAACCTTTTTAATATTGTTACACTGATCGTGTAAATTTTATGGAAACAATAGGTTCCAAAGAACTTATTGATCATTTAACTTCGGTAAAAAGCAAATAATTTCAGTGTATCTTTTTTTTTTGCACTCTTCACCTCTTGGAGTGTCCATCAAACTTTGTCTTGGGTTCTGACACTATGTTTTGAGGGAAAAAACACCCAAACTTTTAGCTTGCATGTTAATCATGAGAAAGAACAACACCCAGCAATTACAGTTGCTTGCAGTCTGCAATTTGACAAGGTATGTTTGGTTTGCTGCATCTAAAATTTACAATATCTTCTTCATTCAATATTTGTCGCATGAAACCGAGCTTAAATATAATGTTTGATTTTCTTCATGCTACATGTATTGCATATTTGTCATTTGCAGTTGTCTTCTTGATGTGGAATTATACTTTCGTCTGAGAATGATTAAAAAAGCAATATAAGAAATATAGACATTCGATATGATGTGTACTTAATTTTTTTTGCTGCATGTAGGTTTTAGTATAGTTTTCTTCTTCTTTTTGGATGCAATTAAGAATTATAGGTTTTAGTATAGTTTGCGGCTATATTCACAGCATTCGCTTATGTAAATATTAGAGCTATATTCCACAACCCTTCTCTTTTAGGATGAGGACAAATGCTATGGATCCTCTTTGATTCAAGCTGAGATATTTTGAAGCCTTCAATTAAAGGAAATCTTGAGATGTTTCGTCTATCTAGAGAGTAGGTCGGTGCCTTTGCTCAGCCTCTTTCCCTGCTTCGGATTCTCCATTTCTTCATTACTTGGATGAGCAAAGGTAAGGGAATAGGAAAAGTACTTCCTATAAGATAATGACCTTTGTGTGGGTCATAATGCCACTGTTAAGCTTAGCTATGAATATTATTATTTGTTTTGCACGATTAAGGCCAGGTTTAGTTAATTGATGACCAAACATTTTCTATCGGAATTGTGTCTGCTAGATGCTAATGCTTCGTGATAGCCTGAAAGGTTTGACATAGTTTAATTTACAACCTCCTTTAGTTAGTGGAAAGCTATAACCGATAAAATTATGGCTCGCGTTCTTCAAAACTAGAGACGACAAACAATATTTTGTCATAGAGGATTCAGTTCAACTCCAGGCTGCGAATAAAACCTGCATTATAGAAGAAACAGTTTGCACTTCATCTCTTTGGGAAAGAGAAGAAGTGTAGAATTGCATTTCTTGCACATTTTTTTCTTGCCTGTTAAATTTCATACAGTGCCATGCATTTCTGTTAGCTTCAACTTTTGTTACTACTGATAGTGAACTTGATGGAAAATTCACAAGACAAATCATATACTATCCTTGATATCTGGCCAAATAAAGTTTGTTACTTTGGGATCCGCCTCAAATTTTTTCCATCAAATCAAAGCTTTCATCTTTCTTGTTCTTATTCCATCCACTCGCATGAAACTCAACAGTGTTGTATATATTCTTCTTATGTGGCATATCTTACTCAAGTCTCAATGTTATCAGGGATTGACTTTCCCTTGTCATTCTCTGCCTCAAATTGGTCTCGTCTCATTCCAACATAGAATGAACTGCTTGCATCGTCTAAAGAGGTTCGGCGTTGGTGCCCTCTCAGTTATTGATCACATAATATTCCATCCAATTGAGGCAATGACAAGATGTCAAACCACTGGCAATGTTTTGTGGGCCCTCACGATCCAATCCATCATAAATGAAAATAGTTTTTATTTTGGGTTGAATCTCCTGCCGCATGAGAATTTCCTCGGTACAAAAAGATCAAATTTGCACTTATTTCGATGATCAACACGAAATATCAATTTTCATAGTCGAAAGCTTAGGTATTCAAAAATTCTTGTAATTTCAAGCTCTATGCTTATAGATCTAGAGACGTAAAATGCCATATTATAGAAAAAGGGCTGATTTTTTCACTATTCGTAACAAGTGATGTAAATGAATTGTGTTATGCATTTAGATATTTTGATCATGTAGATTAACATGAATGGTGTTGATCATCTATCAAATATATGAGAAGTTAAATTTTTAGTCGCAATCGGAAGAAAGTTCCTCTTGTGGCAACTGAGTTGTCGATTTTATCGTCTATCTATCCAAGGGAAAGTGTTAGAACATGCGAGATACCAGTGGGTAGTATGGGAATATAGTGGGTTTACTATTTGCAGTCGTTTTGTTATGTTTGTAGTTTCCGTATTGATCCTTTGAATTTAAGGTTGATGGAGGTCCTTTTCGGGTCTCCGTCAGATGTTGTATTCCGTTGATCTCCCGGTGGATTTTGGTGCAAAGAAGTCCCGGGGTGGTTTGGTACCACCGAGGACCCTCCGACGATCAAGTTAGTACTAGATCCGAGCAGAGTAACGGCTAAGTGGAGTAAAAAATGGCTTACTTGACCCCGCTGTGATGGGGGTTTATATAGCGGCGGCGGCACGCAGCGGTAGGCGTGGGTCTCGCCGGCCGTTACGCTCTCAATGTCACGCCCGCGTGAAGAGCGGATCGCCCATTAATGGGAATCGTGATGGTGTGGAATGTGGGACGTTGCTGGCGGAGAATCTGCGCGTGGCAAGATTTGCGGAGCGGCGGTTACGCCTGCGAGTGGTGGAGTTGGTCGGTCGGAGGGGCCGAGGAGGACGGCCTCGGCTGGGGAGCTCGGAACCGAGCAAGAGGGTCGAGGAGTCTTGGTCCCGTGGCAGCCCGCGGAGAGCTGAGGGGCCGAGGAAGCAAATTTGCAGGGGCCCCCAGCTTGTGCTTGCAGGTCGGGTACAAGGGTGGCCTGGTCGGGCTCTGTGGGCCCTTTCTTCCGGGTCTTGGGACATGTCATCCGCCACGTGTCCTGATCTCGTATCGCCAATATTGAGCATCATCATTAGCCCCCCACTCTTGTCCCGACCAGCTAGCGGGTCGGGTCAGGAGTGGACTGTCAGGCCTCCCGAGGTGAGCTCCTTCCTGAGGCTTTGTCGGGACGAGTTTTCGGGCTGTCAGTTGTCTTTTCTGCTAGCGAATCAGGGCGAGATCTCAGCATTTAAAGAAGGTGCGCCGGTTTGTGCACTCTGCCACTGAAGCGACGGTCCACGCGTCAAGCGTCGATTGGCCGACGCGACGTATGCAGGCCTGCGACATCTCATGGGATGCGGTCCAGCGCAGGATCGACACGTGGAGCGATCGGAGCCGCTGGACGCGAGGAGTCGCTTCGGCGGGAGATGACGGGCGTCGTTGAATGAGGCCGCTTGCAGCAATAAAAAGGGGTGGGGACCGTCCTTGGGCCCCTACTCCTTCATATTTCCCTCTTCTAAGTCCTAGTTGCTCGGCGCTCGTCTTCTTTCTCCCGCTTTCGGCTCCCGAAGATTCTCTTTTTCAAGGTTAGATGTCTTTCTTTGTAGAGTCAGTAGATATTGTAGAAATAGGTTTTAGGGACCCTTTAGTTGTATCCGAGTCCCCTCGGGGAGCGGGGGTCGGATCCTCTCCCCGGGATCGTGCGGCGGGGGCAGCCCCCAGGGAGGAGGCGGCAGATGCTGCCCCCGTCCCCTCGTGTTGGGTGAGGCATGAGGACGAGCTCGTAAATGCTCGGGCTCGCTTACACATCCCCTCGTGTTACATGCTCCGACTGGCCAAGGAGGGAGAGGGCGGATCAAGTACGGGGCACGGAAATCGCCCTGTATTTGGAAGCTTTTTGGGGCGGAATGCGCCTGCCCTTCTCTCTCGAGGTCGTCGCCGCGCTGAATTTTTTCGGTCTGGCCCCCGGCCAGTTAGTGCCGAACTCGTGGAGGATCCTTCTCAGGTTCTTGATCCGCCTGAAGTTACAGGCTATTCCCTTCAGCCTCTCCCTTCTCGATTCTTCTCTCGTCTTCAAAAGTTACCCTGGTGGTCGAGCGGGCGCCCCGAGATGGGTCTATCTCTCTTTCAGAAAGCGGTCGGGGGGCGCTGCCGGGTCTGGGGTCGTGGCCTTGCCTTGTTCTATTCATGATTGGAAGAAGAAATTTTTCTTCGTTTTCCCTCCCGAGGGCGAGGACTGGCCCGTGCCTACCAAGTGGTCGAGAGAGAAGTGTTTGCCGGGGAACCAGTCTAATGACCCCGCCGCGGTGAGAGTGGCGTCGTGGGAGCCCATCCCCCGGCCTGACGTGCTGCTGTCTGAGAGGGTCCTGAGCTGGGTCAGGCTTAGCCCCGTTGAGTTCGTCGGTATGTTAGGTTAGCTTTTTGGCTTGTGTTTTGCTCGTGTTGCTGACTTGTTAGGTATTTGCTTTATGCAGGATCCATGAACTTCGACTAGCTTAAAGCCGCCATGCGCTAGCCGAGGAAGGTTACGAAGGCTGGGGGTGCCAGCTCTTCTCGCACGAAGCCCGCCCCGGCTCCTACTGCTCCGGTAGTGGCGTCCCTTGAGCGTTCGGGGGCGGATCCCGCCTCGGGTCCCAGCAGAGTGTCGGGCCGGAAGCGGGCCCTGGTTCTGGAGGACCCGGACTCGGAGGAGGGGATCGGCTCTCCTTCGGAGCCCGCTCAAGAGGAGCTCCCAGAGACCTTCCCGGGGCCGGTCATCGCCGATCGTGGTCGAGGAAGGGCGCCTCCGGTTCGCGGTGCCATCGGGGCTATCCGTAGCGGATAGCCTTCTGCATGAGATAGAGGCCTCAGCCGGGGTAGAGTTCCCGGGGGGACCTTCAGGGCTTGTTGGAGATAGTGCCCTCAGAGTCAATTATTGTATCACAGGCACGCGATTGCAATGATTGAGGGAGGACCTATGCCGGTAGGACGGTCTTACTCAAGATGATAGTATGCTATCTGGTTTATCTTTATCATCGTGTACTGCTTTAGGTGACATTACAGATCACTATTGCACGTTGGTAGAGCCTTTAGGATTCTTGCTTGACGGCCAGCAGTATGATGGCGATCATATACGTGGGAGCTGGGGTCTATAAGCACATCCTTAAAAGGTCCCTAGTCGTGGGAGTTTTCGAGACAGGGCATCGATACTCCAGAGTAGACTAGTGTATACAGTCGAGATCCCGACGAGGGACGGTGTCCGGTCTCACAAGCCACTGGTGTCAGTTGGTTCACCTAAGATGTATACAGGTGCTCATTGGGTTATGAGTACACCGGACATGACTCGCCGGGAACTTGCTAGTTGGTATTATACCTGACGTCATATAGCAGTTTCCTGGTGACATGTGTACAGGTTAGTTCATCGACCTGAGATCGTCATTTGTCTCGTGTGAGTTCCCACCGTGCTTTGATTACTACCCTACCACGTCTCAAAGGAGTCGTGCAAACATGTTTTAGTTGGGTACAGTCCCGAGCCACATGGAGGCAGTGAGCGGATCTGCAGGGGTTCGTCTCTCCCGGTATTGGGGGTGAGGTCGCGCTGTGTCTGGGAGAGCCATTACATGAAGTCCTTGGCCAAGGCAAGAGATTTACTGGTAGGTATTCCGGCAGTATCTCAGGGTGTTCTGGGCTACACTCCGACACGACTTGTACCGTTTTTGGGGGTCTGACTTTTACCAACCCCCTAGGCCCGCCATGCGATGCTCATAGACGAACGGACCGGACTGTACGGATATTGTCACTGACAGGCTTAGTAGGGTGTCAGGATGAGTTCGCTCATCGACGTCCCTTTTGGTCAATACCTGGTAGCCCGTTACGTATAGCTAATACCTCTGACGTGCTAGTGGTTAAATCCACAACCAAAATATTGACGAGTCTTTAGAATCCCCCACAGACCGTTTTCTCAAGTTTCGGGCGAAACGCTGTAGAGGCCGTATGGAGATATGGCAGGGTTCGATCATGTACGTGTGGTATTGCACGGATCGTGATCGGACGGATAATACTAGCGGGGTTTGGTTTAAGCCGGATCCTAGTATTGTACAGTGTAGATTGTCTCATTGCATTTGTATTCGGTCGGAATATAAATGCGGGTATGTATATACAGTCGCGGGGTTTTCCTGTAATTTATTACAGGATCGTTTTTCTGAAGTTGCCAGTTTGCTTTCCGGTTTCGGCCATTTTCCTTTGTTTCTTTCTTTGGCTGAATTGTGGTGGAGGGGGGTATTTGCAATTGTGCATTTTAATGATGGGGGAGACTTTTTGTGGCACATGGTTGCTTCATGATTGTGCATCATCATTGCTTGACTTTTTGTGATGAGATATGAGATGGTTGTTGAAGAGACTTTGTTGTGATCATTGTTTTTGTTCTCATCATCACTCATCATTCTTTCATGCTTGATTTTTGGCTCACTCCTCTCTTTTTTTCTCTCCCCTCTATCATTCATGGCCGGCCACACTACATGGGGGTAGGCTGTCCAAAATTTGGGGTATGAGAATTGGTCTCATTTTTGCTTGCAAAATTCTATAGCTCAATTTCAAAAAGTTCAACTCATTCCTCCACCAATACATGGCAACTTCAACCCCAATAGAGACAAACTATTCTTCACTATCCTACAGCATTTCTTGGACACGCCGACTCGCCAACTTCGTGTACGAGTTGTCTCGGTCCAGAGGTGGGAGCCCGTAAAAGAATCCGGCGATGTGGTGCCCTTCCGACGAGGAGATGAAGTCCGGAGATTCCGCCGGGAGATCGGGACGACGACGAGAAGACCGAAGGACACGTATCGCTCGGTATATCTCTCCCCCTTCTTTTGTTTGCTAGGAGTAGGTTAATGGCCCGATCTGGGTTTTTAGTACGCGGTAGCGCTGTCTTAAAAAGTTAAAGAAAAGTATCGTTTCCGCATTTTGGCCTCGGTATGACGGCCGGGGCGCTGCTGTGCACTTACAGGGCTCAGCTGGCGTCCATCGCCCAGGAGTCCGTGCAGGTAAGTGTTTGGTTCATTGTGAGATTCGGTGCCTCCTTCATCTTCCTGATCTCTTTCGTATCTCTCAGGTTCTCCAGCATGTTGCCCTCGCCTTGCGTATGGAAGCCGAGGTGGTAGCCCCGGCGCCGGAGGCTGTGGGCCGTCTCGCCTCGCTGGAAGAGAGCTTCAGGCGGGAGCTGGAGGCGGTGACGGCGAGGGTTGCCGCCTTGGAAGGCGAGGTGGAGGCCGGGAAACAGGAGGTAACCCGTCACCGCGAGGTTGCCGTGATTGCCGAGGCCAAGCTCGGGATGCCCAGGTGCTTGCCGGCAACCTGAAGAGGACGGTGAAGTCCCTCCGGAAGGAGCTTGGGACGGCGTCCGAGACGGCCAAGTCGGCCGAACTGAAGGCGGTGGAGAGCTATAAGAAGTCGAAGGACTTCTATGATGACCTGGCCGTGGCTACGACCCGCATCTGGCACGACGCCCTCGATGCCGTTAAGGCTCGGATGCCGGAGTTTACCGACGGAGATCTCCGGGCCGAGTTCCCCATCGCGGATGCCGATGAGCAAGGGGAAGAGGTTCTTGGTGAGGAAACTGCCGAGGACCCCGCGCGTTATGTGGTGGATGTTGAGGACCTCGAGGTCGCACCCGGCCCCGAGGTCTAGAGCCCCCGTCTTTCTCCTTTTATTTCTTTGTTTTTGGAATTTTGTAAGGCTGGGGAGCCCCAAAAAATACCCTTTGTAAAGCCTTTGTCTTTGGTAGTAATAAAAATTTTCTTCGGTTTCATCGAATCGCGCTCTACCATCTGTTTGTGAAGAATGCTCGTAAGATATCCATGCTTGCACCGTTGTGTTTTCATGTCAGGTTGGCCATCTGTCTAGCGATCGTCCGTCGAGTTGATTTCGATCACTTGCCGACGAGCATGCCAAGCGCTGCCGAGGAGGTATCCCCATGGGCCCCGAAGTCGAGGGGAGATCGTTTAGACCTGGATAGACTTGATGCCCCTCACTGGGGTCTCGAATCCTCTGCGGGTGACGGGAAGAGCGCTGTTCGCCGTATTGGTGCCGAGCGTGAGTGGGAGGCTGCCCGGTGGCCCCATGGGGGGTGACATCTTTTGACTTCTGGCAACGCGAGCATCGACCATCAGCCGGGGATGACCGAGCTGGGTAGCTGCTCGGTTGCCTCTTGCGAGGGCTTTGATCCTTCAGGACGGGGATCGAGCGGGGTTACCGTCCGGCGCCTCTTGGCGAGGACTTCGGTCCTTAGCGCGGGAGGGGCTGTAGGAAGCCTGCCAAGGACCCTTGGCCGGGCAGGTTTTCTGCCCGGTGCCTCTTGGCGAGGGCTTTGGTCCTGACGGATAGCCGAGCGAGGGATCCTCAGGCTCGACTGCCTCTGGGAGGGCTTTCTGATCCCTGGCGTTGCGGTAGGGAAGCTACTCGTCAGGGACGACCGAGCAAGGTAGCTGCTCGGTTGCCTCTTACGAGGGCTTTGATCCTTAGCGTTGGAGGAGCTGTAAGAAGCCCACTAAGGATGACCGGGCAGTGAAGCTGCGCGGTTGCCTCTTGGCTTGGGCTTTGACCTCTGGCGTCGTGGGTAGGCAACTACCAGCCTGGGATGAGCGAGCGTGGCAGCCGCTCGGGTGCCTCTTGTGAGGGCTTTGATCCCTGGCGTCGTGGGTAGGGAGCTACCAGCCGGAGTTGACCGAGCAGGGCAGCTGCTCGGTTGCCTCTTGCGAGGGCTTTGATCCTTCAGGACGGGGACCAAGCAGGGTTACTGCCCAGTGCCTCTTGGCGAGGACTTTGATCCCTGTCGGTTGTGGTAGGAAGCTACCAGCCGGGGATAGCCGAGCAAGGACTCGACTGTCTCTGAGAGGACTTTGGTCCTTGGCGCGGGAGGGGCTGTAGAAGCCTATCAAGGACCCTTGGCCGGGCAGGGTTACTGCCCGGTGCCTCTTGGCGAGGGTTTTTGTCCTGAAGGATAGCCGAGCGGGGGATCCTCGGGCTCGACTGTCTCTGGGAGGGCTTTCTGATCCCTGGCGTTGCGGTAGGGAAGCTACCCGCCAGGGATAGCCGAGCAGGCTAGCTGCTGGGTTGCTTCTTAGTGAGGTGTAACCCGACCATCCAGCTGTAGGCATGGGAAACAGGAACGGTCGCGGCGACTGTGCGTGTAGCATGTGCATTGAATGTGGGGGGAGGCGAAGCGCTAGGGGCGCGTCGTTTCGATTCCACCAGAGAAGGCTTGATGACCGCCGCTGTTGGGGTAAAAATTTACACCCCGGTTGATCGAGTCAAAGTCAGGTTCAACCCCCAAGCTAGGTGGGCTCAAGCCCAGGTCAAGCGGGCCCATGCCTAAGTCAAGCCCGCGGCCAGCCTCCTCCATGCCAAAATATAGATCATGTAATAAATAATTTTTATGTAATTTTTTATGCATGAATGTAAACAAAATGGGCATAAAACCAATATTTTGTAAGCCCATGGCTTATGTGCAAAAAATGAAATGGCACATGAGCCATGGGATGGCTAAAATGCCATTTTTGTAAAGCCCAAGGGGCTATATGTAAATATGTAAGCCTATATAAGGCAACATGATGATGAATAAAATATAACACTTTCATTCTCTAAAAAACCTAGGGTTTGTATTTCTTTCCCTTTTCTGAAGGTCTCAAACCTTCTTCTTTCTTCTGAATTAAATCAAGAGTTTTACTCTTCCTTTTTAAAAACAAAATAGCTTTTCACCACCAAACCCATAAAGGGGAACTTGGATATGTCTTTAGATCCCAAAAAAGAGAGATTTTGAGATCTCACATCTTTTGATCTTCAAGATCCAGCTAACAGAGGAGGAGGAAAAAGAATCCCTTCCATTAACCCCAAAAACACACTCAGGAGTCCAACTCCTCTCTGATTTCTCTTCCGAGAAATTTTTTAGGCTAAAAGCCTCTTTTTCTCGCCGGCGCTAAGCGCAGAGCGCCCGCGTGCCGACACGTGGCGCGCTTGCACTACAACGCTCAAACGCAAAGCGCCCACGTGCCGACACGTGGCGCGCTTGCGCTCAAGCGCAAGCGTTCGAGCGCAAGTCGTCCTGGTGCCGACACCTGGCGCGCTTGCGCTCGAGCGCAAGTCCCCCCGGTGCCGACACCTGGCGCGCTTGCGCTCGAGCGCAAGTCGCCCCGGTGCCGACACCTGGCGCGCTTGCGCTCGAGCGTCAGGCGCTGAAGCGCAAAGCGTCCACGTGCCGACACGTGGCGCGCTTGCGCTCAAGCGCCCAGCGCTCAAGCGCAGAGCGCCCACGTGCCGACACGTGGCACTCTAGCGCCTGAGCGCATAGCACCTGGGCGCACAGCGTCCAAGGTGCTGCCTCCACGCATCCTTTGGATGTCTTTTCTTCCTTTTTTTTCCTTATATATATACATATATATATACACACATATATATACATATGTGCACACACATACACCACGACACTGTCCCTGTTAGAAAAAAATTTCTAACGGGATGCTGCCCCGCACCCCGCAAGGGGGCTGCTAGCTCCCTTGACCCCCAGCCCGCTATCCGGGTAGCGGGACCCCCGTGAAAACTCTGCGTGGCTCCCGATATATCCAAACCCCCGTTTTAAAACAACACAAACGTACACTGCACATTGAGTTCACATGACCAGTTTGACCCGTCAATCGGAGGTTCCCTCGCTCTAAAGACGAGGGGTAATTAACGGCAGCTTAGTCCGCGGCTGCCGGAGATTCGGATCTCCACAATCAATAAACCCCGGCTTACCCTAGGCAGGGGGAATCTGTAGTACGCCTGACAAGCGCACGCGTATTTCCATCTCAATGGGGTGACGAGAAACACCCTACAGCCGCGTGGCAGCGACTTTTTAGGTGAAAGCGGGCGACTGTTGAGCTCCGTTGGGGCGCAGTGGGCTATATAAGGCTGAAGGAGTACTGGTCCTTCCACCCTTCATAAACAGGTCGTCGAAAATGCAAGACTTCCCGTTTACCATCCCAGACATCATCCACTTCGAAGACGTGTACCTTTACGACCATTCCTGGGCGAGGTGGCTCTCGAGCCGCCGATGTGAACCCTTTCTGTGCGGCCCCGCCGACGGGGGTGGTGTCGACCATGCCTGTGGACAGGCGAGGTGACTGACATCTCCTCAGGGGGATAAGGGTCGTGAGGAGGCTCGAGGCGACGCGTTCTGGCGGCGGACCTTGGTGTGGAGCCGTCGGGCGCCCAGCGGGCCTCAGGGAGTACCGGCGCGAGTGATCTGTGGCCAGGAGTCGTAGCCTGCTGGTGGTCAGCCGTCCCGACGGGGGCAGAGCCTTCTGGAGGCGGTGGAACGGCGATCTGGGGCCCAGGCCTGGCCGCTTGGACGCGGACGAGCGCCTCCACGAGGGACTATAGCCGATCTATCCGGCTGGCGTGGGCGTTGATGATGGTCGCTGGAGGAGGCTCATCCACGCCTTCGGTGAGTGGAAGGTGGCGGCTGGTATCGGGATCTTCAGGATGGTTGCTCGCCATGCGGACGGAGATCGGAAGACCAACTTTGTTTTTGTGGAGTTTGGGTTCCCACAGACGGCGCCAACTGATGGAGGTCCTTTTCGGGTCTCCGTCAGATGTTGTCTTCCGTTGATCTCCCGGTGGATTTTGGTGGTGATCTTCTGTTGCGTGTGGATCTCAATGGGTTTTGGTGCGATTGGTGATTTGAGGAGTTTAGCGCCGAGTACCTGCAATGAAGTCCCGGGGTGGTTTGGTACCACCGAGGACCCTCCGACGATCAAGTTAGTACTAGATCCGAGCAGAGTAACGGCTAAGTGGAGTAAAAAATGGCTTACTTGACCCCTGTGTGATGGGGGTTTATATAGCGGCGGCAGCACACAGCGGTAGGTGCGAGAGTCTCGCCGGCCGTTACGCTCCCGACGTCACGCCCGCGTGAAGAGCGGATCGCCCAGTAATGGGAATCATGATGGCGTGGAACGTGGGACGTTGCTGGCGGAGAATCTGCGCGTGACGAGATTTGCGGAGCGGCGGTTACGCCTGCGAGTGGCGGAGTTGGTCGGTCGGAGGGGCTGAGGAGGACGACCTCGGTTGGGGAGCTCGGAACCGAGCAAGAGGGTCGAGGAGTCTTGGTCCCGTGGCAGCCCGGGGCGAGCTGAGAGGCCGAGGAGGCAAATTTGCAGGGGGCCGGATGAAGGCTAGCTTGTGCTTGCAGGTCGGGTACAAGGGTGGCCTGGTCAGGCTCTGTGGGCCCATTCTTCTGGGTCTTGGGACATGTCATTCGCCACGTGTCCTGATCTCGTATCGCCAATATTGAGCATCATCAAAGGTGCTGAACATTCTTTTTTGCCGGAAAAGCAAGCGTATAGGGTATCAGGCAGGTTGCGTTTGGTACATAGAATGGAAAATTACCGGAAATCCTCGCATTCCAGGGGATGAGATGACCGGGCATTCAATTCTAAGAAATTTTGCATTAACGTGCTTGGTATACTTTAATCATTCATGATAATATGTGTGTGTGCAACTGTCGACCGGTGGCGAGATCGGAGAAGGGCCGGTGGATGGCGGCGAGGCCAGTGACGAACGGCCGATCGGCGGCCGGCAAAGGGCGGCGGACGTCTGATCGGCGACGAGCCGGCCGGTGAACGATCGGCGACGACCGGTGGCCGGCCGGCGTCGGGAATGGCCGGCGGGTGGCGAGGGAGCCGGCAGGGAATGGTCATGGCTCATTTCATGTTAGACGGGAATATTTCGTGGTAATTTAGGATAGACACATGTTTTGGGAGGAATAGAATTACTATGAAATGAGGTCATTTGATTACCATGGTAATCCTATATTCCCGGGAATATCTTTTATATCTAAACAAACGTGGTAATATTTCATAGTAATCAAGAATTACCGCCTGTATTACCTCTTACCAAGCGTACCCTCAAGGTAATCTAGTATTTGCTTGCTTGCAGCTTGAATAAACACATAGATTGGGTAGAAAAATTATTGCTCTGAGCAAATGACTTGCTATTGTCGGTCCATTATTTATAGCTTGGGGTAGTTCAAATTATTTGAACTACAACTGAGGTCTTGTATGGGATCTGGCTAAAGTTTCATTGATTGCAGTTTTCTGTAGTTATTACAAAGTTACCCGGCTGAAGTGTGTTTGGCTTCTCCTTTTGGAGTTTGGAAGCCGTAGTTACCTAGCCTCAGAGGCGATGACTTTTTACTAGTGTCTCGAGCAATTATTCAATTTTGCTTTCGGTTGGAACAGCTGCAGCCAAGATAACCAAGGTTTTTTAAGAGGCACTCCAATCTCATTTTATGCAACATCAGAGAAAGGAGACAAAATGGAATTTAAATTCGATGATGGTTGCGGTGCAAGATTATTAGGTTGAAATTTTTTTCCCTATGTGTCCCATTGGTTAAGTGAAAAATAATGTCAATGCAGCATCTATGTTTTTCTTTCTTTCTTTTTTCCCCCCTTTCAAGTTTCCCAAATCTGACCATGATGTTGAAGGCAGCACTTTAACAGTGTGAATTGTTTCTTTCTTGTTTACAAGAACAAAAAAAAAGGGTTTTGCATGGATGTTTCAGTTTTACTGCTGCTCCTGAAATGCTTTTCTCTAATGTGTCAAATATTTGTCAACAGGCAGAATGCAGTGTTTGTCGAAATTTTCTCCGGTCAAAATATGTGAAAAATTGTAGCTGAAGACGATTTCATTCAGTTTACTGGAGACTTATGTTGTCCTAATTCTGTTCCCCTCATTTATAGTTTTGCTGCATGCAGGTACTAACTACTTGCAGTGCATGAAATTACAGTTTTTGTACTTTGACTAAAGAGGTGTAGTTAATTTGAGGCAATGGAAAATTCAGTATTTGTTGCGTTGTGTAAGCTTAAGATATATTGCTGGATGTTTTTCCAATTTTTACTGTTCGAGTCGTAATTTTTTATGCAAATGCGTTGTCTACTTCACCATATATTGTTTTCAGAAAGGAGATGAAAACACAAATATAATCCAAAAGCAAATGGGGAAAGCAAAGACGACAACTTTTTCAGCCTTGCTGCAGGACCCTAAAGCTTACTTTTGCAATGAAGAGGCTTGCCTTCATCTTTAATCACAGAACAAAATAGAGGGGAATATGTGAAGCAAAGCAAAGTGAAGCATGCTTACATTTCTTTCAAACTTTGAAGCAAGCAACCCCACCACCACTTTGGACTCATATGAGAAAAATACTGAATCAGAGTCAAATCACTCTTATCTTTTATCTTTCTTTTCTGTGCATGAGGACTGCTCAAGTCATCTGAATTATGAAGAGATGAGATGATTGTTTCTTTTTACCCTGTGTCAACTGTTTGTGTTAATTTTGTTCTTTGGCCTCATGCTTTAATTACGTTTTACTCTTTTGCTTGCATCATACATCAACTTTCTACTTTGCATCCCACATTTCAAATCGAAGGTTAATCTTATTACGTGTAGTTGGTGTAGTACATGTTATTAATGTCTCATTACTCATTATGTCGCGTTTAAGAAAGCTATCATGATCTATGTGTGCAAGAGAAGAATCTAATATAATGTTGTTTTTTTATAGACCAAAAGAGCATGGCTCTTATGATAAAATTTTAATAAAATAAGAGATTACCGGTTTGTTTCCCACAGGGGCCGCATCAAAAAGATAAAAAAAAAGTGTTTTGTTCTGTCAATCTAATTGCCCTTTGATATGGCTCTCATGCTTAATGGGGCTAGGGGTAGAGCTTTAATGGGTTAGAAACTTAGAATGAATTGTGTGAGCTTTTCTTCTCTCTCTCGCTTCAAAATTATCTTTCCTCTATTGACTTTAGTTATGCTGTTCTCTTCTCCGAGTAACGCTGAGCTCTTGTCGCTCTCATTCGGTTGCTATCTGAATAGCGCCACTCCTTACTTCTGCTTTTAGCCTCTGAGCTCTTTGTTGGGCATCTTGGCTTAGATTTGGTTTGGATTCTGTACTTCCCACGTGAATGACAAGCAGAGCTCCCTTGACCCTACATTAATTAATTAACTGTGCTTTGCATGAAATGAGCCTCTTGCTTTCTTCTCAACTGTTGGCCTACAAGGGACCAAAGATGAAGGGCAAAAATAAGGCATGGAGCCAGTTCATGCCCTATTCCATAAATTTTTTTTCCTTGTATGATTCTTGGCCAAATTGCTGGAATTTTTTTTCGTATTTTGCCTTGTGGCTGAAAACCATCCTCATCTTTGTGACCATCTAAGCTTTTTCTCATCCAAATGGGATCAACTCTCTAAAGAAAAGCTCCAATAAAGATTAACAAAGTCTTACGACCGGTTGTCGATCTGACGTCAACTCTCTTTAAATAAGTTCCAACTTCCTAGTTCGAAAAACTATGGGCTTATCATAGTCCTAGATGACCAGTTGGCAGTATCCAAGTTTTTATACATAGATTATGGAGAAATCGAAAAGAAAAGAAAAGGATGATATATTTGCTAGGTACGCGTCTTACAACATGATCTTTTCAGTCACAAATGGTAGAAATGAAATGCCAAAATGGTGAAGGATAAATTTCAAACACATTTGGATTCATTATTATTATTATCATTGCTAATTACCATTGATATATATTTCTTTTTAAATGTTGTACTTGCCTGCATATTCCCTTCTATATGTTTTTTCTTTCAAAATTTCCCTCCATTCTGAGTCTTTAAGTGTGTATACAATTTATGATGCATGCATGTGAATGTATAAAGCTTATTTAGTTATGAATTTTGCTAAGGAAAAGTTTTTGCTTTGATTTGACTGAAAGATAGTTTGCTCTGGCATGTTTTTCTTGACTATATTGCTTTGCATTCATATTTTAAACTAGTTTGGTACTTATGAGAAGCATACAAGAAAGGGCATCATGTATGTCTATTCACACTAGTTAGTGACTTATAGCTCTCACTGTCCTTATGTAGCCTAAAATTATCTTTGTTGTGGTTTTGTCTTCATGCTGATTGCTGGAAATTTCTGCATCTAATTTTTACTTTTAAACTTGTTCTGCATAGAAATTTCTTTCAGCTTTCATAATTACCAACTTGCTCAGGTAATTTGGTACTCTTTAAGAAATTATCTTTAAAATAGTTGAGTATTGTTTCTGTGTGTAAAGATTTCTATACAGTGAAATGATTGAGACTAAAACGAGGTTAGTGAAAGCAAAGATTTTGGTGATGATTGAGGCAAGACGGAAATATTAGTATGAAAGTATCTACCATATACCGTCTCTTGAACTAACTGTTGTATCGAGTATCGTCTCTGTTGAATTTTCGTTTAAACAATGATTAATGGAGATACCACGGACCGCAGTAGGGGACCTCCCCCCATCATCATCAAAATAATCAAAAAAGGGGGAAACATAGGAGGATCTAATAGTTGTAAATGTAGTACCCTCTCATTGCCTCACAAAACTCACTCATTCCCCTACTTTTCTGATATCAAATCATTCATGTTAGAAAATTTGTCTAGTGAGGACCATGCACATCTTGCATGCAGCACAAAAGACGTAGCAAAATCCTTATTTAGATTTTAAACATGCTTTAGACTCTATAATTAATTATAACACATTGCATCACACCCTAGTTAGAAAGTTGATTAGGAGCTTAATGGGCCCTTACATCCCAACCAATCGCAGGAAAAAAAATCTTTGTTAAGATGCCTAAAGCCTTGCTGAATAATTTTGTTAGTTCCTAAAATTTAACCTGTATCATAGCATTCAAGCACATTAGACCCCTCATAATATTATTTTATATATATATTTGAATATAGGGTCCCGGAAATCTCATGCAAGGACCCCATATCTAAAAAACCCATCTAAACTTTTTTCTTTAGACTAGTCTATGTATTGTTTTATATATATACACTTTGATATAAATATATTTGAATATGGTGTTTTACACATGAGCTTTTCATGATAAGTGAGTTACAATAATAAAACTCAAGCTTTGTTGAGATATGACCCATTTTATATTTTATACCCATGCGTCTCTTTTATTGTTTTCAATGTGGGACTATCTTTAAAGTCCCATTATTTGGTTTTTTCACTTTCAACAATAAGGATCACATGTATTTAAAATCCATTTCTTGATTAATGGTTCTCGATCAATCTTTAGATGCATTCCTTTATGAGATACCATATTGATATTCTTTACATCACATGAAGATGGAGATGATAATACATTGATACCCTGTTTATTTAATTTTCATGGTCTTGGGCCCTTGTAATTCCCCACATCCCTCATTTTTGTCTGGCAGCAGCTCTTTGACTACATCTAGCGCCTCAAAAGAGCATGAGGTTTGCATATGAGCATGCAAATTTTTAGCAAAACTGGTTTTTCTCTATTTTCTCTTTTTCATTTTCCCTCACTAGGACTATTTATCTTTTTCCATGACTTTGAGATGATATATCAATAGGCAAAAATGAGGCGGTGAATGTCATAGTCAGCATTGGTTGTGAATACACCCACAGCTTTAAGAGGTGTGTCCCGTCGCAACTTAAACCAGTTTGTCGGGGGCGGAGCCCGCAAGCGACGTGTACACAACACAACTTGGGTGCCCATTCTAACCCAAAAGCCCGAGCTGTTAGGTAGAGGTCCAAGTTACATTATATACACATCAACTTCCTTCAAACTCTCGATGTGGTACTATTACGAGTCACACAAACTCAACAATCCCGAGCTTGACTCGTATCGTACATACCCGCGCCTGCACCGTTGTAGGTGGCATACAACATCGGCGGTATACATACCAGGCTTACAGGCGCTTCAACACCAAGTAATGGCCCGTTGCACTCACAACCTTTCTTCAGTGATGTACAACACTGGTGTTCAACACAAGCACTCAACCCAGACCCGACATCAATATTTTTTTTTTTTTCGCTCCACCCCTCTCCCGAACATTTTTTTTCGCTCCACCCCTCTCCCGAACAAACCAGGCTCTGATACCATTTGTCGGGGGCGGAGTCCGCAAGCGACGTGTACACAACACAACTTGGGTGCCCATTCTAACCCAAAAGCCCGAGCTGTCCAAGTTACATTATATACACATCAACTTCCTTCAAACTCTCGATGTAGTGCTATTACGAGTCACACAAACTCAACAATCCCGAGCTTGACTCGTATCGTACATACCCGCGCCACCCCTCTCCCGAACAAACCAGGCTCTGATACCATTTGTCGGGGGCGGAGCCCGCAAGCGACGTGTACACAACACAACTTGGGTGCCCATTCTAACCCAAAAGCCCGAGCTGTTAGGTAGAGGTCCAAGTTACATTATATACACATCAACTTCCTTCAAACTCTCGATGTGGTACTATTACGAGTCACACAAACTCAACAATCCCGAGCTTGACTCGTATCGTACATACCCGCGCCTGCACCGTTGTAGGTGGTATACAACATCGGCGGTATACATACCAGGCTTACAGGCGCTTCAACACCAAGTAATGGCCCGTTGCACTCACAACCTTTCTTCAGTGATGTACAACACTGGTGTTCAACACAAGCACTCAACCCGGACCCGACATCAATATTTTTTTTTTTTCGCTCCACCCCTCTCCCGAACATTTTTTTTCGCTCCACCCCTCTCCCGAACAAACCAGGCTCTGATACCATTTGTCGGGGGCGGAGCCCGCAAGCGACGTGTACACAACACAACTTGGGTGCCCATTCTAACCCAAAAGCCCGAGCTGTTAGGTAGAGGTCCAAGTTACATTATATACACATCAACTTCCTTCAAACTCTCGATGTGGTACTATTACGAGTCACACAAACTCAACAATCCCGAGCTTGACTCGTATCGTACATACCCGCGCTACCCCTCTCCCGAACAAACCAGGCTCTGATACCATTTGTCGGGGGCGGAGCCCGCAAGCGACGTGTACACAACACAACTTGGGTGCCCATTCTAACCCAAAAGCCCGAGCTGTTAGGTGGAGGTCCAAGTTACATTATATACACATCAACTTCCTTCAAACTCTCGATGTGGTACTATTACGAGTCACACAAACTCAACAATCCCGAGCTTGACTCGTATCGTACATACCCGCGCCACCCCTCTCCCGAACAAACCAGGCTCTGATACCATTTGTCGGGGGCGGAGCCCGCAAGCGACGTGTACACAACACAACTTGGGTGCCCATTCTAACCCAAAAGCCCGAGCTGTTAGGTGGAGGTCCAAGTTACATTATATACACATCAACTTCCTTCAAACTCTCGATGTGGTACTATTACGAGTCACACAAACTCAACAATCCCGAGCTTGACTCGTATCGTACATACCCGCGCCACCCCTCTCCCGAACAAACCAGGCTCTGATACCATTTGTCGGGGGCGGAGCCCGCAAGCGACGTGTACACAACACAACTTGGGTGCCCATTCTAACCCAAAAGCCCGAGCTGTTAGGTAGAGGTCCAAGTTACATTATATACACATCAACTTCCTTCAAACTCTCGATGTGGTACTATTACGAGTCACACAAACTCAACAATCCCGAGCTTGACTCGTATCGTACATACCCGCGCCACCCCTCTCCCGAACAAACCAGGCTCTGATACCATTTGTCGGGGGCGGAGCCCGCAAGCGACGTGTACACAACACAACTTGGGTGCCCATTCTAACCCAAAAGCCCGAGCTGTTAGGTGGAGGTCCAAGTTACATTATATACACATCAACTTCCTTCAAACTCTCGATGTGGTACTATTACGAGTCACACAAACTCAACAATCCCGAGCTTGACTCGTATCGTACATACCCGCGCCACCCCTCTCCCGAACAAACCAGGCTCTGATACCATTTGTCGGGGGCGGAGCCCGCAAGCGACGTGTACACAACACAACTTGGGTGCCCATTCTAACCCAAAAGCCCGAGCTGTTAGGTGGAGGTCCAAGTTACATTATATACACATCAACTTCCTTCAAACTCTCGATGTGGTACTATTATATACACATCAACTTCCTTCAAACTCTCGATGTGGTACTATTACGAGTCACACAAACTCAACAATCCCGAGCTTGACTCGTATCGTACATACCCGCGCTACCCCTCTCCCGAACAAACCAGGCTCTGATACCATTTGTCGGGGGCGGAGCCCGCAAGCGACGTGTACACAACACAACTTGGGTGCCCATTCTAACCCAAAAGCCCGAGCTGTTAGGTGGAGGTCCAAGTTACATTATATACACATCAACTTCCTTCAAACTCTCGATGTGGTACTATTACGAGTCACACAAACTCAACAATCCCGAGCTTGACTCGTATCGTACATACCCGCGCCACCCCTCTCCCGAACAAACCAGGCTCTGATACCATTTGTCGGGGGCGGAGCCCGCAAGCGACGTGTACACAACACAACTTGGGTGCCCATTCTAACCCAAAAGCCCGAGCTGTTAGGTGGAGGTCCAAGTTACATTATATACACATCAACTTCCTTCAAACTCTCGATGTGGTACTATTACGAGTCACACAAACTCAACAATCCCGAGCTTGACTCGTATCGTACATACCCGCGCCACCCCTCTCCCGAACAAACCAGGCTCTGATACCATTTGTCGGGGGCGGAGCCCGCAAGCGACGTGTACACAACACAACTTGGGTGCCCATTCTAACCCAAAAGCCCGAGCTGTTAGGTAGAGGTCCAAGTTACATTATATACACATCAACTTCCTTCAAACTCTCGATGTGGTACTATTACGAGTCACACAAACTCAACAATCCCGAGCTTGACTCGTATCGTACATACCCGCGCCACCCCTCTCCCGAACAAACCAGGCTCTGATACCATTTGTCGGGGGCGGAGCCCGCAAGCGACGTGTACACAACACAACTTGGGTGCCCATTCTAACCCAAAAGCCCGAGCTGTTAGGTGGAGGTCCAAGTTACATTATATACACATCAACTTCCTTCAAACTCTCGATGTGGTACTATTACGAGTCACACAAACTCAACAATCCCGAGCTTGACTCGTATCGTACATACCCGCGCCACCCCTCTCCCGAACAAACCAGGCTCTGATACCATTTGTCGGGGGCGGAGCCCGCAAGCGACGTGTACACAACACAACTTGGGTGCCCATTCTAACCCAAAAGCCCGAGCTGTTAGGTGGAGGTCCAAGTTACATTATATACACATCAACTTCCTTCAAACTCTCGATGTGGTACTATTACGAGTCACACAAACTCAACAATCCCGAGCTTGACTCGTATCGTACATACCCGCGCCACCCCTCTCCCGAACAAACCAGGCTCTGATACCATTTGTCGTGGGCGGAGCCCGCAAGCGACGTGTACACAACACAACTTGGGTGCCCATTCTAACCCAAAAGCCCGAGCTGTTAGGTGGAGGTCCAAGTTACATTATATACACATCAACTTCCTTCAAACTCTCGATGTGGTACTATTACGAGTCACACAAACTCAACAATCCCGAGCTTGACTCGTATCGTACATACCCGCGCCACCCCTCTCCCGAACAAACCAGGCTCTGATACCATTTGTCGGGGGCGGAGCCCGCAAGCGACGTGTACACAACACAACTTGGGTGCCCATTCTAACCCAAAAGCCCGAGCTGTTAGGTGGAGGTCCAAGTTACATTATATACACATCAACTTCCTTCAAACTCTCGATGTGGTACTATTACGAGTCACACAAACTCAACAATCCCGAGCTTGACTCGTATCGTACATACCCGCGCCACCCCTCTCCCGAACAAACCAGGCTCTGATACCATTTGTCGGGGGCGGAGCCCGCAAGCGACGTGTACACAACACAACTTGGGTGCCCATTCTAACCCAAAAGCCCGAGCTGTTAGGTAGAGGTCCAAGTTACATTATATACACATCAACTTCCTTCAAACTCTCGATGTGGTACTATTACGAGTCACACAAACTCAACAATCCCGAGCTTGACTCGTATCGTACATACCCGCGCCTGCACTGTTGTAGGTGGCATACAACATCGGCGGTATACATACCAGGCTTACAGGCGCTTCAACACCAAGTAATGGCCCGTTGCACTCACAACCTTTCTTCAGTGATGTACAACACTGGTGTTCAACACAAGCTCTGATACCATTTGTCGGGGGCGGAGCCCGCAAGCGACGTGTACACAACACAACTTGGGTGCCCATTCTAACCCAAAAGCCCGAGCTGTTAGGTAGAGGTCCGAGTTACATTATATACACATCAACTTCCTTCAAACTCTCGATGTGGTACTATTACGAGTCACACAAACTCAACAATCCCGAGCTTGACTCGTATCGTACATACCCGCGCCTACACCGTTGTAGGTGGCATACAACATCGGCGGTATACATACCAGGCTTACAGGCGCTTCAACACCAAGTAATGGCCCGTTGCACTCACAACCTTTCTTCAGTGATGTACAACACTGGTGTTCAACACAAGCACTCAACCCAGACCCGACATCAATATTTTTTGTCGGGGGCGGAGCCCGCAAGCGACGTGTACACAACACAACTTGGGTGCCCATTCTAACCCAAAAGCCCGAGCTGTTAGGTAGAGGTCCGAGTTACATTATATACACATCAACTTCCTTCAAACTCTCGATGTGGTACTATTACGAGTCACACAAACTCAACAATCCCGAGCTTGACTCGTATCGTACATACCCGCGCCTGCACCGTTGTAGGTGGCATACAACATCGGCGGTATACATACCAGGCTTACAGGCGCTTCAACACCAAGTAATGGCCCGTTGCACTCACAACCTTTCTTCAGTGATGGATGTACAACACTGGTGTTCAACACAAGCACTCAACCCAGACCCGACATCAATATTTTTTTTTTTTCGCTCCACCCCTCTCCCGAACATTTTTTTTCGCTCCACCCCTCTCTCCCGAACAAACCAGGCTCTGATATCTTTTGTCGGGGGCGGAGCCCGCAAACGACGTGTACACAACACAACTTGGGTGCCCATTCTAACCCAAAAGCCCGAGCTGTTAGGTAGAGGTCCAAGTTACATTATATACACATCAACTTCCTTCAAACTCTCGATGTGGTACTATTACGAGTCACACAAACTCAACAATCCCGAGCTTGACTCGTATCGTACATATACGAGTCACACAAACTCAACACAGGAGACCCATCTCCCTCCTGTTTTACACTTAGATTCACAGCTAATGGGGCCCTGAGAGTTATATCAATATCAACTGAGAAAATGGGTCTGGATTTCTTTTCATATTATTACTTTAAAATTTGTCGAATACCATACTGATTGCTTATAAATATAACTAACTGCAATGTTGGATCAAACTAGTAGTTTGTATTAAATCCTTTAGATATGCATTGCAGAGATAGCACAGAGCTAGCACCAGTATTATGAGGTGACTACTGAAACAGTTGTGTCCTAGATCCCTATCAATCTATCTCTCATGGTCACAAGACTGAAAAATAAAAGCGGCAGCTTTGTTATAGCTAGCATAGCAAAAGAGCCTTCTTTGGTCTTTGCTCTCTCACTCTCTAATGCTCCTAAGATAAAGCTTTTGATCTTTCTTATAGATAAGTTAAGAACTTAAGGACCCTTAAGAGAAAGGAGTTGATAAGAAAAGTGTGAGAGAAAGCTAAAAGGCCATGGTGTTTCTCACAACACAGATCCTTATGGAATGAAGAGGGCGCTTATAGTTTAAAGTGAGTTGCTTTGTTCTTGTCCAAGTGAGAGAGAGAGAGAGAAGAAGAAGAAGAGAAGTTATTAAGATGAAATCCATGAACAATAATAACAACTGGTTGGGGTTCTCTCTCTCACCTCAAATCAACATGGAGGTGCCCAAAGAGTTGGATCACCACAATTTCCTTTCTCCAACAACTCACCTAAGCACTCATGGGTATTGCTATGAAGTAGAGAATGGCTCTCTCTGCATCATGGAAGCTCTCAACAGAGCTCAAACCCAAGGTTTTTGTCCATCACTTCATTTTTTCATTTTTTCATTTGCTTTTTTTATGACTTTTTGTTCAAATGTGTTGAAGGGATGATGCAACCTCCAACTCCAAAACTAGAAGATTTCTTAGGTTGTTGTGGTCCAAACATTGGGACCCATCATCAATATAATCACCAACAAAATCAAGAGATGGAAGCTAATAGAAACCACCACCCCTTGGAACTCCTCCAACAACCCTTTCATGGGATGTACGAGGAGCCAATGGCTAATGAGAATTGGTTCTCAAGGCAGTATAATGACTTGGGCTATGGAGACCTGCATTCTTTGAGCTTGTCTATGAGCTCCGGGTCTCAATCAAGCTGTGTCAAAGCTCCACATTATGTATCCAATGGTGGAGCAGCTGCTGCTGACTGCTTGGCTTTGGATGTAACAAGGAAGAAAGTGGGGAAGAAGACAGTTCATAGGAAGTCTATTGATACCTTTGGGCAAAGAACATCTCAGTATAGAGGTGTTACAAGGTTAGCAAAATGAGATTTTCTACCCTTTTTCTTGATTCTTGTTTGTTAATCAAGATTGATTTGGTGTTTTAATTAGGCATAGGTGGACTGGTAGATATGAAGCCCATCTGTGGGATAATAGCTGCAAGAAGGAAGGCCAAACAAGAAAAGGAAGGCAAGGTTAGTATCATATAATCTCATTTCAAATACATTTATATTATTTGATGGCTTCTTTTGTATCATGCTTGCCATGGGGGGGCCAATGCTGCAGTTTATCTTGGTAAGCCACTCGTTTCCCCCTATGCATTTCTCTTATCAATATATAATTCTTTTGGTCGACTTAAAATATAATGTATTTGGATTTAGGGGGTTATGATATGGAAGATAAAGCAGCAAGAGCTTATGATTTGGCTGCACTTAAGTATTGGGGGCCTTCGACTCATATTAATTTTCCGGTATGATCTCACTGTAACTTCATCTATTATTTATCTTTCCTTGATCTGAATTATGCATGCCTTCACAGTTGGAGAATTATCATGGAGAGCTCGAAGAAATGAAGAGCATGGGCAGGCAGGAATATGTTGCTCATCTGCGAAGGTGCGTAATTTTGCGCGATTGAATCGGTTCGTCCGACGTTTTTGTAAATATGGACTAACGACCTCGATTGTGCTTGCAGGAAAAGCAGCGGATTTTCTCGAGGGGCTTCGATATATCGAGGAGTAACAAGGTTCTTTTGTTGTTTCGTGGCTAGTGAACAATGCTTATAAATATATTTGTTAACTAAATTGTACTTGCGGTTTTTTTTTCGCCTCAGGCATCATCAGCATGGGAGATGGCAAGCCCGAATCGGGAGGGTTGCTGGAAACAAAGATCTTTACCTCGGAACCTTCAGTAATTTTCCGAACCCTTATAGTTTGTTTTTTAGAAAAAATCATATGCCTGAAAAAAAAATGCTTGTGTTTGATAACCAGTATGCATATGCTCAGGTACTCAAGAGGAGGCAGCAGAAGCTTACGACGTCGCCGCCATTAAATTCCGATGCGAAAGCGCCGTCACAAACTTCGACATAACGAGATACGACGTTCAAAAGATCATAGCAAGTCCTACTCTGCTCTCCGGCGAGAACGCTCAGAGGACCAAAGCCATAGAAGCTCAGAACACTAACAAAGAGACCGATCTAGATGGAGACTGGAAAATGGTCCTCTATGGATCTTCTCCAAGTCAAGCACTCGATCACAATCAAACAGTGAATCATGCCGGTACACGCATCTCAACCTCATCATCACTTGTTACAAGCTTGAACAGCTCAAGAGAAGGGAGCCCAAATGAACCAAGGTTCAAGAGTGTTGGTACAAGCCCTATAGGGTCTTGGATCCCTTCAATCTCTATGGCTCAGATCCCACTGTTTGCTGCTTTTGGTGATGTTTAAGTCCTTTTTATGTTTCTGTTGCTGATATTGGTTGGTTTTTATTAGGTGGTAGGTGGTAATAGCCATGTAACTTGGTAGCTGTTTTTGTTTTCTCCTTGTACTGCTAGGTTTTTCAATTATGTTGTTCAGGTTTAATTTCTATTTCTAATCATATTTCATGGAATATTGTTCTTTTCCCTTTTTTTGTTTTCTTTTTTAGTTGAACTTGAGTCTAGAGCAATGTTATCGGGAATATAGGCCGATTCAGTACAAGGAACAAAAGGGAGACTGCGGACGACACTTGTTATGAGATGTGGTACGATACGAACACTCTTTTTGATACATTTATAGGAAAGGAAAACTTAGCTCGGAGTATTTTTCCAATCATTTGTATGTGTCCGTGAGTGTGTGTATGCCATGCATATTTATACCGTATTTAACATCAACTTTATGCCCATTTAACTAATATCAGAGCTATGATTCCTTAGGAATATACGCTCAAAATGTCACAACCTTGTAGTTGAACAGCAAACATAAGATCACATGTATGATCTGCATGGAGACCTCTCTGTGAGTTCTCATATCAATCTGACATGGAAAAAGTTGGCCAGAGTCCAAAATCCTGACTGGTATATGCTACATTCTAGCTTTGATATATATATATATAACCCAATAGATATAAATGAAAAATCATCGGAATCAATGATGTTTCTACTGAAAAGCTTCCAGGACAGTTTGTGAGTCATTCAAGACTTCATTTCTTAAGCTGCTTCATGGAAGGAGACATGGCCGGAAAATCGTATGGTTCATCTGATAGTGGAAAAGCCGGGAGGTCCATAGGTTTAAGCCGTGACGGACACTATCCAGATTCGAAACATTAGACGATACTAAACGCTGGCAATTAGTGCTCGTGTTTGACAATGCTATTTTATTAAGATGGTGTTAAGAATAAGATATAGATTTAGAGTTAATTAGATTTGTTTGATATAGATTTGAATAAATCTAATTAAATTATTTGTA
Organism: Agapanthus africanus; assembly: GCA_030015575.1. Classification (NCBI taxonomy): domain Eukaryota; kingdom Viridiplantae; phylum Streptophyta; class Magnoliopsida; order Asparagales; family Amaryllidaceae; genus Agapanthus; species Agapanthus africanus. The sequence goes on along the minus strand of JASDDO010000008.1, from coordinate 433,233,262 downwards.
TTTTCTATTATTAGAAAATACAAATAATAGAGAAGATTCTCTAGCTAGCTCTTAATTTTCCCTAAATATAATTCTCTTTTGCATGGTATCACAGCCTCATATCCCTAACCTTACTAGTCATCACTCATCTATTCACCACCGCCGCTGCAACCAACTCATCACGTCCTCACCCTCGCAACCATCACCACTACGCCCTCGCAACCGCCGCCGCTCACAGGGCCTAACCCCATCACCGCCGCGTCCTCATCCTCGCAACCACCACAACCATCCTCGCAACCATCACCACTGCGCCCTCACCCTCGCAACCGCCACAGCTCACAGAGCCTAACCCCATCACCGCCGTATCCTCACCCTCGCAACCACCACAACCATCACGGAGCCTAACCCTCACTGTCCTCGCCGCCGCCATCGCTACTACCGCCACCAACCAACTGCGTTACCCTCGCTGTTGCCTCGATCTGCCACCATCAATACCATTGCCTCGACCTGCCGCCTTTTTAAAACAGATTTTTGATGTTGCTCCTTGCTGCCCATCAAATAAGTAATCATCCAGATCTATTTATTTAATGGTTTTTTTTGATGTTATGATGAATAGTTTACCAACTTGTTGATTTTGAGGATTTGTGTCGGTGATTGCTTAGTGTTTCGGGTTAGGGAATTTTCGTCTTGTTGATTATTGTGAAGTTATCAGCACTCTTTGATCATGAATGATAAAGAGAAAGTCTCTAAAAGATACTCTAATATTTCGTATCCTAATTTTATTATAAGAACCTAATTTAACACCGACAACTGTTCTCGATAAAAACAGGCTGTTGAAATATTTGCTAAGGAGCGTAGGTTAATGAGGTATCTCATTGAGCCACCTCCTTCAGATACTTCCGAACACTGGATATCACATGATGTCATGTTGCATTGCTTGATAACTGAGGCCATGGAGGAAGAGATTGTGTTGCAAGTATTTAAATACTCAACCGTTTACTCTCTTTGGAATTATCCGACAGAGATATTTGAAGGGAAATTTAATGCTAACAAGGCTTTTGATATTTGGAGAACTCTAAATAAACTTGAGCGAGAGAATAAATCTGTCTCCTTTTATTATGGTGAACTCAAGAAGCTTGAAGCAGAACTTCTTTCGATTTATCCTAATAGTAGTGAAGAGAAGGGATGGAAGACATATTATAATCACATGACGGTGTTGACGTTTCTTGCCGGTCTTAGTCCCAAATTTGATAGTATACGTCAACAAATTCTAGAAGGATCAGATGTCCCCTCTATCGCGGATGCTTATAGGGCTGTTCTTCACGCCTATCCTTACTCTATCGTTGAAGGTGCTATTGATTCCGTTGCAAAAGGAGGTGATGTTGGGATTCCTCAGCACCCTACTGGGTTTTCAAGATATCAAGCATACCAATTTCAAAAATTCTAAGAGTGTTAAGAAACCCTAGACTAGGATCAAGCAAGGGTAATTAGACAATATAACATGTAATCTAACATTACAACAAGTGAACAAGGAATACAACCTTTGTAGACCGGTCCTTCACTTCAATTGCCTCCTTGTAGTAGTCCCTTCGCTGCGAGTATCGATCTTCCGGACTCACGGACTCCACAAAGCGTAGTGAGCAAGCATGCTAGAAGACTTCGAGGCCGAAGATTGGTGAAGAGAACACCTTAAACTAAATGGCTAATAGTAGAGCATGATGAAATATGAATTTTGCTCACTTTCGAATTGATTTTCTCACTTTGATTCTTCATCTTCTAAAACCCTAAAGAGCTTGAAGAGATGAAGAAGAAGATGAACAAAAGAATGAACAAATGAATGAGATGAGGTTAGAAAATCAACCATGGGAGAGTTTTAGTCATACACTAACCATTGTAGAGACTTAATCATGGCTTAGAATAATGGTTAGGTTAACAAAATATTTTAAGTAAAACAAACTTTGTGGACTTAGTCAATGATTCATACAATCTTCTCCAAGCTTCTCACCATGATCAATTTCCACTAAATAATGAATTACTTTAAATAAATGTTAACCCTAATTATATAAAGCATGGTGTAAGTCTTACACACCCATGTTTGATATATAACCTATCATGATACATAATATATATCACATATATATAATGTATACAAAAAGTGAGAAAAAGAAATGGTCATGTGAGCTAATATTAGTCAATGTAAATTCATATATCAAATATATAATTATATATTAAATCATTAAATCATCAAATCAACACTTGATTTAATAATCCGGCTATATTACATATAACCGACTAATATTAAATGCAATAACTTATCGAATCAACACTTGATTCGATAACATGGCTATATCACATATAACCGACCGATGTCACATATCGCGAGAATAGAATACGGTATCACATATCGTATTAATCTCGGTCCCGCACATATCACATATGTGCTCCTACTCCGTTTTGCTTGAGCCAGGAAACCTCTGTGTAGGACTCTAAAGACTTGTCAATACGCCGGCAGTAGGTGATGATCATATCAGTCACTCACAAGCCGCAAGCGGTCTGCCAAACGTAACGGCCACCCGGGTATTGAGCGATCAGAAGATCAACAAGCAAACCTGCTCACACTCCTGCGAATCCAATCAGTAACACTACCATACAGTCTGGTCTATTCGTTTGATATGTCGCATATCTAGTCTAGGGGTGATAAACGTCAGACCCCAGTAATTTGATAAGTCATGCTGATGTAAGGTCTATAACGGTTCGAGAAACTACTGATAACACTTACCAGTAGATCTCAGCAACCCTGGCCAGGGATTTCTTATTATGGCCAATCGAGCATAGCACAACATCAACCCCCAATACCGGGAGAGACGAATCCCCTCCTATCGCTCATTGCCTCCATGTGACTCGGGACTGTACCCAAAAACCACATGTTTGCACGACTCAGTAGAGCTGTGGTAGGGTGGAAATCAAAGCACAGTGGGAGAAACACAAGACTCTATGACGATCTCGAGTCTACAGACTAAGCTGTACTGGTGTCACCAGAGAACTGCTACCTAACGTGAGGTATAATGCCATCTAGGAGTTCTCGGCGAGTCCGTTCAGAGTACCCAGTCTCCACTGAGCACCTGTATACCATCTCTGATGTCAAACACCAATGGATATGGGATCATCCATCGCCCATCACATAGGTCGAGAAGCTATACGCTAGTATACTCTGGAGTATCGATGCCCTGTCTCGATATTCCCTCGACTAGGAACAAATAAAGGATGTACTCATATACTACCCAGACCCCACTAGTATGATCTGCATCATAATCTTGGTAATCAAGTACACATCCTAAGGGTTTTATCAACATGTAATATAGAGACATCATCAAGTGTACATGTTAAGATAAAGAGCAACCAGATAGCGTACTATCATGTCGAGCAAGAAAGTCCTTCCTATATATGTCCAAGCATCCACTATAATATACATCATATGTACAATAATGGCCTCTAGGGCATACATATAACTAACAATATCCCACTTGCACTAAGGCCATATGTTGTAGAATCCAATACCCAATAATCAGCAGTGGTTGTAGTATCCCATACTCAACCATCCCATAATAGCCTCTCTTGGGAAAATGCCTTTGTGAGTGGATCTGCCGTGTTGTTCTCTGAGTCTACTCTCTTAACCTCGATCTCCCTGGAGATCAACCATCTCTATGATCAGGTGATACTGCCTTAGAATATGTCTGGGTCACTGACGAGACGGGGGTTCCTAGGCCAGAGCCACAGCTCCATTGTCACACAATGGTAGGAACCTTGTTCATCTCATGAACAAATATATACCCAGACTACCCCTTTGGTAGCATTTTTGATAGCGATGTATCCAGCCTTTATCTTCTAGTTTGCCCCGGTATCTAGCTTGGAACTCTTCCAACATACCGCCCCTCCACTATGGATAAAGACAATACCCGTGACTGACTTTCAGTCAACCTTACCACCCTGGAAGCTCGAGTCGGCAAAGGACTCCCACTGGAGTTCACCGTTACCAGACTCCAAGAACATTTCTTTAGTGCTTCATAAGCACTTAAGAAGCGTAACATTTCAAAAAAAAAAATATCATTTTTGAGAATTTTTATAATTTAATATTATTTTATTGAATATTTTAATATTTCGGTATAATTAAATACAGATAAATGGGAAAAAATTTGGAAAAAATTATGGAAAATTCTAAAATAGGGTATTTTATGGAATTATGCCATTTTAAAGTTTTTATGATTGATTATATGTTAATTTAGTGCTAATCGCGATTAAAAATCGCTAATCGGTTTTTTTTTTTTGCAATTTTGTGCAAAACATGTACATATCTTTTTTTTCTACACTTGTGCATTTTCTATCATGTTTCTTTTGGGGTTACTATTTGAGTGAGAAGGATTTTGAAGAGAAAAAGAAAAGAAAAGGAAAAGGATTATAATATTGGGTATGGGCAAGTGAGAGAATGAGAGGGTGAGGTGTGTTGACTTAGACTTAGCCATTCCCCTTCAACCTTCACTCATTTCTCTCCCTCTCTCTCATGTTGTTGCTGCTGCTCCTGTTCCTCACCTCCCTCCCCTCTTCACTTCCTCAAATCATCTCAAAAACAACTCCAAAACCCCACTCTCATTTCACAAAAAGTATGCACAAGGTCAAGACAAGCCCATTGGACCAAGAAAGTAAGGATTTTGGCCACTAGATGCAACTCAAGAAAATTCTTGAGTTGCCAAATGAGATATTTTCTGGATCATTAGCTTAGTTTTAACATTACTTATACCCCTATGCTAGTTTAGAACCGATATTGTTTGATTTGGTGGACTTAAGGAAAACCTAGTTAGGGTTATGAGGAATTGTGATGTGAAATTGAGCTCAGTAGAGGCTATACAAACACCTTAGTGCTAGATTTGAGACCCAAACCTGAGACTTGAAATCCGGAATACGGATTTAGAAACCGATATCGAAAAATTTAAGAAATCTGTGAAGGTTATATTAAATCTGCTATCATCCCGAGACTCTGAAAATTATTTTGGTTGGACAGTGATATGTGCAGGCACCCAGGAAGCCACCACCAGAACCCTAGCCTCTATCTCTCTTTCCCGGCCGTAAATAAATGCATTCTGGCCGCAAATTGCGGCCAGACCAGTAGGGAATTGTCTCGTTTTGGTTTTGGTGCCCCCTTATCAGTAGATTAGACCCCTGGCATGTGCAAAATTGTCCAATTTGACCTAGAGTAGAATCTGAGACCCTTTTCTCTAGTTGCTGTTTTGGATTCAGGTTTCTGTATTCCGTATTTTGAATTCTGGATTTGCGTATTGTGCTTTACCTCGAATACTTGGCGTTTATACGACGATATCGAGGATTGTTCGATGGTTTTGAAAGCGTACCCATAGGTTCTAACCTATAGGCCCCTTAGCGTATCGTTTTTGGTTTCGTGTGTCGCTTTAGTTTTGACTTGGTTTTAATACGCATTTACGATACTTTGATGTGTAGATACCCCATGAAGTCTTCGGGATGATAAGAAAATGCGTGGCGACGTCGACAAATGAAGACGCAAGGTGTGTAGATTATATCTACGGGGGAAGTCGGGTGGATGGCGTATAGCACCCCCGCAGTCCGAAGTTGGTATACTATATATGTATATATTATATATATGATAGTTTTTAGTGTGTCGTGGATATTGTGTTAAGTGTACTATGTATAGATTAGGGTTAGAAGTAAACTAGTGTAGTTCCTAGTCGCGAACCCTAGAATAGGTTTACACCCACACGCACACACATACTTATTCATTATACTTATACCGTGTTGATGATGATAGTAGATGACATTGGAGATGAGTCGATGATATTGGGCATAGTGCCGTGAGATCGGTGATATGATGTGATTCGTATTTAGGATACGACATGTGATTCTTAGCGGGCCTTGGACGTGTGCTTCACACACGCATTCATACTTATATAGATGGTATCGATTTGTACTAGACTTAGATCAGTACCCCAGATTATGTGATATGATGATAAGGATACCAGATAATTGATGAGATAATGTGATATTGACCCGTACCCAGCTATTGGGATGCCGTACGACGATTTACCGTACGAGCTATACATTGATGATTGATCCGCACTCATGACTCGAGGAGGTCAGATGATATACGGTATCGTACGCGATACTATTGAGGCGGGATCACCGACTCTTATATTTATATTTATATATATCGACTCAGATTTAGGTGGTTTCCATACCCCTCCCGATTGACTTGATAGTTAGATCTGTAGTTAGTATAGTAGATGTTAGACTAGACCCGAGTCATACCTATTTCAAAAATAACGAATCGGGAGTATTTTAAAGACAGGCAAAAAGGGATTCTACGGATACTTTAAAAAGGCGCATCTTTTCTTAAAAACACCGTAGCCATTATTTTACTAAAAATCCCGATTCGTCTTATTTCAAATGGCATAACTGCATGACATATACATATTGATGTAGATTCTTCACTGTTGCGTTGATTATTCGATTTCCGCATATTCATACTATTCACATCGCTTTGCATATGTAAATGTGTTTATTGCTATATTACCATCATACTGTTAGGACACCAGCACCATTATCGATGATGCATATGTTCCACGTACACTTGCTTGCCGACTCACACACTTCATCATCGATAATTGCTATGTCACTACACAGTAGTATTATTGCATCAGGATATGACCCTTGTATGTGCATACTATTATTCCATGTTGCATGATATACTGTTATATTTGCATTTCATTTATATATCACATACATCATGTTTTCTGATTATGCACATTGAGATATGTTGTTTCTATGATATTTCTGGATTTGGGAACCGTGGGTATTTCAAAAAGATTATGTAAATGTTTTAAAAAAAACCCGGTTACCCTTGATATGATATTTCAGCTTCCACCATGAGTTTTATCGGTTCTGATATATATATATACCCCATGCGAGGAGACGTCGAGGCCGCATGAGGGTACATGGTGGGGCCCGGAGGTACCCCGGGGCAAGAAAGGGATGTCGATGTGCCATGAGCCGATGAGCCCGTCAGGGGAACCATACTGTCCGGTGACATTACCTTTTTCTCGGCGGTTATATTGGGGAACCGACCGGAGTTATGTACGTATGATACGTCGAAATTCGAGGGTCGAAGCTAGGCACTCGGGTTTCGAGATAGCATATGATACGTATCTATCAGGGCCAGTCTTGGTGACAACGCCTGATAGATGAGGATTTACGTGCCGATGCTAGGCACATGTTTCATGATGTTTTCGAGTGTCGATGCTAGGCACTCAGGTTCCATGATTTTGATTATATCCTCATATTTACATGCATGATGCTTATTGTCATTGGGTGATAGGTGGACGGGATCCATACATATACAGACATTGATCACATACAGACTTTGATTACATTGATCATACCTCATATGTATATATAACAGTGGATGAGGACGCTGTTATATATGCCCTTACACCAATATTAGTGGAATGGGACGCTAATATATGTGTATTGATATCAATTTAGATACTTCATCATACTTATTCATGCAGACATACCTTATATTTATGATATGTTATTATCTGAGGCACTGGCACGAGCACTTGGCACTACATACATGTTTAGATGTTACATTGCCACCTTAGCAGGCTTCAGACTTATCCTTTTGAGGTGTATATATATCTGATCGTGTTGACCTAGGTTTATGTCATGCATTCGATTTCTGCTTGTAGATATTTTCTATTTACGAGTTGGCAACTCACCCCCGTTGTGCCACAGTTCTTGCAGATTTTGCCGTACAGGTTCCATGGCGGCATTTCTGGCACACTGCTTCCTTTGCGGGTGAATTGCATTGGGTAGGTGGGTTCTTTTGCATCAGAACCACCATTGTATATGTATTATTCATTTGTATCTAGAAATTCCATCAACCAAAACTTGTATATTGTTTCAGACTTAGACACTGGTGATGTATTATTTCGACCTTAGAGTCGCGCGTAGCAGTATTACGATTTTCATGTTATTTTGAGTTCTTTCTGAGTTTTGATCCTCGCCCTTCGGCGTTGTATATTATATTGCTTGCATGGTTGTGACCGTCGATTGACGAAGAGCTAGCTCCCGCTTGGGGATGCCTTTTATCATTGCATATATATTATTCTTGTTGTACCCCGTTCGGGGCCAGTATTTACAAAGGAAACTCTGCCGAAATTTTCATAAAAGACTATACATTTTTAAAGATGCACATTCGCCTTACTTATTTAAAAACCTTGTATTCAAAACATGTTTTCTTCACTTCTAAAAAACTATTTTCCTTCATTTATTATTTAAAATGGTTTTAGATTTCTGGGCTTTTTGGCTTACTTGGATTAGATGGGGTCCTATAGACTTCATATGATTCAAGTGCCAGTCATGAGCTATTTCGGGTCGTGACAAAAGTTGGTATCAGAGCGCTAGGTTAACCTTGGTTCGAGTTTAAGTTTGACTATGTGGAGCCTAGGGCGTTTATATATATACGAAACTTAGGCTTGACCTTACGGAACTTAAACTTAATCGAGGGGGTATTAGACCCGAACTTTCGTCGCGTAGGATGACCCTTGGTTGATGGAGTAGGTGACTTCAGTAGAGTGACATACCGTGTGTATGTTTCACGGCATACTTACGACACGCCACTCCGCTTAAGGAACCTTAGGATGTACATTTTCTTGCACAGTATTATATTCATTCCTATGATCTATCCTCATCGATACTGGTTATGATTGTGCTGCCACGATCACACGGGCAGAGAGAGCTACGGCTAGAGTTGCGTCAGCTTGAGCTCGTCGCAGACGAGGAGTGATTCCAGGGACATACGATTGAATTGAGAGGTGTCGTCTTATTGTGTTTTCGCGCCATGAGTGTTTGGTGGATCGCTTTTACGAGATTTCTCGGATGTACCGATCGGTACCAGAGGATCAGGCTACTGCTAGAGGCCAGCCAGATGTGATGACCATTGATATATCGCTTATTCAGTATGATTGAGGCGCTGTTCAGCGTACAGACGAAGGAGCCAGTTGCTGCAAATGACGAGATGTCGCCCAGATGATTGGAGCTACTGCAGCATGGGTATATACTTAGAGATATGATGGAAGGTCGCTAGTCACCCGAGGATGAATGACTAGGACATGTGGTTCGTTCGCTTACCCCGATGCGAGGTCATCAGATAGATTGATTCCAGCTTGAGACGACTTCACGAAGGTTCGTTGAGAGTCGATAGAGACGATCGAATGTCAGGAGCCCATTTTCCAAGTTTAAAGTATTCAGAAAGACATGCAAGCGATTCTATGGACCCTCTAGAAGAATGAAACCCTAACTCGACATAATGACCGTGTGAAAGCCTTTGAACCTTAGGGTTTGCGGCAGTTCCGCGGCGCCATTAGTGAGGCTTGGGTTTGCCCTTTTACGGCTGGACCACTGACGCTGTGGTATGTACTCGATACTATTAAACTGTACCCAAGATGTTGATCTCTTGGGGGATTATGAGGTTTTGACAAATAGATCGTATGGTTCGACATCATTCGGATATCATGTGATGGGACACACTGCTTGGGAGACTCCAGATACGAGCATAGCCGTTGGAGCGCAGTCTATGCAGCCACGATGAGACGAGTCCAAATTAGTTGACATTGGAGCAGAGTGAAGTAAAGAGTTCGCAAGAGATTTCGACGAGATGATGTTCCACTCCGCTGACATCAGAGATGCGATATGTCTACAGAGGCGTTGGGATGCGATCAGTTTTCGAGTAAATGCTGTACTGAGAACGCGGATGTCAAGAGAGCGAGAAAAGATTATGCCAGAGTACCAGCCTCCGTACAGTTCGGCTTAGGAGAGATCGGAAAAGACCTTGAGAAGAATTCCTTTCAGGACACTGCTGCAATAAGATTTGCACCAGGAGCAGATGTATAATGTGCATTCAGAGGACCAGAGGTCGGCGCCAGTGATATGCTGCTTTACGAGTGGTCGTGAGTGTTTACCCCAATCAGAGCAAAGCTCTGTTCAAATTCCAAGGCGGGAAACGAAGCAACGCTTCTGTTTCCCCCAATCAGAGCAAAGCTCTGCCTTGAAATTAAAGTTAAAATTAAAGTTAAAATAATTGAAGCAACGCTTCAGCTGATTTGCGCTCTGCGCTGCGCGACACGTGTCAGCGCAGTGGCGCTGCGCTCTGCGCTGCGCGACACATGTCAGCGCAGTGGCGCTACGCGACACGTGGCAGCGCAGTTGCCCTAGCGCAGTGGCGCTACGCTCTGCGCTGCGCGATACGTGGCAGCGCAGTTGCGATGCGCTCTGCGCTGTACGACACGTGTCAAGCGCAGGTGCGCTTGCGCCAACTGTGCCAGCACTAAAACAGAATTAAAATTTTAGAAAGATCTTTCTGATCTTATTAAAACAATAAGATTCTCTTCTGTAAAACAGAAGCCCTTGGATCAAAGATCCAACGGTGGGGAAAAAATCCCTAAATCACTCAGAGAAAGATCTCTTTAACTGATTTAACAAATCAAATGGCACTATAAAAAGCCCTCTAGACTCTAAGTCTAAAAGACATTGAGCACACAGAGAATTCACAGAGCTCTTCTAAGAACTTTGAGAAGAATTCAGAAAGAAAGAAAGAAAGAAAAAGGTAAAATCTTTAGAAAAAGAAGAATTTTCTTCTGAAAAGATCAATGATCTAAGAACAAGATCAAAGATCTTCAATAAAAAATGATAATATTAATAAAATGTCACGACTCGAAAGGTACGGAACGTGACTGGCACTTAAATTACGAAACGTTTCAAGGCGTCCGTAAAATAAGTAAGCCAAAGCCCAGAAATCAAAACCAAATAAGCAGAAGAGTGAAGGAAAACTAATCAATTGAAAACGAGTTTATCAAATAAGTCATATCAAGCCTTTTTAAAAACAATATCAATTTTTTTCCGAAAATTTCGGCAGAATCTCCTTTGTAAATACTGGCCCCCAAAACGGGTACAACAAGAATAAATATGAATACAACAAATAAGGCATCCCCAAGCGGGAGCTAGCTCTTCGCCACAAGGCGGTCACAAATCCCACGCAATGTAAATCAGCAATGTGCATAAATAAACATAAGAAGCACAAGTAAAACATCATGTCGACTCAAGTGAGATCGACCCTAAAATACAGCATAGAAAGTCCACAAATCTCACAGTCTCGTCTCTAGGTCCATATACAACAATACTGGTAGATACAGTAGATGGAGTACTCTAGATACAAAGAATATACAAGGTGGTATAAAATAATAATACAACCCACCTACGAGCAAAAGCCTTGAGTCCAGGCAAAAGAGGCAAAAGAAGCAAGTGCGCCCGCCGCTGCTGTACTGACGGAGCGGACCTGCAAAAGGTTGTGGCACGACGGGGGTGAGTTTCCAACTCGTGAGTAATAAATAACATCTATATAGGCTATCGCAAGCATGCACACAAGCATCCTAGCATCTATAATACAGGTATGGCAGGATATACTAGCAGGTATGTATGCAACATGAATGTACTAGCAGGTATGAATGCAATATGAATCAACCCGTGATCTGAATATATAGGTACAAGAAGTCATATTTTTCATTTAGGAATCTATTTTCTTTTAAATATCAGCACAATACCAATAGAATCAACAAGAATCCGTGTCCAGCATCGACACCACAAAACTGTCTCAATCTCATGTATCCATATCATAGTATCTCTGGCCTCAGCCGTCCGGCTGACCCCTCTTAAATATCAATATCTCATCATCTCGCGGCCACGGTCGGTATCCTCTGGATATCCGCCGTGCCAAAAAGTCACCGGTAGGTAGTCTATCCCCTGCAAGGCTCAACGTCAACAACACGACCTTCTCGCCCCGGGGTACCTTACCGGGCCCACCATATACCCGAGATAGTTCATCCAACTCCTCGAAACGGGTCTCGAAAACCACATCAAACTCATGGTGGACGACACTCACATCACTAGAAAACCGCAATTTTGCATATTTTAAAAAGGGTAATAAGTTTTAGAAATTTTGCGGCTTTCCCCCGAAATACAGAAATATCATAAATCTCAAGAAATCATCATGAATGCATACGTCAATGATAATGAATGCATATGGTATTAATGTTCAAGTTACAATGTATGATTAATAGACTAGGCATGAGCAAATGATATAATGATATACATGCACATGAATAGCAATTCTACGATGTTATTTTAAGGATTAATTGCAATAGTACAGGTTTAGATATCAAATATGGTGATAATATTCTAGATTATAAGTTATCTAGTGTCGTGGCATGGCAATTACCAGGGCGTGTGTGTACGCATGAATAGTGCTCGTGTTGCATATAAAAACCCTGGCAATGGTGCAGGTGTCCTATAGAATGGGTTCGCATATGTATGATAATATAAAGTATGGAAGTAGCAAGATGTTACGCAAGCATTTACTCCTAATTACTAATATCACTAGAAATCTTTAAACAACTTAAACTATCGGGCGACTTGCGCCATCCAAACGATAGTCCCCCGCAGATGTTATATCTACTCACCGGAATCCCCAGCTAGCTACGTCCAATCACCGCTTTCCCTTTTCGTGCCACGTCCGAAGTCTCCGCGACCGAACCTGGAATTTGCACCAATACAAAACATAAGGTTACATATCATGAAACGATGCAAATCCTAAACAAAAATATCAACGTTCACGAGTTAGGCACAACGTGCACAAGGTGCGTGGAACACACGAAAATCACAAAAACTAACTATAATCGTCGTTTTGGGACGCCCGGCAAAACTCAAACCCGATCACACAAAATTCCGCACTCACACATCCTAAATGTCGTAGGATATGCTAAAAATATAATCAAGTTATCATAATAATTCATCACATAATTTCTATAAAAACCTAGTAAGCACTAAAATTTTCCAAATTCGTGCAAACATAGCGGATTTGCGATAAAGTGCACACAACATCGCGCAAACACCCAAGTTAACCATTAGAAATCCACTACAATTAATTTAACCCAATTACCATGCTGCAAAACCCATTATCCAAACACAACCCTTTTCTTGATTTTCATGAAACAAGCATAACAACCAATTTAACACTAAAAAAAAACTAGATTAACACAATTGAAACCCACTTAAGTAAAGTGACCTCATTAACTTAGGTTAGCAAACAACTAGATAGCAAAATAGATTTAATTAACTAAATAATGGTGTGCTAAAAACCCTAGTTTAAAACAAACTACCCTCTTAAAAACTAGATTAGAAATTAACACTAAATTAACACTAAAACAACTTAATTAAAGGAACTTAACCAAAAGAATTTAATTAGGTAGAAATTATACCTCAATCTAGAAATCTAGCAAGAACAATTTGCCTTTAAAGATGGCTCCTTTCCATATGTTTTCAACTAATATAGGCTTGAGAAGAGATAGCACAAGGATTTGTTTTGGTTTTGTGAAGAAATTTGTGGATTTATATGGATTTTTGTAGCAATTTTGATGAAATTTTGGAGGAAATGAAAAGAGGAATGTGAAGGGGGAGGGCTACTGAATTTTCGGCCAGAGGAGGGAGGGAAAATGGTGTGGGTGTTGTGGGAAAGTCAAGGTCAAAGCCCATACCAATCAACCAAAAACCCATACTCAATTTAAAATATTAAAACCCTTTTTTAAGCAATTTAAAATGAGTGAAGAACACAATTTGGAGGGGGGAAATTTTGGGCTGCTGAAAATAGTGGTCGGGCCGGCCAAATAAGAGTGGTGAGGAATTGTGAAAGTTTGCAAAGAAAATTCCATGCAAAAAGACCCCCCACAAGCTCAAAATTGCAAGTTTTAGTTCAAAATAATAATTTTTTTATTTTCCATAATAAAAACCCATTAAAATTTGAAATAAAATACTAAAAAATTATAATACAACTAGATTTTAATTAACATGATTTTAAAGATTAAAATTAGCCTATTTAAATTTGTATTTATCGCTAATTTAATGTATTTTTTTACCGGCTTAAAATAATATTAAAAATTGAAAAATAGGGAAATTTTTTTAAACGACCAGAATTTTATAAGTAACTCATTAGATACTAAAAACTAGCAATTATCTAACCAAATTAGGTATAATTAGTCCTAAACTGCAAATTAACAAAAAAAACGATTTACGGAAAAAATACCAAATTTTCACCGATTTTCGGGAAAACACCAAAACGACTTTTCAAGGCGTTACAATCTTCCCCCCTTAAAGAAATTCGGTCCCCGAATTTAAAAATATAACTACGCGTACCTTCAAAGAGATGGGGATATTTCTTCCTCATCTCGTCCTCGGTCTCCCAGGTGACCTCCTCGCTGCTCGGGCTACGCCAAAAGACCTTGACGGTCGGTATAACTTTCGATCTCAATTTCTTCACCTGTCGATCCAGGATGACCACTGGCTGCTCTGCAAAAGAAAGGTCGCGCTCTAGCTGGACTTTCGGGTGCTGAATCGCATGCGAAGGGTCGTGAAGGTACTTGCGGAGCATCGTAACATGGAATATGGGGTGAATATCGGGAAAGCTGGATGGAAGTGCCAAACGATACGCAACTGCGCCGACACGCTCGAGAATCTCGAAGGGACCCACAAATCTGGGACTAAGCTTTCCTTTTCGCCCAAATCGCATCACGCCCTTCATCGGAGAGACCCTCAGAAAGACATGATCGCCAACTGCGAACTCTAGTCTGCGACGGCGCCTGTCTGCATATGATTTCTGCCTGCTCTGAGCCGCTCTCATCCGGTCTCGAATCAACTGTATCTTCACGGTCGTCGCCTCAATAAGCTGCGGCCCCAATATACTGCTTTCGCTGAGCTCTGTCCAACAGACGGGCGATCTGCATCTCCTCCCATACAATGCCTCGAAAGGTGCCATCTGAATAGTATCCTGGAAGCTGTTGTTGTAGGAGAACTCCACTAAGGGTAAATGATGATCCCAGCTATCTCCGAAGTCCAAGACGCACACTCGAAGCATGTCCTCAAGAGTCTGAATGGTCCGCTCTGACTGGCCGTCGATCTGCGGATGAAATGCTGTGCTGAAACTCAATCGGGTGCCCAATGCCTCCTGAAGTCTCTGCCATAGTCGGCTGGTAAACTGGGTGCCTCTGTCGGACATGATACACGTCGGGACTCCATGCAGTCGTACAATCTCGTCGATGTATATCTGGGCATACTGAGCAAAACCGAAAGTGGTCTTCACTGGCAGGAAGTGAGCCGCTTTCGTCAATCGATCCACGATCACCCAAATGGAGTCGTACCCTCGACTGGTCCTGGGTAGACCCACCACAAAGTCCATCGAAATCTGCTCCCATTTCCACTCCGGAATGGGCAAAGGCTGCAACTCTCCTGCTGGCCTCTGGTGCTCGGCCTCGACTTGCTGACAAGTCAGGCATCTCTATACGAAGTCTGTGACGTCCCTCTTCATCCCGTCCCACCAGTAAACATCTTGCAAATCGTGGTACATCTTGGTGGAACCCGAATGAACGCTGTATGTCGATCTATGCGCCTCCTCAAGAATCTCACGCCGCAGTCCCTCAGAATCTGGTACGCACAGTCGAGTCCCAAATCGCAGTACTCCCTGATCATCGATCACGAACTCGGAATCTCTGCCCTGCCTAATCTCCTCCATGATCTCTGAAATACGGTCATCGCTGGGCTGTGCCTCTCGAATACGGTCAAGTAACTGCGGACGTGCACGAACATACGCAAGCTGTCCCCCTGTCGGAGTGAACTCGAACTCAACCCGGCTGTCGCATAAAGTCTGCCAATCTGCCGACGACTGCCTCTGTACTGCGCTCAAACAAGATAAACCACCCCCGGGCCTCCTGCTCAAAGCATCCACCACTACATTAGCCTTGCCTGGGTGATACAAAATCTCGCAATCGTAGTCCTTTACTAGTTCCATCCAACGGCGCTGTCTGAGATTCAGGTCTCGCTGCTGAAATATATACTTTAAGCTCTTGTGATCGGTGAATATCTGGCATGACTCGCCGTATAGGTAATGTCGCCACGTGTCAGCCCCAGAACAGACTGCGCTATGCGCTTCTAAAACAGAGCACTGCTCTCTTAAATTGGTGCAAGTTACCAGAGTGTGCCACGTGTCAGCAGCGCAACAGCGCCGCGCACTGTCGCGGCGCACTGCGCTAGCAGACTTGCACTCACCAGAGCGTGACACGTGTCACCTCCACATGGACTTGCGTCTTGAGCTCCTCAATTGGCGCAAAGCGCCTGACATGCCACGTGACGCTCTGTCAGACTAATTAATGCAGCGCATTATTAAAGGGCAGGGCCCAATTAAGAGGCCCAATGGACCAAAACAAATGCTCTGCATTATAAAAAAGGAAACAGAGCCTAATTTAAAAGGCCTAACTGGCCGGAATAAAATGCAATGCAGAGCCCAAACAAATGTCTGTCAGACCAAAACAGATGCTGTGTATCATTTTAAAAAGGGCAGAGCCCAAATAAAGGTCTAATAGACCAAACAAAATGCCATGCATTATTAAACAAGTGCAGAGCCCAATCAAAGGCCTAACAGGCCAGACAAATAAAAATTGTTGAATATTCTCAACTAGACTTAGCCCAATACTGGCCGTAAGTCCTCAAATTAAATTGAGCTGAGCACAACTGCTCTCTTAAACCAATTTACACCCGGTTCAAGGGTACATCTCCGAACTCCTCTGATATTTGTCGTTGTAATCCTTCAACGTCTTCAGAGAGGTGACGGGTCCCGACAACCACACATTGATACAGACTGCGGGGTCCTTAAACTCGTGGACCGAAACGTCCTTAAACTAATATTCATCCCAAAATGGGAACGTTGGACCGAAATGTCCTTAAACTAATGTTCGTCCCCAAATGGGAATGATGGACCACCATGTCCCTAAACCGGAAATCGACCGCAATGTCATTAAACTAAACAATAGAGCCAATTGCTCTCTTGTCGGATCTAAACGATCCCGTTAAGTTGGTCTTAGTCTGGAGATTAGGCTAACGTATCCTTAATAAAAGTTTAAGTTGATCTTAGCCTTAAATAGGGCTAACGTATTCTTAAACCAAAACCCCAAACCCAAATCTAAGAAAATACGGATTTAGACTAATCCACGTCCTACGGGCGACGACATAAATTAGTCTCCGTATACAATCCACGGGCAACCACAAATAAAACAAACACCCACGACACGAAGTGAAATTTTGGAGAAGGAGAAATTTGCTACCGCAGTGTGGTAGCGTAATTAACTGCAGGGGCTTGCGCCTGCAGGGAAGAGCGTCCCCACAATCAAAAACCCCTCCAGCGAGGGGGAATCTGACGAAGTCTGCTATATCGGCCGCATCCGTCTAAGCTTCCGATATACGGTGCCATAAATCAACTTGGCATCTTCGGAGAGGTGGATGGATAAAACCAAATAACATCTACCCCAAATCTCAGGCAAGACGAACCTATGCGGTCGCGTCTCTGTGTTCGGAGGGGAACAGATTCTGGCACGCCCGATGGGACCTCTTCCTCTTTCCACTCCACACTTCGTGTGTCGTGTTCGCGAACGAATCTCGATTTTCTGTAGTTGCCTGTGGATTCGAGGTACTAAGATTTGGTGTCTTGCTCCGTGTAGAGAGCAGAAGATCAATGGCTGCAAACTGCACTACCTGCAACTGCAACTCTCGCTTCGTCCTGGCTGGAGGAGTGACTTATGGGCCATAAGCGGCCTCCTTTTTCAAGATGCCAGTGTAGCAGGTAACTCAATCCACCGCTGGACTATTCTTCGGGACCATGCTCCCACCGATGAGCTTCAATACCCCAATGACATCGCAAGAAGCTCCAAAGAAGCCGGTCTTTGATCGACTTACCACTGCCGCGACCCTTCTCAACGGGTCGCCCAACTTCAATACCTCAGTTTTCAACAGACTGGGCCAGAATGTCTACAAGCCCGCGATACCCGAAGCTACCATCCCAAAGCGGATATCCATCCCGGCTCAAGCGGACGAAATCATTGGAAAGGCTCCTCCTTCTAAGAAGTCGGTTTTTACAATGCTGGCCATTCCGGTTGCTGCTCCAGGCGAGGTCCTCAAAGCTGCTTCCCCTGCCCAGAGGTTTGTCTTTGACAGATTAGACGTTGCTTCTCAACGGGTGTCAGTCTTCGACAGGCTAGCACCAATAACAGTCTCTCCTCAAAGCAGGGGGCATGAAGAAGATTATCCAACAACGGAGGTGATCTCATCCGCACGACATGCTCGACATCGCTACTGGCGCCGAGTGAGGAAGGCTGGGGGCAACTCCCCCTCTGGGATAACTTCGCCAGCTCAAATGGTGGGGATCGATGCTGCTGTTCCAACCGAGAATAGCTTTGAATTACTCAACAAGGTGCGCAGAAACTCTCCTACTGCAGTGCTGAAAAGAACTCCTTCACCTGTGGAGAATACTCCAAAGGTGAAACTGGAGCAGCCCCCTTAACGGCTGTCCTCTAAAATTTACAAGGTCTGGCGTCAAGTCCAAGACTCCGTAATGGATCAAGACTATCTCTGCCGACAGAAAAAGATGAAGGTTCGGCAGGAGAAGGACTACTCTGTCAAGCCAGAAAAAGCAACAGCTACTTGGGTGCCCACTACAACGACCCCATCAACTTCGACCACTCACAAAAGAAGGGGGTCAGAGAAGATCCCTGCGTCTTTGGCAAATCGCAAAGACACTGAATCTAAACGCCCCAAGTCTGGGGGCATGGTGGTCCATACTTATGGCATACGGGAAAGAGGATAGCCGCGCTTCGATGGGTCACTGACCGCTCACCCGATCCGTGACAAAAGCCCAGGAGCAGCAACAGAAGCTTCAGGAAATGCTGACGCAAATGGCCGCACTTACCGGGCTAAAAGAAAGCTCGGAGGTATCATCAGAACAGCGTCACGAACAAGAAACTGACACTGACTTTCTACGCAGAGTCCTCGAAAAGAAGGACAGAGAAGCAGCAGAACAAGCTGCCAACATAAAACAAATGGTGCTTCTCTTCCAAGATATGGTAGGAATGATGTTACAGCCGGATCCTCAAGCTGAAGATCCTCCGATTACCCTTGAAGACGACAGAGGAGAGACATCGAATCCTCCACCGGCTCTTTCAACAGCCAAGGAGGAGACAATTTCCAAAGCTGCCCTGGATGAATATATTGCTCAGCAGATACGAGTTCATCAGGCGAATGAAGCGGCTGGGCAAATTGTTAGAACCGGACGACCCTACCCGGGCTATTATGACCAAATCAGTTATCCACCGGGATATATGATCCCTAAATTCCACGTATATAAAGGGACAGGGAATCCGCATTAGCATGTCGCTCAATTCAGGGCCTTATGCGGCAACACTGGAGGCGACGACAAACTGCTGCTTCTCCAGTTCGTCGGTAGCTTAGCGGAGACGGCCTTTGAATGGTATTCGGTGCTACCTAACGACTCTGTCAAAACATTTGCAGAAATGGAGCTGCTGTTTACACAAAGATTCGCAAGTGCTAGAGAACGCACCCCAATCACGGCATTGATCAATGCCAGGGTGAAGCCTGGAGAAACTTGGGTCCAGTATGCGATACGGTGGCGTAATCTATAATCAAAGTGCAAGCAGCGCATCGAAGAAGCTCCTGCCGTGGGCATGTTCATGGGTACTCTCGACCCTCAAGCGACCATCTCCCAATTCATGATGTTCTTCAAGCCGACCACTTTTCAGGCCTTGATTGACAAGCTGGCCCAAATGGACCAGATGGGTCATAGACCATCTCCTTCAAAGACAGAGCCTTAGAATGAAAAGGGCAAAGGGAAAGCAACCTTCATCGCCAATGCTCAACAACAGCCGAGCAACTCAAAACCGATTGTTCGCCAAAACAACGTGCGTCTACACCCATCCCTCGAGGAAAGACTGGGACGTCCGTACTCGTTTCCCCAGGATAAAACGAGGAAACTGTTTGAGCTGGCAGTGCTCGACGGATTCATTAATCTGCCAAGTCCGAAACGCCCTCTACAGCCAGGCGATGTCAACGATCCTAATTACTTCCCCTACCATCGAGCAGTAAGTCATCCGATCGAAGATTGCTTCGTCTTCAAAAACTGGGTTGAAGACCAATACCAACAGGACAAGTTCACGTTGTCCGAAAACTGGAAGGTGAGCCCGCCACAACCACATGCTCCGAGAAAGATGGATATGCCGGGGTCATCATGCTCATTCATAGGGAAAGCCCCATCGACTGAAAAGTCAGTAAACTAGAGATTCGCCTCAAATACGGCGACATTGGACCACTATGTCCTAAAACTGGCAAAAGACCGAAACGTCGTTAAACTAATGATGGACCACTATGTCCTAAAACTGGCTGATAACCGAAACGTTCTTAAACTAATGACGGACCACTACGTCCTAAAACTAGCTGCTGACCGAGATGTCGATAAACTACGGTGGATCGCGACATCCCAAAGTCGATACAAAAAAAAAAGAATAAAAAATAAAAATAAAAAGAATAAAAAAAAAGACGGTATGTCCATAAGCAAAAAGGGCACGGATGAAAACCCGAAAGGGCTCCGTGAGTAAAAACAGCAGGGGTACCGGCGAGTCTTGTGAAAACCTGAAAGGGCGCAACCTCGTTAGAAAAAAGAATTAAAAGAATTAAAAAAAAAGACGGTATGTCCATAAGCGAAATGGGCACGGATGAAAACCCGAAAGGGCTCCGTGAGTAAAAACAGCAGGACTACCGGCGAGTGTTTGTGAAAACCCGAAAGGGCGCAACCTCGTTAAAAGACACTTACAGGGTCCTCTCGGCCTTGTAAGGAGAAACCACCCGTGTGAGATCCTTACAACTCACAAGGGAGCAACACACTTAGGGATCCTCACGATTCCTAAGGAGAATTACACTTGCGAGATCCTCACGACTCGTAAGGAGAATTCTTTTATGGGACCCTCACGGCTCATAAGATTTGAAAGTCTTAAGTTACAGAAACCTTAACATGTTCTTAAGCAACCCCCACAACCTTCGATATGGCCCTACAAGCGGCTCAATACTGACCCTTGTATACAATCCACGGGCGCGAATAAACATTTCCCTAACAAAGTCCCACCCGTGACTAGGGATATGTCCATATGGTGAACAACCCTTATAAGTCCTCTCGACTTACAAGGAGAAAACCCTCTTATAGGATCCTCACGACTTACATAAGAACATGCACTTAGGAATCCTCACGGTTCCTAAGGAGAAAACACACCTACAAGATCCTCACGACTTGTAGGGAGAAATACCTTTGTGAGACCCTTACGGCTCATGAAGTCAAAAGCCTTAGTCGACAGAATCCTAACCCTGTTTACTAAGCCACCGTTGTTCAACATCGACATAAGCAAATGATGATTCGCTCCTGACAATATCCCAGTTGTAGCGATGCTGATGCCTAAAACCGGTATCAGATTCCAAGCCCTTTCACGGCAAATGATGATTCGCTCCTGGCAATATTCCGGTTGTAGCGATGCTGATGCTGAGATTGGCGTCAGATTCCAAGTTCCACACTCGTGATAAAAAAAAATCAGCGATCCATAACCGAAATGATTGGGCAACTCGCAATAAAAAACAGCGAGTAAAGATAAAATAAACAGCCGAAATGATTGGGCAACTCGTAATAAAAAACAGCGAGTAAAGATAAAATAAACAGCCGAAATGATTGGGCAACTCGTAATAAAAAACAGCGTGTAAAGATAAAATAAACAGCCGAAATGATTGGGCAATCGCGACCTTCGCGATATAAAAGCTGAAATGATAAAGCATCGCGGAAAGAATTTTAAAAAAATGATGAAAGAATGAAACTTTTTGCCCTACATGTGAGATCACATCGATCCCTGTATACAATCCAGGGGCACAAACAAAGAGGGAACCATACCTTCCCAACAGGCTCCACCAGAAAGCGAAGCCAAATCTCGACGGGTCATGGACAATTTAGAGACAACCTCGACATTTGTTGCAATATTGCAGACATAATATCAACAAACGAAGCAAAGGAAGATCCCTGGCTTCAAGGTCTCGACGTCAATATCGACAACTTAGAGATCACCAACGGCGTTTCTCCTCACTCCATCCAGTGCAGACGTAACATCAACAACCGACCTCAGAGTCGCAACGAAACGGAACCATGGCAAAGTCCCTAGTTCTAAATCTCAATGGCCACATCTACGGCCCGGAAACCAACAATGGTGTGCCTCCTCATTCCAGCAGGACACAGATGTTACACTATCAAACGATGCCATGGCAAAATCCCAGCTTCACTTCAGCATTCGTCTCGATAAAGCAGACGAGATGTCAAAAAAGGCGTTCCTTCGCAGTCCAGCAGGATGTAAATGCAACATCAACAAAAGACCCCATGGTCAGCAAAGCGGAGTGACGGCAAAATCCCAGCTCCACCTCGACGTTCGTCTCGATACAGCAGACGTGATGTCACCCCAGCGTTTTTTCCCTCGACAGGATTCAGGCGCGACAATCAAACAGCGGAGCCACGGCAAAATCCCTAGTTCCAAACCTCGACGGTTCACCAACAACCTAGAGACAACCGCGACATTCGTCTCGATATAGAGGACGTAATGCCAGCAAACGAAGCAAAGGCCAAATTCCTAGCTTCAGGGTCTTAACGGCAAGTCATATAAAGCCTGAAAGACAACCGGAGATCATCTCACACCAGTGTGGAGTGGTCACCACCTCGACGTTCCTCTCGATACAGCAGACAAGATGTCACCTCAGCGTTCTTCCTCCAACAGGATTCAGACGCGACAATCAAACAGCGGAGCCACGGAAAAGTCCCTAGTTCCAAACCTCGACGGTTCACCAACAACCTAGAGACAACCGCGACATTCGTCTCGATATAGAGGACGTAATGCCAGCAAACGAAGCAAAGGCTAAATTCCTAGCTTCAGGGTCTTAACGGCAAGTCATATAAAGCCTGAAAGACAATCGGAGATCATCTTGCACCAGTGCGGAGTGGTCACCACCTCGACGTTCGTCTCGATACAGCAGACGAGATGTCACCCCAGCGTTCTTCCTCCAACAGGATTCAGACGCGATAATCAAACAGCGGAGCCACGGCAAAGTCCCTAGTTCCAAACCTCGACGGTTTACCAACAACCTAGAGACAACTGTGACATTCGTCTCGATATAGAGGACGTAATGCCAGCAAACGAAGCAAAGGCCAAATTCCTAGCTTCATGGTCTTGACGGCAAGTCATATAAAGCCTGAAAGACTATCGGAGATCATCCCACACCAGTGCGGAGTGGTTATGACTCATCCGGGCTCTCCAAAATGAGCCTAACCTCAAGTAAAAAGTGACATGGAATATCCCTACGCTTGCTCTTTCGACGGTAATATAACCTGGAAGATTACTTGAAGACGTCTTGTCGAGCCCCCGAAGGGATCAGAGACACGACAATCGCAAGGCTACTCGAACAGCAAGATTGCCTATCGAAGAATACATCAGCCAACGCGACGGTACGACGGACAAAACCCTAAATACCACAGACCCTAACGGACCTCTGTCGTAAAGAGCAGAGGTTAACTGTGATGTTAGGATACTCTTACAAGAAATGCTCGATTCGTCTCGACTCGTGAGGAAATTAGTGTCTTTACGAGAACTACTCGGTATGTTTCGACTCGTGAGGAAAAGCCTTAGGCAGCGGGGGATCAAAAAACCTGTTTCCTAAGCACTGGGACCCTGCAAGTCGGTCCAAAATGGACCCTTGCATACTATTCACGGGTCACACTCTCCAAAGTCGAATCTCGACAAGGAGGGAAACAACCGCTTATGGGTCCTCTCGACTCGTAAGAGGGAAAATTCTCTTGTTGGATCCTTACGACTCTCAAGAGAAAACACACTTAGGAGTCCTCACGACCCCTAAGGAGAAAATACACCTACGAGATCCTCTCGATCCGTAGGGAGAAAAGTCTTTATGAGACCCTCACGGCTCATGAAGTTGAAAAGCCTTAGGTAGCAGACCTGAACCTGCTTCCTAAGCCATCACTACTCCCCAAGATATTCAAGACAAAATGTTCTATATCGCTTACAGGCTATGCTTACTTGAAGAATATGCCAATAGCAAAGCAGAAAATAAAATAGAGGAGGCAAAAGATTTGTCATTCATAATCGGAAAATTCTTACATCAATGAGGACAATAAACAAAAAACAGCATTATTGAAATGTTTACAATGGCAAAACCTCAGATCCAGGGCATGGATTAAGGAATTCGAAAGTAAGGCTATCTAGAGTCTTTCTGGCCTTTCTGATCATTCTAGTGTGCATCCTCTCGTGCTCACGCGTGTCAAAATCTTCGACAAGGCCCCCATCCTTCGATAAGCAGCAATTATCGTCGTTTGTTGAAAAATTTGATGCAGAATGTCAATGAGGCTATCTCGCCGTTTCTTCGAGATCAGCCCCGACAGGTACACTGAATGCACCTTGTCTTCGGCATCATCCAGCGCATTAAGCGGCATAGCCTCGTGAAACCCCGAAAGTGCTCTCCAAATTGCTCCCAGCACGATTTTCAAGAGAGCAGAACGGCGAGGAAGCAACGCACCAACGCGTGCGTGCAGACGACCCATAATCTCCGCACAATGGGCATCTGTAAACTCTTGGTTTTGGTGACAGCCCTGTACGCGGATATCCTCATAGGTAATGAATTCGTGCAGACTGTATAAATGAACAGCCATAATGCCTGAAAGAAACATCATTGGAAGATTAGCAATGAAAAAAAAAAGATACAGGGAGTTAAACTCCTCGAGAGCAATGCTCTGCAGACAGGAGTGATACCTGTCAAAATTATGAGGAGAATTTGAAGAAATCCCCTGAGAACATTGAAAGCTTTGCTTAGAGAGTAAAGGCTCTATTATTGGAACCCTAATAGGGTTCTCTTTAGATCCCTAGAGCAAAGCTCTTCTAGTGAAACCCTAAATGGGTTTTCTTTAGATCAGGGATCTATTGAGAGCAAGGCTCTTAAAATTGATTTAATTTAATCTAATTTAATTTTTATATAAAAATTTCTTCATAGTTTCAACTCTTAAAAATGCTTGAACAAAAGAGCATGGCTCTGAATAAAAATTCTTATGAAGAGATCTAGGGGGCCAAAGGTCCTATTTATAGGCATTGAGAGTCGTTTCAACTTCCAAAAGATAGCGCGATGGTTGGAATTCTGCCACCGCTGCGCTCATGTTTGGGACTACGTAAGCGCAACGGTGGGGGGGCATTTGTTTACCCCAATCAGAGCAAAGCTCTGTTCAAATTCCAAGGCGGAAAACGAAGCAACGCTTCTGTTTCCCCCAATCAGAGCAAAGCTCTGCCTTGAAATTAAAGTTAAAATTAGAGTTAAAATAATTGAAGCAACGCTTCAGCTGATCTGCGCTGCGAGACACGTGGCAGCGCAGTTGCGCTGCGCGACACGTGTCAAGCGCAGGTGCGCTTGCGCCAACTGTGCCAGCACTAAAACAGAATTAAAATTCTAGAAAGATCTTTCTGATCTTATTAAAACAATAAGATTCTCTTCTGTAAAACAGAAACCCTTGGATCAAAGATCCAACGGTGTGGAAAAATCCCTAAATCACTCAGAGAAAGATCTCTTTAACTGATTTAACAAATCAAATGGCACTATAAAAAGCCCCCTAAACTCCAAGTCTAAAAGACATTGAGCACACAAAGAATTCACAGAGCTCTTCTAAGAACTTTGAGAAGAAAGAAAGAAAGAAAGAAAGAAAAAGGTAAAACCTTTAGAAAAAGAAGAATTTTCTTCTGAAAAGATCAATGATCTAAGAACAAGATCAAAAATCTTCAATAAAAAATGATAGTATTAATAAAAAGAAGTAATTTACTTCTTCTTTAGATCTTTCTGATCTAAATAAAGGCATTGCCTTTTGATGAACCATTGGTTCTGGGATCTTAGAAGATTCTCTTCTTTGATCCAAAATCGGATCAAGATATTGAACAGTGCCCTGCACTTGAAAAAATTGCACTGTTGCGCTCTCGGGTTGGCGCAACCCACTAGAGAGCGCCACGTGTCAGCCCCAGACTGCGCTATGTGCTTCTAAAACAGAGCACTGCTCTCTTAAATTGGCGCAAGTCACCAGAGCGTGACACGTGTCACCTCCACATGGACTTGCGCCTTGCGCTCCTCAATTGGCGCAAAGTGCCTGACAAGCCACGTGGCACTTTGTCAGACTAATTAATGCAGCGCATTATTAAAGGGCAGGGCCCAATTAAGAGGCCCAATCGACCAAAACAAATGCTCTGCATTATAAAAAAAGGGAACAAAGCCCAATTTAAAAGGCCTAACAGGCCAGAATAAAATGCAATGCAGAGCCCAAACAAAGGTCTGTCAGACCAAAACAGATGATGTGCATCATTTTAAAAAGGGCAAAGCCCCAATAAAGGTCTAATAGACCAAACAGAATGTCATGCATTATTAAACAAGGGCAGAGCCCAATCAAAGGCCTAACAGGCCAGACAAATAAAAATTGTTGAATATTCTCAACTGGACTTAGCCTAATACTGGCCGTAAGTCCTCAAATTAAATTGAGCTGAGCACAACTGCTCTCTTAAACCAATTTACACCCGGTTCAAGGGTACATCTCCGAACTCCTCTGATATTTATCGTTGTAATCCTTCAACGTCTTCAGAGAGGTGACGAGTCCCGACAACCACACATCGATACGGACTGCGGGGTCCTTAAACTCGTGGACCGAAATGTCCTTAAACTAATATTCATCCCAAAATGGGAACGTTGGACCGAAATGTCCTTAAACTAATGTTCGTCCCCAAATGGGAATGATGGACCACCATGTCCCTAAACTGGAAATCGACCGCAATGTCATTAAACTAAACAATAGAGCCAATTGCTCTCTTGTCGGATCTAAACGATCCCGTTAAGTTGATCTTAGTCTGGAGATTAGGATAACGTATCCTTAACAAAAGTTTAAGTTGATCTTAGCCTTAAATAGGGCTAACGTATCCTTAAACCAAAACCCTAAACCCAAATTTAAGAAAATACGGATTTGGACTAATCCACGTACGGGCGATGACATAAATTAGTCTCCGTATACAATCCACGGGCAACTACAAACAAAACAAACACCCACGACACGAAGTGAAATTTTGGAGAAGGAGAAAGTTGCTACCGTGGTGCTGTAGTGTAATTAACTGCAGGGGCTTGCGCATGCAGGGAAGAGCGTCCCCACAATCAAAAACCCCTCCAGCGAGGGGGAATCTGACGAAGTCTGCTACATCGGCCGCATCCGTCTAAACTTCCGATATACGGTGCCATAAATCAACTTGGCATTTTCGGAGAGGTGAACAGATAAAACCAAATAGCATCTGCCCCGAATCTCAGACAAGACGAACCTACGCGGTCGCGTCTCTGTGTTCGAAGGGGAACAGTGAGAATTGACCGAGAAATGACCAGAGAAGTGCCAGAACGGAATCGTCCCCATTAGCACACCTGACAGGGCCGATGAGCCGATTGATTGCGAGATAGGTAATCCGCAGAGAAGATAAGGACCCAGAGACAGAGGATGCCAGACCGTGAGCAAGAGGCAAGTAGATATCTTGCGCTGCTAACATTGGATGCACCGACACTTTCTCGACTTTAAAGGAGGGACTACCGACGACGGTATTTATGATTTGTGATTTTGCGATTCGATTATCACGTATCCGTTACCTTGGATTTCGGTATTTTGGGCGATTTATTCGCATGATTTGGTTTTGATGGCTGAGTTTCATGATATTTGTTTTTATGCACCATGGTTGCACCTACTGGGTATTTATATTTTGCGCATAGTTATTACTCTTGAGGTATTGATTGTGATTTCATGCCTATTTTATGCCGGTGATTTGATTTACGCTTCCAGCATAGTTTTCATGCACTTTTAGTGTTTTGATTTGATTTGTGCACGCTGATGCACACGGTTGTGAGATTATATACCGCGGTATACTTGATTTGGATTGAGCCGTATTCTATACCGTCGATTTCGATTCTGATATTGATATTGATCCCTTGCACTCCGTGCATTTGATTTGGATTTTCGCGCGTGATAAGCGCATGTTTTTGAGATATGATTTTGGTGCACACCAGATGCACTAAATCGGGATTCTTTGTGCATGTCAGATGCACCTGATTTTGCTGTCGGACACACACGTTGCCTATGACAGATGTTGTGTGCACACCCATTGCACCTAGATGTTGTTTTTGTGCACCTGCATGGCACATATATGGATTTGATTTCCGTACGCACCAGACGCACATGGTATTCTTATATACATTTTTAGGATTGATTCCTTATGGATCAGTACGTTTTTATGATATTTGCTATGTGTTTTCATACTGAGGAGGACTAGTCAGAGGACAGTACCTGGATATATATTTGGCATGCATTTACTTCAGCTATTTACACGTATAGATTGATGTCTACATGTATAGTTTTGTTGTACATCATATTGGTTTTGTTTTGGATTTGACATTTGTGTTTTTATCATGATTCCGATGATTGCGGGATGCTTGACGGAGTCTCGATTTTGAGTTATCTGCTCATTACCTATGCGCATGCATTGCGCTATGATGCGTTTTATGTATTAATGATTTCGGAGCCCTGACAATTTGGATTATTACTGAAATGTTTTAGTATTTGGGGGTTTAAATTTAAATTCGGGGACCGAATTTCTTTAAGGGGGGAAGATTGTAACATTTCAAAAAAAAATCATTTTTGGGAATTTTTATAATTTAATATTATTTTATTGAATATTTTAATATTTCGGTATAATTAAATACAGATAAATGGGAAAAATTTTGGAAAAATTTTGGAAAATTCTAAAATAGGGTATTTTATGGAATTATGCCATTTTAAAGTTTTTATGATTAATTATATGCTAATTTAGTGCTGATCGCGATTAAAAATCGCTAATCGTTTTTTTTAATTCACGAGTTGGCAACATGTTTAGATTAAAAATCAAGATTAAGAATAATTTATATGCTAATTACATACATGTTTAGATGTTACATTGCCAGCTTAGCAAGCTTCAGACTTATCCTTTTGAGGTATATATATCTGATCGTGTTGACCTAGGTTATGTCATGCATTCGATTTCTGCTTGTAGATATTTTCTATTCACGAGTTGGCAACTCACCCCCGTTGTGCCACAGTTCTTGTAGGTTTTGCCGTACAGGTTCCATGGCGGCATTTCTGGCACACTGCTTCCTTTGCGGGTGAATTGCATTGGGTAGGTGGGTTCTTTTGCATCAGAACCACCATTGTATATGTATTATTCATTTGTATCTAGAAATTCCATCAACCAAAACTTGTATATTGTTTCAGACTTAGACACTGGTGATGTATTATTTCGACCTTCGAGTCGCGCGTAGCAGTATTACGATTTTCATGTTATTTTGAGTTCTTTCTGAGTTTTGATCCTCGCCCTTCGGCGTTGTATATTATATTGCTTACGTGGTTGTGACCGTCGATTGACGAAGAGCTAGCTCCCGCTTAGGAATACCTTTTATCATTGCATATATATTATTCTTGTTGTACCCCGTTCGGGGCCAGTATTTACAAAGAAAACTCTGCCGAAATTTTCATAAAAGACTATACATTTTTAAAGATGCACATTCGGCTTACTTATTTAAAAACCTTGTATTCAAAACATGTTTTCTTCACTTCTAAAAAACTATTTTCCTTCATTTATTATTTAAAATGGTTTTAGATTTCTGGGCTTTTTGGCTTACTTGGATTAGATGGGGTCCTATAGACTTCATATGATTCAAGTGCCAGTCACGTGCTATTTCGGGTCGTGACAAGAAGGTTCTCCACTGCTATCCAGTGACTTTCCCTAGGATCATTTGATACCATCTCAC
This sequence comes from Agapanthus africanus, assembly GCA_030015575.1. NCBI lineage: Eukaryota > Viridiplantae > Streptophyta > Magnoliopsida > Asparagales > Amaryllidaceae > Agapanthus > Agapanthus africanus. The sequence continues at coordinate 433,203,346 of JASDDO010000008.1, read as the reverse complement.
TACACCTAGTGAGAATCCTAACATCCACTTAGATCTATCATATAGATCAAAACCCAGGATTTAGGAGGTATCACCTTGATCCTATATGGACAATCAAAGTAATAAGAGGAGATTGACCGAGCGTAGAATAGGAAACACCTTCCCTATCAAGAGTATGTCATCCATGTATAATACGAGGAAGACCACCTTACTCTCTATTACCTTTTCATATATACTAGGTTCATCTACCATTTTGATAAAGTCAAACGCTTTGACTACCATATCAAAATAGATATTCCAACTCCGCGATGCTAGGTTCATCTACCATATCAAAATAGATATTCCAACATCCACGTATAAACGTTTTTTCTGAAGTGTCTTCTTTGAAAGGTGGCAACTTCATTCCCATCGACAGGGCTCTAGCGAACCGCTTTCTTGTCTTAAAACTGCTTTTTCCGGCCGCAGAAGTGCTTCTATCCGGTTGGGGTATTTCAATCCTTTCGTTCAGTCGCCGACGTTTGGCTTTTTCATATATGGCGATTTCACGCTCTCGGTCAGCTTTGCTTTTCTGAAGCGCCTCGTTCAGGAATACGTCAATCATCTCGTCTGACGGTTCTAGGAGTTCTGGTTCGGGATCTTCCCCCAGTTTCTCTGCATCAGGAGCTTCTTTGCCATTTATCGAGTGAGAGATCATGTGGCAGCTCGCCACATAGTCTTCAGGCCTTTCTGAAGAATCGTCTCCTTCATCAGCGTCAGCGTTTTCATGCTTAAAGAATTCGTCCGACATGATTGGAGTCCGTGCCTTCTGGTTATATTCTTCCAGTGCATTGATGTATTTCTGCAGACCTGTACGACTGTCTTCGAGTTGGACGGGCTTGTTGGCCTTCTTCTTTTTCTTTAAAGACTTTGGAGGCTGGGACTGAGCGTTTTGATTATCGCTACCTACTCTTGGCGTTGGGCGCGGCTTCAGCATTCCTTCAATGACCTCGGATTCTAGCGGACTTTTCCACCTGATTGCCGGGCATGTGTGAAGATCCTTCAGCATTCTTTTCGTCTTGGCTGAAAGAGCGACCTCCCATGGAGCTTCTTGTATAAATAAGCATGATGCCCCCGGCGTATCTACCTATTTAGGAGCGTACGGCTGGGGCGGGCTTACTTTCCAATTCTTGGACAATGCGAATTTGCCCTGTTGGTATTGGTCCTCAATCCAGCCTTTAAAGACGAAACAATCTTTAATTGGATGGCCTACTACTCGGTAGTAGGAGCAATAATTAGAATTGTTGACGTCACCTGGCTGCAGTGGACGTCTCGGATCTGGTAGAGTGATGAGCCTGTTGCGGATCGCCAGTTCGAACAGTCTTCTTGTTTTATCCCGAGGGAATGAGTAAGGACACTTTAATTTTTCGTTGATAAATCGTTGTCTGTCGTTTTGGCAATCAGCTGGTTTTGGACCATTCGGTTGTTGCTGAACATTGGCGACAAAGGTCGCTTTCCCTTTCCCCTTTTCATTCCGAGACTCCGTCTTTGAAGATGAGGGCCTATGGCCCATCTGGTCCATTTGGGCCAGCTTGTCTATCAGGGCCTAGAAGGTGGTCGGCTTGAAGAACATCATGAACTAGGATATAGTCGCCTGCGGATCGAGGGTACCCACGAACATGCCTACTGTAGGAGCTTCTTCGATGCGTTGTTCGCATTTTGACCATAGTTTCCGCCACCGGATTGCATACTGCACCCATGTCTCTCCCGGCTTCACCCTGGCATTGATCAACGCCGTGATTGGGGTGCGCTCGCTAGCGCTCGTGAAACGCTGGGTGAATAGTAACTCCATTTCTGTAAATGTCTTAATGGAGTCGTTTGAGAGCTCGGAATACCATTCAAACGCTATCTCCGACAAGTTGCCAACAAACTGGCGAAGCAGCAGTTTGTCGTCACCCCCAGTATTACCGCATAAGGCTCTGAATTGAGCAACGTGCTGGTGTGAATTTCCCGTCCCCTTATATACGTGGAATTTAGGGATCGTATATTCTGGCGGGTACTTTATTTGATCGTACCAACCCGGATTGGGTCGTCCAGTCTTAACGATTTGGCTAGCCGCTTCACTCGCCAGATGAGCTCGTATCTGTTGAGCTATATAGTCATCCAGGGCGGCTTTGGAGATCGTCTCCTCCTTGGCCGTTGATAGAGCCGGAAGAGGTTTTGATGTCTCATCTCTGTCGTCTTCAAGGACAATCGGATGGTCTTCAGCTGGAGGATCCGTCTGTATCATCATCCTGACCATATCTTGGAATAAAAGCGCCATTCGTTTTATGTTGGCCGCTTGTTCCGCGGCCTCTCTGTCTTTCTTCTCGAGAATTCTACGGAGGAACTCAGCATCGGTTTCTTGTTCTTGACGATGTTCCGATGACATCTTCGGACTTTCTTTTGGCCCAGTGAGTGCGGCCATCTGTGTTAGCATCTCCTGGAGCTTCTGTTGTTGCTCCTGAGCTTTTGTTACCGATCGGGTGAGTGGTCGATGACCCGTGGAGATACGGCTATCCTCTTTCCCGGATGCCATATAAATAGTGTACACCACCATGCCCCCAGACTTGGGGCGTTTGGATTTAGTGCCTTTGAGCTTTATCGCAGACACGGGGATTTTCTCCGACCTTCTTCTTTTGTGAGCGGTCGAAGTTGAGGAGGCTTTTGCAGCGGGCACCCAAGTAGACGACACCTTCTGTGGTGCGACAGGGTGGTCCTTCTCTTGCTGAACTTTTATCTTCTTCTGTCGGCGGGAGTAGTCTTGGTTGATCACCGAATCTTGGACCTGTCTCCAGACCTTGTGAATTTTAGAGGACAGCCGCTGAGGGGGCTGTTCTGGCCTTGTCTTTGCAGCATTCTCCATAGGTGGAGGAGATCTTTTCAGCACGGCAGTCGTAGAGTTCTTGCGGACCCTCCTGAGTGGTTCAAAGGTATTCCCAATTGGAACAGCAGCATCAACTTCCACCGTTGGAACCGGCGGAGTCAATCCTGAAGGGGAACTGCCCCCAGCTTTCCTCACTCGGCGCCAGTGGCGACGTCGAGCATGTCGTGTAGCCGAGATCACCTTTATCGTCGGAGTAGTTTCGTCCTACCCCCTGCTCTGAGGAGATGCTGTTATTGGCGTCAGCCTGTCAAAGACTGATATCCGCTGGGAAGGAATAGTCAACCTGTCGAAGGCCGACTTCCGAGTAGGGAAAGCAGTTTGGACAGCTTCAATTCCAGCAGGAGCTGGGATAGCCTTCTCCGGTATTGCGAGCTTCTTCGTGGGCCCCTTTGAGCTCAGCCTGTCGAAGACTGGGGTATTAGACTTGGACGACCCGTTGAGAGGGACCGCGTTAATTGCAAGCCGATCGAAGACTGACTTCTTTAGAGCTTCTTGCGATGGCACTGGGGCATTAAAGCTTATTGGTAGGAGCATGGTACCGAAAAACAGTCCAGTGGTAGCCTGAGTCACCTGTTCCACTGGCATCGTAAAAAGGTAGGCCGCTTGAGGCCCATAGGTCACTCTTCCAGCAAGGACGGAGTGGGAGTTGTTGCAGTTAGTGCAGTTGAAAGCCAATGATCTTCTGTTTTCTGCACGAAGCAAGACAACAAATCTTAATACCTCGAATCCAAGGGCAACTATAGCAAACCGTGATTCGTTCACGAAACACGACACACGATGTGTGGAGTAGAAAGAGGAAAAGGTCCCACCGGGCATGCCAGAATCTGTTTACCGCCGAAAACAGAGACGAAACCGCGTAGGTCGTCTTGCCTGAATTTGGGGGCAGATATTTGTTCTCCACCGAAAACCGGGAAGACAAACGTATGTTCGTCTTTCCTGAATTTGGGAGCAGATGCTATTTGGTTTTATCCGTCCATCTCTCCGAATATGCCAAGTTGATTTATGGCACCATATATCGAAGGTTTAGACGGATGCGACCGATGTAGCAGACTTCGTCAGATTCCCCCTCGTTTGAGAGGTTTTTGATTGTGGGGACGCTCTTCCCTGCAGGCGCAAGCCCCTACAGTTAATTACTCTACTGCATCGCGGTAACCACTTTCTCCTTCTCCAGATGGCCACTTCGTGTTGTGTTTGTTTTATTTTTGGTTGCCCGTGGATTGTATACGGAGACTAATTTATGTTGTTACCCGTAGGGCGTGGATTAATCCAAATCCGTATTTTCTTAGATTTGGGTTTGGGTTGGGTTTAAAGATTGTTAATCTCATTTGAGACTAAGATCAACTCAAACGTTTGTTGAGAATACGTTAGTCTAATTTTAAACTAAGATCTACACAACAGGATCATTTAGATCCAACAAAAGAGCATTTGGGCTCTATTGTTTTAGTTTAGGGACGTTGCGGTCCATAAATTTAAGGACATCATAGTCCGTGACAGTTTAAAGACGTGATAGTCTGCAAAGTTTAAAGACATCATAGTCTATGAGTTTAAGGACCCCACGATCCATAAAGTTTAGGGACATCATAGTCCATGAGTTTAAGGACCCCACAGTCCGTAAAGTTTAAGGACATCATAGTCCAGTTTAAAGACGTTATAGTTTGTGTGGTTTTAGTTCAACCGTTTAGGGATATACCAAAAGTTATTGGTTATTGGGACCCTCCGTCTCTCTGAAGACGTTGAAGAATTACAACGACATATATCAGAGGAACGAAGAGATGTACCATTGAACCAATGTTGGTTGGGAGATCTGTACTAAGATCAAAGATTTATGAGCATATGAGCTCAATTAGGGATATGTGGCCAACTTGGGCTCGGCCCATTCAGTTAAAATGTTGGACATTTAACAATACTGAGCATTGATTTGAATTCTGACAATCTTTTTGTCTTTTATTGAGTGATGAACACTCATTTTAGCTCTGGGGTGCTTTATTTAAAGAACAGTTTATGTTCGCTCAGCGCACACGTGAGGAGCACGTGGTGCGCTTGGCGCTAGATTTAGAGCGCTAAGGCGCTTCCTGTGAAAGAGCGCACACGTGAGGAGCACGTGGTGCGCTTGGCGCTGAGCGCCAGTAAATGAGTGCAGAGCGCTCCTGGTGAAAGAGCACACACGTGAGGAGCACGCGGTGCGCTTGGCGCTGAGCGCCAGTAAATGAGTGTAGAGTGTTCCTTGTGAAAGAGCGCACACATAAGAAACACGTGGTGCGCTTGGCGCTGAGCGCCAGTCTTGAAGCGCTGATGCGCTTCTTTAAATTAGAGTACACACGTGAGGAGCACGTGGTGCGTTTGGCACTGAGCACCAGTTTTGGAGCGCTGAGGCGCTTCTTTAAATTAGAGCACTAGAAGCGCTGCGGCGCTGCGCGCCAGTCTTGAAGCGCTGAAGCGCTTCTTTTTAATTAGAGCGCTAGGAGTGCTGAGGCGCTTCTTTTTAATAGGCGCTTCTTTTTAATTAGAGCGCTAGGAGCGCTGAGGCGCTTCTTTTTAATTAGAGCGCTAGGAGCGCTGCGCGTCAGTCTTGGAGCGCTAAGGCTCCTTTTAAGCAACTTTTATCGGTTCTACACTCTGAGAATTAAATTCTCGTTTATAAAAGACTTTATCTCGTGGATCTAAGAACAAAGTTCTTATTTTTATAGGAGATGTTACACTCTCTTATTTTTTGTGAAAGGCTTTTCCTTTATGGATCTGTGATCTGAAGAGAATTGAATTTTTCTTCCCCCTCTTTTTATGATGAGATGCTATGATCTCTTTTGTGAAAGACATCTGTCTTATAGATCTATGATCTTGAAGAAGAATTAGGTTCTTCGTCTTTTTTATGAGATGCATTGATCTCTCTTTTTTATTTACCTTGAAGAAATTCATTTTCTTCCGAGAGCTTGATCTTCTCTTTGAAATTTCTCAAACTTTATGGGGGGTTCCTCCTCTACAAGACTTGAAGTCTTGGGGCCTTTATATAGGGTAGGCTGATTTGTTGAATCAGTTAAAGAGATCTTTCTCTGATTGATTTGGGGAAGCTTCCCAACCATTGGATCTTTGATCCTAGGGCTTCTGTTTTACAGAGAGCAATCTTCTTGTTTAACTAAGATTGGGAAAACCTTTTCCTATACAGAGCTTATTTTGTGTCTTGGTGATTTTTTTTAATCACCATTGGATCTTTGATCTAACGGCGGGGAACATTTAGTTCCAATGCTAGCGGTCTCGTGCTTTGCACGTGAGCGCTGCAACAGAGTCTTTGACTCTCAGCGCTAGCGCTGCCAGCGCTCTCGTGCTTTGCACGTGAGCGCTGCAACAGAGTCTTTGACTCTCAGAGCTGGCGCTGCTAGCGCAAGCGCTCTCATGCCTTGCATGTGAGCGCTGCAGCAGAGTTTTTGACTCTTAGCGCTGGCGCATGAAGCGTTGCTTCATTTCAAATTTCAAAAATTTGAATAGAGTATTGCTCTGATTGGGGGAAACAAAGTCGAGATCGGAAGATGAACTTTCGTTGAATGGAACTAAGATTTCCTACAGACGGAACCAACTGATGGATCTCTGGATCTCCTTCAGATGTTACCTTCCGTTGATTTGCAGCGAGCGCTGATGGATGACTGAGGTTGGATTTGGAGAGTTGACTCCTGAAGCATCTGGATCTCAATGGGTTTTATGTGGTTTAGGCCGAGCTACCTGCAAAGAAGTCCCGGGGTGGTTGTGTCACCGAGGACCCTCCGACGATCAAGTTAGACGGGGTATTTTGGAAGAATAACGGCCTATTGGGGTAAAAATAGCTTACCTGAGTCGTCCGAGAGAGGGGTTTATATAGTGGCAGCCATGGGCCGGCGGACACGAGATTTACGCCAGCCGTTACACCCCCGGCGTTACGACCGCGTGAAAGGCGGGATACCCCATTAATGACGAGATATGCTCGTTAATAGGGGAACACGGTGGCGTGGAATACGGGATCATAGGCGGCGGATATCTCGCGTCTGGCGAGATTCGCGGAGCCATGGCGGAGACGCCGGTGATCAGTGCTGGGGGTCGTGTTTACCGCCGGAAACCGGGAAGACGGACTGTCTTGCCTGAATCTGGGGGCAGATGCTATTTGGTGCTATCTTTCCACCTCTCCGAAGATACCAAGTTGATTTATGGCACCATGTATCGAAGGTTTAAACGGATGCGGCCGATGTAGCAGACTTCGTCAGATTCCCCCTCATTCGAGGGGTTTTTGATTGTGGGGACGCTCTTCCCTACAGGCGCAAGCCCCTGCAGTTAATTACGCTACCGCATCGCGGTAACAACTTTCTCCTTCTCCAGATGGTCACTTCGTGTCGTGGGTGTTTGTTTTGTTTGTGGTTGCCCGTGGATTGTATACGGAGACTAATTTATGTCGTTGCCCGTAGGACGTGGATTAGTCCAATTCCGTATTTTCTTAGATTTGGGTTTGGGGTTTTGGTTTAAGGATACGTTAGCCCTATTTAAGGCTAAGATCAACTTAAACTTTCGTTAAGGATACGTTAGCCTAATCTCCAGACTAAGATCAACTTAACGGGATCGTTTGGATCCGACAAGAGAGAAATTGGCCCTATTGTTTAGTTTAATGACATTGCGGTCGATTTCCAGTTTAGGGACATGGTGGTCCATCATTCCCATTTGGGGACGAACATTAGTTTAAGGACATTTCGGTCCAACGTTCCCATTTTGGGATGAATATTAGTTTAAGGACGTTTCGGTCCACGAGTTTAAGGACCCCACAGTCCGTATCGATGTGTGGTTGTCGGGACCCGTCACCTCTCTGAAGACGTTGAAGGATTACAACGACAAATATCAGAGGAGTTCGGAGATGTACCCTTGAACCGGGTGTAAATTGGTTTAAGAGAGCAGTTGTGCTCAGCTCAATTTAATTTGAGGACTTACGGCCAGTATTAGGCTAAGTCCAGTTGAGAATATTCAACAATTTTTATTTGTCTGGCCTGTTAGGCCTTTGATTGGGCTCTGCCCTTGTTTAATAATGCATGGCATTCTGTTTGGTCTATTAGACCTTTATTTGGGCTCTGCCCTTTTTTAAATGATGCACATCATCTGTTTTAGTCTGACAGACCTTTGTTTGAGCTCTGCATTGCATTTTATTATGGCCTGTTAGGCCTTTTAAATTGGGCTCTGTTCCCCTTTTTTTTATAATGCAGAGTATTTGTTTTGGTCTATTGGGCCCCTTAATTGGGCCCTGCCTTTTAATAATGCGCTGCATTAATTAGTCTGACAGAGCGCCACGTGGCTTGTCAGGCGCTTTGCGCCAATTGAGGAGCGCAAGGCGCAAGTCCATGTAGAGGTGACACGTGTCACGCTCTGGTGAGCGCAAGTCTGCTAGCGCAGTGCGCTGCGCTATTGCACTGCTGACACGTGGCGCGCTCTGGTGACTTGCGCCAATTTAAGAGAGCAGTGCTCTGTTTTAGAAGCGCATAATGCAGTCTGTTCTGGGGCTGACACGTGGCGCTCTCTGGTGGCTTGCGCCAACCCGAGAGCGCAACAGTGCAATTTTTTTAAGTGCAGGGCACTGTTCAATATCTTGATCCGATTTTGGATCAAAGAAGAGAATCTTCTAAGATTCCAGAACCAATGGTTCATTAAAAGGCAATTCCTTTATTTAGATCAGAAAGATCTAACGAAGAAGTAAATTACTTCTTTTTATTAATATTATCATTTTTTATTGAAGATCTTTGATCTTGTTCTTAGATCATTGATCTTTTCAGAAGAAAATTCTTCTTTTTCTAAAGGTTTTACCTTTTTCTTTCTTTCTTTCTGAATTCTTCTCAAAGTTCTTAGAAGAGCTCTGTGAATTCTCTGTGTGCTAATCCCCTTTAGACTTGGAGTCTAGGGGGCTTTTTATAGTGCCATTTGATTTGTTAAATCAGTTAAAGAGATCTTTCTCTGAGTGATTTAGGGATTTTTCCCCACCGTTGGATTTTTGATCCAAGGGCTTCTGTTTTACAGAAGATAATCTTCTTGTTTTAACAAGGTCAGAAAGATCTTTCTAGAATTTTAATTCTGTTTTAGTGCTGGCACAGTTGGCGCAAGCGCACCTGCGCTTGCCACGTGTCGCGCAGCGCAGAGCGCAAGCGCACCTGCGCTGCCACGTGTCGCGCAGCGCAGAGTGCAGCGCAATTGCGCTGCCACGTGTAGCGCAGCGCAACTGCGCTGCCACGTGTCGCGCGGCGCAGAGCGCACCTCAGCTGAAGCGTTGCTTCCTTTATTTTCATTTTAAATAGAGCCTTGCTCTGATTGGGTGCGCTGCCTTGGGCGCTGCGCTGGCGTGTCATCTTTTGACACATGGCGCATTGCGCAAGGAATCTGAAGCGTTACTTCAATTTTTGAATTTTTTGAAATTCAAACAGAGCTTTGCTCTTATTGGGTAAACAAATACCCCCTCACCGTTGCGCTTATGTGGCCCCAAACGTGAGCGCAGCGGTGGCAGAATTCCAACCGTTGCGCTAACTTTTGGAAGTTGAAACGGCTCTCTTAATGCCTATAAATAGGACATTTGGTCTCTTAGATGATTTTGCATCTCTTCATAAGGATTTTCATTCAGAGCCTTGCTCTTTTGTTTAAGCACTTTTAAGAGTTCAAACTCTAGAGAATTTTTAGGTAAAAATTAGATTAGATTAAATTAATTTTAAGAGTCTTGCTCTCAATAGATCCCTGATCTAAAGAAAACCCATTTAGGTTTTCACTTAGCAGAGCTTTGCTCTATAGGTCTAAAGGGATCAAAAGAGAACTAAAGAGAACCCTATTAGGGTTTCATTATAAAGCGGTGCTCTTTAAAAGATTTTCCTTGTATTTTCTTAATTCATCAATGGAGCTTTGCTCCTTCCAAATCATACAGAAGAACTCTTAGGAGTTTTTCATGGATCTTGGAGTTTAAAGATGGCATTTTATTCTTCGATGAATTATATCGTTTTGTTTAATCAGTCTTTCTAATAATTTGTTGATTCTCTTTTATAGAAACAATGGACGCCCACATGTACGATCTCGACGAGATTATCTCTTACGGGGACATCCGCCGACTCGGCCGTTCTCAGAATCGAGAGTTCACCAACGCCGAGTGTGCTGAAATCATGAGTCACTTCGACGCATACAATGCTCAACTGCTTCCCCGGCGTTCCTCTCTCTTGAAGCTTATCGTGGGAGCAATCTGGGAAGCGATTCCCTTGTTCTGTACTGGTGTGCCTCTTGGGGCATTGGACGTCGCCGAGGATAAGGTGCACTCGGTGTACCTGATGAACCTAATCTCGAAGAGACGGCGAGGCAATCTTGTCGATCTCTTGTACCGGGCCTTCCAACAGTCCGCCATTCTTGCTGCCTATCGGAGGGTGGAGGACATCAGTGGAGATCCCGACGCCCGTGCTCGCGAAAGTAAGCACAGTAAGCACACTAGGATGGTTCTCCAGGCTTGGAAAGTCCTGGACAAGGTCACTTTTGAGTTCCTCAATCCATGTCCTGGATCTGAGGTTTTGCCATTGTAATCATTTGGATAATGTCTTTGTTTATTGCCTTTATTAAAGTAAAAACTTTCCAAGTATGAATGACAAATCTTTTGCTTCCTTCCTTTTATTTTCTGCGTTGTTATTGGCATATTCCTCAAGTAAGCGTAGCCTGTAGGTGATATAGAACATTCTGTCTTGAATACTCTGGGGAGCAGTGATGGCTTAGGAAGCAGATTCAGATCTGCTACCTAAGGCTTTTCAACTTTATGAGCCGTAAGGGTCTCATAAAGACTTTTCTCCCTACGAGTCGAGAGGATCTCGTATGTGTATTTTCTCCTTAGGAATCGTGAGGATTCCTAAGTGCGTTTTCTCTTATAAGTCGTAAGGATCTTATAAGAGAATTTTCCCTCTTACGAATCGAGAGGACCCGTAAGCGGTTGTTTCCCTCCTTGTCGAGATTCGACTTTGGAGAGTGTGACCCATGAATAGTGTGCAAGAGTCCATTTTGGACCTACTTGCAGGGTCTCAGTGCTTAGGAAACAGGTTTTTTAATCCCCACTGCCTAAGGCTTTATCTCACAAGTCGAGACGAATCGAGAAGTCCTCACGAAGACGCTAATTTCCTCACGAGTCGAGACGAATCGAGATGCTCTCGTCAAGGACGCTAATTTCCCTGAATTGAGGTATTTGCCAAGGACACTGATTTCCTCGGAGTTGAGACGAATCGAGGTATTCCTGCAAAGACACTGATTTCTCTGCGGATCAACGCGAATCAAGATGCTCTCGTCAAGGACGCTGATTTCCCTGAATCGAGGTATTTGCCAAGGACACTAATTTCCTCGGAGTTGAAACGAATCGAGGTATTCCTGCAAAGACACTGATTTCTCTGCGGGTCGACGCGAATCAAGATGTTCTCGTCAAGGACGTTGATTTCCCTGAATCGAGGTATTTGCCAAGGACGCCGATTTCCCTGGGGTTGAAACGAGTCGAGGTATTCCTGCAAAGACACTGGTTTCTCTGCAGGTAGACGCGAATCAAGATGTTCTCGTCAAGGACACTGGTTTCCCTGAGTCGAAGTATTTTGCCGAGGACACTGATTTCCTCGAGGTTGAAACGAATCGGAGTGCTTCTGCAAAGACACTGATTTCTCTACGGGTCAACGCGAATCAAGAAGCTCTCATCAAGGACGCTAGTTTCCCTGAATCGAGGTATTTGCAAGGACACTAATTTCCCTGGGGATTGAAACGAATCGAGGTGTTCCTGCAAAGACGCTAGTTTCTCTGCGGGTCGACGCGGGTCGAGGTGCTCTCGTCAAGGACACTGGTTTCCCTGAATCGAGGAGGTTGCCAAGGACACTGATTTCCCTGGGGTTGAAACGAATCGGGGAATTCCTGCAAAGACGCTAGTTTCTCTGCGGGCCGACGCGAATCAAGAAGCTCTCATCAAGGACGCTAGTTTCCCTGAGTCGAAGTATTTGCCAAGGACACTGATTTCCTCGGAGTTAAAACGAATCGGGGTATTCCTGTAAAGACACTGGTTTCTCTGCGAGCCGACGCGAATCAAGAAGCTCTCATCAAGGACGCTAGTTTCCCTGAGTCGAAGTATTTGCCAAGGACACTGATTTCCTCGGAGTTGAAACGAATCGGGGTATTCCAACAAAGACACTGGTTTCTCTGCGGACCGACGCGAATCAAGAAGCTCTCATCAAGGACGCTAGTTTCCCTGAATTGAGTTATTTGCCAAGGACACTGATTTTCCTGGGGTTGAAATGAATCGAGGTGTTCCTGCGAAGACGGTAGTTTCTCTGCGGGTCGACGCGAATCAAGAAGCTCTCATCAAGGACGCTGGTTTCCCTGAATCGAGGTATTTGCCAAGGACACTGATTTCCTCGGAGTTGAAACGAATCGGGGTATTCCTGCAAAGACACTGGTTTCTCTGCGGGCCGACGCGAATCAAGAAGCTCTCATCAAGGACGCTAGTTTCCCTGAGTCGAAGTATTTGCCAAGGACACTGATTTCCTCGGAGTTGAAACGAATCGGGGTATTCCTGCAAAGACATTGGTTTCTCTGCGGGCCGACGCGAATCAAGAAGCTCTCATCAAGGACGCTAGTTTCCCTGAATTGAGGTATTTGCCAAGGACACTGATTTCCCTGGGGTTGAAACGAATCGAGGTGTTCCTGCAAAGACGCTAGTTTCTCTGCGGGCCGATGCGAATCAAGAAGCTCTCATCAAGGACGCTAGTTTCCTTGAGTCGAAGTATTTGCCAAGGACACTGATTTCCTCGGAGTTGAAACGAATCGGGGTATTCCTGCAAAGACACTGGTTTCTCTGCGGGCCGACGCGAATCAAGAACCTCTCATCAAGGACGCTAGTTTCCCTGAATTGAGGTATTTGCCAAGGACACTAATTTCCCTGGGGTTGAAACGAATCGAGGTGTTCCTATAAAGACGCTAGTTTCTCCGCGGGTCGACGCGAATCAAGAAGCTCTCATCAAGGACGCTGGTTTCCCTGAATCGAGGTATTTGCCAAGGACATTGATTTCCTCGGAGTTGAAACGAATCGGGGTATTCCTGCAAAGACACGGGTTTCTCTGCGGGCCGACGCGAATCAAGAACCTCTCATCAAGGATGCTAGTTTCCCTGAGTCGAAGTATTTGCCAAGGACACTGATTTCCTCTGAGTTGAAACGAATCAGGGTATTCCTGCAAAGACACTGGTTTCTTTGCGGGCCGACACGAATCAAGAAGCTCTCATCAAGGACGCTAGTTTCCCTGAGTCGAAATATTTGCCAAGGACACTGATTTCCTCGGAGTTGAAACGAATCGGGGTATTCCTGCAAAGACACTGGTTTCTCTGCGGGACGACGCGAATCAAGAAGCTCTCATCAAGGACGCTAGTTTCCCTGAATTGAGGTATTTGCCAAGGGCACTGATTTCCTCGGAGTTGAGATGATCTCTGGTGGTCTTTCAGGTTTTATATGAGTTACCGTCAAGACCCTGAAGCTAGGAATTTAGCCTTCGCTTCACTTGCTGTGGTGTGTCCGAATCCGGTTGGAGGAGGGACGCAGTAGTAACATTTCGTCTGTTGTGTAGAAATGAACGCCGAAGTGGTGATCACTCTACGCTGGGGTGAGATGATCTCCGATTGTCTTTCGGACTTTATATGAGTTGCCGTCAAGACTTGGCTCCGTTTTCCGATGGAGCACGCGGGGGGGGGAGGGAAGATATGTTTCCTTCTTTGTTTGCGCCCCTGGATTGTATACAGGGATCGATGTGATCTCACCTGTAGGGCAAAAGTTTCATTCATTTTCATATTTTTATTTCCGCGATGCTATATCATTTCAGCTTTTATATCGTGAAGGTCGCGATTTCCCAATAATTTCGGCTATTTTTCGCGGTGCCCAATCATTTCGGCTATTTATTTTATTTTCACTCGCTTCTTTTTATTGCGAGTTGCCCAATCATTTCGGCTATTTATGCATGCATACATTTTTACTTGCTGCTTTTTATTGCAAGTTGCCCCATCATTTCGGCTATTTCGTATGCACCTATGGCTCGCTGATTTTTTTATCGCGAGTGTGGAACTTGGAATCTGACGCTAATCTCAGTATCAGCATCGCTAAAACTGGAATATTGCCAGGAGCGAATCATCATTTGCCATGAAAGGGTTGGGATTTGATACCGGTTTAGGCATCAGCATCGCTACAACTGCGATATTACCAGGAGCGAATCATCATTTGCCTCTGTCGATGTCGAACAAAGGTGGCTTAGCGAACAGGGTTAGGATGCTGTCGACTAAGGCTTTTGACTTTATGAGCCGTAAGGGTCCCACAAAGGTATTTCTCCCTACAAGTCGTGAGGATCTCGTAGGTATGTTTTCTCCTTAAGAATAGTGGGGATCCCTAAGTGTATGTTCCCCTGTAAGTCGTAAGGATCTTACAAAACGGTTTTCTCCTTATAAGTCGAGAGGACTTATAAGGGTTGCTCACCATATGGACATATCCCTAGTCACGGGTGGGACTTTGCTGGGGAAATGTTTATTCGCGCCCGTGGATTATATACAAGGGTCAGTATGAGCCGCTTGTAGGGCCATATCGAAGGTTGTGGGGGTTGCTTAAGAACGGGTTAAGGTTTCTGTAATTTAAGACTTTCAAATCTTATGAGCCATGAGGGTCCCATAAGAGAATTCTCCTTACGAGTCATGAGGATCTCGCAAGTGTAATTTCTCCTTAGGAATCGTGAGGATCCCTAAGTGTGTTGCTCCCTTGTGATTCGTAAGAAACTCACGCGGGTGGTTTCTCCTTGCAAGGTCGAGAGGACCTTGTAAGTGTCTTTTAACGAGGTTGCGCCCTTTCGGGTTTTCACAAACACTCGCCGGTAGCCCTGCTGTTTTTACTCACGGAGCCCTTTCGGGTTTTCATCCGTGCCCATTTTGCTTATGGACATAGCGTTTTTTTAATTCTTTTTATTCTTCTTCTTTTTTTTCTAACGAGATTTCGCCTTTTCGGGTTTTCATAAGACTCGCCTGTAGCCCTACTGTTTTTACTCACGGAGCCCTTCCGGGTTTTCATCCGTGCCCATTTTGCTTATAGACATACCGTTTTTTTTTATTCTTTTTATTATTATTATATATTTTTTATTCTTTTTTTTTTGCGGCTTTGGGATGTTACAATCCACCGTAGTTTATCGACATCTCGGTCAACAGCTAGTTTTAGGACGTAGCGGTCCGTCATTAGTTTAAGGACATTTCGGTCCGTCATTTGAAGAAGGCCGGCTACTATTTATAGAGTTTCGAGCTTAGAAAGATAGCGAGCGGACATAGTCGTCGTCATCTATCATTGACCTAGGCCGTGACTCGTCAAGCGTAGTATTTTTTTAGGAAGCAACCGTTTATTGACCTGAAAGGCCTTTCACCATGCATATCCATGAGTAGATAGGCTCCACCCTGGTAGACCTTGTCTATGATGTATGGGCCTTCATAGTTCGGCTCGAATTTTCCACGCTTGGCGTGATTGGGGATCATAGGTCTTTTGACCACTAGCACGAGTTCGCCTTGGCGGAATGTCCTCGGCCTAGTCAATCTTTCATATGAGCGCGTCATCTTTGCTTTATAAGCCTCCAGATTTTGTTGTGCTATGAGCCGGGTTTCATCAAGGGCATCAAGCTCCTCAAGCCGAAGGTGAGTATTTTCTTCATCCGTCAGCTCATAGTAGACTGCCACTCGTAGAGAGGGTAACTCTATCTCGAGGGGGAGTACTGCTTCTGTACCGAAGACTAACGCGTACGGCGTTGCGTTCGTGGCCGTCTTGAACGTAGTTCGATACGCCCAGAGAGCCTCTTGCAGTCTCTCGTACCAGTCCTTCTTATTTCGGGACACCGTCTTCTTCACGATCTTCGTCAAAGTCTTGTTGAAAGCCTCAGCTAGACCGTTAACTCGGGGATTATAAACTGAGGAATATCTCCAGTCTATGTTGTGTTGTTGCGCGAAGCGGCTGATCTTGTGGCTTCTGTAGGCTGGCCCGTTATCGGAGATGATCCGTCGCGGAATTCCAAACCGATAAATGACGTGCGTCTTGAAGAAATGGAGGATATTCTCCGTTTTCACTTCCCTCAGTGGCACTGCTTCTGCCCATTTGGAGAAGTAGTCAGTCGTCGCCAAGATGAATCGACGTCCCCTGGACGATACTGGTTCAATGGGGCCGATTACGTCAGTCCCCCACATTTCGAACGGCCAGCTAGCCACCGTTGGATGTAGTGGATTTGGATGCTGATGGATGAAGTCCCCATGAATTTGGCATGAGTGGCATTGCTTCGCATACTCGAGGTAGTCCTGAATCATCGTTGGCCAATAATAGCCCATCCGTTTAATCTTCAACTTCATCTTCGGGCCTGCTTGGTGAGAACCGCAGAGTCCGTCGTGAACTTCCTGAACGACTCTTTTCGCCTCCTCAGTCCCAGACATCTCAACCACAGAGAATCAAACGACCTCTTGTACAGAGTATCATTGACGAAGGCGAAAGACAGAGCTCGTTTCATAAGCTGATGTCTTGAGGACACATCTTCAGGCGTTCGACGGGATTTGAAGTAGTCTATAAATACTTCTCTCCAATCCTCAGACTTTTCCTGGTCTTTTATTTGAATAGCCATTTGCTCAGTCGCTCCCTTCTCTTCGGGTGATTCCGAAGATATTTCAGCTGGGGCGAGCACCCGACGGCTTTGTACCACGATTCTGACGTCATCGAGGTTCTCATCAGCCAGTTCTTTAGCGAGCTTGGCTAACGCGTCCGCCTTGCTATTCTCTGCACGCAGTATGTTTTCCAAAGTGTAGGAAGGAATTTGGGTCAATATTTGTTGCACCTTTTCGCCGTACTTCACCAGTTCTGGCTTGCACGTCTGGTAGTCGCCGTTTACTTGACTAACGACCAGTTGAGAATCTCCATGCACCCTCAAGAGGAGTGGGAGCTGTGTGATTAGAAGAAAGACCCGCTCGAGATAAGAGTATGAGGAGGTTTTCAATTCCCATGTCGATGGCGATCTCGAGGCCTGCTATTAAAGCTTCGTATTCGGTTTCATTGTTTGTCCTCGGCTCTGTTAAGGAGAAAGCAAAGCGCATTATCCCTCCTTGTGGAGTTATGAAGATGAGGCCCACCCCCGATTTGATTATAGGGATGCTTTGTTTGCGCTTCTTCATGGAAGATGCTCCGTCGAAATAGAGTTCCCATCGGGTATCACTACCGTCGATCGCATCAAACGCATGTTCGTCTGGCAGCTCGCAATTCAAAGGAGAACCGGCAGGTATCGGATGCTCAGCGAGGAAGTCAGCGATGGCCTGACCTTTCACTGCCTTAAGAGGCTGGTAGGTTATTGAAAACTCCATTAAGAGCAAGGCCCATTTAGCGAGTCTCCCTGTCAATATGGTCTTCGACATTAAATATTTAAGGAGGTCCACCTTCGAAATGAGACGGACTTCATGCGCCAACGCGTAGTGCCTGAGCTTTGTTATCGCGAAGATCAACGCCAGGCAGTGTTTTTCGATGGGGGAGTAGTTGCTTTCTACCCCCAGGAGAACTCGACTTAAGTAATAAAGAGCTCTTTCTTTCCCTTGGTCGTTCTTTTGTGCCCATAATGCGTCTAAGGAATCTTCGAGGGCGGTTGTATACAGAATGAGAGGCTTTCCCTTGACCGGAGCGGACGGTATTAGCGGATTCTGCAGGTATTGCTTGATTTCGTCTAGCGCGCTTTGGCATTTGCGATCCTATACGAAAGGGGTTCCCTTCTTCATCATGTGGCTGTAAGGACGGCCCTCTTCCTGCTGAACTTTCACCTTTTTCAGTCGGCGGGGATAATCTTGATCAATTACCGAGTCTTGGACTTGACGCCAAAACCTTGTAGCTTTTAGAGGACAGCCGTTGAGGGGGCTGTCCCGGCTTCACCTTTGTAGCGCTCTCCATAGGTAGAGGAGATCTTTTCAGCACAGCGGTTGGAGAGTTCTTGCGGACCTTCCTAAGTGGTTCAAAGTTGTTCCTAGTTGGAACAGCAACATCAATTTCCGTCGTTGGAGTCGGTGGAGTCAGTCCAGAAGGAGAGTTGCCCCCAGCCTTCCTTGCTCGGCGCCAGTGGTATATCCCTGGTAAGAGAAGTGTTGTCTCCTGAGGGTTTTCAGCGGATTACACCCACAAAATTCTATAATAAAAGAGAGATGGTGAAAGTTATATAAAGATAAGAACTATAAAAGAAAGAACTTGAAAATAAGAGATTTCACCTATACCAGCTTTTCAGTTGCTATGAGCTCTATCTTAATGGTCATGAAAAAATGTTAGAAATCACATTATCCCTCAATAAAACATCGCCTCTAGTTTTCATTCCTACCTTTCTTCCAAACATTGACCATATACCCCTACGTGTGTGAACTGGACATCCCTACACTCGGAGAATTCAATTCAAGCGATCATACTCTTGTCCATCTACCTTAGTACTTTTTAATATATATTTAGATGGAATTTGCTCACACATTTTTCATGCGACCGTTAATACTTCTTGAGATACTAACTGACCGATTACTCATGTGCTTGCTAATTAGGTGTTTTTCCTCATCTTGCAACACCTAAGGCTTAGCAGTGGCTCCCAAACCAGTTGGTCTAAGGCACTAGATGATAAAGCACCCTCGCTACATTTTTTATTGTTGCCTCGGTGATAACAAAACCAATATTCATTTTTCTTTTCACCATTTTATCTTTTATTCTCCACTTTTATTTTCTTCATACTTTGGCTTTTAGACAAGAGCATTTCAAGGTATCCTCTACTATCCCGAGTTTCAAGATGTGTGTAAGTGCGTATAGTAAGGTATCAACGCTCAAATGTTTGGCTTCCAGAACAGGAACTATTTTTCAGGCTTATTTTTATCCTCAGATTAGTAATTTCCTTCATCTTACTAACCCTTGGGACAACAGCTCATAACTACTTATTACTAGTTTCATTTAAGAAAACTCCTAACTTTCTTGTTTTTCTTAAACTATTCTTATCTTTTAAATATAATTTTTCACTTTATACTCTTTTATTATCACAAAATTTTTGTGTGTGCTTATATATAGTATAGTGCAAAGTAGGGCATAAATAAGCACAGGAGTGCTGAAAAACGATTTCTTGGGAGCTTCTTGCGATGGTACATGAGCGCTGAAGCTCGTTGGTGGGAGCATGGTCCCGAAGAATAGCCCAGTGGTGGCTTGAGTTACCTGCTCCACTGGCATAGTGAAAAAGGAGGCCGCTTGGGGCCCGTAGGTTACTCCTTCAGATGGGACAGATCGAGAGTTGCTGTTGCAGTTAGTGCAGTTTGAAGCCATTGATTTCTTGAAGAGCTTGAATATTCTGCCCCCTGCGTTGACCTTGGTCTTTGGCATGTGCCAGTTGTTTGAGGACCGATTCCGTCGGCAAGGCTGCTGCTTGGGGAGCCTGCCTGTGGACGACAGACATTCTCTGGGCTTCCTCCATCGACGTTGAGGCACCGAAGGTGGGAGGTGGGAGCATCGACCCAAAAAGAAGCCCGTTGATTTCTTGAAGAGCCGGATTGCAGAGATTTAAGGCTGTAAGTGATCCATACTTGACTCCGCCGGATATGACAGAGCCTGAGTTGCTAGGGTGGGAGCAAATGCCATTCTTCATAGAGACGAAATGCCGGCTTCAATATCCACTCCCCTAAGGGCAACCAAAAACATACACACCACGATTATTTGATCGCGGGAAAAACACGACACACGAAGTGTGGAGTGGAAAGAGGAAAAGGTCCCACCGGGCGTGCCAGAATCTGTTTACCGCCGGAAATCGGGAAGACGGACTGTCTTGCCTGAATCTGGGGGCAGATGCTATTTGGTGCTATCCGTCCACCTCTCCGAAGATGCCAAGTTGATTTATAGCACCATGTATCGAAGGTTTAAACGGATGCGGCCGATGTAGCAGAATTCGTCAGATTCTCCCTCATTCGAGGGGTTTTTGATTGTGGGGACGCTCTTCCCTGCAGGCGCAAGCCCTTGCAGTTAATTACGCTACCGCATTGCGGTAACAACTTTCTCCTTCTCCAGATGGCCACTTCGTGTCGTGGGTGTTTGTTTTGTTTGTGGTTGCCCGTGGATTGTATACGGAGACTAATTTATGTTGTCGCCCGTAGGACGTGGATTAGTCCAAATCCGTAATTTCTTAAATTTGGGTTTGGGGTTTTGGTTTAAGGATACGTTAGCCCTATTTAAGGCTAAGATCAACTTAAACTTTCGTTAAGGATACGATAGCCTAATCTCCAGACTAAGATCAACTTAACGGGATCGTTTGGATCCGATAAGAGAGCAATTGGCTCTATTGTTTAGTTTAATGACATTGTGGTCGATTTCCAGTTTAGGGACATGGTGGTCCATCATTCCCATTTGGGGACGAACATTAGTTTAAGGAAATTTCGGTCCAACGTTCCCATTTTGGGACGAATATTAGTTTAAGGACGTTTCGGTCCACGAGTTTAAGGATCCCGCAGTCCATATCGATGTGTGGTTGTCGGGACACGTCACCTCTCTGAAGACGTTGAAGGATTACAACGACAAATATCAGAGGAGTTCGGAGATGTACCCTTGAACCGGGTGTAAATTGGTTTAAGAGAGCAGTTGTGCTCAGCTCAATTTAATTTGAGGACTTACGGCCAGTATTGGGCTAAGTCTAGTTGAGAATATTCAACAATTTTTATTTGTCTGGCCTGTTAGGCCTTTGATTGGGCCCTGCCCTTGTTTAATAATGCATGACATTCTGTTTGGTCTATTAGACCTTTATTTGGGCTCTGCCCTTTTTTAAATGATGCACAGCATCTGTTTTGGTCTGACAGACCTTTGTTTGGGCTCTGCATTGCATTTTATTCTGGCCTGTTAGGCCTTTTAAATTGGGCTCTGTTCCCTTTTTTTTATAATGCAGAGCATTTGTTTTGGTCTATTGGGCCTCTTAATTGGGCCCTGCCCTTTAATAATGCGCTGCATTAATTAGTATGACAGAGTGCCATGTGGCTTGTCAGGCGCTTTGGGCCAATTGAGGAGCGCAAGGCGCAAGTCCATGTGGAGGTGACACGTGTCACGCTCTGGTGAGCGCAAGTCTGCTAGCGCAGTGCGCCGCGTTGTTGCGCTGCTGACACGTGGCACGCTCTGGTGACTTGCGCTAATTTAAGAGAGCAGTGCTCTGTTTTAGAAGCGCATAGCGCAGTCTGTTCTGGGGCAGACACGTGGCGCTCTCTGGTGGCTTGCGCCAACCCGAGAGCGCAACAGTGCAATTTTTTTAAGTGCAGGGCACTGTTTAATATCTTGATCCGATTTTGGATCAAAGAAGAGAATTGTTTCCCCAATCAGAGCAAGGCTCTGTTTGATTTTTGAAAATTCAAATTTTTGAAGCAACGCTCCAGATCCCGTGCGCTGCGCGCAACGTGCCACGTGTCAGAAGTTGACACGCCAGCACAACGCCCAAGGCAGTGCGTCCAATCAGAGCAAGGCTCTTTAAAAAAACAAAAGCAATGCTCAGTCGCGCAAGCGCTGCGCTGCGCGACACGTGTCTGCGCAGTTGCGCAAGCGCAACTGCGCAAGCGCACCGCTGCGCGACACGTGTCTGCGCAGTTGCGCAAGCGATTTTGCGCAAGCGCTTCACTGCGAGACACGTGTCTGCGTAGTTGCGCAAGCGCTGTTGCGCAAGCGCTTCACTGCACGACACGTGTCACTCACTGGGGGAGTTGAGCAAAACAGAATAAATCTTGTTAAAACAAGAAGATTTTCTTGTATAAGGCAGGGGCCTTTGGATCAAAGATCCAGCGGTGGGGAAAATTCCCCAAATCACTCAGAAAAAGATTTATGTAACAAATTTAACTAATTTATGAGCACTATGAAAAGGACCCCAGACCTTATTTCAAAGAGATGAAGATCTTGAAAAAAAAAAGAAAAAGGAGAGAAAGAGAACTCTTGAGAATTCTGGAAGAACAAAAAAAAGGTAAAACCTTTAAAAGAGAAACTTCTCTTGGGAACAGATCATTGATCTAAGAACAAGATCATGGATCTTCAATAAATAAATAAATAAGTAAATAAAATAAAAAAGAAGTAGTGCCTTGCACTTGTTATGAACCCTTGGTTCTCTGAAATAAGGAAAAACAAGAAAAGAAGAAAAAACTTGTTTTTTTTTAGATCAAAGGATTAAAAAGTGCTCTGCACTTCTGTTTTTTGAAGATTCTCAATGCAGAGTAATAAAAGGGAGGGCCCAAATGAAATTGATGCTCTGCATTATTTTATAGAAGGCAGAGCCCAAACAAAATAGATGCTCTGCATCATTTATAAAAGGGCAGAGCCCAAACAAAACAAAAATAATGCAGTGCATTATTTAAAAAGGGGCAAAGCCCTAACTCAGGTCTAATAGGCCAAAGACGAATAAAAATGTTGAACATCTAACTGGACTTAGCCCAGTCATGGCCATAAGTCCTCAAATTAAATTGACTGAGCACGGTTGCTCCCTAAATCAATTTATATCCGGCTCGAGGGTATATCTCTGAACTCCTCTGACACATGTCGTTGTAATCATTCAACGTCGTCAGAGAGGTGACGGGTCCCGACGACCACACGCATCAATATGGACTGCGGGGTCCTTAAACTCATGGACCGAGACATCCCTAAACTAATATTGGACCGAAACGTCCCTAAACTAATATTGGACCGAAACGTCCTTAAACTAATATTTGGACCGAAACGTCCCTACACTAATAACGGACCACCACGTCTTTAAACTGGAATATGGACCACCACGTCCCTAAACTGGAATGCTGGACCGAGACGTCCTTAAACTAATATCGGACCGAGACGTCCCTAAACTAATATCGGACCCCTACGTCCCTAAACTGGAATATGGACCACCACGTTCCTAAACTGGCGATGGACCACCACGTCCTTAAACTGGCGATAGACCACCACGTCCTTAAACTGGAACATGGACCACCACGTCCCTAAACTGGAACAATAGAGCCTCCAAATGCTCTTTTGCCGGATCTAAACAGTCCGTTTAAGTTGATCTTAGCCCCAAACACGGTTAACGCATCCTTAGCCATTTAAATGAATGATAAAACCCCAAATCAACTCTGGTTCAAGGGCTCATCTCTGAACTCCTCTGACACCTGTCGTTGTAATCCTTCAACGACGTCTGAGAGGTGACGAGTCCCGACGGCCAGATATTAAATCAATCATCACGTCAAGTTGATCTTAATCCAAAACAGGACTAACGTATCCTTGACGAACGTTTAAGTTGATCTTAGCCGCAACGCGACTAATGCACCCTTAAACTAAAAACACCAAACCCAAATTTAAGTAAATACGGATTTGGACTAATCCACGTCCTACCGGCGATAGCATTACTCAGTCTCCGTATACAATCCACGGGCAACCACAAACAAAACAAACACACACGACACGAAGTGAAATTCTGGACAAGGAGAAAGTTGTTACCACGATGCGGTAGCGTAATTAACTGCAGGGGCTTGCGCCTGCAGGGAAGAGCGTCCCCACAATAAAAAAAACCCCTCACCCTGAGGGGGAATCTGACAAAGTCTGCTACATCGGCCGCATCCGTCTAAACCTCCGATATACGGCGCCATAAATCAACTTGGCATCTTCGGAGAGGTAGACGGATAAAACCATATAGCATCTGCCCCGAATCTCAGGCGAGACGCAAAGTCTAGGCCGCCATTCGGAGGGGAACAGATTCTGGCACGCCCGGTGGGACTTTTTCCTCTTTCCACTCCACACTTCGTGTGTCGTCCTCGCGAACCAATCGCGGTTTGTTAAATGGTTGCCTTCGGATTTCAAGTTGCTAAGATTTGGTCTTTTGTCTGGCACAGAACTCAAGCATCCATGGATTCTAACTGCACCAACTGCGCGAAGTACCACTGCAACGGACGCTCCACCTCACCTAGAGGTGTAGCATATGGGCCCCAAGCGGCCTCTTTCCTCACTCTGCGAGTAGACCAGGTGACCCAAGCCACCACTGGCCTTTTCTTCGGGACCATGATCCCACCGACAAGCTTCTCTATGCCGATACCTGCACCGGAGGTGAACAAGAAGTCGGTCTTCGACCGACTCACTGCTACCACGACCCCTGTCAATGGGTCGCCCGCTACCAAACCGACAGCCTCTGTTTTTACCAGGCTAGATCAGGACTCTAAACTGGCTGTCCCAAGGAAGGCAATGACTGCTGCTGCAGAAGTCGTCAAGGCGGCTTCCCCTGTCAAAGAGTCAGTCTTTTCAAGACTGATGATTCCCGTTCCTGCCCCTACAAGAAGATCTGTCTTTGGCAGATTGGATATTACCCCGCAAGGAACAACCTCAGTTTTTAAAAGGTTAACACCGGTGGTGCCTCATTCAGACAGGGGGCAGAAAGAAGCTATCTCTATCTCTGAGCCAGTCCCAACGGCTCGTCGTGCTCGACGTCGCCATTGGCAACAAGTGAGGAAGGCAGGGGGCAACTCCCCCTCAGGGCTAACTCCACCGACTCCAGTGGTGGAAGTCAACGCTACTGTTCCAACTGGGAACAGCTTTGAATTGCTGAGGAGGGTACGGAAGAATTCTCCAACCGCTACACTGAAGAGATCACCTCCACCTGCGGAGAGAGTTCCGGAAACGAAGCAAGAACGGCCCCCTCAACGGCTGTCCTCAACAATTTATAAAGTTTGGAGGAGGGTTCAAGACTCCGTGATCGACACGGATCACTCCCGTCAACGAAAGAAGATGAAGGTGCAGAAAGAAAAAGACCGCTGTATTAAACAGCAGGGGACAGCAGCTGTTAGGGTGGCCCCCTTCAATAGTTCCTTCAACCTCAACGGCCCACAAAAGAAGGAGGCCAGAGAAAACCCCCGCATCAGCGGCAAGAGTTAAAAATGGTGAACCTAAACGCCCCAAGTCAAGGGGCATAACAGTTCATACGGTTTACATGGCATCGAGAAAAGAAGACAGCCGTACATCCACGGGTCATAGACCGCTTACACGGTCAGTGACCAAGGCTCAGGAGCAGCAACAGAAGCTCCAGGAGATGATGAACGCTATGGCCGCACTTACAGGGCCAGGGCCGAAAGAAACCCCGGAAACATCCTCAGAAGAACGTCAAGAACAAGAAACGGACGCCGAATTCCTTCGGCGCGTGCTAGAGAAGAAAGATAAAGAGGCTGCGGAACATGCAGCCAACATAAAGAAAATGGCCCTCCTGTTCCAGGATATGGTGGGTATGATGATTCAACAAGATCCACCTGCTGGGGATCCCCCGATCATTCTTGAAGACGATAGGGGAGAGACATCGAATCCTCCACCGGCTCTATCCGCAGCTAAAGAGGATACCATATCAAAAGCTGATTTGGATGAATATATCGCCCAGCAAATACGGATGCATCAGGCGACTGAAGCAGCCGGTCAGATCGTAAAGACGGGGCGGCCATATCCGGGTTGGTACGATCAGATTAAGTACCCGCCAGGTTATACAATTCCTAAGTTCCATGTCTACAAGGGGACGGGCAATCCTCATCAGCATGTTGCCCAGTTCAGGGCGCTCTGCGGCAACACCGGCGGTGATGACAAGCTGTTGCTTCGCCAATTTGTTGGAAGCTTATCAGATACGGCGTTCGAGTGGTATTCTGAGCTCCCCAATGACTCTATTAAAACCTTCGTGGAGATGGAGCTGCTGTTTACCCAACGTTTTGCAAGTGCCAGTGAACGTACCCCGATGACGGCACTGAATAACGCCAGGGTAAAACCCGGCGAGACATGGGTTCAGTATGCTATACGGTGGCGTAATCTATGGTCGAAGTGCGAGCAGCGCATAGAAGAAGCTCATGCGGTGGGAATGTTTGTTGGAACCCTTGATCCACAAGCAACCATCTCGCAGTTTATGATGTTCTTCAAGCCGACTACCTTCCAGGCTTTGATTGACAAACTAGCACAGATGGACCAGATGGGCCATAAACCCCCTCTCCCAAAGCCGGACTCCCGAAATGACAAAGGAAAGGGAAAAGCGATCGTTGTCGCTAATGCTCAACAACAACCGAGCGACTCGAAATCGGTTGCTCGTCCAAACAATACGCGCCCGTACGTATCCCTTGAGGATAGGATGGGACGTCCTTATTCCTTCCCCCGCGATAAAACGAGGAGGCTATTCGAGCTGGCGTTGCGCAACAAACTCATAAATCTGCCAGATCCAAAACGTCCGTTGCAACCGAATGACATCAACGAGCCCAACTACTGCCCTTACCATCGAGTGCTAGGCCATCCGATCGAGGATTGCTACGTTTTCAAAAATTGGCTTGAAAACCAGTACCGTCAGGGCAAATTTGCGCTATCTGACAAATAGAATGTGAATCCCCCGCAACCCCACACCTCTAAGGGGACGAATACGCCGGGGGCAACATGCTCCGTAATTGAAGAAGCTCCTCGGGAGGTTGTATTATCAGCCAAGACAAAGAGAATGCTGAACGATCTTCAAACATGTCCAGCGGTCAAGTGGAAGAACCCATTGGAGCCGCAAATTATGGAGGGAATGCTAAAACCTCGTCCAACTCCAAAGACCAATGGTGGCGGTTCAAGCACTTGCAGCCAGCCGTCAAAATCTTCGAAAAAGAAGAAGAAGAAATCTAAGAAGCCCGTGAAGCCTGACGACAAGCGCACGGACTTACAAAAGCAAATTGACGCTCTGGATGAATACAACCAAAAGGCACGGACTCCCATTACGCTTCAAGAATTCCTCAATTACGTTTTTCAAGAAGAAGATGAGGGAGAAAGTTCATCGGATGAATCCGAGGAATATGTAGCGAGCTGTCATATGATCTCCCATTCGATCACGAACGATGAAGAGACTTCTGGCACTAAAACGCTGGGGGCAGATACCGAATCAAGAGTTCCGGAGTTATCAGTCGAAATGATTGGCGCGTTCCTTGACGAAGCTCGACTGAAAAGTAAGGCTGATCGAGAACGCGAGACGGCCATATTTGAAAGGGCCAAGCGCCAGCGACTTGATGAGAAAGCTGAGACGATCCCGCTGGACCAGAACACCTTCGCTACCGACAAAAGCCAATTCAAGATAAAGAAGAGGTTTGCTAAGGCCATATCAATGGGCATGAAGCTGCCATCCTCTGAAGGAATAATTACTGGTGAAATAGAAATGCACCCCTCCTATTGCTTATATCATCAGAAGGTCTCGCACCCCACTCAAGAATGTAAAGCTTTTGATAAATGGTGGCAAGGATACGTCGCTAATCGACAACGCTTTAAGCGGGAAAAGCGCAAAACTCGTCGGGAGCAAAGAGACACGACTGAAGGGCTTGAAAGAACTACCGGCGATTGTCACATGGTTAACACTGGCGGGTCACAAGTGCCTACATTCGGGAGCGATTCTGATGAGGAGCTAGAACTTGCCCCTCTCTTTAAAGAGTCAACTTCGGGAAAAGAAGAAGAGCCAATGGTTTGCGAAAATATCCAGCTACGCAATCGGACGCTACCTGAAAAGAATCTCGGACCCTCAAACAGAAAAAATAAAGGGAAGGAAAAGGTCTCTGAAGAGATCGTCTTAGATGACCAAGTTCTGGAGGAGCTAAGCGCCAACAACCCGCCGAAGAAGAATAAGGTGGATTACAACGTCCTAGCGCACCTGAGGAAACTACCCTCACAGCTCAGCATTCTCGACGCCCTTTTGCTATCAAAGGAAGCGAGAGATTCGTTGATCAAGGCACTACAAGATCCGGAACGATTCCAAGCTTGCCTAGCAGAGGAAAAGATGAAGGATGAATTGGAGGAAGTGCACACGGCCGATGTCACTTTCGGCGACGAGAACCTTCTCCTTGGGACGTGTGAACACAACCGCCCCCTTTATGTCTCAGGATACTGCCACGATATTAAGATAGGCAAAATCCTGATCGACAATGGATCCTCCGTTAATCTTCTCAACGTGCGAGTGTTAAAAGAAATCTGCATGAGCGTCCAGCACCTTGCTCATGACAAGATCACCATCTCCGGGTTCGACTCCCAGTCATCAAGAACTCTTGGGTCTATGATACTGACGCTACGCTTCGGGCTACTCGTCATGGACATTAAGTTCCATGTCATAGACGCCAAGACATGCTACAACGCTTTGCTCGGCCGACCATGGTTACACGAGTACAACATCATCCCTTCTACACAACATCAGTGTATGAAGTATTTTAAGGATGGTTTCGAATATACCGTGATGGGAGAACTCAACCCGTTTTCTGTGAACGAAGTCCGCAAATACGAAGATGCCAAATACTTCTTGCCAGATTTCGAAGATACGGAGAAGTGTCACAAACCAAAGAACAAAACTAACGCAACCATCCCTGTCTTCGGCAGTGATACCGAGGAAGAAGAGGACGTAATTTATTCGGGTCCGCCCCAATACACTAAGCCGGGACCATCCGCCCCTTCACTGATCTTTGGTAGTGATTCGGAGGATGAAGTCCATGCTGTATTCCCTGCTCGGCTTTCAATACGAGCTTCTGCTGATGAAGAGCGAAGTCTGCAGATAGCCATGGTGCCGCTTGAACATTATAAAGAACTAGATGCGCTCGCCAACGACAGCATGGAAGAATTGCAGACATTTTATATCCCTCCCGGACGAAAAGGCGAGAGGGCAATCCTATTCTACCGTTCCGAAGAAAACAAGGTGGAAAAAGAACTTTGGCACGGTGCGGATCCAACGCTGGACAGACTTCAGCCCATCCGTCTACCCCGATATTATACGGAAGCCTTGAGGAGGCTGCTGAAACGCCAGGGGATACCCTTCGAACAGACCGTGAGGAAGGCCAAATTCTATGACAGGGTTTGGAATGTCCCCGGAACTCAGCACAAGCTACCTAATGGGAGGATGGAGACGATCGGGCTCGGATACATTCGCTCCAGGAAACGAGAGCTGCTCCGCGACTGTTACGTCGCGCATAATTTTGATGAAGAAGCAGACGCTCAAGGGATAGACGCTAATCCTGAACCAGTAAAATTTCCTGATAAAAAATTGCCCAGTCCATCATTTGAAGACCAGATGGGCAAACTCATAAGGGAAGCGGGTCAAAAAGTCCGAGATGATCGCAGTCGTGAAATGGCAATCTATGAGAAAGCCAAAACGCAGCGCCTCCTTCAACAGGCAGTAAAAGACGAAGATGCTGCCCCATGTCAACCTGATACAAAAAGGGCTCGACGCGGAGGCAGAAACAAGTCGAAAGGCCAAAGAGGCGCTCAACAGCAACAAAGCAGGGCTAAGAAGCCACGCAAACGGGAATCGAGCGTTATTGACCTATCCCTCATGAAGAAAATGGGTCGAGCATACTCGTTTCCTCGGGAAAAGACGTAGAAGATACTCGATCTTGCCCTAAAGCACCAAATGCTTACATTGCCGGAGTCTAAACACCCCGAATAAGCGGGCGAAGCCTCACTCCCAGACTATTGCTCTTACCATCGAGTGATAGGTCATTCTCTCGAAGATTGCTTCACTTTCAAGAATTGGGTCGAGGATCAGTATCAGCTTGGTAAATTCGCTCTGTCCGACAACTGGAGGGTAGCACCACCACAAAAGCACGAACCTAAGGCCACGAAAGAAAAAACAGTTCCATATTGGGACTGGAAGCGAATTCGTACCTGTCACATGGTAACAATACTGAAAGGAGAACCCGAGAACATGGACAGCCTTCCTTGGTGCCTCGAAAACAGCAATGATGAGGTAATCTCAGAATTTCCCCCAGCTCCGAAAGAACTGGAGGATGGAATACATACCACTGCAGATAACCTTAAGAAAATCGAGTTGGGGACGGTAAACGATCCGCGACCGACATTCGTCAGC
This sequence comes from Agapanthus africanus, assembly GCA_030015575.1. Lineage (NCBI taxonomy): Eukaryota > Viridiplantae > Streptophyta > Magnoliopsida > Asparagales > Amaryllidaceae > Agapanthus > Agapanthus africanus. The sequence goes on along the minus strand of JASDDO010000008.1, from coordinate 433,173,598 downwards.
GAGCTGCTGTCTGAAGAGAGGGTGGCTGTGTTAAAAGACGTCCTTGTGCAGCATAAAGATTGCTTCGCATGGAACTATTCCGAGATGCCGGGACTAGATCCAGAAGTCGCTGTACATAGACTAGCAATATCCCCAAACGTCAAACCAGTCAAACAGGCGCCGAGAAGAATGCGGCTCGAGCTTGGGATGAGTATCAATGCTGAAGTCAAAAAGCTGATCGATTCTGGCTTCATCCACGAGGTTCAATATCCGGAATGGATCGCCAACATCGTCCCAGTGATGAAGAAAAATGGGACAGTGCGTGTATGCGTGGACTTTCGGGATCTCAATAAAGCTTGCCCGAAGGATGATTTCCCAGTGCCAGTCACCGAATTGATGATAGACAATACATCCACTCATGAGGTTTTCTCCTTCATGGACGGCTCATCGGGGTATAACCAGATAAAAATGCATCCAGAAGACCAGAAGCACACAGCCTTCAGGACCCCTTTAGGAATATTCTGTTATAAAGTGATGCCCTTCGGTTTAAAGAACGCCGGTGCTACTTATCAGAGGGCTATGACGAAGATCTTCGACGACCTTATACACGAAATCGTCGAATGCTATATCGACGATCTCGTGGTTAAAAGCAAATCATACGAAGAACATCTCGAGCGTTTGAAGACCGTATTTCAACGCCTTCGGCAATACAATTTGAAGATGAATCCTCTTAAATGTGCGTTCGGGGTTTCCTCGGACAAATTCCTGGGATTCATCGTCCGACACCGAGGTATTGAGATAGATCCTTCTAAAATCAAGGCGATCATGGAAATGCCTCCGCCAAGAACTCTTAAACAGCTGCGATCTCTCCAAGGAAAGCTTGCATACATTCGGCGGTTTATCGCTAATCTTTCAGGAAAGTGCCGTCCTTATAGTCACCTGATGAGGAAGGGAACCCCATTCGTTTAGGATCACAAATGCCAAGGCGCACTGGACGAGATCAAGCAGTATCTGCAAAACCCTCTAGTGTTGGCTGCTCCAGTTAAGGGAAAGCCTCTCATTCTTTACACGGCCGCCCTTGAAGGTTCTTTAGGCGCATTATGGGCACAAGAGAATGACCAGGGGAAAGAAAGAGCACTCTATTACTTAAGTCGGGTTCTGCTGGGGGCAGAAAGCAATTACTCCCCCATTGAAAAACACTGCCTGGCGTTGATCTTCGCAATAACAAAGCTTAGACATTACGCATTAGCACATGAAGTCCATCTCATTTCAAAGGTGGACCCTCTCAAATATCTAATGTCAAAGGCCATATTGACGGGACGACTCGCTAAATGGGCCCTGCTCTTAATGGAGTTCTCGATAACGTATCGACCCCTCAAGGCAGTGAAGGGTCAGGCCATAGCCGACTTCCTTGCTGAGCACCCGATACCTGCCGATTCTCCCCTGAATTGCGATTTGCCAGACAAGCATGCGTTTGACGCAATCGACGGTGGTGATACCCGTTGGGAGTTTTATTTCGATGGAGCATCTTCCATGAAAAAGCACAAACAAAGTACGTCAATGATCAAATCGGGAGTAGGCCTTATCTTCGTGACCCTACAAGGAGGAATAATGCGCTTCGCCTTCTTCTTAACAGAGCCGAGAATGAATAATGAAGCTGAATATGAAGCTTTGATAGCAGGCCTTGAGATCGCCATTGACATGGGAATTGAAAGCCTCCTCATATATGGGGACTCCCAGCTAGTCGTCAGTCAAGTGAACGGCGATTACCAAACATGCAAACCGGAATTGGTAAAATACGGTGAAAAGGTGCAACAACTGCTAACCCAAATTCCCTCCTATACTTTGGAAAGCATACCGCACGCGGAAAACAGCAAAGCGGACGCACTGGCCAAACTTGCTAAAGAATTGGCTGACGAGAACCTCGATGACGTTAGAATCGTGGTACAAAGCCGTCGAGTGCTTGCCCCAGCAGAAATATCTCTAGAATCATCCGAAGAAAAAGGAGCGAACGAGCAGGAAACCCTCCAAGTAAAAGATTGGGAAAATATCAAGGATTGGAGAGAAATCTTCATAGATTACTTCAAGTCCCACCGAATGCCTGAAGAAGCATCCACAAGGCATCAGCTCGTGAAACGAGCCCTGTCTTTCGCCTTCGTCAACGATACTCTATACAAGAGGTCATTTGATTCTTTGTGGCTGAGATGCTTAGGACCTGACGAAGCGAAAAGAGTCGTCCAGGAAGTTCACGACGGACTCTGCGGTTCTCATCAAGCAGGCCCTAAGATGAAGTTGAAGATAAAACGGATGGGCTACTACTGGCCCACGATGATTCAGGACTGCATCGAATATGCGAAGCAATGCCACTCATGCCAAATTCATGGGGACTTCATCCACCAGCATCCAAATCCGCTACACCCGACAGTGGCTAGCTGGCCATTCGAAATGTGGGGAACTGATATAGTTGGCCCCATTGAACCAGCATCGTCTAGAGGACATCGTTTCATCCTGGCAACGACTGACTACTTCTCCAAATGGGCAGAGGCAGTACCGTTAAGAGAGGTGAAGACGGAGAATATCCTCCATTTCTTCAAGACGCATGTCATATATCGGTTTGGAACTCCGCGACGGATCATCTCCGATAACGGGCCAGCCTACAAAAGCCACAAGATCAGTCGCTTTGCGCAACAGCATAATATAGACTGGAGATATTCCTCAGTTTATAATCCGCGAGCTAACGGTCTAGCTGAGGCCTTCAACAAAACCTTGACGAAGATCATGAAGAAAACAATGTCACGAAATAAGAAAGATTGGCACGAAAAACTGCAAGAAGCTCTTTGGGCATATCGAACTACATTTAAGACGGCCACAAACACAACGCCTTACACGTTGGTATTTGGGACGGAAGCAGTACTCCCTCTCGAGATAGAGTTACCCTCTCTATGAGTGGCAGTCCACTACGAGCTGACGGACGAAGAAAATGCTCACCTTCGGCTTGAGGAGCTTGACGCCCTTGATGAAACCCGGCTCATAGCACAACAAAATCTGGAGGCCTATAAAGCAAAGATGACGCGCTCATATGAAAGATTGACCCGACCGAGGACATTCCGCCAAGGCGAGCTTGTGCTAGTGGTCAAAAGGCCTATGATCCCCAATCGTGCTAAGCGGGGAAAATTTGACCCAAACTATGAAGGCCCGTACATCATAGACAAAGTCTACCAGGGTGGGGCCTATCTACTCATGGATATGCACGGTGAAAGGCCTTTCAGGCCGATAAACGGTCGCTTCCTAAAGAAATATTATGCTTAATGAGCCACAGCCTAGGTCAATGATAGATGACGACGACTATGTCCGCTCACCATCTTCCTAAGCTCAAGCTTTATAAAAAGTAGCCGGCCTTCTCCATGACGGACCGAAACGTCCTTAAACTAACGATGGACCGAAACGTCCTTAAACTAATAGCAGACCGAAACGTCTTTAAACTACTATCGCAGGATCTTTAGGCCAGTGAGATTAAAATATATATATATATATATATATATATATATATATATATATATATAAATAAAATAAAAGAAAGAACGTTATGTCCATAAGCAAAAAAGGGGCACGGATGAAAACCCGAAAGGGCGCCGTGAGTAAAAACAGCAGGACCACCGGCGAGTGTTCGTGAAAACCCGAAAGGGCGCGACCTCGTAAAAAAAAGAGAAGAAGAAAATAAAAAAGAAGAAAATAAAAAAAACGGTATGTCCATAAGCAAAAAGGGCACGGATGAAAACCCGAAAGGGCTCCGTGAGTAAAAACAGCAGGACTACCGGCGAGTGTTTGTGAAAACCCGAAAGGGCACAACCTCGTTAAAAGACACTTACAAGATCCTCTCGACCTTGTAAGGAGAAAGCACCTGCGTGAGATCCTTACGACTCACAAGGGAACAACACACTTAGGGATCCTCACGATTCCTAGGGAGAAAATACACTTGCGAGATCCTCACGACTCGTAAGGAGAACTCTCTTATGGGACCCTCACGGCTCATAGGATTTGGAAGTCTTAAGTTACAGAGACCTAAACCTGTGCTTAAGCAATCCCCACAATTTCCGATATTGCCCTACAAGTGGCCCAATACTGACCCTTGTATACAATCCACGGGCGCGAATAAACATTTCCCTAACCAAGTCCCATCCGAGACTAGGGATATGTCTGCATTATAAACAACCCTTGTAAATCCTCTCGACTTACAAGGAGAAAACCCTCCTGTAGGATCCTTACGACTTACAGAGGAACAATACACTTAGGAATCCTCACGATTCCTAAGGAGAAAATACACCTATAAGATCCTCACAACTTGTAGGGAGAAATACCTTTATGAGACCCTTACGGTTCATAAAGTCAAAAGCCTTAGTCGACAGGACCCTAGCTCTGGTCGCTAAGCCTCCTTTGTTCGACAATGACAGAGGCAAATGATGATTCGCTCCTGGCAATATCCCAGTTGTAGCGGTGCTGTTGCCGAAATCGGTGTCCATTTTTAGGGTTACGGCAAAAAGCCGCTAGGCCGCACATGCATACGAAATAGCCGAAATGATGGGGCAACTTGCAATAAAAAAAAAGCAGCAAGTAAAATGTATGCATGCGAAATAGCCAAAATGATGAGGCATTTCGCAATAAAAAGCAGCGAGTAAAGGTAAAATAAATAGCCGAAATGATTGGGCACCGCGAAAAATAGCCGAAATGATTGGGCAATCGCGACCTTCGCGATATGAAAGCTGAAATGATAGAGCATCGCGGAAATAAAACAAGAAAAATGATGATAATAAAACTTTGGCCCTACAGTTAAGATCACATTGATCCATGTATACAATCCAAGGGCGCAAATAAAGAGGGAACCATACTCTCCCAACAGACTCCGTCAGAAGACAAAACCAAGCCTTGACGGTTCATTCCAGCCGAAGAAACCGGTGTCTTCAGCAAACTCCTCGACTCACGGATACAAACACTCCTTGACGAGAGCCTCCTGATCCGCGTCGACCCGCAGAGCCACCAGAGCCCCCGTGGGAATCCTCGACTCGTTTCAAACCCCAAGGAAACAAATAATCCTTGGCGCTTGGGAAACAAATAATCCCCAGCAAACTCCTCGACTCACGGATACAAACACTCCTTGACGAGAGCCTCCTGATCCGCGTCGACCCGCAGAGCCACCAGAGCCCCCATGGGAATCCTCGACTCGTTTTAAACCCCAAGGAAACAAATAATCCTTGGCGCTTGGGAAACAAATAATCCCCAGCAAACTCCTCGACTCACGGATACAAACACTCCTTGACGAGAGCCTCCTGATCCGCGTCGACCCGCAGAGCCACCAGAGCCCCCGTGGGAATCCTCGACTCGTTTCAAACCCCAAGAAAACAAATAATCCTTGGCGCTTGGGAAACAAATAATCCCCAGCAAACTCCTCGACTCACGGATACAAACACTCCTTGACGAGAGCCTCCTGATCCGCGTCGACCCGCAGAGCCACCAAAGCCCCCGTGGGAATCCTCGACTCGTTTCAAACCTCAAGGAAACAAATAATCCTTGGCGCTTGGGAAACAAATAATTCCCAGCAAACTCCTCGACTCACGGATACAAACACTCCTTGACGAGAGCCTCCTGATCCGTGTCGACCCGCAGAGCCACCAGAGCCCCCGTGTGAATCCTTGACTCGTTTCAAACCCCAAGGAAACAAATAATCCTTGGCGCTTGGGAAACAAATAATCCCTAGCAAACTCCTCGACTCACGGATACAAACACTCCTTGACGAGAGCCTTCTGATTCGCGTCGACTCGCAGAGCCACCAGAGCCTCTATGGGAACCCTCGACTCGTTTCAAACCCCAAGGAAACAAATAATCCTTGGCGCTTGGGAAACAAATAATCCCTAGCAAACTCCTCGACTCACGGATACAAACACTCCTTGACAAGAGCCTTTTGATTCGCGTCGACTCGCAGAGCCACCAGTGCCTCCGTGGGAACCCTCGACTCGTTTCGAACCCCAAGGAAACAAATAATCCTTGGCGCTTGGGAAACAAATAATCCCTAGCAAACTCCTCGACTCACGGATACAAACACTCCGTGACGAGAGCCTCCCGACCCGCGTCAACTCGCAGAGTCACCACTGTCTCCGGGAAAGAATTCCCGGTTCGTCCCACCTTGCAAGATGAAGTCTCGGGCAGCAAGGATTAAAAAACTTGCTTCCTGAACAATGGGGCCCTGCAAGTCAATCCAAAATGGTCTCTTGCATACTATTCACGGGTCTCACTCTCCAAAGTCGAGTTTCGACAAGGAAGGAAACAACCGCTTACGAATCCTCTCGACTCGTAAGAGGGGAAAATTCTCTTATAGGATCCTTACGACTTATAAGAGAAAACCACACTTGGGAATCCTCACGATTCCTAAGGAGAAAATCCACCTATGGGATCCTCTCGACCCGTAGGGAGAAAAGCCTCTATGGGACCCTCACGGCTCATAGAGTTGAAAAGTCTTAGGCAGTAGACCTGAACCTGCGGCCTAAGCCATCGCTATTTCTTAAGGAAGTCAGAATACTCATTTTAGATATCCATCAATCATGGTTACTAAGACAGCCTGCTGACAATAAAAAGAAGATGACAGAAAGAATAGCTGATCTGGCGTTCGTGACGCATTCATTTATGCACAGGCAGAAAACTCAGGACGAGAAATAAGACAAGCTGAAATAAAAAGGGGGGAGAGTTTCCATTCATACCGCTAGAAAATTCCTTTTTTACAATCATAAGAACAATAAATAAGAAACATTATTCAAATTATTACAACGGTATAACCTCAGATCCGGGGCACGAATTGAGGAAATCGAAAGTAAGGCCATCCAGAGTTCTTCTGGCCTTTCTAATTATTCTTATGCGCAGTCTTTCGCGCTCCTCTGTGTCAAGGTCATCGGCAAGCCCTCCTGGCCTTCGATAAGCAGCAACTATCGTCGTCTGCTGGAAGACTTGGTGTAGGATGTCAATGAGGTTGTTCCGCCGTTCCTTTGAGATCAGCCCTGTCAGGTATACTGAATGCACCTTGTCTTCGGCATCATCCAGCGCGTTGAGCGGTAAGGACTCATGAAGACCCGGAAGTGCTCTCCATATGGCTCCCAACACGACTTTCAAAAGGGCCGAACGACGAGGCAACAGCCAACCGCCGCTTGCGTTCAGACGACCCATGACTTCTGCACATTCAGCGTCTGTAAACTCCTGGTTTTGTTGGCGACCCTGAGCGCGGATATCGTCATAGGTGATGAACTCATGCAAACTGTATAGATGCACCGCCGCCATTATGCCTGGAAGAAATATTACAAGAAAATCAGCAATAGAAAAGCGACAATATACATAGAGGACTAAATTCCTAGAGAGCAAAACTATGTTCAAGGATAAAATCCCCTGGACGAAAGCTCTGCTGGTTAAGATTAATTTAAGAATCGATTTTACCTAAAGTTTTTCTAAAAAAAAAACTTTGAAAAAAGGAGCAAGGCACCGGAGTTCTTGAAGGCGGGAACAAAGCTCTGAAGTTTTTGAAAATAAAAATCTGAAAGATGATAAGTATCTGTGGGAGACCAAAGGTCCTATTTATAGGCATCAAGTGCCTCTTCGACTTCCAAAAGTTGTCACGGCGGTTTACCCTAATCAGAGCGAAGCTCTGTTCAAATTCCGAGGCGGGAGATGACGCAACGCTTCATCTTTCCCCAATCAGAGCAAAGCTTTGTCTTGAAAATTAATTTAATGAAGCGACGCTTCAGATTATTTGCGCTGCGCAACGTGCCACGTGTCTGACGCAGACGCGTCAGCGCAGCGCCCAAAGCAGCGCACCCAATCAGAGCAAAGCTCTATTTCAAGCAAAATTAAAGGAAGCAACGCTTCAACTGCGCTGCGCCGTGCGCTACACGACACGTGTCAGCACAGATGCGGTAGCATAGTTGCGTTGCGCCGTGCGCTACACGACACGCGTCAGCGCAGATGCGCTAACACAATCGCGCCGCGCCGCGCGACATGTATCATACTATGGAGCATTTGCGCCAAACAAAATTAAAGTTCTGAAGAAATCTTTTCCGTTCTTGTTAAAACAAGAAGATTTTCTTCTGTAAAACAGAAGCCCTTGGATCAAGGATCCGACGGTGGGGGAAGTTCCGCCAAATCATTCAGAAAAGGGATTTCTTCAACAAATTGAACTTGCTTATCAATTTGCAAGATGAAGCCTCAGGCAGCAAGGATTGAAAAAAAAAACTTGCTTCCTGAACAATGGGGCCCTGCAAGTCAATCCAAAATGGTCTCTTGCATGCTATTCACGGGTCTCACTCTCCAAAGTCGATTTTCGACAAGAAGGGAAACAACCACTTACGGGTCCTCTCGACTCATAAGAGGGAAAAATTCTCTTGTAGGATCCTTACGACCTATGAGAGAAAACCACACTTAGGAATCCTCACGATTCCTAAGGAGAAAACCCACCGACGAGATCCTCTCGATCCGTAGGGAGAAAAGCCTCTATGAGACCCTCATGGCTCATAGAGTTGAAAAGTCTTAAGCGGTAGACCTGAACTTGCGGCCTAAGCCATCGCTATCTCTGGGAGAAATGAAGTTATCGGCCAATGAGGTTCATCAAAGATATCATGCAGAAAAAAGGGGGGGCGGAGAAATGACACAAGACATTACAAAAATGTGCATCTTTTATTCATAAATATCGATCGAGTACAGGATACATTGTACTAAAGAATAAAAAATGTATATACATCTATTTTATAAGTACAAATGATACAAGTAGAATCACTGAGAAGGAAGCGTCTTGCATAGATTTAGCAATTGCTCGTATACTTCCTTCCACGCCTTCTCTTGATCAGCTGCTATCGCCAGTTCGGCCTCTACTTGAGCCCGCTGCTGCCTGAAGGATGCAAGCTGTTCCCCAACAGCTTGCTGAGCTGCTTCACGGCCTCGAGCATCACGCTCGGCGGCATCAAACTTCTGCCTCAGTGCTAGCCCATTAGAGATACGCTCCAGAAAGCCTTCAAAGAAGGCTTTCACTTCAGCAGCATTCGTCCTAACTTCAGCGCGCAGGCGAGCGGTTGCGCTTGAAGATTCCCGACGCTCCTTCAACCATAAAGCTGCTTCCTGCTCCAAATGGCGGAGATAAGAAGCGCTTCGCTCGAGCCAGGCTGTCCGTTCGGTGCTCATGGCCAAAACTTCGGGAGAAGGGCGCGTCGTCTCCAACCGATGCAAGCAGGCCTCAATCTCTCTGCAGTGGTTAACCCAAAATTCGACGACGCCTTCATTGTGAAAGTTTACGAGCGCCGCCAACATCGGGTTAACCTCCATTGCGAAATCCACGACATAAGGGAGAGCGTCCACGTTAAGCTCTTCGATATACCCACTCAGCATACCCAAACTCATCATGGCACCTTTTGAAGACGGACGTTTCAAGAAAGGGCCCGCTGGTGAGAGAACACGAGACTCAAAGGGGATCGGAGCTGGAACAATAGCTGCAAAACAAAACATGGTTCAACAATGATTCAAAAAGATGTTGAAGGATCATATAAAAAGGGGGGAGGAATATACTGTACCAGCTGCAACAGACAGCAAAGCTGGAAGGGCCGGTGGCGTGGCAGGTCTTGCGTCCCCTCCTTCGATTTGTGGCACTGCAATAAGGAAGAGGAAAAGTCAGAAATCATCCCATTGCTAAAAAAGGGAGTAAACAAAGACATCAAAATGAAAATGTACTCACCGGCACCACTAGAGGGAGAAGCGAGTTCGGACGGGAAGGAGAAGTGTGGGAGCAACACTTGATATAGATGATCAAAGAGCACTCCTGAAAAGACACGGTGGTATAACGTTAGTCCATGAACTACACGTTTAAAAGATTAACTTGTGAGTCGCAAATCCATACCTTCCAACATCCGCGACGGCACGAGGGAAGGCGGGGAAGTGACCACCGCCAAAGTAGTAGTTGACGGTGCTCCTTCAAGCAATGGAGCGTCAGCACTGGCCGCACCTGCAAAGACAAACTTGTTAGAAAATATTGCAAGATAAAAAAAAAGAAAAAAAATAAGAGAGAAAATGATAGTAACTCGAAATTTACCCGACGAACTGCCAGCCGAGACTGAGGCAATTCCTTCCTCCATTGACATCAGGCCACCGCCCGTGGCCTCGTCACCCGACTCAATGGGAACCGTTGTTGCACTCGCAAGCCCTGGAGAAGGCGGGGGAATATAGGCGGAGAGGGCTATGATTGGATCATTGCCAGATTCCTGGGAAAGAGCAGCTGGCTCATCCTCAGGAATCGTGGCCACCTCACCCGCTACTCCTTCGGGTCCTGCGGTCACGGTTGTCTCATCCGCCGTCGCCGCGAGGTTTCCAGCCTCAAGCGCCTCACCTACCATTATCCTCGGCTCGCTTATGACGATCATTTCATCTGCCGCCACTTCAGGGTCGACATCCATGACCCTCTCGGCTGCAGATCCCCCAACCTCTGCTTCGGGTCCTGTGGCCCCAACGACGCGCCTCACCGTCGGCTCGGGTTCGGCAGGCACCACTTCCACCGTTTCCCTAGGTTCAACGGTCTCCGCCTCCCCCTCAGTTGGACTTGGCCCTGCAAGGTGGAATGCATATGAGCCAACGGCGTTATAATTCTTACAACAAGGCTCTGAAAGAAATGCTACCTGAAGAGGATTTATCGTTTGCACTTCGGGCCGCGCGCGCTGCTTGCCTATGAGCAGTAGATAGAGCGATAGGGGCCTCTTCAGAAGGAGTGTCAGCGCGAGGAATAGTGCTAGGGCCCGCTCCCGCGGCCAAAGCAGCTCTGCGCGCCTTTGCTTCGCGTCTCAACCGCTTCCGCTCCTCCCGAGCCGTTGAGACGGATGCCACTAGGGCTTCTCTAATTGAGGTGTCCTCGTCCGTGAATAGGGATGCCTCCAGATTTTTCAAGCCATCCCTCGTCATCTTGTCAAGTCGAGGCTCCTCCAGTAGCCTCGACGAGACCGGGACTTCAGTGACAGGCTCAGGAAGGATCCCCACATCAACTGATATAACCCCTGCAAAGAAACAAAAGAAGGTTAGGTTGACCATCAGAAAAGATGACAAACTTTCCTTATAAAAGAGAAAGGGGTGGGACATAGCAACGCCTGCTAGGGCACGTTTCTCCTCCTCCTCTTAGAAGGTCTTCAAAGAGGCAGCAATGGCCTCTTCAGTGGAAACACCTGTTGAGAATGAGGCAAATGTTAGTTAAAGATAATAATAAAAAGTGCAATAAAATGACAAATAAAGCGGCTGATGATTACCTGACTCAGCGAGTCTGCTTAACATCGCTTCGAGCCTCGCCGATCGCTCCGAAGCTGCAATGGCGGCAGCCAAATTGGTGTCCGCAGGGTCTACCAAGAAGCCCTCGTTGCTTCCATATTCACATATGCCTTCGGTAGGAGGATCCGCCGGCTTTAAGCTGAGGATCGCATCGAGGGAAAGGGTGGACTTCTTCTTCTTCTGCTGTCCACCAGCTTTAGATCCACCCGGAGTAGATTTGCGCTTGGCAGTCACTTTAGGGCGGCGGGTCCCGATATCTGCTCCTGCGCCGGACCCTAGCGATACCACATTAACCTTCTTCGTGGGAGCACGGGGCGCCGATGGTGCATCCACCGTAGCGGGCAGCGGCAATCCCCCCGGGGGGCTCAACACGCGTGGTCGATCGACTCCAGCATCTTTTAGCGGAGGGACGACCGGGAGCCTTGGTTGCAAAGGGGCCTTGCGATCGCCGCCGGGAGGCGCACCCCTACGGTCAACCAGCATGCGTTTCTCCGTTAAGATAATTGGGCCCATCGCATGCTCATACCAGGCCACATATGAATTAAGCATCTTAGGGGCACAGCTGGGTTCACTAAGCCATGTAAAATGATGCATCGCATTCTTTATCCCCTCTAGGCCGACCACGGGCGTTTCCAAGAAAGCTTCCAGCGGGATTCCTTGGTTGTAGCTTGACTGCCGGGCAAATCGGTGTGGGTTATATCTCATAAACAAGGCTGTTTCGTTCTGCCTGAACACGAGATAGCCCGGCCGGATGGAGTAGAGATGGAGGATTTCCCGAGCTTTCAATACAGAAGCCCCATCTTTGAAGTCATCACGCAGGGGCACCACTGACTTGGTGGTCTCTGAGCCTATGGTTATGACCTTATCCACAAAGGAAACCTTCGCTCCGACCAGATGTGGACGAAGGAGCAGCCCTCTAGACTCCCGCGAGGCTGGAACCTCAATTGAAGCCCCGACCAACCGCATGACTCTCGGGAGTCTGTATTTCTCGAAGAACGGAGGAGTCTTGTGGGCACCAAACACTCCTCGCACATGCATCTCCATCCAAGAAGTGAAGTAGTGCGTCGGGAAGTTAGCAGGCTGTACCCCAGGTTCACTGGCGTCCGCCGCTACGCTAAGTCCATGATAAAGGTAAGCTATCCCGGCGATTCCTACCGATAACTGCAAACCAGCCACCGTCCGATGTGCTGGGTAAAAGACAGAGGGCCGCATGAGGCGGGGGTGCATGGGGAGTGCGAAGTTGCATAACCACAAGCCCAAGAATCCAATAAAAAAGGTTTCCTCATCCATGCCTAGGACGGCAATTTCCGAGAAAGCAGCAATGGCAGCGTTGGGGAGATAGAAATCCTTCTGATCATTTTCCAATAAGGGTCGGCGGTCCAAGCCGAAACCAAAAGGGTCACCAAGCTGAGCGAACTTCTCGCTCTCCTCTGATAGGAACTCTGGGCGAATGAAGCGAGCAATAAAATCTACGAAACTGACGCCCCGCTCGCCCGATCCCAAATGGAGTTCCTCATAGATCTCCAACGCCTTCACCAAGCCCGGATACTGATGCTGAATGGCATTTTCCGGAGTTAAGTCAAACACCAGCTGCTTGGTGGCAAAGACGTACTCGTCAGCAGGAAGCAGCTCCTCGTAGTGCTCTCCCCTCATTGGTAGACCCGAAATCTCAGCGAATTCCTCCAAGGAGATGGAGACTTCCCTATCCGTCATCAAGAAAGTGTGAGTGGGGATATTCCATTGCTCAATAAAGGCCTTGACCCACCACGTTGGAGGAGAGGGATACTCGAAAAGCGAAACGTAGATGGCTGAATATAAACCAATCCTCGTTAGATGAGTCCTTTTCGCCGATAAGATGTACCGGGCCCATTGCAAATATCCGGCCGAGGGTCGCGGGGTCAGTCCAATATTGTAAGCCTGTCCCCAAGGGCGTGCTTCACCCTGACAGATTCGCCTCCCCAGAATATCTATTGCCGGCGGCGGCTGCACGGCGATGGCACCGATCGCAGGCTGGAGGAGGTCATCAGAATTCCAGTTTTTAACCTCCACGGCATACTTCACCGGGGGTTCGTCTGCATAGGGGATCGTGACTGTAGGCTCAGACGACGAGGCGGAACTGAAGCTGCGACGGCCCTGGATGATCTGGCTGTACCACCTTCCCCACAGGTGGAGCTTTTTGCACTCATGGTCATGATCTTTAATAAGAGCGAACGCCACCCGGTCCACTGGCGAATGAGGGAACCCTCCTTCCGAGCGAACGAAGGGGAAAGACAAATCATCAGACATGTTTCCTGTGAAAAGACAAAAATAACCATTAGTGTTCTAACGCTTGATTTTTTTTAAATCTTATTTCACATTGTGACGTAGTGGGTAGGGGACCAAAAGGGGACCCACAAAATCTAAATGACAGTACACCACTTAATAAGACAACCCCATCATTAGATGAGACTGTCAATTAATGAAAAGGTCCCCAAAAGAATATCCTCACTGATGGGAAATCCCTAGAGACAAGGAGAAATATTCTCTTTCAGAGCAAAGCTCTGTCACAGAGTGACATTTGTCAAACTCCGGTCTCAGGGGAACAAGATTCCTTAAAAGAGCATAGCTCTATGGTAATGGTGGAAAGATCCATCAATTTTATTTAGAAGAATTAGAGTTTTGGAGTCTTGAAAAATCCAGGAAAACTTATAAGACAAAAATTTTCTCCATTTCTCAAATCTAAAAAGATCTACATTTGATCTAAGAGCAAAGCTCTGTTCATGGGTTAAAACCCATGGATCAGATCTCTGTAAATCTGTAAATTTTTGAGAGCAAGGCTCTGTTGAAGAAACCCCAAAGGGGTTTTTCTTTAGATCAAAGATCTATAAGAGCAAGGCTCTGTTAATTAAATTTAATTTAAATTAATTTAATTTAATTAATTTTACCTAGAGTGATTCTAAAACTGGAACTTTGAAGTTCTCACAAGAGCAAGGCTCTGAAATTCAAATTCTTGAAAATGGAAAAGAATTACCAAGGACCAAGGGTCCTATTTATAGACGCCTGCGCCCCTTCAAATACCCATTTGATCCAACGACTAGGATCTTGCCACCGCTGCACTCACGTGCGCGCCACGTGAGCGCAACGGTTGGGGGGCATTTGTTTCCCCAATCAGAGCAAGGCTCTGTTTGAATTTTGAAAATTCAAATTTTTGAAGCAACGCTCCAGATCCCGTGCGCTGCGCGCAACATGCCACGTGTCAGAAGTTGACACGCCAGCACAACGTCCAAGGCAGTGCGTCCAATCAGAGCAAGGCTCTTTAAAAAAACAAAAGCAATGCTCAGTTGCGCAAGCGCTGCGCTGCGCACCGCTGCGCGACACGTGTCTGCGCAGTTGGTGCGACACGTGTCTGCGCAGTTGCGCAAGCGCTTTTGCGCAAGCGCTTCACTGCGCGACACGTGTCTGCGCAGTTGCGCAAGCGCTTCACTGCGAGACACGTGTCTGCGCAGTTGCGCAAGCGCTTCACTGCACGACACGTGTCACTCACTGGGGGAGTTGCGCAAAACTGAATAAATCTTGTTAAAACAAGAAGATCTTCTTGTATAAGGCAGGGGCCTTTGGATCAAAGATCCAACGGTGGGGAAAATTCCCCAAATCACTCAGAAAAAGATTTATGTAACAAATTTAACTAATTTATGAGCACTATAAAAAGGACCCCAGACCTCATTTCAAAGAGATGAAGATCTTGAAAAAAAAAAAGAAAAAGGAGAGAAAGAGAACTCTTGAGAATTCTGGAAGAACAAAAAAAAAGGTAAAACCGTTAAAAGAGAAAATTCTCTTGGGAACAGATCATTGATCTAAGAACAAGATCATGGATCTTCAATAAATAAATAAATAAGTAAATAAAATAAAAAAGAAGTAGTGCCTTACACTTGTTATGAACCCTTGGTTCTCTGAAATAAGGAAAAACAAGAAAAGAAGAAAAAACTTGTTTTTTTTAGATCAAAGGATTAAAAAGTGCTCTGCACTTCTGTTTCTTGAAGATTCTCAATGCAGAGTAATAAAAGGGAGGGCCCAAATGAAATTGATGCTCTGCATTATTTTATAGAGGACAGAGCCCAAACAAAATAGATGCTCTGCATCATTTATAAAAGGGCAGAGCCCAAACAAAACAAAAATAATGCAGTGCATTATTTAAAAAGGGGCAAAGCCCTAACTCAGGTCTAATAGGCCAAAGACGAATAAAAATGTTGAACATCTAACTGGACTTAGCCCAGTCATGGCCATAAGTCCTCAAATTAAATTGACTGAGCACGGTTGCTCCCTAAATCAATTTATATCCGGCTCGAGGGTACATCTCCGAACTCCTCTGACACATGTCGTTGTAATCATTCAACGTCGTCAGAGAGGTGACGGGTCCCGACGACCACACGCATCAATATGGACTGCGGGGTCCTTAAACTCGTGGACCGAGACGTCCTTAAACTAATATTGGACCGAGACGTCCGTAAACTAATATTGGACCGAAACGTCCTTATTCTAATATTTGGACCGAAACGTTCCTAAACTAATAACGGACCACCACATCTTTAAACTGGAATATGGACCATCACGTCCCTAAACTGGAATGCTGGACCGAGACGTCCCTAAACTAATATCGGAACGCCACGTCCCTAAACTGGAATATGGACCACCACGTTCCTAAACTGGCGATGGACCACCACGTCCTTAAACTGGCGATAGACCACCACGTCCTTAAACTGGAACATGGACCACCACGTCCCTAAACTGGAACAATAGAGCCTCCAAATGCTCTTTTGCCGGATCTAAACGGTCCCGTTTAAGTTGATCTTAGCCCCAAACACGGTTAACGCATCCTTAGCCATTTAAATGAATGATAAAACCCCAAATCAACTCTGGTTCAAGGGCACATCTCTGAACTCCTCTGACACCTGTCATTGTAATCCTTCAACGACGTCAGAGAGGTGACGAGTCCCGACGGCCAGATATTAAATCGATCATCACGTCAAGTTGATCTTAATTAGAAACATGACTAACTTATCCTTGACGAACGTTTAAGTTGATCTTAGCCGCAACGCGACTAATGCACCCTTAAACTAAAAACACCAAACCCAAATCTAAGTAAATAAGGATTTGGACTAATCCACGTCCTACCGGCGACGGCATTACTCAGTCTCCGTATACAATCCACGGGCAACCACAAACAAAACAAACACACACGACACGAAGTGAAATTCTGGAGAAGGAGAAAGTTGTTACCGCGATGCGGTAGCGTAATTAACTGCAGGGGCTTGCGCCTGCAGAGAAGAGCGTCCCCACAATCAAAAAACCCCTCACCCTGAGGGGGAATCTGACAAAGTCTGCTACATCGGCCGCATCCGTCTAAACCTCCGATATACGGCGTCATAAATCAACTTGGCATCTTCGGAGAGATAGACGGATAAAACCATATAGCATCTGCCCCGAATCTCAGGCGAGACGCAAATTCTAGGCCGCCATTCGGAGGGGAACAAGAATCTTCTAAGATTCCAGAACCAATGGTTCATCAAAAGGCAATGCTTTTATTTAGATCAGAAAGATCTAAAGAAGAAGTAAATTACTTCTTTTTATTAATATTATCATTTTTTATTGAAGATCTTTGATCTTGTTCTTAGATCATTGATCTTTTCAGAAGAAAATTCTTCTTTTTCTAAAGGTTTTACCTTTTTCTTTCTTTCTGAATTCTTCTCAAAGTTCTTAGAAGAGCTCTGTGAATTCTCTGTGTGCTAATCCCCTTTAGACTTGGAGTCTAGGGGGATTTTTATAGTGCCATTTGATTTGTTAAATCAGTTAAAGAGATTTTTCTCTGAGTGATTT
Organism: Agapanthus africanus; assembly: GCA_030015575.1. Lineage (NCBI taxonomy): Eukaryota > Viridiplantae > Streptophyta > Magnoliopsida > Asparagales > Amaryllidaceae > Agapanthus > Agapanthus africanus. The sequence continues at coordinate 433,156,441 of JASDDO010000008.1, read as the reverse complement.
AGGGATTTTTCCCCACCGTTGGATTTTTGATCCAAGGGCTTCTGTTTTACAGAAGATAATCTTCTTGTTTTAAGAAGATCAGAAAGATCTTTCTAGAATTTTAATTCTGTTTTAGTGCTGGCACAGTTGGCGCAAGCGCACCTGCGCTTGCGCAGGCAACTGCGCTGCCACGTGTCGCGCGGCGCAGAGCGCAACTCAGCTGAAGCGTTGCTTTCTTTATTTTCATTTTAAATAGAGCCTTGCTCTGATTGGGTGTGCTGCCTTGGGCGCTGCGCTGGCGTGTCAGCTTTTGACATGGGCGCGTTGCGCGCAGCGCAAGAAATCTGAAACGTTGCTTCAATTTTTGAATTTTTTGAAATTCAAACAGAGCTTTGCTCTTATTAGGTAAACAGGTCGGTCGATGAGACTGAGGAACCAAGGCTCGGCGGGAGGCTCGGGAACAAGCGGGAAGCCGGGCAGGCTTGGTTCTTGATAGCTCGGAGGTGAGCCAGAAGGGCCGAAGTGGCCCATCATGCAGGAGGCTCGGAGGCGAGCCAACGGTTGTTTGTAAGGCGGGCATAGGAGCGGTCTGGACGACCACTGAAGGTCGAAAACATTCTCGGGTCGAAGACCCGGGGCATGCTTCTAATGTACCGTTGACGCTCCTTTCTGTGAGCCATGGGACACGTCAGTCGCCACATGTCATGATCTTAGAAAATACCACTTTTGCGCATCATCAGACCTCGCTTGCCGAAAGATTGGAGCTTGGAAACAACCCCTGAGGTTTCAATTCAGTACTCAATTCCTAAAGGAAGCAATGTGAAAAAAGTCGTAAACTTGAAGTTTTCGGCGATGAAGGATCACATTATGATATACGGGTATCTGAGCGGAGAATCCGATGTGTACCGATTGCATTTCAGTCTGCAACATGCGTTGATAGTGTACTTGGAAGAGAAGCATGCGTTCGAATTTTGGAGAACCGTAGAATACGGCCATTGCTTCCCTCTTCTGATCGATTTCCGTCATTACAACGGGCTCCCTCGACGTGGTGCTTCCCTTTTGGATGATTTTGGGAAAGACTATATACCCAACCCAATGTTAGTTCCCACTGCTCCCTTGGGTCTCCACCATTCCCCTAACAAAACCCAATTGAGCTCACATCAAAGATGCATGCTATTGGTCGCTAAAATTGCTCCGGCCTTAATTCTGCTCGAGTTCATCTCCAGCTGGGTTAGGTCGCTTCACGTCTGATCTTTCTCATATTCTGCAGCTTGGTTTTACCTCTAACCAGGTTAGGTTGCTTCACGTCTAATATGCCTCGTGTTTTGTGGCTCGAATTCACCTCCAGCTAGGTTAGGTTGCTTCACGTCTGATATATCTCACGCTCTTCGTCTCGATCGATGTTTGGGTTTCTTCAACCGAACATGAACGAGATAACGGCAAAAACCGAATCTGAGCTGACTCGGTACGATCATAGCCTTTTCCCAATATTATAATGATAGGGCCTCACCGCGACATCACGAGAGCTGAGAAAGATCACTCTCACGATTAGAAATCAGCACTCACTTCACACCCACACTCTCTCACACTCACACACACACTCTCTCTAAATGTATTTTAAACGAGCTAGGTCGCTTCACTATGATCTGTCACATGTTATGTGGCTCGCGTTCATCTCCAGCTGGATTATGTCGCTTCAGGTTGATATGTATCATGTTCTTCGGTCGTTAGGGTTTCTTTAACCGAACATGAATGAGACATCGGCAAAAACCGAATGTAAGCTTGCTTGGTTCGACCTAGCCTTCTTTTTTCTTTCAATGTCGTAAATGGTAGGCCCCATTGCAACCCACAAGAGCAGAGAGGGATCGCTCTCACCATCAAAAAGCAACGTTAATTCATTCCTACCCGTCTCTCCCCGCTTCTCTCCTCTCTCTCTCTCTCAATATAAGTATACATAAAATGGGCCGGTGCCCAGCACACAAAATACAACAACACAGTGGAAGGTCTCAAATGATTAAGACAGCCTCTACTACATGTGAGATTATAAAAAAGAAGATATCACGCAAGTGATGCAAATCCTGTTTATATCTTTCTTATTCTTTTTTAAATTGGTACCAAGCACTGTACTCAGCTCAGATGCTGCTAGTGTCAGCTGCACTACAATTAATTAATAATAAATAAATAAATCCTACTATTCCTCCTCCTCCTCCTCCCTCGATCAAAGGCTCAAACCACAGCCTCCTCCTCCTCCTCCTCCCCATTGCCGGCCGGCCCCTGCCTCTCTCTCAATAAATCGCTCGCTAGCTCCAAAAGGCTCTATCATCAATGGCGTCGATCTCCTCCGCCATCGTGACGATGGGCACAGTCATCATGATTTATTGTTCGACGCTGTCCCTCTCCGACCCCTCGGACGAGTCGTGCCTATCAAGCCTGTACTCGTCTCTCAGCGACCCGCAGCAGAGGCTCGTCAACTGGACGAAACCCAACTTCGCCAGCCCCTGCAACGGCCTGACCTCCTACATCGCCGGCGCCACCTGCAACAACGGCCGGATCTTCAAGCTGTCCCTCGCCCGCCTGTCCCTCTCCGGCGCCCTCTCCGGCGCCCTCATCTCCAACTGCACGTCCCTCCAGTCCCTCGACCTCTCATCCAACCAGATCTCCGGCCCCATCCCGCCTCAGATCTCCTCCCTCCGCAACCTCGCCGTCCTCAACCTCTCCTCCAACCACTTATCAGGACCCATCCCTCCCCAGCTCGCTCTCTGCGCCTACCTCAACGTCATCGATCTGCACTCCAACAGCCTCTCCGGCCAGATCCCGGAGCAGCTGGGCTCGCTGCTCAGGCTCTCGGCTTTCGACGTCTCGTATAACGAGCTGGAGGGGCCGGTCCCGGTGATGCTGGCCAACAAGACTGCCAGCGGTGGAGCAGGCGGCCCCAGATTCAATGCCAGCTCGTTTGTGGGGAACAAGGGCCTTTACGGCTTCCCGCTGCCGCCGGCGCCGAGGGGGAGGGGGCTGTCGGTCATGGCCATTGTTGGGATTGGGTTTGGGAGCGGGATGCTGAGCTTGGCGATTAGTTTCACGGCAGTTTGTATTTGGTTGAGGGTCACGGAGAGAGGCGGAGGCCGTGCTGCTGCTGGTGCTGGAGATGGTGAAGGGAAGATCTCTCATCTTATGCCTGATTATTGATTGATGGTGATTTGTTCTTCTTCTTCTTTCTTTTTCCTTTTCCCTTTTTTCCTCCTTTTTTCTTCTTCCAATTTTAGGATTTTGTGATTGATTGATAGATGGAAAAAACGTATACACAGTCGAGTTAATTAACCAATGTTTTGTGGGGAATTTTAATTAAATGTAGATGCTTGGGTTTTCCTGTGATCACGATGGAAATGGCCGAAATTCCATCTTTTGTTTAAGTTTGGTTTGGAGGTGTTTGCACGCGCGATTCACGTGTGTATGTTGAGAAAAACGACGAGCACGGTCTTGATATTTGGCGTTATTTGCTCTGGATCTGAGTTAGGATGGTGGTTGTTGTTGTTGTATAAAGTTCTGAAGCTTAATTTAGATTTTCAAACTTCAACTTCGCTTGTTTTAAGTTAAAAATTAAGACGAGCAGGTTGGTTTAAAGCACGTTCCAAGTTCAATTAACTTATCTTCCGGTAAAGGAAACAAAAAAATATATTAGAAAATAAGCATTTTGGGTTGAAAGATCTAAAAACAAAAGACGACTCAATCTAAAGTGGGGACTTCTTCCTCCTTTTAAAAATTAGGGTGCATCTATTTTTGTATTCATGTATGAAAAGTTTAGCTGTTTGATGCTAAGCGTTTAGTGTCCATTTTAGGGTCGGTGGTCTTATTTTAGTCATGCTATGCTAACAGGAAATTTAATAGAATTCTTATGCTTTGTTTTGTTTGCTTAAAATAAAATGCTTGAAAGCAGTTACTAATTAATTAAAGAAGGAAACATATGATGGGAGAGAGAGAGAGAGAGAGAGAGAGGAGAGAGAGGCGATTGATGGGTGAAATGAGATTTATGTGAAGATGCCAGCATGTTCTGACAAAATTGCAGCTCATAGTTGCATTAAAAAGCTGCAGGCCTGCAGGCATTTGGGCCCTTCCTTTCTTTTGGTGCAGGCTTATTGGGATGATGATGGGAGCCATGATCCCCTCACAAATTTAACCTCTAGGATTCTATCTACCTTTAATTACCTTAGGTGTGTGTTGCGTTAATCAATTAGGTATCTATTGGTGCTCGTTGCGCTACCAAAAGCACAGACCGGGCACCGGCCCGGCCCAATTTAAGCCATAGCTTTATTCTCGTTTTTATGCTCAGCGAGCGACCATCTTTCTTTTACAGATGTACTTAAAAATTATGTAAACTAAAGAATCAAAACAGAGATCAAGACTTTCAATATGTGGAAGAATGCATGTTCGAAAAGCGCATGTCTCAGCAAAACACAGGATGCCACGGCATACAATGGTTAAATCAACTTGACCTGAGTAGGATTGTCGTTATTTGTCTCTGTCACTCGCAAAATCCATGTGTTGGATGGCATTAGAAGATGATCATCAACTTTATTTTTCCACGTTTGAATGATATAAAAAAGATGTGGAACTGATCATGCATGCCTCTCGCCCCCATTATAAAGGAAAAAAGGTCAAACTTCTTCTTTCCTTTGTTATCAAACAATGATTCTTTTTGAGAGCATGCGTGCCTCAAGTGGGAGGACCCAAAGAGATGGGGGACAAAAAATAAAATATTAAGGGCTCAAGTTTTTAGGAGAGACGTCCATCTTGTATAGACATATGGGGATACCTTGAAAAAGGATTAACTTGTTGAATTTGCCATGTGTTGTTGCTTTTTAAAATTAATTTTGTTAATATATCACTTTCCCAACCCTGGAGAGAGAGAGAGAACAAGTTCGATCTTTAGGAGGGGAAGCGACCGTAGTTTTATTTATCCTGTAACATATAACAAGCCTCAGAGACTTTCACATATCAAGATGGTAAAATGTAGTGTAATTAGCCATCTTACATGAGAAAAACAAGATTTATGAATTGTACCACATTGGGAATGATTAATCTAATAAAATTAGTTAGGATTTGGAATACATTTTTTATATAGAAAATAAAGGAAGGAAGAAAGCCATGGGGGATGAATAATTTTGACTAAAAGATCATAAATCCGATCATTCGGTCATTTCATTAAAGATAAGAAAATCTGAACTATTTTGATAAAAATTAAGAAGATGAGCACATCATTTCATCTAAGAAGGATATTAATATGACTTAGCACACCAAAACAATTAATTTTCATAATATGGTGAAATAACGAGCTAAGTTTTTTTATTATGTAAAATAATGAATAAATGCGCCAGTGAAAGAGGGTAAATTGCCAAAAAGCCTCTGTAATTTTTGAAATTGCTGGGAAGAGCATGCTGTTCAAAATCTTTGTGAAAAAACCCCTGGGCTGTATTTCATTTAGCCCTTGTATTATCTCAACCGCTTGGATATTACATACAACTACTGCCTAGATATTATAGGCAACCACAACTTAAAAATCACAGGCAGCCGGTAAGAGATTTTTGATTAGGCACAAATTTTTTCTTACAAGAGCGAAAAGCCCCGGTTTTACAAAAGCTTGAAGCGGGCCGGAGGTTTTTTGATAATTTGCCCATTTAAAAATAAAAACAAGTAAATAAGAAAATATCTTCAAGCCCTATGAGATTCTTTTTGGGCTCCAGTAAATTAATTGAAATTAATAATTAAGCCCATCCCCATACACTTCATGGACTAAGAACCATTCGGATCCGGGTCGGGTTTCGATCAGCATCTATCGAATCCATATATAAGCCCTCTCTATCTCTCCTCTCTTTTCTCTCCCCTAAAACCCTAACGCGAGGGCGGGAGCGATGGCGATTCCAGCGATTGAAAACGAAGAAGATGAAGAAGTAAGCTTCGAAGAGCTCGGCCTCGATCCTCGACTGATCCGAGCTCTCTCGAAGCAATCGATCGCAAAGCCCACTCCCATTCAACGCGAGGCCATCCCCTTGATTCTGGTGGGTCCCCCCCCCCCCCCCCCCCCCCCCCCAATTCATCGATGTTTTCCTTCAAAGGTCTCTTTTTTATCTGTTTTTGTAACGATTTAGCCCTAGCAGGAAGGCAAAGATGTTGTCGCGAGGGCCAAGACTGGATCTGGGAAGACCTTGGCTTACCTCCTGCCGATGCTTCACAAGCTTTTCGCCGACGTCGATACGAGGAAGCCGGCGCCGAAGGCGTTCATCCTTGTTCCCACCCGTGAGCTCTGCCAACAGGTGAATTTTGCGCAATTTCTTAGGTTTGGAAATGAAAATTTTCGATATTATGTATCAAATTTTTAATTTTGGGGAAGTTTAGGTCCATTCGGAGGCACAGTCGCTTCTTGAGTTCTGCAGAGTTCAGTTGCAAGTTGTGCAGTTGACGAGCAGTATGCCGGCTGCAGATATGGTGAGATTTTGCTGCTCTGAGTTTAAAGGACTGCTGGTTTAGGTGCATGGCGATTTTATTAAATTGGTTTTTTTTGTGTGAATGCAGCGTGCGGCGTTAGCAGGGCCGCCGGAGGTTGTGGTGTCGACTCCAGCTTGCATTTCGACATGCCTGTCGAAAGGTTTTGTGCAGGAATCGTGGATCAAGGACTCGCTCTCCATGCTGGTTCTTGATGAGGTGTGAATTTTAGTTAATGCATTATGTTAGTTTACTAGTATTTTCTTATGTTAGCTCAACTTTTATCTACTCTGGCAATGAACGTTGTTCCATTTGCTTATGATCTTTTGCTTAAGCTTTACCATTCACTGCCCAAAGAACAGTCTCAACTTCTTATACCAACTCGTGTTATTTAGCTGAGTCCACTAATCACCACTAACCTACGAACAAGTGAAAACAGCAACATACACTTTTTGTCATGAATCTTCAAACAATATGCAAACCTGCTAAATATCAGTATATCACAAGCAGGCACTTGACCTATCCTAATTATCTTATTTTTAAAATAATTTTTGTTCTGTTTCTATTGAATACAAATAATGTGCTTGCAAATTGTTTCGCAAGAGAGGGATGTTTTTTTAGTAAAGGAAATATGATACTAACTTGCATTTTATGGAGGTTTTATTTCCATCACATATAACAAAAGAGGCAATTTACATGTTGATTATTAATTTGCACACCGGCATCTAATTTATACACTCAATTTGTAGGCAGACCTTCTTTTGTCATATGGTTATGAGGATGACTTGAAAGCTCTCGTCCCCCATGTTCCGCGTCGCTGTCAGTGCCTTCTAATGTCTGCAACCTCAAGGTCTGACGACGACTTCATTTTCTCGGTTTTCAAATTTTCAGGTTTCTGATGCCAATTTGATATTTTCTTGCATCGATTCAGTGATTTAGATGGTCAAACATTTCTAGTCTGATTTAGTTTGTAGGAGCAGTTTAAACAGTGACAGCAGAAGAATCACATATTGTTCTTTAAATTTTTTATGTCTGGTGCTTACAGAATGATTATTTACTGCATATAAACTAGAAACTGATACTATTGTTGATTTTATGCTGTTGAACACATCGCTTCTTTTTGAAACTGCTGGACTGCCTAGTCTTGCCAACATTTTGATATAAGTTATTTTTTGTTATTCTTTTCTTATGTAAGTTCTTTTGATTCATGGACAGTTCTGATGTTGAAAAATTGAAGAAACTCGTGCTGCACAATCCTGTAATCTTGACCCTCTCAGAAGTAAGAGACACCAAAGATGAAATTATCCCAAAAAATGTTCAACAGTTTTCGGTAAGAACAACTTTTCTCTGCTAAATTGTTTGCAGAATTATACTGAATATATAAAATTATAAACTCATATTTTACTCTACAATTCATATAGAAAATGGCATAACCAGTGTTTTATCCCCCCCCCCCCCCCCCCTTTTTTTTGCTTCAAAGAGTTCCCAAAGCAGTAGATCAACTTCACTAAAAGAATGATTCTCAATGAATCACAGAGTAATGTGATTACACCAGATTAAATTACAAATCTGAACTAATCACACAAGTTCCAGGGAGTGTGATGAATCATAAGTTATTGGCATGTTGCATGATAGTAGATCTCACAACTTGGTGACTAAATGAAGATTTATGTAAGGCACAAATTTTGTCAAATATTTCATGGAGCCTTGCTTGACCCCATTTCAGTGGGGGAAGGCTAGATGAGGAGGGTGACTCTGTTAAAGTTATATGCGTGCTTGTCAAACATCATAACCTTATGGTGCTAGTCAGAGAGACTAAACTGGAAGTTTGATCACCTATTGCTATGTAGATGTGTTTTCTTTCTTCTTCTTTTGCTATAAATTTCAGAGTTCAGACTAATGTGTTTGCTTCTGTCTTTTTCTCTGCAAACTAGATTGACAACTACATTTTCCAAAACCAGTGACATGTTTTCATGCTTCCTTTGCAGATGATGTGCAGTGCTCATGATAAGCTACTTTACATTCTTGCACTCTTGAAACTCGAACTTGTTCAGAAGAAAGTGATAATGTTTGTCAATTCCATTGACATGGGTTATAGGCTGAAGCTATTTCTTGAACAGGTGAGCTTTTGTCTGAACAGTCCTCCACTTTGCTGTAGTAACAACAGGCTAGATCTACCAACCAGGCTTAGCTCAGTTGATACCAATTTTCTCTTCAATGTGAGTGGTCGCAATTTTGATCCTCGAAGGGGTGATTTGAAAGGGCAAAAAAAACCAACAGGGTAGATATGATACTAGATATTTTGCTGTTAGCATAATATGAAAGAAGTTATGATCCCAAATGGTCAGAAAGTTACCCTGTCATGTTTCATTATCTCATATATATGATTTTTGTTGATGTTATATATGATGGAGTTCCTAGAATTGGTTATGATTTGTGTTCCTGTTTAATACTCACTTCTTCGATTGTTACGCGGATTCATGTAATCTTTACCTAACATGCTACATGTAAGATGATTGGTAGGACCATTCCAAATCCCATAGGGTTAGTAGCTATGAAGTATACTTGTTTTAGCAGACAGGGTTGAAATAGACCGTGAGAGAGAAAACCCTGGAAGTTATTGTCTTATGAGGTCTGCAGCGTAAAATTTCTAATCAAATACATGTTGCATGTTAACCTGTGAAATTTTTAAAGACTGACTATATCTTTGATACAAAATTATTAAATCTCAATAAATGAAAGTATTCTCCTATATATTAAATACCATTTCACTACATAATTGTTTAAAGCATTAAAGGTGGGTTGAATGGGCGAAGAACAAGAATCTAGTGCAATATTTTCTATTATTATCCATAGCTTACATGTATCAATGTATCGTCCATATTTTTCATCCAATTGATCGGCTCACTATGTATTTCCTTTGACAGTTTGGGATAAGATCTGCAGTCTTAAATGCTGAATTGCCCCAAAATTCACGCCTTCACATACTTGAGGTAATTTAATATATAAATACTTTCTGTTTAATTCATTGTTGACATCAAATTCTCTGGGTGCAAACCTATTATTCAGGAATACATTCAGATAGTAACATGTTGAAGCATTGCACATCAGCACCAGCCATATCCCCCAACATCTTCACTTCTTTTTTTTAAACAAGGGCCCCCGTGCAATGTGCGGGTAAGAAGTCCAAAGTAAAGAAAAATCATATTAATTTAAAGTTTATTGTTATATGATTTGTAGGTTGTAACATCAAATATTTATGAACATATATAAAATATATAAAAGATTAACCTGCAAATATTTTTGCATTTTTCTTCGGCTTTTCAATATTATCCTTGCTATATGGAAATACGTAATTGTGAAAATTTTAAAAATCTCAAGATTTTATTTTTTCTTTGATTTTCAATATTTTGCTTGTTATAGCACAAAAGGAGCAAGAAATGGACAAAAATCCCAAAACATTTTCTTCTTCAAATTTTCAACATTTTGCACGCTATAGCACGACTAAGATTTTTTAAAAAAAATCTCATATTTTTTGGTTTGTTCGGCTTATCAATATTTTGTTTGCTATATGGCATAAGAAAATCATAAAATTTTCTAAAAAATTGTTTTCTTCCTTTTTTTTACAATATTTTACATGATACAACATATGAAAATCGCAAAATTTTCAAAACCCCCAAAATTCTTCGTTTTCTTCCTTTTATTAATATTTTTCAAGCTATGACACATGAAAATCATGAAATTTTCAAAATCTATTTCTTTTCTTTTCTTTGGTTTTTAAAAATATTTTGCATCATATATAACACATGGCATCGTGTACAAAAATCCCAAAATTATTTGTTTTCTTCAAAATTATAATATTTTGTACGCTAACCGCAAGGAAATCTCGAAATTAAAAAAATCTCAAAACTATTTTGGTTTCGTCGGTTGCTATAACATGAAAATCGTGAAATTTAAAAAATCTTCAAATTTCCTATAACATGGAAATCTCGATATTTTCAAAAATTCTTAAATTTTCTGTTTTCATTAAGTTTCAATATTTTGCTTTTAGCACACAAAAAGCGTTGATTTTTTTTAAATGAAAAATTATTTATATTCTTCAAATTTTCAATATTCCGCATGCTTCACACAAAATCACTTCAAAAATCTCAATTTTTTTTGTGTTGTATTCGGTTTTTCCAATATTTTGCTTGCTGCACACCAAAAGCACAAACATTTCAAAAATATTAAAATTTTATTTTTTCCTTTTTCAATATTTTCCTTTTTTATAGCATTTAAATTTTAAAAAATCTTAATTTTCTTTTTATTCAGTTTTACATTTTTTTGACGCCACATACCCCATGCAAGTCGTGAATTTTCAGAAATCTAAATGTTTTTCTCGGGTTTTAAATTATTTTTCTGGCTAAATAGAGCATGAAAATTGCAATATTTTAAAAAATCCCAAAATTTTCCGTTTTCTTTGGTTTTCAACATTTTGCCAAAATGACAATATTCAGAAATGTCAAAAAAATTCCGTTTTCTTCAGTTTTTCGATTATTTTTTATGATATAGCACATGAAAATTGCAAAATTTTCAAAACTCTCAAAACCATTCCGTTCACTTCTTTTTTCTATTATTTTGCGCCGTGTATAACACAAAAATCATGAAATTAAAACAATCTCGGATCTTTTTCTTCGGTTTTCTAAATACTTTTGGTGCTTTTGGAAAACTTCATGGAATCAACGAGACAAAAGGCTATGCGAAGTAAAATCGTGAAATCAATCATTTGTTCTCTTCAAATATCCAATATTTTGCATGCTGTAGCACAAAAAATGGTGAAATTTCCAAAAATATCATAGAATTATGTTTTTTTATTTTTCAATATTTTGCTCGTGCATATGAAATTCACAAAATCTTTAGAAATTTCAAGAATTTTTTGTTTTCTTCTGTTTTTCAATTTTTTTGTTTGCCATAGCTCATGAGTAGCAATTTTCAGAAGTCTCAATATTTTCTGCTTTCTTTTGGTTTTATATAATTTACATGCTATCACACAAGAAAATCACATTTTTTTAAAAAGCCAAAATTTTCTGTTTTCTTGTGTTTTCAATATTACGCATGCATGCTATAGCACACAAAAATTGCAAAATTCTCAAAAATATCAAATTTTCTATTTACTTCAAACAACAACAACAACTGAGCCTTTTATCCCATGCATATGAGGTAGGCTACATGAACCAACATAAGAATCACGCCGGGTCCAGCACATGAATCCTCCGCCTTCACTCACTCCTATCGAACAATATACTTTCATCGAGTCCTTTGGCAACCATATCGTTTCGTATCACCTCCATCCATGTTTTTTTCGGTCTCCCTTTTGCCCTTTTGCCATTGCCCATATCGAGAGTATCTATTCGTCGAACCGGTGCTACCATAGATCTGCGTCGCACATGACCAAATCATCTTAGCCGGTTTTCCTGCATCTTCTCCTCCACAGGTGCTACACCAACTTTTGCATGAATATCCTTATTTCGCATCTTATCTTTTCTAGTATTACCGCACATCCAACGAAGTATGCGCATCTCCGCTACGTGCATCTTCTGTGTATGATGCTTCTTAGGAGCCCAACATTCTGTACCATATAATAAGGCAGGCCGAATAGCGCTCCGATAAAACTTCCCTTTCAATTTTAACGGAAAGTTACGATCACACAAAATCCCTGTTGCACTCTTCCATTTCAACCAACCAGCTTGGATCTTTTGATTAACATCACTATTGATCTTTCCATTCTTTTGGATGATGGAACCTAGATATCCAAACTGGTCGCTCGGTGATATCTCTTGCCCTTCCAATGTTATACCAATAAGGTTTTGACTTCTCTGGTTACTAAATTTGCAATGCATATATGCTGTCTTGGACCTGCTCAATCTGAATCCCCGAGATTCCAATGTTTGCCTCCATAATTCCAATTTGGCATTAACCCCTGCTTTCGTCCCATTTACTAGAACAATATCATCAGCGAATAGTATACACCAAGGTACCTCATCTTGGATAGTTCTAGTAAGCTCATCCATCATGATGGAAACAGGAATGGACTTAACGCATATCCTTGATGTAAATCAATTGTAATCGGAAAATCACTCGTTAAGCCGCCGCAAATTCTGACATTTGCCATTACTCCATCGTACATATCCTTGATTATGTCAATATACTTGACGGGGACCCCCATCTTCATCATTGTCCCCCATAATACCTTTCTAGGTACCTTGTCGTACGCTTTTTCTAAATCAATAAATATCATATGCAAATCTCTTCTCTCTCGAAAACGCTCGACAAGTTGACGAAGCAAATGAATAGTCTCTGTCGGCGATCGTCCAGGCATGAACCCAAACTGGTTCTCTGTTATCTTAATATCCTTCCTTAGCCTGTGTTCAATCACTCTCTTCCAAAGTTTCATGGTGTGGTACATAAGTTTTATTCCACAGTAGTTTGAGCAATTTTGAATGTCACTCTTGTTCTTGTAGATAGTTACAAGGATACTTTTCCTCTATTCATTTGGCAATTTTTTTGTCTGCCAAATCTTATTAAACAGATCTGTCAGCCATTTAACGTCTATTTCTCCTAAGCATCTCTAAATCTCGATAGGAATCCCGTCAGGACCAACCGTTTTTCTTAAACTCATTCTGTTCAAAGCTTCTCTAATCTCAGATAGTCTTATTTTACGATGAAATCACGGTTTATATCTTGAGATTGAATGACAAGTCCATCCAAATTCTTAGTAAAGCTCTTATTGAACAATTTGTCAAAATAATCTCTCCATCTTTCCTTGATATCGTCATCTCGAACTAAAACCTTCTGATTTTCATCTTTGACACATTTCACCGCACATAAGTCTCTAGTCTTTCTTTTCCGCATCCGAGCAATCCGGTATATATCATTTTCAGCCTCTTTAGTGTCTAATTTCTCATACACCTTGTAGACCTTAGATTTAGCTTTCCGAACAGCTTTCTTAATTTTCTATTTACTTTAAAATTTCAATATTTTACATTGCAGCACATGAAATTTGCGATTTTTAAAAAAATGTCAAAATTTTATGTTTTCTTTGGTTTTCTATATTTTGTTTGCAATACCAACTAAAATCGCGAAATTTTGAACTCGAATTTTTTTCTGTTTTTTTTATTTTACAATTTTTGCATGCTATAGCACAAAAATTGTTGATTTTTTTTTATTTTGCAGGAAAACCTTAGTAGTGAGAGAAATAATAGAAATAAATTTTAAAGAAAGGGTCTAATATGAAATTTTCCACCATATAAGTCTAGTTCTATGGGATAAATGAGTGATAAATATTAAGTAAATTTTTTTCAATGACCCAAATGTAGTAAGAGAATGAAATAGGGGCTAGAATGCTATTTTTCCACCAAACTCCAAGCTAGATGCCCATATTGCTTTCATATATATTATATAGATTGGATGAATTAACATATACATATTACTTAAGCTGGGTTAAGCCATAAATGGCTGTTAGTTTTGTGTAATGGTTTGTTTAAAGACACATGAATTAGACAAAGAAATTTTGGGTATGAAAGTCTTTAGTCTTTTCATCTCTGTTTTTTGTATTGATATCTAATTTAGTCAGCCTTATGTACTTGTTTATTATGAATGAGGTCAACTAATTTTCACCTACTGTTTTTCTAGCAATTCAATGCAGGGCTATTTGATTATCTAATAGCAACAGATAATCACATCAAGGAGAAGGAACAAACATCTAAGGAAGATCACATCCAGTCTACAAGTTCAAAAAAACATTTAAGACAAAAATTGGACGCAGAATTTGGGGTGGTGAGAGGCATTGACTTCAAGAATGTATTTACAGTAAGTCAATATTATCCCAGAAGCATGTTGTTTCTACTTAAAATGCTTATTTTAAAGTATGAACTATTTATAGTATTTTCTTTTTTTAATTTTTTTTTGTGACAATGTTGCCTGCATGTGCTTGAGGTGAAGTGTTAATTGCTTAAAGTTTTATATTTTGCATCAATTATCATAGCAATGCAATATTTTCTTTCTATTATCGAATTTTCATGGGCTGTATTGTACTTTTGGTTTTAGGATCATGAATCCAATCTTGCATTTGTTTCTTTTTTTTTCTGTACATTTTCTATTTAATTTGAAATGCTGCAATAACTGGTCTTATTCTATATCTGGCAGGTAATTAATATGGAAATGCCCAAAGACCCTGCAGGATATATTCATAGGATTGGACGGACAGGGAGGGCTCATAACACAGGTGCATCTGTTTCTCTTGTAAGTATATAGCAATATTCACACTGATGTACACAGGTCATTAACTATAACAGACTGCGTCATGCTGACTTTCTTTCAGTAAAGTGAAGGTATATTTTGCTTAAAATCAATTAATCATTTAACCAACTGAACCAACTCTGGGAAGAATATAGAGAGAAAAGTAATCTTATCTAAGGTTTGAATCCTAAAAAACATGCATCAGTGCATGGATCTCAGGAAATTGATCAGGCATTTATTTGTAAGGTTTTAGGCTGTCTTTTGGCACATAAAACATTCCATTAGCTGATCTATTTATATGTAGTTTACGTAAGTTCCACTGTGACATGGCCCCACCGTTAATTAATAAGTTTAATTGTTCGCTTCTGTATTCTTAATTACCTTTATAATTTTATATGATTATCACTTTACAGGTTTCCCCTGAGGAGTCGGAAGTTTTTGAAGAAATCAAACTCTTATTAGGAGATGCTGAGGGCCAAGAGGCCTCAGGACATATTGCAACTTTCCCTTTACTGACTAAAAAGGCAGTGGAGTCTTTGCGATATAGAGCTGAGGTGACATTTTGTAATTTGATGGCCATCTTCATTTTATGGGTTCTTGTGGCATTTATATTGGCTTGTGTTGCTAACTTACTAATTATACCTATTTCTGTGTGGAGAGACTATTGACCCAAAATGTTCATGCTGCCATGTGATTTGTACGGTAGAAAAACAAATCCACGTGCATTATTGAAAAGGAAGACCGTCATTGACAAAGAACAGAAAACAATTCGAGTATAGTTCATCTTTTTGTCTAGCACAAGAACTTTCTCACATTAGTATCTTGATCGTACCTAGTCATTTATAACCTGTTACTCTGATGAGTTTTGTTAGATTCTCATAAATTTATGGTTGTTCATGTCCCTGTGAGAAGAGGAGCAAACATATAACGTATGTAGTCCGTACATGTAGTTTACAGATAAAAAGAATATTCTACAACTGGTAATATTATAACTCAAGGTGTCTGGCTGTTATAACGAGTACTTAATACACTTTGTTGGAGTTTCTAGTCCAAAAAAACCACTCTCAATATCCTGTTTTAATTTGTATTTTAAGTCACTAAGATAGTTGAAAGCTAACTCAAAAATACATATTATCTCCTTTTTCAGCTTTTTTGGGTCAATGTTTTACCATTTGCGTGCCAGTTTTACTTTAAATGCTTAATGTTCTTGAAATTGAGGTATTGTTGCCTCTCGAAGTTATTTAGAGGGAAACATAGATGACAGGTTGCAAATTTTGCAGGATGTGGCCAAAAGTGTGACCAAAGTTGCAGTAAGAGAATCACGTGCTCAGGATCTAAGAAATGAAATTCTTAATTCTGAAAAGTAAGTTTAGTCTTGACAACGGTCTCCATTTGCAAGTTAGTTTTGTGAGCTTATCAGCATAGGAATCCAGCGAAATTATCTTTGAAAGTTCTTCTGGGAATTGCTCCATGTTAATTGTTATTGAGATGTTGAAATGGCTAAAATGTACCATGCAGCTAGCCGCAGGGAAAAGAGGGGAACAGGCCCTGTTTCCCACTTATTCCTGTGGCAGACGCAGGCAATGTGCTGCGGCTATCCGCAGGCCCATTGCAGTCTATTGAAATTAATTGTGCGATTTCTTTTTTGGATTTGCATTAAACATACAGCTAGCATTAACAAATGTTTTCCCATAAACCAGTTCGCTCTTCATGTTATGAATCACATTTTTCTTTGTGTAGGTTGAAGGCACATTTTGAAGATAATCCAAAGGACTTAGGTAACATATCTATTTGGAAAAAGCATTTTGTCTAATATACAAAGATAATTAGATATCGCAATCGTTTATGAACAGATTTATTGAAGCATGACAAGCTCCTGAGCAAAAAGGCTCCTCCTACTCATTTGCGCGGTGTGCCAGAATACCTTACCGATCGCATGACGCAAGAGGCAAGCAAGATTGTTAAGCTCGCAAGAGATGCAATGGGTTTGAACAAGCCGAGGAGACGCCTTGGTTTCAAGCAGGGTTCAGGCAAAAGTAGAGATCCTCTCAAGACTTTCTCCATTGAGGTACCGGACCGCCACTTGATTTCCTAAATGAATCCTGGTTTGCTATAATTGAACACTAGGTGGAAACCCAGTGCATGGTCTTTGGTTCAAAATTTAAATAACAGTACAATTTTAGGATCTCTAAAATGCTTCTCATACCCATAACTCATTCGAGGATAAATGAGTAAAGAAAAAAGCAAGTACATAAGGCTCGAATTTGTTTTCAATTCATTTGGTCTGCGCGTCACGCATAAATGGATTGTACACTGTATAATCGAATTATTTAATGTATAGATCAACCTAAAAAAATGAGAAAAGTAAAAAGAAAAATATGTTTGATGGGAGAAGGACAAAAGTAGGCCTTTATGTGGTTATTGATTTTTTTGCAAAATATTAGGTTGGTGATGCAAATTGTTTATATTCTGGTTAAATGGCCTTTTGATAGCGTATTTTGCATATTACCAATCATGTGGTCATTCGGCCATTTAATGCCATTTGAAGTATCTCTCTTGAAAACATTTAAGCCCCAACTAATCAGCCTTTAAAACCTTGGCTTGCAACACCGCAAGAAAACAAGCTATGAATTTTTTTCGTCCATTATCAGAGCAGAAAAAACAACAGTGGGAGTGGGGAAAGAAACTAGGGTTTTATATTGAAGATTCTAAGAATATTCTAGATTCAATCTGCCTTCGTCCTAATCTGTGGATCAATAGGCAGTTTGGTGGAGTTATATTGTTTTTTATATCTGATCGTTCATGCATTTTTTATATATTTACATCTGGGGTTCTCATTTGTGGTGTATCTGTTTCTATATGTTTATGCATCCTCAATAGTCGCCTGATATTTAAAGTTATTTGTCTCCAAAAAGTGAAAAAAGGAAAGAACTTGATTGGTTTTGTAGGGGAGGAAGAAGAAAAGAACAGATAAAGGCGGAGAACCTGCCAACAGAAATAACAGGAAGAAAACAAGGAAATCCGAGTTCTAATATCTTGAAATCTTCTTTTTGATATTTCAATGTCAAACAGTTTATGTATGAGAAAATGGGGAACACGCCGATGGTGTTACCCCTTGAAATTTTGGAGTTTTTTAATTTTATTTCGTTGATGGATAATGATTATTTGGAGGAGGCTGCAACAATTAACTTATGTTTACTGTATTGGTAGATTCCAGGAACTTTGTACTAATATATTAACTTGTTCCAACTTCCATCCACAGTGTAATACCATAAATTTTGGTTTTTTCAAACTTAAACTATTTTCCATTTTTTCTAAGAGCTGTTGCTCCTTTGTATATCCCAAAATATTGACATGGTACCGGAATTCGGAAGTGTTTAAATGGTAGCAAGTCATGAGGGCCGATCTCATTTCTTATTTTGAGAATTGATTTTCAAATATCAAACTTCTGTGTTTTTCACCGATCCGTGATAAACACATATTAAATAAGTTATAAATTGAATTTTACGAGATTTGGAGATCTCTGGCGCATCCATATTGTTTTTTATGCATTGCAAAGCTGTCGGTTTTTTAGTTCGATTAGTTATAGATCTTCAAATTTCGTAAATTTTGATACATAACCTATCTAACATGTGTAGATCACGGTAGCTAGAGCGGATCGATGAAAAACACGGAAGGTTGAGGTGTTTGAAAATTGAACTTTAAAATAAGAAATAAAGCCGGACCTCATAAGATAGATCAGCTTCCGTGTTTAAATTGTGTTTATTTGGAGGGGCTAAAAGCTCATGGTATTTAGCCTAACTGAAATTCATGCCGAAAACATGTGCAACTCATGAAGTGTGAATGTCTTTGTGATGGATAGCACCATTCAGAGGCTAATCGTATTTTTAGCACACATCCTAACTATATTATATTTGTTAGCACGTAGATGAAGGAATATTTACCAAAAACAATGCTGAGGTTTGTTCCTTTTACGAAAAACCATCATGTAGTTTTTTCTCTAACAAAAAACCATCCCGAAGTATGCAATGTTAACGAAAAACCAAGCATGCAATATTAACGAGAAATTATATCCTGAAGGGTGGTTTCTTGCTTAAACTATATGGTTGTTTTTCCCAAAAAGCTCATACTACATGATGGTTTTTTGTAAATATTCCAATTTAGGGTAGTTAAAAATAATGGATAGAAATGTCATTTTATCATAAACTAAATGACATAGTGGTTTTTCGTTAATATTTGCATACTTCAAGGTGGTGGTTTATCGTTAGAGAAAAACCGACGATTTCTCCTAAAAGGATCAAACCACAAGATGGTTTTTGGTAACCATCCACAGGATAAAACATTTGAAATGATATTGAGAAATATCTAAAGATAAAAAATATGAACTACAAAATTGATCTGTCATATTAACATTCATGGAGTTGGATTGAAACTTAGGAAGCTAAAAGAGATGTTCATATTGTATTTTTTTCATCTTTCCTGAGTAGTTTGCAGTATAAGGATTGAGGAAATGGCTCCTGCAGGGCCCAAACTGCGGTGGCCTCTCATATGGACCAGTGGAACTTGCTGGCTATTTTGCAATATTTTGCAGTCAGGCTCTACTAGCTCATGTGAGAGCCCAATATTGGGCATGTGGGCCCCATTTTCTCATATCGATTTATGTACATAAGAATGTACAACATGCAGTTTAGGAGAATCAGGGGGAAAACAACCAAAAAAAATCCCCCAAATTAACTCCAAATAACATGCCTGAGAGAATTAGTTATAATAAGTATTAGGACTACAGTTAATAATATTATCAGCATCATGAACTCTCTCCATTGACGAACATATCGTAGACGATGCTTGAGATCGCGACCGTGCTTGATGAAACAGCCAAAATAATCATTAGCCACGACAGAGCCTTGTCCTTCCTCGATGCCGCTCCATCGACATCTCTGTATATTCAAAATTCAATCGTAACTCGTCTTAGTCATCAAGTTGGGTAACCTTTTTATGAAAATTTAGAAGTTTCTTTCATCCAAACATTCTGATAGATTTAGCTTCGAATGACAATGGTGGAAGTTTGTATATCGGAAACAATATGTGTCCAACTTTATGAATTGGATCCATTCCTAACAAAAGCAGCTACATCTTTTGAATGACAAATCATAAATCGCCAAAGAAATAAAATGAAATAACTAATTAAAGAAAGAAACACGGACCTGAGAGCAATAGCAGCGGGGAAAACGAACCCGATAGCGACTGCAGCTGTAGCGCCCGTCAACTGAAACACAACCCATATACTCGGAACGTAGTTAGCCACGATAAAGACCAACCCCATCAACACAATCGTAATGAAAAAGAACCTCCTTCCATCAAAAGTCACAGGCACAGCGAGCGGAAACAATAACCCATCAAGGTTGAGCCGGAGAGAATAGAAAATGATTGGGAACACGAGCATTAAATGCACTGTGTGGCTCATTCTCGCCGCGACTTACTGCTATAGTGGCAGATGAAGGCAGTGGTCAGAACCGGAACTGTGGTGAACAACTTCCAGAAGGAGGCCTGATCAGCAATCTCAGGTAGCAGTCGCGGCATGGCGATGCTTTGATTAACCATCTTAACAATTGCAATCCCTGCCGTCACCACCACAAAGACCACCGCCAAGGCCACGGACAATGCAGACGTATATCTCAAAGAATCTACCAGAAATGCACCGGGCGAAGAATCAATTAGAGAAAACTACGTTTCTGGCACGTGCAACAAAAAGAACTAGTATATAATAATCAAGTTGAAAATTTTCAAATTTTTGAAAGAATTGTATAAGTAGAGAAATGGATTCTTTTTTTTATAACCAATAAACGACTTCTAAAGAGAGCGCCACAAGCTTCTAAAAAGGTCACATAACATATAATTTTATGATTGTTGGCTTGTACCTTTTCATCGTCTGCTATTTATACACTACTCACCAACACGCTTGAAGGAGATCAAAGGGGCAAACACGAGAATGGTGGTGAGTGAGAGCAGGAAGAATCGATCAGTCCACCAGTGATACCCCAACCACCCCTCGACCACTCCTGTGTGGCGACCCACGCCATTCGATCCAGCTGTTCCTGATAGCACATCCCCTGAGCCGCATTTTCCGGAATCATCAGCCACCATATTCTCCAAATCTTTTGATCATTCAGCTCTAAGTAGAAACGGTTAGAGTTTAGCATCACCCAAATTCTTATCAGACACCAAAGGGGAAAAAAATGAGAGAGACATTAGTAAGGTGACTCATCTAAGGGTTTTCATCACGAATGCATGAAAGCTGTCATGGATTAGAAAAAACAAACTCTACATCAAGGTTTAGTACGGTTTCCCAAAGCATGGTTTCGTGGGGTTGTGCGATGTTAAACTCAAAAAAATATAACCGATGCCAATTTGCAATCAAAGTTGAGTTTTCAAACCGCGGTTTCAAAAAGTTTCGAGGGCTGGAAACCCATTTTTCTAAACCCAAAAAAGAATAGTAGTTCAGAAAGTTTCAAGGCGCTCTTTCCTTTTAAACCCTGTTCTTAAACGAATCCTTGGTTTCAAAAATATGATTCCAAACGACCGAAATTCTCGAGAACCTCATTTTTGATGCAACGCGTGTTGCATAACCAGAGTTTCAGAAACAATGTTGCTAAAGCGGGCCTTAAAAATCTCAATATCAGGCTGTCATTTTTGGGATCCAAAATGTTTAAAAATAATTAAAATTTTTAAATAAATAAGAAAAACAAATATAAACAATTTGGCATGTTAGCAATTAATAATATCTAAAAACAAAACATTTTCGTGATAGAGCTTTCCAGAACAGGAAAAACACGGATCAAAGAATCCCAACTCAAGATCCAGAACAATACCTCGTGCTTTATACATAGGCATTCCGAGGAGAGGGATAGACAGTGGCAGACCCAGAAATTTTGATCAAAATGGACACAATATATATAGTAATATTCCATCGAAAAGATTTAGTGTATAATATAAAAAAACTAATTTCAATCATAAAAAATATCTTTTAGACATTACCGTTTGGACTATTCAAACCAGAAAGTCCGTCCATGGGAATAGAGATGGAAAAGGAGCGGCCGCTATTATGAAATAACAGCATGGGTGCGTAGGAGCAATCTCAGCCACACATCCTACGTGCAAAGCATGTAGAATACACCAATACCAAAGCCCTCCATGTTTTACATAAATCTCGACCATTGATTTCGATTTTGGATGAGTCTGGATTATCGGGTCTAATAGCATGGGTGCTATTATAGCTCTAATAGAAGACATTCCGGATCCGATAGAGATGGATGGAAAGATTAGAAGCAATTTTAGCCAGTTTTTCAAGACCGCTGGTTTAATATATTTCTCTTTCATAACCGGATATTGTGCATGTGCCTGTCATTTATTATCCAACTGTTTCCTTTTGGATCTAAACACAAAATGGTGGCAAGAAGCATCACCACAAGATATGGAGGAGTCTCGGCAAACACAGATAAATGCAATGCAGTTGGTTCCTAAAATCTCGCCAGCTGCGTTAAATGTTGGTTCGTAGTCCCTTTTTGCATCATCAATTTTTTAAAATCATTGGTGGGTCGTTTAAAACCTTAAAAATGCCTAACAAACGAGGACCTTTCATTTTGGAAAATCTACACCATGATGATAGTGACCACACATGCAATATTGTATTGGTTTCTCCGCAACTTGGTCAACATGTTTGGTTGCAAAACTAAAAAATTATAGACATGCGTCTCTTCTTCTGGGAACGAGTTTACTCTTTTGTTTGATTTGTGTTGAATTGTATTGGTTTTTCCACAAAACTTAAAAAGTTACTCTTGTGGAACGAGCTTACACAAGTAATATTATATTGGTTTTTCCACACCTTGGACATGTTTGATTTGCAACCAAAGTAGAGTTTCTCAAACCGCAGCTCCAAAAAGTTTGGAGAGCTTGAAACCCATTTTTCTAAACCCGAAAAAGAATAGCTGTTCAGAAAGTTTCGAGCCTTTCTTTTTAAAGCCCGTTCTTAAATGAATCCTTGGTTTCAAAAATATGATGCCAAACGACCGAAATTTTCGAGAACCTCATTTTTGCGATAACACGCGTTGCATAACCGGAGTTTCAGAAACCTTGTTGCCAAATCAGGCCTTCACGATCCCCATTAACGAGCATGTCTCGCCATTAATGGGAAATCCCGCCCATCACGCGGGCGTGACGTCGGGGGCGTAACGGCCGACGTGATTCTCACACCTGCCTGCCTGCTGCCACCGCTATATAAACCCCTCCTTCAGACGGTTCACGTAAGTTATTTCCCACCCACTAGGCCGTTACTCTGCTCGGATTTGCTGTTTAACTTGACTGTCGGAGGGTCCTCGGTGGTACAACCATTCCGGGACTTCCTTGCAGGTAGCCCGGCCCCAACAGTCTCAAACCCATTGAGATCCACACGCTTCAGGAGCTATCCTCCAACTCAAATCTCCGCCGTCCATCATCGCCAACAGCAGATCAACGGAAGGTAACATCTTGACGCGATACGTCACGCGTCAGGAAGGTAACATCTTGACGCGATACAGCACGCGTCAAACTGTTTCCTTTACTATCTAAACACAAAACGGTGGCAAGAAGCATCACCACAAGATATGGAGGAGTCTCGACAAACACAAATAAATGCAATGCAGTTAGTTCCTAAAATCTGGCCGCATTAAATGTTGTCTCGTTGTCACCTTTTGCATCATCAATTTTTGAAGATGGTATAGGCGGGTCGTTCTGAACCTTAAAAATACTCAACAAACGAGGAACTTTCATTTTGGAAAATCTACACTATTATGATGTGACCACACATGTAATATTATTGTATTGGTTTTTCCACGCCTTGGTCGACACGTTTGGTTGCAAAACTTAAAAATCATAAACATGCGTCACTTTTGGTAACTAACTTGTTTTTTTTGTTTGATTTGTGTTGGATTGAAATATGTATTACATAAGTAAACAGAGATAAAGGAATTGTTTTTATTTGGTATAAATATGATTTCAATTTCATCCAAAGCTCCAACTCTAAAATCCATGGGGTTCCAAATTGTCAGGGACAGATTACGGTATCGAATTTTAATTGCATTTTGTACTTGTTGCTATGTTTTTTCCTCCGAATCATCTCAATTCCATGCAACTGTTTTCGACGAAACAAGTCCTGATATGACGTAATTCTCTTATTGTGGAACTTAACGTTAACAAACAATACATGCAAAAGTAAGGTGATTTAATATTTGTTGATAAGACATAATAAACTGAATCTTTTTATTTTGGGATCCAGATCTATACAACTCATAAAAAAAACTACAACGGTAATCTCAACAATCTAAATTATAATATCCACTATATATATTTACATGAAGAATTTTTATATTCTAACAATTATTTAGCCAATTAACTGAAAGAACAATTTAGGAACTAAAAATATAAGTTGATGTCCAGCATTTTACTAAAGAACCCTCCATACAACACAATGTTTCAAAATTTTCTATAGTAAAATGTTGGGATAAAAAAACAACATTCAAAGAAGTGGAAATAAATTCACAAGTATCTATATAAATTAGTGTTAAGAATAAGGTATATATTTATGAGGGATATAATTTGATATGTTTGAGAGATTGGTAAGATCTATATTTGATTGGATTATGATTTACTAAGGAGTCAAGTTAGGATTACTTGGTGGTCAAGTATTAATCTCTAAGAGTTTATTATAGATAGAGATGTATAGTTGTCCTTCTCTCATATGATTGTAGTTTTATATATTATTAATAAACAATTATTTATGTTCTATTTTTCACAATATAGTCCCTCCATTATTTTCCACTTCACATCTAATACTTATATTTCTTAACATGCTATGTCGGGCCCCGGTCCTTACTCACGGAATAAAGTGCCACACGGAACAAACTACCACGCCAAAGGGCGGAGGCCACCTCTTGAGTCCATGGGATCCACTGTAGAATAATGGGAAATCTTCAGAATACATTCCGAAAGAGGGCAGACCCGTACTATAAATGGAATGATACCACTATTCAATACAGATACGCTTTTTAAGTGAACCGGTACTACAGGAGCTTGAGAACTCTGTAGTTAAGCATGTTCAGGCAAGGGAAGTTCTGGGATGGATGACTTCCTGGAAAGTGGCCCCTGGTCGGGTCCGATTCGCTCCGAAAGACAAAACCGTGCGGTTTCGATCTGAGTGGACAGTACCGTCTGTGCTGGGAGACAGTCGACGGTCCGCTTCTGTAAGTCTATGTATCACACTCCTGGGAAGTGCCCCCCTTCCCCGGTCAGGTTCCGGCTCCTTCCGAAGGACAAAACTGTGCAGTTTCGATCTGAGCGGAAAATACTGTTTGTGTTAGTGGTGGGGCGTGACATGGTAATTAGAGCACTAACTTTCTCTGTGTCTCTATGAAACTCCAAGACTTCAAAGCCTTAAAACCCAAATCTTCATCTTTCTCAACGCCCATCGCTGCCCTTCACTTTGCGATTCGATCTAAACACAAGAACCCAAGCGAAATCACGAGGAGGCGAAGAAGACGGGGAGGAGGAGGAAGAAGGCAAGGAGCTGGAGGCATAGGAGCGAGCCTACACCAATGAGAGATCGTGAGAGTCGCTGTAAGAAGACGAGTCTGGGCTACTTCGGCCCATCGACACCAAAACGATCATGCACGCTCAGTATTGGCGATGATTGTTGCTGCGATCGGCACCTTCGGCTAGGATCCAAAAAGGGCCAATTCGCTATCTCTATGTCGTGATCAATATGTTGAGAGCAGCTTCAGAGACGGATTATCGCCCAAGTCGAATGGTTGTAGTCGCAAAAGGTGCTGAAGCATTCATTAGAGAGTTCTTCGATCAGAGCCCACTCAGCCACATTGGCCTAGTAACCATCAAAGATGGTGTTGCTCAGTGCCTTGACAGAGCTCGGTGGCAGTCCAGACTCACAAATTAAAGCTTTAATGGGTAAGCTTGAATGCTCGGGTGATGCTTCCTTGCAAAATGCCCTAGAACCGGTCCATGAATATCTCAACAGCATCCCGTCATATGGGCAACGAGAGGTTTTAATCTTGTATGTTGTTTTAAATACCTGTGATCCTGGTGATATAATTGTTCCCGCCAAAAATTTCGGTGCGAAAGAGCCTAAGGTATCAAATGGCAGTGATACGCTTAGGAAAATACAAACCAGTATTTTCCGGGCTGTATTTTGATAAACTCCTGAATGAGAAACAGCTAAATTCTAATGGTATCTAAAGCGTCTCGAAAAGTCCTTCGATTTGATATATTATGGGCCTCATAATTCATCCGGGATCAAAAGTTATGAGCAAATGTGCTATGCATGTGTAATCTAAGGAAGAAAATGCGAACCAGTATTTTCCGGGCTGTATTTTGACAAACTTCTGAATGAGAAACAGCTAAGTTCTGATGGTATGAAAAGTGTCTCAAAAAATCCTTCGATTTGATATATTATGGGTCTCATAATTCATCCGGAATTAAAAGTTAGGAGCAAATGTGCTACGCACATGTAATCTAAAGTAATGCTCTACCACATGGGAGAAGCATTTTTAGTCCCATATCGGGAAAAAGAGAGATCCCTTCTCTACCACTCCCATATAAATAAGAGGGGATACCTTTTAGAAAAGGTAGAGAATTCAATTCACAAAAGAGATTAGTTCTCCATAGGAGCTTGCTCGCCCCCATAATGCGCAAACGCCATGTATGCTACGTGCAACGCACGTGCGCCCGTCACGTGCGCACCACGTGCAACGCACGTGCGCACCACGGTTAAGAATTCAATTCTCAAAAGAGAGTAGTTCTCCATAGGAGCTTGCTCCCCCCATAATGCGGAACGCACGTGCGCCCGCCACGCGCAACGCACGTGCGCCCGCCACGTGCGCAACGCATGCACTGCACGTGCGCACCATGTGAGAGAATTCAATCGTCAAAGGAGATTAGTTCTCTATAGGAGCTTGCTCCCCCCATAATGCGCATATGCGCAAGCACCTTGTGTGCTACGTGTAATGCACGTGCGCTCGCCACGTGCACACCACGTGCAATGCACGTGCGCACCATGTGCGAGGATTCAATCCTCAAAGGAGCTTAGTGCTCCAAGTTAGGACCATAGCCGCCCTCCCCATAATGTGCATATGCGCAAGCTCCATGTGCGCTATGTGCAAACATGTGCGCCCAACACGTGCGACACATGTGCGCCCAACACGTGCGACGCACGTGCGCGAACGCAAAGAAACATTTTTCAGCAGCAAGAAGCTTAAGCTCCGGCCTATTCTTCCCCCCTGATAAGTGGGACATGGTTCAAAGGGTACATCCCTTCAAACCTTCGATATATGGCGCTATAATCTCTCAGTGTCGTCGGAGAGGTGATGGGTCCCAACGACCAATGATCCTTCTTTCCAAAATAAAAAAAGAAAGAAAAAATATAGAGGAACCCTCCCATAAACTTTGAGAAATTTCAAAGAGAAGAGAGCTCTCGGAAGAAAAAGAATTTCTTCAAGGTAAATAAAACAGAGAGATAAAATCATCTCATAAGAGAAGAAGAACCCAGTTCTTTTTCTAAGATCATAGATTTATAAGACAAAGGTCTTTCACAAAAGAGATCATAGCATCTCATCATAAAAAAGGAGGGAGAAGAACTTAGTTCTCGTTAGATCACAGATCTATAAGATAAAAACAAAATCTTTCACAAAAACAAAAGAGATTGTAAAATCTCCTATTAAATTAAGAACGTAGTTCTTAGATCTATGAGACAAAGTCTCCTATGAACGAGAATTTAATTCTCAAAACGCAGAACTGATAAAAGTTGCCCCAAAAGAGCCTTAATTCTCCAATTAAAAAGAAGCGCCTTAGCGCTCCAAGACTGACACACAGCGCCGCAGCGCTCCAATTTAAAGAAGCGCCTCAGCGCTCCAAGACTGACGCACAGCGCCGCAGCGCTCATAGCGTTCCAATTTAAAGAAGCGCCCAGCGCTTCAAGGTTGGCGCTCCACGCCAAGTGCACCACGTGCTCCTCACATGTGCGCTATTTCAGAATAAGCGCTCTGCACTCATTGACTGGCGCTCAGCACCAAGCGCACCACGTGCTCCTCACGTGTGCGCTATTTCATAAAGAGCGCTCTGCACTCATTGTCTGGCGCTCAGCGCCAAGCGCGCCACGTGCTCCTCACGTGTGCGCTATTTCATAAAGAGCGCTCTGCACTCATTGACTGGTGCTCAGCGCCAAGCGCGCCACGTGCTCCTCACGTGTGCGCTATTTCATAAGAAGCGCATCAGCGCACCAAGTCTGACGCTCAGCGCCAAGCGCGCCACGTGCTACTCACGCGTGTGCTATCCCACAGGAAGCGCCTTAGCGCTCTAAATCTGGCGTTCAGCGCCAAGAGCACCACATGCTCCTCACGTGTGCGCCGAGAGAACATAAAAAGTTCTTTAAATAAAGCCCCAGAGCTATAATGAGTGTTCAACATTCAATAAAGAACAAAAATATTGTCAGAACCCAAATCAATGCTCAGCATTGTTAAATAAAAAGGGTCGAGCCCAAATAAATGTTCAACATTTTAACTGAGTGGGCTGAGCCCAAGTTGGCCACAGATCACTCATTTAGATTAATTGAGCTCATATGCTCATAAATCTTTTTAACCGATCTTAGTCCCAAACTTGACTACAGATCTCCCAACCAACACTGGTTCAAGGGTACATCTCTTCGTACCTCTGATATATGTCGTTGTAATTCTTCAACGTCTTCAAAGAGATGGAGGGTCCCAATAACCAATAAATTTTGGCACATCCCCAAACGGCTGAACCAAAACCACACAGACTATGACGTCTTTAAACTGGACTATGATGTCCTTAAACTTTACGGACTGTGGGGTCCTTAAACTCATGGACTATGACGTCCTTAAACTTTATGGACTGTGAGGTCCTTAAACTCATAGACGTCTTTAAATTTTACAGACTATGTCATCTTTAAACTGTCACGGACTATGATGTCCTTAAACCCAATGGACCGCAACGTCCTTAAACTAAAACAATATAGCCCAAATGCTCTTTTGTTGGATCTAAATGATCCTTTTAAGTAGATCTTAGTCTAAAATTAGGCTAACGTATCTTTAACAAACGTTTAAGTTGATTTTAGTCTCAAATGAGATTAACGATCCTTAAACCCAACCCAAACCCAAATCTAAGAAAATACGGATTTGGACTAATCCACGCCCTACGGGCGACAATATAAATTAGTCTCCGTATACAATCCACGGGCAACCAATAAAGAAAACAAACACATTGACACGAAGTGACCATCTGGAGAAGGAGAAAGTTGTTACCGCGATGCAGTAGCGTAATTAACTGCAGGGGCTTGCACCTGCAGGGAAGAGCGTCCCTACAATTAAAAACCCCTCAAATGAGGGGGAATCTGACGAAGTCTGCTACAACGGCCGTATCCGTCTAAACCTCCGATACACGGTGCCATAAATCAACTTGGCATCTTCAAAGAGGTGGACTGATAAAACCAAATAGCATCTGCCCCCAAATTCAGGCAAGACGACCTACGCGGTTCCGTCTCTATTTTCGGCGGCGAACAGATTCTGGCACGCCCGGTAGGACCCTTTCCTCTTTGTACTCCACACTTCGTGTGTCGTGTTTCGCGAACGAATCGCGGTTTGCTATGGTTGCCCCTGGATTCAAGATACTAAGATTTGGTGTCTTGCTCCGTGCAGAAAACAGAAGATCAATGGCTTTCAACTGCACAAACTGCAACAACTCCCACTCCGTCCTTGCTGGAGGAGTGACCTATGGGCCTCAAGCGGCCTCCCTTTTTACGATGCCAGTGGAACAGGTGACGCAAGCCACCACTGAGCTGTTCTTTAGGACCATGCTCCCACCAATGAGCTTCAACGCCCCACTGCCGTTGCAAGAAGCTCCGAAGAAGTCGGTCTTTGATCGGCTTGCAACTACTGCGGCCCCTCTCAACGGGTTGCCCAAATCTAGCACCTCGGTTTTTAACAAACTGGGCCAAAGCTCGGGTGGGCCCATGAAGAAGCCCATTATACCTGAAGGGGTTATCCTGAAACGGATAGTCATCTCTGCTCCAGTAAATGAAGTCGTCAAAGCGGCTTCTCCTGCTAAAAAATCAGTCTTTGCAAGACTGACCGCTCCAACTCACGTTCCAGGCGAAGTCACCAAGACTGCTACCCTTGTTCGAAAGTCTGCCTTCGACAGGTTGGCCATCCCCTCTCAGCGGACGTCGGTCTTCGACAGGCTAACGACGACAACAGCCCCTCATCAGAGCGAGGGGCATGAAGAAGCACATCCAACAACAGAGGTGGTCCCGTCCGCTCAGCACGCTCGACGTCGCCACTGGCGCCGAGTGAGGAAAACTGGGGGCAGTTCCCCTTCTGGACTGACTCCGCCAGCTCCAATGGTGGAAGTTGATGCTGTTGTTCCAACTGGGAACGGCTTTGAACCACTTAACAGGGTGCGCAGGAATTCGCCAACTGCCGTGCTGAAAAAGTCTCCTCCACCCGTGGAGAGCGCTACAAAGGCAAAGCAGGATCAGCCCCCTCAGCGGCTGTCCTCCAAAATTCACAAGGTCTGGCGACAGGTCCAAGACTCGGTGATCAACCAAGACTACTCTCACCGACCGAAGAAGATGAAAGTTCGGCAAGAGAAGGACCACCCTGTCGTACCACAGAAGGTGTCACCTACTTGGGTCCCCGCTGCAATGCCCCCCTTAACTTCGAACTCTCACAAAAGGAGAAGGCTGGAGAAAATCCCCGTGCCTGCGACGAATCTCAAGGGCATTGAGCCTAAACGCCCCAAGTCTGGGGGCATGGTGGTGCACACTGTTTATATGGATTCCGGAAAAGAGGATAGCCGTATCTCCACGGGTCATCGACCACTCACCTGATCAGTGACAAAGGCTCGTGAGCAACAACAACAAAAGCTCCAGGAGATGCTAACACAGATGGCCACACTCACTGGGCCAAAAGAAAGCCTGGAGACATCGTCGGAGCAGCGTCAAGAACAAGAAACCGATCCTGAGTTCCTCCGCAGAATCCTCGAGAAGAAAGACAGAGAGGCCGCGGAACAAGCGGCCAATATAAAACAAATGGCGCTTTAATCCAAGATATGGTCGTGATGATGATACAGCCGGATCCTCCAGCTGAAGACCCCCCGATTATCCTTGAAGAAGATAGAGGGGAGACATCGAACCCTCTTCCGGCTCTATCAGCAGCCAAAGAGGACACGATCTCCAAAGCCGCCCTGAATGACTATATCGCTCAACAGATACGAGCTCATCAGGCGAGCGAAGCAGCCGACCAAATTGTTAAGACTGGTCGACCCTATCTGGGTTGGTACGACCAAATAAAGTACCCGCCGGGGTATACGATCCCTAAATTCCATGCATATAAGGGGACGGGGAATCCACATCACCACGTTGCTCAATTCAGGGCTCTGTGCGGCAACACCGGAGGTGATGATAAGCTACTGCTTCGCCAATTCGTCGGTAGCTTATCGAAGACAGCATTCAAGTGGTATTCCGAACTCCCGAATGACTCTGTCAAGACATTTGCAGAAATGGAGTTACTGTTTACACAAAGGTTCGCAAGCGCTAGCGAACGCATCCCGATCACCGCGCTAATTAATGCCAGGGTGAAGCCAGGCGAAACATGGGTTCAGTACGCGATACGGTGACGGAATCTATAGTCGAAGCGTGAACAACGCATAGAAGAGGCTGCTGCAGTAGGCATGTTTGTGGGAACCTTCGATCCGCAAGCGACCATATCTCAATTCATGATGTTCTTCAACCCAACTTCTTTGCAGGCCCTGATAGACAAGCTGGCCCAGATGGACCAGATGGGCCATAGGCCTTCCTCTTCGAAATCGGAGCCGCGAAATGAAAAGGGGAAAGGGAAAGCAACTTTCGTCGCCAACGCTCAACAACAACCGAGTGGCCCGAAGCCGGTGGCTCACCAAGACAATAAACAAAGATCCCTTAGAGAAAAGATGAGACGTCCTTACTCGTTCCCTCGGGATAAGACGAAGAGGTTATTCAAGCTAGCGCTGCGCAACAGGCTCATCACTCTGCCAGAGCCAAGACGCCCAACGCAACCAGGCGACGTTAACAATCCTAATTACTGCCCTTACCACCGAATATTGGGTCATCCAATCGAAGATTGTTACATCTTCAAGAGTTGGATCGAAGATCAGTATCAACAGGGCAAGTTTGCGTTATCCGAAAACTGGAAGGTGAACCCGCCATAGCCTCACGCTCCTAAAAAGGTGGATACGTCGGGGGCATCATGCTCACTTATAGAGGAAGCCCCATGGGAGGTGGCCTGTCACGACCCGAAATAGCCCGTGACTGGCACTTGAATCATATGAAGTCTATAGGACCCCATCTAATTCAAGTAAGCCAAAAGCCCAGAAATCTAAAACCATTTTGAAGAAATATTTTATTAAAATAAGCCGAATATGCATTTTAAAATCACAAGTCTTTTCTGAAAATTTCGGCAGAGTTTCCTTTGTAAATACAGGTCTCGAACGGGGTACAACATGATAAATATATACATGAATAATAAAAGGCATCCCTAAGCGGGAGTTAGCTCTTCGTCAATCGACGGCCACAACTACGCAAGCATATAATATACAACGCCGAAGGGCGAGAATCAAAACTCAAAAGGAAACTCAAAACAGCATGAAATCCATAATAATACAACGCGCGACTCTAGGTCGAAAGAATATACAACTGGTCTCTAAGTCTGAAATAAATATACATGTCTGGTTGATGGAGTTTACTAGATACAACTGAATGTAATAAAGGTACAATAGTGCTCACGATGCGAGTGAACCCACCTACCAAAGCAAATCATCCGGAAAGGAAGCAGTGTGCCAACAAAGCCGTAAAGAAACCTGTACGGCGAAACCTGCAAGAAACTGTGGCACAACGGGGGTGAGTTACCAACTCGTGAGTAGAAAACATCACCGAGCAGAAATCGTATGTATGACACAATCTTAGGTCGATACGATCAAATATATATATAACCTCAAAATGATAAGTCTAAAGCATGAAAAGGTGGCAAGGGTAAACATCTATACATAAGTGTAATCCCGTGTGCTCGTGTCAGTGCCTCATGTAGCAATGTATCATATGTATGGGGTATGAATGTAATGTAATGAAATGAGTGAGACAACTGTTTTCTTTATTTAATAGAATTTCTGTATGTATATATTTCGAGTATCCTCAATGAAACCAATAGAGAAATCCGTGTCAAGTATCGACACAAAACATAAATCCCAATATCTC
Source organism: Agapanthus africanus (assembly GCA_030015575.1). NCBI lineage: Eukaryota > Viridiplantae > Streptophyta > Magnoliopsida > Asparagales > Amaryllidaceae > Agapanthus > Agapanthus africanus. The sequence goes on along the minus strand of JASDDO010000008.1, from coordinate 433,123,365 downwards.
AGACTCCGGCTACCAGGACTGGCCTGTATCATCAAATCTCAAAATCTCAGTGTCTCAAATCTCAATATCTCAGGCATCCGTATCATCTGCGGGATCGGCCCGCAGGCTCCGGCAGAACGGATCAGCCTATATCCATCTCATGACTCCGGTCGGTATCCTCCGGATAACTGACGAGTCCAAATAATATCACCGGTAGGTAGTGCTCCCCTGTCAGGTTCATCGAATACAACTCTAGCTTCTTGCCCCGGGGTACTGTTTCCCCCAATCAGAGCAAAGCTCTGTTTGAAATTCGAATTTCAAAAATTGAAGCAACGCTTCAGATGCAGCGCCAAGTGCGCCGCGCCCTAGGTAACGCACCATGTGTGCGCTAGTGCTAGGCGCGCTGCGTGTCACGTGTCAAACACGGGTGCGCTAGCGCAGTGAGCACTGTGCTATGAGTAGCGCACCACGTGTCAAACACAGGTGCGCTAGCGCAAAGTGCGCTGCGCTTTGAGCAGCGCACCACGTGCAAAGCATGGGTGCGCTAGCGCTGGAATTAAAAAACTCCCCACCGTTAGATCAAAAGATCTAATAATAATGATAAATCATTAATTAATCAGAATTAAATTCTGTTATGGAAAGATTTTCCAATCTTGTTAAAAACAAGAAGATTGCCTTCTGTAAAACAGAAGTCTTAGGATCGAAGATCCAATGGTGGGAAACATCCCCAAATCAATCAGAGAAAGATCTCTTTAACTGATTCAACAAATCAACTTGCCCTATATAAAGGCCCCAAGACTTCAAGTCTTAGACAGAAGAACCCCCTCATAAGCTTTGAGATTTCAGGAAGAGAAGGATAACTTTTAGCAAAAGAAGATTTTTTTCTTCAAGGTAAAAAGAATGGTGATGAACAAAGAGATGAAATCATCTCATAATTAAAAAGAAGAATTCTCTTCTTAAAAGATCATAGATCTGCAAAGACCAAGGTCTTTCATAAAGAGATCAAAAAGATCTCATCATAAAACAAAGAAGTACTTACTTCTTTCACAGATCATAGATTTATAAGACAAATTGTCTTTCTGGGATCATGAACATATCAACATACAAGAAGGGAAGAATAATTCAATTCTCTTAAGGATCAGAGATTCATAAAGGCAAAGCCTTTCATCAATATAAGAGATTGAAGCAAAAATAAGAACTGTTGTTCTTAGATCTTGAGACAAAGTCTCTTTTAAGGAACATAAATTTGTTTCCCAGATCATAAAATTGATCAGATGCGCTTCGCGCTCATGAACTGCGCTTCTGCGCTCTGTGGACTGGCGCTCAGCGCCAAAGGCGCCACGTGTCAACCACGTATGCGCCAATTAACAACTTGCGCTTTGCGCTTCTGAAATAGCGCATAGCGCTCATGGGCTGGCGCTCAGCGCCAAGCGCACTACGTGTCATTCACGGGTGTGCCACTAAATTGAAAGCGCAATGCGCTCATGGACTAGCGCTCAACGCTCATAAATTGGCATCATGCGCTCATCATTTGGCGCCTAGCGCTGAGCGTGACATGTGTCCCCCATATATGCGCTACTCGGCAGAAGCACACTGCGCTCTTTAACTGGCGCAAAGCGCCTGGCGCGCCACGTGTCGTGCTGACAGAACATAAATTGTTCTTTAACAAGCCCAGAAGCTAAAATCAATGCTCAGCATTGTTAAAAGGGCCAACCCCAAATAAAGGCTCAACAACCTAGAATAAAATGTTAAATATTTTAACCTGATTGGACTTAGCCCAATATTGGCCATAAGTTCTCAACTTATATTAATTGAGCCTATCTGCTCATAAATATTTTAACAGATCTTAGCCCTAAATTGGACTACGGATCTTTCAACCAACTCACATCGGTTCGAGGGTACATCTCTTTACTCCTCTGATATTTGTCGTTGTAATCCTTCAACGTCTTCAGAGAGGTGACGGGTCCCGACAACTAAACATTCTACGAACTGTGGGGTCCTTTAAAACCCATGGACTATGATGTCCTTAACCTTGACTGCGAGGTCTTTAAACTCACGGACTATGATGCCCTTAACCTTGACTGCGGGGTCTTTAAACTCACGGACTATGATGTCCTTAACCTTGACTGTGAGGGCTTTAAACTCACGGACTATGATGTCCTTAACCTTGACCGAGATGTCTTTAAACCAACATTGGACCGAGATATCCTTAAACCAACATTGGACCACTATGTCCTTAAACTGGTAATCGACCGCGATGTCTTTAAACTAACATTGGACCATTATGTCCTTAAACTGGTATTGGACCACTATGTCCTTAAACTGGGAATCGATCGCAATGTCCCTAAACTAAACAATAGAGTTCAAATGCTCTCTTGTTGGATCTAAACGATCCCGTTAAGTTGATTTTAGTCTAAAATTAGACTAACGTATCCTTAACAAACGTTTAAGTTGATCTTAGTCTCAAATGAGACTAACGTATCCTTAAACCAACACCCAAACCCAAATCTAAGAAGATACGGATTTGGATTAATCCACGTCCTACGGGCAACAATATAAATTAGTCTTCGTATATAATCCACGGGCAACCAAAAACAAAACAAACACCCACGACACGAAGTGACCATCTGGAGTTGGAGAAAGTGGTTACCGCGACGCGGTAGCGTAATTAACTGCAGGGGTTGTGCCTGCAGGGAAGAGCGTCCCCATAATCAAAAACCCCTCAATGAGGGAGAATCTGACGAAGTCTGCTACATCGGCCGCATCCGTCTAAACCTTCGATACACGGTGCCATAAATCAACTTGGCATCTTCGGAGAGGTGGACGGATAGCACCAATTAGCATCTGCCCCGAATTCAGGCATGATGGACCTGTGTGGTTCCGCCTCTGTATTTTGGCGGGGAATAGATTCTGGCACGCCCGGTGGGACCTCTTCCTCTTTCCACTCCACACTTCGTGTGTCGTGTTCGCGAACGAATCGCGGTTTGATATGGTTGCTCTTGGGTTTGAGGTACTAAGATTTAGTGTTTTGCTTCGTGCAAAAAAAAAGGATCAATGGCTTCAACTTGCTCCAGCTGCAACTGCAACTCTCGTTCCACCTCATCTGGAGGTGTAACGTACGGTCCCCAAGCGGCCTCCCTTTTCACAATACCGGTAGAGCAGGTAACGCAGGCTACCACCGGATTGTTCTTCGGGACCATGCTCCTGCCGATGAGCTTCAACGCCGCGGTACCATCATAAGAAGCTCCAAAGAAGTCGGTCTTTGATCGATTTACCACTACCGCGGCCCCTCTCAACGGGTCGCCCAACTCCACTGCCTCAGTTTTCAACAGACTGGGTTAGAACGTCAACAAGCCTGCGATACCAGAAAGGGTTATTCCGAAAAGGATAGCCATCCCTGCTCCTGAAGTCGTCAAGGCGGCTTCTCCTACCAAAGGGTCGGTCTTCACAAGACTAACTATTTCAGCTCCTGCTTCAGGCGAAATCGTCAAGGTTGCTTCCCCTACTCGGAAGTTTGCCTTTGATAGGTTGGCCGTCCCCGCTCAACGGATGTTGGTCTTCAAGAGGCTGATACCGGCAGCGCCTGATCAGAACAGGAGGCATGACGAAACCATCCCCACAGCTGAACCAACACTATCCGCGCGACATGCTCGCCGTCGTCACTGGCGCCGAGTAAGGAAGGTTGGGGGCAACTCTCCGTCTGGGTTAACTCCGCCGGTCCCAACGGTGGAAATCGATGCTACTGTTCCAACTGGGGACAGCTTTGAACCGCTTAGAAGGGTTCGCAAGAACTCCCCGACTGCCGTGCTGAAAAGGTCTCCTCCACCTATGGAGATTACTACAGAAAAGAAGCCGGAGCAGCCCCCTCAACGGCTGTCCTCCAAAATTTATAAAGTCTGGCGACAGGTTCAGGAATCGGTGATTGATTAGGACTACTCTCACCGGCCAAAGAAGCTTAAAGCTCGACAAGGAGAAAACCATCCTGTCGAGCCACCAAAGGCGACAGCCGTCTGGGTGCCCGCTGCAACGGCTCCCTCAACGTCAACCGCTCAAAAGAGAAGGAGGCTGGAGAAAGCCCCTATGACCGTAGCGAACCGCAAAAGCGCTGAATCTAAACGCTCCAAGTCTGAGGGCATGGTAATACATACCGTTTACATGGCTTCCAGAAAAGAAGAAAGCCGTGCTTCTACGGGTCATCGACCGCTTACCCGATCGATAACAAAGGCTCAGGAACAACAGCAGCAGAAACTTCAGGAGATGCTGACTGCAATGGCCGCACTTACTGGGCTAAGAGAAAATCCAGAAACCTCAGATCAGCGTCGGGAACAAGAAACTGATATCGAGTTCCTCCGAAGAATGCTCGAGAGGAAATAAAAAGAGGCTGCGGAACAGGCAGCCAACATAAAACGAATGGCTCTCTTGTTCCAAGACATGGCTGGGATGATATTACAGCCGGAACCTCCAGCTGAAGACCCCCCATCATCATTGAAGATGATAAAGGGGAGACATCGAACCCTCCTCTAGCTCTTTCGGCAGCCAAAGAGAAAACCATCTCCAAGGCCGCTCTAGATGACTACATTGCTCAGCAAATACGAGCTCACCAGGCAAATGAAGTGGCCGGTCAAATTGTTAAAACTGGGCGACCCTATCCAGGTTGGTATGACCAAATAAAATACCCGCCGGGATATACGATCCCTAAATTTCATGTATATAAAGGGAAGGGAAATCCGCATCAGCACGTCGCTCAATTCAGAACCTTGTGCGGCAACACTGGAGGCGACGATAAACTTCTGCTCCACCAGTTCGTCGGTAGCTTGTCAGAGACAGCGTTCGAATGGTATTCTGAACTTCCGAACGAATCTATCAAGACATTTGCAGAGATGGAGCTGTTATTCACGCAAAGATTCGCAAGCGCTAGCGAGCGTACTCCGATAACCGTACTGATTAACGCCCGGGTAAAGCCAGGCGAAACATGGGTGCAGTACGCAATACGATGGCGGAACTTATGGTCAAAATGTGAGCAGCGCATTAAAGAAGCGCCGGCAGTGGGCATGTTTGTGGGCACTCTTGACCCTCAAGCAACTATTTCCCAATTCATGATGTTTTTCAAGCCGACTACGTTTCAGGCCTTGATTGACAAACTGGCCCAAATGGACCAGATGGGTTATAGACCGTCTCCTCCAAAGCTGGAGCCGCGAAATGAAAAGGGTAAAGGGAAGGCGACCTTCGTCGCCAATGCTCAACAGCAGCCCAGTGGTCCAAAATTAACGGATCAACTAGAAGAGAGACGGCGATACTATAATGAGAAAATGAAGCGTCCTTATTCGTTCCCTCGAGACAAAACGAAGAGATTGTTCGAGCTAGCGATACGTAACAGGCTCATCAATCTGCCGAATCCAAAACGACCGTTGCAAACCGGCGAGGCTAATAGTCCTAATTATTGCCCCTACCATCAAACGGTAAGCCATCCAATTGAAGATTGCTTCGTCTTTAAAAGCTGGATTGAAGACCAATACCAACAGGGCAAATTCGCATTGTCTAAGAAGTGGAAAGTAAGCCCACCACAACCGCACACTCCTAAGAAGACGGACACACCGGGGGCATCGTGCTCTTTTGTTGAAGAAGCTTCGTGGGAAATCGCTCTTTCAGCCAAAACAAAAAGAATGCTGAAAGATCTCCACACATGCCCGGCAATCAAATGGAAGAATTCGCTGGAACCTGAGATTATCAAGGGAATGCTGAAACGGTGCCCAACTCCAAAAATTGGTGGTGATAGTCAAAGTGCTCACACCCAGCCGTCAAAATCTTCAAATAAGAAGAAGAAATCCAACAAGCTCGTGAAGCCTGGTGACAGGCGCACGGACCTGCAAAAGCAGATTGACGCGCTGGAAGAGTATAATAAAAAAGCGCGGACCCCAGTTGCACTCTAAGAATTTCTCAGCCACGTCATTGGGGACGGAGATGATGACAATGGAGAAGACTCATCGGACGAGTCTGAGGATTATATGGCAAGCTGTCATGTGATCTCTCACTCGTTAATGAAAAGTGACGGGGACCTGGATGCAGAGAAATTAGGGGCAAATCCTGAGCCTGAACTTCTAGGACCATCAGATGAAATGATTGATGTATTCCTGAACGAAGCCCGTCTTAAAAGCAAAGTTGATCGAGAGCGTGAGATGATCATATTTGAAAAGGCCAAACGCCGGCGACTGGACGAAAGGGTCGAAACACTCCCACTAGGTCAAAGTACATCCACAACAAATAAAAGCAGGTTAAAAACGAGGAAGAGGTTCGCTAAAGCCATATCGATAGGAATGAAGCTGCCACCCTCCGAAGGAAACACTCCTGATGAAGCGGATGTACATCCTAGCTATTGCTTATATCATCAAAGGATTGCGCACTCTATTGAAGAGTGCAACACTTTTAAAAGATGGTGGTAAGGATATGTTGCTCACCGACAACATTTCAAGCGGATGAAACGCAAAACTCGTCGGGAGCAAAGAAATACGACTGAGGAACATATGAAAACTACCGGCAACTGTCATATGGTTAACGCTGGGGGATCGCAAGTTCTCACATTCGGGAGCGATTCTGATGAAGAAATAGCCGCCCTTGGTCCTCTCTTCAAAGAACCTACCTCCGAGACGGAAGAAATGAAGACCTTTGAGAACATTCAGCTGCGCAATCGCACATTTCCTGAAAAGAATCTTGGGGCCGTGAACAGTGGATTGAATAGAAAAGATAAGGGGAAAGAAAAGGTCCCTGAGGATATTGCCCTAGACGATCAAATCGTCAAAGAGCTTGCAGCCAAGGACCCGCCAAAGATAAGCAAGGTGGACTACAACGTTCTGGCACACCAGAGGAAAATACCCTCACAGCTCAGCATTCTCGATGCCCTTTTGCTATCTATAGAGGCGAGAGATTCTTTGATTAAGGCACTGCAAGAGCCCGAGCAGTTCCAAGCTTTCCTCGCTGAAGAAAAGATGAAAGACGAACTGGAAGAAGTGCACACTGCTGACATCACTTTCGGCGATGAAGATCTTCTCCTCGGGACATGTGAGCACAACCTTCCTCTTTATGTCTCCAGATACTGTCATGATATCAAGATAGGCAAAATCCTGGTTGACAGTGGGTCCTCCGTTAACTTCCTCAATGTGAGAGTGTTGAAGGAAATTTGCTTGAGCGTTCAACACCTCGCTCGGGATAAGATTACTATCTCCGGGTTTGACTCCCAGTCATCACGGACGCTTGGGTCTGTAGTATTGACACTATGCTTTGGGCTGCTCGTCATGGACATCAAGTTCCACGTCATTGACGCTAAGACCTGCTATAACGCTTTGCTCGGCCGACCTTGGTTACACAAGTACAACATCATCCCTTCTACACAACATCAGTGTATGAAGTATTTCAAGGATGGTCTAGAGTATACCGTAACAGGGGAACTAAACCCATTCTCCGTGAACGAAGTTCGCAAGTACGAAGATGCCAAGTACTTCCTGCCCGATTTCGAAGATACAGAAAGATGTCGCATACCGGAGGACAAGAACAAAGCTGTCACCACTATTCCGGTCTTCGGGAGTGATACCGAGGAGGAATAGGAGATAATCTATTCCGGGCCACCCCAACGCAACAAGCCGGGACCGTCCACCCTTATTCTGGTCTTCGGCAGCGACTCGGAAGATGAGGTCAATGCTGTATTCTCCGCTCGACCATCAATACAAGCCTTCGCTGATGAAGACCAAAGTTTGCAAGTTGCCATGGTTCCACAAGAGCATTACAAAGAGCTTGATGCGCTTGAAACTTATAGTGTGCAAGAACTGCAGACATTCTATGTCCCTCCCAGGTGAAAAGGTGAAAAGGCGATCCTATTCTACCGATCCGGGAAAACCAAAGTGGAGAAGAAAATCTGGCATGGTGCGGATTCTACACTTGACAGGCTCCAGCCCATCCGTTTGTCCAGATACTACACAGAAGGATTGAAAAGGTTGTTAAGGCGTCAAGGTGTACCTTTGAAACAGACTGCTCGACAAGCCCAGTTCTATAACAGGATTTGGAACATCCCCGGAACTCAACGAAAGTTGCCCAACGGGAGAATGGAAACGATCGGGCTTGAGTATGTTCAATCCAAGAAACGGGAGCGATTCCGCAGCTGCTATGTCATACATGACTTCGACGAAGAAAGAGATGCTCTGTGGGAAGATACTAACCCTGAATCAGAACGAGCTCCCGCCATGAAAATGCCAAGTCCGTCTTTTGAAGAACAGATGGACAAGCTTATAAGGGAAGTGGGTCAAAAAGTTCGAGACGATCATAGTCGCGAAATGGACATCTATGAGAAAGCCAGAACGCAGCGCCTCCTTCAGCAGGGTGCGAAAAATGAAAATGCTCTTCCTCGTCAACCTGTCATACAAAAGGCCCGACGCAGAGGCAAAAATAAATCAAAGAGCGGGAAAGGCGTTCGACAGCGACAAAGCGGGACCAAGAAGCCACGCGATCGAGAATCGAGCAGCCGAGAGTCGTCTTTTATAAAAAAGATGGGTCGAGAATATTCTTTTCCCCAAGACAAGACGAGGAAGATACTCGATCTTGCCCTAAAACATCAGATGATTACCCTCCCGCAGTCCAAGCACCCTGAACAAGCAAACGAAGTCTCTCATCCGGACTATTGCTCCTATCACCAAGCAATAGAATATCCTCTTGAAGACTGCTTCACTTTCAAGAACTGGGTTGAAGACCAATACCAACTCGGCAAGTGCACTCAATCCAGCAGCTGGAAGGTAACCCCGCCGCAGAAGCATGAACTGAAAGCCACGAGAGTAGAACCAGATCAACATCGGCCTTGGAAGCGATCTCGCACCTGTCACGTGATAACGCTGTCATAAGAAGAACCCGAGAATATGGATGACCTCCCCTGGTGCTTCGAAAACGACGATGACGAGGCGATCTCAGGATTTCCACCGGCGCCAAAAGAGCTGGAAGATGGGATACATACTACTGCAGACGACCTCAAGAAAATTGACTTGGGGACGGCAAGTGACCCGCGGCCGACATTCGTCAGTGAGCTATTGTCTGAAGAAAAGGTGGCCACGCTCAAAGACGTGCTCATGCAGTATAAATACTGTTTTGCATGGAACTATTCTGAGATGCCGGGAATAGATCCAGAGATTGCTGTGCACTAATTGGCGATATCTCCAGACATCAAGCCGATCAAACAAGCGCCGAGAAGAATGCGGCTCGAGCTTGAGATGAGCATCAATACCGAGGTCAAGAAGCTGATCGACTCCAGCTTCATCCAAGAGGTTCAATATCCTGATTGGATCGCCAACATTGTCCCAGTGATGAAGAAAAATGGGACGGTGCGCATCTGCGTGGACTTTCGGGATCTCAACAAAGCCTGCCCGAAGGACGACTTCCCAGTGCCGGTCACTGAGCTGATGATAGACAATACGTCCACTCACGAAGTCTTCTCCTTCATGGACGGTTCATCAGGATACAATCAGATAAAGATGCATCTCGAGGACCAGAAGCATACCGCTTTCCGGACCCCTTTGGGCATATTCTGCTACAAGGTGATGCCTTTCGGTCTAAAGAACGTCGGTGCCACCTATCAGAGGGCCATGACGAAGATTTTTGATGACCTCATACATGAAGTCGTCGAATACTATATCGACGACCTCATAGTTAAAAGCAAATCATACGAAGAACATCTAGAGCATCTGAAGATCGTGTTTCAGCGCCTTCGGGAATACAACTTGAAGATGAACCTTCTCAAATGTACGTTTGGAGTTTTCTCGGGCAAATTCCTAGGATTCATCGTACGACACCGAGGCATTGAGATAGACCCGTCGAAGATCAAGGCGATCATGGAAATGCCTCCGCCAAAAACTCTCAAACAACTGCGGTCTCTCCAAGGAAAGCTGGCGTATATTCGGCGATTCATAGCCAATCTCTCCAGTAAATGCCGTCCTTATAGTCACCTAATGAAGAAGGGGACCCCTTTCGTCTGGGATCACAAATGCCAAAGCGCACTGGATGAAATCAAGCAATACCTGCGGAGTCCTCCAGTACTGACCGCTCCCGTTAAAGGAAAACCTCTTGTCCTATACACAACAGCCCTCGAAGATTCTTTAGGCGCGCTGTGGGCGCAAGAAAACGACCAAGGGAAAGAGAGGCCCTCTACTACTTGAGTCGAGTTCTCCTGGGGGACGAAAGCAACTACTCCCCCATCGAAAAACACTGTCTAGTGTTGATCTTCGCAATAACGAAGCTCCGGCACTATGCGTTAGCACATGAGGTCCATCTCGTATTAAAGGTGGATCCTCTCAAATATTTGATGTCAAAGGCTATATTAATGGGACGGCTCACTAAATGGGCCCTGCTCTTGATGGAGTTCTCGATAACTTATCGTTCTTTCAAGGCAGTGAAAGGGCAGGCCATCGCCGACTTCCTCGCTGAGCATCCGATACCTGCCGATTCTCCCTTGAACTGCGAATTGCTAGACGAGAATGCGTTTGACACGATCAATGGGGAAAGAAGGGAGAATGATACCCGATGGGAACTTTATTTTGACGGAGCATCTTCAAGAAGCTCAAACAAAACACCCCCATAATCAAATCAGGGGTAGGCCTCATCTTCATAACTCCACAAAGGGGGATAATGCGCTTCGCCTTCTCTTTAACAGAGCCGAGGACAAATAACGAAGTCGAGTATGAAGCTTTGATAGCAGGTCTTGAGATCGCTGTCGACTTGGGAATCGAAAACCTCCTCATATATGGAGATTCCCAATTGGTCGTTAGCCAAGTAAACGGCGACTATCAAACATGCAAGCCAGAGTTAGTGAAGTACGACGAGAGGGTACAACAATTACTGACTCAAATCCCTTCCTACATTCTGGAAAGCATACCGTGTGTGGAAAATAGCAAAGTGGATGCATTAGCTAAGCTCGCTAAAGAACTAGCCGATGAGAACCTCGATGATGTGAGGATCATTGTGCAAAGCCGTCGGATTCTTGCGCCGGCAGAAATATCTCCGGAGTCGTTTGAAGAGAAAGAAGCGACCAAAGAGACAACCCTACAAATAAAAGACCAGGAGAAGGCTAAGGATTGGAGAGAAGTCTTTATAGATTACTTCAAATCCCGTCGAACACCTGAAGATGCATCCTCAAGACATCAGCTCATGAAACGAGCTCTTTCTTTTGCATTCGTCAATGATACTCTGTATAAGAGATCGTTTGATTCTCTGTGGCTAAGATTCCTGGAACCTGAAGAGGCAAGGAGAGTCGTCCAAGAAACTCATGACAGACTCTGCGGTTCCCACCAAGCCGACCCAAAGATGAAGCTGAAGATCAAAAGGATGGGCTATTATTGGCCCACGATGATCAAGGACTTCCTCGAATACGCGAAGCAATGCCACTCATGCCAGGTTCACGGAGATTTTATCCATCAGCATCCAAATCCACTACACCCAACGGTGGCTAGCTGGCCATTCGAAATGTGGGGAACCGACATAATCGGGCCCATCGAACCAGCATCGTCCAGAGGACATCGGTTCATACTGGCGATAACTGATTACTTCTCCAAATGGGAAGAAGCAGTACCGCTAAGGGAAGTGAAGACGGAGAATATCCTCCATTTCTTCAAGACACACATCATTTATCGATTTAGCACTCCGCGACGGATTATCTCCGATAACGGGCCAGCCTATAGAAGCCATAAGATCAGCCGCTTCACACAACAGCATAACATAGACTGGAGATACTCTTCAGTCTATAATTCTCGAGCTAACGGTCTAGCTGAGGCTTTCAATAAGACCTTGACAAAGACTGTGAAAAAGACGGTGTCTCGAAATAAGAAGGACTGGCACGAGAGACTGCATGAAGCTCTCTGGGCGTATTGAACTATGTTCAAAACAGCCACGAACACAACGCCGTATGCATTGGTGTTCGGCACAGAAGAGGTGCTCCCCCTCGAGATAGGTTACCCTCTCTGCGAGTGGCAGTTCACTACGAGCTAACAGACGAAGAAAATGCTCACCTTCGGCTTGAGGAGCTCGACGCCCTTGATGAAACTCGGCTCATGGCGCAACAAAATCTGGAGGCTTATAAAGCAAAGATGACGCGCTCATATGAGAGATTGACTAGGCCGAGAACATTCCGTCAAGGCGAACTTGTGCTAGTGGTCAAAAGACCTATGATCTCCAATCGCGCCAAATGGGGGAAATTCGAGTCGAACTATGAAGGCCCGTATATCATAGACAAAGTTTATCAGGGTGGAGCTTATCTACTCATGGACATGCATGGTGAAAGGCCCTTTAGGCCAATAAATGGTCGCTTCCTGAAAAAGTACTATGCCTAACGAGTCATAGCCTAGGTTAACGATAGATGACGACGCCTATGTCCACTCGCTATCTTCCTAAGCCCAAACTCTATAAGTAGTAGCCGGCTTTCGGACCGAAATGTCCTTAAACTAACAATGGACCACTATATCCTAAAACTGGCGACGGACCGAAACGTCCTTAAACTAATGATGGACCACTATATCCTAAAACTGGCTGTTGACCGAGACGTCGATAAACTACTACGGACCGCAGCATCCCAAGGCTGACACAAAAAAATATAATAAAAAAGAAAACGGTATGTCCATAAGCAAAATGGGCACGGATGAAAACCCGAAAGGGCTCCGTGAGTAAAAACAGCAGGGCTGCCGGCGAGTTTTGTGAAAACCCGAAAGGGCGCAAGCTCGTTAAAGGACACTTGCAAGGTCCTCTCGACCCTGTAAGGAGAAACCACCTGCGTGAGATCCTTACGACTCACAAGAGAACAACACACTTAGGGATCCCCACGATTCCTAAGGAAAAGTTACACTTGCGAGATCCTCACGACTCGTAAGGAGAACCCTCATGTGAGACCCTCACGGCTCATAGGATTCAAAAGTCTTAAGCTACAGGGATCTGAACCTGTTCTTAAGCAGCCATCACATCTCCAATGCTGCCCTACAAGCGGTTCAATGCCGACCCTTGTATAAAATCCACGGGTGCGAATAAACATTTCCCTAAAAAGTCCCACCCACGACTAGGGATATGTTTACATGGTGAACAACCCTTGTAAGTCCTCTCGACTTATAAGGAGAAAACACTCTTGTAAGATCCTTACAACTTACGAGAACCCATACACTTAGGAATCCTCACGATTCCTAAGGAGAAAATGCACCTATGAGATCCTCATGACTCGTAGGGAGAAATACCTTTATGAGACCCTTACGGCTTATGAAGTCAAAAGCCTTAGTCGACAGGATCCTAACCCTGTTTACTAAGCCACCTTTGTTCGACATCGACAGAGGCAAATGATGATTCGCTCCTGGCAATATCCCAGTTGTAGCGATGCTGATGCCTAAATCGGTATCAGATCCCAAATCCCAAACTCGCAGCGAAAAGTCAGCGAGCCACACATGTATACGAAATAGCCGAAATGATGGGGCAACTTGCAACAAAATCAGCAAGCAGAAATGTATGCATACAAAATAGCCGAAATGATTGGGCAACTCGCAATAAAAAGCAGCGAGAGAATAAAACAAATAGCCGAAATGATTGGGCACCGCGAAAAATAGCCGAAATGATTGGGCAATCGCCACTTTCGCTATATAAAAGCTGAAATGATAGAGAATCGGGAAAAAAATATATATAACGAAACTTTTTGCCCTACAGGTGATATCGCATCAATCCCTGTATACAATCCAGAGGCGCAAACATAGAAGGAATCACACCTTCTTTCTCCAGGCTCCATTAGAAGGAGAGCCAAGTCTCAACGGTTCACAGACAGCCTGAAGAACATCTCAACATTCGTCTTACTACCACAGACGCAACATCAACAAAACGGAACCGCGACAATTCCCAGTTCCATAACTCGGCGGTGCATAGACAACCGAGAGTCAACCCCCGACTCCGTGAAATGCGGATAAAGTCAACCATTCCTGGTCACATAGAACGCGGCTTATGTCAATCCTGACCCCGTGGGTAACGTCCAGAGCGGATCTTGGTCTTCGCAGAACACGGCTATGACCCCGTGGGAAGTATCCAGAGCGGAGCCTGGTCCTCACAGAACACGGCTATGATCCCATGGGAAGCATCCAGAGCAAATTCCTGGTCACGTGGAACGCGGCTTATGTCAATCCTGACCCCGTGGGAAACGTCCATAGCGGATCCTGGTCTTCGCAGAACACGGCTTTGATCCCGTAGGAAGTATCCAGAGCGGAGCCTGGTCCTCACAGAACACGGCTATGACCCCGTGGGAAGCATCCAGAGCAAATTCCTGGTCACGTGGAACGCGACTTATGTCAATCCTGACCCTGTGGGAAACGTCCAGAGCGGATCCTGGTCCTCGCAGAACACGGCTATGACCCCATGGGAAGCATCCAGAGCGGAGCCTGGTCCTCGCAGAACACGGCTATGATCCCGTGGGAAGCATCCAAAGCAAATTCCTGGTCACGTGGAACGCGGCTTATGTCAATCCTGACCCCGTGGGAAACGTCCATAGCGGATCCTGGTCCTCGCAGAACACGGCTATGAACCCGTGGGAAGTATCCAGAGCGGAGCCTGGTCCTCGCAGAACACGGCTATGGCCCCGTGGGAAGCATCCAGAGCAAATTCCTGGTCACGTGGAACGTGGCTTATGTCAATCCTGACCCCGTGGGAAACGTCCAAAGCGGATCCTGGTTCTCGCAGAACACGGCTTTGACCCCATGGGAAGCATCCAGAGCGGAGCCTGGTCCTCACAAAACATGGCTATGACCCCGTGGGAAGCATCTAGAGCAAATTCCTGGTCATGTGGAACGCGGTTTATGTCAATCCTGACCCCATAGGAAACGTCCAGAGCGGATCCTGGTCCTCACAGAACACGGCTTTGACCCCGTGGGAAACATCCAGAGCGGAGCCTGGTCCTCGCAGAACACGGCTATGACCCCGTGGGAAGCATCCAGAGCAAAATTCTTGGTCACGTGGAACGCGGCTTATGTCAATCCTGACCCCGTGGGAAACGTCCAGAGCGGATCCTGGTCCTCGCAGAACACGGCTATGACCCTGTGGGAAGCATCCCGAGTGGAGTCTGGTCCTCGCAGAACATGGCTATGACCCCGTGGGAAGCATCCAGAGCAAATTCCTGGTCCCGTGGAACATGGTTGAAGTCAATCCTGACCCCATGGGAAACGCCCAGAGCAACTCCTGACTCTATGAAATACGGATAATGGCAACACCATCAATCACTTACGGGTCCTCTCAACCCGTAAGGAAGAAAACTCTCTTGTAAAATCCTTATGACTTATAAGAGAAAACGCGCTTAGAAATCCTCACGATTCCTAAGGAGAAAATACATCTACGAGATCCTCTCGACTCGTAGGGAGAAAAGTCTTTATGAGACCCTCATGGTTCATGAAGTTGAAAAGTCTTAGGCAGCAGATCTAAACCTGCATTCTAAGCCATCACCACCTCTCGAAGAATTCAAAACGGAATACTCATTCTATCATCTGCAAGCTGTGCTTACTAAAGTGACATGTTGGTAACGAAGAAAAGAAGAAAGCAAAGAGATGACACAAGACACTACGAAAGAAATGTATCTTTTATTCATAAATTCAATTGGGTACAAAATACATCTTATGAAAGAATAAAAAAATGGATACATTTTATTCGAAATTACAAATGGTACAAAAATGATTATTGAGAGGGAAGCGTTTTCAATAGTCCAATCAGCCGCTCGCGCACTTCCCTCCGCCTTTTTTCTTGGTCAGCTGCCGCGGCCAACTCTGCTTCGACTTGGGCTCGTTGCTGCAGATAGGACGAAAGTTACTCTTCGATGGTCCGCTGAGCTGCCCCACGATTTTGTGCATCTCGCTCGATGAGGTCGAGCTTCTGCCTCAGCGTTAGCCCGTCGGAAATACATCATAGAAGGCTCTCAAAGATAGTCTTCAACTGCACAGCATTGGCATCAACCTGAGCATGCAGTCAAGCAGAGTCGCTTGAAATATCTTCACTCTCCTTACGCTTTAAGGCCGCTTCTTGTTCAAGATGGAGGAAGTAGCGAGTGCTTTGCTCAACCCACGTGGCCCGTTGAGAGTTCACAGCCAGGACCTCAGGGGCAGGACGTCCGAATTCGAACTCATGCAGACAGGCCTCAATCTCCCTGCAGTGATTAACCCAAGACTCAACGACGCCTTCACTATGAAAGTTCACGAGCATCGCCAGCATAAGATTAACCTCCGCGGCAAAGTCTGCAGCGAATATGGGAGCCTCCACGCCAAGCTCCTCGATGTAGTCGCTCAACATGCGCAGACTATTCACAGCGCGAAAGACGTTTCGAGGGGGCAGAATACAGGGTTTTCCATTCAAAAGATGAACGTCGAGAAAACGGGCCTGTAGGAATTACGACTCAAGATTCGAACAGAGCTGAAGTTGATATCACCGCTGCAAAAAAAATCGTCAAATAACTGTTCAAGAAATAAAGGGGTTTCATGAACAACGGAGTTTACTATACCGGCTGCAGCAGGTGGCAAGGCCGGGAGTACCAGTGGCGCAACTGTTCTTTCGTCTCCTCCTTCGATCTATAGTACTGCAATCAAAACAAAGAAGAATTAGAAACGATTTGGCTGCCCATAAAAGAAAAGATATTAGCTGAAGGCTGTACTCACCAGCGCCACTAGATGAGGCAATCTCTAACTGAAAGGAGAACTATGGGTGTAGCACCTGATACAGGTGATCAAAAAGGACAACTGCGAGGATGTAAAAATGCAATGTCAGTACATAAAGTATACTGCCTACAATGAAATTGATGGGTCACAAATCCGCACCTTCCAGCATTTGAGAGGGTATGAGAGAGGGTAGAGGAGCGGTCACCGTCAAAGCAGCAACTGGAGATGTTTCCTCAGATGGCACAACCCCAACGCTCATCACACCTGCATTGGAAATAAGAGAAACGCTGTCAAAAAAAAATTGAAAGGGATTGCAGAATAAAGGGGAGAGTAATGATCCAAAATCTACCTTGTGAGTCGCCGGTCGAGACCCCGACAAGGGCGTCACTGGATGCAGCGAATGCTTCACCCTCCTCCATCGGAACGGTCTCGCCACCCATAGCCTCATCTCCCGCTTCCACAAGAATCGTCGTGACACTCGCAGCGCCCGGCAACGGCAAGGAGCCACAAGGGGAAGGAGCGACGATTGGAGCAGTGCCCGACTCTTGAGAAAGAGTGGCTACCTCGGACTCGGCGACTGTAGCCATATCACCCACTGCCACCTCGGACTCGGCGACTGTAACCATCTCACCCACTGCCACATCGGGGCCGGCGATTGTAGCCATCTCACCCACCGCCACCTCGGGCTCAGTGATCATGACTGTTTCACCTGCCGCTACCTCAGGCTCGGTGGTTGCCACCACCTCTTCAGCAAGAATCGGCTCTACAAGATAAGATATGTGAGGACCTAAAAATTAAAACTTTGACAAAAGAAACCAATGTCATGTTACCTTGGGTCGGCTTTTCGATTGCCTCTTGAGCCGCACGAGCTGCCTGTCTGTGGGTGGTAGACAAGGCAGCCGGAGCATCCTCTGAAGGAGTAGGGGCAGGGGTAACAACACTTGAACCTGCACCCGCATCTAAGGCGGCGGTACGCTCCCTTTCCGCACGCATCCTACGCTTCCTCTCCGCCCGGGCCGTGAGGGCAGATCTTCTAAAGACCTCCGTCAACGGGACATCACCGTCCGTGCCAATAGTTACCTCTGGAACCGCTATGGTATCCGTCATCGGTTGCTTAAGTAAAGCTTCTTTCGGCAATACCGGCGGGACTAAAACTTCGATAGCCGACCCGAGAAGCGTCTCCATACCGTCCTGCGAAGTCGGTGCCACGCTTGGAATAACTTGAGTAGAGGTAGTTCCTGTAATAAGATGAAGAGGAGGGGTCAGATTACCCATAAGAAACAAGAGTGGCGACGCGGTGAACCGAAATGTACCGATGCCTAAAGATGCTCGAAGTTTTTCCTCCTTCTCAAAAGTCTTGAGAGAAGCTACGAGAGCTTCTTCAGTGGAAATGCCTATTAAAAAGGGAAAAGTGTCAGTCGAAACATGATGACAAAAATATAATGCAATGACAAAAAAATATAGCTAATGGTTACCCGATTGCGAGAGGATGGCCAGTCCCGCTTCGTGGCTTGCCAATCGCTCAGAAGCTGCAATGGCAGCCGCCAGATCAGTGTCATCTGGTGGCATGATAGACTCTATTGGTCCCATATTCGCTTAGGCCCTCGCTATAAGGAGCATGAGGCTCCTGGCCGAGTACAACGTCTACAGAGAGGATCGACTTCTTCTTCCTCTTCTGCGAGCGAGCTCCGATCGCAGCCAACAGAAGCTTACGCTTGATGGGCACTTTGGGACGACGAGTCCCGATATCTGAACCCACGCCGGACTCGGGGGAAGCTACATTCACCGTTTCCACGGGAGCCCGGGGAACCGGTAGCTTGGGCCTATCATGCGGAACCTCGACCGCAGCGACTTCCCTTAAGGGAGGACAGACAATGGTCCGTCGCTTCAGAGGGACGTTTCAATCACCGGCAGGGGGTACACCCTTGCGATCGAGCAACAGTCGCTTCTCGTTCTTGATTACAATGCCCATTGAATACTGATACCAGGCAACGTGCACATTGAGGGCCTTCGGGACACAGCTCGGTTCGCTGATAAAGAAGTTGGACCCTGTGTTCACTCGCATAAAATGATGCAGCGCATTTCGCATTCCCTCTCTCGTGGCAGCAGGTTCTAACAAGAAGGCCTCCAGCGGGACTCCCTGATTATAGCTCAGCTTCTGGGCAAAACGATGCGGATTGTATCTCATGAATAACGCCGCATCATTTTGCCTAAACACCAGAAAGCCCGGTCTGATAGAATATAAATGAAGGATTTCCCGAGCTTTCAAAACGGAGGTTCCATCATTAAAAATGTCCCGCAATGGCTGCACCGTTGTTGCGGACTCTTTGCCTATGGTCAGAATCTTGTCGGTGAAGGTCATGCCGTCTCCAACTGTGCGAGGACGAAGGAGCAAACCTCTAGCCTCCCGTGGTGACGGATTTATAATAGATGCGCCGACTAATCGCATAATCCGGGGAAAGCTGCACCTGTCATAGAAGGAAGGACTTTTATGGATACCGAAAATGCCAAGTGCATGTAGCTCAAGCCATGACATGAAGTAATGCATCGAGAAGTTCATATACTGCACTCCGGGTTCAGTAGTATCCGCCGCTTGGCTGAGGCCGTAATATAAATGAGCTAACCCGGCAACCCCGACAGCCACTTTCACCCCAATAACCATTCGGTGAGCTGGGTAGAAGACGGACGGCCTAATACGGCGAAGATGCATCGGGAGTGCAAACCAGCTCAGCCATAACCCAAGAAACCCCAAAAAGAACGTTTCCTCATCAATCCCCGGGACTGCAACCTCCGCAAAAGAAACGACTGGGGTGTTGGGAAGGAAGAAACTCTTTTGATCTACCTCCGCTATTGGCAGGCTGTTCAAACCTAAGCTGAAAGGGTCGTCAAGCGTGGCGAATTTAGCAGCCTCCTTTGAAAGGATTTCCGGATGGAGGAAACGAGCGATGAAATCCTCAAAGTTAACCCCGCGGCTCCCAGATTCGAGGAAAAGGCCTTCATAAATATTCAACACTTTGATCAAACTAGGAAATTGGTGTTGAATGGCGCTCTCCGGAGTAAGGCCGGTCATCACTGGCTTGGCACCAAAAACGTATTCATCTGTAGGGAGCAGTTCCTCATAATGCTCCCCCATAACCGGTAAGGCAGAAACTTCTGCAAATTCCTTCAAAGAGATTGATACTTCTCGGTCCAGCGAAAGGAAGGTGTGGGTAGGAATATTCCACTGCTCCAGAAAGGCCTTAACCCACCAGGCGGGAAGTGTAGGGTACTGGAAGAGAGAAGCATAAATTGCGGGATACAGCCCAAGCCTCAGCAACTACGATTTCTTCGCTGACAGAATATAACGGGCCCATTGCAGATAACAGGTCGGATGACGAGGAATCAGACCTATATTATATGGTTGTCCCCACGGTCGCGCCTCGCCTTGACAAATACGTCGCCCCAGGGTATCCAAAGCCATTGGAGGCTGAACGGGTATCGAAGCCATATCAGGCTGAAGAATCCCTTCTGAAGTCCAATTAACCATCTCCACGGCGTAGTTCACCGGGGGTGGGTCGGCGTAATGGATTGCCATGATGGGCTCTGAGGGTACAGCGCACGAAAAGCTCTGCCGACCCTTAATAATATGGTTGTACCATGTCCCCCAGAGGTGAAGATTCTTATATTCCGGATCATGATCTTTGATCAGTGCTAAGACTTCCCGGTCCACAGGCGCTCCAGGGAATCCTCCCTCTGAACGAACAAACGGGAAAAAGGGATCGAAAGACATGTCGCCTGCGCGAAAAGGGAAAAAAGTCAACTTTCAGTGCGATAATTCAATTTAAACTCTGACACTTGGTACTTTATAATTTGTACCACACTGCAATACAGTGGAAAGGGGAACAAAAGGAGGGACCCACAAAATCTAGATGACAATGCATCAATTAATAAAACAGCCTCATCATTTGATGAGACTGTTATTTAATGAGGAAATCCTCAAGAAAATTCTCATTAATTGAGAGATCTCTCGGTCAGAGGAGTAAATCTTCCTTTGAGAGCAATGCTCTATGACAAAGTGACACTTGTCAAACTCTGATAATGAAGGAATAAAAATTCCTTAAGAGCTTAGCTCTGTAGAGATGATGGGAAAACCCTATCAGAAAAAAATTAAAATCAATTTTTATGAATTAAAAAATTCTGGGATCTTCAAGATCCATGAACAAACTCTTAAGAGTTCTTCATAAGAGATTAAAAAAATCTACATGTTATCAAAAGAGCAAAGCTCTGTTCGTGGTCTAAGAAACCCCAAGAAAAAGATCTCTTTAGATCTATGGGTTCAGGAGAGCAAAGCTCTGTTAATGAAACCCTAAAAGGGTTTTCTTTAGATCAAAGATCTATGAAGAGCAAGGCTCTGTTAATGGGTAAAACTCTAGATTATCTAAAAAAAAATTACCTAAAATTTTGGCAGAGTTTTGACTCTTGAAAATTCTTAAGATGGAGAGCTATGCTCTGTGAGCGAATAAAATTCTCAGAAAATTAAATGAGAAGACGAACAAAAATCATCTAAAGGACCAAAGGTCCTATTTATAGGCATTGAAATGCCTCTTCAACCTCTGAGTTGATCCAAGGGCGCAGATGCTGCCACCGCTGCACTCACATGTGGGCCACGTGAGCGCAACGGTGATGGGGCATTTGTTTTCCCCAATCAGAGCAAAGCTCTGTTTGAAATTCAAATTTCAAAAATTGAAGCAACGCTTCAGATGCAGCGCCAAGTGCGTTGCGCCCTAGGCAGCACACCATGTGTGCGCTAGCGCTAGGCACGCTGCGCGCCACATGTCAAACACGGGCATGCTAGCGCAGGGCGCAGGGCGCTATGCGCAGCGCACCACGTGTCAAACACAGGTGCGCTAGCGTAATGTGCGCTGCGCTTTGAGCAGCGCACCACGTGCAAAGCACGGGTGCGCTAGCGCTGGAATTAAAAAACTCCCCACCGTTAGATCAAAAGATCTAATAATAATGATAAATCATTAATTAATCAGAATTAAATTCTGTTATGGAAAGATTTTCCAATCTTGTTAAAAACAAGAAGATTGCCTTCTGTAAAACAGAAGTCCTAGGATCGAAGATCCAATGGTGGGAAACATCCCCAAATCAATCAGAGAAAGATCTCTTTAACTGATTCAACAAATCAACTTGCCCTATATAAAGACCCCAAGACTTCAAGTCTTAGACAGAAGAACACCTTCATAAGCTTTGAGATTTCAGGAAGAGAAGGATAGCTTTTAGCAAAAGAAGATTTTTTTCTTCAAGGTAAAAAGAATGGTGATGAACAAAGAGATGAAATCATCTCATAATTAAAAAGAAGAATTCTTTTCTTAAAAGATCATAGATCTGCAAATACCAAGGTCTTTCATAAAGAGATCAAAAAGATCTCATCATAAAACAAAGAAGTACTTACTTCTTTCACAGATCATAGATCTATAAGACAAATTGTCTTTCTGGGATC
This sequence comes from Agapanthus africanus, assembly GCA_030015575.1. Classification (NCBI taxonomy): domain Eukaryota; kingdom Viridiplantae; phylum Streptophyta; class Magnoliopsida; order Asparagales; family Amaryllidaceae; genus Agapanthus; species Agapanthus africanus. The sequence continues at coordinate 433,101,228 of JASDDO010000008.1, read as the reverse complement.
ATGAACATCTCAACATAAAAGAAGGGAAGAATAATTCAATTCTCTTAAGGATCAGAGATCCACAAAGGCAAAGCCTTTCATCAATATAAGAGATTGAAGCAAAAATAAGAACTGTCGTTCTTAGATCTTGAGACAAAGTCTCTTTTAAGGAACATAAATTTGTTTCCCAGATCATAAAATTGATCAGATGCGCTTTGCATTTATAAACTACGCTTCTGCGCTATCTGGACTGGCGCTCAGCGCCAAAGGCGCCACGTGTCAACCACGTATGCGCCAATTAACAACTTGCGCTTTGCGCTTCTGAAATAGCGCACTGCGCTCATAGGCTGGCGCTCAGCGCCAAGCGCACCACGTGTCATTCACGGGTGCGCCACTAAATTGAAAGCGCAATGCGCTCATGGACTAGCACTCAACGCTCATAAATTGGCATCATGCGCTCATCATCTGGCGCCTAGCGCTGAGCATGACACGTGTCCCTCACATATGCGCTACTCGGCAGAAGCGCACTGCGCTCTTTGACTGGCGCAAAGCGCCTAGCGCGCCACGTGTCGTGCTGACAGAACATAAATTGTTCTTTAACAAGCCCAGAAGCTAAAATCAATGCTCAGCATTGTTAAAAAGGCCAATCCCAAATAAAGGCTCAACAACCTAGAATAAAATGCTAAACATTTTAACCTGATTGGACTTAGCCCAATATTGGCCATAAGTCCTCAACTTATATTAATTGAGCTCATCTGCTCATAAAGATTATAACAGATCTTAGCCCTAAATTGGACTACGGATATTTCAACCAACTCACATCGGTTCGAGGGTCCATCTCTTTACTCCTCTGATATTTGTCGTTGTAATCCTTCAACGTCTTCAGAGAAGTGACGGGTCCCGACAACTAAACATTCTACGGACTGTGGGGTCCTTTAAAACCCATGGACCATGATGTCCTTAACCTTGACTGCGAGGTATTTAAACTCACGGACTATGATGTCCTTAACCTTGACGGCGAGGTCTTTAAACTCACGGACTATGATGTCCTTAACCTTGACTGTGAGGTCTTTAAACTTACGGACTATGATGTCCTTAACCTTGACTGTGAGGTCTTTAAACTCACGGACTATGATGTCCTTAACCTTGACCGAGATGTCTTTAAACTAACATTGGACCTAGATGTCCTTAAACTAATATTGGACCACTATGTCCTTAAACAGGTAATCGACCGCGATGTCTTTAAACTAACATTGGACCACTATGTCATTAAACTGGTATTGGGTCACTATGTCCTTAAACTGGTAATCGACCGCAATGTCCCTAAACTAAACAATAGAGTTCAAATGCTCTCTTGTTGGATCTAAACGATCCCGTTAAGTTGATCTTAGTCTAAAATTAGACTAACGTATCCTTAACAAACATTTAAGTTGATCTTAGTCTCAAATGAGACTAACGTATCCTTAAACCAACCCCCAAACGCAAATCTAAGAAGATACGGATTTGGACTAATCCACGTCCTACGGGCGACAACATAAATTAGTCTCCGTATACAATCCACGGGCAACCAAAAACAAAACAAATATCCACGACACGAAGTGACCATCTGGAGTTGGAGAAAGTGGTTACCGCGATGCGGTAGCGTAATTAACTGCAGGGGATTGCGCCTGTAGGGAAGAGCGTCCCCACAATCAAAAACCCCTCAACGAGGGGGAATCTGACGAAGTCTGCTATATCGGCCGCATCCGTCTAAACCTTCGATACACGGTGCCATAAATCAACTTGGCATCTTCGGAGAAGTGGACGAATAGCACCAATTAGCATCTTCCCCGAATTCAGGCATGACGGACCTGCGTGGTCCCGTCTCTGTGTTTCGGCGGGGAACAGGTACCATACCGGGTTCACCATGTACTTTCAGACGGTTCATCCAACTCCTCGAATCGGGTCTCGAAAACCATCTCAGAACCAAGAAAATATCATGGTGGACGACTCATACATCACGAGAAAACCGCACTTTTCATTTTAAAAAGAGAGAGAGAAGTTTATATATATACTTGCGGTTTTCTCCCAAATCCAGGAAATCTCATGAAAATCCGAAATCAAATCATCAATAGCAAGTAAACAGTGAATATCGGCATAAAACTCCATAATACTGCATAACAGTGAATAATAATATTCATGAAGTAGCAAGTAATAACTGCAATATCTAAACTAGCATATAAAGACAAGTACGCTAATACCATGTCGAACTATCAGTTAACAAGTTATGTCAATGAGTAATATTCTCTAAAGTGTACGTGACATGGCAATTACCGATGATGATGTGTGTGAGCATACCATGTCGAACTATCAGTTAACAAGTTATGTCAATGAGTAATATTCTCTAAAGTGTACGTGACATGGCAATTACCGATGATGATGTGTGTGAGCCGGCAAGTAAGTGTATGTGGAACATACGCATCATCGGTAATGGTGCTGGTGTCCTGACAGCATGAATTCAATATTAACATATGAAAACATAATATAAACATGCAATGCGATGCGAGCAACAAGAATATGCGGGAGCTGATTATCAAATACCATGATAACGAATCTGCATATGTCTAAATATGAGTCGTACAGTTTTGCCATTTGAAATAATACGAATCGTGGTGTTTTGAAAATAAGGGCTACGGTGTTTTTAATAAAAGATACGTCCTTTGAAATATCCTTAGAATCCCTTGGCCTGTTTTTAAAATACCCACGATTCGTTAGTTTTGAAATAGGTATGACTCGAGTCTAATATATCATTTACAAGTAAACTGCAGGGCTAAACTAAAAGGCTGATCGAAAGGTAAGGAAACCGCCTAATATCTGAGTCGATATATTTATATATATATATAACAGTCGGTGATCCCGTCTCAAAGGTATCCCATACGATACAATATCTATAATATAACATTCTCAAGTCAAGAGTGTGGATCTATCATCAATAAAGTTCGTACGTAAATCCGTCGTACGGTATCCCAAATCTGGGTACGGGTCAAATATCACATTCATCAAATTTTTCATCTGGTATCCTCTTTATCAAATATCATGATCCGGGGTACTAATCTACGTCTAGTACAACACTGATACCATCTATGTATATGCATGCGTGTGTATGAAAACACCACGTCGAAAGGACCCGCTAAAACATCAAGTCGTATCTCGAATACGAACCAAATCACATCACCGATCTCACGGCCTTAAGCCCAATCTCATCGACTCATCTCAAATCCCAAGTACTATCCTCATAATCCGTGTATATGTATACGTGTACACACACACACAAAAAAAAGTCCCATACCTATGTGTGAATATATATACATATCCCCATATACGCACAAGTAAAATAGATGTATGCAAATGCGTCTGTGCGTGTGGGTGTGAACCTATTCTAAGGTTCACGACTAAGAAGCTATGCTAGTTTACTTCTAAATTACCCTAAACTAAACCATGAACACAATAATCATATTTTGATAATCATCCACGTATCATAAACCACGTATATATCCATTTATATATATAATCTATACTACGAACTGCGGGGGTGCTATACGCCATCCACCCGACTTCCCCCGTAGATATATATCTACTCATCTGAGCTTCGCTTGCCGATATCGATGTCGCCACCATCTTCTTCATCGCCTCGAATCATCGTGGGGGTACCTACATGTCACACGTATCGTATCGCATTAAAACCAAATCGAAACCAAAACGACACGCGGAACTCACATAGGTCAAAACCTATGGTTAGCCCTCGCAACTTAACCAAATAACACCCGATAGAGACGTACAAACGTCAAGTGATCAATGTAAAACACAAATAACAAAACTTAAATCCATAAACAACACGAAACGTAAAGCAGCAACTAAGAAAACATGCTCCAGATTTTGTCTCAAGCCAAAACAAAGTAAGCAAACAACACTAGGGTGATATATAGGGTGTATATGACCTACAGAAGCATCCAGGGCACCTACTTCCACCAAGTGGCTGGCCACCGATGCAAAAATTCCGGCCTACTCGGTTTTCCTGGGGAGTTAGGGTGTCGTCTTTGTAGGGTGGTCTCGTGGTGCTCTAACTAGATCTCTGAAGTTGTTTATTTATCTCGTAAAAGTTCCAGGTCATCCCAGATTTCCCTGCACCCTCAAATACCTCACAAACCGACATGAAAGTTCTGAAATTCCGTATTTTGGGTTTCAGTTGGGTTTGGTCTGGATTTCTATCATCTATGGGGGTTTAAGGTCATCTCTAAAGCCCAATTACACCATCTCTAGTCAAATCAAACCCTAATTCCCAACTTGAGATTCCAAAGTTCACTAAACACCACAAAATCGATTTTAAACTTGAAATGAGGCTTAAGCACATGAAATACTACACTAATTGTGTAGAGATTATCTCATTTGACACTCATGAATCCTCCACAGCACCAAAATACAAATTTTCTTGGTCCAAAATGTAGCTTGTGAGCTTGTGCACCTTTTATGTGAAGTGGGGATAAACTTTGGGTGAAGTTTTTGAAGCTTGAATGAAGAGAAGAAGAAGAAGAAGAAGGAGAAGGGGAAAGGGAGGGGCTGCTGCTGGAGTCTTGGGAGGGAGTGAGGGAAAGAGAGAGAGTGTTCAAGGTCAAAGCACTATGCCTCCTAACTACCCCACATGCTTATTTGTTTAATCCTTTTCCCTTTTCTTTTCTTTTTGTTTTGTTTTCTTTTCTTCTCACTTAAAATCAAACAACCATGCATGAATGAAGAAATAACCAAGAAGGAAAACGCAACAAGTGTTAAAAATGACATGTGCATGTCATGTGCACAAAATACGCTTAAAGCCCGATTAGCGATTTTTAATCGCAATTAGCACTAAAATAGTGCCAAATAAATCATAAACTTTCATAATTTGCATGAATCACATAAAGCATCCTCTTTTTAGTAATTTCCATAATTTTCAAAAAATTTCCCAATTTATCGGTATTTAATTATACCGCCTTATTAAAATATTCAATATTTTATTATTTAATTATAAAAATTCCCAAAAATAATATTTTATTTTTCTGAAATGTTACATAACCCTTTTAGCTAAGACTAAAAGAATGCTGAAGGACCTTCAAACATGTCCGGCGATTAGGTGGAAGAGCCCGCTGGAGCCCGAAATTATTGAGGGGATACTGAAACCGCGTCCAATGCTGAAAGTTAGTGATGGTGGACAAAACATTCAAGTCAAGCCTCCAAAGTCTTTAAAGAAAAAGAAGAAGGCCAAGAAGCCCGTCCAACCCGACGATAGCCATACAGGTCTGCAGAAATATATCGATGCACTGGAAGAATATAACCAGAAGGCATGAACCCCAATCACGTTGGACGAATTCTTTAAGCATGGTTTGGAGAATGAAGACGCTGACGCTGACGAATGAGACGATTCTTCAGAAGGGCCTGAAGAGTATGTAGCGAGCTGCCACATGATCTCTTACTCGATAAATGGCAAAGAAGCTCCTGATGCAGAGAAACTAGGGGCAGATCCCGAACCAGAACTCCTAGAACCGTCAGACAAGATGATTGACGTATTCCTGAACGAGGCGCTTCCGAAAAGCAAAGCTGACCAAGAGCGTGAAATCGTCATATACGAAAAAGCCAAACGTCGGTGACTGAACGAAAGGATTGAAATACCCCAACCGGATAGAAGCACTTCTGCCGTCAGCAAAACCAGGTTCAAGACAAGGAAGCAGTTCGCTAAAGCCCTGTTGATAGGAATGAAGTTGCCGCCTTCCAAAGAAAACACTCCAGAAAATACGTTCCCCGACGAACTAGATGCACACCCAAATTACTGCTTGTGCCATCGGAGGATCACGCACCTTACCGAAAAGTGCAATGTCTTTAAAAACTGGTGGCAGGGATATGTTGCCCACCGACAACACGTCAGGAGATTGAAGCGTAAGATTCGTCGGGAGCAAAGAAACACGACAGATGGGCGCAGAAGAACCGTCGTTAACTTTCACATGGTCGATTTCGGGATATCGCAAGTTCTCATCTTCGGAAGCGATTCTGACGAGAAAATAGCCCTCGGCCCTCTCTTCAAAGAACCTACCTCCGAAGCAGAAGAGACGAAAACCTACGAGAATATTCAGCCGCGCAATCGTACGCTACCCGAAAAGAATCTCGGACCCATAAGCAAGGGAGCGAACAAAAAAGATAAGGGGAATGAAAAAGTCCCTGAGGATATCACCCTCGATGATCGAGTCGTCGAAGAGTTAGCAGCCAAGGACCCGCCAAAGAAAAACAAGGTGGATTACAACGTTCTGGCATATCTGAGGAAGATACCCTCGCAACTGAGCATTCTCGATGCCCTTCTGCTATCTAAAAGGGCGAGAGATTCTTTGATCAAGGTACTACAAGAGCCCGAGCAGTTCCAAGCTTTCCTTGCCGAAGAAAAGATGAAGGACGAGTTAGAAAAAGTGCACACTGCTGAAGTCACTTTCGGCGATGAAGATCTCCTCCTCGGGACGTGCGAGCACAACCGTCCCCTGTATGTCACCGGATACTGCCATGACATCAAGATAGGGAAGATCTTAGTTGATAACGGGTCCTCTGTCAACCTTCTCAACGTGAGAGTGCTAAAAGAAATCTGCATGAGCGTTCAACACCTCGCTCGGGATAAAATCACTATCTCCGGGTTCGACTCTCAGTCATCACGGACACTCGGGTCTGTGATACTGATATTACGCTTTGGGCTGCTCGTCACTGACATCAAATTTCATGTCATTGACGCCAAGACTTGCTACAACGCTTTGCTCGGCAGGCCTTGGTTACACGAATACAACATCATCCCTTCTACACAACATCAGTGTATGAAGTATTTCAAGGATGGTCTTGAGTACACCGTAACGGGGGAGCTAAACCCATTCTCCGTGAATGAAGTCCGCAAATACGAAGACGCAAAGTACTTTTTGCCAGACTTTGAAGACACGGAAAGATGCCATAAACCGGAGAATAAGCAAAAAGCTATCACCGCTATTCCGATCTTCGAGAGCGATACTGAGGAGGAAGAAGAGATAGTCTATTCAGAGCCGCCCTAATGCAACAAACCGGGACCGTCTACCCCTATTCTGGTCTTTGGCAGTGACTCTAAAGATGAGGTAAACGCAGTGTTCTTGGTCCGCCCATCGATGCAGGCCTTCACCGGAGATGATCAGAGTTTGCAAACCGCTGTGGTCCCGAGAAAGCATTACAAAGAACTCGACACAGTCGATACCTATAGTGTATAAGAGCTGCAGACGTCCTACGTCCCTCCCAGGCGGAAAGATGAAAAGGCGATCCTCTTTTATCGATCCGTGGAGAATAAAGTGGAGGAAGAAATCTGGCATGGTGTCGATTGTATGCTTGACAGGCTCCAGCCCATCCGTCTGCCCAGATACTACACATAATGATTAAAAAGGCTGTTGAGGCGCCAAAGCGTGCCCTTCAAACAGACTGCTCGACAAGCTCAGTTCTACAACAAGATCTGGAACGTCCCTGGAACTCATCGAAAATTCTCCAACGAGAGAATGGAAACGATCGGGCTTGGATAAGTTCAATCCAAGAAACGGGAACGATTCTATGGCTGCTACGTTATACATGACTTTGATGAAGAAGGAGATGCTCTGTTAGAAGACGCTAACCCTGAACCAAAACAAGGTCCCGCTATGAAAGTGCCAAGTCTGTCGTTCGAAGAACAGATGGACAAGCTAATAAGGGAGGCGGGTCAAAAGGTCCGGAATGACCACAACCGTGAAATGGCCATTTACGAGAAAGTCAGGATGCAGTGCCTCCTTCAGCAGGCTACGGAGAATGACAATGCTCTTCATCGCCAGCCCGTCATACAAAAGACCCGACGCAGAGGTAGAAACAAGCTAAAGAACGGAAAAAACGTTCGACAGCGGCAAAGCGGGCCCAAGAAGCCACGCGATCGAGAATTGGGTAGCCGAGATTTGTCTCTTATAAAAAAGATGGGTCGAGCATATTCTTTTCCCTAAGACAAGACAAGGAAGATATTCGATCTTGTCATAAAACATCAAATAATTACGCTCCTGGAGTCCAAACACCCCGGACAAGCAGACGATGCCTCTCATCCGGATTATTGCTCCTATCACCGAGCGATAGGACATCCTCTTGAAGACTTCTTTACATTCAAAGACTGGGTAGAAGACCAGTATCAGCAAGGCAGGTTCGCTTTATCCAGCAATTGGAGGGCAGCCTCGCCACAGAAGCATGAACCGAAAGCCGCGTATGCAGCGAGAGTAGAGTCGAATCAACATCGGTCTTGGAAGAGATCCCGTACCTGTCACGCGATAACGCTATCAAGAGAAGGAGTACGCGAGGATATGGTTGACCTCTCCTGGTGCTTTGAAAATGATGATGACGAGGTGATCTTAGAGTTTCTACCGGCGCTAAAAGATCTGGAAGATGGGATACATACTACTGCAGATAACCTCAGAAAAATCAACTTGGGGACGGCAAATGACCCACGGCCGACGTTCGTTAGTGAGCTGTTGTCTGAAGAAAAGGTGGCTACGCTCAAAGACGTGCTCATGCAGTATAAAGACTGTTTCGCATGGAACTACTACGAAATGCTGGAACTAGATCAAGAAGTAGCTGTGCACGAATTGGCGATATCTCCGGACGTCAAGCCAATCAAACAAACACCGAGAAGAATACGTCTCGAACTTGAAATGAGTATCAACGCCGAGGTCAAGAAGCTAATCGACTCCGGCTTCGTCCGAGAAGTTCAGTACCCTGACTGGATTACCAACATCGTCCCAGTGATGAAGAAAAATGGGACAGTGCGCATCTGCGTGGACTTTCGAGACCTCAACAAAGCTTGCCCAAAGAATGATTTTCCTGTACCGGTTACCGAGCTGATGATAGAAAACACGTCCACTCACAAAGTCTTCTCCTTCATGGACGGCTCATCAGGGTACAATCAAATAAAGATGCATCCCGAGGACCAGAAGCATACCGCTTTCCAGACTCCTTTGGGCATATTCTGCTATAAAGTGATACCTTTCGGTCTGAAGGACGCCGGCGCCACCTATCAGAGGGCCATGACGAAGATTTTCTATGACCTCATACATGAAATCGTCGAATGCTATATCGACGACCTCGTGGTTAAAAGCAAATCGTACGAGGAACATTGGGAGCATCTGAAGATCGTGTTTCAACATCTTCGGAAATACAACTTGAAGATGAACCCTCTCAAATGCGCGTTCGGAGTCTCCTCAGGTAAATTCCTAGGATTCATCGTATGACACCGGGGCATTGAAATAGACCCGTCAAAGATCAAGGCGATCATGGAGATGCCTCCGCCAAGGACTCTCAAGCAACTGCGGTCTCTTCAAGGAAAGCTCGCATATATCCGGCGGTTCATAGCTAATCTCTTCGGTAAATGCTGCCCCTACAGTTATTTAATGAAGAAGGGGACCCCGTTCGTTGGGATCGCAAATGACAAAGTGCACTGGACGAAATCAAGCAATACCTGCAGAATCCGCCGGTGATGACCGCTCCGGTCAAGGGAAAACCTCTCATCCTGTACACAATAGCCCTTTAAGGTTCTTTAGGCGCACTATGGGCACAGGAGAACGACTAAGGGAAAGAGAGGGCCCTCTACTATTTGAGTTGAGTTCTCCTGGGGGCAGAAAACAACTACTCCCCAATCGAAAAACACTGCCTGGCATTAATCTTCGCGATAATGAAGCTCAGACACTATGCGTTGGGCGCATGAGGTCCACCTTATATAAAAGTGGATCCTCTCAAATATTTGATGTCAAGAGCCATACTAACAGGGAGGCTCGCTAAATGGGCCCACCTCTTGATGGAGTTCTCGATAACTCATTGTCCCCTCAAGGCAGTTGTAGGGTGTTTTTCGTCACCCCATTGAGATGGGAATACGCGCGCTTTTGTCAAGCGTACTACAGATCCTCCCTGCCTAGGGTAGGCCGGGGTTTATTGACTGTGGGGATCCGAATCTCCGGCAGCCGTGGACTAAGCTGCTGCTAATTACCCCCCGCCTTTGGAGCGAGAGAACCTCTGATTGACGGGTTAAACTGGTCATGCGAACTTAATGTGTAGTGTCGTGTTTTGAAGGGGTTTTAGATATATCGGGGGCCCCGCAGAGTTTTTACGGGGGTACCACTACCCGGATAGTGGGCTGGGGGTCAAGGGGGCCAGCAGCCCCTTTACGGGGTGCGAGGCAGCTCTCCGGCCCAAATTTTTTTTGGGAGGAACAGTGTTGTAGAGTATGTGTGTGTATATATACATATATATAAAATAAATAAAAAAAAGGAAAGGGCATCCAAAGGATGCGTGGGAAAAAGCACCAGCGCTTTGAGCACAAGAGCGCTAGCGCCCCACGTGTTAGCACATGGGCGCTTTGGCGCTAGCGCTCTGAGCGCTAGTGCCCCATGTGTCAGCACGTGGACGCTCGGGCGCTAGCGCTTTGGGCGCTAGCGCTCTGAGCGCAAGGGAGCTAGCGCTTTGAGCGCTAGCGCCCCACGTGTCAGCACGTGGGCGCTCGGGCGCTAGCGCTTTGAGCGCAAGGGCGGCAAAAAAGACTTGGTCCCTGCAATGGGAATTGTACTCCCAGAAAATAGCACTTATTATTTTGTGTATATGAGGAGTTAAACTCCTAGGATGTTTTGAAACCGATGAAGGGCTTCTCCCCTTGAGCCCTAGTTCTTCCCCAAAGTGGGGTTTCTAGAGATGGGTCTCCTTCTTCTTCCTCTGTTGGCAGGATCTTGAAGATCAAGAGATGTGAGATTTTAAAAATCTATCCTTTCTGGGATCTGGTGGAAGATCTGAGTTCCCCTTTGTGGGTTTTGTGGTAAAAAACTATTTAGTTTTGGAAAAGGAAGAGTAAAACTCTTGATTTAATTGAAAAAGGGAAAGAAGGTTTAGAACCTTGATGAAGGAGTAGGAGGCACAAAGAACCCTAATTTTTTGGGGGAATGAAAAGTCTCTTAGATATTTTCATCATGTTGCCTTATATAGGCTTACATATTTACATATAGCCTCTTGGGCTTTACAAAATGGCATTTTGCCCATCCCATGGCTCATGTGCCATTTCTTTTTGCATATAAGCCATGGGCTTACAAAAATTTGGCTTTATGCCGAATTTGTTTACATTCATGCGTAAAAAAAAATTACATAAAAATTATTTATTACATGATTTCATTTTGGCATGGGGAGGGCCGACCGCTTCATTTTCGGACTCGACCTGGGCATGGGCCCACTTGGCTTGGGGTTGACTTTGACTTTGACTTGGATAACCGGGGTGCAATTTTCGACTTCAACAAAGTGCCCCCATCAATAAATGCACACCACATATGTGAGTCGTGTGCATGAAATTGATGGATCTTCTTTCACGTGGAGGTGACTTGCTTTGGTTCCTACTTTTTTGGATGCATTGCCCTTTTTATGACATGGACGGTCGACGCTTGACGCGTCTCCGAGACGGAGTGTCCATGGTAGACTTTTCCCTGGCCCAGAGTGATCTGGCTCCTGCTTTGTAGGAAGCCTGCACTGCCCTTTTTGCGACATGGACGGTCGACGCTCTGATCCGGAGCGATTTGGTTCCCGATTTGTGGGAAGCCTGCACTGCCCTTTTTGCGACATGGACGGTCGACGCTCTGATCCGGAGCGATTTGTTTCCTGATTTGTGGGAATCCTGCACTGCCCTTTTTACGACATGGACGGTCGACGCTTGACGTGTCTCCGAGATGGAGTGTCCGTGATAGACTTTTCCCTGGCCCGGAGTGATCTTGTTCCTGCTTTGTAGGAAGCCTGCACTGCCCTTTTTGCGACATGGACGGTCGACACTCTGATCCGGAGCGATTTGGTTCCCGATTTGTGGAAAGCCTGCACTGCCCTTTTTGCGACATGGACGGTCGACGCTTTGATCCGGAGCGATTTGGTTCCCGATTTGTGGGGAGCCTGCACTGCCTTTTTTGCGACATGGACGGTCGACGCTTGACGATTCTCCGAGACGGAGTGTCCACGGTAAACTTTTCCCTGGCCCGGAGTGATCTAGTTCCTGCTTCGTAGGAAGCCTGCATTGGCCTTTTTGCGACATGGACGGTCGACGCTATGATCCGGAGCGATTTGTTTCCCGATTTGTGGGAAGCCTGCACTGCCCTTTTTGCGACATGGACGGTCGACGCTTGACGCGCCTCCGAGACAGAGTGTCCGTGGTAGACTTTTCCCTGGCCCAGAGTGATCTGGTTCCTGCTTTGTAGGAAGCCTGCACTGTCCTTTTTGCGATATGGACGGTCAACGCTCTGATCCGGAGCGATTTGGTTCCCGATTTGTAGGAAGTCTGCACTACCCTTTTTACGACATGGACGGTCGACTTGATTCCGAGGCGGAGCTTAATTCTGACAAGGAGGTTGCTGGTTGATTCCGAGGCAAAGCATAATTCCGACAGGGAAGGCAGATACACCGAGGCGAAGCTTGATTTCGATGCGGGGTACACTCTGAGACGAAGCATGATTCCGGCGCAGAGCTTGTTGGTCGATTTGATTCCGAGGCGGAGCATAATTCCGGCAGGGAAAGTAGATATCCCGAGGCGAAACATGATTTCGACACGGGGTGCACATTCTGAGACGAAGCATGATTCCGACGCAGAGCTTGCTGGTTGACTTGATTCCGAGACGAAGCATAATTTCGACAGGGAAGGCAGGTACACCGAGGCGAAACATGATTTCGACACGGGGTGCACATTCCGAGACGAAGCATAATTCCGACGTAGAACTTGCTGGTTGATTCCGAGCCGAAGCATAATTTTGACAGGGAAGGCAAATACACCGAGGCGAAGCATGATTTCGGCACGGGGTAAATTCTGGGACGAAAGCATGATTCCGCCGCAGAGGTTGTTGGTTTGATTTGATTTGGGTTGATATCAGCATCGCTACCCTGGAATATGGTACCAGGAGCGAATCATCATTTGCCATGAGTGGATTTCAGGATTTGGTTTTGGTTTGGCATCTGCATTGCTGCACTGGAATAATGTCAGGAGCAACTCATCATTTCCCCCGTGAGGATTTGGGAATTGGTTTTTGTTCGGCATCAGCATCGCTATACTGGAATATGGTACCAGGAGCGAATCATCATTTGCGTTTGCTTATTAAGAAACGATGGCTTAGGAGACAGGTTTTAGGTCCCTGTCACCTAACACTTTTCAATTTTGTGAGCCGTAAGGGTCTCATAAAGCATTTTCTCCCTACGGGTCGTAAGGATCCCGTAAGTGTATTTTCTCCTTAGGAGTCGTGGGGACCCCTAAGTGTGTTTCTCCTTTGTGAGTCGTAAAGATCTCACGCGGGAATTTTCTCCTCACAAAGTCGAGAGGACTTTGCGAGTGTATTTCATCTTTTTTACGAGTTTGCACCCTTTCGGGTTTTCACAAACTCGCCGGCAGCCCTGCTGTTTTTACTCACGGAGCCCTTTCGGGTTTTCATCCATGCCCATTTTTCTTGTGGACATACCATTTTTTTAATTTTATTTATTTATATATTTTTTTGATTTTGTTTTATTTTTGGTGGGACTTTGAATGCGGTCTCACCGGTAAGACTTGGGAGAGATAGGGATCGTTTTACGCCCGTGGATTGTATACGGTTTTACAGGATGTATGATCCAGATCGTATGGCCGGAAAAATTTCGGGACTTTGTTGGCGTCTGCATCGCTGCACTGGAATATGGTACCAGGAGCGACTCATCATTCGCCATTGGGGTATGGGATTTGGAATTTGGTTGGCGTCTGCATCGCTGCATTGGAATATGGTACCAGGAGCGACTCATCATTCGCCACTTGGGGATTGGGGAGCGATGGCTTAGGAGACAGGTTTAGATCCCTATAACCTAAGACTTTTCAATTTTATAGGCCGTAAGGGTCCCATAAAAGCATTTCTCCCTACGAGTCATAAGGATTCCGTAGGTGCATTTTCTCTTTAGGAGTCGTGAGGATCCCAAAGTGTGTTTTTCCTTTGTGAGTCGTAAGGATCCCACGAAGGTTTGTTCTCCTCATGTATCGTGAGGACACATGAGTGGGTCTTCCCAGTGGAGCATAATTCCAAGGGCGGAGACCTGCCGCATAACTGGTGGTTGCGGTGGGGCATGGGCGTGATGAGAATTATTTGAGCCCATGGATTGTATACGGTAGTCAATTTGGGGACTGGCCGTAGGGCTGGGGAAATTTTGAAAAATCGGATTTTTGTTGGCGTCTGCATCGCTGCACTGGAATATGGTACCAGGAGCGACTCATCATTTGCCGTTTTTTGTTTGTTTGTTTGTTTTTTGTTTGTTTGTTTTTTGTTTTACTGCGATTGCTCTATCATTTCAGCTTTTCTTATCGCGAAGATCGCAATTGCCCATCATTTCGACTTTTATTCGCGGTTGCCTCATTATTTCGGCTTTATTTTCATCTTTATTTTACTCGCTGATTTTTATTGCGAGTTGCCCCATCATTTCGGCTTTTCTTTATTTTTCTTTTATTTACACATTTTTTTGTTTATTTACATTTATATTTTTTTCACATTCCCAGTTTAACGACTTAGAGGTCGATTATTCCCAGTTTAGTGACATGGTGGTCAATTGTTTTCAGAGAAAAGCAGATGTCTGAGAGAATCAGTTTCATGAAGAACTTCGGTCTCCGTTTGTATGAAATTGGCGGTCGCAGCTGGACTGTTTGTTAACACGCCTTTGGACAGTTCTATCTCTCTTGCCTTGTATTGCTTTTCGACCCAATCTTTGAAGACAAAGCAGTCCTCAATGGCATGACCTATCACTCTATGATAGGGGCAGTATTTGGGGTCATCGGTCATATTCGCTTTCTGCGGTCTTTTTGACTCTGGCAGTTATAGACCGTTTCTCAGGGCGTCTTTGAATATTTTACGGATTTTGTCCCTTCTGAAGGAATAGACCTTATCCAACTTCTTTTTCAATGGAGATTCTCCTCCCTCTCCAAACACAGGCTTCCGAGGCTGGTTGGCACTAGGCCCGCTCAACCCTTGCTTATTTCGGTTAGCCGAAGTGTTGAAAGATTCAGAATCATCGGAGTTTCCTCCTTTGCGATTATCATCCTTTCGGTTTCTCCAGGACTTATTGTTATTTTGGGAATCCGAGGAGGACTCCTGCTTTGAGCGCTCCAGCATCTGAACTTTCCTGGTCAGCTCTTAGAATGTTTTGAGACCCGCGGTGCATAGAAATGGGCCCATCCAATTGTTGAGATTTCCGACGAGGAGACTGACAGATTGGTCCTGCTCTATCGGCGGTTCGCATTTGACGGAGAGATTGCGCCATCGGGTTATAAAATCCGTGCTGCTTTCGTTGTTCTTTGGCTTGGTCTTTACGAGGTCGGCGATGGTGATCTTATCGCTAACGCTCATGAACCTCTGCCGAAACAGAGACTCCATTTGGATGAAAGTTGTGACGGAGCCATCCGGTATGCTCGTGTACCAGTCGAAAGAAACATCGGCCAAGCTATTAACGAACTGGCGGAGGAAAAGCGCGTTATTGCCCCCAGTATTCCCGCATGAGACTTTAAAGTGGGCGATGTGCTGATTCGCATTTCCCGTCCCATCGAATCTTCCGAATTTGGGGATGACATAGTCGCTAGGAAATTCTACTAGATCATACTGAGCAGGATATGGTCTCCCACTACTGCTGATATTTTTTTTCACTTCGGCTTTGGCCACCAATGTTTTGACTTTGCTGGCAACCAAATCCATGATTTGATCTTGAGTTAGCGGGCTACTGTCATCAGTAGCCAAGACATTTCCCGAGATAGGATGCGACCGACTTTCGTGCGGTCCGCCCACCTTTGGATTTGAGGGAATAGGCATCGGCTGTCTTGGGACATCGTTTTACGGTTCATAAGCAGAGCCCTGCGCTTGATTGGGCGGCTGAGAGGCGAGTCGGGTCATGAGCTGCATCACGACATTCGTCAAGTCGTCAATTTTGGAGTAGAGTTTGGCCATTTCCTTGTCTTTGTTCCTGAGCTGCTTTCAGAGCTCTTGGAGAAGTTGCTGCTCTGCGGTCTTAGGATGGAAAGTTGGCTCATCTTCGCTTTCCGAGCCTGACACTTCATAAACTGAGGGCTCCCTCTGCCTATCAGCCTCACTGGGAGGATTTTCATCACCCTCCGGAGGACGCTGGTCTTGAGAAGTGACAGCTATATTCACACCAGGTTGGATTTGAGATGCGGTGGCCCCATCCTTGCTTTTGCTGCGAAGGTTGTCGCTGGGACACGTGCCCACCATGTAGACGGTGTGGATAACACATTCATCCATCCTTTCATCACTGGCAGCTGGTTTCGCGGAGTGGTCCGGACTTTGGAAATTCATAAATTTTAACATGGCCGGAGCCCTAGCCCTTTTGTTGGCTCTATATCTGAGCCGCTTCTGCCTCAGCTTCTCTGCCTTGAGCGCTTGGCCGGCTTCTGCTCTTCGGGAAGCCGCCATAGGCTGAGTGATGTGGATGCTTGAGAAAACATCCGCCTGCATGTCCATCGAAGTATCGCCTGGGCTTGCCTGCGACGTCTGGAAGCTTCTTTTGTTCTGACGGTTTTGCCCCCAGCTGTGGCCATGGAGAGTCGTTTGAACACCGACTCGTGTCTGGGTTGGGGCGCCCTTGAGACGACCACATTTGGCCTCTTACCTTTCGAGACCGGTTTGTCAATTACCGGAGCTTGGAGAGCAGGGACGACGTTAGCTGACACGAACAGAATAGAGCCAAATGGTAGCGGCTCCTCCTCCCACTGTCGCCCGAGACTGGCCGGAAGGACCGTCCTGGCATCCATCTTCATCGTGTAGGAGATGGGAGCTGTGCCGAGAGCTGAGTTCATCTTTGGAGACATCGTTGAGAAGTGATTACTTGAAAACCTGCATGAAAGAGCATTATTTTAGTATAAATGTAGATATGTATATTGATTGAGTTCGCATGAACGTTTAACCCGAAATATGGGAGGAGAGAAAGGTCCCACCGGGCGTGCCAGAGTCTATAGGGTGTTTTTCGTCACCCCATTGAGATGGAAATACGCGTGCGCTTGTCAGGAGTACTACAGATTCCCCCTGCCTAGGGTAGGCCGGGGTTTATTGACCGTGGGGATCCAAATCTTCGGCAGCCGCGGGCTAAGCTGCCATTAATTACCCCTCGCCTTTGGAGCGAGAGAACCTCCGATTGACGGGCTAAACTGGTCATGCGAACTCAATGTGCAGTGTCGTGTTTTGAAGAGGTTTTGGATATATCGAGGACCCCGCAGAGTTTTTACGGGGGTCCCGCTACCCAGATAGCGGGCTGGGGGTCAAGGGGGCTAGTAGCCCCTTTGCGGGATGCGGGGTAGCGCCCCGGCCCAAATTTTTTTTGGGAGGAACAGTGTTGTAGAGTATGTGTGTGTATATATACATATATATAAAATAAATAAAAAAAAGGAAAGGGCATCCAAAGGATGCGTGGGAAAAAGCGCCAGCGCTTTGAGCACAAGAGCGCTAGCGCCCCACGTGTCACCACGTGGGTGCTCGGGCGCTAGTGCTTTGGGCGCTAGCGCTCTGAGCGCAAGAGCGCTAGCGCCCCACGTGTCAGCACGTGGGCGCTCGGGCACTAGCGCTTTGGGTGCTAGCGCTCTGAGCGCAAGGGCGCTAGCCCTTTGAGCGCTAGCGCCAGCGCTTTGAGCGCTTTGAGCGCTAGCGCCCTACGTGTCAGCACGTGGGCGCTCAGGTGCTAGCGCTTTGGTTGCTAGCGCTTTGAGCGCAAGGGCGGCAAAAGGGATTTGGTCCCTGCAATGGGAGTTGTACTCCCAGAAAGGAGCATTTATTATTTTGTGTATATGAGGAGTTAAACTCCTAGGATGTTTTGAAGCTGATGAAGGATTTCTCCCCTTGATCCCTAGTTCTTCCCCAAAGTGGGGTTTCTGGAGATAGGTCTCCTTCTTCTTCCTCTGTTGGCAGGATCTTGAAGATCAAGAGATGTGAGATTTTAAAAATCTATCCTTTCTGAGATCTGGTGGAAGATCTGAGTTCCCCTTTGTGGGTTTTGTGGTGAAAAACTATTTAGTTTTGGAAAAGGAAGAGTAAAACTCTTGATTTAATTGAAAAAGGGGAAGAAGGTTTAGAACCTTAATGAAGGAGCAGGAGGCACAAAGAACCCTAGTTTTTTGGGGGAATGAAAAGTCTCTTAGATATTTTCATCATGTTTCCTTATATAGGCTTACATATTTACATATAGCCCATTGGGTTTACAAAATGGCATTTTGCCCATCCCATGGCTCATGTGCCATTTCTTTTTGCACATAAGCCATGGGCTTACAAAAATTTGGTTTTATGCTGATTTTGTTTACATTCATGCGTAAAAAAAAATTACATAAAAATTATTTAGTACATGATTTCATTTTGGCATGGGGGAGGGCCGACCGCTTCATGTTCGGACTCGACCTGGGCATGGGCCCACTTGGCTTGGGGTTGACTTTGACTTTGACTTGGTCAACCGGGGTGCAATTTTCGACTTCAACAGCAGTGAAAGGCCAGGCCATCGCCGACTTCCTCGCTGAGCATCCGATACCTGCCGACTCACCCCTAAATTGCGAATTGCCAGGCGAGCACGCGTTTGACATGATCGACCGGGGGAGAAGAGAGAGTGACACCCGATGGGAACTTTACTTCGACGTAGAATCTTCTATGAAGAAGCGACAACACAACACCCCTATAATCAAATCTGGGGTAGGCCTTATCTTCATGACTCCACAAGGAGGGATAATGCGCTTTGCCTTCTCCTTAACATAGCCGAGGATGAACAATGAGGCCGAATATGAAGTTTTGATAGCAGGTCTTGAGATCGCTGTCGACATGGGAATCGAAAACCTCCTCATATACGGAGACTCCCAGTTGGTCGTTAGTCAAGTAAATGGCGACTATCAAACATGCAAACTAGAGTTGGTAAAGTACGGTGAGAGAGTGCAACAATTGCTGACTCCAATCCCTTCCTACGCCCTGGAAAGCATACCGCGAGCGGAAAATAGCAAGGCGGATGCATTAGCCAAACTCGCTAAAGAACTGGCCGACGAAAACCTCGATGACGTGAGGATTATTGTGCAAAGCCGTCGGGTTCTTGCACCAACGGAAATATCTCCGGAGTAGTCTGAAGAAAAGGAAGTGACCAAGCAAACGACCCTACAAATAAAAGACCAGGAAAAGTCTAGGGATTGGAGAGAAGTCTTTATAGACTACTTCAAATCCCGTCGGACACCTGAAGATGCATCCTCAAGACATCAGCTCATGAAAAGTGCTCTGTCTTTCGCTTTCGTCAATGATACGCTGTATAAGAGGTCGTTTGACTCTCTGTGGCTAAGATGCTTAGGACCGGAAGAAGCAATGAAAGTCGTCCAAGAAACTCACGACGGACTCTGCGGTGCTCATCAAGCCGGGCCAAAGATGAAGCTGAAGATCAAAAGGATAGGCTACTATTGACCCACGATGATCCAAGACTGTCTCGAATACGCGAAGCAGTGCTACTCGTGCCAAATTCACGGAGACTTCATCCACCGGCATCCTAATCCGCTACACCCGACAGTGGCTAGCTGGCCGTTCGAAATGTGGGGAACCGATATAATCGGACCCATCGAACCAGCGTCATCCAGGGGACATCGGTTTATATTGGCGACAACTGATTACTTCTCCAAATGGGCAGAAGCAGTACCGCTAAGAGAAGTGAAGACGGAGAATATTCTCCATTTTTTCAAGACACACGTCATCTATCGATTCGGCACTCCGTGACGGATTATCTCCGATAACGGGCCGGCTTACAGAAGTCACAAAATCAGCCACTTCGCACAACAGCATAACATAGATTGGAGATACTCTTCGGTCTATAATCTCCGAGCTAACGGTCTGGCTGAGGCTTTCAACAAGACCTTGACGAAGATCATAAAGAAAACGGTGTCCAAAAACAAAAAGTACTGGCATGAGAGATTGGATGAAGCTCTCTGGGCGTATCAAACTACATTCAAAACATCTATGAATACAACGCCGTATGCATTGGTATTCGGCACAGAAACGGTACTCCCCTTGGAGATAGAGCTACCCTCTCTGCAAGTGGCAGTTCATTACGAGCTAATAGAAGAAGAGAATACTCACCTTTGACTTGAAGAGCTCGACGCCCTTGATCAAACTCGGCTCATGATGCATCAAAATTTGGAGGCTTACAAAGCGAAGATGACGCGCTCATACGAGAGATTGACTAGGCCGAGGACATTTTGCCAAGGCGAACTCGTACCGGTGGTCAAGAGACCTATGATCCCTTATCATGCCAAACGGGGGAAATTCGAGCCAAACTATGAGGGCCTGTACATCATAGACAAAGTTTACCAATGTGGGGCTTATTTGCTCATGGACATGCATGGCGAAAGACCCTTCAGGCCAAAAAATGGCCGGTTCCTGAAGAAATACTACGCCTGATGAGTCATGGCCTAGGTCAACGATAGATGACGATACCTACGTCCGCTCGCTATATTCCTAAGCCCAAACTCTATAAGCAAAACCGTTGTCTCCAAAATGACAACAATGGACCGAAACGTCCTAAAACTAACGACTGACCGAAACGTCTGTAAACTACTACGAACCGCGGCATCCTAAAACTGACGCAAAAAAAATGGTACGTCCATAAGCAAAATGGGCACGGATGAAAACCCGAAAGGGCTCCGTGAGTAAAAACAGCAAGGCTACCGACGAGTTTGTGAAAACCCGAAAGGGCGCAATCTCGTTAAAAGACACTTGCAAGGTCCTCTTGACCTTGTAAGGAGAAAATACCTGCGTGAGATTCTTAAGACTCACAAAGGAGCGACACACTTAGGGATCCCCATGATTCCTAAAGGAGAATTACACTTACGAGATCCTCACGACTCGCAAGGAGAACCCTCTTATGAGACTCTCATGGCTCATAAGATTCAAAAGCCTTAAGCTATATGGATCTGAACATGTTCTTAAGCCATCATACTCCACAGACTGCCCTACAAGTGGTTCAATGTTGACCCTTGTATACAATCCACATGCACAAATAAACGTCTCCCCCCACCAAGTTCCAACAATAGCGTGAAATTCCCCTATTCGGTGAACAAACGCTTATAAGTCTTCTCGACTTATAAGGAGAAAACACTCTTATAAGATCTCTACGACTTATAAGGGAACGCATAGTTGAAGATCCTCACGATTTTTAAGGAGAAAACGCACCTACGAGATCCTCACAACTTGTAGGAAAAAATACCTTTATGAGACCCTTACGGCTCATGGAGTCAGAAGCCTTAGTCAACAGGATCCTAACCCTGTTTGCTAAGCCACCTTTGTTCGACATTGACAGAGGCAAATGATGATTCGCTCCTGGTAATGTCCCAGTGGTAGCGATGCTGATGCCTAAATCGGTATCAAATTCCAAGTCCTTTTACGGCAAATGATGATTCGCTCCTAGCAATATTCCTGTCACAGCGATGCTGATGCTAAGATTGGCATCAGGTTCCAAGTTCATATTTGCAACAAAATCAGCAAGTAAAAGAAATGCATATGAGATAGCCGAAATGATGGGGCAACTTGCAACAAAATCAGCAAGGCATACAAAAATAGCCGAAATGACCGGGCAACTCGCAATAAAAAGCAACGAGTAAAAACAAAAACAGCCGAAATGATTGGGCAACTCGCAATAAAAAGTAGCGAGTAAAAAGAAAAATAGCCGAAATGATTGGGCACCACAAAAAATAGCCAAAATGATTGGGCGATCATGACTTTCGCGATATAAAAAGCTGAAATGATAGAGAATCGCGGAAAGAAATAAAAAAAATGATGAAAGAATGAAACTTTTTGCCCTACAGGCGAATCCATACTGACCCCTGTATACAATCCATGGGCATAAACGAAAAGGGAACCACATGTCCCCCACCAAATTCTGTCAAAAGGGAAAGTCAGATCTCAACAGCAACATCTGCATCCCAAAAGATCAACAATGGCGTTCCTCCTCATGCCAGCAGGTCACGGACGCAACACCACTAATCGAGCCACGACAAAGTCCCCAGTTCCAGAACTCTACGGTTCACAGACAATCTAGAGTCAGCCCCGACACCATAGAAAACGGAGCAAGTCAATATGACCCCATCACGGAAATACGTCAGCAAATGTCCCCGTCGTGGAAATACGTCATCCAGTGACCCCATCACGGAAATACGTCAGCAAATGACCTCGTCGCGGAAATACGTCAGCACATGACCCCATCGCGGAAATACGTCAGCAAATGACCCTGTCGCGGAAATACGTCATCCAATGACCCCGCCACGGAAATACGTCAGCACATGACCCCGTCGCGGAAATACGTCATCAAATGACCCTGTAGCGGAAATACGTCAGCACATGACCCCGTCGCGGAAATACGTCATCCAATGACCCCGTCGCGGAAATACGTCAGCACATGACCCCGTCGCGGAAATACGTCATCTAATGACCCCGTCGCGGAAATACGTCAACACATGACCCCGTTGTGGAAATACGTCACATCATCCAGTGACCCCATCGCGAAAATACGTCAGCACATGCGGAAATACGTCAGCACATGACCCCGTCGCGGAAATACGTCAGCACATGACCCCATTGCGGAAAATACGTCAGCACATGACCCCGTCGCGGAAATACGTCAGCACATGACCCCGTCGCGGAAATACGTCACCGCATGGACCCCCGTCGCGGAAATACGTCATCCAATGGACCCCGTCGCGGAAAATACGGATGGACCCCGTCGCGGAAAATACGTTATCCAGTGACCCCATCAACGGAAATACGTCATCCAATGACCCCGTCGTGGAAAATACGTCAGCACATGACCCCCGTCGCGGAAATACGTCAACATATGACCCCATCGCGGAAATACGTCATCCAATGACCCTGTCTCGGAAATACGTCAGCACATGACCCCGTCGCGGAAATACATCATCTAATGACCCCGTCGCGGAAATACGTCAGCACATGACCCCGTTGTGGAAATACGTCACATCATCCAGTGACCCCGTCGCGGAAATACGTCAGCAAATGACCCTGTCGCGGAAATACGTCAGCACATGCGGAAATACGTCAGCACATGACCCCGTCGCGGAAATACGTCAGCACATGACCCCATTGCGGAAATATGTCAGCACATGACCCCGTCACGGAAATACGTCATCCAATGACCCCATCGCGGAAATACGTCACCGCATGACCTCGTCGCGGAAATACGTCATCCAATGACCCCATCACGGAAATACGTCACCGCATGACCCCGTCGCGGAAATACGTCAGCATATGACCCCGTCGCGGAAATACGTTATCCAGTGACCCCATCACGGAAATACGTCATCCAATGACCCCGTCGTGGAAATACGTCAGCATATGACCCCGTCGCGGAAATACGTTAACATATGACCCCGTCGCGGAAATACGTCATCCAATGACCCTGTCTCGGAAATACGTCAGCACATGACCCCATCGCGGAAATACGTTACCCAATGACCCTGTCTCGGAAATACGTCATCCAATGACCCCGTCGCGGAAACAAGTCAGCCAACGACCTCCCCGTCAGAGCAATGCTTCGACTCGGAAATAAGTCAACTCACCAACCACTTACGAGTCCTTTCGACTTATAAGGGAGAAAATTCTCTTGCGAGATCCTTACGACTCTCAAGAGAAAGCACACTTAGGAATCCTCACGATTCCTAAAGAGAAATTACACCTACGAGATCCTCACGACTCGTAGGGAGAAAAATCCTTATGAGACCCTCACGGCTCATAAAATTGAAAAGTCTTAAGTGGCAGATCCTAACCCTCTCCCCTGAGCCATGGCTATCCTACAAAGAGTTCAAGATGAACTGTTACTTATTATTCACAAGCCACATTTGCCAAAATTACATGCTACTGAAATAAAGAAGCTACTTACGGGTCCTCACGATTCGTAAGGAAAAATACCCGAGTGAGATCCTCACGACTCACGGAGGCGATGAACACTTAGAAATCCTCACGATTTCTAGGGAAAATATGCACCTATGAGATGCTCTCGACTTGTAGGGAGAAAAAACCTTCTTAAGACCCTTACGGCTCATGAAGATGAAAAAATCATAGGCTACCAGGACCCTAAACTTGTCTCCTAAGCCCTCAATTCTATGGCCATGCATAACTCTGCACTACTTCATGCACGTATATACTTACGCGGGCAAAGTAGTGGGGGACATTTTTTCCCGCTAAAAATTTCTGCGCAAAAGAGCCCAAGGTATCAAATAGCAGCGATACGCTTAAGAAAATGTGAACCAGTATTTTCCGGGCTGTATTTTGACAAACTCCCGAATGAAAAACAACTAAATTCTGATGATATCCAAAGCATTTCGGAAAATTCTTCGATTGATATATTATGGACCTCATAATTCATCCGGGATTAAATGTTATGAGCAAATGTGCTATGCACGTGTAATCTAAGGAAGAAAATGCGATCCAATATTTTCCGGGCTGTATTTTGACAAACTCCCGAATGAGAAACAGCTAAATTCTGATAATGTTGAAAGAGTTTTGGAAAATCCTTCGATTTGATATATTATGGGCCTCATAATTCATCCGAGATCAAAAGTTATGAGCAAATGTGCTATGCACGTGTAATCTAAGAAAGAAAATGCGAACCAGTATTTTCCGGGCTATATTTTGACAAACTCCCGAATGAGAAACAGCTAAATTCTGATGGTATCGAAAGTGTCTCAAAAAATCCTTCGATTTGATATATTATGGGCCTCATAATTCTTCCGGGATTAAAAGTTATGAGCAAATGTGCTACGAATGTGTAATCTAAAGTAGTGCTCTACTATATGGGGGATGCATTTTTAGTCCCACATCAGGAAAAAGAGAGATCTCTTCTCTACCACTCCCATATAAATAAGAGGGGATACCTCTTAGAAAAGCTAAAGAATTCAATTCTTAAAGGAGATTAGTTCTCCATAGGAGCTTGCTCCCCCCATAATGCGCATATGCCCCCATAATGCGCATATGCGCAAGCGCCATGTGCTCTACGTGCAACGCACGTGCGCGCCACATGCAACGCACGTGCGCACCACGTGCGAGGATTCAATCCTCAAAGGAGCTTAGTGCTCTAAGTCAGGATTCAATTCTTAAAGGAGATTAGTCCCCCATAATGCGCATATGCGCAAGCTCCATGTGCGCTACGTGCAAACATATGGGTCTAACACGTGTGACGCACGTGCGCCCAACACGTGCGGCGCACGTGCGCGAACGCAAAGAAGCCTTTTTCAGCAGCGAGAAGCTTAAGCTCCAGCCTGTTCTTCCCCCCTGATGAGTGGGACATGATTCAAAGAGTACATCCCTCCACACCTTCGATATATGGCGTTGTAATCTCTCAGTGTCGTCGGAGAGGTGGTGGGTCCCAACGACCAATGATCCTTCTTTCCAAAATAAAAAAAAGAAGAAATATAGAGGAACCCCCCCATAAACTTTGAGAAATTTCAAAGAGAAGAGTAAGCTCTTGGAAGAAGAAGAATTTCTTCAAGGTAAATAAAACAGAGAGATAAAATCATCTCATAAGAGAAGAAGAACCCAGTTCTTTTTCTAAGATCATAGATCTATAAGACAGAGGTCTTTCACAAAAAAGATCATAGCATCTCATCATAAAAAGGGAGGGAGAAGAACTTAGTTCTCGTTAGATCACATATCTATAAGATAAAGACAAAGTCTTTCACAAAAACAGAAGAGATTGTAAAATCTCCTATTAAATTAAGAATGTAGTTCTTAGATCTATGAGAAAAAGTCTCCTGTGAACGAGAATTTAATTCTCAGAACGCAGAACAGATAAAAGTTGCCTAAAAAGAGCCTTAGCGCTCCATTTAAAAAGAAGCGCCTTAGCGCTCCAACACTGGCGCACAGCGCTGCAGCGCTCCAATTTAAAGAAGCGCCTCAGCGCTCCAAGACTGGCGCACAGCGCCGCAGCGCTCCTAGCTCCAATTTAAAGAAGCGCCCAGCATTTCAAAGTTGGCGCTCAGCGCCAAGCGTACCACATACTCCTTACGTGTGTGGTATTTCACAAGAAGCGCTCTGCACTCATTGACCGGCGCTCAGCACCAAGCGCACCACGTGCTGCTCACGTGTGCGCTATTTCATAAAGAGCGCTCTGCACTCATTGTCTGGCGCTCAGCGCCAAGCGCGCCACGTGCTCCTCACGTGTGCGCTATTTCATAAAGAGCGCTCTGCACTCATTGACTGGCGCTCAGTGCCAAGTGCGCCACGTGCTCCTCACGTGTGTGCTATTTCATAAGAAGCGCATCAGCGTTCCAAGTCCGGCGCTCAGCGCCAAGCGCGCCACATGCTACTCACGTGTGCGCTATCCCACAGGAAGTACCTTAGCGCTTTAAATCTGGCGCTCAGCGCCAAGCGCACCACGTGCTCCTCACGTGTGCGCTGAATGAACATAAATTGTTCTTTAAATAAAGCCCCAGAGCTTAAATGAGTGCTCAACATTCAATAAAAGACAAAAAGATTGTCAGAACCCAAACCAATGCTCAGCATCGTTAAATAAAAAGGGTCTAGCCCAAATAAATGTTCAACATTTTAAATGAGTGGGCCGAACCCAAGTTGGCCACAAATCCCTCATTTAGATTAATTGAGCCCATATGCTCATAAATCTTTTTAACTGATCTTAGGCCCAAACTTGACTATAGATCTCCCAACCAACACTGGTTCAAGGGTACATCTCTTCGTACCTCTGATATATGTCGTTGTAATTCTTCAACGTCTTCAGAAAGATGGAGGGTCCCAATAACCAATAACTTTTGGCACATCTCCAAACGATTGAACCAAAACCACACAGACTATGACGTCTTTAAACTGGACTATGATGTCCTTAAACTTTACGGACTGTGGGGTCCTTAAACTCATGGACTATGATGTCCTTAAACTTTATGGACTGTGAGGTCCTTAAACTCATAGACTATGATGTCATTAAACTTTATAGACTATGACGTCTTTAAACTGTCACGGACTATGATGTCCTTAAACCCAATGGACCGCAACGTCCCTAAACTAAAACAATATAGCCTAAATGCTCTTTTGTTGGATCTATATGATCCTGTTAAGCAGATCTTAGTCTAAAATTAGGCTAATGTATCCTTAACAAACGTATAAGTTGATCTTAGTCTCAAATGAGATTAACGATCCTTAAACCCAACCCAAACCCAAATTTAAGAAAATACGGATTTGGACTAATCCACGCCCTATGGGCGACAACATAAATTAGTCTCCGTATACAATCCACGGGCAACCAAAAAAGGAAACAAACACACACGACACGAAATGACCATCTGGAGAAGGAGAAAGTTGTTACCACAATGCGATAGCGTAACTAACTACAGGGGCTTGCGTCTGCAGGGAAGAGCGTCCCCACAATCAAAAACCCCTCAAATGAGGGGGGATCTGACGAAGTCTGCTACAATGGCCACATCCGTCTAAACCTCCGATACACGGTGCCATAAATCAACTTGGCATCTTCGGAGAGGTGAATGGATAAAACCAAATCACATCTACCCCCAAATTCAGACAAGACGACCTACGCGGTTTCGTCTCTGTTTTCGGCGGCGAATAATAATGGAGACTATAAAGAAATGCCAGAAACACAAAATTATGTGCTCTGTTGTTGGTCTCAATGCTGAAATATTAATATTTAAACTTTTGTGTGAGGAGACTTAGGGTTCCTATACCGTCTGTCACGCCCCGCTTACCAGTATACGGGCAGAGGACGCGACGAGGCCGCTACGTATTTACTGTGAAGTAAATACGCTAAGCGTATCTAAGCAATATAAAAATAAAGCACAAGAGACAAGATATAATAAAAACATCAATTTTATTTATTCACATTCTTTTTGTACAATGCATGGAAAGTAAATACAACTGAAATAAAGCAATGCCTAAATAATGGCATAACAGAAATGAAAATTACTGAATGGAATGTGTACAATGACTAGAGCTCGGGGTCTTCACTGAAATGGTCCATGTCTTCAGTAGTGGGCTCGATCTCTGAAGTGTTCAGATCTCCTGACGACATTCAAAGAAGAAAGAAAGAGAATATCGTCAGCGAACGGGTCGCTCGGTAAGTCCCAAAGATAAGGGAGAAATAGAAAGAATAAGAGGTATCTTTTAAACTTGTATTATATTGTTGTAATGTTATGTTAACGCTATTGTTTGTAGCTTGGTACAGAAGGATGCCAGTGTATACGAGAGGGGCCTCTATATGCTAGAAACCAGGGCAAACAGAATGTACAAGGAACCGTTAAGCCACGGTACAACAGCAACGGAATATAGGTTAGATGTCTTAATCTTACTGTCTCGTGCCACTTTTAACACCTTCCGTATCAATCTACCCCTTAAACCCCGTAGTGTTTTGATTGTATTGTTGTATTGTATTGTATAGATTGTATAGTTGGGCGACTGACCAAAACTATGATATCAATAAACGGATGTAACTGTATAATCATGTAAATAGAATAACTGGAGAATCATGTAAATGGATGTATATCCAAGGTTCGGTTCAGTCTATGTAGATTGAATGTATCGAATAGATTGAATATAGGGATTCATGTTGAATCAGAATATTGTAGATTGTAGATTGTACTTGAATCATATTCAAGTCAGATTTTAATGAGACTCAAACTGAGTCAGACAATTAGAAAAGTAAATTGAAGTCTTGATTATTTTGATGTTATCGGTAACCGCTGCATATGGGCGGCAGGATTTGTGTCTTTTTCAAAAACGATTACCGTATTGATAACACCGTTGTTAAGTTGTCTACTTTAGATAGGCAAGCACCCACTTCTCCGGCTCCCTGAGGCTTAAGAGATTGGTCCCGTTTAAACCTATATTTACTAGGGTCCTTAGGGTAAATTATAGAACTTGAGGGGGTTTTATGTAAAAATACTTTTATATACTTTTCAAAACACACCCCAAGTATTTATTAATCATCTTTAGAGTGGTAATGAATGTAGATTTTATATTGTGATATTTCTGGTGAAAATATCCTATTTTCATAATAAGTGGTATTTATTTGTAATATTGGTTTTGTATGGAATTCATGGTATTTTAGTGTAAAATTGATTCTTCTGATTTTTAGAAAAAGGTGGAATACTTATATCATAACAAAATAGGTATTTTAATGATAAATATACATATATTTATACAAAAATAATTTTAATATATATTTTATATTCTAAAAATCTCATTTTCTTAAGATGTCGTGTTTTAAATCTTTCGAGACCGAATGCTCCTTGCGGAGGTCTGAATCTCGCACTACTAAGCCCGAGGATCTGCGATAATCCGCACCATCCTGAATGGGTTCCCCAAAATGGGTTGTAATGGCGCTTTGCAAAGATTTGTATAAATACTAAATCTTTTAGAAAACCGTTTTATTAAGTAAATGGTATTTAAATGAAAATGTGTCGCTTTCCCGTATTCTATGTTCCCAAGGGTATGGTGCTATGTTGAATATGATTGTGTGAGGAGGTAGGTCGTTACCTCATGATCTACTTAAAGGTATAGAAAGGTTTTGCGATGTTGAAGGTGGAATTGAAACTATGTGGTATTTAAATGAAATATACGGTAAAATGAAATAGTACTTATTTTGTGATATGAAACTTGATCAATTTGGTTGATTAGTGTTTAATAGTCAACATGAGAGAGTTTAAGCATAAATGTATTAACGAGAAGTGAAGTTTTATAAAGAAACCGAATTGGAAATCGGATTGGTACCGATTCCGTCGGGTTTTGTAAATCCGTATTTTAGAAAAGAAAAGAGAGGTAGAATTTGGGGACTTACAGGTTTAAGACAACCAGGAGAGGGAGGTGGAATGGGAGGAGTTGCTGGTGCGTCGCTTTGTCGCCGGGAGCTCCTAGAATGATCGTCAAAAGTTCGCCGGAAAATTTGCCGTAACTTCGCCTCGTGCTCGATTTCAAAGTACACAAGGTTTGTTGGAAATTTTTGAGAGTTGGCTCAGAGTTTGGGGTGAGAGGGTAGAGGGTAGGGGTGGTATTTATAGGGTTAGGCTAGAGTTAGGGTAGATGAAGGGTTTTAATTTAAAAAATGTAAAAAATATATGAAAATTCATTAAAAATGGAGTAAAAGAGGTATTAAAGGCTCTCTGGAAACGATCTGATCATTTAAAGTATGCAGAGGAGTTGGGAAGGGGAAAAGTCACACTTTTGGTGTTGACGACTCGGCCAAGTCAGGCCGAGTCGGGAGCTCGGAAGGTGGGGGGTTTCCTGATGTAGGCTCTGGAACATTTGCTTTAGTGGGTGTAGTGGGGTTTTTGGGATTTATCACGTGTTGACTATTGGTATTCTAAAAAATTAAAACAAAATAATATTAAAAATAATGTGGCGTATGGGATTTGAACTCTGGTGGCTTAGTTCAGCAATGCAAGGTATTACCAATGAGCTACAAGCTCCTTCTTGTAATTAAGGAGTGAATTAAATACTTAAAGTGATAACAGCAAAAGTAAATACTCCAAGTATACATTAATTTTAAAGCAATTTTTTGTACACTAAAAATGGAGTTGTTACACTGTCTCACTAGATGAGTCCCATTTTAAGGAACCATTGTTGGAGCATGCTCCTCCGCCCCCAGCGATAGCAGAATATGCAGTTGCTAATTTAATAAGGATGGAATTCCTGCAAAGAGAAGCTGAGGGTGCAATATCTACTTGTTCTTATCACAATGAAGATGGATACACTGTAATCGTTCAAAAGGCGAAGAAATTTTCTCCGACCGATGACCCTTATGTTACGAACAGCTTTATGATTGGCGATACGAGCAATGTTGTCCTCACCATCGACAATGCCACCTCAAAGAAGAAGAACAAGTTCACCATCGAAGCTGATTCAACCACCAATGTTCCCATTTGTCATGGGGTTTGTCACGCCCCACTTTCCAAAATATGGAATACGAGGGGTGACTAGACCAGCCATGCTCCTACGGTCAAGAAAATATCCTGCCATAATCACACTTCGGTTTCTAGCAGTACATAATAATCAGTAATCATAGCACAAGTAATGAGAAATGCAGTCACTAATATTATCAAAATAAATATACAATTAACCAGATAGAGTCAAAGGAAATGATGGAGCTAACATCGCTGATCTAGATGTTCGCAATATTCTCGAGGTAAGGCAGGTCCTGATCCGAGCTAAGTCCACTTCTCACTCTGAGCATGTATACTCAGACTGTCAGAGCGATACAGTAGCAATATATATATGTGTGTGGGTGTGCGTGCGCGCGCGCAATGATGATAAGCATGAAGCAGTAAGCATAGAGTAAAAACATGAGCATGAAGTAACCGGTATATGTAGCAGTAAAGCAGGTGTATCAGATTAATAATCAATGCAATATCCTATCAGTCTCTAAGTCTCAAGGTCTAACTCACCAACCTATCGTCAGTCCGATTGTGAGCATTAACTACCGCAGGAGTATTCCCAACCTAAGGGTAAGCCCTAAGGGCAAGAAAACACGGGCCCGAATCACGATCAGTAAGAACTAGTAACACGATCAATACCAATGTGGGGTGTTTTTCGTCACCCCATTGAGATGGGAATATGCGCGCTTGTCAGGCGCATTACAGATTCCCCCTGCCTGGGGTAGGCTGGGGTTTATTAATTGCGAGGATCCAAATCTTCGGCAGCCACGGACTAAGCTGCCGTTAATTACCCCTCGCCTTTAGAGTGAGAGAACCTCCGATTAACGGGTCAAACAGGTTATGCAAACTCAATGTGCAGTGTACGTGTGTTGTGTTTTGAAAAGGGGTTTTGGATATATCGGGGGCCCCGCAGAGTTTTTACGGGGGCCCCGCTACCCGGATAGCGGGCTGGGGGTCAAGGGGGCTAGTAGCCCCCTTGCGGAGTGCGGGGCTGCACCTTGTTAGAAATTTTTTTCTAACAGGGACAGTGTCGTGGAGTATGTGTGTGTGTATGTGTATACATATATAAAAAAGGGGAAAAGCGCCCAAAGGACGCGTGGGGCCAGCGCCTTACGTGCCTAGCACTTGAGCGCTGTGCGCTTGAGCGCTGTGCGCATCACGTGCCCGGCACGTGGGCGCTAGGCGCTTAAACGCTGGGAACTCAAGCGCTAGCGCACCACATGCCCGGCACGTGGGCGCTGGGCACTTGAGCGCTGGGCGCTCGAGCGCTAGCGCACAACGTGCTCGGCACGTGGGCGCTGGGCGCTCGAGCGTACAACGTGCCCGGCACGTGGGCGCCGGGCGCTTGAGTGCAAGGGCACTAGGCGCTCGGGCGCTGGCGAGGAAAAATGGGCTTTTAGCCCTAGAAATGGGATTTAAACTCCTGAAAGAGGATTTAGAGTGGAGTTAAACTCCTAAGATATTTTTGGAGATGATGGAAAGAGCTTCTCCCTCGAGCTCTGGATCTTCCCAAAGTGGGATTTTTGGAGATGGGTCTCCTTCTCCTTCCTCTGTTGGCCGGCTCTTGGATAACAAGAGGGGTTAGATTTTAAAAATCTCTCCTTTTTAAAATCTGATGGAAGATCCAAGCTTCCCTTTGTGGGTTTTGTGGTGAAAACTATTTAGTTTTGGAAAAGGAAGAGTGAAACTCTTGATTTAATTCAAAAAGGGAAGAAGGTTTTAGAACCTTAAGGAAGGAGAAGATCACAGATCTGGATTCTTTTTTGAGAGAGAGAAAAAAAGTTGTTGAGATATTTTCTATCTTTGCCTTTATAGGCTATACAGTTTACACATAGCCCTTTGGGCTTCACAAAATGGCATT
Organism: Agapanthus africanus; assembly: GCA_030015575.1. Taxonomy (NCBI): domain Eukaryota; kingdom Viridiplantae; phylum Streptophyta; class Magnoliopsida; order Asparagales; family Amaryllidaceae; genus Agapanthus; species Agapanthus africanus. The sequence goes on along the minus strand of JASDDO010000008.1, from coordinate 433,068,409 downwards.
TTGCCCATCCCATGGCTCATGTGCCATTTCTTTTTGCATATAAGCCCTGGGCTTTACAAAAATTTGGTTTTATGCCTATTTTCTTACATTTATTCATAAAATAAAATAAAATAAATACAACAAAATTATTTATTACAAAATTTTTATTTTGGCCCGGGGGAGGCCGACAGCTTCATGCTCGGGGCTCGAACCGGGCATTGGCCCACTCGACCTGAGCTTGGGCCCACTTGGCTTGAGGTTGACTTTGATTTTGACTTGGTCAACCGGGGTGTAAATTTTTACCCCAACAAATTGCCCCCATCAATAAATACACACCACACATGTGGGTCGTGTGCATGAAATTGATAGATCTTCTTTCACGTGGAGGCGACTTGATTTGGTTCCCGCTTTTAGGAAGCTGGCACTGCCCTTTTCACGACATGGACGGTTGATTCTGCCTTTTTTACGACTTGGACGGTCGGTTCTGCCCTTTTAGCGACGTGGACGGTCGGTTCTGCCCTTTTAGCGACTTGGACTGTCGGTGCTGCCCTTTTAGCGACGCGGACGGTCGGTGCTGCCCTTTTTGCGGCGTGGACGGTCGGTGCTGCCATTTTTGCGACTTGGACGGTCGGTGCTACCCTTTTTGCGACGTGGACGGTCGATGCTGCCCTTTTAGCGACTTGGACGGTCGATGCTGCCATTTTTGCGACTTGGACGGTCGGTGCTGCCCTTTTTGCGATGTGGACGGTCGATGCTGCCCTTTTAGCGACTTGGACGGTCGATGCTGCCCTTTTTGCGACGTGGATGGTCGGTGCTGCCCTTTTTGCGACGTGGACGGTCAATGCTACCCTTTTAGCTACTTGGACGGTCGGTGCTGCCCTTTTAGCGATTTGGACGGTTGATGCTGCCATTTTTGCGACTTGGACGGTCGGGGCCCTTTTTGCGACTTGGACGGTCGATGCTGCCCTTTTAGCGACTTGGACGGTCGATGCTGCCCTTTTTGTGACTTGGACGGTCGGTGCTGCCCTTTTTGTGACTTGGACGGTCGGTGCTGCCCTTTTTACGACTTGGATGGTCGGTGCTGCCCTTTTTGCGATGTGGATGGTCGATGCTGCCCTTTTAGCGACTTGGACGGTCGATACTGCCCTTTTAGCGACTTGGACGGTCGAATGTTCTGATTTGACTTGCTCCGCTTTCTGCGGTGTCGGGATTTGACTTGTTTCCGAGGTGGAGCATAATTCCTCCAGGGAGGTTGTTGGTCGTCTTGCTGACTTGATATGATTTGGGTTGACATCAGCATCGCTATACTGGAATATGGTACCAGGAGTGAATCATCATCTGCCATGACAGAGTTTGGGGATTTTGGTTTTGGTTTAGCATCAGCATCGCTTCACTGGGATATGGTGCCAAGAGCGAATCATCATTTGCCATGAGGAGATTTCCCTCGTTCCCAGGTTAACGACTTTAGGGGTCATATGTTCCCAGTTTAACGACTTAAAGGTCATTTATTCCCATTTTAAAGACTTAGGGGTCTACTGGATTGGAGTTTGGAACTTTGGGTTAGGGTATGTTTCCCCCAATCAGAGCAAAACTCTGTTTTGAAATTCAAAATTCAAAAATTGAAGCAACGCTTCAGATCTAACGCTAGGCGCGCTGCGTGCCACGTGTCAAACACAGATGCGCTAGCGCCAGGTGTGCTGCGCCCTAGGCAGTGCACCACCAATTAGAGCAAAGCTCTGTTTTGAAATTTAAAATTCAGAAATTGAAGCAACGCTTCAGATCCAGCGCTAGGCGCACTGCGCGCCACGTGTCAAACACGGATGCGCTAGCGCCAGGTGCGCTGCGCCCTAGGCAGTGCACCATGTGCGTGCTGCACTCTGAGCAGCGTGCCACGTGTCAAACACGGGTGCGCTAGCGCAAGGTGCGCTGCGAGCAGGGCACCACGTGCAAAGCACGGGTATGCCAGCACTGGAATTATAAAATTCCCCACCGTCAGATCAAAAGATCTAATAATGATAAATCATTAATCAATTAGAATTAAAATTCTATTATGGAAAGTTCTTCCAATCTTATTAAAAACAAGAAGATTGCCTTCTGTAAAACAGAAGCCCTGCGATCAAAGATCCAATGGTGGGGAAACATCCCTAAATCAATCAGAGAAAGATCTCTTTAATTGATTCAGCAAATCAGCCCGCCCTATATAAAGGCCCCAAGACATTAAGTCTAAAAAAGAGAAACCCCCTACAAACTTGGAGAAAACTCAAAAGAAAGAGAGCAAGCTCTTGCAAGAAGATATTTCTTCAAGGTAAAGATGATGAATGATGAACAAAGAGATGAAATCATCTCATTAAAACAGAAGAATTATCTTCTTAAAAGATCGTAGATCTACAAAAGACCAAGGTCTTTTACAAAAAAAAGGATCAAAAGATCTCATCATAAAAACAAAAGAAGTATTTACTTCATTCACAGATCATTGATCTACAAAGGCAAAGCCCCTTTCAAAAATAAGAACTGTTGTTCTTGAATCTCGAGGCAAAGCCTCCTTTAAAAAGAACATAAATTTGTTCACAGATCATAAATTGGATCTAATGCGTCTTGCGCTATTGAAAAGTGCTTTACACTCTTGAACTGCGCTTCTGCGCTCCTTGGACCAGTGCTCAGCGCCAAATGCGCCACGTGTCAACCACGTATGCAACTTGCGCTTTACGCTTCTAAAATAGCGCACTGCGCTCATGGGCTGGCGCTTAGAGCCAAGCGCGCCACGTGTCATTCACGTGTGAGCCACTAAACTAGCGCAATGCACTCATAAACTGGCGCAATGCGCCTATCATCTGGCATTTAGCACCAAGCGCGACACGTGTCCTTTTCGTGTGCGCTACTTGGCAGAAGCGCAATGTGCTCTCTAATTGGCGCAAAGCGCCTGGCGCGCCATGTGGCGCGTTGTCAGAACACACATTGTTCTGATAAATGCTATGTATTCAATACAAGACAAAAAATGTCAGAATCTAATGTTCAGCATTATTAAAAAGGCTAAGCCCAAATAAAGGCTCAACAGCCTAGAACAATTAAAATGTTAAACATTTTAATCTTATTGGACTTAGCCCAATATTGGCCATAAGTCCTCGACTTATATTGAACTGAGCCCATCTGCTCACGAATATTTAATAGGTCTCAGTCCCAAACTGGACTACAGATCTTTCAACCAACTCACACCGGTTCAAGGGTACATCTCTTTACTTCTCTGATACTTGTCGTTGTAATCCTTCAGCGTCTTCAGAGAGGTGACGGGTCCCGACAACCACACATCTCACGGACTGTAGGGTCCTTAAACTCATGGACTATGATGTCCTTAAACTTTATAGACTATGATGTCTTTAAACCAGACTGTGGGGTCCTTAAGCCCATGGACTACGATGTCCTTAACCTTGACTGTGAGGTATTTAAACTCACGGACTATGATGTCCTTAACCTTGGACCGAGATGTCCTTAAACTAACATTGGACCACCATGTCCTTAAACTGGTAATCGACCGCAATGTCCCTAAACTAAACAATAGAGCACAAATGCTCTTTTGTCGGATCTAAATGATCCCGTTAAGTTGATCTTAGTCTGAAATTAGACTAACGTATCCTTAACAAATATTTAAGTTGATCTTAGTCTCAAATGAGCCTAACGTATCCTTAAACCCAACCCCCAAACCCAAATCTAAGAAGATACGGATTTGGACTAATCCACGTCCTACGTACGACAACATAAATTAGTTTCCGTATACAATCCACGGGCAACCACAAACAAAACAAACACCCACGACACGAAATGACCATCTGGAGAAGGAGAAAGTGGTTACCGCGATGCGGTAGCGTAATTAACTGCAGGGGCTTGCGCCTGCAGGGAAGAGCATCCCCACAATCAAAAACCCCTCAAATGAGGGGTAATCTGATGAAGTCTGCTACATCGGCTGCATCCGTTTAAACCTTCGATACATGGTGTCATAAATTAACTTGGAATCTTCGGAGAGGTGGACGGATAGCACCAAATAGCATCTGCCCTCGGAATTCAGGCCCCGACGTTCCAACGTCCCGGTCGCGTCTTCCGGCGGGGTACAGATTCTGGCACGCCCGGTGGGACCTTTTCCTCTTTCCACTCCACACTTCGTGTGTCGTGTTCGTGAGCGAATTGCGGTTTGATAGGGTTGCCCTTGAATTCGAGGTACTAAGATTTGGTCTCTTACTTGGTGCAGAAAACGAAAGATTAATGGCGTCTACTTGCACGAAGTATTCCGGCTGCAACTGCAACTCAAGTTCCGCCTCATCTGGAGGTATAGCTTACAGGCCCCAGGCAGCCTCCCTGTTCACAATGCTGGTAGAGCAGGTAACGCAGGCTACCACCGGACTGTTCTTCAGGACCATGCTCCTACCAGTGAGCATTAACATCCCGTTGCCGCAAGAAGCGCAAAAGAAGTCGGTCTTTGATCGGCTCGCTACCACCGCGGCCCCTCTCAACGGGTCGTCCAATGTCAAGTCAGCAGCATCAGTCTTCGATAGGCTGACCCTGAACTCTAATGGGCCCGTCAAGTAGCCCACGATACCTGAAGCGGCCATCCCGAAACGGATAGCCATTCCTGGTCTGGAGGTCACTAAAGAAGCCTCTCCCGTCAAGGGATCAGTCTTTACGAGGCTGGCCACTCCGGCTCCCGTTCCTGTTCAAAGGTCTGTCTTTGACAGACTGGATACTACTGCTCAATGGACGTCGGTATTCAAGAGGCTGATACCAGCAGCGCCTCACCAGAACAGGGGGCATGATGAAGTCACCCCTAAATCAGAAACAATCCCAACGGCTCGACAAGCTAGACGTCGCCACTGGCGCCGAGTAAGGAAGGCTGGGGGCAACTCCCCCTCTGGGCTAGCTCCATCATCCCCAACAGTGGAAGTGAATGCTGCTGTTCCAACTGGGAACAGTTTCGAGCTGCTTAATAGGGTGCGCAGGAATTCACCCACCGCCGTACTAAAAAGATCTCAGTGACCGGTACTGAAAAGTCGTCCTTCGGGCAAGCTTTGTTGAGATCCCGGATGTCCACACATATGCGTACCGTCCCATTCTTCTTCATGACCGGAACGATATTGGTGATCCAGTCAGGATATTGAACCTCTTGGATGAAGCCATAGTCGATTAGCTTTTTAACCTCGGCGTTGATGCTCACCTCAAGCTCGAGCCGCATTCTTGTTGGCGCTTGTTTGATCGGCTTGACGTCCGGAGATATTGTCAATTTGTGCACAGCAATCTCTGGATCTAATCCTGGCATTTCGGAATAGTTCCATGCGAAGCAATCTTTATGCTGCATGAGTACGTCCTTTAGCGTAGCCACCCTTTCTTCGGACAACAGCTCGCTGACGAATGTCAGTCGCGGGTCATTTGCCGTCCCCAAATCAATTTTCTTAAGGTTATCTGCAGTAGTATGTATTCCATCTTCCAGCTCTTTTGGCGCAGATGGAAACTCTGAGATTACCTCGTCATCATTGTTTTCGAAGCACCAGGGGAGTTCATCCATACTCTCAGGCTCTTCCTCCGATAACATTATCATATGATAAGTACGAGCTCGCTTCCAAGACCGATGTTGATCTGGTTCTACTCTCATGGCTTTGGGTTCATGCTTCTGCGGCGGGATTACCCTCCAACTGCTGGATAGAGCGAACCTGCCCTGTTGATACTGGTCTTCGATCCAGTTCTTAAAGGTGAAGCAGTCTTCGAGAGGATATCTTATTGCCCTGTGATAGGAGCAATAGTCCGGGTGAGAGACTTCACCTGCTTGCTCGGGATGCTTAGACTTTGGGAATGTCATCATCCGGTGTTTCATAACGAGGTCGAATATCTTCTTTGTCTTGTCTTGGGTAAAAGAGTATGCTCGACCCATCTTCTTTACGAGAGACGAATCCGGATTGCCCGGTTCCCGATCGCATGGCTTCTTAGACTCGCTTTGTCAGTGTCGAACTCCTTTCCCACTCTTTGATCTATTTTTGCCTTTGCGTCGGACCATTGGTCCAACGGGTTGACAAGGAGGAGCATTTTCATTTTTCACAGTCTGTTGAAGGAGGCGTTGCGTCCTGGATTTCTCGTAGATAGCCATTTCGCGATTATGGTCGTCTCGAACCTTTTGACCTGCTTTCCTTTTAAGCTTGTCCATTTGTTCTTCGAATGACGGACTGGGCATTTTCACGGCGGGAGCTTTTTCTGGTTCAAGGTTAGCATCTTCCCATAGAGCATCCCCTTCTTCATCAAAGTCATGTATGACGCAGCAGTCGCGGAGTAGCCCCCGTTTCTTTGATCGAACATATCCAAGCCCGATCGTTTCCATTCTCCCGTTGGCCAACTTTTGTTGAGTATTGGGAACGTTCCAGATCCTGTTATAGAACCGTGCTTGTCGAGCAGTTTGCTTAAGGGGTATACCTTGGCGTTTCAAGAGTCTCTTTAGTACGTCTGTCTAATACCTGGGCAAACGAATGGGCTGGAGCCTGTCAAGTGTAGAATCTGCACCATGCCAGATTTCCTTCTCTACTTTGGTTTCCCCAGATCGGTAGAATAGGATCACCTTTTCTCCTTTTCGCCTGGGTGGGATGTAGAATGTCTGCAGTTCTTCCACCCTGTAGGTATCAAACGCGTCTAGCTCTTTATGATGTTTTGGCGGAACCATGGCAACTTGCAAGCTTTGATCTTCATCAGCGAAGGTTTGTATTGATGGCCGAGCGGGGAATATGGCGTTAATTTCATCTTCCGAGTCACTGCCGAAGATCAACATAGGGGCGGACGGTCCCGGGTTGTTGCGTTGGGGCGGCCCTGAATAAACTATCTCTTCTTCCTCCTCGGTATCACTCCCGAAGACCGGAATAGTGGTGATAGCCTTGTTCTTCGGTTCGTGACATCTTTCCGTGTCCTCAAAATCTGGTAAGAAGTATTTTGCATCTTCGTATTTTCGGACTTCGTTCACGGAGAATGGGTTCAACTCCCCCGTCACAGTGTACTCGAGACCGTCTTTGAAATACTTCATACACTGGTGTTGTGTAGAAGGGATGATGTTGTACTCTTGTAACCAAGGCCGGCCGAGCAAAGAATTGTAGCAAGTCTTGGCGTCGATGACGTGAAATTTAATATCCGTAACGAGTAACCCGAAACGCAGTGTCAGTATCATAGACCCGAGAGTCCGTGATGACCGGGAGTCAAAACCGAAATGGTGATTTTATCACGAGAGAGGTGCTGAATGCTCATGCAGATTTCCTTCAACACTCTCATGTTGAGGAGATTGATGGAAGACCTATTGTCAACCAGGATTTTCCCTATCTTTATATCGTGACAGTATCCGGAGACATAAAGGGGACGGTTATGTTCGCACGTCCCGAGGAGGAGGCTTTCATCGCCAAAGGTGATATCGGCTGTGTGCACTTCTTCTAGCTCGTTTTTCATCTTTTCTTTCACGAGGAAAGCTTGGAATTGTTCAGGCTCTTGTAACGCCTTGATCAGAGAATCTCTCGCCTCTTTTGATAGCAGAAGGGCGTCGAGGATGCTTAGCTGTGAGGGTAGCTTCCTCAAGTGTGCCAGAACGTTGTAATCCACCTTGTTTTTCTTGGGCGGATCCTTGGCTGCAAGCTCTTTGACGACTTGATCATCGAGGGCAATATCTTTAGGGACTTTTTCTTTCCCTTTAACTTTTCTGCTCAGTCCACTGTTAGCAGGTCCAAGATTTTTTCCTGACAGCGTCCGATTGCGCAGCTGAATATTCTCACAGGTTTTCATTCCTTCTGTCTCGGAGGTGGTTTCTTTAAAGAGAGGGACGAGGGCTATTTCTTCATCAGAATCGCTCCCAAATGTGAGAACTTGCGATCCCTTAGCGTTGACCATATGACATTTGCCGGCAGTTCTTTTACGCTCCTCGGTCGTGTTTCTTTACTCCCGACAAGTTTTGCATTTCATCCGTTTGAAATGTTGCCGGTAAGCAACATATCCCTGCCACCATCTTTTAAAAGCGTTGCACTCTTCGGTGGGGTGCGCAATCTTTCGATGATATAAGCAGGAGTTAGGATGCATATCTGCTTCACTAGAAGTGTTCCCTTCGGAGGGTGGCAGCTTCATTCCCAGCGATATGGCTTTGGCGAACCTTTTCTTCGTCTTGAGCATGCTTTTGCTGTCCATGGGCACGTCTTGATCTGGTTGGAGCGCTTCAACACTTTCATCCAGTCGCCGACGTTTGGCCTTCTCAAATATGGCCATCTCGCGCTCTTGATCATCTTTGCTTTTCAAAAGAGCTTCGTTTAAGAATGCGTCAATTACTTCGTCTGACGGTCTTAGAACTTCCGGCTCGGGACCTGCCACCAGTTTCTGTGTGCAAGGAGTTTCTTCAACGTTTATTGACGAGTGAGAGATCACATGGCAGCTTGCCACATAATCTTCAGACTCATCCGGCGAGTCTTCTCCATTGTCATCGCCTTTGTCGTCAAGGACGTGGCTGAGAAATTCTTGGAGTGTGATTGGAGTCCACGCTTTCTGGTTGTACTCTTCCAGCGCGCAATCTACTTTTGCAGGTCCGTGCGCTTGTCACCAGGCTTCACGGGCTTCTTGGATTTCTTCTTCTTCTTCAAAGATTTTGACGGCTGGGTGTGAGCACTTTGACCATCACCACCAATTTTTGGAGTCGGGCGCGGTTTCAGCATTCCCTTGATAATCTCGAATTCCAGCGGATTCTTCCATTTGATTGCCGGGCATGTGTGGAGATCCTTCAGCATTCTTTTTGTTTTGGCTGAAAGAGCGATTTTCCACGGAGCTTCTTCAACAAAAGAGCACGATGCCCCTGGTGCGTCCATCTTCTTAAGAGTGTGCGGTTGTGGCGGGCTTACTCTCCACTTTTCAGACAGCGTAAAGTTGCCTTGTTGGTATTGGTCCTCGATCCATCCCTTAAAGACGAAGCAATATTCAATTGGATGGCTTACCGTTTGGTGGTAAGGGCAATAATTAGGACCATTAGCCTCGCCGGGTTGCATTGGTCGCTTAGGACTTGGCAGATTGATAAGCCTGTTGCGCATCACCAGTTCGAATAGTCTCTTCGTTTTGTCCCGAGGGGACGAGTAAGGACGTTTCAATTTCTCATTATAGTAGCGCCGTCTCTCTTCCATTTGATCTGTTAGTTTTGGGGCACTGGGTCGCTGTTGAGAATTTGCAACGAATGTCGCCTTTCCTTTACCCCTTTCGTTTCGCGGCTCCGGCTTCGGAGGAGACGGACTATGACTTATCTGGTCCATCTGGGCCAGCTTGTCGATCAAGGCTTGGAATGTGGTCAGCTTGAAGAACATCATGAATTGGGAAATAGTTGCCTGAGGGTCTAGAGTACCCACGAACATGCCCACCGCCGGTGCTTCTTCGATGCGCTGTTCGCATTTCGACCACAGATTCCGCCATCGGATTGCGTATTGAACCCATGCCTTGCCTGGCTTCACCCTGGCATTGATCAATGCCGTTATTAGGGTGCGTTCACTAGCACTCGCGAATCACTGGGTGAATAACAACTCCATTTCTGCGAAGTCTTGACGGAGTCGTTTGGAAGTTTGGAGTACCACTCAAATGCCGTCTCCGACAAGCTGCCGACGAATTGGCGGAGCAAAAGCTTATCATCACCCCCAGTATTTCCGCAAAGAGCCCTGAACTGAGCGACATGTTTATGGGGATTGCCTGTCCCCTTGTACACATGGAATTTGGGGATTGTGTATCCCGGCGGGTACTTTATTTGGTCATACCAGCCTGGATATGGTCGTCCAATTTTAACGACCTGGCCGTCCGCTTCATTCGCCTGGTGAGCTCGTATTTGCTGAGCAATATAGTCATCCAGAGCGGCTTTGGAAATAGTTTCCTCTTTGGCTGCTGAAAGGGCCGGAGGGGGGTTTGATGTCTCCCCTCTGTCGTCTTCAATGGGGGATCTTCAGCTGGAGGTTCCGGCTGTAACATCATACCGGCCATGTCTTGGAACAAAAGAGCCATTCTTTTTATATTGGCTGCCTGCTCTGCAGCCGCTTTTTCTTTCCCCTCAAGCATTCTTCGGAGGAACTCGGTGTCAGACTCTTATTCCCGACGCTGTTCCGAGGTCTCTGGATTTTCTTTTGGCCCAGTGAGTGCAGCCATTGCAGTCAGCATCTCCTGAACCTTCTGCTGCTGTAGTTCCTGAGCCCTTGTTATTGATCGGGTAAGCGGTCGATGGCCCGTAGACGCACGGTTCTCCTCTTTTCTGGAAGCCATATAAATAGTATGCACGATTATGGCCCCAAACTTGGAGTGTTTGGGCTCAGCGTCTTTGTGGTCTGCCGTAGTCACAGGGGCTTTCTCCGGCCTCCTTCTCTTTTGAGTGGTTGACGTCGAGGGGGGCGTCACAGCGGGCACCCAGACAACTTTTTATGGCTTGGCAGGATGGTTCCCTTCTTGTTGAACCTTCACCTTTTTCTGTTGGCGAGGGTAGTCTTGATCAATTACTGAGTCCTGAACCTATCGCCAGACTTTGTAGATTTTGGAGGACAGCCGCTGAGGGGGCTGCTCCGGCTTTGTTTCTGTAACATTCTCCACCGGTGGAGGAGATCATTTCAGCACAGCGGTAGGAGAGTTCCTGCGCTCCTTGTTCAGCAATTCAAAGCTGTTCCCAGTTGGAACAGCAGCATTGACTTCCACCGTTGGGGCTGGTGGAGTTAACCCGGAAGGGGAGTTACCCCCGGCCTTTCTTACTCGGCGCCAGTGGCGAGGTCGAGCGTGTCGAGCCGATGGTGTTGGTTCAGGGATGGGGATGGTTTCGTCATGCCCCATGTTCTGGTGATGCGTTGTTGCTGGCGTCAGCCTCGTGAAGACTGATGTTCGTTGAGTAGCAGTATTTAATCTGTCAAAGATAGATTTTGGAGCGAGAATGGGAGCCGGAACAGTCAGTCTTGTGAAGACCAACCCTTTGGCAGAAGAAGCCGCCTTGACGACTTCGGGAGGAGGGATGGCTATCCTCTTTGGAATAACCTGTTCTGGAATTGCAGGCTTCATCATGGGCCCACATGAACTTTGGCCCAATCTGGCGAAAACTGAGGCGCTGGAGCTGGACGACCCGTTGAGGGGGGCCGCTGTAGTTATTAGTCGATCAAAGACCGACTTCTTGGGAGCTTCTTGTGTTGGTACCGGGGCGCTGAAGCTCATCGGTGGGAGCATGGTCCCGAAAAACAATCCAGTGGTGTCCTGAGTCACTTGGTCCACCGGCATTGTGAACAAAGAAGCCCCTTGGGGCCCGTAAGCTATGCCTTGAGATGAGGCGGAGCATGAATTATAGTTGCAGTTGGAACACTTCACGCAAGTGAATGTCATTGATCCTTCGCTTTCTGCACCAAGCAAAACGCAAAATCTCAGTACCTCGAACCCAAGGGCAACCATTAGTAAATCGCGATTCGTTCGCGAACACGACACACAAAGTGTGGAGTGGAAAGAGGAAAAGGTCCCACCGGGCATGCCAGAATCTATTCCCCTCCGAAAGACGCGCAAGGCAGACGTCTTGCCTGAAATTCGGGGCAGATGCTATTTGGTGTTATCCGTCCACCTCTCCGAAGATTCCAAGTTGATTTATGGCACCATGTATCGAAAGTTTAAACGGATGCGGCCGATATAGTGGACTTTGTCAGATTTCCCCTCGCTTGAGTGGTTTTTGATTGTGGAGACGCTCTTCCCTGCAGGCGCAAGCGCGTGCAGTTAATTACGCTACCGTATCGCGGTAACCACTTTCTCCTTCTCCAGATGGTCACTTCGTGTCGTGGGTGTTTGTTTTGTTTTTTGGTTGCCCGTGGATTGTATACGGAGACTAATTTATGTTGTCGTCCGTAGGACGTGGATTAGTCCAAATCCGTATTTTCTTAGATTTGGGTTTGGGGGTTGGGTTTAAGGATACGTTAGTCTCATTTGAGACTAAGATCAACTTAAACGTTTGTTAAGGATACGTTAGTCTAATTTTAGACTAAGATCAACTTAACGGGATCGTTTAGATCCAACAAGAGAGCATTTGGGCTCTATTGTTTAGTTTAAAGACATTGCGGTCGATTAGTTTAAAGACATTGCGGTCCATTACCAGTTTAAGGACATAGAGGTCCATTACCAGTTTAAGGACATCTCGGTCAAGGTTAAGGACATCATAGTCCGTGAGTTTTAAGACCTCACAGTCAAGATTAAGGACATTATAGTCCATGAGTTTAAAGACCTCACAGTCAAATGTTAGTTTAAAGACATCACGGTCGAGGTTAAGGACATCATAGTCCATGAGTTTAAGAACCTCACAGTCAAGGTTAAGGACATCATAGTCCGTGAGTTTTAAGACCTCACAGTCAAATGTTAGTTTAAAGACATCACGGTCGAGGTTAAGGACATCATAGTCCGTAAGTTTTAAGACCTCACAGTCAAGGTTAAGGACATCATAGTCCATGAGTTTAAGGACCCCACAGTCCGATGTTAAGGACATCATAGTCCGTGGAATGTATGGTTGTCGGGACCCGTCACCTCTCTGAAGACGTTGAAGTATTACAACGACATATATCAGAGGGGTTCAGAGATGTACCCTCGAACCGATGTGAGTTGGTTGAAAGATCCGTAGTCCACTTTGGGACTAAGATCTGTTGAAATATTTATGAGCAGATGGGCTCAATTAAATTTAAGTTGAGGACTTATGGCCAATCTTAGACTAAGTCCAGTAAATGTTTAACATTTTATTGTTCTGGCTATTGAGCCTTTATTTGGGCTTGGCCCTTTTAATAATGCTGAGCATTAGATTCTGACATATTTTGTCTTGTATTGAATGCATAGCATTCATCAGAACAATGTGTGTTCTGTCAGTGCGCTACGTGTTGCGCCAGGCGCTTTGTGCCAATTAAAGAGCGCATTGCGCTTCTGCCAAATAGCGCACACAAAAATGACACGTGTCGCTCTCAGCGCTCAGCGCCAGTTTATTAGTGTATTGCGCTTTTAATTTATGAGCGCTTTGCGCTGATTTAATGGCGCACCAGTGAGTGACACGTGGTGCGCTTGACGCTGAGCGCCAGTCCATGGGCGCAGCGCGCAGTTTCAGAAGCACAAAGCGCAAGCTGTGTCTGTGGTTGGCACGTGGCATGTTTTGGCGCTGAGCGCCGATCCAAGGAGCGCAAAAGCGCAGTTCATGAGTGCAAGGCACTTTCCAATAGCGCAAAGCCCATTTGATCAAATTTATGATCAGAGAAACAAGTTTATGTCCTTTTTAAAGGAGGCTTTGCCTCAAGATTCAAGAACAAAAGTTCTTGCTTTATTTATAAAAAAAGGCACTGCCTTTGTAGATCAATGATCTGTAAATGAAGTAAATACTTCTTCTTTTGTTTATAATAAGATCTTTTGATCTCTTTTATATCAAAGACTTTGGTCTTTTGTAGATCTATGATCTATAAATGAAGTAAATACTTCTTCTTTTTGTTTATAATAAGATCTTTTGATCTCTTTTATATCAAAGACTTTGGTCTTTTGTAGATCTATGATATGTAAATGAAGTAAATACTTCTTCTTTTGTTTATAATAAGACCTTTTGATCTCTTTTATATCAAAGACTTTGGTCTTTTGTAGATCTATGATCTGTAAATGAAGTAAATACTTCTTCTTTTGTTTATAATAAGATCTTTTGATCTCTTTTATATCAAAGACTTTGGTCTTTTGTAGATCTATGATCTTTTTAGAAGATAGTTCTTGTTTTCATGAGATGATTTCACCTCTGTGTTCAAGAATTGTGTTCTTTATCTTGAAGAAGATGATCTTTTTTTTGCTAGAAGCTTGCTTTTCTCTCTTTGAGTTTTCTCAAAAATTTTTTTAGGGAGGTTTCTCTATATTTCTCTCTGTGTATGAGACTTGAAGTCTAGAGGCCTTTTTATAGGGAAAATTGATTTGTTAAATCGGTTAAAGAGATTTTTTTCTGATTGATTTAGGGATATTTCCCCACCGTTGGATCTTTGATCCTAGGGCTTCTGTTTTACAGAAGACAATCTTCTTGTTTTTAACAAGATTGGAAAGATATTTCCATAACAGAATTTTAATTCTGATTAATTAATAATTTATTATTATTAGCTCTTTCGATCTAACGGTGGGGAATTTTTAATTCCAGCGCTGGCGCACCTTGCGCCAGCGCACTTACGTTCGACACGTGGCGCGCAGCGCAACTGCGCTAGCGCACCCGTGTTTGACACGTGGCGCGCAGCATAGAGCGCTGGATCTGAAGCGTTGCTTCAATTTTTGAATTTTGAAATTTAAAACAGAGTTTTGCTCTGATTGGGGATGCGCTGCCTAGGGCGCAGCGCACCTGGCGCTAGCCCATCTGTGTTTGACACGTGGCGCGCAGCGCAGAGCGCTGGATCTGAAGCGTTGCTTCATTTTTTGAATTTTGAAATTCAAAACAGAGCTTTCTCTGGTTGGGGGAAACAAATGCCCCCCCCCACCATTGCGCTTACGTGGCCCACACGTGAGCGCAGCGGTTGCAATATCTGAGCCCTTGGATCAACTCCGAAGTTGAAGAGGCAGCTTAGCGCCTATAAATAGGACGTTTGGTCCTCAGATGATTATCATCTTCTTTCTTAAGAATTTTTATTCAGAGTATTGCTCCTCGGTTTAAGAACTTTTTAAGAGTCAGAACTCTATCAAAACTTAGGTAAAGTTTAAAACTTTTAATAAATTAGGGTTTTACCCATTAACAGAGCCTTGCTCTTCATAGATCTTTGATCTAAAGAAAACCCATTTAGGGTTTCATTAACAGAGCTTTACTCTCCTGAACCCATAAATCTAAGGAGATCTTTTCTTGGGGTTTCTTAGCCCATGAATTAGAGCTCTGCTCTTTGATAATATGTTGATTTCTTGATCTTTAATGAAGAACTCTTAAGAGTTTTTTCATGGATCTTGAAGATCCCAGAATAAAAAATTAACTTTAATTAATCCTTGATGAATTTTTCCATCATCATTACAGAGCCAGGCTGTTTAAGGAAATTTATTCCTTCATGATCAGAGTTTGACAATCGTCACTCTGTCATAGAGCTTTTCTCTCAAAGGGAGATTTTCTCTTTTTCCCGAGGGATTTCTCATTCAATGAGAACTTTCTTGAGGACTTCCTCATTAATTAACAGTTTCATCTAATGATGAGGCGTTTTATTAATTATCAAGTGATGAATTATCATATAGATTTTGTGGGTCCCCCTTTGGTCCCCTTCCCACTGCATCGCGGTGTGGTACAAATTTTAAAGTACCGAGTGTCAGAAATTTAAAATTGAATTATAGCACCGACAGTTGACTTCTGTCCCCCCTTTTTCCAGGCGACATGTCTTTCGATGCTACATTTCCATTCGTCCGTTCAGAGGGAGGATTCCCTGAGGCACCTGTGGACCGGGAGGTTCTCGCACTCATCAAAGACCGTGACCTGGAACACAAAAATCTCCACTTGTGGGGCAGATGGTATGACCAGATTATCAGAGGTCGTCAAAGCTTTTCTTGTGCGACGCCATCGGAGCCGATCTCGGCGATTTCGTATGCAGATGTACCCCTGGTGAACTATACCGTGGAGGTTGTCAATTGGACTTCGGAGGGTCTTCTTCAACCTTCGATTGCCGCCGTACACATGCAGCTGCCGGCGGCTTTGGATACTCTGGGGCGGTGCATATACCAGGGTGAGTCGCGCCCTTAGGGACAACCCTATAACATTGGGCTAACTCCCCGTCATCCGGCCGGGTATTTGCAGTGGGCCAGGTATATCTTGTCGGCGAAGAAAACGCAGCTGCTAAAGCTTGGCCTATACCCTGCGGTTTATGCTTCTTTGTTCCAATATTCTGCTCCTCCTACATGGTGGATTAGGGCGTTCTTAGAGAAGTGGAACATCCCGACCCATACCTTTCTTCTACTGGACTGAGAAGTCTCCATCTCTTTGGAAGAGTTTGCTGAGGTTTCCGGTCTGCCGGTTAGGGGAGAGCACTACGAGGAGCTGCTTCCTCTGGATGAATACGTTTTTGCCACCAAGCCGGTGGTGATGGGCGTCACGCCATAGAACGCCATTCAGCACCAGTTCCCTAGTCTGATAAAGGTGCTGAACATGTACGAGAGCCTCTTCTTGGAATCCGGAGGTCGGGGGGTCAATTTTGCGGACTTCATTGCCCGGTTTCTTCATCCGGAGATTTTGTCGCAATGAGGCGACAAGTTTGCCAAGCTCGATGATCCCTTCGGCTTTGGCTTAGACCGTCGACCAGTACTGGAAGATGATCAGAAGGGCTTTTTTCTTCCTGATGCTGCTACCATCCCTCTGTCAGAAATCGCCGCTCCAGGCATTGACTAGGAGGCTTTCTTTCTTAGGTTTCTTGGGCTATGGTTGTGCTGGTCGCGCTCCCTATGCATCCTCGTTACATGAGGCCTTCCGTCTTCTACCCCGCACATTGCATGGTGGCTGGAATACAAGTGGCCATCGGGATCGCCGGGTTAGCCCATTTATACCATGGTCTTAGCGTGGCAAGCCAGATGCTTCTTTTTCCTCTTCTGAGACCCTTTCTGACATTTGAGCATCCATTTTGGCCCCAGTTGAACATCCGGTGAGGACCCTTTTGCTTACAATTTCGACGCATTTGAAACAAAGTTAGCAACATTTTTTGTAGTTGTAGACATTGAGAATGAAGTTTATTTGTTGGTGTCTATCTACCATGGATCAGGAATACCACTGAACCGGGAGTGCATGCTGTCAACTTCCCGATGCATTACTTCACTTCATGGATGGAGATGCACATGCTCGGGGTCTTTGGCATTCATAAGAGACCTTCGTTTTTCGAGAAATGCAAGTTCCCGCGAATTATGCGGCTGGTTGACGCCTCCATCGTAAGTCCGTCACAGTGGGAAGTTAGGGGCTTACTCCTTCGTCCGCGCACAGTCGGAGATGGTATGTCATTCACGGACAAAGTCCTGACGATCGGCCAGGAAACTTCCAAGACGGTGTTGTCATCGAGCGACATTTTTAAGGATGGGGCTTCCGTGTTGAAAGCCCGGGAGATTCTCCATTTATACTTCATCAGACCGGGCTTTCTTGTATTCAGGCTAAATGATGCAGCGCTATTTATGAGATACAACCCTCATCATTTTGCCCAATAGCTGAGTTATAACCAGGGGGTCCCGCTGGAGGCTTTCTTGGTAGAACCTGCTGCCACCAGAGAGGGAATACGGGGTGCGCTGCATCACTTCATGCGTTTGAATATGGGCTCTCACTTCTTCATTAGCGAGCCGAGTTGTGTCCCGAGGGCCCTCAACGTACACGTGGCCTGGTATCAACACACGATGGGTGCTATTATCAGGCAAGAGAGGCGGCTGCTGCTCGATCGCAAGAGTGCGCCCCCTGCCGGTGATCGCAACGTCCCTTTAAAGCGACGGGTCGCTGTCCTCCTCCGCTAAAAGAGGTTGCTGCAGTTGAGCCTCCACGTGTGCTAAGCCCTACGCGTGGATTGCCCTGTGCTCCTGTGGAGACGGTGGATGTGCCATCGGTGCCCCGTGCTCCTGTGGAGACGGTAAATGTAGTTTCTCCTGAATCTGGCGTAGGCTCAGACATCGGAACTCGACGTCCCAAAGTGCCCACCAGGCGCAAGCTGGTGCTGGCTGCGACCGGAGCTCGCTCACAGAAGAAGAAGAAGAAGAAGAAGAAGTCGATCTTCTCTGTAGACATTGTACTCGGCCAGGAGCCTCATGCTCCTTATAGTGAGGGCCTGAGCGAATATGGGACCAATGAGGGTCTATTCATGCCGCCAGATGACACTGATCTGGCGGCTGCCATTGCATCTTCTGAGTGATTGGCAAGCCACAAAGCAGGACTGGCCATCCTCGTGCAATCAGGTAATCATTAGCTGTATTTTTCGCCGTTATATCGTATTTCTATTATCGTGTTTTGACCGACGCTTTCCTTCTTTAACAGGCATTTCCACTGAAGAAGCTCTCGCATCTTCTCTCAAGACCTTTGAGGAAGAGGAAAGACTTTGAGCATCTTTAGTCATCGGTACATTTCGGTTCACCATGTTCCCGCTCCCGTTTCTTATGGTTAATCTGACTCCTTCTTTATCTTATCGCAGGGACCACAACGCCGATCCCGCAAGCTGATGCAGAGATTCTTCCCGGGCCAGGAATCGAAGTCCCGGCCTCCTCAGGGTTACCAAAAGAGGCTTTACTCAAGCAACCGATGACGGACGCTATAACGGCTCCAGAGGTAGCTCCTGGCGTGGATGATGACGTCCCATTGACGGAGGTCTTGAGAAGGTCGGCCCTCACGGCCCGGGCGAAGAGGAAATATAGGATGCGCACGGCAAGGGAGCGTACCGCCGCCTTGGATGCGGGTGCAGGTTCAAGCGCTGTTACCCTCGCTCCTACCTCTTCAGAGGATGCCCCGGCTGCCTTGTCCACCGCCCACAGACAGGCAGCCCATGCGGCTCGGGAAGCAGTCGGAAGACCAACTCAAGGTATCGTGACATTGGGTTCTTTTGTCAAAGTTTTACTTTCAGGTTCTCATATATCCTATCCTGCAAGGCCGAGTCTTACAGAAGAAGTGACGGCGACCGCTGAACCTAGGGTAGCGGTAGAGGAGGTAACCGTGATTGCCGAACCTGAGGCGGCGGTAGACGAGACGGCTGCAATTGCCGAGCTCGAAGCAGCGGCTGGTGAGGCAGTCACGATTGCTATGCCTGAGATGGCTGCCATTGCCGAGCCCGAGGTGGCGATGGATAAGATGGCCACGATTGCTGTGCCTGAGATAGCTGCTATTGCCGAGCCTGAGATGGCGATGAACGAGACGGCCACCATTGCTGTGCTCGAGGTGGCCGCTCCTTCTCAAGAGTCGGGCACCGCCCCGATCGTCACTCTTTCCGCCTGCGGCTCTTTTCCATGCCCTGGTGTCACAAGCGTTATGACGGCTCTTGTAGAGTCAGGAAATGAGGCGACGGGAGGTGGGACCATCCCGATGGAGGAGGGAGAAGCCGTCGCTGCATCAAGTGACGCCCTCATCGCGGTTCCGACTGGTGACTCACCAGGTAGATCTTGGGTCGTTGCTTTTCTCTTTATTTTGCAATCCTTTTCAATCTTTCCTGACAGGGTTTATCTTGTTTCTAATGTAGGTGCGGCGAGTGTTGAGGTTGCGCTACCCGAGGTAGCGCCATCAATTACCGCATTGACGGTTACCACTCCTCTACCTTCTCTCGTACTGTCTCAGATGTTGGAAGGTATGGATTTATAACCCATCAGTTCTACTTTTAGGCTGTATGACTTATGTACTGACGTTGCATTACTGCGTCCTTACAGGAGTCCTTTTTTACCACCTATATCAGGTGTTGCACCCACATTTCTCCTTCCTGTCAGAGATCAGTCCGGCTGGTGGTGTCGGTGAGTATCTTTTCTAAACGTCGTCCTTTCTTTGACGGGCAGTCACATTATTGCTAATTCTTCTTTGTATTGCTTGTAGCCTTACAAATCGAAGGCGGGGACGAGGCTATCGTTGTGCCACCAGTACTCCCGGCTCTGCCCCCTGTCGCAGCCGGTATAGCAGACTCTATTGTTCGCGTATTTTCTTCATTTCTTGAATCGACATCTAATTGTGATTTATTTTGTAGCGATCACATCACTTCCAGTCTCGTTCGAGTCTCACATCATAATGCCAGCAGGGCCCTTTTCTAGACGTCCATCTTCCAAAGGTGCCGTGACCAGCCTGCGTATGTTGAGCGAATACGTCGAGGAGCTTAACACGGAGGCCCCTACATCTGCTGCAGATTTTGCCGTGGAGGTTAACCCTGTGCTGGCGACGCTCGTGAATTTTCATAGTGAGGGCATCATTGAGTCTTGGGTTAACCACTGCAGGGAAATTGAAGCTTTCCTGCATGAGCTCGAGGTTGGACGTCCTGCTCCAGAGGTCCTGGCTGTGAACATCCAGCGGACTGCATGGGTTGAGCAAAGCACTCCCTACTTCCGTCATCTTGAACAAGAGGTGGCCTTAAAACGTAAGGAGTGCGGAGAGACTTTGAGCGAATCTGCCCAACTACATGCTCAGGTTGATGTGAATGCTGCACAGTTGAAAGTTATCTTTGAAGGCCTTCTGTGGTGCATCTCCGACGGGTTAACACTGAGGCAGAAGCTCAACGTCGTCGACCGGGATGTACAAAATCGTGAGGTAGCTCAGCGGGCCGTCGAAGAACAACTTTCGTCTTACTTGCAGCAACGAGCTCAGGTTGAAGCAGAGTTGGCCGCGGCAGCTGACCGTGAAAAGGGGCAGAGGGGAGTGCGCGAGTGACTGATTGGTCTATTGAAAACGCTTCCCTCCTAATAGTTGTTTTTTGCACCATTTGTACTTTTTGAATGAAATGTATCCATTTTTTATGATTTAAATTGTACTCAATTTGTCTTTATAAATTAAAGATACATTTCTGTCGCACCATCTCGTGTTATCTCTTGCTTTCTTGTCTTTTCTATGTTGCTGGCATGTCACCTTTAGCAAGCGTAGTTTGTAGATGATAGAGAGCATCCTGTCTTGAATTCTTCAAGAGGTAATGATGGCTTGGAAAGCAGGTTCAGATCTGCTGCCTGAGACTTTTCAACTTCATGAGCCGTGAGGGTCTCATAAAGATTTTTCTCTCTATTAGTCGAGAGGATCTCGTAGGTGTATTTTCTCCTTAAGAATCGTGAGGATTCCCAAGTGTGTTTTCTCTTGCAAGTCGTAAGGATCTCACAAGAGAATCTGCTCCCTTACAAGTCGTGAGGACTCGCAAGTGATGGGTGAGGTTACCTTTATCCACATTTCACACAATCAGGAGTTGCTCTGGATGCTTCCCACGGGATCATAGCCGTGTTCTTGCGAGGACCAGGCTCCGCTCTGGACGTTTCCCACGGGGTCATGATTGACATAAGCCGCGTTCCACATGACCAGGAATTTTGTTCTAGATGCTTCCCACGGGGTCACTGCCGTGTTCTGCAAGGACCAGGCTCCGCTCTGGATGCTTCACACGGGGTCATTATCGTGCTCTGCGAGGACCAGGATCCGCTCTGAACGTTTCCCACGGGGTCAAGATTGACATAAGCCGCGTTCCACGTAACCAGGAATTTTGCTCTGGATACTTCCCACGGGTTCACCGCCGTGTTCTGCGAGGACCAGGCTCCGCTCTGGATGTTTCCTACAGGGTCAGGATTAACATAAGCCACGTTTCACATAACCAGGAATTTTGCTCTGGATGCTTCCCACGGGTTCACTGCCATGTTCTGCGAGGACCAGGCTCCGCTCTGGATGCTTCACACGGGGTCGTTGCCGTGCTCTGCGAGGACCAGGATCCGCTCTGGATGTTTCCCACGGGGTCAGGATTGACATAAGCCGCGTTCCACGTAACCAGGAATTTTGCTCTGGATGCTTCCCACGGGTTCACTGCCGTGTTCTACGAGGACCAGGCTCCGCTCTGGATGCTTCACATAGGGTCATTGCCATGCTCTGTGAGGACCAGGATCCACTCCGGACATTGCCCACGTGGTCAGGATTGACATAAGCCGCGTTCCGTGTAACCAGGAATTTTGCTCTAGATGCTTCCCACGGGTTCACTGCCGTGTTCTACGAGGACCAGGCTTCGCTCTGGATGCTTCACATGGGGTCATTGCCGTGCTCTGCAGGACCGGGATCCGCTCTGGACGTTTCCCACGGGGTCAGGATTGACATAAGCCGCATTCCACATAACCAGGAATTTTGCTCTGGATGCTTCCCACGGGTTCACTGCCATGTTCTGCGAGGACCAGGCTCCGCTCTGGATGCTTCACACGGGGTCATTGCCGTGCTCTGCGAGGACCAGGATCCGCTCTGGACGTTTCCCACGGGGTCAGGATTGACATAACCCGCGTTCCATGTAACCAGGACTTTTGCTTTGGATGCTTCCCACGGGTTCACTGCCGTGTTCTGCGAGAACCAGGCTCCACTCTGGATGCTTCACACGGGGTCATTGCCGTGCTCTGCGAGGACTAGGATCCGCTCTGGACGTTTCCCACGGGGTCAGGATTGACATAAGTCGCGTTCCATGTAACCAGGAATTTTGCTCTGGATGCTTCCCACGGGTTCACTGCCGTGTTCTACGAGGACCAGGATCCGCTTTGGATGCTTCACACAGGGTCAGGATTGACTTAATCCGCGTTCCACGTAACCAGGAACGGTTGACTTTATCCGCATTTCACGGAATCAGGGTTTGACTTTCGGTCATCTGTGCACCGCCGAGCCATGGAACTGGGAGGTGCCGCGGTTCTGCTTGATGTTGCGTCTGTTGTAATGAGACGAATGTTGAGATGATCTCCAGGCTATCTATGAACCGTTGAGATTTGGCCTCTTCTTTTGATGAAGCCTGGAGAGGAAAGGTGTGATTCCTTCTTTGTTTGCGTCCCTGGATTGTATACAGGGATTGATGTGATATCACCTGTAGGGCAAAAAGTTTCATTTCATTTATTATTATTATTATTATTATTTATTTATTTCCGCGATGCTCTATCATTTTAGCTTTTATATCACGAAGGTCGTGATTGCCCAATCATTTCGGCTATTTTTCGCGGTGCCCCATCATTTCGGCTATTTATTTTATTTTTACTCGCTGCTTTTTATTGCGAGTTGCCCAATCAATTCGGCTATTTTGAATGCATACATTTTTACTTGCTGATTTTGTTTACAAGTTGCCCCATCATTTCAGCTATTTCGTATGCATGTGTGGCTCGCTGGCTTTTTGCTACAAGCTTGGGATTTGACACCGATTCAGGCATCAGTATCACTACAACTAGGATATTGCCAGGAGCGAATCATTATTTGCCTTTGTCGATGTCGAGCAAAGGTGGCTTATCAGACAGGGTTAGGATCCTGTCAACTAAGGCTTTTGACTTCATGAGCCGTAAGGGTCTCATAAAGGTATTTCTCCCTACAAATCATGAGGATCTCGTAGATGCATTTTCTCCTTAGGAATCGTGAGGATTCCCAAGTGTATGGCTTCTTGTAAGTCGTAAGGATCTTACAAGAGTATTTCTTCTTATAAGTCGAGAGGACTTGCAAGGGCTGCTCGCCGCGCAAACGTATTCCTAGTCACGGATGGGACTTTGTTAGGGAAATGTTTATTCGCGCCCGTGGATTGTATACAAGGGTCAGCATTGAGCCGCTTGTAGGGCAGTATTGGAGGTTGGGGTGGTTGTTTAAGAACAGATTCAGATCCCTGTAGCTTAAGACTTTTGAATCTTATGAGCCGTGAGGGTCTCATAAGAGGGTTTTCCTTGCGGGTCGTGAGGATCTCGCAAGTGTAATTTCTCCTTAGGAATCATGGGGATCCCTAAGTGTGTTGCTCCTTTGTGAGTCATAAGGATCTCACGCGGGTGATTTCTCCTCACAAGGTTGAGAGGACCCTGCAAGTGTCTTTTAACGAGGTTGCGCCCTTTCAGGTTTTCACAAACACTCGCCGGTAACCCTGCTGTTTTTACTCACAGAGCCCTTTCAGGTTTTCATCCGTGCCCTTTTGCTTATGAACATACCGTTTTCTTTTTCTCTCTTTTTTATTCTTTTATTTTCTTTTTTTATATATCAGCCTTGGGATGCTGCAATCCATAGTAGTTTATCAATGTCTCGGTCAACAACTAGTTTTAGGATATAGTGGTCCATCGTTAGTTTACGGACGTTTCGGTCCGTCATTAGTTTAAGGATGTTTCGGTCCGTTGTTAGTTTTAGGACATTTCGGTCCCTTGTTAGTTTTAGGACATTTCGGTCCAATGTTAAGAAAGCCGGTTACTACTTATAAAGTTTGGGCTTAGGAAGATAGCGAGCGGACATAGTCGTCGTCATCTATCAATGACTTAGGCCATGATTCGTCAAGCGTAGTACTTCTTCAGGAAGCGACCGTTTATTGACCTGAAAGGTCTTTCACCATGCATGTCCATGAGCAGATAGGCTCCACCCTGGTAGACTTTGTCTATGATATACGGGCCTTCATAGTTTGGCTCAAATTTCCCCCGTTTGGCACGTTTGGGGATCATAGGTCTTTTGACCACTAGCATGAGTTCGCCTTGGCGGAATGTTCTCGGCCTAGTCAATCTCTCATATGAACACGTCATCCTTGCTTTATAAGCCTCTAGATTTTGTTGCGCTATGAGCCGGGTTTCATCAAGGGCATCGAGCTCCTCAAGCCGAAGGTAAGCATTCTCTTCGTCCGTTAGCTCATAATGAACTGCCACTCGTAGAGAGGGTAGCTCTATCTCGAGGGGGAGCACTGCCTCTGTACCAAATACCAATGCGTACGGCGTAGTGTTCATGGCCATTTTGAACATAGTTCGATACGCCCAGAGAGCTTCATGCAGTCTCTCATGACAGTCCTTCTTATTTCGAGACACCGTCTTTTTCACGATCTTCGTCAAGGTCTTGTTGAAAGCCTCAGCTAGACCGTTAGCTCGGGGATTGTAAACTGATGAATATCTCCAGTCTATGTTATGCTGTTGTGCAAAGTGGCTGATCTTGTGGCTTCTATAGGCTGGCCCGTTATCGGAGATAATCCGTCGTGGAGTTCCAAATCGGTAAATGACGTGCATCTTGAAGAAATGGAGAATATTCTCCGTCTTCACTTCCCTCAGTGGCACTGCTTCTGCCCATTTGGAGAAGTAATCAGTTGTCGCCAAAATGAATCGATGTCCTCTGGACGATGCTGGCTTGATGGGGCCGATTATGTCAGTCCCCCACATTTCAAATGGCCAGTTAGCCACCGTCGGATGTAGTGGATTCGGATGCTGATGGATAAAATCCCCGTCGATCTAGCATGAGTGGCATTGCTTCGCATATTCGAGGCAGTCCTGAATCATCGTGGGCCAATAGTAACACATCCGTTTGATCTTCAGCTTCATCTTTGGGCCGTCTTGGTGAGAACCACAGAGTCCGTCGTGAGTTTCTTGGACGACTCTCTTTGCCTCGTCTGGTCCCAGGCATCTTAACTATAAAGAATCAAATGACCTCTTGTACAGAGTATCATTGACGAAGGCAAAAGATAGGGCTCGCTTCATGAGCTGATGTTTTGAGGACGTATCTTTAGGTGTTCGACGGGATTTGAAGTAATCTATAAAGAATTCCCTCCAATCCATAGCCTTTTCCTGGTCTTTTATTTGCAGGGCCGTTTGCTCGGTCGGTCCCTTTTCTTCGGGCGACTCCGGAGATATTTCTGCCGGTGCAGGAACTCGACGGCTTTGCACAACGATCCTTACGTCATCGAGGTTTTCATCAGTCAGTTCTTTAGCGAGCTTGGCTAATGTGTCCGCTTTGCTATTTTCCGCGCACGGTATGCTCTCCAATGTGTAGGAAGGAATTTGGGTCAACAGCTGCTGTACTTTCTCGCCGTACTTTACCAACTCTGGCTTGCACGTTTGATAGTCGCCATTTACTTGACTAACGATCAGTTAGGAATCTCCGTATATGAGGAGGTTTTCAATTCCCATATCGATAGCGATCTCGAGGCCTGCTATCAAAGCTTCATATTCGGTCTCATTGTTCGTTCTCGGCTCTGTCAAGGAGAAGGCGAAGCGCATTATCCCTCCTTGTGGAGTTACGAAGAAGAAGCCTACCCCCGATTTGATTATAAGGGTAGTTTGTTTGCGCTTCTTCATGGAAGACGCTCCATCAAAATAAAGTTTCCACCGGGTATCACCCCCGTCGATCGTGTCAAACGCATGTTCGTCTGGCAGTTCGCAATTCAAAGGAGAATCGACAGGTATCGGATGCTCAGCGAGGAAATCGGCGATGGCCTGGCCTTTCACTGCCTTAAGAGGCCGATAAGTTATCGAGAACTCCATCAAGAGCAGGGTCCATTTAGCGAGTCATCCTGTTAATATGGCCTTCGACATCAAATATTTGAGAGGATCCACCTTCGATATGAGATGGAGCTCATGTGCCAACGCGTAGTGTCTGAGCTTCGTTATTGTGAAGATCAATGCCAGGCAGTGTTTTTCAGTGGGAGAGTAATTGCTTTCTGCCCCCAGAAGAACTCGACTCAAATAGTAGAGGGTTCTCTCCTTCCCTTGGTCGTTCTCTTGTGCCCATAATGCGCCTAAGGAACCTTCAAGGGCTGTTGTGTATAAGACGAGAGGTTTTCCCTTAACGGGAGCGGCCAGTACTGGCGGATTTTGCAGGTACTGCTTGATTTCGTCCAGTGCGCTTTGGCATTTGTGATCCCAGACAAACGGGGTTCCCTTTTTCATCAAGTGACTGTAGGGGCAGCACTTGCCGGAAAGATTGGCTATAAATCGCCGGATGTATGCGAGCTTCTCTTGGAGAGACCGCAATTGCTTAAGAGTCCTTGGCGGAGGCATTTCCATGATTGCCTTGATCATTGACGGGTCTATCTCGATGCCTCGGTGTCGGACGATGAATCCCAGGAATTTGCCCGAGGAGACTCCGAACGCGCATTTGAGAGGACTCATCTTCAAGTTGTATTGCCGGAGGCGTTGAAATACGATCTTCAGATGCTCTAGATGTTCCTCGTATGATTTGCTTTTAACCACGAGGTCGTCAATATAACATTCGACGATTTCATGTATGAGGTCATCGAAGATTTTCGTCAAGACCCTCTGATAAGCGACACCGGCGTTCTTTGAACCGAAAGGCATCACCTTGTAGCAGAATATGCCCAAAGGGGTCCGGAAAGCGGTATGCTTTTGGTCCTCGGGATGCATCATTATCTGATTGTATCCTGATGAGCCGTCCATGAAGGAGAAAACTTCGTGAGTGGACGTATTATCTATCATCAGCTCAGTGACCGGTACTGAAAAGTCGTCCTTCGGGCAAGCTTTGTTGAGATTCCGGAAGTCCACACATATGCGCACCGTCCCATTCTTCTTCATGACCGGGACGATATTGGCGATCCAGTCAGGATATTGAACCTCTTGGATGAAGCCAGAGTCGATTAGCTTTTTGACCTCGGCGTTGATGCTCACCTCAAGCTCGAGCCGCATTCTTCTTGACGCTTGTTTGATCGGCTTGACGTCCGGAGATATTGCCAATTTGTGCAAAGCAATCTCTGGATCTAATCCTGGCATTTTGGAATAGTTCCATGTGAAGCAATCTTTATGCAGCATGGGTACGTCCTTTAGCATAACCACCCTTTCTTCGGACAACAGCTCGCTGACGAATGTCGGTCGCGGCTCATTTGCCGTTCCCAAATCAATTTTCTTGAGGTTATCTGCAGTAGTATGTATTCCATCTTCCAGCTCTTTTGACGCAGGTGGAAACTCTGAGATTACTTCGTCATCATTGTTTTCGAAGCACCAGGGGAGTTCATCCATACTCTCAGGCTCTTCCTCCGATAACATTATCATATGACAAGTACGAGCTCGCTTCCAAGACCGATGTTGATCCGGTTCTACTCTTACGGCTTTGGGTTCATGCTTCTGCGGCGGGATTACCCTCCAACTGCTGGATAGAGCAAACATGCCTTGTTGATATTGGTCTTCGATCAAGTTCTTGAAGGTGAAGCAGTCTTCGAGAGGATGTCCTATTGCCCTGTGATAGGAGCAATAGTCCGGGTGAGAGACTTTGCCTGCTTGCTCGGGATGCTTGGACTTTGGGAGTGTCATCATCCGATGTTTCATAACGAGGTCGAATATCTTCCTTGTGTTGTCTTGGGGAAAAGAGTACGCTCGACCCATCTTCTTTACGAGAGATGAATCCGGATTGCCCGGTTCCCAATCGCATGGCTTCTTAGACCCGTTTTGCCGGTGTCGAACGCCTTTCCCGCTCTTTGATCTATTTTTGCCTTTGCGTCGGACCTTTTGTCCAACGGGTTGACAAGGAGGAGCATTTTCATTTTTCACAGCCAGTTGAAGAAGGCGTTGCGTCCTGGCTTTCTCGTAGATAGCCATTTCGCGATTATGGTCGTCTCGAACCTTTTGACCTGCTTCCCTTATAAGCTTGTCCATTTGTTCTTCGAACGACGGACTGGGCATTTTCACGGCGGGAGGTTCAGGGTTAGCATCTTCCCATAGAGCATCCCCTTCTTCATCAAAGTCATATATGACATAGCAGTGGCGGAGTAGCTCCCGTTTCTTTGATCGAACATATCCAAGCCCGATCGTTTCCATTCTCCCATTGGCCAACTTTTGTTGAGTACCGGGAACGTTCCAGATCCTGTTATAGAACCGTGCTTGTCGAGCAGTTTGCTTAAGGGGTACACCTTGGCGTTTCAAGAGTCTCTTTAGTCCGTCTGTCTAATACCTGGGCAAACAAATGAGCTGGAGCCTGTAAAGTGTAGAATCTGCACCATGCCAGATTTCCTTCTCCACTTTGGTTTCCCCAGATCGGTAGAATAGGATCGTCTTTTCTCCTTTTCGCCTGGGAGGGACGTAGAATGTCTGCAGTTCTTCCACACTGTAGGTATCAAGCGCGTCTAGCTCTTTGTGATGTTTTGGCGGAACCATGGCAACTTGCAAGCTTTGATCTTCATCAGCGAAGGTTTGTATTGATGGCCGAGCGGAGAATATGGCGTTAACTTCATCTTCTGAGTCACTGCCGAAGATCAACATAGGGGCGGACGGTCCCGGGTTGTTGCGTTGGGGCGGCCCTGAATAAACTATCTCTTCTTCCTCCTCGGTATCACTCCCGAAGACCGGAATAGTGGTGATAGCCTTGTTCTTCGGTTCGTGACATCTTTCCGTGTCCTCAAAATCTGGTAAGAAGTATTTTGCATTTTCATATTTTCAGACTTCGCTCACGGAGAATGGGTTCAACTCCCCCGTCACAGTGTACTCGAGACCTTCTTTGAAATACTTCATACACTGGTGTTGTGTAGAAGGGATGATGTTGTACTCGTGTAACCAAGGCCGGACGAGCAAAGCATTGTAGCAAGTCTTGGCGTCGATGACATGAAATTTAATATTCGTAACGAATAACCAGAAGCGCAGCGTCAGTATCATAGACCCGAGAG
The DNA here is from genome assembly GCA_030015575.1 of Agapanthus africanus. Classification (NCBI taxonomy): domain Eukaryota; kingdom Viridiplantae; phylum Streptophyta; class Magnoliopsida; order Asparagales; family Amaryllidaceae; genus Agapanthus; species Agapanthus africanus. The sequence continues at coordinate 433,039,442 of JASDDO010000008.1, read as the reverse complement.
TCCGTGATGACTGGGAGTCGAATCTGGAAATGGTGATTTTATCACGAGCGAGGTGCTGAATGCTCATGTAGATTTCCTTCAACACTCTCACGTTGAGGAGATTGACGGATGACCCATTGTCAACCAGGATTTTGCCTATCTTTATATCGTGACAGTATCCGGAGACATAAAGGGGACGGTTATGTTCGCACGTCCCGAGGAGGAAGTCTTCATCGCCAACGGTGATATCGGCTGTGTGTACTTCTTCCAGCCCGTCTTTCACCTTTTTTCGGCAAGGAAAGCTTGGAATTGTTCGGGCTCTTGTAACGCCTTGATCAGAGAATCTCTCGCCTCTTTTGATAGCAAAAAGGCGTCGAGGATGCTTAGCTGTGAGGGTAGCTTCCTCAAGTGTGCCAGAACGTTGTAATCCACCTTGTTTTTCTTGGGCGGATCCTTGGCTGCAAGCTCTTTGACGACTTGATCATTGAGGGCGATATCTTCAGGGACTTTTTCTTTCCCTTTATCTTTTCTGCTCGGTCCACTATTAGCAGGTCCAAGATTTTTTCCTGACAGCGTCCGATTGCGCAGCTGAATATTCTCACAGGTCTTCATTCCTTCTGTCTCAGAGGTGGTTTCTTTAAAGAGAGGGCCGAGAGCTATTTCTTCATCAGAATCGCTCCCGAATGTGAGAACTTGCGATCTCTCAGCGTTGACCATGTGACATTTGCCGGCAGTTCACTTACGCTCCTCGGTCGTGTTTCTTTGCTCCCGACGAGTTTGCGTTTCATCCGTTTGAAATGTTGCCGGTGAGCAATATATCCCTGCCACTATCTTTTAAAAGCGTTGCACTCTTCGGTGGGGTGCGCAATATTTCGATGATATAAGCAGGAGTTAGGATGCATATCCGCTTCACTAGAAGTGTTCCCTTCGGAGGGTGGCAGCTTCATTCCCAGCGATATGGCTTTGGCGAACCTTTTCTTCGTCTTGAGCATGCTTTTGCTAGCCATGGACACGTCTTGATCTTGTCGGAGCACTTCAACCCTTTCATCCAGTCGCCGACGTTTAGCCTTCTCAAATATGGCCATCTCACGCTCTCGATCTGCATTGCTTTTCAAAAGAGCTTCGTTTAAGAATGCGTCAATTACTTCGTCTGACGGTCTTAGAAGTTCCGGCTCGGGACCTGCTCCCAGTTTCTGTGTGCAAGGAGCTTCTTCATCGTTTATTGACGAGTAAGAGATCACATGACAGCTTGCCACATAATCTTCAGACTCATCCAACGAGTCTTCTCCATTGTCATCGCCTTCGTCATCAAAGACGTGGCTGAGAAATTCTTAGAGTGTGATTGGAGTCCGCGCCTTCTGGTTGTACTCTTCCAGCGCGTCAATCTGCTTTTGCAGGTCCCTGCGCTTGTCACCAGGCTTCACGGGCTTCTTGGATTTCTTCTTCTTCTTCGAAGATTTTGACGGCTGGGTGTGAGCACTTTGACCATCACCACCAATTTTTGGAGTCGGGTGCGGTTTCAGCATTCCCTTGATAATCTCGGGTTCCAGCGGATCCTTCCATTTGATTGCCGGGCATGTGTGGAGATCCTTCAGCATTCTTTTTGTTTTGGCTGAAAGAGCGATTTCCCACGGAGCTTCTTCAACAAAAGAGCACGATGCCCCTGGTGCGTCCATCTTCTTAGGAGTGTGCGGTTGTGGAGGGCTTACTCTCCACTTTTCAGACAGCGCAAACTTGCCTTGTTGGTATTGGTCCTCGATCCATCCCTTAAAGACGAAACAATCTTCAATTGGATGGCTTACCGTTTGGTGGTAGGGGCAATAATTAGGACCATTAGCCTCGCCGGGTTGCATTGGTCGCTTAGGACTTGGCAGATTGATAAGCCTGTTGCGCATCGCCAATTCGAATAGTCTCTTCGTTTTGTCCCGAGGGAACGAGTAAGGATGCTTCATTTTCTCATTATAGTAGCACCGTCTCTCTTCCATTTGATCTGTTAGTTTTGGGGCACCGGGTCGCTGTTGAGTATTTGCAACGAATGTCGCCTTTCCTTTACCCTTTTCGTTTCGCGGCTCCGGCTTCGGAGGAGACGGACTATGGCCCATCTGGTCCATCTGGGCCAGCTTGTCGATCAAGGCTTAGAATGTGGTCAGCTTGAAGAACATCATGAATTTGGAAATAGTTGCCTGAGGGTCCAGAGTGCCCACGAACATGCCCACCGCCGGTGCTTCTTCGATGCGCCGTTCGCAATTCGACCACAGATTCCGCCATCGGATTGCGTATTGAACCCACGTCTCGCCTGGCTTCACCCTGGCATTGATCAATGTCGTTATTAGGGTGGGTTCACTAGCACTCGCGAATCACTGGATGAATAACAACTCCATTTCTGCGAAAGTCTTGACGGAGTCGTTTGGAAGTTCGGAGTACCACTCAAATGCCGTCTCCGACAAGCTGCCGACGAATTGGCGGAGCAAAAGCTTATCATCACCCCCAGTATTTCCGCAAAGAGCCCTAAACTGAGCGACATGTTGATGGGGATTGCCTGTCCCCTTGTACACATGGAATTTGGGGATTGTGTATCCCGGCGGGTACTTTATTTGGTCATACCAGCCTAGATATGGTCGCCCAGTTTTAACGACCTGGCCGGCCGCTTCATTCACCTGGTGAGCTCGTATTTGCTGAGCAATATAGTCATCCAGAGCGGCTTTGGAAATAGTTTCCTCTTTGGCTGCTGAAAGGGCCGGAGGGGGGTTTGATGTCACCCCTCTGTCGTCTTCAATGGGGGATCTTCAGCTGGAGGTTCCGGCTGTAACATCATACCGGCCATGTCTTGGAACAAAAGAGCCATTCTTTTTATATTGGCTGCCCGCTCTGCAACCTCTTTTTCTTTCCTCCCGAGCATTCTTCGGAGGAATTCGGTGTCATACTCATGTTCCCGACGCTGCTCCGAGGTCTCTGGATTTTCTTTTGGCCCAGTGAATGCGGCCATTGCAGTCAGCATCTCCTGAAGCTTCTGCTGCTGTTGTTCTTGAGCCCTTGTTATTGATCGGGTAAGCGGTCGATGGCCCGTAGACGCACGGCTCTCCTCTTTTCCAGAAGTCATATAAATAGTATGCACGATTATGCCCCCAGACATGGAGCGTTTGGGCTCAGCGTCTTTGTGGTCTGCCGTAGTCACAGGGGCTTTCTCCGGCCTCCTGCTCTTTTGAGTGGTTGACGTCGAGGGGGGCGTCGCAGCGGGCACCCAAACAGCTTTTTGTGGCTTGGCAGGATGGTTCCCTTCTTGTTGAACCTTCACCTTTTTCTGTTGGCGAGGGTAGTCTTGATCAATTACTGAGTCCTGAACCTGTCGCCAGACTTTGTAGATTTTGGAGGACAACCGCTGAGGGGGCTGCTCCGGCTTTGTTTCTGTAACATTCTCCACTGGTGGAGGAGATCTTTTCAGCACGGCTGTAGGAGAGTTCCTGCGCACCTTGTTCAGCAATTCAAAGCTGTTCCTTGTTGGAACAGCAGTATTGACTTCTATCGATGGGGCTGGTGGAGTTACCCCGGAAGGGCAGTTGCCCCTGGCCTTTCTTACTCGGCGCCAGTGGCGACATCGAGCGTGTCGAGCCGATGGTTTCGGTTCGGGGATGGGGATGGTTTCGTCATGCCCCATGTTCTGGTGATGCGTTGTTGCTGGCGTTAGTCTCTTGAAGACTGATGTCCGTTGAGTAGCAGTATTTAATCTGTCAAAGACAGATTTTGGAGCGGGAACGGGAGCCGGAACAGTTAGTCTTATAAAGACCGATCCTTTGGCAGGAGAAGCCGCTTTGACGACTTTGGAAGGAGGGATGGCTATCCTCTTTGGAATAACTTGTTTTGGAATTGCAGGCTTCATTATGGGCCCACATGAACTTTAGCCCAATCTGGCGAAGACTGAGGCGCAGGAGCTGGACGACCCATTGAAGGGGGCCACAGTAGTTGCAAGTCGATCAAAGATCGACTTCTTGGGAGCTTCTTGTGTTGGTACCGGGGCGCTGAAGCTCATCGGTGGGAGCATGATCCCGAAAAACAATCCAGTGGTGGCCTGAGTTACTTGGTCCACCGGCATTGTGAACAAAGAATCCGCTTGGGGCCCGTAAGCTATGCCTCGAGATGAGGCGGAGCGTGAATTGCAATTGCAGTTGGAACACTTCATGCAAGTAAATGCCATTGATCCTTCGCTTTCTGCACCAAGCAAAATGCCAAATCTCAGTACCTCGAACCCAAGGGCAACCATTAGCAAACCGCGATTCGTTCGCGAACACGACACACAAAGTGTGGAGTGGAAAGAGGAAAAGGTCCCACCGGGCGTGCCAGAATCTGTTCCCCTCCGAAAGACGCGCAAGACAGACGTCTTGCCTGAAATTCGGGGCAGATGCTATTTGGTGTTATCCGTCCACCTCTCCGAATATGCCAAGTTGATTTATGGCACCATGTATCGAAGGTTTTAATGGATGCGGCTGATGTAGCAGACTTCATCAGATTCCCCCTCGCTTGAGGGGTTTTTGATTGTGGGGACGCTCTTCCCTGCAGGCGCAAGCCCCTGCAGTTAATTACGCTACCACATCATGGTAACCACTTTCTCCTTCTCCAGATGGTCACTTCGTGTCGTGGGTGTTTGTTTTGTTTTTTGGTTGCCCGTGGATTGTATACGCAGACTAATTTATGTTGTCGCCCGTAGGACGTGGATTAGTCCAAATTCGTATTTTCTTAGATTTGGGTTTGGGGGTTGGGATTAAGGATACGTTAGTCTTATTTGAGACTAAGATCAACTTAAACGTTTGTTAAGAATACGTTAGTCTAATTTTAGACTAAGATCAACTTAACGGGATCGTTTAGATCCAACATGAGAGCATTTGGGCTCTATTATTTAGTTTAAAGACATTGCGGTCGATTAGTTTAAGGACATTGCGGTCCATTACCAGTTTAAGGACATAGAGGTCCATTACCAGTTTAAGGACATCTCGGTCAAGGTTAAGGACATCATAGTCCGTGAGTTTTAAGACCTCACAGTCAAGGTTAAGGACATCATAGTCCATGAGTTTAAAGACCTCACAGTCAAATGTTAGTTTAAAGACATCACGGTCGAGGTTAAGGACATCATAGTCCATAAGTTTAAGGACCTCACAGTCAAGGTTAAGAAAATCATAGTCCGTGAGTTTTAAAACCTCACAATCAAATGTTAGTTTAAAAACATCACGGTCGAGGTTAAGGATATCATAGTCCGTGAGTTTTAAGGCCTCACAGTCAAGGTTAAGGACATCATAGTCCATGAGTTTAAGGACCCCACAGTCCGATGTTAAGGACATCATAGTCCATGGAATGTATGGTTGTCGGGACCCGTCACCTCTCTGAAGACGTTGAAGGATTACAACGACATATATCAGAGGGGTTCAGAGATATACCCTCGAACCGATGTAAGTTGGTTGAAAGATCCGTAGTCCACTTTGGGACTAAGATCTGTTGAAATATTTATGAGCAGATGGGCTCAATTAAATTTAAGTTGAGGACTTATGACCAATCTTGGACTAAGTCCAGTAAATGTTTAACATTTTATTGTTCTGGCTATTGAGCCTTTATTTAGGCTTGGCCCTTTTAATAATGCTGAGCATTAGATTCTGACATCTTTTGTCTTGTATTGAATGCATAGTATTCATCAGAACAATGTGTGTTCTGGCAGTGCGCCACGTGTCGCGCCAGGCGCTTTGCGCCAATTAAAGAGCGCATTGCGCTTCTGCCAAATAGCGCACACAAAAATGACACGTGTCGTGCTTAGCGCTAAGCGCCAGTTTATTAGCGCATTGCGCTTTTAATTTATGAGCGCTTTGCGCTGATTTAATGGCGCACCAGTGAGTGACACGTGGTGTGCTTGGCGCTGAGCGCCAGTCCATGGGCGCAGCGCGCTGTTTCAGAAGAGCAAAGCGCAAGCTGTGTCTTTGGTTGACACGTGGCATGTTTTGGCGCTGAGCGCCGGTCCAAGGAGCGTAAAAGTGCAGTTCATGAGTGCAAGGCACTTTCCAATAGCACAAAGCACATTTGATCAAATTTATGATCAGAGAAACAAGTTTATGTCCTTTTTAAAGGAGGCTTTGCCTCAAGATTCAAGAACAAAAGTTCTTGCTTTATTTATAAAAAAAGGCACTGCCTTTGTAGATCAATGATCTGTAAATGAAGTAAATACTTCTTCTTTTGTTTATAATAAGATCTTTTGATCTCTTTTATATCAAAGACTTTAGTCTTTTGTAGATCTAAGATCCGTAAATGAAGTAAATACTTCTTCTTTTTATTTATAATAAGATGTTTTGATCTCTTTTATATCAAAGACTTTGGTCTTTTGTAGATCTATGATTTGTAAATGAAGTAAATACTTCTTCTTTTGTTTATAATAAGATCTTTTGATCTCTTTTATATCAAAGACTTTGGTCTTTTGTAGATCTATGATCTGTAAATGAAGTAAATACTTCTTATTTTGTTTATAATAAGATCTTTTGATCTCTTTTATATCAAAGACTTTGGTCTTTTGTAGATCTATGATCTTTTTAGAAGATAGTTCTTCTTTTCATGAGATGATATCATCTCTGTGTTCAAGAATTATGTTCTTTACCTTGAAGAAGATGATCTTCTTTTCGCTAGAAGCTTGCTTTTCTCTCTTTTAGTTTTCTCAAAGTTTTTTTTAGGGAGGTTTCTCTATATTTCTCTCTGTGTATGAGACTTGAAGTCTAGGGACCCTTTTATAGGGCAAATTGATTTGTTAAATCAGTTAAAGAGATCTTTCTCTGATTGATATAGGGATGTTTCCCCACCGTTGGATCTTTGATCCTAAGGCTTCTGTTTTACAGAAGACAATCTTCTTGTTTTTAACAAGATTGGAAAGATCTTTCCATAACAGAATTTTAATTTTGATTAATTAATAATTTATTATTATTACCTCTTTTGATCTAACGGTAAGGAATTTTTAATTCCAGCGCTGGCGCATCTTGCGCGAGCGCATCTTGCGTTAGCGCACCTACGTTCGACACGTGGCGCGCAGCGCAACTGCGCTAGCGCACCCGTGTTTGACACGTGGCGCGCAGCGCAGAGCGCAGCGCAACTGCGCTAGCGCACCCGTGTTTGACACGTGGCGCGCAGCGCAGAGCGTTGGATCTGAAGCGTTGCTTCAATTTTTGAATTTTGAAATTTAAAACAGAGCTTTGCTCTGATTCGGGGTGCGCTGTCTTGGGCACAGTGCACCTGGCGGTAGCCCATCTGTGTCTGACACGTGGCACGCAGCGCAAAGTGCTGGATCTGAAGCGTTGCTTCAATTTTTGAATTTTGAAATTCATAACAGAGTTTTGCTCTGATTGGGGGAAACAAGTGGGTCTTTCCGAATGGAGCATAATCCCAAGGGTGGAGACCATACGCGTAACTGGTGATTGCGGTGAGGCATGGGTATGCTCAGAATTATTTGAACCCGTGGATTGTATACGGTAGTCAACTTAGGGACCAACCGTAGGGCTGGTGGAATTTTGAGAAATTGGATTTTGGTTGGCGTCTGCATCGCTGAACTGGAATATGGTACCAGGAGCGACTCATCATTCGCCGTTTGGAGACTTGGAATTTGGATCTTGTTTGGCATCAGCATTGCTGCACTGGAATAATGCCAGGAGCAACTCATCATTTGCCCCGGGAGGACTTGGGATTTGGTTATTTTTTTGGGTCGGCATCAACACCGCTAACACTGAAGCGAAATGCCAAGAGCGACTCATCATTTTTCCTTGCCCGTTGGGGGGGCGATGGCTCAGGAGACAGGTTTAGATCCCTATCACCTAAGACTTTTCAATTTTATGAGCCGTAAGGGTCTCATAAAAGCATTTTCTCCCTACGAGACGAGAGGATCTCGCAGGTGTATGTTCTTCTTAGGAATCGTGAAGATCCCTAAGTGTGTTTCTCCTTTGTGAGTCGTAAGGATCTCACGCAAGGATTTTCTCCTCACAAGGTCGAGAGGACGTTGCAAGTGTATTTTATCTCTTTTCACGAGTTTGCGCCCTTTCGGGTTTTCACAAACTCACCGGCAGTCCTGCTGTTTTTACTCACGGAGCCCTTTCGGGTTTTCATCCGTGCCCATTTTGCTTGTGGACATACCTTTTTCTTCTTTTTTCTTTTTTTTGGTGGGACTTTAAAAGTCGTCTCACCGGTAGGCCTTGGAAGAGATAGGGGTCGTTTACGCCCGTGGATTGTATACGACTTTGCAGGATGTATGATCTAGACCGTAGGGCCGTGTACTTAATTTGCCTGTGACTTGGAACATTCACGCGTAGTATTTCTTGAGATATCGGCCATGATAGGTGGCTTGGGCCTTTCTCCCTCGGCACTTATTAGTTGGTAGGATCCTCCGTCGAACACTTTCTCGATGACGTATGGTCCTTCCCAGTTCGGCTCGAATTTTCCCTTGGCATGTCGATTGGTGATGATCGGTATTTTGAGGACCAACACCAACTCGCCTTTCTTGAAAGTGTGGAGACACGTCATCTTGTCATAGGCCCGTGACATTTGGGCTCGGTACAGCTCCAGATTTTGCTGTACTGCAAGCCTCTTTTCTTTGAGGGCATCAAGCTTTTCGAGCGGAAGGAGCGCGTTTTCCTCCTCCGTCAACTCGTGTTGAATGATCATTCTTAAGATTGGAACTTCGACTTCGAGGGGGAGGACTGCCTCCACTCCGAAGAGCAATGAGTGTGGAGTGGACTGAGTTGGAGTACGATGCGTGGTACGATATGCCCACAACGCCTCGTGAAGTTTGAGATTCTAGTCTCTCTTGTTGGCTGAAGCATTTTTCCTCAGGAGCTTGCATAGAGTCTTATTGAAGGCTTCGGCTAGCCCATTGGCTCTTGGATTATAGATGGAGGAATATCTCCAGTCTATCTTATACTGAGTAGCGAACCTTGAGACTTTGAAGCTCTTGAAGGAAGGCCCGTTATCAGAAATGATTCTTCTTGGTGTACCGAAGCGGTATAGAATATTATGCTGGAAGAATGCCAGAATATCTTCTGTCTTGACCTCTTTTAGCGGGACAGCTTTAGCCCATTTGGAGAAGTAGTCTGTTGCGGCCAGTATGAACCGGTGGCCTCTGGATGACGAAGGATCAATTGGGCCAACTATGTCGGTTTCCCAGACTTCGAAGGGCTACGACGCCACCATAGGATGCAACAGATTGGGATGCTTGTGAATGAAATCACCGTGAATTTGGCAGATATAACATTTCTTTGCATGCTCTCCGCAATCCCGTATCATGGTGGGCCAGTAATACCCAAGCCGTTTAATTTGAAGTCGCATCTTGGGGCCAGACTAGTCAGCCCCGCAGACGCCTGAGTGAACTTCTTTCATGACCTTTTGGGCTTCGGCCGATGACAGACACCTGAGACAGAGTTGGTCATATGACCTACGGTATAACGTGTCATTTACAAACACATATCGGAGAGCTCTCTTCTTCAGCTGAATCCTTACAGATTTTCCCTCGGGCAGCTTGTCGTATCGGAAGTACTCTATGAAGGGTTCTCTCCAATCGGGCTCGTCTTGGATGATCGAAGCTTCTTCGGCAGGATTGTTCTCTTGTTCTACGCTTTCTTCTTCACGTAAAGAGGCTGGAGGCAGAATTTGCCGGCTTCTGACAGTTTTTAGAATTTCGTCCATGTCAAGATCAGCTAGCTCTTTAGCTAGGCGAGCGAGTATGTCGGCTTTTCCGTTCAACGCTCTAGGGACTCTCATTAGTTCAATGTGGGTGAACCGTTTCATGAGTTCCACCACTCGGCTTCTGTACCGAGCTAACTCAGGTTTGTATATCTTATAGTCGCCGCTTACTTGGTTGACGACAAGCTAGGAGTCACCGTAAACCCGTAGCCGAAAGATTTCCATTTCTATAGCGAGCTCCAGACCAGCTATCAGATCTTCATACTCAGCTTCATTGTTTGTTCGAGGCTCGGTGAGAGCAAAAGAACGTCGTAGGATTCCCATCGATGGCGTGATGAACACCAGTCCTATCCCTGCTTTTATCTGCGGGATGCTTGATTTGCCGGAGCTCCTCATTGATGAGGCTCCATCGAAGTAGAGCTCCCAATATGGCTCATCTTCCTCGAGGTGCAGCACTTGTTCGTCGGGTAGCTCGCAATTAAGCGGTGACCCCTCTGATACGGGATGAGCAGCAAGGAAGTCTACAAGAGCTTTCCCTTTTACTGCTTTCTGAGGAGTATAAACTATGTCAAACTCAAGCAGCATGACAGCCCATCTCGACATTCTACCGGCTAGGCTTGCTTTGGTCATTAAGTGTTTGAGCGGGTCGACCCTAGAAATCAGCATAACCCGATGAGCGAGCAGATAGTGCCTCAGCTTCTTCACAGTGAACATCAGAGCCAGGCATTGCTTTTCGATAGGGGAATAGTTGTGTTCCGCCCCGACTAAAGTTCAATTGAGGTAGTAGAGGGCATTCTCTTTTCCCTCCTCGTTGTTCTGGGTAAGGAGCGCACCGAGTGACTCATCTAGCGCTGCAGTGTAGAGAATCAGCGGTTTATTTGGAATGGGAGCGGCCAGCACTGGAGGGTGCAACAAGTACTGTTTGATACTTTCGAACGCTTCTTGACATTCGGCATCCCAAACAAAAGGAGCTCCTTTCTTTATGAGCTTTGAGAAGGGCCTACATCTCCCCGACAAATTTGAGATAAACCTTCGTATATAAGCAAGCTTGCCTTGAAAAGATCTTAGCTACGTCAGACTCTTGGGAGGGGGCATCTCCATGATGGCCTTTATCTTTGATGGGTCAACTTCGATTCCTCGATGTCGGACTATGAAGCCCAGGAATTTTCCCGACGACACGCCAAAAGCGCACTTCAGAGGATTCATCTTCAGATCGTACTCCCTCAGTCTGGTGAGAACGGTCCTAAGATCTTGGATGTGATCGGCCTTGGCTTTAGTCTTGACGACCAGATCATCAACATAACATTCGACGACTTCATGAATTAGGTCATCAAAGATATTGGTCATTGCCCTTTGGTATGTAGCACCTGCGTTCTTCAGTCCGAACGGCATCACTTTGTAGCAGTATATTCCGATCGGGGTTCGAAATGCTGTGTGTTTCTTATCCTCAGGCGACATCTTGATCTGATTATATCCAGACGAGCCATCCATAAAGGTGAATAGCTCGTAATTTGAGGTGTCATCGACCATCATTTCCATGACCGGTAGCTGGAAGTCATCTTTAGGACATGCCTTGTTGAGGTCCCTGAAATCGACACAAACTCGGATCTGCCCATTTTTCTTCTTCACTGGGACTATGCATGCGATCCAGTCCGCATATTTCTCTTCCCTGATAAAGCCGGCATCGATGAGCTTTTTGGTTTCCTCGATGACCTTTTCTTCTAGTTCTCTTCTCATTCTTCGAGGAGCTTGTTTGACTGGCTTAGCATCAGGAGATATAGCTAGTTATGTACGGCTACTTCAAGGGAAAGGCCAGGCATTTCTTTGTATGTCCACGTGAAGCAGTCGACGAACTCATGCAGCAGGGCAATTATCCGCTCTTTCATTTCCTCTGACAAGAGTGAGCTGATGTAGGTCGGTCTTGGGTTATCGGGCGTTCCTAAGTCAATCTCGGTTAGCTCGTCAAAGGTTGCTTGTCCGCCATCTTCGAGCTCTTGAGGAGCTTCTTCTGGCTCGGCTATCTCATCATCATCATTTGATCTTTCGCTGGCTTCACCAACATGGATCATGTGGCATGCCTTGGAATCAGGTTGAATGAAGCCCATGCCCCGTCTATCTGGAATTCGTCCATCAATGAGTGCTTGGACCTGGGGCGGATGCCATAGCCCTTCATAAAACTTTGCTTCGGACTCCGTTTGATATAACCGGCATCCGCACCTTTTGAAATACTCCCGCATCTCGGGTGCATAGTATCTGGGATTGAGGACGGCTCTTATGCCTCTCTTATAGGGAAGGCACGCGACAGACAAATCGTCCGGGTGCACAACGGGGTTCGACCCATAAAACAGGATGCCTTTCTGTCCACTTTTCCTTCCGGGAACGTAGAAAGTTTTCAGCCGGTCCACGGTAGAGACTGACAATTCATCGAGCTCTTTGCACATCTTCTCCGGCACCCTTGTGATGGCTAGGGGGCCATCTGCAATTTCGAAGGTCTCTCGTAGTTTCGCTTATTGCATGGGGGTCCAATTTGCACAGCTGTTGCCCGCCAGGCCCTCTTCCTCCGACTCTTCAGTGTCGCTGCCAAGATGAGGGCGGACCTTGCCATTAGATGGGCCTTCAGTATCAGATTCATCCGTATCGCTACCGAAATGAGGGAGAGTTTTACGGAAGGACGGACTTCCAGCATCGGACTCGTCAGTGTCGCTACCGAAATATGGGCGCACTCAGGCGTTTTTGCTTTTGAAAGTGACAGCCGGCTTAGATTTGCTTTTGAGTCTTGAGGTCGTTCTATCCTCAGTCAGTTGTGGCTTAACATTTTGGTGGTTCACGAAGTACCGAGAATCTTCATATCGGACTTCATGCACACCGAACGGCCGGATGTCTCCATCAATGCGTCTTTCTTCGCCATTTTTAGTATACTTCATGCACTGATGGAGAGTTGACGAAACGATACCGTAATCGTGGAGCCACGGCCGTCCCAAGAGAATTTTATAAGACGTGTCAGCGTCGATTACGTATATCTTAGCTTCAGTTTGCAGATCCCCAAATTTGATTGGCAAAGTTATAGACCCCAAGACTTGCTGGCAGTTTTGATTGAAGCCTTGAATGGCAATCCTTTCCCTTGATAGGTGTCGGACGTCCATTGACAAACTCTTCAGAGTCCGCAAGTTCATGATGTTCATTGAGGACCCCGGATCAATCAATATGCGATTAATCCGATCTCCGTCACTGTACCCGGTCACGTAAAGCGGCCGATTATGCTCATCCGTTCTCAGTAGCAAGTCTTCGTCCTTAAACATGACTGTGGCGGCATGCAAAGCGTACTGGGCTTCTTTCATATTAATTTCCGCAAAGCGAGCCTGATACCGCTCGGGGTTTTGTAGAGCGTGAATAAGAACATCTCTAAGCTCCTTAGATAGGACCAAGGCATCGTATATGCTCAGGAGAGACGGAAGCTTTCGGAGATGAGCCAATACATTGTAGTCCACTGAGGAAGGACTTGAGTTTTCATTAGCCGGTTCTCTGCCATCCTCTTCATTAGTCACCTGTTTTTCCTTTCCTTTTGGGGCGTTGCCCTGATTTGGCGGTAGAGCCCTGCCGCTTCTGAGCTGGATTTGGTTGGCCTTAGTGGCGAGCTCCTCGTCCTCTTCGGGAAAACAAAGCTCCTCCTTAGAGTCGCTGCCAAGATGGATGTCGTAGCAAGTCACTATAGGGATCTCTTCATTGGAGTCTTCTTCCAACTCCTCCAGAATTTCAGCCGCTTCTATAGAGAGGAACTCCTTCAATTGAATAAGAGTTTTTTCCTTCTGTTCATAGTCTTCGAAGGAATCGATATATTTTTGAAGGGTCGATCTCCCTGCAGACTCTTTTTCGCTCCGAGCTGCACTTTTCTTCTTCTTGAGCTTCTTGGATTTTGAGCCTGATGGAGCCGCATTGGCAGCTGGAATGGTAGGCTTCTTCTGCCTTTCCCATTCTGTCCTGGGCTCTTTCTGAAGTAGCTTTATCATCTTCTTCATCTTATTAGATATTTACGTACTCTACAGAGGTTGCGGTGAGTCGGTTTCATTTCTCGGGGCAGCCAGTTCGGCTGTCTGCTCCCAGAAGACTTCAGCTTCTGTCTGGATAAAGTTGGTGGTTGCAACTTGATTGTTCACCAACACACTTTTAGACAGCTCGATCTCTCCAGCCTTGTACTGCTTCTCGACCCAGTCTTTGAAGATATAGCAATTCTCGATCGCATGGCTCACTACTCGATGGTACGGGCAATACAGGGGATTGTCGGTCATTTTTGCTTCTTGAGGTCTTTTCGACTCTGGCAATTGTAGACTATTGTTCAAGGCATCTTTAAATATCTTGCAGACCTTGTCCCTTCTGATAGAGTAAACCTTATTCTTTTTCTCCTCTAGGGAAGGCCCATCTCCTCCCAGCAATGGCTTTCGAGACCGGTTGGTTTTGGATTCGCCCGCCCTTCGCTTTTCTTCATTGTCGGACGCATTGAAGACAGTGGTACTCCTGGAACTCCCGCTTCTACGGTTGTCGTCCCGCTTGCTTTTCCAAGTTTTGTCTCTCTGAGAGTCCGGGGTAGACTCTTGCTTCGAGCGTTCCAGCATTTGGACTTTCTTGGTTAGCTCTTGAAACGTCTTGAGGCCTGCTGTACACAAGAACGGGACCATCCAATTGTTGAGGTTCCCAATGAGCATGCTGACGGACTGGTCCTGCTCCAGCGGCAGTTCGCACTTGACTGTGAGATTACGCCATCGGGCGATAAAGTCGGTGTTGCTTTCATTCTTCCCCGGCTTGGTCCTCACAAGATCGGCAATGGAGATTTTTTCACTGACACTCATGAACCTTTGCCGAAACAGAGACTCCATTTGGGCAAAGGTAATGACGGACCCGTCTGGTATACTCGTGTACCAGTCAAAAGCGACACCAGTCAGGCTGTTGACAAACTGACGAAGAAGGAGCGCATCATTGCCCCCTGTATTTCCGCATGATGCTTTAAAGTGGGCAACGTGCTGATTTGCATTTTCCGTCCCGTCAAATCTTCCGAACTTAGGAATGACGTAGCCGCTCGGGAACTCGATCAGATCGTACTGTGCGCGATATGGCCGCCCACTACTGCCGATTTCTTTCTGAGCTTCAGCTTCGGTCACCAATGTTTTAACCTTGCTGGTGACCAAATCCATTATCCGATCTTGTGTTAGCGGGATGGTGTTATCTGGGGCCAAGGCGTCCCCAGAAGCAGAATGTGGTCGGCTTTCGTGCGGCTCGACGAATCTTGGACCCAAAGGGACAGGCATCGGCCGCTTCGGATTGTCATCATCCGGCTCATGGGTAGCGACTTGTGCTTGATTGGGAGGCGCTCGAGCAATTTGGGCCGTAAGCTGCATCACAGCATTCGTTAGGTCATCAATTTTCGAATAGAGCTTGACCATATCTTTATCTTTGCTCTTGAGCTATTTTCGAAGCTTTTGAAGTAGCTCTTGCTCTGCGGTCCTGGGGCGGAAAGTCGGCTCTTCCTCGCTGTCCGAGCTTGATTCTGCATGGATTGAGGGGTCTTTCTGCCTATCATCCTCGTCGAGAGGGTTTTCATCCTCCAGCGGGGGCGGTTGTTCTTGGGGAGCGGCAACTACATTCAAGCCAGATTGGGCTTGGGATGTGGTGGCCCCATCCTTGCTTTTGCTGCGAAGGTTGTCGCTGGGGCACCCACCCGCCATATAGACCGTATGGATAACAAATCCAGCCATCTTTTTATTATCGGCGACTGATTTCTCGGATCGCTGTCTTGACCCTCCTATTTTGGTAACGGGCAGTCGACTGAAGGGAGCTGGCCTGGCCGGATTCTTGAATGGTGCTGACGCTTCCTTTTCGGTTTTGCCCCGCTGTTTTCGCGCAGCATAGAGCGCCTGATAGACTCTTGAAGAGACAGTGTCATACTTTTTCTGTTGGGGCCGGGACACGTCTCTTTGTAGCGACTTTCGGACCGCTGCCTTCTTGATTCTAGCGGTCATAGCATTTTTCTGAACCCACTTCAGAGGCTCGAAAGAATTGCTGATTTTTACGGCCAACTCAGCCGTCGTCGCGGAGTAACCCTGCTCTTGGAACCTCACAAGATTCCACTTGGCCAAAGTCCTGGCCTTCTTGTTGGCTCGATACCTGAGCCGCTTCTTCCTTAACTTTTCTGTTTTAAGCACTCGGCAGATTTTGGCTCTTCGGGAAGACGTCGTAGACCAGGCGATGGAGGATTTTGGAGATACGCTTGATTGTGCATTTGCTGGAGTCATCGCCTGAGCCCGTCCGCAACATTTGATGTTGCCCTTTGTACCGGAAGTCTTGCCCCCAGCTGGAGCACCAGAGAGTCATTCAGACACCGTCTTAAGTTTCGGTTGTGGTGCCTTGGCGATCATGACATTCAGCCTCTTGCCCCTTGAGACCGGTTTGGCCGCCTGTTTTGCCGGGATTTCTGCCAGATGAGTTTTTCCGGCAGGGTAGATGATGACGGAGCCAAACTGGCGGGGCAGTTCCTCCCACTGTCGACTGAGGCTTGCGGGGAGAACCACACGAGCATTGACCTTAACCACGTACGGGATCGGGGTCGCGTTGGAAGCTGAATTCGTCTTGGGAGATATTGTCGTTGAAAGTTGATTGCTTGAAGACCTGCATGAAAGAGCATTATTTTGGTATAAATATAGATATGTATATTGATTGAGTTCGCATGAACGTTTAACCCGAAATATGGGAGGAGAGAAATGTCTCACCGGGCGTGCCAGAATTTGTAGGGTGTTTTTCGTCACACCATTGAGATGGGAATGCGCACGCTTGTCAGGCGCATTACAGATTCCCCCTGCCTGGGGTAGGCTGAGGTTTATTGATTGCGGGGATCTAAATCTCCGGCAGCCGCGGACTAAGCTGCCGTTAATTACCCCCCGCCTTTGGAGCGAGAGAACCTCCGATTAACGGGTCAAACAGGTCATGCGAACTCAATGTGCAGTGTACACATGTTGCGTTTTGAAAGGGGGTTTTGGATATATCGGGGGCCCCGCAGAGTTTTTACGGGGGTCCCGCTACCCGGATAGCGGGCTGGAGGTCAAAGGGGCGAGCAGCCCCCTTGCGGGGTGCGGGGCAGCGCCCTGTTAGAAATTTTTTTTAATAGGGAAAGTGTCGTGGAGTATGTGTGTGTGTGTATATACATATATAAAAAAAAGGGAAAAGAGCCCAAAGGACGCGTGGGGACAGCGCCTTACGTGCCTAGCACACGAGCGCTGGGTGCTTGAGCGCTGTGCGCTTAAGCGCCAGCGTATCACGTGCCCGGCACGTGGGCGCTGGACGCTCGAGCGCTAGCACACCACATGCCCGGTACGTGGGCACTGGGCGCTTGAGCGCAAGGGCACTAGGCGCTCGGGCGCTTGGGCGCCGGAGAGGAAAAGGGGGATTTTAGCCCCAAAAATGGGATTTAAACTCCCGAAAGAGGATTTAGAGTGGAGTTAAACTCCTAAGATATTTTTGGAGATGATGGAAAGGGCTTCTTCCTCGAGCTCTGGATCTTCCCAAAGTGGGATTTTTGGAGATGGGCCTCCTTCTCCTTCCTCTGTTGGCCGGCTCTTGGATAACAAAAGGAGTTAGATTTTAAAAATCTCTTCTTTTTAAGATCTGATGGAAGATCCAAGCTTCCCTTTGTGGGATTTGTGGTGAAAAACTATTTAGTTTTGGATAAGGAAGAGTAAAACTCTTGATTTAATTCAAAAAGTGAAGAAGGTTTTAGAATCTTAAGGAAGGAGAAGATCACAGATCTGGATTCTTTTTTGAGAGAGAGAAAAAAAAGTTGTTGAGATATTTTCAATTTTTGCCTTTATAGGCTACACTTTACACATAGCCCCTTGGGCTTCACAAAATGGCATTTTGCCCATCCCATGGCTCTTGTGCCATTTCTTTTTGCACATAAGCCCTGGGCTTTACAAAAATTTGGCTTTATGCCCATTTTCTTACATTTATTCATAAAATAAAATAAAAGAAATACAACAAAATTATTTATTACAAAATTTTTATTTTTGCCCAGGGGAGGCCGACGGCTTCATACTCAGGGCTCGACCCGGGTATTGGCCCACTCGATCTTGGCTTGGGCCCACTTGGCTTGAGGTTGACTTAGTCAACCTGGATGTAAATTTTTGCCCCAACAACCAATACCATGAAATAACGAAATATGCCGATAATGGGACTCCTAAGATTCCGTTGATCGAACTCACACTCAAACTATCCCGCACCCCACGGTCTATATCAAACACCGACTACGAATTTAAGTACTAGTCGCTCCATGATAAGTCTACGCGAAAATTGGAGACATGGTCTCCATCAAGAATGTCTCGACTGGTATCCAAGATATGTGGACAGTTCTCGATATCTTACCTATGACACTAATATAAGTACTTCCATACCCGTCCGATACCGGTTATAGTTACACTTATATATGTAAAATTTCAGAAAAATAAAATATTATTTTTAGAATTTAAATAAATAAAATAATAAATTTTTGGATATTATATAAAATATGGAAATTGGTTTTAACGAAATAGTATGATTATACACTTATAGTTTGAAGAATAAATGGAAAATTTATATGAATTATTGATTTTGAATGTGTTTATGTGATTTTGACATCTTATAAATTATTATACAATTAATTGTATACAAGTTAATGCTAAATTTTATTAATAATTCGCTAATTATGCATTAATCCTGTTTATGATCATGACATGCAACAAATTATGTTGCAAACTACTTGTTACATTTTTATGAACCATGGCCTAAATTCTTCATTTGCATATGAATATGGTTTTTGTTTTTGTTTTAGAATAAAAAGGAATAAGAATAAGAAAAGATAATTAGAGAGAGAGTGACATGGAGACAAGGGGGTATGGCAAGGGAGGGAAGGAGGGAGAGAGAGAGGGTGACATGGAGACAAGTGGGAATATTCTAGCAGACCATCACCTTATTTTCCTCCTTCCTCGTCTCTCTTCGTCATTTTCTTCTTCTCCTCCTCCTTCTTCCTCATTCTTCACCTCCACTACCACCCTCAAACACTCTCCAAAACACCATAAAACATCATGCTCTCTTCACAAAAATCACTCCAAATCTCACTATAAATCCCATGGGTAGATCAAGTTAGGATTTTGATGCACTTGGGCAACCCTAGAATTTTCTTGAGTTGCCAAATGAGTTAATCCCTACACTTCTAATTAAGTTTTTTGTTTTACTAATATGTTATAGTGGTTTAAAGTTAAAACTAGTGCATGCTTGTGAAGTTAGAAATTTCCAAGATAAGGTTTAGAAGATTTTATGATTTGAAAAGGTGTAATTGAGGTGCAATTAGTGACCACAACCCCTGTAGTGTTAGAATTACGGACTAAACCTAAGACTAAACCCCAAACCAGGAATTGAGGAATCTCTGATATCGGTTTTTGTGGATATTGTGATGATATATAGAGATCTGCTATAAGTTGGGAGCCCTGAAAAATATTTAGCAAACACAGTGAGACGTGCAGGTGACCTAGAAGGTATACCTGAGACCCGAGCCCCAAATCTTTTAACTTAGCCGCAAATAAACTCCTATTGGTCGCAAATTGCGGCCTGGGTATGAGCAATTTGGTTCGTGCTTGGTCCATAGTTCTTTGTCTGTTAATTAGAGCTATCCTATGTGCAAAATATCCTAATTCAACCTAGGTCAAAATCTGGAAGTGTTTTTCAAAGTTTCTGTTTTTGTTTTACGACTTTTAATGACTTGGGTTTTGGTATTTGTGTTTTATCTCAGTCGATTGACGTTCATACGTCAATGTCGAGAGTTGTTTGATTATTCTTGCATACGTAGACTATAGGTTCTAGCCTATATGTGTTTCGTGTACCGTTTTGGTTTTCGTATTCGATTCGTGTTTACGATATGACGTATTTGAACTGTAGGTACCTCCGTGTGGACTTCGGGACAACAAGGGAGAGCATGGCGTCATCGACTTCGGCAAGGCGAGGATTATAGGTGAGTAGATGTATATCTATGGGGGAAGTCGGGTGGATGGCGTATAGCACCCTCGCAACCGTAGAATAGAATAATTATCTATATTATGTATATATAGCAATGCGAGTTGGATACTTAGCAAATAGGGTTTCTAGGAGACCTTAGGTTATATTATGCGTACTCATAGGAAGATCTACCTCTAGTGTTATTTCTTTAGTCGTGAGCCGTTAGTTTTATTTTGCTGCACACACACACACACTTGATATGATATGTGGTATATGTATATATGTATATATATATGGACATGTTGATATATATATATATACACACACACACACGCACACACACACACACGTGTAAGATGAGGATATAATATATTATATGGTTTTTAGTCGATATGATCGAGCAGGATGTCAAAAGATTTTGATATATGATTTGAGATGAGGCATCGTTGATGATGCGATATATTAAAGGATCGTTGAGCGTTATATACATAACATGCGATAACATGTGGTTTGATGAGATAATAGATTGTACGTGACCTTAGATCCATACACTTGATTAAGATATTGTACGACGAATGATACCGTACGAACTATATGATATATATGCTATTTGACTCGTACCCTCAATTTTGAGAATGCCATATGATAGATTTTACCATACGAGATATATTTATATGATGATTGATCCGCACTCTTGACTCGAGAATGTCGTACGATAAATTATACCGTATGTGAAGCTATGAGGATGGATTGCCGACTACTAGATATATCGACTCGGAAAATGTTATAGATTCCTTATCGCTTTCGACTTGGTTCTTAGTTTAGACTTTTAGTTGCTTAGGTAGATGTTAGATTAGGCTCGAGTCATACCTGTTTTCAAAACTAATAAATCGTAGGTATTTCAAAAGGGCAACCCGAGGGACGCTACGAATTTTTCAAAAGATATCTCTTTCCTTAAAAATATCGTAGCCCCTACTTTTCTAACAACCGCCGTGCTATTTTTAAATACGGTAACCGTATGACTCGTATATATATAAATATATATATATATATATATATAATATTGCGTTTACTGTTTACCTTCTGCTATGCTCATGTTATTCTCATTACATTGTAGATATACATGTGTTTTCATTAGCTGTTATGATCTCGCCTTTTAGGACACCTGCACCATTACCGATGATGCGTATGCTGTACATACACTTGCTTGCCGGCTCACACACATCAGCATCGGTAATTGCCATGTCACGTACACTTTAGTAACCGTTATTCATTCGTATACTCTGATAAATTGTAGCTAAGTAGTATTGTTTAACATTCACGATATCATATGCTAGTTTAGACTTTGTATTTCTTGCAACAAGCATTCACATACATACATTCTAGTTATGCACTAATCATTTGGCTTTACGCCGGTATTTATTATCTCATTATATACTCATGATTATGAGATTTTGGTTTTTCCATGAGATTTCTGGATTTGGGAAATCACATATGAATTTAAAAACTTATGCTCAATTTTAAAAGAAAATGCGGTTTCTCGTGATATGATGTATAGCGTCCACTATGAAATTTCTCGGTTCTGAGCACATATGTTTACCCGATTCGAGGCGAGGGAAGGCACCGTCTGCGGGTATATGGTGGACCCGGTGCGGTACCCCGGGGAAAGAATATCATATAGAGAGACGATGAGCCCGACAGGGGAGCACTACCGACCGGTGATAGTTGGCGCGGAGGATACCGACCGCAGTCGTGAGATCAAATGATATGGGGCCGATCCGGATAGACGAAACCCGAAATATGAGGATTTTGTGTCGCTGATGGACACAGTTTTCTTGATGTTTTCGAGTGTCGATGCTGGGCACTCAGGTTTTATCATGACTTTGTTTGTCGATGCTGGATACACCCATTTGATGATGCATTTATACATGATACACATGACATGTAGTTACTTTGTGACACGGACACGAGTACTTAATATTACTCATATGCTTATTTTATTACCTTTGCTTCTACTCGATATTATCGGATTATTATTATAATTGTATTGTACTGTATGACCTAGGAGATTGTCATACATTCGGTTTCTACTCGGTGATATCTTCTACTCACGAGTTGGTAATTTACCCCTGTTGTGCCACAGTTGTCTTACAGGTTTGACTGCACAGGTTCCGTTGCGGCTTGATGGCACATCGCTTTTCTTCTGGGTGATTGCTTTGGTAGGTGAAGCTCATTTACATCGTGACCACCATTTTGTATTTGTATATTTATTCTATTGTATCTAGTTAAAATCTTCATCAACCAGACCTTGTATATTTGTAGACTTAGAAAACGCTGTTGTATATTCTTTCGGCCTTAGAGTCACGCTCATGTATTTGTTATTGTTTCTGGTTTCTTGATGATGATTAGTTTCTTTGCTTTCTCCTATGTTTTGATCCTCGCCTCCGCGTTGTATATTTATATTTTTGTGTGGCTGTTTCCGCCATTTGGCGAAGAGCTAGCTCCCGCTTGGGGATGCCTATTATTATAAGTGCTTGTATTTGTTTTCGGGTTAAAATATACAAAGGAGGCGCTGCCCAAATTTCAAATGACGAAAATGCTTTCAAGACAGATATAAAACATTACATTTTCATAAAACATAACATATAATTTAAAGAAATAACTTGATTTCATTTATACCATTATTTCAAAACTTCACCTCCACTATTTTCCTTAAAATGGTTTAGATTTCTAGGCTTTTGGCTTACTTGAATTATGTGGGGTCCTATAGACTTCAAATGATTCAAGTGCCAGTCACGTGCCTTTTCCGAGTCGTGACAAAATTAGTATCAGAGCGTTAAAGTTAACCTTGGTTCAAATCTAGGTTTGACTATGCGGAGTCTAGAGCGTTTATATATTTCAAAAGCTAGGCTTGACCTTACGGAACTTAGGCTTGGCCGAGGGGGTATTAGACCCGAACTTTCCTCGTGTAGGTTCACCTTGGTTAATGGAGTAGGTGACTTAAGTAGAGTGGCGTACCGTGCGTATGTTCTGTAACATACTTACGATATGCTACTTCGCTTAAGTAGCCTTAGGATGTACAATTCTTATGCATCGTATTTCTATTCATTCCTATGATCTATCCTCATCGATATCGGATTGTGGTTTCCGTTACCTTGACTATACGAGCAGAGAGAGATCTGCGGCTAGAGATGCGGTCAGAGAGAGCTCGTCAGGAAAGAGGACTGACCGGGATGTATTCCGGTAACACACGAACGTATTGATATATTGTTTTACTAGGATTTTCTGTTGACACGAGCGTTCAGGATCTGCACCTTATGATCGGGCTATTGCTAGAGGCCAGCCAGATTGTGAAGGCTATTAAAGAACCGTCTACTCCAGATGATTGAGGCGTTTTCTACCGTGCGGACAGATGGGCCAGTTGTTGCTGAGTTTGATAAGATATCGCCCCCAGACTTAAGAAGCTAATGTAGCCTGAGTTTATACGCGGAGAGGTGATAGGAGATCGCTAGTCACCCTTAGATAAATGATTAGGAACTTTTGTTCATTTGGATACTCCGATGTGAAGTCATCAACTTCATAACTTCGGTAAGAAGGGGACCTCACACAGACGAGTTATGAGTCGATCGAGAAGGACGAGCGAAGGCGCATTACTCCGATGACTTGGACGAGCTCCTGAGGACGTAATTGGCCAGGCACCTTCTACATAATATTAGAAATGCCGAGTTCGTAGCTTCGAAAGAGACTCAGGGTATGACTACAGCCAATTGGAGCGCAGTCCACACAGCTACGAAGAGATGATTCCGAATTGGTCCATATTGAAGGGAAGAAGAGTAAGAGGTTCGTGCGAGGTTTTAACGAGTTAATGTTCCTCTCCATTGATATCAGAGACTAGATAGGCACGCAGAGGCGTTGAATACAGCCACCTTTCCAGAAGAACGCCGTGATGAGAAAGCAGCTGTCCCGTAACAAGAAACGATTAAGTAAAGAGTGCTGACTTCCAGGCAGTCCGGCAGAGATGAGATTAGAAAGAGACCCTGACAGGATCTTTTGGGAGTACTTCATGATAAAGACTTGAACCAGGATCAATTGTATCACGCGCACTCGGCGGGCCAAAGATTACCGTCTTTAACATGATACATTATGAGTGGCCATGTAAATTGGCCAGGAGATCTTCAAAGAAGCGCCAGAAACAAGATTGTTTCCGTCATTACTCCGAATCAGGCTATCAAGTCGAGGAGTCATGTAACTGGTAATCCACAGAGGGAAAAGAGGACCTAAAAGCAGAAGACGCCGGGCCGTGGGCAAGAGGCAAGTGGATATTCTTTCTCTGCCAGCCTTGGGTGCACCGGCACCTTTCTATATTGAAGGAGGGGCACCTTGACGGCAGTTATTGTGAATTTCGTCTCGGTGATTCATATATCACGTTTCTATTGTTTTGGATTCCGGTATTTTTATATTTTGTTCCATGATTGATATTTCCTATGTGCACTACAGTTGCACTTGATTCGTATTTTCATGTATCAGTTGCACTGATATTCGTTTTTGTGCATACCCATTGCACTTGGTTTTGATTTTTACGCATTCTAAGATATTTGATTTTGATTTCATGCATATAGTATGCACATAATTTTGACGTATGCATTCGGTGTAGTTACACGAGTTCTCAGTATTGATATGGTTTTGTATGCACAGATGCATATGTTTATGAGTTTATATACCGTGGTATACTTGATTTTGATTTGGTGTATGTTGTATACCATTGATTTCGATTTTGATACTCGATGTTCATTTTCATGCACCCTAGTGCACTGGATTTATGTTTTCGTGTACCTTGTGCACTTGATTGGGATGCTTGCGCACACCTGGCGCACTAGATATGATTTTATGCACGCCAAATGCACTAAATCGAGATTCTTCGTGCATGTCAATTGCACCTGATATTGTTGTCGTGCACACCCATTGCCTTCGACATATGTTTTTGCGCACGCCCGTTGCACTTAGTTTTGTTTCTGTGCACATTCGTGGCACCTGCATTTGATTTCGATTTCCGTGCGCACCAGACGCACGTGGCATTCTTTGTATACATTTTTGGGATTGATTTCTTTCGAGCAGCATGTTTTATGATATGCACTATATGGTTTAATAACCGAGCAGGACTAGTCTGAGAACAGTACCTGAGTATTTTTGCATGCATCGATATTTACCGAGGGGATTTTCAAAAGGAGCTATAGTCTCAATATTTTCCTACGTGTCCACGATGACACAAAACTTTACGAAGAAGACCCTTCTAAATCATTTTCAAAATGCCGGACGTGTATATTAAACAAAGGATATACATATATACATAGCTATTTTCTTTATAATGCACGTCCGCTACTTGTGTCGTGATTTGCACATCGCACGGCGATTTGAAAAGAATTTTGCATGCACTTTTATTCGGTTTTTCATATAATTTCACAATGTCCGTACTATATATATGTTATAGTCTTAATTATATCATGTTTGACTTTCGTATTGGATTTTGACATTTGTGTTTTTGTCATAACTCCGATAATTGCGTGACGCTTGACGAAGTTTTGGTTTTGAGTTTTGCCCTCGTTTTCATGCGCATGCAATGCGCTATAATATGTCTTAT
The DNA here is from genome assembly GCA_030015575.1 of Agapanthus africanus. NCBI lineage: Eukaryota > Viridiplantae > Streptophyta > Magnoliopsida > Asparagales > Amaryllidaceae > Agapanthus > Agapanthus africanus. The sequence goes on along the minus strand of JASDDO010000008.1, from coordinate 433,014,133 downwards.
GTATTCATGATTTCGGAGCCCCGATGACTTGATTGTTTTGCTGAAATGTTTTAGTTATTGGGGGTTTAAATTTAAATTCGGGGACCGAATTTATTTAAAGGGGAAAGATTGTAATATTTCAGAAAGATAAAATATTATTTTTGGAATTTAAATAAATAAAATAATAAATTTTTGGAATTATATAAAGTATAGAAATTGGTTTTAACAAAATAGTATGATTATACTCTTATAGTTTGAAGAATAAATGGAAAATTTATATGAATTATTGATTTTGAATGTGTTTATGTGATTTAGATATTTTATAAATTATTATACAATTAATTGTATATAAGTTGATGCTAAATTTGATTAATAATTCGCTAATTATGCATTAATCCTATTTATGTTCATGACGTGCAACAAATCATGTTGCAAACTACTTGTTACATTTTTATGAAGCATGGCCTAAATTCTTCATTTGCATATGAATATGGTTTTTGTTTTTGTTTTAGAATAAAAAGGAATAAGAATAAGAAAAGATAATTAGAAAGAGGGTGACATGGAGACAAGGGGGTATGGCAAAGGGAGAGAGACAGAGTGATTCTTTAGCAAGCGGATAAATTGCTACGCTTAGAATCATCCATACTAAACCCCTTTAGTATGGTGTCTATATACCTGGATTGGGACAATCCCAGCATCCGTTTAGATTTATCTCAATAGATCTATATCTCCCGTATGTAGAAAGCATCATTTAGATCTTTCATGGAGAACATGTGTGATAAGTGGAGTTTGACCGAGTGTAGCATAGGAACAACGTTTCCTATCAAGAGTAAGTTATCCACGTACAATACGAAGAAGACCGCCTTACTCTCCACAACCTTCTTATATATACATGGTCCATCTATATTTTCGATGAAGTCAAACTCTTTGATATCTTCATCAAAACAGACGTTCCATCTCCGCGATGCCTGCTTTAACCCGTAAGTGGATTTAAGCAGCTTGCACATGTTTCCGCTGCTCCCACTGTCTACGAAGCCTTATGGCCGTGTCATGAACACGTTCTCTTCTAAATCACCATTTAGAAAAGCGGTTTTGACACCCAACTGCCAGATATCGTAGTCATGGTATGCAACAACGGCAAGTAAGATCCTGATGGACTTAAGCATAGCAACAGTAGAAAAGGTTTCATCATTATCAACACTTGATCGTTGATGAAAAACTTTTACTACAAATCTAGTTTTGAAAGTCTCAACTTTTCCATCTACACCAAGAATCTTTCTCAAAGATCCACTTGTTCCCGATGGGTTTTACCCCTTCAGGAGCAACATCCAAAGTCAATACTTTGTTGGTGTACATGGATTCCATCTCAGATCGCATAGCATCCAGCCATTTCACATAGTCTCCACTTGTGATGGCCTGCTCGAAACTAGTTGGGTCATCATCTTCCATGATGCAATCCTCGCTTCCACCGTCTACGAGAAAACCGTAGTATCCCTCAGGTGGATAAGGAACCCTACTAGATCAATGAAGTGGTTTGGGTTCATTAGGGATTATTGAATCCTCTGGTTCCACCAAATTGTCAGTATTAGTTTTTATAGCTGGAACTATTTCCAGTTCTACCTTATTGCCACTAATTTCTTCACAAGAAATTCCTTTTTCAAAAAGGTGGCATTCCAAGAAACAAACACCTTTTGTTCCTTGGTGTGGTAGGAGATATTTTCTCGCGAATGTTTGGGATATCCTACAAACTTGCACAGGACTGACCTTGCCTCGAGCTTGTCCGGATTTTGCTTTTAACGTAGGCCGGAAAACCCCATATCTTAACTCGTTTAAAAGATGGTCTCTTCCCATTCCATATCTCATATGGAGTGGTAGGCAACGGATTTGGTCGGAACTCTATTCAATAGGTATGTAACTTCAGCAAGTGCAAAAACCCAAAAGGAAATAGGTAACTCAGTATTACTCATCATAGAGCGCACCATATCTAATAGGGTGCGATTCCTCCACCCCGAAACTCCATTGTGCTTTGGTGTATTCGGAGGAGTAAGCTGAGAGAGAATCCCATTCTCTATTAAATAGTCTCGGACTTTCGTGCCCCAGTATTCTCCTCCCCGATCATATCTTATGGGGTTGAATAACTTTACCCATCTGGTTCGCTTCTTCATACTTATATTCCTTGAAATTCTCAAAAGATTCAGTTTTGTGTTTCAATAAGAACACGTGTCTGTATCTTGAGAGAACATCGGTGAATGCAATAAAGTACGCGGAGCCAATCCTGGTAAGTGTAGACATAGGACCGTATACATCATCATGTATCTGTCCAAGAGTTCAGTAGCTCTTTCTCTGTTTTAAGTAAATGGAGATATGGTCATCTTGTCTTTGAGACATGACTGGCGAGTTTTATAAGATGTAAATTCGAACGGATTCAAATATGCATCCTTATGGAACTTCAGCTAGTCTTGTTTCATCGAAATGACCTAGTCTACAATACCACAAGAAGACTTTGTGAACCGTTCCTCTTGCTTGTGTGTTCTGTACGTTTAGAACTGTAGTTTGATTTAGAATGTGTATACTGTTATACAACATACCTTACCCAATCAACACTTGATTTAGGAAAAATATTCACAATATTTATTGGTACGAAATAACAGTTGTTAAGAATCAATGTATTACCAGTTGGTAACACTGGGTGATATCTGCCAACTGCTTTGGCTGCAACAATTGCACCATTCTCTACTACTAGAGACATATCACCTTTTCCCAGTTTCTCCACGTGTCTATAACCCATGTAACAATTTACATGTGTGGGATCCTGTTCCGGTATCAAATACCCAGGACGTAGAGATAACTGAGAAACAGTTCTAGGTTACGAACACACCTGAAGACAACGCATCGACATGTTGTTTCTTCGTATGGGTGGCGTGGGAATCCTGATATTCCCTATTCCTTTGCTCAGACTTATAACAATTATAAGGAAGAGCAGAACCTAGCCTAGTATAATAATTAGGTTCGGTCAATACATCCATATTATTATCTTGATTAAGGCATGTCAATGGTCGCTACCAGGAGAGAGAGAAGGATAATCACTTTGCGTGCGCTCTTTGCAAGATCAGATTGGTTATTATCTTATCTAATCAGGATGTCTCCCACCGGTTTTATCAAATCTTCCTTCAAACCCTAAAAGGTAAGACTAGCTGGGATTAATTACACCTTACAAGTTCGCCAATCTTTCAGCCAGGCCAGTGCCGGTACTTTGAGGGAGGTTCCCCGTGCTTTCGCACGGACCTAATTAAAATAAACCTCGTTTTCCCAGGGGCGTAACCATGTTAACACCTTTCTAGACACCTACTTGATTGGCTAATTGTTATGTGTAAAACTCTCCCAGGAGTAACTCTTACTCGCAGTGGGTATCGGGATCCAACTATCTCATAGAAGATATGCAATCTCATTGCAAATTTCAACACTTGAAATTAAAGATAATTCTTTTGCCCCTAGCAACTTATGACCTTAATATAGTCAACAAATCATAAGCGCTAGCCAAGTTCAACCCGTCATTTCTCGATTGAATTAAACCCATCCGTAAGACCCTTAACATAGTCAACAAAGTAGCACGACTACCCTAATCCAATCGCATCTCATGCTTTAGCAGATAAGAACTAATTAGCTACCGCACACTATGCCTTAACATAGTCAACAAACATAGCACGAATACTAAGTAATACCTATATGAAATGACGGAGGGCTACGACATGTTTTATGCTAACCTTTTGCGTAATGAACTTAATATCGTTGCAGAATCGAGTGATTTTGAAAAGGAGTGTTTTTTAGGCTTTTACTAGTTCTGCTAAAGAGGTCACTCCCGGTGAAGGGATCTCGGCTCTTTCCTTATCGAATGAGGTGCTGGATATTCTACAAGGAATACCGCTATGCAAAGCAAGAACTATAGAAGCAATCAAAAACTAAACCGAGTGAGTTGTAGCATTTACTAGTTTCGCTAAAGAGGTCACTCCCGGTGAAGGGATCTCGGCTCTTTCCTTATCGAATAAGGTGCTGGATATTTTACAATGAATACCGCTATGCAAAGCAAAAACTAGAGCTACCCTTTTTGAAAATTAGATTCTACAACATCTTTAGATTTCTTTTCTTTCATTAATCTCATTAATGAAGTACCATCAATTAAGTTTCCTAAACATCACAGAGAATTGAAACGAAAATGGAACGTACGCTTATACCATCCGCATTCGCCACGGGGTCCCGTCATGCACTGTTAGGTTACTTAACTACCGGCAGAGCGGGGGCTGGACTAGCGCAGGTGCAAAACATAAGCACCATTTATTATATATCATATATATAATATTACATTTGTCTCACGCAGTTATATGATCAACATTACAGAACACAGCAGCAGAAGATAAACATATGAAATATTGGATATACTAGGATGTCCGTGTTTTAAATTTAGCCAGTAATGTAAAGCACGGATTCCACGGTCGTGAAGAATAGCCAAACCCACATCCCATAGACCCCTATGAGAGCGGCAAGTAATCCTGCCAATTCTAGAGTTAGGTGACCCAGTCTCAACTCCTTGAGATGGTCTCCCACTGGACTCTAGAACCCGGTTACTTGTGCTCCCCGCCTTAGGTCTATTCTAATGCGGAAAAGTAAATAATATACAACAGGTGACAACATCCTCGTCCCGGAAGTGCCCCAATAAAAGAATATTACATACAAATTTTACATGAATGAAAAAGAAAACTCTCATGTCACAAAAAACCCTCGACTATTCTTTCACGACGATCCAATAAAATATATCAACAGCACATGATAACACAGATCATCAACGTAAGTAAATATGTATATTCCGAAACTGGTTGACATATAGCAACGAGATCGGGATACCTACATATTATACTTACGGTCGCAGAAAAGAAATTGTAAAACTACAATAATTAGAATCCATATATTCTTAGACATCATAAACCCGAAATATCGCATATTCCGGATTTCATGCCTAACCTGTAAACCTTGTATTTTAGTCTTAAATTGAAAACACTTTTAGTCGGGTAATTCAACAAGATTCCCGATTACAATATCGAATACTCGTCGGAAACTTTAGTAGATGGCCGCACCCCCGATGCCGGCGACGAAGTGCACCAAGGCGGAACACCGTGGCTGCGAGCATCCGAGTGGGTGCTTTTTGGCAACGGGGTTCTCCTACAGTCACTTGGTCGCGGCTATAGGGCGTGGCTGTCTACTAGACTTACCCGGCGGGTGTTCGCGTACAATACGCGATTGCGACGGAGTTTTGATCCGAATCAAAACTTCATGGCAACCGATTAACCGAGACTAACATACTAGATTCACAATATACTATATACTTTATTAGTTTTCACAAAACCAATAAACCGGATTCTAACAATTGTATCACATATCATCAAGATCTATACGACGCCAAACATTTCGATCGGTTTAACAAAATCCAGATAACTCAACAACTTGAGAATCATAGTTAAAAATACCCAAACAGTGCACAAATCCCCTACGGACCTACACAAGAAAGCATGTTCCTTGCCTCACCTACGGCGCCTCGGAACCGCCGCCAACACCAGGTTTTGGCCTCGATTCTGCGGTCATACGGTCGAGTTAGGCTCTTATTTTTCTTGTGGGTCCAGAGAAAACCCTGTACGATTTTTTGGATACTTTTAATTTCAAAAATTCCAACGTTTGGAAAAATCGACAGAAACGTGCAAAAATACGGGTTTTGAAAACCGATCGAACTCTTTAACGTCGTAACGACCTTCCCTGATGTTCTAGTTTGGCTCTGATACCATGAAGGACTACCTTAGCACCATGATGAGGTTATAGAAGTATCTACCATGCCAAATTCAAAATTTTTCTTGGTGCTAAGCTAGACTAACAAGATCTTTAACTAGATTATTAGGGTTTTCTTTAGATGATATGTAAACTAGATAAGTGTAGGAAGATTATACCTTGGTAGAGTCAAGTCCGTCACTTCACTTGCTCCTTGTAGTAGTCCCGCGACTCCACTAGGCATCTCTTGAGGCTTTGAACGGGCTTCCTCCGGTGATCTTCGCGCCGAAGATGATCCACCACGAAGCTCCTACTAGTTCAAGCTACCACTACGCTAAACTCCTTTAGTGTAAGAACACACTAGTGTAAAGTGCTAATCTATACTAGGATGATGAAGTAGGGGATGCTAGAAGCTCACAAATGCAATAAAAAATCCATGGTTCATATCACATGTGAGGGTGTGGATTTTTGAAGGCATGAAAAGGAAGAAGAAGATGAGCATGAGAGCAAGAGGGAAGAATAATGGCTAATTGTTTGCAAATGAGCTAGAATGAAAGCCAAGCCTTGACCCCTCACTCATTCAAGCATGGAATTATGCAATATAAAATTGCATCCATGCTTAAATAGTGAGTCAAGAAGAATAAACAATAGAAAATCTCATTGCCTGCAACCATGCTTCTACTTTACACCTCATTTCTATTTTCACAAAATAGAAATATAAATGCCATGCTTCATTATATATATATATATATCATATATATATATATCATATATATATATATATATATATTAATATATATGTATAAAGAAGAAGAATTAGTGAACTAATGATATTAGTTAAGATATAATTATATCACATATAATATATATCATATTATTAAATCAACACTTGATTTAATAATCTGGTTATATAACATATGACCGGCTAATATCATTTATCTGTACATCACATTATCGAATCAATACTCGATTCGACAATCTGGTTATATCACATATAACCGCATCGATGACAGATGACTGTCAGATTACAATACGGTATCACATACTCGTATTTAATCAGGCTCACACACATATCACATATGTGTCCTACTTCGTTTCACTTGAACCATGGAACTTCTGTGTGGAACTCTAAACACTCGTCAATATGCCAGCAGTAAGTGATGATCATATCAGTCATCTACAAGCCGTCAGCGGTACTAGCTGGACGTAATGGCTACCCGGGTATTGAGCGATATGAAGATCAACAAGCAAGCCTGTCTATAGTCTCCATGAAGCCTATCAGTATTACTCCCATACAGTCCGGTCTCTTCGTCTGATATGTCGCATATCATGTCTAGGGGTGGAAATCGTCAGACCCTGGTAACGTGATAACTCATGTCGATATCTGGCCTATAACGGTTCGAGAAACTACTGATAACACTTATCAGTATATCTCGGCAACAGCCCTGGCCAGGGACTTCCAGTTATAGCCAATCGAACATAGCGCAACATCAACCACCAATACCGGGAGAGACGAAACCCCTCCTATCGCTCATTGCCTCCATACGACTCGGGACTGTACCCAAAATCCACCTGTTTGCACGTCTCCCTTGAGCGTGGTAGGGAGGAAATCAAAGCACAGTGGGAACCGTACAAGACTCTATGACGATCTCGGGTATACAGACTAACCTGTACCAGTGTCACCAGAGGACTGCTATCTGACGATAGGTATACTACCATATAGGAGTCCTCGGCGAGTCCTATTAGGTGTACCCAATCTCTACCGAGCACCCATATACCATCTCTAATGTCAAACACCAATGGATGTGGGATCATCCATCGCCCATCATATGAGTCAAGAAGCGTATACGCTAGTCTACTCTGGAATATCGATGCCCTGTCTCGATATTCCCTCGACTAGGAACAATTAAAGGATGTACTTATGAACTACCCTGGCCCCACTAGTATGATCTCCATCATAGTCCTGGTAGTCAACTGCATATCCTAAGGGCTTTATCAACATATGAGAGCAAGACAGTATAAATATCAGTCTACATGTTAAGATAAAGGTAACCAGAAAGCATACTATCATGTCAAGGAAGAAAGTCCTCTTTATATATGTCCAAGCATCCACTATAATATACATCATATGTACAATAATGGCCTCTAGGGCATACATATAACTAACAGAAATGCGGGGAAAGAAGAAAACCAATTAGCCTAAATGTGGTGTACATAAGGTAATAAGTAAAGTCATATAAAGGGATTAGAGTAAGGGCCAAGAAAATTGCGACTGCTATAATTTACGACGAAACCGCGTATACCCCTGCCACTCCTACTTCACCTTTGCATTTCTCCAAAACACTCCGTATCATTACGAAGATTCATATTGCTTGGATATGCTATCGTGTAGTTACATACGAAGTTGAAGGAACTTGTTCCAGTTTGAGGATGGTTTTCGGATTGGGAGAAATAGAATAAGGATTATTCAGTTGTCTTATCTCTTTACCTTCTCTCAGATTGCGAGGACTCCTGGTATTAAGAGAGTACATCTATTACGCTTATTAGATAGTCTTCTTCCAAACCTTAGGCTGGTGCCGAAAGGTAGGGGAGGAAGAAAACCATTTAGCCTAAGTGTGGTGTACAGAAGGTAAGAAGTAAAGACATATAAAGGAATTGGAGTGAGAGCAAGGAAGTATACGGTTACTGTCATAAATCTGGATAGTGGAAGAGGCATTACTAGGAATACCCGGATACCCCTTCGAAACATTTTCATATTTCAGTTTTACTGTGCGGTGTTAATTGAAAACTATTTTCCCAATTAGATTCTGACTCCAGGGTATGTATTTACCATACTTGATTCTCACATCTGTATGGTGTTACAGATGATGAGTGGGAGTAAGAGATTGGGAATTGGGTGATTAGATCCTCAATATATATCGAAATTCTTTGTAATTAGTGATATTTGAGGAAATCACCTGGGTTTTGCCTGACGGCAAATAACTGGTTTTGAATATCCGTTGTTATGCACTAATTTCAGACCGATATATGTGTACGTTTGTTTTATAAAGTGAGATATAACTTTTTGAAATTATATCTATGACATTTACCTATATCAGTTGATGGTTAGGTAAGGAGCATTCAACAACGGTGTAATTCTTCTTAACCATAGTACAGTTTTTCAACCTACGACGCATAGGGTTTGAGTTATTGAACTTAGAGGACTTATACAAAGTATTGTATGTTGTCCGATATCCATTAGGACAAAGGGGTTGATACTCGTACTATATTCTGTTTACTCATGACTTCTCCAGCTCTAGACAAGTATTTCATTAAAATACAAGGTTCGAATATTGAGAAGATATAGATATAAGATAAAGTAGAGAACCATATGTTGCAAGTATCAGGATTCTTTAAGGTGATCGAAGATGTAGATACTTATGTTAGGTATTCCGTTGTAAGTAATAGTTTTGAAAATTTGCTTCTCTTTCAGGTTACTCATACGTGGGTGTATTCCTTGATGAGTAATGCTGCTTGGCCTTTTTCCATTTGTTTGATATGCACTGGAAATAGCTGCATGATTTTTAAAATCTGGTTCCAATTAAATTTGTGCCTATATTTCTATATAGTATATAGAATGGATTCATATCTTAACGATGTTAAGGTATATGGAGTAGTCCGGCTGATGTGTAAAACCATAATCAGGATAATCTCAAGGCACATTTCAGTAATGGCAGTTTGTGGGTTATCCCGGGCATTGACGATGGTTAACTTTCTATCATTTAGAAGATCAATAGTTATATTGTTCTTGACTCGTCACAGTTTTAGTAAAATGGATTCTTTTCAGAAAATATTAGTGGAAGTATGGTAGAACTGGAAGTGATTCCAAAACCACAAACGATTACTGAAAATTTAGTAGAACATAAAGATTCAAATGGTTTCGGCGATCTATTAGCCACTCCGCAGATTTGGTAGGTAACCACAGGCACCCGAGAGGTACTTCGGTCTCCTCAGAGACGGTGACAGGGAGGTTTTGATTACCCAAACTTGATACTACTGTTGTTCTAGACTATGAGTTCTGGCAGGAGGATGAGTATAACGTCGTTCTAAATTATTTTTAGAAGTGCGTGTATATGACTCTGCCAGAGGGTTGTTGTAGTCAGTGGAAGCAACGGAAGCATAGTGGGCAAGTAGCTTATGTCTATTTATAGACTAAAGCAAGTATAGAGGAGATAGATCATCTAGTTTTGATGTGACAGTTATAGAGTTTGACTTCATCAGAATAACAGATGGATCTGATAAGAAAGTAGTATGGAGTGATGTCCTAGTATTTGGATGACATGCTCTTGATAGGAAGTAATATTCCTATACTACGATCGATTATACTGTGGTTGTCACAAGGTTTTTCTCCATATAGAATTTGGATAAAATATCAGGGATTCTGGTGACTAGATCTATGGTTTTAGATCTAGATTTGGGAAGTGTCCCAATTCGGGTACTTTGACACTACTCTAAAGTGTTTTAGAATGGACGATTCCTGGCGTGGTGGTGTACCCACAGGTGATGGAGTCACCCTCTCTAAAGAGATGTCTTCGAGACCGATGAGAAGAGGGATTTGCATGATTGGTATATCACTTACTTAGGCAATTGAGTCAATCATGAGATGTCAAGTACAACACCAGATATTGCTTTTGCACTAGCTGCAATAAGCATATATATTATCCAATCCTGGAGAAACATAAGGAAGCAGATTTGAATATAAGTGGATGTTCTTGGTATATGGTAATGGTAGGCTTATTCAGGAGGCGGTTATCATTTCAGGCTTCCAAGGTGACCTGGATGACAGAGTGGCTGTCAAAGTTATAGTTTTCTCTTCTTTTGAGGGGCGGTATGTTGGATATGTGGTCCAAGCGAATACCGTGGAAGGCATGTCGCAGGATACTGATTAAATTCAGTGGATGATACAGTTTAAGAAGTTTGTTGGATTTGGAGTTCATATGTGAACTGGGTCCCATCAGATATCCAGACAAATTCTAAGATAGGTATCGCTCATTTCGGGATATAGTCTTTCTCCTCGAAGTTGAAATATAGAGAGATAAAGAAGGAAATATTGGAGCGGATCCACTCACTGAGGCTATTTCTCGAACGCAATGGTTTCACAAACGAATTTTGTGAGACTGATTAGTAGAGAAGTTGGGTGTTCGGTATCATACAGGTTATGAGTATGCGACACCGAAAAATTAGACTAAAGTGCAAGTGGGAGGTTGTTGAATATAGTGCCCTCATGGCAATTATTGTAATCGCAGGCAGGTGATTATGATGATTGAGGGAGGACCTATACGGATAGAACAGACTTACTCAAAATGATAGTATGCTATCTGGTTTGCCTTTATCATCATGTACATGCATTATGTGGTATTACAGATCATTATTACATGTTGATAGAGTCTATAGGATTATTGCTTGACTACCGGTATTATGATAGCGATCATACACGTGGGAGCTGGGTGGTCTATAAGCACATTCTTAAATGTCTCTAATCGCGGGAGTATCTAGACTGGGCATCAATACTCCGGAGTAGACTAGTGTGTACTTATCGAGACCCCGACGAGGGGCGGTGGTCGGTCTCACAAGCCATTGGTGTCTGTTTTTCACCTAAGATAGTATACAAGTGCTCATTGGGTTATGAGTATACCGGACAGACTTGCCGGGAACATGCTAGTTGGTATTATACCTATTGTCAAATAGCAGTTCCTAGGTGACATGTGTACATGTTAGTCTGTCGACCTGAGATCATCATTTGTCTCGTGTGAGTTCCCACTGTACTTTGATTATTACCCTACCACGGCTCAAAGGAGTCGTGCAAATAGGTTTTAGGTGGGTACAGTCCCGAGCCACATTGAGGCAGTGAGCGGATCGTCGGAGTTTTGTCTCTTCCGGTATTTGGGGTTGATGTCGCGTTGTGCACGGGTGGCCATCACCAGAAGTCCTTGGCCAAGGTGGACGAGAATTACTGATTTGGATTACTAGTTTCTCAGTTGGTGACGAGCTTCATACCAACACGAAATATCGCGTTATTAGGGGTCTGACTTTATTCACCCCTCTAGACTCGATAGGCGATACTCTTAGACAAACAGATCGGACTGTACGGATATTGTCACGGACAGGCTCAGTAGGGGTTCGGATGAGTTTGCTCGTCTGACTCCCTTTCGCTCAATACCTGGGTAGCCGTTACGTACAGCTAGTGCCGCTGACGTGCTTGTGGTTAAACCCATTGCCAGCGTATTAACGAGTCTTTAGAGCCCTACACAAAGGGTTTCCCTGCTTCGAGCGAAACGATATAGATGTCGTATGGTTTTACGGCAGGGTTCAATCATATACGTGCACTTATGCACGTATCATGATTCGGACGGATAATACTAGTGGGGTTTGGCTTAAGCCGGATTCTTGTATTTGATTGTTGGATTATTTTCGTCTCTTTGTAGTCATATTTTTCGGAATACAGGTACGGGTATGTATATACGGATGAGGGGTATTCTTGTAATTTATTACAAGATAGATTCTAGAAGATGCCACCTCATTTAGTTTTAATCATTTAGGATTAAATGGTTAATGAGGTGGAGGATGAGGTGTTGTGGCATTTATTCAAGCATGGCTTTGTGGTGACTCATGCTATGACTCATGTAGTGACTCATGGACACTATTCTAGCATGCTTGATATTTGTTTGTGTTATGAGATATTTTGACTTGATGATTTTTTTTAGCTCACAACACTTAACCATTTTCTTGAGTTGCTTCATGCTTCACACTCTCATCTCCTCATACTTCTTCTTCCTCTACCTCCACCCTAAAAGTCTCATGTGTTGAGAAACCTAGCGTATTTAGAGACAAATCAATTCATTATTAGACTCTACATCTTCTAGGTTATCTAGTTTAGCGAACTGGGTACCATAGTTACCTCGGCTATAAGGTAGGAGCTCAGAATACAAATCCTCAGGTGGATTATCTTCGATGGAGGGAGACCGGAGATCAAGCTTGATCATGGAAGCCTCTAGGAGCTTAGGATGATGGTTAAAAACCGAAGGACACGGATTATTCGGTATAACCTTTCTAAACTCCTCTTTAGTTTTCTAGCTTAAGGTTTATGGTAGATCCATAGCAGAAGGTTGTTCTAGCGCCAGTTTATAAAATTTTTGTTCTGTAAACGGCCACGGATTAATGACCATGGTGCTGGCATAACCCAACAAATGGTGTAGGGTGAGCGAAGAAGGATGAGAGGGAGCTCGGTGCTGTTTGCATAGGAGGAAGGCTTGGGTGTGCTCAAGGTTAGTGATGGCAGGGAAGGCTCGGTGCAGAGGCGATGGGGTTGAATCAGAGAGGTTGGCTAGGTGAGATGATGGGTTTGAAGTCGTCGACGAGGGTGGTGGCTGTGTAGTGAAGGCAGCGGCGATGAAGACGAGGGTGAAGGGAGATAGGGTCGAGTGTTGGGTTGAGGAGTTGGCTGGAGATGGGTAGAGCTTGGTTGATGGAGGTGGAGACGGAGGGTGGTTGCGGTGAAGGAGTGTACGGTGGCGGAGCTCTGGTGGTCGGCAATGAGGTCCGGGGAAAGGGGAGAGAGGTTGTAAGAATGAGAGAGATATAGATAGATTTAGAAAGAGAGCCATTGAGAGAGGGCGAGATTGGAGGAGAGGATCGGGTTTGGTTGCGGTGATCTCGGGGTTGTTAGAAGAGGCGCGAACGTGGGGCGCTCGTTGCGAAGAAGGAGGAGAAAAAGATCGAGAGGAGAGAGAAAGAGAAAAGAATCGAGAGGAGAGAGAAAGATTTAAAGAAATGGGGAAGCAGAAGGGGATCGCGGAGGATGTTGAGGGGATCTCAGGGAGTAGGTGACGTCGAGGGGAGCGGGTCATACAGGGGCGGCCGTAAGGAAGAAGGGATGTGGGGGGAGCTCGTGGGGGAAGGAAAGAAGAAGAGGAGGAGGGAAAGTGGGTATGGGTCGGTTAAGGGGGTGTTGGTTTGGGTTAGGGTTTGGGTTTAGGGTGTTAATTATGAGTGATAGGATTTTAATAAAAATAAAATTTAGGAATTCGATAAATAGGAAAAAATAGAAAATATGGAGAAAAAAGAGCTTTTGGTTAAAATACGTAAAATTAAATTCAAGATACTGGTTATTACAAGACCTTTTCTCGAAACCCTAGATTTCGAGCCACCTTGAGGTAAAACCTTTTTCTTTTCTAAAAAAAATGGTGAGGTTGGAAAAAAAATTTAGGAAGTTGAAAAATAAAGGAGGATTTTTTTTGAAGCTAAAAATCTAAAGTTGTTAAAAGTCGGCTTTCGTGCTAGTGCGCTTATCCCTTGCTTGCTATATGAAATGAAACAAGGTTGAAAATCGACATGACTACAAGAGCACCTGATCATGGTTTTGAGATAATAGGAGGGCTAGTGTCTTTGGGTCTCGCAATTGCCTTCCACGGGATGGTGCAGAGGTTCGACAGAGCCAATATGTCAAGTGAGTTCTTATGAGGGACCGCACTAGCCCCCGGCGACTGAGAAGCGTATGAGGGCAAGCAAGTAAGAAACTGTTGCCTTCTCGTTGGGCATGCTTGCATCCTAAAGAATTATGAGCCTATATTGGTATTAGCCTGGACCAAACTCACTCTCCCTTTCTGCGTGCACTGCTTCTTCATCAGCATGTAAGGAATTCGAGACTCCGGCCTCACACTATGATCACTGATTGGGAGATTTTCTCTTCTTCCTGTAAGACTACGGTAGCGCCTCGGCCGTCTTTCCGAGGCCAAAATGCGGAAACGAAAATTTTTCTAAACTAGAAACCGGCGCTGTCGTATGCTTAAAACCCAGATCGAACCACTAACCTACAACTAGCTATCTAGAGAAGGGTTGGAAAGCTATACCGATGATCCGTGTCCTTCGGTCTTTGGCCACCATCCCAAGCTCCTCGCGGCAACTCCGGTCTCGATCTCCTCCTCGGAAAAGGGCACCACATCTACGAGTCTTTTTACGAGCTCCTACTTCATCCGAAGCAATTCGGGCACGAAGTGTGCTAGCCGACGTGTCCAAGGTGATGTAGAGAATGTTTGTGACAACTTTGTCTCTTGAGGATTTAGTGGATGCCGTTGGTGAGGAAATAGTGAGCTCAAAGAAGAGGAAGAAGAAGAAGTTTCCCTCATCTTTTTCTTTTATGTTGTTGCAAATGATAAAGTGAGAGAGAGAGAGATCAAGAACCAAAAATACAAGAGCTCACAACCATTATATGGCTGCCCCCCTCTCTCCTCTTATCATTTCAACTCACTAAACCATCACATAATGTGACATATGCACAAGTAAAGAGACCATGACTCATCACTTGTGCATGTATCACATTAAATGCTCCTAATCATGATTTTTAAGCTCATTATTTCCTTATGCCAACATTAATACAAATGTTTGCAACAATAAAAAGAGAATGGCATCTACCAAAGTAAACTCGTGACGGATCACAAGAGTACCCCTCACCTGTATATACATACCTGCATCCGCATTCCGACCGAATGCGAATGCGATGAGACTAAAGTAATCCAACAAATCTAATACTAGGATCCGGCTTAAACCAAAGACCACTAGTATGATCCGCCCGATCATGATCCATACACTACTGCACGTATATGATCGGACCCTGCCATATATCATACGGCCTCTGCAACGTTTCGCCCGAAACTTGAGAAACTGTCTGTGGGGGACTTTAAAGACTCATCAATACTTTGGCTGTGGATTTAACCACTAGCACGTTAGAGGTATTAGCCGTACGTAACAGGCTACCAGGTATTGACCAAAAGGGAGGTCGGTAAGCGAACTCATCCTGACACCCTACTGAGCCTGTCAGTGACAATATCCGTACAGTCCGGTCCGTTCGTCTATGAGCATCGCATGGCGGGCCTAGGGGGTTGGTAAAAGTCAGACCCCCAAAAGCGGTACAAGTCATGTCGGAGTGTAGCTCAGAACACCCTGAGATACTACTGGAATACCTACCAGTAAATCTCCTGCCTCGGCCGAGGGCTTTGTGTAATGGCTCTCCTAGAAACAGCGCGATCTCACCCCCAATACCGGGAGAGACGAAACCCCTGCCGATTCGCTAACTGCCTCCATGTGGCTCGGGACTGTACCCAACTAAAACCTGTTTGGACGACTCCTTTAAGCCATGGTAGGGTAGTAATCAAAGCACAGTGGGAACTCACATGAGACAAACGATGACCTCAGGTCGATGAACTAACCTGTACACATGTCACCAGGGAACTGCTATCTGACGTCAGGTATAATACCAACTAGCATGTTCCCGGCGAGTCCTGTCCGGTGTACTCATAACCCAATGAGCACCTGTATACATCTTAGGTGAACCAACTGACACCAGTGGCTTGTGAGACCGGCCACCGCCCCTCATCGGGGTCTCGACTGTATACACTAGTCTACTCCGAAGTATCGATGCCCTGTCTCGAAACTCCCACGACTTGGGACCACTTTTAAGGATGTGCTTATAGACCCCAGCTCCCACATATATGATCGCCATCATACTGCTGGCAGTCAAGCAAAAATCCTAAGGGCTCTATCAACATGTAATAGCGACCTGTAAGGTCACCTAAAACAGTACACGATGATAAAGACAAACCATGGTAGCATACTATTCTCTATCAATGTGTAATAGTGAACTACAATGTCACCTAAAGCATGTACACGATGATAAAGATAAACCAGATAGTATACAAACCTCTCAAGTAAGACTGTCCTACCAGTATAGGTCCTCCCTCAATCATTGCAATCACGTGCCTGCGATCCAATAATCGACTTTGAGGGCACTATATCCAACAATCTCCCACTTACACTCAAGGCTAATTATTGCGATGTCGCATACTCACAGCCCGTGTGATACCGAACACCTAACTCCTCTACTAATCAGCCTCACAAAACCCGTTTGCGAAACTATTGCGTTCGAGGAATAGCCTCAGTGAGTGGATCCGCCCTGATGTTTCTTTCTATGTCTCTCTTAATCTCAAGTTCGCGGAGAAAGCCATCTCCCGAAATGAGCAATACCTGTCTTAGAATCTGTCTGGATATCTGATGGGACCTAGGTCATAAATGAACTCCAAATCTAAACTTCTTAGACTGTATCGTCAACTGAATTTAATCAGTATCCTGCGCCATGCCTCTCTCAGTATCTGCTTGGACCACCTGTCCAAACTACTGCCCCTCGTCAGAGGGAAAACTATAAGTCTGACAGTCACTCTGTCATCCAGGTCACCTTGGAAGCCTGGAATGATAACCGTTTCCTGAAGGAGGATGCCATTATCATATCCCTAGAACATCGACTTATGTTCTAAAACTGCTTCCGAATGTTTCTCCAGGATTGGATTAGTATCATCTTATTGCATCTCGTGCAAAAACAACATCTGGTGTGGTACTTGACATCTCATGATCAACTCAATTACCTAAGAAAGTGATCTGCCAATCATGCATATCCCTCTCACCTTTAGTCTATAAGACACCTTTAGAGATGGTGACTCCATCACCTGCAGGTACACCACCGTGCCAGGAGTCGTCCATTCTAAAACACATGTAGAATGCTGTCTAAGTACCCAGATTGGGAAACTACCCAAATCTAGTCTAAAACCATAGATCTAGTAACCAGAATACCTGATATAATATCCAAGCCCTATGTGAAGAAACCACTGTGTGACAACCAAAGTATAACCGATCATAGTATAGGAATTTCACTTCCTACTCTGTGTATGTCATCCAAATACCAGGACATCACACCCTACAACCTTCTTAACAGATCCATCCCCTATTCTGATGAAGTCAAACCTATGACTGTCACATCAGAAATAGATGATCTATCTCCGCTATATCTGCTTTAGTCTATAAATAGACATAAGCTATTTGTCCACTATGCTTCCGCTGCTCCCACTGACTACGATAACCCTCTGGCAGAATAATATACACGTGCACTTCTAAAGCCATTTCAGAAAGACGCTATACTCAACCTCCTGCCGGGTCTCATAGCCTGGAACAACAGTAGTGTCAAGTCTGGGTAAACAAGAACTTCCCTGTCACCGTCTTTGAGCATACCGAAGTACCTCTCGAGTGCCTGAGGTTACCCACCATATCTGTGGAGTGGCTAATGAAATGTCAAATCAGATCGAATTTTTAGGTTCTTATCAAATTTTCAGTAATCGTTTGTGGTTCTGGAATCACTTCCAGTTCTACCATACTCCCACTACTGTTTTCTGAAAAAATCCATTTTTATTAAAACTGTGGCGAGTTAAGAACAATATCACTATTGATCTTCCAGATGGTAAAAAGTCAACCCTCGTCATAGCTCGGGTCAACCCACAAACAGCCATTACAGAAACGTGCCTTGAGTTATCCAGAGTCTGGTTTTAAGCATAAGCCGGAAAACTCCCCGTACCTTAACATCGTTAAGATATGAACCGTTCTATATCCAATATAGAAACAGAGGCACTAATTTAATTGGAACTAGATTCAAATCATGCAACTGTCTCCAGTGCATGTAAACTAAATGGAAGTAGGCCGATCAGCGTTACTCAACTTAGGAGTGCATCCAAACATGAGTAACCTGAAAGAGAAACAAGTTTCTCAAAACCATTACTATCAACTGAATACCATACACAAGTATCTACATGTTCGATCACCTTGAAGAATTCTGATACTTGCAATACCTGGTTCTCTACTTTATTCATATACCTATAACTTCTCAAAACTTGGACCTTGCATTTCTACGAAACACATGTCTAAGAACTAGAGAAGTCATAAGTAAACCGAATATAGTACGAGGACTAACCCCTCTGTCCTAATGGACACTGGACAACATACACTACTCTGTATAAGTCTCTTGAGTCTAATAACTCATTCCCTGTGTGTCGTAGGTTGAAAACTGTACTTATGGTTAAGAAGAATTACACCATTGTTTAATACTCCTTACATAACCATTCACCGATATAGATAAATGTCATAGACATAATTTCAAAAAGTTATATCTCACTTTATAAAAATAAACGTACAGATATATCAATTTGAAATTGGTGCATAACAACGGATATTCAAAACCAAATGTTTGCCGTCCAGCAAACAACCCAGGCGATTTCCTCAAATATCACCAATTACAACGAATTCCGATATAATGAGGATAATCACCCAATTCCCAATAACTTACTCCCATTCATCATCTGTAAAACTATACAGATGTGAGAATCAAATCTGGTAAATACATACCCTGGAGCAAGGACTAATTGGGAAATCAGTTTTCTTTTAACAGTACACAGTGAAACTGAAACATATAAATGTTTCGAAAGGGTATCCGGGTATTCTTAGTAATGCCTCTTTCATTATCCAGATTCACAACTATAACCGTATATTTCTTTGCCATCTCTCCAAATCCCTTTATATGTCTTTAGTCATTACCTTCTGTACACCCTCTTAGGCTAAATGGTTTTCTTCCTTCCCTAACGTTCGGCACCAGCCTATGGTTTGGAAGAAGACTATCCAATAAACATAATGGGTGTACTGTCCTAATCCTACGAGCACTCGCAACCCGAGAGAAGGTAAAGATAAAAGACAACTGACTAAAACCTTATTCCTATTTCTCCTGAACCAGAATCCATCCCCGGACTGGAACAAGTTCCTTTCGAATTCGTATATAACCATACGATGGAGTATCCAATAAACTGTGGATCTTCGTACTGATACGGAGTGTCCTGGAGAAATACAAAGGTGAAGTAGGAGCGGCGATGAAATCTTGGTTTGGTCGTGAACAGCAGTCGCAATTTACTTTGCCCTCTTACTAATCCCTTTATTTGTCTTTACTTAATACCTTCTGTACACCATCATTAGGCTAATTGGTTTTCTTCATTCCCCACCGTTCGGCACCTGCCTATGGTTTGGAAGAAGACTATCCAATAAGCGTAATGGGTGTACTGTCCTAATCCAAGGAGCACTCACTGTTGGAGATAGTGCCCTCAAAGTCAATTATTGGATCGCAAGAACGTGATTGCAATGATTGAGGCAGGACCTATACCGATATGACAGTCTTGCTCGAGATGATAGTATGCTAGCTGGTTTGTCTTTATCATCGTATATATGCTTTAGTTCACTATTGCATGATTATAGAGCCCATAGGATTCTTGCTTGACTACCAGCAGTATGATGGCGATCATATACATGGGAGCTGGGGTCTGTAAGCACATCCTTAAACGTGTCCCTAGTCGTGGGAGTTTCGAGACAGGGCATCGATACTCCAGAGTAGACTAGTGTATACAGTCGAGACCCCGACGAGGGGCGATGGCCGGTCTCGCAAGCCATTGGTGTTAGTTGGTTCACCTAAGATGTATACAGGTGCTCATTAGGTTATGAGTACACCGGACAGGACTCGCCGGGAATCTGCTAGTTGGTATTATACATATCGTCAGATAGCAATTCCCTGGTGACATGTGTACTGATTAGTTCATCGACCTGAGATCATCATTTGTCTCGTGTGAGTTCCCACTATGCTTAGATTACTACCCTACCACGCTCAAAGGAGTTGTGCAAACAGGTTTTAGTTGGGTTCAGTCCCGAGCCACATTGGAGGCAAGTGAGCGGATCGTCGAGGATTCATCTCTCCCGGTATTGGGGGTTGATGTCGAGTAGTGCACGGGTGGCCATCACTAGGAATCCTCGGCCGAGGTAGCGGAGAATTACTGATTTGGATCAGTAGTTTCTCAGGTGGTGATGGGCTTCATGCCGACACGATTTATCGCGTTATTAGGGGTCTGACTTTATCCACCCCCCTAGACTCGATATGCGATACTCTTTAGACGAATGGACCGGACTGTATATACATTGTCACTGTCAGGCTCAGTAGGGTTTATAGATGAGTTCGCTCATCAGCTTCCCTTCCAATCAATACATAGGCAAACCGTTACGTACAGCTTGTACCTCTGACGTGCTAGAGGTTATACCCAGTGCCAGTGTGTTGATGAGTCATTAGAGTCCCCCACAGACACTTTCCCGAGTTCGGGCGAAACGTTCTAGAGGCCGTATGGATTTATGGCAAGGTTCGGAAAATGCACGTGCGTTTTCGCACGTATCATTTTTCGGGCAGATAATGCTGGTCGGCTTTAGTTTAAGCCGGATCCGAGTATTATACTATGTAGATATAATATCTTTGTCTCAGTTGCATTTGTATTCGGTCGTAATACAAATGCGGGTATGTTTATACTAATACGGGGTTATCCTGAAATCCGTTTCGGGATCGCTTTTAGAAGTTGCCAGTTTCCAGTTTTTTATCAGCCGTATTTAACAGTCGGTTAAATACGGATTTATCTTTTCTTGAGATGAGTGTGGAAGTTTGTAGAAGCTTCTTGATGTGGTGATGAGGCTTGTGACTCATTAGTGTCATTAATGGTTCATTAATGATGGAGGATGACTAGGTTTATGTTGATTGGTTTGCATTTAATGCTAGTTAGTGATTCATTCTTTGTTGATAAGTATCCTTATTATGGTCACCCTCTTGCCATCTCCTACACTCACCCTCCTCTTGATAAATTGTGGCCGGCCTCCTCTTGAAAGGAGAGAGATTCATTTTTGATTAAAAAGATTATGGTTTTGGCCTCATGAAAATTAGATTGCTCATTTCTCAATTCGATCGATCCAAAAGGCAACTTCTTTTAACCGTTCGTTTATAGTCTTGGACGTAACGAGATAAAGTGTTCTACTCATTCTCTACTTCATCTTGATCGTCTCTTTTGGCAAACTTGACGACCGAGTTGCCTCGGTTCAGAAGCGGGAGCCCGTTTAAAGATCCGTCGACGTGGTGCCACCTGGACGAGAAGACTGGAGATCGAGGAGATCGGAGCAGCCGCAACAAAGCGTAGGATGATGGTTGAAGACCGAAGGACTCGGATTATTCGGTATAACGTTTCTACCCATTTGTACTTTGTTAGTTTAGCTTTAATGGAAGATCCGGATTACGGTACGCGATAGCGCCAGTTGTAAAAAAATTTTGTTCCATATTTGGCGTCTGTTAGACGGCCGGGGCGCTACCGTGGACTTACAGTGGTATCAGAGCCTCACCATTAAGCTATACTAACTTGCGCTAACACGTTTAAAATATCGATCAAACCGTTTTTCAAAAACTGCAATTTCCATGTTCAAAGTTTCTGTCGATTTTTAACAGGGCCCAAAAATTATTTTGAACATACCAGAAAATAGAGCAGGCTTTTATTAGAAAACTGGTGAAATTTGGAGGCCCAATTCCACAGAACCGCCGCGGATCCGCGGCCCAAAAAGGGTTTGGCCGCGGATCCGCCGCAGTTTTGTGAGATTGGCACTCCAAATTTCTACAGTGAGTTCTACTTGGGAAATTGTGGCTTTTGATATATTTCTTTTGGGCCCAGATTTTGTTACTGTACAGCAGATGTACGTGGGGCCCACTTCGGGAAATTTTGTCGATCGAAATTTTAAACTTGTTAGTTTACAGTATTTACATTATATCTCCGACCGGGAATGTCATTTGATCGGTAAACCGCGTCTGATTGCTATAGTTGCGAACGTGACATTCGCGTTGATGTTCTGTGTTGTGCTGTGATGTTGCAGATTTGTCGTGGTGGATAGCAGGGTACAATGATAGTGCAGTTTGGATTTATTTGTACATTTGATATTGCGGGGCGAGCGTCCGATATGTGGACTGCCGTCACTGCCTGTTTGTATAATATTCTTTTAGGGCACGACCGGGTCGAGGTCGATGTACCCGTTGTACATATTTTTATTTCTGTTTTAGGTTTATCCCGCGAAGGAGTGCACGGATAGCCGGGTTCTGGAGGGCAACGGGTCCGTATCTCATAGCTTTGAGAGGCAAAGGGATCTCACTCTAGAATTGGCAGACTATTCGCCGCACTCGTAGGGGGTACAGGTTGACCCAAGGAGGGGTGCTCAATTTACCGGATTCCGTGAAGTGCCGGGTGTTCCATTCACTATGATGTGGGGACTACCTCGCTTCAGGTTTTGGCGGGTAACTTGCCGCACCCGTAGGGGTCTAGGTTTCATTGCACAGGCTATCCACACGACCAGGGGAACGTCGGGTTTCAGTAGCGGCTCTGTGAAACCCGGGGATCCCAGATTATCTGTATTGTTCTGTGATGCTTATTACTTTTCTGTAATGTTGCATATTATCATGCCTGGAGCGATTATTGTATATTGGTATATATACTATTAGATGTTGTATATGTTTTACACCCGCGCTAGTCCAGCCCCCGCTCTGTCGTTAGTTAAGTAACCTAACGGGTGATGACGGGACCCAGAGGCGAATGCAGATGGTATATACGTACATTTTATTTTTCGTTCTTTTCTGGTGTGATTGATTGATAGGACTGCATTGATTTTTATCAATGCAAGGATAAAACGAACCTATATTTGATGTTGTTGGAACAAATTTTAAAAAAGTGTTGTTATAAAGATGTTTACTTTTGTTTTGCATAATGATATTCGGTTTAGAATATCCTGCACCTCATTCGACGAGGCAAGGGCTGATATCCCTTCACCGGGAAAGACCCCTTGGGCAGAAGTTTACGTCAGGGTAATAACTTCAATATAGTCGATTACAAGTTGCTTTGCATCGTGGTATTTAGTTGGAATATCCTGCACCTCATTCCACGAGGAAAGAGCCGAGATCCCTTCACCGGGAGTGACCTCTTTAGCAAAGGTTTTTCGCTACTATATTTTTATAAAAAGCTATCAGGTTCCTTCAACGAAATCAAGCTCATTACGTTAAAGGATTTTCGCTAAAATCCAGCCGTAGCCCTCCGTCGTTTCTTATGGATGGTCAGTAGTATTCAAGCTATGTTTGTTGGCCCTTAGTCAAGGCATAGTGTTTGGTAGCTGCTGGGTATTCATTTGTAGCATAGATGAATGCGTTGGTTTGGGACAGTCGTATTACTTTGTTGGCCCTTAGTCAAGAGTATGTACGGGTGGGTTCAAATCAACCAGGACAATGACGGGAAGAACTTGACATGTGACTTATGATTTGTTGGCCCTTAGTCAAGGTCATAAGAGCATGGGGCAAAAATTTACATCGGGAGTTTCAAACATACAGGAAACTTGCCAGATATGCGCATACCTTCTGGAGTGTGATAACTTGAGTGGCTTCCATCAAGTTATCATGCGATGAGAGTTGGATCCCGATTCCCACTGATGAGTTGGTTTACTCTTCGGGTGATCCCGACTAATTCTTCTTTCAGGTTTGGAGGAGAATTTGAGATAACAGTGGGAGGTTTCCTGATTAGATAAAGTGATAACCATTCTAATCTAGGATAGAGTGAACGCAGAGTGTTTCTTTTCTCTCTCTCTTTTTGGCAGCGACCTTTGACCGACCCTAGACTATGACTCAGGGACCAAGTTGACCGAACCTTCTTAAAATACTGGCATTTGGATTGTCCAAGTTGCATAAGTCATTACCGCTCATTCTTTTACCCTTTGTATTTCTCAGAACACCCCGTATTATTACGGACATCCACTTCCATTGGATGGATCCATCGTATGGTTATATACGAACTCGAAGGGACTTCTTCAAGGATGGATCCAGGTTCAGGAGAAATAGAATTGGATTACTCAGTTATCTTTTATTATCACCTTCTCCCAAGTTGCGAGTACTCCTTAGTTTAGGAGAGTACACCTATTACGCTTATTGAATAGTCTTCTTCCAAACCATAGGCAGGTATCGAAAGGTAGGGAATGAAGAAAACCAATTAGCCTAAGTAGGGTGTACAGAAGGTAATAACTAAAGACAAAATAAAGGGATTAGAAAGAGGGCAAAGTAAATTGCGACTGTTATCATTCACGACCAAACTGCGTACTTCATCACCACTCCTATTTCACCTTTGTCCTTTTTACCCAGTTTGGGAGAAATAGAATAAGGTATTATTCAGTTGTCTTTTATCATCACCTTCTCTCAAGTTGCGAGTACTCCTAGGATTAGGAGGGTACACCTGTTATGCTTACTGGATAGTCTTCTTTCAAACCATAGGCTGGTGCCGAACGGTAGGGAAGGAAGAAAACCATTTAGCCTCACGATAGTGTATAGAAGGTAATGAATAAAGACAAATAAAGGGATTTGGACAGATAGCAAATGAAATATACGGTTAAAGTCATGAATTGGATTATGGAAAAGGCATTACTAGGAATACCAGGATATCCCTACGAGACATTTTTATGTTTCAGTTTCACTGCGCATTGTTAAAAGAAAACTAATTTCCCGATTAGATACTTACTCCAGGGTATATATTTACCAGGTTTCATTCTCATATCTGTATAGTTTTTACAGATGATGAGTGGGAGTAAGTTATTGGGAATAAGGTGATCATCCTCATTATATCGGAATTCGTTGTAATTGGTGATATTTGAGGAAATCGCCTGGGTACAGTTTTCAACCTACGACACACAGGTTTTGAGTTATTCAACTCAGCGGACTTATACAGAGTATTGTATGTTGTCCAGTGTCCGTAAGGACAAAGGGGTAGGTCCTCGTACTATGTTCTGTTTATTTCTGACTTCTCTAGTTTTTAGACAAGTGTTTCGTAGAAATAGAATGTCTAAGTTTTGAGAAGTTGTGGGTATAAGAATAAAGTAGAGAATCAGATATCGCAAGTATCAGGATTCTTCAAAGAAATCGAAGATGTAGATTCTTGTAATAAGTATTCAGTTGATAGTAACGGTTTTGAGAAACTTGTTTCTCTTTTCAGGTTACTCATAATTGGATGGATTCCTAAGTTGAGTAATGCTGAGCAGCCACTTTCCATTAAGTTGTTATGCACTGGAGACAGCTGCATGATTTGAATCCGGTTCCAATTAAATTAGTACCTCTGTTTCTATATTAGATATAGAATGGTTCATATCTTAACAATGTTAAGGTAAGGGGAGTTGTCCAGCATATGCTTAAAACCAGACACTGGATAGATCAAGGCACGTTTCTGTAATGGCTGTTTGTGGGTTGACCCTGGCTTTGACGAGGGTTGACATTTCTACCATTTGGAAGATCAATAGTGATATTGTTCTAGACTCGCCACAGTTTTAGTAAAATGGATTTTTTCAGAAAACAGTAGTGGGAGTATGGTAGAACTGGAAGTGATTCCAGAACCGCAAACGATTACGGAAAATTTAATAGGACCTATATATTCAATCAAGTTTGACATTCCATTAGCCACTCCGCAGATATGGTGGGTAACCTCAGACACCCGAGAGGTATTCCTGTAGCTTCAAGGACGGTGACAGGGAGGTTCTTGTTTACCCAGACTTGACACTACGGTTGTTCCAGACTATGAGACCCGGCAGGAGGATATATATAGCGTCGTTCTAAACTAGTTTTAGAAGTGCACGTATATATTATTCTGCCAGAGGGTTGTCATAGTCAGTGGGAGCAGCGGAAGCATAGTGGGCAAGTAGCTTATGTCTATTTATAGGCTTGAGCAGATATAGCGGAGATAGATCATCTATTTTTGATGTGACAGTCATGGGTTTGACTTCATCAGAATAGAGGATGGATCTGTTAAGAAGGTAGTAGGGTGTGATATCCTGGTATTTGGATGACATACACAGAGTAGGAAGTAAAATTCCTATACTACGGTCGGTTGTACTTTGGTCGTCACACAGTTGTTTCTCCACAAAGGAATTGGATATAATATCTGACATTCTGGTTATTAGATCTATGGTTTTAGATCTAGATTTGGGTAGTTTTCCAATCTGGGTACTTTGACAGTATTCTAATAGTATTTTAGAATAGATGACTCCTGGCATGGTGGTGTACCTGCAGGTGATGGAGTCACCCTCTCTAAAGGTGTCTTAGAGACTAAAGGAGAGAGGGATGTGCATGATCGGCAGATCACTTGCTTAGGCAATTGAGTCAATCATGAGATGTCAAGTACCACACCAGATGTAGTTTTTGCACTTGATGCGATAAGTTTATATTAATCCAATCCTGAAGAAACGTAAGGAAGCAGTTTTAGAACATAAGGTGCATGTTCTATGGATTTGATGACGGCAGCCTCCTTCGGGAGACGGTTATCATTCCAGGCTTCAAAGGTGACATGGATGACAGAGTGATTGTCAGAGTTATAGTTTTCCCTCTGACGAGCGACAGTATTATGGACAGGTGGTCCAAGAGGATACTGTGGGAGGCATGGTGCTGGATACTGATTAGGTTCAGTTATCAATACAGTCTAAGTTTGGATTTGGAGTTTATTTATGAACTAGATCCCATCAGATATCCAGACATATTCTAAGACAGGTATTACTCGATTCGAGAGATGGCTTTCTCCGCGAACTTGAGATTTAGAGAGATATAGAAAGAAACATCAGGGTGGATCCACTCACTGAGGCTATTTCTCGAACACAAGAGTTTTACAAACTAGCTTTGTGAAACTGATTAGTAGAGGAGTTGGATGTTCGGTATCACACGGGCTGTGAGTATGCGACATCGCAATAATTAGCCTTAAGTGCAAGTGGGAGATTGTTGGAGATAGTGCCCTCAGAGTCAATTTTTGGATCGCAGGTACGTGATTGCAATGATTGAGGCAGGACCTATACCGATATGACAGTCTTGCTCGAGATGATAGTATGCTATCTGGTTTGTCTTTACCATCGTATACATGTTTTAGTTCACTATTGCATGATGATAGAGCCCATAGGATTCTTGCTTGACTACCAGCAGTATGATGGCGATCATATACGTGGGAGCTGGGGTCTGTAAGCACATCCTTAAACGTGTCCCTAGTCGTGGGGGTTTCGAGACAGGGCATCGATACTCCAGAGTAGACTAGTGTATACAGTTGAGACCCCGACGAAGGGCGATGGCCGGTCTCGCAAGCTATTGGCGTTAGTTGGTTCACCTAAGATGTATACAGGTGCTCATTAGGTTATGAGTACACCGGACAGGACTCGCCGGGAATCTGCTAGTTGGTATTATACATATCGTCAGATAGCAATTCCCTGGTGACATGTGTACAGGTTAGTTCATCGACCTGAGATCGTCATTTGTCTCGTGTGAGTTCCCACTGTGCTTAAATTACTACCCTACCACGCTCAAAGGAGTTGTGCAAACAGGTTTTAGTTGGGTACAGTCCCGAGCCACATTGGAGGCAAGTGAGCGGATCGTCGGGGATTCGTCTCTCCCGATATTGGGGGTTGATGTCGCGCAGTCCATGGGTGGCCATCACTAGGAATTCTCGGCCGAGGTAGTGGAGAATTACTGATTTGGATCAGTAGTTTTTCAGGTGGTGATGGGCTTCATGCCAACACGATTTATCGCGTTATTAGGGGTCTGACTTTATCCACCCCCCTAAACTCGATATGCGATACTCTTTAGACGAATGGACCGGACTGTATATACATTGTCACTGTCAGGCTCAGTATGGTTTATAGATGAGTTCGCTCGTCAGCTTCCCTTCCAATCAATACATAGGCAAACCGTTACGTATAGCTTGTACCTCTGACGTGCTAGAGGTTATATCCAGTGACAGTGTGTTGATGAGTCATTAGAGTTCCCCACAGACACTTTCCCGAGTTCGGGCGAAACGTTCTAGAGGCCGTATGGGTTTATGGCAAGGTTCGGAAAATGCACGTGCGTTTTCGCACGTGTCATTTTTCTGGCAGATAATACTGGTCGGCTTTAGTTTAAGCCGGATCCGAGTATTATACTGTGTAGATATAATATCTTTGTCTCAGTTGTATTTGTATTCGGTCGTAATATAAATGCGGGTATGTTTATACTAATACGGGGTTATCCTGAAATCCGTTTCGGGATCGCTTTTGGAAGTTGCCAGTTTCCAGTTTTCTATCATCCGTATTTAACAGTCGGTTAAATACGGATTTATCTTTTCTTGAGATGAGTGTGGAAGTTTGTAGAAGCTTCTTGATGTGGTGATAAGGCTTGTGACTCATTAGTGTCATTAATGGTTCATTAATGATGGAGGATGACTAGGTTTATGTTGATTGGTTTGCATTTAATGCTAGTTTGTGATTCATTCTTTGTTGATAAGTATCCTTGTTATGGTCACCCTCTTGCCATCTCCTACACTCACCCTCCTCTTGATAAATTGTGGCCGGCCTCCTCTTGAAAGGAGAGAGATTCATTTTTGATTAAAAAGATTATGGTTTTGGCCTCATGAAAATTAGATTGCTCATTTCTCAATTCGATCGATCCAAAAGGCAACTTCTTTTAACCGTTCGTCCATAGTCTTGGACGTAACGAGACAAAGTGTTCTACACATTCTCTACTTCATCTTGGTTGTCTCTTTTGGCCAACTTGACGACCAAGTTGCCTCGGTTCAGAGGCGGGAGCCCGTTTAAAAATCTGTCGACATGGTGCCACCTGGACGAGAAGACTGGAGATCGAGGAGATCGGAGCAGCCGCAACAAAGCGTAAGATGATGGTTGAAGACCGAAGGACTCGGATCATTCGGTATAACGTTTCTACCCATTTGTACTTTGTTAGTTTAGCTTTAATGGAAGATCCGGGTTACGGTACGCGATAGCGCCAGTTGTAAAAAGTTTTTGTTCCGCATTTGGCGTCTGTTAGACGGCCGGGGCGCTACCGTGGACTTACACTCGCAACCTGAGAGAAGGTAAACGGAAAAGACAACTGATTAGTCCTATTCATTTTCTCCAGAACCAGAAACCATCCTCGAATCTGGAACACGTTCCTTCGAGTTCGTATATAACCATACGATGGCTTTTTCCAATGGAAGTGGATGTTCGTAGTAATACGGGGTGTTCTGGAGAAAAGGGTAAAAGTAGGAGTGGCAGTGAGATATGCAACTCTGACAATCCAAAAGCCAGTGTTATAAGAAGCTTCAGTCAACTTGGTCACTGAGTCATAGTCACGGGTCAGGTCATGGTCGCTGCCAAAGAGGGAGAGAAAAGAAACACTCAGCGTGCACTCTAACCTATATCAGAATGGTTATCAATTTATCTAATCAGGAAACCTCGCACTATAACCTTAAATTCTCCTCCAAACCTGAAAGAAGAATTAGTCGGGATCACCCGAGGAGTAAACCAACTCATCAGTGGGAATCGGGATCCAACTATCATCGCATGATAACGTGATGGAATCCACTCACGTTATCACACTCTAGAAGGTATGCGCATACCTGGCAAGTTTCAGTTTCTTTAGAAACTCCCGATGTATGTTTTTACCCCTAGGACCCAAGTGACCTTGACAATGCCAACATATCAAAGAGTCCTAGTCAAGTTCAACCCGTCATTATCTTGATTGCATTAAACCCACCCGTACGAATCCTTGACAATGCCAACATAACCGTACGACTGTCCTAACCAATCCACATATCCATGCGACAGAAAAGTATTACAGAGCTACCGAACACTACGCCTCGGCAATGCACGACATACGTAGCACGAATACTAAGCAATACTAATCTGAAATGACGGAGGGCTACGACAGGTTTTTGGCGAAAAACCTTTAACGTAATGAACTTGATATCGTTGAAGGAACCGGATAGCTTTTTATAAAAATATAATGACGAAAACCTTTGCTAAAGAGGTCACTCCCGGTGAAGGGATCTCGGCTCTTTCCCCGTAGAATAAGGTGCAGGATATTCCAACTAAATACCACGATGCAAAGCAAAAGGCAATCGGCTATAGTGAAGTTATTACCCAGACGCAAACTTCTGTCCAAGGGGTCACTCCCGGTGAAGGGATCTCAGCCCTCGCCTCATCGACTGAGGTGCTGGATATTCATAACCGAATACCACTATGCAAAGCAAAAGGCAATCGGCTATAGTGAAGTTATTACCCTGACACAAACTTCTGTCCAAGGGGTCACTCCTGGTGAAGGGATCTCGGCCCTTGCCTCGTCGACTGAGGTGCTGGATATTCATAACCGAATACCACTGTGCAAAACAAAAGAGAACATCCTTACAATAACAGCTTTTTTTGAAAAATGTTCCAACAACATCAGAATAGGTTTGTTTAGCTTGCATTGATCCGAATCAATGCAGTCCCATCAATTGATCACACCAATAAAGAACGAAAATATGATGTACGTATATGCCATCCGCATTCGCCACTGGGTCCCGTCATTACCCGTTAGGTTACTTAACTAACGACAGAGCGGGGACCGGACTAGCGCGGGTGTAAAATATATACAACATCTACTAGTATATATATCAATATATAATATTCGCTCATGGCGTGATAAAATGCAACATCACAGAAATGTAATAAGCATCATAGAACAATACAGATAATCTGGGATCCCCGGGTTTCATAGAGCCGCTACTGAAACCCGACGTTCTCCTGGTCATGTGGATAGCCTGTGCAATGAAATCCTAGACCCCTACGGGCGGGGCAAGCTACCCGCCAAAACCTGAAGCGAGGCAGCCCCCTTCAACAAAGTGAATGGACCATCCAGCACTTCACGGAATCCGGTAACTTGAGCACCCCTCCTTGGGTCAACCTGTACCCCCTACGAGTGCGGCGAATAGCCCGCCAATTCTAGAGTAAAGCCGCCTCCGTCTAAAAGCCATGAGATGCGGGCCCGTTGCCCTCTAGAACCCAGCTATCCGTGCACCCCACCGCGGGGTAATCCTAGTACAGAAAGTAAAATATATACAACGGGTACATCGACCTCAGACCGGTCGTGCCCCAAAAGAATAATATACAAACAAGCAGTAACGGCAGTCCACATGTCGGACGCTCGCCCCGCAATATCAAATGTACATATACAACCAAACTGTACTACCATTGCATCCAGGCTATCCACCATGACAAATCCGCAACATCACAGCACAACACAGAACATCAACGTGAATGTTACGTTCGCAAATCCGTCTAAAAGAACTATAGCAATTAGACAGGATTTACCGATCAAATGACATTCACGGTCGCAGATATAATGTAAATACTGTGAACTAACATGTTTAAAATTTTCGATCGACGAAATTTCCCGAAGTGAGCCCCAAGCACAATACCCAGTACTCAAAAAAATCTGGGCCCAAACAAAAATTACCAGAAACCCCATTTCCAAGTCAGGAACCCCTGTAGAAAAAATGGCGCACTGTTGCTACAGTCCTGCCGCGGAACTACAGCCAAAACGAGGGTACGGCCGCGGTTCCGCCGCGCTACAGTGACAACAGCATACCAAATTTTCTCAGATTTCATAAAAACGCCTGCCTGATTTTCTGCAACACTCCAAATAATTTTTTGACGATAAAAAAAATTCGACAGAAACTCAGAATTTGGAAATGCAGTTTTTGGAAATTTCGTTGGTTCGAAGTTCTAAACACGTTAGAGCAAGCTAGTAAAAGTTAATGGCGTGGCTCTGATACCATGTAAGACTACGGTAGCGCCCCGACCGTCTTTCCAAGGCCAAAATGCGGAAATGAAAATTTTTCTAAACTAGAAACCGGCGCTGTCGTATGCTTAAAACCCGGATCGAACCATTAACCTACAACTAGCTATCTAGAGAAGGGTTAGAAAGCTATACCGATCGATCCGTGTCCTTCGGTCTTTGGCCACCATCCCAAGCTCCTCGCGGCAACTCCAGTCTCGATCTCCTCGTCGGAAAAGGGCACCACATCTATGAGTCTTTTTACGGGCTCCCGCTTCATCCGAAGCAACTCGGGCACGAAGTGTGCTAGCCGATGTGTCCAAGGTGATGTAGAGAATGTGTGTGACAACTTTGTCTCTTGAGGATTTAGTGGATGCTATTGGTGAGGAAATAGTGAGCTCAAAGAAGAGGAAGAAGAAGAAGTTTCCCTCATCTTTTTCTTTTGTGTTGCTGCAAATGATAAAGTGAGAGAGAGAGAGATCAAGAACCAAAAATACAAGAGCTCACAACCATCATATGGCTGCCCCTCTCTCTCCTCTTATCATTTCAACTCATTAAACCATCACATAATGTGACATATGCACAAGTAAAGAGATCATGGCTCGTCACTTGTGCATGTGTCACATTAAATGCTCCTAATCATGATTTTTAAGCTCATTATTTCCTTATGCCAACATTAATCCAAATGTTTGCAACAATAAAAAGAGAATGGCATCTTCCAAAGTAAACTCGTGACGGATCACAAGAGTACCTCTCACCTGTATATACATACCTGCATCCGCATTCCGACCGAATGCGAATGCGATGAAACTAAAGTAATCCAACAAATCTAATACTAGGATCCGGCTTAAACCAAAACCCACTAGTATGATCCGCCCGATCATGATCCGTGCACTACTGCACGTATATGATCGGACCCTGCCATATATCATACGACCTCTACAATGTTTCGCCCGAAACTTGAGAAACTGTCTGTGGGGGACTCTAAAGACTCGTCAATATTTTGGCTGTGGATTTAACCACTAGCACGTCAGAGGTATTAGCCGTACGTAACGGGCTACCAGGTATTGACCAAAAGGGAGGTCGGTGAGCGAACTCATCCTGACACCCTACTGAGCCTTTCAGTGACAATATCCGTACAGTCCGGTCCGTTCGTCTATGAGCATCGCATGGCGGGCCTAGGGGGTTGGTAAAAGTCAGACCCCCCAAAGCGGTACAAGTCGTGTCGGAGTGTAGCCCAGAACACCCTGAGATACTACTGGAATACCTACCAGTAAATCTCCTGCCTCGGCCGAGGGCTTTGTGTAATAGCTCTCCTAGACACAGCATGATCTCACCCCCAATACCGGGAGAGACGAAACCCCTGCCGATCCGCTCACTACCCCCATGTAGTTCGGGACTGTACCCAACTAAAACCTGTTTGCATGACTCCTTTGAGCCATGGTAGGGTAGTAATCAAAGCACAGTGGGAACTCACACGAGACAAATGACGACCTCAGATCGATGAACTAACCTGTACACATGTCACCAGGGAACTGCTATCTGACGTCAGGTATAATACCAACTAGCATGTTACCGGCGAGTCATGTCCGGTGTACTCATAACCCAATGAGCACCTGTATACATCTTAGGTGAACCAACTGACACCAGTGGCTTGTGAGACCGGCCACCGCCCCTCTTCGGGGTCTCGACTGTATACACTAGTCTACTCCGGAGTATCGATGCCCTGTCTCGAAACTCCCACGACTAGGGACCACTTTTAAGGATATGCTTATAAACCCCAGCTCCCACATATATGATCGCCATCATACTGCTGGCAGTCAAGCAAAAATCCTAAGCGCTCTATCAACGTGTAATAGCGACCTGTAAGGTCACCTAAAGCAGTACACAATGATAAAGACAAACCATGGTAGCATACTATTCTCTATCAACGT
Source organism: Agapanthus africanus (assembly GCA_030015575.1). Lineage (NCBI taxonomy): Eukaryota > Viridiplantae > Streptophyta > Magnoliopsida > Asparagales > Amaryllidaceae > Agapanthus > Agapanthus africanus. The sequence goes on along the minus strand of JASDDO010000008.1, from coordinate 432,980,053 downwards.
GTAATAGTGAACTACAATGTCACCTAAAGTATGTACACGATAATAAAGACAAACCAGATAGTATACAAAGCTCTCGAGTAAGACTGTCCTACCGGTATAGGTCCTCCCTCAATCAGTGGAATCACGTGCCTGTGATCCAATAATCGACTTTGATGGCACTATATCCAACATTTCCGAGGGTTCATTTCATTATGAACTCAAAAGTGTAATCTTGGCTATGGTATTCAAAAGAATAAAGAATAAGATTTTTTTCACGCGGACCTTCTTTCAAAGATCCATGTGAGGGGGAGATATATGGTATATGGGTAAAGTACTCATTGACGTTGAATTTGAAGATGAAGTTGAGATTTAAAGTTGACGAAATTTGTTGGTTCGTAAGTTTGTTCGTTGAATTTACTCGTTAAAGCTCTTTTCTGAAAAGTTGGAAGTTGTTTGTAAAACTTGTTAGTTGAAGCTCCTTGTGTTCTGACATTTAAGTTGTTAAACTTGTTGTTTGAAGGAGTTGTTAACGACATTTCACGAATGTGTATGCGATATGACACATGCATGAAAGTGTTTGAAGAATCTATTAACGGCAGTTTATGGAAACCACAAGTTTTCATTCAAAAACTTTTCATAAAAGATTATCTCAGCTCAAATCAAGTTGTCAGTTTCCAAGATGAATTACTGAAAAAAAATTTCAAGACAACATGAAGGTCAAATTTTCAAGACAACACATAAGACGTAAGAAAATCCACTTAAGTTGCAAGTTTTATTTTTTAGAGCGAGAAATTAGATTTGTAACAAGCCGAGAGCATATCATATGTGAACTTCAGCTTGAGAAGGGGGTGTTAAGAATACGATATATATTTATTAGAGATATGATTTGATATGTTTGAGAGATTAGTAAGTTTTATATTTGATTAGATTATAATTTACTTAGGAGTCAAGTTAGGGTTACTTGATGGTCAAGTATTAAACCCTAAGCGTTTATTATTATAAATAGAGATGTAGAATTGTTATCCTCTCATATGATTGTATTTTTCTCTTTTAACGATAAACAATTATTTCTTTTTTATTTTTCATAATATAGTCTCTTCATTATTTTCCGTTCCATCTCTTATACTCATGTTTCTTAACAATTACATAACAAATGTTCCCTGCTCTTCTATGTGATGACAAATTCACAAGCGACAGCGAAAAATGTTGAATTGCAAATTTTTTAAATTTGTTTATTTTCTTATTTATCATTATTTTTAATACTTCAGTGATTCGTTGATATTGTTTAATAGAACACGACGTTTCTTGCCCACGATTTTACCCAAGAGAGAGAAATGTTAATCAAATACCAGACGTTTTGATTTGGATTACAACCAAAATTAATCAATATTAACACTTGTTTGATTGCAACTTGACATGGAACAATATTATAATTACACCCTCGATTAAAGTAATAATCATACTTTATTAAGCTAATCAAGATTCCACCACTAACACACTCATCCTCATCGACTCTCAAAGCACCTCCACGAGATCCAACGGCTGTCATTCCCTCAACGTCCCCAAACGTCCACGTGGCAGGCCCAATCCAGTCTCCCAACACATTAAAATATGTTGTCACGTGTAGCACCTCCCCCTTTAAATAAACCCCAAGAAAGCTGCAAATTAAACAGCCAACAGAGCCTAACTGCATAAGATACGTTCTTACGCTCACTTCCGGTGACAATAGGATGCGGGGTTGCCATATTTTTACCGGGTAGCAACAATCTAAGAATATGGGTATGGATCCAGATAGTTATCAGAAAGAAGAATACGGGGATAAATATGACATGAATACTGGAAAGAAATTTTACTTGTGTACCCGGATAGTTATCGACTTATCAGAAAGGAATATTTTACTATCAATGTTTTGGCACATAGCGGAAACTAATACAGATATATCATGAATATTTGAAAAAAATATTCGATCAAATCAAACATATATGGAACGGATATAGGTGTTGCCATATCGACATCCAGCTGCTGTTGAGACAGATAAGGATAGTCACTGGAAACAAAAATCACTGTCCATAGTTGATAAATCGGATATCTTTGCACACGGAGTGGGCTCGGATTATTTGTATTCGTGTAGAAATTATATTAACTTCTCGCCAGCTGGCAGAATGAAAAACGTGCGAGGGAGCGAGTGAGAGTAACCGGCGGAGGAGTGGGTCGCGCTCGTTATATATGGTTGGATTCTCGCCCAGCGAAGAGAGCCCAGCGCCATTAGAACAACAACAAGAAGAAAGAAAGAAAGAAGAGGAGCTTCTCTCCTTCCAAAAAGATCCGATTTTTATCCCCAAAAAATCGGAAAAAGATGCTGCTTTTGACGAATCAGTATCTCGTTGGAGGGATCGTCGCTTCGATTCTAGGGTTTCTCTTCGTCGTCGCCTCCCAACTGAGCATGAGCAAGAAGAACAAGGAGAAGGAGATTGGGGGCGTCGACGAGATGGTCATGGTGTCTCAGAAGGGCGAATGTGGGCCCCACGACGGCCCTGACGTGATCGTCGTTGGCGCCGGCGTCGCCGGCGCCGCGCTCGCTTACACCCTCGGAAAGGTTCGACTTTTGCTCTCAATTTGCTGCGTGCTAGGGTTTGTGAACTAATTGTCAGATTTTGAATTTTGAATATGATTTGCATTTGTAGGAAAGTTGTCATTTTTTTTAATTTGTAGGAAAGCTGATGCCATGATGTGCTGTAACTAATTAGCAATAATAATATATTGGAATTAATTTTGGAAAGCTGCCACACCTTTAGATTGGATTCTTATCGGGTTGCACATGCCAAAAGGTTCTGTTTTGATGGCATCAAATCAAGATTAATTGGACTTCATTTATCTTGGATATCGGTTGGTTGTGGACCCTTGGAATCTATGAAATTTAATATGGGAAGGTTTTATTGAAGGAAGAAGCAAAATACATGTTTTATTATTGTCGGAAATCAATAATAACCTGAGCGCTATTAAGTTTTCTAGAGAACATGCATCTCTAGAATATTACCAAGTTAAAGAGCCCAAGAAATATCGAGAACATTCTCGAGATTTCTAGAATCTTCAACATAACATCTAATTAACATCCTTGAAGATGTATTTATAAGTATCTATACTAATCTTGTTAATTCTAAAATTGTTGAAGATGTACGAGGAAAGTTTTAGAAGGTCTAAGTAGAACTCTCCTAGACTCATGTAGCTCAAGGTGGCAAACGGGCCGGCCCGGCCCGGACCGGCCCAAAGCCTGTCGGGCTTGGCCGGTCAACGAGCCGTGCCAAGCCCGGTTGACCGGGCTTCGGCCCAGCCCGGATGCCCTAAATTCTAGCCCGGCCCGGCCCACGGGCCGGCCCAAACGCAATTGAAATATTGTTTTTTAAAATTAGTTTTTTTTGGATTTTTTTTACGCTCGAACTTCACGTAGGTCCCGGTTAGACCTAGATATTTTATTGATTAAATTCTTTTTGAGGGGGACATAAGTTGGCAAAATTTACCCCTCATACAATTGAAAATATTGAAAATCCCCTGCTCCTTATCATTTCACACAGTATTCCCTCCCTTTTTATTTCAATTTTCTTTTGTTTTTTTTCTCCCTCTCTTGGAATCTCCACCCCTTTAACTCAAATAAAAAACATTGATTCCCCATCCAACCCCACAAGGCCACAATAGGTATAATTTGATTCCCCAAATACAAATCAATTCATGTGGGGCCCACAATTTATTTTGTAAACCCAACCCAAAAAAATCTGACATATTTTTTTATTTGCTCCGGGTCTGGGCTCATGGTCGGGTCGGGCCGCCGGGCTGCCCAAGTCGAGCCCGGCTCGGCCTTAAGCCGGACCTGACCAGCAGCCTATTGAATATAGATGCCTTCAAGGAAATTATTGTAATTGAAGAAAAATCTATACGAGAGAACAACCTTACTCGAGATGATAGTATACTATCTGATTTGTTTTTATCTTTTATGTGATACGTTTTATTCACTATCACGTATCGTTTAAACGTGAGATAAAGCCTTGGGATTTTGCTTGACTACCAGGACGATGATGGAGATCATACTAATGGGGTCTGGGTAGTCGATAAGCACATCTTTAAATGTTCCTAGTCATAGGAGTATCGAGACTAAGCATCAGTACTCTAGTTTAGACTAGTGTGTACGTTTCCTGACCCGCTTGGAGGGCGATAGCTGATCCTGCAGCTATTGCTGTTTGACATCAAGGATTATATACATGTGCTCATTGGATGAGTTACACCAGATGGACTCACCAAGAACTCCTAATTGGTAATATACCAATGTCAGGTAGCAGTTTTCTGGTGACATAAGTATATGGTAGTCCCTAGGACTCGAGATCGCCATAGTGTCTCATGTGTGTTTCCACTATATTTAGACTTCTACCCTACCACGGCTCAAATGGGTCGTGCAAATAGGTTTTTGTTGAGTATAGTCCCGAAACACGTGGAGGCAGTGAGCGGTCGAGAGAATTCGTCTCTTCCGGTATAGGGAGTTGATGTTGCGTTGTGCAGGACATGACTACAACCACAAGTTGATGACCATCACGGTGGAGATAAACCGATAAGTGTTATCAGTTGTATCTTCGATTGGTTATGAGTCCTCTGTCGCACGACTTATCGAGTTATTGGGTCTGACAGATTCCAAACTTTAGACCCGATATGCCATACTCTTATACGAAGAGACTAGAATGTACGGTAATGTCACTGATAGACTTTGCAGGGTTCGGATGAGCTTGCTCGTTAACCTTCTTTCGATCAATACTTTGATAGCCGTTACGTACAGCTAGTACCACCGACGTGTTTGTGAGCTATGGATATGATCCTAATATACTGCCAGCGTATTGTCGAGTGTTTAGAGTCCCACACAGAGATTTTTCAGCACAGGCGAAACGATGTAGGGCACGTATATGGATACGTGCAGGAGTTCGATTAAACACGTGTATTTGATACACGTATTTTAATCGGGTGTTTATTGATATTAGCCGGTATATATATGATATAGCCGGATTATTAAATCAAGTGTTGATTTAATAATTAAATGCATATTTATATATTGATATATTTATATATTCACGAATATCATGCCCACTTTATTATTTTCTTCTCTTTATTATTATTTATATTTGATATAAATATTGTGACATGTATATTGATACATATGAGATGAATGAATAAGACTTATATGGTTTAGATGAGAACGTTTCATTTTTTAAAATTCTTTTAATGAGTATGAGTCATAGAAAATTAAAAGCTTATAGACTTCTTTAGCTTTTTCCTTGATAACTCATTTTTGACACGTTGATTTGTTCTCATCCAAAAAAAAAACATCATCTTGTTCATATTCTCATCTCTTCCATGGCTAGCTCTCTTGAAATTATTCAAGTGAGAAAGAAAAGAGAAAATTTTAGTGAGCTAATCATTCTTAGCAAGTTTAATTAGTGTGTTGCTTCATTTTGATGAGATCAATTTGAAACTATAACTTGTGTTGGAGTTATCTCAAGCTAGATCATCGAGCAACCTTGTTCCGGATTTCGTAGAGACTAGTCAGAGCTTAAGGAGAGATGGCTAACGCGCTATAAAGGTTGTAGCCCGCCAAACTCTTGTTTTTAGTTTACTAGTTTAGTTACAAATTTAGCATTTTGGTTTGATTCTTGGGCTGGATTTTCTATTGCTCTCTAGATTTTTAAAATTACCGTTTCCGCCGTGCTTTAAATCTTACTAGAGGAGCCTAGCGACCCAACAATGGTATCAGAGCCATACCAAAACACTACAACTTATTTAGACGAAGTTATAGTTTCGATCATGAAATTTTTCCGATTTTTATTTCCGAAGATTTTGCCGCTGTTCGTTCTTAAAAACACGACCTAAATATTTTTTAAACATAACCACAAGTTTACAAATGTTTTGAAAATGATGTGACACGAACCCGGGTGCACAATTCTTCAGTTTGACCGACATTGGCGGTTTTCTAGTGGCTGCACTGTTGAATATTGGGGTCGTGTTTGTACAGCGGCTCAATGATTTGGAAATAGGATTTTTGGCATACTTTGATTTGTCCCAGATTTCGATGCGATTGTTTTAATTGTTCGGAAAAGTTTTGTGATCAAAACCGTATCTTTGTTTAAGTTTCACGGATAAAGTTTTGTGTTGATTAATGTCGCCGAATTGATGCGATCAATTCGACGGGTTGCACACTTGTTATTTGCGATGATGTGAGCCTGAGATGTTGGTGTAAATGGAATGTGTTTGGATTGTCGCGAAATGAATAGCCTTCGTGCGGAAGTGTGATGTTGTGATAAGTGTTATTTCCATTCATGCTTGTAGCTATTTTGTATATTCATTTGTTCGGGATGAGCCCCAACTTATGGCCGCCGTTTCCGCTATATGTATATTCTTTGTTTCGGGACTTAGCAGTTTATATGTGGCCGTAGTCACCACCTGATGTATTATTATTTGTCGGGACACAATCGGGTTGCGGTCGTTGTCGCCGTTGTATTAATACAGGTATAGGTTTACCCTATGGAGAAGCGCACGGACGACCAGGTTCTAGATTGCAGCGGGTGACCATCTCAATGAGTTAGAATCGAGTTATTTGAGTCTAGAATTGGCAGGTTGCTTGCCGCGTTTGTAGGGGTATAGGATAGACCCGTGGAGGAGTGCTCAAGTCATCGGATTCGAGAAAGTATCGGTGGCCCCTTCATGATGATGGTGTTGGGTTGTCTCGTTTCTTGGGTTGCCTGGTAGCTTGCCGCACTCATAGGGGTTTGCTTTTGGCTGCGCACAAGCTATTCACGCGACCGGAGAATGCCGCGTTTCGTTTGATGGCTCGAACGAAACGCAGGATTCTTAGGCAATCCAACCATTCCATCTCTATATTTTTCATTACTTGTGATGTGATTACATGTCTGTGACGATGTTTATCGCTTGTTATGTTGATTATCTGCCTGTGATGATATATAGTGATATATATGATATATAAATAAATGCTATATACGTTTTGCACCCATGCTAGCCTGCCCCCGCCCTGCCGTAGATTAACCTTATGGTGAAGACCCGGGGGCCCGTGGCGAAGGCGGGTGGCGTATATGTGCATTCTATTTTCTTTTTATGCTTTTCTGTGATTGTATGAGAAGATGCTAGGTAATGTGATTATCTATTTGATGGGATTGCATTAATTCAGATTAATGCAAAGATAATAAACCTAAAACACGTTGTAGAAACCAAATATCAGATATTGTGGTGTTATAGTTGAAATTTTTGCTTTGCACAGAGGTATTCGGTTAGGAATATCCTGCACCTCATTCGACGAGGAAAGAGCCTAGATCCCTTCACATAGAGTGACCTCTTTAGAAAAAGACCGTGTTTCTATAAATTTGCAAATTGAATAGCCGTACTCTTTTGCTTTGCATCGAGATATTCAGTTAGGAATATCCTGCACTTTATTCAAAGAGCTAAGAGCCCTGATCCCTTCACAGGAAATCCGCACTTAAGCAATAGTCTACGTAACTTTAAATATGCAAAACCACTTGGTTTCTACGATGAGATCTACTTCATTACGTTAAAGGTTTTCTTCAAAATCAGTTGCAGCCCTCAGTCATTTCAGAAAGTAGAGTACTTAGTATTTGTCTTGCGTTTACTGGCAAGCGTCAAGGCGTAGTGTACGGTAGCTAAGTGGTGTTTTCTGCTTGCATGTGATGCGATTAGCCGGAACAGTCGCACGGCTTTGTTGGCTAGCGTCAAGGGCTTGTGCGGGTGGATTCGAGTTGATCAAGAAATGACGGGTAGAACTTGACTAGCAGCCTATGGTTTGTTGGCATTCGTCAAGATCATAGGTCATTAAGGGTAAAAACCGATATCGGGAGTTTTAAGTGTTGAAACTTGTAATGAGATTGCATACCTTTTATGGAGTGGGGTGACTTGTTGGCATTCGTCAAGGTTACCACGCTATGATAGGTTGGATCCCAATTCCTACTGTGAGTAATAGTTACTCTCGGGATATGATCCCGGCTAATTCTCCTTTTAGGTTTTGAAGGAGGACAGTAGGAGACATCCTGATTAAATAAATATACCAATCTAATTTTGATAGAGTACACGACGAGTGTTTCTTTTCTCTCTTTTTGCAGCGACTTAAAACCGACCTTAAAACTAAAAACTCGTAAACCAAGTTAACCGAACCTTTTTACAATCAATGGTTTTGGAATGTCATGATTGCCCTATTTCACGACATAGTCGCATATATCTTTACCCCTCCCACTTCCCTTTTTGCTTCCTTCAGAACATTCTGTACCCGATACAGAGATCCATATTGCTTGTAAGGCTATCATATAGTTAGATACGAACTCGAAGAAATTGTTTCAGTCGAGAATGGCCGCAGGTTCTGGAGAAAGTGAATTGTATACGATACAATTCATTTGTCTCTTCTCTCCATCTTATCTCAAATTTGAAAGCTCCTTAAATAAAGAGAATATACTAGTCACGCTTGTTGGATAGTCTTCTTTCAGTCTCGATGCTGGAGCTGAAAGGAAGGGAAAGAAGAAAACCAACTAGTATAAGTCCGGTATACACACGGTAAGAAAGAGAGACAACAATAAGGGCCAAAGTGAGAGGAAAGAAAAATGCAACTACTGTTATAACCCTGGGCAGTGAAAGAGGCATTACTAGGAATACCCGGCCACCCCTTGAAACATTTTGATGTTTCAAGTATTGTATGTGATTGTAATCGAAAACTGTTTTCCAATTAATTCTGAATTCTGGGTATATAGATACCGGATTGACATCCCACATCTGTAAATTGTTACAGATGCTGAGAAGGATTAAATTATTGGAAAGGTGATTTGTTCCTCAATGTCGGATTTCGGAGCGATTGTTGCTATTGGGGAAATCACCTAGATTTTCCTTTTGGCAAACTTTTGATTTTGAATATCTATTATCATGCACTAACTTTTGGCAAACTTTTGGTTTTTGAATATCTGTTATTATGCACCGTCTCTTTATTTGATAAAGTGAGATAAATTTTCAGAACTTATGTTATGAACATTTACCTTTATCATTTGATGATTGGGTAAGGTACATTGAATAACGAGATATACATTCTTAACCAAAATACAGTTTTCAAATTACAACACATAGAGTATGAGTTAGTGAACTCATAGGGCTTATACATAATGATGTATGTTGTCCGGTGTCCACCTGGACAAGGGATTAGTACTCATACTTCATTCCGTTTTACTATGAGTACTTTGATTTTAGACACGTATTCTTGTTGAAATGCAAAGTCCAAAGATTTTGAGAAGTTGATAAGATATAGGAATAAAGTAGAGAACCAAACGTTGGAAGTATTAAGATTCTTCGAAGAGTGCGAAGATGTGGATACTTATGCTAGGTATTCCGTAGTTAAATAATCGAGAATTTGATTCTCTTTCAGATTACTCATCCGTGGGTGTGCTCTTTGATGAGTAATGTTGAATCGTCTTTTCCAATTAAGGGATGGACTGAAAATAGATGCATATCAATTGATACCGGTTCTATCTAAATTAGTGCCTCAAATTTTATATGTGATATAGAATGGGTTATCATTTTAAGATTGTTAAGATGTTGAGTTGTCCGGCTTATATTTAAAACCAGAATCCGGATAAACTCAAAGCACGTTTCAGTAATGGCAGTTTGTGGGTTATCTCGGACATTAACGAGGAATTAACTTTTTACCATATTCAGGATCAAAAGTTTTGTTCTCGACACACCACATTTAAAAAAAAAGGAATTTCTTGCAAAAGAAATTAGTGGAAATATGATAGAACTGGAAGTAATTCCAGAACCACAAACGGTTACTGAAGATTTAGTAGAACCTGAAGATTTAATTGACCATAACAAAGCTTAACCTACTTCGCATATTTGGTAGGTGACCTCAGCTACCTGAGAGGTATTACGTTTTTCTCGTTGACAGTGACAAGAAGGCTTGCGTCATGTGATGATGACCCTACTATATCAGCAGGCCATGGGAAGTGACTTCCGATAGATGGCAGGATGCCGAGTTATCCTAGTTGGACTCTATGCACTGCAACAAAGTGTAGACTTTGTTGGGTGCTCCTGAAGAGGTAAAACCCATTAGGAACAAGTAGATCTTATGAGATCAGTGCGAATGGAAATGTACTAATTTAATAAGGCTAGACTTATTGTAAAAAGTTTTCATCAAATACCTGTTGTAGATTGTGACGAAAATATTACTTCAGTATCTGTGCTGAAGTCCATACGGATATAACTTGTCACTGCTGTTTTTCATGACTGTGATATTCGGCAGATGGATGACTATAACGTTTTTCTAAATTGGATTTAGAAGTGTACGTGTATATAACTCTGCCAGAGGGTTATCTTAGTTTGTGGGAGCAGCGGTAAGTGTGCAAATTGCTTAAGTCTATCTTTAGACTGAAGCAAGCATAACGGAAATGGATCATCTGTTTTGATGTCACGGTCAAAGTGTTTGACTTCATCAAAATGAAAGATGGACCTGGTTTTTGTAAGAAGGTAGTAGAGAGTGTTGTCAGATTTCTCATATGGTACGTGGATGACATACTCATGATAGAAAGTTATGTTCCTATGCTGTAAATCGGTAAAACAATGGTGGTCATATGTATTTCTCCATATAGGATTGGATATCAGTCCAATCCTGAAGAAATATAGGATAGCAGTGAAGAGCATTTGATGTTTTTGGTATATAGTAATGGTAGCCTCCTTAAGGAGGTAATTACCGATTCTAACTTCCCAGGTAACATGGAACACAGAGTGTCTGTCGCGAGTTATAAGTTTATCCTATTTTGAGAAGCGGTATATTGAAAAGATTTCTAAGTGGGATACTGAGGCAGTCATGATGCTTGATGCTGATTGTGAATCAGCAAAAGATACCGCCTGAGAATTTGCTAAATATAATTGTTCATTTATGAATATGATCCCATCGTCCGTCCAAGCAAATACTAAGGCAAGTATCACTCAGTTTGGGAGATACTTGATCTCCGTGAAGTTGAGATTCAAGGAGAGACAAAGAGATGCGCTGTGACGGGTCCACTCATTGAGACTAGTTCTCGAACACAGTTTGCGAAATTGTTAGTACAGAAGTTGGGTATGAGAAACCGTAATAATTGACCTTAAGTGCAAGTGAGAGATTGTTGGATATATGTGTCCTTAAGGCAATTATTATAATTGAAGGAGGACCTATACGAAAGAATAATCTTACTCGAGATAATAGTATGTTATCTGGTTTGTCTTTATCTTTCATATGATGCGTTTTATTCACTATCACGTATCGTTTAGACGTGAGATAAAACTCTAGGATTTTGCTTGACTACCAGGACGATGATGGAGATTATACTAGTGGGGCCTGAGTAGTCGATAAACACATCCTTAAATGTCCCTAGTTGTAGGAGTATCGAGAATAGGTATCGGCACTCCAGTTTAAACTAGTGTGTACGTTTTCTGATCCGGTTGGACGGCGATAGCTGATCATGCAGTTATTGGTGTTTGACATTGAGGATTGTATACAGGTGCTCATTGGATGTGTTACACTGGAACTCCTAGTTGGTAATATACCAATGTCAGGTAGCAGTTTTTTGGTGACATGAGCACATGGTAGTCCTTAGGACCTGAGATCGCCATAGTGTCTCATGTGTGTTCCCACTATACTTACACTTCTACCCTACCACGGCTCAAAGGAGTCGTGCAAACATGTTTTTGTTGGGTATAGTCCCGAAATATGTGGAGGCAGTGAGCAATCAAAAGGACTCGTCTCTCCTGGTACAGGGAGTTGATGTCGCGCTGTGCAGAAGATGACTACAACCACAAGTCGATGATCATCACAGTGGAGATAAACTGATAAGTCCTCTGTCGCACGACTTATCGAGTTACTGGAGTTTGGCAGATTCCAAACTCTAGACCTGATATGCGATACTCTTAGACGATGAGACCGAACTGTATGGTAATGTTATTGATAGACTTTGCACGGTTCAGATGAGCTTACTCGTTGACCTTCTTTTGATCAATATCTGAGTAGCCGTTACATGCAACTAGTACCGCTGACGTGCTTGTGGGCTATAGATATGATCCTAACCTACTGCTAGTGTATTGTCGAGTATTTAGAGTCCAATACAGAGGTTTCCCAGCACAGGCGAAACGATGTAGGGCACGTATAGGGATACGTGCAGTTCGATTAAGCATGTGTATTTGATACACGTATTTTAATCGGATGTTTATTAATATTAGCCGGTATATATATGATATGGCCGGATTATTAAATCAAGTGTTGATTTAATGATTAAATGTATATTTATATATTGATATATTTATATATTAACTAATATCATGCTCTCTTTATTATTTTCTTCTCTTTATTAATATTTATATTTGATATAAATATTGTGACATTTATATTGATACATATGAGATGGATGTATAAGACTTATATAGTTTAGATAAGAACATTTCATTTTCTTTTAATGAGTACGAGTTATAGAAAATTAGAAGCTTGCAGGCTTCTTTAGCTTTTTCCTTGATGACTCATTTTTGACACATTGATTTGTTCTCATCCAAAAAAAACAACAACATTATCTTCTTCATTCTCTCATCTCCTCCATGGCTAGCTCTCTTGAAATTATTCAAGTGAGAAAGTGAGAAAGAAAAGAGAAAATTTTAGTGAGCTAATTATTCTACATCTCTTACTAATCATTCTTAGCAAGTATAACTAGTGGGTTGCTTCATTTTGATGAGATCAATTTGAAACTATAGCTTGTGTTGGAGTTATCTCAAGATAGATCATCGACTAAGCTTGTTCCGGATTTCGTAGAGACTAGTCGGAGTTCAAGAAGAGGTGGCTAACGCGCTACAAAGGTTGTAGCCCGCCAAACTCTTGTTTTTAGTTTATTGGTTTAGTTACAAGTTTAGCATTTTGGTTTGATTCTTGGGTTGAGTTTGCTATTGCTCTCTAGATTTTTAAAATTAGCGCTTCTGCCGCGCTTTAAACCCTACTAGAGGAGCCTAGTGACCCAACATAGCCGTGCCGGGTCGGGCCAAAAAGCGGGCCACGGGCCGCCCGGTCCATTTGTCACACCTTGACACGTAGCTAGAAAGCTCTTTATAGTAATCTCTACAGAAATTTTAGAAAATATTTGTATGCCTATGAATACCTCAAAGGGAGGCCAAAAGAGTTTAAGGGAGAATCCTCCAGCATTAACAAATAATGTTGGAGAGGGTTTGGAGTAGCCCATTGGTGAGGCTTGGAGTAGCCTATTGGGGAGACCTGGCATCGAGCCCGGGGTCTCCCATTTATGAGGGATGGTTAATTTATCCCATCTATTATCTCAGAAAAACAAATTATGTTGGAGATAAGAAGCTCCAACATCTACTTTATGTACTAAGTTGTTTTAAATTAAGTTTTTAACTTCCTTTGTATTCACTTCTATCTACTATCAATCCTTCTATCAATACTCGTTCACCGATTGAATTTATTCGATCATTACAGTATCAAAACTAGATATCCTACAAGTGGTATCATAGCTAGCCTCCAAATTTTAACAAGTGGTATGGGAGCCACGGATTCTACAACTATAAAGCCACTCATCTCAATTTAGCAATCATAACTATCTATCCAAACCTGGAGATGCCATCATACCAAAGCAAAACTTATCGAGAGCGAGAACAATATCCAATACGTTTACATGATAATATTATGTAATCTGACAGTGAGAAATTAGTAAAGAGTAACAAACATTGATTCCAACCATCAACGTCTAACCTCCCCCCCCCCCCCTTCCCCCCACCCCCAAAAAAAAAAACCAAACACAAAAGAAAAAATTTAAGAAGAAAAAGGAAGAGGAAAAGAAGTAAATTTGCTGTAAAAAAGGCTCCATGAAAAAATTGACATACTCTTACAATCTTAATTAGACCAGATTCCTATTCAAGTGAACTATAGACATGAAAGGAACTATTCCACATCTATTGTACTGCACATTCTCCAAGGCTCTGGGGAATAATAAGGGAAAAGATTGTGGATTATCTAATGAATCATCTTCAAGAACGATATGACATGTGTAAATCCTCGACAATAATACAATCTTGTCATAGCTCTTAGTAAAGATGCATTATAAATGCAATGCTATTTTTTTTAATTGTTCTTACTATAATTTTTGAAGCAAATTTCTTTGTACTTGTTGGCTTATCAGCATACAAATCAAGTCTTTGCTTCCTAAGATAGCTCACTGTCATTTTATAGATATATTCAAGACTATGAACGGAGTATTGAAGGTATTAACCTAGATTATTTTCTGTAGGATGGGCAGCGAGTCCGTGTTATTGAGAGAGATCTGACAGAGCCTGATAGAATTGTTGGTGAACTGTTACAACCTGGAGGCTACCTAAAACTAATTGAGCTGGGTCTTGAAGGTCAGCATTTACCTTTATCATCACTTATATGTCTATTTGTTTGGGTTACTCCAGACTATCATTGGTTCTCTCAGATTCGCATGTAGTCGTTATTGTCGCAAAGTTGAACCAGTATCTGATATAAAACATGATTATTTTGGGGATTCAGTGTTCAGTCACATGATGCTATGGACTTGAAATTTAAATAAGCCATTGGCACATGGAAAGTGTAGACTAATTACATGTTTTCTTCTCTCTCCAGATTGCGTGGACAAGATAGATGCTCAGCGGGTGCTTGGGTATGCTCTCTTCAAGGATGGAAAAGATACCAAACTATCTTATCCTTTGGAAAACTTCCATTCAGATGTTGCTGGTAGGAGCTTTCATAATGGACGGTTTATTCAAAGGATGCGAGAGAAAGCTGCATCTCTGCCCAAGTAACCATTCCCCCACCACCACCACCCCCAAAAAATATAAAAATTATTGCTATGTTTACTCCAATTCTTATTCAAATAATTGTAAGCTGAAAATGCAAATTAGGTTAAATTTTTAGTACATATTGTGCATTGAAAAAAAAAAGCAAAAGTTTTTCTACCTCAAGTAGGTCTTTCAGGAATAGTATTTCCGCTTTGCTGATTTATGATGTTATCAACTACTACAGGGCAGGGATTTGTTCATGGTTTAAACCGTGAGAGAACCGTGACCCAAACCTGCGTAAGCAAATATTAGGTCACGGTTCTGACCGTGAACAAAATAAGAAACGTTCACGGTTATAACCGTGAACGTTTCTCAGCGTGAAAAGTTAAAAAATCAGTTAGTTGGTGGGCCCTAGGTTTTTGCTCACGGTTCTAATCGTGAACAAAACCAATTATAGGTCACGGTTACAACCGTGAACAAAACTTGTAACCATGACCCATAACACAGACCTGCTTCAGATATCAGTACCTGGAACAGATTTTTGTTCACAGTTGTAACCGTGACCAACTGTCTTTATTATGGTTACAACTGTGACCAATTTTTTTTAAATAATTAAATTTTCCGTACCCCACGCTCGTTAAATTCAATCACAACCAGCAATATATAATTTCTATTCACAAACAACAATATATAATTATCATTCACGCAATATATTCAATTCTCATGCAATATACGATAATCAAAATAATAAGCTCCGAATCGCATGCAAACATAAACAAAAAATATACATACAATCAATATGATCAATACTCCACTAATCAACAATAAATCAAAAAATATGTGTCAAAAAATCGTCAAATATTATAAATACTCCACTAAAGTCCTATTGTATGTGTCAACAAATCAAAAAATAGAACTAACGCCGTTAGAACGACGATCTACCTTTATCGTCCCGCGGCCTAAAGAATGCGCTTAACTCATCCGTATGGCCTGCTGAACGGAATAAGCGTGCGACTGCCCCATGTCTCAGATCTCCACCCTAAGCTCCTGCAGCTCGTGCCGCGTCTCCTGCTGCTGCTCCACCTGATCGCGGAGCTGATGGATCTTCTCCCGCGACGCAGCTGCCGTATTCGCTCGTGTCGGGGTCAGGCGTACTCATGCGTGATCAAACGTCTATTAAAAAATCGATGGGCTCTGAGGCCAACCCCACGCTCATACCCACCGTGATGCCCGCCGGATATCGAAACCAGGATAGGGACAATGGCGGCGATCGAGTCGCCGGGGCCAAGTCCCAAAGCGTCCGTCTGCTCCTGGAACTGGGTCTGTATATATATATATATATATATACACATGTGATATATACACACACACATGTGCTAACTTAAAATACGTAATCAACTTGATTATATGAAACTTACCATGTATATGCCCATGCCCTTGTGTAACGCAGTCCACCCCTTGGCTTCATTGTAGTTGGCGGGATCTTTCTTTTTCTCCGATAAAATTAGGATTTAGTTTAATAATTAATTAACGATTCAGAAAACATATGGAATTAAGCATCGAAATACTCACCAAGTACTACCGAGCATTGGCCTGCGAGCGCTTTCCTTGGATCGGGATAGCGCGTTCTCGCACGCCGTTGTTCCGGTTCTGCTTATTTCAAATCGACATCGTCATGCAAAAATAAATATTATAATATATTTTAAAATATGATTTCATGTTATATTGTTAAAATCTTAAAAATTAATTGATACATACGCATCATCGCACTCAAAATAGGCGACAAGAAGTGGTCAATCCTCTCTCGGGATCTCCAGCGCTGTGACCTCCATCAAGTGCATCGGCCGATCTTTGGTCGCCGCGGCCTAAGGAAAGTAAAGTTCACTCTTTACTTCCCATCGGCGATGTCGTTTGATCACTTGATACTGGTCTAGGAAGTGAGCGAGGGCATGATCTATATCGAATGACCTGTACACGCCATCCTCGTTGGGCTCGCCAACGAATCTGTAATTCTTCCTGGTCTGAAATTGAAATTTATTAAATAAATAATTATATGTATATGTATATAACGATGATTGAAATTTAAATGTGTGAAAGGGTATGTCGTACCTCCTCCGACCCAAAAAACCGCGTTGCATGCTCGGTCTGGGTCTTGTTCCACCGAATATGGAGCGGGTACTTATAATAAGTACGGATCTCCTGCCCACCATAATCCCCCACTGAGTTGTGTGCTCTCCAACAGGCACACCTGTTGCATCAAAGATCAGATCCCATAGCCCAACATCCGCCCGTGGCCTGCAGCAGTTGGGCCCAGTAGGACCCCTCGTCCTAACACTGCTCGAGCCTGCAAAAAATAGATATACATACACAATATTATAATATTTAGAATATGAACATAGAATTTGACGAATTTAAATTACAATCGTTGTTTAAAAGCTTTAAGAAATAACGATTATACTTGTCGTCCCCGGCGTGGCGTTAGAACCGACACCAGACGCCATCCCGCGAGTAGAATACGGATCTGCAAACAATAAACTATTAGATGATTCAATATCTACCTATATTCTAATGATGTATCGAATTTTAAATGAGTAAACTACGCACCATGCACAGGAATAACGGGGGTATGAGGATCCGTTGACGCACTAGTAGGGGTAGGGGGAGGCTGCAACGCTGCGGGTGATCTGGCGGTAGTATGGAGAGAGCTATCAGTCGGGGATGATGCAGTATAAGTAGGGGGCCATGGGAGGTGATTGGCGGTAATAGGAGGATCGTTAGTAAGGATAGGGGGACAGTCGAGAATGATGTGGTGTGAGCAGGGAGTAATGGGGGGTGATGTGGCGGTAATAGGGGAGCGCTGCTAAGGATAGACGCTGCTGCTGCGGCTCCCGTGCCTGCTGAGGGTCTTGGGACAGTCTCGTCGGCGGGTAGAATGTCCTGTAGACGCCGTCTCTTATGGTGTTTTGTGCCTTTGCCTGCACTCATGATCAAATCCTACATATATATCTAAACGTTATTTCATTATTTATAATCATTATACAATTTAGAATATTCAATTTAACTTCATTATCTAACACGTTTATGTGATACATTATCTGAAAATTCGTTGGGTGGATTCTCAAAATCTTGATCCGTAACAATTAATTGGCCGATATCACTTCTTACAAACGTATGATGGACGGCGCAGAATAGTTTGGATCCCTGGTACGTTCAATAGATGGACTGGGACGTGTTATCATAGGATCTTCACCGTCGCTCTCATCTTCAGAATCATTCAACGTCGGCACGTTATAATAATCTCTATGTTTCCAACGACAAACAATATCCCAGTCAACCTTCTGTAGGTCCCGAGAATAATATATCTGTGTTTCCATTGTGGGAAAGATAAACCCGTCATATTTTGGTGATATCCGTTTGATGTTTATCAAAGTCATACCGTATTGATCGGTTTTCATACTCCGGTCAGTCTTAGTATCGTACTATCTGTATTGGAATATATGAAATGAGACAGTCGTATGCTGGTATGAGACCATTATAACTTTCTTAAGAACACCGTAGTAGGGATTTCCATCCTCATCGACGGCTGCGATACCGCTATTTTGCGTAGCCCTAATACGTTCCGTACTTTCTACCTCAAATTTATATCCGGATATCCTGTACCCGTTGTAAAACCTAGCTGCAATCGTTGGACCGTTTAAAAGGTCATGGATCTTTCTATCAACGTGCTCTCTACGATTCAATTGTCCGTTCACTTCTTTTATAAACCAAGCGGCGAAAGCGTGTCTCTGTTTTTCTTCGATTCTATCATTCGACCATATCTTAGGATTCGATCTCGGGAGTATATCTTTGTGCGTTCTGTTCGTTAATATACGGTTATATTAATTAGATTAAATTTAATTTTGAACGTTTAAAACGATGAAATAATAAACACTTACTCTGCATATTTAGCAAAACAATTGCTGTTTATCGTACGCATGTACACTGGCCGCGAGATCGTAAAACATGTTCTTTAGCCTTCCTGTTCTAATTGGACAGTCAAAAACACTCTGCGGTTTGTTCAGCTTCGTCCTAATATCGTCGTTCAGGAAATGAGCACAGAGATGTGACTTCTTCCAGAAGATAACCTTAAGCAATTGAACCTTCAGGACGATACTTGTTGCGAATATAGTTTTTTAAAGTTAACATATATCTGTTGAAAATGAAATAAATTAACAATTCATGATAATTCTTTACAATTTAAATGATGAATACTAAACGTCAATAATACCTCTCGATTGGATACATCCAACGGTAATGGACCGAACCGCCAATCCTGACCTCGGTTGCCAGATAAACGAGCAAGTGAACAATAATATTGAAAAAAAAGATAGAAAGATAGATTCGAGCTTGCAGAGGATCAAAGGAATGTCTTTTTCGAGCTCTACTATCTCATTGACGTCCACGTTTTTGGAACACAATTGACGGAAATACGTGCAAAAGTCGTTAAGAACGAGACCAACTTCTGGTTTTACCGATGCACTGAGGTATAAAGGAAGAAGATACTGCATCAATATGTAGTAATCGTAACTCTTGAATCCTACGATTTTTTCGTTTTCTACCTGCACCTATTTGGAAATGTTTGATGAGAAACCGTTAGAGACTTTCAATTCTTTCAACACACGCAAGAACCGCCGCTTCTCTTTGTTCATGTTGTAAATTGCCGGTGAGATCTCGTAATAACCTAATTTACCGGCCACAGGCCGAGGTTGCAATTCTTTTCTAATGGACAAACCATCCAAATTCGTCAAATCACGATGGGCGTTGAGATTATCTTTCGTTTTTCCATCCTTACACGGTAGAAGATTGATGATGTGCTCGGAGAGGCCCTTCTCGATATGCATGACACCCATCTCGATATGCATGACATCTAAATTGTGACGCAGCAGTAGATTAGAGCAGTACGGAAGCTGAAATAAACCACTAAGTTTCTTCCAGCCAGATAGGCATGGAATTGCATCTTTGTTTTGTTTTTTTCTGAATGTGATGTTCTGATAACCTCTCCATTATTGTAGTATGTCGTTGCCGGACAATGATTCAGACGGCATACCGGTTTCCGTCTTGCCATTGAACATTTCTTTATTCCTTCTGAATCTGTGAGTTATAGGCAAGAATCATCGGTGACCCATAAACGACTTTTTCCCGCTAAACTTCAAACGTACGCTGCTCGTATCAATGACAACCAGAGTAAGCAAGCTTATCTTGAGTTGTCCATCCCGATAGCATACCGTAGACAGAAAAATCATTAATCGTATACAACAAAGCAGCACGTATCTGAAAAAATTGTTTACCATCTGCGTCATAGGTTCTCACACCAGGTTCCTACAACAACTTTAATTTATCGATCAAAAGTTGAAGGTACACGTCGATATTTTCCTCAGGAAACGAGCGACCGTCGATTAAAAACGCCAATGTAAAGTAAGACTGCGTCATAGCCGGTAGGTTGTATATAGTAACACAACGGGCCGAGTACTGTGAGTAGCTTGCCGAAATGGGCTGAAACCGTCGCTCGCAATCTCCGGCCTCACGTTATGAGAGTCTGCGCTGAACGAAAAATGTTTTTCATCTAAAACTTTCCATGATATCGAATCTCCAGGATGACTCATTTTTCCCTCTTCACGAGGCGTGCCATTGCATTTTGAACGCCGTCTCCTCACACATAAATAACCGTTGCAGCCTTGATATTAACGGAAAATGACGAAAAATCTTCACGGGCACATCACTCGAACGGGAGTCTTTCTTAGGCTTGAATCGGCTTTTCCCGCACACTGGGCAGCTTTTGAGTACGGCGTGTTCTTTCCGGAACAAAACGCAGTCATTCTCGCAAGTATGTATCTTCTCACACTTTAGGCCGATATTTATGATTATATTTTGCGTCTCGTACCAGTTCGGTGGCACCTTATTTCCATCGGGAAAAACTTCTTTCAGCAATGCTAGGAGATTGGTGAAAAACTGGTCACTCCATCTGTTCTTGCACTTTATCTGGAAATGACGTACGAAAAAAGATAGTATCGAAAACGCTTTGCAATTTGGATATAGAGGGATTCTCGAGAAAACCTTGTACTTCTCCAATAACATGGGTCCAGTGCTTTTCGTATCAGAAGGAAGTCCAGCAGCATTTATAAGCCCATCTATGTCAACGACCGGCGCAAACACAGCATCATCGTCTTCGACGGCTTCGTTTTCTTGAAACTGACATTCCTCCTTTTCCTCCTCTTCTTATACTATCTCTTGCCACTCTTCAGTTTCCGCTTCAATGAATTCGTTTTCCGTCTCTTGTACTGGCCTTCCATCGTCCTTTTCTTTATGAATATCTTACTTAGTGTAATCTCAAACGAAACCGTTTTTCATGATGTGTAACTCAACATCCGACTTCTTCTGCAATCGCGCGTTCATACGCTTATAGTAAGGACAATAGATTTCGTGCTATTTCAGTATCCCAAGACGTGCGTAGGCAAAAACGGTGAAAAAGTAAACACCGTTAAGGAAAAAAATCAGTGGCTCTTGAGGAAATGACAACGTACATCCAACTCTTGTCGTGGAGGTATATGAATGCCATATTGGAAAAAATGGAACGTAGCAAGGTTCATATAGATAAGAGTCATGGAATTAAGATTTCGTGACAAATACGAGATAAACGGATAATAAGAAGCGTTAGTGTTAGGTTTAATTGACGACTTCGTTAAGTTTGGTTTCAATTGTTATTGGATTGGGCTCTCCTCAAACTCCTATTGAGAACTTTCTCTTTCTAATCTCCAAGCTCGAGAGTTGGATTCTTCTTCCAAGAAAAATGATAATATTAAATGTTCTTTATTGGATGTTGAGGGTAACGGCTGTAGGAGTAAGGCACGTGTCCTATTAAGAATGTATAAAGCATACATCCATTCACTTATGATTTCATCTGTTTCGAGAAAATTTCGGCAACACCTCCCCGTTGTTCTCCAAGTACACTGCAATAGAACATATAATCGTTTCAATGCTGTGAAACACTATTGAAACGAACATCTAATCTATCGTTGTACACGGAGAACCAGCGGAAAGGTACCGACGAAATACCCCGAAACGAATGAAAAACACAAGTGAATGCAGGTGTCTGCTTTATACATTCCTAACTTGTCCACACGGAACAAATCTATCGGTATCATACGATAGAATATTAATTCTCATCACATAGACTACGCGACAATTGTTAGAACCCGAATGATAACGTCCGGTGTTTAACAACCTTCGTATAGTTTTATGTCACGACGAACACCGAACGTATGTTAACTGATATACGGGAACTAAGTCACGTTTTCATTTTCACATATGATTAATTATCGATGAGAATATGAAAATTTCATATTATCATTGAATGTCATACACTTACTTTAAAATCGAATTTGGATTGGTTTTACGTTTACGTTTCAATTTCAAGATTTCGAAGTTTTTACTTTAGAGTAAAGTTCTTTAAATTTAAGGGTTTTCTTAATCGAGCTTAAGATTTTGGATTTAGATTTGGGGTTAAGGTGTGATTTGACAATGGTTCTTTGTAGAGGAGAACGATGATGATTTAAAGTTCGGCCTTGTGTGTGTATGCGTATGTGTGTGTCTCTCTAACCCCCTAACAATGCTCAATGCGATATTGCTCAATGCGGGTGGATTGCATTTATGTTGGCATAAAAAGAATAATGAGGATGTCACAATCAATGATGTAAGGTTATTTTTGAAACTTGACATATCCTGAATGTGTTGATTGATTTTAGACAAATGAAATATTATAACATATGCTATGTTAATGATATATAGCTCTAATCGGTTACAAAAAGTCTTGTTTCAAGATCTAGTAAACTTTAGGCTTTGGGGAGTGACAATTGTGGTAACAGTTAAAAGCACCGCTTTTGTTTCGCGAACTCCATACAAAATTATCTAATAAAGATTGACAATGATTTAACCCCCGACCCAAACACCTAACTCTAATTAACCGTAACCCTCTAACCCTAACCCTAACTAAACCCCAACCGGCTCTAATTAACCCCCAATCCAAATACCTAACCCTAAAGCTCTAACCCTAAACCTTACACTAACCCTATGCCTAACACTAACCCTAACCATAAGCCCTAACCTTAACCCTAACCCTATGCCAAACACTAACTCTAACCCAAACCCAAACCCTACCCCTATTCACCCCTAACCCTAACCGGCCGGCGGCCTGACCCTGACCCTGACAACAAGAACAAGAACAACAATAAATTAAATTAAGCCATCTATAAATTTTAACCATATGAATTCGAAAATCAACAAATTTATAAAATTAAAATTAACCAAATTAATTCAACAATTAACACTGACCTTTTGTCGATCCAACGAGCAGCGACGGGCACAGAGATCGACCAAGACCGGCGGAGAGCCACAGGGGCTTACATTGCCTACACTGAGAACAAAAAAATCCGATCTTAATTTAGTTAAACATTAGTCCAAAAAATACGATGAATCGAGATGAGTTCGTACCGGGAGAGACAAGTTCGAGCGCTGCACTGTCAACAAGAAAGGAGGAGGAGGAGTTGCCGGTTAGGAGAGAAGTGGATCAAGAGGAAGAAGGGATTGGAGTAGGAGTGGTGGCGGCGAGGAGAGCGGAGCAGGTCGGCGACGAAGACGAAAGACGAGGCGAGAGGAGGAAGCGGCGGCTGCGGGGGGAACGGAGCAGGCCTGCAATGAAGACGAAAGACCAGGAGAGAGGAGGAGGAGGCAACAACTGTGGGGGGTGAGCGTAAGTTTAAGGAGGAAGCGGTGACGACGATCGTCAAATCAGGAGGCGAGATTAGAGGAGGCCGACGACGAAGACGAAAGAAGCCCGGCGACGAGATGAGCCCGGTGACGAGAAAGGAGGCCGGGGTCGACGAAGAGGGGAGGGTTAGGGATCGGGGGGGAAAGAAATTTGGGGGGAAATCTTTTTTTGGTCGAAGGGATAATTGGGGGAATATGAGGAGCTCGAGGAAAAGAAAGGGGGATTTTGGGGTTTTATCACTAGAGGGTCATTTGGTCACGGTTTAAACCGTGACCAATTCTTCTAAAACCGTGACGATACAATGGTCACGGTTTCAACTGTGACGAAATCCACGTTACCTTTGACCACTTTTGTAGTAGACATTCTATGCGGTGCCATTATGAACAAGAAATACTCTTGTATACACGAAAGAGAGGTTCCAAAGTGGGGCAAAAAAAGGAGCATTATCTTACATTTACATTTGCTTTAGATGTTACCTTCAGCATTACAAATTACCACCATAACCTTCTAACGAGAGTTTCTGCTTAAGTTTAAACCAATTTGATTGATGAATGAAGATAATGTAACAGCGATACAACAACTCGGTTCACCTTCCCCGAACCAAACTAAATTCACCTTTCACGTTCAATTGCTTTAGTTCTCATGGATTGGACATATTTAATATTACTCTGCTTTATGTGTGTATCTAACCTTGGCAACAAATGAGATATACTCCGTCCTCCATAGGATGTTCGAGTAAAATCTGCTTCACTTAAGAAACTTATGTGAACTTCAATTCAGATGGACTTCATGGTTTTAGGAATTGATATGGAGTTTTCATCATTATGTAAAAATGCAACTCAATTACAGTTTCCTTCCCAAGTGCTATATGAGTATAGTTATGTCCGATTTTCTCGCATCACTCTCTACATAAAGGTACAATTATCTCCTCGATTACAAGAGGATTGTACTTGCGGCCCTCAATCTTCACTAATGTACTTTGCTTTGATCATGCACTTTGTGGCGAAGTTTATTACGTCGGTAGGAAATCTAAGTGATTCTACTTTTGCAGTGTCCATTTGGAGCAGGGAACTGTAACATCTTTGATTGAAGAAAATGGGACAGTTAAGGGGGTGTCATACAAGACCAAGTCTGGTGAAGAACTCAAAGCTTATGCGCCTCTTACAATTGTGTGTGATGGTTGCTTCTCAAATCTTCGACGCTCTCTCTGCTCTCCAAAGGTAAAGAAAACAATTGTTCATAAAATCATTTAAAGGTTAATGATACATTCCCTTGTTCATAGAAGAGTAGAAAACTTACATTAAAAATAGAGTAGAAAACAATAGCAAATAAATTTTGTTGTGCAGGTGGAAGTTCCTTCTTGTTTTGTTGGTTTGGTCCTTGAGAATTGCCCACTTCCATATCCAAACCATGGGCATGTGGTCTTGGCTGATCCTTCACCTATTCTATTTTATCCCATAAGCAGCAATGAGGTTCGTTGTTTGGTTGATGTGCCTGGTCAAAAAGTGCCTTCTATAGCTAATGGAGAGCTGTCTAATTACTTGAAGACTGTTGTAGCTTCTCAGGTATATTTTAGAAATAATGTGCATTTTTTATTAAAAAAAAATTAATTTCTATGCAGAGGCATGTAGTTTTTTGTTGTTATGTTGAAGCTAATTTTGATTCCAAGGATAGTATGAAATTAAGGTCAGGAAAGAACCAAAGTGAAGTTTCCCGAGTTTGGTGAGGAAGAAAAAAAAGAGAGGAAAACATATATTATTAATGTTTGTAAAAAAATAATTTCTATCCATAGCATTCATTGTGCAACCAATCATGACATATACACCTAATGTAGCAACTTTTGTCACAACAAGAAGAGATTATTCTAGTGCCAACCTAATCAGCAAAATAACAACACTCAATCATATCAGCCAAAGAAAGATTTAGACTCAATTGTATGTGGCAACCCCTCATGGGGAAAAATCATTGTCCAATTCCTTTCTTTTTTTCCCTCTCTAGATATTACTAGAGACTAAAGATTACCAAGAATCGTATTAACCCAAATGATGACAGTCGAAAATTGCAACTTACTAAATACTACCAATGTATTTCTTACGAGATATTATCTATTTGTCAGGTTCCTTCTCAGCTGCATGATGCTTTTATTTCAGCCATTGAAAGTGGAAGAATAAGAACTATGCCAAATAAGAGTATGCCAGCTGCTCCATATCCAACTCCTGGTGCTCTCTTAATGGGAGATGCATTCAACATGCGTCATCCTTTAACGGGAGGAGGAATGACTGTGGCACTCTCTGATATTGTTGTGTTGAGAAATCTTCTCAAGCCTTTACGCAATCTCCATGATGCTGCTGCTCTGTGCAAATATTTAGAATCATTCTACACCTTGCGAAAGGTAACTTGTAGCATGCAAGTTTTCTTGGCCAAATGATTCTCCAATTATTTTCCCCTTAAACATCTATCATGGTGTTACAGGAATAAAATCGAATCCTATGGTTTTATTCTTATGAGATATGACATGCTGCATCATCCATGAGGTTATTTACTGACTAAGCCGTGCAGTATTTTTATAAATATATTTGTCCAGATGTTTCTTGTCCAAGACTCCGAACACCATGAACATTCTTGATGGAATTTGTTACCTTTTCTTTAAGATGTCTTTTTCCTATTATAATGAATCGATGATAAGGCTGCTTTAATTTTTAATTACTGTAAATTCCCTTAAATTTATCTTTTAAGGGAGTTATCCTTTTAGTTTTTTATATAAAAAAAACTAAAATACCCTTAAAATTAGCATTTTTAGGGAGCTTAATGTAATAAAAAACTTTAAAAAAGTTAACTGAAAGAACACTCATATGTAAAGGCTAATATAGTGTAATGTAGGCTCAATGATAAATTAAAAAATGGCATGTATCTGAACCTTTTGGTCTGGTTCCTTCTCTCTCTGCAGCCAGTGGCTTCTACAATAAACACCTTGGCTGGTGCCTTGTACAAGGTATTTAGCGCCTCACCAGATCAGGCAAGGAATGAGATGCGTCAAGCTTGTTTCGATTATTTGAGCCTTGGCGGTGTGTTTTCGACTGGGCCTGTTGCTTTGCTCTCTGGTCTTAATCCTCGTCCCTTAAGCCTAGTTTGCCACTTCTTTGCTGTTGCCATATATGGCGTTGGCCGCCTTATGTTGCCATTTCCTTCTCCTAAGAGATTGTGGATTGGTGCAAGATTAATTTCAGTAAGCAATTGCTAATCTTGCTTCTTCTTCCTTCTTTTTTCCCTTTTGTTTGATTTATTGCTTCGTAAAGTAGAACTTGAACAGTCAGCAAGTAAAAGTCTTGTGTCATTATCTGAGTTCTTATGCATCCGCGAATGCCAGTCTAGAAATTACTGTTCTGGAAACCGCCTGTACTAAGTGTTTTCTAAGTGTAATTGTCTCTACTCGCGTTGACTTACCCATACATTTTTACTATTTTAATGCAAACTCTTTCTAAGGGGATTGCAAATTTTAGAATATATAAAAGCTCACTGAGCGGAGAGGCGAGCCTAGTTAATTCTGTTCAACCATCCATGCTCGTATAATTCAGAATCTAAAACTGCAATGCATTGAAAAATAACTTCTGTAGGACTAAAGACATCCTATCTTTACAACATTCAACATCAATTTTCATAATCCTTTTTCATGCGCATACCACATGCCATCTTCTAAAGGATTAAAGACATTTTACCTATACAAAATCAATTTTCATGATCCTATTACTTGTGCATAGCACATTCTATGGCAACCTTTATTTGGTCAGTTACACTTGCGATTACTTACATCCCACCACTGCTGCACTAGTTGATACTCGAACTACCAGCCCTTGTCCACTACCAGCATCCTACAAGGCTTCAAATTTGTAAGTCTCTGATTGGTGGGGTCCTTCATCGCATCAATCAGCCACTCTCCCTATCAGCATCTGGATGAGGTGCTGGTAGGGGACAAGGGCTGGTAAAAAAGAAATTTTTCATGAACAAAATTTCCATGTTGAGATAAAAAGAAAAAAAAATTGAGTGTTGATTTGAGATCCTGAACCCTAGAAGACATTGATAAATGCATGCTGCACTGTCTTAGCAAGCTCTTTTCTGTTCAAATCCTTACACTCCAGCTGTTCTTATTTTGCAGGCAGCATCGGGGATAATTTTCCCGATAATACAAGCCGAAGGGGTTAGGCAAATGTTCTTCCCTGCAACCGTACCTGCATACTACAGAGCCCCTCCTGTTAAATAATTTCAACTACTGTTAAATAATTTCAACTCTGCAATCATTTGTTAAGACCAACTTTATTCCCTCATTCTCTGATGGTTCCAGGTTCTTGGCGTTAAGGTTATGGGACATTCAAATAGATAGATATCCTTAATATTAATGCATGAGATATCTATCACATGAGCTGAAAGTAATGAATAATTGTATAAAAATGTTGTTTAATGATGTCTCTCTGTAGTTATTTAAGTATCTTGTTTGCAATGTGATTAAAAGAGTGCTTGCTGTTTTTTCTGTGTTTGGAAACTGATGATACTCAATATTGGCGATCTCCAAGATTAGGACACGTGGCAGATGACGTGTCCCAGAACTCAGAAGAAAGGGCCCACAGGGGCTGACCAGGCCACCCCCGTACCCGGCCTGCAAGCCCAAGCCGGCTCTCCTCAGCTCGCTTGCAAATTGGCCTCCTCGGCCTCTCAGCTCGTCCCGAGCTGCCGCAAGACCGAGACGACTCGGCCCTCGTGCTTGCCTCTGAGCTCCCCAGCCGAGGCCGTCTTCCTCGGTCTCTCCGATCGACCAACTCCACCACTCGCAGGTGTAACCGCTGCTCCGCGAATCTCGCCATGCGCAGATTCTCCGCCAGCGACATCCCGCGTTCCACACCATCATGATCCGTTCTTTACGCAGGTGTAACGTCGTGAGCGTAACTGCCGACGGGATGTTTGTGCCTGCTGCGTGCCACCGCCGCTATATAAACCTCCATCACAGAGGGGTCAAGTAAGTCATTCTTTACTTTTTTAAGCCGTTACTCTGCTCGGATCTCATCACTAATTTGAGCGTCGGAGGGTCCTCGGTGGTACCAAACCACCCCGGGACTTCTTTGCAGGTACTCGGCACCAACTCCCACATTTCACCTCTTCCTCCAAAAACCCATTGAGACCCACACGTAATGGAGCATAATCAACTAAGTCCATCGTGAGATCAACGGAAGACAACATCTGACGGAGGCCTGAAAAGGTGCTCCATCAGTTGGCGCCGTCTTTGGGAAACGAAACTCCACAAAAAACAAAGTTGGCCTTCCGATCTCCATCCCCATGGCAAGCGATCACCCTGAAGATCCAGATACCAGCCGCCGCCTCCCCCTCACCGGAGGCGCGGATGAACCTCCTCCGGCGACCGTCATCAACGCCCTCGCCGGCTGAATAGACCGACACCCCCTCCCTTAACGGGGTAGCACAGAGGGGGCTTGCCACGGCGGCTGATTGTCAATAAATTCGGATTGTGTAAATCGAATAAAGCGAATGAGTTTCAATGTGTCGGTAATATTGAATAAAATTCACAATCAAAGAATTATATTTGACCGCAATCAATTACGGTGTCGGTTGTAGATTGTAAGCGAGTGTGGATCGTCCACAGGGATTGTGCGATTCGTTTCTGTATTTAATTTGTTTGAATTGAAAAGTTAATCGAAAAGAAACGAAAGCATGATTCAAGATTTATCAATTGTTTTAAGTGTCACTATTCTATTCAAGAATTCAAGAAATGATAAACAATCGAGAATCGAGTTTCGATGATATTTTCCAATCAAATGTCAAGAATCTAAATGAGGCTCGTAGGAATCGATCGGATCTATAGACGTGATGTAATATCAAGATTTCGTGTTCTTGTCCTTCGAAGAATTGATACCAGATCGATGATCATCGATGAGAGTTAGGGCTTTCTTGATGAAACTAGGGTTTCATCGTTTAACCCTTGTTCTTTCGTAGATATCATTCACATTCTAGCCTCTAGCAATTTCAAGAAACGATCGTAACTCCCCAATCTCGAGCGATATCTATCAAGAAAGCATCGCAACGAATTGGGTCGTCGATTCTTGAACTTGCTAGGGTTTACAAAACTCGTAGGATTCAAGAATCGATTTAAGATATATTACATCATCATTCTATTGATCGTCTCGACTCCTCGACGAGTGGAGTATTACTCAAACATCATCACACAGAAAGCATTCAAGAATTGAAAGGATATCATGATGCAAGAATTAAAAGAAAACAAGATAAAAGAATATCACATTTTATTTATATCAACAATTTGATTACAGTCGCTCAAGAACTACAAGAGGAAGAACTAAATTGTTGAATTGGCGTCGCTCGGCTCCGTAAGTCGCGGATCGGCTTGGACCACTTGCTCTGTTGAAGATCGGCTCGGCTCATAAAAGGTTGCAAGGCTTTTTGCTTGATGGGTACTCGGGATCTTGGCTTTTGATTGGAATTAGGGTTAGGGTTTCACACAAGTCCTCTCACTAGACTTGTGGAAGAAGATGAAGAAAGAGAGTGGATCTAAATTGATACTAAAATTTTTGGGATTTTTCCAAGATCAAGACCTCCTTCCAAGATGTGAGATCTCCTTTTACAAGTGAGCCTAGGGTCTTATTTATAGATCTCCCAAACCCTAAGTCTAGATTTGAAATTACAATTCCCTCCAAAAGTTTGTTGAGGCTTCTAGAAGGAGTTTGTTAGGCTTAGCTTAGGGTTTAAGCTAGGATTAATTAAGCTTAGAAAACCCTAGTTTGCTGATCTGGCAGAAGCCTCTGGAGTCTTCTGGAACTTGAAGTACATTTCTGAAGTGTGGGCCCTGAGTGAAACATTGTGCAGCAAAATTGGATGGGTGACGTGGCAAGGCCGCCGCGGAACCGCGGCACAAGGCGGCTTAGGCCGCGGTTCCGCGGCCAAGTAGGCTCCTTGTGGCTTGGTTCTTCTGGTGTTGTCTTGGGATGCTATTTGGGACTTTATCTGATATGTTGAATTTTATGTGTCCCTTTGGATTGATACCAGAACTGAAATCATTGAGTTGGCGTAGTGTTTGATCGGTACCGTATAAATTTTGGCCTTTCTTATGGATTTTCCTGCACAGATCTCAAAACAAGTGTTGCGCAATATAGGGATGATGCGATGCCATGAAATGCAGTCAATTTCCTTTATAGTGTCGGTTTTATAGTCTAACACATGCAATCTGATATTTTGCAACAGTTTTGCTAATATGTGAAATATGAATACCGTACACTTCTAAATGAATGCAAATGATGAGGAAATTGCCGGCTGAAATATGCAATATTTTCGACTAATCAAATTCCCCCAAACTTAATTTCGATCGTCTCGAGCGAACTTTTTTTTATTAAAAAGAGAAGGAGAAAATAAAAAAAGAGAAAAAACTAACTAGCACACTTTCGTAGGCAACACAATTGCACTGAGCATGCGCAACAAGTCTTTAAACCTCTAGGTGTCCCTAGTAGGAGGAGTGTTGTCTCCTGAGGGTTTTCAGCGGATTGCACCCACAAAATCCCATAATAAAAGGAAGATCATGAAAATTACATTTAAAGAAAAGAATTGTAAAAGAAAAGCTTTGAAAATTAGGGTTTCCAACTAAGCTAGTTTTTCGGTTGTCATGAGCCCTATCTTAATGGTCATGAAAAAAATGTTAGAAATCACGTCCTCCCTCAATAAAACATCGTCTTATTCTTCATTCCTATCTTTCTTCCAAACATCGATCATATAACCCTGCGTGTGTGTAAAGGACATCCCTACACCCGGAGAATTCAATTCAAGCTATCATACTCTTGCCCGTCAGCCTCAGTACTTTTTAATTAATGAATATTAAGATGAGATTGCTCACACACTTTCATGCGACCGTTAATACTTCTTGAGGTACTAACCGACCGATTACTCCTGTGCTTACTTATTTGGTGTATTTTCCTCGTCTTGCATCACCTTAGGCATAGCAGTGACTCCCAGACCAGTTGGCCTTAGGGCACTAGGTGAAGAGGCACCCTCGCTATACAATTTTTTTATTGCCCTTGGCGATAACAAAACCAGTGTCCATTTTTCTCACCACTTTATATTTTTATTCACTTTTTTCTTTTTATTTCCTTCATACATCGGCTTTAAGACAAGAGCATTTTAAGGTATCATCTACTATCCCAGGCTTCAAGACGTGTGTAAGTGCGAATAGCAGGGTAGCCATGTTCAAAATATTTGGCTTCCAGAATAGAAACTATTTTTCAGACTTATTTTTATCCTCAAATTAGTGACGTCCTTCATCTTACTAACCCTTGGGACAACGACTCATAACTACTTATTACTAGTTCGTATAAGAAAACTTCTAATTTTCTTAGTTTTCTTAAATTTTTCTAATCTCATGGATGTAATTTTTCATTAGCTAAACTTTCATTATCTTATTTATATACAAAAAAGTGTAAATATTAAAATTATTTTTATATTTGAAATTTTTTAAATTTTTATAGATTTTGAACTTTTTTCAATTTTTATAGATTTTTAAAAGAAACGTTTTGTGCTTATGCAAATGATATGCAAATGATGCAAAAATAAGCACAAACCTCCCCCAAACTTGTTTTCAACAGTGTCCTCACTGTTGCCAAATGCTATACCTACAAAACTGTTAGCCTGGGAGGAATTATTAGTGGGGGCTAAATATATAAGTGAAGAACTTCCTCCAAACTTATTCTTTTCACTCACCTTCATTCAAAAAATGATGCAGTGATATACAGGATATGAAGGTGAGACGGAGGAATTTTAATCCAAATAAAATGGCTCTTGTAAGAACAAGAGCTCCTCCGTGGGGTCAGTGGAAAAATACGGCTTTAATCTATGTCCATTTACTTTGAAAACGGTGCCGTTTTTAACATTTTCTACTTCTACTGCCCCGTGCGGGTATACAGACCGCACAACAAAAGGTCCCTTCCATCGAGATCGGAGTTTACCCGCGTGAAGGTGTAATTGTGAATTATAAAGAAGGACTTGTTGACCAGGTGAAAATGTTTTCCTCAAAATGTTTTTATCGTGAAAAACTTTAGTCCTATTCTTTGTGATTACAGCGTTATCATAATCTTCATCGCGGAGTTCGCTTAACTCATTTATTTGCAGCTTCCGAAAGTTGTAAGCAAGGTTTAGATCAAAATTTATTTCTTTTATAGCCCACAATGCTTTATGCTCTATCTCGACGGGTAAATGACATGCTTTTCCAAACACTATCCTATATGGAGACATTCCCAGGTCGGTTTTAAATGCAGTTCTGAATGCCCAAAGAGCATCCGTCAGTTTGGTCGACCAGTCTTTTCTATTTTTAGCAACAGTTTTCTCCAGGATAAGTTTGATCTGTCTATTTGAAATTTCAGCCTGCCCGCTTGTTTGGGGATGATAGGGTGTAGAAAGTCGATGGTTGATTGCGTATTTTCGCATCAGAGTCTCGAAAGACCTGTTGCAGAAATGTGTCCCATTATCGCTAATAATAGCGCGTGGGTGTCCAAATCGCGAAAAGATATTCTCTTTTAAAAACTTAATGACAACTTTCTTGTCATTAGTGCGACATGGAATGGCTTCTACCCACTTTGAGACATAATCAACCGCCAGCAGTATGTATAAATTCCCAAAGGAGTTGGGAAAAAGACCCATAAAATCAATGCCCCAAACATCGAATATTTCAACAACCAAGATGGGTTGCTGAGGCATTTCATTTCTCCGGGATATTCTACCCGTGTACTGACACTGTGTACAGGTTTTGCAATGCTCAAATGCATCCTTGAATAAGGTCGGCCAATAAAATCCACATCGCAAAACCTTTTCCGCCGTCTTTTTAGGACCGAAGTGACCCCCACAGGCCTGATCATGACAAAAAGAAAGAACACTCTTGAACTCTTCATTCGGGACACACCGGCGAATGATCTGATCAGGACAATATTTAAACAAATATGGATCATCCCAGTAAAAGTGTTTTACTTGGGATAGAAAACGGTATTTGTCCTGTTTTGACCAATCGCTCGGTATAAGTCCCGTGACAAGATAGTTCACAATATCCCTGAACCAAGGTTCAGCGGATATGCTCAAGAGTTGTTCGTCAGGGAACGAGTCATTAATCGGCAGGGTCACAGGGGAAGAAGAGATGCGTGAAAGATGGTCAGCTACTACGTTTTCACATCCTTTCTTATCTTTGATAACAAGATCGAATTCTTGTAACAGAGGGATCCAACGTATTAGTCGACCTTTTGTATCTTTCTTCGCCAGAAGATGTTTTAAGACGGAATGGTCAGTGTACACAATTATAGGTGAGCCAATTAAGTAAGGCCTGAATTTTTCTAATGCAAATACAACCGCTAAAAGTTCTTTCTCGGTGGTTGTATAGTTGATTTGTGCATCGTTCAGGGTCTTACTTGCATAGTATATCACGTGTGGCATCTTTTCGATGTGCTGTCCTAAGACTACACCTACTGCAAAATCAGATGCATCACACATCAGCTCAAAAGGGTAGTCCCAATTTGGAGACGATAGAACGGGGGCTGAAGTGAATGAGTGTTTAAGTGAGTCGAAAGCTGTCTCGCAGTCCGAGTCAAAATGGAAGGTCGTATCCTTGGCCAGGAGAAGAGTTAAAGGTCTAGCAATTTTGCTAAAGTCCTTAATGAATCTCCTATAAAAGCCCGCATGGCCAAGGAAAGATCGAATATCTTTGACGCTTTTGGGATGAGGGAGGTTTTGAATGACATCTATCTTAGCTCTGTCAACCTCAATGCCTTTCTGTGAAATGACATGTCCAAGTACTATTCCTTCTTGGACCATAAAATGGCATTTTTCCCTGTTCAAAGTCAAGTTCTTCTCTTTGCAACGAGTAAGAACAGCGTCCAGATTCGATAGGCAATCAGAAAAAGAGTCTCCAAAAATCGAGAAATCGTCCATAAAGATCTCCAGAAAATTCTCTACCATATCAGAGAATATCCCCATCATACACCGTTGAAAGGTAGCGGGAGCATTGCATAACCCAAAGGGCATGCGACTGTAAGCAAAGGTACCAAAAGGACAAGTAAAAGTGGTTTTATCTTGATCCTTTTTGGCGATGGGGACTTGATTATAGCCTGAGTATCCGTCCATAAAGCAATAAAACTCTCGTCCCGCTAAGCGTTCCAGCATTTGATCAATGAATGGTAGAGGAAAGTGGTCTTTCCTCGTGGCAGCATTGAGTTTTCTATAATCAATACATACACGCCACCCAGTTTGGGCACGTGTCTGAATCAACTCATTTGCCTCATTGGTTATAACAGTGATGCCGGATTTCTTAGGAACGACATGTATAGGACTCACCCACTGGCTATCGGAGATGGGGTATATAATACCATTATCTAAGCATTTGATGATCTCTTTCATGACTGCTTACTTCATGACGGGATTTAACCGTCTCTGTGGTTCTCGGGTTGGTCTGGCATCATCCATCAAGTGTATATGATGTTCGACAATCAAGAGACTAATCCCTTTGATGTCCGCCATGGTCCAACTAAACGCCTCTTTGTTAGATCTCAATACCGATAAAAGTGCATTCTCTTGCTCTGATGCAAGAGAAGCGGATATGATAACCGGTAAAGACTCATTCTCACCAAGATATGCATATTTAAGGTGAGAAGGTAAAATTTTGAGATCTAATTCAGGCGGATAAATGATAGAAGGAGGAATCATCGAGTGATTTTTGGAATTACAAAGAAGCTCAGAGCCTGTGAAAGATACAGACTCGGGTGGAGAAAAGTCAGGAGTGCAGGACTCGGGTGGAGAAAAGTGTCCTCACTAAGATCATGTGTGAGATCAAGCAGAGATGTGGTAATGTCGTCGAGATCTAGAAAGCAAAGATCCTCAGCTCCACAACTATCGGGAGCGATCTCGTGGACAGAGCACACATCTAGAATATGAGCAGAGGGTTCTGATGGCTGACTTCCAACTTTATAGATATTTAGTTCAATGGTCATATTTCCAAATGATAAATTCATTGAACCATTTCTACAGTTTATAATAGCGTTGGAAGTGGCAAGGAAAGGACGACCCAGAATCACCGGAATTTGGCCCCGGGGGTTTGCTACAGGATGTGTATCGAGTACAATGAAGTCTACAGGGAAAACAAATTCCCCGACCTTTATCAACACATCCTCTAATTCACCCCTTGGTTTGGTGATAGATCGGTCTGCCATCTGGAGAGTGCAGTGAGCAGGTTTCAACTCTCCAATCCCTAATTGCTCATAGACAGAATAAGGGAGTAGGTTAACACTTGCGCCAAGGTCTAAAAGAGCACGATTTATGTTTTTACCCCCAATCGAAATCGATATTGTAGGACATCCTGGGTCCTTACGTTTCTTTGGTAGCTGGGGAATAAAAGCAGTGCTGATATTATTAGACATGAAGACCTTCTTCGGCACTTGAGTCTTCCTCTTCCTAGTGCATAAGTCCTTAAGAATTTTCGCATAAGCGGGGACTTGTTGAATCGCATCTAGGAGAGGGATATTGATGTTAACCTGTTTGAACATTTCTATAATTTTCTCCATATGAGGACTCGTTCTGTTAGCCCTTAACCAGTTCGGGTAAGGTGCTTTCGCAATGAGCGTCGGGTCCATCATAGGAGAAGGAAGAGGGGGTAGACGAGATCCCAAAAGAGGTGTGGGGACCGTCTGTGGAGAACTAGAAGGGCTATACTGAGGTGTCGAGCCTAGTGGGAAATGGAGAATAGGCTCGCGAGAAGATGGTGTGGTAGAAGGAGAAGGATCAGAAGGAGAAGTGTGTGTGTGTGGAAGGGTCTCAGCCGGGGCGTTGATTTGATTTCCAATATCATCAACTTCTTCCCCGACATGATTGTTCAGCACTCTTCCCGATCTCAACGTTGTGACGGCATTTACATTGTAATGCCCAGGATTCTGTAGGGGTTGAGAGGGAAGTTTCCCTTTTTCTCTCGCACTCATTTCGGCTTTAAGTCATGCGATTTCAGCTTCCATCGTTCTGATACTCTCAGCTTAGGACGCTGAGTTTTTCTTTATCTCACCGACGGAAGATCTAACCTCAGCCGAAACCTCTATGAAATTTGACAAAAGTGATTTCATGGTTTGAGTGAATTGAGAAAACTCGTCAGAACAGGTCATAGGATTAGACTGTACAGGAGTGTTGACCTGATTTTGGAAGTTTTGTGACTTGTAGGGGTGCTGAGTGAGTTGAAGGGGTTGCTGTTGTGGTGGAGGAAGAGCCCTTTGAAAATTATTCGTGTTTGGAACCGTGTTTTGAGATTGGTTTTGGTTCCAAGCAAAATTCGGGTGATTTCTCCAATCCTGATTGTACGTGGAAGAATATGGATCGTTTCGAGGTCTTTGAAATGCGGCATTAGAATGCTCATGACCTTGAAACACAGAGTTTAATGGACATTCTTCCGTTAAATGAGACGGATCAGAACAACACCCACAAACAGTTTTGGGGAGCGACACTGGGTTTAGGGAGGCTGCTGCAAATTTGTGTTCCATAGCGTCGAGCTTCTTTTGCATTGCTGCCATCTCAGCTCGAACACCTATGGACACAACTATTTGGTGTACGCCACCCCTATTCAATGGTTGGGTTCCACTCTCCCACTGTAGTGATTTTTCAGCGAGCTCTTCTAAATACTTCCAAGCTTCCCCATCATCTTTGGTCATAAAAGTACCTTGACACATGTTTTCAAGGCTCTGTTTAGTGTTTGGGTTAATG
This sequence comes from Agapanthus africanus, assembly GCA_030015575.1. NCBI lineage: Eukaryota > Viridiplantae > Streptophyta > Magnoliopsida > Asparagales > Amaryllidaceae > Agapanthus > Agapanthus africanus. The sequence continues at coordinate 432,942,639 of JASDDO010000008.1, read as the reverse complement.
CCCTCATAAATGATTCGGCACAATTCCCATCTCGGGATGCCGTGATGAGGACACTGAACCAAAAGATCCTTGAAACGTTCAAAGCATTTAGAAAATGGTTCGGTAGGGAGCTGGGCAAATTGATTCAGTTCGCTACGGATTCGAGCTGTCTTTTGTATCGGGTAAAATTTCTTAAGGAATGCAGCTGACGAATTCTTCCCAATTCGTAATAGAGTGTGCGGTAGTGTTATATAGCCACTTCTCGGCTATATCGCACAATGTAAATGGAAGAAGTCGTAGACGCATAGCATCCACTGAAAGTTGTGACGTACCCATCATTGCGCATACGTTTTCAAATTTGGTAATGAAAACGTAAGCGTCCTTAGTCTCGAGTCCGTGGAATTTGGGTAAAAGATTGATATACTGGGGCTTAATCTCAAAGTTATCTCCATTGGCTGGTGGTGTGGATAAGCAGGTCGAAAGAGGACCTCGAATAGGGTAGCACCTCTCCTGGAGAGAGATGCGGGATGGATTCTGCGTACCAACGAACGGCGGCAGATTAGGGTTAAAGAAGTTTGATGGATTCGGATCCATCGGTGTGAGTGTGGTAGTGGGTAAAGGAAAGGTAAATGGAGAAATATCGACTTCGGAGTCGATAAAAGGTACGCGGACTAAACGGGCACTAGAATCCCGTGTCCAGCCTATCTTGTACTAAAAAGGGTTAGTACAAGTGGCAGCGTTGACTTATAATTAGGGGTAAATGAATGCGGTGTTTGCTTTTGAAAAATGGACGGATTTTTGAAAAAACGATGCGACACAACAAATGCAGCACACAACCCTAAAATGTAGTGGTCACCTAGGTCCGGCTCTAGACCGCTCCTAAATGCCAAAAGACAAGTCACAGGATAGAATCCTCCACTGCCTCTTTGTCCCCCTGTGGCCGGATAAGTGCCAGGTAAGTGGGAAGGTACTCCACTACGTAAGTAGTGGGCCTAATTAAAAACCACTAGCCTTAGACACACTCGCCTTAGGCACCATAAGAAAACGCGGATAAGTAATGAATTACCCACGGCCTTCTCTTGTCCTAATTGAGCGCGACGGTCCATAGAGTCATCTCTAGATTTCTTTTAGTTAATGTGGGTCAATGCGGATGCAAGTTTTGTGATTTTTCGGGGCCTAGGAAGGGTAATGAAATCCCCACCTAATTTGGATTTGGCCGTGCCCTTTAATATCCGTATTAGAATGCAAACAACCAAGAAACAAAATCACGCACAAATTTAATTTTGCGTTTTGCGGCGCTGCGATTATTTGCAAAGAATCCTGCAGAAATTATTAGTTGGAGCTAAAAGAGGAGAGAGGAGAAGGTAAGAAATCACCTGAGAGAAAAATTTTGCAGAGAACCCTCAAGGCCACCGCGGTTCCGCCACAATAGGCTTCAAATGCCGCGCTTTCGCGGTTTCTTGATGAGATCACTGACCCAAAATTTTCCAGGGAGCTTCTGTAGACTCCCTCAACTCTCTGGTATTTTCCAAAAATTTTCTTCAATTGCCAAACAGCTCCAGATTTCCTTACAATGAACCACAACAAATCGTTTAGGGTTTGCACGAATTTTGATCTCAAAATAACAATGGAATAATTCTTTCAATTCAAACTATAATATGAAACGAATTAGCGCGCGATCCCCGGCAACGGCGCCATTTGATTGTCAATAAATTCGGATTGTGTAAATCGAATAAAGCGAATGAGTTTCAATGTGCCGGTAATATTGAATAAAATTCACAATCAAAGAATTATATTTGACCGCAATCAATTACGGTGTCGGTTGTAGATCGTAAGCGAGTGCGGATCGTCCACAGGGATTGTGCGATTCGTTTCTGTATTTAATTTGTTTGAATTGAAAAGTTAATCGAAAAGAAACGAAAGCATGATTCAAGATTTATCAATTGTTTCAAGTGTCACTATTCTATTCAAGAATTCAAGAAATGATAAACAATCGAGAATCGGGTTTCGATGATATTTTCCAATCAAATGTCAAGAATCTAAATGAGGCTTGTAGGAATCGATTGGATCTATAGACGTGATGTAATCTCAAGATTTAGTGTTCTTGTCCTTCAAAGGATTGATACCAGATCGATGATCATCGATGAGAGTTAGGGCTTTCTTGATGAAACTAGGGTTTCATCGTTTAACCCTTGTTCTTTCGTAGATACCATTCACATTCCAGCCTCTAGCAATTTCAAGAAACGATCGTAACTCCCCAATCTCGAGCGATATCTATCAAGAAAGCATCGCAACGAATTGGGTCATCGATTCTTGAACTTGCTAGGGTTTACAAAACTCGTAGGATTCAAGAATCGATTTAAAATATATTACATCATCATTCTATTGATCGTCTCGACTCCTCGACGAGCGGAGTATTACTCAAACATCATCACACGGAAAGCATTCAAGAATTGAAAGGATATCATGATGCAAGAATTAAAAGAAAACAAGATAAAAGAATATCACCTTTTATTTATATCAACAATTTGATTACAGTCGCTCAAGAACTATAAGAGGAAGAACTAAATTGTTGAATTAGCGTCGCTCGGCTCCGTGAGTCGAGGATCGGCTTGGACCACTTGCTCTGTTGAAGATCAGCTCGGCTCATAAAAGGTTGCAAGGCTTCTTGCTTGATGGGTACTCGGGATCTTGGCTTTTGATTGGAATTAGGGTTAGAGTTTCACACAAGTCCTCTCACTAGATTTGTGAAAGAAGATGAAGAAAGAGAGTGGATCTAGATTGATACTAAAATTTTTGGGATTTTTCCAAGATCAAGACCTCCTTCCAAGATGTGAGATCTCCTTTTACAAGTGAGCCTAGGGTCTTATTATAAATCTCCCAAACCCTAGGTCTAGGTTTGAAATTACAATTCCCTCCAAAAGTTTGTTGAGGCTTCTAGAAGGAGTTTGTTAGGCTTAGCTTAGGGTTTAAGCTAGGATTAATTAAGCTTAGAAAACCCTAGTTTGCTGATCTGGCAGAAGCCTCTGGAGTCTTCTGGAACTTGAAGTACATTTCTGAAGTGTGGGCCCTGAGTGAAACATTGTGCAGCAAAATTGGATAGGTGACGTGGCGAGGCTGCCGCGGAACCGTGGCACAAGGCGGCTTAGGCCGCGGTTCCGCGGCCAAGTAGGCTCCTTGTGGCTTGGTTCTTCTGGTGTTGTCTTGGGATGCTATTTGGGGCTTTATCTGATATGTTGAATTTTATTTGTCCCTTTGGATTGATACCAGAACTGAAATCATTGAGTTGGCGTAGTGTTTGATCGGTACCGTATAAATTTTGGCCTTTCTTCTGGATTTTCCTGCACAGATCTCAAAACAAGTGTTGCGCAATATAGGGATGATGCGATTCCATGAAATGCAGTCAATTTTCTTTATAGTGTCGGTTTTATAGTCTAACACATGCAATCTGATATTTTGCAACAGTTTTGCTAATATGTGAAATATGAATACCGTACACTTCTAAATGAATGCAAATGATGAGGAAATTGCCGGCTGAAATATGCAATATTTTCGACTAATCAGCGGCTCAAGGGCCATCTTGCCCAAGGATCTAAGCCCTCACTAAGAGACAGCCCAACAGTACCCTGCTCGGCTATCCCTGGCGGGTAGCTTCTCTACTGCAACGCCAGGGATCAGAAAGTCCTCCCAGAGGCAGTCGAGCCCGAGGATCACTCGCTCGGCTATCCCTGGCGGGTAGCTTCCCTATCGCAACGCCAGGGAACAGAAAGCCCTCCTAGAGGCAGTCGAGCCCGAGGATCCCTCGCTCGGCTATCCTTCAGGACAAAAGCCCTCGCCAAGAGGCACCGGGCAGTAACCCTGCCCGGTCAAGGGTCCTTGGTAGGCTTCTTACAGCCCTATAGCTCTTCCCGCACTAAGAATCAAAGTCCTCCCAGAGGCAGTCGGGTCCTTACTTGGCTATCCCCGGCTGGTAGCTTCCTATCACAACCGACAGGGATCAAAGTCCTCGCCAAGAGGCACTGGGCAGCAACCCTGCTTGGTCCCCGTCCTGAAGGATCAAAAGCCCTCGCAAGAGGCAACCGAGCCCGACCCTCGCTCGGGCATCTCTGGCTGGTAGCTCCCTACCCACGACGCCAGGGATCAAAGCCATCACAAGAAGCATCCGAGCGGCTATCCCGCTCGATCATCCCAGGCTGGTAGTTGCCTATCCACGACGCCAGAGATCAAAGTCCTCGCCAAGAGGCAACCGTGCAGCTTCACTGTCCGGTCATCCTTCGCAGGCCTCTCACGGCCCCTCCAGCGTCAAGGATCAAAGCCCTTGCCAAGAGGCACCGAGCAGCTCCCCTGCTCGGCCATCCTTCGCAGGCCTCTCACGGCCCCTCCAATGCCAGAGATCAAAGCCCTCGCAAGAGGCAACCGAGCAGCTGCCCTGCTCGGTCGTCTCCGGCTTGTAGCTCCCTACCCATGACGCCAGGGATCGAAGCCCTCGCAAGAGGCATCCAAGCGGCTACCCCACTCGGTCATCCCAGGCTGGTAGTTGCCTACCCACGACGCCAGAAATCAAAGCCCTCGCCAAGAGGCAACTGCGCAGCTTCACTGCCCGGCCATCCTTAGCAGGCCTCTCACGGCCCTTCCAGTGCTAAAGGTCAAAGCCCTCGGAAAGAGGCACCGAGCAGCTGCCCTGCTCGGCCATCCTTAGCAGGCCTCCCACGTCCCCTTCGACGCTGATGGTCTGAAGCCCTCATCGCGAGGCCGTCGAGTTCCTTCTTGCTCGGCGCATCCCCAGCGGACATCCTCTTGCCCATCAGACGCTGAGGATCTTAAGCCCTCACCACGAGGCCGTCGAGTTCCTTCTGCTCAGAGCATCCCCAGCAGGCATCCTCCTGCCCATCAGATGCAGAAGATCTCAAGCCCTCATCGTGAGGCCGCCGAGTTCCTTCCTGCTCGGCGCATCCCCAGTGGGCATCCTCCTGCCCATCAGATGCTGAGGATCTCTAGCCCTCATCGTGAGGCCGCCGAGTTCCTTCCAGCTCTGCGCATCCCAGCGGGCATCCTCCTGCCCATCAGACGTTGATGGTCTGAAGCCCTCGTCGCGAGGCCATCGAGTTCCTTCCTGCTCGGCACATCCCCAGTGGGCATCCTCCTGCCCAACAGACGCTGATGGTCTGAAGCCCTCATCGTGAGGCCGCCGAGTTCCTTCCTGCTCGGCGCATCCTCAGCAGGCATCCTCCTGCCTATTAGATGCTGAGGATCTCAAGCCCTCATCGTGAGGCCGCCGAGTTCCTTCCTGCTCGGTGCATCCTAGCGGGCATCCTCCCGCCCATTAGACGCTGATGGTCTGAAGCCTTCTTTGCCGCCGAGCCCCTTCCTACTCGGCGCATCCCGGCGGGTAGCTTCCTACCCAACAAAGACAAGGATCAAAGTCCTTCCAGACTCGACTATCCCTGGCCGGTAGCTTCCCTACTCGCAACGCCAGGGGTCAAGGCCCTCGCCAAGATCAACCGAGCAGCTTCCCTACTCGGTCATCCCCAGCAGGCATCCTCCTGCCCAACAGACGCTGTGGGTTTGTAGCCCTCATAACGAGGCCACTGAGCCCATCACATGCAGCGGATCCGAAGCCTCAACAAGAAACATCAGGTCTATCCAAGTCTGAGTAATCCCCCATCGACTTCGGGGCTATGAAGACGCCTCTTTCTCAGCAGCGCTTGGCACACTCGGCAAGTGATCGAAATCAACTCGACGACCGATCGCTCCATATGTCACGCCCACACTGGGCTGCGCCCCATCAGTCTATAGGTCTGCACACGTCGCGTCGGCCAACCGGCCCTCGACACATGGACCGCCACTTCAGTGGCAGGGCACACGAACCGGAGCACCTTCCCTAAATGCAGAGATCTCGCCCCGATAAGCTGGCAGAAAAGACAGCTGATAGCCCGGGGACGCGTCCCGACGAAACCTTAGGAGGGAGCTTACCCCAGATGACCCTGCAGTCCACTCTTAACCTGACCCACTAGCTGGTCGGGACAAGAGTGGGGGGCTAATGATGATACTCAATATTGGCGATCTCCAAGATTAGGACACGTGGCAGATGACGTGTCCCAGAACTCAGAAGAGAGGGCCCACAGGGGCCGACCATGCCACCCCCGTACCCGGCCTGCAAGCCCAAGTTGGCTCTCCTCAGACCCCTTGCAAATTGGCCTCCTCGGCCTCTCAGCTCGCCCTGAGCTGCCGCAAGACCGAGACTCCTCGGCCCTCATGCTCGCCTTTGAGCTCCCCAGCCGAGGCCGTCTTCCTCGGTCCCTCCGACCGAACAACTCCACCACTCGCAGGCATAACCGTCGCTTCGCGAATCTCGCCATGCGCAGATTCTCCGCCAGCGACATCCCGCGTTCCACACCATCACGATCCGCTCTTTACGCAGGCGTAACGTCGTGAGCGTAACTGCCGGCGGGATCTTCGTGCCTGCTGCGTGCCACCGCCGCTATATAAACCCCATCACAAAGGGGTCAAGTAAGCCATTCTTTACTCTTTTAAGCCGTTACTCTACTCGGATCTCATCACTAACTTGAGCGTCGGAGGGTCCTCGGTGGTACAAAACCACCCCGGGACTTCTTTGTAGGTACTCGGCACTATCTCCCACATTTCATCTCTTCCTCCAAAAACCCATTGAGACCCACACGTAACGGAGGATAATCAACTAAGTTCACCGCGAGATCAATGGAAGACAACATTTGACGGAGGCCTGAAAAGGAGCTCCATCGGAAACTCATCATCTTCTATGAAGTCTCTATGATATGCCTTTCTAAATTGAAGTTGAGAATACAGAGTGAAACAATGATAAAACCTTCAAATTGATACTCCATCTGTATGACATATATAAAACCATACTAGATATTTATTTATTTTATTGCATTGGGCCGTAAGTCCTGACCCTATGCACACAACACAACCACACACACCATACAGAAGCACACAACAAACATGCACTTAGGGACTCATGAATTTGCCTCGAAAGCGTTGATCTGTGGCCCTTTTCCCTTTTGCGGTTTCTGAGATTCGAATTAAGAGGGAAAGTGTCCATACCAACCGAGCCACATTTGGATTTGGATGAGGTGCTGGTAGAAAAAATACAAACCAAAAAAACTGTTGGAGATAGTGCCCTCAAAGTCAATTATTGGATCGCATGTACGTGATTGCAATGATTGAGGCATGACCTATACCGATATGACAGTCTTGCTCGAGATGATAGTATGCTATCTGGTTTGTCTTTATCATCGTATACATACTTTAGTTCACTATTGCATGATGATAGAGCCCATAGGATTCTTGTTTGACTACGAGCAGTATGATGGCGATCATATATGTGGGAGCTGGGATCTGTAAGCACATCCTTAAAGTGTCCCTAGTCGTGCGAGTTTCGAGACAGGGCATCGATACTCCAGAGTAGACTAGTGTATACAGTCGAGACCCCGACGAGGGGCGATGGCCGGTTTCACAAGCCATTGGTGTTAGTTGGTTCACCTAAGATGTATACAGGTGCTCATTGGGTTATGAGTACACCGGACATGACTCGCCGGGAATCTGCTAGTTGGTATTATACCTAGCGTCAGATAGCAATTCCCTGGTGACATGTATACAGGTTAGTTCATCGACCTGAGGTCGTCATTTGTCTCATGTGAGTTCCCACTATGCTTTGATTTCTACCCTACCACGGCTCAAAGGAGTCGTACAAACAGGTCTTTTTGGGTACAGTCCCGAGCCACATGGAGGCAAGTGAGCGGATCGGCAGGGGATTCGTCTCTCCCGGTATTGGGGGTGAGATCGCGCTGTGTTTAGGAGAGCCATTACACAAAGCCCTCGGCCGAGGCAGGGGATTTACTGGTAAGTACTCCAGTAGTATCTCAGGGTGTTCTGGGCCACTCTCTGACACGACTTATACTGCTATTGGGGGTCTGACGTTACCAGCCCCTAAGCCGATATGCGATACTCATAGACGAACGGACCGGACTGTATATATATTATCACTGTTAGGCTCAGTAGGGTTTATGGATGAGTTCGCTCGTCAGCTTCCCTTCGAATCAATACATAGGCAACCGTTACGTACAGCTTGTACCTCTGACGTGCTAGTGGTTATACCCAGCGCCAGTGTGTTGATGAGTCATTAAAGTCCCCCAGAGACACTTTCCCAAGTTCGGGAGAAACGTTGTAGAGGCCGTATGGGTTTATGGCAAGGTTCGGAAAATACACGTGCGTTTTCGCACGTGTCATTTTTCGGGCAGATAATACTGGTCGGCTTTGGTTTAAGCCGGATCCGAGTATTATACTGTGTAGATATAATATCTTTGTCTCAGTTACATTTGTATTCGGTCGTAATACAAATGCGGGTATGTTTATACTGATACGGGGTTATCCTGAAATTCGTTTCAGGATCACTTTTGGAAGTTGCCAGTTTCCAGTTTTCTATCGGCCGTATTTGACATTCGGTTAAATGCGGATTTATCTTTTCTTTTTGAGGGTGAGTCATGAGGTGAGTCGTGTTTCTAGAAGGTTCTAGAATGGTGACTAGGATGGTGAGGTGGATTAGTGCATTAATGGTCATTTAATGTTTTAGATGACAAGGTTAGTGATTCATCACTTGCATTAATTGTGTTCATACTATGTGTTAAGGTGACTCATTCTCTTCATGATTGATCTATATCTTGTGGTCACCTTCCCCTCTCCTACACTCACCTCCGCCCTCTACTTATAAGGTCGGCCACCCCTTGGTGGAAAAATATGGTTGTGATTGGAAAAAAGATATAAGTTTTGGTGCATAGAAATTAGATATGATTCATTTCTCATTTCCATTAGATCCAAAAGGCAACTTCATTAACCGTTCGTCCGTGAGTTTGGACGTAACGAGACAAAGTGTTCTACTCATTTTCTACATCATCTTGGTCGTCTCTTTTAACAAACTTGACGACCGAGTTGCCTCGGTTCAGAGGTGGGAGCCCGTTTAAAGATCCGTCGACGTGGTGCCACCTGGATGAGAAGATCGGAGATTCAGGAGATCGGAGCAGCCGCAATAAAGCGTGGGATGATGGTTGAAGACCGAAGGACTCGGATCGTTCGGTATAACTTTTCTTCCCACTTTGTAGTTTGTTAGTTTAGCTTTAATGGCAGATCCGGGTTATAGTACGCGATAGCGCCAGTTGTAAAAAGTTTTTGTTCCGCATTTGGCGTCTGTTAGACGGCCTGGGCGCTACCGTGGACTTACAGTGGTATCAGAGCCTCACCATTAAGCTTTACTAACTTGTGCTAACACGTTTAAAATATCGATCGAACGGATTTTCGAAAACTACATTTTTGTCAGTTCACAGTTTCTGTCGATTTTAAACAGTGTCTAAAAATTATTTTACATATCACAGAAAACTAAGCAGGCTTTTCTAAGCATACTGGAAAATTTGGACACGTGATCCCACAATACCACTGCGGATCCGCGGTCAAACCTAGGGTTTGACCGCGGAACCGCGGCTCTTTAGTTGGAACAGTGCACCAACTTTTTCCAGAGAGTTTCTTTTTGGAAATTGTGGTTTTTGGTATATATCTTTTGGGCCCAGATTTTGTTACTGTACAGCAGATGTACGTGGGGCCCACTTCGGGAAATTTAATCGATCAAAATTTAAACTTGTTAGTTTACAGTATTTACATTATATCTCCGACCGGGAATGTCATTTTATCGGTAAACCGCGTCTGATTGCTATAGTTCTTTTAGACGGGTTTGCGAATGTGACATTCGCGTTGATGTTCTGTGTTGTGCTGTGATGTTGCGGATATGTCGTGGTGGATAGCAGTGTGCAATGGTAGTGCAGTTTGAATTTATTTGTACATTTGATATTGCGGGGCGAGCGTCCAACATGTGGACTGCCGTCACTGCATGTTTATATAATATTCTTTTTGGGACACGACCGGGCTGAGGTCGATGTACCCGTTGTACATATTTTTATTTCTGTACTAGGTTTATCCCGCGAAGGAGTGCACGGATAGCCGGGTTCTGGAGGGCAACGGGTCCGTATCTCATGGCTTTGAGAGGCAAAGGGACCTCACTCTAGAATTGGCAGACTATTCGTCGCACTCGTAGGGGGTACAGGTTGACCCAAAGAGGGGTGCTCAATTTACCGGATTCCGTGAAGTGCCGGGTGTTCCATTCACTATGCTGTGGGGACTACCTCGCTTCAGGTTTTGGCGGGTAACTTGCCGCACCCGTAGGGGTCTAGGTTTCATTGCACAGGCTATCCACACGACCAGGGGAACGTCAGGTTTCAGCAGCGGCTCTGTGAAACCCGGGGATCCCAGATTATCTGTATTGTTCTGTGATGCTTATTACTTTTCTATAATGTTGCATATTATCACGCCTGGAGCGATTATTGTATATTGGTATATATACTATTAGATGTTGTATATATTTTACACCCGCGCTAGTCCAGCCCCCGCTCTGTCGTTAGTTAAGTAACCTAACTGGTGATGACGGGACCCAGTGGCGAATGCGGATGACATATACGTACATTATATTTTCGTTCTTTTCTGATGTGATTGATTGATGGGACTGCATTGATTCTGATCAATGCAAGGATAAAACAAACCTATATTTGATATTGTTGGAACAAATTTTAAAAGGTGTTATTACAAAGATGTTTCCTTTTGTTTTGCATAGCGGTTTTCAGTTAGAATATCCTGCACTTTATTCGACGAGGCAAGGGCCGAGATCCCTTTACCGGGAGTGACCCCTTGGGCAGAAGTTTACGTCAGGGTAATAACTTCACTATAGTCGATTACAAGTTGCTTTGCATCGTGGTATTCAGTTGGAATATCCTGCATCTCATTCCACAAGGAAAGAGCCGAGATCCCTTCACCGGGAGTGACCTCTTTAGCAAAAGGTTTTCGTCACTATATTTTTATAAAAAGCTATCAGGTTCCTTCAACGAGATCAAGTTCATTAAGTTAAAGGTTTTTCGCCAAAAACCAGCCATAGCCCTCCGTCATTTCTTATGGATAGTCAGTAGTATTCAAGCTATGTTTGTTGGCCCTTAGTCAATGCATAGTGTTTGGTAGCTGCTGGGTATTCATTTGTAGCATAGATAAATGCGTTGGTTTGGGACAGTCGTATTACTTTGTTCGCCCTTAGTCAAGAGTATGTACGGGTGGGTTCAAATCAACCAGGACAATGACGGGATGAACTTGACATGTGACTTATGATTTGTTGGCCCTTAGTCAAGGTCATAAGAGCATGGGGCAAAAATCACATCGGGAGTTTCTAAAGATACAGGAAACTTGCCAGGCATGCGCATACCTTCTGGAGTGTGATAACTTGAGTGGCTTCCATCAAGTTATCATGCGATGATAGTTGGATCCCGATTCTCACTGATGAGTTAGTTTACTCTTCGGGTGATTCCGACTAATTCTTCTTTCAGGTTTGGAGGAGAATTTGAGATTACAGTGGGAGGTTTCCTGATTAGATAAATTGATAACCATTCTGATCTAGGTTAGAGTGCACGCAGATTGTTTCTTTTCTCTCTCTCTTTGGCAGCGATCTTTGACCGACCCTAGACTATGACTCAGTGACCAAGTTGACCGAACCTTCTTAATGCTGGCTTTTGGATTGTCTAAAGTTGCATAAGTCATTGCCGCTCCTTCTTTTACCCTTTGCATTTCTCAGAACACCCCGTATTACTACGGATATCCACTTCCATTGGATAGATCCATCGTATGGTTATATACGAACTCGAAGGGATTTCTTCGAGGATGGATCCAGGTTCAGGAGAAATAGAATTGGTTTATTCAGATGTCTTTTATTATCACCTTCTCTCAGATTGCGAGGGCTCCTTAGTTTAGGAGAGTACACCTATTACGCTTATTGGATAGTCTTATTCCAAACCATAGGCTGGTGCCGAAAGGTAGGGAATGAAGAAAACCAATTAGCCTAAGTAGGGTGTGCAGAAGGTAATATATAAGGACAAGATAAAGGGATTAGAAAGAGGGCAAAGTAAATTGCGACTGTTATCATTCACGACCAAACCGCGTACTTCATCGCCACTCCAATTTCACCTTTAATAGAATAAGGTATTATTCAGTTGTTTTTTATCACCACTTTCTCTCAAATTGCGAGTACTCCTAGGATTAGGAGAGTACACCTATTATGCTTACTGGATAGTCTTCTTCCAAACCATAGGCTGGTGCCGAACGGTAGGAAAGGAAGAAAACCATTTAGCCTAATGATGGTGTACAGAAGCTAACGACTATAGACAAATAAAGGGATTTGGAGAGAAGGTAAAGAAATATACGGTTAAAGTCATGAATTGGATTATGGAAGAAGCATTACTAGGAATACCAGGATAACCCTACGAAACATTTTCATGTTTCAGTGCATTGTTAAACGAAAACTGATTTTCCGATTAGATACTTATTCCAGGGTATGCATTTACCAGGTTTCATTCTCATATCTGTATGGTTTTTACAGATGATGAGTGGGAGTAAGTTATTGGGAATTAGATGATCATTCTCATTATATCGGAATTCGTTGTAATTGGTGATATTTGAGGAAATCGCCTGGGTACAGTTTTCAACCTACGATACACAGGTTTTTGAGTTATTCAACTCAGCGGACTTATACAGAGTATTGTATGTTGTCCAGTGTCTGTCAGGACAAAGGGGTAGGTCCTCGTACTATGTTCTGTTTACTTGTGACTTTTCTGATTTTTAGACAAGTGTTTCGTAGAAATACAATGTCTAAGTTTTGAGAAGTTATGGGTATAAGAATAAAGTAGAGAACCAGGTGTTGCAAGTATCGGGATTCTTCAAAGAGGTCGAAGATGTAGATTCTTGTGATTGGTATTCAGTTGATAGTAATGGTTTTGAGAAACTTGTTTCTCTTTCAGGTTACTCATAATTGGATGGATTCCTAAGTTGAGTAATACTGAGTAGCCACTTTCCATTAAGTTGATATGCACTGGAGACAGCTGCATGTTTTTGAATCTGGTTCCAGTTAAATTAGTGCCTCTATTTCTATATGGTATATAGAATGGTTCATATCTTAACGATGTTAAGATACGGGGAATTGTCCAACTTATGCTTAAAACCAGACACTGGATAAATCAAGACACGTTTCTGTAATGGCAGTTTGTGGGTTAACCCGGGCTTAGTCGAGGGTTAACTTTCTACCATCTGGAAGATCAATAGTGATATTGTTATTGACTCGCCATAGTTTTAGTAAAATGGATTTTTTCAGAAAATAATAGTGGGAGTATGGTAGAACTGGAAGAGATTCCAGAATCGCAAACGATTACGGAAAATTTAATAGGACCTATATATTCAATCAGGTTTGACATTCCAATAGCCACTCCACAGATATGGTGGGTAACCTCAGACACCCGAGAGGTACTCCGGTAGCCTCAAGGACGGTGACAGGGAGGTTCTTGTTTACCCAGACTTGACACTACTGTTGTTCCAGGCTATGAGACCCGGCAGGAGGTTAAGTATAGCGTCGTTCTAAACTAGCTTTAGAAGTGCACGTATATATTATTCTGCCAGAGGGTTGTTGTGGTCAGTGGGAGCAGCGGAAGCATAGTGGGCAAGTAGCTTATGTCTATTTATAGACTAAAGTAAATATAGCGGAGATAGATCATCTAATTTTGGATGTAACAGTCATGGTTTGACTTCATTAGAATAGGGGATGGATCTGTTAAAAAGGTAGTAGGGTGTGATGTCCTGATATTTGGATGACATACACAGAGTAGGAAGTAAAATTCCTATACTACGATCGGTTGTACTTTGGTCGTCACACAGTTGTTTCTCCACAAAGGATATGGATATAATATCAAACATTCTGGTTTCTAGATCTATGATTTTAGATCAAGATTTGGATAGTTTCCCAATGTAGGTATTTTGACAGTATTCTAATAGTATTTTAGAATAGATGACTCTTGGCATGGTGGTGTACCTGCAGGTGATGGAGTCACCCTCTCTAAAGGTGTCTTAGAGACTAAAGGAGAGAGGGATGTGCATGATTGACAGATCACTTGCTTAGCTAATTGAGTCAATCATGAGATGTCAAGTACCACACCAGATGTTGTTTTTGCACTAGATGCGATAAGTTTATATTAATCCAATTCTGGAGAAACATAAGGAAGCAGTTTTAGAACATAAATGCATGTTCTACGGATTTGATGACGGCAGCCTCCTTCGGGAGACGGTTATTATTCCAGGTTTCAAAGGTGACATGGCTGACAGAGTGATTGTCAGAGTTATAGTTTCCCCTCTAACGAGGGACAATATTATGGACAGGTGGTCCAAGAGGATACTGTGGGAGGCATGGTGCTGGATACTGATTAGGTTCAGTTATCGATACAGTCTAAGAAGTTTGGATTTGGAGTTCATTTATGAACTAGGTCCCATCAGATATCCAGACATATTCTAAGACAGGTATTACTCGATTCCGGAGATGGCTTTCTCCGCGAACTTGAGATTAGTAGAGAAGTTGGATGTTCGGTATCACACTGGCTGTGAGTATGCGACATCGCAATAATTAGCCTTAAGTGCAAGTGGGAGATTGTTGGAGATAGTGCCCTCAAAGTCAATTATTGGATCGTAGGTACGTGATTGTAATGATTGAGGCAGGACCTATACCGATATGACAGTCTTGCTCGAGATGATAGTATGCTATCTGGTTTGTCTTTATCATCGTATGCATGCTTTAGTTCACTATTGCATGATGATAGAGCCCATATGATTCTTGCTTGACTACCAGCAGTATGATGGCGATCATATACGTGGGAGCTGGGGTCTGTAAGCACATCGTTAAAGTGTCCCTAGTCGTGGGAGTTTCGAGACAGGGTATCGATACTCCAGAGTAGACTAGTGTATACAGTCGAGACCCCGACGAGGGGCGATGGCCGGTCTCACAAGCCATTGGTGTTAGTTGGTTCACCTAAGATGTATACAGGTGCTCATTGGGTTATGAGTACACCGGACAGGACTCGCCGGGAATCTGCTAGTTGGTATTATACCTAGCGTCAGATAGCAATTCCCTGGTGACATGTGTACAGCTTAGTTCATCGACCTGAGGTCGTCATTTGTCTCATGTGAGTTCCTACTATGCTTTGATTTCTACCCTACCACGGCTCAAAGGAGTCGTGCAAACAGGTCTTTTTTGGGTATAGTCCCGAGCCACATGGAGGCAAGTGAGCGGATCGGCAGGGGATTCGTCTCTCCCGGTATTGGGGGTGAGATCGCGCTGTGTCTAGGAGAGCCATTACACAAAGCCATCGGCCGAAGCAGGAGATTTACTGGTAGGTACTCCAGTAGTATCTCAGGGTGTTCTGTGCCACTCTCTGACACGACTTATACTGCTATTGGGGGTCTGACGTTACCAGCCCCTAGGCCGATATGCGATACTCATAGACGAACGGACCGGACTGTATGTATATTGTCACTGTTAGGCTCAGTAGGGTTTATGGATGAGTTCGCTCGTCAGCTTCACTTCCAATCAATATATAGGCAACCGTTACGTACAGCTTGTACCTCTGACGTGCCAGTGGTTATACCCAGTGCCGGTGTGTTGATGAGTCATTAGAGTCCCCCACAGACATTTTCCCAAGTTCGGGCGAAACGTTGTAGAGACCGTATGGGTTTATGGCAAGGTTCGGAAAATACACGTGCGTTTTCGCACGTGTCATTTTTCGGGCAGATAATACTGTTTGGTTTTGGTTTAAGCCGGATCCGAGTATTATACTGTGTAGATATAATATCTTTGTCTCAGTTGCATTTGTATTCGGTCGTAATACAAATGCGGATATGTTTATACTGATACGGAGTTATCCTGAAATTCGTTTCAGGATCACTTTTGGAAGTTGCCAGTTTCCACTTTTCTATCGGCCGTATTTGAAATTCGGTTAAATGCGGATTTATCTTTTCTTCTTGAGAGTGAGTCATGAGGTGAGTCGTGTTTCTAGAAGGTTCTAGAATGGTGACTAGGATGGTGAGGTGGATTAGTGCATTAATGGTCATTTAATGTTTTAGATGACAAGGTTAGTGATTTATCACTTGCATTAATTGTGTTCATACTATGTGTTAAGGTGACTCATTCTCTTCATGATTGATCTATATCTTGTGGTCACCTTCTCCTCTCCTACACTCACCTCCCCCTCTACTTATATAGCCGGCCACCCCTTGGTGGAAAAATATGGTTGTGATTGGAAAAAAAAGATATAAGTTTTGGTGCATAGAAATTAGAGATGATTCATTTCTCATTTCCATTAGATCCAAAAGGCAACTTCATTAACCGTTCGTCCGTGACTTTAGACGTAATGAGACAAAGTGTTCTACTCATTCTCTATATCATCTTGGTCGTCTCTTTTAGCAAACTTGACGACCGAGTTGCCTAGGTTCAGAGGCGGGAGCCCGTTTAAAGATCCATCTAGGTGGTGCCACCTGGACGAGAAGATTGGAAATTCGGGAGATCGGAGCAGCCGCAACAAAGCGTGGGATGATGGTTGAAGACCGAAGGACTCGGATCGTTCGGTATAACTCTTTTTCCCACTTTGTAGTTTGTTAGTTTAGCTTTAATGGCAGATCCGGATTATACCACGCGATAGCGCCAGTTGTAAAAAGTTTTTGTTCCGCATTTGGCGTCTGTTAGATGGCCTGGGCGCTACCGTGGACTTACAAAAACTAGATAATATTCTTTGGAATATTTTCTCATTTAGCTTGGGCTTTTGTGGGAAAATTATTATGCATATGTTTAATTCTCTTATTATATTTGGATCCTGTTACTCAATATTTATTATTCTTTTATCCCATATAATTAGGTTTATATGGTGGATAAATTCTGATCGTCCTCTTCTTTAAATCTCATGCTATTTTTTCTCATTAATTAGATGTTAGTGGCAAAATATCAAAAAATTCACAATTTTTGTATGCCATAACATGCAAAATGTTGAAAAATAAAAAAAAGAAAAAATTAGAGTTTAAAATTTCGTAATTTTCTTTTGTTGTTCGCAAAAAAAAGGATGTAAAAAAACCAATTTTTTTTTGTTGATATTTTTGAAAAATTCGTTCTTTTCATGTGCTAAATGTAGCACGTAAAATATTAAAATTTAGGAGTAAATAGAAAATTCAATATCTTTGAAAATTTCATGATTTTCGTGTGCTATATCATAAATAATAATTGAAAAACAAAAAAACATAAAATTTCGCGTTTTTATGAAAATTTTGTGATTTTCTTTTCAATAGTATGTAAAGTATTAAAAAAACGAAAGGATCAAAAAATATTGGTACATTTGAAAATCTCACAATTTTCGTGCTATTACAAACAAAAAATATTGACAAAACACAAGAAAACAAAAAAAATTATTGAGATTTTTAAAGATTTTGCAATTTGTGCATTGCTCAAACAAGCAAAATATTTTTAAAAACCCCAAAAAATAGACGGAAATTTCGCTATTTTTGTGTACTACAATATGCAAAATATTAAAATTTTAAAGAAAAATATATAAAAATTTCATGATTTTTATATGCTGCCTCTGATTCCTAGTCACTCGAAGTATTAATCATTCGGAGTTTTCAGACCAAATTTCTTTGTTTTATTGGATTTTTAATAGTAATCGGCGATCTTCTTTACTTCACTTAACTTTTTGTTTCTTTCATACTCGGAAGTTCCCTAAGGGCCTGTTTGGTTGCAGGATTTAGAAATTTGGATTCCAAAATAGTACGGTTGCAAATTTTTGAATTTGGTAATTTGTTGTTTGGTTGGTTTTGGATTCCTGGTATTGGATTTGTAGATCCTTATAGTCTTTGTTTAGTTGGAAAAAAAAAGTGGGATTTGGATTTGAGGATTTTAGAAAAAGATTGATAGAGTGAGGATTATTAAATAAATAAAGTACACGGGTCCCATTTAAAAGCACAATGAATAGTGCCAAATCCTTAAAAAATTTCGGATTCAAGAATCCCTATTTTGTGGTGGGCCCTCCATAAAAAACAATGGAATCCAAGAAGTCCAAATCCCCAACTAAACACAAAATTATGCACAATCCAAATTCATAAAAATCCTGCAACCAAACAGGCCCTAAAAGGAGCAAGTTAGAAGCGGTGGAGCAAAGATTTTTGGTCGGGTAGGGCGGGGATTTAATTAATATATATATATATATATATATATATATATATATATATATATATATATATATATAACACCATGAAAAATTTGCAACAAAATATAATAGATTCTCCATGCATAATTTAACAATTTCACTACCAAAAATTTATAATAATACTAAAATATGCTAACAATGTTTCCTGATAATCAATCTGTCTGGAGGCAGGAGACTTCATATTCTATAACAGCAGAAAAGGCTCTCTCAACGGTAGCTGTAGCTACGGGCAAAGTCAAAGCAAGCGTGAGAAGTAAATAGACTTAAGGAAATGTGACAAAGATAACCTATACTTCATTAACAATGTTTCAACTGCAAGTTTAAGTGTTGCAGCTCTTGTATCAGCAACACGAGCAATGCCAAGAAAACGCTCAGCCACACAACCTCCTTGATTAACCTAACGAAGAGCAACAGCGACTTGTTCTTTCACTGATAGATCTCGTGATTCGTCTACTAAAATAAAGAAATAGGCATCTCCGAGATCTTTGATAATGAGATCCGCAATCTCCTCGGCAACTGAACTAGCTATATCTTTCTGAATTTCTGGCGCTGTCATTCTATCATCGGCGGGTGCATTCTGTAACACAGCCATTAATTTCCTCATTATGGCCAGCTAGAAATTGCAAGAGCTCTAAATAGTTCACTCGATTTTGTGATTCTTCAGATAAATCGTGCCCTCGAAATGCCAACCTCTATTGCTGCAAAAATCGAACACAATCAACCGATGGCTTCAAACGAATTCTATAATCATTTTTGTCACGTTCAGATTTTCTAATCAGGAAACCGTCGACACGTTGCTGCTGCTTCATCAAATCTTCACATTTGCGACGTGGTTGATTGTGCAAACTATTATGACCTCCGACATGACTTTTCAACTGCCGCTTACTTTTCCAATTCCGCCGCCCTTTCGTTAGGAAACTATCTCCTTCTCCTTGATCTCCTTGATTGAGTTTAAATAGATAGCAATATAGCAATACAGGCTGACATGGACCTCTTAACAGATGAGCTCTCCGAACTTCATCTTGAAGACCTCTGTAATCATATATTTTAATTCTCTCTTCAGGGTCTACCGAAAGGCTTGCAAAATCTAATTCTATCTCTGCTCGGGTTCGTTTTGAGGACGATTGTCTTTCTCTTGTTCGGGGATCAAATTTGAATTGCCTAATAAAGTAAAATAAGACATGGCATGGTATAATTTAATTTTTGTTTTAAGCTAAGATAATAAAAAGTAAAATTCAATACCAATATCATATATGTAGATAAATAAACTATATATTTATAGTAATTGCGAAACAAAATAAAGCAAGAATATACATACTTCCGACAGGAGCAAAAAACTTCTTCATGATGTCAGTAGCTAATTACTTCGATGTTGAGGATAAAAATCTACAATTGCACGAACAACTCATAAATAAAACACGAAGACCCAAAAAAACCTCTTGTTAAAAATTGTGGGAAAAAAACTAATTAAGAAGCAAGCTTAATCATATGATTCATACCAACACATTACCAAGATGGAAATACAACGCTCCAATGAAAGTATGGAATACTTTTATATTAGAATTAATTATATGCAAATTTTGCTTAATTTAATTATTTAACTGAAAAGGGCTATGGAGTTATGGGGAACACCCTAAAAAGAATTAATGAAGTAAATTGACAGAATATAATTAAACAAACTAGAGTTGTAGAAATTGATGAGTAATTATCTCAGTAATTGGTTGCAGAAATTGACTTACAGTGAGAATTAAAGACGAGCTTTGTCTACGAGTTCGTGATGAAGTGAGAATCGGCAACGCAAGATGGCGTCGAAGCAAGAATCGATTTATAGCATGCAAAATATTTAGATATTGGAAAGCCAAGAAAACGGAATATTCTGGACTATTTTCCGCGCTTTACAGCATGCAAAATAATTTTAAAAAAGGAACAAAACGGATATTCTAAAGATTTATGCAAATTTTGTGATTTTTATGTGCATCATGCAAAATTTTGCAAATGTAAAGGAATTTTTTTTTGAGTTTTCTGAATATTTTACAACATAGGCTTATTATATAGCAAGCAAAATATTGAAAAACCAAATAAAAAAAAAGAGAATTTTGGGATGTTTGAAAATATTTCAAGTTCCATGTTCTATATAATAAGCAAGATAAGAAAAAGCCGAATAAAACAGAAAAATTTTGATATTTTTAAAAATTGCACAGTTTTCGTGTGGTATATAGCTTTAAAAAAACTGTAAAGCCAAAGACAACATTTTTTTTGTTTTATAGATTTCAACGATTTTCGAGTGCTTATGGAGAAACGAAAAAGATAAGAAAATTTGATATTTTTGAAAAATTTGTCATCTTTGTATGTTCATGCAAAATATTAAAATTTGAAAAGAACAGAAAAATTTTAAATTTAAAAAAAAAATTCATGATTTTCATGTGCTAAAACATGCAAAATATTGAAAATTTTAGGTATATTGAAGATATCATTATTTTCATGTGCTGCAATAAGCAACATATTGAAACTTTTAGGAATTTTGAAGATATCGAGATTTTCATGTACTCTATTGTTGGGTTTTGGTGCCCGCGCCGCGGAAACTGCGGCCAAAACAGAAGAGAAAACAAAAATTTTACCGAACACCCGTAAAATCCAAGATTCGATCCATAAACCTAAACTAGTTAACTAAAAGTGCAAGAGTTGTGAAAATACAATCTTTGTCGTGTGTCCATCCAATTGTGGAAGATCCATCCAAGCTTGTAGCCGCCGGGATCGCGCTTGAGAATCGACGACCCTTGTCGAAGACGATCCACCCGAGAGAATCCGGAGGAGGCTCTAACCGATGATCTAGACTTGCTAGATTTGGATGGTTGGTAATGTAGGAATACTTCACTAAAAAGTCTCTCATGAACCATGCTAAAAAATGAAGAGCAAGAAGAAGGAAAAGATGTGGGAATGAAGCAACCATGGAGCATGAAGCTCAAGTGTGAAAAGAAAAACCATCAAGTGTAAAAACTGAAAGAGAGAATGACTACAAAAGCTTGCAAATAAATGCACATCACCATCCAAGCCATCCCTCATCACCATGCTTCATTAAAACCCCAATTTTCACCTCATTTCCTTATTTGTTTTCCTAAAAAGAAAAACAAATATGAGGTGTCCTTCTTCTAAAGCATTCCCATATAAATACGGAATACTTCACCTAATATATGTATCGCTACATATACGCGTATCCGTATAAAAATACGGATAGCACCAAAGAGAGAAAATAAATAGTGAACAATAATACTAAAATATATGTATCAAAATACATATATAAAATATTAAATCAAAACCTGATTTAATAATCTGACTTAATCCTAAGCCGGTTAATATTATCAACCGTCCGATTAAATTCCGTGTATCGCGTACACGTATTTAATCGGACCCCTGCACATACCAACGTATGGCTCCTACATCTGTCGCCTGAATCGGGAAAACCCTCTGTATGGGACTCTAAACACTCGACAATACGCTGGCAGTGGATTTAACACAACCATGTCAGCGGTACAAGCTGTACGTAATGGCTATCCAGGTACTTATTGTTAGTGTATATGCCCTAGAGGCCATTACTGTATCATACTAGTTTGTATATTACTTAATGGAAGCTTGGGATATTCACCTTGTATATACAATCTTGCTCAAAATTGTAGTATGCTACTTGGTTTGTTTCTACTTCAATGTGTACATGTGTTTATTTTTGTATATCGCCTATACACATTAGTGGAGCCCTTAGGATCTTTGCTTGATTACCAGCGATGTGATGGCCGTCACACTAGTGGGGCTGGGTAATCTAAAAGCACATCCTTATGCAGGTCCCTGGTCGCAGGACTATCGAGACAGGGCATCGATACTCCGGAGTAGACCAGCGCATGCGCTTCTCATCCCAGTGTGGGAGACGGTCTGTCCCACAGCCGTCAGTACGTCGTACTTGAGATAGTATGCGGGTGCTCGTTAGGTTACGGGTACACTGGACAGGACTCGTCGGGAACTGACTAGTTGGTATTATGCCTATCGTCAGTTATCAGTTCCCAGGTGACATGAGTACAGCTTAGTCCGCTGACTTGACACTGTCACTTCGCCTCGAGTGTGTTCCCACTGTACTTTGATCACTACCCTACCACGGCTCAAAGGAGTCGTGCAAACAGGTAGTGGTTGGGTGCAGTCCCGAAGCACTTGGAGGCAGTGACGGTTAGACAGGATTCGTCTCTCCCGGTATTGGGGGGTGACATCGCGCTGTGTCTAGGAGAGCCATTACACGAGTAGTCCCTGGCCAGGGCAAACGAGATATACTGGTAGGTTTCCAGTGTTATCTCAGGGTGTTTTGGGCTTCGCTCCGGCACGACTTGTACCGCTATTGGGGGACTGACGTTTACAGCCCCCTAGGCCCGCCATGCGATGTATCAGACGAACAGACCGGACTGTACGGAGAATGTCACACTCAGGCTCAGTAGGAGTTCAAATGGGTTTCGCCTCGTCGGTCTTCTTGTCGGCACTACCTGGGGACCGTTACGCACAGCTAGTACCGCTTGCGGTCTGTGGTTAAACCCACTGCCAGCGTAGTGTCGAGTCTTTAGAGTCCCACACAGAAAGCTTTTCGCCTTTAGGCAAAAGAGTAGAGGTCGCATGGTATTGCGACAGGTCGCATGGTTTTTGCGACAGGGTTCGGTCACATCCGTGCACTTGTGCACGTACAGTGTCCGGACAGTTTACACTAGCGGGCTTTGGTTTAAGCCAGATCCTAGTGTACCTTTTGGGATTGGATTTATCCAGTGTGCATTCGTGTTCCTCGGAACGCGGATGCGGGTGCGTATGCACAGTTGACAGGGAGACAGAGGCAGCGGATTCTCAATAGGGTTGTTGACAGTTGACCGTTGACTATTTGACTTTTTGTTCAACCCTAATGAGAATATGATATGTGATTAACTATTATATTAATTAAGTATTATGGTGACATGGTTGTGGAGGATTGACTTTGTTGACTTGTTGACTTTTGTTGACTTTGTTGACTTGTTGACTTTTTGTTGACTTGTTGACTTTTGTTGACTTGTTGACTTTGTTGACCGGTTGACTAGGCTTGACTAGTTGACCATCATGATAACCATAGCCATCATTTCATGGCAAAGACTTTTGTTTGCTTGCTCATTTGTGTAAAATGAGTGCATGAAATGATATGGTTATGGTTGCTTCAACCATCACATAAGACTTTTTTAGTATGATGAGTTATCATGACTTTGGATTATGAGAGGGTGAGAGACAAAAGAGTTGCTCATTCTTTCTTGCTCATTCTCTCTCTTGTTCTTGAGCTCTCTTGTTTTGCTCTCACCCTCTTGCTCTTTTTCCCTCTCTTTAATCTATGGTTCTCTTGTCTTATGAGTTGAGAATCAAGAACCATAGATAAAATTCCACACAAACTATTCTCTACTCACTCTAGTTCACAAGGTTTGGCAAACCGAGTGAACTAGTTTCTTCAAAGAACGAAGAAGGAGCCAAAGGTTGGAGCTTTCAGGTGGATCTATCTTCGGCGTACGGAGACGACGGGAAGAAGCCAATCCGGACCACTATCGGAGTTTGAAGACGAAGGAGTTCAAGACAAGCAAGGTATAACCCCCTAACCGAGTAGCTAGAAACTCGTAGTTAGGTTGCTAGATAGATGTTTAACCAAGATCCGGGTTTTAGGTCCATGTTACCACCTCCGTAAAAATCATTTTTTACCAAATTCCGCATTCCCGAAAGTACCGGGAGAGGTAGCATGGACTTACACTTATCGAAAGGGGGTCGATAATCAAGTGCGTTCTAACCCTACTGAGCCTGAATGTGACAATCTTCGTACAGTCTGGTCTCTTTGTCCTAACCCGATAAGTCGTGTTTGAGTCAAACTCATCACCAATAGAGATACTACTGATCAACTATCAGTAAATCTTATCCACGTGGCCACGGATTTCTGGTGATAGTCAACTAAACACAGCGCGACATCGACTCCTAATACCAGGAGAGACGAATTCCTGACAGTCGACCACTGCCTCCATGTGGCTCGGGACTGTACCCAACTAAAACATATTTGCACGACTCCTTTAAGCCGTGGTAGGATAGTAATCAATGTACAGTGGGAACTCACACGAGACAAATGACGAGTTCATGTCAACATACTAATCTGTACTCATGCCACCTGAGAACTTCCATCTGATGATAGATATAATATCATCTAGAAGTTCTCGACGAGTCCGTCCAGTGTACTCACCTCCAGTGAGCACCTGTACACTATCTTAGGTGACACGACACCAATGGCTTGTGAGGCCGGCCACCGTCCCTCGTCGGGGTCTAGAATCGTATCACTAGTCTACTCTGAAATATCGATGTAGAATCGTATCACTAGTCTACTCCGAAATATCGATGTAGAATCGATACTCCCATGACTAGTGATATTTAAAGATGTGCTTATGGATAACCCAGCTCCCACATATATGATCGCCATCATAATACTGGTTGTCAAGCAACAATCCTATGGGTTTCATCAATGATGAAGATAAACCAGATAGCATACTATCATCTCGAGTAAGACTGTTATACCGGTATAGGTCCTCCCTCAATTATCATAATCGCCTACTTGCGATTACAATAATTTTCTTGAAGGCACTATATCCAACAATCTCCCACTTTCACTTAAGGCCAATTATTGCGGTATCGCGTACCCATAGCTCGTGTGCTACCGAATACCCAATTTCTCTACTAATCATTTTCGCAAACTATATTTGTGAAACTTAATTTGTTCGAGAAATAGTCTCAGTAAGTGGATCCGCTACAATGTTCCAATTTCATTTCTCTATATCTCAACTTTACAGAGATCAACAATCTCCCAAACTGAGCGATACTCCGCATCAAGAATTTGTCCGGATACTTGATGTGACCAAGTTCATCAATGAACGACTCCTATCCAACAAATTTCTTGGGCTGTATTCTATGTTGAGTTATAACTAGTATCCTGCACCATGATTATCTCAGTATCCCTATTGGAACACTATCCAATCTACTAATCCTCAAAAAAGGCTAAACTCAAAAACCTGACAGCATCTCTGTCATTCATGACACCTTGGAAGCCTTAACTGATAACCGCCTTCCATAGAAGGCTGCCGTTATCTTATACCAAGAACATCCTCTTATTTTCATGATAGCTTCCTATTGTTTCTCGAGGATTGGATTAATATATATGTTTATTGCAACTAGTGCAAAAAGCAACATCTGGTATTGTATAAGACATTGCATAATTGACTCAATTGCCTAAGCAAATTAAATGTCATTCATACCAGTCTCTTTCTTCATCAGTTTAGAAGACATTCTTTTTAGAGAAGGTGACTCCATCACCTGCGGGTAGACCACCACACCAGAAGTCGTTCATTCTAAAATACTTTTAGAATGTTGTCCCAGTACCTGATTAGGAAACTTCCCAAATTTAGATCTAAAACCAGAATCCCTGATATATTATCCATCTAGTTTTGTACAAGATATTGCATGATTGACTCAATTGCCTAAGCAAAAGATATGTCATTCATGTCAGTCCCTTTTTTCATCAGTCTAGATGACATCTCTTTAGAGAGGATGACTCCATCACCCGCGCGTACACTACCATGCCAGGAGTCGTCTAAAATACTGTCTAAGTACCCGATTTGGAAAACATCCTAAATCTAAATCTAGTCACCATAATTCCCTTATATACTACCCACATCCAATGTGGAAAAAACACTATGTGACAACCAAAATTTGACCGATTGTAGTACAAGAAAATTACTTCCTATCTGGAGTATGTCATCCAAATCCAGGACAGTACTCTCTACATCCTTCTTATTAGATCCATCTTTTGTTTTGATGAAGTCAGTCACTTTGAATGTCACATCAAAAAAGATGATTTGTCTCCGCTATCCATGCTTTAGCCTACAAGTAGACATAAACAACTTGCCCACCTTCCGTTGCTCTCACTGATTACAATAACCCTCTGGCAGAGTCATATACACATGCACTTCTAAAATCCCATTTAGAAAGAAATTATAGTCACCCACCTGGCAGATATCAATCATATCCATATGAATTTCAGCATAGACACTGAAGTAAAAATCACATCACAGTCTACAATGGATATTTGATGAAAACTCTTTACAACAAGTCTAGCTTTATTAGGTAAGTACATTTCCTCCTGCATAGATCCAGAAAGATCTAATTGCTCCTAATGGGCTTCACCCCTTCAGGAGCACCCAACAAAGTGCAAAATGCATGATTTGCTGAAGTGCGTGGAGTCCATCTCGGGTATGAAATACCTGGTCACCTGAAAGTTACCACTTCCTATAACCTACTGATAACTTGTAGGGTCATCATCACCATGATGCTGGCCTCCCTGTCACCGTCTATGAGAAAATCGAAGTATCTCTCGGGTGTCTGAGGTCACCTACTAAAATCTGCGGAGTGGCTAACGGTTTGTTAAGTCCAATTGAATCCTTAGGTTCTACTAAATTTTCGGTAACTATTTGTGGTTCTGAAATCACTTCAAATTCTAGAACACTCCTACTAGTTTCTTTTGCAAAAATATTCCTTCTATAAAAAGGTGTCGAGTCAAGAACAATGTAACTATTAGTCTTGAAAATGGTAGAAACAAAATTCTAGCAAATGCTTAGGATAATCCACAAACCGCTATTACAGAAGCGTGCCTCTAGTTTGTCCAGATTCTGCTATTTAAACAGAAACCAGATAACTCCCTAACTTAACAATCTCAAGATATGTAACCATTCTATATCCATATAAAATCAAGATACTAATTTAGATGGAACCAGAATCAATTGTCATGCATCTGTTTCCAATGCATATTACCTAATGAAAAAGGGCCAATACAGCATTACTCATCATGGATCGTACCCACAGATGAGTAATCTGTGAGAGAATCAAGTTCTCTATATTACTATGATGGAATACCTAACATAAGTATCTACATTTTCGATCACCTCGAAAAATCCTGATACTTCCAATGTATGGTTCTCTGGTTTATTCTTATATCTATAAACTTCTCAAAATCTTTGACCTTGCATTACAACGAATGCGTGTCTAAAACCATAGAACTCATAGGTGATTCTGAATGAAGTGTAACACCCTACTTCATTTATACCATAATTTATTTGGGTTTTCCTAATCTTGTGGGTATTTCTTGATTATTGTTGTTGTGGGTGCGGATAGTGCATTTGGTATTTGTGTTTAGTATCCGACCCGACCCGCATGCTTGAAACCCGTCTTGGTTCCAGATTATGTCATATCCTTGCTAGTACAGAGGATCCGTGCACACATATGTGCTCTATATACCTGTATCATATATTTGGCATCTGCATGTATTTTAAATAATACAATATAACCAAATATAATATTTTAAATACCTAGCATGACCTGCATCATACCCCATACCCCATGGTTGCATCCTGATATTGTGTTCTTGTCCCGTTTAATGAAACGGGCTCGTTTAGATCGCTACGTGCATTTACGTGTATTCGTTCTTGGGGGTATGTATTTTCTTTAACCGGACATCGCATTATGGTTTTGATTGATACGTATATTATCCGTATTGTAAAACTAGATTTTCAGACAGGACCCAGATATTTTTCGGAATATTTTTGTATTAGCTATAAAATCCTAGATTATATATTAAAATATTCTTTAAAACCTAAACTAACAGTCTATACTATATAATATACTAACAGTCTATACTATATAATATATATTAACTTATATATATATAATATATAATCCTAACCATATTAACACTCAGCCTCTCTCTCTTCCGTATATCCCTCTCTCTCCTCTATCTATAATATAAAATTTCAATTAAACCTAATATTTTTACACAGTCTTCTCTCTCTTTCTTCCTCTCCTCTCTTTCTTCCCACCGCGACGAAACCCACGCCTGCGCCCTCACCTCATTGTAGACCTCCCCACAACCCCGTCACCAACACCCCCGACCTCCTTACAACCTCCGCTATCACCTCCTCTCCTCTCCCGAGCGCCCAACGCCACCCCCGACCACAACCTTGCAAACCCCGACCTCACACCTCCAACCCTCACCTTGCCGTTGACATCCTCGTCCCCTCGTCGTCACCCCCACCTCCTCGTCACCCTCAACCTCTTCTCCTCTTTTCCAATACCCAACGACCCAAACCCTTGAGCAACCCAAGAAACACCCGAGAATACAAACCGAGCCCTAGCCCACATCCTAGCCCTCAACGTTGATCGCCGGTAACTCACCGTCGTCACCACCTCCGTTTCCTCGCCTCCCCCTTCAACTCCCAACACCACCACCACCATCAACCTTACATCCCCGAGAAAACCCTGACCCCGACAGAAACTTTCCCCACCGCCCATCGCCATGAACTTCGCCGTCGACGCCAACCCATTGTCGTCGTTGCTCTGTCCTCTGATCCAGAGCCAAAACCACACCCCATTCCTTCTCTTCTCTTCTTTTCTTGTCACGCCCCACTTCCCAAAAGAAGTTGAAGGCTAATTGTATTGAAAATAGTCTATTCAATACAGTTACGTTAAGCGTATGAAAATCTATAACATGCAGGATGTGTACCAAAACAAAATAATAAAAGCGAAAGACATTTATTTCCATTAACCAAAACTTTATTACATTTCAAAAGAAAGAGTAAAATAAACTAAATAGTTTAATTACATCGAAGAAAAAGCAAAAAGCCCTAAACAAGCGGGCAACAAACGAAAAAAATAAAACTATCTAATCTTCCGTCGTCAAGTCTGCGTAATCTTCATTAGTTGGCTCCACACCTTGATCTTCGTCATAAAACTCATTCTCATCTAATGGACATTTCAAAGATAGAGTGGGAAAAGGAAAGTCTGTCAGCGAGTTACACTCGGGTAGGATTGCCTCATAAGGAAGTAAGAGTATAGAAACGAATAGGTGTATGTAAATATGATGTATATGTGCAGACGTGATGTGTATGGATATAAGGATATAAGGTGTATATAATTAAGACATGTTGACAGAGGTATATGTGTATATGAGTATGTTGTATGAGGTGTATGGGAGTAAGGGTAGGTTGTATAAAGTATATGTAAGTAAGGGTATGTGGTATGAAGTATATGTCAGGTAAAAGGTCACATTAGTTTGTTAAATAAGGGTCCGGATACTCGAGATTATTCCGTTCTGGCCACGGAACAACAACTGGGGAAGTGAAATGTATCGTTTCATTTTCCGGGATCATGATCGAGAAGTAGAGAAATCCGAGTTTTGCATTTTCTTTCCTAAACAAACCATCCATCCCCGTTATCCAGTATAAAGGTTTTGACGAATTAGAGTTAGTGTGTATACATCTAGGTATGGAATTTCCACATTGTATCTCATCCACATATTGGATTATTTGCCCTCAAGTAGGGTTAATATTCGTCCGAATATCGGGTTAGTTTGTCTACATATTGGACCATTCACCCCCAAAGTAGGGTTAGTATTCGCCCGAGCATCGGGTTAGTAGTCGTCAACATATTGGACTGTTCACCCTACCTGCATGGATCCTCATAAATAAGTATTTCATATCTCGGTCCGCGCATTCTAACTCTAACCGTATCATGTGTTATGTATGTCATAAACTTGTATTCAAAAGTTGATCTCATTTAATATGGCTTTCCATAACCACTCATTTTATCTTGTTGTCTTTTAAAGTTTGTAAGGTGTATCGTATCATTTTATAAAATGCTTAGTTAATGAAGATTATAGCGTTCAATGATATTTGTTGTTTATAAGAAAAACATGATATTTAATGCATTTATCATTTTGGAAACCAATGGTAATTTAATGAGAAAAATATCTTTTTAATGAAGGATTATGGTATTTATTTGAAAATTATCTTTTAATAAAGTTTTAGATATTCTTTTGGGAAAATCTCATTTATAAAGGTTAGGGTTTTTTTTTTGTTGAAAATAACCTTTTAGTAAAGCAAAAATGGGCCTTATGCATATGGGCGTGGCCCTCACGAAACGGGCCCGGTGCCAATGAAGTGTGCACGACCCGTGTAACATGGTATTTAAATGAAATTATATCCTTTTAGAAAGGATTGGGGTATTTTGTTGTAAATAATAATTTATAAAATTATGGAGTTCATTTGGAGGTAACATTTTAGAAATACGTTCGTGTTGGCAACCGCTGCATATGGGCGGCAGGATTTATGTCTTTTTCAGGGACGATTGCCTATCAACCACGAGATATTTACATAAAACATTACCCTATAAAAATTAGGGTATTTTATTAGAGGTGATATTCTACAAAAATAACTCCACGTTGACAACCGCTTCACATGGACGACAGGATTTGTGTCCTTTTCAGAAACGATTGTCTAATGACCACGGAGCGATTCATGTAAAATATTACCCTATTAGGGTACCTTATTAAACCTTAGTTATTAGGCTAAGAAAATTATACTAAAATTATTCTTCCTAAGTGAAAGGGGTTAAGTTGAAAACCATAGCATAATTATTTAGATCAGTATTACCCTCTTTCAAAAGGTGAAGAAATTTTAACAAAACTAAGTTAATTGGTGAATAAAAGTGCAAGTAAAAACATATCGTTTTAGTGTCCAAAGTATTTATTTCAAACATCTTGTCTCATATGGGTATTTTAAATACATACAACATTTTAATAAAATGAAGATATTTTCTAGAAGTAACCTGTTTCGAGATCTTATGGGTAACATGGGTAAGTGGGTGTACATAAAGGGTGCATTGATGCCCCATGGGTTATAACATCAAGCATATCATATTCCATGTAGGATGTGCGTGCAATATTCACGCATATGGAGGTAATTAATTAAACCATTTTAAACATGAGTCAAATTTTATTATTAAGAGATACTACAATAGACAGGCAGAAATATTTTTAACACCATTTTAATATAAGGTTGGAGATTAGAACTTGAAACTAAGATTCTTACAAGAAAGAAGGTGACAGACAAGTGGAGAGAGGCGGATCCTACCTTTGGTTCGAGTTGGATGTCGATGGGTCGAAAACGTACACTCGTACTAAATCCTCAATAACTCCATGCTTGGATTTTTCCTCGATGCTTGGGTGGACCCACAGCATCGGCGTCGTCGATGTTAGTTATATGTATCCCTAGAGACCATTACTGTACATGAGATGTATATTGTAGTGGATGCTTGGACATATATAGGGAGGACTTTCTTGCTCGACATGATAGTATGCTATCTGGTTACTCTTTATCTTAACATGTACACTGATTGTCTCTCTGTTATATGTTGGTAAAGCCCTTAGGATGTGTACTTGACTACCTGGATTATGATACGGATCATACTAGTGGGACAAAGGTAGTCCGTGAGTACATCCTTTAATGTCCCTAGTCGTGGGTGTATCGAGACGGGGCATCGATATACCAGAGTAGACTAGCGTATAACTTCTCGACCCATGTAGATGGGCGATGGATGATCACATATCCATTGGTGTTTGACATCAGAGATGGTATACGGGTGCTCAGTGGAGACTGGGTACACTGGACGGACTCACCGAGAACTCCTAGATGGTATTATAGCTCACGTCAGATGGCAGTTCTCTGATGACACTGATATAGGTTAGTCTGTTCACCCGAGATCGTCATAGAGTCTTGTGTGATTCCCACTGTGCTTTGATTTCCACCTTATCACGTTCAAAAGAACGTGCAAAACGGTGGTTTTTGGGTACAGTCCCGAGTCACATGGAGGCAATGAGCGATAGGAGGGGATTTCGTCTCTCCTGGTATTGGGAGTTGATGTTACGCTGTGCTCGATTGGCCATAACAGGAAGTCCCTAGCCAGAGCTGTTTATGAGATTTACTGGTAAGTGTTATCAGTAGTTTCTCGACCCGTTATAAGCCTCACATTGGCATGACTTATCAAGCTATTGGGGTCTGACGTTTACCACCCGCAGGTGAGATATGCGACATATCAAACGAAGAGACCGGACTGTACGGTAGTGTTACTGATTGGATTCACAAGAGTATGGGCAGGCTTGCTTATTGATATTCTGATCGCTCAATACCCGGGTGACCGTTACGTTTAGCAGGCCGCTTGCGGCTTGTGGGTGTTTGATATGATCATCACCTACTGCCAGCGTATTAACGAGTCTTTAGAGTCCTTCACAGAGGTTTCCTGATTCATGCGAAATGAAGTAGGAGCACATATGTACTATGTGCAGGACCGAGATTAATGCGCGTATGTGATACCGCATTCTATTCTCACGATATGTGATATCGATCGGTTATATGTGATATAGCCGGGTTATCGGATCAAGTATTGATTCGATGGATTGTTACATTTGATATTAGTCGGTTGTATGTGATATAGCCGAATTATTAAATCAAGTGTTGATTTAATAATTTAATGTATAATTGTATATTTGATATACTAGATTGCATTAACTAATATTAGCTCACTTAAACTTTTCTGTTTCTCACAAGTGTGCATTAGTATATATGTGATATATATTAGTGTACATTTTATTGTGTCATGCTTAATGCCACATGCTACATGGGTGTATGAGACTCACACCATACTAATAATAATGTGAGGGTTTATATTTATTTAAGTAAATCAAAATTAGTGCTAATTAGTCACGTGCTTGGAAGCTTGGAGAAGCTTGTAACATCTTTGACTAAGTCCACTCCTTTTGTTTTACTTATAGATATTTATTAACCTACCCATTATTGTTAGCCATGGTTTAATCTCTACATGGGTTAGTATATGACACTAACTCACCTGTGGTTGTTATTCTCACCTCTTGAGTTCATTCTCATTCTTCACTTGTTCTTCTTCTTCCTCATGAGAAAAGCTCACTAGCTTTTCTCAAGGTGTGAGAAAAATAAAACTAAAGTGAGCCCATTTCCTATTTCATCATCTTCTACTACTTGCCATTTAGTATATGGTGTTTGCTTCACTAATTTCATAATTAGTGAAGAGGTAGCATATGCTTGAGCCTCCTCGACGTAGATCATCTTCGGCCTCGAAGACTTCGAGCAAGTTTGTTCATTTCTTCGGGAGAACCTTTTCTAGAGTTCGGGTGTTCATGACTTGCAGCGAAGAGAATACTACACGGAGCATTAGAAGTGAAGGACCGGTCTACAAAGGTTGTATTCCTCATTCACTTAGTTGTAAAGGTTTTTACATATAGTTTCGTCGCATTTTCTAGTAAAGATTCTATGGTTAGGGTTAATTAGAACGACAAATTTTTGAAATTGGCATGGACGATACCTCCCGAAACCTTGCTTCCGTCCTAGAGAACCCAGCAGTGGTATCAGAGCCATGCTAGAAAATTAGATGATGTTTGTTAGATTATGAAACTGAAACGACTCCGAAACTTGAAACACGAGAACGTAGTTTCTGTCGAATTTAAAAAGTATTCTAAATTTTTTTAAACAATTGCAGAATGTTGTATGAGATGCAACATGAACACACAAGAAATTTCAGCCCCCTCGCTGGAATTAGGCCGGCCACTTTGCAAGAAAAACCGGCCACCTCAGCCAGATAGAGGAATTTTGGGTTGAAATTTTTTGTGTGTTCCAGGCACTGGGTTTTGGTGTTTTAGGTGTTGTTTGTTTTTTCTAAGTTTGCATGTGATTTGATCTTACACTATAAGCAATTCAGAGTGTTTCGTATTCGTAGTTTTAATATTGTTTCGAGTAAGCCCCACCGTTCGAACCTCAGAGGATTTATATCTACTTGGTGCGGTTGTTCTCCGGTCTCCTTCGGACCTTGGAAAGTTTTTGAGATCGTATGTTGTCTAGGCGAAGTTAAAAAGTTTGAACGAATGTCAAAAACCCATTTTTCCAAGTTTAACGTATTCGGAAAAATATGCAAGTAATTCTGTGGACCCTCTAGAAGACTGAAACCCTAACTCGACATAATGACCATGGAACGCTTTCGAACCTTAGGGTTTGCGGCAGTTCCGCGGTGCCATTAATGAGGCTTGGGTTTGCCCTTCTACGGCTGGTCCATAGGTATTGTGGCATGTTCTGGGTATTTGTGAACTATGCTCAAGTGTTGAGCTGTCGGGAAATTATGGGACTTTGATGAATCGATCAAAAAGTTTAACGTCGTACGCATATCATATGATGGGATACTATACTTGGAATCCAAACTAATTTGAATTTTTATAAATCTAGCAATTTAGTCTCATTTGATCGGTTGCCACGGGATTTTGATGTGATCAAAAAGTCCGCCGTAATCACGAAACGTGCGCGGATACTCGCCGGGTAACCTTATTAGACAGCCACACCCCATAGCCCCGATAAAGTGACTGTAGGAGAACCCCGTTGCCAAAAGCATCCGTCCAGGTGCTCGCGGCCGCGGTGTTCCGCCTTAGTGTACTTCGTCGACGGCACCAGGGGTGCGGCCGTTTACTAAAGTTTTCGATGAGCATTCGATCAGGATGTCGGGAATCTTGTTGAATTACCGGACTTGTTATTGGAAAGTGTTTTCAATATTGAGACTAAAATGCGGGGTTTATAATTGTTAGGCATGTGATGTCTAAGGAATTCATTTGGTTAGGCATGAAATCCAAAGTATGTGATATTTTGGGTTTATGATGTCTAAGGTGGTTGCGGATTCCAATTGTTGTAGTTTTTCATTTTCTTTTCTGCGACCGTAAATGTAATATGTGGTGTATCGCCGGTTTCATTGCTATACGTCAACGACAATTGGGATACGCATATTTACTTACGTTGATGACATATGATGTTATGTGTTGCTGTGATATGTTATATTGGATCGTCGTGTTTTGATTAGCCGGAGGGTTTTTATATGAGATGAGAGTTTTTCATTTTCATTCATGTAAAAAAACTTGTATGTAATATTCTTTTATTGGGGCACTTCCGGGTTGAGGAAGATGTCACCGTTGATGTATATTATTTACTTTTCCGCATTAGAATAGACCCAAGGAGGGGAGCATAAGTAACCGGGTTCTAGAGTCTAGTAGGAGACCATCTCGAGACGTCGAGACCGGGTCTCCTAAATCTAGAATTGGTAGGGTTGCTTGCCGCTCTCGTAGGGGTCTAGGGATGTGGGTTTGGCTATTCATCACGACCGTGGAATCCGTATTTTATACAGGCTTAATATAAAACCCGGAAATCCTAGTATATCCAATATTTCATATGTTGTTTTCTGCTGCGATATTCTGTGATGTGATCACTTTATATGATGAGATAGATACTGTATATAGTATATGTGATATATTATATAGACGTTGCTTATGTTTTACACCCGCGCTATCCCTGCCCCGCTCTGCCGTTAGTTACCTAACCTAACGGAGCATGACGGGACTTCGAGGCGAATGCGGATGGGATAAGCGTACGTTGTATTTATCTGTGATATTTAGGTAACTTAAATGATGGGACATTCATTAATGAGATTAATGAAAGAAAATAAACCTAAAGATATTGTGGAATCAATTTTTCAAAAACAGGTAGTTCTAGTTGTTGCTTTGCATAGCGGTATTCCTTGTAGAATATTCTGCACCTTATTCGATAAGGAAAGAGCCGAGATCTCTTCACCGGGAGTGACCTCTTTAGCAATAACTGGTACATGCTACAACCCTCGTTTTCGTTTTTTGATTGCTTTTCTAGTTCTTACTTTGCATAGTGTTATTGTGAATATCCTGCACCTCATTCGACGAGGAAAGAGCCGAGATCCCTTCACCGGGAGTGACCTCTTTAGCGAAACTAGCAAAGGCCTAAAAAAAACTCCATTTCAAATCATTTTATTCTACAAAGATATCAAGTTCATTACACAAAGGGTTTTCTTAAAAACCTGTTGTAGCCCTCCGTCATTCAGATAAGTACTACTTAGTATTCGTGCTACGGTAGTTTGGCCTTCGTCAAGGCGTAGTGTGTGGTAGATAACTAGTGCTTATCTGCAGTATGAGATGCGATTGGATTAGGGTATTCGTACGGCGTAATTTGGCCTCCGTCAAGGGTCGTGCGGGTTGGTCTAATTCAATCAAGAAATGAACATGTTGAACTTGACTAGCGCTCTATGGGTAGTTTGGCCTCCGTCAAGGTCATAGGACGCTAGGGGTAAAATATTATCGGGGATTTCAAGTTTTGAAATTTGCAATGAGATTGCATACCTTCTATGAGATAGTTGGATCCGATACCCACTGCGAGTAATTGTTACTCCTGGAAGAGTTTTGTACTTTACAATTAGTCGATCAAGTAGGTGTCTAGAAAGGTGTCAATAGGGTTACGCCCCTGGGAAAACGAGGTTTATTTTAATTAGGTCCGTGCAAAAGCACGAGGAACCTCCCTCAAAGTACCGGCACTAGCCTGGCTAAAAGATTGGCGAACTTATAGGGTGTAATTAATCCCGGCTAGTCTTTATTTTTAGGGTTTGAAGGAAGATTTGATAAAAACATTGGGAGCCATCCTGATTAGATAAAATAATAACCAATCTAATTTTGCAAGAGCATATGCTGAGTGTTTTCTTCTCTCTCTCTCTCTCCAGGTAGCGACCACGTCATGCCTTAATCAAGATAATAATATAAATGTATTGATCGAACCCGCTTGTTATACTGAGTTGGGGAACATTGGTCCCGCTCCAACTTATAATTGTTATAAGACCGAGCAGGAAATATGGGATTCCCAAGATTCCCGTGCCGCCCAAACGAAGAAAGTGCATGATGATGCATCTTCTTCGGGTGTGTTCATTACCGAGAACCGTTTCTCAGTGTCCTCTACGTCCTGGGTATGAGATACCGGATCAGGATCCCAATATGTAATTTGTTACATGGGCTACAGATAGATAGAGAACTGGGAATGAGTGATAAGTTTCAAGAGTTGGAAACGGTGCAATTGTTGCGGCCAAAGTGTTAGCAGTTATCACCATGTGTTACCAAATACATTGATTCTGAACGAATGTTATTAGATACCGAACCTGATATGCAACATTATACCAGTCTCCTTATTTACTAAAGAAGGATATAATTTTGTATTGTTGGATAATGTTTTGAACATTTCCTATATCAAGAGTTGATCGGTTCAGGCACGTTATCTAAAAATATAGACATTCTAAATCAAACTACAGTTCTTAACGTACAAAACACACACAAGAGGAAGAGTTCAAAAATGAACGAATCCTTCTTAAAGCATTCTAGACTAGGTCATATCAATGTGACAAACTAGCTAAGTTACATTTATATGCATATTTAAATCAGTTTCAATTTACATCTTGTGAAACTTGCCAGTCATGTCATAAAGATAAGATGACCATAGCTCTGTTTACTGGAAACAGAGAAAGAGTTAGTGAACTCTTGGGATTGATACATGATGATGTATGTGGGTCCCCTGTCTACACATACCAGGACGGGTACTTTGTACTTCATTACATTCACTGATGATCTCTCAAGATTCAGACATATGTTCCTATTGAAACACAAATCTAAAGCTTTTGAGAAATTTAACGAATATAAGTTAGAAGTAGAGAACCAAAATGGGTATAAGTATTATTTCCTTTGATTTGATTATGGAGGAGAATACTTGTGCACAGAATTCCTGAATTATTCTAAAGGAGAGTGAGATTCTCTCTCAGCATTACTCCTCCGTATACACCACAGCACGTCGGTATATCGGGACGGAGCGATTGCACCCTATTAGATATGGTGCGCTCTATGATGAGTAGTACTGAGTTGCCTATTTCCTTTTGGGGTTATGCACTTGAGAAGCTGCATACCTATTGAATTGGATTCCAACCAAATCAGGTGCCTACCACTCCATATGCGATATGGTATGGGAAGAGCCCATGTCTTAAGTAAGTTAAGATTTGGGGTTGTCCGGCCTATGTCTAAAAGCAAAATTCGGACAAGCTCGAGGCAAGGTCAGTTCTGTGGAAGTTTGTTGGATATCCTAAGCATTCGTAAGGGAATATCTTCTACCGCACTGAGAAACAAAAGGTGTTTTGTTTCTTGACATGCCATCTTTTTAGAAAAGGAATTTCTTGTGAAGAAATTTGTGGTCATGAGGTAGAACTGGAATAAGTTTCAGCTATACAAACTACAGCTGATGATTTGGTAGAACTGGAAGATTCAATAGCTCCCGACGAACCTCAGCCTCTCCGCCGATCTGGTAGGATTTCTCATCCGCCTGAGAGATACTTCGGTTTTCTCAATGACAGTGGGAGCGAGGATTGCATCATGAGATGATGACCCAACTAAGTTTCGAGCAGGCCATCAAGAGTAGGGACTTTGTAAGAATGGCTGGATGCTAAGCGATCTGAGATGGAATCTATATACACCAACAAAGTATGGACTTTGGTTGTTTTATCTGAAGGGTTAAACCCCCATCAGGAGCAAGTATGGCTTGAGAAGATTACTTGGTGTAGATGGAAAAGTTGAGACTTTCAAATCTAGACATGTTGTAAAAGTTTCTCGTCATCGACTAGGTGTGGATTATGATGAAACCTTTTCTAGTGGCTGTGCTTAAGTCCATCCGGATCCTATTTACCATTGCTACATACCATGACTACGATATCTGGCGGTTGGGTGTCATGACTGCTTTTCCAAATACTGATTTAGAAGATAGTGTCTATAAGTACACAGCCAGAGGGCTTCGTAGACAGTGGGAGCAGCAGAAACGTGTGCAACTTGCTTTACAGGTTAAAGCAGGCATCACAGAGTTGGAACATTTGTTTTGATGTGGTAATCAAAGCGTTTGACTTCATCAAAATGGTAGATGAACCTTGTATATACAAAAAGGTAGTAGAGAGTAAGGTGGTCTTCCTTGTATTATACGTGGATGACATACTCTTGATAGGGAAGGTGTTTCCTATGCTACACTCGGTCAATCTCCTCTTATCACATTGATTCTCCATATAGGATCAAGG
Organism: Agapanthus africanus; assembly: GCA_030015575.1. Taxonomy (NCBI): domain Eukaryota; kingdom Viridiplantae; phylum Streptophyta; class Magnoliopsida; order Asparagales; family Amaryllidaceae; genus Agapanthus; species Agapanthus africanus. The sequence goes on along the minus strand of JASDDO010000008.1, from coordinate 432,903,571 downwards.
TGATACCTCCTAAATCCTGGGTTATGGATTTATGAGATAGATCTAAGTGGATGTTTGGATTCTCACTAGGTGTAGTGAGATGGTATCAATCGATCCTGGGAAGAATCACTGGATAGTTTCCAGGGTGGTATGGTTGATTGAATGTCAGTCACAGGCATTGTCTTTTCCCTCAGTGGAGGGATGGTATATTGGAAGAGTTCCAAGCTAGATACCGTGAAAAACTAGACGATAAAGGCTCGATACATCGCTACCAAAGATGCTACCAAAGAGGCAGTCTGGGTGTATATAAGTTCATGAGATGAACTTCGTTCCTACTATTGTGTGATAATGGAGTTGTGGCTTATGCCTAGGAACCCCCGTCCCATCAGTGATCCAAACATATTCTAAGGCAGTATTACCTGATCATGGAGATGGTTGATCTCTAGGGAGATCGAGGTTAGGAGAGTAGACTCAGAGGATAACACGGCGGATCCACTCACAAAGGCCTTTTCCCAGAGAGAGACTTTTTTGGGATGGTTGAGTATGAGATACTATAATTACTGCTATATGATGGCCCTAGAGCAAGTGGGAGATTGTTAGTTATATGTATGCCCTAGAGGCCATTACTGTACATGAGATGTATATTGTAGTGGATGATTGGACATATATATGGAGGACTTTCTTTCTCGACATGATAGTATGCTATCTGGTTACTCTTTATCTTAACATGTATACTGATTGTCTCTCTGTTACATGTTGGTAAAGCCCTTAGGATGTGTACTTGACTACCTTGATTATGATGCGGATCATACTAGTGGGACAATGGTAGTCCGTGAGTACATCCTTTAATGTTCCTAGTTATGGGTGTATCGAGACGGGGCATCGATATACCAGAGTAGACTAGCGTATAGCTTCTCGACCCATGTAGATGGGCGATGGATGATCACATATCCATTGGTGTTTGACATCAGAGATGGTATACGGGTGCTCAGTGGAGACTGGGTACACTGGACGGACTCGCCGAGAACTCCTAGATGGTATTATAGCTCACGTCAGATGGCAGTTCTCTGGTGACACTGATACAGGTTAGTCTGTCGACCCGAGACCGTCATAGAGTCTTGTGTGATTCCTACTGTGCTTTGATTTCCACCTTACCACGTTCAAGAGAATGTGCAAAACGGTGTTTTTTGGGTACAGTCCCGAGTCACATGGAGGCAATGAGCGATAGGAGGGGATTTCGTCTCTTCTGGTATTGGGGTTTGATGTTGCGCTGTGCTCAATTGGCCATAACAGGAAGTCCCTGGCCAGGGCTATTTATGAGATTTACTGGTAAGTGTTATCAGTAGTTTCTCGACCCGTTATGAGCCTCACATCGGCATGACTTATCAAGCTATTGGGGTCCGACGTTTACCACCCCCAGGCGAGATATGCGACATATCAAACGAAGAGACCAGACTGTACGGTAGTGTTACTCATTGGATTCACAGGAGTATGAGCAGGCTTGCTCGTTGATCTTCTGATCGCTCAATATCCGGGTGGCCGTTACGTTTAGCAGACTGCTTGCGGCTTGTGGGTATTTGATATGATCATCACCTACTGCCGGCGTATTGACGAGTCTTTAGAGTCCTTCACAGAGGTTTCCTGGTTCATGCGAAACGAAGTAGGAGCATATATGTGATATGTGCAGGACCGAGATTAATGCGCGTATGTGATACCGTATTCTATTCTCGCGATATGTGATATCGATCGGTTATATGTGATATAGCCGGGTTATCGGATCAAGTATTGATTCGATGGATTGTTACATTTGATATTAGTCGGTTGTATGTGATATAGCCGGATTATTAAATCAAGTGTTGATTTAATAATTTAATGTATAATTGTATATTTGATATACTAGATTGTATTAACTAATATTAGCCCACTTAAACTTTTCTTTTTCTCACAAGTGTGCATTAGTATATATGTGATATATATTAGTGTACATTTTATTGTGTCATGCTTGATGCCACATGCTACATGGGTGTATGAGACTCACACCATACTAATAATAATGTGAGGGTTTATATTTATTTAAGTAAATCAAAATTAGTGTTAATTAATCACGTGCTTGGAGAAGCTTGGAGAAGCATGTTTCCACTGCAAGAAGACGGGACACTGGAAGCGGAACTGTACTGAGTGCCTTGAACTCAAAAAGAAGCATGGTGATGCTTCAGCTTTAGGTGTGTTCGTAATTGAAAACCGTTTTTCTATTAACTTTGCTTCCTGGGTATTAGATACCGGTTCGGCTTCTCATATTTGCAATTCTGTGCAGGCGTTGAGAAATAACAGAGTTTTGAAGACAGATGATCATACTCTCCAGGTTGGAAATGGTTCCAATGTAAATGCAGTTTCAGTGGATGAGTATCACCTAGGGTTGCCGTCGGGTTGTATATTGGTTTTGAACCCATGTTATTTTGTGCAAAGTATGCTTTGTAATATTATATCCATTTCTTTGTTAGATAATGAAGGATATTATTTTGCCGTGCAACACAATGTTATGAACATTAGAATTAATCAAGAGATGATTGGTTGTGGTACACTTAATAACGGGATATACTTCCTTAATCAACACACAGTTTTCAACATTCAATACACAAGTAAAAGAAATTTTTCAGATATAAATGAAGCTTTTTTTTGGCATTGTAGACTTGGTCATATTAATGAAACAAGACTAAACAAGCTTCATAAAGATGGATATTTAAATTCTTTTGAGTATAAATCTTATGCAACTTGCCAGTCTTGTATCAAAGGTAAAATGACCAAAACTCCGTTTACTGGACACGAAGAAAGAGCTACTGAGCTCCTAGGCCTCATACATAGTGATGTATATGGGCCAATGTCTACACATGCAAGAGACGGTTTTTCTTACTTCATAATTTTTACTGATGATTTCTCAAGATTCGGTCATGTGTTTTTGATAAAACATAAGTCTGAAGCTTTCGAGAAATTCAAGAAGTACAAACTTGAAGTAGAAAACCAAACAGGAATGAGAATCAAGATACTTCGATCAGATCGAGGTGGAGAGTACTTAAGTACTAAGTTCTTGGACTTCCTAAAAGAGAATGGAATTCTCTCTCAGCTCACTCCCCCTTACACACCACAACACAACGATGTGTCAGAGCGGAGGAATCGTACCCTATTAGATATTGTACGATCCATGATGAGTGATTCTGAGTTACCCCTCTCCTTTTGAGGGCATGCATTGGAAACTGCAGCTTTTCTGTTAAACAAAGTTCCAACCAATACCGTGTCTACCACTCCATATGAGATATGGCATGGGAAGAGACCATTTCTTAAATGAGTTAAGATTTGGGGTTGTCCAGCTGTTGTCAAAAAGCAGAATCCAGACAAACTCGAGACACGATCGGTTAAATATATATTTGTGGGATATCCAAAACATTTTTTGGGTATCTTTTCTACCACAAGGAGGAACAAAAGGTGTTTGTTTCTCAGTATGCCACATTTTTAGAAAATGAGATTTTTCCAAATGATGCTGATGGCAATGTGGTAGATCTAGAAGATTTTCTAGAAACACAAGTTACAAATGACGACTTGGCTGAACCTGATATTGCAACAGAATCTAATGAACCTCAGCCACTCCGTAGATCTGGTAGGACTTCTCACCCACCGGAGAGATACTACGGTTTTCTCATTGATGGTGATAGAGAAGATTGCATCATGGATGATGATGACCCTGCCAGTTTTCAGCAAGCTATCACGAGTGGTGACTCTGTGAAGTGGCTGAATGCCATGAGATCCGAAATGGAGTCCATGTACACCAACAAAGTATGGACTTTGGAGATTGTACCCTCCGGGATAAAACCTGTAGGCTGCAAATGGATCTTTAAAAGAAAGATCGGTGTAGATAGACAGGTGGAGACCTATAAGGCAAGGTTGGTAGCGAAAGACTTTCGTCAAAGACCAGGTTTGGACTATGACGAGACCTTCTCTCCGGTAGCCATGCTTAAATCCATTCGAATCCTACTTGCTATTGCTGCTCACTACGATTATGAAATCTGGCAGATGGACATTAAAACTGCATTTTTAAATGGTGATTTAGATGAATGCGTTTATATGGATCAGCCAGAGGGCTTCATTGACAGTGGGAGCAGCGGAAAAGCATGTAAGTTGCTTAAATCCATTTATGGATTAAAGAAGGCGTCACAGAGTTGGAATATCTGTTTTGATGATGTTATCAAAGAGTTTGATTTCATCAAAAATCCAGATGAACCTTATGTTTATAAATAGATTGTAAGGAGAACTGTCGCATTCCTCGAATTGTATGTGGATGACATTCTTCTGATAGGAAATGACATTCCTATGCTACAGTCGGTCAAATCATTCTTATCACAAAGGTTCTCCATGAAGGACCTGGGTGATGCCACGTACATATTGGGCATACGGATCTATAGGGATAAATCCAAACGGTTATTGGGATTGTCCCAAACCAAGTACATCAACACCATCCTAAAGAGGTTTAGTATGGAAGACTCCAAGAGGGGTGCCTTACCCGCTTGCCACGGAGTCACTCTCTCCAAGGACGATTGTCCAAAGTCTGAAAAAGAGAGAGCTCACATGAGCATTGTTCCCTATGCTTCGGCAGTAGGATCGATAATGTATGCGATGTTGTGTACATGCCCTGATGTAGATTATGCACTTAGTGTAGTAAGTAGGTATCAGTCAAACCCAGGGAAGAATCACTGGACTGTTGTGAAGAACATTCTTAAGTACTTGCGAAGGACTAAAGAATTGTTCTTGGTGTATGGTAACGGGGATCTCCAAATGGAGGCCTTTACCAATTCGAGCTTTCAGAGTGACAAGGATGACAGCAAGTCTATCTCAGGGTTTGCATTTACCCTCAATGGAGGGACGGTAAGTTAGAAGAGTTCCAAACAGGATACCGTTGCAGACTCAACGATGGAAGCTGAGTATATTGCTGCAAATGATGCTTCCAAGAAAGTCGTCTGGATGAGGAAGTTCATCTCGGAGCTAGGAGTAGTTCTAACTATTATTGATCCAATACCTTTGTATTGTGACAATAATGGGGCTATGGCGTTGGCCAAAGAGCCTAGGTCCCATCAGAAGTCCAGACACATCCTGAGGTGATATCATGTGATCCGGGAGATAGTTGATCGCCACGAGATCGAGATTAAGAGAGTAGATACAAAGGACAACACTGCGGATCCATTCACTAAGGCCCTCCCTCAGCTGTAGCATGAGCGACTTTTTGAGATGTTGGGTATGAGATACGCCAATAATTGGCCTTAGTGCAAGTGGGAGATTGTTCGATATATGTATGCCGTAGAGGCCATTATATGATAGTGTATGTACTGATGTGTGTGTGTATATATACATACATACATACATACATACATACATATATATATATATATATATATATATATATATATATATATATATATATATATATTCAGAGGACAGTCTTGCTCGACATGATAGTATGCTATCTGGTTTCTCTTTATCATATGTTCACTTGATCATGTTTTTACTCATTTGATACATGTTGATAAAGCCCTAAGGATATTGGCTTGACTACTGGGATTATGATATGGATCATACTAGTGAGAAACCTGTAGTTTATAAGCATATCCTTGAAATGTTCCTAGTCGTAGGTATATCGAGACAGGGCATCGATATTCCAGAGTAGACTACCGTATACCATTCTTGTTCCATATGATGGGTGATGGATGATCCCATACCCGTCTGGTGTGGTGACACCAAAGATTGTATACAGGTGCTCAGTGAGACCGGGTACACTGAACGGACTCACCGAGAACTCCTATGTGGTATTATATCATACATCGGATAGCAGTTCTCAGGTGACACTGGTACAGGTTAGTCTGTAGACCCGAGATCGCCATAGAGTCTTGTGTGTCCTCCCACTGTACTTTGATCTCCACCCTACTGCGGCTCTACTGAGTCGTACAAACGGGTGGATTTTGCGTACAGTCCCGAGGCACATGGAGGCAATGAGCGATAGGAGGGGTTTCGTCTCTCCCGGTATTGGGGGTTGATGTTGCGATGCGCATGATTGGCTATAACAGGAAGTCCCTGGCCAGGGTTGCTGAGATATTACTGATAAGTGTTATCAGTAGTTTCTCGATATGTTGTAGACCATATACCGGCATGACTTATTGAGTTATTGGGGTCGACGTAACCATCTCTAGACTCGATATGCAACATATCTGATGAAGAGACCGGACTGTACGGTAAGTGTTGCCAGTTAGATTAACGGGAGTTTTGACAGGTTCGCTTGTTCTTCTTCTGATCGCTCAATACTCGGGTGGCCGTTACGTTTAGCTGATCGCTTGCGGCTTGTAGGTGTTTGATGTGATCATCACCTACTGCCGGCGTATTGACGAGTCTTAGAGTCCCACATAGGAGTTTCCTGGCTCAGGCGAAACGATGTGGTGTACATATGAGATATGTGCAGGAGCTCGATTAAATACGTGTATGTGATGTCGTATTTTAATCAGGCGTTTTATATTGGTCGGGTCGTATGAGATATGACCGGTTTATTAAATCAAGTGTTGATTTAATATTGACTTTTATCTCATTTAAATAAACCTTTTCTTTATGATGGATGCATGCATGCATATGTACATGTTGATGTGCATACACACATACATACATGCATTTGTATCATGGTTGATGATACAACAAAGATGGCAATATAAGAAATACATGGAAAGTAAATATATTTATATATATTAGAATGAGAAAAAGAAAATTGATTTTAAATCATGGTTGACTTTTCTTTACTTGACCTAGATTAAACCATGGTTTCATTTTCATTTGTTATTTTTCTCTCATTCTAAAATATCAAGATATTTTTTTAACCATGGTTTGAGATAAGATATTTATTCTTGATATTTATCTTTCTCTCATTATCTTTTATCCAAAAGAAAAATGAGCTCAAGATTGCCATCTTCATCTTCCTCTCTCTAGCTCTCTCTTGAGTTTCCAAAGTGAGTGAGGGTAAAAGAAAGAAAGGGTTTTTATATGAGAACACAACCATATCATCACACTACACTTGTTTAGCCCATTGGTGTAGTTTGTTTGCTTCATCATCATTGTGATCTATTGGAGCAAGGAGTTTTGAGCAAAGGTACTCCGGGTGGATCATCGTGGACGTGGAGGAAGTTCAAGCTAGTTTGTTCAAACCCTAGGAGGTCTACAAAGGTTGTATCTCTCCCCACTTAGTGTTAGACACTAGCTAGTATGTGCTACTAGAACTTGTTATCCTAAATTTCTAGTTCGATTCCTTGGTTAGTTTGCTTAGCACCTCTTAAAATTTAAATTGTGGCATGTGTGATGCTTCCAAACCTTATATGAGGTGATAAGGAAATCCTACATTAGAAGTAAAGGACCGGTCTACAAAGGTTGTATTGCTCATTCACTTAGTTGTAAAGGTGTTTACATATAGTTTCGTCGCATTTTCTAGTAAAGATTCTATGGTTAGGGTTAACTAGAACGGCAAATTTTTAAAATTGGTATGGATGATGCCTCCTGAAACCTTGTTGCCGCCCTAGGGAACCCAGCAGTCGATACGAAAGCCTGGGTATGTTTTTCAGAATTTTCAGAGTTCTGAGGTGTGAGAAATTAGAGTTTGAAGGTCTCTATTTATAGGGCCTTTTCCCCAACAAAAAATCTGTTAGAATCCCCCAAAAATCCACGTCCAATGATTTGCTGATGATCAGCTGCCACCGCCAGCCTCCCACAGCTGTTGGATCTTGATCCAACGACCCAGAGGCCGCCGCAGCACGCGCTACATGGCTGTGTAAGGGATCACACGGTTTCGTGTGGTCCCCCCCCATGTGGGTGCCGCCAGCTTTCTTGGGCCGTTGGATCTCCCATCCAACGGTCATGGATCAAAGGTGAATTTTATTTAATTATATATATATATATATATATATATTCTAAATGTTATCAAAATTGAATTGTCACGACCCGCAGGGTACGGAACGTGACTGACACTTAAGTTTACGAAACGTCTAAAGGCGTCCGTAAAATAAGTAAGCCAAAGCCCAGAAAACAAAACCAATGAAGCACAAGAGTGAAGAAAACCCAATCATTTGAAAGCAAGTTATCAAATAAGTCATGTAAAACCCTTTTTAAAAACAATACCAATTTTTCCCGAAAATTTCGGCAGAGTCTCCTTTGTAAATACTGACCCCAAAAATGGGTACAACAAAATATATACATGAATCCAACAAAATAGGGCATCCCCAAGCGGGAGCTAGCTCTTCGCCATAAGGCGGTCATAAATCCCACGCAATGTAAATGACAGCAAGCATAATAATCATAATAAAGCATAAGGAAGCATGAAAAGTAGCATGTCGGCTCAAGTGAGCTCGACCCCAAAAATACAGCATAAAATCCACAAATCTCACAGTCTCATCTCTAGGTCAATATACAATAAATCTGGTAGAAACAGTAGATGGAGTACACTAGATACAAAGAATATACAAGTGGTACAAAATAATAACATAACCCACCTATGAGCAAATCTCGAGCTCAGGCAAAAGAGGCAAAAGACAAGTGCGCCCGCCGCTACTGAACCGACGGAGCGGACCTGCAAAAGACTGTGGCACAACGGGGGTGAGTTGCCAACTCGTGAGTAATAAATAACATCTGCAAAGGCTATCGTATGCATGCACACAAGCATCCTAGCATCTAAAATACAGGTATGACTGGATGCACTAGCAGGTGTGTATATCATATCAGTGTGCTAATATGTATGCAACATGAATATCTGAGGTCTCAATATGTATATATAAGAAACATTTATTCTCTTTTTGTTTTTGAAACTCTTTTAGAATGCCAGCATAATGTCAATGAATCGACGAAAATCGGTGTCCAGCAACGACACCCAAGCTGTCTCAAATCTCATAAATCCATGTCATAGTGTCTCTGGCCTCAGCCATCCGGCTGACCCATCTCAATATCAATATCTCATCCTCTCGCGGCCCCGGTCGGTATCCTCTGGATATCCGCCGTGCCCAATGAAGTCACCGGTAGGTAATCCGTCCCCTGCCAGGCTCATCGTCAACACCACGAGCTTCTTGCCCCGGGGTACCCTACCGGGCCCACCATGTACCCGAAACGGTTCATCCAACTCCTCGAAACGGGTCTCCAAAAACCACAGCAAACTCATGGTGGACGACACTTACATCACTAGAAAACCGCAATTTACATGTTTTAAAAATATCATAAGTTTGGAAATTTTGCGGCTTTCCCCCGAAATCCAGCAATATCATAAAATCTCAAGAAATCCTCATAAGTGCATATATCAATGATAATGAATGCGTATGATATCAATAATCAAGTTGCGATGTGTGATTAATGTATTAAGCATGAACAATGAATATGATGAAGTACATGCACATGAATAGCAATCCTACGGTTTCATTTTAAGGAAATAGCACAATTTAAGTATCAATTAGTAAAAGGTTTAAATTAAAGGTTATCTAGTGTGGTGGCATGGCAATTACCAGGGTGTGTGTGTAAACATGAATAGTGCTCGTGCTGCATATAAAAACCTGGTAATGGTGCATGTGTCCTACAATTGAGTTTGCGTATATGGATATAACATATTGATCTAATTGCAGCAATTATCATGCCAGTATTATTATTCTAATGTCACAAGTGATTATCCAATTTACTATTTTCCAGTTTACTAAATCTATCGGGCGACTTGCGCCATCCAAACGATCGTCCCCCGTAGATGTTAAATCTACTCACCGGGATCCCTGGCTAGTTGTGTCCAATCACCGCCTTTCCCTTTCGCGCCGCGTCTGACGTCTCCGCGACCGAACCTGGAATTTACATCAATACCAACATAAGGTTACGTATCAAGAACGACGCAAAACCCCAACGAAACTACTAAAGTTCGCTAGCTAGGTACAACGTGCACAAAGTGCGCGGACACACGCGAAAATCGCAAAAACTGCCAAAAACGCCGATTTGGGTCACCCGGCAAAACAAAAACCCGACTGCCCAAAAACCGCACTCACGCATCCTAAAAGTCGTAGGACAAGCCATACAATCATCAAGATATCAAAAATAAATCATCACATAATTTATATAAAAATCTAGTAAGCAGATACATTCCAAAAATCGGTGCAACGTCGCCGATTTGCGACAAAACGACTACCATCTAGCATACTCACCCAAGCACACTACAAGCAATCCACACACACTAATTACAACACATTAACCATGCTCCAAAACCTATATTCCACAACCAAACCCTTTCTTGATTTTTATAAATAGCAATTGCAAATCAAAATCCAAACTTGAAACTTTAAATTAACACAACAAAAGCCCACTTAAGAAAAATTAACCTCTTAGGTTAGGTTAGCAAAACACTAGATAACAATTTAGGTTCAATCAACTAAATACTGTTTTCTAAACTTAATCCACTCACTAATCATGTTTCACAAACCACTACTAAACATAAACCCTCTCTTGAAAATTTCAAAACCACAATTTCACCCTTCTAAAATCAACTAATTTAGCAAAGTTGAAACTATATCAACAAGGTAACTATATGGATTAGTTAATTAACCACTAGATTAACTATAAAACAATCTAATTAAGTATTATGGCTTCAAAACCCTAGTTAGATTTTTCAAGCAAAACCTAAGAAAACTAGATTAAACTACACTAAATTAACACTAAACCATACAACATAAGAAACTTAAACAAAAGAATTCAACATGATAGAAATTATACCTCTTGATCTATGGATCAAGCAAGAAAATTTGCTCCAAAATGCCTCCTTTCCACATGTTTTCAACTATATTAGGCTTGAGAAGAGGTAGCACAAGGATTTGTTTTGGTTTTGTAAACAAATTTGTGGATTTATATGGATTTTTGTAGCAATTTTGATGAAATTTTGGAGGAAATGAAAAGAGGAAGGTGAAAGGGGAGGGCTGCTGGAAATTCTCGGCCAGAAGAGGGATGGGGGAGGGTGTGGGCAAGTGGGGAAGGTCATGGGTCAAGTCTCCAAGTCAAAGTATCATACTTTATTCATTTAAATTAAAATAAACCCAAAAAAAAACCCTTAAATCAACTCAAGAAACAACTAAAGAAAAGAGATCAGAATTTTCTGGACTTGGTCATGGTTGGGCTGTCCTAGGGCTGAGGGAAAAGATAGAGGGGTTTTACAAAAGAAATTTTATGCAAAAAGGCCCCCTACAACTCAAAAATTGCAAGTTTTAGCCCAAAATTCAATAAATTCGTTTCAATTCATAAAAATTTGTTAAAAATCAAAATAAATTACTAAAAATTCATGTTATCACTAGATTATAATTATCATAATTTTAGAGATTAAAATTAGTCCGGAAAAATTTGTATTTATCGCTTATTTAATGTATTTTCTTACCGGCTTAAAATAATATTAAAAAATTGAAAAATAGGGAAAAATTTTTAAATGACCAAAATTTCATAAATAACTCATTATCTACTAAAAACAAGCAATTACCTATCCATTTTAGGTATAATTAGCCCTAAACTGCAAAATATCGAGAAAGACGGTTTTCGGAAAAATACCGAATTTTCACCGAATTTCAGGAAAACACCAAAACGACTTTTCAAGACGCTACAATCTTCCCCCCTTAAAGAAATTCGGTCCCCGAATTTAAAAATATAGCTACGCGTACCTTCAAAGAGATGGGGATATTTCTTCCTCATCTCGCCCTCGGTCTCCCAGGTAACCTCCTCGCTGCTCGGGCTACGCCAAAGGACCTTGACGGTTGGTATAATCTTCGACCTCAACTTCTTCACCTGCCGATCCAGGATGGCCACCGGCTTCTCTGCAAAAGAAAGGTCGCGCTCTAGCTGGACTGTCGGGTGCTGAATCGCATGCGAAGGGTCGTGAAGGTACTTGCGGAGCATCGAAACATGGAAGACGGGGTGAACATCGGGAAAGCTGGGAGGAAGAGCCAAACGATATGCAACAGATCCAACACGCTCGAGGATTTCGAAGGGACCTACGAATCTAGGGCTAAGCTTCCCCTTTCGCCCAAAACGCATCACGCCCTTCATCGGTGAGACCTTCAGAAAAACATGGTCGCCAACTGCGAACTCTAATCTGCGACGGCGCCTGTCTGCATACGATTTCTGCCTGCTCTGAGCCGCTCTCATCCGGTCTCGGATCAACTGTATCTTCGCTGTCGTCTCCTCAACAAGCTGCGGCCCCAAGATACTGCTCTCGCTGAGCTCTGTCCAACAAACGGGCGATCTGCATCTCCTCCCATACAATGCCTCGAAAGGTGCCATCTGAATAGTATCCTGGAAGCTGTTGTTGTAGGAGAACTCCACTAGAGGTAAATGACGATCCCAGCTACCACCAAAGTCTAAAACGCACGCTCTGAGCATGTCCTCGAGAGTCTGAATGGTCCGCTCTGACTGTCCGTCTGTCTGCGGATGAAACGCTGTGCTGAAGCTCAAACGAGTGCCCAAAGCCTCCTGAAGTCTCTGCCAAAGTCGGCTGGTGAACTGAGTGCCTCGATCTGACACGATACAAGTCGGTACGCCATGTAGTCGCACGATCTCGTCAATATAGAGCTGAGCATACTGAGCGAAGCTGAAAGTCGTCTTCACTGGCAGGAAGTGAGCCGCTTTCGTCAATCTATCCACGATCACCCAGATGGAGTCGTACCCTCGACTGGTCCTGGGTAGACCCACAACGAAATCCATCGAAATCTGCTCCCATTTCCACTCTGGAATGGGTAACGGCTGTAGCTCTCCTGCGGGCCTCTGGTGCTCGGCCTTGACTTGCTGACAAGTCAGGCATCTCGAAACGAACTCCGCAATGTCCCTCTTCATCCCGTCCCACCAGTAGGTCTCTCTCATATCATGGTACATCTTGGTGGAACCGGGGTGGACACTATACACTGATCGGTGTGCCTCCTCGAGAATGTCGCGCCGTAATCCATCAGCATCTGGTACGCACAGTCTAGGTCCATATCGTAAAATCCCCTGATCGTCAACCACGAACTCGGAAAATCTGCCCTGTCCCATCTGTGCCACGATCTCTGAGCAACGGTCGTCACTGCGCTGTGCCTCATATATACGGTCAAGCAACTGTGGGCATGCACGAACATGCGCGAGCTGTCCCCCTGTCTGAGTGAACTCGAACTCAACTCGGCTGTCGCATAATATCTGCCAATCTACTGACGACTGCCTCTGCACTGCGCACAAAAAGGATAGACTACCCCCGGGCCTCCTACTCAACGCATCTGCCACCACATTTGCCTTGCCGGGGTGATATAAGATCTCGCAGTCGTAGTCCTTCACCAACTCCATCCAACGACGCTGTCTGAGGTTCAGGTCTCGCTGCTGAAATATGTACTTTAAGCTCTTGTGATCGGTGAATATCTGACACGACTCGCTGTAAAGGTAATGTCGCCAAATCTTCAGGGCAAAGACCACTGCAGCCATCTCCAAATCATGAGTGGGGTAGTTCTGTTCATGCTTCTTCAACTGCCGAGAAGCATAAGCGATCACCCGGCCATGCTGCATCAATACGCATCCTAATCCCACTCGCGAAGCATCACGGTAGACAACAAATCCGCCTGATCCCGAAGGCAAAGATAATACCGGCGCCGTAGTCAAACATGTCCGCAGCTGCTGAAAACTGCGCTCGCACTCCTCTGTCCAGACGAAAGGAACTCCCTTCCGGGTCAAACTGGTCAACGGTGCAGCTATACGGGAGAAGTCCTGAACAAAACGCCTGTAGTAGCCCGCCAGGCCTAGAAAACTACGGATCTCAGTCACCGATGTAGGTCGGGGCCACTGCTGAACAGCCTCAATCTTCTTCGGGTCCACACAAATGCCGTCTCTCGTAACCACGTGACCCAAGAATCCGACGCTGTCCAGCCAGAAAGCACACTTGGAGAACTTCGCGAACAGCTGGTGCTCCCTCAGAGTCTGTAACGTAATCCGCAAGTGCTGCTCGTGCTCCTCTCTGCTCCGGGAGTACACCAAGATATCGTCGATAAACACGATGATGAACAAGTCAAGATACGGCCTGAATGTACGGTTTATCAGATCCATAAAAGCTGCTGGGGCGTTGGTGAGTCCGAACGACATCACCAAAAACTCGTAGTGGCCATAGCGTGTACGGAAAGCTGTCCTCGGTATATCCTCCTGTCGAACTCGCAGCTGATGGTATCCTGACCGCAAGTCGATCCTCGAAAAATACCCCGCACCCTGAAGCTGGTCGAACAAATCATCAATGCGCGGCAACGGATATCTGTTCCGAACGGTAACTTTGTTCAGCTGGCGGTAGTCGATACATAAGCGCAAACTTCCATCCTTCTTCTTGACAAACAGGACCGGAGCACCCCACGGAGAAACACTCGGTCGAATAAGCCCCTTGTCCAACAAATCCTGCAACTGATCCTTCAGCTCTCGAAGCTCTGCCGGGGCCATCCGATAAGGCGGTATAGAAATAGGCCCCGAGCCGGGAATCAAATCAATGCAGAACTCAACATCGCGCTCAGACGGTAGCCCAGGTAGCTCATCAGGGAAAACATCAGGGAACTCACAAACTACCGGGACCCGGTCCATCGGAACATCTGCAGCTCGAGTATCACAAATAGACGCTAAGAATCCCTGACATCCCTTCCGCAAGAGCTGACCAGCGCGAAGAGAAGAAATTAAGCTGGGAAGGGTGACACTGCGGTCTCCCTGAATAACAAGGACTGGCTCTCCCGGAAAGCTAAATCTGACTGCCTTCTCACGGCAGTCCACCGAAGCATAACAAGTGGCTAGCCAATCCATGCCCAGAAGCACATCAAAGTCCAACATATCGAGAAGTATCAAATCAACTGATGAATCCCTCTCCCCGATACGAACGGAACACAAACGAAATACAAACCGAGCGACAAACGACTCGCCTACCGGAGTAACAACAACAAGCGGCTGATCCAACGACGACGACTCACGGCCCAACATCGGTGCAAAGTGTGTAGAGACGTACGAATGTGTGGAACCTGGGTCGAATAATACCCGTGCGTCGAAAGAACAAACTGGCAAGGTACCTGTCACAACGGCATTGGATGCCTGCGCATCCTGCGGTGTCAAAGCAAAAACTCGGGCCTGTCCTCCACCGATAGCGGGCTGACCTCGACCTCGGCCTCTACCTCCTCGTCCTCTCTGAACAGGACCGCCGCGTCCACGGCCTCTCGGTGCACCTAACTGGCGTGGAGCATCGCCTGGGGTAGGAAGTAGGGCTCTCTGAGGAGGGGGTGGTGATGGTGGTAGGGTCACATGCGGAACTGTCGCTGCTCCCTGTCGTCTCACTGGACAGTCTCTGACAAGATGGTGCAGACTCCCGCACCCAAAACATCCTGGCGACGGCTGCTGCCCCTGGGAATAAGAACCATATAACTGTCCCCGCCCAAATCCTCTGCCAGGCCTATCTCTCGGAAAGAATCTGGCGCGCTGCCTCTGAGGCGGTACATCGGTGCGCATCCTCTTCGACCCAGAAACGGCCGGAGTCTGTGATATGCGTGCCTCCATCCGCAATGCCGTATCCCTAGCCGCTGAATAAGTGTCGTAGTGCTGGGCGCCAATGGCAAGGTATAGCTGGGCATCAAGTCCCTGTACGAACCTCTTCACCATCTTCTCCTCGGTATCCACCAAATACTGAGCATATCGGGATAACTGTGTAAACTGGATATCATACTCAGACACCGTCATCCCAGGTGTCTTGACTAAGGCCTCGAAGCTACGAGCTCTGGCGTCACGAACGCTCTCTGGAAGGAAACGGGCTAGAAAGACCGCTGTAAACTCGACCCAAGTCATAGGCGGTAGATCTGCAGCTCGACCTCTCAAGACTGACTCCCACCATGTCTGCGCGAGACCCTCTAGTCGGAAACTCGCAAGCTCTACCCATCGATCATCCGAACATCTCAGCGAACGGCAGATCCTGGCTAAACTGTCAAGGAACGTCTGTGGGTCCTCCGCTGCCTCGGTGCCGGTGAATACTGGAGGTCTCAGCCTCATGAAATCCTGTAGTGAAACCGGAATGGCCACGGTGGTGGTAGTGGGAGCAGGTATCATGGTCGTCTGTGATGTAGTAGGTACGTCATCCGGCCTCGGTGTACGACTGGCTGCAACTAGGGATCCTACCATCTGACGCAGCTCCTGCATGCCCCCCATCATCTGTCGCAACTCCTCCATACCGGTCTCGAGCCTATCCATACGGCCTGGGGAAGGTGGATCGGTCTGTCCCTGCGGCGTAGGAATACCACCCTGCTCAGTCCTAGCCTCGGACGAGGCAGCTCGAATCTCGTCTCTGGCGGCAGCCCTCTGTGCCCTCGTAGCCTTCGGCGGCATAGTGGCTGTCACAGGAAAACGGATAGTAAGGACAGTGCAATAGGATCATAGGATACACGGAATTGAAGAAGGAATTTTCAAGCAAGTATATCCTAAAGTCACTTAGGCGGAGTACCGTATCGTAAGTATGCCGCGGACATACGCACGCTACGTCACCCTGCTTAAGTCACTTACTCCATCTACCAAGGGTCATCCTACACTCAAAAAGGTAAAACCTATCGCTCTGATACCAACTTTGTCACGACCCGCAGGGTACGGAACGTGACTGGCACTTAAGTTTACGAAACGTCTAAAGGCGTCCGTAAAATAAGTAAGCCAAAGCCCAGAAAACAAAACCAATGAAGCACAAGAGTGAAGAAAACCCAATCATTTGAAAGCAAGTTATCAAATAAGTCATGTAAAACCCTTTTTAAAAACAATACCAATTTTTCCCGAAAATTTCGGCAGAGTCTCCTTTGTAAATACTGACCCCAAAAATGGGTACAACAAAATATATACATGAATCCAACAAAATAGGGCATCCCCAAGCGGGAGCTAGCTCTTCGTCATAAGGCGGTCACAAATCCCACGCAATGTAAATGACAGCAAGCATAATAATCATAATAAAGCATAAGGAAGCATGAAAAGTAGCATGTCGGCTCAAGTGAGCTCGACCCCAAAAATACAGCATAAAATCCACAAATCTCACAGTCTCATCTCTAGGTCAATATACAATAAATCTGGTAGAAACAGTAGATGGAGTACACTAGATACAAAGAATATACAAGTGGTACAAAATAATAACATAACCCACCTATGAGCAAATCTCGAGCTCAGGCAAAAGAGGCAAAAGACAAGTGCGCCCGCCGCTACTGAACCGACGGAGCGGACCTGCAAAAGACTTTGGCACAACGGGGGTGAGTTGCCAACTCGTGAGTAATAAATAACATCTGCAAAGGCTATCGTATGCATGCACACAAGCATCCTAGCATCTAAAATACAGGTATGACTGGATGCACTAGCAGGTGTGTATATCATATCAGTGTGCTAATATGTATGCAACATGAATATCTGAGGTCTCAATATGTATATATAAGAAACATTTATTCTCTTTTTGTTTTTGAAACTCTTTTAGAATGCCAGCATAATGTCAATGAATCGACGAAAATCGGTGTCCAGCAACGACACCCAAGCTGTCTCAAATCTCATAAATCCATGTCATAGTGTCTCTGGCCTCAGCCATCCGGCTGACCCATCTCAATATCAATATCTCATCCTCTCGCGGCCCCGGTCGGTATCCTCTGGATATCCGCCGTGCCCAATGAAGTCACCGGTAGGTAATCCGTCCCCTGCCAGGCTCATCGTCAACACCACGAGCTTCTTGCCCCGGGGTACCCTACCGGGCCCACCATGTACCCGAAACGGTTCATCCAACTCCTCGAAACGGGTCTCCAAAAACCACAGCAAACTCATGGTGGACGACACTTACATCACTAGAAAACCGCAATTTACATGTTTTAAAAATATCATAAGTTTGGAAATTTTGCGGCTTTCCCCCGAAATCCAGCAATATCATAAAATCTCAAGAAATCCTCATAAGTGCATATATCAATGATAATGAATGCGTATGATATCAATAATCAAGTTGCGATGTGTGATTAATGTATTAAGCATGAACAATGAATATGATGAAGTACATGCACATGAATAGCAATCCTACGGTTTCATTTTAAGGAAATAGCACAATTTAAGTATCAATTAGTAAAAGGTTTAAATTAAAGGTTATCTAGTGTGGTGGCATGGCAATTACCAGGGTGTGTGTGTAAACATGAATAGTGCTCGTGCTGCATATAAAAACCTGGTAATGGTGCATGTGTCCTACAATTGAGTTTGCGTATATGGATATAACATATTGATCTAATTGCAGCAATTATCATGCCAGTATTATTATTCTAATGTCACAAGTGATTATCCAATTTACTATTTTCCAGTTTACTAAATCTATCGGGCGACTTGCGCCATCCAAACGATCGTCCCCCGTAGATGTTAAATCTACTCACCGGGATCCCTGGCTAGTTGTGTCCAATCACCGCCTTTCCCTTTCGCGCCGCGTCTGACGTCTCCGCGACCGAACCTGGAATTTACATCAATACCAACATAAGGTTACGTATCAAGAACGACGCAAAACCCCAACGAAACTACTAAAGTTCGCTAGCTAGGTACAACGTGCACAAAGTGCGCGGACACACGCGAAAATCGCAAAAACTGCCAAAAACGCCGATTTGGGTCACCCGGCAAAACAAAAACCCGACTGCCCAAAAACCGCACTCACGCATCCTAAAAGTCGTAGGACAAGCCATACAATCATCAAGATATCAAAAATAAATCATCACATAATTTATATAAAAATCTAGTAAGCAGATACATTCCAAAAATCGGTGCAACGTCGCCGATTTGCGACAAAACGACTACCATCTAGCATACTCACCCAAGCACACTACAAGCAATCCACACACACTAATTACAACACATTAACCATGCTCCAAAACCTATATTCCACAACCAAACCCTTTCTTGATTTTTATAAATAGCAATTGCAAATCAAAATCCAAACTTGAAACTTTAAATTAACACAACAAAAGCCCACTTAAGAAAAATTAACCTCTTAGGTTAGGTTAGCAAAACACTAGATAACAATTTAGGTTCAATCAACTAAATACTGTTTTCTAAACTTAATCCACTCACTAATCATGTTTCACAAACCACTACTAAACATAAACCCTCTCTTGAAAATTTCAAAACCACAATTTCACCCTTCTAAAATCAACTAATTTAGCAAAGTTGAAACTATATCAACAAGGTAACTATATGGATTAGTTAATTAACCACTAGATTAACTATAAAACAATCTAATTAAGTATTATGGCTTCAAAACCCTAGTTAGATTTTTCAAGCAAAACCTAAGAAAACTAGATTAAACTACACTAAATTAACACTAAACCATACAACATAAGAAACTTAAACAAAAGAATTCAACATGATAGAAATTATACCTCTTGATCTATGGATCAAGCAAGAAAATTTGCTCCAAAATGCCTCCTTTCCACATGTTTTCAACTATATTAGGCTTGAGAAGAGGTAGCACAAGGATTTGTTTTGGTTTTGTAAACAAATTTGTGGATTTATATGGATTTTTGTAGCAATTTTGATGAAATTTTGGAGGAAATGAAAAGAGGAAGGTGAAAGGGGAGGGCTGCTGGAAATTCTCGGCCAGAAGAGGGATGGGGGAGGGTGTGGGCAAGTGGGGAAGGTCATGGGTCAAGTCTCCAAGTCAAAGTATCATACTTTATTCATTTAAATTAAAATAAACCCAAAAAAAACCCCTTAAATCAACTCAAGAAACAACTAAAGAAAAGAGATCAGAATTTTCTGGACTTGGTCATGGTTGGGCTGTCCTAGGGCTGAGGGAAAAGATAGAGAGGTTTTACAAAAGAAATTTTATGCAAAAAGGCCCCCTACAACTCAAAAATTGCAAGTTTTAGCCCAAAATTCAATAAATTCGTTTCAATTCATAAAAATTTGTTAAAAATCAAAATAAATTACTAAAAATTCATGTTATCACTAGATTATAATTATCATAATTTTAGAGATTAAAATTAGTCCGGAAAAATTTGTATTTATCGCTTATTTAATGTATTTTCTTACCGGCTTAAAATAATATTAAAAAATTGAAAAATAGGGAAAAATTTTTAAATGACCAAAATTTCATAAATAACTCATTAGCTACTAAAAACAAGCAATTACCTATCCATTTTAGGTATAATTAGCCCTAAACTGCAAAATATCGAGAAAGACGGTTTTCGGAAAAATACCGAATTTTCACCGAATTTCAGGAAAACACCAAAACGACTTTTCAAGACGCTACATGGATTTATTTAAAAAAAATGTGAAAAATATTATAAAATACGGGAAAAATATGAGAAAATTTCAGAAAATATATTTTATTTTTATCTTCAGTTTAAAAATGATTTTGGGCTAAAACTAAATAATATTCTCATCTCTATGATATTTTTTAGTATTCATAACCATTTAAAATCAATTTTATTCTCGAAAATATTTTAATTACGAAAATAATTATTTTAATTTATAATAAAATATGTAAATAATTCTTAAGGCATTATAAAATGTTTTAAGCCCAGAAACATATAAATCGATTTTTAGAAAATTATATTTAAATGCTTTAACAATTACTCGCATCACTTTAAAATATATTTTTTTCCTTCGAACAAAACACAGTTAAATACTCAGTACTAAAAACAAGACCTTTTATTGAGTAATAGAAAATACGGTCATTACATTTCTTTTCTTTTCTTTTCTTTTCTTAATTCTTGGTTTTTCCAGCCATCGCCGGAGTGGTGCACGTCGTCGACGATCCGGACGACCCAGTCGTCGTACTCATCCAGCGTGGTCACGTCTTTGAGTAGTCTGGTTCAGTTCTGTACGCACATGGTTCGCATCGTGATGTTTATCCGACATCAAACGTGACGTACATACTCCGACGTGAGATCCAATCAGGCAAGTTTATCTTACTACATTCTATACTACTATATTTATATCCAAATGAATAAAAATAATATATGTATTTTTAATTGTGCATCCAAAATTATAGTTTTACCGTTTTACGATAGCCGTACGTATCTGTACTGAGAATTGCATATCTAGTTGCATGCCGGAACCTCATTATATCATATTACATTTATATTAGTGCAACATGCTGGTTAGTTGCATCTTACAGAGGCTTCCCGTCCCCGGATGGTGTAAGTCGTCATGGATATATATAGGTTATTACATATGGACACATATGCATCCTGACATCAGCACTATTTACCGTGATCCCGATATCGTTTACAATTTCACATTAGGTATCTATTTGATATATATGCATCACATGACATGTCCTAACACATTACTTGACTTGTTACTTGATCTTTTTACTAATGCCAACAATCTTGATTTGTTGTCCTGACTGTAACGTTTTGAAAATCGTTTCGGTGAAATTTCGAAAAAATCGGTAAAATAAGGGGGTTTTCTGTAAAAAGTCAAAATACAAATATCTTATTATAAAAATTAAATATACATATTCTAGCTATATAATTGCTATTATTTGGTGTTTATTGAGCCGCTGGTGAAATTTCAAATTTTCTGAAAAAAATATTATTTTATTATTATTTAAGCCATCACTAATACATTTAATTAGGAAAAATTACAAATTGGAATGAGTCGAAACAAATTTTGTGCATCATAAAACATTAAATAAAATTTTATCATGTAGTTTTTGGAACGAAATCATTTGCCAAAACGGTTTAGAAATTATTGAAGGAAAAAGGCTTTTTTTTGGCGTAAATGGATGTTTGGGGTATTGTATTTATCATTTTTCATCACCCCACACCCGTACCCACACCCACACACCCCTATTCACTTCTCTCCTTGGCTGAATTCAGCAGCCCCCATCTTTTTCCCCACTTGAATTTCAAAGGAAAGAAATAAAAGAAAAGAAAAGAAAATGGATAAATGAGGTGGACTTTTGACTTTGGTTTGACCTTGACTTTCTCCCCCCATTTTCTCTACCTCCCTCTCTCTCCTCTCCCCCTCCCATTCCAGCCGACCCCCCTCTCCTACAGCAGCAGCAGCCCCCGCCCCCATTTCCCTTCTCTTTTCTCTTCAAAACTTCATCAAAAATTGCCCCAAAATCCATCAAAAAAATCCCAAAACCCAAATCCGACTCCTACCCATTTTAGCTTAACCCGTATAGCATGGATCCTTGTGAAAAGAGAGCATTTTGGAGGGCCATGGATGCTTGTGGATCTTCAAATGTTTTTGGGTATAATTCTAAATTTTTTTTGCTTAGTTTGTTACTTAATTTCTTAAAGCTAATTTAATTAAGTGTTAATTTGGTTTATGTGAGTTTAATTGCATGATTAAAGATTTCAAGTTAGGGTTTGTTGTGGAAATGAGTTGTGTTTGATTGTGCATGGTTTAGTGATGTGGATTAACATATTTAGTTTTGTAGAAAACTAATCTAGTTGTTAATTACAAGTTGTTACTTGAAAAATGTCCAAATTAAGCTTTTTGTTGCAAACTAGTTTTTTTGATTTAATTCGAAATATGAGATTAAAAATATGGTTAGGGTTTTTATCATATTATTAACTTTATTAAGTGTAGTTTAACACTTTAGTTCATGGAAATCCAACCTAAATTGTAGTTTGTGCATTTTTGCTATGAAATTATTAAAAAGGGTATTTTGTAAACTAGAATATTAGGGTTTTTGGAATTTAATGAGATTAAATTCCGGAAATTGTTTCTATGACTTATTTAAGATATTTAATAAGTATATTGGCCGCTATATTCATTTAAACATCATGTTTTGTACAAAAACGGCGAATTGTGCTTGCTAGATTTTCGGAAAAATGACTTTTTAAGTGAAATTGGGGTTTTTGTGAGTTTTAACCTAGTTTATATTAAAATTAGTGTTCGTGAATGTGCAAATGAGTGTGATTGGATTTTTCTCGATGGTTTGACGTTTGTACATCGACATCGAGGGTTGGTTTGACTATTCTTGCATGCGTAGGCGATAGGTTTGGACCTATGCGTGATACGCGTGCCGATTTGATTTTCGTATGCCGTTTCGATTTCGAATTTAGTTTTAATGCGATACGGCGCGTTATGATATGTAGGTACCCCATGTAGACTTCGAGACGACAAGCAAGCGCGTGGCGACGTCGGCACCGGCTAGCGAGGACCAGGTGAGTAGATTTATATCTACGGGGAGAAGTCGGGTGGATGGCGTATAGCACCCCCGCAGTCCGTGGTGGTGTATACGGATGCGTATACACACCAATAATTATTATATGTTATTTGGGATTAATAACGATGCTTAGGATGGATATTGGTGTGTTGGATTATTTTAGCGTTGCGAACCCTAGGGTAGTGTTGCACTACACATACACACATACATACTTGCATACTTTCCTATTGATATGTGCTCATGGGATTCTTTATAGTTATGTGTTCACATGGGTATGGGACTATGTGTTCACATACGGATTGAGGATGATACTTGGGATTGAGCCGAGTCGATGAGATTTGATTTGAGGCCGTGAGATCGGTGATATAGCAGGGTTCGTATCTTAGATACGACATGACGTTGTAGCGGGTCCTTGACGTAGTGTTTCACACACGTCCATGCATACGTAGGCGGTATCAGTATGGTACTAGACGTAGATCAGTACCCCGATCATGATAATTGATAAAGAGGATACCAGGTGAATAGTATGATGAATGTGATATTGACCCGTACCCAGATTTGGGATGCCGTACGACGGATTTACGTACGAGCTATATTGATGTTTGATCCGCACTCTTGACTTGGGATGCCTGATTATAGATATGGTATCGGCTATGATATTATTGAAGCGGGATCACCGACTATACATATACAGGTAGGTATATGTATCGACTCAGATGTTAGGCGGTTTCCTTACCTGTAGTCCAGCTTGTTAGCTTAGCCCTTTAGTTTAGTTTAGTTGTTAGATTAGATTCGATTCTTACCTATTTCAAAACTAACGAATCGTGGGTATTTTAAAAGACAGCCCAAGGGATCTTACGGATATTTCAAAAGACGTATCTTTTCAGAAAAACACCGTAGCCCCTATTTTCAAAACCCCATGATTCGTGTTATTTCAAAAGGCACCATTTGTAGGACTTATATTAGATTAATACTGATTAGTTATCGTTGTGTCTAGTATTCAGCTCCCGCACATTATTATTGTTCGCTCTGCCTCGCATACTTATTTTGCTGCATATTCCATTATTGATATCATGCTGTTAGGACACCAGCACCATTACCGATGTTGCGTATGTACCACGTACACTTACTTGCCGGCTCACACACATCTTCATCGGTAATTGCCATGTCACGTACACCTTAGAAAATATTATTGCTTGACTTAACTTGTTAGTTAGTAGTTTGATATAATATTAGTGTACCTGCCTTATATGCCAGTTTAGACATTGTAGTTATTACTTGTCACTTCATGCATACTGTTATTCAATTGTTCATGCCTAGTTTATTAATCATACATTGCAACTTGGTTATTGATAACATATGCATTCATTATCATTGACATATGCACTTGTGATGATTTCTTGAGATTTAGGATATTTCTGGATTTCGGGGAAAGCCGCAAAATTTACAACTTATGATCTTTTAAAATATAAAACGTTGCGGTTTTCTAGTGATGTAAAGTGTCGTCCACCATGAGTTTGCTGTGGTTTTCGAGATCTGTGTCGAGGAGTGGAGGAACCGTCACGGGTACATGGTGGGCCCGGTGCGGTACCCCGGGGCAAGAGGAATGTGTTGTTGACATTGAGCCCGGCAGGAGAGCACTACCGACCGGTGATATTACCCGACGCGTCGGATATCCGGAGGATACCGTCGTGGCCTTGAGATGGATGGTAGGGGCCGGTCTGGATTGACGGCGCCCTAGATATTGTGATTGAGATATCGAGATATTTGGACACTTGTTTTGTGTCGATACTGGGCACTGTTTTATGCTGATTTCATTATGATACCTCATTTTAAAAATACAAAGGAAATCTCACTAAATTATGAAAACAGTTCTTCATTTACATGTATTCTGTTTTCATGCATTCATACCTCATTTATATGATATATTGCTACCTGAGGTACTGACACGGGCACATGAGTTTACACTCGGGTTAGATATTTACCCTAGCCATTGTTATAGGCTGCATGTTTTATACATTTTTGAGGATATATTATGATCATTGATCTAGGATTGCGTTATTTATGCGATTTCTGTGCGTAGATGTTTTTCTACTCACGAGTTGGCAACTCACCCCCGTTGTGCCACAGTTCTTGCAGGTTTCACCGTACAGGTTTCATTACGGCTTTGCTGGCACTATTTCCATTTCCGGGTGGCTTGCTAGTAGGTGGGTTATTTGTATCTTACCCATCATTATATCTTGTATATTATTATTCAGTTGTATCTAGAAGTTCCATCAACCAAACATGTATTTATTTTTGAGATAGAGACCAGTGATGTTATTCTTTCGACCTTAGAGTCGCGCGTTATATTTCTGTGGATTTCTGGTGGTTTTAAGTTTCCTTTTGAGTTTTGATCCTCGCCGTTGGCGTTGTATATTATATTGCTTGTGTGGTTGTGACCGTCGATTGACGAAGAGCTAGCTCCCGCTTGGGGATGCCTTTTTCTTGATTTCGTATACTATTCATGTTGTATTCCGTTTGGGGGCCAGTATTTACAAAGGAGACTCTGCCGAAATTTTCAGGAAATTTTTGATGTTTTAAAAACCTCATAATTCGGCTTATGCTATTGAAACTACTTGTTTTAAATTGGTTTTCCTTCACTCTATTACTTTTCTTGGTTTGGATTTCTGGGTTTTCGGTTTGCTTAGATTACGTACGCCTCGAGACGTTTCGTAGTTTAAGTGCCGGTCATGTTCCGTACTTTCGGGACGTGACACTGACGGACATAACCTGTTGTCTACATAGACAAAACCTGTACCTGCTTAATCCTGTGTTGGCATTAAACTTACATTATCAATACCTGACTTGAACACATAACTTTGGGGTTAAGGGGAAATCAATGATGAAACCTGACTTGTAACTCAACAGTTCGATACTTATACTGATCAGTTTTTACGGGTTAGGCCAGCCCCGGAATGATGCTGCTGACATCATTCATCTGTACATGTTACCTATTTACTGCCTAGCGGCACGTCTCGGATTCAGCCCGAGAATCTTGACCGTAGTCCCGGGCATGCACGGGATACTATTGAGTTATATCGACAATTCCATTAAATTGATTTCAAAAACTTTAGAGTAGACAACCCAATAGCACAGTTTAGATTACTCATCGCACTTCACATACACATACACACCTCACTGTTTATATTCATTTTGTTGATTTATATTCTTGCATGTATATCTGGTTACATCTTGGTTATTACTATTGATTGATATTATGACGTACTGACGTTTGAGTTTTACATGGCCCAGTTCCTCTATCTTTATCGCAGGCTGAACATGAGTATTTTAGACGTCAAGTCGAGTAGTGAGGAATTGAGTTTAGTGATGCTTAGTTTAGCTTATTTTTCCGCACTTTATTTCTTGATGTGAGCCCATATTGTGACGTATTTTCAGATGTTGATTTTGGATATTATTATCGTTTCCGCTTATACATTTCTTGACTCTTTTATTTTTGTCAAATGGACATGTATTAGATAGATTTTATTTTTTACTGTTCTTGATATCCTATAGACAGCCGTAATGTGATTGTGGAGGGATGTTTTCTAGCCACAAGTAGCATGGTTGGCTCTGTCACGTGCCGTAGTTAGAGCACTCTTGGAAGCAGGGTGTGACAGGGTTTGTTTGGTATCAGAGACATGGGATTTAGGTTAATTGGGTTTGGTTCTTTTGTAGTTAGGTATTAAACCTAATACACTAATCAGAAAACCCGTAATTAGGAACATATCCTGCCACCTTACTGTCTTGCCATTCTTGAATCTATAACTATCCTGTTTATTGAATTCTGTTTATCATGCTAATCCTCTTCGGTGTCTTGGCTTCAGAATCATGGTGGATAGAGATCTGCGATAGTACCAGAGGCGTGTTAATGATGCCGCATTGCTTAGAGTGATACGTGGGATGCTGGAAAACTAGAAGCGGCAAATCAAGCTGAATCAGCGGCAAGCTGAGACTTTCCAGGAGGGTCTGCGGACAGTCCAACAGTCCGTAGACGCGGTAGCACCCAGGACAGCACAGCATGAGGGCACCGTGGTGGACTTCAGGAGGCTTAGTCCGTCCACATTTACTAGATTGGAGGGGCTGTTGCTAGCGGAGCAATGGCTAGTTGATACGGAGAATCTGCTCGTTGCCGCGCAGATTCCAGATGACAAGAGAGTGGATGTTGTACGCATCCAACTGGTGGATTATGCTCACGAGTGGTGGTTCGTAGAGGAGACCCGTCTGCCCAAGTCGATCAGTTGGGCAACATTTTCGTGGAGTTTCTTGGAGAATTTCTTTCTGCAAGCTGTTCGAGAAGAAATAGAAGAAAAGTTTATTAGCATGAAGCAGAACGGCGGATCCGTTGATGC
This sequence comes from Agapanthus africanus, assembly GCA_030015575.1. Taxonomy (NCBI): domain Eukaryota; kingdom Viridiplantae; phylum Streptophyta; class Magnoliopsida; order Asparagales; family Amaryllidaceae; genus Agapanthus; species Agapanthus africanus. The sequence goes on along the minus strand of JASDDO010000008.1, from coordinate 432,876,001 downwards.
GTATGCGGCTGAGTGGACTCGGCTCAGTTGATTTGCAGGGCCTTTAGTTGCCAACGATACTGATAGGAAACGAAGGTTCATGCGTAGCTTGGATGTGGAGATTCAGAGACACGTTATATCTTTGAGATTGACCACTTTCTCACAAGTTCTCAAGGCCGCCAGGGAGCAGTAGAGTTTATCGGTGAAAGCGAAGAGTGTGCAATAACAAGTCGTCGTAGTGCGGAAGCCGGCGTTTACGCCGAACAGATCTCCTGTACACAGAGGCATCCCGGTGAACAGACGAGGCATGGTACTTAGAAGAAGCCCGTCGTATCCGATCAGAAAAGGAGCGTGATTTATGATTTATGCCTTCTACCCGGACACCTACAGAAGGACTGTCGAAGAAGGCTTGGACTCTGTCTTGTTTGCGGATCGGCTAACCATACCGTCAATACTTTCCCATCAAAGCTACGATTGAGGGACGATACTCAAAAGCCACCGCAGAAGCAGATTACTCAGGGGTCTAATCAAGCACAGGCCTTTACTTTGACAGCCGAGGAGGCCAAGGTTTCAGATGAAGTCGTTTTAGGTATCCTTGTTTCCCTCAATATAAGAGCAAAGCTCTATTCAAAACTCAAGAGGCAGCGCCTCACGTGCCTTCCACGAGAGCGCCAGCGCCAGAGTTAAAAGCTCTTATATGAGTAGCGCTCGTGTGCAAAGCACACAAAAATCTTAAGCAGCGCTCATGTGCACAACACGTGAGCACCGGCGTCCAGTAGAATTAAATTCTACTCTCTGTTAAGCAGAGCCGTTCGATCAAAAATCCAACGGAGACGATAAATCATCAGGATACAGAATTAAATTCTGTTTAGAGTAAATATTCCTCAAATCTTTCTAAACAAGAAAGATTGCCCTCTGTAAAACAGAGTACCGTTGGATTAAAAATCCAATGGTGATTAAAAAATCACCGATCTACAGAATAAATTCATTATGGGTAAATATTTCTCTAATCTTGTTAAAAACAAGAAAATATTTTCTGTAAATCAGAAATCCTTGGATCAAAGATCCAACTGTGGGTAAAATCCCCAAATCATTTGGGATCTCTTAATGAGAGATTTCTTCGGAGCTAACTAACAAACTGCCCCTACTATATAAATGACCCAAGACTTCAAGTCTAAAGAGGAGGAACCCCCCCATAAGCTTCTAAAAATAAAGCAGAAAGCTTCAAAAAGGAAGAAAGAAGAAAATCTTCCTTCTAAAAAAAAAAACTCTAGGTAAATAAAAGAGGAGAGATCAAAGCATCTCGTTTACCTATTGAAGGGTTTAACCCTTTTAAAAGAAGAACTTAGTTTTTTCTCTGGATCTGAGATCCACAAGTCAAGTCTCCCACAAGTTGAGAATTTAATTCTCATCAGGAAGAACTTGCTCTTGGAGATCAAAAATTCAGAAAAGAACCAGGAAATTGAATTCCTAAAAACAAAATATACAAGGAAAAATCACCGCCCAACGCCTCACGTGCCCCTCACGTGGGCGCCACTAAATAAGGAGTGCTTAGCACTTAATAGGCGGCGCTCAGCGCCCAGCGTCTCACGTGCCCCTCACGTGGACGCCTCAGTAAAATAAGGAGCGCTTAGCACTTAATAAGCGGCGCTCAGCACCCAGCGTCTCACGTGCCCCTCACATAGGTGCCTTAGTAAAATAAGGAGCGCTTAGCACTCAGTGAGCGGCATCCAGCGTCTCACGTGTCCCTCATATGGACGTCTCAGAAAAATAAAGAGTGCTTAGCACTCAGTGGACGGCGCCCAGCGCTCTACGTGACTCTCACGTGGGCGCCACAAAATAAGGAGTGCCAAGCACTCAGTGAGCGGCGCTCAGCGTCTAGCGTCTCACGTGCCTTTCACGTGGACGCGTCAGAACTCAAAAGCTCTTAGCACTCAGTGGGCGGCCCACCCAGCGCCCAACGCTCCACGTGACTCTCATGTGGGCGCCACAGAATAAAAGTGCTTGGCACTCACTAGGTAGCGCGTAGCTCCTCACGTGCTTCGCACGTGTGCGCCATAAAGAGTGCTTAACACTCCATGTAAAGACAAAAAGGGGTAAAGTGTTTAACACTTATTGGGCAATCCCCATGACTAAAAGCCCACATGATTATATGTGAGTGTCAGAACTTACATAAGTGCTCAGCACTTTTTGCACAAAAAAAGGACTGAGCCCAAACAAGTGTTTAGCACTCTTTTCCAAATAAAAAAGAAAACCGAGTGGACTAAGCCCAGGTTGGTTAAGCCCCTTGAGAGTAGAAACTCCCTAATTCAGATAGACCGAGCCCACGTGCTCAATACTTCCCAAACTGATCTTAGTCCCAAATGCGACTATCGATCTTCCAACTGATGATATCCCAAAATGATATTCGTCCCATATTCCCCTGAGGAAATCTTAGTCTCAAAATACGACTAATGATTCCTGGGTTTACCATCAATCCCTTTTCCCTTAATTACAGGAATTGGTTCAAGGGTACATCTTTCTACACCTTTGATACATGTCGTTGTAATTCTTCAACGTCTTCGGAGAGGTGGAGGGTCCCGACAACTAACTGCTTTTTGGTGCACTTCCCAAACTGACGTGCACATCCCAAATCAAACTACATCCCAGACTGGATGCATTCCATATCATCGTTGCTCATCCCGTCACGTAACAAATACACGTGCATGCAAGATGGACAATGGACCGAGATGTTCCTAAACTAACAACGGACAGAAACGTCCTTACACTAACCGTTGCCTCTAAATAGGCAATAACGGACTGTAACGTCCTTAAACTAAAATCTCACCTCCAAAATGGTAATCAACGGACCAAGACGTTCTTAAACTAAAATCTCACTTTCAAAATGGTGATCAACGGACCGAGACGTCCTTAAACTAAAATCTCACCTCCAAAATGGTAATCAATGGATCGAGACGTCCTTAAACTAAAATCTCACCTCCAAAATGGTGATCAACGGACCGTAATGTCCTTAAACTAAAATCTCACCTCCAAAATGGTGATCAACGGACCGAGATGTTCTTAATCTAGAAGTTCGCCTAAAAAATGGCGACAATAGACCGAAATGTCCCTAAACTAAAACAACAAAGTCCAAATGCTCTCTTGTTGGATCTGAAACAAAAAATGATCCTAACACCCTGTTAAGTAGATCTTAGTCTCAAATTGAACTAGTGTATCCTTAACAAAAAACCAACCGAGCCCCAGCTGCTCACATACATTTAAGTCGATCTTAATCCCAAACCAGATTAACGATCCTTAAATAAAACAAACCCAAATCTAAGATATACGGATTTGGAATAATCCACGCCCTACGGGCGACGATATAAATCAGTCTCCGTATACAATCCACGGGCAACCAAAAATAAAACAAACACACATGACACGAAGTGAACTTCCAGAGCAGGAGAAAGTGGTTATCGCTATGCGGTAACGTAATTAACTGCTGGTCTTGCGCCTGCAGGGAAGAACGTCCCCACAATCAAAAACCCCTGACAAATGGGGGGAATCTGACGAAGTCTGCTACAACAGCCGCATCCGTCCAAACCCCCGATACACGGTGCTATAAATCAACTTGGCATCTTCGGAGAGATGGACGGATAAATCCAAATAGCATCTGCCCCCAAAGTTCAGGCCAGACATCCTAATGTCCCGGTCGCGTCTTTCAGAGATGAAAAGATTCTGGCACGCCCGGTAGGACCTTTTCCTCTTTCCACTCCACACTTCGTGTGTCGTGTTTCACGAATAAAAATCGCGGTTTGCTATGGTTGCCCTTGGATTCGAGGTACTAAGATTTGGTGTCTTGTTCCTATGCAGAAAGAAGAAGTGAACATCAATGGCTTTCAGCTGTACCAACTGCAACAACAACTCCCGTTCCGCCCCAACTGGAGGCCTCCATCTTTTCAATGCTGGTGGGGTAGGTAACTCAAGCCACCACTGGATTGTACTTTGGGACCATGCTCCCATCAGCGAGTTTCAACGCCTCAGTGCCACCACAAGAAGCTCCAAAGAAGTCGGTCTTCGATCGACTTGCAACCACCATGGCCCCTCTCAACAGGTCGTCCAAGTCTGCCGTCTCAGTCTTCAACAGGCTGAGCCGAAGCTCAAGTGGGCCCGCAAAGAAGCTCGCGATACCTTAATAGGCTATCCCAAAACGGATAATGCTCCCAACTCCTGCTGCGGGTGAAGTCATCAAAGGCGCTTCCCCTACCAGAAAATCGGCATTCGAAAGATTAGCCGTTCCCTCTCAATGGATGTCAGTCTTCGACAGGCTGGCACCAGCAGCAGCCCCTAACCAAAGCAGGGGGCACGACGAAGCTGCTTCCACAACTGAGGTGGTTCCATCTGCAAGGCACACTCGACGTCACCACTAGCGCCGAGTGAGAAGAGCTGGGGGCAACTCCCCCCCCGGACTCACCCCACCAGCTCCAATGGTGAAAGTTGACGCTGTTGTTCCAACCGGGAAAAACTTTGAATCGCTTAGGAGGGTGCGAAAGAATTCCCCAACAGCGTGTTTAAGAAATCTCCACTTCCTGCTGAAAATATGACGCAGGAAAAACTGGAGCAGCCCCCTCAGTGGCTGTCCTCCCAAATCCACAGAGTCTGGCGGAAAATCCAAGATTCTGTGATCAACAAGGACTACTCTCGTCAACCGGAGAAAATGAAGGTTCGACAAAAGAAAAATCATCTATCTAGCATACAATGAGGGGCTTCTTTCACACAGGTACCTACTACAATGGCTCCTTCAACTTTGACTTTCCACAAAATGAGAAGGCCGGAGAATCTCCCACCACCGGCGGCAAATCCCAAAGGTGATGGATCCAAACGCCCCAAGTCTAGGGGCATGATCGTGCACACGGTTTACATGGCTTCTGGGAAAGAGGAAAGCCGTACTTTCGTGGGTCATCGACCGCAAACTCGGTCGTTGACAAAAGATCAGGAGCAGCAACAAAAGCTTCAGGAGATGCTGACAAAAATGGCAGTGCTCACCGGACAGAAAGAAAGTCCGGAGTCAGCATCAGAACAGTGCCAGGAGCAGGAGATCGATACTGAGTTCCTGCGAAGGGTGATGGAAAGAAAGGATAAGGAGACCGCAGAACAAGATGCTAATATAAAATATATGGCGCTCATGTTCCAAGACATGGTTGGAATGATGATCCAGCCAGAACCTCCAGTTGAAGACCCACCGATAATTATCGAGGACGACAGAGGGGAAACATCAAACCCTCTTTCAGCTTTATTGACTGCCAGAGAGGAAACGATCTCCAAAGCTGCCCTTAATGATTACATAGCTCAACAAATACGAGCTCATCAGGCAAGCGAAGCGGCTGGCCAAGTCGTCAGAACCTGGCGACCGTACCCAGGACGGTACAATCAAATCAAATACCTTCCCGGATATACGATCCCCAAATTCCATGTGTACAAAGGAACAGGCGACCCGCATCAGTACGTCGCTCAGTTCAGAGCTTTATACGGCAATACTGGAGGCGATGACAAATTGCTACTTCACCAGTTCATTGGTAGCTTGTCAAAAACGGCGTTTGAATGGTACTCGGAGCTCCCAAATGACTCCGTCAAAACATTCACGGAAATGGAATTGCTATTCACGCAGCGATTCGCCAGTGCCAGCGAGCGCACGCCGATTACGGCGTTGATCAACGCCAGGGTGAAACCAGGTGAGACCTGGGTTCAATACGCAATCCGGTGGCGGAACCTATGATCAAAATGCGAACAACGCATCGAAGAAGCTCTGGCCGTGGGCATGTTCATAAGGACTCTAGATCCTCAGGCGACTGTGTCCCAGTTTATGACGTTCTTTAAGCCGACTACCTTCCAGGCTCTAATCAACAAGTTAGCCCAAATGGACCAGATGGGCCATGGGCCTTCCTCTTAAAAAATGGACTCTCGGAATGCAAAGGGTAAAGGGAAAGCGGTCTTCGTTGCCAACACTCAATAGCAACTGAGTGACCCGAAACCAGTTGCTCGCCAAACAACGCACGTCCGCGCCAATTCCTCGAAGAGAAGTTAGGATGTGCTTACTCGTTCCCCCATGATAAAACGAGGAGATTGTTCGAATTGGCAATGCGCAAAAAACTCATCACTCTGCCGGACCCAAAACGTTCACCGCAGCCCGGTGACGTCAACAACCCCAACTACTACTCTTATCATAGAATGGTGAGCCGCCCAATCGAAGATTGCTGCGTCTTCAAAAATTAGATCGAGGACCAATATCAACGGGGGAAATTTGCGCTATCTGAGAACTGGAGGGTGAACCCGCCATAGAGGCACGCTCCTAGAAAGGTGGATATGCCGAGGGCATCATGTTCGTTTGTGGAAGAAGCTCCGTAGGAAGTTGTCCTTTCAGCTAAAACCAAAAAAATGCCGAAGGATCTTCAAGCATGTCCGGCGATCAGGTGGAAAAGCCCACTGGAGCTCGAGATCATTGAGGAGATGCTGAAACTACGTCCCACACCGAAAACTGCTAACGAGGGGCAAAACACCCAGGTCAAGCCTTCAAAGTCTTCGAAGGGAAAGAAGAAGACCAAGAAGCCCTTGCAGCCTGACGAAAAGCGCATGGACCTGCAAAAGTACATCGACACGCTGAATGAGTACAACCAGAAAGCGCGGACACCAGTCACTCTCGAAGAGTTTCTCAACCATATACTTGAGAACAGAGATAGTGACAATGATGAAGGAAATGACTCATCAGGAGAAACCGAAGATTATGCAGCAAGTTGCCACGTGGTTTCTCATTCATTGTTCAATAACGAAGAAACTCCCTCGGCGTTGGAAAGTAACGCAGAGGAACTGGGGGCAGGATCGGTGCCAAAATCCCCGGAGCTGCCAGAGACCCAGTTGACAGGCTGCTAAATGAAGCTTTTCAAAAGAGCAGAGCTGATCGAGAATGTGAAACAGCCATATATGAAAAGGCCAAACGTCGGCGTCAGGCTCAAGAAGCCACGGTAAGGATGAGTTACAAAGCACTCCAACCAAGCCAAAGCACACCTGCTACAAACAAGAGCAGGATCAAAACAGAGAAGCGGTTCGCCAAAGCCCTGTCAATGGGAATGAAGCTGCCCCTGTTGGAGATAGTGCCCTCAGAGTCAATTATTAGGTCACAGGTACGTGATTGTAATGATTGAGAGAGGACCTATCCCGGTAGGACAGTCTTACTCGAGATGATAATATGCTATCTGGTTTACCTTTATCATCGTGTACTGCTTTAGGTGACCTGACACGTCGCTATTACACGTTGATAGAGCCCCTAGGATTCTTGCTTGACCACCAGCAGTATGAGGGCAATCATATAAGTGGGAGCTGGGGTCTATAAGCTTATCCTTAAAAGGTCCCTAGTCGTGGGAGTTTCGAGACTGGGCATCGATACTCCATTAGTCGACTAGTGTATACAGTCGAGACCCCGACGAGGGGCGGTGGCCGGTCTCACAAGCCACTGGTGTCAGTTGGATCACCTAAGATGTATACAGGTGCTCATTGGGTTATGAGTACACCGGACAGGACTCGCCGGGAACATGCTAGTTGGTCATATACCAGACGTCAGATGGTAGTTCCCTGGTGACATGTGTGCAGGTTAGTTCATCGACCTGGGGATCGTCATTTGTCTCGTGTGAGTTCCCACTGTACTTTGATTACTATCCTACCACGGCTCAAAGGAGTCGTGCAAACAGGTTTTAGTTGGGTACAGTCCCGAGCCACATGGAGGCAGTGAGCGTATCTTCAGGGGTTCGTCTCTCCCGATATTGGGGGTGAGGTCGTGCTGTGTCTAGGAGAGCCATTACACAAAGTCCTTGGCCAAGGCAAGGAGATTTACTGGTAGGTATTCCAGTAGTATCTCAGGGTGTTCTGGGCTACACTCCGACACGACTTGTACCGCTTTTGGGGATCTGACTTTTACCAACCCCCTAGGCCCGCCATGCGATACTCTTAGACGAACGGACCGGACTGTACGGTTATTGTCACTGACAGGCTCAGTTGGGTTGTCAGGCTGAGTTCACTCACAGACGTCCCTTTTAGTCAATACTTGGTAGCCCGTTACGTATTGGCTTATACCTCTGACGTGCTAGTGGTTAAATCCACAACCGAGGTGTTGACGAGTCTTTAGAGTCCCCCATATTCAGTTACTCAGCTTTCGGACGAAAGGTTGTAGAGGCCGTATGGAGATATGGCAAGGTCCGATCAGATACGTGCGGTATTGCACGGATCAGGATCGGACAGTTTGTACTATAGGCCGTATGGTTATATGGCAGGGTTCGATCAGATACGTGCGGTATTGCACGGATCAGGATCGAACAGATATTACTAGCCGGCTTTGGTTTAAGCCGGATCCTAGTATAGTACAGTGTAGATTTTGTCTCATTGCATTTGTATTTCGGTCGAAATACAGATGCGGGTGTGTATGCACAGTATTGGATTTTTCCTGTAATTTATTACGGGATCAGTTTTCTGGAGTTGCCAGTTTGCTTTCCGTTTCGGCCAATTTCCTTTGTTCCGTTCATTGGCCGAAGTGTGGTGGAGGAGGGTTTATTTGCATTGTTGCAAATAGGCATTAGTGGAGGGGGTTCTTTGCAATATTTATATCATGATGGTTTCATGATGGAGCCCATCTTTTGACTTCTAGCTTTATGATGATGGCTTGACCATTGTAGGTTATGATTGGCTTTTGGAGTGTTGGGTTTTGTTCTCTCATCATCTCTTTTCATCATTGCTTCCACCCCCCCTTGACTTTTCTCTTTCTCTCTCCAATCACACTTGAGAAGGGGGGGCCGGCCATTCCTATGGAAGGAAATGGAATGGGGCTCATTTTTGAGGTGTGGTATTTTTGCTTCTCATGTTTGCTAGAAAAGTCCTCTAGCTCATTTCCCAAAAGTTGTTCTCCTTTCCTCCACCAATGGCAATTCCACAATCCCCAAAAAGTGAGACATGGTTCTTCACACATTCTACAGCAAATCTTGGGCACGTCGAGTAGCCGGCTTCGTGCCCGAGTTGCCTCGGCATTGAGGTGGGAGCCCGTAAAAGATGCAGGCGATGTGGTGCCCTTCCGGCGAGGAGGCGACGACCGGAGCTTCCGCGGGAGATCGGGACGACGACGAGAAGACCGGAGGGCTCGGATCACTCGGTATATCTCTAACCCGTCTTGTTGTTAGCTAGATCTAGTTTAATGGCCCGATCCGGGTAGTAGTGCGCGGCGGTTTGCCAGTTTAAGAAAATTTAAAGTTTATCATCGTTTCCGCATTTGGCCGTCGGATTGACGACCGGGGCGCCGCCGTGCACTTACAGTGGTATCAGAGCCTCGCCATTAACTTAGTCTAGCTTGGTGTAGTGTGTTTTTCTGTTTCGATCGATCGAATGTTCCAAAACTACATTTTTGTTAGCATCAGTTTTCTGTTGGAAATTTTTGGTGTCGAAATTTTTTTCAGGTTGTAAAATATTGATGTACTGGAAAATCTAAGAACTCTGTAAAATTTCGATGAAGTGAATCCACAGTGGGAGCGCGGAACCGCCGCATATACCCCCATTCCGCCGCTCTTCCGCCGCACACTGTGGAGATCACTTCACCAATTTTTTTCAGAGGCTTTCTGGGCTTAAAATATGGGTTTTGGAATATTAAAATTGGGCCCAGGTTTTCTGTGAGTGCTACAGTTTTGATTGGGGGCCCACTTGTTAATTTTTGATCGATCGGATATTTTAAACACATTTTTCACAGTATTTACATTATATCTGCGACCGTGAATGTCACTTGATCGGTAAATCCGGTCTAACTGCTATATCCCGGTTAGACGGATTTGCGAACGTGACTTTCACGTTGATGTTTTGTTTTTGCTGTGATGTTGCGGATCGGTCGTGGGGGATAGCCTGGATGCAATGCTAGTACAGTTTTGTTGTATTATGTACATTTGATATTGCGGGGCGAGCGTCCGACATGTGGACTGCCGTCACTGCCTGTTTGTATTATTATTTTGGGGCACGACCTGGTTGCGGTCGATGTACCCGTTGTATGTATATTTTACTTTCTGTACTAGGATTGCCCCGCGGAGGGGTGCACGGATAGCCGGGTTCTGGAGGGCAACAAGCCCGCATCTCATGGCATTGAGACGGAGGGGGCTTCACTCTAGGATTGGCGGGCTATTCACCGCACTCGTAGGGGGTACAGGTTGACCCAGGAGGGGTGCCCAAGTTACCGGATTCCGTGAAGTGCTGGGTGGTCCATTCACGTTGCTGAAGGGGGCTGCCTCGCTTCAGGTTTTGGCGGGTAACTTGCCGCGCCCGTAGGGGTCTAGGATTTCATTGCACAGGCTATCCACACGACCAGGGGAACGTCGGGTTTCAGTAGTGGCTCTGTGAAACCCGGGGATCCTAGATATCTGTATTGTTTCTGTGATGCTGTACATTTCTGTGATGTTGCATTTTATTCACGCCTTGAGCGAAATACTATATATTGGTATATATATTAGTAGATGTCGTATATGTTTTGCATCCGCGCTAGTCCAGTCCCCGCTCTGTCGTTAGTAAGCTAACCTAACGGGTAATGACGGGACCCAGTGGCGAATGCGGATGGCATATACGTACATCAGTATATTTTCGTTCTTTTTGGTGTGATCAATTGATGGGACTGCATTGATTCGGATCAATGCAAGTTAAAACAAACCTAATCTGATGTTGTTGGAACACTTTTCAAAAAGCTGTTATTGCAAGGACGTTTACTTTTGTTTTGCATCGTGGTATTCATTGGAATATCCTGCTCCTCAGTCGACGAGGCAAGGGCCGAGATCCCTTCACCGGGAGTGACCCCTTGGACAGAAGTTTGCGTCAGGGCATTAACTTCACTATAGCCGATTACTTTTGCTTTGCATCGCGGTATTCATTTGGAATATCCTGCACCCCATTCTACGGGGAAAGAGCCGAGATCCCTTCACCGGGAGTGACCTCTTTAGCAAAGGTTTTCGTCACTATATTTTTAAAAAAGCTATCCGTTCCTTCAACGATATCAAGTTCATTACGTTAAAGGTTTTCGCCAGAAACCATTCGTAGCCCTCCGTCGTTTCAGACGGGTAGCACGTAGTATTCATGCTATGTTTGTTGGCCTTCGTCAAGGCATAGTGTATGGTAGCTGCTGTTGGAGATAGTGCCCTCAGAGTCAATTATTAGGTCACAGGTACGTGATTGTAATGATTGAGGGAGGACCTATCCCGGTAGGACAGTCTTACTCGAGATGATAGTATGCTATCTGGTTTACCTTTATCATCGTGTACTGCTTTAGGTGACATGACACGTCGCTATTACACGTTGATAGAGCCCCTAGGATTCTTGCTTGACCACCAGCAGTATGAGGGCGATCATATAAGTGGGAGCTGGGGGTCTACAAGCATATCCTTAAAAGGTCCCTAGTCGTGGGAGTTTCGAGACCGGGCATCGATACTCCATTAGTAGACTAGTGTATACAGTCGAGACCCCGACGAGGGGCGGTGGCCGGTCTCACAAGCCACTGGTGTCAGTTGGATCACCTAAGATGTATACAGGTGCTCATTTGGTTATGAGTACACCGGACAGGACTCGCCGGGAACATGCTAGTTGGTCATATACCAGACGTCAGATGGCAGTTCCCTGGTGACATGTGTGCAGGTTAGTTCATCGACCTGGGGATCGTCATTTGTCTCGTGTGAGTTCCCACTGTACTTTGATTACTACCCTACCACGGCTCAAAGGAGTCGTGCAAACAGGTTTTAGTTGGGTACAGTCCCGAGCCACATGGAGGCAGTGAGCGTATCTTCAGGGGTTCGTCTCTCCCGGTATTGGGGGTGAGGTCGCGCTGTGTCTAGGAGAGCCATTACACAAAGTCCTTGGCCAAGGCAAGGAGATTTACTGGTAGGTATTCCAGTAGTATCTCAGGGTGTTCTGGGCTACACTCCGACACGACTTGTACCGCTTTTGGGGGTCTGACTTTCACCAACCCCCTAGGCCCGCCATGCGATACTCATAGACGAACGGACCGGACTGCACGGATATTGTCACTGACAGGCTCAGTAGGGTGTCAGGATGAGTTTACTCATCGACGTCCCTTTTGGTCAATAGCTGGTGGCCCGTCACGTATTGGCTTATACCTCTGACGTGCTAGTGGTTAAATCCACAGCCATAGTATTGACGAGTCTTTAGAGTCCACCACACTTTCAGTTACTCAAGTTTCGGGCGAAACGCTGTAGAGGCCGTATGGAGATATGGCAGGGTCCGATCAGATACGTGCGGTATTGCACGGATCAGGATCGGACGGTTTGTACTAGTGGCCGTATGGTTATATGGCAGGGTTCGATCAGATACGTGCGGTATTGCACGGATCAGGATCGAACGGATATTACTAGCCGGCTTTGGTTTAAGCCGGTCCTAGTTTAGTACAGTGTAGATTTTGTCTCATTGCATTTGTATCCGGACGGAATACAGATGCGGGTGTGTATGCACAGTATCGGGGTTTTCCTGTAATTTATTACGGGACCAGTTTTCTGGAGTTGCCAGTTTGCATTCCGTTCCGGCCGGTTTTCCTTTGTTCTTTCCCGGCCGGACTTTTCCGATGGAGGGGTAATTTGCAGTTTTGCAAATTACACTTTGTGGAGGACTTATTTGCATATGGGTTGATATGATAAGCATCTTTGCTTTTCATGTGATTTGATGAGATTAGAAATGATTTGAGGTTGAGGTTAAGTTTAGTGATCATTATGTCTTTGTATGTGGTCACCCCTTCACTTTACACTACCATCACCTCCCTTCATGCTTGATTAATCCCTCCACCATTCTCACTTCATATAGGGGCCGGCCAAAATTATTGAGTGAGTGAGAGAGGGTCATTTGGTATTCTTGTTCTCATATTTCCTTCATCTCATTCTCATATAGTGAAAAATGAAAGCACCATTTTCACACCTTCATTCCTCCATCCAAAGGCAACTCTAAACCCCAAATGAGACTAGCATATTCTACACTATATCCTACAGCATATCTTGGACGCGTCGGGTAGCCTACTTCGCGCCCGAGTTGCCTCGGCATAGAGGCGGGAGCCCGTAAAAGTACCCGGCTTCGTGGTGCCCTTTCCGACGAGGAGGAGACGGACGGAGATCCCGCGAGGAGATCGGAGTGGAGATGAAGACCGGAGGACTTGGATCGTATGGTATACTTCTCTACCCCCTCTCTAGATAGCTTAGACTAGTTTAATGGCCCGATCCGGTTTTAGTGCGTGGTGGTGCCGTTTTGCCAAGTCCGCAAAAATTTATGTTTACCACCGTTTCCGCGTTTGGCCGTCGGATTGACGGCCGGGGCGCCGCCGTGCACTTACAGCTGCTTGTTGCCTTTCTGCTGCATAGATAGATGTGTTGGTTTGGGACAGTCGTATAGCCTTGTTGACCTTCGTCAAGGGCTTGTACGGGTGGGTTCAAATTAACCTGGACAATGACGGGTGGAACTTGACATGTGACTTATGATTTGTTGACCTTCGTCAAGGTCATAAGAGCATGGGGCAGAAATCACATCGGGAGTTTCAAAAGAACTGAAACTTGCCAGATATGCGCATACCTTCTGGAGTGTGATAGCGTGAGCGGATTCCGTCACGTTATCATGCAATGATAGTTGGATCCCGATTCCCACTGATGAGTTAGTTTACTCCTCGGGTAACCCCGACTAATTCTTCTTTCAGGTTTGGAGGAGAATTTGAGGTACAGTGGGAGGTTTCCAGATTAGATAAATTGGTAACCATTCTGATCTAGGTTAGAGTGCACGCTGAGTGTTTCTTTTCTCTCTCTCTCTCTTTGGTAGCGACCATTGACCCGACCCTAAGACTATGACTCAGTGACCAAATTAACCGAACCTTCTTAAACACTGGATTTTGGATTGTCAGAGTTGCAAACCTCATTGCCACTCCTACTTTTACCCTTTTCTCCAGGACACCCCGTTTTACTACGAACGTCCACTTCCATTGGACAAAACCATCGTATGGTTAGATACGAACTCGAAAGAATTTATTCGAGGATGGTTTCCGGTTCTGGAGAAAACAGATAGGATTATTCAGTTGTCTTTTCCTTTTACCCTCTCTCAGGTTACGAGTACTCCTTGGTTTAGGGGTAGTACACCTATTACGCAAATTGGATTGTCTTCTTCCAAACCTTAGGCTGGTGCCGACCGGTAGGGAATGAAGAAAACCAATTAGCATAACGATGGTGTGCAGAAGGTATTAAGTTCAGACAAAGCAAGGGATTAGTAAGAGGGCAAAGTAAATTGCAACAGATATTCACGACCAAACCAAATATTTCGTTACCACTCCCACATCACCTTTGTATTTCTCCAGGACACTCCGTATCACTACGAAGATCCACAGTTTATTTGGATACTCCATCGTATGGTTATATACGAACTCGAATGGAACTGGTTCCAGTTCGGGGATGGATTCTGGTTCAGGAGAAATAGGAATAAGGTTTATTCGGTTGTCTTTTATCTTCACCCTCTCTCATTGCGAGTGTTCCTAGGATTGGGATAGTACACCCATTATGCTTATTGGATAGTCTTCTTCCAAACCATAGGCTGGTGCCGAACGGTAGGGAAGGAAGAAAACCATTTGGCCTAAAAGGGTGTGCAGAAGGTAAAGACTAAAGACATATGAAGGGATTTGGAGAGGTGGCAAAGAACTATACGGTTACAGTCGTGAATCTGGAAGATGCATTACTAGGAATACCAGAATACCCCATCGGAACATTTCAATGTTTCAGTTTCACTGTGTAATGTTAAAGGAAAACTGATTTCCCGATTAGATACTTACTCCAGGGTATGTATTTACCAGGTACGATTCTCACATCTGTATGGTTTTACAGATGATGAGTGGGAGTAAGTTATTGGGAATTGGGTGATTATCCTCATTATATCGGGATTCGTTGTAATCAGTGATATTTGAGGAAATCACCTGGGCTGTTTGCCGGTCGGCAAATATTTGGTTTTGAATATCCGCTGTTATGTACCAATTTCAAATTGATATATCTGTACGTCTATTTTCATAGAGTGAGATATACCTTTCTGAAATTATATCCACGACATTTACCTATATCAGTGGATGGTTAGGTAAGGAGCATTAAACAGCGGTGTAATTCTTCTTAACTATAAGTACAGTTTTCAACCTACGACACACAGTGAATGAGTTATCAGACTCAAGGGACTTATACAAAGGATTGTATGTTGTCCAGGGTCCATCAGGACAGAGGGCTTGGTCCTCGTACTATATTCGGTTTACTTATGACTTCTCTAGTTTTTAGACAGGTGTTTCGCGGAAACACAGGGTCCAAATTTTGAGAAGTTATAGGTATTTGAATAGAGTAGAGAACCAGGTATAGCAAGTATCGGGATTCTTCAAAGAGATCGAAGATGTAGATACTTGTGTATGGTATTCAGTTGATAGTAATGATAAAGAGATCTTGCTTCTCTTTCAGGTTACTCATAATTGGAAGTATTCCTAAGTTGAGTAACGCTGATCGGCCTCCTTCCATTTAGTTGACATGCGCTGGGGACAGCTGCATGATTTGAATCTGGTTCAATTAAATCAGTGCCTCTGTTTCTATATTGGATATAGAACAGTTCATATCTTAACGATGTTAAGGTACGGGGAGTTGTCCGGTTTATGATTAAAACCAGACACTGGACAACTCAAGGCACGTTTCTGTAATGGCTGTTTGTGGGTTGACCCAGGCTATGACGAGGGTTGACTTTCTACCATCTGGATGAACAATAGCGATATTGTTCTAGACTCGCCACAGTTTTATTAAAGATGGATTTTTTCAGAAAACAGTAGTGGGAGTATGGTAGAACTGGAAGTGATTCCAGAACCACAAACGATTACTGAAGATTTGATAAGGAACCTAAAGATTCAATCTGGATTGACATTCCATTGGCCACTCCGCAGATAAGGTGGGTAACTTCAGGCACCCGAGAGGCACTACGGTAGCCTCAAGGACGGTGACAGGGAAGTTCTTGTTTACCCACAATTGCCATTGCTGTTGTTCCAGGTTACGAGACCCGGCGGGAGGATGAGTATAGCGTCGTTCTAAACCAGTTTTAGAAGTGTACGTCTATATGACTCTGCCAGAGGGTTGTCGTAGTCAGTGGGAGCAGCGGAAGCATTGGTGGACAGGTTGCTTATGTCTATTTATAGACTAGAGCAGATGTAGCGGAGATAGATCATCTATTTCTGACGTGACAGTCATGGGTTTGACTTCATCAGAATAGGGGATGGATCTGTTGAGAAGGTAGTAGGGTGTGATATCCTGGTATTTGGATGATATACACAGAGTAGGAAAAGAAACTCCTACACTACGATCGGTTATACTTTGGTCGTCACACAGTTGTTTCTCCACAAAGGAAATGGATTTTATATCAGACATACTGGTTACTAGATCTATGGTCTTAGATCTAGATTTGGGTGGTTTCCCAATCAGGGTACTTGACAGCATTCTAAGAGTATTTAGGATGGACGACTCCTGGCACGGTAGTGTACCTGCAGGTAATGGAGTCACCCTCTCCAAAGGTGTTTTACAGACTAAAGGGGAGAGGGACGGGCATGATTGGCAGATCACTTGCTCAGGCAATTGAGTCAATCGTGAGATGTCAAGTACCACACCAGATGTTGTTCTTGCACTAGATGCAATAAGTTGACATTAATCCAATCCTGGAGAAACAGTCGGAAGCAGTTTTAGAACATAAGTGGATGTTCTAGGGAGATGATAACGACAGCCTCATTCAGGAGACAGTTATCATTCCAGGCTTCCAAGGTGACATGGACGACAAGGAGGTTGTCAGAGTTATAGTTTTCCTTCTGATGAGGGGCAGTATTTTGGACAGGTGGTCCAAGGCAATACTGAGGGAGGCATGGCGCGCAGGATACTGATTAAGTTCAGTTGACGATACAGTCTAAGAAGTTTGGATTTGGAGTTCATTTATGAGCTAGGTCCCATCAGACATCCAGACATATTCTGAGACAGGTATTGCTCTTTTCGGGAGATGGCTTTCTCCGCGAACTTGAGATATAGAGAGACATAGAAAGAAACAACTAAGCGGATCCACTCACTGAGGCTATTCCTCGAACGCAATAGTTCCGCAAACGAGCTTTGTGAGACTGACTAGTAGAGGAGTTGGATGTTCGGTATCACACGGGCTGTGAGTATGCGACATCGCAATAATTAGCCTTGAGTGCAAGTGGGAGATTGTTGGAGATAGTGCCCTCAGAGTCAATTATTAGGTCACAGGTACGTGATTGTAATGATTGAGGGAGGACCTATCCCGGTAGGACAGTCTTACTCGAGATGATAGTATGCTATCTGGTTTACCTTTATCATCGTGTACTGCTTTAGGTGACCTGACACGTCGCTATTACACGTTGATAGAGCCCCTAGGATTCTTGCTTGACCACCAGCAGTATGAGGGCGATCATATAAGTGGGAGCTGGGGTCTATAAGCTTATCCTTAAAAGGTCCCTAGTCGTGGGAGTTTCGAGACCGGGCATCGATACTCCATTAGTAGACTAGTGTATACAGTCGAGACCCCGACGAGGGGCGGTGGCCGGTCTCACAAGCCACTGGTGTCAGTTGGATCACCTAAGATGTATATAGGTGCTCATTGGGTTATGAGTACACCGAACAGGACTCGCCGGGAACATGCTAGTTGGTCATATACCAGACGTCAGATGGCAGTTCCCTGGTGACATGTGTGCAGGTTAGTTCATCGACCTGGGGATCGTCATTTGTCTCGTGTGAGTTCCCACTGTACTTTGATTACTACCCTACCACGGCTCAAAGGAGTCGTGCAAACAGGTTTTAGTTGGGTACAGTCCCGAGCCACATGGAGGCAGTGAGCGTATCTTCAGGGGTTCGTCTCTCTCGGTATTGGGGGTGAGGTCGTGCTGTGTCTAGGAGAGCCATTACACAAAGTCCTTGGCCAAGGCAAGGAGATTTACTGGTAGGTATTCCAGTAGTATCTCAGGGTGTTCTGGGCTACACTCCGACACGACTTGTACCGCTTTTGGGGGTCTGACTTTTACCAACCCCCTAGGCCCGCCATGCGATACTCTTAGACGAACGGACCGGACTGTACGGATATTGTCACTGACAGGCTCAGTAGGGTTGTCAGGCTGAGTTCACTCACAGACGTCCCTTTTAGTCAATACTTGGTAGCCCGTTACGTATTGGCTTATACCTCTGACGTGCTAGTGGTTAAATCCACAACCGAGGTGTTGACGAGTCTTTAGAGTCCCCCACATTCAGTTACTCAGCTTTCGGGCGAAAGGTTGTAGAGGCCGTATGGAGATATGGCAAGGTCCGATCAGATACGTGCGGTATTGCACGGATCAGGATCGGACAGTTTGTACTATAGGCCGTATGGTTATATGGCAGGGTTCGATCAGATACGTGCGGTATTGCACGGATCAGGATCGAACAGATATTACTAGCCGGCTTTGGTTTAAGCCGGATCCTAGTATAGTACAGTGTAGATTTTGTCTCATTGCATTTGTATTTCGGTCGAAATACAGATGCGGGTGTGTATGCACAGTATTGGGGTTTTCCTGTAATTTATTACGGGATCAGTTTTCTGGAGTTGCCAGTTTGCTTTCCGTTTCGGCCAATTTCCTTTGTTCCGTTCATTGGCCGAAGTGTGGTGGAGGAGGGTTTATTTGCATTGTTGCAAATAGGCATTAGTGGAGGGGGTTCTTTGCAATATTTATATCATGATGGTTTCATGATGGAGCCCATCTTTTGACTTCTAGCTTTATGATGATGGCTTGACCATTGTAGGTTATGATTGGCTTTTGGAGTGTTGGGTTTTGTTCTCTCATCATCTCTTTTCATCATTGCTTCCACCCCCCTTGACTTTTCTCTTTCTCTCTCCAATCACACTTGAGAAGGGGGGGGCCGGCCATTCCTATGGAAGGAAATGGAATGGGGCTCATTTTTGAGGTGTGGTATTTTTGCTTCTCATGTTTGCTAGAAAAGTCCTCTAGCTCATTTCCCAAAAGTTGTTCTCCTTTCCTCCACCAATGGCAATTCCACAATCCCCAAAAAGTGAGACATGGTTCTTCACACATTCTACAGCAAATCTTGGGCACGTCGAGTAGCCGGCTTCGTGCCCGAGTTGCCTCGGCATTGAGGTGGGAGCCCGTAAAAGATGCAGGCGATGTGGTGCCCTTCCGGCGAGGAGGCGACGACCGGAGCTTCCGCGGGAGATCGGGACGACGACGAGAAGACCGGAGGACTCGGATCACTCGGTATATCTCTAACCCGTCTTGTTGTTAGCTAGATCTAGTTTAATGGCCCGATCCGGGTAGTAGTGCGCGGCGGTTTGCCAGTTTAAGAAAATTTAAAGTTTATCACCGTTTCCGCATTTGGCCGTCGGATTGACGACCGGGGCGCCGCCGTGCACTTACAGCCCCCTCTCATGGAAAACACTCCCGGGATTACGTGCCTCGACGAAGCGGATGTACATCTGAACTACTGCTTATACCATCGGAGGGTCACACACCCCACTGAAGAGTGCAATGCCTTCAAGAAGTGGTGGCAAGGATACGTTGCCTACCGACAACATTTCAAGCGGATGAAGCGCAAAGTTCGTCGGCAGCAAAGAAGCACGATAGATGAGCGTGAAGGAACAGATGACAACTGTCATATGGTTGATACCAGTTCGACAAGAGCAAAATCTCAAGTTCTTACATTCAGGGAGCGATTCTGAGGAAGAAATAACCCTTGGCCCTCTCTACAAAGAATCCACCTTCGGAAAAGGAGAAGAACTGAGAGAACATGCAGCTGCGTAACTGTACGCTGCCTGAAAAGAACCTCGGTCCTGCAAACAAAGGTTCGAGCAAAAGAGACAAGGGGCAGGAAAAAGCACCTAAGAAAATTGCCCTCGATGATAGAGTCATCAAAGAGCTTGCGGCTAAGGACCCGCCTAAGAAAAACAAGATGGATTATGTAACAACTCCAATTTTTGTATACATAAAATTGATTTAAATTTGAAGTATTCTTGGAGTATTTAAAGTTGCTGTTACCACTTTAAGTATTTATTTTCCTATAATAATTACAAGAAAGAGCTTGTGGCTCACTGGTAAGACCTTGCACTGCTGAACCAAGCCACCAGAGTTCAAATCTCATACCCCACATTATTTTTAATATTGATTTTTTTTAAAACCTTTAGAATACCAAGAGTTTACACGTGCATATCTCATAAAAACCCCACTAAACCCAAACATGTAACACTTGCAGGAGCTAGATGAACCGTCGGGGGGGATCCAGGCCACCGGAATCGGCCGGGAATCGGCCAACTCGGCCTTGACTCGGACGACTTAGTGCTCCGACCGAGTCACGGCCGAGTCACCCCCGAGTCGGCCGATTTCGGCGACGGCCACAACATGAAAGTTGTGTCTTTTCATATTCCCTATGTACCTGCAAAATTTCAGCCTCAGACCACTTCCAGAGCTCTTTAAAAACCCAAATTACTCCACTTTTAATACATTTTTATTACATTTTATCACATTTTTATTTTTAACTTTTCATCTACCCTAACCCTATAAATACCAACCCTACACACTACCCTCTCACCCCCAAAATCTTGAGCCACACTCTCAAAAGTTTTCCAAGAAGTGTGTGCTTTGAAAACAAGTTCGCGGCGAAGCTCCGATGAGATTCCGGCGGGAATTCCGGCGACGTTTTTAGAAACAACCGGCGATGAAGCAATGCCTTGGCAACTTCTTTAGTTCCCCTATACTCCTTAGTATAGATCGAAACCCGTAAGTCCCATTCTATCTCCCTTTCTAATTCTCAAAAATACGAAATTACGAAACCCGACGGAATCGGAACAAATCCGATTTTCGATTCGGTTTTCTATAAAATATCACTTCTAATCAATTCAAACATGTCTAAACATCTTTATCATGATTATTAAACTTGTAAAAATCAATTTGAATAAGTTTTCACACATGAAATGATAACCTTTTTAACTTACCGTATTTTTTTCCACTTTAATACCATCATGTTTCAATTTCACATTTAACCCGTTAACATTGTTATACCTTAAAATAGATCACGAGGTAATGACCTACCTCCTCACGCACACATATGCAACCATAATACGCTATCTTGAAAACTCCTAATACGATAAAACAAGATTTTACATTAAAATACCATTTCCTTAATAAAACCTTTATAAAAGTTTAGGTTTGATACATTTGTTTAAACAATATCTTTAATAGGAAAATATGATAAGTTGTGGACATCGATCGTTTATCTAAACCTGACTTTGTGGTGTCAGGTAAGTGTGTCTAAGGAAAGTGGTTACTTAATTAGGACCACTACTTGTAGTGGAGAGCTTCCCATTTACCTGGCACTTACCTGGCCGCAATTGGCGGTGAAGAGGCGATTTGAGGTTTCTAACGACTTGTCATTTAGACCTTTTAGAAATAGGCTAGTTGGCTTAGGAAACCCTAGAATCTAAAATACGGAAAATTACACTTTGCAAATAAATACCTTTTACCTTGTAAAACTGTTTTCTAAAGGATTAGTATTTTACAATGTTTGCAAAGCGCCGCTACAACTTATCTTTGGGGAACCAGTTCGGGATCGTGCGGTTTATCGCGCACCCTCGGGCTAGTAGTGCGAGATTCAGACCTCCGCAAGGAGCATTCGGTCTCGAAAGGTTTAAAATACGACATCTTAAGAAAATGAGATTTTTTGGAATATAAAATATTTATTAAAACTATTTTTGTATAAATATATGTATATTTATCATTTAAATATATATTTTATTATAATATAAATATTCCACCTTTTTCTAAAAATCACAAGAATAAATTTTACACTAAAACACCATGAACTTCAAATAAATCAATATTACAGATAAATACCCTTATTTATAAAACTAGGATATTTTCACTAGAAATGTCACAACATAAAATCCACCCTCATTACAACTCTAAAGACGAACAATAAATACTTGAGGTGTATTTTGAAAAGTATATAAAAGTATTTATACATAAAACCCTCTCAAGTTTATAAATTACCCTAAGGACCCTAGCAATTATAAGACTTCGATTCACATTTCTGATTGTCTGACTCGGGTTTGAGTCTGATTAATCTGACTTGAATATGATTTAAGTCAATCTATAATCTACAAGATTCTAAGTCAATATGAACACATGAATCCATGAATACAATCATCAATTTACACAACTTGACTGAACCGAACCATGGATATATATTCCTTTTACATGATTCTCAGTATTCCATTTACATGACTTTACGGTTATAACCGTTTCCTGATATCATGGTTTCGGTCAGCCAGTCAATCAATCATACAACCAACACAATTTACAAGATAACAATACAAACAAGACGTCGCGGGGTTTAAAGGGTAGATTGGTATGGAAGGTGTTAAAGGAGGCACGAGGTGGTCAGACTTAACACATCTAACATGAATCCAGTTGCTGTTGTACCGTGGCATAAACGGTACCTTGTACTATACGTGCCCTTAGTCTCTGGCATATAGAGACTTCCCTCGTATACACTGGCATCCTTCTGTACCAAGCTACAAACAACAGCGTTGACATAACATTACAACAATAGTTTACACTTTAAAATGTATCTTCTTATTCTGTATTTTTCTACTTCCCTCTTACCTTTGGGACTTACCGAGCGACCTGTTCGCTGACGACATTCTGTTTCTCTCTTCTTTGAATGTCGTCAGGTGATTTGGACCCGGCAGAGGTTGAGCCATCGCAAGAAGACTTGGGGCAGTTTACTGAAGACCCTGCACTGTAGTTTCATTGTACACTTTTCCTTTCTGTACTTTTCATTTCCTGTTATGCCACTGTTTAGGCATCTTATTATTTCAGTTGTATTTCCTTTCATGTATTGTACAAAGAATGTTAATAAATAAAAGTTGTTGTTCTTTTTATTCTTATTTCTTGTGTATTTATTTTATATTTCTTAGATACGCTTAGCCTATGTACTTCTGAGTATATACGTAGCGGACCTCGTCGTGTCCCCTTCGCCGTACACTGGGAAGCGGGGTGTGATAGGTTTTGTTGGTGGCCCATGCAGGTCAGAGCTGTATGAATCCCTATCATGGTCTGCGTGAACAACCTAAGCAATATAACACAATAACCAACAACTAAAACATTCTCTACAATTCATGTTCCTTGAATCTTGCAATTCCATATTCCTCGAATCTTTTCATTTCATGTACTTGAATCTGTCCTAACCCAAATTTTTCTTCAGGGTTATGGATTCCCCAAACAACACCAGCACCAACGTCAGCAACACACATCCAGCACTACCTCTCACACCAGCTGTTCCTGCACCACCTACCGAGCAAACAGTGCTACTTGAGGCAATCCGCAGCCTTCTCGAGGAACAACAACAACTCTTGAACCGTCCCGAGACTGACGCTCCGGGGGTAAAGCAATTCAGGGCTTTACATCCGAAGCAGTTCTCAGGAAAGGGGAGCCCACTGGAAGCTGAGGAATGGGCTCAAAGTATCGAGGATGATCTGGCCGCAGCACAAGTGCCAGACATCGCTTGGGTCCGTGTAGCGAAACTACAACTCACGGACAACGCTCGCAACTGGTGGAAGGCGGAAGAAAGCCGTCTTGCACAGCCTATTGAATGGAAAACGTTTCGCGAGAAGTTCGACGCGAAATACTTCCCTGTGACTGCCAGGTTTGCTATGGAGCAGCAGTTCATTCATCTACAGCAAGGATCGATATGGGACAAATCGGTAGATGAATACGACGCTGAATTCACCATGTTAAGCCTGTAAGATATGTCGCAATAGTTCAGTTTTAAATATCACATACCACACAGCTAACACTATCCTTGAACAGATTCGCGACACATTTGATACCGACGGACGAGATCAGAGCCCGTCGCTTTCAACAAGGACTAGACACGGAAATTCAGGCTGCTCTAGCCACAGGAAAATTTTTGACTCATGAGGATGCTCTGGAAGCTGCCCGCAGTTATGAGGCAGTGATAAAAGCAAGGGGCAGACCTCAGTCTGCAGGAGTCAAGCGCCCTACCAACCAGATGGCAGGTGGAGCCTCGTCCAGACCACCTTTTATGCCAAGACGTCCTGGAGCACCAATCAGCAGACCCGACCCAGCCTTTTGTAACTACTGCAAGAGAAATGGGCATCTGCCTAGAGATTGCCGTCGTGCGAACAGCCTTTGATTGTTCTGTGGCTCAGCTGCTCATGGTATTGGGGCTTGTCCTCATAAACAAAACCCAGTTGCTGCACCCAGGCCAGCAAACAATTATCCACAGCGTCCAGCCATCCAAGCCCCTGCTCCAAGACTTGCACTGCCTGCACCACCCAGAGGACCACAAGCTGCACCACCTCATCGTCAGTTCCATCAAGTTCAAAGGAACGTTCCGAGGAATGCTCCTCAGACCAGGAGGAATATACCCAAGCGCCAGGCCTTCACGATGTCTGTGGAAGAAGCTGAGGCCACTGGCCAAGTCATTACTGGTAAACTTTCCTTCTCAAACTTATCTTTTAGTCCTGGTTATATATACACTTTCCCTATACCTAAAACATATCACATATACCTTAGGTACAATCCTAGTAGCTTCACTACCTGCACTTGCACTGTTTGATACTGGAGCATCCCACTGCTTTATGTCGCAACGGTTTGTCCGAACCCATGCGATTCCAGTCTCACCGCTTGTATCCAGCTGGAATGTCAGTTCCGGAAATGGCGTTCTAAAGGCAACTATGGGATACAGCCTGTGTCCAGTCGTCGTCTGCAGTCGAGAGTTTTATGCTGACTTCAAAGTACTGGACATACCGAACTTCGATGTGGTTCTAGGAATGGATTGGCTTGGAACCTTTTATGCTACCATCGACTGTCGTCAGGTAGTATTCGAGATTCCAGACCATCCGGTCTTCTATTTCAAGAGCGGAGATCGTACCCTGAAGCCAGGTACCTACAAAGCGAAGCCAAGAGAAGCAGTAGTTGCGGCAGCTCAAGCGCAAGAAGAATTAAGAGCAGAGGTAGTTCGAGAGTTCGACGATGTATTTCCTGACGATATATCAGGTTTGGCTCCCGATCGAGCTCTTGAATTCAGTATTGATTTAGTACCAGGAGCACAACCGGTGATCAAAGCACCTTATAGACTAAGTCCGGAAGTATTAAAGGAAGTCCGAACACAGTTGGACAAATTATTGGCGAAAGGATGGATTCGTCCCAGCACTTCAAGTTGGGGAGCACATGTACTACTGGTGAAGAAGAAGGAAGGTTCATACAGAATGTGCATCGATTATAGGGCCTTGAACGAAGTCACTATAAAGAACAAGTATCCACTCCCACGCATCGATGATTTATTCGATCAGCTAAGTGGATCTTGTGTTTTCTCTAAATTGGATCTTCGTTCAGGTTGTTATCAAGTGAAGGTCAAGGAAGCTGATATTCACAAAACAGCTTTCAGAACTTGCTATGGACATTACGAATTTCTAGTGATTCCATTTGGAGTGACCAATGCACCAGCAATATTCATGAACCTAATGAACCAAGTTTTCTGGGAGTATTTAGACAGGTTTGTTGTCATCTTCATCGATGACATCCTGGTATATTCTAAGAATCGGAAAGAGCATGCAGAGAATCTACAAATTGTCCTGGAAACTCTTCGACAATATAAGCTTTATGCCAAGTACAGCAAGTGCGAGTTTTGGCTAAATCAAGTTGGTTTTCTTGGACATATCGTATCAGGAGAAGGAATTTCTGTGGATCCAGCCAAAGTTTCAGCAGTTAGCGAATGGCCTACACCAAAGTCAGTGAAAGACATTCGGAGTTTCTTGGGTTTAGCTGGATATTACAGAAGGTTCATTGAAGGATTCTCAAAGATAGCAACACCCCTGACCAAGCTCACACGAAAAGATGAAGAATTTGTGTGATCAGAAGCATGCGAACAAGATTTCGTAGAACTCAAGTCAAGATTGACATCTGCACCTATTCTCGTAATACCGGATCAATCTGGAGGATTCGAAGTGCATTATGATGCATCCGGTAAGGGATTAGGATATGTTCTACATCAGCACGGTAAGGTTGTGGCTTATGCTTCAAGACAACTGAAGAATCATGAGCGCAATTATCCGACGCATGATCTGGAGTTGGCAGCCGTCATCTTTGCTCTCAAGATTTGGCGCCACTACTTACTTGGTGAACGATTGAACATCTACACAGATCATAAAAGTCTGAAGTACGTGTTTACTCAGAAGGAGTTGAATATGCAGCAGAGAAGATGGTTAGAACTCATGGCGGACTTTGACATCAACTTGCAATATCACCCAGGGAAGGTGAACGTAGTACCTGATGCTCTTAGTCGCCAACCCTTATCGATGAATCTCACCGCTCAGTGGAAGCTTCAGCAAGACTTACATCAGATGGAGATTGAAGTAGTCATGCCAGGTAATGCTTCAAGTTTGATGAATCTACAAGTTCAATCAACCATTGTCAATCAGATCAAAGCAGCTCAAGCAAGTGATGCTAAGTTGCAAAGGATCAGAGAACAAGTGGAGAATGGACTCAGAACAGACTTCATCATCCATGAAGATGGATCCTTGAGATACGGCAGCAGATTGTGTGTACCAAAGGGTCATGTTCTGGAAGAGTTAATGAAAGAAGCTCACAGCTCTCCTTATTCAGTACATCCTGGAGGTACCAAAATGTACAAAGATCTATGTCAGAATTATTGGTGGTATGGAATGAAGCGTGAAGTAGCCAGAAGCGTCGCAAAATGCTTGGTGTGTCAGCAAGTAAAGGCTGAACATCACAGGACTGCTGGACTACTTCAACCGTTACCAATCCCAGAATTGAAGTGGCAGCACATCACGATGGACTTTGTGACTGCTCTTCCTCACAGCACAAAGGGTAACGATGCTATATGGGTCATCGTGGATTGACTCACAAAGTCGGCTCACTTCATCCCATTTCGGGTTGGCCAATCAACTGAGACACTAGCAAAGAAGTACATGGAGGTAATAATCTAATTAAGATTTAAACACTTCATAATGTACTATCTCTGATACCCATGAACTCATACAGGAAATTGTGAGACTTCATGGAGTACCGGTCTGCATTGTCTCCGATCGTGACACCAGGTTCCGATCACAATTTTGGCAGAGTCTGCAAGCTAGCTTGGGAACAAGTTTGAACTTCAACACGACTTATCATCCATAAACAGATGGTCAGTCGGAACGAACTATACAGATCTTGGAGGATATGCTCAGAGCGTGTATGCTAGACTTTAAAGGATCGTGGGAAGATCACCTGCATCTTGTGGAGTTCGCGTACAATAACAGCTACCAAGAAAGCATAGGAATGGCACCTTTTGCAGCATTATATGGAAGGAAGTGTCGATCACCATTAAGTTGGGACGACATCGGAGATAGGGAACTTCTTGGACCAGAGATGATAGTAGCGACCGTTGATGTGGTTCGTACTATCAGGGAAAGAATGCGCATAGCCCAAGATCGACAGAAACACTGGGCTGATGCAAAGAGACGACACTTGGAGTTCCAGCCAGGAGACCATGTATTCTTGAAGATATCTCCGAACCGCGGAGTGATCCGATTTGGAAGACGGGGTAAATTGAGTCCGAGATATATTGGACCGTTCGACATACTCGAACGAGTCGGTGAAGTGGCATACCGCTTAGCGCTTCCACCCTCATTAGAAGGAGTGCATAACGTGTTCCACATATCCTAACTCAGAAAGTATGTGAGTGACCCCAGCCATGTACTTGATCATTCTGAGCTCACTATACAGCCCGACTTGTCTTGTGAGCAACAACCTATGGAGATCCTGGACAGGAAAGTGAAGACACTTCGGAACAAGCAAGTTAACTTGGTCCGGGTAATGTGGAGGAAATACACTCCAGGAGAATCCACTTGGGAAAGGGAAGATGAAATGCGTGCAAGATATCCTCACCTCTTTGTAAACTAGTCCTCAAATAAAAATTGTAAATTTCGAGGACGAAATTTTTGTAAGGAGGGTAGGTTGTAACAACTCCAATTTTTGTATACATAAAATTGATTTAAATTTGAAGTATACTTAGAGTATTTAATGTTGCTGTTATCACTTTAAGTATTTATTTTCCCACAATAATTACAAGAAAGAGCTTGTGGCTCACTGGTAAGACCTTGCACTGCTGAACCAAGCCACCAGAGTTCAAATCCCATACGCCACATTATTTTTAATATTATTTTGTTTTAATTTTTTAGAATACCAACAGTCAACACGTGATAAATCCCAAAAACCCCACTACACCCAAACATGTAACACTTGCAGGAGTTAGATGAACCATCGGGGGGGATCCAGGCTGCCGGAATCGGCTGGGAATCAGCCAACTCGGCCTTGACTCGGACGACTCAGTGCTCCGACCGAGTCACGGCCGAGTCACCCCCGAGTCGGCCGATTCCGGCGACGGCCACAACATGAAAGTTGTTTCTTTTCATATTCCCTATGCACCTGCAAATTTCAGCCTCAGACCACTTCCCGAGCTCTTTAAAAACCCCAATTACTCCACTTTTAATACATTTTTATTACATTTTATCACATTTTTATTTTTAACTTTTCATCTACCCTAACCCTAGCCTAACCCTATAAATACCAACCCTACACACTACCCTCTCACCCCCAAAATCTTGAGCCACTCTCTCAAAAGTTTTTCAAGAAGTGTGTGCTTTGAAAACAAGTTCGCGGCGAAGCTCCGACGAGATTCCG
This sequence comes from Agapanthus africanus, assembly GCA_030015575.1. Classification (NCBI taxonomy): domain Eukaryota; kingdom Viridiplantae; phylum Streptophyta; class Magnoliopsida; order Asparagales; family Amaryllidaceae; genus Agapanthus; species Agapanthus africanus. Next base: position 432,847,194 of record JASDDO010000008.1, on the reverse strand, counting down.
GCGGGAATTCCGGCGACGTTTTTAGAAACAACCGGCGACGAAGCAACGCCTCGGCAACTTCTTTAGTTCCCCTATACTCTTTAGTATAGATCGAAACCCGTAAGTCCCATTCTATCTCCCTTTCTAATTCTCAAAAATACGAAATTACGAAACCCGATGGAATCGGAACAAATCCGATTTCCTATTCGGTTTTCTATAAAATATCACTTCTAATCAATTCAAACATGTCTAAACATCTTTATCATGATTATTAAACTTGTAAAAATTAATTTGAATAAGTTTTCACACATGAAATGATAACCTTTTTAACTTACCGTATTTTTTCACTTTAATACCATCATTTTTCAATTTCACATTTAACCCGTTAATATTGCTATACCTTAAAATAGATCACGAGGTAATGACCAACCTCCTCACACACACATATGCAACCATAATACGCTATTTTGAAAACTCCTAATACGATAAAACAAGATTTTACATTAAAATACCATTTCCTTAATAAAACCTTTTATAAAAGTTTAGGTTTGATAAATTTGTTTAAACAATATCTTTAATAGGAAAATACGATAAGTTGTGGACATCGATCGTTTATCTAAACCTGACTTTGTGGTGTCTAGGCAAATGTGTCTAAGGCAAGTGGTTACATAATTAGGGCCACTACTTGTAGTGGAGAGCTTCCCACTTACCTGGCACTTACCTGGCCGCAATTGGCGGTGAAGAGGCGATTTGAGGCTTCTAACGACTTGTCGTTTAGACCTTTTAGAAATAGGCTAGTTGGCTTAGGAAACCCTAGAATCTAAAATACGGAAAATTACACTTTGCAAATAAATACCTTTTACTTTATAAAACCGTTTTCTAAAGGATTAGTATTTTACAATCTTTGCAAAGCGCTGCTACAATCCATCTTTGGGGAACCCGTTCGGGATCGTGCGGTTTATCGCGCACCCTCGGGCTAGTAGTGCGAGATTCAGACCTCCGCAAGGAGCATTCGGTCTCGAAAGGTTTAAAATACGACATCTTAAGAAAATGAGATTTTTTGGAATATAAAATATTTATTAAAACTATTTTTGTATAAATATATGTATATTTATCATTTAAATATCTATTTTATTATAATATAAATATTCCACCTTTTTCTAAAAATCACAAGAATAAATTTTACACTAAAACACCATGAACATCAAATAAATCAATATTACAGATAAATACCGTTATTTATAAAACTAGGATATTTTCACTAGAAATGTCACAACATAAAATCCACCCTCATTACAACTCTAAAGACGAACAATAAATACTTGAGGTGTATTTTGAAAAGTATATAAAAGTATTTATACATAAAACCCCCCTCAAGTTTATAAATTACCCTAAGGACCCTAGCAATTATAAGACTTCGATTCACATTTCTGATTGTCTGACTCGGGTTTGAGTCTGATTAATCTGACTTGAATATGATTCAAGTCAATCTATAATCTACAAGATTCTAAGTCAATTTGAACACATGAATCCATGAATACAATCATCAATTTACACAACTTGACTGAACCGAACCATGGATATATATTCCTTTTACATGATTCTCAGTATTCCATTTACATGACTCTACGGTTATAACCGTTTCCTGATATCATGGTTTCGGTCAGCCAGTCAATCAATCATACAACCAACACAATTTACAAGATAACAATACAAACAAGACATCGTGGGGTTTAAGGGGTAGATTGGTACGGAAGGTGTTAAAGGAGGCACGAGGTGGTCAGACTTAACACATCTAACATGAATCCAGTTGCTGTTGTACCGTGGCATAAACGGTACCTTGTACTATACGTGCCCTTAGTCTCTGGCATATAGAGACTCCCCTCGTATACACTGGCATTTTTCTGTACCAAACTATAAACAACAGCGTTGATATAACATTACAACAATAGTTTACACTTTAAAATGTATCTTCTTATTCTGTCTTTTTCTACTTCCCTCTTACCTTTGGGACTTACCGAGCGACCTGTTCGCTGACGACATTTTGTTTCTCTCTTCTTTGAATGTCGTCAGGTTATTTGGACCCAGCAGAGGTTGAGCCATCGCAAGAAGACTTGGGGTAGTTTACTGAAGATCCTGCACTGTAGTTTCATTGTACACTTTTCCTTTCTGTACTTTTCATTTCCTGTTATGCCACTGTTTAGGCATCTTATTATTTCAGTTGTATTTCCTTTCATATATTGTACAAAGAATGTTAATAAATAAAAGTTGTTGTTCTTTTTATTCTTATTTCTTGTGTATTTATTTTATATTGCTTAGATACGCTTAGCGTATGTACTTCTGAGTATATACGTAGCGGGCCTCGTCGCGTCCCCTCCGCCGTACACTGGGAAGCGGGGCGTGACAGATTACAATATCCTGGAACATTTAAGAAAGATACCCTCACAACTGAGCATACTGGATACTATCCTCCTGTCCAAAGAAGCAAGAGATTCTCTGATCAGGGTATTACAGGAGCCCGATCAATTCCAAGCTTTCTTTACGGAAGAAAAGATGAAGAACGAGCTGGCAAAGATTCATACAGCTGACATCACATTCGGCGATGAAGATCTCCTCCTCGGAACGTGCAAGCACAACCGTCCTCTATATGTCACCGGGTACTGCCATGACATCAAGATAGGGAAGATCTTGGTCGACAACGGGTCTTCTGTCAATCTTCTCAACATAAAGGTGCTGAAGGAGATTTGCATGAACGTTCAGCACCTGGCTCGGGATAAAATTACCATCTCCGGCTTCAATTCGCAGTCATCACGGACGCTTGGGTCCGTGATATTGACATTACGCTTTGGGATGCTCGTCACCGGCATCAAATTTCATATCATTGACGCCAAGAATTTCTACAATGCCCTATTCTGCCGGCCTTGGTTACATAAGTACAACGTCATCCCTTCTACACAACACCCGTGTATGAAGTATTTCAAAGATGGCCTCGAATACACCGTCATGGGGGAGCTAAATCCATTCTCCGTAAATGAAGTTCGCGAATATGAAGATGCAAAGTACTTCCTACCAGACTTCAAAGACACAGAAAGATGTCATAAGCCGGAGAAGAAACAAAAAGCCGTCGCCACCATCCCGGTCTTTAGGAGCGATACCGAGGAAGATGAAGAAATAGTCTACTCGGGGCAACTTCAAGGCAACAGGCCAGGACCATATACTCCTATTTTGGTCTTTGGCAGTGACTCTGAGGACAAAGTCAACGCCGTATTCTCCACTCGCCCGTTAGCACAAACCATTACCGGAGCTGATCAGAGCTTACAAATCACCATGGTTCCACCACAGTATTATAAAGAACTTGATGCGCTCAATACATACAACGTACAAGAGATGCAGACTTTCTACGTCCCTCCCAGGCGAAAAGATGAAAAAGCGATCCTCTTCTATCAGTCTCCGGAGACCAGAGTGGAAAAGAAGTCTGGCATGGTGCCGAACTTGCACTTGATAGACTTCAACCAATCCGTCTGTCTAGATATTACGCAGAGGGATTGAAAGGGCTATTAAGATGCTAAGGCGTACCCTTCAAACAAACCGCTCGACAAGCCCATTTCTACAACAAGATTTGGGACGTTCCCGGAACTCGGTGAAGAATGCCCAACGGGAAGATGGAAACAACCGGGCTCGGATACACTCGGTCCAAGAAACGGGAGCGATTCCATGGTTGTCGCGTCATAAATGGCTTCGGTGTAGAAAGGAATGCTTTTTCAGATAGCTGTGACGTTGAAACGAAGCAAAATCCCGCTATAAGAACGTCAAGTCTGTCGTTCGAAGAGAAAGTTGACAAGCTAATAAGAGAAGCCGGTCAAAAGGTTCAGGATGATCACAGCCGCGAAATGGCTATTTACGAAAAGGCCAGGACTCAGCGTCTCAACCAGCAGTTCGCAGAGAAAGAAGACTACAATGCCCTCCATCCCCAGCTCACTGTATGTCCTCGCAAGAAGTAAAAATCCCGAAATAGAGGCAAAAACAGGAAAAAGAGCGCAAAAAACGTCCGCAAACAACAGGGTATATCTAAGAAGCCGCACTATCAAGAAAAACATGGTTAGAACCCGTCCTTTATCAAGAAGATGAGTCAGGAATACTCTTTCCTTCAAGACAAGATAAGGAAAATATTCAATATTGTCATGAAGTATCAAATGATGACGCTTCCGGAGTCTCGACATCCCGAACAAACAAACGAGGTCCATCATTTAGATTATTGCTCCTATCACCGAGCAACAGGTCATCCTTTTGAAGACTTCTTCACCTTCAAAGACTGGATCGAAGACCAGTATCAACAAGGCAAGTTTGCTTTGTCCGACGGCTGGAAGGTAACCCCGCCGCAAAAGCATGAGCCAAAGAGGACCTATACCGTGAGGACAAGACCAGCTCAACGACAAGAGTGGAAGCGAACTCGTACTTGCCATATGATAACACTCTCAAAAGGGGAGGGCACAAGACTATAGATGACTCATTCAGGCGCTTTGCAAATGAAGACGAGGATGAGGTGATCTCAGAGTTTCCACCAGCACCAAAAGAGCTGGAAGATGGGATACACACTTCGGCAGACAACCTGAGGAAAATTGACTTAGGAACAGAAAATGAGTCGAGACCCACGTTCGTCAGTGAGCTGTTGTCTAAAAAACAGGTGGCCACGTTAAAAGGCGTGCTCATGCAATATAAAGACTGCTTCGCATGGAACTATTCCGAGATACCGGGATTGGATCCAAAAATAGTGGTACATAAACTGGCTATATCGCCGGACGTTAAACCAGTCAAACAGGCGTCAAGAAGAATGCGGCTCGAACTCGAGATGAGTATCAATACCGAAGTCAAGAAACTAATTGACTCCGGCTTCATCGAAGAAGTTCAGTATCCCGATTGGATTGCCAACTTTTTTCCAGTGATGAAGAAAAATGGAACAGTGCGCATCTGCGTAGACTTTCAAGACCTTAACAAAGCTTGTCCGAAGGATGACTTCCCAGTACCTGTTACCGCGCTAATGATCGATAACACGTCCACTCATGAGGTCATCTCCTTCATGGATGGATCTTCAGGCTACAATCAAATAAAAATGCATCCTGAAGACTAAAAGCATGCCGCCTTCCGGACTCCGCTAGGCATATTCTGCTATAAGGTGATGCTTTTCGGTTTGAAGAATGCAGGCGCTACCCACGAGAGGGCCATGACGAAAATCTTCGACGACCTCATTCATGAGGTTGTTGAAGGCTATATTGACGACCTTGTGGTGAAGAGCAAATCTTACGAGGAGCACTGAGAACATCTGAACATAGTGTTTCAGCGTCTTCGGAAATACAATTTAAAGATGAATTCTCTGAAATGCGCATTTGGAGTCTCCTTAGGCAAATTCTAGGATTCATCATACGACACCGAGGCGTTGAAATAGACCCATCAAAGATCAAGGCGATTATGGAAATGCCCAAGCCAAGAACTCTCAAACAATTACGGTCTCTCCAAGGAAAACTCATGTATATCCGGCGGTTCTTAGCTAATGTAACATTTCAGAAAAATAAAATATTATTTTTGGGAATTTATATAATTAAATAATAAATATTACGAATATTTTAATGATACGGTATAATTAAATACAGATAAATGGGGAAATATTTAGGAAATTATAGGAATTACTGAAATGAGGGTGTTTTATATGATTTAAGCAAATTATAAATTCTTTATGATTAATTATATTCCATTTTAATGCAAATCACGATTAAATATCACTAATCGTGCATTAAGCTTACTATATGCACATGACTTGCACCATGTCATTTTTTCACATTTGCTACTTTTCTACCAAGGCTTTCCTTTTTTTTTCCCCCTAAAGTTTGCATGGCTTTGTTTTTATAAATGAGAAGAGAAAAGAATAGAAAAGAAAAGAGAAGAAAAGAAAAGATGAGAGAGTGAGAGAGAAATGGAGAAGTTTCTACACACATGGTCCCCTCATTACATCTCCTCATTTCCTTTCCCCCTCTCTCTCCTCGTGCTGCTCCTTCTCCCCAAATCTCCACCACCTCTACCTCTTCATTACACCCCAAATTCATTTTAAAACATCATATTCCCTTCTTTAAAATTAATCCCTAGCTCACTACAAGCTTGAGGGTGTGATCAAGTCAAGACTTTGGGGATCTTGGGCAACTCAAGAAAATTCTTGAGTTGCCAAATGAGGTAATTTCATCACCATTAGAGCAGTATTTCATTCTATTAGCATCTATTGTTAGTTTAGAATCGATATATCGAGGTTTAGTAAACTTTGAAAATTTCAAGTTAGGGCTTTGAGGTAATTTTGAATTGAGATAGTGTAATTGAGGCTAGTAGAGACCATACAACCCCTGTTGTGATTGTATACTGAACTAAACTAGAGATTAAAACCCCTATTAGCAAATTTAGAAACCCCGATGTCGGAAAATTATGGAAATTGTGTTGGAATTTGGTGATCTGCTATATCCCGGATGACCTGAAAATATTTTAGCGAATACAGAGAGATGTGCAGGTGATATGGATCATTCCCTGAAGACCCGAGCCCCTAACCCCAAACCCAGGCCGCAATTTTATTCTTCCTGGCCGCAATTTGCGGCCAGGGTGGGGCAGAATCCCTCCATATTTGGTCCAGGGCTGTTATTTCATTAAACTAGACCCTTACCATATGCAAAGTTGGCTAATTTCACTTAGGGTAAAATCTGGGACCATTTTCTTGAGTTGCTGCATTATTTTATGACTTCATTTTAACTTGGTTTTGGCATTTGGGTTTTTAACTCGATGTTCTGATGTTTGTACCTCAACATCGAGAATTTGTTTGGTTTTTCTTGCATGCGAGGACCATAGGTTCTAACCTATGTGTGTTTCGTGTGCCGTTCTGGTTTTCATTCATGATTTCGATTTACAATACCATATGTTTATATATAGGCACCTTTACATGGATTTCGAGACGACGGGAAGAGCATGACGACATTGACTTCGGCAGGCGAGGATTCAGGTGAGTAGATGTATATCTACGGGCAAGTCGGGTGGATGACGTATAGCACCCCCGCAAACGTAGAGTAAAGTTATTGCGTATTATTATTTTGAGTAGGACGTGACCTTGGAGTTTGGCGAGTAGGGTACTATTGAAGACCTTAAGTAGGATTAGGTTGATTTAGACAGACTTAACCAGAGGATGATTACCTTGGAGGTAATTCATAGGTTTTACGCAGACACACACACGCACACATGTACACTTGACTTGGGGTATGTATATATATATATGAATGTGTGTAGGTTTCCATACACACACACATACACAACATATACGCGTGATATGAGGATGATGTATGATACTTGAGGATGAGTCGATATGGCTGGGCAGGATGCCGTGAGATATTTGATATGTGATTGATGATATATATATGATAGTTGACATATGATTGAGATATGATATGAGATATGTTATGATATTTATAATGGATCGCTTGTGCAATGTATACTCATATATGATAATATGTGTTGATGACATCGGATTGCACGAGACTTTAGGTCAGTAACCTGATCATGATATTGTTTGATGATGATACCTTATGAATGATGATGTATAGATATGATAGTTGACCCGTACCCCGATTTTGGGATGTCGTACGATGGATTTTACCGTACGAGGTATAGATGTGATGATTGATCTGCACTCTTGACTCGAGGAAGTCGTACGATGTACGTGATGCTATTGATGCTGGATCGCCGACTACTAGAGATATCGACTCGGACTGTAGGTGGACTCTTCTTACCTATTGACTAGTTATTTATTTTAGTCCCTTAGTTGGTTAGGTAGATGTTAGTTTAGGTTCGAGTCATACTTATTTTTCAAAACTAACGAATCGTGCGCATTTTTAAAAACAGCCTGAGGGATACTACGGATTTTTCAAAGGTCGTATTTTTACTCAAAAACACCGTAGCCCCTATTTTTCTAAAAACCATGATTCGTGCTTTTTCAAACACCAAAATGGTATGACTCGTATTGTAGAAGTGTATATTCTTCGGTATTGCTGTTATTACTTCTTCTCTGTTATATTCATGTTATTCTCATTATACTGCATGTTTATACATATGTTCCTTAACTGTTATGATTCCATATGTTAGGACACCAGCACCATTATCGATGATGCGCATGTTCCACCTACACTTATTTGCTAACTCACACACATCATCATCGGTAATTGCCATGTCACGCACACTTTAGGTAAAGCTACTTCATTTAGTATAGCTGCTAATTAGTAGTTTAAACATATTTTAGTACGCTTGCTTCATGTGCTAGTTTAGATATTGCATTGCTTACTCAGACACTTCCTGCATTTATATATTCAAACTGTCATACAGTTTTGTGGGGCTTATGCCGATACTTATTATTTATTTACTCAGGATTTTGGGATTTGGATTTTCTATGAGATTTCTGGATTTTGGGGAAAACCGCAACAATTTCATAACTTATTATTATTTTCAAAGAAAAACTGCGGTTTTCTCATGATGTGATGTGTGTGCCGTCCACCATGAGTTTTCTCGGTTCTTGAGCAGTATCATATACCCGATTCAAGGAAGGGAATGCACCGTCTGCGGGTACATGGTGGACCCGGTGCGGTATCCCGGGGCAAGAAGATCGCAAATGATGGCGTTGAGCCCGGCAGGGGAGCACTACCGACCGGTTATTATAGTTATTTTTGACGCGGCGGATATCCGGAGGATACCGACCATGGTCATGAGATTGGATGATATGGGCCGATCCGGACTGCCGGAGCCTGAGATACAGAGATATTGAGATACAGAGATATTGAGATTGAGATACAGAGATGAGATTTTGAGATATACCTATTTTGTGTCGATGCTTGACACGGATTTCTGTCGATTTCACTGATGAGGTTTCAATTTTATTATACAAGATTCATTGATGTTTTTCTTATATCAGATTATTCAGATTTCATGGTTGATTTTCTCATTCATGATGCATTCATACATCAGTTATGTGACATGTTACTGTTTAGTGACTCTGACACGATGCACTGAGCATTGCACTTATGCATAGATTATAACCCTGTCACTACTAGATGACTAGTGTTATGTAAGTATATTATTATGATCTAGAAGATCGTCGTGCATGCGATTTCTACTCGCAGATGTCTTCTACTCACGAGTTGGCAACTCACCCCCATTGTGCCATTTTTTTTACAGGTTTAGATGTACAGGTTTCCATGGTGGCTTGCTGGCACATTATTCCATTCAGGGTGATTGCTTGGTAGGTTGGTTCACTTGTATCATGACCGCCATTGTACATTTATTTATTTCAGTTCTATCTAGTAAACTCCATCAACCAGACTTGTATTACTTGATAGATTTAGAAAACCTATTGTTTTTCTTTTGGCCTTAGAGTCGCGCTTGTATTATTATGGTTTTCTGGTGGTTTTGATGGTTTTCTTTGAGTTTTGATCCTCGTCCTTCGGCGTTGTATATTATATTGCTTGCGTGGTTATGTCCGCCAATTGGCGAAGAGCTAGCTTCCGCTTGGGGATGCCTTTTATTGTTGCTTATGTATATATTCTTGTTTGTACCCGTTTGGAGCCAGTTTTTGCAAAGGAGACTCTGCCGAAATTTTTGATAAAATTTGAGGTTGCTTTTAAACTTGTTTTCCTACACTTCTTCTTTTAAACGGTTTAGATTTCTGGGCTTCGGCTTGCTTAGATTACGTTACGCCTCTAGACGTTTCATAATCTAAGTGCTGGTCATGTTCCGTACTTTCGGGTCATGACAGCTAACCTCTCCGGCAAATGCCGCCCCTACAGCCATCTAATGAAGAAGGGGACCCCGTTCGTTTGGGATTATAAATGCCAAAGTGCATTGGACGAAATCAAGCAATACCTGCAGAACCCGCCGGTACTGACCTCTCCGGTCAAAGGAAATCCCCTCATCCTGTACACAACGGCACTTGAAGGCTCTCTAGGCACGCTATGGGCACAAGAGAACGATCAGGGAAAGGAGAAAGCTTTCTACTATTTGAGTCGAGTTCTCCTTAGGGCAAAAAACAACTACTCCCCCATCGAATAGCATTGTCTGGCATTGATCTTCACGATAACGAAGCTCAGGCACTACACCATGGCACATGAGGTCCATCTCATATCAAAGGTGGATCCTCTCAAATATTTGATGTCAAAAGCCATACTAACAGAAAGGCTTGCCAAATGGGCCCTTCTCTTGATGGAATTCTCAATAACGTATCAACCCCTCAAAGCAGTGAAAGGCCAGGCCATCGCCGACTTTTTTGCTGAGCATCCGATACCAGCCGATTCTCCCTTAATTTGTGGATTGCCAGAAGAACACGCATTCGACAAAATCGAAAGGGAGAAGAAGAAAATAATGTCCAATAGGAACTCTACTTCGATGGAGCATCTTTCATGAAGAAGTGGAAGCATAAATCCCCTATAATCAAAGCCGGGGTGGGCCTTATCTTCGTGACCCCATAAGGGGAGATAATGCGTTTCGCTCTTTCTTTAATGGAACCAAGAACAAATAACAAGGCTGAATATGAAGCTTTGATAGCGGGTCTTGAGATCGCTGTCGATATGGGAATCGAAAACCTCCTCATATATGGAGACTCCCGGCTGGTCGTTAGCTAAGTAAATGGTGACTATCAGACGTGCAAGCCAGAACTGATCAGGTATGGTGAAAGAGTGCAGCAACTGCTGACACAAATCCCCTCCCACATCCTGGAAAGTATACTACGTGCGGAAAATAGCAAGGCAGATGCATTAGCCAAGCTCGCTAAGGAGCTGGTTGACAAAGATCTCGATGACGTAAGGATTGTTGTGCAATGCCGCCGAGTTCTCGCGCCAGCAAAAATACCTTCAGAGGATTCGATCGAGCTATCTGAAGGAAAAGAAACGACCAAACAAGCAGTCCTCCAAATAAGAGGAAAATAAAAGTTCAAGAATTGGAGGGAAGTCTTCATAGATTACTTCAAATCCCATCGAACACCCGAAAACACATCGTCAAGACTGTTAGTTATATGTATGCCCTAGAGGCCATTATTGTACATGATTGTATATTATAATGGATGCTTGGACATATATAGAGAGGACATTCTTGCTCAACGTGATAGTATGCTATATGGTTGCTCTTTATCTTAACATGTAGACTAGTATTGTGATACCATCTTTCTTTCACATGTTGATAAAGCCCTTAGGATGTGTACTTGACTACCAGGACTATGATGCAGATCATACTAGTGGGATCAGGATAGTCCACAAGTTTATCCTTTAATTGTTCCTAGTCGTGGGAATATCGAGATAGGGCATCGATATTCCAGAGTAGACTATTGTGTACGTTCTTGACCCTGTATGGGGCGATGGATGATCCCACATCCATTGGTGTTTGACATCAAAGATTGTACACAGGTGCTCATTGGAGAATGGGTACACCGAACAGGACTCGCCGAGAACTACTAGATTGTATTATACCTATCGTCAGATAGCAGTTCTCTAGTGATACTGGTACAGGTTAGTCTGTAGACCCGAGATCATCATAGAGGCTAGTGTGATTCCCACTGTGCTTCGATTTCCTCCCTACCACGTTCAAGAGAGCGTGCAAATAGATGGATTTTGGGTACAGTCCCGAGTCACATAAAGGCAATGAGCGATAGGAGGGGTTTCGTCTCTCCCGGTATTGGAGGTTGATGTTGCGCTATGCTCGATTGGCCATAACAGGAAGTCCCTGGTCAGGGCTGATGATGAGATTTACTGGTAAGTGTTATCAGTAGTTTCTCGACCCGTTATGAGCCTCACATCGGCATGAATTATCAAGTTATTGGGGTCTGACGTTTACCACCCCCAGACTCGATATGCGACATATCAGACGAAGAGACCGGACTGTACGGTAGTGTTACTTACTGGATTCACGGGAGTATGGACAAGCTTGCTTGTTGATCTTATGATCGCTCAATACCTGGATAGCCGTTAAGTCCAGCTAGTACCGTTGACAGCTTGTGGGTGACAGATATGATCATTACCTACTGCTGGCGTATTGACGAGTCTTTAGAGTCCTACACAGAGGTTTCCTAGCTCAAGCGAAACGAAGTAGGGCAAATATATGATATTTGCGGGACCGAGATTAATACGTGTATGTGATACTCTATTCTAATCTCGCGATATATGATATCAGTCGGTTATATGAGATATAGCCGGGTTATTGAATCAAGTGTTGATTCGATAAGTTGATATAAATGATATTAGTCGGTTATATGTGATATAGCCGGATTATTAAATCAATTGTTGATTTAATAATTTAATATATAATTATATATTTGATATATTAATATATATTAACTAATATTAGCTCACTTCAGAATTTCTTTTCTACTAATACATTTATATATATATACATGTAATATATATTAATGTATTTATTTTTGTGTTATGCTAGATGATACATTGGACTTGGGTGTATGAAACTCATACCTAACTAAAGATAATTTGGATGTTTAATTATTAAGGGGAAAATCAAAATGTCACGCCCCGCTTCCCAGTATACGGCGAAGGGGACGGGACTGGTCCGCTACGTATTTACTGTGAAGTAAATACGCTAAGCGTATCTAAACAATATAAAAATAAGCACAAGAGACAAGAGATATAAACTGAACAGCAAATTTATTTATTAACATTCTTTTGTACAATGCATGGAAAGTAAATACAACTGATATAAAAAGCAATACCTAAACAATGGCATAACAGAAAAGAAAAGTACTGAAATGGAAAAGTGTACAATGAACTAGAGCTCGGGGTCTTCACTGAACTGGTCCAAGTCTTCAGCGCTGGGCTCGATCTCTGATGTGTCCAGATCACCTGACGACATTCAAAAAATAAAGAGAATGTCGTCAGCGAACAGGTCGCTCGGTAAGTCCCACAGATAAGAGGAAAGTAGAATAGACAGAATAAGAAGGTATCTTTTAAAGTTGTATTATATTGTTGTAATGTTATGTTAATGCTGTTGTTTGTAGCTTGGTACAGAAGGATGCCAGTGTATACGAGAGGAGTCTCTATATGCCAGAGACTAGAGGCAAGTATAGTACAAGGAACCATTTATGCCATGGTACAACAGCAACTGGATTCATGTTAGGTGTATTAAGTCTTACAGTCTCGTGCCACTTTTAACACCTTCCGTACCAATCTACCCCTTAAACCCCGAGATGTCTTGTTTGTATTGTTTGTCTTGTAAATTGTATTGATTGTATAATTGATTGACTAACCGAAACCATGATATCAGTAAACGGATGTAACTGTATAATTATATAAATGGAATAATTGTAAAATCATGTAAATGGATGTATATCCATGGTTCGGTTCAGTCAAGTTGATAGATTGAATATATGGAATAATGGATTCATGGATTCATGTTGAATTGTAATATTGTAAATTGTAGATTGTATATTGTACTTGAATCATATTCAAGTCAGCTTATAATGAGACTCAAACCGAGTCAGACAATTAGAAAAGTAAATTGAAGTCCTGATTGTTTTGATGTTATCGGTAACCGCTGCACATGGGCGGCAGGATTTGTATCTTTTTCAAATACGATTACCGTATTGATAACACCATTGTTAAGTTGTCTATTTTAGATAGGCAAGCATCTACTTCTCCGGCTCCCTGAGGCTCAAGAGATTGGTCCCGCTTAAACCTATGTTTACTAGGGTCCTTAGGGTAATTTATAGAACTTGAAGGGGTTTCATATAAAAATACTTTTATATAATTTTCAAAATACACCCCAAGTATTTATTATTCGTGTTTAGAGTTGCAATGAATGCAGATTTTTTATTGTGATATTTCTAATAAAAATATCCTAATTTCATAAATAAAGGTATTTATTTGTAATATTGATTTGTATGGAATTCATGGTATTTTAGTGTAAAATGATTCTTGTGATTTTTGAAAAGAGTTGGAATATTTATAATAATTCAAAATAAATATTTTAATGTTACATATACATATATTTATATGAAAATAATTTTTAATATATATATTATATTCTAGAAATCTCGTTTTTCTTAAGATGTCGTATTTTAAATCTTTCGAGTCCGAATGCTCCTTGCGGAGGTCTGCATCTCGCACTACTAAGCCCGAGGATGTGCGATAATCTGCACCATCCCGAACGGGTTCCCCAATTGGGTTGTAGCGGCGCTTTGCAAAGATTTGTATAAATACTAATCATTAAGGAAAAACGGTTTTATTAATTATGGTATTTATTTGTAAAGGTGTCGATTTTCCATATTCTATGTTCTAGGGTCTCCTAAATTAACTAGACTGCTCCTAACTGGTCCAAAGCGACAAGTTGTGAGATATCTCTCAAATCGTCTCTTCACCGTCAATTGTGGCCAGGTAAGTACAAATGAAGAAAGGAGGGATCCGCTCACGAATCACCGTGAGACGAGCCTTTTAAAGTTACCTTTCTCACTTGTCTAGCCTAGACACCACAAAATCAGGTTTAGATAAACGACTGAATGCCCACAACCTTCCTTTGTCCTAATGAGAGCGACAGTCCTTAATTGGCTGAGTCTAGATTAGCTCAAAGGTTATTTATTTGTAAAGATGTATCAATACTAAATCTTTTAGAAATGGTTTTATTAAGTAAAGGGTATTTAAATGAAAATGTTTGTTTTCCCGTATTCTAAGTTCTCGAGAGTATCGTGTAATGTTGCATATGAGTGAGTGAGGAGGTAGGTCGTTACCTCGTGATCTACTTAAAGGTATAACAAGTTTAATAGTTTAATTGTATAATTGAAACAATGTGGTATTTAAATGAAAAATACAATAAAGTGAAATAACTATCATTTTATAAAATGAAATTTGATCAATTTGGTTGATTAGTGTTTAATAGTCAACATGAGAGAGTTTAAGTATAATTGTATTAACGAGAAGTGAAGCTTTATAAGAAATCGAATCGGAAATCGGATTTGTTCCGATTTCGTTGGGTTCCGTAAATCCGTATTTTTAGAATAGAAAAGTGAGATAGAAAATGGGAATTACGGGTTTTGGACAATTAGGAGAAAGAGATAGAACGGGAGGAGTCGCCGGTGCGTCGCTTCGTCGCCGGGAGCTCCTAGAATGATCGTCGGAAGTTCGCCGGAAAATTCGCCGTAGCTTCACTTCGTGCTCGATTTCAAAGTACACAAGATTTCTTGAGAATTTTTGAGAGTTGGCTCAGAGTTTGGGGTGAGAGGGTAGATGGTAGGGGTGGTATTTATAGGGTTAGGCTAGGGTTAGGGTAGATGAAGGGTTTAATTTAAAAAATGTAAAAATGTATGAAAAATGTATTAAAAATAGAGTAAAAGAGGTATTAAAGGCTCTCTGGAAATGATCTCAGAAATTGAAGTATGTAGTAAAGGTGGAAGGGGAAAAGGCAACCTTTTGCCGTTGACGACTCGGCTGACCGGCCGACTCGGCCGAGTCAGGCCGAGTCGGGGGCTCGGAATGTGGGGGGTCGCCTGGTTAAGCCTCTGGTGCATTTAGTTT
Organism: Agapanthus africanus; assembly: GCA_030015575.1. NCBI lineage: Eukaryota > Viridiplantae > Streptophyta > Magnoliopsida > Asparagales > Amaryllidaceae > Agapanthus > Agapanthus africanus. The sequence continues at coordinate 432,831,646 of JASDDO010000008.1, read as the reverse complement.
AGTGGGTGTAGTGGGAATTTTTGGAGTTAGCACGTGTTGACTGTTGGGCTTCTATAAAATTTAAAACAAAATAAATATTAAAAATAATGTGGGGCATGGGATTTGAACTTTGGTGGCTTGGTTCAGCAGTGCAAGGTATTACCAATGAGCCACAAGCTCCTTCTTGTAATTAAATTGCTAATTAATTACTTAAGTCTTGTGCTCAGGGAATAAATACCCCTTTATGTATTTTTGAATTTTTTTTGTAAAAACTTGTATAGGAAATTTAGGGTTGTTATACAAAATTAGGTGGAAATTGGTATGACTAAAGATGCTTGTAGAAGTATGGAGAAGTATTGACTTAAGTTCACTAATTTTGTCTTACTTTAGATATTTATTAACTCAACCATTATCTTTAGCCATGGTTAAGTCTCTACTAATATCACTTGCGATATTTTCTCACCATGGTTCATTCATTCATCTTTTTCTTCATCTTCTTTGCTTTCTAGCTTTTGAGAGAGGAGAAAAAGAAAGAGAAAAAATTAATTCTAAAGTGAGCAAAATTCCTACTTCATCAATCTATACCAAACTAGCCATTTAGTATAGGTTGTTTACTCCACTAATTCCTCAATTAGTGAAGATGTAACTTTAGTTAGAGATTTCTCAAGGTAGATCATCTTCGGCCTCGAAGATCTTTGAGTAAGCTCGTTCCTTTCCCCTAGTGGAGCCTAAGGAGAGTCCGGGACACCACTACTTAGAGCTAAGGGACTACTACACGGAGCTTTAGAAGTGAAGGACCGGTCTACAAAGGTTGTATTCCTATTTCACTTAGTGTAAAGTTGTTTACATGCTTTAAAACCCTTATTCTCTAGTTAGATCCTTGGTTCGGGTTGCTTCGCACTCTAGATTTTTTGAAATTGCATACTTGATGCTTGCCGAAACCTAGTGAGGGTGCTAAGGGAACCCACCAAAGACATCGACTCATGAAACGGGCTCTGTCTTTCGCTTTCGTCAACGATACTCTATATAAGAGATCATTAACCTATCTGTGACTGAAATGCCTGGGACCAGAAGAATCAAAAAGAGTCGTTCAAGAAACTCACGACGGACTCTGCGGGTCTCATCAAGCCGGGTCAAAGATGAAACTGAAGATCAAAAGAATGGGTTACTATTGGCCCACAATGATTCAGGACCGCCTTGAATATGCGGAACAGTGTCATACGTGTCAGATTCACAGGGACTTCATCCACTAACATCCAAATCCACTACACCCAATGATAGCTAGCTGGCCGTTCAAAATGTGGGGAACCGATATAATCGGCCCCATTGAGCCCGCATCATCCAAAGGGCATCGGTTCATACTGGTAACGACCGACTACTTTTCCAAGTGGGTAGAAGCAGTACCACTGAGGGAAGTGAAGACGTAGAATATTCTCCATTTCTTCAAGACACGTGTCATCTACCGGTTCGGCACTCCGCGACGGATAATCTCGGATAATGGACCAACCTACAGGAGCCATAAAATCATCCGCTTCGCAGAATAACATAAAATAGACTGGAGATACTCCTCTGTCTATAATTCTCGTGCCAACGGTCTAGCTGAAGCTTTCAACAAGACCTTGACCAAGATTATAAAGAAAACGGTGTCCAGAAACAAAAAGGACTGGCACGAGAGATTGCACGAAGCTCTCTGGGCGTACCGAACGACGTTCAAAATGGCTATGAATACAACACCATACGTGTTGGTATTCGGCAATGAAGCAGTTCTTTCTTTGGAAATAGAACTCCCTTCTCTCCGAGTAGCAGTTCGATACGAACTAACAGATGACGAAAATGCCTATCTTCGGCTTGAGGAGCTCGACGCCCTCGATGAAACTCGCCTCATAGCGCAATAAAACCTAGAAGCTTACAAGACAAGGATGACACACTCATACGAAAGACCGACTAGGCCGAGAACATTCTGCCAAGGCGAACTCATGCTAGTCGTCAAAAGACCTATGATCCCCAATGTGCAAAACGGGGGAAATTCGAGCCAAACTATGAAGGCCCGTACATCATAGATAAGTTCTATCAAGGTGGTGCCTATTTGCTCATGGATATGCATGTCGAAAGACCTTTTCGGCCAATAAACGGCTGATTCCTCAAGAAATACCACGTATGACGGGTCACGACTTAGGTCAATGATAGATGACGATGCTCGTGTCCGCTCGCTATCTTCCTGAGTTAAAACTCTAAGTGGTATTCGGAAAAGCTTCACCCCAAAAATGGTGATAATAGACAACTACGTCCTTAAACTAGCAATGGATCGAGATGTCCCTAAACTAACAACGGACTGTAATGTCCTTAAACTAAAGCCTCATCTCAAAAAGGGTGATAGTGGACCACTATGTCCTTAAACTGGCAATGGACCAGAATGTCCTTAAACTAGCGCTTCACCTCAAAAAAATGGTGATAATGGACCACTACGTCCTTAAACTGGCAATGGACCTGAATGTCCCTAAACTAGTACCCCGTCTCAAGCATGGCGCATCGCCCTAAATACGGCGATATCTTCTCTTAGGATCTATGTTGCAATCAGAGCTCCAATGGCAAAGACTGCAACCCAAGTCAAAAAAAAATGGTACGTCCACAAGCGAAATGGGTACAGATGAAAACCCGAAAGGGCGACGTGAGTAAAAACAGTAGGGCTATCGGCGAGCTTGTGAAAACCTGAAAGGGTACAATCTCGTTGTTTAAAAAAATGGTACGTCCACAGCGAAATGGGCACGGATGAAAACTCGAAAGGGCGCCGTGAGTAAAAACAGCATGGCTACCGGCGCGCTTGTGAAAACCTGAAATGGCGCAATCTCGTTGTTACAAAAAAAAACGGTATGTCCACAAACGAAATGGGCACGGATGAAAACCCGAAAGGGCCCCGTGAATAAAAATAGTAGGGCTACCAGCGAGCTTGTGAAAACCTGAAAGGGCGCAATCTCATAAAATTTTCACTTACGAGATCCTCTCGACTCGCGACTCGTAAGGAGAACTCCTCCTATGAGACCCTCACGGCTTATAGGATTCAAAGTCTTAAGTTATAGGGATCCAAACCTGTTCTTAAGACGTCGTATTCCCCAAGTTGCCCTACAGGCGGTTCGATATTGGCCTTTGTATACAATCCAAGGGCACAAATAAACATTCCCCCCACCAAGTTCTACCTATCACGAGGAATGTCCTCATATGGTGAACGACAATTGTAAGTCCTCTCGACTTATCAGGAGAAAATACTCTTATGAGATCCTTATGACTTATAAGAGAAAACACCACTTAGAAGTACTTACGACTTATAAGGAGAACATACACCTACGAGATCCTCACGACTCGTAGGGAGAAATACCTTTATGAGACCCTTACGGCTCATAAAGTCAAAAAGTCTTAGTCAGCAGGATCCTAACCCTGTTTGCTAAGTCACCTTTGTTCAAATCAGCAAAGGCAAATGATGATTCTCTCCTGGCAATATTCCAGTCGTAGTGATACTGATGCCTAAATCGATATCAAAGTCTAAGTCCTCTCACGGCAAGTGATGATTCGCTCCTGGAAATATTACAGTCGCAGCGATGCTAATGCCTGAACAGGTATCAAATTCCAAGTCCTTTCAAGGCAAATAATGATTCGCTCCTGGCAATGTTCTAGTCGCAGCGATACAGATGCCAAAATTGGTATCAGATCTCAAGTTCCATACTCGCAACAAAAATCAGTGAGCAAAAAATGTATATGAAATAGCCGAAATGATGGGGCAACTCGCAATAAAAATCAGCGAGCAAAATATATGCATATAAAAACAGCAGAAATGTTTGGGCAACTCGCAATAAAAAGTAGCGAGTAAAAAGAAAAGAATATCCGAAATGATTGGGCACCGCGATAAAAAGCCGAAATGATTGGGAAATCGCGACTTTCGCGATATAAAAAGCCGAAATGATTGGGAAATCGCGACTTTCGCGATATAAAAAGCCGAAATGATGGAGCATCACGGAAAGAAATAAAAAAATGATGAAACTTTTGCCCTGCAGGTGCGTCTACACCGACCCCTGTATACAATCCATAGGCACAAACGAAAGGGGAACCATATTTTTCCCCTCAGGCTCCATCAAAGGGAGAGCCAAGTCTTGACGGTTCACAAAACAACCTAAAGACTATCTCGACATGCTTCTCGTTACAGCAGACGCAATGTCAACAACGGAGTTCCTTCTAACTCCAGCAGGATGCAAGCGCGACGTCAACAAAGGACCCCAGGGTCGAAACAAAACGGAGCCATGGCAAAATTCCTAGCTCCAAATCTTGACGGTTCACAAAACAACCTAAAGACTACTCCAACGTTCGTCTCGTTACAGCAGACGTAATGTCAACAAAGACTCCAAAATAGCCAAATCAAAAGAAAGTGAAGGCCAAATTTCTAGCTTCACGGTCTTGACGGCAACTCAAATAAAACCCGAAAGACTATCGGAGATCATCCCACACCAGTGCAGAGTGGTTATGACTCATCAGGGCTCCTAAAACTGAGCATAACCTCAAGTAAAAAAAGCGGCATGGAAAAATTCCTACCGCTTTCTCTTCCGATGGTCAAACTGCGTAAGAAGTTTACTTGAAGACGTCTTGTCCAGGCCCCGAAGGGATCAGAGACATGACAGTCGCGGGGCTACTCGAACAGTAGCGTAAAGTCTGTATATCGGGGAATGCATCAGCCAACGTGACGGTATTACGGACTAAAATCCTAGAACCACAAAGCCTAATGGACCTCTGTCGTAAAGAGCAGGGGTTAACTATAACGTTAGGACAAGTTTGCCTATAAGCCCTGTAGGGTTCCTAGGCACTCTTGTGAGGGTTCATAAGGCATCAAACATGCCCGAATAAAATTTTAGACGTGCCGAACAACCCAAAGCCGGGATCTTTGCTAGATTATTAGGGTTTAACATGCAAATAAACATCTTTACCACTATGTGTGAGGGATTACAACCTTTGTAGTCCGCTCCTTCGCTTCATAAGCTCCGAGTAGAAGTCCCTTCGCCGCGATCCATGATCTCCCGGACTCAAGAGAGGCTCCACGACTCGAACGATCCATGCTAGCTTGTAGTGTTCCGCTTCTCCGATGATCTACGTCGAAGTTGCTATAACCCAAGCTCTCTCACTCTAATGAGGTGAACACCCTAATCTAATGGGCTAGATTAGATGAGGATGATGGAGTAGTATTTATGCTATCTTTTTATATCAATTTCTCACAAGAAATCATCACCAAAGGAAAATCTAGTGAGCTCTTTCAAAAACTCAAGAGAGAAGAAGATGAAGAATAATGAGATAATCCTTTTGTGATGAATAGTAATAAGAGGATATCAATAATAATGCAACCATGGTTAATGATGACAAGGATAACCCTTGTAGAGAGTTAACTAAGGCTAGGGTTTGGTTGGGTTAAGAAATGAGTCATAAGAAAATATCTATCATAATATCTTCTTCATGACAAAAGGAATGCTTCTAGATGGTGCAAGAAGAAGCTAACCCTAATCAAACCCTAATCTCTTTTTATCATCACTAAACATGTTTCATTATTAATCATATCATGTTACTATAATATATATCACATATATATTATATTTGTAACAAAAGAAAATAATACAATTAATATATATCGTATATATATCAATGTATTATCCGGTGAGAAAATGAAATAATAAAGCGAGCAAATATTAGATAATGTAATACAGTATATCATATATATTATTATACATTAAATCATCGAATCAACACTTGATCCGACAATCCGACTATATCGAATATAACCGACTAATATATCATGTACCGATTCATCGAATCAACACTTGATCCGATGATCCGGTTCATATCTAAATATCATGAGAATATAATACGGTATCTCATATCGCATTATCCTCGGTCCTGCACATATCACATATGTGCCTCTACTCCGTTTTGCCTGAGCCAAGAAACCTCTGCGTAGGACTCTAAAGAATCGTCAATACGCCGGTAGCAGGTGATGATCATATCAAACACCCACAAGCTACAAGCGGTTAGCTAAACGTAACAGCCACCCAGGTATTGAGCGATCAGAAGATCAACAAGCTAGCCTGTACGTTCTCCTGTGAATCCAATCAGTAACACTCCCGCACGGTCCGGTCTGTTCGTCTGATATGTCGCATATCAAGTCTAGGGGTGGTATACGTCAGACCCCAGTAACCGATAAGTCGTGTCGATGTGAGGCTCATAACAGGTCGAGAAACTACTGGTAACACTTACCAGTAAATCTCTATATCAGCCCTGGCCAGGGACTTCCAGTTATAGCCAATCGAACACAGCACAACATCAACTCCCTATACCGGGAGAGACGAATCCTCTGCTATCGCTCATTGCCTCCATGTGATTCGGGACTGCACCCAAAAGCCACCGTTTTGCACGCCCTCTTGGACGTGGTAAGGTGGAAATCAAAGCACAGTGGGAATCACACAAGTCTCTATGACGATCTCGGGTCTACAGACTACCCTGTACCAGTGTCACCGGAGAACTGCCATCTGACGTGTGGTATATACCATCTGGGAGTTCTCGGCGAGTCCGTCCAGTGTGCCCAGTCACCACTGAGCACCCATACACCATCCTTGATATCAAACACCGATGGATATGGGATCATCCATCGCCTATCATATGGGTCAAGATGCGTATACGCTAGTCTACTCTGGTATATCGATGCCCTGTCTCGATATACCCTCGACTAGGAACAGTTATAGGATGTACTCATCGACTACCGTGGCCCCACTGGTATGATCTCATCATAGTCCCAGTAGTCGAGTACAGATCCTAAGGGCTTTATCAACATGTGAGAGAAAGACAGTAAACCAGTACAAGTCAACATGTTAAGATAAAGTGAAACCAAATAGTATACTATCATGACGAGCAAGAAAGTCCTCTCTATATATCCAAGCATCCATCATAATATACATCATATGTACAACAATGGCCTCTAGGGCATATACATAACTAACAAGCCCAAGGGAGGTAAAATAAATAAACTCCGAAATGAGTTTATAAACTACAAGCTCCGAAATGAGTTCATAAACTAAATAAACTCCAAAATGAGTTCATAAACTAGAAACTCCGAAATGAGTGAATAAACTACAGGCTCCGAAACGAGCGCATAAACTAAAAACTCCGAATGAGTAAGTAAACTAATTACCACCACATCAAAGCATCAAGACACGGATAAGCGCATAAAAAAGAATGTATATTCTTATTCATGAATCAAAATGTTTAAGAGATGCAACCAATGCAAAAAAAGGGAATACAATTACAATGATTAAGAAGGAGGCGCTTTCAACAAACTAACGACCCGCTCACGTGCTCCCCGCAATTCCTCCTCGCGTTCAGCTACGGCGGCCAGCTCCGCTTCGATTTGAGCTCGTTGTTGCAAGCAGGATGAAAGCTTCTCAGCAATTTCCCATTTGACAGCTTCACAACTTTTCGTGAGCCGCTAAGTGAAGTCAAGCTTCTGCCTTAGCACCAACCCGTCAAAAATATATCATTGGAGGTTTTCAAAAATAACTTTCAGTTGCGTGACATTCGCTTCAATCTGGGCGCGCAATTGGGCTGATTCGCCGGAAGCCGTCTCATGCTCCTTTTGTCTCAAGGTCACTTCTTGTTCAAAATATCGAATGAAAGCGACGCTCTGCTCAATCTATGCGGTTCGCTGAGATTTCAAAGTTATTACTTCAGGAGTGAGGTGCTTAAGCTCAATCTCATGCAGACAAGCCTCGATCTTCCTGTAATAATCAACCCAAGAACCGACGAGGTCTTCAGTGTGGAAATTCACGGGCGTCGCCGGCATTGGATTAACTTCGTCGGAAAAATCCGTAGAAGAAGTAAGAACCTTGGCGTCAAGATCCTCGATAAATTCGCTTAACATTCACCGGCTAGTCACCGCGCCCCTATAAATGGACGTTTAGCGAAGGGCCCCGTGAGCAAGGGAATGCGGGACTCAAAAGGAGCTGAAGCCGTTGTAATCGTTGCAAAATAAATTACGGTCAGATTTCAACTTGAAAAACAAAGAAAACACCTGAGGGACGGAATCTACCATACCGGCTGCTGAAGGTGGCAAAACAGGGAGCTCCGGAGGCTTGGTTGTTCCTTCGCTTCCTCCTTTGAACTGTGATACTGGGGTCAATATAAGAAAGGCTTATCCACAAAAAGTTTACTCACGAAGAGGAGAAACGCTAAAAAAAGAATATACTGACCACTGCTGGAAGAGGGAACGACTTCCGATTGGAAGAAAAAGTGCGCGTGTAGCACTTGGTACAAGTGGTTAAAGAGCACTCCTGCAAGGTTGCCACAATATATGGCTAAGGCAAACAAAATTGGTATCTACAATAAAGCAACTAAAGGAGAAACTTTTACCTTCCAAAACTCGGGGAGGCACAGAAGGAACCGTGACAATCATGGTAGCGGCCGGTAGTAATTCTTCAGCCAGTACAACTTCAGGGTTTATGGCGCCTATGCTCAAGACAAAAAAAGTATCATCAGAGACGCTTAGCAGGATTAAAAATCTCAAAGATAATAACCCAAGGAATACCTAACAAGTCAGAAACCGAAACCGTGCCCGAAGCGTCACTAGCTGCGACGTCTTCTTCGGTTTCCATTGGAAGAGCATATTCAACGCCCACAGTTTCATCCCCTGATTCGACAAGGGATGTCGTAACGCTTGCGTCACCCGCCGATATCAAAGATCCATATGGGGAAAGATCGGCAGTTGGAACGGTCCTAGAGTCCAGAGAAAGATTGGACGCTTCATGCTCTTTAGTTACCGGCGCTTCACCTGTCACGCCGTCATCCAAATTTGGTCCTGCAAATAAAAATGTGTATGTTAAATAAATAGACAGGAGGGGAGGAGCTGTTATTAAGGACCGTGCGTTGTTCTACCTTGAAGTAGTCATTCACTCTCTTCACGAGTTATACGCGCAACCTGTCTATGGGCAGTAGACAGGGCAGAAGGAACGTCCACCAAAGGAATGTCAGTAGGCGGAACATTGCTTGAGCCTGAACCCGCGGCCAAGACAGCGTCGCGTTCCCTCACCACATGCTTTCTGCGCTTCCTCTCCGCCTGAGCCGTGAGAACCAACCTCCTTAAAACTTCCGACAGGGGGACGTCGTCGTCCGAACCGAGCTCTGCCTCCAGAGCTGCTACGGCGTCCATCATCGGCTGCTCAGCAACGCCTCCTGTGGTGGCTTCGGGATGGCCTCGGTCGTAGTCGGTGGCTTTGGAAGCTTTTCTGCGTCACCGCCTAGGATTGGAATTACAGTTGGAACAACCTAGGCTTTGGTAGTCCCTGCAGCAAGATGAAGAGAAGAGTCAGAGCAAGAATAGAAAGAACTAAAAGAGCAAAGGTGTAGTGAAGCAAATTATACCGAGGCCCATAGAAGCGCAAAGCCTCTCCTCTTCCTCGAACGTCTTGAGGGAAGCCGCAAGAGCCTCTTCGGCAGAAATACCTGTTAAAGAAGAGAGCATTAATAAAGCATAATTAGGGGAGAAGGGATAGATACAGAAGAATGTAAATGAAGTATACCCGACTCTGCTATAGAGACCAACGCTGCTTCCTTACGAGCCAGTCGATCTGAAGCTGTAAGGGCAGCCTGAAGATCAGTATCAGTTGCAGGCGTGTCAAACAAACCCTCATTGGTGCTATATTCGCATAGCCCTCACTGTAAGGAGTATGGGGCTCCTGGACGAATATGACATCAGCAGAGAATAAAGATTTCTTTTTCTTATGCAAGCTGACACTAACAGCCGACGATAAAAGTTTTTGCTTGACAGGCCTTTTCGGACGGAGGGTCCCGATCTCCGAACCAATGCCTGATTCTGGGGATGCCATGGCCGCCGCAGTCGTAGGAACATCCGGCTGAAGCTTCTTAGGGAAAGCTCGTGGGACTATAGCCATAGTGATTTCTCTTAAAGAGGGGCGAACGGTTGTTCGCCGCTTCAAAGGGATCGCTGGATTACCGGATGGGACGGCATCCTTGTGATCAAGTAACAGCCGCCCCTCGTCCCTAATAATAGCACCCGTCGTATGCTGGTACCACGCCATGTGATCTTTCGAAGCTTTCGGCACACAGCTCGGCTCGCTGACAAGGAAATAGGACCCCGTATTTAATCACATAAAATGATGTAGCGCGCTGTGAATACCCTTCTCCATAGCAGCCGACTCGATTAAGAACGCCTCGAGAGGAACACCTTGATTATAACACAGCTATTGAGCGAAGTGGTGCGGGTTGTACCTCATGAACAACACCGAAGCGTTCTGTCTAAACATTAGGAAGCCTGACCTGATAGAGTACAGGCGCATAACCTCCCGGGCCCTCAATGCAGAAGCCCCATCCTTAAAAGTATCGTGCAACAGTTGGACCACTTTGGTGGATTCTTTGCTGATAGTCAAGACTTTATCGACAAAGGTCATACTGTCCCCAACCATGCGTGATTGAAGGAGTAATCGCCGAGCCTCTCGCTGTGACGGGTCTGGAGCGGAAGATTCAACTAGGTACATGACCTGGGGGAAGTTGTAGCTTTCGTAGAATCGAGGTCGTTTGTGAACGCCAAAGGCACCCGGTACGTGAATCTCAATCCATGATGTGAAGTAATGCAATAGAAGATACACGGGCTTTACCCCGGCTGAGTAGTCTCAGCTGCTAAACTCAGGCCGTGGTATAGATGAGCTAACCCCGCGATCCCAACGGCCACGCGCGTCCCTATAACGATGCGATGAGCCAGATAAAAAACAGATGACCTCATGTATCGGGGGTGCGTTAAAAGCGCGAACCAACTCAGCCACAGGACAATGAACCCCAAAAAGAATGACTCTTCGTCAACACCCGGGGCAGCGATCTCCGCAAAGGGGACAACTGGAGTGTTCGGAATAAAGAAATTCTTTAAATCCGCTTCCACCGTCGGTAAGTTATCTAAACCAAACCCGAACGGGTCATCGAGTTTAGCGAATTTCGTGGCCTACTTAGACAGAAATTCCGGACGAAGAAAGCGGGTGATAAAATCCGTGAAGCTAACCCCATGCCCGCCAGACTCCAGGAATAAATTCTCGTACATGTACAACACCTTGATCAAGCTGGGGAACTGATGTTGAATGGCGTTCTCCGCGGTAAGGCCCATTACCACTGACTTAGTGGCAAAGATGTACTCATCGGAGGGAAGTATCTCCTCTTAGTGCTCCCCTCTGACGGGTAAGTCGGAGATCTCCACGAACTCTTTTAATGAAATTGAAACTTTCCGATCTGATAAGAGAAAGGTATGGGTCGGGATGTTCCATTATTCCAAAAAAAACTTGATCCACCACACATGGGAAGCATGGTAATAAAAGAGAGACGCGTAGATTGCGGGTTTAACCCGGTCTTTAATAGCAGCGACTTCTTGGCCAACAAGATATAACGGACCCACTATAGATAGCCGGCCGAATGACGGGGCGTTAATCTTATCATATAAACTTTCTTCCAAGGGCGCGACTCTCCTTGGCATATGCATCGCCCCAAAATGTCCAAGGCCATCGGTGGCTGTACGGGTATTGACGCCATGGAAGGTTGAAGACGACCTTTCGAGGTCCAGTCAACCTCTTCTACAGCGTAAGTCACTTGAGGCGGATCAGCATAATGAATCGCTAGGATTGGTTCCGAAGGCGCTACATAAGAAAAACTGCGCCGACCCCGGATAATCTGACTATACTAGGACCCCTACAAATGAAAAGATTTTTGCTCTGGGTTATGATCCTTAATAAGCGTGAAGACTTCCTGATCTACGGGCGCGTCGGCGAAAGCGCTTCCCGAACGTACGAAAGGAAAAGAAGAATCGGAAGCCATAGTACCTTCACAAAAAGGGAGGAGTCAACTATTGACACAATGATTAAGGCCTTAACATTCTTTGTCACTTAAAATTGTACTGCAACCCAGTTAAAAAAAGGGACAGGGGCCCCACAAAATCAAGGTGACGCCCCATCAATGATGGGGCAGTCACTCATTAAAAGTAGAATCCAAAAGGATTCTCATTTAATGAGAAAACATCATTGGACTCGGGAGTTAAACTCCCTCGAGAACTATGTTCTGCAAACAGATTTCAAATCTGTTAAGAAAATTAGAGAGGTAATAAAATTCCCAAAATTTTTCAGAGCCATGCTCTGTAGAACAATGGGATAACATCCCAAAACCCTCAAAAGCAAAGCTTTCTAACATGGAAAAACCCTAAAAGATCTTTAAGATCTACGATCTACTCAAGTAAAACAAAAGTTTCCCTTTTTTGAGATCTCTAAGAGATCTTTATAAAAGAAGAGCAAAGCTCCGTTAATGGGTTAAAACCCTTAAACATGAAGATATTCCTTCAAGAGTTTGGTCATAATTCTTACCAAATTTTGACAGAATTTTGACTATAAAAGAGTTTCCTTGGACATAGAAATGTGCTCTGGAAAGAGAATTAAATTCTTAGAGAAAGAATAAGGTTAGGGAAGATGAAAAACATTCATCTCAAGGGCCAAAGGCCCTACTTATAGGCACAGAAAGACGGTTTAACTTCCAAGAAGATCAAATGGTGGAAAAGGTGCCACCGCTGCACTCGCGTGTGAGCCACGTGAGCGCAACGGTGGGGGGCATTTGTTTCCCCCAATAAAAGAGGAAAGCTCTGTTCAAAACTCAAGAGGAAGCGCCTCACATGCCTTCTATGAGGGCACCAACGCCAGAGTTAAAAACTCTTATATGAGCAGCGCTCGTGTGCAAAGCACACAAAAATCTTAGGCAGTACCCACGTGCACCACACGTGAGCGCCCAGTAGAATTAAATTCTACAATCTGTTAAGCAGAACCGTTGGATCAAAGATCCAATGGAGACGATAAATCATCAGGATGCAGAATTAATTTCTGTTTAAAGGAAATATTCTTCAAATCATTCTAAACAAGAAAGATTGCTCTCTAAAAAACAGAGTACCGTTGGATTAAAAATCCAATGGTGATTAAAGAATCACCGATCTACAGAATAAATTTTGTATGGGTAAATATGTTAGTTATGTATATGCCCTAGAGGCCATTATTGTACATATGATGTATATTGTAATGGATGCTTGGATATATATAGAGAGGACTTTCTTGCTCGTCATGATAGTATGCTATTTGGTTTCACTTTATCTTAACATGTTGACTTGTACTGGTTTACTGTCTTTCTCTCACATGTTGATAAAGCCCTTAGGATCTGTACTCGACTACTGGGACTATGATGAGATCATACTAGTGGGGCCACGGTAGTCGATGAGTACATCCTATAACTGTTCCTAGTCGAGGGTATATCGAGACAGGGCATCGATACACCTGAGTAGACTAGCGTATACGCATCTTGATCCATATGATGGGCGGTGGATGATCCCATATCCATCGGTGTTTGACATCAAGGATGGTGTACGGGTGCTCAGTGGAGACTGGGTATACTGGACGGACTCGCCGAGAACTCCCAGATGGTGATATACCACACGTCAGATGGCAGTTCTCCGGTGACACTGGTACAGGGTAGTCTGTAGACCCGAGATCGTCATAGAGTCTTGTGTGATTCCCACTGTGCTTTGATTTCCACCTTACCACGTCTAAGAGGGCATGCAAAACGGTGGCTTTTGGGTACAGTCCCGAATCACATGGAGGTAATGAGCGATAGGAGGGGATTCGTCTCTCCCGGTATAGGGAGTTGATGTTGTGCTGTGTTCGATTGGCTATAACTGGAAGTCTCCTGGCCAGGGCTGATATAGAGATTTACTGGTAAGTGTTACCAGTAGTTTCTAGACCCGTTATGAGCCACACATCGACACGACTTATCGGTTACTGGGGTCTGACGTATACCACTCCTAGACTTGATATGCGACATATCAGACGAACAGACCGGACTGTACGGGAGTGTTACTGATTGGATTCACAGGAGAACGTACAGGCTAGCTTGTTGATCTTCTGATCGCTCAATACCTGGGTGGCTGTTACGTTTAGCTGTCCGCTTGCAGCTTGTGGGTGTTTGATATGATCATCACCTGCTACCGGCGTATTGACGATTCTTTAGAGTCCTACACAGAGGTTTCTTGGCTCAGGCAAAACGGAGTAGAGGCACATATGTGATATTCGCAGGACCGAGGATAATGCGATATGAGATACCGTATTATATTCTCGCGATATTTAGATATGAACCGGGTCATCGGATCAAGTGTTGATTCCATGAATCGGTACATGATATATTAGTTGGTTATATTCAATATAGCCGGATTGTCGGATCAAGTGTTGATTCGATGATTTAATGTATAATAATATATATGATATATTGTATTACATTATCTAATATTGGCTCGCTTATTATTTCATTTTCTCACCGGATAATACATTGATATATATGTGATATATGTTAATTGTATTATTTTCTTTTATTGCAAATATATAATATATATGTGACATATTTTATTGTGACATGATATGATTAATAATGGAACATGTTTAGTGGAGATTAAGCAAGGTTAGGGTTTGATTAGGGTTAGTTCTTTCTTGCACATTCTAGAAGGAATTCCTTTTGTCATGAGAAAGATATTATGTTGATATTTATCTATGACTCACTCTTTAACCTAACCAAACCCTATCCCTAGTTTATTATCTACAAATGTTATCCTAGTCATCCTTGACCATGGTTCCATGATTAATCATATATTCATTTCTATTATTCATCACAAAAGGATTATCTCATTATTCATCATCTTCTTCTCTCTTGAGTTTTGAAAAAGCTTACTAGATTTTCCTTTTGTGATGATTTCATGTGAGAATATGATATAAAAAGAAACCATAAATACTACTCCATCATCCTCATCTAATCTAGCCCATTAGATTAGGGTGTTCACCTCATTAGAGTGAGAGAGCTTGAGTTATAGCAACTTCGATGTAGATCATCGGAGAAACGGAACACTACAAGCTAGCATGGATCGTTCGAGTCGTGGAGCCTCTCTTGAGTCCGGGAGATCGTGGATCGCGGTGAAGGGACTTCTACTCGGAGCTTATGAAGCGAAGGAGCGGACTACAAAAGTTGTAATCTCTTACACTTAGTGGTAAAGATGTTTACTTGCATGTTAAACCCTAATAATCTAGCAAAGATCCCGGCTTTGGGTTGTTCGGCACGTCTAAAATTTTATTCGGGCGTGGTTGATGCCTTATGAACCCTCACAAGAGTGCCTAGGAACCCTACAGTGGTATCAGAGCCTAGCTAGAGCATTAGGCGACGTGTATACGAAGTTAAAACTCCGATCGAACCCCGAAACGACGTTTTGAACCCCTCTCTGGATATTTTTTAAAAACTGTGATTTTTCTGAATTAAAAATGCTTAAAAATACCAGCAGGAAATTATAAGAATAACTGTGCAAAATGACAGGGTAAACCGTACGGACCGCCGCGGAACCGCGTCCAATCCTTGCTTGGGCCGCGGATTCTCGGCCGTACAGTGGCATTTAACCTATTTTTTTGCACAGTAATTTCTATTTCTGTAAGTGCTATTTTCTGGGTATTTTTAATCTGACTCAAGTGTTGAGTGTTCTGGGGTTTATTTTGTAATCGTTGATTCGATCGGAATATTTAATTTTGTTATGTTTTCCAGATATTTAGAAACTGTTAAAATGTTCGAACGGATATCATTAACTCATTTTTTCCCGGCACGAAAATTTTTTCAAGTGTTGAATTTTTATCGGGTTTAAATCTTTCGGAAAAACGTACAAGTAACGCGGCGGTCCCTCTAGAAGAACACAAACCTTAACTCGATTATGTGACCGTCTGAACCGCCTTTAAACCTTAGGGTTTGGGGCAGTACGGCGTGCCACATGTGAGGCGTTGGCTTGACCCTTCTACGGCTGGATCATCGGTACTGTGACCTATTCTGGGATTATTTGAACTCCGCTCAAGTGTTGAGCTATTTAGGAAATTTTGGGTATTTGATTATCTGTTCGGAAAGTTTAATACTGTCTATTTATCTGGAATGTGATACAATATGTGGAATTCATATAGTTAGGCATGAAATGCGAAGTATGTGATATTTCGGATTTACTATGTCTAAAGTGATTGTGGATTCCAAATGTTGTAGTTTTACAATTTCTTTTCTGTGACCGTAAGTGTAGTATGTAGTTGTATTGCCAGTCTTCGTTGCTATACATCAACGACGACCGGTGTATGCATACTTACTTACGTTGATGATATGTGATATTATGTGTTGCTGTGATATGTTATATTGGATCGTCGTGTTCTGAATAGCCGGGGGTTTTATGTGAGATGGGGGTTTTTATTTTCATTCATGTAAAATTCATTTGTATGTAATATTATTTTATTGGGGCACTTCCGGGATGAGGTTGATGTCACCAGTGTATATTATTTACTTTTCCGCATTAGGTAGACCTGAGGAGGGGAGCAAAAGTAACCGGGTTCTAGGGTCCAGTGGGAGGCCATCTCGAGGAGTCGAGACCGGGTCTCCTAACCCTAGAATTGGCAGTGTTACTTGCCGCTCTCGTAGGGGTCTAGGGATGTGGGTTTGGCTATTCATCGCGACCGTAGAATCCGTGTTTTATGCCGGCTCGTATTGAAAACACGGACATCCTAGTATATCCAATATTTCATATATGTTCTTCTGCTGCAATGTTCTGTGATGAGATCATATTACTGCCTGAGACGAATGCTTATACTATATATATATGCTGATATATAAATATTACTGCTTTCGTTTCTTCTGTAATGCTTAGGAAGCATAAGCTGATGGGATTTATTAATGAGATTAATAAAAAGAAAAGAAACCTAAAAGATGTTGTAGAATCAAAACTTTATAAAAAGGGTAGCTACAGTTTTGCTTTGCATAGCGGTATATATGATATACCCTGCACCTTATTCGATGAGGAAAGAGCCGAGATCCCTTCACCGGGAGTGACCTCTTTAGCGAAACTGGCAGATGCTACAAACTCACGGTTTAGTTTTTGACAGCTTATATAGTTCTTGCTTTGCACAGCGGTATATATGATATACCCTGCACCTTATTCGATGAGGAAAGAGCCGAGATCCCTTCACCGGGAGTGACCTCTTTAGCGAAACTAGAAAAGCCTCAAAAACACTTCTTTTCAAAAACACTTGATTCTACGACGATATCAAGTTCATTACGCTCAGGGTTTTCTGAAAAACCTGCGTAGCCCTCCGTCATTTCAGATAAGTAATATTTAGTATTCGTGCTACGGTACTTTGGCATGCGTCAAGGCGTAGTGTACGGTAGCTGATTATTACTTATCTGTAGCATGAGATGCGATTGGATTAGGGTATTCGTACGACGTTGTTTGGCATGCGTCAAGGGTCGTACGGATGGGTTTAATTCAATCACGAAATGTACGGGTTGAACTTGACTAGCGGATTATGGGTTGTTTGGCATGCGTCAAGGTCATAGAACGCTAGGGGTAAAAGCATTATCGGGAATTTCAAGTGTTGAAATTTGCAATGAGATTGCATACCTCCTATGAGATAGTTGGATACTGATACCCACTGCGAGTAAGAGTTACTCTTGGGAGAGTTTTACACAAGACAATTAGCCGATCAAGTAGGTGTCTAGAAACGTGTTAACGAGGTTACGCCTCTGGGAAAATGAGGTTTACTTTAATTAGGTCCGTGCGAAAGCACGGGGAACCTCCCTCAAGTATCGACACTGATCTGGCTGAAAGATTGACGAAATTGTAGGGTGTAAATTAATCCCGGCTAATCTTACCTTTTAGGGTTTGAAGGAAGATTTGATAAAACCAGTGGGAGACATCCTGATTAGATAAGATAATAACCAATCTAATCTTACAAGAGCATACGCTAAAGTGTTTTCTTCTCTCTCTCTCTCTCCAGGTAGCGACCATGTCAGGCCATAATCAAGATAATAATATGGATGTATTGACTGAACCTGCTTATTATACTGAGCAGGGGATCGTTGGTCCCGTTCTTTCTTATAAGAGTTATAAGACTGAACAGGAAACAGGAGAATATCTGGATTCTCAAGCCGCCCAAAAGAACATGCATGATGATGCATCTTCTTCAGGTGTGTTAGTTATTGAGAACTGTTTCTTATTTCACTCTACGTCCTGGATATTAGATACCGGATCAGGATCCCACATATGTAAATTGTTACATGGGCTACGTAAAGGTAGAGAACTGGGAAAAGGTGATCATTCCGTTCAAGTAGGGAATGGTGCAAGTATTGCAGCCAAAGCAGTTGGCGAATATCACCTAGTATTACCAAGTCGTAATACACTGATTCTGAATGAGTGCTAATATATACCGAACATGATGTGCAACATTATATCAGTTTCTTTATTAAGTAAAGAAGGATATAATTTTGTAGTACAGGATAACGTTATGAACATCTTCCTAAATCAAAAGTTGATTGCATCAGGCTCGTTACATAATGGCATATTCATTCTCAATCAAAATACAGTCCTTAATATACAAAACACACACAAGAGAAAAAGTTCAGAAATGAACGAATCCTACTTGTGGCATTGTAGACTTGGTCATATCAATGCGACACGACTAGCTAAGTTACATAAGGATGGATATTTGAACCCGTTCGAATTATCATCTTATGATACTTGCCATTCATGTCTTAAAGGCAAAATGACCAAAGCTCCGTTTAGTGGACACGGAGAAAGAGTTACAGAACTCTTAGGACTGATACATAGTGATGTATGCGGTCCCATGTCTACGCATGCCAGGAACGGTTCTTCCTACTTCATTACATTCACTGACGATCTCTCTAGATACGGACATGTGTTCCTGATGAAACACAAGTCTAAAGCTTTTGAGAAATTCAGAGAATATAAGCACGAAGTAGAGAACCAAACAGGAAAAAGTATTAAGATTCTTCGATCTGATCGAGGAGGTGAATACTTAAGCAATGAGTTCCTAGATTATCTAAAAGAGAATGGGATTCTCTCTCAGCTTACTCCTCCTTATACACCACAGCACAACGGTGTATCGGAACGGAGGAATCGCACCCTATTAGATATGGTGCGCTCGATGATGAGTACAGCTGAGTTACCTATTTCCTTCTGGGGGTATGCGCTTGAGACAGCCATAGACCTATTGAATAGAGTTCCCACCAAATCTGTGCCTACCACTCCATATGAGATATGGAAAGGGAAGAGACCACATCTTAATTACATTAAGATATGGGGTTGTCCGGCCTATGTCAAAAGGCAAAATCCGGACAAACTCGAGGCAAGATCTGTCTTATGTAAGTTTGTAGGATATCCCAAAAATTCACAAGGGTATATCTTCTACCATCCCGAGGAACAAAAGGTGTTTGTTTCTCGACATGCCACTTTCTTGGAAAAAGGTTTTCTTATGAAACAGATTAGTGGCATTGAGGTAGAACTGGAAGAGATTCCAGCAATACAAACTATAACAGAAGACTTGGTAGAACCAGAGGATTCGGTAGTACCCGACGAACCCCAGCCTCTCCGCCGATCTAGCAGGATTTCTCATCCACCTGAGAGATACTACGGTTTTCTCATTGATGGTGGAAGCGAGGATTGCATCATGGAAGATGATGACCCAACTAGTTTCGAGCAGACCATCACGAGTGGTGACTCTGTGAAATGGCTGGATGCAATGCGATCTGAGATGGAATCCATGTACACCAACAAAGTATGGACTTTGAAAAATGCTCCTGAAGGGGTAAAACCCATTGGGAGCAAGTGGATCTTTAAAAAGAAATTTGGTGTAGATGGAAAAGTTGAGACTTTCAAAGCTAGACTTGTTGCAAAGGGTTTTCGTCAAAGACCAGGTGTGGATTATGACGAAACCTTTTCTCCAGTGGCTATGCTTAAGTCCATCCGGATCTTACTTGCCATTGCTGCATACCATGACTACGAAATCTGGCAAATGGATGTTAAGACCGTCTTTCTAAACGGTGATTTAGAAGAGTGCGTGTACATGACTCGGCCAGAAGGCTTTGTAGATAGTGGGAGCAGCGGAAAGGTGTGCAAGCTGCTTAAATCCATTTATGGGTTAAAGCAAGCATCGCGGAGTTGGAACATCTGTTTTGATGTTGTAGTCAAAGAGTTTGACTTCATCAAAAATATAGATGAACCATGTATCTATAAGAAGGTAGCAGAGAGTAAGGTTGTCTTCCTTGTATTGTACGTGGATGACATACTCTTGATAGGAAATGATATTCCTATGCTCCAATCAGTCAAGCTCTTCTTATCACAAAGATTCTCAATGAAAGATCTAGGTGATGCCTCCTGCATATTGGGAATCATGATCTATAGAGATAGATCTAAACGGATACTGGGATTGTCCCAATCCAGGTACATTGACACCATACTAAAGAGGTTTAGTATGGAAGAATCCAAGCGTGGGAACCAACCCACGATCTCTGGACTCACTCTCTCCAAAGAGATGTCTTCCAAGACTGATTTGGAGAGAGCTAATATGCAAGGGATACCCTATGCTTCGGCAGTAGGCTATATCATGTATGCGATGCTATGTACCAGACCCGATGTAGCATACTCACTAAGTGTAGTGAGTCGGTATCAAGCAGATCCTGGAGAGAGTCACTGGACAGCTGTGAAGAACATTCTCAAGTACTTGCGAAGGATCAGAGACATGTTCTTGGTGTATGGTAACGGAGAACTCCGGGTGGAGTCCTTTACCGATTCCAGCTTCCAAAGTGATAAGGACGACTTTAAGTCGCACTCGGGTTTTGTCTTTACCCTCAATGGAGGGGCGGTATGTTGGAAGAGTTCCAAACAGGATACCGTTGCAGAATCGACGATGGAGGCTGAATACATCGCTGCCAACGATGCTGCCAAAGAGGCTGTATGGATAAAGAAGTTCATTAGTGAACTTGGTGTGGTTCCACCCATTGAACATCCAATACCTCTGTATTGCGATAACAATGGAGCTGTGGATTTGGCCAAGGAACCCAGGTCCCATCAAAAGTCCAGACATATTCTGAGGTGGTATCACCTGATCAGGGAGATAGTTGATCGCCGAGAGATCGAGGTCAGGAGAGTAGATACGAAGGACAACACTGCGGATCCACTCACGAAGGCCATTCCCCAGATATAGTTTGAGAGATTATTCGGGATGCTAGGTATGAGATACTACAACAGCTGGCCTTAATGCAAGTGGGAGATTGTTAGTTATGTATATGCCCTAGAGGCCATTATTGTACATATGATGTATATTATAATGGATGCTTGGATATATATAGAGAGGACTTTCTTGCTCGTCATGATAGTATGCTATTTGGTTTCACTTTATCTTAACATGTTGACTTGTACTAGTTTACTGTCTTTCTCTCACATGTTTATAAAGCCCTTAGGATCTGTACTCGACTACTGGGACTATGATGAGATCATACTAGTGGGGCCACGGTAGTCGATGAGTACATCCTATAACTGTTCCTAGTCGAGGGTATATCGAGACAGGGCATCGATACACCGGAGTAGACTAGCGTATACGCATCTTGACCCATATGATGGGCGATGGATGATCCCATATCCATCGGTGTTTGACATCAAGGATGGTGTACGGGTGCTCAGTGGAGACTGGGTACACTGGACGGACTCGCCGAGAACTCCCAGATGGTGATATACCACACGTCAGATGGCAGTTCTCCGGTGACACTGGTACAGGGTAGTCTGTAGACCCGAGATCGTCATAGAGTCTTGTGTGATTCCCACTGTGCTTTGATTTCCACCTTACCACGTCCAAGAGGGTGTGCAAAACGGTGGCTTTTGGGTACAGTCCCGAATCACATGGAGGCAATGAACGATAGGAGGGGATTCGTCTCTCCCGGTATAGGGAGTTGATGTTGTGCTGTGTTCGATTGGCTATAACTGGAAGTCCCTGGCCAGGGCTGATATAGAGATTTACTGGTAAGTGTTACCAGTAGTTTCTCGACCCGTTATGAGCCACACATAGACACGACTTATCGGTTACTGGGGTCTGACGTATACCACCCTTAGACTTGATATGTGACATATCAGACGAACAGACCGGACTGTACGGGAGTGTTACTGATTGGATTCACAGGAGAACGTACATGCTAGCTTGTTGATCTTCTGATCGCTCAATACCTGGGTGGCTGTTACGTTTAGCTGACCACTTGCAGCTTGTGGGTGTTTGATATGACCATCACCTGCTACCGGCCTATTGACGATTCTTTAGAGTCCTACACAGAGGTTTCTTGGCTCAGGCAAAATGGAGTAGAGGCACATATGTAATATGCGCAGGACCAAGGATAATGCGATATGAGATACCGTATTATATTCTCGCGATATTTAGATATGAACCGGGTTATCGGATCAAGTGTTGATTCGATGAATCGGTACATGATATATTAGTCGGTTATATTCGATATAGCCGGATTGTCGGATCAAGTGTTGATTCGATGATTTAATGTATAATAATATATATGATATATTGTATTACATTATCTAATATTGGCTCGCTTTATTATTTCATTTTCTCACCGGATAATACATTGATATATATGCGATATATGTTAATTGTATTATTTTCTTTTGTTGCAAATATATAATATATATGTGATATATATTATTGTGACATGATATGATTAATAATGGAACATATTTAGTGGAGATTAAGCAAGGTTAGGGTTTGATTAGGGTTAGTTCTTTCTTGCACATTCTAGAAGGAATTCCTTTTGTCATGAGAAAGATATTATGTTGATATTTATCCATGACTCACTCTTTAACCTAACTAAACCCTAGCCCTAGTTTATTCTCTACAAAGGTTATCCTAGTCATCCTTGACCATGGTTCCATGATTAATCATATATTCATTTCTATTATTCATCACAAAAGGATTATCTCATTATTCATCATCTTCTTCTCTCTTGAGTTTTGAAAAAGCTTACTAGATTTTCCTTTTGTGGTGATTTCATGTGAGAATATGATATAAAAAGAAAGCATAAATACTACTCCATCATGCTCATCTAATCTAGTCCATTAGATTAGGGTGTTTACCTCATTAGAGTGAGAGAGCTTGAGTTATAGCAATTTCGACGTAGATCATCGGAGAAACGGAGCACTACAAGCTAGCATAGATCGTTCGAGTCGTGGAGCCTCTCTTGAGTCCGGGAGATCGTGGATCGCGGTGAAGAGACTTCTACTCGGAGCTTATGAAGCGAAGGAGCGGACTACAAAGGTTGTAATCCCTCACACTTAGTGGTAAAGATGTTTACTTGCATGTTAAACCCTAATAATCTAGCAAAGATCCCGGCTTTGGGTTATTCGGCAAGTCTAAAATTTTATTCGGGCATAGTTGATGCCTTATGAACCCTCACAAGAGTGCCTAGGATCCCTACAGAATATTTCTCTACTCTTGTTAAAAACAAGAAAATATTTTCTGTAAAACAGAAATCCTTGGATCAAAGATCCAATGGTGGGTAAAATCCCCAAATCATTTAGGATCTCTTAATGAGAGATTTCTTCGGAGTTAACCAACAAACTGCCCCTACTATATAAAGGACCCAAGATTTCAAGTCTAAAGAGGAGGAACCCCCCCCATAAGCTTCTAAAAACAAAGCAGAAAGCTTCAAAAAGAAAGAAAGAAGAAGATCTCCCTTCTCAGAAAAAACTCTAGGTAAATAAAAGGAGGAGAGATCAAAACATCTCGTTTACCTATTGAAGGGTTTAACCCTTTTAAAAGAAGAATTTAGTTATTTCTCTGGATTTGAGATCCACAAGACAAGTCTCCCACAAGTTGAGAATTTAATTCTCATCGAAAAGAATTTGCTCTTGGAGATCAAAGATTCAGAAAAGAACCAGGAAATTGAATTCCTCAAAATAAAATATACAAGGAAAAATCACCGCCAAGCGCCTCACGTGCCCCTCATGTGGGCGCCACTAAATAAGGAGTCCTTAGCACTTAATAGGTGGCGCTCAGCGCCTAGCGTCTCACGTGCCCCTCACGTGGATGCCTCAGTAAAATAAGGAACGCTTAGCACTTAATAAGCGGCGCTCAGCATCCAGCGTCTCACGTGCCCCTCACGTGGGCGCCTCAATAAAATAAAGAGCGCTTAGCACACGGTGAGTGACGCTCAGTGCCCAGCGTCTCACGTGCCCCTCACGTGGACGCCTTAGAAAAATAAGGAGCGCTTAGCACTCAGTGGGCGGCGTCCAGCGCTCCACGTGACTCTCATGTGGGTGCCACAAAATAAGGAGTGTCTAGCACTCAGTGAGCGGCGCTCGGCGCCCAGCGTCTCACATGCCCCTCATGTGGACACCTCAGAACTCAGGAGCTCTTAGCACTCAGTGGGCGGCACCCCCAGCGCCCAGCACTCCACGTGACTCTTACGTGGGCGACACAGAATAAAAGTGCTTGGCACTCACTAGGCAGCGCCTAGCTCCTCACGTGCTTCGCACGTGGGCGCCATAAAGAATGATTATCACTCCATGTAAAGACAAAAAGGGTAAAGTGTTTAACACTTATTGGGCAATCCCCATGACTAAAAGTCCACATGACTATATGTGAGCGTCAGAACTTTCATAAGTGCTCAACACTTTTTGCATAAAAAAGGACTGGGCCCAAACAAGTGTTTAGCACTCTTTTCCAAATAAAAAAGAAAACTGAGTGGACTAAGCCCAAGTTGGTTAGGCCCCTTGAGAGTAGAAACTCCCTAATTCAGATTGACTGAGCCCATGTGCTCAATGTAGGGTTCCTAGGCACACTAATGAGGTCTCACAAGGCATCAACCATGCCAATTTCAAAAATACAAGTGCCGGGAAACCCTAATACGGATCGTTAACTAGAATTTTAGGCGACAAATGAAACTAGTTAACAACTTAACTACAAGAACGGAAATACAACCTTTGTAGATCCGGTCCTCCACCTCCATAGCTCCGCAATGAAGTCTCCTCGCTGTCCAAATCGAATTCCGGGCTCTAGCGTCGGCTTCATCGGAGAAATGGGCGGGCTAGGTCATCGACTACGATGCCGAAGATGATCTACGTCGAGGCATCACAAGATCAAGCTCCCACTTCACCAAGTCATGAAACTTGTGAAGAAAACACCCTATACTACTTGGCAAGAGGTAGAGGATGAAGAAATAGGAGGTGGGTTCACTTTAGAATTGGATTTCTCACTCATTTTCCCAAGTTGCCATTGATGGAGGCAAGCTTCTTCTTGAAGAAGAAGAAGAAGAAGATGAAAAATGTTATGATAATTATTTTTCAAAAAGAAAATAAAATGTATACTTATCATAATCCAACCATGGTCAAGTGTAGAGAATAAACTAGGGTTAGGTCAATGGTTAGGGTTATGCATGAAGACAAAAATGGTGACTTAGTCAAAGCTTCATGAAGCTTCAACAAGCATCCAAAGAAAGCCACCATTTTTCTTTTCTTTTGCCAAAAAGAAATAAATAAATAAATGAATAAATAATTAATAGATAAACAAAACCCAAATCATTAGTTTAACCATGGTTTAATTCTTTACACTTAACCAAGTAAACATGTATCATCAAACATGATACAATCATTTGCACAAAAAGTATATCACATATACAACTTATGAACTTCAAGTGAGAAAATCCATTTAAAGTGAACCAATACTAGTTAATGCAAAGTAATATATCAAATATATAATTATGCATTAAATCATTAAATCAACACTTGATTCAATGATCCGGTCATGTCGCACACAACCGACTAGTATACAATGTATCGTTTTATCGAATCAATCCTTGATTCGATAACTAGGTTATATCGCATACAACCATTCGACACATTCATCGCGAGAATGAAATACGGTATCACATACACGCATTATTCTCGGTCCCGCACATATCTCATATGCGCTCCTATTTCGTTTCGCTTGAGCCAGGAAACCTCTGTGTAGGACTCTAAAGACTCGTCAATACGCCGGTAGCAGATGATGATCATATCAAACACCCACAAGCCATAAGCGGTCTGCTAAACGTAACGGCCACCCGGGTATTGAGCGATCAGAAGATCGACGAGCAAGCCCGCTCACACTCCTGTGAATCCAACCAGTAACACTTACCGTACAGTCCGGTCTGTTCGTCTGATATGTCGCATATCTCGCCTAGGGGTGGTAAACGTCAGACCCCAATAGCTCGATAAGTCGTGTCGATATGAGGTCTATAACAATTCGAGAAACTACTAGTAACACTTACCAGTAAATCTCAGCAACCCTGGCCAGGGATTTCCGGTTATAGCCAATCGAACACAGCGCAACATCAACTCCCTATACCGGGAGAGACGAATCCCCTCCTATCGCTCATTGCCTCCATGTGATTCGAGACTGTACCCAAAAACCACCGTTTTGCACGCCCTCTTGGACGTGGTAAGGTGGAAATCAAAGCACAGTGGGAACCACACAAGACTCTATGACGATCTCGGGTCAACAGACTACTCTGTACCAGTGTCACCTGAGAACTGCCATCTGACATAAGGTATAATACCATCTGGGAGTTCTCGGCGAGTCCGTCCAGTGTACCCAGTCTCCACTGAGCACCCGTATATCATCTCTGATGTCAAACACCAATGGATATGGGATCATCCATCGCCCATCTGTATGGGTCGAGAAGGTACACGCTAGTCTACTCTGGTATATCGATGCCCCGTCTCGATACACCCACGACTAGGGACCTTGAAGGATGTACTTATGGACTACCATGTCCCCACTAGTATGATCCGCATCATAGTCCAGGTAGTCAAGTACACATCCTAAGGGCTTTACCAACATGTAACAGAGAGACAATCAGTGTACACGTTAAGGTAAAGAGCAACCAGATAGTATACTATCATGTCGAGCAAGAAAGTCCTCCCTATATATGTCCCAGCATCCACTACAATATACATCCTATGTATAGCAATGGCCTCTAGGGCATACATATAACTAACAATCTCCCACTTGCACTAGGGCCATCTGATAGCAGTGGTTGCAGTATCTCATACTCAACCATCCCATAAAAGTCTCTCTCTGGGAAAAGGCCTTCGTGAGTGGATCCGCCGTGTTGTCCTCTGAGTCTACTCTCCTAACCTCGATCACCCTGGAGATCAACCATCTCCATGATCAGGTGATACTGCCTTAGAATTTGTCTGGATCACTGATGGGACGGATGTTCCTTGGCATAAGCCACAACTCCATTGTCTCACAATGGTAGGAACGAAGTTCATCTCATGAACTAATATACACCCAAACAGCCTCTTTGGTAGCATCTTAAGTAGCGATGTATCGAGCCTTTATCGTCTAGTATGCCACGGTATCTAGCTTGGAACTCTTCCAACATACCGTCCCTTCACTGAGGGTAAAGACAAAGCCTGTGACTGACATTCAGTCGTCTTTATCACCCTGGAACCCTTCCAGCGATTCTCCCTAGGATCGATTGATACCATCTCACTACAACTAGTGAGAATCCTAACATCCAATTAGATCTATCTCATAGATCCAAAACCCAGGATTTAGGAGGTATCACTTTGATTCTATATGGAGAATCATTGTGATAAGTGGAGATTGACCGAGCGTAGCATAGGAAACTCCTTCCCTATCTAGAGTATGTCATCCACGTACTCTACGAGGATCGTTACTATACTCCCTACTACCTTTTTGTTTATACAAGGTTCATCTACCATTTTGATGATGTCAAACTCTCTGACTAACACATCAAAACAGATGTTCCAACTCCGCGATACCTGCTTTATCCTATAAAGCATCTTGTACACGTTTCCGCTGCTCCCACTGTTTACAAAGCCCTCTGGCTGTGTACTTATAGACATCCTCTTCTAAAACATCATTTAGAAAAGCAGTCATGGCACCCAACCGCCAGATATCGTAGTCATGGTATGTAGCTGTGGCAAGTAGGATCTGGATGGACTTAAGCATAGCCACTTGAAAAGGTTTCATCATTATCCACG
Organism: Agapanthus africanus; assembly: GCA_030015575.1. Classification (NCBI taxonomy): domain Eukaryota; kingdom Viridiplantae; phylum Streptophyta; class Magnoliopsida; order Asparagales; family Amaryllidaceae; genus Agapanthus; species Agapanthus africanus. Next base: position 432,803,673 of record JASDDO010000008.1, on the reverse strand, counting down.
CCAGGTTGATGATGAAAACCTTTAACATGTCTAGCTTTGAAAGTCTTAACTTTTCCAAGTACACCAAGTAATCTTCTCAAGATATACTTGCTTCTGATGGGGATTTAACCCTTCAGATTTAGCAACTAAAGTCCATACTTTGTTGGTGTACATGGATTCCATCTCAGATCACTAAGCATCCAGCCATTCTTACAGAGTCCCACTCCTGATGGCCAGCTCTAAACTAGTTGGGTCATCATCTCATGATGCAATCCTCGCTCCCACTGTCATAGAGTAACCGAAGTATCTTTCAGGCGGGTGAGAAACCCTACTAGATCGGCGGAGAGGCTGAGGTTCGTTGGTAACTATTGAATCCTTTGGTTTTATCAAATCATCTGCTGTAGTTTGTATAACTGGAACATTTCCAGTATTACAGACCTTGCCTCGAGCTTGTCTGGATTTTGCTTTTAGACATAGGCCGGACAACCCCAAATCTTAACTAACTTAAGATATGGGCTCTTCCCTTTCCATATCACATATGAAGTGGTAGGCAACTGATTTGATTCGAACCCTATTCAATAGGTATGCATCTTCTCAAGTGCATAACTCCCAAAAAGGAAATAGGTAACTCAGTAGTACTCATCATAGAGCACACCTTATCATATAGGGTGTGATTGCTCCGTCCCGATATACCATCGTGCTATGGTGTATACGGAGAAGTAATGCTGAGAGAGAATCTCATTCTCCTTTAGAATAATCCAGGATTTCCGTGCTCAAGTATTCTCCTCCTTGATCTCATCAAAGGACATAATACTTATACCCGTATTGGTTCTCTACTTCTAACTTATATTCTGTGAATATCTCAAAAGGTTCTGACTTGTGTTTCAACAGGAACACATGTCTGAATCAAAAGAGATCATCAGAGAATTTAATGAAGTATAAAGAATCGGTCTTGGCAAATGTAGACAGGGGACCTACATACATCAACATGTATCATCCCAAGAGTTCACTAACTCTTTCTCTGTTTCCAGTAAACGGAGCTATGGTCATCTTATCTCTGTGACATGACTGGCAAGTTTCACAAGATGTAAATTCAAACTGATTTAAATATGCATCTTCATGTAACTTCAGCTAGTCGGGTCGCATTGATATGACCTAGTCTACAATACCTCAAGTAGGATTCGTTCATTTCTGAACTCTTCCTCTTTTGTGTGTTGAATATACTAAAGAACTGTAGTTTGATTTAGAACATCAATGCTTTTAGATAACGTGCCTGAACCGATCAACTTTTGATATAGGAAATGTTCAAAACATTATCCATCAATACAAAATTTTATCAGTTCTTTACTAATAAAGAGACTGATATGATTTTGTATATCAGGTTCGGTATCTAATAACATTCGTTCAGAATCAATGTATTGATAATACAGGGTGACAGTGACCAACAGACTTGGCTGCAACACTTGCCCCGTTTTCTGCCTCATGAAACTGATCACCCGTTCTCAGTTTTTCTACCTTTGTGCAGCCCTATGTAACAGATTACATATCTGGGATCCTGATCTGGTATCACATACCCAGGACGTAGAGGATACAGAGAAACAGTTCTTTGTAACGAACACACCCGAAGATGATGCATCAGCATGCACTCTCTTCGTTTGGGCGGCACGGGAAATCTGGTATTCCCCAATTTCCGGCTCTGTCTTATAACAATTATAAGTTGGAGCGGGACCAACATTCGCCAGCTCAGTATAACAAGCGGGTTCGGTCAATATTCCGTATTATTATCTTGATTAAGGCGTGATATGGTCGCTACCTGGAGAGAGAGAGAAGAAAACACTCAGCGTGCGCTTTAGCAAGAATAGATTGGTTATTATTTTATCTAATCAGGATGGCTCCCACTGTTTTTATCAAATCTTCCTTCAAACCCTAAAATGAAAGACTAGCCGGGATTAATTACATACTACAAGTTCGCCAATCTTTCAGCCAGGCCAGTGTCGGTACTTTGAGGGAGGTCCCCCGTGCTTTCGCACGAACCTAATTAATGTAAACCTCGTTTTACCAGAGGCGTAACCTCGTTAACACCTTTCTAGACACCTACTTGATCGGCTAATTGTAATGTGTAAAACTCTCCCAGGAGTAACAATTACTCGCAGCGGGTATCGGGATCCAACTATCTCATAGAAGGTATGCAATCTCATTGCAAATTTCAACACTTGAAATTCCCGATAATATTTTGCCCCTAGCGTCCTATGACCTTGACGGAGGTCAACAAACCATAGGATACTAGTCAAGTTCAACCCGTCATTTCTTGATCGAATTAAACCCACCCGCACGACCCTTGACGGAGGTCAACAAGGCCGCACGACTACCCTAATCCAATCTGCATCATATGCATTAGCAGATAAATACTAGTTAGCTACCGCACACTACGTCTTGACGGAGGTCAACAAACGTAGCACGAATACTAAGTAGGACTTATCTGAAATGACGGAGGGCTACGTCAGGTTTTTCTGAAAACCTATTGCGTAATGAACTTGATATCGTTGTAGAATCAAATGATTTTAAAATGGAGTGCTTTTGAGGCTTTTCTAGTTTTGCTAAAGGAGTCACTCCCGGTGAAGGGATCGTCGGTCCTTTCCTCTTCGAATGAGGTGCGGGATATATCACATATATCACTGTGCAAAGCAAAAACTCTTAAAAGCAATCAAAAGACAAACCGAGTGTGTAGCATCTGCCAGTTATTGCTAAAGGAGTCACTCCCGGTGAAGGGATCTCGGTCCTTTCCTCATCGAATAAGGTGCAGGATATATCACATATACCGCTGTGCAAAGCAAGAACTGTAGCTACCTGTTTTATTTTTGAAATTCGATTCCACAACATCTTAGGTTTCTTTTATTTCATTAATCACATTAATGAAGTCCCATCATTTAAGTACCTAAACATCACAGATAAATACGACGTACACTTATGCCATCCGCATTCGCCTCGATGTCCCCTCGTGCACCGTTAGGTTAGGTAACTAACGGCAGAGCGGGGCAGGGCTAGCACGGGTGTAAAACATAAGTAACGTCTATATAATATATCATATATACTATATACAGTATCTATCACAGAACATCACATGATCACATCACAGATATCGCAGCAGAAGAATCATATGAAATATTGGATATACTAGGACGTCCGTGTTTTCAATACGAGCCAGTATAAAACACGGATTCCACGGTCGTGATGAATAGCCAAACCCACACCCCTAGACCTCTACGAGAGCGGCAAGCAACCCTACCAATTCTGGAGTTAGGAGACCCGGACTCGATTCCTTGAGTTGGTCTCCCACTGGACTCCAGAACCCGGTTACTTGTGCTCCCCTCCTTGGGTCTATCCTAGTGCGGAAAAGCAAATAATATACAAAGGGTGATATCTTCCGCAACCTGGAAGTGCCCCAATAAAAGAATATTACATACAAGTTTTTACATGAATGAAAATGAAAAACACTCATCTCACATAAAAATCCCCGGCTATTCAAACACGACGATCCAATATAACATATCCAGCAACACATAACATCACATGTCATCAACGTAAGTAAATATGCGCATCCCAATTGTCGTTGACATATAGCAACGAAACCGGCGATATCACATATTACACTTACGGTCATAGAAAAGAAAGTGTAAAACTACAACAGTTGGAATCCGCAATCTGCATAGACATCGCATGCCTAATCAAATGAATACCTTAGACATCACATGCCTAACAATTATAAACCCCGCATTTTAGTCTCATTTTCGAAAACTCTTTTCAATATCAAGTCGGGGAATTCAACAGGATTCCCGATGTTCTGATCGAATGCTCGTCGTAAACTTTACTAGACGGCCGCACCCCCGATGCCGTCGACGAAGTGCACCAAGGCGGAACACCGCTGCCGCGAGCACCCGAACGGATGCTTTCGGCGACGGGGTTCTCCTACAGTCACTTGGTCGGGGCTATGGAGTGAGGCTGTCTATTAAGTTTACCCGGCGAGTATCCGCGTACGCTACGTGATTGCGACGGACTTTTGATCACATCAAAATTCCGTGGCAACCGATCAAGTGAGACTAAAGTGCTATGTTTATAACATTCATTCAGTTATCTCATAACTACTTGTGAATTCCAATTATTGTATCCCATTCCAGATAAATAGAAAATGTTAAACTTTCCGATCGAACAATCGAACACCCAAGTTTTCTCGATACAGATCAACACATGAAATAAGTTTTAAAAAACATTCAGTGCATGCCTCAGTACCAACGGTCCAGCCGTAGAAGGGTCAAGCCAACGCCTCACATGTGGCACGCCGTACTGCCCCAAACCCGAAGGTTCAAAGGGTAGTTCAAGACGGTCACATAATCGAGTTAAGGTTTGTTGTCTTCTAGAGGGTCCATCGCGTTACTTGCACTACTTAGAACGTCTTTAAACCACGGAAAAATCCAACACTTGGAAATTTTCCGGCAGGGGAAAGATTGGGTATTTGTATCCGGTCGAACTTTTTAACATATTCCAAAATATCCGGAAAACCAAATAGACAAAGTCTGATAATCCGATCGAATATACGAACTACCAAAACAACCCAGAAAACTCAACTCTTGAGTGCATATTAAAAATTCCCAGAAAACTCAGCACCTCAAAACATGAATTACTGTGCAAAATTGAAAGGGTGACGTCATCATATGGCCGTGGAACCGCCGCAGAAGCCAGGCTTCTGCCGCGGTTCCGCCGCTTTTTGATCATATCATTTGGAAAATTTTGCACCGTAATTCTTATAATTTCCTGCTGAATTTTTTAAGCATTTTTAATCTGGAAAAAACCCAGTTTTTGAAAAAAGTCCAGAGAGCATTTTCGGGTTAGGGTTTCGGGTCGATCGGGTTTCAAACTTCGTCTACGCTTCGCCTAAGGCTCTAGCTAGGCTCTGATACCACTGTAGGGTTCCTAGGCACACTAATGAGGTCTCACAAGGCATCAACCATGCCAATTTCAAAAATACAAGTGCCGGGAAACCCTAATACGGATCGTTAACTAGAATTTTAGGCGACAAATGAAACTAGTTAACAACTTAACTATAAGAACGGAAATACAACCTTTGTAGATCCGGTCCTCCACCTCCATAGCTCTGCAATGAAGTCTCCTCGCTGTCCAAATCGAATCCCGGGCTCTAGCGTCGGCTTCATCGGAGAAATGGGCAGGCTAGGTCATCGACTACGATGCCGAAGATGATCTACGTCGAGGCATCACAAGATCAAGCTCCCACTTCACCAAGTCATGAAACTTGTGAAGAAAACACCCTATACTACTTGGCAAGAGGTATAGGATGAAGAAATAGGAGGTGGGTTCACTTTAGAATTGGATTTCTCACTCATTTTCCCAAGTTGCCATTGATGGAGGCAAGCTTCTTCTTGAAGAAGAAGAAGAAGAAGATGAAAAATGTTATGATAATTATTTTTCAAAAAGAAAATAAAATGTATACTTATCATAATCCAACCATGGTCAAGTGTAGAGAATAAACTAGGGTTAGGTCAATGGTTAGGGTTAAGCATGAAGACAAAAATGGTGACTTAGTCAAAGCTTCATGAAGCTTCAACAAGTATCCAAAGAAAGCCACCATTTTTCTTTTCTTTTGCCAAAAAGAAATAAATAAATAAATGAATAAATAAGTAATAGATAAACAAAACCCAAATCATTAGTTTAACCATGGTTTAATTCTTTACACTTAACCAAGTAAACATGTATCATCAAACATGATACAATCATTTGCACAAAAAGTATATCACATATACAACTTGTGAACTTCAAGTGAGAAAATCCATTTAAAGTGAACTAATACTAGTTAATGCAAAGTAATATATCAAATATATAATTATGCATTAAATCATTAAATCAACACTTGATTCAATGATCCGGTCATGTCGCACACAACTGACTAGTATACAATGTATCGTTTTATCGAATCAATCCTTGATTCGATAACTAGGTTATATCGCATACAACCATTCGACACATTCATCGCGAGAATGAAATACGGTATCACATACACGCATTATTCTCGGTCCCGCACATATCTCATATGCGCTCCTATTTCGTTTCGCTTGAGCCAGGAAACCTCTGTGTAGGACTCTAAAGACTCGTCAATACGCCGGTAGCAGATGATGATCATATCAAACACCCACAAGCCGTAAGCGGTCTGCTAAACGTAACGGCCACCCGGGTATTGAGCGATCAGAAGATCGACGAGCAAGCCCGCTCACACTCCTGTGAATCCAACCAGTAACACTTACCGTACAGTCCGGTCTGTTCGTCTGATATGTCGCATATCTCGCCTAGGGGTGGTAAACGTCAGACCCCAATAGCTCGATAAGTCGTGTCGATATGAGGTCTATAACAATTCGAGAAACTACTAGTAACACTTACCAGTAAATCTCAGCAACCCTGGCCAGGGATTTCCGGTTATAGCCAATCGAACACAGCGCAACATCAACTCCCTATACCGGGAAAGACGAATCCCCTCCTATCGCTCATTGCCTCCATGTGATTCGGGACTGTACCCAAAAACCACCGTTTTGCACGCCCTCTTGGACGTGGTAAGGTGGAAATCAAAGCACAGTGGGAACCACACAAGACTCTATGACGATCTCGGGTCAACAGACTACTCTGTACCAGTGTCACCTGAGAACTGCCATCTGACGTAAGGTATAATACCATCTGGGAGTTCTCGGCGAGTCCGTCCAGTGTACCCAGTCTCCACTGAGCACCCGTATATCATCTCTGATGTCAAACACCAATGGATATGGGATCATCCATCGCCCATCTGTATGGCTCGAGAAGGTACACGCTAGTCTACTCTGGTATATCGATGCCCCGTCTTGATACACCCACGACTAGGGACCTTGAAGGATGTACTTATGGACTACCATGTCCCCACTAGTATGATCCGCATCATAGTCCAGGTAGTCAAGTACACATCCTAAGGGCTTTACCAACATGTAACAGAGAGACAATCAGTGTACACGTTAAGGTAAAGAGCAACCAGATAGTATACTATCATGTCGAGCAAGAAAGTCCTCCCTATATATGTCCCAGCATCCACTACAATATACATCCTATGTATAGCAATGGCCTCTAGGGCATACATATAACTAACACTCAATACTTCCCAAACTGATTTTAGTCCCAAATACGACTATCGATCTTCCAACTGATGATATCCCAAAACGATATTCGTCCCATATTCTCCTGAGGAAATCTTAATCTCAAAATATGACTAATGATTCCTGGGTTTACCATAAATCCTTTTTCCCTCAATTATGGGAATTGGTTCAAAGGTACATCTCTCTACACCCCTGATACATGTCGTTGTAATTCCTCAACATCTTCAAGAGAGGTAGCGGGTTCCGACAACCAACTGCTTTTTGGTGCACTTCCCAAACTGACGTGCACATCCCAAATCAAACCACATCCCAGACTGGATGCATCCCATATCATCGTTGCTCATCCCGTCACGTAATAAATACATGTGCATGCAAGATGGACAATGGACCGAGATGTTCATAAACTAACAATGGACCGAAACGTCCTTAAACTAACCGTTGCCTCCAAAAAGGCAACAACGGACCGTAACGTTCTTAAACTAAAATCTCACCTCCAAAATGGTGATCAACGGACCGAGACATCCTTAAACTAAAATCCCACCTCTAAAATGGTGATCAACGGACCGAGATGTTCTCAAACTAGAATTTCGTCTCAAAAATGGCGACAATAGACCGAAATGTCCCTAAACTAAAACAACAGAGCCCAAATGTTCTCTTATTGGATATGAAACAAAAAATGATCCTAACACTCTATTAAGTAGATCTTAGTCTCAAATTGGACTAACATATCTTTAACAAAAACCCAACCGAGCCCCAGCTGCTCACATACATTTAAGTCGATCTTAATCTCAAGCCAGATTAACAATCCTTAAATAAAACAAACCCAAATCTAAGATATATGGATTTGGACTAATCCACGCCCTACGAGCGACGGCATAAATTAGTCTCCGTATACAATCCACGGGCAACCAAAAATAAAATAACACATACGACATGAAGTGAACTTCTGGAGCAGGAGAAAGTGGTTATCGCAATGTGGTAACGTAATTAACTGTAGGGGCTTGTGCCTGTAGGGAAGAGCGTCCCCACAATCAAAACCCTCTCACAAACAAGAGGGAATCTGACGAAGTCTGCTACAACGGCCGCATCCGTCCAAACCTCCGATATACGGTGCCATAAATCAACTTAGTATCTTCGAAGAGGTGGACGGATAAATCCAAATAGCATCTTCCCCCCCCCCCCAAATTCAGGCCAGACGTCCTAATGTCCCGGTCGCGTCTTTCGGCGGTGAACAATCCTACTCGTTCATAATTTTCCCGTATTAGCATTATTCGATTCAGGTGCATCCCATTGTTTTATGCCATCCAAGTTTATAACTGCACACACAATTCCTTACACGGTCATGTCTAGTTGCTGGGACATACACACTGGGAATGGGAAGATTATATTTAGTAGCGAGTGCAAGGATTGTCCGATTGTTATTTACGGAAGAGAGTTATTCACGGATTTCTTGGTGATTGATACTGGCAGCTATGATGTCGTCTTGGGAATGGATTTTCTTGGCACTTTCCATGCTCACATCGATTGTAGGGAAAAGAAAGTGATTTTCTAGATTCCCGGACATCCGGAGTTTATATTTGCAGGAGGCAGCAGATCGGTCGGGCCAGTCGAATTTCGGGCTAGGCCGACAAGCAACGTTCTTTCTTCGATGGAAGCAGATAAGGAGGAAGAGCCAGCAGTAGTCCGAGAGTTTATGGACGTGTTCTTCGAAAACATCTCGAGTTTACCGCCAAAACGAGATGTGGAGTTTGCAATTGATCTTGTTCCTGGAGCAGCGCCAATCTCCAAGGCGTATTATCCGATGGCACCAGTGGAGTTAGAAGAAGTCAAGAAACAGGTTGCCGAATTATTAGAGAAGGGTTGGATTCGCAGCAGCAATTCACCCTGGAGAGCTCCAGTTCTTCTAGTCAAGAAGAAAGATGGCATGCGGAGGATGTGCATCGATTATCGAGAATTAAATCGGGTGACTATTAAGACCAAGTACCCGATCCCTCGCATCGAAGAATTATTCGATCAACTTAGTGGTGCGAGGGTATTCTCGAAGCTGGATTTACGATCCGGATATCATCAAGTTCGAGTAAAATCAGAAGATATTTGCAAGATAGCGTTCCGAACTCGATATGGGCATTACGAGTACTTAGTGATGCCATTCGAAGTCAGGAACGCACCAGCGATATTTACGGACTTGATGAACCGAATTTTTCATCGTATTTGGACCAGTTTATAGTGGTGTTTATCGATAATATTTTGGCCTATTCGAGGAGCCAAGAAGAGCATGCAGAACACTTGAAGATCGCACTGCAGACGTTGAGGCAAGAAAGGCTATATGCGAAGATGAGCAAGTGCGAGTTTTGGCTCGAAGAAGTGAAGTTTTTGGGGCATGTCGTATCCAGAGATGGAATTGTTGTTGATCCTGAAAAGATTGCAGCAGTTCATGATTGGCCGATTCCAAAGAATGTTGCGGAGATCAGAAGTTTTCTTAGACTTGCCGGATATTATAGGAGATTCATGAAGAATTTTTCTTGTTTAGCTGAACCATTGACCAAGCTTACACGAAAGAAGGTACCGTTCATATGGACGGAGAACTGCGTGTAAGCTTTCGAAGCGTTGAAGCAAAGATTGACCACCGCTCCTATTATGATAGTGCCAGACAGTTCTGGAGGGTTGGTTATTCACAGCGACGTATTTGGAAAACGCTTCGGATGTGTTCTTATGCAGAATGGGAAGGTTATAGCCTACGTGTCAAGACAATTGAAGACCCATGAGAATAATTACCCAACTCATGATTTGGAGCTTGCAGCAGTGATTTTCTCTTTGATGATTTGGAGACACTACTTATTGGGCGAAAAGGTAGAAGTATTTACCGATCACAAGAGCCTAAAGTATATGTTCACCAAGAAAGAGCTCAACATGAGGCAACGTAGATGGTTAGAGCTGATGGCTGACTATGATCTCGATCTAAAGTACCATCTGGAGAAAGTTAATGTAGTCCCGGATGCGCTAAGTCGGTTGCCAGCAATACGGATGTTGACTGCACAGAAAGAGCTTATAGATGACTGTCAAAGATTCGAGTTGGAGATCCGCATTCTTCGGAACAGTTGATGCAGCTGCAAGTACTGTCGTCCCTAATCGATAATATTAAAGCAGCGCAGTCGCACGATCCAAAGTTGCAGAAGTTTTGAGAATAGGTAGAAGCGGGACTTCGAACGGACTTGTTGATTCATGAAGATAATTCGTTACGATATGGGAGCCGTTTATGTATGTCGAAAAGAGATATTCGTGAAAAAGTTATGAAGGAGGCGCATAGTTCCGCATATTATGTACATACGAGAAGCACGAAGATGTACCGAAATCTACGACAACATTTCTAGTGGGAAGGCATGAAAATGGAGATTGCTCGCTATGTAGCGAAGTGCTTGGTGTGTCAGCAAGTTAAGGCTGAACATCAAAGGGTAGCTGGTTTATCGCAACCACTTCCGATTCCTCAGTGAAAATGGGAACATATAACCATTGATTTCGTGACGGCATTACCGCGGAGTCCAAAGGGTAATAATGCAGTTTGGGTGATTATTGATCGATTGACCAAGGCAGCTCATTTTATACCATTTCGATTTAATCAGTCGACGAAAGTTTTAGCAGAACAGTACATGCAGGGGATTGCGAGATTGCATGGAGTACCTGTGAATATCATTTCCGATCATGATACCCGATTCTTATCGCACTTTTGGAAGAGTTTACAGGAAAGTTTGGGAACTCAATTGAAGTTTAGCACCGCCTATCATCCGCAGACGGATGGCCAGTCAGAAATAATGATCCAAACTCTTTAAGATATGTTAAGAGCTTGCATGTTGGAAGGGTTCATAGGAGGATCATTTGCAGTTGGTAGAGTTTTCTTATAATAAAAGTTTTCAAGCGACTATACAGATGGCTCCATTCGAAACATTATATGGTCGCAAGTGTCGCTCGTCCGTTTGTTAGGACAATGTTGGAGAACGAAAATTATTGGGACCGGATCTTATCGTGCAAACAGTGGAGAAAATCAACGTGATCCAATATCATATGAAGGCGGCACAAGATCGACAGAAAAATTGGGTCGATACAGCACGAAGACCTTTGGAGTTCGCGGTTGGTGATCTTGTATTCCTGAAAATATCACCGACCAGAGAAGTGATTCGATTTGGTAGTCGAGGCAAGCTTAGTTCTCGATTTGTGGGGACTTTTGGTATCATCGAGCATGTTGGAGAAGTAGCCTATCGAATGGCGTTACCACCATCTTTGACGAGTGTTCACGACGTGTTTCATATATCTCAACTCCGCAAGTATGTTCGAGATGTGACACACGTCCTAGATCATTCGGAGCTGACAGTAAGGGAGGACTTGACATATGAAGAACGACCGATGGAGATTGTATATTGAAGAGAAAAGATCCTCAAGAACAATGTTATCTCTCTAGTACTTGTTTCATGGGGGAACCGTTCGCACGAAGAATCAACTTGGGAATGAGAAGACGAGATTCGACAGAAATTTCGACACGTATTCTGTTAGATTCATGTTTTCTCGACTTTTTTTATTCCGAGAATTTCGAGGACGAAATTCTTTTGTAGTTGGATATAATGTAACACCTTAGTTCATTTATACCATAATTTATTTGGGTTTTCCTAATCTTGTGGCTATTTCTTGATTATTGTTGTTGTGGGTGCGGATAGTGTATTTGGTATCTATGTTTAGTATCCGACCCGACCCACATGCTTGAAACCCGTTTTGGTTCTAGATTACTTCATATCCTTGCTAGTACAGCGGATCCATGCATACATATATGCTCTATATACCTGTATCATATATTTGGCATCTGCATGTATTTTAAATAATACAAAATATAACCAAATATAATATTTTAAATACCTAACATAGTTTGCATCATACTCCATACCCTATGGTTGCATCCTGACATCGTGTTCTTATCCCGTTTAATGAAACGGACTCATTTGGATCGCTACGTGCATTTACGTGTATCCGTTCTTGGGGGTATGCATTTTCTTTAACCGGACATCGCATTATGGTTTTGATTGATACGTACATTATCCGCATTGTAAAACTAGATTTTCAGACAGGATCCGGGTATTTTTCGGAGTATTTTTGTATTAGCTATAAAATTTTAAATTATATATTAAAATATTATTTAAACCCTAAACTAACGGTCTATACTATATTATATATATTAACTTATATATATAATATATATATAATATATAATCCTAACTATATTAACACTCAGCCCCTCTCTCTCTCTTCCGTATCTCCCTCTCTCTCCTCTATATATAATATAAAATTTTAATTAAACCAAATATTTTTACACAGACTGTTCCCTGATTTAAAATCAGGAAAAGTTTCAGAAGAGGCATCACGTGCCCACACGTGACACGCGGTCACGTGTTGGCACGCGACGTTTAAAGCAGCGGCAATGAGCAAGCGCAGAAGAGGAGCCCATTCAAGGGGTCACATGCTTACACGTGATCGGGAGTCGCGTGCTCACACGTGACCAGGGGTCGCGTGCTCACACGTGACCAGGGGTCACGTGGCCATACGTGACTGGCTTTAAAAGCCCTGCTGTTCAACAGAATTAAATTCTGAATAAGATCATTTAAATCTTTCTAAAATAGAGAAGAATTATGTGAAACCGTTGGATCAAGAATCCGAGGGTGATTAAATATCACCAATTTATGGAAAAATCTTGGACATGGAAAGATTTCCCCTAAATCTTACCGAAATAATAAAGAGATATCTTTGGATTTAAAATCCAATGGTGAATAAAATTCACCTAATAATATAAAGGCCCGGATCAATGATGAGAATAAATCAAATCTCCCAATAAACAAATCAAATCTTTCAATGAAAGATTCACAAAACAGATTGATTCTTTTCCTTCTCCTATAAATAGGTGCCAAGGGAGAGAGTTTAAAAACAAAAAGAAAGAGACAGAGAGAGAGATATAGAGCCTTGGAATCTTAGAAAATTCAGAAGGAAGAATTTGATTATCTGCAAAGAAAAACCCTAGGTAAGAAAAGAGAGGCTTCAAAAAGAGAATTTAATTCTCAAAAGAGTTTAACTCTTCTATAAAGAAAAGAACTTAGTTCTTTCTCTGGTTGAGCATCTGCAAAGTGTACATCTCCCTATAAATTGAGAATTTAATTCTCAATGGATTGAGATCCTGCCATGCAGATCTAAAACATAGAGGAAGAATTGAGTTTTGAGAATTTAATTCTCATAAAATTATAGGAATTTAATTCCTTTGAGATAAAATTAGGGTTTAACCCTATATTATAGAAATTTAATTTCTTCAAAATGGACAGAACTAGGATTTAACCCTAATTGAGAACTTAATTCTCTCAAACTCACAGGAATTTAATTCCCTTAAAAAAGAAATTAGGGTTTCACCCTATGCCAGAATTTAATTCTTTATATATATGGGGAATTTAATTCCTACAGAAAAAAATTAGGGTTTAACCCTATCTAAGAATATAATTCTTCAAAAGAAAGTAGGAATTTAATTCCTCTAAAATTATTACTAGGGTTTAACCCTATGAAGAATTATATTCTTAGAACCAGGGTCACGTGCTACCACGTGACCCCTGCAAAAATCCACAGAAAAGAACTTTGAGGCAATGCCTCACGTACCCCACGTGACCCCTAAAGCACATAAGGAAAAAAGCAAAAGAAAAGAAGCTCTAGGGCGCCCTCACATGTCACCACGTGACCCCTAATGAGCAGACTAATAGACCAGAGCATGAGCCCCCATCACGTGCCCACACGTGATGGCTGTCAGAATAAAAAGTGTTAAGACACTTATCTGTAGAACAAAATGAAGGGGATTTGGCCCCACCTTTTGGATGCCATCACGTGTTCCCATGTGATCTCCTCTCTGTTAATGTTTAACACCAAATTGATAATTTGGTTGCCAGTGTTTAACACTGTTATTTATTAGTGTTTGACACTAATTTGATAATCACAACTTTTTTAGTGTTTAACACTAATTTGACAACTTCATTTCCAGTGTTTAACACTGTTTTATGTTAGTGTTTAACACTAATTTGAGAATCACAACTTTTTAGTGTTTAACACTAATTTGACAACTTCATTTCCAGTGTTTAACACTGTTGTTTGCTAGTGTTTAACACTAATTTGGGGGATTATATTTTCAGTGTTTAACACTGATTATCTTTTAGTGTTTAACACTAATTTGAGAGATTATCTCCAATGTTCAATATGAGGTTCTTTAGTGTTTAACATTAGTTTTATCCCAATTGGCTAATTTTCTAGAGGCAAAGCCTCCCCTGCAATTGGATATGTCTAATGGACCAACAGAGGGCCAATATTCCAAACATGATTGGACTTAGCCCAAGAAGGCCATAAGTCCTCAGTTCAAACTTAACTGGGCCAATGGGCTCATAATATAATTAATTTGTCTGGGTTCCAAATTGGGCTAAAAATTATTTAATCTACTTTGGTTCAAGGGTACATCTCTTCACTCCTTTGATATTTGTCGTTGTGATTCCTCAAAGTCTTCATAGAGGTGATGGGTCCCGATGACCACACATTGATACGGACTGTGGGGTCCTTAAACTCATGGACTATGATGTCCTTAACCTTGACCGTGATGTCTTAAAACTAACGCCGGACTGTGGAGTCCTTAAATCCATGGACTATGATGTCCTTAACCTTGACCGGGATGTCTTAAAACTAACAACGGACTATGATGTCCTTAACCTTGACCGGGATGTCTTAAAACTAACAATGGACTATGATGTCCTTAACCTTGACCGTGATGTCTTAAAACTAACGCCGGACTGTGGAGTCCTTAAATTCTCGGACTATGATGTCCTTAACCTTGACCGCAACGTCTTAAAACTAACATTGGACCGCAATGTCCTTAAACTACCTATTGACCGCAATGTCACTAAACTAAACAACAGGGCTCCCTTAATTGCTCTCTTGTTGGATCTAAACGATCCCGTTAAGTCGATATTAGTCTAAATCTAGACTAACGTATCCTTAACAAATGTTTAAGTCGATCTTAGTCTCAAAGGAGGGTAACACATACTTAAACCCAAACCCCCAAACCCAAATCTAAGATAATACGGATTTGGACTAGTCCACGCCCTACGGGCGACGACATAACTCAGTCTCCGTATACAATCCACGGGCAACCAAACGCAAAACAAACACACACGACGCGAAGTGACCATCTGGAGAAGGAGAAAGTTGTTACCGCAATGCGGTAGCGTAATTAACTGCAGGGGCTTGCGCCTGCAGGGAAGAGCGTCCCCACAATCAAAAACCCTCAAGCGAGGGGGAATCTGACGAAGTCTGCTACATCGGACGCATCCGTTTAAACCTTCGATACAGGGTGCCATAAATGAACTTGGCATCTTCAGAGAGGTGGACGGATAGCACCAATTAGCATCTGCCCCGAATTTCAGGCAAGACGTCCCCGCGTCGTCTCGGCCGTCCTTCGGAGGGGAACAGATTCTGGCACGCCCGGTGGGACCTTTTCCTCTTTCCACTCCACACTTCGTGTATCGTGTTCGCGAACCAATCGCGGTTTGCTAATGGTTGCCCTTGGGTTTTGAGGTACTAAGATTTGGCGTTTTGCTTGGTGCAGAAAGCAAAGGATCAATGGCGTTCACCTGCTCAAAGTGTTCCACATGCAACTGCAACCCACGTCCGGCCTCAACTGGGGGCATAGCCTACGGGCCCCAAGCGGCTTCCCTGTTCACGCTGCCCGTGGAACAGGTCACTCAAGCCACCACGGGATTATTTTTCGGAACCATGCTTCCGCCGATGAGCATCAGCACCCCCGTGCCCGTACCAGAAGCTCCCAAGAAGTCGGTCTTTGATCGGCTTACAGCTACTGCAGCCCCTCTCAACGGGTCGTCCAGCACTGGCGCCTCGGTCTTCTCCGGATTGGGCCAAAATTCCTGTGGACCCACAATGAAGCCTGCAATCCCAGAGAAGGTTATTCCGAAGAGAGTAACCAACCCTGCTCCTGAAGTCGTCAAGGCGACTTCTCCTGCCAAGGGGTCAGTCTTTACAAGACTAACTGTCCCAACACCCACTCCCGTTCCTGCTACTCAAAAGACATCAGTTTTCAACAGGCTGACACCGGCAATAGCCCCTCACCTGAACAGGGGGCAAGACAAAGCCATCCTCGTCACCGAACTAACTCCATCAGCTCGAAACGCTCGACGTCGCCACTGGCGCCGGGTAAGGAAGGCCGGGGGCAACTCCCCATCTGGGCTAACTCCACCAGCCCTAACGGTGGAAATCAATGCTGCTGTTCCAACCGGGAACAGCTTCGAGCTGCTAAATAAGGTGCGCATGAATTCTCCCACCGCCGTACTAAAAAGATCTCATCCACTTGCGGAGAGTGTTACAGATGCAAAGCCGGAGCAGCCCCTCAACGGCTGTCCTCCAAGATTTATAAGGTCTGGCGATGGGTCCAAGACTCAGTAATCGACCAAGATCACTCTCGCCAGCAAAAGAGGGTGAAGGTTCAGGAAGAAAAGAACTGTCCTGTTAAACGACAAAGGACGACAACCACTTGGGTGCCCGCTGCAACGGCTCCTTCAACGTCGACTACTCAAAAGAGAGGAAGGTCGGAGAAGGTCCCCACGCCTACAGCTAATGTCAAAGACAGCAAGCCTAAACGCCCTAAGTCTGGGGGCATGGTGGTGCATACCGTTTACATGGCGTCTGGGAAGGAGGACAGCCGTACATCTACAGGTCATCGACCGCTAACGCGATCGGTGACTAAAGCTCAGGAGCAACAGCAGAAGCTCCAAGAAATGATGAATGCGATGGCCGCACTCACTGGGCCAAAAGAAAGCCCCGAAGCATCTTCGGATCAACGCCAGGAGCAGAAAACTGACGCTGAGTTCCTTCGCAGGATACTGGAAAAGAAGGATAAAGAGGCTGCGGAACAAGCAGCCAATATAAAGCGAATGGCCCTTCTGTTCCAGGACATGGTGGGTATGATGATCCAACAAGATCCTTCTGCTGAAGATCCTCCGATCGTCCTTGAAGATGACAGGGGAGAAACGTCAAATCCTCCACCGGCACTGTCAACAGCCAAGGAGGAGACAATCTCCAAATCTGACTTGGACGAGTATATAGCTCAGCAGATACGGGTTCACCAGGCGACCGAGGCAGCCGGTCAAGTCTTCAAAACGGGGCGACCATATCCGAGCTGGTATGATCAGATCAAGTACCCGCCGGGCTATACAATACCAAAATTCCATGTCTATAAGGGGACGGGCAATCCCCACCAGCATGTTGCCCAGTTCAGGGCGTTTTGTGGCAACACTGGAGGCGACGATAAGCTCTTGCTTCGCCAGTTCGTCGGCAGCTTGTCAGAAACAGCGTTCGAATGGTATTCTGAACTCCCGAACGATTCCGTCAAGACGTTCGCTGAAATGGAGTTGCTATTCACTCAGCGATTCGCGAGCGCCAGCGAACGCACCCAGATAACGGCGTTGATTAATGCCACGGTGAAACCAGGCGAGACGTGGGTCCAGTACGCTATACGCTGGAGAAACTTGTGGTCGAAATGCGAACAACGCATTGAGGAAGCGCCCGCGGTGGGCATGTTCGTGGGTACCCTAGATCCTCATGCAACTATCTCACAGTTCATGATGTTCTTTAAGCCAACCACATTCCAGGCTTTGATCGACAAGCTGGCCCAGATGGACAAGATGGGTCACAGACCGTCTCCCCCGAAGCCGGAACCTCGGAATGACAAGGGTAAAGGGAAGGCAACCTTCGTTGCGAACGCTCAGCAGCAACCCAGTGCCCCAAAGCTGGCGGATCAACTTGAAGAAAGACGGCGGTATTATAATGAGAAAATGAAGCGCCCCTACTCATTCCCGCGGGATAAGACGAAGAGGCTATTTGAGCTGGCGGTACGCAACAGGCTTATCAACTTTCCAAATCCAAGGCGACCGCCGCAACCCAGTGAGGTGAATAACCCCAATTACTGCCCCTACCATCAAACGGTAAGCCATCCGATTGAGAATTGCTTCGTCTTCAAAGGATGGATTGAAGATCAATACCTACAGAGCAAGTTTGCACTGTCAGAGAAGTGGAAGGTGAACCCGCCACAACCTCACACTCCTAAGAAGACAGACACACCGGGGGCAACTTGTTCTTTCATTGAAGAAGCTCCATGGGAAATCGTGCTTTCAGCAAAAACCAAAAGAATGCTGAATGAGCTCCGGACGTGCCCGGCAATCAGGTGGAAGAACCCGCAGGAACCCCAGATCATTGAAGGGATGCTGAAGCCGCGCCCAACTCCGAAAATCGGTGGTAATGGACCGAGCACTCACAACCAGCCGTCAAAATCTTCAAAGAAAAAGAAGGAGAAATCCAAGAAGCCCGTGAAGCCTGGCAACAAGCGTATGGACTTGCAGAAACAGATTGATGCGCTGGAGGAGTACAATCAAAAGGCGCGAACTCCCATCACACTCCAAGAGTTTCTCAACCACATCTTTCAGGAGGAAGATAACGGAGAGAGCTCGTCGGATGAATCTGAGGGATACGTGGCGAGTTGTCATGTGATCTCCCACTCATTTACGGATGATGAAAAACTCCTGGCACCGAGAAACTGGGGGCAGAGCCTGAACCGGAGCTTGTGTGGCCGTCAGACGAAATGATCGACGCTTTTCTGGATGAGATTCGTCTGAAAAGTAAAGCCGATCGGGAGTGTGAGATGGCC
Organism: Agapanthus africanus; assembly: GCA_030015575.1. Taxonomy (NCBI): domain Eukaryota; kingdom Viridiplantae; phylum Streptophyta; class Magnoliopsida; order Asparagales; family Amaryllidaceae; genus Agapanthus; species Agapanthus africanus. Next base: position 432,784,746 of record JASDDO010000008.1, on the reverse strand, counting down.
GCGTCAGAAGGAGCCAAACGCAGGCGACTAAACGAAAGAGTCAAAGCACCCCCGCCAGATCAAAAGACATCCGATGCGGATAAAAACATATTCAAGATGAGGAAAAGGTTTGCCAAAGCTCTATCAATGGGAATGAAGCTACCGCCCTCGGAAGAGAACACTCGCAATGGAACGGAGATGCATCCTGATTACTGCTCATATCATCGGAAGATTTCACACCCCACTGAGGAGTGCGACGCTTTTAAGATATGGTGGAAGGGATATGTTGCTCACCGACAACATTTTAAGCGAATGAAACGCAGAGCTCGTCGGGAGCAGAGAAGTACAACCGAAGGGCACAAAAGAACTACCGGTAACTGTTACACGGTCAACGCCGGAGGATCACATGTTCTCACCTTTGGGAGCGACTCTGATGAGGAAATGGCTCTGGGCCCTCTCTTTAAAGAATCCGTCTTGGGGAAGGAGGAAGAACCGAAGGCCTGTGAAAACATCCAACTGCGCAATCGCACGCTTCCAGAAAAGAATCTCGGATCCACGAGTAAAAAAGATAAGGGAAAAGAAAAGGTCTCTGAGGATATTGCCCTGGATGACCAAGTCATGAAAGAGCTGACCGCCAAGGACCCGCCAAAGAAGAGTAAGGTGGACTACAACGTTCTGGCGCACCTGAGGAAATTACCTTCGCAGCTCAGCATTCTCGACGCCCTCTTATTATCAAAAGAAGCGAGAGATTCATTAATCAAGGCGCTGCAAGAGCCCGAGCAATTCCAAGCCTTCCTTGCCGAAGAAAGGATGAAGGATGAACTGGAAGAAGTACACACAGCCGATGTCACGTTTGGTGATGAAGACCTTCTCCTTAGGACGTGCAATCACAACCGTCCCCTGTATGTCTCTGGATATTGCCACGATATTAAGATAGGCAAAATTCTGGTTGATAATGGATCCTCTGTAAATCTCCTTAATGTTCGGGTGTTGAAGGAAATCTGCATGAGCGTTCAGCACCTCGCTCGTGATAAAATTACCATCTTCGGTTTCGACTCCCAGTCGTCACGAACTCTCGGATCCGTAATACTAACATTACGCTTCGGACTACTCATCACGGATATTAAGTTCCACGTCATTGACGCCAAGACCTGCTACAACGCCTTGCTCGGTCATCCTTGGTTACACGAGGACGACATCATCCCTTCTACACAACATCAGTGTATGAAGTATTTCAAGGATGGTCTTGAGTATACCGTGACAAGGGAGCTGAACCCATTCTCCGTGAACGAAGTCCGCAAGTACGAAGATGCAAAGTACTTTTTGCCAGATTTCGAGGATACGGAGAGGTGTCGCAAACCGGAGAACAAAGCCGCCGCCACCATTCCTGTTTTCGGGAGTGATACCGAAGAAGAAGAAGAGATAGTTTACGCTGGGCCGTCTCGACGCAACAACCCGGGACTGTCCGCCCCCATATTGATCTTCGGAAGCGATTCGGAAGATGAGGTTAATGCTGTGTTCTCCAGTCGGCCGCCCATACAAGAATTCCCTGGTGATGATCAGAGTTTGCAAATCACCATGATTCCGCGGGGGCACTACAAAGATCTTAACGCGCTTGAATCTTACAATGTGCAAGACCTGCAGACGTTTTACGTCCCTCCTAAGCGAAAAGGTAAAAAGGCGATCCTGTTCTACCGGTCCACGGAAACAAGAGTCGAGAAAGAAATCTGGCACGGCACGGATTCTACACTCGACAGGCTCCAACCCATCCGTTTGCCCAGATATTACACAAACGTACTAAAAAGGCTATTGAAGCACCAAGGGGTACCCTTAAAACAGACTATTCGACAAGCTCGGTTCTATAACAGGATTTGGGATGTCCCTGGGACTCAGCGCAAGTTGCCCAACGGGAGAATGGAAACGCTTGGGCTCGGATATGTGAGATCCGGGAAACGGGAACGAGTCCACGGTAGCTACGCCATATATAACTTCGATGAAGAAGAGGACGCCTTGTCAGAAAACGCCGACCCCGTACCAAAGCTAGATCTCGCACTCAAAATGCCGAGTCCGTCATTTGAAGAACGAATGGACAAGCTTATCAGGAAAGCGGGTCAAAAAGCTCGGGACGACCATAATCGCGAAATGTCCAACTACGAGAAAGCCAGGATGCAACGTCTTCTTCAACAGGCTGCGAAAGATAAAAATGCTCCTCCCTGTCAACCTGCTGTGCAAAAGGCCCGAAGCAGAGGCAGAAATAAATCAAAGAGTAGAAAAGGGATTCGACAACGACAACGCGGGATCAAAGAGTTATGTGATCGGGAATTGCACGGTCCGAATTTGTCCCTCATGAAGAAGATGAGTCGAGCGTATTCTTTCCCTCAAGACAAGACAAAAAAGATACTTGATCTCGCTTTAAAACATCGAATGATTACACTTCCGGAGTCTAAGCACCCTGAGCAAGCTAACGAGGTCTCTCATTCGGGTTATTGCTCTTATCACCGAGCCATAGGACACCCTATCGAAGACTGCTTCACCTTCAAGAACTGGGTCGAAAACCAGTACCAGCAAGGCAGGTTTGCTCTATCCAGTAGCTGGAGGGTAACGCCACCACAAAAGCATGAACCCAAAGCCACAAGAGCAGAACCAGATCCACATCGGTCTTGGAAGCGAGCTCGTACCTGTCATATGACAACAATATCAAAAGGAGAGCCCGAGAATATGGATGACCTTCCTTGGTGCTTCGAAAACAATGACGACGAGGTAATCTCATAATTTCCACCAGCGCCAAAAGAGCTGGAAGATGGAATACATACTACTGCAGATAACCTCAAGAAAATTGAGTTGGAGACGGCGAACGACCCGCGACCGACGTTGGTCAATGAGCTGCTATCTGAAGAAAGGGTGGCTGCATTAAAAGACGTGCTTATGAAGCATAGAGATTGCTTCGTATGGAACTATTCCGAAATGCCAGGACTAGATCCAGAAATTGCTGTGCATAAATTGGCGATATCCCCGGACGTTAAGCCAGTCAAACAGGCGCCAGGAAGAATGTGGCTCGAGCTTGAGATGAGCATTAACGCCGAAGTCAAGAAGTTAATCGACTCCGGCTTCATCCAAGAGGTTCAGTATCCTGACTGGATCGCCAACATCGTCCCAGTGATGAAGAAAAATAGGATAGTCCGCATATGCGTGGACTTCTGGGATCTCAATAAAGTCTGCCCGAAGGACGATTTCCCAGTGCCGGTCACCGAGCTGATGATAGATAATACGTCCACTCATAAGGTTTTCTTCTTCATGGACGACTCATCAGGATACAATCAGATAAAGATGCATCCCGAAGACCAGAAGTACACCGCTTTCCGGACTCCTCTGGGTATATTATGCTACAAAGTTATGCCCTTCGGTTTAAAGAACGCCGGTGCCACCTATCAGAGGGCCATGACGAAGATCTTCGACGACCTCATACATGAAATCGTCGAATGCTATATCGACGACCTCGTGGTTAAGAGCATGTCATACGAGGAGCATTTAGAGCATCTGAAGATCGTATTTCAACGCCTTCAACAATACAACTTGAAGATGAACCCTCTCAAATGCGCATTCGGGGTGTCCTCGGGTAAATTCCTAGGATTCATCGTCCGGCACCGAGGCATTGGGATAGATTCGTCAAAGATCAAGGCGATCATGGAAATGCTACCGCCAAAGACTCTCAAACAATTGCGGTCTCTCCAAGGGAAGCTCGCGTACATCCGGCGATTTATAGCCAACCTTTCTGGCAAGTGCCGCCCTTACAGTCACCTAATGAAGAAGGGAACCTCGTTCGTCTAGGATCACAAATGCCAAGGCGTACTGGACGAGATCAAGCAATACCTGCAGAACCCGCCGGTGTTAGCTGCTCCAGTCAAGGGAAAGCCTCTTATTCTTTATACCACAGCCCTCGAAGGTTCCTTAGGCGCATTATGGGCACAAGAGAACGACCAAGGGAAGGAGAGAGCGCTCTACTATTTAAGTCGAGTTCTTCTGGGGGCAGAAAGCAACTACTCCTCCATCGAAAAGCACTGCCTGGCATTGATCTTCGCGATAATAAAACTCCGGCATTATGCGTTGGCGCATGAAGTCCGTCTCATTTCGAAGGTGGACCCCTTTAAATATTTAATGTCGAAGGCCATATTAACAGGTCGGCTCGCTAAATGGGCCCTACTCTTGATGGAGTTTTCAATAACCTATTAGCCTCTTAAGGCGATGAAAGGCCAGGCCATCGCCGACTTCCTCGCTGAGCATCCGATACCTGCTGATTCTCCTCTGAATTGCGAGCTGCCAGACGAACACGTATTTGATGCGATCGACGGTAGTAATACCCGATGGGAACTCTATTTCGATGGAGCATCTTCCATGAAGAAGCGCCAAAAAAATACACCTATAATCAAATCGGGGGTAGGCTTCATCTTCGTAACTCCACAAGGAGGGATAATGCACTTTGCTTTCTCCTTGACAGAGCCGAGGACGAACAATGAAGCCGAGTACGAAGCTTTGATAGCAGGCCTCGAGATCGCGATCGACATGGGAATTGAAAACCTCTTCATATACGAAGACTCCCAACTGGTCGTTAGCCAAGTAAACGGCGACTACCAGACGTGCAAGCTAGAGCTGGTGAAGTATGGCGACAAAGTACAGCGATTGCTGACCCAAATTCCCTACTACATGCTGGAAAGCATACCGCGTGCGGAAAATAGCAAGGCGGACGCGTTAGCCAAGCTCGCTAAAGAACTGGCTGATGAAAACCTCGATAACGTCAGAATCATGGTACAAAGCCGTCGGGTCCTCACACCGGCAGAAATATCTCCGGAATCACCTGAAGAAAAGGAAGCAACCGAGCAAATGGCTATGCAAATAAAGGACCAAGAGAAGGCTGAAGATTGGAGAGAAGTCTTCATAGACTACTTCAAATCCCGTCGAACGCCTGAAGATGCGTCCTCAAGACATCAGCTTATGAAACGAGCTCTGTCTTTCGCCTTCGTCAATGATACTCTGTACAAGAGGTCGTTTGATTCTTTGTGGTTGAGATGCCTGGGACCTGACGAAGCGAAAAGAGTCGTTCAGGAAGTTCACGACGGACTCTGCGGTTCTCACCAAGCGGGCCCGAAGATGAAGTTGAAGATTAAACGAATGGGCTACTATTGGCCCACGATGATTCAGGACTGCCTCGAACATGCGAAGCAATGCCACTCGTGCCAGATTCATGGAGACTTTATCCATCATCACCCAAATCCTCTACATCCAACGGTGGCTAGCTGGCTGTTCGAAATGTGGGGAACGGACATAGTCGGACCTATCGAACCGGCATCGTCCAGGGGACATCGTTTCATCCTAGCGACCACTGATTACTTCTCCAAATGGGTAGAAGCAGTACCGCTGAGGGAAGTGAAGATGGAGAATATCCTCCATTTCTTCAAGACGCACGTCATTTATCGGTTTAGAACTCCGCGACGGATCATCTCCGATAACGGGCCAGCCTACAGAAGCCATAAGATCAGCCGTTTCGTGCAACAACACAACATAGATTGGAGGTATTCCTCAGTTTATAATTCCCGAGCTAACGGTCTAGCCGAGGCTTTCAACAAAACCTTGACAAAGATCGTAAAGAAGACGGTGTCCCGAAATAAGAAGGACTGGCACGAGAGACTGCATGAAGCTCTCTGGGCGTATCGAACTACGTTCAAGACGGCCACGAACACAACGCCCTACGCGTTGGTATTCGGCACAGAAGCAGTACTCCCCCTCGAGATAGAGTTACCCTCTCTACGAGTGGCAGTCCACTACGAGCTGACGGATGAAGAAAATGCTCACCTTCGGCTTGAGGAGCTTGATGCCCTTGATGAAACCCGGCTCATAGCGCAACAAAATCTGGAGGCTTACAAAGCAAAGATGACGCGCTCATACGAAAGATTGACCAGGCCGAGGACATTCCGCCAAGGCGAACTCGTGCTAGTGGTCAAAAGACCTATGATCCTCAATCGCGCCAAACGGGGAAAATTCGAGCCGAACTATGAAGGCCCGTACATCATAGACAAGGTCTACCAGGGTGGAGCGTATCTACTCATGGATATGCATGGTGAAAGACCTTTCAGGCCAATAAACGGTCGCTTCCTGAAGAAATACTATGCTTAATGGGTCAAGGCCTAGGTCAATGATAGATGACGACGACCATGTCCGCTAGCTATCTTCCTAAGCCCGAACTCTATAAGTAGTAATCGGCCTTCTTCAACGACGGACCGAAACGTCCTTAAACTAACGACGGACCGAAACGTTCTTAAACTAACAATGGACCACTATGTCCTAAAACTAGCTGTTGACCGAGATGTCGATAAACTACGGTTGATTGCAGCATCTCAAAGCCGATACAAAAAAATAATAAAAATTAAAAAAAACGGTATGTCCATAAGCGAAATGGGAACGGATGAAAACCCGAAAGGGCTCCGTGAGTAAAAACAGCAGGGCTACCGGCGAGTGTTTGTGAAAACTCGAAAGGGCGCAACCTCGTTAAAAGACACTTACAGGGTCCTCTCGACCTTGTAAGGAGAAACCACCTGCGTGAGATCCTTACGACTCACAAGGGAGCAACACACTTATGAATCCTCACGATTCCTAAGGAGAAATTACACTTGCGAGATCCTCACGACTCGTAAGGAGAACTCTCTTATAGGACCCTCACGGCTCATAAGATTTGAAAGTCTTAAGTTACAGAAATCTGAACCTGTTCTTAAGCAATCCCCCACAACCTTCGATAACGCCTACAAGCGGCTCATACTGACCCTTGTATACAATCCACGGGCGCGAATAAACATTTCCCTAACCAAGTCCCATCCGTGACTAGGGATATGTTCATATGGTGAACAACCCTTGTAAGTCCTCTCGACTTATAAGGAGAAAACTCTTTTGTAAGATCCTTACGACTTACAAGAGAACATGCACTTAGGAATCCTCACGATTCCCAAGGAGAAAACACACCTACAAGATCCTCACGATTTGTAGGGAGAGATACCTTTGTGAGACCCTTACGGCTCATGAAGTCAAAAGCCTTAGTCGACAGGACCCTTAACCCTGTTTACTAAGCCACCTTTGTTCGACATCGACAGAGGCAAATGATGATTCGCTCCTGGCAATATCCCAGTTGTAGCGGTGCTGATGCCGAAATCAGTGTCTAATCCAAAACTTGCGGCGAAAAGCCAGCAAGCCACACATGCATACGAAATAGCCGAAATGATGGGGTAACTTGCAACAAAAAAAATCAGCAAGTAAAAATGTATGCATGAAAAATAGCCAAAATGATTGGGCAACTCGCAATAAAAAGCAGCGAGTAAAAATAAAATAAATAGCCGAAATGATTGGGCACCGCGAAAAATAGCCGAAATGATGGGGCAATCGCGAACTCCGCGATATAAAAGCTGAAATGATAGAGCATCGCGGAAAAAGAAATAAAATAAAAATGAAATTTTTGCCCTACAGGTGATGTTACTGTTGGGGTCAAAATTTGCACCCCGGTTGACCGGGTCAATGTCAAGGTCAACCCCCAAGCTAGGTGGGCCCAAGCCCAGGTCAAGCGGGGCAATGCCCAAGTCGAGCCCGCGGCCAGCCTCCTCCATGCCAAAATATAGACCATGTAATAAATATTTTTTATGTAATTTTTTATACATGAATGTATACAAAACGGGCAGAAAGCCAAATTTTTGTAAGCCCATGGCTTATATGCAAAAATGAAATGGCACATGAGCCATGGGATAGGCAAAATGCCATTTTGTGAAGCCCAAGGGGCTATATGCAAATATGTAGGCCTATAAAAGGCAACATGATGAATAAAAAAATAATAACACTTTCATTCTCTCAAAACCTAGGGTTTGTATTTCTTTCCTTTTTTCTGAAGGTCTCAAACCTTCTTCTTTCTTCTGAATTAAATCAAGAGTTTTACTCTTCCTTTTAAAAAACAAAATAGTTTTTCACCACCAAACCCACAAAGGGGAACTTGGATCTGTCTTTAGATCCCAAAAAGGAGAGATTTTGAGATCTCACATCTCTTGATCTTTAAGATCCAGCTAACAGAGGAGGAAGAAGAAGAACCCCTTTCACTAAACCCAAAAAAAAACACTCAGGAGTCCAACTCCTCTTTGATTTCTTTTCCGAGAAATTTTTTTAGGCTAGAAGCCTCTTTTTCTCGCCGGCGCTCAAGCGCAGAGCGCCCGCATGCCGACACGTGGCGCGCTTGCGCTCAAGCGCGAGCGCTCGAGCGCAAGTCGCCCCGGTGCCGACACGTGGCGCGCTTGCGCTCAAGCGCGAGCGCAAGTCGTCCCGGTGCCGACACGTGGCGCGCTTGGGCTCAAGCACGAGCGCTCAGGCGCAAGTCGCCCCCGTGCCGACACGTGGCGCACTTGCGCTCAAGCGCTCAGTGCTCAAGCGTAAGTCGCCCCCGTGCCGACACGTGGCGCACTTGCGCTCGAGTGTCAGGCGCTGAAGCGTAAAGTACCCACGTGCCGACACGTGGCGCGCTTGTGCTCAAGCGCCCAGCGCTCAAGCGCAGAGCGCCCACGTGCCGACACGTGGCACTCTAGCGCCTGAGCACATAGCACCTGGGCGCACAACGCCCAAGGTGCTGCCCCCACGCATCCTTTGGATGCCTTTTCTTCCCTTTTTTTCTTTTCTCTCTTATATATATATATATATATATATACATATATATACATATTTGCACACACACATACACCACGGCACTGTCCCTGTTAGAAAAAAATTTCTAACGGGGCGCTGCCCCGCACCCCGCAAAGGGGCTGCTAGCCCCCTTGACCCCCAGCCCACTATCCGGGTAGCGGGACCCCCGTAAAAACTCTGCGTGGCTCCCGACATATCCAAACCCCCCTTCCAAAACAACACACACGTACACTGCACATTGAGTTCTCATGACCAGTTTAACCCGTTAATCGGAGGTTCCCTGGCTCCAAAGGCGAGGGGTAATTAACGGCAGCTTAGTCCGCGGCTGCCGGAGATTCGGATCCCCACAATCATTAAACCCCCGCCGACCCTAGGCAGGGGGAATCTGTAGTACGCCTGACAAGCGCGCGCGTATTCCCATCTCAATGGGGTGACGAAAAACACCCTACATCTTACTAACCCTTGGGACAACGGCTCATAACTACTTATTACTTGTTCGTATAAGAAAACTTTTAATTTTCTTGGTTTTCTTAAATTTTTCTAATCTTATGGATGTAATTTTTCACTATCTAATCTTTTATTATCTTATTTATGTACAAAAATATTTTTATCTTTTGAAATTTTTTAAATTTTTATAGGTTTTCAAAAAATGTTTTGTGCTTATGCAAAGTATGATGCAAATGATGCGAAAATAAGCACAAACCTCCCCCAAACTTGTTTTCAACAGTGTCCTCACTGTTGCCATCCGCTAAATATCGAAAAACCTGTAAGCTTGGGAGGAAATTTATTAATGGGGGCAAAATATTTAAGTGAAGATCATCCCCCAAACTTATTTTTCGCTCAAAATTTTGTAAAAATTTTCTTTTCAAGAGCCCGATTATACCCTCCCAAACTTGAGTTAAACAATGTTAGGCTTTGAAAATCACATGAGGGGGTCAAAAATCAGTGGTCGATGCCAAGCTTTGCAAAGACCGAAAGTTAACACCAACCATTCAAAAATTTTATCAATGCAGTGCTCTGGTTGGTGGAAGAAGAAGCAGGGAAAGGGTAAGGGGCGGAATAGAATGTGTGTGCGTCTCATTTTGGAGAGACGATGCAGTGAATGTGATGGATTACTCGCATTCTTTTTACAATTCATAAGAAGGGGTGGAGGTTCAATTTCATTGATTTGATGTGGATTCATCTCAACACCCGTGTCATTCAAATATGCGAGTTCATCAGCGAAGATCTCCTCAAAAGTCTCATCAATACCCTGAAGAATAATGTCATCACAAAGCGCGGGGTGATCTTCAGACTCTAAAGACAGTTCATAATCAGTGTTAATTGTTGACCCGGACAACTCGGTGGAAGAGTCCGTATGTGTATGATACATAGTTGGGTCAAACAACAACGTATGAAAAGAGTCAAGATCGGTATCATGAGGATCATCAAATTCGCTGCTGTCGACATCCATTAAGTCGACAGAACAGACCTGAGGAGTAGGTTCAGAGGGTACACTTCCCAACTTGTAAATGTTTAGCTCAATTGACCTATTCCCGAAAGATAGGGTCATAGAACCATTACGACAGTTGATGATAGCATTGGAAGTGGCCAAAAAGGGGCGACCTAAAATCACCGGAATTTGATTCCGTGGGTTCGCTACAGGCTGTGTATCAATTACAATAAAATCCACAGGGAATACAAATTCCCTGATTTTTTTTAACACATCCTCCAGTTCGCCCCTAGGTTTGGTGCTAGATCGGTCGGTCATCTGGAGAGTGCAATGGGCTGGTTTCAACTCTCCGATCCCTAACTGCTCATAAACCGAAAAAGGAAGCAGGTTAACACTTGCGCTAAGGTCGAGTAGAGCACGGTTGATTTGTTTCTCCCCAATAGAAATGGAAATAGTAGGATATCCAGGATCCTTACGTTTCCTCGGTAATTGCTGGGGGAAAGCAGTGTCTACTGTCTTTGCCATGAATATCCTCTTGGGCACTTGAGTCTTCCTCTTTCTAGTGCACAAGTCCTTAAGAGTTTTCGCATAAGCGGGGACTTGTTGGATAGCATCTAGAAGAGGGATGTTGATGTTAACCGGTTTCAAGATTTCCGTTATCTTCTCCATTTGTGGACTCGATTTGTTAGCCCTTAACCGATTAGGATAAGGTGCTTTAGCAATAAGCGCTGGGTCCATCATAGGAGAAGGAAGTGTGTATGGAACCGGTCCCAGAATAGAAGTGGGGATCGTCCGTGGAGAACTAGAAGAGATGGGCTGAGGTGGCGAGCCTTGTGGGAAACGAAGAATAGGCTCGCAAGAAGGTGGTGGGGTAGAAGAACTGGGGTTAGAATTAGAAGTATAAGTGGAAGGAAAAGTCTCGGCCGGGGTGTTATTGATTGATTTATCAGTATCATCATACTCTTCCCCAACGTGATTGCATTCACATGATGTGAATAGCCAGGATTGAGTAGAGGTTGAGCTGGAAGTTTCTCTTTCTCTCTTGCACTCATTTCGGCTTTTAATCGTGCAATTTCTTCTTCCATCGATTTAATAGTCTCGCTTTGGGACTCAGAGTTTTTCTCAATTTTATCGACGGAAGACTTTATTGTCCAAAGCAAATTCATGAATGAAGAGGATTCATCAGTCCCGGTCAACTGCAAAGGATTAGACGGTGCAGGTGTATTGACCGGATTTTGAAAGTTTTGTGCTTGGAAGGGGTGCTGACTCAATGGAAGTGGTTGCTGTTGTGGTGGAGGAGCCCTTTGGAAATTGTTTTGATTTGGAACCGTGTTTTGATTTTGTTGTTGGTTCCAAGCAAATAGGGTGATTCCTCCAACCCTGATTATATGTGGAAGAATATGGATCGTTCCTAGGTCGTTGTTGGAAAGCAGAATTGATATGTTCATGACCTTGAAACGGAGAATTTAGTGGACATTCTTCCGTCAAATGAGAAGGATCAGAACAACATCCATATACAGTTTTGGAGAGTGACATTTGATTTAGGGCGGCAGCTAAAAATTTGTTTTCCATATTGTCGAATTTCTTGTGTAAAGCTGAAATTTCAGCTCTAACTCCTATGGAAACATCCGATTGGTTATTGCCACTCCTAAACGATGGACTCTCCCACTGTAAAGATTTTTCAGCGAAATCTTCTAAGTATTTCCAAGCTTCCCCATCGTCTTTGGTCATAAAATTTCCTTGACACATGTTTTCAAGGCTCTGTTTAGTGTTAGGGTTACTGCCCTCATATATGATTCGGCACAGTTCCCATCTCGGGATTTCGTAATGTGGGCATTGAACCAACAGATCCTTGAAGCGGTCAAGATATTTTGAAAATGGTTCATTTGGAAGCTGGGTGAATTGATTTATTTCTCTACGGACTCGAGCTGTCTTATGATGTGGGTAGAATTTCTTAAGGAATGCTTTGACGAATTCTTCCCAGTTTGAGATGGAATGTGCGGTAGTGTTGTAAAGCCACTTCTCGGCTATATCGCACAAGGTGAATGGGAGAAGACGTAGACGCATAGCATCCACAGAAAGCTGTGAAGTACCCATCATTGCGCATACATTTTCAAATTTGGTGATAAAGGCATATGCGTCTTCAGACTCGAGACCGTGAAATTTTGGTAGAAGGTTGATGTATTGGGGTTTTATTTCAAAATTTTTCCCGTTGGCTGGTGGAATGGAAAGACAGGTGGAAAGGGGACCTCGTGTTGGATAGCACCTCTCTTAGAGAGAGATGCGGGGTGGATTCTGCGCACCAACGGACGGCGGCAGAGTAGTGGTAAAGAAGTTAGATGGAGACGGATCCATCGATGTGGGTGTGGTGGTGGGTAAAGAAAAGGTAAATGTAGAAATACCGACTTTAGGGTCGATAGGGAAAACACGGACTAAACGGGCACTAGAATCCTGTGTCCAGCCTATCTTGCACTAAAAAGAGTTAGTACAAGTGGCAGCGTGACTATAATTAGGGGAAATGAATGAATGTGGTGTTTGTTTTGAAAAATATGCAGATTTTTGAAAAAAAGATGCAATCACAACAAATGCAATAAGCAAAACCCTAATTCTAGTGGTCACCTAGGTCAATGCTCTAGACCGCTCCTAACTGCCAAAAGACAAGTCGCAGGATAAATCCTCCACTGCCTCTTTATCTCCCCTGTGGCCAGGCAAGTGCCAGGTAAGTGGGAAGGTACACCACTACGTAACTAGTGGGCCTAATTAATAACCACTAGCCTTAGACACACTTGTCTTAGACACCACAAAAGAAACGCGGATAAGCAATGAATTACCCATGGCCTTCTCTTGTCCAAAGTGAGCGTGACGGTCCTTAGAGTCATCTCTAGATCTTTTTTAGTTAATGAGGGTAAATGCGGATGCTAGTTTGTGATTTTTGGGGCTTAGGAAGGGTAATGAACTCCCCACCTAATCTGGATTTGGCCGTGCCCCTTAATGTCCGTATTAATATGCAAACAACCAAAAATCAAAAACACGCACAATTTATTTTGCTTTTTGTGGCGCTGCGATTTATTTGCAAAGAAACCTGCAGCAAATTGTCAATTGGAGCAGATTTAGGAGGGAGATAAGAAAGATAGAAGATACCTGAGAAAAATGGTACAATAACCTGCTTGAAGAGCCACGGAAACGCGGTGGGAGTCTCCAATTGCCGCGGAAACGCGGTGGTATGAACAGTTCCCTGAACAAAAAATTTACAGCAAGTCCTTGTTTACCTCCTCAGCTCTCTGGAATTCTCTGAAAAAATTTTCCACAGCTCCACAAGTTCCAGATTTCCTCGCAACAAATCACAACAACACGTTTAGGGTTTGTGCGAGTTTAGATCTAAAAAATATAGATGGAATAAACTTTTCAACTCAAATTTCAAAATACGAACAATTAGCGCACTATCCCCGGCAACGGCGCCATTTGATTGATACGATTTCCGATTGTGTAAGTAAATCAAATGATCCCCGGTAACGGCGCCATTTGATTGATCGTTTCTTTGTGTGTCGGTTTAGAAAATGAATAGAAATCACAATCAAAGAATTATTTGACCGCAATCAATAACGGTGTCGAATTGTAGAGCGTTAGTAAGTGCGGATCGTCCACAGGGAAAGTGTAATCGTTCGTGTTTCGATTTAGATGAGTTGAAACTTTAAAGAAAAGAAAACAAACAACAATTCATGATTTAAAGATTTGAAGTTCAAGAATTAGAAAAATCTAGTCTAAATCAAGAAACGATAAAATCAAGAATTGAGAATTTGTGATGATTTCCAATCGATTAAAGTTTCAAGAATTGAAATGTAGCTCGTAGGAGTCGATTAGATCTTAGATGTGAAGAAGACTAGAAATTACTTTTTCTTATCCATTAATGAATTGATGCTAGATCGATGTCGATTATCGAGAATTAAGGATCTTGCGAAGAATTAGGGTTTCCTCATCTTATCCTTTATCCTTTCGATGAATTACATTCACAAGGTAGCTTCTAGGAAATCGAATGATCGATCATTGATCTCTAGTTCCGTGCGAAAATAATCAAGAAAGCATTTCGCATCGAAACTAGATCATCGATCATTCAATTTTCAAGAATTTACAATCATTATAGGATTTAAGAAAATGTTTAAAGATTCGTCAACATCATCATTCTACCGATCGTTTCGACTCCTCCACGAGCGGAGTTTTACTCAAGCATCATCATAAAGAATACATTCGAGAATCGAAATTGAATCATTATGCTTGAATTGAAAGATAAGCAAGTTAAAAGAATCGTCACCTTTATTTATTCAACAATTTGTTACACTTTGCTCAAGAACTACAAGAATTTGAGAAGGGAACGAGATCGTCGAATCTGGCGTTGCATCAGCTCCTTGAGTCGCGGATCGGCTTAGATCACATGCTCCGATGAAGTCCGGCTTCGTTTCTAAAGGATGGTTGAAGGCTTGCTTTGCTTGAACTCAAAGATCTTGAACTTTGGCTTTCTTGATTGGATTAGGGTTAGGATTTTGAGGCATAAGTTGTGTCACTCAACTTGTGTTAGAAATGGTGGTAGGAGATTAGAGATTAGCAACTAATGATTAACAACTAATGAACAACCATTAACCTTCTACCTAGGTTCCCTTTTATAGACCTCCTAACCCTAGATCTAGGATTCAAAATTTGAATTTCCCTCCAAAAGTTTGTTAGCTAGAGAGGCTTCTAGAAGAAGTTAGTTGGAGGGAGGCTTCTAGAACTAGCTTGTTAGGAGGTTGATTAGCTTAATCATGATTAGCTTAATTAATGATCCTTGCTGATCTGGCAGAAGCTTCTAGGGTAATCTGGAATTTGACATGTCTTGATGAGGTGTACACACTGAGAGAGGAATACTGCAGCAAAATTAATCTGATGACGTGGCAACTTCGCCGCGGATCCGCGGCATGTGTTGGCTCCTATTGGGCCGCGGATCCGCGGCCCAATAGGAGCCTTAGGCCTTCAACTTTTCTGTGGTGCTTTGTTCTGTCTTTGGGATTATTATCTGATGTGCTGAATTTTGTAATACCCTTTAGTTTATTTCCAGATCTCAAGTCATTGAGTTGGCGTATTTTTAACAGCACTGTTTCACAAATTTGGCCATTCTTCTGGAATTTCCTGCACAGACTTCGAAACACGTATTGCGCTACACAAGAATGATGCAATTCCATGAAAAACAGTCAATTTCCCTAAAAATGCCGGTTTTAGTGTATAACACATGCAATCTGGTATTTTAGGGATGTTTTTCTAATATGTGTAATATGCAAACCGAACACCTCAAGATGAATGCAAATAATAGGGAAATTGATGTGTTAAAAATACATTATTTTCGACTGATCAGGTTCCTCGATCGTTCAAAGATCACTACCTGAAGAAATGGGTTTTCCCTGAACAGAGTTAATCTCTGAAGATTGTGGAGCAGAGAACTAAGCTCTGGAAAAAGAGAATTAAATTCTTAGAAAAAAAGTTTGCAAGGAGGAAGATGAAGCAAAGTGGAGGCTCTCCTGAAAGGACATGGGCATTTATAGGATGGGATGGAAAACGTTTCATCTACCCTACTCCCAAGGCAGATCCGACGGTCACAAAAGTGACAGCGTTGCACTCACGTGCAGACACGTGAGAACAACGCTGTGGGGGCATTTGTTCCTTGATTTAAAATCAGGAAAAGCTTCAGAAGAGGCATCACGTGCCCACACGTGACCCGCGGTCACGTGTTGGCACGTGACGTTTAAAGCAGCGGCAAAGAGCAAGCACAGAAGAGGAGCCCATTCAAGGGGTCACGTGCTTACACGTGATCGGGGGTCATGTGCTCTGGTCACGTGCTCACACGTGACCAGGGGTCACGTGGCCACACGTGACTGGCATTAAAAGCCCTGCTGTTTAACAGAATTTAATTCTGAATAAGATCATTTAAATCTTTCTAAAATAGAGAAGAATTATGTGAAACCGTTGGATCAAGAATCTGAGGGTGATTAAATATCACCAATTTATGGAAAAATCTTGGACATGTAAAGATTTCCCCTAAATCTCACCGAAATAACAAAGAGATATCTTTGGATTTAAAATCCAATGGTGAATAAAATTCACCTAATAATCTAAAGGCCCGGATCAATGATGAGAATAAATCAAATCTCTCAATAAACAAATCAAATCTTTCAATGAAAGATTCACAAAATAGATTGATAATCCTGTAAATAGGTGCCAAGGGAGAGCGTTTTAAAAAAAAGAGACAGAGAGAGAGAGATATAGAGCCTTGGAATCTTAAAAAATTCAGAAGGAAGAATTTGATTATCTGCAAAGAAAAACCCTAGGTAAGAAAAGAGAGGCTTCAAAAAGAGAATTTAATTCTCAAAAGAGTTTAACTCTTCTATGAAGAAAAGAACTTAGTTCTTTCTCTAGTTGAGGATCTGCAAAGTGCACATCTCCCCATAAATTGAGAATTTAATTCTCAAAGGGTTGAGATCCTGACATGCAGATCTAAAACATAAAGGAAGAATTGAGTTTTGAGAATTTAATTCTCACAAAATTATAGGAATTTAATTCCTTTGAGATAAAATTAGGGTTTAACCCTATATTATAGGAATTTAATTCCTTCAAAATGGACAGAACTAGGGTTTAACCCTAATTGAGAACTTAATTCTCCCAAACTCACAGGAATTTAATTCCCTTAAAAAATAAATTAGGGTTTCACCCTATGCCAGAATTTAATTCTTTACATATATGGGGAATTTAATTCCTACAGAAAAGAAATTAGGGTTTAACCCTATCCAAGAATATAATTTTTCAAAAGAAAGTAGGAATTTAATTCCTCTAAAGTTATTACTAGGGTTTAACCCTATGAAGAATTTAATTCTTAAAAGATGAACAGATCTTTAAAAAAGCAAAGAAGCAGGGTGACGTGCTACCACGTGACCCCTACAAAGATCCACAGAAAAGAACTTTGAGGCAACGCCTCATGTGCCCCACGTGACCCCTAAAGCACATAAGGAAAAAGCAAAAGAAAAGAAGCTCTAGGGCGCCCTCACATGTCACCACGTGACCCCTAATGAGCAGATTAATAGACCAGAGCATGAGCCCCCATCACGTGCCCACACGGGATGGCTGTCAGAATAAAAAGTGTTAAACACTTATCTGTAGAACAAAATGAAGGGGATTTGGCCCCACCTTTTGGATGCCATCACGTGTTCCCACGTGATCTCCTCTCTGTTAATGTTTAACACCAAACTGATAATTTGGTTACCAGTGTTTAACACTGTTATTTATTAGTGTTTGGCACTAATTTGAGAATCACAACTTTTTTAGTGTTTAACACTAATTTGACAACTTCATTTCCAGTGTTTAACACTGTTTTATGTTAGTGTTTAACACTAATTTGAGAATCACAACTTTTTAGTATTTAACACTAATTTTACAACTTCATTTCCAGTGTTTAACACTGTTGTTTGCTAGTGTTTAACACTAATTTGGGGGATTATATTTTCAGTGTTTAACACTGATTATCTTTTAGTGTTTAACACTAATTTGAGAGTTTATCTCCAATGTTCAATACTGAGGTTCTTTAGTGTTTAACATTAGCTTTAGCCCAATTGGCTAATTTTCTAGAGGCAAAGCCTTCCCTGCAATTGGATATGTCTAATAGACCAACAGAGGGCCAATATTCCAACCATGATTGGACTTAGCCCAAGAAGGCCATAAGTCCTCAGTTCAAACTTAACTAGGACAATGGGCTCATAATATAATTAATTGGGCTGGGTTCCAAATTGGGCTAAAGATCATTTAATCTACTTTGGTTCAAGGGTACATCTCTTCACTCCTTTGATATTTGTCGTTGTAATTCCTCAACGTCTTCAAAGAGGTGACGGGTCCCGATGACCACACATTGATACGGACTGTGGGGTCCTTAAACTCATGGACTATGATGTCCTTAACCTTGACCGTGATGTATTAAAACTAACGCCGGACTGTGGAGTTCTTAAATCCATAGACTATGATGTCCTTAACCTTGACCGGGATTTCTTAAAACTAACAACGGACTATGATGTCCTTAACCTTGACCGGGATGTCTTAAAACTAACAACGGACTATGATGTCCTTAATCTTGACCGTGATGTCTTAAAACTAACGCCAGACTGTGGAGTCCTTAAATCCTCGGACTATGATGTCCTTAACCTTGACCGCAACGTCTTAAAACTAACATTGGACCGCAATGTCCATAAACTACTTATTGACGGCAATGTCACTAAACTAAACAACAAGGCTCCCTTAATTGCTCTCTTGTTGGATCTAAACGATCCCGTTAAGTCGATCTTAGTCTAAAACTAGACTAACGTATCCTTAACAAACGTTTAAGTCGATCTTAGTCTCAAAGGAGGCTAACGCATACTTAAACCCAAACCCCCAAACCCAAATTTAAAATAATACGGATTTGGACTAGTCCACGCCCTACAGGCGATGACATAACTCAGTCTCCGTATACAATCCACGGGCAACCAAACGCAAAACAAACACACACGACGCGTGTTAGTGTATATGCCCTAGAGGCCATTACTGTATCATACTAGTTTGTATATTACTTAATGGAAGCTTGGGATATTCACCTTGTATAGACAATCTTGCTCAAAATAGTAGTATGCTACTTGGTTTGTTTCTACTTTAATGTGTACATATGTTTATTTTAGTATATCACCTATACACATTAGTGGAGCCCTTAGGATCTTTGCTTGATTACCAGCGTTGTGATGGCAGTCACACTCGTGGGGACTGGGTAATCCACAAGCACATCCTTATGTAGGTCCCTAGTCGTAGGACTATCGAGACAGGGCATCGATACTCCGGAGTGGACTAGCGTATGCGCTTCTCATCCCAGCAGGGGAGACGGTCTGTCCGACAGCCGTCAGTACGTCGTACTTGAGATAGTATGGGGGTGCTCGTTAGGTTATGAGTACACTGGACAGGACTCGTTGGGAACTGTTGGTTGGTACTATACCTATCGTCAGTTATCAGTTCCCAGGTGACATGAGTACAACTTAGTCCGCTAACTTGACACTGTCACTTCGCCTCGAGTGTGTTCCTACTGTACTTAGATTACTACCCTACCATGGCTCAAAGGAGTCGTGCAAACAGGTAGTAGTTGGGTGCAGTCCCGAAGCACTTGGAGGCAGTGACGGTTAGACAGGATTCGTCTCTCCCGGTATTGGGGGTTGATATCGCGCTGTGTCTAGGAGAGCCATTACACAAAGTCCCTGGCCAGGGAAAGCGAGATATACTGGTAGGTTTCGAGTGTTATCTCAGGGTGTTCTGGGCTACACTCCGACACGACTTGTACCGCTATTAGGGGACTGACGTTTACCGCCCCACTAGGCCCGCCATGCGATATTCTCAGACGAACAGACCGGACTGTACGCAGATTGTCACATTCAGGCTCGGTAGGAGTTCAGATGGGTTTCACCTCGTCCATCTTCTTATCGACATCTACCTGGGGGCCGTTACGCACAGCTAGTGCCGCTTGCGGTCTGTGGTTAAACCCACTGCCAGCATAGTGTCGAGTCTTTAGAGTCCCACACAGAGAGCTATTCGCCTTTAGGCAAAAGAGTAGAGGTCGCATGGTTTTGCGACAGGGTTCGGTCACATCCGTGCACTTGTGCACGTTTAGTGTCCGGGAAGTTATCACTAGCGGGCTTTGGTTTAAGCCAGATCCTAGTGTACGTTTTGGGATTGGTTTTATCTTGTTTGTATTCGTGTTCCTCGGAACGCGGATGCGGGTGTGTATGCACGGTTGACAGAGACAGAGGCAGAGGATTCTCAATAGGGTTGTTGACTGTTGACTTTTGCTAAACCCTAATGAGAATAAGAAATATGATTAATGATAATATTAATTAAGTATTATTGTGTCATGGTTGGGTTGAAAGGTTAACTTTGTTGACTTGTTGACTTAGTTGACCGGTTGACTAGGTTGGACTTGTTGACCATCATCATGACAATGGCTATCATTTCTTGGCATTGACATTGGCTTGCTTGTTTGTTCACAAATTGCATTTAATGCAATTTGTGATATGGCCATTTGATATGATAACAACCATCACATAATACTCAATTATTATTATGAGTTAAGATTATTTTGGATTATGAGAGCAAGGGTGAGAAAAGTCTTGCTCATTCTATCATTCTCATTCTCTCTCATCCTCAAGCTCTCCCTCTTCCTCTTGCTCTCTCTCTAGTTCATGGTTCCATTTGTCTCATGTGTTGAGAAGCAAGAACCATAGAGATAAAACCCAACACACTTCTCTACTCATCCTAGTATACAAGGTTTAGCAAACCAAGTGTTCTAGTTTCCTCAAGATTGAGGTTGAAGCCAAAGGTAGAAGCTTTCAGGTGGATCCATCTTCGGCACAAAGAGACGACGAGGAGAGAACCATCCGACCACCACAAGGAGTCCAAGAGAAGAAGTTCAAGTTAAGGTATAACCCCTAACCGAGTAGGTAAAACTCCTAATTAGGTTGTTAGATAGTTGTTTAACAAAGATCCGTATTTTGAGTCCATGTTACCACCAAAAGAAAAATCGTTTTTTATCATTTCCGCAAGCCCGAAAGAACCGGGAGAGGTAACGTGGACTTACAGTGGTATCAGAGCCAGGTTAAACACAATCTAATATGTTAGCAAAGTAACTAGAAGTTCGATCGGAGAAAAAGTCACGAAACACGCCGAAATGTATACTTTCTGCCGATTTTTTTTCCTGTTCAAAAATTAATAAATCTTGTACTAAAAATCGGCTCAGGGTTTTTTAAGAACGTGCAAGAAAAATGGTCCACTAACTCGGTCAAGACGCCGCGGAACCGCGGCAGGAGCATGCTCCCGCCGCGGATCCGTGGCCGAGTTGACTCGGTCGTGGCACAATTTTCCTGCAGTGTTTTTCTGGGGATGTTTTGGGATTTTTGGAATATGATTTTTCTGCCCAGATTTTCCAGAAAGCAAAATTTGTTTTTGGGGTTTAAAAATCCGTATTTTGATCGAACTTCTAAAGACTTAAGCTAACGGGTTATATCTGTGATGTGATATATGTATTGAACGTCTGCTAATCGCTATACGTCGATTAGTGGGGGTTATACATATCTGTGATCTGTAATGTTGATGGTATGTGTATATGAATTCATTGGATTGTCGCGGATGAATAGCCGGGGGGTTGTGAGATGAGAGTTTTCTTTATCTTTTCAATTCATGTAATTTGTAATTGATGTAATATTATTTATATGGCCGCACAATCGGGATGGGGTTGTAGCCGTCATTGTATAATTTCTTTTACTGTTTTTGCTCCTAGAATAGACCCAAGGTGGGGTGCACAAACTACCGGGTATCTCGAAGTGCCGAGTGGCCTACTCACGGTGTTGAGGGAGGTTGCTTCGCTTCGGGTACTTGGCGGGTAGTTTGCCGCACCCGTAGGGGTCTAGGGTGGGGTCTTGGCTATTCATCGCGACCGTGTAATCCGCTCTTCGTTACAGGCTCGTACGGATTGCGGATTCCTAGTATATCCAATGTGTTCATCTGTGATCTGGAATGGCTATCATTACATGTGACGAATGTGTATATCTATATATGATATCTATTTAGGCGTTGCTTATGTTTTGCATCCGCGCTAGTCCAGCCCCCGCTCTGTCGTTAGTTAAGTAACTTAACGGGTAATGACGGGGCCCCGTGGCGAATGCGGATGGTATAAGCGTACGTCATATTTTCGTTGTTTTCTGCAATGGTAGGATTAAATGATGGGACGCATTAAATTAATGCAAGAAAATAAACCAAAGTTGATTCGTTGGAACACTTTCAAAACCACTCGGTTTCTTTTCAAAAACAACTTTTAAACGCGGAGCCTAAGACACTCCTTTTAAAAGCTATCTCGTTCCATCGATTATATCAAGTTCACTACGTTCACGGTTTCGCCAAAACCATTCATAGCCCTCCATCATTTCAGTTAAATATTCGGTAGTATTCAAGCTATGTATTTTGACCTCACGCCAAGGCATAGTGATTGGTAGCTGCCGGATATTTATCTGTTGCATAGATAGAATGCGTTGGTTTGTGACGGTCGTACTGCCATTTTGGCCTACGTCAAGGGTAGGTATGGGTGGGTTCAAATTAACCTGGATAATGATGGGAAGAACTTGACATGTGACTTATGACATTTTGACTTCACGCCAAGGTCATAAGAGCATGGGGCAAAAATCCACATCGGGAGTTTCAAAAGAAACTGAAACTTGCTAGCACTGCATACCATTTAGAGTGTGATGATTCTGGTAGGATTCCTTCAGTTTTGTCACGCGATGATATTTGGATCCCGATCCTACTGTGAGTATATGCTACTCCTCCGGAACTTTCTCACTTAACGATCAATGCTATAAACCAAGTAGGTGTCTAGAAAGGTGTTAGCGGGGCTATGCCCACAGGGAAAAGAGGTTATTTAATTAAGGAACTTCGCGAAAGCGTTGGAAAACCTCCCTCGAATTACCAACACTGGCCTGGCTGAACGGTTAAGCAAGTATTGTACGGTGAGATTGATCCCGACTAATTCTTCCTTTTTGGTTTGAGGAGAGATTCGAGAGACAGTGGGAGCCATCCTGTTTAGACAAATTAAAAACCACTCTAAACTTGCAAGAGCATCATGCTAAAGTGTTTCTTCTCTCTCTCTTAATTGCAGAGACCAAACATCATGGCTGGACTTAAGTTACTACTAGATAAAAACATACTAACAGGGCCAAACTACAAACATTGGCTCAGGAATATCAAAATGGCAATCACTTATGACAAGTTGGGGTATCTACTTACCACCAAAGCTCCCCCTGTCCTAGGTCCCAAAACCAGCGTCGTGGATAGGGAAATCTGTAAGACCTGGGAAATCGACTGCGCGAAGGCCAAGTGCCTCGTGCTTGCCTCTATGGACAATGAACATCAGAGGAGGCACGAGAATATGGACTTTGAATCCATATTTCTCCATAAAAAAGAACTGTATGGAGAGCAATCCCGTATCGCCTCGCCAGATACGAAGTCTTGAAAAAGCTGTTTTCGGCGAGATTGGCCGTCGGATCATCGGTAGCGGAACACGTGCTTAAGATGATTGGCTTCATTGAGGAGCTCGTGGACCTTGGGACCACGTTAGAGAACGAGCTCTACACGGACTTGATTCTCCAGTCCCTTCCTTCCACTTACGCCCAGTTTATCCTGAACTTCAACTTGCAAGAAAAAGAAGTTGAACTTTCAGAACTCCTCAACATACTGAGGAGTGCAGAGGGCACCCTACAGAAAGATAGGGAAACATCCACTTTGTTTGTAGGAGGATCTTCCTCTTCTAAGTCCAAGGAGAAAGCCAAGGGAAAGAAGAAGAAAGCCCCCGCCAAACCAAGGGGCGGTGTTAGTAAAGTGGATACGAAGGGAAAGACAAAGGCAACAAAGGTAGCGAGAAAGCTTGTGGGAAAGGAAGAATGCTTTTACTGTCACAAGAGTGGACACTGGAAAAAGGATTGTAGGGCTTGGAAGGCCAGAAACCAGGATCTGAAGCAAGTTGCGGCTTCAGCTTCAGGTGTGTATGTTATTGAAAACTGTCTATCAATAAACTCTACATCCTGGGTATTGGATACCGGATCAGGATCTCATATCTGTAATTCTTTACAGGCACTGAGAAAGCGTAGGGTTTTGAAGGCAGGTGATATGACCCTCAGAGTTGCAAACGGAGCTGGCATGGATGCTGAGTCCGTGGGGGACAATCACCTGGGATTGTCAGATAGACACGTTTTGGTTTTGCGCGATTGTTATTTTGTACCCAATGCAACTTGTAATATCATATCTGTATCTTTATTATCTAAAGAAGGTTATGAATTTGCATTTGTAAGCAATGTTGTAAACATTCACCTTAATCAAGTTTTGATTTGGTTAGGTACATTAAGCAATGGTATATACGTATTAAACCAACCACAGATTTTCAATGTCCAGAATACACACAAAAGAAAGTCTCCGGAAACAAATCAGGCTTTCTTATGGCATTGTAGACTGGGTCACATCAATGAGAGAAGGTTGACGAAGTTACATACAGAAGGATATTTGGATCCGTTCGAATATCAATCATATGCAATTTGTCAATCCTGTCTCAAAGGAAAGATGACAAAGGCTCCATTCACTGGACACGGAGTAAAAGCGAGCGAGCTCTTGGGACTCATACACAGCGACGTGTGCGGTCCAATGTCTACGTATGCGCGAAGCGGTTATTCTTACTTCATTACTTTTACAGATGACTTTTCAACGTACGAATATGTCTTCTTAATGAAACATAAATCCGAAGCCTTTGGAAAATTCCAGGAATATAAGAATGAAGTAGAAAAACAGACAGGCAAAAGTATCAAGACACTGAGATCTGATCGAGGTGGTGAATACTTAAGTGCCGAGTTCCTGGATTACTTAAAATAGAATGGAATTCTCCCTCAGCTTACTCCTCCGTACACTCCGCAACATAACGGTGTATCGGAGAGACGGAACCGAACCCTATTGAATATGGTATGGTCCATGATGAGTAATGCTGAGTTACCGCGATCATTCTAGGGATATGCGCTAGAATCAGCTGCATACCTTTTGAACCGAGTTCCAACTAAGACTGTGACTACCACACCATATGAGATATGGAGTGGGAAGAAACCCTATTTTCAATATCTGAATATATGGGGATGTCCAGCTTTTGTCAAAAAGCAGCATGCGGACAAACTCGAGGCACGCTCAGTACTGTGCAAGTTTGTGGGATACCCAAAGAACTCCAGGGGGTATCTCTTCTATTACGCAGAGGAACAAAAGATCTTTGTTTCTCGTAATGCCCATTTTCTGGAACACTAGTTCTTAGAAAAGGAAATTAGTGGGAGTGAAATAGAACTGGAAGAAATTCCAGAACCACAGACTATTACTGAAAGCTTAGTAGAATTAGAGGGTTCAAAAGAACAGGACATTCCTACGCCGCTCCGCAGGAGTAGTAGGCAGTCTCATCCGCCCGAGAGATACTACGGTTTTCTCATAGACGGGGATAGAGAGGATTGCATCATTGATTATGATGAGCCGACTAGCTTCCAGCAGGCCATTCAGAGCGTTGACTCGGTAAAATGGCTGGATGCAATGCGGACTGAAATGGAGTCCATGTACACCAACAAAGTATGGACGTTGGACGTTGCTCCAGATGGGGTAAAACCCGTAGGATCCAAGTGGATCTTCAAAAGGAAGATTGGTGTAGATGGATAGGTTGAGACCTATAAGGCTAGACTTGTTGCAAAGGGTTTTCGTCAAAGACTTGGTTTAGACTATGACGAGACCTTTTCTCCAGTGGCTATGCTGAAATCCATTCGGATCCTTCTTGCCATTGCTGCCTTCCATGATTATGAGATTTGGCAGATGGACGTAAAGACCGCTTTTCTAAATGGAAATTTAGATGAGTGTGTCTATATGGACCAGCCAGAGGGTTTCATTCAGAGTGGGAGCAGCGGAAAGGTGTGCAAGTTGCTTAAGTCCATCTATGGACTAAAGCAGGCATCTCGGAGTTGGAACATCTGTTTTGATGAGACGGTCAAAGAATTTGGCTTTATCAAAAATCCAGATGAACCATGCATCTATAGTAGATTTGTAGCAAGAACTGTCGTATTCCTCGTTTTGTACGTGGATGACATTCTTTTGATAGGAAATGACATTCCTATGCTACAATCTGTCAAGGGGTTCTTGTCACACAGGTTCTCCATGAAAGACCTGGGTGATGCCTCTTACATTCTGGGGATCCGGATCTATCATGGCAGATCCAAGAGGATATTAGGACTTTTATAGTCCAGGTACATCGACACCATACTGAAAAGATTCAGTATGGAAGATTCCAAGCGCGGTAATCTGCCGGCTTGTCACGGGATCACCCTATCCAAAGAGATGTCTCCCAAGACTGATTTGGAAAGGGATCGCATGTCTATTATACCCTACGCTTCTGCGGTAGGCTCTATAATGTATGCGATGTTGTGTACCAGACTAGATGTAGTTTATGCACTGAGTGTGGTAAGCCGGTATCAGTTAAACCCTGGGGAGAAGCACAGGATAGCGGTAAAGAACATTCTCAAGTACCTGAGAAGGACTAAGGTGATGTTCTTGGTGTATGGCGGAAAAGACCTCCAGATCGAGGCCTTTGCTGACTCCAGCTTCCAGAGTGACAAGGATGATTCCAAGTCCATGTCGGGTTATGTCTTTACCCTCAATGGAGGGGTGGTGTGTTGGAAGAGTTCCAAACAGGAAACCGTTGCTGACTCAACGATGGAAGCGGAATATATCGCTGCTGCAGATGCCGCAAAAGAAGCCGTCTGGATGAGGAAATTCTTGACAGAACTTCAGGTGGTTCCGTCCATTGTTGATCCAATACCTCTGTATTGCGACAACAACGGGGTTATAGCTTTAGCGAAGGAACCCAGGTCCCATTAGAGGTCCAGACACATCTTGAGGCGGTATCACCTGATCAGGGAGATCGTGGGTCGCCAGGAGATCGAGGTTCGGAGAGTTGCTACGGAAGATAACACTGCTGATCCACTCACGAAGGCCTTACCCCAGACTCAGTTCGAGCGGCTGATCGAGATGATAGGTCTTCGATACGCCGGTACATGGCCTTAGTGCAAGTGGGAGATTGTTAGTGTATATGCCCTAGAGGCCATTACTGTATCATACTAGTTTGTATATTACTTAATGGAAGCTTAGGATATTCACCTTGTATAGACAATCTTGCTCAAAACAGTAGCATGCTACTTGGTTTGTTTCTACTTTAATGTGTACATGTGTTTATTTTAGTATATCACCTATACACATTAGTGGAGCCCTTAGGATCTTTGCTTGATTACCAGCGTTGTGATGGCAGTCACACTCGTGGGGGCTGGGTAATCCACAAGCACATCCTTATGCAGGTCCCTAGTCGTAGGACTATCAAGACAGGGCATCGATACTCCGGAGTAGACTAGCGTATGCGCTTCTCATCCCAGCAGGGGAGACGGTCTGTCCCACAGCCGTCAGTACGTCGTACTTGAGATAGTATGCGGGTGCTAGTTAGGTTACGAGTACACTGGACAGGACTCGTCGGGAACTGTTGGTTGGTACTATACCTATCGTCAGTTATCAGTTCCCAGGTGACGTGAGTACAGCTTAGTCCGCTGACTTGATACTGTCACTTCGCCTCGAGTGTGTTCCTACTGTACTTAGATTACTACCCTACCACGGCTCAAAGGAGTCATGCAAACAGGTAGTAGTTGGGAGCAGTCCCGAAGCACTTGGAGGCAGTGACGGTTAGACATGATTCGTCTCTCCCGGTATTGGGGGTTGATATCGCGCTGTGTCTAGGAGAGCCATTACACAAAGTCCCTGGCCAGGGCAAGCGAGATATACTGGTAGGTTTCCAGTGTTATCTAAGGGTGTTCTAGGCTACACTCCGACACGACTTGTACCGCTATTAGGGGACTGACGTTTACCGCCCTACTAGGCCCGCCATGCGATATTCTCAGACGAACAGACCGGACTGTACACAGATTGTCACATTCAGGCTTAGTAGGAGTTCAGATGGGTTTCACCTCGTCCGTCTTCTTATCGGCATCTACCTGGGGGCCGTTACGCACAGCTAGTGCCGCTTGCGGTCTGTGGTTAAACCCACTGCCAGTGTAGTGTCGAGTCTTTAGAGTCCCACATAGAGAGCTATTCTCCTTTAGGCAAAAGAGTAGAGGTCGCATGGTTTTGCGACAGGGTTCGGTCACATCCGTGCACTTGTGCACGTTTAGTGTCCGGGCAGTTATCACTAGCGGGCTTTGGTTTAAGCCAGATCCTAGTGTACGTTTTGGGATTGGTTTTATCTTGTTTGTATTCGTGTTCCTCGGAACGCGGATGCGGGTGTGTATGCACGGTTGACAGAGACAGAGGCAGAGGATTCTCATTAGGGTTGTTGACTGTTGACTTTTGCTAAACCCTAATGAGAATAAAAAATATGATTAATGATAATATTAATTAAGTATTATTGTGCCATGGTTGGGTTGAAAGGTTGACTTTGTTAACTTGTTGACTTAGTTGACCGGTATGCTACTATATTTATATCTATATGAATAAAAATAATACATGTATTTTTAATTGTGTATCCAATGTTATAGTTTTACCATTTTACGATACATGTATGTATCCGTACTGAGAATTGCATATCTATTTGCATGCTAAAACCTCATTATATTATATTACATTTATATTAGTGCAATATGCTGTTTAGTTGCATCTTACATAGTCATGGATATATATAGGTTATTACAGATAGACACATGCATCATGACATCAGCAGTATTTACCGTGATCCCGATATCGTTTACAATTTCACATTGGGTATCCATTTGATACATATGGATCACATGACATCTCCTGACACACTACTTGACTTGTTATCTGATCTTGTTACTAATGCCAACAATCCTGACTTGTTGTCCTAACGGACGTAACTTGTTGTCTACATAGACAAAACCTGTACCTGCTTGTTCCTGTGTTGGCATTAGACTTGCATTATAAATACCTGAATTGAACAAATAACCTTGGAGGTAAGGGGAAATCAATGATGAAACCTGACTTGTAACTCAACAGTTCGATACTTATACTGATCATTCTTTACGGGTTAGGCCAGCTCCGGGATGTTGCTGCCGACATCATTCATCTGTACATGTTACCTGTTTACTGCCTAGCGGCACGTCTCGGATTCAGCCCGAGAATCTTGACTGTGGTCCCGGGCATGCATGGGATACTATTGAGTTACACCGATGATTCCATTAAATTGATTTTAAAAACTTTAGAGTAGATAACCCAGTAGCACAGTTTACATTACTCATCGCACTTCACATACACATACACACCTCACTGTTTATATTCATGTTGTTGATTTATATTCATGCCTTTATATCTGGTTACATCCTGGTTATTACTATTGTGTAACGTTTTAAAAATTATTTAGGCGAATTTTCCGATAATCGGTGAAATAATACGTGTTTTCTGTAAAACGTAATTATAATTATTTTTCAACATACACTTAATTATACCTATTTTAGCTATATAATTGCTAGTATTTGGTATTTAATTGGTTACTTATAAATTGCTAGTTTAATTAAATATTTTTCTTAATTAATTATTTTAAATTTTATTTTAAGCTTTCACTTATACATTTAATTAGTGTAAATCAAAAATTAGAATGGGTTAAGCACACAATTGTGAACCATGACAACTTAGAATCAAGTTTGTAGCATGCTCACTCTTTCTTAATTTTGTCTCCATGTTTCTAGAGATTTCTAGGACAATATTAATTAGGAAATTAAATAATTAAGGAAATGAGTTCATAGATGTAATAATGGGGGGTTTCTTGACTTGGAATTTTCTACACACACTCATACACACTCTTCCCTCACTGCTGGCCGAGCTTAGGCAGCCCCCTTCCCTATTTTCTCCACCTCATTCCCACTTCAAAAAAATCTTCAAATTTCCATCAAAAATCCACACAAACTCTCACTAATTCATAGTTAAATCTCCATCCAATATTCTTTGGCCTAAACTAGCTTGGATTTTGAAACAAGATTGCAAATTTGGAGGCAAGTTTGCAAGTTGGATCCCAAAATCTTTGAGGTATAAATCTTAACCCTATAGTTAATGTGTTAGTTAATTACTTTAATCTAACTTAATTAGGTTTAAACATGATTTTAATTGCAAGATTTAGTTTTAAAGAGAAGGGTTTGGGTTCAAGTTAGGGTTTTTATCACTTGACCATGGTTACAATGTGTAGTTTAACATCTTAAGACTTGCAAAATCTAAACTAGTTGTTAATTTGCTAATTGTTACTTTTAAATTGTCTTAATTAAATAATCTTGCAAACTAAATTTTTATAATTAATGTAAATATGTGAGATTAAAATCTAGTTAATAATTGTGTAGCCTAATTAAGATATTAAATGAATATTGTGGCCACTTGATTTGTTAAAACATCTATATTTGCACTAAAATGGTTAGATGATGCTTACTAGGTTTTTGGAATAAATCGATTTTAATTAAATTTGAGGTTTTGATGATCTATAATCTATTTTCTATAATATTTGTGTGTTGTGAATGCGCGATTGGTACGAATGGGTTCTAGGCTTGGTAGTTGTCACGTATAGCGACCCTAGTTGTGGTTTGTGGCGTTGTCGCGAGTGCGTTTTCAGCACCAAGTATGTGCGCGTCTAGTTAGTGCGCGTGGTTGATTTATATCATTGTGTCTGCGACTATTCATATACCTATTCTCTTATTTACTTGTGTACGATTCTAGGATCGGATGTAGAGGCGTCGGACGTGGCGCCGGACGTGGCACGGAATGACAAGGCTGAGATCAGATCAGATTAGCCGAGGCATCCCGGTGAGTAGATGTACACATCTATGGGGATCGTCTGGATGGCATGAGGCACCCGATAGTCAATATTACTAGTAGTGCTTTTATTTATATGTGTAGTCTCCTAGTCATTCATCTCATTGCATTGCATCATCTTATATATACATGTTATTATCTCATAGGACACATGCACCATTACCATTGGTCCATGACGCACATACACTATTTTATGTGAACACACACGCCATTGGTAATTGCTATGTCACGAACACTATAGAACTTGCTTAGAATCGGTATCTGTGCATTTGCATCATATATGATCTGTAGACTTGTACTTGTATATTTATTTCATTAAGATAGATACGTAGGATTGTTAGTCATATTTATACATACCTCATTGCATCATGATTCATGCATAGCTTCTGACCGTACTTCGCATGGTATATACTATCATATCATGTACTTCCATCATCATCGACATGTTAACATATTGTGATTCTTCTTGAGGATTTCAGTACTTATGAGATTTCTGGATTTTGGGGGAAACTACAAGAATTTTATAAACCCATTATCATTTAAAAAATAGAAATTTGCGGTTTTCTCGTGATATGATGTGTGTGGCGTCCACCATGTGTTTTCTCGGTTCTTGAACTGTATCATATACCCGATTCGAGGAGGGGGATGCACCGTCTGCGGGTATATGGTGGACCCGGTGCGGTACCTCGGGGCAAGAAGATCGCATAGATGGCGTTGAGCCCAGCATGGGAGCACTACCGACTGGTTATTGTTGACGCGGCGGATATCCAGAGGATACCGACGTGGTCGTGAGATTTGATGATATGGGCCGATCCGGACTGATGGAGAGGAAGACATTGAGATATTGAGATATTGAGACATTGAGATATCGAGACATTGAGATATCGAGATATTGAGACATTGAGATATTGAGATATACATATATTGTGTCGATGCTTGACACGGATTTTCTATTGATTTCATTGATGATACTTCGGTTATTGCACAGAGGTTTTTCTAAGTTAAGAATAAAGATTTTCTCATACCAGACATATTCAGGTTTCGTATTTGATTATACATTCATGTTGCATTCATGCTAGTACATCGTATCATATTGATATATGTAGGTTGTGATTCAATTGCGTGCATGCTTACGTAGCCTTATTAGATGTTACTTACTACTCACGAGTTGTCAAGTCACCCCCGTTATGCCACAGTATCTTGTAGGTTCGACTCGTCAGCGCAGTAGCGGCGGGCGTACTTCCTCTTTTTGCTTCATTGCATCGATTTGCGGCTTTGCTCATAGATGGGTTGCGAGGATACTTTTGTTCTATCTTGTATTATTATTTGTATCTAGTATACTCCATCTACCCTTGTATATTGGACTAGACGGTGAGACTCGTGAGACTTGTATTTATGGTTTTTGGTGTCGATGCTCACTTGAGCCGACGTGGTGTTTCTTATTTCTTGCTTTTAGATACTTATTTCGCACTTTTGATATACATATTGCATGCGGTTGTGATTCTGCCATTGGCAAAGAGCTAGCTCCCGCTTGGGGATGCCTTTATTCATTACTTATATATATTCTTGTTTTGTACCCGTTCATGGCCAGTATTTACAAAGGAGACTCTGCCGAAATTTTCAGGAAAATTTGATATTTTAAAATGCTTTAATGTGACTTTATTTTACTACATCTCCTTTTTAAGCTAAGTTTTCCTTCACTCTATTTCTTTAAATGGTTTAGATTTTCGTGTTTTGGCTTAGTTAGACTACGTACGCCTTGAGACATTTCGTAATTTAAGTGCCAGTCATGTTCCGTACGTTTGGGTCGTGACAAAGATGGTATCAGAGCATTAGGTTTTACCTTTCTGAGTGTAGGATGGCCCTTGGTAGATGGAGTAGGTAATTTGAGCAAAGTGACGTAGCGTGTGTATATTCTGCGGCATACTTACGATACGGTACTCCGTCTAACTGACCTTAGAATATATATTTGCTTGCATTTCCTTCTTTAATTCCAAAAAACCTTTGATTCGATCGTAATGTTCCTATCAAATCCTGTTTCTTGTTCCAGCCATTATGCCGCTGGAGACTACGAGGGCCAAAAGGATGCCGCCGGGGATGAGATTAGAGTAGGCTCATTTGAGACGAGGACCGATCAGGGCGGTAAGCCTACCCCTCAGGGACAGATTGTTCCGCCTTTTCCAGGACGGATGGCTAGGTTGGAGTCGAGTATTCAGGACTTGTGACAGATGGTTGGATTATTAGTTGGGGTTAGCCGAGCTCCGAGAGCCGATGATGTCCCTCCTATTTCAAGGACTGTGATTGTACCTGCTGCACAGGCAGCTGTTTCTGTTGTTACTGAGATTATTTCCGTATCCTTACAGGAGTTTTTGAGGCTGAAACCTCCAGTTTTTACCGGCACAGATGCAGCGGAGGATCCGTAGACATTCCTCGACAGGATGGCTAGGATTTGTCGTTCACTGAGATGTTCTGATGAGAGATGGGTTGCACTTATGAGTTTTTGTCTAGAAGGTCATGCTCAGACGTGGTGCGAGTTGGTTGAGAGAGGCCGAGCTGCAGATCCACCTTCTATGACATGGGATGAGTTCACAGCTGTATTTCTTGCTCGTTTCCTCCTGGAAAGCGTTCGAAATGCCCGAGCTCATAGTTTTAAGTCTTTGCGCAAGACTTTAGGGATGACAGTGTCCGAGTATGATATCCAGTTTACTCAGTTGTCCCGATATGCTCCTTACCTGGTGGACACTGAAGAGAAACGCAAACGGTGGTTCGTGCGGGGACTAGACACGCAGTTATTTCTTGTTACTTGCACCCAGCATTTTGACATGTATGCAACCTTACTTTTGGAGGAGCGCATTTGAGACATCGGTCGTTTTTAGGATCGAAGCGGATTTGTACCGGTATGGCAGCTTAGATCGATTAGATAGACGCCGTTATGACAGGTATTCTTTCGGTGTTTTCTTCTGATGCTTATTTCTTTCTGGTGTCGTTTGAAATGGCATCCACATACTTTGTATCGAAGTCTAGCCGATAGTAGTCTCTGCTAAATCAGTTGCTTGTTATGATTTCTTCCGAAGACAATTCTCTTGTCTCTTAAAATGTTTTTGTTCGTGTTTGTTTTGTTCGTATCGGAGATAGGGATTCTTCTGTCAATTTAATTCTTCTCGATATGTTAGACCTTGACGTTCTTCTGAGCATGGATTGGTTAACCACGTGTTATGCATCCGTGGACCGTCGTAAGAAGGCAGTCAGATTTAGTTTTCCGGGCGAGCCAGTTCTTTTTTTTTTCGGGAAGACCGTAACGTCACCTTTCCCGGTTTGATTTCTTCTTTTCGCGTTAGTCAGCTTTTGAGAAAAGGATGTCAGGAATTCTTGGCGTATGTTTATGATGTTAGAGCCGTAGAGGTCCCGTTGGACCAGGTCTCGATTGTGAGGGAATTTCAAGATGTCTTTCCTGACAAGTTGCTTGGTTTGTCGTCAGAGTGCGATATTGAGTTCTGCCTTGACTTAATTCCCAGCACGGAGCCTTTTTCTATACCTCCATATCGGATGGACCCGACGGAGCTTAAAGAACTGAAGGATCAGTTGTAAGATTTGTTAGATAAAGGGTTTGTTCGTCCAAGTGCGTCACCTTGGGGAGCTCTGATCGCACGCTTTTGGCGTGTCGGATGTTCAAAGTTCTAAGTTTACCGCGATCGGGACGGTGTCGCTATGTAGCTAGCCGGTTGAGCACGGGTCGATCCACAGGGAGATGGTTGTATGTCCTTTCTTGTTTTAGACGAGTCAATAAAGAATTTGTATGAGTTTGTTCAATCTAACCTATGTGTATTTATTTGCAAGTATGAAGTTGTTAAGAAAAAGATACGAGATTGTAAGCTAAGGAAATCCGTACTCAAAACCTTTGAGCCGAGTCTTGACCGATTGAAGCTAGAGCAATCGGCAACAACGTGGATTAGGGGATTTATGCGCGGTATTCGTGGAATCCGGCTTATTTACCCTTGTCCTTCCGTTCTTGTCTCTTGCTTTCGCCTCCGGCCAAACCGAACGCAACCGGTCGCGGTTAGGAATCACCGTTACCTTGTTAGGGTAGGGTGCCTAACGGAGCGCTTGCGTATGGTTTGGGCGGAGTTCAATGGAAAATAACGGGAAAAGGAAATGAGAAAAGAAAATCTTAACTTACAAAATCGTATTTCTTCTTAACAACGATAATTACAACCATTCACAATATGAACAAAAAAGAGAGAAAGAAAAGAACAAAGAAAAGAAAAGATTACAAGTAATTAAGTGCATGAATTAAAATGCAAGAAAGTAAAGCAAGATAATAATAAGCAAGTAATAAAAAAAGCGATAAAAAGAACAAGAAACTAGAACTCAAGACAAGCATGGGATCAATAGCCAACCCTTAAACTTGCAAGCTCAATTAAGAGGTTGCAAGATCAAGAGAAGGGTAAAGAACGCATGTGAAATGAAGAACTAATTCCATAAGAAAATACGACCCTTGAGATCAATAACTAACCCTTAACCATTCAAGCTCAATGAAGAGGTTGAATGATCAAGAGAAAGCAAGAATCTCAAGGGGAAGAAGAAACAAAAGAGAATGATACAAAAAGCCCTCATCTTCATTGATCTCCCACTCAAAAAGCTCTCACTACAATTTTCATGGAAAAAGAATGAAGAAGAAGAAGAAAAAGACTAAATCCTAAAAAGAAAGAAGAACAAAGAATGAACCCCTAAAGCTTGGCAAGTTCTAGGGTATTTATAGGAGGTGAACTGAAAACCTAGGGCAACAATCTGCCTCAATATGAAGTCCCCAAACTGCCCCTGAAATTCGACAGAGAGAGGACCCCACATGGCCGCGGATCCGCGGCCTAAGCCTGCTTAGGCCGCGGTTCCGCGGCCGTCTTGATGAGTTGGGCCACCATCTTTTGTGTGCTCCCCTGGTTCTCTGTCCTATGTTATTGTACATATACCAAATTGCAGTATGCTTCCACAGTTGCATCAGATTTGCAATGGTCCAAAGTGGCAACAAAAATAATACTTTTGACCTTTTCTCCCTCGAGCTCCGCGCACCCATTGATTCTTGTGCTGCCCCTCTCGTGCTCTGTGCTTGTCCGAGACACGAATGACCGCTGTCATATGTCTTGTCTCTGGAACCGGTACGCAGCACTGGACGGATATGGATGACCGGAACCCGGCTTTTATCTGTTGTCAATAGATGTTCTGTATTTGGTGTAACTGTGGATATTTTGTCTTGATTTGCAATATTTGTACTGGAAACCTGTAATCTGTAAATATGTAACAAACACGAATTAAAAGCACCTACCTATAAACACACGAGCATAAGAATGGGCGGTATAAAATGCAGTATTCTGCTATGAACAAATACCCCCAAACTTAACTTTTGCTCGTCCCGAGCAAAACCAATTATTCACAAAAAAGAAAATCCTAACCGCACTTTCGCAGGGAACGCGATTGCACTGAGCACGTGCAACAAGCCGTTAAACCTCTAGGTGTCCCTAGTAGGAGGAGTGTTGTCTCCTGAGGGTTTTCAGCGGATACTATCCACAAAATCCCGTCAAGCTAGTGTCATAAGTTAACG
The DNA here is from genome assembly GCA_030015575.1 of Agapanthus africanus. Taxonomy (NCBI): domain Eukaryota; kingdom Viridiplantae; phylum Streptophyta; class Magnoliopsida; order Asparagales; family Amaryllidaceae; genus Agapanthus; species Agapanthus africanus. The sequence continues at coordinate 432,748,561 of JASDDO010000008.1, read as the reverse complement.
TCGATTCTACTCCTACAGTTTAGTATTTACGTTAGAAATTCTATCATCCTAAGTTAGAAATATCCAACCCTAATGCTTCACACCTCCTATCTATTTAACTTTAGATCCTATACGTTCCAAAAAAGTTTAGAAAGATGTTGGTTCTCCTGAGTTTTCTTTCTAAAGTACGGCCTCAAATCAGGGATTTTTATCAACTTTACAGAAAACACAAGTCTTATTCTTTATTTCTATCTCTTATACAAACATCAATTGTATACCCCTACGTGTGTGTATATTTGCACCCCTACACTCAAGAATTCAATTCAAGCTATAATACCCTTGCCTTAATACCTAATACTACTTCTTTTCATTAAGGATGTACGGATTTGCTCACACACTTTTCATGCGACTATTAATGCTTCTTAAGGCACTAACGACCGATTACTGAATGTGTGAACTTTAAAGCGTAAATAGCAGCTTCCAGGTCTTGACTTTATTCTATTTTTTTCTTTTTCTTTTTCTTTTTCTTTTTCAAGACCGGATATATTTTTCAATATGCTCTTTTGGTGTTTAGCTTTAAATACCGTTTTTTCTTTCATACTAGGCTTTCAGGCAAGAGTATTTCTAGGTATCCTCTACTATCCCAAGTTTCAAGGTGCGTGTATGTGCAGTTTGTAGGGTATATACTTTCTAAATTTGAACTCAAGAAAAGAAACTATTTTTCAGACTTATCCTTCAGTAAAGTTTCAATACTTTCCCTTCATCTTGACATAACTAAAGAACTGAACTCAAGATTACCTATTTCTCAAAAAAACTGTAAGGACGTATACTTACCAAAGTCAGACAGAATGAGGGTTATTTTTAGGATTTTCAATTCCTAAGCCTAGAATTTAGTTATTTCTAACATATCAACTAAACTTTCAGAATAAAAATCTAAGTTACCCTATTAGCTAACTTGACGACAAAGTTTTTATATTTTTGGAAAATTTTCGATTTTTGTGGGTTTTTAATAAGGTATGCAAATGAAAAATATACAAATGAATGCGAAGGAAGAAAGCTTACCGAGCACACCCCCAAACTTAAACTTGACAGTGCCCTCACTGTCAGGCTATACCAAGAGGGTCAAAATTGTCGGCGCTCCCTAGAACAAATTATATACAAACAAAAAAGGAAAACAAAAAATATATACAAAAAAAGAGTCCCCCCCAAACTTAAGTAAAACAGTGTTTCCACTGTTAAGCGTTGAAGTTCAGGATTAGGGGGGAAGAGAACAGTATCAAGCTATACAAAGCCTTACACAGGCCAAAAGTTAGTACCAACCATTCAAAAATTTTATCTCTATAATGTGCTGGTTGGTGAAAGAAGGCGTAAAGAAAAGAGATGGAGAATACGCGAGACCGTATGGAGATAGAAGTGGTATACGGTCTCGGTATATAAGAGGAAGAAGAATGGCGGAAGGGAAAAAGAAGTGGAGTACGAACTTGAGGGTGCAAATGGAGCAAATAGATTAGCACAATTTGTGATGACCGGTGTGTGAAAAGCGATTGTGCCAATATATTTACCCGTCGAGAAATGGGGTCAAATCCCTCAAGATTCGTGAGAAACCATGGGTACGCAGAACTCGGTAAACCAGACATATGAAATTTAAGTGAGACGGGTTCTTGTAAGGTCGGAACGATGGAAAGGATGGAGGAAAGTGATCGAGGAGGGGTATCGGTTAAGATTTCGGGAGGGTGCACACAGTCAATGAAAGGAACAGGATGAATTAGAAAATCCGACTCATCAATTAAAACTGGTTCATCCTCAAAGCTATCCTCAAAATTCTCCTCAAAATTTATCTCATCCATGCATATTTCATCAAAATCCAGACGCATATAGGGTTCGGGAAAAACATTTAATGACTCGGGATGATGATTTGAAGAGACAAACTCAGCCAAATCTACGGGTTCATCATCCAAAATATCCCCAGCGTCAATATCCCCAATCAAGTGAAAATCAATATTCTCAGACACCTCATCAAAAGCATGGATATTAATCGATTCTGGTTCTAAGATGGAGGTGTAGAGGTCAAAGGGATTGGGATTGGTTTCACTTGGAAGTGACCCTTCACAATCGGGTAAATCAAACACTACAAAGTCGCACAACTCATTAATCATTCTATCTTCAATTGATAAATCATGTGGGATACTCGATAGACTTTCAAAACAGGAGTTGTGGGATTCAATTTGGGATGGGTAGGTTTGATTTGGAAGGGGGTACATCTCACTCTCTCCACTCAAATTCTCAGCCTGTCCTGCCGCCTCATCATACATTGGAAAATTAGGAGCTAGTTGGAAACTGGCTACCGGGTCAGTAGGTTGTATGAGAGCGGCCATGGACGCATTCAAATCCATTATCTGTTGGTACGACGCTACCCTAAAGTCTGCCAAAGACTGTTCCAGACTAGACATGGGTTGTGAAGGGGTTTCAGTAAAAGAGTCAAAGTTGTTTTGGTACTGGAAACTCCCAAATGGCGGTTCTGAAGCAATGTCTAGGGAAGGTGCAAAAGTTGGGTAGGATTGATAGGAATTGAATGGCTGGACAGGAGCAGGATCCACATTTGGATAGGAAGGTGAATGGAATTGTTGATCCCAAGAATTTGAAGTGGTGAAAGGAGTGAAAGATCGGCTACGGGATTGTTCAATACGTTCAGCGATGGACAAAGGACGACTTGCAAAAGGGGTATCAATATAAGCGGGTGGGGGAGGTTGAAAAGGTTGATACAAAGTGGATTGCGAAGGGCAAGTGTTTGTCCTAGACGCGTCTATCCGATCTTTCAAAGAGATTTTGGGCATGGAGGGATCGTTTGACGTTCGGCCAAAGCAAGAACTGTAAGAAGTAATGTCTGGTTGTGGGTACCAAAGTTCGGCAAGAGTTTTGCGAGGTGGGGTACCCATGATATGAAGAGAGAAAGAAAGAAAGGCAGAGAAAAGGAGGGGAAAAAGAATGTGATATTTTTTTATAGTTTAGATATTAACAGAAGAAGGAAATATACACACAAAAAGAATATGGACAAAAACAATCACGACACAAAAATACCACACACCTAATCGTTCTAGGGTTCACCTAGGTCAACTAGACCTGCTCCAGAACTTGATTGTCGAAGTAAAACTGTGTCGAGAAACAGGCTCAAGATACACTGATCACGAGGCCAGGTAAGTGCAGAGATAAGGGGAGGTTTTCCAACGCTTTCGCGAAGTTCCTTAATTAAATAACCCTTTCTCTTTTGGCGGTTTCGCCGTTAACACTTTCCTAGACACCCCGTAAACAATATACCGTTAAGCAAGGTTCTAAACACAGTTAACTTCTCCTAGTGAGCGCGAAGTCCTTAAGGCTTAAAGTCTAGTTTCTTTTAAATTTTGTGCGGGTAAACGTTATGCTCAAGTTCGTGATTTGTGGGCCACAGAAAAGGTGATGAAATCATTTACCGTATGTTGTGGGGTTCGCTTGCCCTTAAGTCCGTATTAATTGATGCAATGCGCAATTCAATAAAAATTCTATAAAGAATCAAACAATTGTTTTTTTTTATTTTAAGCGCGGCACTGCAACAAATACGGGTTAGTCAATTTTTAGCGTTTGCTAGCGAACTTGCAAAGAATCCTGCAAAGAATAGTATATTGGATGCGTCGGATTTGAGAAGAAGGTGTTAGTAAAGTACGTACCGTTAAGTTTTTGGGTTAGGAAACCCCCGTTGAATCAAATCCGGTAAGCTTGAAAAGTTCGCTTGCGCGGGTCAAACTACCCGGATCTTTGGCACTGTACTTTGCAATGACCTTAGCCTTGAATGTACACTTTTCTCCCCACAATCGCAGTTTGCAAATTTGCAAAAATCTGCACTCTTGCCCACAAAATTGATCAAAAAAAACAAAAAGAATTTTTTTTTTTTTATAAATATATACAAAAAGAATATTAACCCGAATAACAAGAAAGAAAATACGCTACCGTCTCCCCGGCAACGGCGCCATTTGATCGCACGCTTTTGGCGTGTCGGATGTTCAAAGTTCTAAAGTTTACCGCGATCAGGACGGTGTCGCTATGCAGCTAGCCGGTTGAGCACGGGTCGATCCACAGGGAGATGGTTGTATGTCCTTTCTTGTTTTAGACGAGTCAATAAAGAATTTGTATGAGTTTGTTCAATCTAACCTATGTGTATTTTTTTGCAAGTATGAAGTTGTTAAGAAAAAGATACGAGATTGTAAGCTAAGGAAATCCGTACTCAAAACCTTTGAGCCGAGTCTTGACCGATTGAAGCTAGAGCAATCGGCAACAACGTGGATTAGGGGATTTAAGCGCGGTATTCGTGGAATCCGGCTTATTTACCCTTGTCCTTCCGTTCTTGTCTCTTGCTTTCGCCTCCGGCCAAACCGAACGCTACCGGTCGCGGTTAGGAATCACCGTTATCTTGTTAGGGTAGGGTGCCTAACGGAGCGCTTGCGTATGGTTTGGGCGGAGTTCAATGGAAAATAACGGGAAAAGGAAATGAGAAAAGAAAATCTTAACTTACAAAATCGTATTTCTTCTTAACAACGATAATTACAACCATTCACAATATGAACAAAAAAGAGAGAAAGAAAAGAACAAAGAAAAGAAAAGATTACAAGTAATTAAGTGCATGAATTAAAATGCAAGAAAGTAAAGCAAGATAATAATAAGCAAGTAATAAAAAAAAGCGATAAAAAGAACAAGAAACTAGAACTCAAGACAAGCATGGGATCAATAGCCAACCCTTAAACTTGCAAGCTCAATTAAGAGGTTGCAAGATCAAGAGAAGGGTAAAGAACGCATGTGAAATGAAGAACTAATTCCATAAGAAAATACGACCCTTGAGATCAATAACTAACCCTTAACCATTCAAGCTCAATGAAGAGGTTGAATGATCAAGAGAAAGCAAGAATCTCAAGGGGAAGAAGAAACAAAAGAGAATGATACAAAAAGCCCTCATCTTCATTGATCTCCCACTCAAAAAGCTCTCACTACAATTTTCATGGAAAAAGAATGAAGAAGAAGAAGAAAAAGACTAAATCCTAAAAAGAAAGAAGAACAAAGAATGAACCCCTAAAGCTTGGCAAGTTCTGGGGTATTTATAGGAGGTGAACTGAAAACCTAGGGCAACAATCTGCCTCAATATGAAGTCCCCAAACTGCCCCTGAAATTCGACAGAGAGAGGACCCCACATGGCCGCGGATCCGCGGCCTAAGCCTGCTTAGGCCGCGGTTCCGCGGCCGTCTTGATGAGTTGGGCCACCATCTTTTGTGTGCTCCCCTGGTTCTCTGTCCTATGTTATTGTACATATACCAAATTGCAGTATGCTTCCACAGTTGCATCAGATTTGCAATGGTCCAAAGTGGCAACAAAAATAATACTTTTGACCTTTTCTCCCTCGAGCTCCGCGCACCCATTGATTCTTGTGCTGCCCCTCTCGTGCTCTGTGCTTGTCCGAGACACGAATGATCGCTGTCATATGTCTTGTCTCTGGAACCGGTACGCAGCACTGGACGGATATGGATGACCGGAACCCGGCTTTTATCTGTTGTCAATAGATGTTCTGTATTTGGTGTAACTGTGGAGATTTTGTCTTGATTTGCAATATTTGTACTGGAAACCTGTAATCTGTAAATATGTAACAAACACGAATTAAAAGCACCTACCTATAAACACACGAGCATAAGAATGGGCGGTATAAAATGCAGTATTCTGCTATGAACAAGCTCCTGTCTTGTTCGTCAAGAGGAAAGATGGCAGTTTGTGTTTTGCATCGATTATCATTAGTTGAATCGGGTTACTGTGAGGAATAGATATCTCCTATCTCGCATTGACGATTTGTTTGATCAGCTCCAGGGTGCGAGACATTACTCGAAGATTGACTTGCGGTCGGGTTATCACCAGTTGCGGGTTCGAGAGGATGATATTCCGAAGACTGCTTTTCACACGTTACGGATGTTATGAGTCTTGGTGATGCCGTTCGAGCTCACCAATACCCCAGCAGTGTTTATGGATTGGATGAACTGCATATTCAGGCCGTTTCTTGATTAGTCCATTATCGTGTTCGTTGATGACATTTTAGTATACTTTTGGAGCCGAGTGGAGCCTGGGCAGTATTTGAGGATTTTGTTGCAGACCTTGAGAGAGCACCAGCTATTCGCTAAATTATCCAGGTGTGATTTTTGGTTGGATGGTGTTAACTTTTTGGGTCACGTAGTTACGAGAAAATGGTATATGTATGGAACCGAAGAAGATCGAGGCCGTTCAGCACTGGCCCAGACCTGTACCAATGACGGTGGTTCGCACCTTTTTGGATTTGGCCGGATATTATCGACGCTTTGTTAGGATTTTTCTCGTATAGCTGCACCGTTGACCGGGTTGACCAGGAAGGGAATTTCTTTTCTTTGGACCGAGGCATGCGAGCAGAGCTTTCAGCAGTTAAAGACTCATTTGACTACGACGCCAATATTATTTTTTCCTTCAGGATCAGGTGGTTTTGTTGGTTAGTGTGATGCTTCTCGGCAGTTGAAAAAAAGAGAGCAGAACTATTCCATGCATGACTTAGAGATGGTTGCGGTGATTTTTACACTTAAGATTTAGAGACGCTACTTATACGACGAGTCATGCTAGATATTTACGGACCACAAGAAACGTAAAGTATATCTTTCAGCAGCAAGATCTAAATTGAGATAGCGCCGATGGATGGAGCTAGTGAAAGACTATGACTGCGAGATTCTTTATCGTCCGGGAAAGGCGAATTTGTGGCAGATGCTTTGAGTCGGAGGCCCGAAGGTAGCTTTTCTTGTTTGAGCACAGTTCAGAGACAGTCGAGGGAAGATTAGCAGATTCTTTATGACAGCCGAGTACAGTTCGAGTTACGTTGACTGGGGGACAACTTGCCCGTGTCCGTGCACGTCCACAGTTATTTGATCATATCTGTGAGGCATAGTCCGATGACATTCGTTATCAAAGATCATAGAGCATGTTCGGCAGGGCATAGATTCAGAGTTTGTGATTGATGATCAGGGAATACTACGAATTAGGACTCGACTATGTACCAGATTTCGAGGGACTGAGACGCGAGATTTTTGAGGAGGCACATCTGTCAGCATATAGCGTTCAACCGGGTTCCACCAAGATGTATTATGATTTGAGAGAATTCTACTAGTGTGAAGGAATGAAGAGAGATATCACATATTTTGTTTCGGGATGCTGACTTGACAGCAAGTCAAGGCTGAGCATCAGAAGCCAACAGGAAATTACAACCTTTGCCCATTTTGGAGTGAAAATAGAAGCAGATCTCTATAGATTTTATCGTGGGTCTACCTAGGACCAGTTGAGAGTATGACTCTATTTGAGTAATCGTAGACCGATTAACGAAAGCAGCTCACTTTCTGCTAGTAAGGACCATTTTCGGATTCGTTTAGTATGCTAAGATATATGTTGATGAGATGGTGCGACTACATGGCGTCTCGACTTGTATTGTGCCTGACCGAGGCACCCAGTTCACCAACCGACTATGGCAAAAACTTCAGGAGGCTTTGGACACCAATTGAGTTTCAGTATAGTTTTCTATCCGCAGACCGACGGTCAATCGAAAAGGACTATTCAGACTCTTAAGGGTATGCTCCGAGCCTGCGTTCTAGTTTTCGGTGGCAGTTAGGATTGCCACTTACTCTTGATAGAGTTTTCCTATAATAACAGCTTTCAGGAGAAGATTCAGATGGCACCCTTCGAGGCGTTATATGAGAGGAGATGTCGATCGCCCGTTTGTTGGACAGATCTCAGTGAGAGCAACATTTTGGGGCTGCAGATTGTGCAGGAGACGACCGAAAAGAGATCCAGTAGATTCAAGATAGGATGAGAGCGGCCCAGAGCAGGCAGAAATTTTATGTAGACCGACATCGGCACAGACTTGAATTTACAGTTGGCGATCATGTTTTCTTGAGGGTTTCTCCGACGAAGGGCGTGTTGAGATTCGGAAGGAAAGGGAAGCTTAGTCCCTGATTTGTAGGTCCCTTAGAGATTCTCGAGCGTGTCGGTGCAGTTGTTTATCGTTTGGCTCTTCCACCTGGCTTTCTATATGTTCACCCTGTGTTTCATGTATCGATACTCTGCAAGTACCTTCATGACCCCCCACGCGATACAGCATCAGAAGATCCAGCGGGAGCGCAATTATTTTTTCACCGAGCAGCCGATAGTCATTCTAGATCGGCAGATGATGAAACCGAGGTCCGAGGACATACCGACCGTAATGGTTCTTTGGCGTGGCCCGAATAGCGAAGAGGTCACATGGAAAGCCGAGGACGAGATGCGGAAGAAATATCCCCATCTCTTCGAACGCACGCGTAGTTAAATTTTAAATTCAGGGACCGAATTTCTTTAAGGGGGAAGATTGTAACGTTTTAAAAATCGTTTAGGCGAATTTTCTGATAATCAGTGAAATAATACGTGTTTTCCGTGAAACGTAATTATAATTATTTTTCAACATACACTTAATTATATGTATTTTAGCTATGTAATTGCTCGTATTTGGTATTTAATTGATCACTTATAAATTGCTAGTTTAATTAAATATTTTTCTTAATTAATTATTTTAAATATTATTTTAAGCTTTCACGTAACATTTAATTAGTGTAAATCACAAATTAGAATGGGTTAAGCACACAATTGTGAACCATGACAACTTAGAATCAAGTTTGTAGCATGCTCACTCTTTCTTAATTTTGTCTCTATGTTTCTAGAGATTTCTAGGACAATATTAATTAGGAAATTAAATAATTAAGGAAATGAGTTCATAGATGTAATAATGGGGGGTTTCTTGAAAATCTTTTTTTTGGAAAAAAGGATTGAGCCACTGCGCGGCTTGGAATTTTCTACACACACCCACACACACTCTTCCCTCACTGCTGGCCGAGCTTAGGCAGCCCCCCTTCCCCATTTTCTCCACCTCATTCCCACTTCAAAAAAATCTTCAAATTTCCATCAAAAATCCACACAAACTCTCACTAATTCATATTTAAATCTCCATCCAACATTCTTTGGCCTAAACTAGCTTGGATTTTGAAGCAAGATTGCAATTTTGGAGGCAAGTTTGCAAGTTGGATCCCAAAATCTTTGAGGTATAAATCTTAACCCTATGGTTAATGTGTTAGTTAATTACTTTAATCTAACTTAATTAGGTTTAAACATGGTTTTAATTGCAAGATTTAGTTTTAAAAATAAGGGTTTGGGTTCAAGTTAGGATTTTTATCACTTGACTATGGTTACAATGTGTAGTTTAACATTTTAAGACTTGCAAAATCTAAACTAGTTGTTAATTTGTTAATTGTTACTTTTAAATTGTCTTAATTAAATAATCTTGCAAACTAAATTTTTGTGATTAATGTAAATATGTGAAATTTGTTGGATATAGTGCCCTCAAAGTCAATTATTGGATCACGGGCATGTGATTGCAATGATTGAGGGAGGACCTATACCGGTAGGACAGTCTTACTCGAGATGATAGTATGCTATCTGGTTTATCTTTATCATCGTGTACTGATTTAGGTGACATGATATATATATCACTATTACACGTTGATAGAGCCCGTAGGATTCTTTCTTGACTACCAACAGTATGATGGCGATCATATATGTGAGAGTTGGGCAGTCTACAAGCACATCCTTAAATGTGGTCCCTAGTCGCGGGAGTTTCAAGACAGGGCATCGATACTCCGGAGTAGACTAGTGTATACAATCGAGACCCCGACGAGGGGCGGTGGCCGGTCTCATAAGCCATTGGTGTCAGTTGGTTCACCTAAGATGTATACAGGCGCCCATTGGGTTATGAGTACACTGGACATGACTCGCCGGGAACATGCTAGCTAGTTATTAAAACCGTCGTCAGATTCCCAGGTGACATGTGTACATGTTAGTCTATCGACCTGAGATCGTCATTTGTCTCGTGTGAGTTCCCACTGTGCTTTGATTATTACCCTACCACGGCTCAAAGGAGTCGTGCAAACAGGTTTTAGTTGGGTACAGTCCCGAGCCACATGGAGGCAGTGAGCGGATCGGCAGGGGATTCGTCTCTCCCAACGTTGGGAGTGAGATCGTGCTGTGTCTGGAGAGCTATTACACAAAATCCATGGCCATGGTAAGCGAGATTTACTGGTAGGTATTCCAGTAGTATCCCAGGTGTTTTGGGATACACTCTGACACGACTTATACCGCTTTTGGGGGTCTGACGTTTACCAGCTCCCTAGGCCCGATATGCGATACTCATAGACGAATGGACCGGACTATACAGATATTGTCACACATAGGCTCAGTAGAGTTCCAGGATGAGTTTGCTCATCGGCTTCCCTTTCACTCAGTACATGGGCAGCCGTTACGTACAGCTAGTACCACCGACGGCTTGTGGTTAAACCCACTGCCAGAGTATTGACGAGTCTTTAGAGTCCCCCACAGAAAGTTTCGCAGTTCGGGCGAAACGTTGTAGAGGCCGTATGGTTTTATGGCAGGATTCGAACGTACACGTGCACTTGTGCACATGTCACGTTTTGGACGGATAATACTAGCGGGCTTTGGTTTAAGCCGGATCCTAGTATTACACTGTGTAGATTTTGTCTCATTGCATTTGTATTCGGTCGGAATACAAATACGGGTATGTATATACAGTTGCGGAGTTATCCTGTAATTCGTTACGGGATCGCTTTTTAAAGTTGCCAGTTTGTATCTTCGATTTGGCCATTTTTCCTTTCTATTGTTCATGGCTGAATTTTGCCTTGGAAGGGGTTCCTTGCAAAAGTGGCTTCACTAAATGCAGGGGGTTTCTTGTGGTAACCGGGGCCCCAGAATTCTGCAGCAACCTTCTTGATGTTTCTTGATTGAGTGAGTGATTTGTGAGCCATCTTGTTGCATTTATTGCTTTAGATATTTGTAAAGATATTGGTGTGACATTTTTTTCTAAGGATCACCCCATTTCTTTTGCTAATGCTCACCCCCCTCCTCTTCTTCTTGGTATGGCCGAGAGCTTTTTTGGGCAGCCCCATTTTTTGTGAGAATGATTCATTTTCATTTGCAATAAAATCCAAAGCTCATTCCTCTTGCTCATTTCATCTTCACTCCAAAAGGCAACTTCGATTGACCCTCGAGACAAAGCATTCTACACTTACTCTACTAAACCTTGGACACGTCGGCTGGCAAACTTCGTGTCCGAGTTGCCTCGGTTCTAAGGTGGGAACCCGTATAAAGAGTCGATGGTGTGGCGCAGTTTTCGGCGAGGAGAAGATCGGAGATCAAGCGAGATCGGGTGGCAAGCTTCGTCGGTGCATCCGCAATAAGCTAGGGACAGAGGTTAAAGACCGAAGGACTCGGATCGATCGGTATAATCTTGAAACCCCCGTTTACAGTTTACTAGTTTACGGCTAATGGAACGATCCGGGATCAGGATGCGGTTAGCGCCAGTTCGTAAAAATTTTTTGTTCAGCATTTAGCCTCGGAAAGACGGCCGGGGCGCTCCCGCAACCCAACAATGGTATCAGAGCCACGCCATTAACCTTTACTAGCTTGTTCTAATATGTTTAAAAGCTCGATCGAACAAAATTTCTAAAACCGCATTTCCAAGTTCAAAGTTTCTGTCGAAATTTTTTGTCGTCGAAAAATTATTTTGTGTTTCAAAAAATCAGGCAGGCTTTTCTAAGACCACTGTTAAAATTTAGTAGCATGATCCCTCTGTAGCGCCGCGGAACCGCAGTCGTACCCACGTTTTGGCCGCGGTTCCGCCGCAGTGTTGGTGTTTCAGTGCACTAAATTTTTCCTTTGGGTCTTTAACATGGAATTGGGGTTTCTGGAATTTTTAGTTTTGGCCCAGATTATTTTGAGTACTGGGATTTGTACTTGGGGCCCGTTTCGGGAAATTTTGTCGATCGAGATTTTAAATAAGTTAGTTCACAGTTCTTACTTTATATCTGCGACCGTGAATGTCATTCGATCGGTAAAACTTGTCTAATTGCTATAGTTCTTTTAGACGGGTTTTGCGAACGTGACATTCACGTTGATGTTCTGTGTTGTGTTGTGATGTTGCGGATTTATCGTGGTGGATAGCTTGCGTGCAGTGGTAGTGCAGTTTAGATATATTTGTACATTTGATATTGCGGGGCGAGTGTCCGACATGTGGACTGTCGTCACTGCCTGTTTGTATATTATTCTTTTGGGACACGACCGGGTTGAGGTCGATGTACCCGTTGTATATATTTTCTTTTCTGTACTAGGTTTACCCCATGGTAGAGTGCACGGATAGCCGGGTTCTAGAGGGCAAAGGGACCGCATCTCATGGCTTTAAGACGGAGGGGGCTTCACTCTAGAATTGGCGGGCTATTCGTCGCACTCGTAGGGGGTATAGGTTGACCCAAGGAGGGGTGCTCAAGTTACCGGATTCCGTGAAGTGCTGGGTGGTCCATTCACTTTGCTGAAGGGGGCTGTCTCGCTTCTGGTTTTGGCGGGTAACTTGTCGCACTCGTAGGAGTCTAGGTTTTCATTGCACAGGTTATCCACACGACCAGGGGAATGTCGGGTTTCATTTGCGGCTCTATGAAACCCAGGGATCCCAAATTATCTGTTTTGTTCTGTGATGCTTATTAATTTTCTGTGATGTTGTATTTATCACGCCTTGAGTGATTATTATATATTGATATATATACTAGTAGATGTTGTATATGTTTTACACCCGCGCTAGTCCAGTCCCCGCTCTGTCGTTAGTTAAGTAACATAACGGGTGATGACGGGATCCAGTGGCGAATGCGGATGGCATATACGTACATTTTATTTTCGTTCTTTATTGGTGTGATTAATTGATGGGACTACGTTGATTTAGATCAATGCAAAGAAAACAGACCTATACAGATGTTGTTGGAACAATTTTCAAAAAGCTGTTATTGCAAGGACGCTTTCATTTGTTTTGCACAATGGTATTCAGTTTAGAATATCCAGCACCTCATTCGACGAGGCAAGGGCCGAGATCCTTTCACCAGGAGTGACCCCTTAGACAGAAGTTTGCGTCAGGGTAATAACTTCACTATAGCCGATTACTTTTGCTTTGCACAGTGGTATTCAGTTTAGAATATCCAGCACCTCATTCGACGAGGCAAGGGCCGAGATCCCTTCACCGGGAGTGACCCCTTGGACAGAAGTTTGCGTCAGGGTAATAACTTCACTATAGTCGATTACTTTTGCTTTGCACAGTGGTATTCAGTTTAGAATATCCAGCACCTCATTCGACGAGGCAAGGGCTGATATCCCTTCACCGGGAGTGACCCCTTGGACAGAAGTTTGCGTCAGGGTAATAACTTCACTATAGCCGATTACTTTTGCTTTGCATCGTGGTATTCAGTTGGAATATCCTGCACCTCATTCTACGGGGAAAGAGCCGAGATCTCTTCACCGGGAGTGACCTCTTTAGTAAAGGTTTTCGCCACTATATTTTGTAAAAAGTTATCCAGTTCCTTCAACGATATCAAGTTCATTACGGTAAAAGGTTTTTCGCCAAAAACCATCCGTAGCCCTCCGTCATTTCAGATTAGTATTGCTTAGTATTCGCGCTACGTTTGTCGTTGCTATTCGCCGAGGCGTAGTGTGCGGTAGCTCTGTAATGCTTTCTGTCGAATGGATATATGGATTGGTTAGGACGGTCGTACGACTTTGTTGATTATTCATCAAGGGTCATGTGGGTGGGTTTAACGCAATCAAGATAATGACGGATTGAACTTGACTAGGACCTTTTGATTTGTTGATTATTCGTCAAGGTCACTTGGGTCCTAGGGGTAAAAATCACATTGGGAGTTTCTAAAGAAACTGAAACTTGCCAGGCATGCGCATACCTTCTGGAGTGTGATAACGTGAGTGGATTCCATCATGTTATCATGCGATGATAGTTGGATCCCGATTCCCACTGATGAGTTGGTTTACTCCTCGGGTGATCCCGACTAATTCTTCTTTCAGGTTTGGAGGAGAATTTGAGGATACAGTGGGAGGTTTCTTGATTAGATAAAGTGATAACCATTCTGATCTAGGTTAGAGTGCATGCAGAGTGTTTTCTTTTCTCTCTCTCTTTGGCTGTGACCATGACCCGACTCTAGACTATGACTCAGTAACCAAGTTAACCGAACCTTCTTAAAAATACTAGCTTTTGGATTATCTGAGTTGTATACATCATTGCCACTCCTTCTTTTACCCTTTACATTTCTCCAGAACACCTCGTATTACTACGAACGTCCACTTCCATTAGATAAATCTATCGTATGGTTATATACGAACTCGGAGGAACATGTTCCAAAATTCGAGGATGGATTCTGGTTCTGGAGAGATTGAATAGGACTATTCAGTTGTCTTTTCCTTTTACCTTCTCTCAGGTTGTGAGGCCTCCTAGGATTAGGAGAGGGTACACCTATTACGCTTATTGGATATTCTTCTTCCAAACTATAGGCAGGTGCCGAAAGGTAGGGAATGAAGAAAATCAATTAGCCTAACGGTGGTGTACAGAAGGTAATAAGCAAAGACAAATAAAGGGATTGGAAAGAAGGCAAAGTAAAATGCGACTGTTATTCACGACCAAACCAAGTATTTCATCGCCGCTCCTACTTCACCTTTGTATTTCTCCAGAACACCCCGTATCACTACGAAGATCCACAGTTATTTGGATAATCCATTGTATGGTTATATACGAACTCGATGGAACTTGTTCCAGTTCGGGGATGGATTCTGGTTCAGGAGAAATAGAATAAGGTTTATTCAGTTGTCTTTTATCATCACCTTCTCTCAGGTTGTGAGTACTCCTAGGATTTGGAGAGTACACCTATTATGCTTATTGGATAGTCTTCTTCCAAACCATAGGCTGGTGCTGAACGTTATGGAAGGAAGAAAACCATTAAGCCTAACGATGGTGTACAGAAGGTAATGACTAAAGACAAATAAATGGATTTGGAGAGATGACAAATAATTATACGGTTATAGTCTTGAATCTGGATAATGGAAGAGGTATTACTAGGAATACCCGGATACCCCTTCGAAACATATTCATGTTTCAGTTTCATTATGTATTGTTAATAGAAAACTGATTTCCCAATCAGTCATTGCTCCAGGGTATGTATTTACTGTAAGTCCACGTTGCCCACCCCAGTGCTTGCGGGGAGGCGGAAACGGTATAAAAATCGGATTTTTACTACTCTAGGCAACATGGACTAGACAAAGACGGGATCTTTACTAAACAAAAACTAACTAAAGCTAACTAGAAATTAGCTACATGGAAGAATGGTTATACCTAGGGCTTTATGTCCTTCTCTCCTTGCTCCTTGTAGTGAACGGAAGTGATCTCCTTGTCGTCTTCTCTCGTCGAAGAAGGATCCACCCGAGAGCCTCAACCTTTGGCTTCAACTTCAAGCTAGAAGTGACTAAAGTGCTAGAAGTGCTAATCCTAGAACCTTAGATGAGAGTAGAGATTATCAAGAAGAGGTTTTTCTCAAGCTCAAGTGTTTCTCAACACATGAGAGGGGAGAGCTTGAGAGAGAGGAAGAGGAGGAGAGAGAAAGCATATGATAGAATGAGAGAATAAAATGAACCATTCTCTCATATATGGGTGAATTATGTAAATTGATAATTAGCAAGATAATTGTCATGGCTTAATCAAGATATGACCATTAGCATTTCATTTCTAATGCAAATTGCAAGGATCAAAGAGCATCTTTTATATGAAATGATGATGGTCAAAGTGTCAACCTAGGTCAACAAGTCAAGAATGTCAAATGGTCAACAACCCTAACCATGCACAATTATATTAAACTAATATCAATTAATCATAATACACACATAAGCATTAGGGTTAATAAAATGACAATGGTCATTAACCCTAATCAAAGTCCTCTCCCTCTGTCTCAATCAACTGTGCATACACACCCGTATTCGTGATCCGAGAAACACGAATACAATGAGATAAAACCAATCCCAAATCATATACTAGGATCCGGCTTAAACCAAAGCCCGCTAGTATAAGCTGTCCGGACAGCAAACGTGCACAAGTGCACGGATGTGAACGAACCCTGTCGCAAAACCATGCGACCTCTACTCATTTTGCCTAAAGGCGAATAGCTCTCTGTGTGGGACTCTAAAGACTCGACACTACGCTGGCAGTGGGTTTAACCACAGACCGCAAGTGGCACTAGCTATACGTAACGGTCCCCAGGTAGATGCCGATAAGAAGACTGACGAGGTAACCCCATCTGAACTCCTACTGAGCCTGTATGTGACAGTCTCCGTACAGTCCGGTCTGTTCGTCTGATACATCGCATGGCGGGCCTAGGGGGCGGTGAACATCAGTCCCCTAATAGCGGTACAAGTCGTGTCGGAGTGTAGCCCAGAACACCCTGAGATAGCACTGAAAACCTACCAGTATATCTCGCTTGCCCTGGCCAGGGACTACTTGTGTAATGGCTCTCCTGGATACAGCGCGATGTCAACCCCTAATACCGGGAGAGACGAATCCTGTCTAACCGTCACTGCCTCCAAGTGCTTCGGGACTGCATCCAAAAACTACCTGTTTGCACGACTCCTTTGAGCCGTGGTAGGGTAGTAATCAAAGTGCAGTGGGAACACACTCGAGGCGAAGTGACAGTGTCAAGTCAGCGGACTAAGCTGTACTCATGTCACCTGGGAACTGATAACTGACAATAGGTATAATACCAACCAACAGTTCCCGACGAGTCCTGTCCAGTGTACTCGTAACCTAACGAGTACCCGTATACTATCTCAAGTACGACGTACTGACGGCTGTGGAACAGACCGTCTCCCACGCTGGGATGAGAAGCACATACGCTAGTCTACTCCGGAGTATCGATGCCCTGTCTCGATAGTCCAACGACTAGGGACCAGTATAAGGATGTGCTTATGGATTACCCAGCCCCCACGAGTGTGAGCGCCATCACAACGCTGGTAATCAAGCAATGATCCTAAGGGCTCTACTAATATGTATATAAGCGATATGCTAAAAGAAACACATGCACATATTAAAGTAGAGACAAACCAAGTAGCATACTACCATTTCGAGCAAGACTGTATATACAACTGTGAATATCCCAAGCTTTCATCAAGTAATATACAAACTAGTATGATACAGTAATGGCCTCTAGGGCATATACACTAACAATCTCCCACTTGCACTAAGGCCATGTACTGGCATATCGAAGACCTATCATCTCGATCAGCCGCTCGAACTGAATCTGGGGAAAGGCCTTGGTGAATGGATCTGCAGTGTTATCTTCTGAAGCAACCCTCCGAACCTCGATCTCCTGGCGATCCACGATCTCCCTGATCAGGTGATACCGCGTTAAGATGTGTCTGGATTTCTGATGGGACCTGGGTTCCTTCGCTAAAGCTATATCCCCGTTGTTGTCGCAATACAGAGGTATTGGGTCAACTGTAACGTTTTGAAAATCGTTTCGGTGAAATTTCGAAAAAACGGTAAAATAAGGGGGTTTTCTGTAAAAAGTCAAAATACAAATATCTTTATTATAAAATTAAATATACATATTCTAGCTATGTAATTGCTAGTATTTGGCGTTTATTGAGCCACTGGTGAAATTTTAAATTTTCTGAAAATTTTTCCGAAATTAATTATTTTAATATTATTTTAAACCGTCCCTAATACATTTAATTAGGGAAAATTACAAATTAGAATGAGTTGAAACAAATTTTGTACATCATAAAACATTTAATAAAATTTTATCATGTGGTTTTTGAAATGAAATCGTTTGCCAAAACGGTTTAGAAAATATCGAAGAAAAAGGCTTTTTTCCGGTGAAATTAGTGTTAATGGGAATTGGGGTATAGCATTTATCTTTTTCCTAACCCACACACCCACACCTCACCCTCTCCCCATGTGGCCGGCCCCACCATGACAGCCCTCTCTCTCTCCCCCCCTCCAATCACCTCACATTTCAAAAGAAAAGAAAAGAAAAGAAAAGAAAATGAAAGAAAGTCAAAAGGGGGGATGGACTTTGCCTTTTTCTCCCCACTTTCTCTACCTCACTCTCTCTCCTCCCCCACTCCCCCATCATGGCCGAATCCCTGCTGCAACAGCCCCTCATTTCCCCCAAAATTCCATCTCTTTTGCTTCAAAAATTCATCATATACCCTTCAAAAAAATCCCAAAATCTAAATCCAACTCTTACCCATTTCTCATTTGCCTTTCTAGCATGGATTTAGGAGCATGGAAGCTACTTTTGGAGGCTAGGATTTGCATGGTAGATTTCTATTTTTGAGGTATAAATTTGTACCCCATGGTTTGTTGTTGATTAGTTGCATATATAATTTTGTTTATAAGGGTTAATTTGGTTGTTGTTGATTGTGTGTTTGAAAGTTCAAGAGAATGGATTGTGATCAAGTTAGGGATTGTATTGTTTGATCATGGTTGTAATGGGTAGCTTACCATCTTAGGATTTGTAGAAAGTAAACTAGTAGTTAGATTTCAAATTGTTGCATGGAAATGTCTAAATTAAGTTATTTTGCTAACTAGAGTTTTTGAAAAATTATCAAATGCTTAGATTAAAATATAATTAAGTTTTCATGTTATTATAAATATTATATTGAGTGGTTTAATGCTTTTAGTTCATGAAAATCCAAGCTAGATTGTAGTTTGTGCATTTTTGCTATAAAATTGTTAAAATTTAGGTATTTTGTAAACTAGAATTTTAGGGTTTTTGGAATTTAACGAGATTAAATTATGGGAATTGTTTTCATGACTTATTTAAGATATTTAGTGAATATTGTGGCCGCTAGATTCGTTTATACATCGAGTTTTGTACTAAAACGGTGATTTGTGCTTGCTAGATTTTCGGAAAAATAACTTTTTAAGTGAAATTGGGGTTTTTATGAATTTTAAGCTATTTTACATTATAATTAGTGCTTGTAATTGTACAAATGAGTGTGTTGGGAGTTTTCTCGATGGTTTGGCGTTTGTACGCCGACGTCGAGGGTTTTTGGGTCGATTTATGAAAGCAACCATAGGTTTTGACCTATGTGGGATTCGTGCGTCGTTTTGGTCATGAGTCGGATTTTAATGCGATATGGTGTGTTATGATATGTAGGTACCCCATGTGGATTTCGAGACGACAAGCAAGCGCGTGGCGACGTCGGCACCGGCGAGCGAGGACCAGGTGAGTAGATTTATATCTATGGGGAGAAGTCGGGTGGATGGCGTATAGCACCCCCGCAGTCCGTGGTGGTGTATACGGATGCGTATACACACCAACAATTATTATATGTTATTTGGGATTAATAACGATATTTAGGATGGATATTGGTGTGTTGGATTATTTTAGTGTTGCACTACACATACACAGATACATACTTGCATACATTCCTATTTATATGTGCTCATGGGTTTCTTTATAGTTATGTGTTCACATGGGTATGGGACTATGTGTTCACATACGGATTTGAGGATGATACTTGGGATTGAGCTGAGTCGATGAGATCTGTTTTGTGGTTGTGATAGCGGTGATAGGGCAGGTTCGTATTTGATATACGACCTGATGTTTTAGCGGGTCCTTTGTCGTAGTTTTCACACACGTGCATGCATACTTAGGTGGTATCAGTATTGTACTAGAAAGAGATCAGTACCTGGATTAGGATCTTTGATAAAGAAGATACCAGATGAATAATGTGATGAGCATGATATTGACCCGTACCCAGATTTGGGGATGCCGTACGACGGATTTATGTACGAGCTATATATTGATGATTGATCCACACTCTTGACTTGGGATGTCTGATTATAGATATGGTATCGGAAATGATATTATTGAGGCGGGATCACCGACTATATATTTACAGGTATGTATACGTATCGACTCAGATGTTAGGCGGTTTCCTTACCTGTAGTTCAGCTTGTTAGTTCAACCGTATAGTTTAGTGTAGTTGTTAGATTAGATTAGACTCCTACCTATTTCAAAACTAACGAATCGTGGGTATTTTAAAAGACAGGTCAAGGGATTCTACGGATATTTCAAAAGGCGTATCTTTTCTTAAAAACACCGTAGCCCTTATTTTCAAAACACCGCGATTCGTGATATTTCAAAAGGCACTATTGTAGGACTTATATTAGGGTAATGCAGTTTAGTTATCGTTGTGTCTAGTATTCAGCTCCCGCATATTATTGCTATTGCTCCGCATCGCATACTTTTTGAAATTCATATTTCATTCTTGATATCATGCTGTTAGGACACCATCACCATTACCGATGATGCGTATGTACCACGTACACTTACTTGCCGGCTCACACACATCTTCATCGGTAATTACCATGTCACGCACACCTTAGAAAATATTATTGCCTAATGTAGCTTGTTAACTAGTAGTTTTAACATGATGATTAGTTGCTTGCCTTATATGCTAGTTTAGACATTGTAGTTGTTACTTGTCACTTCATGCATACTGTTATTCATTATATGCCGCATTCATGGATGCTCATACTTATATTCATGGTTTTACATGCTATTGATGATTCGAATTTCCATGATACTTTCTGGATTTGGAGGAAAACCGCAAAACATATATAAACTGCTTTCTCTCTTTTTAAATAAAAATGTGGTTTTCCCATGATGTATGAGTCGTCCACCATGAGTTTGCTGATGGATTTTAAGACCCGATTCGAGGAGGCGGATGAACCGTTTCGGGTACATGGTGGGCCCGGTAAGGTACCCCGGAGCAAGAAGCTCGTGGTGATAACGATGAGCCTGATAGGGGGAGACTACCTACCGGTGATTTTACCCGACGCGTCGGATATCCGGAGGATACCGTCGTGGTCTTGAGATGGATGGTAGGGGCCGGTCTGGACTGACGGCGCCCTAGATATTGAGATTGAGACATTGAGATTTCGAGATATTGAGGTACTGAGATTTGATGATACAGGCCAGTCCGGATAGCCGGAGCCTGAGGTTTTGAGACATTGAGATTTATGTTTTGTGTCGATGCTAGACACTGTTGATGCTGATTTCATTTATGATACCTCATTTTAAAAATACAAAGGAAATTTCACTAATTTATGAAAACAGTTTTTTCATTTACATGTATTCTATTTTCATGCATTCATACCTCATTCATATGATATATTGCTACCTGAGGCACTGACACGGGCACATGAGATCACACTCGGGTTAGATATTACCCTAGCCATTGTTATAGGCTGCATGTTATTCATATATTTGAGAATATATTATGATCTTTGACCTAGGTTGCGTTATTTATGCGATTTCTGTGCGTAGATGTTTTTCTATTCACGAGTTGGCAACTCACCCCCGTTGTGCCCCAGTTTCTTGCAGGTTTGCCGTACAGGTTTCATTACGGCTTGCGGGCATAGTTTCCTTCGGGTGATTTGCTAGTAGGTGGGTTTACTTGTATCGTACCGCCCATTATATAACTTGTATATTATTACTCTGTTGTATCTAGAAGTTCCATCAACTAAATATGTATTTTTTTGAGATAGAGACCAGGGATGTTATTCTTTCGACCTTAGAGTCGCACGTTTTATTTCTGTGGTTTTCTTGTGGTTTTGAGTTTTTGATCCTCGCCGTTGGCGTTGTATATTATATTGCTTGTGTGGTTGTGACCGTCGATTGACGAAGAGCAAGCTCCCGCTTGGGGATGCCTTTTTATTGATTTCGTATACTATTCATGTTGTATCCCGTTTGGGGGCCAGTATTTACAAAGGAGACTCTGCCGAAATTTTCAGGAAATATTTGATGTTTTTTTTAAAACGCATAATTCGGCTATGCTATTAAAACTACTTGATTTAAATTGGTTTTCCTTCACAATACTACTTTTCTTGGTTTGGATTTTTGGGTTTTCGGTTTACTTAGATTACGTACGCCTCGAGACGTTTCGTAGTTTAAGTGCCAGTCATGTTCCGTACTTTCGGGACGTGACATCAACAATGGACGGAACCACCTGAAGTTCTTTCAAGAACTTCCTCATCCAGACAGCTTCTTTTGCGGCATCAAATGCAGCGATGTATTCCGCTTCCATAGTCGAGTCAGCAACGGATTCCTTTTTGGAGCTCTTCCAACACACCGCCCCTCCATTTAGGGTAAAAAAAAAACCCGACATGGACTTAGAATCATCCTTGTCACTCTGGAAGCTGGAGTCAGCAAAGGCCTCAATCTGGAGGTCTTTTCCGCCATACACCAAGAACATCTCCTTAGTCCTTCTCAGGTACTTGAGAATGTTCTTTACCGCTATCCAATGTTTCTCCCCAGGGTTTGACTGATACCTGCTTACCACACTCAGTGCATAAGCCACATCTGGTCTGGTACACAACATCGCATACATTATAGAGCCTACCGCAGAAGGGTAGGGTATAATAGACATGCGATCCCTCTCCAAATAAGTCTTGGGAGACATCTCTTTGGAGAGGGTGATCCCGTGACAAGTCGGTAGATTACCGCGCTTGGAATCTTCCATACTGAATCTTTTCAGTATGGTGTCGATGTACCTGGACTGTGAGAGTCCTAAAATCCTCTTGGATCTGTCACGGTAGATCCGGATCCCCAGAATGTATGAGGCATCACCCAGGTCTTTCATGGAGAACCTGTGTGACAAGAACCCCTTGACAGATTGTAGCATAGGAATGTCATTTCCTATTAAGAGAATGTCATCCACGTATAAAACGAGGAATACTACAGTTCTCGCTACAAATCTACAATAGATGCATGGTTCATCTGGATTTTTGATAAAGCCAAAATCCTTGACTGTCTCATCAAAACAGATGTTCCAACTCCGCGATGCCTGCTTTAGTCCATAAATTGACTTAAGCAACTTGCACACTTTTCCGCTGCTCCCACTCTGAATGAAACCCTCTGGCTGGTCCATATAGACACACTCCTCTAAATTTCCATTTAGAAAAGCGGTCTTTACGTCCATCTGCCAAATCTCATAATCGTGGAAGGCAGCAATGGCAAGAAGGATCCGAATGGATTTCAGCATAGCTACTGGAGAAAAGGTTTCGTCATAGTCCAAACCAGGTCGCTGACGAAAGCCCTTCGCAACCAGTCTAGCTTTATAGGTCTCAACCTGTCCATCTACACCAATCTTCCTTTTGAAGATCCACTTGCATCCTACGGGTTTTACCCCATCTGGAGCAATGTCCAACGTCCATACTTTGTTGGTGTACATGGACTCCATTTCGGCCCGCATTGCATCCAGCCATTTTACTGAGTCAACGCTCTGAATGGCTTGCTGGAAGCTAGTAGGCTCATCACTATCTATGATGCAATCCTCTCTATCCCCGTCAATGAGAAAACCGTAGTATCTCTCGGGCGGATGAGACTGCCTACTGCTCCTGCGGAGTGGCGTGGGAATGTCCTGATCTTTCGAACCCTCTGGTTCTACTAATCTTTCAGTAATAGCTCGTGGTTCTGGAATTTCTTCCAGTTCTATTGCGCTCCCACTTATTTCTTTTTCTATGAACTGGTGTTCTAGAAAGTGGGCATGGCGAGAAACAAAAACCTTTTGTTCCTCTTCGCAATAGAAGAAATATCCCTTGGAGTTCTTTGGATATCCCACAAACTTGCACTGTACTGAGCGTTCCTCGAGCTTGTCCGCATGCTGCTTTTTTACAAAAGCTGGACATCCCCATGTCTTAATGTGATTAAGATAGGGTCTCTTCCCACACCACATCTGATATGGTGTAGTAGGCACAGTCTTAGTTGGAACTCGGTTCAAAAGGTATGCAGCTGATTCTAGCGCATATCCCCAGAACGATCGCGGAAACTCAGCGTTACTCATCATGGACCGTACCATATCCAATAGGGTTCGGTTCCGTCTCTCTGATACACCGTTATGTTGCGGAGTGTATGGAGGAGTAAGCTGAGAGAGAATTCCATTCTCTTTTAAGTAACCCAGGAACTCGGCACTCAAGTATTCACCACCTCGATCAGATCTCATTGCCTTGATACTTTTGCCTGTTTGTTTTTCTACTTCATTCTTATATTCCTGGAATTTTTCAAAAGCCTCGGATTTATGTTTCATTAAGAAAACATAGCCGTACCTTGAAAAGTCATCCGTAAAAGTAATGAAGTAAGAATAACCGCTTCGCGCATGTGTAGACATTGGACCGCACACGTCGCTGTGTACGAGTCCCAAGAGCTCGCTCGCTCTTACTCCGTGTCCAGTGAACGGAGTCTTTGTCATCTTTCCTCTGAGACAGGATTGACAAGTTGCATACGATTGATATTCGAACGGATCCAAATATCCTTCTGTATGTAACTTAGTTAATCTTCTCTCATTGATGTGACCCAGTCTACAATGCCATAAGAAAGTTTTATTGATTTCTGGAGACTTTCTTTTGTGTGTATTCTGGACATTGAAAATCTGTGGTTGGTTTAATACGTATATACCGTTGTTTAATGTACCTGACCCAATCAAAACTTGATTAAGGTGAATGTTCACTACATTACTTACAAATGCAAATTCATAACCTTCTTTAGATAATAAAGATACAGAAATGATATTACAGGTTGCATTTGGTACAAAATAACAACTACGCAAAACCAAAAAGTGTCCATCTGACAATCCCAGGTGATAGTCCCCCACGGCCTCAGCATCCATGCTAGCTCCGTTTGCAACTCTGAGGGTCATGTCACCTGCCTTCAAAACTCTACACTTTCTCAACGCCTGCAAAGAATTACAGATATGAGATCTTGATCCGGTATCCAATACCCAGGATGTGGAGTTTATTGATAGACAGTTTTCAATAACATACACACCTGAAGCTGAAGCCGCAACTCGCTTCAGATCGTGGGTTCTGGCCTTCCAAGCCTTGCAATCCTGTTTCCAGTGACCACTTTTGTGACAGTAGAAGCATTCTTCCTTCCCCACCAGCTTTCCCGCTACCTTTGTTGCCTTTCCTTTTCCCTTCGTATCCACTTTACTGACACCGCCTCTTGGTTTGGCGGGGACTTTCTTCTTCTTACCCTTGGCTTTCGCCCTGGACCTAGAAGAGGAAGATCCTCCTACAAACAAAGTGGATGTCTCCCTACCTTTCTGTAGGGTGCCCTCAGCACTCCTCAACATGTTCAGAAGTTCGGAAAGTTCAACCTCCTTTCCTTGCATGTTGAAGTTAAGGATAAACTGGGCGTAAGTGGAAGGAAGGGACTGGAGAATCAAATCAGTATAGAGTTCATTCTCCAATGTGGTCCCAAGGTCCGCGAGCTCCTCTATGTAGCCAATCATCTTAAGCATGTGTTCCGCTACCGATGATCCGACGGCCAATCTTGCCGAAAATAGCTTCTTCGACACTTCGTATCTTGCGATACGAGACTGCTCTCCATACAGTTCTTTTGTATGGAGAAATATGGACTCCAGGTCCATATTCTCATGCCTCCTCTGATGTTCGTTGTCCATCGAGGCAAGCACGAGGCATTTGGCCTTCGCGCAATCGATCTCCCATGTCTTACGGATTTCTTTATCCGCGACGCTGGAGGTGGGACCTGGGACAGGGGGAGCTTTGGTGGTAAGGACATACCCCAACTTGTCGTAAGTGATTGCCATCTTGACATTCCTGAGCCAATCTTTGTAGTTTGGCCCTGTCAGTATGTTTTTATCTAGTAATAACTTAAGTCCGGTCATGTTGAATGGTCGCTGCAATTAGGAGAGAGAAAAGAAACACTTTAGCATGATGCTCTTGCAAGTTTAGAGTGGTTTTTAGTTTGTCTAAACAGGATGGCTCCCACTGTCTCTCGAATCCCTTCTCAAACCGTAAAGAAAGAATTAGTCGGGATCAATCTCACCGTACAATACTTGCTTAACCGTTCAGCCAGGCCAGTGTCGGTATTTAGAGGGAGGTTTTCCAACGCTTTCGCGAAGTTCCTTAATTAAGTAACCTCTTTTCCCTGTGGGCGTAGCCCCGCTAACACCTTTCTAGACACCTACTAGGTTTATAGCATTGATCGTTAAGTGAGAGTTTTCCCGAGGAGTAGCATATACTCACAGTAGGATCGGGATCCAAATATCATCGCGTGATAAAACCGAAGGAATCCTACCAGAATCATCACACTCTAAATGGTATGCAGCGCTAGCAAGTTTCAGTGCTTATGAAACTCCCGATGTGGATTTTTGCCCCATGCTTTTATGACCTTGACTTTGGCCAAAATATCATAAGTCACATGTCAAGTTCTACCCGTCATTCTCCTGGTTAATTTGGACCCACCTGTACCTACCCTTGACTTTGGCCAAAATGGCAGCACGACTGTCCCAAACCAACGCATCTATCTATGCTGCACATGAATACCCAATAGCTACCAATCACTATGCCTTGACTTTGGCCAAAATACATAGCTTGAATACTTTTTGACCATTCATGTGGAATGACGGAGGGCTACGAATGGTTTTGGCGAAACCGTGAACGTAGTGAACTTGATATAATCGATGGAACGAGATAGCTTTTAAAAGAAGTGGTTCAAGCTCCGCGTTTAAAAGTTTAGTTTTGAAAAGAACCGAGTGATTTTCAAAGTGTTCCAATCGACTTTTACTTGGTTTATTTTCTTGCATTAGTTCTTTTAATGCGTCCCATCATTTAATCCTACCATTGCAGAAAACAACCAAAATATGACGTACGCTTATGCCATTCGCATTCGCCACGGGGCCCCGTCATCACCCGTTAGGTTACTTAACTAACGACAGAGCGGGGGCTGGGCTAGCGCGGCTGTAAAACATAAGCAACGCCTAAATAGTTATAGTATATAGATATTAAAGCAATGATAGACATTACAGATCACAGATGAATACATTGGATATACTAGGAATCCGCAATCCGTTCGAGCCTGCAACGAAAAGCGGATTACACGGTCGCGGTGAATAGCCAAATACCCTACCAAGACCTCTACGGGTGCGGCAAACTACCCGCTAAGTACCCGAAGCGAAGCAACCTCCCTCAACACCGTGAGTAGGCCACTCGGCACTTCGAGATACCCGGTAGTTTGTGCACCCCCTCCATGGGTCTATCCTAGGAGCAAAAACAGTAAAATGAATTATACAATGACGGCTACAACCCCGACCCGGTTGTGCGGCCATACAAATAATATTACATCAATTTACATGTTACAAGAATTGAAAGAAAAGAAAACTCTCGTCTCACAAAACCCCCCGGCTATTCACCCGCGACAATCCAACGCATTCATATACACATACCATCATCAAACACAGATCACAGATATGTATAACCCCCACTAATCGACGTATAGCGATTAGCCGACGTTCAATACATATAAACATCACAGATATAACCCATTAGTCAAAGTGTAGTGAAGTTCGATCAAAAAATACGGATTTATAGGCCCCCGAATGCAAATTTCTATTCTGGAAAATCTAGGCACAAATAAAATGTCTTAAAAATCCCAAAACCAAGTCAGAATAACACTGCACCAAACTCGGTCCAGAACCGAGTCAACTCGGCCGCGGTTCAGCGGCAATAGCTTGCTATTGCCGCGGAACCGCGGCGCTTTGAACGGTTCTCTGGATCGTTTTTGGTGAGTGTCTTAACAAAACCCTGAGATGATTTTTGAAGTATGATTTTTTTTATTTTGAGCAGAAAAAAACAACAACAGAAAGTTAGGGTTTTGTATGTTTTGGTTTTGCGATTTTTCCGATCAAACTTCCATACACTTTTACTACCTAGCTAGTTTATGTTTAGTTAGGCTCTGATACCACTGTAAGTCCACGTTGCCCATCCCGGTGCTTGCGGGGAGGCGGAAACGGTATAAAAATCGGATTTTTACTACTCTAGGCAACATGGACTAGACAAAGACGGGATCTTTACTAAACGAAAACTAACTAAAGCTAACTAGAAATTAGCTACATGGAAGAATGGTTATACCTAAGGCTTTATGTCCTTCTCTCCTTGCTCCTTGTAGTGAACGGAAGTGATCTCCTTGTCGTCTTCTCTCGTCGAAGAAGGATCCACCCGAGAGCCTTAACCTTTGGCTTCAACTTCAAACTAGAAGTGACTAAAGTGCTAGAAGTGCTAATCCTAGAACCTTAGATGAGAGTAGAGATTATCAAGAAGAGGTTTTTCTCAAGCTCAAGTGTTTCTCAACACATGAGAGGGGAGAGCTTGAGAGAGAGGAAGAGGAGGAGAGAGAAAGCATATGATAGAATGAGAGAATAAAATGAACCATTCTCTCATATATGGGTGAATTATGTAAATTGATAATTAGCAAGATAATTGTCATGGCTTAATCAAGACATGACCATTATCATTTCATTTTTAATGCAAATTGCAAGGATCAAAGAGCATCTTTTATATGAAATGATGATGGTCAAAGTGTCAACCTAGGTCAACAAGTCAAGAATGTCAAATGGTCAACAACCCTAACCATGCACAATTATATTAAACTAATATCAATTTATCATAATACACACATAAGCATTAGGGTTAATAAAATGACAATGGTCATTAACCCTAATCAAAGTCCTCTCCCTCTGTCTCAATCAACTGTGCATACACACCCGTATTTGTGATCCGAGGAACACGAATACAATGAGATAAAACCAATCCCAAATCATATACTAGGATCCGGCTTAAACCAAAGCCCGCTAGT
This sequence comes from Agapanthus africanus, assembly GCA_030015575.1. NCBI lineage: Eukaryota > Viridiplantae > Streptophyta > Magnoliopsida > Asparagales > Amaryllidaceae > Agapanthus > Agapanthus africanus. The sequence goes on along the minus strand of JASDDO010000008.1, from coordinate 432,719,936 downwards.
ATAAGCTGTCCGGACAGCAAACGTGCACAAGTGCACGGATGTGAACGAACCCTGTCGCAAAACCATGCGACCTCTACTCATTTTGCCTAAAGGCGAATAGCTCTCTGTGTGGGACTCTAAAGACTCGACACTACGCTGGCAGTGGGTTTAACCACAGACCGCAAGTGGCACTAGCTGTACGTAACGGTCCCCAGGTAGATGCCGATAAGAAGACTGACGAGGTGACCCCATCTGAACTCCTACTGAGCCTGTATGTGACAGTCTCCGTACAGTCCGGTCTGTTCGTCTGATACATCGCATGACGGGCCTATGAGGGCGGTGAACGTCAGTCCCCTAATAGCAGTACAAGTCGTGTCGGAGTGTAGCCCAGAACACCCTGAGATAGCACTGAAAACCTACCAGTATATCTCGCTTGCCCTGGCCAGGGACTACTTGTGTAATGGCTCTCCTGGACACAGCGCGATGTCAACCCCCAATACCGGGAGAGACGAATCCTGTCTAACCGTCACTGCCTCCAAGTGCTTCGGGACTGCACCCAAAAACTACCTGTTTGCACGACTCCTTTGAGCCGTGGTAGGGTAGTAATCAAAGTGCAGTGGGAACACACTCGAAGCGAAGTGACAGTGTCAAGTCAGCGGACTAAGCTGTACTCATGTCACCTTGGAACTGATAACTGACGATAGGTATAATACCAACCAACAGTTCCCGACGAGTCCTGTCCAGTGTACTCGTAACCTAACGAGCACCCGCATACTGTCTCAAGTACGATGTACTGACGGCTGTGGGACAGACCGTCTCCCACACTGGGATGAGAAGCGCATACGCTAGTCTACTCCGGAGTATCGATGCCCTGTCTCGATAGTCCAACGATTAGGGACCAGTATAAGGATGTGCTTATGGATTACCCAGCCCCCACGAGTGTGAGCGCCATCACAACGCTGGTAATCAAGCAATGATCCTAAGGGCTCTACTAATATGTATATAAGCGATATGCTAAAAGAAACACATGCACATATTAAAGTAGAGACAAACCAAGTAGCATACTACCATTTCGAGCAAGACTGTATATACAACTGTGAATATCCCAAGCTTCCATCAAGTAATATACAAACTAGTATGATACAGTAATGGCCTCTAGGGCATATACACTAACATTTACCAGGTATGATTCTCATATCTGTATGGTTTTACAGATGATGAGTGGGAGTAACTTATTGGAAATTAGGTGATCATCCTCATTATATCGGAATTCGTTGTAATTGATGATATTTGAGGAAATCGCCTCGGTACAGTTTTCAATCTACGACGTACAGGGTTTGGGTTATTAAACTCAGGAGACTTATACAAAATATTGTATGTTGTCCAGTGTCCATTAGGACAAAGGGGTAGGTCCTCGTACTATATTCTGTTTACTTGTGACTTCTCTAGTTTTAGACATGTGTTTCTTAGAAATACAAGGTCTAAGTTTGAGAAGTTATAGGTATAAGAATAAAGTAGAGAACCAGGTGTAGCAAGTATCGAGATTCTTCAAGGTGATCGAAGATGTAGATACTTTCGTATGGTATTCAGTTGATAGTAATGTTTTAGAGAACTTGCTTCTCTTTTGGGTTACTCATAATTGGATAAACTCCTAAATTGAGTATTGCTGATCTGCCTCTCTCCATTTAGTTGACATGCACTGGAGACAGCTGCATGATTTGAATTTGGTTCCAATTAAATCAGTGCATCTGTTTCTATATTGTATATAGAATAGGTCATATCTTAACGATGTTAAGGTATATGGAGTTGTCCGGCTTATGCTTAAAACCAGACTCTGGATAACTCAAGACACGTTTCTGTAATGGTAGTTTATGGGTTGACCCTGGCTTAGACGAGGGTTGATTTTCTACCATCTGGAAGATCAATGGTGATATTGTTCTTGACTCGCCACAGTTTTAGTAAAATAGACTTTTTCAGAAAACAGTAGTGGGAGTATGGTAGAACTGGAAGAGATTCCAGAACCGCAAACGATTACGGAAAATTTAATAGGACCTAAAGATTCAATCGGTTTTGACATTCCATTAGCCACTCCGCAGATATGGTGGGTAACCTCAGAAACCCGAGAGGTACTCCGGTAGCCTCAAAGACGGTGACAGGGAGGTTCTTTTTTACCCAGACTTACCATTACCGTTGTTCCAGACTATGAGACCCGGCAGGAAGATAAGTATAGCGTCGTTCTAAACTAGTTTTAGAAGTGCACATGTATATTATTCTGCCAGAGGGTTGTCGTAGTCAGTGGGAGCAGCGGAAGCGTAAGTGGACAAGTAGCTTGTGTCTATTTATAGACTAAAGAAGATATAGCGGAGATAGATCGTCTATTTTTGATGTGACAGTCATGGGCTTTGACTTCATCAGAATAGGGGATGGATCTTTTAAGAAAGTTGTAGGGTGTGATGTCCTGGTATTTGGATGACATACACAGAGTAGGAAGTAAAATTCCTATACTACGATCGGTTATACTGTGGTTGTCACACAGTAGTTTCTCCACATAGGATATGGATATTATATCAGACATTCTGGTTACTATATCTATGGTTTTAGATCTAGATTTGGGTAGTTTCCTAATCTGGGTACTTAGACAGCATTCTAAAGGTATTTAGAATGGACAACTCCTGGCATGGTGGTGTACCAGCAGGTTATGGAGTCACCCTCTCTAAAGGTTTCTTACAGACTAAAAGGGAGAGGGATGTGCATGATTGGCAGATCACTTGCTTGGACAATTGAGTTGATCATGAGATGTCAAGTACCACACCAGATGTTGTTTTTACACTAGATACAATAAGTTGATATTAATCCAATCCTGGAGAAACGTTCGGAAGCAGTTTTAGAACATAAGTGAATGTTCTAGGGATTTGATAATGGTAGCCTCCTTCGGGAGACAGTTATCATTCCAGGCTTCCAAGATGACATGGCTGACAGGGTGACTGTTAGAGTTATAGTTTTCCCTCCGACGAGGGGCAGTAGTTTGGACAGGTGGTCCAAGCGGATACTGAGGGAGGCATGGCACAGGATACTGATTAAGTTCAGTTGACGATACAGTCTAAGAATTTTGGATTTGGAGTTCATTCGTGAACTAGGTCCCATCAGATATCCAGACATATTCTAAGACTGGTGTTGCTCATTTCGGGAGATGGGTTTCTCCGCGAACTTGAGATATAGAGAGACATAGAAAGAAACATCAGAGCGGATCTACTCACTGAGGCTATTTCTTGAACACAATTGTTTTACAAACAAGCTTTGTGAGACTGATCAGTAGAGGAGTTGGGTGTTCGGTATCACACGGGCTGTGAGTATGCGGCATCGCAATAATTAGCCTTGAGTGAAAGTGGGAGATTGTTGGATATAGTGCCCTCAAAGTCAATTATTGGATCACGGGCATGTGATTGCAATGATTGAGGGAGGACCTATACCGGTAGGACAGTCTTACTCGAGATGATAGTATGCTATCTGGTTTATCTTTATCATCGTGTACTGATTTAGGTGACATGATATATATCACTATTACACGTTGATAGAGACCATAGGATTCTTTCTTGACTACCAACAGTATGATGGCGATCATATACGTAAGAGTTGGGTTGTCTACAAGCACATCCTTAAATGTGGTCCCTAGTCGCGGGAGTTTCGAGACAGGGCATCGATACTCCGGAGTAGACTAGTGTATACAGTCGAGACCCCGACGAGGGGCGGTGGCCGGTCTCACAAGCCATTGGTGTCAGTTGGTTCACCTAAGATGTATACAGGTGCTCATTGGGTTATGAGTACACCGGACATGACTCGCCGGGAACATGCTAGCTGGTTATTAAAACCGTCGTCAGATAGCAATTCCCAGGTGACATGTGTACATGTTAGTCTATCGACCTGAGATCGTCATTTATCTCGTGTGAGTTCCCACTGTTCTTTGATTATTACCCTACCACTGCTCAAAGGAGTCATGCAAACAAGTTTTAGTTGGGTACAGTCCCGAGCCACATGGAGGCAGTGAGAGGATCGGCAGGGGATTCGTCTCTCCCAACGTTGGGAGTGAGATCGTGCTATGTCTGGAGAGCTATTACACAAAATCCATGGCCATGGTAAGCGAGATTTACTGGTAGGTATTCCAGTAGTATCTCAGGTGTTTTGGGCTACACTCTGACACGACTTATACCGCTTTTGGGGGTCTGACGTTTACCAGCTCCCTAGGCCTGATATGCGATACTCATAGACGAACGGGCCGGACTGTACGGATATTGTCACACATAGGCTCAGTAGGGTTCCAGGACGAGTTCGCTCATCGGCTTCCCATTCACTCAGTACATGGGCAGCCGTTACGTACAGCTAGTACCACTGACGACTTGTGGTTAAACCCACTGCCAGAGTATTGACGAGTCTTTAGAGTCCCCCACAGAAAGTTTCCCAGTTCGGGCGAAACGTTATAGAGGCCATATAGTTTTATGGCAGAGTTCGAACGTACACGTGCACTTGTGCACATGTCACGTTTTGAATGGATAATACTAGCGGGCTTTGGTTTAAGCCGGATCCTAGTATTACACTGTGTAGATTTTGTCTCGTTGCATTTGTATTCGGTCGGAATACAAATGCGGGTATGTATATACAGTTGCGGAGTTATCCTGTAATTCGTTACGGGATCGCTTTTTGAAGTTGCCAGTTTGTATCTTCGATTTGGCCATTTTTCCTTTCTATTGTTCATGGCTCAATTTTGCCTTGGAAGGGGTTCCTTGCAAAAGTGGCTTCACTAAATGCAGGGTATTTTTGTGGCAACCGGGGCTCCAGAATTCTGCAGCAACCTTCTTGATGTTTCTTGATTGATTGAGTGATTTGTGAGCCATCTTGTTGCATTTATTGCTTTGGATATTTGTAAAGATATTGGTGTGACATTTTTTTTTCTAAGGATCACCCCATTTCTTTTGCTAATGCCCACCCCCTCCTCTTCTTCTTGGTATGGCTGAGAGATTTTTTGGGCAGCCCCATTTTTTGTGAGAATGATTCATTTTCATTTGCAATAAAATCCAAAGCTCATTCCTCTTGCTCATTTCATCTTCACTCCAAAATGCAACTTCGATTAACCCTCGAGACAAAGAATTCTACACTTACTCTACTGCAACCTTGGACACGTCGGCTGGCAAACTTCGTGTCCGATTTGCCTCGGTTCTGAAGTGGGAGCCCGTATAAAGATTCGATGATGTGGCGCAGTTTTCGGCGAAGAGAAGATCGGAGATCGAGCGAGATCGGGGGGCAAGCTTCGTCGGTGCATCCGTAACAAGCTAGGGACAGAGGTTAAAGACCGAAAGACTCGGATCGATCGGTATAATCTCGAAACCCCCGTTTACAGTTTACGGTTAATAGAACGATCCGAGATCGGGATGCGGTTAGCGCCAGTTCGTAAAAAAATTTTGTTCCGCATTTGGCCTCGGAAAGACGGCCGGGGCGCTGCCGCAACCCAACAAAATTAAAATCTAGTTAATAATTGTGTAGCCTAATTAAGATATTAAATGAACATTGAGGCCACTAGATTTGTTAAAATATCTATATTTGCACTAAAAGGGTTAGGTGATGCTTACAAGGTTTTTGGAATAAATCGATTTTAATTAAATTTGAGGTTTTGATGATCTATAATCTATTTCCTATAATATTTAGTGTGTTGTGAATGCGCGATTGGTACGAGTGGATTCTAGGCTTGGTAGTTGTCATGTATAGCGACCCTAGTTGTGGTTTGTGGCGTTGTCGCCATAGTCACATAATTCGCTAATTATTCACCGAATTCGCGAATAATTTTTTATCAGCTAACTTAATCGCCGAATTAATCGGCGGGCCGAATAATTCATGAATTATTCTGGAATAATTCGCAAATTATGTGAAAAAATAGCGAATAATTCAAAAAACAGCAAATATTTCACAAAATCAAAACCTAGCGTCTTATATATTAATTTCTTGCTCGAAATCCTTCCTGAACATTCCCCGAACACTTACCGAATCTTCCCAAATACCTGCCAATTTTTTCCGAATAGTTCTCCGAATCCGAATTTTCGACCTCGCCGAATTATACCCGAACGACGAATTTGTGACTATGGTCGTCGTGAGCGTGTTTTGAGCACCAAGTGTGTGCGCGTCTAGTTAGTGAGTGTGGTTGACTTGTATCGTTGTGTCCACGACTATTCATATACCTATCCTATTATTTACTTGTGTGCGATTCTAGGATCGGGTGTAGAGGCGTCGGACGTGGCGTGGAATGACAAGGCTGAGATCAGGTCAGATTAGCCGAGGCGTCCCGGTGAGTAGTTGCACACATCTATGGGGGGATCTTCTAGATGGCGCGAGACACCCGATAGTCAGGATTACTAGTAGTGCTTATATTTATATGCGTAATCTCCTAGTCATTCATCTCATTGCTTTGCATCATCTTATATATACATGATATTATCTCATAGGACACTTGCACCATTACCATTGGTCCATGTCGCACGTGCACTATTTTATGTGAACACGCACGCCATTGGTAATTGCTATGTCATGAACACTATAGAACTTGCTTAGAATCGGTTTCTGTGCATTTACATCATATATGATCTGTAGACTTGTACTTGTATATTTATTTCATTAAGATAGATACGTAGGATTATTAGTCATATTTATACATACCTCATTGCATCATGATTCATGCATAGCTTTTGGCCGTACTTCGCATAGTATATATTATCATATCATGGACTTCCATCATCATTGACATGTTTACATATTATGATTCTTCTTGAGAATTTCAGTACTTATGAGATTTCTGGATTTTGGGGGGAAACCGCAAGAATTTTATAAACCCATTATCATTTTAAAAATAGAAATTTGCGGTTTTCTCGTGATATGATGCGTGTGGCGTCCACCATGTATTTTCTCGGTTCTTGAGCTATATCATATACCCGATTCGAGGAGGGGGATCCACCGTCTGTGGGTACATGGTGGACCCGGTGCGGTACCTCGGGGCAAGAAGATCGCATAGATGGCGTTGAGCCGGGAAGGGGAGCACAACCGACCGGTTATTATTGACGCGGCAGATATCCGGAGGATACCGACATAGTCGTGAGATTTGATGATATGGGCCGATCCGGACTGACGGAACCCGAGACATTGAGATATCGAGATATTGAGACATTGAGATATACATATATTGTGTCGATGCTTGACACGGATTTTCTGTTGATTTCATTGATGATACTTCGGTTATTGCACAAAGGCTTTTCTAAGATAAGAATAAAGATTTTCTCATACCAGACATGTTCAGGTTTCGTGTTTGATTATGCATTCATGATAGTACATCGTATCATATTGATATATGTAGGTTGTGACGCAATTGCGTGCATGCTTACGATAGCCTTATTAGATGTTACTTACTACTCACGATTTGGCAACTTACCCCCGTTGTGCCACAGTATCTTGCAGGTTCGGTCCGTCAGAGCAGTAGCGGCGGGCGTACTTTCTCTTTTTGCTTCATTGCATCGATTTACAGCTTTGCTCATAGGTGGATTGAGAGAATACTTTTGTTCCTTATTGTATTATTATTTGTATCTAGTATACTTCATCTACCCTTGTATATTGGACTAGACGGTGAGACTCGTGAGACTTGTATTTGTGGTTTTCAGTGTCGATGCTCACTTGAGCCGACGCAGTATTTCTTATTTCTTGCTTTCAGATGCTTATTTCCCACTTTTGATATACATATTGCATGTGGTTGTGATTCCGCCATTGGAGAAGAGCTATCTCCCGCTTGGGGATGCTTTTATTCATTACTTATATGTATTCTTGTTTTGTACCCGTTTGTGGCTAGTATTTACAAAAGAGACTCTGCCGAAATTTTCAGGAAAATTTGATGTTTTAAAATACTTTAATGTGACTTTATTTTACTACATCTCCTTTTTAAGCTAAGTTTTCCTGCACTCTATTTCATTAAATGGTTTAGATTTCTGGGTTTTGGCTTACTTAGATTACATACGCCTTGAGACGTTTCGTAATTTAAGTGCAAATCACGTTCCGTACCTTCGGGTCGTGACATATTGATTGATATTATGACGCACCGACATCTAGGTTTTGCATTGCCCAGTTCCTCTATCTCTATCGCAGGCTGAATAAGAGTACTTTAGCCGTCAAGTCGAGCAGTGAGGAATTGAGTTTAGTGATACTTAGTTTAGCTTATTTTTCCGCACTTTATTTCTTGATATGAGCCCATATTGGGACGTATTTTCAGATGTTGATTTTGGATATTATTATTGTTTCCGCTTTTACATTTCTTGACTCTTTTATTTTTTGGAAAATGGACATGTATTAGATAGATTTTATATTTTACAGTTCTTGATATTCTATAAACAACCGTAATGTGACTGTGGAAGGATATTTCCTATTCATAGGTAGCATGGTTAGCTCTGTCGCCGTAGTTAGTGCACTCTGGGAAGCAAGGCGTGATAATAAGAGTACCAACCCCTTATCCCGAAAGACACTGTACAACATACATTTTCATGTATAAGTCCCAAAAGTATACCAACTTAAATTCTATGTTTTGTAAATTGGGAACTGTATCTTGGTTAAGAATGTCTTACATCGTTAACCAATTCACCTTACCTTATCCTCAACTGATAAACATAAATGTTTAAAACACAATTTTCAAAATGTATATCTCACTTTATATAAAATAAAGGTACATATATTTCATTTTAAAAGCTGGTGCATAACAACGGTTATTCGAAACCAAATATTTGTCGTCAGGCAAAAGCCAGGCGATCTAATCCAATATCACCAATTACAACGAATTCCGATATTGAGGATCATATCGCCCATTTCCCAATATTCTACTTCCACTCATCACTTGTAACACCGTACAGATATGAGATTCAAATCTGATAAATACATACCCTAGAGTCAGAATTGATTAGGAAAATAGTTCTCTTTTACAAGTACACAGAACTACTGAAACAAGAAAATGTTTCAAGGGGGTGGCTGGGTATTCCTAATAATACCTTTTCCATTATCCAGATTCATGACAGTAGTCGAAATTTCCTTTGCCCCCACTTCAATCATTTTGTATGTCTCTAAATCTTACCTTCTGCACACTGTTCCTGAGCTAACTGGTTTTCTCCCTTCCCTACCTTTCAGCACCAGCCTAAGGTTTGGAAGAAAATTATCCAATAAGCGTAATAGGTGTACTCTCCTAATGTAAGGAGCTCTCACAATCTGAGAGAAGTTAAAGGGAAGAGACAGCCTCTATTCAATTTCTTCAGAATCTGTGGCCATCCTTGACTGAAGTAACTTCTTTAAGTTCATATGTGTAACATTTCAGGAAAATAAAATACTATTTTCGGGATTTAAATAATTAAATAATAAATATTATGGATATTTTAAAAGTATGGAGATTGGTTGTAAATGAAATGGTATAATTATATACCAATATTTAGAGATTAAAATGATTTATTTATTAAAAAGATATTTATCGGATTTGGGCATTTTTATAATTAATTATATGCAAATTTATACTAAACTTGATTAGTGTACTAATAATCACGATTAAGCCAAATCCGTATTTTTACATATTCATAGCTAGTGCACCATGGCATGTTGCATTTTGTTGCATGTTTGTTGATTTGTATTTGCGGTATTGGTTTTTATGTATTTGTAAGAAAGAGAAAAGAAAAGAAAAGAGAGCATGATGATTGAGGAGAGAGAGAGTGGGGACAACATCATGGCATGAGCCATGCCATGAGAGAGAGGGGGGATGGCTCCATACCCTCATCCTTTATTCTTTCCTCACTTCATTTTCTTCTTCAATTCCTTCTTCATCTTCCTCACCTCCTTCCTCCACCTCCTCTATCCCCATGGTTCATCCCCAAAACCATCTCAAAACCCCACACTCTCTTCATTAAATATGATCACAACCACATCTTACATCCCATGGCAAGTTTAAGTTTGGATTTTGAAGACTTTAGACAACCCAAGAATTTTCTTGAGTTGCCAAATGAGGTAATCCCTACATTTTTATTTAAATTGTTTATGTTTAGTATATCCTAGTTTAGTTTAAAGTTCGAATTAGTTAGATTTGTGATCTTGGAAATTTCCAAGTTGATGTTTAGGGGATGTGTGGACTTATGATGTGGTTATTGAGGTTTAATTGTGATCACAAGCCCCTGTAATGTTATTATTTTGGACTAAACCTGAGACTAGAAACTAATATACGAACTTAGAATTTTCCTGTGTCGGTTTTCATTGATTTTTTATGCTTAAATGAATTCTGGAGAAACTTAAGGTCTTTATAAGAAAAACAAACAACTATATTGACCTAGTTAGACCACTAGAAGACTACCACAGAAGAACGAGACCAAGATACCAAAATTGGGTCGGCGATACCCGTTACTGTAGCACTTCTCGCCGACCAAGTTTTGGGCATTTATGTTGGTGTTTGGCCTGTAGCTCAATCACCTTATAACCTAGCCCCTGTATTGTTAGTTTTGTCCCTATATATCTGTGCAAAAATCTGGAAGCATTTTGAGTTGGTTTTGGCAATATTTTTCCGATTTCAAAAACTTAGTTTTTGGTATTTGAATTTGGTTTTGGTCGTTGGACGTTTGTACGTCAACGACAAGATTTATTTGGTTGTTCTTGCATGCGTAAGCTATATGTTCTAATCTATAAGCAATTCGTGTGTCGTATCACTTTTCGGACTTGATTTTAATAGTATTACGATTGTGCATTGATGGTAGGTACCTTCGCGTGGACTTCCAAGACGACGCAGAACATCGACTTCGGCAAAGCAAAGAGTTTAGCAGGTGAGAAGATTTATATCTACGGGACAATTCGGGTGGATGGCGTATAACACCCCTGCAACCTTTGATATGGGTAATCGGTATTTAAGTTATAGTTTGGAGAAATCTATGTATGAACTCACGAATATGATCAAGGATTTAGTGTAAGATGGTATGATAGCTAAGGATGGCTCAGTTTGATATATGAGAATATGAAATAAGGATGTGAATCGTGATATATATGTAATTGGAAGAGGACAAGTATGAGATTTATAGTGGCATGATTTAAGATCGATATCGATACGATATGAGATCAATGTAAATACAATGTGAGATTAAGATAGAGATGTGATGAGATCGATAAGATATGATGTACGAGACCCTAGATTCTTATCCTCATTGATGAATAGGACGATAGAATCCCTATTTTGTTTGATGGCCCCGTACGATGGATTACTGTATGCGATGTGTTATACCGGATGGTTGATTCGCGCTCATGATTGAGGATGATGATCGAGGATATTGCCATATCGGATACTACGAGGCTGGATGGACGACGTAAAAGTGTCACCTGCACCATACCTATTTCTAAAACCGACGAATCGTATGCACTTTTAAATGAAAACCTCAAGGGAATGCTACAGATTTTCAAATAGTGTCTTTTCATTAAAAACACCGTAGCCCCCACTTTCAAAACTACGATTCGTATCTTGTAAAACTGACCGTATGGTTCATGTGTAGATATATATACCTGTTGATTATTCATGTTTGTGTGGGATTATCCCTCATGACTTACGTACCAGGATCCCAGTATTTATTGTTATATGATATCAGCTGCTAGTATACCTACACAATTACCGATGATGCGCATGTTACACTTACACCGATTTGCCGGCTCACACACATTCATCATTGGTAATTGCCATGCCACTTACACAGTAGGACTGCCATATCATGATATTAATCTTAACCGTAAAAGTACACTTATTGTTCAGCATTATCATATGATATGCTTGCATGATATACTTGACATGCTCATATTACTGTTCTATATTTGCATACATCGTGCTTTATGGTTACATGCATTGAGATGTTGTTTTCATGAGATCTCTGAATTTGAGAACTGCGGTTTTATTTCAAAAGTAAATTGTGCAATGTTTTAAAAATGTGGTTTCTCTTGATATGATATTTCGTGTCCACCATGAGTTTTCTCGGTTCTGAGCTTGTTTTCGAGACCCGATTCGAGGAGAGAGGATGCACTGTCCGCGGGTACATGGTGGACCAAGTAAGGTACCCCAGGGCAAGAAACTCGAGATGTAGACGATGAGCCTGGCAGGGGGAGCACTACCTACCGGTGATAGTTTAAACCCGGCGGTTATCCCGAGGATACCGACCGGAGTCGTGAGATGGATATGAGGGCCGATCAGAGGATGCGGCGTCTGAGGGTCGATCAGAGGATGCGGCACCTAAGATATGAGGATTTACGTGTCGTACTGGACATGAGTTTCATGATGTTTCGAATGTCGATGTTAGACACTCACGTTCCATAATCTTGATGTGTCGTTGATGGACACTTGTTGGTTGAATTTCCACATACATACAGGCATTTGATTTAGATGATTGCTTTTACATGTCATTGGCATCGATTATATTGTTGATACATATGCATACATGGTCACCCTAGATATCATAGTATTACCTTCATGATACAGTATGACCTAAGAATCGTTGTTTATTCGATTTCTACCTGCTGATGTTTTCTACTCATGAGTTGGCAACTCACCCCCATTATGCCATAGTTTCTTACAGGTTCGACCGTTTGGATAAGTAGCGGTATCGCTGGCACACAGCTTCATCCAGGGTGTTTTGTTATGGTAGGTGGGACACATATTGGATCATGCCCACTCTTGTATTTATTATTCCTTATGTATCTAGATAAACTCCATCAATCAGAAACTAGACTTTGTATATTAGTATTCCTAGTCAGACTTGTGTTGCGAGACTTAGAGCGTTGGGTGTATGTTTGCTTCTTTTGAGGTTTTGATGTCTTGATTTATTATTTGTTTCTTTTTGTGTTTGATCTTCGCCATTGGGCGTCGTATATATATTGCTTACTTGCATGGTTGTATTTCCGCCGATTGGCGAAGAGCTAGCTCCCGCTTGGGAATATATATATATATATATATATATATATATATATATATATATATATATATATATATATATATTTTTCTTGTATGTGGTTTTGGATCAAAATTTACAAGGGAGGTGCTGCCCAAATATTTAAAGGACGAAAAATGTTTTCAACTTGTATATAATCCACTTGCATTTTCATATATCATTATTTATGCATTTAAAGAAAAACTTGATTTCATTATACCTTTATTTCAAAACTGCATCTCCACTATTTTCCGCAAAAAGGTTTAGATTTCTGGGCTTCGGCTTACTTGAATTACATTACGCCTTTAGACGTTGCGTAATTTAAGTGACGGTCACGAGCTAGATTTCGGGTCATGACAAAATTGGTATCAGAGCGTTAGGTTTAACCTTGGTTCGTGTTTAGGCTTGATCTTACGGAACTTAGACTTGACTGAAGGGGTATTAGACCCGAACTTTCGTCGCGTAGGTTGACCTTGGTTGATGGAGTAGGTAGCTTGAGTAGAGTGGCGTTCCGTTTGTATGATCTGCGTCATACTTACAAGACGCTGCTCCGCTTAAGTGACCTTAGGATGTATATTCTTGAGATCTGTGCTTCTATTCGTTCCTATGATCATACTTCTATTGATTTCATTCTTTCCTATGATCATATATCCATTTTGGACATGTTGATTTCTTTCGTTCCTTCGATCTATCTTCATCGATACCTGCTTGAGATTCCTGTCACCAGGGTGTTGAGCGCAGAGAGAGCAGCTGCTAGAGTTACGGTCAGAGCGAGCTTGTCACGGAAGAGGGCTGGCCATTATGTTTTCTGGTGACATAGGGACGTATCGGTATAGTGTTTGTGTTGAGATCTCTCGTTTGAAATGAGTGTTCGGATTTGCACCGGATAATCGGGCTATCGATAGAGGATGCTAGATTGAGAGGACTGTTGATGTACAGCCTACCCAGAGGTCGCCATGTTGTCTACCGTGTAGACAAATGATTCAGCTATTGCTGAGATTGATGTGATGTCGCCTTAGAGCGATCTCGTCACGGACGAGGGCTGACCATGATGTTTTATGGTGAAATAGGGACGTATCGGTATAGTGTTTGTGTTGAGATCTCTCGTTTGAAACGAGTGTTTAGATTTTCACCGAATGATCGGGCCATCGATAAAGGCTGCTAGATTGAGAGGACTGTTGATGTACAGCCTACCTCAGAAGTCGCGATGTTGTCTACCGTGTAGACAGATGACCCAGCTGTTGCTGAGATTGACGGGATGTCGCCTCCAGAGTTTATGAGCAGAAACCACTAGAGCTTTCAGACAGAGATGTGACAAAAGACCGCCGGTCCATCTTGAATAGAGCGACGAAGATGATTCGTCGGATTTGATGTGCCGATGCAGGCTCAGTTGAGTTGAAGAGTTCCAGTTTGAAGGATTTTATTCAGATATAAGGTAAATCGATCAAGTGAGGACATTATTCGTTGGATGCTCCGATGTGAGATCGGTATGTTGACCAGATTCGGATAGAAAGACCTCACCCGGATGCATTGTGAGTTGATCGAGAACGAACGAATGAAACGTATTCCTCCGATAAATTAGACGAGTTACTGAAGATGTAATTGCAGGGTTCCCTAGGACGGCAGCAAGGTTTCGGGAGGCATTGTCCATGCCGTTTTCAAAATTTTTGATGTTCTAAAGAACCCTAACCTAGAATCTTTAACTAGAGTTTTAAACGAAAAAACATGTAAACAACTTTTACATCCAAGTGAATGAGGAATAAAACCTTTGTAGACCGGTCCTTCACTTCTAAAACTCCGTGTAGTAGTCCCTTCGCTCCAAGTAGTGAACACCCGGACTCTAGAGAGGGTTCACATGAAGAAATGAACAAGCTTGCTCAATGTCTTCGAGGCCGAAAATGATCTACGTCGAGAAGACTCAAGCTCATGCTACCTCTTTGATAATTGTAGATTAGTGAAGCAAACACCCTAAATTAAATGGCTAATATAGTATAGGATGATGAAGTAGGAAATGGGCTCACTTTAGATTTTATTTTCTCATAATATTTTCTCACCTTGAGAAAAGCTAGTGAGCTTTCTCATTGAGGAAGAAGAAGCTCAAGTGAAGAATGAGAGAATGAACTCATGAGGTGAGAATAGCAACCATGGATGAGTTAGTGTCATACACTAACTCATGTAGAGAATAAACCATGGGTTAACAGTGATGGTTGGGTTAATAAATATCTTCAAGCAAAACAAAATGAGTGGACTTGGTCAATAGTTCCACAAGCTTCTACAAGCTTCAACCACGTGACTAATTACCACTAATTTATGAATTACCAATATAAATAAAACCATTCCATTATTATTAGCATGGTGTAAGTCTCATGCACCCATGTCACATGTGGCATCAAGCATGACACAAAAGTTGTACATTAATATATATCACATATATACTATATGTACACAAGTGAGAAAAAGAAATGTTAAGTGAGCTAATATTAGTTAATGTAAGTTAATATATCAAATATATAATTATACATTAAATTATTAAATCAACACTTGATTTAATAATCTGGCTATATCATATACAACCGACTAATATCTATGAATCAACTTATCGAATCAACACTTGATCCGATAACCCGGCTATATCACATATAACCGACCGATATCACATATCGCGAGAATAGAATGCGGTATCACATACGTGCATTAATTTCGGTCCCGCACATATCACATATGTGCTCCTACTTCGTTTCGCATGAACCAGGAAACCTCTGTGTAGGTGTAACACCTTAGAATGTGATTAGAGGTTATTATGCGTTAATGTGGGGTTTTTAGTAAAATGTTTACCAAATCGGTTTTCAAATATTTTATCAGAATATTAACCTAAAGATATGTTTTAGTTTACCATGGCTACTTAAACATGGCTTAACCCTAAACTTAGCTCTAATTAACATACACATGTGTGTGCAGTCCAAATTAAATTCTAATAAAATATTCATAAATTCTGATAAAATATTTGAAAACCGATTTGGTAAACTTTTTACTAAAAACCTCACATTAACGCATAATAACCCCTAATCATATTCTAAGGTGTTACAGTAGGACTCTAAAGACTCGCCAATACGCCGGCAGTAGGTGATGATCATATCAAACACCCACAAGCCACAAGCGGTTTGCTAAACGTAACGACCATCCGGGTATTGAGCGATCAGAAGATCAACAAGCAAGCCTGCTCATACTCTTGCGAATCCAATCAGTTACACTACCGTACAGTCCGGTCTCTTCGTCAGATATGTCACATATCACAGCCTGGGGGTGGTAAAATGTCAGACCCCAATAGCCTGATAAGTCATGCCGATGCAAGGTCCATAACGGTTTGAGAAACTACTGATAACATTTACCAGTAAATCTCAACAACCCTGACCAGGGATTTCATGTTATGGCCAATCGAGCATAGCGCAACATCAACTCCCAATACCGGGAGAGACGAATCCCCTCCTATCGCTCATTACCTCCATGTAACTCGGGACTGTACCCAAAAACCACCTTTTTGCACGATCTCTTGACCGTGGTATGGTGGAAATCAAAGCACAGTGGGAATCACACAAAACTCTATGACGATCTCGGGTCGACAAACTAACCTGTATCAGTGTCACCAGAGAACTGCTATCTGACGATAGGTATAATACTATCTAGGAGTTCTCGGTGAGTCCGTTCAGTATACCCAATCTCCACTGAGCACCCGTATACCTTCTCTGATGTCAAACACTAATGGATGTGGGATCATCCATCGCCCATCATATGGGTCAAGAAGTGCATACGCTAGTCTACTCTGGAGTATCGATGCCCTATCTCGATACTCCCACTACTAGGAACAATTATAGGGTGTACTTGTGGACTACCCTTGGCCCCACTAGTATGATCTCCATCACAGTCCCGGTAGTCAAGTACACATCCTGAGGGTTTTGTCAACATGTGAGAGCAAGACAGCATCACTTATACAAGTCAACCTGTTAAGACAAAGTGCAACCAGATAGTATACTATCGTGTCGAGCAAGAAATTCCTCCCTATATATGTCCAAGTATCCACTACAATATACATCACATGTACAGTAATGGCCTCTAGGGCATACATATAACTCCTACTTGCACTAAGGCTATCTGTTGTAGTATCCAATACCCAACAATATAGCAGTAGTTGTAGTATCTCATACTTAACCATCCCAAAATCTCTTAAATAGTATTTGGGGAAGCAAGCCTTGGTGAGTGGATCCGCCGTGTAATCCTTCGTGCCAACTCTCCTTACCTCGATCTCTTGGAGATCAACCATCTCCCTGATCAGGTGATAATGTCCTCAGAATATGTCTGGATCGATGATGGGACAGGTGTTCCTAGGCTAAAGCCATAATTCCATTGTATTCACAATAACAGTTATTGGACGCTCAATTGTAGGAACCATGTTCATCTCATGAACAAGAAATGTCCAGACAACCTCTTTGGTAGCATCGTTGGTAGATATTCAGCCTTTATCGTCTAGTATGCCACGGTATCTAGCTTGGAACTCTTCCAACATACCGTCCTTCCACTGAGGGTAAAGACATTGCCTGTGACCGACTTTCAGTCAAACTTATCACTCTGGAAGCTGGAACCAAGAACTTTCTTTTAGTGCTTCTCAAGTACTTAAGAATGTCCTCCACAGCTTTCCAGTGATTCTCCCAAGATCCGATTGATTCCTAATCACTACACCTAATGAGTCAGCTATATCTGGTCTGGTACATAACATCGCATACGTGATAGAGCCTACTGCCGAAGCATAGGTTATCCCTTGCACGCGAGCTCTCTTCAAATCAGTCTTGGAAGACATCTTTTTGGAGAGGGTAATTCCTGAGTAAGTGGATGAACCACCACGCTTAGAATCCTCCATACTAAACCCCTTTAGTACGGTGTTAATGTACCTGGATTTGGGACACTCCCAACATCCACTTAGATCTATCACCATAGATCATAATCCACAAGATGTAGTAGGTATCATCCAGATCTTATATTGAGAATCCTTGTGATAAGAGGAGCTTGACCGAGTGTAGCATAGGAAACCATTTCCTATCAAGAGTATATCATCTACGTACAATACGTGTAAGACAAACTCACTCTCTACAACCTTCTTATATATACAAGGTTCATCTACCATTTTGATGAAGTCAAACTCTTTGACTGCCACATTAAAATAGATGTTCCAACTCCGCGATGCGTGCATTGATCCTGATGGACTTAAGCATAGCTTTGAAAGTCTCAACTTTTCTATCTACACCAAGAATTTTCTCAAGATTCATTTGCTCCCGATGGGTTTTACCCCTTTAGGTGCAATATTCAAAGTCATACTTTGTTGGTGTACATAGGTTCCATCTTTGATCGCATAGCATCCAGCCTTTACACAGAGTCCTCACTCGTGATGGCCTGCCTGAACCTAGTTGGGCCATCATCAACCATGATGCAATCCTCGCTCCTACAGTCACCGAGAAGACCATAGTATCTCTTAAGTGGATGAGGAACCATACCAGATTCGCGGAGCAAGAATTTCCAGGAACATTTGGAACATTTCGTTTCTGAACAGAGGAACCTTTTTCAAGTAGTGTTCGATCGATTACGTATTATTGGGGGCGCGGATTTTAAGAGGATTTTTAACATATTTTTGGATTTTATTGTTGGAGAAAGACCGTATAAATAGAGACCTAGGTTCGTTGTAGACCATTGAATCCTTTGGTTCCAATAAATCATCAGCTGTTAGTTTGTCTAGCTGGAATTCCTTCCAGTTCTACCTCATGACCACAAATTTCTTCACAAAAAATTCCTTTTCTAAAAAGGTGGCATGATGAGAAACAAAACACATTTTGATCCTCAGTTAGGTAGAAGATATACCCTCGCAAATGTTTGGGATATCCTAACAAACTTATACAGAACTGACCTTGCTCGAGCATGTCCGGATCTGCCTTTTAACATAGGCCGGAAAACCCCATATCTTAACTCGTTTAAAACATGGTCTCTTCCCATTCCATATCTCATATGGAGTGGTAGGCACTGATTTGGATGGAACCCCATTCAATAGGTATGCAGCTTCTCAAGTGCATAACACCCAAAAGGAAACAGGTAACTCAGCAGTACTCATCATAGAGAGCGCCATATCTCATAGGGCGCGATACCTCCGCCCTAATACACCGTTGTGCTATGGTGTACTCGAAGGAGTAAGCTGAGAGAGAATCACGTTCTCCTCTTAGAAACTTTAGGAATTCCATGGGCAAATATTCGCCTCGTCAATCACATCGTAGGAGTTAATACTTCTACCCATCTGGTTCTCAATTCCAGCTTATATTCCTTGAATTTCTCAAAAGTTTCAGACTTGTGTTTCAACAGGAACACATGTCTGAACCTTGAGAGATCGTCGATGAATGTAATAAAGTACAAAGAACCAACCTTGGCATTTGTAGACATAGGACTGTATACATCATCATGTATCTGTCCCAAGAGTTCAGTAACTCTTTCTCTGTTTCCAATAAACGGAGTATTGGTCATTTTACCTTTGATACAAGACTGGAAAGTATCATAAGATAAAAATTCGAACAGATTCTCATATTCATCTTTATGTAACTTAGCTGGTCGTGTCGCATTGATATGACCTAGTCTACAATGACACAAGAAGGATTTGTTCATTTCTGAACTACTCCTCTTGTATGTGTTCTACATACTTTGAACTGTGGTTTGATTTAGAACGTATATGCTATTATATAACATGCATGATCCAATCAATTTTTGATTAAGGAAAATGGTCACAACATTATCCTCCTATATAGAATTATATCCTTCTTTAACAGAATAAAGAAACTGATATAATGTTGTATATCAGGTTCAGCATGTAATAACATTCGTTCAGAATCAATGTATTTGGTAATACAAGGTGATATCTGCCAACTGACTTGGCTGCAACAATTGCACCATTCTCTAACACTTAGAGACATATCACCCATTCCCAGTTCTCTACCTATCTATAGCCCATGTAACATATTACATATGCGGGATCCTGATCCGGTATCACATACCCAGGACGTAGAGTATACTGAGAAACAGTTCTTGGTAAAGAACACACCTGAAGAAGATGCATCAACATGCACTTTCTTCGATTGGGTGGCATGGGAATCCGTATATTCCCTTATTTCCTGCTCGGACTTATAACAATTATAAGATAGAGCGGAACCAACGTTCCCAAGCACAGTATAATAAGCAGGTTCGGTCAATACATCCATATTATTATCTTGATTAAGGCGTGACATGGTCGCTACCAGGAGAGAGAGAAGAAAACACTCTGCGTGTGCTCTTTGTAAGATTAGATTGGTTATTATTTTATTTAATCAGGATGGCTCCCACTATTTTTTTTTATCAAATCTTCCTTCAAACCCTAAAAGATAAGATTAGCCAGGATTAATTACACCCTACAAGTTCGCCAATATTTTGGCCAGGCCAGTGTCGGTACTTTGAGGGAGCTTCCCCGTGCTTTCAAACGGACCTAATTAAAATAAACCTCGTTTTCTCAGGGGCGTAACCCCGTTAACACATTTCTAGACACCTGCTTGATCGGCTAATTGTAATGTGTAAAACTCTCCCAGGAGTAACTCTTACTCGCAGTGGGTATCGGGATCCAACTATCTCATAGAAGGTATGCAATCTCATCGCAAATTTCAACACTTGAAATTCCAGATTATCTTTTACCCCTAGTGACTTATGACCTTAACTATGGTCAACAAATCATAAGCACCAGTCAAGTTCTACCCGTCATTTCCTGATTAATTAGACCCACCCACATGACCCTTAACTATGGTCAACAAAGTCATATGATTGTCCTAATTAATCGCATCATATGCTGTGTAGGAAGACATCACTTAGCTACCGCACACTACGCCTTAACTATGGTTAACAAACGTAGCACGAATACTAAGTACTCTACTTCCTAAAATGACGGAGGGTTACGACAGGTTTTTAAGAAAACCCTTTGTGTAATGAACTTGATATCATTGTAGAATCGAGTGAATTTTTAAAAAGAGTGTTTTTGAGGCTTTTACTAGTTTTGCTAAAGAGGTCACTCCCGGTAAAGGGATCTCAGCTCTTTCCTCATCGAATGAGATGCAGGATATTTCACAAATACCACTATGCAAAGCAAAAACTACAGAAGCAATCAAAAGACAAACCGAGTGGGTTGTAGCATCTGCCAGTTTCGCTAAAGAGGTCACTCTCGGTGGTGGGATCTCGGTGCTTTCCTTATCGAATAAGGCGCTGGATATTCTATAAATAATACCGCCATGCAAAGCAAGAACTAGAACTACCAGTTTTTAAAACAGGTTTCTACAACATCTTTAGCTTTCTTTTATTTCATTAATCTCATTAATGAATTCCCATCAATTATGCTTCCTAAGCATCACAGAAGAAACGAAAGCATCAATATTTATTATATATCATATATATATAATATAAGCATTCGTCTCAGAATATCAAGTGATCACATCACAGAATATCAGCAGCAGAAGAACACATATGAAATATTGGATATACTAGGAATTCCGTGTTTTAATTAAGCCGGTATAAAACACGGATTCCACGGTCGCGATGAATAGCCAAACCCACATCCCTAGACCCCTACGAGAGCGGCAAGCAACCCTTCCAATTCTATAGTTAGGAAACCCGATCTCGACTCCTCGAGATGGTCTCTATTAGTGTATATGCCCTAGAAGCCATTACTGTATCATACTAGTTTGTATATTACTTAATGGAAGCTTGGGATACTCACAGTTGTATAGACAGTCTTGCTCAAAATGGTAGTATGCTACTTGGTTTGTTTCTACTTTAATATGTGCATAAGTTTCTTTTAGTATATCGCTTATACATATTAGTGGAGCCCTTAGGATCTTTGCTTGATTACCAGCGTTGTGATGGCAGTGGGGGCTGGGTAATCTACAAGCACATCCTTATACAGGTCCCTAGTCGTAGGATTATCGAGACGGGGCATCGATACTCCGGAGTAGACTGGTGTATACGCTTCTCATCCCAGCAGAGGAGATGGTCTGTCCCACAGCCATTAGTACGTCGTACTGAAGATAGTATGCAGGTGCTCGTTAGGTTACGAGTACACCGGACAGGACTCGTCGGGAACTGCCGGTTGGTACTATACCTATCGTCAGATAGCAGTTCCCAGATGACATGAGTACAGCTTAGTCCGTCGACTTGACACTGCTACTTCGCCTCGAGTGTGTTCCCACTGTACTTTGATTACTACCCTACCACGGCTCAAAAGAGTCGTGCAAACAGGTAGTAGTTGGGTGCAGTCCCGAAGCACTTGGAGGCAGTAGCGGTTAGACAGGATTCGTCTCTCCCGGTATTGGGGGTTGATATCGCGCTGTGTCTAGGAGAGCCATTACACAAAGTACCTAGGCAGGGCAAGCGAGATTTACTGGTAGTGTTTCCAGTAGTTTCTCAGGGTGTTCTGGGCTACACTCAGACACGACTTGTACCGCTATTAGGGGTCTGACGTTTACCTCCCCCTAGGCCCGACATGCGATACTCTCAGACGAACAGACCGGACTGTACGGATATTGTCACATTCAGGATCAGTAGGAGTTCGGATGGGTTTTTCTCATCGGCCTTCTTATCGACATCTACCTGGGGACCGTTACGTACAGCTAGTACCGCTTACGGCCTATGGTTAAACCCACTGCTAGCATAGTGTCGAGTCTTTAGAGTCCCACACAGAGAGTTTCCCTGCACTGGGCAAAAGGTGTAGAGCCCGTATGGTTTTACGGCAAGGCTTCGATCACTTACGTGCACTTGTGCGCGTATGATGTTCGGGCGGACAATACTAGTGGGCTTTGGTTTAAGCCGGATCCTAGTATTGTATAGATGGATTAGTTTTTGTCTTCTAGTATTCGTGTTCTACGGAATGCGGATGCGGGTGTGTATGCACGGATGTGAGGAGAGAAGAAGGAGATGCATCATTAGGGTTTTGACCATTGACTTGATTAAAACCATTATGAGGTGGAGGATAATGTTTACTAATCTTTTTAATGATAATTGTGTCATGGCTAATTGGTTTGACCATTTGACCATGTTGACCATTGTTGACTTAGATATTTTTGTGAGCACTAGATATTTTCTTGGCTTGGATTTAACTTGACATGATAATGGTCAAATCAAGGTTGCCATCACAATTATCATAATAAAATATTTGTTTTATTTTTCCTCATGGTTCATTATCTCTTTCTCATTCTCTCTCATCAAAAGAGAGCTCCCATGGTTGCTTCTTCTTCCTCCTCACTAGAAAATTCTATAGCTCTCATGTGTTGAGAAAAATAGAATCTAGATAGACAAACAAAACCATCTTCTTACTCTACATCACCTAGGACATCAAGAATAGCAAACTTGTTGCCTTAGTTATCTCGGCTTGAGGTGGAGCTCGGACTATAGACTCTCGGGTGGATCGTCTTCGACTCAAAGAGGCCGTGGAGGTGACCAAGATCCGAATCGATCCTCGGAGCTCACGTGGACGAGGAGGACAGCGGAGAAAAGAACCGAAGGACTGGAATCATGAGGTATAATCTTCATATCACAGTAGATTAAACCTCTTGTAGTTTGTTAGCAATGGTTTGGCAAAGATCCTTTAGCTTAGTCTATGTTGCCTTTGTAAGAAAATTTTGATTTTTACCTGTTCTGCCTCCCCGCTAGCTTGTGGGGTGAGCCACATAGACTTACAGTGGTATCAGAGCCAGGCTAAACCATTACTAACATGTTAGCAAAGTGTTAGAAATTCGATCACCGGAAAAATCGCAAAACACAAACTAAAAATGCACTTTTCTGTCGATTTTAAAAACTGGTCCAAAAATTTTTCCACGAACCTTAAAAATACGTGCAGGCTTTTTTATGGGCACCCAAGAAAAACGAGGAAGTGAATCGGTCAGACCACCGTGGAACCGCGGCAGAACCAAGAGTTCCGCCGCGGATCCGCAGCCGAGTCGACGCCGAGTCGACTCGTTTTTCCTGCAGTGTGTCTATCTTGCCGTTTTGTGATTTTTCTAATACTTCGTTTCCACCCAGAATCTTTTGTGTACTGTGTTGCACTTGTGGTAGATTCAAATCTGGTAATCGATCGAAATTCTAAGTACTTTAGCTAATCGAATCTTCTGTGATGTGATATATGTACTGAACGTCTACTAATCGTTATATGTCGATTAGTAGGGGTTGTACATATCTGTGATCTGAAATGTTGGATTGTGTATATGAACTTGTTGGATTGTCGTGGATGAATAGACGGGGATATGAGATGAGGGTTTTTCATTTTTCATTCAATGTAAATTGTAAATTGATGTAATATTATTTTATGGTCGGACATCCGGGTTGAGGTTGTAGCCACCATTATATATTATTTCTTTTACTGTTTTCTGCTCCTAGGATAGACCCAAGGTGGGGTGCACAAACTACCGGATACATTGAAGTGTCGAGTGGCCTACTCACTTTGTTGAGGGAGGTTGCTTCACTTCGGGTATTTGGCGGGTAGTTTGCCGCACCCGTAGGGGTCTAGGGTGGGGTTTGGCTATTCATCACGATCGTGTAATCCGTCTTTCGTTACAAGCTCGAACGAAGCGCGGATTCCTAGCATATCCAATGTGTTCATATGTGATCTGGAATGACTATCATTACATCTGACTAATATATATATTTATATATGATATCTAGTAGACATTGCTTATGTTTTGCATCCGCGCTAGTCCATCCCCCACTCTGTCGTTAGTTAAGTAACCTAACGGGTGATGACGGGGCTGATTGTTCCAAAAATTATAGTTTACCGTAATCAGAAACGGCATCGCTTCGCAGCTAGCCGGTGAATACGGGTCGATCCGCAGGGATGTGTTAGTTTCTGTTTTTGTGTTATAACGAGTTGATTCAAATCGTTGTTTGGTTTTTATCGATTGAATTAAAGATGAAGTTTTGTGATAAGGAAAGACTCGTTAGGGTTAGGTCAAAGGTAGGGGTGTTGAGATCTATGTTTTCACCTCTTTCAATACCATGATTTAAGCTTTTTAGAATTATCACAACAATTATTAGCAAAGGGGATTAGGATGATCGGGAAGAAACAACGTTTCTTCCTCTAGATCCTTGTCCATCCTTTCCTATTAATTGATGTGATCTTCATGGACGTCATATAAGTCCGGCCTTTTATACTACGGATCACCGTTACCTTGTAGGTAGGGTGCCGTAGGGGGCGGATCGTATATGCGTGCATGAAGGTTTCGTTTTAAAAATAAGTTGGCATTGAAGGAGGTGAGAGTCATCCATCTCTCACTTACTCCCTTGTTCCTAACCCTAACGAGCGAGGATTTTACTCGCTCATTAGGGAGTTATTACAACGACACATTTTTATGTTTATGTTTTAAAGAATTACCTTACGACAGATTAAACAAGCTAACGAGTAAACTTCAGCAAACAAAAGATTACTAAGGCAAGTAGAACAATTATACTAGGGCAGGAATTTAAAAATTTACAATAAAGATGATGCTCTGAATTCTCCAACAAATCTCACTTTTATTGAATAAAAAGAGGCATACATTTTTTTAGATCTAGATTACAATTTATAAGTAAACAGAAGAGTTAGGGTTTCAGAGTCTCGAGCATGTTAAATTACTGATATGACCCCTGAGAATCCTAACATCTGAACCGTCTCACCGACACAAGAAGTCGGTGCCGACACGTGCTCTTAATGGCCGCGGATCCGCGGCAAATGTTGGCTTGGGCCGCGGATCCGCGGCCCTTTGGTGGGCTTGGCTCACCAAAATTCCTGTGCTGCATATTGGTTGTTAGGTCTTCTTAGTTCTTCATAACATTTCTCTGTTTTGGCTTCTGAGTCTTCTCCAGATCTTCAGTGAAAACTTGTTCGTGTCTTTTGACCGTTCACTTTAACATTTTGGACCTTGCACTGTTCTTCGTCTAAGCCTGGCTAGGGTCCGTCTAACTGTTGGTCAAAAGTCCCTTTTTCTGTTGTTTGTGTCTTTTTCACTGTATTTGCTCCAGAAACCTGTATCCTGCAACATGCAACAAACGATCGTCAAAAGCATCTGTTTACTTATAAAATGCACAAAAATGGGGCGTATGAATTGCAATATTATGATGTCAACAAATACCCCCAAACTTACCTTTTGCTCGTCCTCGAGCAAACTTATTAGTTTATTCTAACCTAGCCACACTTTCGCAGGGAAACGCGATTGCACTGAGCATGTGCAACAAGCCGTTAAACCTCTAGGTGTCCCTAGTAGGAGGAGTGTTGTCTCCTGAGGGTTTTCAGCGGATTACACCCACAAAATCCTATCAATTTGGTTTTTCAACTTTTGTTCTCTAATCAGGTTTTCTAATAAGGAATTCTATTATCGTAGAATCACAAACTATCCGCCCGTATTCTTCACACTTCCTTATTATGCAACTTAAGATTATACATGTTCCATAAAATTACTTAGAATTCAGCATTTCATAAGTTTTCCTTCTAGAGTTTCATCTCCACTTAGGAATTTCTATCAACTCTATTAAAGATACAAGTTTTATTTTTCATTCCTTTCTCTTATCTAAACTCTAATCACATATCCCCACGTGTGTATAATTTTCACCCCTACACTTGGAAATTCAAATCAAGCAATCGTACTCTCCTCCATTGTCCAAAGCACTTAACTTTCGCTTACACATCCTTCATGCGACCGTTAATACTTCTTGAGGTACCAACAGCCGATTACAAGATACGTTAGGCCTTTAAAGCGTATTTCCTAGTTTTGCAACACCCAAGGCTTTTAGCAGTGACTCCCAAACCAGTTGGTCTAAGGCACTAGGTGATGAAGCACCCTTGCTAATTAATTTTCTAGCCCTAAGTAATCACAAAAACCAGTGTCCATTTTTTTTATTCACTCTCTTTTTTTCTTTTTCTTTTTTTTCTTTTTTTTTTTATTTATTGTGCTAAGGACTTTAGACAAGAGTAATTCAAGGTCTCTTCTACTAATCCAAGTTTCAAGGTGCGTGATTGTGCATTTTGTAGGGTACATGTTTTCAGAATCTAAACTCAAGCTAGGAACTATCTTTCGAACTTATATTTTAATAAGAGCATTAATACTCTTCCCTCGTTTTGGCTTAACCCACGAAGTGAACCCAAAATTTGCCTATTTCTAAATAACCTACAAAGACATATACTCTCTCTCGCTAAACTTTAAGGAATGTTATTTTTAGGGTTTCAATTTGCTAAGTCTAGGATCTAGTTTTTCCTACTCAGTTAACCTTTTATCGAACTCAAATTAATTAACCAAAATTGAATACAATAATTTTTATAAGTTTTTAAATTTTTCAAATTTTTATGAGTTTTTCGTTTTCTAATTTATTTTTTTTGTATTTTTCAATTTTTTTTTTAAATTTTTATGATTTTTATATAAAGATGCAATGCAGAAATATGCAAAACAAAAAAAATATATACAATATGCAATGCGAAGGATAACTATATACATCACCCTCTAATACCCCCAAACTTGAGCAAAGCAGTGCCCTCACTGCCCGGCCACACGTCGCGCTCGTGAGCGTGAACGTGATCTCTCCCCCCTAGCCAACAGTGTTTGTATCCCTCTCTCAATCTCCGTCAACCGACGGTCGTGCTCTCGTGCCGTTGCCCGAAACTCATCCCGCAAAGAGTCTAATCTCCTCACTGTTCTTCTCATTAATCGCGCATGTTCTTGGGGAGTTAGCTCTTCCCCGCTCGAAGTCGAGCTCGAGCTGGGGGTGTATGCAGGTATGTTTTCTCCCGGCTCTGTCCGTGTCCAAATATCCGTCAGTCTAGAGTAAGACGACGAGACGCCCTCTAAAAGTGGTCGAACTGGGGTACCGTCTATCAAATAAGAGTCAAATTCCTCGGCCGGGAGGAAATAACGGCAGAGTTGGGTAACGAGCATGGGACAAGGATATACACTACCTCGTTTACCCGAACCTATGGATTGCAGCAAAACCGTGCACATGTCGAACCTAGGGTTTTTCGTCATTAAAGTATGAACGACATGTAAGGAAGGGGTGAAAAAGGTTGTGTTGTGAGAACTTCCAAAAATATTGTTTTGTGCCCACCGGCACACTGTTAAAACATTTGCGAAAAGGGTCCGTGCTTGGATCCACTTACGCGGTTCTCGCGCACAGTCATTACCCATTAACGGAATATAATCTTCAAAGCGAAGGGGGTGATCATGTGCCGGTACACGTGGTATTAGTGTAACCTCGTGTATCATATCCCTATTAATGCGAATTTCATTATTTCCCCAAATCAGTTTAATATAACCTAAGTTGTCTAGGCTATTCTCTTCCATTGACTCATAAAATTGGGCAACTAAGTTAGGGACAGCAAATGCAGATCCATGGTTATAGAGGAGGAAATTCCATCCCCTCTGTGCGATTTCTTGTGGGAAGTATGAACCATAGATCTCGTGTGCGAACACCGGTGAAAAATCCCTCTCGTACTGCATTTTATGGGCCATCACAAGTTTACAGAGAAAAGTCTATGCATAAACAGAGAGTATGGGTTCAGGTTTACCTCCCCTGAAAATTTCAGGGGGTGACGAGGCAGATCAGCGGCGGAAGCGCGGCGGGAGACGGCAGGCGCGGCGGATCCGCGGTCTTCTGGTGGCGGTGCGTCTCGAAATTTCTGCAGAGGGCAGGGGCGGCGGCTAGGGTTTTTATGAGGAGAAAATGTTTTAGGGTGAACAACAGAGGGGGGCTCAATTCATTTAAATAGGGGTTGAGAGGGTTATTTACACAAAACACCCTATAAGACGAGGGTTTTATTTGTAAAAACAGCTTGTAATCTGCAAATTTGCAATTAGGTCCAAAAAATTATTTTTTTATTTTTATGTATTTTTTATGGTATTTTGGAAATATACATACAAATGATATACACACCCCCAAACTTATTTGAAATAGTGTCATTGGGAAACAAAGTTTGGGGGTGAAAGCGGAGGAAGATCAATCAGTGTAAAGCGGCTCCTGCAAAAACAGGAGCTCCTCCGAAGGATCCGCTGTGAAGAACGGTTTTAGTCGATGCCCATTTACCTTAAATAAGGTACCGTCTTCAGGGTTCTCAAGATCAACCGCACCGTGCGGATAAACGGTGCGGACCACAAAAGGTCCTCTCCATCTGGACCTGAGCTTACCGGGATGAAAGTGTAACCGAGTGTCATAAAGTAGAACCTGTTGACCAGGTTCAAAAGTTTTTCGTAACAGGTGTTTATCATGGAACACCTTGGCTCGGTTTTTAGCAGTTATGGCATTTTCATATGCCTCATCCCTTAGCTCCTCCAACTCATTCAATTGCAGCTTTCTGTTGCTGCCCGCATCTCCTAAAGACAAATTTAGCTCTTTGATAGCCCAGAAAGCTTTGTGTTCGATCTCCACTGGAAGGTGGCAAGCCTTCCCGTACACAAGCCGGTATGGAGACATACCCAGATCGGTCTTATATGCAGTACGGAAAGCCCATAGTGCATCTATCAATTTAAGCGACCAATCCTTACGGTTTTTGGAAACCGTTTTCTCCAAAATTTGCTTTATTTGCCGATTTGAAACCTCGGCTTGCCCACATGTTTGGGGGTGATATGGCGTTGACAATTTGTGGGTGATAGAATATTTACGCATTAAGGACTCGAAAGTCCTATTGCAGAAGTGAGAACCATTATCACTTATTATCGCCCGAGGGTGCCCGAATCGAGAAAATATGTGTTCTTTAAGGAATCGAACGACAACTTTATTATCGTTCGTTCGGCTGGGCACAGCCTCGACCCACTTAGAAACGTAGTCAACCGCCAACAGAATATACACATTTCCAAAAGAGTTAGGAAATGGTCCCATAAAATCTATACCCCAAACATCAAAAATGTCCACTACCAAAATGGGTTGGAGTGGCATTTCGTTTCTCCGCGAAATCCGGCCCAAATGTTGGCACCGGGAGCAAGTTTTGCAGTATTCAAATGCATCCTTGAAGAGTCGTGGCCAATAGAAACCACACTGCAAAACTTTTTCGGCTGTCTTCTTTGGGCCAAAGTGCCCGCCACATGCTTGATCGTGGCAGAAAGACAGCACGCTCTTGACCTCACTCTCGGGCACACACCGACGAATGATTTGGTCGGAACAGTATTTGAAAAGATAGGGTTCATCCCAGTAAAAATGCTTTACTTGGGACAAAAATCGAAGCTTATCCTGTTTCGACCAGTCATTAGGAATCAGGCCGGTGGCTAAATAGTTTACAATATCGGCGAACCAAGGTTCGCAAGAAATGGTCAAGAGTTGCTCGTCGGGAAAAACGTCAGTGATTGGAAGATCGAGCGTGGGCGAAGAAGGAAGTCGTGATAGGTGATCAGCTACTACATTTTCACATCCCTTTTTGTCCTTAATGACAAGATCAAATTCTTGCAATAAAAGGATCCAACGTATTAGCCTTGACTTAGCATCCTTCTTCGCAAAAAGGTGGCGAAGAGCCGAGTGATCAGTATAAACAACGACTGGAGAGCCGATTAAATAAGGCCGAAATTTTTCGAGTGCAAACACAACAGCTAAAAATTCTTTCTCTGTTGTTGTGTAATTAAGTTGGGCCTCATTTAGTGTTCGGCTAGCATAATAAATCACGTGCGGCATCTTATTAATGTGTTGTCCAAGAACAGCGCCAATAGCAAAGTCTGATGCGTCGCACATGATTTCAAAAGGTTGCGTCCAGTCGGGAGATGAGAGGATGGGCGCAGTGATGAGTGAATGTTTTAAAGACTCGAATGCTTCAGTGCATGTGGAGTCGAAAGCGAAAGTTGTGTCCTTGGCCAGTAATAGAGTCAAGGGTCTAGCAATCTTGCTAAAGTCCTTGATAAACCGTCTGTAAAAACCGGCGTGGCCAAGGAAGGCTCTGATATCTTTGACGCACTTTGGGGGAGGTAGGTTAGAAATCACTTTGATTTTAGCCCTGTCTACCTCGATGCCGTTTTGCAAGATGACATGTCCTAAGACAATGCCCTCTCGCACCATGAAATGGCACTTCTCCCAATTTAATGTTAGGTTCTTATCCCTGCAGCGGGTAAGAACAGCGTCAAGATGGCGTAAACACTCGTCGAAGGAGTCGCCAAAGATGGAGAAATCATCCATAAAAATCTCCAAGAACTTTTCAACCATGTCTGAAAAGATCCCCATCATACACCGCTGAAATATAGCGGGAGCGTTGCATAACCCAAAGGGCATACGACGATAAGCAAAGGTGCCAAAGGGACAAGTGAATGTTGTCTTGTCTTGATCCTCTTTGGCGATGGGGACTTGATTGTAACCGGAATAGCCGTCGAGAAAGCAATAGAATTCGTGCCCTGCCAATCGCTCGAGCATTTGGTCAATGAAAGGTAAGGGAAAGTGGTCCTTCCTTGTTGCGGCATTGAGTTTCCTATAGTCTATGCAGACTCGCCACCCAGTTTGGGTGCGAGTGGGAATCAACTCATTTGCCTCATTTGTAATGACCGTAATGCCCGATTTCTTGGGCACGACGTGGATTGGGCTAACCCATTTGCTATCCGAGATAGGGTAGATGATACCGCTATCCAGACATTTGACAATTTCCTTCTTAACAGCCTCTTTCATGATGGGGTTGAGGCGCCTTTGTGGATCTCGTGCTGGCTTGGCATCATCCATTAAGTGTATATGATGTTCGACTATGAGGGGACTAATCCCCTTAATGTCCGCCATAGACCAGCCGAAAGCTTGCCGATTGTTATGTAAGACCATCAAGAGAGCCTTCTCTTGCTCAAGAGCTAGAGAGGCTGATATAATGACGGGTAAGGTCTCATTATCACCTAGATATGCATATTTTAGGTGCGTCGGCAAAAACTTTAATTCGAGTTTAGGAGGTGAAACAATAGATGGTAGCAAATGGGTAGTTGTTTCAAACTCGAATGATTCCATCAAAGGTTCGTACCGAGTGTACGCAACAGTGTCGGATGGTTCAACTAACTCATCCGCAAAACCAAAAGACTCCAAATCAGGTGATGAGTCTTCAAAGTCGTCGACGAATGTAAAACATTCAAAATCGTTATCCGCCGCGAAAGCTGAGTCGGATTCTAGGAGGAACGCACTAGTGGCGTTAACATTGCTGTGGTCGAATAAAAAATTCTCGAACTCACAGTCCTCCTCCGCTATCTCATTGATCGAGAAAACGTCGAGTACGTTAGCATTGGGCTCAGCAGGCTGACTTCCCAATTTGAAAATATTTAGCTCAATTGTCATATTGCCGAAAGATAAGTTCATTGAACCGTTACGACAATTGATCACTGCGTTGGAAGTAGCCAAAAATGGTCGACCTAGTATTACCGGAATTTGGTTCCGGGGGTTAGCGACAGGTTGTGTGTCCATCACAATAAAGTCAACGGGGAAAATGAAATCCCCTACTCTTATTAACACATCCTCCAGCTCTCCCCTAGGATGGGTTATTGACCGGTCAGCCATTTGGAGAGTACAGTGAGTGGGCTTAAGCTCTCCAACGCCCAATTGCTCGTACACAGAATAGGGTAGCAAATTGACGCTCGCACCAAGATCTAATAGTGCTCTATTGATGTTCTTGTCCCCAATTGTTATCGAAATGGTAGGACACCCGGGGTCCTTTTGCTTTGGGGGAAGGGAATTTACAAGAGCATCACTAATAGCACTGGCCAAAAAAACTTTCTTTGGCACTTGCGACTTCCTCTTTTTGGTGCACAAGTCCTTTAAAATTTTGGCATATGAAAGAACTTGCTGAATTGCGTCCAAAAGAGGGATGTTTATGCTAACCTGTTTGAACAACTCGACAATCTTTTCCATTTGAGGAGTTGGTTTATTGGATCTCAACCGATTAGGAAAAGGAACATTTTGAAAAGTGGTTGAGTCCAATTTTTGTGGATCAGATTGTCGAGTTGGAACGGTACCTCGTGTAGATGTGTTCATGTCGTGAGAATTAGGTCCGTTCAAGCTAGAAGAGGTAGAGCCATGTGAAGGGTGGAGAATAGGCTCTAAAGAAGAAAAAGTTGGTGAAGAAGATGAAGAAGGCCCACCGGCAGGGGAGTCATTGTTAATACCCACATTGTTTCGCAACACTTTTCCCGATCTCAACGTGGTCACAGCATTTATGTTATGATTTTGCTGATTGTGTGCAGCATGTGCATGACCGGGGTTGGGAAACGGTTGAGACGGGAGTTTTCCTTTTTCGCGCTCGCTCAAAGCTGCATTAAGTTGTGCAATTTGTGCCTCAATCGATTTGATACTCTGATCGTGGGAGGCACTATTTTGCACTAAAGATTGAATAGAAGTCTCAAGTCTTGCTGTAGACTGTGTAGATTGCTTAAGGAATGCATCTAGACTTCTCTCGAGCGAGTTAACCTTATCATTATTAGGTTGAACATAATTGTTTGGCTGGTAAGCATTGTTCGGCACAAAGTTGTTCACCTGATTAGGGTAAGGTTGTTGTTGAAATTGTTGTGGTTGATATTGAGTTTAAGAGGGTGCTTGTTGTTGTTGTTGTGGAGGAGGAGGTCTTTGAAAATTATTATTATTTCCTTGGAATTGTTGATTTTGGTTCCAAGCGAAATTTGGGTGACTCCTCCACCCCGGATTATATGTTGAAGAGTACGGATCGTTTCTTTGTCGTTGCTGAAATGCAGCATTGACTTGATCCTGTCCTTGAGTGGATGCATTATAAGGACACTCTTCAGTTAGGTGCGATGGATCCGCACAACAAGCACAGACAGTTCGTGGGGGCATAGCAGGGGCAGGAGAAGGTGATGAGATTTTGGTCTCAATCGCTTCTAGCTTTTTCGTAAGAGCGGCCATCTCGGCCTTCATGGCAATCGACATCTCAACTTGATGTATGCCTGCCCTAGATTGACCACTAGAAGATGACGTGGTCTTGGTACTCTCCCACTGTATTGTCTGCTCACTAAGATCCTCGAGAAACTGCCACGCTTCATCACTAGACTTAGAGAGAAAATGACCTTGACAGATGGTTTCTAGCAACTGCTTCGTTGCCGAGTTCAATCCCTCGTATAATGTTTGGCAAAGTTGCCAACTTTCTATCCCATGATGAGGGCATTGAACTAATAGGTCCTTGAATCTCTCGAAGCACTTCCAAAATGGTTCGGACGGAAGTTGAGAGAATTGAATTATTTCATTGTGGATTCTTGCAGTCTTATGGTGAGGATAAAACTTTTTTAGAAAAGCTTTCACAAACTCATCCCAATTCCTAATAGAATGTGATGCGGTGCTATATAGCCACTTCTCGGCTAGGTCACATAAGGTGAAAGGAATGACCCTTAGCCTTATAGCGTCATCACTCAATTGGGTCGTTTTCATCATAGCGCACACATTTTGGAATTTATTAATAAAGATATATGCGTCTTCAGTTTCCAAACCGTGAAATTTCGGCAGCATATTGATGAAATGTGGTTTAATCTCAAAATTGTCCCCATTTGCCGGTGGGGGTGAAAGACAGGTGGGTAAAGAAGTGCGGATGGGGTAGAAGAGGTCCTGGAGCGCAACTCGTGCGGGCGCTTCAACAGGCGGTTGGTTTGGATTATTCGCACCTGGTGGAGGTGGAATCATTCCCGTCGGCAAGGTATTATTGGGGTTGAATCCCGACATACCTTCGGTGGAAGAAGTTGAAGGTGAAGGTAAGAAAGTGGACGGATTTTCGACTTCGGTGTCGAAGGGTTCGCTGGTCGGTACCAACGACACACGGACTAAACGGGCGTCTGTATCCCTAGTCCAAAGTGACATACACTAAAGGGGATAGTGCAGTCAGAAAAAAGAAAAACAGAATGTGGGGGTAAGATAACGTCAGTGAGGGAAAGTGGTGTGGTGAATTTTTAGGTTTTCTTTTTGCGACAAGTTGCAAGTTTTTGAAAAGTTTTATTTGTTTTTTTTTTTATATTTTTATAATTTTTTTTTTGGTGTGTGAGTTTTGCAAAGAAGTTTTTGAAAACGGACTCGTGACACAACTGTATCAACCACACATGCACAATCAGGCCTAGATCTAGGGTCGCCTAGGTCTACTAGACAGCTCCTAACTAGGGCTAGAAATAGACCTCAAACCGCCTCTTCACGGACAAATACGGCTAGGTAAGTGGGAAGGAACCACCACTACAGTGGGCCTAATTAATAACCACTAGCCTAGACACCGCAATGTCGGTTAGGATAAACGGCCGATGCCTACCCTAGTCCTTTTCCTATTGAGCTCGCTGTCCTTAGGTCTGAGTCTAATCTTTTTTAATTAAAGGTGGTCGATGCAAAATGCTTAAGTGTTTTCTGGGGTCCTGGGAAGGGTGATGAAATCCCCATCCAATCTGAGTTTGGTCAAATAGCCCCTTAAGTCCAATTAAATTATGCAAAACAAAAATTCACTTGCAATCAATTTTAGCGCGGCGCAAAGAAACCTGCAGCAAATTTGTTATTTAGAAGGGGGAAGAAGAATTTTTTTTAGCGCAAAGAAACCTGCAGAAAATTTTACAGTGGAGATATGGAGGTTTCAGAGGGGAGAGAGAGAGAACTAACCTTGCAATTTTCACACAGAGAACATCCCAAAG
Organism: Agapanthus africanus; assembly: GCA_030015575.1. Lineage (NCBI taxonomy): Eukaryota > Viridiplantae > Streptophyta > Magnoliopsida > Asparagales > Amaryllidaceae > Agapanthus > Agapanthus africanus. Next base: position 432,684,316 of record JASDDO010000008.1, on the reverse strand, counting down.
GGCCGCGGTTCCGCCGCCTGGGGCCCACCAATGCCGCGGAAACGCGGTGGAAGAGGAAGATCAGCTCCTGAAAAAAAAATCTATTGCTCTGTCGTGAACTTTGTACTCTTCTCTGATATGTACTTTTCTGTTTAGCTTTCTGTAAAATTCCAGACTCGTAACCCTTCGCTATTCCTGCAAGATTCAAACGAAGAACCCCTTCAAACAGATAAAGATAATGAAAAGAATATTTTTGTATTTTGTATTTTGTGATTTTTATAATTTTTTCAAAATTTTATATCAACCCGAAATCATACAAAAACGAGAAAATTACGCCATCCCCGGCAACGGCGCCATTTGATTGTTCCAAAAATTGTAGTTTACCGTAATCAGAAACGGCGTCGCTTCGCAGCTAGCCGGTGAATACGGGTCGATCCGCAGGGATGTGTTAGTTTCTGTTTTTGTGTTATAACGAGTTGATTCAAATCGTTGTTTGGTTTTTATCGATTGAATTAAAGACGAAGTTTTGTGATAAGGAAAGACTCGTTAGGGTTAGGTCAAAGGTAGGGGTGTTGAGATCTATGTTTTCACCTCTTTCAATACCATGATTTAAGCTTTTTAGAATTATCACAACAATTATTAGCAAAGGGGATTAGGATGATCAGGAAGAAACAACGTTTCTTCCTCTAGATCCTTGTCCATCCTTTCCTATTAATTGATGTGATCTTCATGGACGTCATATAAGTCCGGCCTTTTATACTACGGATCACCGTTACCTTGTAGGTAGGGTGCCGTAGGGGGCGGATCGTATATGCGTGCATGAAGGTTTCGTTTTAAAAATAAGTTGGCATTGAAGGAGGTGAGAGTCATCCATCTCTCACTTACTCCCTTGTTCCTAACCCTAACGAGCGAGGATTTTACTCGCTCATTAGGGAGTTATTACAACGACACATTTTTATGTTTATGTTTTAAAGAATTACCTTACGACAGATTAAACAAGCTAACGAGTAAACTTCAGCAAACAAAAGATTACTAAGGCAAGTAGAACAATTATACTAGGGCAGGAATTTAAAAACTTACAATAAAGATGATGCTCTGAATTCTCCAACAAATCTCACTTTTATTGAATAAAAAGAGGCATACATTTTTTTAGATCTAGATTACAATTTATAAGTAAACAGAAGAGTTAGGGTTTCAGAGTCTCGAGCATGTTAAATTACTGATATGACCCCTGAGAATCCTAACATCTGAACCGTCTCACCGACACAAGAAGTCGGTGCCGACACGTGCTCTTAATGGCCGCGGATCCGCGGCAAATGTTGGCTTGGGCCGCGGATCCGCGGCCCTTTGGTGGGCTTGGCTCACCAAAATTCCTGTGCTGCATATTGGTTGTTAGGTCTTCTTAGTTCTTCATAACATTTCTCTGTTTTGGCTTCTGAGTCTTCTCCAGATCTTCAGTGAAAACTTGTTCGTATCTTTTGACCGTTCACTTTAACATTTTGGACCTTGCACTGTTCTTCGTCTAAGCCTGGCTAGGGTCCGTCTAACTGTTGGTCAAAAGTCCCTTTTTCTGTTGTTTGTGTCTTTTTCACTGTATTTGCTCCAGAAACCTGTATCCTGCAACATGCAACAAACGATCGTCAAAAGCATCTGTTTACTTATAAAATGCACAAAAGTGGGGCGTATGAATTGCAATATTATGATGTGAACAACCAGTGGAGAATGCGGATGGCATAAGCGTACGTCATATTTTCATTGTTTTCTGCAATGGTAGGATTAATTGATGGGACGCATTATATTAATACAAAGAAAACAAGCCAAAGCTGAATCGTTGGAACAATTTCAAAACCACTCGGTTTTTTTCAAAACAGCAAAACTTTTAAAATGCGGAGCTTAAACCACTCCTTTTAAAAGCTATCAGGTTCCTTCGATTATATCACGTTCACTACGTTCACGGTTTCGCCAAAACCATTCGTAGCCCTCCGTCATTTCATATGAATATTCAGTGGTATTCAAGCTATATTTGTTGACCTTCGTCAAGGCATAGTGATTGGTAGCTGCTGGGTATTCATATGTAGCATAGATAGATGTGTTTGTTTGGGACAGTCGTATTACCTTGTTGACCTTCGTCAAGGGTATATACGGGTGAGTTCAAATTAACCTGGACAATGATGGGTAGAACTTGACATGTGACTTATAATTTGTTGACCTTCGTCAAGGTCATAAGAGCATGGGACAAAAATCCATATCGGGAGTTTCTAAGGAAATTGAAACTTGCTAGTGTTGCATACCATTTGGAGTTTGATAATGTTGGTAGGATTCCTTCAACATTATCATACAATGATATTTGGATCCTGATCCTATTGTGAGTATCCGCTACTCCTCGAGAGATTTTTTCACTTAACGATCAATACTATAAACCAAGTAGGTGTCTAGAACAGTGTTAGCGGGGCTACGCCTCCAGGGAAAAGAGGTTATTTAATTAAGGAACTTCGCGAAAGCGTCGTAAAACATCCCTCGAAGTACCGACACTAGCCTGGCTGAACGGTTAAGCAAGTATTGTATGGTGAGATTAATCCTGACTAATTCATCTTTTATGGTTTGAGGAAGGATTCGAAAAACAGTGGGAGCCATCCTGTTTAGATAAACTAAAAACCAATCTAAACTTGCAAGAGCATCATGCTAAGCGTTTTCTTCTCTCTCTCTTAATTGCAGCGACCCAGTGACCAGACATAGGTTACATCTAGATAATAAAATGACTGAATCTGACTATAATGATTGGCAAAGGTCTGTCCAGATGTCCATTACCCATGACAAGCTGGGACACCTCTTCACTACTCAAAATCCTGCCGTCTCAGGTCCAGTTTCCACCGTCATGGATATTGATATCCATAAGACATCGGAAAGGGATTGTGCGAATGCTAAGTGTCTCGTGTTGGCCTCAGTCGATAGTGCATACCAGAGGCAGCACGAGAAGATGGACTTAGCTTCCATCTTCCTCTGTAACAAAGATTTATATGGAGAGCAATCTCGTATCGCAAGATATGAGACCTCGAAGGAATTGCTTCAAGCAAGATTGGCTGTCGGGTCGTCTATAGGGGACAACGTCCTTACAGTGACTAGCTGTATTGATCAGCTCGCGGACCTGAAGACCACGTTAGGAAACATATCATATGCTGACTTGTTTCTACAGTCCCTACCCTCTACATGCACCCTGAAGGAAACCAGGGAGGTAGAAGGAAAGGGAAGAGCAAAAGTTTCGGGACTAGATATAGCGAAGGAAGGATGTCCCTATTGTTACGGGAAGGGACATTGGCAGAGGGATTGCATGGCTTTAAAAGCCAGTAGCCAGGATTCGAAGCATGTTGTGGCTTCGGTTTCGGGTGTGTTTGTAATAGAAAATTGTATGTCAATTAACTCTACTTCCTGGGTACTAGATACCGGATCAGGATCTCATATCTGTAATTCATTACAGGTTTTGAGAAACCGTAGAGTTATCAGGTTAAGTAATATGACTCTCAGGATTGCTAACGGAATGAGCGTGGACGCTGAATCCGTAGGGGAATATCATCTTGGATTGACAAGTGGGCAGATATTGATTCTACGTAACTGTTTGTATGTGCCTAGTTTAGCTTGTAATATCATATCTGTATCCTTACTTTCTAAGGAAGGATATGATTTTACATTTGTAAGCGATGTGGTCCACATCCACCTAAATCAAGTTCTGATTGGGCCAGGTACATTAGAAAATGGTATATACGTACTAAATCAAGCTCAGTTTTTCAGTGTCCAGAACACACTTAAAAGAAAGTCTCCGGAAACAAATCAGGCTTTCTTATGGCATTGTAGACTAGGTCACATCAATGAAACACGATTGATGAAGTTACATAGAGAAGAATATTTGAATCCGTACGAATATCAATCTTACGCTATTTGTTAATCTTGTCTCATTGGAAAGATGACAAAGACTCCATTCACTGGACACGGAGTAAGAGCGAGCGAGCTCTTGGGACTCATACACAGCGATGTGTATGGTCCAATGTCTACACATGCGTGAGGTGGTTTTTCCTATTTCATTACTTTTACGGATGATTTCTCTAGATATGGACATGTCTTCTTGATGAAGCATAAATCCGAAGCCTTTGAGAAATTCCAGGAATACAAGAATGAAGTGGAATAACAAACAGGCAAAAGTATCAAGACACCGAGATCTGATCGAGGTGGTGAATACTTAAGTGCCGAGTTCCTAAGCTACTTAAAAGAGAATGGAATTCTCTCTCAGCTTACTCCTCCATACACACCACAACACAATGGTGTATCGGAAAGGCGGAATCGAACCCTATTGGATATATGGTTCGTTCCATGATGGGTAAGGCTGAGTTACCGTGATCCTTCTGGGGTTATACACTAGAATCAGCTGCATATCTTTTGAATAAGATTCCAACCAAGACTGTGCCTACCACACCATATCAGATGTGGAGTGGGAAGAAACCCTGTCTTAAGTAGCTTAAGACATGGGGATGTCCAGCTTTTGTAAAGAAGCAGCATGTCGACAAGCTCGAGGCACGCTCAGTACTATGTAAATTTATGGGATACCCCAAGAACTCCAGGGGGTATCTTTTCTATTCCGCAGAGGAACAAAAGGTTTTTGTTTCTCAGCATCCCCACTTCTTGGAAACTGAATTTTTAGAAAATCAGATAAGTGGGAGCGCAACAGAACTGGAAGAAATTCCAGAACCACAAACTGTTACTGAAAGCTCGGTAGAACCAGAGGTTTCAGAAGAACCGGACATTCCAGCGCTACTCCGCAGGAGTAGTAGGCAGTCTCATCCGCTCGAGAGATACTACGGTTTTCTCATAGACGGGGATCAAGAGGATTGCATCATTAAAACCGATGAGCTTACTAGCTTCCAGCAAGCCATTCAGAGCGGTGACTCGGTAAAATGGCTAGATGCAATGCGGACCGAAATGGAGTCCATGTACACCAACAAAGTTTGGACTTTGGACATTGCTCCAGAAGGGGTAAAACTCATAGGCTGCAAATGGATCTTCAGAAAGAAGATTGGTGTAGATGGGCAGGTTGAAACCTATAAAGCTAGATTTGTTGCAAAGGGTTTTCGTCAAAGACCTGGTTTGGACTATGACGAAACCTTTTCTCCAGTGGCTATGCTCAAATCCATTCGGATCCTTCTTGCCATTGCTGCTTCCATGATTATGAGATCTGGCAGATGGACGTAAAGACGGCTTTTCTAAATGGAAATTTGGAAGAGTGCGTCTATATGGATCAGCCGGAGGGTTTCATTCAGAGTGGGAGCAGCGGTAAAGTGTACAAGTTGCTTAAGTCCATTTATGGACTAAAGCAGGCATCGCAGAGTTGGAACATCTGCTTTGATGATACTGTCAAAGAATTCAACTTTATCAAAAATCCAGATGAACCATGCATTTACAGTAAGATTGTAGGGAGACTGTTGTATTCCTCATCTTGTACGTGGATGACATTCTCTTAATAGGAAATGACATTCCTATGCTACAGTCAGTCAAAGGATTCTTGTCACAGAGGTTCTCTATGAAGGACCTGGGTGATGCCTCCTATATTCTGGGGATCCAGATCTATCGTGATAGATCTAAGAGCATTCACAGTCCAGGTACATCGACAGCATACTGAAACGATTCAGTATGGAAGATTCAAAGCACGGTAATCTACCGGCTTGTCACGGAATCACTCTCTCCAAAGAGATGTCTCCCAAGACTGATTTCGAAAGGGCTCGCATGTCATCTATACCCTACGCATCTACGGTAGGCTCTATAATGTATGCGATGTTATGTACCAGACCAGATGTAGCATACGCATTGAGCGTTGTAAGCCGGTATCAGTCGAACCCAGGGGAGAAACACTGGATAGCAGTAAAGAACATTCTCAAGTACCTGAGAAGGACTAAGGAGATGTTCTTGGTGTATGGCGGAAAAGACCTCCAGATCGAGGCCTTTGCTGACTCCAGCTTCCAGAGTGACAAGGATGACTCCAAGTCCATGTCGGGTTATGTCTTTACCCTTAATGAAGGGGCGGTCTGTTGGAAGAGCTCCAAGCAGGAAACTGTTGCTGACTCGACGATGGAAGCGGAGTACATAGCTACTTGCGATGCCGCAAAAGAAACTGTCTGGATGAAGAAGTTCCTCACAGAACTTCAGGTGGTTCCAACCATTGTTGATCTAATACCGCTGTATTGCGACAACAACGGCGCTATAGCTTAAGCGAAGGAACTCAGATCCCATCAGAAGTCCAGGCACATTTTAAAGCGGTACCACCTGATCAGGGAGATCGTAGATCGCCGGGAGATCGAGGTGAGGAGAGTAGATTCGAAGAATAACACTGCAGATCTACTCACGAAGAACATACCCCAGACTCAGTTCGAGCGGCTGATCGAGATGATAGGTCTTCGATACGCCAGTACATGGCCCTAGTGTAAGTGGAAGATTGTTAATGTATATGCCCTAGAGGCCATTACTGTATCATACTAGTTTGTATATTACTTAATGGAAGCTTGGGATATTCACAGTTGTATAGACAGTCTTGCTCAAAATGGTAGTATGCTACTTGGTTTGTTTCTACTTTAATATATGCATGTGTTTCTTTTAGCATATAGCTTATACATATTAGTGGAGCCCTTAGGATCTTTGCTTGATTACCAGCGTTGTGATGGCAGTCACACTAGTGGGGGCTGGGTAATCTACAAGCACATCTTTATACAGGTCCCTAGTCGTAGGATTATCGAGACGGGGTATCGATACTCTGGAATAGACTAGTGTATACGCTTCTCATCCCAGCAGGGGAGATGGTCTGTCCCATAGCCATTAGTACGTCGTACTGGAGATAGTATGCAGGTGCTCGTTAGGTTACGAGTACACCGGACAGGACTCGTCGGGAACTGCTGGTTGGTACTATACCTATCGTCAGATAGCAGTTCCCAGTGACATGAGTACAGCTTAGTCCGTCGGCTTGACACTGCTACTTCGCCTCGAGTGTGTTCCCACTGTACTTTGATTACTACCCTACCACGGCTCAAAGGAGTCATGCAAACAGGTAGTAGTTGGGTGCAGTCCCGAAGACTTGGAGGAAGTAGCGGTTAGACAGGATTCGTCTCTCCCGGTATTGGGGGTTGATATCACGCTGTGTCTAGGAGAGCCATTACACAAAGTCCCTGGCCAGGGCAAGCGAGATTTACTGGTAGTGTTTCCAGTAGTTTCTCAGGGTGTTCTGGGCTACACTCCGACATGACTTGTACCGCTATTAGGGGTCTGACGTTTACCGCCCCCCTAGGCCCGACATGTGATACTCTCAGACGAACAGACCGGACTGTACGGAGATTGTCACATTCAGGCTCAGTAGGAGTTCGGATGGGTTTTCCTCATCGGCCTTCTTATCGACATCTACCTGGGGACCGTTACGTACAGCTAGTACCGCTTGCGGTTTGTGGTTAAACCCACTGCAAGTGTAGTGTCGAGTCTTTAGAGTCCCACACAGAGAGTTTCCCTGCACTGGGCAAAAGGTGTAGAGGCCGTATGGTTTTACGGCAGGGCTTCAATCATTTACGTGCACTTGTGCACGTATGATGTTCGGGCGGACAATACTAGTGGGCTTTGGTTTAAGCCGGATCCTAGTATTGCATAGATGGATTAGTTTTTTTCTTCTAGTATTCGTGTTCTACGGAATGCGGATGCGGGTGTGTATGCACGGATGTGAGGAGAGAAGAAGGAGATGCATCATTAGGGTTTTGACCATTGACTTGATTAAAACCATTATGAGGTGGAGGATAATGTTTACTAATCTTTTTAATGATAATTGTGTCATGGTTAATTGGTTTGATCATTTGACCATGTTAACCATTTGACCTAGTTGACCATTGTTGACTTAGATATTTTTGTGAGCACTAGATATTTTCTTGGCTTGGATTTAACTTGACATGATAATGGTCAAATCAAGGTTGCCATCACAATTATCATAATAAAATATTTGTTCTATTTTTCCTCATGGTTCAATATCTTTTTCTCATTCTCTCTCATCAAAAGAGAGCTCCCATGGTTGCTTCTTCTTCTTCCTCACTAGAAAATTATATAGCTCTCATGTGTTGAGAAAAATAGAATCTAGATAGACAAACAAAACCATCTTCTTACTCTACATCACATAGGACATCAAGCATAGCAAACTTGTTGCCCTAGTTACCTCGGCTTGAGGTGGAGCTCGGACTATAGACTCTCGGGTGGATCGTCTTCGACTCAAGGAGGCCGTGGAGGTGACCAAGATCCGGATTGATCCTCGGAGCTCACGTGGATGAGGAGGACAGCGGAGAAAAGAACCAAAGGACTGGAATCATGAGGTATAATCTCCATATCACAGTAGATTAAACCTCTTGAAGTTTGTTAGCAATGGTTTGGCAAAGATCCTTTAGCTTAGTCTATGTTGCCTTTGTAAGAAAATATTGATTTTTACCTATTCCGCCTGCCCGCTATGCTTGTGGGGTGAGCGACATAGACTTACAGTCTCTTACTGGACTCTAGAACCCGGTTACTTGTGCTCCCCGTCTTGGGTCTATCCTAATGCGGAAAAGCAATTAATATACATCACATGGTGACATCATCCTCAACCCGGAAGTGCCCCAGTAAAAGAATACTATATACAAGCTTTTACATGAATGAAAATGAAAAACTCTCATCTCACATAAAAAAAACCCGGTTATTCAGAACACGATGATCCAATATAACATATCACAGCAACACATAACATCACCTGTCATTAACGTAAGTAAATATGTGTATCCTAATTGTCGTTGACGTATAGCAACGAAACCGGCGATACACCACATATTACACTTACGGTCACAGAAAAGAAATTGAAAAACTACAACAATTGGAATCCGCAACCACCTTAGACATCATAAACCCAATGTATCACATACTTTGGATTTCATGCCCAACCAAATGAATTCCTTAGACATCACATGCCTAACAATTATAAACCCCGCATTTTAGTCTCGATATTGAAAACACTTTCCAATAATCTGTCGGGTAATTCAACAAGATTCTCGATAACCAGATCGAATGCTCGTCGGAAACTTTAGTAGATGGCCGCACCCCCGACGCCGTCGACGAAGTTCACTAAGGCGGAACATCGCGGCCGCGAGCACCCGAACGGATGCTTTTGGCGACGGGGTTCTTCTACAGTCACTTGGTCGGGGCTATGCGGCATAGCTATCTAGTAATGTTACCCGGCGAGTATCCACGTACACTACGTAATTGCGACGGACTTTTGATCACATCAAAATCCCGTGGCAACCGATCAAATGAGACTAAATTGCTAGATTTATAAAATTCAAACTAGTTATCTCATAACTAATTATTTGGATTCCAAATATTGTATCACAATCACAGATAGCTAGACAAAGTTAAACTTTTCGATCGAATAAACAAACACCCAAAATTTTCCAATAAGCTCAACACTTGAGCGGAGTTCAAAAAGTACCCAAAACACGCCACAGCTCCTATGAACCATCCGAAGAAGGGCCGACCTATGCCTCACTCATGTCGCCACGAAACTGCGGCAAACCCTAGGTTACCACCACAGTTCCGCGATCCAAAAAGTCGAGTTTGGGTATCGTTCTTCTAGAGGGTCCACAGAATCGCTTGCATGATTTTCTGAAGATTTTAAACTTGGGAAAAATCCAACACTTGGAAAATTTACAGCGGGGAAAAATTGGGTTATTGATATCCATTCAAACTTTTTAACATCGTTTAAATAACCCGAATACAGTTAGAATTACGATTACGAAACATCCGAATTGCCTTTGCAGAAAGTTAACATCACATGCAAATTTAGCAAAAACTAGCAACACCTGAAACACCAAAACCAAGAGACTGGAACACCATGAAAATTTGAACCCCAAACTCCCAAAATGGGCCGAGCTCACCGGTTTTAAAGGGGATGTGGCCGGCCACTTTCAGGTGGAATTGCCTTAAATTTTCACAGTGTTCATGTTATATCTAATACAACATTCTACAGTTGTTTAAAAAAAATTTGAGCACTTTAAAAAATCGACAGAACCCAGATTTAGTGTTTCAAGTTTCGGAGCAGTTTCGGTTTCGTAATCTAACAAATATCATTTTAATCTCTAGCTTGGCTTTGATACCACTGCAGGGTTCCCTAAGACGGCAGCAAGGTTCCGGGAGGCATCGTCCATGCCGTTTTCAAGATTTTTGCCGTTCTAAAGAACCCTAACCTAGAATCTTTAACTAGAGTTTTAAACGAAACAACATGTAAACAACTTTTACATCCAAGTGAATGAGGAATACAACCTTTGTAGACCGGTCCTTCACTTCTAAAACTCCGTGTAGTAGTCCCTTCGGTCCAAATAGTGAACACCCGGACTCTAGAGAGGGTTCATATGAAGAAATGAACAAGCTTGCTCAATGTCTTCGAGGCCGAAGATTATCTACGTCGAGAAGACTCAAGCTCATGCTACCTCTTCGCTAATTGTAGATTAGTGAAGCAAACACCCTAAACTAAATGGTTAATATAGTAGAGGATGAAGAAGTAGGAAATGGGCTCACTTTAGATTTTATTTTCTCACAATATTTTCTCACCTTGAGAAAAGCTAATGAGCTTTCTCATTGAGGAAGAAGAATCTCAAGTGAAGAATGAGAGAATGAACTCATGAGGTGAGAATAGAAACCATGGGTGAGTTAGTGTCATACACTAACTCATGTAGAGAATAAACCATGGGTTAACAATAATGGTTGGGTTAATAAATATCTTCAAGTAAAACAAAATGAGTGGACTTGGTCAATAGTTCCACAAGCTTCTAAAAGTTTCAACCATGTGACTAATTACCACTAATTTGTGAATTACCAAGATAAATAAAACAATTCCATATTATTAGCATGATGTAAATCTCATACACCCATGTCACATGTGGCATCAAGCATGACACAAAAGTTGTACATTAATATATATCACATATATACTATATATACACAAGTGAGAAAAAGAAATGTTAAGTGAGCTAATATTAGTTAATGTAAGTTAATATATCAAATATATAATTATTCATTAAATTATTAAATCAACACTTGATTTAATAATCCGGCTATATCACATAAAACCGGCTAATATTTATAAATCAACTTATCGAATCAACACTTGATCCGATAACCCGGCTATATCACATACAACCGATTAATATCTATGAATCAACTTATCGAATCAACACTTGATCCGATAACCCGGCTATATCACATATAACCGACCGATATCATATATCGTGAGAATAGAATGTGGTATCACATACGCGCATTAATCTCGGTCCCGCACATATCACATATGTGCTCCTACTTCGTTTCGTATGAACCAAGAAACCTCTGTGTAGGACTCTAAAGACTCGTCAATACGCCGGCAGTAGGTGATGATCATATCAAACACCCACAAGCCACAAGCGGTCTGCTAAACGTAACGGCCACCTGGGTATTGAGCAATCAGAAGATCAACAAGCAAGCCTGCTCATACTCCTGCAAATCCAATCAGTAACACTACCGTACAGTCCGGTCTCTTCATAAGATATGTCGCATATCACATCCTGGGGGTGGTAAAACGTCAGACCCCAATAGGTTGATAATTCATGCCGATATAAAGTCCATAATGATTCGAGAAACTACTGATAACACTTACCAGTAAATCTCAGTAACCCTGGCCAGGGATTTCATGTTATGGCCAATCGAGTATAGCACAATATCAACTCCCAATACCGGGAGAGACGAATCCCCTCCTATCGCTCATTGCCTCCATGTGACTCGGGACTGTACCCAAAAAACATCTTTTTGCACGATCTCTTGACCGTGGTATAGTGGAAATCAAAGCACAGTGGGAATCACACAAGACTCTATGACGATCTCGGGTCGACAGACTAATCTGTACCAGTGTCATCAAAGAACTGCTATCTGACTATAGGTATAATACCATCTAGGAGTTCTCGGCGAGTTCGTTCAATGTACACAGTCTCCACTGAGCACCCTATACCTTCTCTGATGTCAAACACTAATGGATGTGGGATCATCCATCACCCATCATATGGATCAAGAAGCGCATACGCTAGTCTACTCTGGAGTATCGATGCCCTGTCTCGATACTCCCACGACTAGGAACAATTATAGGGTGTACTTGTGGACTACCCTTGGCCCCACTAGTATGATCTCCATCACAGTCCTGGTAGTCAAGTATACATCCTAAGGGCTTTGTCAACATGTGAGAGCAAGACAGCATCATTTATGCAAGTCAACGTGTTAAGACAAAGTGCAACCAGATAGCATACTATCATGTCGAGCAAGAAAGTACTCCCTATATATGTCCAAGCATCCACTACAATATACATCACATGTACAGTAATGGCCTCTAGGGCATACATATAACTAACAGTAATCAGCTAGATATCTTCCACAGAGTGGTGAAGATACCTGAGTATGTAATTTCGAGTCCGTGAGAGAGACTCAAGATTGACTGTAGCCGAGAACGAATTGTCGTATGAAGACAGCAAGAGAGACGTCAAAGTGGACGATAATGACGACGAGTGGAACAAGAGATTCGTGCGAGATGTTAACGAGCTATTGTTACTCCCCGTGGATGCCAGAGGATTGATATGTTTGAAGAAGTGTTAGATACGTCCGATTTCAGAGGAAAGTCGTGCTAAGGACGCAGCTGTCTGGGATTGAGAAAAAGGATTGAGAATAGAGTACCAACCTCTGTACAGTTCAGCATAGGTGAGATCGGAAGAGATCTTGAGTAGGTTCTTTTCAGGACAACGCATCGATAACGACTTGCACCCAAGATTAGTTGTATCATGTGTATTCATAGGGCTAGATGCTGCCGTCAGTTATGTGCTGCTTTACGAGTGGTTATGTTATTGGCCAAGCGATGATCAGAGGAGTGCCAGAGCGGAACAATTCCGTTATTACACCTGATCGTGCCGATGAACAGAAAGATTATGAGATAAGTAATCCACAGAGAAGACAAGGACCCAGGACCCAGAGACCGAAGACGCCAGACCGTGAGCAGGAGGCAACAAGATGTTCTTGCTCTGCCAGCTTTGGGCGCACCGCCATATTTCGACATTGAAGGAGGTGTACCTTAATATCATTTATTGCGATATGCGTTTTGTGATCCGAGTATCACACTTTGATCACTTGGACTTTGAGTTTCGATGATTGGGTTTCGTGATATTATGTTTTCGTGCACCGTGGCTGCACATACTGGATATTTTCATCTGTGCACAGTCATTGCACTTGATTTATGTTTTATACACCGTTACATTGGTTTTTTATTTAAGCATATCTATTGCACTTGATATCGATTTTGTGTCTTGGCTGCACATGTTTATGATTTCATGGATTTCGATGCAGTCGATTTGATTTCATGCATGTTGTATTCATCTGACTTTGAGTTATGCACTCGGTATAGCTCACATGTGCTTGCAGTGTATTGATACGTGTTTTGTGCACACAATTGCATACATTTATGATTTTATACACCTTGGCACGCTCGGTGTTGTTTTTGTGCGTATTTGGGATATTGATGAGTTTTCGGGCACCTAGTGCACCTGAGATTATGTTTTTGCGCATTTGTTGCACTAGATCTCTGTTTTCGTGCACCGTTGCACTTGACGTTCGTTTTCGTGCACTTTACTGCACTAGACGTTTTTGTGCAGACCTGACACACTTGATTTGGATTTTCACACATATTGCACGCATGGTATGAGATTTCGTGTACACCGGATGCACTTAATTGAGATTTTCGTGCACTCTAAATGCACTTGATGTTGTTGTCATGCACACATGTTGCACTTGACAGATACTTTCGTGCACACCTGTTGCACTTAGTTTGGCTTTTGTGCACGTTCATGGCACTTGTATTTGGTTTTGATTTCCATGCGCACCAAACGCACGTGATGTTGGATTACGCCTTTTGAGGCTGATTTTTGCTCTTAAGCATCATATTTTCATGTTGGGTACTATATTTTATAGTAGCCAAGCAGGACTGATCTGAGGACAGTACCTGAGTATTTTTGCATGCATAAAAAGTTTACCAAGAGGTTTTCAAAAAAGGAGCTATAGTCTCGCTATTTCATACGTTTCCGCGAGTGACACGAGCTTTTACAAAGGAAAACCTTCTGGGATATTTCAAAAGGACGGGACGTATATTTTAAGCAAAACATATATGAACGTATATTTACTACTTTACAAATAAGCGTCCGCCACTTGTGCCATGAGCTACGCATCGCACGGCGGTTCGGAAAGGTTTTTTGCATGTGTTTTATTCGGTTTTTAGAGGATTTTACAAGGATGCGTACTATGCATGTATTATGATTTTGACTATAGTATATTTAGATCTCAGTAATGGATTTCGAGATTTGTATCTCAATTATAACTCCAGTGATTGCATGACGCTTGACGGAGTTTGATTTTGAGTTTCGCATTCGTTTTCATGCGCATACAATGCGCTATGGTATTTCTGAGTATTCCGTGATTTCGGAGCCCCGTTGATTTGAACAAGATTATTGAAATGTTTTAGTATTTGGGGGTTTAAATTTAAATTCGGAGACCAAATTTATTTAAGGGGGGAAGAATGTAACATTTCAAAAAAAATTATTATTTTCGGAATTTAAATAATTAAATAATAAATATTATGGATAATTTAAAAGTATGGAGATTAGTTGTAAATGAAATGGTATAATTATATACCAATATTTGGAGATTAAAATGATTTATTTATTAAAAAGATATTTATCGGATTTGGGCATTTTTATAATTAATTATATGCAAATTTATACTAAACTTGATTAGTGCACTACTAATCACGATTAAGCCAAATCCGTATTTTTACATATCCATGGCTAGTGCATCATGGCATTTTACATTTTGTTTCATGTTTGTTGATTTGTTTTTATGGTATTGGTTTTTATGTATTTGTGAGAAAGAGAAAATAAAATAAAAGAGAAAAAAAAGAGCATGATGATTGAGAGGAGAGAGAGTGGGGACAACAGCATGGCATGAGCCATGCCATGAGAGAGGGGGGATGGCTTCATACCCTCATCCTTTATTCTTTCCTCACTTCATTTTCTTCTTCAACTCCTTCTACATCTTCCTCACCTCCTTCCTCCACCCCCTCTACCTCTATGGTTCATCCTCAAAACCATCTCAAAACCACACACTATCTTCATTAAATATGACCACAACCTCATCCTACACCCCATGGCAAGTTCAAGTTTGGATTTTGAAGACTTTGGGCAACCCAAGATTTTTCTTAAGTTGCCAAATGAGGTAATCCCTACACTTTTAGTTAAGTTGTTTATGTTTAGTATATCCTAATTTAGTTTAGAGTTCGAATTAGTTAGATTTGTGATCTTGGAAATTTCCAAGTTGATGTTTAGGGGATGTGTGGACTTGTGATGTGGTTATTGAGCTTTAATTATGATCACAAGCCCCTATAGTGCTATTATTTTGGACTAAACCTAAGACTAGAAACCAATATACGAACTTAGAATTTTCCCGTGTCGGTTTTCATTGATTTTTTATGCTTAAATGAATTCTGGAGCAACTGGGGGTCTTTATAAGAAAAACAAACAACAATTTTGACCTAGTTAGACCACTAGAAGACCACCACAGAAGAACGGGACCAAGATACCAAAACTGGGCTGGGGACACTGTTCCCTGATTAAAAATCAGGAAAGGACTCAGAAGAGGCATCACGTGCTCACACGTGACCAGTGGTCACGTGTTGGCACGTGACGTTTAAAGCAGCAGCACAAAGCTCATTCGAGAAAAAGCTCCAGAAAAGGCATCGCGTGCTCACACGTGACCAGTGGTCACGTGTTGGCACGTGACGGCTGAGCAGCGGCCAGAGAACAGAGCGCAAAAGGAGAGAAGCCCATTCCAGGGGTCACGTGCCTGCACGTGACCAGGGGTCACGTGGCCATACGTGATCGGCTTTAAAAGCCTTATTATTTAACAGAATTAAATTCTGAGAAAAGATCATTCAAATCTTTCCAAAATAGAGAATGATTATTTGGAACCGTTGGATTAAAAATCTAAAGGCGATTAAATATCACCTATTTATGGAAAAATCTTGGACTTGGAAAGATTTCCCCCCCCCCCCTAAATCTAACCGAGATAACAAAGGGATATCTCTGGATTTAAAATCCAATGGTGAATAAAATTCATTTAACAATCCAAAGGCCCAGATTAATGATAAATATAAATCAAATCTCTCAACATACAAATCAAATCTCTCAATGAGAGATTTACTAAGCAGATTGATTCTCTTCCTTCTCCTATAAATAGGAGCCAAGAAAAGAAGAGAGGGGACCCTTTTCGAAGACCTTTTTTCTAAAACTTTTTTCTGAAACCTTGAGACCTTTGGATCTTTTTCTTTTGATACATAAAGAGAGAGAGAGAGAGAGCCTTTGATTCTCTGCAAAAAGGAAAACCTTAGGTAAGAAAGGAAAATGGAGGCTTCAAAGGAGAATTTAATTCTCAAAAGAGTTTAACTCTTATATAAAAAAGAACTTAGTTCTTTCTCTGGTTGAGGATCTGCAAAGTGCACATCTCCCCATGAATTGAGAATTTAATTCTCATTGGGTTGAGATCCTGCCATGCAGATCTAAAACACAGAGGAGGAACTGAGTTTAGAGAATTTAATTCTCACAAAATGATAGGAATTCAATTCCTTTGAGATAAAGTTAGGGTTTAACCCTATGTTATAGGAATTTAATTCCTTCAAAATGAACAGAACTAGGGTTTAACCCTAACTGAGAATATAATTCTCTCAAACTCACAAGAATTTAATTCCTTTAAGAAAAGAAACTAGGGTTTAACCCTATTAAGAATATAATTCATAAGAAGTTTAGGGTTTAACCCTATGAACAGAACTTTAAAACATGCAAAGACCCACAGAGTAAAACTCTGCAGTAGGCACCTCACGTGTCACCACGTGACTCCCGCAAAGATATATAAAAGAGAGCTTTGAGGCAATGCCCCACGTGCCCCACGTGACCCCTGAAGCACATAAAGAAAAAGCAAAATAAACAGAGTCTCTGGGGCGCCCTCACGTGTCACCACGTGACCCCTAATGAGTATTCTAATAAACCAGAGCATGAGCTCCCATCACGTGCCCGCACGTGATGGCTTTCAGGACTAAAAGTGCTAAACACTTATCTATAGAACAAAATAAAGGAAAGCAGGGCGCTCTCACGTGTGACCACGTGACCCCTCTTGCCTTAGTGTTCAACACTAAATTGAAACCTCTGTATCCAGTGTTTAACACTGATTTTTCTTAGTGTTTAACACTAATTTGGAAAACTCTATTTGCGGTGTTTAACACTGATTTTCTTAGAGTTTAACACTAATTTGGATTTGCTTAGTGTTCAACACTAATTTGAAAACTCTGTTCCCAGTGTTCAACACTGTTGGTCTCTAGTGTTTAACACTAGCCTTAGCTCAATTGGCTAAGTTTCCAGAGGCAAAGCCTCTCCTTCAATGAATCAACAGAGGGCCAATATCCCAACCATAATTGGACTTAGCCCAAGATGGCCATAAGTCCTCAATTTAAATTCAACTGGGCCAATGGGCTCATAATATAATAATTGATCTTAGTTTCCAAATTGGACTACAGATCACTTAATCTACCTTGGTTTAAGGGTACATCTCTTCACTCCTTTGATACTTGTCGTTGTAATTCCTCAACGTCTTCAAAGAGGTGACGGGTCCCGATAACCACACACATCGATACGGACTGTAGGATCCTTAAACTCATGGACTATGAGGTCCTTAACCTTGACCGTAATATATTAAAACTAACATCGGACTGTGGAGTCCTTAAATCCACGGACTACGACGTCCTTAACCTTGACCGTAATGTCTTAAAACTAACATCGGACTGTGGAGTCCTTAAATCCACGGACTACGACGTCCTTAACCTTGACCGGAATGTCTTAAAACTAACAACGGACTATGACGTCCTTAACCTTGACCGTGATGTCTTAAAACTAACATCGGACTGTGAAGTCCTTAAATCCACGGACTACGACGTCCTTAACCTTGACTGCAACGTCTTAAAACTAACACTGGACCGCAATGTCCTTAAACTACCTATTGACCGCAATGTCACTAAACTAAACAATAGGACTCCCCTAATTGCTCTCTTGTCGGATCTAAATGATCCCGTTAAGTTGATCTTAGTCTCAAACTAGACTAACGTATCCTTAATAAACGTTTAAGTCGATCTTAGTCTTAAATAAGACTAACGTATCCTTAAACATAACCCCCCAAACCCAAATCTAAGAAAGATACGGATTTGGACTAGTCCACGCCCTACGGGCGACGACATAACTCAGTCTCCGTATACAATCCACGGGCAACCAAACATAAAACAAACACCGACGACACGAAGTGACCATCTGGAGAAGGAGAAAATTGTTACCGCCATGCGGTAGAGTAATTAACTGCATGGGCTTGCGCCTGCAGGGAAGAGCGTCCCCACAATCAAAAACACCTCAAGCGAGGGGTAATCTGACGAAGTCTGCTACATCGGACGCATCCGTTTAGACCTTCGATGCATGGTGCCATAAATCAACTTGGCATCTTCGGAGAGGTAGACGGATAGCACCAATTAGCATCTGCCCCGAATCTCTGGCAAGACGTTCTGTCTTGCGCGTCTTTCGGAGGGGAACAGATTCTGGCACGCCCGGTGGGACCTTTTCCTCTTTCCACTCCACACTTCGTGTGTCGTGATTCGCGAACCAATCACGGTTTGCTAATGGTTGCCCTTGGGTTGCGAGGTGCTAAGATTTGGCGTTTTGCTTGGTGCAGAAAACAAAGGATCAATGGCGTTCAACTGCTCGAACTGCAAATGCAACCGACGCTCCGCCTCACCTGGAGGTGTAGCCTATGGACCGCAGGCTGCTTCTCTATTCACTATGCCTGTGGAGCAAGTGACTCAAGCTACCACCAGTTTATTCTTTGGGACCATGCTCCCGCCGGTAAACATTAACATCCCAATGCCCGTACCGGAAGCGTCAAAGAAGTCGGTCTTTGATCGACTTGCTACTCCCACGGCCCCTCTCAGCGGGTCGTCCAACTCCTCGGTCTTCACTAGACTAAGCCTGAACTCCAAGGGGCCCGCCAAAAAGCCCGTGATACCTGAGAAGGCCATCCCAAAGAAGATAGTTGCTCCTAAAGTCGTCAAGGCGGCTTCTCCTCCCAGAGGGTCGGTCTTCGCGAAACTGACTACCTCCATTCCCGCTCCCGCTCAGAAAACTGTAGCTTCTCAACGAACGTCAGTCTTCAAGAGGCTGACACCGACAGCAGCCCTTCCCCAGAACAGGGGGCAAGACGCAGCCGTCGCTAAATCAATCCCAACAACCCGTCATGCCCGACGTCGCCACTGGCGCCGGATAAGGAAGACTGGGGGCAACTCCCCCTCCAGACTAACTCCACCAGCTCCAACGGTGGAAATTGAGGCCGCTGTTCCAACCGGGAACAGCTTCGAGCTGCTGAACAGGGTACGCAGAAATTCGCCGACTGCGGATCTCAAAAGATCCTCTCCACCTGCGGAGGAGGTTGCAGGAGCGAAGCCGGAATAGCCTCCTCAACGGCTGTCCTCCAAAATCTACAAGGTCTGGCGTCAAGTCCAATACTCGGTAATTGATCAAGATTATCCCTGCCGACAGAAAAAGGCGCAAGCGCAGGGAGAAAAGAACCGTCACGTCAAACAACAAAGGACGACAACCGCTTGGGTGCCCGCTGCAACGGCTCCCTCCACGTCAATTACTCAAAAGAGAAGAAGGCCGGAGAAAGGCCCCAATCCTGCAGCAAAGGTCAAAGACAATAAACCTAAAGGCCCTAAGTCGGGGGACATGATGGTGCATACAGTATACATGGCACTTGGAAAAGAGGACAGCCGTGCATCCATGGGTCATAGACCGCTTACACGGTCAGTGACCAAAGCTCAGGAGCAACAGCAGAAGCTCCAAGAAATGATAAACGCGATGGCCGCACTCACTGGGCCGAAAGAAAACTCTGAAGCGTCATCTGATCAACGCCAGGAACAAGAAACTGACGCTGAGTTCCTTCGTAGGATATTGGAGAAGAAGGATAAAGAGGCTGCTGAACAAGCAGCCAATATACAACGAATGGCCCTCCTGTTCCAGGACATGGTGGGTATGATGATCCAACAAGAGCCTCCTACTGAAGATCCTCCAATCGTTCTTGAAGACGACAGGGGAGAAACGTCAAATCCTCTACCCGCTCTGTCAACAGCCAAGGAGGAGACAATCTCCAAAGCTGACCTAGATGAATATATAGCTCAGCAGATACGGGTTCACCAGGCGACTGAGGCAGCTGGTCAAGTTGTCAGGACGGGACGACCATATCCGAGCTGGTATGACCAGATCAAGTACCTGCCGGGCTACACAATACCGAAATTCCATGTCTATAAGGGGACGGGCAATCCCCATCAACATGTGGCCCAGTTCAGGGCGCTTTGTGGAAACACTGGTGGCGACGATAAGCTCTTGCTTCGCCAATTCGTCGGCAGCTTGTCAGAAACAGCGTTCGAATGGTATTCTGAGCTCCCGAACGATTCCATCAAGACGTTTGCTGAAATGGAGTTGCTATTCACTCAGCGATTCGCGAGCGCCAGCGAACGTACCCCGATAACAGCATTAATTAATGCCAGGGTGAAACCCGGCGAGACATGGGTCCAGTACGCTATACGCTGGTGAAACTTGTGGTCGAAATGCGAACAACGCATTGAGGAAGCGTCCGCGGTGGGCATGTTCGTGGGTACCCTAGATCCTCATGCAACTATCTCACAGTTCATGATGTTCTTTAAGCCAACCATGTTTCAGGCTTTGATCGACAAGTTGGCCCAGATGGACCAGATGGGTCACAGACCGTCTCCCCCGAAGCCAGAACCTCGGAATGACAAGGGTAAAAGGAAGGCAACCTTCGTTGAGAACGCTCAGCAGCAACCCAGTACCCCAAAGCTGGCAGATCAACTGGAAGAAAGACGGCGGTATTATAATGAGAAAATGAAGCGCCCCTACTCATTCCCGCGGGATAAGACGAAAAGGCTATTCGAGCTAGCAGTACGCAAAAGGCTTATCAACTTGCCAAACCCAAGGCGACCGCCGCAACCCAGTGAGGTGAATAACCCCAACTACTGCCCTTACCATCAAACGGTAAGCCATCCGATTGAAGATTGCTTCGTCTTCAAAGGATGGATTGAAGACCAATACCTACAGGGTAAGTTTGCGCTGTCCGAGAAGTGGAAGGTAAACCCGCCACAACCTCACACTGCTAAGAAGATGGACACACCGAGAGCAACTTGTTCTTTCATTGAAGAAGCTCCATGGGAAGTCGTGCTTTCGGCAAAACCCAAAAGAATACTGAACGAGCTCCAAACATGCCCGGCAGTCAGGTGGAAGAACCCGCTGGAACCCCAGATCATTAAAAGGATGCTGAAGCCGCGCCCAACTCCGAAGATCAGTGGTGATGGCCCGAGCACTCACAACCAGCCGTCGAAATCTTCAAAGAAAAAGAAGAAGAAAGCTAAGAAGCCCGTGAAGCCTGGCAACAAGCGCACAGACTTACAGAAACAGATCGACGCGCTGGAGGAGTACAATCAAAAGGCGCGGACTCCCATCACACTCCAAGAGTTCCTCAACCACGTCTTTCAGGAGGAAGATAATGGAGAAAGCTCGTCGGATGAATCCGAGGGATATGTGGCGAGTTGTCATGTGATCTCCCACTCGTTTACCGACGATGAAAAAACTCCTAGCACTAAGAAACTGGGGGCAGAGCCTGAACCGGAACTTGTGTGGCCAACAGACGAAATGATCGACGCCTTTCTAGACGAGATTCGTTTGAAAAGTAAAGCCGACCAAGAGCGTGAGATGGCCGCATCAGAAGGAGCCATACGCAGGCGATTAAACGAAAGAGTTGAGGTACTCCCGCCAGATCGAAAGGCATCCGACATGGATAAAAACGTATTTAAGACGAGGAAAAGGTTTGCCAGAGCCATGTCAATGGGAATGAAACTACCACCCTCGGAAGAAAACACGCTCGATGGGGCGGAGAGGCACCCTAATTACTGCTCATATCATCGGAAGATTTCACACCCCACTGAGGAGTGCGACGCTTTTAAGACATGGTGGCAGGGATATGTTGCTCATCAGCAACATTTTAAGCGAATGAAACGCAGAACTCGTCGGGAGCAGGGAAGTACGACCGAAGGACACAAAAGGACTACCGGTAACTGTTACACGGTCAACGCCGGGGGATCGCAAGTGCTCACATTCGGGAGCGATTCTGACGAGGAAATGGCTCTTAGCCCCCTCTTTAAAGAGCCTACCTCCGGGAAAAGAGGAAGAACCAGAAGCCTGCGAAAACATTCAGCTGCGCAATCGCACGCTTCCGGAGAAGAATCTCGGACCCGCAACTAGAAAAGATAAGGGAAAGGAAAAGGTCGCTGAGGATATCACCTTAGATAACCAAGTTATGAAAGAGCTGACTGCCAAGGACCCGCCTAAGAAGAGTAGGGTGGATTACAACATCCTAGCGCACCTGAGAAAGCTACCCTCGCAGCTCAGCATTCTCGACGCCCTTGTTCCCGCCAAAAATTTCTGCGCAGAGGAGTCCAAGGTATCAAATGGCAGCGATACGCTTAAAAAAATGCAAACCAGTATCTTCCGGCCTATATTTTGACAAACTCCTAAATGAGAAACAGATAAATTCTGATGGTATCGAAAGCGGCTCGAAAAACCCTTCGATTTGATATATTATGGGCCTCGTAATTCATCCGGGATCAAAAGTTATGAGGAATTACGTGTCCACACGTGATGGGCTTTTAAGAACCCGCTGGAGGAGTTAAAAGATACAATAAAAACTCAGAAAAGACCCCAATGGGGCATCACGTGCTCACACGTGACCATGGGTCACGTGCAGACACGTGATGGGCTTTTAAAACCTCTAAAATAATGAATGGAATTTAATTCTAAAAGTCAGAAAATACCTCAACGAGGTATCACGTGCTTACACGTGACCAATGGTCACGTGTTGACACGTGATGGTTAAAACTGAAACATAAATAAGCGGCTGAGAAAGGAACCCAATTGGGGGTCACGTGCCAACACGTGACTGGCTTTAAAAGCCTTATAATTTAATAGAATTGAATTCTAAAAATTTCTGAATCTTGCCAAATGGAAAAGGGTCATGGGGAACCGTTGGATTAAAAATCCAAGGGTGATTAAAAATCACCAATTTATGGAAAAATCTTAAATAAGGAAAGATTCCCCCTAAATCTAACCGAGATAACAAATAGAATATCTTTTGGATTTAAAATCCACGATGAATAAAATTCACTGAATGATCTAAAGGCCCAGAATTAATGATAAATATAAATCAAATCTCTCAACAATCAAATCAAATCTTTCAATGAGAGATTTGCTAAACAAATTGATTCTCTTCCTTCTCCTATAAATAGGAGCCAAGAAGAGAAGAGGGGGGATCTACTTTTTTGAGAGAAAAACAGAGAGAGGAGAATTTAATTCTCAAGAGGGAAGAAAAGAAAGGAGAATTTAATTCTCAACAAAGAAAACCCTAGGTAAGAAAAGGGAAAAAGATAAACTTCAAACAGAGAATTTAATTCTCAAAATCCAAGAGTTTAACTCTTATACAAAAAGAACTTAGTTCTTCTTCTGGTTGAAGATCTGCACAGAGCACATCTCCACATAACTTGAGAATTTAATTCTCATCGGGTCGAGATCCTGCCATGCAGATCCTAAACTTAGAAGGGGAATTGAGTTTTGAGAATTAATTCTCCTAAAACAAAACTAGGGTTTAACCCTAATCAAGAATTTAATTCTTTTACATATCTGGGAATTTAATTCCTTTGAAAAGAAATCAGGGTTTCATCCTAAATAAGAATTTAATTCTTTCACGATAGGAATTTAATTCCTCCAAAATCAAAATTAGGGTTTAACCCTACAAAGAATTCAATTCTTAAAAGATCTCTGTTCATGAAAAGAACTAGGGTCACGTGCCCCCACGTGACCCCTGAAAAGATCCCCTGCAAAGAACTTTGAAGCATCACCCCACGTGCTCCCACGTGACCCTCATTATATATGGAACAAAAGCAAAGGCAGAAACAATTCTGGGCGCTCTCACGTGTTACCACGTGACCCCTAATAAATGTTCTAATAAATCAGGGCATGAGTATACATCACGTGCCCACACGTGATGGCTATGAAAATTAAAAGTGTTAAACACTTGTTTGCAGAACAAAATAAAGGGGATCTGGCCCCACTTTTTGATGCCATCACGTGTTCCACGTGACCCTCGAAACGCAGAAAGGAAAAGCAAAAGAAATAAAGGCCTTGGGCGCTCTCACGTGCTCCCACGTGACCCCTTGGCTGATGCTTTAATAATCAGCGCACTAATCCTCCTCACGTGGCGGCACGTGATGCTCCAAAGAAAACATAAAAAGTGTTTAACGCTTATTTACAGAACGAAGAAAAGGAGATCTGGCTCCACATTTAGGGCGCCCTCACGTGTCACCACGTGACCCCTAATGAGCATTCTAACAGACAAGAGCGAGGGCCTTCATCACGTGCTCACACGTGATGGCCGCCAGAATTAAAAGAGTTAAACACTGATCTGCAGAATAAAATAAAGAGAATCAGGGCGCTCTCACGTGTCCACACGTGACCCCTCTCTCCTTAGTGTTTAACACTAATCTGAAGACTTTGTCCTCGGTGTTTAACACTGATTTTCTTAGTGTTTAACACTAATTTGGAAAACTCTATTGGCAGTGTTTAACACTAATTTGGAAACTCTGTTCCCAATGTTTAACACTGATTATCTTTTAGTGTTTAACACTAACTTGCTAATCTTATTCCCAGTGTTCAACACTATTGGTCTTTAGTGTTTAACACTAGCTTTAGCCCAATTGGCTAAGTTTCTAGAGGCAAAGCCTCCCCTTCAACGGACCAACAGAGGGCCAATATTTCAAACATAATTGGACTTAGCCCAAACTGGTCATAAGTCCTCAAATCATCTTGAACTGAGCACATCTGCTCTTTCAACCAACTCGTTGGTTTAGGGTACATCTCTGAACTCCTCTGATATTTGTCGTTGTAATCCTTCAACGTCTTCAGAGAGGTGACGGGTCCCGACAACCACACATCAACACGGACTGTGGGGTCCTTAAACTCATGGACTTATGCGTCCTTAAACCAAGATACGGACTACGGGGTCCTTAAACCCGCGGACTTATGCGTCCTTAAACTAACGGACTAATGCGTCCTTAAACACACCCATATGGACTGTGGGGTCCTTAAACCCATGGACTTATGCGTCCTTAAACTACCAATGGACCCCCATGTCCTTAAACTGGAGATGGACCACCATGTCCCTAAACTGGTATTGGACCACCATGTCCCTAAACTGGAACAATAGAGCCCCAAATGCTCTTTTGTCGGATCTAAACGATCCTGTTTAAGTTGATCTTAGCCTCAAAAATGGCTAACGTATCCTTAAACTTTCAAACAGACTCTAGTCCCAAATCGGACTATAAATCCCCTAATCAACTTTGGCTCAAGGGTACATCTCTGAACTCCTCTGACATCTGTCGTTGTAATCCTTCAACGTCGTCAGAGAGGTGATGGGTCCCGACGGCCATAAATTTAATAGACCACTATGTCCCTAAACTGGAACATTAGAGCCAATTTCTCTTTTGTCGGATCTAAACGATCCCGTTAAGTTGATCTTAGTCTCAAACTGGACTAACGTATCCTTAACAAACGTTTGAGTTGATCTTAGCCTCAAATATGGCTAACGTATCCTCAAACCAAAACCCCAAACCCAAATCTAAGAAAACACGGATTTGGACTAATCCACGTCCTACGGGCGACGACATAAATTGGTCTCCGTATACAATCCACGGGCAACCACAAATAAAACAAACACCCACGACACGAAGTGACCATCTGGAGAAGGAGAAAGGTGTTACCGTAATGCGGTAGCGTAATTAACTGCAGGGGCTTGCGCCTGCAGGGAAGAGCGTCCCCACAATCAAAAACCCCTCAAGCGAGGGGGAATCTGACGAAGTCTGCTACATCGGCCGCATCCGTCTAAACCTCCGATACACGGTGCCATAAATCAACTTGGCATCTTCGGAGAGGTGGACGGATAGCACCAATTAGCATCTGCCCCGAATCTCAGTGCCAAGACATCGCAGTCTTGTGCGCCGTCTTTCGGAGGGGAACAGCCCTCCTGTTATCAAAGGAAGCGAGAGATTCGTTAATCAAGGCATTACAAGAGCCCGAACAATTCCAAGCCTTCCTCGCCGAAGAAAGGATGAAGGATGAACTGGAAGAAGTGCACACGGTCGATGTCACTTTCGGTGACGAAGACCTGCTCCTTGGGACGTGTGACCACAACCGTCCCCTATACGTATCTGGATATTACCACGATATAAAGATAGACAAAATCTTGGTTGAGAATGGGTCTTCCGTTAACCTCCTCAACGTGCGGGTGTTAAAGGAAATTTGAATGAGCGTCCAGCACCTTGCTCGGGACAAGATCACCATCTCCGGGTTTGACTCCCAATCATCGAGAACTCTTGGGACTATGATATTGACGCTACGCTTTGGGCTACTCATCACGGACATTAAGTTTCACGTCATAGATGCCAAGACATGTTACAATGCTCTGCTCGGCCGACCTTGGTTACATGAGTACAACATCATCCCTTCTACGCAACATCATTGTATGAAGTATTTTAAGGATGGTCTCGAGTATACCTTAACAGGTGAGCTAAACCTATTCTCCGTGAACGAAATCCGCAAATACGAAGATGCAAAGTACTTTTTGCCAGATTTCGAGGACACGGAGAGGTGTCGCAAACCGGAGAACGAAGCCGCCGCCACCATTCCTGTTTTCGGGAGTGATACCGAAGAAGAGGAAGAGATAGTTTACTCTGGGTCGTCTCGACACAACGACCCGGGACCGTCCGCCCCCATATTGATCTTCGGAAGCGGCTCGGAAGATGAGGTTAATGTCGTGTTCTCCAGTCGGCCGCCAATACAAGAATTCCCTGGTGATGATCAGAGTTTGCAAATCACCATGATTCCGCGGGAGCACTACAAAGATCTCGATGCACTTGAAGCTTACAATGTGCAGGACCTGCAGACGTTTTACGTCCCTCCCAAGCAAAAGAGTGAAAAGGCGATCCTATTCTATCGATCCACGGAAACAAGAATCGAGAAAGAAATCTGGCATGGCGCAGATTCTACCCTCGACAGGCTTCAACCCATCCGTTTGCCCAGATATTACACGAACGGACTGAAAAGGCTATTGAAGCGCCAAGGGGTACCCTTAAAACAGACTACTCGACAAGCTCGATTCTATAACAGGATTTGGGATGTCCCTGGGACTCAGCGTAAATTGCCTAATGGGAGAATGGAAACACTTGGGCATAGATACGTGAGAGCCGAAAAATGGGAATGGGTCTACGGTAGCTACGCCATATATAATTTCGATGAAGAAGAGGACGCCTTGTCAGGATATGCCAACCCCTCATCAGAACTAGATCCCGCGATCGAAGTGCCGACTCCGTCATTTGAAGAACGAATAGACAAGCTTATCAGGAAAGCGGGTCAAAAAGCACGGGACGATCATAATCGCGAAATGGCCATCTACGAGAAAGCCAGGACGCAACGCCTTTTTCAACAGGCTGCGAAAGATGAAAATGCTCCTCCCTATCAATCTGTTGTGCAAAAGGCCCGACACAGAGGCAGAAACAAACCAAAGAGCAGAAAAAGCGTTCGACAGCGACAAAGCGGGACCAAGAAACCACGCGGTCGGGAATCGAGCAACCCGGATTTGTCCCTTATGAAAAAGATGAGTCAGGCATACTCTTTTCCTCAGAATAAAACACGGAAGATACTTGACCTCGCTTTAAAACACCAAATGATTACACTTCCGAAGTCTAAACACCCTGAGCAAGCTAATGAGGTCTCTCATCCGGGCTATTACTCTTATCACCGAGCCATAAGACACCCCATCGAAGACTGCTTCACCTTCAAGAACTGGGTTGAGGACCAGTATCAGCAAGGCAGATTTGCCCTATCCAACAGCTGGAGGGTATCGCCACCACAAAAGCACGAACCCAAAGCCACAGGAGCAGAACCAGATCCACATCGGTCTTGGAAGCGAGCTCGTACCTGTCGTATGATAACGTATCAAAAGAAGAGCCCGAGAATATGGGTGACTTTCCCTGGTGCTTCGAAAACGATGACAACGAGGTAATCTCAGAATTTCCACCAGCGCCGAAAGAGCTGGAAGATGGCATACATACTACTGCAGATAACCTCAAGAAGATTGAGTTGGGGACGGCGAACGACCCACGACCGATATTCGTCAGCGAGCTGCTATCTGAAGAAAGGGTGGCTGCGTTAAAAGACGTGCTTATACAGCATAGAGATTATTTCGCATGGAACTATTCCGAAATGCCAGGACTAGATCCAGAAATTGCTGTGCATAAACTGGCAATATCCCCGGACGTCAAACCAGTCAAACAGGCGCCGAGAAGAATGCGGCTCGAGCTTGAGATGAGCATCAACGCTGAAGTCAAGAAGCTGATCAAGTCTGGGTTTATCCAAGAAGTTCAATATCCTGACTGGATCGCCAACATCGTCCCGGTAATGAAGAAAAATGGGACAGTGCGCATATGCGTGGACTTCCGAGATCTCAATAAAGCCTGCCCGATGGATGATTTCCCAGTGCCAGTCACAGAGCTGATGATAGATAACACGTCCACTCACGAGGTCTTCTCTTTCATGGACGGCTCATCAGGGTACAATCAGATAAAGATGCATCCCGAAGACCAGAAGCATACCGCTTTTCGGACCCCTCTGGGAATATTCTACTATAAGGTGATGCCCTTCGGTTTAAAGAACGCCGGTGCCACCTATCAAAGGGCCATGACGAAGATCTTTGATGACCTCATACATGAAATCGTCGAATGCTATATCGACGACCTCGTCGTGAAAAGCAAATCATACGAGGAACATCTCGAGCATCTGAAGACTGTATTTCAACGCCTTCGGCAATACAACTTGAAAATGAACCCTCTCAAATGCGCGTTCGGGGTGTCCTCAGGCAAATTCCTAGGATTCATTGTCCGGCACCGAGGCATCGAGATAGATCCGTCGAAGATCAAGGCGGTCATGGAAATGCCACCGCTAAGGACTCTCAAACAATTGCGGTCTCTCCAGGGGAAGCTCACGTACATCCGGTGATTTATAGCCAACCTTTCAGGCAAATGCCGCCCCTACAGTCACCTGATGAAGAAGGGAACCCTGTTCGTCTGGGACCAAAAATGCCAAGGCGCACTGGACGAGATCAAGCAGTACCTACAAAACCCGCCGGTGTTAGCTGCTCCAGTCAAGGGAAAGCCTCTTATTCTTTATACAACCGCCCTCGAAGGTTCCTTAGGCGCATTATAGGCGCAAGAGAACGATCAAGGGAAAGAAAGAGCACTCTACTACTTAAGTCGAGTTCTACTGGGGGCAGAAAGCAACTACTCCCCTATCGAAAAACATTGCCTGGCGTTAATCTTTGCGATAACAAAGCTCAGGCACTATGCGTTGGCGCATGAAGTCCGTCTCATATCGAAGGTATACCCCCTCAAATATTTAATGTCGAAGGCCATATTGACTGGTCGACTCGCTAAATGGGCCCTACTCTTGATAGAGTTCTCGATAACATATCAGCCTCTCAAGGCAGTGAAAGGCCAGGCCATCGCCGACTTCCTCGCTGAGCATCCAATACCGGCCGATTCCCCTCTGAATTGAGAACTGCCAGACGAACACGCGTTTGATGCGATCGATGGTGGTAACTGTAGGGTTCCTAGGCATCCTAGTGAGGTCTCACAAGGCATCAACCATGCCAATTTCAAAAAATCTAGGTGCCGAGAGACCCGACTACGGATCGTTTGCTAGAAGTTTAGGCGAAAATGCAAACTAGTTAACACTTAACTATGAGAATACGGATATACAACCTTTGTAGATCCGGTGCTCCACGTCCACGGCTCCGCAATGAAGTCTCCTCGCTGTCCAAGACGGATCCCGGGCTCTAGCGTCGGCTTCATCGAAGAATGGACGGGCTAGGTCATCGACAACGTGCCGAAGATGATCTACGTCGAAGCATCACTAGATCAAGCTCCACCTTCACCAAGTCTTGAAAACTTATGAAGGAAACACACTCTACTACTTGGCAAGAGGTAGAGGATGAAGAAATAGGAAGTGGGTAGACTTTAGAATTGGATTTCTCACTCATCTTCATCAATCACCATTGATGAAGTGGAGGTTTCTTCATTGAAGATGAAGAAGAAGAAGAAGATAAAGCTATGATAAGTTAATTAAAAAGGATAAATTATCTCAATACTTATCATAACCTAACTCTAGTTAAGTGTAGAGAATAGACCATGGTTTGCTTAAATGGTTAGGGTTAAGAATGAAGACAAGAAAGGTGACTAAGTCAAAGGTTCATGAATCTTCAACAAACAAACAAACAAA
Organism: Agapanthus africanus; assembly: GCA_030015575.1. Lineage (NCBI taxonomy): Eukaryota > Viridiplantae > Streptophyta > Magnoliopsida > Asparagales > Amaryllidaceae > Agapanthus > Agapanthus africanus. The sequence goes on along the minus strand of JASDDO010000008.1, from coordinate 432,653,663 downwards.
GCCACCATTCTTTCTTTATCTTATCCAAAACAAATAAATAAATAAATAAATAAGATAATCAAAACCCTAATCATTAACTTAACCATGGTTTAATCTTTACACTTAACTAAGTTAACATGTATCATCAAACATGATACAAACAAGTGCACAAAAGTATATCGCATATACAATGCGCACAACCGAGCGAGAAAATCCATTTAAAGTGAACCGATACTAGTTAATGCAAAGTAATATATCAAATATATAATTATGCATTAAATCATTAAATCATCACTTGATTTAACGATCCGGTCATGACGCACATAACCGACTGGTATCATTAGTAACATCTTATCGAATCAACACTTGATCCGATAACCCGGCTATATCGCATATAACCGATCAATGTCACATCGCGAGAATCGAATACAGTATCACATACTCGTATTATTCTCGGTCCCGCACATATCTCATATGCGCTCCTATTTCGTTTCGCTTGAGCCAGGAAACCTCTGTGTAGGACTCTAAAGACTCGTCAATACGCCGGCAGCGGATGATGATCATATCAAACACCCACAAGCCGCAAGCGGTCTGCTAAACGTAACGGCCACCCGGGTATTGAGCGATCTGAAGATCGACGAGCAAGCCCGCTCACACTCCAGTGAATCCAACCAGTAACACTACCGTACAGTCCGGTCTGATCGTCTGATATGTCGCATATCTCGCCTAGGGGTGGTAAACGTCAGACCCCAATAGCTCAATAAGTCGTGTCGATATGAGGTCTATAACTGTTCGAGAAACTACTGGTAACACTTACCAGTAAATCTCAGCAACCCTGGCCAGGGATTTCCTGTTATAGCCAATCGAACACAGCGCAACATCAACCCCCTATACCGGGAGAGACGAATCCCCTCCTATCGCTCATTGCCTCCATGTGACTCGGGACTGTACCCAAAAACCACCGTTTTGCACGTCTTCTTGGACGTGGTAAGATGGAAATCAAAGCACAGTGGGAACCACACAAGACTCTATGACGATCTCGGGTCAACAGACTACTCTGTACCAGTGTCACCAGAGAACTGCCATCTGACGTGAGGTATAATACCATCTGGGAGTTCTCGGCGAGTCCGTCCAGTGTACCCAGTCTCTACTGAGCACCCGTATATCATCTCTGATGTCAAACACCAATGGATATGGGATCATCCATCGCCCATCTGTATGGGTCGAGAAGGTACACGCTAGTCTACCCTGGTATATCGATGCCCCGTCTCAATACACCCACGACTAGGGACTTTGAAGGATGTACTTATGGACTACCATGTCCCCACTAGTATGATCCGCATCACAGTCCAGGTAGTCAAGTACACATCCTAAGGGCTTTACCAACATGTAACAGAGAGACACCCAGTATACACGTTAAGGTAAAGTTCAACCAGATAGCATACTATCATGTCGAGCAAGAAAGTCCTCCCTATATATGTCCCAGCATCCACTACAATATACATCCTATGTACAGTAATGGCCTCTAGGGCATACATATAACTAACAATCTCCCACTTGCACTAGGGCCATCTGTAGCAGTGGTTGTAGTATCTCATACTCAACCATCCCATAAAAATCTCTCTCTGGGAACAGGCCTTTGTGAGTGGATCCGCTGTGTTGTCCTCTGAGTCTACTCTCCAGACCTCGATCCCTTGGAGATCAAGCATCTCCATGATCAGGTGACACTGCCTTAGAATATGTCTGGATCACTGATGGGACGGATGTTCCTCGGCATAAGCCACAACTCCATTGTCACACAATGGTGGGAACAAAGTTCATCTATGAACTTTTATACACCCAGACTTCCTCTTTGGTAGCATCTTAAGTAGCGATGTATCCTGCCTTCATCGTCTAGTATGTCACGGTATCTAGCTTGGAATTCTTCCAACATACCGTCCCTTTACTGAGGGTAAAGACAATGCCTGCGACTGACATTCAGTCGTCTTTATCACCCTGGAACCCTTCCAGTGATTCTCCCCAGGATCAACTGATACCATCTCACTACAGCTAGTGAGTATCCTAACATCCATTTAGATCTATCTCATAGATCCAAAACTCAGGATTTAGCAGGTATCATCATGATCCTATATGGAGAATCATTGTGATAAGCGGAGATTGACCGAGCGTAGCATAGGAAACTCCTTCCCTATCAAGAGTATGTCATCCACGTACTCTACGAGGATCACCACCATACTCCCTACTATCTTTTTGTTTATACAAGGTTCATCTACCATTTTGATGATGTCAAACTCTTTGACTAATGCATCAAAACAGATGTTCCAACTCCGCGATGCCTGCTTTAATCCTATAAAGCATCTTGCACACGTTTCCGCTGCTCCCACTGTCTACGAAGCCCTCTGGCTGTGTACTTATAGACGCACTCTTCTAAAACATCATTTAGAAAAGCAGTCATGACACCCAACCACCAGATATCGCAGTCATGGTATGTAGCCGTGACAAGTAGGATCTGGATGGACTTAAGCATAGTCACTTGAAAAGGTTTCATCATAATCCACGCCTGGTCGATGACAAAAAGCTTTAACAAGTCTAGCTTTGAAAGTCTCAACTTTTCCATCTACACCAAGTAATCTTCTCAAGATATACTTGCTCCTGATGGGGATTTAACCCTTCAGATATTGCAACCAAAGTCCATACTTTGTTGATGTACATGGATTCCATCTCAGATCGCTAAACATCCAGCCATTCTTACAGAGTCTTACTCTCGATGGCCAGCTCGAAGCTAGTTGGGTCATCATCTCATGATGCAATCCTCGCTCCCACTGTCATAGAGAAAACGAAGTATCTCTCAGGTGGGTGAGGAACCCTACTAGATCGGCGGAGAGGCTGAGGTTCATTGGTAACTATTGAATCCTTTGGTTCTCTCAAATCATCAGCTGCAGTTTGTATAGCTGGAACATTTCCAGTTTTACATAACAGTCCTTGCCTTGAGCTTGTCCGGATTTTGCTTTTAGACATAGCCCGGACAACCCCAAATCTTAACCAACTTAAGATATGGGCTCTTCCCTTTCCATATCACATATGAAGAGGTAGGCAACTGATTTGATTTGAACCCTATTCAATAGGTATGCATCTTCTCAAGTGCATAACTCCCAAAAAGAAATAGGTAACTCAGTAGTACTCATCATAGAGCACACCATATCAAATAGGGTGTATCTGCTCCGCCCCGATATACCATCGTGCTATGGTGTATACAGAGGAGTAATGCTGAGAGAGAATCTCATTCTCCTTTAGAATAGTCCAGGAATTCCATGCACAAGTATTCTCCTCCCTGATCTCATCATAGGACATAATACTTATACCCGTATTTTGGTTCTCTACTTCTAAATCATATTCTGTGAATATCTCAAAAGGTTCGGACTTGTGTTTCAACAGGAACATATGTCTGAATCTTGAGAGATTATCAGAGAATGTAATGAAGTACAAAGAACCGGTCTTGGCATATGTAGACAGGGGACCTTTATACATCAACATGTATCATCCCAAGAGTTTACCAACTCTTTCTCTGTTTCCAGTAAACGGAGCTATGGTCATCTTATCTTTGTGACATGACTGGCGAGTTTCACAAGATGTAAATTCAAACTGATTTAAATATGCATCTAAATGTAACTCAGCCAGTCGGGTCGCATTGATATGACCTAGTCTACAATACCTCAAGAAGGATTCGTTCATTTCTGAACTCTTCCTCTTGTGTGTGTTCTGTATACTAAAGAACTGTAGTTTGATTTAGAACGTCAATGCTTTTAGATAACGTGCCTGAACCGATCAACTTTTGATATAGGAAATGTTCAAAACATTATCCAACTATACAAAATTTTATCATTTCTTTACTGATAAAGAGATAGATATGATTTTGTATATCAGGTTCGGTATCTAATAACATTTGTTCAGAATCAATGTATTCATAATACAGGGTGACAGTGACCAACAGACTTGGCTGCAACACTTGCCCCGTTTTCTGCCTCATGAAACTTATCACCCGTTCTCAGTTTTCTACCTTTCTGTAGCCCTATGTAACAGATTACATATCTGGGATCCTGATCTGGTATCACATACCCAGGACGTAAAGAATACTGAGAAACAATTCTTGTAATGAACACACCCGAAGATGATGCATCAACATGCACTCTCTTCGTTTGGGCGGCACGGGAAATCTGGTATTCCCCAATTTCCTGCTCTGTCTTACAACAATTATAAGTTGGAGCGGGACCAACGTTCCCCAGCTCAGTACAACAAGCGGGTTCGGTCAATATTCCGTTTTATTATCTTGATTAAGGCGTGACATGGTTGCTACCAGGAGAGAGAGAGAAGAAAACACTCAGCGTGCGCTCTTGCAAGAATAGATTGGTTATTATTTTATCTAATCAGGATGGCTCCCACTGCTTTTTATCAAATCTTCCTTCAAACCCTAAAAGGAAAGACTAGCCGGGATTAATTACACACTACAAGTTCGCCAATCTTTCAGCCAGGCCAGTGTCGGTACTTTGAGGGAGGTCCCCCGTGCTTTCGCACGAACCTAATTAATGTAAACCTCGTTTTCCCAGAGGCGTAACCCCGTTGACACCTTTCTAGACACCTACTTGATCGGCTAATTGTAATGTATAAAACTCTCCCAGGAGTAACACTTACTCGCAGCGGGTATCGGGATCCAACTATCTCATAGAAGGTATGCAATCTCATTGCAAATCTCAACACTTGAAATTCCCGATAATATTTTGCCCCTAACGTGCTATGACCTTGACGAAAGCCAACAAACCATAGCCCGCTAGTCAAGTTCAACCCGTACATTTCTTGATCGAATTAAACCCACCCGCACGACCCTTGACGAAAGCCAACAAAGCCGCACGACTACCCTAATCCAATCGCATCGTATGCTGGCAGATAAGCAGCATATAGCTACCGCACACTGCACCTTGACGAAAGCCAACAAATGCAGCACGAATACTATATACAACTTATCTGAAATGACGGAGGGCTACGACAGGTTTTTCTGAAAACCTATTGCGTAATGAACTTGATATCGTTGTAGGATCGAATGATTTTGAAATGGAGTGTTTTTGAGGCTTTTCTAGTTTTGCTAAAGGAGTCACTCCCGGTGAAGGGATCGTCGGTCCTTTCCTCGTCGAATGAGGTGCGGGATATATCACATATATCACTGTGCAAAGCAAAAACACTTAAAAGCAATCAAAAGACAAACCGAGTGTGTAGCATCTGCCAGTTATTGCTAAAGGAGTCACTCCCGGTGAAGGGATCTCGGTCCTTTCCTCATCGAATAAGGTGCAGGATATATCTCATATACCGCTGTGCAAAGCAAAAACTGTAGCTACCTGTTTTATTTTGAAATTCGATTCTACAACATCTTAGGTTTCTTTTATTTCATTAATCATATTAATGAAGTCCCATCATTTAAGTACCTAAACATCATAGATAAATACGACGTACACTTATGCCATCCGCATTCGCCTCGATGTCCCCTCGTGCACCGTTAGGTTAGGTAACTAACGGCAGAGCAGGGCAGGGCTAGCGCGGGTGTAAAACATAAGTAACGTCTATATAATATATCATATATACTATATCTATCACAGAACATCACATGATCACATCACAGATAACGCAGCAGAAGAATCATATGAAATATTGGATATACTAGGACGTCCGTGTTTTCAATACGAGCCAGTATAAAACACGGATTCCACGGTCGTGATGAATAGCCAAACCCACACCCCTAGACCCCTACGAGAGCGGCAAGCAACCCTACCAATTCTAGAGTTAGGAGACCCGGCCTCGACTCCTCGAGTTGGTCTCCCACTGGACTCCAGAACCCGGTTACTTGTGCTCCCCTCCTTGGGTCTATCCTAGTGCGGAAAAGTAAATAATATACAAGAGGTGACAACTTCCGCAACCTGGAAGCGCCCCAATAAAAGAATATTACATACAAGTTTTTACATGAATGAAAATGAAAAACACTCATCTCACATAAAAACCCCCGGCTATTCAAACACGACGATCCAATATAACATATCGAGCAACACATAACATCACATGTCATCAACGTAAGTAAATATGTCCATCCCAATTGTCGTTGACATATAGCAACGAAACCGGCGATATCACATATTACACTTACGGTCACAGAAAAGAAAGTGTAAAACTACAACAGTTGGAATCCGCAACCTCCTCAGACATCGCATGCCTGATCAAATGAATTACTTAGACATCGCATGCCTAACAATTATAAACCCCGCATTTTAGTCTCATAATCGAAAACTCTTTTCAATATCAAGTCGGGCAATTCAACAAGATTCCCGACATACTGATCGAATGCTCGTCGCAAACTTCAGTAGACGGCCGCACCCCCGATACCGTCGACGAAGTTCACCAAGGAGGAACACCGCTGCCGCGAGCACCCGAACGGATGCTTTCGGTGACAGGGTTCTCCTACAGTCACTTGGTCGGGGCTATGGGGTGTAGCTGTCTATTAAGTTTACCCGGCGAGTATCCGCGTACACTACGTGATTGCGACGGACTTTTGATCACATCAAAATTCCGTGGCAACCGATCAAGTGAGACTAAACTGCTATGTTTATAACATTCATTCAGTTATCTCATAACTTATTGTGAATTCCAATTATTGTATCCCATTCCGGATAAATAGAAAATGTCAAACTTTCCGATCGAACAATCGAACACCCAAGTTTTCCCGATACAGATCAACACATGAAACAAGTCTAAAAACATTCATTTCGTGCCTCAGTACCAACGGTCCAGCCGTAGAAGGGTCAAGCCAACGCCTCACATGTGGCACGCCGTACTGCCCCAAACCCTAAGGTTCAAAGGGCAGTTCAAGACGGTCACATAATCGAGTTAAGGTTTGTTGTCTTCTAGAGGGACCATCGCGTTACTTGCACTACTTAGAACGTCGTTAAACCACGGAAAAATCCAACACTTGGAAATTTCCCGACAGGGGAAAAATTGGGTATTTATATCCGGTCGAACTTTTTAACATATTCTATAATTTATCCGGAAAGCCACATAGACAAAATTTGATACTCCGATCGAAACACCGAATCCCCAAAACAACTGCAGAAAATTCAACTCTTGAATAAATATTAAAAATTCCCAGAAAAATCACCACTGGAAACTAAGAATTACTGTGCAAATAAATTTAAATATTGGGGCCGTACGGCCGCGGATCCGCCGCATGAGCCTTGCTCATGCCGCGGAACAGCGGTGGAAAAGTGGAATTAGGTCCACGAAATTTACAGTAATTCTTAGAAAACCTTGCTTGATTTTCTGCATATTTTTAATATGGAAAAAGACCAGATTTTAAAAAATGGACAGAGAGCAAGTTTGTGATCGGGTTTCGGGTTCGTTCGGGTTTCAAATTCCGTCTAGACTTCGCCTAAGGCTCTAGCTAGGCTCTGATACCACTGTAGGGTTCCTAGGCATCCTAGTGAGGTCTCACAAGGCATCAACCATGCCAATTTCAAAAAATCTAGGTGCCGAGAGACCCGACTACGGATCGTTTGCTAGAAGTTTAGGCGAAAATGCAAACTAGTTAACACTTAACTATGAGAATACGGATATACAACCTTTGTAGATCCGGTGCTCCACGTCCACGGCTCCGCAATGAAGTCTCCTCGCTGTCCAAGACGGATCCCGGGCTCTAGCGTCGGCTTCATCGGAGAATGGACGGGCTAGGTCATCGACAACGTGCCGAAGATGATCTACGTCGAAGCATCACTAGATCAAGCTCCACCTTCACCAAGTCTTGAAAACTTATGAAGGAAACACACTCTACTACTTGGCAAGAGGTAGAGGATGAAGAAATAGGAAGTGGGTAGACTTTAGAATTGGATTTCTCACTCATCTTCATCAATCACCATTGATGAAGTGGAGGTTTCTTCATTGAAGATGAAGAAGAAGAAGAAGATAAAGCTATGATAAGTTAATTAAAAAGGATAAATTATCTCAATACTTATCATAACCTAACTCTAGTTAAGTGTAGAGAATAGACCATGGTTTGCTTAAATGGTTAGGGTTAAGAATGAAGACAAGAAAGGTGACTAAGTCAAAGGTTCATGAATCTTCAACAAACAAACAAACAAAGCCACCATTCTTTCTTTATCTTATCCAAAACAAATAAATAAATAAATAAATAAGATAATCAAAACCCTAATCATTAACTTAACCATGGTTTAATCTTTACACTTAACTAAGTTAACATGTATCATCAAACATGATACAAACAAGTGCACAAAAGTATATCGCATATACAATGCGCACAACCGAGCGAGAAAATCCATTTAAAGTGAACCGATACTAGTTAATGCAAAGTAATATATCAAATATATAATTATGCATTAAATCATTAAATCATCACTTGATTTAACGATCCGGTCATGACGCACATAACCGACTGGTATCATTAGTAACATCTTATCGAATCAACACTTGATCCGATAACCCGGCTATATCGCATATAACCGATCAATGTCACATCGCGAGAATCGAATACAGTATCACATACTCGTATTATTCTCGGTCCCGCACATATCTCATATGCGCTCCTATTTCGTTTCGCTTGAGCCAGGAAACCTCTGTGTAGGACTCTAAAGACTCGTCAATACGCCGGCAGCGGATGATGATCATATCAAACACCCACAAGCCGCAAGCGGTCTGCTAAACGTAACGGCCACCCGGGTATTGAGCGATCTGAAGATCGACGAGCAAGCCCGCTCACACTCCAGTGAATCCAACCAGTAACACTACCGTACAGTCCGGTCTGATCGTCTGATATGTCGCATATCTCGCCTAGGGGTGGTAAACGTCAAACCCCAATAGCTCGATAAGTCGTGTCGATATGAGGTCTATAACTGTTCGAGAAACTACTGGTAACACTTACCAGTAAATCTCAGCAACCCTGGCCAGGGATTTCCTGTTATAGCCAATCGAACACAGCGCAACATCAACCCCCTATACCGGGAGAGACGAATCCCCTCCTATCGCTCATTGCCTCCATGTGACTCGGGACTGTACCCAAAAACCACCGTTTTGCATGCCCTCTTGGACGTGGTAAGATGGAAATCAAAGCACAGTGGGAACCACACAAGACTCTATGACGATCTCGGGTCAACAGACTACTCTGTACCAGTGTCACCAGAGAACTGCTATCTGACGTGAGGTATAATACCATCTGGGAGTTCTCGGCGAGTCCGTCCAGTGTACCCAGTCTCTACTGAGCACCCGTATATCATCTCTGATGTCAAACACCAATGGATATGGGATCATCCATCGCCCATCTGTATGGGTCGAGAAGGTACACGCTAGTCTACCCTGGTATATCGATGCCCCGTCTCGATACACCCACGACTAGGGACTTTGAAGGATGTACTTATGGACTACCATGTCCCCACTAGTATGATCCGCATCACAGTCCAGGTAGTCAAATACACATCCTAAGGGCTTTACCAACATGTAACAGAGAGACACCCAGTATACACGTTAAGGTAAAGTTCAACCAGATAGCATACTATCATGTCGAGCAAGAAAGTCCTCCCTATATATGTCCCAGCATCCACTACAATATACATCCTATGTACAGTAATGGCCTCTAGGGCATACATATAACTAACAGTAACATCTGATGGGAGCTTTATTTCGATGGAGCATCTTCCGTGAAGAAGCGCAAACAAAGCACCCCTATAATCAAATTAGGGGTGGGTCTCATCTTCGTAACTCCACAGGGAGGGATAATGCGCTTTGCTTTCTCCTTAACAGAACCGAGAACGAACAATGAGGCCGAATACGAAGCTTTGATAGCAGGCCTCGAGATCGCCATCGACATGGGAATTGAAAACCTCCTCATATACGAAGATTCCCAACTGGTCATCAATCAAGTAAACGGCGATTACCAAACATGCAAGCCAGAGCTGGTAAAGTATGGAGAGAGAGTACAGCGACTACTGACTCAAATCCCCTCCTACACCTTGGAAAGCATACCGCGTGCCGAAAATAGCAAAGCGGATCCATTAGCCAAGCTTGCTAAAGAACTAGCTGACGAGAACCTCGATGACGTAAGAATCATGGTACAAAGCCGTTGGGTCCTCACACCGGCAGAAATATCTCCGGAATCATCTGAATAAAAGGAAGCAACCGAGCAAATGGATATGCAAATAAAGGACCAAGAGAAGGCTGAAGATTGGAGAGAAGTCTTCATAGACTACTTCAAATCCCGTCGAACGCCTGAAGATGCGTCCTCAAGACATCAGCTTATGAAACGAGCTCTGTCTTTTGCCTTCGTCAATAATACTCTGTACAAGTGGTCATTTGACTCTCTGTGGTTGAGATGCCTGGGACCTGACGAAGCGAAAAGAGTCGTTCAGGAAGTTCACGACGGACTCTGCGGTTCTCATCAAGCGGGCCCAAAGATGAAGCTGAAGATCAAACGAATGGGTTATTATTGGCCCAAAATGATCCAGGACTGTCTCGAGTATGCGAAGCAATGCCACTCATGCCAAATTCATGGGGACTTCATCCACCAGTATCCAAATCCCCTACATCCAACGGTGGCTAGCTGGCCGTTCGAAATGTGGGAGACTGACATAATCGGCCCCATCGAACCAGCATCGTCCAGGGGACATCGTTTCATCCTAGCGACCACTGATTACTTCTCCAAATGGGCAGAAGCAGTACCGTTAAGGGAAGTAAAGAAGGAAAATATTCTCCATTTCTTCAAGACGCACGTCATTTATCGGTTTGGAACTTCGCGACAGATCATTTTCGATAACGGGCCAGTCTACAGAAGCCACAAGATTGGTCGCTTCGCGCAGCAACACAACATAGACTGGAGATATTCCTCGGTTTATAATCCGCGGGCTAACGGTCTAGCTGAGGCTTTCAACAAAACCTTGACAAAGATCGTGAAGAAGACGGTGTCCCGAAACAAAAAGGACTGGCACGAGAGACTGCAACAAGCTCTCTGGGCATATCGAACTACGTTCAAAACGGCTACGAACACAACGCCATATGCGTTGGTATTCGGTACAGAAGCAGTACTCCCCCTCGAGATAGAGTTATCCTCTCTACGAGTGGCGGTCCACTACGAGCTGACGGACGAAGAAAATGCTCACCTTCGGCTTGAGGAGCTTGATGCCCTTGATGAGACCCGGCTCATAGCGCAACAAAATCTGGAGGCTTACAAAGCAAAGATGACACGGTCATACGAAAGATTGACCAGGCCGAGGACGTTCCGCCAAAGCGAACTCGTGCTAATGGTCAAAAGACCTATGATCCCCAATCGCTCCAAACGGGGAAAATTCGAGCCAAACTATGAAGGCCCGTACATCATAGACAAGGTCTACCAGGGCGGAGGGTATCTACTCATGGATATGCACGGTGAAAGACTTTTCAGGCCAATAAACGGTCACTTTCTGAAAAAAATACTAAGCTTAACGGGTCAAGGCCTAGGTCAATGATAGATGACGATGACTATGTCCGCTCACTATCTTCCTAAGCCCGAACTCTAAGTAGTAATCAGCATCCTTTACAACGGACCGAAACGTCCTTAAACTAACGGCGGACCGAAACGTCCTTAAACTAACAACGGACCAAAATGTCTTTAAACTAACAATGGACCGAAATGTCCTTAAACTAATAACGGACTGAAACGTCCTTAAACTAACAATGGACCACTATGTCCTAAAACTAGTTGTTGACCGAGATGTCGATAAACTACAGTGGATTGCAATATCTCAAAGCCGATAAAAAAAAAGAAAAATAATAATAATAATAAAAACGGTATGTCCATAAGCAAAATGGGCATGGATGAAAACCCGAAAGGGCTCCGTGAGTAAAAACAGCAGGGCTACCGGCGAGTGTTTGTGAAAACCCGAAAGGGCGCAATCTCGTTAAAGGACACTTGCAGGGTCCTCACGCCCTTGTAAGGAGAAACCACCCGCGTGAGATCCTTACGACTTACAAGGGAGCAACACACTTAGGAGTCCTCACGATTCCTAGGGAGAAATTACACTTGCGAGATCCTCACGACTTGTAAGGAGAACTCTCTTATGGGACCCTCACGGCCCATAGGATTTGAAAGTCTTAAGTTACAGAGACCTGAACCTGTTCTTAAGCAACGCCCACAAACTTCAATTTTTGCCCTACAAGTGGCTCAATACCGACCCTTGTATACAATCCACGGGCGTGAATAAACATTTTCCTAACCAAGTCCCATCCGTGATTAGGGATATGTTCATATGGCAAACAACCCTTGTAAGTCCTCTCGACTTATAAGGAGAAAACCTTCTTATAAAGATCCTTACGACTTGCAAGAGGACATGCACTTAGGAATCCTCACGATTCCCAAAGAGAAAACACACCTGCAAGATCCTCACGACTTGTAGGGAGAAATACCTTTGTGAGACCCTTACGGCTCATGAAGTCAAAAGCCTTAATCGACAGGACCCTTAACCCTGTTTACTAAGCCACCTTTGTTCAACATCGACAGAGGCAAATGATGATTCGCTCCTGGCAACATCCCAGTTGTAGCGATGCTGATGCCGAAATCGGTGTCTAAAATCCAAGCTTGTAGCAAAAAGGCTAGCGAGCCACACATGCATACGAAATAGCCGAAATGATGGGGCAACTTGCAATAAAAAGCAGCAAGTAAAAATGTGTGCATGAAAAATAGCCGAAATGATGGGGCAACTCGCAATAAAAAAACAGCGAGTAAAAATAAAATAAATAGCCGAAATGATTGGGCACCGCGAAAAATAGCCGAAATGATGGGGCAATCGCGACCTTCGCGATATAAAAGCTGAAATGATAAAGCATCACAGAAAAAGAAATAAAATAAAAATGAAATCCACGCCCTACAGGTGATGTTACATCTATCCCTGTATACAATCCAGGGGCGCAAACAAAGAAGGAATCACACTCCTCCTCTCCCAGGTTTCATCAGAAGAAGAAGCCAAATCTCAATGAGTCACAGATAGCTTAGAGATCACCTCGACGTTCGTCTCATTGCAGCATACGCAACATCAAGCAAAGCGGAACAGCGGCAACTCCCAGTTCCATGGCCCGGCGATATACAGATCACCGAGAGTCAAATCCCAACTCCGTGAAATGCGGATACAATCAGCAAAATTCCTGGTTACATTGAACGCGGATAACGTCACTCTTTGACCCCGTGAAAAACGTCCAGAGCGGATCCTGATCCTCGCAGAGCAGGGCAGTGAACCCGTGTGAAGCATCCAGAGCGGAGCCTAGTCCTCGCCGAGCACGGTAGTGAACCCGTGTGAAGCATCTAGTGCAAAATTCCTGGTTACGTGGAATGCGGATAACGTCACTCTTTGACCCCGTGGAAAACGTCCAGAGCGGATCCTGGTCCTCGCAGAGCACAGCAGTGAACCCGTGTGAAGCATCCAGAGCGGAGCCTAGTCCTCGCCGAGCACGGCAGTGAACCCGTGTGAAGCATCTAGTGCAAAATTCCTGGTTACGTGGAACGCGGATAACGTCACTCTTTGACCCCGTGGAAAACGTCCAGAGCGGATCCTGGTCCTCGCAGAGCACGGCAGTGAACCCGTGTGAAGCATCCAGAGCGGAGCCTAGTCCTCGCCAAGCACGGCAGCGAACCCGTGTGAAGCATCTAGTGCAAAATTCCTGGTTACGTGGAACGCGGATAACGTCACTCTTTGACCCCGTGGAAAACGTCCAGAGCGGATCCTGGTCCTCGCAGAGCACGGCAGTGAACCCGTGTGAAGCATCCAGAGTGGAGCCTAGTCCTCGCCGAGCACGGCAGTGAACCCGTGTGAAGCATCTAGTGCACAATTCCTGGTTACGTAGAACGCGGATAACGTCACTCTTTGACCCCGCGGAAAACGCCCAGAGCGGAGCCTGGTCCTCACCAAGCACGGCCATGAACCCGTGTGAAACATCCAGAGCAAACACCGGACTGTGGAGTCCTTAAAATCCACGGACTATGATGTCCTTAACCTCGACCGTAATGTCTTAAAACTAACGATCAACCACGATGATTCTAGACTAATCTACATTGGTTTAAGGGTACATCCCTTCACTCCTTTGAGATCTGGAGTTGTAATTCCTCAACGTCTTCAAAGAGGTGACGGGTCCTGCTCGTCCTCGAGCAAATTTATTAGTTTATTCTAACCTAGCCACATTTTCGCAGGGAAACGCGATTGCACTGAGCACGTGCAACAAGCCGTTAAACCTCTAGGTGTGTTGAGATTAATGTGTTCACCTCTTTCAATGTCGTGATTTAAGCTTTTAGGAAAGTCACAACAATCAATAGGAAAAGGGATTAGGATGATCGGGAAGAAACAAAGTTTCTTCCTCTAGATCCTTGTCCGTCTTTTCTTATTGATTGATGTGAGCTTCATGGACATCATATAAGTCCGGCCTTTTATACTACGGAACACCGTTACCTTATAGGTAGGGTGCCGTGGGGGGCGGATCGCATATGTGTGCATGAAGGTTTCGTTTAAAAAATAAGTTGACATTGAAGGAGGTGAGAGACATCCATCTCTCACTCACTCCCTTGTTCCTAACCCTAACGAGCGAGAATTTTTACTCGCAGATTAGGGAATTATAAGTAAGAAACATTTTTGTGTTTTATGTTTTAAATAGTTATCTTACGACAGATTTAGGAATTAGCTAACTAGCAATTAAATGATTCCTAGGGCAAGCAAAACAATTATACTAATGCAAGAATTAAATAAGATAAAAGACTTACGCGAAGAAGATGATGCTCTTGATTCCTTCAACAAATCTCACTTTTATTGAATATAAAGAGGCATACATTTTTACAGATCTAGATTACAATTTATAAGTAACTAGTGAAGCTAGGGTTACAGACTCTCGTAGACATTAATTTACTGATTTACCCCCTAAAAATCCCAACACCTGAAACGACACACCGACACAAGAAGTCGGTGCCGACACGGGCACCATATGGCCGCGGTTCCGCGGCAAAGACATGCCTTTGGCCGCGGATCCGCGGCCATTTAGTGGGCTTGGCCCACCAGCTTTCTGTGCTTGGTTATTCTTCTCTTGGGCTCTCTGTTTTCACTGTTCGTTTCTCTGTTGGGCTTTCTAGTGTTCTCCAGATTCTCAGTGAAACTTGTAAGGCTCTTTTTGACCGTTTCACTTGACGTTCGTCTCGGCTTAAGTAGGATCCGTGTGCTGGTTGGTCAAAAGTCCATTTCCTGTATCAACTTTGTCTTTTTCACTGTATTTGCTTCAAAAATCTGTATCCTGTATCATGTAACAAACGATCGTCAAAAGCACCTGTTTACTTATAAATTGCACAAAAATGGGGCGTATGAATTGCAATATTATGATATGAACAAATACCCCCAAACTTACCTTTTGCTCGTCCTCAAGCAAATTTATTAGTTTATTCTAACCTAGCCACATTTTCGCAGGGAAACGCGATTGCACTGAGCACGTGCAACAAGCCGTTAAACCTCTAGGTGTCCCTAGTAGGAGGAGTGTTGTCTCCTGAGGGTTTTCAGCGGATTACACCCACAAAATCCTATCAATTTGGTTTCTCAACTTTTGTTCTCCAATCAGGTTTTCTAATAAGGAATTCTATTATCTTATACTTGCAAATTATCCGCCCGTATTTTTCACACTTCCTTATCATGCAACTTAAGATTATACATGTTCCATAAAATTACTTAGAATTCGGCATTTCATAAGTTTTTCTTCCAGGGTCTCATCTCCACTTAGGAATTTCTATCAACTCTTATTAAAGATACAAGTTTTATTTTTCATTCCTTTCTCTTATCTAAACTCTAATCACATATCCCTACGTGTGTGTAATTTTCACCCCTACACTTGGAAATTCAAATCAAGCAATCGTACCCTCGTCCATTGTTCAAAGCACATAACTTTCGCTTACATATCCTTCATGCGACCATTAATACTTCTTGAGGTACCAACAGCCGATTACAAGATACGTTAGGCCTTTAAAGCGTATTTCCTAGTTTTGCAACACCCAGGGCTTTTAGCAGTGACTCCCAAACCAGTTGGTCTAAGGCACTAGGTGATGAAGCACCCTCGCTAATTAATTTTCTGGCCCTAAGTAATCACAAAAACCAGTGTCCATTTTTTTATTCACACCTTTTTTTTTATGATCATTGTGCTAAGGACTTTAGACAAGAGCAATTCAAGGTCTCTTCTACTAATCCAAGTTTCAAGGTGCGTGATTGTGCATTTTGTAGGGTACATGTTTTCAGAATCTAAACTCAAGCTAGGAACTATCTTTCGAACTCATACTTTAATAAGAGTATTAATACTCTTCCCTCGTTTTGGCTTAACCCACGAAGTGAACCCAAAATTTGCCTATTTCTAAATAACCTACAAAGACATATACTCTCTCTCGCTAAACTTTAAGGAATGTTATTTTTAGGGTTTTAATTTGCTAAGTCTAGGATCTAGTTTTTCCTACTCAGTTAACTTTTTATCAAACTCAAATTAATTAACCAAAATTGAATACAATAATTTTTATAAATTTTCAAATTTTTCAAATTTTTATGATTTTTAAAATTTTTTTTTTCTTTCAAATTTTTCAGATTTTTATGATTTTTGTATAAAGATGCAATGCAGAAATTAAATATGCAAAAAGGAAAACAAAATATATACAATATGCAATGCAAGGATAACTATGTACATCACCCTCTAACACCCCCAAACTTGAGCAAAGCAGTGCCCTCACTGCCCGGCCCCACGTCGCGCTCGTGAGCGTGAACGTGATCTCTCCCCCCTAGCCAGAAGTGTTTGTATCCCTCTCTCAATCTCCGTCAACCGACGGTCGTGTTCTCGTGCCGATGCCCGAAACTCATCCCTCAAAGAGTCTAATCTCCTCACTGTTCTTCTCATTAATCGCGCATGTTCTTGGGGAGTTAGCTCTTCCCCGCTCGAAGTCGAGCTCGAGCTGGGGGTGTGTGCAGGTATGTTTTCTCCCGGTTCTGTCCGTGTCCAAATATCCGTCAGTCTAGAGTAAGACGACGAGATGCCCTCTAAGAGTGGTCGAACTATGGTACCGTCTGTCAAATAAGAGTCAAATTCCTCGGCCGGAAGGAAATAACGGCAGAGTTGGGTCACGAGCATGGGACATGGATATACATTACCTCGTTTACCCGAACCTATGGAGTATAGCAAAACTGTGCACATGTCGAATCGAGGGTTTTTCGTCATTAAAGTATGAACGACATGTAAGGAAGGGGTGAAAAAGGTTGTGTTGTGAGAACTTCCAAAAATATTGTTTTGTGCCCACCGGCACACAGTTAAAACATTTGCGAAGAGGGTCCGTGCTTGGATCCCCTTGCGCGGTTCTCGCGCACAGTCATTACCCATTAAAGGAATATAATCTTCAAAGCGAAGGGGTTGTTCGTGTGCCGGTACACGTGGTATTAGTGTCACCTCGTGTATCATATCCCTATCAATGCGAATTTCATTATTTCCCCAAATCAGTTTAATATAACCTAAGTTGTCTAGGCTATTTTCTTCCATTGACTCATAAAATTGGGTAACTAAGCTAGGGACAGCAAATGCAGATCCATGGTTATAGAGGAGGTAATTCCATCCCCTCTGTGCAATTTCGTGTGGAAAGTATGATCCATAGATCTCGTGTGCGAACACCGGTGAGAAATCTCTCTCGTACTGCATTTTGTGGGCCATTTTAAATTTCTACAGTGAAGTATATGTACCAACAGAGAGGAAGGGTTCAGGTTTACCTCCCCTGAAAATTTCAGGGGGTGACGAAGCAGATCGGCGGCGGAAGAGCGGCCGGAGACGTCAATCGCGGCGGATCCGCGGTCTTCTGGTGGCGGCGCGTCTCGAGAGTTCTGCAGAGGGCAGGGGCGGCGGCTAGGGTTTGTTGAAGATGAAATGTTTAGGATGTGAGGGCAGGAGGCCTCGGGTTCACTTATATAGGGGGAAAAGGGGTGATTTACAAAAAACACCCTCAAAGGTGAGGGTTTTATTCGTAAATGCAGCTATTAATCTGCAGATTTGCAATTTAGTCCAAAAAAAATATTATTTTTTTTTATTATTTTTTTTTTTTATTTATTTATTTATATTATCTTATTTTTAAGGTATTTTGGAAATGTACATACAAATGATATACACACCCCCAAACTTGTTTGAAATAGTGTAATTGGGAAACAAAGTTTGGGGGTGAAAGCGGAGGAAGATCAATCAGTGTAAAGCGGCTCCTGCAAAAACAGGAGCTCCTCCGAAGGATCCGCAGTGAAGAACGGTTTTAGTCGATGCCCATTTACTTTAAATAAGGTACCGTCTTCAGGGTTCTCAAGATCAACCGCACCGTGCGGATAAACGGTGCGGACCACAAAAGGTCCTCTCCATCTGGACCTGAGCTTACCAGGATGCAAGTGTAACCGAGTGTCATAAAGTAGAACCTGTTGACCAGGTTCAAAAGTTTTTCGTAAAAGGTGCTTATCGTGGAACACCTTGGCTCGGTTTTTAGCAGTTATGGCATTGTCATATGCCTCATCCCTTAGCTCCTCCAACTCATTCAGTTGCAGCTTTCTGTTGCTGCCCGCATCTCCTAAAGACAAATTTAGCTCTTTGATAGCCCAGAAAGCTTTGTGCTCGATTTCCACTGGGAGGTGGCAAGCCTTCCCGTACACAAGCCGGTATGGAGACATACCCAGATCGGTTTTATATGCAGTACGGAAAGCCCATAGTGCATCTATCAGTTTAAGCGACCAATCCTTACGGTTTTTAGAAACCGTTTTCTCCAAAATTTGCTTTATCTGCCGATTTGAAACCTCGGTTTGCCCACATGTTTGGGGGTGATATGGCGTTGACAATTTGTGGGTGATAGAGTATTTACGCATTAAGGACTCGAAAGTCCTATTGCAGAAGTAAGAACCATTATCACTTATTATCGCTCGAGGGTGCCCGAATCGAGAAAATATGTGTTCTTTAAGGAATCGAACGACAACTTTATTATCGTTCGTTCGACTGGGCACAGCCTCGACCCACTTAGAAACGTAGTCAACCGCCAACAGAATATACACATTTCCAAAAGAGTTAGGAAATGGTCCCATAAAATCTATACCCCAAACATCAAAAATGTCCACTACCAAAATGGGTTGGAGTGGCATTTCGTTTCTCCGCGAAATCCGGCCCAAATGTTGGCACCGGGAGCAAGTTTTGCAGTATTCAAATGCATCCTTGAAGAGTCGTGGCCAATAGAAACCACACTGCAAAACTTTTCCGGCTGTCTTCTTTGGGCCAAAGTGCCCGCCACATGCTTGATCGTGGCAGAAAGACAGCACGCTCTTGACCTCACTCTCGGGCACACACCGACGAATGATTTGGTCGGAATAGTATTTGAAAAGATAGGGTTCATCCCAGTAAAAATGCTTTACTTGGGACAAAAATCGAAGCTTATCCTGTTTCGACCAATCATTAGGAATCAGGCCGGTGGCTAAATAATTTACAATATCGGCGAACCATGGTTCGCAAGAAACGGTCAAGAGCTGCTCGTCGGGGAAAACGTCAGAGATTGGAAGATCGAGCGTGGGCGAAGAAGGAAGTCGTGATAGGTGATCAGCTACTACGTTTTCACATCCCTTTTTGTCCTTAATGACAAGGTCAAATTCTTGCAATAAAAGGATCCAACGTATTAGCCTAGACTTAGCATCCTTCTTCGCAAAGAGGTGGCGAAGAGCCGAATGATCAGTATAAACAACAACTGGAGAGCCGATTAAATAAGGCCGAAATTTCTCGAGTGCAAACACAACAGCTAAAAATTCTTTCTCTGTTGTTGTGTAATTAAGTTGGGCCTCATTTAGTGTTCGGCTAGCATAATAAATCACGTGCGGCATCTTATTAATGTGCTGTCCAAGAACAGCTCCAATTGCAAAGTCTGATGCGTCGCACATGATTTCAAAAGGGTGCGTCCAGTCGGGAGATGAGAGGATGGGTGCAGTGATGAGTGAATGTTTTAAAGACTCAAATGCTTCAGTGCATGTAGAGTCAAAAGCGAAGGTCGTGTCCTTGGCCAGTAAAAGGGTCAAGGGTCTAGCAATCTTGCTAAAGTCCTTGATAAACCGTCTGTAAAAACCGGCGTGGCCAAGGAAGGCTCTAATATCTTTGACGCATTTTGGGGGGGTAGGTTAGAAATCACTTCGATTTTAGCCCTGTCTACCTCGATGCCGTTTTGCGAGATAACATGTCCTAAGACAATGCCCTCTCGTACCATGAAATGGCACTTTTCCCAATTTAATGTTAGGTTCTTATCCCTGCAGCGGGTAAGAACAGCGTCAAGATGGCGTAAACACTCGTCGAAGGAGTCGCCAAAGATGGAGAAATCGTCCATAAAAATCTCCAAGAACTTTTCGACCATGTCTGAAAAGATCCCCATCATACACCGCTGAAATGTAGCGGGCGCGTTGCATAACCCGAAGGGCATGCGACGATAAGCAAAGGTGCCAAAGGGACAAGTAAAGGTTGTCTTGTCTTGGTCCTCTTTGGCGATGGGGACTTGATTGTAACCGGAATAGCCATCGAGAAAGCAATAGAATTCGTGCCCTGCCAATCGCTCGAGCATTTGGTCAATGAAAGGTAAAGGAAAGTGGTCTTTCCTTGTAGCGGCATTGAGTTTCCTATAGTCTATGCAGACTCGCCACCCAGTTTGGGTGCAAGTGGGAATCAACTCATTTGCCTCGTTTACAATGACCGTAATGCCCGATTTCTTGGGCACGACGTGGATTGGGCTAACCCATTGGCTATCCGAGATAGGGTAAATGATACCGCTATCCAGACATTTGACAATTTCCTTCTTAACCGCCTCTTTCATTATTGGGTTGAGGCGCCTTTGTGGATCTCGTGCTGGCTTGGCATCATCCATTAAGTGTATATGATGTTCGACTATGAGGGGACTAATCCCCTTAATGTCCGCCATAGACCAGCCGAAAGCTTGCCGATTATTAAGTAAGACCGTCAAGAGAGCCTTCTCTTGCTCAAGAGCTAGAGAAGTTGATATAATGACAGGTAAGGTCTCATTATCACCTAGATATGCATATTTTAGGTGTGTCGGCAAAAGCTTTAATTCGAGTTTAGGGGGTGAAACAATAGATGGTAACAATGGGGTAGTTGTTTCAAACTCGAATGATTCCATCAAAGGTTCGAACTGAGTGTACGCAATAGTGTAGGATGGCTCTACTAACTCATCCGCAAAAGCAAAAGACTCCAAATCAGGTGATGAGTCTTCGAAGTCGTCGACGAATGTAAAACATTCAAAATCATTATCCGCCGCGAAAATTGAGTCGGATTCTAGGAGGAACGTACTAGTGGCGTTAACATTGCTGTGGTCGAATAAAAAATTCTCGAACTCACAGTCCTCCTCCGCGATCTCATTGATCGAGCAAACGTCTAGTACGCTAGCATTGGGCTCAGCAGGCTGACTTCCTAACTTGAAAATATTGAGCTCAATTGTCATATTGCCGAAAGATAAGTTCATTGAACCGTTACGACAATTGATCACTGCGTTGGAAGTAGCCAAAAATGGCCGACCTAGTATAACCGGAATTTGGTTCCGGGGGTTCGCAACAGGTTGTGTATCCATCACTATAAAGTCTACGGGGAAAATGAAATCCCCTACTCTTATTAACACATCCTCGAGCTCTCCCCTAGGATGAGTGATCGACCGGTCAGCCATTTGAAGAGTACAGTGAGTGGGCTTAAGCTCTCCAACGCCCAATTGCTCGTACACAGAATAGGGTAGCAAATTAACGCTCGCGCCAAGATCTAAGAGTGCTCTATTGATATTCTTGTCCCCAATTGTTATCGAAATGGTAGGACACCCGGGGTCCTTTTGTTTTGGGGGAAGGGAATTTACAAGAGCATCACTAATAGCACTGGCGACAAAAACTTTCTTTGGCACTTGCGACTTCCTCTTTTTGGTGCACAAGTCCTTTAAAATTTTGGCATATGAAGGAACTTGCTGAATTGCATCCAAAAGAGGGATGTTTATGCTAACCTGTTTGAACAACTCGACAATCTTCTCCATTTGAGGAGTTGGTTTATTGGATCTCAACCTATTAGGAAAAGGAACATTTTGAAAAGTGGTTGAGTCCAACTTTTGTGGATCAGATTGTCGAGTTAGAACGGTACCTCGTGTAGATGTGTTCGTGTCGTGAGAATTAGGTCCGTTCAAGCTAGAAGAGGTAGAGCCATGTGAAGGGTGGAGAATAGGCTCTAAAGAAGAAGAAGATGGTGAAGAAGAAGAAGAAGACCCACCGGCAGGGGTGTCATTGTTAATGCCCACATTGTTCCGCAACACTTTTCCCGATCTCAACGTGGTCACCGCATTCACGTTATGATTTTACTGATTGTGTGCAGCATGTGCGTGACCGGGGTTGGGCAACGGTTGAGACGGGAGTTTTCCTTTTTCGCGCTCGCTCAAAGCTGCATTAAGTTGTGCAATTTGTGCCTCAATAGATTTAATACTCTGATCGTGGGAGGCACTATTTTGCACTAAAGATTGAATAGAAGTCTCAAGTCTTGCTGTAGACTGTGTAGATTGCTTAAGGAATGCATCTAGACTTCTCTCGAGCGAGCTAACCTTATCATTATTAGGTTGAACATAATTGTTTGGCTGGTAAGCATTGTTCGGCACAAAATTGTTCACCTGATTAGGGTAAGGTTGTTGTTGAAATTGTTGCGGTTGATATTGAGTTTGCGAGGGTGCTTGTTGTTGTTGTGGAGGAGGAGGTCTTTGAAAATTAGTATTATTTCCTTGGAATTGTTGATTTTGGTTCCAAGCGAAATTTGGGTGACTCCTCCACCCCGGATTATACGTCGAAGAGTACGGATCGTTCCTTTGTCGTTGCTGAAATGCAGCATTGACTTGATCCTGTCCTTGAGTGGATGCATTATAAGGACACTCTTCAGTTAAGTGCGATGGATCCGCACAACAAGCACAGACAGTTCGTGGGGGCATAGCAGGGGCAGGAGAAGACGACGAGATTTTGGTCTCGATCGCTTCTAGCTTTTTCGTAAGAGCGGCCATCTCGGCCTTCATAGCAATCGACATCTCTATTTGATGTATGCCCGCCCTAGATTGACCACTAGAAGTTGATGTGGTCTTGGTGCTCTCCCACTGTATTGTCTGCTCACTAAGATCCTCGAGAAACTGCCACGCCTCATCATTAGACTTAGAGAGAAAATGACCTTGACAGATGGTTTCTAGCAACTGCTTCGTTGCCGAGTTCAATCCCTCATATAATGTTTGGCAAAGTTGCCAACTTTCTATCCCATGGTGAGGGCATTGAACTAGTAGGTCTTTAAATCTCTCGAAGCACTTCCAGAATGGTTCGGAAGGAAGTTGTGAAAATTGAATTATTTCATTTCGAATCCTGGCAGTTTTATGGTGAGGATAGAACTTTTTCAGAAAAGCCTTCACAAACTCGTCCCAATTTCTTATGGAATGTGACGCGGTGCTATATAGCCACTTCTCGGCTAGGTCACATAAGGTGAAAGGAATGACCCTTAGCCTTATAGCGTCGTCACTTAATTGGGTTGTCTTCATCATGCTGCAAACGTTTTGGAATTTATTAATGAAAATATATGCATCTTCGGATTCCAAACCATGAAACTTAGGCAGCATATTGATGAAGTGTGGTTTTATCTCAAAATTGTCCCCATTTGCCGGTGGGGGTGAAAGACATGTGGGTAAAGAAGTGCGAACGGGGTAGAAGAGATCCTGGAGCGCAACTCGTGCGGGCGCTACAACAGGCGGTAGGTTCGGGTTATTCGCACCTGGCGGAGGTGGAATCATTCCCGTCGGTAAGGTATCGTTGGGGTTGAATCCCGACATACCTTCGAATGAAGAATTTGAATGTGGAGGTAAGGAAGTGGACGGAAGATCGACGAAGGGTTCGTCGAAGGGTTCGTCGAAGGGTATCAACGAAACGCGGACTAATCGGGCGTCAGTATCCCTAGTCCAAAATGACATACACTAAAGGGTAGTGCAGTCAGAAAAAAGAGAAAAACAGAAGGTAGGGGTAAGATAACGTCAGTGAGAAGAAGTGGTGGAAGTGAGTTTCAAGTTTCTTTAGCGGCAAGTTGCAAGTTTTTAAAAGATTTTATTTTTTTTTTTTTTGTTTTTTGTGAGTTTTGCAAGGAGGTTTTTGAAAACGGACTCGTGACACAAAAAGTATCAACCACACATGCACAATCAGGCCTAGATCTAGGGTCGCCTAGGTCTACTAGACAGCTCCTAACTAGGGCTAGAAATAGACCTCAAACCGCCTCTTCACGGACAAATACGGCCAGGTAAGTGGGAAAGAACCACCACTACAGTGGGCCTAATTAAAAACCACTAGCCTAGACACCGCAATGTCGGTTAGGATAAACGGCCGATGCCTACCCTAGTCCTTTTCCTATTGAGCTCGCTGTCCTTAGGTCTGAGTCTAATCTTTTTTAATTAAAGGTGGTCGATGCAAAATGCTTAAGGTGTTTTCTGGGGTCCTGGGAAGGGTGATGAAATCCCCACCCAATCTGAGTTTGGTCAAATAGCCCCTTAAGTCCGATTAAAATATGCAAAACAACAATTCACTTGCAATCAATTTCTTTAAGCGCGGCGCAAAGAAACCTGCAGAAATCTGTTATTTAGAAGGGGGAGAAAGACTCTTTACGCAAAGAAATCCTGCAGAAAGATTTTTACAGAGAGATATATGGGAGATTGCAGAGGGGAGAGAAAGAGATCTAACCAGAAAATTTCAGGTGCTGACGTGTCAGAACAGGCGCGGAACCGCGGCCTAGTGTACACTTATGCGGCGGAAGCGCGGCAATGTAAGGGGTTCAGCCTCTGGAAAAATTTTCACTGCTCTGGACTTGCAATTCCTCTCTGTTCTTATGTTCTCTTTTCTGTTTTGACCCTCTGTAAAATTCCAGATCCAAAAGTTCTTGTCGTTCCTGCAAGATTCAAACGAGAAACCCTTCAAACAGATAAAAATAATGAAAAGCTAATTTTTGTATTTTGTATTTTCTGATTTTTTTTATAATTTTTCAAAGTTTATATCAACCCGAAATCATACAAAAACGAGAAAATTACGCCATCCCCGGCAACGGCGCCATTTGATTAATCCAAAAATTTGTAGTTTACCGTAATCAGAAACGGCGTCGCTTTGCAGCTAGCCGGTGAATACGGGTCGATCCGCAGGGATGGTTAATTTCTGATTTTGTGTTATAACGAGTTGATTCAAATCGTTGTTGGTTTTTTATCGATGGAGTTTCAGACGAATTTATGTGATGAGAAAGAACTCATTAGGGTTAGGTCGAAGGTAGGTGTGTTGAGATTAATGTGTTCACCTCTTTCAATGTCGTGATTTAAGCTTTTAGGAAAGTCACAACAATCAATAGGAAAAGGGATTAGGATGATCGGGAAGAAACAAAGTTTCTTCCTCTAGATCCTTGTCCGTCTTTTCTTATTGATTGATGTGAGCTTCATGGACATCATATAAGTCCGGCCTTTTATACTACGGAACACCGTTACCTTATAGGTAGGGTGCCGTGGGGGGCGGATCGCATATGTGTGCATGAAGGTTTCGTTTAAAAAATAAGTTGACATTGAAGGAGGTGAGAGACATCCATCTCTCACTCACTCCCTTGTTCCTAACCCTAACGAGCGAGAATTTTTACTCGCACATTAGGGAATTATAAGTAAGAAACATTTTTGTGTTTTATGTTTTAAATAGTTATCTTACGACAGATTTAGGAATTAGCTAACTAGCAATTAAATGATTCCTAGGGCAAGCAAAACAATTATACTAATGCAAGAATTAAATAAGATAAAAGACTTACGCGAAGAAGATGATGCTCTTGATTCCTTCAACAAATCTCACTTTTATTGAATATAAAGAGGCATACATTTTTACAGATCTAGATTACAATTTATAAGTAACTAGTGAAGCTAGGGTTACAGACTCTCGTAGACATTAATTTACTGATTTACCCCCTAAAAATCCCAACACCTGAAACGATACACCGACACAAGAAGTCGGTGCCGACACGGGCACCATATGGCCGCGGTTCCACGGCAAA
Source organism: Agapanthus africanus (assembly GCA_030015575.1). Classification (NCBI taxonomy): domain Eukaryota; kingdom Viridiplantae; phylum Streptophyta; class Magnoliopsida; order Asparagales; family Amaryllidaceae; genus Agapanthus; species Agapanthus africanus. The sequence goes on along the minus strand of JASDDO010000008.1, from coordinate 432,627,521 downwards.
GACATGCCTTTGGCCGCGGATCCGCGGCCATTTAGTGGGCTTGGCCCACCAGCTTTCTGTGCTTGGTTATTCTTCTCTTGGGCTCTCTGTTTTCACTGTTCGTTTCTCTGTTGGGCTTTCTAGTGTTCTCCAGATTCTCAGTGAAACTTGTAAGGCTCTTTTTGACCGTTTCACTTGACGTTCGTCTCGGCTTGAGTAGGATCCGTGTGCTGGTTGGTCAAAAGTCCATTTCCTGTATCAACTTTGTCTTTTTCACTGTATTTGCTTCAAAAATCTGTATCCTGTATCATGTAACAAACGATCGTTAAAAGCACCTGTTTACTTATAAATTGCACAAAAATGGGGCGTATGAATTGCAATATTATGATATGAACAGGTCCCGGTAACCACACATTTCGCGGACTGTGGAGTCCTTAAATCCACGGACTATGAGGTCCTTAACCTTGACCGTGATGTCTTAAAACTAACATTGGACTGTGGAGTCCTTAAATCCACGGACTATGAGGTCCTTAACCTTGACCGTGATGTCTTAAAACTAACGTTGGACTGTAGAGTCCTTAAACCCACGGACTATGAGGTCCTTAACCTTGACCGCGATGTCTTTAAACTACGTTACCCTGGAAAACATCCCAAAGCAACCCCCGACCCCGTGAAATACGGATAAGGGCGACCGCACTCAGCACTTGTGGGTCCTCACGACCTGCAAGGAAGAAAACTCTCTTGTGAGATCCTTACGACTCCCAAGGGAGAACCCGCTTAAGAATCATCACGACTCTTAAGAAGAACTTACACCTACGGGATCCTCTCGACCTGTAGGGAGAAAAACTCTTTATGAGACCCTCACAGCTCATAAGGCTCAGAAGTCTCAGGAGGCAGATCTTAACCCCGAATCCTAAGCCATCGCTGCCCTACAAGAGATCAAGATAAATTGTCCGCGGAACACATTCAATAAAAAGGGGACACACCATTGAGAAGAAAAATATGTCTTTATTCATAAACCAAAATGGACACAAGGTGCCACTCTCATTCAGGAGTATGCATAAAAAGAAGAAAAAAATACAAGTTTTCAAGCCGGCGGGCGATTTAGTAATTTCGCTAGCTCATCCTGCTTTTGCCGGATCACGGCTTCATTATTCAGGATCTCCAGAAGACGGGCCTCTGCCTGAGTCTGCTGGGCCTGATACGAAGCAAGCCGGCCTTCAAGCTCTTTCTCAGTGGCCTTGTGAGCCTCGACCCTTTCACGAGTGAACGTGGCAGCTTTATCAAGAGCCGCCACCTCTTTGATAGACTCTTGAAGCACCCGCCAGAGTTCATATGCTTTTTTGGCCTTGGCGGTAAGATTAGCTTGAAGCTCGCTCAGTGCCTTAGAAGCCAGCTCCCTCTCCGAAAATTTACGGCCGAGCCCTTTTCTCGCACAACTATATGTTCGCCACGCGTCGCTCTATCAGGCCACATAAGCTCGCTTTCGCGACCGCAACCTTGGAAACAGGACATATACGCTCAAGACCGTATAAACGGGCCTCCAGTCGACAGCAATAGTCGATCTAAAACGCGCTCACATCACCTGGTATGGGAAGCAACAAAAAGTTCTCGATGTACATCCTATCAAGCATGCATTCGCAACTATATGAATATCCGAAAAGAAATAATACCCGAAGCTCTGATGTGCATGCAACATAGTGATAGTGTTCGCAATTAAAGAAAGTTCTCATGGGAAGAACACAAAGTTCATTTATGCAAGCAAAAACATACATACGGATACCCAGCATACATGAAAGTTCAACATAAAGCATGCGAAAACTAATTTGAACATACTACACTAGCGGGAAAAGGTCGCCGAACAAAGGATCGGTAGCGCAAGGGTTGACAAAACAAAAGACAAAATTCTCTATCTCTCTCTCCACTCTCTCCAACACGTCAAAGCGCCGGTTCTCGTGAGGAGTCGCTCCCCACCGATTGGCGCCATGTTCGTCCGCAAAAGCAGACATAACAGCCCGACGGGCTCTTATTTCGCTCAAAAGGTGAACCGAGCGATCTTTCAAAGCTTAAGTAATTAGGCACGCTTCGTGAAAGCCCTCGAGCTTTTCTTCGGCCGCGTCAAGCATCACCAGGGTCATCTCCGCCGGGTGAGGAGGGACGTCGGCGAGCATGGCGGCAAGAATCATCCGGAGCCAAATGGAGCCCATGGGAAGAGAAGAGCCCCGACGAGTCAGAAGCTCGTACATCACCGTGTCACATTGAGCGTCGGTGAGAAGGGGATCTGCCAGCCGCGCAGCGAAGCGAGGGATTATCTCCTCAAGGGGCACCTCCCATGGTTGCCGACGAGCATGGGGACGATTGCAAGCCATGGCGGTTAATCGGTCTCTCAAAAATGATCACCTTAAGGTGTAAATGGGTTTCTCTGTGAGGAAAGGAAGAAAGGCATGGTTTCAGGTTATAAAGGGGAGCATTTAATGCTATGTACAAAAAATGTTGTGCATGGTGGGACTATTCTCAAAGCCCGGAAAGAAGGGGAAAGCGTTGGAAATGAAATCCAACGACGCATTGGAATCAGATCAGGGAAATGAAACGTCCCCATCAAGCAGAGTCCTGCATGCGCAACACGTAAGCACCAGCCTTGATTGAAAGATAAAGCAGCACTGCACATACACAACAGAGAACTAAGCTCTGAGAAAGAGAATTAAATTCTCAAAAGAAGAAAGTCCTCAAAGGAGGAGAATGAGAAAAGTGAAGGCGCTTCTGAAAGGACAATTCATCTACCCTACTCCCAAAGAAGATCCGACGGTCACAAAAGTGACAGCGTTGCACTCACGTGCTGACTCGTGAGAGCAACGCTGTGGGGGCATTTGTTCCCTGATTAAAAATCAGGAAAGGACTCAGAAGAGGCATCACGTGCTCACACGTGACCAGTGGTCACGTGTTGGCACGTGACGTTTAAAGCAGCAGCACAAAGCTCATTCGAGAAAAAGATCCAGAAAAGGCATCACGTGCTCACACGTGACCAGTGGTCACGTGTTGGCACGTGACGGCTGAGTAACAGCCAGAGAACAGAGCGCAAAAGGAGAGAAGCCCATTCCAGGGGTCACGTGCCTGCACGTGACCAGGGGTCACGTGCAGGCACGTGACCGGCTTTAAAAGCCTTATTATTTAACAGAATTAAATTCTGAGAAAAGATCATTCAAATCTTTCCAAAATAGAGAATGATTATTTGGAACCGTTGGATTAAAAATCTAAAGGCGCTTAAATATCACCTATTTATGGAAAAATCTTGGACTTGGAAAGATTTCCCCCCTAAATCTAACCGAGATAACAAAGGGATATCTCTGGATTTAAAATCCAATGGTGAATAAAATTCACTTAACAATCCAAAGACCCAGATTAATGATAAATATAAATCAAATCTCTCAACATACAAATCAAATCTCTCAATGAGAGATTTACTATGCAGATTGATTCTCTTCCTTCTCCAATAAATAGGAGCCAAGAAAAGAAGAGAGGGGACCCTTTTCGAAGACCTTTTTTTCTAAAACTTTTTTCTGAAACCTTGAGACCTTTGGATCTTTTTCTTTTGATACATAGAGAGAGAGAGAGAGCCTTTGATTCTCTGCAAAAAGGAAAACCTTAGGTAAGAAAGGAAAATGGAGGCTTCAAAGGAGAATTTAATTCTCAAAAGAGTTTAACTCTTATATAAAAAAAGAACTTAGTTCTTTCTCTGGTTGAGGATCTGCAAAGTGCACATCTCCCCATGAATTGAAAATTTAATTCTCATTGGGTTGAGATCCTGCCATGCAGATCTAAAACACAGAGGAGGAACTGAGTTTAGAGAATTTAATTCTCACAAAATGATAGGAATTCAATTCCTTTGAGATAAAGTTAGGGTTTAACCCTATGTTATAGGAATTTAATTCCTTCAAAATGAACAGAACTAGGGTTTAACCCTAACTGAGAATATAATTCTCTCAAACTCAAAAGAATTTAATTCCTTTAAGAAAAAAAACTAGGGTTTAACCCTATTAAGAATATAATTCTTCAGAAGTTTAGGGTTTAACCCTATGAACAGAACTTTGAAACATGCAGAGACCCACAGAGTAAAACTCTGCAGTAGACACCTCACGTGCCACCACGTGACTCCCGCGAAGATATATAAAAGAGAGCTTTGAGGCAATGCCCCACGTGCCCCACGTGACCCCTGAAGCACATAAAGAAAAAGCAAAATAAACAGAGTCTCTGGGGCGCCCTCACGTGTCACCACGTGACCCCTAATGAGTATTCTAATAAACCAGAGCATGAGCTCCCATCATGTGCCCGCACGTGATGGCTTTCAGGACTAAAAGTGATAAACACTTATCTATAGAACAAAATAAAGGAAAGCAAGGGGCTCTCACGTGTGACCACGTGACCCCTCTTGCCTTAGTGTTCAACACTAAATTGAAACCTCTGTATCCAGTGTTTAACACCGATTTTTCTTAGTGTTTAACACTAATTTGGAAAACTCTATTTGCGGTGTTTAACACTGATTTTCTTAGTGTTTAACACTAATTTGGATTTGCTTAGTGTTCAACACTAATTTGAAAACTCTGTTCCCAGTGTTCAACACTGTTGGTCTCTAGTATTTAACACTAGCCTTAGCCCAATTGGCTAAGTTTCCAGAGGCAAAGCCTCTCCTTCAATGAATCAACAGAGGGCCAATATCCCAAACATAATTGGACTTAGCCCAAGATGGCCATAAGTCCTCAATTCAAATTCAACTGGGCCAATGGGCTCATAATATAATAATTGATCTTAGTTTCCAAATTAGACTACAGATCACTTAATCTACCTTAGTTTAAGGGTACATCTCTTCACTCCTTTGATACTTATCGCTGTAATTCCTCAACGTCTTTAAAGAGGTGACGGGTCCCGATAACCACACACATCGATACGGACTGTGGGGTCCTTAAACTCATGGACTATGAGGTCCTTAACCTTGACCGTAATGTCTTAAAACTAACATCGGACTGTGGAATCCTTAAATCCACGGACTATGACGTCCTTAACCTTGACCGTAATGTCTTAAAACTAATATCGGACTGTGGAGTCCTTAAATCCACGGACTACGACGTCCTTAACCTTGACCGGAATGTCTTAAAACTAACAACGGACTATGACGTCCTTAACCTTGACCGTGATGTCTTAAAACTAACATCGAACTGTGAAGTCCTTAAATCCACGGACTACGACGTCCTTAACCTTGACTGCAACGTCTTAAAACTAACACTGGACCGCAATGTTCTTAAACTACCTATTGACCGCAATGTCACTAAAATAAACAATAGGACTCCCCTAATTGCTCTCTTGTCGGATCTAAACGATCCCGTTAAGTTGATCTTAGTCTCAAACTAAACTAACGTATCCTTAACAAACGTTTAAGTCGATCTTAGTCTCAAATAAGACTAACGTATCCTTAAACATAACCCCCCAAACCCAAATCTAAGAAAGATACGGATTTGGACTAGTCCACGCCCTACGGGCGACGACATAACTCAGTCTTCGTATACAATCCACGGGCAACCAAACATAAAACAAACACCGACGACACGAAGTGACCATCTGGAGAAGGAGAAAGTTGTTACCGCTATGCGGTAGCATAATTAACTGCAGGGGCTTGCGCCTGCAGGGAAGAGCGTCCCCACAATCAAAAACCCCTCAAGCGAGGGGGAATCTGACGAAGTCTGCTACATCGGACGCATCCATTTAGACCTTCGATGCATGGTGCCATAAATCAACTTGGCATCTTCGGAGAGGTAGACGGATAGCACCAATTAGTATCTGCCCCGAATCTCTAGCAAGACGTTCTGTCTTGCGCGTCTTTCGGAGGGAAACAGACACCCGTTACTGTAGCACTTCTCGCCGGCCAATTTTTGGGCATTTGTGTTGTGGTTTGGCCTGTAGCTCACGCACCTTATAACCTAGCCCATGTATTGTTAGTTTTGTCCCTATATATCTGCGCAAAAATCTGGAAGCATTTTGAGTTGGTTTTGGCAATGTTTTTCCGATTTCTAAAACTTAGTTTTGAATTTGGTTTTGGTCGTTAGACGTTTGTACGTCAACGACGAGGGTTATTTGGTTGTTCTTGCATGCGTAAACTATAGGTTCTAACTTATAAGCAATTCGTGTGCCGTATTGCTTTTCAGACTTGATTTTAATAGTATTTCGATTGTGTATTGATTATAGGTACCTTCACGTGGACTTCCGAGACGACGCGGCACATCGACTTCGGCTAAGCAAGGAGTTTAGCAGGTGAGCAGATATTTATTTACGGGGAAAGTTGTGTGGATGGCGTATAACACCCCCGCAACCTTTGATATGGGTAATCAGTATTTAAGTTATAGTTTGGAGAAACCTATGTATGAACTCACGAATATGATCAAGAATTTAGTGTGAGATGGTATGACAGCTAAGGATGACTCGGTTTGATATATGAGAATATGAAATGAGGATGTGAATCATGATATATATGTAATTGGAATAGGACAAGTATGAGATTTATAGTGGCATGATTTGAGATCAATATCGATACGGTATAAGATCGATGTAAATACGATGTGAGATTGAGATAGAGATGTGATGAGATCGATAAGATATAATGTATGAGATCCTAGATCCGTACCCTTATTGATGAATAGGACGATAGAATCCCTATTTTGTTTGATGACCCCGTACGATCGATTGACGTACACGATGTGTTATACCGGATGATTGATCCGCGCTCGTGATTGAGGATGATGATCGAGGATATTGCCATATCGGATACTATGAGGCTGGATCGCCGACGTAAAAGTATCACCTGAACCATACTTATTTTCAAAATCGGCGAATCGTATTCACTTTTAAATGGAAACTTCAAGGGAATGCTACGAATTTTCAAATGGTGTCTTTTCCTTAAAAACACTGTAGCCCCCACTTTCAAAACTACGATTCGTATCTTTTAAAATTGACCGTATGGTTCATGTGTAGATATATATACCTGTTGATTATTCATGTTTGTGTGGGATTATCCCTCATGACTCACGTACCAGAATCCCGGTATTTATTGTTATATGATATCAGCTGCTAGTATACCTACACAATTACCGATGATGCGCATGTTACACTTACACCGATTTGCCGGCTCACACATATTCATCATCGATAATTGCTATGCCACTTACACAGTAGGACTGTCATATCATGATATTAATCTTAACCGTAAAAGTACACTCATTCTCCAGCACTATCATAGGACAATATACTTGACATGCTCATATTACTGTTCTATATTTTCATACATTGTACTTTATGGTTACATGCATTGAGATGTTGTTTTCATGAGTTCTCTAAATTTGAGAACCGTGATTATATTTCAAAGGGAAATTGTGTATTGTTTTAAAAACGCGGTTTCTCTTGATATGATATTTCGTGTTCATCATGAGTTTTCTCAGTTCTGAGCGTGTTTTCGAGACCTGATTCGAGGAGAGAGGAGGCATCGTCTGCGGGTACAAGGTGGACCCGGTAAGGTACCCCTGGGAATGAAGCTCGAGATGTATACGATGAGCCTGGCAAGGGGAGCACTACCTACCGATGATAGTTTAGACCCGGCGGTAATCCGGAGGATACCGATCGGAGTCGTGAGATAGATATGAGGGCCGATCAGAGGATGCGGCGCCTGAGATATGAGGATTTACGTGTCAATACTGGACACGGGTTTCATGATGTTTCGAGTGTCAGTGTTGGACACTCAGGTTCTATGATATTGATGTGTCGTTGATGGAACAGTTTAGTTTACCCACTGCACGCTACCCTGTAATGGTATGATTCATATTATTGTTATTCTTGCTGTATTCATGTTTATATTACATTGCCTGCTACATTGTTCACATTATATTACTTGATGACATGACGCGCTGACGTCTGGGTTTTGCATGGCCCAGATTCCGTACCGCTGTTGCAGTCCGAGCAGGAGTACTTCAGCCAGCAGGCTGAGCTGTGAGTTCAGTAGTAGTTAGTTTTATTTCCTGCATTTATTTCCTGATGTGAGCCCGCATTATGGGACACACTTTTCAGTTATTTGTATTGGATCATTTGCTTCCGCATTTATTTATTATTGACTCCTGTTATTCTGGATTATGGACATGTTTTAGATAGTTTTATCTTGTTCTTGATATCTCTACAGCCGTAATGTGACTGTGGATGAATACTTCCTACCCACAGGTAGCATGGTTGGCTATGTCACGTACCCAATCTAGCGTACTCTGGGAAGCGGGGCGTGACAGTTGGACACTCAGGTTCTATGATATTGATGTGTCGTTGATGGACATATGCTGGTTGATTTTTCTCATACATATAGGCATTTGATTGAGATGATTGCTTTTACATGTCATTGGTATCGATTATATTGTTGATACATATGCATACATGGTCACCCTAGATATCATAGTATTACCTTCATGATACAGTATGACCTAGAAATCGTTGTTTATTCGATTTCTACCTGCTGATGTTTTCTACTTACGAGTTGGCAACTCACCCCCGTTGTGCCACAGTTTCTTGCAAGTTTGACCGCTTGGATCAGTAGCGGTATCGCTGGCACACAATTTCATCCAGAGTGTTTTGCTATGGTAGGTGGGACACACATTGGATCGTTCCCACTCTTGTATTTATTATTCCTTTTGTATCTAGATAAACTCCATCAATCAGAAATTAGACTTTGTATATTAGTAGACCTTGTCAGACTTGTGTTGCGAGACCTAGAGCATTGGGTGTATGTTCGTTTCTTTTGAGGTTTTGATGTCTCGCTTTATTATTTGTTTCTTTCTGTATTTGATCTTCGCCGTTGGGCATCGTATATATATTACTTACTTGTGTGGTTGTGTTTCCGCCGATTGGTGAAGAGCTAGCTCCCGCTTGGGGATGCCTATATATATATATTGCTTGTATGTGGTTTTGGATCAAAATTTATAAGGGAGGTGCTGCCCAAATTTTTAAAGGACGAAAAATGTTTTCAACTAGTATATAATCCACTTGCATTTTCATATATCATTATTTATGCATTTAAAGAAAAACTTGATTTCATAATACCTTTATTTCAAAACTGCACCTCCACTATTTTCCGCAAAAAGGTTTAGATTTCTGGGCTTCGGTTTACTTGAATTACGTTATGCCTTTAGACGTTGCGTGATTTAAGTGCCGGTCATGAGCTAGATTCCGTGTAGTGACTGTATGTAACTATACGATGGCCGTTCCAAGAAATATGGATTATCGCAGTGATGCGATGTGTTCTGAAAAAGTGCAAAAGGTAGAGTAGGAGTAGCAGAGATATGTGCGACTTTGTCGCGAATCAAGACAATCTGAAACCAAAGGGTGTAAAAAGGTTTGGTTAACTTGGTTCATGAGTTTTTAAGGTAAGTCATGGGTCACTGTACCAGAGAGAGAGAAAAGAAACATTCAGCGTGCACTCTATCAAGATTAGATTGGTTTTCACTTTATCTAATCAGAATGGCTCCCACTGTTTTCTCGAATTCTCCTTCATACCCTAAAAGAAGAACTAGTCAGGATCATTTACACTTTACAAGTTCGCTAAACTGTTCAGCCAATCCAGTGTTTGTACTCTGAGGGAGGTCCCATGTGCTTTCACACGGACCCAATTAATAACCCTGTTTCCGCAGAGGCGTAATCTCGTTAACACTTTTTAGACACCTAATAGGTTAGTTAATTGTGAAGTGAAAAATCTCCCAAGGAGTAATACATACTCATCTGTGGGAATCGAGACCCAACTATCATCATGTGATAAGCTGACGGAATCCACTCAAGTCACCTCACTCCAGAAGGTATGCGCATGCTGGGCAAGTTTCCCGTATGTTTGAAACTCTTGTTATGGTTTTTGCCCCTAACGATTTATGACCTTGAATAGGTCAACAAACCATAAACTGCTAGTCAAGTTCAACCCGTCATTTTCTTAATTGTATTAAACCCACCCGCACGTGCCCTTGACTAGGTCAACAAAACCGCACAACTTTCTTAACCAATCGTATTACAATGCATAGAAAAGCACCACTTGGCTACCGTTTTATAACGTTTTAAAAATCGTTTAGGTGAATTTTCCGATAATCGGTAAAATAACTTGTGTTTTCCATAAAAACCAAGATATAATTATTTTTCAATATAGACTTAAATACACATATTTTAGCTATGTAATTGCTAGTATTGGTATTTAATTAGTCACTTATAAATTTCTAGTTTACTTAAATATTTTTTCTAAATTAATTATTTCTTTAAATATTATTTTAAGCCTCTACTTATAAATTTAATTATTGATAATTACAAATTGGAATGGGTTAATTATACTTTAGTGAACCATGACAACTTAATAACAAGTTTATAAAATGTTTTCTTTTCTACACTTGTCTTCAAGGTTCTAGTTAATTCTAAAATAAAGTTAATAAGAAAATAAAATAAAATGGAAAAGATTGATGTGTGGTGCATTAATGAGGCTTGGAGGGATTTTTCTTGACTTGGTATTTTCTCAGACACACTCACACTCATTTCCTCACCTCCTTGGCCGAGCCCAACCTGCAGTTCCTCCCCCATTTCCTCATCTCATTTCCACATAAAAAATTCTTAATTTTCCATTAAAAATCCACACAAAGTCTCACAAATTCATAGTTAAACCTTCATTCAAAAGTTCTTGACCTAAACTAGCTTGGATCTAGAAGAAAGATGGCATTTTGGGAGACCAAGTTTGCAGGTTAGATCTCATGATTGTTGAGGTATAATCTTAACCTAATAGTTAAATTGTAAGTTAATTACTTTAAATCAAACTTATTTAGGTATTAATATGGTTTTAGTTTCAAGATTAGAAATTGTAAAAAGAAGGGTTTGGGTTCAAGTTAGGGTTTTATCACTTAATTATGGTTACAATGTGTAGTTTAATATCTTAAGATTTGCAAAATTTAATCTAGTGGTTAGTTTGCTAATTGTTACTTTCAAATTGTCTTAATTAAATAATCTTGTAAACTAATTTCATGATTAATCTAAAATAGGTGAGATTAAAATCTAGTTAATAATTGTGTAGCCTAATTAAGATATTAAATGAACATTGTGGCCACTAGATTTGTTAAAACATCTACATTTGCACTAAAATGGTTAGGTGATGCTTACTAGGTTTTTGGAATAAATCGATTTTAATTAAGTTTGAGGTTTTGATGATTCATAACCTATTCCCTAAAATATTTAGTGCGTTGCAATTGTGCGATTGGTGTGATTGGGTTCTAGGCTTGGTACTTGTCATGTATAGCAACCCTAGTTGTGGTTTGTGGTATTGTCGCGAGCGCGTTTTGAGCACCAAGTGCGTGCGCGTCTAGTTAGTGCGCGTGGTTAACTTGTATCATTGTGTCTGCGACTATTCATATACCTATTCTTTTATTTACTTGTGTGTGATTCTAGGATTGGGTGCAGAGGCGTCGGACGTGGCGCGGAACGACAAGGCTGAGATCGGATCGGATTAGCCGAGGCGTCCCGGTGAGTAGATGTACACATCTATGGGGGAATCGTCTGGATGGCGTGAGGCGCCCGATAGTTAGGATTACTAGTAGTACTTGTATTTATATGCGTAGTTTTCTAATTATTCATCTCATTGCATTGCATCAACTTATATATATGTGTAATACCACAAGTGGAGTTGGGGATGAATACCACATACCTCGTGAGAAGTGGGATGTTATCCGGTATCGAGGTGGGGATGTAACCGATACGGAAATACACGGGGACCCACCATTGAACAATGGGGAGTATTGAATTCCATTCCGAAAGAGAGCATGATGAGAACTATAAATGGAATGATACTAGTCCTATAATACAGAGGCACCTTTTGGATGAATCGGAACTCCGGAGTTTGAAGAACTCCGTAGTTAAGTGTAACAACTCCAATTCTTGTGTACATAAAATTGATTTAAAGTTAATATATACTTAGGGTATTTACATTTTCTGTGAGTACTATAAGTATTTAATTTACTTTTGAACAGCAAGAAGGAGCTTGTAGCTCACTGGTAAGACCTTGCACTGCTGAACCAAAGCACCAGAGTTCAAATCCATCAGCCACATTATTTTTTATATTGATTTTTTTAATCTTTTTAGAAGCCCAAGAGTCTACACGTGCATAACCCGTAAACCCAAAGGTCACACTAAAAACAAACGAGTCCAGGAGGTAGACCAAGCAACAAGGGACACGTGGCGGCGAGACAGAGGCCAACTCGGCCTGAATCGGCCAGCGGGGAGCTTGGATCGGCCGGCACCGCCGGCCGACTCACCTCAAATCGGATTTTCTCCTTCTTGACTCCTGTGCCTTTTGGCCTCCCTATAACCCTTATTATATCTAAAAACCCTGCATTATTTCAGAGGATTAAAAACCTAATTAAAATCTTTTTAATGCATTTTTTTAATGCATTTTTTTTATTAAACCTTAACCCTAAAATTCTCCTATAAATACTCACACTCTTTTCCACCTCCTCACTCTGAATTCTATACAAAAACTCTCATGAAAATTCTAAGTTCAATAGTGTACAAGTGGAGTTAGCGAAGGGCGAAACTCCGACGAACTTCCGGCGACGATCCGAGGAGCTCCCGGTGACGAAACGACGCACCGGCACCTCCTACCACTCCCTCTTCCACTTCTCTAATCTAAAATATAGTAAGTCCCTCCACCCTCTTCTCTTTTCTATTCTGAAAACTCGTAATTCTAAAACCCGACGGAAGCGGAGTTAATCCGACTTCCGATTCGGTTTTTCTTTAGAAGTTCCATTTTTCTTAAAAAAAAAAAACAATACCAAACTCTCACAACATGACTATTAATTATTAACAAAACATATTGAACAAGTTCCATATCAAAAGAATGTATATTGTAATTTTTATTGCATTTTTCAGAAAAATACCATATAGTTTGGCTTTGACATAAAAACATCATTACTCTTGCTATAGCTTTAGATAGTTCACGAGGTAATGACCTACCTTTTCACAACACTCATATGTAACATAGCACGATGATATTGGGAAACATAGTGTAGGGTGTTTTTCGTCACCCTATTGAGATGAGAATGCACATGCGCTTTGTCAGGCGCATTACAGACTCTCCCTGCCTAGGATAGGCTGGGGTTTATTGATTGTGGGGATCCGAATCTCCGGCAGCCGCGGACTAAGCTGACGTTAATTACCCCTCGCCTTTGGAGCAATGGAACCTCCGATTGACGGGTTAAACTGGTCATGCGAACTCAATGTGCAGTGTTGTGTTTTGAAAGGGGTTTTTGGATACATCGGGGGGACCCGCAGAGTTTTTACGGGGGTCCCGCTACCCTGATAGCGAGCTGGGGTCAAGGGGTTAGCAGCCCCCTTGCGGGGTGCGGGGCGGCGCCCCGTTAGAAATTTTTTCTAACGGGGGACAGTGTCGTGGAGTATGTGTGTGTGTATATGTATATATACGTATATATATAAAAAAAAAAGGGGAAAGGGCATCCAAAGGATGCGTGGGAAAAGCGTCAGCATTTTGGGTGCTAGCGCTTTGAGCGCAAGGGCGCTAGCGCTTTGGGCGCTAGCGCCCCACGTGCCAGGCATGTGGGCGCCAGAGCGCTAGCGCTTTGAGCGCTAGCGCCCCACGTGGCCTTTGGACACTAGCGCTTTGGGTACAAGAGCGCTAGCGCTTTGAGCGCTAGTGCCCCACGTGCCAGGCAAGTGGGCGCTCGGGTGCTGGCGCTTTGGACGCTAGCGCTCTGAGCACAAGTGCGCTAGCGTTTTGAGCGCTAGCGCCCCACGTGCCAGGCATATGGACGCTCGGGCGCTGGCGCTTTGAGCGCAAGAGCGCTAGCGTCTCACGTGCCAGGCACGTGGGCGCTCGGGAGGCAAAAGGGACTTGGTCCCTGCAATGGGAGTTGTACTCCCAGAAAGGAGCACTCATTATTTTGTATATATGTATATATATGAGGAGTTAAACTCCTAAGATATTTTGAAGCTGATGAAGGGGCTTCTCCCCTTGAGCCCTGGATCTTCCCCAAAGTGGGGTTTCTGGAGATGGGTCTCCTTCTTCTTCCTGTCGTTTGGCCGGATCTTGTAGAAAGGGGGTGAGATTTAAAAATCCCCCCTTTTTGAGATCTAATGGAAGATCTGAGTTCCCCTTTATGGGTTTTGTGGTGAAAAACTATTTAGTTTTATAAAAAGAAGAATAAAACTCTTGATTTAATTCAAAAGAAAGAAGAAGGTTTTAGAACCTTGAGAAAGGAGAAGATCACAGATCTTGATGCTTTTTGGGAGAGAGAAAAAGTTGTTCAGATATTTTCATTATCATGGCCTTTATAGGCTATACACTTTACATATAGTTCCTTGGGCTTTACAAAAATTGCATTTTGCCCATCCCATGGCTCATGTGCCATTTCTTTTTGCACATAAGGTATGGGCTTTACAAAAATTTGGCTTTATGCTCATTCATGCATAAAAAATTATATAAAAATTATTTATTACACGATTTCATTTTGGGCATGGAGGAGGGCCGGCCGCTTCATGTTCGGACTCGACCTGGGCATGGGCCCACTTGATCCGGGCTTGGGCCCACTTGGCTTGGGGTTAACCTTGACTTTGAATTGGTCAACCGAGGTGCAATTTTCGACCCCAACACATAGATTTGGAAAAATACGGTTTTACACAAAACTACCTCAAATTTATAAAAATATTTTTCTACAAGATATGTATTTTTAACAAATCTTTGCAATGCGCCGCTACAACCCATTTTGGGGAACCCGTTCGGGATGGCGCGGATTATCGCACATCCTCGGACTTAGTAGTGCGAGATGCAGACCTCCGCAAGGAGCATACGGTCTCGAAAGATTTTTAAAATACCAATATTTTAAGAAAATGGGATTTCTAGAAAAATAATAAATTAAATTGTTTTTATAAATATATATATGCATCATCAAAATATCTATTTTTGATATAGTATAACGATTCCAACTTTTCTAAATAAAAAAGAATCACTTTACATAAAAATACCATGCAATTCCATACAAGTTCAATACTTTACAATTAAATACCATATATTATGAAATTAGGTTTTACTCACTAGAAATGTCACACATATAAATTCTACATTTATGAAAACTCTAAAGACGATAATTAAATACTTGAGGTGTATTTTGAAAATTATACAAAATTATTTTTACATAAAACCCCCTCAAGTTTTATAAATTACAATAAGGACCCTAGTAAATATACGTTTTAGCGGGACCAGTCTCTTGAGCCTCAGGGAACCGGAGATATGGGTGCTTGCCTATTTAAGGTAGATAACTTAACAAACGGTGTTATCAACACGGTAATCGTTTTTGAAAAAAACACAAATCCTGTCGTCCATGTGCAGCGGTTACCGATAACACCAAAACCTAATTCAGGATTCAATTTCTTTTCTAATTGTCTGACTCAGACCGAGTCTCGATATAATCAATCTGTCTTGAATGAGATTCAAGTATATATAACAAATCAATATGAATTCATGTATTCAATCTGTTCAATCTATACAACTTGACTGAACCGAACCATGGATATACATCCATCTACATGATTCTCCAGTTACATCCATTTACTAATATCATGGTTTCGGCAAGTCATCCATCTATTCAATTAAATTATAAGACAATACAATACAAACAATACAATTAAGACATCGCGGGGTTTATAAGGGGTAGATTGGTACGGAAGGTGTTAGAAGTAGCACGATACTGCAACCATTAAGACACCTAACCTGTATTCCATTGCCGTTGTACCATGGCTGTCCTTGTACTTTCCGTCCACCTTAGTCTCTGATCTACTGAGACTCCTACACTGGCATCTTCTGTACCAAGCTACAAACAACAGCGTTAACACTAAATACAACATTATAACAATATAATACAACTTTAAAAGCTACACTCTCTCACTTTGTCTATTCTACTTCTCCCTTTTCTTTGGGACTTACCGAGCGATTGTTCGCTGACGACACTCCCTTTCTTTCTTCTTTGGAATGTTGTCAGGTGATTCGGATCTTCAGAAGACCGAGCCCATCAGCGAGGACTTGGACCGGCTAGCCTTCGATCCTGAGCTCTAGATACTTGTACATTCATTTCAGTACTTTTCATTTCTGTTATGCCACTGTTTAGGCATTGCTTTTCATTCCATGTATTTACTTTTCAGATGTACTGTACAAAACAATGTTAATAAATAAAGTTGATGTTCAATTTATATCTATTGTCTCTGTCTCTTGTGCATTTTATTTATATTGCTTAGATACGCTCAGCGTATTTACTTCAGAGTAAATATGTAGTGGCCTCGTTGCGTCCTCTGCCCGTATACTGGGAAGCGGGGCATGTCATTAAGCATGCTTGAGCCAGAGAAATTCTGGGATGGGTGACCTACTGGGAAGTAGCCCCTTTCTTGAGTCCGGTTCATTCAAAGGGACAAAATCGTGCGGTTTCGGCCAGAGCGGACAATACCATCTGTGTTTGGGGATGGGTAGTGACGCGTTCACTGCGCCCTGACTAGGTCAACAAATGCAGCACGGATACTAAATAATACTAATCTGAAATGACGGAGGGCTATAGCTGGTATTTGGCGAAAAACCTTTAACATAATGAACTTGATATCTTTGAAGAAACTAGAGTGGCTTTGAAATGGAGTGGTTTAAAATCCGCTTTTTAAAACTAGTAACATAAACTTTTGCTTAAGAGCGAACTCCCAATGAAGGGACCAAGGCTCTTCTCTCATAGAATGAGGTGCGGGATATTCTTAACCGAATATCTCTATGCAAAGTAAAAGAATATGAAGATGAGTTTTGAAAAAACTGAGAAGTTTTAAAATTGGTTCCGACGACATCATTTAGGTTTATTTTCCTTGCATTGATAATGCGTTCCTATCATTTTATGTTTCCAAGCCACAAAAGAAACAACCAAAATAACATGCTTTTTATATGCCATCCGCATTCGCCACGGGGCCCCGTCATACACCATTAGGTTACTTAACTAACAGCAGAGCGGGGGCAGGACTAGCGCGGATGCAAAATATATAGAAGCATTTACTAGATATATATAATATATATCAACATCGTAGGCAGATAATAGTCATCACAGGCAGATAAAAATCATCACAAGCACACGAACAACAATATGGAATAGCGGATAAGTTAAGAGCCCCGCGTTTCATTTGAGCCATAAATGAGACGCGACGTTCTCCGGTCGTATGGATACCCAGTGCAATGAAGATCCTAGACCCCTACGAGTACGGCAAGCTTCCCGCCAATTCCTGAAGTGAGGCAACTCCAATCACCAAAGTGAATGAGCCACCCAGCACTTCACGGAATCCGGTAACTTGAGAACCCCTCCGTGGTTTAACCTATACCCCCTACGAGCCCGGCGAATAGCCCGCCAATTCTAGAGTAAGGCCCTCCGGTCTCAACGCCATGAGATGCGGGCTTGTTGCCCTCTAGAACCGGCTATTCGAGCACTCCTCCGCGGGGTAATTCTAGTACAGAAAAGAAAATATATATACAACGGTGACACCGACCTCAACCCCGCAATAATGAATATACAAACTGGCAGAAACGACAGTCCACATGTCAGATGCTCGCCCTGAAATAATGAATATACAAATGAATCTGAACTGTACATCTAACATTGCACACAAGGCTATCCATCACGAAAATCCATCCATAATATCAGTGCAACACAGAACATCAATGTGAATATAATGTTCGTAAACCCGTCTAATTGTACATATAACAACCGGTCAGATTGTGCTGCTTTATGATATTTACAGTCGCAGAAACTAATAAATGCACTGAAAGCCAAGAATTCAAAATTTCGATCGATTAAAACTTTCCGCATTGGCCCCCAAGTACAAACCAGTACTCAAACAAATCTGGCCAAAACCATATATCCCAAAAATGACATTTCCTTAATATAGGGCACCACAAAAACTTTGGGGCACAAAAGCCAACACTTGACCGCGGAACCGCAGCCAAATGGCACTTTAGGCGGCAGTTCCGCGGTAGAGTTTTGGGCTTATGTGCTCAAAATTCTTCATGGTCTCTATATATGCCTGCACGTAATTTTAAGGTAACCAGAACAATTTTTTGAACAACTTTAAAATCCGAACAGCAGGTATGTAAATAGAAATGCGATCCGAAAAAATCCTTCAATCGAAACTCTAAACTTGTGCAAACTAGTTAGTTAAGGTTTATGGAGTGACTCTAATACCATGTTGGGTTTTGGTGCCCACACCGCGGAAACCGCGGCCGAGGCGAAAGTGAAAACAAAAATTTTAGCGAACACCGAACACCCGTAAAACCCAAGATTCGATCCATAGACCTAAATTAGCTAACTAAAAGTACAAGAGTTGTGAAAATACAAATTTTATCGCGTGTCCACCCAATTATGGAAGATCCCTCCACGCTCGTAGCCGCCGGGATCGTGCTTGAGAATCGACCACCCTTATCGAAGACGATCCACCCGAGAAAATCCGGAGGAGGATTTAACCGACAATCCAGACTTGCTAGGTTTGGATGATCGGTGATATAAGAATGCTTCACTAAAAAGCTTCTCTCATGAACCATGCTGAAAAATGGAGAGCAAGAAGAAGAAGGAGAAGATGAGAGAATGAAACAATCATGGAGCATGTAGCTCAAGTGTGGAATGAAAAACCATCAAGTGGAAAAAATGAAAGAGAGAATGGCTACAAAAGGTTGCAACGATGATGCAGTAGTGCACAATAAATGCATATCACCATCCAAGCCATCCCTTATCACCATACTTCATTAAAACCCCAATTTCCACCTCATTTCCTTATTTGTTTTTCTAAAAGAAAAACAAATATGAGGTGTTCTTCTTCTAGAAGCATTTCCGTATAAATACGGAAGACTTAACCTGGTATATGTATCTCTACATATACGCGTATCCATATAAAAATACGGATAGCACCAAAGAAAGAAAATAAATAGTGAATAATAATATTAAAATATATGTATCAAAATACATATATAAATTATTAAATCAAAACCTGATTTAATAATCCAGCTTAATCCTAAGCCGGCTGGTATTACCAACCGTCTGATTAAAGTCTGTGTATCGCATACACGTATTTAATCGGACCCTGCATATACCAACGTACGGCTTCTACATCTGTTATCTGAACCGAAAAAACCCTCTATGTGGGACTCTAAATACTTGACAATACGCTAGCAGTGGGTTTAACCACAAGCACGTCAGCGGCACTAGCTGTACGTAACGGCTACCCAGGTACTTGTCGAAAGGAACGTCGACAATCAAGTGCGTCCTTACCTTACTGAGCCTGAATGTGACAATCTCCGTATAGTCCGGTCTCTTCGTCAAAGAGTATCGCATATCGGGTCTGGGAAGTGGATAATGTCAAACCCCTACTAACCTGATAAGTTATGTTTAAGTCAAACTCATCACCAATAGAGATACTACAGATCAACCATCAGTAAATCTCATCCACCGTGGATACGCATTTCTGGTGATAGTCAACTGAACACAGCGCGACATCGACTCCTAATACCAGGAGAAACGAATCCCTGACAGTCGACCACTACCTCCATGTGGCTCGGGACTATGCCCAACTAAAATCTGTTTGCACGACTCCTTTAAGCCGTAGTAGGATAGTAATCAAAGTACAGTGGGGACTCACACGAGAAAAATGACGACAAAGGACTAATCTGTACTCATGCCACCTGAGAATTTCTATCTGACGATAGATATAATACCATCTAGAAATTCTCGACGAGTCCGTCCAGTGTACTCACCTCCAGTGAGCACCTGTACACTATCTTAGGTGACAAACACCAATGGCTTGTGAGACCGGCCACTGCCCCTCGCCGGGGTCTAGAAACGTAAACACTAGTATACTCCGGAATATTGATACTCGGTCTCGATACTCTCACGACTAGGAACATTTAAGGATGTGCTTATGGACAACCCAGCTCCTGCATATATGATCGCCATCATAATACTGGTTGTCAAGAAACAATCCTACGGGATTCATCAATGATGAAGATAAACCAGATAGCATATTATCATCTCGAGTAAGACTGTTATACCTGTATAAGTCCTCCCTCAATTATCATAATTGCCTACTTGCGATCACAATAATTGCTTTGAGAGCACTATATCCAACATATATAACAAGCAAAGTATTAAAAAATCGAAAAGTATAAAAAAAATTTGAGATACTTGAAAATTTAGCAAGCAAAATTTTGAAAGATCAAAGATAACTAAATTATTTTGAGATGTTCATGATGTCTATATGCTATATACAAGCAAAATATTGAAAAACTAAATAAACCAAAAGATTTGAGGTTTTTGAAAATTACGTCATTTTCATGTGCCAGCATGCAAAATATTGTAAATTTCAAGAAAATATTTAGTTTTGGGATTTTTGTAAATTTCGCAATTCTCATATGCAAAAATTAAAATATCGAGGAAAAATGAAAAATTTCATGGTTTTTCGTGTGCCAGTGCACATGATATTGCAAAAAGAAAGAAAAACAAAAAAATTTGAGATTTTTTGTACTATATCATAAAAATTATTGAAAAAACCAAAGAAAATAAAAAATATTTTATTTTTGAAAATTTCATTATTTTTTATGCTATAGCAAATGAAAAAAATGTAAAAGTGAAGAAAACAAAAAAATTAGAATTTTAGAATTTTGCCATATTCGTGCACTATAGCGTGCAAGATATTGAAAAATTAAAGAAAACAATTTTTTTGGGGATTTTTGTACATTTCTAGTGCTAGTATGATATAATAAGCAAAATATTGAAAACCGGCAGAAATATATATATTTTTTGGAACTTTAAAGAATTCGTGAATTTTCATTTGTTATATAGCATGAAAAATAATGGTAAGCTGAAGAAAAATGCCCAAATATTTACAGGTTTACCCTTTATGTATTTTACATATGAAGTTAATAAATTTGAAATGTTACAATTTACAAAATATATAACAATTTATTTTTAAATTAATATGACTTTTTTTACTTTGGCCTTCACACAACTAGTGTTATTATTGTCGATCGGTGGGCTACTCGTTCATAGGCTGCCTAGCCAACCCGGCATAGGCCCGCCGCCGCTTGTTGTCGGATGCCACTTCCGTCCATCGTAAGTCTGCAAGTTTCAAGCTCTATATAACACGCAAAACACTTCCGATCAATATGATTTGTCATCCATTCACTATCTAAGACGTCTAGAACAACTTAAAATGAACGAATCATTCATAGGAAGGTACACGAAAAAGTTAATGGATTTGAAAACACGAACCTGCCCTGACGGATGACACTCTATATCTATATGACACCCTTTTTAAGTTCTAGTTATAATACCAAAGGTATTATCAACCGGGCTTAGCTTAGTGGGTATCAATTTCGTCTCCAAAGTGAGAGGTCCCAAGTTCGATCCATGTGATTTCCAAAATAAAATATAATACCAGAGGTATTTATTTGCAATTTATAAATGGCTTGGTATTTTAGAGAAAATGCAAGACCTGCTTTTCTGATCTCTCCTTCGTTTTGCTCCCCTCGAGTTTCGATGGCAAAACCTCGAAATTGAATCATAGAAGAAGAGGATCAAAAGAAGGGGGGGAAAAGGCCGGGGCTTTCAACTGCAGGAGCGTCGGCACTCATATGGCGACCGAGAGAGGAAGAGCAATACGCATCTAGGGCTTGGGGGCTTCTCCTCTTCGGCTTGATTGGCGCCACTGCTACAACCCTAGCTGTAATCTCCGCATTTTCTTGAGATTTCTTTTGAGTTCATATCGCAAGGTTGCAATTTTTATCTATTTTATGTTGATTTCTGCTTGTAATTTTTGAAGCCCATACATTATTTTGCCCCATTTGAGTTATCCCTCTTCTTCAAAGAATGAAATAATTGAGGACCCCTAATGGATATGACCAGTTCAATGATTTCCCCAAAAAAAAATGAATAAAGAAGATAGGATTTTAAAGTGTAAATCGCCTGAAAGATTTTCTAGATTTTAGGAGAACTCCACTGAGCTTAAAACTTGCATTATACCCCCCCCCCCATCGAATTGCCACATCTATCTGTACACGTTCAGACTTCGGAGTCGATTACATTGAATGTGTATCTAAATTTTCAGATCAACTGCGCAGGACCGGCGACTGGTTCTACACCCAGGTTCGGTGCATAAATGATCGGATTTTTAATGTATTACTTTCTGAGTATGTCTGAGATCATGACTTCATTTGCATGTAATGGTACAAAGTATTACCATTATTCTTTACCTGTACAAAGTTGCAGACTTTGCTTCCATTTTGCAAACTATCTCTAGAGTACTAGGTTGCTATTTGCACAACTCCTTTCAACGAGCTTACCGTTTCATATCTCTGGTCTCATAACAAAATATTTGGTTTTAGAGTTCAGATGCCATTGTTATTTTATTTTCATATTTTTGATTACACTGAAATGAAAATCCATCTACTTTGCTTTTGATCAATTGACGTTTAAGACCATTACTTCAAACTTCCGGTCCCTAAGTTTAGCATCCAAAACTAGTGGTTTCTCTCAAAGAAGCAGTACATTATCAACAACAAAAGTATAATTGTAAGTTTTGTTTTGTCAAGGCAAGTTGAAAAATGTCACACATATGAAGATAACCAAAATCACTAGATGTTTAAATTGTCTTGACGTAAGTCCTTGAGATTCATTTCAGAGTTTCGTCAAGCATATAATGAAAATTGTAAGCTTTAACCACATTTTCTCCTCGATGCTCTCCAATTTGTCTATGTAATGCTTTAGTTTACTCGTTCTCCTTGTTGATATAAATTACACTAAACTATTCTTAGCCATTACTGTTCTTCATTAATTTACCTTAAAGATTTTTACTAAGCTCCCTTAAACTACTACATTTAAGGGTGTTGATGGGGACAACAAGCTTGTAGGTAATGAAGCAACTAGAAGTAGGGTAGATTTATGACAAACATGGATAGAGACAATTAAGAACGATGTGTTAATTGTTAATTTAAACAAGGAGACGCCCCCTAACAAAGCAGAATGTAAGAAACGGATTCATGTAGTCGGCCCCAAGAGTTTGGGATAAAGACTTGTTGTTATTGTCAGCATCACACCTCTAAGGCAAACGGTTTTCCTGATAGACAAATATCAACAACATTTTGTTACGAAATTTTCCCAGACTTTCCAATAGCCATAACTCATAAGGAATCGCTATCGTCTATTTTAAGAATACGATAATATATGCTCTATGTGACTTTGCTACAACGAATGGTAAACCAGAAAAAAAAATTCGATTTTTTTTTGCTTCGACACTATTATTTGATGCTCTTATGCCAAAATCAGTGTTTAGGTTTTCTCGATATCCAACGGCTTGAAATAAATCCATATTGTTGAATAAAATATTACATAAATGCACTGAAGGACTCCTCTCCTAACAAACCCCAATCTTTCGTCAAAATTCCCAAAAAGTCTTTACCTTTTTTCTCTCTCTTCCTCTTTCCATACCCCCAAATCCTAGATTTCAGTGCCATCTCTCAATCAAAACACTTAAAACCCCAAATTTCTCCTCATCAAACGGATCTGATATCTACATGTCGATCCTATTAGGTAATTTTCTTCTTGATCTCAGCTTCTACTAATATTCTGCTGAAAACCCTAATTTTACATTCTCTGTTTGATGTATTGCTTGATTTTATTCAAAATTGTTTTCTTAGCTCAAGTATAACGAAAATGAGAAGTAGACTTATATTTTTGGTGAAGTTGGAAAATTTCTGCTAACGGATTTTTTTGATGGGTGTTAGATTATGAGATATTTGAATATAATTGTACTAGATATTATGATTATCATAAATCTGATATGTTCTGATTTATGTTGAGATCATGATTAGTGTGTTAGATTATTAGGATTATTAGTTAACAGTTAATTATGTTATGAGGCGCATAAATTGAGACGATTTATCTCTTAATAAGATTGATCGAGTTTATTTCTTTCTTATCATGGTATCAGAGCCAATGGCTCGATCCAAAATTTATTTTCATATATATTTTTAGTTTATTATTCCAAAATAAATAAAGTTGTCAATAATATCTAATTCAAAAATGAGTTCTCTCAGTTTGATTATAAGTAGTCGCCTCCATCAATATCAAGTCCAAGCAACTATTCCTTTTTTTATGACGTCTTCTTGCAGCATGATCTTCCGTCCAAGCAGCTACTCTTTTCTTACGACGCCTTCTAGTAGCATGATCTTCTTACTTTAGCACTTCCAGCGAAAGAGACTGCAGTTTGTTCGATCCACTTTGCAATCCGCGAAAAAGACCAAAGGGTATTAGTTCACCATGCTCGATACTTTAGATCCGTTGATCTTTTCTGTCGTTCTACATGTTGCATATTTTGGTTCAAGATATTATTCAAACTCTCGCTTATCCACCGTGAGCTTGAGAGAGGCTGTTAGATTATGATATATTTGAATATATCTATATTAGATATTATGGTTATCATAAATCAGATAAGTTCTGATTTATATTGTTAAGATTATAATTAGTGTGCTAGATTGTTAGGATTATTAGTTATCAGTTAGTTATGTTATGAGGTGTGTAAATTAAGATGACTTCTCTCTTAATAAGATTGATCGAGTTTATTACTTTCTTATCAATGGGAAATGCCGGTTGCAAACCTTAACTCTGCTTTTGGCATAAGAGCACCATATAATAGTGCCGCACAAAAAAATTGCGGTTTAGCTTTCGTTGTAGCAAAGTTTCATACAACATGTATGATTGTATTCTTGAAGTATACGATAGCAATTCATTATGAGTTATGGTTATTGGAAAGTTTGGGAATTTTTTATAACTAAATGCTATTCATCTTTGTCTATTAGTAAAACTGTCTGCCTTAGAGAGTGTGGTGACGATCACCAAGCCTTTATCCCATTCTTTTGGAGCTGGTTATGCGAATCCGTTTCTTACATTTTGCTTTGTTAAGGGCCGTCTGCTTCTTTAAATAAATAATTAACACATCGTTCTTAATTGTCTCTATTCATATTTGTCTAGGTCTACCCTACTTCTAGTTGATTCATTAACTACAAGCTTGTCACTTCTTATAACTGGGGCATTTATTGGTCTTTATTGTACATGCTCAAAGCATCTCTTCGGTTTTCATCCTATCCTCTATATGAGCGACCTCCAACTTATTACGAATATATTCATTCCTTCGCATATTACTTAGTGTATTACCATCCATGCTTCTTAACATTCTCAATTCAGCGAAACTCATGTTGTTCGTTAATGATAATTTTGCTTTATATCTACTATTCATGTGCGGCACTCAAAAGTATAAATTGTATATACCCAACAAACATAAAGTTTTACTATTCTATTGTATCCATGTCTTAATTGGAAACATTTATCCTAAAATATACCGTCTTCAATCAGTTTCATGTCTACATTCTTGACTATAGGTTATTTCATGAAGGAAACAACCCAAATGATATTGTAGCATTGAAGGATCTGCATGTTCACAATTACTTGCAAAATGGAGGATCACAACTTTGTCATTGGTCAACAATTTCCTGATGTGAAGGCTTTTCGAAAAGCTATAAAAGAAGCCGCTATTGCCCAACACTTCGAACTTAAGATAATAAAGAGCGATCTAATCCGTTACTTTGCTAAGTGTGCTAAAGATGGATGTCCGTGGCGTATACGTGCGGTGAAGCTTCCTAATTCTCCGACCTTTGTTATAAGAACCATCGAAGGGTCCCACACTTGTGGCAAAACCGCCCAGCTTGGTCATCACCAGGCGTCAGTAGATTGGATCGTGAATCTTATAGAGGAGAAATTAAAAGACAATGTGAATTACAAACCAAAAGACATATTGCAAGATATTCAAAAACAATATGGGATCACAATTCCGTATAAACAAGCTTGGCGAGCTAAAGAAAGGGGCTTGGCCGCCATTTATGGATCATTCGAAGAAAGCTATTGCCTTCTTCCTTCATATTGTGTGCAAATAAAACAAAGTAATCCTGGGAGCATTGCAGAGTTATTCACAACTGGGTCTGACCATAGATTTCAACGTCTCTTTATTTCCTTCAATGCATCGATTCATGGATTTTTGCATGGGTGTTTGCCTATTGTTTGTTTCGGTTCGATGCAATTAAAAAGCAAGTATCTTGGTAGTCTGCTCTCTGTAACATCGTTTGATTCCGATGGCGGGTTGTATCCTATAGCTTTTGGTGTTGTTGATGTAGAAACCGACGAAAGCTGGATGTGGTTTGTATCAGAGTTGTATAAGATTCTTGAGATTAGCACAGAGACTATACCTAAACTTACTGTACTATCAGATGGTCAAAAGGCTATCATCGATGCTGTGAGAAGAAAATTTCCTAATGCTAACCATGGGATATGTATCAAATATCTAACTGACAACATCAACAAAGAGTTCAAGAACTCAAGGCTTATCCATCTTCTATATAAGGCGGCGTATTCTTTCACCACCACTGGCTTCAAAGAGAGAATGGCCGAGATTGAAGAAGTTTGCCCTGAAGCATTCAAATGGATTCAAAAAATTCCTCCTTGTCATTGGGCCCTGGTCTATCTCCAAGGTTCGCGATATGGCCATCTCGCCTCAAACATCGAGGAATTCCACAAATGGGCCCTTGAAGCACGTGAGCTTCCTATTATTCAAGTCATCGAAAAAATCCACAACAAACTTGTTTCTGAATTTAATGAACGGCATGAAAAGGCTTCGGAATGGGGGGGATCGATACTAACCCCTTCTGCCGAGAAAAGAATAGCCGAAGCAATTGAACTATCCGCAAGCTACCAAGCTCTTAAATCCGATGAATTTGAGTTTGAAATTATATGCCACGGTCGATCTAACATTGTAAATGTCGGCACCCGTTCTTGTTCATGTCGTGATTGGCAATTATATGGGATACCGTGCTCTCATGCAGTTGCGGCGCTAATATCGTCTCGGAAAGATATTTATGAACATTGCGAAAAGTATTTTACGGTTGAAAATTATCTAGAGGCTTACTCAAAACCAATTAATACCGTTCCGGATAAAAGTGAATGGAGCAATGCAACAGACGGTTTCTCAGATGATGCTCGAATGGTTCGTCCCCCAAAGTTTCGGAGACCGCCAGGGCGACCTGAGAAGAAGAGAATTTGTGCGGAGGAATCGAATCGTGAGAAGCATACGGTGCATTGCAGTAGATGCAACCAAACAGGGCACTATAAAAGAACATGCAAGACTGAGATTGTGCAGATGATAGAACATTAGCCAACTGAAGCAGTGTACAAGATCTGTGTCATGTACATTAAGGGATATAGATATTTGTTTAATATCCTTCTTGTTGGGTGTTTAGACTAGAGTTGGGTAGTGGTAGAATGAGAATACTTGTGAGTTTTTTGTTCATTGATTGTGTACATTTTTTAATCTTTTTTCTTATATAATCAGTATTGATTATCACTGTTTCCTGTAGGTACCTGGTTTACTCCCGATGCGCAGGGGTTCCACATGCCTCAGCGGGGAGCATTTCTTGCGGGAGGAAACGATAGAGGACGCATGACAACACACTATTTATTTATTGATTCGTGTCTTTCTACCTATTTTCATTATGATGGGTATTTTTTGCGGGAATCTACCTCCTTGAATCGAACTCGTGACCTTTTAGATTGAAGAGGAAATTGGTACCAACTGAGCTAAGCCCCAATTGGTTTTTCATTCTAATGTAGTTAATACTTGTTGTATTGGCATTTACAATATTAAATGTAGTTAATACTTGTAAATGCAAATATAACATACAAATGGATCAATGAATGGCGTGTTCTCATATATCATATCCCGCACATTCCGCCGACGTAGAAAATTCAAGCGGTGACACGGTATATTCCATTTCCTCTGAAAAGATTCAAGGGATTAGTAGAAAATCATGGTCTAAATTCAACATTTGTGAAAATGTATTAGCAATCTATATATATATATATATATATATATATATATATATATATATATAAAAGCTATATGAGAGTCCTTGAATATTTACCCATCTAGTTTAGCTTTAGTGAAAAATTGTTATCTAGCCTTTATTTAATTCCATTATTATATTTGGGTCAATAATTTTTTTATTGCTTTCCACTCAATATTTCTCATTTTTTTATCACATACAACTAAGCTTATACGGTGGAAAATTATGATTGGCTCCTTTTTAAAAATCTCTTTCTATTTTTTACTCACGATCGATGATTTACTTACAAAACATTGAAAATTTTCAAAAATCGAAAAAAGGAAAAACTTTAGAGTTAAAAATTTCACGATTTTCGTTTGGTATTGCAAAAGAAATCTATAGAAAAATAAAAAAAACATAAAACTTTGATATTTTTGAAAAAATCGTAATTTTCATGTGCTAAAATATTAAACTTTTGAAGAAAACATAAATTTGAAATTTTGAAGGTTTTGTGATTTTCGTATACCGTGCATAATATTGAAAAACAGAAAAGAAAAAAAAAGAAAATTTTAAGATTTTTGAAAATAATACGCTTTTCTTATACAATAGCATGTAAAATATAAAAATACGGAATAAAATAGAAAATATTGAGACTTTTGAAAATTTCATGATTTTCTTGTGAGCAAACAAAAAATATTGAAAAAACGAACAAAACAGAAAATTCTTGAGATTTTTGAAGATCTTATGATTTTGGTATATGCTATACAAACAAAATATTGTAAAAGCAAAGAATACAGAATTTTTTAATAAAATTTTGTGTTGTTCGTGCGCTATACTGGAAAGGCTAAATTGCACAAATGTATCCATGAACTTTTAAATTTTTTGCGATTGATACCTTGAACTTTAATAATTGCAAATATGTATCATGAACCTTAATTTGCATCCGAATGATTTTAGCGATTGATACCATATAGATGGTATTAGTTGCAATCGGGGGTGATAGTTTATGATACTTGTTTGTAATTAAATTAGTTCATGGTATCAATGATAGAAAACATGAAATTGCATGGGTGCATTTGTTCAATTTAGCCTATTAGAAATTTATCAAAAAAATTGGGGATTATTTAATTTTTTGCGATTTTCATGTGTTGATGGAGGGTTCTCAGTCATCCGAAATCTAAGTCATCCGGACTGTATATTTTTGTTCTGTTGGATTCTTAATAGCAATCAGCGACCTTGTTTTCTTTTACTTCACATATGGCTTTATTTCCTTGATACCAGAAGTTCTCCAAAAGTACCGAGCAAGTAAAATATTGGAAAACTGAATAAAATAGAAAATTTTGAGATTTTTGAATTTTCAGGATTTTTGTGTTCTATCATACAAAATAATGAAAATAAAGAAGAAAACGATTTTTTTTAGATTTTTGAAAATAGTGCAATTTTCATGTGCTATATATATCATGCAAAATATCGAAAAAGTGAAGAAAACGGAAAAATTTCGAGATTTCTGAAAACTTTCGCTTGTTATAGCAAACAAAATATTTAAAAACCAAAGAAATTAGAAAAATTTGAGAATTTTAAAGATATTGCAATTTTAATGCTCTATATAGCAAGCAGAATAATAAAAAAAACTAGAAAATAGATATTTTGAGATTTTTGAAAATAAAAATAATAAACTCAAAGAAAATATTTTTTTGATTTTTAAAAAAAATTTAGCGATTTTTGTGTGCTATAATAAGCAAAATATTAAAAATTTAAAGAAAACAGAAAATTTTGGTATTTCTGAAAATCTTTGTGTGTTGCAAACATTGAAAACCAGATAAAATAAAAAAAAAATATTAAGATTTTTGATATCTTCATGGATTTTGTATGCTATATATTGAAAATTTAAAGAAAAAAGAAAAAAATTTGAATTTTAAAAAAATATGATTCTTATGTGCTATGCAAAATATTGAAAAGTTGAAGAAAACAGAAGAAATTTTGGTACTTTTGAATATATCATGATTTTCGTATGTTATAACAAGAAAAATAATGAAAAACCGATGAGCACAAACAATTTGCAACTTTTGAAACTTTCACACTTTTCGTGTGCTTAAAAATCGAATAAAATTGAAATTTTTTGAGATGTTTGGAAATTCCACGACTTTCGTGTGCTATAGCAAATAAAATATTGAAAAACCGAAAAAAACAAAAAATTGAGAAAATTACGCAATTTCCGTGTGTCCGCGTGCAAAATATTGTAAATTTGAAGAAAAAATAAATAATTTTGGGATTTTGTAAATTTCCTGTTTGTCATGTGCTATTGCTTGCAAAATAATAAAAAATCAAAGAAGAAAAAATTTGAGCTTTTTAAAAAATTTCATGTTTTCCGTGTGCTGGAGCATGCATAATATTGAATAAAGGAATAAAACATAAAATTTTAGGATTTTTAAAAATTTGGCTATTTTCTTATGCTGTATCATAGAAAATATGGAAAAATTGAAGAAAACAAATAATATTTTATGTTTTGAAAAGTTCATGCTTTTCTCGTGCCATAACAAAGAAAATATTGGAAAATCAAATAAAATAAAATTTTTGAGATTTTAAAATTTTCACGGTATTCGTGTGCCATATATAACGTGAAAAATACTAAAAATTTGAAGAAAACAAAAAAATTTAGGATATTTATGCATTTTCTGAATCTCGCATGCTACAAGCAGCAAAATATTAAAAAAAAACCCTTCAATTTTTTTTTTAAAATTCACGATTTTCATATGTTACAGCAAGTAAAATAATGAAAAGTTGAAGAAAAATGCCAAAATATTTGCAAGTTAATCCATCATATATTTTGCATATGAAATTCATAAATATAAGATATTACAAATTATGAATAATATAACAATAAATTTTAAATTGATATGATCTTTCTCGACTTTAGAATCCGTACCCACACCTGACACGGCCCCTTGCTAGTTATGTTTTAAAGTGGTGTAATACAATACTTCGCATTAGCAAACAAGAAGATAGGCTTCATTATGAAACATTCAGTCGCATCATACACTTTGAAGGGCTCTCCATCAGCATATCAAAATCCCATTTGCTCTATTATTCTATCATAACAAAGGAAAAGTTATTCTGATCTATGAGCTATAACTTTTGAAATAAACAACAGTTGGCATTTTTCCTCTCCAATTTGATTGCTTCATATGAGACCATGACTTCTTTAAATTTTGCTTCTGCAGCCTCTGCACCAAAAAATAATACATAATTTCATTACCCAAAATAAATTAAAATGTCACCACACCAAATGTTAGAGACTTCAATAGGAAGAAGTAAGCTTCATTTGCACATAAAACACTCACCTTTCATAGCTGTTGCTCTGAAAGCAGTCTGGAAAATATTAACAATTATAATCAAGATCTATCAATCTCTTAAAACTGAATAAAAGTAAAACTATTGAAGGCTAGTTACTGGATTAATACCTTAATCTCCGCATCTGAGTAAGGTTCTGCTCTTGACCTATTGAGAAGAAGAGGAATTGTGAATCAAACACCATAGTTCCAAAAGAAATTAATAGATAAGCAGTCAAAAAATGAGGAATGTGAATGGTTAATAATCAGGATCTTCTGCTCTAAATTGGAGCTACGCTGATAGAACTTCAACCATTTAAGATCCGATTAAAACCATTTGCTCGTGTGTCGCCCCATGTAATAAGCCGTTGGATTTTATCAGTGCACCTTTACACTAGTGCAGAGGACTTGGTTCCATGGTTAATGGGTAGCCTGCTTTCTATCATTCATTCATAAGGGGGGAAAACCTTGTCAACAGCTTGCACAGTTAGATCAGCTACAGGTGATGGTGGACCGATCGGAAAATGCAATTTGGTTATTGGCTTCCATCGCTTCAAAGACTAATCTTTCACCGTGGAGACAGAAATTCTTTTAATGTTGATGGATGGCAACGGAATAATGATACAATAGAGGTTGTAAAAATTATTCATGTTCATATGAAAAGGGTAATAATTTTTTTAATGAAATTGTGGAATTTTTAGTAACTTGACAACAACGCATGCTACTGACTTGTTTATTCCATTTTTCGTGTAAAGATCAGACCCATCT
The DNA here is from genome assembly GCA_030015575.1 of Agapanthus africanus. Classification (NCBI taxonomy): domain Eukaryota; kingdom Viridiplantae; phylum Streptophyta; class Magnoliopsida; order Asparagales; family Amaryllidaceae; genus Agapanthus; species Agapanthus africanus. The sequence goes on along the minus strand of JASDDO010000008.1, from coordinate 432,595,421 downwards.
TAGTCTCTAGCATGACAAGGCCATGGACAAGATTTCTTGATAGCATTGACCTTGCGGCATAGAAAAATGACTTAATTAATAACACAAACATGATTTCTTGAGTTGGTGCTAGATAGAAGACGATGTAGTTAATAGCGTAGATATTGAGTCACTGAACAATCTAGGATGTTTTTTGGGCAAAAAGTGAAACTTGAGGGATGTTTCATGTACATAATTTACTCTATCCTATTTTCACTCTAAGGTCAACAATCTCGAACTTCCATGCATCAAATTGCTACTCTAAGGAAATAAAATACAAATAAAAAACTTGACACAAAAAAGGACAAAATTGTAGCCAATGGGGCAAAGCAAGCTAGGGGTAGACCTAAACAAACATGGAGAGACAACAAGAAAAATACGTTAATTACCAATTTAATCGAGACGACGATCCAAAACAGAGTAGAGAGAAAGAAACAAATTCATATAGCTAGGCGACCCTAGATTTTTGGGATGCTTCTTCTTGTTGTTGTAACACACAGAAAAGTCCGTCTATTAATATCACCTGTCAAGGCCCAAAATTGAGTAGTGATGCGACATCGAATAATTTCCACCATATCTAGGAGCGGAAGCATGATTTGTTCTTTCATCTCTGTGGATGAATCATATTGATAATACCAGTCATCGCATTGGTAGTATTGTTGATATGCACCAGGTCCATATTCCCTCCAGGCCTCGTAACTCCTCTTATATTTGTTTCGTTCTCTATTGAACACATTTTGCATACGCCTAATTCGCTCCTGCAAGGAAGGCATCAGAGAACCACAAAGCATTTAACTTATCAAAGTAGGTGATATGTTCTGATTACCTAGTAATTTAATTTAGATGAACATATCCAAAATAGAGGCTTGAGAAAATTGAAAACAAGGAACTTAGTCTTGGAATCATTATTTCATACAGGCCATATTCGCTAAACTACCATTAAATATAATCATTTTCACTAAACTGCCCTTAAATATAGGCTATATGCCTTGACATTTTTTTAAATTACAGTAAGCTCCCGTAAAATGCTAAACTTGAGCGTATCTCAGTTAAACCAAAAAAAAACTTTAAGGCATTTTTAGAATAATGCTAACACTTAAAGGTAGTCCATTACTTCAGTGTAATTTATCCTTTCAAATATAACCTAATTCTTTATGAAAGGAAGCCAGCATGTCGAGAAAGTGGATCCCCCCCACCCCAAAACACACACACAAAAATAAAAAATCCCAAACACCACAGGCTAAAATATAGATACATATGAGAAGGCAAACAAACCCATATCAGAGTTGATGGTAATTAGAAAGCTTGATTATCAAATGCATTTAAAAAAGATTAAGTTACATCACCATGGACATGGTAATGAATATCAATAAAAAAAACAAATAGTATAAACAAGAGGAGAAAAGAGAACTTGCAAGAAAAAATTAAAAAAAAATACTGACCACTATCTCCTTTTCGGCCTCATACTCCTCTTGCACTTGGCGGTTATACCTTTTCCATGCTTCCTCTCTGTAGCTTCCCCAGCCTGACCTACTTGCCCCACTTCTCCACGATGAATTTGATTGCGACCTATTCAGCTTTAGGATCGAGATGAGAAAATAATCGGTCAATATATTCCGAAAAGTTGCAGCAAACATATAACAAGCAGAACTGCATTTGCATATAAATCTCTGTTTCCTATTCATGCATGGGTGCACAAAACAATCATTTTATCTTTCTTCTTAAAGTAGCATACACAAACTTTATTTTTAGGCTAAATTACACTAAACCACTATTAACAATTGTGGTTTTTTTATACTAAACTACCTTAAAATTTTCATCACGGTAAAATACCTTAAATGTTGGTTCCACGGGAAGGTTTTTCGTTAAACTACCCTAAATGTAGCACATAAGGAAACTTAATTCAGTAAAAAACTTTTAAGGCAATTTGATGAAAAACAGCAATGGTTAAGAATAGTTCAGAGAAATGTATATCGACAAGGGGAAAGAGTACACTAAAGCATCAACAGAGAAGAATTGGTGAGTATTGAGGAGAAAATGTGCTTGAAGCTTACACTTTTCATTATATGCTTGACTAAACTCTGAAGTCTGAAAAGAATCTCAAGGACTTGCGTCTAGACAATTTAAACCTTGTGATTTTGGTTATAACTTATATCTTCATATGTGTGTCATTGTTCCGCATGTATTCACAAAACAAAACTTACAATTATATGTTCATTGTTGATAATGTGGTGCTTCATTAAGAGAAACCACTAGTTTGAATGCTACACCTGGGGACCAAAAGTTTGAAATAACGGTCTAAACAATAATTGATCAGAAACAACGTAGATGGATTGCCATTTCAGCGTAATCACGATATGGAAATAAAAGAATAATGGCATCTGGACTCTGAAGCCAACTATTTTTGAAATGCGATTAGAGATATGAAGTGGTAAGCTCATTGAAAGGAGTTATGCAAATAACAATTAGTACTCTTGTTTTGGATGTATTGAAAATTTGCAATATGGAAGCAAAGTTTGCTACCATGTACGCATAATAATAATAATAATAAATGGCTAGCTTTGTACCGCTGCATGCAAATTAACGAATGGTCTTAGACATCCTAGGAATGTAGTATGTTAAAATTCAGTCATTTATGTAGCGAACCTGAGTGCAGAACCAGTCACCGCTCCTGCGCAGTTGACAAACCTGCCAAGTTGATCCAAAAATTAGATACACATTCAGTGTAATTGACTCCGAAGTCCGAACGTCTACCGATAGATGCGGCAATTCAATGGGGTTTAATGCAAGTTCTATGGCTTCAGTGGAGTTTTCCTAAAATCTAGGAAAGTTGTGCTTATATTGTTTCAGGCAACTTTCACTTAAAATCCTCTCTTTTTTATTAATTTAATTTGGAAAATCAGTGAACTGGTCATATCCATTAGGGTTCTTCAATTATTTCATTCTTTGAAGAAGAGGGCTAACTCAAATGGGGCAAAATAATGTATGGGCTTCAAAATATACAAGTAGAAATCAACAGGAAACAGATAAAAATTGCAGCTTTGCTCACGGAAACGCCTAATTACAACATGAACTCAAAAAGAAAATCTAAAGAATAAGCGAAGAATACAGCTAGGGTTGTGGCGGTGGCGCCAATCAAGCCGAAGAGGAGAAGCCCCCAAGCCCTAGATGCGTATTCCTCTTCCTCTCTCGGTCGCCATATGAGAGGCGACGCTTCTTCAGTTGAAAGCCCCAGCCTTTTTTTCTGCCTCTTTTGGTCTTCTCACTCTTTTTTTCTCTGATTCAATTTCGAGGTTTCGCCATGAAATTTGCAAGGAGTAAACGAAGGAGAGATCAGAAGCAGAGGCCTATATTTTCACTAAAATACCACGACTTCCAGAGTTTTCTATGTGCTCTATGAAGTGCAATTGGATACCATGTTCCTACATTGGTGAAACGTTGATACAGTGGGCCCACAGTATTTTCATCGACAGCGATTCAAAGTGAGCTATAACTCAGTTGGTATGAACACTTTCGCTCTTGGGGAGAGTGCGGGTTCGAATCCCACGGGCCCCAAAGACGTGGATCCCCCATGTGCGTGCGTGTGCTTGTGTGAGTGGATGTGTGTTGTGTGCATGGCTTAGGGCACATGGGCCAGTGCCAAAGAATACGAAAGAAAACAAATAGATGGAAGATCTATTGAATATTGTATTAAGAACTTTTGGGCCCAAACAATGCATACTTAATTTGTTGTTGATCTCTCACTAACCCACATTTGTATATACACTCTATGCAGAAAGAACCTTCCTGACCTCGAACTACACCTTCTCTACTGTTAACTAGCATGTATTAGTTGAGATCTTGGCCAATTGAAAAAATATATATGAAACCGCACCCTTAGAACATAGTATCTTCCTATGCATTTCTTCTGTTGTTTTTCCTTAAGAATTTGAGTAGTGGTCTTCACAGGATGAGGCGGATGCAGTTTTTGTTAATACCATTCTCTCTGGGATTCAGCAGCGTAATTTGGAGGCAAGTTGATGATGCTCAATAACGGTAATTCCTTAGATCGTGACACGTGGCGGATGACGTGTCACATGCGTAAGCCAGTTGGGCCCCTGAGGACCACGGAGGGGGAACCAGTGTGCTACAGTGGGGAGTTCCCTCAAACCCTGTCTCCGAGGTTGCACCCCACTCCGTGCCCGTGAGCACCTCAGCAGCCAAGCCAAGTGTCCCTTTGCTCTACTCCGACCTATCACAGGCCCAAGCCTCCTCGGCCCTCCCGGCTCGTCTCCGGGCTACCACAGAACCAAGATACCTCGGCTCTCCCGCTCGTCCGCGAACTCTCCCGCCGAGGTCATCTTCCTCAGTCTCATCAACCGACAAACGGCACCACTCACAGGCGCAACCGTCATCCCGCGAATCTCGCCTTGCGCGAGATATCCGCCGGCCACATCCCACGTTCCACGTCATCACGATCCCCCATTAACGAGCCTGTCTCGCCATTAGTGGGAGATCCCACTCATCACGCGGGCGTGACGTCGGGAGCGTAATGGCCGGCGTGATTCTCGCGCCTGCCCTGCCTGCTGCCACCGCTATATAAATCCTTTCTTCAAACGGTTCAAGTAAGCCATTTTTACTCTACTAAGCCGTTACTCTGCTCAGATTTCCTCTCTAACTTGATCGTCGGAGGGTCCTCGGTGATACAACCACCCCGGGACTTCCTTGCAGGTAGCTCGGCGACAACCAACCTCAAACCCATTGAGATCCATATGCTTCAAGAGCCTGAGTTCGGAATTTTTAACACAAGAAAATTGTAATAAGGTAATGAGCGTAGCGTACTTCTTATAGGTACGCTATGGCGCGCTACGGCTTGCAGCGCCAATGCCTGCTTTCTAATTCTTCAATTAAATAATGTTTGATTTTGTATGGAAAAAAATCCAGACATCGTATAACCTATGGATATTTGGGTATTCGCAGCTTGTCGGGGCGCCCGACTTCGCCAAGCCAACTTACAAACAACTATTTAATTACGAGTTCGAGCAGTCATCCATCGCTGCCATCAGCAGATCAGCAGAAGGCAACATCTTGGCGCGATCCAGGTCGCGTCAGCTGGCGCCGTCTGTGGGAAGTCTTGATTCCACAAAAACAAAAGTTCATCTTCCGATCCCAATCTAATGGCGAGCGATCATCACGACGATCCAAGCACTAGCCGCCGCCTCCCCCTCAACGGAGGCGCGGACGACCCTCCTCCACCGAATGCCATCAACGTCCTAGCCGTCCGGATAGATCGACTCGCGTCCATGGTGGATGCGCTCGTCCTTGTCCAAACGGCGGGACATGCTCCCCAGGTCGCCGCTCCCCGCCTCGGTACCAGGACCCCTACAGAGGGAAAGAAGACTCTGCTTGCATCGGCGCTGCCAACCACCGCCTCGCTGTCTCCCACAGCCGCAGGTCCCCCGGGCCGACATATTCGATGACCCGGTAGGCACCGCAAATCTCGACTCCGGGGTCTTACGCCAGAGAGCTTCGCCCCGAGTCTCGTCGCACCACTGTCCCCCTTGAGGCGGTGACGGTCAGCTCGCCTGCTCCCAGGCATGACCGACACCCCCTCCTTCGACGGGGTCGCACACGCGAGACTCGCCACAGCAGCTCAAAAACGACCTCGCCAGGAGACCTAAGAAGCCCTCACCAAGAAGCAGCCGAGCGGCTACCCTGCTCAGCTATCCCTGGCCAGTAGCTCCATACCCCACAAAACCAGGGATCAAAGCGCTCGCCAAGAGGCAACTGAGCAGCTTCACTGCTCGGTCCATCCTTAGCGGGCCTTGCACGGCCCCTCCAGCGCTAAAGATCGAAGCCCTCACCAAGGGGCAGCCGAGCGGCTACCCTGCTCGGCTATCCCTAGCCGGTAGTGTAAGTCTACGCTAGCGCCCCGGCCGTCTACAGACGCCAAATGCGGAACAAAAACTTTTTAACTGGCGCTATCGTATACTTTAACCCGGATCTGCCATTATTGCTAAACTAACAAACTGTAAAGAGTGTAGAAAGGTTATACCGAACGATCCGAGTCCTTCGTTCTTTAACCATCATCCCACGCTCCGTTGCGGCTGCTCCGATCTCGTCGATCTCCGGTATCCTCGTCGAGGTGGCACCACGTCGACGATTCTTTAAACGGGCTCCCGCCTCTGACTTGAGGCAACTCGGTCGTCAAGTTTGCTAGAAGAGACGACCAAGAATGATGTAGAGAATGAGTAGATGACTTTGTCTCGTTCCATCCAAAACTGTGGACGGACGGTTAATGAAGTTGCCGAGGGAATTGGGTGATGGAATGAAATGAACTGTAAAATTCCATGCACCCCAAATACTATCATAATCTTTTTCTCCAAATGAAACATCAAGTGAGTGAGGGAGGAGGGAGGGCCGGCCACTTATAGAAGTGGAGGGAGGTGAGTGTAGGAGCTATCATGGAGGTGACCATAAACAACCATCCTTATCATAACAAAAGATCAAGAACAAATATCTTAAGAAAAACAAGAAGCTTTAATGATAAAGCATGAGTCACTAAGACACCTCACCAAAACTAGAACCTTCTAGAACCTTCTAGAAGCATGACTCACCCTCATCCAAGAAAAGATAAATCCGTCTTTAACCAAATGTTAAAAGACGGCTGATAGAAAACTGGAAACTGGCAACTTCCAAAAGTGATCCCGAAAAGACTTTCAGGATAACCCCGTAACCGTATAAATATACCCGCATTTGTATTACAACCGAATACAAATGTAACTGAGACAAAGATATTATATCTACTCAATATAATACTCGGATCCGGCTTAAACCAAAGCCGACCAGTATCATCTGCCCGAAAACTGACACGTGCGCAAACGCACGTGCATTTTCCGAACCCTGCCATAAAACCATACGGCCTCTACAACGTTTCGCCCGAACTTGGGAAACTGTCTGTGGGGGACTCTAATGACTCGTCAGTACCCTGGCAGTGGGTTTAACCACAAACCGTCAGCGGCACTAGCTATGCGTAACGGCTGCCCATGGACTGACCTCAAGGGAGGCCGATGAGCCAACTCAAGGGAGGCCGATGAGCGAACTCATCCAGAAACCCTACTGAGCCTAACAGTGACAATGTATATACAGTCCGGTCCGTTCGTCAATGAGTATCGCATATCCGCCTAGGGGGCTAGTAACGTCAGACCCCCAGAAGCAGTATAAGTCGTGTCGGAGTGTAGCCCAATAACATCCTGAGATACTACTGGAGTACCTACCAGTAAATCTCCTGCCATGGCCATAGACTTTGTGTAATGGCTCTCCTAGACACAGCACGACCTCGCCCCCAATACCGGGAGAGACGAATCCCCTGCCGATCCGCTCACGTGCCTCCATATGGCTCGGGACTGTACCCAAAAGCTACCTGTTTGCACGACTCCTTTGACCCGTGGTAGGGTAGAAATCAAAGCACAGTGGGAACTCACACGAGACAAATGACGACCTCAGGTCGATGAACTAACCTGTATACATGTCACCAGGGAACTGCTATCTGACGATAGGTATAGTACTAACCAGCAGATTCCCGGCGAGTCCTGTCCGGTGCACTCATAACCCAATGAGCACCTGTATACATCTTAGGTGATCCAACTGACACCAGTGGCTTATGAGACCGGCCACCGCCCCTCGTCGGGGTCTCGACTGTATACACTAGCCTACTCCGGAGTATCGATGCCCTATCTCGAAACTCCCACGACTAGGGACCACAATTAAGGATATGCATATAAACTACCCAACTCTCACGTATATGATCGCCATCATACTGTTGGTAGTAAAGCAAGATCCTAAGGGCTCTATCAAAGTGTAACATGCAATCAGTCACCTGAACATGTACACGACTGATAAAGGCAAACCAGATAGCATACTATCATTTCGAGTAAGACTGTCCTACCGGGATAGGTCCTCCGCAATCCTTGCAATCACGTACCTTCGATCCAATAATTGACTATGAGGGCACTATCTCCAACAATCTCCCACTTGCACTCAAGGCTAATTATTGCGATGTCGACTACTCACAGCCCGTGTGAAACCGAACATCCAACTCCTCTACTAATCAGTTTCACAAAGCCCGTTTGTAAAACTATTGTGTTCGAGAAATAGCCTCAGTGAGTGGATCCGCCTAGATGTTTCTTTCTATATCTCTCTTAATCTCAAGTTCGCGGAGAAAGCCATCTCCCGAATTGAGTAATACCTGTCTTAGAATATGTCTGGATATCTGATGGGACCTAGTTCATAAATGAACTCCAAATCCAAACTTCTTAGACTATATCGATCACTGAACCTAATCAGTATCCGGCACCATGCCACCCACAGTATCCTTTTGGACCACCTGTCCATAATACTGTCCCTCTTCGTCAGAGGGAAAAACTATAACTCTGACAATCACTTAACTCTGACAATCACTCTGTCATCCATGTCACCTTTGAAGCCTGGAATGATGATCGTCTCCCGAAGGAGGCTGCCGTCATCAAATCCGTAGAACCACCACTTATGTTCTAAAACTGCTTCCTTATGTCTCTCCAGGATTGGATTAATATAAACTTATTGCATCTAGTGCAAAAACAACATTTGGTGTGGTACTTGACATCTCATGATTGACTCAACTGCCTAAGCTAGTGATCTGCCAATCATGCACTTCCCTCTCCCCTTTAGTCTATACGACACCTTTAGAGAGGGTGACTCCATCACTTGCAAGTACACTACCATGCTAAGAGTCAACTATTCTAAAAACCATTAGAATATCTGTCAAAGTACCCACATTGGGAAACTACCCAATTCCAGATCTAAAACCATAGATCCAGAAACCAGAATGTCAAATATTATATCCATATCCTGTTTGGAGAAACAACTGTGTGACGACCACAGTACAACCGATCGTAGTATAGGAATTTTACTTCCTACTCTGTGTATGTCATCCAAATACCATGACATCACACCCTACTACCTTCTTAACAGATCCATCCCCTATTCTGATTGAAGTCAAACCCATGACTGTCACATCAAAATTAGATGATCTATCTCCGCTATAACTGCTCAAGTCTATAAATAGACATAAGCTACTTGCCCACTAAGCTTCCGCTGCTCCCACTGACTACGACAACCCTCTGGCAGAATAATATACACGTACACTTCTAAAGCTAGTTTAGAACGACGCTATACTTATCCTCCTGCCTGGTCTCATAGTCTGGAACAACAGTAGTGTCAAGTCAGGATAGATAAGAACCTTCCTGTCACCGTCCTTGAGGCTACCGAAGTACCTCTCGGGTGTCTGAGGTTACCCACCATATCTGCGGAGTGGCTATTGGAATGTCAAGCCTGATTGAATATATAGGTCCTATTAAATTTTCCGTAATCGTTCGCGGTTCTGGAATCACTTCCAGTTCTACCATACTCCCACTACTGTTGTCTGAAAAAATCCATTTTACTAAAACTGTGGCGAGTCAAGAACAATATCACTATTGATCTTCCAAATGGTAGAATATCAACCCTCGACATAGCCAGGGTCAACCCACAAACAGCCATTACAGAAACGTGCCCTGAGTTATCCAGAGTCTGGTTTTAAGCATAAGCTGGACAACTCCCCATACCTTAATATCTTTTAAGGTACGATCCATTCTATATCCAATATAGAAACTTTGGCACTTATTTAATTGGAACCATATTCAAATCATGCACCTGTCTCCAGTGCATATCAACTTAATGGAAAGAGGCTAATCAGCATTACTCAACTTAGGAATCCATCCAATTATGAGTAACCTGAAAGAGAAACACGTTTCTCAAAACCATCACTATTATCTGAATACCAATCACAAGAATCTACATCTTCGATCTCTTTGAAGAATCCCGATACTTGTGATACCTGGTTCTCTACTTTATTCTTATGCCCACAACTTCTCAAAACTTAGACCTTGTATTTCAACGAAACACTTGTCCAAATACTAGAGAAGTTATAAGTAAACAGAACATAGTACGAGGACCTACCCCTTTGTCCTGATGGACACTGGACAACATACAATACTCTGTATAAGTCCGCTGAGTTGAACAACTCAAAACCTGTGCGTCGTAGGTTGAAAACTGTACCCTGGCGATTTCCTCAAATATCACCAATTACAACGAATTCCGATATAATGAGGATAATTACCTAATTCCCAATAACTTACTCCCACTCATCATCTGTAAAACCATACAGATATGAGAATGAAACCTGGTAAATACATACCCTTGGAGTAAGTATCTAATCGGGAAAACAGTTTTTCTTTAACAATGCACTGAAACATGAAAAATGTTTCGTAGGGGTATCCTGGTATTCATAGTAATGCCTCTTCCATAATCCAATGACTTCAACCGTATATTTTATTGCCACCTCTCCAAATCCCTTTATTTGTCTTTAGTCGTTACCTTCTGTACACCATCGTTAGGCTAAATGGTTTTCTTCCTTCCCTACCGTTCGGCACCAGCCTATGGTTTGGAAGAAGACTATCCAGTAAGCATAATAGGTGTACCCTCCTAAACCAAGGAGTACTCGTATCTTGAGAGAAGGTGATGATAAAAGACAACTGAATAATACCTTATTCCTTTAAAGGTGAAATAGGAGTGGCGATGAAGTACGCGGTTTTGGTCGTGAATGATATCAGTCGCAATTTACTTTGCCATCTTTCTAATCCCTTTATTTTGTCTTTAGTTATTGCCTTCTGCACACCCTACTTAGGCTAATTGGTTTTCTTCATTCCCTACCTTTCGGCACCTGCCTATGGTTTGGAATAAGACTATCCAATAAGCGTAATAGGTGTACTCTCCTAAACCAAGGAGCCCTCGCAACCTGAGAGAAGGTGATAATAAAAGACAACTGAATAAACCAATTCTATTTCTCCTGAACCTGGATCCATCCTCGAAGAAGTCCCTTCGAGTTCGTATATAACCATACGATGGATCTATCCAATGGAAGTGGATGTCCGTAGTAATACGGGTGTTCTGAGAAATGCAAAGGGTAGAAGAAGGAGTGGCAATGACTTATGCAACATAGACAATCCAAAAGCCAGTATTTTAAGAAGGTTCGGTCAACTTGGTCATTGAGTCATAGTCTAGGGTCGGTCAAAGGTCGCTGCCAAAGAGAGAGAGAAAAGAAACACTCTGCGTGCACTCTAACCTAGATCAGAATGGTTATCACTTTATCTAATCCGGAAACCTCCCACTGTCCTGTCAAATTCTCCTCCAAACCTGAAAGAAGAATCAATCGGGATCACCCGAAGAGTAAACCAACTCATCAGTGGGAATCAGGATCCAACTCTCATCGCATGATAACGTGATGGAATGCATCCACGTTACTCATACTCCAGAAGGTATGCGCATGCCTGGCAAGTTTCAGTTTCTTTAGAAACTCCCGATATGATTTTTACCCCATGCTCTTATGATCGTGACTAAGGGCCAGCCCATCATAAGTCACATGTCAAGTTCTTCCCATCATTATCTTGTTAATTTGAACCCACCCGTACTCGCCCTTGACTAAGGGCCAACAAGGCTGTACGACTGTCCCAAACCAACGCATCTATCTATGCAACATGTGAATACCCCAGCAGCTACCAATCACTATGTCCTGGCTAAGGGCCAGACCAACATAGCTTGAATACTACTGACCATTCATATGAAATGACGGAGGGCTACAGCTGGTTTTTGGCGAAAAACCTTTAGCGTAATGAACTTGATCTCGTTGAAGGAACCTGATAGCTTTTTAAAATATAGTGACGAAAACCTTTGCTAAAGAGGTCACTCCCGGTGAAGGGATCTCGGCTCTTTCCTCGTGGAATGAGGTGCAGGATATTCCACTGAATACCGCTATGCAAAGCAACATGTAATCGACTATAGTGAAGTTATTACCCTGACGCAAACTTCTGCCCAAGGGGTCAGTCCCGGTGAAGGGATATCGGCCCTTGCCCCGTCGAATGAGGTGCAGGATATTCCACTGAATACCGCTATGCAAAACAAAAGGAAACGTCTTTGCAATAACACTTTTTAAATTTGTTCCAACAACTAAAAACAGGTTTGTTTAACTTTTTGCATTGATCAGAATCAACGCAGTCCCATCAATCAATCACACCAGAAAAGAACGAAAATAAAATGTACGTATATGCCATCCGTATTCGTCACTGGGTCCCGTCATCACCCGTTAGGTTACTTAACTAACGACAGAGCGGGGACTGGACTAGCGCGGGTGTAAAACATATACAACATCTAATAGTATATAAACCAATATACAATATCGCTCCAGACGTGATAATATGCAACATTACAGAAAAGTAATAAGCATCACAGAACAATACAGATAATCTGGGATCCCCGGGTTTCACAGAGCCGCTGCTGAAACCCGACGTTCCCCTGTCGTGTGGATAGCCTGTGCAATGAAACCTAGACCCCTACGGGTGCGGCAAGTTACCCGCCAAAACCTGAAGCGAGGTAGTCCCCACAGCATAGTGAATGGAACACCCGGCACTTCACGGAATCCGGTAAACTTGGGCACCCCTCCTTGGGTCAACCTGTACCCCCTACGAGCGCGGCGAATAGTCTGCCAATTCTAGAGTGGGACCCCTCTGCCTCTCAAAGCCATGAGATGCGGACCCGTTGCCCCCCAGAACCCGGCTATCCGTGCACTCCGTCTCGGGGTAAAACCTAGTACAGTAATGAAAAATAGTACAACAGGTACATCGACCGCAACCTGGTCGTGCCCCAAAAGAATATTATACAACAGGCAGTGACGGCAGTCCACATGTTGGACGCTCGCCCCGCAATATCAAATGTACAAATAAACTCAAACTGTACTACCATTGCACACTGCTATCCACCACGACAAATCCGCAACATCACAGCACAACACAGAACATCAACGCGAATGTCACGTTCGCAAACCCGTCTAAAAGAACTATAGCAATCGGACGCGGTTTACCGATCAAATGACATTCCCGGTCGGAGATATAATGTAAGCACTGTAAACTAACGTGTTTAAATTTCGATCGACAAAATATCACAAAGTGGGCCCCACGCAAATCTGGAGAACAGTAATAAAACCTGGGCCCAAAAGATATATACCAAAAACCACAATTTCCAGAGGGGAACACACTGACCAAATTTGGGAGCATGATCTCACCAAGTGGCCGCGGATGCGCGGCCAAACCATGGGTTTGGCCGCGTTTCCGCGGCGGTTTGGTGGAATTACGTGCCCAAATTTTGTCGTCGTTCTTAGAAAACCCTGCACAGTTTTCTGAGATGTGTGAAATATTTTTAGGACACCGTTTAAAAACAACAGAAACTGTCAAGCTTGGATTTTGCAATTTTTGATTTCCGGTTCGATCGATGTTTTAAACGCGTTAGCACAAGTTAGTATAGCAAAATGGTGAGGCTCTGATACCACTGTAAGTCTACGCTAGCGCCCCGGCCGTCTACAGACGCCAAATGCGGAACAAAAACTTTTTAACTGGCGCTATCGTATACTTTAACCCGGATCTGCCATTATTGCTAAACTAACAAACTGTAAAGAGTGTAGAAAGGTTATACCGAACGATCCGAGTCCTTCGTTCTTTAACCATCATCCCACGCTCCGTTGCGGCTGCTCCGATCTCGTCGATCTCCGGTATCCTCGTCGAGGTGGCACCACGTCGACGATTCTTTAAACGGGCTCCCGCCTCTGACTTGAGGCAACTCGGTCGTCAAGTTTGCTAGAAGAGACGACCAAGAATGATGTAGAGAATGAGTAGATGACTTTGTCTCGTTCCATCCAAAACTGTGGACGGACGGTTAATGAAGTTGCCGAGGGAATTGGATGATGGAATGAAATGAACTGTAAAATTCCATGCACCCCAAATACTATCATAATCTTTTTCTCCAAATGAAACATCAAGTGAGTGAGGGAGGAGGGGGGCCGGCCACTTATAGAAGTGGAGGGAGGTGAGTGTAGGAGCTATCATGGAGGTGACCATAAACAACCATCCTTATCATAACAAAAGATCAAGAACAAATATCTTAAGAAAAACAAGAAGCTTTAATGATAAAGCATGAGTCACTAAGACACCTCACCAAAACTAGAACCTTCTAGAACCTTCTAGAAGCATGACTCACCCTCATCCAAGAAAAGATAAATCCGTCTTTAACCAAATGTTAAAAGACGGCTGATAGAAAACTGGAAACTGGCAACTTCCAAAAGTGATCCCGAAACGACTTTCAGGATAACCCCGTAACTGTATAAATATACCCGCATTTGTATTACAACCGAATACAAATGCAACTGAGACAAATATATTATATCTACTCAATATAATACTCGGATCCGGCTTAAACCAAAGCCGACCAGTATCATCTGCCCGAAAACTGACACGTGCGCAAACGCACGTGCATTTTCCGAACCCTGCCATAAAACCATACGGCCTCTACAACGTTTCGCCCGAACTTGGGAAACTGTCTGTGGGGGACTCTAATGACTCGTCAGTACCCTGGCAGTGGGTTTAACCACAAACCGTCAGCGGCACTAGCTATGCGTAACGGCTGCCCATGGACTGACCTCAAGGGAGGCCGATGAGCCAACTCAAGGGAGGCCGATGAGCGAACTCATCCAGAAACCCTACTGAGCCTAACAGTGACAATGTATATACAGTCCGGTCCGTTCGTCAATGAGTATCGCATATCCTCCTAGGGGGCTAGTAACGTCAGACCCCCAGAAGCAGTATAAGTCGTGTCGGAGTGTAGCCCAATAACATCCTAAGATACTACTGGAGTACCTACCAGTAAATCTCCTGCCATGGCCATGGACTTTGTGTAATGGCTCTCCTAGACACAGCACGACCTCGCCCCCAATACCGGGAGAGACGAATCCCCTGCCGATCCGCTTACGTGCCTCCATATGGCTCGGGACTGTACCCAAAAGCTACCTGTTTGCACGACTCCTTTGAGCCGTGGTAGGGTAGAAATCAAAGCACAGTGGGAACTCACACGAGACAAATGACGACCTCAGGTCGATGAACTAACCTGTACACATGTCACCAGGGAACTGCTATCTGACGATAGGTATAGTACTAACCAGCAGATTCCCGGCGAGTCCTGCCCGGTGTACTCATAACCCAATGAGCACCTGTATACATCTTAGGTGATCCAACTGACACCAGTGGCTTGTGAGACCGGCCACCGCCCCTCGTCGGGGTCTCGACTGTATACACTAGCCTACTCCGGAGTATCGATGCCCTGTCTCGAAACTCCCACGACTAGGGACCACAATTAAGGATATGCATATAAACTACCCAACTCTCACGTATATGATCGCCATCATACTGTTGGTAGTAAAGCAAGATCCTAAGGGCTCTATCAAAGTGTAACATGCAATCAGTCACCTGAACATGTACACGACTGATAAAGGCAAACCAGATAGCATACTATCATTTCGAGTAAGACTGTCCTACCGGGATAGGTCCTCCGCAATCCTTGCAATCACGTACCTTCGATCCAATAATTGACTATGATGGCACTATCTCCAACAGGTAGCTCCCTACCCCACAACGCCAGAGATCAAAGCCCTCGCCAAGAGGCAACTGAGCAGCTTCACTGCTCGGTCCATCCTTAGCAGGCCTTGCACAGCCCCTCCAGCGCTAAGGATCAAAGCCCTCACTAAGAGGCAGCC
This sequence comes from Agapanthus africanus, assembly GCA_030015575.1. Lineage (NCBI taxonomy): Eukaryota > Viridiplantae > Streptophyta > Magnoliopsida > Asparagales > Amaryllidaceae > Agapanthus > Agapanthus africanus. The sequence continues at coordinate 432,579,712 of JASDDO010000008.1, read as the reverse complement.
GAGTGGCTGCCCTGCTTGGCTATCCCTGGCCGGTAGCTCCCTACCCCACAACGCCATGGATCAAAGCCCTCGCCAAGAGGCAACTAAGCAGCTTCACTGCTCGGTCCATCCTTGGCAGGCCTCCCATGGCCTCTCCAGCGCCAAAGATCTAAGCCCTCACTAAGAGGCTGCCGAGTGGCTACCCCGCTCGGCTATCCCTGGCTGGTAGCTCCCTACCCCACAACGTCAGGGATCAAAGCCCTCGCCAAGAGGCAGCTGAGCATCTCCACCGCTCGGTCCATCCTTGGCAGGCCTCCCACAGCCTCTCCAACGCCAAGAATCTAAGCCCTCACTAAGAGGCAGCCGAGTGGCTACCCCGCTCGGCTATCCCTGACTGGTAGCTCCCTACCCCACAAAGCCAGAGATCAAAGCCCTCCCCAAGAGGCAACTGAACAGCTTCACTGCTCGGTCCATCCTTAGAAGGCCTCGCGCGGCCCCTTCAGCGCTAAGGATCGAAGCCCTCACCAAGAGCCAGCCGAGCGGCTACTCTGCTCGGCTATCCCTGGCTGGTAGCTCCCTACCCCACAACGCCAGGGATCAAAGCCCTCGCCAAGAGGCAGCTGAGCAGCTCCACTGCTCGGTCCATCCTTGGCAGGCCTCCCACGGCCCCTCCAGCGCCAAGGATCTAAGCCCTCACTAAGAGGCAGCCGAGTGGCTACCCCGCTCGGCTATCCCTGGCTGGTAGCTCCCTACCCACAACGCCAGGGATCAAAGCCCTCGCCAAGAGGCAGCTGAGCAGCTCCACTGCTCGGTCCATCCTTGGCAGGCCTCCCACGGCCCCTCCAGCACCAAGGATCTAAGCCCTCACTAAGAAGCAGCCGAGTGGCTACCCCGCTCGGCTATCCCTGGCTAGTAGCTCCCTACCCCACAATGCCAGGGATCAAAGCCCTCGTCAAGAGGCAGCTGATCAGCTCCACTGCTCGGTCCATCCTTGGCAGGCCTCCCACGGCCCCTCCAGCGCCAAGGATCTAAGCCCTCACTAAGAGGAAGCCGAGTGGCTACCCCGCTCGGCTATCCCTAGATGGTAGCTTCCCTACCCCCACAACGCCAGGGATCAAAGCCCTCACCAAGAGGCGGCCGAGCGGCTACCCCGCTCGGCTATCCGTGGCTGGTAGCTTCCCTATCCCACAACGCCAGGGATCAAAGCCCTCACCAAGAGGCAGCCGAGCGACTACCCCGCTCAGCTATCCCTGGTCGGTAGCTCCCTACCCCACGACGCCAGGGATCAAAGCCCTCGCCAAAAGGCACCAGGCAGCAACCCTGCTCGGCCATCCTTAAGGACCAAAAGCCCTCGCCAAGAGGCACCGGGCAGTAATCCTGCTCGGCCCATCCTTAGTAGGCCACTTACGGCCCCTCCCACGCTAAGGATCAAAAGCCCTCGCAAGAGGCAACCGGGCAGCCCTTGCTCGGTTATCCCTGGCTGGTAGCTCCCTACCCCAACACACCAGGGATCAAAGCCTTGGACAAGAGGCACAGGGCAGCAACCCTTCCCGGCCCGTCCTTAAGGATCAAAAGCCCTCGTAAGAGGCAACCGGGCCTGCCCTTGCTCGGTTATCCCTGGCCGGTGGCTCCCTACCCCAACACGCCAGGGATCAAAGCCATCGCCAAGAGGCACCGGGCAGCGACCCTGCTTGGCCCCATCCTTAGTAGGCCCCTTACGGCCCCTCCCGCGCTAAGGATCAAATCCCTCGCCAAGAGCCACCGAGCAGCTACTGTAGGGTTCATAGGCACTCTTGTGAAGGTTCATAAGGCATCAACCATGCCCGAATAAAATTTTAGACATGCCGAACAACCCAAAGCCGGGATCTTTGCTAGATTATTAGGGTTTAACATGCAAGTAAACATCTTTACTACTAAGTGTGAGGGATTACAACCTTTGTAGTCCGCTCCTTCGCTTCATAAGCTCCGAGTAGAAGTCCCTTCGCCGCGATCCATGATCTTCCGAACTCAAGAGAGGCTCCACGACTCGAACGATCTATGCTAGCTTGTAGTGTTCCGTTTCTCCGATGATCTACGTCGAAATTGCTATAACTCAAGCTCTCTCACTCTAATGAGGTGAACACCCTAATCTAATGGGCTAGATTAGATGAGAATGATGGAGTAGTATTTATGCTTTCTTTTTATATCATATTCTCACAAGAAATCATCACAAAATGAATAACTAGTAAGCTTTCTCAAAGCTCAAGAGAGAAGAAGATGATGGAAAAAGAGTTAATCCTTTTGTGATGAATAATAGAAATGAATATATGATTGATCATGGAACCATGGTCAAGGATGACAAGGATAACCTTTGTAGAGAATAAACTAGGGCTAGGGTTTGGTTAGGTTAAAGAATGAGTCATAAGATAATATCAACCATAATATCTTACACTTGACAAAAGGAAAGCTTCTAGATGGTGCAAGAAGGAGCTAACCCTAATCAAACCCTAACCTTGCTTAATCTCCACTAAACATGTTCCATTATTAATCATATCATGTTGCAATAATATATATCACATATATATTATATATTTGCAACAAAAGAAAATAATACAATTAACATATATCGCATATATATCAATGTATTACCCTGTGAGAAAATGAAATAATAAAGTGAGCCAATATTAGATAATGTAATACAATATATCATATATATTATTATACATTAAATCATCGAATCAACACTTGATTCAACAATCTGGCTATATCGAATATAACCGACTAATATATCATGTACCGATTCATCGAATCAACACTTGATCCGATGACCCGGTTCATATCTAAATATCGCGAGAATATAATACGGTATCTCATATCGCATTATCCTTGGTCCTGCACATATCACATATGCGCCTCTACTCCGTTTTGCCTGAGCCAAGAAACCTCTGTGTAGGACTCTAAAGAATCGTCAATACTGCGGTAGCAGGTGATGATCATATCAAACACCCACAAGCTGCAAGCGGTCAGCTAAACGTAACAGCCACCCAGGTATTGATCGATCAGAAGATCAATAAGCTAGCCTGTACGTTCTCCTGTGAATCCAATCAGTAACACTCCCGTACAGTCCAGTCTGTTCGTCTGATATGTCGCATATCTAGTCTAGGGGTGGTATACGTCAGACCCCAGTAACCGATAAGTCATGTCGATGCGTGGCTCATAACGGGTCAAGAAACTACTGGTAACACTTACCAGTAAATCTCTATATCAGCCCTGGCCAGGGACTTCCAGTTATAGCCAATCGAACACAGCACAACATCAACTCCCTATACCGGGAGAGACGAATCCCCTCCTATCGCTCATTGCCTCCATATGATTCGGGACTGTACCCAAAAGCCACCGTTTTGCACGCCTTCTTAGACGTGGTAAGGTGGAAATCAAAGCATAGTGGGAATCACACAAGACTCTATGACGATCTCGGGTCTACAGACTACCATGTACCAGTATCACCGGAGAACTGCCATCTGACGTGTGGTATATCACCATCTGGGAGTTCTCGGCGAGTCCGTCCAGTGTACCCAATCTCCACTGAGCACCCGCACACCATCCTTGATGTCCAACACCGATGGATATGGGATCATCCATCGCCCATCATATGGGTCAAGATGTGTATACGCTAGTCTACTCTGGTGTATCGATGCCCTGTCTCGATATACCCTCGACTAGGAACAGTTATAAGATGTACTCATCGACTACCGTGGCCCCACTAGTATGATCTCATCATAGTCCTAGTAGTCGAGTACAAATCCTAAGGGCTTTATCAACATGTGAGAGTAAGACAGTAAACCAGTACAAGTCAACATGTTAAGATAAAGTGAAACCAAATAGCATACTATCATGACGAGCAAGAAAGTCCTCTCTCTATATATTCAAGCATCCATTATAATATACATCATATGTACAACAATGACCTCTAGGGCATATACATAACTAACAATCTCCCACTTGCACTAAGGCCAGCTGCTGTAGTATCCCATACCTAGCATCCCGAATAATCTCTCAAACTGTATCTGGGGAATGGCCTTCGTGAGTGGATCCGCAGTGTTTTCCTTCGTATCTACTCTCCTGACCTCGATCTCCCGGCGATCAACTATGTCCCTGATCAGGTGATACCGCCTCAGAATATGTCTGTACTTTTGATGGGACCTGGGTTCCTTGGCCAACGCCACAGCTCAATTGTTATCGCAATACAGAGGTATTGGATGTTCAATGGATGGAACCACACCAAGTTCACTAATGAACTTCTTTATCCAGACAGCCTCTTTGGCAGCATCGTTGGCAGCGATGTATTCAACCTCCATCGTCGAGTCTGCAACGGTATCCTGTTTGGAACTCTTCCAACATACCGCCCCTCCATTGAGGGTAAAGACAAATCCCGAGTGTGACTTAGAGTCGTCCTTATCACTTTGGAAGCTAGAATCGGTAAAGGACTCCACCCGGAGTTCTCCGTTACCATACACCAAGAACACGTCTCTAGTCCTTCGCAAGTACTTGAGAATGTTCTTCACAGCTGTCCAGTGACTCTCTCCAGGATCTGCTTGATACCGACTCACTACACTTAGTGAGTATGCTACATCAGGTCTGGTACATAGCATCGTATACATGATAGAGCCTACTGCCGAAGCATAGGGTATCCCTTGCATGAGAGCTCTCTCCAAATCAGTCTTGGGAGACATCTCTTTGGAGAGAGTGAGTCCATAGATCGTGGGTTGGTTCCCACGCTTGGATTCATCCATACTAAACCTCTTTAGTATGGTGTCAATGTACCTGGATTGGGACAATCCCAGTATCCTTTTAGATCTATCTCTATAGATCATGATTCCCAATATGCAGGAGGCATCACCTAGATCTTTCATTGAGAATCTTTGTGATAAGAAGAGCTTGACTGATTGCAGCATAGGAATATCATTTCCTATCAAGAGTATGTCATCCACGTACAATACGAGGAAGACAACCTTACTCTCTGCTACCTTTTTATAGATACAAGGTTCATCTATATTTTTGATGAAGTCAAACTCTTTGACTACAACATCAAAACAGATGTTCCAACTCCGCGATGCTTGTTTTAACCCATAAATGGATTTAAGCAGCTTGCACACCTTTCCGCTGCTCCCACTATCTACGAAGCCCACTGGCTGAGTCATGTACACGCACTCTTCTAAATCACCGTTTAGAAAGGCGGTCTTAACATCCATTTGCCAGATTTCGTAGTCATGGTATGCAGCAATGGCAAGTAAGATCCGGATGGACTTAAGCATAGCCACTGGAGAAAAGGTTTCGTCATAATCCACACCTGGTCTTTGATGAAAACCCTTTGCAACAAGTCTAGCTTTGAAAGTCTCAACTTTTCCATCTACACCAAATTTCTTTTTAAAGATCCACTTGCTCCCAATGGGTTTTACCCCTTCAGGAGCATTTTCCAAAGTCCATACTTTGTTGGTGTACATGGATTCCATCTCAGATCGCATTGCATCCAGCCATTGCATAGAGTCACCACTTGTGATGGCCTGCTCGAAACTAGTCGGGTCATCATCTTCCATGATGCAATCCTCGCTTCCACCATCAATGAGAAAACTGTAGTATCTCTCAGGTGGATGAGAAACCCTGCTAGATCGGCGGAGAGGCTGGGGTTCGTCGGGTACTACTGAATCCTCTGGTTCCACTAAATCATCTGTCATAGTTTGTGTTGCTGGAACTTCTTCCAGTTCTACCTCAGAGCCATTAATCTCTTTTGCAAGAAATCCCTTTTCTAAAAAGGTGGCATGTCGAGAAACAAACACCTTTTGTTCCTCGGAGTGGTAGAAGATATACCCTTGCGAATGTTTGGGATATCCAATAAACTTACATAGGACAGACCTTGCCTCGAGCTTGTCCGGATTTTGTGTTTTAACATAGGCCGGACAACCCCATATCCGAATAAAATTAAGACATGGTCTCTTCCCATTCCATATCTCATATGGAGTGATAGGCACTGATTTGGTTGGAACTCTATTCAATAGGTATGCAGCTGTCTCCAGTGCATGTCCCCAGAAAGAAATAGGTAACTCTGCATTACTCATCAGAGAGCGCACCATATCTAATAGGGTGCGATACCTCCGCTCCGATACACCGTTGTGCTGTGGTGTATAAGGAGGAGTAAGCTGAGAGAGAATCCCATTCTCTTTTAGATAATCTAGGAACACATTGCTCAAGTATTCATCTTCTCGATCAGATCAAAGAATCTTAATACTTTTGCCCGTTTGGTTCTCTACTTCGTGCTTATATTCTCCGAATTTCTCAAAAGCTTCAGACTTGTGTTTCATCAGGAACACATGTCCGAATCTTGAGAGATCGTCAGTGAATGTAATAAAGTAGGAAGAACCGTTCCTGGCATGCGTAGACAGGGGACCGCATACATCACTATGTACCAGTCTTAAGAGTTCCGTAACTCTTTCTCCGTGTCCACTAAACGGAGCTTTGGTCATTTTTCCTTTGAGACATGAATGACAAGTATCATAAGATGATAATTCGAACGGATTCAAATATCCATCCTTATGTAACTTAGCCAGCCGTGTCGCATTGATATGACTAAGTCTACAATGCCACAAGTAGGATTCGTTCATTTCTGAACTTTTCCTCTTGTGTGTGTTTTATATATTGAGGACTGTATTTTGATTGAGAATGAATATGCCATTATGTAACGAGCCTGATGCAATCAACTTTTGATTTAGAAAGATGTTCATAACATTATCCTGTACTACAAAATTATATCCTTCTTTACTTAATAAAGAAACTGATATAATGTTGCACATCATGTTCGGTATATAATAGCACTCATTCAGAATCAGTGTATTACGACTTGGTAATACTAGGTGATATTCGCCAACTGCTTTGGCTGCAATACTTGCACCATTCCCTACTTGAACGGAATGCTCACATTTTCCCAGTTCTCTGGCTTTACGTAGCCCATGTAACAATTTACATATGTGGGATCCTGATCCGGTATCTAATACCCAGAACGTAAGGTGAACTGAGAAACAGTTCTCAATAACTAACACACCCGAAGAAGATGCATCAACATGCATGTTCTCCATTTGGGCGGTGTGAGAATCCAGATATTCTACTATTCCCTATTCAGTCTTATAACTCTTATAAGAAAGAACGGGACCAACGTTCCCCTGCTCAGTATAATAAGCGGGTTCAGTCAATACATCCATATTATTATCTTGATTATGGCCTGACATGGTCGCTACCTGGAGAGAAAGAGAGAAGAAAACACTTTAGCGTATGCTCTTGCAAGATTAGATTGGTTATTATCTTATCTAATCAGGATGTCTCCCACTGTTTTTATCAAATCTTCCTTCAAACCCTAAAAGGTAATATTAGCCGGGATTAATTACACCCTACAATTTCGTCAATCTTTCAGCCAGATCAGTGTCGGTACTTGAGGGAGGTTCCCCGTGCTTTCACAAGAACCTAATTAAAGTAAACCTCGTTTTCCCAGAGGCGTAACCCCGTTAACACTTTTCTAGACACCTACTTGATCGGCTAATTGTCCTGTATAAAACTCTTCCAGGAGTAACTCTTACTCGCAGTGGGTATCAGGATCCAACTATCTCATAGGAGGTATGCAATCTCATTGCAAATTTCAACACTTGAAATTCCCAATAATGCTTTTACCCCTAGCGTCCCATGACCTTGACGGAGGCCAAACTACCCATAGGGCGCTAGTCAAGTTCAACCCGTTCATTTCTTGATTGAATTAAACCCACCCGTACGACCCTTGACGGAGGCCAAACTACGCCGTACGAATACCCTAATCCAATCGCATCGTATGCTAGCAGATAAACACTAGTTAGCTACCGTACACTACGCCTTAACGGAGGCCAAACTACCGCAGCACGAATACTAAGTAGCACTTATCTGAAATGACGGAGGGCTACGCAGGTTTTTTAGAAAAACCATGAGCGTAATGAACGTGATATCGTCGTAGAATCAAGTGATTTTTGAAAAGGAGTGTTTTTTAGGCTTTTCTAGTTTCGCTAAAGAGGTCACTCCCGGTGAAGGGATCTCGGCTCTTTCCCCATCGAATAAGGTGCAGGGTATATCATATATACCGCTGTGCAAAGAAAAAACTATATAAGCTGTCAAAAACTAAACCGCGAGTTTGTAGCATCTGCCAGTTTCTCTAAAGAGGTCACTCCCGGTGAAGGGATCTCGGCTCTTTCCTTATTGAATAAGGTGCATGATATATCATATATACCGCTATGCAAAGCAAAACTGTAGCTACCCTTTTTATAAAGTTTTGATTCTACAACATCTTTTAGGTTTCTTTTCTTTTTATTAATCTCATTAATAAATTCCATCAGCTTATGCTTCCTAAGTATCACAGAAGAAACAAAAGCAGTAATATTTATATATCAGTATATATATATAGTATAAGCATTCGTCTCAGACAGTAATATGATCTCATCACAGAACATTGCAGCAGAAGAACATATATGAAATATTGGATATACTAGGATGTCCGTGTTTTTAATACGAGCCGGTATAAAACACGGATTCCACGGTCGCGATAAATAGCCAAACCCACATCCCTAGACCCCTACGAGAGCGGCAAGTAACACTGCCAATTTTAGGGTTAGGAGACCCGGTCTCGACTCCTCGAGATGGCCTCCCACTGGACCCTAGAACCCGGTTACTTGTACTCCCCTCCTTGGGTCTACCTAATGCGGAAAAGTAAATAATATACACTGGTGACATCAACCTCATCCCGGAAGTGCCCCAATAAAAGAATATCACATACAAATGAATTTTACATGAACGAAAATAAAAACCCTCATCTCACATAAAACCCCCGGCTATTCAGAACACGACGATCCAATATAACATATCACAGCAACACATAATATCTCATATCATCAACGTAAGTAAGTATGCATACACCGATCATCGTAAATGTATAGCAACGAAGACCGGCAATACAACTACATACTACACTTACGGTCATAGAAAAGAAATTGTAAAACTACAACATTTGGAATTCACGATCACTTTAAACATCGTAAATCCGAAATATCACATACTTCGCATTTCATGCCTAACTATATGAATTCCACATATTGTATCACATTCCAGATAAATAGACAGTATTAAACTTTCCGAACAGATAATCAAATACACAAAATTTCCTAAATAGCTCAACACTTGAGCGGAGTTCAAATAATCCCAGAAACTGTCGCAGTACCGATGATCCAGCCCTAGAAGGGTCAAGCCAACGCCTCATATGTGGCACGCCATACTGCCCCAAACCCTAAGGTTTAGAGGCAGTTCAAGACGGTCACATAATCGAGTTAAGGTTTGTGTTTTTCTAGAGGGTCCACCGGGTTACTTGCACATTTTTCCGAAAGATTTAAACCCGATAAAAATTCAACACTTGAAAGTTTTTCGTGCCGGGAAAAAGTGAGTTAATGATATCCGCTCAAACATTTTAACAGTTTCTAAATATCCGGAAAATAATAACGAATTTAAATTTTCCGATCGAATCAACGATTACAAAATAAACCCCAGAACACTCAACACTTGAGTCATATTAAAAGTACCCAGAAAAATACATAATCACCTGCGGATATAACCCTGGAAAACGGAGTCAACAACATGTCTGTAGGGCCGCGGATCCGCGGCAGGAGCAAGGTATTGCCGCGGTTCCGCGGCGGATTGTACGGATCATTGACACGTGTTTCACAGTGGTGCTTATATTTTCCTGCTGGTATTTTTAAGCAATTTTAATTTTGAAAAATCACACTTTTTAAAAAATATCCTGATAGGGGTTTAAAATGTTGTATCAGGGTTCGTTCGGAGTTTTAATTTCGTATACACGTCGCCTAATGCTTTAACCTGGCTCTGATACCACTGTAGGGTTCCTAAGCACTCTTGTGAGGGTTCATAAGGCATCAACCATGCCCGAATAAAATTTTAGACGTGCCGAACAACCCAAAGCCGGGATCTTTGCTAGATTATTAGGGTTTAACATGCAAGTAAATATCTTTACTACTAAGTATGAGGGATTACAACCTTTGTAGTTTGCTCCTTCGCTTCATAAGCTCCGAGTAGAAGTCCCTTCGCCGCGATCCACGATCTCTCGGACTCAAGAGAGGCTCCACGACTCGAACGATCCATGCTAGCTTGTAGTGTTCCGTTTCTCCGATGATCTACGTCGAAATTGCTATAACTCAAGCTCTCTCACTCTAATGAGGTGAACACCCTAATCTAATGGGCTAAATTAGATGAGGATGATGAAGTAGTATTTATACTTTCTTTTTATATCATACTCTCACAAGAAATCATCACAAAATGAATAACTAGTAAGCTTTCTCAAAGCTCAAGAGAGAAAAAGATGATGGAAAAAGAGTTAATCCTTTTGTGATGAATAATAGAAATGAATATATGATTGATCATGGAACCATGGTCAAAGATGACATGGATAACCTTTGTAGAGAATAAACTAGGGCTAGGGTTTGGTTAGGTTAAAGAATGAGTCATAAGATAATATCAACCATAATATCTTACACTTGACAAAAGGAAAGCTTCTAGATGGTGCAAGAAGGAGCTAACCCTAATCAAACCCTAAACTTGTTTAATCTCCACTAAACATGTTCCATTATTAATCATATCATGTTGCAATAATATATATCACATATATATTATATATTTGCAACAAAAGAAAATAATACAATTAACATATATCGCATATATATCAATGTATTACCCTGTGAGAAAATGAAATAATAAAGTGAGCCAATATTAGATATTGTAATACAATATATCATATATATTATTATACATTAAATCATCGAATCAACACATGATTCAACAATCCGGCTATATCGAATATAACCGACTAATATATCATGTACCGATTCATCGAATCAACACTTGATCCGATGACCCGGTTCATATCTAAATATCGCGAGAATATAATACGGTATCTCATATCGCATTATCCTCGGTCCTGCACATATCACATATGTGCCTCTACTCCGTTTTGCCTAAGCCAAGAAACCTCTGTGTAGGACTCTAAAGAATCGTCAATACTCCGGTAGCAGGTGATGATCATATCAAACACCCACAAGCTGCAAGCAGTCAGCTAAACGTAATAGCCACCAAGGTATTGAGCGATCAGAAGATCAATAAGCTAGCCTATACGTTCTCCTGTGAATCCAATCAGTAACACTCCCGTACAGTCCATGTTTACCCCAATCAGAGCAAAGCTCTGTTCAAATTTCGAGGCGGGAGATGAAGCAACGCTTCATCTTCCCCCAATCAGAGCAAAGCTCTGCTTTGAAAATTTAAAATTTAATAAATGAAGCAACGCTTCAGATTATTTGCGCTGCGCAACACGCCACGTGTCAGGCGCAGATGCATCAGCGCAGCGCCCAAGGCAGCGCGCCCAATCAGAGCAAAGCTCTATTTTAAGCAAAATTAAAAGAAGCAACACTTCAGTTGCGCAAGCACAGCGCTGCGCGACACGTCAGCGCAGATGCGCTGGCGCAGTTGCGCTGCGCTGTGCGCTGCGCGACACGTGTCAGCGCAGATGCGCTCGCGCAGTTGCGCTGCGCGACACGTGTCACGCGCTGGGGCATTTGCGCCAAACAGAATTAAAATTCTAAGAAATCTTTTCTGTTCTTGTTAAAACAAGAAGATTTTCTTCTGCAAAGCAGAAGCCCTTGAATCAAAGATCCAACGGTGGGGAAAATTCCCCAAGTCACTCAGAGAAAGATCTCTTTAACAAATTTAACTAATTTATGAGCACTATAAAAAGGACCCTAGGCCTCAATTCAAAGCATCAACATTTTCTTGGAAAAAAGTCAAGAGCTTCAAACAGAGAGAGAATTTTGAGAAAATTTCAAAGAAAAAGGTAAAAAAAACCTTCACGAGAGAAAAGAAATCTCTTTTAATAAATCATTGATCTAAAAACCAGATCAATGTTCTTCACATAATAAACAGTGCTTTGCACTTCTCATGAATCACTGGTTCTTTAAAAAACAAGAAAACAGCAAAATAAAAATAGTGCTTTGCACTTTTATGAACCTCTGGTTCTTGAAACAAAAAGAAAAACTTATTTTTCTTTGATCTAAATTAGATCAAGAAATCAAATAGTGCTCTGCACTTCTGTTCTTGAATCTAAAAGATTCTTAGTGCTTTGCACTTCCAAACTGCGCTGTTGCGCTCTTGAGAGAGCGCTACGTGTCAGCTACAGAACAACTTGCGCTACGCGCTCTTGAAATAGAGCTTTGCTCTCTGGAATTGGCGCAACTCACCAGAGCGCGCCACGTGTCAGCAGCGCAATGCGCCGTTGCGCTTGCGCTCACCAGAGCATGACACGTGTCCTCACCACAAGCGCTTGCGCTCAGTGATTGGCGCAAAGCGCCTGACAAATGCAATGCATTTCACTTCCTGAAGGGCCAGGCCCAATTAAAAGGCTTAACAGGCCTAATAAATAAAATGCTATGCATTATTTAAAAGGGCAGAGCCCAATTGAAAGGTCCAATGGACCAAAACAAATGATCTGCATCATAATAAAAAGGGCAGAGCCCAGTCAAAATGGGCATAAATGGCCTGAAGTAATGCAATGCATTATTTAAGTGTGGGCAAAGCCCTAGCACAGGTCTAATAGACCAAAAATAAATAAGGGTGTTGAACATTTTCAACTGGACTTAGCCCAATTTTGGCCGTAAGTCCTCAAATTAAATTGACTGAGCACGGCTGCTCCCTAAATCAATTTATATCTGGTTCGAGGGTACATCTCCGAACTCCTCTGACATCTGTCGTTGTAATCCTTCAACGACGTCAGAGAGGTGACGGGTCCCGACGACCACACACGTATATGGACTGCGGGGTCCTTAAACTCGTGGACCGAAACGTACTTAAACTAATATTGGACCGAAACGTCCCTAAACTAATATTGGACCGAGACGTCCCTAAACTAATGTCGGACCGAAACGTCCCTAAACTAATGTCGGACCGAAACGTCCCTAAACTAATGTCGGACCACAACGTCCCTAAACTGGAATACGGACCACTACGTCCCTAAACTGGAGCATGGACCGCAACGTCCCTAAACTACCTATGGACCACTACGTCCCTAAACTGGAATAATAGAGCCTCCAAATGCTCTTTTGCCGTATCTAAACGATCCCGTTTAAGTTGATCTTAGCCCCCAAACACGGCTAACGTATCCTTAAACATTCAAACGAACTATAAAACTCCAAATCAACCTTGGTTCAAGGGTACATCTCTGAACTCCTCTGACATCTGCCGTTGTAATCTTTCAACGACGTTAGAGAGGTGATGAGTCCCGATGGCCAGATATTAAATGGATTATCACGTTAAGTTGATCTTAGTCTCAAACAGGACTATCGTATCCTTAACGAACGTTTAAGTTGATCTTAGCCGCAACGCGACTAATGCATCCTTAAACTAAAAACACCAAACCCAAATCTAAGTAAATACGGATTTGGACTAATCCACGTCCTACGGGCGACGGCATTACTCAGTCTCCGTATACAATCCACGGGCAACCACAAACAAAACAAACACACACGACACGAAGTGAAATTCTGGAGAAGGAGAAAGTTGTTACCGCGATGCGGTAGCATAATTAACTGCAGAGGCTTGCGCCTGCAGGGAAGAGCGTCCCCACAATCAAAACCCCTCAAGCGAGGGGGAATCTGATGAAGTCTGCTACGTCGGCCGCATCCGTCTAAACCTCCGATACACGGTGCCATAAATCAACTTGGAATCTTCGGAGAGGTGGACGGATAAAACCAAATAGCATCTGCCCCGAATCTCGGCGTCAGGACATCGCGGTCCTGTTCGCCGCCTTTCGGAGGGGAACAGATTCTGGCACGCTCGGTGGGACTTTTTTCTCTTTCCACTCCACACTTTGTGTGTCGTGTTTTTCCCGCGATCAAATAATTGCGGTATGTATGTTTTTGGTTGCCCTTAGCGGAGTGGATATTGAAGCCGGCATTTCGTCTCTATAAAGAATGTCATTTGCTCATACCCTAGCAACTCAGGCTCTGTCATATCTGGTGGAGTCAAGTATGGGTCACTTGCAGCCTCAAATCTCTGCAATCCGGCTCTTCAAGAAATCAACGGGCTTTTTTTTGGGTCGATGCTCCCACCTCCCACCTTCGGTGCCTCAACGCCGATGGAGGAAGCCCAGAGGATATCTGTCGTCCACAGGCAGGCTCCCCAAGCAGCGGCCTTGCCGACGGAATCAGTCCTCAAACAACTGGCACATACCAAAGACTAAGGTCAACGCACGGGGCAGAATATTCAAGCTCTTCAAGAAATCAATAGTTTCAAACTGCACTAACTGCAACAGCAACTCTCGCTCTGTCCCATCCAGAGGAGTAACCTACGGGCCCCAAGTGGCCTCCCTTTTCACTATGCCAGTGGAGCAGGTAACTCAAGCCATCACAGTATTGTTTTTCGGGACCATGCTCCCGCCAACGAGCTTCACCGCTCCTGTGCCAATACCGGAAGCTCCTAAGAAGTCGGCCTTCGATCGGCTTACATCTACTGCGGCCCCTCTCAACGGATCGTCCAACTCCAGCTCCTCGGTCTTCGCCAGACTGATCCAAAATTCCTGTGGGCCCACAATGAAGCTTGCAATCCCAGAGAAGGTTATTCCGAAGAGGATAGCCATCCCTACTCCTGAAGTCGTCAAGGCGGCTTCTCCTGCCAAGGAGTCGGCCTTTACAAGACTGACCATCCCAGCATCCACTCCCGCTCCTGCTACTCAAAGGACATCAGTCTTTAATAGGCTGACACCAGCAACGGCCCCTCACCTGGACAGGGGGCAAGACGAAACCAACCCTATCGCCGAACCGGCCCCAACAGCCCGTCATGCTCGACGTCGCCATTGGCAACGAGTGAGGAAGGCAGGGGGCAACTCCCCCTCAGGGCTAACTCCGCCGGCTCCAGTGGTGGAAGTCAACGCTGCTATTCCAACTGGGAACAGCTTTGAACTGCTGAGGAGGGTACGTAAGAACTCTCCAACCGCTACATTGAAAAGATCTCCTCCACCTGCGGAGAGAGTTCCGGAAACGAAGCAGGAACAGCCCCCTCAACGGTTGTCCTCAAAAATTTATAAGGTTTGGCGGAGAGTTCAAGACTCCGTAATCGACCCAGATCGCTCTCATCAACAGAAAAAGGCGAAAGTGGAAAAAGAAAAA
The DNA here is from genome assembly GCA_030015575.1 of Agapanthus africanus. Taxonomy (NCBI): domain Eukaryota; kingdom Viridiplantae; phylum Streptophyta; class Magnoliopsida; order Asparagales; family Amaryllidaceae; genus Agapanthus; species Agapanthus africanus. The sequence goes on along the minus strand of JASDDO010000008.1, from coordinate 432,564,476 downwards.
GACCGTCCGATCAAACAGGAAAGGATGACAGTCGCTAGGGTACCCACTTCAACGGCCCATAAAAGAAAGAGGCCGGAGAAAACCCCCGCGCCGGCGACGAATATCAGAGGTGGTGAATCCAAACGCCCTAAGTCAGGGGGCATTGTAGTTCATACCGTCTACGTTGCGTCTGGTAAAGAGGGTAGTCGCATATCTACGGGTCATCGACCGCTTACACGGTCAGTGACCAAGGCTCAGGAGCAGCAACAGAAGCTCCAGGAGATGATGAACGCTATGGCCGCACTTACAGGGCCAAAAGAGAACCCTGAAACGTCCTCAAATGAGCGCCAGGAGGAAGAAACCGACGCCGAATTCCTTCATCGGATATTAGAGATGAAGGACAAAGAGGCTACTGAACAAGCAGCCAACATACAGCGTATGGGCCTCCTCTTCCAAGACATGATAGGGATGATGATACAACAAGATCCTCCGGCTGAAGATCCCCCGATCGTCCTTGGCGACGATAGGGGAGAGACATCAAATCCTCCGCCAGCCCTATCAACAGCTAAGGAGGATACAATCTCTAAAGCTGATTTGGATGAGTACATTGCCCAGCAAATACGGGTTCATCAGGCGACCGAAGCAGCCGGCCAGGTCGTAAAAATGGGGCGGCCGTATCCGGGCTGGTACGATCAGATTAAGTACCCACCCGGTTACACAATTCCCAAGTTCCATGTCTACAAAGGGACGGGCAATCCTCACCAGCATGTCGCCTAGTTCAGGGCACTCTGCGGCAATACCGGTGGTGATGACAAGCTTTTACTTCGCCAGTTCGTTGGAAGCTTATCAGATACGGCGTTCGAGTGGTACTCTGAGCTCCCGAACGACTCTATCAAAACCTTCACGGAGATGGAGCTACTGTTTACTCAGCGTTTTGCAAGCGCCAGTGAACATATCCCGATGACAGCACTGATTAACGCCAGGGTAAAGCCAGGCGAGACGTGGGTTCAGTATGCTATACGATGGCGGAACTTATGATCGAAGTGCGAGCAGCGCATTGAAGAAGCTCCCGCGGTGGGTATGTTTGTGGGGACCCTTGATCCGCAAGCAACCATCTCACAATTCATGATGTTTTTCAAGCCAACTACCTTCCAGGCCTTGATCGAAAAACTAGCGCAAATGGATAAAATGGGCCATAAACCCCCTCTTCCAAGGCCGGACTCCCGAAATGACAAAGGGAAGGGAAAAGCGATCGTCGTCGCTAATGCTCAACAACAACCGAGCGACTCGAAGCCGGTTGCTCGTCAAAATAATATGCGCCCGTACGTACCCCTTGAGGATAGGATGGAACGTCCTTATTCCTTTCCCCGCGATAAAACGAGGAGGTTATTCGAGCTGGCGTTGCGCAACAGACTCATAAATCTGCCGGATCCAAAATGTCCGTTGCAACCAAGTGACGTCAACGAGCCCAACTACTGTCCTTATCATCGAGTACTGGGCCATCCGATCGAAGATTGCTACGTTTTCAAGAATTGGCTTGAAAACCAGTACCGGCAGGGCAAGTTCGCGTTATCTGACAAATGGAAGGTGAATCCCCCGCAGCCCCACACCTCTAAGGGGACGAATACGCCGGGGGCAACATACTCCGTCATTGAAGAAGCTCCTTGGGAGGTTGTACTATCAGCCAAGACAAAGAGGATGCTAAACGATCTTCAGACATGTCTAGCGATCAAGTGGAAGAACCCGTTGGAACCGCAGGTCATTGAGGGGATGTTGAAGCCACGTCCAACTCCAAAGACCGATGGTGGTGGTTCGAGCACTCGCAACCAGCCGTCAAAATCTTCGAAAAAGAAGAAGAAGAAATCTAAGAAGCCCGTGAGGCCTGGTGACAAGCGCACGGACTTGCAAAAATAAATCGATGCGCTAGAGGAATACAACCAGAAGGCACGGACTCCCATTACATTCCAAGAGTTCCTCAATCACGTCTTTCAAAAGGAAGATGAGGGAGAAAGTTCATCTGAAGAATGCGTGGCGAGCTGTCATGTGATTTCCCATTCGTTCATGGACGATGAGGAAACTCCTTGTACCGAAGCGCTGGGGGCAGATCTTGAACCAAAATATCCGGAGCTATCAGATGAAATGATTGACGCGTTCCTTAACGAAGCTCGATTGAAAAGTAAAGCTGATCGAGAATGCGAGACGGCTATATCTGAAAGGGCCAAGCGCCAGTGACTTGATGAAAGAGCTGAGATGATCCCGCTGGAGCAAAACACCTCCGCTACCGACAAAAGCCAAATCAAGATGAGGAAAAAGTTTGCTAAGGCCATATCAATGGGCATGAAGCTACCATCCTTTAAAGGAAACATCACCGGTGAAGTGAAAACGCACCCCTCCTATTGCTTATATCATCAGAAGGTTTCGCACCCTACTCAAGAGTGCAAAGCTTTCGATAGATGGTGGCAAGGGTATGTAGCTCATCGACAACACTTTAAACGGGAAAAGCGTAAAACTCGTCGGGAGCGGAGAAATACGACCAAAGAGCTTAAAAGAACTACTGGCGATTGTCGCGTGGTTAACACCGGCGGGTCACAAGTGCCTACATTCGGGAGTGATTCTGATGGAGAGCTAGAACTTGCCCCTCTCTTTAAAGAGTCCGCTTCGAGAAAAGAAGAAGAGCTGAAGGTCTGCGAAAATATCCGGTTGCGGAATCGGACGCTGCCTGAAAAGAACCTCAGACCCTTGAACAGAAAAGATAAAGGGAAAGAAAAAGTCTCTGAAGATATCGTCTTAGATGACCAAGTGGTGGAAGAGCTAAACGCCAACAACCCGCCGAAGAAGAATAAGGTGGATTACAACGTCTTAGCATATCTGAGAAAGCTTCCCTCACAACTCAGCATTTTTGACGCCCTTTTGTTATCAAAAGAGGCGAGAGATTCGTTGATTAAGGCGCTCCAAGACCCAGAACAATTCCAAGCATGCCTGGCCGAGGAAAAGATGAAGGATGAATTGGAGGAAGTGCACACGGCCGATGTTACTTTTGGCGACGAGGACCTTCTCCTTGGGACGTGCGAACACAACCGCCCCCTTTATGTCTCAGGATACTGCCACGATATTAAGATAGGCAAAATCCTGATCGATAATGGATCATCCGTTAATCTCCTCAACGTGCGGGTGTTAAAAGAAATCTGCATGAGCGTCCAGCACCTTGCTCGTGACAAAATCACCATCTCCGGGTTCGACTCCCAGTCGTCAAGAACTCTTGGGTCTGTGATACTGACGCTACGCTTCGGGCTACTCATCACGGATATTAAGTTTCACGTCATAGACGCCAAGACATGCTACAACGCTTTGCTCGGCCGACCATGGTTACACGAGTACAACATCATCCCTTCTACACAACATCAGTGTATGAAGTATTTTAAGGATGGTTTCGAGTATACCGTGACGGGAGAACTGAACCCGTTCTCTGTGAACGAGGTCCGCAAATACGAAGATGCCAAATACTTCTTGCCAGATTTCGAAGACACGGAGAAGTGTCACAAGCCGGAGAACAAAGCTAACGCCACCATCCCTGTCTTCGGCAGTGATACCGAGGAGGAAGAGGAGATAGTGTATTCGGGTCTGCCCCAACACAACACGCCGGGACCATCGGCTCCTACATTGATCTTTGGCAGCGACTCGGAAGATGAGATCCGTGTTGTATTCTCTGCTCGACCTTCCATACGAACGTCCGCTGACGAAGAACAAAGTCTACAAGTCGCCATGGTGCCGCTTAAACACCATAAAGAACTGGATGCACTTAATATCTACAGTGTAGAAGAGTTGCGGACATTCTATATCCCTCCCAGGCGAGAGAGCGAGAAAGCAATTCTGTTTTACCGCTCTGAAGAAACCAAGGTGGAGAAAGAAATCTGGCATGGCGCGGATCCTACGCTCGACAGGCTTCAGCCTATTCGTCTTCCCAGATATTATACAGAGGGTTTGAAGAAGCTGCTGAAATGCCAGGGAATATCCTTCAAGCAGACCGTTCGAAAAGCCAGGTTCTATGACAAAATCTGGAACGTTCCCGGGACTCAACGCAAACTGCCTAATGGGAGAATAGAAACAATTGGGCTTGGATACGTCCGGTCAAAGAAACGAGAACTACTACACGGCTGCTACGTCGTGTATGACTTCGATGAAGAGGCGGATGCTCAATAGGAGGACGCTAATCCTGAGCCCGTGAAAGTTCCAGATGCAAAAGTGCCCAGTCCATCGTTCGAAGAGCAAATGGACAAGCTTATAAAGGAAGCGGGTCAAAAAGTCCGGGACGATCATAACCGCGAAATGGCCATCTACGAGAAAGCCAGAACGCAACGCCTCCTTCAACAGGCCGTGAAAGATGAAAAGGCTGCTCCCTGTCAACCTGTTATAAACAAGGCTCGACGCAAAAGCAGAAATAAGTCGAAAGGCCGAAAAGGCGCTCAACAGCAACAAAGAAAGGCTAAGAAGCCACGCAAATGGGAGTCAAGTGCTATTTATCTATCCCTTATGAAGAAAATGGGTCGGGCATACTCGTTTCCGCGAGACAAGACGAAGAAGATACTTGACTTCGCTCTAAAACATCAGATGCTTACACTGCCGAAGTCTAAACATCCCGAACAAGCGGGCAAAGTCTCACACCTGGACTATTGCTTTTATCACCGAGTGATAGGACACCCTCTCGAAGATTGCTTCACCTTCAAAAATTAGGTTGAAGATCAATACCAGCTCGGCAAGTTCGCTCTGTCTGACAACTGGAGAGTAATGCCGCCGCAAAAGCACGAACCCAAGGCCACGAAAGAAGAACCAGTTCCGCATTGGGATTGGAAGCGAATTCGCACCTGTCACATGATTACAATATTAAAAGAAGAGCCCGAGGATATAGATGAGCTCCCTTGGTGCTTCGAAAACAGCAGCGACGAGATAATCTCAGAATTCCCACCAGCGCCAAAAGAGCTGGAAGATGGAATCCATACCACTGCAGATAACCTCAAGAAGATTGAGTTGGGGACGGCAAACGATCCACGACCGACATTCATCAGCGAGCTGCTATCTGAAGAAAGGGTGGCTGCGTTAAAGGATGTGCTTCTACGGCATAAAGATTGCTTCGCATGGAACTATTCCGAAATGCCGGGACTAGATCCAGAAATTGCTGTACACAGATTGGCGATATCCCCGGACATCAAGCCAGTCAAACAGGCGCCGAGAAGAATGCGGCTCGAGCTTGAAATGAGTATCAATGCTGAAGTCAAAAAGCTGATCGACTCTGGCTTCATCCAGGAGGTTCAATATCCAGAGTGGATCGCCAACATCATCCCGGTGATGAAAAAAAATGGGACAGTGCGTATATGCGTAGACTTCCGGGATCTTAATAAAGCTTGTCCGAAGGACGATTTTCCAGTGCCAGTCACCGAACTGATGATAGACAATACGTCCACTCATGAGATTTTCTCCTTCATGGATGGCTCATCAGGGTATAATCAAATAAAGATGCATCCCGAAGACCAGAAGCACACAGCCTTCAGGACTCCTCTGGGTATATTCTGCTACAAGGTGATGCCCTTCGGTTTAAAGAATGCAGGTGCCACTTATCAAAGGGCCATGACAAAGATCTTCGATGACCTTATACACGAAATCGTCGAATGCTATATCGACGATCTCATGGTTAAAAGCAAATCATACGAGGAACATCTCGAGCATCTGAAGACCGTATTTCAACGCCTTCGACAATACAACTTGAAGATGAACCCCCTCAAGTGTGCATTCGGTGTTTCCTCAGGCAAATTCCTGGGATTCATTGTCCGGCACCGGGGCATCGAGATAGATCCGTCAAAGATCAAGGCGATCATGGAAATGCCTCCGTCGAGAGCCCTCAAACAGTTGCGATCTCTCCAAGGGAAGCTCGCATACATACGGCGATTTATAGCCAATCTTTCAGGTAAGTGCCGTCCTTACAGCCACCTGATGAAGAAGGGAACCCCGTTCGTCTGGGACCAAAAATGCCAAAGTGCACTAGACGAGATCAAGCAATACCTGCAGAACCCGCCGGTGTTGACTGCTCCGGTCAAGGGAAAACCCCTCATTCTTTATACAACCGCCCTCGAAGGTTCCTTAGGCGCATTATGGGCACACGAGAACGATCAAGGGAAAGAGAGAGCACTCTACTACTTAAGTCGAGTTCTGCTGGGGGCAGAAAGCAACTACTCCCCCATTGAAAAACACTGCCTGGCGTTGATCTTTGTGATAACAAAGCTTAGACACTATGCGTTGGCGCATGAAGTCCGTCTTATTTCAAAGGTGGACCCCCTTAAATACTTGATGTCGAAGGCCATGTTGACGGGACGACTCGCTAAATGGGCCCTGCTCTTGATGGAGTTCTCGATAACATATCAACCTCTCAAGGCAGTGAAAGGCCATGCCATCGCCGACTTCCTCGCTGAGCACCCGATACCTGCCGACTCCCCTTTAAACTGCGATCTTCCAGACGAACATGAGTTTGATGCGATCGACAGTAATGATACCCGATGGGAGCTTTATTTCGATGGCGCGTCTTCCGTGAAGAAGCGCAAACAAAGTACCCCTATAATCAAATCGGGGGTAGGACTCATCTTTGTAACTCCACAAGGAAGGATGCTGCGCTTTGCTTTCTCCCTAACAGAGCCGAGGACAAACAATGAAGCCGAATACGAAGCTCTGATAGCAGGCCTCGAGATCGCCATTGACATGGGAATTGAAAATCTCCTCATATATGAAAATTCCCAATTGGTCGTTAGTCAAGTAAACGGCGACTACCAAACGTGCAAACCGGAATTGGTGAAATACGGTGAAAAGGTGCAACAACTGTTGACCCAAATTCCCTCTTATACTTTGGAGAACATACCGCGTGCGGAAAACAGCAAAGCGGACGCATTGGCCAAACTTGCTAAAGAACTGGCTGACGAGAAACTCGATGACGTTAGAATCGTGGTACAAAGCCGTCGAGTGCTTGCCCCAGCAGAAATATCTCCGGAATCATCCGAAGAAAAAGAAGCGAACGAGCAGACAACCCTGCAAGTAAAAGATTGGGAAAATACCGAGGATTGGAGGGAAGTCTTCATAGACTATTTTAAGTCCCACCGAATGCCTGAAGAAGCGTCTATAAGATATCAGCTCATGAAACGAGCTCTGTCTTTCGCCTTCGTCAACGACACTCTGTACAAGAGGTCGTTTAATTCTCTATGGCTAAGATGTCTCGGACCTAACGAAGCGAAAAGAGTCGTTCAGGAAGTTCACGACGGACTCTGCGGTTCTCACCAAGTAGGCACGAAGATGAAGTTGAAGATAAAACGGATGGGCTACTACTGGCCCACGATGATTCAGGACTGCCTCGAATATGCGAAGCAATGCCATTCATGCCAAATTCATGGGGACTTCATCCACCAGCATCCAAATCCACTACATCCAACGGTGGCTAGCTGGCCATTCGAAATATAGGGGACTGACATAGTCGGCCCCATCGAACCAGCATCGTCTAGAGGACATCGTTTCATCCTAGCAACGACTGACTACTTCTCCAAATGGGCAGAAGCAATACCGTTAAAAGAAGTTAAGACGGAGAATATCCTCCATTTCTTCAAGACGCATGTCATATATCGATTTGGAACTCCGCGACGGATCATCTCCGATAACAGGCCAGCCTACAGAAGTCACAAGATCAGTCACTTCGCGCAACAGCACAATATAGACTGGAGATATTCCTCAGTTTATAATCCGCGAGCTAACGGTCTAGCTGAGGCCTTCAACAAGACCTTGACGAAGATCATGAAGAAAACGGTGTCACGAAATAACAAAGACTGCAAGAAGCTCTTTGGGCATATCGAACTACGTTCAAGACGGCCACGAACACAACGCCGTACGCGTTGGTGTTCGGTACAGAAGCAGTACTCCCCCTCGAGATAGAGTTACCCTCTCTACGAGTGGCAGTCCACTACGAGCTAACGGACGAAGAAAATGCTCACCTTCGGCTTGAGGAGCTTGACGCCCTTGATGAAACCCGGCTCATAGCGCAGCAAAATCTGGAAGCTTATAAAGCAAAGATGACGCGCTCATATGAGAGATTGATCCGTCCGAGGACATTTCGCCAAGGCGAACTTGTGTTAGTGGTCAAAAGGCCTATGATCCCAAATCGCGCCAAGCGAGGAAAATTCGAGCCAAACTATGAAGGCCCATACATCATAGATAAGGTCTACCAGGGTGGGGCCTACCTACTCATGGAAATGCACGGCGAAAGGCCTTTCAGGCCAATAAACGGTCGATTCCTAAAGAAATACTATGCTTAATGAGCCACAGCCTAGGTCAATGGTAGATGACGACGACTATGTTCGCTCGCTATCTTCCTAAGCTCAAACTCTATCAGCAAACGTCGGACCGAAATGTCCTTAAACTAATAGCGGACCGAAACGTCCTTAAACTAATACCGCAGCATCCTTAGGCTGACGAGATGATTAAAAAAAAAAATAAAGAAAAAATATAATAAATAAAAACGGTATGTCCATAAGCAAAAAGGGCACGGATGAAAACCTGAAAGGGCTCCGTGAGTAAAAACAGAAGGGCTACCGGCGAGTGTTCGTGAAAACCCGAAAGGGCGCGACCTCGTAAAAAAAAAGAGAAAAAGAAAATAAAAAGAATAAAAAAAACGGTATGTCCATTAGCAAAATGGGCGCGGATGAAAACCTGAAAGGGCTCCGTGAGTAAAAACAGCAGGGCTACCGGCGAGTGTTTGTGAAAACCTGAAAGGGCGCAACCTCGTTAAAGGACACTTATAGGGTCCTCTCGACCTTATAAGGAGAAACCACCTGCGTGAGATCCTTACGACTCACAAAGGTGCAAAACACTTAGGGATCCCCACGATTCCTAAGGAGAAAATACACTTGCGAGATCCTCACGACTCGTAAGGAGAACTCTCTTATGGGACCCTCACGGCTCATAAGAGTTGAAAGTCTTAAGTTACAGAGACCTAAACCTGTACTTAAGCAACCCCCACAACTTCCGATATTGCCCTACAAGTGGCTCAATACTGACCCTTGTATACAATCCACGGGCATGAATAAACATTTCTCTAACCAAGATCCATCCGTGACGGAGGATATGTTCGCACTAAGGGTCCTCTCGATTTACAAGGAGAAAACCCTCCTGTAGGATCCTTACGACTTATAGAGGAAATAAACGCTTAGGAATTCTCACGATTCCTAAGAAGAAAATACACCTATAAGATCCTCACGACTTGTAGGGAGAAATACCTTTGTGAGACCCTTACGGCTCATGAAGCTAAAAGCCTTAGTCGATAGCGCCTTAACCCTGTTCGCTAAGCCACCTTTGTTCGACATCGACGGAAGCAGATGATGATTCGCTCCTGGTAATATCCCAGTTGTAGCGGTGCTGATGCCGAAATCGGTGTCTAATTTCAGGTCTGCAGCAAAAAGCCAATAGGCCGCACATGCATATGAAATAGCCGAAATGATAGGGCAACTTGCAATAAAAAGCAGCAAGTAAAAATATATGCATGCAAAATAGCCGAAATGATTGGGCAACTCGCAATAAAATGCAGCGAGTGAAAACAAAATAAATAGCCGAAATGATTGGGCACCGCAAAAAATAGCCGAAATGATTGGGCAATCGCGACCTTCGCGATATAAAAGCTGAAATGATAGAGTATCGCGGAAATAAAACAAAAAAAATAAATGATGAAACTCTGGCCATACAGTTAAGATCACATCGATCCCTGTATACAATCCAAGGGCGTAAACAAAGAGGGAACTATACCTTCCTAACAAGCTCCGCCAGAAGACGAAGCCAGATCTCGACGGTGCAATCCAACTCCGAAGAAACCAGTATCTTCAGCAAATTCCTCGACTCACGGATACAAACACTCCTTGACGAGAGCCTCCTGATCCGCGTCGACTCGCAGAGCCACCAGTGCCTCCGTGGGAAATCCTCGACTCGTTTCAAATCCCAAGGAAACAAATAATTTTTGGCACTTGGGAAACAAATAATCCCTAGCAAACTCCTCGACTCACGGATACAAACACTCCTTGACGAGAGCCTCCTGATTCGCGTCGACTCGCAGAGCCACCAGTGCCTCCATGGGAAATTCTCGACTCGTTTCAAACCCAAAGGAAACAAATAATCCTTGGCGCTTGGGAAACAAATAATCCCTGGCAAATTCCTCGACTCACGGATACAAACACTCCTTGACGAGAGCCTCCTGATCCGCGTCGACTCGCAGAGCCACCAGTGCCTCCGTGGGAAATCCTTGACTCGTTTCAAACCCCAAGGAAACAAATAATCCTTGGCGCTAGGGAAACAAATAATCCCTAGCAAACTCCTCGACTCACGGATACAAATACTCCTTGACGAGAGCCTCCTGATCCGCGTCGACTCGCAGAGCCACCAGTGCCTCCGTGGGAAATCCTCGACTCGTTTCAAACCCCAAGGAAACAAATAATCCTTGGCGCTAGGGAAACAAATAATCCCTAGCAAACTCCTCGACTCACGGATACAAACAATCCTTGACGAGAGCCTCCTGATCCGCGTCGACTCGCAGAGCCACCAGTGCCTCCGTGGGAAATCCTCGACTCGTTTCAAACCCCAAGGAAACAAATAATCCTTGGCGCTTGGGAAACAAATAATCCCTAGCAAACTCCTCGACTCACGGATACAAACACTCCTTGACGAGAGCCTCCTGATCCGCGTCGACTCGTAGAGCCACCAGTGCCTCCGTGGGAAATCCTCGACTCGTTTCAAACCCCAAGAAAACAAATAATCCTTGGCGCTAGGGAAACAAATAATCCCTAGAAAACTCCTCGACTCACGGATACAAACACTCCTTGACGAGAGCCTCCTGATCCGCGTCGACTCGCAGAGCCACCAGTGCCTCCGTGGGAAATCCTCGACTCGTTTCAAACCCCAAGGAAACAAATAATCCTTGGCGCTTGGGAAACAAATAATCCCTAGCAAACTCCTCGACTCACGGATACAAACACTCCTTGACGAGAGCCTCCTGATCCGCGTCGACTCGCAGAGCCACCAGTGCCTCCGTGGGAAATCCTCGACTCATTTCAAACCCCAAGGAAACAAATAATCCTTGGCGCTTGGGAAACAAATAATCCCTAGCAAATTCCTCGACTCACGGATACAAACACTCCTTGACGAGAGCCTCCTGATTCGCGTCGGCTCGCAGAGAAACCAGTGTCTCCGCGGAAAATTCCCGATTCGTCTCAACTTGCAAGATGAAGCCTCAGGCAGCAGGGACTAAAAACTTGCTTCCTGAACAATGGGACCCTGCAAGTCAATCCAAAATGGTCTCTTGCATACTATTCACGGGTCTCACTCTCTAAGGTCGAGTTTCGACGAGGAGGGAAACAACCGCTTGTGGGTCCTCTCGACTCGTAAGAGGGAAAAATTCTCTTATAGGATCCTTACGACTTATAAGAGAAAACCACACTTAGGAATCCTCACGATTCCTAAGGAGAAAACTCACCTACGAGATCCTCTCGATCCGTAGGGAGAAAAGTCTCTATGAGACCCTCACGGCTTATAGAGTTGAAAAGTCTTAGGCAGCAGATCCGAACCTGCGGCCTAAGCCATCGCTATTTCTTAAGAAGGTCGGGATACTCGTCCTAATCATCCGTCAACCATGGTTACTAAGGTGGCATACTGATAATAAAAGAAAGAAAAGACGGAGAAAATGACAGAAAGAACATCCGATTTACATTTAATCGAGCATTCGAGACACACTCATTCATGCATGGGTAGAAGACTCAGGACGAGAAATAAGACAAGCTGAAATAAAAAGTTTCCATTCATATTGCCAAAAATTCTTACAATCATAAAATGCAGTGAACGAAAAATATTATTACAATGGAATAACTTCAGATCCAGGGCACAGATTGAGAAAGTCAAAAGTAAGGCCATCCAGAGTTCTTCTGGCCTTTCTGATTATTCTTATGCGCAGCTTCTCGCGCTCCTCTGTGTCAAGATCATCGGCAAGTCCTCCCGGCCTTCGATAAGCAGCAACTATAGTCGTCTGCTGGAAGATTTGATGTAGGATGTCAATGAGGTTGTCTCGCCGTTTCTTCGAGATCAGCCCCGTCAGGTACACTGAATGCACCTTGTCTTCGGCATCATCCAGCGCATTGAGCGGTAGGGCCTCGTGAAGACCCGGAAGTGCTCTCCATATTGCTCCCAACACGACCTTCAAAAGAGCTGAACGACGAGGAAGTAGCCAACCACCGTTGAGGCGATCCATGACCTCCGCGCACTGGGCGTCCGTAAACTCCTGGTTTTGATGACGGCCCTGTGCGCGGATATCGTCATAGGTGATGAACTCGTGCAAACTGTAAAGACGCACCGCCATTATGCCTGGAGAAAATACCATAGGAAGATTAGCGATAGAAGAAAAGTAATATACATAGAGGGCTAAATTCCTAAAGAGCAAAGCTCTGTTCATGGGTTAGAACCCATGACCAAGATCTCTACAGATCTATAAGTTCTTAAGAGCAAAGCTCTGTTTATGAAAACCCCAATGGGGATCTCTTTAGATCAAAAGATCTGTGAGAGAAAAGCTCTTTGACTGAGATTAATTTGATTTACATTAATTTTACCTAAAGTTTCTAACTTTGAAAATGAGCAAAACTCTGCTAGTGAAACCCCGAAGGGATTTTCTTTAGATCAGAAAATCTATGAGAGCAAAGCTCTGCTGGTTAAGATTGGTTAAAATTAATTTAATCTAAAAATTAATTTTACCTAAAGTTTTTCTAAAAACTTTGGAAAGGAGAGGAAAGCTCTGGAGTTCTTGAAGGAAAGAGCAAAGCTCTGAAGTTTTTTGAAAATAAAAATCTGAAAGATGATAAGCATCTGCGGGGGACCAAAGGTCCTATTTATAAGAATCAAGTGCCTCTTCGACTTCCAAAATTTATCACGGCGGTTGGAATTCCGCCACCGTTGTGCTCACGTTTGGGGCCACGTAAGCGCAACGGTGGGGGGGCATTTGTTTACCCCAATCAGAGCAAAGCTCTGTTCAAATTCCGAGGCGGGAGATGAAGCTACGCTTCATCTTCCCCCAATCAGAGCAAAGCTCTGCTTTGAAAATTTAAAATTTAATAAATTAAGCAACGCTTCAGATTATTTGCGCTACGCAACACGCCACGTGTCAGGCGCAGATGCATCAGCGCAGCGCCCAAGACAGCGCGCCCAATCAGAGCAAAGCTCTATTTTAAGCAAAATTAAAAGAAGCAACGCTTCAGTTGCGCAAGCACTGCGCTGCGTGACACGTGTCAGCGCAGTTGCGCTGCGATTCGCGCTGCGCGACACGTGTCAGCGCAGATGCGCTGGCGCAGTTGCGCTGCGCTGCGCGCTGCGCGACACGTGTCAGCGCAGATGCGCTGGCGCAGTTGCGCTGTGCTGTGCGCTACGCGACACGTGTCACGCGCTGGGGCATTTACGCCAAACAGAATTAAAATTCTAAGAAATCTTTTCTGTTCTTGTTAAAACAAGAAGATTTTCTTCTGCAAAGCAGAAGCCCTTGGATCAAAGATCCAACGGTAGGGAAAATTCCCCAAATCACTCAGAGAAAGATCTCTTTAACAAATTTAACTAATTTATGGGCACTATAAAAAGGACCCTAGGCTTTAATTCAAAGCATCAACATTTTCTTGGAAAAAAGTCAAGAGCTTCAAACAGAGAGAGAATTCTGAGAAAATTTCAAAGAAAAAGGTAAAAAAAACCTTCACGAGAGAAAAGAAATCTCTTTTAATAAATCATTGATCTAAAAACTAGATCAATGTTCTTCACATAATAAACAATGCTTTGCACTTCTCATGAACCACTGGTTCTTTAAAAAACAAGAAAACAACAAAATAAAAATAGTGCTTTGCACTTTTATGAACCTCTGGTTCTTGAAACAAAAAGAAAAACTTATTTTTCTTTGATCTAAATTAGATCAAGAAATCAAATAGTGCTCTGCACTTCTGTTTTTAAATCTAAAAGATTCTTAGTGCTTTGCACTTCCAAACTGCGCTGTTGCGCTCTTGAGAGAGCGCCACGTGTCAGCTACAGAACAACTTGCGCTACGCGCTCTTGAAATAGAGCTTTGCTCTCTGGAATTGGCGCAACTCACCAGAGCGCGCTACGTGTCAGCAGCGCAATGCGCCGTTGCGCTTGCGCTCACCAGAGCATGACACGTGTCCTCACCACAAGCGCTTGCGCTCAGTGATTGGCGTAAAGCGCCTAACAAATACAATGCATTTCACTTCCTGAAGGGCCAGGCCCAATTAAAAGGCTTAACAGGCCTAATAAATAAAATGCTATGCATTATTTAAAAGGGCAGAGCCCAATTGAAATGTCCAATGGACCAAAACAAATGATCTGCATCATAATAAAAAGGGCAGAGCCCAGTCAAAATGGGCATAAATGGCCTGAAGTAATGCAATGCATTATTTAAGTGTGGGCAAAGCCCTAGCACAGGTCTAATAGACCAAAAATAAATAAGGGTGTTGAACATTTTCAACTGGACTTAGCCCAATTTTGGCCGTAAGTTCTCAAATTAAATTGACTGAGCACGGCTGCTCCCTAAATCAATTTATATCTGGTTCGAGGGTACATCTCCGAACTCCTCTGACATCTGTCGTTGTAATCCTTCAACGACGTCAGAGAGGTGACGGGTCCCGACGACCACACACGTATATGGACTGCGGGGTCCTTAAACTCGTGGACCGAAACGTCCTTAAACTAATATTGGACCGAGACGTCCCTAAACTAATATTGGACCGAAACGTCCCTAAACTAATATCGGACCGGAACGTCCCTAAACTAATATCGGACCGGAACGTCCTTAAACTAATGTCGGACCGGAACGTCTCTAAACTGGAACACGGACCACCACGTCCCAAAACTGGAATACGGACCACAACCACGTCCCTAAACTGGAGCATGGACCGCAACGTCCCTAAACCACCTATGGACCACTACGTCCCTAAACTGGAACAATAGAGCCTCCAAATGCTCTTTTGCCGGATCTAAACGATCCCGTTTAAGTTGATCTTAGCCCCCAAACACGGCTAACGTATCCTTAAACATTCAAACGGACTATAAAACTCCAAATCAACCTTGGTTCAAGGGTACATCTCTGAACTCCTCTGACATCTGCCGTTGTAATCCTTCAACGACGTTAGAGAGGTGACGAGTCCCGATGGCCAGATATTAAATGGATTATCACGTTAAGTTGATCTTAGTCTCAAACAGGACTATCGTATCCTTAACGAATGTTTAAGTTGATCTTAGCCGCAACGCGACTAATGCATCCTTAAACTAAAAACACCAAACCCAAATCTAAGTAAATACGGATTTGGACTAATCCACGTCCTACGGGCGACGGCATTACTCAGTCTCCGTATACAATCCACGGGCAACCACAAACAAAACAAATACACATGACACGAATTGAAATTCTGGAGAAGGAGAAAGTTGTTACCGCGATACGGTAGCGTAATTAACTGCAGGGGCTTGCGCCTGCAGGGAAGAGCATCCCCACAATCAAAAACCTCTCAAGCGAGGGGGAATCTGATGAAGTCTGCTACATCGGCCGCATCCGTCTAAACCTCCGATACACGGTGCCATAAATCAACTTGGCATCTTCGGAGAGGTGGAAGGATAAAACCAAATAGCATATGCCCCGAATCTCAGCGTCAGGACATCGTGGTCCTTTGCGCCGCCTTTCGGAGGGGAACAGTCCGGTCTGTTCTTCTGATATGTCGCATATCTAGTCTAGGGGTGGTATACGTCAGACCCCAGTAACCGATAAGTCGTGTCGATGCGTGGCTTATAATGGGTCGAGAAACTACTAGTAACACTTACCAGTAAATCTCTATATCAACCCTGGCCAGGGACTTCCAGTTATAGCCAATCGAACACAGCACAACATCAACTCCCTATACCGGGAGAGACGAATCCCCTCCTATCGCTCATTGCCTCCATGTGATTCGAGACTGTACCCAAAAGCCACCGTTTTGCACTCTCTCTTGGACGTGGTAAGGTGGAAATCAAAGCACAGTGGGAATCACACAAAACTCTATGACGATCTCGGGTCTACAGACTACCCTGTACCAGTGTCACCGGAGAACTGCCATCTGACGTGTGGTATATCACCATCTGGGAGTTCTCGGCGAGTCCGTCCAGTGTACCCAGTCTCCACTGAGCACCCGCACACCATCCTTGATGTCCAACACCGATGGATATGGGATCATCCATCGCCCATCATATGGGTCAAGATGTGTATACGCTAGTCTACTCTAGTGTATCGATGCCCTGTCTCGATATACCCTCGACTAGGAACAGTTATAGGATGTACTCATCGATTACCGTGGCCCCACTAGTATGATCTCATCATAGTCCTAGTAGTCGAGTACAGATCCTAAGGGCTTTACCAACATGTGAGAGTAAGACAGTAAACCAGTACAAGTCAACATGTTAAGATAAAGTGAAACCAAATAGCATACTATCATGACGAGCAAGAAAGTCATCTCTCTATATATCCAAGCATCCATTATAATATACATCATATGTACAACAATGGCCTCTAGGGCATATACATAACTAACGGCTACCCTGCTCGGCCATCCTCAGCAGGCCTCTTACGGCCCCTCCCGCGCTGAGGATCCGAAGCGCTCTTCGCGAGGCCGCCGAGTTTCTTTCTGCTCGGCGCATCCCCAGCAGGCAGCCTCCTGCCCATCAGATGCTGAGAATCCGAAGCCCTTGTTTATCGCCGAAAACAGAGATGAAACCGCGTAGGTCGTCTTGCCTGAATTTGAGGGCAGATTGTAAGTCCGTGTTGCCCACCCCGGTGCTTACGGGGAGGCAGAAAACATAATAAAAAACGGATTTTTAATGACTTAGGCAACATGGACCAAGCTTGTGAGGATCTTTGCTAAACGAAAACTAGCTAAAGTAAACTAACAACTAACTAAGTTGTAGAAAGGTTATACCTTGAGCTCGAACTCCTTCTCTCCTTGCTCGTCGGAATGGTAGAAAGGCCTCACCTTGCTTGTCTTCTTCCGTCAAAGAAAGATCCACTTGAAAGCCACCACCTTTAGCTTCAACTCCAAGCTAGGAGTAACTAGAGTGCAAGAAATGCTAAGACTTGAACCCTAGAATAGAGTAGAGAGGATCAAGTGAAGGTTTTTCTCAAGCTTTTTTGTTTCTCAACACATGAGAGGGAGAGAGCTTGAGGGAGAGGATGAACAAGAGAGAGAAATGATATGAGAGAATGAGAAAATAATAGAGCCATTCTCACTAATATGTGTGAATTAATTTAATTGAATAATTAGCTAGATAATTATCATGGTAAATCATGACATGACCATTATCATTTCAAATTGCAAAGATCAAAAAGCATCTTCCAAAAGAAATTATGATGGTCAAAGTGTCAACCTTGGTCAACAAGTCAAAGAAGTCAAAAGGTCAACAACCACAACCATGGATAATTATTAAACTAATTACTAATTAACAATAACACACACATAAATATTAGGGTTAATAAAATGACAATAGCCATTAACCCTAATCAAGGTCCTCTCCCTCAATCTCAAGCAACTGTGCATACGCACCCGCATTCGTGATCCGAGGAACACGAACACAATGAGAAAAACCAATCTCAAATCATATACTAGGATCCGGCTTAAACCAAAGCCCGCTAGTATAAACTGTCCGGATAGCAAACGTGCACAAGTGCGCGGATGCGAACGAACCCTGTCGCAAAACCATGCGACCTCTACTCATTTTGCCTAAAGGCGAATAGCTCTCTGTGTGGGACTCTAAAGACTCAACACTACGCTGGCAGTGGGTTTAACCACAGACCGCAAGCGGCACTAGCTGTACGTAACGGTCCCCAGGTAGATGTCGATAAGAAGACTGACGAGGTGAACCCCATCTGCACTCCTACTGAGCCTGTATGTGACAGTCTCCGTACAGTCCGGTCTGTTCGTCTGATACATCGCATGGCGGGCCTAGGAGGGCGGTGAACGTCAGTCCCCTAATAGCGGTACAAGTCGTGTCGGAGTGTAGCCCAGAACACCCTGAGATAACACTGGAAACCTACCAGTATATCTCGCTTGCCCTGGCCAGGGACTACTCGTGTAATGGCTCTCCTAGACACAGCGCGATGTCAACCCCCAATACCGGGAGAGACGAATCCTGTCTAACCGTCACTGCCTCCAAGTGCTTCGGGACTGCACCCAAAAACTACCTGTTTGCACAGCTCCTTTGAGCCGTGGTAGGGTAGTAATCAAAGTGCAGTGGGAACACACTCGAGGCGAAGTGACAGTGTCAAGTCAGCGGACTAAGCTGTACTCATGTCACCTGGGAACTGATAACTGACGATAGGTATATTACCAACCAACAGTTCCCGACGAGTCCTGTCCAGTGTACTCGTAACCTAACGAGCACCCGCATACTATCCCAAGTACGACGTACTAACGGCTGTGGGACAGACCGTCTCCCACACTGGGATGAGAAGCGCATACGCTAGTCTACTCCGGAGTATCGATGCCCTGTCTCGATAGTCCAACGACCAGGGACCTGTATAAGGATGTGCTTATAGATTACCCAGCTCCCACGAGTGCGAGCGCCATCACAACGCTGGTAATCAAGCAAAGATCCTAAGGGCTCTACTAATATGTATACCAGCAATATGCTAAAAGAAACACATGCACATATTAAAGCAGAGACAAACCAAGTAGCATACTACCATTTCGAGCAAGATTGTATATACAACTGTGAATATCCCAAGCTTCCATTAAGTAATATACAAACTAGTATGATACAGTAATGGCCTCTAGGGCATATACACTAACAATCTCCCACTTGCACTAAGGCCATGTACTGGCGTATCGAAGACCTATCATCTCGATCAGCCGCTCGAACTGAGTCTGGGGTAGGGCCTTTGTGAGTGGATCTGCAGTGTTATCCTCTAATGCAACTCTCCGGACCTCGATCTCCTGGCGATCCACGATCTCCCTGATCAGGTGATACCGCCTTAAGATGTGTCTGGATTTCTGATGGGACCTGGGTTCCTTCGCTAAAGCTATAGCCCCGTTGTTGTCGCAATACAGAGGTATTGGGTCAACAATGGACGGAACCACCTGAAGTTCTTTCAAGAACTTCCTCATCCAGACAGCTTCTTTTGCGGCATCAGATGCAGCGATGTATTCCGCTTCCATAGTCGAGTCAGCAACGGTTTCCTGTTTGGAGCTCTTCCAACACACCGCCCCTCCATTGAGGGTAAAGACAAAACCCGACATGGACTTGGAATCATCCTTGTCACTCTGGAAGCTGGAGTCAGCAAAGGCCTCAACCTGCAGGTCTTTTCCGCCATACACCAAGAACATCTCCTCAGTCCTTCTCAGGTACTTGAGAATGTTCTTTACTGCTATCCAATGTTTCTCCCCAGGGTTTGACTGATACCTGCTTACCACACTCAGTGCATAAGCCACATCCGGTCTGGTACACAACATCGCATACATTATAGAGCCTACCGCAGAAGCGTAGGGTATAATAGACATGCGATCCCTCTCCAAATCAGTCTTGGGAGACATCTCTTTGGAGAGGGTGATCCCGTGACAAGCCGGTAGATTACCGCGCTTGGAATCTTCCATACTGAATCTCTTCAGTATGGTGTCGATGTACCTGGACTGCGAGAGTCCTAATATCCTCTTGGATCTGTCACGGTAGATCCGGATACCCAGAATGTAGGAGGCATCACCCAGGTCTTTCATGGAGAACCTGTGTGACAAGAACCCCTTGACAGATTGTAGCATAGGAATGTCATTTCCTATTAAGAGAATGTCATCCACGTATAAAACGAGGAATACTACAGTTCTCGCTACAAATCTACAATAGATGCATGGTTCATCTGGATTTTTGATAAAGCCAAATTCTTTGACCGTCTCATCAAAACAGATGTTCCAACTCCGCGATGCCTGCTTGAGTCCATAAATGGACTTGAGCAACTTGCACACCTTTCCGCTGCTCCCACCCTGAATGAAACCCTCTGGTTGGTCCATATAGACACACTCCTCTAAATGACCATTTAGAAAAGCTGTCTTTACGTCCATCTGCCAAATCTCATAATCGTGGAAAGCAGCGATGGCAAGAAGGATCCGAATGGATTTCAGCATAGCTACTGGAGAAAAGGTTTCGTCATAGTCCAAACCAGGTCGCTGACGAAAACCCTTTGCTACCAGTCTAGCTTTATAGGTCTCAACCTGTCCATCTACACCAATCTTCCTTTTGAAGATCCACTTGCATCCTATGGGTTTTACCCCGTCTGGAGCAATGTCCAACGTCCATACTTTGTTGGTGTACATGGACTCGATCTCGGTCCGCATTGCATCCAGCCATTTTACCGAGTCGACGCTCTGAATGGCTTGCTGGAAGCTAGTAGGCTCATCACAATCTATGATGCAGTCCTCTCTATCCCCGTCAATGAGAAAACCGTAGTACCTCTCGGGCGGATGAGACTGCCTACTACTCCTGCGGAGCGGCGTAGGAATGTCCTGTTCTTTTGAACCTTCTGGTTCCACTAAACTTTCAGTAATAGTTTGTGGTTCTGGAATTTCTTCCAGTTCTATTGCGCTCCCACTTATTTCTTTTTCTATGAACTGATGTTCTAGAAAGTGGGCATGGCGAGAAACAAGGACTTTTTGTTCCTCTTCGCAATAGAAGTAATATCCCTTGGAGTTCTTTGGATATCCCACAAACTTGCACTGTACTGAGCGTGCCTCGAGCTTGTCCGCATGCTGCTTTTTTACAAAAGCTGGACATCCCCATGTCTTAATGTGATTAAGATAGGGTTTCTTCCCACTCCATAACTCATATGGTGTGGTAGGCACAGTCTTAGTGGGAACACGGTTCAAAAGATATGCAGCTGTTTCTAGCGCATACCCCCAGAACGATCGCGGTAACTCAGCGTTACTCATCATGGACCGTACCATATCCAATAGGGTTCGGTTCCGTCTCTCCGATACACCGTTATGTTGCGGAGTGTATGGAGGAGTAAGCTGAGAGAGAATTCCATTCTCTTTTAAATAGTTCAGGAATTCGGCACTTAAGTATTCTCCTCCTCGATCCGATCTTAGGATCTTGATACTTTTGCCTGTTTGTTTTTCTACTTCATTCTTATATTCCTGGAATTTTTCAAAAGCCTCGGATTTATGTTTCATTAAGAAGACATAACCGTACCTTGAAAAATCATCCGTAAAGGTAATGAAGTAAGAATAACCGCTTCGCGCATGTGTAGACATTGGACCGCACACGTCGCTGTGTACGAGTCCCAAGAGCTCGCTCGCTCTTTCTCCGTGTCCAGAAAACGGAGCCTTTGTCATCTTTCCTTTGAGACAGGATTGACAAGTTGCATACGATTGATATTCGAACGGATCTAAATATCCTTCAGTATGTAACTTAGTCAATCTTCTCTCATTGATGTGACCCAGTCTACAATGCCATAAGAAAGTTTTATTAATTTCTGGAGACTTTCTTTTGTGTGTATTCTGGATATTGAAAACCTGTGGCTGGTTTAAAACGTATATACCGTTGTTCAATGTACCTGACCCAATCAACACTTGATTAAGGTGAATGTTCACTACATTACTTACAAATGCAAATTCATAACCTTCTTTAGATAATAAAGATACAGAAATGATATTACAGGTTGCATTTGGTACATAATAACAACTACGCAAAACCAAAAAGTGTCCATCTGATAATCCCAGGTGATAGTCCCCCACGGCCTCAGCATCCATGCTAGCACCGTTCGCAACTCTGAGGGTCATGTCACCTGCCTTCAAAACTCTACGCTTTCTCAACGCCTGCAAAGAATTACAGATATGAGACCCTGATCCGGTATCCAATACCCAGGAAGTAGAGTTTATTGATAGACAGTTTTCAATAACATACACACCTGAAGCTGAAGCTGCAACTCGCTTCAAATCCTGTGTTCTGGCTTTCCAAGCCTTGCAATCTTGTTTCCAGTGACCACTTTTGTGACAATAGAAGCATTCTTCCTTCCCCACCAGCTTCCCCGCTACCTTTGTTGCTTTACCCTTTCCCTTCGTATCCACTTTACCGACACCGCCTCTTGGTTTGGCGGGGGCTTTCTTCTTCTTGCCCTTGGCTTTCGCCCTGGACCTAGAAGAGGAAGATCCTCCTACAAACAAAGTGGATGTCTCCCTACCCTTCTGTAGGGTGCCCTCAGCAGTCCTCAACATGTTCAGAAGTTCGGCAAGTTCAACCTCCTTTCCTTGCATGTTGAAGTTAAGAATGAACTGGGCGTAAGTGGAAGGAAGGGACTGGAGAATCAAATCGGTATAGAGTTCATTCTCCAACGTGGTCCCAAGGTCCGCGAGCTCCTCTATGTAGCCGATCATCTTAAGCACGTGGTCCGCTACCGATGATCCGACGGCCAACCTTGCCGAAAAGAGCTTCTTCGACACTTCGTATCTAGCGATACGAGACTGCTCTCCATACAGTTCTTTTGTATGGAGAAATATGGACTCTAGGTCCATATTCTCGTGCCTCCTCTGATGTTCGTTGTCCATCGAGGCTAGTACGAGGCATCTGGCCCTCGCGCAATCTATCTCCCATGTCTTACGGATTTCAACATCCGCGACGCTGGAGGTGGGACCTGGGACAGGGGGAGCTTTGGTGGTAAGTATATACCCCAGCTTGTCATAAGTGATAGCCATCTTGACATTCCTGAGCCAATCTTTGTAGTTTGGCCCTGTCAATATGTTTTTATCTAATAGTAACTTAAGTCCAGTCATCTTGAATGGTCGCTGCAATTAGGAGAGAGAAAAGAAACACTTTAGCATGATGCTCTTGCAAGTTTAGAGTGGTTTTTAGTTTGTCTAAACTGGATGGCTCCCACTGTCTCTCGAATCCCTTCTCAAACCGTAAAGAAAAGGATTAGCCGGGATCATTCTCACCGTACAATACTTGCTTAACCGTTCAGCCAGGCCAGTGTCGGTACTTCGAGGGAGGTTTTCCAACGCTTTCGCGAAGTTCCTTAATTAAGTAACCTCTTTTCCCTGTGGGCGTAGCCCCGCTAACACCTTTCTAGGCACCTACTAGGTTTATAGCATTGATCGTTAAGTGAGAGTTTTCCCAAGGAGTAGCATATACTCACAGTAGGATCGGGATCCAAATATCATCGCGTGATAAAGCCGAAGGAATCCTACCAGAATCATCACACTCCAAATGGTATGCAACACTAGCAAGTTTCAGTACTTATGAAACTCCCGATGTGGATTTTTGCCCCATGCTCTTATGACCTTGACTTTGGCCAAAATATCATAAGTCACATGTCAAGTTCTACCCGTCATTCTCCTGGTTAATTTGGACCCACCCGTACCTACCCTTGACTTTGGCCAAAATGGCAGCACGACTGTCCCAAATCAACGCATCTATCTATGCTGCACATGAATACCCAAACGCTACCAATCACTATGCCTTGACTTTGGCCAAAATACATAGCTTGAATACTTTTGACCATTCATGTGGAATGACGGAGGGCTACGAATGGTTTTGGCGAAACCGTGAACGTAGTGAACTTGATATAATCGATGGAACGAGATAGCTTTTAAAAGGAGTGGTTCAAGCTCCGCGTTTAAAAGTTTAGTTTTGAAAAGAACCGAGTGGTTTTCAAAGTGTTCCAATCGACTTTTACTTGGTTTATTTCTTGCATTAGTTCTTTTAATGCGTCCCATCATTTAATCCTACCATTGCAGAAAACAACCAAAATATGACGTACGCTTATGCCATTCGCATTCGCCACGGGGCCCCGTCATCACCCGTTAGGTTACTTAACTAACGACAGAGCGGGGGCTGGGCTAGCGCGGCTGTAAAACATAAGCAACGCCTAAATAGTTATTATATATAAATATATAGCAATGATAGACATTACAGATCACAGATGAATACATTGGATATACTAGGAATCCGCAATGCGTTCGAGCCTGCAACGCAAAGCGGATTACACGGTCGCGGTGAATAGCCAATACCCCACCCAAGACCCCTACGGGTGCGGCAAACTACCCGCCAAGCACCCGAAGCGAAGCAACCTCCCTCACCACCGTGAGTAGGCCACTCGGCGCTTCGAGATACCCGGTAGTTTGTGCACCCCCTCCATGGGTCTATCCTAGGAGCAAAAGCAGTAAAAAGAATTATACAATGACGGCTACAACCCCGACCCGGTTGTGCGGCCATACAAACAATATTATTACATCAATTTACATGTTACAAATGAATGAAAGAAAAACAACGCTCATCTCACATCCACCCCGGCCATTCACCCGCGACAATCCAATCCATTCATATCCACAAACCAATAACAATCACAGATCATGTATAACCCCGACTAATCGTCTTATAGCGATTAGCCGACGTTCAATACATGCAAGCATTACAGATATAACCGATGTAGTTAAAGTGTAGTGAAGTTCCGAAAAATACGGATTTATAGGCCCCCAAAAGTAAATTTTAGTTCTGGAAAATCTGGGCACATATAATATATCCTAAAAATCCCAAAACCAACAACAACACACACTGCACGAAAAACGATGCAGAGAACACGACAAACCGCGGCGCTTCCGCGGCACATGCCTACCTCGTGCCGCGGAAGGGCGGCAGTTTGAACGAATCACTGTACCGTTTTTCATGGGTGTTAATAGAAAACCCTGAGACGAATTTACAAGTATAAATTTTTTCATTTAGAGCAGGAAAAATTTTAACAGAAACTAGGGTTTTGCAAAAGTTTGGTTTTTGGATTTTCCGGTTTCGAAACTTCGTTACACTTAACTACTTAGCTAGTTTAGGTTTAGTTAGGCTCTGATACCACTGTAAGTCCGTGTTGCCCACCCCGGTGCTTACGGGGAGGCGGAAAACATAATAAAAAACGGATTTTTAATGACTTAGGCAACATGGACCAAGCTTGTGAGGATCTTTGCTAAACGAAAACTAGCTAAAGTAAACTAACAACTAACTAAGTTGTAGAAAGGTTATACCTTGAGCTCGAACTCCTTCTCTCCTTGCTCGTCGGAATGGTAGAAAGGCCTCACCTTGCTTGTCTTCTTCCGTCAAAGAAAGATCCACTTGAAAGCCACCACCTTTAGCTTCAACTCCAAGCTAGGAGTAACTAGAGTGCAAGAAATGCTAAGACTTGAACCCTAGAATAGAGTAGAGAGGATCAAGTGAAGGTTTTTCTCAAGCTTTTTTGTTTCTCAACACATGAGAGGGAGAGAGCTTGAGGGAGAGGATGAACAAGAGAGAGAAATGATATGAGAGAATGAGAAAATAATAGAGCCATTCTCACTAATATGTGTGAATTAATTTAATTGAATAATTAGCTAGATAATTATCATGGTAAATCATGACATGACCATTATCATTTCAAATTGCAAAGATCAAAAAGCATCTTCCAAAAGAAATTATGATGGTCAAAGTGTCAACCTTGGTCAACAAGTCAAAGAAGTCAAAAGGTCAACAACCACAACCATGGATAATTATTAAACTAATTACTAATTAACAATAACACACACATAAATATTAGGGTTAATAAAATGACAATAGCCATTAACCCTAATCAAGGTCCTCTCCCTCAATCTCAAGCAACTGTGCATACGCACCCGCATTCGTGATCCGAGGAACACGAACACAATGAGAAAAACCAATCTCAAATCATATACTAGGATCCGGCTTAAACCAAAGCCCGCTAGTATAAACTGTCCGGACAGCAAACGTGCACAAGTGCGCGGATGCGAACGAACCCTGTCGCAAAACCATGCGACCTCTACTCATTTTGCCTAAAGGCGAATA
Organism: Agapanthus africanus; assembly: GCA_030015575.1. Lineage (NCBI taxonomy): Eukaryota > Viridiplantae > Streptophyta > Magnoliopsida > Asparagales > Amaryllidaceae > Agapanthus > Agapanthus africanus. The sequence goes on along the minus strand of JASDDO010000008.1, from coordinate 432,538,577 downwards.
GCTCTCTGTGTGGGACTCTAAAGACTCGACACTACGCTGGCAGTGGGTTTAACCACAGACCGCAAGCGGCACTAGCTGTACGTAACGGTCCCCAGGTAGATGTCGATAAGAAGACTGACGAGGTGAACCCCATCTGCACTCCTACTGAGCCTGTATGTGACAGTCTCCGTACAGTCCGGTCTGTTCGTCTGATACATCGCATGGCGGGCCTAGGGGGGCGGTGAACGTCAGTCCCCTAATAGCGGTACAAGTCGTGTCGGAGTGTAGCCCAGAACACCCTGAGATAACACTGGAAACCTACCAGTATATCTCGCTTGCCCTGGCCAGGGACTACTCGTGTAATGGCTCTCCTAGACACAGCGCGATGTCAACCCCCAATACCGGGAGAGACGAATCCTGTCTAACCGTCACTGCCTCCAAGTGCTTCGGGACTGCACCCAAAAACTACCTGTTTGCACAGCTCCTTTGAGCCGTGGTAGGGTAGTAATCAAAGTGCAGTGGGAACACACTCGAGGCGAAGTGACAGTGTCAAGTCAGCGGACTAAGCTGTACTCATGTCACCTGGGAACTGATAACTGACGATAGGTATATTACCAACCAACAGTTCCCGACGAGTCCTGTCCAGTGTACTCGTAACCTAACGAGCACCCGCATACTATCCCAAGTACGACGTACTAACAGCTGTGGGACAGACCGTCTCCCACACTGGGATGAGAAGCGCATACGCTAGTCTACTCCGGAGTATCGATGCCCTGTCTCGATAGTCCAACGACCAGGGACTTGTATAAGGATGTGCTTATAGATTACCCAGCTCCCACGAGTGCGAGCGCCATCACAACGCTGGTAATCAAGCAAAGATCCTAAGGGCTCTACTAATATGTATACCAGCAATATGCTAAAAGAAACACATGCACATATTAAAGCAGAGACAAACCAAGTAGCATACTACCATTTCGAGCAAGATTGTATATACAACTGTGAATATCCCAAGCTTCCATTAAGTAATATACAAACTAGTATGATACAGTAATGGCCTCTAGGGCATATACACTAACACAGATGTTATTTGGTTTTATCCGTCCACCTCTCCGATGATGCCAAGTTGATTTATGGCACCGTGTATCGGAGGTTTGGACGGATGCGGCCGTTGTAGCAGACTTCGTCAGATTCCCCCTCGTTTGCAAGGCGTTTTTGATTGTGGGGACGCTCTTCCCTGCAGGCGCAAGCCCCTGCAGTTAATTACACTACCGCATCGCGGTAACCACTTTCTCCTTCTCCAGATGGTCACTTCGTGTCGTGTGTGTTTGTTTTCTTTTTGGTTGCCCGTGGATTGTATACGGAGACTAATTTATGCTGTCACCCGTAGGGAGTGGATTAGTCCAAATTCGTATTTTCTTAGATTTGGGTTTGGGTTGGGTTTAAGGATCGTTAATCTCATTTGAGACTAAGATCAACTTAAACGTTTGTTAATGATACGTTAGTCTAGTTTTAGACTAAGATCTACTTAACAGGATCATTTAGATCCAACAAAAGATCATTTGGGTTCTATTGTTTTAGTTTAGGAAAGTTTAAGGACATCATAGTCCATAAAGTTTAAGGACGTCATAGTCCAGTTTAAAGACGTCATAGTCTGGGGGGTTTAGTTTAGGGACGTTGCGGTCCATAAGTTTAAGGACATCATAGTCCATGAGTTTAGGGACCTCATAGTCCGTAAAGTTTAAGGACATCATAGTCCAGTTTAAAGACGTCATAGTCTGTGTGATTTTGGTTCAACCGTTTGGGGATGCACCAAAAGTTATTGGTTATTGGGACCCTCCATCTCTCTGAAATCGTTGAGGAATTACAATGACATATATCAGAGGTATGAAGAGATGTGCCCTTGAACCAATGTTGGTTGGGAGATCTGTAGTCAAGTTTAAGACTAAGATCAGTTAAAAAGATTTATGAGTATATGGGCTCAATCAATCTAAATTAGAGGCATGTGGCCAACTTAGGCTCAGCCCACTCAGTCAAAATGTTGGACATTTAATTAAGCTCAGTCCTTTTTTTATTTAACAATGCTGAGCATTGGTTTGGATCCTGACAACTTTTTGTCTTTTATTGAATGTTGAACACGCATTAAGGCTCTGGGGTTTTATTTAAAGAACAGTTTATATTCCTTCAGCGCACACGTGAGGAGCACGTGGCGCGCTTGGCGCTGATCGCCAGACTTGGAGCGCTAAGGTGCTTTCTGTGAGATAGCGCACACGTGAGGATCACATGGCGTGCTTGGCGCTGAGCGCCAGTCAATGAGTACAGAGCGCTCATGTGAAGTAGCGCACACGTGAGCAGCACGTGGTGCGCTTGGCGCTGATCGCCAGATTTGGAGCGCTAAGGCGCTTTTTACGAAATAGCGCACACGCGAGGAACACGTGGCGTGCTTGGCACTGGTTGCCAGATTTGGAGCGCTGATGCGCTTCTTATGAAGGAGCGCACACGTGAAGAGCACGTGGTGTGCTTGATACTGGTTGCCAGATTTGGAGCGCTGATGCGCTTCTTATGAAGTAGCGCACACGTGAAGAGCACGTGGTGCGCTTGACGTAGTACGCCCGACTTGGAGCGCTGAAGCGCTCCTTTAGCCGTTTTGGTCAGTTCTACGCTCTGAGAATTAAATTCTCGTTTATAAGAGACTTTGTCTTGTGGATTTAAGAACAAAGTTCTTATTTTTATGGGAGATATTACAATCTTATTATTTTTTTTGTGAGAAGACTGTCTTTATCTTATAGATCTGTGATCTAACAAGAACTAAGTTCTTCTTCTTCTCTTTTTATGATGAGATGCTTCAATCTCTTCTATTGTTATGAAAGACTTTTGTCTTTGTTGATCTATGATCTAGAAGAAGAACTAGATTCTTCTTCCTCTTGATGAGATGCTTTGACCTCTCTATTTTATTTACCTTGAAGAAATTCTTCTTTCGGGAGCTTGCTCTTCTCTTTGAAATTTCTCAAAATTTGTGGAGGGATTCCTCTGTGTGTGTACGAGACTTGAAGCCTTGGGTCCTTTATATAGGGAAGGCTGATTTGTTGAATCAGTTGAAGAGATCTTTTCTCTAATTGATTTGGGGATATTTCCCCACCATTGGATTTTTGATCCTAGGGCTTCTGTTTTACAGAAGGTAATCTTCTTGTTTTTAACAAGATTGGGAAAATCTTTTTCCATACAGAACTTATTCTGTATCTTGGTGATTTTTAATCACCATTGGATCGTTGATCCAATGGTGCTCTGATTTACAGAGCACAATCTTCCTTATTTGGAAAGATTCTGAGGAGTATTTCCTTAACAGAATTTTATTTTGGCGATTTGATGATTTATCATCTTCGTTGGATCTTTGATCCAACGGTGGAGAATATTTAGTTCTAGCGCTTGGCGCTCTTGTGCCTTGCACGTGAGCGCTGCCTCAGAGTCTTTGACTCTCAGCGCTGGCGGACTTGGCACGAGCGCACTCGTGCTTTGCACGTGAGCGCTGCTTCAGAGCGCTGGAGCTCTTGGCGCTAAAGCACTCGTACTTCGCACGTGAGCGCTGCTTCAGAGCTCCGGCGCTCTTGGCGTTGGCGCACTCGTGCTTCGCATGTGAGCGCTGCTTCAGAGTGCTGGCGCTCTTGGCGCTGGCGCACTCGTGCTTTGCACGTGAACGCTGCCTCAGAGCGTTGGCGCTGTTGGCGCTAGCGCTTTTATGAAGCACTGCTTCATTTCAAATTTTAAAATTTGAACAGAGCTTTGCTTTGATTGGGGGAAACAAATGCCCTCCACCGTTGCGTTCGTGTGGCTCACACGTGAGTCATCGGTGGCAGTATCTGCGCCATTAGATCAACTTAGAAGTTGAAACGGCTCTCAGTGCCTATAAATAGGGCCTTTGGCCCTTGAGATAACCTATGTTCAACTTCTTGTTTTCTCTTGAGAATTAATTCTCTTTCAGAGCATAGCTCTTTGTTTTAAGAACTCTCTTAGTGACAGAACCCTGTCAAAAATTTTAGGTAAAGATTAAATCTTTAAAGGGATGAGATTCTGGCTCTGAACTCCCAACGGGCTGCATGGGTTAAGCAAAGTGCCCTTTTCCTTCACCATTTCGAACAAGAGGCGATCCTCAAGCGAAAGGAACGTGAGGCGACTTCCGCTGAGTCTGTCCAACTGCGTGCCCAGGTCAAAGCGAATGTTGCGCAGCTGAACTCCCTCTTTGAAAACCTTCAACGATGTATTTCTGACGGGCTGGTGCTGAGGAAAAAACTTAACTTTACTAAGCAGGTCGCGCGAAGTCAGGAGGCTGTTCAGCAGGAAATTGATGAGAAACTTTCATCCTGTCTGCAGTGACGGGCCCAAGTTTCTTCTTAAAGATCCACTTGCTCCCAATGGGTTTTACCCCTTCAAGAGCAACTTCCAAAGTCCATACTTTGTTGGTGTACATGGATTCCATCTCAGATCGCATTGCATCCAGCCATTTCACAGAGTCACCACTCGTGATGGCCTGCTCGAAACTAGTCAGGTCATCATCTTCCATGATGCAATCCTCACTCCCACCATCAACGAGAAAACCGTAGTATCTCTCAGGTAGATGAGAAACCCTACTAGATCGGCGGAGAGGCTGGGGTTCGTTGGGTACTACTGAATCATCTGGTTCCACTAAATCTTCAGTTGCAGTTTGTGTCGCTGGAACCTCTTCCAGCTCTACCTCTTCACCACTAATTTCTTTTGCAAGAAATTCCTTTTCTAAAAAGGTGGCATTGTTCCCCTCCGAATAGCGGCGCGACGTAGAGACGTCTTGCCTGAGATTCGGGGCAGATGCTATTTGGTTTTATCCGTCCACCTCTCCGAAGATGCCAAGTTGATTTATGGCACCGTGTATCGGAGGTTTAGACGGATGCGGCCGATGTAGCAGACTTCATCAGATTCCCCCTCGTTCGAGGGGTTTTTGATTGTGGGGACGCTCTTCCCTGCAGGCGCAAGCCCCTGCAGTTAATTACGCTACCGCATCGCGGTAACAACTTTCTCCTTCTCCAGATGGCCACTTCGTGTCATGGGTGTTTGTTTTGTTTGTGGTTGCCCGTGGATTATATACGGAGACTAATTTATGTCGTCGCCCGTAGGACGTGGATTAGTCCAAATCCGTATTTTCTTAGATTTGGGTTTTGGGATTTTGGTTTGAGGATACGTTAGTCATATTTGAGGCTAAGATCAACTCAAACGTTTGTTAAGGATACGTTAGTCTAATATGAGACTAAGATCAACTTAACGGGATCGTTTAGATCCGACAAAAGAGCATTTGGGGGCTCTATTGTTCTAGTTTAGGGACATAGTGGTCCATCGCCAGTTTAGGGACATGGTGGTCCATTGTTTCCATTTTGGGGACGAATGTTGGTTTAAGGACGCATTAGTCCATGAGTTTAAGGACCCAACAGTCCGTATTACCAGTTTAGGGACATGGTGGTCCATCATTCCCGTTTTGGGGACAAATATTAGTTTAAGGACGCATTAGTCCATGAGTTTAAGGACGCGTCAGTCCATGAGTTTAAGGATCCCACAGTCCATATTGATGTGTGGTTATCGGGACCCGTCACCTCTCTGACGACGTTGAAGAATTACAACGACAAATATCAGAGGAGTTCACAGATGTACCCTTGAACCGGGTGTAAATTGATTTGAGAGAGTAGTCGTGCTCGGTTCAATTTAATTTGAGGACTTACGGCCAGAATTGGGCTAAGTCCAGTTGAAAATGTTCAACGTTTTATCTGCATTTGGCCTGTTAGGCCTTTACTAGGACTCTGCCCCTGTTTAATAATGCATGGCATTTTTGTTTGGTCTATTAGACCTTTATTTGGGCTCTGCCCTTTTTTTAAATGATGCACAGCATCTGTTTTGGTCTGACAGACCTTTGTTTGGGCTCTATCCCTTTTATAATGCATTGCATTTTTATTTAATTGGGCTTTGTCCCTTCTTTTTAATAATGCACTGCATCAATTAGTCTGACAGAGCGCCACGTGGCTTGTCAGGCGCTTTGCGCCAATTAAAGAGCGCAAGGCGCCAGCGCATGTGGAGGTGACACGTGTCACGCTCTGGTGAGCGCAAGTCTGTTAGCGCAGTGCGCTGCGCCAGTGCGCTGCGCTAGCGCGCTGCTGACACGTGGCGCGCTCTGATGACTTGCGCCAATTTATGAGAGCAGTGCTCTGTTTTAGAAGCGCATAGCGCAGTTTGTTCTAGGGCTGACACGTGGCGCTCCCTGGTGGCTTGCGCCAATCCAAGGAGCGCAACAGTGCAAATTTTAAAAGTGCAAGGTACTGTTTAATATTTTGATCAAATTTAGATCAAAGAAAACAAGTTTTTCTTGTTTTTCTTGTTTTCAGAGAACCAGTGGTTCATCAAAAGGCAATGCCTTTATACAGAAGTAAATTACTTCTTCTTTTTTATTATTATTATTATTTTATCCAAGATCTTGATCTTGTTCTTAGATCATTGATCTCTTTTAGAAGAAATTCTTCTTTTATTTAAAGGTTTTTACCTTTTCTTTCTCTGAGCACTTCTCAAAATTTTTTTAGAGGAGTTCTGTGTGTCTCTATCTTGATGTCAATATCTTTTAGAGTTGGAGTCTAGGGGCTTTTATATAGTGCCAATTGATTTGTTAAATCAGTTAAAGAGATCTTTCTCTGAGTGATTTAGGGATTTTCCCCCACCGTTAGATCTTTGATCCAAAGGCTCTGTTTTACAGAAGATAATCTTATTGTTTTAATAAGATTTAAAAAGATCTCTCCAGAATTTTTCTGTTTTAAATGCTGGCACAGTTGACGCAAGCGTACCTGCGCTTGATACGTGTCGCGTAGCGCAGAGCGCAGCGCAGCGCATCTGCGCTAACGTAACTGCGCTGACACGTGTCTCGCAGCGCAACAGCGCTGACACGTGTCGCGCAGCGCAGAGCGCAGCTGCGCTGACACGTGTCGCGCAGCGCTGAGTGCAGGTCATCTGAAGCGTTGCTTTCTTTACTTTTATTTTAAATAGAGCCTTGCTCTGATTGGGTGCGCTGTCTTGGGCGCAGCGCTGGCGCGTCAGCTTTTGACACGTGGCGCGCTGCGCACAGCGTAAGGAATTTGAAGCATTGCTTCAATTATTTTAACGTTTGATTTTCAAAGTAGAGCTTCGCTCTAATTGGGGGAAACAGAAGCGTTGCTTCATTTCCCGTCTTGGAATTTGAACAGAGTTTTGCTCTTATTGGGTAAACAGGCATATTGAGAAACAAACACCTTTCGTTCCTCACCGTGGTAGAAGATATATCCATTGGAATCTTTTGGATATCCCACAAACTTACATAAACTTGATCTTGCCTCGAGCTTGTCCGGATTTTGCTTTTTAACATAGGCCGGACAACCCCATATCTTAACTCGTTTAAGAGATGGTCTCTTCCCATTCCAAATCTCATATGGAGTGGTAGGCACTGATTTAGTTGGAACTCTATTCAATCGGTATGCGGCTGTCTCAAGCGCATACCCCCAGAAGGAAACAGGTAACTCAGCAGTGCTCATCATAGAGCGCACCATATCTAATAGGGTGCGATTCCTCCGCTCCGATACGCCGTTGTGCTGTGGTGTATAAGGAGGAGTAAGCTGAGAGAGAATCACATTCTCTATTAGATAGTCCAGAAACTCATTGCTTAAGTATTCTCCTCCTCGATCAGATCGAAGGATCTTAATATTTTTGCCCGTTTGGTTCTCTACTTCGTTCTTATATTCCCTGAATTTCTCAAAAGCTTCAGACTTGTGTTTCATCAGGAACACATGTCCGTATCTTGAGAGATCGTCAGTGAATGTAATGAAGTAGGAAGAACCATTCCTGGTATGTGTAGACATGGGACCACATACATCACTATGTATCAGCCCCAAGAGTTCTGTAACTCTTTCTCCGTGTCCACTAAACGGAGTTTTGGTCATCTTTCCTTTGAGACATGACTGACAAGTATCATAAGATGATAATTCGAACGGATTCAAATATCCATTCTTATGTAACTTAGCTAGCCGTGTCGCATTGATATGACCTAGTCTGCAATGCCATAAGAAGGATTCGTTCATTTCTGAACTCTTCCTCTTGTGTGTGTTTTGTATATTAAAGACTGTAGTTTGATTGAGAACGTATATGCCATTATGTAACGAGCCTGATCCAAACAACTTTTGATTTAGGAAGATGTTCATAACATTATCCTGTATTACAAAATTTTATCCTTCTTTACTTAATAAAGAAACTGATATAATGTTGCACATCATGTTCGGTATATAATAGCACTCGTTCAGAATCAATGTATTACTACTTGGTAATACAAGGTGATATTCGCCAACAGCTTTAGCTGCAATATTTGCACCATTTCCTACTTGTACGAAATGATCACCATTTCCCAGTTCTTTACCTTTACGTAGCCCACGTAACATATTACATATGTGGGATCCCGATCCGGTATCTAATACCCAGGACGTAGAGTGAACTGAGAAACAGTTCTTAATAACTAACACTTCTGAAGAAGATGCATCAGCATGCTTATTCTTCGTTTGGGCGGTGTGAGAATCCAGATATTCTCCTGTTTCCTGCTCAGTCTTATAAGAAAGAACGGGACCAACGTTCCCCTGCTCAGTATAATAAGCGGGTTCAGTCAATACATCCATATTATTATCTTGATTAAGGCCTGACATGGTTGCTACCTGGAGAGAGAGAGAAGGAAACACTTTAGCGTACGCTCTTGCAAGATTAGATTGGTTATTATCTTATCTAATCAGGATATCTCCCACTGTTTTCATCAAATCTTCTTTCAAACCCTAAAAGGAAAGACTAGCCGGGATTAATTACACCCTACAATTTCGTCAATCTTTCAGCCAGATCAGTGTTGGTAATTTGAGGGAGGTTCCCCGTGCTTTCGCACGGACCTAATTAAAGTAAACCTCGTTTTCCCAGAGGCATAACCCCGTTAACACCTTTCTAGTCACCTACTTGATCGGCTAATTGTCTTGTGTAAAACTCTCTCAGGAGTAACTCTTACTCACAGTGGGTATCGGGATTCATCTATCTTATAGAAGGTATGCAATCTCATCGCAAATTTCAACACTTGAAATTCCCGATAATGCTTTTACCCCTAATGACTTATGACCTTAACTAAGGTCAACAAATCATAAGCACTAATCAAGTTCTACCCGTCATTTCTTGATTAATTTAGACCCACCCACATGACCCTTAACTATGGTCAACAAAGTCATATGACTGTTCTAATTAATCACATCATATGTTATATAGGAAAATATCACTCAGCTACCGTACACTACGCCTTAACTATGGTCAACAAACGCAGTACGAATACTAAGTACTCTATTTTCCTAAAATGACGGAGGGTTACGCAGGTTTTTCATAAAACCATGAGCGATGAACTTGATATCGTTGTAGAAACAAGTGTTTTTGAAAAAGAGTGTTTCTGAGGCTTTTCTAGTTTCGCTAAAGAGGTCACTCCCGGTGAAGGGATCTCGGCTCTTTCCTCATCGAATAAGGTGCAGGGTATATCATATATACCGCTATGCAAAGCAAGAACTATAGAAGCAATCAAAAACTAAACCGCGAGTTTGTAGCATCTGCCAGTTTTGCTAAAGAGGTCACTCCCGGTGAAGGGATCTCGGCTCTTTCCTCATCGAATAAGGTGCAGGGTATATTATATATACCGCTATGCAAAGCAAAACTGTAGCTGCCCTTTTTATAAAGTTTTGATTCTACAACATCTTTTAGGTTTCTTTTCTTTTATTAATCTCATTAATAAATCCCATCAGTTATGCTTCCTAAGCATCACAGAAGAAACGAAAGCAGTAATATTTATATATCAACATATATATATAGTATAAGCATTCGTCTCAGGCAGTAATATGATCTCATCACAGAACATTGCAACAGAAGATAACATATGAAATATTGGATATACTAGGATGTCCGTGTTTTATTTCGAGCCTTTATAAAACACGGATTCCATGGTCGTGATGAATAGCCAAACCCACATCCCTAGACCCCTACGAGAGCGGCAAGCACACTGCCAATTCTAGGGTTAGGAGACCCGGTCTCGACTCCTCGATATGGCCTCCCACTGTACCCTAGAACCCGGTTACTTGTGCTCCCCTCCTTGGGTCTACCTAATGCGGAAAAGTAAATAATATACAAAGGTGACATCAACCTCATCCCGGAAGTGCCCCAATAAAAGAATATTACATACAAATGAATTTTACATGAACGAAAATAAAAACCCTCATCTCACATAAAACCCCCGACTATTCAGAATACGACGATCCAATATAACATATCACAGCAACACATAATATCTCATATCATCAACGTAAGTAAGTATGCGTATCCCGATTGTCGTTGATGTATAGCAACGAAGCCGGCGATACACTACATACTACGCTTACGGTCACATAAAAGAAAGTGTAAAACTACAACATTTGGAATCCACAATCACTTTAGACATCTTAAATCCGAAATATCATATACTTCGCATTTCATGCCTAACTATATGAATTCTACATATTGTATCACATTCCAGATAAATAGACAATATTAAACTTTCCGGTCGAATAATCAAACACCCAAGAATTCCCAAATAGCTCAACACTTGAGCGGAGTTCAAAAATCCCAGAACATGTCACCACCCCAATGAACCAGCCGTAGAAGGGTCAAACCAACGCCTCACATGTGGCAACGCTAAACTACCACAAACCCAAGGGTTCAGTGGAAGTTTTGACGGTTACATAATCGAGTTAAGGCTACGTTCTTCTAGAGGGTCCACAGATATACTTGCATGTTTTTCTGAAAGATTCAAACTCAAGAAAAATTCAACACTTGAAAGTTTTTCGTGTCGGGAAAAAGTGAGTTATTGATATCCGTTTGAACATTTTAACACGTTCTAAATTATCCGGAAAACACTTAAACGAAGTTAAACTATCCGATCGAATCAACGAATACAAAAGATCTCCAGAAAACTCAACGCTTGAGTAGAATTAAAAATTCCCAGAAGCATGCAAAAGTACATACGGATGTTACTGTGAAAAAAGCTAACCCTAATACCCCTGTACGGCCGCGGAACCGCCGCGCAAGGCATGGTATTGCCGCGGTTCCGTGGCGCTTTAAGGGAATTAGGATGTTGTTTTTCCACAGTAATCCTTAGAATTCCCTGCTTAATTTTCTGAGTATTTTTAATACAGAAAAAATCAACATTTTAAAAAATTTCCAGAGAGGGGTTCAAAACCGACGTTTCGGGGTTCGATCGGACTTTTAACTTCGTATACACGTCGCCTAATACTCTAGCTTGGCTCTGATACCACTGAAGGGTTACTAGGCACTGCCACAAGGGTCTATAAGGTATCAACCATGCCCGATTTAAAATTTAGAAGTGCCGAACAACCTAAAGCGAGGATCTTTGCTAGATTATTAGGGTTAACTAAACATGTAAATATCTTTACATCTAAGAGAGAGGGATTACAACCTTTGTAGTTCGCTCCTTCGCTTCATAAGCTCCGAGTAGTAGTCCCTTCGCCGCGATCCATGATCTCCCGGACTCAAGAGAGGATCCACAACCCGAATGATCCATACTTGCTTGAAGTCTTCCTTTTCGAAGATGATCTACCTTGAAGTTTCTTTAACTCAAGCTCTCACTTCTATAATCAAGTATTAATGAAGTGAACACCCTAATCTAATTGGCTAGATTAGATGAGGATGATGAAGTAGGAATTATGTGTTGGAGATAGTGCCCTAAGAGTCAATTATTGGATCACAGGCACGTGATTGCAGTGATTGAGGGGAGGACCTATCCCAGTAGGACAGTCTTACTCGAGATGATAGTATGCTATCTGGTTTATCTTTATCATCGTGTACTGCTTTAGGTGACTTTACGACTCGCTATTACACGTTGATAGAGCCCCTAGGATTCTTGCTTGACTACCAGCAGTATGAGGGCGATCATATACGTGAGAGCTGGAGTCTATAACCACATCCTTAAAAGGTCCCTAGTCGTGGGAGTTTCGAGACAGGGCATCGATACTCCGGAGTAGACTAGTGTATACAGTCGAGACCCCGACGAGGGGCGGTGTCCGGTCTCACAAGCCACTGGTGTCAGTTGGTTCACCTAAGATGTATACAGGTGCTCATTGGGTTATGAGTACACCGGACAGGACTCGCCGGGAACCTGCTAGTTGGGATTATACCAGACGTCAGATAGCAGTTCCCTGGTGACATGTGTACAGGTTAGTTCATCGACCTGAGATCGTCATTTGTCTCGTGTGAGTTCCCACTGTGCTTTGATTACTACCCTACCACGGCTCAAAGGAGTCGTGCAAACAGGTTTTAGTTGGGTACAGTCCCGAGCCACATGGAGGCAGTGAGCGGATCTGCAGGGGTTCGTCTCTCCCGGTATTGGGGGTGAGGTCGCGCTGTGTCGAGGAGAGCCAGAACATGAAAAGTCCTTGGCCAAGGCAGGAGATTTGCTGGTAGGTACTCCAGTAGTATCTCAGGGTGTTCTGGGCTACACTCCGACACGACTTGTACCGCTTTTGGGGGTCTGACTTTTACCTACCCCCTAGGCCCGCCATGCGATGCTCATAGACGAACGAACCGGACTGTACGGATATTGTCACTGACAGGCTCAGTAGGGTGTCAGGATGAGTTCACTCATCGACGTCCCTTTTGGTCGATAGCTGGTGGCCCGTCACGTATGGCTAATACCTCTGACGTGCTAGTGGTTAAATCCACAGCCATAGTATTGACGAGTCTTTAGAGTCCACCACACAGACAGTTACTCAAGTTTCGGGCGAAACGCTGTAGAGGCCGTATGGAGATATGGCAGGGTTCGATCAGATACGTGCGGTATTGCATGGATCGTGATCGGACGGTTTTTACTAGCCGGCTTTGGTTTAAGCCGGATCCTAGTATTAGATAGTGTAGTTTTGTCTCTTTGCATTTGTGTTCAGTGAGAATACAAATGCGGGCATGTATTTGCAGTAGCGGGGTTTTCCTGTAATTTATTACGGGATCGGTTTTCTGGGGTTGCCAGTTTGCATTCCGTTCCGGCCGGTTTTCTTTTATTCCTTCTCGGCCGGACTTTTCGATGGAGGGGTTATTTGCAAGTTCGCAAATAACTTTTAGTGGAGGGCTTCCTTGCATATTGTAGCTTCCTCATCATGAGATGCTTTTCTTGTCCATTTCCATTGCATTTATTAGATTGGAAATGAATAGATTGAAATGGATGGAATTGTGATAAGAGTGTGAATTATTCTTGCATTATTTTTCTTTTCCTTCTTGATTTATTCTTTTTGTTTGCCACTTGAGATTGGAAATGGGCCGGCCACTGTTTGGGGTTGGAGTGAGTTTTTTATTTTGTGTGTGGATATTTCCCTTCATGTTTTTTTTGGTGGAACCCCCCCCCCCCCAATTTGTGTTTGCAGTGAAGGATTTTTTCCTTTTTCTGCTTTGTATTAATTGATGCACACATTCTTTACATGCTAGAGCTTGCTTCATTTTTCCAGCAAGCACAATGGATTGGCCGAGCTCCATTTTCCCATGGCATGCTCCATTTTTCCATGAAAAATCCTTGTGCAAAATTCCTCCATCATGGCAACTATACTAAACCCCAAAGAGACAACTATTCTACACTATTCTATAGCAAGTCTTGGACGCGTCGGCTAGCCAACTTCGCGCCCGAGTTGCCTCGGTAAAGAGGTGGGAGCCCGTAAAAGACTTTGGCAATGTGGTGCCCGTTTCGACGAGGAGGTGACGGACGAAGTATCCGCGGGAGATCGGAGTGGAGACGAAGACCGAAGGACACGGATCGCTTGGTATACTTCTCTACTCTTTTCTTATTTGCTAGTTAGCTAGGTTAATGGCCCGATCCGGGTGAAAAGTGCGCGGTGGTGCCGGTTGCAAGTTTTTGCAAAGTTTTTGTTTCCGCGTTTTCCGGCGTCGGATCGACGGCCGGGGCGCCCCCGCGGGCTTACATTGGTATCAGAGCCACGCCATTAGCTTAGCCTAGCATGGTCTAGTGTGTTTAAAACCCGATCGAACAAAATCCCCAAAATCCGTATTTTCCATGCATGTGTTCTCTGTTGAAATTTTTTCAGCTCCAAAAACTTTTTAGGTTATTGCAGAGACATGTACAAGAAATTCTAAGAATTCTGGGAAAATACGATCCACTGATTCCTCACTTCGACCGCGGAAACGCGGCCAAACCCCTGGTTTGGCCGCAGTTCCGCGGCGGTTATGAGGAATCGTGGCACCATATTTTCCCAGTAGGCTTATGGTTAGGAAATAGGGGTTTTGGAATATTTTCTTTGGGCCCAAATTTTCTGTAAGTGCTACAGTACTGCTTGGGGCCCACTTGATAAAATTTGTTCGATCGGATATTTTAAACATGCCAGTTCACAGTTTTTACATTATATCTGTGACCGTGAATGTCACTTGATCGGTAAATCCTGTCTAACTGCTATAGCCCGGTTAGACGGATTTGCGAACGTGACATTCACGTTGATGTTCTGTGATTGTACTGTGTTGTTGCGGATCGGTCGTGGGGGATAGCCTGGTTGCAGTGGTAGTACAGTTTTGTTGTATTATGTACATTTGATATTGCGGGGCGAGCGTCCGACATGTGGACTGCCGTCACTGCCTGATTGTATTATTCTTTTGGGGAACGACCAGGTTGCGGTCGATGTACCCGTTGTATGTATATTTTTCTTTCTGTACTAGGATTACCCCAAGGAGGGGTGCACGGATAGCCGGGTTCTAGAGGGCAACGAGCCCGCATCTCATGGCGTTGAGACGGAAGGGGCTTCACTCTAGAATTGGCGGGCTATTCGCCGCACTCGTAGGGGGTACAGGTTGACCCAGGAGGGGTGCCCAAGTTACCGGATTCCGTGAAGTGCTGGGTGGTCCATTCACGTTGCTGAAGGGGGCTGCCTCGCTTCAGGTTTTGGCGGGTAACTTGCCGCGCCCGTAGGGGTCTAGGATTTCATTGCACAGGTTATCCACACGACCAGGGGAACGTCGGGTTTCAGCGGCTCTGTGAAACCCGGGGATCCCAGATATCTGTATTGATCTGTGTTGCTATACATTTCTGTGCTGCATTTTATCGCGCCTTGAGCGAATATTATATATTGGTATATATATATTAGTAGATATTGTATATGTTTTTCATCCGCGCTATTCCAGTCCCCGCTCTGTCGTTAGTTAGCTAACCTAACGGGTGATGACGGGACCCAGTGGCGAATGCGGATGGCATATACGTACGTCAGTATATTTTCGTTCTTTGTGGTGTGATCAATTGATGGGACTGCGTTGATTCGGATCAATGCAAGATAAACAAACCTATTCTGATGTTGTTGGAACACTTTTTCAAAAAGCTGTTATTGCAAGGGCGTTCTCTTTTGTTTTGCATCGTGGTATTCAGTTGGAATATCCTGCACCTCATTCTACGGGGAAAGAGCCGAGATCCCTTCACCGGGAGTGACCTCTTTAGCAAAGGTTTTCGTCACTATATTTTTCTAAAAAGCTATCAGTTCCTTCAACGATATCAAGTTCATTACGTTAAAGGTTTTCGCCAGAAACCATTCGTAGCCCTCCATCATTTCAGTTAAATATTCGGTAGTATTCAAGCTATGTATTTTGACCTCACGCCAAGGCATAGTGTTTGGTAGCTGCCGGGTATTTATCTGTTGCATAGATAGATGCGTTGGTTTGGGACGGTCGTACTACTATTTTGGCCTACGTCAAGGGTATGTACGGATGGGTTCAAACTAACCTGGACAATGATGGGTAGAACTTGACATGTGACTTATGATATTTTGACCTCACGCCAAGGTCATAAGAGCATGGGGCAAAAATCCACATCGGGAGTTTCAAAAGAACTGAAACTTGCCAGATATGCGCATACCTTCTGGAGTGTGATAGCGTGAGCGGATTCCGTCACGTTATCACGCGATGAGAGTTGGATCCCGATTCCCACTGATGAGTTGGTTTACTCCTCGGGTGATCCCGGCTAATTCTTCTTTCAAGTTTGGGGAAGAATTTGACGTTACAGTGGGAGGTTTCCAGATTAGATAAAGTGATAACCATTCTGATCTAGGTTAGAGTGCACGCTGAGTGTTTCTTTTCTCTCTCTCTTTGGCAGCGACCATTGACCCGACCCTAGACTATGACTCAGTGACCAAGTTGATCGAACCTTCTTAACACTGGCTTTTGGATTGTCAGAGTTGCAGACCTCATTGCCACTCCTACTTTTACCCTTTTCTCCGGGACACCCCGTGTTACTACGAACGTCCACTTCCATTGGACAAAACCATCGTATGGTTATATACGAACTCGAAGGAATTCGAGGATGGTTTCCGGTTCTGGAGAAAACGAATAGGACTATTCTGTTGTCTTTTCCTTTTACCTTCTCTCAGGTTGCGAGTACTCCTTGGTTTAGGAGATAGTACACCTATTACGCAAATTGGATAGTCTTCTTCCAAACCATAGGCAGGTGCCGACCGGTAGGGAATGAAGAAAGCCAATTAGCCTAAACGGTGTACAGAAGGTATTAAGTTCAGACAAAGCAAGGGATTAGTAAGAGGGCAAAGTAAATTGCGACTGCTATTCACGACCAAACCATGTACTTCTTTGTCAATCCTAAATCACCTATGAATTAAGTTCATTCGGTTGTCTTTTATCCTCACCTTCTCTCGCATTGCGAGTGCTCCTAGGACTAGGACAGTACACCCATTATGCTTATTGGATAGTCTTCTTCCAAACCATAGGCTGGTGCCGAACGGTAGGGAAGGAAGAAAACCATTTGGCCTAAAGGGGTGTACAGAAGGTAATGACTAAAGACATATAAAGGGATTTGGAGAGGTGGCAAAGAATTATACGGTTACAGTCGTGAATCTGGATAATGGAAAAGGCATTACTATGAATACCAGGATACCCCATCGAAACATTTCAATGTTTCAGTTTCACTGTGTACAGTTAAAAGAAAACTGATTTCCCGATTAGATACTTACTCCAGGGTATGTATTTACCAGGTATGATTCTCACATCTGTATGATTTTACAGATGATGAGTGGGAGTAAGTTATTGGGAATTAGGTGACCATCCTCATTATATCGGGATTCGTTGCAATTGGTGATATTTGAGGAAGCCACCTGGGTTGTTTGCCGGTCGGCAAATATTTGGTTTTGAATATCCGTTGTTATGCACCAATTTCAAATTGATATATCTGTACGTCTATTTTTATAGAGTGAGACATACCTTTTTGAAATTATGTCTATGACATTTACCTATACCAGTGGATGGTTAGGTAAGGAGCATTGAACAACGGTGTAATTCTTCATAACCAAAAGTACAGTTTTCAACCTACGACACACAGTGAATGAGTCACTAGACTCAGGGGACTTATACAGAGTATTGTATATTGTCCAGTGTCCATTAGGACAGAGGGGTTGGTCCTCGTACTATATTCTATTTACTTATGACTTCTCTAGTTCTTAGACATGTGTTTCGTAGAAACACAGGGTCTGAGTTTTGAGAAGTTATAGGTATAAGAATAAAGTAGAGAACCAGGTATTGCAAGTATCGGGATTCTTCAAAGTGATCGAAGATGTAGATACTTGTGTATGGTATTCAGTTGATAGTAATGGTTAAGAGAACTTGCTTCTCTTTCAGGTTACTCATAATTGGAAGCATTCATAAGTTGAGTAACGCTGATCGGCCTCCTTCCATTTAGTAGACATGCACTGGTGACAGCTGCATGATTTGAATCTGGTTCAATTAAATCAGTGCCTCTGTTTCTTGGATATAGAACAGTTCATATCTTGACATTGTTAAGGTACGGGGAGTTGTCCGGCTTATGCTTAAAACCAGAATCCGGATAACTCATGGCACATTTCTGTAATGGCTGTTTGTGGGTTGACCCGGGCTATGACGAGGGTTGATTTTCTACCATCTGGAAGATCAATAGTGATATTGTTCTTGACTCGCCACAGTTTTAATTAAAAATGGACTTTTTCAGAAAACAGTAGTGGGAGTATGGTAGAACTGGAAGTGATTCCAGAACCGCAAACGATTACTGAAGATTTGAAAAGAACCTAAAGATTCAATCTGGTTTGACATTCCACTGGCCACTCCGCAGATATGGTGGGTAACCTCAAGCACTCGAGAGGTACTTCGGTATGCTCAAGGACGGTGGCAGGGAGGTTCTTGTTTACCCAGACTTGCCATTGCTGTTGTTCCAGACTGTGAGACCCGGCAGGAGGATGAGTATAGCGTCGTTCTAAACTGGCTTTAGAAGTGCACGTCTATGTGACTCTGCCAGAGGGTTGTCGTAGTCAGTGGGAGCAGCGGAAGCATTGGAGGACATCAGGCTTATGTCTATTTATAGACTAGAGCAGATATTGCGGAGATAGATCATCTATTTCTGATGTGACAGTCATAGGTTTGACTTCATCAGAATAGGGGATGGATCTGTTAAGAAGGTAGTAGAGTGTGATGTCCTGGTATTTGATGACATACACAGAGTAGGAAGTGATATTCCTATACTACGATCGGTTATACTTTGGTCGTCACACAGTAGTTTCTCCACATAGGAATTGGATATTATATCAGACATTCTGGTTACTAGATCTATGGTTTTAGATCTAGATTTGGGTGGTTTCCCAATCTGGGTACTTTGACCGCATTCTATGAGTATTTAGAATGGACGACTCCTGGCACGGTAGTATACCTGCAGGAGATGGAGTCACCCTCTCTAAAGGTGTCTTACAGACTAAAGGGGAGAGGGATGTGCATGATTGACAGATCACTTGCTTAGGCAATTGAGTCAATCATGAGATGTCAAGTATCACACCAGATGTTGTTCTTGCAGTAGATGCAATAAGTTGATATTAATCCAATCCTGGAGAAACAGTCGGAAGCAGTTTTAGAACATAAGTTGATGTTCTAGGGATATGATAACGACAGCCTCCTTTAGGAGACGGTTATCATTCCATGCTTCCAAGGTGACATGGATGGCAGAGAGGCTGTCAGAGTTATAGTTTTCCCTCTGATGAGGGGCAGTATTTTGGATAGGTGGTCCATGTGGATACTGAGGGAAGGCATGGCGCAGGATACTGATTAAGTTCAGTTGACGATACAGTCTAAGAAGTTTGGATTTGGAGTTCATTTATGAGCTAGGTCCCATCAGACATCCAGACATTCTAAGACAGGTATTGCTCATTTCGGGAGATGGCTTTCTCCGCGAACTTGAGATATAGAGAGACATATAAAGAAACATCAAAGCGGATCCACTCATTGAGGCTATTCCTCGAACGCAATAGTTTCGCAAACGAGCTTTGTGAGACTGACTAGTAGAGGAGTTGGGTGTTCGGTATCACACGGGCTATGAGTATGCGACATCGCAATAATTAGCCTTGAGTGCAAGTGGGAGATTGTTGGAGATAGTGCCCTCAGAGTCAATTATTGGATCACAGGCACGTGATTGCAGTGATTGAGGGGAGGACCTATCCCAGTAGGACAGTCTTACTCGAGATGATAGTATGCTATCTGGTTTATCTTTATCATCGTGTACTGCTTTAGGTGACTTTACGACTCGCTATTACACGTTGATAGAGCCCCTAGGATTCTTGCTTGACTACCAGCAGTATGAGGGCGATCATATACGTGAGAGCTGGAGTCTATAAGCACATCCTTAAAAGGTCCCTAGTCGTGGGAGTTTCGAGACAGTGCATCGATACTCCGGAGTAGACTAGTGTATACAGTCGAGACCCCGACGAGGGGCGGTGGCCGGTCTCACAAGCCACTGGTGTCAGTTGGTTCACCTAAGATGTATACAGGTGCTCATTGGGTTATGAGTACACCGGACAGGACTCGCCGGGAACCTGCTAGTTGGGATTATACCAGACGTCAGATAGCAGTTCCCTGGTGACATGTGTACAGGTTAGTTCATCGACCTGAGATCGTCATTTGTCTCGTGTGAGTTCCCACTGTGCTTTGATTACTACCCTACCACGGCTCAAAGGAGTCGTGCAAACAGGTTTTAGTTGGGTACAGTCCCGAGCCACATGGAGGCAGTGAGCGGATCTGCAGGGGTTCGTCTCTCCCGGTATTGGGGGTGAGGTCGCGCTGTGTCGAGGAGAGCCAGAACATGAAAAGTCCTTGGCCAAGGCAGGAGATTTGCTGGTAGGTATTCCAGTAGTATCTCAGGGTGTTCTGGGCTACACTCCGACACGACTTGTACCGCTTTTGGGGGTCTGACTTTTACCAACCCCCTAGGCCCGCCATGCGATGCTCATAGACGAACGAACCGGACTGTACGGATATTGTCACTGACAGGCTCAGTAGGGTGTCAGGATGAGTTCACTCATCGACGTCCATTTTGGTCGATAGCTGGTGGCCCGTCACGTATGGCTAATACCTCTGACGTGCTAGTGGTTAAATCCACAGCCATAGTATTGACGAGTCTTTAGAGTCCACCACACAGACAGTTACTCAAGTTTCGGGCGAAACGCTGTAGAGGCCGTATGGAGATATGGCAGGGTTCGATCAGATACGTGCGGTATTGCACGGATCGTGATCGGACGGTTTTTACTAGCCGGCTTTGGTTTAAGCCGGATCCTAGTATTAGATAGTGTAGTTTTGTCTCTTTGCATTTGTGTTCAGTGAGAATACAAATGCGGGCATGTATTTGCAGTAGCGGGGTTTTCCTGTAATTTATTACGGGATCGGTTTTCTGGGGTTGCCAGTTTGCATTCCGTTCCGGCCGGTTTTTTTTTATTCCTTCTCGGCCGGACTTTTCGATGGAGGGGTTATTTGCAAGTTCGCAAATAACTTTTAGTGGAGGGCTTCCTTGCATATTGTAGCTTCCTCATCATGAGATGCTTTTCTTGTCCATTTCCATTGCATTTATTAGATTGGAAATGAATAGATTGAAATGGATGGAATTGTGATAAGAGTGTGAATTATTCTTGCATTATTTTTCTTTTCCTTCTTGATTTATTCTTTTTGTTTGCCACTTGAGATTGGAAATGGGACGGCCACTGTTTGGGGTTGGAGTGAGTTTTTTATTTTGTGTGTGGATATTTCCCTTCATGTTTTTTTTGGTGGAACCCCCCCCCCCTTTGGGTTTGCAGTGAAGGATTTTTTCCTTTTTCTGCTTTGTATTAATTGATGCACACATTCTTTACATGCTAGAGCTTGCTTCATTTTTCCAGCAAGCACAATGGATTGGCCGAGCTCCCTTTTCCCATGGCATGCTCCATTTTTCCATGAAAAATCCTTGTGCAAAATTCCTCCATCATGGCAACTATACTAAACCCCAAAGAGACAACTATTCTACACTATTCTATAGCAAGTCTTGGACGCGTCGGCTAGCCAACTTCGCGCCCGAGTTGCCTCGGTAAAGAGGTGGGAGCCCGTAAAAGACTTTGGCAATGTGGTGCCCGTTTCGACGAGGAGGTGACGGACGAAGTATCCGCGGGAGATCGGAGTGGAGACGAAGAACGAAGGACACGGATCGCTTGGTATACTTCTATACTCTTTTCTTATTTGCTAGTTAGCTAGGTTAATGGCCCGATCCGGGTGAAAAGTGCGCGGTGGTGCCGGTTGCAAGTTTTTGCAAAGTTTTTGTTTCCGCGTTTTCCGGCGTCGGATCGACGGCCGGGGCGCCCCCGCGGGCTTACATTATGCTCTCTTTTATTTTCAAGATCTCACACTAATTCATCACAAAATCAAAAAGCTAGAAAGCTTTCATGAAGGAAGAAGAAGATGATTTCCTTTGTGATGAATAATGAAAAGTTACTATGCTTACAAATGAACCTTGAGTTAATAATATGAAACATTAACTCATGTAGAGAGTTTACTAGGGTTAAGGGTTTGGGTTGGGTTAAATAATATCTCCAAAATATCAACACATAATATCTTAGCTTAAAACAAAACAAAAGGTTCTAGAAGCTTCAAGAAAAGACTAACCCAAATCAAACCCTAATCATGTTTAATCTCCACTAATCATTTTGCATTTGTAAACATAACTTGTTACAATATTATATATCACATATATAATATATTTTTGTAACAAAAGAAAATAATACAATTAACATATATCGCATATATATCAATGTATTATCCGGTGAGAAAATGAATCAATAAAGCGAGCCAATATTAGATAATGTAATGTAATATATCACATATATAATTATACATTAAATTATCGAATCAACACTTGATCCGACAATCCGGCTATTTCTCAAATAACCGACTAATATAAACTGTATCGGTTCATCGAATCAACACTTGATCTGATGACCCGGCTATATCACATATACCCGGCTGATATCTAATATCGCGAGAATAGAATACGGTATCTCATATCGTATTATCCTCGATTCTACACATATCACATATGTGCTCCTACTCCGTTTTGCCTGAGTCAAGAAACCTCTGTGTAGGACTCTAAAGAATCGTCAATACGCCGGCAGTAGGTGATGATCATATCAAACACCCACAAGCTGCAAGCGATCAGCTAAACGTAACAGCCACCCAGATATTGAGTGATCAGAAAATCAACAAGCAAGCCTATATATTCTCCTGTGAATCCAATCAGTAACACTACTGTACAGTCCGGTCTCTTCGTCTGATATGTTGCATATCTAGTCTAGGGGTGGTATACGTCAGACCCCAGTAACCGATAAGTCGTGTCGATGTGAGGCTCATAACAGGTCGAGAACCTACTGATAACATTTACCAGTAGTACTCAATATCCGCCCTGGCCAGGGACTTCCAGTTATAGCCAATCGAACACAGCACAACATCAACTCCCTATACTGGGAGACACGAAACCCCTCTTATCGCTCATTGCCTCCATGTGATTCGGGACTGTACCCAAAAGCCACCGTTTTGCATGCCCTCTTGGACGTGGTATGATGGAAATCAAAGCACAGTGGGAATCACACAAGACTCTATGACGATCTCGGGTCTACAGACTAACCTGTACCAGTGTCACCAGAGAACTGCCATCTGACGTGAGGTATAATACCATCTGGGAGTTTTCGGCGTGTCCGTCCAGTGTACCCAGTCTCCACTGAGCACCCGTACACCATCTTTGATGTCAAACACCGATGGATATGGGATCATCCATCGCCCATCATATGGGTCAAGATGCGTATATGCTAGTCTACTCTGGTGTATCGATGCCCTGTCTCGATACACCCTCGACTGGGAATAGTTATAAGATGTACTCATCGACTACCGTGGCCCCACTAGTATGATCTCATCATAGTCCCAGTAGTCGAGTACATATCCTAAGGGCTTTATCAACATGTGAGAGCAAGACAGTAAACTAATACAAGTCAACATGTTAAGATAAAGTGAAACCAAATAGCACACTATCATGACGAGAAAGAAAGTCCTCTCTCTATATATCCAAGCATCCATTATAATATACATCATATGTACAACAATGGCCTCTAGGGCATATACATAACTAACATGAAGTTGGAATATTGCAGCGAGTCCACTCACTGAGGCTATTTCTCGAACATGTTAAGTTTCATAAATATAGTTTGCGAAACTGATTAGTAAAGAAGTTGGGTATTTGGTAGCACACGAGCTATAGGTCTGCGATACCACAATAATTGGCCTTAAGTACAAGTGGGAGATTGTTAGATATAGTGCCCTCAAGGCAATTATTATGATTGCGAGTAGGCGACTATGATAATTGAGGGAGGACCTATACAGGTATAATAATCTTACTCGAGATGATAGTATGCTATCTGGTTTATCTTCGTCGTTGATGAAGCCCGTAGGTTTGTTGCTTGACGACCGGCATTATGATGGCGATCATATATGTGGGAGCTGGGTTGTCCATAAGCACATCCTTAAATGTCCCTAGTCGCGGGAGTATCGAGACTGGGCATCGATATTCCGGAGTAGACTAGTGTATACGCTTCTAGACCCGGACAAGGGACGGTGGCTGGTCTCACAAACCATTTGTGTTGCATCACCTAAGATAGTATACAGGTGCTCACTAGAGGTGAGTACACCGGATGGACTCGTCGAGAACTTTTAGATGGTATTATATCTATCGTCAGATGGAAGTTCTCAGGTGGTATGAGTACAGGTTAGTCCTTCGACCCGAAGTCGTCATTTGTCTCGCGTGAGTTCCCACTGTACTTTGATTACTATCTTACCACGGCTCAAAGGAGTCGTGCAAACAGGTTTTAGTTGGGTACAGTCCCGAACCACATGGAAGCAGTGGTCGACTGTCAGGGATTCGTCTCTCCTGATATTAGGAGTCGATGTCGCACTGTGTTCAGTTGGTTATCACCTGAAATCCGTGGCCATGGTGGGTGATATTTACTGATAATTGATCAGTATTATCTATGTTGGTGATGAGCTTGACTCAGACACGACTTATCGGGTTAGTAGGGGTCTGACGTTATCCACCCCCTAGACCTTATATGCGTCACTCTTTGACGAAGAGACCGGACTGTACGGAGATTGTTACATTCAGGTTCAGTAGGGTAAGAACGCACTTGATTGTCGACTCCCCTTTCGACAAGTACCTGGGTAGCTGTTACGTACAGCTAGTACCGCTGACGTGCTTGTGGTTAAACCCGATGCCAGCGTATTGTCGAGTCTTTAGAGTCCCACACAGAGAGTTTTCCCGGTTCAGGCGACTGATGTAGGAGCCGTATGTTGGTACGTGCAGAGATCCGATCAAATACATGTACGGGATACACGTACTTTAATCGGGCGGTTGATAATACTAGCCGGCTTAGGATTAAACCGGATTATTAAATCAGGGTTTGATTTAATAATTTATATATATGTATTCTGATACATATATTTTAGTATTATTTCACTATTCATTTTCTCTCTTTGGTGCTATCCGTATTTTTATACGGATACACGTATGTGCAGCGATACATATACCAGGTGAAGTATTCTATATTTATACGGGAATACTTCTAGAATAAGGACATCTTATATTTATTTTTCTATTTAGAAAAATAAAAAGGAATGAGGTGGAAAGGAGGAATTAATGAAGTATGGTTTGGAGGGATGGCTTGGATTGGCTTGTGCATTTATTGTGCACTATTGGATCATGGTTGCAGGACTTGATAGCCATTCTCTCACTCATTTTTCTTGGATGTTTTTTTTCCTCTACACTTGAGTTCATGCTCCATGAGCTTATGCTTCATGCTTCCTCTTCTCCTTCACATTCTTCTTCTTGCTCTCCATTTTTTAGTATGGTTCAAGAGAGAAAAATTAGTGAAGTATTCCTACATCACCGACCATTCAAACCTAGCAAGTTTGGATCGTCGGTTAGAGCCTCCTCCGAATTCCCTCGGGTGATTCGTCTTCAGTAAGGATGGTCGATTTTCAAGCACGATCCCGACGGCTACGAACTTGGAGGGGTCTTCCACAATTTGGTAGACACGCGACAAAAATTATAATTTCTCAATCTTGCTTATTTTAGTTTTCTAGTTTAGAGAGTTTGGATCGAATTCTTGGGTTTGCGTGTCCGGTGTCCGGAAAAAGATTTTGTTTTCGCTTCCGTCTCGTCCACAGCTTCCGCGGCACGGGCACCGGACTCTAACATAACATACGAAAATCACTAATTTTTAAGAAATATCAAGAATTTCATGTTTTTTTCGGTTTTCAATATTTTTTGTTTGCTATATAACACACGAAAATCAATGAAGCTCTAAATTTTTTATTTTCTTCCATTTTTTATTATTCAAATACCAAAAAATTTCTGTTTTTCTTCGGCTTTTCAATATTTTGCTTGCTATATAAAAAACAAAAATCACAAAAAATTCCGGAAATATGAAAAATTTTCGTTTTCTTCATTTTCCCCCCATATTTTGCATGATATATCACATGAAAATGGAATTTTTTTCAAAA
Organism: Agapanthus africanus; assembly: GCA_030015575.1. NCBI lineage: Eukaryota > Viridiplantae > Streptophyta > Magnoliopsida > Asparagales > Amaryllidaceae > Agapanthus > Agapanthus africanus. The sequence continues at coordinate 432,512,627 of JASDDO010000008.1, read as the reverse complement.
ATCACAAAAGAAGTTTGTTTTCCTTTTGTTAAGCGTAAATTTTACTAAACTCTATCTAACTTTTAAGGTTTTTGAGATAACTTTATTGAACTTTAAAATTGCTATAAAACCCCATCGAGAGGTATTTTTTTAAAAGAAATTGAAAGGCTTTTTTTTGGTCAAAAATATCATTTTCCATTCATTTTGAAATTATTCAATATATCTATAAGACATTTTGGTGTTATTCAGTTCAATTGTGGTTTGCACGAGTTAATCAAACAAACGATTTCATATATTATTGGTAGCTCAATACGGTTTTATAGTATTTTTAAAGTTCAACGGGGTTACCTCAAAAACCCAAAAATGTGGATGGGGTTTAGTAAAATTTACCCAAATAATTATTTTGCATATTATATAGCACAAGAAAATCATGAAAGTTTAAAAATATCATAATTTTCTATTTTCTTCGTATTTCCAATATTTTACATGCTCATCATTTCGGAGAATTTCCAGTATCAAGACAAAAGGTTATGTGAAATAAAAAAGAAACGGTCATCAATTGCTGCTAAGAATCTATCAGAACACAGAAATCTGATCCGAGTGATTGACACTCCGGATGACTGAAACCTCTTGCAACGCATAAAATCATGAAAATTTTAAAATCCCAAAAGTTTTTCTTCAAATTTCCAATATTTTCAACGCTGCAGCATATGAAAATCGTGAAATTTTCGAAAATTGCGAAATTTTCAAAAATCTCAAAATTTTCTATTTTCTTTGGTTTTTTAATATTATGCATGTTAATAGCATATGAAAATCGCAATATCTTAAAAAATCTTAAGAATTTTTGTTTTATTTGGGTTTTCAATATCTTTTGTTTATAATAACACACGTAAAACGCGAAATTTTTAGAAGTCTTAATATTTTCTGTTTTTTTGTTTTTTTATATTTTACATGCTACAACACCACAGCATAAGAAAATTGCAAAATTTTCAAAAAACCCAATATTTACTATTTTCTTCCGTTTTTTCAATATTACGTGTGTTATAACACACGAAATATTGCGAAATTTAAAAAAATCTCAAAAAAATATTTCCCTTAAAATTTTAATATGTTTCACGATATAACACATGAAATAGCAAATTTTTCGAAAATGTCAAAACTTTTTATTTACTTTGGTCTTTCTATAATTTATTTTGCAAGCCAAACTAGAATCACATAATTTTTCGGTTTTCGATTTTTAAACATTTTGCATTCTTCAGAACATAAAATTCATGAAATTTTTCAGTATTTTGCCAGTATTGGCTAAACTACAGTTGAATTTTAGTGTTTTCCAAGAAACCCACCCTTAACCGTTTATCATCCAAAAATACTTCGGAATCTTTCATCTTTTTTAGAGAATCCCCTGCCATTGGTTCTCAGTTACAGATAACTTTCACCTGCAAAACACATAATTATAATAATTAGTTAAGTTGGTTTTTCCCCTAATAATTAAATTTATCTAAGCTCATAGCAATTTTGCTCATCTCTCAATTAGTTTTTCCATGATTTTAAATGGTTATTTAGATTTATTTACTCCAATCATGTAATTTATTTGAGATTTTATTTTTGAATTTATAATGAAATAAAGGTTTTAAGGGATGCTTTGTCATGGAAGGATATAATCTTTAATTTACGGGTTAACAGGGACAAAGTTTGATAATTTCAGGATAATTACCTATGATCAAACAAGTTAAGGTTAGTTTACTGGAAAACACTGAAAGTATAGTTCTGTTGAAATTTATCCCAAAAAAAGGGGGAATTGTCAATAAAAAAAGACAAAGTTTGCCCGTCAAAAATCCCTAGCCCGAAGCGGTTGTCGAAAAATCCCTGAACAAGTTTTCAGTTGTTAAAATACCCTTGCCTGCCTGAAAACTTGCCCATTTTTTTTTGACAATTTAGCCACAAAAAAAAAAACCATTTTGCACAATTCCTATTTTACCCTTGACTTACGATCCCAAGCGGTCTCCATCTGCCGACGCGCCATTTTCTCTCGAGATGTCTTCTATATAAACAGCGACACCCACTGAGATCCAATCTTAATTTTTCAATCATTATTTTCATTTCAATTTCTTTGGACCAACAAAATCTTGCTCAAAATCTCCAGATCTGAATCGACTCCAGGTAACAATTTCTCTCGTTTTCGCGATGAATTTTTAGTTTGATTCGAGCTTTTCTGATCCGAGATTTCAATTCGAGATCTCGTTTATTTGCTGTAATTTGTTCGATAATCGCCAGATCTGTTTGATTCCGATGCAATAGACGATCTCTGATCTCTGTTTGATCAGTGTTTCTGCAATTTAGTTCCTCAATTTTAGATATTTATCTTCTGATCTCTGATTTGAGTTGTTTAGAGACGAATTTGATTGTTTCAAGTGTGTTTGGGCTAACAAACGACTACTTTTTCTTAGTCGAGGTCGATAAATTTGGCATCTTTGATATCACTTGTTCTACATATATATATATATATATATATATATATATATATTCATCAGAGGCCATGTCGAGGAGGCCAGGAAACATCGGTAGGCGTCTCTCCGATGGCGGAACCTTTCCGTTCGGTGGATCGGCGCATAAGAAGTCGCAGGCTTCGCCTCTACTCTCGATCGGATTGGTTCTAGTGGTATGGCTTGTGTTGAACTTTGCAAATTGTACAATGTTTGAGTTTTGATTATGTGGAAATGTTTGTTTTAATGCAGGGGGCGTTTCTTCTTATTGGATATTCTTACAGAAACTCAGGTGGGTGGAATCGATAAGGAGTTTGCCATTTTTAGACCTCGTGCAGTTTTGATGGTAAATTTACCTAATTTAACCATTTGCTTTTGGAAACTAAACTATGGGTTGTACTTGCACAGGTGGGCTTTCCATCAAAAAGGAAGTTTCACTTGATAGTGGAGGTAAGCGCAGGAAAATATTTATGATATTTCCGGTTTTCTAGCTTTCAGCCTTAAATTTCTTTGTCGATATGTCAAATACTACTCCCGCCTTTGAACCTGCATTTTAATGATTTTATTATATATAGATATCGATTGTTTCACAAAATTTGTTATTTTAATAACCATTTGTCGAATAGGTGTTTTCGGGTTGTTGTCAATTTACTACATTTATGTAATTAGGTAGTGCAGTCCCCTCATCTATCTATTTGACAAATTCCAAAGTTGGAACTCTACGGTAACACCGAAGTGTGTGAACAAGGACTACATGATGAAGGTTTATAGGCAAAACGAGTGGTTAGCATTACAATTGGAAGATGACAAGAAATACATTAACTTGAAAGTATAGTAGTACTATCTAAAAGAGAAATTCTCTGAATCTGTATCTATAGTTTAAAAATCTTACATGTCCGTAGATATCTATAACATCGAGTTATATCCGAAGTTGTTGAACATAAAATCATTGTTTGCCAGTAATACATAAGGTAGGTTAGCCTTGTTGTCCATTGAACAAACCTAATAAAACGATATGTAGATGACAATTTCTTGCTTTCAAACTAAATGAACCATGCTTAGTATAGTAATATGAACATGCAGTAGGTATTCTCATGCTCAATTTAAGGGGTCTAAATTTTCTCTATAGTTACACCATAACACCAGAAAACTTTATCAGCCTTTAAAAATACAGTTGCAATCCCATGTCAGGCATCATATTATCATCTTCATTGTCGTTATTATTATTGTGAACAGTCCTTATAGTTATATGGAAATACTACAAGTATTTCAATCAAAAGTTCAGAATTATATTTGGCACGGATCAGAACCATGACAGGAGGGTTATAGATACACCTAAATGCTAGATCTTCCTATTGTTGTAAAGTTGATGGGAAAATGCCTTTATGTAGCTGAATCCTTTACCCTGGACACCCTCTTTCGATACAGGAATTAGCATTTCATATTATTGAGATATATTTGGTGATATTGGTAATAATAGGACAAATGCAAAACGGATAATCGGTCATCAAATTTCAAATGCACTTCATTAATCCTTGTATGCATAAACACTGTTAAAATTGAAATATGAAATCTCAAGTGTTTGGATGTTTCTTGCATATGCATCTAGTTCTTATAAGATGTAGAGTTTCAGATAGCAATATTGATGAGATTCATGTTTTAGAAGAACGCTGAAAATTTTCTTATACGTAATCCAAGAACCTTATAAAACATGAGCAGCAAAGTTGACAACACTCAACAGCTCAACTCCATGAACTTTACGCACTAAGCAACATGCCTGTCTTGCTTGAACCACCCAAGTCTAACTCCGATTTTGGTTCCATATTTTGAAGATTATGATTTTTTTCTTCCCAATCTAGCACAAAGTAAATTTTCAATTATACTCTATTGATTTTTCTTTTTCTTTTTTCATGCAGGTGGTTCATGTACATTAGAAATTCAACGAGCAATACCTGCCCTTAAGAACGCATATGGTGCCAGCATGAACAAAGTTTTGCATGTGGGCCCTGATGCTTGTTCAGTGGTTTCTAAATTGTTGAAAGAGGGTGTTTCTGAGTCTTGGGGTGTCGAGCCATATGATTTGGATGATCCTGACAATGATTGCAGGAGCCTTGTGCGCAAAGGATTCGTGCGTGCCGCGGATATTAAGTTTCCACTTCCTTACAAACCGAAGTCATTCTCTCTTGTCGTTGTTTCAGATGCACTAGATTACCTATCTCCGAAATATGTCAACAAGACTCTTTTGGAACTGACAAGAGTGTCCAAGGACGGCTTAGTTGTTTTCACCGGTAAATTTGTAAATCCGACTATATGGCATGTATTAATACCTAGCAATGAGTTTGTTTGCGCAGGAAAATTCTTATAATGATACCTCACTGCGTGATCTTGGTATAAGTATAACTTAACAAATGTTAAAAGGGCGCAAGATATAGAGTACCATTTAGGAATTCTCTAGAGCTGCGGTAAAAAAGCCAACTATCCGAATCACCACTGTCCAATTTCATCTCTACTCTCAAATATGAATACATCAATTTTCATGTGGATCGGATACTATTTGCTCAGTCGATAATTGCAAAATGTTTTATTGTTTGAAAACCATTAATTTTGCTACCAGTTGAGGGCAAATGGTATCCAAATCCCATGAAAATTGGCCCATACATGCTTTTGGACATGGAGACCGAGATGGTTGGTTTCGGTCACCGAAAAAGATGGTGAAATTTTTACTTGGCACAGGCCGATCATACGATGCAATGCCAAGCCTTAAACAATTTTCTCTTTAAACATGCACAACCTGTAGCTTGTTCATGACTTTAAGTATAATCCCAAATGATATATTTGCAGTTGTCGTCTTTGTTATGTTTATTCAGTGTTCTCATCAAGATTCATTTTTTGCAGGTTTTCCAGGTCAGCAAAGGATGAAGGTGGCTGAGCAATCCAAATTTGGGAGGATGGTAAGTTCTGCACTCTGTTAAATTATCATATGCTGCTCTAATAGCCGACCCCAAAAATTTGGGATAAAGGTTTGTTGTTGTTGTTGTTTTATGCTGCTCTAATACTTTCTCATATATTATGCTGCTCTAATTAAAAGTCTTTGCTTTTGCTGAGTCATTTTTGTTATATCGCTGAAATTACTTTTAGTATCCCATAGCGGGAAAAAAAAACTATTAGTCCTAATTCAGTTCGGCGGCTTACATCCTATTGAATGGTCTTAATTGTATCCTTATGCATGCCGTAGTTCTACAAAAAGGACAAACTTCATAAGTTTGAGCTCATGTACTTTCATCTCCATCCTTGTTTATACCATTATCGTGAATGAAAACACCCTTCAATCCGATGGAAACTTAGATACCAAAATTTCTTAGACATCTTTAAGGAGTCAACGCTTTTATAGAGGCATAACCAACTGTTTTGATGAATTAGTGAATTTGGAAATAATCAACATGAAATGTATCATGAGGAGTTAATCACTGTGTTGTAGAAAGTACAGGGGTGTTTGGAAGATAGAAAGTGGAAGAGAAAGTTAGAAAGTGAGATTCACTTTCTAAGTTAATTTGTTTGGGACGAAGAAAGTAAAAGAGAAAGTACTTTCTCACTTTCATGCCGCATGTGCATATTGAGCCATTTCACTCTCTCTCTCAAAGTAGAGAAAGTGGAGGGAAAGTGAAATAAAGTGAATTTTTATCATTATTTTATTATAATTCATTCCACTTTCTTATTTTTCTATTTTACTTTCTTACTTTCTACTGTTCCAACTAAACAATCCAATCTCACTTTCCATTGCTACATAAATGCCAACTCAGCTTCTTTCATTCTTTCATTTTAACAAAACAAACAAGAATTAATACTTTCTTCATACTTTCTATCCATTTCACCGTCATACTACTTTCTTACCTTCCTACTTTCTTTTCACTACCAATTGCTAGACATGCCCTACATGTCAACAGCTAAACATGTTCCTAAACAATAGCTCAATAAAGGAAAATCATCCTTATCTCATATCATAGTAGTGTATACTGGATGGATGGTTATGGACCTCGGTGAAGCCCTTGTAAGATAATGAGATCATCGTTGTAGCATACATCGGAGTACAACCAGCTGATCAAGTAAGCCCTAAGGCTCTTGCCTTACTGTGGATTCTCGGGGACAAGAAGATGTCATTTATGCATTAGGTGAAAGCTTTTGAGGAAATACTTTAATTCGAGATTGTGCACCAGATAAAAGGGATTACCTAAATATTATAATGAAGATAAACAAACTTGACACATATCTATTTCCCCTAAAACATCATATTACTGCAGCTCTATAGAACCAGGCTCACTGTAAGGATATGATTTCCACTAATGAATTCATAAATTGAGAGTTTCAATATACTACAGATTGCTGCTCCTTTAATTATACCACATAATCATTTTCCGCCAATGCCCTGTACAAAATATAGGACAAATTTCATGCCAGATTACCAGTTTTCCTGTTCATATTCCTACCGTGCTATGTTATTTTTGTGAAAATGCATATTATAATAGAATATTGGAAATATTACGTTGATAAAGTAGTAACACTGATGTTGCTTTGAAGGCCAAACTACGGAGTCCATCATGGTGGCAGAAATATTTTCTTCAGACGGGCTTGGAAGAGGACGAAGCTGCGACAAAGAAGTTTGAGAAAGCCAGCAGCAAGAGCTCATATACACCAGGCTGCCAAATCTTTCATCTAAGCTCTTAGTTATCAATGCTACAAGGAATCTCTAGTCTCGGATTAATATATGTTTGCCATTGTCAACCACAAGCAAGAAACCCTAACTGGTAACCTGCTCGACGCAAAGAATTTCTCTTTAGTTTCCAATTTTTGAAATCTGGGAAGCTAAAATATTTTCGAATATCGGCTTCCATATCATATTCTGTGTCACACAAAGGGAAAGAACATATGTATTATTTATTTAAATTTAATAACTGCTGAATTCTACTCACAAAGTGCTTAACTTGGTGACAAATATTACTTGGTACAATTATATTAAATCTCTATTACCAGTAGTCTCCACAAGAGCACCTCCCCTCTTTGAAACAATGAAATCTGTATGTGTCTCTTACAGTGATCTCTCTCCCTGTAATCATCGAAATAAACTTTATCGCATTGTGACAGTCACCACAAATTCTAAGGTTTTTCACCACTAGTATCGGCAATCCATCTTTAGTGCTAATCAGCCCGAATGCAACTGCAAGCTTCTCGCTATGATGCCTTAATCTCACTTCCCCTTCGCTATTGTCATCTTTCGCCATCGCCCACTTAAGATCAGGCACGTATCCAACCTTCTTCATCCTTTTCATCATCTCATCCAAAAACTCGTAAACCTCTCTTATTTTTGGGTGTGAAACATCGTCTGCGACAAAAATATGAATTTTCCGGTCCAACTCGATCCAACTACACCCGGGTTTCTTCTGAACCCCTCGATCCTTCATCAACTTCCTAACTCTCGCGGCGTCATCCCATTTTTTCTCACTAGCATATATATTGGACAACATCGTATAAGCCACAGCATTTGAAGGCTCAAGCTGAAGAAGCTCTTTCGCTGCAGTCTCGCCTAGTTCAAGATTTGAATGATTTCGACAAGCGCCGAGCAACGCAGCCCAACCGATCGAATCCAATTTAAATGGCATTTTCTTGATTAATTCCTCCGCTTCCTCGAATTTGCCAGCTCGAGCGAGGAGATCAATCATGCAAGAGTAATGCTCCTCACTCTGCTCAACTTCATAAACTTCTTTCATGGAATTGAAGTATCGCCAGCCTTCATCAACTCTGCCAGTGTGACCGCAAGCCGAGAGCACCGAAATGAATGTGACACTCGTCGGTGAGTTCTCCGATCCTACCATTTCTTGAAACAAAAGCAATGCTTCAGGTCCACGCCCGTGCTGAGCATAGCTCGCGATTATAGAATTGAACGAGACCGCATTCTTTTCTCGCATCCTATCAAAGATCTTGCGAGCATTGTCGAGGTTGCCAGATTTTGCATACATAGAAATCAACGCATTGTTTACTGACACTAGATTTGTTGAAAACTCGTATTTTGTTGCCAAACTGTGAAGCTGAAGTCCCTCCGATGGAGACGAGATGTTCGAGCAACCGCTGATCGTACAAACAAACGTGCAGTCATCGGGTTGAAACCCTAATCGCTGCATTTGTATAAAACAACGGAGACCATTTTCGGATAACTCGTCGTTTAAAGAGTAACCTGAGATCATTGTATTGTATAGGACTAAATCTGGTTCTTCTACTTCTTCGAACGCTTTCTTCGCATCGAGGATTTGGTTCGATTTGGAGTAGAGATCGATCAAGCCACTGCCTATGTGGGGGTTTTTCTCGAACGAGCTTTTGATCAGCCGCGCATGAAACTGAGCGCCGCCTCGTGTATATTTTAGAGCCGTGAATGCTGTTAAAGCGCTCGCGAGAGTAAACATGTCGACATGGAAACCCCTTCTAATCATTTCCTGCAATAATTTGTTAAGCTTCTTCTCAGTAGAAATCTTGGGATGATAATGGATATCATGTATATTACTTGGATCAAGTCATCTGAAAATTGACCTTTTCTAATGCGGCAGAACAGAAATTTTCTCATATGGCATTTGCCCGAAGATTTTACCTGAAACAACCCGATAGCTTTCGATCCCTTTCGATGCTGCCCATACGCGACAATCATACAATTCCATGAAACCCCATCTCTCCTCCCCTCCCCCATCCCTTCGAAAACCCGCTCCGCTTCCATCAACAACCCCGCCCTGCTGTAACAGCTCACAAGCGAATTCACTACCGACACGTATGAATCCAAACCCGAAACGACCGCAAACCCATGCGCCGTCCCGACCCCACCGCCATCAGCCAAACTCGACACGACCGAAGACATGGTAAACCCATCAACTTCTAGCCCCCTATCACGCATTTCGCCGAACAACTCAAATGCGTCTATATCCCTCCCTTTAGCTGCAAGAGCAGCAAGCAGAGTGTTGTATGATACGGTATCAGGTGCAGGGATCCTACGAAAGAGGGCTGTTATAACGGCGAGAGAGCCGGAGAGACGAGCATGGCCGTTGAGGAGAGAGTTGTGAGAGAAGACGTTCGGGTTTGGGATCTCGTCGAAGAGGCGGCGGGCGAAGGGGAGGAGGCGGCATTGGGAGTAGAGGAGGATGAAGTGGTTGGAGATGTAGAGTGAGGGTGGGACGAAGGACTTGACGTAGAGGCCGTGGAGGGAGGAGCCGAGGGCGAGGTCACCGGAGGCGATTGATAATTTCAGCAGGTTGCGGAACATTTGGGCGGCGCCGTTGACGGAGATGCGGTTCATCTAACTTGACCTGCTAGCTTTTATTTTTAAATTGAAAGTTTTACCGTAAGAGCTATGCATATTTGGTCTATGATCCTGTATTGTTTATGCTCTGCATTGACCTTTCAATTATGTAATGTTTAATTTTTCTTTTTCTTTTTGGGCCAATGGCAATCCAACTTCAACTATGTTACTTATAAATGCCCTGCATTGACCTTTCCATTGGTCAAAAAGAGTTTAGAATTTGAAACTACTCAACCTCATTCATTGATTCAGGTCAAACATTAATCACTTGCACATGAAACCATTGGCCACTTCAAAATCCTAACTGGACTGAGCGCACCATTGGGAAAAAAACCAACTAAAATTTTACAAAAAGCACAACAAAATAGCTAAAAAGGAAAAGGAAAAATGAAAAACATAATTAAACAACAAATGTCGTGTTCGAGGACCACCCACATAATGAACAAAACGTGTAGAAAGTATCCCGCATCCGCAACGAAAAAAAGGACGGTGCGGGCAGCAAAAACAAGCCTCGGCATTTCCGGTCTCCCTTTCTCCTATCTGTAGACACCAGATATGTTTATTAGAGTATACTTTTCTCCGGATCAACGTGCATGCTCGGCCTTCCGATCCGACGACACGAGCCTCATCACCCACTTCGCCATCGCGGACGGGGACCTCACCCGACGGTGGTCCCTCCGTCGGCCGCCGCTGGGCCCCACAAAGGCCACAAGCCTATCCAAGGCCAAGTCAAGAGTCTCCTCACTCATGTTGGCAAAGCACATCCTAAACCAACCAGGCTCATCACAGTGGCAAGATGAGCCAGGGGAGACATTTAGCCCCACATCATACACCATCTTCTTCCAAAGCTCCATCTCACAATCAAATGTCTTCTTCTTCAACAGTTGCCTCATGTCAACCCAACAAAACAAGCCCCCATTGCTCTCCAAACAAGTAATATTTGCCTTCTCAAGCCCTGACACAAGCCTATCATGCCTTTGCTTCAGCCTCCTCTTGTTCTCATACACATATTTTTGCCTAAACTCTTCATCCCCTAACATTTGTGAGAGAAGGTATTGGGTTTGTGATGAGATGAGCCCAAAGCTTGACATCTTTGTGGCTGCAGCCACAACCGACGTGTTGTTGGAGTAGATTGCACCAACCCTGAACCCGGGGAGGCCCAAGTCCTTGGATAGGCTGTACACAATGTGGACCTGGTCCGATAGGTTGGCCCGGCCCGTTATGGCCTCAGCGACGCTGACGAAGCCCGGCTCGTCGAAGTTCGTGCCGGAGTAGATCTCGTCGCTGACGAGATGGATGCCTTTCGATCCGACGAAGTCGAGGAGGGTGTTGAGCTCGGTGCGGGTCGCCGTCGTGCCTAACGGGTTCGATGGGTTCGTTATGAGCACGCCTTTCACCCTGAGGTTGAGCTTTTTGGCTCGGCGGAAGGCTTCTTCGAGAGCTGGTTTGGTGAGCTTGAAGTTGTTGGAGCTGGAGCAATGGATCGGGACTATTTCGACGCCGGTTCTCCATTTGAGGTCCCTATCGAACCTATAAGCATAACAAACTGGAGTTTAGTACTTTTTTCAGATACGATACGATACGATACGTCACCGTAAAATTATAATGCATGTTATGGAAAATGTAATAAATTTATACCCTGGATAGTACGGAGTCGGAACCAGGAACGCGTCTCCGGGATCAGCGAGGCAAAACATGAGACTCTCGTTCGCGGAAGTCGAACCAGCAGTTAAAACCAGCTTGTCAGCTTCGAACTCGACTCTGTTTCCTCTTAACTCGGACATGAAGTCTGCCAACGCCTGAAGAAAATACATTTTTACGTCAGAAAACGACTAGGAAAATATGCACGTAAAAGAGAAGAAGAAAATATTAAACCATTTCTTTTCAAAAAAATAAACAAAAAACAGTACATTTTTAAAAGCGGGCAGGCCGTTGTAATCCTGAAAGAGAGCGAGCTCTCTGAACACAGACGCGCCATCGTCACTCTTGAAGGCGGCGGCGTTAGGGTTCCGTTGGAGCCAGGACTCGATAAGATCGAAGGAGAGCTGCGAGAAAGGACAATGCATGCCGACTTACGATTAATTTTCGACTTCAACTATTATATAAAGATCAGATATGAGCTTAATATAAACAAATAAATTACCTGATTCTCTGCAAGGCCCATTTGAATGATCCCAGAAGGGTTGAGAGTGGGGTGATATGGATTCCTCTCATACTCTTGCCAACCAAGGAAGTATGAAGAGTCTTGGCCATGAGAGTTGCATGCAACTTTTTTTGATAGCATGATTAAATATCGAAATGATGAACTTTTTTGATTTGATTTGTTGTAAAATGTATGTATAAGTTGAAGATGATGAAGTTTGAATGTTATTGATGAAGAAATTGGTTTTGATAGTGAATGCTTTAGCTTTGGAGAAGTTTGTTGTGGTATATATAGAGATCTTCTTGTTCAAGGAATGGGACCCAAAAGAGAGAAAATTTAATTATAAACATTAATATGCATGGGTTTATTTTATGTATTATTGGTTAATTAAATTTGATTGCATGAGAAAGGGTAGGAGACAAATTTCTCCTCTTTGCCGACAAATCGACACATCCCATGAGAGAATGCCATGTCAGCCCTAAATAAGAAATTGTGGGCCCACAAGAGAAAACGTTGAACTCTCATTACTTTTACTATTTTCATGGGTCAATTGAGGCGGTTGATCATTTTATAAAATGAGGCCGACTTTTCAAATACTCCATCTTTCATGTTTTACATCGATCCAAACTGGTCATTATGGTCTATATATTTTAGATTGTTCATATATCAAATTTTATGAGATTTGGACATCTCTAGTACATCTATTGGTGGAGTAAAAAATTAACGGTTTTTTGGTATGTAAAAAATGCGATCACTAGATGGATATGATACAGCTCTTCAAATCTTATGAAATTTGATACATGAGCTATCTAAAACATGTAGATCAAGATGACAGGTTTGGACCGGTGGAAAACACGGGATTGTGTGTTTGAAACATTAGCCTCATTTTATGAAATAAGCACCGGCCTCAATTGATCGGCTTTCTAGTGTCTATTATTAATCACCATAATTACTAAGCATAAATATTATTAACTTGTTATATCATTTCTTTTTCAATCTTCATGTAGAAATTTAGGAAAGAGTAATTAGTTAAAAGTTAAACTTAATTTGGTTGCATCAAATGATTTGTTCCCAAATTTAACTTTAACCTTAGATTGATTAATAATTAAGCATCCAAGTATCTTAGTTTTATACCAAATTGAGCCAACGCCGTTTGTTTTGGCTCCTTGATTTTGCTAAGTCTACAAGCTACCATTTTTAATTGATTAAAACTAATGGCTCTCCATTTTTGGATGATGGGATCATCGTCACATGCACCATTTGTTTCAAGTATAAACTCAATGAGTAGCTTCACTTTGATTTCAATGCATAGCATACATAAAGGCTAAAAGTGAGGAGAGTTTATAAGTTTAATTAAGCATGGACTTGAAGCTTGAAAGTGTTATCAAGGAAAGAACGTGGTTGTTGATGTTGGGCATGACAAAAATTTGAGGATTAATGCATGGTGGTGATATATAATTTCATAATTAATCTGCCCACAATTTTTCAAGCATATACAGTAGATGTCATTGTTAATGTAGCTCATGGGTACGTGAAAGCTGAAATGCAAAATGGTTTGGAACAATATAAACGGTGTTACGTGCCTTATCAGTTACAATCCTTTTCTTTTGTGTTTGTAGGTACATATATATCTTAAAGTTTTCGCAATATTTATAATATCATGCAAGAGAGTGTGATTAATCAATTTTTCAAGCATATACAATAGGTTTCATTGTTAATGTAGCTCATAGGAAGGTGACACTTGAAATGCATGCATGATAGTTTAAAACAGCATAAACAGTTTGGTGTGTCTTGTCAGTTACAGTCTTTCTCTGTTCTGTTTGTAGGTACCATGTTGAAACATATCTTAAAGTTTTTTCAATATTTACAGTATCATGCAAGTATCATGCAAGAGAGCGTGATTAGTCAATTTTTCAAAGTATTTTCAATACTTATAATATCGTGCAAGAGAGTATGATTACTGCATCTTAATTCTTGTTGATGATCCCCACGTATATTTGAATCTCTTAATTAATTAATGTGTTGGTTTTTTGTTAATTAATTAGTTGCACAAAATGCCATGCATGAAGAGGAAAAGGTGTCATCATAACCTAGCTACCACGGTTTTAATTAAATCTCTATATATAATAAGATGGGATTGAATGTGCAAAAATGCTGGTACAAAACATTGTTGCATGGCATCAAACATGGATGTGATCTTCTTCTTCTTCTTCTCAATTTTGGCTTGGAGCTTTGTATGTCGTGCTCCCCATGTGATCCTTGCATGCATTGGTCTAGCTTAGCTTCCATGAGCTCGATCGATCATGGGCTCCATTCTCCTTGGGACCAATGATGGGTTCCATGCATGGCTCACAAACTAACATGGTGTTGCATCCTTGTAGCCCAAGCCTAGACCAACTTGGATTAGGATCCCCAGCTCCATTTTCCCCCGCTCTGATGAATCCCGGCTTTTGAATTTCCGGTCTTCAGGACCCCCACACGACCATGGCTCTTCCTGTTTTACTTAGTGCTAATATATATATGTGTGTGTGTGAATAATGGAGGAAAAGGCCTTATAAGGGAATTTCCTCCTATGGTGTCGAAAAAATACACCCTCCCTTAAATTTTTCCAACGATCGGCATCCACCATCTTCATCGTTATCATTTAAGATGTGGGTACACTAAAATTCATGTGATTCTACAACTTTTTCACCGTTGATTTAGTGGGTTCAAAATTAACGGTTTACCGACAATAAAACTTTTTACATTGCTAAATCAACGGTGAAAAAGTTGTAGAATCACATGAAATTTGGTGTACCCACGTCTTAGATGATAACGATGAAGATGGTGGGTGCCGATCGTTGGAAAAATTTAAGGGAGGGTGTATTTTTTCGACACCATAGGAGGAAATTCCCTCATATGACAACTTTACTCCATTATTTTCTCTCTTTCTATATATATATATACAGAGAGAGAGAGAGAGATAAGTTTATGGGTCATAGAAACCCTAACCATCACAAGCTAATATGTTTGAAGTAAGCTGGCGGTATACATCAGACCTACGTTGATATACCGATATTATTGATATATTGCTCAATACATCAAAGTCGTCATGCATTAATGGAAGTCGATGATCGAGCAACTTGAGGTTGTGGATGTTTCCAGTTGATGTCTCAAATATTTAAGAATCAATGTCAGTGCATGGCAGTTAATTTTCATTTTATTACAGCACAAATTTTTTCTTGAAGTGCATGTCGGCCTTGCTTTAATTAGTATGCTTCTGCTCCTGGTGAGGGCCCACCATCTTCAAGTTGGTTAACGTAGGGATCTTATGATGTTTGTCTCTTTATATTTTAAATTCTCTTTTTATTTTACCCCTAGTTTGTAATCTTTTTGACCCTAAACTTTTAGGGTCAAATACATTTATCCTTTTTCTATTCTGCTATATTAAGGCTCCTTTAGGTCCATCCCTGACCCTTTTGGGTTATGAACTGTAATTTTGTCAATTTTTTTAACCTGGGCATTGATTAATCCCTGTTATATATGTCTAAACCATCTCAATCAGTTCTATCGCATCTTATTTTCTATAGGAGATATCTCGAGCTTCTTACGATTTACGCTCATTTTTTATACTATATTTTAGTGTATTACCACTCATCTATCTTAACATTCTCATTTTAGCCATACTTATTTTGACATGTTGTTTCTGAGCATTCTGATTTAAAAAGGAAATACGGTTTTTAAAGCCATCTTATCCTCTATGTGATTCTTAAGATCATAGGTAGTTAGGTACCCTAAGATTTCGATTTCAAAGGGAGAAGTAAATGAATACGATTAATCCAAATTAACTCCCTATGCATATCCGAATATTAAATAAATATAATTTTGATTTCCGACGACTTTTTATATTCGTATACATTCGCTGATAGCCACTGCAAACGAATTTGGTAATACTACGTCAAGTCTGTATCCTTATTCAACTTCTAAAACACATATATAAAAAAGAACTATCATCTTTGACTCAAATGGATATAAGTTTCCAATATTAATTTTATTCTTATATCCGTATCTGATTTTTAACAAATAACGACACATCCACCAATGAATTGGATACAGATATAGTAACTTCTGCTGGGGACAATCCCAAAATTTAATTGAATATCCTTTTTAAGAGGGAAAGAGAGGCCCACGTAGGTTTTGACCACAATAAAATCTACAAGTGCGCGATCTTCGGCAATTGGACGGTGATATGTTTCCCTTTTGGTATTTTTTATAAATTAAGCTGTGTACTTTTTTCGACCGACCCTTAATTAATTTCTTGAGTTTATGATATCCAATAAAAATTAAGCAAGCTTTATGCTATTATCATTTCATGCTTTAATAAAAAGTTTGGCCAATAAGCGTTTTGTCCGCTTGCAAACCACCCAGCATCTCATGAGACATTAACGCGTTACATGATGAGCTCAATTGTTGAAAACAACAACAACAACAACAACAAAACAAACTAACGATCACGCGCCTTCCATCACTTTATGTTTCTTTCCTCAATTTTATTTTCAAGACGAAAGAGTTCTGCCGCGATCCCATCCAATATGTTTGTTCTCATTAGGCGGCCATACATTCTCTTCGGATTATGCACTTTTAATATCCGTTTTTACTGGTCTGGACAATGCATATCACGTGCGTCTTAGGCTCGACTGTGCTGCTTTGATTCGGTTATTCTATCGACACGCATAATAGAAGGAGTCTTGGATAATATAGAATGGCTAACCGGTTATAAGCTTAAATAGAGAATCATTAATACGCATAAGAGTTTAGATCATAGTCGATTTGCTCAAAATTTAAGATTTAGCTTTCAAAAAGATTTAGCTTGTTGAAAGGGTGTGGTTAGAAGAATATTGCTGCTTTTTTACTCTCTTCACCAATATTTTGGTAGTCAAGACTTATCTCTTAGTTGTTTCACTGTCATCGTTAGCAGATCGGTTCTGAACGACGACATGCTGAAAAGATTATGTTCCACAAGCTCATGTTAGCGTATCCACAACTGAAAGAGGGTGGACCCTAGTGTCTTGGACAAATCTAATCTCATTGGATGATGTTAGAGACAATGAAGCAATCTTGGTCCCATTGTTTCCCTTATTCAATATTAAGGAGACAATTGAAACCCTAAAACCCAAAAAAGCAAGAGCACATGAGCCTTCTTGATGGACCCGTTGAGTCTCTAGGGCTGTCATTTTGGTCCTCGTTAGATCCAAACCTGACCAAAGTTCCATCCAGATAGATCAAGAGACGTTTTTATCTTATAATGCGTTCCTTACGAGAATCGAACCAATATTCTCGCACTTTATAGCAGAAAGTTGTAATGCAGAGTTATGCTCCTCTGCTCCTTTGGTTCAAGACTCAGGCCCAAGTTCGCTTTGAGTCTGGACATGCTTAGAATTGATTGAATATGGAATCACATGGAATGTTTGATAAGAGATTGGGTAATATTTAAACATTTGAATATGTTTCTCAGTTATTTGAACAGTAGGTAAACAGAGCCTTGAGCCTGGACATCTGTTGTTTCACGGCTATCTTTGAACATTTGAAATTGTTCTGAATCATGAAAAACACAAGTGAGAAAATAGATCATGGCCGGACATAGCCCACCATAAGCTTGACTAGCCAAGCAGATGAACGGACCTGTATTTTCTCGACCTCTCCCGCATAAAAAAAACTTATATCACTTGAATTTTATGCTGAAGCTCATATGATGCATCACATACTCTTGCATATTAAATCTTCACATGTATTCATTTTATTCTATAATTATTATATTTTTTTCAATGACATGTGGGTGCTACATAACAGGATTTGGAGTGGCTGCTATAATGGGCAAAATATCACCCATATTACTGCATCCAACGGTCCAGATCCATCCACAATATAAATGAACGGTCGAAATTTGTGTGAAACAGGGATCCTTTGGTATTGGTATAGGTATATCCTGGGATTTATCCAGAGCTTCCATACTATTACTTTGGCCATAACAACCACTCTTTTACCTGTATAACCTAGCATATTATAAAGGGTTGGTTATTAATGTGAAGTTTGGTTGGGGTCTCCCCCACCGAATTCCAACTACCAAAACTGAATTTCCAACCGTTTTCTGTCCCACCAACACCACCATCATCATCAGAGATAGAGCATTGCCATAACCATGTCACGTGCCAAGCACCCAATAGGAGCAGGGGATCTAATGTGGACCCAGGCCGGGCCGTAGCCCGGTCCCAGACTCTTTACGGGCAAGCCCAGGCCGGGACAATGATAGGGCCCATCGGAGCATGGCCTGTTTTGTGATGGTCCTCACCTTTAACAACCGACCACTTGAATCTTGGTCTAGCCCTTTTGGTGCCCATACCTTTTGGATCTGAGCTCTTTATGCTCTTTTGAGGGTCCTAGTTTTGGCACATGACATAGCTTGTGACTTTGGAAGTCAATGCAGATGTCATAGGGTTAAGAGTTTGGTCCTCTTTTGTGGGTGGTGGCATTTGGACGCATATGTGACAAAGTTAAGAAATCCAGCCATCCAGTTTCATACAATCGGGCTGGTAGCAGATGAAACGCTTTGTTCTCATTATTATTTGACTAGGATTTGGTGTTGTATACGCGTCGAGAAGTCTAAATGGTTGTTGATAGATTCCAAACTCGGGGCCTCTGGGTATGCATAAGAGTAGGGGCAACAAGGCTTTTTGATAAATCAAATTCAGCTAATCTAGTTTCATTCAGATCGCGGGAAACATGGAGACCTTTCACGTACCAAGTCATGGGACTTGATGTCACGTTAATTGACTTCCTAAGTGAAATGGTTCTGCCAGTGTTACAGGGGAGCAAAGCAGGATCGAGTCCGCTGCCATCATCTACCATACAAATTGGATACCATACAAAGGGACCCTTAAGTTATGGAACAAGTTTATTTATTTATTTATTTTTGAATAACATGTCATAACAAGATTTAAACCCCCGACTTGTTGCCCAGCTACAATGAGGCTTTACCACTAGGCTACAGTGGTACCGACATGTGTTTGATCGAGTTGGATGGTGAGTTTGGGGATTTGTTCTCTCGAATAGAAAAGGTACCTGTTTTGTTTGGATCAGATTTTGGACTCTTTGTATGGCTTCATGGCATCCATCTTGATACATATTGTTTGGCCCAAAATCAAGTGACCAATATCAAAATTTATTGGGTAAATTGTCAAAAATGCCCCATCCTGCTTCAAACTTGTGCAAAATCCCCTGGGCATTTTGGTCTTGTTAAAAGACCCTTGGGCCCAATCAAAACCCACTCATTTTGGTCTTGTTAAAAGACCCTTGGGCCCAATCAAAACCCACTGTATACCAATTTCTTGTGATATCTAAGCAGCTGTTTATAATATATAAGCAGTTGTAGTTGCATGTAATATCTAAACAGTTGCATGTAATATCTAAACAGCTAAGTGAATACAAGGCCTAAATAAAATACAGCCCAAGGGTTTTTCATAAAGATTTTGAATAGTAGGCCCTTCCGAACAATTTCGAAAATTACACGGATTTTTAGACAACTCTTGAGAGGGCCAGGTACTTCTTGAAAATTTACCCAAATTTATTTTGGTCCAGATACTTTTGAGTGTCACATAAAAATACTTCAAAAAAAAGGGTCTAACAACTATTATAGCTACCATTTATATCAATTTTGCACAAATACAGGTTTAACGACTATTTTAGCTACCATGTATGTCAATGTTGCACACAACTACCAGGTCTAACAACTTCAAAGAATAAGAGCATGGAAGCGCTTATAGCATTAACATGCGGTAAAAGGCAAACGTATTAACCTCGGCCAATAAACAAAGAAGGGCTCTTCTTTCCGTTGGTCTACCGAAGTTGCAATCTTACACGTTTTGACTTTGAAAACAAGCACACACGCGTTAGAAAGATACCATTCGCGGGCAATGGATGCATTCGACACGACAAGTACGGTACAAAACCTTAATTTAGCTCCATCGTCCAGCCCATCTTGTCCTCTAAAAGACCCATCTGCAGATTTGTCAAGGCAGAATATAGTTGCTGCGACACCGCGCCGACTCCTTTGTTGCCATAATCCACCCTGCAAACGTTACAGATAAGCACGTGCATCACACATGCGACCAAACACGAGAGCATGTAAATTTCAAGAGTCTAATATATTTCTGCTGCGAATAAACATTTCAAAGGCCTTCTGGGTAAGAGGATGGGTGAATTTCACTAAAATGCTTGTTTATTGCTTAACTACCTTGAGTCTTTTATCTAGCTGAACTCCCTTAAAACTTCAGTGTAAGGTAGCTTACCCTAAAATGCCATAGATTAGCTTCATTGAGAATTATTTTTCTGAAAAAAAACTTAATGGTAGTTTAGTGGGAAAAGAGTGATAGTTAAAGGGCGTTGATGAAATTTACCAAAGAGAGAGAGATGATGAATCGAGAATATCGGAAACTTAACAATTTGCGCTCCTTTCCCATTATAAGATTTGTAGGTCCCGCTTAAAGGTGCATGCAACACAATTTGAGACGCATTTCATGGTCGACAAACAATTCTCTATTATTAAATGGAAATGGAAGGGCTATTCAATTCCAAATTAATTGATGGCATGTTTTCTTTTTCTTCTTTTTTCCCCCTAATAAAATGAGAAAAGTCAATTTAGCTACTCCTCAATTTTGTCTCACTGACCACTCCCTCCTATCTCTTTCTAATGGCTCTTTCCCCTCATGCTCATGTGCATCGCACGTGCTTAAAGGCTAGTCCTAATTTACTGGTTTGCCAACTGGGAAAATGATTTATGCAGAAGAACCCAAAAAATTTAGGCAAATGATTTTACTGGACAAATAATACGGTACATTTCCTTCTAAAAGCAAACATTCAAGGGTAACTGAAGGGCTAAAATTTCTTCAGCTTAAACTCAACCACATCTATGTCTACTAATCGTCTAGTGATTTTATAGTATTAACATCTGCTACTCTAATGAAGGGGGACTTTTTAAAATACTTGAGAGAAATCATGAAAGCGGATAACAAGCAAGTTTGTTTCTACCTTTTTCCCAGGTATGTTATACTTCCCACGGGAGAGACAACCACAGCTGTACCCGTGCAAAAAACTTCATCAGCATGAAGCAATTCTTCTACTGATACAAGGCGTTCTTCAACCTGTGAAATGATATTCTTATTATCCAAAACAAGTAAAATGCATTAAAAGGAAAAAATCAACGAATTTAATAAAAATTTCCAGCTCATAAGAAAATGTCGACTTTTCACGATTTCAGCCTAAGTCTAGGCCGAGCTAATTAAAACACTTATCCTGAACTATGACTACAAATAATGGTTGATTTCAAGAAACAAGAGATCCCAAAGCTATACATTATACTGAAATATAAGGTAAAGTAATTTTTCTACAGAATTTTTTTGCAATAAAATTGAATACCTGGTACTCCTCAGTGCGAGCAACATCAATTATACTTTTCCTCGTAATTCCAGGCAATATGGTTCCTTTTAATGCCGGAGTTGATATGACTTTGTCCTAAAAGAGTAAATAGTCAAGAGAATATAAATTTATCCAGATTGCTACTTTTCTAATAGATATAATCTCATTTCAGAAGAAAGAAGGCAAAATTATCATGCAGTAATATTCAGTCATCAAAAAGTGCAAGAAATGCCAACTCAGAGGCGCCTTGAAAGAAAATCATCATTTCGGCTGCTTTTAGTTATGGAAAAAAATAGCTTGAGAATATAAAATCCACCTTTAAATTTCTTAATTTTTATCTCTGAGTCAGCACTAAATCTAAAGTAATACAAGCCAACCGAAAGGCAAATGTTTTAAATAAAAAATGCCATGCATATGCGTGCAACTATCCAATAGAAATATAAACTATCTGAAGTTACTGACAAGCACATCCGATGTGTCGGTGGTTTCATAAAAGAGAAGGATCAAGGTGTACCTTCACAACGAAAACATTACAAGATGAAACTTCTTCAAGGTACTTCTTGTTAACAGAATCGAGGTACAAAACATCAGAGTAACCTTTGGCCTTCGCTATTGATTGCGCCTTCAAAACCTACAAAGAAATCATAGAAATTATAAGATGGTTCGATGGATATTCTGAAAATTTTCTGATTGATCACACATAGTTGTCCAAAGCTCTGCCGATAACGACCTGAGATGGCAGATTCTGATCCAAAAAATGATCGTTCGGATACCAAGTTTATATTGGGTTTGCCATTTGATTAGTAGAGTTCTAGCATTAAGTTTATTAGGTTCATGGGTTCATTAATAGATTATTGGATTACGATTATTTCGCATAATTCATACTAAAAATATATCAAAAAGACTATAGTCGTCTTTACCAAGTATTAAAATAATCAATTTTGACATCAAATTTGCTAAAACATTTACCAAATTGTTCATGATCACATTTACCATTAATTTAAAGTTATTAATTTTCAAAAACTCTTTTTGTCAAATGATAGAAGATACGATATTTCCGATCGAGACAGCCCATGCGGTTGAGATGGCCAATTCCGATCCCAAAATTGACTGACCAATACCAATACAGAGATTTTAAACCTTGCTCCAAAGATTAAGGTTCAACTTTAGCTGACCGTTAGAAGAAAGGCTATGAATGGTTTGCATTTCAAATGTAACAACTTGAAGTTCAATAAGAACTGTACTTCAAAGAGAACATAATTCAAAACAGTGACCCAATATACAATAGTTTAAACAGGTAATCCCACACGATTAGAATATTTCATTAGTTATATGTTCGATACAATCAATTTGGTTATAAGCTTATACTTTAAACACTACCCATGTTTTGCTAGTAATATGTAGATACAGAAAGCTTCATAACCATACATGGTTTTATATTTGTAACAATTAACCGGGAAAAAACAAATTATTCAACAATCGCAGAATTTAGAGGAGAAACACTAGGTCACAATCAGTAATCAATATATAAATTTAGTCAATATTGACAAGAAAGATAGTTACCGATGCATAATTTCCTATGGTCTTTACAGCACCGGTTCCTCCAGGGGTGGCACGATGGAAATCATTTTCAACTATCAAGTTAATTGGCGCCAAACCCTCCTGCAATCATATAAAAGCTATGCAATTAGCATTCTTATTAGCTCTATAGCTCAAATGTATGATACAAGTGCCTATTAGCCAATCGGAATTTTTTAAATCAAATTAAACTATCACAAACAAATATAAGAATTCCAAAGAACTTTGTGCTGTGTCCAAGTCCATAAACGGTGCTCATTTAATTGTTCTTCATATAGCAACCTTTTTTGTGAGAAACTTTTCAAGACATTGTTATATATTTGTGTCTTAAAATGAGCATGTAACCACAATACATTTTCACCGATCAATGAGAAATGTTCCAAGACATTATGGGTACAGTCAAAATAGAAGGAAACAAGCAAACAAAACACCAAGTTCATCCATATGGAGATTCAGGCATATAAGAAAATAATGTTAGTCTCGTCCCGTTTATGTTTTAAAGATTTAAAACAAATTGCTTCCTATACTAAGCCTTTGCAGATTAATAATATATGAATCATTCGATGGAGGTCGGAGGCAAAAAGCAAAGAATATCGAATCCATGGGAGGATGGAAGATTAACTTGAGACTACACAAATTAAATTTAAGATCAATTTGAAGCCCAAAGAGAAGAAGACGAGCTTTTAGCTGATGAGTTATTTCCTTTTGTCTAGTATTTGTATGTTTTATTTTTTTTCTTCTCTAGGAATATATTGTAAGAAGCATGGTTACAGAAAACAGAAGGCAGAGTGATATGGTAGCGTGGCGCTTTAGCATTAGTGGAAAATAGAGCCAACCAATTTTTGAATATGAAAACTTTTAGGGTTTTTCTCATACGTCACCACCAAAATATACGTAATTTCATATTTCACCCTCAAAATTTTGAAATTTCATTTTTCTCCCTATTCAAGTTACCTAAAATACCCTTCTTGATCATCTTTACTCAACATCCGTTACAGATATATCGTTGAGTAAAGGACAAGATTGAGAAGAAAACACAAGTCCCAGCTTATTACCGCGTAACCCCTATTAAAAGATTCTAACCCGTGTTATATTTGGACGGAAAAGTACATAACATGGATACTTTTGATTAATAGAGTACTTTTGGGGGTGAAATACGGAAATACCTAAGTTTTGGGATGACATGAAAAAAAGAAACCAAAATTATAATAGATGTATATTAGGGAAAACGGGCCTAGAATGTCCCTGTAGGGTGCTCCCTACAGTGGAGCTTACGTGGCATCATTTTATTGGACTTTACATGTGATTTTGCATTTAAATCCTTCCTTCTTTTCATTGGATTTTGCACTTAAATGCTAAAACACTTTGCAAAGCCCAATGAAATGATGCCAAATATGCTCCATTACATATAAATAGTTGGATAACAACAAAAAAATCCAATCAATTAAGAAAAATATTTCAAAAATTAAATATTGTAAGATGACATATGTAGTGTTTTTTGTCACCTCATTGAGATGTAAATGCGCGCTTTTGTCAGGCGTATACAGATTCCTCCAGTCTGGGGTTTAATGATTGTGGGGATCTGAATTGACGGGTCAAACTGGTCATGCGAACTCAATATGCAATGTTGGTGTTTGAAAATAATACAACAAGGCATGTTCGTTCCATTTCTTTTTATTCGTGACAAGATTTTTAATTATTTTTTTATAAGTGTGGAGGGGAGCGTAAACGCGCAGCGCGCGCAACGCATGCGGGTTGCATGGACCAGATTTGGAGTCGGACTCCAAATTTGGAGTTGAACTCCCTAAAAAATTTTAATGGAGTTGAAGTCCAAAAGATTTTATTTTGGAGTTAAACTCCCAAAAGAATTTTAAATGAATTAAACTACCAAAGAATTTTAGATGGAGTTAAACTCCCAAAAGACTTTTCCCTTTCTCTTTTGAGATGAAACCCAAATGGGTTTTCTTGAAATTCTAAGATTTGGATCTTGGATGATGAAAAGAGATCTCTTTTCTCTTTTTGATGGAGCTTTGGGAGGTGGGTTTCCCTTCTTCCCCCTTTCTCAAATTGGATCTTGAGGAGGAAGAAGACAGTAAAAATCTACTCTTTTTGGATTTGATGTAAGGGTTGAACTATTCTTCAATGGGTTTATGATGAAACTTTATTTAGTTTTGAAAGTTTTGAGAGATAGAGAGAGCTAAGCTCTTGATTTAATTAGAAATAAAGAGGAGAAACTCGAGAGGGAGAGGGAGGCATAAATCCTAATATTTTTTTCGAGGAGAATCAATTATTTTTACATTTCATCATAATGCCTCATATAGGTTTACAAGTTTACACATAGCCTCTTAAGGTTTACAAAATGGCATTTTGCCCATGCCATATCTCATGTGCTTATTTCTTTTTGCACATGAGCCACGAGCTTTATAAAAATTTAGCTTTTTGCCCATTTATTTTACATTTATGCATGAAAATTATATCAAACTTATTTATTATATAATTTTCTTCTTGGCATGGGGGAGACCGGTCTCTTCATGTTCAGGCTCGACTTAGGTATGGGCCCATTTGACTTGAGCTCGAGCCCGCTTGCTTGGACTTGGTTTGGACTTAGACCCACTTGACTTGGATTCGAGCTTAGGCCCGGGCCCCCTTTTTGGGCCTTGACTTTGACTTATTGACTTGTTGACCACGACAGTGTGGTGTAATTTTTGACCCCAACAACATAGTAAAGCATGTTAACAATAGTTACATTACTAACAGATCAATAAACCATTGTAAAGGCGCCACTTGGATCTCTCTCTAATACAGTTGTAAAAATATGAGGTAAAACCTAAGGTTTGACACTAAATGATCTTATATGGTTAAGTTATTGGGTCGAGTATATGAGCTTTTTCTTTTTCGTTTAATCTTGAACCCATTAGGGTTAATTTTATAGCCAAATCGCTTCATAACCGAACTGCTTCATCCAAAATCGTTTTTCTTTATTTGCTTTGTGACCGCTTCATCAACTAAAGCTTCGCTTCGAAACTCTAAAAGAACCCCAAACACTTTAAACAACATATTTCCTTAGAAGTGAGATTGAATCCCTTTCAAAACGTCTCAACGACCGCTTCGGCCTTTTTACAACGATGGTAAAAGGACATACATTTTTAATATATTTTTTAAGTTTAAAAATATATTTTATGAATTTTAGGAATTTTGGGTTATTTTATAGGATCAAAAGAGACTCAATTTTTTATGCTATTGTTAATGTCAACCAACTCCCTGTCTCATTATGACACTACATAATTTTTAAGTAATTTTAAAAAACTATTTATTATTTTTCATCAAATGTTGACGTTTTGTTTTATTTTATCTAAATATGATAGCCATACAAACGATCTTTGCTATTATTTTTCGTTGACTCTGATTAACTAGGGGGCTCGTAAGTCAAATGCTTGGGGATTTGGATTGTGTAACCTTAGAAGTTTGTTTATTTTCTATGCATAAAGTGTATATTGTTGACATCTATGTCACACGATCCTCAATTTTGATTATTTAGTTCAAAACCTTATTTAAACGCATTCATAAGTTAGTGATGACGTTTCCAAGTTTATATTTTGAGTATATTTTGCACAAATATATTCAATATCAAGCTAAATTGCCTACAATTTGAAACACACTCAAAACAGTGATATAACATAACTCGATGCACGCAACGGAATATAAGCAAATTCAACATCCAATCATGTCTCAACGTAACAAGTTAAGGAAATGAAGCCAATCGAAAAACTAAAACTAAAATGAAAATTAAAGTTGTGAGCGATATACATGTAATTAGAAATGATCTCATAAGGTTAGAAATCTCATTCCAACACATTCCTAAAGCTCGAGACGTTTTCTTCACTTTTAGAGACGTCTATTCTTTCCGTTGGATTCAAATATGTCAAGTTCAAAACCTAACTTTTCATACATGTCAGAAAATAGACGTCTGTATCAGTGAAGCTTTGAACATATGCATGTAGTGCAATTCTCAAAATCTACATTTTCTGTATACTTCTCAGTGACAGCTTTGCTGCCTTCTGTAGTAGGAATTTTTCCTTTGAGGCAGACATCTGCACAAACGTCTTCACAGGCAGTTAAATTGGTTTAATTTGAATTTTGAATTCCGTTTTGAAAGGGCACTTACGCCGTTTTCACATGTAACTTCCTCAAATGGTCATTAACTGTTTGTAGGCAGTTTTTGGCAAATCCTTCTGAAAATCTGTGTGTTCTTCACGCTTTAACTTGTTCAAATTTTTCATTTTCTCAAGAGTCTTAAACTTGTCCAAATTTCTCAAAACAATCCTTGTGCCAAAACCGAAGATAATCTTTTGAGATCAATAGGATTGTGAGTGAGTGTGATCATTTGTAATTAATAAGTGTAACCCACGAAAAGGAGTGTTTCTCATTTTGCTCGAATTGTGTATTTGGTGTGGAAAAGAGATCTTCCTAAAGAAATGTGGATTGGAAAGGAAAGTGCGGTTTTCCTAAAGAATCACGGGCTAGAGAGGAAGACTTGTTTCTTAGGGAATCACAAGCTCGAGTGGTTGATCCTTACAAAGAGGGATTCTGTTCTTCACATCCCTGGGAAGTGAGATTCGTGTACTTCACACATCTAGTGCAGAAATCCTGAGGAGTCTCAGCGGGGACCGGCCACAGAAGCGTGGTAAACTCTAGTTAACAATTCTCTGTGTTTGCATTGCTCTAACTCTTTTTATTTCAGTTCTTGTGATTGATTGCCATTTTAAGTTTCTTTGTTTAAACTTGTTTAAATATTTTTCGCAAAAACTCGGTAATCACTTTAATATAACAATTAATTTTTTAAAATTTGCTATAGGACATATAGAAGCTTTATTCACCCCCTCTAAGGCTGTTTTATGTTGATATCAGAGCAGGTTGCTCATTTTTTAGATTAACATCTTGAGTCAATTGATACATAACGACAAACAAATTAGAGAGTTAATTCACCACACGATCTCCACTATTTAACGACACTAATTTTCAATTTTGGAAAACTAAAATGAGAATTTTTATTCAATGTATAAATTTAGATATTTTAGATATAATAGATGAAGCTTTTGTTCTTCCTACCACTAAGCCATATTCTAATGCGGAAAAACAATCAATGAGGTTAAACATTAAGGTTATGAATGCTCTCCACTTCTCATTGGTTCCAAAAGAATTCAATAGAATTTCTATGTGTTAAACAACACATGGTATTTGGAGAACTCCCGAGACTGGACATGAGGATATAAGCCAAGTAAAATAAATAGGTTAATGCATGAATACAAAATGTTTTCTATGAAAGAAAACAAATCGATTGATTCAATGTATTCTAGGTTTAATAACATAGTTACTGAATTATTTAATTTAGATAAGAAGTTTGTAGATAAAGATAAGAATTATAAAATTCTTCGATCACCAACATTTGTCTTGGCAGCCTAAGATTACAGTTATAGAAGAGACCAATGATATGAGCACTACGAGTGTTGATACTCTCATTGGTAAACTAAAAACCTATAAGATGCAACTCAGTGACATCAAGACTAAGGAAGACAACCGCAAGAATATCGTACTCAAAGTGTCAACAAATAAAGCCAAATATTCTACTCCATCAAGCAATGGTGAGAGTGACAACAAAGAGATAGCAAACATAGCAAGACACTTCAAGAAGTTTCTTAAGGTTAGAGGCAACTCTTTTAAGAAACGAGTGAACACTTTCAAAACTATATGATGTTTTGAATGCAAAAAAGGTCATCTCAAGAATGACTGCCTGAATCTCAAAGTCAAGAAAGGAAAACCAAAATGGAAGAGAGGTTCAGAAAAGCGTGCATTCCAAACCATCTGGAATGATTTAGATTCAAGTGAATCAGAAAGTGAAGAAGTCGCCAACATGTGCTTTAAGGCGATTGACCATGAGGATGTAAGTGATTACATTCTTGATATAGAAAGTTTAGGCAAAGACGATTTAATTAACTTAAGTTTTTGTCTAAAAAATAGTTATTAGAAAATCTACATAAAATATAAACTATTAAAAGATAACCGTTGCGTAAATAATGATTTAGTAAAGAATGAAAAAGAAAACCTAATGTTAGAAAGTAATGTTTCAAAAGCAAAACTAGTTTTAAAAGAAAAAGAAATTTCAAAAATTAACAATAGTATAGAAACTTTGAAAAATGAAAAATTGATTTAAAAAGAAAATTAGAAATCAAAGAAAACATAATTCTTAAATTTACAAAAACGAAAGATAATCTTGACGTCATGTTAGGAACTTATATAAATCATTATAAACGTCAAGGTGTAGATTTTCACGATGATTCAAAATATGAAAAACCTACAAAATCTTTTGGAAGTTCAAAACCATATAAAGATAAAAAATAGGTTTGCTAATGTAACATGTAACTGTGGTAAGTTAGGACATATTACTAGATTTTGTCAAATTAAACTAAATTCTTCTTATAAATATCATTTCACTTTTGACCCTGGTAGACCGAGAATGAAATGAATTTCTAAGATCATACCCCTGTCTTCTTGTTTTGCAGAATCCCAGATCACGTAATGAAAAGTGGATTCTTGATAACGGTTGCTCGAGACACATGACTGGCAATAACTGCTTCCAAACGCTATCAAGAGAAGATGGTGGTACTGTGACATTTGGCGACAATAAAAAGACCAACATAATCGGTAAATGTATCATTTCATTTAAATATAATTCTAATGTTACTATTATACATGATGTTTTATTAGTAGCTAATCTAAAACACAACTTGTTTAGTGTAAATCAATTTTGTGATAGGGATTATAATATAGCATTTGAAAAAAAATGTATGTAAAATTATTTATATCATAACTATTTTAACTGGAAAACGTTATAACATATACATTATACACACACATGACTTTAATAATGAAAACTTAAAATGTTTAGGCATAAACAATAACGATAATACGTGGCTCTGGCATAGGAGGCCGGGCTATGCATCAATGGATATATTATCCAAGATTTCTAGAGAAAAATTAGTTAAAGTTATTCCCATGTTAAAATATGAGAGATAAATAATGCGGTGCTTGTATAAAAGGTAAACAAATCAAAATGCCATTTAAACCAAAGAATGAATTTTCTACCGATATACCTTTGCAACTAATCCATATGGACCTATTTGGTCCAAGTAGAAATGCAAATTTAGGTGGTAAGTTCTACGCTTATGTTATAGTAAATGATTACTCTAGATTTACATGAGTGTTCTTTCTTAAAACCAACGACGAAACCTTTAACGTCTTCAAATTCTTCTCTAAGATGATTCAAAATGAGATGAATCTTAGAGTTTCCAAGATCAGAAGTGATCATGGTTGAGAATTTGAGAATATCTTTTCGAAAATTATTGTAATAAGGAAGGATACAAGCATGAGTTCTCATGTGCCAGGACGCCACAGCAAAATGGTATCGTTGAAAGGAAGAATCGCTCCTTGCAATAAATGGCACGAACAATGTTAAATGAAAACAATCTACCCATGTATTTCTGGACAGAAGCAGTAAATACGTCATGCTATATCATAA
Organism: Agapanthus africanus; assembly: GCA_030015575.1. NCBI lineage: Eukaryota > Viridiplantae > Streptophyta > Magnoliopsida > Asparagales > Amaryllidaceae > Agapanthus > Agapanthus africanus. The sequence continues at coordinate 432,482,085 of JASDDO010000008.1, read as the reverse complement.
ACATAGTTAGTGTTGGGAAGTTTCTTAAGAAAACGCCCTATGAACTCTTGTACAAAAAACACCAAATATAAAATACTTCAAGGTAGTTGGATGCAAGTGTTTTATATTGAATACACTAGACAACTTAGGTAAATTTAAGTTTAAATGTGACGGAGATATCTTTGTTGGTTATTCCATAACCAGCAAAGTATATCGCGTTTATAATAGGAGAACACAAGTCATACAAGAAAGTGTGAATGTTGAATTTGACGAAAATAACTTCGTTTCTATAACTTTAGACAATGACGATGAGCCAAACATCTCAAATAGTTCAGAAATTTTATCAACCGAAAAAGAAATTGCGGAACCACAGATAGAAGATGTACTATAAGGTGTGGAAGATCTTTTGAAAGATAGGCAATTTAACCGAAATCACCCAAAAGACTTGATAATAGGCGATATTGATAAAGGTGTTGTTACAAGGCCATCAAAATTCAACACTTATATTAACTTAGCTTTTATCTTCTTGATAGAACCCAAAAACGTTAATGAGGCTATTATTAATGAAAATTGGATAATAGCCATGCAGGAAGAACTTAATCGGTTCAAACAAAATAACGTTTCGGATCTAGTTCCAAGTCCATAAAATGGACCTATAATAGGTACCAAGTGGGTATTTAAGAACAAACTTGATAATCTAAGTAAAATAGTTAGAAACAAAGCTAGTTTAATTGCTCATGGATATAACCAAATAGAAGAGATAGATTACGATGAAACTTATACACCAGGTGCTAGACTTGAAACAATACGTATCCTACTTGCATATGCTTACTATAAGAACTTCAAAATCTTTCATATGGACGTTAAAAGTGCCTTCTTAAACGATCAAATAGACGAGAAAGTATATCTCAACCCCTGGTTTCGAAGATCATAAATTCCCCGATCATGTCTATAAGTTAAGAAAAACACTTTACGGTCTCAAGTAAGCACCACATGCATGGTATGAACGTCTAAGTTCTTTTTTAGAAAATATAGGATTCATGAAGGGTATAGTGGATAAAACTTTATTCACTAAAACCCTTAACAAAGATTTCATTTTAGTTCAGATATATATTGACGATATTATTTTTGGATCAACTAATTAACGTCTTTGTGAATATTTTGCCAAATCCATACAAGATAAATTTAAAATAAGCATGATGAGAGAACTTAATTACTTTCTCGGCTTTCAAATTAAACAAATGGATAATAGCATCTTCATCAATCAAACCAAATATACTAAGGAATTAATAAAGAAATTTGGTTTAGAAGATGCAAAGACCTATGAGACACTGATGGCTACCAATACCAAACTCACTGACGATAATGATGGTCAAGACATTGACACTAGACTTTATCGTGGAATGATAGATAGTCTACTATATTTGACCGCTAGTAGACCCGATATCATGTTCAATATATATTTGTGTGCGAGATTCCAAGATAAACCTAAGGAATCACATTTGGACTGCAGTCAAACAAATTCTTAGATGTCTAAAAGGAACCATTAACTTTGGCTGATGGTATCCTAACAACAATTTGTTTCATTTGACAAGCTATTCTGATGCGGATCATGCTGGAAGTCTCAAAGATCGAAAAAGCACAAGTGACACCTGCCACTTTCTCGGAAATTATCTTGTATTTTGGATTTCCAAGAAGCAAAATTCTGTTGCTCTTTCGACAGCCGAGGTAGAATATACCGCTGTCGGTGCATGTTGTGCACAAAGTTTATGGATAAAATACACACTTGACGATTATCAAGAAAGTATTTCACAAATTCCTATACTTTGCGACAACACAAGTACAGTTCATATGACCAAAAATGCCGATCAATACTCGAGAACTGAACATATTGATATACGATACCATTTTCTTCATGACGACTTTCACAAAGGAGATCGTATTAGAATATATGACTACCGAAAGTCAATTACCCGATATATTCACCAAGCCGTTAGATAAGACTAGATTCTCACATCTAAAAGGAGAGTAAAGTCAATTACCCGATATATTCACCAAGCCGTTAGATAAGACTAGATTCTCACATCTAAAAGGAGAGTTAAATATGATAAAACCAACTACATCATAAATTTTATTAACCATAGACTAAAAACCTAAACAAATATATATAATTTTACTTATATATGTGAGAGAGACATCCGTTGACTTGTTTGTTTGACCAATGACTTATTTTGGTCAATATAAGTTAACTATATATTTCTAATCATTTAATTTAATGAATTGACACTTAGTTCTTTAAATTCATTAGGATTCGAAATTAAGAGGAAAATCTTGAAAATTGTCGGTAGTTTTCAAAAAAAAAACTTCTGGATGGTTATTCAAACTCTCATTTCTCTCTATAAATAGGATCAAACCCATTCAATTTGATCATTACTATTTCTAAGAGCGATAGAGGCAAACAAAGTTTACAAGAGGAAGAATAAAGTGGAAGAAGGGAAGAGTTCAAAGAAGACAAAAGAGGAATTCAAGGATAAACTCCCTACTCTTAAATGGAAAGAGGATCCAAACGAAGATTCGGTTCCCTTCTTACCCTATCCACCACCACCAATCCCGATTCCACCAAATCTTCCAACCAATGGTGAAATTATGATTCTCTTTAAATAAACTTTTTCAGATGACACATGCATTCTCTATGATCCTGAAGACGATATGATCATAAAAAAAAAGAATCACTGATATCATACAAAAGTTCAAGAAGAAATACTATAGTGGTTTGTGTTCCTTAGTAATCTTATGTTAATTGTGTGTTGTTTTTTTAAATAATGTATTAGTATTGTAATGTATCAGTTTGATCAATAAAATTTGTTTGTGTTTATTAATCTTAATGTTTGTTAGTATATAATACACAAAACAACCAAATACAAACATCATTATAGTCGTCCAGTTTAGAATTAATGACCAACGGACGTCTACACAGACGTCTATAGTTCAAAATGATTTCTAGAAACACCTTTCACGGACGTCCGCCACAGAGGGACAAACGTCTTCGCAGGCCTGAATGTGAAATCGGTCAGAATTCTAATCGATTTAAAACCCCAAATAAATCTCAACCAACCAAATGGCCCCTCGTTTCTTTTTCTAATAACCCTGTACGCCTATAAGTGACCAACCTCCCTCTATTTTGATCTCTTCTTTTCAAAATCCCAAATTCCCAAACCCTAATTTCTTTCTCAACTCCAATCTCTTATTAAAATTTCAATACTACTTGAACACACTAAAACTAAAAGTGGCATCCGTAAATTGAAACTCTAAATGTCTGTCATATTTTATTTTTCACTTTTATCAAAATTACTATATTCATATTTCTTTTTACCCCTCGCCCAATTTTGTTATAAAAACTTTTTGATATTTTACAAAAAGAGGGAGAAAATATTCATGAGTATACTTTTAAGTACTTAATTGGTCATAAAATTCGAATTAAACCACTCGCCTTTATATCATACTCCTTGAAAATAGTATCTGTGGTATGGGACACTGATGAGTTCAAAGATTTTTTTAACTGAGAATGAATTGAAGGGAGTATCTAAATCGAATTTACTTTTTATATATATCATGAATTCTTTAAATAGGTTTTGCTAAATATCAAAAAGGGGAAGATTGTTGACATCCGTGTCATACGATCCTTAATTTTGATTATTTAGTTCAAAACCTTATTTAAATGAATTCATAAGTTACTGATGACATTTCCAAGTTTATAACTTGAGTACAGTTTGCACAAATATATTCAATATCAAGCTAGATTGACTACAGAGTGATACGCACACAAAACGGTGATATGACATGACAACTCGATGCAAGCAATGGAATGCAAGCAAATTCAAAATCCAACCATGTCTCAACGTAAAAAGTTAAGGAAATAAAGCTAATCGAAAAACCAAAATGATGATTAGAGTTGTGAGCGATATACATGTATTTAGAAATGATCTCATAAGGTTAGGAAACATCATTCCAATATATTCCTAAAGCTCAAGACGTTTTCTTCTCTTTTAGAGACGTCTATCCTTTCCGTTGGATTCAAATCTGCCAAGTTCAAAACCTGACTTTTCATACATATCAGAAGACAAACGTCTTTATCGGTGAAGTTTTAAACAACAGACGTTTATGGAAGATGTCTGTAGTGCAATTCTCAAAATCTACATTTTTCGTATACTTCTCGGTGACAGCTCTGCTATCATCTATAAACCGAATTTTTCCTTCGAGGCAGATGTATGTACAGACGTCTTCATGGGCAGTTAAATTAGTTTAATTTGAATTCCGTTTTGAATGGGCACTTACGCCGTTTTTACACGCAACTTCCTCAAATGGTCATTAACTGTTTGTAGGCGGTTTTTGGCAGTCAAGGGCAGATACAATAATTTCTCATTCAACCCCTATAAATTCCCTTGAGATCACACATTAAAAAATCCATTCATTGCAAATCCTTCTGAAAATCTTCGTGTTCTTCGCGCTTTAACTTGTTCAAATTTTTCATTTCCTCGAAAGCCTTAAATTTGTCCAAATTTCTCAATACAATCTTTGTGCCAAAACCGGAGATAATCTTTTGAGATCAATAAGATTGTAAGTGTGATCATTTGTAATTAATAAGTGTAACTCACGAGAAGTGGTGCTTCTCATTTTGTTCGAATTGTGTATTCGGAGTGGAAAAAGAGATCTTTCTAAAGAGACATGGATAAGAAAGGAAATTGCAGCTTTCCTAGAGAATCACGGACCAGAGAGGAAGACTTGTTTCTTAGGGAATCGCAAGTTCGAGTGGTTGATCCTTATGAAGTGGGATTCATGTACTTCACACATCTAGTGCAGAAATCCTGAGGAGTCTCAGACGGGGACTAGCTATATGAGCATGGTGAACCCTAATCAACAATTCTCTGTATTTGCATTGCTCTAACTCCTTTTATTTTCGATTCTTGTGATTGATTTCCATTTAAGTTTCTTTGTTTAAATTTGTTTAGATATTTTCCGCAGAAACTTGTAATCGCTTTAATATAATAGTTAGTATTTTAAATTTACCATATGACGTATAAAATCCTTATTCACCCCCTTTAAGGACGTTTTCATATATTTTATTAGTAATTTATATAAAATCATTTCATGTCCTTTCCCTATTCATATACGGTAGTACTAATACTACCAATAAATTCTATGACCATTGCCAAACTCTTAGGGCCCACAATGTATATGCTAAAGCAATAGAGCTATTCATATGTTTTATTAGTCTCCAGTTAAAATTATCTCAAAGGATTTGATGCATTATTAATTGATTTTTAGGTCCAATTTTATTCAGTTTTCTCTCTCTAGTTTACCTTCATAAATACAGTTGTTATAAAAGTTACAAATATCATTTTGCTGCTGAAAATATTTTGTATAATTATCTATGTATAAGAGCACTTCAAAAACTCTCATTCCCCACAATTACTCTTAAGATTAATAACTTATTGAATGAGCTTCAAGCAAAATTTTGATTTGTATTACTCATTCTACCATGTACTCAATCAATTATGGTCCTTATTAAAAATATTGAGCTACCATTTCTCTGATCAATTAAGGAAATTACTTCAAAATTGACTATAACCTCTTAGAAGGAGGTTGTGACCCCAGTCAAAGAAGCCAAATTTGAAAGGTTTAGGAAAGCAAAAAAACAAGGTTTCTAAAAGTGGGCAAGACGTAAGACGTCCAAACCCTTGAAATCTTCATGTTTGTGTTGGCTCTCTTGTCTCCTTTATTTTATCGCATTTACATTTGGTTTAATTGTTACAATTCGTGGTGTGTACTTAATTAGATTGTACATTATCACGATTTGTTTTAAAATTCTATCCATCTCTCCATAGGGTTGAAATTTGGCATTTCAAATAAATTGTTAAAAACACAAGGATTGCATCGTAAGTAAACAGTTCAAATTATTAGTTCATGACTCTTGTATCTTAGACTCTTGATAACCAAGAAAAGTTATGTTCCTTGCAAGATATAGAGGAACCATGTTTTTATAAGGAAAAGGCAATGATAAGCAGACATCAAAAAATAAATAGATAAATAAACACTATATTTTAACTAACCTTGAAGTAATTTCCAACAGGAGAAACAAAAATAAGAAATGTATACTCAGGAGCAGGAGCAAGACCAAGAACAGCTCCACTTCCCATCAAAATTGGTCTAATATAGAGCGACCCTTTACCTGCAGGAGGTACCTGCATTAATAAAACTCCATATAAAGGATAATTAGTATTTCATGATTATCATTAGTTAATTACAAAGTAAATATCCATCATACCCAATGTTTGTTTGCAATAACGGTTTTTTTTACAGCATCCACAAATTGCTCAACAGAAAGTGCAGGCATGCACATCCGCTCTGCTCCAATCCTCATTCGTAGAGCATTTTCCTCTGGTCGAAAGAGTAAAATTGATCCATCTTCTTTCCTATAAGCTTTTAAACCTTCAAATAATGCCTGCAAAAAAAAAAGATAAATGTTACATAGAAAGAGAGGTTATGCTAGCAAAAAATTAAACCATTTCTAGTTCTTTTTTAGGAATGCAGATTAGGATCAATATGACTCAAGCCAGATAAATATATCAAACCATATACATATAACCATGGTTCGAGAACTCCATGTCAGTTTCGATCTTTCACAATTTGATGAGTTTTGGAGGGTATTGGTTATTTTCGTTGGTTTTGGTTTCAATTTCAAATTTAAATTTATATATATTCATAAATACAAGTAATAGAATTACAATATATCTGTAGTTGACAACAAACAAATATAGCCTACTTTCAGCTTAAAGGAATGAACCCCTGCAGCAAATATTCATTTTTTAATTTATTCTGTGATGGTATCCCAAAATTGAGTCACAAATTAAAAATATCGACAGTAAATATTGCAATGAACTTGATTTCTTTTCAATGAGAAAAGCTTCCTCGATCTATTTATCAATGAATTTGTTGCCCATTTTTAAAGAGGCAGCTAAAAGTTTTCCCTCCTTTTGATGAAAAAGGCTAGTTATCATATCAATTAGACAACTGCTTATTAAATGACAGATGAAATGTTCACATTTATTAATGAACCTAAGATCTGAAAATATTCTTCTCTCTAGCAGGACTTATCTGATTTCTTCATCCATTTATTCAAAGCACATTGCAGCAACAGTGATGTCACGTCCTGCTTCCCAAAATACGGAAATACGGGAAGCGACTAGGCCGGTCATGCTACTACGGTCAAAGAATAATCTTGCCGTAGCCATACTTCGGCTTCTAGCGTTATATGGCAAGCAATATATCAAGCATAGATGATACAAAGAAATAACAGTCGCTAATTATTACATTTAAATAAGACAGGAGTTTGAAACGGATACAAGGTCTTTACCGACTGAAGGCGGAACAATAACAATCAAAAGGACTACACGGAGTTTTAATGTCAAAAGTAAAACTAAACATAAAAATGAACACTTGGCGCTGATCTAGGTCTCCGTGAGCTCATCAAAATAAGTCTGGTCATGTTCTGGGGCTGGGTCAATTTCTTCCTCTGAGCATGCATACTCAGGTCGTCATAGCGATACATAATAATGATATAAACAATATATAATATGATTGCATGGACAATAAGCATGTACTATGATCGATAAAGCAGTAATGCGAGAACATGAAATAACATGAACATGCGAGCAGTATAGCATGTAAGTCATGATAAAGTGAACATAATATTCGCGTCGCTAAGCCTAATAAAATTTACGTCATTTGAAATCTTACGGCGGAAAAGAGTGCTCGTGTTTAACAAGGGTCTTGTGCATGCCTGAGACTACGGTCCGCTGCACCCAGAACATAACCATGTCGGCCGTATCACTAGGCCTACAACTTAATCAATATATCATTATTACTAGTATCGAATGATCATTCTCTAAAACACAAATCTCTTTAAATACGAATTCGATTCCGCCTTTCAATTTCCCCATTTTCCCCGTTTTAGGCTAAGTTATCATTATTGGAACCTAATCACCCACATGCATGTGAACGCTAAGTGACATTATTAACACTCATGATCTCAATGTTGAACACGCTATGTAGCATACATGTCGGCGATTACGTTCCAACTTCATGTTAACCGCTTTTCAATAGCATTCAATATGATCAGCACGGCGTGCAAGTAATCATAAGGCATGAGTAATCAATTGGGCAATATTACATAAACATGTGGAAGATAAGAAGAGAATATACATGTAGTGAGCAATTAGTGTGCACGTATCATAAAAGATGTCAAAACATACGATCCCTCAAGCGTACGGTCCCGTTTGGGTCACGGACCCAAACAGCAGCAAGGGGTACTCGTTCTAAGTTAGGGTTACACTAACATGTTCTCATACAATTCCAAGAAATACAGTATATGGTATGATTTGCGAGTTGTTTCAGGACTCTCACACAGCGGGTGTTAGGCATACGTATTAATGAGTCGTTACCGTGGTTTGTCGGTGATTCCGATTTTAAAATTCGGTTTGGGCAATTTATCAAGCATGTTGTGTGCAAGTTCATTTCAATTAAGAATTTAGGTTTCGATCAATCAAACAGAGCGGAATTTGATTCCTACAAGTTTCATACAGTTCCTAATTGAGCTTTTGACCCAATCACTAACAATCACGTACGATCCAATAGCAAAATTTCGGTTTGTAGTTAAAACTCAATTATAACATCGCTATGCACGAAGTAGTCTTAACTCTATAACTATAGCATGCTAAGCAAATGGAGTTCACTTGCCTAGACGACATGATTGCAGAATTTCGAGAAGCGAGGATACGACGACGTTCACGGCGACTGTGGCTCGAGCGGGGCTTCACCTTGGAGTTGCTCTCGACAAAAAGGAGGCAACAGTTGCTGCGGCAACGGCGATGGGTGCTCGGATTGGTGGCGACGAGAAGGAGCAGAGGTAGCGATGTCGGGTTCTTTGGTTTGGAGAAGAATCGAGAGAAAGTGGGTGTGCGCGTGAGGGGGGAAGAAGAAAAAAGTTTTCAAAAGATGAGAGAGATGGTTAATAGGGTTTTAATGTTATTATGAGAGAATTTATGTTGATTTTCCGTTGAGATTTTAAGGGAGAAGAGAACGTGGGGAATGCATAGGGCTTGGTCAGTTACACGAGGGAAAAGGTCTCGCGAGATCTCAAAGACGCGATAATTTCAAGTTAAACCGGCTCAAAAGATTGATGAGTCGTCTCATAGTGACAGCGAAGAAATAGCAATTCTAGGTGCATTCGTAAGCTGTCTCAAAGAAGCATAAAGCCGGCTCAAAATAATCATGAATCGTCTCTAGCAAACACAAGGAAAAAGACAATCTCTGGACTTATGAGCCGTCTCTAGCATATGTTGAGCAGGCCCAAACAACCAGAGAGGAAATAGATTTTGAGAGTCATCTCAAGCACTTACGAACCGGCTCAAGGTGATATTTTAGTTGATATTTGACCTGATGTCACTTTATACGTTAATTGAACATGGGATTAAAGAATACATTCAAAAGATTATTTTATTTGGGATTTCAGGATGTTGGGGGTTACAGGTGAAAAGACAACATTTAAACACTCAGAAACAGCGAGGAAAGAAGATAGCGAAGCAAAAATGCAAAGTTAAATCTCTTGCTCATGCTCTTCCATCCTTAAACTTTTATTTTGAAATTTTTAAGCTTTTATTTGGTCGACCAATAAATGGCATTTGTTGATGAAATTTGCCTTGTGCCGGACGAAACTTTGTGAAAATAAGAGGTTTTGGCCGAAACTTGTCCGAAACCGAGAAATAGTAGACTGTTTAGGACCAGTCTTTTCAGATACCGGTCCGAAACCGCCCGAAACCGACAAGCATCGGCCTAAACCTCAAACCTTGCATTTAACCGTGCTTTTGAAAATTTTCATGTGGATGTTGCTCAACTATGAATTAAGTTTTGTCATTTGAAAGTGGAAACTTAAAGAACAATTTTTATGAAACCGAGCATTAGCATCTCTAAGAACTATGGTTTTGAAGCATAAAGACCAACACACTTGGATCAACTCCCCCCATCACACCTAAAGTGAACGTTAGAAAGTAAGGGCCCATTTCTCTTTGGAGTTTTAAGATAACCAAAATTTTGTAAAGTTATCTAAACTTAACTCGAATTTCGTAAGTATACAACATTTGGATTTCATTTGGAGTTTAGACTTTAGATAACCAAAGTGATCTCAAATTCAAAGTTAAGATTACCAAAGTTTATTAAAATCCAATCCAACCACTTTTCTCTAAACTCCATACAATGAGCAAAGTTGTCAAATCGTGATATGAATCATATAGTGTTTTTCTTATGAATTGTATCGTATATCGAATCGTAAATCATAAGATATGATATTCGTTTGTGCAAAATCGAAGCAATTAGATATATTATCATATATATAATAATTATATGATTAGATTAGCGATATAGGACAATACATTATATAAAATATAGTATTTAGTCAATTACCAGTCGCACAACTGACATAATAAACACTTATATAAATACAAAATCCAACAAAAAATACATGAATCAATAAAAATCATGTGAATATGTGATTAATTGTAATAATTAAGGTAATTAGTGAATTGTCAGGTGTTGAGGCAAGGATGAGGTAGTAAGGAAGTTAAAGGCGAGGCATCAGGTCAAAAACGAGTAAGCTCGAAAGATTATTTGCAAAAAAGAGAGGGAAAGACCAAGAAAAGAATGAAAAATTATGGATTTTGCTAATTTGGGATTAAAATGAAACTAGATCTGAAATTGTTATATGGCTCGAAATATTCAAACCTAACTCAAAAACTTCAAACTCAAACATCTCACTGAATTGATTCAAATTGTGAATAGTAAGAATCGTATCAAAATGTAATATATGAATCATGAATCGTACGATTCGATTGTAATCCCATACAGCTTGCGATATGTATCAGAGCTAGTCCGAATCGTATTCAATCTAAGATTTTAACAACTATGACAGTGAGAAGAAAACACCAATTTTGGATTTTAATCAACCCTTTTGAAGTATATATAACTTCAAAGATCAATCAAGCAATTTAACTGCAGACGTGGCTTGCAAACTAAAGCTTGCATAAGTATATATAACTTCAAAGATCAATCAAGCAATTTAACTGCTGACGTGGCTTGCAAACTAAAGCTTGCATAACCTATAACTCCGCATAAAAATAAACTCCGGATATTTGAACTCTAAGCCCAAACATTCCCTAATGGTTTATCCAATAGCACTTCATTAAAATATATTCCAACATGTGAAACCAGAAGGATTTGTTCAATGAAATGATATATATAGATTCATACACAAAGAAATCAATCCTATCGATTATTGCAAGGGCATAAATATCTTATACAATGATTACTGTTGTTTAAATATATGTGGTACTAACCTGCCCATAATTTAAGACTCCCGCTGCTGGGCTCAACTCGATAGGCCCAAAGGGATGCAATTCACCTTCGGAAAATGCTCCATTTTGAGCGCATTTTGCAATATACATATAATCCGTTGGCACAAGACCAAATTCAATGCTGTCCCAGTTTATTTCAACCACTTTAGATGCTTCCCTACTGGATCAAATAAAACAGAATCAAAATATGCAACAAAATCGCAAGGGGCACCAAAGGTCTCAAATTTACACGAAACAAATAAAAAGTTTCCAACCAAAAAGCAAACTACAAGAATGTTATATTCGATTCTGCAATATGTTTTCACATGCATGAATTATTCTAGTTATATATTGATCACTATTAACTATTTCTTGCAAAAGTGCGCAAAATGTCATAAAATGCCGGAAATTTTCAAAAAATTCGAATAAGATCGAAATCTTATACCTATAAGTAGTTGCTCCAGCTGCTTGGTCTCTTGCGCTCGAAGCCACAAGAACAGGATTACACATCGAATGCGGTTGATTCTGCATCTACAAAACACAGATCCAACGTCAATCTCAACATCAATCACCAAAAACAACAAAAAGATTCAACCTTTGACCCAATCAAATCAAAAACCCTAGAGAGAGAAAGAGAGGGAGAGACCCTAAGCGAAGACGAAGGGGAACAGCAATGGAGCCTCGAGTGAGAGAAAGACGGAGAGAGGAGAGCGCCATGGCCGATTCCGAGGTGAGAGAGGCCGAGGGATCGCTCCATTAAAGTGGTTTCTAGAGAGAGAAAGTGAAGAGAGAGGAGAGAGAAAGCAAAAGAAAAAAGGTGGAGTTTTTATTTCTCAGCATGTGGCGGCTGCTGCTGAGAGAGTTGGAAAAAAGGCGACAGTTAGGGATTCAGATGGGTCGGATCTTTGACTGGATGAGATTCGACCCGATTCGGATATGCAATCCGCTGACTGGGTTGGGTCATGGACTCAGCCCACTAACGGCCCAATTGACAATCCAATAAATTCGTATTTGGAAACTAATGAAGTCCAACGTTTTTTTCCTTTTATGTTGGAAAGTATTTGAAATTGCATTGGAAAAAATGTTGCCATATGTGGCACAATTTCAAATACTTCTCTTTCTTGTTCTTTTGTTGTGTGTTTTGTGTTGGATTTTATATCATGGTATATAATATGATGGTGAATCCAAGAGATTTTTATGAACTAAACCACAATTGGGTTGTTTGGATTGGTTGTAGTTGGAGCCTAGTATGCTTGCAACTCCACTGAATTATAAAACATTTTTTTTGTTTTTTTTTTAAATCAAACCCCTGCTGGAATTGAACTTGTGATCTCTCACATTCCAGAGAAAATTGGTACCAGCCGAGCTAAGCCCAAGTTGGTAAAAAAACAAGTGTTTGGTTTCAGCGAGTTGTTGCTTCAACATATAAACAACCAAACACTGAAAATAAGGCAAAAAATCATATAGTTGCAACTAGTTCAAATTGAATGCTTTTTACAACTAAATGTTTTGAAACGCAAAAGGTAATAGAAAAAGTAGTTAGCGTGTTCCAACTATATCCATCCTAAAATTTAGATCTATCACATAGGCACTCTGTATTTCAAAATGCTACATAATACAACCTAAAGTTCATTTATTTTTACCGATATGGATCTTTGATTTTAGAACAATGATTTTTCTGCCGTTGTATTAAGAAAAATAATGTAAGTAATAAAATATAATAAAGTAATCTTATTTTTTTAATGTGATGTCTTCCCTCTTTCCTTTCCGATCATCAACTCCCTTCCCAATTATTCAACTCCTTTCCCTCGTCTTTTTCATTTTTCAAGAATTTGGTTTTAAAATATATTAATAAAAATAATATTTCAATAATGTTTAAGAAGTGAAAAAACAAAAATCGTGATAGAGAAAAATAGATCAACGCGTGGATAGTGGATGAGCAAATTGAATAAAGAAAAGAATGCTTTATTTTTTCTCAGCAAAAAAAATAAAAATAAATAAATAAAAAATAAAGTAAATATATAATTGAGATATCATGTTATAATATATATGATAAAAATGAGTACACGGTAAATTCTACAAAACAATATTGAACAATAAAAGATTGTAGGAATGAAAAATAAAATAGAAATAAACAAGACATGAAAAGAGGAGGAATAAATAAAAATTAAAGTGAAATGAAGGAAAAGTTTTTAAAATAAATAAAATGGATTCTTATTTTGTATGTAAAGATCTAAGGGTCATTTAGTCATTTCGCCAAGCTTATGTTATGTTTAGATGTTTCATAAGCTAGCAAAATATAGACGAGCCTCATTTTGAAATATATGAGAGTTATGTGATACGACCCTAAAACTTAGTGGGGTTTACTGAAATTTAGCCTTATATTATTTTTGGGTAAATTGTATAATAAAAAAACCCTGACCCGCTCCATACCTGTTAAAAGACCCATGGAATTGTCAAAATAGATGGGAAGCTCCCGATACAAAAACTTTTTAGCAAAAGACCCTGAACCATATGTACCACCATTTCTTTTTTGGCTGAAGTACCAAAAATATCCCTCTTCTATTAAGTAAATGGATTAAAGCACAAATGAGATGTCTTCTTCTAGAAGCACTCTTATGAAATTACAAGAATACCCTTCATCGTATATACATACCCGTATCCGTATTCCGAAAAATACGAATACCAAGAGACGAAAATAATCCAATAATATAATACTAGGATCCGGCTTAAACCAAAACCCACTAGTATTATCCATCCGAACATCATCTGTGCACAAGTACACGTATATGATCGGAACCCTTCCGTAAAACCATACGGCCTATATATCGTATCGCCCAAAGTAGGGAAACCCTCTGTGTGGGACTTTAAAGACTCGACAGTACGCTGGCAGTGGGTTTAACCACAAGCACGTCAGCGGTACTAGCTGCACGTAATGGCTACCCAAGTAGCTGTCGATAAGAAGGCCGATGAGTAAACTCATCCGAACTCCTACTGAGCCTATCTGTGAAAATCTCTGTACAGTTCGGTCTGTTTGTCTAAGATACTCGCATATCGGGCCTAGGGGGCGGTAACCGTCAGACCCCTAATAGCGCAATAAGTCGTGCCGGGGTAGAGCCCAATACACTCTGAGAAACTACTGGAGTGCCTATTAGTAAATCTCGCTTGCCTTGGCCATGGACTTTGTGTAATGGCTTTTCAAATACAGCGCGATATCAACCCCCAATATTGGGATAGACGAATCCTATCTAACTATTACTTCCTTCCAGTGCTTCGGGACTGCACCCAACCACTACCTGTTTGCACGACTCATTGAGCCGTGGTAGGGTAGTAATCTAAGTACAGTGGGAACACACTTGAGACGAATAGTAATGTCAAGTCAACGGACTGAGCTATACTCATGTCACCTGGGAACTACTACCTGACGATAGGTATAATACCAACCAGCGATTCCCAACGAGTCCATCCAGTGTAACTCATAACCCAATGAGCACCTGTATACTATCTCCGGTATCGGATACCAATGGCTACGGGACAGGCCATCTCCCGAACTGGGATGAAAAACGTATACACCAGTCTATTCTGGAGTATCGATGCCCTGTCTTGATAATCCTATAACTAGGGATCTGCATAAGGATGTGCTTATAGACTACCTAGCCCCCACTAGCATGACTGCCATCACAATGTAGGTAGTCTAGTAAAGATCTTAAGGGCACTATCAATATGTATAAGCGATATGCTAAAAGAAACATATACACATATTAAGATAGAATCAAACCAAGTAGCATACTACCATTTTGAGCAAGACTGTTATTATAACTGTGAATATCCTAAACTTCCAATATGTAATATACAATCCAGTATGATACAATAATGGCCTCTAGGGCATATATCACTAACAATCTCCCACTTGCACTAAGGCCATGTATTGGCATATCGCAGACCTATCATCTCGATTAGCCTCTCGAACTGTGTCTGAGGGGTGACCTTTGTGAATGGATCTGCAGTGGTGTTCTCTGTCTCTACTCTCCGCACCTCGATCTCCCGGCGATCAATGATCTCCCGGCGATCAACGATCTTCCGGCGATCAACGATCTTCCTGATTAGGTGGAACCGCCTCAAGATGCGTCTGGACTTCTGATGGGACTTTGGTTCCTTCGCTAAAACTATAGCGTCGTTATTGTTACAATACAGCGGTATTGGATCAACAATGGACGGAACCACCTGAAGTTCTGTCGCGAACTTTCTCATTTAGACTGCTTCTTTCACGGTGTCACATGCAGCGATATACTCCGCTTCCATTGTCGAGTCAGCAACGGTGTCCTGCTTAGAGCTCTTTCAACAGACCGCCCTTCCATTGAGAGTAAAGACATAACCCAACATGGACTTGGAGTCATCCTTGTCACTCTGGAAGCTGGAGTCAGCGAATGCCTCGATCTGGAGGTCTTTACTGCCGTACACCAAGAACATCTTCTTAGTCCTTCTCAGGTACTTGAGAATATTCTTAACTGCTATCCAACGCTTCTCCTCATGGTTTGATTGATGCTTTCTTACCACACTCAGTGCGTAAGCTACATCTGGTCTGGTATACAATATCGCATACATTATAGAGCCTACCGCAGAAGCGTAAGGTATGACACTCATGCGATGCTGAAAGCGGCCTGCTTGACCCACACCCTTTCCTGCTGGAGAGGGTGATTCCGTGACAAGCCGGTAGATTACCGCGCTTTGAATTTTCCATACTAAATCTTTTCAGTATGGTGTTGATATACCTGGACTGTGAAAGTCCCAACATTCTCTTTGATCTATCACGATAGATCTGGATCCCCAGAATGTAGGAGACATCACTCAGGTCTTTCATGGAGAACCTTTGTGACAAGAATTCTTTGACTAATTATAGCATAGGAATGTCATTTCCTATCAGGAGAATGCCATCCACGTATAAGACGAGGAATACTACAGTTCTCACTATAATCTTACTATAAATACATGGTTTATCTGGATTTTTGATAAAGTCGAATTCCTTGACCGTTTCATCAAAACAAATGTTCCAACTCCGCGATACTTGCTTTAATCCATAAATGGACATAAGCAACTTGCACACTCTTCCGTTGCTCCCACTCTCTATGAAACCCTCCGGCTGATCAATATAAACACACTCTTCCAAATTTCCATTTAGAAAAGCGGTCTTTACGTCCATCTGCCAAATTTCATAATCGTGGAAGGCAGCAATGGTAAGAAGGATCCGAATGGATTTGAGCATAGCCACTGGAGAAAAGGTTTCATCATAGTCCAAACCAAGTCTTTGACGAAAACCTTTTGCAACAAGTCCAGCCTTATAGGTTTCAACTTGTCCATCTACACCAATCTTCTTTCTGAAGATCCATTTGCAGCCTACAGGTTTTACCCATTCTGGAGCAATGTCCAAAGTCCATACTTTGTTGGTGTACATGGACTCCATTTCGGTTTGCATTGCATCCAACCATTTTACCGAGTCTCTGCTCTAAATGGCTTGCTGGAAACTAGTTGGCTCATCATCGTCAATGATGCAATCCTCTTTATCCTCGTCTATGAGAAAACTGTAGTATCTCTCGGACGGATGAGACTGCCTACTAGTCCTGCGGAATGGCACAGGGATGTCCGATTCTTTCGAAACTTCTGGTTCCACCATGCTTTCAGTAATAGCTTTGTAGGGTTCCTAGGCACTCTTATGGAGTCTCACAAGTGATCAAACATGCACAAATCAAATTTTACAAGTGCCTGTAAACCCTAATACGGATCGTTAACTAGATAAATAGGCGAAGCAAGCATGTAAACGGAAATGTATCTAAAGGAAAGGGGCTACAACCTTTGTAGATCCGGTCCACCACCTCCTAGGCTCCATGAAGAAGTCCTCTCCACTGTACAAATCCGATCTTGGACCCTCGCGTTAGCTTCATCGGAGAATGGGCGGGCTTGATCGTCGGTTCGATGCCGAAGATGATCTACGTCGAGGCATCGCAAGAACAAGCTCCAACTTCACCAAGCTAAGAAACTTGTGAAGACAACACACTCTACTACATGGCAAGTAGTAGAGGATGAAAAAATAAGAAGTGGGTAAACTTTAGATTTGGATTTCTCACTTGATTTGGCTAGTTGCCATTGAACTAAAAAGCTTTTCTTTTTCTAGCTCTTGAAGAAGAAGAAGAAAGATATGATAAGTTAATAAAAATAGAAAAGAAAATACAATACTTATCATATCTTCAACCATGGTTTAGTGTAGAGACTTAACTGGTTAGATGAGTGGTTAGGGTTAGGCATGAGACAAGAATGGTGACTAAGTCAATGCTTCATGAATCTTCAACTAAAAACAAATATAGCCACCATTCATTTCTCTTTTTCTTTTCAAATAAAAAGATAAATGAATAAGCAAATGAAATGATACCCTAACCACTAACTAACCATGGTTCAATACTTTACAAAACCAAGAAAGAATGTATCATCAAACATGATACAATCATGTGCACAAAAATATATCACATATACAATGTGCAATACAAGTGAGTAAATCCATTTAAAGTGAACCAATACTAGTTAATGCAAAGTAATATATCAAATATATAATTATGCATTAAATCATTAAATCAACACTTGATTCAATGATCCGGTCATGTCGCATATAACCGACTAGTATTCAATGTATCGGCTTCTCGAATCAATCCTTGATTCGATAACCAGGTTATATCGCATATAACCAATCGATACATTCGTCGCGAGAATGGAATACGGTATCACATACACGAATTATTCTCGGTCCCGCACATATCTCATATGCGCTCCTATTTCGTTTCGCTTGAGCCAGGAAACCTCTGTGTAGGACTCTAAAGACTCGTCAATACGCCGGCAGCAGATGTTGATCATATCAAACACCCACAAGCCGCAAGCGGTCTGCTAAACGTAACGGCCACCCGGGTATTGAGCGATCAGAAGATCGATGAGCAAGCCCGCTCACACTCCTGTGAATCCAACCAGTAACACTTACCGTACAGTCCGGTCTGTTCGTCTGATATGTCGTATATCTCGCCTAGGGGTGGTAAACGTCAGACCCCAATAGCTCGATAAGTCATGCCGACGTAGGGTCCATAACATTCGTGAAACTACTGATAACTCTTACCAGTATATCACTGCAACCCTGGCCAGGGATTTCCTGTTATGGCCAGTCGAGCATAGCACAACATCAACCCCCAATACCGGGAGAGACGAATCCCCTCCTATCGCTCATTGCCTCCATGTGAATCGGGACTGTACCCAAAAACCACCTGTTTGCACAACTCAGTAGAGCCGTGGTAGGGTGGAAATCAAAGCACAGTGGGAGACACACAAGACTCTATGACGATCTCGGGTCAACAGACTAAACTGTACCAGTGTCACCAGAGAACTGCCATCTGACGTGAGGTATAATACCATCTGAGAGTTCTCGGCGAGTCCGTTCAGTGTACCCAGTCTCCACTGAGCACCCGCATACTATCTCCGATGTCAAACACCAATGGATATGGGATCATCCATCGCCCATCGCATGGGTCGAGAAGATATATGCTAGTCTACTCTGGAATATCGATGCCCCGTCTCGATATTCCCTCGACTAGGAACATTTCAAGGATGTACTCATGGACTATCCAGGCCCCACTAGTATGATCTGCATCACAGTCCTGGAAGTCGAGTACACATCCTAAGGGCTTTATCAACATGTAATCAGAGAGACAGAAAGTATACATGTTAAGATAAAGAGCAACCAGATAGCGTACTATCATGTCGAGCAAGAAAGTCCTACCTATATATGTCCCAGCATCCACTACAATATACATCCAATATACAGTAATGGCCTCTAGGGCATACATATAACTAACAATCTCCCACTTGCACTAGGGCCATCTGTAGCAGTGGTTGCAGTATCACATACTCAACCATCCCCTAAAAGTCTCTCTTTGGGAAAAGGGCCTTCGTGAGTGGATCCGCCGTGTTGTCCTCTGAGTCTACTCTCCTAACCTCGATCACCCTGGAGATCAACTATCTCCATGATCAGGTGATACTGCCTTAGATTATGTCTGGGTCACTGATGGGACCAGGGTTCCAGGGCCAAAGCCACAGTTCCATTATCACACAATGGTAGGAACCTAGTTCATCCTATGAACCAATATACACCCAAACTGCCTCTTTGGTAGTATCTTTAATAGCGATGTTACCAGCCTTTATCGTCTAGTTTGCCACGGTATCTTGCTTAGAACTCTTCCAACATACCGTCCCTTTATAGAGGGTAAAGACAATGCCTGTGACTGACATTCAGTCGTCTTTATCACCCTGGAACACTTCCAGTGATTCTCCCCAGGATCGATTGATACAATCTCACTATACCTAGTGAGAACCCTAATATCCCTTTAGATCTATCTCATAGGTCCAAATCTCAGGATTTAGGAGGTATCATCTTTATCCTATTTGGAGAATCCTTGTGATAATAGGAGATTGATCGATCGTAGTATAGGAAACTCTTTTCCTATCAAGAGTATGTTGTCTACGTACAATACGAAGATGACCACCTTACTCTCTACTACCCTTTTGTATATACAAGGTTCGTCTACCATTTTGATGAAGTCAAACACTTTGACTATCACATCAAAACAGACGTTCCAACTCCGCGATGCCTGCTTCATTATGTAAAGCAACTTGCACACGTTTCCGCTGCTCGCACTGTTTACGAAGACCTCTGGCTGTGTTCTTATAGACGTTCTCTTCTAAATCAGTATTTAGAAAAGCAGTCATGGCACCCAACCACCAGATATCGTAGTCATGGTATGTAGCCGTGGTAAGTAGGATCTGGATAGACTTAAGCATAGCTACTGGAAAAAGGTTTCATCATTATCCACGCCTGGTCGATGACGAAAACCTTTAACAAGTCTAGGTTTGAAAGTCTCAACTTTTCCATCTACACCAAGTAATCTTCTCAAGATATACTTGCTCCTGATGGGGATTTAACCCTTCAGATATAGCAGCCAAAGTCTATACTTTGCTGGTGTACATGGATTCCATCTCAGATCGCTAAGCATCCAGCCATTCTTACAGAGTCCCTACTCTCGATGGCCTGCTCGAAACTAGTTGGGTCATCATCTCATGATGCAATCCTTGCTCCCACTGTCATCGAGAAACCGAGGTATCTCTCAGGCGGATGAGGAACCCTACTAGATCGGCGGAGAGGCTGAGGTTCGTCGGGAACTATAGAATCCTTTGGTTCTGTCAAATCATCAACTGCAGTTTTGTATAGCCGGAACCTTTCCAGTTCTACAGAACTGATCCTGCCTCGATCTTGTCCGGATTTTGCTTTAAACATAGGCCGGACAACCCCAAATCTTAACTCACTTAAGAGATGGGTTCTTCCCATACCATATCTTATATGGAGTGGTAGGCAGTGATTTGATTCAAACCTAATTCAATAGGTATGCAGCTTCTCAAGTGCATAACCCCAAAAGGAAATAGGTAACTCAGTAATACTCATCATAGAGCACACCATGTGCAATTGCTCCGCCCTGATACACCGTTGTGCTGTGGTGTATTTAGAGGAGTAACACTGAGAGAAAATCTTATTCTCCTTTAGAATAGTCCAGGAATTCTATGCACAAGTATTCTCCTCCCTGATCTTTATCATAGGACATAATACTTATACCCGTATTTTGGTTCTCTACTTCCAACTTATATTCTGTGAATACCTCAAAAGCTTTGGACTTATGTTTCAACAGGAACATACGACTGAATCTTGAGAGATTATCAGAGAATATAATGAAGTATAAAGAACCAGTCCTGGCATTTGTAGACAGGAGACCTTACATACATCATCATGTATTAGTCCCAAGAGTTTACTAACTCTTCCTCTGTTTCCAATGAACAGAGCTATGGTCATCTTATCTTTGTGACATCACT
Organism: Agapanthus africanus; assembly: GCA_030015575.1. Lineage (NCBI taxonomy): Eukaryota > Viridiplantae > Streptophyta > Magnoliopsida > Asparagales > Amaryllidaceae > Agapanthus > Agapanthus africanus. The sequence continues at coordinate 432,460,714 of JASDDO010000008.1, read as the reverse complement.
GGCAAGTTCCACAAGATGTAAATTCAAACTGATTTAAATATACATCTGAATGTAACTGCAGCCAGTCGGGTCGCATTGATATGACCTAGTCTACAATACCTCAAGAAGGGTTCGTTCATTTCTGAACTCTTCCTCTTGTGTGTGTTCAGTATACAAAGAACTGTAGTTTGATTTTAGAACGTCAATGCTTTTAGATAACGTGCCTGAACCGATCAACTTTTGATATAGGAAATGTTCAAAATATTATCCATCTATACAAAATTATATCATTTCTTTACTAATAAAGAGACTGATATGATTTTGTATATCAGGTTCGGTATCTAATAGCATTTGTTCAGAATCAATGTATTGGTAATACAGGGTGACAGTGACCAACAGACTTGGCTGCAACACTTGCCCCATTTTCTGCCTCATGAAACTTATCACCCGTTCTCAGTTTTTCTACCCTTTTGTAGCCCTATGTAACATATTACATATCTGGGATCCTGATCCGGTATCATATACCCAGGATGCAGAGGATACTGAGAAACAGTTCTTTGTAATGAACACACCCGAAGGAGATGCATCTCATGCACTTTCTTCGTTTGGGCGGCATGGGAATCCTGGCATTCCTCTATTTCCTGCTCTGTCTTATAACAATTATAAGTTGGAGCGGGACCAACGTTCCCCAGCTCAGTATAACAAGCGGGTTCGGTCAATACATCCATTTTATTATCTTGATTAAGGCGTGATATGGTCGCTACCAGGAGAGAGAGAGAAGAAAACACTCTGCGTGCGCTCTTGCAAGATCAGATTGGTTATATATTTTATCTAATCAGGATGGCTCCCACTGTTTTTATCAAATCTTCCTTCAAACCCTAAAAGGAAAGACTAGCCGGGATTAATTACACTCTACAAGTTCGCCAATTTTTCAGCCAGGCCAGTGTCGGTACTTTGAAGGAGGTTTCCCGAGCTTTCGCACGGACCTAATTACAGTAAACCTCGTTTTCCCAGAGGCGTAACCCCGTTGACACCTTTCTAGACACCTACTTGATCGGCTAATTGCAAAGTGCAAAACTCTCCCAGGAGTAACAATTACTCGCAGTGGGTATCGGGATCCAACTATCACATAGAAGGTATGCAATCTCATTGCAAGTTTCAACACTTGAAACTCCCGATAATGGTTTTTACCCCTAGCACTTATGACCTTAACTATGGTCAACAAATCATAAGTACTAGTCAAGTTCTACCCGTCATTTCGTGATTAATTAGACCCACCCACATGACCCTTAACTAAGGTTAACAAAGTCACGCGACTGCCCTAACTAATCGCATCATATGCGGTGTAGGAAGACATCACTTAGCTACCGTACACTGTGCCTTGACTATGGTCAACAAACACAGCACGAATACTAAGTACTCTACTTCCTAAAATGACGGAGGGTTGCGGCTGGTTTTTGTGAAAACCTTTAACGCTTTGAACTTGATCCCGTTGCGGAATCAAATGGTTTTTTAAATGGAATGTTTTTGAAGCTTTTCTAGTTTTGCTAAAGGGGTCACTCCCGGTGAAGGGATCGTCGGCCCTTTCCTCGTCGAATGAGGTGCGGGATATATCATATATATCACTGTACAAAGCAGAAACTATAGAAGCTATCAAAAGACAAACCGAGTGATGTAGCATCTACCAGTTATTGCTAAAGGAGTCACTCCCGGTGAAGGGATCTCGGTCCTTTCCCTATCGAATAAGGTGCAGGATGTTCTACAAGGAACACCACGATGCAAAGCAAGAACTGTAGCTACCTGTTTTAATTTGAAATTCGATTCCACAACATCAATTAGGTTTATTTTCTTTCATTAATCTCATTAATGAATATCCCATCATTTAAGTCCACCTAACCATCACAGATAAATATAACGTACGCTTATGCCATCCGCATTCGCCTCGATGTCCCGTCTGCACCGTTAGGTTAGGTAACTAACGCCAGAGCGAGACAGGGCTAGCGCGGGTGTAAAACATAAGCAACGTCTATATAATATATCATATATACTATAATATCTGTCACAGAACATCACATGATCACAGATAAATCACAGCAGAAGAAACATATGGAATATTGGATATACTTGGACGTCCGTGTTTTCAATACGAGCCAGTATAAAACACGGATTCCACGGTCGTGATGAATAGCCAATCCCACACCCCTAGACCCCTACGAGAGCGGCAAGCAACCCTACCAATTCTAGGGTTAGGAGACCCGGACTCGACTCCTCGAGTTGGTCTCCCACTGGACCCTAGAACCCGGTTACTTGTGCTCCCCTCCTTGGGTCTATCCTAATGCGGAAAAGTAAATAATATACAACGGGTGACGACTTCCGCAACCTGGAAGTGCCCCAATAAAAGAATATTACATACAAGTTTTTACATGAATGAAAATGAAAAACACTCATCTCACATAAAAACCCCCGGCTATTCAAATACGACGATCCAATATAACATATCCAGCAACACATAACATCACATGTCATCAACGTAAGTAAATATGCGCATCCCAATTGTCGTTGACATATAGCAACGAAACCGGCGACATCACATATTACACTTACGGTCACAGAAAAGAAAGTGTAAAACTACAACAGTTGGAATCCGCAACCACCTCAGACATCGCATGCCTGACCAAATGAATTCTTTAGACATCACATGCCTAACAATTATAAACCCCGCATTTTAGTCTCATTATCGAAAACTCTTTTCAATATCAAGTCGGGCAATTCAACAGGATTCCTGACATTCTGATCGAATGCTCGTCGCAAACTTCAGTAGACGGCCGCACCCCTGACGCCGTCGACAAAGTGCACCAAGGCGGAATACCGCTACCGCGAGCACCCGAACGGATGCTTTCGGCGACGGGGTTCTCCTACAGTCACTTGGTCGGGGTTATGGAGTGAGGCTGTCTATCAAGTTTACCCGGCGAGTATCCGCGTACACTACGTGATTGCGACGGACTTTTGATCACATCAAAATTCCGTGGCAACCGATCAAGTGAGACTAAACTGCTATGTTTATAATATTCATTCCGTTATCTCATAACTATTTGTGAGTTCCAATTATTGTATCAAATTCCGGATAAATAGAAAATGCTAAACTTTTCGATCGAACAATCGAACACCCAAGTTTTCCCGAAACAGCTCAACACATGAAATAAGTCTAACAACAGTCAGTTCGTGCCTCAGTACCAACGGTCCAGCCGTAGAAGGGTCAAGCCAACGCCTCACATGTGGCACGCCGTACTGCCCCAAACCCGAAGGTTCAAAGGGCAGTTCAAGACGGTCACATAATCGAGTTAAGGTTTGTTGTCTTCTAGAGGGTCCATCGCGTTACTTGCACTACTTAGAACGTCGTTAAACTACGGAAAAATCCAACAATTGGAAATTTCCCGGCAGGGGAAAAAGTGGGTATTTATATCCGGTCGAACTTTTTAACATATTCTAAAATTACCCGGAAAGCCACACCGACAAAATTAGACAGTCCGATCGAATATACAGAGTTCCCAATACAAGCCAGAAAATTAAACTCTGGAATAAATATTAAAATATTCCCAGGAAAACCAACACCAGAAACTAAGAGTTACTGTGCAAACAGTATTGGGCATTGTGACTGTACTGCGCGGAACCGCCGCAGAAGCCATGCTTCTGCCGCGGTTCCGCCGCACTCTTGTCGAATCATGGACACGTGTTGCACAGTAATTCTTAGGATTTCCTGCTGATTTTTCTGGATATTTTTAATTTCGAAAAATCCACATTTTACAGAAAAGTCCAGAGAGCAATTTTCAAGTCGGGTTTTGGGTCGATCGGACTTCTGATTCCGTCGGGACTTCGCCTAAGGCTCTAGCTAGGCTCTGATACCACTGTAGGGTTCCTAGGCACTCTTATGGAGTCTCACAAGTGATCAAACATGCACAAATCAAATTTTACAAGTGCCTATAAACCCTAATACGGATCGTTAACTAGATAAATAGGCGAAGCAAGCATGTAAACGGAAATGTATCTAAAGGAAAGGGGCTACTACCTTTGTAGATCCGGTCCACCACCTCCTAGGCTCCGTGAAGAAGTCCTCTCCGCTGTACAAATCCGATCTTGGACCCTCGCGTTAGCTTCATCGGAGAATGGGCGGGCTTGATCGTCGGTTCGATGCCGAAGATAATCTACGTCGAGGCATCGCAAGAACAAGCTCCAACTTCACCAAGCTAAGAAACTTGTGAAGACAACACACTCTACTACATGGCAAGTAGTAGAGGATGAAGAAATAGGAAGTGGGTAAACTTTAGATTTGGATTTCTCACTTGATTTGGCTAGTTGCCATTGAACTAGAAAGCTTTTCTTTTTCTAGCTCTTGAAGAAGAAGAAGAAAGATATGATAAGTTAATAAAAATAGAAAAGAAAATACAATACTTATCATATCTTCAACCATGGTTTAGTGTAGAGACTTAACTTAGGTTAGATGAGTGGTTAGGGTTAGGCATGAGACAAGAATGGTGACTAAGTCAATGCTTCATGAATCTTCAACTAAAAACAAATATAGCCACCATTCATTTCTCTTTTTCTTTTCAAATAAAAAGATAAATGAATAAGCAAATGAAATGATACCCTAACCACTAACTAACCATGGTTCAATACTTTACAAAACCAAGAAAGAATGTATCATCAAACATGATACAATCATGTGCACAAAAATATATCACATATACAATGTGCAATACAAGTGAGTAAATCCATTTAAAGTGAACCAATACTAGTTAATGCAAAGTAATATATCAAATATATAATTATGCATTAAATCATTAAATCAACACTTGATTCAATGATCCGGTCATGTCGCATATAACCGACTAGTATTCAATATATCGGCTTCTCGAATCAATCCTTGATTCGATAACCAGGTTATATCGCATATAACCAATCGATACATTCGTCGCGAGAATGGAATACGGTATCACATACACGAATTATTCTCGGTCCCGCACATATCTCATATGCGCTCCTATTTCGTTTCGCTTGAGCCAGGAAACCTCTGTGTAGGACTCTAAAGACTCGTCAATACGCCGGCAGCAGATATTGATCATATCAAACACCCACAAGCCGCAAGCGGTCTGCTAAACGTAACGGCCACCCGGGTATTGAGCGATCAGAAGATCGACGAGCAAGCCCGCTCACACTCCTGTGAATCCAACCAGTAACACTTACCGTACAGTCCGGTCTGTTCGTCTGATATGTCGTATATCTCGCCTAGGGGTGGTAAACGTCAGACCCCAATAGCTCGATAAGTCATGCCGACGTAGGGTCCATAACATTCGTGAAACTACTGATAACTCTTACCAGTATATCACTGCAACCCTGGCCAGGGATTTCCTGTTATGGCCAGTCGAGCATAGCACAGCATCAACCCCCAATACCGGGAGAGACGAATCCCCTCCTATCGCTCATTGCCTCCATGTGAATCGGGACTGTACCCAAAAACCACCTGTTTGCACAACTCAGTAGAGCCGTGGTAGGGTGGAAATTAAAGCACAGTGGGAGACACACAAGACTCTATGACGATCTCGGGTCAACAGACTAAGCTGTACCAGTGTCACCAGAGAACTGCCATCTGACGTGAGGTATAATACCATCTGGGAGTTCTCGGCGAGTCCGTTCAGTGTACCCAGTCTCCACTGAGCACCCGCATACCATCTCCGATGTCAAACACCAATGGATATGGGATCATCCATCGCCCATCGCATGGGTCGAGAAGATATACGCTAGTCTACTCTGGAATATCGATGCCCCGTCTCGATATTCCCTCGACTAGGAACATTTCAAGGATGTACTCATGGACTATCCAGGCCCCACTAGTATAATCTGCATCACAGTCCTGGAAGTCGAGTACACATCCTAAGGGCTTTATCAACATGTAATCAGAGAGACAGAAAGTATACATGTTAAGATAAAGAGCAACCAGATAGCGTACTATCATGTTGAGCAAGAAAGTCCTACCTATATATGTCCCAGCATCCACTACAATATACATCCAATGTACAGTAATGGCCTCTAGGGCATACATATAACTAACAAGCTTGTGGTTCTAGAATTTCTTCCAGTTCAATTGCGCTCCCACTTATTTCTTTTTCATGAAATTGAGTTTCCAAAAAGTGGGCATGCCGAGAAACAACGACCTTTTGTTTCTTCACGTAATAGAAAAGATACCCTCTAGAGTTCTTTGGGTATCCCACAAACTTACACAGTACTGAGCGTGCCTCAAGCTTGTCTGCATGCTGCTTTTTTATAAAAGTTGGACATCCCCATATCTTTAGATTCTGAAGATAGGCTTTCTTCCCACTCCACATCTGATATGGTTTGGTAGACACTGACTTAATAGGAACCTTGTTCAAAAGATATGCAGCTGATTCTAGTGCATAACCCTAGAAGGATCACGGCAACCCAGCGTTACTCATCATGGAACGCACCATATCCAATAAGGTTCGGTTCCGCCTTTCCGATACACCATTGTGTTAAGATGTGTATGGAGGAGTGTTTCCCCAATCAGAGCAAAGCTCTGTTCAAATTCCGGGGTTTGAAACGGAGCAACCCTTCGTGAAAAGCGCTAGCATTAAATGCGCCAGCACTAAGAGTCAAAGACTCTGAAACGACGAGAGCGCTAAGCGCCAAGAGTGCTTCACTCTCACAAGGATTACTTGCGCCTGTTTATAACAGTGTAACTTCTATAGTGCATATGCGCCTGACAGAGAAAGAACAAAAGAATTAAAATAAGAGGAACACTTGATAGATAATGACAAAAAGAAAGAAAACACTTAATTAAATATTTTATTGCAATGGAAATAGATCGCCAAACATGGGATCAAAAGTATAGGGATTTACAAACATATAGATAAAATTATCTAGTTCCCTCTCGGTCTTTTCCACCATGTCAAAGCGACGACCTTCGCGAGGAGTGGCTACCTATCGGTCAGCACCGCATTCACCAGTAAAAGTAGAGATGACGGCCCGATGAGCCCGTATTTGGCTCAGCAACTGAACAGAGCAATCCCTTAAGGCTTTGGTGATCAAGTACGCCTCGAAAAAGCACTCGATCTTGTCTTCAGCGGCATCGAGCATCGCTGGGGTCATCTCTGCCGGAGGAGGGGGAATATCAGCGAGCACGGACATGAGGATCATCCGAAGCCAAATAGAGTTGGGAGGAAGAGGAGATCCTACACGAGTCAAGAGCTCGTGCAACGCTGCGTCGCATTGGTCATCCGTAAGAGCAGGATTCACCAAGCGCGCAGCGAAGCGAGGAATAATGTCTTGAATGGGCACTTCCCATGGTTGTCGACGAGCATGTGAGCGGTTACAAGCCATAGTTAAGACGGTTCTCTGGAAATGAGAAAAGAAAAAAGCACTGCTTCATATTATAAAGACTAGGCACAGAAAATTTTGTGCATAATGGAGCTATTTCCAAGATCCGGGAAATGTAAGTTCTGGGGAATATAAGTTTGACTTAAAAGGAAGGTGAAAAGACATCTTCAACAATAAAAGTTGCTCTTCATAAAAGCGCTAACGCCAAGCAGCGCCAGTGCTGAGGAGTCAAATACTTTGACCAGCACACCACGTGCAAAGCACGTGTGCGCTTGCGCTAGGTGCACTGCGCCATAAGCAGCGCACCACGTGCAAAGCACGGATGCGCTAGCGCTAGGTGCGATGCGCCCTAAGCAGCGCACCACGTGCAAAGCACGGGTGCGCTAGCGCTGGAACTAAAAGCTCCCCACCGTCAGATCAAAAATCCAATAACAATGATAAATCATTAATTAATCAGAATTAAATTCTGTTAAGGAAAGATTCCTCAAAATCTTTCCAAACAACAAAATTGTGCTCTGTAAATCAGAGCACCGTTGGATCAATGATCTAATGGTGATTAAAAATCACCAAAAGTACAGAATAAATTCTGTATGGAAAAATTTCCCAATCTTGTTAAAAACAAGAAGATTGCCTTCTGTAAATCAGAAGCCCTTGGATCAAAGATCCAACGGTAGGGAAATTCCCAAATCAATTGGAGAAAAGATCTCCTTAACTGATTGAACAAATCAGCTTGCCCTATAAAAAGGCTCCCAGACTTTAAGTCTCGATATAAAAAAAAAAGATACAGAAAAAGAGACAGAAAAAGAGATACAGAAACAAAGAGAGGAACCCCCATAAGCTTTGAGAGATCTCAGAAGAGCCAAACTCTCAGAGAAAGAAGAGTTTCTTCAAGGTAAAAAAAATGAACAGAGAGATGAAACCATCTCATAATTAAAAAGAAGAATTTACTTCTTTAAAGATCATAGATCTACAAGACCAATGTCTTTCACAAAGAGATCAAAAGATCCCATCATAAAATAAAAAGAAGAATTTACTTCTTTCTCACAGATCATAAATCTATAAGACTAAAGTCTTTCTCAAAGAGACCATGAATATCTCATTATAAAAAAGGGGGGAGAATAATTCAATTCTCTTAAGGATCACAGATCCATAAAAGCAAAGCCTTTCATCAATATAAGAGATTAAAGCATCTCTTGTGAAGCTAAGAACTTTATCCTTAGATCTATGAGACAAAGTCTCTTAAAAGAGAATTTAATTCTCAGTGCATAGCGCTGCATAAAAGAACCTTAGCGCTCCGTATTAAAAAGCGCTTCAGTGCACCGGAACTAGCGTACAATGCTGCATAAAAAGAGCCTTAGCGCTCCATATTAAAAAGAAGCATCTCAGCGCTCCTGATTTGGCGCTCAGCGCCAAGCGCATCACGTGCTCCTCACGTGTGTGCCATTGAACAAATAGCGCTATGCACTCATAAATCAGCGCAACGCGCTCATTGACTGGCACTTAGCGCCAAGCGCGCCACGTGCTCCTCACATGTGCGCTAATTTACCAGAAGCGCAATGCGCTCATTATCTGGCTCACAACGCCAAGCGCGCCACGTGATCTTCACGTGCGCGCTACTTCACCAGAAGCGTATTGCGCTCATTGTCTGGCGCACTGCGCCAAGCACGCCACGTGCTCCTCACGTGTGCGCTACTTCACCAGAAGCGCAATGCGCTCTTTGAACTGGCGCTTAGCGCTAAGCGCGCCACGTGTTCCTCATGCGTGCACTGATAGAACATAAACTGTTCTTTAAATAAAGCCCTAGAGCTATGATGAATGCTCAGCATTCAATAAAAGACAGAAAGGCTGTCAGAACCCAAATCAATGCTCAGCATTGTCAAATGTTTAACATTTTAACTTGAGTGGGCCGAGCCCAAGTTGGCCATACACCCCTCATTCAGATTAATTGAGCCCATATGCTCATAAATCTCAGATCTTAGTCCCAATTGGACTACAGATCTCCCAACCAAAATTGGTTCAAGGGTACATCTCCGAACTCCTTTGATATTTGTCGTTGTAATCCTTCAACGTCTTCAGAGAGCTGACGGGTCCCGACAACCATACATTTCATAGACTATGACGTATTTAAACTGGAATGTGGGGTCCTTAAACCCACGGACTATGATGTCCTTAATCTCGAACTGTGGGGTCCTTAAACCCACGGACTATGATGTCCTTAATCTCGGACTGTGGGGTCCCTTTAAACCCACGGACTATGATGTCCTTAACCTCGGACTGTGGGGTCCCTTTAAACCCATGGACCGAGATTTCCTTAAACGAACATTGGACCACCATGTCCTTAAACTGGTAATTGACCGCAACGTCCCTAAACTAAACAATAGAGCCCAAATGCTCTTATGTTGGATCTAAACGATCCCGTTAAGTTGATCTTAGTCTAAAAATTAGACTAGCGTATCTTTAACAAACGTTTAAGTTGATCTTAGTCTCAAATGGGACTAACGTATCCTTAAACCCAACCCCAACCCCAAATCTAAGAAAATACGGATTTGGACTAATCCACGCCCTACGGGCGACAACATAAATTAGTCTCCGTATACAATCCACGGGCAACCAAAAACAAAACAAACAAATACGACCTGAAGTGACCATCTGGAGAAAGAGAAAGTGGTTACCGCGATGCGTTAGCGTAATTAGCTGCAGGGGCTTGCGTCTGCAGGGAAGAGCATCCCCACAATCAAAAACCCCTCAACAAGCGGGAATCTGACGAAGTCTGCTATCTCGGCCGCATCCGTTTAAACCTTCGATACATGGTGTCATAAATCAACTTGGCATCTTCGGAGAAGTGGACGGATAGCACCAATTAGTATCTGCCATCGGAATTCAGGCCCTAACTTCCCAACGTCCCGTTCGCGTCTTTCGGCGGGGAACAGATTTTGGCACGCCCGGTGGGACCTTTTCCTCTTTCCACTCCACACTTCGTTTGTCGTGTTCGCAAACGAACCGCGGTTTGATATGGTTGCTCTTGGGTTCGAGGTACTAAGATTTGGTTTTTCTCCCGTGCAGAAAACAGAACATCAATGGCCTCCAACTGCTCCAGCTGCAACTGCAACTCCCGTTCCACCTCATCTGGAGGTGTAACCTACGGGCCCCAAGCGGCCTCCCTGATCAAGATGCCAGTGGAGCAAGTAACTCAGGCCACCACTGGGCTGTTCTTTGGGACTATGATCTCACCGATGAGCTTCAATGCCCCGCTGCTGCCGCAAGAAGCCCCAAAGAAGTCGGTCTTTGATCGACTTACCACTGCCACGGCCCCTCTCAACGGGTCGCCCAAATCCAATGCCTCAGTTTTTAACAGACTGGGCCAGAACGCCAACAAGCCCGCGATACCCGAAGCAGCCATCCCGAAGCGGATAGCCATCCCAGCTCAACCGGACGAAAGAATTCAGTCTTCTGTCAAGAAGTCAGTCTTCACAAGGCTGGTCATTCCGGCTCCCGCTCGGTGCGAAGTCCTCAAAGCCGCTTTCCCTGCCCAAAGGTCTGTCTTTGACAGATTGGACATTACTTCTCAACAGACATCGGTCTTTAAAAGGATGACGCCGGCGGCAACCCTTGACCAACACAGGGGGCATGAGGAAGTCACCCCTATAGCTGAACCAACTCCATCTGCAAGACACGCTCGACGTCGCCACTGGCATCGAGTGAGGAAGGCTGGGGGCAACTCCCCTTCTAGACTGACTCCGCCGGCTCCAACAGTGGAAATCGATCCTGCTGTTCTAACTGGGAACAGCTTTGAACCGCTAAGGAGGGTGCGCCAAAACTCTTCGACTGCCGTGCTGAAAAGATCTCCCCCACCTGTGGAGAATGCTATAAAAAAGAAGCCGGAGCAGCCATCTCAGCGGTTGTCCTCCAAAATTTACAAAGTCCGGCGACAGGTCCAGGAATCAGTGATTGACCAGGATTACTCTCGCCAATCAAAGAAGATTAAAGCTCGGCAAGAAAAGAGCCATCCCGTGGTACCACAGAAGATGTCATCCGTCTGGGTGCCCGCTGCAACGGCTCCCTCAACGTCAACCGCTCATAAGAGAAGGAGGCCGGAGAAAGCCCCTGTGACCGCGGTGAACCGCAAAGACGCTGAGTCTAAACGCCCCAAGTCTGGGGGCATGGTAACACACACCGTTTATATGGCTTTCGGAAAATAGGAAAGCCGTGCTTCTACGGATCATCGACCGCTTACCCGATCGATACCAAAAGCTCAGGAGCAACAGCAGCAAAAGCTCCAAGAGATGCTGACTGCAATGGCCGCACTCACTGGGCCGAAAGAAAATTCAGAGACCTCAGAGGAGCGTCAGGACAAGAAACTGATGCTGAATTCCTTCGAAGAATGCTTGAGAGGAAAGAAAAAGAGGCCGCGGAACAGGCGGCCAATATAAAACGAATGGCTCTTTTGTTTCAAGATATGGCTGGGATAATGTTACAGCCGGAACCTCCAGCTGAAGACCTCCCGATTATCATCGAAGACGACAGAGGGGAGACATCGAACTCTCCTCCGCCTCTTTCAGCAGCCAAGGAGGAGACCATCTCCAAGGCCGCTCTGGATGATTACATCGCTCAGCAAATATGAGCTCATCAAGCGAGCGAAACGGCTGGGCAAATTGTTAAGACTGGACGACCCTGTCCAGGCCGGTATAGCCAAATAAGGTGCGCGCCGGGATATACGATCCATAAATTTCATGTATATAAAGGGACGGGCAATCCCCACCAGCATGTCGCCTAGTTCAGGGCTCTATGTGGCAACACTGGAGGCGACGATAAATTGCTACTTCGCCAGTTCGTCGGCAGCTTGTCGGAGACAGCGTTCGAATGGTACTCTGAACTCCCGAACGACTCTGTCAAGACATTTGCAGAAATGGAGCTGTTGTTCACACAAAGATTCGCAAGCGCTAGCGAGCGTACTCTGATTACCGCACTAATTAACGCCAGGGTGAAGCCAGGCGAGACATGGGTTCAATACGTAATACGATGGCGGAATCTATGGTCAAAATGCGAGCAACGCACCGAAGAAGCACCTGCGGTGGGCATGTTCGTGGGCACTCTTGACCCTCAAGCGACCATCTCTCAATTCATGACGTTTTTCAAGCCGACCACTTTCCAGTCCTTGATTGATAAGCTGGCCTAAATGGATCAGATGGGCCACGTGCCTTCCTCTTCGAAGCCGGAGCCGCGGAATGAAAAAGGGAAAGGGAAAGCGACCTTCGTCGCCAATGCTCAACAACAGCCTAGTGGTCCAAAATTATCTGATCACCTAGACGAGAGACGATGATTTTATAATGAGAAAATGAAGCACCTTTACTCGTTTCCCCGGGACAAAACGAGGAGATTGTTTGAACTATCGGTGCGCAACAGGCTCATCAATCTGCCGAATCCGAAACACCCATTGTAACCCGGTGAGGCTAATAATCCCAATTATTGCCCCTATCACCAAGCGATAGGCCATCCAATTGAAGATTGCTTCGTCTTTAAAGGCTGGATTGAAGATCAATACCAACAGGGCAAATTCGCCCTGTCCGAGAATTGGAAAGTAAGCCCGCCTCAGCCGCACGCTCCTAAAAGGGGAGACACACCGGGGACATCATGCTCTTTTGTCAAAGAAGCTCCATGGGAAGTTGTTCTTTCAGCCAAGACGAAAAGAATGCTGAAGGATCTCCAAATATGCCCGGCAATCAGGTGGAAAAATCCACTGGAACCTGAAATCATCGAGGGAATGCTGAAACCGCGCCCAACTCCAAAAATTGGTGGTGATAGTCAAAGCGCTCACACCCAGGCGTTGAAGTCTTCGAAGAAGAAGAAGAAGACCAAAAAGCCCGTGAAGCTTAATGACAAGCGCACGGACCTGCAAAAATATATCGACGTGCTGGAAGAATATAACCAGAAAGCGCGGACCCCAGTCACACTCCAAGAATTTCTCAGCCACGTCCTTGAGGACGGAGAGGAAGACAATGGAGAAGACCCGTCGAATGAACCTGAGGATTATATGGCAAGTTGCCATGTGATCTCTCACTCGTCGATAAATGATGAAGAAGTTCCATGCGCAGAGAAACTGGGGGCAGATCCCAAGCCGGAACTTCTAGGACCGTCAGACGAAATGATTGATGCGTTCCTAAACGAAGCTCTTCTTAAAAGCAAAGCTGATCGAGAGCGCGAGATGGCCATATTTGAAAAGGCCAAACGCCGGTGACTGGATGAAAGGGTCGAAACACTCCCACCAGATCAAAATACACCCGCCACAAATAAAAGCAGGTTCAAGACGCGGAAAAGGTTTTCCAAAGCCATATCGATGGGAATGAAGCTGCCACCCTTCGAAAAAAACACTCCTGATGGAGCGGATATACATCCTAACTATTGCTTATATCATCGAAAGATTGCGCACCCCACCGAAGAGTGCAACGCTTTTAAAAACTGGTGGCAGGGATATATTGCTCACTGACAACATTTCAAGCGGATAAAACGCAAAACTCGTCGGGAACAAAGAAATACAAGACCGGCAAATGTCACATGGTCGATACTGGGGGATCGCAAGTTCTCACCTTTGGGAGCGATTCTGATAAAGAAATAACTCTTAGCCCTCTCTTCAAAGAATCCACCTCGGAAAAAGAGGAAGGACCGAATAGTTGCGAGAACATTCAGATGCGCAATCGCACATTACCTGAAAAGAATCTCGGATCTGCGAACAAGGGATCGAATAAAAAGGATAAGGGGAAAGAAAAGATCCCTGAAGATATCGCCCTCGATGATCGAGTCATCGAAGAGCTGGCAACCAAGGACCCGTCCAAGAAAAGTAAGGTGGATTACAACGTTCTGGCACACCTAAGGAAGATACCCTCACAGCTCAGCATTCTCGACGCCCTTCTGCTATCCAAAGAAGCGAGAGATTCGCTGATCAAGGCGTTACAAGAGCCTGAACAATTCCAAACTTTCCTCGCTGAAGAAAAGATGAAGGACGAGTTGGAAGAAGTGCACACAGCCGATATCACCTGTAAGTCGATGTACAACACCCCAGTACTTGTGGGGAGGCGGAATTTTCAAAAACGAACTCGTTTAGTGAACAAACATCGACTAACCGCTTGAATCGAAGCTAAACGATAACTAACTAAACATATAGTTGTTCTAAACTACTATGCTTAGGGATTATACCTATCGAACCAAGTCCTTCGGCTTTACGATCTCCTCGGCCTTCTCGATGTAGTAGATGATCCACCCGAGAGCAAAACTCCAAGCTTAGCCTCTAAACTTGAGGCAACTAACCTTCTTGGATTGCTAATCAAAGAAGATAGATGAGATAGAGTGAGGGTTATGAATTGTTTAGTCTAACTAATCCTTGTTCTCAACACATGAGAGGTGAGGATTAGGGTTTGAAGAGAGTGAGCTTGAGGAGAGAGAATGTGAATGATATTATGAAGTGAGAATAGTAAGTTATCATAATATATATGAACCTTTAAAATTCATCAATAAAAGAAAAACAAATGATGAATAATCAAGTTTCATAAATATCTAATGGTGATTCATAACCATGACTCATTAATCATTTATTGTGCATTAATGATATGGATGAATCACTCTCATGACTCACTAAACTCATTCAATGTATATGACACCTAAACCTCCTTAGTCACCATCTTCTAGAAGCTTCTCGCACAATTACGAGAACGCCCCTCCAATCCGTAAAAAATACGGAAAAACTTTAGACTGTATAAATCCAATAACCGGATACCAGTAACTGGCTTAAACCAAAGCCGACTGGTAAAAACTGTCCGAAAATAGTACGTGCGTAAACACACGTATGCGTCCGAACCCTTTGTCGTAAAACCATACGACCTCTATATCGTTTCGCCTGGAGTAGGAAACTCTCTGTGTGGGACTCTAGAGACTCGACTACTATGCTGGTAGTGGGTTTAACCACAGACCGCAAGCGGCACTAGCTGTACGTAACGGTCCCCAGGTAGTTGTCGATAAGAAGGCCGATGAGGAAACCCATCCGAACTTCTACTGAGCCTGCTGTGACAATCTCCATACAGTCCGGTCCGTTCGTCCAAGACTATCGCATATCGGGCCTAGGGGGGCGGCAAGCGTCAGTCCCCTAATAGCGGTATAAGTCGTGTCGGAGCGAAGCCCATTACACCCTGAGAAACTACTGGAACCTACCAGCAAATCTCGCTTGCCCTGGCCAGGGACTTTGCGTAATGGCTCTCTGACACAGCGCGATATCAACTCCCAATACCGGGAGGGACGAATCCTGTCTAACCGCCACTGCCTCCAAGTGCTCGGGACTGCACCCAACTGCTACCTGTTTGCACGACTCCTTTGAGCCATGGTAGGGTAGCAATCTAAGAACAGTGGGACACACTTGAGGCGAAGTAGCAGTGTCAAGTCTGCGGACTATGCTGTACTCATGTCACCTGGGAACTGTTCACTGACGACTGGTATAAAACCAACCAACAGTTCCCTGTGAGTCCTGTCCGGTGTACCCGTAACCCAACGAGCACCTGCATACTATCTCCAGTACGACGTACTGATGGCTGTGGGACAGACCATCTCCCCAACTGGGATGAGAAGCGTACACACTAGTCTACTCCGGAGTATCGATGCTCTGTCTCGATAATCCAACGACTAGGGACCTGAATAAGGATGTGCTTATAGACTACCCATCCCCCACTAGTGTGACTGCCATCACAACGCTGGTAGACAAGCAAGATCCTAAGAGCTCTATCAATACGTATACTCACATATTAAGATAGAAAAACTAAGTAGCATACTACCATGTTTAGCAAGACTGTTATATACATGTGAATATCCCAAGCTTCTATTAAGTAATATACAAACTAGTATGATACAGTAATGGCTTTCTAGGGCATAAACACTAACAATCTCCCACTTGCACTAGGGCCATGTACTGGCGTATCGTAGACCGATGATCTCGAGTAGCCTCTCGAACTGAATCTGAGGTAGGGCCTTCGTGAATGGATCAGCAATGTTCTCTTCAGAAGCAACTCTCCGAACCTCGATCTCCTGACGATCAATGATCTCCCTGATCAGGTGATACCGCCTTAAGATGTGTCTGGACTTCTGATGGGACCTTGGTTCCTTCGCTAAAGCTATAGCTCCGTTGTTGTCGCAATACAGAGGTATTGGATCAACTATGGTAGGAACCACCTGAAGTTCTGTTAGGAACTTCTTCATCCAGACTGCTTCTTTTGTGGCATCGCAAGCAGCTATATACTCCGCTTCCATCGTCGAGTCAGCAACGGTGTCCTGCTTGGAGCTCTTCCAGCACACCGCCCCTCCATTGAGGGTAAAGACATAACCCGACATGGACTTGGAATCGTCCTTATCACTCTGGAAGCCGGAATCAGCAAAGGCCTCCAACCTGAGGTCTTTTCCGCCGTAAACCAAGAACATCTCCTTAGTCCTTCTCAGATACTTGAGAATGTTCTTTACTGCTATCCAGTGCTTCTCCCCTGGGTCTGACTGATACCGGCTTACCACGCTCAGTGCGTAAGCTACATCTGGTCTGGTACACAACATCGCATACATTATAGAGCCTACCGCAGAAGCGTAGGGTATAATAGACATGCGCTCCCTTTCCAAATCAGTCTTGGGAGACATCTCTTTGGAGAGGGTGATTCCGTGACAAGCCGGTAGATTACCGCGCTTAGAATCTTCCATACTGAATCTTTTCAGTACAGTGTCGATATACCTGGACTGCGAAAGTCCCAACATCCTCTTGGATCTATATAGATCCGGATCCCCAGAATGTAAGAGGCATCACCCAGGTCTTTCATGGAGAACCTGTGTGACAAGAATCCTTTGACAGATTGTAGCATAGGAATGTCATTTCCTATCAATAGAATGTCATCCACGTACAAGACGAGGAATACGACACTTCTGGCTACAACTTTACTATATATGCACGGTTCATCTGGATTTTTGATAAAGTCATATTCTTTGACTGTCTCATCAAAACAGATGTTCCAACTCCGCGATGCCTGTTTTAGTCCATAAATAGACTTAAGCAGCTTGCATACTTTCCCGCTGCTCCCACTCTGATTGAAACCCTCTGGCTGATCCATATAGACGCTCTCTTCTAAATTTCGATTCAGAAAAGCCGTCTTTACGTCCATCTGCCAGATTTCATAATCATGGAAGGCAGCAATAGCAAGAAGGACCCGAATGGATTTGAGTATAGCCACTGGAGAAAAAGTTTCGTCATAGTCCAAACCAGGTCTTTGACGAAAACCCTTTACAACAAGTCTAGCCTTATAGGTTTCCACCTGTCCATCTACACCAATCTTTTTCTTGAAGATCCATTTGCATCCTATGGGTTTTACCCCATCTGGAGCAAAGTCCAAAGTCCATACTTTGTTGGTGTACATGGACTCCATCTCGGTCCGCATTGCATCTAGCCATCGTACCGAGTCGCCGCTCTGGATGGCCTGCTGGAAGTCAGTAGGTTCATCATCATCTATGATGCAATCCTCTCTATCCCCATCTATGAGAAAACCGTAGTATCTCTCAGGCGGATGAGACGGCCTACTACTCTTGCGGAGGGGTGCGGGAATGTCCTGTTCTTCTTGAACTACTGGTTCTACCAAACTTTCAGTAGCAGTTTGTGGTTCTGGAATTTCTTCCAGTTCTACTACGCTCCCACTCTTCTGATTTTCTAAAAATTCAGTTTCTAAGAAGCGGGCATGACGAGAAACAAAAACCTTTTGTTCCTCTGCGTAATAGAAACAATATCCTGTAGAGTTCTTTGGATATCCCACAAACTTACACTCTACTGAGCGTGCCTCGAGCTTGTCCGGATGCTGCTTTTTTACAAAATCTAGACATCCCCATGTCTTCAGGTACTGAAGATAAGGTTTCTTCCCACTCCACATCTGATATGGTGTGGTAGGCACAGTTTTGGTTGGAACTCTGTTCAAAAGATGTGTCGCTGATTCTAGCGCATAACCCCAGAAAGATCGCGGTAACTCAGCATTACTCATCATGGATCGTACCATATCCAATAGGGTTCGATTCCGTCTCTCCGATACACCGTTGTGCTGTGGAGTGTATGGAGGAGTAAGCTGAGAGAGAATTCCTTTCTCTTTTAGGTAACCTAGGAACTCGGCACTTAAGTATTCTCCACCTCGATCAGATCTCAGTGTCTTAATACTTTTGCCTGTTTGGTTTTCCGCTTCACTCTTGTATTCCTTGAATTTCTCAAAGGCCTCGGATTTATGCTTCATCAAGAAGACATGTCCAAACCTAGAGAAATTATCTGTAAAAGTAATGAAGTAGGAAAAACCACCTCTTGCATGTGTAGACATCGGACCGCATACATCGCTGTGTATGAGTCCTAAGAGCTCGCTCGCTCTTACTCCTTGTCCAGTAAATGGAGTCTTTGTCATCTTTCCTTTGAGACAAGATTGACAAGTGTCATAAGTTTGATATTCGAACGAGTCCAAATATCCTTCTCTATGCAACTTAGTCAACCTTCTCTCATTGATGTGACCCAGTCTACAATGCCATAAGAAAGCTTTATTTAAATCTGGAGACTTTCTTTTTAGTGTGTTCTGGACATTGAAAATTTGGAGTTGGTTTAAAACATATATACCGTTATTTAGGGTACCGGACCCAATCAAATCATGATTAAGGTGGATGTTAACAACATCTCTTACAAACGTGAAATCATAACCTTTATTTGATAACAAGGAAACTGATATGATATTACACGTTAAGCTTGGTACAAAATAACAGTTATGTAAAACCAAAATGTGTCCACTCGTCAATCCTAGGTGATAATCCCCGACGGACGCAGCTCCCACGCTAGCTCCGTTAGCAACCTTTAGGGTCATATCACCTTCCTTCAGCACTCTACGGTTTCTCAGTGCCTACAATGAATTGCAAATATGAGATCCTGATCCGGTATCCAATACCCAGGAAGTAGAGTTGATCGACAGAAAATTCTCAATTACAAACACACCTGAAGTCGAAGCCACAGCTTGCTTCGGTTCCTGGTTCTTGGCGTTCCACGCCTTGCAATCCTTCTTCCAGTGCCTTTTCCTGTGACAATGGAAGCACTCATCCTGGCCCACTACCGGTACCGCAAAATTTTTCTTTCCCTTCCCTCCCACCTTACTAACACCTCCTCTGGGTCTGGGTGCGGCCTTCTTCTTCCTTCCTTTGGCCTTAGCCTTGGACCCGGAAGAAGATGCACCGCCAACAAACATAGCGGGTGTTTCCCTTGCCTTCTGCAAGGTGCCCTCTGCACTCCTTAACATGTTCAGGAGTTCCGCAAGTTCAACTTCTTTTTCTTGAAGGTTGAAGTTGAGGATAAACTGGGCGTAGGTGGGAGGAAGGGACTGGAGAATAAGGTCTGTATAGAGCTCATTATCCAAAGTCGTCCCAAGGTCTGCGAGCTCTTCAATATAGCCGATCATCTTTAGGACATGTTCTCCTACTGATGACCCGACAGCCAACCTCGCTCGAAACAAGTTCTTAGAGGTCTCGTATCTTGCTATACGAGATTGCTCTCCATAAAGTTCCTTTGTATGGAGAAATATGCCATCTAGGGTCATATCCTCGTGCCTCCTCTGATGTTCATTGTTCATTGAGGCAAGCACGATGCACTTGGCTTTCGCGCAATCTAAATCCCAGGTTTTGCGGATTTCCTTATCCGCATTGCTGGATTTGGGACTAGGGACAGCAGGTGCCATAGCGGTGAGGATGTACCCCAATTTGTCATAGGTTAAAGCCATTTTGACATTCCGCAGCCAATTTTTATAGTTTGGCCCTGTCAGTATATTTTTCTCTAAAAGTAACTTAAGTCCAGTCATTTTCAGGGTCGCTGCAATTAGGAGAGAGAGAAGAAAACACTTTAGCATGATGCTCTTGCAAGTTTAGAGTGGTTTTTAGTTTATCTAAACTGGATGGCTCCCACTGTTTCTCGAATCCTTCCTCAAACCATAAAAGAAGAATTAGCCAGGACTATTCTCACCGTACAATACTTGCTTAACCGTTCAGCCAGGCCAGTGTCGATACTTCGAGGGAGGTTTTCCAACGCTTTCGCGAAGTTCCTTAATTAAATAACCTCTTTTCTCTGGGGGCGTAACCCCGCTGACACTTTTCTGGACACCTACTTGGTTTATAGCATTGATCGTTAAGTGACGAATATCCTGATAAGTAGCATATACTCACAGTAGGATCGGGATCCAAATATCATCGTATGATAATGTTGAAGGAATACTACCAATATTCATCAAACTCCAAATGGTATGCATCTCTTTGCAAATTTCAGTTTCTTTAGAAATTCCCGATATAAGTTTTTGTCCCATGCTCTTATGACCTTGACGTATGCCAACAAATCATAAGTCACATGTCAAGTTCTGCCTATCATTATCTTGTTAATTTGAACCCACCCGTATATACCCTTGACGTATGCCAACAAGGTAATGCGACTGTCCCAAACCAACACATCTATCTATGCAACAAATGAATACCCCAGCAGCTACCAAACACTATGCCTTGACGTATGCCAACAAGCATAGCTTGAATACTACTGACCATCCATAAGAAATGACGGAGGGCTACGACTGGTTTTGGCGAAACCGTGAACATAGTGAACTTGATATAACCGAAGGAACCTGATAGCTTTTAAAAGGAGTGGTTAAAGCTCCGCATTTAAAAATATCTGTTTTTAAATTTAACCGAGTGGTTTCTTTTAAATTGTTCCAACGATTTAGACTTTGGTTTGTTTTTCTTTGCATTATAGATAATGCGTCCCATCATTAACCTATCATTGCAGAAAACAACGAAAATACAACGTCTTCTTATGCCATCCGCATTCGCCACGGGGTCCCGTCATCACCCGTTAGGTTACTTAACTAACGACAGAGCGGGGGCTGGGCTAGCGCGGGTGTAAAACATAAGTGACGTCTAAATAGCTATCATATATATAGATATTTTACATTCGTCTGACGCAATGATATACATTCCAGAACACAGATGAACTTAATTGGATTTGCAAGTAATCCGTATTTCTTTTGAGCCTGCAAGAAAAGACGGATAACACAGTTGTGATGAATAGCCATTACCCCACCCTCGACCCCTACGGGTACGGCAAACTACCTGCCCGACAGTTTGTGCACCCCACCTTGGGTCAGTCCTAGGAGCAGAAACAGTAAAATGAAATAATACAACGGTGGCTACAACCGCAACCTGGAAGTGCCCCGCAAAATAATATTACAACAAATTACATTTACATCAAATGAATTAAATGATAACCCATTGCATAACCCCGGCTATACACCACAACAGTCCAATACAGTTCATATGCACAAACAGATAAAACCATTACAGAAATGTGCAACCCCCTGCCAACCGACATACTCGCAGTTAGGGGAGGTTTACGAACACATTAAATAATCACAGATATAATCCAATATGCAAATACTGTACAATTTCGATCGATTAAACGCATTTAATATTGCTCCAATACTGCTCTGTAAACTTGAAAGCTGAGCAAAATTAAAAAATACCAGAGAATCCCAAATATCACAGAGAACCACCACAAGAAAAATGGGTCCCTGAATCGTCAAAACGGCGGCGGAAGCGCGGCGGGATCAGTGCTATCCGCCGCGGATCCGCGGCTCCGTAGGCGATTCAGGGCACCAAATTTTTTGTGTGTTCTACTACTATCATTTTAAGCTTTCTGAACATCCCTGAAAAATTTTTGGACTTCATTTAAAATTCGACAGAAACTTGACAGTTCGGGGTTTTCCGGTTTCGTTTTTTCCGTTCGAAATTCGTACAAATTTGCAATAAAGTTATTTATTGTTTAGCGAGGCTCTGATACCACTGTAAGTCGATGTACAACACCCCAGTACTTGTGGGGAGGCGGAATTTTCAAAAACGAACTCGTTTAGTGAACAAACATCGACTAACCGCTTGAATCGAAGCTAAACGATAACTAACTAAACATATAGTTGTTCTAAACTACTATGCTTAGGGATTATACCTATCAAACCAAGTCCTTCGGCTTTACGATCTCCTCGTCCTCCTCGGCCTTCTTGATGTAGTAGATGATCCACCCGAGAGCAAAACTCCAAGCTTAGCCTCTAAACTTGAGGCAACTAACCTTCTTGGATTGCTAATCAAAGAAGATAGATGAGATAGAGTGAGGGTTATGGATTGTTTAGTCTAACTAATCCTTGTTCTCAACACATGAGAGGTGAGGATTAGGGTTTGAAGAGAGTGAGCTTGAGGAGAGAGAATGTGAATGATATTATGAAGTGAGAATAGTAAGTTATCATAATATATATGAACCTTTAAAATTCATCAATAAAAGAAAAACAAATGATGAATAATCAAGTTTCATAAATATCTAATGGTGATTCATAACCATGACTCATTAATCATTTATTGTGCATTAATGATATGGATGAATCACTCTCATGACTCACTAAACTCATTCAATGTATATGACACCTAAACCTCCTTAGTCACCATCTTCTAGAAGCTTCTCGCACAATTACGAGAACGCCCCTCCAATCCGTAAAAAATACGGAAAAACTTTAGACTGTATAAATTCAATAACCGGATACCAGTAACTGGCTTAAACCAAAGCCGACTGGTAAAAACTGTCCGAAAGTCGTACGTGCGTAAACACACGTATGCGTCCGAACCCTTTGTCGTAAAACCATACGACCTCTATATCGTTTCGCCTGGAGTAGGAAACTCTCTGTGTGGGACTCTAGAGACTCGACTACTACGCTGGCAGTGGGTTTAACCACAGACCGCAAGCGGCACTAGCTGTACGTAACGGTCCCCAGGTAGTTGTCGATAAGAAGGCCGATGAGGAAACCCATCCGAACTCCTACTGAGCCTGCTGTGACAATCTCCATACAGTCCGGTCCGTTCGTCCAAGACTATCGCATATCGGGCCTAGGGGGGCGGCAAGCGTCAGTCCCCTAATAGCGGTATAAGTCGTGTCGGAGCGAAGCCCATTACACCCTGAGAAACTACTGGAACCTACCAGCAAATCTCGCTTGCCCTGGCCAGGGACTTTGCGTAATGGCTCTCTGACACAGCGCGATATCAACTCCCAATACCGGGAGGGACGAATCCTGTCTAACCGCCACTGGCTCCAAGTGCTCGGGACTGCACCCAACTGCTACCTGTTTGCACGACTCCTTTGAGCCTCGGTAGGATAGCAATCTAAGAACAGTGGGACACACTTGAGGCGAAGTAGCAGTGTCAAGTCTGCGGACTATGCTGTACTCATGTCACCTAGGAACTGTTCACTGACGACTGGTATAAAACCAACCAACAGTTCCCTGTGAGTCCTGTCCGGTGTACCCGTAACCCAACGAGCACCTGCATACTATCTCCAGTACGACGTACTGATGGCTGTGGGACAGACCATCTCCCCAACTGGGATGAGAAGCGTACACACTAGTCTACTCCGGAGTATCGATGCTCTGTCTCGATAATCCAACGACCAGGGACCTGAATAAGGATGTGCTTGTAGACTACCCAGCCCCCACTAGTGTGACTGCCATCACAACGCTGGTAGACAAGCAAGATCCTAAGAGCTCTATCAATACGTATACTCACATATTAAGATAGAAAAACCAAGTAGCATACTACCATGTTTAGCAAGACTGTTATATACATGTGAATATCCCAAGCTTCCATTAAGTAATATACAAACTAGTATGATACAGTAATGGCCTTCTAGGGCATAAACACTAACATCACCTTCGGCGATGAAGATCTCCTCCTCGGGACATGCGAGCATAACCGTATCCTTTAAGTCTCCGGATACTGTCATGATATCAAGATAGGAAAAATCCTGGTTGACAATGGGTCCTTCGTTAACCTCCTCAATATAAGAGTGTTGAAGGAAATCTGTATGAGCGTTCAACATCTCGCTCGTGATAAAATCACCATCTCAGGATTTGACTCCCAGTCATCACGGACGCTCGGGTCTTTGATACTGACGTTGTGCTTTGGGCTGGTCGTCATGGACATTAAATTTCACGTCATTGACGCCAAGACCTGCTACAACGCTTTGCTCGGTCGGCCTTGGTTACACGAGTACAACATTTTCTCTTCTACACAACATCAGTGTATGAAGTGCTTCAAAAATGGTCTCGAGTACACTATGACAGGGGAACTAAACCCATTCTCCGTGAATGAAGTCCGCAAATATGAGGATGCTAAGTACTTCCTGCCAGATTTCGAAGACATAGAAAGATGTCGTAACCCGGAGAACAAGAATAAAGCTATCACCACAATTCCGGTCTTCGGGAGCGATACCGAGGAGGACGAAGAGATGGTCTATTCCGGGCTTCCCCAATACACCAAGCCGGGACCGTCCACCCCTACGTTGATTTTCGGCAGCGACTCGGAAGATGAAGTCAATGCCGTATTTGCTGTACGACCATCGATACAAGCCTTCGCTGGCGAAGATCTGAGTTTGCAAATTGCCATGGTGCCGCAAGAGCATTATAAGGAGCTCGATGCACTTGATACCTATAATGTGCAGGAGCTGCAGACATTCTACGTCCCTCCCAGGCGAAAAGATGAAAAGGCAATCCTCTTTTATCAATCCACGGAAACCAAAGTGGAGAAAGAAGTCTGGCATGGTGCTGACTCGACACTTGACAGACTTTAGCCCATCCGTTTGCCCAGATACTACACAGACGGATTAAAAAGACTGTTGAGGCACCAAGGCGTATCCCTTAAGCAGACTACTCGACAAGCCTAGTTCTATAACAGGATCTGGAGCGTCCCCGGAATTCAACGAAAGTTGCCCAACGGGAGAATGAAAATGATTGGGCTTGGATATGTTCAATCCAAGAAACGGGAGCGATTCTGCCGCTGCTACGTCATACATGATTTCGATGAAGAAGAAGATGCTCTGTGGGAAGATGCTAACCCTGAACCAAAACGAGCTCCCGCCATGAAAATGCCAAGCCCGTCGTTCCAAGAACAAATGGACAAGCTTATAAGGGAAGTGGGTCAAAAGGTTCGAGATGACCATAATCGCGAAATGGCCATTTACGAGAAAGCCAGAACGCAACGCCTCCTTCAGCAAGCTGCAGAGAATGACGATGCTCTTCGTCGCCAGCTCTGCATACAAAGACCCGACGCAAGGGCAGAAATAAACCCAAGAACGGAAAAGGCGTTCGACAGCGATAAAGCGGGACTAAGAAGCCACGCAATCAAGAATCGAGCAGCCGAGATCCGTCTCTTATAAAGAAGATGGGTCGAGCATATTCTTTTACCCAGGACAAGACAAAGAAGATATTCGATCTTTTCATAAAACACCAGATGATTACCCTCCCGGAATCCAAGCATCCCGAGCAAGCAGGAGAGGTCTTTCACCCGGATTATTGCTCCTATCACTAGGCACTAGGGCATCCCCTTGAAGACTGCTTCACCTTCAAGAACTGGGTCAAAGACAAATATCAACAAGGCAGGTTCGCTCTATCCAGCAGTTGGAGGATAACCCTGCCGTAGAAGCATAAACCGAAAGCCACGAGAGTAGAGCCGGATCAATATCGGTCTTGGAAGCGATCTCGCACCTGTCACGTGATAACGATGTCAGGAGAAGGAGTATGCGAAGATATGGTTGATCTCCCCTGGTGCTTCGAAAACGATGCTGACGAGGTGATCTCAGAGTTTCCACCGGCGCCAAAAGAACTGGAAGATGGGATACATACTACTGCAGATGACCTTAGAAAAATCAACTTAGGAACAGCAAACGACCCACGACCGACGTTCTTCAGTGAACTGTTGTCTGAAGAAAAGCAGGCTACGCTAAAAGACGTGCTTATACAGTATAAAGATTGCTTCACATGGAACTATTCCGAGATGCCGGGATTAGATCTAGAGATTGCTCTCCACAAATTGGCGATTTCTTCGGGCATCAAACCAATCAAACAAGCACCGAGAAGAATGCGGCTCGAGGTTGAAATGAGCATCAACGCCGAAGTTAAGAAGCTAATCGACTCCGGCTTCATCCAAGAAGTTCAGTATCCTGACTGGATCGCCAACATTGTCCCAGTAATGAAGAAAAATAGGACGGTGCGCATCTGCGTGGACTTTCGGGATCTCAACAAAGCTTTCCCGAAGGACGACTTTCCAGTACCGGTCACCGAGCTGATGATAGATAATACGTCCACTCACGAAATTTTCTCCTTCATGGACGGCTTATTAGGATACAATCAGATAAAAATGCATCCCGAAGACCAGAAGCGTACCGCTTTCCGGACCCCTTTGGGCATATTCTGCTACAAGGTGATACCTTTCGGTCTAAAGAACGCCGGTGCCACCTATCAGAGGGCCATGACGAAAATCTTCGATGACCTCATACATGAAATCGTCGAATGCTATATCGACGACCTCGTAGTTAAAAGCAGATCATATGAGGAACGTTTAGAACATCTGAAGATCGTGTTTCAGCGCTTTCGGAAATACAATTTGAAGATGAACCCTCTCAAATGCGCGTTCGGAGTTTCCTCACGCAAATTCCTAGGGTTCGTCGTCCGCCACCGAGACATCGAGATAGACCCGTCAAAGATCAAGACGATTATGGAAATGCCTCCGCCAAGGACTCTCAAGCAACTGCAGTCTCTCCAAGGAAAGCTCGTGTATATCCGGCGATTTATAGCCAATCTCTCCGGCAAGTGCTGTCCTTATAGTCACCTAATGAAGAAGGGAACCCCGTTCGTCTGGGATCGCAAATGCCAAAGCGCACTGGACGAAATCAATCAATACTTGCAGAATCCGCCAGTACTGGCCGCTCCCGTTAAAGGAAAACCTCTCATTCTGTATACAACCACCCTTGAGGGTTCTCTAGGCCCATTATGAGCACAAGAAAACGACCAAGGGAAAGAAAGAGCTCTCTACTATCTGAGTCGAGTTCTCCTGGGTGTAGAAAACAATTATTCTCCCATCGAAAAACACTGCCTGGCGTTGATCTTCGCGATAACACACTATGCTTTGGCACATGAGGTCCACCTCATATCAAAGGTGGATCCTCTCAAATACTTGATGTCAAAAGCCATACTAACGGGATGGCTCGCTAAATGGGCCCTACTCTTAATGGAGTTCTCGATAACTTATCGTCCCCTCAGGGCAGTGAAAGGCTAAGCCATCGCCGACTTCCTCGCTGAGCATCAAATACCTGCCGATTCTCCTTTGAACTGCGAACTGCCCGACGAGTACACGTTTGATACGATCGACGGGGAGAGAAGAGAGAATGATACCCTGTAGGAACTCTACTTCGATGGAGCATCTTCCATGAAGAAGCGCAAACAAAGCACCCCCATAATCAAATCTGGGGTAGGCCTCATCTTCGTGACTCCATAAGGAGGAATAATGCGCTTTGCCTTCTCCTTAACAGAGCCGAGGACGAACAATGAAGCCGAACACGAAGCTTTGATAGCAGGTCTTGAGATCGCCGTTGACATGGGAATTGAGAATCTCCTCATATACGGAGACTCCCAGCTGATCTGGGGTAGGCCTCATCTTCATGACTCCATAAGGAGGGATAATGCGCTTTGCCTTCTCCTTAACAGAGCCGAGGACGAACAATGAAGCTGAACACGAAGCTTTGATAGCAGGTCTTGAGATCGCCGTTGACATGGGAATTGAGAATCTCCTCATATACGGAGACTCCCAGCTTATTGTTAGCCAAGTAAATGGCGACTATCAAACGTGCAAACCAGAATTGGTAAAGTACGGTAAGAGAGCGCAACAACTGCTGACTCGAATCCTTTCCTACACCTTGGAAAGCATACCGCGTGCAGAAAATAGCAAGGCGGATGCATTAGCCAAGCTCGCTAAAAGAACTGGCCGACGAGAACCTCGATAACATGAGGATCGTTGTGCAAAACCGTCGGGTTCTTGCACCGGCAGAAATATCTCCAGAGTCATCTGAAGAAAAAGGAGCGACCGAGCAAACGGCCCTACAAATAAAAGACCAGGAAAAGGCTGAGGATTGGAGAGAAGTCTTTATAGATTACTTCAAATCCCGTCGAACACCTGAAGATGCGTCCTCAAGACATCAGCTCATGAAACGAGCTCTGTCTTTCGCCTTCGTCAATGATACTCTGTATAAGAGATCATTTGATTCTCTGTGGCTAAGATGCCTGGGACCTGAAGAGGCAAAGAGATTCGTCCAAGAAACTCACGACGGACTCTGCGGTTCTCACCAAGCCGGCCCGAAGATGAAGCTGAAGATTAAAAGGATGGGCTACTATTGGCCCATGATGATCCAGGACTGCCTCAAATACGCGAAGCAATGCCACTTGTGCCAGATTCACGGGGATTTTATCCATCAGCATCCGAATCCACTACATCCAACGGTGGCTAGCTGGCCGTTCGAAATGTGGGGGACTGACGTAATCGGCCCTATCGAACCGGTATCATCCAGAGGACATCGATTCATCTTGGCGACAACTGATTACTTCTCCAAATGGGCAGAAGTAGTACCGTTGAGGGAGGTGAAGACAGAGAATATTCTCCATTTCTTCAAGACACACGTCATTTACCGGTTCGGCACTCCGCGATGGATTATCTCCGATAACGGGCCAGCCTACAGAAGCCAACAGCATAACATAGACTTGAGATATTCATCGGTCTATAATCCCCGAGCTAACAGTCTAGCTGAGGCTTTCAACAAGATCTTGACGAAGATCGTGAAAAAGACGGTGTCTCGAAATAAGGACTGGCATGAGAGACTGCATGAAGCTCTCTGGGCATATCGAACTATGTTCAAAACGGCCACAAACACAACGTCGTATGCATTGGTATTCGGCACAGAAGCGGTACTCCCCCTCGAGATAGAGTTACCCTCTCAATGAGTGGTAGTTCACTACGAACTAACAGACGAAGATAATTCTCGCCTTCGGCTTGAGGAGCTCGACGCCCTTGATGAAACCCGGCTCATGGCGCAGCAAAATCTAGAGGCTTATAAAGAAAAGATGACTCGCTCATACGAGAGATTGACTAGGCCGAGAACATTCCGCCAAGGCGAACTCGTGCTAGTGGTCAAAAGACCTATGATCCCCAATCGTGCCAAGCGGGGGAAATTCGAGCCGAAGTATGAAGGCCCGTATATCATAGACAAAGTCTACCAGGGTGGAGCATATCTACTCATGGACATGGATGGTGAAAGACCTTTCCGGCCAATAAACGGTCGATTCCTGAAAAAATACTACGCCTGACGAGCCACGGTCCAGGTCAACGATAGATGACGACGCTTATGTCCGCTCGCTATCTTCCTAAGCCCAAACTCTATAAGTAGTACCGGCGAACGGACCGAAATGTTTTAAAACTAACGACGGACCGAAACGTCCTTAAACTAACAACGGAACGAAATGTCCTAAAACTAACGACGGACCGAAACTTCCTTAAACTAACAAAGGACCGAAATGTCTAAAACTAACAACGGACCGAAACGTCCTTAAACTAACGACGGACCGAAATGTCCTAAAACTAACAACGGACCGAAATGTCTTTAAACTAACGATGGACCACTATGTCCTAAAACTAGCAGTTGACCGAGACATTGATAAACTACTACGAACCGCAGCATCCCAAGGCTGACAAAAAAAGTGAAGAAGAAAACGGTATGTCCATAAGCAAAATGGGCACGGATGAAAACTTGAAAGGGCTCCATGAGTAAAAACAGCAGGGCTATCGGCGAGTTTTGTGAAAACCCGAAAGGATGCAATCTCGTTAAAAGACACTTGTAAGGTCCTCTCAACCCTGTAAGGAAAAACCATATGCGTGAGATCCTTACGACTTACAAAGGAGCAACACACTTAGGGATCCCCACGATTCCTAAGGAGAAATTACACTTATGAGATCCTCACGACTCATAAGGAGAATTCCCCTTTGAGACCCTCACGACTCATAGGATTCAAAAGCCTTAAACTACAGGGATCTGAACATGTTCTTAAGCAGTCATACACTCTAATTTTGCCCTACAAGCGTCTCGATATCGACCCTTGTATACAATCCGCGGGCGCGAATAAACATTTCCCTAACAAAGTCCTTCCCGCGACTAGGGATATATTTACACGGTGAACAACCCTTGTAAATCTTCTTGACTTATAAGGAGAAATCACTTTTGTAAGATCCTTACGACTTACAAGAGACCATACACTTTGGAATCCCCATGATTCTTAAGGAGAAAACGCACCTACGAGATCCTCACAACTTGTAGGGAGAAATACCTTTATGAGACCCTTACGGCTCGTAAAGTTAAAAGCCATAGTCGACAGGATCCTAACCCTGTTTACTAAGCCACCTTTGTTCGACATCGACGGAGGCAAATGATGATTCGCTCCTGGCAATATCCCAGTTGTAGCGATGCTGATGCCTAATTCGGTATCAAATCCCAAACTCACAGCGAGGCAAATGCATATGAAATAGCCGAAATGATGGGGCAACTTGCAACAAAATTAGCAAGTAAAAATATATGCATGAAAAACAGCCGGAATGATTAGGCAACTCGCAATAAAAAGCAGCGAGTAAAAAATAAAATAAATAGCCGAAATGATTGGTTACCGCAAGAAATAGCCGAAATGATTAGGCAATCGCGACTTTCGCGATATAAAAGCTGAAATGATAGAGCATCGCAGAAAGAAAAATATATAAAATGAAACTTTTTGCCCTACAGGTGAAATCATATCGATCCCTGTATACAATCCAGGGGCACAAACAAAGAGGGAACCATGCCTTCCCCCCGGGCTCCATCCGAAAGAGAGCCAAGTCTTGACGGTTCATAAACAGCCTGGAGATCATCTCAACATTCGTCTCATTACCACAGACGCAATATCAGCAAAGCAGAACCGCGACAATCCCCAGTTCATGACTCGGCGGCGCACAGACAACCGAGAGTCAATACCCGACTCCGTGAAATGCGGATAAAGTCAACCAATCCCGGTCCTTGCGGAACACGGCTAATGTCAATCCTGACCCCGTGGGAAGCGTCCAGAGCGGAACCTGGTCCTTGCGGAACACGGCTAATGTCAATCCTGACCCCGTGGGAAGCGTCGAGAGCGGAACCTGGTCCTTGCGGAACATGGCTAATGTCAATCTTGACCCCGTGAGAAGCATCCAAAGCAAATCCTGGTCTAGTGGAATACGGCTAATGTCAATCCTTACCCTGTGGGAAGCATCCAGAGCAAATACTGGTCTAGTGGAACACGGCTCATGTCAATTCTGACCCCGTGAGAAGCGTCCAGAGCGGATCCTGGTTCTTGCGGAACACGGCTAATGTCAATTCTGACCCCGTAGGAAGAGTCCAGAGCGGAACCTGGTCCTTGCGGAACACGGCTAATGTCAATCCTGACCCTATGGGAAGCGTCTAGAGCGGATCCTGGTTCTTGCGGAACACGGCTAATGTCAATCTTGACCCCGTGGGAAGCGTCCAGAGCAAATCCCGGTCTAGTGGAACACGGTCAATGTCAATCCTGACCCCGTGGGAAGCGTCCAGAGCGGATCCTGGTCCTTGCGGAACACGGCTAATGTTAATCTGACCCCGTGGGAAGTATCCAGAGCAAATCCTGGTCTTGCGGAACACGGCTAATGTCAATTCTGACCCCGTGGGAAGCATCCAGAGCAAATCCTGGTTTCGTGGAACATGGCTTATGTCAATCCTGACCCCGTAGGAAGCGTCCAGAACGGATCCTGGTCCTTGCGGAACACGGCTTATGTCAATCCTGACCTCATGGGTAGCATCTAGAGCAAATCCTGGTCTAGTGGAACACGGCTCATGCCAATCCTGACCCCGTGAGAAGCGTCCAGAGCGGATCCTAGTCCTTGCGGAACACGTCTAATGTCAATCTTGACCCCGTGGGAAGCGTCCAGAGTGGAACTTGGTCCTTACGGAACACGGCTAATGTCAATCCTGACCCCGTGGGAAGCGTCTAGAGCAAATCTTAGTCTAGTGGACACGGCTTATGTCAATCCTGACCCCGTGGGAAGCGTCTAAAGCGGATCCTGGTCCTTGCAGAACACGGCTTATATCAATCCTGACCCCGTGGGAAGCGTCCAGAGCGGAACCTGGTCCTTGCGGAACACGGCTAATGTCAATCCTGACCCCATGGGAAGCATCCAGAGCGGAACCTGGTCCTTGCGGAACACGGCTAACGTCAATTCTGACCCCGTGGGAAGCATCCAGAGCAAATCCTGGTCTAGTGGAACATGGCTTATGTCAATCTTGACCTCGTGGGAAGCATCCAGAGCGGATCCTGGTCCTTGCGGAACATGGCTTATGTCAATCCTAACCCCGTAGGAAGCGTCCAGAGCGGAACCTGGTCCTTGCGGAACACGACTAATGTCAATCTTGACCCCGTGGGAAGCGTCCAGAGCAAATCCTGGTCTAGTGGAACACGGCTAATGTCAATCCTGACCCCGTGGGAAGCGCCCAGAGCAAATCCTGATCTAACGGAACACGGCCAATGTCAAACCAGACCCCGTGGGAGGCATCCAGAGCAAATCCTGGTTTCGTAGAACACGGCTAATGTCAATCCTGACCCCGTGGGAAGCGTCCAAAGCGGATCCTGGTCCTTGCGGAACACGGCTAATGTCAATCCTGACCCCGTGGGAAGGGTCCAGAGCAAATCCTGGTCCCGTGGAACACGGCTAAAGTCAATCTTGACCCCGTGGGAAACGCCCAGAGCAACTCCTGACTCCGTGAAATGCGGATAATGTCAATCTCATCAAACACTTACGGGTCCTCTCGACTCGTAAGGAAGAAAACTCTTTTATGAGATCCTTACGACTCCCAAGAGAAAAACACACTTAGGAATCCTCACGATTCCTAAGGAGAAAATACCTCTACGAGATCCTCTCGACTTGTAGGGAGAAAAGTCTTTATGAGACCCTCACGGCTCATAAAGTTGAAAAGCATTAGGCAGCAGATCTGAACCTGCTTCCTAAGCCATTACTACCTCTCGACGAGTTCAAGACGGAATGCTCTCTATCATCTACAGGCTATGCTTACTAAAGTAACATGCCGGCAACAAAGAAAAAGGAAGAAAGCGACAGTGAAGAGCACATTTGATTTACATTCAGTTAAGTGTTCAAGGTAGACCCATTCATGCAGGCGCGAAAAAGTTTGACGTATAAAATAAACACATGGAAATGAAAAAGCTTGCTATTCATACTTCAGAAAATGTCTACACCGAGGAAAACAGTAAACAAAAATATAATTAGAATGTTTACAAAGGCACGACATCAGATCCAGAACATGGATTGAGAAATTCAAAAGTGAGGCCATCCAAAACTTTTCGGGCCTCTCGGACCATCTTCGTGTGCATCCTTTCACGATCATAAGCGTCAGGATCTTCACTGATGTCCTCCACCCTTCGATAGGCAGCAAGTATCGCCACTTGCTGAAAAGCTTGATGCAGGATATCAACAAGGTTGTCTCACCTTTTCTTTGAGATTAAGCCCATCAGATACACCGAGTGCACCTTATCTTCGGCGTCGTCCAATATTTTAAGCGGCATGCCGGCATAGAATAGAGGAAGCGCTCCCCAGATCGCTCCCACAATAAGCTTCAAGAGAAAGGAACGACGAAGAAGCAGTCGACCATTGTATTATCAAAGCGACCCATAATTTCAGCACACTGGGCGTTTGTGAATTCTTGGTTTTGGGAACGATCGAGTGCGCGGATGTCCCTGTAAGAAATAATCTCGTCGAGATCATACATATGAGCGTCCATAACGTCTGAAAAGGAAAAACAGTGAGAGTTAGTGGACAGACTGATTAAGAAAAGCTTATTGAAACAGATACGGGATTTAAACAATTCTTGATATCCCCAAGGTGGGGATAAGTGCTAATTAAATCACCCGATGAATTTAATTCTGGGCAATTAAGGAAGAAATCCTAAAAACGATTTCGTATTTAATAAAAAGGTCCCTCGGGCCAAGGAGTTAAACTCCTCGAAAGCAATGCTCTGCAGACAGGAGTGACACCTGTCAAATCAATTATGAAGGGAATTAAAAATTCCCCGAGACTTATAAGAGCCATGCTCTGCAAGGAAGATGAAGTAACTCATCAGGAACTCTAAAAACAAAGCTTTTAATGAATTTGAAATTCCATGATCTTTAATGACCCATGAACAAACCTTTAAGAATCCTTCATGACAGATCAATAAATCTACATGATTTGAAAGAGCAAAGCTCTGTTAATGGGTTAAGAAACCCTGAAAAGGATTTCTTAACATCTAAGATATAACAAGAGCAAAGCTCTGATGAGAAACCCAAAAAAGGTTTTATTAAGATCTATGATCTGAGAAGAGCAAAGCTCTACTAATAAAGTTCAAATCTTACCAAAAAAATTGTTGGCAGAATTTTGACTCTTGAAAGTTCTTAAAAAAAAGGAGAGCTATGCTCTGCAAGAGAATAAAAATTCTCAGAAGAAAGAAGATGAGTAGAAATCATCTCAAGGGCCAAGAGTCTTATTTATAGGCATTAAGAGTCGTTTCAACTTCCAAAAGTTGATCCAACGGCGGAGATGCTACCACCACTGCACTCACGTGTGGGCCACGCAAGTGCAACGGTAGGGGGGCATTTGTTTCCCCAATCAGAGCAATGCTCTGTTCAAATTCCAGGGGTTTGAAACGGAGCAATGCTTCGTGAAAAGGGCTAGCATTAAATGCGCCAGCACTAAGAGTCAAAGACTCTGAAGCGCCGAGAGCGCTAAGCGCCGAGAGCGCGCTTCACTCTCACAAGGATTACT
The DNA here is from genome assembly GCA_030015575.1 of Agapanthus africanus. NCBI lineage: Eukaryota > Viridiplantae > Streptophyta > Magnoliopsida > Asparagales > Amaryllidaceae > Agapanthus > Agapanthus africanus. The sequence goes on along the minus strand of JASDDO010000008.1, from coordinate 432,425,539 downwards.
TGCATCTGTTTATAACAGTGTAAGTTCTATAGTGCATATGCGCTTGACAGAGGAAGAACAAAAGAATTAAAATAAAAGGAACACTTGATAGATAATGACAAAAAGGAAGAAAATACTTAATTAAATATTTTATTGCAATGGAAATAGATCGCCAAATATGGGATCAAAAGTACAAGGATTTACAAACATATAGATAAAATTATCTAGTTCTCTCTCGGTCTTTTTTACCATGTCAAAGCGATGACCTTCGCGAGGAGTAGCTACCCATCGGTCAGCACAGCATTCACCAGCAAAAGCAGAGATGACGGCCCGATGAGCCCGTATTTGGCTGAGCAACCGAACAGAGCAATCCCTTAAAGCTTTGGTGATCATGTACGCCTCGAAGAAGCACTCGATCTTGTCTTCAGCGGCATCGAGCATCGCCGGGGTCATCTCCGCCAGAGGAGGGGGAATATCAGCGAGCACGGACATGAGGATCATCTGAAGCCAAATAGAGTTGGGAGGGAGAGGAGATCCTATACGAGTCAAGAGCTCGTGCAACGCTGCGTCGCATTGGTCATTCGTAAGAGCAGGATTCACCAAGCGCGCAGCGAAGCGAGAAATAATGTCCTGAATGGGCACTTCCCATGGTTGTCGACGAGCATGTGGGCGGTTACAAGCCATAGTTAAGATGGTTCTCTGGAAATGAGAAAAGGAAAAAAAGCACTGCTTCAGATTATAAAGACTAGGCACAGAAAATTTTGTGCATAATGGAGCTATTTCCAAGATCCGGGAAATGTAAGTTCTGGGGAATATAAGTTTGACTTAAAAGGAAGGTGAAAAGACACCTTCAATAATAAAAGCTGCGCTTCATAAAAGCGCTAACGCCAAGCAGCGCCAGCGCTGAGGAGTTAAATACTTTGACCAGCACATCACGTGCAAAGCACGTGCGCGCTAGCGCTGGGTGCGCTGCGCCATAAGCAGCGCACCACGTGCAAAGCACGTGTGCGCTAGCGCTGGGTACGGGTGCACTGCGCCCTAAATAGTGCACCACGTGCAAAGCACGTGTGCGCACGGGTGCGCTAGCGCTGGAACTAAAAGCTCCCCACCGTCAGATCAAAGATCCAATAAAAATGATAAATCATTAATTAATCAGAATTAAATTCTGTTAAGGAAAGATTCCTCAAATTCTTTCCAAACAACAAGATTGTGATCTGTAAATCAGAGCATCGTTGGATCAATGATCTAATAGTGATTAAAAATCACCAAAAGTACAGAATAAATTCTGTATGGAAAAATTTCCCAATTTTGTTAAGAACAAGAAGATTGCCTTCTGTAAATCAGAAGCTCTTGGATCAAAGATTCAACGGTAGGGAAATTCCCAAATCAATTGGAGAAAAGATCTTCTTAACTGATTGAACAAATCAGCTTGCCCTATAAAAATGCTCCGAGACTTCAAGTCTTGATATAAAAAAAAGATACAAAAAAGAGACAGAAAATGAGATACAGAAACAAAGAGAGGAACCCCTCCATAAGCTTTGTGAGATCTCAGAAGAGCCAAGCTCTCAGAGAAAGAAGAGTTTCTTCAAGGTAAAAAAATGAACAGAGAGATGAAACCATCTCATAATTAAAAAGAAGAATTTACTTCTTTAAAGATCATAGATCTACAAGGCCAAGGTCTTTCACAAAGTGATCAAAAAATATCATCATAAAATAAAAAGAAGAATTTACTTCTTTCTCACAGATTATAGATCTATAAGACTAAAGTCTTTCTCAAAGAGATCATGAACATCTCATTATAAAAATGGAGGGAGAATAATTCAATTCTCTTAAGGATCATAGATCCATAAAGGTAAAGCCTTTCATCAATATAAGAGATTAAAACATTTCCTGTGAAGCTAAGAACTTCATTCTTAGATCTATGAGACAAAGTCGCTTAAAAGAGGATTTAATTCTCAGTGTATAGCGCTGCATAAAAGAGCCTTAGCGCTCCGTATTAAAAAGCGCTTCAGTACACCGGAACTAACGCACAGTGCTGCATAAAAAGAGCCTTTGCGCTCCATATTAAAAAGAAGCATCTCAGCGCTCCTGATTTGGTGCTCAGTGCCAAGCGCACCACGTGCTCCTCATGTGTGTGCTATTGAACAAATAGCGCTATGCGCTCATAAAACATCGCAACTCGCTCATGGACTGGCGCTCAGCGTCAAGCGCGCCATATACTCCGCACGTGTGCGCTAATTTACCAGAACTGCAATGCGCTCATTATCTGGCGCACAGTGCCATGCGCGCCACGTACTCCTCACTTGTGCACTACTTCACCAGAAGCACATTGCGGTCATTGTCTGGCGCACTGCGCCAAGCGCGCCACGTGCTCCTCACGTGTGCGCTACTTCACCAGAAGCGCAATGCGCTCTTTGAACTGGCGCTTAGCGCCAAGCGCGCCACGTGTTCCTTACGCGTGCGCTGATAGAACATAAACTGTTCTTTAAATAAAGCCCTAGAGTTATGATGAATGCTCAGCATTCAATAAAAGACAGAAAGGCTGTCAGAACCCAAATCAATGCCCAACATTGTCAAATGTTTAACATTTTAACTTGAGTGGGCCGAGCCCAAGTTGGCCATAAACCCCTCATTCAGATTAATTGAGCCCATATGCTCATAAATCTCAGATCTTAGTCCCAGTTGGACTACAGATCTCCCAACCAAAATTGGTTCAAGGGTACATCTCTGAACTCCTCTGATATTTGTCATTGTAATCCTTCAACGTCTTCAGAGAGGTGACGGGTCCGACAACCATACATTTCATAGACTATGACGTCTTTAAACTGGACTATGGGGTCCTTAAACCCACGGTCTATGATGTCCTTAATCTCGGACTATGGGGTCCTTAAACCCACGGACTATGATGTCCTTAACCTCGGACTGTGGGGTCCCTTTAAACCCACGGACTATAATGTCCTTAACCTCGGACTATGGGATCCCTTTAAACCTATGGACCGAGATGTCCTTAAACCAACATTGGACCACCATGTCCTTAAACTGGTAATCGACCGCAACGTCCCTAAACTAAACAATAGAGCCCAAATGCTCTTTTGTTGGATCTAAACGATCCCGTTAAGTTAATCTTAGTCTAAAAATTAGACTAACGTATCCTTAACAAACGTTTAAGTTGATCTTAGTCTCAAATGGGACTAACGTATTCTTAAACCTAAACCCAAATCTAAGAAAATACGGATTTGGACTAATCTACGCCCTACGGGCGACAACATAAATTAGTCTCCATATACAATCCACGGGCAACCAAAAACAAAATAAATACATACGATATGAAGTGACCATCTGGAGAAGGAGAAAGTGGTTACCGCGATGCGGTAGCGTAATTAACTGCAGGGGCTTATGCCTGCAGAGAAGAGCGTCCCCACAATCAAAAACCCCTCAATGAGGGGGAATCTGACGAAGTCTGCTATCTCGGCCGCATCCGTTTAAACCTTCGATACATGGTGTCATAAATCAACTTGGTATCTTCGGAGAGGTGGACAGATAGCACCAATTCGCATCTACCCTCAGAATTCAGGCCCTGACGTCCCAACGTCTCGGTCGCGTCTTTCGGCGGGGAACAAGGAGTAAGCTGAGAGAGAATTCCATTCTCTTTTATGTAACCCAGGAACTCGGCACTTAAGTATTCACCATCTCGATCAGATCTATGTGTCTTGATACTTTTGCCTATTTGTTTTTTCACTTCATTCTTATATTCCTGGAATTTCTCAAAGGTCTTGGATATATGTTTCATCAAGAATACATGTCCTTACCTTGAGAAATCATCCATAAAAGTATTAAAATAGGAAGAACCACTTCTTACATATATAGACATTGGACCACACACATCGCTGTGTATGAGTCCCAAGAGCTCAGTGGCTCTTTCTCCGTGTCCAGTGAACGGAGTTTTTGTCATCTTTCCTTTGAGACATGATTGACAAGTTGCATAGGACTGATATTCGAATGGATCCAAATATCCCTCTTTATGTAACTTCATCAACCGTGTTTCATTGATTTGACCCAGTCTACAATTCCATAAGAAAGCCTAATTTAATTCTGGAGACTTTCTTTTGAGTGTGTTCTGGACGTTGAAAAACTGAGCTTGATTTAATACGTATATACCGTTATCTAGTGTACCTGACCCAATCAAATTTTGATTAACGTGGATGTGGACCACATCGCTTACAAATGTAAAATTATAACCTTTTTTAGAAAGTAAAGATACAGAAATGATATTACAAGCCAGATTAGGTACACACAAACAGTTACGCAAAATCAAAATCTGCCCACTTGTCAATCCTAAGTGATATTCCCTTACGGATATAGCATCCACGCTCATTCCGTTAGCAACCCTGGGAGTCATATCACCTTCTTTGATAACTCTACGGTTTTTCAGAGCCTGTAATGAATTACAGATATGAGATCCTGATCCAGTATCTAGTATTCAGGAAGTAGAATTAATTGACAGATAGATTTCAATCATAAACACACCTGAAACCGAAACCACAACGTGCTTCGAATCCTAATTACTAGCTTTCTAAGCCCTGTAGTCCTTCTTCCAATGGCATTTCATGTGACAATAGAAACATTCCTCATTCCCTACTGTCGGCCCCGAAACTTTTGCCCTGCCCTTTCCCTCTACCTTACTGACACCGCTTTTCGTCTTAGTGGAGGCCTTCTTCTTCCCCTTGGCTTTCACCTTGGATCTAGAAGAGGAAGATTCTCCAATAAACAGAGCGGGTGTCTCCCTAGATTTCTGCAGGGTGCCCTCAGCTCCTTAACATGTTGAGGAGTTCTAGAAGTGAAACTTATTTCCCTTGAATGTTGAAATTCAAGATAAACTGGGCGTAGGTAGAAGGGAGAGACTGTAGAATCAAGTCGGTATATAACTAGTTCTCCAACGTGGTCCCACGGTCCGTGAGCTCTTCAATCAAGCGATCATCTTAAGGATGTGGTCCCCTACAGATGACCCGACAACCAACCTTGCCTGAAACAATTTCTTCGAGGTCTCATATCTTACGATACGAGATTGCTCTCCATATAAATCTTTGGTATGGAGGAAGATGGAAACTAAGTCCATCTTCTCGTGCCGCCTCTGGTGTTCATTATCCATTAAGGCCAATACGATGCACTTGGCTCTCGCACTGTCTATTTCCCATATCTTACGGATTTCAACATCCACGACGGTGGAATCCGTACCTGCGACGACGGGGGCTTTGGTAGTAAGGAGGTAGCCTAGCTTGTCATAGGTAATGGCCATCTGGACATTGCTTAGCCAATCTTTATAGTTTGGCCCAGTCAATTTGTTTTTATCCAGCAGTAACTTAAGCCCAGTCATTTTCGTCGCTGTAGTCAAGAGAGAGAGAGGGAGAGAGAGGAGAAACACTCAGCATTTAACCCTATAATTGCAGAAAATAAATGAAAATACAACGTACGCTTATGCCATCCGCATTCGCCACGGGGCCCCATCATGCACCGTTAGGTTACTTAACTAAGGGCAGAGCGGGGGCTGGACTAGCGCGAATGCAAAACATAAGCGACGTTTATTATATATCATATATATATCCATTCGTCTCACGCAATAATAGGTATTTCAGATCACAGATCACAGCATAAATGAATATATTGGATATATTAGGAATTTCGTGTTTCATTTTAGCCTAGAACGAAAGACGGATTCCACTGAGTTTCATCGTCCTAGTGGTTTTCACCTGTAAGGAGGGGAAGCTACTTATGAGCGCTGACTTAGGCAGGGAAGAACTCTTTTCACTCTCTAGCAGGGGCTTCTTGAGGAACTCCGCAAAGATATTAACTGGCACTCGTTCCAGGGATGGATTTACCCTTCACTACAGTAAGAAGTGCTTGTTAACTTGCTCCGTTCAGCTCGTGCCGGGGTCCCGAGCTTCACTCAGTTGAGAAAGTATGGTCGTGATGAATAGTCAAACCCCACCCTAGACCCCTACGGGTGCGACAAACTATCCGCCAAATTTCCGAAGTGAAGCAACCTCCCTCAATAAAATGAGTAGACCACTCGGCACTTCAAGAACCTGGTAGTTTGTGCACCCCACCTTAGGTCTATCCTAGGTGCAAGAAACAGTAAATGAAATAATACAACGGTGGCTATAACCTCAACCCGGATATGCCCCGGAAAAGAATATTACATCAATTACAAATTTACATGAATGAAAGAAAAGAAAACACTCTTCTCACATCCCCCGGCTATTCATCCATGATGATCCAATATTCCATATACACAAACCATCATCAGGATACAAATATGTGCAACCCTTAATAATCGACGTATAGTAATGTCACGCCCTGCTTCCCGGTGTACGGATAAGGAGACGTGACGAGGCACGCGACATATTTACTCAGAAGTAAACACGCTAAACGTAAATAAGCAATATAATGTAAATGTGCACAAGAAAGATATGAGATGTAAATGAACATCAACTTTTTATTTATTAAACATTCTTTACAATGCAACTGAAAAGTAAATATAATATGGAAAGCAATGCCTAAATAATGGCATGAACTGAAAGTAAAAGTATATACAGGTGACTAACGCTCTGGGTCTTCTGAGAACTGCCCCAAATCTTCTGAGCTGGGCTCGATCTTCAGAGAGTCGGGTCCTCCTGACAACATTCCAAAGAAAGAATAGAAAAGAAATGTCGTCAGCGAACAATCACTCGGTAAATCCCAAAGAGAGATAGAAATAGGCTGAACAGGTATAATGTGTGATTATTTTGTTAACGCAGTTGTTTGTAGCTTGGTGTAGAATATGCTAGTGTATACGAGAGGAGTCCAACTTACCCCGTGGACTATGCTATAAGGAGTACAAGGCCCCGTCAAAACCCACGGGATAACGACAACGGATATTCAGGTTAGGTGTATTAAAGTGACCGTCTCGTGCCACTTTTAACACATTCCGTACCAATCTACCCCTTAAAAAACCCGTAATGTTTATTGTATTGACTTGTAGTGATTTGTAGATGTAAGACTTGCCAAAACCATGATATCAGTTGTTCATGTAAACGAATAAGGATATAACGGATAGTCATATAGACAAGTCAATGTATATCCATGGTTCGGTCAAATCAATTCATGTTGATATTGATAGTATTCTGGTATAAATGGATTCATATTGTATTGGAGTTATATTTGAATTGCATTCATGGATGGATTGATTTCAGATTTGACTGAGACTCAGATTGAGTCAGACTTTTTAAACAGAATTGAAGTCCTGAATTAGTTTTAGAGTTATCGGTAACTGCTGCACATGGACGGCTGAATTTGTGTCTTTTTCCAAGACAATTACCGTATTGATAACCCCGTTTTTTAGTTGTCTATCTTAAATAGGCAAGCACCCACTTTCTCCGGCTCTCTGAGGCTCAAGAGAATTGGTCTCCCTTAAAGCTATATTTCCTAGGTTCCCTATTGAAAATTAATATAACTTGAGGGGGTTTTATGAAAAATAATTTTGATATATTTTCAAAATAAACCTCGTGTGTTTATTTATCGTCTTTAGAGTTTTCATAGATGTAATTTTATAAGATGAGATATTCTAGTGGATATAAACCTCAATTGAATAGTATATAGTATTTTCATGTAAATCGACATGTATTGATATCTTGATGCTATTTTCATGAATTTTTGTGGTTCTTTTCTTTTGATTTTAGAAAACATAAAATATATTATATATTTAAAATAGATATTTTGATAATATTTACATATATATATATTAAAAATAGAATTTATTTATTAATAGAAATCATGTTTTCTTAAAAATTGTAATAATAAAAATTCCATCGAGATCGTACGCTCCGTGAAGAGGTTTGCATCTCGCCTTACTAGTCCGATGGATGTGCTGTAACATTTCAAAAAAAAATATAATAATAAAATATTATTTTGGGAATTTAAATTATTAAATAATATATTTTAGGGATATTACAAATTGTGGGAATTTGTATAATTATATACAGATAGTTTGGAAAATATTTGGAAAATAAATATGAATTATTGATTTGGAAAGAATTAATGTGATTTGGATATTTCATAAATATTATACGATTAATTATATGCTAATTATGTTAAACTTGAATTAACATTTCACTAATCATGCATTAATCTTGTTTATTCTTGTGACATGCAACATAGCATATTACAAAACACTTGCTACATTTTATGGTTTTGAACCATGGCATTTTCTTTTCTTTTGTAAATGATTTTATTTTGTTTTAAGAAAAAAAGATAAAAGATAAAAGAAGAAGAAGAATAATATGCGGCATGGCATGGGAGGTATGGGCTTGGCATGGGAGAAGAGAGAGAGAGTGAGTGTGAGAGGGGGGGGGTATTGACCATGGCTCATCACCCATTTTCATTTCACATCTTCTTCATCTTCTTCATCTCCTTCATCTCCTTCTCATCTCCTCTCCACCTCCTTCTACCACCTCAAGCCACCCCCAAAACCAAGCCAAAAACTCATACCTCATTCACAAAAAATGTGCTTAAGCTCCTCACAATGACCATGGTGTTATCAAGTTGCCATTTTGAAGACTTTGAGCAATTCAAGAAAATTCTTGAGTTGCCAAATGAGGTATAACCCTACACCCTTGTTTACAATTTTAGTTTTCTATATTCATATAGTAGTTTTGAGTTGATTAAATAAGGTTTAGTGATCTTGGAAATTTGCAAGATGAGATTTAGGGTGGTATTATGAATTGTGATTGTGTATTGAGGTGTAATTGGTGACTACAACCCATCTAGTGTTAAAAATCCTAGACCAAGTGAATTTTGAAACACCAAGACATGAACTTAGAACTTTCCATGTCGGTTTTGTGATTTTTTTGAGGTCTACAGGGAATCTGGAGCAACCCCGGACCTTTATAAAAATATTAAACATATATATTAACCTAGTTAGACCAATAGGAGACCACCACGAGAAGAAGAGACCAAACTTCAAAAATTGGGCCAGCGGGGCGGTTACTATAGCACACAGGCCGGCCAGATTTTGGCTGTTGAGGTTGGGTTTTCTCCTGTAGCTCACACTCCTCATAACTTAGCCACTGTAATTTTTGTTTTGTTCGAGATTACCTGAGGCAAAATCTGGGAGCGTTTGAGTTAATAATAGCAATGGTTTTCCGATTTCTAAAACATGGATTTTGGCATTTAATTATGGATTTGGCCGTTGGACGTTTGTACGTCAACGACGAGGGTTCTATGATTTGTTTTTGCATTCGTAGGCTATAGGTTTTAACCTATGAGCACTTCGTGTGTCGTGTCGGTTTTTGAATCGGATTTTAATACGATACGATATATTTTGTGATATGTAGGCACCCTCACGTGGACATCGAACAACAAGGAAGAGCATGGCGTCTTTGACTTCGGCAAGCGAGGATCGTGGTGAGTAGATATATATCTATGGGGGAAGTCAGGTGGATGGCGTATAGCATCCCCGCAAACATAGAATAGGGTTATTACCGTATTATTATTATGGGTTTTGGATGTGACATTAGATACTTGGTGAGTTGGGTGTTTAGAAGACCTTAGGTTAGATTAGGTTGATTTAGGAAGACCTATCCAGAGGATGATTATCTTGGAGGTGAATCACAAGTTACATGTAGTCACACACATGCACGCACGCACACTTATTTTTTTGCATATGTGTATGTGTGTATTCATGTATGAGTGTGGGTTTATACACACACACATACACACGTGAGATGAGGATGGTATATGATACTTGGAGATGAGTCGATATGATTGGGTATGATGCCGTGAGGTTGGATATGTGTTTGGGTCATGATATGATACATGACGTGTGTAGGGTGTTTTTCATCACCCCATTGAGATGGGAGTACGCATCGCTTGTCGGGCGTACTACAGATTCTCCCTGTCTAGGGTAAGTTGGAGTTTATTGATTGTGGGGATCCGAATCTCCGGCAGCCGTGGACTAAGCTGCCGTTAATTACCCCTTGCCTTTGGGGCGAAGGAACCTCCGATTGACGGGTCAAACAGGTCATGCGAACTCAATGTGCAGTGTTGTGTTTTGAGAGGGTTTTGGATATATCGGGGGCCCCGCAGAGTTTGTGTGTATCTGCATACACACACACATACATATATATAAAAAGGGAAAAAGTGTTCAAAGGACGCGTGAGGGGCCAGCGCCTCACGTGCGTGGCACGCAGGTGCTAGATGCTAGCGCCTCACGTGCTTGGCATGTGGGCGCCACGTCATGCGCCAGCGCCCCACGTGCTTGGCATGCGGGCGCCAGTGCCCCACGTTCTTGGCACGCGGGCACTGGGCGCCAGCAGAAAGAGGGACTTGGTCCCTGCACTGGGAGCTGTGCTCCCAATTCGAATTCTCTGAAAAGAGATTAAATTATGGAATTAAACTCCAACAGATCTTGAATAGAGTTAAACTCCTAGAAATCTTTGGAAATGATCAAAGGGAGCCCTTTGTTTCTCTCCCCTTTGGTCCTGGATCTTCCCAAGATGGGATTTTTGAAGATGGATCTCCTTCTTCTTCCTCTCGGTTAACCGGATCTTGGAGAAAGGGGGTGAGATTTAAAAATCTCCCCTTTTTGAGATCTGATGGAAGATCTGAGCTCCCCTTTGTGGGTTTTGTGGTGAAAAACTATTTATTTTTGGAAAAGGAAGAGTAAAACTCTTGATTTAATAGAAAATGGGAAGAAGGTTTAGAACCTCGAGGAAGGAGAAGAAGGCACAAAAACCATAGAATTTGAGAGAATTAAAAAGTTATTGATTATTTCATTATCATGTTGTCTTATATAGGCTTACAAAATTACACATAGCCCCTTGGGCTTTACAAAATGGCATTTTGCCCATCCCATGTCTCATGTGCTCATTTCTTTTGCACATAAGCCATGGGCTTTATAGAAATTTGGCTTCATGAACATTTTCTTACATTCATGCATAAAAAAATTACATCAAAATTATTTATTACATGATTTTTTATTTCGGCATGGGGGATGCCGACCGCGGGGCTCGACTTGGGCATGGGCCCACTTGTTTGGGCTTAGGCCTGCTTACTTACAGTTGACCTTGACTTTGACCCGGTCAACTGGGGTGCAAATTTTGACCCCAACAACGTGATATTATAATGGATCGTTGAGCGATATGTATTCATGCATACGATAATATGTGAGTTGATAATATTTGAATGTACGAGACTTTAGAACCGTACCCATGATCATGATATTGCACGATGACGATACCTTACCATACGAGGTTTATATATGATGATTGATCTGTACTATTGACTCGAGGATGCCGTACTATGTATTATACAGTACGTGACGCTATGAGACTGGATCGCCGACTACTAGGTATATCGACTAGGAATTTAGGTGGATTTCTTACCCTTTTGACTAGTTCCTTAGTTTAGTCTTTTAGTTGATTAGGAAGATGTTAGACCAGGCTCAAGTCATACCTATTTTCAAAAACTAACGAATCGTGAGTATTTTCAAAAGACAACCTGAGAGTTACTACAGATTTTTCAAAAGACGTACTTTTTTCTTAAAAAACACCGTAGCCCCTATTTTCTAAAAATCATGATCCGTGCTATTTCAAATGCCAAAACTGTATAACTCGAATATAGAAATGTATATTTTTCAATGTTGCGTTTACTATTCATTCTCCGCTATATTCATGTTCTCACTGCATTGCATGTTTATACATGTGTTTCCTTAATTATTATGATCTCGTCGATCAGGACACCATCACCATTACCGATGATGTATATGTCCACCAACACTTGCTTGCCAGCTCACACACATCATCATCAGTAATTGCCATGTCACGTACACTGTAGAGAATATTACTTCATTGATATAACTTGCTAACTGGTAGTTCCAATATATTAATACTATGCTAGATTAGATATTGCATTCTTTACTTAGATACCCATACATGTATATAATCATTTGTTATATAATATTATGGGGCTTTATGCCGGTAATTCACTATTTATGGACTCTCGATTTTGGGATTTCGGATTTTCCATGAGATTTCTGTATTTGGAGAAACCGTAATGATTTTATAAACTCATTATCATTTCTAAAGATAGAAATTTACGGTTTTCTCGTGATATGATGTGTGAGGTGTCTACCATGAGTTTTCTCGGTTCTTGAGCTGTATCACATACCCGATTCGAGAAGGGGGATGCACTGTCTGCGGGTACATGGTGGACCCGGTGCGATACCTCGGGGCAAGAAGATCGCATAGATGGCGTTGAGCCCGGCAGGGGATCACTATCGACCGGTGATTTTTGACGCGGCGGATATCCGGGGGATACCGACGTGGTCGTGAGATTTGATGTCATGGGTCGATCCGGACTGACGGAGTCTGAGATATTGAGATATTGAGATATTGAGACATTGAGATATACATATTTGGTGTCGATACTTGACACGGGTTTTCTGTCGATTTCATTGATGATACTCCAGTTTTTATACTAAATTTTACTAAGAAAAGAACACAACTTTCTTATACAGATATATTCTGATTTCTTGTGGATTATTCATTCATGATGCATTCCATAAATCATATACATGACATGTGTTGGGTTCCTAGGCATACTAATGAGGTCTCACAACAGATCAAACATGCCCAATTCAACAATTTTTCATGTGCCTACAAACCCTAATACGGATCGTTAACTAGATGATAAGGCGATGCAAGCAAGTAAACGACTTTATTGCTAAAGGAAAGTGACTACAACCTTTGTAGATCCGGTCCTCCACTTCCTTGGCTCCGTGATGACGTCCCTCCGCTGTACCAATCGGAATGCTAGACTCTCGCGGTGGTTTCATCGGAGAAAAGATCGGGCTAGGTCGTCAACTTCGATGCCGAAGATGATCTACGTCGAGGCAACTCAAGATCAAGCTCCAATTTCACCAAGCCATGAAACTTGTGAAGAAAACACCCTATACTACATGGAAAGTGGTAAAGGATGAAGAAATAGGAAGTGGGTTCACTTTAGAATTGGATTTCTCACTCTTTTTCTCATTTCACCTTTGAAGCTAGCAAGCTTTTTGAAGCTTGATGAAGATGATGAAGATGAAAGAATAAAAGGAATTATTTCAATAAGAAAATCCCATTCATTCTTATCATAATGCAACCTTGGTTAAGTGTAGAGAATAAACTAGGGTTAGGTGAATGGTTAGGTTTAGGAGATGAAGACAAAATGGTCAAAGCTTCTTGAAGCTTCAAAGAAAAGAACAAAAGAAGCAACCATTTCATTTTCTTTCCAAATAAAGAATAAATAAATAAATATTTAATAAAATCAAAACCCTAACCATTATATAACCATGGTTTAATCATACACACCCAAGTTTGCATGTATCATCAAACATGATACAAACTAGTGCACAATACTATATCATATATACAATGTGAACTTCAAGTGAGAAAATCCATCTAAAGTGAACAAATACTAGTTAATGCAAAGTAATATATCTAATATATAATTCTACATTAAATCATTAAATCAACACTTGATTTAACGATCCGGTCATATCGCATATGACCGACTAATATCCGATGTATCGACTTATCGAATCAATCCTCGATTCGATAACTAGGTTATATCACATACAACCATTTTATACATTCATCGCGAGAATAGAATACGGTATCACATACACGAATTATTCTCGGTCCCGCATATATCTCATATGCGCTCCTATTTCGTTTCGCTTGAGCCAGGAAATCTCTGTGTAGGACTCTAAAGACTCGTCAATACGCCGACAGCAGGTGATGATCATATCAAACACCCACAAGCCGCAAGCGGTCTGCTAAACGTAACGGCCACCCGGGTATTAAGCAATCAGAAGATCGACGAGCAAGCCCGCTCATACTCCTGTGAATCCAACCAGTAACACTTACCGTACAGTCCGGTCTGTTCGTCTGATATGTCGCATGTCTCGCCTAGGGGTGGTAAACGTCAGACCCCAATAGCTCGATAAGTCATGCTGACGTGAGGTCCATAACATGTGTGAAACTACTGATAACACTTACCAGTAGATCACTGCAACCCTGTCCAGGGATTTCCAGTTATGGCCAGTCGAGCATAGCGCAACATCAACCCCAATACCGGGAGAGACGAATCCCCTCATATCGCTCATTGCCTCCATGTGAATCGGGATTGTACCCAAAAACCACCTGTTTGCACGACTCAGTAGAGCCGTGGTAGGGTGGAAATTAAAGCACAGTGGGAGACACACAAGACTCTATGATGATCTCGGGTCAACAGACGAAGCTGTACCAGTGTCACCAGAGAACTGCCATCTGACGTGAGGTATAATACCATCTGGGAGTTCTCAGCGAGTCCGTTCAGTATACCCAGTCTCCACTGAGCACCCGCATACCATCTTTGATGTCAAACACCAATGGATATGGGATCATCCATCACCCATCACATGGGTCGAGAAGATATACGCTAGTCTACTCTGGAATATCGATGCCCCGTCTCGATATTCCCACGACTAGGAACATTGAAGGATGCACTCATGGACTACCCAGGCCCAACTAGTATGATCTGCATCATAGTCCTGGAAGTCGAGTACACATCCTAAGGGCTTTATCAACATGTAACAGAGAGATAGAAAGTATACATGTTAAGATAAAGAGCAACCAGATAGCGTACTATCATGTCGAGCAAGAAAGTCCTACCTATATATGTCCCAGCATCCACTACAATATACATCCAATGTACAGTAATGGCCTCTAGGGCATACATATAACTAACAATCTCCCACTTGCACTAAGGCCATCTGTAGCAGTGGTTGCAATATCTAATACTCAACCATCCCATAAAAGTCTCTCTTTGGGAAAAAGCCTTTGTGAGTGGATCCGCCGTGTTGTCCTCTAAGTCTACTCTCCTAACCTCGATCACCCTGGAGATCATCTATCTCCATGATCAGACGATGCTGCCTCAGAATATGTCTGGGTCACTGATGGGACCTGGGTTTCTGGGCCAAAGCCATACTTCCATTGTCGTACAATGGTAGGAACCTAGTTCATCTCATGAACTACTATACACCCAAACCGCTTCTTTGGTAGTATCTTTAATAGCGATGTTACCAGCCTTTATCGTCTAGTTTGCCACGGTATCTAGCTTGGAATTCTTCCAACATACCGTCCCTTTACTGAGGGTAAAGACAATGCCTGCGACTGATATTCAGTCGTCCTTATCACCCTGGAACCTTTCCAGTGATTCACCTTTATCCTATTTGGAGAATCCTTGTGATAAGAGGAGATTGACCGATCGTAGTATAGGAAACTCTTTTTCTATCTAGAGTATGTTATCTACGTACTCTACGAGGATCACTACCATACTCCCTACTACCCTCTTTGTATATACAAGGTTCATCTACCATTTTGATGAAGTCAAACACTTTGACTATCACATCAAAACAGACGTTCCAACTCCGCGATGCCTGCTTTATCATGTAAAGCAACTTATACACGTTTCCGCTATTCCCACTGTTTACGAAGCCCTATGGCTGTGTTCTTATAGACGTTCTCTTCTAAATCATTTTAGAAAAGCAGTCATGACACCCAACCACTAGATATCGTAATCATGGTATGCAGCAATGGCAAGTAAGATCTGAATGGACTTAAGCATAGTCCCTGAAAAGGTTTCATCATTATCCACGCCTGGTCGATGACGAAAAACTTTAACAAGTCTAGCTTTGAAAGTCTCAACCTTTCCATCTACACCAAGTAATCTTCTCAAGATATACTTGCTCCTGATGGGGATTTAACCCTTCAGATATAGCAGCTAAAGTCCATACTTTGCTGGTGACATGGATTCCATCTCAGATCGCTAAGCATCCAGCCATTCTTACAGAGTCCCTACTCTCGATGGCCTGCTCGAAACTAGTTGGGTCATCATCTCATGATGCATTCCTCGCTCCCACTGTCATCGAGAAACCGAGGTATCTCTCAGGCGGATGAGGAACCCTACTAGATCGGCGGAAAGGCTGAGATTCGTCGGGGACTATAGAATCCTTTGGTTCTGTCAAATCATCAGCTGCAGTTTTGTATAGCTGGAACCTTTCCAGTTCTACAGAACTGACCTTGCCTCGATTTTGTCTGGATTTTGCTTTTAGACATAGGCCGGACAACCTCAAATCTTAACTAACTTAAGAGATAGGCTCTTCCCATACCATATCTCATATGGAGTGGTAGGCACTGATTTGATTCGAACCTAATTCAATAGGTATGCAGCTTCTCAAGTGCACAACCCCAAAAGGAAATAGGTAACTCAGTAATACTCATCATAGAGCACACCATATCTAATATTGTGCGATTGCTCCGCCCCCGATACACCGTTGTGCTGTGGTGTATTCAGAGGAGTAATACTGAGAGAGAATCTCATTTTCTTTTAGAATACTCCAGGAATGTCATGCACAAGTATTCTCCTCCCTGATCTTATCATAGGACATAATACTTATACCCGTATTGGTTCTTTACTTCTAGCTTATATTCTGTGAATATCTCAAAAGGTTCGGACTTGTGTTTCAACAGGAACATATGTCTGAATCTTGAGAGATTATCAGAGAACGTAATGAAGTATAAAGAACCAGTCCTGGCATGTGTAGACAGGAGACCTTACATACATCATCATGTATCAGTCCCAAGAGTTCATTAACTCTTTCTCTGTTCCCAATAAGCAGAGCTATGGTCATCTAATCTTTGTGACGTGACTGGCAAGTTTCACAAGATGTAAATTCAAACTGATTTAAATATGCATCTAAAATGTAACTTCAGCCAGTCGGGTCGCATTGATATGACCTAGTCTACATTGCCTCAAGAATGATTCATTCATTTCTGAACTCTTCCTCTTCTGTGTGTTCTGTATACTAGGAACTGTAGTTTGATTTAGAACATTAATGCTTTTAGATAACGTGCCTGAACCGATCAACTTTTGATATAGGAAATGTTCAAAACATTATCCAACAATACAAAATTTTATCATTTCTTTACTTGTAAAGAGACTGATATGATTTTGTATATCAGGTTCGGTATCTAATAACATTCGTTCAGAATCAATGTACTGGTAACACAGGGTGACAGTGACCAACAGACTTGGCTGCAACACTTGCCCCATTTTCTGTCTCATGAAACTTATACCCGTTCTCAGTTTTCTACCTTTTTGTAGCCCTATGTAACAGATTACATATCTGGGATCCTGATCCAGTATCAAATACCCAGGATGCAGAGGATACTGAGAAACAGTTCTTTGTAATGAACACACCCGAAGGAGATGCATCTCATGCACTTTCTTCGTTTGGGCGGCGTGAGAATTCTGGTATTTCCTTATTTCCTGCTCTGTCTTATAACAATTTATAAGTTGGAGCGGGACCAACGTTCCCCAGCTCAGTATAACAAGCGGGTTCGGTCAATACATCCATATTATTATCTTGATTAAGGCGTGATATGGTCGCTACCTGGAGAGAGAGAGAAGAAAACACTCTGCGTGCACTTTTGCAAGATTAGATTGGTTATATATTTTATCTAATCAGGATGACTCCTACTGTTTTTATCAAATCTTCCTTCAAACCCTAAAAGGAAAGACTAGCCGGGATTAATTACACTCTACAAGTTCGCTAATCTTTCAGCCAGGCCAGTGTCGGTACTTTGAGGGAGATTCCCCGTGCTTTCGCACGGACCTAATTACAGTAAACCTCGTTTTCCCAGAGGCGTAACCCCGTTGACACCTTTCCAGACACCTACTTGATCGGCTAATTGTAAAGTGCAAAACTCTCCCAGGAGTAACAATTACTCGCAGTGGGTATCGGGATCCAACTATCACATAGAAGGCATGCAATCTCATTGCAAATTTCAACACTTGAAACTCCCGATAAAGATTTTTACCCCTAGCACTTATGACCTTAACTATGGTCAACAAATCATAAGTACTAGTCAAGTTCTACTCGTCATTTCGTGATTAATTAGACCCACCTACATGACCCTTAACTAAGGTCAACAAAGTCACGCGACTGTCCTAACTAATCGCATCATATGCAGCGTAGGAAGACATCACTTAGCTACCGTACACTGTGCCTTGACTATGGTCAACAAACACAGCACGAATACTAAGTACTCTACTTCCTAAAATGACGGAGGGTTGCGGATGGTTTTTAAGAAAACCTTTAACGCTTTGAACTTGATCTCGTTGCGGAATCAAATGGTTTTTAAATGGAATGTTTTTGAGGCTTTTCTAGTTTTGCTAAAGGGGTCACTCCCGGTGAAGGGATCGTCGGCCCTTTTCTCGTCGAATGAGGTGCGGGATATATTATATATATCACTGTGCAAAGCAGAAACTATAGAAGCAATCAAAAGACAAACCGAGTGTGTAGCATCTGCCATTTATTGCTAAAGGAGTCACTCCCGGTGAAGGGATCTCGGTCCTTTCCTCATCGAATGAGGTGCGGGATGTTCTACAATGAACACCGCGATGCAAAGCAAGAACTGTAGCTACCTGTTTTATTTTTGAAATTCGATTCCACAACATCAATTAGGTTTATTTTCTTTCATTAATATCATTAATGAATATCCCATCATTTAAGTCTACCTAAACATCACAGATAAATATAACGTATGCTTATGCCATCCGCATTCGCCTCGATGTCCCGTCTGCACCGTTAGGTTAGGTAACTAATGCCAGAACGAGGCAGGGCTAGCGCGGGTGTAAAACATAAGCAACGTCTATATAATATATCATATATACTATATATAATATCTATCTGAACATATCACATGATCACATCACAGATAACGCAGCAGAAAATATCATATGAAATATTGGACATACTAGGACGTCCGTGTTTTCAATACGAGCCAGTTTAAAACACGGATTCCACGGTCGTGATGAATAGCCAATCCCACACCCTTAGACCCCTACGAGAGCGGCAAGCAACCCTACCAATTCTAAGGTTAGGAGACCCGAACTCGACTCCTCGAGATGGTCTCCCACTGGACCCTAGAACCCGGTTACTTATGCTCCCCTCCTTGGGTCTATCCTAATGCGGAAAAGTAAATAATATACAAATGGTGACATCATCCGCAACCTGGAAGTGCCCCAATAAAAGAATATTACATACAAGTTTTTACATGAATGAAAAAGGAAAAACACTCATCTCACATAAAAACCCCCGGCTATTCAAACATGACGATCCAATATAACATATCCAGCAACACATAACATCACATGTCATCAACGTAAGTAAACATACGTATCCCAATTGTCGTTGACATATAGCAACGAAACCGGCGATATCACATATTACACTTACGGTCACAGAAAAGAAAGTGTAAAACTACAACAGTTGGAATCCGCAACTTGCATAGACATCGCATGCCTAATAAAATGAATTCCTTAGACATCGCATGCCTAACAATTATAAACCCCGCATTTTAGTCTCATTATCGAAAACTCTTTTCAATATTCAGTCGGCCAATTCAACAAGATTCCCGATATTCGGATCGAATGCTCGTCGCAAACTTCAGTAGACGGCCGCACCTCCGATGCCGTCGACGAAGTGCACCAAGGCGGAACACCGCTACCGCGAGCACCCAGACGGATGCTTTCGGCGACGGGGTTCTCCTACAGTCACTTGGTTGGGGCTATGGGGTGAGGCTGTCTATGAAGTTTACCCGGCGAGTATCCGCGTACGCTACGTGATTGCGACGGACTTTTGATCACATCAAAATTCCGTGGCAACCGATCAAGTGAGACTAAACTGCTATGTTTATAACATTCATTCAGTTATCTCATAACTACTTGTGAATTCCAAATGTTGTATCACATTCCGGGTAAATAGAAAATGTTAAACTTTCCGATCGAACAATCGAACACCCAAGTTTTCCCGAAACAGCTCAACACATGAAATAAGTTTAAAAACATTCATTTCGTGCCTCAGTACCAACGGTCCAGCCGTAGAAGGGTCAAGCCAACGCCTCACATGTGGCACGCCGTACTGCCCCAAACCTTAGGGTTCAAAGGGCAGTTCAAGACGGTCACATAATCGAGTTAAGGTTTGTTGTCTTCTAGAGGGACCATCGCGTTACTTGCACTACTTAGAACGTCATTAAACTACGGAAAAGTCCAACAATTGGAAATTTCCCGGCAGGGGAAAAAGTGGGTATTTATATCTGGTCGAACTTTTAACATATTCTAAAATTACCCGGAAAAAACACAGACAAAATTAGACAGTCCGATCGAATCTCCGAACTCCCAATACAACCCAGAAAACTCAACTCTTGAGTTCAGATTAAAAATTCCCAGGAAAACCAGCACTACAAAATAGGAATTACTGTGTAAAATTAAATGAAAGAGGAGACTAAATGGCCGCGGAACCGCCGCATTAGCCATGCTAATGCCGCGGTTCCGCCGCACTTTGATTGAATCAGACGCACGTGCTTCACTGTAATTCATAGAAACTCCTGCTGATTTTTCTTCATATTTTTAATTCTCAAAAATCCCCGATTTCAAAAAATGTACAGAGAGCAATTTTGCATTAGGGTTTCGGTTCGATCGGACTTCTAACTCCGTCTACGCATCGCCTAAGGCTCTAGCTAGGCTCTGATACCACTGTTGGGTTCCTAGGCACACTAATGAGGTCTCACAACAGATCAAACATGCCCAATTCAACAATTTTTCATGTGCCTACAAACCCTAATACGGATCGTTAACTAGATGATAAGGCGATGCAAGCAAGTAAACGACTTTATTGCTAAAGGAAAGTGACTACAACCTTTGTAGATCCGGTCCTCCACTTCCTTGGCTCCGTGATGACGTCCCTCCGTTGTACCAATCGGAATCCTAGACTCTCGCGGTGGTTTCATCGGAGAAAAGATCGGGCTAGGTCGTCGACTTCGAAGCCGAAGATGATCTACGTCGAGGCAACTCAAGATCAAGCTCCAACTTCACCAAGCCATGAAACTTGTGAAGAAAACACCCTATACTACATGGCAAGTGGTAGAGGATGAAGAAATAGGAAGTGGATTCACTTTAGAATTGGATTTCTCACTCTTTTTCTCATTTCACCATTGAAACTAGCAAGCTTTTTGAAGCTTGATGAAGATGATGAAGATGAAAGAATAAAAGGAATTATTTCAATAAGAAAATCCCATTCATTCTTATCATAATGCAACCTTGGTTAAGTGTAGAGAATAAACTAGGGTTAGGTGAATGATTAGGTTTAGGAGATGAAGACAAAATGGTCAAAGCTTCTTGAAGCTTCAAAGAAAAGAACAAAAGAAGCAACCATTTCATTTTCTTTCCAAATAAAGAATAAATAAATAAATATTTAATAAAATCAAAACCCTAACCATTACATAACCATGGTTTAATCATACACACCCAAGTTTGCATGTATCATCAAACATGATACAAACTATTGCACAATACTATATCATATATACAATGTGCACTTCAAGTGAGAAAATCCATCTAAAATGAACAAATACTAGTTAATGCAAAGTAATATATCTAATATATAATTATACATTAAATCATTAAATCAACACTTGATTTAACGATCCTGTCATATCGCATATGACCGACTAATATCCGATATATCGACTTATCGAATCAATCCTCGATTCGATAACTAGGTTATATCACATACAACCATTTCATACATTCATCGCGAGAATAGAATACGGTGTCACATACACGAATTATTCTCGGTCCCGCATATATCTCATATGCGCTCCTATTTCGTTTCGCTTGAGCCAGGAAACCTCTGTGTAGGACTCTAAAGACTCGTCAATAAGCCGGCACAGGTGATGATCATATCAAACACCCACAAGCCGCAAGCGGTCTGCTAAACGTAACGGCCACCGGGTATTGAGTGATCAGAAGATCGACGAGCAAGCCCGCTCATACTCCTGTGAATCCAACCAGTAACACTTACCGTACAGTCCGGTCTGTTCGTCTGATATGTCGCATGTCTCGCCTAGGGGTGGTAAACGTCAGACTCCAATAGCTCGATAAGTCATGCTGACGTGAGGTCCATAACATGTGTGAAACTACTGATAACACTTACCAGTAGATTACTGCAACCCTGGCCAGGGATTTTCAGTTATGGCCAGTCGAGCATAGCGCAACATCAACCCCCAATACCGGTAGAGACGAATCCCCTCCTATCGCTCATTGCCTCCATGTGAATCGGGACTGTAACCAAAACCACCTGTTTGCACGACTCAGTAGAGCCGTGGTAGGGTGGAAATCAAAGCATAGTGGGAGACACACAAGACTCTATGACGATCTCGGGTCAACAGACTAAGCTGTACCAGTGTCACCAGAGAACTGCCATCTGACGTGAGGTATAATACCATCTGGGAGTTCTCGGCGAGTCCGCTCAGTGTACCCAGTCTCCACTGAGCACCCGCATACCATCTCTGATGTCAAACACCAATGGATATGGGATCATCCATCGCCCATCACATGGGTCGAGAAGATATACGCTAGTCTACTCTGGAATATCGATGCCCCATCTCGATATTCCCACGACTAGGAACATTGAAGGATGCACTCATGGACTACCCATGCCCCACTAGTATGATCTGCATCATAGTCCTGGAAGTCGAGTACACATCTTAAGGGCTTTATCAACATGTAACAGAGAGATAGAAAGTATACATGTTAAGATAAAGAGCAACCAGATAGTGTACTATCATGTCGAGCAAGAAAGTCCTATCTATATATGTCCCAGCATCCACTACAATATACATCCAATGTACAGTAATGGCCTCTAGGGCATACATATAACTAACAACATGTTGCTACTTCGTGACACTGATACGGATACTTGGTACCACACTTATGCATAGACTATTACTCTGCCTTACTAGATGTTCCTGTGTTATATTATGAGTATATTATCGTATGATCTAAGAGATCGTCAAACACGAGATTTCTACTCGGTGATGTCTTCTACTCACGAGTTGGCAACTCACCTCCGTTATGCCATAGTTTCTTGCAGGTTTGGCCGTACAGGTTTCATTGTGGCTAGCTGGTGTTGAAGTCAAAATTTGCACCCCAGTTGACCAAGTCAAAGTCAAGGTCAGCCCCAAGTCAAGTGGGCCCATGCCCAAGTCGAGCCAGAACATGAAGCGGCCGGCCCTCCTCCATGCCAAAATATAGATCATGTAATAAATAATTTTATGTAATTTTTTATGCATGAATGTATGTAAAATGGGCATAAATCCAAATTTTTGTAAAGCCCATGGCTTATGTGCAAAAAGAAATAGCACATGAGCCATGGGATGGGCAAAATGCCATTTTTGCAAAGCCCAAGGGGCTATATGTAAATATGTAAGCCTATATAAGGCAAAATGATGATGAATAAAGTATATACCTTTTCATTCCCAAAAAAAATTAGGGCCTGTGCCTCTTCCTCCTTCCTCAAGGTTCCAAAACCTTCTTCTTTCTTTTTGAATTAAATCAAGAGTTTTACTCTTCCTTTTTCAAAACTAAATAGTTTTTCACCATAAAACCCACAAAGGGGAACTTGGATCTGCCATTCGATCTCAAAAAGAAGAGATTTTTAAAATCTCACATATCTTGATCTTCAAGATCCGGCCAAACGACAGGAAGAAGAAGGAGACCCATCTCCAGAAACCCCACTTTGGGGAAGAACTAGAGCTCAAGGGGAGAAGCCCCTTCATCAGCTTCAAAACATCCTTGGAGTTTAACTCCTCATGCGTGCGCGCGCACACACAAAAAAAAAAAATAATAAGTGCTCATTTCTGAGAATACAACTCCCATTGCAGGGACCAAGTCCCTTTTTGCGCCCAAGCGCCCACGTGCTGACACGTGGAGCGCTAGCGTTCTTGCGCTCAGGGCGCTAGCGCCTACGTGCTGACACGTGGAGC
This sequence comes from Agapanthus africanus, assembly GCA_030015575.1. Lineage (NCBI taxonomy): Eukaryota > Viridiplantae > Streptophyta > Magnoliopsida > Asparagales > Amaryllidaceae > Agapanthus > Agapanthus africanus. The sequence continues at coordinate 432,401,612 of JASDDO010000008.1, read as the reverse complement.
GCTAGCGCTCAAAGCACTAGCGCTCTTGCGCTCAGAGCGCTAGCGCTCAAAGCGCTAGCACCCAAGTATCCATGTGCTGACACGTGGAGCGCTAGCGCTCAAAACGCTAACGCTCTTGCGCTCAGAGCGCTAGCGCCCGAGCGCCCACATGCTGACACGTGGAGCGCTAGCGCCCGAGCGCTAGCGTGCTGATATGTGGAGCGCTAGCGCTCAAAGCGCTAGCGCTCTTGCGCTTAGAGCGCTAGCATCCGAGTACCCACGTGCTGACACGTGGAGCGCTAGCGCCCAAAGCGCTGGCGCTTTTCCCCACGCATCCTTTGGACACCCTTTCCCTTTTTTTTATTATATATATATATATGTATACACACACATACTCTACAACACTCTCTCCCCCAAAAATTTTTTGGGCCGGGGCGCTGCACCGCACCCCGCAAGGGGGCTGCTAGCCCCCTTGACCCCCAGCCTGCTATCCAGGTAGCGGGACCCCGTCAAAACTCTGCGTGGCCCCCGATATATCCAAAACCCCTTCAAAACACAACACTGCACATTGAGTTCGCATGACCAGTTTAACCCGTCAATATGAGGTTCCCTCGCTCCAAAGGCGAGGGGTAGTTAATGGCAGCTTAGTTCGCGGCTGCCGGAGATTCGGATCCCCACAATCATTAAACTCCAGCCTACCCTAGGCAGGGGGAATCTGTAATGCGCTTGACAAGTGCGCACGTATTCCCATCTCAATGGGGTGACGAAACACCCTACAGATTCTGGCACGCCCGATGGGACCTTTCTCTCCTCCCATATTTCGGGTTAGACATTCATGCGAGCTCAATCAATGTACATATCGATTGTCTATACTGAAATCATGTTTCTATTTGCAAGTTAACAATCTCCAATTGCTATCTTCGAACGCATGTCGGTATTTGAACGACTTTCCTTGGCCCCAGCTGGGGGCAAGGCCATCAACACCGACAAACTAATAAGGCATCTCATGCAAGCTCCAGCGGTGCTCTTGACAACTGCTCAATCGGGTATCTTCTCTAAGCTCCCCGTCGGATGACCTCTAAGTCGTTAAACTAGAAACAGATGACCTCTAAGTCGTTAAACTGGAAAGAGATGACCTCTATGTCGTTAAACGGGAAACAGATGACCTCTAAGTCGTTAAACTGGAAACAGATGACCTCTAAGTCGTTAAACTGGAAACAGATGACCTCTATGTCGTTAAACTGGAAACAGATGACCTCTATGTCGTTAAACTGGAAACAGATGACCCCTAAGTCTTTAAACTGGAAAAAGATGACCACCACGTTGTTAAACTGGGAACACCAGAGGACCACCACGTCATTAAACTGGGAACAATCGACCACCACGTCATTAAACTGGGAATAATCGATCTCCAGGTCGTTAAACTGGGAATGTAAAAAAAATATATATGTAAATAAACAAAAAAATGTGTAAATAAAAGAGAAATAAAGAAAAGCCGAAATGATGGGGTAACTCGCAATAAAAATCAGCGAGTAAAATAAAGATGAAAATAAAGACGAAATGATTGGGCAACCGCGAATAAAAGCCGAAATGATAGGGCAATCGCGATCTTCGCGATAAGAAAAGCTGAAATGATAGAGCAATCGTGGTAAAAAAAACAACAACAAAAGCAAAAAAAAAACAACAACGGCGAATGATGAGTCGCTCCTGGTACCATATTCCAGTGCAGCAATGCAAACGCCAACCAAAATCCAATTTCCCAAAATTCTTCCAGCCCTACGGCCAGTCCCCAAATTGACTACCGTATACAATCCATGGGCTCAAATAATTCTCATCATACCCATATCCCACCGCAATCACCAGTTACGCGGCTGGTCTTCGTCTTTGGAATTATGCTCCATTGAGAAGACCCACTCACGTGTCCTCACGATACATGAGAAGAACAAACTTTTGTGGGATCCTTACGACTCACAAAGGAAAAACACACTTAGGATTCCTCACGACTCCTAAGGAGAAAATATACCTGCGGGATCCTTACGACTCGCAGGGAGAAAATGCTTTTATGGGACCTTCACGGCCCATAAAATTGAAAAGCCTTAGGTGATAGGGATCCGAACCTGTCTCCTAAGCCATCGCTCCCCAATCCCCAAGTGGCGAATGAAGAGTCGCTCCTGGTACCATATTCCAGTGCAGCGATGCAGATGCCAACGAAATTCCAAATCCCAAAACGGCGAATGATGAGTCGCTCCTGGTACCATATTCCAGTGCAGCGATGCAGACGACGACCAAATTCCAACTTCCATACCCCAATGGCGAATGATGAGTCGCTCCTGGTACCATATTCCAGTGCAGCGATGCAGACGCCAACAAAGTCTCAAAATGTTTCCGGCCCTACGGTCTGGATCATACATCTTGCAAAACTGTATACAATCCACGGGCGTAAAACAACCCCAATCTCTCCCAAGTCCTACCGGTGAGACCACATTCAAAGTCCCACCAAAAATAAAGAAAAAATAAATTAAAAAAAATAAAAATAATAATAATAATAATAAAATGGTATGTCCACAAGCAAAATGGGCACGGATGAAAACCCGAAAGGTCTCCATGAGTAAAAACAGCAGGACTGCCGGCGAGTTTGTGAAAACCCGAAAGGGCGCAAACTCATGAAAAAGAGATAAAATACACTCACAAAGTCCTCTCGACTTTGTGAGGAGAAAATCCCGGCGTGAGATCCTTACGACTCACAAAGGAGCAACACACTTAGGAGTCCCCACGACTCCTAAGGAGAAAATACACCTACGGGATCCTTATGACCCGTAGGGAGAAAATGCTTTGTGAGATCCTTACGGATCACAAAATTGAAAAGTCTTAGGTGATAGGGACCTAAAACCTGTCTCCTAGGCCATCGCTTCCTGATAAACAAGCGCAAATGATGATTCGCTCCTGGTACCATATTCCAGTGTAGCGATACTGATGCCAAGCAAAACCCAATTCCCAAATCCTCTCGGGGCAAATGATGAGTTGCTCCTGGCATTATTCCAGTGCAGCAATGCAGATGCCAAACAAAAAAAACCAATCCCCAAATCCTCTCATGACAGATGATGATTCGCTCTTGGTACCATATTCCAGTATAGCGATGCTGATGTCAACTCAAATCAAACAAATCAAACCAACCAATTCCAACATCGACCTTTGAGTCAACCAGCCGATACTCCGCCTCGGGGAAACGTCAAGCAGACACTCCGTGCCGGGGGCACATCGACAACAGACACTCTGTCTCGGGGACACGTCAGCCAGCCGATACTCCGCCTCGGGGAAACGTCAAGCAGACACTCTGTGCCAGGGGCACATCGACAACAGACACTCCGTCTCGGGGACACGTCAACCAGCTGATACTCCACCTCGGGGAAACGTCAAGCAGACACTCCGTGCCGGGGGCACATCGACAATAGACATTCCATCTCGGGGACACGTCAACCAGTCGATACTCCGCCTCGGGGAAACATCAAGCAGACACTCCGTGCCGGGGGCACATCGACAACAGACACTCCATCTTAGGGACACGTCAGCCAGCCGATACTCCGCCTCGGGGAAACGTCAAGCAGACACTCCGTGCCGGGCGCACATCGACAACAGACACTCCATCTCGGGGACACGTCAGCCAGCCGATACTCTGCCTCGGGGAAACGTCAAGCAGACACTCTGTGCCGGGGGCACATCGACAACAGACACTCCATCTCGGGGACACGTCAGCCAGCCGATACTCCGCCTAGGGGAAACGTCAAGCAGACACTCCGTGCCGGGGGCACATCGACAACAGACACTCTATCTCGGGGACACGTCAACCAGCCGATACTCCGCCTCGGGGAAACGTCAAGCAGACACTCCGTGCCGGGGGCACATCGACAACAGACACTCCGTCTCGGGGACACGTCAACCAGCCGATACTCCGCCTCGAGGAAATGTTAAGCAGACACTTCGTGCTGGGGACACAATGACAACAGACACTCCATCTCGGGGATACGTCAGCCAGCCGATACTCCGCCTCGGGGAAACGTCAAGCAGACACTCCGTGCCAGAGGCACATCGACAACAGACATTCCATCTCGGGGACACGTCAGCCAGCCGACACTCTGCCTCGGGGAAACGTCGACCAGCGACACTCCGTACCGGGAAAATGTCCAACGCAGACACTCCGTACCGGGGAAACATCCACCAGCGACACTCCGTACCGAGGAAACGTCCAACGCAGACACTCCGTCCCGGGGACACGTCAGCCAGTAGACACTCCATCTTGGGGACACGTCAGCCAGCAAACACTCCGTCTCGGGGGCACGTCAATCAGCCGACACTCCGCCTCGGGGAAATGTCGACCAGCGACACTCCGTGCCAGGGGCACGTCTACCAAATCACTCAACTCCAGAGAAACGTCTACCACGGACACTCCGTCTCGAAGACACATCAAGCGTCGACCGTCCACGTCATAAAAAGGGCACTGCATCCCAAAAAGTGGAAGCAAAGCAAGTCGCCTCCTCGCGAAAGAAAATCCATCAATTTCATGCACACGACCCAAATATGTGGTGTACATTTATTGATGGGGGGCACTTTGTTGAAGTCAAAATTTGCACCCCAGTTGACCAAGTCAAAGTCAAGGTCAGCCCCAAGCCAAGTGGGCCCATGCCCGAGTCGAGCCGGAACATGAAGCGGCCGGCCCTCCTCCATGCCAAAATATAGATCATGTAATAAATACTTTTTGTGTAATTTTTTATGCATGAATGTATGTAAAATGGGCATAAAGCCAAATTTTTGTAAAGCCCATGGCTTATGTGCAAAAAGAAATGGCACATGAGCCATGAGATGGGCAAAATGCCATTTTTGCAAAGCCCAAGGGGTTATATGTAAATATGTAAGCCTATATAAGGCAAAATGATGATGAATAAAGTATATACCTTTTCATTCCCAAAAAAATTAGGGCCTGTGCCACTTCCTCCTTCCTCAAGGGTCCAAAACCTTTTTCTTTCTTTTTGAATTAAATTAAGAGTTTTACTCTTCCTTTTTCAAAACTAAATAGTTTTTCACCACAAAACCCACAAAGGGGAACTTGAATCTACCATTGGATCTCAAAAAAGAAGAGATTTTTAAAATCTCACATATCTTGATCTTCAAGATCTGGCCAAACGACAGGAAGAAGAAGGAGACCCATCTCCAGAAACCCCACTTTGGGGAAGAACTAGGGCTCAAGGGGAGAAGCCCCTTCATCAGCTTCAAAACATCCTTGGAGTTTAACTCCTCATATATACACACACACACACACACAAAATAATAAGTGCTCCTTTCTGGGAGTGCAACTCCTATTGCAGGGACCAAGTCCCTTTTTGCGCCCAAGCGCCCACGTGCTGACACGTGGAGCGCTAGCGCTCAAAGCACTAGCGCTCTTGCGCTCAGAGCGCTAGCGCTCAAAGCGCTAGCGCCCGAGTGCCCACGTGCTGACACGTAGAGCGCTAGTGCTCAAAACGCTAGCGCTCTTGCGCTCAGAGCGCTAGCGCCCGAGCGCCCACGTGCTGACACGTGGAGCGCCCGCGCCCGAGCGCCCATGTGCTGACACGTGGAGCGCTCTTGTGCTCAGAGCGCTAGCGCCCGAGTACCCACGTGCTGACACGTGGAGGACCCCCGTAAAAACTTTGCGTGGCCCCCGATATATCCAAAACCTCTTCAAAACACAACACTGCACATTGAGTTCGCATGACCAGTTTAACCCGTCAATCGGAGGTTCCCTCGCTCTAAAGGCGAGGGGTAGTTAACGGCAGTTTAGTCCGCGGCTGCCGAAGATTCGGATCCCCACAATCATTAAACCTCGGCCTACCCTAGGCAGGGGGAATCTGTAATGCGCCTGACAAGTGCACGTGTATTCCCATCTCAATGGGGTGACGAAAAACACCCTACAGCTGGCACACTGCTTCCTTCTGGGTGATTGCTTTGGTAGGTGGGTTCACTTGCATCGTGACCACCATTATACTTTTATTTATTTCAGTTGTATCTAGTAACCTCTATCAACCAGACTTGTATATTTGATAGGCTTAGAAGACCAGTTATATATTCTTTCGATCTTAGAGTCGCACGCTTGTATTATTATGGTTCTTCTCTGGTTTCCTTTAGGATGTTGGTTTTCTTTCTGAGTTTTGATCCTCGCCCTTCGGCGCTGTATATTATATTGCTTGCGTGGTTGTTTCTGCCAATTGGCGAAGAACTAGCTCCCGCTTGGGGATGCTTTGTTATTATTGCTTATGATTATTCTTGTTTTGTACCCGTTTGGGGCCAGTTTTTACAAGGGAAACTCTGCCGAAATTTTTGGAAATACTTGATGCTTTTAAAATGATTACTACGACTTTAATTTGTGAAAATCACTTTCTTTAAAACAAGTTTTCCTTCACTCTATTTCTTAAACGGTTTAGATTTCTGGGCTTTGGCTTACTTAGATTACATTACGCCTCCCGATGTTTCGTAATTTAAGTGCCAGTCACGTTCCGTGCTTTATTCGGGTCGTGAAAAAGTTGGTATCAGAGCGCTAGGTTTAACCTTGGTTCAACTCTAGGTTTGACTATGCGAAGTCTAGGGCGTATATATATATTCGGAACCTAGGCTTGACCTTACGGAACTTAGACTTGGTCGAGGGGGTATTAGACCCGAACTTTCGTCGCGTAGGTTGACCTTGGTTGATGGAGTAGGTGACTTAAGAAGAGTGACGTACCGTGTGTATGTTCCGCGGCATACTTACGATACGGTACTACGCTTAAGAAGCCTTAGGCTGTATATTTCTTAGGCACTGTAATTCTAATCATTCCTATGATCTATCCTCATCGATGTCGGATTGTGGTTTCTGTTACCACGGTTACACGAGTACAGAGAGAGTTGCGGCTAGAGTTGCGGTCAGCATGAGCTCGTTATGGACGAGGACTGACAAGGATGTTTTCCGGTGACATAAGCGTTTCGATATATCGTTTTACTATGTTTTTTTATTGACGCGAATGATCAGATCAGCACCATATGATTGGGCCACCGCTAGAGGCCAGCCAGAATGTGATGACCGTTAATGCACCATTTATTCTTGATAATTGAGGCATTGTCTATCGTGCGGACGAATGAGCCAGTTGTTGCTGCGACTGACAAAATATCGCCCCAGATGTTTGAAGCTATTGCAGCAAGAGTTTACACTTAGGGATATGATAGAAGATCGCTAGTCACCCATGGATGAATGACTGGGACATGTGGTCCATTTGGATACCCCGATGCGAGGTCACTGGATTTGCTAGCTTTAGCTAGAAGAAGACCTTACACAAGCGTGTTGTGATTCGATCGAGAAAGGACGAGCGTAAGCACATCACTCCGATAATTTGGATGAGTTCCCAAGAAGGTAATTGGCAAGATACCTACTACAGGATATTTGAGATGTCGAGTTCATAGCTTCGGAAATGAGACTTTAGATATGAGTGCAACCGGTTGGAGCGTAGTTCACACAGCTACGAAAAGATAATTCCGAATTGGTCCACATTAAAGATAAGTGGATTAAGAGGTTCGTACGAGATCTTGACGAGAGGACGTTCCACTTCGTTGACACCAGGGATGTGGTACGCACGCAAAGGCGTTGAATATGGATATATCTTCCAGAAGAAATTGTGATGAGTATGCTGCCATTCCGGAATAAGAAATGGATTAAGTAAATGGTAATAACTTCCGGGCAGTTCGGCAGAGATGAGATTTGGGAGAGACCCCGACAGAATCTTTTTGGAATACTACACAAGAAGATTTGGACCCAGGATCGGTCGCATTACGCACACTCCGCGGGCCAGAATTGCCATCATTGATGAGATATGATTGATATTTCTTATGTGCACCACAGTTGCACATGATTCATATTTCTAGGTATCAGTTGTACTGATTTTCATTTTATGCAGACCCATTGCACCTGATTTTGATTTCATACCCTCCGATATATTCGATTTTGAATTCATGCATAGAGGTTGCACACAATTTTGACTTCTGTATTTGGTGTAATTTACACGAGCTTTCTATATCTTGATGTGATTTTGTGTACGCAGATGCACACGTTTATGAGTTTATATACCTCAGTATACTTGATTTGGATTGATGTATGTTGTATACCGTCGATTTCGATTGTGATATTGATATTTGTTTTCGTGCACCTTATGCACTTGATTTGGATTCTTACACATACTTGGCGCACTCGATGCGATTTTGTGCACACCAGATGCACTTAATCGAGATTCTTTGTGCATATCAGATACACCTGATATGGTTGTCAGGCACCCCATTGCACTTGACATATATTTTTGTTCACACCCGTTGCACATAGTTTTGTTCCTGTGCATATTCGTGGCACCTGTATTTGGTTTTGATTTCCGTGCGCACCAAACGCACGTGGTATTTTCGTATGCTGTATTGAGATTGATTTTATTTTGAGCATCATGTTTTACGACATGTATTATATGGTATGGTAACCGAGCAGGACTAGTCCGAGGAAAATACTTGAAATATATTTTACATGCATCGATATTTACTGAAGGGATTTCCAAAAATGAGCTATAGTCTCAATATTTTCATACGTGTCCATGATGACACGAAACCTCACGAAGGAAGCCCTTCTAAATTATTTTCAAAAGGCAGGACGTGTATGTTAAACAAAGGATATATATATATATATATATATATATATATATATATATATATATATATATATATATATATATATATAGCTATTTCCTTAAAATGAACGTCCGCTACTTAGGCCATGATATGCGCATCGCACGGCGATTTGAAAAAGGGTTTGCATGCATTTTTATTCGGATGTTTTGACGATTTTACAACGATGCGTACAATATACATGTTATAGTTTTGATTATATCATGTTGGTTTTCGCTTTGGAATTTTGACACTCGTATTTTCTCCATAACTCTGATGATTGCGTACTGCTTGACGGAGTTTTGATTTTGAGCCTTACACTCATTTTTCATTGCGCATGCACTACGTTATGATGTGTTTTAAGTATTAATGATTTCGGAGCCCCGACGACTTTGTTCTCCGCCGAAAGCCGGGAAGACAAACGTCTTGCTTGAATTTGGGGGCATATACTATTTGGTTTTATCCGTCCACCTCTCCGAAGATACCAAGTTGATGTATGGCACCATGTATCGGAGGTTTAGATGGATGCAGCCGCTGTAGCAGACTTCGTCTGATTCCCCCTCGTGTACGAGGGGTTTTTGATTGTGGGGACGCTCTTCCCTGCAGGCGCAAGCCCCTGCAGTTAATTACGTTACCGCATAGCGGTAACCACTTTCTCCTTCTCCAGAAGGTCACTTCGTGTCGTGTGTGTTTGTTTTGTTTTTGGTTGCCCGTAGATTGTATACGGAGACTAATTTATGTTGTCGCCCGTAGGGCATGGATTAGTCCAAATCCGTATTTTCTTAGATTTGGGTTTGGGTTGGTTTAAGGACCGTTAATCTTATATTAGATTAAGATCAACTTAAATGCTTGTTAAGAATACGTTAGCCTAATTTTAGACTAAGATCTACTTAACAAGGTTTTAAGATCATTTAGATCCAACGAAAGAGTGTTTGGACTCTATCGTTTTAGTTTAGGGACATTGCGGTCCATAGGGTTTAAGGACATCATAGTCCATGAGTTTAAGGACCTCATAGTCCGTAAGCTTTAGAGACATCATAGTCTGGTTTAAAGACGTCATAGTCTGTGAGGTTTAAAGACATCATAGTCTGTACGGTTTAAAGACATCATAGTCTGATTTAAAGACATCATAATCTGTATGGTTTTGGTTTAACCGTTTGGGGATGCACCAAAAGTTATTAGTTATTGGGACCCCCCATCTCTCTGAAGACGTTGAAGAATTACAACGACATGTATCAAAGGTATGAAGAGATGTACCCTTGAACCAATGTTGGTTGGGAGATCTATAGTCAGGTTTGGGATTAAGACCGATTAAAAAGATTGTGAGCATATGGGCTCGGTTAATTAGGGACTTGTGGCCAACTTGGGCTCAGTCCACTCAGTTCTGAATAAAGTGCTTGAACACTTGTTTGGACTCAGTTCATTCATTTTGAATAAAATGTTGAACATTTGTTTGGGCTCAGCCCCTTTTTTATTCAATAATGCTGAGCATTGATTTGGGTCTGACACCTTTTTTCTTTTTGTCTTTTATTGAGTGTTGAACACTTTTTATGGTGATGGGGCTTTATTTATAGAACGCTTTGTAATTCCTTAGTGCCTACGTGAGGAGCACGTGGAGCGCCTGGCACTGAGCGCCAGACTGGGAGCGCTAAGGCATTTCTTATAAAAGGGCGCCCACGTGAGGAGCACGTGGAGCGCTTGGCACTGAGCGCCAGACTTGGAGCGCTAAGGCGCATCTTATAAAAGGGCGCCCACGTGAGGAGCACGTAGAGCGCTTGGCGCTGAGCACCAGACTTGGAGTGCTAAGGCGCTTCTTTGTCAGCTCGGATCAGTTCTTTACTCTGAGAATTAAATTCTCGGTTTATAAGAGATTTTGTCTCATGGATCTAAGAACTGAGTTCTTCTTTTATGAGGAGATGCTATGATCTCTTTTTTTTTGTGAAAGACTTTGTCTTATAGATCTGTAATCTAAAAAAGAACTATGTTCTTATGATGTGAGTGTTAAACTCTCAAATATGGAGGAGATGTTATGCTCTCTCTTCTTTTTCCTTACCTTGAAGAAGGTTCTTCTTCTTAGAGCTTGCTCGTCTCCTTTTCTTTTCTGAGAACTTGAAGTTTATGGGGGTTCCTCCGCTTCTTTTTTTCTTTTTTTTGAGAAGAAGGATCATTGGTCGTTGGGACCCACCACCTCTCCGACAACACTGAGAGATTACAGCGCCATATATCGAAGGTGTGGAGGGATGTACCCTTTGAACCATGTCCCACTCATCGGGGGGAAGAAAAGGCTGGAGCTTAAGTTTCACGCTGCTGAAAAAGGCTTCTTTGTGTTAGCGCATGTGCGTCGTACGTGTTGGGCGCACATGTTTGTACGTAGCGCACATGGAGCTTGCGCATATGCGCATTATGGGGGGCAGCTATGGCTCTAACTTGGAGAACTGAGCTACTTTAAGGATTGAATCCTCGCACATGGTGCGCACGTGCGTTGCACGTGGTGCGCACATGGCGAGCGCACGTGCGTTGCACGTAGCGCACATGGTGCTTGCGCATATGCACATTATGGGGGGCAGCTATGACCCTAACTTGGAGCACTAAGCTCCTTTGAGGATTGAATCCCCGCACGTGGTGCGTACGTGCATTGCGCATGGCGCGCACGGAGCGGGTGCACGTGCGTTGCACGTAGCGCACACGGCGCTTGTGCATATGCGCATTATGGGGGGGGGGGCAACTATGGCCCTAACTTGGAGCACTAAGCTCCTATGGAGAACTAAACTCCTTTGAGAATTGAATTCTCTTTTTTTTCTAAGAGATATCCTCTCTTATTTATATGGGAGTGATAGAGAGGGGATCTCTCTTTTTCCCGATGTGGGACTAAAAATGTATCCTCCATGTATTAGAGCATTACTTAGATTACACGTGCATAGCACATTTGCTCATAACCTTTGATCCCGGATGAATTATGAGGCCCATAATATATTAAATCGAAGGATTTTTTGATACGCTTTCAATACCATCAGAATTTAGCTGGTTCCCATTCGGTAGTTTGTCAAAATATAGCCCAGAAAATACTGCTTTGCATTTTTCTTAGCGTATCGCTGTCATTTGAGACCTTGGGCTTTTTTGCACAGAAAAATTTGGCGGGAACAAATGCCCCCCACTACTTTGCCCACGTAAGTATGTACATGGGTGAAGTAGTGTAGAGTTATGCATGGCCATTGAATTGAGGGCTTAGAAGACAAGTTTAGGATCCTTATAGCCTAAGACTTTTTTCATCTTCATGAACCGTAAGGGTCTCAAGAAGTTTTTTCCCTATGATTCGAGAGGATCTCATAGGTGCATATTCTCCCTAGAAATCGTGAGGATTTTTAAGTGTTCATCGCCTCCGTGAGTCGTAAGGATCTCACCCAGGTATTTTTTTCCTTACGAATCGTAAGGACCCGTAAGTAGCTTCTTCATTTTAGTGGCATGTAAGTTTTGCAAATGTGGCCCATAGATGGTCCATCTTGACCTCCTTGCAGGGTAATGATGGCTTAGGAAATAGGTTCAGATCTTCCGCCTAAGACTTTTCAATTTTATGAGCCGTGAGGGTCTCATAAAGACTTTTCTCCCTACGAGTCGAGAGGATCTTGTAGGTTTATTTTCTCCTTAGGAGTCGTGAGGATTCCTAAGTGCATTTTCTCTTAAGAGTCGTAAGGATCTCACAAGAGAATTCTCTCCCTTACAAGTCGAGAGGACTCGTAAGTGGTTGGTGGGTTGACTTGTTTCCGAGTCAAAGCGTTGCTCCGACGGGGAGGTCGTTTGCGGACTGGTTTCCGAGACGTAGGTCATTTGCTGACGTATTTCCGCGACGGGGTTATTGGATGACGTATTTCCGAGACGGCGTCATTTGCTGACGTATTTCCACGACATGGTCATTGGATGACGTATTTCCGAGACGGGGTCACTTGCTGACGTATTTCCGTGACGGGGTCATTGGATGACGTATTTCCGAGACGGGGTCATTTGCTGACGTATTTCCGCGACGGGGTCATTGGATGACGTATTTCCGAGACGGGGTCACTGGATGGCGTATTTCCGTGACGGGGTCATTGGATGATGTATTTCCGCGACGGGGTCACTTGCTGACGTATTTCCGCGACGGGGTCACTTGCTGACGTATTCCCGCGACGGGGTCATTGGATGACGTATTCCGTGACGGGGTCATTGGCTGACTTATTTTCGCGACGGGGTCATTTGCTGACGTATTTTCGCGACAGGGTCACTTGCTGACGTATTTCCGCGACGGGGTCATTGGATGACGTATTTCCGAGATAGGGTCATTTGCTGACGTATTTCCGCGATGGGGTCATTGGATGACATGTTTCCGAGACGGGGTCACTTGCTGACGTATTTTCGCGACGGGGTCATTGGATGACGTATTTCCGAGACGGGGTCATTTGCTGACGTATTTCCGCGACGGGGTCATTGGATGACGTATTTCCGAGACGGGGTCACTTGCTGACGTATTTCCACGACGGGGTCATTGGATGACGTATTTCCGAGACGGGGTCATTTGCTGACGTATTTCCGCGATGGGGTCATTGGATGACGTATTTCCGTGACGGGGTCACTTGCTGACGTATTTCAGCGACGGGGTCATTGGATGACGTACTTCAGCGACGGGGGTCATTGGATGACGTATTTCCGCGACGGGGTCATTGGCTGACGTATTTCCGCGACGGAGTCATTGGATGACATATTTTCGAGACAGGGTCACTTGCTAATGTATTTCCGCGACGGGGTCATTGGATGACATATTTCCGCGACGGGGTCACTTGCTGACGTATTCCGCGACGGGGTCATTGGATAACGTATTTCCGAGACGGGGTCATTGGATGACGTATTTCCGAGACGGGGTCACTTGCTGACGTATTTCCGGGACGGGGTCATTGGATGGCGTATTTCCGAGACAGGGTCATTTGCTGACGTATTTCTGCGACGGGGTCATTAGATGAAATGTTTCCGCGACGGAGTCATTGGATGACGTATTTCCGAGACGGGGTCATTTGCCGACGTGCTTCGCTTTCTGCGGTATCGGGTTGACTTGCTCCACTTTCTGCGGTGTCGGGGTTGACTCTAGGTTGTCTGTGAACCGTAGAGTCCTGGAACTGGGGACTTTGCCGTGGCTCCGATTGGTGGTGTCACGTCCGTGCACCGCTGGCATGAGGAGGAACGCCGTTGTTGGTCTTCTGGGATGCAGATGTTGCTGTCGAAATCTGACTTTCCCTTTGACAGAGTTTATTGGGACATGTGGTTCCCTTTTTGTTTATACCCATGGATTGTATACAGGGGTCAGTATGGACTTACCTGTAGGCAAAAGTTTCATTCTTTCATTTTTTTTTATTTCTTTCCGCGATGCTCTATCATTTCAGCTTTTTATATCGCAAAAGTCGCGATTTCCCAATTATTTCGGCTATTTTTCGCGGTGCCCAATCATTTCGGCTATTTTCCTTTTTCTTTACTCGCTTCTTTTTATTACGAGTTGCCCAATCATTTCGGCTATTTTTGTATGCATATATTTTACTCGCTGATTTTTATTGCGAGTTGCCCAAACATTTCGGCTATTTCATATGCATTTTTTTTCGAGTATGGAACTCAAGATCTGATACCAATCTTAGCATCAGCATCGCTGCGACTGGAATATTACCAGGAGTGAATCATCATTTGCTGTGAAAGGACATGGAATTTGATACCGATTTAGGCATCAGTATCGCTACAACTGGGATATTGCCAGGAGCGAATCATCATTTGCCTTTGTCGATTAAAACAAAGATGGCTTAGCAAACAGGGTTAGAATCCTGTCGACTAAGGCTTTTGACTTCATGAGCCATAAGGGTCTTATAAAGATGTTTCTCCTTATGAGCTGTGAGGATCTCGTAGGTGCATTTTCTCCTTAAGAATCGTGAGGATTCTTAAGTGTGTGTTCTCTTATAAGTCGTAAGGATCTTACAAGATTGTTATCTTCTTATAAGTTGAGAGGACTTACAAGTGACGTTCACCACATGAGGACATCTCGTGCCATTGGTGGAACTTGGTGGGAGAAACATTTATTTATGCCCGTGGATTGTATACAAGGGTCAACATTGAACCGTTTGTAGGGCAGTCTGAGAAATGTGATGGCTTAAGAACAGGTTCAGACCCCTGTAGCTTAAGGCTTTTGAATCTTATGAGCCGTGAGGGTCTTATAAGAGGGTTCTCTTTACGAGTTGTGAGGATCTCGTAAGTGTAATTTCTCCTCAGGAATCGTGGGTATCCCTAAGTGTGTTGTTCCCTTGTGAGTCGTAAGGATCTCACGCAGGTATTTTCTCCTTACAAGGTCGAGAGGACCTTGCTAGTGTGCATGAATTTTTTACGAGTCTGTGCCCTTTCGGGTTTTCACAGACTCGTCGGTAGCCCTGTTGTTTTTACTCACGGAGCCTTTTTGGGTTTTCATCCGTGCCCATCTTGCTTATGGACGTACCTTTTTTTACGAGTCTGCGCCCTTCCGGGTTTTCACAAACATCGCCGGTAACCTTGCAGTTTTTACTTACGGAGCCCTTTCGGGTTTTCATCCGTGCCATCTTGCTTATGGTCGTACCGTTTTTTTTGTCAGCCCAAGGATGCTGTGGTTTATAGTAGTTTTAGAGACGTTTCGGTCCGTCTTTTGTTTTAGGACATTGCGGTCCCTTATTAGTTTAGGGACGTTTCGGTCCACAGCGATTTTGAGGCAAGTTTTCGCAGGATACTACTTATAAAGTTTGGGCTTGGGAAGATAGCGAGTGGACATAGGTGTCGTCATCTATCGTTAACCTAGGCCGTGACTCGTCAGGCGTAGTATCTCTTCAGGAACCGGCCGTTTATTGGCCTGAAGGGTCTTTCGCCATGCATATCCATAAGCAAGTAAGCCCCACCTTGGTAGATGTTATCTATGATGTACGGGCCCTCATAGTTCGGCTCGAATTTTCCCCGTTTGGCATGATTGGGGATCATAGGTCTCTTGACCATTAGCATGAGTTCGCCTTAGCGAAATGTTCTTGGCCTAGTCAATCTCTCGTATGAACGCGTCATTTTTGCTTGGTAAGCCTCTAGGTTTTGCTGCACCATGAGACGAGTTTCATCGAGGGCGTCAAGCTCCTCAAACCGAAGATGAGCATTCTCTTCGTCTGTTAGCTCATAATGAACCACCACTCGTAGAAAGGGTAGCTCTATCTCCAAGGGGAGTACTGCTTCAGCGCCAAATACCAACACAAATGGCGTTGTATTTGTGGCCATTTTGAATATGGTCTGGTAAGCCCATAGAGCTTCATGCAGTCTCTCGTGCCAGTCCTTCTTATTTTTGGATATCGTCTTCTTTATGATCATTGTCAAGGTTCTGTTGAAAGTCTCAGCTAGACCGTTAGCTCGGGGATTATAGACCGAAGAGTATCTCCAGTCTATATTATGCTGCTGTGCGAATCGACTGATTTTGTGACTTCTGTAGGTCGGCCCATTATCGGAGATAATCCGTCGCGGAGTGCCGAACCGATAGATGATGTGTGTCTTGAAAAAATAAAGGATGTTCTCCGTCTTCACTTCTCTTAGCGGTACTGCTTCTGCCCACTTGGAGAAATAATCAGTTGTCGCCAATATGAACCGATGTCCTCTGGATGACGCTGGTTCGATGAGCCCAATTATGTTGGTTCCCCATATTTCGAACGGCCAGCTAGCCACCGTTGGGTGTAGCGGATTTGGATGCTGGTGGATGAAGTCCCCGTGAATTTGGCATGAGCGGCATTGCTTCGCGTATTCGAGGCAGTCCTGGATCATCGTGGGCCAATAGTAGCCCATTCTTTTGATCTTCAGCTTCATCTTTGGCCCGGCTTGATGAGAACCGCAAAGTCCGTCGTGAGTTTCTTGGACAAATCTTTTTGCTTCTTCCAGTCCTAGGCATCTTAGCCATAGAGAGTCGAATGATCTCTTATACAGAGTATCATTGACGAAGGCGAAAGACAGAGCTCGTTTCATGAGCTGATGTCTTGAGGATGCATCTTCAGGTGTTCGACGGGATTTGAAGTAGTCTATGAAGACTTCTGTCCAATCCTTAACCTTTTCTTGGTCCTCTATTTGTAGGGTCGTTTGCTTGGTCGCTTCTTTTTCTTCAGACGACTCCGGATATTTTTTCGCCGGTGCAAGAACCCGATGGTTTTGTACAATAATCTTTACGTCATCGAAGTTTTCGTTAGCTAGTTCTTTAGCGAGTTTGTCTAATGCGTCCGCCTTACTATTTTCTGTACGCGGTATGCTTTTCAGGACGTAGGAAGGGATTTGAGTCAGCAATTATTGCACTCTTTCGCCTTATTTTACCAACTCTGGTTTGCACGTTTGATAGTCGCCGTTTACTTGGCTAACGACCAGCTGGGAGTCTCCGTATATGAGGAGGTTTTCGATTCCCATGTCGACAGTGACCTCAAGACCTGCTATCAAGACCTCATATTCCGCTTCATTATTTGTCCTTGGTTCTGTTAAGGAAAAGGCAAAGTGCATTATCTCTCATTGCGGAGTCACCAAGATAAGGACTACCCCTGATTTGATTATAGGGGTGTTGTGTTGTCGCTTCTTTATGGAAGATGCCCCATCGAAATAGAGTTCCCATCGGGTATCACTCCCTCCTTTCTCTCCATCAATCGTGTCAAACGCGTGTTCGTCTGGCAATTCGCAGTTTAGGGATAAGTCGCCAGATATCGGATGCTCGGCGATGAAGTCGGCGATGGCCTGGCCTTTCACTGCCTTGAGAGGTCGATAGACTATCGAGAACTCCATCAAGAGGAGGGCCCATTTAGCGAGCCTTCCCGTTAGTATAGCTTTTGACATCAAATATTTAAGAGAATCCACTTTTGATATGAGATGGACTTCATGCGCCAATGCATAGTGTCCGAGCTTCGTTATTGCGAAGATTAACGCCAGGCAGTGTTTTTCGATAGGTGAGTAATTTTTTCTGCCACTAGAAGAACTCGACTCAAATAGTAGAGGGCTCTCTCCTTCCCTTGGTCGTTCTCCTGTGCCCATAATACGCATAGAGAACCTTCAAGGGCGGTTGGGTACAGGATGAGGGGCTTTCCCTTGACCGGAACGGTCAGTACCGGCGGATTCTGCAGGTATTGCTTGATTTCGTCCAATGCGCTTTAGCATTTGCGATCCCAAACGAATGGGGTTCCCTTCTTCATTAAATGGCTGTAGGGGCGGCATTTGCCGGAGAGATTAGTTTTGAACCGCCGGACATACGCGAGCTTTCCTTGGAGAGACCGCAATTACTTGAGAGTTCTTGGCGATGGTATTTCCATAATCGCCTTGATCTTTAATGGATCTATTTCGATGCCCCGGTGTCGGATGATGAACCCCAGGAATTTGCCTGAGGAAACTCCAAATGCGCATTTGAGAGGGTTCATTTTTAGATTATATTTCAGAAGACGCTGGAATACTATTTTCAAATGCTCCCAATGTTCCTCATATGATTTGCTTTTCACCATGAGGTCATCGATATAGCATTCGACGATTTCATGTATGAGGTCATCGAAAATCTTCGTCATGGCCCTCTGATAAGTAGCGTCGGCGTTCTTCAGACCGAAAGGCATCACTTTGTAGCAGAATATACCCAGAGGAGTCCGGAAAGCGATATGCTTCTGATCTTCGGGATGCATCTTTATTTGATTGTACCCTGATGAGCCGTCCATGAAGGAAAAGACTTCATGAGTGGACGTGTTGTCTATTATCAGCTCGGTAACTGGTACGGGAAAATCATCCTTCGGGCAAGTTTTGTTGAGGTCCCGAAAGTCCACGCAGATGCGCACCGTCCCATTCTTCTTCATCACTAGGACAATGTTGGTGATCCAATCGGGGTATTGAACTTCTTGGATGAAGCCGGAGTCGATTAGCTTCTTGACTTCGGCATTGATACTCATTTCAAGTTCGAGCCGCATTCTTCTTGGTGCTTGTTTAACCGGCTTGACGTCCGGGGATATCGCCAATTTATGCACAGCTATTTCCGGATCTAATCCCGGCATCTCGGAATAATTCCATGCGAAGCAGTCTTTATATTGCATGAGCACGCCTTTTAGCGTAGCTACCTGCTATTTAGACAGCAGCTCGCTGACGAACGTTGGCCGCGGGTCGTTAGCCGTCCCTAAGTCGATTTTCCTCAGGTTGTCCGCAGTAGTATGTATTCCATCTTCCAACTCTTTTGGCGCTGGTGGAAATTCCGAGATCAACTCATCTTCCTCCTCATTTTTGAAGCACCAGGAGAGGTCGTCCATATTCTCGTGCTCTCCTTCTTCCGACAGCGTTATCACGTGACAGGTACAAGATCGTTTCCAAGACCGATGTTGATTTGGTTCTACCCTTGCTATATACGTGGCTTTTGGCACATGCTTTTGTGGCGGGGCTACCCTCCAACTGTTGGATAGAGCGAATCTGCTAAGTTGATATTGATTTTCGACCCAGTTTTTGAAGGTGAAGCAGTCTTCAAGAGGATGTCCTATCGCTCGGTGATAGGAGCAATAATCCGGGTGATGAACCTCGTTTGCTTGATCGGGGTGCTTGGACTCTGGGAGCGTAATCAGTTGATGTTTCATGACGAGGTCGAATATCTTCCTTGTCTTGTCTTGAGGGAAGGAATATGCTCGACCCATCTTTTTCGTTAGAGAAAGATTCCGGCTGACCTTTTCTCGATCGTGTGGCCTTTTGGATCCGTTTTGCCGCTGTCGAACGTTTTTTCCGCTCTTTGACTTGTTTTTGTTTCTGCTTCGACCCTTTTTTCTTGTCTTGGGAATGCAGGGTGGGCTGACGGCGAAGGGTATCGTCATCCTCCGTGGCCTGCTGAAGGAGGCGTTGCGTCTTGGCCTTTTCATAAATGGCCATTTCGCGGCTGTAGTCGTTCCGAACCTTTTGACTTGCTTCCCTTATTAGTTTGTCCATCTGTTCTTCAAATGACAGACTCGGCACTTTTATGGCAGGATCTCGTTCTGGCTCAACATCAGCGTCTTTTAAAAGAGCATCTTCTTCTTCGTTAAGGTCCTTTATGATGTGGCAGTCATGGAATTGCTCCCGTTTCTTGGACTGGACATATCCAAGCCCGATCGTTTCCATTTTTCCGTTGGGCAATTTTCTCTGCGTTCCGGGGTTGTTCCAAATCCTGTTGTAGAACTGAGCTTGTCGAGGAGTTTGTTTGAATGGTACGCCTTGGCATCTTAATAACCTTTTCAATCCCTCGGTGTAATACCTGAGCAGACGAATGGGTTGGATCCTGTCGAGCGCAGGATCGACACCATGCCAGACTTCTCTTTCGACTTTAGTCTCCGTGGATCGATAGAATAGGATCGCCTTCTCACCTCTTCGCCTGGGAGGGACGTAGAACGTCTGCAACTCTTGCACACTACATGTCTCCAGCGCATCAAGTTCTCTGTAGTGCTGCCACGGAACCAAGGCGATTTGCAAACTCCGGTCTGCTCTAACGAAGGTTTGCTTCGACGGGCGGACGGAGAATACGGTGTTGGTTTCATCTTCGGAGTCGCTGCCAAAGAACAAAATCGGAGCGGATGGTCCGGGTTTATCATTCCGCTTCTGAAGCTGTCCCGAGTAGACTATTTCTTCATCCTGCTCGGTATCGCTTCCAAAGGTTGGAATGGGAGTGATGGGCTTCTTTTTAAGCTCCGGCTTATGACACTTCTGCATATCTTCAAAGTCTGGCAGGAAGTACTTGGCGTCTTCATATTTTCGGACTTCGTTCATAGAGAATGGGTTTAGCTCTCCCGTAACGGTGTACTGGAGGCCGTCTTTGAAATACTTCATACACTGGTGTTGTGTAGAAGGGATAACGTTATATTCGTATAACCAGGGCCGAGCAAGTAGAGCGTTGTAGTAAGTCTTAGCGTCGATGACATGAAATTTGATGTCTGTGACGAGAAGTCCAAACCGCAATGTCAGTATCACGGACCCGAGCGTCTGCGATGACTACGAGTCAAATCCGGAAATAGTGATTTTATCTCGGGCTAAATGCTGAACGCTCATGCAGATTTCTTTTAGCACCCGCACGTTGAGAAGGTTGACAGAGGACTCGTTGCCAACAAGTATTTTCCCTATTTTGATGTCATGGCAGTATCCGGTGACATATAAAAGGCGGTTGTAGTCGCACATACCAAGGAGAATATCTTCATCGTTAAATGTAATGTTAGCCGTGTGGACTTCTGCCAGCTCATCTTGCATTTTCTTCTCTGCGATAAAGGCCTGGAACTGATCAGGCTCTTGTAACGCCTTGATCAAGGAATCCCATGCTTCTTTAGACAGTAAGAAGGCATCTAGTTTGCTTAGTTGTGAGGGTATCTTCCTCAAATGCGCTAGGATATTGTAATCCACCTTGCTTTTCTTAGGCGGGACTTTGGCTGCGAGCTCTTTGACGACCTCGTCATCGAGGGAAATCTCCTCATGGAAATGACATGCCATCCCCAGCAACGGCGCCATTTGCCCGAAATTGCAAAAAGGAAATGACACGCCATCCCTGGCAACGGCGCCATTTGATTTAGAGAGATTTTATAGATCAAAAATATATTACCGCAATCAAGAACGGCGTCACTTTGCAGCTAGCCGGTAAGTACGGGTCGGTTCACATGGATGTTGTGAATTTCCTGGTCGCGCAAATGAGTTAATTCCGATGGGAGCCGGATTGATTATTAAATCTAAAAACTAAATCTATCTATACTAAGATTATCTAGATCTAAATCTTGCTAGGGTTAGGTTTAGGAATGGTTTGGAAATGTAAATAAATCTCAACGCTTTCTATACCCAAATGAAGATCTATGAGGAGTTATGGTAATTATCAATAAAAGGGATTAGATCCATTCGGGAAGGTGTTCCTTCCTCTTGGTTCTTGTCCTTCCTTTATCGATCCTTACCCTAACCTCCATGGAAAATATCACAACCGGGCCTTTATACTACGGTATCACCGCTACCTCGAGGGATAGGGTGTCGTAGGGCGCGGTATGTGCATGTATGCATGGAGTCCTATTAAATATATAACGGGCAAGAAAGGGATGAGAGATCTCATCTCTCAAAAGCCTTCCCCAAAGCTAACCCTAACAAGCGAGGAGACTACTCGCTCATTAGGGAATTTAAAAACATTTATCTAGGGCAAAGAATGAAAAATTACCTAAGGCAAGAATTTAAATTAACTACTTACTTTACAGATGGCTCTCTCCAAACATTTACGCAGGGTTGTCAGATCTGAATAGATGATATGAAAAGAGGCACCGATGCTTTCCAAAAGAATTCTAAATTTTATTCATAAAAAGAGGCATAAGGAGGCATGACCTAATACAATCAATTGGGTATCTATTTATAAGACATAGAAACCCTAGGTTACAATTGACCCGCACGTCTGCATTTACCAAAATACCCCTAGGTTGACCCATTCAGCGCCACACACATTATGGTAAAATTTGTATCCTTTAATCTCTCAAGCCTGCCGCGGAACCGCGGCCGCAAGCCTGGTTTGGCCGCGGTTCCGCGGCCAAACAAGAGGCTTGGGCCTTCTTCTTTCTTGGGCTGGCTCTGGTAATTTTGGTCTTCCTATTTCTTCTGTACTTTTATCAAATGGGCTTCGAGGTTTCTTCCAGATCTCCAGTGAATAATGTAGTGGATTTTAACCGTTGCTTCGAGACGAAATCTTGGACCTTGCGCTGCCTTGTACTTTGTAAACTGATCTTTATGTAGGCTTTATCAAGATCCTTCTGTTTGTTGGTTGTAGTTCCACTTTTGCATCGTCTTTATATCTTTTTCACTGTTTTAGATCCAAGAACCTGTAACCTGTAATATGTAGCAGACATGGGTCAAAAGCACCTGTTTATTTGTAAAAAGAATAAGAATGGGGAATATAATAATGCAATATTATGGTATGAACAAATACCCCCAAACTTATCTTTTGCTCGTCCTCGAGCAAACTTAGTTTTATTCTCTATAAAAAACCTAACCGCACTTTCGCAGGGAAACGCGATTGCACTGAGCTCGTGCAACAAGCCGTTAAACCTCTAGGTGTCCCTAGTAGGAGGAGTGTTGTTTCCTGAGGGTTTTCAGCGGATACTACCCACAAAATCCTATCAATTCGGCTTTTCGAATTTTGTTTTCCAATTAGGTTTTCTAACAAGGAATTCTATTATCTTCGACTCATAAATCATCCACCCATATTCTTCACACTTCCTCATCATTTAATTTAAGATTATATATGTTCTATAGACTTACTTAGCTTTCGGCATCTCTTAAGTTTTCCTTCTAGGGTTCCATCTCCACTTATGAATTTTTATCAACTTTTCTAAAGATACAAGTTCTATTCTTCACTCATTTCACTCATCTAAACTCCAATCACATACCCCTACGTGTGTGTAAATATCACCCATACATTTGGAAATTCAAATCAAGCAATCATACTCTTGTCCGTTGTTCAAAGCACTTCTTAATTGGTGAATTTTGCTTACGCATCCTTCATGCGACCGTTAATACTTCTTCAGGTACCAACGACCGATTGCAAAATGCGTTTGCACTTTAAAGCGTACTTTTCTAGTCTTGCAACACCCAAGGCTTTTTAGCAGTGACTCCCAAACCAGTTGGTCTAAGGCACTAGGTGATGAAGCACCCTCGCTAAATATTTTTCTATTTTTTTACAGCCTTAAGTAATCACAAAAACCAGTGTTCATTTTTTTTTCTTTATTCACACTTGTATTTTTTTATTTTCTTTTCTTCGTACTAAGGACTTTAGACAAGAGCATTTCAAGGTCTCCTCTACTGTTCCAAGTTTCAAGGTGCGTGATTGTGCAAATTTGTAGGGTATACATTTTCAGAATCTAGACTTAAGCTAGGAATTATTTTTCAAACTTATACTCTAATAAAAATATCAATACTTTTCCTTTGTTTCGATTTAGCCTAAGAACTGAACTCAAAATTTGCCTATTTCTAAATAAGCTACAAATACATATACTTTCTACCGTTAAACTTTAAGGAAGATTATTTTTAGAGTTTTTTAATTTACTAAGTCTAAGATCTAGTTGTTCCCAGCTAGTTAACCTATTTGTCAAACTCAAGTCAAATACGGCCAAAATTGAATACATTAATTTTTATAATTTTTGAAAATTTTCAATTTTTTATGGGTTTTAAAATAAGTATGCAAATGCAAAAAATGTACATATGAATGCGAAGGAAGAAAACGTACCGAGCATACCCCCAAACTTAAACTTGGCAGTGTCCTCACTGTCATGCTACACCAAGAGGGTCAAAATGTCGGCACTCCCCTGTTTATTTATTTATAATTTTTTTTATTTTTTTTTATTTTTTTTATTAGAAAAAGAAAACAAAAAATATATATACATATATACAATAAGGTCCTACCCAAACTAAGCAAGGCCTTACATAAGCCAAAGGTTAGCACCAACCATTCAAAGATCTTATCGCGGTAATGGTAGGATTGGTGAAAGAATGGAGTGGAAAGAAAAGAAATGAGAAGCACACGAGACCGTGTGGGAAGAAAGGTAGAATATGGTCTCGGTGGGGGAGAAGAATGGCGGAAAAGAGAAAGAAGTGTAGTACGATCTTGAGGGTGTAAATCGAGTGAATCAATTAGCGCAATTTGTGATGACTGATGTGTTAAAAACGATTGTGCTAATCTATCAACTTGTCGAGAAATGGGGTCAAATCCCTCAAGATTCGCAAGAAAACATGGGTACATAGAACTTGGTATAGGAGATGAGAGCGTAACGGTCTCTTGTAAGGTCGGAAGGATAGGAATGACGAAAGGGAGTGAATTAGGGATAGTCTCATTCTCATCGTAGTAAACTGTCTCGAACTTGAAAGATTCCATTAATGGTTCGAAACGACTGTAGGCAACCGAGTCTGATGGTTCAACTAACTCATCTGAAAATTCAAAGGACTCAAACTCGGGCGGTGAGTCATCAACATCGTCCAAAAAAGTGAAACACTCGTAAGTGTTATCGGCTGTGAGAACTGTGTCAGATTCAAAGGGAAATTTTTCAAGCTCACAGTCTTCAAGCGTGATCTTTTGCGTGGTCGGAACGATGGAAAGGAGGGAGGGTGATATAACAGTTAAAGGTTCAAGAGGATGAATTAGAAAATCCGACACATCAAACAAAAATGGTTCAATCTCAATATTATCCTCAAGACTCTCCTCAATACTATCCTCATAATTCTTCTCAAAATTTAACTCATCCATGCTAATATCATCAAAATAAAGACGCATATGAAGTTCGGGAGAAACCATTAATGACTCGAGATGATGAATTGGACATAAAATTTCAATCAAATCGACGGGTTCATCATCCGAAATATTCCCCGCGTCTATATCCTCAATCAAGTGAAAATCAATTTTTTCTGACACCTCATCAAAAGCATGGATATTTATCAATTCAGGTTCTAGATTAGAGGTGTAAAGATCAAAAGGATTAGATGTGGTTTCATTTGAAAGGGGTTCTTCACAATCTGGCAAATCAAGCACTACAAAATCACACAACTCGTTTTTATTTTCAACTGGTGAACTATTTGGGACAATCGATGGAAAACTGGAGTTGTGGGATTCAATTTGGTATGGGTAGGTCTAATTTGGGAATGTGTAGAACTCACTCGCTCCTCTCAAATTCTCTCTCTGTCCAACCGCCTCCTCATACATTGGAAAATTTGGAGCTAGTTGGAAACTAGCTGTCGGTTCACTAGGTTGCATAAGGGCGGCCATGGACGCATCTACATTCTTCATCATTTTGTTTGTTGCTAAAATATAAGCTTCCAACGACTGTTCTAAACTAGACATGGGTTGTGAAGGGGTTTCGGTAAAAGATTCGAAATTGTTTGGATACGTGAAACTCCCAAATGGCTGTGTAGAAGCAATGTCTAGTGAAGGTGGGAAAGTCGGGTAGGACTGGTAGGAATTGGATGGTTGGACAGCAGTAGGATCAACATTTGTATAAAAAGGTGAATGGACTTGTTGATCCCTATAACTGGATGTGTAGAGAGGAGTGAAAGATCGGCTACGAGATTGTTCAATATGCTCAGCAATAGACATGGGTTTAGGAGTTACAACAGGACTTGAAAAAGTGGTATCAACGTACGAAGGCGGTGAAGGTTGACATGGTTGATACAAAGTGGGTTGCAAAGTCGAACTGTTTCTCCTAGACACTTCTATTTGATCTTTCAAAGAAATTTTAGGCACAGAGGGATCTTCCTTAAATCGACCGAAACAATTGACGTACGAGGCAAAGTTAGGTTCAGGATACCAAAGTTCGGAAAGTGATTTATGATTTGGGGTACCCATGATAGAAGAAAGGGGAAAAGAAAGAAGGTTGGGTGGTGTAAGGATTTATTTGCGGCAAAAATTTGCAAGTTGTTAAAAAAAATTTCCTTTTTCCGCTTGCTCTTTATTTGGAAATTTTGCAAAAAGATTTTCGATAGAAGATATGCAAAACAGAAAAATATTACTTGCAATCAATTTCTATTTAAAGCGAGGCGCAAAAATCCTGCACAAAATTTGTTATTTGGAAGGCAAAGAATGAAAAATTACCTAGGGCAAAAATCCTGCACAAGATTTGTTATTTAGAAGGGAAAAGATTTTTAAAGCGCAAAGAATCCTGCAGGAGATTTTCAGAAGATATATTGAAATTTGCAGAGGAGAAAGAGCAGAGGAGCTTACAGAGCTTTTTTCACTGTCTGATGTCACGGGCCCACCGTGTTTCTGCGGTCTTAGGTGGGGTCCCACGGCGGAAACGCGGCGGTGGAAGCGGCGCGGATCCCCAGAATTTTTTTCACGCGACGAATCGTCAAGGCGGCCGCGTTTACGCGGTCTGAGGTAGGTTTCTGCCGCGGAAAGGCAGCACGGTGAGGGGTTCAATGCTCCAAATTTTTTCCGCTGTTCTATTTTTCAAATCTCCCTCTGTTCTGATCTGTTGTTTTCTGTTTCGTTTTCTGTAGATTTCCAGATCCGTCGATCCTGCAAAATTCTCACAAATATACCCTTTCCAAAAATAACAGATGAAATATTTTTATATTTTTTTTTGGATTTTTCAGATTTTTATGATTTTTTAAATTTTAGATTAACCCGAAATTGCAAAAAGGAAATGACACGCCATCCCCGGCAACGGCGCCATTTGATTTAGAGAGATTTTATAGATCAAAAATATATTACCGCAATCAAGAACGGCGTCGCTTTGCAGCTAGCCGGTGAGTATGGGTCGTCCATAGGGATGTTGTGAATTTCCTAGTCGCGCAAACGAGTTAATTCCGATGGGAGCCGAATTGATTATTAAATCTAAAAACTAAATCTATCTATACTAAGATTATCTAGATCTAAATCTTGCTAGGGTTAGGTTTAGGAATGGTTTGGAAATGTAAATAAATCTCAACGCTTTCTATACCAAATGAAGATCTATGAGGAGTTATGGTAATTATCAATAAAAGGGATTAGATCCATTCGGGAAGGTGTTCCTTCCTTTAGGTTCTTGTCCTTCCTTTATCGATCCTTATCCTAACCTCCATGGAAAACATCACAACCGGGACTTTATACTACGGTATCACCGCTACCTCGAGGGATAGGGTGCCGTAGGACGCGGTATGTGCATGTATGCAGGGAGTCCTATTAAATATATAACGGGAAAGAAAGGAATGAGAGATCTCATCTCTCAAAAGCCTTCCCCAAAGCTAACCCTAACAAGCGAGGAGACTACTCGCTCATTAGGGAATTTAAAAACATTTATCTAGGGCACAGAATGAAAAATTACCTAGGGCAAGAATTTAAATTAACTACTTACTTTACAGATGGCTCTCTCCAAACATTTACGCAGGGTTGTTAGATCTGAACAGATGATATGAAAAGAGGCACCGATGCTCTCCAAAAGAATTCTAAATTTTATTCATAAAAAGAGGCATAAGGAGGCATGACCTAATACAATCAATTAGGTATCTATTTATAAGACATAGAAACCCTAGGTTACAATTGACCCGCACGTCTGCATTTACCAAAATACCCCTAGGTTGACCCATTCAGCGCCACACACATTATGGTAAAATTTGTATCCTTTAATCTCTCAAGCCTGCCGCGGAACCGCGGCCGCAAGCCTGGTTTGGCCGCGGTTCCGCGGCCAAACAAGAGGCTTGGGCCTTCTTCTTTCTTGGGCTGGCTCTGGTAATTTTGGTCTTCCTATTTCTTCTGTACTTTTATCAAATGGGCTTCGAGGTTTCTTCCAGATCTCCAGTGAATAATGTAGTGGATTTTAACCGTTGCTTCGAGACGAAATCTTGGACCTTGCGCTGCCTTGTACTTTGTAAACTGATCTTTATGTAGGCTTTATCAAGATCCTTCTGTTTGTTGGTTGTAGTACCACTTTTGCATCGTCTTTATATCTTTTTCACTGTTTTAGATCCAAGAACCTGTAACCTGTAATATGTAGCAGACATGGGTCAAAAGCACCTGTTTATTTGTAAAAAGAATAAGAATGGGGAATATAATAATGCAATATTATGGTATGAACACCAGCATCAACCATGTGACAGTTGCCGGTAGCTCTTTTATGCTCATCTTGTAAGTGCACGGCAGCGCCCCGGCTGTATGAACGAGGCCAAAATGCGGAAAACAAAAACTTTTCTTTGAACAAGAAACCGGCGCTACCGCGGACTGTAAAACCCGGATCGGACCATTAATCTAATGCTAGCGAACTAGAGAATGGGTAGAAAGCTATACCGAGCGATCCGTGTCCTTCGGTCTTCGGCCTCCATCCCGATCTCTTTGCGGAATCTCCGGTCTTCATCTCCTCGTCGGAAAGGGCACCACATCACCGGGTTCTTTTACGGGCTCCCACCTCTGGACCGAGGCAACTCGGGCACGAAGTTGGCGAGTCGACGTGTCCAAGAATGCTGTAGGCTAAGTGTAGAATGGTTTGTCTCTAGGGGTTGTTGAAGTTGCCATTTTGGAAGTGGGAATGGAGATGTGAATTTTGTGATGGCTCTAGAATTTTGTTGCAAGCACAAGAGATAAGAAACCCCACCCCATAATTTGACAGCCCCCCCATCTTGTGTGGCCGGCCAAAAATAATAGAGGGGAGAGAAAGAAAATGTCATCATGAGCAAAAAGGAAATGAATGACAATCATGAAAATGATTCACAATCAACTCCAATCAAAGACCCATCACTAAACCCATCATATAAAGAAAGCAATGATGAGCAAAAAGAAGTCAATGATGGTTGAATCATCATGAAGCTATCATCACAAAAAGTCTTCTCCATAATAAAATGCACAAATGCAAATAACCCCCTCCACACCAATTTTCAGCCAAGAAAAGAAACAAAGGAAAATGGCCGAAACGGAATGCAAGCTGGAAACTTCAGAAAAACGATCCCGTAATAAATTACAGGAAAACCCCGCGACTGTATATACATACCCGCATTTGTATTGCGACCGAATACAAATGCAATGAGACAAAATCTACACTATATAATACTAGGATCCGGCTTAAACCAAAGCCCGCTAGTATTATCCGTCCGATTATGATCCGTGCAATACCACACTTATCTGATCGAACCTTGCCATATCTACATACGGCCTCTACAACGTTTCGCCCGAAACTTAAGAAATTGTCTGTGGGGGACTCTAAAGACTCGTCAATACTTTGGCTGTGGATTTAACCACTAGAACGTCAGAGGTATTAGCCATACGTAACGGGCTACCAGCTATTGACCGAAAGGGACGTCGATGAGCGAACTCATCCTGACACCCTACTGAGCCTGTCAGTGACAATATCCGTACAGTCCGGTCCGTTCGTCTATGAGTATCGCATGGCGGGCCTAGGGGGTTGGTAAAAGTCAGACCCCCAATAGCGGTACAAGTCGTGTTGGAGTGTAACCCAGAACACCCTGAGATACTACTGGAATACCTACCAGTAAATCTCCTGCCTTGGCCAAGGACTTCATGTAATGGCTCTCCTAGACACAGCGCGACCTCACCCCCAATACCAGGAGAGACGAACCCCTGCCGATCCGCTCACTGCCTCCATGTGGCTCGGGACTGTACCCAACTAAAACCTGTTTGCATGACTCTTTTGAGCCGTGGTAGGGTAGTAATCAAAGTACAGTGGGAACTCACACAAGACAAATGACGATCTCAGGTCGATGAACTAACCTGTACACATGTCACCAGGGATTTGCTATCTGACGTCTGGTATAAGACCAACTAGCATGTTCCTGGCGAGTCCTGTCCGGTGTACTCATAACCCAATGAGCACCTGTATACATCTTAGGTGAACCAACTGACACCAGTGGCTTGTGAGACCGGCCACCGCCCCTCGTCGGGGTCTCGACTGTATACACTAGTCTACTCTGGAGTATCGATACCCTATCTCGAAACTCCCACGACTAGGGACCTTTTAAGGATTTGCTTATAGACCCTAACTCCCATGTATATGATCGCCCTTATACTGCTGGCAGTCAAGCAAGAATCCTAGGGGCTCTACCAACGTGTAATAGCGACCTGTCAGGTCACCTAAAGCAGTATACGATGATAAAGATAAACCAGATAGCATACTATCATCTTGAGTAAGACCGTCCTACCGGTATAAGTCCTCCCTCAATCATTGCAATCACGTGCCTGTGATCCAATAATTGACTTTGAGGGCACTATATCCAACAATCTCCCACTTGCACTCAAGGCTAATTATTGCGATGTTGCATACTCACAGCCCGTGTGATACCGAACACCCAACTCCTCTACTAATCAGTCTCACAAAACCCGTTTGCGAAACTATTGCATTCGAGGAATAGCCTCAGTGAGTGGATCCGCTCAGATGTTTCTTTCTATGTCTCTCTTAATCACAAGTTCGCGGAGAAAGCCATCTCCCGAAATGAGCAATACCTGTCTTAGAATATGTCTGGATATCTGATGGGACCTAGCTCACAAATGAACTCCAAATCCAAACTTCTTAGACTGTATCGTCAACTGAACTTAATCAGTATCCTGCGTAATGCCTCCCTCAGTGTCCGCTTGGATCACCTGTCCAAAACACTGCCCCTCTTCAGAGGGAAAACTACAACTCTGACAGTCACTCTGTCATTCAGGTCACCTTGGAAGCCTGGAATGATAACCGTCTCCCAAATGAGGCTGCCGTTATCATATCCCTAGAACATCCACTTATGTTCTAAAACTGCTTCCGACCGTTTCTCCAGGATTGGATCAATATCTACTTACTGCATCTAGTGCAAAAACATCTGGTGTGGTACTTGACATCTCATAATTGTCTCAATTGCCTAAGCAAGTGATCTGCCAATCATGTACATCCCTCTCCCCTTTAGTCTATAAGACACCTTCAGAGAGGGTGACTCCATCACCTGCAGGTACACTACCGTGCCAGGAGTCATCCATTCTAAAACAACTGTAGAATGCTGTCTAAGTACCCAGATTGGGAAACTACCCAAATCTAGATCTAAAACTATAGATCTAATAACCAGAATGTTTGATATAATATCCAAGTCCTATGTAGAGAAACTACTGTTTGACAACCAAAGCATAACCGATCGTAGTATAGGAATATCACTTCCTACTCTGTGTATGTCATCCAAATACTATGACATCACACCCTACTACCTTCTTAACAGATCCATCCCCTATTCTGATGAAGTCAAACCTATGACTGTCACATCAGAAATAGATGATCTATCTCCGCTATATCTGCTTTAGTCTATAAATAGACATAAGCCTCTTGTCCACCAATGCTTCCGCTGCTCCCACTGACTACGACAACCCTCTGGCAGAGTCATATACACGTGCACTTCTAAAGCCAGTTCAGAATGATGCTATACTCATCCTCCTGCCGGGTCTCATAGTCTCGAACAACAGCAATGGCAAGTCTGGGTAAACAAGAACCTCCCTGCCACCGTCCTTGAGGCTACCGGAGTACCTCTCGGGTGCCTGAGGTTACCCACCATATCTGCGGAGTGGCCAATGGAATGTCAAACCAGATTGAATCTTTAGGTTCTTATCAAATTTTCAGTAATCATTTGCGGTTCTGGAATCACTTCCAGTTCTACCATACTCCCACTACTGTTTTCTGAAAAAAATCTATTTCTTTTAAAACTGTGGTGAGTCTAGAGCAATATCACTATTGATCTTCCAGATGGTAGAAAATCAACCCTCATCATAGCCTGGGTCAACCCACAAACAGCCACTACAGAAACGTGCCTTGAGTTATCCAGAGTCTGGTTTTAAGCATAAGCCGGACAACTCCCCGTACCTTAACATCGTTAAGATATGAACAGTTCTATATCCAATATAGAAACAGAGGCACTGATTTAATTGGAACCAGATTCAAATTATGCAGCTATCTCCAGTGCATGTCAACTAAATGGAGAAAGGCCGATTAGCATTACTCAACTTAGGATTACTTCCAATTATGAGTAACCTGAAAGAGAAGCAAGTTCTCTTAATCATTACTATCAACTGAATACCATACACTAGTATCTACATCTTCGATCACCTTGAAGAATCCCGATACTTGCAACACCTGGTTCTCTACTTTATCCACATACCTATAACTTCTCAAAATTCGGACCTTGCATTTTTACGAAACACTTGTCTAAAAACTAGAGAAGTCATAAGTAAACCGAATATAGTACGAGGACCAACCCCTCTGTCCTAATGGACACTGGACAACATACAATACTCTATATAAGTCCCCTGAGTCTAATAACTCAAACCCTGTGTGTCGTAGGTTGAAAACTGTACTTATGGTTACGAAGAATTACACCGCTGTTTAATACTCCTTACCTAACCATCCACTGATATAGGTAAATGTCATGGACATAATTTCAAAAAGGTATATCTCACTCTATAAAAATAGACGTACAGATATATCAATTTGAAATTGGTGCATAACAGCGGATATTCAAAACCAAATATTTGCCGTCCGGCAAACTACCCAGGTGGTTTCCTCAAATATCACCAATTACAACGAATTCCGATATAATGAGGACAATCACTTAATTCCCAATAACTTACTCCCACTCATCATCTGTAAAACCATACAGTTGTGAGAATCATACCTGGTAAATAAATACCCTGGAGCAAGTGTTTAATTGGGAAACAGTTTTCTTTTAACTGTACACAGTGAAACTGAAACATTAAAATGTTTCGTAGGGGTATCCTGGTATTCCTAGTAATGCCTCTTCCATTATCCAGATTTACAACTGTAACCGTATATTTCTTTGCCATCTCTCCAAATCCCTTCATATATCTTTAGTCATTGCCTTCTATACACCCTCTTAGGCTAAATTGTTTTCTTCCTTTCCTACTGTTCGGCACCAGCCTATGGTTTGGAAGAAGACTATCCAATAAGCATAATGGGTGTGCTGTCCTAATCCTAGGAGCACTCGCAATGCGAGAGAAGGTAAAGATAAAAGACGACTGAATAAAATCTTATTCCTATTTCTCCTGAACCAGAATCCATCCCCGAACTGGAAGAAGTTCCTTTCGAGTTCGTATATAACCATACGATGTAGTATCCAAATAAGTGTGGATCTTCGTAGTGATACGGAGTGTTCTGGAGAAATACGAAGGTGAAGTGGGAGTGGTAATGAAATACTTGGTTTGGTCGTGAATAGCAGTCGCAATTTACTTTGCTCTCCTTCTAATCCCTTTATTTGTCTTAACTTAATACCTTCTGTACACCACACTTAGGCTAATCGGCTTTCTTCATTCCCTACCGTTCGGCACCAGCCTAAGTTTTGGAAGAAGACTATCCAATAGGCGTAACGGGTGTACTATCTCCTAATCCAAGGAGCACTCGCAACCTGAGAGAAGGTAAAAGGAAAAGACAACTGAATAGTCCTATTCGTTTTCTCCAGAACCAGAAACCATCCTCGAATAAACTCCTTCGAGTTCGTATATAACCATACGATGGTTTTATCCAATGGAAGTGGGTGTTCGTAGTAATACGGGGTATCCTGGAGAAAAGGGTAAAAGTAGGAGTGGCAATGAGGTTTGCAACTCTGACAATCCAAAAGCCAGTGTTATAAGAAGGTTCGGTTAATCTTGGTCACTGAGTCATGGTCAAGGGTCGGGCCATGGTCGCTGCCAAAGAGAGAGAGAAAAGAAACACTCAGCGTGCACTCTAACCTAGATCAAAATGGTTGTCGCTTTATCTAATCAGGAAACCTCCCACTGTAACGTCAAATTCTCCTCTAAACCTGTAAGAAGAATTAATCGGGATCACCCGAGGTGTAAACGAACTCATCAGTGGGAATCGGGATCCAACTATCATCGCATGATAACGTGACGGAATCCGCTCACGTTATCATACTCCAGAAAGTATGCGCATATCTGGCAAGTTTCAGTTTCTTTAGAAACTCCCGATGTGATTTTTGCCCCATGCTCTTATGATCTTGACGAAGGTCAACAAATCATAAGTCACATGTCAAGTTCTACCCGTCATTGTCCAGGTTAATTTGAACCCACCCGTATAAGCCCTTGACTTTGGCCAACAAGGCTATATGACTGTCCCAAACCAACGCATCTATCTATGCAGTAGAAAGGTAACAAGTAGATACCATACACTATGCCTCGACGAAGGTCAACAAACATAGCATGAATACTACATGCTACCCGTCTGAAATGACGGAGGTCTACGAATGGTTTTTGGCGAAAAACCTTTAACATAATGAACTTGATATCGTTGAAGGAACCGGATAGCTTTTATAAAAATATAGTGGCGAAAACCTTTGCTAAAGAGGTCACTCCCGGTGATGGGATCTCGGCTCTTTCCCCGTAGAATGAGGTGCAGGATATTCCAACTGAATACCACGATGCAATGCAAAAGCAATCGACTATAGTGAAGTTATTGCCCTGACGCAAACTTCTGTCCAAGGGGTCACTCCCGGTGAAGGGATCTCGGCTCTTGCCTCGTCGACTGAGGTGCTGGATATTCATAACCGAATACCACTGTGCAAAACAAAAGAGAACGTCCTTGCAATAACAGCTTTTTGAAAAATGTTCCAACAACATCAAAATAGGTTTGTTTAGCTTGCATTGATCCGAATCAATGCAGTCCTATCAATTTATCACACCAATAAAGAACGAAAATAATGATGTACATATATACCATCCGCATTCGCCACTGGGTCCCGTCATTAACCGTTAGGTTACTTAACTAACGACAGAGCGGGGACTGGACTAGCGCGGATGCAAAACATATACAACATCTACTAGTATATATATCAATATATAATATTCGCTCAAAGCATGATAAAATGCAAAATCACAGAAATGTAATAAGCATCACAGAACAATACAGATATCTGGGATCCTCGGGTTTCACAGAGCCGCTACTGAAACCCGACGTTCCCCTGGTCGTGTGGATTGCCTGTGCAATGAAATCCTAGACCCCTACGGGTGCGGCAAGTTACCCGCCAAAACCTGAAGTGAGGCAGCCCCCTTCAGCAACGTGAATGGACCACCCAGTACTTCACGGAATCCGGTAACTTGGGCACCCCTCCTTAGGTCAACCTGTACCCCCTACGAGTGCGGCGAATAGCCCGCCAATTCTAGAGTGAAGCCCCCTCCGTCTCAACGGCATGAGATGCGAGCCCGTTGCCCTCTAGAACCCGGCTACCCGTGCACCCCACCTTGGGGTAATCCTAGTACAGAATGTAAAATATACATACAATGGGTACATCGACCTCAGCCCGGTCGTGCCCCAAAAGAATAATATACAAACAGGCAGTGACGGCAGTCCACATGTCGGACGCTCGCCCCGCAATATCAAATGTACATAATAAACCAAACTGTACTAACATTGCATCCAGGCTATCCACCACGACAAATCCGCAACATCACAGCACAATACAGAACATCAACGTGAATGTCACGTTCGCAAATCCGTCTAAAAGTGCTATAGCAGTTAGACAGGATTTACCGATCAAGTGACATTCACGGTCGCAGATATAATGAAAATACTGTGAACTAACATGTTTAAAATTTTCGATCGACTGAATTTTCCGAAGTGGGCCCCAAGCACAACTGTAGCACTCAAAAACATCTGGGCCCAAAAAGAATATACCAGAAACCCTATTTCCATGTCAGAGAGCCACTGTAAAAACTTTATGCAGTGAAACCAAAATTCGGCGGCGGATCCGCGGCCAAAACGTGGTTTTGGCCGCTTATCCGCCCCGCTACAGTAACTTCAGCCTACCAAATTTTCACAGAATGCATAAAAAACCCTTCACGTATTTTTACAATATACTAAATAATTTTTAAAGCACTGGAAAAATTCGACAGAAACTTACATGGAAACGCGGTTTTTTGAAAATCCGTTCGATCGAACTTGTAAACACGTTAGAGCAAGCTAGACTAGCATAATGGCGTGGCTCTAATACCAGTGTAAGTGCACGGCAGCGCCCCGGCCGTCTGAACGAGGCCAAAATGCGGAAAACAAAAACTTTTCTTTGAACAAGAAACCGGCGCTACCGCGGACTGTAAAACCCGGATCGGACCATTAACCTAATGCTAGCGAATTAGAGAATGGGTAGAAAGCTATACCGAGCGATCCATGTCCTTCGGTCTTCGGCCTTCATCCCGATCTCCTTGCGGAATCTCCGGTCTTCATCTCCTCGTCGGAAAGGGCACCACATCGCCGGGTTCTTTTACGGGCTCCCACCTCTGGACCGAGGCAACTCGGGCACGAAGTTGGCGAGCCGACGTGTCCAAGAATGCTGTAGGCTAAGTGTAGAATGGTTTGTCTCTAGGGGTTGTTGAAGTTGCCATTTTGGAAGTGGGAATGAAGATGTGAATTTTGTGATGGCTCTAGAATTTTGTTGCAAGCACAAGAGATAAGAAACCCTACCCTATAATTTGATAGCCCCCCCATCTTGTGTGGCCGACCAAAAATAATAGAGGGGAGAGAAAGAAAATGTCATCATGAGCAAAAAGGAAATGAATGACAATCATGAAAATGATTCACAATCAACTCCAATCAAAGACCCATCACTAAACCCATCATATAAAGAAAGCTATGATGAGCAAAAACAAGTCAATGATGGTTGAACCATCATGAAGCTATCATCACAAAAAGTCTTCTCCATAATAAAATGCACAAATGCAAATAACCCCCTCCACACCAATTTTCAGCCAAGGAAAGAAACAAAGGAAAATGGCCGAAACGGAATGCAAGTTGACAACTTCAGAAAACTGATCCCGTAATAAATTACAGGAAAACCCCGCGACTGTATATACATACACGTATTTGTATTGCGACCGAATACAAATGCAATGAGACAAAATCTACACTATACAATACTAGGATCCGGCTTAAACCAAAGCCCGCTAGTATTATCCGTCCAATCATGATCCGTGCAATACCGCACTTATCTGATCGAACCCTGCCATATCTCCATACGGCCTCTACAGCGTTTCCCCCGAAACTTAAGAAACTGTCTGTGGGGGACTCTAAAGACTCGTCAATACTTTGGCTGTGGATTTAACCACTAGCACGTCAGAGGTATTAGCCATACGTAACGTGCTACCAGCTATTGACCGAAAGGGACGTCAATGAGCAAACTCATCCTGACACCCTATTGAGCCTGTTAGTGACAATATCCGTACAGTCCGGTCCGTTCGTCTATGAGCATCGCATGGCGGGTCTAGGGGGTTGGTAAAAGTCAGACCCCCAAAAACGGTACAAGTCGTGTCGGAGTGTAACCCAGAACACCCTGAGATACTACTGGAATACCTACCAGTAAATCTCCTGCCTTGGCCAAGGATTTCGTGTAATGGCTCTCCTAGACACAGCGCGACCTCACCCCCAATACCGGGAGAGACGAACCCCTGCCGATCCGCTCACTGCCTCCATGTGGCTCGGGACTGTACCCAAATAAAACCTGTTTGCAAGACTCCTTTGAGCCGTGGTAGGGTAGTAATCAAAGTACAATGGGAACTCACACAAGACAAATGATGATCTCAGGTCGATGAACTAACCTGTACACATGTCACCAGGGAACTGCTATCTGACGTCTGGTATAAGACCAACTAGCATGTCCCCGGCGAGTCCTGTCCGGTGTACTCATAATCGAATGAGCACCTGTATATATCTTAGGTGAACCAACTGACACCAGTGGCTTGTGAGACCGGCCACCGCCCCTCGTCGGGGTCTCGACTGTATACACTAGTCTACTCTGGAGTATCGATGCCCTGTCTCGAAACTCCTACGACTAGGGACCTTTTAAGGATTTGCTTATAGACCCCGGCTCCCACGTATATGATCGCCCTTATACTGCTGGCAGTCAAGCAAGAATCTTAGGGGCTCTATCAACGTGTAATAGCGACCTGTCAGGTCACCTAAAGCAGAACATGATAATAAAGATAAACCAGATAGCATACTATCATCTTGAGTAAGACTGTCCTACCGGTATAGGTCCTCCCTCAATCATTGCAATCACATGCCTGTGATCCAATAATTGACTTTGAGGGCACTATATCCAACACATCTATCGTGATTCTCCGTTCCCGACGAGCTTTGCGCTTTATCCGCCTGAAATGTTGTAGGTGAGTGACGTACCTTTGCCTCCACTTTTTAAAGGCCATGTACTCTTCAGTAGGGTATGCAATCCTCTGGTGGTATAAGCAATAGTTAGGATGTACGTCTGCTTCGTCAAGGTGCGTATCCTCGGGGATATTTTCTTTGGGCAGTGGCAGCTTCATTCCCATGGACAAGATTTTGGCAAACCGTTTCCTCGTCTTAAGATTGCTTTTGTTTGCCACGGGTGCACTTTGATCTGGTTGGAGTGTTTCGTGATCCATCTCTACCATGACTTCTTCAAATTGATGCCGACGCCTGGCCCTTTTGAATATGGCCATTTCATGTTGCTGATCATCTTTGCACTTCTGACGGGCTTCGTTCAGCAGCATGTCGATCATCTCGTCAAACGGTTCGAAGGATTTTAGCACCGCTCCTGCCCCCAGCTCCTCTATGTGAGCTTCTTTGTCATTTACGGGCGAATGAGAGATCATGTGACAACTTGCCACATAATTCTCGAATTCTTCTGACGAGTCATCTCAGTCGTCATTTTCGTTTTCTCCGCTCTCAGGGATGTTGTTGAGAAATTCTTGGAGCGTGACAGGGGTTCGCGCCTTCTGATTATATTCTTCCAGTGCGTCAATCTGCTTTTGCAGGTTCGTGCTCTTGTCATCAGGCTTCATGGGCTTTTTGGTCTTCTTCTTCCTTTTCGAAGATTTTGACGGCTGGGCCTGCACGTTTTGCCTATCGCTACCAATTCTTGGCGTCGAGCGCGGTTTCAGCATTCTCTCAATGACATCGGGTTCCTGTGGACTTTTCCACCTAATCGCCGGGCATGTTTGAAGATCCTTCAGCATTCGTTTTGTTTTGGCTGAAAGAGCGACCTCCCATGGAGCTTCTTCTATAAATGAGCATGATGCCCCCGGCGCGTCTATCCTTTTAGGAACGTGCGGTTGTGGCCGGCTTACCTTCCAGTTCTCGAATAGTGCAAATTTGCCCTGTTGGTATTGGTCCTCGATCCAGCTTTTGAAGACGAAGCAATATTCAATTGGGTGGCCTACTACTCGGTGGTAGGGGCAGTAATTGGGATTATTGACGTCACCTGGTTACAGTGGGCATTTCGGATCTGGCAGAGTTATGAGCCTGTTGCGCACCACCAGTTTGAACAGTCTCCTTGTTTTATCCCGAGGGAACGAGTAAGGACGTTTTAACTTTTCATTGATAAATCGTTGTTTATCGTTTTGGCAATCAGCTGGTTTTGGACCACTCGGCTGTTGCTGAGCATTGGCGACGAAGGTCACTTTCCCTTTCCCCTTTTCATTCTGAGGCTCCATCTCTGAAGAGGAAGGTCTATGGCCTATCTGGTCCATTTAGGCCAGCTTGTCAATCAAGGCCTGGAAGGTAGTTGGCTTGAAAAATATCATGAATTGGGATATGGTCGCCTGCCGATCGAGGGTTCCTATAAACATGCCTGTTCTCCACCGAAAGATGCGACCGGGACATTGGGACGTCCAGGCCTGAATTCCGAGGGCAGATGCTAATTGGTGCTATCCATCCACCTCTCCGAAAATGCCAAGTTGATTTATGACACCATGTATCGAAGGTTTAGACGGATGCGGCCGATGTAGCAGACTTCGTCAGATCCCCCCTCGTTGAGGGGTTTTTGATTGTGGGGACACTCTTCCCTGCAGGCGCAAGCCCCTGCAGTTAATTACGCTACCGCATCGCAGTACCACTTTCTCCTTCTCCAGATGGTCACTTCGTGTCATGGGTATTTGTTTTGTTTTTGGTTGCCCGTGAATTGTATACGGAGAGTAATTTATGTTGTCGCCCGTAGGGCGTGGATTAGTCCAAATCCGTATTTTCTTAGATTTGGGTTTTGGGTTGGGTTTAAGGATACGTTAGTCTCATTTGAGACTAAGATCAATTTAAACGTTCGTTAAGGATACGTTAGGCTAATTTTAGACTAAGATCAACTCAACAGGATCGTTTAGATCCAACAAAAGAGCATTTGGACACTATTGTTTAGTTTAGGAACATTGTGGTCGGTTACCAGTTTAAGGACATAGTGGTCCAAGGTTAAGGACATCATAGTCCATGGGCTTAAGGACCCCACAGTCCAAGGTTAAGGACATCATAGTCCGTGGGTTTAAAGGGACCCCACAGTCCGAGGTTAAGGACATCATAGTCCGTGGGTTTAAAGGGACCCCACAGTCCGAGGAACGATTGGCTATCGGGACCCGTCACCTCTCTGAAGACATTGAAGGATTACAACGACATATATCAGAGGGGTTCAGAGATGTACCCTTGGACCAATTTTGGTTGAAGGATCTGTAGTCCAATTTGGGGCTAAGATCTGTTAAAAGATTTATGAGCGTATGGACTCAGTTAATCTAAATTGAGGACTTATGGCCAATCTTGGGCTAAGTCCAGTCAAGTTAAAATGTTTAACATTTATTTTGGGCTGTTGAGCATTCATTTGGGCTAGGACCTTTTAGCAATGCTGAGCACCGACTTGAATTCTGATAATGTTTTTGTCTTTTACTGAATGCTGAGCATTCATTAGAGCTCTGGGCTTATTAAAGAACAATTTATATTCTATCAGCGTAGCACATGGTGCGCTTGGCGCTTTGCGCCAGTCAAAGAGCGCAGTGTGCTTCTGCCGAGTAGCGCACACGTGAGGGACACGTGGCGTGCTTGGCGCTAAGCGCCAGTTGATGGGCGCATTGTGCCAGTTTATGAGCGCAGAGCGCTAGTTTATGAGCGCATTGCGCTGTTAGTTCAGTGGCGCACACGTGAATGACACGTGGTACGCCTGGCGCTGAGCGCCAGCTCATGAGCGCATTGCGTTATTTCAAGAGCGCAGTTAGGTGGCACCTACGTGAAGGACACGTGTTGCGCTTAGCGCTGAGCGCCAGTCAATGAGCGCAGTGCGCTATGTTTAGAGCGCTGAGGCTCTGCAGCGCTTTGCGCTAGATATGGAGCGCCGAAGCACTTTAAAATTAAAAGCGCCATGGCTCTTCTTTTATGCAACTTAGATCAGTTTGCGCCTTGAGAGTTAAATTCTCTTTTTATAAGAGACTTTGTCTCAAAGTTCTAAGAATAAAGTTCTTATTTTATAGGAGATATTTCAATCTCTTATTTTAGTGGAAGGTTTTGCCTTTATGGATCTTTGATCCTAAGAGAATTGAATTATTCTTCCCTTTTATAATGAGATGATCTCTGAAAGACAATTTGTCTTATAGATCTATGATCTGTGAGAAGAATTATGCTTTTCTTCTTATGATGAGATCTTTTGATCTCTTTGTGAAAGACCTCGGTCTTATAGATCTATGATCTGTGAGAAAGAAGTAAACTCTTCTTTTTTTATTTATGAGATGATTTCATCTCTCTGTTCATCATCATTTTTTTTACCTTGAAGAAAAATCTTCTTTCTCTGAGAACTTGGCTCTTCTTTGTGAAATCTCTCAAAACTTATGGGGGTTTCTCTCTATGCTTCTGTATCTCTGAGACTTGAAGTCTTGGGGCCTTTATATAGGGCAAGCTGATCAGTTCAATCAGTTAAGGAGATCTTTTCTCCAATTGATTCGGGGAATTTCCCTTCGTTGGATCTTTGATCCAAGGGCTTTTGATTTACAGAAGGCAATCTTCTTATTTTTAACAAGATTGGGGAATCATTCCATACAGAATTTATTTTGTATTTTGGTGATTTTTAATCATAATTGGATTATTGATCCAACGGTGCTCTGATTTACGGAGCACAATGTTCCCCTCCGAATGGCGGCCGAGACGTTAGGACGTCTGTGCCTGAGATTCGGGGCATATGCTATTTGGTTTTATCCGTCTACCTCTCCGAAGATGCCAAGTTGATTTATGGCACCGTGTATCGAAGGTTTAGACGGATGCGGCCGATGTAGCAGACTTTGTCAGATTCTCCCTCGCTTGAGGGGTTTTTGATTGTGGGGACGCTCTTCCCTGCAGGCGTAAGCCCCTGCAGTTAATTACGCTACCGCATCGCGGTAGCCACTTTCTCCTTCTCTAGAATTTCACTTCGTGTCGTGTGTGTTTGTTTTGTTTGTGGTTGCCCGTGGATTGTATACGGAGACTGAGTAATGTCGTTGCCCGTAGGACGTGGATTAGTCCAAATCCGTATTTACTTAGATTTGGGTTTGGTGTTTTTAGTTTAAGGATACGTTAGCCGCGTTGCGGCTAAGATCAACTTAAACGTTCGTTAAGGATACGTTAGTCCTGTTTGAGACTAAGATCAACTTAACGGGGTGATCCGTTTAATATATGGCCGTCGGGACTCGTCGCCTCTCTGACGTCGTTGAAGGATTACAACGACATATGTCAGAGGAGTTCGGAGATGTACCCTTGAACCAAGGTCGATTTGGAATTTTATCGTTCATTTGAGTGTTTAAGGATACGTTAGCCGTATTTGGGGCTAAGATCAACTTAAACGGGACCGTTTAGATCCGGCAAAAGAGCATTAGGAGGCTCTATTGTTCCAGTTTAGGGACGTAGTGGTCCATATTCCAGTTTAGGGATGTGGTGGTCCATATTCCAGTTTAGGGACGTGGTGGTCCATAGGTAGTTTAAGGACGTTGCGGTCCAATATTAGTTTAAGGACGTTTCGGTCCGATATTAGTTTAGGGACGTTTCGGTCCATATTCCAGTTTAGAGACGTGGTGGTCCGATATTAGTTTAGGGACGTTTCGGTCCATATTCCAGTTTAGAGACGTGGTGGTCCGATATTAGTTTAGGGACGTTTCGGTCCATATTCCAGTTTAGGGACGTGGTGGTCCATATTCCAGTTTAGGGACGTGGTGGTCCATTATTAGTTTAAGGACGTTTCGGTCCAACGCTACTTTAGGGACGTAGTGGTCCGTTATTAGTTTAGGGACGTTTCTGTCCGATATTAGTTTAGGGACGTTTCGGTCCACGAGTTTAAGGACCCCGCAGTCCAT
This sequence comes from Agapanthus africanus, assembly GCA_030015575.1. NCBI lineage: Eukaryota > Viridiplantae > Streptophyta > Magnoliopsida > Asparagales > Amaryllidaceae > Agapanthus > Agapanthus africanus. The sequence goes on along the minus strand of JASDDO010000008.1, from coordinate 432,358,393 downwards.
ATCGATGTGTGGTCGTTGGGACCCGTCACCTCTTTGACGTCGTTGAGGAATTACAACGATGGATGTCAAAGGAGTTCGGAGATGTACCCTCAAACCGGATGTGAATTGATTTAGGAGGAGCAATCTTGCTCAGTCAATTTAATTTAAGGACTTACGGTCAAAATTGGGCTAAGTCCAGTTTGTGTCTTTGGCCTGCACTAGGGCTTTATCCCTTTTTAGTAATGCACTGCATTATTCTTGTTTTGGTCGGGCTTTGTCCTTTTCTAAATGATGCAGAGCATCTATTTTTTTGTTTGGGCTTTGCCCCCCCTTTTTGAAATGCATAGCATTTTTTATTAGGCCTGTTAGGCCTTTTAATTGGGCTCTGTCCCTTTTTCTTTAACAATGCAGAGCATTAAATACTCTGACAGTGCCCCACGTGGCTTGTCAGGCGCTTTGCGTTAAGTAATGAGCGCAAACTCATATGGTGGTGACACGTGTCACGCTCTGGTGAGCGCAAGCGCAAGAGCGCAAGCGCAAGAGCGCAGTGCGCTGCGCTAATGCGCTGCGCTGTTGCGCTGCTGACACGTGGCGCGCTCTGGTGAGTTGCGCCAATTACAGAGAGCAAAGCTCTATTTCAAGAGCGCAAGTTGTTTTATAGCTGACACATGGCGCTTTCTCAAGAGCGCAACAGCGCAGTTTGGAAGTGCAAAGCACTAAGAATCTTTTAGATTCAAGAACAGGAGTGCAGAGCACTATTTGATTTCTTGATCTAATTTAGATCAAAGAAAATAAATTTTTCTTTTTTTTTTGTTTCAAGAACCAGAGGTTCATAAAAAAGTGCAAAGCACTATTATTACTTATTTTTCTTTTTATTTAAAAATTATTGATCTTGTTCTTAGATCCATAATCTGTCCATAAGAGAATTTTCTCTTTTTTCTAAAGGTTTTTTTTTACCTTTTGTTGTTCTTGAGAAATTCTCAAGAGTTCTCTTCTCTTTTTTTTTTAGAAAGATGTTGATGCCTTTTAATTGAGGCCTAGGGTCCATTTTATAGTGCCCATAAATTAGTTAAATTTGTTAAAGAGATCTTTCTCTGAGTGATTTGGGGAATTTTCCCCACCGTTGGATTTTTGATCCAAGGGCATCTGCTTTGCAGAAGAAAATCTTCTTGTTTTAACAAGAACAGAAAAGATTTCTTGGAAATTTAATTCTGTTTGGCGCAGATGCCCCAGCGCGTGACACGTGTCGCGCAGCGCACCGCGCTAGCGCAACTGTGCTGACACGTGTCGCGCAGCGCACTGCGCAGCGCAACCGCGCTGACACGTGTCGCGCAGCGCAGAGCGCAGCGCAACCGCGCTAGCGCATCTGCGCTGACACGTGTCGCGCAGCGCAGTGCTTGCGCAGCTGAAACATTGCTTCATAAAAATAGAGCTTTGCTCTGATTGGGCGCGCCTTCTTGGGCGCTGCGCTGATGTATCAGCGCCTGACATGTGGCGCGTTGCGCCCGAGATTTGAAGCGTTGCTTCAGAATTTTGAATTTTGAATTTCAACAGAGCTTTGCTCTGATCGGGCGAAACAAATGCCCCCCCACCGTTGCGCTTACGTGGCCCCAAACGTGAGCGCAACGGTGGCGGAATTCCAACCGCCGCGACAACTTTTGGAAGTCGAAGAGGCACTTGAGGCCTATAAATAGGACCTTTGGTCCCCCACAGATGCTTATCATCTTTCAGATTTTTATTTTCAAAAACTTCAGAGCTTTGCACTTGCCTTCAAGAACTCTAGAGCTTCGCTCTTCTTTCCAAAGTTTTTTTTAGAAAAAACTTTAGGTAAAATTGATTCTTAGATTAAATTAATTTTAATTGATCTTAACCCGCAGAGCTTTGCTCTCATAGATCTTTTGATCTAAAGAGATCCCCATTGGGGTTTCACTAGCAGAGCTTTGCTCATTTTCAAAGTTAGAGACTTTAGGTAAAATTAATATAAATCAAATTAATTTAAATTAATCTCAGTCAAAGAGCTTTGCTCTTACAGATCTTTTGATCTAAAGAGATCCCCATTGGGGTTTCATTGAGCTTTTGTTCATGGGTTTTAATCCCTGAACAGAGCTTTGCTCTCTAGGAATTTAGCCCTCTATGTATATTATTTTTCTTCCATCGCTAATCTTCCTGTGGTATTTCCTCTAAGCATAATGGCGGTGCACCTATACAGTGTGCACGAGTTCATCACCTATGACGATATCCGCGCGCAGGGTCGTCAACAAAACCAGGAGTTTACAGACGCTCAATGTGCAGAGGTTATGGGTCGTCTGAACGCAAGCGGTGGTTGGCTGCTGCCCCGTCGTTCGGCTCTTTTGAAAGTCGTGCTGGGAGCAATATGGAGAGCACTTCCGGGTCTTCACGAGGCCCTGCCGCTCAATGCGCTGGATGATGCCGAGGACAAGGTGCATTCAGTATACCTGACGGGGCTGATCTCGAAGAGACGGCGGAACAGCCTCATTGACATCCTACATCAAATCTTCCAGCAGACGACGATAGTTGCTGCTTATCGAAGGCCGGGAGGGCTTGCCGATGATATTGACACAGAGGAGCACGAAAGGCTGCGCATAAGAATAATCAGAAAGGCCAGAAGGACTCTGGATGGCCTTACTTTTGACTTTCTCAATCCGTGCCCTGGATCTGAAGTTATTCCATTGTAATAATATTTTTCGTTCACTGTTTTTTATGATTGTAAGAATTTTTTGGCAATATGAATGGAAACTTTTTATTTCAGCTTGTCTTATTTCTCGTCCTGAGTCTTCTGCCCATGCATGAATGAGTGTGTCTCGAATGCTCGATTAAATGTAAATCGGGTGCTCTTTCTGTTGCTTTTCCTCTTTCTCAGCATGTCGTCACAATTAGCAGGTAATAGAGTAAGCTTCTTGATTTCTTCACGAGATAGGGAGAGCTTAGGCCGCAGGTTCAGATCTGCTGCCTAAGACTTTTCAACTCTATGAGCCGTGAGGGTCTCATAGAGACTTTTCTACCTACGGATCGAGAGGATCTCGTAGGTGGGTTTTTCTCCTTAGGAATCGTGAGGATTCCTAAGTGTGGTTTTCTCTTGTAAGTCGTAAGGATCCTACAAGAGAATTTTTCCCTCTTACGAGTCGAGAGGACTTGTAAGCGGTTGTTTCCCTCCTTGTCGAAGTTCGACGTTGGAGAGTGAGACCCGTGGATGGTATGCAAGAGACCGTTTTGCGGCAACTTGCGGGGTCCCAATGCTTAGGAAACAGGCTTCTTTTATGCCTACTGCCTAAGGCTTTATCTCACGAGTCGAGCCGCCTCGACAATTTTTCACAAGTCGAGATGAATCGAACGTTTCTCGCAAGAACATCTTAACGTTGCATTTAACCTCTGCTCTTTACGACAGAAGCCCGTTAAGGTTGGTGGTACTTAGGGTTTTGGCCATCGTACCGTCTCATAAGCTGATATAGTCCTCGATAGGCAATCGTGCTGTTCGAGTAGCCCTGCGACTGCCGTGTCTCTGATCCCTTCGGGGGCTGGACAAGACGTCTTCAAGCAATCCTCCTTTGCAGTTTGACCGTCGGAAGAGCAAGCGTTAGGAATCTGCCATGTCGCTTTTTACTTGAGGTTAGGCTTATTTTGGTGAGCCCCGATGAGTCATAACCACTCGGCGCTGGTGTGGGGATGATCTCCGATAGTCTTTCGGGCTTTATATGAGTTGCCGTCAAGACCCTGAAGCTAGGAATTTGGCCTTTGCTTCGTTTGCTGGCATTGCGTCTGCTGTATCGAGACGAACGTTGCGGTGGGAACTAGGGATTTTGCCATGGCTCCGTTTGTTTAATGACGTTGCGTCTGCTGTGTCGAGACGAACGTTGGGGTGACATCTCGTCTGCTATATCGAGACGGACGTCGAGGTGGTGACCATTCTGTGCTGGTGCGAGATGATCTCCGATTGTCTTTCCGGTTTTATATGAGTTACCATCAAGACGTCGAAGCTAGGAATGTGGCCTTCACTTCGTTTGCTTTGGTGTGTCTAAATCCTGCTGGAGGAAGAACGCTGGGGTTGACATTTCGTCTGCTGTATCGAGACGAACGTCAAGGTGGTGACCACTCTGTGCTGGTGCGAGATGATCTCCGATTGTCTTTCCGGTTTTATGTGAGTTACCGTAAAGACGTTGAAGCTAGGAATGTGGCCTTCGCTTCGTTTGCTTTGTCACGTTCAAATCCCTGTTGGAGGAAGAACGCTGGGGTTGACATTTCGTCTGCTGTATCGAGGCGAACGTCAAGGTGGTGACCACTCTGTGCTGGTGCGAGATGATCTCCGATTGTCTTTCCGGTTTTATGTGAGTTACCGTAAAGACGTTGAAGCTAGGAATGTGGCCTTCGCTTCGTTTGCTTTGTCATGTCTGAATCCCTGCTGGAGGAAGAACGCTGGGGTGACAACTCGTCTGCTGTATCGAAACGAACGTCGAGGAGGTGACCACTTCATGTGAGATGATCTCCGATGGTCTTTCAGGCCTTATATGACTTGCCGTTAAGACCTTGAAGCTAGGAATTTGGCCTTCGCTTCATTTGCTCACACTGCGTCTGGTGTATTGAGACGAATGCTGAGGTGGAGCTGGGATTTTGCCATCGCTCCGCTTGATGGTGTAATATCTGTGTCCTGCTGGAATGAGGAGGCACACCGTTGTTGGTCTCCAGGCTGCAGATGTGGCCATTGAGATTTGGAACTAGAGACTTTGCCATGGTTCCGTTTCATTGCGATTCTGAGGTCGGTTGTTGACGTCATGTCTGCATCTAGTTGGAGTGAGGAGAAACGCCGTTGGTGATCTCTAAGTTGTCGATGTTGACGTCGAGACCCTGAAGCTCGGGATCTTCGTTTGCTTCATTTGTCGACATCGTGTCTGTAATATTGCGACAAATGTCGAGATTGTCTCTAGGTTGTTTATGAACCGTCGATATTTGGCTTCGTCGTCTGACGGAGTCTGTTGGGAAGGTATGGTTTCCTCCTTATCTGTGCCCCTGGATTGTATACAGGGATCGATATGATTTTACCTGTAGGGCAAAAAGTTTCATTCTTTCATTTTTTTATTCTTTCCGCGATGCTCTATCATTTCATCTTTTATATCGCGAAGGTCGCGATTGCCCAATCGTTTCGGCTATTTTTCGCGGTGCCCAATCGTTTCGGCTGTTTATTTTGTTTTTACTCGCTGCTTTTTATTGCGAGTTGCCCAATCATTTCGGCTGTTTATTTTATTTTTACTCGCTGTTTTTTATTGCGAGTTGCCCAATCATTTCGGCTATATATATATATATATATTTTTACTCGCTGTTTTTTATTGCGAGTTGCCCAATCATTTCGGCTATTTAATATGCATTTTCAGCTCGCTGATTTTTATCGCGAGCGTAGAACTTGGAATCTGGTGCCAATCTCAGCATCAGCATCGCTACAACCAGAATATTGCGAGGAGCGAATCATCATCTGCCATGAAAGGATTTGGAATTTGATACCGATTTAGGCATCAGCATCGCTACAACTGGAATATTGCCAGGAGCGAATCATCATTTGCCTCTGTCGATGTCGAACAAAGGTGGCTTAGTAAACAGGATTAGGATCCCGTCGACTAAGGCTTTTGACTTCATGAAGGGTCTCATAAAGGTGTTTCTCCCTACGAGTCGTGAGGATCTCGCAGGTGCGTTTTCTCCTTAGGAATCGTGAGGATTCCTAAGTGTATGTTCTCTTATAAGTCGTAAGGATCTTACAAGAGTGTTATCTCCTTATGAGTCGAGAGGACTCACAAGGGTTGTTCACCGTGTGGACATATCCCCAGTCACGGATGGGACTTGGTTAGGGAAATGTTTATTCGCGCCCGTGGATTGTATACAAGGGCCAATATAGGGCCACTTGTAGGGCAATGTCGAAAGTTGTGGGGGTTGCTTAAGCACAGGTTTAGGCCTCTGTAACTTAAGACTTTCAAATCTTATAAGCCGTAAGGATCCCACAAGAGAGTTCTCCTTACGAGTCGTGAGGATTTCGCAAGTGCATTTTCTCCTTAGGAATCGTGGGGATCCCTAAGTGTGTTGTTCCCTTGTGAGTCGTAAGGATCTCACGCAGGTGGTTTCTCCTTACAGGGTCGAGAGGACCCTATAAGTGTTTCTTAACGAGCTTGCGCCCTTTCGTGTTTTCACAAACACTCGCCGGTAGTCCTGCTGTTTTTACTCACGGAGCCCTTTCAGGTTTTCATCCGTGCCCGTTTTGCTTATGGACATACCGTTTTTGTTTTTGTTTTTGTTTTTTTTATGAGGTCGTGCCCTTTCGGGTTTTCACGAACACTCGCCGGTAGTCCTGCTGTTTTTACTCACGGAGCCCTTTCGGGTTTTCATCCGTGCCCTTTTTTCTTATGGACATACCGTTTTTTTTTATTTTATATTTTATATTTTTTATCTCGTCAGCCTAAGAATGCTGCGGTATTAGTTTAAAGACGTTTCGGTCTGCTATTAGTTTAAGGACGTCTCGGTCCGCTATTAGTTTAAGGACATTTCGGTCCATTGTTGCCGTATTTGAGGCGAATATCTGGTTTATTGACTTTTTGGTCCATGAGTCCTTCTCCATGAATGAACATGATGCCCCCGGCGTATCCATCTTCTTCGGAGCGTGCGGTTGTGGCGGACTCACCTTCCAGTTCTCAGACAGCGCAAACTTGCCCTGTTGGTATTGGTCTTCAACCCAGTTTTTGAAGACGTAGCAGTCTTCGATCAGGTGACCTACTGTTTGGTGGTAAGGGCAGTAATTAGGATTATTAACATCGCCTGGCCGCAACGGACGTTTTGGACCCGGCAGATTGATGAGTCTGTCGCACACTGCCAGCTCGAACAGTCCCCTTATTTTATCTTGCGGAAACGAGTAAGGGCGTTTCAACTTTTCCTGGAGGGGTTGCCGCTTGTTGCTTTGGCAAGCAACCGGTCTAGGGTCACCTGATTGTTGTTGAGCGCTGGCGACGAGAGCCTTTTTTCCTTTTCTTTTATCCTTTTTGTTCGCTCCGTTGTTTGCGGGGTCGGGATTTTTTCTGAGTAGCATGCGATTGCATGGCTGAACGTTCTCGCAGCTTCTCAATTCCTTTATTTTTGAAATAGATTCCCCGAGGGAAGAGTTGGGGATAGCTTCTTCGTCAAAGTCGCTTCCAAAGGTGATAATTTGTGATCCCTTGAAGTCGGCTATATAACAGTTTGCGGTGGCGCCTTTGCGCTCATATATCGCATTTTTCCGATGTCCACAAGCTTCACACTTTGTCCTGTCGAAGTGTTGCTTTTGAGCGACATACCCTTGCCACCAACAGTTAAAGGACTCGCAGTCTTCGGTAGGATGTATGATCTTCTGATGATATAAACAGAAGTTAGGGTGCGTCTCTATCTCAGAGAAAGAATTTTCTTCAGAGGGCGGTAGCTTCATTCCTACTGATAGAGCTTTGGCGAACCGTTTCCTCGTCTTGAATTTGTTTTTACCCGCAGTGTATGGCTTTTGATTTGACGGGAATACTTTGGTTCTTTCTAGTATGGCCATTTCACGCTCTTGATTGGCTTTTGCTTTCAGACGAATTTCATTTAGGAAGACATCGATCAACTCGTCTGACAGCCGCGGAATTTCTGTTTCAGGGTCCACCCTCGTTTTCTCGGCGCAAGGAGCCTCTTTATTATCTGCCAATAAGTGAGATATCACATGACAAGTTGCCCCCGGCGTGCTTGTCTTTTTTGAAGTATGCGGCTGTGGTGGGTTCACCTTCCAGCTTTCAGACAGCGCGAACTTGCCTTGTAGGTATTGATCCTCGATCCATCCCTTAAAGACGAAACAATCCTCAATCGGGTGACTTACCGTTTGGTGGTAAGGGCAATAATTGGGATTATTAAGATCGCATGGCTGCGACAGACGCTTTGGACTCGGCAGATTAATGAGTCTGTTGCGCACTGCCAGCTCGAACAGTCTTCCCGTTTTATTCCGAGGAAACGAGTAAGAACGTCCTAGCCTCTCTTCGAGGGATGGGCGTGGACGCGCGTTGTTTTGGCGAACGACTGGCTTTGAGTTGCTCGACTGTTGTTGAGCATTGGCGACGACGATCGCTTTCCCTTTTCCTTTCTCATCTCGGGAATCTGATTTTGGAGGAGACGGTCTATGGCCCATCTGGTCCATTTGGGCTAATTTGTCAATCAAGGCTTGGAAGGTGGTCGGCCTGAAGAACATAATGAATTGTGAGATGGTCGCCTGCGGATCGAGAGTGCCCACAAACATGCCTACCGCAGGTGCCTCTTCTATGCGTTGTTCGCATTTCGACCATAAGTTCCGCCATCGTGTTGCGTATTGAACCCACGTTTCGCTTGGCCTTATCCTGGCATTTATTAGTGCTGTTATCGGGGTGCGTTCACTAGCACTCGCGAATCTTTGTGTAAACAGCAGTTCCATCTCTGCAAATGTTTTGACAGAGTCGTTAGGTAGCTCCGAATACCATTCAAAGGCTGTTTCTGCTAAGCTGCCGACGAATTGACGTAGCAACAATTTGTCATCGCCTCCAGTATTGCCGCATAATGCCCTGAATTGAGCGACATGCTGATGCGGATTCCCTGTCCCTTTATATACGTGGAATTTAGGTATCGTATATCCTGGCGGGTAACTGATTTGGTCATACCAGCCCGGATACGGTCGTCCGGTTCTAACAATTTGCCCAGCCGCTTCATTCTCTTGATGAACCCGGATCTGCTGAGCTATATATTCGTCTAGGTCAACTTTGGAGATTGCCTCCTCCTTGGCCGTTGACAGAGCCGGCGGAGGATTTGACGTTTCTCCCCTGTCGTCTTCAAGGACGATCGGAGGATCTTCAGCAGGAGGGTCCGGCTGTAACATCATCCCTACCATATCTTGGAAGAGGAGCGCCATCTGTTTTATGTTAGCCGCTTGCTCTGCAGCTTCTTTGTCCCTCTTTTCGAGGACTCTGCGTAAAAGGTCAGCATCGGTTTCTTGTTCTTGACGCTCATCCGAAGACGTTTCAGAGCTTTCTTTTGGCTCAGTGAGTGCAGCCATTGTAGTCATCATTTCCTGAAGCTTTTGTTGTTGCTCCTGGGCTTTCGTCACGGATCGGGTGAGCGGTCGGTGGCCCGTAGAAGTGCGGCTTTCCTCCTTTCCAGAAGCCATATAAACAGTGTGCACCACCATGCCCCCAGACTTGGGGCGTTTGTGTTCGGTGTCTTTGCGATTTGCCGAAGACACAGGGGCTTTTTGCGGACTCCTTTTTTGAGTGATTGGAGTTAAGGGAGCCGTTGTAGTGGGCACCCATGTAGCTTTTGCTTTTTGTGGTTTGACAGAGTAATCCTTCCCCTGCCGAACCTTCATCTTTTTCTGTCGTCGGAGGCAGTCTTGATCGATCACCGACTCTTGGACCTGTCGCCAGACTTTGTAAATTTTAGAGGACAGCCGTTGAGGGGGCTGCTCTAGCTTCTTCTCTGGAATATTCTTCACAGATGAAGGAGTTCGCTTTAGCACCGCAGTAGGAGAGTTTCTGCGTACCGAGTTCAGCAACTCAAAGCTGTTCCCGATTGGAACAGCAGTATCGATCCCCACCATTAGAGTTGGAGGAGTAAGTCCAGAGGGGGAGTTGCCCCCAGCCTTCCTCACTCGGCGCCAGTAGCGACGTCGGGCATGTCGTGCTGATGGAGTTGTTTCAGCTATAGGGGTGACCTCCTCATGCCCCCTGTGTTGGTCAGAATATACTGGTACCAGCTTTTTAAAGATCGACGTCCGTTGAACGGGGGCGGCCAACTTGTTAGAAGCGGACTTCTGAGCATGGGAAGCAACCTTGGTGATTTTGCCAGGAATGGGAGTTGGAATGGCTATCCGCTTCGGGATAACGCCTTCTGGTATGGCAGGCTTCTTCATGAGCCTGTTAGAGCTCTGGCCTAGTCCGTTAAAAACTGAAGCAGTAGAGTTGGACGACCCGTTGAGAGGGGTCGCGGCAGCGGTAAGTCGATCGAAGACTGACTTCTTTGGAGCTTCTTGCAATGTCATTGGGGCGTTGAAGCTCATTGGTGTGAGCATGGCCCCAAAAAAAAGTCCAGTGGTGGCTTTAGCCACCTGCTCCACCGGCATTTTGAAAAGGGAGGCCGCTTGGGGCCCATAAGTCACTCCTCCAACAATGACGGAGCGAGAGTTATCGCTGCGGGCGGTGCAGTTCGAAGCCATCGATTTTCTGTTTTCTGCATAAAGCAAGACACCAAATCTTAGTACCTTGAATCCACAGGCAATCACAGCAAACCGCGATTTGTTCGCAAACACGACACACGAAGAGTGGAGTGGAAAGAGGAAGAGGTCCCACCGGGCGTGCCAGAATCTGTTCCCCTCCGAATGGCGGCCGAGACGTTAGGACGTCTGTGCCTGAGATTCGGGGCAGATGCTATTTGGTTTTATCCGTCTACCTCTCCGAAGATGCCAAGTTGATTTATGGCACCGTGTATCGAAGGTTTAGACGGATGTGGCCGATGTAGCAGAATTTGTCAGATTCCCCCTCGCTTGAGGGGTTTTTGATTGTGGGGACGCTCTTCCCTGCAGGCGCAAGCCCCTGCAGTTAATTACGCTACCGCATCGCGGTAGCCACTTTCTCCTTCTCCAGAATTTCACTTCGTGTCGTGTGTGTTTGTTTTGTTTGTGGTTGCCCGTGGATTGTATACGGAGACTGAGTAATGCCGTTGCCCATAGGACGTGGATTAGTCCAAATCCGTATTTACTTAGATTTGGGTTTGGTGTTTTTAGTTTAAGGATACGTTAGCCGCGTTGCGGCTAAGATCAACTTAAACGTTCGTTAAGGATACATTAGTCCTGTTTGAGACTAAGATCAACTTAACGGGGTGATCCGTTTAATATATGGCCGTCGGGACTCGTCGCCTCTCTGACGTCGTTGAAGGATTACAACGACATATGTCAGAGGAGTTCGGAGATGTACCCTTGAACCAAGGTCGATTTGGAATTTTATCGTTCATTTGAGTGTTTAAGGATACGTTAGCCGTATTTGGGGCTAAGATTAACTTAAACGGGACCGTTTAGATCCGGCAAAAGAGCATTAGGAGGCTCTATTGTTCCAGTTTAGGGACGTAGTGGTCCATATTCCAGTTTATGTTAGTGTATATGCCCTAGAGGCCATTACTGTATCATACTAGTTTGTATATTACTTGATGGAAGCTTGGGATATTCACAGTTGTATATACAATCTTGCTCGAAATGGCAGTATGCTACTTGGTTTGTCTCTGCTTTAATATGTGCATGTGTTTCTTTTAGCATATCGCTGTTATACATATTAGTAGAGCCCTTAGGATCTTTGCTTGATTACCAGCGTTGTGATGGCGCTCACACTCGTGGGAGCTGGGTGATCTATAAGCACATCCTTATACAGGTCCCTAGTCGTTGGACTATCGAGACAGGGCATCGATACTCCGGAGTAGACTAGCGTATGCGCTTCTCATCCCAGCGTGGGAGACGGTCTGTCCCACAGCCGTCAGTACGTCGTACTTGAGATAGTATACGGGTGCTCGTTGGGTTACGAGTACACTGGACAGGACTCATCGGGAACTGTTGGTTGGTATTATACCTATCGTCAGTTATCAGTTCCCAGGTGACATGAGTACAGCTTAGTCCATTGACTTGACACTGTCACTTCGCCTCGAGTGTGTTCCCACTGCACTTTGATTACTACCCTACCACGGCTCAAAGGAGTCGTGCAAACAGGTAGTTTTTGGGTGCAGTCCCGAAGCACTTGGAGGCAGTGACGGTTAGACAGGATTCGTCTCTCCCGGTATTGGGGGTTGACATCGCGCTGTGTCCAGGAGAGCCATTACACAAGTAGTCCCTGGCCAGGGCAAGCGAGATATACTGGTAGGTTTCCAGTGTTATCTCAGGGTGTTCTGGGCTACACTCCGACACGACTTGTACCGCTATTAGGGGACTGACGTTCATCGCCCCCCTAGGCCCGCCATGCGATGTATCAGACGAACAGACCGGACTGTACGGAGATTGTCACATACAGGCTCAGTAGGAGTTCGGATGGGGTTCACCTCGTCAGTCTTCTTATCGACATCTACCTGGGGACCATTACGTACAGCTAGTGCCGCTTGCGGTCTGTGGTTAAACCCACTGCCAGCGTAGTGTCGAGTCTTTAGAGTCCCACACAGAGAGCTATTCGCCTTTAGGCAAAATGAGTAGAGGTCGCATGGTTTTGCGACAGGGTTCGTTCACATTCGCGCACTTGTGCACGTTTGCTGTCCGGACAGTTTATACTAGCGGGCTTTGGTTTAAGACGGATCCTAGTATATGGTTTGAGATTGGTTTTTCTCATTGTGTTCGTGTTCCTCGGATCACGAATGCGGGTGCGTATGCACAGTTGTTTGAGATAGAGGGAGAGGACTTTGATTAGGGTTAATGGCTATTGTCATTTTTACTAACCCTAATGATTATGTGTGTGTTATAGTTAATTGATAATTAGTTTAAATAATTGTGCATGGTTATGGATGTTGACCATTTGACCTTTGTTGACTTGTTGACCTAGGTTGACACTTTGACCATCATCATTTCTTTTGGAAGATGCTTTTTGATCCTCACAAATTGAAATGATAATGGTCATATCATGATTAACCATGACAATTATCTAGCTAATTATTTAATTAAAATAATACACATATACTTGAGAGGATGGTTCAATTATTCTCATTCTATTATTTTCATTTCTCTCTCTTGTTCTTCCTCTCCCTCAAGCTCTCTCCCTCTCATGTGTTGAGAAACACTTGAGTTTGAGAAAAACCCTCTCTTGATCTTCTCTACTCTCATCTAGGGTTCAAGTATTAGCACTTCTTGCACCCTAGTTACTCCTAGCTTGGAGTTGAAGCCAAAGGTTGAGGCTTTCGGGTGGATCTTTCTTTGACGGGAGAAGACGACAAGGTGACCTCCTTCCACAACTTCTAGGAGCAAGGAGAGAAGGACAAAAGACCAAAGGTATAACCTTTCTACCACTTAGCTACCTTTTAGTTAGCTTTAGCAAGTTTTTGTTTAGTAAAGATCCTTAAAGCATAGTCCATGTTGCCTATAGTTGATAAAAATTCGATTTTTATTATGTTTTCCGCCTCCCCGTAAGCACCGGGGTGGGCAACGTGGACTTACAGTGGTATCAGAGCCTAATTAAACGTAAACTTGCTAGGTAGTAAAGTGTGTCGAAGTTCGAAACGAAAAAAATCGAAAAACCAAACTTTTCAAAACCCGAGTTTCTGTTAAATTTTTTTCTGGTCAAAACAAAATTTGTTATACACCTAAAATCGTCTCAGGGTTTTTTAAAGATAACCACCAAAAACGAGCCAGAGATCTGACCAAAGAACCGCGGTTCCGCGGCAATAGCAAGCTATTGCCGCGTAACCGCGGCCGTCTTGTCTCCTCTCTGCCTCGATTTTGGTGCAGTGTATCTCTGGCTTGGTTTTAGGATTTTTGAGATATATTATATGTGCCCAGATTTTCCAGAATAGAAATTTATTTTTGGGGGCCTATAATTCCGTATTTTTTTCGAACTTCAATACATTTTGACTATATAGGTTATATCTGTGATGTTTGCATGTATTGAACGTCGGCTAATCGCTATATGTCGATTAGTCGGGGTTATACATCTATGTGATCTGTGATTGATATTGGTATGTGTATATGAATGGGTTGGATTGTCGCGGGTGAATAGCCGGGATGGATGTGAGATGAGTGTTGCTTTTCTTTCATTCATTTGTAATATGTAAATTGATGTAATATTATTATTTGTTTGGCCGCACAACCGGGTCGGGGTTGTAGCCGTCATTGTATAATTCTTTTTACTGTTTTTGCTCCTAGGATAGACCCATGGAGGGGGTGCACAAACTACCGGGTATCTCGAAGTGCCGAGTGGCCTACTCACGGTGGTGAGGGAGGTTGCTTCGCTTCGGGTACTTGGCGGGTAGTTTGCCGCACCCGTAGGGGTCTTGGGTGGGGTACTTGGCTATTCACCGTGACCGTGTAATCCGCTTTTCGTTGCAGGCTCGAACGGATTGCGGATTTCTAGTATATCCAATGTATTCATCTGTGATCTGTAATGTCTATCATTGCTATATATTTATATATGATAACTATTTAGGCGTTGCTTATGTTTTATAGCCGCGCTAGCCCAGCCCCCGCTCTGTCGTTAGTTAAGTAACCTAACGGGTGATGACGGTGCCCCATGGCGAATGCGAATGGCATAAGCGTACGTCATATTTTGGTTGTTTTCTGCAATGGTAGGATTAAACGATGGGACGCATTAAAAGAACTAATGCAAGAAAATAAACCAAGTAAAAGTCGATTGGAACACTTTGAAAATCACTCGGTTCTTTTCAAAACCAAACTTTTAAACGCGGAGCTTGAACCACTCCTTTTAAAAGCTATCTCGTTCCATCGATTATATCAAGTTCACTACGTTCACGGTTTCGCCAAAACCATCCGTAGCCCTCCATCATTTCAGTTAAATATTCGGTAGTATTCAAGCTATGTATTTTGACCTCACGCCAAGGCATAGTGATTGGTAGCTGCCGGATATTTATCTGTTGCATAGATAGAATGCGTTGGTTTGAGACAGTCGTACTGCCATTTTGGCCTACGTCAAGGGTAGGTACGGGTGGGTTCAAATTAACCAGGATAATGATGGGAAGAACTTGACATGTGACTTATGACATTTTGACCTCACGCCAAGGTCATAAGAGCATGGGGCAAAAATCCACATCGGGAGTTTCATAAGTACTGAAACTTGCTAGCGCTGCATACCATTTGGAGTGTGATAATTCTGGTAGGATTCCTTCGGTTTTATCACGCGATGATATTTGGATCCCGATCCTACTGTGAGTATATGCTGCTCCTCGGGAAAACTCTCACTTAACGATCAATGCTATAAACTTAGTAGGTGTCTAGAAAGGTGTTAGCGGGGCTACGCCCACAGGGAAAAGAGGTTACTTAATTAAGGAACTTCGCGAAAGCGTTGGAAAACCTCCCTCGAAGTACCGACACTGGCCTGGCTGAACGGTTAAGCAAGTATTGTACGGTGAGAGTGATCCTGACTAATCCTTTCTTTACGGTTTGAGAAGGGATTCGAGAGACAGTGGGAGCCATCCAGTTTAGACAAACTAAAAACCACTCTAAACTTGCAAGAGCATCATGCTAAAGTGTTTCTTTTCTCTCTCCTAATTGCAGCGACCATTCAACATGACCGGACTTAAGTTATTACTAGATAAAAACATATTGACAGGGCCAAACTACAAAGATTAGCTCAGGAATGTCAAGATGGCAATCACTTACGACAAGCTGGGGTATCTCCTTACCACCAAAGCTCCCCCTGTCCCAGGTCCCAAAACCAGTGTCGTAGATAGGGAAATCTACAAGACCTGGGAAATAGATTGCGCGAAGGCCAAATGCCTCGTATTAGCCTCGATGGACAATGAACATCAGCGGAGGCACGAGAATATGGACCTAGAGTCCATATTTCTCCATACAAAAGAACTGTATGGAGAGCAGTCTCGTATCGCAAGATACGAAGTGTCGAAGAATCTTTTTTCGGCAAGGTTGGCCGTCGGATCATCGGTAGCGGAACACGTGCTTAAGATGATTGGCTACATTGAGGAGCTCGCGGACCTTGGGACCACGTTGGAGAATGAACTCTATACTAATTTGATTCTCCAGTCCCTTCCTTCCACTTACGCCCAGTTTATTCTTAACTTCAACATGCAAGGAAAGGAGGTTGAACTTTCCGAGCTTCTGAACATGTTGAGGAGTGCAGAGGGCACCCTACAGAAGGGTAGGGAGACATCCACTTTGTTTGTAGGAGGATCTTCCTCTTCTAGGTCCAGGGCGAAAGCCAAGGGCAAGAAGAAGAAAGCCCCCGCCAAACCAAGAGGCGGTGTCGGTTAAGTGGATACGAAGGGAAAAGGAAAGGCAACAAAGATAGCGGGGAAGCTAGTGGGGAAGGAAGAATGCTTCTATTGTCACAAAAGTGGTCACTGGAAACAGGATTGCAAGGCTTGGAAAGCCAGAACACAGGATTTGAAGCGAGTTGCAGCTTCGGCTTCAGGTATGTATGTTATTGAAAACTGTCTATCAATAAACTCTACTTCCTGGGTATTGGATACCGGATCAGGATCTCATATCTGTAATTCTTTGCAGGCGTTGAGAAAGCGTAGAGTTTTGAAGGCAGGTGACATGACCCTCAGAGTTGCGAACGGTGCTAGCATGGATGCTGAGGCCGTGGGGGACTATCACCTGGGATTGTCAGATGGACATTTTTTGGTTTTACGTAGTTGTTATTATGTACCAAATGCAACCTGTAATATCATTTCTGTATCTTTATTATCTAAAGAAGGTTATGAATTTGCATTTGTAAGTAATGTAGTGAACATTCACCTTAATCAAGCTTTGATTGGGTCAGGTACATTGAACAACGGTATATACGTATTAAACCAACCACAGATTTTTAATGTCCAGAATACACACAAAAGAAAGTCTCCAGAAATCAATAAAACTTTCTTATGGCATTGTAGACTGGGTCACATCAATGAGAGAAGGTTGACTAAGTTACACACAGAAGGATATTTGGATTCGTTCGAATATCAATCGTATGCAACTTGTCAATCCTGTCTCAAGGGAAAGATGACAAAGACTCCGTTTACTGGACACGGAGAAAGAGCGAGCGAGCTCTTGGGACTCGTACACAGCGACGTGTGCGGTCCGATGTCTACACATGCGTGAAGCAGTTATTCTTACTTCATTATTTTTACGGATGATTTCTCAAGGTTCGGACATGTCTTCTTAATGAAGCATAAATCCGAAGCTTTTGATAAGTTCCAGGAATATAAGAATGAAGTAGAAGAACAAACAGGCAAAAGTATCAAGGCACTGAGATCTGATCGAGGTAGTGAATACTTAAGTGCCGAGTTCCTGGGTTACTTAAAAGAGAATGGAATTCTCTCTCAGCTTACTCCTCCATACACTCCGCAACATAATGGTGTATCGGAGAGACGAAACCGAACCCTATTGGATATGGTACGGTCCATGATGAGTAACGCTGAGTTGCCGCGATCGTTCTGGGGATATGCGCTAGAAACAGCTGCATACCTTTTGAACCGTGTTCCCACTAAGACTGTGCCCACCACACCATATGAGTTATGGAGTGGGAAGAAACCCTATCTTCAATACTTGAAGATTTGGGGATGTCCAGCTTATGTCAAAAAGCAGCATGCGGACAAACTAGAGGCACGCTCAGTACTGTGCAAGTTTGTGGGATACCCAAAGAACTCCAGGGGGTATCTTTTCTATTACGCAGAGGAACAAAAAGTCCTTGTTTCTCGTAATGCCCATTTTCTAGAACACCAGTTCTTAGAAAAAGAAATAAGTGGGAGCGCAATAGAACTGGAAGAAATTCCAGAACCACAAGCTATTACTGAAAGCTTAGTGGAACCAGAGGGTTCGAAAGATCAGGACATTCCTACGCCACTCCGCAGGAGTAGTAGGCAGTCTCATCCGCCCGAGAGATACTACGGTTTTCTCATTGACGGGGATAGAGAGGATTGCATCATAGACCTTGATGAGCCTACTAGCTTCCAGCAAGCCATTCAGAGCGTCGACTCGGTAAAATGGCTGGATGCAATGCGGACCGAAATGGAGTCCATGTACACCAACAAAGTATGGACGTTGGACATTTCTCCAGATGGGGTAAAACCCGTAGGATGCAAGTGGATCTTCAAAAGGAAGATTGGTGTAGATGGACAGGTTGAGACCTATAAAGCTAGACTGGTAGCAAAGGGTTTTCGTCAACGACCTGGTTTAGACTATGACGAAACATTTTCTCCAGTAGCTATGCTGAAATCCATTCGGATCCTTCTTGCCATTGCTGCCTTCCACGATTATGAGATTTGGCAGATGGACGTAAAGACAGCTTTTCTAAATGGACATTTAGAGGAGTGTGTCTATATGGATCAGCCAGAGGGTTTCATTCAGAGTGGGAGCAGCGGAAAGGTGTGCAAGTTGCTTAAGTCCATTTATGGACTAAAGCAGGCATCGCGGAGTTGGAACATCTGTTTTGATGAGACGGTCAAGGAATTTGGCTTTATCAAAAATCCAGATGAACCATGCATCTATTGTAGATTTGTAGCGAGAACTGTAGTATTCCTCGTTTTATACGTGGATGACATTCTCTTAATAGGAAATGACATTCCTATGCTACAATCTGTCAAGGGGTTCTTGTCACACAGGTTCTCCATGAAAGACCTGGGTGATGCCTCATACATTCTGGGTATCCGGATCTACCGTGACAGATCCAAGAGGATATTAGGACTTTCACAGTCCAGGTACATCGACACCATACTGAAGAGATTCAGTATGGAAGATTCCAAGCGCGGTAATCTACCGGCTTGTCACGGGATCACCCTCTCCAAAGAGATGTCTCCCAAGACTGATTTGGAGAGGGATCGCATGTCTATTATACCCTACGCTTCTGCGGTAGGCTCTATTATGTATGCGATGTTGTGTACCAGACCGGATGTAGCTTATGCACTGAGTGTGGTAAGCAGGTATCAGTCAAACCCTGGGGAGAAACATTGGATAGCAGTAAAGAACATTCTCAAGTACCTGAGAAGGACTGAGGAGATGTTCTTGGTGTATGGCGGAAAAGACCTGCAGATTGAGGCCTTTGCTGACTCCAGCTTCCAGAGTGACAAGGATGATTCCAAGTCCATGTCGGGTTTTGTCTTTACCCTCAATGGAGGGGCGGTGTGTTGGAAGAGCTCCAAACAGGAAACCGTTGCTGACTCGACTATGGAAGCGGAATACATCGCTGCATCTGATGCCGCAAAAGAAGCTGTCTGGATGAGGAAGTTCTTGAGAGAACTTCAGGTGGTTCCATCCATTGTTGACCCAATACCTCTGTATTGCGACAACAACGGGGCTATAGCTTTAGCGAAGGAACCCAGGTCCCATCAGAAATCCAGACACATCTTAAGGCGGTATCACCTGATCAGGGAGATCGTGGATCGCCAGGAGATCGAGGTCCGGAGAGTTGCATCAGAGGATAACACAGCAGATCCATTCACCAAGGCCTTGCCCCAGACTCAGTTCGAGCGGCTGATCGAGATGATAGGTCTTCGATACGCCAGTACATGGCCTTAGTGCAAGTGGGAGATTGTTAGTGTATATGCCCTAGAGGCCATTACTGTATCATACTAGTTTGTATATTACTTGATGGAAGCTTGGGATATTCATAGTTGTATATACAATCTTGCTCGAAATGGTAGTATGCTACTTGGTTTATCTCTGCTTTAATATGTGCATGTGTTTTTTTTAGCATATCGCTGTTATACATATTAGTAGAGCCCTTAGGATCTTTGCTTGATTACCAGCGTTGTGATGGCGCTCACACTCGTGGGAGCTGGGTGATCTATAAGCACATCCTTATACAGGTCCCTAGTCGTTGGACTATCGAGACATGGTATCGATACTCCGGAGTAGACTAGCGTATGCTCTTCTCATCCCAGCGTGGGAGACGGTCTGTCCCACAGCCGTCAGTACGTCGTACTTGAGATAGTATACGGGTGCTCGTTGGGTTACGAGTACACTGGACAGGACTCGTCGGGAACTGTTGGTTGGTATTATACCTATCGTCAGTTATCAGTTCCCAGGTGACATGAGTACAGCTTAGTCCGTTGACTTGACACTGTCACTTCGCCTCGAGTGTGTTCCCACTGCACTTTGATTACTACCCTACCATGGCTTAAAGGAGTCGTGCAAACAGGTAGTTTTTGGGTGCAGTCCCGAAGCACTTGGAGGCAGTGACGGTTAGACAGGATTCGTCTCTCCCGGTATTGGGGGTTGACATCGCGCTGTGTCCAGGAGAGCCATTACACGAGTAGTCCCTGGCCAGGGCAAGCGAGATATACTGGTAGGTTTCCAGTGTTATCTCAGGGTGTTCTGGGCTACACTCCGACACGACTTGTACCTCTATTAGGGGACTGACGTTCACCGCCCCCCTAGGCCCGCCATGCGATGTATCAGACGAACAGACCGGACTGTACGGAGATTGTCACATACAGGCTCAGTAGGAGTTCGGATGGAGTTCACCTCGTCAGTCTTCTTATCGACATCTACCTGGGGACCGTTACGTACAGCTAGTGCCGCTTGCGGTCTGTGGTTAAACCCACTGCCAGCGTAGTGTCGAGTCTTTAGAGTCCCACACAGAGAGCTATTCGCCTTTAGGCAAAATGAGTAGAGGTCGCATGGTTTTGCGACAGGGTTCGTTCACATTCGCGCACTTGTGCACGTTTGCTGTCCGGACAGTTTATACTAGCGGGCTTTGGTTTAAGCCGGATCCTAGTATATGATTTGAGATTGGTTTTTCTCATTGTGTTCGTGTTCCTCGGATCACGAATGCGGGTGCGTATGCACAGTTGTTTGAGATAGAGGGAGAGGACTTTGATTAGGGTTAATGGCTATTGTCATTTTTACTAACCCTAATGATTATGTGTGTGTTATAGTTAATTGATAATTAGTTTAAATAATTGTGCATGGTTATGGATGTTGACTATTTGACCTTTGTTGACTTGTTGACCTAGGTTGACACTTTGACCATCATCATTTCTTTTGGAAGATGCTTTTTGATCGTCACAAATTGAAATGATAATGGTCATATCATGATTAACCATGACAATTATCTAGCTAATTATTTAATTAAAATAATACACATATACTTGAGAGGATGGTTCAATTATTCTCATTCTATTATTTTCATTTCTCTCTCTTGTTCTTCCTCTCCCTCAAGCTCTCTCCCTCTCATGTATTGAGAAACACTTAAGATTGAGAAAAACCCTCTCTTGATCTTCTCTACTCTCATCTAGGGTTCAAGTATTAGCACTTCTTGCACCCTAGTTACTCCTAGCTTGGAGTTGAAGCCAAAGGTTGAGGCTTTCGGGTGGATCTTTCTTTGACGGGAGAAGACGACAAGGTGACCTCCTTCCACAACTTCTAGGAGCAAGGAGAGAAGGACAAAAGACCAAAGGTATAACCTTTCTACCACTTAGCTACCTTTTAGTTAGCTTTAGCAAGTTTTTGTTTAGTAAAGATCCTTAAAGCATAGTCCATGTTGCCTATAGTTGATAAAAATCCGATTTTTATTATGTTTTCCGCCTTCCCGTAAGCACCGGGGTGGGCAACGTGGACTTACAGTTTAGGGATGTGGCGGTCCATATTCCAGTTTAGGAACGTGGTGGTCCATAGGTAGTTTAAGGACGTTGCGGTCCAATATTAGTTTAGGGACGTTTCGGTCCGACATTAGTTTAGGGACGTTTCGGTCCATATTCCAGTTTAGGGACGTGGTGGTCCGATATTAGTTTAGGGACGTTTCGGTCCATATTCCAGTTTAGGGACATGGTGGTCCATATTCCAGTTTAGGGACGTGGTGGTCCATTATTAGTTTAAGGACGTTTCGGTCCAACGCCAGTTTAGGGACGTAGTGGTCCGTTATTAGTTTAGGGACGTTTCGGTCCGATATTAGTTTAGGGACGTTTCGGTCCACGAGTTTAAGGACCCCGCAGTCCATATCGATGTGTGGTCGTTGGGACCCGTCACCTCTTTGACGTCGTTGAGGAATTACAACGATGGATGTCAAAGGAGTTTGGAGATGTACCCTCAAACCGGATGTGAATTGATTTAGGAGGAGCAATCTTGCTCAGTCAATTTAATTTAAGGACTTACGGCCAAAATTGGGCTAAGTCCAGTTTGTGTCTTTGGCCTGCACTAAGGCTTTATCCCTTTTTAGTAATGCACTGCATTATTCTTGTTTTGGTCGGGCTTTGCCCTTTTCTAAATGATGCAGAGCATCTATTTTTTTTGTTTGGGCTTTGCCCCCCCTTTTTGAAATGCATAGCATTTTTTATTAGGCCTGTTAGGTCTTTTAATTGGGCTCTGTCCCTTTTTCTTTAACAATGCAGAGCATTAAATACTCTTACAGTGCCCCACGTGGCTTGTCAGGCGCTTTGCGCTAAGTAATGAGCGCAAACTCATATGGTGGTGACACGTGTCACGCTCTGGTGAGCGCAAGCGCAAGAGCGCAGTGCGCTGCGCTAATGCGCTGCGCTGTTGCGCTGCTGACACGTGGCGCGCTCTGGTGAGTTGCGCCAATTCCAGAGAGCAAAGCTCTATTTCAAGAGCGCAAGTTGTTTTATAGCTGACACATGGCGTTTTCTCAAGAGCGCAACATTGCAGTTTGGAAGTGCAAAGCACTAAGAATCTTTTAGATTCAAGAACAGGAGTGCAGAGCACTATTTGATTTCTTGATCTAATTTAGATCAAAGAAAATAAATTTTTCTTTTTTTTTTGTTTCAAGAACCAGCGGTTCATAAAAAAGTGTAAAGCACTATTATTACTTATTTTTCTTTTTATTTAAAAATTATTGATCTTGTTCTTAGATCCATAATCTGTCCATAAGAGAATTTTCTCTTTTTCCTAAAGATTTTTTTTTTTACCTTTTGTTGTTCTTGAGGAATTCTCAAGAGTTCTCTTCTCTTTTTTTTTTAGAAAGATGTTGATACCTTTTAATTGAGGCCTAGGGTCCTTTGTATAGTGCCCATAAATTAGTTAAATTTGTTAAAGAGATCTTTCTCTGAGTGATTTGGGGAATTTTCCCCACCGTTGGATATTTGATCCAAGGGCTTCTGCTTTGCAGAAGAAAATCTTCTTGTTTTAACAAGAACAGAAAAGATTTCTTGGAAATTTAATTCTGTTTGGCGCAGATGCCCCAGCGCGTGACACGTGTCGCGCAGCGCACTGCGCAGCGCAACCGCGCTAGCGCAACTGTGCTGACACGTGTCGCGCAGCGTACTGCGCAGCGCAACCGCGCTAGCGCATCTGCGCTGACACGTGTCGCGCAGCGCAGTGCTTGCGCAGTTGAAGCGTTGCTTCATAAAAATAGAGCTTTGCTCTGATTGGGCGCGCCTTCTTGGGTGCTGCGCTGACGTATCAGCGCCTGATATGTGGCGCGTTGCGCCCGAGATTTGAAGCGTTGCTTCAGAATTTTGAATTTTGAATTTCAACAGAGCTTTGCTCTGATTGGGCGAAACACACAATTTTGTTGTTTGGAAAGATTTTCAGAATTCTTTCCTTAACAGAATTTACTTCTGGTTAATTAATGATTCATCATTATTATTGGATCTTTGATCTGACGGTGGGGAGCTTTTAGTTCCAGCACCGGCGCACCCGTGCTTTGCACGTGGTGCGCTGCTTAGAGCGCAGCGCACCTAGCGCTTGCGCACCCGTGCTTCCTAGCGCTAGCACACACACCCGTGCTTTGCACATGGTGCGCTGCTTGGAGCGCAGCGCACCTAGCGCTAGCGCACACGTGCTTTGCACGTGGTGTGCTGCTTAGGGTGCAGCGCACTCAGCGCTAATTCTGAAGCATTGCTTCATTTCAAAATTTGAATTTTGAATAGAGCTTTGCTCTGATTGGGGTAAACAAATACCCCCCCACCGTTGCGCTTACGCGACCCAGACGTGAGTGCAGCGGTGGCAGCATCTGCGCCATTAGATCAACTTAGAAGTTGAAACGGCATCTCATTGTCTATAAATAGGACCCTTGGCCTTTAGGATGATTCCTGTTCATCTTCCTTCTTGTTTTCTGAGAATTTTTATTCTTCCACAGAGCATAGCTCTTCATTTTAAGAACTTTCTTAAGGACAGAACTCTGCTAAACTTAGGTAAAAATTAAATCTTTTTAAAAGACCTTTTAATAATCTAGGGTTTCACCCATTAACAGAGCTTTGCTCTTCATAGATCTTTGATCTAAAGAAAACCCTTTTAGGGTTTCATCAACAGAGCTTTGCTCTCCATAGATCTTTGATCTAAAAAAAACCCTTTTAGGGTTTTGTTAACTGAGCTTTGCTCTCTTGAACCCATAGATCTAAAGAGATCTTTCTTGGGGTTTCTTAGCCCATGAATGAACAGAGCTTTGCTTATAAAGAACTCTTAGAGTTTTTTCATAGATCTTGAAGATCTCAGAATTTTTCATTTATTAAAACTCTTATTTTAAATTTCCTGATGGTTATTCCATCGTTTTTACAGAGCAAGGCACATGGAATTCCCGGAGAATTTTTAATTCCCCTCATAATTGACTTCGACAGGTGTCATTCCTGTCTGCAGAGCATTGCTCTCGAGGAGTTTAACTCCATGGCCCGAGAAACCTTTTTATTAAATGCGAAATCCTTTTTATGATTCCTTTCTTAATTGCACAGAATTAAATTCATTGGGAGATTTAATTAGCACTTATTTTCTCCTTGGGGATATCAAGAGTTATTTAAACCCCGAGTCTGTTTCAATAAGCTTTTTCTTAGTCAGTCTGTCCACTAACTCTCACTGATTTTCCTTTTCTGACGTTATGGACGCTCATATGTATGATCTTGACGAGATTATTTCTTATGGCGACATTCGTGCACTCGGTCGTTCTCAAAACCAGAAATTCACAAACGCCTAGTGTGCTAAAATTATGGGTCGCTTTGATGCATACAATAGTCGACTGCTTCCTCATCGTTCCTCTCTCTTGAAGCTTATTGTGGGAGCGATCTAGGGAGCACTTCCTCTATTCTATGCTGGCATGCCGCTTAAAGCATTGGACGACGCCGAAGATAAGATGCACTCGGTGTATCTGATGGGCTTAATCTAAAAGAAAAGGCGAGACAACCTTGTTGATATCCCGCATCAAGTTTTTCAGCAGGCGGCGATACTTGCTGCCTATCGAAGGGTGGAGGACATCGGTGAAGATCCTGACGCTTGTGATCGTGAAAGGATGCATACAAAGATGATCCGAGAGGCCCGTAAAATTTTAGACGGCCTCACTTTTCAATTCCTCAATCCATATCCTGGATCTGATGTCGTGCCTTTGTAAACATTCTAATTATGTTTTTGTTTACTATTTTCTTCAGTGTAGGCATTTTCTGAAGTATGAATAGCAAATTTTTTCATTTCCATGTGTTTATTTGATACGTCAAACTTTTTCGCGCCTGCATGAATGGGTATGCCTTGAACACTTAACTAAATGTAAATCAAGTGTGCTCTTCACTGTCGCTTTTTTCTCTTTTCTTTGTTGCCGGCATGTTATTTTAGTAAGCGTAGCCTGTAGATGATAGAGAACATTCCGTCTTGAACTCTTCGAGAAGTAGTGATGGCTTAGGAAACATGTTCAGATCTGCTGCCTAAGGCTTTTCAACTTTATGAGCCGTGAGGGTCTCATAAAGACTTTTCTCTCTACGAGTCGTGAGGATCTCGTAGGTGTATTTTCTCCTTAGGAATCGTGAGGATTCATAAGTGTGTTTTTCTCTTAGGAGTCGTAAGGATCTCACAAGAGAGTTTTTTTCCTTACAAGTCGAGAGGACCCGTAAGTGTTTGATGAGATTGACATTATCCGCATTTCACGGGGTCAGGAGTTGCTCTGGGTGCTTCCCATGGGGTCAAGATTGACTTTAGTCGTGTTCCACGGGACCAGGATTTGCTCTGGACGTTTCCCACGGGGTCAGAATTGACATAAGCCGTGTTCCATAAGGACCAGGATTTGCTCTAGATGCTTCCCACGGGATCAGGATTGACATAAGCCGTGTTCCGCAAGGACCAGGATCCACTCTGGACATTTCCCACGGGGTCAGGATTGACATAAACCGTGTTCCACCAGACCATGATTTGCTCTGGATGCATCCTACGGGGTCAGGATTGACATAGCCGTGTTCCGCAAGGACCGGGTTCCGCTCTGGACGCTTCCCACGGGGTCAGGATCGACATAAGCCGTGTTCCGCAAGGACCAGGATCCGCTCTGGACGTTTCCCATGGGTCAGGATTGACATAAGCCATGTTCCACTAGACCAGAATTTGCTCTGGATGCTTCCCACGGGGTCATGATTGACATAGTCGTGTTCCGCAAGGACCAGGTTCCGCTCTGGGCGCTTCCTATGGAGTCAGGATTGACATAAGCCGTGTTCCTCAAGGACCAGGATCCGCTCTGGACGTTTCCCATGGGGTCAGGATTGACATAATCCGTGTTCAACTAGACCAGGATTTATTCTGGATGCTTCCCACGGGGTCAGGATTGACATAGCCGTGTTCCGCAAGGACCAGGTTTCGCTCTGGACGCTTCCTACGGGTCATGATTAAGCCGTGTTCCACTAGACCGGGATTTGTTCTGGATGCTTTCCACGGGTTCAGGATTGACATAGCCGTGTTCCGCAAGGATCAGGTTCCGCTCTGGATGCTTCCCATGGGGCCAGGATTGACATAGGCCGTGTTCCACTAGACCTCCTGGACGCTTCCCACGAGGTCAGGATTGACATAGCCGTGTTCCACTAGACCAGGGTTTGCTCTAGATGCTTCCCATGGGGTCAGGATTGACATAGCCGTGTTCCGCAAGGACCAGGTTCCACTCTGGACGCTTCCCACGGGGTCAGGATTGATATAAGCCGTGTTCCACTAGACCAGGATTTGTTTTAGATGCTTCCCACGGGATCAGGATTGACATAGCCGTGTTCCGCAAGGACCGGGTTCCACTCTGGATGCTTCCCACGGGGTCAGGATTGACATTAGCCGTGTTCCGTAAGGACCAGGATCCACTCTGGACGCTTCCCATAGGGTCAGGATTGACATAAGCCGTGTTTCGCAAGGACCAGGAAGGGTTGACTTTATCCGCATTTCACGGAGTCGGGGGTTGACTCTCGGTTGTCTGTGCACCGCCGAGTCATGGAACTGGGAGTTGCCGTGGTTCCGCTTTGCTGATGTTGTGTCTGTGGTAGTGAGATGAATGTTGAGATGATCTCCAGGCTGTTTATGAATCGTCGAGACTTTGCTCTTTTTCGGATGGAGCTTAGGGGGAAGGTATGGTTCCCTCTTGTTTATGCCCCTAGATTGTATACAGGGATCGATGTGATTTCACATGTAGGGAAAAAAGTTTCATTTTATATATTTTTCTTTCCGCGATGCTCTATCATTTCAGCTTTTATATCGCGAAAGTCGCGATTGCCCAATCATTTCGGCTATTTCTCGCGGTGCCCAATCATTTCGGCTATTTGTTTTTATTTACTCGCTGCTTTTTATTGCGAGTTGCCGAACCATTTCGGCTATTTTGTATGCATACATTTTTATTTGCTTATTTTGTTGCAAGTTGTCCCATCATTTCGGCTATTTCGTATGCATTTGTGGCTCGCTGGCTTTTCACTGCGAATTTGGGATTTGACACCGATTTCGGCATTAGCATCGCTACAACTGGGATATTGCCAGGAGCGAATCATCATTTGCCTCTGTCGATATCAAACAAAGGCGGCTTAGCAAACAGGGTTAAGATCCCGTCGACAAAGGCTTTTGACTTCATGAGCCGTAAGGGTCTCATAAAGGTATTTCTCCCTACGAGTTGTGAGGATCTCGTAGGTGCGTTTTCTCCTTAGGAATCGTGAGGATTCCCAAGTATATGGTCTTTTGTAAGTCGTAAGGATCTTACAAGAGTGTTTTCTCCTTATAAGTCGAGAGGACTTACAAGGGTTGTTCACCGTGTAAACATATCCCTAGTCGTGGGTAGGAATTTGTTAGGGAAATGTTTGTTCGCGCCCGTGGATTGTATACAAGGGTCAATATTGAGCCGCTTGTAGGGCCACATTGGAGATTGTGATGGCTTAAGAACATGTTCAGATCCTTGTAGATTATGGCTTTTGAACCCTGTGAGCCATAAGGGTCTCAACGGGGAATTTTCCTTACGAATCGTGAGGATCTCGTAAGTGTAATTTCTCCTTAGGAATCGTGGGGATCCCTAAGTGTGTTGCTCTCTTGTGAGTCGTAAGGATCTCATGCAGGTGGTTTCTCCTTACAGGGTCGAGAGGACCTTGCAAGTGTCTTTTAACGAGATTGCGCCCTTTCGGGTTTTCACAAAACTCGCAGGTAGCCCTGCTGTTTTTACCCACGGAGCCCTTTCGGGTTTTCATCCGTGCCCATCTCTCTATGGACATACCGTTTTTTTGTCGTCAGCCTTGGGATGCTGCGGTCAGTAGTAGTTTATAGACGTCTCGGTCAACAGCCAGTTTTAGGACATAGTGGTCCATTGTTAGTTTAAGGACGTTTCGGTCCATCGTTAGTTTAAGGACGTTTCGGTCCGTAGCCGGCTACTATTTATATAGTTTGGGCTTAGGAAGATAGCGAGCGGACATAGGCGTCGTCATCTATCATTGACCTAGACCGTGACTTGTCAGGCGTAGTATTTTTTCAGGAATCGACCGTTTATTGGCCTGAAAGGTCTTTCACCATGCATGTCTATGAGTAGATAGGCTCCACCGTGGTAAACTTTGTCTATGATGTACGAGCCTTCATAGTTCGACTCGAATTTTCCCTGTTTGGCACGATTAGGGATCATAGGTCTCTTGACCACTAGCACGAGTTCGCCTTGGCGGAATGTTCTCGGCCTAGTCAATCTCTCGTATGAGCGTGTCATCTTTGCTTTGTAAGCCTCCAGGTTTTGTTGTGCCATGAGCCGGGTTTCATCAAGGGCGTCGAGCTCCTCAAGCCGAAGGTGAGCATTTTCTTCGTCGGTTAGCTCATAGTGAACTGCCACTCGTAAGAAGGGTAGCTCTATCTCCAGGGGGAGTACCGCTTCTGTGCCGAATACCAATGCATACGGCGTTGTGTTCGTGGCTGTTTTGAACGTAGTTCGATGCGCCCAGAGAGCTTCATGCAGTCTCTCGTGCCAGTCCCTTTTATTTCGAGACACCGTCTTTTTCACGATCATCGTCAAGGTCTTGTTGAAAGCCTCAGCTAGACCGTTAGCTTGGGGATATAGACCGAAGAGTATCTCCAGTCTATGTTATATTGTTGTGCAAAGCGGCTGATCTTGTGGCTTCTGTAGGTTGGCACGTTATCGGAGATAATCCGTCGCGGAGCGCCGAACCGATAAATGACATGTGTCTTGAAGAAATGGAGGATATTCTCCGCCTTCACTTCTCTTAGCGGTATCGCTTCTGCCCATTTGGAGAAGTAATCAGTTGTCGCCAATATGAACCGATGTCCTCTGGATGCGCCGATTCGATGTGCCTGATTATGTCAGTTCCCCACATTTCGAACGGCCAGCTAGCTACCGTTGGGTGTAGCGGATTTGGATGCTGGTGGATAAAATCCCCATGAATCTGGCACGAGTGGCACTTCTTCACGTATTCGAGGCAGTCTTGGATCATCGTGGGCCAATAATAGCCCATCCTTTTGATCTTTAGTTTCATCTTCGGCCTGGCTTGGTGAGAACCGCAGAGTCCGTCGTGAGTTTCTTGGACAACTTTCTTTGCTTCTTCAGGTCCCAGGCATCTTAGCCATAGAGAATCAAATGATCTCTTATATAGCGTATCATTGACGAAGGTAAAAGATAGAGCTCATTTCATGAGCTGATGTCTTGAGGTCGCATCTTCAGGAGTTCGACGGGATTTGAAGTAGTCTATAAAGACTTCTCTCCAATACATATCCTTTTCCTGGTCTTTTATTTGTAGGGCCGTTTGCTCGGTCGCTCTCTTTTCTTCGGACAACTCCGGAGATATTTCTGCCGGTGCAA
This sequence comes from Agapanthus africanus, assembly GCA_030015575.1. Lineage (NCBI taxonomy): Eukaryota > Viridiplantae > Streptophyta > Magnoliopsida > Asparagales > Amaryllidaceae > Agapanthus > Agapanthus africanus. The sequence continues at coordinate 432,328,766 of JASDDO010000008.1, read as the reverse complement.
GAACCCGACGACTTTGCACAACGATCCTCACGTCATCGAGGTTCTCGTCGGCCGGTTCTTTAGCGAGCTTGGCTAATGCATCCGCCTTGCTATTTTCCGCATGCGGTATGCTTTCTAAGGGGTAGGAAGGGATTTGAGTCAGGAGTTGCTGTACTCGCTCGCCGTATTTCATTAACTCTGGTTTGCACGTTTGATAGTCACCGTTTACTTGACTAACGACCAGCTGAGAGTCTCCGTATATGAGGAGGTTTTCAATTCCCATGTCGACAGCGATCTGAAGACCTGCTATCAAAGCTTCGTATTCGTCTTCGTTGTTTGTCTTCGGTTCTGTCAAGGAAAAGGCAAAGCGCATTATCCCTCCTTGTGGAGTCACGAAGAAGAGGCCCACCCCGGATTTGATTATGGGGGTGCTTTGTTTGCGCTTCTTCATGGAAGATGCTCCATCGTAATAGAGTTCCCATCGGGTGCCACTCTCTCTTCTCTCACCGTCGATCGTGTTAAACGCGTGCTCGTCAGGCAATTCGCAGTTCAAAGGAGAGTCGGCAGATATCGGATGCTCGGCAAGGAAGTCGGTGATGGTCTGGCCTTTCACTGCCTTGAGGGGATGATAAGTTATCGAGAACTCCATTAAGAGTAGGGCCCATTTAGCGAGCCGTCCCGTTAATATAACCTTTGACATCAAATATTTGAAAGGATCCACCTTTGATATGAGATGGACCTCATGTGCCAACGCATAGTGTCTGAGCTTCGTTATCGCGAAGATCAATGCCAGGCAGTGTTTTTCAACGGGGGAGTAATTGTTTTCTGCCCCCAGGAGAACTCGACTCAAATAGTAAAGGTCTCTCTCCTTCCCTTGGTCATTTTCTTATGCCCATAATGCGCCTAGAGAACCCTCAAGGGAGGTTGTATACAGAATGAGAGGCTTTCCCTTGACCGGAGCGGTCAGCACCGGCGGATTCTGCAAGCATTGCTTGATTTCGTCCAGCGCGCTTTGGCATTTGTGATCCCAAACGAACGAGGTTCCCTTCTTCATTAGGTGACTGTAAGGACGACACTTGCCGGAAAGATTGGCTATGAATCGCCGGATACATGCGAGCTTTCCTTGGAGAGACCGCAGCTGCTTGGGTGTTCTTAGCGGAGGCATTTCCACGATCGCCTTGATCTTCGACGGGTCTATCTCGATGCTCCGGTGTCGCACAATGAATCCCAGGAACTTGTCTGAGGAAACTCCGAATGCGCATTTGAGACGGTTTATCTTTAGGTTGTATTTCCGCAGACGTTGGAACACGATCTTAAGATGCTTCCAATGCTCCTCGTGCGATTTTCTTTTCACCACAAGGTCGTCAATATAGCATTCGACGATTTCATGTATGAGGTCATCGAAAATCTTCGTCATGGCCCTCTGATAGGTGGCACCGGCGTTCTTTAGACCGAAAGGCATCAACTTGTAGCAGAATATGCCCAAAGGGGTCCGGAAAGCTGTATGCTTCTAGTCCTCGGGATGCATCTTTATCTGATTGTATCCTGATGAGCCGTCCATGAAAGAGAAAACTTCGTGAGTGGACGTATTATCTATCATCAGCTCGCTGACCGGTACTGGAAAGTCGTCCTTCGGGCAAGCTTTGTTGAGATCCCGGAAGTCTACGCATATGCGCACTGTCCCATTTTTCTTCACCACTGGGATGATGTTGGCGATCCAGTCAGGATAGTGAACCTCTTGGATGAAACCGGAATCGATTAGCTTCTTGACCTTGGCATTGATGCTCATCTCAAGCTCGAGCCGCATTCTTCTCGGTGCTTATTTGATCGGCTTGACGTCCGGAGATATCGCCAATTTGTGGACGGCAATCTCCGGATCTAGTCCTGGCATCTCGGAATAGTTCCATGCGAAACAATCTTTATACTGCATGAGCACATCTTTAAGCGTAGCCTCCTTTTCTTCAGACAACAGTTCACTGACGAACATAGGCCTCGGGTCGTTTGCCGTTCCCAAGTCAATTTTCCGTAGGTGATGGATTAGCGTTTGCTGCCGCCTGAGTGAGCATCTCCTGTAGCTTTTCACGCTGCAGTTGAACTTTTGTCACGGACCGAGTTTGAGGTCAATGACTAGTATAAACCTGAACTTCGTCTTTGGAATTCAACACATAGACTATGTAAATTACCATGCCCCCAGGCTTGGGGTATTTGGAGTCTTGGCCTTTGGAGTTCGCTTTGGGCACTTGAGCTTTATTAGGCCTCTCTTTTATGTGAAAAGCCGCTTTGGATTTGAGAGGAACCACTGTATCAGGATCCGTCTTGGGGTGATTCCTCTTTACCTGTTTCCACACCTTATATATAGATGAGGAAAGTTGTCTCTGAGAGTGAACTTGTTTCTGCTCTCGTGGGATCTCCAGGGGCTGCGGAGATTTCTTCAACATTACGGTAGGAGAACTTTGTCTGACCCTTCATAACAATTTGAATCTGTTCCCAGTTGGAACAACAACATTCACCACCGGGGTTGAAACAGGACCATACGGAGAACTGCCCCCAGCTCAATATGTATGATGCTGATATTGATGTCGACCGTTTCTTACGACCGGGATTTGACTGGCTTCAGGATTTTGCCGGAGTCTGCCCCCTGTTTCCTTTGAGAGCCTAAATATTATGCCTCCTGCGTCGACCTTGGTCCTTGGCAGGTGCCAGTTGTTGGAGGAATGATTCTATCGGCAAAGTTGCAGCTTGGGGAGCCAGCCTGTGGAAGACAGATTTCCTCTGGGCCTCCTCCATCAGCGTTGAGGCACCGAGGGTGGGAGGTGGGAGCATCGATCCAAAGAGAAGCCCGTTGATTTCTTGAAGAGCCGGATTGCAGAGATTTGAGCCTGCAAGTGGCCCGTACTTGACTCCACCAGATATGACAGAGCCTGTGTTGTTAAGGTAGGAACAAACGCCATTCTTCATAGAGACAAAGCGCCGACTTCAGTATCCACTCCCCTAAGGGCAACCACAAACATACACACCGCGATTATCTGATCACGGGAAAAACACGACACATGAAGTGTGGAGTGGAAAGAGGAAAAGGTCCCATCGGGCGTGCCAGAATCTATTCTCCGCCGAAAGACGCGACCGGGATGTTGGGACGTCCAGGCCTGAATTCCGAGGGCAGATGCTAATTGGTGCTATCCATCCACCTCTCCAAAAATACCAAGTTGATTTATGACACCATGTACCGAAGGTTTAGACGGATGCGTCCGATGTAGCAGACTTCATCAGATTCCCCTTCGTTGAGGGGGTTTTGATTGTGGGGATGCTCTTCCCTGCAGGCGCAAGCCCTTGCAGTTATTTACGCTACCACATCGCGGTAACCACTTTCTCCTTCTCCAGATGGTCACTTCGTGTCGTGGGTGTTTGTTTTGTTTTTGGTTGCCCGTGGATTGTATACGGAGAGTAATTTATGTTGTCGCCCGTAGGGCGTGGATTAGTCCAAATCTGTATTTTCTTAGATTTGGGTTTTGGGTTGGGCTTAAGGATACGTTAGTCTCATTTGAGACTAAGATCAACTTAAACGTTCGTTGAGGATACGTTAGGCCAATTTTAGACTAAGATCAACTCAACAGGCACATTCAGTTCCAGTCCCCCGCTGGGTAAACTCCCGCCCGAGCCGCTCCAGTTGAGGAAGCTGATCGTTTAGATCCAACAAAAAAGCATTTGGACTCTATTGTTTAGTTTAGCGACATTGCGGCCGGTTACCAGTTTAAGGACATAGTTGTTCCCCGCCGAAAACACGGAGACGCGACCGCGCGGGTCCGTCTCGCCTGAATTTCGGGGCAGATGCTAATTGGTGCTATCCGTCCACCTCTCTGAAGATGCCAAGTTGATTTATGGCACCATATATCGAAGGTTTAAAAGGATACGGCCGATATAGCAGACTTCGTCAGATTCCTCCTCATTTGAGGGGTTTTTGATTGTGGGGACGCTCTTTCCTGCAGGCGCAAGCCCTTGCAGTTCATTACGCTACCACATCGCGGTAATAACTTTCTTCTTCTCCAGATGGTCACTTCGTGTCGTGTGTGTTTGTTTTGTTTCTGGTTGTCCGTGGATTGTATACAAGACTAATTTATGTTGTCGCCCGTAGGGCGTGGATTAGTCCAAATCCGTATCTTCTTAGATTTGGGTTTGGGGGTCGGATTTAAGGATACGTTAGTCTCATTTGAGACTAAGATCAACTTAAACGTTTGTTAACGATACGTTAGTCTCATTTGGGACTAAGATCAACTTAACGGGATCGTTTGGATCCAACTAGAGAGCATTTGGGCTCTGTTGTCTAGTTTAAGGACATTGCGGTCGATTGTTAGTTTAAGGACATTACGGTCCATTGTTAGTTTAAGGACATCTCGGTCCAAGGTTAAGGACATCATAGTCCGTGAAATGTGTGGTTGTCGAGACCCGTCACCTCTCTGAAGACGTTGAAGGATTACAACGACAAATATCAGAGGAGTGAAAAGATGTACCCTTGAACCAAAGTTGATTGGGAGATCTATAGTCCAATTTTGGAACTAAGATCAATTAATTAGATTATGAGCACATTGGCTCAGTTAAATCTAAATTGAGAACTTATGGCCAACTTGGGCTAAATCCAATTAGATTAGAAATGTTGGCCTTTTGTTGGACCATTAAACATTTGTTTGGGTTCAACCCCCCATTATTTGGCACTGCTAAATAGGGGTTCTGATAATATTTTATCTTTTGTTGAGTGCTGAGCACTCATATGCTATATAGGATATTCAATTTTGGAAGGCAAGGATGTACTTGAGACTAAGTAAAAAGAGAAGTCTTGCCTCAGAAGGACTTAGCCAATTTAGGCTAGAATTGATTTGAATATAGTGTTAAACACTAACATATATTTTATGGTCACGTGTTCCCACGTGATGCGCTGAAAAATGGTGTTAAACACCAAGATCAAAACGCTCAAAAAAATAGTGTTAAACACTAGAATGGGATTGGTCGTGTGGGGGCCATGTGAGACCTCTGAAGGTGGGGACCAATCTTCCTTTGTTTTATTCTCAAATCTGCAAATAAGTGTTAAACACTTTTAATTTTCACGGCCATCACTGGTGGGCACGTGATAGGCACTCATGCACTGATTTATTAGGGTGTTTATTAGGGGTCACGAGAGGACACGTGAGGGCGCCCAAATTAGAATCTGCCTTTGCCTTTATTCTCTTTATTTTAGAGGTCACGTGGGAGCACGTGAGGCATTGCCTCTGGGCTAATTCCTTCTTATTTTTGGAGGATCTTTTTTAGGGTCACGTGAGGGCACGTGACCTAGTTTTGTTCTTTCTTTTCTGATCACTGAGGATTGGAGTCACGTGTCATTACGTGACCAAGTTCTATTCGTGCATGGAGATCTTTCAAGTCTCTTTATTTTAAGAATTAAATTCTCTGTAGGGTTAAACCCTAATTATGTTTTTAGGGGAATTAAATTCTTATTTATGTGGAAGAATTAAATTCTTATATAGGGTTAAACCCTAGTTCTGTCTTGGAGGAATTAAATTCCTATGAAATTGGGAGAATTAAATTCTCATGCAGGGTTGAACCCAAATTTTATTTGGTAGAATTAAATTCCTATGAAATTGGGAGAATTAAATTCTCATATAGGGTTAAACCCTAGTTTTATCTTGGAGGAATTAAATTCCTGTGAATTTGGGAGAATTAAATTCTCATATAGGGTTAAACCCTAGTTTTACTTTTGGGAGAATTAAATTCTCTAAACTCAATTCTCTCTCTAAGTTTTGGTTCTCCATGGCAGAATCTCCCCGATGAGAATTAAATTCTCAACTTACGGGGAGATTTGCTTCTGCAGATTTTCAACCAGAGGAAAAACTAAGTTCTTTTGCAGAAGAGTTAAATTCTTAGATTGAGAATTAAATTCTCTTTTATTTTATGGAGCTTTGATCCCTTTCCCCTTTCTCACCTAAGATTTCTTTTCTTGAGAATTAAATTCTCCTTTCTTTTCTCTCTGCTATTTTTCTTCAGAAAATTTCAAGATACAAAAATCTATCCCCTTTCTCCTTTTCTTGGCTCCTATTTATAGGAGAAGGAAAAGAATCAATTTGTTTAGTGAATATTTCATTGAAAGATTTTGTTTGTTTTTGTAACTAACATGATCTCAGTAAATTTTATTCACCATTGGATTTTTAATCCATAAGATATTCTGTTTGTTATTCTTGGTGGAATTTAGGAAATCTTTCCATAAATTGGTGATTTTTAATCACCATTGGATTTTTAATCCAACGGTGCTCCACTTTACAGAACATAATCCCTTTTGTTTGGAAAGATTTAAAGAAATACTTTCCCAGTTAGGGTCTTTGATTTCCCTTAATTAGAATTTAATTCTATTAACTCATAAGGCTTTTAAAGCCCATCACGTGTTGGCACGTGATCCCAACGTTTGATCATTGAAATAGAATTTAATTCTATCAATTAAAGAACTGAGGGACCTGTCACATGTTGGCACGTGACCCTCTTTTATTCAGAATTTAATTCTGCCTTTTAACAGAGCTAAAGGATCATCACGTGTCAGCACGTGACCTTTGGTCACGTGTGAGCACGTGATGCCCCATTGGAGTTTTTCCTTAGCTGTTTTGTTACATTTTTGTTTGATTAGAATTTAATTCTATAAAGTAGAGACCACAGGAAACAATCACATGTCAACACGTGACCTTTGGTCACGTGTCAACACGTGATACCTCATTGAGGTGTTTCCTGATTTTTATCAGGGAACAAATGCCCCCATAGCGTTGTTCTCACGTGTCTGCACGTGAGTGCAACGCTGTCACCTTTGTGACCGTTGGATCTATCTAGGGAATTGGGGAGATGAAACGTTTCCCATCACATCCTATAAATGCCAGCGTCCCTTCAGAAGCGCCTCAACTTTGCTCATCTTCTTCCTTGCTTACGTTTTCCTTTGAGAATTTAATTCTCTTCCTTAGAGCTTAGTTCTCTGTTTCGAAAATTTCCAGAGTTTAACTCTGTTAAAAGATTCCCTTTTCTCAGGTAATGATCTTGAACGGCTGAAGAACTTTTGCAGAAATCTTCGTTGGATTTTAAATCCACACCAAGGGTTTTTCCCTTTAACAAAACCCATTTTTTTTTAAGTTCTTAAAAAGAAAACCACTCAATATTTAAACAATAGACCTTTTAGGGTTTCTTTGATCTTCAGGGATCGATGGCGATACTTGTCTTTTCTCTGGAATTTAATTCCATTTTAAAGAGCTTCGGCTCTGAAAAATATTTCTGGGAATTTAATTCCCCTGTTCAAAAGGAATTTAATTCCTCTAAAAAACTCAGTTCTTTAACAAAAGATCTCTTGAGATTTTTCTGCCTGAGTTGTTCTTTGCAAAAAAAGAAAAGATTTGCAGTAGGGTTTTCTGGGAATTTAATTCCCTTGTTCTGCTTGATTTTTGCAGAGTCCAAGATAGATTTATTTTTTGGGGAATGTGTAGTGTCATTTGAAATCCACTGTTCATTTATTGAGAATCTTCCTTTTGTTCTCATAGTAATTGCTTTGCCTTATCATTAGTAGGCCGCCATCTTGGTTTTGTGGGACCCATGCGTTTTGTAACCAATGGTCCCATAAAATAAGTCCTCTGTCGTTTTCTTCCACTGTCTTTTTATATATGCATTTTTAAACATATATATATATATATATATATATATATATATATATATATAAACACACGTGTTGGCTTCGCTTAACAGTTTTCCCTTCTTTTATTTTTGGCCCAATGACTTCTGTTCCATACTTCCCTTTCACTCGCTCGAAGGCTGTCTTTCCTTAATCACCATCTGACGAGGAAGTGATGGCGATGATCAGGGCTCATGACCCGAATCACACCAATTTACTTTTATGGGGGACCTGGTACGTTCACATCATCCGCGGTCACCACAGTTTTCTTTGCGAGATACCGACGGAGCCTACCTATCCGTTTCTACCGATGGATCCTCCACAGACCGCCTTTACTGTGGAGATGCTGAATTGGACCCCTATGGGACGGCTTGAGCCTTCAACAACTGGTATTCCGAACCATCCGGTGCCGGCTATAGACATTTTAGGGCGCCGCATTTGCCAGGGCGAAGCCCAGCCATGGGGACAGATTTACAAGATAGGGTTTACTCCTCGACATCCCACGGGCTACCTTCTCTGGGCCCGTTATATCCTGTCCACCCATCGTGTGCGACTGCAGAGGGTCGGACTCTATCAGGCGATATACGCGTCTCTTTTCCACTATCTGTCTCCCTATGTCTGGTGGGTTAAGGCCTTCTTAAACCAATGGAATCTTCCCACCAACACCTTCCTTCTAGGGGACCGCGAAGTTTCAATTTCTCTGGAAGAGTTTCGCGAGATATCAGGGTTGCCGATCAGGGGGACGCTCTATGAAGAACTGCTGCCTCCCGATGAATATGTCTTTGAAACCGAGCCTACCATACTTGACGGTCTGTCGACAGAGAATGCCGTTCGCCACAAGCGCTCAAGTTTGATCAAGGCTTTGAGCATTTTTGAGAAGTTATTCGCAGAGTCAGAGGAGCAGGGCGTCACTTTCAAAAGATTTATCGCTTTCTTCCTTCGCTAAGATGTTCTATTAAAGACGGCTCCGATGTTCGCAAACATCAATGACCCCTTTGGGTTTGGTTTAAATAAGCGGCCTGCTAAAAAAGAGGACTTGCCACAGTTCTACATTCCCATCATGTCGGCCGTGTCTTTCGAGTCGATTGCAGCTCCTAGTATAGATGAGGAGACTTTCTTTGTGGGCTTCATCAGTGTTTGGCTCAGTTGGTTCGCCATTCCCATGCATCGTCGTTTCATGAGAGCCTCAATTATTTACCCTGCTCATCGCATTGCTGAGGGGACGCGACTAGCTGTGGGCATTGCAGGGCTAGCACATCTATATCATGGGTTAAGCGCCGCGGCCAACACCTCAACTCCAGGCGTAGATGTAGTAAATTTCTCTCTTCATTACTTTACGTCTTGGATTGAGATGCACGTGCTGGGGGCATTTGCTGCGCACCAAAGACCTAGCTTTTATGACGCTTACACTTTTCCGTGACTCATGCGGCTGGTGGGCGCTTCTGCTCCTGACCCGACTTAGTCTGGGGCTATTCGCGTGCTGGTCAATCCTTATGCCACTACAGGCGGGATGGTATTCAACGACCGAGTTCTCTCTGCTCCCTCAGGACCGGTCCAACAGCTCTGCGACCTGTCGAAAGAGGGGGTCCCTTCTCTGAAACCCAAGGAAGCTATGCACCTATACTCTATCAGACCAGGTTATCTGGTATTTCGTCAGAACGGTGCGGCCCTTTTTATACGGTACAACCCACACTGCTTTGCTCAGCAACTCAGATATGACCAGGGCGTCCCCTTCGAGGCATTTACAGTGGCGCCTAGCCCATCGCCAGAGGTTGTTTGTGACGCCGCTCATCACTTCATGCGGCTGAATACTGGTTCCCGCTTCATGATTCTTGAAGCTGATTATATTCCTTGATGTATGGGGTCATTCACGGGCTGGTACCTCCATCGAGTCAGTCTAATTATCACTGAGGAGAGGAGGGTGCTTTTTGAATATGGGGCTCCCACTCCAATTCACGCCACGGGAGTTCCGCCGCAATCGCGTGCAACGGTTCGCCCTCCCTTGAGGGATACCAGCGTCGTGCTTATTCCGGAGGCGGCGAAAGTGGACTTAACTCCCACAGCTGGTATGCCACTGCGTACTAGGGCTCAATCAAGGGCTAATAGGGCGCCAGTAGCAGTGTCATCGGCCGCGGCGTCAACAATGGCCGTGTCGTCATCGGTAGCACCGCCGAGTGAGGACATCGAAGGCGAAGAGGGTCAACGCCGTACCAAAGCTCCACGGGAAAGGAAACGATCGTCTTCGGCGGTTAGTTCTAGACCCAAGAGGTGGAGGAATATGGTCACCAATCTGCTCGACTTTTTAATAGAGTCTGAGCCTATTCTTCAAGACGAACCACTAGCCGTGCAAGAATCGGATGGTGGTTTACTTTTCCCGGGTTCATCTGCCGAGGAAGCCTCACAATTGGTTAAGCTTATAAGACATTCGCAAGATGAATCCGAGAATGTAAAGATCCCAAAGAGGCCTTACCCTGCCGCTATCTTTTATGAAGACCCTCCATCGATACGGCGGCGATTCATAGGCCCTTTGGAAGAATGGGGTGAGAGGGCCCTTAAGCAGGCTATTTCGGCCGACGCCGAGGACGCGCTTTGATTGTGGATTGGTGGCCATGAGTCTACCCTCGGACCTGGAGAGCACATCTTCTCAGGAAGGAGCGTCGGCTTGAACAAGCCATATTAGAGGCTCCCTTGCACATCGGTATGTTCACGTATCTCTTTGTAATACTTTGTATTGCTCGTATATATATGTATATATCCTTATCCTCGTGCAAACTTTGCAGGGACTTCGGCGATGGCGGAGGATCTGAGTTCGAATCGCTCTTTGACTGTAGATTTCGCTAATATCCCCAATGAAACACTAATCCGTGTGGAGGGGGTCGATGCAACCGTTGCTCCTGTAATAGGGCCTCCCTTGGTGACTCCCGCCCTCTAAGCGCTTGCTCTCCCGGGAGAGGCATCTTTGTTGGTCGCCGATCCGATGGATCTTTCTGGGGGCGGCCCGGAGATTAGGGGACAGGTAGTCGAGGCTGCCGTCCTTTCGCTGGAGCCTGCAGTAGCGGCTACTGCCCTTCGCTCGGAAATCATTACATTGGCCCACGTCCCTGATGATGTGCCTGGGGGCACGGAGGAGGCCGCCGAAGCTGCTATCCTTCCAGCCCATAATGGGAGAAGCATCGAAGGTAACCTTTTATATTTTACATTAATGATCTCTCCATTATCTGAACCTTTCTGTCTTTTCAGAGTTGCGTGGATTGGCGACGTCTATTGCCGATCTATCTCCCAGGAAGTCCTTTCAGCGCCTGTTGGAGATGGCCACTCCGCAGGCGATATCTCCTCAACGCATCGTCCTCTCTTCCGGGCAAGGTCAGTGTCTTTTGCCTTCTCCTCACTGTGTTATTATTATTTCATATTATGACATTGATGACTTCTGCAGTTCTGGAAGCTGATGACGAGGTTGAAATTCTTGATAGGCCTGGGGAGCCTTCAGACCCCTCTTGCATGACCGTGGGTAAGTAAGGTCTCAACGTCATTTCATTTGTTCTTTGCTTACAAGTCTCACTGACTGTTTATAAATCTGAACAGCTCTGCTAGTTCTCACCATGCTGGAGTCTCGCATCGCCATGCCACCTGGCCCCTATGCTCTGCGCGCCTCAGAACGGATGGCAAAGCTAAGCCTCCACTCCTTGTCAACCCTAATTGAGGATCTTCATGCTGGCAGTTTGATCACGGTTGAAGCGTTTGCCGCTGAAGCCAACGGCTCTCTTCTCTTTCTTGCCACCTACCATAGTGAAACATTGGTGCAAGTCTGGGTTGAGTTTTGTCGGCAGGTGGAGGCTTGCTTGCATGTCCTTGAATGTACACGCCTTCTTTCGGAGGTTGTGGCCGCAAAGGAGAGCTTGTGGGGTCCAATTGAGCGGTGGGCTGCGAACATGATATCATGTGAGAAAAGGCTCAGCCGCAAGTTTTCGGAGAGAGAGCTGGCTTCCAAAGCGCTGGGGGAGCTTCAAGCCCGCCTTACGGCCAAGACCACTAAAGCATATGAACTTTGGCGAGTGCTTCAAGAGGCTATCAAGGAGGTGGTAGCTATTGATAAGGCCGCCGTGTTTACTCGTGAAATGGTCGAAGCCCATAAGGTTACTGAAAAAGAGCTTGAAGGCCGGCATGCTTCATACCAGGCCCAACAGGCTCAAGCGGAGGCCCGTCTTTTGACGATACTAAATTATGAAGCCGAGGCCCAGCAAAAATGGGGTGAACTAGAAAACCTGCTAAATCGTCCGCTGACTTGAAAAATTGTATATATATTTTTTCATTCTTCCTCTGTACATACTCCTGAATGAGAATATATTTTCTTTCATAAATTGTACTTTGTATTCATTTTGATTCATGAATAAAAGACATATTTTTCTTCATGATGGTGTGCCCCTTTTAGTAAGTGTATTCTGTGGATAGTCTATTTCGATTTCTTTGCAGGACAACGATGGCTTAGGATTCAGGGTTAAGATCTGCCTCCTAAGACTTTACAACTTTATGAACCGTGAAGGTCTCATAAACAATTTTCTCCCTACAGGCCGAGAGGATCCCGTAGGTATAATTTCTCGTTAAGAATCGTGAGGATTCCTAATTGTGTTTTCTCTTGAAAGTCGTAAAGATCTCACAAGAGAATTTGCTCCCTTACGAGTCGTGAGGACCCGCAAGTGATGGGTGAGGTTACCATTATCTGCATTTCACGGAGTCAGGAGTTGCTCTGGATGCTTCCCACGGGGTCATAGCCGTGTTCTGTGAGGACCAGGCTCCGCTCTGGACGTTTCCCACGGGGTCAGGATTGACATAAGCCGCGTTCCACGTGACCAGGAATTTGCTCTGGATGCTTCCCATGGGGTCATAGCCGTGTTCTGTGAAGACCAGGCTCCACTCTGGATGTTTCCCACAGGGTCAGGATTGACATAAGCCGCGTTCCACATGACCAGGAATTTTGCTCTGGATGCTTCCCATGGGGTCATAGCCGTGTTCTATGAGGACCAGGCTCCACTCTGGATGCTTTCTACGGGGTCATAGCCGTGTTCTGCGAGGACCAGGATCCGCTCTGGACGTTTCCCACGGGGTCAGGATTGACATAAGCCGCGTTCCACGTGACCAGGAATTTGCTCTGGATGCTTCCCACGGGGTCATAGCTGTGTTCTGCGGGGATCAGGCTCCGCTCTGGACGTTTTCCACGGGGTCAGGATCGACATAAGCCGCATTCCACGTGACCAGGAATTTTGCTCTGGATGCTTCCCACGGGGTCATAGCCGTGTTCTGTGAGGACCAGGCTCCGCTCTGGATGCTTCCCACGGGGTCATAGCCGTATTCTGCGAGGACCAGGATCCGCTCTGGACGTTTCTTACGGGGTCAGGATTGACATAATCCACGTTCCACGTGACCAGGAATTTGCTCTGGATGCTTCCCACGGGGTCATAGCCATGTTCTGCGAGGACCAGGCACCGCTCTGGACGTTTCCCACGGGGTCAGGATTGACATAAGCCGCGTTCCACGTGACCAGAAATTTGCTCTGGATGCTTCCCACGGGGTCATAGTCGTGTTCTGCGAGGACCAGGCTCCACTCCAGACGTTTCCCATGAGGTTAGGATTGACATAAGCCGCGTTCCACGTGACCAGGAATTTTGCTCTGGATGCTTCCCACGGGGTCATAGCCGTGTTCTGCGAGGACCAGGCTCCGCTCTGGATGCTTCCCACGGGGTCATAGCCATGTTCTGCGAGGACTAGGATCCGCTCTGGACGTTTTCCACGGGGTCAGGATTGACATAAGCCGTGTTCCACGTGACCAGGAATTTTGCTCTCGATGCTTCACACGGGGTCATAGCCGCGTTCTGCGAGGACTAGGCTTCACTCTGGATGCTTCCTACGGGGTCATAGCCGTGTTCTGTGAGGACCAGGATCCGCTCTGGACGTTTCCCACGGGGTTAGGATTGACATAAGCCGTGTTCCACGTGATCAGGAATTTGCTCTGGATGCTTCCCACGGGGTCATAGCTGTGTTCTGTGAGGACAAGGCTCTGCTCTGGATGTTTCCCACGGGGTCAGGATTGACATAAGCCGCGTTCCACATGACCAGGAATTTTGCTTTGGATGCTTCCCACGGGGTCATAGCCGTGTTCTACGAGGACTAGGCTCCGCTCTGGATGCTTCCCACGAGGTCATAGCCGTGTTCTGTGAGGACCAGGATCCACTCTGGACGTTTCCCATGGGGTCGGGATTGACATAAGCTGCGTTCCATGTGACCAGGAATTTGCTCTGGATGCTTCCCACGGGGTCATAGCTATGTTCTGCGAGGACCAGGCTCCGCTCTGGATGTTTCCCATGGGGTCAGGATTGACATAAGCCGCGTTCCACGTGACCAGGAATTTTGCTCTGGATGCTTCCCACGGGGTCATAGCCGTGTTCTGCGAGGACGAGGCTCCGCTCTGGATACTTCCCACGGGGTCATAGCCGTGTTCTGCGAGGACCAGGATCCACTCTGGATGTTTCCCACGGGGCCAGGATTGACATAAGCCGCGTTCCACATGACCAGGAATTTTTCTCTGGATCTTTCCCACGGGGTCATAGCCGTGTTCTGCGAGGACCAGGCTCTGCTCTGGACGTTTCCCACGGGGTCAAGATTGACATATGGCGTGTTCCACGTGACCAGGAATTTTGCACTGGATGCTTCCCACGGGGTCATAGCCGTGTTCTGTGAGGACCAGGCTCCGATCTGGATGCTTTCCACAGGGTCATAGCCATGTTCTGCGAGGACCAGGATCCGCTCTGGACATTTCCCACGGGGTCAGGATTGACATAAGCCGCGTTCCACGTGACCAGGAATTTTTCTTTGGATGCTTCCCATGGGGTCATAGCCGTGTTCTGCGAGGACCAGGCTTCGCTCTGGACGTTTCCTACGGGGTCACGATTGACATAAGCCGCGTTCCATGTGACCAGGAGTTTTGCTCTGGGTGCTTCCCATGGGGTCATAGCCGTGTTCTGCGAGGACCAGGCTCCGCTCTGGATGCTTCCCACGGGGTCATAGCCGTGTTCTGCGAGGACCAGGATCCGCTCTAGACGTTTCCTATGGGGTCAGGATTGACATAAGCCGCGTTCCACGTGACCAAGAATTTTGCTCTGGATGCTTTCCACGGGGTCATAGCCGTGTTCTGCGAGGACCAGGCTCCGCTCTGGACGTTTCCCACAGGGTCAGGATTGACATAGGCCGCGTTCCACGTAACCAGGAAGGGTTGACTTTATCCGCATTTCACCGAGTCAGGGTTTGACTCTCGGTCATCTGTGCACCGCCGAGTCATGGAACTGGGAGTTGCCGTTGTTCCGCTTTGCTTGATGTTGTGTCTGTTGTAATGAGACAAATGTTGATATGATCTCCAGGCTATCTGTGAACCGTTGAGATTTGTCTTCGTCTTTTGATGAAGCTTAGGGAGGAAAGGTGTGATTCCCTCTTTGTTTGCGCCCCTGAATTGTATACAGGGATTGATGTGATATCACCTTAGGGCAAAAATTTCATATTTTTTATTTTCTTTATTTCCGTGACGCTCTATCATTTCAGCTTTTATATCGCGAAGGTCACGATCGCCCAATCATTTCGGCTATTTTTCGCGGTGCCCAATCATTTCGGCTATTTGTTTTATTCTTACTCGCTGGTTTTTATTGCGAGTTGCCTAATCATTTTGGCTATTTTGCATGCATACATTTTTACTTGCAGACTTTGTTGCAAGTTGCCCCATCATTTTGGCTATTTTGTATGCATGTGTGGCTTGCTAGCTTTTTTGCTGAAAGCTTGGAATTAGACACTGATTTCGGCATCAGCACCGCTACAGCTGGGATATTGCCAGGAGCGAATTATCATTTGCCTCTGTCGATGACGAACAAAGGCGGCATAGTAAACAGGGTTAAGATCTTGTCGACTAAGGCTTTTGGCTTCATGAGCCGTAAGGGTCTCATAAAGGTATTTCTCCCTACAAGTCGTGAGGATCTCGTAGGTGCATTTTCTCCCTAGGAATTGTGGGGTTCCTGGGCACTCTTGTGAGGGTTCATAAGGCATCAAACATGCCCGAATAAAAATTTAGACGTGCCGAACAACCCAAAGCCGGGATCTTTGCTAGATTTTTAGGGTTTAACATGCAAGAAAACATCTTTACTACTAAGTGTGAGGGATTACAACCTTTGTAGTCTGCTCCTTCGCTTCATAAGCTCCGAGTAGAAGTCCCTTCGCCGCGATCCACGATCTCCCGGACTCAAGAGAGGCTCCACGACTCGAACAATCCATGATAGCTTGTCGTATTCCTTTTCTCCGATGATCTACGTCGAAGTTGCAATAACTCAAGCTCTCTCACTCTAATGAGGTGAACACCCTAATCTAATGGGCTAGATTAGATGAGGATGATGGAGTGGTATTTATGCTTTCTTTTTGTATCATGATCTCACATGAAATCATCACAAAAGGAATTTCTAGTAAGCTTTCTCAAAGCTAAAGAGAGAAGAAGAAGATGAATCATGAGATAATCCTTTTGTGATGAATAATAGAAATGTATATATGAATTAATAATATAACCATAGTTTAGTATGACAAGGATAACCCTTGTAGAGAATAAACTAGAGCTAGGGTTTGGTTAGGTTAAGAATGAGTCATAGATAAATATCAAGCATAATATCTAACTCATGACAAAAAAGAAAGCTTGCAGATGGTGCAAGAAGAAGCTAACCGTAATCAAACCCTAACCTTGTTTAATCTTCACTAAACATGTTCCATTATTAATCATATCATGTCACAATAATATATATCACATATATATTATATATTTGCAACAAAAGAAAATAATACAATTAACATATATCGCATATATATCAATGTATTATCCGGTGAGAAAATGAAATAATAAAGCGAGCCAATATTAGATAATGTAATACAATATATCATATATATATTATTATACATTAAATCATCGAATCAACACTTGATCCGACAATCCGGCTATATCGGATATAACCGACTAATATATCATGTACCGATTCATCGAATCAACACTTGATCCGATGACCCGGTTCATATCTAAATATCGCGAGAATATAATACAGTATCTCATATCGCATTATCCTCGGTCCTGCACATATCACATATGTGCCTCTACTCCGTTTTGCCTGAGCCAAGAAACCTCTGTGTAGGACTCTAAAGAATCATCAATACGCCGGTAGCAGGTGATGATCATATCAAACACCCACAAGCTGCAAGCGGTCAGCTAAACGTAACAGCCACCCAGGTATTGAGCGATCAGAAGATCAACAAGCTAGCCTGTCCGTTCTCCTGTGAATCCAATCAGTAACACTCCCGTACAGTCCGGTCTCTTCGTCTGATATGTCGCATATCAAGTCTAGGGGTAGTATACGTCAGACCCTAGTAACCGATAAGTCGTGTCGATGTGAGGCTCATAACAGGTCGAGAAACTACTGGTAACACTTACCAGTAAATCTCTATATCAGCCCTGACCAGGGACTTCCAGTTATAGCCAATCGAATATAGCACAACATCAACTCCCTATACCGGGAGAGACGAATCCCCTCCTATCGCTCATTGCCTCCATGTGATTCGGGACTGCGCCCAAAAGCCACCGTTTTGCACGCACTCTTGGATGTGGTAAGGTGGAAATCAAAGCACAGTGGGAATCACACAGGACTCTATGACGATCTCGGGTCTACAGACTACCCTGTACCAGTATCACCAGAGAACTGCCATCTGACGTGTGGTATATCACCATCTGGGAGTTCTCGGCGAGTCCGTCCAGTGTACTCAGTCTCCACTGAGCACCCGTACACCATCCTTGATGTCAAACACCGATGGATATAGGATCATCCATCGCCCATCATATGGGTCAAGATGCGTATACGCTAGTCTACTCTGGTATATCGATGCCCTGTCTCGATATACCCTCGACTAGGAACAGTTATAGGATATACTCATTGACTACCATGGCCCCACTAGTATGATCTCATCATAGTCCCAGTAGTCGAGTACAGATCCTAAGGGCTTTATCAACATGTGAGAGAAAGACAGTAAACCAGTACAAGTCAACATGTTAAGATAAAGTGAAACCAAATAGCATACTATCATGACGAGCAAGAAAGTCCTCTCAATATATATCCAAGCATCCATCATAATATACATCATATATACAACAATGGCCTCTAGGGCATACACATAACTAACAATCTCCCACTTGCACTAAGGCCAGCTGTTGTAGTATCTCATACCTAGTATCCCGAATAATCTCTCAAACTGTATCTGGGCAATGGCTTTCGTGAGTGGATCCGCAGTGTTGTCCTTCGTATCTACTCTCCTGACCTCGATCTCCCGGCGATCAACTATCTCCCTGATCAGGTGATACCGCCTCAGAATATGTCTGGACTTCTGATGGGACCTGGGTTCCTTGGCCAAAGCCACAGCTCCATTGTTATCGGAATACAGAGGTATTGGATGCTCAATGGATGGAACCACACCAAGTTCACTAATGAACTTCTTTATCCAGACAGCCTCTTTGGCAACATCGTTGGCAGCGATGTAATCGGCCTCCATCGTCGAGTCTGTAACGGTATCCTGTTTGGAACTCTTCCAACATACCGCCCCTCCATTGAGGGTAACGACAAAACCCGAGTGCGACTTAGAGTCGTCCTTATCACTTTGGAAGCTGGAATCGGTAAAGGACTCCACTTAGAGTTCTCCGTTACCATATACCAAGAACATCTCTTTAGTCTTTCGTAAGTACTTGAGAATGTTCTTCACAGCTGTCCAGTGACTCTCTCCAGGATCTGCTTGATACCGACTCACTACACTTAGTGAGTATGCTACATCGGGTCTGGTACATAGCATCGCATACATGATAGAGCCTACTGCCGAAGCATAGGGTATCCCTTGCATGCGAGCTCTCTCCAAATCAGTCTTGGAAAACATCTCTTTGGAGAGAGTGAGTCCAGAGATCGTAGGTTGGTTCCCACGCTTGGATTCTTCCATACTAAACCTCTTTAGTATGGTGTCAATGTACCTGGATTGGGAAAATACCAGTATCCGTTTAGATCTATCTCTATAGATCATGATTCCCAATATGCAGGAGGCATCACCTAGATCTTTCATTGAGAATCTTTGTGATAAGAAGAGTTTGACTGACTGCAGCATAGGAATATCATTTCCTATCAAGAGTATGTCATCCACGTACAATACGAGGAAGACAACCTTACTCTCTGCTACCTTTTTATAGATACAAGGTTCATCTATATTTTTGATGAAGTCAAACTCTTTGACTACAACATCAAAGCAGATGTTCCAACTCCGCGATGCTTGCTTTAATCCATAAATGGATTTAAGCAGCTTGCACACCTTTCCGCTGCTCCCACTATCTATGAAGCACTCTGGCTGAGTCATGTACACGCACTATTCTAAATCACCGTTTAGAAAGGTGGTCTTAACATCCATTTGCCAGATTTCGTAGTCATGGTATGCAGAAATGTCAAGTAAGATCCGGATGGACTTAAGCATAGCCACTGGAGAAAAGGTTTCGTTATAATCCACACATGGTCGTTGACGAAAACCCTTTGCTACAAGTCTAGCTTTGAAAGTCTCAACTTTTCCATCTACACCAAATTTCTTTTTAAAGATCCACTTGCTTCTAATGGGTTTTACCCCTTCAGGAGCATTTTCCAAAGTCCATACTTTGTTGGTGTACATGGATTCCATCTCAGATCGCATTGCATCCAGCCATTTCACAGAGTCACCACTTGTGATGGCCTGCTCGAAACTAGTCGGGTCATCATCTTCCATGATGCAATCCTCGCTTCCACCATCAATGAGAAAACCGTAGTATCTCTCAGGTGGATGAGAAACCCTGCTAGATCGGCGGAGAGGCTGGGGTTCGTCGGGTACTACTGAATCCTCTGGTTCCACTAAATCTTCAGTTATAGTTTGTATTGCTGGAACCTCTTCCAGCTCTACCTCATCGCCACTAATTTCTTTTGCAAGAAATTCCTTTTCTAAAAAGGTGGCATGTTGAGCAACAAACACCTTTTGTTGTTCACTGTGGTAGAACAGATATCCATACGAATTGCTTGGATATCCTACAAACTTACAAAGAACTGATCGTGCTTCTAGTTTGTCCGGATTTTGCTTTTTAACATAGGCCAGACAACCCCATATCTTAAATCTTTTAAGAGATGGTCTCTTCCCATTCCATATCTCATATGGAGTGGTAGGCACAGATTTAGTTGGAACTCTATTCAAAAGGTATATGGCTGTCTCCAGCGCATACCCCCAGAAGGAAATAGGTAACTCAGCTGTACTCATCATAGAGCGTACCATATCTAATAAGGTGCGATTCCTCCGCTCCGATACACCGTTGTGCTGTGGTGTATAAGGAGGAGTAAGCTGAGAGAGAATCCCATTTTCTTTTAGATAATCTAGGAACTCATTCCTTAAGTATTCACCTCCTCGATCAGATCGAAGAATCTTAATATTTTGCCCGTTTGGTTCTCTACTTCGTGCTTATATTCTCTGAATTTCTCAAAAGCTTCAGACTTGTGTTTTATCAGGAACACATATCCGAATCTTGAGAGATCGTCAGTGAATGTAATGAAGTAGGAAGAACCGTTCCTGGCATCCGTAGACATGAGACCGCATACATCACTATGTATCAGTCCTAAGAGTTCCGTAACTCTTTCTCCGTGTCCACTAAACGGAGCTTTGGTCATTTTACCTTTGAGACATGAATGGCAAGTATCATAAGATGATAATTCGAACGAGTTCAAATATCCATCCTTATGTAAGTTAGCCAGTCGTGTCGCATTGATATGACCAAGTCTACAATGCCACAAGAAGGATTCGTTCATTTCTGAACTTTTCCTCTTGTGTGTGTTTTGTATATTGAGGACTGTATTTTGATTTAGAATGAATATGCCATTATGTAATGAGCCTGATGCAATCAACTTTTGATCTAGGAATATGTTCATAACATTATCCTTTACTACAAAATTATATCCTTCTTTACTTAATAAAGAAACTGATATAATGTTGCACATCATGTTCGGTATATAATAGCACTCATTTAGAATCAGTGTATTATGACCTGGTAATACTAGGTGATATTCGCCAACTGCTTTGGCTGCAATATTTGCACCATTCCCTACTTGAACGGAATGATCACCCTTTCCCAGTTCTCTACCTTTACGTAGCCCATGTAACAATTTACATATGTGGGATCCTGATCCGGTATCTAATACCCAGGACGTAGGGTGAACTGAGAAACAGTTCTTAATAACTAACACACCTGAAGAAGATGCATCAACATGCATGTTTTTTTGGGCGGCATGAGAATCCATATATTCTACTATTCCCTGTTCAGTTTTATAACTTTAATAAGAAAGAACGGGTCCAACGTTCCTCTGCTCAGTATAATAAGCGGGTTCAGTCAATACATCCATATTATTATCTTGATTATGGCCTGACATGGTCGCTACCTGGAGAGAGAGAGAGAAGAAAACACTTTAGCGTATGCTCTTGTAAGATTAGATTGGTTATTATCTTATCTAATCAGGATGTCTCCCACTGTTTTTATCAAATCTTCCTCCAAACCCTAAAAGGTAAGATTAGCCGGGATTAATTACACCCTACAATTTCGTCAATCTTTTAGCTAGATCAGTGTCGGTACTTGAGGGAGGTTCCCCGTGCTTTCGCACGGACCTAATTAAAGTAAACCTCGTTTTCCCATAGGCGTAACCCCGTTAACACTTTTCTAGACGCCTACTTGATCGGCTAATTGTCCTGTGTAAAACTCTCCTAGGAGTAACACTTACTCGCAGTGGGTATCGGGATCCAACTATTTCATAGGAGGTATGCAATCTCATTGCAAATTTCAACACTTGAAATTCCCGATAATGCTTTTACCCCTAGCAACTTATGACCTTGGCTAAGGTCAACAAATCATAAGTGCTAGTCAAGTTCAACCCGTCATTTCCTGATTAAATTAAACCCACCCGTACGACCCTTGGCTAAGGTCAACAAAGTCGTACGACTACCCTAACTCAATCACATCTCATGTTTTAACAGATAAATGCTAATTATCTACCGTACACCACGCCTTGGCTAAGGTCAACAAACGCAGCACGAATACTAACTAGTCTCTATCTGAAATGACAGAGGGCTACGCAGGTTTTTCAGAAAACCCTGAGCGTAATGAACTTGATATCGTCGTAGAATCTAGTAGTTTTTGAAAAAGAAGTGTTTTTGAGGCTTTTCTAGTTTCGCTAAAGAGGTCACTCCCAGTGAAGGGATCTCGGCTCTTTCCCCATCGAATAAGGTGCAAGGTATATCATATATACTGCTGTGCAAAGCAAGACTATAGAAGCTGTCAAAAACTAAACCGCGAGTTTGTAGGATCTACTAGTTTCGCTAAAGAGGTCACTCCCGGTGAAGGGATCTCGGCTCTTTCCTCATCGAATAAGGTGCATGGTATATCATATATACCGCTATGCAAAGCAAAACTGTAGCTATCCTTTTTTATAAAGTTTTGATTCTACAACATCTTTTAAGTTTCTTTTCTTTTTATTAATCTCATTAATAAAATCCCATCATCTTATGCTTCCTAAGCATCACAGAAGAAACGAAAGCAGTAATATTTATATATCAGCATATATATATATATAGTATAAGCATTCGTCTCAGGCAGTAATATGATCTCATCACAGAACATTGCAGCCGAAGAACATATATGAAATATTGGATATATTAGGATGTCCGTGTTTTCAATACGAGCCGGTATAAAACACGGATTCTATGGTCGCGATGAATATCCAAACCCACATCCCTAGACCCCTACGAAAGCGGCAAGTAACACTGCCGATTCTAGGGTTAGGAGACCCGGTCTCGACTCCTCGAGATGGCCTCCCACTGGACCCTAGAACCCGGTTACTTGTGCTCCCCTCCTTGGGTCAACCTAATACGGAAAAGTAAATAATATACAATGGAGACATCAACCTCATCCCGGAAGTGCCCTAATAAAAGAATATTACATACAAATGAATTTTACATGAATGAAAATAAAAACCCTCATCTCACATAAAACTCCCGGCTATTCAGAACACGACGATCCAATATAACATATCACAGCAACACATAATATCACTTATCATCAACGTAAGTAAGTATGCATACACCGATCGCCGTTGATGTATAGCAACGAAAACCGGCAATACAACTACATACTACACTTACGGTCACAGAAAAGAAATTGTAAAACTATAATATTTGGAATCCACAATCACTTTAGACATCGTAAATCCGAAATATCACATACTTCGCATTTCATGCCTAACTCTATGAATTCCACATATTGTATCACATTCCAGATAAATAGACAGTATTAAACTTTCCGAACAGATAATCAAATACCCAAAACTTCCTAAATTGCTCAACATTTTAGTGGAGTTCAAATAATCCCGGAATATGTCACAGTACCGGTGATCCAGCCGTAGAAGGATCAAGCCAACGCCTCATATGTGGCACGCCGTACTGCCCCAAACCCTAAGGTTTAGAGGCAGTTCAAGATGGTCACATAATCGAGTTAAGGTTTGTTGTCTTCTAGAGGGTCTACCGTGTTACTTGCACATTTTTCCGAAAGATTTAAACCCGATAAAAATTCAACACTTGAAAGTTTTTCGTGCTGGGAAAAAGTGAGTTAATGATATCCGCTCGAACTTTTTAACAGTTTCTAAATATCCGGAAAACAACACAAAATTAAATTTTCCGATCGAATCAACGATTACAAAATAAACCCCAGAACACTCAACACTTGAGCCAGATTAAAAGTACCCAGAAAAATACATATTCACCTACGGATATAACCATTGAAAAACGAGTCAATGATTTGTCTGTACGGCCGCGGATTCGCGGCAGGAGCAAGGTATTGCCGCGGTTCCGCGGCTGTTTGTACGAATCATTGATACGCGTTTCACAGAGATGCTTATATTTTCCTGCTGGTATTTTAAAGCATTTTTAATTCTGGAAAAACACAGTTTTTAAAAAATATCCAGAGAGGGGTTCATTTCGTAGATTCGGGGTTCGTTCGGAGTTTTAACTTCGTATACACGTCGCCTAATGCTCTAGCTTGGCTATGATACCACTATAGGGTTCCTGGGCACTCTTGTGAGGGTTCATAAGGCATCAAATATGCCCGAATAAAAATTTAGACGTGCCGGACAACCCAAAGCCGGGATCTTTGCTAGATTATTAGGGTTTAACATGCAAGAAAACATCTTTACTACTAAGTGTGAGGGATTACAACCTTTGTAGTCCACTCCTTCGCTTCATAAGCTCCGAGTAGAAGTCCCTTCACCGCGATCCACGATCTCCCGGACTCAAGAGAGGCTCCACGACTCGAACGATCCATGATAGCTTGTCGTATTCCTTTTCTCCGATGATCTACGTCGAAATTGCAATAACTCAAGCTCTCTCACTCTAATGAGGTGAACACCCTAATCTAATGGGCTAGATTAGATGAGGATGATGGAGTAGTATTTATGCTTTCTTTTTATATCATAATCTCACATGAAATCATCACAAAAGGAATTTCTAGTAAGCTTTCTCAAAGCTAAAGAGAGAAGAAGAAGATGAATCATGAGATAATCCTTTTGTGATGAATAATAGAAATGTATATATGAATTAATAATGTAACCATAGTTTAGTATGACAAGGATAACCCTTGTAGAGAATAAACTAGAGCTAGGGTTTGGTTAGGTTAAGAATGAGTCATAGATAAATATCAAGCAAAATATCTAACTCATGACAAAAAAGAAAGCTTCTAGATGGTGCAAGAAGAAGCTAACCCTAATCAAACCCTAACCTTGTTTAATCTTCACTAAATATGTTCCATTATTAATCAAATCATATCACAATAATATATATCACATATATATTATATATTTGCAACAAAAGAAACTAATACAATTAACATATATCGCATATATATCAATGTATTATCCGGTGAGAAAATGAAATAATAAAGCGAGCCAATATTAGATAATGTAATACAATATATCATATATATATTATTATACATTAAATTATCGAATCAACACTTGATTCGACAATCCGGCTATATCGAATATAACCGACTAATATATCATGTACCGATTCATCGAATCAACACTTGATCCGATGACCCGGTTCATATCTAAATATCGCGAGAATATAATACGGTATCTCATATCACATTATCCTCGGTCCTGCACATATCACATATGTGCCTCTACTCCGTTTTGCCTGAGCCAAGAAACCTCTGTGTAGGACTCTAAAGAATCGTCAATACCCCGGTAGCAGGTGATGATCATATCAAACACCCACAAGCTGCAAGCGGTCAGCTAAACGTAACAGCTACCCAGGTATTGAGCGATCAGAAGATCAAAAAGCTAGCCTGTCCGTTCTCCTGTGAATCCAATCAGTAACACTCCCGTACAGTCCGGTCTCTTCGTCTGATATGTCGCATATCAAGTCTAGGGGTGGTATACGTCAGACCCTAGTAACCGATAAGCCATGTCGATGTGAGGCTCATAACAGGTCGAGAAACTACTGGTAACACTTACCAGTAAATCTCTATATCAGCCCTGACCAGGGACTTCCAGTTATAGCCAATCGAACACAACACAACATCAACTCCTTATACCAGGAGAGACGAATCCCCTCCTATCGCTCATTGCCTCCATGTGATTCGTGACTGCACCCAAAAGCCACCATTTTACACGCCCTATTGGACGTGGTAAGATGGAAATCAAAGCACAGTGGGAATCACACAAGAATCTATGACGATCTCGGGTCTACAGACTACCCTGTACCAGTGTCACCAGAGAACTGCCATCTGACGTGTGGTATATCACCATCTGGGAGTTCTCGGCGAGTCCGTCCAGTGTACTCGGTCTCCATTGAGCACCCGTACACTATCCTTGATGTCAAACACCGATGGATATGGGATCATCCATCGCCCATCATATGGGTCAAGATGCGTATACGCTAGTCTACTCTGGTGTATCGATGCCCTGTCTCGATATACCCTCGACTAGGAACAGTTATAGGATGTACTCATCGACTACCATGGCCCCACTGGTATGATCTCATCATAGTCCCAGTAGTCGAGTACAGATCCTAAGGGCTTTATCAACATGTGAGAGAAAGACAGTAAATCAGTACAAGTCAACATGTTAAGATAAAGTGAAACCAAATGGCATACTATCATGACGAGCAAGAAAGTTCTCTCTATATATATCCAAGCATCCATCATAATATACATCATATGTACAACAATGGCCTCTAGGGCATACACATAACTAACAGGAATCGTGAGGTTTCCTAAGTGCATGATCTCTTATAAGTCGTAAGGATCTTACAAGAGTGCTTTCTCCTTATAAGTTGAGAGGGCTTACAATGGGGTTCACAATGCAAACATATCCCTAGTCACGGATGGGACTTTGTTGGGGAAATGTTTATTCGTGCCCATGGATTGTAAACAAGGGTCGGCCTTGAGCCGCTTGTAGGGCAGTATTGGAGGTTGTGGTGGCCGCTTAAGAACAGGTTCAGATCCCTGTAGCTTATGACTTTTGAATCTTATGAGCCGTGAGGGTCTCATAAGAGGGTTCTCCTTATGAGTCTTGAGGATCTCGTAAGTGTGTTTTCTCCTTAGGGATCGTGAGGATTCCTAAGTGTGTTGCTCCCTTGTGAGTCGTAAGGATCTCACGCAGGTGGTTTCTCCTTACAGGGTCGAGAGGACCTTACAAGTGTTTTTTTTAACGAGGTTGCGCCCTTTCGGGTTTTCACAAAAACTCACCGGTAGCCCTACTGTTTTTACTCACGGAGCCCTTTCGGGTTTTCATCCGTGCCCATTTTGCTTATGGACATACCGTTTTCTTTTTCTCTTTTTTTTATTCTTCTTTTTTTTGTATCATCCTTGGGATGCTGCAATCCACAGTAGTTTATCGACGTCTCGGTCAACAGCTAGTTTTTAGGACATAGTGGTCCGTGGTTAGTTTAAGGACGTTTCGGTCCGTGGTTAGTTTAAGGACGTTTCGGTCCGTGGTTAGTTTAAGGACGTTTCGGTTCATCGCCGGTTACTACTTATAGAGTTTAGGCTTAGGAAGATAGCGAGCGGACATAGGCGTCATCATCTATCGTTGACCTAGGCCGTGACTCGTCAGGCGTAGTATTTTTTCAGGAATCGACCGTTTATTGGCTGGAAGGGTCTTTCACCATGCATGTCCATGAGTAGGTAGGCTCCACCCTGGTAAACTTTGTCTATGATATACGGGCCTTCATAGTTCAGCTCGAATTTCCCCCGTTTTGCGCAATTAGGGATCATAGTTCTTTTGACCACTAGCACGAGTTCGCCTTGGCGGAATGTTCTCGGCCTAGTCAATCTCTCGTATGAACGTGTCATCTTTGCTTTATAAGCCTCCACATTTTGTTGTGCCATGAGCCGGGTTTCATCAAGGGCATCGAGCTCCTCAAGCCGAAGGTGAGCATTCTCCTCATCTGTTAGCTCGTAATGAACCGCCACTCGTAGAGAGGGCAACTCTATCTCGAGGGGGAGTACTGCTTCTGTACCGAATACTAATGCGTACGGCATTGTGTTCGTGGCCATTTTGAATGTAATTCGATACGCCCAGAGAGCTTCATGCAGTCTCTCATGCCAGTCCTTCTTATTTCGAGACACTGTATTTTTCACGATCTTCGTCAAGGTCTTATTGAAAGCCTCAGCTAGACGTTAGCTCGGGGATTATAGACTAAGGAGTATCTCTAGTCTGTGCTATGCTATTGTGCGAAGCGGCTGATCTTGTGGCTTCTGTAAGCTGGCCCGTTATCGGAGATGATCTGTCTCGGAGTTCCAAACCGATAAATGACGTGTGTCTTGAAGAAATGGAGGATATTCTCCGTCTTCACTTCCCTCAGCGGTACTGTTTCTGCCCATATGGAGAAGTAATCAGTTGTCGCCAAAATGAATCGATGTCTTCTGGACGATATTGGTTCGATGGGGCCGATTATGTCAGTTCCCCACATTTCAAACGGCCAGCTAGCCATTATCGGATGCTGGTGGATAAAGTCCCCATGGATCTGGCATGAGTGGTATTGCTTCACATACTCGATGCAGTCCTGAATCATCGTGGGCCAATAGTAGCCCATCCTTTTAATATTCAGCTTCATCTTCGACCCGGCTTGGTGAGAACCGCAGAGTGCGTCGTGAGTTTCTTGGACGACTCTCTTTGCCTCTTTAGGTCCCAGGCATCTTAGCCACAAAGAATCGAATGATCTCTTATACAGAGTATCATTAACAAAGGCGAAAGATAGAGCTCGCTTCATGAGCTGATGTTTTGAGGACGCATTTTCAGGTGTTCGACGGGATTTGAAGTAGTCTATAAAATCTTCTCTCCAATCCATAGCCATTTCCTGGTCTTTTATTTGTAGGGATGTCTGCTCGGCCGCTCCCTTTTCCTCGGACGACTCCGGGGATATTTCTGCCGGTGCAAGAACTCTACGGCTTTGCTCAATGATCCTCACATCATCGAGGTTCTCGTCAGCCAGTTCTTTAGCGAGCTTGGCAAATGCATCCGCCTTGCTATTTTCCGCACGTGGTATACTTTTCAAGGTGTAGGAAGGAATTTGAATTAGCAGTCGCTGTACTCTCTCGCCGTACTTCACCAACTCTGGTTTGCACGTTTGGTAGTCGCCATTTACTTGACTAACGACCAGTTGGGAGTCTTCGTATATAAGGAGGTTTTCAATTCCCATGTCGATGGCGATCTCGAGACCTGCTATCAAAACTTCATACTCGGCTTCATTGTTTGTCCTCGGCTCTGTTAAGGAGAAGGAAAAGCGCATTATCCCTCCTTGTGGAGTTACGAAGATGAGGCCTACCCCTGATTTGATTATGGGCATGCTTTGTTTGCACTTCTTCATGGAAGATGCTCCATCGAAGTAAAGTTCCCATTGGGTATCATTCTCTCTTCTCTCCCCGTCGATTGTGTCAAACGCGTGTTCGTCCGGCAGTTCGCAGTTCAAGGGAGAGTCGGCGGGTATCGGATGCTCAGCGAGGAAGTCGGCGATGACCTGGCCTTTCACTGCCTTAAGAGGCCGATAAGTTATCGAGAACTCCATTAAGAGCAGAGCCCATTTAGCAAGCCGTCCTATTAGTATGGCCTTTGACATCAAATACTTGAGAGGATCCATTTTTGATATGAGATGGATGTTAGTTATGTGTATGCCCTAGAAGCCATTATTGTACATATGATGTATATTATAGTGGATACTTGGATATATATATACTGAGAAGACTTTCTTGCTCGACATGATAGTATGCTATCTGGTTACCTTTATCTAAATATGTAGACTTGTATTATGATACTGTCGTGCTCTCACGTGTTGATAAAGCCCTTAGGATATGTACTTGACTACCAGGACTATGATGTGGATCACACTAGTGGGGCCATGGTAGTTCACAAGTACATCCTTCAATTGTTCTTAGTCGAGGGAATATCGAGACAGGGCATCAATATTCCAGAGTAGACTAGCGTATACGCTTCTTGACCTATATGATGGGCGATGGATGATCCCACATCCATTAGTGTTTGACATCAAAGATCGTATACGGGTGCTCAGTGGAAACTGGGTACACTGAACAGGACTCACCGAGGACTCCTATGTGGTAGAATACCTATCGTCAGATAGCAGTCCTCTGGTGACACTGGTACAGGTTAGTCTGTAGACCTGAGATCGTCATAGAGTCTTATGCGACTCCCACTATGCTTTGATTTCCTCCTTACCACGCTCAAGAGGAGTCGTGCAAACGGGTGGATTTTGGGTACAGTCCCGAGTCGTATGGAGGCAATGAGCGATAGGAGAGGTTTCGTCTCTCCCGGTATTGGGGATTGATGTTGCGCTATGTTCGATTGGAAATAACCGGAAGTCCTTGGCCAGGGCTGATTTGGAGATCTACTGATAAGTGTTATCGGTAGTTTCTCGACCTGTTATGAGCCTCACATCGACATGACTTATCACGTTGCTAGGGTTTGACGATTTCCACCCCTAGACATGATATGCGACATATCAGACGAAGAGACCGGACTATACGGTAGTGTTACTGATAGGCTTCATGGAGACTGTGGACATGCTTGCTTGTTGACCCTCATATCGCTCAATGGCCGGGTAGCCGTTACGTCCAGCTAGTACCGCTGACGGCTTGTAGGTAACTGATATGATCATCACCTACTGCCGGCGTATTGACGAGTGTTTAGAGTCCCACACAGAAGTTCCCAGGTTCAAGCGAAACGAAGTAGGACACATATGTGATATGTGTGCGGGCTTGATTAAATACGAGTATGTGATACCGTATTGTAATCTGGCAGTCATCTGTTATCGGTGCGGTTATATGTGACATAACCAGATTGTCGAATCAAGTGTTGATTCAATAATATGATATACAGATATATGATATTAGTCGGTCGTATATGATATAACCGGATTATTAGATCAAATGTTGATTTAATAATATGATATAAATTATATGTGATATAATTACATATTAACTAATATCATTAGCTCACTAATTAATCTTCATTAAATATATATTAATATATATGCTATATATATATATATTAAAATGAAGCATGGCATTTTCTTTTCTATTTTGTGAAAATAGAAATGAGGTGTAAAATGAAGCATGGTTGCAAGCATGGGTTAAATACTTGTTTATTCATTCCTGACTCGCTATTCAAGCATGGTTGCAATTTAATATTGCATAATTCCATGCTTGAATGAGTGAGGGGTCAAGAATTATCATTGATTCTTGTTCATTCTAAAAAGACTTAGCCATTTTTACTTGCTCATGCTTGCTCTTGCTTCTTCCTCCTCCTCTTGCTTTTTCTCAAGCTTCTACCCTCATATGAGATGTGAATCATGAAGCTTGAGCACAAATTAGTGAGCTCTTAACATCCCCTACATCATCATCTCATACCTTTTAGCAAATTAGTGTGATGTGTTTCATGCACTAAAGGGTTTAGTGCAATGGTAGCATGAACTAGTAAGAGCTTCGGGGTAGATCATCATTGGCGCGAAGGCTACGAAGGGAGCTTGTTCAAAGTCTCAAGAGAAGCCTTGTGGAGTCACAGGATTACTACACGGAGCATATTAAAGAGAAAGACTTGGTTCTACCAAGGTATAAACATTTCTCCTTCTCTCTAGTTGACATATCATCTAAAGAAAACCCTAATAATCTAGTTAAGATCTTGTGGGTCTAGCTTAGCACCAAGAAAAATTTGAATTTGGCATGGTAGATGCTTCTACAACCTCATCATGGTGCTAAGGTAGTCCTTCAATGGACCTCATGTGCCAACGCATAATGCCTGAGCTTCGTTATCGAGAAGATCAATGCTAGGCAGTGTTTTTCAATGGGAGAGTAATTGCTTTCTGCTCCCAGGAGAACTCGACTCAGATAATAAAAGGCTCTCTCTTTCCCTTGGTCATTCTCTTGTACCCATAATGCGCATAGCGAACCTTCGAGGGTTGTTGTATACAGGACGAGAGGTTTTCCTTTAACGGGAGCGGCCAGCACTGGCAGATTCTGCAGGTATTACTTTGATTTCATCTAGTGCGCTTTGGCATTTGCGATCCCAGACGAACGGAGTTCCCTTCTTCGTTAGGTGACTGTAAGGACGGCACTTGCCGGAGAGATTGGCTATAAATTGTCGGATATACGCGAGCTTTCCTTGGAGAGACCGCAGCTGTTTGAGAGTTCTTGGCGGAGGCATTTCCATAATCGCCTTGATCTTTGACGGATCTATCTCGATGCCTCGGTGTCGAACGATGAATCCTAGGAATTTGCCCGAGGAAACTCCGAACGCACATTTGAGAGGGTTCATCTTCAAGTTGTATTGCCGGAGGCATTGAAATACGATCTTCAGATTCTCTAGATGTTCCTCGTATGATTTGCTTTTAACTACGAGGTCGTCGATATAACATTCGACAATTTCATGTATGAGGTCATCGAAGATCTTCGTCATAGCCCTCTGATAGGTGGCACCAGCGTTCTTTAGACCGAAAAGCATCACCTTGTAGCAGAATATACTCAAAGGGGTCCGGAAAGCGGTGTGTTTCTGGTCCTCGGGCTGCATTTTTATCTGATTATATCCTGATGATCCGTCCATGAAGGAGACGACTTCATGAGTGGATGTGTTATCTATCATCAGCTCAGTGACTGGTACTGGAAAGTCGTCCTTTGGGCAGGCTTTATTGAGATCCCGAAAGTCCACACATATGCGCATCGTCCTATTTTTCTTCATCACCGGGACGATGTTGGCGATCCAGTCGGGATACTGAACCTCTTGGATGAAGCTGGAGTTGATTAGCTTCTTGATTTCGGCGTTGATGCTCATTTCAAGCTCGAGCCGCATTCTTCTTGGCACTTGTTTGATCGGTTTTACGTCCAGGGATATTGCCAATTTGTGGACAGCAATCTCTGGATCTTGTCCTGGCATCTCAGAATAGTTCCATGCGAAACAGTCTCTATACTGCATAAGCACGTCCTTTAGTGTAGCCACCCTTTCTTCAGACAGCAGCTCACTGACGAATGTCGGTCGCGGGTCACTTGTCGTCCCCAAATCAATTTTTTTGAGGTTATCTGCAGTGGTATGTATTCTATCTTCCAGTTCTTTTGGCGCCGTTGGAAACTCTGAGATCACCTCGTCATCATTGTTTTCGAAGAACCAGGGGAAATCATCCGTATTCTCGGGCTCTTCTTCTGACAGTGTTATCGTGTGGCAGGTACGAGATCGTTTCCAAGATCGATGTTGATCTGGTTCTACTCTCGTTATACACGTCGCTTTTGGTTCATGCTTCTGTGGCGGGCTTACCCTCTAACTGCTAGATAGAGTGAACCTGCCCTGTTGATATTGGTCTTCAACCCAGTTCTTGAAGGTGAAGCAGTCTTCGAGAGGATGTCCTATTGCTCGGTGATAAGAGCAATAGTCTGGGTGAAAGACCTCGTTCGCTTGCTTAGGATGCTTGGATTCCGGTAGTGTCATCATCTGATGCTTTACGACGAGATTGAATATCTTCTTTGTCTTATGTTGGGGAAAAGAATATTCCTGGCCTATCTTCTTTATAAGGGACGGATCCCGGCTGCTCGACCCTTGCTCGTGTGGCTTCTTAGACCCGCTGGGCTGCTGTCGAACGTTTCTTCCATTCTTTGGCTTATTTTTGCCTCTACACCGGGTCTTCTGTATGACCGACTGGCGACGAGAAGCATTGTCATTCTCCACGGTCTGCTGAAGGAGGCGCTGCATCATGGCTTTCTCGTAAATGGCCATTTCACGGTTATGGTCGTTCCGGACCTTCTGACCCGCTTCCCCTACTAGCTTGTCCATCCGTTCTTCAAACGACGGACTCGGCATTTTGATGGCGGGGCCTTGTTTTGGTTCAGGATCCGCGTCTTTTAATAGAACGTCTCCTTCTTCATCGAAGTCATGTATGACGTAGCTGCCATGGACTCGCTCCCGTTTTTTGGATTGAACATATCCAAGCCCGATCGTTTCCATTCTCCCGTTGGGCACATTGCGCTGAGTTCCGGGGACATCCCAAATCCTGTTGTAGAACCGAGCTTATCGAGTGGTCTGTTTGAAGGGTACACCTTGGCATCTCAATAGCCTTTTCAAGCCTTCTGTGTAATATCTAGGCAGACGGATGGGCTGGAGCCTGTCAAGTGTAGAATCCGCGCCATGCCAAATTTCTTTTTCCACTTTAGTTTCCCCGGATCGGTAGAATAGGATCGCCTTTTCACCTTTTCGCCTGAGAGGGACGTAGAATGTCTGCAGTTCTTACACACTATAAGTTTCAAGTGCATCGAGCTCTTTGTAATGCTCTTGTGGAATCATAGCAACTTGCAAACTTTGATCTTTGTCGGCGTAGATTTGTATCGACGGCCGAGTAGAGAATACATAATTGACATCATCTTCTGAGTCGCTGCCGAAGATCAACATAGGAATGGACGGTCCTGGCTTGTTGTATTGGGGCGGCCCTGAGTAAACTATCTCTTCTTCCTTCTCGGTATCACTCCCGAAGACCGGAATAGTAGTGATGGCTTTGTTCTTTGGTTTGTGACATCTTTCCGTGTCTTCAAAGTCTGGTAAGAAGTATTTTGCATCTTCGTACTTTCGGACTTCATTCACGGAGAATGGGTTCAGCTCTCCTGTTACGGTATACTCGAGACCATCCTTGAAATACTTCATACACTGATGTTGTGTAGAAGGGATAATGTTGTACTCGTGTAACCAAGGCCTATCGAGCAAAGCATTGTAGCATGTTTTGGCGTCAATAACATGAAACTTAATGTCTGTGACAAGCAGCCCAAAGCGTAGTGTCAATATTACAGACCCAAGCGTCCATGATGATTGGGAGTCAAATCCGGAGATGGTGATTTTATCGTGAGCGAGGTGCTGAACGCTCATGCAGATTTCCTTTAACACTCTCACGTTGAGGAGATTGACAGAAGACCCATTGTCAACCAGGATTTTTCCTATCTTGATATCGCGACAGTATCCGGAAACATAAAAGGGACGGTTATGCTCGCTTGTCCCAAGGAGGAGATCTTCATCGCCGAAGGTGATATCCGTTGTGTGCACTTCCTCCAGCTCGTCCTTCATCTTTTCTTCGGCGAGGAAAGCTTGGAATTGCTCTGGCTCTTGTAGTGCCTTGATCAATGAATCTATCGCCTCTTTAGATAGCAGAAGAGCGTCGAGAATGCTTAGTTGCGAAGGTAGCTTTCTCAAGTGTGCCAGAACGTTGTAATCCACCTTACTTTTCTTTGGCGGGTCCTTGGCTGTCAGCTCTTCGATGGCATGGTCATCAAGGATGATATCCTCAGGGACCTTTTCTTTTCCCTTATCTTTTTTATTCAACCCACTATTCGCGGGTCCGAGATTCTTTTCGGGCAGCGTACGATTGCCCAGCTGAATATTCTCACAGTTCTTTGGTTCTTCCTCTTTTCCTGAGGTGGATTCTTTAAAAAGAGGGCCAAGAGTCATTTCTTCGTCAGAGTCGCTCCCGAAGGTGAGAACTTGCGATCCCCCGTAGTCAACCATATGGCATTTGCCGGCAGTTCTTTTGCGCTCCTTGACCGTATTTCTTTGCTCCCGACGAGTTTTTCGTTTCATTCGCTTGAAATGTTGCCGGTGGGCAACATATCCCTACTACCATCTTCTAAAAGCGTTGCACTCTTCGGTGAGGTGCGCAATCTTTCGATGATATAAGCAGTAGCTGGGATGTATTTCCGCTTCACCAAGAATGTTTCCTTCGGAGGGTGGCAACTTCATTCCCATCGATATAGCTTTGGCGAACCTCTTCCTCGTCTTGAACCTGCTTTTATTTGCGGCGGATGTACTTGGGTCTGGCGGGGGTGTTTCAACCCTTTCGTCCAGTTGTCGGCGTTTGGCTTTTCCGAATATGGCCATCTCACGCTTTCGATCGGCTTTGCTTTTAAGAAAAGTTTCGTTCAGGAATGCATCAATCACTTCGTCTGATGGCCCTAGAAGTTCCGGCTCAGGACCTGCCCCCAGTTTCTCTGTATGAGGAGCTTCTTCATCGTCTATCGACGAGTGAGAGATCACGTGGCAACTTGCTACGTAATCTTCAGATTCATCCGACGAGTCTTCTCCATCATTTCCGTCCTCAAGGACATGACTGAGAAATTCTTGGAGTGTGATTGGAGTCCGCGTCTTCTGGTTATACTCTTCCAGCGCGCCAATCTGCTTTTGCAGGTCCGTGCGCCTG
Organism: Agapanthus africanus; assembly: GCA_030015575.1. Lineage (NCBI taxonomy): Eukaryota > Viridiplantae > Streptophyta > Magnoliopsida > Asparagales > Amaryllidaceae > Agapanthus > Agapanthus africanus. The sequence continues at coordinate 432,293,230 of JASDDO010000008.1, read as the reverse complement.
CCATAAGGCTTCACAGGCTTTTTGGCCTTCTTTTTCTTTTTCGAAGACTTTGACGGCTGGGTGTGAGCGCTTTGAATATCACCACCAATTTTTGGAGTTGGGCGCGGTTTCAGCATTCCCTTGATAATCTCGGGTTCCAGCGGATTCTTCCACCTGATCGCCGGGCAAGTTTGGAGATCGTTCAGCATTCTTTTAGTTTTGGCTGAAAGAGCGACCTTCCATAAAGCTTCTTCTATGAAAGAGCATGATACCCCCGGTGTGTCTGTCTTCTTGGGAGCGTGTGGCTGTGGTGGGTTCACCTTCCAATTCTCGGACAGCGCAAACTTGCCTTGTTGGTATCGGTCTTCGATCCATCCCTTAAAGACGAAGAAATCTTCAATTGGATGGCTTACCGTTTGATGGTAAGGGCAATAACTGGGACTATTAGCCTCGCCGGGTTGCAATAGTCGTTTTGGATTCGGCAGATTGATGAGCCTGTTGCGCACCGCCAGTTCGAACAATCTCTTCGTTTTGTCCCGAGGGAACGAATAAGGACGCTTCATTTTCTCATTATGGTATCGCCGTCTCTCTTCTAGTTGATCCGTTAGTTTTGGGGCACTGGGCTGCTGTTGAGTATTCGTAACGAATGTCGCCTTCCCTTTACCCTTTTCGTTCCGCGGCTCCGACTTTGGAGGAGACGGTCTATGACCCATCTGGTCCATTTGGGCCAGTTTGTCGATCAAGGCCTGAAATGTGGTCAGCTTGAAGAACATCATGAATTGGGAAATAGTTGCCTGAGAGTCCAGAGTGCCCACGAACATGCCCACTGCCGGCGCTTCCTCGATGCACTGCTCACATTTTGACCATAAATTTCGCCACCGTATTGTGTATTGTACCCAAGTTTCGCCTGGATTCACCCTGGCGTTAATTACTGCGGTAATTGGGGTACGCTCGCTAGCGCTCGCGAATCTCTGCATAAACAGCAGTTCCATCTCCGCAAATGTCTTGACAGAGTCGTTTGGAAGTTCAGAATACCACTCGAATGCCGTCTCCGACAAGCTACCAACAAACTGGCGGAGCAGAAGTTTATCGTCACCCCCGATGTTGTCGCACAAGGCTCTGAATTGAGCGACATGCTGATGTGGATTCCCCGTCCCTTTATATACATGAAATTTAGGGATCGTATATCCCGGCGGGTACTTTATTTGGCCATACCAGCCTGGATATGGTCGCCCAGTTTTAACAATTTGGCCGGCCGCTTCATTCGCCTGGTGAGCTCGTATTTGCTGAGCAATGTAGTCATTTAGAGCGGCCTTGGAGATGGTTTCCTCTTTGGCTGCTGAGAGAGCCGGAGGAGGGTTCGATGTCTCCCCTCTGTCGTCTTCAATGATGATCGGGGGGTTTTCAGCTGGAGGTTCTGGCTGTAACATCATCCCAGCCATGTCTTGAAACAAAAGAGCCATTCATTTTATATTGGATGCCTGCTCCGCAGCCTCTTTTTCTTTCCTCTCGAGCATTCTTCGGAGGAATTCGGTATCAGTTTCTTGCTCCCGACGCTGCTCCGAGGTCTCTGGATTTTCTTTTGGCCCAGTAAGTGCGGCCATTGCAGTCAGCATCTCCTGAAGTTTCTGCTGCTTTTGTTCCTGAGCCTTCGTTATCGATCGGGTAAGCGGTCGATGACCTTTGGAAGCACGACTTTCCTCTTTTCCGGAAGCCATATAAACAGTATGTACCATCATGCCCCCAGACTTGGGGCGTTTAGGTTCAACATCCTTACGGTTTGCCGCATTCACAGGGGATTTCTCTGGCCTCCTTCTCTTGTGAGCAGTTGAAGTCGAAAGGGCTGTTGCAGTGGGCACCCAAACAGCTGTTGTCTTTTGTGGCTTGACAGGATGGTTCTCTTCTTGCTGAATTTTCACTTTTTTCTGTTAGCAAGGGTAATCTTGATCAATCACCGATTCCTGGACTTGTCGCCAGACTTTGTAAATTTTGGAGGACAACCGCTGAGGGGGGTGCTCCGGCTTCTTCTCTGGAGCATTCTCCATAGGTGGAGGAGATCTCTTTAGCACTGCAGTAGGAGAGTTTCTGCGCATCTTGTTAAGCAGTTCAAACCTGTTCCCGGTTGAAACAGCAGCATCGATCTCCACCGTTGGAGCTGGTGGAGAGCTGCCCCCAGCCTTCCGTACTCGGCGCCAGTGACGACGGCGAGCATGTCGCGCAGATGGTGTCGGTTCAGCTATGGGGATGGCTTTGTCATGCCCCATGTTCTGGTGAGGCACTGCTGGTACCAGTCTCTTGAAGACCGACGTCCGCTGAGCAGCAGTATCCAATCTTTCAAAGACAGACCTTTGAGCAGGAACGGGGGCCGGAGTGGCCAGCCTCGTAAAGACTGATCCTTTGATGGGAGAAGCTTCTTTAGTGACCTCGAGAGCAGGAATGGCTTTCCGTTTTGGGATGGCCGCTTCAGGTATCGTGGGCTTCTTGACAGGCCCATTGGAGTTCAGGCTTAGCCTATCGAAGACTGATGCTGTTGGCTTGGCATTGTATGACCCGTTGAGAGGGGCCGTGGAGGTAGTGAGCCAATCAAAGACCGACTTCTTCTGCGCTTCTTTCTGCAGCGGGATGTTAACGCTCACTGGTGGGAGCATGGTACCAAAGAATAACCCGGCGGTAGCCTGCGTTACTTGATCTACCGGCATTGTGAAAAGGGAGGCCGCTTGAGGCCCGTAAGTTACACCTCCAGATGAGGCAGAACGGGAGTTGCAGTTGCAGCTGGAGCATTTTATGTAGGTAGACACCATTGATCTCTCGTTTTCTACACCAAGCAAGACACCAAATTTTAGTACCTCGAACCCAAGGGCAACCATTAGCAAACCGCGATTCGTTCACGAACACGACACACGAAGTGTGGAGTGGAAAGAGGAAAAGGTCCCACCGGGCGTGCCAGAATCTGTTCCCCGCCGAAAACATGGAGACGCGACCGTGCGGGTCCGTCTCGCCTGAATTTTGGGGCAGATGCTAATTGGTGCTATCCGTCCACCTCTCCGAAGATGCCAAGTTGATTTATTACACCACGTATCGAAGGTTTAAACGGATGCGGCCGATGTAGCAGACTTCGTCAGATTCCCCCTCATTTGAGGGGTTTTTGATTGTGGGGACGCTCTTCCTTGCAGGAGCAAACCTCTGCAGTTAATTACGCTACCGCATCGCGGTAACAACTTTCTCCTTCTCCAGATGGTCACTTCGTGTCGTATGTGTTTGTTTTGTTTCTGGTTGCCCGTGGATTGTATACGGAGACTAATTTATGTTGTCACCCGTAGGGCGTGGATTAGTCCAAATCCCTATCTTCTTAGATTTGGGTTTGGGGGTCGGGTTTAAGGATACGTTAGTTTCATTTGAGACTAAGATCAACTTAAACGTTTGTTAAGGATACGTTAGTCTCATTTGGGACTAAGATCAACTTAATGGGATCGTTTGGATCCAACAAAAGAGCATTTGGGCTCTGTTGTCTAGTTTAAGGATATTGCGGTCGATTGTTAGTTTAAGAACATTACGGTCCATTGTTAGTTTAAGGACATCTCGGTCCAAGGTTAAGGACATCATAGTCCGTGAGTTTAAAGACCTCACAGTCAAGGTTAAGGACATCATAGTCCGTGAGTTTAAAGATCTCAAAGTCAAGGTTAAGGACATCATAGTCCGTGAAATGTGTGGTTGTCGGGACCCATCACCTCTCTGAAGACGTTGAAGGATTACAATGACAAATATCAGAGGAGTGAAGAGATGTACCCTTGAACCAAAGTTGATTCGGAGATCTATAGTCCAATTTTGGAACTAAGATCAATTAATTAGATTATGAGCACATTGGCTCAGTTAAATCTGAATTGAGGACTTATGGCCAACTTAGGCTAAATCCAATTAGATTAGAAATGTTGGCCTTTTGTTGGACCATTAAACATTTGTTTGGGTTCAACCACCTATTATTCGGCACTGCTAAACAGGGGTTCTCATAACATTTTATCTTTTGTTGAGTGCTAAGCACTCATATGCTATATAGGATGTTCAATTTTGGAAGGCAAGGATGTACTTGAGACTCAGTAAAAAGAGAAGTCTTGCCTCAGAAGGACTTAGCCAATTTAGGCTAGGATTGATTTAAATATAGTGTTAAACACCAACATATATTTTATGGTCACGTGTTCCCACGTGATGCGCTGAAAAATGGTGTTAAACACCAAGAACAAAACGCTCAAAAAAATAGTGTTAAACACTAGAATGGGATTGGTCGTGTGGGGGGCCATGCGAGACCTCTGAAGGTGGGGACCAGTCTTCCTTTGTTTTATTCTTAAATCTGCAAATAAGTGTTAAACAGTTTTAGTTTTCACGGCCATCACGTGTGGGCACGTGATAGGCACTCATGCACTGATTTATTAGGGTGTTTATTAGGGGTCACGTGAGGACACGTGAGGGCACCCAAATTAGAATCTTCCTTTGCCAATATTCTCTTTGTTTTGAAGGTCACGTGGGAGCACGTGAGGCATTGCCTCTGGGCTAATTCCTTCTTATTTTTGGAGGATCTTTTTAGGGGTCATGTGAGGACACGTGACCTAGTTTTATTCTTTCTTTTCTGATCACTGAGGATTGGAGTCACGTGTCATCACGTGACCAAGTTCTTTTCGTGCATGGAGATCTTTCAAGTCCCTTTATTTTAAGAATTAAATTCTCTGTAGGGTTAAACCCTAATTATGTTTTTAGGGGAATTAAATTCCTATTTATGTGGAAGAATTAAATTCTTATATAAGGTTAAACCCTAGTTCTGTCTTGGAGGAATTAAATTCCTATGAAATTGGGAGAATTAAATTCTCATGCAGGGTTGAACCCAAATTTTATTTGGTGGAATTAAATTCCTATGAAATTGGGAGTTCATATAGGGTTAAACCCTAGTTTTATCTTGGAGGAATTAAATTTCTGTGAATTTGGGAGAATTAAATTCTCATATCGGGTTAAACCCTAGTTTTACTTTTAGGAGAATTAAATTCTCTAAACTCAATTCTCCCTTTAAGTTTTGGATCTGCATGGCAGAATCTCCCCGATGAGAATTAAATTCTCAACTTGTGGGGAGATTTGCTTCTGCAGATCTTCAACCAGAGAAAAAACTAAGTTCTTTTGCAGAAGAGTTAAACTCTTAGATTGAGAATTAAATTCTCTTTTATTTTATCGAGCTTTGATCCCTTTCCCCTTTCTCATCTAGGGTTTCTTTTCTTGAGAATTAAATTCTCCTTTCTTTTCTCTCTGCTATTTTTCTTCAGAAAATTCCAAGATACAAAAATCTATCCCCTTTCTCCTCTTCTTGGCTCCTATTTATAGGAGAAGGAAAAGAATCAATTTGTTTAGTGAATCTTTCATTGAAAGATTTTGTTTGTTTTTGTAACTAACATGATCTCAGTGAATTTTATTCACCATTGGATTTTTAATCCAAAAAATATTCTGTTTGTTATTCTTGGTGGAATTTAGGGAAATCTTTCCTTGTATAAAATCTTTCCATAAATTGGTGATTTTTAATCACCATTGGATTTTTAATCCAACGGTGCTCCACTTTACAGAGCATAATCCCTTTTGTTTGGAAAGATTTAAAGAAATACTTTTCCAGTTAGGGTCTTTGATTTCCCATAATTAGAATTTAATTCTATTAACTCATAAGGCTTTTAAAGCTCATCACGTGTTGGCACGTGATCCCAACGTTTGACCATTGAAATAGAATTTAATTCTATCAATTAAAGAACTGAGGGACCTGTCACGTGTTGGCACGTGACCCTCTTTTATTCAGAATTTAATTCTGCCTTTTAACAGAGCTAAAGGACCATCACGTGTCAGCACGTGACCCTTGGTCATGTGTGAGCACGTGATGTCCCATTGGGGTTTTTCCTTAGCTGTTTTGTTACAGTTTTGTTTGAATAGAATTTAATTCTATAAAGTAGAGATCATAGGAAACAATCACGTGTCAACACGTGACCCTTAGTCACGTGTCAACACGTGATACCTCATTGAGGTGTTTCCTGATTTTTATCAGGGAACAATAGTGGTCCAAGGTTAAGGACATCATAGTGCATGGGCTTAAGGACCCCACAGTCCAAGGTTAAGGGCATTATAGTCCATGGGTTTAAGGACCCCACAGTCCAAGGTTAAGGACATCATAGTCCGTGGGTTTAAAGGGATCTCACAGTCTGAGGTTAAGGACATCATAGTCCGTGGGTTTAAAGGGACCCCACAGTCCGAGAAACGATTGGCTATCGGGACCCGTCACCTCTCTTAAGACGTTGAAGGATTACAACGACATACATCAGAGGGGTTCAGAGATGTACCCTTGGACCAATTTTGGTTGAAAGATCTGTAGTCCAATTTGGGGCTAAGATCTGTTAAAAGATTTATGAGCGTATGGGCTCAGTTAATCTAAATTGAGGACTTATGGCCAATCTTGGGCTATGTCCAATCAAGTTAAAATGTTTAACATTTATTTTGGGCTGTTGAGCATTCATTTGGGCTAGGCCCTTTTAACAATGCTGAGCACTGACTTGAATTCTGACAATGTTTTTGCCTTTTACTGAATGCTGAGCATTCATCCGAGCTCTGGGCATATTAAAGAACAATTTATGTTCTATCAGCGCAGCACATGGTGCGCTTGGCGCTTTGCGCCAGTCAAAGAGCGTAGTGTGCTTTTGCCGAGTAGTGCACACGTGAGGGACACGTGTCGCGCTTGGCGCTAAACGTCAGATGATGGGCGCATTGCGCCAGTTTATGAGCGCAGAGCGCTAGTTTACGAGCGCATTGCGCTGTTAGTTCAGTGGTGCACACGTGAGTGACACGTGGTACGCCTGGCGCTGAGCGCCAGCTCATAAGCGCAGTGCGCTATTTTGAGAGCGCAAAGCGCTAACTGTTAGGTGGCGCCTACGTGAAGGACACGTGTTGCGCTTAGCGCTGAGCGCCAGTCAATGAGCGCAGTGCGCTATGTTTGGAGCGCTGAGGCTCTGCAGCGCTTTGCGCTAGATGTGGAGCGCTGAAGCACTTTTAAATTAAGAGCGCTATGGCTCTTCTTTTATGCAACTTATATTAGTTTGCGTCCTGAGAGTTAAATTCTCTTTTTATAAGAGATTTTATCTCAAAGTTCTAAGAATAAAGTTCTTATTTTATAGGAGATGTTTCAATCTCTTATTTTAGTAGAAAACTTTGCCTTTATGGATCTTTGATCCTAAGAGAATTGAATTATTCTCCCCTTTTATAATGAGATGATCCCTGAAAGACAATTTGTCTTATAGATCTATGATCTGTGAGAAGAATTATGTTTTTCTTCTTATGATGAGATCTTTTGATCTCTTTGTGAAAGACCTCGGTCTTATAGATCTATGATCTGTGCGAAAGAAGTATACTCTTCTTCTTTTTATTTATGAGATGATTTCATCTCTCTGTTCATCATCATTTTTTTTACCTTGAAGAAAAATCTTCTTTCTCTGAGAGCTTAGCTCTTCTTTGTGAAATCTCTCAAAACTTATGGGGGTTTCACTCTATGCTTCTGTATCTCTGAGACTTGAAGTCTTGGGGCCTTTATATAGGGCAAGCTGATCAGTTCAATCAGTTAAGGAGATCTTTTCTCCAATTGATTCAGGGAATTTCCCATCGTTGGATCTTTGATCCAAGGGCTTCTGATTTACAGAAGGCAATCTTCTTATTTTTAACAAGATTGGGGAATCTTTCCATACAGAATTTATTTTGTATTTTGGTGATTTTTAATCATTATTGGATTATTGATCCAACGGTGCTCTGATTTACAGAGCACAATTTTGTTGTTTGGAAAGATTTTGAGAAATCTTTCCTTAACAGAATTTACTTCTGGTTATTAATGGATCTTTGATCTGACGGTGGGGAGATTTTAGTTCCAGCACTGGCGCACCCGTGTTTTGCACGTGGTGCGCTGCTTAGAGCGCAGCGCACCTAGCGCTAGCGCACCCGTGCTTTGCACGTGGTGCGCTGCTTAGAGCGCAGCGCACCCGTGCTTTGCACGTGGTGCGCTGCTTAGGGCGCAACGCACTCAGCGTTACTTCTGAAGCGTTGCTTCATTTCAAAATTTGAATTTTGAACAGAGTTTTGCTCTGATTGGGGGAAACAATGCCTACTGCAGGAGCCTCTTCTATGCGCTGTTCACACTTCGACCATAGGTTGCCCCACCGAATTGCATACTAAACCCATGTCTCCCCTGGCTTCACTCGGGCATTGATCAACGCCGTGATTGGGGTGCGTTCGCTAGCATTTACGAAACGCTGAGTGAATAGCAACTCCATCTCTGTAAACGTTTTGACGGAGTCGTTCGGAAGCTCCGAATACCATTCGAAAGCCGTCTCCATTAGGCTATTGACGAATTGGCGAAGCAGTAGCTTATCGTCACCTCCAGTATTGCTGCACAGAGCCCTGAATTGAGCGACATGTTAATGGGGATTGCCTGTCCCCTTGTACACGTGGAACATTGGAATTGTGTATCCTGGCGGATACTTGATTTGATCGTACTAGCTTGGATATGGTCGCCCCATTCTGACGACTTGGCCAGCAGTTTCGTTCGCTTGATGAGCTCGTATCTGTTGAGCTATATAATCATCGAGCATGGCTTTCGAGACTGTTTCCTCCTTGGCGGCTGAAATGGCCTAAAGAGGGTTCGATGTCTTCCCTCTGTCGTCCTCAACGATTATTGGGGGATCTTCAGCTAGAGGGTCCGGTTGGATCATCATCCCGACCATGTCTTGGAACAAGAGCGCCATTTGTTTTATATTGGCCGCTTGTTCCGCGGCCTCTTTGTCTTTTTTCTCGGGCATTCTTCGGAGGAACTCGGCGTCGGTTTTCTGTTCCTAGCGTTGCTTCGACAACGTCTCTGGGCTTTCTTTCGGCCCAGTGAGCGCAGCCATCTTCGTTAGCATCTCCTGAATCTTTTGCTGTTGCTCCTGAGTCTTTGTCACAGACCGGGTGAGTGGTCGATGACCCGTGGAGATACGGCCATCCTCATTCCCGAAATCCATGTAGATGGTGTGCACTACCATTCTCCCAGACTTGGGATGTTTGGATTCAGCACCCTTGAGATTTGTCGCAGACACATGGATCTTCTCCGACCTTCTCCTTTTATGGGCGGTCGAAGTTGAGGGGGTTGTCGCGGATGATATTTTTTGTGGTACGATGTCGGGACGGTCCTCCTCTTGCCGAACTTTCATTTTCTTCTGTTCGTGAGAGTAGTCTTTGTCTATCACAGAGTCTTGGACTCTTCGCCAGAACCTGTGGATTTTAGAGGACAGCCGCTGACGGGGCTGTTCCGGCTACGCCTTTGTGATGTTTTTAGCAGGCGGAGGAGGCCTTTTTAGCACGGCAATTAGAGAATTCTTGCGCACCCTCCTGAGCGGCTCAAAGCTGTTCCTAGTTGGAACAGCGGCATCAATTTCCACCATTGGAGCTGGTGGGGTAAGTCCAGAAGGGGAACTGCCCCCAGCTTTCCTCACTTGGCGCCAGTGGTGACGTCGAGCGCGTCTTGCAGATGGTACTGGCTCCGTTATAGGGGTGGCTCCATCATGCCCCCTGCTTTGAGGAGAGGCTGTTGTTGGTGCCAGCCTGTCAAAAACTGATCTCTGTTGAGGGGGAACGTCTAATCTGTTGAAGACTTACTTTCGAGAAAGGGAAGTAGTTTGGACGACTCCACCCGCAGCGGGAGTTGGAATGGCCAGTCTTGCGAAGACCGACCCCTTAGCAGGAGAAGCCCCTCTGATGACTTCGTTTACCGGAGCTGGAATGGCTATCCGCTTCGGGATAGCTCCTTCGGGTATTGCAGGCTTCTTCACGGGCCCGCTTGAGCTTTGGCCTAGTCTGTTAAAGACCGAGGTGTTGGACTTAGAAGACCCGTTGAGAGGGGCCGTGGTAGTGGTAAGCCGATCAAAGACCGACTTCTTTGGAGCTTCCTGTGACGGCGCCGGAGCGTTGAAGCTCATTGGTGGGAGCATGGTCTCGAAGAACAACCCAGTGGTGACCTGCGTTACCTGTTCCACCGGCATTGCGTAAATAGAGGCCGCTTGGGGCCCGTAAGTTACTCTTCTAGATAGGACGGAGCGGGAGTTGTTGTTGGAGTTGGTGCAGTTGGAAGTTATTGACGCCATCTTCTTTTCTGCACGGAGCAAGACACCAAATCTTAGTATCTCGAATCCACAGGCAACCATAGCAGACTACGGTTTGTTCGCGAAACACGACATACGAAGAGTGGATTGGAAAGAAGAAAAGGTCCCAACGGACGTGCAAGAATCTGTTCCCCGCCAAAATCCGGGAAGACAAACGTCTTGCCTGAATTTGTGGGCAGATCCTATTTGGTTTTATCTGTCCACCTCTCTGAAGATGCCAAGTTGATTTATGACACCGTATATCGAAGGTTTGGACGGATGCGGCCGTTGTAGCAGACTTCGTCAGATTCCCCCTCCTTATGAGAAGTTTTTGATTGTGGGGAAACTCTTCCCTGCAGGCGCAAGCCCCTGCAGTTAATTACGCTACCGCATCGCGGTAACCACTTTCTCCTTCTCGAGATGTTCACTTCGCGTCGTGTATATTTATTTTATTTTTGGTTGCCCGTGGATTGTATGCGGAGACTAATTTATGTTGTCGCCCGTAGGGCGTGGATTAGTCCAAATCCGTATTATCTTAGATTTAGGTTTGGGTTGGGTTTAAGGATCATTAATCTCATTGAGACTAAGATCTACTTAAACGTTTGTTGGGGATGCATTAGTCTAATTTTTTTAGACTAAGATCTACTCAACAGGATCATTTAGATCCAACAAAAGAGCATTTGGACTCTATTGTTTTAGTTTAGGGACGTTGCGGTCCATTGGATTTAAGGACATCATAGTCCGTAACAGTTTAAAGACGTCATAGTCTGTAAAGTTTAAAGACATCATAGTTTATGAGTTTAAGGACCTCACAGTCCATAAAGTTTAAGGACATCATAGTCCATGAGTTTAAGGACCCCACAGTCCGCAAAGTTTAAGGACATCATAGTCCAGTTTAAAGACGTCATAGTCTGTGTGGTTTTGGTTCAACCATTTGGGGATGCACCAAAAGTTATTGGTTATTGGGACCCTCCATCTCTCTGAAGACGTTGAGGAATTACAACGACATATATCAGAGGTATGAAGAGATGTACCCTTGAACCAATGTTGGTTGGGAGATCTGTAGTCAAGTTTGGGACTAAGATCAGTTAAAAAGATTTATGTGCATATGGGCTCAATTAATCTACATTGTGGCCAACTTAGGCTTGGCCTACTCAGTTTAAATGTTGGACATTTAATTAGGCTCAGCCCTTTTTATTTAACAATGCTGAGCATTGGTTTGGGTTCCAACAACTTTTTTGTCTTTTGTTGAGTGTTGAGCACTCATTATGGCTCTGTGGTTTTATTTAAAGAACAGTTTATGTTCTCTCAGCGCACACGTGAGAAGCATATGGCGCGCTTGGTGTTGAGCACCAGACTTAGAACGCTAAGACGCTTCCTGTGAGATAGCGCACACGTGAGGAGCACGTGGCGAGCTTGGCACTGAGCGCCAGACTTAGAGTGCTGAGGCGCTTCCTGTAAGATAGCGCACACGTGAGGAGCACGTGGCGGGCTTGGCGCTGAGCCAGTCAATGAGTGCAGAGCGCTCATTATAAAATAGCGCCCACGTGAGGAGCACGTGGTGCGCTTGGCGCTGAGCGCCAACCTTAAAGCACTGGGCGCTTCTTTTAAAATAATGCTTGGAGCGCAGGACGCTGAGCGCAAGGCTTGGAGCGCTAAGGCGCTTCAAGCCTTGGAGCGCTAAAGCACTTCTTTAAATTGGAGCGCTAAAGCTCTGCGGCGCTGTGCGTCAGACTTGGAGCGCTGAGGTGATTCTTTATATTGGAACGCTAAGAGCGCTGCGGCGCTGTGCGCCAGACTTGGAGCACTAAGGCGCTTCTTTGTATTAGGCTATAAATAGAAGCCCAATTCCTTGTATTAGGCTATACCTCCCTTCATTAATAAAATTCAGATTTCTTTGGAAAACATCAATTTGTACGTTCTTAATTTATTTTTCTGCCTTAGGTTAAATTTCTTATCTGCCCCAGATAAATTTAATTTCTTGCCCTAGGTAATTTTAATTTCTTGCCCTAGTTAGATAGTTAGATGTTTTATTCTTTGTCCTAAATAAATGTTTTTCAATTCCCTAATGAGCAAGTAGTCTCCTCGCTTGTTAGGGTTAGATTTGGGAAATGTTTGAGAGATGAAGATCTCTCACCCCTTTTTTGCCCGTCATATATTTTCATAGGACTTCATGCATACATGCACATACCGCTCCCTACGGCACCCTATCCCACGAGGTAGCGGTGATACCGTAGTATAAAGGCCCGGTTGAGCGTGTTTTTCATAGAGGTTAGGGTAAAGATTGATAAAGGAAGGACAAGAATCTAGAGCAAGAAACATCTTTCCAAATGGTTCTAATCCCCTCTATTAATAATTACCATAACTCCTGATAGATCTTCATATGGGTATAGAAAGCGGTGAGATTTATTGACTTTCCAAACTTAACATAAACCTAATCATAGCAAGATTTAGATCTAGATTAATTTAGTTTTTAGATTTAATTGATCCATTCACACCGTTTGGAATTAACTAGTAAGAGCAACTAGGAAATTCACAAAATCCCTGTGGACCGACCCGTACTCACCGGCTAGCTGCAAAGCGACGCCGTTCTTGATTGCGGTTACTAGATATTTTTGAGATCAATCAAATGGCGCCGTTGCCGGGAATGGCGTGTTATTTCCTTTTTGCAATTTTGGGTTAATATAAATTAAAAAAATCATAAAATCTGAAAAATCAAAAAATATATATATATATATAAAATATATCATCTGTTATTTTTTGGAAAGGGTATTTTTTGTGAATCTTTGCAGGATCGACGGATCTGGAAAAATCCAGAGTGCGAAACAGAAAAAGGTAGATCAGAACGGAAGGGAATTGGACCAACAGAACACCAGAATTTTTTCAGAGACCTGAAGCCTCAACGCCGCCGCCTTTACGCCGCGTAAACCGCCTCCCGCCGCTAATCCGCGGTCCTTCTGGCTCTTCAACGCGCGAAAATTGCTCTGTTTGTTTCCTTTTCCCCCCCCCCTCTGCAACCTAAAATATATCTTTTGTCAAATCTCCTGCAGGATTCTTTGCGCTTTAAAAATCTTCCCCTTCCAAATAACAAATCTTGTGCAGGAATCTTTGCGCCGCGCGTAAATTAAAAATTGATTGCAAGTGATCTTTTCTGTTTGCATACCTTTATCAAAAATCTTTTTGGCAAAAATTTCCAAATATAGAGAAAAAGGAAAAAGGAAATTTTTTTTTTTTAACAAAACTTGCAAAGTTTGCCGCTAAGAAATCATTGCACCACCTACCTTCTTTCTCTTCTCTTTCTTCTATCATGGGTATCCCACATCATAAATCTCTTGCCGAACTTTGGTATCCCGAACCTAACTTTGCCTCATACGTCAATTGTTTCGGTCGATTTAAGGAAGATCCCTCCGTGCCCAAAATTTCTTTGAAAGATCAAATAGAAGCGTCTTGGAGAAACAGTTCGACTTTGCAACCCACTTTGTGTCAACCATGTCAACCTTCACCACCTTCGTACGTTGATACCACTTTTTCGAGTCCTGTTGTAACTCCTAAGTTGATGTCTATTGCTGAGCACATTGCACAATCTCATAGCTAATCTTTCACTCCTCTCCACACATCCAGTTATAGGGATCAACAAGTCTATTCACCTTTTTATACAAATGTTGATCCTACTCCTGTCCAACCATCCAATTCCTACCAGTCTTACCCGACTTTCCCACCTTCACTAGACACTATTTCTACACAGCCATTTGGGAGTTTCACGTATCTAAACAATTTCGAATCTTTTACCGAAACCCCTTCACAACCCATGTCTAGTTTGGAACAGTCGTTGGAAGACTATATTTTAGCAACAAACAAAATGATTAGGAATGTGGATGCGTCCATTACCGCCCTTATGCAACCTAGTGAACCGGCAACTAGTTTTCAACTAGCTTCAAAATTTTCAATGTATGAGGAGGCGGTTAGACAGAGTGAGAATTTGATAGGAGCGAGTGAGTTCTACACCTTTCCAAATCAATCCTATCCATACCCAATTGAAGCCCACAACTCCGATTTTCCATCGATTGTCCCAAATGATTCACAAGTTAAAAATAAAACGTCTAACGAGTTGTGTGACTTTGTAGTGCTTGATTTGCCAGATTGTGAAGAATCCCTTTTGAGTGAAACCACACCTAATCCTTTTGACCTTTACACCTCCACTTTAGAACCTGAATTGATAAATATCCATGATTTTGATGAGGTGTCAGAAAAAATTGATTTTCACTTGATTGAGGATATAGACGCCGGGAATATTTCGGATGATGAACCCGTCGATTTGATCGAAATTTTATGTCCAATTCATCATCCCGAGTCATTAATGGTTTCTCCCAAACTTCATATGCGTCTTGATTTTGATGATAAGGGAATGGATGAGCTAAATATTGAGGAGAATTATGAGGATAGTATTGAGGAGAGTATTGAGGATAATATTGAGGTTGAACCATTTTTGTTTGATATGTCGGATTTTCCAATTCATCCTCCTGAACCTTTAACTGTTATATCACCCTCCCTCCTTTCCATCATTCCGACCACGCAAAAGATCACGCTTGAAGACTGTGAGCTTGAAAAATTTCCCTTTGAATCTGACACAGTTCTCACAGCCGACAACACTTACGAGTGTTTCACTTTTTCGGACGATGTTGAACACTCACCGCCCATGTTTGAGTCCTTTGAATTTTTAGATGAGTTAGTTGAACCATCAGACTCGATTGCTTTCAGTCGTTTTGAACCATTGATGGAATCTTTCAAATTCGAGACAGTTTACTATGGTGAGAATGAGACTATCCCTAATTCACTCCCTTTCGTCCTGCCTATCGTTCCGACCTTGTAAGAGACCGTTACGCTTTCATCTCCAATACCAAGTTCGATGTACCCATGTTTGCTCATGAATCTTGAGGGATTTAATCTCAGTTTTCTGTGGGTCGATAGATTAGTACAATCGCTTTTTACACATCTGTCATTACAAATTGTGCTAATTTATACGCTCCATCCCCACCCTCGAATTCGTATTCCCACTTTCTTTGGTTCTTCTAATTTTCCTTTCATGATACTGAGTGTTGATGAATCACAATCCGATATTTTGAGTTCGATAATTTTCAATTGGACCTTCGACGAAAGTTTCGAAGATATTTTCGCCGACGAACTCGCATTCTTAAACGATACGAATTTTGTGATTAATCAACCTCCACTCGAAGAAGTAGAACCACTACCATTTCTTTTTCCCCTCCGCCATTCTCCTCCACCGAGACCGTATACCGTTTCTATCTCCATACGGTCTCGTGTGCTTCTCATTTCTTTTCTTTACACTCCATTCTTTCACCAACCCCACCATTATCACGATAGAATTTTTGAATGGTTGATGCTAACTTTTGGTCCGTGTAAGGCTTTGTATAGTTTGATCTTTTTCCTCCCTAACTCTGAACTTTAACGCTGTTTTACTTAAGTTTGGGGGGAACCTTGTTGTATATATATATATATATATTTTTTTTTTAACAATATAAAAAAAATAAAAAAATAAAAATTTTATAAATAAATAAATAGAGGAGTGCCGACATTCTCAACCCTCTTGGTGTAGACAGTGAGGACACTGTCAAGTTTAAGTTTGGGGGTATGCTCGGTAAGCCTTCTTCCATCGCATTCATGTGTATATTTTTGCATTTGCATACTTATTTTAAAACCCATAAAAATTGAAAAATTTCAAAACAATTATAAAAATTAATGTATTCAATTTTGGTCGTATTTGACTTGAGTTTGACAAATAGGTTAGCTAGCTAGGAACAACTAGATCTTAGACTTAGTAAATTAAAAACCCTAAAAATAACCTTCCTTAAAATTTAACGGTAGAAAGTATATGTCTTTGTAGTTTATTTAGAAATAGGCAAATTTTGAGTTCACTTTTTGGGCTAAGTCGAAACAAAGAAAAAGTATTGATATTTTTATTAGAGTATAAGTTTGAAAGATAATTCCTAGCTTAAGTCTAGATTCTGAAAATGTATACCCTACAAATTGCACAAACACGATCCTTGAAACTTGGAATAGTAGAAGAGACCTTGAAATGCTCTTGTCTAAAGTCCTTAGTACGATGAAAATAAAATAAAAAAAATTCAAGTGTGAATAAAAGAATAAAAAAAATGAACACTGGTTTTTGTGATTACTTAAGGTTGCAAAAATAGAAAAATATTTAGCGAGGGTGCTTCATCACCTAGTGCCTTAGACCAACTGGTTTGGGAGGCACTGCTAAAAAGCCTTAGGTGTTACAAGACTAGGAAGTACGCTTTAAAGTGCAAACACATTTTGTAATCGGTCGTTGGTACCTCAAGAAGTATTAACGGTCGCATGAAGAATGTGTAAGCAAAATTCATTTAAAAATTCACTAATTAAGAAGTGCTTTGGACAACGGACAAGAGTATGATTGCTTGATTTGAATTTCCAAGTGTAGGGGTGATATATACACACATGTAGGGATATGTGATTGGAGTTTAGAAGAGAGATATGAGGGAAGAATAGAACTTGTATTTTTAATAGAGATGATAAAAATTCTTAAGTGGAGATGGAACCCTAGAAGGAAAACTTAAGAGATGCCGAAAGCTAAGTAAGTCTGCAGAACATATATAATCTTAAGTTAAATGATGAGGAAGTGTGAAGAATATGGATGGATAATTTACAAGTTGACGATAATAGAATTCCTTGTTAGAAAACCTAATTGGAGAATTAAAGTTGAAAAGCCGAATTGATAGGATTTTATGGGTAGTATTCGCTGAAAACCCTCAGGAGACAACACTCCTCCTACTAGGGACACCGAGAGGTTTAACGGCTTATTGCACGAGCTCAGTGCAATCACGATTCTCTGCGAAAGTGAGGTTAGGTTTTTGTCGAGAATAAAACTAGGTTTGCTCGAGGACGAGCAAAAGATAAGTTTGGGGGTATTTGTTCACATCATAATATTGCATTATTATATTCCCCATTCTTATGCTTTTTACAAATAAACAGGTGCTTTGACCCATGTCTGCTACATAGTACAGGTTACAGGTTCTTGGATCTAAAACAGTGAAAAAGACAAAAGACGATGCAAAAGTGGAATTACAACCAACAAATAGAAGGATCTTGATCGAGCCTACACAAAGAACAGTTCACAAATTACAAGTCAACACAAGGTCCAAGATTACAAAGCGAACGGTTAATAGTCCACTACAAATATTCACTGGAAGATCTGGAGAAGACCTAGAAGTCAATTTCAGAAAAGTACTAAAGAAACAGAAAGTACAAGTCATTCAGAGCCATCACCAGAAAACGCATAAGCCAAGTCCATCTTTTGGCCGCAGAACCACGGCCAAACCCTGGCTGAGGCCGCGGTTCCGTGGCGGTGTTGAGTATTTCGAGAATAAAAATTTTACCATAATGTAGAGGCGGCTCTGACTAGTCAACCTAGGGGTATTTTGGTAAATGCAGACATACGGCAATTGTAAACCTAGGGTTTTCTATGTCCTATAAATAGAAGCCCAATTCCTTGTATTAGGCTATGCCTCCCTTCATTAATAAAATTCAGATTTCTTTGGAGAACATCAATTTGTAAGTTCTTAATTTATTTTTCTTCCTTAGGTTAAATTTCTTATCTGCCCCAGATAAATTTAATTCCTTGCCCTAGGTAATTCTAATTCCTTGCTCTAGTTAGATAGTTAGATCTTTTATTCTCTGCCCTAGATAAATGTTTTTCAATTCCCTAATGTGCGAGTAGTCTCCTCGCTTGTTAGGGTTAGATTTGGGAAAGGTTTGAGAGATGAAGATCTCTCACCCCTTTCTTGTCCGTCATATATTTTCATAGGACTTCATGCATACATGCACATACCGCTCCCTACGGCACCCTATCCCACGAGGTAGCGGTGATACCGTAGTATAAAGGCCCGGTTGAGCATGTTTTCCATGGAGCTTAGGGTAAGGATTGATAAAGGAAGGACAAGAACCTAGAGCAAGAAACATCTTTCCAAATGGTTCTAATCCCCTCTATTAATAATTACCATAACTCCTAATAGATCTTCATATGGGTATAGAAAGCGGTGAGATTTATTGACTTTCTAAACTTAACCTAAACCTAACCCTAGCAAGATTTAGATCTAGATTAATTTAGTTTTTATATTTAATTGATCCATTCACACCGTTTGGAATTAACTCGTAAGAGAAACTAGGAAATTCACAAAATCCCTGTGGACCGACCCGTACTCACCGGCTAGCTGCAAAGCGACGCCGTTCTTGATTGCGGTTACTAGATATTTTTAAGATCAATCAGTGAACATCTGGAGAAAGAGAAAGTGGTTATCGCGATACGGTAGCATAATTAACTGCAGGGGCTTGCGCCTGCAGGGAAGAGTGTCCCCACAATCAAAAGCCCCTCACAAGGAGGGGGAATCTGACGAAGTCTGCTACAACAGCCGCATCCTTCCAAACCTCCGATATACGGTGTCATAAATCAACTTGGCATTTTCGGAGAGGTGGACGGATAAAACCAAATAGTATCTGCACCCAAATTCAGGCAAGTCGTTTGTTTTCCCGATTTTCGGCGGAGAACAGACTTGATTGTTTTGCTGAAATGTTATAGTAATTGGGGGAAGTTTTAAATTTAAATTCGGGGACCAAATTTATTTAAGGGGGAAGATTGTAACATTTCAAAAATATATATATAATAAAAAAATATTATTTTGGGAATTTAAATTATTAAATAATATATTTTAGGGATATTACAAATTGTGAGAATTGGTATAATTATATACAGATAGTTTGGAAAATATTTGGGAAATAAATATGAATTATTGATTTGGAAAGAATTAATGTGATTTGGATATTTCATAAATGTTATACGATTAATTATATGCTAATTATGTTAAACTTGAATTAACATTTCACTAATCATGCATTAATCTTGTTTATTCTTGTGACATGCAACATATCATGTTGCAAAACACTTGCTACATTTTATGGTTTTAAACCATGACATTTTCTTTTCTTTGGTAAATGATTTTATTTTGTTTTAAGAAAAAAAAGAGAGAAAAGATAAAATAAGAAGAAGAAGAAGAATATGTGGCATAGCATGGGAGGTATGGGCTTGGCATGGGAGAAGAGAGAGTTTGTGAGAGAGTGGGGGGGGGTATTGACCATGGCTCATCACCCAGTTTCATTTCACATCTTCTTCATCTTCTTCATCTCCTTCTCATCTCCCGTCCACCTTCTTCTACCACCTCAAGCCACCCCCAAAACCAAGCCAACAACCCATACCTCATTCACAAAAAAATATGCATAAGCTCCTCACAATGACCAAGGTGTTATCAAGTTTCCATTTTGAAGACTTTGAGGAACTCAAGAAAATTCTAAAGTTGCCAAATGAGGTATAACCCTACACCTTTGTTTACAATTTTATTTTTCTATATTCATATAGTAGTTTTGAGTTGATTAAATAAGGTTTAGTGATCTTGGAAATTTCCAAGATGAGATTTAGGGTGGTATTATGAATTGTGATTGTGTATTGAGGTGTAATTGGTGACTACAACCCATATAGTGTTAAAAATCCTGAACCAAGTGAATTTTGAAACACCAAGACATGAACTTAGAACTTTCCGTGTCTGTTTTGTGATATTTTTGGAGGCCTATAGGGAATCTGGAGCAACCCGGGACCTTTATAAAAAATTAAACATATACATTAACCTAATTAGACCAATAGGAGACCACCATGAGAAGACGAGACCAAACATCAAAAATTGGGCCGGCGAGGGCGGTTACTGTAGCACATAAGCCGGCCAGATTTTGGCCGTTGAGGTTGGGTTTTATCCTGTAGCTCACACTCTTCATAATTTAGCCACTGTATTTTTTGTTTTGTTCGAGATTACCTGAGGCAAAATCTGGGAGCGTTTGAGTTAATAATAGCAATGGTTTTCCGATTTGTAAAACATGGATTTTGGCATTTAATTGTGGATTTGGTCGTTGGACGTTTGTACGTCAACAACGAGGGTTCTATGATTTGTTTTTGCATTCGTAGGCTATAGGTTCTAACCTATGAGCACTTCGCGTGCCGTGTCGGTTTTTGAATCGGATTTTAATGCGATACGATGTATTTTATGATATGTAGGCACCCTCACGTGGACATCGAACAATAAGGAAGAGCGTGGCGTCTTTGACTTCGGTAAGCGAGGATCATGGTGAGTAAATGTATATCTACAGGGGAAGTCGGATGGATGGCATATAACACCCCCGCAAACGTAGAATAGGGTTATTACCGTATTATTATTATGGGTTTTGGATGTGACATTGGATACTTGGTGAGTAGGGTATTTAGAAGACCTTAGGTTAGATTAGGTTGATTTAAAAAGACCTATCCAGAGAATGATTACCTTGGAGGCGAATCACAGGTTACATGTAGTCACACACACACGCTCGCACGCACACTTGTTTTTGTGTGTATGTGTGTGTGTGTGTGTGTGTGTGTGTGTGTATATTCATGTATGAGTGTAGGTTTATACATACATACATACATATACACGTGAGATGAGGATGGTATATGATACTTGGAGATGAGTCGATATGATCGGGCATGATGCCGTGAGGTTGGATATGTGTTTGGGTCATGATATGTTACATGACGTGATATTATAATGGATCGTTGAGCGATATGTATTCATGCATACGATAATATGTGAGTTGATAATATTTGAATGTATGAGACTTTAGAATCGTACCCATGATTATGATATTGCATGATGATGATACCTTATGAATGATGATGTATATATGATAGTTGACCCGTACCCTCGATTATAGGATGTCGTACGATGGATTTTACCGTATGAGCTTTAGATATGATGATTGATCCGCACTTTTGACTCAAGAATGCCGTACTATGTATTATACAGTACGTGACACTATGAGACTAGATCGCCGACTACTAGGTATATCGACTCGGAATCTAGGTGGATTTCTTACCCTTTCGACTAGTTCCTTAGTTTAGCCTTTTAGTTGATTAGGAAGATGTTAAACCAGGCTCGATTCATACCTATTTTCAAAAACTAACGAATCGTGAGTATTTTCAAAAGACAACCCGAGAGATACTACGGATTTTTCAAAGGACGTACTTTTTCTTAAAAACGCCGTAGCCCCTATTTTCTAAAACTACGATTCGTGCTATTTCAAATGCCAAAACTGTATGACTCGTATATAAAAATGTATATTCTTCAATGTTGCATTTACTATTATTCTCCGTTATATTCTTGTTCTCACTGCACTGTATGTTCATACATGTGTTTCCTTAACTATTATGATCTCGTCGATTAGGACACCATCACCATTACCGATGATGCGTATGTCCACGAACACTTACTTGCCAGCCCACACACACATCATCATCGGTAATTGTCATGTCATGTACACTGTAGAGAATATTACTTCATTAATATAACTTGCTAACTGGTAGTTCCAATATATCAGTACTATGCTACTTTAGATATTGTATTCTTTACTTAGATACCCATGCATGTATATATTCATTTGTCATGAAATATTATGGGTTTTTATGCCGGTAATTCATTTTTTATGGACTCTCGATTTTGGGATTTTGGATTTTCCAAGAGATTTCTGTATTTGGAGAAACTGCAAGGATTTTATAAAATCATTATCATTTCTAAAGATAGAAATTTACGGTTTTCACGTGATATGATGTGTGAGGTGTCTACCATGAGTTTTCTCGGTTCTTGAGATGTATCACATACCCGATTCGAGGAGGGGGATGCACCGTCTGCGGGTACAAGGTGGACCCGGTGCGGTACCTCGGGGCAAGAAGATCGCATAGATGGCGTTGAGCCCGGCAGGGGAGCACTACCGACCAATGATGTTTGACACGGCGGATATCCGGGGGATACCGACGTGGTCGTGAGATTTGATGTTATGGGTCGATCCGGACTGACGGAGCTCGAGATATTGAGACATTGAGATATTGAGATATTGAGATATACATATTTGGTGTCGATACTTGACACGGGTTTTCTGTCGATTTCATTGATGATACTCCAGTTTTTATACTAAATTTTACTAAGAAAAGAACCCAACTTTCTTATACAGATATATTTTGATTTCTTGTGGATTATTCATTCATGATGCATTCCATATATCATATACATGACATGTTGCTATTTCGTAACACTGATACGGATACTTGGTACCACACTTGTGCATAGACTATTACTTTGCCTTACTAGATGTTCTTGTGTTATATTATGAGTATATTATCGTATGACCTAGGAGATCGTCATACATGAGATTTCTACTCGGTGATATCTTCTACTTACGAGTTGGCAACTCATCCCCGTTGTGCCACCGTTTCTTACAGGTTTGGCCGCACAGGTTTCGTTGCGGCTTGCTGACACACTGCTTTCTTCCGGGTGATTGCTTTAGTAGGTGGGTTCACTTGTATCGTGACCACCGTTGTACTTTTATTTATTTCAGTTGTATCTAGTAAGCTCCATCAACTAGACTTATATATTTGATAGACTTAGAAGACCAGTTGTATATTCTTTCGACCTTATAGTCGCACGCTTGTATTATTATGGTTCTTCTCTGGTTTTCTTGAGGATATTGGTTTTCTTTCTGAATTTTGATCCTCGCCCTTCGGCAATGTATATTATATTGCTTGCGTGGTTGTTTCCGTCAATTGGCGAAGAGCTAGCTCCCGCTTGGGGATGCCTTGTTATTATTGCTTATGATTATTCTTGTTTTGTACCCGTTTGGGGCCAGTATTTACAAGGGAAACTCTGCCGAAATTTTTGGAAATAATTGATGCTTTTAAAATGATTACTACGACTTTAGTTTGTGAAAATCACTTTCTTTAAAACAAGTTTTCCTTCACTCTATTTCTTAAACGGTATAGATTTCTGGGCTTTGGCTTACTTAGATTACGTTACGTCTCCTGACGTTTCATAATTTAAATGCCAGTCACGTTCCGTGCTTTATTCGAGTCATGACAAAGTTGGTATTAGAGTACTAGGTTTAACCTTGGTTCGAGTCTAGGTTTGACTATGCGTAGTCTAGGGTGTATATATATATTCGGAACCTAGGCTTGATCTTACGGAACTTAGACTTGGTCGAGGGGGTATTAGACCCGAACTTTCATCGCGTAGGTTGACCTTGGTTGATAGAGTAGGTGACTTAAGTAGAATGACGTACTGTGTGTATGTTCCGCAGCATACTTACGACACGCAACTCTGCTTAAGAAGTCTTTGGCTGTATATTTCTTAGGCACTGTAATTCTATTCATTCCTATAATCTATCCTCATCGATGTCGGATTGTGGTTTCTGTTACCACGGTTACACGAGCACGGAGAGAGTTGCGGCCAGAGTTGTGTTAGTTATATGTATGTCCTAGAGGCGATTACTGTACATGAGATGTATATTGTAGTGGATGCTTGGACATATATAGGGAGGAATTTCTTGCTCGACATGATAGTATGCTATCTGGTTACTCTTTATCTTAACATGTATACTGATTGTCTCTCTGTTACATGTTGGTAAAGCCCTTAGGATGCGTACTTGACTACCTAGATTATGTTGGAGATCATACTAGTGGGACAAAGGTAGCCTGTGAGTACATCCTTTAATGTTCCTATTCGTGGGTGTATCGAGACGGGGCATCTATATACTAGAGAAGACTAGCGTATAGCTTCTCGACCCATGTAGATGGGTGATGGATGATCCCATATCCATTGGTGTTTGACATCAGAGATGATATAAGGGTGCTCAGTGGAGACTGGGTACACTGGACGGACTCCCCGAGAACTCCCAGATGGTATTATACCTCACGTCAGATGGCAGTTCTCTGGTGACACAGGTACAGGTTAGTCTGTCGACCCGAGATCATCATAGAGTCTTGTGTGATTCCCACTGTGCTTTGATTTCCACCTTACCACGTTCAACAGGACGTGCAAAACGGTGGTTTTTGGGTGCAGTCCCGAGTCACATGGAGGCAATGAGCGATACGAGAGGATTCGTCTCCCCCGGTATTGGGAGTTGATGTTGCGCTGTGCTCGATTGGCTATAACATGAAGTCCCTGGCCACGGCTGATTCTAAGATTTACTGGTAAGTGTTACCAGTAGTTTCTCGACCTGTTATGAGCCTCACATCGGCATAACTTATCGAGTTACTGGGGTCTGACGTTTACCACCCCTAGACGAGATATGCGACATATCAGACGAAGAGACCGGACTGTACGGTAGTGTTACTGATTGGATTCGCAGGAGTATGGGCGGGCTTGCTTGTTGATCTTCTGATCGCTTAATACCCGGGTAGCCGTTACGTCCAGCTAGTACCGCCGACGGCTTGTGGGTGCTTGATGTGATCATCACCTACTGCCGGCGTATTGACGAGTCTTTAGAATCCTACATAGAGGTTTTACTGGCTCAGGCAAAACGAAGAAGGAGCACATATGTGATATGTGCGGGACCGAGAATAATGCGAGTATGTGATAACGTATTCTATTCTCGCGATATTTGTATCGGACGGTTATATGTGATATAGCCGGGTTATCGAATCAAGTGTCGATTCGATAAGATGGTACATTTAATATTAGTCGGTTATATGTGATATAGCCGGGTTATTAAATCAAGTGTTGATTTGATAATTTAGTGTATAATTGTATATTTGATATACTAATTTATATTAACTAATATTAGCTCACTTAAGCATTTATTATTCTCACATGTGCACACTTAATATATATGTGATATATATTAATTGTGTTTTATTTTGTATCATGGTTGTTGATACACACTACATGGGTGTATGAGACTTACACCATACTAATTATAATGTTGGGTTTTAGTATTTAAAGTAATTCTAAATTAGTGGATAATAGCCCACATGCATGAAGCTTCATGAAGCTTGTGGATGCATTGACTTAGTCCACTAATTTTGTTTTACTTAAGATATTTATTAACCTAACCACTATAATTTAGCCATGATTATGTCTCTACATGAGTTAGTATATGATACAAACTCACCCATGGTTCATTCTCTAACCTCATTAGTTCATTCTCATTTTTTTTGCTCATCTTCTTCTTCCTTGAGCAAAAAGCTTGCTAGGATTTTCTAAAGAGAGAAAATATTGTGAGAAAAATAAAACTAAACTGAGCCCACTTTCTACTTCACCATCCTCTACTAGATTAGCACTTTAGTATAGGCTGTTAGCTTCACTAATATCTCATTAGTGAAGTAGCAGCTTGAGTTAGTGTCTCCTCGACGTCGATCGTTTTCGGCCTTGAAGACTTCAAGCAAGATCGTTCATTTTACCTTGAGAAGCCATGCTAGAGTCCGGGAGTTCCGTGATCGCAGCGAAGGGACCACTACAAGGATCTATTGAAGTGAAGGACCGATCTACAAAGGTTGTATTCCTTGCTCACTACTTGTAATGGTTGATTACATGTTTATTATCTTTTCACTCTAGCTTGATCCTAGCTTAGGGTTCATTAGCACATTAGAATTTTTAAAAGTGGCATGGTAGTTGCTGTGGAAACCCAGTAGGGTGCTAAGGAATCCCAACAGTTGTATCAGAGCTGGGCTAGAGTATTAGACGGTGTTTGTTAGATTACGAAACTGAAATACTCCAAAACTTGAAAATCCAAAACTGAAGTTTCTGTCGATTTTTAAAGTTGTCAAAAAAATTTCAACAAGTACAGAGTGTTGTATGGGATGCAACATGAACACCATGCTAAATTCAGGGGGTGAGCTCGGTTTTTGGCCGAGATCATGTGTATGGTGGCCGGCCAATTTTTTTTTTTTGCATGAAATTTGCAGGGTGTTCCAGTGACTTGGTTTTGATGTTTCAGGTGTTGTTTGTTTTTGCTAATTTTGTATGAAATGTAATTTTACACTATAAACAATTCGGAGTGTTTCGTATTCGTAGTTTAATATTGTATTTGGGTTTTCACAAGTTATCTTGGCGAAGTTAAAAAGTTCGATCGAATGTCAAAAACCCATTTTTCCAAGTTTAACGTATTCGGAAAAACATGCAAGTAATTCTGTGGACCCTCTAGAAAAATGAAACCCTAACTCAACTTTTTTGGATCGTGAAACCGCGGTCATACCCTAGGGTTTGCCGCATTTCCGTGGCGACATGAGTGAGGCTTGGGTTTGCCCTTTTACGGTTGGTCCATAGGTACTGTGGCATGTTCCGGTATTATTAAAACTGTGCTCAAGTGTTGAGCTGTCGGGAAATTGTGGGACTTTGATGAATCGTTTAAAAAGTTTAACGTCGTCCGGATATCATGTGATTGGATACATAACTGGAATCTATCTAGTTGTGTGCAAGTTTAACATTTCGGTCTCGGACGGAATCGGGAATCTTGTTGAATTACCCGACTTCCTTTGAAAAAGTGTTTTCATGGTTGAGATTTAAATGTAAAATTTGCATTGTTAGGCATGAAATCCAGAATATGTGATATTCCGAGTTTATGATGTCTAAGGGCAGTGCGGATTCCAATTGTTGTAGTTTTTCACTTTCTTTTCTGCGATCATAAGTGTAATATGTGGTGTATCGCCGGTTTCGTTGCTATAGGTCAACGACAATTGGGATACGTATATTTACTTACGTTGATGACATGTGATGTTATGTGTTGCTGGGATATGTTATATTAGATCGTCGTGTTTGGATAGCCGGGTTTTTTTTTTATGTGAGATGAGAGTTTTTCATTTTTATTCATGTAAAATTCAATGTATGTAATATTCTTTCATTAGGGCACTTCCGGGTTGAGGATGATGTCACCATTGTATATTATTTACTTTTCTGCATTAGGATAGACCCAAGGAGGGGAGCATAAGTAACCGGGTTCTAGAGTCCAGTGGGAGACCATCTCGAGGAGTCGAGTCCGTGTCTTCTAACTCTAGAACTGGTAGGGTTGCTTGCCGCTCTCTTAAGGGTCTAGGGATGTGGGTTTGGCTATTCATCACGACCGTGGAATTCGTGTTTTATACAGGCTTAATATAAAACCCGGAAATCCTAGTATATCCAATATTTCATATGTTATTTTCTGCTGCGATATCTGTGATGTGATCATTTGATATGTTGAGATAGATACTGTATATAGTATATATGATATATTATATAGACATTGCTTATGTTTTATACCCGTGCTAGCCCTACCCCGCTCTGCCGTTTGTTACCTAACCTAATGGTGCACGAGGGGATATCGAGACGAATGCGGATGGCATAAGTGTACGTTGTATGTATCTGTGATGTTTAGATAACTTAAATGATGGGACTTCATTAATAAAATTAATGAAAAGAAAAGAAACCTAAAGATGTTGTGGAAACTTGTTTTAAAAACTGGTAGCTCTAGTTCTTACTTTGCATAACGGTATTCCTTGTAGAATATCCAGCACCTTGTTCGATAAGGAAAGAGCCGAGATCCCTTCACCGGGAGTAACCTCTTTAGCGAAACTAGCAGATGCTACAACCCTCGGTTTGTCTTTTGATTGCTTTGCATAGTGGTATTTGTGAAATATCCTACACTTCATTCGATGAGGAAAGAGCCGAGATCCCTTCACCAGGAGTGACCTCTTTAGCAAAACTAGTAAAAGCCTAAAAAACACTCCTTTTCAAAATCACTCGATTCTACAACGATATCAAGTTCATTACGCAAAAGGTTTTCTTAAAAACCTGTCGTAGCCCTCCGTCATTTCAGATAAATACTTTATAGTATTCATGCTACGTTTGTTGGCTTTCGTCAAGGCGTAGTGTGCGGTAGCTATTTATGCTTATCTGCAAAAGCATATGATGCGATTGAGTTAAGGTAGTCGTGCGACTTTGTTGGCTTTTGTCAAGGGTCTTGTGGGTGGGTTTAATTCAATCAAGAAATCTACGAGTTGAACTTGACTAGCAGCCTATGGTTTGTTGGCTTTCGTCAAGGTCATAGGATGCTAGGGGAAAAATATTATCAGGAATTTCAAGTGTTTAAATTTGCAATGCGATTGCATACCTTCTATGAGATAATTGGATCCCGATACCCACTGCGAGTAATTGTTACTCCTGGGAGAGTTTTACACATTACAATTAGCCGATCAAGTAGGTGTCTAGAAAGGTGTCAACGGGGTTACGCCCCTGGGAAAATGAGGTTTATTTTAATTAGGTTCGTGCGAAAGCACGGGAAACTTCCCTCAAAATATCGGCACTGGCCTGGCTGAAAGATTGGCGAAGTTATAGGGTGTAATTAATCCCGGCTAGTCTTTCCTTTTAGGGTTTGGAGAAAGATTTGATAAAAACAGTGGGAGCCATCCTAATTAGATAAAATAATAACCAATCTAATCTTGCAAGAGTATACGCTGAGTGTTTTCTTCTCTCTCTCTCCAGGTAGCGACTATGTCATGCCTTAATCAAGATAATAATAAGGATGTATTGACCAAACCCGCTTATTATACTGTGCTAAGGAACGTTAGTCCTGCTCCAAACTTATAATTGTTATAAGACCGAGCAGGAAATAGGGGATTACCAGAATTCCCGTGCCGCCCAAACGAAGAAAGTGCATATTGATGCATCTTCTTCGGGTGTGTTCATTACCGAGAACTGTTTTTCAGTATCCTCTACGTCCTGGGTATGTGATACTGGATCAGGATCCCACATATATAATCTGTTACATGGGCTACAGATAGGTAGAGAACTGAGAACGGGTGATAAAGTTTCAAGAATTGGAAACGGTGCAATTATTGCAGCCAAGTTGTTGGCAGTTATCACCCCGTATTATCAAATACATTGATTCTGAACGAATATTATTAGATACCGAACCTGATATACAACATCATATCAGTCTCTTTATTTAATAAAAAAGGATATAATTTTGTATTGTTGGATAATGTTTTGAACATTTCCTATATCAAGAGTTGATCGGTTCAGGCACGTTATCTAAAAGCATATACGTTCTAAATCAAACCACAGATCTCAACGTACAGAACACACACAAGAGGAATAGTTCAGAAATGAACGAATCCTTCTTGAGGCATTGTAGACTGGGTCATATCAATGCGATCCGACTAGCTAAGTTACATTAAGATGGATATTTAAATCAGTTTGAGTTTACATCTTGTGAAACTTGCCAGTCATGTCACAAAGATAAAATGACCATAGCTCCGTTTACTGGAAACAGAGAAAGAGTTAGTGAACTCTTGGGATTGATACATGATTATGTATGTAAATCCCCTGTCTACATATGCCAGGACCGGTTCTTTATACTTCATTACATTCACTGATGATATCTCAAGATTCGGACATATGTTCCTATTGAAACACAAGTCTGAAACTTTTGAGAAATTCAATGAATATAAGTTAGAAGTAGAGAACCAAAACGGGTATAAGTATTATATCCTTTGATAAGATCTGGGAGGAGAATACTTGAGCACGGAATTCCTGGACTATTCAAAAGGAGAATGAGATTCTCTCTCAGCATTACTCCTCCGTATACACCACAGCACAGCGGTGTATCGGGGCGGAGCAATCATACCCTATTAGATATGGTGCACTCTATGATGAGTACTACTGAGTTGCCTATTTCCTTTTGAGGGTTATGCACTTATGAAGCTGCATACCTATTGAATTGGGTTCCAACCAAATCAGGTGCCTACCACTCCATATGCGATATGGTATAGGAAGAGCCCATGTCTTAAGTAAGTTAAGATTTGGGGTTGTTCGGCCTATGTCTAAAAGCAAAATCCAGACAAGCTCGAGACAAGGTCAGATCTGTGGAAGTTTGTTGGATATCCCAAGTATTCGCAAGGGAATATCTTCTACCATACCAAGGAACAAAAGTTGTTTTATTTCTCGGCATGCCACCTTTTTAGAAAAGGAATTTATTTTGGAAACAAATTTGTGGTCATGAGGTAGAACTGGAAGGAGTTCCAGCTATACAAACTGCAGCTAACGATTTGGTAAAACCAGAGGATTCAATAGCTCCCGACGAACCTCAGCCTCTCCGCCGATCTGGTAGGGTTCCTCATCCGTCTGAGAGATACTTCGGTTTTCTCAATGACAGTGGGAGTGAGGATTGCATCATGTGATGATGACCCAACTAGTTTCGAGCAGGCCATCAAGAGTGGGGACTCTGTAAGAATGGCTGGATGCTAAGCGATTTGACATGGAATCTATGTGCACCAACAAAGTATGGACTTTGGTTTCTATATCCGAAGGGTTAAATCCCCATCAGGAGCAAGTATATCTTGAGAAGATTACTTGGTGTAGATAGAAAAGTTGAGACTTTCAAAACTAGACTTGTTGTAAAAGGTTTTCGTCATTGACCAGGTATGGATTATGATAAAACCTTTTCTCTTGAAGCTATGCTTAAGTCCATCCGGATCCTACTTGCCATTGCTACATACCATGACTACGATATCTGGTGGGTGGGTGTCATGACTGCTTTTCTAAATATTGATTTAGAAGAGAGTGTCTATAAGTACACAGCCAGAGGGCTTCGTAGATAGTGGGAGCAGCGGAAACGTGTGCAAGTTGCTTTATGGGTTAAAGCAGGTATCGTGGAGTTGGAACATCTGTTTTGATGTGGTAGTCAAAGCGTTTGACTTCATCAAAATGGTAGATGAACCTTGTATATACAAAAAGGTAGTAGAGAGTATTTTGGTTTTCCTCGTATTGTACGTGGATGACATACTCTTGATAGGAAAGAAGTTTCCTATTCTACACTCGGTCAATCTCCTCTTATCACAAGGATTCTCCATATAGGATCAAGGTGATACCTCCTAAATCCTGGGTTTTGGATCTATGAGATAGATTTAAGTGGATGTTAAGATCCTCACTAGGTGTAGTGAGATGGTATCAATCAATTCTGTAGAGAATCACTGGATATCTTTCAGGGTGGTAAGGTCGACTGAATGTCAGTCATAGGCATTGTCTTTACCCTCATTGGAGGGACGGTATGTTGGAAGAGTTCCAAGCTAGATACCATGGCAAACTAGACGATAAAGGCTGGATACATCACTACCAAAGATGCTACCAAAGAGGTAGTCTGGGTGTATATTAGTTCATGAGATGAACTTCGTTCCTACCATTGTGTGCCAATGGAGTTGTGGCTTATGCCTAGGAACGCCCATCACATCAGTCATCCAGACATATTCTAAGGTAGTATCACCTGATCATGGAGATGGTTGATCTCCAGGGGATCGAGGTTAGGAGAGTAGACTCAGAGGACAACACGGCGGATCCACTCACAAAGGCCTTTTCCCAGAAAGAGACTTTTATGGGATGGTTGAGTATGAGATACTACAACAACTACTATATGATGGCCCTAGTGCAAATGGGAGATTGTTAGTTATATGTATGCCCTAGAGACCATTACTGTACATGAGATGTATATTGTAGTGGATGCTTGGACATATATAGGGAGGACTTTCTTGCTCGACATGATAGTATGCTATCTGGTTACTCTTTATCTTAACATGTACACTGATTGTCTCTCTGTTACATATTGGTAAAGCCCTTAAGATGCGTACTTGACTACCTAGATTATGATGGAGATCATACTAGTGGGACAAAGGTAGTCTGTGAGTACATCCTTTAATGTCCCTAGTCGTGGGTGTATCAAAACGGGGCATCGATATACTAGAGTAGACTAGCGTATAGCTTCTCGACCCATATAGATGGGCGATGGATGATCCCATATCCATTGGTGTTTGACATCAGAGATAATATACGGGTGCTCAGTGGAGACTGGGTACACTGGACGGACTCGCCGAGAACTCCCAGATGGTATTATACCTCACGTCAGATGGCAGTTCTCTGGTGACACTGGTACAGGTTAGTCTGTCGACCTGAGATCGTCATAGAGTCTTGTGTGATTCCCACTGTGCTTTGATTTCCACGTTCAAGAGGACATGCAAAACGGTGGTTTTGGGTGCAGTCCCGAGTCATATGGAGGCAATGAGCGATACGAGAGGATTCGTCTCCCCCGGTATTGGGAGTTGATGTTGCGCTGTGCTCGATTGGCTATAACATGAAGTCCCTAGCCACGGCTGATTCTGAGATTTACTGGTAAGTGTTACCAGTAGTTTCTCGACCTGTTATGAGCCTCACATCGGCATGACTTATCGAGTTACTGGGGTCTGACGTTTACCACCCCTAGACGAGATATGCGACATATCAAACGAAGAGATCGGACTGTACGGTAGTGTTACTGATTGGATTCGCAGGAGTATGGGCGGGCTTGCTTGTTGATCTTCTGATCGCTCAATACCCGAGTAGCCGTTACGTCCAGCTAGTATCGCCGACGGCTTGTGGGTTTTTGATGTGATCATCACCTGCTGCCGGCGTATTGACGAGTCTTTAGAATCCTACATAGAGGTTTTACTGGCTCGGGCAAAACGAAGGAAGAGCACATATGTGATATGTGCAGGACCGAGAATAATGCGAGTATGTGATACCGTATTCTATTCTCGCGATATTTGTATCGGACGGTTATATGTGATATAGCTGGGTTATCGAATCAAGTGTTGATTCAATAAGATGGTACATTTAATATTAGTCGGTTATATGTGATATAGTCGGATTATTAAATCAAGTGTTGATTTGATAATTTAGTGTATAATTGTATATTTGATATACTAATTTACATTAACTAATATTAGCTCACTTAAGCATTTATTATTCTCACATGTGCACACTTAATATATATGTGATATATATTAATTGTGTTTTATTTTGTATCATGGTTGTTGATACACACTACATGGGTGTATGAGATTTACACCATACTAATTATAATGTTGGGTTTTAGTATTTAAAGTAATTCCAAATTTGTGGATAATAGCTCACATGCATGAAGCTTCATGAAGCTTGTGGATGCATTGACTTAGTCCACAATTTTGTTTTACTTAAGATATTTATTAACCTAACCATTATAATTTAGCCATGGTTATGTCTCTACATGAGTTAGTATATGATACAAACTCACCCATGGTTCATTATCTCACATCATTAGTTCATTTCTTTTGCTCATCTTCTTCTTTCTTGAGCAAAAAGCTTGCTAGGGTTTTCTAAAGAGAAAAAATATTGTGAGAAAAATAAAACTCAAGTGAGCCCACTTCCTACTTCATCATCCTCTACTAGATTAGCACTTTAGTATAGGGTGTTAGCTTCACTAATCTCTCATTAGTGAAGTAGTAGCTTGAGTTAGTGTCTCCTCGACGTAGATCATTTTCGGTCTTGAAGACTTCAAGCAAGATCGTTCATTTCACCTTGAGAAGCCATGCTAGAGTCTGGGAGTTCCGTGATCACAGCGAAAGGACCACTACAAGGAGCTATTGAAGTGAAGGACCGGTCTATAAAGGTTTTATTCCTTCCTCACTATCTGTAATGCTTGATTACATGTTTTATTGTCTTTTCACTCTAGCTTGATCCTAGCTTAGGGTTCATTAGCACCTTAGAATTTTTAAAAGTGGCATGGTAGTTGCTGTGGAAACCTAGTAGGGTACTAAGAAATCCCAACAAGTTGCGGTCAGCACGAGCTCGTCATGAACGAGGACTGACTAGGATGTTTTCCGGTGACATGAGCGTTTCGATATATTGTTTTACTATGTTTTCTCGTTGACGCGTACGATTAGATCAGCACCATATGATCGGGCCACCGTTAGAGGCCAGCCAGAATGTGATGACCGTCAATGCACCATTTATTCTTGATGATTGAGGTATTGTCTATCGTGTGGACGAATGAGCCAGTTGTTGCTGCAACTGACAAAATACCGCCCCCGATGTTTGAAGCTATTGCAGCACGAGTTTACACTTAGGGATATAATAGAAGATCACTAGCCATCCATGGATGAATGACTAGGACATATGGTTCGTTTGGATACCCCGATGTGAAGTCACTGGATTTGCTAGCTTTAGCTAGAAGAAGACCTCACACAGGCGTGTTGTGAGTCGATCGAGAAGGGACGAGCATAAGCGCATCACTCTGATAAGTTGGACGAGTTCCCGAGAAGGTAATTGGCAAGATGCCTACTACAGGATATTTGAGATGTCGAGTTTGTAGCTTCGGAAATGAGACTTTAGATATGAGTGCAGCCGGTTGGAGCGCAGTTTATACAGCTACGAAGAGATAATTCCGAATTGGCACACATTAAAGAAAAGTGGAGTAAGTGATTCGTATGAGATCTTGATGAGAGGACGTTCCACTTCGTTGACACCAGGGATGTGGTACGCATGCAGAGGCGTTGAATAGGGATATATCTTCCAGAAGAAGTTGTGATGAGTATGCAGCTGTTCCGGAACAAGAAATGGATTAAGTAAAGGGTAATAACTTCCAGGATGTTCGGCAGAGATGAAATTTGGGAGAGACCCTGACAAAATCTTTCTGGAATACTACAAAAGAAGACTTGGACCCAGGATCGGTCGCATTATGCACACTCCGCGGGCCAGAATTGCCATCATTGATGAGATATGATTGATATTTCTTATGTGCACCACAGTTGCACGTGATTCGTATTTCTATGTATCATTTCTATTGATTTTCATTTTGTACAAACCTATTGCACCTGTTTTTGATTTCATACCCTTCGATATATTCGATTTTGAATTCATGCATAGAGGTTGCACACGATTTTGACATATGTATTTGGTGTAATTTACACGAGCTTTCCGTACCTTGATGTGATTTTGTGCACGCAGATGCACGCGTTTATGAGTTTATATACCTCGGTATACCTGGTTTAGATTGATGTATGTTGTATTCTGTCGATTTCGATTGTGATATTGATATTTGTTTTCGTGCACCTTGTGCACTTGATTTGAATTCTTGCACATACTTGGCGGACTTGATGCGATTTTATGCACACCAGATGCACTTAATCGAGATTCTTCATGCATATCAGATACACCTGATATGGTTGTCAGGCACTTGCACTTGACAGATATTTTTGTGCACACCCGTTGCACATAGTTTTGTTCCTGTGCATATTCGTGGTACCTGTATTTGGTTTTGATTTCCGTGCGCACCAGACGCACGTGGTATTTTCGTATGCTGTACTGTGATTGATTTTATTTTGAGCATCATGTTTTACGACATGTATTATATGGTATAGTAACCGAGCAGGACTAGTCCGAGGACTGTACCTGAAATATATT
Organism: Agapanthus africanus; assembly: GCA_030015575.1. NCBI lineage: Eukaryota > Viridiplantae > Streptophyta > Magnoliopsida > Asparagales > Amaryllidaceae > Agapanthus > Agapanthus africanus. Next base: position 432,257,907 of record JASDDO010000008.1, on the reverse strand, counting down.
TTACATACATCGATATTTACGGAAAGGATTTCCAAAAATGAGCTATAGTCTCAATATTTTCTTACGTGTCCATGATGACACGAAACCTAACGAAGGAAACCCTTCTAAATTATTTTCAAAAGGAAGGACGTGTATGTTAAACAAAGAATATATATATATAGCTATTTTCCTTAAAATGAACGTTTAGGTTGTGATATGCGCATCGCACGGCGATTTGAAAAAGGGTTTGCATGCTTTTCTATTCGGATGTTTTGACGATTTTACAACGATGCGTACTATATATATGTTATAGTTTTGATTATATCATGTTGGTTTTTGCATTGGAATTTTGACACTCGTATTTTCGCCATAACTCTGATTATTGCGTACTGATTGACGGAGTTTTGATTTTGAGCCTTACACTCATTTTTCATTGCGCATGCACTGCGCTATGATGTGTTTTAAGTATTAATAATTTCGGAGCCCTGACGACTTGATTGTTTGGCTGAAATATTTTAGTAATTGGGAGGAAGTTTTAAATTTAAATTCGGGGACCGAATTTATTTAAGGGGGAATATTGTAACATTTCAAAAAAAAATTATAATAATAAAATATTATTTTAGGAATTTAAATTATTAAATAATATATTCTAGGGATATTACAAATTGTGGGATTTGGTATAATTATATACGGATAGTTTAGAAAATATTTGGGAAATAAATACGAATTATTGATTTGGAAAGAATTAATGTGATTTGGATATTTCATAAATGTTATACGATTAATTATATGCTAATTATATTAAACTTGAATTAACATTTCACTAATCATGCATTAATCTTGTTTATTCTTGTGACATACAACATAGCATGTTGCGAAACACTTGCTACATTTTATGGTTTTGAACCATGGCATTTTATTTTCTTTTGTAAATGATTTTATTTAGTTTTAAGAAAAAAAAGATGAAGAAGAATATGTGGCATGGCATAGGAGTTATGGGCTTGGCATGGGAGAAGAGAGAGAGTGTGTGAGAGGGGGGGTATTGACCATGGCTCATCACCCATTTTCATTTCACATCTTCTTCATCTTCTTCATCTCCTTCTCATCTCCCCTCTACCTCCTTCTACCACCTCAAGCCACCCCCAAAACCATGCCAAAAATTCATACCCCATTCATAAAAAATGTGCATATGCTCCTCACAATGACCATGGTGTTATCAAGTTACCATCTTGAAGACTTTGAGCAATTCAAGAAAATTCTTGAGTTGCCAAATGAGTTATAACCCTACAGCCTTGTTTATAATTTTAGTTTTCTATATTCATATAGTAGTTTTGAGTTGATTAAATAAGGTTTAGTGATCTTAGAAATTGGGCCGGCAGGGGCGGTTACTGTAGCACACTGGCCGTCCAGATTTTGGCTGTTGAGCTTGGGTTTTCTCCTGTAGCTCACACTCCTCATAACTTAGCCACTGTATTTTTTGTTTTATTCGAGATTACCTGAGGGAAAATCTGGGAGCGTTTGAGTTAATAATAGCAATAGTTTTCCGATTTCTAAAACATAGATTTTGGCATTTAATTGTGGATTTGGTCGTTAGATGTTTGTACGTCAATGACGAGAGTTCTATGATTTGTTTTTGCATTCGTAGGCTATAGGTTCTAACCTATGAGCACTTCGCGTGTCGTGTCGGTTTTTGAATCAGATTTTAATGCGATACGATATATTTTGTAATATGTAGGCACCCTCACGTGGACATTGAACAATAAGGAAGAGCGTGGCGTCTTTGACTTCGGCAAGCGAGGATCATGGTGAGTAGATGTATATCTATGGGGAAAGTCAGGTGGATGGCGTATAGCAACCCCGCAAATGTAGAATAGGGTTATTACCGTATTATTATTATGGGTTTTGGATGTGACATTGGATACTTGGTGAGTAGGGTATTTAGAAGACCTTAGCTTAGATTAGGTTGATTTAGGAAGACCTATCCAGAGGATGATTACCTTGGAGGCGAATCACAGGTTACATGTAGTCACACACACACACGCACGCACGCACGCACACTTTTTTTTGTGTGTGTGTGTGTGTCATGTATGAGTGTATGTTTATATATATATATATATATATACATACATACATACATACATACATACATACATACATATACACGTGACATGAAGATGGTATATGATACTCGGAGATGAGTCGATATGATCGGGCATGATGCCGTGAGGTTGGATATGTGTTTGGGTCATGATAGGATACATGACGTGATATTATAATGGATCGTTGAGCGATATGTATTTATGCATACAATAATATGTGAGTTGATAATATTTGAATGTACGAGACTTTAGAACCGTACCCATGATCATGATATTGTACGATGATGATACCTTATGAATGATGATGTATATATGATAGTTGGATCGTACCCTCGATTATGGGATGTCGTACGATGGATTTTACCGTACGAGATTTAGATATGATAATTGATCCGCACTCTTGACTCGAGGATGCCGTATTATGTATTATACAGTACGTAACGCTATGAGACTGGATCGCCGACTACTAGGTATATCGATTCGGAATTTAGGTGGATTTCTTACCCTTTCGACTAGTTCCATAGTTTAGTTTTTTAGTTGATTAGGAAGATGTTAGACCAGGCTCGAGTCATACCTATTTTCAAAAACTAACGAATCATGAGTATTTTCAAAAGACAACCCGAGAGATACTACAGATTTTTTCAAAGGACGCACCTTTCCTTAAAAACACCGTAGCCCATATTTTCTAAAAACTACGATTCATGCTATTTCAAATGCCAAAACTATATGACTCATATATAGAAATGTATATTCTTCAATGTTGTGTTTACTATTCATTCTCTGTTATATTCATGTTCTCACTGCATTGCATATTTATACATGTGTTTCCTTAACTATTATGATCTCTTCGGTCAGAACATCAGCACCATTACCGAAGATGCATATGTCTACGAAAACTTGCTTGCCGGCTCACACACATTATCATCGGTAATTGCTATATCACGTACGCTGTAGAGAATATTACTTCATTGATATAACTTGCTAACTGATAGTTCCAATATATCAGTACTATGCTAGTTTAGCTATTAAACCCACCGTTGCTGTCACGACCCGAAAGTACGCAACATGACCGGCACTTAAATTATGAAGCGTCTAGAGGCGCAACGCATCTAAGTAAGCCGAAGCCTAGAAATCTAAACCATTTAAAAGAAGAAGTAAAGGAAAACATATTTAAAAGCAACATCAAATTTCTCAATAATTTCGGCAGAGTCTCCTTTGTAAAAACTTGCCCCAAACGGGTATAAATAAGAATATATACATAAGCAACAATAAAAAGGCATCCCCAAACGGAAGCTAGCTTTAAGCCAAAATGCGGAAACAACCACACAATGCACTATGATATACAACGCCGAAGGGCGAGGCTCAAAACTCAAAAGAAAACCATCAAACCCACCAGAAAACCATAACAGTACAAGCGCAACTCTAAGGTCGAAAGAATAAGTAACTGGTCTTCTAATTCTATCAAGTAATACAAGTCTGGTGGATGGAGCTTACTAGATACAAATGAAATAATAAAAGTACAACGGCGGTCCCGAAACAATGAACCAACCTACCAAGCAAATCACCCTGAATGAAATGATATGCCAGCAAGCTGCCAAGGAAACCTGTATATCGAAACCTGTAAGAAAATTTGGCATAATGGAGGTGAGTTGCCAACTCGTAAGCAGAAGACATTTGCGAGTAGAAATCGCATGCACGATGCTTTCCTAGATCATAATAATATACCTAATATAAAACTAGTCATCTAGTAGTGGCGGGGTAATAATTTATGCGTAAGTGCAATACTCAGTGCTCGTGTCAGTGCCTCAAGTAGTAACATCTCATGTGTATGAGTATGCATGCACCAAGAATGTAAAACAATCAACTATGAAATCTGGATATATCTGTATAAGAAATCTTTAACTAGTGTCATAGTAAAATTTGTACGGTAATCTGAAACATCATCAATGAAATCCATAGAAATCCGTGTCAAGTATCGACACAAAACATGTAAATCTCAAACTCTCAATACCTCATATAGTCTCAATATCCCGGGCTCCGTCAGTCTGGATCGGCCCATATCATCAAATCTCATGACAACGGTCGGTATCCTCTGGATATCCGCCGCGCCAGACATCACCGGTAGGTAGTCTTCCCCTACCAGGCTCATCGTCTACAGCTCGATCTTCTTGCCTTGGGGTACCATACCGGGCCCACCATGTATCCGAGATGGTTCATCCACTCATTGAATCGGGTCTCGAAATCCAACAGAAAACATGAAATCTCATGGTGGACGACACATACATCACGAGAAAACCGCAACTTGTATTTTAAAATGAGAGGGAGAGAGAGAGAAGTTTTTATATATATTCTTACGGTTTTCCCCAAAATCCAGAAATCTCATAGAAATCCAAAATCTCAAGATCATGAGTAAGTAATAATGAGTGTATCGGTATAAGCCCCACAATACTGCATGATAATATGAAAATGTGAATGTATGAAGTGTCTAAGTAATAAATGCAATGTCTAAACTAGCTCATGAGAGTACTCACACAATATTATATTGGAATAGCATTTAGCTAATTATATCAATAAAAGATAATATGTTTAAAAGTGTACGTGACATGGCAATTACCGATGATGATGTGTGTGAGCCGGCAAATAAGTGTACGTGGAACATGTGCATCATCGGTAATGGTGCTGGTGTCCTAACAGGCAGAGCTTCATATTAGCTAAAGAACATATGTATGAATATGCGATGCGATGAACACAACATGAATATAACGGTGAAAATGTAGTAACGCATAACTAGAAAATACATACTGATTACGAGTCATACGGTTTGTTGTTTGAAAAAGCACGATTCAATAGTTTGAAAATAAGTATGACTCGAGCCTAAACTAAGATCTACCTAACCAACTAAGAAACTAACTAAAGACACTAGTCGAAAGGTAAGAAGAATCCTGCTAAAATCTGAGTCGATATCTCTAATAGTCGGCGATCCAGCCTCAATTGCGTCACGTATATAGTACGACTTACTCGAGTCAAGAGTGCGGATCAATCATCACATCTATGCCTCATACGGTAAAATCCTTCGTACGGCATCCCAAAATCGGGGTATAGGTCAACTATCACATATGTACATCATGGTTCGTATAGTATCCTCATCAAACAATATCATGATCAAGGGTGTTGTATTATAATCGCATACATCCTAATATCATCAAACATATATCATCATTTGTGTAAATATACATCGTCAAATGATCCGCTAAAATATCATGTCATATGTCATATCGTGATTAAGTCACATATTTGTCACGACCCGAAAGTACGGAACATGACCGGTACTTAAACTACGAACGTCTCGAGGCGTACGTAATCTAAGTAAACTGAAAACCCAGAAATCCAAACCAAGAAAAGTAGTAGAGTGAAGGAAAACCAATTTAAATCAAGTAGTTTTAATAGCATAAGCTGAATTATGCGGGTTTCTAAAAACATCAAAAATTTACTGAAAATTTCGGCAGAGTCTCCTTTGTAAATATTGGCTCCCAAACGAGATACAACATGAATAGTATACGAAATCAATAAAAAGGCATCCCCAAGCGGGAGCTAGCTCTTCGTCAATCGACGGCCACAACCATACAAGCAATATAATATACAACGCCAACGGCGAGGATCAAAAACTCAAACCACAAGAAAACCACAGAAATGAAACGCGCGACTCTAAGGTCGAAAGAAAAACATCACTGGTCTCTAACTCAAAATAAATACATGATTGGTTGATGGAACTTCTAGATACAACAGAATAATAATATACAAGATAAATAATGGGGGTACGATACAAGTAAACCCACCTACTAGCAAAACACCCGAAGGAAACTATGCCCGCAAGCCGTAAAGAAACCTGTACGGCAAATCTGCAAGAAACTGGGGCACAACGGGGGTGAGTTGCCAACTCGTGAATAGAAAAACATCTACGTACAGAAATCGCATAAATAACGCAACCTAGGTCAATGATCATAATATATCCTCAAATATATGAATAACATGCAGCCTATAACAATGGCTAGGGTAATATCTAACCCGAGTGTGATCTCATGTGCCCGTGTCAGTGCCTCAGGTAGCAATATATCATATGGATGACATATCGGATATCATATGTCAGTGCCTCAGGTAGCAATATATCGAATCTAATCTAACAACTAACTAACTAAAGGGCTAAGCTAACAAGCTGGACTACAGGTAAGGAAACCGCCTAACATCTGAGTCGATACATATACATACCTGTATATGTATAGTCGGTGATCCCGCCTCATTAATATCATATCCGATACCATATCTATAATCAGGCATCCCAAGTCAAGAGTGTGGATCAATCATCAATATAGCACGTACGTAAATCCGTCGTACAGCATCCCAATCTGGGTACGGGTCAATATCACATTCATCATACTATTCACCTGGTATCCTCTTTATCAAATATTATGATCGGGGTACTGATCTACGTCTAGTACCATACTGATACCACCTACGTATGCATGGACGTGTGTGAAACACTATGTCAAGGACCCGCTACAACGTCATGTCGTATCTAAGATACGAACCCTGCTATATCACCGATCTCACGGCCTCAAATCAAATCTCATCGACTCAGCTCAATCCCAAGTATCATCCTCAAATCCGTATGTGAACACATAGTCCCATACCCATGTGAACACATAACTATAAAGAATCCCATGAGCACATATAAATAGGAATGTATGCAAGTATGTATGTGTGTATGTGTAGTGCAACACTACCCTAGGGTTCGCAACACTAAAGTAATCCAACACACCAATATCCATCCTAACATCGTTATTAATCCCAAATAACATATAATAATTGCTGGTGTGTATATGCATCCGTATACACCACCATGGACTGCGGGGGTGCTATACGTCATCCACCCGACTTCTCCCCGTAGATATAAATCTACTCACCTGGTCCTCGCTTGCCGGTGCTGACGTCGCCACGCGCTTGCTTGTCGTCTCGAAGTCCACATGGGGTACCTACATATCATAACGCACCATATCGCATTAAAATCCGCCTCATGACCAAAACGACGCACGAATCTTACATAGGTCAAAACCTATGGTTGCTTCACAAATCGACCCAAAAACCCTCGATGTCGGCGTACAAACGCCAAACCATCGAGAAAGCTCCCAACACACTAATTTGTACAATTACAAGCACTAATTATAATATAAAATAGCTTAAAATTCACAAAAACCCCAATTTCACTTAAAAAGTCATTTTTCCGAAAATCTAGCAAGCACAAATCACCGTTTTTGTACAAAACTCGATGTATAGACGAATCTAGAGGCCACAATATTCACTAAATATCTTAAATAAGTCATAAAAATGATTCCCATAATTTAATCTCATTAAATTCCATAAACCCCAAAAACCTAGTTTACAAATTATCCAATTTTAACAATTTTCAAGCAAAGATTCTCGATTTAAGAATTAAGCTTAGATTTTCATAACCTAAGGTATTAAACCACTCATTATAATGTTAATAATGCTATGAAACCATAATTAGATTTTTTTAAACCTAATTATTAGACAAATTATAAAACCTAGTTAGCAATTAGCAAAGTTATCACAATTTTAAATTAACAAATTAGTAAATAGCAACTAACTTAGATTTTGAATACAACCACATGTTAATCTCCTCATTACACCCATAACCAATTGATAAAAACCTCACTTGATCACAAACCCTAATCATTAATTCAAAACCCTTCTCTTGAATTTTAATTCAAGCACCTAGAACTAATTAAAAAAACCTAATTAAGCTAACATGAAACAATTAACACAATTTAAGAAAAGGTTAGAATTTATACCTCATGATCAAGAGATCAAACATGAAATTCAAAGCCTCTAAAATGCCAACTTGCTCCCTAGATCCATGCAAGAATAGCTAATGAAAAATGGGTAGGAGTTAGATTTGAGTTTTGGTTTAATTTTTGATGGAAATTTGATGGATTTTGAAGACTTTTTGATGAGGAAAAGAGAGGGGGAAAATTGGGGCTGCACAAAGGGGGGCTCGGCTGAAAATGGAGGGGAGAGGAGAGAGAGGGAGGTGAGGAAAATAGTCCAAGTCAAGGCATAAAGTCAAAGGTCCAACTCATTTTACAATTTCCTTTCATTTCCTTTGTTTTCTTTCTTTTCTTTTCTTTGAAATTCAAGTGGGGAAAAAAATGGGGGCTGCTGAATTCAGCCAAGGGAAGAAGTGAATGGGGGTGCGTGGGTGTGGGTACGGGTGTGGGGTGATGAAAAATGATAAATACAATACCCCAAACATCCATTTACGCCAAAAAAAGCCTTTTTTTCTTCAATAATTTCTAAACCGATTTGACAACCGATTTCATTTCAAAAACCACATGATAAAATTTTATTTAATGTTTTATGATGCACAAAATTTGTTTCAACTCATTCCAATTTGTAATTTTCCCTAATTAAATGTATTAGTGACGGCTTAAAATAATAATAAAATAATTTTTTTCAGAAAATTTGAAATTTCACCAGCGGCTCAATAAACACCAAATAATAGCAATTACATAGCTAGAATATGTTTATTTAATTTTTATAATATGATATTTGTATTTTTACTTTTTACAGAAAACCCCCTTATTTTACCGATTTTTCGAAATTTCACCGAAACGATTTTCAAAACGTTACAATCTTCCCCCCTTAAAGAAATTCGGTCCCCGAATTTAAATTAAAACTCCCCCCAAATACTAAAACATCTAAGCAAAACCATCAAGTCGTCGGGGCTCCGAAATCATAAATACATAAAACAAATCGTAGCGCAGCGCATGCGCGTGAAAAATAAGCATATAACTCAAATCACAACTCCGTCATGCATCCCGCAATCATCGGAGTCATGGGGAAGACATCAATGCCAAATCCAAAGAAAAACCAATATGATATAACTCGAAACTATACATATAAATATCGAATCTATATATGTAAGTATCTGAAGGAAATGCATGCCAAATTTCTTAAAGTCGTTGTGCACGCGTATAACACTGCACAGTGGCGGACGTCTATCATAAGAAAATAACTATATACATATATACCTTTGTTTGAAATGTACGTTCCGCCGTTTTGGAAACAATTTAGAAGGGTCTCCTTGTTTTAAACATTTCGTGTCATATCAGACACGTAGGTAAATACTGAGGCTATAGCTCGCTTTTTGGAAATCCCTTCAATAAATATCAATGCATGCAAAATATATTCAGGTACAGTCCTCTGACTAGTCCTGCTCAGTACGAAAACACATAGCAATATCATAAAAACGTACTGCTCTATAAGAAAAAATTCAGTCGCAAAATACGCGTATGAATACTACGTGCGTCTGGTACGCACGGAAATCAAAATCCATATACGTGCCATACAAGTGCACAGAAACAAGACCTAAGTGCATCGGGTGTGCACAAAGCATCTGTCGTAGGCAACGTGTGTGCCTGACAGCAAAATCAGGTGGATCTGACATGCACGAAAAATCTTGAATTAGTGCATCTGGTGTGCACCAAATCGCATCTTGTAACAGGCGCCCAACAGGTGCTAAAAATCCAATCCGGTGCATAAAATGCACAAAACAAATGTCGAGCATCACCCTCGAAATCGAAATCCAGTGTATCCAAGTGCACAAAATACATGTCACTGCACTGCCAGCATATATAAACTATACAGAGTGCAGGAACCAAATCGCACGCGTGCATACGCACAAAATCAACTCAAATGTCTTAAAACCATAAAATCACAAACATGTGAAACCACAGCACGAAAATGATATCAAGTGCAACGACTGTGCGAAAATCGTAAATCCTCAATCATCAAAATCAAATCATGCGAATAAATCACCCAAAACATCAAAATTAATAATGGCGGAATAGTACCGCTCAAGCACATACTCCAAGAATCTCTGGCCAACTGTCATGGTCACTCATAGCATGTCTCATCGACGAACCTGAATTCCGGCCTGCTGGTGTGCGTAACATGACCACTCCTGGGTCCAAGTCTCCTCGTAAATCATTCCAGAAAGGTCCTGTCAAAATCTCTCCCAAATCTCGTCTCTGCCGAACTGTCCGGAAGTCATCGTCCCTTACTAGATCTGTTCTCGTTCCGGAACGGCTACATACTCATCGCAACTCCTTCTGGAAGGTAAGTCCAAGTACCATGCCTCGACATGCGCATCGCATCTCTGATGTCGGCGGAGTGGAACGTCGTCTTATCCAGATTTTGTACGAACCTCTTTACTCCACTTTCTCAAATGTCGTCTGCTTTGGACTCGTCTCGTCGCGGCTGCATGGACTGAGCTCCAACGACTATCCTCGTATCTGGAGTCTCCCAAGAATGCATCTCACCACCAAGCATCCGAATTAAGTCGAGCCATCCGATCGAGTCGTCAAAACCTCATAATCCCCCAAGAGCTCAACCTCTTGGGCACAGTTTAATAGTATCGAGTACATACCACAGCATCGGTGGTCCAGCCGTAGAAGGGCAAACCCAAGCCTCACTAATGGCGCCGTAGAACTGCCGTAAACCCGAAGGTTCAAAGGCTTTCAGACGGTCATTATGTCGAGTTAGGGTTTCATTCTTCTAGAGGGACCATGGAATTGCCTGCATGTCTTTCCGACTACTTTAAACTTGGAATAATAGGTTCTGACATTCGATCGTCTCTGTCGACTCTCAACGTCTCCGCGTGAAGTCGTCTTTAGCTGGAATCAATCTATCTGATGACCTCGCATCGGGGTAGGCGAACGATCCACATGTCCTAGTCAGTCATCATCGGGTGACTAGCGACCTTCTATCATTTATTCGTACAACTCGCCCCGCAATAGCTCCAACATATGGGGCGATATCTCGTTGCTCGCAGCAACAACTGGCTCGCTCGTCTGCACGCTGAACAGTGCCTCAATCATCAGGAGTAAGCAACACACCAACGGTCATCAAAATCTGGCTGGCCTCCATCATTGGCTCAATCCTCTAGTGTCGATCAGCACCTCCGAGTAACCTCATAAAGGCGATCCGCCAAACGCTCGTGGCGCGGAAACACAGTAAAAAGACACATCTTTACAATCCTGTGTCGCCGGAATTTCGCCCTGGTCAGTCCTCGTTCGTGATGAGCTTGTGCTGACTGCAACTCTAGCCGTAGCTCTCCCTGCCCGTAACCGTAGCAGCAAAACCAAACTGGTACCGATGAGGCTAGATCAGGAAGGAATATAATACTGAACAAGGAAATGTACATCCTAAAGCTTCATAAGTGGAGTGGCGTGTCGTAAATATGCCGCGGAACATATCAACGGTACGTCACTCTACTTTAGTCACCTATTCCATCAACCAAGGTTCATCCTACGCTCTGAAGGTTAAAACCTAACGCTCTGATACCAACTTTGTCACGACCCGAAAGTACGGAACATGACCGGCACTTAAACTACGAACGTCTCGAGGCGTACGTAATCTAAGTAAACCGAAAACCCAGAAATCCAAACCAAGAAAAGTAGTAGAGTGAAGGAAAACCAATTTAAATCAAGTAGTTTTAATAGCATAAGCTGAATTATGCGGGTTTCTAAAAACATCAAAAATTTACTGAAAATTTCGGCAGAGTCTTCTTTGTAAATATTGGCTCCCAAACGGGATACAACATGAATAGTATACGAAATCAATAAAAATGCATCCCCAAGCGGGAGCTAGCTCTTCGTCAATCGACGGCCACAACCACACAAGCAATATAATATACAACACCAACGGCGAGGATCAAAAACTCAAACCACAAGAAAACCACAGAAATGAAACGCGCGACTCTAAGGTCGAAAGAAAAACATCACTGGTCTCTAACTCAAAATAAATACATGATTGGTTGATGGAACTTCTAGATACAACAGAATAATAATATACAAGATAAATAATGGGGGTACGATACAAGTAAACCCACCTACTAGCAAAACACCCGAAGGAAACTATGCCCGCAAGCCGTAAAGAAACCTGTACGGCAAACCTGCAAGAAACTGGGGCACAACGGGGGTGAATTGCCAACTCGTGAATAGAAAAACATCTACGTACAGAAATCGCATAAATAACGCAACCTAGGTCAATGATCATAATATATCCTCAAATATATGAATAACATGCAGCCTATAACAATGGCTAGGGTAATATCTAACCCGAGTGTGATCTCATGTGCCCGTGTCAGTGCCTCAGGTAGCAATATATCATATGGATGATGTATGAACGCATGAAACAGAATGCATGTACTGAATAAAACTGGTTTCATAAATCAGTGAGATTTCTGTATCTTAAAAGAAATGAGGTGCCATATATGAAATCAGCATAAAACAGTGCCTAGCATCGACACAAAACAAGTGTCCAAATACCTCGATATCTCTGTGTCACTATCTATGTACCTCAAGTCTCAATCATAATATCTAGGGCGCCGTCAGTCCAGACCGGCCCCTACCATCCATCTCAAGACCACGACGGTATCCTCCGGATATCCGACGCGTCGGGTAATATCACCGGTAGGTAGTGCTCCCCTGCCAGGCTCACATCGTCATCATCACACGCTTCTTGCCCCGGGGTACCTTACCGGGTCCACCATGTACCCGAAACGGTTCATCCGTCTCCTCGAATCGGGTCTCGAAATCCATCAGCAAACTCATGGTGGACGACTCATACATCATGGGAAAACCTCACTTTATTTTACAAAGAGAGAAATCAGTTCATATAAGTTTTCTTGCGGTTTTCCTCCAAATCCAGAAAAAAAAAACTCATGGAAATCTGAATCCAAAATCTCAGTAACACGTAAAATAGTGAATATATGCATGAGAATCCATGAATGCGGCATAACAATGAATAACAGTATGCAAGAAGTAGCAGGTAATAACTACAATGTCTAAACTAACATATAGGGCAAGTACACTAATATCATATCTAACTATTAGCTAACAGGCTATGTCAAGCAATAATATTTTCTAAGGTGTACGTGACATGGCAATTACCGATGAAGATGTGTGTGAGCCGGCAATTAAGTGTACGTGGTACATACGCATCATCGGTAATGATGCTGGTGTCCTAACAGCATGATATCAATAATGGAGTATGAAACATAAAATAAGCATGCGATGCGAAGCGGACCACAAAAATGAGCGGGAGCTGAGAACTAGACGCAACTATAACTAATCTGCATTAATCTAATATAAGTCCTACAAATGGTGCCTTTTGAAATAACACGAATCATGGGGTTTTGAAAATAGGGACTACGGTGTTTTTATGAAAAGATACGTCTTTTGAAATATCCGTAGGATCTCTTGGGCTGTCTTTTAAAATACCCACGATTTGTTAGTTTTTGAAATAGGTAAGAATCGAATCTAATCTAACAACTAACTAACTAAAGGGCTAAGCTAACAAGCTGGACTACAGGTAAGGAAACCGCCTAACATCTGAGTCGATACATATACATACCTGTATATGTATAGTCGGTGATCCCGCCTCATTAATATCATATCCGATACCATATCTATAATCAGGCATCCCAAGTCAAGAGTGCGGATCAATCATCAATATAGCTCGTACGTAAATCCGTCGTACGGCATCCCAATCTGGGTACGGGTCAATATCACATTCATCATACTATTCACCTGGTATCCTCTTTATCAAATATTATGATCGGGGTACTGATCTACGTCTAGTACCATACTGATACCACCTACGTATGCATGGACGTGTGTGAAACACTACGTCAAGGACCCGCTACAACGTTATGTCGTATCTAAGATACGAACCCTGCTATATCACCGATCTCACGGCCTCAAATCAAATCTCATCGACTTAGCTCAATCCCAAGTATCATCCTCAAATCCGTATGTGAACACATAGTCCCATACCCATGTGAACACATAACTATAAAGAATCCCATGAGCACATATAAATAGGAATGTATGCAAGTATGTATGTGTGTATGTGTAGTGCAATACTACCCTAGGGTTCGCAACACTAAAGTAATCCAACACACCAATATCCATCCTAACATCGTTATTAATCCCAAATAACATATAATAATTGCTGGTGTGTATATGCATCCGTATACACCACCACGGACTGCGGGGGTGCTATACGCCATCCACCCGACTTCTCCCCGTAGATATAAATCTACTCACCTGGTCCTCGCTTGCCGGTGCTGACGTCGCCACGCGCTTGCTTGTCGTCTCGAAGTCCATATGGGGTACCTACATATCATAACGCACCATATCGCATTAAAATCCGCCTCATGACCAAAACGACGCACGAATCTCACATAGGTCAAAACCTATGGTTGCTTCACAAATCGACCCAAAAACCCTCGATGTCGGCGTACAAACGCCAAACCATCGAGAAAGCTCCCAACACACTAATTTGTACAATTACAAGCACTAATTATAATATAAAATAGCTTAAAATTCACAAAAACCCCAATTTCACTTAAAAAGTCATTTTTCCGAAAATCTAGCAAGCACAAATCACCGTTTTTGTACAAAACTCGATGTATAGACGAATCTAGAGGCCACAATATTCACTAAATATCTTAAATAAGTCATAAAAATGATTCCCATAATTTAATCTCATTAAATTCCATAAACCCCAAAAACCTAGTTTACAAATTATCCAATTTTAACAATTTTCAAGCAAAGATTCTCGATTTAAGAATTAAGCTTAGATTTTCATAACCTAAGGTATTAAACCACTCATTATAATGTTAATAATGCTATGAAACCATAATTAGATTTTTTTAAACCTAATTATTAGACAAATTATAAAACCTAGTTAGCAATTAGCAAAGTTATCACAATTTTAAATTAACAAATTAGTAAATAGCAACTAACTTAGATTTTGCATACAACCACATGTTAATCTCCTCATTACACCCATAACCAATTGATAAAAACCTCACTTGATCACAAACCCTAATCATTAATTCAAAACCCTTCTCTTGAATTTTAATTCAAGCACCTAGAACTAATTAAAAAAACCTAATTAAGCTAACATGAAACAATTAACACAATTTAAGAAAAGGTTAGAATTTATACCTCATGATCAAGAGATCAAACATGAAATTCAAAGCCTCTAAAATGCCAACTTGCTCCCTAGATCCATACAAGAATAGCTACTGAAAAATGGGTAGGAGTTAGATTTGAGTTTTGGTTTAATTTTTGATGGAAATTTGATGGATTTTGAAGACTTTTTGATGAGGAAAAGAGAGGGGGAAAATTGGGGCTGCACAAAGGGGGGGCTCGGCTGAAAATGGAAGGGAGAGGAGAGAGAGGGAGGTGAGGAAAATAGTCCAAGTCAAGGCATAAAGTCAAAGGTCCAACTCATTTTACAATTTCCTTTCATTTCCTTTGTTTTCTTTCTTTTCTTTTCTTTGAAATTCAAGTGGGGAAAAAGATGGGGGCTGCTGAATTCAGCCAAGGGGAGAAGTGAATGGGGGTGCGTGGGTGTGGGTACGGGTGTGGGGTGATGAAAAATGATAAATACAACACCCCAAACATCCATTTACGCCAAAAAAAGCCTTTTTTCTTCAATAATTTCTAAACCGATTTGGCAACCGATTTCGTTTCAAAAACCACATGATAAAATTTTATTTAATGTTTTATGATGCAAAAAATTTTTTTCAACTCATTCCAATTTGTAATTTTCCCTAATTAAATGTATTAGTGACGGCTTAAAATAATAATAAAATAATTTTTTTCAGAAAATTTGAAATTTCACCAGCGGCTCAATAAACACCAAATAATAGCAATTACATAGCTAGAATATGTATATTTAATTTTTATAATAAGATATTTGTATTTTGACTTTTTACAGAAAACCCCCTTATTTTACCGATTTTTCGAAATTTCACCGAAACAATTTTCAAAACGTTACAATATTACAATTCGGGTTCTATTCTAGAGTCTCTTTCATTTCAAATGTCATCAACACATATTATCATTTATATAAATATATTTTATATAATCTCATTATCCAACGATACGCTGCTATCATAACACATCTCATATCATAACTCGATTATATATCCAAAAATCACGGCATTAAGCCTAGTCATATCGACTCATCCCCATGTATCATAACCTCCGCATATCACATGTATATGTTATACACACACACACACACCTACACATATCCCTATATATATTTACACACACATATACACCAAGTCAAGTTTATGTGTGTGCGTGTGTGTGTGTTTACATGAAACCTACGAATTCCCTCCAAGGCAGTCATCCTCTGGTTAAGTCTTTCTAAATCAGTCTAGTCCAGCCTAAAGTCTTTAATAGGACCCTACTCGCCAAGAATCTAAGATCACGTCCGGCTTCCTAATAATAGTACGTAATATCCTTATCCTACGTTTATGAGGGTGATATATGCCATCCACCCGACTTCCCCCGTAGATATACATCTACTCACCTGGTCTTTGTCAGCTAAAGTCGATGCTGCCATTCCCTTCTTCATCGTCCGAAGTCCACGTGAGGGGTACCTATATGCAAACATATATAATATCATAAACTGAAATCACAGGCAAAACTAAAACGGCGCACGAAACGCGCATAGGTCAAAATGTATGACCCGCTCATACAAAAGAACCAAATAACCCTCGATATCAGCGTACAAACGCCGATTGATCGAGATAAAACACAAACGTACAAATCGTAGTTCCAAAACTCATTAATTATAATATAAAACAGGGTTTAATTCATTAAAACCTTAAAATTAATCAAATCGTTCTATTTCGCAAAACCTAGAAAGCGTCAATTAACCGTCTCATTTTAAAGCTTGATGTTTAAACGAAACTAATGGTCATAATATTCACTAAATATCATAGCTAGGTCATATAAACCATTACTATATTTTATTCTCATCAATTTGTATTGAATTGAAAATTCTAGTTTGCAAAATATCAAATTTTAATACCTTTTAAAGCAAAATTCACAATTCAACAACTAAGCTAGATTTTGCATATTTTAAAATACTAGACCACTCATGAAAACCTTAATGATGTGCTAAAAACCCTAACTAGATTTTAATCCCCCATTTTAAATTAATTTCTAAAACCTAGTTAACAAAATTAGCATAATTATCACAATTTTTAAACTAAAAATTAGCAACCAGTAACTAGATTATGTTTAGCATTCCTTTAACATGTTAAACTACTCATTAAAACCATAACCTAATGATAAAAACCCTAATTAGAATTTTATCTCACCAATATATATAAATTATAAAAACCTAGTTTACAAAATATCTTAATTTGGACATATTAAATGTAACCATTTTACAATTTAACAATTAGACTAGATCTTGCATGTTTTAAGATACAAATCTACTCATTTAAATCTTAATCAAGTAATAAAAAACCCTAACTTGATCTAAACCCTATTCTTGAATTTTCAAGCTCTCAATTTGAACTAATTTAACACCTAATTAAGCTAGATTTCAACAAATGTTAACAAGGTAACAATTAGAATAAGATTATACCTCACAAATCTTGAAATCAAACATGCTAACTTAACCTTCAAATTGCTCCCTTTGCTCCAAGATCTAAGCTTGTTTGGCCAAAGAATAATGGGTAAAGATTTATTTAAGAATTTATGGAATTTTTTATGGATTTTTGGATGAATTTTTGGAGATTTTTGAAGGAAAAATAAAGTGGAGAAATGGGGGGCTGCCCAAGAGTGAGGCTAGGCCAGAGGAAGACGAGGGAAGTGTGAGATGAGTGTAGAAAATTCTAGGTCAAGAAAAGCTCTCAAGTTTCAATTAATGTGTTTCACATCAATTCCAATTTTTAATCTATTTTATTTTATTTCATTTCTATGACCTAGAAAAAACTAGAACCTTGAATAACTTGTAAAATAAAATTATGTTACAAACTAGATTTTAGTGGTCATGGTTCATATGTGGGTAATTGACCCATTCAAATTTGTATTTTACACTAATTAAATATATAATTAAAAGCTTATGTTAATATTTAAAATAATTAATAAAGGAAAAATATATTAGTAAACTAGAAATTTACAAGTGACCAATTAAACACCAAATACTAGTAATTACAAAGTTAAAATAGGCGTATTAAATTCTATATTGAAAAATAATTATAGTCGCGTTTTACGGAAAATACGGTTTATTTTACCGATTATCGGAAAAATTCACCTAAACGATTTTATTTATTTAATTATTTATTTATTTATTTTTAAAACGTTACAATCTTCCCCCCTTAAAGAAATTCGGTCTCCGAATTTAAATTAAAACTCCCCCCAAATACTAAAACATTTCAGTAAAGCACTCAAATCGTCGGGGCTCCGAAATCATCAATATTTAAAACACATTTTAGCGAAATGCATGCGCATGAAAAAAGGTACATAACTCAAAATCAAAACTCCGTCAAGCATAACGCAATCATCGGAGTTATAGTGAAAATACAATGTCAAAGTCCAACACGAAAACCAACATGAAATACATCAAAGCCATAACTTGTATATAGTGCGCATCGTAGTAAAATCGTCCAAACATCTGAATGGAGAAGCATGCAAAAACATCTAGGTACTGATCTCAGGACAGTCCTGCTCGATTATCAAACCAAATAGTAAATATTATAAAAATGTACTGCTCAAAATGAAATCAATCTCAAATACAGTATACGAGATACCACGTGCGTCTGGTGCGCACGGAAATCGAAATCAAATACAGATGCTACGAATACGCACGGAAACAAAACTGAGTGCAACGGGTGTGCACCAAAACATCTGTCAAGTGTAACGAGCGTGCACGACAACAATATCAGGTGCCTCTAATCTGCACAAAACCCTGATTTAGTGCATCTGGTGTGCACAAATCGCATCAAGTGAGCCAAGTGTGCGCAAGAATCTCAATCAAGTGTACTTAGTGCACAAAAATATAAATCGAATATCCAAAATCATTTGCAACCCATATGCACGAAATCAAATCAATATCTCAAAATGTATAAAACCAAATCGAGTGCACTGGGTATGCACAAAACAACATCAATACAACTGATATATGAAACACGAATAGAGTGTAATGAATGTACACATAGGAAATACCAATCATAAAACGAAATCATCAAAATACCAGAATCCAAAAAAACGGAAATGTGATATTCGAATCACCAATCGCAAATCGTAACACCGACGTCAATGCGCTCCTCTTTTTTCTGGTGTCGACTGATTCGAACTCGTCTCTTTGTAGCTGTATGAACGACGCTACAAATGGTTATACTCATATCGAGAGTCTCCCGAGTAATGTATCCCATCACATGATATCCGGACTACGTTAAACTTTTCGATTGATTCATCAAAGTCCCATAATTCCCCGAGAGCTCAACACTCAAGTACAGCTTAAAAATATCCAGTATATACCCCAGCATCTGCGGACCAGCCGTAGAAGGGCAAACCCAAGCCTCACTAATGGCACCGCGGAACTGCCGTAAACCTTAAGGTTCAACCTCGTTCTCATGGACATTATGTAGAGTTTGGGTTTCATTCTTCTAGAGGGTCCATAGAAATACCTGCATGTTCGAATACTTTAAACTTGGAAAAATGGGTTTCTGATAATCGTTCGAACCTTTTAACTTCGCCTGGACGACATGTGAATACCCTTCGTCCGCACGCTAAACAATGCTTCAATCCTCAAGAGTAGACGATACCCTAACGGTCAACGCATTCGAGCCGCAACTCCCTCTGCCCGTGCGACTGTGGTAACAGAAACCACCATCCAACATTGACGAAGATAGATAATAGGAACGAATAGAATACGGTGCAAAGAAATATACATCCTAAGGTTTCTTAAGCAGAGTAGCGTATCGTAAGTATGCCGAGGATCATACCCACGGTACATCACTCTACCTAAATCATCTACTCCATTAACCAAGGTCAACCTAGACTTAGACAAGGGTTAAACCTAGCGCTCTGATACCAACTTTGTTATGACCCGAAGGTACGGAACGTGACCGGCACTTAAATTATGTAGCGTCTAGAGGTGCAACGTAATCTAAGTAAGCCGAAGCCCAGAAATCTAAACCATTTAAAAGAAGAAGTAAAAGAAAACATGTTTAAAAGCAACATCAAATTTCTCAATAATTTCGGCAGAATCTCCTTTGTAAAAACTGGCCCCAAACGGTACAAATAAGAATATATACATAAGCAACAATAAAAAGGCATCCCCAAGCGGGAGCTAGCTCTATGCCAAAAGGCGGAAACAACCACACAATGCACTATGATATAGAACGCCGAAGGGCGAGGCTCAAAACTCAAAAGAAAACAATCAAAACCACCAGAAAACCATAACAGTACAAGCGTGACTCTAAGGTCGAAAGAATAAGCAACTGGTCTTCTAAATCTATCAAGTAATACAAGTCTGGTTGATGGAGCTTACTAGATACAAATGAAATAATAAAAGTATAACGGCGGTCCCGATACAATGAACCAACCTACCAAGCAAATCACCCTGAATGAAATGATGTGCCAGCAAGCTGCCAAGGAAACCTGTATATCGAAACCTGTAAGAAAATTTGGCACAACGGGAGTGAGTTGCCAACTCGTGAGTAGAAGAAATTTGCGAGTAGAAATCGCATGCACGACGCTTTCCTAGGTCATAATAATATACCTAATATAACACTAGTCATCTACTAGTGGCAGGGTAATAATCTATGCGTAAGTGCAATGCTCAGTGCTCGTGTCAGTGCCTCAAGTAGTAACATGTCATGTGTATGAATATGCATGCACCAAGAATGTAAAACAATCAACTATGAAATCTTGATATATCTGTAGAAAAAATCTTTAACTTGTATCATAGTAAAATTTGTACGGTATTCTGAAACATCATCAATGAAATCAATGGAAATCCATGTTAAGCATCGACACAAAATATGTAAATCTCAAAGTCTCAATACCTCATAGTCTCAATATCTCGGGCTCCGTCAGTCCGGATCGGCCCATATCATCAAATCTCACGACAACGGCCGGTATCCTCCGGATATCCGCCGCGCCAGAGATCACCGGTAGATAGTCTTCCCCTGCCAGGCTCATCATCTACAACTCGATCTTCTTGTCCCGGGGTACCATACCGGGCCCACCATGTACCCGAGACGGTTCATCCACTCCTCGAATCGGGTCTCGAAATCCAACAGAAAACATGAAATCTCATGGTGGACGACACATACATCACGAGAAAACTGCAACTTGTATTTTAAAATGAGAGGGGGAGAGAGAGAGAAGTTTTTATATATATTCTTGCGGTTTTCCCTAAAATCCAGAAATCTCATAGAAATCCAAAATCCCAAAATCATGAGTAAGTAATAATGAGTATTGGCATAAGCCCCACAATACTGCATGATAATATGAAAATGTGAATGCATGAAGTGTCTAAGTAATAAATGCAATGTCTAAACTAGCTCATGAGAGTAATCACACAATATTATATTGGACTAGCATTTAGCTGATTATATCAATAAAAGATAATATGTTCTAAAGTGTACGTGACATGGCAATTACCGATGATGATGTGTGTGAGCCGGCAAATAAGTGTACGTGGAACATGCGCATCATCGGTAATGGTGCTGGTGTCCTAACAGGCAGAGCTTCATATTAGCTAAAGAACATATGTATGAATATGCGATGCGATGAACACAACATGAATATAACGGTGAAAATGTAGTAACGCACAACTAGAAAATACATACTGATTACGAGTCATACGGTTTGTTGTTTGAAAAAGCACGATTCAACAGTTTGAAAATAAGTAAGACTCGAGCCTAAACTAAGATCTACCTAACCAACTAAGAAACTAACTAAAGACACTAGTCGAAAGGTAAGAAAAATCCTCCTAAAGTCTGAGTCGATATCTCTAGTAGTCGGCGATCCAGCCTCAATAGCGTCATGTACATAGTACGACTTCCTCGAGTCAAGAGTGCGGATCAATCATCATATCTATGCCTCGTACGGTAAAATCCTTCGTACGGCATCCTAAAATAGGGGTACGGGTCAACTATCACATATGTACATCATCGTTCGTATAGTATCCTCATCAAACAATATCATGATCAAGGGTGTTGTATTATAATCGCATACATCCCAATATCATCAAACATATATCATCGTTTGGGTAAATATATATCGTCAAATGATCCACTAAAATATCATGTCATATGATATATCGTGATTAAGTCACATATTACAATTCGGGTTCTATTCTAGAGTCTCTTTCATTTCAAATGTCATCAACACATATTATCGTTTATATAAATATATTTTATATAATCTCATTATCCAACGATCCGTTACTATCATAACACATCTCATGTCATAACTCGATCATATATCCAAAAATCACGGTATTAAGCCCGGTCATATCGACTCATCCCCATGTATCATAACCTCCTCATATCACATGTATATGTTGTGTGTGTCTATATATATATATATATATATATAGACACACACACACACACACACACACACACATCCCTATATATATGTACACACACATATATATACCAAGTCAAGTTTTTGTGTTTGCGCGTGTGTGTATGTCTACATGAAACCTACGAAATCCCTCCAAGGCAGTCATCTCTGGTTAAGTCTTTCTAAATCAGTCTAGTCCAACCTAAAGTCTTTAATAAGACCTTACTCGCCAAGAATCTAAGGTTACGTCCGGCTTCCTAATAACAGTATGTAATATCATTATCCTACGTTTACGGGGGTGATATACGCCATCCACCAGACTTCCCCCGTAGATATATATCTACCCACCCGGTCCTTGTCTTCCGAAGTCGATACCGCCATCCTCTTCTTCATCGTCCGAAGTCCACGTGAGGGGTATCTATACGCAAACATATATAATATCGTAAACCGAAATCGCGGGTAAAACCAAAACAGCGCACGAAACACGCATAGGTCAAAACCTATGACCCGCTCATGCAAAAGAACCAAATAACCCTCGATATCGGCGTACAAACGCCGATTGATCAAGATAAAACACAAACGTACAAATCGTAATTCCAAAACTCATTAATTATAATATAAAACAGGGTTTAATTCATTAAAATCTTAAAATCAATCAAATCGTTCTATTTCGCAAAACCTAGAAAGCGTCAATTAACCGTTTCAATTTAAAGCTTGATGTTTAAACGAAACTAATGGTCATAATATTCACTAAATATCATAGCTAGGTCATATAAACCATTACTATATTTTATTCTCATCAATTTGTATTGAATTGAAAATTCTAGTTTGCAAAAATATCAAATTTTAATACTTTTTAAAGCAAAATTCACAATTCAACAACTAAGCTAGATTTTGCATATTTTAAAATGCTAGACCACTCATGGAAACATTAATGATGTGCTAAAAACCCTAACTAGATTTCAATCCCACATTTTAAATTAATTTCTAAAACCTAGTTAGCAAAATTAGCATAATTATCACAATTTTTAAACTAAAAATTAGCAACCACTAACTAGATTATGTTTAGCATTCCTTTAACATGTTAAACTACTCATTAAAACCATAACCTAATGATAAAAACCCTAATTAGAATTTTATCTCACCATTAGATATAAATTATAAAAACCTAGTTTACAAAATATCTTAATTTGGACATATTAAATGTAACCATTTTACAATTTAACAATTAGACTAGATCTTGTATGTTTTAAGATACAAATCTACCCATTTAAATCTAAATCAAGTAATAAGAAACCCTATTCTTGAATTTTCAAGTTCTCAATTTGAACCAATTTAACACCTAATTAAGCTAGATTTCAACAAATGTTAACAAGGTAACAATTAGAATAAGATTATATCTCACAAATTTTGAAATCAAACATGCTAACTTAACCTCCAAATTGCTCCCTTTACTCCAAGATCCAAGTTTGTTTGGCCAAAGAATAATGGGTAGAGATTTATTTAGGAATTTGTGGAATTTTTTATGGATTTTTGGATGAATTTTTGGAGATTTTTGAAGGAAAAATAAAGTGGAGAAATAGGGGGCTGCCCAAGAGTCAGGCTCGGCCAGAGGAAGATGAGGGAAGTGTGAGATGAGTGTGGAAAATTCTAGGTCAAGAAAAGCTCTCAAGTTTCAATTAATGCATTTCACATCAATTCCAATTTTTAATCTATTTTATTTTATTTCATTTCTATGACCTAGAAAAAACTAGAACCTTGAATAACTTGTAAAATAAAATCATGTTACAAACTAGATTTTAGTGGTCATGGTTCATATGTGGGTAATTGACCCATTCAAATTTGTATTTTACATTAATTAAATGTATAATTAAAAGCTTATGTTAATATTTAAAATAATTAATTAAGGAAAACTATTTTAGTAAACTAGAAATTTACAAGTGACCAATTAAACACCAAATACTAGTAATTATATAGTTAAAATAGGCGTATTAAATTGTATATTGAAAAATAATTATAGTTGCGTTTTACGGAAAATACGGTTTATTTTACCGATTATCGGAAAAATAAACCGTATTTTTCGTAAAACGCAACTATAATTATTTTTCAATATAGATTATTTATTTATTTAATTATTTATTTATTTATTTTTAAAACGTTACAGTTGCCGGTCCCTAGTCCGGATGAGAAAGGGTGAGGGTTGTGGTAGGCTTGTGACAGCCAACGTAAAACTTTGTCACATTCCATGACATGAACCATAATAAGAATATCGTTGGGGCGTTCTCTACTCAGCGACACGCTACATCGGATCCCGGGTGTAGTGTTAAGTATGCAAGGGCTTCTAGGTCGTCGTCCAGAAACGGCGCGCTACATCAGACCTCGGGTGTAGTGACAAATAAGCAAGGGTTTCATAGGATCCGTCTAGTTTCCTGGAACATAGGTTCCCTTACGGGTAGACTAATAGAATTAGAGGAGGTGATAATTAGGAGGAGAGTTGGTATTATGTGTTTGCAAGAAACTAAGTGGGTAGGTGAAAAGAATAGAGTCATAGAGCCTTGGGGTTATAAGCTTTAGAATATGGGTAGAGATAAAAATCGTAATGTGGTAGGCATAATTATAGATAGACGGTTGCTTGAGGATGTAGTTGAGATTAGGAGAAAAGGTGATAGGATTTTACTGGTTAAGCTTATTCTAGGTGGAGAGATCCTTAATATTATTAGTGCTTATGCACCACAGATAGGTCTTGATGACACTAGTAAGCGTCTATTCTGGGAGGTTTTAGACGAGATGGTGCAAAGTATACCTAGTGGAGAGAAGTTATTTATTGGTGATCTCAATGGACATGTAGGTACTAGTCGTAGCGGGTTTGATACTATCCATGGAGGTTTTGGTTTTGAACAAAGGAATGAAATAGGTGGCTCGATTCTAGATTTTGCCTTATCTTATGACCTGATCTTAGCAAACACCTGGTTTAGAAAAGGAGAGTCCCACCTTATTATTTTTAGGAGCGGATCAAGTGCTAGTCAAATAGACTTTTTTCTGACGAGAAGAATAGATAGAGGTTGTTGTATTGACTGTAAGATAGTACCAGGTGAGAGTGTAACCACTCAACATAGACTTTTAGTTCTAGATTTTCGATTTAGAAAAGGACCTAGAAAGACTAGACGTAAGGTAGAGCTTAGAATTAAATGGTGGCGATTGAAAGAAGGTAACCAAAAGGCTTTTATAGATCGTGTAGTCCAAAAAGTAGATTGGCAGTCGGAAGATGATTCAGAAAGAATATGAAACAAAATGGCTAGTTGTATCAAGAGAGTAGCTAGAGATCTACTTGGTGAGTCGAGAGATGGTTCTCCACCATCTAAGGACACACATGGTGGAATGAAGTAGTAAAGGCTGCTATTAAAATTAAAAGGGATTCTTATAAAAATTTGAAGAAAAGTAGAGATGTGGAGAGATTTGAGAAGTATAAAATGGCTAAAAAGGAAGTTAAGAAAGCTGTTCGGGAAGCTAAATTTAAGGTCTATAAGGAGGTGTACGAAAAATTAGACACTAAAGAGGCTGCAAATGATATATACCGGATTGCTCGGATGCGGGAAAGGAAGACCAGAGACTTATGCGCGGTGAAGTTTGTCAAAAATGAAAATCGGAAGGTTTTAGTTCGAGATGAGGATATCAAGGAAAGGTGGAGAGATTATTTTGACAAATTGTTCAATGAGAGCTTTACTAAGAATTTGGATGGACTTGTCATTCAATCTCAAGATATAAACCGTGATTTCATGTATAAAATAAGACTACCTGAGGTTAAAAAAGCTTTGAATAGAATGAGTTTAAGAAAAGCGGTTGGTCCCGACGGGATTCCTATCGAGATTTGGAGATGCTTAGGAGAAATAGGCGTTAAATGGCTGACAGATCTGTTTAATAAGATTTGGCAGACAAAAAAGATGCTAAATGAATGGAGGAAAAGTATCCTTATACCTATCTATAAGAACAAGGGTAACATTCAAAGTTGCTCAAACTACTGTGGAATAAAACTTATGTGTCACACCATGAAACTTTGGGAGAGAGTGATTGAACACAGGCTAAGGAAGGATATTAAGATAACAGAGAACCGGTTTGGGTTTATGCGTGGACGATCGACGACAGATGCTATTCATTTGCTTCGTCAGCTTGTCGAGCGTTTTCGAGAGAGGAGAAGAGATTTGCATATGATATTTATTGATTTAGAGAAAGCGTACGATAAGATACCTAGAGAGGTATTATGGAGGACAATGATGAAGAAGCGGGTCCCCGTCAAGTATATTGACATAATCAAGGATATGTACGATGGAGTAGTGGCAAATGTCAGAACTTGCGGCGGCCTAACGAGTGATTTTCCGATTACAATTGGTTTACATCAAGGATCTGCATTAAGTCCATTCCTGTTTACCATCGTGATGGATGAGCTTACTAGAACTATCCAAGATGAGGTACCTTGGTGTATGCTATTCGCTGATGATATTGTTCTAGTAAATGAGACGAAAGCAGGGGTTAATGCCAAATTGGAATTATGGAGGCAAACATTGGAATCTCGGGGGTTCAGATTGAGCAGGTCCAAGACAGCATATATGCATTGCAAATTTAGTAAATAGACAAAACCATATTGGTATAACATTGGAAGGGCAAGAGATATCACTGAGCGATCAGTTTAGATATCTAGGTTCCATCATGCAAAAGGATGGGGAGATCGATAGTGATGTTAATCAAAGGATCCAAGCTGGTTGGTTGAAATAGAGGAGTGCAACAGGGATTTTGTGTGATCGTAACTTTCCGTTAAAATTGAAAGGGAAGTTTTATCGGAGCGCTATTCGGCCTGCCTTATTTTACGGTACAGAATGCTGGGCTCCTAAAAAGCATCATACACAAAAGATGCACGTAGCGGAGATGCGCATGCTTCGTTGGATGTGCGGTAACACTAGAAATGATAAGGTGCGAAATGAGGATATTCGTACAAAAGTTGGTGTAGCACCTGTGGAGGAGAAGATGTGGGAAAACCGGCTAAGATGGTTTGGTCATGTGCGACGCAGACCTATGGAAGCACCGGTTCGACGAATAGATACTCTCAATATAGGCAATGGCAAAAGGGCAAAAGGGAGACCGAAAAAAATGGATGGAGGTGATACGAAACGATATGGTTGCCAAAGGCCTCAATGAAAGTATATTGTTCGATAGGAGTGAGTGGAGGCGGAGGATTCATGTGCTGGACCCGGCGTGATTCTCATGTTGGTTCATGTAGCATACCCCATATGCATGGGATAAAAGGCTCAGTTGTTGTTGTTGTTGTATACTAGTTTAGATATTGCATTCTTCACTTAGATACCCATGCATGTATATGTTAGTTATATGTATGCCCTAGAGGCCATTACTGTACATAGGATGTATATTGTAGTGGATGCTGGGACATATATAGGAAGGACTTTCTCGCTCGACATGATAGTACGCTATCTGGTTGCTCTTTATCTTAACATGTATACTTTCTGTCTCTCTGATTACATGTTGATAAAGCCCATAGGATGTGTGCTCGACTTCCAGGACTATGATGTAGATCATACTAGTGGGGCCTGGGTAGTCCATGAGTACATCCTTGAAATGTTCCTAGTCGAGGGAATATCGAGACGGGGCATCGATATTCCAGAGTAGACTAGCGCATATCTTCTCGACCCATGCGATGGGCGATGGATGATCCCATATCCATTGGTGTCTGACATCGAAGATGGTATGCGGGTGCTCAGTGGAGACTGGGTACACTGAACGGACTCGCCGAGAACTCCCAGATGGTATTATACCTCACGTCAGATGGCAGTTCTCTGGTGACACTGGTACAGCTTAGTCTGTTGACCCAAGATCGTCATAGAGTCTTGTGTGTCTCCCACTGTGCTTTGATTTCCACCCTACCACGGCTCTACTGAGGCGTGCAAACAGGTGGTTTTTGGGTACAGTCCCGATTCACATGGAGGCAATGAGCGATAGGAGGGGATTCGTCTCTCCCGGTATTGGGGGTTGATGTTGTGCTATGCTCGACTGGCCATAACAGGAAATCCCTGGCCAGGGTTGTAGTGATATACTGGTAAGAGTTATCAGTAGTTTCACGAATGTTATGGACCTCAAGTCGGCATGACTTATCGAGCTACTGAGGTCTGACGTTTACCACCCCTAGGCGAGATATGCGACATATCAGACGAACAGACCGGACCGTACGGTAGTGTTACTGGTCGGATTCACTGGAGTGTGAGCGGGCTTGCTCGTCGATCTTCAGATCGCTCAATACCCGGGTGGCCGTTACGTTTAGCAGACCGCTTGCGGCTTGTGGATGTTTGATATGATCATCATCCGCTGCCGGCGTATTGACGAGTCTTTAGAGTCCTACACAGAGGTTTCCTGGCTCAAGCGAAACGAAATGGGAGCGCATATGAGATATGTGCGGGACCGAGAATAATGCATGTATGTGATACCGCATTCTATTCTCGCGATAAATATATCGAATGGTTGTATGCGATATAACCTAGTTATCGATTCAAGCGTTGATTCGATAAGCTGATATATTGTATACTAGTCGGTTGTGTGCGACATAACCGGGTCATTGAATCAAGTGTTGATTTAATGATTTAATGCATATTTATATATTTGATATATTACTTTGCATCAACTAGTATCGGTTTACTTTAAATGGATTTTCTCACTCGGATGTGCGCATTAAATATGCGATATGATTTTGTGCACATGTTTGTATCATGTTTGATGATACATGGTTTTTGATTAAGTGTAAAGAATTAAACAAAGGTTAAGATGATGGTTAGGGTTTATTATTAGTTATTCATTTATCTTATTTAGTTATCCATTTATTTTTGATAAATGAATAAAAGAAAATGAGAAAAAGAATGGTGGCTTCTTTTGTTCTTTAGTTGAAGCTTCATGAAGCTTTGTTCAAGTCAACCATTCTTATCTCATCCTTAACCCTAACCATTCCCACTAACCCTAGTTTAGTCTCTACACTTGATCATGGTTAGCTTATGATAAGAATTCATATTCTTTTCTTTTTCTAATTAACTTATCATAACCTTTTTCTTCTTCTTCTTCCTTGCTTCAAGTGAAGAAGCTTGAAGTCCATCAATGGTGATTGTTGGAAAAGAGTGAGAAATCCAAAACTAAAGTCTACCCACTTCCTATTTCTTCATCCTCTACCTCTTGCCAAGTAGTAGAGTGTGTTTACTTCACAAGTTTCATGACTTGGTGAAGTTGAGAGCTTGATCTTGCGATGCTTCGACGTAGATCATCTTCGGCATGGACATCGACGACCTAGCTTGCCCATTCTCCGACGAAGCCGACTCTAGAGCCCGGATTTGATTTGGACAGTGGAGACGACCTCGTTGCGGAGCCGTGGAGGTGGAGGACCGGATCTACAAAGGTTGTATTTCCGTATTCTCATTAGTTAATCTGTTAACTAGTTCTTTGTTCGCCTAGACATCTAGTGATCGATCCGTAGTTTAGGGTTTGTAGGCACTATAATTTTTGATATTGCCATGGTTGATGGCTTGGGAGACCTCACTAGCGTGCCTAGGAACCCTACAGTGGTATCAGAGCCTAGCTAGAGCCTTAGGCGATGCGTAGACGGAGTTTGAAGTCCGATCGAACCGAAACCCAAACCTTAGAATGCTCTCTGTACTTTTTTCAAATTTGTGGATTTTTCCAAATTAAAAATATGCAGAAAAATAAGCAGGGAAATCTAATAATTACGGTGCAAAAATTACCTAATGATCCCTCAAAAGTGCGGCGGAACCGCGGCATTAGCGTGCTAATGCGGCCCTTCCGCCGCCGTTTTGTCTTATTAGGCACTCAAGTTTGCACAGTAACTCATATTTTTCAGTGTTGGTTTTCCTGGAATATTTTTTTCTGAAATCAAGAGTTGAGTATTTTGGGTTGTATAAGGGGTTCGTACATTCGATCGGATTGTCAAATTTTGTCTATGTGTTTTTCCGGATAATTTTTGAATATGTTAAAAAGTTCGACCGGATATAAATACCCAACTTTTCCCCTGTCGGGAAATTTCCAAGTGTTGGATTTTTCCGTAAGTTTAACGACGTTCTAAGTAGTGCAAGTAACGCGATGGTCCCTCTAGAAGACACAAACCTTAACTCGATTATGTGACCGTCTTGAACTGCCCTTTGAACCTTCGGGTTTGGGGCAGTACGGCGTGCCACATGTGAGGCGTTGGCTTGACCCTTCTACGGCTGGACCGTTGGTACTGAGGCACGAACGGAATGTTGTTAGACTTATTTCATGTGTTGATCTGTATCGGGAAAACTTGGGTGTTCGATTGTTCGATCGGAAAGTTTAACATTTTCTGTTTATCTGGAATGTGATACAATAATTGGAATTCACAATAAGTTATGTGATAACTAAATGAATGTTATAAACGTAGCAGTTTAGTCTCACTTGATCGGTTGCCACGGAATTTTGATGTGATCAAAAGTCCGTCGCAATCACGTAGCGTACGCGGATACTCGCCGGGTAAACTTAATAGACAGCCTCACTCCATAGCCCCAACCAAGTGACTGTAGGAGAACCCCGTCGCCGAAAGCATCCGTTCGGGTGCTCGCGGTAGCGGTGTTCCGCCTTGGTGCACTTCGTCGACGGTATCAGGGGTGCGGCCGTCTACTGAAGTTTGCGACGAGCATTCGATCAGAATGTCGGGAATCCTGTTGAATTGCCCGACTTGATATTGAAAAGTGTTTTCGATAATGAGACTAAAATGCGGGTTTTATAATTGTTAGGCATGCGATGTCTGAGTAATTCATTTGGTCAGGCATGCGATGTCTGAGGTGATTGCGGATTCCAACTGTTGTAGTTTTACACTTTCTTTTCTGTGACCGTAAGTGTAATATGTGATATCGCCGGTTTCGTTGCTATATGTCAACGACAATTGGGATGCGCATATTTACTTACGTTGATGACATCTGATGTTATGTGTTGCTGGATATGTTATATTGGATCGTCGTGTTTGAATAGCCGGGGGTTTTTTATGTGAGATGAGTGTTTTTCATTTTCATTCATGTAAAAACTTGTATGTAATATTCTTTTATTGGGGCACTTCCAGGTTGCGGAAGTAGTCACCGTTTGTATATTATTTACTTTTCTGCACTAGGATAGACCCAAGGAGGGGAGCACAAGTAACCGGGTTCTGGGGTCCAGTGGGAGACCAACTCGAGGAGTCGAGTCCGGGTCTCCTAACCCTAGAATTGGCAGGATTGCTTGCCGCTCTCGTAGGGGTCTAGGGGTGTGGGATTGGCTATTCATCACGACCGTGGAATCCGTGTTTTATACTGGCTCGTATTGAAAACACGGACGTCCTAGTATATCCAATATTTCATATGTTTCTTCTGCTGTGTTTTATCTGTGATCATGCGATGTTCTGTGACAGGTATTATATATAGTATATATGATATATTATATAGACGTTGCTTATGTTTTACACCCGCGCTAGCCCTGCCCCGCTCTGCCGTTAGTTACCTAACCTAACGGTGCACGAGGGGACATCGAGGCGAATGCGGATAGCATAAGTGTACGTCATATCTATCTGTGATGTTTAGTTAACTTAAAATGATGGGATATTCATTAATGAGATTAATGAAAGAAAATAAACCTAATTGATGTTGTGGAATCGAATTTCAAAATAAAACAGGTAGCTACAGTTCTTGCTTTGCATCGCGGTGTTCATTAAAGAACATCCTGCACCTTATTCGATGAGGAAAGGACCGAGATCCCTTCACCGGGAGTGACTCCTTTAGCAATAACTGGAAGATGCTACACACTCGGTTTGTATTTGATCGCTTCTATAGTTTCTGCTTTGCACAGTGATATATATGATATATCCCGCACCTCATTCGACGAGGAAAGGGCCGACGATCCCTTCATCGGGAGTGACCCCTTTAGCAAAACTAGAAAAGCCTCAAAAACATTCCATTTAAAAACCATTTGATTCCGCAACGAGATCAAGTTCAAAGCGTTAAAGGTTTTCACAAAAACCATTCGCAACCCTCCGTCATTTTAGGAAGTAGAGTACTTAGTATTCGTGATGTGTTTGTTGACCATAGTCAAGGCACAGTGTACGGTAGCTAAGTGATGTCTTCCTACACCGCATATGATGCGATTAGTTAGGACAGTCGCGTGACTTTGTTGACCTTAGTTAAGGGTCATGTGGGTGGGTCTAATTAATCACGAAATGACGGGTAGAACTTGACTAGTACTTATGATTTGTTGACCATAGTTAAGGTCATAGGTGCTAGGGGTAAAAATATTATCGGGAATTTCAAGTGTTGAAATTTGCAATGAGATTGCATACCTTCTATGAGATAGTTGGATCCCGATACCCGCTGCGAGTAAGAGTTACTCCTGGGAGAGTTTTATACATTACAATTAGCCAATCAAGTAGGTGTCTAGAAAGGTGTCAACGGGGTTACGCCTCTGGGAAAACGAGGTTTACATTAATTAGGTTCGTGCGAAAGCACGGGGGACCTCCCTCAAAGTACCGACACTGGCCTGGCTGAAAGATTGGCGAACTTGTAGTGTGTAATTAATCCCGGCTAGTCTTTCCTTTTAGGGTTTGAAGGAAGATTTGATAAAAAGCAGTGGGAGCCATCCTGATTAGATAAAATAAAAACCAATCTATTCTTGCAAGAGCGCACGCTGAGTGTTTTCTTCTCTCTCTCTCCAGGTAGCGACCATATCACGCCTTAATCAAGATAATAATACGGATTTTTGACCGAACCCGCTTCTTATACTGAGCTGGGGAACGTTGGTCCCGCTCCAACTTATAATTGTTATAAGACAGAGCAGGAAATAGGGGAATACCAGAATTCCTATGCCGCCCAAACGAAGAAAGTGCATATGATGCATCTCCTTCGGGTGTGTTCATTACAAAGAACTGTTTCTCAGTATCCTCTGAATCCTGGGTATATGATACCGGATCAGGATCCCAGATATGTAATCTGTTACATAGGGCTACAAAAAGGTAGAAAAACTGAGAACGGGTGATAAGTTTCATGAGACAGAAATCGGGGCAAGTGTTGCAGCCAAGTCTGTTGGTCACTGTCGCCCTGTATTACCAATACATTGATTCTGAACAAATGCTATTAGATGCCGAACCTGATATACAAAATCATATCAGTCTCTTTATCAGTAAAGAAATGATAAAATTTTGTATAATTGGATAATGTTTTGAACATTTCCTATATCAAAAGTTGATCGGTTCAGGTGCGTTATCTAAAAGTATTGATGTTCTAAATCAAACTACAGTTCTTAGTATATGGAACACACACAAGAGGAAGAGTTCAGAAATGAACGGATTCTTCTTGAGGTATTGTAGACTAGGTCAGATCAATGCGACCCGACTGGCTGAAGTTACATTTAGATGTATATTTAAATCGTTTTGAATTTACATCTTGTGCAACTCGCCAATCATGTCACAAAGATAAGATGACCATAGCCCTGTTTACTAAGAAACAGAGAAAGAGTTAGTGAACTCTTGGGATGATACATGTTGATGTATGTTAGGTCCCCTGTCTACACATGCCAGGACTGGTTCTTTGAACTTCATTACATTCTCTGATAATCTCTCAAGATTCAGACATATGTTCCTGTTGAAACACAAGTCCAAACCTTTTGAGATATTCACAGAATATAAGTTAGAAGTAGAGAACCAAAAATACGGGTATAAGTATTATGTCCTATGATGAGATCAAGGAGGAGAATACTTGAGCACGGAATTCCTGGATTATTCTAAAGGAGAATGAGATTCTCTCTCAGCATTACTCCTCTGTATACACCATAGCACGATGGTATATTGGGGCGGAGCAAATACACCCTATTTGATAAGGTGTGCTCTATGATGAGTACTACTGAGTTACCTATTTCCTTTTGGGAGTTATGCACTTGAGAAGCTGCATACCTATTGAATTAGTTTTGAATCAAATCACTGCCTACCCCTCCATATGAGATATGGTATGGGAAGAACCTATCTCTTAAGTAAGTTAAGATTTGGGATTGTCCGGCCTATGTCAAAAGCAAAATCCGGACAAGATCGAGGCAAGATCAGTTCTGTTGAACTGGAAAGGTTCCAGCTGTACAAAACTGCTAATGATTTGGTAGAACCAAAGAATTCAATAGTTTCCGACGAAACTCAGCCTCTCCGCCGATCTAGTAGGGTTCCTCACCCACCTGAGAGATACCTCAGTTTCTGGATGACAGTGGGAGCAAGGATTGCATCATGAGATGATGACCCAACTAGTTTCGAGCAGGCCATCGAGAGTAGGGACTCTGTAAGAATGGCTGGATGCTTAGCGGTCTGAGATGGAATCCATATACACCAACAAAGTATGGACTTTGGTTGCTATATCTGAAGGGTTAAATCCCCATCAGGAGCAAGTATATCTTGAGAAGATTACTTGGTGTACATGGAAAAGTTGAGACTTCCAAAGCTAGACTTGTTAAAGGTTTTCGTCATCGACCAGGCGTGGATAATGATGAAACCTTTTTCCAGTAGCTATGCTTAAGTCTATCCAGATCCTACTTACCACGGCTACATACCATGACTACGATATCAGGCGGTTGGGTGCCATGACTGCTTTCCTAAATACTGATTTAGAAAAGAACGTCTATAAGAACACAGCCATAGGTCTTCGTAAACAGTGGGAGCAGCGGAAACGTGAGCAAGTTGCTTTACATAATGAAGCAGGCATCGCGGAGTTGGAACGTCTGTTTTGATGTGATAGTCAAAGTGTTTGATTTCATCAAAATGGTAGACGAACCTTGTATATACAAAAGGGCAGTAGAGAGTAAGGTGGTCATCTTCGTATTGTACGTAGACAACATTCTCTTGATAGGAAAAGAGTTTCCTATACTACGATCGGTCAATCTCCTATTATCACTAGGATTCTCCAAATAGGATCAAAGTGATACCTCCTAAATCCTGAGTTTTCATCTATGAGATAGATGTAATTGGATGCTAGGATTCTCACTGGATGTAGTGAGATGGTATCAATCGATCCTGGGGAGAATCACTGGAAGTGTTCCAGGGTGATAAAGACGACTGAATGTCAGTCACAGGCACTGTCTTTACCCTCAGTAAAGGGACGGTATGTTGGAAGAGTTCCAAGCTCGATACCGTGGCAATCTAGACGATAAAGGCTGGTAACATCGCTATTAAAGATACTACCAAAGAGGCTGTTTGGGTGTATATTAGTTCATAAGATGAACTAGGTTCCTGCCATTGTATGACAATGGAAGCGTGGTTTCGACCCTGGAACCCTGGTCCCATCAGTGGCCCAGACAAATTCTGAGGAAGTATCACCTGATCATGGAGATAGTTGATCCAGGGTGATCAAGGTTAGGAGAGAAGACACAGAGGACAACACGGCGGATCCACTCACGAAGGCCTTTTTCCCAAAGAGAGACTTTTTAGAGGATGGTTGAGTATGCGATACTGCAACCACTGCTACAGATGGCCCTAGTGCAAGTGGGAGATTGTTAGTTATATGTATGCCCTAGAGGCCATTACTGTACATAGGATGTATATTGTAGTGGATGCTGGGACATATATAGGAAGGACTTTCTCGCTCGACATGATAGTACGCTATCTGGTTGCTCTTTATCTTAACATGTATACTTTCTGTCTCTCTGATTACATGTTGATAAAGCCCATAGGATGTGTGCTCGACTTCCAGGACTATGATGTAGATCATACTAGTGGGGCCTGGGTAGTCCATGAGTACATCCTTGAAATGTTCCTAGTCGAGGGAATATCGAGACGGGGCATCGATATTCCAGAGTAGACTAGCGCATATCTTCTCGACCCATGCGATGGGCGATGGATGATCCCATATCCATTGGTGTCTGACATCGAAGATGGTATGCGGGTGCTCAGTGGAGACTGGGTACACTGAACGGACTCGCCGAGAACTCCCAGATGGTATTATACCTCACGTCAGATGGCAGTTCTCTGGTGACACTGGTACAGCTTAGTCTGTTGACCCAAGATCGTCATAGAGTCTTGTGTGTCTCCCACTGTGCTTTGATTTCCACCCTACCACGGCTCTACTGAGGCGTGCAAACAGGTGGTTTTTGGGTACAGTCCCGATTCACATGGAGGCAATGAGCGATAGGAGGGGATTCGTCTCTCCCGGTATTGGGGGTTGATGTTGTGCTATGCTCGACTGGCCATAACAGGAAATCCCTGGCCAGGGTTGTAGTGATATACTGGTAAGAGTTATCAGTAGTTTCACGAATGTTATGGACCTCAAGTCGGCATGACTTATCGAGCTACTGGGGTCTGACGTTTACCACCCCTAGGCGAGATATGCGACATATCAGACGAACAGACCGGACCGTACGGTAGTGTTACTGGTCGGATTCACTGGAGTGTGAGCGGGCTTGCTCGTCGATCTTCAGATCGCTCAATACCCGGGTGGCCGTTACGTTTAGCAGACCGCTTGCGGCTTGTGGATGTTTGATATGATCATCATCCGCTGCCGGCGTATTGACGAGTCTTTAGAGTCCTACACAGAGGTTTCCTGGCTCAAGCGAAACGAAATGGGAGCGCATATGAGATATGTGCGGGACCGAGAATAATGCGTGTATGTGATACCGCATTCTATTCTCGCGATAAATATATCGAATGGTTGTATGCGATATAACCTAGTTATCGATTCAAGCGTTGATTCGATAAGCTGATATATTGTATACTAGTCGGTTGTGTGCGACATAACCGGGTCATTGAATCAAGTGTTGATTTAATGATTTAATGCATATTTATATATTTGATATATTACTTTGCATCAACTAGTATCGGTTTACTTTAAATGGATTTTCTCACTCGGATGTGCGCATTAAATATGCGATATGATTTTGTGCACATGTTTGTATCATGTTTGATGATACATGGTTTTTGATTAAGTGTAAAGAATTAAACAAAGGTTAAGATGATGGTTAGGGTTTATTATTAGTTATTCATTTATCTTATTTAGTTATCCATTTATTTTTGATAAATGAATAAAAGAAAATGAGAAAAAGAATGGTGGCTTCTTTTGTTCTTTAGTTGAAGCTTCATGAAGCTTTGTTCAAGTCAACCATTCTTATCTCATCCTTAACCCTAACCATTCCCACTAACCCTAGTTTAGTCTCTACACTTGATCATGGTTAGCTTATGATAAGAATTCATATTCTTTTCTTTTTCTAATTAACTTATCATAACCTTTTTCTTCTTCTTCTTCCTTGCTTCAAGTGAAGAAGCTTGAAGTCCATCAATGGTGATTGTTGGAAAAGAGTGAGAAATCCAAAACTAAAGTCTACCCACTTCCTATTTCTTCATCCTCTACCTCTTGCCAAGTAGTAGAGTGTGTTTACTTCACAAGTTTCATGACTTGGTGAAGTTGAGAGCTTGATCTTGCGATGCTTCGACGTAGATCATCTTCGGCATGGACATCGACGACCTAGCTTGCCCATTCTCCGACGAAGCCGACTCTAGAGCCCGGATTTGATTTGGACAGTGGAGACGACCTCGTTGCGGAGCCGTGGAGGTGGAGGACCGGATCTACAAAGGTTGTATTTCCGTATTCTCATTAGTTAATCTGTTAACTAGTTCTTTGTTCGCCTAGACATCTAGTGATCGATCCGTAGTTTAGGGTTTGTAGGCACTATAATTTTTGATATTGCCATGGTTGATGGCTTGGGAGACCTCACTAGCGTGCCTAGGAACCCTACAGTATATATTCATTTTTCATGCAATATTATGGGGGCTTTATGCCAGTAATTCACTATTTATGGACTCCCGATTTTAGGATTTTGGATTTTCCATGAGATTTCTGTATTTAGAGAAACCGCAAGGATTATATAAACTCATTATCATTTCTAAAGATAGATATTGCGGTTTTCTCATGATATGATGTGTGAGGTGTCCACCATGAGTTTTCTCGGTTCTTGAGTTGTATCACATACTTGATTCAAGGAGGGGGATGCACCTTCTTCGGGTACGTGGTGAACCCGGTGCGGTACCTCGGGGCCAGAAGATCGCCTAGATGGCGTTGAGCCCGACAGGGGAGCACTATCGACCGGTGATGTTTGACGTGGCGGATATCCGGGGGATACCGACGTCGTCATGAGATTTGATGTTATGGGTCGATCCAGACTGACGGAGCCCGAGATATGGAGATATTGAGATATTGAGACATTGAGATATACATATTTGGTGTCGATGCTTGACACGGGTTTTCTGTCGATTTCATTGATGATACTCCAGTTTTTATACTAAATTTTACTAAGAAAAGAACACAGCTTTCTTATACAAATATATTCTGATTTCTTGTGGATTATTCATTCATGATGCATTCCATACATCATATACATGACATGTTGCTACTTCGTGACGCTGATACGGATACTTGATACCACACTTGTGCATAGACTATTACTCTGCCTTACTAGATGTTCCTGTGTTATATTATGAGTATATTATCGTATGACCTAGGAGATCATCATACATGAGATTTCTACTCTGTGATGTCTTCTACTCACGAGTTGGCAACTCACCCCCGTTGTGCCATAATTTATTGCAATTTTGGCCGTACAGGTTTCGTTGCGGCTTGCTGGCGCACTGCTTCCTTCCGAGTGATTGCTTTGGTAGGTGGGTTCACTTGCATCGTGACCACCGTTGTATTTTTATTTATTTCAGTTGTATCTAGTAAGCTCCATCAACCAGACTTGTATATTTTATAGACTTAGAAGACCAGTTGTATATTCTTTCGACCTTAGAGTCGCACGCTTGTATTATTATGGTTCTTCTCTGGTTTTCTTGAGGATGTTAGTTTTCTTTCTGAGTTTTAATCCTCGCCCTTCGGCGTTGTATATTATATTGCTTGCGTGGTTGTTTCCGCCAATTGGCGAAGAGCTAGCTCCCGCTTGGGGATAGCTTGTTATTATTGCTTATGATTATTCTTGTTTTGTACCCGTTTAGGACCAGTTTTTACAAGGGAAACTCTGCCGAAATTTTTGGAAATACTTGATGCTTTTAAAATGATTACTACGACTTTAGTTTGTGAAAATCACTTTCTTTAAAACAAGTTTTCCTTCACTCTATTTCTTAAACGGTTTAGATTTCTGGGCTTTGGCTTACTTAGATTACGTTACGCCTCCTGACGTTTCGTAATTTAAGTGCTATCCACGTTCCATACTTTATTCGGTTGCGACATGTGCGATAACCCGCACCAACCAAATCGAATTCCCCAAAATGGGTTGTAAGGACATAATCGTATGGAATTTGATTAAAACAACTAAAAGAAATACGATTTTGATAATTCATGGTATTTAACTGTATATTCGTCTTAGCCACTAAAAATATTGTTTTCAATCTATCGTGCTATGTCATGATGAGTGTTGTGATGAGCTAGGTCATTACCTCGTGAGTTTTCTAAAGGTAATATGAGCAATATGATGAAGTAATGTCATAAGTAAATTTTATGATATTTAAACGAAAAAGTGTAATACAAGTTGCATATCATTTTATTTTTAATTGAAGCTTGTTCTAAATGTTGTTTTATGGTTGCTAAACAAGATATAAAGAAATAGTTGATTTGTTGTTAAGAAAAGTTAGGTTTAATCGGAAGTCGGAATAACTCCGCTTCCGACGAGTTTTAATAAAAGATCGTTTTAGAATAGAAAGAGAGGAGAGGAGAGGGAACTTACTAGTTGACAAGAGAGAGAAGAGATGGAGGATGGTTTTGAAGGTATCGTGGAGTCGTGGTGTCGCCGGATTTGTCCCGAATCGTCGCCGGAACTTGACCTTGGGCTAACTCCACTTGTACAACTTTTTTGGACTTGGAAAAATTTGAGAGTTTTGACAATGGATTTCAGAATAGAGAGGGATAGGGTGTAGGGTGGTATTTATAGGATAGAATTAGTGTTTAGGGTATTAAAAATGAGAATTAAAATGCATTAAAATTTGGTTTTAAAGCTTATTTTAATTCTCTGTTAATGTGCAGGAAAATCAAATAGAAGAGGAGTAGTGGGGGGAGGTCAAGAGGTGTTAGGGTGAAAAAATTAGTGCATTTCCTTAAGGGGGCCCGGCGGCACCGGCCCTTGGGGCAATCTCGCTGGCTATAATGTGGGGTCGGGGTGTGGGGTTGATGCCACGTGTCAGGGTCGTTTCATATAACTCATTGCAAATGTTTGATTTCAGTGAATTTTCATTTTTACGTGTATTACATGTGTAAACTTTTGGGCTTCCAAAAAGTTTAA
This sequence comes from Agapanthus africanus, assembly GCA_030015575.1. Classification (NCBI taxonomy): domain Eukaryota; kingdom Viridiplantae; phylum Streptophyta; class Magnoliopsida; order Asparagales; family Amaryllidaceae; genus Agapanthus; species Agapanthus africanus. The sequence goes on along the minus strand of JASDDO010000008.1, from coordinate 432,217,028 downwards.
AAGAAAAATCAGCAAAAATAATATATGGCTGAGGGAATTCGAACACAGGGGCTACGTCACAGCAGTGTAAGGCTTTACCAATGAGCTACAAGTGCTTTCTTGCTGTTTTAAAATAAATCAAATACCTATAGCATACTCATGGTTGCAAATACTCCATTTAGTACTTTAATTTTAAACACTTTTTGTACATTATAAACAGAGTCGTTACATTCTACCCTACTTATAAAAAATTCGTCCTCGAAATTTACAAATATTTAAGGACTAATTTATAAATAAGAAAGGGTATCTTGCACGCATGTCGTTTTCTCGTTCCCACGTTGATTCTCCTAGTGAGTCTTTCCTCCAAATCACTCGAACCAAGTTTACTTCCTTGTTCCGAGGTGACTTTACTTTTCTGTCCAGGATTTCAACGGGTTGTTGCTCACAAGATAGATCTGTCTGTACAGTGAGCTCGGAGTGATCAAGAATATGGCTGGGGTCGCTTACATACCTTCTGAGCTGGGATATGTAGAACATGTTTTGCACTCCTTCCAATGAGGGTGGAAGTGCCAAGCGATAAGCCACTTTTCCGACTCGTTCGAGTATGTCGAATGGTTTAATGTACCTCAGACTTAGCTTACCCCGCTTTCCAAAGCGAATCACTCCACGGTTTAGAGAAATCTTCAGAAAGACATGATCTCCTGGTTGGAACTCCAAGTGTCAGCACTTTGCACCAGCCCAGTGCTCTGTCGGTCTTGGGCTATGCGCATTCATTCCCTGATAGTGCGTACTGCATCTACAATCGCCACTATCATCTTAGGTCCAAGGAGTTCTCTATCTCCGATATTGTCCCAACTTAATGGTGATCGACACTTCCTTCTATATAGAGCTACAAATGGCGCCATTCTAATACTCGCTTGGTAGCTGTTGTTGTATGAAAACTCCACAAAGTGTAGGTGATCTTCCCACAATCCTCCAAAGTCTAACATACACTCTCTTAGCATATATTCAAGTATCTGAATCATTCGCTCGGACTATCCATCTGTTAGTGGATGGTAAGCTGTGCTAAAGTTCAGACTTGTTCCCAAGCTAGCTTGCATACTCTGCCAAAATTGCGATCAGAATCTAGTGTCATGATCGGAGACAATTCAAACCGGTACTCCATGTAATCTCACGATCTCCTGCATAAGTTCATGGGTATCAGAAATAGTACCCTTTGAAGAGTTAAATATTACTTAGATTCAAACTTACTTTCATGTACTTCTTTGCTAGTGTCTCGGTAGATTCGCCAACTAGAAATAGGATGAAGTGAGCCGACTTTGTGGGTCAATCCACAATAACCCATATCTCATTATTACCTTTCGTGCTACGAGGAAGTGCGGTCATGAAGTCAATGGTAATGTGTTGCCACTTCTATTCTGGAATAGCTAATGGTTGAAGTAAACTAGTAGTCTTATGATGTTCAGCTTTCACTTGCTGACACACCAGACATTTGGATATGCTTCCGACTACTTCACGCTTCATTCCATGCCACTAGTAATGTTGCCGCAGATCTTTGTACATCTTTGTACCACCAGGGTGTGCTGAGTATGGAGAGCTGTGGGCTTCTTTCATCAACTCTTCCCGAACATGACCTTATGGTATACACAATCTGCTTTCGTATCTCAAAGATCCGTCTTCATGAATGATGAAGTCTATTCTAAGTCCACTTTCTACTTGTTCTCCAATCTTTTGCAACTTGGCATCACTTGCTTGAGCTGCTATGATCTGATTGACAATTGTAGACTAAACTTGTAAGTTCATCAAATTTGAAGCGTTACCTGGCATGACCACTTTTATCTCCATCTGATGCAAATCTTGCTGTAGCTTCAACTGTGCGGTGAGATTCATTGATAGTGGTTGGCGACTAAGTACATCAGGTACTATATTCACCTTCCCTGGATGATATTGTAGGTTGATGTCGAAATCCGCCATAAGTTCTAACCATCTTCTCTGCCGCATATTCAACTCTTCCTGAGTAAACACATACTTCAGACTTTTGTGGTCTGTGTATATATCTACCCGTTCTCCAAGAAGATAATGGCGCCAAATCTTGAGAGCAAAGATAATGGCTGCCAACTCCAGATCATGCGTCGGATAATTACGCTCATGAACCTTCAGCTGTCTTGATGCATAAGCTACAACTTTACCATGCTGATGTATAACACATCCTAATCCCTTACCGGATGCATCGCAATGCACTACGAAACCTCCAGATTAGTTCGGTATTACGAGAATAGGTGTTGTTGTCAATCTTGACTTGAGTTCTACGAAAACTTGTTCGCTTGCTTCTGGCCACACAAATTCTTCATCTTTACATGTGAGCCTTGTCAGGGGTTTTGCAATCTTCAAAAATCCTTCAATAAATCTTCGGTAGTATCCCACTAATCCCAAGAAACTTCAAATCTCCTTCACTGTCTTTGGTGTCGGCAATTCGCTTACTGCTGATAGTTTAGCTGGATCCATAGAGATTCCTTCACCAGAAACGATATGTCCGAGAAATCCAACTTGTTCTATCCAAAACTCGCACTTGCTATACTATACTTGGCATAGAGTTGATGCCGTCGTAAAGTCTCCAGGACAATTCGTAAATGTTCAGCGTGCTCTTTCCTATTCTTTGAATATATCAGGATGTTGTCGATGAATATGACAGCGAACCCGTTTAGGTACTCTCGGAAAACTTGATTCATCAGATTCATGAATATGGCTGGTGCATTGGTCACTCCAATTGGCATCACGAGAAACTCATAATCTCCATAGCGAGTCCTGAATGCCGTCTTCGGAATATCAGACTCTTTGAACTTCACCTGATGATAACCCGAACGAAGATCTAAGTTTGAGAAAACGCAAGACCCACTTATCTAATCGAATAGATCGTCGATTCGCGGTAGTGGATACTTGTTCTTTATCATGACTTCGTTCAAAACTCTATAATCAATGCATATTCTGTATGAACCTTCCTTCTTCTTCACAAGTAGAACTGAAGATCCCCAACTTGAAGTGCTGGGACAAATCCATCCTTTCTGCAGAATTTCTTCCAGCTAAGTACGGACCTCCTTCAAACCTTCTGGACTTAATCGATACTGTGCTTTGATCACCGGTTGTGCACCAGATACTAAATCAATTCCGAATTCAAGAGCTCGATCGAGAGGCAAACTTGATATGTCTTCAGGAAATACGTCGTCGAACTCTCGAACTACCTCTGACTTAACTTCTCCTGCTTGTAGAGTTGCAATCATCGCCTTCTTCGATTTTGCCTTGTATGTGCTAAGCTTCAGAGTACGGTCTCCACTTTTGAAATAAAAGACCGGATGTTCTGGAATCTCGAAATCTACCCTCCTTTGACAACAGTCGATGGTAGCGTAGAAAGTTTCTAGCCAATCCATACCCAAAACGACATCGAAATTCGGTATGTCCAGCACCTTGAAATCAGCATAGAATTCTCTGCTGTAGACGACCACTGGACACAGGTCGTATCCCATTGTTGCCTTTAGAATACCGTTCCCTGAACTGACATTCTAGCTAGATACGAGCGGTTTGACTGGAATCACGTGAGTTCGGACGAACCGTTGCGATATAAAGCAATGAGATGCTCTAGTATCGAAGAGTGCTAGTGCAGGAAGTGAAGCTACTAAGATTGTACCTAAGTTGTGTGGAATAGGTTTAGGTATAGAAAAAGATATATGGATATAAACAAGTATTGAACCGATTTGAAGATGGAAAGTTACCAGTGATGACTTGGCTAGTGGCTTCAGCTTCTTCCACAATCATTGTGAAAGCCTGTCGCCTCGGTACATTCCTCCTTGCTGGAGGTGTATTCCTCTGTTCGTTCTTTTGTCCTTGAGGTAGGTTCTTTTGTGCTTGATGGAACTGATGAGGAGGAGGTGCAGTAGGTCCACGGGGAGGCGGAGCTGGGAGAGCAAGACATGGTGCAGGTGCCTGGATAGCTGGCCGATGCGGATAAGTGATTGCTGGTCTGGGTGCCTGATTCTGATTGAGTCTGTGAGGGCAAGACCCAATATCATGTGTGGATGAGCCACAGAATAAGCAGAGGTGATTAGCACGCCTACAATCTTTCGCCAGGTGTCCATTTCTTTTGCAGTAAAAACAAAAGTCTGGACTGGGCCGGTTGAAAGGTACTCCCGGTCTCCTAGGTACAAAAGGTGGCCTTGAAGAGGCTCCTCGTGCCATCTGAGTGGCAGGGCGCTTCACACCGGCAGATTGAGGCCTGCCCTTCTTCTTCACCACTGCCTCATATCGACGGGCAGCCTTCAAAGTCAAATCATGGGTTGGAAAATCCCCTGACCTAAAGCAGCTTGGATTTCCTGGTCCAACCCCTGCTGAAATCGTCTGGCCCTGATCTCAGCAGTTATGAGATGGGCCACAATCCTGTTACGATCTTGTGTTAGATGTGTAGTATGTGATAATAGAAATTCGAATATTTGAGACATATCTTACCTGCTCAACATAGTGAACTCAGCATCATACTCATCCACAGATTTGGTCCACATCGAACCTTGTTGCAAGTAGATGAATTGCTGCTCCATGTCAAATCGGGCAGTCTCAGGGAAATATTTTGCATCGCACATCTCGCAAAAAATCCTCCATTCGATCGGCTGAGTAAGGCGGCTTTCTTCTTCCACCATACTCGGGCGTTATCGGTAAGTTGCAACTTTGCAACCCTTACCCAAGCAATGTCTGGCACTTATGCTACTGCCAGATCATCCTAAATAGATTGAGCCTATTCTTCAGCTTCCAAAAGGGCCTTCTTTCCCAGAAAATTGCTTCGGATGAAGTGCCTGGAATTGCTTCCCTCCAGGTGCTTCCGCTTGTAGGCGGTTCATTAGTATGACAGTTTGTTGCTGTTGTCCTTCTAAGAGGCTCTTAATTGCCTCAAGCAGTACTGTCTGCTCGTCGATCGGAGCTACAACGGTAGGCATAAGTAGAAGAGGTGGTGGTGTGTTGTTGACATTTGTACTCGTGTTGTTGGGAGAATCCATAACCTTGAAAGAAAAATAGGGTTATGATAGATTCAAAGAATATGAAATGTAAAGAATGTTTAGTTGCCGAGTCTTATAATTCTTGTGTTATATTGCTTAGGACTTCATGCAGAATTGACCCTGCATGGTAGGGTTCCATGCAGAACAGACCTGCATGGGTCGCCAACAAAACCTGTCATGCCCCGCATCCCGGTGTACGGATAAGGAGACGCGACGAGGCACACGACGTATTTACTCAGAAGTAAACATGCTAAGCTTAAATAAGTAATATAATGTAAATGTGCACAGGAAAGACATGAGATGTAAATGAGCAGCTACTTTTTATTTATTAAACATTCTTTATAATGCAACTGAAAAGTAAATACAATATGGAAAGCAATGCCTAAACAATGGCATGAACTGAAAGTAAAAGTATACACAGGTGACTAAAACTCTGGGTCTTCTGAGAACTGCTCCAAGTCTTCTGAGCTGGGCTCGATCTCCAGAGAGTCGGGTCCTCCTGACAATATTCCAAAGAAAGAATAGAAAAGTAATATCGTCAGCGAAAAATCGATCGGTAAGTCCCAAAGAGAGATAGAAATAGACCGAACAGGTATAATGTATGATTATTTTGTTAACGCAGTTGTTTGTAGCTTGATACAGAATATGCCAGTGTATACGAGAGGAGTCTAACTTACGCCATGGACTATGGTGTAAGGAGTACAAGGCCCCGTCAAAACACACGGGATAACGGCAACGGATATTCAGGTTAGGTGTATTAAAGTGACCGTCTCGTGCCACTTTTAACACATTCCAAACTAATCTACCCCTTAAAAAACCCTGTAATGTTTATTGTATTGACTTGTAGTGATTTGTAGATGTAAAACTTGCCAAAACCATGATATTAGTTGTTCAAGTAAACAGATAAGGATATAACGGATAGTCATATAGACAAGTCAATGTATATCCATGGTTCGGCCAAATCAATTCATGTTGATATTGATAGTATTCTGGTATAAATGGATTCATGTTGTATTGGAGTTATATATGAATTGTATTCATGGATGGATTGATTTCAGATTTTGTTAGTTATATATATACCCTAGAGGCTATTATTGTACATGATTGTATATTATAGTAGATGCTTGGACATATATGGAGAGGACTTTCTTGCTCGACATGATAGTATGCTATCTGGTTGCTCTTTATCTTAATATGTACACTTGTATCATTATACTGTCTCTCCATTACATGTTGATAAAGCCCTTAGGATGTGTACTTGACTACCAGGACTATGATGCAGATCATACTAGTAGGGCCAGGGTAATCCATAACTTCATCATTTAATTATTCCTAGTCGAGTGAGTATCGAGATAGGGCATCGATATTCTAGAGTAGACTAGTGTGTACGTTTCTTGACCCTGTATGGGACGATGGATGATCACACATCCATTGGTGTATGACATCAAAGATTGTACATATGTGCTCATTGGAGAATGGGTACAACGAACAGGATTCGCCGAGAACTCCTAGATGGTATTATACCTATCGTCAGATAGCAGTTCTCTGGTGACACTGATACATGTTAGTCTGTAGACCCGAGATCGTCATAGAGTCTTGTGTGATTCCCACTATGCTTTGATTTCCTCCCTACCACGCTCAAGAGAGCGTGTAAACAGGTGGATTTTAGGTACAGTACCGAGTCAAATTGAGGCAATGAGCGATAGGAGGGGTTTCGTCTCTCCCGGTATTAGGGGTTAATGTTGCGCTATACTCGATTGGCTATAACAGGAAGTCCCTGGCCAGGGCTGATGATGAGATTTACTGGTAAGTGTTATCAGTAGTTTCTCAACCCGTTATGAGTCTCACATCGACATGTCTTATCAAGTTATGGGGATCTGACGTTTACCACCCTCAGACTCGATATGCGACATATCAGACGAAGAGACCAGACTGTACGGTAGTGTTACTTACTGGATTCACAGAAGTATAGATAAGCTTGCTTGTTAATCTTCTGATCGTTCAATACCTGGGTAGCCGTTACGTCCAGCTAGTACCGCTGACGGCTTATGGGTAACTGATATGATCATTACCTACCGCTGGCGTATTGACAAGTCTTTAGAGTCCTACACAGAGGTTTCCTGGCTTAAGCGAAATGAAGTAGGGCACATATGTGATATGTGCGGGACTGAGATTAATACGTGTATGTGATACCGTATTCTAATCTCGCGATATATGATATCAGTCGGTTATATGAGATATAGCCGGGTTATTGAATCAAGTGTTGATTCGATAAGTTGATATAAATGATATTAGTCGGTTATATGTGATATAGCTGGATTATAAAATCAAGTGTTGATTTAATATTTAATGTATAATTATATATTTGATATATTAATATATATTAACTAATATTAGCTCACTTAAGGATTTTTTTCTACTAATACATTTTAAAATATATGTGATATATATTAATGTATTTAATTTTGTGTCATGATTGATGATACATTGGACATGGGTGTATGAGACTCACACCAAACTAAAAATAATTTGGGGATTTAATTATTAAGAGATAAATCAAAATTAGGTGGAAATTGGCATGGTTTAGGATGTTTGTGGAAGCATGTAGAAATCTTGACTTAGTCCACTAATTTTTGTTTTACTCTAGATATTAATTAACCCGACCATTATTTTTAGCCATGATTAAGTCTCTACAAATATCATTTGTGATATTTTCTCACCCATGGTTGAGATGGTCCACCACTTCATCTTCCTCTTCATCTCATTTTAGCTCTCTTGGTTTTTCATGAGGTGAAGAAAGAAAGAGAGAAAAATAATTCTAAAGTGAGCAAAATTCCTACTTCATCAATATATAACAAACTAGCCATTTAGTATAAGTTGTTTACTTCACTATATAGGGTGTTTTTCGTCACCCTATTGAGATGGGAATACGCGTCGCTTGTCAGGCGTACTACAGATTCCTCCTGCCTAGGGTTAGCGGAGGTTTATTGATTGTGGGGATCCGAATCTCCGGCAACCGCGGACTAAGCTGCCGTTAATTACCCCTCGCCTTTGGAGCAAATGAACCTCCGATTGACGGGTCAAACTGTCATGCGAACTCAATGTGCAGTGTGCGTGTGTTGTGCAGTGAGGGTTTTGGATATATCGGGGCCCCCACAGAGTTTACGGGGGTCCTGCTACCCGGATAGCGGGCTGGGGGTCAAAGGGGCTAGCAGCCCCGTTGCGGGGTGCGGGGTAGCATCCCGTTAGAATTTTTTTCTAGCGGGGGAAGTATGTATGTATGTATATAAAAAAAAGGGAAAATAGCATCCAAACGACGCGTGAGCGCCAGCGTCTCACGTGCCTGGCACGCGGGCGCCGGGCGCCGGCGCCCCACGTGCGTGTCACGCGGGTGCCAGGTGTCAGCAGGAAAAGGGGCTTAGCCCCTACACCGGAAGTTGTACTCTCGATTGTCTTTTGGACTTAAACTCCTGACAAAGAGGACAAAGGGGCTTGGCCCCTGCACTGGGAGTTGTACTCCCAAAAAGAAAGATTTATTATTATTATTATTATTATTATTATTATTATTATTATTATATATATATATATATATATATATAATTTTTTTGAGGAGTTAAACTCTTAAGATATTTTTGGAGCTGATGAAAAGGGACCCCTTTCTTCTCCCTTGAGCCCTGGATCTTCCCCAAAGTAGGGTTTTTGGAGGTGGGTCTCCTCCTTCCTCCTCTCTATTGGCTGGATCTTGGAGAAAAGAGGGTGATATTTTAAAAATCTTCGCTTTTGGAGATTCGATAGAAGATCCACGTTCCTCTTCAAGAGTTTTATGGTGAAAAACTATTTCTTTTTGGAAGAGGAATAGTGGAACTCTTGATTTAATTTAAAGAAAAAAGGAGAAGGTTTTAGAACCTTGAGGAAGGGGGAGGAAGCACAGAAACCCTAAATTTCTTGGAGAATGAATAATTATCCTTTATTTCATTATCATGTTTCCTTATATAGGCTTACAAATTTACATATAGCCCCTTAGGCTTTACAAAATGGCATTTTGCGCATCCTATGCCTCATGTGCTCATTTCTTTTGCACATGAGCCATGGGCTTTACAAAAATTTGGCTTTATTCTCATTTTTCTTACATTCATGCATAAAAAATTATATCAAAATTATTTATTACATGATTTCATTTTGGCATGGGGGAGGCCGGCCGTGGGGCTCGACTTGGGCACGGGCCCATTTGATCTGGGCTTAGGCCCGCTTACTTGTGGTTGACTTTGATTTTGACTTGGCCAACCGGGGTGTAATTTTTGACCCCAACACACTGATTCCTCAATTAGTGAAGAGGTAGCTTGAGTTAGAGATTTTTCGACGTAGATCATTTTCGGCCTCGAAGATCCTTAAGCAAGCTCGTTCTTTTCGCCTAGTGGAGCCTAAGAAGAGTTCGGGGACCACTATTTAGAGCTAAGAGACTACTACACGGAGTTTTAGAATTGAAGGACCAGTCTACAAAGGTTGTATTCCTTGTTCACTTAATGTAAAGTTGTTTACATGCTTTAAAAGCCCTAATTCTCTTGTTAGATTCTTGGTTCGGCTTGCTTAGCACTCTAGATCTTTTGAAATTGCATACTCGATGCTTGCCGAAACCTAGCGAGGGTGCTAAGAGAACCCAGCAGTAGTATTAGATCCAAGTTAGAGCATTAGGAGTGGCCTAGACGACGTTAAAGTGTTCGATCGAACATCGAAACCCATACTTTTCCCAGTCTCTGGAATTATTTTCAAATGTTGGATTTTTCCAGATTAAAAATTACCAGAAAATTGTGCAGGCTTTTGTATGGATCCCCAAGAAAAACGATGGCCCAACTCTACCAAACGGCCGCGCAACTGCGGCTAAACCATGGGTTTAGCCGCGGTTCCGCGGCGCCATTGGTGAGGCAGGGATGTACCTTCTTGTGATGATCCGTAGGTACTTGTGACACATTCTGGGTATTTTTAAGTGTGACTCATGTGTTGAGACCTCTATGAATTTTCGGTGTTTGATAAATCGATCGAAATGTTTAACATCGTCTAGATATCTTTGATTTATGATACAATATTTGGAATCCACAATAATTAGTTTTGTGAAAACTAATTAGAATTTTGTGAATCTAGTAATTTAGTCTCTTTTGATCGGTTGCCGCGGAGCTTTGATTCGGATCAAAACTCCATCGCAATCTCGTATACTACGCGATCGTTCACCGGGTAACACTACTGGATAGCTATGCCCTATAGCCCCGACCAAGTGACTGTAGGAGAACCCCGTAGCCAAAAGCATCCATTCGGGTGCTCGCGGCCGCGGTGTTCCGCATAAGTGCGCTTCGTCGACAGTATCGGAGGTGCCACCGTCTACTAATGTTTTCGACGAGCATTCAATCAAAAGTTGAGAATCTTATTGAATTGCCCGACTGAATATTGAAAAGTGTTTTCAATTTAAGACTAAAATGCCGGGTTTATAGTGTTAGACATGAAATCCGGAGTATTGATATTCCGGGTTTATGATGTCTAAGGTGGTTGCGGATTCTAATTATTATAGTTTTCATTTTTTTCTGCGATCGTAAGTGTAATATGTTGTGTATCGCCGGTTTCGTTGCTATACGTCAACGATAATTGGGATACACATATTTACTTATGTTGATGACATGTGATATTATGTGTTGCTGTGATATATTATATTGGATCGTCGTGTTTGAATAGCCGGGGGTTTTTGCATAAGATGAGAGTTTTTCATTTTCATTCATGTAAAAGTTTGTATGTAATATTCTTTTATTGGGACACTTCCGGGTTGAGGATGATTTCACCATTGATGTATATTATTTACTTTTCCGCGTTATGATAGACCCAAGACGGGGAGCACAAGTAACCGGGTTCTAGAGTCCAGTGGGAGACCATCTTGAGGAGTCGAGACCGGGTCTCTTAACTCTAGAATTGGCAGGATTGCTTGCCGCTCTTGTAGGGGTCTAGGGATGTAGGTTTGGCTATTCATCATGATCGTGAAATCTGTGTTTTTTACTGGCTTGATTTAAAATACGGACCTCCTAGTATATCATATATTTCATATGTTAACTTCTGCTGCAATGTTCTATGATGAGATCATATAGCCGCGTGAGACGAATTCTTTATATTATATATATGATATATAATAAACGTTGCTTATGTTTTGTATCCGCGCTAGTCCTTCCCCCGCTCTGCCGTTAGTTAACTAACCTAACGGTGCATGATGGGACCCCGTGGCGAATGCAGATGGCATAAGCGTACGTTGTATTTTCGTTTCTTTATCTGTGATGCTTAGGAAGCATAAATGATGGGGACTTCATTAATGAAAAGGAAAGAAACCTAATGATGTTGTAGAATCAAATTTTCAAAAAAAAAAGGTAACTTTAGTTCTTGCTTTGCATAGTGGTATTCCTTGATGAATATCCAACACCTCATTTGATGAGGAAAGTGCCTAGATCTCTTCACCGGGAGTGATATCTTTAGCAAAAGCTAGCAGATGCTACACCCACTCGGTTTATTTTGAAAAACACTTGATTTTAAAAGCGGAGCTTAATCCACTCCTTTTCAAATCACTCGATTCTACAACGATATCAAGTTTATTACGCAAAAGGTTTTCTTAAAAACCTATCATAGCCCTCCGTCATTCAGATAAGTGCTATTTAGTATTCGTGCTACGTTTGTTGACCTTGTTAAGGCGTAGTGTGCGGTAGCTGATTAGTGCTTATCTGCTGCATATGATGCAATTGGATTAGGGTAATTGTACGGCTTTGTTGACCTTGTTAAGGGTCATACGGGTGGGTTTAATTCAATCACGAAATGACGGGTTGAACTTGACTAGCGCTTATGATTTGTTGACCTTGTTAAGGTCATAAGTTGCTAGGGGTAAAAACATTATTGGGAATTTCAAGTGTTGAAATTTGCAATGAGATTGCATACTTTCTATGAGATAGTTGGATCCCGATACCCACTGCGAGTAAGAGTTACTCCTGGGAGAGTTTTGTACTTTACAATTAGCTAATCGAGTAGGTGTCTAGAAAAGTGTCAACGGGATTATGCTTCTGGGAAAATGAGGTTTATTTTAATTAGGTCTGTGCGAAAGCATAGGGAACCTCCCTCAAAATACCAACACTGGCCTTGCTGAACGGTTAGCGAACTTGTAGGGTATAATTAATCCCGGCTAGTCTTACTTTTTAGGGTTTGAAAGAAGATTTGATAAAAACAGTGGGGGCCATCCTAATTAGATAAGATAATAACCAATCTAATGTTGCAAGAGTATACGCTAAAGGGTTTTCTTCTCTCTCTCTCCACGTAGCGACCATGACACGTCTTTGTCAAGATAATAATATTGATGTATTGATCGAACCCACTTGTTATACTGAGCTGGGGAACGTTGGTTCCGCTCTACCTTAAAATTGTTATAAATCTAAGCAGGAAATAGGGGAATATCCGGATTCCTACGTGACCCAAATGAGAAATGAGCATGTTAATGCATCTTCTTCGAGTATGTTCATTACCGAGAACTGTTTCTCAATACACTCTACGTCCTGGGTATTAGATACCGGATTAGGATTCCACATATATAATATGTTACATGGGCTAAAGAGAGGTAGAGGACTAGAAATGGGTGATAAGGATATAACAGTAGGGAATGGTGCAATTGTTACAGTCAAAGCAGTTGGCGAATATCACCTTGTATTACCAAATGGTTATACATTGATTCTGAACGAAGGTTATTACATACCGATCCTGATATGCAATATTATATCAGTCTCTTTATCAAGTAAAGAAGGATATAATTTTGTATTGCAGGATAATGTTATGAACATTTTCCTAAATCAAAAGTTGATTGGATTAGGCACGTTATGTTATGGCATATACGTTCTAAATCAAACCACAGTTCTTAACGTACAGAACACGCACAAGAGGAAAAGTTCAGAAATGAATGAATTTTTCTTGTGGCATTTTAGACTAGGTCATATCAATGCGACACAACTAGTTAAGTTACATAAAGATGGACATTTGAATCAGTTTGAATTTACATCATATGAAACTTGCCAGTCATGTCTCAAACGAAAAATGACCAAAACTCCGTTTACTGGACACGGAGAAAGAGCTACAAACTCTTAGGACTGATACATAGTGATGTATGCGGTCCTATGTCTACACATGCTAGGAATAGTTCTGCGTACTTTATCACATTCACCGATGATCTCTTAAGATTCGGACATATATTCCTGTTGAAACACAAATCTAAAGCTTTTGAGAAATTCAAGGAATATAAGTGCGAAATAGATAACCAAACGAGTAGAAGTATTAAAATCTTTCGATCTGATCGGGGAGGAGAATACTTGAGCACGGAGTTCCTGGATTATTTAAAAGAGAATGGGATTCTCTCTCAGCTTATTCCTCCGTATACACCACAGCTCAACTATTAGATATGGTGCGCTCTATGATGAGTATTGCTGAGTTACCTGTTTCCTTTTGGGGTTATACGCTTGAGATACAGCATACCTGTTGAATCAAGTTCCAACCAAATCAGTGCCTACCATTCCATATGAGATATGGAATGTGAAGAGACCATCTCTTAAATGAGTTAAGATATGGGGTTGTCCGGCCTATGTTAAAAATCAAAATCCGGACAAGCTCGAGGCAAGGTCAGTTCTATGCAAGTTTGTAGGATATCCCAAGCATTCGTGAGGGTATATCTTCTACCACACTGAGGAACAAATGATGTTTTGTTTCTCGGAATGCCACCTTTTTAGAAAAGGAATTTATTATAAAAGAAATTAGTGGTCATGAGGTAGAACTGAAAGAAGTTCCAGCTACACAAACTACAACTGACGACTTGGTGGAACCGGAGGATTCGATAGTCCCCGACGAACCTCAACCTCTTCGCCGATCTAGCAGGGTTCCTCATTCACCTGAGAGATACTACGGTTTTCTCATTGACGGTGGGAGCGAGGATTGTATCATGGAAGATGATGACCCAACTACCTTCGAGCAGGCCATCACGAGTGGGGACTCTGTGAAATGGCAGAATGCAATGCAGTCTGAGATGGAATCCATGTACACCAACAAAGTATGGACTTTGGAAGTTGCTCCTGAAGGGGTAAAACCTATTGGGAGCAAATGTATCTTTAAGAAGAAACTTGGTGTAGATGGAAAAGTTGAGACTTTCAAAGCTAGACTTGTAGCAAAAGGTTTTCGTTAACGACCAGGTGTGGATTATGATGAAACCTTTTCTCCAGTGGCTATGCTTAAGTCCATCCGGATCCTACTTGCCATTGGTGCATACCATTGTTCTCCGCCGAAAGTCGGGAAAGACTGACGTCTTACCTGAATTTGGGGGCAGATGCTATTTGGATTTATCCGTCCACCTCTCCGAAAATGCTAAGTTGATTTATGGCACCGTGTATCGGAGGTTTAGACGGATGCGACCGTTGTAGGAGTATTCATCAGATTCCCCCTCATTGTGAGGGTTTTTTGATTGTGGGGACGATCTTCCCTGCACGCACAAGCCCATGCAGTAAATTACGCTACCGCATCGCGGTAACCACTTTCTCCTTCTCCAGATGATCACTTCGTATGTTTGTTTTGTTTTCGGTTGCCCATGGATTGTATACGGAGACTAATTTATGTTGTCGCCTGTAGGGCGTAGATTAGTCCAAATCCGTTTTTTCTTAGATTTGGGTTTGGGTTGGGTTTAAGGATCGTTAATCTCATTTGAGACTAAGATCAACTTAAACGTTTGTTGAGGATATGTTAATCTAATTTTAGACTAAGATCTACTCAACAGGATCATTTAGATCCAACAAAAGAGCATTTGGGCTCTACTGTTTTAGTTTAGGGACTTTGCGGTCCAGTTTAAAGACATCATAGTCTGTAAAGTTTAAAGAAATTATAGTCTATGAGTTTAAGGACCTCACAGTCCGTGGCAGTTTAAAGACATCATAGTCTGTGAAGTTTAAGGACATCATAATCCATAAGTTTAAGGACCCCACAGTCCGTAAAGTTTAAGGACATCTTAGTCCAGTTTAAAGATACCATAGTCTATGAGTTTAAGGACCTCACAGTCCATAAAGTTTAAGGACATCTTGGTCCAGTTTAAAGACATCATAGTCTATGAGTTTAAGGACCTCACAGTCCATGGAATGTCTGGTTGTTGGGACCCGTCACCTCTCTGAAGACGTTGAAAGATTACAACGACATATATCAGAAGTATGAAGAGATGTACCCTTGAACCAACGTTGGTTGGAGGGCTCTGGGAATCATTTTGAATGCCATATGAAATGATCAGTTTTGGAAGACAAGAGTATAATTGGGGTTCAGTTTCAAAAGATTTTGCCTCTGGAAGATTTAGCTAATTTGGGCTAAGATTGGCTCGAATATAGTGTTAAACACTTGATCCATTCGGCGCTCACGTGCTCCCACGTGAGGCGCTTAAAGTAGTGTTAAACACTAAAACTGAAGTGCTCACGTGGGGTCACGTGAGGCACCTAAAGATGGGGCCTTGCTTCTTTTATTTTACTCTCAGAATATATAAATATTAAACACTTAACCTTTATGACCATCACGTGTGGGCACGTGATGGGTATCCATGCATTGGATATTAAAAGTTTTTGTTAGGGGTCACGTGGGGACACATGAGGGTACCCATGAATTGGATATTAATCCTTCAGTTTTCCCTTATTTTATCTTTGAAAAGGTGTTTGTCAAGGGTCACGTGGAGACACGTGAGGCATCCTTTAGACGAGCATTGCCTCTGGGTAGAAACCTTCTTTTGTTTGATAATTGCTAAGAGTCACGTGGGAACACGTAAGACGCCCAAAATCTGTTCTGCTTTGGCTTTACTCCCTTTTTATTTTGAGAAGCTTATTCAAGGGTCACGTGGGAGCACGTGACCTAAACTTATTTGTTCTCTTTTGATCATTGAGGAGGGGGAGTCACGTGGGCACACGTGAACATGTTGGGTACTGATCTCTTTTACGTGCATGGAGAGTTAAATCTCTTGTTTAAGAATTAAATTCTTTTGATAGGGTTAAACCCTAATGTTATTTAGAGGAATTAAATTCCAATATGTTTGAAAGAATTAAATTCTTTAAACCCAATTCTCCCTCTAAGTTTTGGATCTGCATGGCAGAATCTCCCCGATGAGAATTAAATTCTCGACTTGTGGGGAGATCTGCTTCTGCAGATCTTCAACCAACGGAAGAACTAAGTTCTTTTTAGAAGAGTTAAACTCTTGGTTTGAGAATTAAATTCTCCTTTTGTTTTGTAGGAGCTTATAGAATGATCTCGTTCCTTCTCTTACCTAGAGTTAGAAGAGATCTCCTTTTCTCTCCGGAGAATTAAATTCTCTTCTCTTTTTTTCCTCTGTTGTTGTCTCTCTCTGTATATTTTTTTTCCTTTCTCTTCCTTCTTGGCTCATATTTATAGGAGAGAAAAAAAGAATCAGTTTGTTCAGCCAATCTCTCATTGGGAGATTTTGATTGATTTTATAACCAACATGATCTTTTAGATCATTCGGTAAATTTTATTCACTGTTGGATTTTTAATCCAAAGATATTTTATTTGTTGTTCCTGGCAAGTTTTAGGAAAATATTTCCTTATACAGAATCTTTCTATAAATTGATGATTTTTAATCACCATTGGATTTTAAATCCAACGGTGCTCCCTTTTACAGAGTGCAATCTTTTTTGTTTGGAAAGATCTAGGAAAATATTTTTCCAATTAGGGTTTTCGATTCCTTTTAATTAGAATTTAATTCTATTAGTTCAGAGGGTTTAAGAGTCTATCACGTGTTAGCACGTGACCTCACTGATTAAGCAGTTAATTAGAATTTAATTCTATTGGTTCAGAGAGTTTAGGAGTCTATCACGTGTTGGCACGTGACCTCACTGATTAAGTAGTTAATTAGAATTTAATTCTATTAGTTCAGAGGGCTCAGAAATCCATCACGTGTTGGCACGTGACTCCACTGATTAAATATTTCCAATTGTTTATTTTATTCAGCGCATATAGGCTTTTCCTGTAAAAGATCACGCGTCTGCACGTGAGACCCGGTCACGTAATGCCCCTTTGGGGGTTTTCCTTGCTGCTTTATTTATATATTTTATTCAGTTCCCATGAGGGAACGAATGCTTTTAATTTCTTTTAATTAGAATTTAATTCTATTAATTTAGTGGGTTCAAGAGCCCATCACTTGTGCGCACGTGATTTTATCAATTAAGCATTCAGGCGTAGATAGAATCTGTCCATAAACGGTCATGTGTTTACACGTGAGACCCGGTCACGTGTGAGCACGTGATGTCCCATTTGGGGGTTTTTCTCGCTGCTTTATTTGTATTTTATTCAATTCCCATGAGGGAACAAATGCCCTCACAACATTGTTCTCACGTGTTTGCACGTTAGTGCAACGCTGTCACCTTTATGGCCGTTGGATTTGTCTAGGGAACAGGAAAGATGAACCGTTTCCTATCACGTCCTATAAATATAGCGGTCTCATCAGCAACGCCTCCATTCTTTCATCTTCTTCCATTTTCAATTTCTTGCCTTGAGAATTTAATTCTCTTTCTCAGAGCCCAGTTCTCTGTTTAACGAAATGAAATCCAGAGTTTAACTCTGTCAACAAAAAGAATCCTTTTTCAGGTAAGGATCTTGAACAGCCGAGAAACTTTTCTTCTTCTTTCATAAAATTCTCTTTGGATTTTAAATCCACACCAAGGGTTTTTCCCTTTAATAAGAACTTATCTTTCCAAGCTCTAAGAATGCATGATCTTTAGGTAGTAAACCCCCAATGTTAGGCGTTTTTCTGATCTCAGGGGATTGATGATGGTACTTATTTTCTTCTGGAATTTAATTCCATTCCAGAAAGCTTAGCTCTAAAAATTTTCTTGGAATTTAATTTCTCTGTTCAAAAGGAATCTAATTCCCTCAGAGAACTTAGTTCTAACAAAAATACTTCTTGGGAATTTTATCCTCAGTTGTTCTTGACAACAAAAATTTCAAGAGAGACTTTGCTTGATCTGCACAGAGTTCATGATAGGTTTTTCCTTGGGGGAATGCGCAGAGATGTTTGAAATCCACTTATTCATTTATTGAAAATCTTCCTATTGTTCTCACAATGATCACCCTGCCTTATCACTAGTGAGCCGCCATATTAATTTTGTGGGCCCCATATGTTTTGCAATCAATGGTCCCATGGAATAAGCTCCTTATCGTTTTTTTCCATTGTCTATATATATATATATATACACACACACACGTGTGGATTTCATTAACAGTTTTCCCTTCCTTTATTTCAGGAACAATGGCTTTTCTTCCATACTTCCCTTTTACCCGCTCGGAAGCTGCTTTTCCTCAATCACCGTCTGACGAAGAAGCGATGGCAATGATTAGGGCTCATGACCTGGATTGCACCAACCTGCTTTTGTGGGGAACTTGGTACGAGCATATCATTCGGGGCCGCCGCAGCTTTCTTTGCGAGGTGCCAACAGAGCCTCTCCACCCATTCTTGTCGATGGAGCGTCCGCAGACTGCCTTTGCCGTGGAGGTGTTAGATTGGACTCCTACGGGCCGGCTTGAACCGTCGACAACTGGGATACTAAACCATCCTTTGCCATCCATAGACATCTTGGGGCGTCGTATTTGCCAAGGTGAAGCCCAGCCCTGGGGACAAGTCTATATGATAGGGCTTACCTCTCGCCATCCAACGGGCTATCTTCTATAGGCTCGTTATATCTTGTCTGCCCATCGTGCATGACTGCAGAAGGTCGGGCTTTATCAGGCGGTGTACGCGTCTCTCTTTCACTATCAGTCTCCTCATGTCTGATGGGTTAAAACTTTCCTAAATCAATGGAATCTTTCCACCAACACTTTCTTGTTAGGGGATCGCAAAGTTTCGATTTCTTTGGAAGAGTTTCGCAAGATCTCCGGTTTGCCGATCAGGGAAGCGCCCTATGAAGAATTGTTGCCTCCTGACGAGTATGCATTCGCAACTGTGCCTGCTATACCTGACGGCTTGTCGACCGAAAATGCCATCCGTCATAAGTATCCAAGTCTAATCAAGACCCTGGGTAATTTAGAGAAGCTGTTTGCAGAGTCAAAGGAACAGGGCGTCACTTTTAAGAGTTTTATTGCCTGCTTTCTTCGTGGAGACGTCCAATCAAAGGAGGCTCCGAAATTCGCAAATATTAATGACCCCTTCGGGTTTGGGCTAATAAGCTACCGGCCAAAGAAGAAGATTGCCATAGTTTTACATCCCAATCTTGCCGGCCGTATCTTTTGAGTCAATTGCGGCCCCCGGTATGGATGAAGAAACCTTCTTCGTCGGTTTTATCAGCCTTTGGCTTAGTTGGTTTGTCATTCCAACGCATCGTCGCTTTATTAGAGCCTCGGTCATTTATCCTGCTCATCGCATTGCCGAAGGGACACGACTAGCCGTGGGCATTGTAGGGTTATTGCACTTGTACCATGAGCTGAGCACTGCGTCCAATACTTCGACCCCGGGTGTGAATGTGGTGAGTTTCTCTCTTCATTATTTTACGCCGTGGATTGAAATGCATGTGTTAGGGGCATTCGCTGCACACCAGAGACCGGGTTTTTATGTTACTTATACCTTCCCGCGGCTCATGAGGTTAGTGGATGCTTCTGCTCCTGATCCGACTCAGTTAGGGGCTCTTCGTGTGCTGCTTAATCCTTATACCAACGAAGACGGGATGGTGTTCAATGATCGAGTCCTCTCTGCTCCTTCGGGACCTATTCAGCAGCTGTTTGATTTATCGAAAGAAGGAGCACCCTCTTTGAAGCCTAGGGAAGCCATGCACTTGTATTCGATCAGACCGGGTTATTTGGTGTTCCGTCGAAACAATGCGGCTCTTTTTATGCGGTATAATCCACACCGCTTTGTCCGGCAGTTGGGTTATAACCAGGGTGTTCCCTTCGAAGCATTCATAGTGAAGCTCGGCTCGTCTTTGGAAGTTGTTCGTGACGCCACTCATCACTTCATGCGGTTGAACACCGGCTCTCTCTTTATGATCCCTGAAGCTGACTACATTCCAAGGTGTGTGGGAGCTTTTAGGGGTTGGTATCGCCACCGAGTCGGTCCTATCATTGCCGAGGAGAGGAGGATACTTTTTTGGATATAGAGCTCCCGCCCCGATCGAAGCTATGGGAGTCCCGCCGCGACAGCGGACAATGGTTCGCCCTCCCTTGAGGGGTACTGGTGCCTTACTTATTCCTGAGGCGGTGGATGTGGGCTTGACTCCACCTATAGTTGGTATGCCGATGCGTACTAGAGCTCAGGCAAGGGCTTCTGATGAGGCGTCGCTAGTAGTTCCATTAGTTGCGGCATCATAGATGGCAGTGTTATCATCGGTAGCACCGCCAAAAGAGGATACCGAAGGCGATGTTGGGCAACGTCACACCAAAGCGCCGAAGGGAAGGAAGCGATCATCTTCCAGTGCTAGTTCCGGGTCGAAGCGGAGGAAGAAGATAGTCACCGGTCTGCTTGACTTTTTAGTAGAATCTAAGCCAATCATTCAAGACGAACCAATATCTATGCAAGAGCCAGATGACGGCCTTGTTTTTCCAGGTTCATCTGCCGAGGAAGCCGCACAATTGGCTAAGGCTATAAGGCGTTCCCAGGATGAAACCGAGAACGTGCGCGTCCCGAAGAGTTCCTATCCTTCTGTAATATTCTACGAAGATCCTCCATCTATACGGCGAGTATTTATAGGTCCTCTGGAGCAGGGAGGCGAGATAGCCCTCAAAAAGCCTATCTTAGCTTCTTCTGAAGATGAGTTGTCGTTGTGGACCGGCGGCCATGAATCTACACTTGAGCCCCGGTGAGCATACCTTCTCAGGAAGGAACGTCGGCTTGAAGAAGCCATATTAGAGGCATCTTGGCGTATCGGTATGCATGTTTTCTGTATTTTTCCTTCGGCAAGTAATTTGTTTCGCTTTCTATGTCTTCTCATCTTCGTAAAACTTTGCAGGGACTTCGGCCATAGCAGAGAATATGAGCTCGAGTAGGGTCTTGATCGTGGACTCTATAAATATCCTCGATGAGACACCAATAGGTGTGGAGGGGGCCGCTACAGTTGCTATTCCCACTACAGAGCTTCCATCGATGGCTTCTATTCCCCTTGTGCCCGTTCACCCTGGAGAGGTGTCCCTTCCGGCCGTGGATTTAATGGACCTTTTTGGTGATGGCCTGGAGATGGTGGAACGGGTAATTGAGATCGCCATCCCTGAAGCGGTGGCCGCTGATCCTTAACTGATAGCCGTCACATCAGCAAATGTCTCCGATGATGTGCCTGAGGGTATGGAGGAGGCTGCCGAAGCTGCTATCCCTCCTGTTCAAAGCGGGAGGAGTATCGAAGATATTCTTCTATCTTTTGTTTTAATGATCTCTTCATTATCTGAATCCTTCCGTTTTTTCAGAATTATGAGGATTGGCCGCGTCCATCGCGGACCTATCCCCCAGAAAATCTTTCCAGCGTTTGCTCGAGATGGCCGCTCCGCAGGCAATATCCCTGCAACGCATCGTCTTTTCTTCTGGGCAAGGTTAGTGTTATTTGCCCCACCTCATGGCATTATTATTATTTTATATAACGATGCTAATGTCTTCTATAGTTCTGTAAGCTGACGACGAAGTTGAAATCCTTGACGGGCCTGAGGATCTTTTAAACCCTTCTTGCATGACTGTGGGTAAGCAAAGTTTCGACGTTGTTCCATCTACTCTTTGTTTGCAAATCTCGTTGATTGTTTATGAATATTAACAGATTTGCCTATTCTTACCCCGCTGGAGTCTCGCATCATTATGCTACCTGGCCCTTATGCCCTACTTTCATCTTAACGGATAGCAAAGCAAAGCCTTCACTCTTTGTCGGCTCTCATCGAAGATCTTCATGCTGGTAGCTCGATCACGGCCGAAGATTTTGCTGCTGAAGCCAACATTTCTCTTCCCTTTCTTACTGCTTACCATGATGAGACATTGGTGCATGTCTGGGTTGAGTTTTGTCTTCGAGTGGAGGCTTGCTTATATAGTCTTGAGTGCACGTGCCTTCCTTCAGAGGTTGTGGCTGTAAAGGCGAGCTTGCGGGGGCTGGTTGAACGGTGTGCTGCAAATATGCAGTCATGTGAGAAGAGGCTCAACCGAAAGTTTTCGGAGAGGGAGCTGGCTTCCAATGCGCTGGGGGAACTTCAAGCTGAACTCACGGCCAAGACCACTCGTGCGTATGAACTTTGGCGGGTGCTTCAAGAAGCTATTAGGGAGGTGGTAGCTATTGATAAAGCCGTCATTTTTACTCGCGAGATGGTTGAAGCTCATAAAGTTACTCAAAAGGAGCTTGAAAGTCGGCTCGCCTCGTTTCAGGCTCAACAGTCTCAAGCGGAGGCCCATCTCATAGTAATAACGAATCGTGAAGCTAAGACCCAGCGGAAGAAGGATGAACTGACGAATCTATTAAACCGTCCTCCGGCTTAAACAAATGTATATGTTTCTTTTTATTCTCCTATTGTACATACTTCTGAATGAGAGTATTTTTTGATTCTTTTATAGATTGTACTTTGTATTCATTTTGATTCATGAATAAAAGACATATTTTGTTTCATGGTGGTGTGTCCCTTTTAGCAAATGCACTTTGTAGATAAACTATTTTGATCTTCTTGTAAGACAACGATGGCTTAGGATTCAGGTTCAGATCTTCCTCCGAAGGCTTTCCAACTTTATGAGCCGTGAGGGTGTCATAAAGATTTTTCTCCCTACGAGTCGAGAGGATCTCGTAGGTGTATTTTATCCTTAAGAATCTGAGGATTCTTTAGTGTGTTTTGCTCTTGAGAGTCGTAAGGTTCTCACAAGAGAATTTTCTTCCTTATAAGTCGAGAGGATTCGTAAGTGATTGATGAGTTGATCTGCTCCCGAATCAAAGCATTGCTTCGATGGGGAAGGTCGAGAGTTGACTTTGGCCATATGGGGTCAATATTGACTTTAGCCATACGGGGTCAGTTGACGACGTATTTCCGCGACGGGGTAATTTTGATGACGCATTTCCGCGACGGGGTCATTTGGATGACGTATGTCTGAGACGGGGTCATTTGGATGATGTGTTTCCGCGATGGGGTTATTTGGATGACGTATTTCCGCAACGGGGTCATGTTTGATGACGCGTTTCCACGACGGGGTCATTTGGATGACGTGTTTCCGCGACGGGGTCATTTTGACGATGTACTTTCGAGACGGGGTCATTTGGATGATGTGTTTCCGCGACGGGGTCATTTGGATGGCGTATTTCCAAGACGGGGTCATTTGATGACATGTTTCCGCGACGGGGTCATGTTGGATGACGTATTTCCATAACGGGGTCATTTGGATGACGTGTTTCCGCGACGGGGTCATTTGGATGACGTGTTTCCGCGACGGGGTCATGTTGGATGACGTATTTCTGCGACGGGATCATTTGGATGACGTATTTCCACAACGGGGTCATGTTGGATGACGTATTTCCACGACAGGGTCATTTGGATGACGTATTTCCGCAACGGGGTCATGTTGGATGATGTATTTCCGTGACGGGGTCATTTGGATGACGTATTTCCGCGACGAGGTCATTTGATGACGTATTGGACGACGGGGTCATTTGGATGACGTGTTTCCACGACGGGGTCATTTTGACGACGTATTTCCAAGACGGGATCATTTGGATGACGTGTTTCCGCGACGGGGTCATTTGGATGACGTATTTCCGAGATGGGGTCATTTGATGATGTGTTTCTGTGACGGGGTCATTTTAGAAGACGTATTTCCGCGATGGGGTCATTTGATGACGTATTTCCGCAACGGGGGCATTTGATGACGTATTTCCGCAATGAGGTCATGTTGGATGACGTATTTCCGCGACGGGGTCATTTGATGACGTATTTCCGCAACGGGATCATGTGGATGACGTGTTTCCGCGACGGGGTCATTTGATGACGTGTTTCCGCGACGGGGTCATTTTGATGACGTATTTCCGAGACGGGGTCATTTTCTGACGTTGCGTCTGCTGTAACGAGACGAATGTCGAGGTGGCCTCTAGGTTGTTTGTGAACCATTGAGATCTGGAACTAAGGACTTTGTCATAGCTCCGAGGTTGATTGTCGTGTCTGAATCCTGCTGGAATGAGGAGGAACGCTGTTGTGGGTCCCCAGGCTGTAGATATCGCCTTTGAGATTTGACTCTCCGTTTGAAAGAGCTTGGTAGGAAAATGTGGTTCCCTTTTTGTTTGTGCCCCTGGATTGTATACAGGCGTCGGTATGGGCTCTCCTGTAGGGAAAAAATTTTTATTTCATTTTTGTTTTCTTTCCGCGATGCTCTATCATTTCAGCTTTTTGTATCGCAAAAGCCGCGATTACCCAATCATTTCGGCTATTTTTCACGGTGCCCAATCATTTCAGCTATTTTGTATTTTTACTCGCTGTTTTTTATTGCGAGTTGCCCAACCATTTCGGCTATTTTGTATGCATATATTTTACTTGCTGATTTTGTCGCAAGTTGCCCCATCATTTCGGTTATTTCATATGCATTTCTTTTACTTGCTGATTTTGTTGCAAGTATGGAACTTGGAACCTGATACCAATCTTAGCATCAGCATCGCTGCGACTGGAATATTGCCAGGAGCAAATCATCATTTGCCGTGAAAGGACTTGGAATTTGATACCGTTTAGACATCAGCATCGCTACTACTGGGACATTGCCAGGAGCGAATCATAATTTACCTCTGTCGATGTCGAACAAAAGTGGCTTAGTAAATAGGGTTAAGATCCTGTCGACTAAGGCTTTTAACTTCATGAGCCGTAAGGGTCTCATAAAGGTGTTTCTCCCTACGAGCCATGAGGATCTCGTAAGTGTGTTTTCTCCTTAAAAATCGTGAGGATTCTTAAGTGTATATTCTCTTATAAGTCGTAAGGATCCTATAAGAGTGTTTTCTCCTTATAAGTCGAAAGGACTTACAAGGGTTGTTCACCGTGTGAGCATATCCCTAGTCGCAGGTGGGACTTTGTTAGGGAAATGTTTATTCGTGCCCGTGGATTGTATACAAGGGTCAATATTGAAACACTTGTAGGGAAATCTGGGGATTGTGATGGCTTAAGAACAGGTTCAGATCCCTGTAGCTTAAGGCTTTTGAATCCTATGAGCCGTGAAGGTCTCATAAGAGGGTTCTCCTTACGAGTCGTGAGGATCTCGTAAGTGTAATTTCTCCTTAGGAATCGTGAGGATCCCTAAGTGTGTTGCTCCTTTGTGAGTCGTAAGGATCTCACGCAGGTATTTTCTCCTTGCAAGGTCGTGAGGATCTTATAAGTGTCTTTTAGCAAGATTGCACACTTTCAGGTTTTCACAAGCTCGCTGGTAGCCCTACTGTTTTTACTCACGGAGCCCTTTCGGGTTTTCATCCATGCCCCTTTTGCTTATGGACGTACCTTTTTTTTTTGCGTCGGCCTTGGGATGCTGCGATCCATAGTAGTTTATAGACGTCTCGATCAGTTGGTAGTTTTAGGACATCGCGGTCCATCGTTAGTTTAGGGACATTTCGGTCCGTAGCGATTTTGAGGAAAGGCTTCACCGGATACTACTCATAGAGTTTGGGCTTGGGAAGATAGTGAGCGGACATAGGCGTCGTCATCTATCGTTGACCTAGGCCGTGATTCGTCAGGCGTAGTATTTTTTCAAGAACCGGTCGTTTATTGGCTTGAAGGGCTTTTCGCCATGCATATCAATGAGCAAATAAGCCCCGCCCTGGTAGACTTTATCTATGATGTACGGGCCTTCGTAGTTTGGCTCGAATTTCCCCCGTTTGGCATGATTGGGGATCATAGGTCTCTTGACCAGTAGCACGAGTTCACCTTGGTGGAATGTTCTCGGTCTAGTCAATCTCTCGTATGAACGCGTCATCTTTTCTTTGTAAGCCTCCAAGTTTTGCTGCACCATGAGCCGGGTTTCATCGAGGGCGTCGAGTTCCTTAAGCCGAAGATGAGCATTCTCTTTGTCCGTTAGCTCGTAATGAGCTGCCATTCGTAAGGAGGGTAGCTCTATCTCCAAGGGGAGTATTGCTTCAGCGCCGAATTCCAATGCATACGGCGTTGTGTTTGTGGTCGTTTTGAACGTGGTTAGATAAACCCAGAGAGCTTCATGCAGTCTCTCATGCCAGTCCTTCTTATTTTTGGACACCATCTTCTTTATGATCTTCGTCAAGGTCTTGTTAAAAGCTTCAGCTAGACCGTTAGCTCGGGGAATAGACCGAAGAGTATCTCCAGTCTATATTATGTTTGTTCCCCTCCGAACGGCGGCGCGCAGGACTGCGGTGTCTTGGCGCTGAGATTCGGGGCAGATGCTAATTGGTGCTATCCGTCCACCTCTCCGAAGATGCCAAGTTGATTTATGGCGCCATGTATCGAAGGTTTAGACGGATGCGTCCGATGTAGCAGACTTCGTCAGATTCCCCCTCATTTGAGGGGTTTTTGATTGTGGGGACGCTCTTCCCTGCAGGCGCAAGCCCCTGCAGTTAATTACGCTACCGCATTGCGGTAACAACTTTCTCCTTCTCCAGATGGTCACTTCGTGTCGTGGGTGTTTGTTTCGTGTTTTGTTGCCCGTGGATTGTTTACAGAGACTGAGTTATGTCGTTGCCCGTAGGGCGTAGACTAGTCCAAATCCGTATTATCTTAGATTTGGGTTTGGGGGTTTGGTTTGAGGATACGTCAGCCATACTTGAGGCTAAGATCAACTCAAACGTTTGTTAAGGATACGTTAGTCTAACTTTGTGACTAAGATCAACTTAACGGGATCGTTTAGATCCGACAAAGGAGCGTTTGGGCTCTATTGTTCCAGTTTAGGGACATAGTGGTCCATCGTATGTATGGCCGTTGGGACCCGTCACCTCTCTGACGACGTTGAAGGATTACAACGACGGATGTCAGAGGAGTTCAGAGATGTACCCTCGAGTCAGAGTTAATTGGGGGGATTCATAGTCCAGTCTGTTTGAAGGTTTAAGGATACGTTAGCCATCTTTAAGGCTAAGATCAACTTAAACAGGACCGTTTAGATCCGACAAAAGAGCGTTTGGGCTCTATTGTTCTAGTTTAAGGACGTTGCGGTCCATGGATAGTTTAAGGACATTGCGGTCCATGGGTAGTTTAAGGACATTGCGGTCCAGTATGTGCTCTAGATGCTTCATACGGGTTCACTGCCGTGCTTAGCGAGGACCAGGCTCCGCTCTGGACGTTTTCCACGGGGTCAAAGAGTGACATTATCCGCGTTCTACGTAACCAGGAATTTTGCACTAGATGCTTCACACGGGTTCACTGCCGCGCTCGGCGAGGACTAGGCTCCGCTCTGGATGCTTCACACGGGTTCACTGCCGTGTTCTGCGAGGACCAGGATCCGCTCTGGACGTTTTCCACGGGGTCAGAGAGTGACATTATCCGCGTTCCACGCAACCAGGAATTTTGCATTAGACACGGGTTTAAGGACCCCACAGTCCATATCAATGTGTGGTCGTCGGGACCCGTCACCTCTTTGAAGACATTGAGGGATTACAATGCCAAATATCAAAGGAGTGAAGAGATGTACCCTAGAACCGGAATGGCTTAAATAGTCCTTGACCCGATTTGGGATCAAGACCGATTAATTATGTTATGAGCCCATTAGCCCAGTTAATTACGAATTGAGGACTTATGGCCAGCTTGGGCTAAGTCCAATCAGGTCTGGGATATTGGCTTCTTGTTGGTCCACCGAAGGAGAGGCTTTGCCTCTATCCATATAGCCAATTGGGCTAAAGCCTAGTGTTAAACACTACAGAGCAATCAGTGTTGAACACTGGGAATGAGGTTGACAAGTTAGTGTTTAACACTAAAAGATAATTGGTGTTAAACACCAGCAATAAGGCTATCAAATTATCATAAACACTAAAGCAGACCAGTGTTGAACACTGGCAATGGAGATCTCAGATCAGTGTTAAATATTAAGGTAATCAGTGTTGAACACTGCAAATAAAGTTCTTTGATTAGTGTTGGACACTAAGGCCCAACAGTGTTTTAACACTAGGTTCGGGAGTTTCAATTTAGTGTTAAACACTAAGGCAAGAGGGGTCACGTGGCAGCACGTGAGAGCGCCCTCCCTTCATTTATTCTGCTGAGATTATCACATCTTTCAGAGCATCACGTGCCATCATGTGACGGGCATTCAAATGCTTGTAAGTTAAAGCTTCTGCCTAGGGTCACGTGGGTCACGTGGGGCACTGCCTCAAAGGGGCTTTCTGTAGATCTCTTGGGGGGTCACGTGGTGACACGTGACCCTGCCTCTGTGTATGTTGTTTAGAGAATCTGTTAATCTTTTCCAGGAATTAAATCCCTCGGAGGGTTAAACCCTGACAGTAATTTCAGAGGAATTAAATTCCTACTTTCTTTTGAAGATTTATATTCTGAATAGAGTTGGACTCTGAATTTTCTATAGGAATTAAATTCCTCATACATGTGAAGAACTAAATAGGGTTAAACCCTAATAAAAGCTTTTAAGGAATTAAATTCCCACTTTCTGTTAAGTTATGATCAAGGGAATTAAATCCCCGCTGTTCCAACAGAACTAGGTTCTCAATTAGGGTTAAACCCTGTTTCTTTTTGTTCTGAAGGAATTAAATTCCCATAACACAGGGTCAAGCCCTAGTTTTATTTTAAAGGAATTAAATTCCTATAGTTCTGTGAGAATTAAATTCTCGTGCTTCCATTCCCTCTCTATGTTTTGGATCTGCATGGCAGGATCTCGACCCATTGAGAATTAAATTCTCAACCTCACGGGGAGATGTGCACTTTGCAGATCCTCTATCAAAGAGAGAAGAAATATGTTCTTCTGTTTTATATATCAGAGTTAAACTCTGTTGAGAATTAAATTCTCTTTTCCTTCAAGGAGCCTTCCCTTTCTTACCTAGGGTTTTCTTTTGCAGAAGATCCAAATTCCTCAAAGTATCAAAAGATCTCTTCCTTTTCTTCCCTCTGCGTGTATCTCTATTTTTTGTGTCTCTTGGCTCCTATTTATAGGAGAAGCAGCCGAATCAATTAGTTTTTGACGAATCTTCATTGAGAGGTTTAATTTGCATCCATCATTCGTTTTTGACCTTTGGATTATTGGGTGAATTTTATTCACCATTGGATTTCAAGTCCCGGGATTCTCCTTTGTTATTTCGGTTAGATTTAAAGGGGAAATCTTTCCAAACCCGAGATTTTCCCATAGATAAATGATATTCAATCATCTTTAAATCTTTAATTCGATTGGTCCCAGATAATCGCTATCTTTTGGAAAGATTCGAATCTCTTTCAGAATTTAATTCTGTCAACGAAATGGGCTTTGAAAGCCGGTCACGTGTGACCACATGACCCATGGTCACGTGTGGGCACGTGACCCCCTTTGGAATGAGCCTTCTTCTTTCTTTCTGCGCTCTGTCTTCTGGTTGCTGCTTAACCGTCACGTGCCGCCACGTGACCCCTGGTCACGTGCGAGCACGTGACCCTTGTCTGAACTCTTTTTCTGGAGAACAATTCTGATGTTTTGATCGTCACGTGCCAACACGTGACCCTGGTCACATGGGAGCACGTGACCTCCTCTGAAGCTTTTTCCTTGATTTGATCAGGAAGCGTTGGGTCTTTGCTGCTGGCCTTTAAACGTCACGTGCCGACACGTGACCCGGGTCACGTGGGAGCACGTGACCCTTACTGAAGCCCCTCTCTTTGATGTAGTTGGGAAACTGAACTTGCTTTGCCGGTACTTTTGGGTGTCACGTGCCAACACGTGACTGCTGGTCACGTGTAAGCACGTGCCCCTCTTCTGAAGCTTTTTCCATAAGCTTTCCTGATTTTAAATCAGGAAACAATGTTGCTGCGCGAAGCGGCTGATTTTGTGACTTCTATAGGCTGGCCCGTTATCGGAGATAATCCGTCACGGAGTGCCGAACCGATAAATGACGTGTGTCTTGAAGAAATGGAGGATATTCTCCGTCTTCACTTCTCTTAGCGGTACTGTTTCTGCCCACTTGGAGAAGTAATCAGTTGTCGCCAGTATGAACCGATGTCCTCTGGACGATGTTGGTTCAATGGGCCCGATTATGTCAGTTCCCCACATTTCGAACGGCCAGCTAGCCACCGTTGGATATAGCGGATTTGGATGCTGGTGGATAAAGTCCCCGTGAATCTGGCATGAGTGGCGCTGCTTCGTGTATTCAAGGCAGTCTTAGATCACTGTGGGCCAATAGTAGCCCATCCTTTTGATCTTTAGTTTCATCTTCGGCCCGGCTTGGTGAGAATCGCAGAGTCCGTCGTAAGTTTCTTGAACGACACTCCTTGCTTCTTTAGGTCCCAGGTATCTAAGCCATAGAGAATCAAATGATTTCTTATATAGAGTGTCATTGACGAAGATGAAGGATAGAGCTCGTTTCATGAGCTGGTGTCTTGAGGATGCATCTTCAGGTGTTCGCCGGGATTTGAAGTAGTCTATAAAGACTTCTCTCCAATCCTTGACCTTTTCCTGGTCCTCTATCTGTAGGGCCGCTTGTTGGGTCGCTTCCTTTTCTTCAAACGACTCTGGAGATATTTCTGCCGGTGCAAGAACCCGACGGCTTTGCACAACGATCCTCACGCCATCGAGGTTTTCGTCAGCCAGTTCTTTACCGAGTTTGGCTAATGCATCCTGTTCCCTGATTAAAAATCAGGAAAGGACTCAGAAGAGGCATCACGTGCTCACACGTGACCAGTGGTCACGTGTTGGCACGTGACGTTTAAAGCAGCGGCACAAAGCGCATTCAAGAAAAAGCTCCAGAAAAGGTCGCGTGCTCACACGTGACCAGTGGTCATGTGTTGGCACATGACGGCTGAACAGCAGCCAGAGAACAGAGTGCAGAAGAAGAGAAGCCCATTTCAGGGGTCACGTGCCTACACGTGACCAGAGGTCACGTGGCCACATATGACCGGCTTTAAAAGCCTTATTCTTTAACAGATTTAAATTCTGAGGAGAGATCATTCAAATCTTTCCAAAATGGAGAAGAATTATCTGAAACCGTTGGATTAAGAATCTAAAGGTGATTAAATATCACCAATTTATGGAAAAATCTCGAACTTGGAAAGATTTCCCCTTAAATCTAACCGAAATAACAAAGAGATATCTTTGGATTTAAAATCCAATGGTGAATAAAATTCACCTAACAATCTAAAGGCCCAGATTAATGATAAATATAAATCAAATCTCTCAATGAACAAATCAAATCTCTCAATGAGAGATTTACTTAGCAGATTGATTCTCTTCCTTCTCCTATAAATATGAGCCAAAAAAGAGAGTTAAAAAAAAAGAGACAGAGACATACAGAGAGAGAGAGATAGAGCCTTAAGATTTTGAAAGAAATTGATCCTCTGCAAAAGAAAACCCTAGGTAATAAAGGAGAGGCTTAAAAAGAGAATTTAATTCTCAAAAGAGTTTAACTCTTATATAAAGAAAAGAACTTAGTTCTTTCTCTGGTGGAGGATCTGCAAAGTGCACATCTCCCCATGAATTGAGAATTTAATTCTCATTGGATTGAGATCCTGCCATGCAGATCCAAAACTCAGAGGAAGAATTAAGTTGTGAGAATTTAATTCTCACAAAATTATAGGAATTTAATTCCTTTGAGATAAAATTAAGGTTTAACCCTATAGGAATTTAATTCCCTCAAAAATGGACAGAACTAGGGTTTAACCCTAATTGAGAATTTAATTCTCTCAAACTCACAGGAATTTAATTCTTATGCCAGAACTTAATGGGAATTTAACTCCTGCAGAAAAGAAATTAGGGTTTAACCCTATCTAAAGAATAATTCTTTAAAAGAAGGTGGGAATTTAATTCCTAGAAAGTTATTATTAGGGTTTAAACCTATGAAGAATTTAATTCTTAAAAAGATAAACAAACATGCAAAGAAACAGGGTCATGTGCTACCACGTGACCCCTGAAAAGATCCATAGAGAAAGGGCTTTGAGGGAACGCCTCACGTGCCCTACGTGACCCCTTGGCAGAAGCTCTCACAGACAAACACTTAAATGCCCATCACGTGACAGCACGTGATGCTCCAAAGTATTCAATACTCTCGGCAGAATAAATAAAGAGAAGGAGGGCGCTCTCACGTGCTACCACGTGACCCCTCTTGCCTTTGTGTTTAACACTAAATTGAAACCTCTGTATCCAGTGTTTAACACTGATTTGCTTTAGTGTTTAACACTAATTGGAAAACTCTATTTGCAGTGTTTAACACTGAATTTCTTAGTGTTTAACACTAAATTAAATATCTGTTAGCAGTGTTTAACACTAAATTAAAATTTCTGTTACCAGTGTTTAACACTGATTAACACTAATTTGGAATCTCTATTTCCAGTGTTTAACACTGATTTGCTTTAGTGTTTAAACACTAATTTGAAATCTCTCTGGCCAGTGTTTAACACTGATTTGCTTTAGTGTTTAACACTATTTTGAAAGCCTTGTTGCTAGTATGTAACACTGATTGTCTTTTGGCGTTTGACACCAGATTGTCAATCTCATTCCCAGTGTTCAACACTGTTGGTCTCTAGTGTTCAACACTAGTTTTAGCCCAATTGGCTAAGTTTCTAGAGGCAAAGCCTCTTCTTCAATGAGCCAACAGAAAGCCAATATTCTAAAACATGATTGGACTTAGCCCAAGATGGCCATAAGTCCTCAATTCAAGCTTAATTGGGCTAATGGGCTCATAACATAATTAATTGGTCTTGATTCCAAACTGGGCCAAAGACTGTTTAATCTAGCTTGGTTCAAGGGTACATCTCTTCACTCCTTTCATACTTGGCATTGTAATTCCTCAACGTCTTCAAAGAGGTGACGGGTCCCGACGACCGCACATTGATACGGACTGTGGGGTCCTTAAACTCATGGACTGTGATGTCCTTAACCTTGACCGGGATGTCTTAAAACTAACAACGGACTATGATGTCCTTAACCTTGACCGGGATGTCTTAAAACTAACAACGGACTATGATGTCCTTAACCTTGACCGGGATGTCTTAAAACTAACAACGGACTATGATGTCCTTAATCTTGACCGGGATGTCTTAAAACTAACGTCGGACTGTGGAGTCCTTAAATCCTCGGACTATGATGTCCTTAACCTTGACCGCAATGTCTTAAAACTAACATTGGACTGCAATGTCCTTAAACTAACTATTGACCGCAATGTCACTAAACTAAACAACAGGGCCCCCCTTAATTGCTCTCTTATTGGATCTAAACGATCCCGTTAAGTTGATCTTAATCTAAAACTAGACTAACGTATCCTTAACAAACGTTTAAGTCGATCTTAGTCTCAAACGAGACTAACGTATCCTTAAACACAACCCCCAAACCCAAATCTAAGAAAGATACGGATTTGGACTAGTCCACGCCCTACGGGCGATGACATAACTCAGTCTCCGTATACAATCCACGGGCAACCAAACACAAAATAAACACACACGACACGAAGGGATTATCTGGAGAAGGAGAAAGTTGTTACCGCAATGCGGTGGCGTAATTAACTGCAGGGACTTGCGCCTGCAGGGAAGAGCGTCCACACAATCAAAAACCCCTCAAGCGAGGGGGAATCTGACGAAGTTTGCTACATCGGGCGCATCCGTTTAAACCTTCGATACATGGTGCCATAAATCAACTTGGCATCTTCGAAGAGGTATACGGATAGCACCAATTAGCATATGCCCCGAATCTCAGGCAAGACGTCCAGTCGTGCCGTCTTTCGGAGGGGAACAGATTCTAGCACGCCCGGTGGGACCTTTTCCTCTTTCCACTCCACACTTCGTGTGTCTTGATTCGCGAACCAATCGCGGTTCGCTAATGGTTGCCCTTGTGTTTCGAAGTACTAAGATTTGGCGTTTCGTTTACTGCAGAAAGCAAAAGGATCAATGGCTGACAACTGCTTGAACTGCGCCAACTGCAAATGCAACCGACGCTCCGCCTCATCTGGAGGTGTAGCATACGGACCCCAGGCTGCTTCGCTATTCACTATGCCTGTGGAGCAAGTGACTCAAGCTACCACCGGTTTATTCTTTGGGACCATGCTCCCGCCGGTAAACGTTAACATCCCAATGCCCGTACCGGAAGCGTCAAAGAAGTCGGTCTTTGATCGACTTGCTACTCCTACGGCCTCTCAACGGATCGTCCAACTCCTCGGTCTTCACCAGACTAAGCCTGAACTCCAAAGGGCCCGCCGGGAAGCCCCTAATACCTGTGCTGGCCATCCCAAGGAAGACAGCTGCTCCCGAAGTCGTCAAGGCGGCTTCTTCTCCCAGAAGGTCGGTCTTCTCGAGACTAACTACCCCCGTTCCCGCTCCCGCTCAGAAAACTGTAGCTTCTCAACGAACGTCAGTCTTCAAGAGGCTGACACCGGCAGCAGCCCTTCCCCGGAACAGGGGGCAAGACGCAGCCATCACTGAATCAATCCCAACAACCCGGCATGCCCAACGTCGCCACTGGCGCCAGATAAGGAAGACTGGGGGCAATTCCCCCTCCGGGCTAACTCCACCAGCTCCAACGGTGGAAATTGAGGCCGCTGTTCCAACTGGGAACAGCTTTGAGCTGCTAAACAGGGTAGGCAGAAATTCGCCGACCGCGGTTCTCAAAAGATCCCCTCCACCTGCGAAAAATGTTATAGAAACAAAGCCGAAGCAGCCCCCTCAACGGCTGTCCTCCAAAATTTATAAAGTCTGGCGACGGGTTCAGAACTCGGTAATCATTCAAGATCACTCTCGCCAGCAGAAGAGGGTGAAGGTTCAGGAAGAAAAGAACCGCCATGTCAAACAACAGAGGACGCCAGCCACTTGGGTGCCCGCGACAATGACTCCCTCCACGTCGACTACTCAGAAGAGAAAGAAGCCGGATAGAGTCCCCACTCCTGCAGAAAATGTCAAGAACGATAAGCCGAAACGCCCTAAGTCTTGGGGCATGATGGTGTATACAGTATACATGGCGCTTGGAAAAGAGGACAGCCGTGCATCCACTGGTCATAGGCTACTTACACGGTCAGTGACCAAGGCTCAGGAGCAACAACAGAAGCTCCAAGAAATGATGAACGCGATGGCCACACTCACTGGACCGAAAGAAAACCCCGAAGCGTCATCTGATCAACGCCAGGAACAAGAAACTGACGCTGAGTTCCTTCGTAGGATACTGGAGAAGAAGGATAAAGAGGCTGCTGAACAAGCAGCCAATATACAACGAATGGCCCTTCTGTTCCAGGACGTGGTGGGTCTGATGATCCAGCAAGAGCCTCCTGCTGAAGATCCTCCAATTATTCTTGAGGACGACAGGGGAGAAATGTCAAATCATCCGCCTGCTTTGTCCACAGCCAAGGAGGAGACAATCTCCAAGGCTGACCTGGACGAATACATAGCTCAATAGATACGCGTTCACTAGGCGACTGAGGCAGCTGGTCAAGTTGTCAGGACGGGAAGACCATATCCAAGCTGGTATGACCAGATCAAATACCCGTCGGGCTACACAATCCCGAAATTCCATGTATACAAGGGGACAAGCAATCCCCATCAACATGTCACTCAGTTTAGGGCTCTTTATGGCAACACCGGCGGCGATGATAAGCTCTTGCTTCGCCAATTCATCGGCAGTTTATCAGAGACGGCGTTTGAGTGGTACTCTGAGCTTCCGAACGACTCCGTCAAAACTTTCACTGAAATGGAGTTGCTGTTTACCCAGCGTTTCGCAAGCGCCAGCGAACGCACCCCGATAACAGCTTTGATTAATGCAAGGGTGAAGCCGGGTGAAACTTGGGTCCAATACGCGATCCGATGGCGGAACTTATGGTCAAAGTGCGAACAGCGCATTGAAGAAGCGCCCGCGGTGGGCATGTTCGTGGGTACCCTAGATCCTCATGAAACTATCTCACAGTTCATGATGTTCTTTAAGCCAACCACGTTCCAGGCTTTGATCGACAAGTTGGCCCAGATGGACCAGATGGGTCACAGACCGCCTCCCCCGAAGCTAGAACCTCGGAATGATAAGGGTAAAGGGAAGGCAACCTTCGTCGCGAACACTCAGCAGCAGCCCAGTGCCCTAAAGCTGGCGGATCAACTGGAAGAAAGACGGCGGTATTATAATGAGAAGATGAAGTGTCCCTATTCGTTCCCGCAGGACAAGACGAAACGGTTATTCGAGCTGCCAGTACGCAACAGGCTTATTAACTTTCCAAATCCGAGGCGACCGCCACAACCCACTGAGGTGAATAACCCCAATTACTGCCCTTACCATCAAACGGTAAGCCATCCGATTGAGGATTGCTTCGTCTTCAAAGGATGGATTGAAGATCAATACCTCCAGGGAAAGTTTGCGCTGTCCGAAAAGTGGAAGGTGAACCCGCCGCAGCCGCATACTCCTAAGAAGGCGGATACACCGGGGGCAACCTGTTATTTCATTGAAGAAGCGCCATGGGAGGTCGTGCTATCAGCTAAAACCAAAAAGATGCTGAGTGATCTTCATGCATGCCCGGCGGTCGAATGGAAGAACCCGCTCGAGCCTCAAATCATCGAAGAGATGTTGAAGCCGTGCCCAACTACAAAGATCGGCGGTGATGGCCCAAGTACTCACACCCGACCGTCAAAATCTTCGAAGAAAAAAAAGAAGAAATCCAAAAAGCCAGGGAAGTCTGGAGACAAGCGCACGGACTTGTAGAAGCAGATTGACGCGCTAGAAGAGTACAATCAGAAGACGCGGACTCCCATTACACTCCAAGAATTCCTCAACCACGTCTTTCAAGAGGAAGATGAGGGGGAAAGTTCGTCGGATGAATCCGAGGGTTATGTGGCGAGTTGTCATGTAATCTCCCACTCGTTTACGGATGATGACAAAACTCCTGGCACTAAGAAACTGGGGGCAGAGCCTGAGCCGGAGCTTGTGTGGCCAACAGACGAAATGATTGACGCCTTTCTAGACGAGATTCGTTTGAAAAGTAAAGCCGACCAAGAGCGTGAGATAGTCGCATCAGAAGGAGCCAAACGCAAGCGACTAAACGAAAGAGTCGAAGCATTCCCGCCAGATCAAAAGACATCCGATGCGGATAAAAACATATTCAAGATGAGGAAAAGGTTTGCCAAAGCCATGTCAATGGGAATGAAGCTACCACCCTCAGAAGAAAACACGCTCAATGGGGCGGAGAGGCACCCTAATTATTGATCATATCATCGGAGGATTTCACACCCTACGGTGGAGTGCGATGCTTTTAAGATATGGTGGCAAGGATATGTTGCTCACCGACAACATTTTAAGCGTATGAAATGCAGAACTCGTCGGGAGCAGGGAAGAACTACCGACAGGCACAAAAGAACTACCGGCAACTGTCGCACGGTTAACGCCGGAGTATCACAGTTTCTCACCTTTGGGAGAGACTCTGATGAGGAAATGGCTCTGCGCCCTCTCTTTAAAGAGTCCGTCTTAAGGAGAGAGGAAGAACCGGAGGCCTGCGAAAATATTCAGCTGCGTAATCGCACACTTCCGGAGAAGAATCTCGGACCCTCAACTAGAAAGGATAAGGGAAAGGAAAAGGTCGCTGAGGATTTCACCTTAGATGACCAAGTTATGAAAGAGCTGACTGCCAAGGACCCGTCTAAGAAGAATAAAGTGGACTACAACATCCTAGGGCACCTGAGGAAGCTACCCTCTCAGCTCAGCATTCTCGACGCCCTCCTGTTATCAAAGGAAGCGAGAGATTCATTAATTAAGGCGCTACAAGATCCCGAACAATTCCAAGCCTTCCTAGCCGAAGAAAGGATGAAGAATGAGCTGGAAGAAGTGCATACGGCCGATATCACTTTCGGTGACGAAGACCTGCTCCTTGGGACGTGCGACCACAACCGTCCCCTATACGTCTCTGGATATTGCCACGACATAAAGATAGGCAAAATCTTAGTCGACAATGGGTCTTCTGTTAATCTCCTCAACGTGCGGGTGTTAAAGGAGATTTGCATGAGCGTCCAGCACTTTGCTCGGGACAAGATCACCATCTCCGGGTTCGACTCCCAATCATCGAGAACTCTTGGGTCTGTGATATTGACGCTACGCTTTGGGCTACTCATCACGGACATTAAGTTTCACGTCATAGATGCCAAGACATGTTACAATGCTCTGCTCGGCCGACCTTGGTTACACGAGTACAACATCATCCCTTCTACGCAACATCAGTGTATGAAGTATTTCAAGGATGATCTCGAGTACACCGTGACAGAAGAGCTGAACCTGTTCTCCCTAAACGAAGTCCGCAAATACGAAGATGCAAAGTACTTTTTGCCAGATTTTGAGGATACAGAGAGATGTCACAAACCGGAGAACAAAGCCGCTGCCACCATTCCTGTTTTCGGGAGTGATACCGAAGAAGAAGAAGAGATAGTTTACTCTGGGCCGTCTCGACGCAACAACCCAGGACCGTCCGCCCCCATATTGATCTTCGAAAGTGACTCAGAAGATGAGGTTAATGTTGTGTTCTCCAGTTGGCCGCCAATACAAGAATTCCCTGGTGATGATCAGAGTCTGCAAATTACCATTATTCCGCAGGAGCACTACAAAGATCTCGATGGGCTTGAAGCTCACAACGTGCAAGAGCTGCGAACATTTTACGTCCTTCCCAGGCGAGAAGGAGAAAAGGCAATCCTATTCTATCGATCCTCGGAAACAAGAGTGGAGAAAGAAATTTGGCACGGCGCAGATTCTACACTTGACAAGTTTCAACCCATCCGTTTGCCCAGATATTACACAAACGGACTAAAAAGGCTATTGAAGCGCCAAGGGATACCCTTAAAACAGACTATTCGACAAGCTCGATTCTATAACAGGATTTGGGATGTCCCTGAGACTCAGCGCAAATTGCTCAATGGGAGAATAGAAATACTTGGGCTTGGATACGTGAGAGCCGGGAAACGGGAACGAGTCTACGGTAGCTACGCCATATACAACTTTGATGAAGAAGAGGACGCCCTGTCAGGAAATGCCAACCCCTCATCAGGACTAGATCCCGCAATCAAAGTGCCGAGCCCGTCATTTGAAGAGCGAATGGGCAAGCTTATCAGGAAAGCGGGTCAAAAAGCTCGGGATGACCATAACCGCGAAATGGCCATCTACGAAAGAGCCAGGACGCAACGCCTTTTTCAACAGGCTGCAAAAGATGAAAATGCTCCTCCCTGTCAACCTCTTGTGCAAAAGGCCCGACGCAGAGGTAGAAACAAGTCAAAGAGCAGAAAAGGCGTTCGACAGCGACAAAGCGGGATCAAGAAGTCACGCGATCGGAAATCGAGCGGTCCGGATTTGTCCCTTATGAAGAAGATGAGTCAGGCATACTCTTTTCCTCAGAATAAAACACGGAAGATACTCGATCTCGCTATGAAGTATCGAATGATTACACTTCCGGAATCTAAACATCCTGAGCAGACTAACGAGGTTTCTCATCCGGACTATTGCTCTTATCACCGAGCCATAGGACACCCTATCGAAGACTGCTTCACCTTTAAAAACTGGGTCGAAGACCAATACCAACGGGGCAGGTTTGCTCTATCCAGCAGCTGGACGGTAGCGCCGCCACAAAAGCACGAACCCAAAGCCACAAAAGCAAAGTCAGATCCACAACGGTCTTGGAAGCGAGCTCGTACCTGTCATATGATAACGATATCAAAAGAAGGGCCCGAGATCATAGATGACCTCTCTTGGTGCTTCGAAAACAATGACAATGAGGTAATCTCAGAATTTCCACCAGCTCCGAAAGAACTAGAGGATGGCATACATACTACTGCAGATAACCTCAAGAAGATTGAGTTGGGGTCGGCAGATGATCCGCGACCGACATTCGTCAGCGAGTTGCTCTCTGAAGAAAGGGTGGCTGTGTTAAAAGACGTGCTTATGCAGCACAGAGATTGCTTCGCATGGAACTATTCCGAGATGCTAGGATTAGATCCAGAGATTGCTGTGCATAAATTAGCAATATCCCCGGATATCAAGCCAGTCAAGCAGGCGCCGAGAAGGATGTGGCTCGAGCTTGGGATGAGCATTAACGCCGAAGTCAAGAAGCTGATCGATTCTGGGTTTATCCAGGAAGTACAGTATCCTGACTGGGTCGCCAACATCGTCCCGGTAATGAAGAAAAATGGGACAGTACGCATATGTGTGGACTTCCGAGATCTCAATAAAGCCAGCCCGAAGGTTGATTTCCCAGTGCCGGTCACCGAACTGATGATAGACAATACGTCCACTCATGAGCTTTTCTCCTTTATGGACGATTCATCAGGGTATAATCAGATAAAGATGCATCCCGAAGATCAGAAGCACACCGCTTTCCGGACTCCTTTGGATATATTCTGCTACAAAGTTATGCCTTTCAGTTTAAAGAATGCCGGTGCCACCTATCAGAGGGCCATGACAAAGATCTTCGATGATCTCATACATGAAATCGTCGAATGCTATATCGACGACCTTGTAGTGAAGAGCATGTCATACGAAGAGCATTTAGAGCATCTGAAGACCGTATTTCAACGCCTTCGGCAATACAATTTGAAGATGAACCCCCTCAAATGCGCATTCGGAGTTTCCTCGGGTAAATTCCTAGGATTCATCATTTATCACCGAGGCATCGAGATAGATCCGTCGAAAATCAAGGCGATCATGGAAATGCCACCGCCGAGAACACTCAAACAATTGCGGTCTCTCCAAGGTAAGCTCGCATACATCCGGCGATTTATAGCCAACCTGTCAGGCAAGTGCCGTCCTTATAGCCACCTGATGAAGAAGGGAACCCGTTCGTCTGGGACCAAAAATGCCAGAGCGCGCTAGATGAGATCAAACAGTACCTGCAGAACCCGCCGGTGTTAGCTGCTCCAGTCAAAGGAAAGCCCCTTATTCTTTATACAACAGCCCTTGAGGGTTCCTTAGGCGCATTATGGGCACAAGAGAACGACCAAGGGAAGGAGATAGCACTCTACTCTTTAAGCCGAGTTCTTCTGGGGACAGAAAGCAATTACTCCCCTATCGAAAAACATTGTCTGGCGTTAATCTTTGCGATAATAAAACTCCGGCACTATGCATTGGCACATGAAGTCCATCTTATATCAAAGGTGGATCCCCTCAAATATCTAATGTCAAAGGCCATATTGACAGAGAGACTCGCTAAATGGGCCCTGCTCTTATTGGAGTTCTCGATAACCTATCAGCCTCTCAAGGCAGTGAAAAGCCAAGCTTTCGCCGACTTCCTTGCTGAGCACCCAGTACCTGTCGGTTCTCCTCTGAATTGCGATCTGCAGACGAACATGCGTTTGACGCGATCGACGGCGGTGATACCCGATGGGAGCTTTATTTCGATGGAGCGTCCTCCAGAAAGAAGCGCAAACAAAGTACCCCTATAATCAAGTCGGGGTAGGCCTTATCTTCGTGACTCCACAAGGAGGGATAATGCGCTTTGCTTTCGCCTTAACAGAGCCGAGGATAAACAATGAAGCCGAGTATGAAGCTTTGATAGCAGGCCTCGAGATCGCCATCAACATGGGAATTGAGAACCTCCTCATATACGGAGATTCCCAACTGGTCATTAGTCAAGTAAATGGCAACTACCAAACGTGCAAACCAGAGTTGGTGAAGTATGGCGAAAGAGTACAACAACTGCTGACTCAAATTCCCTCCTATGTGCTGGAAAGCATACCGCGTGCGGAAAATAGCAAAGCAGATGCACTAGCTAAGCTCGCTAAAGAATTGGCCGACGATAACCTCGATGACGTAAGAATCGTGGTACAAAGCCGTCGGGTACTTGCCCCGGCAGAAATATCTCCGGAATCATCCAAAGAAAAGGAAGCGACTGAGCAGAAGACCCTGCAAGTAAAAGACCGGAAAAAGGCTGAGGATTGGAGAGAAGTCTTTATAGACTACTTCAAATACCATCGGGCACCTGAAGATACGTCTTCAAAACATCAGCTTATAAAACGAGTTATGTCTTTTGCCTTTGTCAATGATACTCTGTACAAGAGGTCATTTGACTCTCTGTGGTTGAGATGCCTGGGACCCGACGAAGCGAAAAGAGTCGTTCAGGAAGTTCACGACGGACTCTGCGGTTCTCATCAAGCAGGCCCGAAGATGAAGTTAAAGATTAAACGGATGGGTTACTACTGGCCCACGATGATCCAGGACTGCCTCGAGTATGCGAAGCAATGCCACTCATGCCAAATCCATGGGGATTTCATTCACCAGCATCCGAATCCACTATATCCAACGATAGCTAGCTGGCCATTCGAAATGTGGGGAATTGACATAGTCGGCCCCATCGTACCAGCATTGTCCAGGGGACATCGATTCATCTTGGCGACGACTGACTATTTCTCCAAATGGGCAGAAGCAGTACCGTTAAAAGAAGTGAAAACAGAGAATATCCTCCATTTCTTCAAGACGCATGTCATATATCGGTTTGGAACTCCGCGACGGATCATATCCGATAATGGGCCAGCTTACAGAAGCCACAAGATCAACCGCTTCACGCAACAACACAACATAGACTGGAGATATTCTTCAGTTTATAATCCCCGAGCTAACGGTCTAGCTGAGGCTTTCAACAAGACCTTGACGAAGATCGTGAAAAAGACGGTATGCCGAAACAAAAAGGACTGGCATGAGAGACTGCATGAGGCTCTTTGGGCGTATCGAACTACGTTCAAAACGGTCACGAACGCGACACCATACGCGTTGGTGTTTGGTACAGAAGCAGTACTCCCCCTCGAGATAGAGTTACCCTCTCTACGAGTGGCGGTCCACTACGAGCTGACGGACGAAGAGAATGCTCACCTTCGGCTTGAGGAGCTTGATGCCCTTGATGAAACCCGGCTCATAGCGCAACAAAATCTGGAGGCCTACAAAGCAAAGATGATGCGCTCGTAGGAAAGATTGACCAGGCCGAGGACATTCCGCCAAGGCGAGCTCGTGCTAGTAGTCAAAAGACCTATGATTTCCAATCGCGCCAAACGGGGAAAATTTGAGCCAAACTATGAAGGCCCGTACATCATAGACAAGGTCTACCAGGGTGGAGCATACCTACTTATGGATATGCACGGTGAAAGACCTTTCAGGCCAATAAACGGTCTCTTCCTGAAGAAATACTATGCTTAACGGGTTAAGGCTTAGGTCAATGATAGATAACGACGACTATGTCCGCTCGCTATCTTGCTAAGCCCGAACTCTGAGTAGTAACCGGCCTTCTTCAAACGGTGG
Organism: Agapanthus africanus; assembly: GCA_030015575.1. Lineage (NCBI taxonomy): Eukaryota > Viridiplantae > Streptophyta > Magnoliopsida > Asparagales > Amaryllidaceae > Agapanthus > Agapanthus africanus. The sequence goes on along the minus strand of JASDDO010000008.1, from coordinate 432,173,687 downwards.
ACCGAAATGTCCTTAAACTAACAACGGACCGAAACGTCCTTAAACTAACTAACGGTGGACCGAAATGTCCTTAAACTAACAACGGACCGAAATGTCCTTAAACTAACAACGGACCGAAACGTCCTTAAACTAACAACGGACCACTATGTCCTAAAACTAGTTGTTGACTGAGATGTCGATAAACTACGGTGGATTGCAGCATCCCAAAACTGATGCTAAAATAAAAAAAGAAAAGAAAAGAAAACGGTATGTCCATAAGCAGAATGGGCACGGATGAAAACCCGAAAGGGTTCCGTGAGTAAAGACAGCAGGGCTACCGGCGAGTCTTGTGAAAACCCGAAAGGGCGCAACCTCGTTAGAAAATAAAAAGAATAAAAAAAAAAAAGAAAAGAAAAGAAAACGGTATGTCCATAAGCAAAATGGGCACGGATGAAAACCCGAAAGGGCTCCGTGAGTAAAAACAGCAGGGCTACAGGCGAGTGCTTGTGAAAACCGGAAAGGGCGCAACCTCGTTAAAGAACACTTGCAGGGTCCTCACGACCTTGTAAAGGAGAAACCACCTGCGTGAGATCCTTACGACTCACAAGGGAGAAACACACTTAGGATTCCTCACGATTCGTAAGGAGAAATTACACTTGCGAGATCCTCACGACTCGTAAGGAGAACTCTCTTATGGGACCCTCACGGCTCATAAGATTTGAAAGTCTTAAGTCACAAAGACCTGAACCTGTGCTTAAGCACCCCCCACAACCTTCAATTTTTGCCCTACAAGTAGCTCAATACTGACCCTTGTATACAATCCACGGGCGTGAATAGACATTTCCCCAGCAAAGTCCCACCCGTGACTAGGGATATATCCATATAGTGAACAACCCTTATAAGTCCTCTCGACTTACAAGGAGAAAACCCTCTTGTAAGATCCTTACGACTTACAGAGGAACATGCACTTAGGAATCCCCACGATTCCTAAGGAGAAAACACACCTACAAGATCCTCACGACTTATAGGGAGAAATACCTTTGTGAGACCCTTACGGCTCATGAAATCAAAAGCCTTAGTCGACAGGACCCTTAACCCTGTTTACTAAGCCACCTTTATTTAGTATCGACAGAGGCAAATGATGATTCGCTCCTAGCAATATCCCAGTTGCAGAGGTGCTGATGCCGAAATCGGTGTCTAAAATCTAAGCTTGCAGCGAAAAGGCTAGCGAGTCACACATGCATACGAAATAGCTGAAATGATGGGGCAACTTGCAAAAAAAAGCAGCAAGTAAAAAAAAAATGTATGCATGAAAGATAGCCGAAATGATTGGGCAACTCGCAATAAAAAGCAGCGAGTAAAAATCAAATAAATAGCCGAAATGATTGGGCACCGCGAAAAATAGCCGAAATGATGGGGCAATCGTGACCTTCGCGATATAAAAGCTGAAATGATAGAGCATCGCGGAAAAAGAAATAAAATAAAAATGAAATTTACGCCCTACAGGTGATGTTACATCTATCCCTGTATACAATCCAAGGGCGCAAACAAAGAAGGGATCATACTCCTTCCCCCCCCCCAGGTTTCATCAAAGGAAGAAGCCAAATCTCGACGGGCCGCAAGTGACCTAGAGATCATCTCAACACTCGTCTCGTCACAACGGACACAACATCAAGCGAAACGGAACAGCGGCAACCTCCAGTTCCATGGCTCGGTGATATACATATCACCAAGAGTCAAACCTCCATTCCGTGAAATGCGAATATTAGTGCAAAATTCCTGGTCACGTGGAACGCGGATAATGTCACTCTTTGACCCCATGAAAAACGTCCAGAGCGGATCCTGGTCCTCGCAGAGCACGGCAGTGAACCCGTGTGAAGCATCCAGAGCGGAGCCTAGTCCTCGCCGAACACGGCAGTGAACCCGTGTGAAGCATCTAGTGCAAAATTCCTGGTTACGTAGAACGCGGATAATGTCACTCTTTGACCCCGTGGAAAACGTCCAGAGCGGATCCTGGTCCTCGCAGAGCACGGCAGTGAACCCGTGTGAAGCATCCAGAGCAGAGCCTAGTCCTCGCCGAACACGGCAGTGAACCCGTGTGAAGCATCTAGTGCAAAATTCCTGGTCACGTGGAACGTGGATAACGTCACTCTTTGACCCCGTGGAAAACGTCCAGAGCGGATCCTGGTCCTCGCAGAGCACGGCAGTGAACCCGTGTGAAGCATCCAGAGTGGAGCCTGGTCCTCGCCGAACACGGCAGTGAACCCGTGGGAAGCATCCAGAGCAAAATTCCTGGTCACGTGGAACACGGATAACGTCACTCTTTGACCCTGCGGAAAACGCCCAGAGCGGAGCCTGGTCCTCGCCAAGCACGGCAGTGAACCCGTGTGAAGCATCCAGAGCAAACGCCAGACTGTGGAGTCCTTAAAATCCACGGACTATGATGTCCTTAACCTCGACCGAAACGTCTTAAAACTAACAACCAACCATGATGGTTCTAGACTAATTTTACCTTAGTTAAAGGGTACATCTCTTCACTCCTTTGAGATTTGGCGTTGTAATTCCTCAACGTCTTCAAAGAGGTGACGGGTCCCGATAACTAACATTGACTGTGGAGTCCTTAAATCCACGGACTATGAGGTCCTTAATCTTGACCGTGATGTCTTAAAACTAACATTGGACTGTGGAGTCCTTAAATCCACGGACTATGAGGTCCTTAACCTTGACCGTGATGTCTTAAAACTAACGTTGGACTGTGGAGTCCTTAAATCCACGGACTATGAGGTCCTTAACCTTGACCGTGATGTCTTAAAACTAACGTTGGACTGTGGAGTCCTTAAATCCACGGACTATGAGGTCCTTAACCTTGACCGTGATGTCTTAAAACTAATATTGGACTGTGGGGTCCTTAAATCCACGGACTATGAGGTCCTTAACCTTGACCGTGATGTCTTAAAACTAACATTGGACTGTGGAGTCCTTAAATCCACGGACTATGAGGTCCTTAACCTTGACCGTGATGTCTTAAAACTAACGTTGGACTGTGGAGTCCTTAAATCCACGGACTATGAGGTCCTTAACCTTGACCGTGATGTCTTAAAACTAACGTTGGACTGTGGAGTCCTTAAATCCACGGACTATGAGGTCCTTAACCTTGACCGTGATGTCTTAAAACTAACGTTGGACTGTGGAGTCCTTAAATCCTCGGACTATGAGGCCCTTAACCTTGACCGTGATGTCTTAAAACTAACATTGGACTGTGGGGTCCTTAAATCCACGGACTATGAGGTCCTTAACCTTGACCATGATGTCTTAAAACTAATATTGGACTGTGGAGTCCTTAAATCCACGGACTATGAGGTCCTTAACCTTGACCGCGATATCTTTAAACTACGATACCCTGGAAACCATCCCAAACCAACCCCTGACCCCGCGAAATACGGATAAGGGTGACCGCACCCAACACTTGCGGGTCCTCACGACCTGCAAGGAAGAAAACTCTCCTGTGAGATCCTTACGACTCCCAAGGGAAAACCCGCTTAAGAATCCTCCCGATTCTTAAGAAGAACTTACACCTACAGGATCCTCTCGACCTGTAGGGAGAAAAGCTCTTTATGAGACCCTCACGGCTCATAAAGCTCAAAAGTCTTAGGAGGAAGATCTTAACCCTGAATCCTAAGCCATCGCTACCCTGCAAGGAGACCAAGATGAATTGTCCGCAGAACACATTCAGTAAAAAGGGGACACACCATCGAGAAGAAAAATATATCTTTATTCATAAACCAAAATGGGTACAAAGTACAATTCATGAAAGAACAAAAAGAAAATACTCTCGTTCGGGAGTATGTACAAAAAAGAAAGGAAAAGATACAAGCTTTCAAGCCGGCGGGCGATTTAGCAATTTCTCTAGCTCGTCCTGCTTTTTCTGGGTCAGGGATTCATTATTTAGGATCTCCAGAAGACGGGCCTCCGCCTGAGCCTGCTGGGCCTGATACGAAGCAAGCCGGCCTTCAAGCTCTTTCTCGGTGGCCTTGTGAGCCTCGACCCTTTCACGAGTGAACATGGCAGCTTTATCAAGAGCCACCACCTCTTTGATGGCCTCTTGAAGCACTCACCAAAGTTCATATGCTTTGTGGGCCTTAGCGGTAAGATTAGCTTGAAGCTCGCTCAGCGCCTTAGAAGCCAGTTCCCTCTCCGAGAATTCGCGGCCGAGCCTATTCTCGCACAACAATGTGTTCGCCACATGTCGCTCTATCATACCACGCAAGCCCACTTTCACGACCGCAACCTCTGAAACAGGACATATACGCTCAAGACCGTACAAACAAGCCTCCAATCGATAGCAATAGTCGATCTAAAACACGCGCACATCATCTGGTATGGGAAGCAACAAAAAATTCTCGATGTATATCCTATCAAGCATGCATTCGCAACTATATGAATATCTGAAAAGAAATAATACCCGAAGCTCTGATATGCATTCAACGTAGTGATAGTGTTCGCAATTAAAGAAAGTTCTCATGGGAAAAACACAAAGTTCATTTATGCAAGCAAAAACATACATACGAGTACCCAGCATACATGAAAGTTCAACATAAAGCATGCGAAAACTAATACACTACGCTAACGGGAAAAGATCGCCAAACAAAGGATCGGTAGCACAAGAGTTAACAAAACAAAGAACAAAATTCTCCATCTCTCTCTCTACTTTCTCCAACACATCAAAGCGACGGTTTTCGCGAGGAGTCGCTCCCCACCGATTGGTGCCATGTTCGTCCGCAGAAGCGGACATAACCGCCTGCCGAGCTCTTATCTCGCTCAAGAGGTGAACTGAGCGATCTTTCAAAGCCTGAGTAATCAAGCACGCCTCGTGAAAACCCTCGAGCTTTTCTTCAGCCACGTCAAGCATCGCCAGGGTCATCTCCGCCGGGTGAGGAGGGACGTCGGCAAGTACGGCAGCAAGAATCATCCGGAGCCAGAAGGAGCCTATTGGGAGGGGGAACCCCCTACGAGTCGAGAGTTCATATATCGCTGAGTCGCATTCGTCATCGGTAAGGAGAGGGTCCGCCAATCGTGCAGCAAAGCGAGGAATCATCTCCTCGATAGGCACTTCCCATGGCTGTCGACGAGCGTGTGGACGGTTGCAGGCCATGGCACTCAGTTGTTTCTCAAATTAAATCACGTCAAAATGAGAATAAATTTCTCTGTGAAGAGGAAATAGGCTATGGCCTCAAGACTATAAAGGGGAGCATTAAATGTTGTGCGCGGGAAAAATTGCATGATGGAACCCATTCCAAGGCCCAAAAAAGGGAAGACATTGGAAATCAGGAAAAGGAGCGATTTCCAAGGCGCCTTCTCTGCATCTAATGCCATGTACAGAAATATGGCATGAAAAATTGAATAGCCCCATAAAAGGCCCCTCACGTGTGGAGCACATGAGCACCATGCTTGGTGTGTACTAGAAAGTGAAATAGTGCCTTGCACGTTAAAAACATCAACAGCAACAACAGCAAAATGACAAAATCCCATAAAAAAGGGGCATGCAAACACAGAAAGACACGATAAGATTTATCATTCATGCTTTAAAAGGTTCATACAAAATAAAAAGAAAACGTTTACAACGGTAAGACCTCGGACGCGGGGCATGGATTGAGAAACTCGAACGTAACTTTGTCCAAGATCTTCCAGGCATTTCGAACCATCCTAGTATGTTTCCTCTCGCGGTCGCAAGCATCGGGGTCCTTACGAATGTCCTCCGCCCTCCGATAGGCAGCAAGCATAGCTGACTGCTGAAAAGCCTGGTGCAAGAGATCAATGAGGTTGTCGCGCCTTCTCTTCGAGATTAGGCTTATCAGATACACCGAATGTATCTTATCCTCGGCAGCGTCCAATGTCTCGAGCGGTACACCGGTGCAGAAGAGAGGAAGCGCCTCCCAGATCGCCAGCACGATGAGTCTCAGAAGAGAAGAGCGACGGGGGAGTAGCCGATGGTTGTACTCGTCAAAACGGCTCATGATCTCAGCGCATTGAGCATTGGTGAACTCCTGATTCTGGCTGCGGCCCAACACGCGAATATTCCCGTAAGAAATAATTTCGTCAAGATCATACAAATGGGCATCCATCACACCTGAAATAACGATCATGAAAAATTCATTACAAACTTGTTCCTTTCGGATGTGAAAGAGACAACCCAGGGCAAGAAAACCCTAAGAAGCCTCCATGGGAAGAATTTAGTTCCTCATAGGAATTAAATTCCTTCTTAAAAAAGGAATTAAATTCCCAAAAAGTTTGTTTTCCCATAGCCATAGCTCCTTGAGGATGGATTTAAATTTCATGGAAGGGACAACTGTCACCATCATCTCCCTAAAGATCATGTGAACCCTAAAAGATCTACCATTCGAAGATTAAGTGGTTTTCTATTTTTTGTTGATGAACTTGAAGGAAATGGGTTCATATTCAAAGGGTGAAACCCTTAAGGTGGATTTGAAATCCAGAGAATTTTATGTATAAAAGTTCTTCGTTCGCTCGAGATGATTACCTGAGAGAGAGGAATCAGTCAACAGAGTTAAACTCTGGAAAATTTTTGGAACAGAGAACTAAGCTCTGGAAAAGAGAATTAAATCCTCAAAAGAAGGAAGTTCTCAAAGGAGGAAGATGAGCAAAGTGGAGGCTCTTCTGAAAAGACATGGGCATTTATAGGATGGGATGGAAAAAGTTTCATCTACCCTACTCCCAAAGCAGATCCGACGGTCACAAAAGTGACAGCGTTGCACTCACGTGCAGACACGTGAGAACAACGCTGTGGGGGCATTTGTTCCCTGATTAAAAATCAGGAAAGGACTCAGAAGAGGCATCACGTGCTCACACGTGACCAGTGGTCACGTGTTGGCACGTGACGTTTAAAGCAGCGGCACAAAGCGCATTCAAGAAAAAGCTCCAGAAAAGGTCACGTGCTCACACGTGACCAGTGATCACGTGTTGGCACATGACGGCTGAACAGCAGCCAGAGAATAGAGCGCAGAAGAAGAGAAGCCTATTCCAGGGGTCATGTGCCTACACGTGACCAGGGGTCACATGCCTACACGTGACCAGGGGTCACGTGGCCACACGTGGCCGGCTTTAAAAGCCTTATTCTTTAACAGAATTAAATTCTGAGGAGAGATCATTCAAATCTTTCCAAAATGGAGAAGAATTATCTGAAACCGTTGGATTAAGAATCTAAAGGTGATTAAATATCACCAGTTTATGGAAAAATCTCGAACTTGGAAAGATTTCCCCCAGAATCTAACCGAAATAACAAAGAGATATCTTTGGATTTAAAATCCAATGGTGAATAAAATTCACCTAACAATCTAAAGGCCCAGATTAATGATAAATATAAATCAAATCTCTCAATGAACAAATCAAATCTCTCAATGAGAGATTTACTTAGCAGATTGATTCTCTTCCATCTCCTATAAATAGGAGGCAAAGGAGAGAGTTAAAAATAAAAAAGAGAGACAGAGACATACAGAGAGAGAGAGAGAGAGAGAGAGCCTTGAGATTTTGAAAGAAATTGATCCTCTGCAAAAGAAAACCCTAGGTAAGAAAGGAGAGGCTTAAAAAGAGAATTTAATTCTCAAAAGAGTTTAACTCTTATATAAAGAAAAGAACTTAGTTCTTTCTCTGGTAGAGGATCTGCAAAGTGCACATCTCCCCATGAATTGAGAATTTAATTCTCATTGGGTTGAGATCCTGCCATGCAGATCCAAAACTCAGAGGAAGAATTAAGTTGTGAGAATTTAATTCTCATAAAATTATAGGAATTTAATTCCTTTGAGATAAAATTAGGGTTTAACCCTATAGGAATTTAATTCCCTCAAAAATGGACAGAACTAGGGTTTAACCCTAATTGAGAATTTAATTCTCACAAACTCACAGGAATTTAATTCTTATGCCAGAACTTAATGGGAATTTAACTCCTGCAGAAAAGAAATTAGGGTTTAACCCTATCTAAAGAATAATTCTTTAAAAGAAGGTGGGAATTTAATTCCTAGAAAGTTATTATTAGGGTTTAAACCTATGAAGAATTTAATTCTTAAAAAGATAAACAAACATGCAAAGAAACAGGGTCACGTGCTACCACGTGACCCCTGAAAAGATCCACAGAGAAAGGACTTTCAGGCAACGCCTCACATGCCCCACGTGACCCCTTGGCAGAAGCTCTCACAGACAAACACTTAAATGCCCATCACGTGACAGCACGTGATGCTCCAAAGTATTCAATACTCTCGGCAGAATAAATAAAGAGAAGGAGGGCGCTCTCACGTGCTACCACGTGACCCCTCTTGCCTTAGTGTTTAACACTAAATTGAAAGCTCTGTATCCAGTGTTTAACACTGATTTGCTTTAGTGTTTAACACTAATTGAAAAACTCTATTTGCAGTGTTTACCACTGAATTTCTTAGTGTTTAACACTAAATCAAATCTCTGTTAGCAGTGTTTAACACTAAATTAAAATTTCTGTTACCAGTGTTTAACACTGATTAACACTAATTTGGAATCTCTATTTCCAGTGTTTAACACTGATTTGCTTTAGTGTTTAAACACTAATTTGAAATCTCTCTGGCCAGTGTTTAACACTGATTTGCTTTAGTGTTTAACACTATTTTGAAAGCCTTGTTGCTAGTATGTAACATTGATTATCTTTTGGCGTTTGACACCAGCTTGTCAATCTCATTCCTAGTATTCAACACTGTTGGTCTCTAGTGTTCAACACTAGTTTTAGCCCAATTGGCTAAGTTTCTAGAGGCAAAGCCTCTTCTTCAATGAGCCAACAGAAAGCCAATATTCTAAAACATGATTGGACTTAGCTCAAGATGGCCATAAGTCCTCAATTCAAGCTTAATTGGGCTAATGGGCTCATAACATAATTAATTGGTCTTGGTTCCAAACTGGGCCAAAGACTGTTTAATCTATCTTGGTTCAAGGGTACATCTCTTCACTCCTTTGATACTTGGCGTTGTAATTCCTCAACGTCTTCAAAGAGGTGACGGGTCCCGACGACCGCACATTGATACGGACTGTGGGGTCCTTAAACTCATGGACTGTGATGTCCTTAACCTTGACCGGGATGTCTTAAAACTAACAATGGACTATGATGTCCTTAACCTTGACCGGGATGTCTTAAAACTAACAACGGACTATGATGTCCTTAATCTTGACCGGGATGTCTTAAAACTAACGTCGGACTGTGGAGTCCTTAAATCCTCGGACTATGATGTCCTTAACCTTGACCGCAATGTCTTAAAACTAACATTGGACCGCAATGTCCTTAAACTAACTATTGACCGCAATATCACTAAACTAAACAACAGGGCCCCCCTTAATTGCTCTCTTGTTGGATCTAAACGATCCCGTTAAGTTGATCTTAGTCTAAAACTAGACTAACGTATCCTTAACAAACGTTTAAGTCGATCTTAGTCTCAAACGAGACTAACGTATCCTTAAACACAACCCCCAAACCCAAATCTAAGAAAGATACGGATTTGGACTAGTCCACGCCCTACGGGCGATGACATAACTCAGTCTCCGTATACAATCCACGGGCAACCAAACACAAAATAAACACACACGACACGAAGGGATTATCTGGAGAAGGAGAAAGTTGTTACCGCAATGCGGTGGCGTAATTAACTGCAGGGACTTGCGCCTGCAGGGAAGAGCGTCCACACAATCAAAAACCCCTCAAGCGAGGGGGAATCTGACGAAGTTTGCTACATCGGGCGCATCCGTTTAAACCTTCGATACATGGTGCCATAAATCAACTTGGCATCTTCGGAGAGGTATACGGATAGCACCAATTAGCATATGCCCCGAATCTCAGGCAAGACGTCCAGTCGCGCCGTCTTTCGGAGGGGAACACATCCGCCTTGCTATTTTCTGCACACAGTATGCTTTCCAGGGCATAGGCAAGGATTTGAATCAGTAATTGTTTCACTTTCTCACCGCACTTTACCAACTCCCGTTTGCACATTTGATAGTCGCCGTTTACTTGACTAACGACCAACTGGGAGTCTCCATATATAAGGAGGTTTTCGATTCCCAAGGCCTGCTATCAAAACTTCATATTCTGCTTCATTATTTGTCCTCGGCTCTGTTAGGGAAAAGGCAAAGTGCATTATCCCTCTTTGTGGAGTCACGAAGATGAGGCCTGCCCCAGACTTGATTATGGGGGAGCCGTGCTTTCGCTTCTTCATGGAAGATGCCCCGTCGAAGTAGAGTTCCCACCGGGTGTTACTCTCTCCCTTCTCCCCGTCGATTATGTCAAACGTGTGCTCGTCTGGCAATTCGGAATTTATGGGTGAATCGGCAGGTATAGGATGCTCAGTGAGGAAGTCGGAGATAGCCTGGCCTTTCACTGCTTTGAGAGGTCGGTATGTTATCGAGAACTCCATCAAGAGCAGGGCCCATTTAGCGAGTCGTCCTGTTAGTATAGCTCTTGACATCAAATATTTGAGAGGATCCACCTTTGATATGAGATGGACCTCATGCGCCAACGCATAGTGCCTGAGCTTCGTTATCGCGAAAATTAACGCCAAGCAATGTTTTTCGATAGGGGAGTAATTGTTTTCTGCCCCCAGGAGAACTCGGCTTAAATAGTAAAGGGCTCTCTCTTTCCCTTGGTTGTTCTCTTGTGCCCATAGCGCGCCTAAAGAACCTTTAAGGACTGTTGTGTACAGGATGAGAGGCTTTCCCTTGACCAGAGTGGTTAGTACTGGCGGATTCTGCAAGTATTGCTTGATTTCGTCCAGTGCGCTTTAACATTTGCGATCCCAGACGAAAGGAGTTCTCTTCTTCATCAAGTGACTGTAGGGGCGGCACTTGCCGGAGAGATTGGCTATGAATCGTTGGATATATGCGAGCTTCCCTTGGAGAGACCGCGGTTGCTTGAGAATTCTTAGCGGAGGCATTTCCATGATCGCCTTGATCTTCGACGGGTCTATTTCGATGCCTCGGTGTCATACGATGAATCCTAGGAATTTTCCTGAGGAGACTCCGAACGCGCATTTGAGAGGGTTCATATTCAGATTGTATTTCCGAAGACGCTGGAACACTATTTTCAAATGCTCCCAATGCTCCTCGTGTGATTTGCTTTTTACCATGAGGTCGTCAATATAGCATTCGACGATGTCATGTATTAGGTCATCAAAAATCTTCGTCATGGCCCTCTGATAGGTAGCGCCGGCGTTCTTCAAACCGAAAGGAATAATTTTATAGCAAAATATCCCCAGCGGAGTCCGGAAAGCGGTATGCTTCTGGTCTTCAGGACGCATCTTTATTTGATTGTACCCCGATGAGCCATCCATGAAGAAGAAAACTTCGTTCTATCATCAGCTCAGTAACTGGTACAGGAAAATCATCCTTTGGGCAAGCTTTATTGAGGTCTCGAAAGTCCACGCAGATGCGCATTGTCCCATTTTTCTTCATCACTAGGACGATATTGGCAATCCAGTCAGGGTACTGAACCTCTTGGATAAAGCCGGAGTCGATTAACTTCTTGACTTCGGCGTTAATGCTCATTTCAAGTTCGAGCCGCATTCTTCTTGGTGTTTGCTTGACTGGCTTGACGTCCGGAGATATTGCCAATTTATGCACCACTATTTCCGGATCTAGTCCCGGCATTTCGGAGTTATTCTACGCGAAACAATCTTTATATTGCATGAGCATGTCTTTGAGTGTAGCCACCTATTCTTTAGACAACAGCTCGCTGACGAACGTCGGTCGTGGGTCGTTTGCCATCCCCAAGTCGATTTTTCTGAGGTTATCTGCAGTAGTATGTATTCCGTCTTCCAGCTCTTTTGGCGCCGGTGGAAACTCTGGGATCACTTCGTCATCATCATTTTCAAAGCACCAGGAGAGGTCATCCACATCCTCGGGCACTCCTTCTTCCGACATCATTATCACGTGACAGGTACGAGATCGCTTCCAAGACCGATATTGATCCGGCTCTACTCTCGCTGCATATATGGCTTTCGGTTCATACTTCTGTGGCGGGGTTACCCTCCAACTGCTGGATAAAGCGAACCTGCCTTGCTGATACTGGTGTTCTACCCAGTCTTTGAATGTGAAGCAGTTTTCGAGAGAATGTCTTATCGCCCCCAAACTTAATTTTGATCGTCCCGAGCAAACTAGTTATTCAAGAGAAAAAGAAAAAGAAAAACCTAAATAGCACACTTTCGTAGTCAAACACGATTGCACTGAGCACGTGCAACAAGCCGTTAAACCTCTAGGTGTCCCTAGTAGGAGGAGTGTTGTCTCCTGAGGGTTTTCAGCGGATTACACCGACAAAATCCTATAATAAAAGAGAGATGGTGAAATTTACATATAAAGATAAGAACCATAAAAGAAATACTTTGAAAATTTAGAGTTTCCAACTACACTAGCTTTCCAGTTGTCATGAGCCCTATCTTAATAGTCATGAAAAAATGTTAAAAATCACATCATCCCTCAATAAAACATCGTCTTTATTCTTCATTCCTACCTTTCATCCAAATATCGATCATATACCCCTACGTGTGTGAAATGGACATCCCTACACTCGAAGAATTCAATTCAAGCTATCATACTCTTGTCCATCTACCTCAGTACTTTTTAACGTGATGAATATTTAGATTTGCTCACATATTTTCATGCGACCGTTAATACTTCTTGAGGTACTAACCGACCGATTACTCCTGTGCTTGCTGATTAGGTGATAATATTTTCCTCGTCTTGCACCACCTAAGGCTTAGCAGTGACTCCCAGACCAGTTGGCCTTAGGGCACTAGGTGAAGAGGCACCCTCGCTATATTTTTTTATTGCTGCCTTGGCGATAACAAAACCAGTGTTCATTTTTCTTTTCACCATTTTTATATTTTCTTCATTTTTTTTCATACTTTGGCTTTTAGACAAGAGTATTTCAATGTATCCTCTACTATCCCGAATTTCAAGACGTGTGAAAGTGCATATAATAAGGTATCAACATTCAAATGTTTGGCTTCCAGAATAGAAACTATTTTTCAGACTTATTTTTATCCTCAGATTAGTGACTTCCTTCATCTTACTAACCCTTGGGACAACAGCTCATAACTATTTATTACTAGTTCATTTAAGAAAACTTCTAATTTTCTTGGTTTTCTTAAACTATTCCTATCTTTTGGATGTAATTTTTCACACAATACTCTTTTGTTATAAATTTTTTTTTAAAAAGTTGTGCTTATGCAAAATATGATGCAAATTGATGTGTAAATAAGCACAAACCTCCCCCAAACTTGTTTTCAACAGTGTCCTCACTGTTGCTATCCGCTGGATCACAAAAACCTGTAGACTTTGGAGGAAATTATTAATGGGGGCAAGAATATATGAAAGTGAAAATCCTCCCCCAAACTTATTTTTGGCTCACAAATTTGAGGACAGAAGTTATGTTCAAGAGCCAAAAATATACCCCCCCTCAAACATGAGTTAGACAATATGAAGCATTTTAAGAGGGGGTGAGTCATTTGGTCAAAATAAGACTTTACAAAGACCAAAAGTTAACACCAACCATTCAAAGATTTTATCAGTATAGCGTATAGGTTGGTGGAAGAATGTGTTGTATCGAGTCAAGAAAAAATGGGGAAGGGATAAGCGATGGTCTGGAAAGGGTTTGAAATTAGAGAAAAGAAAGAATGAGGATGAATGATTAGGAAGAAGGAATGGTGACAGTTCAACCTCTATAGGTGGAGATTGATCAATCACAAAATCCATATTGTTTAAAAATTCAAGTTCGTCAGCAAAAAGTTCTTCAAAACTTTTATCAATGGTGTGATTGAACATTTTGCTGTCAAAGAGTTTTATGCCAGAATTTATTCTACTTGATTCATAAAAAATCACTGAGGTAGAGGACTCGAAAAACTCATCTACCTCTTTTTCAAAAATATCCAAATCAAGTTGAATTTCTGGTATTATTGAACTTGAATTAACGGATTGTGATTTATCAAAACTCACTGAAACTATAGGAACAGAAGAAGAACCGGAGAAAGTAGAAGGTGAAATGGGTAAACAAATTGGTGTGTCGAGTGTTGCTGAACCAGATGTGGAAGATGGAGGCTGTATTTCGATCTGATCTTCGGGTATACCTTTATCATTAATTTCAATACATATTTGGGATTCGGGAAGAATTAAAGGCTCAAGACGATGACCACAAGGAAGTGAAAAGAATTGATGAATTGGTGGGATAAGATCATCCAAAATTTCGGGTTCATCAATCAAAATATCCCCAACGCCAATCACCTCATTCAAGTGAAGGGTAAAATTCTCAAACTCTTCATCAAAAGTATGGTTTTCAATCAGTTTTGGTTCAAGAGTGGAGGTGTAGAGATCACAAGGGTTGGGTATGGTTTCACTTGAAAGGGACCCTTCACAGTTGGGTAAATCAAACACTACAAAGTCACACAACTTATCAGAAATTGTACTTGATGAATCTATGAAACTGGAGTTGTGGAGTTCAGTTTGGAATGGGGAGGTTTGATTAGGAAGGGTGTATAGTTCTGTCTTACTACGCAAATCCTTCATAATTTGATTCGTCAGTTCCATAAATTTTTCTAATGTCTGCTCCAGACTAGTCTTGGGTTGATAAGGGGTTTCAGTATAAAATTGAAATTCCTGTGGATAATTAAAACTCCCAAATGACTGATTAGAAGAACTGTCTAGAGTAGGTGGAAAAGTCGGATTGGATTGATAGGAACAGAATGGTTGCTGAACTTGGGTAGGAATAGGATCAATATTATGATAAGAAGAATATTGATATGGGTTGGTTGGTTGGCTATATACAAACCACATATCAAACTCTTCTCCGGACAGTGGTGGTGATGGTTGATATTGGTCCGGGTTGAAACTTTGGCCTCTAGACCTAGCTATGTGCTCAGCAATGGACATTCGTCTAGGGGCTTCCTCACTATGGGTATGAACTGAAACAGGTGTAGGATTAGGATACGGTTGATAAGACCTAGACTGAGGTGGCCAACTGTTTCTTCCTGCTTTTTCTATATGATCTCTTAAGGACATGGAAGAGCCGGACGGTATACCGAAGGGATTTCGAAAACAAGAGATATCTGGTTGTGGACAGCAAAGCTCGGCAAGTGTTCTTCTGTTTAGGTCACCCATTATAAGAAGAGAAGAAGGGGGAAGGGGTAAAAAGGAGAGAAAGTAATTGGTTTGTTTTAAAAAAAAGACGGATTTAGAAAAATCACAAAAATGCACAACCCTAGAACTATGGTTACCTAGGTCCAGTCTCTAGACCGCTCCTAGACTTCCAAAGGACAAGCCGCAGGATAAATCCTCTACCGCCTCCGTACTACCCTTGTAGCCAGGTAAGTGCCAGGTAAGTGGGAAGGAACCACGTCGTGGGCCTAATTAAAAACCACTAGCCTTCGACACACTTGCCTAGGCACTACAAAAATAATGCGGATAAACGATAGATTACCCACGACCTTCCTCTGTCCTTATTGAGCGCGACAGTCCTTAGAGTCTGGTCTAGATATTTTTTAAATTAATGAAGGGTTGATCTATATGCTCAGTTTGTGATTTGTGGGGCTTAGGAAGGGTAATGAAATCCCCACCTAATCTTGATTTGGTCTTTACCCCTTAAAGTCCGTATTAAATATGCAAAACAAAACCAATCACAAAATTTTTGCAAAAAGATTTTTGAGCGGCGCTATTTTGCAAAGAATCCTGCAAAAAATAGATTTTATTGGATTTGAGAGGAGAGAGAAGGAGTTGAGAATCTTACCAGAGAAGTGTGAAACCCTAGATCTCCCGTTTCCTCAAGTCCATGACTCCAGATTCCCTCGCAAAATTCACACACAAATCGTTAAATATGCAATTTGCAGTTTTGTTTAAATAATGATATGAATCGTCTAAGAATTCAACACAAATAGTAAAAATAAAAAATTACGCACGTATCCCCGGCAACGGCGCCATTTGATTGATATGAAAAAGTGTGTTTGTAGTTAACCGCAATCAATAACGGTGTCGCGCGTAGCTAGACCGAGATGAGTACGGGTCGTCCTTAGGGAAACGTGGAACCTTTTACTTTTACTTTAGATGTGTTGAGAAAGAGATGAGGGATAAAGAATTTTATAGAATGGTTTCTAGATCTACGTTAAATAAGAATGTAAAATATAGATCTAGATTATTTTTAAAATGTAGTAAATATAATAAGAAGGCTTGTAGGGTTCGTTAGGATTTAGTAGTTATGGACGATTAATTAAAAGTTGCCCTTTTTATCCATTAATAGATTTAAAACTAGAACGACGGTGATGCGTGTAGATTAGGGTTTCTGGAGGGAAAAGGAATCCCACTCTTAACCCTTATCTCGACACGGAACTTCGTTCATATCAAGCCTTTACCAAAACAATCATTAATCTAATCTCTAATCGCGGTCGGAACTAGCAAAGAATTGCTAGCGCGCCCGATTAGGATGTTAATGATTCTTTTGATAAAGTTCCTAAACTTTATAGGACTTAAAAAGGGTTTAATTATTTTCATCATCCATTAGCCTACCCTAATCCTACGAACCCTAACAAGCGGAGAATTACTCGCGCATGTTGGGAAAAGAAGATGAAAAGATAGAGAGGGAAAATATAATGTAAAATGAAAAAGAATTAAATAAAACAACTACCTTTATTAATCAACTTGAACAATCTACACTTTTATTCCGTAGGAAATGATTACAAAGACTAGTTTGCTTCTCGATCTTTCCTAAGGAGGTAGTCGAACAGTCGATGATCAGCCTGGATGCGTGAGCGTCTGGAGCTTCGTGATCTCTTCGGCTTGATGTCTTCTAACTTTAGCCCTTGGTCCTTTATATAGCCCTCAAAGAAGAAAAACTAGTTGCTATATATGGTGACTTCCTAATATGGTAACTTTCCATGCCTGGATTCTAAGTCCCTGTCAGTATTGATTTTATGATTTTGGCAGATTTTTGATCCTAACATCTTGAACATCTTGTTCTCTTGACCTGAGCTAAATATTGCACAATATCTCTATGAATAATGTTAGTACTATTTATTAAATTAGAGAGAGTGTCTTAATCACTATATATGGTAATAAATCTTTAAGAAACTTGATTAAGAATATTTAATATGCTATGCACTTTATATGGTAATAAATCTTTAACAAACATGATTAAGAATATTTGATATGCTATGCATCTTTTAATTAATAAAATATTATGCATATATTTTGAAATATTATTCTAACCATTTGTATGATATTATATCTTTTAAGAATTGTGATTAGAATATTTGATATGATATGCATATTTTCAATTACCAAAATATTATATAAATATAAAATGCTTATATTTTCCTTCATAATATTAATTATAATATATAAACATATGGTAAATAGTATTTTGCAGATAAATCCAAATATGTTTAATATTTATAATAAACACCTTTTATTATTTAAGAAATGTAAGGAAAATACTTATACCAAAGTGCAATATTTTCAACTGAACACTCGGTGATAGGAGCAATAATTTGGATGAGAGACCTCGCCTGCTTGTTCGGGATGTTTGGACTTTGGGGGCGTAATCATTTGATGTTTTATGACAAGATCGAATATCTTTCTTGTCTTTTCTTGGGGAAAAGAATATGATCGACCCATCTTCTTGATAAGAGACGGATCCCGGCTGCTCAATTTTCGATCTCGAGGCTTCTTGGACCCGCTTTGGTGCTGTCGAACATTTTTTCCATTCTTCAGTTTATTTTTGCCTCTGCGTCGAGTCTTCCATATGACGGGCTGGCGACGAAGGGCATCGTCATTCTCCGCAGCCTGCTGAAGAAGGCGCCGCGTCCTGGCTTTCTCATAAATAGCCATTTCGCGGCTTTGGTCATCCCGGGCCTTTTGACCCGCTTCCCTTATTAGCTTGTCCATCTGTTCTTCGAATGACAGACTTAGCACTTTCATGGCGGGACCTCGTTTTGGTTCAGCTGCGGTGTCTTTTAACAGAGCATCTCCTTCCTCATCGAAATCATGTATAACGTAGCAGCCGTGGAATCGCTCTCGTTTCTTAGATTGAACATATCAAGCCCGATCGTTTCCATTCTCCCATTGGGCAATTTTCGCTGAGTTTCAGGGACGTTCCAGATCCTGTTGTAAAATTGGGCTTGTCGTGCGGTCTGCTTCAAGGGTACGCCCTAACTCCTCAACAGCCTTTTTAGTCCTTCTGTATAGTATCTGGGCAAACGGATGGGCTGGAGCCTATCAAGCGTAGAATCGGCACCATGCCAGATCTCTTTCTCCACTTTGGTTTCCGTGGATTGATAAAAAAGGATCGCCTTTTCATCTTTTCGCCTAGGTGGGACATAGAAGGTCTGCAGTTCTTGTACACTGTAGGTATCAAGTGCGTCGAGCTCTTTGTAGTGCTCTTGCGGAACCATGCCGATCTGCAAACTCTGATTATCTCCAATGAAAGCTTGCACTGATGAACGAGCCGAGAATATTGCGTAAACCTCGTCTTCAGAGTCACTGCCAAAGACCAGAATAGGGGTAGACGGTCCTGGTTTGTTGTATCGGGGAAGTCCCGAATAGACTATCTCTTCTTCCTCCTCAGTATCGCTCCCGAAAACTGGAATGGTGGTGATAGCTTTTTGCTTATCCTCATGTTTATAGCATCTTTCCATGTCTTCAAAGCCTTGTAAGAAGTGCTTTGCATCTTCGTACTTTCGAACTTCGTTTACGGAGAATGAGTTTAGCTCCCCTGTCACAGTGTATTCAATCCTATCTTTGAAGTACTTCATACACTGATGCTGTATAGAAGAGATGATGTTGTACTCGTGTAACCAAGGCCGACCAAGCAAAGCGTTGTAGCAAGTCTTGGCGTCAATGACGTGAAACTTGATGTCAGTGACGAGCAGCCCAAAGCGTAACGTCAGTATCACAGACCCAAGTGTCCATGATGACTGGGAGTCGAATCCGGAGATAGTGATTTTATCCCGAGCGAGGTGTTGAACGCTCATGCAGATTTCTTTTAATACCCTCACATTTAGGAGATTGACAGAGGACCCGTTGTCAACTAGAATCTTTCCTATCTTAATGTCATGGCAATACCCGGAGACATATAGGGGACGGTTGTGTTCGCATGTTCCGAGGAGGAGATCTTCATCGCCGAAAGTGATGTCAGCTGTATGAATTTCTTCCAACTCGTCCTTCATCTTTTCTTCGGCGAGGAAAGCTTGAAACTGGTCAGGTTCTTTTAATGCCTTGATCAGAGAATCTCTCGCTTCTTTAGATAGCAGAAGGACGTCGAGAATGCTTAGCTGCGAGGGTATCTTCCTCAGGTGTGCCAGAACATTGTAATCCACCTTGTTTTTCTTGGGCAGGTCCTTGGCTGCCAGCTCTTCGACGACTCGGTCATCAAGGGTGATATCCTCAGGGACCTTTTCTTTCCCCTTATCCTTTTTGTTCGATCCCTTGTTTGCGGATCCGAGATTCTTTTCAGGTACTGTGCGATTGCGTGGCTGAATGTTCTCCTAGGTCTTCATCTCTTCTATTTCAGAGATGGATTCATTGAAGAGGGGGCCGATGGCTATTTCTTCATCAGAATCATTCCCAAAGGTGAGAACTTGCGATTCCCCAGAATTAACCATGTAACATTCACTTGCGGTTCTTTTATGCTCATCTGTCGTGCTTCTTTGTTCACGACGAGTTTTGCGCTTCATCCGCTTGAAATGCTGCCGGTGAGCAACATATCTCTGCCACCAATTTTTAAAGGCGTTGCATTCTTCAGTAGGGTGTGTGGTCCTCCTATGGTACAAGCAGTAGTTTGGATGTGCGTCCTCCTCGTTAAGGTGTATCCTATCAGGAGTGTTTCCTTCGGAGGATGGCAGCTTTATTCCCATCGATATGGCTTTGGCGAACATTTTCCTTGTCTTAAGTTTGCTTTTGTCTGCGGCGGAAGTGCTCCTATCCGGTTGGGGTATTTCAACATTTTCATTCAGTCACCGGCGTTTGGCTTTTTCGAATATAGCCAGTTCGCTCTCTCGATTGGCTTTGCTTTTCAGAAGAGCTTCGTTCAGGAATACGTCAATCATCTCATCTGACGGTCTTAGGAGTTCCGGTTCAGGATCTGCCCCCAGTTTCTCTGTATCAGGAGCTTTTCCACCATTTATCGAGTGAGAGATCATGTGGCAGCTCGCCACATAGTCTTCAAGCCCTTCTGAAGAATCGTCTCCTTCGTCAGCATCGTTGTCTTTATTCTCAAGAACATACTTAAAGAATTCGTCCAACGTGATTGGGGTCCATGCTTTCTTGTTATATTCTTCCAGTGCATCGATGTATTTCTGAAGATCTGTACAGCAGCCTTCGGGTTGGACGGGCTTTTTGGTCTTCTTCTTCTTCTTCGAAGACTTTGACGACTGGGCATGGGTGTTTTGCCCATCGTTACCAACTCTTGGCATTGGGCGCGGCTTCAGCATTCCTTCAATGACTTTGGGTTCTAGCTGATTTTTCCACCTGATTGCCGGGCATGTGTGAAGATCCTTCAGCATTCTTTTCGTCTTGGCTGAAAGAGCGACCTCCCATGGAGCTTCTTCTATTAAAGAGCATGATGCCCCCGGCGTGTCCACCTTTTTAGGAGCATGCGGCTGGGGCGGGCTTACTTTCCAATTCTCAGACAGTGCGAATTTGCCTTGTTGGTATTGGTCTTCAATCCAACCTTTGAAAATGAAGCAATCTTCGATTGGATGGCTTACTGCTCGGTGGTAGGGACAGTAATTAGGATTGTTGGCATCACCGGGCTGCAATGGACGTCTCGGGTCTGGCAGATTGATGAGCCTGTTGCGTATCGCCAGTTCGAACAGTCTCTTTGTTTTCTCCCGCGGAAACGAGTAAGGACGTCTTAACTTTTCGTTGAGGAATCGCTGTCTATCACTTTGGCGATCAGCTGGTTTTGGACCACTAGGCTGCTGTTGAGAATTGGTGACGAAGGTCGCTTTCCCTTTCCCCTTTTCACTTCGCGGCTCCGACTTCCAAGAGGAAGGCATGTGGCCCATCTGGTCCATCTGGGCCAGCTTGTCTATCAGGGCCTGGAAGGTGGTCGACTTGAAGAACATCATGAACTGGGATATGGTCGCCTGTGGATCAAGAGTACCCACGAACATGCCTACCGCAAGAGCTTCTTCGATGCGTTGTTCACACTTCGACCATAGGTTCCGCCACCGTATCACATACTGCACCCATGTTTCGCCTGGCTTCACTCTGGCATTAATTAATGCGGTGATCGGGGTGCGTTCGCTAGCGCTTGCGAACCTTTGTGTAAACAGTAATTCCATTTCTGCAAAGGTCTTAACGGAGTCATTCGGGAGCTCAGAGTACCATTCAAAAGCTGTCTCCGATAAGCTGCCAACGAATTGAAGAAGCAGTAGCTTATCGTCACCTCCGGTGTTGCCACACAAAGCCCTGAATTGAGCGACATGTTGGTGTGGATTCCCCGTCCCCTTATATACATGGAATTTAGGGATCGTATATCCCGGTGGGTACTTTATTTGGTCGTACCAACCCGGATAGGGTCGTCCAGTCTTAACAATTTGCCCGGCCGCTTCGCTCGCCTGATGAGCTCGTATCTGCTGAGCGATATAGTCATCTAGGGCGGCTTTGGAAATGGTCTCCTCCTTGGCTACTGAACAAGCAGGAAGGGGGTTTGATGTCTCCCCTCGGTCGTCTTCGAGGATAATCGGAGGGTCTTCGGCTGGAGGATCCGGCTGTAACATCATCCCGACCATGTCTTGTAATAAAAGCGCCATTCGTTTTATGTTGGCAGCTTGTTCCACTGCCTCTTTGTCCTTCTTCTCGAGAATTCTACGGAGGAACTCAGCATCAGTTTCTTGTTCATGACGCTGCTCTGACGACGTTTCCGGGCTTTCTTTTGCCCCAGTGAGTGTGGCCATCTGTGTTGGCATCTCCTGGAGCTTCTGTTGTTGTTTCTGAGCCTTTGTTACCAATCGGGTGAGTGGTCGATGACCCATAGAGATACGGCTATCCTCTTTCCCGGGTGCCATATAAACAGTGTGCACCACCATGCCCCCAGACTTGGGGCGTTTAGATTCGTTGCGGACACAGGAACTTTCTCTGGCCTCCTTCTTTTGTGGGCGGTCGAAATTGAGGGAGCCGTTGCAGCGGGCACCCAAATAGATGACCTCTCATGTGGCATGATAAGGTGGTCCTTCTCTTGCCGAACTTCTATCTTCTTCGATTGGTGAGAGTAGTCTTGGTTGATCACCGAGTTTCGGACCTGTTGCCAGACTTTGTAAATTTTGGAGGACAGCCGCTGAGGGGGCTGCTCTGGCTTCACCTTTGTGATATTTTCAACAGGCGGAGGAGCCTTTTTTAGCACGGCAGTTGGCGAATTCCTGTGCACCCTGTTAAGTAGTTCAAAGCTGTTCCCAGTTGGAACAGCAGCATCAATTTCCACCATTGGAGCTGGTGGAGTCAGTCTGGAAGGGGAATTGCCCCCAGTTTTCCTCACTCGGCACCAGTGGCGACGTCGAGCATGCCTTGCAGACGGTATTGACTCGGCTACGGGGGTGGCTTCATCATGCCCCCTGCTCTGGTGAAAGGTTGCTGCCGGTGCCAGCCTCTTGAAGACTGACGCCCGCTGAGAAGGAATGATCAATCTTGAAAAGACCGACTTTTTGACAGGGGAAGCAGCCTTGGTTACCTCATCTGGAATAGGAGCTGAAACAGCCAGTCTTGTGAAGACCGATCCCTTAGCAGGAGAAGCTGCCTTAGTGATTTCAGGAGCAGGAATGGCTATCCGCTTTGGGATAACCCTTTCAAGTATTGTGGGCTTCTTGACGGGCCCATTTGAGCTTCGGCTCAGCCTATCAAAGACTGAGCTGTTGGACTTGGACGACCCGTTGAGAGGGGCCGCAGTAGTTGCAAGCCGATCAAAGACCGACTTCTTCGGAGCTTCTTGTGGAGGCAGTGGGGCGTTGAAGCTCATGGATGGGAGCATGGTCCCAAAGAACAGCCCAGTGGTGGCTTGCGTCATATGTTCCGCTGGTATCTTGGAAAGGGAGGCCGCTTGAGGCCCGTAGGTCACTCCTCCGGCGAGGATGGAGTGGGAGTTGTTGCAGTTTGTGCAGTTGGAAGCTATTGATCTGCACGGGAGTAAAGACACCAAATCTTAGTACCTCAAATCCAGGGGCAACCATATCAAACCGCGATTCGTTCGCGAACACGACACATGAAGTGTGGAGTGGAAATAGGAAAAGGTCCCACCGGGCGTGCCAGAATCTGTTCTCCGCCGAAAGCCGGGAAAGACTAACGTCTTGCCTGAATTTGGGGGCAGATACTATTTGGATTTATCCGTCCACCTCTCCGAAAATGCCAAGTTGATTTATGGCACCGTGTATCGAAGGTTTAGACGGATGAGACCGTTGTAGCAGACTTTGTCAGACTCTCCCTCATTGTGAGGGGTTTTTTGATTGTGGGGACGCTCTTCCCTGCAGGCGCAAGCCCCTGCAGTTAATTATGCTACCGCATCGTGGTAACCACTTTCTCCTTCTCCAGATGGTCGCTTCACATCGTGTGTGTTTGTTTTGTTTTCGGTTGCCCGTAGATTCTATACGGAGACTAATTTATGTTGTTGCCCGTAGGGCGTGGATTAGTCCAAATCCGTATTTTCTTAGACTTG
This sequence comes from Agapanthus africanus, assembly GCA_030015575.1. Taxonomy (NCBI): domain Eukaryota; kingdom Viridiplantae; phylum Streptophyta; class Magnoliopsida; order Asparagales; family Amaryllidaceae; genus Agapanthus; species Agapanthus africanus. Next base: position 432,150,007 of record JASDDO010000008.1, on the reverse strand, counting down.
GGTTTGGGTTGAGTTTAAGGATCGTTAATCTCATTTGAGACTAAGATCAACTTAAACGTTTGTTGAGCATACGTTAATCTAATTTTAGACTAAGATCTACTCAACAGGATCATTTAGATCCAACAAAAGAGCATTTGGGCTCTATTGTTTTAGTTTAGGTACTTTGCGGTCCAGTTTAAAGACGTCATAGTCTGTAAAGTTTAAAGACATCATAGTCTATGAGTTTAAGGACCTCACAGTCCGTGGCAGTTTAGAGACATCATAGTCTGTGAAGTTTAAGGATATCATAGTCCATGAGTTTAAGGACCCCACGGTCTGTAAAGTTTAAGGACATCTTAGTCCAGTTTAAAGACGTCATAGTCTATGAGTTTAAGGACCTCACAGTCCATAAAGTTTAAGGACATCTAAGTCTAGTTTAAAGACATCATCGTCTATGAGTTTAAGGACCTCACAGTCCATGGAATGTCTGGTTGTTGGGACCCGTCACCTCTCTGAAGACGTTGAAGGATTACAACGACATATATCAGAGGTATGAAGAGATGTACCCTTGAACCAATGTTGGTTGGAAGGCTCTGGGAATCACTTTGAATGCCATATGAAATGATTAGTTTTGGAAGACAAGAGTATAATTGGGGTTCAGTTTCAAGAGATTTTGCCTCTGAAAGACTTAGCTAATTTGGGCTAAGATTGGCTCGAATATAGTGTTAAACACTTGATCCATTCGGCGCTCACGTGCCCCCACGTGAGGCGCTTAAAGTAGTGTTAAACACAAAAACTTAAGCGCTCATGTGGGGTCACATGAGGCGCCTAAAGATGGGGCCTTGCTTCTTTTATTTTACTCCCAGAATATATAAGTGTTAAACACTTAATCTTTATGACCATCACGTGTGGGCACGTAATGGGTATCCATGCATTGGATATTAAAAGTTTTTGTTAGGGGTCACGTGGGGACACATGAGGGTACCCATGAATTGGATATTAATCTTTCAGTTTTTCCTTATTTTCTTTTTGAAAAGGTGTTTGTCAAGGGTCACATGGAGACACATGAGGCATCCTTTAGGCGGGCACTGCCTCTGGGTAGAAACCTTCTTTTGTTTGATGATTGCTAAGGGTCACGTGGGAACACGTGAGACGCCCAAAATCTGTTCTACCTTGGCTTTACTCCCTTTTTATTTTGAGAAGCTTATTCAAGGGTCACGTGGGAGCACGGGACCTAAACTTATTTGTTCTCTTTCGATCATTGAGGTGGGAGAGTCACGTGGGCACACGTGATCATATTGGGTACTGATCTCTTTTATGTGCATGGAGAGTTAAATCTCTTGTTTAAGAATTAAATTTTTTTGATAGGGTTAAACCCTAATGTTATTTAGAGGAATTAAATTCCTATATGTTTGAAAGAATTAAATTCTTTAAACCCAATTCTCCCTCTAAGTTTTGGATCTGCATGGCAGAATCACCCCGATGAGAATTAAATTCTCAACTTGTGGGGAGATCTGCTTCTGCAGATCTTCAACCAGCGGAAGAACTAAGTTCTTTTTAGAAGAGTTAAACTCTTAATTTGAGAATTAAATTCTCCTTTTGTTTTGTGGGAGCTTATAGAATGATCTTGTTCCTTCTCTTACCTAGAGTTTTTTCTCTGAAGAGATCTCCTTTTCTCTTTAGAGACTTAAATTCTCTTCTCTTTTTTTTCTCTGTTATTGTCTCTCTCTGTATATTTTTTTTCCTTTCTCTTCCTTCTTAGATCCTATTTATAGGAGAAAGAAAAGAATCAGTTTGTTCAGCCAATCTCTTATTGGGAGATTTTGATTGATTTTATAACCAACATGATCTTTTAGATCATTCGGTGAATTTTATTCACCGTTGGATTTTTAATCCAAAGATATTTTATTTGTTGTTCCTGGCAAATTTTAGGAAAATATTTCCTTGTACAAAATCTTTCTATAAATTGGTGATTTTTAATCACCATTAGATTTTTAATCCAACGGTGCTCACATTTACAGAGTGCAATCTTTTTTGTTTGGAAAGATCTAAGGAAATATTTTTCCAATTAGGGTTTTCAATTCCTTTTAATTAGAATTTAATTCTATTAGTTCAGAGGGTTTAAGAGTCTATCATGTGTTGGCACGTGACCTTACTGATTAAGCAGTTAATTAGAATTTAATTCTATTGGTTCAGAAAGTTTAGGAGTCTATCACCTATTGGCACGTGAACTCACTGATTAAGCAGTTAATTAGAATTTAATTCTATTGGTTCAGAGGGCTCAGAAACCCATCACGTGTTGGCACATGACCCCACTGATTAAACATTTCCAATTGTTTATTTTATTCAGCGTATATCGGCTTTGCCTATAAAAGGTCACGTGTCTGCACGTGAGACCCGGTCACGTGTGGGTACGTGATGCCCCCTTTGGGGGGTTTCCTTGCTTCTTTATTTATATATTTTATTCAGTTCCCATGAGGGAACAAATACTTTTAATTTCTTTTAATTAGAATTTAATTCTATTAATTCAGTGGGTTCAAGAGCCCATCACGTGTGGGCATGTGACTTTATCAATTAGGTATTTAGGTGTAGATAGAATCTGCCCATAAACGGTCGCGTGTTTGCACGTGAGACCCGGTCACTTGTGAGCATGTGATGCCCCATTTGGGGGGTTTCCTCGCAACTTTATTTGTATTTTATTCAATTCCCATAAGGGAACAACCATGACTACGAAATCTGGCAGATAGACGTCAAGACCGCTTTTCTAAATAGTGATTTAGAAGAGAGCATGTACATGATACAGCCAAAGGGCTTCGTAGATAGTGGGAGCAGCGGAAAGATATGCAACCTGCTTAAATCAATCTATAGGTTAAAGCAGGCATCGCTGAGTTGGAACATCTGTTTTGATGTGGCAGTCAAAGAGTTTGACTTTATCAAAAACGTAGATGAGCCCTATATATACAAAAAGGTAGCAGAGTGTAAGGTTGCCTTCCTCGTATTGTACATGAATGACATACTCTTGATAGAAAATGATGTTCCTATGCTGCACTCGGTCAAGCTCTTCTTATCACAAAGATTCTCCATGAAAGATCTGGGTGATGCCTCCTACATCCTGGGGATTAAGATCTATAGAGATAGATCTAAGCGGATGTTGGGATTGTCCCAATTTAGGTACATTGACACCATACTAAAGAGGTTTAGTATGGAAGATTCCAAGCGTGGAAATTTACCCACGATCTCAGGAATCACTCTCTCCAAAGAGATATCCCTCAAGACTGATTTAGAGAGGGATCGCATGAAAGGGATGCCCTATATTTCGGCAGTCGGGTCTATCGTGTATGCGATGTTATGTACCAGACCGGATGTAGTTTACGCACTTGCTGTTGTAAGCAAGTATCAATCGGATCCTAGGGAGAATCACTGGACAGCTGTGAAGACATTCTTAAGTACTTGAAAAGGATCAAAGAATTGTTCTTGATGTATGGTAACGGTGAACTCCAAATGGAGTGATAAGGTCGACTGAAAGTCAGTCTCGGGTTTTGTCTTTACCCTCGGTGGAGGGACGGTATGTTGGAAGAGTTCCAAGCTAGATACCGTAGCAGACTCGACGATGAAGGCTGAATACATCGCTACCAACGATGCTGCCAAAGAGGTTGTCTGGATGATGAAGTTCATGAGATGAACTTGATGAGGTTCCAACCATTAAGCATCCAATACTTGTGTATTGTGATAACAATGGAGCTATGGTTTTGTCCTAGGAACCCCGGTCCCATCAGTGATCCAGACATATTCTTAGGCGGTATCACCTGATCAGGGAGATAGCTGATCTCCGGGAGATCGAGGTCAGGAGAGTTGACACGAAGAATAACACGGCGGATCCACACACGAAGGCCATTAGAGAGACTTTTCGGGATGTTGGGTATGAGATACTACAATAATTGGCCTTAGTGCAAGTGAGAGATTGTTAGTTATATGTATACCCTAGAGGCATTATTGTACATGATTGTATATTATAGTGGATACTTGGACATATATAGAGAGGACTTTCTTGCTGGACATAATAGTATACTATATGGCTGCTCTTTATCTTAACATGTATACTTGTATCATTATACCGTCTCTTCGTTACATGTTGATAAAACCCTTAGGATATGTACTTGACTACCAGGACTATGATATAGATCATAATAGTGGGGTCAGGGTAGTCCATAAGTTCATCCTTTAATTGTTCCTAGTCGAGGGAGTATCGAGACAGGGCATCGATATTCCAGAGTAGACTAGTGTGTACGTTTCTTGACCCTGTATGGGGTGATGGATGATTCCACATGCATTGGTGTTTGACATCAAAGATTGTACAAAGGTACTCATTGGAGAATGGGTACACCGAACAGGACTCGCCGAGAACTCCTAGATGGTATTATACCTATCGTCAGACAGCAGTTCTCTAGTAACACTGGTACAAGTTAGTCTGTAGACCCAAGATCGTCATAGAGTCTTGTGTGATTCCCATTGTGCTTTGATTTTCTCCCTACCATGCTCAAGAGAGCATGCAAACAGGTGGATTTTGGGTACAGTCCCGAGTCATATGGAGGCAATGAGAGATAGGAGGCGTTTCGTCTCTCTCGGTATTGGGGGTTGATGTTGCACTATACTCGATTGGCTATAACAGGAAGTCTCTAGCCAGGGCTGATGATGAGATTTACTGGTAAGTGTTATCGGTAGTTTCTCGACTCGTTATGAGCCTTATATCGGCATGACTTATCAAGTTATTGCGGTCTGACGTTTACCACCCCCAGACTCGATATGCGACATATCAGACAAAGAGACCGGACTGTATGGTAATGTTACTTAATGGATTCACGGGAGTATAGAAAAGCTTGCTTGTTGATCTTCTGATCGTTCAATACCTGGGTAGCCGTTACGTCCAGCTAGTACCGCTGACGGTTTGTGGGTAACTGATATGATCATTATCTACTGCTGGCGTATTGACGAGTCTTTAGAGTCCTACACAGAGGTTTCCTGGTTCAAGCGAAACGAAGTAGGGCACATATATGATATGTGCGGGACAAAGATTAATACGTGTATGAGATACCGTATTCTAATCTCACGATATATGATATCAGTCGGTTATATGAGATATAGCCGGGTTATTGAATCAAGTGTTGATTCGATAAGTTGATAGAAATGATATTAGTTGGTTATATATGATATAACCGGATTATTAAATCAAGTGTTGATTTAATAATTTAATATATATAATTATGTATTTGATAAATTAATATTAGCTCGCTTAAGAATTTCTTTTCTACTAATACATTTAAATATATATGTGATATATATTAATGTATTTAATTTTGTGTCATGATTGATGATATATTGGACATGGGTATATGAGACTCATACCAAACTAAAGATAATTTGGGGATTTAATTATTAAGGGATAAATTAAAATTAGGTAGAAATTGGCATGGTTTAGAATGCTTATGGAAGTATGTAGAAATCTTGACTTAGTCCACTAATTTTGTTTTATTCTTGATATTTATTAACCCAACCATTATATTTAGCCATGGTTAAGTCTCTACAAATATCATTTATGATATTTTCTCATCCATGGTTGAGATGGTTCACTACTTCATCTTCCTCTTCATCTCATTTTAGCCCTCTTGGTTTTTCATGAGGTGAAGAAAGAAAGAGAGAAAAATAATTCTAAAGTGAGCAAAATTCCTACTTCATCAGTCTATACCAAACTAGTCATTTAGTATAGGTTATTTACTTCACTAATTCCTCAATTAGTGAAGAGCTAGCTTGAGTTAGAAATTCTTCGACGTAGATCATTTTCGACCTCGAAGATCCTTAAGCAAGCTCGTTCCTTTAGCCTAGTGGAGCCTAAGAAGAGTTTGGGGACCACTATTTGGAGCTAAGGGACTACTACACGGAGCTTTAGAAGTGAAGGACCGGTCTACAAAGATTGTATTCCTTGTTCACTTAGTGTAAAGTTGTTTACATGCTTTAAAAATCCTAATTCTCTAATTAGATCCTTGGTTTGAGTTACTCAGCACTCTAGATTTTTTGAAATTGCATACTCAATGCTTTCCGAAACCTAGCGAGGGTGCTAAGCGAACCCAGCAGATTTGACTGAGACTCAGATTGAGTCAGACTCTTTAAACAGAATTGAAGTCCTGAATTAGTTTTGGAGTTATCGGTAACTGCTGCACATAGACGGCAGGATTTATGTCTTTTTCCAAGACAATTACCGTATTGATAACCCCATTTTTTAGTTATTTACCTTAAATAGGCAAGCACCCATTTTCTCCGGCTCTCTGAGGTTCAAGAGAATTGGTCTCGTTTAAACCTATATTTAATAGGGTTCTTATTGTAAATTAATATAACTTGAGGGGGTTTTATGAAAAATAGTTTGATATATTTTCAAAATAAATCTCAAGTATTTATTTATCGTCTTTAGGATTTTCATAGATGTAATTTTTATAAGATGAGATATTCTAGCGGATATAAACCTAAATTGAATAGTATATGGTATTTTCATGTAAATTGACCTATATTGAATTCTTGATGGTATTTTTATGAACTTTTATGGTTCTTTTCTTTTGATTTTAGAAAACATGGAATATATTATATATTTAAAATAGATATTTTGATAATATTTACATATATATATATATATATTAAAAATAGAATTTATTTATTAATAGAAATCACGTTTCTTAAAAATTGTAATAATAAAAATTGCATTAAGATCGTATGCTCCGTGAGGAGGTCTGCATCTTACCCTACTAGTCCGATTGATGTGCGATAACCCGCACTAACCAAATCGGATTCTCCAAAATGGGTTGTAAGGATATAATCGTACGGAATTTGATTAAAACAACTAATAGAAATATGATTTTGATAGTTTATGGTATTTAACTGTAAATCCGTCTTAGCCACAAAAAATATTGTTTTCAAGCCGTTGTGTTATGTCATGATGAGTGTTGTGATGAGCTAGGTCATTATCTCGTGAGTTTTCTAAAGATAATATGAGCAATATGATGAAGTAATGTCGTAAATAAACTTTGTGGTATTTAAACGAAAAAGTGTAATACAAGTTGCATAGTATTTTATTTTTAATTAAAACTTGTTCTAAATGTTGTTTTATGGTTGCTAAACAAGATATCAAGAAATGGTTGATTTTTTTGTTAAGAAAAGTTAGGTATTTAATAAAATGAGAATCGGAAGTCGGAATAACTCTGCTTCCGACGAGTTTTAATAAAAGAACGTTTTAGAATAGAAAGAGAAGAGAGCAGAGGGAACTTACTAGTTGACAAGAGAGAGAAGAGGTGGAGAAAGGTTTTGAAGGCGTCGTGGAGTCGCGGTGTCGCCGGATTTTTCCCAAATCGTCGCCGGAACTTGACCTTGGGCTAATTCCACTTGTACAACTTTTTTGGACTTGGAAAAATTTGGAGAGTTTTGACAGTAGGTTTCAGAATAGAGAGGGATAGAGTGTAGGGTGGTATTTACAGAATAGAATTAGGGTTTAGGGTATTAAAAATGAGAATTAAAATGCATTAAAATTTGGTTTTAAAGCTCATTTTAATTCTATGTTAATGTGCAGGAAAATCAAACAGAAGAGGAGTAGTGGGGGGAGACCAAGGGGTGTTAGGGTGAAAAAATTGGAGCATTTCCTTAGGGGGGCCCGGCGGCGCCGGCCCTTGGGGCAATCTTGCCAGCAATAGTGTGGGGTCGGGGTGTGGGATTGATGCTACGTGTCAGGGTCGTTTCATATAACTCAGTGCACATGTTTGATTTCAGTGACTTTTCATTTTTACGTGTATTACACGTGTAAACTTTAGGGCTTCCAAAAAGTTTAAAAGAAAAATTAGCAAAAATAATATGTGGCTGAGGGGATTCGAACACATGGGCTACGTCACAGCAATGCAAGACTTTACCAATGAGCTACAAGTGCTTTCTTACTGTTCTAAAATAAATCAAATACTTATAGCATACTCAGAGTTGCAAATACTCCATTTAGTACTTCAACTTTAAACAATTTTTGTACATCATAAAAAAAGTCATTACAAGCAATTAGCGGACGTTTCGAAACACATATACAAACTGAAACTTGTAAACGATGTTAAAACTGTGACTTCGAAATACTCCGTATTGCCCCAACACAAAGATGACAGTATCTGCAATCTGGGCAAAAACAAACATCACCTGAAACACTAAATCCAAGATTCCAGAACACCGTAAAAAACTCAAGTCCCAAGTCATTTATTGGACCGGCCAGGCTGGGATTTTCCTCATTTTGGCCGGCTAGAAATTTGATTTTGGGCCTCGGTTTTTGGTGGTGTTCAAGTTATAGCAAGAAGAGCACTCTGCAACTGTTTAAATAATTTTTAGAGCCTCTTTAAAAAACGATAGAAACTTGGATTCTAGTTTTGATATTTCGGAGTTATTTTGGCTTTATAATTCTAAACATCGTATAAACTGCTAGTTAAAATTTAGGTAGGCTCTGATACCACTGTAAGTCGATATCGCACACCCTACATGTTCGCGGGGTGGTGGAATTTACAAAAGATGATTTTTACAAACTTCACAACACCGACTTGAACTCCAGAATCAATAAGGAAACTGTCACGCCCCGCTTCCCAGTATACGGGCAGAGGACGCGACGAGGCCGCTACGTATTTACTCAGAAATAAATACGCTAAGCGTAACTAAGTAATATAAAAGGAATATACACAAGAGACAAATGTAATGAACAACAACTTTATTTATTAACATTCTTTTACAGTACATGGAAAAGTAAATATATCTGAATGAAAGCAATGCCTAAATAGTGGCATAACAGAACTGGAAAGTACTGAAATGAAATGTGTACAATAAATCTAAAGCTCTGCGTCGTAGGCTAGCTGATCTAAGTTCTCGCTGGTGGGCTCGATCTCCTGAAGGTCCGAACCACTTGACAACATTCCAAAAAAGAAAGAGAAGGAATGTCGTCAGCGAACAATCGCTCGGTAAGTCCCAAATATAAGGGAGAAATAGAATAGACAGAGAGAGAGAGAGAGTAACTTTTAAAGTGGTATTATATTGTTATAATGTTGTATTTAGTGTTAACGCTGTTGTTTGTAGCTTGATACAGAAAGATGCCAGTGTATACGGGAGGAGTCTCAGTAGACCAGAGACTAAGATGAACGGAATGTATAAGGAACAGTTTATGCCACGGTACAACAGCAATGGAATACAGGTTAAGTGTCTTAATTCTTGCAGTCTCGTACCACTTCTAACACCTTCCGTACCAATCTACCCCTTAAACCCCGCGATATCTTGATTGTATTGTTTGTATTGTATTGTCTTGTAATTTGAATTGTATAGATGGATGACTTGCCGAAACCATAATATCAGTAAATGGATGTAACTGGAAAATCATGTAAATGGAAGTATATCCATGATTCGGTTCGGTCAATACAGATTGAATAGGTTGAACAGGTTGAATATATGGATTCATGGATTCATGTTGAATTGTTATATATATATATATATATACACACACACACACACACACTTAAATCTCATTCAAGTCAGATTGATTATATCGAGACTCAGTCTGAGTCAGAACAATTAGAAATGAAATTGATGTCCTGAATTAGGTTTTGGTGTTATCAGTAATTGCTGCATATGGACGGCAGGATTTGTGTCATTTTCAAAGACGATTACCGTGTTGATAACACCGTTTGTTAAGTTATCTACCTTAAATAGGCAAGCACCCATATCCCCGGCTCCCTGAGGCTCAAGAGACTGGTCCCGCTTAAACTTATATTTACTAGGGTCCTTATTGTAATTTATATAACTTGAGGGGGTTTTATGTAAAAATAATTTTGTATAATTTTCAAAATACACATCAAATATTTAATTATCGTCTTTAGAGTTTTCATGGAGGTAGATTTTATAAATGTGTCATTTCTAGTGAGTAAAACCTAATTTCATAATATATGGTATTTAATTGTAAAGTATTGAACTTGTATGGAATTGCATGGTATTTTCATGTAAAGTGATTCTTTTTTATTTAGAAAAGTTGGAATATTTATATTATATAAAAAGAATAGATATTTTGATAATACATATATATATTTATAAAATAATTAAATTTATTATTTTTCTAGAAATGTCATTTTCTTAAGATATTTGTACTTTTAAATCTTTCGAGACCGTATGCTCCTTGTGGAGGTCTGCATCTCGCACTAGTAAGCCCGAGGATATGCGATAATCTGCACCATCCCGAACGGGTTCCCCAGAATGGGTTGTAGCGGCGCTTTGCAAAGATTTGTTTAAAATATATAATCTTGCAGAAAAATGTTTTGTAGTTTATAGTATTTATTTGTAAGAATCGTATTTCCGTATTCTAGTTTCCCAAGAGATATGGTGCTATGTTACATATGAGTGTTGTGAAGAGATAGGTCATTATCTCGTGAACTATGTAAAGGTATAGCAATGGTAATGATGTTTTTATGTCGAAACTAAACTACACGGTATTTTTCTGTAAAATTGCGATAAAAATAAAATAGGAATTCTTTTGATATGAAACTTGTTCAGTATATTTTGTTAATGTTTAATGGTCATGATGTACAAGTTTGGTATTGTTGTATTTAAGAAAATTGGAACTTTTTTAAAAAAACGAATCGGAAGTCGGATTAACTCCGCTTCCATCGGGTTTTAGAAATACGAGTTTTTAGAATAGAAAAGAGAAAAGGGGGGAGGGACTTACGGGATTTCAAATTAGAGGAGAGGGAGAGGGATTGGTAGGAGGTGCCGGTGTGTCGTTTCGTCGCCGGGAGCTCCTAAGGTCGTCTTTGGAAGTTTGTCGGAGTTTTGCCCTTCGCTAACTCCACTTGTACACAAAAGTTCTTGGGATTTTTCATGAAAGTTTGGACAGAGTTTGTGAGCGAGGGGGTGTGAATTGGAGTGGTATTTATAGGAAAATATTAGGGTTAGGGTAGATGAAAAGATGTATTGAAAATTGTATTAAAAAATGGATTAATGGTGTTTTGAATAGGCTCTGTTAATGTGCAGGGGAAATAAACCATTCAGGGGTTATAAGAAGACCAAAAGGCAGAGAAGTCATGAAGAGCAAATCGGGTTTGGGGGTGAATCGGCCAGCGGCGGCGGCCGATTCGGTCGCTTTGCCAGCCGAGGCAGATTGAGTCGGGCCGTACCTCGCCGCCAAGTGTACAATGTCGTTTGGTCTATCTTCTGGACCAGTTTGTTTTTAGTGTGACCTTGGGTTTACGGGTTATGCATGTGTAGACTCTTTGGCTTCTAAAAAGATTAAAAGAAATCAATATAAAAATAATGTAGCTAATGGGATTTGAACTCTGGTGCTTTGGTTCAGCAGTGCAAGGTCTTATCAGTGAGCTACAAGCTCCTTCTTGCTATTCTAAAGCAAAACAAACTTATAACTTGTGCTCGGGCTCAGGGGTTCCTTTTTGTATTTTTGAAAAAAATTTATATAGAAAGTTTAGGGTTGTTACATTCTACCCTCCTTATAAAAATTTCGTCCTCGAAATTTGTAAAAGAAAAATGTAACGGATTCAAGGAAAATTTAGTGGTATAACTATTGATAGTGTATGGAAAATGTGTGAGAGAACACAAGAATGCGAGAGATTTGAAAAGAGTTGAGGAAATTACCAGGTTTACCTTGGTCTACGACCTCTGCTTCTTCGGCTGCTAAAAGGAAAGCCTGACGCCGTGGTACATTCCTCCTAACTGGGGGCACATTCCTCTGTTCTTGGGGCATGTTTCTCTTCCCTCGAGGCATGTTCCTCAGTGCCTGATGGAATTAGTGAGTAGGTTGTGCAGGTGGTGGAGCAGGGAGTGCAAGGCGAGGTGCAGGAGCCTGCCTAGCTGGCCTCTGCGGATAGTTGGTGGGTGTGTGATCTGGGTTGCGTCTATAAGGACAGTTTTCAATTCCATGATTGGATGCGCCACAAGCTAAGCATAGGCCTTTTGTGCACCTACAGTTCTTCCACAAGTGTTCTTCCCTCTTGCAATAGAAGCAAAAGTCGGGACCTGGCTAGTTATTGATTTCTTCTGATCTCCTGGGTTCAACAATTGGCCTTGAAGAGGCTCCTCCTGCCATCTGAGTGGCAAGACGCTTTACTCCGGCAGATTGAGATCCGCCCTTCCTCTTCACCACTGCCTCATATCGTCAGGCAGCCTTCAAAGCCAAATCATAGGTTGGGAAATCAGCTGTAGCTAATGCAACTTGGATTTCCGGGTCCAACCCTTACTGAAATCTTCTAACTCTGATCTCAGCAGTCGGTATGAGATGGGCCGCAAACCTGTTACGGTCTTGTGTTAGCTGTGTAGTATGTGATATAAAATCGAACATTGAGACATATCTTACCGACTGAGCATGGTGAACTCAGCGTCATATTCATCTACTGACTTGGTCCATATTGAACCTTGTTGCAGATGGATGAACTGCTGTTCCATATCAAAGCGGGCAGTCTCAGGGAAGTACTTTGCATCGAACATGTCACGGAAAGTCTTCCATTCGATGGGTTGATCAAGACGGTTTTCTTCTGCCTTCCACCAAACCCGTGTATTGTCCGTGAGCTACAGCTTCGCAACTCGGACCCAAACTATCTCTGGCACTTGTACTGCTGCCAGATCGTCTTCAATACTCTGAGCCCATTCCTCAGCTTCTAGAGAGCTCTCTTTTCCTGAGAATTGTTTGGGGTGTAAGGCTCTGAATTGCTTCACCCCAGGTGCTTCCGCCTTTGGTCAGTTCATCAGGATAGCAGTCTGCTGCTGCTGTCCTTTCAGGAGGCTACGGATCACCTCAAGCAGAACCGTCTGCTCGTTGATCGGAACAGGGACGGCAGGTGTAAGTGGTAGTGGTGGAGGTGTGTTGTTGACATTCGTGCTGGTGTTGTTTGGGGAATCCATAATCTTGAGAGAAAATTTAGGTTAGGATAGATTCAAAGTGTATGAAATGATGAGATTCAAGAAGTATGAATTGTAAAGAATGTTTTCAGTTGCTGGTTCTTGTGTTATATTGCTTAGGTTGTCCACACAGTACTGAACTGCAAGGTAGGGTTCCATACAGCTCTGACCTGCATAGGCCATCAACAAAACCTGTCATGGCCCGCTTCCCAGTATACAGGCAGAGGACGCGACGAGGCCGCTATGTATTTACTCAAAAGTAAATACGCTAAGCGTAACTAAGCAATATAAAAGGAATATACACAAGAGACAAATGTAATGAACAACTTTATTTATTAACATTATTTTACAGTACATGGAAAAGTAAATACATCTGAATGAAAGCAATGTCTAAACAGTGGCATAACAGAAATGGAAAGTACTGAAATGAAATGTGTACAATGAATCTAAAGCTCTGGGTCGTAGGCTAGCTGATCCAAGTCCTCACCGGTGGGCTCGATCTCCTGAAGGTCCGAACCACCTGACAATATTCCAAAGAAGAAAGAGAAGGAATGTCGTCAGCGAACAATCGCTCGGTAAGTCCTAAAGATAAGGGAGAAATAGAATAGACAGAGGGAGAGAGAGACAGTAACTTTTAAAGTGGTATTATATTGTTATAATGTTGTATTTTTAACGCTGTTGTTTGTAGCTTGGTACAGAAGAATACCAGTGTATACGAGAGGAGTCTCAGTAGACCAGAAACCAAGGTGAACGGAATGTACAAGGAACCGTTTATGCCACGGTACAACAGCAATGGAATACAGGTTAGATGTCTTAATTCTTGCAGTCTCGTGCCACTTTTAACACGTATCAATCTACCTCTTAAATCCCGCGATATCTTGATTGTATTGTTTGTATTGTATTATCTTGTAATTTGAATTGTATAGATAGATGACTTGCCGAAACCATGATATCAGTAAATGGATGTAACTAAAGAATCATGTAAATAGAAATATATTCATGGTTCGGTTCGGTCAATACAGATTGAATAGATTAAACAAGTTGAATATATGGATTCATGGATTCATGTTGAATTGTTATATATATATATATATATATATATATATATATATATATATATACTTGAATCTCATTCAAGTCGGATTGATTATATCGAGACTCGATCTGAGTCAGAACAATTAGAAAAGAAATTGAAGTCCTGAATTAGGTTTTGGTGTTATCGGTAACCGCTGCACATGGACGGCAGGATTTGTGTCTTTTTCAAAGATGATTACCATGTTGATAACACTGTTTGTTAAGTTGTCTACCTTAAATAGGTAAGAACCCATATCTCCGGCTCTCTGAGGCTCAAGAGACCGGTCCCGCTTAAACCTATATTTACTAGAGTTCTTATTGTAATTTATATAACTTGAGGGTTTTTAAAAGAAATAATTTTGTATAATTTTCAAAATACACATCAAGTATTTAATTATCGTCTTTAGAGTTTTCATGGAGGTAGATTTTATATATGTGTCAATTCTAGTGAGTAAAACCTAATTTCATAATATATGGTATTTAATTGTAAAGTATTGAACTTGTATGGAATTGCATGATATTTTCATGTAAAGTGATTCTTTTTTATTTAGAAAGGTTAGAATATTTATACTATATAAAAAAATAAATATTTTGATAATACATATATATATTTATAAAATAATTAAATTTATTATTTTTCTAGAATTGTCATTTTCTTAAGATATTTGTACTTTTAAATCTTTCGAGGCCGTATGCTCCTAGCGGAGGTCTGCATCTCGCACTACTGAGCCCGAGAATGTGCGATAATCCGCACCATCCCGAACGGATTCCCCAGAATGGGTTGTAGCGGCGCTTTGCAAAGATTTGTTTAAAATACATAATCTTGTAGAAAAAGGTTTTGTAGTTTATGGTATTTATTTGTAAGAATCGTATTTCCGTATTCTAGTTTCCCAAGATATATCGTGCTATATTACATATGAGTGTTGTGAAGAGGTTGGTCATTACCTCGTGAACTATCTAAAGGTATAGCAATGGTAATGATGTTTTTATGTCGAAGCTAAACTACACGGTATTTTTCTATAAAATTGCGATAAAAAGTAAAATAGGAATTCTTTTGATATGAAACGTGTTCAATATATTTTGTTAAATGTTTAATGGTCATGATGTACAAGTTTGGTATTGTTGTATTTAAGAAAATTGGAATTTTTTAAAGAAATCCGAATCGAAAGTCGGATTAACTCCGCTTCCGTCGGGTTTTAGAAATACGAATTTTTAGAATAGAAAAGAGAAGAGGGAGGAGGGACTTACGGGATTTCAGATTAGAGGAGAAGGAGAGAGATTGCTAGAGGTGCCGGTGTATCGTTTCGTCGCCAGGAGCTCCTAGGGCTGTCTTCGGAAGTTCGTCAGAGCTTCGCCCTTTCCTAACTCCACTTGTACACAAAAGTTCTTGGGATTTTTCTTGAAAGTTTGGACAGAGTTTATGAGTGAGAGGATATGAATTGGAGTGGTATTTATAGGAAAATATTAGGATTAGGATAGATGAAAAGATGTATTGAAAATTGTATTAAAAATGGATTAATGGTGTTTTGAATAGGCTCTGTTAATGTGCAGGGGAAATAAACCATTCAGGGGTTATAAGAAGACCAAAGGCAGAGAAGTCATGAAGGGCAAATCGGGTTTGGGGGTGAATCGGCCAGCGGCGGCGGCCGATTCGGCCGCTTCGCCGGCCGAGTCAAGCCGAGTCGAGTCGTACCTCGCCGCCAAGTGTACAATGTCGTTTGGTCTATCTCCTGGGCCAGTTTGTTTTTAGTGTGACCTTTGGATTTACGGGTTATGCACGTGTAGACTCTTGGGTTTCTAAAAAGATTAAAAGAAATCAATATAAAAATAATGTGGCTAATGGGATTTGAACTCTGGTGCTTTGGTTCAGCAGTGCAAGGGCTTACCAGTGAGCTACAAGCTCCTTCTTGCTGTTCTAAAGCAAAACAAAGTTATAATTTGTGCTCAGGCTCAGGGGTTCCTTTTTTTATTTTTGAAAAAAAAATTGTACAGAAAGTTTAGGGTTGTTACAGAAACCTTAACTAGCAAACTATTTGGAGGTTTAACTATTATGAAAAGTTTTATACCTCCTAATTTCAAGTCATTTGGGTCTTCTTATCCTCTTCTTGAGCTCCTCAAGTGTACGGATCGCACTTGATCGTCGGCCTCCTCGGGTCAAAGAAGATCCACCCGAGAGTATAAACTTCAAGCTCGAATCTCTAAACCGAGGTAAGCAGGGTACCTAGTTTGCTAAGCTAAGTAGCCTAGAAGATGTAAAGAATGATTATAGATTAATTTGTCTCAATTACCCTAGATTTCTCAATTCATGAAAGCTATTAGGGTTTGAGGAAGAAGAAGAGAGCCTTGGAGGAGAAAGAGTGTTGAAGAGATAATGATATGATGAATGGCTAAGGGTTGATGATAATGAAGCATATAATAAATCAATAATGAATCAATCATGCTTCAATAGTCATCAAAACAATAAGTCACCCAAGTAGCCATGCTTCAATCATGTACTTAATAACACTTCATACCTCCACCTCATTATCCATTTAAGTAAATGGATTAAAACACAAATGAGATGTCTTCTTCTAGAAGCACTCTTGTGAAATTACAAGAATACCCTTCACCGTATATACATATCCGTATCCGTATTCCGAAAAATACGAATACCAAGAGACGAAAATAATCCAATAATATAATACTAGGATCCGGCTTAAACCAAAACCCACTATTATTATCCATCCGAACATCACCCATGCACAAGTATACGTATATGATTAGAACCTTGCCATAAAACCATATGGCATCTACATCGTTTCGCCCGAAGTAGGGAAAACCTCTGTGTGGGACTCTAAAGACTCGACAGTACGCTGACAGTGGGTTTAACCACAAGCACGTCAGCGATACTAGCTGCATGTAACGGCTACCCAGGTATCTGTCGATAAGAAAGCTGATAAGCAAACTCATCCGAACTCCTACTGAGCCTATTTGTGACAATCTCCGTACAGTCCGGTCTGTTCGTCCAAGATACTCGCATATCGAGCTTAGGGGGTGGTAACCGTCAGAACCCTAATAGCGCAATAAGTCGTACCGGGGTAGAGCCCAATAATCCTGAGAAAATACTGGAGTACCTACCAGTAAATCTCGCTAGCCCTGGCTAGGGACTTTATGTAATGGCTTTCCAAAAATAGCGCGATATCAACCCCTAATACCGGAAGAAACGAATCCTATCTAACCACTACTGCCTCCCAGTGCTTCGGGACTGCACCCAACCACTACCTGTTTGCACGACTCATTTGAGCCGTGGTAGGGTAGTAATCTAAGTACAGTGGGAACACACTCAAGACGAATAGTGATGTCAAGTCAATGAACTAAGCTGTACTCATATCACCTGGGAACTGCTACCTGACGATAGGTATAATACCAACCAGCAGTTTCCAATGAGTCCATCCAGTGTAACTCATAACCTAATGAGCACCTGTATACTATCTCCGGTATCGGATACCAACGGCTGCAGGACAGGCCATCTCCCGAACTGAGATGAGAAGTGTATACACCAGTCTACTCTGGAGTATCGATATCCTATCTCGATAATTCTATGACCAGGGACCTGTATAAGAATATGCTTATAGACTACCCAGCCCCCACTAGTATGAATGCTATCATAACGCTGGTAGTCAAATAAAGATCCTAAGGGCTCTATCAATATGTATAAGCGATATACTAAAAGAAAAATATACACATATTAAGATAGAATCAAACCAAGTAACATACAATCATTTTGAGCAAGACTGTTATTATAAATGTGAATATCCCAAGCTTCCAATATGTAACATACAATCCAGTATGATTCAACAATGGTCTCTAGGGCATATATCACTAACAGCTTTGCCGCCGCTCCTCCTCCAGTCGTTGCTTTGTCGCTTCTCCTCTCCCTCCTCCGTTCCTCCACCACTCCTCTCTTTTCTCCACCACTCCGAGTGAGCTCCTCCTCCATCCTCCGTTATCTCATTTTTTCCATCACTCCAAGATGGTTTCGAAGAAGGAAACGTGGCAGTGCTTAGAAATTATAAAAAATGATCAGATATCACAAGAAATTGTTTAGATATATACAGCCATTTAGATATTAGAGGCAATTGCTTAGATATTACAGGTAATAAGTTGGTAGGATCATTAAAAACTTAGATTTTCAAGAATAAACTAAAAACATGATAGATATTAGAGGTAAATTTTGAGATATTACATGCAAGTATTTAGACATTACAAGCAAGTATCCATATATTATAGGCAAGTTTTAAAACGTCCGGGAAATGTGTATTATCTTTTATTGATATAAATATTTTATTTAAGAACAATTCTATATAACAATATCAAAATAAAGTGATGACTATCGATTAATAGAACTACATTCTTACTAGCTATATTTTACGACGTGAATATATACTATGATTATTTCTTCTCTTCTTGCCTTAGTCCCTTCCATGATTTCTTCTCGTCACCAAGCTAGAAGAGCTATATAAGAGCTAAAGAATCTATAAGGCTATAACATCAAGAATGAAAGAATACCATAAGATTAGATCTTATATATCATTTTATATTTCAAACTCAAATCGAGAAAAAAAAAATCATTTAAAATAATCATAAATAACTATGTTAATCTTCCTATAAATCTTCAAATATCCTTACTAAAAATATTCTTTAGACGTATAACTAACTTGTAAAATATTTTCGCCATCAAGAAAGGGTGACCAGCGCAACTAGTGGAGCATCCATCGATCAATATGCCAAATAATATAGTTTGGAAGGACCGAAGAATGATTCGAAAAACGAATTTTTTTCATTAAAGTGGAAGAATTTACTTATATGGATGATTGATTTTATGTGCATAAGAACACATCAAATAATTCTTAAGGTGGAAGGATTTTCTCCTAATTGATGGATTATACCTTCATTTATTCTGTCTATGCTTACGAGAATTTCCGCTAGAGGCCTTTTCTTTTCACATGGCCTGAAATTCAAAGTCCATCGTAATAAGGAAACCATTTAATTAGGTGAATCAATTTAGTGAGATCCTTGGCTTCAATATGAAATAATCAATCTTTTCAAGATAGGTAGGATTTATAGTCCCACATTAGAAAAACTAAGAGAGATATAAGTGTATAAGATATAAATAGGCCCCCATTAACAAGGCTCAAGTCTATTTAGATTAGGGGTGTAACCGAGTCGAGCTTGAACGAGGCGGCCTTGTCCAAGCTCGGCTCGGCTTAGTTTATGCTAACTCAAATTCGGCTCGAGTTCGTCTCGAGTTGAGAAGGTCTGGCTCATGTTCAGCTTGTTAGCTTACCGAGCCTTAAACGAGCAAAAGTCGAGCTTGGATGTATCTTCTACTAGGCGATCTCAGAATGGAAAATGATAAAGAGACATTTGGTGGAGGCTGAGAATAGGTCAATGGCCATTACAGATGTTTCAGAAGAGAACATGAAAGTATTTTATAAGAGGCAAGGCTGGAGACAACGATCATAGAGCATAAGACCCAGAACTTTGAGATACGGGAAGATTGAAAAAAATTAACATCTAAAGTATGGAAAGGGTCTAAATGATGGATTTTATATTCACCTCAGTTGCACTTTATATACTGTCGCTTAACTGAATTAAGTGTCTTGAGAGTTGCATAGAATCTGCTCTATATTACATATTACTTTTTTTAAACTGTGTAACCGAGCCGAACTTAAGTCAATACCGAATGAGCATGGCTGAGCTTAAGTTCGACTCGTTTAATAAACGAGTCAGGCTTTCCGGCTCATTAACAAATGAGCCGAGCTTGAACGGACTGATACCGAGCTGATCCCCTAATCGAATCCGAGCTGGCTCGTTCAATTACCACCCTCTAATTTAGATGGACCCTAATAAGTTGAAAGCACATGTACTCTCTCTAAAAAATTATTAAACACAACCCTCCTCAAATATTAAAAATAACACAATCAATTATTACTTATTACTTCATTCAATTAGCCATATGAGGAAATTCTTCCACCTTAAGAATTACTTTGTTGTCTTAAATTTTCTTTGTTTGATGGTTTCTTTCATCGACCGAAAAAAACTTTTCCCTTATTCTTTAGGATTCGATCCAGCAGATTACTGTTTGATAGGTTTTAATACACATATGTCTATCTGCATGTGCAAAATACCAATTCAAATTCAATGTAAGAGCGTAAGCACGCCTTAGTTTTCTAGTTATAACAGCGAATATGTCATCTAAACATAATCGTACGCAATGAATGATATAATCAGTATCACATGGTTTGTAATTATCGTATTTATGTCATTATCTTCATGGCAAAGCTTGAGTGGGTTTGTTCCATCAATCACTTCTTAATTTAGATGAAATTTTTTGGACCATATTGCGATAAGATCTCTACGTCACCATATTAGATTTGGTGAGCCATATTAGAAAAGCATGCAAAAAACCAAGGTTCTTCCAAATTTTGTATTTTGAAAACAGTCATCCAAATCCATTAACTAACTAAAAAAAGACCCCATTGGTTTTCTTACATGTCTATCTAACGATTGCTAAATATAATTGTTAAAGGTGTAAAATGATCCTTCTCCCTCGAAAGAAAAAAAACAGGTTCAAGGCTTGATGAGTGGGCGAGTTCAGGCAAAGATTCAAGAACAAGTGAGGGCATTAACTATGCCTAGTCAAGATAACTTAAGTTATTAGCCGAGTTAACTCGACAGAAAGGTTTTTTGAGTAAATGAGGAAACTTAGGAGGCTTTTATCGAAATAGAAAGATTTCAAGGGTGTTCTTCGAAATAGCAAGAATTGTGGGGCCAGAAAAAGACCTTATCTTAAAATAATTATAAGTTTGACAAAATCAAGGGCAGGGAATAGACTATGGTGCATGTATGTGGATTATAATTCGCATATCGAATTATAATGCTAAAGGATGATACCATAGATCTTTTTGGGTATAATCCAACTGAAAAAGAGGAGAGAATATACTAATATTTCCATTGGACTTGTTGAAAATTATTGCATGTTTATGTCATGGAACTTTTTTCCTATATTTGTATCAAACTCGTAGGTCTTTATAGATCCCACAAATAATGGTGAAAGATTAAGTGAGAAAAAGAAAAAGGAAAATTTACATTTATCACACAAAAAGTTAAACTTTTCCGGTGGTCTATATTTGAACTCGTAGCCTCAAAAGTAACAAAATGATGCGCGCATTCATGGAATCCAACGATCATCATAATGCACGGTACATTATATGTCTAATCCACAAAGCGATTTTATTACTTTGATCCGTGATACACTCATGGAAACATTATGGCTACCGATGAAGAGATTTTGTTATAAAAATTTGCTTTACCTATGATGATACACTAGTTGTGAGGAAAAATATCAAAAACGAATTATCACTTTGTGAGCACCCAAGCGTCACATTTAGAAATTAGCAAAGAAAAGACATATTCCTTGGTTATGATCGGTAGGCTCACTTGCTAGTCACCTATCAAGTTGATTGGAAGCAATAATTCAATAAATGTATAATTAGAATCAATCATGAGCACTCATTTGAGGGAATTATCATGAATTGGGCCTATAATAAGGCATCCTAAGATTACATTTGTTTGATACCTTTGTGCTATTTTGATGACTTCTTTCTTTGAAGGAGAATCCTTATGATTACATAGATAAAAAGGTTTTCCCATTAGTTAGAAACTAAACCTAAATTTGACCTAATCACAACTCATAGGATTAGGGCTTATTCTCAAAGTTCATCAATCCACAAAGTATAAACTAAGCACTAAAAAGGGTATGCGGCATCTCCTCAAATCAACATCATGTGAAATCCCCTAATCATGATATACAACTGTTAGTCAACAATTGGTGTGGAGGCAAATTCAATGATGGTATATTTGTCCCTCTCATGAGACTTAGCTGCCTCTATAATCCCAAAAAAAAAATAAAATGAAGTTAGCTTTGTCGTGTGTCAAAAGGAAGCAACAAGTGTGCATTACGCTTTGGAAAGATTTGGATGGCTCCAAGTACCTTTATCATATGGATTGGATTTGTTGTCTTAACTTGTTAGGGTTTGACAAACACAAGTATAAAGATGGCTTGGCCCTGCAAGTGGGAAAAACCGTAGGAATAAATAGTGCCCCTATAGTGGTAATCGTAGGGGTAAGTTTACAGAAAAAAAATATTTTGTAGTTGTCCCTACGGTGCTGGCAGACAATCCCTTATTGTGGGAACCGTAGGAGCAATGTCGGTATCTTATTTTTAAAAAATAAGATAAATATTGCTTCCCCATGCGATGGCTCTAAAAATAATCACAACGTTTCCTCTCTTTCTTAATCATCGATCGATCGATTTCCTCTAGGCGCCACCACCATCCTCCAGCGCTGCCTGCATCGCCCATCATCATCGCCCAAAACCCTAACCCTAATCGTAAGCAATCCCGCCCCCTTTTGCCTCGATTTTGATCGATTCGATTGTTTTTTACTCCAATTTCTCGAATTCATAACAGATTTTGTTGATTTCTTGTAGTTTTGTCGGGGATGACGGGATGAAAAGTGAAGGCGAGCTCGTCGAAGGACACCAAGTAAGTTTTTTCCTTCTTTTGTTTCGAGTTTTTAATCGATCTAGGGTTTTTTGATTGATTTTTTGAATTGTTGAAGGCTTGCGGTGAAAAAAGGAGCACCGACGAAGCCTGAGAAGATGGGGAAGGCCGCGATCTGATCTGGGAAAGTCTTCGTCTTCATGTAAATTTTTTGATTCAGATCTAAATTTTTTTGATTTCCTCCTTTTTTGTGGCCCCGATGAGATTTTTGTTGGATTTTTATTAACCCTGATGAGATCCAGATCTAAATATTCGAGGAGGAGGAAGATGAAAGAGGAGGAGGAAGATTCTTAAATTATTTTTTAAAAAATGCATAACAATGCCTCTACGGTGGAAACTGTAGGGACAAAATATTATTATTTTTTAAAAAATAAAAAAATAATTGTTCCCACGGTTGAAACAGTAGGGGCAGTTATCCCTACGGTGGTAACCGTAGAGGTATTTATCTGCCCCTACGGTTCCCACCGTGGGAGCAATGGTTTGCCTATATATACGGTTCCAATCGTAGGGGCAATCCATATTCGTAGTAATGAAACAACAGCCTTTTTATATTAGATGATGGTCATCGATCCAGTTGTGCAAGTTTTTTTATCTGTAACTTTATAGACCTCTTATCGATTAAAGACCGTTCGACTGTGAGCTGTCAGCCGATCACGAGTTTAAAAGGTGGGTGTCAACTAGAAATGCACTAACCAGCTTGATGATCATGCATAACAATTGACATACGTAATCCATTTATAAATTGACCATACATGTACACTTCCAAAATGTTCGTTTTTTTTTAAGCAAGGGAAGCTATAGATTGACAAATGATGAATTGACTTTAATGAGAATTTAGATATGGATTTTGATCATTAAGCATATGGGTTGTGTGTTGGGGGCAAAAATAGTGTACAAGGGAGACAAGCCATGGCCCACCAAAGATTTTTGAGGGTTTAATTCATGGTGATGGGCAAGTGATTTGGATTCCAATTAGAAGTTGGGATGAAACTACTAGCTAGCTACTATCATATTCAACACCTTTCGGTTTGTTTTCTTATATGAAAGAGGTTTGATTGATGTGAATGTTACCCAACTTAATGATGTTATCTTAATGTCACATGATAGGAAAGTGACTCTCCTCACTTAATCATTTTTATTCTTTTTTGCATGCTTTAAGGGGAAGAGTCAATATATTTTAAGAGTCGCCAAAGGTTGATTATCCTTCTCATCTACATTTCACTAGTGATGAGTCCAAGCTAGATTTTCTTTTCATTTTGTTTTTTCAATCAAGAAAATGATCCCATATCATTCATTTGTATGCAAATCTTATATGGGCTATTTTTATATCTTCTTGGATAGAAGATCGGATCGAAATTGTCGAATTTACTCACATATTTAAAGACGGTGTTTCGTTATGCAAGAAAATTCATGTTAGAATGTTGAATTTTCAAATTTTTTTTTATATAGATGGCAAATTCTGTAGGGTTCCTAGGTACACTAATGAGGTCTCACAAGGCATCAACCATGCCAATTTCAAAATTTTCCGGTGCCGAGAAACCCTAATATAGGTCGTTAACTAGAGATTAGGCGAAACATGCAAGTAGTAAACAATTTTACTTCTAAGTGAAAGAGACTACAACCTTTGTAGATCCGGTCCTCCACTTCCTTAGCTCCGTGATGATGTCCCTCTGCTGCGATCATTGGATCCCGGACTCTAGCGATGGTTTCGTCGAAGAAATGATCGGGCTAGGTCGTCGACTTCGATGCCGAAGATGATCTACGTCGAGGCAACTCAAGATCAAGCTCCAACTTCGCCAAGTCATGAAACTTGTGAAGAAAACACCCTATACTACTTGGCAAGTGGTAGAGGATGAAGAAATAGGAAGTGGGTTCATTTTGGATTTGGATTTCTCACTTCGAATGATCACTTGACATTTTTGAAGCAAGTTTTTCTTTTCTTTTTCAAGAAGACGAAGAAGAAGAAAAGAATATCATTAAAATAAAAATCAAGTGAAGAGTTATCATAATCCAACCATGGATGAGGCTAACTCATGTAGAGAATGAACTATGATTTAGTTAAAGGGTTAGGGTTTAGGAAAGAAACAAAATGGTTTGACTTTCAAAGCTTCATGAAGCTTCAAGTGAAATCCAAATAAAGTCACCATTTTATTTCTTACCAAAATGAATAAATAAATAAATAAGTAAGTAAATAAAGCAAATGAAATGAAACCCTAACCATTTACTAAACATAGTTTAAAGCATACACACACCCAGATTTGCATGTATCATCAAATATGATACAATCAAGTGCACAAAAATATATCATATATACAATGTGCACATCAAGTGAGAAAATCCATCTTAAGTGAACCAATATTAGTTAATGTAAAGTAATATATCAAATATATAATTATACATTAAATCATTAAATCAACACTTGATTTAATGATCCGGTCATATCGTATATAACCGACTAATATCAAGTGTATCAATGTATCGAATCAACACTTGATTCGGTATCCCGGCTATATCAAATATAACCGTCCAATGATACAAATCGCGAGAATAGAATACAGTATCACATACTGGTATTATTCTCGGTCCCGTACATATCTCATATGCGCTCCTATTTCGTTTCGCTTGAGCCAGGAAACCTCTGTATAGGACTCTAAAGACTCGTCAATACGCCGGTAGCAGGTAATGATCATATCAAACACCCACAAGCCGCAAGCGGTCTGCTAAACGTAACGGCCACCCGGATATTGAGCGATCAGAAGATCGACGAGCAAGCCCGCTCATACTCCTGTGAATCCAACCAGTAACACTTACCGTACAGTCCGGTCTCGTCGTCTGGTATGTCGCATATCTCGCCTAGGGGTGGTAAACGTCAGACCCCAATAGCTCGATAAGTCGTGTCGATATGAGGTCTATAACATCTCGAGAAACTACTGGTAACACTTACCAGTAAATCTCAACAACCCTGGCCAGGGATTTCCGGTTATAGCCAATCGAACACAGCGCAACATTAACTCCCTATACCGGGAGAGACGAATCCCCTCCTATCGCTCATTGCCTCCATGTGACTCGGGACTTTACCCAAAAACCACCGTTTTGCACGCCCTCTTGGACGTGGTAAGGTGGAAATCAAAGCACAGTGGGAATCACACAAGACTTTATGACGATCTCGGGTCAACAGACTAACCTGTACCAGTGTCACCAGAGAACTGCCATCTGACATAAGGTATAATACCATCTGGGAGTTCTCGGCGAGTCCATCCAGTGTACCCAGTCTCCACTGAGCATCCGTATATCATTTCCGATGTCAAACACTAATGAATATGGGATCATCCATCGCCCATCTGTATGGGTCGAGAAGGTATACGCTAGTCTACTCTGGTATATCGATGCCCCGTCTCGATACACCCACGACTAGGGATCTTGAAGGATGTACTTATGGACTACCATGCCCCCACTAGTATGATCCGCATCATAGTCTAGGTAGTCAAGTACACATCCTAAGGGCTTTACCAACATGTAACAGAGAGACGATCAGTGTACACGTTAAGATAAAGAGCAACCAGATAGCATATTATCATGTCGAGCAAGAAAGTCCTCCCTATATATGTCCCAGCATCCACTACAATATACATCCTATGTATAGTAATGGCCTCTAGGGCATACATATAACTAACAGATTCTATAATATGACGTTAGAGCCATCTAAATTCAACTAATAAGATATGCATTATGAAGATCTTAAATATACTATTGGAATGTCTTCTTGGATAACTTAGATCAAAATTATCGAATTTACACTAGTTTTAAAGGGTGGAGCTCAGGTATGCTACATTTGTGGTAGAATATAGAAATTTTGTATTATTCTTGATATGGTGGCATATTCTATATATAATATGATACTAGAGCCATCCGCATTCACTGTAGGCAAACACAAGAAATAGATCTATGAAGAAATTTTATTTTTGGCTTATAAAATGGTGCTCAAGCTAATCAAGAAATTAGTTCGATGAAGAAATTTTATTTTTGGCCTATAAAATGATGTTGAGTGTTGGATACAAAAATATCTTTCGATTCTTACAAATTTAGACTTTTGGTACAGTGCGGTTTTCAGTTCTAGCACTTATCGCATTTAGATTCAATCGTCACAAGCTTTAAGGCTACCCAAATCATATTATTTTTTGGTTGAACTTCGGATTAAGAACATATATCCACATATTTAATTTTAAGCCTATTATCAATAGAAATTTTAAATAATTAATGCTATTGTAATAATAGGTCCCACCATGTACTTAAATTCGTATTTGAATAAATAATTTTCCTATTTTTCAAATATTCTAATTCCACTAATCCTTTTCTTCCCTTTACAAAAATCTTAATAACTAAACCTTAAACCCAAACCCCTTTTTATTCTCCTAACCCCAAGCCCGGCCCGGCCCATCCCCCACATCTGAACCCGAACCCCCTCTTCTTCCCTTCTCACTCTCCCTTCTCTCCCCTCTCTTTCCTTTCACCCTCGCTAACGGCTCCCCCTCTCTCGCCACCCTCCCGCGTAACCCGTTCCTCCTACGCCCCAACGCTTCTCCCGAGCTTTCGCCCTCGTCGTTCCTCCTCCCTTACAACCTCCCACGACACCCGCTCCTCCCCGTGATCTCGTCCTCGTCCTAACATCCCCGCGACCTCCACAGCGCCACTTCCCCTGCTCCACCTCTCCCTCAAACCCAGCCTCATCACCTCCTTCTTCTTCGTAACTCCTCCCTCGAGAAATGCTCCACGTTGATGATGCCCCACCCGAACAAACTCCCCATAATCTCCTCAACTGTCACTCCGTCTCCTCCTTCATCAACCGAGCTCCACCCATCTTCAGCCAACTCACTCACCCTTGCACCCACCGCCGCTGCTTTCTACGGCCACAAGCCACCCATTACTGACATAGCAACTCTTCTGACAAGCTCACATCCTCGGACCAGCACCTCCTCCTCCCTCAACCTAACTTCCGAGCTCCCCATCCTTCGCCGTCACCAACCCAAAGCGCTATCGTCGGCTCATCCCAGCGCCGCTCGAGCACCAACACCGCCACCTCCATGAACTCTTGCCAACGCCACCACAGCCACCTCGCCTATTTTGACACCTGCAGCCGCTGCCCCATCGCCTGGACTATCGCCGCTACGACCTCATCGTCTTCACCACCGGAGCCGCCAGCATCTCCTTGTCGTCGACTTGAGCCATTACCTCCTCCCACCACCAGCTCCTCCTCTGCAGCCTCACCCGACAACCACCATCACCCTAGTCTACACCACCAAGCCCCAGGTACCACCTCCATCACCCCCTCTCTATCAAATTCTCTATCTCCTTCTCAACTGACACCACCGTCAACCACCACACCGCAACCCCACTTCCACCATCAATCCACTCCATCACCTAACTCCATCACCACTCACCAAACCTTCACCATCTCTGCACCGAGGCCCTTCTCATCTCCATACACCATCACCTTAACCCACTGAACTCCCCTGCAAAACCTCATCATCATCATCACCGCCATCGAGATATCCATTGTCACCACCACCTCGCCCCTCTGCATCGTCATTGCCTACCATTGTGCCCGGGCCAAAACCTAGCTGAGCTCGAGCCCAAGCCGAATCCCTATAGGCATTTTATCGAGCACATGTTGCAGTCGACGTAGCCGCTATTGCAGTCGCCTTTGTCGCCGTCCAAGCCATGGCCTCGGTCTCTATAGCCGTCATGGTCGTCAATGTAGTCGCCGTCGCAATACCGTACATGTCCGTCACAGTCCGTATTGCGCTCGAGCCTCGTGTCGTGTCATGCCCGATTCCGCAACGTTCGTAGTCGTCTCGTGTGTCGAGACGAGTAATATGCACGTTCGTCGCTTCTATGTCAGCGACCGAGGCAAGTGTTCTTACTTGATTTACATGGTATAATAATAATAGATCGATATATATATATCTGTGTGTGTGTGTATATGTGTGAGTGTGTGTGGGGGTATGCGTGTATCTAGCTACATACCGCAAAGTATCGCGGTAGTTTTAATAATAAATCATAGTAAGTAAGTGGTTGTGATTGGAACCCGTATAGTGATTGTTATTTTCATCTTGATAATAATTAGAAATTGAATTGATAAAAACTCATGTCGACTAATCGAAATAGATATCCTGAATAACACCGATATGTATAATCAAGGTCGATCAATGTGAAACCCTAGATCAAAAAATATCTTAAAATAGCAGAACTTATTATAGATAGATCTGTTTGCTGATAAAGACATCATGTAGGAATTTGGATTGAAAATAGTGAAGTTTATATCATTTAACGACGCCCCCAGAAGGCGACTTCGAATCTGGAATTCACCGCACATGCCACGTTCTAAAATCCATATTAAAATGAATGCAACTTGTAACCTAATATTCTATGGCTCATATCGAAACCAATAGATAAACCTATAACACCCCAGAGTTCATCCTTGTATTTTAATAAGTTATAGCAACGAAAACTGATGCGATTCATGGCTCTAGACTGCAGTCCAGAGCAGGAACTTACTGTTAGTTATATGTATGCCCTAGAGGCCATTATTGTACATGTGATGTATATTATAGTGGATGCTTGGATATATATAGAGAGGACTTTCTTGCTCGACATTATAGTATGCTATCTGATTGCTCTTTATCTTAGCATGTTGACTTGTATATGTGATGTTGTCTTGCTCTCACATATTGATAGAGCCCTTAGGTTGTGTACTTGACTACCAGGACTATGATGGAGATCATACTAGTGGGGCCAAGGGTAGTCCACAAGTACACCCTAAAACAGTTCCTAGTCGAGAGTGTATCGAGACAGGGCATCGATATTCTGGAGTAGACCAGCGTATATGCATCTTGACCCATATGATGGGCGATGGATGATCCCACATCCATTGGTGTTTGACATCAAAGATGGTATACGAGTGCTCAGTGAAGACTGGGTACACTGAACGGACTCGCCGAGAACTCCTAGTTAGTATTATACCTATCGTCAGATAGCAGTTCTCTGGTGACACTGGTACAGGTTAGTCTGTAGATCCGAGATCGTTATAGAGTCTTATGTGATTCCCACTGTGCTTTGATTTCTACCTTACCACGTTCAATAGAACGTGCAAAACGGTGGCTTTTGGGTACAGTCCCGAATCACATGGAGGCAATGAGCGATAGGAGGGGATTCGTCTCTCCCGGTATTGGGGGTTGATGTTGCGCTGTGCTCGATTAGCCATAACAGGAAAGTCCCTGGCCAGGGCTGATACAGAGACTTACTGATAAGTGTTATCAGTAGTTTCTCGACCCGTTATGAGTCTCACATCGGCACGACTTATCGGTTATTGGGGTCTGACGTTTACCATCCCTATACTGGATATGCGATATATCAGACGAAGAGACCGGACTGTACGGTAGTGTTACTGATAGGCTTTTGCAGGTGTTAGAGCGGGCTAGCTTGTTGATCTTCTGATCGTTCAATATCCGGGTACCCGTTACGTCTAGCTAGTACCGCTGACGGCTTATGGGTGCTTGATATGATCATCACCTACTGCCGGCGTATTGACGAGTCTTTAGAGTCCTACACAGAGGTTTCACTGGTTCAGGCAAAACGAAGTAGGAGCACATATGTGATATGTGCGGGACCGAGATTAATACGAGTATATGATACCGTATTCTATTCTCGTGAGATAAGGTATCGATCGGTTATATGATATACAGCCGGGTTATCGAATCAAGTGTTTATTCGATAAGTCGATACAGTATCGGTCGGTTATATGAGAAATAGCCGGGTTATCGAATCAAGTGTTGGTTCGATAAGTTGATACAAATTTTATTAGTTGGTCATATGAGATATAACCGGATTATTAAATCAAGTGTTGATTTAA
Organism: Agapanthus africanus; assembly: GCA_030015575.1. NCBI lineage: Eukaryota > Viridiplantae > Streptophyta > Magnoliopsida > Asparagales > Amaryllidaceae > Agapanthus > Agapanthus africanus. The sequence continues at coordinate 432,119,497 of JASDDO010000008.1, read as the reverse complement.
TATATAATTATATATATGATATATTAATTTACATTAACTAATATTAGCTCACTTAAGCATTTCTTTTTCTCACATGTGCACACTTGATATATATGTGATATATATTAATTGTGTTTTATTTATGTGTCATGGTTGATAATACATGCAACATGCGTGTATGAGATTTACACCATGATAATGATAATGAAGGGTTTATTTATTTATTGTAATTCAATTATTAGTTGGAATTTGTCACATAGCATGAAGCTTTATGAAGCTTGGAGACCCATTGACTTAGTTCACTAGTTTTGTCTTATACTAGATATTTGTTAATCCAACCATTATCTAAACTCATGGTTAAGTCTCTACATGAGATATATTAGATATTTTCTTACCTATGGTTGCCATTCTCTCTCACATCTATTATTTGCTTCTTCTTCCTTAAAGCTCAAGAGAGCTCTCTAGGTTTTGAGAGAGGCTTAAAACAAGTGAGAAAAGTAATTCTAAAGTGAGCAAAAATCCTACTTCATCATCCTCTACTAGATTAGCATTTTAGTATAGGGTGTTTGCTTCACTAATCCCACATTAGTGAAGAAGGTAGCTTGGATTTGTGACTCCTCGACATAGATCATCTTCGGCTTAGAAGACTTCAAGCAAGCATGCATCTTTCTTCTTGTGGAGCCGTTCGAGAGTCCGCAAGATCGCAACTTGGAATGAAGGGACTACTACAAGAAGCTAAAGAAGTGAAGGACCGAACTACAAAGGTTGTAATCCCTTATCACTTAGTTGTAAAGTAGTTTATAACATGTTTCGTATGATTCTCTAGTTAAAGATTCTAGTTTAGGGTTCTTTAAAACGGCAAAAATTACAAAATTGCATGGACGATACCTCCCGAAACCTCGCTGTCGTTCATAGGAACCCTACACTTACCCCTTGACATGTTTTCATACACCTGAAACCTTACTGTTTAATTGTGATAGTGTGTGGAGCCATTTTCCTTTGCGTAGAAAATTGTATTAGTTTTCTAACGGTACTGGTCCCAATGCATTCCAATGTCGTTTGATATTTATAACACCTTTTAAACCGTCGATGTGTTCTGCAGTTTCATTCAGGAACATAATGTATATCTTAACCTTAGACAATGGATATCTCCTTGCGTACAACAGATATTATTGATCCGTATGATACGTTGGAAACATAACAGATAAATCTAAATATTATCTAATTTTAGTTTCGCCTAATTATGCTCTCAATAGGGAGTAAAACATGTTACGAAACGGACTTCCAATTCAGAAATTGGATTTCCAGTAGTAAATACTTAAAATAGAATAACCATAACTCGCAAATCTGAAACTCGATTGATTCGAAACTAATTTTTCTGTAGAAATAATTTAATACACTGTTTACACTCTTTATATTGTTTCGCCAAATTATGCATGTGTGATTTTATATGATTTTCTAATCCAACCGACACCGGTTGCTCATATGTATTCAATAGTGCATTTACTGTATCCACATCATGTTGCATGACCGTTATACCTATGTAAATAGTGTTCATTTACATCGATACCCTAGTGACTTTCTTAAATTGCCCAGTGATAAATTTTAGTGACTGGATTGTGGCAAGTACGTTAGTGTAAAAGTGTGATTGAATAATGAAAATGATACGTACTTGTACACAATCAGCGTAACCAATTAGTTATTGTATTGTCGACGCCTATGGGACATATGTAAGTGTAACTATAACTGGTATGGGACGGGTATGCAAGCACTTATATTAGTGTCATAGGTAAGAAATTGAGCACTGTCTATTTATTTTGGATACCAGTCGAGACATGCTTGATAGTGACCCTGTCTCCAGTTCTTATATAGACTTGTCATGGAGCGACTAGTATTTAGATTCATGGTCGGTGTTTGATGTAGACCACGTGGTGTAGGCTAGTTTGAGTGTGAGCTCGATCAACGGATTCTCAAGAGTCCCACTGTCGGTATATTTAGTGATTTCGGGATTTGTTACTGATAATATTTCTGATTCTTATTAATTGTGAATCGGGCCCGTGTTCCCTTGCCCCTGGGGCTTACCTTTGGGTTGGAGATATTTCTGCGGTGGTTGACGCTCACACTTGAACCGACGATAAATTTAGTGACTTGAACATTGAGACTTAGAAACTGATTGATTTAGTGATATGGATATTGCATTGATTACTGATCTGATACACCTGCTTTATCGTTATATGTACCGGTTATTTCATGCTCTCTATGCTTACTGCTTTATGTTTATTATCGTTGCACATTATATATGTATACATTGCTATTGTGTCGCTCTGACGACCTGAGTATGCATGTTCAGAGTGAGAAGTTGACTTAACTCGAATCAGAACCTTTCTTACCTTGAGGACATTGCGGACATCTAGATCAGCGACGTCAGCGCTGTCATTCTCTTGACTCTATCTGATTAGTTTTATATCTGTTTTGATAGAATTAATGACTGCATTTCTCATCACCTGTGCTATGATTACTGATTACCACGTAATGCTAAAAACCGAAGTGTGACTACGGCAGAATATTTCCTTGATCGTAGGAGTATAGCTGGTCTTGTCATCCCTCGTATTCCGTAATTTGGGATGTGGGGCATGACACTTTAATTATGACATAAACATGACTTTATTTGGATGATATTATATTACTAATAAAAAAATTATTACATAAAAATTAGTTTCTTCAATAGAGAAAGAAAGATGAGAATAGAATAAAAATTAAATATTCCATATTTCTCATCTTTTATAACTTTCAAATATCTACAATTTTCACATGCAATATATATGCTAAATACTATTGAAATAAGTCCAAAAATTACTACTAAAACTAACAAAAAGCAAAATTGTGGTATCTGACATTAGATCTCAGAGAATTTATTTTAAGATGCAGTTTGATTAAGGTTGATTAAATCATCAATAGATTGATGGTTACCTAATCTAGTCATTACAAGGATCAATGCAGATCTTTGAATATGCATGTTTATGCAAATCAAATTTGTCGGCTATTTAATTTTTATAAAACATTATTAATGTGTAATTTGTATTGAGATGCATACAAAAATAACTATGTTTTTGCCCGATCTTTTCTATCTTTTGGTGCCATTAGGATCCAATTAGAAAATTTTCTTCTTACATTTTTATTTCTTCAAGGAATCCAATACTTATGATGGCAAATCATTTGTGGGGCCCTAAATGCCGCCCGATGTCACATGCTGACGTGTCATAAATCCAATGGTGGTGGTGATGCAAGAGAGGACTCTTCTAGGGACTTTCATATAAATATCCATTTTCCCCCTTTAATTATTTGTTTAATTAACCTTTTACTTTTGTTAATACTTAATATATATACAGAGGAACTAGTTTTATCCTCTAATCATTTCATTAGAAGTCAATGCATATCTATATTCACAATACTAAAATGTAAGATATTATATCATAAGAAGCCCCAGTGACCATTTATTATCATAACTAGTGTTGACCATTAGCGGTTAACAATAAACTTTTGTGTTCGAATATTTGTTAATGATTATCTACAGATTGAGAGAATCCGATGATATCACTCAGACTATGTTGAAATGATTTCTTTTACGGTATTTGTGATCTGTTTTGCTATTTTAGAACACCTTTATGGTTAACTTTTTTATTTCAACTTCTCAACAAACACATTTTTAGTGCGGGACATGTAGCCCAGTCGTGAGCAATAGAAGTTTGTGGGGGGAGATCTCGGGTTCGAAGAGGGCCACGCGGGACGGCGGGCTTCGCTTTTTTCAAAAGAAAACAAACACACATTTTAAACACCAATTCTAGAAAGATTGCATCAACATGGACAGAGCTTTCATAAAAAATGAGAGGTATTGTTAACTACCAAACTAAAATTGGTCAATATATCTCTACTATTTTCTCTACTATTTAAGGCAAAAGGAAGAGCTTTTTGTAATATGCAAATGACTGCTTATGCGGGGTTTCTATTCTTCAAGAGAAAGGAAAAGAAAAGAATCGCAACTTATCCCATCATTTAAAACCACCTGAGTTAAATTTATGATTTTTCATAAAAAAGAATTGAAAAAGAAAAACAAAACATCCAACCAAGATTCATAAGCACAACTTATCCCGGTAGTTAAAACAAGCTGGGTGGCAACTACGTGTATCACACGTGCAAAATTAAAGCCGGCAATGGAACCGTTTCCAATCGAATCCAATTGAACACAAGGTTTTGGCAATGCATTATCAATCACTAGTGTAAATTTGTAACCAAAAGGAAACAAGTGTTCCATCAATTTACACATCAAATAAACTTGTGCTTGGCTCAAGCCATGCAATCTCAAGTCCCTGCCTTTTTTAAGATCTCTACTCCATGTGTTTAGGATCCTATAGGGCAGAGCCCCACACTTGTGTATGCCTCAAATGTTTCCCTATTCAAACAAGACATGGAGGCCAATGAGCATTCAAGCCATTGCCATTCTCTATCTCTACTCCTAGTCATCTATGTTTTGAATCTTTTGCCCATGCTAAGGTCGAAATCTGTATCGTTCTTCTCCTGATCCCGTATGCATGAGGCTTTCTGTGGATCATATCGGATAAACGAATTACGACAGACTTTCATCATAGGAGCCTGTAATGGCCTGACAAAAATCCGTTGGATCACTCAAGCTAACTCTGTAATTCTCATAACATAAAACAAAAATAAATCTACTTTGAGTATGCTACAAAATGGATATATTCGTTGACAGTCGTGAAACAACACCAACCACGAATTGGGTTGCCTGCTCTCTTGAATATAAAAGAGGCATGCGATATGAAAAAGGTAGACATGGCATGACCAAAACTCCTGCATATATAAAATCTCTACGACGATATTCTTGGTTTGTGACCAGTTGGTGTTTGTGTGCTTTATCAAGTTTATAATTAATAGATGATCTCTAATATTCATGCATCAATAAAAGTTTAATAACAGCACAATTGAGAATCTCATGCATGCTGGTTTGGCTCACTAGTAATTTTTGAAAGCATGTATGCATGGTAAGATGACAATTTACTTTTAGCTGTCCTGAAGACCTAATTACAAACTATCATTCCAGTTGGTCTGTATATATGTGTGTGTGTGTGTGTACATATATATTGTTTTGATCTTGGTTCTCATCATCATTAAAATATTATCAAACTTTACTTCCAAATGATTAAAAAGGCACGAGAAAGAAGAAAAGGAGAACAGGCAAGGCAAATTCCCATATTTGCCACTGTTTGAGAGGTTCAATCATGGCTTGAAAGGAGAGCAAACACCACATGTGTGACCTTGACCAGTACCTCAACACGTGCGCACGGGGCTACAAAAGCTCATGTATCCAAATCTTCATGCGACTCTCTCAACACCTGCATGGGGCATTGCTAATTAAATAACAAATTAAGCATCCCATGTTTACTATAAATGATGATTAACATATTCTAGGCATGCTGTGGTTTAATGCACACACGGTTGAGATTGAAAATAAATAGACTATTAGAAAAAGAAGGGTATGTAGACCGCATATATATAGCTCAATATGATTGTATAACTCAGAAAGAAAGTACCAATTAGCGTTGAAATTATGGAGAACTTTTAGGCAGATGTGTGAACGTGCATACAAGCCATATCAGATTTTTCCAAAACCACAGTTTCTTAATTAAGAAGTGTCTCATGACAGTTTCATAATTATGACGGGTTTTAGTTATGGTAGTTTCTTAATTATGTGGTGTCTTATGGCACTTTCTTAATTATGTCAGTTTCTTAATTAAGAAATTGGTTTGTGTATAAATAGCGAGCTCTTATATATTTTATGTACAATCAAATAGAAGAGAGATTATTGTATGAGAGGGTGACGGTTTAGATATAAAGAGATTTGGGAGTAATCTCCGAGGGTTTGCTCGTGATGTACTTGATTCAAGATTATAGTAGATATTGCAGATTCCGCTCTGCTGGAGACTAACTATACGGTGGACGAACCTCGTTAACAAACCACTCTCTTGCTTGATTTGTGATTCTTATTTATTTATTCTCGTATCGTTATTAATTTGTCTTTTTGTTGCTAATTGCGTGATAGGTTTGTCGCAAGTATTGTCCCGTGGATCGACTTCTCCATCCTTAACAACTGGTATCGGAACTTGGTTAAGAAACGTAGAATTCTTCAATTTCACGATCTAGGTTAACGGTGGGTAACAACGTTTATGTCCTCTTCCCCACTTTCTTAAATCGTTGTTTTGAAAGAGTTGGTTCAGATCAAGGAAGAAATATTTTGCTGCGATATTAGACAAAAAGATGGCGGGGAATAAAATAAAGATCGAAAAATTCAATGGTCACAATTATGGTTGGTGGTGTATACAGATGGAGGGTTATCTATACCAAAAAGACATATATCTTCCTTTGCTAGGAGAAAAGCCTGAGAAAATGACCGATGAGACGTGAAACCTTTTGGATAGGAAAGCACTGGCGACGATCAGATTGTCGTTGACTTCGCATGTGGCCTTTAACTTCTCAAAAAAGAAGAAAACTATGGCGCTAATGACGCCATTAGTGAAATTATATGAGAAGCCTTTAATATCAAACAAGATATACTTGATGAAGAAACTTTTCAATATGAAGATAGCAGAAAGTGATTTGGTGACAGAACACTATAACGAATTCAACAGTATGATGAGCCAGTTAGAATTCTTCTCGATCGTGTTTGAAGACGAGACTCGAGCTCTATTATTTCTCTGTTCGTTGCCGGAGAGTTAGGAGAACCTAGTTATGACTGTTAGCAATTCTATCTTAGAGACTCTCACGTTTAATGATGCGGTGAGTTGCATATTAAACGATGAGATGCGGAGAAAGGCCGTGAGTGGGAGTTCGGGAACTTCTACATTTTCGGTGGAGAATCACGGCGAAACAATGAAAAGGGGAGAAATGCAAGTTTAAAAGTCGAGAAAAATCTCAAGGAAAAATCCAAGGCGTTGTTGAAATTGTGGGAAAAAGGGTCACACGAAAAGTGGCTGCAAATCTCCAAAGAAAAGCTGAGATGAGAAGGCGAATGAAAAAGAAGCGAATATGGTGTCTACACAAAAATAAGGGGAACAAAGTTTTTGTCTATCGGCAAGTGTCATGCCCCGCTTCCCGAAATATAAGAATACGGAGAGCAACGAAGGTTGGCCATGCTATCTATGAAAAGGAATTATCTTTCCATAGTCACATTAAGCCTTCTAAGCTATACCTGTAACGATATTATCCAATAAACAGAAGAGATAACGCTAATGATCATGCTGCATAAATAACAAGTAATGCCAAAATGGACCCACAAGACAAGTAATAAATTCAATTAAAATCCTCAAAATAACAATAAGTTCCAATGAAGAAGTACATGATCCAAAAAGAGATACATAAACCATAACGTCCTATGAGGGGAGCACATACTAAATACGAATTGAAATAAAATAAAAAGGGAAATAAACCCACGACAAACTAATGCTCCTCAGCTAGCCTCTGAACTAGTCATAATCCTGCTCTGCTGATGCATCTGTCTTCAAGTCTGAGGTGGCAAATCCTAGGGGTGTCAGAACATCTAACAAGTACTTAAACGTAAAGTGTATGTGTATATGTGTGTGCGTGATAGTATGAATATGCGAGTGTCTTGAAATGCCTGTGTGCGCATACAAGTATGAATATATAATCGGTGAGAATATGTATTATAACAAGACTTATATGTCACTACAAGGATAAGGTCCAAGGGCAAGGAAACATGACTTGATTAAATAGGGAAGCAATTTACCGTTTCAGCCCGATACCTTAGCAATGCTCTTACTTTACCGTTTCAGCTTGATACCATAGCGACACACTCTTTACAGTTTTAACCCGGTACCATAGCGACACATGCACTAAACATGATTTATGACTTGATAGGGTCTGGACTAGAATCACGAATATTCATGATACTATTACTGAGCAGGAGGCATGTAAACACGAATAATTATTTCAGGACATGAAGCACGACATTCCCGTTGATTGATTGCATTTTAATATTAATTTATAGCGATCACAAAAGATATAGCATGTCAATGGTTTCCATGCATATAACGCACTGCAAGTATAACAATATCACACAATCACTAATAAAAGAGAATAGCCATCAATCACGAGATAACGACAGTTAGATTCTAATAAAATATCTCAATATGATAATCAAATTCATCGTTAAATCAAACACATTTTTAAACATGATTTAGGGGTTGATTAAGCAAGTTAATAATAACGGAAATCGGGTTATAACGATATCTTAATCATGTGTTGTACATGATTCATGTAAATATGTAGATGTTAGTAGTCTCGAATATATAAACGGCATATCAAAGGGGTTCTCATGCTTGTCAATATCAATGAATAATTCCATAATCTTAATCAATAATGTTAAGCAAGTAATGGCATAGTCTCATCACTAACAATAAACAAGATTATGTATGAATCATATAAGCAGTGCATGTTGGCAAGTGTATTTGTCATCTAACAAATATCGACTTAAACGTGACATTTATAGATCTTAATTAATGGGTTTGCAAGATCTTATGGTTTCATTTATATTCATAACAAGTATATAATCACATATCAATAAGCAAAGATTCATGAAGTTTAGGTTTTGTTCTTTAATTCTTATACAAACAAATTCAATTTAGGATAATCGATGTCGCATCGATTAACACGAGGGAGCAAGAGTACTTGCTTTTAGGCGAGTTGTCGTTGGATCTTGGATTGAAGACAACGAGATGATCTCGATATGATCGCTGGAATGCCGATGTTGACAATGGTGATTGACACGATGAAGACGAAGGGGAGAGAAGCGCTCTTTCGATGGGTTTCTTGATGCTAAGGGCTTCTCGTTGAGGTAGACGATGAAGAAAGAGTAAAACGGGAGAGGAGAGGCAGCTAGGATTTCTAGATGATGGATCTAGAGTTTTTAGAACGAAGGCTAGGGGTTTAAATAGAAGTTGGGTTGGTTACGTGAAATAATATTCGCGCGAAATATCAGGAATTTGATCAGATCTGCGTTGAGCCATCTCAAAACAAGAGAGAAGAAAATAATTGTTGCACGCATAAGTTGAGCCGTCTCAAAGTAAGCTTGAGTCGGCTCAAGAATGGTTGAGCCGACTCAAAACAATTTTGAGCTGTCTCACACATGAAGGAAAGCCTCTGGACCCATAAACCAGCTCAAGATGACTATGAGCCATTTGATGCACCCAGAGATGGGTCAAAACATTGAAATTGAAGCTTGAGCCGTCTCAAACAACTATGAGCTGGCTCAAGCGTTGATATTTGCTGGTATGAACCTGATGTGATACTAAGCACTTTAAATGGACATGGTATCAAAGAAATACGAAAAATACTTGGTTCTTTAGGATTTCTAGATACAGGATGTTACATCCTATCCAACTTACAAGAAATTTCGTTCTCGAAATTTTAAAAACACGAATATACAAGAATCGAGAACGAATTACAAGGATTAAGGAAAATAGATGGGGGTACGAAAAATCAAGGATCAAAGAAACACATGATGGCACGAAGAGTCACGGTTTTGGCCTGACAATCAAAGTGTGCAAGGAAAATACCCAACCAATCCATTTAAGACAATGTCGTACTTCCAGGTCTTGGGTCAAAATTTCGTGTGGAATGGGATGTGTAGCGGCGGAAGTAGCGGACATGAAATAGTTTGAGGCCCCGGAATCAAATAATACCCTAGCTGGGACTGAATAAACTAAGACAATAACTATGACGACATACTCCGACGTCTTGTCGAGCCATGGATCTGAAACGAGATTTTCGGACGGCGTTGAATTCAAAGCTCAAGATAAGATATAGATTCGAAAGTGACTGAACGGAAAGGAAAACAAGGCAGTACAATGTAACCGGATCAAGAAAATATGAATCAAGGGTAGGACTCTAAGTTACTTAAATAGAGTACCGTATTGTAATCATACCGTGGTACATGAGTACAATCACATAATTCCATTTAAATCACCTGAATCCTACAACCAGAGTCAAAGAAATATACAGCATGACGCACTATAAGAATCCTCGACATGCGATTCTAACCTAAAAGGGTTGGATATAGTAACTCTTAAGGCAATTATTGTAATTGTAGGATGGCAATTATTAATTGAAGGAGGACCTATACGGAAAACAATCTTGTTCAAGATGATAGTATGCTATCTGGTTTGTCTTTATCTTTCATATGTATACGTTGTACTCGTTATGTATCGCTAACAAATGAGATAAAGCCCATAGGATCTTTTCTTGACTATCAGGATTAATGACAGGGATCATACTAGTGGGGTCTGGGTAGTCCATAAGCACATCCTTAAATGTCCCCAGTCGTAAGAGTATCGAGACTGCACATTGGTACTCTAGACTAATGTGTACGTTTCCTAATCCGGTTGGAGGGAGATAGCTGACCCCACAGCTATTGGTGTTTGACACCAAGAATTGTATACAAGTGCTCATCAGAGTATGAGTTACACTAGACGGACTCACCGAGAACTCTTGAATGGTATTATAACTATCGTTAGATAGCAGTTCTTTGGTGACATGAGTACAGGGTAGTCTGTAAACTTGAGATCGTCATAGTGACTTATGTGGTTCCCAATCTACTTTGATTACTACCCTACCACAGCTTTAATGATCCGTGCAAACATGTTTTAGTTGGGTACAGTCCCGATCCATATGGAGGTAGTGAGTGATCGGAGGGGATTCGTCTCTTCTGGTATAGAGAGTTGATGCCGCACAGTGCATGATTAGTTATAACCATAAGTTCCTGGCTAGAGTAAATGAGATTTACTGATAAGTGTTATCGGTAGTTTCTCAGTTGGTTATGAGTTTGAAATCGGCACAATTTATCGGGTTATTGGGAGTTTAACGGTTTTCACCTTCCAGACCTGGTATGCGATACTCTTAGACGAAGAGACCAGATTGTACGGTTACTGTCACTGATAGGCTCTGTAGGGTATGGATGAGCTTGCTCGTCGATCTTATTTTCGTTCAATACCTAGATAGCCGTTACGTGCAGCTAGTACCGCTGACGTGCTTGTAGGTTAACCCGGTGGGGGATTGATCTGAAAGCGTTTCAGATCAATCGGATATGATCTTGACCTACTGTCAACATATTGTCGATTCTTTAGAGTCCCACACAAAGGTTCCTGGATCGGACGAAACGATATAGAGGCCGTGTGTTGATACGAGCAAGAGTTCGATTAAATACGTGTATTGGATCTACAAACATTAATCAGACGTTTGATAATACTGGCCGGTCTTTTGGAAAGACGGATATTAAATGAAGGTCATGATTTGTTGGCTCAATCAAGGTCATAAGCCGTTAGGGGTAAAAAACCGATATCGGGAGTTTCAAGTGTTGAAACTTGCAATGTGATTGCATATCTTCTATGTGATAGTTTAGATCGCGATTCTCACTGTGTGTAATAGTTATTCTGGGGAGATTTTCACTTCACAATTAGCTAACCCACTCAGTGTCTAGAAAGGTGTTAACGGGGTTATGCCTCTGCGGAAACGAGGTTATTAAATTGGGTTTGTGCGAAAGCACGGGGGACCCCCCTTAGAGTACTAACACTGGCCTGTCTAAACGGTTAGTGAACTTGTGGGTATATATGATCCCTGCTAGTTCTCTTTTTAGGGTTTGAAGAAGAATTTGACGAAACAGTGAGAGTCATCCTGATCAGATAAATTTACAAACCAATCTAATCTTGATAGAGTGCAAACTGAGTGTTTCTTTTCTATTTCTGGAAGCGACCCATGACCGACCTTAAACTAAAATTCATAAACCAAGTTAACAGAACCTTTTTACATCATTGGCTTTGGTATGTCATGATTGCCCTAATTCACAACGAAGTCGCATATGTCCTTACCCCTCCCACTTCCATCTTTTTTTTCTAGAGCCCTATGTATCACATACAAGGATCCATATTGCTTGGAATGGCTATCTCTTATAGTTAGATACGAACTCGAAGAAATTGTTTCAGTCCGAGAATGGCTACTGGTTCTGGAAAAAGTGAATTATTCATTTGTCTCTCCTCTCCACCTTGTCTTAAGTTCGAGAGCTCCTTAAATAAGAAGAATATATTAGTTACGCTTGTTGGATAGTTTTTTTCCAATCCCGAAGGTAGAGCTGAAAGGAAGGATAAGAGGAAAACCGACCAGCCTAAGTTTGGTATATAGAAGGTAAGACGGAGAGACATCGAAAAGGGTTGAAGTAAGAGAAAGGAAATTGCAACTACTATCACGAGTCTAAGCAATGAAAGAGGCATTACAAGGAATAGCTAGTCACCCCTTTGAAACATTTTTTAAATTTCAGTTTTTCGGTGTGGTTGTAATTGAGAACTATTTCTCTATTAATTCCGACTTCTAGGTATATTGATACCGGATTAGAATCTCATATCTATAGAGCGTTACAGATGTTGAGAAGGAGTAGAGTATAAGGAAAGGGCGATTTGATTCTCAATGTTGGAAATCGGAGCAATTGTTGTTATTGGGGAAAATCACCTAGTTTTGCCTAACGGCAACCTTTTGGTTTTGAATAACCGTTATTATGCACCAATTTTTAAAATTTGATATATCTGTCTATTAATTTTATAAAGTAGGATATAATTTTTGAAAAATATGTTCTGAACATTTACCTTTATCATGTGATGATTAGGTATGGTGCATTGAATAATGGTATAGACATTTTTAACCAAAATATAGTTTTCGACTAATACGGAGTTTGTGTTAGTGAACTCTAGGGACTTATACATGCTGATGTATGTTGTCCGATGTTTGCATGAACAAGGGGATAGTACTCATACTTCATTCCGTTTACCTATGAATTCTCTGGTTTTAGACACGCTTTCTGTTAGTGTATATGCCATAGAGGCCATTACTGTATCATACTAGTTTGTATATTACTTGATGGAAGCTTGGGATATTCACAGTTGTATATACAATCTTGCTCGAAATGGTAGTATGCTACTTGGTTTGTCTCTGTTTTAATATGTGCATGTGTTTCTTTTAGCATATCGCCGATATACATATTAGTAGAGCCCTTAGGATCTTTGGTTGATTATCAGCGTTGTGATGGCGCTCACACTCGTGGGGGCTGGGTAATCCAAAAGCATATCCTTATACAGGTCCCTAGTCGTTGGACTATCGAGACAGGGCATCGATACTCCGGAGTAGACTGGCGTATGCGTTTCTTATCCCAGCGTGGGAGACGGTCTGTCCTACAGCCGTCAGTACGTCGTACTTGAGATAGTATGCAGCTGCTCGTTAGGTTACGAGTACACTGGACAGGACTCGTCGGGAACTGTTGGTTGGTATTATACCTATCGTCAGTTATCAGTTCCCAGATGACATGAGTATAGCATAGTCCGCTGACTTGACACTGTCACTTCGCCTCGAGTGTGTTCCCACTGCACTTTGATTACTACCCTACCACGGCTCAAAGGAGTCGTGCAAACAGGTAGTTTTTGGGTGCAGTCCCAAAGCACTTGGAGGCAGTGACGGTTAGACAGGATTCTTCTCTCCCGGTATTGGGGGTTGACATCGTGCTGTGTCCAGGAGAGCCATTACACAAGTAGTCCCTGGCCAGGGCAAGCGAGATATACTGGTAGGTTTCTAGTGTTATCTCAGGGTGTTCTGGGCTACACTCCGACACGACTTGTATCGCTATTAGGGGACTGACGTTCACCGCCCCCCTATGCCCGCCATGCGATGTATCAGACGAACAGACCGGACTGTACGGAGACTGTCACATACAGGCTCAGTAGGAGTTCAGATGGGGCCACCTCGTCAGTCTTCTTATCGGCATCTACCTGGGGACCGTTACGTACAGCTAGTGCCGCTTGCGGTCTGTGGTTAAACCCACTGCCAGCGTAGTGTCGAGTCTTTAGAGTCCCACACAGAGAGCTATTCGCCTTTAGGCAAAATGAGTAGAGGTCGCATGGTTTTGCGACAGGGTTCGTTCACATCCGTGCACTTGTGCACGTTTGTTGTCCGGACAGCTTATACTAGCGGGCTTTGGTTTAAGCCAGATCCTAGTATATGATTTGGTATTGGTTTTATCTCTTTGTGTTCGTGTTCCTCGGATCACGAATACGGGTGCGTATGCACAGTTGCTTGAGACAGAGGGAGAGGATTTTGATTAGGGTTAATGACCATTGTCATTTTATTAACCCTAATGCTTATGTGTGTATCATGGTTAATTGATATTAGTTTAATATAATTGTGCATGGTTATGGTTGTTGACCATTTGACATTCTTGACTTGTTGACCTAGGTTGACACTTTGACCATCATCATTTCATTTGGAAGATGCTCTTTGATCCTTACAATTTGCATTAAAAATGAAATGATAATGGTCATGTCTTGATTAAGCCATGACAATTATCTCACTAATTATCTATTTACAATAATTCACACATATATGTGAGAATGCTTCATAATTCTCTCATTCTATCATATACTTTCTCTCTCTTGCTCTTCCTCTTCCTCAAGCTCTCCCCTCTCATGTGTTGAGAAACACTTGAGCTTGAGAAAAACCTCTTCTTGATAATCTTTACTCTCATCTAGGGTTCTAGGATTAGTACTTCTAGCACCCTAGTTACTTCTAGCTTGAAGTTGAAGCCAAAGGTTGAGGCTTTCGGGTGGATCCTTCTTCGACGTGAGAAAACGACAAAGGTGATCCCTTTCTACTACTCCAAGGAGTAAGGAGAGAAGGACATAAAGCCCTAGGTATAACCATTCTACCCTTTAGCTAGTTTCTAGTTAGCTTTAGCTTGTTTTTGTTTAGCAAAGATCCTCCTTTGTCTAGTCCATGTTGCCTAGCATGATAAAAATCCGATTTTTATTCCGTTTTCCGCCTCCCCGTAAGCACCGGGATGGTCAACGTGGACTTACAGTGGTATCAGAGCCTAACTAAACATAAACTAGTTAGGTAGTAAAAGTGTATGGAAGTTTGATCGGAAAAATCGAAAAACCAAAACATCAAAACCCTAAGTTTCTGTTGAAATTTTTTCTGTTCAAAATAAAATAAATCTTACATCAAAAATCATCTCAGGGTTTTGTGAAGAAGCCCACCAAAAATGGTCGAGTGATCCCTTCAAAGCGCTGCGGTTCCGCGGCAATGGGTATACTTTTGCCGCGGAACCGCCGCCGTTTTGACTCGGTTCATGACCGAGTTTGGTGTAGTGTTTTTAGGTTGTGGTTTTGGGATTTTTAAGATGGTTTATTTCGGCCTAGATTTTCCAGAAAAGAAATTTGTTTTTGGGGGCCTATAAATCCGTATTTTTGATCGAACTTCACTACACTTTGACTAATGGGTTATATCTGTGATGTTTATATGTATTGAACGTCTGCTAATCGCTATAAGTCGATTAGTGGGGGTTATACATATCTGTGATCTGTGTTTGATGATGGTATGTGTATATGAATGCGTTGGATTGTCGTGGGTGAATAGCCGGGGTGGATGTGAGATGAGTGTTTCTTTTTCTTTCATTCATTGCAACATGTAAATTGATGTATTATTATTTGCATTGCCGCACAACCGGGTCGGGGTTGTAGCCGTCATTGTATAATTCTTTTTACTGTTTTTGCTCCTAGGATAGACCCATGGAGGGGGTGCACAAACTACCGGGTATCTCGAAGTGCCGAGAGGCCTACTCACGGTATTGAGGGAGGTTGCTTCGCTTCGGGTACTTGGCGGGTAGTTTGCCGCACCCGTAGGGGTCTTGGGTGGGGTATTGGCTATTCACCGTGACCGTGTAATCCGCTTTTCGTTGCAGGCTCGAACGGATTGCGGATTCCTAGTATATCCAATATATTCATCTGTGATCTGTAATGTCTATCATTGCTATATATTTATATATGATAACTATTTAGGCGTTACTTATGTTTTACAGCCGCGCTAGCCCTGCCCCCGCTCTGTCGTTAGTTAAGTAACCTAACGGGTGATGACGGGGCCCCGTGGCGAATGCGAATGGCATAAGCGTACGTCATATTTTGGTTGTTTTCTGCAATGGTAGGATTAAATGATGGGACGCATTAAAAGAACTAATGCAAGAAAATAAACCATGTAAAAGTCGATTGGAACACTTTGAAAACCACTCGGTTCTTTTCAAAACTAAACTTTTAAATGCGGAGCTTGAACCACTCCTTTTAAAAGCTATCTCGTTCCATCGATTATATCAAGTTCACTACGTTCACGGTTTCGCCAAAACCATTCGTAGCCCTCCATCATTTCAGTTAAATATTCGGTAGTATTCAAGCTATGTATTTTGACCTCACGCCAAGGCATAGTGATTGGTAGCTGCCGGATATTTATCTGTTGCATAGATAGAATGCGTTGGTTTGAGACAGTCGTACTGCCATTTTGGCCTACGTCAAGGGTAGGTACGGGTGGGTTCAAATTAACCGGGATAATGATGGGAAGAACTTGACATGTGACTTATGACATTTTGACCTCACGCCAAGGTCATAAGAGCATGGGGCAAAAATCTACATCGGGAGTTTCATAAGTACTGAAACCTGCTAGCGCTGCATACCATTTGGAGTGTAATGATTCTGGTAGGATTCCTTCGGTTTTATCACGCGATGATATTTGGATCCCGATCCTACTGTGAGTATATGCTACTCCTCGGGAAAACTCTCACTTAACGATCAATGCTATAAACCTAGTAGGTGTCTAGAAAGGTGTTAGCGGGGCTACGCTCCCAGGGAAAAGAGGTTCTTAAATTAAGGAACTTCGCGAAAACGTTGGAAAACCTCCCTCGAAGTACCGACACTGGCCTGGCTGAACGGTTAAGCAAGTATTGTACGGTGAGATTGATCCCGACTAATCTTTTCTTTACGGTTTGAGAAGGGATTCGAGAGACAGTGGGAGCCATACAGTTTAGACAAACTAAAAAAAAAAACCACTCTAAACTTGCAAGAGCATCATGCTAAAGTGTTTCTTTTCTCTCTCCTAATTGCAGCGACCATTCAACATGACCGGACTTAAGTTATTACTAGATAAAAACATACTGACAGGGTCAAACTACAAAGATTGGCTCAGGAATATCAAGATGGCAATCACTTACGACAAGTTGGGGTATGTCCTTACCACCAAAGCTCCCCCTGTCCCAGGTCCCACCTCCAGCGTCGCGGATAAAGAAATCCGTAAGACATGGGAGATCGATTACGCGAAGGCCAAATGCCTCGTGCTTGCCTCGATGGACAATGAACATCAGAGGAGGCATGAGAATATGGACCTAGAGTCTATATTTCTCCATACAAAAGAACTGTATGGAGAGCGGTCTCGTATCGCAAGATACGAACTGTCGAAGAAGCTATTTTCGGCAAGATTGGCCGTCGGATCATCGGTAGCGGAACACGTGCTTAAGATGATTGGCTACATAGAGGAGCTCGCGGACCTTGGGACCACGTTGGAGAATGAACTCTATACTGATTAGATTCTCCATTCCATTCCTTCCACTTACGCCCAGTTTATCCTAAACTTCAACATGCAAGGAAAGGAGGTTGAACTTTCCGAACTTCTGAACATGTTGAGGAGTGTTGAGGGCACCCTACAGAAGGGTAGGGAGACATCCACTTTATTTGTAGGAGGATCTTCCTCTTCTAGATCCAGGGCGTAAGCCAAGGGTAAGAAGAAGAAAGCCCCCGCCAAACCAAGAGACGGTGTCAGTAAAGTGGATACGAAGGGAAAGGGAAAGGCAACAAAGGTAGCGGGAAAGCTGGTGGGAAAGGAAGAATGCTTCTATTGTCACAAAAGTGGACACTGGAAACAGGATTGCAAGGCTTGGAAGGCCAGAACACAGGATTTAAAGCGAGTTGCGGCTTCAGCTTCAGGTGTGTATGTTATTGAAAACTGTCTATCAATAAACTCTACTTCCTGGGTATTGGATACTGGATCAGGATCTCATATCTGTAATTCTTTGCAGGCGTTGAGAAAGCGTAGAGTTTTGAAGGTAGGTGACATGACCCTCAGAGTTGCAAACGGTGCTAGCATGGATGCTGAGGCCGTGGGGGGCTATCACCTGGGATTATCGGATGGACACTTTTTGGTTTTGTGTAGTTGTTATTATGTACCAAATGCAACCTGTAATATCATTTCTGTATCTTTATTATCTAAAGAAGGTTTTGAATTTGCATTTGTAAGTAATGTAGTGAACATTCACCTTAATCAAGTTTTGATTGGGTCAGGTACATTGAATAACGGTATATACGTTTTAAACCAACCACAGATTTTCAATGTCCAGAATACACACAAAAGAAAGTCTCCAGAAATCAATAAAACATTCTTATGGCATTGTAGACTGGGTCACATCAATGAAAGAAGGTTGACTAAGTTACATGCAGAAGGATATTTGGATCCATTCGAATATCAATCGTATACAACTTGTCAATCCTGTCTCAAAGGAAAGATGACAAAGACTCCGTTCACTGGACATGGAGTAAGAGCGAGCGAGCTCTTGGGACTCATACACAGCGACGTGTGCGGTCCAATGTCTACACATGTACGAAGCGGTTATTCTTACTTCATTAC
Organism: Agapanthus africanus; assembly: GCA_030015575.1. Taxonomy (NCBI): domain Eukaryota; kingdom Viridiplantae; phylum Streptophyta; class Magnoliopsida; order Asparagales; family Amaryllidaceae; genus Agapanthus; species Agapanthus africanus. The sequence continues at coordinate 432,100,900 of JASDDO010000008.1, read as the reverse complement.
TTTTACGGATGACTTCTCAAGGTTCGGACATGTCTTCTTGATGAAGTATAAATCCGAAGCTTTTGAAAAGTTCCAGGAATTTAAGAATGAAGTAGAAAAACAAACAGGCAAAAGTATCAAGACACTAAGATCTGATCGAGGTGGTGAATACTTGAGTGCCGAGTTCCTGGGTTACTTAAAAGAGAATGGAATTCTCTCCCAGCTTACTCCTCCATACACTCCGCAACATAACGGTGTATCGGAGAGACGGAACCGAACCCTATTGGATATGGTACGGTCCATGATGAGTAACGCTGAGTTGCCGCGATCGTTCTGGGGATATGCGCTAGAATCAGCTGCATACCTTTTGAACCGAGTTCCCACTAAGACTGTGCCTACCACACCATATGAGTTATGGAGTGGGAAGAAACCCTATCTTCAATACCTGAAGATTTGGGGATGTCCAGCTTATGTCAAAAAGCAGTATGCGGACAAACTAGAGGCACACTCAGTACTGTGCAAGTTTTTAGGATACCCAAAGAACTCCAGGGGGTTTCTTTTCTATTACGCAGAGGAACAAAAAGTCCTTGTTTCTCGTAATGCCCATTTTCTGGAACATCGGTTCTTAGAAAAAGAAATAAGTGGGAGCGCAATAGAACTGGAAGAAATTCCAGAACCACAAGCTATTACTGAAAGCTTAGTAGAACCAGAGGGTTCGAAAGATCAGGACATTCCCACGCCACTCCGCAGGAGTAGTAGGCAGTCTCATCCGCCCGAGAGATACTACGGTTTTCTCATTGACGGGGATAGAGAAGATTGCATCATAGATTGTGATGAGCCTACTAGCTTCTAGCAAGCCATTCAGAGCGTCGACTCGGTAAAATGGCCGGATGCAATGCGGACCGAAATGGGGCCATGTACACCAACAAAGTATGGACGTTGGACATTGCTCCAGATGGGGTAAAACCCGTAGGATGCAAGTGGATCTTCAAAAGGAAGATTGGTGTAGATGGACAGGTTGAGACCTATAAAGCTAAACTGGTTGCAAAGGGTTTTCGTCAAAGACCTGGTTTGGACTATGACGAAACCTTTTCTCCGGTAGCTATGCTGAAATCCATTCGGATCCTTATTGCCATTGCTGCCTTCCACGATTATGAGATTTGGCAGATGGACGTAAAGACAGCTTTTCTAAATGGACTTTTAGAAGAGTGTGTCTATATGGACCAGCCAGAGGATTTCATTCAGAGTGGGAGCAGCGGAAAGGTGTGCAAGTTGCTTAAGTCCATTTATGGACTAAAGCAGGCATCGCGGAGTTGGAACATCTATTTTGATGAGACGGTCAAGGAATTTGGCTTTATCAAAAATCCATATGAACCATGCATCTATTGTAGATTTGTAGCGAGAACTGTAGTATTCCTCGTTTTATACGTGGATGACATTCTCTTATTAGGAAATGACATTCCTATGCTACAATATGTCAAGGGGTTCTTATCACACAGGTTCTCCATGAAAGACCTGGGTGATGCCTCATACATTCTGGGTATCCGGATCTACCGTGACAGATCCAAGAGGATATTAGGACTTTCACAGTCCAGGTAAGATTCCAAGCGCAGTAATCTACCGGCTTGTCACGGGATCACCCTCTCCAAAGAGATGTCTTCCAAGGCTGATTTGGAGAGGGATCGCATGTCTATTATACCCTACGCTTCTGCGGTAGGCTCTATAATGTATGCGATATTGTGAACCAGACCGGATGTGGCTTATGCACTGAGTGTGGTAAGCAGGTATCAGTCAAACCCTGGGGAGAAACATTGGATAGCGGTAAAGAACATTCTCAAGTACCTGAGAAGGACTGAGGAGATGTTCTTGGTGTATGGCGGAAAAGACCTCCAGATTGAGGCCTTTGCTGACTCCAGCTTCCAGAATGACAAGGATGATTCTAAGTCCATGTCGGTTTTTGTCTTCACCCTCAATGGAGGGGCGGTGTGTTGGAAGAGCTCCAAACAGGAAACCGTTGCTGACTCGACTATGGAAGCGGAATACATCGCTGCATCTGAAGCCACAAAAGAAGCTGTCTGGATGAGGAAGTTCTTGAAAGAACTTCAGGTGGTTCCGTCCATTGTTGGCCCAATACCTCTATATTGCGACAACAACGGGGCTATAGCTTTAGCGAAGGAACCCAGGTCCCATCAGAAATCCAGACACATCTTGAGGCGGTATCACCTGATTAGAGAGATCGTAGATCGCCAGGAGATCGAGGTTCGGAGGGTTGCTTCAGAAGATAACACTGCAGATCCATTCACCAAGGCCTTGCCCCAGACTCAGTTCGAGCGGCTGATCGAGATGATAGGTCTTCGATACGCCAGTACATGGCCTTAGTGCAAGTGGGAGATTGTTAGTGTATATGCCCTAGAGGCCATTACTGTATCATACTAGTTTGTATATTACTTGATGGAAGCTTGGGATATTCACAGTAGTATATACAATCTTGCTCGAAATGGTAGTATGCTACTTGGTTTGTCTCTGCTTTAATATGTGCATGTGTTTTTTTTAGCATATCGCTGATATACATATTAGTAGAGCCCTTAGGATCTTTGCTTGATTACCAGCGTTGTGATGGCGCTCACACTCGTGGGGGCTGGGTAATCCATAAGCATATCCTTATACAGGTCCCTAGTCGTTGGACTATCGAGACAGGGCATTGATACTCCGGAGTAAACTAGCGTATGCGCTTCTCATCCCAGCGTGGGAGACGGTCTGTCCCACAGCCGTCAGTACGTCGTACTTGAGATAGTATGCGGGTGCTCGTTAGGTTACGAGTACACTGGACAGGACTCGTCGGGAACTGTTGGTTGGTATTATACCTATCGTCAGTTATCAGTTCTCAGGTGACATGAGTACAGCATAGTCCGCTGACTTGACACTGTCACTTCGCCTCGAGTGTGTTCCCACTGCACTTTGATTACAACCCTACCACGGCTCAAAGGAGTCGTGCAAACAGGTAGTTTTTGGGTGCAGTCCCAAAGCACTTGGAGGCAGTGACGGTTAGACAGGATTCTTCTCTCCCGGTATTGGGGGTTGACATCGTGCTGTGTCCAGGAGAGCCATTACACAAGTAGTCCCTGGCCAGGGCAAGCGAGATATACTGGTAGGTTTCCAGTGTTATCTCAGGGTGTTCTGGGCTACACTCCGACATGACTTGTACCGCTATTAGGGGACTGACGTTCACCGCCCCCCTAGGCCCGCCATGCGATGTATCAGACGAACAGACCGGACTGTACGGAGACTGTCACATACAGGCTCAGTAGGAGTTCAGATGGGGTCACCTCGTCAGTCTTCTTATCGGCATCTACCTGGGGACCGTTACGTACAGCTAGTGCCGCTTGCGGTCTGTGGTTAAACCCACTGCCAGCGTAGTGTCGAGTCTTTAGAGTCCCACACAGAGAGCTATTCGCCTTTAGGCAAAATGAGTAGAGGTCGCATGGTTTTGCGACAGGGTTCGTTCACATCCGCGCACTTGTGCACGTTTGTTGTCCGGACAGCTTATACTAGCGGGTTTTGGTTTAAGCCAGATCCTAGTATATGATTTGGGATTGGTTTTATCTCTTTGTGTTCGTGTTCCTCGGATCACGAATACGGGTGCGTATGCACAGTTGCTTGAGACAGAGGGAGAGGACTTTGATTAGGGTTAATGACCATTGTCATTTTATTAACCCTAATGCTTATGTATATATTATGGTTAATTGATATTAGTTTAATATAATTGTGCATGGTTATGGTTGTTGACCATTTGACATTCTTGACTTGTTGACCTAGGTTGACACTTTGACCATCATCATTTCATTTGGAAGATACTCTTTGATCCTTGCAATTTGCATTAAAAATGAAATGATAATGGTCATGTCTTGATTAAGCCATGATAATTATCTCACTAATTATCTATTTACAATAATTCACACATATATGTGAGAATGCTTCATAATTCTCTCATTCTATCATATACTTTTTCTCTCTTGCTCTTCCTCTTCCTCAAGCTCTCCCCTCTCATGTGTTGAGAAACACTTGAGCTTGAGAAAAACCTCTTCTTGATAATCTTTACTCTCATCTAGGGTTCTAGGATTAGCACTTCTAGCATCCTAGTTACTTCTAGCTTGAAGTTGAAGCCAAAGGTTGAGGCTTTCGGGTGGATCCTTCTTCGACGTGAGAAGACGACAAAGGTGATCCCTTTCTACTACTCCAAGGAGCAAGGAGAGAAGGACATAAAGCCCTAGGTATAACCATTCTACCCTTTAGCTAGTTTCTAGTTAGCTTTAGCTTGTTTTTGTTTAGTAAAGATCCTCCTTTGTCTAGTCCATGTTGCCTAGCATGATAAAAATCCGATTTTTATTCCGTTTTCCGCCTCCCCGTAAGCACCGGGGTGGGCAATGTGGACTTACACTTTCTTGTTGAAATGCAAAGTCCAAAGATTTTGAAAAGTTCATAGGGTATTGTAACAATTTGAAATATTTTAGATAATCAATTAATTAATTAGTTTAATTAAAAAAATGTTAAATTAAATTTTACTGTAATAAAAGACCTTTTAATATGTAGTAGGTTAAATTAGTAATAAAATAGTTGTTTATATAATAATAAGTATCATGAGGAGTTTTGTGAAATGTTTAGTTATTTGTGGAAATTGGAATTTTGTGAGGGTTTATGTGTAAAAAGGGTAAGATAATGGTTAAGGTTAAGTTACACTTATGGAATATCATAATCTAGGTGACACTTCATGCTTGCATGAGATTTTCATGTTGACACTTCATGCTTGCATGAACACTTCATGCTCACACCTCCTTCTTGCATGGATACACCACACTTTATCTTGGTGACACCTCCTACTACCCCTATCCTTCATTTTTCTTATCATTTCTTTTTGATTCAGTTGATATAGAAAGTTAGGAATCAAGTTAACTAGCTTAGAAGAAAAAGAAAAAGATCCCAACACTCACCAAAGAAAAAGAGAGAAGAATGAAAGAAGCTAAGTAATGTGATTCCTTACCTCAACTCTCAAGATAGGCTACCTTGTTCTTGTGCTTTCCTTGATGAATTAACTCAGTAGATCCTCAGTTGGTATGATCTCAAATCTCAGATCTTGTTTAATTCTGTTTTAGTATAGAAGTAGGATATCGGAAATATCGTATTTGAACAATTTAGACTCTGTTGTGAATCTGCTATAGTTTAGATGACAATAAACAAAATCAAATAGTGACTTCATATTATAATTTGTACCTAGAATAATCACTAGGAAAATGAACCCGTTTCCTCGGATTTTGGCCGGCGACATTCAACCAAAATCCGGGCTCGTCGGTTTTTGTAGGGAGTTAGGTGTTAGGGTTTTCAGGGTAGCTCTCTGTTTATATTTTGGGTTATTTGGTATTGTTAGTATATGTAAATTATCCAGTATATAAAATCTGGGAGCTAATATTGGTTTTGAGGTCAAAATTCTAAAATACGACACGGATGCTTCGTGATACGATTCTGTTTTTACGGTTACAGATAGCGAAGGGTTAACTTAGGTTAGTATAAATGTTAGATATTCACAATATCCTCACTTAGCATGTTTAGTATGTGTGGTATCATAAACTGGGAAAAATTATGATATGTAGCATACTAATATTGAATCTGGAACCAATGGGTATAACCATTAGAACAACTAGTAACACCATAAACATCATGAGACCACCAAGAGACTACACTTTAAGCCCGAGACCCCATCTCCATACCCGACCTGGCGAGAATCCCTGTTTGTCCGAGATCGCCAGACCTTTGGTGGATTTTGATGTTGAATCTTCTTCTGTAACTTAGATTTGGTATTTTATAAGTTTCTGCACTGTTTGATTTATCTAAATAATTACATAAAGAAATCTGGAAGTAAATAGTTAAGGTTTTATCAAATCTCCGATATTACGATACGGGTTTTCATATTTTGAACTGCAACTGAACCGTTAACATTTGTACGTTAACAACATGATTGTATTGTCGTTTTTGGGTTAAGTATGCTGTAGGTTCTAACCTATGAGTGCCTATCTCATTGTTTTGAGTTTTAGTGTGATATTTACGTCGGTATGCTATAACTATGATTATAGGTACAATTGCGAAGATTTCCGAGACGGAGTTGGCGGACATAGCAGTGTGGATTTCAACAAGCTCATCAAGTTGGTGAGTAGATTTACATCTACTGGGGAAGTCGGGTGGATGGCGTATAACATCCCTGCAACCTTATAAATAGTAGTATGGTATATAGTAGTTTTAGTAATTACTTAAGATATGAATATTGAAACTAATTTGCATATAGCATGATACTCATTTGCATGTAGTTTACGTATGGTTTGGGTAAATTGATACGAAAAAGTATACCGTACTAGAGGTGAATTTGACATAGTGATTGTAGGGTGTTTTTTGTCATCCCATTAAGATGGGAATACGCGTGCGCTGGTCAGACGCGGTACAGATTCCTCCTGTCTAGGGTAGGCTGGGGTTTATTGATTGTGGGGATCCGAATCTCCGGCAGCCGCGGACTAAGCTGCCCTTAATTACCCCGCCTTTGGAGCGAAAGAACCTCTGATTGACGGGTTAAACTGATCATGCGAACTCAATGTGCAGTACGTTGGTGTGTGTTTTTTTGTTCCATTTGTTAAAAAAAGATATATATATATATATATATATATATATATTTCTATATAAAAAAATAAGTAAATAAATATTTAGAGATTTTTTTAATTTTAATTTATTATTATTATTTTTTAATTTTAAAATATTATTTATAATTTATTTATAATTATTTAAGAATTATTTATTTATTTTATATTTTTTAAAATAAAAATGATTAAATAAAGAAAAGAAAGGAGAAAGAAGAAAAGAAAGAGAAAAAGAATATAAAAAAGGGGGAGAACGTGGGCTCCCATTTAATGGGAGCCTCCCCTCACATGCTGGCATGTGGGGGGTCGCATGCTGGCATGTGACCCCTCATGTGAGGGGGGTCGCATGTTAGCATGTGACCCCTTACATGCTTGCATGTAAGGGGGGAGTCACATGCTAGCATGTGAGGGGGGGTCATTTGCTAGCATGTGACCCCTCATTTGCCAGCATGGGGGGGGGTGAGGGGGGGGTCACATGCTAGCATGTGACCCCTCACATGCTGGGGGCAAAAGGGCTCCAGAATTTTTAAATTTTTTTTACATAGAGTTCAACTCTAAAAGATTTTAAATGGAGTTTAACTCCAAAAAGAGTTTAACTCCGAAAAAAGATTTTTATTATGAACTTAAACACCAAAAGAATTTTTGTTTGTGGAGTTAAACTCCAAAAGAACTTAAATGGAGTTGAACTCCGAAAGAATTTTTATTGTGGAGTTGAACTCCGAAAGAATTTTAAATATGGAGTTAAACTCCGGAAAAGGTTTAATGTGGAGTTAAACTCCCAAAAAAAAGAAGATTTTTACTGTGGAGTTAAACTCCAAAAGAATTTTTGTAGTGGAGTTAAACTCCAAAAGAATTTTTATAGTGGAGTTAAACTCCAAAATAGCATGTGAAGGTCACATGCTGGCATGTGACTAGCTTGTAAGGGTCACAAGCTGGCATGTGACTAGCATGTGACCCCTCATATGCTACCATGTGAGGGGGGCCAAAAGGGCTCCCATTTAATGGGAGCCCTTTCCCTCACGTGCTAGCATGTGATGACGGCAAAAAGGGCATTTTTTTAAACATGAAGTTGAACTTGAAAAGAAATTTTTTTATGGAGTTAAACTCCAAAAGAATTTTAAATATGGAGTTCAACTCCGAAAAGATTTTAAATGGAGTTTTAACTCCAAAATGATTTTTATTGTGGAGTTAAACTCCAAAAGAGTTTTAAATGGAGTTCAACTCCAAAAAAAAGATATTTATTGTGGAGTTCAACTCCAAAGGAATTTTTGTTTGTGGAGTTAAACTCCAAAAAAATTTAAATGGAGTTGAACTCCGAAAGAATTTCTATTATGGAGTTGAATTCCGAAAGAATTTTAAATGTGGAGTTAAACTCCGAAAGAATTTTATATGGAGTTAAACTCTAAAAGAATTTCTGTAGTGGCAAAATAATTTTATTTGTGAAGTTAAACTCCAAAAGATTTTCCCCTTTCTCTTTTGAGAAGAAGCCCAAAATGGGTTCTCTTGAAACTCCAAAATCTAGATCTTGGATGATAAAAAAAGAGACCTTTTTTTTCTCTTGATGGAGTCTTGGGAGGTGGATTTATGGTAAAACTTTGTTTAGTTTTTTTTAAAAAAAGAGCCGAGCTCTTGATTTATTTGGAAAATTAAAAAGAAGAGGACGAACTTGAAAAAGAGAGAGTGGAGGTACAAACCCTAGTTTTCTGAGGGAATGAAAAGTGTATATTTTATTCATCATCATGTTGCCTCTTATAGGCTTACACATTTACATGTAGCTTCTTGGGCTTTACAAAATGGCATTTTGCCCATCCCATGCCTCATGTGCATTTCTTTTGCACATAAGTCATGGGCTTTACAAAAATTTGGCTTTATGCCCATTTAACTTACATTCAGGTATAAAAAATTACATCAAAATTATTTATTACATGACTTTTTATTTTGGCATGGAAGAGGGCCGACCGCTTCATGTTCGGACTCGACCTGGGTATGGGCCCACTTGATCTAGGCTTGGGCCTACCTGGCTTGGTGTTGATCTTGATTTTGACTTGGTCAACCGGGGTGCAATTTTCGACCCCAACAAAGTGCCCCCCCATCAATAAATGCACACCGCACATTTGAGTTGTGTGCATGAAATTGATGGATCTTGAAGCTGAACTTCGAGGTGGAAAATCATTCCGGGGGCGGAGCATCCCTCGGGGAGCATGATTCCCGGGGATCGGAGCATCTTTCCGATTTGCGGAGCATAATTCCACAGTCGGAGTATCATTACGAAGAGTCGGAGCATAATTCCGAGGGTTAGAGCATAATTCCGGGATCGAAGCATCATTCCTGAAGAGCGGAGTATGATTCCAGGGATCGGAGTATCATTCCGAAGAGCGGAGCATGACTCCAGCGATCAGAGCATCATTCCGAAGAGCGGAGCATGATTCCCGGGATCGTAGCATCATTCCGAAGAGCGGAGCATGACTCCAGGGATCGAAGCATCATTCCGAAGAGCGGAGCATGACTCCAGGGATCGGAGCATCATTCCGAAGAGCGGAGCATGACTCCAGGGATCGGAGCATCATTCCGAATAGTGGATCGGAGCATCATTCCGAAGAGCTGAGCTTAATTCTAGGGATCAGAGTATGATTCCGATGAGCGGCAGACATTCTGACCGAATCATAATTTCGATGTAGATGTTGATTCCCAGGCAAAGCATAATTCCAACAGGGAAGGCAGATACTCCGAGGCGAAGCATGATTTCGACACGGGGTACATTCTGAGACAAAGCATGATTTCGATACAGAGCTCGTTAGTTGACTTGATTCCGAGACGAAGCATAATTTCGACAGGGAATGCAGATACGACGAGGCGAAGCTTGATTTTGATGCGGGGTACATTCTGAGACGAAGTATGATTCCGGCACAGAGCTTGTTGGCTGATTTGATTCCGAGGTGGAGCATAATTCCGGAGAGGGAAGGCAGATACGCCGAGGCGAAGCATGATTTCGACACGGGGTACGCTCTGACACGAAGCATGATTCTGGCGCAGAGCTTGTTGGCTAACTTGATTCCGAGACGAAGCATAATTTCGATAGGGAAGGCAGATACACCGAGGCGAAGCATGATTTCGACACGGGGTACACTCTGAGAAGAAGCATGATTCCGACGCAGAGCTGGTTGGTTGATTTGATTTGATTTGGGTTGACATCAGCATCACTGCACTGGAATATGGTACCAGAAGCGAATCATCATTTGCCATGAGAGGATTTTAGGGATTTAGGTTTTTGTTTGGCATCAGCATCGGTACACTGAAATATGGTACCAGGAGCGAATCATCATTTGCACTTGCTTGTTAGGAAGCGATGGCTTAGGAGACAGGTTTTAGGTCCCCATCACCTAAGACTTTTCAATTTTATGAGCCGTAAGGGTCTCACAAAGCATTTTCTCCCTACGGGTCATAAGGATCCCGTAGGCGTATTTTTTCCTTAGGAGTCATGGGGACTCCCAAGTGTGTTGCTCATTTGTGAGTCGTAAGGATCTCACACGGGAATTTTCTCCTCACAAAGTTGAGAGGACTTTGCGAGTGCATTTCATCTTCTTTTAACAAGTTTGCGCCCTTTCGGGTTTTCACAAACGCTCCGGCAGTCCTGCTGTTTTTACTCACGGAGCCCTTTCGGGTTTTCATCCGTGCCCATTTTGCTTGTGGACATACCCCCCATTTTTTAATCTTCACCGCTGGTGGGACTTTGAATGTGGTCTCGCCGGCAGGACTTGGGAGAGATTGGGATCGTTTTACGCCCGTGGATTGTATACGGTTTTGCAGGATGTATGATCCAGACCGTAGGGCCGGAAAAATTTCGGGACATTGTTGGCATCTGCATCGCTGCACTGGAATATGGTAACAGGAGCGACTCATCATTCGCCGTTGGGTATGGGATTTGGTTGGCGTCTGCATCGCTGCACTGGAATATGGTACCAGGAGCGACTCATCATTCGCCGTTGGGGTATGGGATTTGGTTGGTGTTTACATCGCTTCAATGGAATATTCTACCAGGAGCGACTCATCATCGCCACTTGGGGATTTGGATTTTGGTTGGCGTCTGCATCGCTACACTGGAATATGGTACCAGGAGCAACTCATCATTCGCCCTTGGGGTATGGGATTTGGTTGGTGTTTGCATCGCTGCACTGGAATATGGTACCAGGAGCGACTCATCATTCGCCATTGCCTATTGGGAAGCGATGACTTAGGAGACAGGTTTAGATCCCTATCACCTAATGCTTTTCAATTTTATGGGTCGTAAGGGTCCCATAAAAGCATTTTCTCCCTACGAGTCGTAAGGATCCCGTAGGTGCATTTTCTCCTTAGGAGTCGCGAGGACCCCCAAATGTGTTTTCCCTTTGTGAGTCGTAAGGATCCCACGAAGATTTGTTCTCCTCATGTATCGTGAGGACACATGAGTGGGTCTTTCCAAATGGAGCATAATTCTGCGGGCGGAGACCAGCCGCGTAACAAGTGGTTGCGGTGGGGCATGTGTATGATGAGAATTATTTAAGCCCATGGATTGTATACGGTGGTCAATTTGGGGACCAACCGTAGGGCCGAATTTTTTTTGGGAAATTGTATTTTGGTTGGCGTCTGCATCGCTGCACTGGAATATGGTACCAAGAGCGACTCATCATTCACCGTTGGGATTTGAGTTTCGGACAGCGTCTGCATCGCTGCACTGGAGCATGGTACCAGGAGCAACTCATCATTCGCCGTTGGGACATTCAGAGTTTGGTTGGTGTCTGCATCGCTGCACTGGAATATAGTACCAGGAGCGACTCATCATTCGCCGTTTTTTTTACCTCGATTGCTCTATCATTTCAGTTTTTCTTATCGCGAAGGTCGTGATTGCCCCATCATTTCGGCTATTTATTCGCGGTTGCCCTGTCATTTCGGATTTATTTTCATCTTTATTTTACTCGCTGATTTTTATTGCGAGTTGCCTCTTCATTTCGGCTTTTTTATTTTTTATTTACACATTTTTTTTATATACACACATTTTTTTATTTTTTTTATTTTTACATTCCCAGTTTAACGACTTAGAGGTCGATTATTCCCAGTTTAATGCCATGGTGGTCAGCTGTTTTCAGAGAAAGGCAGATGCCTGAGAGAACCAATTTCACGAAGAATTTCGGTCTCCATTTGTATGAAATTGGCGGTCGCAGCTTGACTGTTTACTAACACGTATTTAGACAGTTTTATCTCTCCTGCTTTGTATTGCTTTTCGACCCAATCATTGAAGACGAAGCAGTCCTCAATGGCATGACCTATCACTCTGTGATAGAGGCAGTATTTGGGGTCGTCGGTCATATTCGCTTCTTGCGGTCTTTTTGACTCTGGCAGTTGTAGACCGTTCCTTAGGGCGTCTTTGAATATTTTACAGATTTTGTCCCTTCTGAAGGAATAGATCTTATCCAGCTTCTCTTTCAGTGGATATTCTCCTCCCTCTCCGAACACTGGCTTCCGAGGCTGGTTGGCACTAGGCCTGCTCATCTCTCGCTTATTTCGGTTAGTCGAAGTGTTGAAAGATTCAGAATCGTCGGAATTTCCGCCTTTTCGATCATCGTCCTTTCTGTTTCTCCAGGACCTATTGTTATTTTGGGAATCTGATGAGGACTCCTGCTTTGAGCGCTCCAGCATTTGAACTTTCCTGGTCAGCTCTTGGAGTGTTTTGAGACCCGCGGTGCATAGGAACGGGGCCATCCAATTGTTGAGATTTACGACAAGGAGACTGACAGATTGGTCCTGTTCTATCGGCGGTTCACATTTAACGGAGAGATTGCGTTATCGGGTTATAAAATCCATGCTGCTTTCGTTGTTCTTTGGCTTGGTCCTTATGAGGTCGACGATGGCGATCTTATCGCTGACGCTCATGAACCTCTGCCGAAACAGAGACTCCATTTGGACGAAAGTTGTGACGGAGCCATCCGGTATGCTCGCGTACCAGTCGAAAGCAACATCGGCCAAGCTATTAATGAACTGGCGGAGGAGAAGCGCATCCTTGCCCCCAGTATTCCCGCATGAGGCTTTAAAGTGGGCGATGTGCTGATTTGCATTTCCCGTCCCATCGAATCTTCCGAATTTGGGGATGACATAGCCGCTAGGAAATTCTACCAGATCATACTGAGCAGGATATGGTCTCCCACTACTGCTGATATCTTTTTGCATTTCGGTTTCGGCTACCAATGTTTTGACTTTGTTGGCAACCAAATCCATGATTTGATCTTGAGTTAGCGGGTTACTGTCATCTGTAGCCAAGACATTTCCTGAGATAGGATGCGACTGGCTTTCGTGCGGTCCGCCCACCTTTGGATTTGGGGGAATATGCGTCGGCTGTCTCGGGACACCGTTTCCCGGTTCATGAGCAGAGCCCTGTGCATGATTGGACGGCTGAGAGGCAAGCTGGGCCGTGAGCTGTAAGACGACGTTTGTCAAGTCATCAATTTTTTAGTTGAGCTTGGCCATCTCCTTGTCTTTGTTTCTAAGCTGCTTTCGGAGCTCCTGGAGAAGTTGCTGCTCTGCGGTCTTAGGATGGAAAGTTGGCTCATCTTCACTTTCCGAGCCTGACTCCTTATGAACTGAGGGCTCTCTCTGCCTATCAGCCTCACTGGGAGGATTTTCATCACCCTCCGGAGGATGCTGGTCTTGAGAAGTGACAGCTATATTCATATGAGGTTGGATTTGAGATGTGGTGGCCCCGTCCTTGCTTTTGCTGCGAAGGTTGTCGCTGGGACGCGTGCCCACCATATAGACGGTGTGGATAGCACATTCAGCCATCCTTTCATCACTGGGAGTTAGTTTCGCGGAGCAGTCCGGGCTTTGGAAATTCATAAATTTTAACATGTCCAGAGCCCTAGCCCTTTTGTTGGCTCTGTATCTGAGCCGCTTCTGCCTCAGCTTCTCTTCCTTGAGCGCTTGGCAGGCTTCTGCTCTTCGGGAAGCCGCCATAAGCGGAGTGATGGGGAGGCTTGAGAAGACATCCGCCCGCGTGTCCGTCGAAGGTATCGCCTGGGTTTGCCCACGACGTCTGGCAACTTCTTTTGTTCTGACGACTTTACCCCCAGCTGGGGCCATGGAGAGCCGTTTGAGTACCGACTCGCGTTTAGGTTGGGGCGCCCTCGAGATCAACACATTTGGCCTTTTTGCCTTTCGAGGCCGGTCTGTCAGTTACCGGAGCTTGAGGAGCTGGGGCGGCGTTAGCTGACACGAACATAATAGAGCCAAATGGTAGCGGCGGCTCTTCCCATTGTCGTCCAAGACTGGCCGGAAGGACCGTCCTAGAGTTTATCTTCATCGTGTAGGTGACGGGAGCCGTGCTGAGAGCTGAGTTCATCTTTGGAGATATTGTTGAAAAGTGATTGCTTGAAAACCTGCATGAAAAATCATTTTTTTAGAATAAATATCGATATGTATATTGATTGAGTTCGCATGAATGCTTAACCCGAAATATGGGAGGAGAGATAGGTCCCACCGGACATGCTAGAACCTGTAGGGTGTTTTTCGTCACCACATTAAGATGGGAATACGCGCGCGCTGGTCAGACGCAGTACAGATTTCCTCTGCCTAGGATAGGCTGGGATTTATTGATTGTGGGGATCCGAATCTCCGGCAGCCGCGGACTAAGCTGCTGTTAATTACGCCCCGTCTTTGGAGCGAGGGAACCTCTGATTGACGGGTTAAACTGGTCATGCGAACTCATTGTGCAGTACGTTGGTGTTTTTTTTTGTTTTGTTCTATTTGTTAAAAAAAGATATATATATATATATATATATATATATAAGCAAAAATAAATAAGTAAATAAATATTTAGAGAATTTTTTTTATTATTATTTTTTTTAATTTTAAAATATTATTTATTTTATTTTATATTTTTTAAATAAAAAATGATTAAATAAAGAAAAGAAGGTTGAAAGAAGAAGAAAAAGAATTTAAAAAAGGGGGAGAACCTGAGCTCCCATTTAAGGGGAGCCTCCCCTCACATGCTAGCATGTGAGGGGGGGTCACATGCGACATGGAGGGTCACATGGTAGCATGTGTACCATGTAAGGGGGGAGTCACATGCTAGCATGTGAGGGGGGTCACTTGCTAGCATGTGGGGGGGGGGTCACATGCTAGCATGTGACCCCTCACATGCTGGGGGCAAAAGGGCTCCAGAATTTTTAATTATTTTTTTTACATGGAGTTCAACTCTAAAAGATTTTAAATGGAGTTTAACTCCAAAAAAAGTTTTAAATGGAGTTTAACTCCGAAAAAACATTTTTATTATAGAGTTAAACTCCAAAATAATTTTTGTTTGTGGATAAAACTCCAAAAGAATTTAAATGGAGTTGAACTCCGAAAGAATTTTTATTGTGGAGTTGAACTCCGAAAGAATTTTAAATGTGGAGTTAAACTCTGGAAAAGGTTTAATGTGGAGTTAAACTCCCCCCAAAAAGAAGATTTTTACTGTGGAGATAAACTCCAAAAGAATTTTTGTAGTGGAGATAAACTCCAAAATAGCATGTGAGGGTCACATGCTGGCATGTGACTAGCATGTGAGGGGGGCCAAAAGGGCTCCCATTTAATGGGAGCCCTTCCCATCACATGCTAGCATGTGATGAGAGCAAAATGGGCATTTTTTATAACAAGGAGCTGAACTTCAAAAGAAATTTTTATGGAGTTAAACTCCAAAAGAATTTTAAATATGGAGTTCAACTCCGAAAAGATTTTAAATGGAGTTTTAACTCCAAAAAGATTTTTATTGTGGAGTTAAACTCCAAAAGAGTTTTAAATAGAGTACAACTCCAAAAAAAAGATTTTTATTATGGAGTTCAACTCCAAAGGAATTTTTGTTTGTAGAGTTAAACTCCAAAAGAATTTAAATGAAGTTAAACTCCGAAAGAATTTTAAATGTGGAGTTAAACTCCGAAAGAATTTTATATGGATTTAAACTCCTAAAAAGATTTAACGTGGAGTTAAACTCCCCAAAAAAAGATTTTTACTGTGGAGTTGAACTCCAAAAGAATTTCTGTAGTGGAGTTAAACTCCAAAATAATTTTATTTGTGGAGTTAAACTCCAAAAGATTTTCCCCTTTCTCTTTTGAGAAGAAGCCTAAAATGGGTTCTCTTGAAACTCCAAAATCTAGATCTTGGATGATAAAAAAAGAGACCCTTTTTCTCTCTTGATGGAGTCTTGGGAGGTGGATTTATGGTAAAACTTTGTTTAGTTTTAAAAAAAAAAGAGCTGAGCTCTGATTTATTTGGAAAATTAAAAAGAAGAGGAAGAACTTGAAAAAGAGAGAGTGGAGGTACAGACCCTAGTTTTTTGAGGGAATGAAAAGTGTATATTTTATTCATCATCATGTTGCCTCTTATAGGCTTACACATTTACATGTAGCCCCTTGGGCTTTACAAAATGACATTTTTCCCATCTCATGCCTCATGTGCATTTCTTTTGCACATAAGCCATGGGCTTTACAAAAATTTGGCTTTATACCCATTTAACTTACATTCATGCATAAAAAATTATTTATTACATGACTTTTTATTTTGGCATGGAGGAGGGCCGACCGCTTCATGTTCGGACATGACCTGGGTATGGGCCCACTTGATCTGGGTTTGGGCCCACCTGGCTTGGTGTTGACCTTGACTTTGACTCGGTCAACCGGGGTGCAATTTTCGACCCCAACAAAGTTCCCCCCATCAATAAATGCACACAGCACATTTGAGTTGTGTGCATGAAATTGATGGATCTTGAAGCTGGACTTCGAGGTGGAAAATCATTCCGAGGGCGGAGCATCCCTTGGGGAGCATGATTCCGGGGGATCGGAGTATCTTTCCAATTTGCGGAGCATAATTCCAGAGTCGGAGTATCATTCCGAAGAGTCGGAGCATAATTCCGAGGGTTGGAGCATAATTCCGGGATCGGAGCATCATTCCTAAAGAGCGGAACATGATTCCAGGGATCGGAGCATCATTCCGAAGAGCGGAGCATGATTTCAGGGATCGGAGCATCATTCCGAAGAGCGGAGCATGATTCCAGGGATCGGAGCATCATTCCGAAGAGCGGAGCATGACTCCAGGGATCGGAGCTTCATTCCGAAGAGCGGAGCATGATTCCACGGATCTGAGCATCATTCCGAAGAGCGGAGCATTATTCCAGGGATCCGAGCATGATTTCGATGAGCGGCAGACATTCTGACCGAAGCATAATTTCGATGTAGATGTTGATTCCCAGGCGAAGCATAATTCCAACAGGGAAGGCAGATACTCCGAGGCGAAGCATGATTTCGACATGGGGTACATTCTGAGACGAAGTATGATTTCGATGCTGAGCTCGTCAGTTGACTTGATTCCGAGACGAAGCATAATTTTGACAGGGAAGGCAGATACGCCGAGGCGAAGCTTGATTTCGATGCGGGATACATTCTGAGACGAAGCATGATTCCGGGGCAGAGCTTGTTGGCTGATTTGATTCCGAGGTGGAGCATAATTCCGGAGAGGGAAGGCGGATACGCCGAGGCGAAGCATGATTTCGACACGGGGTACACTCTGAGATGAAGCATGATTCCGGCGAAGAGCTTGTTGGCTAACTTGATTCGGAGACGAAACATAATTTCGACAGGGAAGACAGATACACCGAGACGAAGCATGATTTCGACACGGGGTACACTCTGAGAAGAAGTATGATTCCGACGCAGAGCTGGTTGGTTGATTTGATTTGATTTGGGTTGACATCAACATCGCTGCACTGGAATATGGTACTAGAAGCGAATCATCATTTGCCATGAGAGGATTTGTGGATTTAGGTTTTTGTTTGGCATCAGCATCGCTACACTGAAATATGGTACCAGGAGCGAATCATCATTTGTGCTTGCTTGTTAGGAAGCGATGGCTTAGGAGACAGGTTTTAGGTCCCCATCACCTAAGACTTTTCAATTTTGTGAGCCGTAAGGGTCTCACAAAGCATTTTCTCCCTACGGGTCGTAAGGATCCCGTAGGTGTATTTTTTCCTTAGGAGTCGCGGGGACTCCCAAGTGTATTGCTTCTTTGTGAGTCGTAAGGATCTCACGCGGGAATTTTCTCCTCATAAAGTCGAGAGGACTTTGCGAGTGCATTTCATCTTTTTTTAACGAGTTTGCGCCCTTTCGGGTTTTCACAAACTCGCCGGCAGTCCTGTTGTTTTTACTCACGGAGCCCTTTCGCGTTTTCATCCGTGCCCATTTTGCTTGTGAACATACCCCATCTTTTTTTAATCTTCACCGCCGGTGGGACTTTGAATGTGGTCTCGCCCTCAGGACTTGGGAGAGATTGGGATCGTTTTACGCCCATGGATTGTATACGGTTTTGCAAGATGTATGATCCAGACCGTAGGGCCGGAAAAATTTCGGGACTTTGTTGGCATCTGCATCGCTGCACTGGAATATGGTACCAGGAGCGACTCATCATTCGCCGTTGGGGTATGGGATTTGGAATATGGTACCGCAGTTGACGCGGGGAGCCTAGCGAGGATACTCAATACCGGAGATTGAGATGAGCCCGACAGATATCCAGAGGGTACTGACTGGGATCGATTTGGGCACGGCGGATATCCAGGGGATACCGACCGGGGCCAGGGATTTCGGGTGGCGATCATCTAGTGAGATAGTGTCGACGATATCTGCATTTACGTGTCGGTGATGTACACGAGAGATTTCTGATTTCGGGTGTCGATGCTGGACATCCATACATATATATTGACATGTGGTTATCATGAGATTTACAGTTAGATGCTAGTTTTGTAGCCGACCGGGAATGATCTGGAGGATAGTACCTACATATCTTTTACGGACATTCACATACATAAAAAGGGAATTCAAAAAAAGCTATAGACTCATTATTTTGATATGTCTGATACTGGGATATTTAAATTGTAAAGCTCTTAACATTTTCACCAAAATAGCAAGGCGTATATCATAAGTAAGATACCTATTTTATTTCATACTATCACGTCTGCTTTTATGCCGTTACATATCTATTCCGCGGTTATTCTAAAGAAGAGGTTTATATACATATATTTTTAGCTACCATTGGGCTTATACCTAGATATAGGTCATTTGCATTGATATATCTATTCGGGATTGCATGACAGCTAGTGTTGCATTATAATACATTAGTACAGATTATGATAGTACTATACTTATGACCTAGGTATCGTCGTGCATTTCGATTTCTACCTTGTGATGTACTTTTACTCACTGAGTCGGCAACTCACCCCTGTTGTGCCACAGTTTCTTGCAGGTGTTACCGCTTGGATTATCAGCGGATGTGGGCACACACTTCTTCCGGTGATTGCTTTGGTAAGTGAGTTACTATTGTATCGTACTCACACTTGTATATTCATGTCTTCTTGTATCTAGTAAAACTCTATCAACCTAGAAATGGTATATTGTGGACTTAGAAACGAGACTTAGCAATTGTGTGTTGTGATGTCGCACTCATTAGAGTCGACTTTTATATCGTGTACTTGGTTGCTCCGCCGTTTGGGCATGGAAGCTAGCTCTCGTTGGGATACTATTTTATTATTGTAGTTGTATCGGGTTTTATGCAAAATTTACAAAGAGGCGCTGCCGAATTTCAAATTGTCATAGATGCTCTTTAAACATACTTAGTTAAATTTAAATGATTATTTTAAAATGATTCCATCTGATGATTATTAAAACTTCACTTCCAATGTTTTCACAAGAAAAAGTTTTAGATTCCGGGTTTCGGCTTATTTAAACCGCGTCGGCGTCTTTAGATGTCACGTGATTTAAGTGCCGGTCATTCCACATTTGGGTCATGACAGTTATAAGAATAAAATAGAGAACCAGACGTTGGAACTATTAAGATTCTTCGAAGTGGTCGAAGATGTGAGTACTTATGCTCGGTATTCCATATTGAGAATTTGATTCTCTCTTAGATTACTACTCCGAGGGTGCACTCCATGTTAAATAATGCTGAGTGGCCCTTTTCATTTAGGGATATGCACCGGAAACAGCTGCCTCTGACAAACCTTAGTCACTCCGCAGATTTAAAAGGTGGCCTCAGCCACCCGAGAGATATTTCGGTTTCCTCATATACGGTGACAGAGAGGTTTGCATCATATGATGATGAACCTATTAGTCATCAGCAGGCTATAGAAAATGGGGACTTTCGACTAATGGCTGGAGGCCATGTTATCCTAATTGGACTCCATGCACTACAACAAAGTATGGACATTGTTGGGTGCTTCTGAAGGGATAAAACCCATTAGGAGTAAGTGGATCTTTTTTTATCAGTGCAGATGGAAAGATAACAACCTAATATGGTTAGACTTGTAGTAAAAGGTTTGTAGGTTTGCTATGCTCTCTATTATACGGTTTATAACATAGCGGAAGAGATAATTTTAAAAAACAAGAGAGCTATGGTAAACACATAAAAGATCATGAAAAATGACTATAACAACCAAAAAACTAGTATGCTATCCTACTAAGTTTTAAGACTACAATCTTTGTAGCGCGTTAGCCATATCTTCTTAAACTCTGGCTTGTTGTCACGACCCAAAAATGGCACGCGACCGGAACTTGAATCATGTAAATCCTATAGGACCCTACCGTAACCCAAGTAAGCCGAAAACTAGGAATCTAAACCTTTTTAAGAAAATAATGGAGGTGAAGTTTTGAAATAGGGGTATAAATGAAATCAAGTTCTTTATTTCAAAATATAAGTAAAGTTCGTTTGAAATACAAGCGGGTTTTATATACTATATTTTTGAAAATATTTTCGCCATTTAAAATTTGGGCAGCACCTCCTTTGTAAATTTCAATCAAAAGCATTACATAACAATAATAATATAGGCATCCTCAAGCAGGAGCTAGCTCTTCGCCAATCAGGGGAATCACAACCATGCAAAAGTATATACGATGCTCAAGGCAAAGATCAACTCAGAAAAATAAGTAAAGATAACTAAAATATCATTAGCTCAAGGGAATATATACAAGTCTCGACTCTAAATCTGAAAGAATATACAATGGTCTCTAAGTCTACCAAATATACAAAGTCTGGTTGATTGAGTTTTTAACTAGATACAAATGAATAATATATAGCATACAACCGGTGGTTACGATCCGAAATGTAACCCACCTACCAAGCAACCACCCAAAAGAAGCAATGTGCCATCAAGCTACTATTGATCCGAGCAGTCGATCCAGTAAGAAAACTATGGCACAACGGGGGTGAGTTACCAACTCATGATAGAATACATCATCAGTTAGAAATCGAATGTATGACGATCTTCTAGGTCATACAATAATATAATAATATCATACCATGTGGTGTCAAGGTGATCGTATATACATACACACACACACACATACACAGATATATATATATATATATATATATATATAATATCGTGCCTGTGTCAATATATGGTACCGTGTCATCCATATCGTGTATATATACATATATCAACCAACGAGTGTCCATCAACGACACTTGAAATCATCATAAAATCCTGAGTGTCCAGCATCGACACTCGAAATAATTATAAAACCCGTGTCCAATATCGACATGTAAATCATCATATCTCAAACGTTGTCTCATCGGATCGGCCCTCATATCTCAGGCCCCATCTCATCAGATCGGTCCTCATATCCATCTGTCTCATATCACTCCGGTCGGTATCCTCTAGAGATCTACTGAGTCCAACACTGTCACCAGTAGGTAGTATTCCCCGGCCAGGCTCAACGCCTTTCTATACGATCTTCTTGTCCCCGGATACCGTACCGGGTCCACCATGTATCCGTAATCGATTCCTCTCCCTGCCTCAATTCGGATAATCATCATAGCTCCGCACCGAGAGTCTCATGGTGGAAGACAAAATATCATATCAAGAGAAAACCGCGTTTTTAAAACATTCACAAGTTTTTAAATAATATCCGCGATTTCTTAAATCCAGAAATCTCATAAGAATATGGCAATAATGAAAGAATATGTACAGGCACAGAACAATACTGTAACACATAGCAAGCGTGTTCATATGTGTGTGTCGTATAGTAATGTAATGAAAGTGCAATATTTATAATAATATGTGGTATTGGGTACTAAACAGTAACTAAAATTCTAATGGGTTATAGTATGACTAGATAGCATAGCGAGTTCTTTATGTGTTCGTGGCATGTCAATTACCGATGATATGTGTGTGAGCATGCGAATAAGTGTACGTGCATGCGCATCATCGGTAATACTGCGTGTGTCCTAACAAACGAAGTCATGTAAAGATAAGGGTATGAAACGTAGTATATATATCGTAAATGAAAGAAATGCAAGCATATGCAGAAATAAGAAATCGTAACGTGAGCGTAAACAAAATAAAGAAATAGTAAACGCGAACAATATAAAATTACGTAACTACGTATGAGTCATACAGTTATAGTTTAAAATAGTATGAATTGTTGTTTTAGAAAATAGGGGGTTACGATGTTTTTGAAAAAGGTACCTTTTGAAAAGTCATAGCGTCCCTTTAAAATTATCATTTAAAAATGCATAACGATTCATTAGTTTTGAAAATAAGTATGGCTCTTGTTCATCACAGAAAACTGCATTTTAATCCCGCTCATTCATTATCTATTTTGTGATATATCGGTACTATTAACCAGTGTCTGCTCAGTAATTACAGTTTACATGTATTCGTGATACAACACTGAAAACATACTCAATATCACGGATATAGCATTTGGGAGCCGACACTGCAAACAGAACAGGAAAACGACCGATATCCCAAGAGCTTTTGTAAAATAAGTGTGTGCACATAATTTTGGTCCAACACAATACAAGTTGCACACAACTCTTGGGCATGGACCATGGTGGGGCTGCCCATGGCATGATGGCTAGATCAAGTGGGCACATATGGTGTGATGTGCATTGATGGTGCAATAAATGCTTAAAGTGTTGATGTGAGATGTTGCATCAAGTTTCCCTCCAAAACTCTGAAGGCAAACCAGGTTATAACAGATAAAGCAAATAGCACCAGAGTGATTGTGGAAAGCACACAAGACCACATAATGAATACAAGTCCCACTCCTCGGATTTGGACCGGTGAGGAACTCAGGAAAACCGGCGAGCTCGGCTAAACAGTGCCCAATGGGCCCCATATTTTCTCTGTCCCTCCCTTGCTGCCACGTAGGCTTATTTTTATTGTTTGTTTAATTTTCTTTCGAGCCTATAAATAGCAGATCAGTGGGAAAGGGAAGCTCTCTCTCATTCATATGTATATACCATTTCCTAGTTTTGTTTTAGTTTGTTTTTGTTTAGCTTGAGGGTGAGTGGGCTTCAATTGGTTTCTTCTTCTTCTTCCCTCTTGAAGCTCTTTTTGGAGAGCTTCATTAAGGAGGTTGAACAAGCTACCAAAATCTTGTATCTCATTTCTTCAAGTGTTTAATATATTGTTGTTTCTTTTATTCATACTTATTTTCTTTACTTGCTTTCATTATGCTTAACTAATTCTTTGGTTGTGGTAATGTTGAGAAAGTGAGATGAAAGGTTTTGCCTCCTCCACCTCTTGTTTATGTTTCATGTGCTTAATCTTATGATTCTAACTTAAATATTGTTATGTATTGATATGATATGGTATTTTGACACATGGTTACTTGTAACCTCCTCATATACCATATTCATTCCCTTTCCCCATTTCAATGTTTAAGTTACAATTTATTTGGAGTTAAGTTTGCTAAGTTTGGATATAGTATGTTGCGATTAAGGACTTGACAAATCTCTTAATTTCATATATTATATACCATCACAAATACTTAGCACACTTAACACCAAAATCATTTGCTCTCACTAACTACTTTGTGTTTTTGTTGTTGCGGTATGCTTGCTAACCCTTGTGTTTAGTATTGATACCCCAAGCTCGGACACACAAACGGTAAGTGATCAAACGGACTCATTTCATGTTTTGCGGCGAATATCGGAATTTGACGGTTTGTGCTCCGCAACCGTATTGACAAGTCGTGCTTCATGCCGGGATCAAGGTAAGGCCGGACAACTTATGATCAAGGGAGTGTAGAGGTAAACGTCGCGATTCAATCTTCCAAACCAAGCCACAACCATTCTTTCCTTAAACTTGTTTTCCTTGTTTCTTGTTTTCGTATTCTTTTTGTATTTTTTGTGACAAACCCCCAATTCGTTAATTTGTTGAATCTTAAATCACGATACCCAATACACAATTCCCTACGGATCGACCCGTGCTTGCCGGTTCGCTACAACGCGCCATGCACTTGCAGTTATAAATTTTAAAACGAGAATGATCTCGCATGCGCATTTCGTTTCCTTCATTTCATATCCATTTCCATAACATACGCATTTGCGCGCGCGTGTGAGTTCCCAACAGCTCTATACATATTATAATATCCACTTAATGATTTTAAACATTACTTTCCGAGTCGAAAATAATTTTCGGTGTCACGCCCCGCTTCCCAGTATACGGGCAGAGGACGCGACGAGACCGCTACGTACTTTTTCAGAAGTAAATACACTAAGCGTAACTAAGCAATATAAAATGAATATACACAAGAGACAAATATAATGAACAACAACTTTATTTATTAACATTCTTTTACAGTACATGGAAAAGTAAATACATCTGAATGAAAGCAATGCCTAAACAGTGGCATAACAGAAATGGAAAGTACTAAAATGAAATGTGTACAATGAATCTAAAGCTCTGGGTCGTAGGCTAGCTGATCCAAGTCCTCACTGGTGGGCTCGATCTCCTGAAGATCCAAACTACCTAACAACATTCCAAAGAAAAAAGAGAAGGAATGTCGTCAGCGAACAATCACTCGGTAAGTCCTAAAGATAAAGGAGAAGTAGAATAGACAGAGAGAGATAGTGTAGTTTTTAAAGTTGTATTATATTGTTATAATGTTGTATTTAGTGTTAACGCTGTTGTTTGTAGCTTGGTATAGAAGAGACCAGTGTATACGAGAGGACTCTCACTTACCCCGAAGACCAAGGTATCAGGAGTACAAGGAACCGTTTATGCCACGGTACAACAACAATGGAATACAGATTAGGTGTCTTAATGGTTGCAGTCTCGTGTCACTTCTAACACCTTCCGTACCAATCTACCTCTTATAAATCCCGCGATGTCTTAATTATATTGTTTGCATTGTATTGTCTTGTATTATAGATTTTACAGATGGATGACTTGTTAAAACCATGATATCAGTAAATGGATGTAACTAGAGAATCATATAAATGGAAGTATATCCATGGTTCGGTTCAGTCAATACAGATTGAATAGATTGAATATATGGATTCATGGATTCATATTGAAATGTAGTTTTATACTTGAATCTCATTCAAGTAAGATTGTATATATTGAGACTCGACCTAAGTCAGACAATTAGAAAAGAAATTGAAGCAATGAATTAGGTTTTGGTGTTATCGGTAACCGCTGCACATGGACGACAGGATTTGTCTTTTTCAAAAACGATTACCGTGTTGATAACACTGTTTGTTAAGTTGTCTACCTTAAATAAGCAAGCACCCATATCTCCGGCTCCCAGAGGCTCAAGAGACTGGTCCCGTTTAAACCTATATTTACTAGGGTCCTTATTGTAATTTATAAAACTTGAGGGGGTTTTACGTAAAAATAATTTTGTATAATTTTCAAAATACACCTCAAGTATTTAATTATCGTCTTTATAGTTTTCATTGATGTATATTTTATCATTGTGACATTTCTAGTGAATAAAACCTAATTTTCATAATATATGGTATTTATTTGTAATATCTGAATTTATATGGTATTTTCTTGTAAATAAGATTTTCTTGAATTTTGGAAATGTGGAATATTATAAATATTAAAAATAGATATTTTGATATTAATTACATATATATTTATTTATTAAAAAATATAATTTTTATTTATAATAGAAATCACATTTTCTAAAGAAAATTGTATTTTTAAATCTTTCGAGACCGTATACTCCATGCGAAGGTCTGCATCCCGCACTACTAAGCCCAAGAATGTGCGATAATCCGCACCACCTCGAACGGGTTCTCCGAAATGGATTGTAGCAGCACATTGCAAAGATTTGTTAAAAATACATATCTTGTAGAAAAAAGTTTTTATAAGTTTGAGATAGTTTTGTGTAAAATCATATTTTCCCAAAACTATATTCCCAAAGATCATCGTGCTATGTTACATATGAGTGTTGTGAGGAGGTAAGTCATTAACTCGTGAACTATCTAAAAGTATAGCAAGGGGTAATGATGTTTTATATCGAAACTAAACTATATGCTATTTTTCTGTAAAAGTGCTATAAAAATTGAAATATAAATTATTTTGATATGAAACTTATCAATATGTTTTGTTAATGTTTAATGATCATAATGTGAGAGTTTGGTATTATTTTGTTTAAGAAAAATATGATTTTTAAGGAAGAAACCGAATCGGAAGTCGGATTAATTCCACTTCCGTCGGGTTTTAGAATTTTAAATTTTTAGAATAGTAAAAAGAAGGGGGAGAAGGGAATTACTGGATTATAGGGTAGAGGAGAGGAAAAGGAAGAAGTGGGAGGCGCCGGTGCATCGTTTCGTCCCCGGAATCTCCTCGAATCGTCGTCGGAAGTTCGTCGGAGCTTCGCCGTTTTCTAACTCCACTTGCACACAAAAGACTATGGATTTTTCTTGAGAGTTTGGGCAGTGATTTGTGAGTGAGGAGGGGTGATTTGAGGTGTGGTATTTATATAAAAATTAGGGTTTTGGGATGTGAAAAGGTGTATTAAAAATTTGTATTAAAAATGGATTAATTCTGTGTTTTAAATTGCTCTGTAAATGTGCAGGGAATTTAAATAATACAAGGGTTATGGGGTAGGCCAAAGGTTGCAGTAGAAAGAAGAAAATCGGGGTTTCGGCCGAGTTGGCCTGGCGGCGCCGGCTGAGTCAGCCGCTTTGCCGGCCCGAGTCGGGGTCCATCTTCTTGCCACGTGTCTCTGACGCTTAGACTTGACTCGTGGACCCGTTTGTTTTATGTGTAACTCTTGGTTTTACGGGTTATACACGTAAAAAGATCAATAGAAATCAAATTAAAAATAATATGGCTAATGTGATTTGAACTCTGGTGCTTTGGTTCAGCAGTGCGAGGTCTTACCAATAAGCTATAAGTTCTTTCTTACTGTTAAAAAGTAAAACAATCTTATAACTTGTGCTCAGGCAAAAATATCCCTTTCTATATTTTTGAAAAATTGTATAGAAAGTTTAGGGTTGTTACATTCTACCCTACTTATAAAAATTTCACCCTCGAAATTTGTAAAATGAAAGTGTAACAGATTCAAGGAAAGTTTGGTGATAGGAATATTGGTAATGTATGAAAAATATCGGAAGGAATGAAAGAATGCGAAGGTTTTGGTAAGATTGTAAAAGAGGTGAGGGAATTTTGGGTTAGGACGGATGAAATTGGAAGATTCAAGGAATACGAATTGTAAAGAATGTTTTTAGTTTCTGGTTCTTGTGTTATATTGCTTAGGTTGTCTACGCAGAACTGAACTGCATGGTAGGGTTCCATACAGCTCCGACCTGCATGGGCCGTCAACAAAACCTGTCATGCCCCGCTTCTCAGTATAAGGGCAGAGGACACGACGAGGCCGCTACGTATTCACTCAGAAGTAAATACGCTAAGCATAACTAAGCAATATAAAAGGAATATACACAAGAGACAAATGTAATGAACAATAACTTTATTTATTAACATTATTTGACAGTACATGGAAAAGTAAAAACATTTAAATGAAAGCAATGCCTAAATAGTGGCATAACAGAAATGGAAAGTACTGAAATGAAATGTGTACAATGAATCTAAAGCTCCGGGTCGTAGGCTATCTGATCCAAGTCCTCACTGGTGGGCTTGATCTCCTGAAGGTTCGAACCACCTGACAACATTCCAAAGAAAAAAGAGAAGGAATGTCATCAGTGAACAATCGCTCGGTAATTTCCAAAGATAAGGGAGAAGTAGAATAGACACATAGAGAGTGTGTAGTTTTTAAAGTTGTATTATATTGTTATAATATTGTATTTACTGTTAATGCTGTTGTTTGTAGCTTGGTACAGAAGAAGCCAGTGTATACGAGAGGAGTCTCACTTACCCCGGAGACCAAGGTATCAGGAGTACAAGAAACCGTTTATGCCACGGTACCACAACAATGGAATACAGGTTATCTGTCTTAATGATTGCAATCTCGTGCCACTTCTAACAACTTCCGTACCAATCTACCCCTTATAAACCCCGCGATGTCTTAATTGTATTGTTTGTATTGTATTATCTTGTATTATAGATTTTACAGATGGATGACTTGCCGAAACTATTATATCAGTAAATGGATGTAACTGGAGAATCATGTAAATGGAAGTATATCCATGGTTCGGTTCGGTCAATACAGATTGAATATATGGATTCATGGATTTATATTGAAATGTAGTTTTATACTTGAATCTCATTCAAGTCGGATTGTATATATTGAGAGTCAGTTTGAGTCATACAATTAGAAAAGAAATTGAAGTCCTGAATTAGATTTTGGTGTTATGGGTAACCGCTGCACATGGACGGCAGGATTTGTGTTTTTTTCAAAGGCGATTACCGTGTTGATAACACCGTTTGTTAAGTTGTCTACCTTAAATAGGAAAGCACCCATATCTTCGGCTCCCTGAGGCTCAAGAGACCGGTCCCGCTTAAACCTATATTTACTAGGGTCCTTATTGTAATTTATAAAACTTGAGGGGTTTTATGTAAAAATAATTTTGTATAATTTTTAAAATACACCTCAAGTATTTAATTATCGTCTTTAAAGTTTTTATTGATGTATATTTTATCATTGTGATATTTCTAGTGAATAAAACCTATTTTTCATAATATATGGTATTTATTTGTAATATTGGAATTTGTATGGTATTTTCTTGTAAATGAGATGTTTTTCTTGAATTTTGGAAATGTGGAATATTATAAATATTAAAAATAGATATTTTGATATTAATTAAATATATATTTATTTATTAAAAAATATAATTTTTATTTATAATAGAAATCACATTTTCTAAAGAAAATTGTATTTTTAAATCTTTCGAGATCGTATACTCCTTGCGGAGGTCTACATCTCGCACTACTAAGCTCGATGATGTACGATAATCCGCACCATCCCAAATGGGTTCTCCGAAATGGGTTGTAGCAGCACATTGGAAAGATTTGTTAAAAATACATATCTTGTAGAAAAAAGGTTTTTATAAGTTTGAGGTAGTTTTGTGTAAAATCGTATTTTCCCAAAACTATATTCCCAAAGAACATCGTGCTATATTACATATGAGTGTTGTGAGGAGGTAGGTCATTACCTCGAGAACTATCTAAAGGTATTGCAAGGGGTAATGATGTTTTATGTCGAAACTAAACTATATGGTATTTTTCTGTAAAAGTGCTATAAAAATTGAAATATAAATTCTTTTGATATGAAACTTGTCAATATATTTTGTTAATGTTTAATGATCATGATGTGAGAGTTTGGTATTATTGTGTTTAAGAAAAATATGATTTTTAAGGAAAAAAACCGAATCGGAAGTTGGATTAACTCCACTTCCGTCGGGTTTTAGAATTTTAAATTTTTAGAATAGTAAAAAGAAGAGGGAGAAGGGACTTACTGGATTTTAGGGCAGATGATAGGAAAAGGAAGATGTGGGAGGCGCCGGTGCGTCATTTCGTCGCCGGAATCTCCTCGAATCGTCGTCGGAAGTTCGTCGGAGCTTCGCCCTTTGCTAACTCCACCTGCACACAAAAGACTTGGGATTTTTCTTGATAGTTTGGGCAGTGATTTGTGAGTGAGGAGGGGTGATTTGAGGTGTGGTATTTATATGAAAAATCAGGGTTTAGGGATGTGAAAAGGTGTATTAAAAATTTGTAATAAAAATGGATTAATTGTGTGTTTTTAATTGCTCTGTAAATGTGCAGGGAATTTAAATAATACAGGGGTTATGGGGTAGGCCAAAGGTTGCAGTAGAAAGAAGAAAATTATGGTTTTGACCGAGTTGACCCGGAGGCGCCGGTCAAGCCAGCCGGTCCGAGTCGGGGTCCATTTTCTTCCCTCGTGTCCCCGACGCTTGGACTTGACTCGTGGACCCGTTTGTTTTATGTGTGACTCTTGGTTTTATGGATTATGCACGTGTAGACTCTTGGGCTTCTAAAAAGATTAAACGAAATCAAATTAAAAATAATGTGGCTAATGGGATTTGAACTCTGGTGCTTTGGTTCAGCAGTGCAAGATCTTACCAATGAGCTACAAGCTCCTTCTTACTATTAAAAAGCAAAACAAACTTATAATTTATGCTCAGGCAAAAGTACCCATTTCTGTATTTTTGAAAAATTGTACAGAAAGTTTAGGGTTGTTACATTCGGCGATCCATCCTCATCATATCACGCACGGACTATCGTACGATATCATCAATCAAACTGTACGACTCTATTGTCTCGTATATCATCTCATCTCGTATCATCATATATCATCTCATGTTCTCATATATCATATCATATCACATCGTCTCATATCATCATATCGAATCGTATCATCATATCGACTCGTATCATCATATCGGATCATATCCTCATCTTATCGTATCATGTCGTAAAATATGTATTTATATACTTCCGTAAGTAGATATAGCTCATATGTTAAGAAAAATAGAACTAGAGATATATCTTTCTACAAGTATATTACTATCACATATAGTATTCTAATAACCCTATAGGCTAGGTATACCGATCTAATACACACACATACATCCTAATTCTACGGCTGCGAGGGTGCTATATGCCATCCACCCGACTATCCCAGTTGATATACATCTACCCACATTGACACGCCTCGCCCTAGTTGATGTTGACGAACGCCTTGCTCTCTTTCATCGTCTTATAAGTCCACACGAATTTATCCACGATAGAATCCATTACCAGAATCCAATAAAAACCAGAATCGAATTGCATAAAAATTCATATCCAAAAATCGATACGACGAGCGAAGCGTACATAGGTTAGAACCTATGGTCAACGTGTTAAAACAAAAAAATAACCCCCGACGTCGACGTATGAACGTCCAACGACCAAGTCACATCATGAAAATCCAAAGACCAAGTTTCAAATATCAGAAAACATTGACAAAAATCAAATAAAATGACTCTAGATTTTTCTTAAGGTGATCTGGGACTTTTTAGTGTATATGGTAGTCTTAGTTATCGAGTAAGTGAGCTTGAGAACAAACCCTAGACCCTAATTCAATATTCGACCCGATATTTGTGGCCCAAATGAATAAAACGACGACCAAGATAAACAGGTAGGGGCTCGGGCTTCTACAGTGGTTTTCTACTGGTCTATATATCTCTCTGTATTCTCTATTTAATTTTTAGAGTTCCCAAGAAGTACCAGATTCCATTTGATTCTCACGTCTCAATGAAAAACCGATATCGAAAAATTCTAAACTCATCTTAGGAACTTCTAAACTCCTCTAGACCAGAGATTCTATCACTACTGGGCTAGTAAGCACTCATTACACCCGCTACTACATTACTACTACAAGTTTTATCCTCAAAAGCTCACTACAACTTACTTTAGAATTTTCAAGACTTGGAGACATACACATATTAACTCTAAACTAGTTTACGAGGTTAGGAAACTTAAAAACTTGATCGAAAGTGAATGTTTTACTTCATGGAGCAACTCAAGAAAATTCTTAGATGGCCAAAAGAGCTCAAAACCCAAACTTGATCCTAACATGTAACTTAGGATGATGTTAGGAAAATTTTTGGTGAAGGCTTCATGTAGTTTTAAGTTGATTTGGAGGGTGTTTGTAGGGTGGTAGTGAGGGTGGTGGAGGAAGAGGAGAAAAAAGAAGATGAAGGAGATGAAGAATGAAGAAAAGAATGATGCAAAGCAAATGGTTAATACAACAATATCTCTCTCTCTC
Source organism: Agapanthus africanus (assembly GCA_030015575.1). Lineage (NCBI taxonomy): Eukaryota > Viridiplantae > Streptophyta > Magnoliopsida > Asparagales > Amaryllidaceae > Agapanthus > Agapanthus africanus. Next base: position 432,069,228 of record JASDDO010000008.1, on the reverse strand, counting down.
ATGACCATACCCCATTGTCTCCTTGTCTCCCCTTATTTCTTTCATTTCCTTTTCTTTTAAAACAATTTAAAAACAAAATAAAAATGAAACCATTGTATAAATCATGAATAAAATGTTACATATCATGTACACAAAGCATATTTAACAAAATGGACTTGGTGTAATGCATAATTAGGAAAATACTAATTAAGTTTAATATAAACTTGTATGTATATAATTATATATATTAATTTATAAAAGCCCAAATCAATTAAACGCTTTCAGAAATAATAATTCATTTTTAAATTCCAATTATATTCCAAAAATATAGGTATATAATTATACCAATTTACGAAAACTCAAATTTATATTCGTATAATATCCATGAAATTTATTATTTAAATTCCAAAATAATATTTTCTATTTTCTGAAATATTACAGTTTTCCCCTTTTAAATAAATTTGGTTCCCGAATTTAAATTTAAATCCCTTAAGTCTTAAAATATTTCAGTAAATCAAGCCAAATCAACGGGGATGCGAAATCACGAATAAGCTAAAAATATCACAGTGCAATATGTGCGTATGAAAACAAATGCAAAACTCAATAATCGAAACTCCGACAGTGTCAAGCAAATCATAAAAGCTATGATGAAAATGCAAGTTGCGGAATTTGCTGTTTAAATCAAATATATTATAATCAAGACTATAATACGTATATAATACGCATCCTTATAAGACCATTTAAGTAACTGGAAATGTATTCATGAAAATCCATTTTCAAATTGCCGTGTAATGCGTATATCATAGTACAAGTAGCGGACTTTGTGAAGAAATATATATATATATACATCTATATATGTTTGGTTTAAGATATACATCCCGTCTTTTTGAAATTTGTTTAGAAGGATTTTCTTTTGTAAAGTTTTGTGTCACTCATAGACACGTAGGAAAATAATGAGACTATAGCTCCTTTTTTGAAAACCTCTTCAGTAAACATTGATGCATGCGAAAACACTCAGGTACTGTTCTTAGACTAGTCCTGCTCTGCTACTATGTAACATAATAAATATCATAAAACACGATACTCGAAAAAAGGAATCAATCCCAGTAAGTGTATATGAAAATAAATCTGCATGCGTCTGGTGCACACGGAAATCGAAGTCAATCCAAGTGCCACGAATGTGCACGAAAATGAAAACTGAGTGCAACGGGTGTGCACGGAAGTATCTGTCAAGTGCAACAGGTGTCCACGACAACAACATCAAGTGCATCTAGAGTGCATGAAATATATCAATCGAGTGCACTGGTTTGCATGAAAATTCTCAAGTGTATCAAATGTGCACAAAACCATATCAAGTGCGCCAAGTGTGAGCAAAAATCTAAATCAAGTGCGTCAGGCCCGCACAAAATCATCCAGTGCAATAGGGTGCACGGAAATATAAATCTAGTGCAACTGGCATACACGAAAACCATATCAATGCATCGAAAGCACATATAAACAATATCGAGTGCACGAGTCAAACTCAGGTGCATACAACGTGCACGGAATCAAAATCGAGTGTATCAGAATACATGAAATCATAAATATGTGCAACTGGGTGCACAAAACAATATCGAGTGCAATGAATATGCACGAAAACATAAACTAAGTGTAATGGATGTATGAAAACATAATTCAAGTGCAAATGCTGTGCATAAGGAAAATATCTATCAAGTGCAGCTACGGTGCACAAAAATCTCAATCATGAAACTCAATCATCAAAACACAAGAATAAAAATGATGAATGTGATACTCGAATCAACAAAACACAAATCACAAATAAATGACATTGAGGTACACCTCCTTTAATGTTGAAAGGTGCCGGTGCACCGGAGATGGCAGAGCAAGAATTCCTACCCGCCTTCTGCACACGGTCTGGCATTCTTTGTTTCTGGGTCCTTATTCTCTCTATGGATCACCAATTCCATGATCTCCTGGCTCGACAACGTTGTAAGGAGTAACGACGGAAACAGGCCCGCTCTGACGCCTCTCTGATCATTTCCTGGCCGATTAACCTGGCCACTCGCAACATAGCACATCAACGACGGCGGCCTCTGGCCCTCTAAATATGCTCCATACAATCGATCCTGGGTCCAAATCTCTATCACTGCAGTATCCTGGAAAGAACCTACCACGATCTCTTCCGATATCATCTCTGCCAAACTGCCTGAAAATTGGCACTCTTAAATTAATCCGTTTCTGTTTCGGAACAGCTGTAATCTCATCAAGACTTTCCTCTGGAAATGTGGCCGTATCTAATGTCTCTATGTATGTATTCAAAATCTGGCATCAACGGAGAGGAACGAAAACTCATGAGATCTTGCACAAACCTCTTAATCTACTTCTTTTCATCATCGATCAATTCGGGGTCATATCTCGAAGCTGTGTAAACTACAATCCATATTCGGATACGGTCATATCCGGAGTGTTTCACAAAGACTCGAAGCTACGAACTCGGGCATTTCCAACACTCAGTGGAAGAAATCTGGCGAAATTCTCCCTCGATAACTCGTCCATTCCATCGGAAGAATATGCACTGCTCGTCCTCTCTCGATAGACTTACGTCAGGTCTAAGCAAGACCCTTCAAACCGAAGCTAGCCAACTCAACTGATCTTGTATCCGGGCATCCAAACAAATATCCTAATTGGTTACTCCAAAAATGATTAGGGATCCTCTGTTACGTCCCTGCCTGTAAACTCATGCGTTTTCAGCTTCGTGAACTCTGGAGGCAATATCTCGCTAATCACAGTAACAGCTGATACATCTGTCCGCATGGTAGACAACACAACGATCTTTGAAGTAGGCTGTACGTCAACAGTCCTCTCAATCTGACTGGTCTCAAACAATGTCCCGACCATCTGGTGCAGATCCAGAACACTCGCCTCAAACGAGAAATTTTAACATAATAAGGATAAACAATCTGTTCCTGTATCACCGGAATAACATCCTCGTCAGTCCTCGTCCTTGATGAGCTCGCTTTGACCGCATCTCAAGCCGAAGCCTTCTCGGCTCGCGTAGCCATAGTGACAGGAACCATAAAAAAATATCGATGAGGTTAGATAATAAGAACGAATAGAAATACGGATCTCAAGATATGTACATCCTAAGATTACTTAAGCGGAGCATCGTATCGTAAGCATGCCGCGGAACATACATACGGTACATTACTCTACTTGAGTTACATACTCCATCAACGAAGGTCAACTTACGTAATGAAAGTTCGGGTCTAATTCCCCCTCAGTCAAGTCTAAGTTCCAGAAGGTCAAGCCTAAGTTCCGAAATATATGTCCTAGACTTCGCATCGTATCGTAAGCATGTCATGATCTAGAAATGGCACATGACTGGCACATGAATCACGTGAAACCTATAGGATCCCATCGTAACCCAAGTAAGCCGAAAACCAAGAATCTAAACATTTTAAAAGAAAATAATGGAGGTGAAGTTTTGAAATAAGGGTATAAATGAAATCAAGTTCTTTATTTTAAAGTATAAGTAAAGTTCGTTTGAAATACAAGCGGGTTTTATATACTATAATTTTGAAAACATTTTCGCCATTTGAAATTTGGGCAGCACCTCCTTTGTAAATTTTGATCAAAAGCATTACATAACAATAATAATATAGGCATCCCCACATAGGAGCTAGCTCTTCGCCAATTAGCGGAATCACAACTACGCAAAAGTATATACGACGTCCAAGGCGAATATCAACTTAAAAAAGTAAGTAAAGAAAACTAAAACATCATCAGCTCAGATATAAGAAATATATACAAGTCTCGACTCTAAGTCTGAAACAATATACAACCGGTCTCTAAGTCTACCAAATATATATAGTCTGGTTGATGGAGCTTTTAAATACATACAAATGAATAATAAATAGTATACAAGCGGTGGTTACGATACGAAGTGTAAGCCACCAACCAAGCAACCTCCCAAAAGAAGCAATGTGCCAGCAAGCCGCTACTGATCTGAGCGGTCGATCCTGCAAGAAAACTATGGCACAACGGGAGTGAGTTATCAACTCGTGAGTAGAAGACATCATCAGGTAGAAATCGAATATATGATGATCTTCTAGGCTATACAGTAATATAATAATATCATACCGTGTGGTATCGAGGTGATTGTGTGTGTATGTAATATCGTGCCTGTGTCAATATGCGGTACCATGTCATCCATATCGTGTATATATACATATATCATCCAATGAGTGTCCATTAATGACACTCAAAATCATCATAAAATTCTGAGTGTCCAGCATCGACACTCGAAATCATCATATAACTCGTGTCCAGTATCGCCACGTAAATCCTCATATCTCAAGCGCCGTCTCATTGGATCGGCCTTTATATTTCAGGCACCGTCTTATCAGATCGGTCTTCATATCCATCTGTCTTATATCACTCCGGTCGGTATCCTATCTGCCGAGTCTAATACCGTTACCAGTAGGTAGTGTTCCCCTGCTAGGCTCAATGCCTTTCTATACGATCTTCTTGCCCTGGGGTACCGTACCGGGTCCCCCATTTATCCGTAATCGGTTCCTCCCCTGCCTCGATTCAGATAATCATCATAGCTCAACACTGAGAATCTCATGGTGGATGTCGAAATATCATATTAAGAGAAAACCGCGTTTTTAAAACATTTACACGTTTTTAAATAATATCCGCGGTTTCTTAAATCTAGAAATCTCATGAAAACAGAATCTCATAAAAATATGGCAATAATGAAATAATATGTATAGGTACAGAACAATACTGTAATATATAGAAAGTGTGTTCATATGTGCGTGTCGTATAGCAATGTAATGAAAATGCAATATCTACAATAATATGTGGTACTGGGTACTAAACAGTAACTAAAATGCTAACGGGTTATAGTATGATGAGGTAGCATAGCGAGTTCTATCTGTGTGCGTGGCATGTCAATTACCGATGATGTGTGTGTGTAAGCATGCGAATAAGTGTACGTGCAATATGTGCGTCATCGGTAATGATGCGTGCGTCCTAACAAATGAACTCATGTAAAGATAAGGGTATGAAACATAGTATATATATCGTAAATGAAAGAAATGCGAGCGTATGCAAAAATAAGAAATCGTAACGCGAGCATAAACAGAATAAATAAATTGTAAACGCGAACAGTATAAAAATACACAACCACGTATGAGCCATATAGTTATAATTTAAAATAGTATGAATCGTTGTTTTAGAAAATAAGGAGCTACGATATTTTTGAAAAAGGTACCATTTGAAACGCCATAGCGTCCCATTGAAATTAACATTTAAAAGTGTGTAACGATTCGTTAGTTTTGAAAATAGGTATGGCTCTAAACATATTATGTTATCCACTTAATGATATTAAACATTAATTTCCGAGTTGAAAATAATTATCGGCGACCCATCCTCATCATATCATGTATGGAATAATCTATCGTACGATATCATCAATCAAACCGTACGGATCTATTGTCGCGTACATCATCTCATCTCGTATCATCGTATATCATCTTATGTCCTCATATATCATATCATATCACCTTATATCGACTCGTATCATCATATCGGATCATATCCTCATCTTATCGTATCATATCGTAAAATATGTATTTATTGTTGAAGTTTCTTAGCACGACTACTAGGTTTTAAAGATTCATTGAGTATACAATTTTAAAATTTTAGTGTGCTAATCAACTCAAACCAAGAATCGAACTAGAGAATTAGGGTTTTATAGCAAGTAATCAAACATTAATCTAAATGAACAAGGAATACAACCTTTGTAGACCGGTCCTTCACTTTTAAAGCTCCGTGTAGTAGTCCCTTCGCTCCAAGTAGTGGTGTCTCGGACTCTCCTTAGGCTCCACTAGGCGAAAGGAACGAGCTTTCTCAAAGATCTTCGAGGCCGAAGATGATCTACATTGAGGAGACACTAACTCAAGCTATATCTTCAGTAATTGATGAATTAGTGAAGCAAACAACCTATACTAAATGGCTAGTTTGGTATAGATTGATGAAGTAGGAATTTTGCTCACTTTAGAATATTTTTCCTTTTTTTTCTTTTTTCACCTCAAGAAAACCAATAGAAGAAAATGAGATGGAGAAGATGAACTTGTGGTGAACCATGGGTAGGTGAAAGAATATCTCATATTCTTTTGTAGAGAGTTAACCATGGCTAAAGATAATGGTTAGGTTAATAAATATCTAGGATAAAAACAAAATTAGTGGAATTAGGTCAAGACTTCTACAAGCTTCTCAAGCCTCCATTAGCCGTGCTAATTTCCACCTAATTTTGGTTTTCCATAAATAAATAAATCCCAACATTATCTTTAATATGGTATGAGTCTCATACACCCAAGTTCTATGTATCATCTAGCATGACACATAAATAAAATAAATACATTTATATATATCACATATATTTTAAATGTGAGGCTCGTAACGGGCGAATATTAGTTAATATATATTAATATATCAAATATATAATATATCATATATAACCGACTAATATCAAATCATTGAATTGATACTTGATTCAATAATCCGGTTATATCATATATAACCAATATCGCGAGATTAGAATACGGTATCATTTATACGTATTGATCTTGGTCCCGCACATATCACATATATGCCCTACTTCGTTTCGCTTGAGCCAGGAAACCTCTGTGTAGGACTCTAAAGACTCGTCAATACGCCGGCAGTAGGTAATGATCATATCGGTTACCCACAAGCCGTCAGCGGTATTAGCTGGACGTAACGGCTACCCGGGTATTGAGCGATCGGAAGATCAGCAAGAAAGCTTGTATAAACTCCCGCAAAGCCTATCAGTAACACTATCGTACAGTCCGGTCTCTTCGTGTGATATATCACATATTTAGTCTGGGGGTTGTAAACGTCAGACCCTAATAACTTGATAAGTCATGCCGATGTGAGGCTCATAACGGGTCGAGAAACTACTGATAACACTTACCCGTAAATCTCATCAACAGCTCTGGCCAGGGAATTCCTGTTATAGCCAATCGAGCACAGCGCAATATCAACCCCCAATACCGGGAGAGACGAATCCCCTCCTATGGCTCATTGCCTCTATGTGACTCGGAACTGTACCCAAATTCTACCATTTTGCACGCTCTCTTGAACGTGGTAAGGTGGAAATCAAAGTATAGTGGGAGTCACACATGACTCTATGACGATCTCAGGTCTACAAACTAATCTGTACCAGTGTCACGAGAGAACTGCCATCCGACGTTAAGTATAATACCATTTAGGAGTTCTCGGCGAGTCCTTTTCGATGTACCCTTTCTCCAATGAGCACCTGTGCAGATTCTCTGATGTCAAACATCAATGGTTGTGGGATCAACTATTGCCCCATACATGGTCAAGAATCATACACACTAGTCTACTCTGGAATATCGATGCCCCGTCTCGATACTCCCTCGACTAGGAACAATTAAAGGATGTACTTGTGGACTACCCTGGCCCCACTAGTATGATCTCTATCATAATCCTAGTAGTCAAGTCCACATCCTAAGAGCTTTATCAACATGTAATAGAGAGACAGTATAAAGATACATGTTAAGATAAAGAGTAACCTGATAGTATACTATCATGTCGAGCAAGAAAGTCCTCCTTATATTTGTCCAAGCATCCACTATAATATACAATCATGTACAATAATGGCCTCTAGGGCATACATACAACTAACATTTATATACATCCGTAAATAGATATAGCTCATAGGCTAAGAAAAATAGAACTAGGGATATATCTTTCTACAAGTATATTACTATCGCATATAGTATTCTAATAACCATATAGGCTATGTATACCTATCTAATATATATATCCTAATTCTATGATTGCGGGGGTGCTATACGCCATCCACCCGACTTCCTCCGTAGATATACATATACTCACTTCGACACACCTCGCCCTAGTCGATGTTGATAAACGACTTGCTCTCTTTCATCGTCTCGGATGTCCACGCGAATGTACTTACAATAGAATCCATAACCAAAACCCAATAAAAACCCGAATTGAATTGCATAAAAATCCATATCCAAAAACCAATACGACGAGCGAAGCTTACATAGGATAGAACCTATAGTCAACGCGTGCTAAAATAATAAAATAACCCCCGACGTCGACGTACGAACGTCAAACGACCAAGTCACATTATGAAAATCCAAAAAACCTAGTTTTAAATATCGGAAAATATTGACAGAAATCAAGTGAAACGACTCTAGGTTTTTCTTAAGGTGATCTGGAACTTTTTAGCGTATAGGGTAGTCTTAGTTATCGAGTAAGTAAGCTACAGAACTAACCCCAGACCCTAATTCAATATTCGACCCGATATTTGCGGCCCAAATGAATAAAACGGCGGCCAAGATAAAGAGGTAGGGGCTCAGGCTTCTAGGGTGGCTTTCTACCGGTCCATACATCTCTCTGTATACTCTATTTTATTTTCAGAGTTCCAAAGTAGTACCGGATTCCATTTTATTCTCAAGTCTCAATGAAAAACCGATATCGGAAAATAATAAACTCATCTTAGGAACTTCTAAACTCTTTTAGACCAGGGATTCTATTACTATCAGGCTAGTAAACACTCACTACACGCTCTACCACACTACTACTACAAGTTTTATCCTCAAAATCTCACTACAACTCACTTTAGATTTTTTAAGATTTGGAGACATGCACATATTAACTCTAAACGAGTTTATGAGGTTAGGAAACTTAAAAACTTGATCGAAAGTGGATGTTTTATCTCATGGAGCAACTCAAGAAAATTCCAAGATGGCCAAAAGAGCTCAAAACCCAAATTCGATCCCACCATGTAGCTTAGGATGAGGTTAGGAATATTTTTGGATAAGGCTTTATATGGTTTTGAGTTGATTTGAGGGGTGTTTGTGGGGGTGGTAGTGAGGATGGTGGAGGAAGAGGAGAAAGAAGAAGATGAAGAATGAAGATGAGAATGATGCAAAGCAAATGATTAATACAATCATCTCTCTCTCTCTCTCTCTCACTCTCTTTCTCATAACCATACCTTATTGTCTCCTTGTCCCCTCTCATTCTTTTTTTCCTTTTCTTTTCTTTATCTTTTCTTTTAAAACAATTTAAAAACAAAATAAAAATGAAACCATGGTATAAATCATGAATAAAATGTTGCATGTCATGCACACAAATCAAGTTTAACAAAATGGACTTGGTTTAATCCATAATTAGGAAAATACTAATCATGTTTAATATAAACTTGCATGTATATAATTATATATATTAATTTATAAAATCCCCTCAGTCGGCGGGGCCTCACATCCAGCTGCAAATCAATTAAATGCTTTCATAAATAATAATTCATTTTTAAATTCCAATTATATTCCAAAAATATAGGTATATAATTATACCAATCTATGAAAACTCAAATCTATATTCGTATAATATCCGTGAAATTTATTATTTTATTATTTAAATTACAAAATAAAATTTTCTAATTTTTGAAATGTTACACTAGTCTCCACTAGGTCCAGAACAAACTTGCTAGTGATCTCCTTGCCGAAAATGATCCATCTTAAAGTAACTCCAACACAAGTTTTAACCTCTCTTGGTCATATCATAATGAAGCAACTCACTAATTGAACTTGCTAGGAATGGTTAGTAAGTGATGTAGAATATTTAGCTCACTAATTTTCTTCTCTTTTTTTTCTTTCTCACTTAACCGAACTTAAGAGAGAGGGAATGATGGTGAGAATGAGATAATAATCCTATGCCTTTTTAAAAAAAGAAGTAGCCATACTTAAAAATATAAGTTCATGCATTTTCTAAAAGCTACCACACACTTCTTTTTTCCATGACTCATTTCCTTTTCAAAAAAAAATAAAAATAAAGAAACTAATGAATTATCATCTCACTTTCCATGTGCATCCCATACACACTACTAATATGTATCATATACATTTTAAATAATATTTGTATCATATACAAATATATTTTCCAGAGAGGAAAAATAAAGCAAGCATAATATTAATAAATATATACATATATCAATATATATAATTATTAAATCAACACTTGATTTAATAATCCGGTTATATCAATATATATACAGGCTAATATCATAAAATGCTCGATTATAGTATGTGTATCAAATACACGTGCCTAATCGAACTCCTGCACGTAGCTCCATACGTGTCCTACATCGTTTCGCCTGTGCTGGGAAATCTCTGTGTGGGAGTCTGAAGAATCGACAATACGCTAGCAGTAGGTTAGGATCATTTTCATAGCCTACTTGCACGTCAGCGGTACTAGCTTCATGTAACGGCTATCCAGGTATTGATCGAAAGAAGTTCAACGAGTAAGCTTATCTGAACCATGCAAAGTCTATCAGTGACAATCACCGTACAGTCCGGTTTCTTCCTCTTAGAGTGTCGCATACCAGGTCTGGAAGGTGGAAACCGCCAGACTCCCAATAATCCAATAAGTCACACCGATATGAACTCACAATCATATGAGAAACAACTGATAACACTTATCAATAAACTCAATTGCCTTGGCCAAGAATTTATGGTTATAGTTGATCTCGCACAGCACGACCTCGACTCCTAATACCGGGAAAGACGAAATCTTTTTGATCGCTCACTGCCTTCATGTGCTTCGGGACTGTACCCAACTAAAATCTATTTGCACGACTCTTTAAAACCGTGGTAGGGTAGTAATCAAAGTACAATAAGAATACATACAAGACACTATGACGATCTTAGGTCTACAGACTACCCTGTACTCATGTCATATGAGAACTGCTATCTAACGATAGGTACAATACCATCTAGGAGTTCTCAAGTGAGTTCGTCCAGTGAAACCCATTCATCTAATGAGCACCTGTATAAAATCATTAGTGTCAAACACCAATGGATATGGGATCAACCATCGCCCCGGTCAGAGTCAAGAAACGTATACACTAGTCTACTCCGAAGTATCGATGTCCAGGCTCGATACTCTCTTGACTAAGGACTTTTAAGGATGTGCTTATAGAATACGCAGGCCCCACTAGTATGACCCCTATCATAATCTTGGTAGTCAAGTAAAGATTCTATTGGCTTTATCATTATGTATTAACGATACATGAGAACGAGTAAAACGTATTCAAATGAATGATAAAGACAAATCAGATAGTATATTATCACCTCGAGTAAGACTGTACTCTCATATAAGTTCTCCTTAAATTGCAATAATTGCCTTGAGGGCACCTATATCCAACAATCACCTATTTGCACTTAAGGCCAATTATTACGCTTAAGGCCAATTATTACGGTATCGCATACCTAACTTCTCTACTAACAGTTTCACAAACCGTGTTCGAGAAACAGTCTCTGTGAGTGGATCCGCTACAATGAACCTATCTTTATTTCTCTATATCTCAACTTCATGGAGATCAACTATCTCCCGGATCAAACGATACCTGGTCTAGAATTTGCCTGGATAGACGATGGGACAAAGTTCATAAATGAATAATTTTATCCAGCAACTTCTTAGGATATATCCACAGCTGATACATAATCAGCACCCAGCGTCATTATAACATTTCAAAAAATATAAAATATTATTTTTGGAATTTAATATTAAATAATATATTTCCTGAAAACTGCCCGATTTACGAAATTGGGGTTTTCGAAAAAGGATATAAATATATACCAATAATTGTGAAATAATTGGAAATTAAAATGTTTTATTTATTTAAAAAGATATTTATAGGATTTGGTATTTTAAAAATCAATTATATGCAATTTAAATGAAAACCCGATTAGTACACTGCTAATCGCGATTAAGCCAAATCCATGTTTTTACAGTTTTCCGTGGCTAGTGCACCATGTCATATTGCATTTGGTTACATGTTTTCGCATTTGTGTTGTTTTATGGGTATTATGTGATTTGGTTTTAAAAGAGGAAAGAAAAGAAAAAAGACAAAAGGGCAAAAGGGTAAATTAGTGAGAGTGGGTGAGATTAGAGGAGAGAGAGAGAGGGGTGGGCAGCCACATTATCCGTCCACCGTTTTTTTCTTCTCCTTCTTCTTCCTTACTTCCCTCCATATTAAACCCTAGGATCCATCTCAAAAACCTTGCCAAAACCCTATACCCCGTTCACTAAAGTTAATGTCCTCTTCATCCTCTACACAATGGACTAAGCAAAGTTAGATTTTGAAGACCTTGGACAAGCTAGGGTTTTTCTTGAGATGCAAATGAGGTATATCTTCTTCCTTGTAGTTTAGTTTGTTGGTTCTTTATATTCTAGTTTAGTTTAGAGGTGGTTTGAGTGAGAAATGGTGATGTTAGAATATTTCTAGAAAAATATTAGGGTTTGATTGAACCCCAAATGTGCAATTAAGGCTTTATAGTGACCTTAAACCCCTGTAATGATTGTATTTTGGGCTAAACCATAGACTAAAACCCTATTTAGAGAACTTATAAATACCCCGATATCGGATTTTGTGAGAATTGTGATGGTATTTAGGAATCTGGAGTGACTCGGGGACCTGGAAAATTATTTAGCAGAGACTGAGAGCTGTGCAGGCAACCTAGAACCTATACCCAAAACCCAGGACCCCAATTACTTTCTGTGGCCGCAAATTTACCCCTTTTGGCAGCAATTTGCGGCCTGGGTTGAGTGGAAATGCTCCGTGTTTGGTCCATGGCTCCTTATGCTATAAATTAGACCCTTTTCATATGCAAAATTGGCTAATTTCACCCGAAACAAAATCCGGGACCATTTCCTTGAGTTGCTGTTTTGAAATGTGACTTTTAAATAACTTGAACTTGTGATATTTCATTTTGTCTTGATCGATTGGCATTTGTACGTCGATATCGAGGGTTATTGGTTCTTCTTGCATGTGTAGGCCATATGTTTAAAACTATGTGTGATGCGTGCACTGTTTTGGTTTTGTGCGAGATTTCTGTTTATGATGCTATATGTATGTATATGTAGGTACCCTCAAGTGGACTTCGGACGACGAGTAAGAGCAAGCGCGTGGCGACATCGGTATCGGCAAGCTAAGATCAAGGTGAGTAGATTTATATCTACGGGGAAAGTCGGGTGGATGGAGTATAGCACCCCCGCAAAGTCGTAAGAAATGATGTGATGTGATATAGATGTACATTTATGTGTTATTGAGAGATTTGAACACTTAGCAAGAAAGGCTTTAGAAGATCATGGGTTAGTGTTAGTGAGATTTAGAGAAAGTGATTTAGTTGGGTTCTTAGTCGCGAACCCTAGAGTAAGGTTGTCAAACACACACATGCATACACGGGATATGGTTTGGGTGTATATGTTTATATGTATATATATGTTTATATGTATATATATATATGTGTGTGTGTGTGTGTGTGTGTGTGTGTGTGTCTATATATATATATATATATGGATGCGTTGGTGTGTGTATATATATACATACACTTATATTCAGTTGATGAGGATAGTATATGGTATTAGGAGATGAGTCGATGAGGATTGGGCATGGTGCCATGAGATCGGTGGTGTGATTTGGTTCGTATTATGAGATACGACATGATAGTATAGCGGATATTTAGACGATGCGTTTCAGATACACACACATATATTTGTTGATGGTATCAGTTTGTACTAGACTTAGATCTGTACCCCAGTTCATGACATATGATGATAAGGATACCAGATGAGTAATGAGATAAATATGATATTTGACCCGTTCCCTGATTTAGGATGCCGTATGATAGATTTACCGTACGAGATATAGTTATGATGTTAGATCCGCACTCTTGACTTGAGGATGTCATATATATATATATATTGTATCGTACGTGATACTATTGAGGCGAGATCACCGACTACTAGGTATATATATAGATTGACTCAGACTTAGGTGGATTTCCTTACCTTTTGACTGGGCTCGAGTCATACTAGTTTTCAAAAGTGGAGAATTATGAGTAATTTAAATACCAAACTGTATGACTCGTATATTGGGTAGGTATATTTTTCAGTGTTGCTGTTACTACATCACTTTCTGTATATTCATGATATTTCATCGCATTGCATGCTTGTACATATGTTATCTGTAATTATTATGAAACCTACTGTCAGGACACCAGCACTATTACTGATGATGCGTATATTCCACGTACACTTGCTTGCCGGCTCACACACATCATCATCGGTAATTGCCATGTCACGTACAGTTTAGAGAATATTATTCATTGACATAGTATGCTAGTTGATAGTTGCAATATATTATAGCTTTCATATGCTAGTTTAACTATTGAATTTATTGCATGATATCGGATGCATTCATATATTCATTGGTCATGCAGTATTATGGATATTTATGTCGGTATTCACTGTTTATTGATATCATGATTTTGATGATTTCGGATCCTTCTTGAGATTTCTGGATTTGGAAACCGCATGTGAAAGTTTTATAAACTGATGATTTGTTTTAAAGAGATAGATGCAGTTTTCCTTGATATGATGAGTATTGTCCACCATGATATTTTCTCGGTTCTGAGATGGTTTTCGAGATCCGATTCGAGGAGTTGGATGAACCGTCTGTGGGTACATGGTGGACCCAGTATGGTACCCCGGGGCAAGAAGCTCGAGTTGTAGATGATGAGCCCGGCAGGGGCAGACTGCCTACCGGTGATTGTCTGGCGCGGCGAATATCTGGAGGATACCGTTCGTGGTCGTGTGATTGATGATATGGGCCGATCCGGACTGACGGAGCCCGAGGTATTGAGATATTGAGATTTGAGATACTGAGATATTGAGATTTGATGATACAGGCCAGTCCGGATAGCCAGAGCCTGAGATATTGAGATTCATGTTTTGTGTCGATACTTGACACTGATTTCTCTGTTGATTTCATTGATGATACTCGATTTATATACATACAGAAATCTCATTAAATAAAGAAAACAGTTGTCTCACTCAGGATGTATTCTATTTTCATTCGTAATGCATTCATACATCATATATCTGATATGTTGCTATCTGAGGCACTGACACGAGCCCGTGGTATTGCACTTATATGTAGATGGATCGGGATATTATTTGAGGATATTACTTGATACGAGCACGTGGTTTTCGCGCCATGAGTGTATGAAGTATTTCAAAGATGGTCTTGAGTACACCGTGACAGGGGAACTGAACCCATTTTCCGTAAATGAAGTCCGAAAGTACGAGGATGCAAAGTATTTTCTGCAAGACTTTGAAGACACGGAAAGACGCCATATGCGGGAGAATAAGTAAAATGCTATCACCACTATTCCGGTCTTTGGGAGCGATACTGAAGAGGAGGAAGAGATAGTTTATTCAAGACCGCCCCAATGCAACAAGCCGGGACCGTCCACCTCTATTCTGGTCTTCGGCAGTGATTTTGAAAATGAGGTTAATGCAGTATTTTCTATTCGGCCATCGATACAGTCCTTCACTGGAGTAGATCAAAGCTTGCAAATCGCTATGGTTCCGCGACAACATTACAAAGAGCTCGACGCACTTGATACCTATAGTGTGCAAGAACTGCAGACGTTCTATGTCCTTCCCAGATGAAAAGATGAAAATGCGATCCTCTTTTATCGATCCAAGGAAACCAAAGTGGAGAAAGAACTTTGGCATGGTGCCGATTCTACGCTTGACAGGCTCGAGCCCATCCTTCTGCCCAGATACTATACGGAAGGATTGAAAAGGTTGTTGAAGCGCCAAGACGTACCCTTCAAACAGATTGCTCGACAAGCTCAGTTCTACAATAGGATCTGGAACGTTTCTGGAACTCTGCGAAAATTGCCCAACGGGAGAATGGAAACAATCGGGCTTGGATATGTTCAATCCAAGAAACAAGAACAATTCCACGGCTGCTACGTTATACATGACTTTGATGAAGAAAGAGATGCCCTATTAGAAGATGCTAACCCTGAACCAAAACGAGGTCCCGCCATGAAAGTGCCAAGTCCGTCGTTCGAAGAACAGATGGACAAGCTAATAAGGGAAGTGCGTCAAAAGGCCCGGGATGACCATAGCCGCGAAATGGCCATCTATGAGAAAGCCAGAACGCAACCCCTCCTTCAGTAGGCTGCGGGGAATGACGATGCCCTTCGTTGCCAGCCCTTCATACGAAAGACCCGACGCGGCGGCAAAAACAAACTGAAGAACGGAAAAAAAACGTTCGACAGCGGCAAAGCGGGTCCAAGAAGCCACACGGTCGAAAATTGAGAAGCATTGAGTTCGCATGACCTGTTTGACCCGTCAATCAGAGGTTCTCTCGCTCCAAAGGTGAGGGGTAATTAACGGCAGCTTAGTCCACGGCTGCCGGAGATTTGGATCCTCACAATCAATAAACCCCAGTTTACCCTAGGCAGGGGGAATCTATAATGCGCCTGAGAAGCACGCGCGCATTCCCATATCAATGAGGTGACGAAAAACACCCTACAATGTGTACATGTTAGTCCATCGACCTGAGATCGTCATTTTTCTCGTGTGAGTTCCCACTATGCTTTGATTACTACCCTACCACGGCTCAAAGGAGCCGTGCAAACAGGTTTTAGTTGGGTACAGTCCCGAGCCATATGGAGGCAGTGAGCGGATCATCAGGGGATTCATCTCTCCCGGTATTGGGGGTTGATGTCGTGGTGTGCACGGGTGGCTATCACCAGAAATCCTTCGCCAAGGTAGTCGGGAATTAATGATTCAGATCAGTAGTTTCTCAGGTGGTGATGGGCTTCCTACCGACACTAAATGTTGCGTTATTAGGGGTCTGACTTTATCCACCCCTAGACTCGATATGCGATACTCATAGACGAACGTACCGGACTGTACGAATATTGTCGCTGTCAAGATCAGTAGGGGTTTCAGGATGAGTTTGCTTGTCGACCTCCATTTCGCTCAATACCTGGGTAGCCGTTACGTACAGCTAGTGCCGATGACATGCTTGTGGTTAGACCTACTGCCAGCATATTGAAGAGTCTTTAGAGTCCCACACAGAGAGTTTCCCTGCTTCGAACGAAACGATATAGAGGTCGTATGGTTTTACGGCAGGGTTCGATCACATACATGTACTTCTGCACGGATGATGTTCGGACGGATAATACTAGTGGGCTTTGGTTTAAGCCAGATCCTAGTATTAGATTTGTTGGATTATTTTTGTCTCTTTGTATTCGTATTCTTCGGAATACGGATGCGGATATGTATATACGGTTAAGGAGCATTCTTGTAATTTATTACAAGATTACTTTTAGAAGATTACACCTCATCATGGTTTAGTCCTTTTTGGATTAAAAGGTATTGATGTGTAGGATGTGATGTTTATTGTATTTTTGTGGCATGGCTAATTAGTGACCCATGATTACTATTCTAGGATGCTTAGGGTTTTTGTTTGTTGTGAGATTGTTTGTTGACTTGAGATATTTTTGTTGACTTAAGATATTTTTGAGACTTGACATATTTATTGTTATGTCTCCATTATTTCTTATCACACTCACAACACACAAAAAAACAACAAGCCATTTATTCATTTCTTTTTCTCTCTCTTAAGTTGCTCTCAACATCTCATTCTCATGGCATCTTCTTCTTCCTCTAGCTCCACCCAAACCCTCTCATGAGTTGAGAATTCTTGGGTGTCTTGAGACAAATTAATGTTTCATCACTCTCTACTTCATTTACGGTATCTAGAGTAGCGATCTAGGTGTTCTGGTTGCCTCGGATATGAGGTTGGAGTTTGTTGCATAGACTCTCGGGTGGATCATCTTCGATAGAGGGAGACCGGAGATCAAGCTTGATCAAGGAAGCCCCTAGGAGCTTGGGATGATGGTTGAAGGCCGAAGGACACGGATCTATTCGGTATAACCATTCTAACTCTTTTGCATGTTTTGTTATCTAGGGCTTATGGGTAGATCCGGGTAATTGGTTGTGGTTGTGCCAAGTTTAATAAATTTTTGTTCCGCATTTGGTCATGGATTTATGGTCGGGGCGCTGCCGTAACCCAACAGTTTTCATTGCACAGCCCATCTACACGACCAGGGGAACGCCGGGTTTCACTTGCGGGTCAAAAGAAACCCGGGGCTCCTAGATTATCCAGATGTTCTGTGATGCTTATTTCTTTTCTGTGATGTTGCTTATATCATGCCTGAGACGAATGTTATATATATTTATATATATACTAGTAGATGTTGTATATGTTTTGCACCCGCGCTAGTCCATCCCCCCGCTCTGCCGTTAGTTAAGTAATCTAACGGTGCATGACGGGACCCTATGGCGAATGCGGATGGCATATACGTACATTCTATTTTCATTCTTTTCTGGTATGATATGGTTTAATTGATGGGACTGCATTAATTCTGATTAATGCAAGGAAAAAAAACCTATATGATGTTGTTGAAACCAAGTTTTTTGAAAACTGACATTACAGACGTTTCCTTTTGCTTTACACAGTGGTATTCGGTTATGAATATCCAGCATCTCATTCGACGAGGCAAGAGCCGAGATCCCTTCACAGGGAGTGACCTCTTGAGCAAAAGTTTGCGTCAGTGTAATAAATTCACTACAGTCGATTCTTTTGCTTTGCATCGTGGTATTCAGTTTTGAATATTCTGCACCCCATTCGATGAGGAAAGAGTCGAGATCCCTTCACAGGGAGTGACCTCTTTAGCAAAAGTTTGCGCCACTATATATTTGTAAAACCACTCGGTTCCTTCAACGATCTCAAGTTCATTACGTTAATGGTTTTTCGCTAAAAACCGGTCGTAGCCCTCCGTCATTTCTTACAGGTATTATTTAGTATTCATGCTATGTATGTTGGCCTACGTCAAGACATAGTGAATGGTAGCTGGGTAATGCTTGTTTGTTGCATGGATATGCGATTATTTAGGACAGTAGTACATTTATTTTGGCCTACATCAAGAACTGGTACGGGTGGGTCTAAGTTAATCCTGGATAATGATGGGTTGAACTTGACTAACGACTTATGATATATTGGCCTACGTCAAGGTCATAAGCGTTAAGGGTAAAAATCACATCAGGAGTTTCAAACATACAGGAAACTTGTTAGGTATGCGCATACCTTCTGGAGTGTGGTGACTTGACTGGATTCCATCAAGTTATCATGTGATGATAGTTAGATCCCGATTCCCACTGATGAGTAGGTAATACTCCTCGGGTGATTTTAGATGATCCCGACTAATTCTCCTTTTAGGGTTTGAGGGAGAATTCGAGGAAACGATGGGAGCCATCCTGATTAGATAAAGTGATTAACCAATCTAATCTAGGTTAGAGTGCACGGTGAGTGTTTCTTTTCTCTCTCTCTCTCTCTCTCTCTTTGGCAGCGACCTTAGCCTGACCCTAAACTAAAACTCATGAACCAAGTTAACCAAACCTTCTTAAAACACTTTGGCTTTTGGATTGTCACAGAGTCGCATATATCATTGCCAATCCTACATCCCCTTTGCATTTCTCCAGAACACTTCGTATCACTATGAAAATCCATATTTCTTGATCTAAAAAATTTCAGCCTTTGGATTTTTTATGGGTTTCGGCCGAAAATTTCTTTGATGGACAAAATCGGTAAGTTTCCTCATGTTCGTCTTGATCTTCTCTTCCAATAAGTTCGTTTCGATTCCTGTAATAAAAAATAGAGAATTCTCATAATCAAATAAAGTAAACTAAATCTAATTTACACTACAACTAAATGTTAGAGATAGTGCCCTCAAAGTCAATTATTGGATCGCAGGTACGTGATTGCAATGATTGAGGCAGAACCTGTACCGATATGACAGTCTTGCTCGAGATGATAGTATGCTATCTGGTTTGTCTTTATCATCGTATACATGCTTTAGTTCGCTATTGCATATTGATAGAGCCCATAGGATTCTTGCTTAACTACCGGCAGTATGATGGCGATCATATACGTGGAAGCTGGGGTCTGTAAGCACATCCTTATAGTGTCCCTAGTCGTAGGAGTTTCGAGACAGGGCATCGATACTCCATAGTGGACTAGTGTATACAGTCGAGACCCCGACGAGGGGAGGTGGCCGGTCTCACAAGCCATTGGTGTCAGTTTATTCACCTAAGATGTATACAGGTGCTCATTGGGTTATGAGTACACCGGACAGGACTCGCCGGGAACCTACTAGTTGGTATTATACCTAGCGTCAGATAGCAGTTCCCTGGTGACATGTGTACAGTTTAGTTCATCGACGTGAGGTCGTCATTTGTCTCGTGTGAGTTCCCACTGTGCTTTGATTTCTACCCTACCACGGCTCAAAGGAGTCGTGCAAACAGGTCTTTTTTGGGTACAGTCCCGAGCCATATGGAAGCAAGTGAGCGGATCGGCAGGGGATTCGTCTCTCCCGGTATTGGGGGTGAGATCGCGCTGTGTCTAGGAGAGCCATTACATATAGCCCTCGGCCGAGACAGGAGATTTACTGGTAGGTACTCCAGTAGTGTCTCAGGGTGTTCTGGGCCACTCTCTGACACGGCTTATACCGCTAATGAGGGTCTGACGTTACCAGCCCCCTAGGCAGATATGCGATATTCATAGACGAACAGACTTGACTGTATGTATATTGTCACTGTTAGGATCAGTAGGGTTTATGGATGAGTTCGCTCGTCAGCTTCCCTTCCAATCAATACATAGGCAACCATTACGTACAGCCAGTACCTCTGACGCGCTAGTAGTTATACCCAGTGCCAGTGTGTTGATGAGTCATTCGAGTCCCCCACAGACACTTTCCCAAATTCGGGCGAAACGTTGTAGAGGCCGTATGGTTTTATGGCAGGGTTCGGAAAATGCACGTGCGTTTGCGCACGTGTCATTTTTTGGGCAGATAATACTGGTCGGCTTTGATTTAAGCCGGATCCAAGTATTATGCTGTGTAGATATAACATCTTTGTCTCAGTTGCATTTGTATTCGGTCGTAATACAAATGCGGGTA
The DNA here is from genome assembly GCA_030015575.1 of Agapanthus africanus. Lineage (NCBI taxonomy): Eukaryota > Viridiplantae > Streptophyta > Magnoliopsida > Asparagales > Amaryllidaceae > Agapanthus > Agapanthus africanus. The sequence continues at coordinate 432,048,280 of JASDDO010000008.1, read as the reverse complement.
TGTTTATACTGATACGGGGTTATCCTGAAATTCGTTTCAGGATCACTTTTGGAAGTTTCCAGTTTCCAGTTTTCTATCAGCCGTATTTAACATTTGGTTAAATACGGATTTATCTTTTCTTAAGATGAGTGTGGAAGTTTCTAGAGGCTTCTAGAAGGTAGTGACTACGTTCATGCATCTTTGTGACTCATTAGTGCATTTAATGATGTTTGATGACTAGGGTTAATGATTCATCATTTGCATTGAATATGTTCATACAAGGTGTTATTATGACTCATTCTTTCTTTATCTTATGGTTACCACTCCTTGCTCCTACACTCACTCTCTCCTCTCTATATATTGGCTGGCCATTAGGGATGGTTGTTCATTTGAGGGAAAAGATTATGATAGTGTTTTGGTGTATCGAAATTAGATAGCTACAATTCTCATTTCACCCGATTCAAATGGCAACTTCATTAACCGTTCGTCCATAGCTTTAGACGTAACGAGACAAAATATTCTACTCATTCTCTACATCATCTTGGTCGTCTCTTTTAGCAAACTTGACCGAGTTGCCTCGGTTCAGAGGCGGGAGCCCGTTTAAAGATCCATCGACGTGGTGCCACCTGGACGACGAGACTGGAGATTCAGGAGATCGGAGCAACCAAAACAAAGCGTGGGATGATGTTTGAAGACCGAAGGACTCGGATCGTTCGGTATAACTCTTCTACCCACTTTGTAGTTTGTTAGTTTAGCTTTAATAGCAGATCCGGGTTATAGTACGCGATAGCGCCAGTTGTAAAAGTTTTTGTTCCGCATTTGGCATCTGTTAGACGGCCGGGGCGCTACCGTGGACTTACAGTGGTATCAGAGCCTCACCATTAAGCTTTACTAACTAGTGCTAACGTGTTTAAAATATCGATCGAACGGAATTTCGAAAATCACATTTTTCAGCACTAAAGTTTCTTTCGATTTTTAAAAGGGTCTTAAAATTATTTTGAGCATTACAGAAAAACAAGCAGGCTTTTTAAAGAATAATAGAGAAAAACGATCCACTGAATCGTCCGTACGACCGCGGAACCGCGGTCAAAGCCTAGCTTTGACCGTGGAAATGCGGCCGTCTTGGTGTTTCAGTTTGTCTTTTTTCTTCTTGTGATTCTTTGTTGGAAGTTATGATTTCTGGAATATATCTTTTGGACCCAGTTTTTGTTACTGTACAGCAGATGTTTGTGGGGCCCACTTTGGGATATTTTGTCGATCGAAATTTAAACGTGTTAGTTTGCAGTATTTACTTTATATCTCCGACCGGGAATGTCATTCGAGCGGTAAATTGCGTCTAATTGCTATAGTTCTTTTAGACGGGTTTGGGAACGTGACATTCGCGTTGATGTTCTGTGTTGTGCTGTGTTGCGGATTTGTCGTAGTGGATAGCAGGGTGCAATGATAGTGCAGTTTGGATTTATTTGTAAATTTGATATTGCGGGACGAGCGTCCAACATGTGGATTGCTGTCACTGCCTGTTGTATAATATTCTTTTGGGGCACGACCGGGTTGAGGTCGATGTACCCGTTGTACATATTTTTATTTCTGTACTAGGTTTATCCCGCGAAGGAGTGAACGGATAGCCGGGTTCTGGAGGGCAACGGGTCCGTATCTCATGGCTTTGAGAGGCAGAGGGACCTCACTCTAGAATTGGCAGACTATTCGCCGCACTCGTAGGGGGTACAGGTTGACCCAAGGAGGGGTGCTCAATTTACCGGATTCCGTGAAGTGCCGGGTGTTCCATTCACTATGCTGTGGGGGACTACCTCGCTTTAGGTTTTGGCGGGTAACTTGCCGCACCCGTAAGGGTCTAGTTTTCATTGCACATGCTATCCACACGACCAGGGGAACGTCGGTTTTCAGCAGCGGCTCTGTGAAACCCGGGGATCCCAGATTATCTGTATTGTTCTGTGATGCTTATTACTTTTCTGTAATGTTGCATATTATCACGCCTGGAGCGATTATTGTATATTGGTATATATACTATTAGATGTTGTATATGTTTTACACCCGCGCTAGTCCAGCCCCCGCTCTGTCGTTAGTTAAGTAACCTAACGGGTGATGACGGGACCCAGTGACGAATGCGGATGGCATATACGTACATTTTATTTTCGTTCTTTTCTGGTGTGATTGATTGATGGGACTGCGTTGATTCTTATCAATGCAAGATAAAACAAACCTATATTTGATGTTGTTGGAACAAATTTTAAAAAGGTGTTATTACAAAGATATTTCCTTTTGTTTTGCATAGCGGTATTCAGTTGGAATATCCTGCACCTCATTCGACGAGGCAAGGGCCGAGATCCCTTCACTGGGAGTGACCCCTTGGGCAGAAGTTTACGTCAGGGTAATAACTTTAATATAGTTGATTACAAGTTGCTTTGTATTGCGGTATTCAGTTGGAATATCTTGCACCTCATTCCACGAGGAAAGAGCCGAGATCCCTTCTCCGGGAGTGACCTCTTTAGCAAAGGTTTTTCGCCACTATATTTTTTATAAAAAGCTATCAGGTTCCTTCAACGAGATCAAGTTGTTTACGTTAAAGGTTTTTCGTCAAAAACCAGCCGTAGCCCTCCGTCGTATCTTATGGATGGTCAGTAGTATTCAAGCTATGTTTGTTGGCTTTCGTCAAGGCATAGTGCTTGGTAGCTGCTGGGGTATTCATTTGTAGCATAGATAGATGTGTTGGTTTGGGACAGTCATATTACCTTGTTGGCTTTCGTCAAGGGTATGTACAGGTGGGTTCAAATTAACCTGGACAATGACGGGCAGAACTTGACATGTGACTTATGATTTGTTGGCTTTCGTCAAGGTCATAAGAGCATGGGGCAAAAATCATATCGGGAGTTTCAAACATACAGGAAACTTGCCAGGCATGCGCATACCTTCTGGAGTGTGATAACTTGAGTGGCTTCCATCAAGTTATCATGCGATGATAGTTGGATCCTGAATCTCACTGATGAGTTGGTTTACTCTTCGGGTGATCCCGACTAATTCTTCTTTCAGGTTTGGAGGAGAATTTGAGTTTACAGTGGAAGGTTTCCTGATTAGATAAAGTGATAACCATTCTGATCTAAGTTAGAGTGCACGCAGAGTGTTTCTTTTCTCTCTCTCTCTTTGGCATCGACCTTTGACCGACCCTAGACTATGACTCAGTGACCAAGTAGACCGAACCTTCTTAAAATACTGGCTTTTGGATTGTCTGAGTTGCATAAGTCATTGCCGCTCCTTCTTTTACCCTTTGTATTTCTCAGAACATCCCGTATTACTACGGATATCCACTTCCATTGGATAGATCCATCATATGGTTATATACGAACTCGAAGGTACTACTTCGAGGATGGATCCAGGTTCAGGAGAAATAGAATTGGTTTATTCAGTTGTCTTTTATTATCACCTTCTCTCAGGTTACGAGGACTCCTTAGTTTAGGAGAGTACACCTATTACGCTTATTGGATAGTCTTATTCCAAACCATAGGCAGGTGCCGAAAGGTAGGGAATGAAAAAAACCAATTAGCCTAAGTAGGGTGTGCAGAAGGTAATATGTAAAGACAAAATAAAGGGATTCGAAAGAGGGCAAAGTAAATTGCGACTGTTATCATTCACGACCAAACCGCGTACTTCATCGCCACTCCTATTTTCACCTTTGCTTTTTCCCCAGTTCGGGAGAAATAGAATAAGGTATTATTCAGTTGTCTTTTATCATCACCTTCTCTCAAATTGCGAGTACTCCTAGGATTAGGTGAGTACACCTATTATGCTTACTGGATAGTCTTCTTCCAAACCATAGGTTGCTGCCGAACGGTAGGGAAGGAAGAAAACCATTTAGCCTAACGATGGTGTACAGAAGGTAATGAATAAAGACAAATAAAGGGATTTGGAGAGATGGCAATAAAATACACGGTTAAAGTCATGAATTGGATTATGGAAGAGGCATTACTAGGAATACCAGGATACCCCTATGAAACATTTTTCATGTTTCAGTGCATTGTTAAAGGAAAACTGATTTCCCGATTAGATACTTACTCCAGGGTATGTATTTACCAGGTTTCATTCTCATATCTGTATGGTTTTACAGATGATGAGTGGGAGTAAGTTATTGGGAATAAGGTGATCATCCTCATTATATCAGAATTCGTTGTAATTGGTGATATTTGAGGAAATCGCCTGGGTACAGTTTTCAACCTACGATGCACAGGTTTTGAGTTATTCAAACTCAGCGGACTTATACACAATATTGTATGTTGTCCAGTGTCCGTAAGGACAAAGGGGTAGGTCCTCGTACTATATTCTGTTTACTTATGACTTCTCTAGTTTTTAGACAAGTGTTTCGTAGAAATACAATGTCTAAGTTTTGAGAAGTTATGAGTATAAGAATAAAGTAGAGAACTAGGTATCGCAAGTATCGGGATTCTTCAAAAAGATCGAAGATGTAGATTCTTGTGATTGGTATTCAGTTGATAGTAATGGTTTTGAGAAACTCGTTTCTCTTTTCAGGTTACTCATAATTGGATGGATTCCTAAGTTGAGTAATGCTGAGTAGTCACTTTCCATTAAGTTGATACACACTGAAGACAGCTGGATGATTTGAATCTGGTTCCAATTAAATTAGTACCTCTATTTCTATAGTATATAGAATGGTTCATATCTTAACGATGTTAAGATACGGGGAGTTGTCCGGCTTATGCTTAAAACCAGACTCTGGATAACTCAGGGCACGTTTCTGTAATGGCAGTTTGTGGATTGACCTGGGCTTAGTCGAGGGTTAATTTTCTACCATCTGGAAGATCAATAGTGATATTGTTCTTGACTCGCCACAGTTTTAGTAAAATGGTTTTTTTTCCAGAAAACTGTAGTGGGAGTATAGTAGAAATGGAAGTGATTCCAGAACCGCAAACGATTACGGAAAATTTAATAGGACCTATATATTCAATCAGGTTTGACATTCCAATAGCCACTCCACAGATATGGTGGGTAACCTCAGACACCCGAGAGGTACTCCGGTAGCCTCAAGGATGGTGACAGGGAGGTTCTTGTTTACCCAGACTTGACACTACTGTTGTTCCAGACTATGAGACCCGGCAAGAGGATAAGTATAACGTCATTCTAAAATAGCTTTAGAAGTGTACGTAGATATTATTCTGCCAGAGGGTTGTCGTAGTCAGTGGGAGAAGCGGAAGCATAGTGGGCAAGTAGCTTATGTCTATTTATAGGCTTGAGCAGATATAGCGGAGATAAGATCATCTAATTTTGATGTGACAGTCATGGGTTTGACTTCATCAGAATAGGGGATGGATCTGTTAAGAAGGTAGTAGGGTGTGATGTCCTGTTATTTGGATGACATACACAGAGTAGGAAGTAAAATTCTTGTACTACGATCAGTTGTACTTTGGTCGTCACACAGTTGTTTCTCCACAAAGGACATGCATATAATATCTGACATTCTGGTTACTAATTCTATGGTTTTAGATCTAGTATTGGGTAGTTTCCCAATCAGGGTACTTTGACAGTATTCTAATAGTATTTTAGAATAGATGACTCCTGGCATGGTAGTGTACCTGCAGGTGATGGAGTCACCCTCTCTAAAGGTGTCTTACAGACTAAAGGGGAGAGGGAAGTGCATGATTGGCAGATCACTTGCTTAGGCAATTGAGTCAATCGTGAAAAGTCAAGTACCACACCAGATGTTGTTTTTTCACTAGATGCGGTAAGTTAATATTAATCCAATCCTGGAGAAACATAAGGAAGCAGATTTAGAACATAAGTGAATGTTCTACGGATTTGATGACGGCAGCCTCCTTCGGGAGATGGTTATCATTCCAGGCTTCAAAGGTGACATGGATGACAGAGTGATTGTCAGAGTTATAGTTTTCCCTCTGACGAGGGACAATATTATGGACAGGTGGTCCAAGAGGATACAGTGGAAGGCTTGGTGATGGATATTGATTAGGTTCAGTTATCGATACAGTCTAAGAAGTTTGGATTTGGAGTTCATTTATGAACTAGGTCCCATCAGATATTCAGACATATTCTAAGACAGGTATTACTCGATTCGGGAGATGGATTTCTCCGCGAACTAGAGATTAAGAGAGACATAGAAAGAAACATCAGGGCGGATCCACTCACTGAGGCTATTTCTCGAGCACAAGAGTTTTACAAACTAGCTTTGTGAAACTGATTAGTAGAGGAGTTGGATGTTCGGTATCATACGGGCTGTGAGTAACCGACATCGCAATAATTAGTTTTAAGTGCAAGTGGGAGATTGTTGGAGATAGTGCCCTCAAAGTCAATTATTGGATCGCAGGTACGTAATTGCAATGATTGAGGCATGACCTATACCGATATGACAGTCTTGCTCGAGATGATAGTATGCTATCTCGTTTGTCTTTATCATCGTATACATGCTTTAGTTTGCTATTGCATATTGATAGAGCCTATAGGATTCTTGCTTAACTACCGGTAGTATGATGGCGATCATATACGTGGGAGCTGGGGTCTGTAAGCACATCCTTATAGTGTCCCTAGTCATGGGAGTTTCGAGACAGGGCATTGATACTCCGGAGTAGACTAGTGTATACAGTCGAGACCCCGATGAGGGGCGGTGGCCTGTCTCACAAGCTATTGGTGTCAGTTTGTTCACCTAAGATGTATACAGGTGCTCATTGGGTTATGAGTACACCGGACAGGACTCGCCGGGAACCTGCTATTTGGTATTATATCTAGCGTTAGATAGCAGTTCCCAGGTGACATGTGTACAGGTTAGTTCATCGACCTGAGGTCGTCATTTGTCTCGTATGAGTTCCCACTGTGCTTTGATTTCAATCCTACCACGGCTCAAAGGAGTCGTGCAAACAAGTCTTTTTTGGGTACAGTCCCGAGCCACATGGAGGCAAGTGAGCGGATCGGCAGGGGATTCGTCTCTCCCGGTATTGGGGGTGAGATCGTGCTGTGTCTAGGAGAGCCATTACACATAGCTCTCGGCCGAGGCAGGAGATTTACTGGTAGGTACTCCAGTAGTATCTCAGGGTGTTCTGGGCCACTCTCTGACACGGCTTAGAGGGTCTGACGTTACCAGTCCCCTAGGAAGATATGCGATACTCATAGACGAACGGACCGGATTGTATGTATATTGTCACTGTTAGGCTCAGTAGGGTTTATGGATGAGTTCGCTCGCCAGCTTCCCTTCCAATCAATACATAGGCAACCGTTACGTACAACCAGTACCTCTGACGCGCTAGTGGTTATACCCAGTGCCAGTGTGTTGATGAGTCATTCGAGTCCCCCACAGACACTTTCCCAAGTTCGGGCGAAACGTTGTAGAGGCCGTATGGTTTTATGGCAGGGTTCGGAAAATGCACGTGCGTTTGCGCACGTGTCATTTTTTGGGCAGATAATACTGGTCGGCTTTGATTTAAGCCGGATCCAAGTATTATGCTGTATAGATATAATATCTTTGTCTCAGTTGCATTTGTATTCGGTCGTAATACAAATGCGGGTATGTTTATACTGATACGGGGTTATCTTGAAATTCGTTTCAGGATCACTTTTGGAAGTTGCCAGTTTCCAGTTTTCTATCAGCCGTATTTAACATTCGGTTAAATACGGATTTATCTTTTCTTAAGATGAGTGTGGAAGTTTCTAGAGGCTTCTAGAAGGTAGTGACTAGGTTCATGCATCTTTGTGACTCATTAGTGCATTTAATGATGTTTGATGACTAGGGTTAATGATTTATCATTTGCATTGAATGCGTTCATACAAGGTGTTATTGTGACTCATTCTTTCTTTATCTTATGGTTACCACTCCTTGCTCCTACACTCACTCTCTCCTCTCTATATATTGGCCGGCCATTATGATGGAGGAGGGATGGTTGTTCAGTTGAGGGAAAGGATTATGATTGTGTTTTGGTGTATCGAAATTAGATAGCTACGATTCTCATTTCACCCGATTCAAATGGCAACTTCATTAACCGTTCGTCCATAGCTTTGGACGTAACGAGACAAAGTGTTCTACTCATTCCCTACATAATCTTGGTCGTCTCTTTTAGCAAACATGACGACCGAGTTGCCTCGGTTCAGAGGCGGGAGCCCGTTTAAAGATCCGTCGACGTGGTGCCACCTGGACGACGAGACTGGAGATTCAGGAGATCGGAGCAACCGCAACAAAGCGTGGGATGATGGTTGAAGACCGAAGGACTCGGATCGTTCGGTATAACTCTTCTACCCACTTTATAGTTTGTTAGTTTAGTTTTAATGGCAGATCTGGGTTATAGTACGCGATAGTGCCAGTTGTAAAAGTTTTTGTTCCGCATTTGGCGTTTGTTAGACGGCCGGGGCGCTACCGTGGACTTACACTAAAATCTAAAATTTAAATTTAAATGTAATTAAACTACGCCTTCCTGGCGATGGCGCCAAAAACATGATAGGGATTTTATTAGTCTCCAATTTTAACCGGAAGTATACAGTTATATTGCAGTAGTACTTGAGGATCATATCGATGAAGAGGTATATTAACTACTTTTAAACTTAATTAAAGTTGAGTTGTTTTTTAAAATATAAACGTTTAAATGCGCACAATAAAATTAAAAGATGGTTTTCTAAGAGAGAGAAAGTTCTAGGGTTTTTATTTTCTTTATTTCTATGGTTGGTTTACAGAATTTATCTTCTTTTCTAATCTAGTTCTAATATATTTCCATTAATTATAACTAAGCATAAGTTATATTTAAATTATAAATATAGCTTATCAAAACTATAACATCATCTAGATCATATTAAAACCCTAGTTCTAATTAATTAAAAACAACATAAGTTTAATCTTCCCTAAAAATATGTAGGTCATGAGTCTATAATTATTATCTTATCGATTTATCTAGATCCCTTTAAAGTATCTAGGTTGAATATCTTATATTTACATTAGTATCTTGCCTTCCTTAATTAAGTTTCTAGGTGTCAATTAGCATCAACTTAATTAAATTATCGGTGTTATCACCTTTCTTTAATCTAGTTCAAGGCGTCATCTTGCATTACTAGATTAGTTTATTAGATGCATAACTACAAAAATAATAATAAAGAATATAAAAGATTCAAAATCAAAGCATAGAAAAGAAGAGAAATAAGAACACCAATCCATAGAAATTGTAAATAAAAACACAAAGAAGAAATGTTAGTCGCTCATGATATTAAAGAAAACTAAAGTTTTATTAATATTCATAAGAAAACTTACAGTATAACTCGATCTCTTCTCCTTTAAAACCTTAATTTGAATGCTATGAGAGAAATATGAAACCCTAATATTATACAAGCGTTTATATAGTCTTTTGTGAGATTTGGAACAAACTCTACAGATAAACAGAGAATAAGAAAAATACCCTAAAAATCTTAACTCCAATCTCCACCGAAAACCGGCTGAATCTTCTACCAGGGTCATTTCGGCCGAAATTTTCTCATTTGGGATTTGTTGGGTTTTTTCAATCTTTTTCTTTTAATCTTGAGATCTCCAAACCTTGTTTCAAATTTTCTAATTTGTTCTCGAATTTTCTGATTTTCTCCCATTTGATTTCCATCGCATGCAAGTGATCTTCTGTTATTTTGTGATTATCTCCCTGATTTTGATATAGCTTCATGTATTCCACATTTCACGCATATAATCTGTCTTTTAGGACAATTTTTCATTATTTTGCATCCAAATCCTGTCATCTGCAATAATTCACAAAAAATACCCGGAAAGCATAATATATGATAATAAAATGATAAATGGTTTAGAAAAATGTGCAATAAATTGCACTAATCACATCGCTAGAAGGATGAACATGTTGATTTAAGAGCATGTGTGGAGCATGACCTTATATGCGGATGTGCATAAATTCTTATGGGCAGCGGCAGTTGATATTGCTGTATACTTGATCAACAGAAGCCCGGCAAGTGCGAGTGATGGAGGCATTCCAGAAGAAATTTGGTCAGGTAAACCGGTTAATTATGCACACCTAATAATATTTGGTTGTATTGCATATTCTTTGGGTTGATAAGGCAGAAAGGAGTATGTATGACTCCGAGTCTAGAAAGTATGCTTTCATCAGGTATGGTGGAAACAAGTTCAGATATAGGCTGTGGGATTACACAAGAAAAAAATAATACAAAGCCGGAATGTTGTCTTTGATGAGCAGCACTTGTACAAAGAAGAAAAGCAAGCCAAATATGGTGCGGTATCAGAGTTCATCGAGTTGGACGGAACTCAAAAGAGCATTCAGGTAGCTTCAGGTGGAGATCAGAATATGGAGGAAGCTATAGTACAGGATCAGGTTCAAGCAGGATGGTGACCATGTTCAGCAAATAGATGTACCAGTTGATAGGCGGCTACCTGAAAGAATTATGACCGAATTCGTATTGTACACAGATTCGGGGGAGCCAAATTCCTTGAAGAAGCAACAAGAGACGGTGTTAGCAAGCAATGGGAGTGAGCTTTGGACAAGGAAATGGATACTTTGAAGAACCGTACGTGGGACCTAGTGAAGCTACAGAAGGGTCAGAAAGCGTTGCTAAACAGGTGGGTGTAAAGAATTAAAGATGGGGCTGATGGTGTGAAGCAGTACAAGGCTCGCTTGGTAGTCAAGGGTTACGCAAAAAAGTAAAGGGTTGATTATGAGGAGATATTTTTCCTGGTGATGAAGATGACATCTATTCGGGTAATTATTAGTATTGTGGCGGTAGAGAATTTGCACTTATAGTAGCTGGATATGAAGACTGCGTTCCTCATGGTGATTTGAAGGAGGAGATCTATATGATGCAGCCACCTGGATACGAGCTGAAGGGGAAAGTGAATATGGTATGTAAACTGCGAAAAATCTTGTATGAACTCAAGTAAACTCCTAGGCAGTGGTATCTCAAATTCGATCAGTTTATATTGGAGAATGGATTTATGCGTTGTGAATCTGATCACTGTGTGTACGTTCAGACTTTCAAGAACAGAGACTGCATCATTCTATCATTGTACGTGGATGACATGTTGGTAGCGGGTCTGAATTTTGAGAAAATTCAAAGTTTGAAGAAGATGATGGATGTGAAATTATCTATGAAGGATTTGGGTGCAGCCAAGTAAATCCTGGGCATGAAGATCATGAGAGATAGAAAGTAGCGGAAGTTGTAGTTATCATAAAGGGACTACATCGAAAAGGTTTTGAAGAAGATCAATATGGACAAGTCAAAGCTGATAAGTACGCCCTTAGAGAAGCATTTCAAACTCATAAAAGAGTTGTGCACGACAACACAAGAGCAGAAGGACAAGATGGTAAAAGTAACATATGCATCTGCGGTAGGAAATTTGATATATGCAATGGTGAGTAAGAGACCGGATATTGCACATGCAGTGGGAGTTGTGAGAAGCTATATGAAAAACCAAAGGAAGGAACATTGGAATGCGGTGAAATGGATTTTAAGGTATATAAGGGGTATGCCAAGTCATTGCTTGTATTTCGGGGGCGACTCTCTAAAGGTGCAATGTTACGTTGATACGGACTACTCAGATGATCGAGATAGTGGGAAGAGCACAACGGGATACGTAATCACGGTTGGGGAATAGTGGCGAGTTGGGTCTCTTGATTGCAAAAGGTGATGGCATTGTTGACTATGGAGGATGAATACATGGTGATCATGAAATCCAGCATGGAGATGATATGGTTGCAAGGGCTACTTGAATAATTGGGAAAAAAGCAAGAATTCAAGATGCGATGGACAAAGTGTGATACATTTGGCGAAGAATGCGGCATATCACTCTCGGAAGAAGCATATTAGGTTGCGTTACTACTTCATACGCATAGCGGTAGAAGAAGGCGAGTTGACATTGCAAAAAATCGCTAGAGAAAATAATCCGGCGGATATATTCACTAAGGTAGTAGACAGAAATAAGATGCATCATTGTTGCAAGTTGTTGAATCTCTCCATAAAAATCTGATGAGGAGAGAGTAGAGCGGAGTCGTGTGAAGTCTACTAGTGTTAGAAATCAAGGCTGAAGTATCTCCTAGTGGGAGATTGTTGAAATTATGGAGAAAGTTCAGGCAGATATATGGACGTGCACACAAGCCATATCATATTTTACCAAATCCACAGATTCTAAATCAAGGAGTGTCTTATGGCAGTTTCATAATTATGGCAGTTTCTTAATTAAGGAGTGTCTTATGGGAGTTTCTTAATCATGTACTACTAGATACTATACACATTAGAGACCACACGATACGTTCTATAATACTTGTTGAACGGACGCTAAAGTGTATTAGTGGTCGTCCTCTATTTAAAGGTCGCTAATATCCGGTCTCAGAACCTTTAGTCGCTGACACGTGTATTAGCGACCGTTTATGGATAGTCTCTAATGTATATGGTCGCTAATGCTATATTAGTGACCGTTCATGTAGCTTAAACGGTCGCTAATACCCATTTATTTTGAATTTTTTTACAGAAATTCTTATATCCATTACAATAATAGAATTAATCACAATAAATTACACAAAAAAGTGTTTCGATCGCAAACAAATATATGAATACGATATATCACAAACCAATAGCATTTCAATCACAAACAAATATATGAATACGATATATCACAAACCAATAGCATTTCGATCACAAACTAATTCATATGCAACAGTTTCAACAAATCAAACATAGAACTAAAATCGTAATAAACAATACAACACGTCGAGTAATACGAAACTTTCTCCAAATCAATACATAGACAATATTGTTTTGAATACAAATAATAAATTGTGTACTTTATATGTCCAACAGTACGTAAATCCTCTAAATCACGTGCGGGTGCAATCCTAGCTCACTCAACCCTGCGAATCCTGCAAATCCGAGTAAATAAATAAATATATGAACTTAAATCATAATCTTCGAAATTAAACAGCACGCTAGCTACACTAATTAACATATGTATATGTGTACCTCCCTAACTCTCACCGCTGCCATCGCCACCAGAACCTCGCCTTGACCAGTATCAGTCCGATTCATCGATGTCTTCTTATGAACAAAATAGGGATGAACCCTCCTTGAGGCAAAACCCGGGGATAATAGGGTTTCTGTCGCGGAGGCGGAGGCTGTGGGTAATAGTAGGGTTTCTGTTGCGGAGGCGGGGGGTAGTACGATGACGATTGTCCATATTCTAGAGGAGAAGGGTAATACGTACGCTGCGCGAAGAAGGATAATATGGCGGTTGCGATGACCATAGACCCTGTGCTGACCACGGTTGCGAAGGCGGACAGTGTTGTTGCGATTATTGATCCCTCCATGCCTCCATACCAGCTCTCCATGCTGCTGTTGCTTCCTCCTTCTCTGCTTCTTCATGCATTCTCCTGACCTCCTCTTATAGCTCGTTGATCCATTGTGCATTAGCCGCTTGTTGGTGGGAGCGAGCGGTCGACGTACTTGAAGTTTCTCTTACGGAACTCGACCGCACAAGATCAACGGGACCACTTAAAATGGGATAACGACCGTGTTCCCTTGAATGAAGGAAAAATTGATTTAATATAGATATCTCAACCTCCTTAAGAAGTGGATCGTCGGCTGGAAAATTGGGATTTGATTCCCGATAACTCCTCTCCGCCGTATCAAAATCCACCTTCGATAAATGAAATAGTAATTTCTTCTTTTTGTGAAGTTAACAATTAAATGTAATTACTTAAAAAATTTATAAATGCAATCTCACAATATGCTGGGTGGCTATTTCCATTTTGTCTTCTGGCATGCCTTCTCAAGTGTGCAATGCCTCCCAAGTCTCAGCAAAGCTTGGCTTTCTCCAAGCCTGGCTTTCTCCAAGCCTTCTCTTGTACCGGATATATGATTTATGTATACATGAGAATATGTAACGATAAAATTAAAAATTCGAACATGTAAATAATTAAAGATAAACTCACCAAAGTCGACCTATACTGATCAGTAGAAACCGATCCACCGTAATAGTCATCTTTAGCTCTCGGTTGATTCCTCTTATTTATCTCTGATTCTGCCTGCTTATTCAGAAAATAACATATATGAATGTAAATGAATCTAAATTTGATATTCAGATCAATTAAGTATATTTTTAATTAATTTTGCCTCAGGTATTTCCCAATACCCAATTCTTCGTAAATTTACTGGGGCATTTAAAAGTTTTTTTTCAATCTTGTTCGTCGTATCTTGAATATTCTTGACATCTCACTTCGGACATACGTCCAATGCCCGTCTATATCATCCTCTAGGTAGAAATATCTCTGTAATACAAATTAATAAATATATCAGTTAATAAATTAATAAGATATAAAAAATATGCATGTAATGTTGAAATATTATTAATTAAGTTATGTATTACCAAGAGAGAGTGCCAAGTCCATACATAGGCCTCCATGGGTTATCTGCAAATGTGAATTGCACGTTCCAAAAGTCTGTATTGCGGACGAGAATACCAATATACCCATTGAAATGGGTAGCCCACATACCCGGACCTACGGGCTTTCCACCTACCCATTACAGAATTGTCCTTTTTTCTTTCATATCGTATTTGGTAACCTCATTGGCAATACCTCTTTCGTGGTATGCAAACCGGGCCAAATCATCCCCCGCATCCCATGCCTCGGCGATACTCTCTAATGATGCATCTATCATCCTCTCCATCTGAGGAAGAAAAACATCTTACCTCGCCATTGGCTTTCTATTGTCCCTATCTCGATAAGGTTTCTCATTTTGTAAATCGCGAGGAAGAGGCAATGAATCAACAAACCTATCTGTAACGGGATCCGAGAATGTCCCAAGTTCTCTGCTCAGATCTGTGCACTGCTTATCTATATGTGCATACGGATCCTCCAGCACAAATGCACCCGCATCCTCCTTGTTCGCCGCCGAAAGACGCGACCGGGACGTTGGGATGTCTGGCCTGAATTTCGGGGGCAAATACTATTTGGTTTTATCCGTCCACCTCTCCGAAGATACCAAGTTGATTTATGGCACCGTATATCGAAGGTTTAGACAGATGCGACCGATGTAACAGACTTCGTCAGATTCCCCCTCGTTGTGAGAAGTTTTTGATTATGGGGACGCTCTTCCCTGCAGGCGCAAGCCCTTGCAGTTAATTACGCTACCGCATCGCGGTAACAACTTTCTCTTTCTCCAGATGGTCACTTCATGTCGTGTGTGTTTGTTTTATTTTCGGTTGCCCGTGGATTGTATACGGAGACTAATTTATGTTATCGCCCGTAGGGCATGGATTAGTCCAAATCCGTATTTTCTTAGATTTGGGTTTGGGTTGGTTTAAAGATCGTTAATCTTGTTTTAGATTAAGATCTACTCAAACATTTGTTGAGGATACGTTAGTCTGATTTTAGACTAAGATCTACTCAACAGGATTTTCTTTAGTTTATAGGGACATTGCGGTCCTTTGGGTTTGAGGACATCGTAGTCCGTGGAGTTTAAGGACCTCATAGTCCGTAAGGTTTAGAGACATCGTAGTCTGTATGGTTTAAAGACATCATAGTCTGTAAGGTTTTGGTTTACCCGTTTGGGGATGCACTAAAAGTTATTGGTTCTTGGGACCCTCCATCTCTCTGAAGACATTGAAGAATTACAACGACATGTATCAGAGGTATGAAGAGATGTACCCTTGAACCAATGTTGGTTGGGAGATTTATAGTCAGGTTTAGGACTAAGACCAATTAAAGAGATTGTGAGCACATGGGCTCGGTTGATCTGAATTAGAGACTTGTGGCCAACTTGGGCTCAGTCCACTCGGTTCTGAATAGAGTGTTTGAACACTTGTTTGGGCTAAGTCCACTCATTTTGAATAAAATGTCGAGCATTTATTTGGGCTCAGCCCTTTTTTTGTTCAACAATACTAAGCATTGATTTGGGTTCTGACACCCCTTTTCCTTTTTGTCTTTTATTGAGTGTTGAACACTTTTTACGATGCAGAGCGCTTTATGTACAGAACGCTTTATGTTTCCTCAGCGCCCACGTGAGGAGCACATGGAGCACCCGGCGCTGAGCGCCAGACTGGGAGCGCTACGACGCTTCTTATAAAAGGGTGCCTACATGAGGAGCACGTGGAGCGCCAGACTTGGAGTGCTAAAGCGCTTATTATAAAAGGGCGCCCACGTGAGGAGCACCTGGAGCGCTTGGCGCTGAGCGCCGGACTTGGAGCGCTAAAGCGCTTCTTTTAAATTGGAGCGCTAGGGCACTTCTTTGGCAGCTCTAATTAATTCTGTGCTCTGAGAATTAAATTCTTGGTTTATAAGAGACTTTGTCTCATGGATCTAAGAACTGAGTTCTTCTTTTTGTGAGGAGATGCTTTGATCTCTTCTGTTTTTGTGTGCAAGACTTGGTCTTATAGATCTATGATCTAGGAAAAGAACTAAGTTCTTTGGATGTGAGAGTTGAACTCTCAAATATGGAGGAGATGTTATGATCTCTCTTCTTTTTATTTACTTCGAAAAAAAATTATTCTTCTTAAAACATGCTCTTCTCTTTTTCTTTTCTGAGAATTTGAAGTTTATGGGGGGTTCCTCTGTTTAAGACTTGAAGTCTTGGGTCCTTTATATAGGGGAGGCTGATTTGTTGAATCCGTTAAGGAAATCTCTCATTGAGACTTTTCTGATTGATTTGGGGAATGTTACCCACCGTTGGATCTTTTGATCCAAGGGCTTCTGTTTTATAGAAGATAGTTTTCTTGTTATTAATAAGATTGGGAAAGTATTTTCCCATACAGAACTTATTCTGTATCTTGGTGATTTTTTATCACCATTGGATCTTTGATCCAACGGTGCTCTGATTTACAGAGTACAATCTTTCTTGTTTGGAAAAATTTGAGGAGTATTTCCTCAACAGAATTGAATTCTGTAATTTGATGATTTATTCATCTCAGTTGGATCTTTGATCCAATGGTGGAGAACATTTAGTTCTAGAGCTTGGCGCTCTCGTGCTTTGCACGTGAGGCGCTGCCTCAGAGTCTTTAGCGCTGGTGCTCTCGTGCTTTGCACGTGAGTGCCGCTTCAGAGTCTTTAGCGCTGGCGCTCTCGGCGTGAGCGCTCTTGTGCTTTGCATGTGGGCTCTACCTCAGAGTCTTTGACTCTGGCGCTCTTGGCACTAGCACTCACGTGGTTTGCACGTGAGCGCTACCTCAGAGTCTTTGACTCATAGCACTGGCGCTCTTGGCGCCAGGGCTCTTATGAGGCGCTGCCTCATTTCAAATTTTGAATAGAGTTTTGCTCTCTGATTTGGGGAAACAAATGCCCCTCAACCGTTGCGCTCACGTGGCTCACACGTGAGTGCAGCGGTGGCAGCCTCTTCGCCGTTAGATCAACTTGGAAGTTAGATCGACTTCCAGCGCCTATAAATAGGTCATTTAGCCCTTGAGATGACTGCTTGTTCATCTTCTTTCTTTCTTGTTCTTGAGAATTTAATTCTCATTCAAAGCCAAGCTCTCCGCCTCAGAAAACTCCTTTAAAGTTAAGACTCTGTCAAATTTTTTGGTAAGATTTGAACCCATTAACAATGCTTTGCTCTACTTAGATCACAGATCTTAAAGATTTTTAGGGTTTCTCAACCCATTAATTAAAAACCAGAGCTTTGCTCTTTCTAGATCATGGATCAGAAAAAGAAATCCTTTTTAGGGTTTCTTAACCCATTAATAAAGAACTCTCAGAATTCGCTTTACAGATCTTAAAGATCATGAAGTTTTTAACTTCTATAAAAAGTTTTGCTTTTTAAGGGTTTTTGATGGATTACTCCATCGACTTCATAGAGCCTAGCTCTTAAAAACAAAAATTTTTTTTAGCGAAATTTTTATTCACTTCATCATTAATTCTGACAGATGTCATTTCTGTTGCAAAGCACTACTCTCAAGGGAGTTTAACTCCTTGGCCCGTGGGATTTCTCATTGAATGAGAATCTTTCTAGGGATTTCTTTTTTAATGAGTGGTTGTCCAATGATGAGACTGTCTCATCAATGATGACCCGTCATCTTGATTTTGTGGGTCCCTCTTGGTCCCCTTCCATTGTATTGCAGTGCAGTACAAATTTAAAGTACCAAGTGTTAGAATTTGAACTGTAGCATTGACAACTAACTTTTGTTCTTTTTCGCGCATGCACTATGTCTTTCGACACTTCTTTCCCATTTGTTCGCTCGGAAAGCGCATTCCTGACGCGCCCATGGATAGGGAAGTCTTTGTGCTGATCAAAGATCACGACCCGGAGCAAAAGAATCTTCATTTATGGGGGGTGTGGTACATTCAAATCATCCGGGGTCGACGCAGCTTCTCTTGTGCGATGCCTTCGGAGCCTATTTCAGCGATCCACTATGCCGACTCACCCTCAGTGAACTATGCCGTAAAAGAGGTCTACTGGACCTCAGAGGGTCGTCTCCAGCCTTCTATGGGCTCGATACCTGGGTAGCCGCCGATGGCTCTAGATACTATAGGGCGGCACATATGTCAGGGCGAGTCGCGCCCTTGGGGACAGCCGTAAATGATAGGCTTGACTCCTCGCCATCCAGCCGGGTATTTGCAGTGGGCTCGCTATATTCTGTCGGGCAAGAAATCACTGTTGCTAAAGCTTGGGTTGTACCCCGCAATTTACGTGTCCCTCTTCCAATATTCCATGCCTCCTGTATGGTGGGTCAAAGCTTTTCTGGAGCAATGGAATATTCCTACTCACACCTTCCTTCTGTCGGATCAGGAAGTTTCAATCTATTTGGAGGAGTTCACGGAGATCTTCGGCTTACCCGTCAGGGGAGAACACTATGAGGAGCTACTTCCTCCTGACGAGTACATCTTTGCCACCAAATCTGTGGTAATGGGCCTTACCCCGAATAACTCCATTCAACACCGATTTCCAAGTTTGATCAAGGTGTTGAATATCTACGAAAGTCTATTTCTAGAGTCTGGAGGGCATGGAGTCAACTACGCAGACTTCATCGCTCGCATTCTTCGTCCAGAAGTCTTATCGAAGCAAGATACGCTGTTTTCCAAGCTCGACGATCCGTTTGGTTTTAGTTTGGATAAACAGCCGACGGCGGAGGCGGATTTAAAAAGCTTCTTTATTCCGGATGCCCCTGTCGTTCTTTTCGCGAAGCTTGCTGCTTCAGACGTCGATGAAAAGACGTTCTTGTTAGGGTTTATTGGCTTATGGTTAAACCGGTTCGTGCTTCCGATGCCCCCTCGTTATATGAGGCCATCAGTCTTTTACCCAGCCCATCGCATGGTTGCGGGAACTCGAGTGGCCGTCGGGATCGCAGGGTTGGCACACCTGTATCATGGCCTCAACTTAGCGGTGAACACCACTCAGCCGGGGGTACAGCCCGTCACTCTCGCGCTGCGCTATTTTACGTCATGGATCGAGCTGCATGTGCTTGGCGCTTTTGGAGCCCACAAACGGCCTCGTTTCTACGACAGTTATAACTTCCCTTGGATTATGCTCCTAGTTGACGCATCTGTTTTAAATCTGTCACAGTGGGAGGCTTGGGGTTTTGTCCTTCGTCCGCATATGGTTGGAGATGGCATGACCTTTGTCGATAAGGTTTTAACTATCGGCAAAAAGTCCACTAAGACAGTGCAGCCGCTGCGGGACAACTTCAAAGACGGGGCTTCTACATTGAAGGCCTTGGAGATTCTTCACCTGTACTCAATCAAGCCGGACTTTTTGATGTTCAAGCAGAATGATTCGGAGATGTTTATGAGGTACAACCCGCACCGGTTCGCTCAAAAATCGAGCTACAATCAGGGTGTTCCGCTAGAGGCTTTCCTTGCTGAGCCGGCTGCCACAGAAGAAGGTATACGCAACGCACTACACCATTTTATACGGTTGAACACCGGCTCCCATTTCTTTATCAGTGAGCTGAGTTGCGTTCCGAGAATCTCGAACGCATACGTGGCGTGGTATCAGCATTCGATGGGCGTCGTTATTAGGGAAAAAAGACGGCTTTTGCTCGATCGCAAAGGTGCGGTCCCCACCGGCAATCCAGCTATTCCTTTAAAGCAGCGGACCACTGTTGGTCCTATCTTAAGAGAAGCTGCTGTGGCTGTTGTCCCGTGTGCTTTTCCGGATAAGCCTCTACCCCGTGTTCTTACAGAAATGGCAGTTGTAGCGTCCCAGGATTCTGGGGTGGGTTCGGAGATCGGGACTCGTCGCCCAAAATTGCCTGCTAAGCGCATGCTCGTGTTATCGGCTGCCGGCACTCACTCGCAAAAAAAGAAGAAATTGACCTTCTACGTTGTACTTGGTCAGGAGCCCCATGCTTCTTACAGCGAAGGCTTATGCGAGTACGGGACCAATGAGGGTCTATTTATTATGCCTGCAGATAATACTGATCTTCAAGCTGCCCTTGTGGCTTCCGAGCAACTGGCTCGCGATGAAGGAGCACTGATCACCATCGCACAGTCAGGTAGACCTCAGTCGTACCTTTCTGTGGTTATTATATTAATTTTTTTGCTTTTATTGACGCTTTCTTCTTCAACAGGTATCTCTGCCGAAGAGGCTCTTGAAGCTTCCTTCAAAACATTTGAAGAGGAAGATAGGCTCCGTAATTCTTTGGGCCTTGGTATACTTCGGCTCATTATGCCTTCATACCCTTTTTCTTCATTTGTAGTCTGTCCCCCTCCTTTATTTTGTTGCAAGGACCGCCTTACCGCGGGTTATCCCAAGTGCGGTGCCGATACCGAGCGGTGATGCGGCGATGCTTCCAGAGCCGGCTATTGTGGCCCCAGCTCCCCCGCCATTACTGCAAGAGGCTTCACTTAAACAGACGATGACGGATGCCGTAGCGGCTCCAGAGGCAGAGATTGGTTCGGACAATGACGTCCCTTTGACGGAGGTCTTGAGGAGATCGCTTCTCACCGCTCAGACCGACAAGAAGCGTAGGAAGCGTGCGGCGAAGGAACGTAATTCCAGCTTAGCTGTAGGTGCAGGTTCAAGCACTACCCTATCCGTCGCTATTTCTTCAGAGGATGCTCCAGCTGCCCTGTCCACCGCCCATAGACAGGTTGTGCACGCGGCTCGGGAAAGAATCGAAAATCCACCCCAAGGTAACGTAACGCTGAGTCTTTTATTAGAATTTGATCTTCAAATTCTTATATACCATATCCTGCAGGGTCAAGTCCTGGCGATGAGGTGGCAGGTGAGATGACGGCGACCATAGAGCCCGAAGTGGCTACTCTCTCTCGGGAGTCTGGGACTGCCCAAACCACCGCTCTTTCTCCTTGTGGTTCCCTGCTATCGGCGGGCATCGTGAGTGTCATAACAGCTCTTGTCGAGTCAGGGGACGAAGCCACAGGCGCCGAAACTATTCCACTGAAGGAGAGCGAAGAAGCTGTTGCACCCGGTGATGCCTCCGCCATGATTTCGGTCTCTGATTTACCAGTTAATTGCTGAGTCGCTATTTTCAAGCATTTCAATTTTGTTCAGCCTTTCCAATGATATATTGTTTGTCTTGAGTATAGGCGCGGTGAATCCTAAGGTTGTACCATCTGTAGAAGTGTCACCAGTCGCTGCTCTGACGCTAGCCGTCCCTTCGTCTTCTCCCATGTCCTTTCAAATGCTGGAAGTTATGGGTTTGCGACTTATTTGGTTCAATTGTGAATAACATCTTCCTTGTATTGACAGTATGTTGTCACAACTTTGCAGGAGTTCTTTTTGACCACCTATATCAGGTGCTAAGCCCGCATTTCTCCTTCCAGTCGGAGATTGTTCCACCGGCTGGTGTCGGTGAGTATAGTCTTCAACCGATATCCTTTCCTTTCTTTTATGGGAAGCCATGTCGTTGCTAATTCTTCCTTGAATTGATTGCATCATTACAGATTGGAGGAAGGGACGAGGGATTAGTCGCACCTCCGGTACTCCCAACTTTGCCACTTGTCGTAGCCGGTATAGTAGACTCCATCGCTCGTGTGATTTCTTTATTTCGCGAGTCAGGTTTTAACCGTAATTCATTTTGCAGCAATCGCACCAGCTCCAGCTCCCCTCGAGTCTCGCATCCTAATGCCGTCAGGGCCCTTTTCTAGACGTCCATCTTCCAAGGACGCTGTGACCAGCCTGCGTATGTTGAGTGAATCCATCGAGAAGCTTGACGCGGAGGCCCCTACATTCGCTGCAGATTTTTCTTCTGAGGTTAATCCGATGCTGGCGACGCTTGTGCACTTCCATAACGAGGGTGTCGTCAAATCTTGGGTTAATTATTGCAGATAGATCGAGGCCTGCCTGCATGAGATTGTGCTCAGGCGTCTCGCTCCGGAGGTATTGGCTTTGAACTCCCAGCGAAATGCATGGGTTGAGTAGAGTATTCTTTTCCTTCGCCATTTTGAACAAGAGACGGCCTTGAGACAAAAGGAACGCGAGGAGGCTTCAATCGAATATGCCCGGCTGCATGCCGAGGTCAAAGCGAATGCTGCGCAACTGAAAGCCGTCTTTGATAATCTGCAGCGATGTATTTCGGACGGGCTGGCACTGAGGAAGAAGCTCGACTTCATTGAGCGGGTTAGATAGAGTCGCGAAGCTGCCTAGCAAGAGATCGATGAGAAGGTTTCATCCTGTTTGTAGCAACGGGCTCGAGTCGAAGCGGAGCTGGCCGCAGCGGCTGACCATGAAAAGGAGTTGAGAGGAGTGCGCGAGCAGCTTGCCGACTTGTTGAAAACGCCTCCTTGTCAATAGTCGTCCTTGTATCAATTGAAAATTTGTAACTTGTGAATGACATGTATTCATTTCATTTTTTTATATGATGTATCTTGTATTCAGTCGAATTCATGAATAAAGGACACATTTTCTTCTATCTTGTACTATCGCCTTCTTTTCCTTGCTGTGTTGTTGTTATGTTGCTCTAGCAAGTGTAGCCTGTAGATGATAGATAATAATTCATCTTGAAATCTTTGTAGGGTAGCGATGGCTTAGAAAACAGGTTTAGGTCTGCTGCCTAAGACTTTTCAACTTTATGAGCTATGAAGGTCTCATAAAGAATTTTCTCTCTGAGTCGAGAGGATCTCGTAGGTGTATTTTCTCCTTAGGAATCGTGAGGATTCCTAAGTGCGTTCTCTCTTGAGAGTTGCAAGGATCTCACAAGAGAATTTTCTCCCTTACAAGTCGAGAGGACTCGTAAATGGTTGGTGAGTTGGCGTGTTCCCGAGTCGAAGCATTGCTCCGACGGGGAGGTCATTAGTTGATGTATTTCCAAGGCGGGGTCATTGGCTGACGTATTTCCGAGACGGGGTCATTGGATGATGTATTTCCACGATGGGGTCATCGGATGACGTATTTCCACGATGGGGTCATCGGATGACGTATTTCCGCGACGGGGTCATTTGCTGACGTGTTTCCGCGACGGGTCATTTGCTGACGTGTTTCCGAGATGGGTCATTGGATGACGTATTTCCGCGATGGGGTCATTTGCTGACGTGTTTCCGTGACGGGGTCATTTGTTGACGTGTTTCCGAGACGGGTTCATTGGATAACGTATTTCCGCGACGGGGTCATTGGCTGACGTGTTTCCGCGACGGGGCCATTGGATGACGTGTTTCCGAGACGGGGTCATTGGATGACGTATTTCCGCGACGGGGTCATTTGCTGACGTATTTCCGCGACGGGGTCATTGGCTGACGTATTTCCGCGACGGGGTCATTGCATGACGTATTTCCGCGACGGGGTCATCGGAAGACGTATTTCCGCGACGGGGTCATTTGCTGACGTATTTCCGCGACGAGGTCGTTGGATGACGTATTTCCACGACGGGGTCCTTGGATGACGTATTTCCGCGACGGGGTCATTGGCTGACGTGTTTTCGCGACGGGGTCATCGGATACCGTGTTTCCGCGACGGGGTCATCGGATGACGTATTTCCATGATGGGGTCATTTGCTGACGTATTTCCGCGACGGGGTTATTGGATGACGTATTTCCGCGACAGGGTCATTAGATGACATTAGGTTGTCTGTGAACCGTAGAGTCTTGGAATTGGGGACTTTGTCGTGGCTCCGTTTGGTGGTGTCGCATCCGTATCCTGCTGGAATGAGGAGGAACGTCGTTGCTGATTTTTAAGTTGTAGATGTTGCCGTTGAGATCCGTCTCTCTCTTTGACAGAGTCTGTCGGGGAATGTGGTTCCCTCTTCGTTTATGCCCATGGATTGTATACAGGGGTCAGTATGGGCTCGCCTGTAGGACAAAAAGTTTCATTTCATTTTTTTTATTTCTTTCCATGTTGCTTTATCATTTTAGCTTTTTATATCGCGAAAGTCGCGATTGCCCAATCATTTCGGCTAGTTTTCGCGGTGCCCAATCATTTAGGCTAGTTTTCTTTTTACTCGCTGCTTTTTATTGCGAGTTGCCCAATCATTTCGGCTATTTTTGTATGCATATCTTTTACTTGCTGATTTTGTTGCAAGTTGCCCTATCATTTCGGTTATTTCATATGCATTTATAACTCGCTGACTTTTGCTGCGAGTATGGAACTTGGAATCTGATGCCAATCTTAGCATCAGCATCGCTGCGACTGGAATATTGCCAGGAGCGAATCATTATTTGCCGTGAAAGGACTTGGAATTTGTTACTGATTTAGGAAACAACATCGCTACCACTGGGACATTACCAGGAGCGAATCATCATTTGCCTTTGTCGATATCGAACAAAGGTGGCTTAGTAAACAGGATTAGGATCCTGTCGACTAAAGATTCTGACCTCATGAGCCGTAAGGGTCTCATAAAGATGTTTCTCCCTACGAGTCGTGAGGATCTCATAGGTGCGATTTCTCCTTAGGAATCGTGAGGATTCTTAAGTGTGTGTTCTCTTATAAATCGTAAGGATCTTACAAGAGCGTTTTCTCCTTATAAGTCGAGAGGACCTACAAGTGTTGTTCACCAGGCGGGGAAATTTCGCGCCATTGGCGGAACTTGGTGGGGGAGACGTTTATTTTTGCCCGTGGATTGTATACAAGGGTCAATACTAAACCGTTTGTAGCGCAGTCTGGGAAATGTGATGGCTTAAGAACATTTTCAGATCCCTGTAGCTTAAGGCTTTGAATCTTATGAGCCATGAGGGTCTTATAAGAGGGTTCTCCTTACGAGTCGTGAGGATCTCGTAAGTGTAATTTCTTTTCAGGAATCGTGGGGATCCCTAAGTGTGTTTCTCCCTTGTGAGTCGTAAGGATCTCACGCAGGTATTTTCTCCTTACAAGGTCGAGAGGACCTTGCATGTGCGCATGAATTTTTTTACGAGTCTGCGTCCTTTCGGGTTTTCACAAACTCGCCGATAGCCCTGCTGTTTTTACTCACGGAGCCCTTTCGGGTTTTCATCCGTGCTCATCTTGCTTATGGACGTACCATTTTTTATATATATATTTTTTATTTTTTATTTTTTTTGGTCAGCCCTAGGATGCTGCGGTTTGTAGTAGTTTAAAGACGTTTTGGTCCGTCGTTAGTTTCAGGACATTACGGTCTATTGTTAGTTTAAGGACGTTTCGGTCTGGTAGCGATTTTGAGGCAAGGTTTCTCTGGATATTACTTATAGAGTTTTGGCTTGGGAATATAGCGAGCGGACATAGGTGTCGTCATCTATTGTTGACCTAGGCCGTGACTCGTCAGGCGTAGTATCTTTTCAGGAACCGGCCGTTTATTGGCATGAAGGGACTTTCACCATGCATGTCCATGAGTAGACAGGCCCCTCCTTGGTAGAGTTTGTCTATGATGTATGGGCCCTCATAGTTCGGCTCAAATTTCCCCCGTTTTGGCACGATTGGGGATCATAGGCCTCTTGACCACTAGCACGAGTTTGCCTTGGCGAAATGTTCTCGGCCTAGTCAATCTCTCGTATGAGCGCGTCATTTTTGCTTTATAAGCCTCCAAGTTTTGCTGCGCTATGAGACGAGTTTCATCGAGGGCGTCGAGCTCCTCAAGCCGAAGATGAGCATTCTCTTCATCTGTTAGCTCGTAAGAACCGCCACTCATAGAGAGGGTAGCTCTATCTCCAAGGGGAGTACTTCTTCAGCGCCGAATACCAATGCGTACGACGTTGTGTTTGTGGCCGTTTTGAACGTAGTTCTATACGCCCAGAGAGCTTCATGCAGTCTCTCGTGCCAATCATTTTTATTTTTGGACACCGTCTTCTTTATGATCTTTGTCAAGGTCTTGTTGAAAGCCTCAGCTAGACCGTTAGCTCGGGAATTATAAACCGAAGAGTATCTCCAGTCTATGTTATGCTGCTGTGCGAAGCGGCTGATTTATTGACTTCTATAGGCTGGTCCGTTATCGGAGATAATCCGTCGTGGAGTGCCAAACTGATAGATGACGTGTGTCTTGAAGAAATGGAGGATGTTCTCTGTCTTCACTTCTCTTAGAGGTATTGCTTCAGCCCACTTAGAGAAGTAATCGGTTGTCGCCAATATGAACCGATGTCCTCTGGATGACGCTGGTTCGATGGGCCCAATTATGTCGGTTCGCCACATTTTGAACGGTCAGCTAGCCACCGTTGGGTGTAGTGGGTTTGGGTGCTGGTGGATGAAGTCTCTATGAACTTGGCACGAGTGGCACTGCTTTGCGTATTCGAGGCAGTCCTGAATTATCGTAGGCCAATAGTAGCCCATTCTTTGATCTTCAGCTTCATCTTTGTCCCGGCTTGATGAGAACCGCAGAGTCCGTCGTGAGTTTCTTGGACGACTCTTTTCTCTTCGTCCGGTCCTAGGTATGTTAGCCATAGAGAGTCGAATGATCTCTTATACAGAGTATCATTGACGAAGGCGAAAGACAGAGCTCGTCTGATGAGCTGATGTCTTGAGGATGCATCTTCAGATGCTCGACGGGATTTGAATTAGTCTATGAAGACTTCTCTCCAATCCTTAATCTTTTCTTGGTCCTCTATTTGTAGGGCCGCTTGCTTGGTCGCTTCCTTTTCTTCAGACGACTCCGGAGATATTTCTGCCGGTGCGAGAACCCGACGGCTTTGCATGACGATTCTTACGTCATCGAGATTTTCATTAGCCAATTCTTTAGCGAGCTTGGCTAGTGCATCAGCTTTGCTATTTTCCATGTGCGGTATGCTCTCCAGCATGTAGGAGGGGATTTGGGTCAGTAGTTGCAACACTCTCTCGCTGTACTTCACTAACTCTGGTTTGCATGTTTGATAGTCGTCGTTTACTTGACTAACGACCAACTGGGAGTCTCCATATATTAGGAGGTTTTCAACTCCCATGTCGACATCGATCTCAAGACCTGCTATCAAAGCTTCATATTCCGCTTCATTGTTTGTCCTTGGCTCTATCAAGGAAAAGGCAAAGCGCATTATCCCTCCTTGTGGAGTCACGAAGATGTGGCCTACCCAGAATTTGATTATTGGGGAGTTATGCTTTCGCTTCTTCATGGAAGATGCCCCATCAAAGTAGAGTTCCCATCGGGTATCACTCTCTCCTCTCTCCCTGTCGATCGTGTCAAACGCGTGCTCGTCCGGTAGTTCACAATTTAGGGGTGAATCGGCAGGTATCGGATGCTCGGCGAGGAAATCGGCGATGGCCTGGCCTTTCACTGCTTTGAGGGGTCGATAGATTATCGAGAACTCCATCAAGAAGAGGGTCTATTTAGCGAGTCGTCCTGTTAGTATGGATCTTGACATTAAATACTTGAGTGGATCTACCTTTGATATGAGATGGACCTCATGCGCCAAAGCATAGTGTCTGAGCTTTGTTATCACGAAGATTAACGCCAGGCAGTGTTTTTCGATAGGAAAGTAGTTGTTTTCTGCCCCCAGGAGAACTCGACTCAAATAGTAGAGGGCTCTCTCTTTCCTTTGGTCATTTTCCTGTGCCCATAGCATGCCTAAAGAACCTTCAAGGGCGGTTATGTACAAGATGAGGGGCTTTCCCTTGACCGGGGCGGTCAGTACCGGCGGATTCTGCAGGTATTACTTGATTTCGTCCAGTGCGCTTTGACATTTGCGATCCCAGGGGAACGGGGTCCCCTTCTTCATTAAATGACTATAGGGGCGGCATTTGCCAGTGAAGTTAGCTATGAACCGTCGGATATACGCAAGCTTCCCTTGGAGAGACCGCAGTTGCTTGAGAGTTCTTGGCGAAGATATTTCAATAATCGCCTTGATCTTCGATGGATCTATTTCGATGCCTCGATGTCATATGATGAACCATAGAAATTTGCCCAAGGAAACTCCGAACGCGCATTTGAGAGGGTTCATCTTCAGGTTATATCTCCGAAAACGTTGGAATACTACCTTCAAATGCTCCTAATGCTCCTCGTGTGATTTTCTTTTTACCATGAGGTCGTCAATATAGCATTCGATGATTTCATGTATGAGGTCATCGAAAATCTTTGTCATGGCCCTATGATAGGTAGCGCCAGCGTTCTTCAGACCGAAAGGCATCACATTATAGCAGAATATGCCCAGAGGAGTCCGGAAAGCGGTATGCTACTGGTCTTCGGGATGCATCTTTATTTGATTGTACCCTGATGACCTGTCCATGAAGGAGAAAACTTCGTGAGTGGACAAGTTGTCTATCATTAGCTCTGTAACCGGTACGGGAAAATCATCCTTCGGAAGGCCTTGTTAAGGTCCCGAAAGTCTACGCAGATGCGCACCATCCCATTTTTCTTCATCACTGGGACAATGTTGGCGATCCAATCAGGATACTGAACTTCTTGGATAAAGCCGGAGTCGATTAGTTTCTTGAATTTAGCGTTGATGCTCATTTCAAGTTCGAGCCGCATTCTCCTTGGTGCTTGTTTAACTGGCTTGACGTCCGAGGATATCGCCAATTTATGCACAGCTATTTTCGGATCTAGCCCCAGCATCTCGGAGTAGTTCCATGCGAAGTAGTCTTTATACTGCATGAGCATGTATCTTAGCATAACTACATGTTCTTTGGACAACAACTCACTGAAGAACGTAGGCCTTGGGTCGTTTGCCGTCCCCAAGTCGATTTTCCTTAGGTTGTCCGCCGTGGTATGTATTCCATCTTCCAACTCTTTTGGCGCTGGTGGAAATTCCGAGGTCAATTCCTCTTCATCCTCGTTTTCGAAGCACCAGGAGAGGTCATCCATATTCTCGGGCACTCCTTCTTCTGACAGCGTTATCACGTGACAGGTATGAGATCGTTTCCAAGACCGATGTTGATCTGGTTCTACTCTCGCCATATACGTTGCTTTTAGTATATGCTTTTGCGGTGGGGTTACCTTCCAACTGTTGGATAGAGCGAACCTGCCGAGTTGATATTGGTCTTCAACCTAGATTTTGAAGGTGAAGCAGTCTTCAAGAGGATGTTCTATCGCTCGGTGATAGGAGCAATAGTCCGGGTGATGAACCTCGTTTGCTTGATCGGGGTGCTTGGACTCCGGGAGCGTAATCATTTGATGTTTCATGACAAGATCGAATATCTTCCTTGTCTTGTCTTGGGGGAAAGAATATGCTCGACCCATCTTCTTTATAAGAGACGGATCCCGGCTGCTCAATTCTCGATAGCGTGGCTTCTTGGACCCGCTTTGCCGCTGTCGAACGTTTTTTCCGTTCTTTAGTTTGTTTTTGCCTCCACGTCGGGTCTTCTGTATGACGGGCTGGCGACGAAGGGCATCGTCATTCTCCGTAGCCTGCTGAAGGAGGCGCTGTGTCCTGGCTTTCTCATAAATGGCCATTTCACGGTTGTGGTCATCCCGGACCTTTTGACACGCTTCTCTTATTAGCTTGTCCATCTGTTCTTCAAATGATGGACTCGGCATTTTTATGGCAGGACCGCGTTCTGGCTTAGCGTCAGCATCTTTTAAAATAGCATCTCCTTCTTCATCGAAATCATGTATAACGTAGCAGCCATGGGATCGCTCCCGTTTCTTGGATAGAAAATATCCAAG
This sequence comes from Agapanthus africanus, assembly GCA_030015575.1. NCBI lineage: Eukaryota > Viridiplantae > Streptophyta > Magnoliopsida > Asparagales > Amaryllidaceae > Agapanthus > Agapanthus africanus. The sequence goes on along the minus strand of JASDDO010000008.1, from coordinate 432,018,432 downwards.
CCCGATCGTTTCCATCCTCCCGTTGGGCAATTTTCGCTGTGTTCCGGGGATGATCCAGATCCTGTTGTAGAATTGAGCTTGTCGAGCTGTCTGTTTGAAGGGTATACCTTAGCGTCTCAATAGCCTTTTTAATCTTTCTGTGTAGTATCTGGGCAGACGGATGGGCTGGAGCCTTTCAAGTGGCGAATCGGCACCATGCCAGATTTCTTTCTACACTTTGGTTTCCGCGGATCGATAAAAGAGGATTGGCTTTTCATCCCTTCACCTGGGAGGGACATAGAATGTCTGTAGCTCTTGCACACTATATGTCTCAAGCGCATCCAGCTCTCTGTAATGCTGCCGCGGGACCATTGCGATTTGCAAACTCTGATCATCTCTGGTGATGGCCTTCATCGATGGGCGGACCGAGAACACTACGTTGACCTTATCTTCAGAGTCACTACCAAAGAACAGAATATAGGTAGACAGTCCCGGCTTGTTGCATTGGGGTGGACCCGAAAAAACTATCTCTTCTTCCTCCTCGGTATCGCTCCCGAAGACCGGAATAGTAGTGATAGCTTTTTTCTTATTCTCTGGTTTATGACGTCTTTCCTTGTCTTCAAAGTCTGGTAGGAAGTAGTTGGCATCTTCATATTTGCGGACTTCGTTCATAGAGAATGGTGTTAGTTCCCCCGTCACAGTGTACTCAAGACCATCTTTGAAGTACTTCATACACTGATGTTGTGTAGAAGGGATGATATTGTACTCGTGTAACCACGGCCTGCCGAGCAAAGTGTTGTAGAAAGTCTTGGCGTCAATGACGTGAAACTTGATGTCGGTGATGAGCGACTCGAAGCGTAACGTCAGTATTACAGACCCGAGCGTCCGTGATGACTGGGAGTCAAAACCGGAGATGGTAATTTTATCCCGAGCTAGGTGCTAGACGCTTATGCAAATTTTTCTTAGCACTCTGACATTTAGGAGGTTGACAGAAGACCCGTTGTCAACTAGAATCTTCCATATCTTAATGTTGTGGCAGTACCCGGTGACATATAGGGGCGGTTGTGCTCACACGTCCCGAGGAAGAGATCTTCAACGCCGAAGGTAATGTCGGCCGTGTGCACTTCTCCAGCTCGTCCTTCATCTTTTCGTCGGCAAGGAAAGCTTGAAATTGGCCGGGCTCTTGTAGTGCTTTGATCAGAGAATCTCGCACCTTTTTAGAAAACAGAAGGGCATCGAGAATGCTTAGCTGCGAGGGTATCTTTCTCAGGTGTGCTAGAACATTGTAATCCGCCTAGTTTTTCTTGGGCGGGTCCTTGGCTGTGAGTTCTTTGACGACTCGGTCATCGAGGATGATATCCTCAGGGACTTTTTCCTTCCCTTTTATCTTTTTTGTTCGATCCCTTGTTTTTAAGTCCGAGATTCTTTTCGGGCAACGTACGGTTGCGCAGCTGAATATTCTCACAATTCTTCGTCTCTTCTTCTTTTCCTGAGGTGGATTCTTTGAAGAGAGGGCCGAGGGCTGAATCGCTCCCGAAGGTGAGAAGTTGCGATCCCCTAGAATCGACCATGTGACGGTTGCCGATAGTTCTTTTACGCTCATTTGTCGTGCTTCTCTGCTGTCGACGAGTTTTGCGCTTCATCCGCTTGAACTGTTGTCGGTGGGTAACATACCCCTGCCACCAGTTTTTAAAAGCCATGCACTCTTCGGTAGGGTGTGTAGTCCTCTGATGGTATAAGTAGTAGTTAGGGTGTGCATCCGCTTAGTCAAGGTGTATACTTCCAGGAGTATTTTCTTTGGGAGATGCAACTTCATTCCCATTAACAGGGCTTTAGCGAACCATTTCCTTGTCTTAAGCTTGCTTTTGTTTGCCGCGGGTGCACTTTGATCTAGTTGGAGTGTTTCGTGATCCATCTCTACCATGACTTATTCAAATTGACGCCGACGCCTGGCCCTTTCGAATATGTCTATTTCACGTTGCTGATCAGCCTTTCTCTTCTGACGGGTTTCGTTCAGCAGCATGTCGATCATCTCATCAGACGGTTCCAAGGGTTTTGGCTGTAATCCTGCCTCCAGATCCTCTATGTTGTCTTCTAATGCCGAATGAGCCTCTTCTTCCTTTAGTGACGAGTGAGAGATCATGTGACAGCTTGCCATATAATCCTCAGATTCTTCTGACGAGTCATCTCCGTCGTTATTGTCGTTATCTCCACTCTCGAGGATATTGTCGTGAAATTCTTGGAGTGTGACCGGGGTTCGCGCTTTTTGGTTATATTCCTCCAGTGCGTCAATATGTTTTTGCAGCTCCGTGCGCTTGTCATCAGGCTTTACGAGCTTGTTGGTCTTCTTCTTCTTCTTTGAAGACTTTGACGGCTGGGAATGGGCGTTTTGACTATCGCTACCAATTCTGGGCATCGGGTGCGGCTTCAGCATTCCCTCAATAACCTTGGGTTCCAGCAGACTTTTCCACCTGATCCCCGGGCATGTTTGGAGATCCTTCAACATTCTTTTCGTTTTGGCTGAAAGAGCGACCTCCCATGGAGCTTCTTCTATAAATGAGCATAATTCCCCCGACGTGTCTAGCCTTTTAGGAGCGTGCGGCTACGGCGGGCTTACCTTCCAGTTCTCGGACAGTGCAAATTTGCCATGTTGGTATTGGTCATCGATCCAGCTTTTGAAGGCGAAGAAATCTTCAATTGGGTGGCCTACTACTCGGTGGTAGGGGCAATAATTGGGATTGTTGATCTCACCTGGCTGTAGTGGACGTCTCAGATCTGGCAAAGTGATGAGCCTGTTGCGCACCACCAGTTCGAACAATCTCCTTGTTTTATCCCGAGGGAACGAGTAAGGACGTTTTAACTTTTCATTGATAAATCGTTATCTGTTGTTTTGGCGATCATCTTGTTTTGGACCACTCGGCTGTTGCTGAGCATTGGCGATAAAGGTCGCTTTCCCTTTTCCTTTTTCATTCCGAAGCTCTGTCTTTGAAGAGGAAGGCCTATGGCGCATCTGGTCCATTTGGGCCAGCTTGTCAATCAAGGCCTGGAAGGTGGTTGGCTTGAAAAACATCATGAATTGGGATATGGTCGTCTGCGGATCGAGGGTTCCCACAAACATGCCTACTGCAAGGGCTTCTTCTATGCGTTGTTCGCACTTCGACCATAATTTGCGCCACCGAATTGCATACTGAACCCATGTCTCCCCTGGCTTCACCCTGGCATTGATCAATGCCGTGATTGGGGTGTGTTCGCTGGCGCTTGCAAAACGCTGGGTGAATAACAACTCCATCTCCGTGAATGTTTTGACGGAGTCGTTGGGAAGCTCCAAATACCATTCGAAGGCCGTCTCCGCCAAGCTGCCGACGAATTGGCGAAGCAGCAGCTTATCGTCACATCCAATATTTCCGCAGAGAGCCCTAAACTGTGCGACATGCTGGTGGGGGTTGCCTATCCCCTTATATACATGAAATTTAGGGATTGTGTATCCTAGCGGGTACTTAATCTGATCGTACCAGCTGGGATAGGATCGCCCAGTTCTGACGACTTGGCCAGCAGCTTCGTTCGCTTGATGGGCTCGTGTATGTTGAGCTATATAATTATCGAGCACAGCTTTCGAGATTGTTTCCTCCTTGGCGGCTGAACAGGCCGGAAGAACGTTTGATGTCTCCCCTTTGTCGTCTTCAATGATCACCAGAGGCTCCTCCGCTGGAGGGTCCGGTTGGACCATCATGCTCACCATGTCCTGGAACAATAGCGCCATTTGTTTTATGTTGGCCACTTGTTCCGCGGCCTCTTTGTATTTCTTCTCGAGCATTCTTCGGAGGCACTCGGCGTCGGTTTCCTGTTCTTGGCGCCGCTCTGACAACGTCTCCGGGATTTCTTTCGGCCCAGTGAGCGCAGCCATCTTCGTTAGCATCTCTTGGAGCTTTTGCTGTTGTTCATGAGCCTTTGTCACAGACCGGGTGAGTGGTCGATGACTGTTCAGTTGATAAAACTGCACATTTGTTATTATATTTTTCCTACTATTTCTATATTAAAAAGGTCTTTATTATAATATATCATACATATGAGGGTTTATGTGTAAAAGTACTATTTTCCATGTGTTGATATATTATAATTAGAATTTGGTAGGAAAATGTATGCAAATAATATCATTTGACCTAATCCTAGTAGACTTAGTCTACTAAATTTTATTTAAGTTGTTGTGCAGAATTTTCAGGTCTAAAATCAAGGAAATCAGATTGTTGAAGAAAATTTGCCTAATTAAGAAATCAAAATGAAGAAATCAAGTCTGGCAGAAGAAAAGAAAAGATTTCAAATTTCCAAAGATACCAGAGATAGACACATGTCTCAAGGAGAAAGCCCCAAACTTTTGATGAAGTAATCCCCACCCTTGGCCGCGGATCCACGACCAAACCCCCCTGTTGGCCGCGGATCCGCCGCAGGGTAGGAGATTTAGGAGATGAGGATTTTGGGGGTGCATCTATACTGTTAGCTTCCAATTTTGGAAGCTAACTTTCTGGCTTTGGGACTATAAATAAAGACCGAGAGCCTCTTAGAAAAATCATCAAGCCGACGAGATCACGAAGTCCAAGACGGCTCACGCATCCAGACTGATCATCAACTGTTTGTCTACCTCTTTGGAAGAGATCGAGAAGCAAACTAGTCTTTGCAATCATTTTCTAAGGAATCAAAGTGTAATGAATATTGTTGATTAATAAAGGTAGCTTTCTTTTTCTTATTCTATTTTTTCGTAGTTTAATTATGCAATTTCTTTCCATCTTTTTTCTCCCAATATGCGCGAGTAATTCTCCGCTTGTTAGGGTTCGTAGGATTAGGGTAGGCTAATGGATGATGAACATCCATAAACCCTTTTTAAGTCCTATAAAGTTTATGAACTTTATCAAAAGAATCATTAACATCCTAATCGGGCGCGCTAACAATTCTTTGTTGGTTCCGACCGCGATTAGAGATTAGATTAATTATTATTTTGGTAAAGGCTAGATATGAACGGAGTTCCGTGTCGAGATAAGGGTTAAGAGTGGGATTCCTTTTCCCTTCAGAAACCCTAATCTACACGCATCACCGTCGTTCTAGTTTTAAATCTATTAAAGGATAAAAAGGGTAACTTTTAATTAATCATCCATAACTACTAAATCCTAACGAACCCTACAAGCCCCTTCTTATATTAACCACATCCTTAAAAATTCTAGATCTATATTTTGCATTAGCGCTTAACGTAGATCTAGAAACCATTCCTCAACATTCTTATCCCTCCTCTCTTTTTCAACACATCTAAAGTAAGAATAAAAGATTCAACGTTTCCCTGAGGACGTCCCGTACTCACCTCGGTCTAGCTACACGCGACACTGTTTTGATTGCGGTTAACTACAAACACACTCTTTCGTATCAATCAAATGGCGCCGTTGCCGGGGATACGTGCATTATTTTTTATTCTTACTATTTATGTTGAATTCTTAGACGATTCATATCATTATTAAAACAAAACTGCAAATTACATATTTAACGATTTGTGCGTGAATTTTTGCAAGGAGATCTGGAGTCACAGAATTAAGGAAAATAGGAAACAGAGACATTTTTAGAGATCCAGAGGAACACAGAAGGCTATACAAAAAATTTTATCAAGTGATCCCTCTGCCACGCGGCGGATCCGTGGCAAAAACACACTTGTGGCGGTGGAAACGCGGCACAACAGAGGAGTTAGGGCTTCAGTCTTCTCTGGTATCTTTCTCAACTCCTTCTCTCTCCTCTCAAATCCAATAAAATCTATTTTCTGCAGGATTCTTTGCAAAATAGCGCCGCTCAAAAATCTTTTTGCAAAAATTTTTGTGATTGGTTTTGTTTTGCATATTTTAAAACGGACTTTAAGGGGCAAGGACCAAATCAAGATTAGGTGGGGATTTCATCACCCTTCCTAAGCCACACAAATCACAAACCGAGCATCTGCATCAACCCTACAATAATTTAAAAAATATCTAGACCAGACTCTAAGGACTGTCGCGCTCATTAAGGACAGAGGAAGGTCGTGGGTAATCTATCGCTTATCCGCATTACTTTTGTGGTGCCTAGGCAAATGTGTCTAAGGCAAGTGGTTAACTTAATTAGGCCCGCTATTTTTGGTGATTCGTATAGCGGATACCACCCACTTACCTGGCCACAAGAGTAGTAAAGAGGTGGTAGAGGATTTATTATGCGGCTTGTCCTTTGGAAGTCTAGGAGCGGTCTAGAGACTGGACCTAGGTAACCTTAGTTCTAGGGTTGCTTGTGCATTTTAGAGTGATTTGTCTTGAGTCCCACTTTTTTCAAAATAAGCCAATTTTAAATCACACACACGCTGCCACTTGCATTAAACCCGCTTAGTGCATGCTTGGCTGGACACGGGATCCTAGTGCCCGTCTTGTCCGCGTTCCTGGTATCGACGCCGAAGTCGGTACTTCTTCATCTTCTTTTCCCCCACCACACACGACCGAGATGGACGGCACTCCATCAGATTATAACACCACGCTGCCACCGCCAATTGGTGCGCAGAATCCACCGCGCATCTCTCTCCAAGAGAGATGCTATCCTATCCGTGGTCCCATTCCTACTTGTCTATCTCTTCCACCACCTAACGGGGATAATTTCGAAATTAAACCCCACTACATCAATCTGCTGCCCAAATTTCACGGGCTTGAATCGGAATACGCATACGTTTTCATTACCAAATTCAAAAACGTATGCGCAATGATGGGTACTTCACAATTGACTTTAGATGCTATGCGCTTACGTCTACTCCCATTCACACTGTACGACTTGGCAAAAAAATAGCTTTACAATACTGCCGCACACTCTATCACTAATTGGGATGAATTCGTCATAGCATTTCTAATAAATTTTACCCAAACCATAAGACTGCCCGTGTTAGAAGCAAGATCAACCAGTTCACCCAGCTTCCCAATGAACCATTTTGGAAGTGCTTTGAACGTTTCAAGGATCTGCTTGTCCAATGTCCTCATCATGGAATCAATAGATGGGATTTATGTCAGATTATATATGAGGGCATTAATCCAGCGACAAAGCAGATACTTGAAACAATGTGTCAATGCAATTTCATGTCTAAAGATGACGGTGAAACTTGGAAGTATCTGGAAGACCTCGCCGAACACACTTTGCAGTGGGAAAGCGTAAGACCACCTTCATCTAGGGGAGGTGTTCACCAGCTCGATATTTCTATCGCAGTAAAAGTCGAAATGGCATCGATATAGAAGAAACACGACGCTATTGAGAACAAATTCTCATCATTCTCCCTAAATCAGGTCACGCTTCCTAAGACCGTCTGTGGTTGCTGTTTGGATCCTTCACACTTAACGGAAGAATGTCCTATGAATGCACCGTTTCAAGGTCACAAGCAAACTAATGCTGCTTTTCAGCAGCGACCTAGAAACGATCCTTATTCTTCCACATACAATCAAGGATAGAGGAATCATCCTAATTTTGCTTGGAATCAAAACCAACAAAGCAATTATCAAAGACCTCCTCCACAGCAACCACAACCACAGAATCAGCCCCCCTTTCAGTCACAAAATTTCCAAAATCCGGCCAACATTTCTACACCACAAGTGGCCGGTACTGACAACTCACTTGCACAAACCTTGGATTTGTTCATGAAACAATCCATGCAATTGTCGGCTGAGATGAAGTCTTCTATTGATACCATAACGAAAAACTCCGCCTCCCATGGTGAGAGTATTAAATCAATAGAAAACCAAATCGCACAGTTAAACGCCGCAATGAGTGCGAGAGAAAAAGGGAAACTCCCGTCTCAACCCATACCTAATCCTGGCCACTCACAAAGTTATAATGTGAGTGCCGTTACTAAGTTGAGATTGGGAAAGGTGCTGAATAACCGAGTGGGTGAGCAATGTGATGATGTTAGTGATACCAATGATACCCCAGCTCCTTCTTCTTCCCCTAATTCGTCTAGTCTCCCACCTTCACCCGAGCCTATTCTCCGTTTTCCCCAAGGCTCGAACCCTTCACCCATTTCCTCGAATCTACCTAAAACGATCCCCACTCCAATTCTGGGATCAACTCCATCCCCACAATCCTCTCCAATGTTGGACCAAACCCTTATTGACAAATCACCTTATCCAAACAGGTTAAGGGGCAACAGACCAAGTCCACAAATGGAGAAGATTATGGAAATTTTTAAGCAAGTTAACATAAACATTCCACTCCTAGATGCTATTCGACAAGTTCCGTCATATGCAAAAATCTTAAAGGACTTGTGCACTAGGAAGAGAAAAGTTCAAGTACCTAAAAAAGTTTTCCTTGCGAGTAATGTGAGCACTGCTTTTACACAACAACTACCCAAGAAACGAAAGGACCCCGGAAGTCGGGGAATTAGGGATTGGAGAGTTAACTTGAACTAGGTGCTAGTGTTAGTGTTAACTTGCTTCCATATTTCTATTGGGGGTAAAAATATCAATCGTGCTCTACTCGATTTAGGTGCTAGTGTTAACTTGCTTCCGTATTCTGTTTATGAGCAATTAGGGATTGGAGAGTTAAAACCTGCGCATTGCACTCTTCAGATGGCCGATCGATCTATCACCCAACCTAGGGGTGAGCTAGAGGATGTGTTAATTAAAGTCGGGGAATTCATATTTCCTGTGGACTTTATCGTTATTGATACACAACCTGTGGCAAACCCACGCAACCAAATCCCGGTGATACTCGGTCGACCCTTTTTGGCCACTTCCAACGCAGTAATCAATTGTAGAAACGGCTCTATGACCCTATCCTTTGGAAAGAAGTCAATTGAGCTTAACATTTACAAGTTGGGAAGTGAACCCACCGAACCCTATGCTCATGTGTGTTCTGTCGAATTAATGGATGTCGACAGCAGCGAATTTGATCAACCTCATGATACTGACTCTTTTCATATGTTGTTGTTTGACCCAACCATGTAATCTTCACCCGAGTTGTCCGGGTCAACATCTAACGCTGATGAGGAACTTTTTATAGAGTCTGACGATCACCCCATTTTTTCTGATGACATTATTCTTCGGGGTATCGACGAAAGCTTTGAGGAAATTTTCGCTGATGAACTCGCATTTTTACAAGACACGGGTGTTGAGATGAATCAATTCCAAAAAAAAAAAATTGAACCTCCACCCCTTCTTCTGGACAATCATGATAATGCGAGTAATCCATCATCACTATCACTGTGTCGTCTCTCCAAATTGAGACGCAGTCCTTTTCCATTACACCTCTTATCACCTCCCCACTTCTTCACGTCGAAAGGTGACATGTTCTTCCACCAACCTTGGTGCTTCATCGATAAATTTTTTGAATGGTTGGTGTTGACTTTCGGTCTTTGCAAAGCTTGGCATTGACCAATAACCTTGATCCCCTCGTGTGTTTTTTTAACATAGTTTAACTCAAGTTTGGGGGGGGGATATTTTGGCTCTTGAAAGAAAATGATTTTTACAAAATTGTGAGCCAAAAATAAGTTTGGGGAAGGATTTTCACTTTCATATATTCTTACCCCTATTAATAATTTCCTCCCAAGTATACAGGTTTTTGAGCTTAACGGATGACATCAGTGAGGGCACTGCTGTAAACAGGTTTGAGGAAGGTTTGTGCTTATTTACACATCAATTTGCATCATACTTTGCATAAGCACAACGTTTTCAAAAAAATTTAAATTTTTTTTTCTTTTATAACAAAAGAGTAGAAAGTGAAAAATTACATCCAAAAGATATGAATAATTTAAGAAAACCAAGAAAATTAGAAGTTTTCTTAAACGAACTAGTAATAAGTAGTTATGAGCTGTTGTCCCAAGGGTTAGTAAGATGAAGGAAATCACTAATCTAAGGATAAAAATAAGTCTGAAAAATAGTTTCTATTCTGGAAGCCAAACATTTGAATGTTGATACCCTACTATACGCACTTACACACGTCTTGAAACTCGGGATAGTAAAGGATACCTTGAAATGCTCTTGTCTAAAAGCCAAAGTATGAAGAAAATAATAAATGAAGAAAATATAAAAATGGTGAAAAGAAAAATGAACACTGGTTTTGTTATCGCTAAGGCAGCAATAAAAAAATATAGCGAGGGTGCTTCATCACCTAGTGCCTTAGACCAACTGGTTTGGGAGTCACTGCTAAGCCTTAGGTGGTGCAAGACGAGAAAAATACTATCACCTAATCAGCAGGCACATGAGTAATCGGTCGGTTAGTACCTCAAGAAGTATTAACGGTCGCATGAAAATTGTGTGAGCAAATTCAACTAAATATTCATCGATTAAAAAGTACTGAGGCAGATGGACAAGAGTATGATAGCTTGAATTGAATTCTCCGGGTGTAGGGATGTTATCTACACATACGTAGGGTTATATGATCGATATTTGGATGAAAGGTAGGAATGAAGAATAAAGACGATATTTTATTGAGGGATGATGTGATTTCTAACATTTTCATGACTATTAAGATAGGGCTCATGACAACTGAAAAGCTAGTATACTTGGAAACTCTTATTTTTAAAGTCTTTCTTTTATGGTTCTTATCTTTATATGTAAATTTCACCATCCCTCTTTTATTATAGGATTTTGTGGGTGTAATCAGCTGAAAACCCTCAGGAGACAACACTCCTCCTACTAGGGACACCTATAGGTTTAATGGCTTGTTGCACGTGCTCAGTGCAATCGTGTTTGCCTACGAAAGTGTGCTTAGTTTTCTCCTTTCTTTTTCTCCTTCTCTTGAATAAACTAGTTTGCTCGGGACGATCAAAGATAAGTTTGGGGGTATTTGTTCAGTTGATAAAACTGCACATTTGTTATTACATTTTTCCTACTATTTCTATATTAAAAAGGTCTTTATTATAATATATCATACATATGAGGGTTTATGTGTAAAAGTACTATTTTCCATGTGTTGATATATTATAATTAGAATTTGGTAGGAAAATGTATACAAATAATATCATTGACCTAATCCTAGTAGACTTAGTCTACTAAATATTATTTAAGTTGTTGTGCAGAATTTTCAGGTCTAAAATCAAGGAAATCAGATTGTTGAAGAAAACCTGCCTAATTAAGAAATCAAAATGAAGAAATCAAGTCTGGTAGAAGAAAAGAAAAGATTTCAAATTTCTAAAGATACCAGAGATAGACACATGTCACAAGGAGAAAGCCCCAAACTTTTGATGAAGTAATCCCCACCCTTGGCCGCGGATCCGCGGCCAAACCCCTCTGTTGGCCGCGGATCCACCGCGGGGTAGGAGATTTAGGAGATGCGGATTTTGGGGGTGCATCTATACTGTTAGCTTCCAATTTTGGAAGCTAACTTTCTGGCTTTGGGACTATAAATAAAGACCGAGAGTCTCTTGGAAAAATCATCAAGCCGACGAGATCACGAAGTCCAAGTCAGCTCACGCATCCAGGCTGATCATCAACTGTTCATCTACCTCCTTGGAAGAGATCGAGAAGCAAATTAGTCTTTGTAATCATTTTCTAAGGAATCAAAGTGTAATGAATATTGTTGATTAATAAAGGTAGCTTTCTTTTTCTTATTCTTTTTCTTCGTAGTTTAATTATGCAATTTCTTTCCATCTTTTTTTCTCCCAATATGCGCGAGTAATTCTCCGCTTGTTAGGGTTCGTAGGATTAGGGTAGGCTAATGGATGATGAACATCCCTAAACCCCTTTTAAGTCCTATAAAGTTTATGAACTTTATCAAAAGAATCATTAATATCCTAATCGGGCGCGCTAACAATTCTTTGTTGGTTCCGACCGCGATTAGAGATTAAATTAATTATTATTTCGGTAAAGGCTAGATATGAACGGAGTTCCGTGTCGAGATAAGGGTTAAGAATGGGATTCCTTTTCCCTCCAGAAACCCTAATCTACACGCATCACCGTCGTTCTAGTTTTAAATCTATTAAAGGATAAAAAGGGTAACTTTTAATTAATCATCCATAACTACTAAATCCTAACGAACCCTACAAGCCCCTTCTTATATTAACCACATCCTTAAAAATTCTAGAACTATATTTTGCATTAGCGCTTAACGTAGATCTAGAAACCATTCCTCAACATTCTTATCCCTCCTCTCTTTTTCAACACATCTAAAGTAAGAATAAAAGATTCAACGTTTCCCTGAGGACGACCCGTACTCACCTCGGTCTAGCTACACGCGACACCGTTCTGATTGCGGTTAACTACAAACACACTCTTTCCAACCAATCAATGACCCGTAGAGATACGGCTATCCTTTTTCCTGGAAGCCATGTAGATGGTGTGCACTACCATGCCCCCAGACTTGGGGTGTTTGGATTCAGTACCCTTGAGATTTGTCGCAGACACAGGGATCTTCTCCGTCCTTCTCCTTTTATGGGCAGTCGAAGTTGAGGGGGTTGTCGCAGACGATGTGTTTCGTGGTACGACGGCGGGACGGTCCTCCTCTTTCCGAACTTTCATTTTCTTCTGTTGGAGAGAGTAGTCTTTGTCTATCACAGAGTATTGGACTCTTCGCCAGACCCTATGGATTTTAGAGGACAGCCACTGAGGGGGCTATTCCAGCTTCGCCTTTGTGATGTTTTCAGCAGGCGGAAGAGACCTTTTCGGCACGGCAGTTGGAGAGTTCTTGGGCACCCTCCTGAGCGGCTCAAATATGTTCCTAGTTCGAACAGCAGTATCAACTTCCACCATAGGGGCTGGTGGGGTAAGTCTGGAAGAGGAACTGCCCCCAGCTGTTCTCACTCGGCGCCAGTGGCGACGTCGAGCATATCTGGCAGATGGTACTGGCTTAGTTACGGGGGTGGCTTCATCATGCCCCCTGTTCTGGTGAAGGGTTGCCGTTGGTGCCAGCCTATCAAAGGCTGACGTCCGCTGAGAAGAAACGTCCAACCTGTCGAAGACTGACCTTTGGGTAGATGAAGTAGTTTGGACGACCTCACCCGAAGCAGGAATTGGGATAGCCAGTCTTGCAAAGACCGATCCCTTAGCAGGAGAAGCCCCTTTGACGACTTCGTCCATCAGAGTTGGAATGGCTTTCCGCTTCGGGATGACTCGTTCAGGTATTGCAGGCTTCTTCATGGACCCACTTGAGTTTTGGCTTAGTCTGTTAAAGACTGAGGCAATAAACTTGGAATTGGACGGCCCGTTAAGAAGGGCCGTGGTAGTTGTAAGCCGATCGAAGATCGACTACTTCGGAGCTTCCTGTGACAGTATTAGGACGCTGAAGCTTGTCGGTGGGATCGTGGTCCCAAAAAACAGTCCAGTGGTGGCCTGAGTCATCTGTTCCACTTGCATGGCGAAGATGGAGGCTGCTTGGGGCACATAGGTCACTCCTCCAGCGAGGACGAAGTGGGAGTTGTTGTTGCAGTTGGAAGCCATTTTCTCTTCTTTTCTCTGCACGGGAGCAAGACACCAAATCTTAGTACCTCGAATCCAGGGGCAACCATGTTAAACCGCGATTTGTTCGCGAACACGACACACGAAGTATAGAGTGGAAAGAGGAAAAGTTCCCACCGGGCGTGCCAGAATCTGTTCGCCGCCGAAAGACGCGACTGGGACGTTGGGACGTCTGGCCTGAATTTTAGGGGCAGATACTATTTGGTTTTATCCGTCCACCTCTCCGGAGATGCCAAGTTGATTTATGGCACCGTATATCGGATGTTTAGACAGATGCGACCGATGTAACAGTCTTCGTCAGATTCCCCCTCGTTGTAAGGGTTTTTTTTATTGTGGGGACACTCTTCCCTACAGGCGCAAGCCCCTGCAGTTAATTACGCTACCGCATCGCGGTAACAACTTTCTCCTTCTCCATATGGTCACTTCATGTCGTGTGTGTTTGTTTTATTTTCGGTTGTCCATGGATTGTATATGGAGACTAATTTATGTTGTCGTCCGTAGGGAGTAGATTAGTCCAATCCGTATTTTCTTAGATTTGGATTTGGGTTGGTTTAAGGATCGTTAATCTTGTTTTAGATTAAGATCAACTCAAACGTTTGTTGAGGATACGTTAGTCTGGTTTTAGACTAAGATCTACTCAACAGGATTTTCTTTAGTTTATAGGGATATTGCGGTCCATTGGGTTTAAGGACATCATAGTCCATGGAGTTTAAGGACCTCGTAGTCCGTAAGGTTTAGAGACATCGTAGTCTGTACGGTTTAAAAACATCATAGTCTGTAAGGTTTTGGTTTACCCGTTTGGGGATGCACTAAAAGTTATTGGTTATTGGGACCCTCCATCTCTCTGAAGACGTTGAAGAATTACAACGACATGTATCAGAGGTATGAAGAGATGTACCCTTGAACCAATGTTGGTTGGAAGATCTATAGCCAGGTTTGAGACTAAGACCAATTAAAGAGATTGTGAGCACATGGGCTCGGTTGATCTAAATTAGAGACTTGTGGCCAACTTGGGCTCAGTCCACTCAGTTCTGAATAGAGTGTTTGAGCACTTGTTTGGGCTCAGTCCACTCATTTTGAATAAAATGTCGAGCATTTGTTTGGGCTCAGCCCTTTTTTTGTTCAACAATGCTGAGCATAGATTTGGGTTCTGACACCCCTTTTCCTTTTTGTCTTTTATTGAGTGTTGAACACTTTATACGGCGCAGAGCGCTTTATGTACCGAGCGCTTTATAAAATGCATAAATCATTAAACTAACATATCAATTGATTAAAATGTTATTAGAACTGCAAATTTTTCCTATAGCTTTTGATTGTAAGTGTTTGCAATTGCAGAGTTTATAACATATTTACATATAAATGATTACAGCCGCAGATTTTTTTCATATGTCAATCGGATTTATGTCCTCAATGTCACCATCATCAATAGAACTATCGAATTAGGATTTAGGCGGTGCCCGCAGTGCAATCCAAGTATCTTTGCAATTAAGATCTTTGACATAGAACCATTGTTCAGTTTGTGAAGCTAACATGAACTTCTCGTCTCGGTAAACTTCTTCATTGAGATTGACAAGCTGAAAACCGCACTCATCCTTCTGGATGCATGCGCACCAATGAACTTTGAACATAAGAAATCATTCTTGCTCATTACCCCCGTAAAATATCTCCATTACCTCCTCCAACTGACCGTAGTATTCCTTTTTTCCACCCTGCGGTGTTTGATCACGGGAACTTGAGAAACACGTTTGTTCAAATGGACAAAAAATGTCGTTATTTTAGGTAATCAATCTCTCGATCGTAAGAAATTTTAGGTTATTACTGGAATATGAACCGTATCGATTCACTTTTGCACTGGGACCTTTAGATAGTCGCACAAGTACATCCGGTAATTGCATCCCTTTTGTTGTCATTCCACGCTTCCCAAAAGATGGGAGCAGGAAACGTGATAGGGCCTGTGACATAATTATTCGATAAGGTATTTTCCCGCAACAAATACGCTAAGTGTAAAGTAAGCAATATAACATTGACAAGATTAGACAAGTGATAATAAAATCCAACACTTTATATATTTGCATTATCAACTTTACAAATTTTACACTGATACAAGATAACTTAAAAGAAAAGTGCAATGAAAGTACCTAAACAGTGACATGCTAGAATGAAAAGAAATAACTGCTGAAGGACTAGTAGTCAGCCTGCGCTTCAAACTGCGAGTGGTCCTCTGAAGTCGGTTCCATCTCCTTAGTCTTTAGATTATCTGACGAACATTCCAATAAAGAAAGAAGATGGGTGGAATGCCCGTCAGCGAACTTTCGCTTGGAAAGTCCCCAAAAAGGATGGGTGATGTATATAAATGAAATACAAGGTGTAATATGATATAGTATGGATGGAATGAAACATGACAATGTTTAAAGAAACTATGTAAGCATAGAGGTATAACAAAAGCATAACAAGCAAGTATAGCATGGCCATATAGTGAAGGTATTGTGAACATGAAGTATACTGTCAATGTATCTGTAACATTCCAGAAAAATAAAATATTATTTTTGGGAATTTATATAATTAAATAATAAATATTATGAATATTTTAATGATGCGGTAAAATTATATACCGATAAATTTGGAAATATTTGGAAAATTATAGGAATTACAGAAATGAGGGTGTTTTATATGATTTAAGCAAATTATAAATTCTTTATACTTAATTATATTCCATTTTAATACTAATCGCGATTAAATATCACTAATCGTGCATTAAGCTTGTTTTGTGCATGTAACATGCACCAAGTACTCTTTCACATTTGCTACATTTTCCTATCTTGGTCTTTTCTTTTTATCATGCATGGCTTGTTTTTAGAAATGAGAAGAGAAAAGAAAAGAAAAAGAAAAGAAAAGGGATTAGAATATAGAGTATGGGCAAGAGAGAGAAAGGAGAAAGAGGTGAGGGGTCTTTGACCATTCTCCCATTTGCTTCCCTCCATCATTTTCTTCATCTTTCTCCCTCCCCTTCACTCATGGTTGCCCTCATCTTCCTCCCCCACTAAACCCTTACAAACACCCTCAATCCCACATCAAAACTCCATCTTTCCTTCATTAAAAATGTGCACAAGCTCACTAAAAACACTTTGGACCAAGAAAGCAAGGATTTTGGACACTTGGAGCAACTCAAGAAATTTTTTGAGTTGCCAAATGAGGTAATCTCTTTACCATTAGTGTAGAATTTCATTCACTTTAGCATTCATGTTAGTTTAGAAGTGATTTAGTGTAGATTAGTCAACTTTGAAATTCCAAGTTAGGGTTTTGAGGAAAACTTGAATTGAGATAGTGTAATTGAGATTTGTAGAGGCCATATAACCCCTCTAGTGTAAGTTTCATGGACTGAAACCATAGACTTAAACCCAAACCCCAACTTAGAAACCCCGATATCGGGAATTTGTGGAAATTTAAGGAGTTATTGGAGATCTGTTAACACCCGGGGACCCTAGGATTTATTTTGCAAACACAGTGATACATGCAGGCAGCTAGGAAGCTACCACAGAGACCCGAGCTCAAATCCCTCTGTCCAGGCCGCAATTATATTCATTATGGCCGCAATTTGCGGCCAGGGTAGAGGTGATCAGGTTCAGGTTTGGTCCATAGCTCCATTCTCTGTAAACTAGACCCTTCCCATATGCAAAATTGGCTAATTTCAGCTAGGGTAAAATCTGGGACCATTTTCATGAGTTGCTGCCTTGTATTTCGTGATGTTTATGAATTTAAGTTTTGATATTTGTGTTTTTATCAGTCGATTCATGTTTATACGACAATCGTTGAGAGTTGGTTATTCTTGCATGCGTAAACTATATGTTTTAACCTATGTGTGATTCGTGCGACATTTTGGTTTTCGTGCGTGATTTCCATTTACGATGCTATATGTGTATATATGTAGGTACCCCCATGTGGACTTCGGATGATGAAGAAGAGGATGGCAACATCGACTTTGGTAAGCGATGATCAGGTGAGTAGATATATATCTACGGGGGAAGTCGGGTGGATGGCGTATAGCACCCCCGCAGTTCGTAGTGTAGCCTGTGATATATCTTGTATATATATGATACTATGTGTTATGTGAAACGTTTATGATTATCAAGATAGTTTTTAGGTGTTCATGGGTTAGTTTTAGTATAATTAGAAGTAACTTAGTTTAGCTTCTTAGTCGCGAACCCTAGAGTAAAGATTGCACTCACACACGCGCGCGCGCACACATACTTACATTGTTTTACTTGTGCGTATATGGTGATATATACATATATATATACATATAGGTATGTGAATAGGTATATACACACACACTCTCACACACACACACACACACACACTTGGATATGAGGATAGTATATGATATTTGGAGATGAGTCGATGAGATTGGGCATGATGCCATAAGATCGGTGATGTGAATTGGTTCGTATTATGAGATACAACATGATATTATAGCGGGTCCTTAGGCGATGTGTTTTCATACACACGCATACATATATGTAGATGGTATAGTATGTACTAGACTTAGATCAGTACCCCTAATACATGATATGATGATAAGGATACCAGGTGAATAATGAGATATTCGACCCGTGCCCAGATTTGGGATACCGTACGATGGATTTACCGTACGAGCTATATATTGATGATAGATCCGCACTCTTGACTCGAGGATGTCATATTATATATCGTATCGTATGTGATACTATTGAGGCGGGATCACCGACTATTATATTTATATATCGACTCAGATTTAGATGGTTTCCTTTCCTTTTCGACTAGTCTGTTAGTTTAGTCATGTGCTTTACTTATAGATGTTAGACTAGACTAGAGTCATACCTATTTCAAACTAACGAATCGTAAGTATTTTAAAGACAGTCCAAGGGATTCTATGGGAATTTCAAAGGACGTACCTTTTCTTAAAAACACCGTAGCCCTTATTTTCTAAACACACGATTCGTGTTATTTCAAATGGCAAACTGTATGACTCATATATATAAGTGTATATTCTTACATGTTGTGTTATTATTCATGTTCTGCATATTCTTGCTATTCGTATCGCATTGCATGCTTATATTGTGTTTTTATTATTTATTATTAAGGTCATGTTGTCGGAACACCGGCACCATTACCGATGATGCGTATGCTCCACGTACACCTGCTTGCCGGCTCACACACATCATCATCGGTAATTGCTATGTCACGTACACTTTAGAGGATATTATTTCATTGACATAGCTTGTTAGCTGATAGTTCCAATATGTTATTGCTTTCATATGCTAGTTTAATTATTGCAATCTTTGCTTGATATCCGATGCATTCATTTATTTATTGCCATAATGACATAGGCCAGTTCGGATTGCCGGAGCCCAATATTATGGAATTCATTGTTTATTTACCCTTGAGATTGGGATTTCGGATTTCCATGAGATTTCTGGATTTGGATAAACCGCAAGGATTTTATAAGCTGATTGTCATTTTAAAATGAAAATTGCGGTTTTCTCATGATATGATTTGAGATATGTCCACCATGAGTTTTCTCGGCTCTTGAGCAATATCATACACCCGATTGGACGAGGAGGAGGAACCGTCTGTGGGTGCATGGTGGATCCGGTGAGGTACCCCGGGGCAAGATGGTCGCAGATGATGGCGTTGAGCCTGGCAGGGGAGCACTACCGACCGGTGATATTATTGTGACTCGACGGATATCCGGAGGATACTGATCGGAGTACAGGACAGTCCGGTTTGCCGGAGCCTGAGGTTTTGAGATTTGATGATATGGGCCATTCCGGATAGCCGAAGCCCTAGATATTGAAATTCGAGGATACGGGCCAGTCCGGATTGCCGGAACCTGAGATATTGATATATTTAGATATATGTTTTGTGTCGATGCTTGACACTGATTCTTTGTTGATTTCATTAATGATACCTCGATTTTAATTATATAGAAATCTCACTAAAATTAAGAAAACAGTTTTCTCATTCATGATATATTCTGTTTTCATTATATTGTGTTCATACCTCATATTTATGATATGTTGCTACCTGAGGCACTGACACGAGCACTTGGTATTACACTTGTATAGATGTTTACCCTTGCCACCATTATTAGATGCTTCAGGCATTATCATTTTGAGGTTTTATATATATTTGATCGTATTGACCTAGGATTGAGTCATACATATGACTTCTGCTCTGTGATATTTTCTACTCATGAGTTAGCAACTCACCCTTGTTGTGCCACAGTTTCTTGTAGGTTTTTCAGTACAGGTTTCCTTGGCGGCTTTGCTGGCACACTTCTTCATTTCCAGGTGATTGCTTTGGGAGGTGGGATCACTTGCATCGTGAGCACTATTGTACTTTATTTATATTCAGTTGTATCTAGTAACTCCATCAACCAGACTTGTGTATTTTTTAGAGCTAGAAGACCAGTTGTATATTCTTTCGACCTTAGAGTCGCTCGTTGTATTATTATGGGTTTTCTTGATATTATCGAGTTTTTTTTGAGTTTTGATCCTCGTCCTTGGCGTTGTATATTATATTGCTTGCGTGGTTGTGACCGTCAATTGACGAAGAGCTAGCTCTCGCTTGGGGATGCCTTTACTTATATTATTCATGTTGTATGGGGCCAGTATTTACAAAGGAAACTCTGCCGAAATTTTCAGAAAAGGCTTGAGATTTTAAAAATGCATATTTCGGCTTATGTTATTAAAACCACTTGCTTTAAAACAAGTTTTCTTCACTTTTTCCTTAAAATGGTTTAGATTTCTGGGATTTTTTTGGCTTACTTGAATTAGATGGGGTCCTATAGACTTCATATGATTCAAGTACCAGTCACGTACCATTTCGGGTCGTGACAATATCCTACAGAGGTCACTAAAGGGAATCTAATTAACGCGGATTTAAGTGTGAATGTCAACCGGTCTTCAGAGTATACTCAAACTCAAAGGTAGGGCTACAAGAGCAAGGAAAAATGGGCCTGAGTAGGGAGTTCATGATATACCGTTTCAGCCCGGTACCACAGCGGCGTTATTGTACCGTTTCAGCCATGTACCACAACGGCGTTAATTTTATCGTTTCAGCACGATACCATAACGACGTGATGGGACTCCTGAGATTCCGTTGAATTCATACTCAAACTACCCCAACACCCCGTGTAATCTAGATTAAAATTAAAATTATCGGTCTTGCTCGAATTCATGAATACATCAAGTTGCAAGATTGAGTTCATGTCAAGATCAAGTACTCATGTCAAGTGTTCATGTATTCATGTCAAGTTGTATTCATGGTTCGTGTCAAGTCGGTTCAAAAGTATATATATTGGGTTCAGGTATTCATATTAGATTCATGTATTCATGTCAATTTCATGTCAAGTTATATTCATGGTTCAGTCAAATCAAGTCATGTTTGAATATTCAAGTTCAAGTTCAAGTGTACAAGTTTCAAAATTAGGTTCGAGTTCGAGTTTGTATTCATGTTTTAGGCATATCTTATTACTAGATTTAATCTTGTGAATTTCTTGAGTATAGAACATATCGACAACCACTGCACATGAATGGCAGGATTTGTGTCTTTTTCAAAACCGATTGTCATTTGATAATTTCCACCAAAAGCTTACGATCTATATTAAAGGAGAAGAAAGTGGTGCATCATTGTCTCTGGCAAACCCGAGGCAACTGACAAAAGAAGATGCCACTCAAGCCAATCTGCAACCTAAATACGTAATCTAGACTAGTCTTTTGATTTGCACGGTATTTTTATAAAAATTCATTTAAAATTCTCGAGGGTTTTTAATTCGTCCTGAAGCCTCGAATATGTTTTTAATAAAAATAAGTTGATTAAAATGTCAAGATATTTGTATAAAAATGTATTTTATATTTGGTGGTATTTTTTGTGATAGGACTTAGTTTTAAAAGTTTATAGTATTTTTATGAAAAATATCACTTTTGGACACTCGACGGTATTTTATTAAAACTTTAATATTTCATTTTAAAATATAGTTTTCACAATTTTTTTCATAGAAAATATGGATTTATGATTTGTATAATTTTTCAACGATTTAATTTGTTTTAAAATTCGTATTTCTTTAAAATCATATTTTATTCCTTTCGAGACCGAATTCTCTATGAAAAGTTCTGCATCTCGCTCTACTATCCCAAGAATGTGTGATAACCCAAACCATTCATAAGCGAGTCCCCTAACGAGAGTTGTAAAGCCGTAATTGTAAAGGTATTAAAATAGCGAGTCATAAAAAATAGTTTTAGAAAGCGAGGGTATTTTCTTAAAAATTGTTTCCTTTAGAATAAAACATGTAACCAAGATATCGTGCTATGAAACTATTGTGTATATGAGTGGGGTATGTCGTTACCCTGTGAGTTACCTATTCTAACATATCACGAAACTTACCATTAGGAATTTAATTAAAAATGAGGTCTTTATCTTTTACTTGTTTTTCTTAACTTTTATGATATTAACTACTATTGTTTGAAACATGACAAAAGAAATTCTGTTTTAAATAAATATTAAATCTACATGATATAGATGAGACATGGCATTGCAAGGATAATAGAATGATAATCTATTTATTTTTCTTATTATTAGCATGAAAATGGGAATGGACATGTCAAGGCTTACAACTAAATTTTCAAAGGAAACTTAGCATATGAACACCGTATCATGTGTTGATAAAGGAAGAGGCAAAAAAGATAGGGAAGGATACGAGACTTACACAGTACCACTTGTACTCGTACGACCGAATATAAGAAGAGTTGTAGCCTCGATTTGAAGAACCGAGACCGACGATGAAGAAGGATGGCTAGCTTGAGTTTTCGGCTTCCTCTCGGCGACCTGTAGAATCTACGTAGGTAAATGGATGATAGGAACGACACCGAGCTTGACGGAAGATTAGGGAGACGGGCTTGAGTTCCTGGAGAGTAATTGGACTTGAAAGATGAACTTGAGATAGAGTTTTGAGAGGGGTATGTCTAAGAGAAGAAGGTTAGGTCTTGTTGGGTATTTATAGGAGAGGTAAGGGGTATGGTGCATTAAAGAGGTGTAAAGAATTGTGATAAATGTGTATTAAAAAGAGGTTTAATAGAGAAATGAAAAGATTGAGCAGTCTCGGGTTGAATGGGGATGTTTGGGGTATAGAAACGAACGTCGGGAGTCAAGGGACGCACATGCATGAGACGGACCCAAATGGGTATGGTGGGGCCGCCGAACTCGGCCAAATCTCGTCCCAGTAGGGGAGTCTGGGGTCGGGTCTTCGGTGTTTGGTTCAGGTCGTTTCGTTGAGTCCAAAGACATACCTCTTTTCTTCTGAGACTTTTCATAACTCCAAGAGTCGCCCGTGAAAGTTTCAGAACACCAAAATAACAAAAGAAAATAGAATAAAATAATTAGGATACAAAGATTCTAATACACGGGCTATGGGACTGCAATGGAGAGTCTTAACCAATGAGCTATAAGAAACTTCTTGCACTTATTTCACAAAAATTACTTATAACTCGATTCAAGATCAGAAAACAATATCTTTTATGAATTAAAACGGAAGAGATGGTATATGAAATTTAGATCCGTTACATTTTCTATGTCATCTTCAATGTACAATGCATTTACCCGTAAAATGTATAAACTATATATGTGATATATGCGTGTGGTACGTGAAATCTATAAGAGATACGTACCCGTAAAATGTATAAGCTATATATGTGATATATGCGTGTGATACGTGAAATCTATAAGAGATAGATATGTATTTACGGAACCACCATGGAAAGTGTTTCTTATGTTCTTAATTAATCTTCCAATTAACGTCCTTTCCGGTAATCGAGTGTTCCCCTATTAATTAAACACAATAAGAGCTAAGCTCTGTTCAAACCCTATGAGGCAGTGCCTCACGTGCTCCCCATATGAGCGCCAGCGCTGACCTCTTATAGTATTAAATCCTATAGTAGCGCCGCACGTGAAGTTCATATAAGCGCCAATGTGCAAAGCATAGGAGCGCCTGTTATATATAAGAATTTAATTCTTAAGTGGCGTCCACATGCATAACACATTAGCACCAGCGTCCAAATTAAGAGCAGGTATAATTAAATTCTACATAGGAATTATTTCCCTAAAACCTGGGATATTCTTTGTTAAACAGAGCTATTGGATCAAAAATCCAATGGTGATGATAAATCATCAAATGATAAAATTAAATTCTATTAGGAGAAAATATCTCCCTAATATTTCTAAGCGAGAAAGATATTCTCGGTTGGATAAAAAATCCAATGATAGAATTAAATTCTATCATGTGAATATATTACCCCAATTTTTCTAAACAAAGAAAGATTGTGCTCTGTTAAATATAGCACCCTTGGATTAAAATCCAATGGTGATTAAAAATCACCGTTTGGCAGAATTAAATTCTGTAAATGGGAAAATATATCTCTAATCTTGTCAAAAAAAAAAAGAATAATATTCTGTAAAATAGAAATCCACTGAATCAACGATCTAACAGTGGATAAAATCCTCCGAACAATTTTTGAGGCCAATTAAATCAATTGGTATCTTTTAAATAAAGGATATGAGACTTCAACAAAAAAAAGAAAAAAAGGAGGCGGAGGAACCCTACAAGTTTCTTGCCCCAACAAAACTGAGAATTCAAATCTCTTCTGAAGAAGAAAGATCCTTGCTCTTCAAAAAACCCTAGGGAAAGAAAATAGAGATAGAATTTATCTCTTTTGCCTGATAAAAAAAACAAGGGTTTAACCATCCATAAAAAGAACTTAGTTCTTCCCTTGATATGAGATTTGAAAAGCAAATCTCTCCACAAGTTGAGAATTTAATTCTCATCGGGGATATTTTGTTTTCCAAACTCAAGGTCTAAAAAAAAGAACTAGATAAAAAAGAAATAAAGCCACATTGTCTAGAAATTTAATTCTTTCACAAACAGGATTTAACTCTACACAAAAAAAAATTGTTCTTACAAAAAAAATAGAAAAATTTAATTCTTCAATGAAACCGAATTCGGATCTCCAAAACAGAGATCATTAATGGTCAAAATGCCGTTAACAGTGTAAGTCCACGTTGCGACCCCCGGTTCTTGCGGGGAGGCGGAAACGGTATAAAAATCAAATTTTTAGCGCATGGGGCAACATGGACTAACAAAGTCGGGATCTTTTTTAAACTAAACTAGCAAGAAAGCTAAAGAAAGTTAGCTACTCGGAAAAGAGGTTATACCTAACTTGAACTCCTTCTTCTTGAAACCTTTGTAGGGGTTGATGGTGCTTTCCTCGTTGCCTTCTTCCGTCAAAGATGGATCCACCTGAGGGTTCAACCTTCGGGCTCTTTCTCGGACTTTGAGAGAACTAGGATTTTCGGCTTGCTAAACCTCTAACCCTAGAGAGAGTAGAGAGTGTCTTCGGGATGTTTTTATCTTAAGGAGAGGGATTCTCAACACATGAGAAGGATTCTCCTTGAACTAGAGGAGGAAGAAGAAGAAGTGAGGAGAGAGAAGAGTTATGATAGAATGAGCTATTCTTTTCATTTTACAACCATAACACATATGAAAAGAATTATCAAATTAACAATAATAATAAAAATGAAATAGTTGATGGATGGTTTGGAATGACCATTATCATTACATTCTTTAAATGGTTTTGCTAGAATCAAAAAGCATCTTTGATATGTAATGATGATGGTCAAACTTTCAACTATGGTCAACTAGTCAACCATGGTCAACAAGTCAACAAAACCCAACCATGACACAATTTCATTTAATTAATATTATTAATTGATATATCATAATTCCATTAGGGTTTGGAAAAAGACGACTGTCAACTGTGCATACGCACCCGTTCCGAAACCCTAATGAAAATCCTCTTCCTCCGCCTCAATCAACTGTGCATACACACCCGCATTCTTGTTCCGAGGAACATGAATACCAAGAGATAAAATCAACCCCAAAACATATACCAGTATCTGGCTCAAACCAGAGCCTACTAGTAATATCTGTCCGGACTCCAAACGTGCACAAGTGCGCGGATGAGAACGAACCCTGTCGCAAAACCATGCGACCTCTACTCTGTTTTGCCCAGAGGCGAATAGCCCTCTGTGTGGGACTCTAAAGACTCGACACTACGCTGGCAGTGGGTTTAACCACAGACCGCAAGCGGCACTAGCTGTGCGTAACGGTCCCCAGGTAGATGCCGATAAGAAGACTGACGAGGTGAACCCCATCTGAACTCCTACTAAGTCTGAATGTGACAGTCTCTGTACAGTCCGGTCTGTTCGTCTGATACATCGCATGGCTGGCTTAGGGGGCGGTAAACGTCAGTCCCCTAATAGCGGTACAAGTCGTGTCAGAGTGAAGCCCAAAACACCCTGAGATAACACTGGAAGCCTACCAGTATATCTCGATTGCCCTGGCCAGGGACTACTCGTGTAATGGCTCTCCTAGACACAGCGCGATGTCAACTCCCAATACCGGGAGAGACGAATCCTGTCTAACCGTCACTGCCTCCAAGTGCTTCGGGACTGTACCCAACTACTACCTGTTTGCACGACTCCTTTGAGCCGTGGTAGGGTAGTAATCAAAATACAGTGGGAACACACTCGAGGCGAAGTGACAGTGTCAAGTCAGCGGACTAAGCTGTACTCATGTCACCTGGGAACTGATAACTGACGATAGGTATAATACCAACTGGTCAGTTCCCGACGAGTCCTGTCCAGTGTACTCGTAACCCAACGAGCACCCGTATACTATCTCCAGTATGACGTACTGATGGCTGTGGGACAGACTATCTCCCACACTGGGATGAGAAGCGCATACGCTAGTCTACTCCGGAGTATCGATGCCCTGTCTCGATAGTCCTGCGACTAAGGACCTGTATAAGGATGTGCTTATAGATTACCCAGCCCCCACTAGTGTGACTGCCATCACAACGCTGGTAATCAAGCAAAGATCCTAAGGGCTCCACTAATGCGTATAGGTGATATACTAAAATAAACACATGTACACATTGAAGTAGAAACAAACCAAGTAGCATACTACTATATTGAGCAAGATTGTTTATACAAGGTGAATATCCCAAGCTTCCATTAAGTAATATACAAACTAGTATGATACAGTAATGGCCTCTAGGGCATATACACTAACAATCTCCCACTTGCACTAAGGCCATGTACTGGCGTATCGAAGACCTATCATCTCGATCAGCCGCTCGAACTGAGTCTGGGGCAGGGCCTTGGTGAATAGATCTGCAGTGTTTTCTTCTGAAGCAACCCTCCGAACCTCGATCTCCTTGCGATCCACGATCTCCCTGATCAGGTGATACCTCCTCAAGATGTGTCTGGATCTCTGATGGGACCTGGGTTCCATCGCTAAAGCTATAGCCCCGTTGTTGTCGCAATACAGAGGTATTGGGTCAACAATGGACGGAACCACCTGAAGTTCTTTCAAGAACTTCCTCATCCAGACAGCTTCTTTTGCGGCATCAGATGCAGCGATGTATTCCGCTTCCATCGTCGAGTCTGCAACGGTTTCCTGTTTGGAACTCTTCCAACACACCGCCCCTCCATTGAGGGTAAAGACAAAACCCGACATGGACTTGGAATCATCCTTGTCACTCTGGAAGCTGGAGTCAGTAAAGGCCTCGATCTGGAGGTCTTTTCCGCCATACACCAAGAACATCTCCTTAGTCCTTCTCAGGTACTTGAGAATGTTCTTTACCGCTATCCAGTGTTTCTCCCCAGGGTTTGACTGATACCGGCTTACCACACTCAGTGCATAAGCAACATCCGGTCTGGTACACAACATCGCATACATTATAGAGCCTACCGCAGAAGCGTAGGGTATAATAGACATGCGATCCCTCTCCAAATCAGTCTTGGGGGACATCTCTTTAGAGAGGGTGATCCCGTGACAAGCCGGTAGGTTACCGCGCTTGGAATCTTCCATACTGAATCTTTTCAGTATGGTGTCGATGTACCTGGACTGAGAAAGTCCTAATATCCTCTTGGATCTATCACGATGGATCCGGATCCCCAGGATGTATGAGGCATCACCCAGATCTTTCATGGAGAACCTGTGTGACAAGAACCCCTTGACAGATTGTAGCATAGGAATATCATTTCCTATTAAGAGAATGTCATCCACGTATAAAACGAGGAATACTACAGTTCTCGCTACAAATTTACTATAGATGCATGGTTCATCTGGGTTTTTGATAAAGCCAAATTCTTTGACCGTCTCATCAAAGCAGATGTTCCAACTCCGTGATGCCTGCTTTAGTCCATAGATGGACTTAAGCAACTTGCACACCTTTCCGCTGCTCCCACTCTGAATGAAACCCTCTGGCTGGTCCATATAGACACACTCCTCTAAATTTCCATTTAGAAAAGCGGTTTTTACGTCCATTTGCCAAATCTCATAATCGTGGAAGGCAGCAATGGCAAGAAGGATCCGAATGGATTTCAGCATAGCCACTGGAGAAAAGGTTTCGTCATAGTCCAAACCAGGTCTTTGACGGAAACCCTTTGCTACAAGTCTAGCTTTATAGGTCTCAACCTGTCCATCTACACCAATCTTCCTTTTGAAGATCCACTTGCATCCTACGGGTTTTACCCCGTCTGGAGCAATGTCCAACGTCCATACTTTGTTGGTGTACATGGACTCCATTTCGGTCCGCATTGCATCCAGCCATTTTACCGAGTCAACGCTCTGAACGGCCTGCTGGAAGCTAGTAGGCTCATCATAATCTATGATGCAATCCTCTCTATCCCCGTCTATGAGAAAACCGTAGTATCTCTCGGGCGGATGAGACTGCCTACTACTCCTGCGGAGCGGCGTAGGAATGTCCTGTTCTTTTGAACCCTCTGGTTCCACTAAGCTTTCAGTAATAGTCTGTGGTTCTGGAATTTCTTCCAGTTCTACTGCGCTCCCACTTATTTCCTTTTCTAAGAACTGGTGTTCTAGAAAGTGGGCATGACGAGAAATAAGAACTTTTTGTTCCTCTTCGTAGTAGAAGAGATATCCCTTGGAATTCTTTGGATATCCCACAAACTTACACTGTATTGAGCGTGCCTCGAGTTTGTCCGCATGCTGCTTTTTAACAAAAGCTGGACTTCCCCAAGTCTTAATGTGACTGAGATGGGGCCTCTTCCCACACCACATCTCATATGGTGTAGTAGGCACAGTCTTAGTAGGAACTCGGTTCAAAAGGTACGCAGCTGATTCTAGCGCATACCCCCAGAATGATCGTGGTAACTCAACGTTACTCATCATGGACCGTACCATATCCAATAGGGTTCGGTTCCGTCTCTCCGATACACCGTTATGTTGCGGAGTGTATGGAGGAGTAAGTTGAGAGAGAATTCCATTCTCTTTTAAATAATTCAGGAACTCGGTACTTAAGTATTCTCCACCTTCGATCTGATCTTAGAATCTTGATACTTTTGCCGGTTTGTTCTTCTACTTCATTCTTATATTCCTGGAACTTTTCAAAGGCTTCGGACTTATGTTTCATTAAGAAGACATAACCGTACCTTGAAAAATCATCCGTAAAAGTAATGAAGTAAAAGTAACCGCTTCGCGCATGTGTAGACATTGGACCGCACACGTCACTGTGTACGAGCCCCAAGAGCTCGCTCGCTCTTACTCCGTGTCCAGTGAACGGAGTCTTTGTCATCTTTCCTTTGAGACAGGATTGACAAGTGGCATACGATTGATATTCGAAAGGATCCAAATATCCTTCTGTATGTAACTTAGTCAACCTTCTCTCATTGATGTGACCCAGTCTACAATGCCATAAGAAAGTCTGATTGATTTCCGGAGACTTTCTTTTGTGTGTATTCTGGACATTGAAAATCTGTGGTTGGTTTAACACGTATATACCATTGCTCAGTGTACCTGACCCAATCAGAACTTGATTAAGGTGAATGTTTACAACATTACTTACAAACGCAAATTCATAACCTTCTTTAGAAACCAAAGATACAGAAATGATATTACAAGTTGCGTTGGATACAAAAAAGCAATTACGCAAAACCAAAACATGCCCATCTGCCATTCCCAGGTGATAGTCCCCCACGGCTTGAGCGTCCATGATAGCTCCGTTTGCAACTCTGAGGGTCATGTCACCTGCCTTCAAAACCCTACGGTTTCTCAACGCCTGCAAAGAATTACAGATATGAGATCCTGATCCGGTATCCAATACCCAGGAAGTAGAGTTTATAGAAAGACAGTTTTCAATAACATACACACCTGAAGCTGAAGCCGCAACCTGCTTCAGTTCCTGTGTCCTGGCCTTCCAAGCCCTGCAATCTTTCTTCCAGTGTCCACTCTTATGACAATAGAAGCATTCTTCCTTTCCCACAAGCTTCCCCGCTATCTTTGTTGCCTTTTCCTTTCCCTTTGTACCCACTTTACTAACACCGCCCCTTGGTTTGGCGGGGGCTTTCTTCCTCTTTCCCTTGGCTTTCTCCTTGGACCTAGAAGAAGAAGATCCTCCTACAAACAAAATGGGTGTTTCCCTACCTTTCTGTAGGGTGCCCTCTGCGCTCCTCAGCATGTTGAGGAGTTCTGAAAGTTCAACTTCTTTTTCTTGTAAGTTGAAGTTCAGTATAAACTGGGCGTAAGTGGATGGAAGGGACTGGAGAATTAAGTCCGTATAGAGCTCACTTTCCAACGTGGTCCCAAGTTCCGCGAGCTCCTCAATGTAGCCAATCATCTTAAGCACGTGGTCCGCTACCGATGATCCGACGGCCAATTTTGCCGAAAATAACTTCTTCGGCACTTCGTATCTTGCGATACGAGACTGCTCTCCATACAGTTCTTTTGTATGAAGAAATATGGATTCCAGGTCCATATTCTCGTGCCTCCTCTGATGTTCGTTGTCCATAGAGGCAAGCACGAGGCACCTGGCCTTCGCGCAATCAATCTCCCAAGTCTTACGGATTTCCTTATCCGCGACGCTGGAGGTGGGACCTGGGACGGGGGGAGCTTTGGTGGTAAGAAGATACCCCAGCTTGTCGTAAGTGATTGCTATTTTGACATTCCTGAGCCAATCTTTGTAGTTTGGCCCTGTCAGTATGTTTTTATCTAGAAGTAATTTAAGTCCAATCATGTCGATTGGTCGCTGCAATTAGGAGAGAGAGAAGAAACACTTTAGCACCATGCTCTTGCAAGTTTAGAGTGGTTTTTAATTTGTCTAAACAGGATGGCTCCCACTGTCTCTCGAATCCCTCCTCAAACCATAAAGGAAGAATTAGTCGGGATCAATCCCACCGCACAATACTTGCTTAACCGTTCAGCCAGGCCAGTGTCGGTACTTCGAGGGAGGTTTTCCAACGCTTTCGCGAAGTTCCTTAATTTAAGAACCTCTTTTCCCTGGGGGCGTAGCCCCGCTAACACCTTTCTAGACACCTACTTGGTTTATAGCATTGATCGTTTAGTGAGAAATTTCCCGAGGAGTAGCATATACTCACAGTAGGATCGGGATCCAAATATCATCGCATGACGAAACTGAAGGAATCCTACCAGAATCACCACACTCCAAATGGTATGCAAATCTAGCAAGTTTCAGTACTTATGAAACTCCCGATGTGGATTTTTGCCCCATGCTCTTATGACCTTGACTTTGGCCAAAATATCATAAGTCACATGTCAAGTTCTACCCGTCACTATCCAGGTTAATTTGGATCCACCCGTACCTATCCTTAACTTTGGCCAAAATGGCAGTACGACTGTCCCAAACCAACGCATCTATCTATGCTACACATGAACACCCAATAGCTACCAATCACTATGCCTTGACTTTGGCCAACATACATAGCTTGAATACTATTGCCTATTCATGCAAAACGACGGAGGGCTACGAATGGTTTTGGTAAAACCGTGAACGTAGTGAACTTGATATAATCGATGGAACGAGATAGCTTTTAAAAGGAGTGGCTCAAGCTCCGCATTTAAAAGTTAGTTTTGAAAAGAACCGAGTGGTTTTTCGAAAGTGTTCCAACGACTTTAGCTTGGTTTATTATCTTGCATTAGTTCTTTTAATGCGTGATATTCTTGCATTAGTTCTTTTAATGTGTCCCATCATTTAATCCTACCATTGCAGAAAACAACCAAAATATGACGTACGCTTATGCCATTCGCATTCGCCACGGGGCCCCGTCATTACCCGTTAGGTTACTTAACTAACGACAGAGCGGGGGCTGGGCTAGCGCGGCTGTGAAACATAAGCAACGCCTAAATAGTTATAAATATATAGCAATGATAGACATTACAGATCACAGATGAATACATTGGATATACTAGGAATCCGCAATCCGTTCGAGCCTGCAACGAAAAGCGGATTACACGGTCGCGGTGAATAGCCAATACCCCACCCAAGACCCCTACGAGTGCGGCAAACTACCTGCCAAGTACCCGAAGTGGAGCAACCTCCCTCAACGCCGTGAGTAGGCCACTCGGCACTTCGAGATACCCGGTAGTTTGTGCACCCCTCCATGGGTCTATCCTAGGAGCAAAAACAGTAAAAAGAATTATACAATGACGGCTACAACCCCGACCCGGTTGTGCGGCCATACAAATAATAATATTACATCAATTTACATTTTACAATGAATGAAAGAAAAAGAAAAACTCATCTCACATCACCCCGGCTATTAACCCGCGACAGTCCAACGCATTCATATACACAAACCATCATCAAACACAGATCACAGATATGTATAACCCCGACTAATCGACATATAGCGATTAGCCGACGTTCAATACATATAAACATCACAGATATAACCATTGTAGTCAAAATGTAGTGAAGTTCGATAAAAATACGGATTTATAGGCCCCCAAAAACAAATTTCTTTTCTGGAAAATCTGGGCACAAATAACCCATCTGAAAAATCCCAAAACCCTACCAGAAGAACACTGCACAAAACCCGATCACGAGAGGAAACAAAACGGCGGCGGTTCCGCGGCCTAAGCCACCTATCGCCGCGGAACCGCGGCGGTTTGAGGGAATCAGGCGATCGTTTTTCGTGGGTGTTTTCACAAAACCCTGAGCCGATTTTAGGACTAAAACTTTTTACTTTTAGAGCACAAAAAATTTCAACATAAAGTTAGGGTTTTTGTTTTTCCGGTTTTTGCGATTTTTCCGATCGAACTTCCATACACTTTACTACTAAGCTAGTTTAAGTTTAGTTAGGCTCTGATACCACTGTAAGTCCACGTTGCGACCCCCGGTTCTTGCGGGGAGGCGGAAACAGTATAAAAATCAAATTTTTAGCGCATGGGGCAACATGGACTAACAAAGTCGGGATCTTTTCTAAACTAAACTAGCAAGAAAGCTAAAGAGAGTTAGCTACTCGAAAAAGAGGTTATACCTAACTTGAACTCCTTCTTCTTGAAACCTTTGTAGGGGTTGATGGTGCTTTCCTCGTTGCCTTCTTCCGTCAAAGATGGATCCACCTGAGGGTTCAACCTTCGGGCTCTTTCTCGGACTTTGAGAGAACTAGGATCTTCGGCTTGCTAAACCTCTAACCCTAGAGAGAGTAGAGAGTGTCTTCGGGGTGTTTTTATCTCAAGGAGAGAGATTCTCAACACATGAGAAGGATTCTCCTTGAACTAGAGGAGGAAGAAGAAGAAGTGAGGAGAGAGAAGAGTTATGATAGAATGAGCTATTCTTTTCATTTTACAACCATAACACATATGAAAAGAATTATCAAATTAACAATAATAATAAAAATGAAATAGTTGATGGATGGTTTGGAATGACCATTATCATTACATTCTTTAAATGGTTTTGCTAGAATCAAAAAGCATCTTTGATATGTAATGATGATGGTCAAACTTTCAACTATGGTCAACTAGTCAACCATGGTCAACAAGTCAACAAAACCCAACCATGACACAATTTCATTTAATTAATATTATTAATTGATATATCATAATTCCATTAGAGTTTGGAAAAAGACGACTGTCAACTGTGCATACGCACCCGTTCCGAAACCCTAATGAAAATCCTCTTCCTCCGCCTCAATCAACTGTGCATACACACCCGCATTCTTGTTCCGAGGAACATGAATACCAAGAGATAAAATCAACCCCAAAACATATACCAGTATCTGGCTCAAACCAGAGCCTACTAATAATATCTGTCCGGACTCCAAACGTGCACAAGTGCGCGGATGAGAACGAACCCTGTCGCAAAACCATGCGACCTCTACTCTGTTTTGCCCAGAGGCGAATAGCCCTCTGTGTGGGACTCTAAAGACTCGACACTACGCTGGCAGTGGGTTTAACCACAGACCGCAAGCGGCACTAGCTGTGCGTAACGGTCCCCAGGTAGATGCCGATAAGAAGACTGACGAGGTGAACCCCATCTGAACTCCTACTGAGTCTGAATGTGACAGTCTCCGTACAGTCCGGTCTGTTCGTCTGATACATTGCATGGTGGGCCTAGGGGGCGGTAAACGTCAGTCCCTTAATAGCGGTACAAGTCGTGTCGGAGTGAAGCCCAAAACACCCTGAGATAACACTGGAAGCCTACCAGTATATCTCGATTTCCCTGGCCAGGGACTACTCGTGTAATGACTCTCCTAGACACAGCGCGATGTCAACTCCCAATACCGGGAGAGACGAATCCTGTCTAACCGTCACTGCCTCCAAGTGCTTCGGGACTGTACCCAACTACTACCTGTTTGCACGACTCCTTTGAGCCGTGGTAGGGTAGTAATCAAAATACAGTGGGAACACACTCGAGGCGAAGTGACAGTGTCAAGTCAGCGGACTAAGCTGTACTCATGTCACCTGGGAACTGATAACTGACGATAGGTATAATACCAACTGGTCAGTTCCCGACGAGTCCTGTCCAGTGTACTCGTAACCCAACGAGCACCCGTATACTATCTCCAGTACGACGTACTGATGGCTGTGGGACAGACCATCTCCCATACTGGGATGAGAAGCGCATACGCTAGTCTACTCCGGAGTATCGATGCCCTGTCTCGATAGTCCTGCGACTAGGGACCTGTATAAGGATGTGCTTATAGATTACCCAGCCCCCACTAGTGTGACTGCCATCACAACGCTGGTAATCAAGCAAAGATCCTAAGGGCTCCACTAATGCGTATAGGTGATATACTAAAATAAACACATGTACACATTGAAGTAGAAACAAACCAAGTAGCATACTACTATATTGAGCAAGATTGTTTATACAAGGTGAATATCCCAAGCTTCCATTAAGTAATATACAAAATAGTATGATACAGTAATGGCCTCTAGGGCATATACACTAACAAACAGAAGTTAAGACTTCTTCAGAAAATATCAACAAAGAAAAAGACTTAGCGCCTCACGTGCTTCCCACGTGGGCGCCCAAAACAAAGAACTTAGCACCTCACGTGCTTCCCACGTGGGCGCCCAAAACAAGGGATTCAGCGCCTCACATGCTTCTCACGTGGGCGCTCAAAATAGAAGGCTCGGCGCCTCACGTGAAATACACGTGAGTGCTGAGTAAAACTGCAAAAGCACTATAAAGTCAGTCAAAATGACTAAGTGCTTAGAACTGATTGGGCAGCGCCCAAGTCCCAGCGCCTCACGTGAAATACATGTGAGTGCCCAATAAAATAAATGAGGTAGTGCCTCACGTGAGTGCCATACAAAAGTGCTTAGCACTATATATTCAGTCAAAATGACTAAAGTGTTTAGCACTGATTGGGCAGCGCCCATGACTGAGTGCTTCACATGTCACACATGTAAGCTTTTAATCCATAAATAAGTGCTTAGCACTTCTGAATAAAGGGAGACAGCCCAAGACAGAGAAAATAGAACCACAAATGAGTGCTTAAACACTTATGAATAAAAAAAAGGAAAAGAAGAAAGATTCAGCAGACCAAGCCCAAATTGGCTAAATCTCTCTGAAAAGTTTCTTGCAGCTGAGTCCAAATCCTCTGTTGGTGGATCTTAATAAAATTTAATGATCTTGAAAATATGCCTAAGTTGATCTTAGTCTAAAATAAGACTAAAGTATAAATAAATTGAGCCAAAATGCTCATATATTTAAGTTGATCTTAATCTCAATCTAGATCAATGGTCCTTAAATATTCATCTTAGGCTGAGCCTAAAGGTTCAATATGAGCTGACATATAAAGAAAATGTTCATCTTAGGCTTGAGGAGATCGATGCTCTTGACGAAACCCGCCTTATAGCACAGCAAAATCTGGAGACTTATAAGGCAAAGATGACACGATCATATTAATGATTGACCAGGCCGAGAATATTCCACCAAGGCGAACTCGTCCTGGTTGTCAAAAGACCAATGATCCCTAATTGTGCAAAGCGGGGGAAGTTTGAGCCAAACTATGAATATGCATGGCGAAAGACCCTTCCGGCCAATAAACGGTCGATTCCTCAAAAAATATTATGCGAGTCATGACTTAATTCAATGATAGATGACAAAGCTTGTGTCCGCTCGCTATCTTCCTGAGTTAGAACTCTGAGAGTAGTATCCAAAAATCTCCGTCGGTCCGAAATACGGCGATATTGGACCGAAACGTCCCTAAACTAATGTGTTCCCCTAAACATGGGAACAATAGACCAAAAAGTCCCGTAACTAATATTCATCCCAAATATAGGAATGTTGGACCGAAATGTCCTTAAACTATCATTCGGCCCTAAAACGGGAATGTTGGACCGGAACATCTTTAAACTAGCATTTCGCCCCAAAATACGTTGATAAAGGACCATCATGTCTTTAAACTCACACGTTTAGCCCTACAATGAATCCCCATATCGATTACCGTATACAATCCATGGGCATAAATGATTCATAACTCTCCCAGGTTCGACATGATGTAGTACTTTGAAGAAAGACTGGGGCCTAAGGCCAAATGGTGTGTTACCTTATGCCACCGTAAAAAAACGGTTAGTCCACAAGAGAAATTGGCATGGATGAAAACCCGAAAAGGCGTCATAAGTAAAAACAGCAGGACTGCCAGCAAGCTACTGAAAACCTGAGAAGGCGCGAACTCGTAAATAAATGCACTTACAAAACCCTCACGACTTTGTAAGGAAAAAACCCCGCGTGAGATCCTTATGACTCACAAAGGAACAACACACTTAGGAATCCATACGATTCTTAGGGAGAAATTACACTTACGAGATCCTCACGACTTGTAAAGAGAATGCCCCTATGAGACCCTCACGGCTCATGGGATTCAAAAGTCTTAAGTTACAGGGATCTAAACCTAATCTTAAGCCATCAAAACCCTACAAAACTTTCTTGACATACAGAAGTGAATATGGTACCCAAATAACGATAGATATGTCAAAAGCGGGTCCAATATTGACCCTTGTATACAATCCATAGGCATAAATAAATATTCTCCCACCAAGTTCCAACAATGGCGAGAAATGTCCCCATATGGTGAACGACACTTGTAAGTCCTCTCGACTTACAAAGAGAAAATACTCTTATAAGATCCTTACGACTTATAAGAGAAAACACGCTTAGGAATCCTCACAACTCCTAAGGAGAAAATACACCTACGAGATCCTCTCAACTCGTAGGGAGAAATACTTCAATGAGACCCTTACGGCTCATAAAGTCAAAAAGCCTTAGTTGACAGAATCCTAACCCTGTTTGCTAAGCCACCTTTTTCTCAAATCGACAAAGACAAATGATGATTCTCTCCTGGCAATATCCCAGTTGTAGCAATGCTGATGCCTAAACATGTGTCAAACGTTAAGTGCTCTCACGGCAAATGATGATTCGCTCATAGCAATATCCCAGTTGTAGCGATGCTGATGTCTAAACATATATCAAACTTTTGATCCTTTCACGACAAATGATGATTCGCTCCTGACAATATTCCAGTTGTAGCGATACTGATGCCAAGATTGATATCAGATTCCAAATCCCCAACTCGCAAAAAAAAAGCCAAAATGATGGGACAACTCGTAAAAAAAGAAAAACAGCAAGTAAAAATATAAAAAATGACACAGCCGAAATGATTGGGCACCGCGAAAAGTAGCCGAAATGATTGGGCAATCGAGACTTTCAAGATATGAAAGGCTGAAAAGATAGAGCATCGCGGAAATAATATATATATATATATATATATATATATATATATAAACAAAATAAAACTTTTCTGCCCTGCAAGTATATCCATATTGACTCTTGTACATGATCCATGGGCACAAATGAAATAAAGAGAACCATATTTTCCCACCACGCTTCGTCAAAAAGAGTACCGGGTCTTTACAGTACATATACAACCTAGAGACTATCCCGGCATTCCTTCTCATTCCAGCAACATGCAAACGTGACATCATCATCAAAAAAGAAAGACCCAAGGGTCAAAACAAAAATGGAGTAATGGCAAAATCCTAGCTCCAAGTCTTGACGGTACATATAAAACCTAAAGACTATCCCGGCGTTACCCCTCATTTTAGCAGGATGCGGATGCAACTATCAAATGAAATTGGAGCAATGGTATATTCCAAGCTTCGGAATTCAACTGCAATACATACACATAGAGGTCCTACAGATGTCTACCCTACTTCAGCAAAGAATCGGTAGGACATCGTCAAAGAAAAAATGAAGTGACGGCATATTCCTAGTTTCTATTGGGGTTCCTAGCGCCCTGGCCGTCGACCGCGACCATTGCGGAATGAAAAATTTTAGTGTTTAAAAAACTTAGCGCTAGAAACAACTACCTAGAATCGAAACCAAACATGAAACCAGCAAACTACAAAGGGGTTATCTACTGTGATAGATTTGTTTTACCAAAAAATCCGTGTCCTTCGGTCTTCTACCCTCTTCCTTAGCTCCTTGAGGTCTCCTTGGTCTAGCTTGACCGTCGGTCTTCCTCCGTCGAAAATGATCCATCCAAGAGATGTGGTTCATGGCTCTAGTTCCACACTAAAAGTCTAGTGGAGCAATTAGGGACTCTAGGTTTCTAATCTAGAGTGTCTAGGATGTAATGAGTTGTTCTTAGTGTATTTCTATCTCTCATCCACCCTTAGTTCTCAACACATAAGATGGTAGGGTGGAAGATCATGAATAAGGAGGAGGAGCTCAAGAAAGCCTAGTGAGGAAAGATGAGGAAAATGGTGAGAAAGTTTTCATAAAAAAACTACCATCAAAGTGATCGTCCAAATGAGAGTATGGTTTTATATAAAACCATTTTCTAATTAAAATAAAGCAACCATACTTGAATAGTTTGCACAAATGAATTTTCAATTCATTTGTCAACACTATTCAAGCATGGTTCTCACCATTCTCTCTTCACTACCTTTACACCTCATTTCTATTTAAATTAATAAATGGATAAAGCAAAATGAGGTGTCCACCTTTTAGAATGTTTTCCATATAAATACGGAATACACTCAACTGTGTATACATACCCGTATTCGTATCAAAATACGAATACACAAAGAGATAGAATAACATAAAGAACATAATACTAGAATATACATATCAAAATATATATACGTAAATTACTAAATCAATACCTGATTTAATAATCCGGCTCAATCCTAAGCCGGCTAGTATTATCAATCGTCCGTTCAAAAGTCCGGGTAACTAGTGCAATCATTCGATCAGAACCCTACGCGTATCAAAATACGGCTACTACATCATTTCGCCTGAACCAGGAAACCCTCTGTGTGGGACTCTAAAGACTCGACAGTACGCCGGCAGTGAGTTACTGGATAAATCCATAACCACAAGCACGTCAGCGGCACTAGCTTTACGTAACGGCTACCCAGATACCTGTCGAAAAGGAAGGTCGACGAGCATCCGGATCCCTACTGAGCCTATTTGTGACATCTCCGTACAGTCCGGTATCTTCATCTAAGAGTATCGCATATCGGGTCTAGGGGGTGGATAAAATCAGACCCCTAATAACACGATATTTCGTGTCGGTGTGAAGCTCATCACCCACTGAGAAACTACTGATCCAAATCAGTAATTCTCGTCCACCTTGGCCAAAGATTTCTGGTGATGGCCACCCATGCACAGCATGACATCAACCCCTAATATCGGGAGAGACGAATCCCTGAAGATCCGCTCACTGCCTCCATGTGGCTCGGGACTGTACCCAACTAAAACCTATTTGCATGACTCCTTTGAGCCGTGGTAGGATAGTAATCAAAGCACAGTGGGAACTCACACGAGAAAAATGACAATCTCAGGTCGAAAGACTAACCTGTACTCATGTCACCTGAGAACTGCTATCTGACAATAGGTATAATACCATCTAGCATGTTCCCGGCGAGTCCGTCCAGTGTACTCACTCCTAGTGAGCACATGTATACGATCTTAGGTGCGAAAGACCAATGGCTGTGAGACCAACCATCTCCCCTCGTCGGGGTCTAGAAATGTATACACCAGTCTACTCCAGAATATCGATGCTCAGTCTCAATACTTCCATGACTAGGGACATTTAAGGATATGCTTATGGACTATCCAGCCCCCACATGTATGATCGCCATCATAACGCTGGTAGTCAAGAAAGAATCCTATGGCCTCTATTAATATGTAATAGTGATCTTTAATACCATATAATGCATGTACATGATGATAAAGACAAACCAGATACCATATTATCATTTTGAGCAAGACTATTCTACCCATATAGGTCCTCCCTCAATCATCAGTATCGCGTACCTGCGATTACAATAATTGACTTGAGGACACTATATTCAACAGTTTCGGGTCTTGACGGCAGTACATACAAATCCTAAAGACCGTTGGAGATCATCTCATCCCAGAAGGGTGCGGTTATGACTCATCAGGGCTCTAAATTGTGCCTCACCTCAAGTAAAAAGCCCCATGGCAAATACTTAACGTTTGTTCTTCTGACGGTAATAAAAATACTCAAACCTAAGAAGATTACTTGAAGACGTCTTGTCCAGCCTCAGAAGGGATCAGAGACACGGCAGTCACAGGGCTACTCGAACAGTGGCTTAAAGACCGCATATCGAGGAATACATCAGCCAACGCAACGGTACCACAGACTAAAACCCTAGTACCAAAGAAATAACGGACCCCTGTCATAAAAGAATGGGGGTTATATATATACAACGTTAGGACAAGTTTGGCTGTAAACCCAACGAAAGTAAACTAAAAACACTCCGAAATAAGTACGTAAACTATAGACTCCGAAATGAGTGAATAAACTATAAACTCTGAAATTAATACATAAACTACTTCGCACCAGATCAAGACATTAAGAAACAGAAAGGTGCAACTCATGGGCCTCAGGGGTTAGAGATATATTTCTTAAGAATTGAGATCTGAGTTAACGATAGATGACGACACTTGTGTCCGCTCGCTATCTTTTCAGATCGAAATTCTAAAAGCTGTGTATGATACGTCAGCCCAAAACCAGCCATATGATATGCGAGGCAATGGGGAGATCATTTGATTCACGCCCGTTTAAGTGCTCACTTACAAATACATGCGTACTTGAATGGAAATAGCGTTGAAAGCATACTGATTTATATATGCGTGTGGAGGGCTAGCGCATGACACGTGCATATTAGTAGCGTTTGCACTTAAAAAAACCTAAGGGTGAAGTGCACATGCGCATATACAGGTTGCACATATGAAGAAGAACATGTATTAGAAACGAAGAACTCGGTAGTCAACGATAAAAGCAATGCATTTAAATAAACATTTTATTTTACAGGAAAAAGGTCACCAAATACGGAATCAAAAATACAATACAAAACTATATACAAAGTTTTCTTAAGCTCTCTCAGCCTTCTCCACCTTGTTGAAGTGGCGATCTTCGAGAGGAGTCTCTCCCCATCGGTCAGTGTCGTGCTCATCGGAGAAAGCAGACATGATGGCCCACTGAGTCCGTATATGTCTTAGCAACTGAACAGAGCGATCCCTCAGAGGATTGGTAATCAAACCTGCCTCATGAAAGTACTTGATCTTATAATCTGCTGCTTCGAGCATCACCGAAGTCATCTCTGCTGGATGAGGAGGAATGTCATTGAGCACGGACAAGAAGATCATCCGGAGCCAAATGGAGCCGATAGGGAGAGGAGATTCTCTAAGAGTCAGAAGCTCATGCATCACCGTGTCGCATTGGTCATCCGTGAGAGCGGGATTCACCAAGCGTGCAGCAAAACGAGAAACAATTTTCTCGATAGGCACCTCCTATGGCTACTGATGAGCATATGGATGATTGCAAGCCATGACTCTTGATCTATTAAAATGGTTCTTTCCTTGTGAAGGAGAAGAAGAACATTGCTTCTGGTTATAAAGAGAAGCATTCAAGTCTAGGCACTGTAACACTCGAGCCCATGCTACTAATTTCAGTTACTGGGTGAGCGTAGTGTGGTACTCATTTCACTTATCTTGCTTGATTGTTATTTACTGTAAATTTTACCCGGCAAATTCATTTCTGCATATAACAATATTTGGCATCTAAAATAAAATTAAAAATATTCATCTTGGCCTACTTGGCACCCCTAACCCTGTTGTAGCGTCCGTGCATCGTGTTCTCGTCCCGTTCAGTGAAACGGGCGAGTTTGGACGGCTACGCGCACGTACGTGTGTCCGTTTTGGGGGTACGCTTTTTGATCATAGAATACTTCATTTTCACTTTTGGATCCCGCCTAAAATTCTATTATTTCAATGTCAAATTTTTAGACCCGACCCGGGCGTGATTTGGAAATGTTTTACTTTGCACCAAAATCCCAGATTTCTAATATTGTTAAACTGTCGAATATATATTTAACCAATATATTATTTTTCCTATTTTCAAAATCTTTTATTAAAATTTTCCTAACCTATTCTAAACCCACAAATCTTTTACAATTTCCTCATAACAAATTTTTCCCCTTATCCAATCACAACTCCTTACTCCTTACCCCGGGCCCCACCGCCTCATTCTCTCTCTCCCTTTTTCCTTCTCTCTCTATTATTTCACTCTCGATCACCCCCACGAGACCCTCTCTCTCTCCTCCTCTTTCTCTTTCTCTCTCTCTCTCTCTCAAGCCTTTCTCTCTCCTCTCGCAGTGCCCTCTCTCTCCTCTCGCGGTGAGTTTTGGTCCCATCACCGCCCTCCTTCCTTACGCTCACTGCCGGCTCCTTCTTCTTCTCTTTCTTCTGTATCTCAGCCAGAACCCATACCCACGACGCCGAGCTGTGCCTTCGTCGTCGCGTTCGCCTATCCAGCACCTCGTCCACCGCCGACGCACCCTTCAGCCTCTAGCCGCTGTCGACTTCTCTTTCTTTTTCCCGTCGACTTCCGCAGCACCATCTCCACCCATCTCCTTATCATCCGCCGTCGGCATCTCCCTCAACCCACGACTGGCGACGACAACCCAACACCATCACCACCATCGCCTCCACCTCATCTTCACTAACCCATACTGGCAAGCCCTAACATCACCACCATCGATCTAAGCAACCCATCGCCCTCGTCGTCCTTCCTTGAAACCCAACTCCGGCCATCCCTCCTTCAACTCCACCCACAACCCATCTTCATCGTCGACAGCAACCATCAACCCCGAAACCATCTCACCTGAGTAAACCCAGACTCGAGCAGAGACCTAGCGATGTACCCATCTCGAACACAGCCGCAGCTATCTCTCCAACCTCACCTCATCAAGCTCCAGCCTCAGGGCAGATATCTCCCGATCTCTGTCATGAAGATCTCGTGATGACTATTTATCAAGAGACAAGTTTCTTTCCTCTGGGGGAGCCCTGGTACGAACAATTATATTGTTGGATTGGTCTAAGGAGAGGTCTGTATGAATATTAATAAGCTTGCTTATCAATGCTTCCAGAAATGCAATGCTACTTACATCAGAGACTGCCTCAGGCTTATCACCATCAGGCAATTGCGTCATGACATTGAAAGGAGGCAAACACTATTGGAAGTTCAACCATTAGCTGCCTTAGGTTATCATGAAAGTGTAGATGGATACTACACCTCATGGTTTGAGAATGAGCAACTATATATTCAAATGGAACTTTGTGATCATAGCCTGTCTACTGACAGAGGCCGTTTACCTAAGGGTGGAGAAATACTTGAAATGTTATA
Source organism: Agapanthus africanus (assembly GCA_030015575.1). Lineage (NCBI taxonomy): Eukaryota > Viridiplantae > Streptophyta > Magnoliopsida > Asparagales > Amaryllidaceae > Agapanthus > Agapanthus africanus. Next base: position 431,974,954 of record JASDDO010000008.1, on the reverse strand, counting down.
TCAGTTCGCTGGAGCCGTGACAACGTCGACGATCCCGACGACCCAGCGAGCGTACCTGACCCGTGTGATCACCTTGTGCATTGTTTGGATTCATTCCGTGAACCGTGCGCCCGTCGCGAGTTTCCCCGCTGACGTTTAACTTTCCGTATTCCCGGTTCGCGACCCGTCGAGGCAAGTACCCCTTGCTACATGCTATACAATATTTACATATTCATTAATGACACCCTAAACCTGCTATTTAACTTTAGTATTATAATTTCCCATTTTATGTCAATATTGCTATATAACATTTTATCTTTCAAACTTGGAACTTATAGAAATATATCATTGCATCCATGAAGTCTTAAACTTGTTAACATGATTAAATGGCTATAAATTGTCTTACTGCATTCTTATAATGTTGAAATCATATCTGTGACACAACTGATAACCGTACTGCAAATTGAGTAAATCTGCTTATCTCATGTTGTTGATACCCATGCTTGATTATATAGCCGATTGTGAGTACACCTATGTTATCGCTTGCTTCTTGAACTGTCTTGCTACCTACACATTGATTGACCCGACATGGTACCGTATACTGCTTGACTTGACATGATGTACCATGACCTGATCCGTTACCTGATGTTGTGTCTAATGCCAACAAACCTGACATGTAGTCCTCATGGACCGTTCCTGTTGTCTATCCAGACAAACCTGTTTACCTGATCATGTGTTGGCATTGGTTTCTTGATTTCGGGATACCTGACTTGACATACACATATAACTTGGGGGTATGGGGAAATCAAAGGTGAAACCTGATTTGTAACTCGACAGTTCACTACCTGTCCTGAGTGTACACATTCCTGTTTGTGCCTAGCGGCATGTCTCGGTTTCGGCCGAGAATATTGTGGCCGTGGTCTCGGGTATGTACGGGATACTATCGAGTGTACACAATCCTGTTTTGTGCCTAGCGGCATGTCTCGGCTGCAGCCAAGAATATTGTGGCCGTGGTCCCGGGTATGTACGGGATACTATTGAGTTACATCGATGATTCATCAATTTGGTTTCAAAGACTTTAGAATAGAGAACCTGATAGAACAGTTTAGTTTACCCACTGCACACTACCCTGCACTGCTCTGATTGATATTATTGTTACCCTGCTTTATTCATGTTCATATTCGCATTGCCTGTTTATTATGTTATTACTTGATGACTTGACGCGCTGACGTCTGGGTTTTGCATGGCCCAGATTCTTCTACCTTGTTGCAGACTGATTAGGAGTTTTGCCGCTGTTAGACGAGCAGTGAGGTTCCTGTCGGTACGTAGTCCCACTCCAGGTATTTCATTTATTGTATCTTTTGGCTTCTGCATATTGTTATCTCTTGAGTCTTTTGCTCTGGCTTATGGACATGTATTAGATAGTTCATTTACTTTCCTGTTCTTGATATCTCCACAGCCGTAATGTGACTGTGGAAGGATTTTTCCTATCCACGGGTAGCATGGTTAGCTATGTCACGTGCCCACTTCAGCGTACTTTGGGAAGCGGGTCGTGACAGGCACAAAAAATGTTGTGCAGGATGGAACTATTTCCAAGCTCTGACAAAAGGAAGGTATTGGAAAAGAAAGAGTTAGCTCAGGAAAAGCAGAGCAAGAAGGTGAAATGATTCACTCATATAATAAGGCAGCGCCTCACGTGCACAATGCGTGAGCGCCGGCGTTAGTTTTTTTTATATATAAGATTAAATCCGATAACTGCGCCTCACGTGAAGCACATGTGAGCGTCGGCATAAAAAATGCTTTGTCATTCATGCTTCAAAGAAATTTATACATTAATAATGAGGATGATAACAAAAAAAGGGAAAGAAACAAGCATCATCAAAAGTCTACAATGGCAAGACGCTAAATTCCGGACATGGATTCTCAAACTTAAAGGTAAGTTTGAGTAAAGCGCTTCTAACTTCTTTGATCGTCTTCTTATGTGTCCTCTCCTGAATACAAGATTCGGGATCCCTGCTGATGTCTTCCATTCTCTGGTATGCAGATGGTATCGCTTTTTGTTAGAAGACGCGATGCAAAACAACGACAAGATCCTCTCGCCGCTTCTTTGAGATCAGACCCATCAGATATACTGAATGCACCTTGTCTTCAGCATCATCAAGTGCCTTGAGCGGCATAGCCTCATCAAGTTCAGGAACCGCTTCCCAAATCGATCCAACGATAATCTTCAAAAGTGCAGAACGGCGAGGGAGCAACCGGTCATTGTGATCATCAAAGTGACGCATCACCTCATCGTATTGGGCATCAATGTATTCCTGACCTTGAAAGTGACATTGTATGTGGATTTCTTCTTAGTAGACAATTTCCTCGATATCGTATAGATGACCAACCATGGTACCTAAAAAGAAACCCAATGAAAAGTTAGCAATAAAAACAAAACACTAGCATCACAGAATCAAGATGGCGGCTTCTTAATGGTTGGAACATGTGCCCAATGGAGAAATCTAAAATGATTCTCTAAGGCTGTTTTTAATAATAATAAAATTCAAAGCTGAGCTCTGCTTTATCAAAGTGGTATAAGATACCAAAAACTTCAAGAAAATCCCCAAAGGGATTTAATATTCAGAGCAAAGATTTAATTAAACTGAAAATCCAAAGATCCCCAAGAGGGATCTGATATTAAATTGCCAGAGCAAAACTTTGATCTCAAGAAAATTTCCAAAAGGGAAAGAGCTAGATCACAACTAAGTTCTGTAATAAATTGCCAGAGCTCAAAGATCTGATTAAAATCTTATAAAAATAAATAAATAAAAAATCCTCAAAAGGAAAAGATTTTGATCAGAACTAAGTTCTGTAAATTCCCAAAGGGGATATATTAGAGCTACGCTCTATAATTAAAAATGAAGTAATTTTCTAAGGAAAAGACTCTTACCAAAGAAAATTTTGGCAGAGTGGGTCTACAATATATATCTAGAAAAGGGTGAAGAACTCAGCTTCAAGAAAACAGAGCTAAGCTCTAATGGAGAATAAAATTCTCAAGGAAGAAGATGAAAGTGCAGCGGTCGCCTAGGGTTTGAAGCTCTATTTAAAGGGATGGGGGTCGGTTCAGATTCCCCAAATCCCAAGGCGGATTGGAATGCTTAACAGTGTGCACCGTTGCACTCACGTGAGAAAAATGGTGTGGGCATTTGTTCCCCTATTAATTAAACACAATAATAAAAGCTAAGCTCTGTTCAAACCCAATGAGGCAGCGCCTCGCGTGCTCCCCACGTGAGCACCAGCGTCGACCTCTTATAAGATTAAATTCTACAGTGGTGTCGCACGTGAAGTTCACATAAGCGCCAATGTGCAAAGTATATGAGTGTTGTTATATATAAGAATTTAATTCTTAAGTGGCATCTACGTTCATAACAGGTGAGTGCCAGCGCCCAAATTAAGAGCATGTAGAATTAAATTCTACATGGGAATTATTTCCCTAAAATCTGGGATATTCTCTGTTAAACAGAGCCGTTGGATAGAAGATCCAATGGTGATGATAAATCATCAAATGATAGAATTAAATTCTATTAGGAGAAAATATCTACCTAATCTTTCTAAGTAAGAAAGATATTCTCGATTGGATCAAAAATCAAATGATAGAATTAAATTCTATTTTGGTAATATATTTCCCCAATCTTTCTAAACAAAGAAAGATTATGCTCTGTTAAACAGAGCACCCTTGGATTAAAATCCAATGGTGATTAACAATTACCGTTTGACAGAATTAAATTCTGTATATGGGAAAATATATCTTTAATCTTTTCAAAAATAAGAATAAATATTCTGTAAAACAGAAATCCACTGGATCAAAAATCCAACGGTAGATAAAATCCCCCGAACAATTTTTTAGGCCAATTAAATCAATTGGTCTATCGAATGAGAGATTTTCTCAAACTAGTCAATAAATTTGACTCACTTATATAAAAGATACGAGACTTCAAAAAAAAAGGAAAAAAAGAGGAGGAAACCCACAAGCTTCTTGCCCCAACAAAACTGAGAATTTAATTCTCTTCTGAAGAAAAAAGATCCTTGTTCTTCAAAAAACCCTAGATAAAAAAAATAGAAATAGAATTTATCTCTTTTGCCTAACAAAAAGAAAACAAGGGTTTAACCCTCCATAGAAAGAACTTAGTTCTTCCTTTGATCTGAGATTTGAAAAGCAAATCTCTCCACAAGTTGAGAATTTTATTTTCATCGGGAAGATTCTGTTTTTCAAACTCAAGGTCTACAAAAAAGAACTAGATAAAAAGAAATAAAAACACATTGTTTAGGAATTTAATTTCTTCACTAACAAGGTTTAACCCTACATAAAGAACTTTGTTGTTACAAAAAAAATAGAAGAACTTAGTTATCTAATGAAACCAGTTACGGAGCTCCAAAACAAAGATCGTTAATGGTCAAAATGTCATTAATAGAAGTTAAGACTTCTTCAGGAAATATCAACAAAGAAAAGACTTAGCGCCTCACGTGCTTCCCACGTGGCGCCCAAAACAAAGGACACAGCTTCTCGCGTGCTTCTCACGTGGGCGCTCAAAATAGAAGGCCCAGTGCCTCACGTGAGCGCTGAGTAAAAGGGCAGAAGCCCTATAAAATCTGTAACACCTTAGTTCATTTATACCAGTTCTATTTTGGGTATTTCTTTATTTATGGCTATTTCTTGATTTATTGTGTTTTTGGTGCAAGTAAATGTAATTGGTATTCGTGTTTACATCCGACCCGACCCGCATGCTGGAAACCCGTCTTGATTCTTGTTTATAATTTATCCTAGCTAGTTATGAGGATCCGTGCACTTTTGTATGTACTGCATATCTGCATTATGTCTGGCATCTGCATTTTATTAAATTATACAAATATAATAAAATAATATATTTTAAAAAATATCTATCATGGCCTGCATCATACCCCTAACCCTGTGGTAGCATCCGTGCATCGTGTTCTCGTCACGTTCAGTGAAACGGACTCGTTTGGATATCTGCGTGCACTCTACGTGTATTTGCTCTTGGGGTATGCATTTTCATTACCCGGATATCCTATTTTTGGTTTTGGTTGACACGTATATTATCCGTATTTTTAAACCATAATTTTAGACCCGACCCGAGTATATTTTGGAGTAAGTTTGTACTAGCCAGAAAACTCAAATTTTCTTAATATTTTATTCTAATAGATTTAACTATTAAATATATATATAATACGTTTATAAAAAATTTCTTTAACAAATAATATTTTAAAAGATTTTTTCCCATATCCTAACTCACTGATTCTTACCCTCTCTCTCTCTGTGCACACCTATATATATTTTTTTTAATAATATTAAAATCTATGTTGGATATAGTGCCCTCAAAGTCAATTATTGGATCGCAGGTACGTGATTGCAATGATAGAGGGAGGACCTATACCGATATGACAGTCTTACTCGAGATGATAGTATGCCATCTGGTTTGTCTTTATCATCGTATATATGCTTTAGTTCACTATTGCATGATGATAGAGCCCATAGGATTCTTGCTTGACTGCCAGCAGTATGATGGCGATCATATACGTGGGAGCTGGGGTCTATAAGCACATCCTTAAGGTGTCGCTAGTCGTGGGAGTTTCGAGACAGGGGATCGATACTCCAGAGTAGACTAGTGTATACATTCGAGACCCCGACGAGGGGCGGTGGCCGGTCTCACAAGCTACTGGTGTCAGTTGGATCACCTAAGATGTATGCAGGTGCTCATTGGGTTATGAGTATACCGGACAGGACTCGCCGGGAACATGCTAGTTGGTATTATACATACCGTCAGATAGCAGTTTCCTGGTGACATGTGTACAGGTTAGTTTGTCGACCTGAGATCGTCATTTGTCTCGTGTGAGTTCCCACTGTGCTTAGATTACTACCCTACCACGCTCAAAGGATACGTGCAAACAGGTTTTACTTGGGTATAGTCCCGAGCCACATGGAGGCAGTGAGAGGATCGTCGGGGATTCATCTCTCCCGGTATTGGGGGTTGATGTCGCACAGTGCACGGGTGGCCATCACTAGAAATCCTCGGCCGAGGTAGTGGAGAATTACTGATTTGGATCAGTGGTTTCTCAGGTGGTGATGGGCTTCATACCGACACGAATTATCGCGTTGTTAGGGGTCTGACTTCATCCACCCCCATAGACTCGATATGCGATACTCTTTAGACGAATGGACCGGACTGTACGGATATTGTCACTGTCAGGCTCAGTAGGGTTTCTGGATGAGTTCGCCCGTCAGCTTCCCTTCCAATCAATACATAGGAAACCGTTACGTACAGTTAGTACCTCTGACGTGGTAGTGGTTATACCCAGTGCCAGTGTGTTGATGAGTCATTAGAGTCCCCCACAGACAGTTTCCCAAGTTCGGGCGAAACGTTGTAGAGGCCGTATGGTTTTATAGCAGGGTTCGGAAAAATGCACGTGCGTTTACGCACGTGTCATATTTTGGGCAGATAATACTGGTAGGCTTTGGTTTAAGACGGATCTGAGTATTATACTGTGTAGATATAATATCTTTGTCTCAGTTGCATTTGTATTCGGTCGTAATACAAATGAGGGTATGTTTATACTGTTACGGGGTTATCCTGAAATTCGTTTCAGGATCACTTTTGGAAGTTGCCAGTTTCAAGTTTTCTATCACCCGTATTTAACATTCGGTTAAATGCGGATTTATCTTTTCGTCTTGTGGGTGAGTCGTGGTTCTAGAAGGTTCTAGATTTGGTGACTTGGCTTGATGATTCATTGTTAGCATTAATTGTTCATTTAATGTTAAGGTGACTAGGTTTATTACCATTGGTTTGCATTTAATGATTTTAGTGAGTCATTTTGCTTTAAATGAGTTATGATAAGTATTGTGCTAATGGTCACCTCCCTGGCTCCTACTCTTACCTCCCTTGCTTCATAAAGTGGCCGGCCTCTCTTGGTGAGAGGATGATGGATTCATTTTTTGAAAAGATTATGAAAGTTTAGGTTCATGAAAATTAGAATAGCCAATTTCTCATTTACCCGATTCAAATGGCAACTTCATTAACCGTTCGTCCATAGCTTTGGACGTAATGAGACAAAGTGTTCTATTCATTCTCTATATCAATCTTGGTCATCTCTTTTAGCAAACTTGGTGACCGAGTTGCCTCGGTTCAGAGGCGGGAGCCCGTTTAAAGATCCGTCGACGTGGTGCCACCTGGACGAGAAGACTGGAGATTCAGGAGATTGGAGCAGCCGCAACAAAGTGTGGGATGATGGTTGAAGACCGAAGGACTCGGATCGTTCGGTATAACATTTCTACCCACTTTGTAGTTTGTTAGTTTAGCTTTAATGGCAGATCCGGGTTATAGTATACGATAGCGCCAGCTATAAAAGTTTTTGTTCCGCATTTGGCGTTTGCTAAGTTGTGCTAACGCGTTAGCACAACTTAGTAAAGCTTAATGACATTTGGCATTTGATCCGGGTTATAGTATACGATATACTTACAGTGATATCAGAGCCTCACCATTAAGCTTTACTAAGTTGTGCTAACGCGTTTAAAATATCGATCGAACGGATTTTCGAAAACCGCAAATTTCAAGTCTAAAGTTTCTGTCGATTTTAAAAGGGGTCTAAAAATAATTTTACATATCACAGAAAACAGAGCAGGCTTTTCTAAGAATTCTGGGAAAATTTGGGCACGTGATCCCTCATTACCACCGCGGTACCGCGGCCGTTTTGTGGGAACAGTGCTCCAAGTTTTTCCAGAGAGCTTAACATTGGAAATTATGGTTTTTTGTACTATTCTTTTGGGCCTAGATTTTATTACTGTACATCAGATGTTCGTGGGGCCCACTTCGGGAAGTTTTGTCGATCGAAATTTTAAACTTGTTAGTACGCAGTATTTACATTATATCTCCGACCGGGAATGTCATTTGAGCAGTAAATTGCGTTTAATTGCTTTAGTCTTTTTAGACGGATTTGCGAAGGTGACATTCGCGTTGATGTTCTGTGTTGTGCTGTGATGTTGCGGATTTGTCGTGGTGGATAGCAGTATGCAATGGTAGTGCAATTTGAATTTATTTGTAAATTTGATATTGCGGGGCGAGCGTCCAACATGTGGACTGCCTCACTGCCTGTTTGTATAATATTCTTTTGGGGCACGACCCGGCTGAGGTCGATGTACCCGTTGTACATATTTTTATTTCTGTGCTAGGTTTACCCCAGAACGGAGTGCACGGATAGCCGGGTTTTAGAGGGCAACGGGTCCGTATCTCATGGCTTTGAGACGCAGAGGGGCCTCACTCTAGAATTGGCAGACTATTCGCCACACTCGTAGGGGGTACAGGTTGACCTAAGGAGGGGTGCTCAAGTTACCGGATTCCGTGAAGTGCCGGGTGGTCCATTCATTTTGCCGAAGGGGGCTGCCTCGCTTCAGGTTTTGGCGGGTAACTTGACGCATCCGTAGGGGTCTAGGTTTCATTGCACAGGCTATCCACACGACCAGGGGAACGTCGGGTTTCAGTAGCGGCTCTGTGAAACCCGGGGATCCCAGATTATCTGTAATTTTCTGTGATGCTTATTACTTTTCTGTAATGTTGCATATTATCACGCCTGGAGAGATTATTGTATATTGGTATATATACTATTAGATGTTGTATATGTTTTACACCCGCGCTAGTCCAGTCCCCGGTCTGTCGTTAGTTAAGTAACCTAACGGGTGATGACGGGACCCACTGATGAATGCGGATGGTATATACGTACATTTTATTTTCGTTCTTTTCTGGTGTGATTGATTGATGGGACTGCATTGATTCTTATCAATGCAAGGATAAAACAAACCTATATATGATGTTGTTGGAAAAAAATTTAAAAAGGTGTTATTACAAAGATATTTCCTTTTGTTTTGCATAGCGGTATTCAGTTGGAATATCATGCACCTCATTCGACGAGGCAAGGGCCGAGATCCCTTCACCGGGAGTGAACCCTTAGGAAGAAGTTTACGTCAGGGTAATAACTTTACTATAGTCGATTACAAGTTGCTTTGCATCGCGGTATTCAGTTGGAATATCCTGCACCTCATTCTACGAGGAAAGAGCCGAGATCCCTTCACCGGTTGTGATCTCTTTAGCAAAGGTTTTTCACTATATTTTTATAAAAAGCTATCAGGTTCCTTCAGCGAGATCAAGTTCATTACGTTAAAGGTTTTTCGCCAAAAACCAGCCGTAGCCCTCCGTCGTATCTTATGGATGGTCAGTAGTATTCAAGCTATGTTTGTTGGCTTTCGTCAAGGCATAGTGTTTGGTAGCTGCTGGGGTATTCATTTGTAGCATAGATAGATGTGTTGGTTTGGGACAGTCGTATTACCTTGTTGGCTTTCGTCAAGGGTATGTACGGGTAGGTTCAAATTAACCTGGATAATAACAGGCAGAACTTGACATGTGACTTATGATTTGTTGGCTTTCGTAAAGGTCATAAGAGCATGGGGCAAAAATCCACATCGGGAGTTTCTAAAGAAACTGAAACTTGTCAAGTATGCGCATACCTTCTGGAGTGTGATAACATGAGTGGATTCCGTCACGTTATCATGCGATGAGAGTTGGATCCCGATTCTTACTGATGAGTTGGTTTACTCTTCGGGTAATCCCGATTGATTCTTCTTTTAGGTTTGGAGGAGAATTTGACGGTACAGTGGGAGGTTTCCTGATTAGATAAATTGATAATCATTCTGATCTAGGTTAGAATGCACGCAGAGTGTTTCTTTTCTCTCTCTCTCTTTGGCAGCGACCTTTGACCGACCCTAGACTATGACTCAGCGACCAAATTGACCGAACCTTCTTAAAATACTGGCTTTTGGATTGTCTATAGTTGCATAAGTCATTGTCGCTCCTTCTTTTACCCTTTGCATTTCTCAGAACACCCCGTATTACTACGGATATCCACTTCCATTGGATAGATTCATCGTATGGTTATATACGAACTCGAAAAGACTTCTTCGAGGATGGATCCAGATTCAGGAGAAATAGAATTGGTTTACTCAGTTATCTTTTATTATCACCTTCTTTCAGGTTGCGAGGGCTCCTTAGTTTAGGAGAGTACACCTATTACGCTTATTGGATAGTCTTATTCCAAACCATAGGCAGGTGACGAAAGGTAGGGAATGAAGAAAACCAATTAGCCTAAGCAGGTGTATATAAGGTAATAACTAAAGACAAAATAAAGGGATTAGAAAGAGGGCAAAGTAAATTGCGACTGTTATCATTCACGACCAAACCGCGTACTTCATCGCCACTCCTATTTTCACCTTTGTTTTTTCCCCAGTTCGGGAGAAATAGAATAAGGTATTATTCAGTTGTCTTTTATCATCACCTTCTCTCCAGTTGCGAGTACTCCTTGGTTTAGGAGGGTACACCTATTATGCTTACTGGATAGTCTTCTTCCAAACCATAGGCTGGTGCCAAATGGTAGGGAAGGAAGAAAACCATTTAGCCTAACGAAGGTGTACAAAAGGTAACGACTAAAGACAAAATAAAGGGATTTGAAGAGATGGAAATAAAATATACGGTTAAAGTCATGAATTGGATTATGGAAGAGGCATTATTAGAAATACCAAGATACCTCTACGAAACATTTTCATGTTTCAGTGCATTGTTAAAGGAAAACTGATTTCCCGATTACATACTTACTCCAGGGTATGTATTTACCAGGTTTTATTCTCATATCTGTATGGTTTTACAGATGATGAGTGGGAGTAGGTTATTGGGAATAAGGTAATCATCCTCATTATATCGGAATTCGTTGTAATTGGTGATATTTGAGGAAGTCACCTGGGTTTTTGCCGGATGGCATGTATTTGGTTTTGAGTATCCGTTGTTGTGCACCAATTTCAAAATGATATATATGTACGTTTATTTTTATAAAGTGAGATATAACTTTTTGAAATTATGTCCGTGACATTTACCTATATCAGTTGACGATTGGGTAAGGAGTATTGAACAACGGAGTAGTTCTTAATCATAAGTACAGTTTTCAACCTACGATGCACAGGTTTTGAGTTATTCAACTCAGCCGACTTATACAGAATATTGTATGTTGTCCAGTGTCCATCAGGACAAAGGGGTTGGTCCTCGTACTATGTTCTATTTACTTGTGACTTCTCTAGTTTTAGACAAGTGTTTCGTAGAAATACAAGGTCTAAGTTTTGAGAAGTTGTGGGTATAAAAATAAAGTAGAGAACCAGATGTCGCAAGTAGCGAGATTCTTCAAAGAAATCGAAGATGTAGATTCTTGTGATTGGTATTCAGTTGATAGTAACGGTTTTGCGAAACTCGTTTCTTTTTCAGGTTACTCATAATTGGATGGATTCCTTAGTTGAGTAATGCTGATTAGCCTCTCTCCATTAAGTTGATATGCACTGGAGACAGCTGCATAATTTGAATCTGGTTCCAATTAAATAAGTGCCAAAGTTTCTATATTAGATATAGAATGGTTCATATCTTAACGATGTTAAGGTACGATGAGTTGTCCAGCTTATGCTTAAAACCAGACTCTGGATAACTCAAGGTACGTTTCTATAATGGCAGTTTGTGGGTTGACCCTAGCTATGACGAGGGTTGATTTTCTACCGTCTGGAAGATCAATAGTGATATTGTTCTTGACTCGCCACAGTTTTAGTAAAATGGATTTTTTCAGAAAACAGAAGTGGGAGTATGGTAGAACTGAAAGTGATTCCAGAACCGCAAACGATTACGGAAAATTTAATACGAACTGTATATTCAATCAGGTTTGACATTCCATTAGCTACTCCGCAGATATGGTGGGTAACCTCAGACACCCGAGAGGTACTCAGGTAGCCTCAAGGACGGTGACAGGGAGGTTCTTGTTTACCCAGACTTGACACTATTGTTGTTCCAGGCTATGAGACCCGGCAGGAGGATAAGTATAGCGTCGTTCTAAACTAGCTTTAGAAGTGTACGTATATATTATTCTGCCAGAGGGTTGTCGTAGTCAGTGGACGCAGCAGAAGCATAGTGGGAAAGAAGCTTATGTCTATTTATAGGCTTGAGCAGATATAGCAGAGATAGATCATCTAATTTTGATGTGACAGTCATGGCTTTGACTTCATCAGAATAGGGGATGGATCCGTTAAGATGGTTGTAGGGTGTGATGTCCTGGTATTTAGATGACATACAAAGAGTAGGAAGTAAAATTCCTATACTACGATCGGTTGTACTGTGGTCGTCACACAGTTGTTTCACCACAAAGGATATGGATATACTATCAGACATTCTGGTTTCTAGATCTATGGTTTTAGATCTTGATTTGGGTAGTTTCCTAATGTATGTACATTGACAGTATTCTAATAGTATTTTAGAATAGATGACTCCTGGCATGGTGGTGTACCTGCAGTTGATGGAGTCACACTCTCTTAAGGTGTCTTATAGACTAAAAGAGAGAGGGATGTGCATGATTGGCAGATCACCTGCTTAGGCAATTGAGTCAATCGTGAGAAGTCAATTACCACACCAGATGTTGTTTTTGCACTAGATGCGATAAGTTTATATTAATCCAATCCTGGAGAAACATTAGGAAGCAGTTTTAGAACATAAGTAAATGTTCTACAGATTTGATTACGGCAGCCTCCTTCGGGAGACGGTTATCATTCCAGGCTTCCAAGGTGACATGGATAACAAAGTGATTGTCAGAGTTATAGTTTTCCCTCTGACGAGGGACAATATTATGGACATTTGGTCCAAGAGGATACTGTGGGAGGCATGGTGCTGGATACTGATTAGGTTCAGTTATCGATACAGTCTAAGAAATTTGGATTTGGAGTTCATTTATGAACTAGGTCCTATCAGATATCCAGACATATTCTAAGACAGGTATTACTCAATTCGGGAGATGGCTTTCTCCGCGAACTTGATATTAAGAGAGACATAGAAAGAAACATCAGGGCGGATCCACTCACTGAGTCTATTTCTTGAACACAAAAGTTTAACAAATGAGCTTTGTGAAACTGATTAGTAGAGGAGTTGGATGTTCGGTATCACACGGGCTGTGAGTATGCGACATCGCAATAATTAGCCTTAAACGCAAGTAGGAGATTGTTGGATATAGTGCCCTCAAAGTCAATTATTGGATCGCAGGTACATGATTGCAATGATTGAGGGAGGACCTATACCGATATGACAGTCTTGCTCGAGATGATAGTATGCTATCCGGTTTGTCTTTATCATCGTATATATGCTTTAATTCACTATTGCATGATGATAGAGCCCATAGGATTCTTACTTGACTGCCAGCAGTATGATGGCGATCATATACGTGGGAGCTAGGGTCTATAAGCACATCCTTAAAGTGTCCCTAGTCGTAGGAGTTTCGAGACAGGGCACCGATACTCCAGAGTAGACTAGTGTTTACAGTCAAGACCCCGACGAGGGGCGGTGACCGTTCTCACAAGCCACTGGTGTCAGTTGGATCACCTAAGATGTATACAGGTGCTCATTGGGTTATGAGTACACCGGACAGGACTCACCGGGAACATGCTAGTTGGTATTATACATATCGTCAGATAGCAGTTCCCTGGTGACATGTGTACATTTTAGTTTTTCGACCTGAGATCGTCATTTGTCTCATGTGAGTTCCCACTGTGCTTAGATTACTACCCTACCACGTTCAAAGGAGACGTGCAAACAGGTTTTAGTTGGGTACAGTCCCGAGCCATATGGAGGCAGTGAGCGGATCGTCGAGGATTGGTCTCTCCCGGTATTGGGGGTTGATGTCACACAGTGCACGGGTGGCCATCACTAGAAATCCTCGGCCGAGGTAGTGGAGAATTACTGATTTGGATCAGTAGTTTCTCAGGTGGTGATGGGCTTCATACCGACACGAATTATCGCGTTGTTAGGGGTCTGACTTCATCCACCCCCATAGACTCGATATGCGATACTCTTTAGACGAACGGACCGGACTGTACGGATATTGTCACTGTCAGGCTCAGTAGGGTTTCTGGATGAGTTCGCCCGTCAGCTTCCCTTCCAATCAATACATAGGCAACCGTTACGTACAGCTAGTACCTCTGATGTGCTAGTGGTTATCCCAGTGCCAGTGTGTTGATGAGTCATTAGAGTCCCCCACAGACAGTTTCCCAAGTTCGGGCGAAACGTTGTAGAGGCCGTATGGTTTTATAGCAGGGTTCGGAAAAATGCACGTGCGTTTACGCACGTGTCATATTTCGGGCAGATAATACTGGTAGGCTTTGGTTTAAGCCGGATCCGAGTATTATACTGTGTAGATATAATATCTTTGTCTCAGTTGCATTTGTATTCGGTCGTAATATAAATGAGGGTATGTTTATACTGTTACGGGGTTATCCTGAAATTCGTTTCAGGATCGCTTTTGGAAGTTGCCAGTTTCAAGTTTTCTATCACCCGTATTTAACATTCGGTTATTTATCTTTTCGTCTTGTGGGTGAGTCGTGGTTCTAGAAGGTTTTAGATTTGGTGACTTGGCTTGATGATTCATTGTTAGCATTAATTGTTCATTTAATGTTAAGGTGACTAGGTTTATTACCATTGGTTTGCATTTAATGATTTTAGTGAGTCATTTTGCTTTAAATGAGTTATGATAAGTATTGTGCTAATGGTCACCTCCCTAGCTCCTACTCTTACCTCCCTTGCTTCATAAAGTGGCCGGCTTCTCTTGGTGAGAGGATGATGGATTCATTTTTTGAAAAGATTATGAAAGTTTAGGTTCATGAAAATTAGAATAGCTAATTTCTCATTTACCCGATTCAAATGGCAACTTCATTAACCGTTCATCCATAGCTTTGGACGTAACGAGAAAAAGTGTTCTACTCATTCTCTACATCAATCTTGGTCATCTCTTTTAGCAAACTTGGTGACCGAGTTGCCTCGGTTCAGAGGCGGGAGCCCGTTTAAAGATCCGTCGACGTGGTGCCACCTGGACGAGAAGACTGGAGATTCAGGAGATCGGAGCAGCCGCAACAAAGTGTGGGATGATGGTTGAAGACCGAAGGACTCGGATCGTTCGGTATAACATTTCTACCCACTTTGTAGTTTGTTAGTTTAGCTTTAATGGCAGATCCGGGTTATAGTATACGATAGCGCCAGCTATAAAAGTTTTTGTTCCGCATATGGCCTCTGTTAGACGGCCGGGGCGCTACCTTGTACTTACAACCTAATATTATTGTTTTAATTCTCTCCTCACAGTTCTTCCTCCTCCTCGTATTTCGTTTTCCTGCCTCCTCCAGAACCCCATCGTCTGCCCTCGCCGTCGCCCGTCCCAGCATCGCCGTCGCCACCACTCTCGCTCTCGTCGTCACCACCTCCTTCTTCTCCTCACCTCCACCTTTGCCTGCATCTTCTCTCTCCTCTCTCCAAACCCCACGACGACCCAACCGTGCGACCATTGCCGTGCTACACCGCCGTCGCATCCTCAACCTTCACCTCCGTCTCCTCACACCGTCGACTTCCTCTCCACAACCTCTCTCTGCTCCCCTACACACCCACCGCTCCAAACCCTGATGACGAACCCTATGACCCACGAACCCACGCCCCCAGCCTTCAGCCCTCACGTCGCCAGAGCCCATCTTCGACATCTCCCCCGCCTCGTCTCTGACTCCCGAGCACCCTGAAACCCCAGATCTCTTCTCCCTCTTCATCCTTCATCCTTCATCCTTCTTCTTCTTCTTCTTCTACTTCTCCTTCTCTTTTCTTCTTCTTGTTTCTAGTTTTCCGGACATCGCCGGAGCAGTGTCGTCGCCGATGATCCAGACGACCCGGTAGACGTTCCCAGCCAGCGTGTTCGTGTTCTTGCTTTGCCTAGTCCGGTTTTGTACGCGCGTGTGTGCATTGTGACGTTTACCCGACGTCGGACGCTGCGTACGCACCCCGTCGTGAGATCCGTTCAGGCAAGTTTATCTTTCTACATGCTATACTACTATATTTTGCATCCATGCAAATAATAATATTACATATTGTTTAGTTATGCATCCCATGTTATCGTTTTACTGTTTTCGGATAGCCGTTCGTATCCGTATCATTTATTACATATCTAGTTGCATGCAAGTTTATCTTGCTACATGCTATGCTATTATATTTACATCCATATGAATAAAAATATCACATGTTTACTGTATTATATATCCATGTTACTGTTGTACTGTTTTGCGATACCCGTTCGTATCCGTATCATTTATTGCATCTCTAGTTACATGTTATATCATGTTACCGTCATATTAGTACCCCATGCTTGATAATGTGCATCATGCGTAGTCATGGAGTTGTAGATGTAATCCATGATAAATATTTGTGCATCCGTGTTTTACTGTGCATCCGTACTTTTATCGTGCATCCGTACTTGCTACAGTTTTATTACGAGCATCCGTTTGATACCTGTACACTACCTGTCATGACCTAATACACCACTACCTAAATTGATACCTGATCTTATTACTAATGCTGACAACCCTGACATGTTGTTCTAACGGACGTATTCTGTTGTCTGCATAGACAAAACCTGTACCTGCTTGATCCTGTGTTGGCATTAGCTCCAGATTATCAACATCTGACTTGAACACATAACCTTGGGGGTATGGGAAAATAAAAGGTGTAACCGAGTGTAACTTAAAAGGATATTACTTGATCCGTGGTCCCGGGGGGTAACGGGACAGAATCATTCGTGATTCTTCTTGATCCGTGGTCCCGGGGGGTAACGGGACAGAGTCATTCGTGACTCTTATAACTTGGTCCGTGGTCCCGGGGGGTAACAGGACAGAACCATTCTTGGTTCACATATCTTGATCCGTGGTCCCACGGGGTAACGGGACATATTCTTTGAGTTACATGAGGAGTACATCAATTGGTTTCGAATAACTTTAGAACAGATAACCCAGTAGCATAGTTTAGATTATTTACCGCACTTCACCTGCACGTATACACTTCACTGTACTATACCCGTGTAACTTGTTATATTCATATTATTGTTTATATTCATGCCTGCATATATCGTTGTATCCTGGTTATATTTGTTGTTTGATATTATGACGCACTGATGTCTGGGTTTTGCAAGGCCCAATTTCTTCATCTCTTTCGCAGGCTGACCAGGAGTATTCTAGCCGACAGGCTGAGCAGTGAGGATCTTGTTAGTGTTTAGTTCAGTTTTAGTTTCCTTTCCGCAGTTTTATTTTCTGATGTGAGCCCGTATTTGGGACGTACTTTCCAGATGTTATTGGTTATTGAATTTATTGCTTCCGCATATTTATATTTCTTAACTCGTTTATTCTGGCAAATGGACATGTATTAGATAGTTTTATATTTTTTCATGTTCTTGATATCTTATAGACAGCCGTATTGTGACTGTGGAGGGATGTTTCCTAACCACAGTTAGCATGGTTGGCTCTGTCACGTGCCGATCTTAGCGCACTCTGGGAAGCAGGACGTGACAGGGTTTGTTTGGTATCAGAGCCATATGTTTTAGGTTAATTGGGTTTGATTCTTTTGTAGTTGGGTATCGGACCCAATACACGAATCAAAAACTAGTAACTAGGAACATGTCATGCCTTATTGCTATCTTGACATCCTTGAATCCATAACTATCTTGCTTCTTGTATCATGTTTATTGAATCTTGTTTATCATGCTAATCCTCTTTAGTTTCTTGACTTCAGAATCATGGCAGATAGATAAATGCGATCGTACCAGAGGCATGTTGATGACGCCGCATTGCTTGGAGTAATTCGTGGGATGCTGGAGAACCAGAAGCGGCAAACCGAGCTGAATCAGTGGCAAGCCGAAGCTTTTCAGGAAGGTTTGCGGACCATCCAGTAGTCCGTAAACACTGTTGCAGCCAAATCAGTACAGTGTGTGGGTACCGTGGTGGATTTCAGGAGACTTGGTCCGTCCACCTTCATTGGTTTGGAGGAGCCGTTGCCAGTGGAGCAGTAGCTAGTCGATACAGAGAATCTACTCGTTGCCGTACAGATTCCGGAGGACAAGAGAGTGGATGTTGTACGTATCCAATTGGTGGACTATGCCCGTGAGTGGTGGCTCATGGAAGAGACCCGTTTGCCTAAGCCGTTCAGTTGGGCATCTTTCTCGTAGAGTTTCTTGGAGAAGTTCTTTCCGCGGACTATACGGGAAGAAATGGAAGAAATATTTATCAATCCGAAGTAGAATGGCGGATCCGTGGATGCGCGTGCAGCTGAGTGGACACGACTCAGTCGATTCGTAGGACCTTTGGTTTCCAACGAGTCTGATAGAGCACGTAGGTTCATCCACAGTTTGGAGGTGGAAATCCAGAGGCACATTATATCTCTGGGATTGACCACTTTCTCGCAAGTTCTTAAGGCAACCAGAGAGCAGCAGAGCTTATCAATGAAGACAAGGGGTACACAGCAGTAAGCAGTTGTGGTACGGAAGCCGGCGTTTACGCCGAACCGAGCTCCTATACGCAGAGGTATCCCAGTGGACCGACGTGGCACTGTACCGATGAAAAAGCCCGCCGTGCCCGAGCAGAGAGGAAGGATGTTTTGTGACTTTTTCCGTCTACCTGGACATCAGCAGAAGGATTGTCGAAGGAAGCTTTGACTCTGTTTGGTTTGCGAATCAGTTAGCTATACTGTCAATGCTTGCCCTTCAAAGCTACGTTTGAGGGAAGATGCTCATAGGCCACCGCAGAAGCCGATTTAGGGGCAGAAGCAGATAACTCAGGGGCCTAATCAAGCTCGAGCCTTTACTCCGACGACCGAAGAGGCCAAGGATTCAAAGGAAGTCGTTTCAGGTATCCTACTTGTTCATGATTTTCCCACATTAGCATTATTCGATTCTGGTGCATCCCATTGTTTTATGTCATCCAAGTTTATTGCTGCACATTCGATTTATTGCACGACCCTGTCTAGTTGTTGGGACATACACACTGGGAACGGGAAGATCATATCTAGTTGTGAGTGCAAGGATTGTTCTTTTGTTATTTGCGGACGTGAGTTATTCGCGGATTTCTTGGTGATCGATACTGGCAGCTATGATGTTGTCTTAGGAATGGATTTTCTTGGCACTTTCCATGCTCACATTGATTGTAGGGCAAAGAAAGTGATTTTCCAGATCCCGGACATCCGGAGTTTGTATTTGCTGGAGGTAGCAGTTTTGTCGGGCCAGTCGAGTTTAGGGCTAGGCCGACAAGCGTCGTTCTTTCGTCGATGGAAGTTAATAAGGAGGAAGCGCCTGCTGTAGTTCGAGAGTTCAAAGATGTGTTCAAGGACATCTCAGGTTTACCGTCAAAATGAGATATGGAGTTTGCGATCGATCTTGTTCCTGGTGCAGCGCCAATTTCAAAGGCGTATTATCCAATGGCACCAGTGAAGTTGGAAGAAGTAAAGAAGCAGGTTACCGAATTGCTAGAGAAGGGTTGGATTCGCAGCAGCTATTCACCCTAGGGAGCTCCAGTTCTTTTAGTCAAGAAGAAAGACGGCACAAAAAGGATGTGTATCGACTATCGAGAATTAAACCAGGTGACTATTAAGAACAAGTACCCGATCCCTCGCATTGGTGAATTATTCGAGCAACGTAGTGGCACGAGGGTATTCTCGAAGCTAGATTTGCGATCCGGATATCATCAAGTTCGAGTTAAATCGGAAGATATTGGCAAGACTGCGTTCCAAACTCGATATGGACATTACGAGTATTTAGTGATGCCATTCAGAGTCACGAACGCACCGGCGATATTTATGGACTTGATGAACCGAATCTTTTCACCGTTCTTGGACCAGTTTATAGTGTTGTTCATCGATGATATTCTAGTCTACTCGAGAAGCCTAGAAGAGCATAGAGAACACTTGAAGATCGCACCGCAGACGTTGAGGCAAGAAAAATTATATGAAAAGATGAGTATGTGCGAGTTTTGGCTTGAAGAAGTGAAGTTTTTGGGGCATGTCATATCCGGAGATGGAATCGCCATTGATCCTGAGAAGATTGCAGCAGTTCAAGATTGGCCGATTCCGAGGAATGTAGCGGAGATCAGAAGTTTTCTGGGACTTGCAGGATACTACAGAAGATTCATGGAGAATTTTGCTCGATTGGCTGAGCCTTTGACCAAGCTTACGCGGAAGGAAATACCGTTCGTTTGGACGGATAGATGTGCGTCATTTTTTGAGGCGTTAAAGCAAAGATTGACAACCTTTCCTATTTAGACCGTACCAGATGGTTCCGGAGGATTGGTGATTCATAGCGACGCGTCTGGGAAAGGTTTGGGATGTGTTCTGATGTGGCATAGGAAGGTTATAGCCTACGCATCGCGGCAGTTGAAGACCCATGAGAAGAATTATCCAACTCAGGATTTGGAGCTTGCAGCAGTGATTTTCGTTTTGAAGATTTGGAGACACTACTTATTGGGCGAAAGGGTCGAAGTGTTCACCGATCACAAAAGCCTAAAGTACGTGTTCATGCAGAAAAAGCTTAACATAAGGCAGCGCAGATGGTTAGAGCTGATGGCTGACTATGATCTTCATCTCAAGTACCATCCGGGGAAAGTTAATGTAGTGCCGGATGCGCTTAGTCAGTTGCCGGCAATTCGGATGTTGAAAGCACAGAAGGATCTTATCAATGATTTTCGGAGATTCGAGTTGGAGGTCATGTTACTGCATTCTTCAGTACAGTTAATGCAGCTGCAAGTACAGTCGTCGTTGATCGATAATATTAAAGCAGCGCAGTCGCACGATCCAAGATTGTAAAAGTTTCGAGAATAGGTAAAAGCGGGACTTCGAACGGACTTATTGATTCATGAAGATGGTTCGTTGCGTTATGGTAGCCGTTTGTGTATGCCAAAGGAGACATTCATGAAGATGTTATGAAGGAGGCGCACAGTTCCGCATATTCCGTACATCCAGGAAGCATAAAGATGTACCGTGATCTACGACGGCATTTCTGGTGGGAAGGCATGAAAAGGGAGATTGCTCGCTTTGTAGCGAAGTGCTCGGTGTGTCAGCAAGTTAAGACTGAACATCAAAGAGTAGATGGTTTATTGCAACCACTTCCGATTTCTCAGTGGAAGTAGGAACATATAACCATGGATTTCGTGACAGCTTTACCGCGGAGTCCAAAGGGCAACAATGCAATTTGGGTGATTGTTGATCGATTGACCAAGGCAGCTCATTTCATACCATTTCGAGTTGGTCAGTCGATGGAATCGTTAGCAGAACAGTACATGCAGGAGATTGTGAGATTGCATGGAGTACCTGTAAGCATCATTTCCGATCGTGATACCCGATTCTTATCGCACTTCTGGAGGAGTTTACAGGAAAGTTTGGGGACGCGATTAAAGTTTAGTACCGCGTATCACCCTCAGACAGATGGTCGGTTAGAGAGAACGATTCAAACTCTTGAAGACATGTTGAGAGCTTGCATGTTAGACTTCAAGGGTTCGTGGGAGGATTATCTACACTTGGTGGAGTTTTCTTACAATAACAGCTTTCAGGCGACTATTCAGATGGCTCCATTCGAAGCGTTGTATGGTCGCAAGTGTCGCTCACCCGTCTGTTGGGACAATGTTGGAGAACGAAAATTGTTGGGACCGGATTTGATCGTACAAACAATAGAGAAGGTTAATACTATCAAGAATCACATGGAGGCAGCACAGGATCAGCTGAAGAGTTGGACAGATATATCGAGAAGACCTTTAGAGTTCGCTGTTGGTGATCTTGTATTCTTGAAGATATCACTGACTAGAGGAGTGATTCGTTTTGGGAGTCGAGGCAAGCTTAGTCCTCGATTTGTGGAGCCTTTCGAGATTATTGAGCGTGTTGGAGACGCGGCGTATCGATTGGCCTTACCACCCTCTTTGGCAAGTGTTCATGACGTGTTTCATGTATTTCAACTCTGTAAGTATATTTGAGATGAAACACACGTGCTAAATCATTCGGAGCTGACCGTAAGGGAGAATTTGACCTATGAAGAACGACCGATGTCGATTGTGATCGAAGAGAAAAAGTCCTCAAGAACAAGGTTATCCCTCTCGTACTTGTTTCATGGGGGAATCACTCATACGGAGAATCGACTTGGGAACGAGAAAACGAGATTCGACAGAAGTTTCCAGACCTCTTCTTGTAGATTCATGCTTGTCTTTCTTTTCTTGTTCCGGGAATTTCAAGGACGAAATTCTTTTGTAGTTGGATATAATGTAACACCCTAGTTCATTTATACCAGTTCTATTTTGGGTATTTTTTTATTTATGTCTATTTCTTGATTGATTATGTTTTTGTGCGAGTAAATGTAATTGGTATCCGTGTTTACATCCGACCCGACCCGCATGCTGAAACCCGTCTTGATTCTTATTTATAATTTATCCCGGCTAGTTATGAGGATCCGTGCACTTTTGTATGTCCTGCATATCTGCATTATATCTGGCATCTGCATTTTTTTTAAATAATACAAATATAATCAAATAATATATTTTAAAAAATATCTAGCATGGCCTGCATCATACCCCTAACCCTATGGTAGCATCCGTGCATCGTGTTCTCGTCCCGTTTAGTGAAACAGACTCGTTTGGATATCTACGTGCACGCTACGTGTATCTGTTCTTGGAGTATGCATTTTCATTATACAGATATCCTATTTTTGGTTTTGGTTGACACGTATATTATCCGTATTTTTAAACCATAATTTTAGACCCGACCCGGGTATATTTTGGAGTAAGTTTGTATTAGCCAGAAAACTCAAATTTTCTTAATATTTTATTCTAATAGATTTAACTGTTAAATATATATATAATACGTTTATAAAAAATTTCTTTAACAAATAATATTTTTAAAAGATTTTTTCCCATATCCTAACTCACTGATTCTCACCCTCTCTCTCTCTCTCTGCACACCTATATATATATTTTAATAATATTAAAACCTAATATTATAGTTTTAACTCTCTCCTCACAGTTCTTCTTCCTCGCCTCATCTCTGACTCCAGAGCACCCTAAAACCCCAGATCTCTTCTCCCTATTCATCCTTCTCCTCCTCCTCCTCCTTCTTCTACTTCTCCTTCTCTTTTCTTCTTCTTGTTTCTTATTTTTCGGTCATCGCCGGAGCAGTGCCGTCGCCGATGATCCAGGCGACTCGATAGACATTCCCAGCCAGCGTGTTCGTGTTCTTTCTTTGCCCGGTCCTGTTCTGTACGCGCGCGTGTGCATTGCGACGTTTACCCGACGTCGGACGCTGCGTACGCACCCTGTCGTGAGATCCGTTCAGGCAAGTTTATCTTGCTACATGCTATACTACTATATTTTGAATCCATGCAAATAATAATATTACATATTGTTTAGTTATGCATCCCATGTTACCGTTTTACTGTTTTCGGATAGCCGTTCGTATCCGTATCATTTATTACATATCTTGTTGCATGCAAGTTTATCTTGCTACATGCTATGCTATTATATTTACATCCATATGAATAAAAATATCACATGTTTACTGTATTATATATCCATGTTACTGTTGTATTGTTTTGCGATACCCGTTCGTATCCGTATCATTTATTGCATCTCTAGTTACATGCCATATCATATAATATCATGTTACCGTCATATTAGTACCCCATACTTGATAATGTGCATCATGCGTAGTCATGGAGTTGTAGATTTAATCCCTGATAAATATTTGTGCATCCTTGTTTTACTGTGCATCCGTACTTTTATCGTGCATTCGTACTTGCTACAGTTTTATTACGAGCATCCGTTTGATACCTGTGCACTACCTGTCATGACCTGATACACCACTACCTAATTTGATACCTGATCTTGTTACTAATGCTGACAACCCTGACATGTTGTCCAGACGGACGTATCCTGTTGTCTACATAGACAAAACCTGTACCTGCTTGATCCTGTGTTGGCATTAGCTTCAGATTATCAACACCTGACTTGAACATATAACCTTGGGGGTATGGGGAAATCAAAGGTGTAAGCGAGTTTGACTTAAAAGGATATTACTTCATCTGTGGTCCCGGAGGGTAACGTGACAGAATCATTTGTGATTCTTCTTGATCCGTGGTCCCGGGAGGTAACGGGACAGAGTCATTCATGACTCTTACAACTTGGTATGTGGTCCCGGGGATAACAGGACAGAACCATTCTTGGTTCACATATCTTGATCCGTGGTCCCGAGGGGTAACAGAACATATTCTTTGAGTTACACGAGGAGTACATCAATTGGTTTCGAATAACTTTAGAATAGATAACCTGGTAGCACAGTTTAGATTATTTACCGCACTTCACCTGCAAGTATACACTTCACTGTACCATACCCATGTTACTTGTTATATTCATGTTATTGTTTATATTCATGCTTGCATATATCGTTGTATCCTGGTTATATTTTGTTGTTTGATATTATGATGCACTGATGTCTGGGTTTTGCATGGCCCAGTTCCTTTATCTCTTTCGTAGGCTGACTAGGAGTATTCAAGCCGACAGGCCGAGCAGTGAGGATCTTGTTAGTGTTTAGTTCAATTTTAGTTTCCTTTCCGCGGTTTTATTTCCTGATGTGAGCCCGTATTTGGGACGTACTTTCCAGATGTTATTGGTTATTGAATTTATTGCTTCCGCATATTTATATTTCTTGACTCGTTTATTCTGGCAAATGGACATGTATTAGATAGTTTTATATGTTTTCCTGTTCTTGATATCTTATAGACAGCCGTAATGTGACTGTGGAGGGAAATTTCCTAACCACAGGTAGTATGGTTGGCTCTGTCATGTGCCGATCTTAGCGCACTCTGGGAAGCGGGGTGTGACAAAATTAGTCAAAATGACTAAGTGCTTAGCACTGATTGGGCAGTGCCCAGGTCCCAGCACCTCATGTGAAACACACGTGAGCGCCCAATAAAATAAATGAGGCAGCGCCTTGGGTGCTCCTCACGTAAGCGCCATACAAAAGTGCTTGGAACTATATATTCTGTAAAATGACTAAAGTGTTTAGCACTGATTGGGCAGCGTCCATGATTGAGTGCTTGACATGATACACATGTGAGTGCCAGAGCCACAAACAAGTTCTTAGCACTTCTGAATAAAAGGGGACAGCCCAAGACTGAGCAAACAGAACCATAAATGAGTGCTTAAGCACTTCTGAATAAAAAAAAGGAAAAGAAGAAAGATTGAGCAGACCAAGCCCAAATTGGCTAAGTCTCTCTGAAAAGTTTCTTGCAGCTGAGCCCAAATTCTCTTTTGGTGGATCTTAATAAAATTTAATGATCTTGAAAATATGCCTAAGTTGATCTTAGCCTAAATGCTTATATATTTATGTTGATCTTAATCTCTAACTAGATCAACGGTCCTTAAATAAAACAAAATATTTTTGAACTAAAGAAATATATAACCTAAGTTCAAAACCCAAATTCATAATATACGGATTTAGACTAATCTGCACCCTACGGGCATGACATAAATTAGTCTCCGTAAACAATCCATGGGCAACCTCAACAAACAAAATAACACATGACGCGAAGTGAACTACTGGAGCAGGAGAAAATGGTTATCGCAACGCGATAACGTAATTAACTGCAGGGCTTGCGCCTGCAGGGAAGAGCGTCCCCACAATCAAAAACCTCTCACAAATGAAGGGGGATCTGACAAAGTTTGCTAGAATGGTCGCATCTATCCAAACCTCCGATATACGGTACTATAAATCAACTTGGTATTTTCGGAGAGGTGGTTG
Organism: Agapanthus africanus; assembly: GCA_030015575.1. NCBI lineage: Eukaryota > Viridiplantae > Streptophyta > Magnoliopsida > Asparagales > Amaryllidaceae > Agapanthus > Agapanthus africanus. Next base: position 431,949,248 of record JASDDO010000008.1, on the reverse strand, counting down.
GATATGTCCAAATAGCATCTGCCCCCTAAATTCAGGCTAGGCATCTCCGTGTCTCGGTCCGATTTTCGGCAATAAACATCGATGATGTAAGTTCTTAAGTATGCCGGCTAAAAAAATATCAATATTATCTATTTAACCATATACACACACACACACACACACACACACATACACACACAAAATATTGACGCGATTAAAAGTTTTAACTTATATACCTTCTGTGATCGACGGTATTTCAAGATTAGTAAGGATATAAGTATGCGCTTGGTCGAGCCACCCTCTCCGGTAGGATCGATCCTCCTCTTGTTGAAGGGACATCTGGTCCTCGTTAATTTGAGAAGGACTGTTTAATTTTGTTTCAACTTCATATAAGTAATGAGAAGTGAAGTTGAGGTATTCGTTAGCACAATAACTCTCGGCTATTGACCCTTCCGGTCGAGCACGATTGAACACTTGTCGTTTTGTCACGACCCGAAAGCGGCACGTGGCTGACACTAAGATCACGTGATGTCTAAAATGTCGACGCGATCCAAGTAAGCCAAAAACCCGTAATCTAAACCTTTATAATGAAATATTGGAGGTGAAGTTTTAAAAAAGGTTACTAAATGGAATAAGTTCCTTTTTAAGGTGTAAATAAGTTTGTTTGAAAACGCTTATATCTTTTGAAAATCGGGCTGCACCTCCTTTGTAAATTTTGAATAAAACACGTACGAGCATAATATATATAAAGTATCGCCAGCGGGAGCTAGCTTCCATGCACAAATAGCGAAGGAACAACGCAGATAATATACGACGCCCATGGCAAAGAAAAAGAAAGCAAAATATAACCAACAGTAATATAAAGTCGACTCTAAACGAGTGCGACGCCCAAAAACATATAAATATCTAAGTCTCTCTTCTAAGTCCACAAATATACAAGTTTTGGTCGATAGAGTTTTAAACTAGATCCAAAGAATACGCAAATACAATGGGTTGTTACGATCCTACATGTAACTCACCTACCAAACCAATCACCGAAGAAGAAATGTGCCAGCAAGTCGCTACTGATCCGACCGGTCAAACCTGTAAGAACTGGGGCACAACGGGGGTGAGTGGCCAACTCAGTGAATAAAAGTATATCGCAAGATAGAAATCGAAATGCATAACGATCTACCTAAATTATAAAGTATAGTACTATCATATCCTGTACTAATGTATATATAAAGCCCAAGTCCGAAAAGTGCATCAATATCGATCGCGTAACCACGGAAATATATCATCAAAACATAAGTATATATATATATATATATATATATATCATGCATCCATGTATAAGCCTATAAAGTGGCCGAAAGATGTATGTTAAAACTCTTTCAAAATAACCGTACGATACGTATATCATGGCACAAGTAGCAGATGTAGTTTTATGAAGTATTATATGGGTTTTGTTTAAAGTATACGTCTCGCTTTTTAGAAATGGGTTTTAAAAAGGTTTCCGTTTAACAATTTCTTGTGTCATCCTAGAAATGTCAAAAATAGTGAGACTATAGCTCATTTGGAAAGCTCTTTATGTGCATCAATATATGAAAATGGTATTCAGGTACTATCTCGTGGATCAGTCCTATTCGGCTACTATATTGAATAATCTATAACACCGCATCTCGACGGATCGCGTAAACGTCAACATTTGAGTGTCCAGTATCAACACTCTAAATCTCACGAGTGTCCATCATTGGCACCCAAACTCATCATCTACCGAGTGTCTATCACTGATACTCAAAATCATCATAAACCTTGTGTCCATCATCGACATGTAAAATCCTGATATCGCAGGCACCGTCTCACCGATCGGCCCTCTCCGGATATCAACTCAGCCACGGTCGGAATCCTCCAGATATCCGCCGTGCTCCAACATCACCTCCGGTATCGATCATCCTCAATAGGCTCCCCGTACCTCCCTACGGTCTTCCTACCCTTCGAAGTCGTACCGGGTCCACCATATATCCGTAATCGGTTAACCCCTCCCTCAATTCGGATATCTCATTATAAAAATCAAAACTCATGGTGGACGCCAAATCATCACATCATGAGAAAACCGCACGTTTGAAAACATAATCATTTTGAAAGATGATACCCGCGGTTTTTCAAATTCATGGAAAACAACAAGTTCCGAAGAATACATATATAATCTATCTCGAGTTCATAAAAACATAACGCATATATCATCCTTGCCACTTTGGCAACAATCATACACGAATATCCATAACGATGGTATTCGTATATCAAAATCATTACAAGTCTTATCACATTTATCATGGATATATAGAACATGAGTAAATATGGCAGTCCTGTTGTGTCATGACTATACTAATGATATGTAGTATAGCATATGCGTATGTGCTTGTGTCACATGGCAATCATTAGTTTTGTGCAGGTGTTCTCTCAAAGGTGTTCATACACCGCTATCACAATCATCAGCGATATGTCATGCATCTTCGTTAGTTGATGACTAATCACATATATTTGTCAATCATCGCATTCCTATAACAATATCAGTGCTATCAAGTGTGGAAATTTTACAGTGTCATGGCAGTACCAATGAAGTGTAGTGTAACATGCTCATATGTGATCTGTGCAACATAGCAATCATTGATAGTTTTGCAGTGTTCTATCAATATGTTCGTACAAAACTAGTAACGTAATTAGCATATGTAACAAGTAAACAAATCGCAAGTATATAAAAAGATAACATAATCGTAACGGAAATAATCGTTAAACGTAGCTAACTATTATGAGCAATACTGTTATAATTTCAAATAAAATGAAACGTTGTTTTATAAATAAGGAAGCGGTAGTATATTTAAAATGGATATCCGTTTGAAAGTAGTAGCACATCTTTATCATTTATCATTTAAAGAGGAAACGAATCGTTAGTTCCTAAAAGAGTATAACTCGAGGAATCAAATCGGAATAAACACACAACTCCGCGAGTCCAAATGAATCTCGACCGTATTTGGCACATTATCCTCATCATGATCAGTACGGAATTATCTCTCGTACAGCATCTATCACGGTCCAATCAATATCATACGGATCTAAAGTCGTATATGCATATAACAATAATCATATATAAACATATATCCACACATATATGGGACCTACTAGATACACACTATATGCTAATTAAGTTATAAAGTAAGTTATCCAACAGAGCACTATAAACTAGATATATAATATAAATATCCTAGTTAACTGGTTGCGGGGGTGCTATACGCTATTCACCCGACTTCCCCTTTAGATATAAATCTACACACCGACGTATCGCTAGTCAATATCCACAACCGTCTTGCCCGTCCTTGCCGTCTCGAAAATCCCCGTGATCATACCTATAATTGTAATTAGGACATAACGGCATATATATCCAAATAAAAACGATACAACGAGCGAAGCGCACACAGGTTAGAACCTATAGTCCACTTACTCAAATCACGACCAAATACCCCCAACGTTGATGTACAAACGTCGAACGACCAAGTCAAGATATATAAATACATTCACCAAGTTTTAAAAACCGGAAAATATCGCCAAAACCACACTAAAACACTCACAGATTTCTCTACAAGAAACCTGGGACAAAAATCCCAATACAGTGGCTTAATTACCATAAGATGAAGCTATAGAATAAAAATCAAAACCTAACTCAAAAATTGGGCCGCAAATTGCGGTCGTGGGGATTAAATCTGCGGCCAGATTTAAGAGTTAGGGGCTCGGGCTTTTAGGGTAGTCTTTTACTAGTCTCGTCATATCACTGTACTCGCTAAGATATTTTCAGAGAAGCTTTGTAGCTCCAGATTCAATTTGAACACCACAAACTTCACAAAAATCCTACTATTCTGATATCTAACATGAAAATCTGAACTTTAACACTTGGAAACTTGTAAGAAAAATGATCTTTGCCTATATGGATAGAAAACAAAGAGAATCCAACTCTTAAAATGTATGCTTGAAGCTTCTTGAAATTGTTGTGGCTCTAGATTCATGTTTTGAAAAAACTTCATGAAGGAATCATCAATTTTTCCTTTTGGTATGTGAAGAACTAGGAAATTATGGTGATGGAGCTTGAATGGAAACTTTTGTTCAGTTTGAGAGTACAAAATTATCATAAGAGTTATGATAGAATGGAAGGAGGAGGTGTAGATAATGGGGTAGAGCAAGTAGGAGGTGTAAACATATTAGCGCTTGATATGGTGTGGTATTTGCGAAGGTTTATTATAACCTATCATATACCAAAACACTCTACCAACTAACAACCCTTGTACAAATAATACTCTTACACATAAATACCACCATCTTACACCAAAATCTCATATCATGTTAAAACAAAATACTTATCATTTTTAGGATATCACTTACTTTTATTTTTCCCAAAATAATTACATTTTTACGGATACCAATCCGAAACTCGGAATCCATACGTGATATTATTTTCGTAACTCATAATATCCATATTTAAATTATAAATTAATATTTATAATTTTCAAAATGTTACACGTTTTAAGAATCTCAAGTATCTAAAACGTTAACGAATAGTTTAGACAAATGTGGATGTTATAATGAATTAAATATTAAATTTGCCTTAAAAAATTAATTACCTTTCTACTAGATACATCATCTATATGAGACTAATCCAGCAATCAATACCTCTATAGCTAGATGCACCGTAATATGGACCATAACTGTGAAGAAATATGGTGAAAATATCATCTCAAACTTGCAGAGGGTTTCAACATCACTAATCTGTAACTCTTCGATTTAGGCTACATCTATCACTTTAAAACAAAGTTTATTGAAAATTTCATAATACTCTATCAAAGTCTTGACGACATCAGACGGCAAATTATGTTGAAGAGACACTGGAAGCAATTGATGCAGAAGGATATGAAAATCGTGAGTTTTAAGGTTTAATAGCTTCGGTGGATCGACATGCACATTCGTTGATACGTTGCAGGAGTAACCATCTGGCATTTTGACGCTCTTTAGCGCCTCACAAAATCTTTTCATGTCCAATTTTGATATTGTATGACTTGAAACTGGTAATTCATAGACACTGTCATCACAAAGTACCAGATGCAATTCTTGTCGAATTCCAAGCTCATCCAAGCACTCATGAGCACTCATCTTATCCTTAAACTTAGAATTGTCCTGTAACAATATGCTAGAAATATTATCGAACACATTCTTTTCTACATGCATGACATCAATATTGTGTCGAATCAACATATATTTTCAGTAAGGAAGATTCCATAATATACTTTTCTTCTTCCACGCATTCAACAATTCATTATCTTCGGATCATTTCCTTTTTTCTTTGTTTATTCAAAGAACCATCTGAGTTAAAACGATTAGATCCTTGTTGGAATTGATACGCAAATATCTGCTCAAAAATTTCTATTCCTGACAGCTGTTTTGGTGCTTCACTCTTCTCCACTGTTCTATCAAATTTATTTGCCATCTTTCGGTACAGATGATTCTCCGATAGCCGCCTATGATGAAACCAGTAGCAAAACTTTCCACATGTCTTAAACTGTATAGCACTGTAATCAAGACCACACGATGGACATGCATGCTTCGTGTAGATAGAACATCCAGATAACATGTTGTATGCTGGGAAATCGTTGATTGTCCAAGTAACAGCCGCTCGCATTCTAAACTTTTCCTCAGCATACGCATCATATGTCTCTAATCCATTTTTCCAGAGTTCCATAAACTCTTTAATTAAAGATTCCATATAGACGTCGATATTCTTGCCAGGTGAATATTTTCCAGGGATTAATAAGAAAAGAATTATATACGGTTGCTTCATACACATTCAAGGGGGCAGATTTTAAGGCATAAGCAAGACCGGACACGTGGACCAACTAGAGCTCATGAATCCGTAAGACATGAAACCTTCAGTTTCCATATCTAGACGTACATTTCTCGGCTCATCCCCAAAATGATCAGCACTGTCTAATCGCTTCCATGTTTCTGCATCAGCCAGGTGCCTCAACTTCCATCTTTGATACTACGATCGGAATGCCATCGCATGCTCTTTTCCATAGCCTTTGAAATATATAAATTTTGCAACCTCTTAACCGGGGGGAAATAACGAAGGATTTTAGCTACAGTTTTCTTTCTCTTTTTGCTGACGTAGGACATTTATGCGATTGAATTTCTCATAACACTTTTTCACCTAGACAAATTGCAAGTGAGGCACTCATCGATAGATGTATAATCCTTGTGATACAGCACACAGTCGTTGGGACATGCATAAATCTTTTCATACGAGAATCCAAGTGTCTTGATAATCTTTTTTGCCCGGTAATGATTCTCTGGAATGCTCTCCGTTCCTTCAGGTACTACCTTGCGTAGGAGATTAAGAAGCACGTCAAAATGCTCGTTAGACATCCTGCTAATCATCTTCAGATGGAGGAGCCTTATTACGAAAGATAACCTACTAAATTCCAAACACCCTTCATATAAATCTTGTTCGTTTTTCTCCAGAAGTTTCTTCAATTCCTCTACTCCACCAATGTTTTCAGACGGTTCGACGTCAATCAGTTTCTCGCCGACAAATAAACCTTTCAATATCTCATGCATGTCATCTATCCTGTCACCCATCGGCAACTCAGATTGAGAAGCTACGGTCTCATTATCCGTCCTCACTTCCTCGCCACATATTCCCTCGCCATGGTAATTCCAGTGTATGTAGCTTTCTTCAAAACCGTTTACATACATATGTTCTTTTATCTCTACACGTCGAAGATGTTCTCTATTCTTACATTTCTTACAATGACATAACAGGAGTCCGTCTTTGCTACGCTTTGGGTTTAGCTCAGCGTAGTCTAAAAAGTATTTAAGTCCATCCTTAAATTTGGTGTCTCTCAAACTATATGTAAGTCGATGTTGCGCACCCCGCGGATTCGCGGGGAGGCAGAATTTACAAAAAACGATTTTTCTTACTTCACAACACCGACTTTAACTCCAGGATCTTTATGGGAACCTTAACTAGCTATATCTACTATGAGTTTCTAACTATTATGTTAGGATTTTATACCTCCTTGTTAGCAAGTCCTTCGGGTCTTTTTCTCCTCCTCTCCTTGAGCTCCTCGAAGATTTGAATCACGCTTGATCGTTCGCCTTCTCGTGTCGAATATGATCCACCCGAGAGTCTATACTTCAAGCTCCAACCTCTAAACCGAGGTAACTAAGGTACCTAGTTCGCTAAGCTGGGTAGCTTAGAAGATGTAGAGTATCTAATAGAGTATATGATCTCAATTGACTCTATGGTTCACAACTTATGTGAGGGATTAGGGTCTTGAGGAAGAAGGAGAGAAAAATGGAGAGAGAAACAAAATGAGCAAATGAACTAAGTGAAAGCAGGTGAAGAATGGCTCCCTCACTCAACTCATTCAAGCATGCAATATTTTTCAATTGAAAATATCAACCATGCTTGAATAGTGAGTCCAAACCAATAAAAATATGCAAATGAGCCATGCTTCACCATGCCACAAATATCTCCATTTTCCACCTCATTGATCTATTTGTAAAAATAGATAAATCCAAATAATGAGGTGTCCTCTTCTAGAAGCATGTCTTGTGAAATTACAAGAATACCCTCACCGTATATACATACCCGTATTCGTATTCCGAAAAATACGAATATAATGAGATAATAATAATCCAATAATATAATACTAGAATCCGGCTTAAACCAAAGCCCACTAGTATTATCCGTACGAACATCATCCGTGTAGCCAGTACACGTATATAATCGGAACCCTGCTGTAAAACCATACGGCCTCTACATCGTTTCGCCCGAAGCAGAGAAACCCTCTATGTGGGACTCTGAAAACTCAACAGTACGCTAGCAGTGGGTTTAACCATAAGTCCGTCAGTGGCACTAGCTGTGCGTAACGGCTACAAAGGTATCTATCGATAAGAAGGCCAATGAGAAAACTCATCCGAACTCCTACTGAGTCTATCTGTGACTGTCACGCCGCGCTTCCCAGTATACGGGCAGAGGACGCGACGAGGCCGCTACGTATTTACTTAGAAGTAAACACGCTAAGCGTATCTAAGCGAGTAAAATGCACAAGAGACAATGACAAAGGATATAATTGAACAACAGCTTTATTTATTAAACATTCTTTTTACAATACAACTGAAAGGTAGATACATGGAATGAAAGCAATGCCTAAACAGTGACATAACAGAAATGAAAATACTGAAATGAAATGTACAAGTAACTAGAGCTCCGGGTCGAAGGCTAGCTGATCCAAGTCCTCGATGGTGGGCTCGATCTCCTGAATATTTGAATCACCTGAAGACATTCTAAAGAAAAGAAAGAGAATGTCATCAGCGAACAAATCGCTCAGTAAGTCCCGTAAATAAACAAGAATGGAATAGACAGCATAGAGAGTATATTATTACAATGTTGTATTTATTGTTAACGTTGTTGTTTGTAGCTTGGTACAGAAGAATGCCAGTGTATACGAGAGGAGTCACACTATTCCGGAGACTAAGGTATACGGAGCACAAGGAACCGTTCAGCCACGGTACAACGGCAATGGATATTCAGGTTAGGTGTATTATGGTTACAGTCTCGTGCCATATCTAACACCTTCCGTACCAGTCTATCCCTTATAAATCTCGCGATATCTTGATTGTATTGTTTGAATTGTATATTTTACATAGAGGGATGATTTGTCAAAACCATGATATCAGTAATGGAACAGATATAATGGATGATCATGTGGATGGAATATATCCATGGTTCGGTTCAGTCAAGCAGTATAGATTGAATAGATTGAATAGATTGAATATATGGATTCATGGATTCATGTTGAATTGTGGTTTTATACTTGAATCATATTCAAGTCAGATTGATTATGTAGGGTTGCTGGGCACGCTCACAAGGGTCTACGAGGCATCAACCATGCCCGATTAAAAAATTAGCCGTGCCGAACAACCCGAAGTCGGATCTTTAAACTAGAGTTTAGGCGAAAACTAACATGCTAAACACTTTAACACTAAGTGAGAGGGATTACAACCTTTGTAGATCCGGTCCTTCACTTCATATGCTTCGTGTTGAGGTCCCTTCGCTGCGATCATCGTGCTCTGGACTCTCGAGAGGCTTCACGAAGAGAAAGGTGTAGTCTTGCTTCTGATCTTCGATACAAAGATGATCTACCTTGAAGTTTCATTAACACAAGCTAACACTCACTAAAATTGAGTGAACACTCTCATCTAAAGGGCAAGGGAAGATGAGGATGATGAAGTAGGATTTTTTCTTTCATTATTTATCTTTTTCTCAAATTTATTCATCACTTTGAAAAAACTAGTAAGCTTTTTCATGAAAGAAAAGATGAAGGAAGAAGAAGATGAATATGATAGAATTCCTTTTGTGATGAATAATGCAAAGGAGATAATGATGAATTATGCAACCATGGTCAAGTAACCATTGTAGAGATTGAACTAGGGTTAAAGGGTGTGGTTGGGTTAAGAAATATCATGCAAAAATATCTTTTCCAAAACAAAAAAGAAAACCTTCTAGAAACATCTAGAAAGGTTTAACTCTAATCAAACCCTAACCATGTTTAATCTCTACTAAACATGTTGCATTAGTAATCATATCATGTTACAATATTATATATCACATATATAATATTTATCGTAACAAAATAAAATAATACATTTAACATATATCGCATATATATCAATGTATTACCCGAGTGAGAAAAAGAATCTTTTAGTGAGCTAATATTAGATAATGTAATTTAATATATCATATATATTATTATACATTAAATTATTGAATCAACACTTGATCCGACAATCCGGCTATATCGCATATAACCGACTAATATTTATCCGTACCGATTCATCGAATCAACACTTGATCCGATGACGCGGATGATATCAAATATCGTGAGAATAGAATACGGTATCTCATATCGTATTATCCTCGGTCCCGCACATATCACATACGTGCCCCTACTCCGTTTTGCCTGAGCCAAGAAACCTCTGTGTAGGACTCTAAAGAATCGTCAATACGCCGGCAGTAGGTGATGATCATATCAAACACCCACAAGCTGCAAGCGGTCAGCTAAACGTAACAGCTACCCAGGTATTGAGCGCTCAGAAGATCAACAAGCAAGCCTGTACATTCTCCTGTGAATCCAAACAGTAACACTCCCGTACAGTCCGGTCTCGTCGTCTGATATGTTGCATATCTCGCCTAGGGGTGGTAAACGTCAGACCCCAGTAGCTTGATAAGTCGTGTCGATATGAGGTCTATAATAGTTCGAGAAACTACTGATAACACTTACCAGTAAATCTCAGCAACCCTGGCCAGGGATTTCCGGTTATAGCCAATCGAACACAGCACAACATCAACTCCCTATACCGGGAGAGACGAATTCTCTCCTATCGCTCATTGCCTCCATGTGATTCGGGACTGTACCCAAAAGCCACCTTTTTGCACGCCCTCTTGGACGTGGTATGATGGAAATCAAAGCACAGTGGGAATCACACAAGACTCTATGACGATCTCGGGTCAACAGACTACTCTGTACCAGTGTCACTGGAGAACTGCCATCTGACGTATGGTATAATACCATCTGGGAGTTCTCGACGAGTCCGTCCAGTGTACCCAGTCTCTACTGAGCACCCATACACCATCCTTGATGTCGAACACCGATGGATATGGGATCATCCATCGCCCATCATATGGGTCAAGATGCGTATACGCTAGTCTACTCTGGTGTATCGATGCCCTGTCTCGATACACCCTCGACTAGGAACAATTATAGGATGTACTCGTCGACTACCGTGGCCCCACTAGTATGATCTCATCATAGTCCCAGTAGCCGAGTACATATCCTAAGGGCTTTATCAACATGTATCATAGAGACAATCAGAGTACATGTTAAGATAAAGTACAACCAGATAGCATACTATCATGTCGAGCAAGAAAGTCCTCCCTATATATGTCCAAGCATCCATTACAATATACATCATATGTACAGTAATGGCCTCTAGGGCATACATATAACTAACAATCTCCCACTTGCACTAGGGCCATCTGTTGTGGTATCACATACCCAATAATTAGCTATGGTTGAAGTATCTCATACTCAACCATCCCGTAAAAGTCTCTACTGGGAAATAGGCCTTTGTGAGTGGATCCGCGCTGTCGTCCTCTGTATCTACTCTCCTAACCTCGATCTCCCTGGAGATCAACCATCTCCATGATGAGGTGATACTGCCTAAGAATTATATCTGGATTTCTGATGGGACGGTAGTTCCTTGGCTAAAGCCACAACTCCATTGTCACACAATGGTAGGAACGAAGTTCATCTTATGAACTTATATATATCCAGACTGCCTCTTTGGTAGTATCTTCGGTAACGATGTATCTTGCCTTTAATCATCTAGTTTTGTCACGGTATCTTGCCTGGAACTCTTCCAACATACCGTCCCTCCACTGAGGGTAAAGACAATGCCTGCGACTGACATTCAGTCATCCTTATCACCCTGGAACCTTTCCAGTGATTCTCCTCAGGATTGATTGATACCATCTCACTACAACTAGTAAGTATCCTAACATCCAATTAGATCTATCTCATAGATCCAAAACCCAGGATTTAGGAGGTATCACTTTGATCCTATATGGAGAATCCGTGTGATAAGCGGAGATTGACCGAGCGTAGCATAGGAAACTCCTTCCCTATCAAGAGTATGTCATCCACGTACTCTACGAGGATCACCACCATACTCCCTACTACCTTTTTGTATATACAAGATTCATCTACCATTTTGATGAAGTCAAACTCTTTGACTACCACATCAAAAAAAAATGTTCCAACTCCGCGATGCCTGTTTTATCATATAAAACATCTTGCATACGTTTCTGCTACTCCCACTGTCTACGAAACCCTCTGGCTGTGTACTTATAGACGCTCTTTTCTAAAACATCATTTAGAAAAGCAGTCATGACACCCAACCGCCAGATATCGTAGTCATGGTATGTAGCCGTGGCAAGTAGGATCTGGATGGACTTAAGCATAGCTTTGAAAGTCTCAACTTTTCCATGTACACCAAGTAATCTTCTCAAGATATACTCGCTCCTGATGGGGATTTAACCCTTCAGATAAAGCCACCAAAGTCCATACTTTGTTGGTGTATAAGGATTCCATCTCAGATCGATAAGCATCCAGCCATTCTTACAGAGTCTAACTCCTGATGGCCAGCTCGAAACTAGTTGGGTCGTCATCTCATGATGCAATCCTCACTCCCACTTTCATAGAGAAACCAAAGTATCTCTCAGGTGGGTGAGGAACCCTACTAGATTGGCGGAGAGGCTGAGGTTCGTTGGAAACTATTGAATCCTTTGGTTCTACCAAATTATCAGCTGTAGTTTGTATAGCTGGAACATTTCCAGTTCTACATAACAGACCTTGTCTCAAGCTTGTCCGATTTTGCTTTTAGACATAGGCCGGACAACCCTAAATCTCAACAAACTTAAGATATGGGCTCTTCCCTTTCCATATCACATATGAAGTGGTAGGCAACTGATTTGATTTGAACCCTATTAAATAGGTATGCAGCTTCTCAAGTGCATAACTCCCAAAAGGAAATAGGAAACTCAGTAGTACTCATCATAGAGCACACCATATCACATAGGGTGCTATTGCTCCGCCCTGATACACCGACGTGCTATGGTGTATACGGAGGAGTAATGCTGAGAGAGAATCTTATTCTCCTTTAGAATAGTCCAGGAATTCCATGCTCAAGTATTCTCCTCCTTGATCTCATCAAAGGACATAATACTTATACCCGTTGTTGGTTCTCTACTTCTAACCTATATTCTGTGAATATCTCAAAAACTTCGGACTTGTGTTTCAACAGAAACATATGTCTGAATCTTGAGAGATTATCAGAGAATGTAATGAAGTACAAAAAGCCGGTCTTGGCATTTGTAGACAGGGGACTTTCATACATCAGCATGTATCAATCCCAAGAGTTCACTAACTCTTTCTCTGTTTCCAATAAACAGAGCTATGGTCATTTTATCTTTGTGACATGACCGGCAAGTTTCACAAGATGTAAATTCAAACAGATTTAAATATGCATCTAAATGTAACTTAGCTAGCCGGGTCGCATTGATATGACCAAGTCTACAATGCCTCAAGAAGGATTCTTTCATTTCTGAATTCTTCCTCTCGTGTGTGTTCTGTAAACTAAGAACTGTAGTTTGATTTAGAATGTCAATGCTTTTAGATAACGTGCCTGAACCGATCAACTCTTGATATAGGAAATGTTCAAAACATTATCCAACAATACAAAATTATATCATTCTTTGCTAATAAAGAGACCGATATGATTTTGTATATCAGGTTCGGTATCTAATAACATTTGTTCAGAATCAATGTATTCTGGTAATACAGGATGATAGTGACCAACAGACTTGGCTGCAACACATGCACCGTTTTCTGTCTCATGAAACTTATCACCCGTTCTCAGTTCTCTACCTATCTGTAGTCCATATAACAAATTACATATGTGGGATCCTGATCCGGTATCTCATACCCAGGACATAAAGGATACTGAGAAACAGTTCTATATAATGAACACACCCGAAGATGATGCATCAGCATGCACTTTATTCGTTTGGGCGGCATGGGAAATCTGGTATTCCTTAATTTCCTGCTCTATCTTATAACAACTATAAGTTGGAGCGGGACCAACGTTCCCCAGCTCAGTATAACAAGCGGGTTCGGTCAATTCATCCGTTTTATTATCTTGATTAAGGCGTGATATGGTCGCTACCTGGAGAGAGAGAGAAGAAAACACTCAGCGTATGCTCTTGTAAGATTAGATTGGTTATATAATATATCTAATTAGGATGTCTCCCACTGTTTTTGTCAAATCTTCCTTCAAACCCTAAAAGGAAAGACTAGCCGGGATTAATTACACGCTACAAGTTCGCCAATCTTTCAGCCAGGCTAGTGTCGTTACTTTGAGGGAGGTCCCCCATGCTTTCGCACGAACCTAATTAATGTAAAACTCATTTTCCCAGAGGCGTAACCCCGTTAACACCTTTCTAGACATCTACTTGATCGGCTAATTGTAATATGTAAAACTCTCCCAGGAGTAACTCTTACTCGCAGCGGGTATCGGGATCAAACTATCTCATAGAAGGTATGCAATCTCATTGCAAATTTCAACACTTGAAATTCCCAATAATATTTTACCCCAAGCGTCCTATGACCTTGACGAATGCCAAACCACCCATAGTCCGCTAGCCAAGTTCAACCCGTACATTTCTTGATTGAATTAAACCCACCCACACGACCCTTGACGAATGCCAAACAACGCCGTACGAATACCCTAATCCAATCGCATCGTATGCTAGCAGATAAGCACTAGTTAGCTACCGTACACCACGCCTTGACGAATGCCAAACTACCGCAGCATGAATACTAAGTAGTACTTATCTGAAATGACGGAGGGCTATGACGGGTTTTTAAGAAACCCTTTGCGTAATGAACTTGATATCGTTGTAGAATCGAGTAATTTTAAATGGAGTGTTTTTGAGACTTTTCTAGTTTTGCTAAAGGGGTCACTCCCGGTGAAAGGATCGTCGGCCCTTTCCTCATCGAATAAGGTGCAGAATATTTCATAAATATCACTATGCAAAGCAAGAACTATAGAAGCAATCAAAAGACAAACCGAGTATGTAGCATCTGCTAGTTATTGCTAAAGGGGTCACTCCCGGTGAAGGGATCGTCGGCCCTTTCCTCATCGAATAAGGTGCGGATGTTCTACAAGGAACACCGCGATGCAAAGCAAGAACTAGAGCTACCAGTTTTTAAACAAGTTTCTACAACATTTTTAGGTTTCTTTTATTTCATTAATCTCATTAATGAAGTCCCATTTTATTATGCTTCGCAAGCATCTCTTTTGAAACGAAATTTGCAATATAACATATATCTCATATATATAATATAAACATTCGTCTCAGGCAGTAATATGATCTCATCACAGACTAATGCAGCAGAAGAACATATATGAAATATTGGATATACTAGGACGTCCGTGTTTTCAATACGAGCCTGTATAAAACACGGATTCCACAGTCGCGATGAATAGCCAAACCCACATCCCTAGACCCCTACGAGAGCGGCAAGTAACACTGCCAATTCTAGGGTTAGGAGACCCGGTCTCGACTCCTCGAGATGGTCTCCCACTGGACCCTAGAACCCGGTTAGTTGTGCTCCCCGCCTTGGGTCTACCTAATGCGGAAAAGTAAATAATATACAACGGTGACATCTTCCGCAACCTGGAAGTGCCCCAATAAAACAAAATTACATACAAATGAATTTTACATGAATGAAAAAGAAAAAACTCTCATCTCACATAAAACCCCCGGCTATTCAAATGCGACGATCCAATATAACATATCACAGCAACACATAATATCTCATATCATCAACGTAAGCAAGTATGCGTATCCCGATTGTCGTTGATGTATAGCAACGAAGCCGGCGATATACCACATACTACGCTTACGGTCACAGAAAAGAAAGTGTAAAACTACAACAGTTGGAATCCGCAACTTCCTTAGACATCACATGCCTAACCAAATGAATTACTTAGACATCGCATGCCTAACAATTATAAACCCCGCATTTTAGTCTCTTTATCGAAAACTCTTTTCAATGTCAAGCCGGAAATTCAACAAGATTCCCGATATTCTGATCGAATGCTCGTCGCAAACTTTAGTAGACGGTCGCTCCCTTGATGCCGTCGACGAAGTGCACTAAGGCGAAACACCGCTGCCGCGAGCACCCGAACGGATGCTTTTGGCGACGGGGTTCTCCTACAGTCACTTGGTCAGGGCTAAGAGGTGTAGCTGTCTATTAAGTTTATCCGGCGAGTATCCGCGTACGCTACATGATTGCGACGGACTTTTGATCATATCAAAATTCTGTGGCAACCGATCATTTGAGACTAAACTGCTATGTTTATAATATTCAAATTAGTTATCTCATAACTACCTGTGGATTCCAAATATTGTATCACATTCCAGATAAATAGACAAAGTTAAACTTTCCGATCGAATAATCAAACACCCAAGATTTCCCCAATAAATCTCAACACTTGAAATCAGTTAAAAAACATCCATCACATGCCACAGTACCAATGGTCCAGCCGTAGAAGGGTCAAGCCAACGCCTCACATGTGGCACGCCGTACTGCCCCAAACCCTAAGGTTCAAAAGGCAGTTCAAGACGGTCACATAATCGAGTTAAGGTTTGTTGTCTTCTATAGGGTCCACCGCGTTACTTGCACGATTTAGAACGTTCTTAAATACGAGGAAAAATCCAACTTTTGAAAAAATTTCCGACAGGGGAAAAAGTGAGTTATCGATATCCGCCCGAACTTTTTAACAGTTTCTAAAATTATCCGGACAAACTAAACAAAGTTAAATCATCCGATCGAATCAATGATTCCCCAATACAACCCTTGAAAACTCAACACTTGAGTGGAATTAAAATATTCCCAGAAAAAATTAACAAGAAAGGGCCTATAAATAATTACATGAAATTTCAGGGACTAAGTCCAAATTTTGGCCGCGGAACCGCCGCAAACCCATGGTTTCGCCGCGGGTCCGCGGTCAAATTTTCGAGTTAGAGGTCCGTACTTCACAGTAATTATTAGTTTTTCCTGCTTAATTTTCTGAGAATTTTTAATTCAGAAAAAACCACAAGTTTGAAAAATGTACAGAGAGGGTTCCGTGTCGGGGTTTCGGCGTTCGATCGGACTTTAAACTTCGTCTAGACTTCGCCTAAAGCTCTAACTTGGCTCTGATACCACTGTAGGGTTGCTGGGCACGCTCACAAGGGTTTACGAGGCATCAATCATGCCCGATTAAAAAATTAGCCGTGCCAAACAACCCGAAGCCGGATCTTTAAACTAGAGTTCAGGCGAAAACTAACATGCTAAACACTTTAACACTAAGTGAGAGGGATTACAACCTTTGTAGATCCGGTCATTCACTTCATATGCTCCGTGTTGAGGTCCCTTCGCTGCGATCATCGTGCTCTGGACTCTCGAGAGGCTTCACGAAGAGAAAGGTGCAGTCTTGCTTCCGATCTTCGATACAAAGATGATCTACCTTGAAGTTTCATTAACACAAGCTAACACTCACTAAAATTGAGTGAACACTCTCATCTAAAGGGCAAGGGAAGATGAGGATGATGAAGTAGGATTTTTTCTATCTTTATTTATCTTTTTCTCACATTTATTCATCACTTTGAAAAAACTAGTAAGCTTTTTCATGAAAGAAAAGATGAAGGAAGAAGAAGATGAATATGATAGAATTCCTTTTGTGATGAATAATGCAAAGGAGATAATGATGAATTATGCAACCATGGTCAAGTAACCATTGTAGAGATTGAACTAGGGTTAAAGGGTGTGGTTGGGTTAAGAAATATCATGCAAAAATATTTTTTCCAAAACAAAAAAGAAAACCTTCTAGAAACATTTAGAAAGGTTTAACCCTAATCAAACCCTAACCATGTTTAATCTCTACTAAACATGTTGCATTAGTAATCATATCATGTTACAATATTATATATCACATATATAATATTTATCGTAACAAAATAAAATAATACATTTAACATATATCGCATATATATCAATGTATTACCCGAGTGAGAAAAAGAATCTTTTAGTGAGCTAATATTAGATAATGTAATTTAATATATCATATATATTATTATACATTAAATTATCGAATCAACACTTGATCCGACAATCCGGCTATATCGCATATAACCGACTAATATTTATCCGTATCGATTCATCGAATCAACACTTGATTCGATGACGCGGCTGATATCAAATATCGCGAGAATAGAATACGGTATCTCATATCGCATTATCCTCGGTCCCGCACATATCACATACGTGCCCCTACTCCGTTTTGCCTGAGCCAAGAAACCTCTGTGTAGGACTCTAAAGAATCGTCAATACGCAGGCAGTAGGTGATGATCATATCAAACACCCACAAGCTGCAAGCGGTCAGCTAAACGTAACAGCTACCCAGGTATTGAGCGCTCAGAAGATCAACAAGCAAGCCTGTACATTCTCCTGTGAATCCAAACAGTAACACTCCCGTACAGTCCGGTCTCGTCGTCTAATATGTTGCATATCTCGCCTAGGGGTAGTAAACGTCAGACCCCAGTAGCTTGATAAGTCGTGTCGATATGAGGTCTATAACAGTTCGAGAAACTACTGATAACACTTACCAGTAAATCTCAGCAACCCTGGCCAGGGATTTCCGGTTATATCCAATCGAACACAGCACAACATCAACTCCCTATACCGGGAGAGACGAATCCCCTCCTATCGCTCATTACCTCCATGTGATTCGGGACTGTACCCAAAAACCACCTTTTTGCATGCCCTCTTGGACGTGGTATGATGGAAATCAAAGCATAGTGGGAATCACACAAGACTCTATGACGATCTCGGGTCAACAGACTACTCTGTACCAGTGTCACCGGAGAACTGCCATCTGACGTATGGTATAATACCATCTGGGAGTTCTCGGCGAGTCCGTCCAGTGTACCCAGTCTCTACTGAGTACCCATACACCATCCTTGATGTCGAACACCGATGGATATGGGATCATCCATCGCCCATCATATGGGTCAAGATGTGTATACGTTAGTCTACTCTGGTGTATCGATGCCCTGTCTCGATACACCCTCGACTAGGAACAATTATAGGATGTACTCGTCGACTACCGTGGCCCCACTAGTATGATCTCATCATAGTCCCAGTAGCCGAGTACATATCCTAAGGGCTTTATCAACATGTATCATAGAGACAATCAGAGTACATGTTAAGATAAAGTACAACCAGATAGCATACTATCATGTCGAGCAAGAAAGTCCTCCCTATATATGTCCAAGCATCCATTACAATATACATCGTATGTACAGTAATGGCCTCTAGGGCATACATATAACTAAAAGATTATATTGAGACTCAGTCTAAGTCAGACAATTAGAAAGGAAATTGAAGTCCTGAATTATGTTTTGGTGCTATCGGTAACAGCTGCATATGAACGGCAGGATTTGTATCTTTTTCAAAGACAATTACCGTGTTGATAACACCTTTTGTTAAGTTATCTACCTTAAATAGGCAAGAACCCATATCTCCGGCTCCCTGGGGCTCAAGAGACTGGTCCCGCTTAAACCTATGTTTATTAGGGTCCTTATTGTAATTTAGTATAACTTGAGGGGTTTTTATGTAAAATAGTTTTGTTAAACTTTCAAAATATAGCTCAAGTATTTAATTACTGTCTTTAGAGTTTTCATAGATGTTTCTTTTATTCAATGTGAAATTTCTAGTGAATATGATTTAGTTTTTAAAATATAAGGCATTTATTTGAAATATTGGAATTGCATGGTATTTTCTTGTAAATGAGATGTTTTTCTTAAATTTTGGAAATGTGGAATATTATAAATATTAAAAATATGCATTTTGATATTAATTACATATATATTTATTTATAAAAATATATAAGTTTTATTTAGAATAGAAATCACATTTTTCTAAAGAAAAATGTATTAAAAATCATTCGAGATCGTATGCTCCTTGCGGAGGTCTGCATCTCACATTACTAAGCCCGTGGATGTGCGATAATCTTCACCATCCCGAACTGATTCCCCAAAATAGGTTGTAGAGGCGCAATTGCAAAAATTTATTAAATACACTTCTTATAGAAAAAGATTTTAATAGTTGAAGGTAGTTATATGTAAAGTCGTATTTTCCTAAATCTATGTTCCCAAATTCCATCGTGCTATATTAGATATGTGTGTTGTGAGGAGGAAGGTCATTACCTCGTGAACTATCTATAGGTATAATAAGGAATTATGATGGTTTATGTCGAAACTAAACTATATGGTATTTTTCTTAAAAGGTATAATAAAAATTACAAAAAATGATTAGTTTGATGTGTAACTGGTTTTATTAAGCTTGTTAATGTTTATTAATCAACATATAAGAATACGGTTTTATTTCGTTAAAGAAAAGTGTGGTTTTTAAAGAAAACCGAATCGGAAGTCAGACTAGCTCCGCTTCCGTCGGGTTTTAGTTTTGAAAGTTTTTTAGAATAGAGAAAAGAAGGAGAAGTAGGAACTTACTGGATGATTGGTAGAGGAGAGAAAGAGGTTGGAGTTTCCGGTGCGTCGTTTCGTCGTCGGAAACTTCTTGAGTTGTCGTCGGAAGTTCGTCGGAGCTTCGCCCTTTGCTAACTCCGCCTGCACACAAAAGGATCTTGGAATTTTCTTGAGAGTTTTTGTAGGAAATTTCAATGTGAAGTGGTGTAAAAATAGAGTAGGTATTTATTGGACAAATTAGGGTTAGGGTGTGATAAAAATGCATTTAAATTTGCATTAAAATTGGGATTAAAGGGATTTTATTATTCTCTATAAATGTGCAGAGAATAAACAATACTGTGGTTATGGGGGAGTTCAAGAGTCACTGGGGTTAAAAAAAATTAGGGTTTGGGCTCACTAGAACCGGCGGCGCCGACCTAACCTCACCTCTCGCCGGTCGGATCCGAGGTATGGGGCTCGGATTCTCGCCACGTGTCCCTGACACTTGGCCTAGCCTCGTGCACATGTTTGTTTATGCTGTGACTATTGGTTTTATGTGTTGTGCACGTGTAGACTTTTGGGGTTCTAAAAGATTAAAAGAATTTAAATAAAAAGAATGTGTGGCTGATGGGATTTGAACACTGGTTCTTTGGTTCAGCAGTGCAAATTATTACCGGTGAGCTACAAGCTCTTTCTTGCTGTTCAAAATTGAATCAAATACTTATAGCACTCACAGGAATTGTAAATACCCCAAGTGTACATTAATTTTTAAACAATTTTATGTACATTAAAATTGGAGTTGTTACAGTGACAATCTACATACAGTCTGGTCTATTCGTCTAAGATACTCGCATATCGGGCTTAGGGGGATGGTAACCGTCAGACCCCTAATAGCGCAATAAGTCGTGCCGGGGTAGAGCCCAATACACCGTGAAAAACTACTGGAGTACCTAATAGTAAATCTCGCTTGCCCTGCTCAGAGACTTTGTGTAATGGTTTCCTGAACACAGCGCGATATCAACCCCAAATACCGGGAGAGACGAATCCCATATTACCGCTACTGCCTGCACGTGTTTTGGGACTGCACCCAACTACTACATGTTTGCATGACTCCTTTGAGCCATGGTAGGGTAGTAATCTAGGTACAGTGAGAACACACTCGAAACGAATAGCGATGTCAAGTCAACGGACTACCCTATACCTAAGCCATCCGGGAACGGCTACCTGACGATAGGTATAATACCAACTAGCAGTTCCCAACGAGTCCGTCCAGTGTAACTCATAACCCAATGAGCACCTGTATACTATCTCCGGTACGACATACCAATGGCTGTGTGATAGACCTGTAAGTCTACGGTAGCGCCCCGGCCGTCTAACAGACGCCAAATGCGGAACAAAAACTTTGTAGCTGGCGCTATCGTATACTATAACCCGGATCTGCCATTAAAACTAAACTAAAAAACTCAAAAGTGGGTAGAAATCTTATACCGAACGATCCGAGTCCTTCGGTCTTCAACCATCATCCCACGCTTTGTTGCGGCTGCTCCGATCTCCTGAATCTCCAGTCTTCTCGTCCAGGTGGCACCACGTCGACGGATCTTTAAACGGGCTCCCGCCTCTGAACCGAGGCAACTCGATCATCAAGTTTGCCAAAAGAGATGACCAAGATTGATGTAGAGAATGTTGGAGATAGTGCCCTCAGAGTCAATTATTGGATCACAGGCACGTGATTGCAATGATTGAGGGGAGGACATGTCCCAGTAGGACAGTCTTACTCAAGATGATAGTATGCTATCTGGTTTATCTTTATCATCGTGTACTGCTTTAGGTGACCTTACAGGTCACTATTGCACGTTGATAGAGCCCCTAGGATTCTTGCTTGACTACCAGCAGTATGAGGGCGATCATATAAGTGGGAGCTGGGGTCTATAAGCAAACCCTTAAAAGGTCCCTAGTCGTGGGAGTTTCAAGACAGGGCATCGATTCTCCAGAGTAGACTAGTGTATACAGTCGAGACCCCGACGAGGGGCGGTGGCCGGTCTCACAAGCCACTGGTGTCAATTGGTTCACCTAAGATGTATACAGGTACTCATTGGGTTATGAGGACACCGGACAGGACTCGCCGGGAACCTGCTAGTTGGGCATATACCAGACGTCAGATAGCAGTTCCCAGGTGACATGTGTACAGGTTAGTTCATCGACCTGAGATCGTCATATGTCTCGTGTGAGTTCCCACTGTGCTTTGATTACTACCCTACCACGGCTCAAAGGAGTCGTGCAAACAGGTTTTAGTTGGGTACAGTCCCGAGCCACATAGAGGCAGTGAGCGGATCTGCAGGGGTTCGTCTCTCCCGGTATTGCGGGTGAGGTCGCGCTGTGTCTAGGAGAGCCAGAACATGAAAAGTCCTTGGCCAAGGCAGGAGATTTGCTGGTAGGTATTCCAGTAGTATCTCAGGGTGTTCTGGGCTACACTCCGACATGACTTGTACTGCTATTGGGGGTCTGACTTTTACCAACCCTCTAGGCCCGCCATGCGATGCTCATAGACGAACGGACCGGACTGTACGGATATTGTCACTGACAGGCTCAGTAGGGTGTCAGGATGAGTTCGCTCATCGACGTCCCTTTTAGTCAATACCAGGTAGCCCGTTACGTATTGGCTTATACCTCTGACTTGCTAGTGGTTAAATCCACAACCAAGGTGTTGACGAGTCTTTAGAGTCCACCATACACAGACTATTACTCAGGTTTCGGGCGAAACGCTGTAGAGGCCGTATGGAGATATGGCAGGGTTCGATCAGATACGTGCGGTATTGCACGGATCGTGATCGGACGGTTTTTACTAGCCGGCTTTAGCTTAAGCCGGATCCTAGTATTAGGTAGTGTAGTTTTGTCTCTTTGCATTTGTGTTCAGTGGGAATACAAATGCGGGCATGTATTTGCAGTAGCGGGGTTTTCCTGTAATTTATTACGGGATCAGTTTTCTGAAGTTGCCAGCTTGCATTCCGTTTCGGCCGGTTTTCTTTTCATTCCTTCTCGGCCGGACTTTCTGATGGAGGGGGTTAATTGCAAGTTTGCAATTAACTTATTTGATGAGGGGTTTCATGCATATATGTGGCTTCCTCATCATGAGATTCCTTTTGAATCAATCACTTGCCTTTTTCATGATGGTTTTGTGAAGGGATTTGGATTAGATTTTGGTGTGACCATTTCTATATTGTTGATATATTCTTTCTTGCATTATTCTTTATAAGATATCCATCATTCTTTCATGAGGGGGGCCGGCTACTAGAGAGGAGAGGAGAGGGATCAATTTTAGTGTGGCATTTTTCCTTCATCACATTTTCCTAGCTTGCTACAAATTCCTCACCTCTCCAAAAAGGTTGATTTCTCCACATATCATGGCAACTTCATAAACCCTAAAGAGACATGGCTACTATACTATTCTATAGCAAGTCTTGGATGCGTCGGCTAGCCAACTTCGCGCCCGAGTTGCCTCGGTCAAGAGGCGGGAGCCCATAAAAGATTCCGGCTACGTGGTGCCCTTTCCGACGAGGAGGTGATGGACGGAGTTTCCGCAAGAGATCGGAGTGGAGACGAAGACCGAAGGACACGGATCGCTTGGTATACTTCTCTACTCTTATTTTAGTTTGCTAGTTGCTAGGTTAATGGCCCGATCCGGGTGAAAAGTGCGCGGTGGTGCCGGTTCAATAGTTTTTGAAAGTTTTAGTTTCCGCGTTTCCGGCGTCGGATCGACGGCCGGGGCGCCGCCGCGGGCTCACATTGGTATCAGAGCCATGCCATAACCATGCCTAGCTTGCTCTAGTATGTTTAGAACTCGATCGAACAAAAATTCCCAAAAAACCGTATTTCTAGTGCATGTGTTTTCTGTTGAATTTTTTCTAGCTCCAAAAATTTTTCAGGTCATTGCAGAAAGACATACACGAAATTCTAAGAATTCTGGGAAAATACGGTTCAGTGATTCCTTACTTAGACCGCGGAAACGTGGCCAAACCCCTGGTTTGGCCGCGGTTCCGCGGTGGGTAAGTGGAATCGTTGAACCAAAATTTCCCAGTAGGCTTCTGGTTAGGAAATAGGGGTTTTGGGATATTTTCTTTGGGCCCATATTTTCTGTAAGTGCTACAGTACTGTTTGGGGCCCACTTGATAAAATTTGTTCGATCGGATATTTTAAACATGCCAGTTCACAGTATTTACATTATATCTGCGACCGTGAATGTCACTCGATCGGTAAATCCAGTCTAACTGCTATAGCCCGGTTAGACGGATTTGCGAACGTGACATTCACGTTGATGTTCTGTGATTGTGCTGTGTAGTTGCGGATCGGTCGTGGGGATAGCCTGGATGCAATGCTAGTACTGTTTTGTTGTATCATGTACATTTGATATTGCGGGGCGAGCATCCGACATGTGGACTGCCGTCACTGCCTGTTTGTATTCTTTTGGGGCACGACCAGGTCGAGGTCGATGTACCCGTTGTATGTATATTTTACTTTCTGTACTAGGGTTACCCTGCGGAGGGGTGCACTGATAGCCGGGTTCTAGAGGGCAACAAGCCCACATCTCATGGCATAGAGACGGAGGGGGCTTTACTCTAGAATTGGCGGGCTATCCGCCACACTCGTAGGGGGTATAGGTTGACCCAAGAGGGGTTCCTAAGTTATCGGATTCCGTGAAGTGCTGGGTGGTCCATTCACATTGCTGAAGGGGGCTGCCTCGCTTCAGGTTTTGGCGGGTAACTTGCCGCGCCCGTAGGGGTCTAGGATTTCATTGCACAAGCTATCCACTAACCAGGGGAACGTCGGGTTTCAGCGGCTCTGTGAAACCCGGGGATCCCAGATATCTGTATTGCTCTGTGATGCTGTACATTTCTATACTGTTGCATTTTTATCACACCTTGAGCGAAAATTATATATTATATATATACTAGTAGATGTTGTATATGTTTTGCATCCGCGCTAGTCCAGTCCCCGCTCTATCGTTAGTTAGCTAACCTAACGAGTGATGACGGGACCCAGTGGCGAATGCGGATGGCATATACGTACGTCAGTATATTTTCGTTCTTTGTGGAGTGATCAATTGATGGGACTGTGTTGATTCGGATCAATGCAAGATAAACAAACCTATTCTGATGTTGTTGGAACATTTTTCAAAAAAGCTGTTATTGCAAGGTCGTTTACTTTTGTTTTGCACAGTGGTATTCAGTTGGAATATCCTGCTCATCAGTCGACGAGGCAAGGGCCGAGATCCCTTCACCGGGAGTGACCTCTTGGACAGAAGTTTGCGTCAGGGCAATAACTTCACTATAGCCGTTTACTTTTGCTTTGCATCGTGGTATTCAGTTGGAATATCCTGCACCTCATTCTACGGGGAAAGAGCCGAGATCCCTTCACCGGGAGTGACCTCTTTAGCAAAGGTTTTCGTCACTATATTTTTACAAAGCTATCCGTTCCTTCGACGATATCAAGTTCATTACGTTAAAGGTTTTCGCCAGAAACCATTCGTAGCCCTCCGTCATTTCAGTTAAATATTCGGTAGTATTCAAGCTATGTATTTTGACCTCACGCCAAGGCATAGTGTTTGGTAGCTGCCGGGTATTTATCTGTTGCATAGATTGATGCGTTGGTTTGGGACAGTCGTACTACTATTTTGGCCTACGTCAAGGGTATGTACGGGTGGGTTCAAATTAACCTGGACAATGACGGGTAGAACTTGACATGTGACTTATGATATTTTGACCTCACGCCAAGGTCATAAGAGCATGGGGCAAAAATCCACATCGGGAGTTTCAAAAGAACTGAAATTTGCCAGATATGCGCATACCTTCTGGAGTGTGATAGCGTGAGCGGATTCCGTCATGTTATCATGCGATGATAGTTGGATCCCAATTCCCACTGATGAGTTGGTTTACTCCTCGGGTGATCCCGGCTAATTCTTCTTTCAGGTTTGGGGAAGGATTTGACGTTACAGTGGGAGGTTTCTAGATTAGATAAAGTGATAACCATTCTGATCTAGGCTAGAGTGCACGCCGAGTGTTTCTTTTCTCTCTCTCTTTGGCAGCGACCATTGACCCGACCCTAGACTATGACTCAGTGACCAAGTTGACCGAACCTTCTTAACACTGGCTTTTGGATTGTCAGAGTTGCCAACCTCTTTGCCACTCCTACTTTTACCCTTTTCTCCAGGACACCCCGTATTATTACGAACGTTCACTTCCATTAGACAAAACCATCGTATGGTTATATACGAACTCGAAGGAATTTATTCGAGGATGGTTTCTGGTTCTGGAGAAAACGAATAGGATTATTCAGTTGTCTTTTCCTTTTATCTTCTCTCAGGTTGCGAGTACTCCTTGGCTTAGGAGATAGTACACCTATTACGCAAATTGGATAGTCTTCTTCCAAACCATAGGCAGGCGCCGACCGGTAGGGAATGAAGAAAACCAATTAGCCTAAACGGTGTACAGAAGGTATTAAGTTAAGACAAAGAAAGGAATTAGTAAGAGGGCAAAGTAAATTGCGACTGTTATTCACGACCGAACCAAGTATTTCTTCGTCAATCCTAAATCACCTTTGTATTTCTCCAGGACACTCCGTATCACTACGAAGATCCCAGTTTATTGGATAATCCATCGTATGGTTATATACGAACTCGAAAGGAACTTGTTCCAGTTCGGGGATGGATCCTGGTTCAGGAGAAATAGGAATAAAGTACATTCAGGTGTCTTTTATCTTCACCTTCTCTCGCGTTGCGAGTGCTCCTCGGATTAGGACAGTACACCCTTTATGCTTATTGGATAGTCTTCTTCCAAACCATAGGCTGGTGCCGAACGGTAGGGAAGGAAGAAAACCATTTGGCCTAAAGGGGTGTGCAGAAGGTAATGACTAAAGACATATAAAGGGATTTGGAGAGGTGGCAAAGAATTATACGGTTACAGTCGTGAATTTGGATAATGGAAGAGGCATTACTAGGAATACCAGGATACCCCATCGAAACATTTTAATGTTTCAGGTTCACTGTGTACTGTTAAAAGAAAACTGATTTCCCGATTGGACACTTGCTCCAGGGTATGTATTTACCAGGTTGGATTCTCACATCTGTATGGTTTTACAGATGATGAGTGGGAGTAAGTTATTGGGAATTAGGTGATCATCCTCATTATATCGGGATTCGTTGTAATTGGTGATATTTGAGGAAGTCACCTGGGTTGTTTGCCGGACGGCAAATATTTGGTTTTGAATATCCGTTGTTATGCACCAATTTCAAATTGATATATATATACGTCTATTTTTATAGAGTGAGATATACCTTTTTGAAATTATGTCTATGACATTTATCTATATCAGTGGATAGTTAGGTAAGGAGCATTGAACAGCGGTGTAATTCTTCTTAACCAAAAGTACAGTCTTCAACCTACGACACACAGTGACTGAGTCATTTGACTCAAGGGACTTATACAGAGTATTGTATGTTGTCCAGTGTCCATTAGGACAGAGGGGATGGTCCTCGTACTATATTCTGTTTACTTATGACTTCTCTAGTTCTTAGACATGTGTCTCGTAGAAACACAGGGTCTAAGTTTTGAGGAGTTATAGGTATAAGAGTAAAGTAGAGAACCAGGTATTGCAAGTATCGGGATTCTTCAAGGTGATCGAAGATGTAGATACTTGTGTATGGTATTCAGTTGATAGTAATGGTTAAGAGAACTTGCTTCTCTTTCAAGTTACTCATAATTGGAAGTATTCCTAAGTTGAATAACGCTGATCGTCCTCCTTCCATTTACTTGACATGCACTGGAGACAGCTGCATGATTTGAATCTGGTTCAATTAAATCAGTGCCTCTGGTTCTATATTGGATATAGTACAGTTCATATCTTAACATTGTTAAGGTATGGGGAGTTATCCGGCTTATGATTAAAACCAGACTCTGGATAACTACAGGCACGTTTCTGTAATGGCTGTTTGTGGGTTGACCCAGGCTATGACGAGGGTTGACATTCTACCATCTGGAAGATCAATAGTGATATTGTTCTTGACTCGCCACAGTTTTATCAAAAATGGATTTTTTCAGAAAACAGTAGTCGGAGTATGGTAGAACTGGAAGTGATTCCAGAACCGCAAACGATTACTGAAGATTTGATAAGAACCTAAAGGTTCAATCTGGTTTGACATTCCATTAGCCACTCCGCAGATATAGTGGGTAACCTCAGGCACCAGAGAGGTACTTCGGTATGCTCAAGGACGGTGGCAGGGAGGTTCTTGTTTACCCAGACGTGCCATTGCTGTTGTTCCAGACTGTGAGACCCGGCAGGAGGATGAGTATAGCGTCGTTCTAAACTAGCTTTAGAAGTGCACGTGTATATGACTCTGCTAGAGGGTTGTCGTAGTCAGTGGGAGCAGCGGAAGCATTGGTGGACAGTTGGCTTATGTCTATTTATAGACTAAAGCAGATATAGCGGAGATAGATCATCTATTTCTGATGTGACAGTCATAGGTTTGACTTCATCAGAATAAAGGATGGATCTGTTAAAAAGGTAGTAGGGTGTGATGTCCTGGTATTTGGATGACATACACAGAGTAGGAAGTGATATTCCTATACTACGATCGGTTATACTTTGGTTGTCACACACAGTAGTTTCTCCACATAGGAATTGGATCTTATATCAGACATTCTGGTTACTAGATCTATGGTTTTAGATCTAGATTTGGGTGGTTTCCCAATCAGGGTACTTTGACAGCATTCTAAGAGTATTTAGAATGGACGACTCCTGGCACGGTAGTATACCTGCAGGTAATGGAGTCACCCTCTCTAAAGGTGTCTTACAGACTAAAGGGGAGAGGGATGCGCATGATTGGCAGATCACTTGCTTAGGCAATTGAGTCAATCATGAGATGTCAAGTACCACACCAGATGTTGTTCTTGCAGTAGGTGCAATAAGTTGATATTCATCCAATCCTGGAGAAACAATCGGAAGCGGTTTTAGAACATAAGTAGATGTTCTAGGGATATGATAACAGCATTCTCCTTCAGGACACAGTTATCATTCCAGGCTTCCAAGGTGACCTGGATGGCAGAGTGGCTGTCAGAGTTATAGTTTTCCCTCTGACGAGGGGCAGTATTTTGGACTGGTGGTCCAGGTAGATACTGAAGGAAGGTATGGCGCAGGATACTGATTAAGTTCAGTTGACGATACAGTCTAAGAAGTTTGGATTTGGAGTTCATTTATGAGCTAGGTCCCATCAGACATCCAGACACATTCTAAGACAGGTATTGCTCATTTCAGGAGATGGCTTTCTCCGCGAACTTGAGATAGAGAGAGACATAGAAAGATACACCAGAGCGGATCCACTCACCGAGGCTATTCCTCGAACGCAATAGTTTCGCAAACGAGCTTTGTGAGACTAACTAGTAGAGGAGTGGGTGTTCGGTATCACACTGGCTGTGAGTATGCAACATCGCAATAATTAGCCTTGAGTGCAAGTGGGAGATTGTTGGAGATAGTGCCCTCAGAGTCAATTATTGGATCACAGGCACGTGATTGCAATGATTGAGGGGAGGACCTGTCCCAGTAGGACAGTCTTACTCAAGATGATAGTATGCTATCTGGTTTATCTTTATCATCGTGTACTGCTTTAGGTGACCTTACAGGTCACTATTGCACGTTGATAGAGCCCCTATGATTCTTGCTTGACTACCAGCAGTATGAGGGCAATCATATAAGTGGGAGCTGGGGTCTATAAGCAAACCCTTAAAAGGTCCCTAGTCGTGGGAGTTTCGAGACAGGGCATCGATTCTCCAGAGTAGACTAGTGTATACAGTCGAGACCCCGACGAGGGGCGGTGGCCGGTCTCACAATCCATTGGTGTCAGTTGGTTCACCTAAGATGTATATAGGTGCTCATTGGGTTATGAGTACACCGGACAGGACTCGCCGGGAACCTGCTAGTTGGGCATATACCAGACGTCAGATAGCAGTTCCCAGGTGACATGTGTACAGGTTAGTTCATCGACCTGAGATCGTCATTTGTCTCGTGTGAGTTCCCACTGTGCTTTGATTACTACCCTACCACAGCTCAAAGGAGTCGTGCAAACAGGTTTTAGTTGGGTACAGTCCCGAGCCACATGGAGGCAGTGAGCGGATCTGCAGGGGTTCGTCTCTCCCGGTATTGGGGGTGAGGTCGCGCTGTGTCTAGGAGAGCCAGAACATGAAAAGTCCTTGGCCAAGGCAGGAGATTTGCTGGTAGGTATTCCAGTAGTATCTCAGGGTGTTCTGGGCTACACTCCGACACGACTTGTACCGCTATTGGGGGTCTGACTTTTACCAACCCTCTAGGCCCGCCATGCGATGCTCATAGACGAACGGACCGGACTGTACGGATATTGTCACTGACAGGCTCAGTAGGGTGTCAGGATGAGTTCGCTCATCGACGTCCCTTTTAGTCAATACCTGGTAGCCCGTTACGTATTGGCTTATACCTCTGACTTGCTAGTGGTTAAATCCACAACCAAGGTGTTGACGAGTCTTTAGAGTCCACCACACACAGACTGTTACTCAGGTTTCGGGTGAAACGCTGTAGAGGCCGTATGGAGATATGGAAGGGTTCGATCAGATACGTGCGGTATTGCACGGATCGTGATCGGATGGTTTTTACTAGCCGGCTTTGGCTTAAGCCGGATCCTAGTATTAGGTAGTGTAGTTTTGTCTCTTTGCAGTTGTGTTCAGTGGGAATACAAATGCAGGCATGTATTTGCAGTAGCGGGGTTTTCCTGTAATTTATTACGGGATCAGTTTTCTGAAGTTGCTAGCTTGCATTCCGTTCCGGCCGGTTTTCTTTTCATTCCTTCTCGGCCGGACTTTCTGATGGAGGGGGTTAATTACAAGTTTGCAATTAACTTATTTGATGAGGGGTTTCATGCATATATGTGGCTTCCTCATCATGAGATTCCTTTTGAATCAATCACTTGCCTTTTTCATGATGGTTTTGTGAAGGGATTTGGATTAGATTTTGGTGTGACCATTTCTATATTGTCGATATATTCTTTCTTGCATTATTCTTTATAAGATATCCATCATTCTTTCATGAGGGGTGCCGGCCACTAGAGAGGAGAGGAGAGGGATCAATTTTAGTGTGGCATTTTTCCTTCATCACATTTTCCTAGCTTGCTACAAATTCCTCACCTCTCCAAAAAGGTTGATTTCTCCACATATCATGGCAACTTCATAAACCCTAAAGAGACATGGCTACTACACTATTCTATAGCAAGTCTTGGACGCGTCGGCTAGCCAACTTCGCGCCCGAGTTGCCTCGGTCAAGAGGCGGGAGCCCGTAAAAGATTCCGGCTACGTGGTGCCATTTCCGACGAGGAGGTGATAGACGGAGTTTCCGCAGGAGATCGGAGTGGAGACGAAGACCGAAGGACACGGATCGCTTGGTATACTTCTCTACTCTTATTTTAGTTTGCTAGTTGCTAGGTTAATAGCCCGATCCGGGTGAAAAGTGCGCGGTGGTGCCGGTTCAATAGTTTTTGAAAGTTTTAGTTTCCGCGTTTCCGGCGTCGGATCGACGGCCGGGGCGCCGCCGCGGGCTCACAGAGAATGAGTAGAACGCTTTGTCTCGTTACGTCCAAAGCTATGGACGAACGGTTAATGAAGTTGCCTTTTGGAATCGGTGATGGAATAAAATGAGTTATGAAATTTCCATACACTAAAACTATCATCATATTTTCCCAAAATGAATCCATGATCCTCCACAAAAGTGGCCGGCCAATTTAGAGGGGGGGTGAGTGAAGGAGAGGGTAGTGGTGACCATTAGCACTAAATGAGATGAATGAATCATCATACACCTTGCAACAACCATTTAATGCAAATGAAGAGTCATTAACCTAGTCACCAAACATTAAATGCACTAATAAATGAACTAATGACTCATGAAGCTAGTCACCATTTCTAGAACCTTCTAAAACTCTGACTCACCTCATGACTCACCCAATGAAGAAAAGATAAATCCGTCTTTAACTGAATGTTAAAGACGGGTGAAAGAAAAATGGAAACTGAAAACTGGCAACTTTCAAAAGCGATCCTGAAACGAATTTCAGGACAACCCCATATCAGTATAAACATACCCGCATTTGTATTACGACCGAATACAAATGCAACTGAGACAAAGATATTATATCTACACAGTATAATACTCGGATCCGGCTTAAACCAAAGCCCACCAGTATTATCTGCCCGAAATATGACATGTGCGCAAATGCACGTGCATTTTCCGAACCCTTCCATAAAACCATACGGCCTCTAAAACGTTTCGCCCGAACTTGGGAAAATGTCTGTGGGGGACTCTAATAACTCATCAACACACTGGCACTGGGTATAACCACTAGCACGTCTGAGGTACAAGCTGTATGTAACGGTTGCCTATGTATTGATCGGAAGGGAAGCTGACGGGCGAACTCATCCAGAAACCCTACTGAGCCTGACAGTGACAATATTCATACAGTCCGGTCCGTTCGTCTATGAGTATCGCATATTGGGCCTAGGGGGCTGGTCAACGTCAGACCCCCAACAGCTGTATAAGTCGTGTCAGAGAGCAGCCCAGAACATCCTGAGATACTACTGGAATACCTTCCAGTAAATCTCGATTACCCTAGCCAGGGATTTCGTGTAATGGCTCTCCTAAACACAGCGCGATCTCACCCCCAATATCGGGAGAGACGAATCCCTGACGATCCGCTCACTGCCTCCATGTGGCTCGGGACTGTACCCAAAAAATACCAGTTTGCACGACTCCTTTGACCCATGGTAGGGTATAAATCAAAACACAGTGGGAACTCACACGAGAAAAATGACGATCCCAGGTCGACAGACTAACCTATACACATGTCACCAGAGAACTGCTATCCGACGATATGTATAATACCAACTAGTATGTTCCCGGCGAGTCCTGTCTGGTGTACTCATAACCCAATGAGCACCTGTATACATCTTAGGTGAACCAACTTACACCAATGGCTTGTGAGACCGGCCACCGCCCCTCGTCGGGGTCTCGACTGTATACACTAGTCTACTTTGGAGTATCGATGTCCTGTCTTGAAACTCCCACGACTAGGGACACTTTAAGGATGTGCTTATACACCCCAGCTCCCACATATATGATCGCCATCATACTGCTGGTAGTCAAGCAAGATCCTAAGGGCTCTATCAAAATGTAACAGTGATAAAGACAAACCAGATAACATACTATCATCTCGAGTAAGAATGTTTTATCTGTATAGGCCCTTCCTCAATCATCACAATCACGTACCTGCGATCCAATAATTGACTTTGAGGGCACTATATCCAACAATCTCCCACTTGCACTTAAGGCTAATTATTGCGATGTCGCGTACTCACAACTCGTGTGATACCGAACATCCAACTCCTCTACTAATCAGTTTCACAAAGCTCGTTTGTAAAACTATTGTGTTCGAGAAATAGCCTCAGTGAGTGGATCCGCCCTAATGTTTCTTTCTATGTCTCTCTTAATCTCAAGTTCGCGGAGAAAACCATCTTCCGAATTGAGTAATACCTGTCTTAGAATACGTCTGGATATCTAATGGGATCTAGTTCATAAATAAACTTCAAATCCAAACTTCTTAGACTGTATCGATAATTGAACCTAATCAGTATCCAGCACCATACCTCCCACAGTATCCTCTTGGACCACATGTCCATAATACTGTCCTTCGTCAGAGGGAAAACTATAGCTCTGACAATCACTCTGTCATCTATGTTACCTTTGAAGCCTGGAATGATAACCGGCTCCCGAAGGAGGCCGCCGTTATCAAATCCGTAGAACATGTACTTATGTTCTAAAACTGCTTCCTTGTGTTTCTTCAGGATTGGATTAATATAAACTTACCGTATCTAGTGAAAAACGACGTCTGGTGTGGTACTTGACATCTCACGATTGACTCAATTGCCTAAGCAAGTGATCTGCCAATCATGCACGTCCCTCTCCCCTTTAGTCTGTAATACACCTTCAGAGAGGGTGACTCCATCACCTGCAGGTACACCACCATGCCAGGAGTCATCTATTCTAAAATACTATTAGAATACTGTCAATGTACCCACATTGGGAAACTACCCAAATCTAAATCTAAAACCATAGATCTAGTAACCAGAATATCTGATATTATATCCATATCCTGTGTGAAGAAACAACTGTGTGACTACCACAATATAACCGATCGTAGTATAGGAATTTTACATCCTACTCTGTGTATGTCATCCAAATACCAGGACATTACACCCTACTACCTTCTTAACAGATCCATCCCCTATTCTGATGAAGTCAAAACCATGACTGTCACATCAAAAATAGATGATCTTATCTCCGCTATATGTGCTCAAGCCTATAAATAGACATAAGCTACTTGCCCACTATGCTTCCGCTGCTCCTACTGACTATGACAACCCTCTGGCAGAATAATATATACGTTCACTTCTAAAGCTAGTTTAGAACGACGCTATACTTATCCTCCTGCCGGGTCTCATAGTCTGGAACAACAGTAGTGTCAAGTCTGGGCACCGTCCTTGAGGCTACCTGAGTACCTCTTGGGTGTCTGAGGTTACCCACCATATCTGCAGAGTGGCTATTGAAATGTCAAACCTGATTGAATATATAGGTCCTATTAAATTTTCCGTAATCGTTTGCGGTTCTGGAATCACTTCCAGTTCTACCATACTCCCACTATTTTTTTCTGAAAAAATCCATTTTAATAAAACTGTGGCGAGTCTAGAACAATATCACTATTGATCTTCCAGATAGTAGAAAATTAACCCTCGTCAAAGCCAGGGTCAACCCACAAACTGCCATTACAGAAACGTGCCTTGAGCTATCCATAGTCTGGTTTTAAGCATAAGCTGGACAACTCACCGTACCTTAACATCGTTAAGATATGAACCATTCTATATTCAATATAGAAACTTTGGCACATATTTAATTGGAACCAAATTCAAATCATGCAACTGTCTCCAGTGCATATCAACTTAATGGAGAAAGGCTAATCAGCATTACTCAGCTTAGGAATCCATCCAATTATGAGTAACTTGAAAGAGAAACAAGTTTCTCAAAAACATTACTATCATCTGAATACCAATCACAAGAATCTACATCTTCGATCTTTGAAGAATCTCGATACTTGCGACATCTGGTTCTCTACTTAATTCCTATACCCACAACTTCTCAAAACTTAGACATTGTATTTCTACGAAACACTTGTCTAAAAACTAGAGAAGTCACAAGTAAACAGAACAGAGTATGAGGACCAACCCCTTTGTCCCGATGGACACTGGACAACATACAATACTCTGTATAAGTCCGCTGAGTTGAATAACTCAAAACCTGTGCGTCGTAGGTTGAAAAATGTACCCAGGCGATTTCCTCAAATATCACCAATTACAAAGAATTCCGATATAATGAGGATGGTCACCCAATTCCCAATAGCTTACTCCCACTCATTATCTGTAAAACCATACAGATGTGAGAAGCATACCTGGTAAATACATACCCTGGAGCAAGGGTTTAATTGGGAAATCAGTTTACAATTAACAATGAACAGTTTAATTGAAACATGAAAATGTTTCGAATGGGTATCCCGGTATTCTTAGTAATGCCTCTTCCATAATCCAATTCATGACTTTAACTGTATATTTGTTTGCCATCTCCCCAAATCCCTTTATTTGTCTTTATTCATTACCTTCTTTACACCATCATTAGGCTAAGTGGTTTTCTTCCTTCCCTACCGTTCGGCACCAGCCTATGGTTTGGAAGAAGATTATCCAGTAAGCATAATAAGTGTACCCTCCTAAACCAAGGAGTACTCGCAACTTGAGAGAAGGTGATGATAAAAGACAACTGAATAATACCTTATTCTATTTCTTCCGAACTGGGGAAAAAAGAAAAGGTGAAATAGGAGCGGTGGTGAAATACGAGGTTTGGTC
This sequence comes from Agapanthus africanus, assembly GCA_030015575.1. Classification (NCBI taxonomy): domain Eukaryota; kingdom Viridiplantae; phylum Streptophyta; class Magnoliopsida; order Asparagales; family Amaryllidaceae; genus Agapanthus; species Agapanthus africanus. The sequence goes on along the minus strand of JASDDO010000008.1, from coordinate 431,913,044 downwards.
GTGAATTATAGAAGTCGCAATTTACTTTTCCCTCTTTCTAATCCCTTTATTTTTGTCTTTAGTTATTACCATCTTCACACCCTACTTAGGCTAATTGGTTTTCTTCATTCCCTATCTTTCGGCACCTGCCTATGGTTTGGAATAAGATTATCCAATAAGCGTAATAATTGTACTCTCCTAAACCAAGAAGTATTCGCAACCTGAGAGAATGTGATAATAAAAGACAACCGAATAAACCAATTCTATTTCTCCTGAACCTGGATCCATCCTCGAAGAAGTCCCTCCGAGTTCGTATATAACCATACGATGGATCTATCCAATGGAAGTGGATGTCCGTAGTAATACGGGGTGTTCTGAGAAATACAAAGGGTAAAAGAAGGAGCCGCAATGACTTATACAACTCGGACAATCCAAAAGCCAGTATTTTAAGAAGGTTCGGTCAACTTGGTCACTGAGTCATAGTCTAGGGTCGGTCAAAAGTCGCTGCCAAAAGAGAGAGACAAAAGAAACACTCTGCGTGCACTCTAACCTAGATCAGAATAGTTATCACTTTATCTAATTAGGAAACCTCCCACTGTTATCTTAAATTCTCCTCCAAACCTAAAAGAAGAATTAGCCGGGATCACCCGAAGAGTAAACCAACTCATCAGTGGGAATCGGGGTCCAACTCTCATCGCATGATAATGTGACGGTATCCACTCACGTTATCACACTCCAGAAGGTATGCCCAAGTCTGGCAAGTTTCCTGTATATTTGAAACTCCCGATGTAATTTTTATCCCATGCTCTTATGACCTTGACGTAGGCCAACAAATCATAAGCCACATGTCAAGTTCTACCCGTCGTTGTCCTGATTAATTTAGGTCATCGTACATGCCCTTGACGTAGGCCAACAAGGCTGTACGTCTGTCCTAAACTAATGCATCTATCTATGCAACAAATGAATACCCCAGCAGCTACCAAACACTATGCCTTGACGTAGGCCAACAAACATAGCTTGAATACTACTGCCATCCATAAGAAATGACGGAGGGCTACGGCTGGTTTTTGGCGAAAAACCTTTAACGTAATGAACTTGATCTCGTTGAAGGAACCTGATAGCTTTTTATAAAAATATAGTGGCGAAAACCTTTGCTAAAGAGGTCACTCCCGGTGAAGGGATCTCGGCGCTTTCCTCGTGGAATGAGGTGCAGGATATTCCAACTGAATAAGCAAAACAACTTGTGATCGACTATATTGAAGTTATTACCCTGACGCAAACTTCTGCCTAAGGGGTCACTCTCGGTGAAGGGATCTCGGCCCTTGCCTCGTCGAATGAGGTACTGGATATTCATAACCGAATGCCATTGTGCAGAACAAAAGGAAACGTCTTTGTAATAACTCTTTTTAAAATTTGTTCCAACAACATCAATATAGGTGTTTACCCCAATCAGAGTAAAGCTCTGTTCAAATTCCGAGGCGGGAGATGAAGCAACGCTTCATCTTCCCCCAATCAGAGCAAAGCACTGCTTTGAAAATTTAAAATTTAATAAATGAAGCAAACGCTTCAGATTATTTGCGCTGCGCAACACGCCACGTGTCAGGCGCTAATACGTCAGCGCAGCGCCCAAGAAGGCGCGCCCAATCAGAGCAAAGCTCTATTTTTGTGAAGCAATGCTTCAGTTGCGCTGCGCGACACGTGTCAGCGCGGATGCGCTAGCGCAGTTGCGCTGCGCTCTGCGCTGCGCGACACATGTCAGCGCAGTTGCGCTACGCAGTGCGCTGCGCGACACGTGTCATGCGCTGGGGCATCTGCGCCAAACTGAATTAAGATTTTAAGAAATCTTTTCTGTTCTTGTTAAAACAAGAAGATTTTCTTCTGCAAAGCAGAAGCCCTTAGATCAAAGATCCAACGGTAAGAAAAATTCCCCAAAATCACTCAGAGAATGATCTCTTTAACAAATTTAACTAATTTGTGAGCACTATAAAAAGGACCCTAAGCCTCAATTCAAAGGCATCAACATTTTCTTGAAAATCAAGAACTTTAAACAGAGAGAACTCTGAGAAGATTTCAAGAAAAAGGTAAAGAACCTTCATGAAGTAGAAGAAATTCCTTCTAATAGATCATTGATCTAAAAACAAGATCAATGATCTTTAAATAAAAAAAATAGTGCTTTGCACTTCTTGTGAACCTCTGGTTCTTTAAAACAATAAAAAAAAATAGTGCTTTGCACTTTTAAGAACCTCTGGTTCTTCAAACAAAAGAAAAATTTATTTTTCTTTGATCTAATTTAGATTAAGAAATTAAATAGTGCTTTGCACTTCCGTTCTTGAATCTAAAAGATTCTTAGTGCTTTGCACTTCCAAACTGCGCCGTTGCGCTCTTAAGAGAGCGCCACGTGTCAGCTATAGAACCACTTGCGCTAAGCACTCTTAAGATAGAGCTTTGCTCTCTGGAATTAGCGCAACTCGCTGAGAGCGCGCCACGTGTCAGCAGCGCAACAACGCAGCGCGCTAGCGCAGCACACTGCGCTAGTGCGCTTGCGCTCACCAGAGCATGACACGTGTCATCACCATATGAGCTTGCGCTCGTTACTCGGCACAAAGCGCCAGACAAATGCACTGCCTTGGTTACAAAAGGGGCCAAGCCCAATTAAAGAAGGCCTAACAGGTCTAATAAAATGCAATGCATTGCTTTAAAAAAGGGACAGAGCCCAAACTAAAATAGATGCTCTGCATCATAAATAAAGGGACAGAGCCCAAATCAAAAGCCTAGCAGGCCAGAATAGAATGCAGTGCATTATTAAATATGGGCAAAGCCCCAACACAGGCCTAATAGGCCAAAGATCAAGAAAAATGCTGAATATTCTCAACTGGACTTGACCCAATTTTGGCCGTAAGTCCTCAAATTAAATTGACTGAGCAAAATTGCTCTCCTGAATCAATTTATCTCCGGTTCGAGGGTACATCTCCGAACTCCTCTGACATCTATCGTTGTAATCCTTCAACGACGTCAGAGAGGCAACGGGTCCCAACGATCACACATGAATATGGACTGCGGGTCCTTAAACTCGTGGACCGAAACGTCCCTAAACTAATATTGGACCGAAACGTCCTTAAACTAATATTGGACCGAAACGTTCCTAAACTAACAGTGGACCACCACGTCCCTAAACTGGAATATGGACCACCACGTCCCTAAACTGGAACAATAGAGCCTCCTAATGCTCTTTTGCCGGATCTAAACGGTCCCGTTTAAGCTGATCTTAGCCGCAACGCGCCTAATGCATCCTTAAACTAAAAGCACCAAACCCAAATCTAATTAAATACGGATTTGGACTAATCCACGTCCTACGGGCGACGGCATTACTCAGTCTCCGTATACAATCCACGGGCAACCATAAACAAAACAAACACACACGACACGAAGTGAAATTCTGGAGAAGGAGAAAGTGGCTACCGCGGTGCGGTAGCGTGATTAACTGCAGGGGCTTGCGCCTGCAGGGAAGAGCGTCCCCACAATCAAAAACCCCTCAAGCGAGGGGGAATCTGACAAAGTCTGCTATATCGGCCGCATCCGTCTAAACCTTCGATACACGGTGCCATAAATCAACTCGGCATCTTCGGAGAGGTAGACGGATAAAACCAAATAGCATCTGCCCCGAATCTCAGTGCCAGGACCCAGCGGTCCTGTGCGCCGCCATTCGGAGGGGAACAGATTCTGGCACGCCCAGTGGGACCTCTTCCTTTTTCCACTCCACACTTCGTGTGTCGTCTTCGCGAACCAATCGCGGTTTGTTAATGGTTGCCTTCGGATTTCAAGTTACTAAGATTTGGTCTTTTGCCTGGCGCAGAACTCAAGATTCAATGGCCTCTAATTGCACCAACTGCTCGAGGTGCCGCTGCAACAGACGCTCCACTTCACCAGGAGGTGTGACGTATGGGCCCCAAGCGGCTTCCTTCCTTACTCTGCCGGTAGACCAGGTGACCCAAGCCACCACCGGCTTGTTCTTCGGGACCATGATCCCACCTGCAAGCTTCTCTGCACCAATACCTGCACTGGAAGTAAGTAAAAAGTCGGTCTTCAACCGGCTCACTGTTTCGACAGCCCCTTTCAACGGGTCGCCCGTTACTAAACCGACAGCCTCCGTTTTCACCAGGCTAGGTCAGAACCATAAAGTGGCCGTCCCAAAGAGGGCAACGGCCGCTGCTCAGGAAGTCGTTAAAGCGGCTTCCCCTGTCAAAGAGTCAGCCTTTTCAAGACTGACGATTCCTGCTCCTGCCCCTGCTCAAGGATCCGTCTTCGGCAGGTTGAATATCACCCCTCAAAAGACAACCTCAGTCTTTAAGATGTTAACACCGGCAGCGCCTCATTCAGACAGGGGGCAAAAAGAAACTATCTCTGAGCCAATCCCAACGGCTCGCCGTACTCGACGTCGCCATTGGCAACGAGTGAGGAAGGCAGGGGGCAACACTCCCTCAGGGCTAACTCTACCGGCTCCAGTGGTGGAAGTCAACGCTGCTGTTCCAACTGGGAACAGCTTTGAGCTGCTGAGAAGGGTATGGAAGAACTCTCCAACCGCTACATTGAAGAGATCTCCTCCGCCTGTGGAGAAAGCTCCAGAGACAAAGCTGGAACAGCCCCCTCAACGGCTGTCGTCAAAAATATACAAGGTTTAGCGTAGGGTTCAAGACTACGTGATTGACCCGGACCACTTTCGTCGCCAGAAAAAGGCAAAGGTGGAAAAAGGCAAGGATTGTCCCATTAAACAGCAGGGGACAGCAGTTGCTAGGGTGCCCCCTACAATGGTTCCTTCAACCTCAACGGCCCACAAAAGGAGGAGGTCAGAGAAAACCCCCGCGTCAATGTCAAAGTCTAGAAGCGGTGAACCTAAACGCCCCAAGTCAGGGGGCATAACAGTTCATACGGTTTATATGGCTTCTGGAAAGAAGGAAAGCCGCACTTCTACGGGTCATCGACCGCTTACCCGATCAGTGACCAAGGCTCAGGAGCAGCAACAAAAGCTCCAGGAGATGATGACTACAATGGCTGCACTCACGGAGCCAAAAGAGAACCCTGAGACGTCCTTAGATGAGCGCCAAGAGGAAGAGACCGACGCCGAGTTCCTTCACCGAGTACTGGAAAAGAGGGACAAAGAGGCTGCTGAACAAGCGGCCAACATACAGCGTATGGGCCTCCTCTTCCAGGACATGATAGGGATGATGATACAACAAGATCCTCCCGCTGAAGAACCCCTAATCGTCCTTGGAGATAATAAGGGAGAGATGTTGAATCCGCAGCCCGCTCTATTAACAGCTAAAGAGGATACAATCTCTAAGACTGATCTGGACGAATACATAGCCCAGCAAATAAGGGTTCATCATGCGGCCGAAGCAGCCGGCCACGTTGTAAAAACGGGGCGGCCATATCCAGGCTGGTATGACCAAATCAAGTACCCGCCGGGTTACACAATTCCCAAATTTCATATGTACAAAGGGACCGGCAATCCTCATCAGCATGTCGCCCAGTTCAGGGCGCTTTGCGGTAACATCGGTGGTGATAACAAGCTTTTGCTCCGTCAGTTTGTTGGAAGTCTATCAGATACGGCGTTCGAGTGGTACTCTGAACTCCCTAATGATTCTATCAAAACCTTCGCGGAAATGGAGCTGCTGTTTACCCAGCGTTTTGCAAGTGCCAGTGAACGTACCCCGATGACGGCACTGATTGACGCCAGGGTAAAACCCGGCGAGACATGGGTTCAGTACGCTATACGGTGGCGTAATTTATGGTCGAAATGTGAGCAGCGCATAGAAGAAGCCCCTGCGGTGGGAATGTTTGTCGGAACCCTCGATCCACAAGCAACCATCTCGCAATTTATGATGTTCTTCAAGCCGACAACCTTCCAGGCTTTCATTGATAAACTAGCGTAGATGGACCAGATGGGCCATAAACCCCCTCTCCCAAAGCCGGACTCCCGAAATGATAAAGGGAAGGGAAAAGTGATCGTTGTCGCTAATACCCAACAACAGCCGAATAATGCGAAGTCGGTTGTGCGTCAAGGTAATACGCGTCCGTACGTAGACCTTGAGGAAAGACTAGGGCGTCCTTACTCCTTTCCCCGTGATAAAATGAAGAGATTATTCGAGCTGGCGTTACGCAACAGACTCATAAATCTGCCGAATCCAAAACGACCGTTGCAACCAAGTGACGTCAACGAGCCTAATTACTGCCCTTATCATCGAGTACTAGGCCATCCGATCGAAGATTGCTACGTTTTCAAGAATTGGCTTGAAAACCAGTACCGACAGGGCAAGTTCGCGTTATCTGACAAATGGAAGGTGAATCCCCCGCAGCCCCACACCTCTAAAGGGACGAATACGCCGGGAGCAACATGCTCTGTCATTGAAGAAACTCCGTAGGAGGTTGTATTATCATCGAAAATGAAGAGAATGCTAAATGATCTTCGGACATGTCCGGCGATCAAGTGGAAGAACCCATTGGAACCGCAGGTCGTTGAGGGGATGTTGAAGCCACGTCCAACTCCAAAGACCAATGATGGGGGTTCGAGCACTAGTAGCCAGTCGTCAAAGTCTTTGAAGAAAAAGAAGAAGTCCAAGAAGCCGGTGAAGCCTAGCGATAGGCGCACGGACTTGCAAAAGCAAATTGACACGCTGGAAGAGTACAACCAGAAGACGCAGACTCCCATTACATTGCAGGAGTTCCTCAACCATGTCTTCCAAGAAGAAGATGAGGGAGGTAGTTCGTCAAATGAATCTGAAGAACATGTGGCAAGTTGCCATGTGATTTCCCATTCGATCACGAACGATAAGGAGACTCCTTGCATCGAAAAGCCGGGGGCAGATCCTGAACCAAAAGTTCTGGGACTATCAGATGAAGTAATTGACGCCCTCCTTAATGAAGCTCGGTTGAAAAGTAAAGCTGATCGGGAGCGCGAGGCGGCTATATTTGAAAGGGCCAAGCGCCAGCGACTTGATGAAGGAGCTGAGACGATCCCGCTGGAGCAAAACACCTCCACTACCGACAGAAGCCAACTCAGGATGAGGAAAAAGTTCGCTAAGGCCATATCAATGGGCATGAAGCTACCATCCTCTGAAGGAAACATCGCCGGTGAAGTGGAAACGCACCCCTCGTATTGCTTATATCATCAGAGGATTCCGCACCCCACTCAAGAGTGCAAAGCTTTCGACAGATGGTGGCAAGGATACGTTGCTCATCGACAACGCTTTAAGCGGGAAAAATGTAAAACTCGTCGGGAGCAGAGAAATACGACCGAAGGGCTTAAAAGAACTGCTGGCGATTGTCGCATGGTTAACACCGGTGGATCACAAGTGCCTACATTCGGGAGTGATTCTGATGAAGAGCTAGAACTTGCCCCTCTCTTTAAAGAGTCCGTTTCAGGAAAAGAAGAAGAACTGAAGGTCTGCGAAAATATCCGGCTGCGAAATCGGACGCTGCCTGAAAAGAACCTCGGACCCTTGAACAGAAAAGATAAAGGGAAAGAAAAGGTCTCTAAGGATATTACTCTCGATGACCAAGTTGCGGAAGAGTTAACCGCTAAGAACCCACTAAAGAAGAATAAGGTGGATTACAACGTTTTAGCACATCTGAGGAAACTGCCCTCGCAGCTCAGCATTCTTGACGCCCTTTTGCTATCAAAAGAGACGAGAGATTCATTGATTAAGGCACTCCAAGACCCGGAACAATTCCAAGCATGCCTGGCCGAGGAAAAGATGAAGGATGAGTTAGAGGAAGTACACACGGCTGATGTTACTTTTGGCGATGAGGACCTTCTACTTGGGACTTGCGAACACAATCGCCCTCTCTATATTTCGGGATACTGCCATGATATAAAGATAGGCAAAATCCTGATCGATAACGGGTCGTCTGTTAACCTACTCAACGTGCGGGTGTTGAAGGAAATCTGCATGAGCGTCCAGCACCTTGCTCGGGACAAGATCACCATATCCGGGTTCGACTCCCAATCGTCAAAGACTCTTGGATCTGTGATACTGACGCTACGCTTCGGACTACTCGTCACGGACATTAAGTTCCACGTCATAGATGCCAAGACATGCTACAACGCTTTGCTCGGCCGACCATGGTTACACGAGTACAACATCATCCCTTCTACACAACATCAGTGTATGAAGTATTTTAAGGATGGTTTCGAGTATACCGTGACGGGAGAACTGAACCCGTTCTCTGTGAACGAGGTCCGCAAATACGAAGATGCCAAATACTTCTTGCCGGATTTCAAAGACACGGAGAAGTGTCACAAGCCGGAAAATAAAACTAACGCCACCATCCCTGTCTTCGGCAGTGATACCGAGGAGGAAGAGGAGATCGTTTATTCGGGTCCACCCCAACATAACAAGCCAGGACCGTCCACTCCTACATTGGCCTTTGGTAGTGACTCGGAGGATGAGGTCCATGTCGTATTCTCTGCTCGACCTTCAATACAAGCTTCCGCTGACGAAGAGCAAAGTCTGCAAGTCGCCATGGTGCCGCCTAAACATCATAAAGAACTGGACGCACTTAATATCTACAGTATAGAATAGCTGCGGACATTCTACATCCCTCCCATGCGAGAAAACGAGAAAGCAATTCTGTTTTACCGCTCTGAAGAAACCAAGATGAAAAAAGAAATCCGGTATGGCGCAGAGCCTGCGCTCGACAGGCTTCAGCCTATCCGTCTTCCCAGATATTATACAGAGGGTTTGAAGAAGCTGCTGAAACGCCAGGGGATATCCTTCAAACAGACCGTTAGAGAGGCCAAATTCTATGACAGGGTCTGGAATGTTTCCGGGACTCAACACAAACTGCCTAATGGGAGAATGGAAACGAGAGGGCTTGGATACATCCGGTCAAAGAAACGAGAGTTACTACCTGGCTGCTACGTCATATATGACCTTGATGAAGAAGCGGATGCTCAATGGGAGGACGCTAATCCTAAGCCAGTGAAGGTTCCAGATGCAAGAGAGCCCAGTCCGTCGTTCTAGGAACAAATGGACAGACTTATAAAGAAAGCTGGTCAAAAAGTCCGAGATGATCACAACCGTGAGACGGCCATCTATGAGAAAGCCAAGACGCAACGCCTTCTCCAACAGGCCGTAAAGGGTGAAAATGCCGCTCCTTGTCAACCCGTTATAACGAAGGCTCAGCTCAAAAGCAGAAATAAGTCGAAAGGCCAAAAAGGCGCTCAACAACTGCAAAGCAGGGCTAAGAAGCCACGCAAACGGGAATTGAGCGTTATTGACCTATCCCTCATGAAGAAAATGAGTCGAGCATACTCTTTTCCTCGGGATAAGACAAGGAGGATATTTGAGCTTGCTCTAAAACATCAGATGCTCGCGCTGCCGGAGTCTAAACACCCTGAACAAGCAGGCGAAGCCTCACACCCGGACTATTGCTCTTACCATCGAGTAGTAGGCCACCCTCTTGAAGATTGCTTCACCTTCAAGAATTGGGTCGAAGATCAATATCAGCTTGGTAAATTCGCTCTGTCCAACAACTGGAGGGTAGCACCACCATAAAAGCACGAGCCTAAGGCCACGAAAGAAAGACCAGTTCCACATTGGGATTGGAAGCGAATTCGTACCTGTCACATGATAACGATGCTACAAGAAGAATCCGAGAACATGGGCAGCCTTCCCTGGTGCCTCGAAAACAGCAATGATGAGGTGATCTCAGAATTTCCCCCAGCTCCGAAAGAACTGGAGGACGGAATACATACCACTGCAGATAACCTCAAGAAAATTGAGTTGGGGACGATAAACGATCCGCGACCGACATTCGTCAGCGAGCTGCTGTCTGAAGAAAAGGTGGCTGCGTTAAAGGACGTCCTTGTACAGCATAAAGATTGCTTCGTATGGAACTATTCCGAGATGCCGGGACTTGATCCAGAAGTTGCTGTACATATACTGGCAATATCCCCTAGTGTCAAGCCAGTCAAACAAGCGCCGAGAAGAATGCGGCTTGAGCTCGAGATGAGCATCAACGCTGAAGTCAAAAAGCTGATAGACTCCGGCTTTATCCAGGAGGTTCAATACCCTGAATGGATTGCTAATATTGTCCCAGTGATGAAGAAAAATGGAACGGTGCGCATATGCGTGGACTTTCGAGATCTCAACAAAGCCTGCCGGAAGGATGATTTCCCAGTACCAGTCACCGAACTGATGATAGACAATACGTCCACGCATGAGATTTTCTCATTCATGGACGGCTCATCAGGATATAATCAAATAAAAATGCACCCTGAAGATCAGAAACATACGGCTTTCCGGACTCCTTTGGGAATATTCTGTTACAAGGTGATGCCCTTCGGTTTAAAGAACGCCGGTGCAACCTACCAAAGGGCCATGACGAAGATTTTCGATAACCTTATACACGAAATCGTTGAATGCTATATCGACGACCTCGTTGTTAAAAGCAAATCATATGAGGAACATCTCGAGCATCTGAAGCCCGTGTTTCAACGTCTTCGACAATACAACTTGAAGATGAACCCTCTGAAGTGTGCATTCGGGGTTTCCTCGGGCAAATTCCTGGGATTCATCGTTCGACACCGAGGTATCGAGATAGATCCGTCCAAGATCAAGGCAATCATGGGAATGCCTCCGCCGAGAACTCTCAAACAGCTGCGGTCTCTCCAAGGGAAGCTCGCGTACATACGGCGATTTATAGCCAACCTCTTAGGAAAGTGCCGTCCTTACAGCCACCTGATGAAGAAGGGAACCCCGTTCGTCTGGGATCACAAATGCCAAGGCGCACTGGATGAGATCAAACAGTATTTGCAAAACCCTCCAGTGTTGGCTGCTCCAGTGAAGGAAAAGCCTCTCATTCTTTACACGGCCGCCCTTGAAGGTTCTTTGGGCGCATTATGGGCACAAGAGAATGACCAGGGGAAAGAAAGAGCACTTTACTACTTAAGTCGAGTGCTGCTGGGGGCAGAAAGCAATTACTCCCCCTTTGAAAAACACTGCCTGGCGTTGATCTTCGCAATAACAAAGCTTAGACATTACGCATTAGCGCATGAAGTCTATCTCATTTCAAAGGTGGACCCTCTCAAATATCTAATGTCAAAGGCCATATTGACAGGACGACTCGCTAAATAGGCCCTGCTCTTAATGGAGTTCTCGATAGCACATCGACCACTCAAAGCAGTAAAAGGCCAGGCCATCGCCGACTTCCTTGCTGAACACCCGATACCGGCCGACTCTCCTTTAAACTGCGATCTTCCAGACGAACATGCGTTTGATGCGATCGATGGTGATAATACCCGATGGGAGCTTTATTTTGACGGAGCATCTTCCGTGAAGAAGCGCAAACAAAGTACCCCTATAATCAAATCGGGGGTAGGACTCATCTTTATAACTCCACAAGGAGGGATAATGCGCACGCGTTCTCCCTGACGGAACCCGAGGACAAACAACGAAGCCGAATACGAAGCTCTGATAGCAGGCCTCGAGATCGCCATTGACATGGGAATTGAAAACCTCCTCATATACGGAGATTCGCAGCTGGTCGTTAGTCAAGTAAACGGCGATTACCAAACATGCAAACCGGAATTGGTAAAATACGGTGAAAAGGTGCAACAACTGCTAACCCAAATTCCCTCCTATACTTTGGAGAGCATACCACGCGCGGATAACAGCAAAGCGGACGCGTTGGCCAAGCTTGCTAAAGAGATGGCTGACGAGAACCTCGATGATGTTAGAATCATGGTACAAAGTCGTCGGGTGCTCGCCCCCGCAGAAATACCTTCGGAATCACCCGAAGAGAAGGGAGTGACTGAACAAGCGACCTTGCAAATAAAAGATCATGAGAAGGTTGAGGATTGGAGGGAAGTCTTTATAGACTACTTCAAGTCCCACCAAATGCCCGAAGATGCGTCCGCAAGACATCAACTCATAAAACGAGCTCTGTCTTTCGCCTTCGTCAATGATACTCTATACAAGAGGTCATTCGATTCTCTGTGGCTGAGATGCTTAGGACCGGACGAATCGGAAAGAGTCGTTCAGGAGGTTCATGACGGAATCTGCGGTTCTCACCAAGCAGGTCCAAAGATGAAGTTGAAGATCAAACGGATGGGCTATTACTGGCCCACGATGATTCAAGACTGCATCGAATATGCGAAGCAATGTCACTCATGCCAGATTCATGGGGACTTCATCCACCAGCACCCAAATCCGTTGTATCCAACGGTAGCTAGCTGGCCATTCGAAATGTGGGGGACTGATATAGTCGGCCCCATCGAACCAGCATCGTCTAAAGGACATCGTTTCATCCTAGCGACGACTGACTACTTCTCTAAGTGGGCAGAAGCAGTACCATTGAGAGAAGTGAAGACGGAGAATATCCTCCATTTCTTCAAAACGCACGTCATATATCGGTTTGGAACTCCGAGGCGGATCATCTCCGATAACGGGCCAGCCTACCGAAATCATAAAATCAGCCGCTTCGCACAGCAGCATAACATAGACTGGAGATATTCCTCAGTCTATAATCCACGAGCTAACGGTCTCGCCGAGGCCTTCAACAAGACCTTGACGAAAATTATAAAGAAAACAGTGTCCCGAAATAAGAAAGACTGGCATGAGAGACTGCAAGAAGCTCTTTGGGCGTATCGAACCACGTTCAAGACAGCCACAAACACAACGCCATACGCGTTGGTATTCGGTACGGAAGCAGTACTCCCTCTCGAGATTGAGTTACCCTCTCTACGAGTGGCAGTTCACCATGAGCTAACGGACGAAGAAAATGCTCACCTTCGGCTTGAGGAGCTTGATGCCCTTGATGAAACTAGGCTCATAGCACAACAAAATCTGGAAGTTTATAAAGCAAAGATGACGCGCTCATACGAAAGATTGACCCGACCGAGGACATTCCACCAAGGCGAACTCGTGCTAGTGGTCAAAAGGCCTATGATTCCCAATCGCGCCAAGCGGGGAAAATTCGAGCCAAATTATGAAGGCCCGTACATCATAGATAAAGTTTACCAGGGTGGGGCCTATCTACTCATGGACATGCACGGTGAAAGGCCTTTCAGGCCGATAAACGGTCGCTTCCTGAAGAAATACTACGCTTAATGAGCCACAGCCTAGGTCAATGATAGATAACGACGACCATGTCCGCTCGCTACCGTCCTAAGCTCAAGTTTTATAAGCAGTAGCCAACTTCCCAATGTCGGACCGAAATGTCCTTAAACTAACAGCGGACCGAAATGTCCTTAAAATAATAGCAGACCGAAACGTCTTTAAACTACTACCGCAGCATCTTTAGGCTGACGAGATAAAAAAATATATATAAAAATAAAATAAAATAAAAACGGTATGTCCATAAGCAAAAAGGGGCACGGATGAAAACCCGAAAGGGCTCCGTGAGTAAAAACAGCAGGGCTACCGGCGAGTGTTCGTGAAAACCCGAAAGGGCGCGACCTCGTAAAAAAAAAAAAGAAGAAGAAGAAAATAAAAAGAATAAAAGAAAAAAAACGGTATGTCCATAAGCAAAACGGGCACGGATGAAAACCCGAGAGGGCTCCGTGAGTAAAAACAGCATGACTATCGGCGAGTGTTTGTGAAAACCCGAAAGGGCACAACCTCGTTAAGAAACACTTGTAGGGTCCTCTCGACCCTATAAGGAGAAACCACCCGCGTGAGATCCTTACGATTCACAAAAGAACAACACACTTAGGAATCCCCACGATTCCTAAGGAGAAAATACACTTGCGAGATCCTCACAACTCGTAAGGAGAACGCTCTTATGGGACCCTCACGGCTCGTAAGATTTGAAAGTCTTAAGTTACCGAGATCTAAACCTGTGCTTAAGCAACCCCCACAACTTTCGATATTGCCCTACAAGTGGCTCAATACTGACCCTTGTATACAATCCACGGGCGCGAATAAACATTTCCCTAACCAAGGTCCATCCGTGACTGGGGATATGTTCGCATAACCCTTGTAAATCCTCTCGATTTACAAAGAGAAAACCCTCCTGTAGGATCCTTACGACTTACAGAGGAACAAAACACTTAGGAACCCTCACGATTCCTAAGGAGAAAATACACCTATAAGATCCTCACGACTTGTAGGGAGAAATAGCTTTGTGAGACCCTTACGGCTCATAAAAGTCAAAAGCCTTAGTCGACAGGACCCTAACCCTGGTCGCTAAGCCTCCTCTGTTCGACAATGACAGAGGCAAATGATGATTCGCTCCTGACAACATCCCAGTTGTAGCGGTGCTGATGCCAAAATCAGTGTCCAAGTTCAGGTTTACGGCGAAAAGCCAGTAAGCCGCACATGCATACGAAATAGCCGAAATGATAGGGCAACTTGCAATAAAAAGCAGCAAGTAAAATGTATGCATGCAAAATAGCCGAAATGATTGGGCAACTCGCAATAAAAAGCAGCGAGTGGAAATAAAATAAACAGCCGAAATGATTGGGCACCGCGAAAAATAGCCGAAATGATTGGGCAATCGCGACCTTCGCGATATAAAAGCTGAAATGATAGAGCATCACGGAAAGAATAAAAAAAATGAAAGAATGAAACTTTTTGCCCTACAGTTAAGATCACATCGATCCCTGTATACAATCCAAGAGCATAAACAAAGAGGGAACCATACCCTCCCAGCAAACTCCTTGACTCACGGATACAAACACTCCTTGACAAGAGCTTCCTGATCCGTGTCGACCCGCAGAGCCACCAGAGCCCCCATGGGAACCCTCAACTCGTTTCGGACCCTAAGGAAACAAATAATCCTTGGCGCTTGGGAAACAAATAATCCCTAGCAAACTCCTCGACTCACGGATACAAACACTCCTTGACGAGAGCTTCCTGATCCGCGTCGACCCGCAGAGCCACCAGAGCCCCCGTGGGAACCCTCGACTCGTTTCAAACCCCAAGGAAACAAATAATCCTTGGCGCTTGGGAAACAAATAATCCCTAGCAAACTCCTCGACTTACGGATACAAACACTCCTTGACGAGAGCTTCCTGATCCGCGTCGACCCGCAGAGCCACCAGAGCCCCCATGGGAACCCTCGACTCGTTTCAGACCCCAAGGAAACAAATAATCCTTGGCGCTTGGGAAACAAATAATCCCTAGCAAACTCCTCGACTCACGGATACAAACACTTCTTGACGAGAGCTTCCTGATCCGCGTCGACCCGCAGAGCCACCAGAGCCCCCGTGGGAACCCTCGACTCGTTTCAAACCCCAAGGAAACAAATAATCCTTGGCGCTTGGGAAATAAATAATCCCTAGCAAACTCCTCGACTCACGGATACAAACACTCCTTGACGAGAGCTTCCTGATCCGCGTCGACCCGCAGAGCCGCCAGTGCCCCCGTGGGAACCCTCGACTCGTTTCAAACCCCAAGAAAACAAATAATCCTTGGCGCTTGGGAAACAAATAATCCCTAGCAAACTCCTCGACTCACGGATACAAATACTCCTTGACGAGAGCTTCCTGATCCGCGTCGACCTGCAGAGCCACCAGAGCCCCCGTGGGAACCCTCGACTCGTTTCAAACCCTAAGGAAACAAATAATCCTTGGCGCTTGGGAAACAAATAATCCCTAGCAAACTCCTCGACTCACGGATACAAACACTTCTTGACGAGAGCTTCCTGATCCGCGTCGACCCGCAGAGCCGCCAGAGCCCCCGTGGGAACCCTCGACTCGTTTCAAACCCCAAGGAAATAAATAATCCTTGGCCCTTGGGAAACAAATAATCCCTAGCAAACTCCTCGACTCACGGATACAAACACTCCTTGACGAGAGCCTCCTGATCCGCGTCGATCCGCAGAGCCACCAGAGCCCCCGTGGGAACCCTCGACTCGTTTCAAACCCCAAGGAAACAAATAATCCTTGGCGCTTGGGAAACAAATAATCCCTGGCAAACTCCTCGACTCACGGATACAAACACTCCTTGACGAGAGCTTCCTGATCCGCGTCGACCCGCAGAGCCACCAGAGCCCCCGTGGGAACCCTCGACTCGTTTCAAACCCTAAAGAAACAAATAATCCTTGGCGCTTGGGAAACAAATAATCCCTAGCAAACTCCTCGACTCACGGATACAAACACTCCTTGACGAGAGCCTCCTGATCCGCGTCGATCCGCAGAGCCACCAGAGCCCCCATGGGAACCCTCGACTCGTTTCAAACCCCAAGGAAACAAATAATCCTCGGCGCTTGGGAAACAAATAATCCCTAGCAAACTCCTCGATTCACGGATACAAACACTCCGTGACGAGAGCTTCTTAACTCATGTCAACTGTTCCGCTACAACTGCAAATAAATCCCCGATTCGTCTCAATTTGTAAGAAGAAGTCTCAGACAGCAAGGATCGAAAAGCTTGCTTTTTGAGCAATGGGGCCCTGCAAGTCAATCCAAACTGGTCTCTTGCATACTATTCACGGGTCTCACTCTCCGAAGTCGAATTTCGACGAGGAGGGAAACAACCGCTTACGAATCCTCTCGACTCGTAAGAGGGAAAATTCTCTTATAGGATCATTACGACTTATAAGAGAAAACCACACTTAGGAATCCTCACGATTCCTAAGGAGAAAATCCGCCTATGAGATCCTCTCGATCCGTAGGGAGAAAAGCCTCTATGAGACCCTCACGGCTCATAGAGTTGAAAAATCTTAGGCAGCAGACCAGAACCTGCGGCCTAAGTCATCGCTATTCCCTAAGGAAGTCGGAATACTCGTTTTAGACATCCATCAACCATGGTTATTAAGACAGCCTGCTGACAATAAAAAAAAAGAAGAAGATGACAGAAAGAATATCCGGTCTACATTTGATCTGGCGTGCGTGACGCATTCATTTTTGCATGGACAGAAGACTCAGGACGAGAAATAAGACAAGCTGAAATAGAAACAGGGAGGGTTTCCATTCATACCGCTAAAAATTTTTACAAGCATAAGAATAATGAATAAGAAACATTATTCAAATTATTACAACGGTATAACCTCAGATCTGGGACACGGATTGAGGAAATCAAAAATAAGGCCATCCAGAGTTCTTCTGGCCTTTCTAATTATTCTTATGCGCAATCTTTCGCGCTCCTCTGTGTCGATGTCATCGGCGAGCCCTCCTGGCCTTTGATAAGCAGCAACTATTGTCGTCTGCTGGAAGACTTGGTGTAAGATGTCAATAAGGCTGTTCCGCCGTTTCTTTGAAATCAGCCCTGTCAGGTACACTGAATGCACCTTGTCTTCGGCATCATCCAGCGCGTTGAGCGGTAAGGCCTCATGAAGACCCGGAAGTGCTCTCCATATGGCTCCCAACACGACTTTCAAAAGGGCCGAACGACGAGGCAACAGCCAACCACCGCTTGCGTTCAGACGACCCATGACTTCGGCACATTCAGCGTCTGTAAACTCCTGGTTTTGTTGACGACCCTGAGCGCGGATATCGTCGTAGGTAATGAACTCGTGCAAACTGTATAGATGCACCGCCGCCATTATGCCTGGAGGAAATACCACAGGAAGATTAGCGATAGAAGAAAAATAATATACATAGAGGGCTAAATTCCTAGAGAGCAAAGCTCTGTTCAGGGATTAAAACCCATGAACAAAAGCTCTGCTAATGAAACCCCAATGGGGATCTCTTTAGATCAAAAGATCTGTGAGAGCAAAGCTCTTTGACTGGGATTAATTTAAATTAATTTGATTTGCATTAATTTTACCTAAAGTTTCTAACTTTGAAAATGAGCAAAGCTCTGCTAGTGAAACCCCGAAGGGGTTTTCTTTAGATCAGAAGATCTATGAGAGCAAAGCTCTGCTGGTTAAGATTAGTTAAAATTAATTTAATCTAAGAATTAATTTTACCTAAAGTTTTTCTAAAAACTTTGGAAAGAAGAGCAAAGCTCTAGAGTTCTTAAAGGCAAGAGCAAATCTCTGAAGTTTTTTGAAAATAAAAATCTGAGAGATGATAAGCATCTGTGGGGGACCAAAGGTCCAATTTATAGGCATCAAGTGCCTCTAAAAACTTCCAAAAGTTGTCACGGCGGTTGAAATTCCGCCACCGTTGCGCTCACGTTTGGGGCCACGTAAGCGCAACGGTGGGGGGGCATTTGTTTACCCCAATCAGAGCAAAACTCTGTTCAAATTCCGAGGCGGGAGATGAAGCAACGCTTCATCTTCCCCCAATCAGAGCAAAGCTCTGCTTTGAAGATTTAAAATTTAATAAATGAAGCAAACGCTTCAGATTATTTGCGCTGCGCAACACGCCACGTGTCAGGCGCTAATACGTCAGCGCAGCGCCCAAGAAGGCGCGCCCAATCAGAGCAAAGCTCTATTTTTGTGAAGCAATGCTTCAGTTGCGCTGCGCTCTGCGCTGCGCGACACGTGTCAGCACGGTTGCGCTGCGCTCTGCGCTGCGCGACACGTGTCAGCGCGGTTGCGCTGCGCAGTGCGCTGCGCGACACGTGTCACGCGCTGGGGCATCTGCGCCAAACTGAATTAAGATTTTAAGAAATCTTTTCTGTTCTTGTTAAAACAAGAAGATTTTCTTCTGCAAAGCAGAAGCCCTTGGATCAAAGATCCAACGGTGGGAAAAATTCCCCAAAATCACTCAGAGAATGATCTCTTTAACAAATTTAACTAATTTGTGAGCACTATAAAAAGGACCCTAAGCCTCAATTCAAAGGCATCAACATTTTCTTGAAAATCAAGAACTTTAAACAGAGAGAACTCTGAGAAGATTTCAAGAAAAAGGTAAAGAACCTTCATGAAGTAGAAGAAATTCCTTCTAATAGATCATTGATCTAAAAACAAGATCAATGATCTTTAAATAAAAAACAGTGCTTTGCACTTCTTGTGAACCTCTGGTTCTTTAAAACAATAAAAAAAAAAAATAGTGCTTTGCACTTTTAAGAACCTCTGGTTCTTCAAACAAAAGAAAAATTTATTTTTCTTTGATCTAATTTAGATTAAGAAATTAAATAGTGCTTTGCACTTCCGTTCTTGAATCTAAAAGATTCTTAGTGCTTTGCACTTCCAAACTGCGCCGTTGCGCTCTTAAGAGAGCGCCACGTGTCAGCTATAGAACCACTTGGGCTAAGCACTCTTAAGATAGAGCTTTGCTCTTTGGAATTGGCGCAACTCGCTGAGAGCGCGCCATGTGTCAGCAGCGCAACAGCGCAGCGCGCTAGCGCAGCACACTGCGCTAGTGCGCTTGCGCTCACCAGAGCATGACACGTGTCATCACCAAATGAGCTTGCGCTCGTTACTCGGCGCAAAGCGCCAGACAAATGCACTGCCTTGGTTACAAAAGGGGCCAAGCCCAATTAAAGAAGGCCTAACAGGTCTAATAAAATGCAATGCATTGCTTTAAAAAAGGGACAGAGCCCAAACTAAAATAGATGCTCTGCATCATAAATAAAGGGACAGAGCCCAAATCAAAAGCCTAGCAGGCCAGAATAGAATGCAGTGCATTATTAAATATGGGCAAAGCCCCAACACAGGCCTAATAGGCCAAAGATCAAGAAAAATGCTGAATATTCTCAACTGGACTTAACCCAATTTTGGCCGTAAGTCCTCAAATTAAATTGACTGAGCAAAATTGCTCTCCTAAATCAATTTATCTCCGGTTCGAGGGTACATCTCCGAACTTCTCTGACATCTATCGTTGTAATCCTTCAACGACGTCAGAGAGGCGACGGGTCCCAACGATCACACATGAATATGGACTGCGGGGTCCTTAAACTCGTGGACCGAAACGTCCCTAAACTGGAATATGGACCACCACGTCCCTAAACTGGAACAATAGAGCCTCCTAATGCTCTTTTGCCGGATCTAAACGGTCCCATTTAAGCTGATCTTATCCGCAACGCGTCTAATGCATCCTTAAACTAAAAACACCAAACCCAAATCTAATTAAATACGGATTTGGACTAATCCACGTCCTACGGGCGACGGCATTACTCAGTCTCCGTATACAATCCACGGGCAACCACAAACAAAATAAACACACATGACACGAAGTGAAATTCTGGAGAAGGAGAAAGTGGCTACCGCGGTGCGGTAGCGTGATTAACTGCAGGGGCTTGCGCCTGCAGGGAAGAGCGTCCCCACAATCAAAAACCCCTCAAGCGAGGGGGAATCTGACAAAGTCTGCTACATCGGTCGCATCCGTCTAAACCTTCGATACACGGTGCCATAAATCAACTTGGCATCTTCGGAGAGGTAGACGGATAAAACCAAATAGCATCTGCCCCGAATCTCAGTGCCAGGACCCAGCGGTCCTGTGCGCCGCCATTCGGAGTGGAACAATAGGTTTGTTTTATCCTTGCATTGATAAGAATCAATGCAGTCCCATCAATCAATCACACCAGAAAAGAACGAAAATAAAATGCACGTATATGCCATCCGCATTCGCCACTGGGTCCCGTCATCACCTGTTAGGTTACTTAACTAACGACAGAGCGGGGACTAAACTAGCGCGGGTGTAAAACATATACAACATCTAATAGTATATATACTAATATATAATAATCGCCCCAGGCGTGATAAATGCAACATTACAGAAAAGTAATAAGTATCACAGAACAATACAGATAATCTGGGATCCCCGGGTTTCACAGAGCCGCTACTGAAACCCGACGTTCCCCTGGTCGTGTGGATAGCCTGTGCAATGAAAACTAGACCCCTACGGGTGCGGCAAGTTACCCGCCAAAACCTGAAGCGAGGCAGCCCCCTACAGCAAAGTGAATGGACCACCCGACACTTCACAGAATCCGGTAACTTGAGCACCCCTCCTTGGGTCAACCTGTACCCCCTACGAGTGCGGCGAATAGCCTGCCAATTCTAAAGTGGGGCCCCTCTGCCTCTCAAAGCCATGAGATACGGACACGTTGCCCTCTAGAACCCGGCTATCCGTGCACTCCGTCGCGGGGTAAACCTAGTACAGAAATGAAAAATATATACAACGGGTACATCGACCTAAGCCCGGTCGTGCCCCAAAAGAATATTATACAAACAGGCAGTGACGGCAGTCCACATGTTGGACGCTCGCCCCGCAATATCAAATGTACAAATAAATCCAAATAGCACTACCATTGCACACTGCTATCCACTGTTCATATCATAATGTTGCATTTTATATTCCCCATTCTTATGCGTTTTATAAATAAACTGGTGCTTTTGACGCATGTCTGCTACATATTACAGGATACAGGTTCTTGGAGCGAAAACAGTGAAAAAGACAAAAGACGATACAAAAAGGGGCTTTTGACCAACAAATAGAAGGATCATAGTCAAGCCTAGATGAAGAACAGTTCACAAAGGTACAAGGCAACGCAAGGTCCAAAATGTCAAAGTGAACGGTTAAAAGACCATTACAAGTTTTCACTGAAGATCTGGAGAAGACTCAGAAGCCAAAGGGATAAAAGAACCAAAGAATAAGAGTCCCAAAGAGACCCTGAAGCTTACCACAAATTTTGAGCAGATGAACTCACCAAAGGGCCGCGGAACCGCGCCCCTACCCCCACATATGCCGCGGTTCCGCGGCCTCCTGATGCACGTGTCGGTGCAGATTTTTGGTGACGGTGCGTCGGTGACTTTGTTGGGATTTTTCGGGGGTATTTTTGTAATCGCACATATGTGAATCCCGTAACCCTAAATTTCCCTGTTTCCCTATAAAATTGTAATCAAAATTCTGTAATAGGGATGCCTCTTTCCAAGAAATAAAAATTCAGATTCTTTTGAGGATTAAAAAGCATCATTTCTGTAAGTCTTTTTTTTAATTCCTGTCTTAGTTTCTAATTTAATTATTGCCTTAGATTAAATTAATCTTTTGCCTTAGTTAATTCTAGTATAGAATCTCTTAAAACTGCAGTAGGAAATTAATCCAATAGATCTAAAATTGCAAAATCTCAAAATGATGTTTTTAATAAATCTCCTAATGAGTGAGTAATTTCATCGCTTGTTAGGGTTAGGAATAAGGGAGGGAATGAGAGATGAAGATCTCTCATCTCTTTCGTGCCCGATTAATTTTAATAACTAGAACTTCATGCATGCATGCATGATCCGCTCCCTACGGCACCCTACCCACGAGGTAACGGTGAAACCGTAGTATAAAGGACCGGACATGCATGTCTTCCATGAATGTTAGAGCAAATATTAGGAAAGGACGGACAAGGATCTAGACGAAGAAACTTCGTTTCTTCCCGATCATCCTAATCCCTTTTTCTAATAGTTGCTATAACTTCTAAAAGATTTCATTTAGGGCATTGAAAGATGTGTGACATTAAATCTTATCAAACTCACCTTAGACTTAATCCTAGCAAGTCTCTTGATCATCGTACAACTTAGTTTTTTTTAGATTCAATCAAAAGACCAAACAACCATTTGAATCAGCTCGTAAGAACACTTAGGAAAATTACACATCGCTGTGGACCGACCCGTATTCACCGGCTAGCTGCAAAGCGACGCCGTTTCTGATTGCGGTAAAAATATTTTTGATCTTAAAATCCCAACTAATCAAATGGCGCCGTTGCCGGGGATGGCGTAAAATTTTTCTTTTTGTAATTTCGGGTTGATATAAATTTTAAGATCACAAAAATCTGAAAATATAAAAAGTACAAAAAAAATTTATCAATTTTTATCTGTTTGAAGGGTTTATCTTTTGAACTTTGCAGGAATAGCGAAGAATCTCGGATCTGGAAAATTCCAGTGTGAGAAACAGAAAACGCTATATCAGAATAGAGGGGAACTTCTACAACAGAACAGTACAAATTTCCCTGAGAACTGATCCCTCCATTCAACCGCGAAAATGCGGCCCAAACCCACCTTAGACCGCGGAAGGGCGGTGACTTAGTGACGTCATCGCGTATAAATTTTTCTCGGGAACCGTGCCTTCAATACAACCGCGAAAACGCGGCAGGAACGCACTTGGGCCGTGGTTCCGTGCTCTGGAGACATCATCTGTTTACCAAATTTGCACTGTAAGATCTTCTCTCTCTCCTCTGAAATCTCCCGATATATCTTTTGCCAAATTTTCTGCAGGACTTCTTTGCGCTAAAAATTTTCTCTCCCCTTCTAAATAACAATTTTCTGCAGGTTTCTTTGCGTCGCGCTAAAAATAATTGATTGCAAGTGAATTTACAGTTTTGCATAATTTAATCGAACTTTAAGGGGCTATTGACCAAACTCAGATTGGGTGGGGATTTCATCACCCTTCCCAGGACCCCAGAAAACACTTAAAGTATTTGCATCGACCACTTTTAATTAAAAAATACTAGACTCAGCCCTAAAGACTTCGAGCTCAATAGGACAAAGGACTAGACATAGGCATCGACCGTTTATCCTAACTGACTTTGCGGTGTCTAGGCAAGTGTGTCAAGGCAAGTGGTTACTTAATTAGGACCGATACTTGTAGCGGGGAGCCTTCTACTTACCTGGCACTTACCTGGCCGCAATTGGCGGTGAAGAGGCGGTTTGAGGTCCTATTTCTAACCCTAGTTAGGAGCTGTCTAGCTGACCTAGGTGACCCTAGATCTAGGCCTGATTGTGCATGTGTGGTTGATCGCGTTTGCGTCTCAAGTCTCTTTTCAAAAAATCTCTTTGCAAAACTCTCACATACATAAATAAATAAATAAATAAGAGAAAAATCTTTTCAAAACTTGAAACTTGTCGCTAAAGAAAACTTGCACCTCACTTACACCACTTCCTTTCCTTGACGTTTTCTTACCTCCACATTCTGTCTTTCATTTTTTTCTGACTACACTACCCCTTTAGTGTATGTCACTTTGGACTAGGGACACTAACGCCCGATTAGTCCGTGTTTCGTTGGTACCGACCGACGAACTTTTCGACACCGAAGTCGAAATTCCATCCACTTTCTTACCTCCTCTTTCAAATTCTTCCTCCGAAGGCATGTCGGGATTCAACCCCAATGATACCTTACCGACGGGATTGATTCCACCTCCGTTAGGTACGAAAAACCCGAACCAACCGCCTGTTGAAGCGCCCGCACGAGTCGCGCTCCAGGACCTCTTCTACCATGTCCGCACTTCTTTACCTACCTGTCTTTCACCCCCCACCGGCAAATGGGGACAATTTTGAAATAAAACTACATTTCATCAATATGCTGCCAAAATTTCATGGTTTAGAATATGAAGATGCTTATATCTTCATCAATAAATTCCAAAACGTTTGCGCTATGATGAAAACGACCCAATTAAGCGATGACGTTATAAGGCTAAGGGTCATTCCTTTCACCTTATGTGACCTAGCCGAGAAGTGGCTATACAGCACCGCATCACATTCTATTAGAAATTGGGACGAGTTTGTGAAAGCTTTTCTTAAAAATTTCTATCCTTACCACAAAACTGCTAGAATCCGTAATGAGATTATACAATTCTCACAGCTTCCTTCCGAACCATTTTGGAAGTGTTTTGAAAGATTCAAAGACCTACTCGTTCAATGCCCTCATCATGGGATCGAAAGTTGGTAACTTTGCCAAACATTATACGAGGGATTGAACCCGGCAACGAACCAGTTGCTAGAAACCATCTGTCAAGGTCACTTTCTCTCCAAATCTAGTGAGAAAGCGTGGCAGTTTCTTGAGGATCTTAGTGAACAAACAATTCAGTGGGAGAGCATCAAGACCACATCATCTTCTTCTAGTGGTCAATCTAGGGCAGGCATACATCAAGTAGAGATGTCGATTACCATAAAGGCTGAGATGGCCGCTCTTACGAAAAAGCTGGAAGCGATTGAGACCAAAATCTCATCGTCTTCTCCTGCCCCTGTTGTGCCTCCACGAACTGTTTGTGCTTGTTGTTCGGCTCCATCACATCTCACCGAAGAGTGTCCTTACAATGCATCTACTCAAGGACAGGATCAAGTCAATGCTGCCTTTCAGCAACGACAGAGAAACGATCCATACTCTTCGACATACAATCCGGGGTGGAGGAGTCACTCAAATTTCGCTTGGAACCAAAATCAACAATTCCAAGAAAATAACAATTTTCAAGGGCCTCCTCCACAACAACAACAAGCACCCCCATAAACTCAATTTCAACAACCTTTCCAACAGCAACCTTATCCTAATCAAATGAACAATTTTGTGCCTAATAATTCTTACGTGCCAAACAATTTTGTTCAACCTAACAATGACAAGGTTAGCTCGCTCGAAAGAAGTCTAGATGCGTTCCTAAAGCAATCTACACAATCTACAGCAAGATTAAAGACTTCTATTCAATATTTGGTGCAAAATAATGTCTCACACGATCAAAGCATCAAATCTATTGAGGCACAAATTGCACAACTTAATGCAGCATTGAGCGAGCGAGAAAAAGGAAAGCTCCCATCTCAACCACTGCCAAATCCCGGTCACGCATATGTTGCATATCAACAGCAAACTCATAACGTAAACGCTGTGACCACGTTGAGATCGGGAAAAATGTTGCAAAACAATGTGGGTATTCACGATGACACCCCTGCCGGTGGTTCTTCTTCACCTTCTTCTTCTTCGTTAGAGCCTGTTCTCCATCATTCACAAGGCTCTACTCCTTCTAGCTCGAACGGACCCACTTCTCACAACATGAACACATCTACACGGGGTTTCGTTCCAACTCAACAATCTGATCCGCAAAAATTGGACTCAACAACATTTCAAAATGCTCTTTTTCCAAACCGGTTGAGATCCAATAAACCAACTCCATAAATGGAGAAGATTGTTGAGCTGTTCAAACAGGTTAGCATAAATATCCCTCTTTTGGATGCAATCCAACAAGTTCCTTCATATGCAAAAATCTTAAAGGACTTATGCACCAAAAAGAGGAAATCACAAGTACCAAAAAAAGTTTTTGTGGCTAGTGCTATTAGCGATGCTCTTGTCAATTCTTTACCCCAAAAGCACAAAGACCCCGGTTGTCCTACTATTTCGATAACAATTGGGGACAAGAACATCAATAGAGCACTACTAGATCTTGGTGCTAGTGTCAATTTGCTATCTTATTCTGTGTACGAGCAATTAGGCATTGGAGAGCTTAAGCCCACTCACTGTACTCTCCAAATGGCTGATCGATCAATCACCCATCCAAGGGGTGAGCTAGAGGATGTGTTGATCAAAATTAGGGAGTTCATATTCCCAGTTGATTTTATTGTTATGGACACACAACCTGTTGCTAACTCACGGAACCAAATTCCGGTGATCCTCGGTCGACCATTTTTGGCCACTTCCAATGCCGTAATAAACTGTCGCAATGGCTCTATGACTCTATCCTTCGGGAAGACGTCTGGTGAGTTCAATATTTACAAGTTAGGAAGTCTGCCCCCCGTGCCTAATACTAGTACACGAGAAGTTTGCTCTATTCACGAAATCACGCAGGAGGACTGCGAGTTTGAAAGTTTCTTGTTTGATGAGAACAGTTTTGACGCCACTAGTGCGTCCCTCCTTAAGCCTACCACAGTTGACACAACTGATATTGATTATGAATATTTCACTTTTTCGGATGATGAAGACTCACAGCCCGAATATGAGTCTTTTGAATTTTTGGATGAGTTAGTTGAACCATCCGAATCGGTTGTTTGCAGTGATTTCGAACCTGTGCTAGAGTCCTTCGAGTTCGAGGTAGATTCCCCAATTTTACCTATGATTCTTTCGCCTCCGAAACTCGAGCTCATGCCCTTGCCGTCTCACCTTAAATATGCTTACATAGGTGAGAAAGAGACCTTTAACATTATAATATCAGCCTCTCTAGCCTTTGAGCAAGAGAACGCTATTTTAAAAGTCTTACAAGATAGGCGGCAAGTTTTCGGTTGGACTATGGCGGACATCGAGGAGATTAGTTCCCTCATAATTGAATATCATATGCATATTATGGATGATGCCAAGTCAATAACGGATCCACAGAAACATCTTGGGGATATTGTGGTTAGTCAACCCCCTCCTTTAGAAGTTGAACCACCCCAATTTCTTTTAATAAGCCACGAGAATGCCAATATTCCACTGATTGCTGATCATTCCCATTCTCGTTTTGATTCATCACCACATCATATCTATTCACTTCCATACTTGCCCCACCACCACTTCTATCTTCCCCAAGTCTTTTTGGATCGGTACAACATGTTCTTCCACCAACCGACACTCTTTACAGATAAATTTTTCGACTGGTTGGTGTTGACGTTTGGTCTGTGCAAAGTTTGGCAGTAATGTCTAACATTGTTTCACTGAAGTTTGGGGGGGCCTTTCTGTATATATTTTTGTTTTTCTTTTAACAATAAAAAAAATTAAAAATAAATAAACAGGGGAGTGCCGACATTTTGACCCTCTTGGTGCAGCATGACAGTGAGGACACTGTCAAGTTTAAGTTTGGGGGTATGCTCGGTATGTTTTCTTCCTTCGTATTCATATGTACATATTTTTGCATTTGCATATTTATTTGAAAACCCATAAAAAATTGAAAATTTCAAAAATTATAAAAATTATTGTATTCAATTTTGACCATATTTAACTTGAGTTTGATAGATAGGTTAACTGGTCAGGAACAACTAGATCTTAGACCTAGTAAATTAAAACCCCTAAAAATAACCTTCTTTAAAGATTAACGGTAAAAAGTATATGTCTTTGTAGTTTATTTAGAACTAGGCAAATTTTGAGTTCATTTTTTGGGCTAAGTTGAAATAAAGGAAAAATATTGATATTCTTATTAGAGTATAAGTTTGAAAAATAATTCCTAGCTTAAGTCTATACTCTGAAAATGTATACCCTACAAATTGCACAATCACGCACCTTGAAACTTGGAATAGTAGAAGAGACCTTGAAATGCTCTTGTCTAAAGTCCTTAGTACGAAGAAAATAAAAAAAATGTGAATAAAGAAAAAATGAACACTGGTCTTTGTGATTACTTAAGGCTGCAAAAATAGAAAAATATTTAGCAAGGGTGCTTCATCACCTAGTGCCTTAGACCAACTGGTTTAGGAGTCACTGCTAAAAGCCTTGGGTGTTGCAAGGCTAGAAATTACGCTTTAAAGTGAAAACATATCTTGTAATCGGTTGTTGGTATCTCAAGAAGTATTAACAGTCGCATGAAGGATGTGAATTCACCAGTTAATTAGTGTTTTGGACAACGGAAAAGAGTATGATTGCTTGATTTGAATTTCCAAGTGTAGGGGTGATTTATACACACACGTGGGGATATATGATTAGAGTTGAGATAAGAGAAAGGAATGAAGAATAGAACTTGTATCTTTAGTAGAGTTGATAGAAAAATTCCCAAGTGGAGATGGAACCTTAGAAGGAAAACTTAAGAAATGCTGAAAGCTGAGTGAGTCTATCGAACATATATAATCTTAAGTTAAATGATGAGGAAGTGTGAAGAATATGGGTGGTAATTTATGAGTCAATGATAATGGAATTCCTTGTTAGAAAACCTAATTGGAGAATAAAAGTCAATGGGCCGAATTGATAGGATTTTGTGGGTAGTATCCGCTGAAAACCCTCAGGAGACAACACTCCTCCTACTAGGGACACCTAGAGGTTTAACGGCTTGTTGCACGTGCTCAGTGCAATCGCGCTTCCCTGCGAAAGTGTGGTTAGGTTTTATCGAGAATAAAATAATAAATTTGCTCGAGGATGAGCAGAAGATAAATTTGGGGGTATTTGTTCATATCATAATGTTGTATTTTATATTCCCCATTCTTATGCGTTTTATAAATAAACAGGTGCTTTTAACGCATATCTGCTACATATTACAGGATACAGGTTCTTGGAGCGAAAACAGTGAAAAAAACAAAAGACGATACAAAAAGGGGCTTTTGACCAACAAATAGAAGGATCCTAGTCAAGCCTAGATGAAGAACAGTTCACAAAGGTACAAGGCAACGCAAGGTCCAAAATGTCAAAGTGACCTGAAGATCGGGAGGAGACTCAGAAGCCAAATGGATAAAAGAACCAAAGAATAAGAGTCCCAAAGAGACCCTGAAGCTTACCACAAATTTTGAGCAGATGAACTCACCAAAGGGCCGCGGAACAGCGGCCCTACCCTCACATATGCCGCGGTTCCGAGGCCTCCTGATGCACGTGTCGTTGCAGATTTTTGGTGACGGTGCGTCGGTGACTTTGTTGGGATTTTTCGGGGGTATTTTTGTAATCGCACATGTGTGAATCCCGTAACCCTAAATTTCCCTGTTTCCCTATAAAATTGTAATCAAAATACTGTAATAGGGATGCCTCTTTCCAAGAAATAAAAATTCAGATTCTTTTGAGGATTAAAGAGCATCATTTCTGTAAGTCTTTTTTTTAATTCCTGTCTTAGTTTCTAATTTAATTATTGCCTTAGATTGAATTAATCTTTTGCCTTAGTTAATTCTAGTATAGAATCTCTTAAAACTGTAGTAGAAAATTAATTCAATAGATCTAAAAATGCAAAATCTCAAAATGATGTTTTTAATAAATCCCCTAATGAGCGAGTAATTTCCTCGCTTGTTAGGGTTAGGAATAAGGGAGGGAATGAGAGATGAAGATCTCTCATCTCTTTCGTGCCCGATTATTTTTAATAACTAGAACTTCATGCATGCATGCATGATCCGTCCCTACGGCACCCTACCCATGAGGTAACGGTGAAACCGTAGTATAAAGGACCGGACATGCATGTCTTCCATGAATGTTAGAGCAAATATTAGGAAAGGACGGACAAGGATCTAGAGGAAGAAACGAAAATCATCTTAATCTCTTTTTCTAATAGTTGCTATAACTTCTAAAAGATTTCATTTAAGGCATTGAAAGAGGTGTGACATTAAATCTTATCAAACTCACCTTAGACCTAATCCTAGCAAGTCTCTTGATCATCGTACAACTTAGTTTTTTTTAGATTCAATGAAAAGACCAAACAACCATTTGAATCAGCTCGTAAGAACACTTAGGAAAATTACACATCCCTGTGGACCGACCCGTATTCACCGGCTAGCTGCAAAGCGACGCCATTTCTGATTGCGGTAAAAATATTTTTGATCTTAAAATCCCAACTAATCATCCACCACGACAAATCCGCAACATTACAGCACAACACAGAACATCAACGCGAATGTCACGTTCACAAATCCGTCTAAAAGAGCTGTAGCAATTAGACGCAATTTACCGCTTGAATGACATTCCCGGTCGGAGAAATAATGTAAAAACTGCATACTAACAAGTTTAAAATTTCGATCGACAAAACTTCCCGAAGTGGGCCACACGTACATCTGGTGTACAGTAATAAAACATGGGCCCAAAAGAAATATACCAAAAACCACAATTTCCCATGAAAAGCTTACTGGAAAAATTTGATGCACTGTTCCCACATACTGGCCGCGGTTCCGCGGCAGTACTATAGGATCACGTGCTCAAATTTTCCCAGTTAGCTTAGAAAAGCCTGCTCTGTTTTCTGTGATATGTAAAATAATTTTTAGGCTTGATTTAAAATCGACAGAAACTTTGTACAGAAAAAATGTAGTTTTCGAAAATCTGTTCGATCGATGTTTTAAACGCGTTAGCACAAGTTAGTAAAGCTTAATGGTGAGGCTCTGATACCACTGTAAGTCTATGGTAGCGCCCCGGCCGTCTAACAGACGCCAAAAGCGGAACAAAAACTTTTTAGCTGGCGCTATCGTATACTATAACCCGGATCTTCCATTAAAGCTAAACTAAAAAACTACAAAGTGGGTAGAAATCTTATACCGAACGATCCGAGTCCTTCGGTCTTCAACCACCATCCCACGCTTTGTTGCGTCTGCTCCGATCTCCTGAATCTCCAGTCTTCTCGTCCAGGTGGCACCACGTCGATGGATCTTTAAACGGGCTCCCGCCTCTGAACCAAGGCAACTCGATCATCAAGTTTGCCAAAAGAGATGACCAAGATTGATGTAGAGAATGAGTAGAACGCTTTGTCTCATTACGTCCAAAGCTATGGACGAACGGTTAATGAAATTGCCTTTTGGAATCGGTGATGGAATAAAATGAGTTATGAAATTTCCATACACTAAAACTATCATCATATTTTCCCAAAATGAATCCATGATCCTCCACAAAAGTGGCCGGCCAATTTAGATGGGGGTGAGTGAAGGAGAGGGTAGTGGTGACCATTAGCACTAAATGAGATGAATGAATCATCATACACCTAGCAACAACCATTTAATGCAAATGAAGAGTCATTAACCTAGTCACCAAACATTAAATACACTAATAAATGAACTAATGACTCATGAAGCTAGTCACCATTTCTAGAACCTTCTAGAACTCTGACTCACCTCATGACTTACCCAATGAAGAAAAGATAAATCCGTCTTTAACCGAATGTTAAAGACGGGTGATAGAAAACTGGAAACTGGCAACTTTAAAAAGCGATCCTGAAACGAATTTATCAATAGGGCTTTCAGCAAGAATTTCACCACCCCATATCAGTATAAACATACCCGCATTTGTATTACGACCGAATACAATTGCAACTGAGGCAAAGATATTATATCTACACAGTATAATACTCGGATCCGGCTTAAACCAAAGCCGACCAGTATTATCTGCCCGAAATATGACACGGGCGTAAACGCACATGCATTTTCCGAACCCTGCCATAATACCATACGGCCTCTACAACATTTCTCCCAAACTTGGGAAACTGTCTGTGGGGGACTCTAATGACTCATCAACACACTGGCACTGGGTATAACCACTGGCACGTCAGAGGTACAAGCTGTACGTAACGGTTGCCTATGTATTGATCAGAAGGGAAGCTGACGAGCGAACTCATCCAGAAACCCTACTGAGCCTGACAGTGACAATATCCATGCAGTCCGGTCTGTTCTTCTATGATTATCGCATATAGGGCCTAGGGGGCTGGTCAACGTCAGACCCCTAACAGCTGTATAAGTCATGTCAGAGAGCAGCCCAAAACACCCTGAGATACTA
This sequence comes from Agapanthus africanus, assembly GCA_030015575.1. Taxonomy (NCBI): domain Eukaryota; kingdom Viridiplantae; phylum Streptophyta; class Magnoliopsida; order Asparagales; family Amaryllidaceae; genus Agapanthus; species Agapanthus africanus. The sequence goes on along the minus strand of JASDDO010000008.1, from coordinate 431,881,148 downwards.
CTGGAATACCTTCCAGTAAATCTCAATTACCCTAGCCAGGGATTTCGTGTAATGGCTCTCCTAAACACAGCGCGATCTCACCCCCAATACCGGGAGAGACGAATCCCTGACGATCCGCTCACTGCCTCCATGTGGCTTGGGACTGTACCCAAAAAATACCTGTTTGCACGACTCCTTTGACCCGTGGTAGGGTATAAATCAAAGCACAGTGGGAACTCACACGAGACAAATGACGATCCCAGGTCGACAGACTAACCTGTACACATGTCACCAGGGAACTGCTATCCGACGATATGTATAATACCAACTAGCATGTTCCCGGCGAGTCATGTCCGGTATACTCATAACCCAATGAGCACCTGTATACATCTTAGGTGAACCAACTTACACTAATGGCTTGTGAGACCGGCCACCGCCCCTCATCGGGGTCTCGACTGTATACACTAGTCTACTTTGGAGTATCGATGCCCTGTCTCGAAACTCCCACGACTAGGGACACTTTAAGGATGTGCTTATAGACCTCAGCTCCCACATATATGATCGCCATCATACTGCTGGTAGTCAAGAAAGATCCTAAGGGCTCTATCAAAGTGTAACAGTGATAAAGACAAACAAGATAGCATACTATCATCTCGAGTAAGACTGTTTTATTGGTATAGGCCCTTCCTCAATCATCACAATCACGTACCTGCGATCCAATAATTGACTTTGAGGGCACTATATCCAACAAGACCATCTCCCCTATTGGGATGAGATGCATATACACTAGTCTACTCTGGAGTATCGATACCCCGTCTCGATAATCCTACGACTAGGGACCTTTATAAGGATGTGCTTATAGACTACCCAGCCCACACTAGTGTAACTGCTATCACAACGCTGGTAGTCAAGCAAAAATCCTAAGAGCTCTGCCAATATGTATTAGCAATATGCTAAAAGAAACATATACATATATTGAGGTAGAATCAAACCAAGTAGCATACTACCAATTTGAGCAAAACTGTTATTATATATGTGAATATCCCAAGCTTCCAAAATGTAATATACAATCCAGCACTATATAATAATGGCATCTAGGGCATATATCACTAACAATCTCTCACTTGCACTAAGGTCATGTATTGGCATATTACAGAATTATCATCTCGATTAGCCTCTCGAACCATGTCTGAGAGATGGCATTTGTGAGTGGATCTGCAATATTGTTCTCTGTCTCTACTCCCTGCACCTCGATCTCCCGACAATCAACGATCTCCCTGATCAGGTGGTACCGCCTCAAGATATGTCTGGACTTCTGATGGGACATTGGTTCCTTCGTTAAAGCTATAGCCTTATTGTTGTCACAATACAAAGGTATTGGATCAACAATGGACGGAACCACCTGAAGTTCTGTAATGAACTTCTTCATCCAGACTGCTTCTTTTGCAGTGTCATATACAACGAAATACTCCGCTTCCATCGTCGAGTCAGCGACGGTGTCCTGCTTGGAGCTCTTCCAACAGACCAGCCCTCCATTGAGGGTAAAGACATAACCCGACATGGACCTGGAGTTATCCTTGTCATTCTGGAAGCTGGAGTCGGCGAAGGCCTCGATATGGAGGTCATCACTGCCGTACACCAAGAAAAACTCCTTAGTCCTTCTCAGGTACTTGAGAATGTTCTTAACTGCTGTCCAGTGCTTCTCCCTTGGGTTTGACTGATACCTGCTTACAACGCTAAATGCGTAAGCTACATCTGGTCCGGTGCACAACATCGTATACATTATAGAGCCTACCGCAGAAGCATAGGGTATAATACTCATGCGATCCCTTTCCAAATCAGTCTTGGGAGACATCTCTTTGGAGAGGGTGATTCCGTGACAATCCGGTAGATTACCGCTCTTTGAATCTTCCATACTAAATCTTTTCAGTATGGTTTCGATGTACCTTGACTGTGAAAGTCTCAATATCCTTTTAAATCTATCACGATAGATCTGGATCTCCAGAATGTAGGAGGCATCACCCAGGTCCTTCATAGAGAACTTTTGTGACAAGAATCCTTTGACTGATTATAGTATAAGAATGTCATTTCCTATCAGGAAAATGTCATCCACATACAAGATGATGAATATCATAGTTCTCGCTACAATTTTACTATAAATGCATGATTCATCTGGATTTTTGATAAAGTCGAATTCCTTGACCGTCTCATCAAAACAGATGTTCCAACTCCGTGATGCCTGTTTTAATCCATAAATGGATTTAAGCAACTTCCACACTCTTCCGCTGCTCCCACTCTTTATGAAACCCTCCGGCTGATCCATATAAACACACTGTCACACCCCGCTTTCCGGTGTACAGGGAAGGGACGCGACTGAGCCCGCTACGTATTTACTCAGAAGTAAACACGTTAAGCGTATCTAAACAATATAAAGGAAAATGTACACAAGATACATGAATGTAATGAACAACAAATTTATTTATTAAACATTCTTTTACAGGTACAACTGGAAATGTAAATACATGGATGGAAAGCAATGCCTAAACAATGGCATGAACTGAAATAAAAATATGTACAAATGACTATAGCTCGGGGTCTTCAGTGTAGTGCTCCAAGTGCTCCTGGCTGGTCTCGAGCTCCTCAGAGTCGGGTCCTCCTAACAACATTCCAAAGAAGAAGAGAAATAGGAATGTCATCAGCGAACAATCGCTCGGTAAGTCCCAAACACAGAATGAAAAGAATAGACAGAAAAGAGAATATATCTAGTATAATATTTGATTGTTATGTTAACGCAGTGTTTGTAGTTTGGTACAGAATATGCCAGTGTATACGAGAGGAGTCCAACTTACACCGTGGACTTTGGTAACCCGTAGTATAAGGCTCCATCTAAAATACCACGAAACAACGGCATGGATGTAATTACGTCTTTAGTGACCACCTCGTGCCACCTTTAATATGTTTCGTACCAGTCTACCCCTTTATAAACCCCGTAATGTTTATTGTATTGATTGTATTTATTGTACTGATTGTATTGTATTGTTTTGTAGTAAATGGAAGACTTTCCGAAACCATGATATCAGTAAACGTAATGGATATAAATAGATAGTCATGTCATCGAAGCATATCCATGGTTCAGTTCAAGTCATGTTCATATGGATTGTATTCTGGTATTCATGGATTCATATATAGATTGAATTCTGGTATAGATGGATTCATGTAGAATTGCAGTTTATACTTGAATTGAATTCAAGTGAGATTGATTTCATATCAGAACATGACTCGAACTGAGTAAGACTTTTACACAGAATTGAAGTCCTGATTGTTTTGGAGTTATTGGTAACTGCTGCACATTGACGACAGAATTTGTGTCTTTTTCAAAGACAATTACCGTGTTGATAACACCGTTATTAGATTGTCTACCTTAGATAAGCAATCACCCATATTTTCCGTCTCTCTGAGGCGCAAGACAATTAGTCCTGCTTAAACCTTATATTTACTAGGATCCTTATTGTAATTTAGTATAACCTGAGGGGGTTTTATATAAAAATAGTTTTGATATATTTTCAAAATACACCTCAAGTATTTAATTATCATCTTTAGGGTTTTCATAGATGTGTATTTTATAAAAGTGAAATTTCTAGTGAGTAGAATCTAGTTTTCATTGTATATGGTATTTTAATGAAATATTAGAATTTGTACTGTATTGAAATGGTAGTTTCATGTAATGGTGATTTCTTTGATTTAGAAAACATGGAATATTTTTATAATATATTTAAAATAGATCTTTTGATAATATTCATATATATATTTATATATTTAATAAAAATAAATTTTATTTATTTTGTAGAAATCTCATTTTCTTAAAAATTGCATTAAAAATTCCATCGAGATTGAATGCTCCTTGCGGAGGTCTGCATCTAGCTCTACTAGACCTGAGGACGTGCGATAACCCACACCATCCCGATCGGGGTTCCCCAAAATGGATTGTAGAGGCACAATTGCAAGGAATCAATTAACACTCTTTTTAAAGAAAACGGTTTTGTAACTTTAGGGTATTTATTCGTAAAAGCGTATTATCCCATAATCTAGAATCCTAAAACTCATCGTGCTATGTCAAAAATGTGTGTTGTGAAAAGATAGGTCATTACCTCATGAGTTATCTAAAGGTAATACGGTTAAAAGTGGATAACAATATCGTTTGTAAATATGATGGTATTTTACTGTAAAGGTGAAATAGAAATTGCAACATGTATTATTTTGAGATAAAACTTGTTCTAATATATTTATTTATGTTTGTTAAACATTATGAGAGAATATGGTGATTTATTGTTTAAGAAAAATGGATTTTTTAAAGAAAAGAGAGTCGAAAGTCGGAATAACACCACTTCCGACGAGTTTTGAAAAGAAGATGTTTTAGAATAGTAGAAGAGGAGGGGAGAGGGTACTTACAGATTTGAATCAAAGAGAAGAGGTAGGGAAAGACTTTAGGATCTCCGGAAAGTCGTTTCGTCGCCAGATTCTTCTTGAAACTTCGCCGAAACCTTTCCCTTTGCTAACTCCGCTTGCACAACTTAGGACTTGAAAATTTTAGAGAGTTTTTGTAATGGAATTCTGAATGAGGATGGATGAAATATGGTGTGGTATTTATAGGGAAAATTATGATTTAGGGTAATGAAGAATAGAATTAAAATATGCATTAAAAATGGATTAACGAGGGGATTTATCATTCTCTGGATAAATGCAGAGAAATCAAACAACATGGGGGTAGTGGGGTAGGCCAAGGGGTGCTAGGATTAAATTTTAGGAGCATTTGGTACGGTTTGAACCGATGGTGCCAGCCAAAATCAAGATCTCGCCGGTCATCTTGGAGGGGATGAGGCTTGGATTGGGGCCACGTGTCCTAGGCTGTATGAATAACACTTTCCACATGTTTGTTTTTATTATGACTTTTCATTTTACGTGTAGTGCACGTGTAAACCTTTGGGCTTCTAAAAGATTAAAAGAAAATACAATTAAAAATATATGTGGCTGGGGGGATTCGATCAGAGGGGCTATGTCACAGCAGTGCAAGGCTTTACCAATGAGCTACAAGTGCTTTCTTGCTGTTCAAAAGCAAATTAAATTTATAATTTGTGCTCAGGCTTATATGTTCCTTTCTGTATTTTTGAAAAAATCTGTACAGAAAGTTTATGGTTGTTACACACACTCTTCCAAATTTCCATTCAGAAAAGCGGTATTTGCGTCCATCTGCCAAATTTCATAATCGTGGAAGGCAGCAATGGCAAGAAGGATCTGAATGGATTTGAGCATAGCCACTGGAGAAAAGGTTTCATCATAATCCAAATCGGGTCTTTGACGAAAACCTTTTGCAACAAGTCTAGCCTTATAGGTTTCAACCTGCCTATCTACACCAATATTCTTTCTGAAAATCCATTTGCAGCCTACGAGTTTTACCCCTTCTGGAGTAATGTCCAAAATCCATACTTTGTTGGTGTACATGAACTCTATTTCGGTCTGCATTGCATCCAGCCATTTTACCAAATCTCTGCTCCTGATGGCTTGCTGGAAACTAATTGGCTCATCATCGCCGATGATGCAATTCTCTCTATCCCCGTCTATGAGAAAACCGTAGTATCTTTCGGGAGGATGAGACTGCCTACTAGTCCTGCGGAGTGGCGCGGGGATGTCTGGTTCTTTCGAAACTTCTGGTTCCACCATGCTTTCAGTAATAGCTTGGGGTTCTGGAATTTCTTCCAGTTCTATTGCGCTCCCACTTATTTCTTTTTCAAGAAATTGAGTTTCCAAAAAGTGGGCATGCCAAGAAACAAAAACCTTTTGTTCCTCCGCGCAATAGAAAAGATACCCCTGGAGTTTTTTGGGTATCCCATAAACTTACACGGTACTGAGCGTGCCTCGAGCTTGTCTGCATGCTGTTTTTTTATAAAAGTTGAACATCCCCATATTTTTAGATACTTAAGATAGGGTTTCTTCCCACTCCATATTTCATATGGTGTAGTAGGCACTGACTTAGTAGGAACCTTATTCAAAAGATATGTAGCTGATTCTAGTGCATAACCCCAGAAGGATCGCGGTAACTTAACGTTACTCATCATGGAACGCACCATATCCAATAAGGTTCGGTTCCGCCTTTCCGATACACCGTTGTGTTGAGGTGTGTATGGAGGAGTAAGCTGAGAGAGAATTCCATTCTCTTTTAAGTAATCCAGGAACTCGGCACTTAAGTATTCACTACCTCGATCAGATCTAAGTATCTTGATACTTTTGCTGGTTTGTTTTTCCACTTCATTCTTGTATTTCCGGAATTTCTTAAAGGCCTCGGATTTATATTTCATCAATAATACATGTTCGTACCTTGAGAAATCATCTGTAAAAGTAATGAAGTGGGAATAACCACTTCTTGCATATGTAGACATTGGACCATACGCGTCGATGTGTATGAGTCTCAAGAGCTCGCTTACTCTTACCCCATGTCCAGTGAACGGAGTCTTTGTCATCTTTCTTTTGAGACATGATTGACAAGTTGCATAAGACAGATATTCAAACGGATCCAAATATCTCTCTTTATGTAACTTCATCAATCGTGTTTCATTGATGTGACCCAGTCTACAATGCCATAAGAAAGCCTGATTTAATTCTGGAGACTTTCTTTTAAGTGTGTTCTGGACATTGAAAACCTGAGCTTGATTTAATACGTATATACCGTTATCTAGTATACCTGACCCAATCAAATCTTGATTAAGGTGGATGTGGACGACATCGCTTACAAATGTAAAATCATAAACTTCTTTAGATAGTAAAAAAACAGAGATGATATTACATGCCAAACTAGGTACAAACAAACAGTTACGCAAAATCAAAATCTACCCACTTATCAATCCTAGGTGATATTCCCCTACGGATACAGCATCCACGCTCATTCCGTTAGCAACCCTGAGAGTCATATCACCTGCCTTGATAACTCTACGGTTTCTTAGAGCCTGCAATGAATTACAGATATAAGATCCTGATCCGGCATCTAGAACCCAGGAAGTAGAGTTAATTGACATACAGTTTTCAATCTTAAACACACCTGAAGTTGAAGCCACAACGTGCTTGAAATCCTGGTTTCTGGCTTTCCAAGCCCTGCAGTCCTTCTTCCAATGCCCTTTCCCGTGACAATAGAAACATTCCTCCTTCCCTACTGTCAGCCCTGAAACTTTGCCCTTCCCTTTCTTTCTACCTTACTGACACCGCCTTTTGGCTTGGTGGAGGCCTTCTTCTTCTTTCCCTTGGCTTTTGCCTTGAATCTAGAAGAGGAAGATTCCCCAATAAGCAGAGCGGGTGTCTCCCTGGATTTCTGCAGGGTGCCCTCAGAGCTCCTCAACATGTTGAGGAGTTCTGGAAGTGAAACTTCCTTCTCTTGAATGTTGAAATTCAAGATAAACTGGGCGTAGGTAGAGGGGAGGGACTGTAGAATCAAGTCAGTATATAACTCGTTCTCCAACGTGGTCCCAAGGTCCGTGAGCTCTTCAATATATCTAATCATCTTAAGTACGTGGTCCCCTACAGATAACCCGACAACCAATCTCTCCTGAAATAATTTCTTCGAGGTCTCATATCTTGCGTACGAGATTGCTCTCCATATAAATCTTTGGTATGGAGGAAGATGGAAGCTAAGTCCATCTTTTCGTGCCACCTCTGGTGTTTATTATCCATTGAGGCCAACATGAGGCACATGACTCTTGCACTGTCTATTTCCCATGTCTTACAGATTTCAACATCCGCGACGGTGGAATCTGGACCTGGGACGACGGGGGATTTGGTAGTAGGGAGGTAGCCCAGCTTGTCATAGGTAATGGCCATCTGGACATTTCTTAGCCAATCTTTATAATTTGGTCCAGTCAATTTATTATTATCTAGCAGTAACTTAAGCCCAATCATTTTGGTCGCTGCAATTAGGAGAAAGAGAAGAAACACTCAGCATGATACTCTTGCAAGTTTAGATTGGTTGTTAGTTTATCTAAACAGGATGGCTCTCACTATTTCTCGAATCCTCCTTCAAACCATAAAAAAAGAATTAGTTGGGATTAATCACACCTTACAATTCTTGCTTAACCTTTCGGCCGGGCTAGTGTCGGTACTTCGAGGGAGGTTTTCCAACGCTTTCGTGAAATTCCTTAATTACATAAGCTCTTTTCCCTGGAGGCGTAGTCTCGCTAACATCGTTCTAGACACCTACTTGGTTTATAGTATTGATTGTTTGGTGAAAAAATCTCCCGAAGAGTAGCGGATACTCACAGTAGGATCGGGATCCAAATATCATCGTGTGACAATCTTGAAGGAATCCTACCAAAATCATCACACTCCAAATGGTATACAACACTAGCAGGTTTCTTTTTCCTTTGAAACTCCCGATATGGATTTTTGCCTCAAGCTCTTATAAGCTTGACGAAGGACAACAAATCATAAGAAGTAAGTCAAGTTCTACCTGTCATTATCCAGGTTAATTTGAACCCATCCGTACAAACCCTTGACGAAGGCCAAAATAGCTGTATGATTGTCCCAAATCAACGCATCTATCTATGCTACAGATGAATACCCAGCAGCTATCAATCACTATGCCTTGGCGAAGGTCAAAATACATAGCTTGAATACTACCGAATACCCATCTGAAATGACGGAGGGCTACGGATGGTTTTGGCGAAACCGTGAACGTAATGAACTTGATATAGTCGAAGGAACCATGATAGCTTTTAAAAGGAGTGGTTTAGGCTCTACATTTAAAAGTTGTTTTTCAAGAAAACCGAGTGGTTTTGAAATTATTCCAACGATTTAAACTTTGGTTTGTTTTCCTCGCATTAATCAATATTAATGTGATCCCGTCATTTAACCTTATCATTGCAGAAAAGAAACGAAAATAGAACGTACGCGTATGCCATCTGCATTCGCTACGGGGCCCCATCATGCACCGTTAGGTTACTTAACTAACGGAAAATCGGGGGCTGGACTAGCCCGGGTGCAAAACATAAGCAACGTTTATTATATATAATATATATATATAGACATTCATCTCACGCAATAATAGACATTCAGATCACAGATCACAGATGAATATATTAGATATACTAAGAATTCCGTGCTTCGTTTTAGCCTAGAATGAAAGACGGATTCCACGGTCATGATGAATAGCCAAAGTTCACCCTAGACTCCTACGGGTGCGGCAAACTACCCGCCAAATTCCCGAAGTGAAGCAACCTCCCTCAACAAAATGAGTAGGCCACTCGACACTTCAAGATCCCGGTAGTTTGTGCACCCCACCTTAGGTCTATCCTAAGTGCAAGAAAAAGTAAATGAAATAATAAAACAGTGGCTACAAGATCAACCCGGATGTGCCCCGCAAAAATAATATTATATCAATTTACAAATTTACATGAATGAAAGAAAAGAAAACTCTTCTCGCATCCCCGGCTATTCATCCACGACAATCCAATACTCCATATACACAAACCATCACGATACAGATATGTTCAACCCCCACCAATCGACATATAGTAATTAACGGACGTTTAGCAACGCATATATAATCACAGAATCACATATTAGCTAAGAACTTAGAATTTCGATCGATAAACTTTATCCGTGTCTACCCCATGCACAAACAAATATACAAACAATCTAGGTAAAAACCAAATATACCAAAAATCATAATTCCAAGAACCAAAACCACAGAAAAAAATTGGGAGCAACTCGGCCACAACTCGGCAGCGTTTCCGCCGCCAAATGACCTATTTGGCTGCGGTTCCGCCGCAAAGTTGATGAGTTAGGTGCTCAGATTTTTTTCTAGGTCTTAAAAATGCCTGGATGTATTTTTAAGACCACTGAAATAATTTTTTGAACAGTTTTTAAAAAATCAACAGCAAGCATATCTCGGAAATTTAATTTCGGGTATTTTTCCATTGATCGAAATTCTAATCACTTGCTAACAAGTTAGTTAAGATTTAGTAGACTCTGATACCACTGTAAGTCAATGTCGCACACCCCGCGGGTTCACGGGGAGGCGAAATTTACAAAAAACGATTTATCTTACTTTGCAACACCGACTTTAACTCCAGGATCTTTACGGAAACCTTAACTAGCGATATCTACTAGGAGGTTCTAATTACTATGTTAGAATTTTATACCTCCTTGTTAACAAGTCTTTCGGGTCTTCTTCTACTCCTCTCCTTGAGCTCCTCAAAGATCCGGATTGCGCTTGATCGTCGGCCTTCTTGTGTCGAAGATGATCCACCCGAGAGTCCGTATTTCAAGCTCCAACCTCTAAACCAAGATAACTAAGGTACCTAGTTCTCTAAGCTAGGTAGCTTAGAAGATGTAGAGTATCTAATGGAGTATATAATCTCATTTGACCCTATGGTTCACAACTCATGTGAGGGATTAGGGTCTTGAGGAAGAATGAGAGAAAAATGGAGAGAGAAACAAAATGAGCAAATGAACTAAGTGAAGGCAAGTGAAGAATGACTCTCTCACTCAACTAACTCAAGCATGCAATATTTTTCAATTGAAAATATCAACCATGCTTGAATAGTGAGTCCAAACCAATAAACAAATGCAAAGGAGCCATGCTTCACCATGCCGCAAATATCTCCATTTTCCACCTTATTAATCTATTTGTAAAAATAGATAAATCCAAATAATGAGGTGTCCCCTTCTAGAAGTATGTTTTATGAAATTACAAGAATGCCCTCACCGTATATACATACCCGTATTCGTATTCTGAAAAATACGAATACAATGAGATAATAATAATCCAATAATATAATACTAGAATTCGGCTTAAACCAAAGCCCACTAGTATTATCCGTCCGAACATCATCCGTGTAGCCAGTATATGTATATGATCGGAACCCTGCCGTAAAACCATACGGCATCTACATCGTTTCGCCCGAAGTAGGGAAACCCTCTGTGTAGGACTCTAAAGACTCGACAGTACACTGGCAGTGGGTTTAACCATAAGTCCGTCAGCGGCACTAGCTGTGCGTAACGGCTACCCGGGTATCTGTCGATAAGAAGGCCGATAAGCAAACTCATCCGAACTCCTACTGAGCCTATCTGTGATAATCTTCATACAGTCCGGTCTATTCGTCTAAGATACTCGCATATCGGGCCTAAGAGATGGTAACCGTTAGACCCCTAGTAGCACAATAAGTCGTGCCAGGGTAGAGCCCAATACACCGTGAGAAACTACTAGAGTACCTACCAGTAAATCTCGCTTGCCCTGGCCAGGAACTTTGTGTAATGGCTTTCCGAACACAGCATGATATCAACCCCCAATACCGGGAGAGACGGATCCTATCTAACCGCTACTGCTTCCAAGTGCTTCGGGACTGCACCCAACTACTACCTGTTTGCACAACTCTTTTGAGCCGTGGTAGGGTGGTAATCTAAATACAGTGGGAATACACTCGAGAAGAATAGTGATGTCAAGTCAATGGAATAACCTGTACTCATGCCATCTGGGAACTGCTACCTGACGATAGATATAATATCAACCAGCAGTTCCCAACAAGTCCATACAATGTAACTCATAACCCAATGAGCATCTATATACTATCTCCGATACGACATACCAATGGTTGTTGGACAAACCATCTTCCCTGCTGGGATGAGAAGCGTATACACTGTCTACTCTGGAGTATCGATACCCCATCTCGATAATCCTACGACTAGGGACCTTTATCAGGATGTGCTTATAGACTACTCAGCCCCTACTAATGTGACTGCCATCACAACGGTGGTAGTCAAGCAAATATCCTAATGGCTCTACTAATATGTATTAGCGATACGCTAAAAGAAACATATATATATATTGAAGTAGAATCAAACCAAGTAGCATATTACCATTTTGAGTAAGACTGATATTATATCTGTGAATATCCTAATCTTCCAAAATGTAGTATACAAACCTGTACTATACAATAATGGCATGTAGGGCATATATCACCAACACTATATCTATCTTTTTTCCCATGAGCATAAACGATTTATCCGGAAGAATTCTCATCTGTTATCATACAGATAATAATATGAGTTTAACATATCTTAGGAGTTTATTACAAGATCGTCATTAAATAAATTTTTCAGTCTTACATTAGATTTAATAGCTTGGGCGCATCAAAGCGTCTAATGTCATTTAAGGTTGGCGTAAGTCAGGACAAAAAGTCTGGACGTATAATTAGTTTCACAGCTGTCAGGGCTAAAGGTCCTAATTCCCATTACGAATGCAACACTCAAATCTCGCTTCCTCCTGTTTTTTGTTCATTGCGAGAAACTTCGGCAGCACTTATCTCATGTTCCCCGTGTTCATACATAAATATGTATACGGGGAACAAGTGGAAAGCACCGTCGAAACTTCTCAAAATGGACGAAAATACAGGAGGATGTGAGGTGTGAGTCTTGTTGCATTCGTAACATGTCCAAACTGTACAAATCCAACAATTACTGTATGTCAAATTCTCTCTTCGAATACTATACATACGTTTGAAAAAATTGAATATGACGTTCAACTCTCACAAACATTTGTGATCGTATTCGATGGTTAAAAGATTTGACATACACTAATTGTCAGATGGAAAACTATAGGTCGATCCTAAATAAGTTTAAGTCCTTTTGATTTTAAATTTACTAATTAAATGAAAAACAAGACCCTGCTTGATTTTCTAATCATAATTTTAGGGTTTCCCTTAACTTTCTATTAATCGTTTATAATTAGGGTCTTGATTCACTAGTATCTAGTTTTTATTAAGGTTTCTTAATTAGTGTAATTAATATTATACCTTAATTAGTGTTAAATTTTCTTAATGGGTTTAATTTTGTTTTTGACTTATTCATCTAGTATAGTTTAAATAGTATTAAAGAAATTGATTTTTATTTTGATTTGGTTTATAAATTATGCTACAATTTAAAGATCTAAGCAACAAATCATAGACAAAAAGATATCGAATCATTAAATTTATAAAATACAGGATATTGAATTATTAAATTTACAAAATATAAGGTAGAAATTAGGATGAATATATTTTTGAAATATTTCATATACGGGGGCGCGCGCACATATACTGTTACACACTCACACATGGCACGCGCACTCACACACTCATACATACACTCGCTCACACACTCGCTCACATACGTACGTGCGAACACACGCTTACACATACGCACTAACACACATGCGCACGCGTACATACTCGCTCACACACATCCTCAATTATCTATAATTCTTCTTACCCTAAATTCATCTAACATAATTTTATAATCCATCTTATCCTGAATTACCAAATTTCTGTTTCAATTTTTCATATATTTTCAATTCTAAAACCCATCTTACCCTAAATTACTAAATTACCAAATTTCTATTTCAGTTTTTCATATATTTTCAATTTCTATTTCAATTCTTCAATTATATTTCAATGCTGAAACTCATCACACCCTAAAAATCACAATAAACTTCAAACCCTAATTTTATAATTCCATGATTTCATAATCATAAACCTATCATCCTACAACCGATTCAATTCTTTGAAATTACTAATCACCTAATTTCAAAATTGAATAATCTAATTGAAAAAATTATGGTTAAGAAGAGAAAACACTTACCCTGGACCAGATTGGGTAAAGAAAAAACCGATTGCAAGCTCCAACAGCAACAAATCCAACAATAATACCAACAAAAAAATTTACAATGAATTTGATAATTTTTTTAAAAAATTGATGAAACGGGGGTTGGAAATTTAACTCTCGCGAGGTGAAACAGGGAGAATGAGGAGGAAGAAGCCCGCTCACGGGGTTAATCTGATCGCTACATTAGCGATCATTTATAACGAACCTTAATGCTTTAGGCATGGTCTTCAATGTATTGGCGTCCGAGTATTAGGGGCCGTATAAATAATACGGTCGCTAATAACTTAATAGCGACCATATAAATTTATACGGTTCCTAATGAACCGTCTCTAATGTGTACAGTTTCTTGCTGTGGTGGTAGTTTCTTAATTAAAGAAATGGTTTGTGTATAAATAGGAACCTCTTATATGATTTATGTACATCCAAATAGAAAAATGATCGTTGTATGAGATGGTGACGGTTTAGATCTAGAGAGATTTAAGAGAAATCTTCTAGGGTTTGCTCTTGAAGTACTTGATTCAAAATTATAGTAGATATTGCAGATTCCGCTCTGTCGGGACTAGCCATACGATGGGTGAATCTCGTTAACGAATCTTTTTTATTTGGTTTGTGATTCTTATATATTTATTCTCGCATCGTTATTAATTTGTCTTTTCGTTGTTAATTGCGTGGTTGTTTATTGCGTGATCGGTTTGTCTCGAGAATTGTTCCGTGGATCGACTTCTCCATCCTCAACAATTGGCTCTAACCTTGCATAGCTTAAAAAGAGTACCATCGAACGACGGTCTAAGAGAAAGTTGGAATGGTGTTTATTGCCATTCGAAATCCGATTCCTCACATGAAAGGTAGGGAAAGAAGGTTTTCCGAAAGGTGCTGGATTTTCCACGCACATGCAAGATGACACTAGTTGAAGGATAGCTAGCAGGCAGCGTGTCTATTCACTCAAGTATGAATAAAATAGAAAGACCCATATTCACTTGAATGTGTAGTGTTTGTTATCATTACATTTGCATCCCTTTATATATAACCATCCACAACTAGCATTAGGTTGGAAAGCACTAATCAGGGATACAAAGTCCTCAATATATCTATCTTCTATATATCTCTAGAGCCATTCCCACACTTGGCAAAATTCTAAACCATGAACACTCTCAAGCATGATCTAGTCTAAGTTTTATATATATAGACTTAAATTACACTTAAACAATGGAACTTTAATTGCAATGGTTGGTGTCTAGTTGGTGTAGCTACAAAGTTGTTTATATACACATGCTAATAGAGCCAATCTAATCATGTAGGCATAGAAAGCTCTCCTTCTACATTAATGCATATGTGTAAAGCTTAGATAAAAACAAAAAGGCCAATACAAAAAAAAAATGAAGAGAGGATTTATGTGCCACACATTGTTAATTAGCCAAATAGTGAGTGGCCGTTGAGTTGTGAAAAAATTGGGGGCAACAATCACTCTCTTTAGGTGTTTCTATAAAATAAAAAATATACGCTTTTATAATAATATTGTTTGTCGTTCCGAAAAAGTTTGTTCGGAATACAGAAGAAATGTATCTTTGTAGCATTCTTTACTTACATGCATATCATGCTTCATCACAAGAAAATTTTAAGTTTTATAGTTAATTTTGTTACCATTATATATATATATAAGAAAGTAATATGAGTAATATCATGCAAACCCCATGTGTAGCCAAGTCCTCTCACTAATATATATAAGAGCCCACAAATCATGGACTCACTCTAATTTTTCCTCCATAGCTGCCAATAAGGCTAAGGTTCTCATTTTGTTAATTTTGTCAACCTTTGGAGTCCATGTGGTATTCCAAAAATTCCAATTCCAATTCCACTAATAACTAATTCCTTTCTTTCCTTTGCTACCAATCATCTCCCTTCTCTCTCTCTCTCTCTCTCTCTCTCTCTCTCTCTTCACCCATCAATAATATAAAACACTAGGAGAGGAGCTCTCTTGACTCAAGAAAGTATACACAAACCCTAAGTCAAGCAACCATGGACATGGGTGAAGATGACACAGGCCTTTCACTTACACTAGGGACTGCGCCCCACCGGCGATTATCGTCGTCTCAAAGCACGGTTTCTTTGTTGGTCTCGGCGGTGAAGATGGAGAAGGAAGCCCTAGGTGAAGATGTAGAGGTGGAGAGAGTGCCCTCATCTAGGACTAGTGATGAAGATGATGATGGAAACCAAAGGAAGAAGCTTAGGCTAACCAAGGAGCAATCAGCTCTTTTGGAGGATAGGTTTAAAGAGCATAGTACTCTTAATCCCGTGAGTTTAGGCCTTAATTAATACATGAGCTTCTTTTTAAATTGGTTCAAGTGATCTTTCTATAATATGCGTGTGTGTGTGTGTGTCTTTATTGAATGGATTTTATTTTGTTGGTGTAGAAGCAAAAGCAAGCCTTAGCCAAGCAATTGAAGTTGAGGCCAAGGCAAGTAGAAGTTTGGTTCCAAAATAGAAGAGCAAGGTTAGCACCATTAATTTTTTATCTTCTTCCTTTTTGTAAATTTTTCTAAAAAATCTTTTCATCCTAAAACAATATTAAAGGTTTGGCTCCATATATAGCACAATAATTTTCTTAGATTTTGTCAAATATATAGCAGGAAACCACTTAATTTGAACTAAGAAATTGCACTCTGCTCCTAAGAAATTAAATTTTTCGTCCCTTAACAATATATATTAAGGGATTGGCTTTAGTTTGCACAAGACTTTTCTTAGATTTTGCCAAGTAGCAGGAAACCGCTTTGAACTAAGAAATTGCAGCTTGCTCCAAAGAAATTATAGTCTGCTCTCCGTATTTAACTCTTTAAATTCTTAAGTATACCCATCGTTTTTTGCTCTGAAATCGCTCGTTCACACGTAGAGCATTTAATTGGAGCAAATATTATTCAAGAAATATATATATGAAAATATATAAAAGGCAAACTATAAGACGGGCTCTCTTTGAGGCCCCGCTTTTCTGTCAAAAAATATATATATATAGAAGGCAAAGTACAAATTTTTAAGGTAGGGTGGTTTATTTTAATGTTCCTCCAAAAGCAAGGATGGTTTCTTGAAATTAATTTAGGCCAAAGTGTTCAAAAATCCATAATTGAAAGTTGAAAAGTGGACAGAGATTACTTCTTTGATAACCTTTTATATCTAATAAATTGTTGTCTTGATATTCAGAACAAAACTGAAGCAAACTGAGTTGGACTTTGATTTTCTTAAAAAGCACTGCGAGACGCTGACCGACGAGAACAGAAGGCTGCAAAAGGAGGTTAGCGAGCTGCGAGCAATGAAATTTGCCCAGCCGCGGCTCTACATGCAACTTCCAGCAACGGCTTTAGCGTTGTGTCCTTCTTGCGAGAGGGGAGCCGGAACCGGAGACGGATCCAAGGGCAAAGTTGGACCTTTTGTGGTGGCTCCTCCCAGCAGCAAGCCTCGCTTCTTCAACCCCTTTGCTCATTCCGCGGCATGTTAATTAGGTCATAACAATGGTTGTGAATCGATTTTTCTTTGTTCTTATTTATTTATTTTCTTAATTAGTAGGCCTAATTAGTACAGTAAATTTTAGGTTTTTTTCTTTTCCTTTTGGCTAGCTCTGATGATGAAGGAATAATTGACAATTATACAAGTCATTATGTTGTTCCCATTAAATTATGCCTAGATTATGATTGTATAGTAGAGAATATATTTTAATTAGTTTTTCACATTCATCTAGCTCCTTCTCTTTTCTTTTTAGCCTTCCCCTTTTAAATTAGGTTAGCATGCATGAAGTTTTCATGAAGAGAATTTTTATTTTTGTTGTTGTAGATTTTTTAGTTGTTATTCTCTTCGCTTTATATGCATGTCTTGTATATATCAAATAATAAACTAACATGTTTTGTATTGAGTGATGTATGAGATTATCGTTTCTGAACTTTTTATATACATACACTGGAGACCCAATGGTGGGGTCAAGCCCACGTGATGTTCACCCCTTGTGAATTTTCAAATTGGTCCCCCACAACATGAGTATTGTGTACAAATCAAAAACTTTGAGCAATCAACCTTTGTCCCCTCATGGCCCTACACCCAAAATTGGGTGATCCTCATTGTCTTATTTGAGCTTTAGCAATTTTCTTCTTAATTTCTTTGGTGGTCTTTTAACTAATCGTCCTATTGATGAGATTGGAGGTCCCCCTAAAGGTGATCATATTGACTATTAGGTGTGGCTTTTAGGTCATGATGGACTCTCATCGTTAAATAGTTTTTCAAATAAATATCTTAAACTTCAGAAATTACAGATACATATCCTTAACTATCGGTTTGGATTGTGGAGGAATTGAAAGGAAAAGATTTCATCGGATTTAAATTGAAAGTCGTTGGCGACTGATGGAGGCGGTGATCTCCTTCAGATGTTATTTTCCGTTGATCTATAACGAGCGTTGATGGATGGCTGAGATTGGATTTGAGGGTTGCCTCTTGATGCGTGTGGATCTCAGTGGGTTTGATTTGGGATGGAACCGAGCTACCTGCAAGAAAGTCCCGAGATAGTTGTACCACCGAGGACCCTCCGACGATCAAGTTAGTTGAGCAATTTGGGCAGAGTAACGGCCTATTGGGGTAAAATTGTCTTACCTGAGTCGTCTGAAGAGGGGTTTATATAATGGCAGCCATGGGCTGGCGAGCGCGAGATTCGCACCGGCCGTTACACCGCTGGGCGTTACGCCTGCGTGAAAGGAGGAATCCCCCATTAATGACGAGATACGTTCGTTAATGGGGGAAACGCGATGGCGTGGAACGCGGGATCGTAGGCGGCGGATATCTCGTGACTGGCGAGATTCGTGGAGCCGTGGTGGAGATGCCTGTGATCTGCGAAGTGGGTCGGTCAATGATACCGAGGAAGCTAAGCTCGACGAGAGGCTCGGGAACGAGCAGGAAGCCGAGGGAGCTTGGTTCTACGATAGCTCGGAGGCGAGCTAAGAGGGCTGAGGGGGCTCAGCGTGCGGGAGGGCTCGGAGGCAAGCCAATGATTGTTTGGAAGACGAGCAAAGGAGTGGTCCGGGAGGCCATCGATGGTCGGGAACATCCTCGAGAGAAAGGTCCGGGTATGCTTCCAATGTACCCTTTTTTCTCTTCTCTCGTAAGCTTTGGGACACGTCATCTGCCACGTGTCATGAGCTGAGGAGTCCTCAGTACCGAGCATCATCATTGGCCCCCCACTCTCGGACCGACCTATTCATGGGTCGAGTCGAGAGTGATCTGATCGGTCTCCTGGGCCAAGTTCTTATTTGAAGACATCCCGGGCAATTAGTCGTATTTTTTCGATGACGTCAGCGGATTAGGGGAGAGATCTTGCATTAAAGAGGAAGCGCTGATACGGGCGTACGTTTGCCAATATGCCAGGCCACGTGTCCGGCGCTGGTTGGCTGACATGACGGGCCGTCGGTGTCCTTCGCACTTGACAGGATTCACCCAAGGCGTCTGCGACAGGTGGAACGTTGACGTACGTTGAATGCGAAGTGTTGTTTTGGCAGGAGACGATCGGCGCCGTAGGATGTGTTTGCCGACTGTTATAAATAGAGGCGGGATCCTCCCCAGGGTCCACACTTCGCCATAATTTCCTCAGCCCTTCGTGTGTTAGCTCGGTGCTCTTCCTCTTAGGTCGGATTTCTTGCATTCTTTCCTCGGCGGACTCCTTCCTTTGCTCAGGTTATATGTCTTCCTATGGGGAGTCTATAAAAATAGTTCAGGTAGAGTCTAGGGTTCTGCAGCTTTCTCTTCTGCTTCTTCCTCTTCCTCGCCCGAGTCAGAATCCCCCCGGGAAGTTAGGGTTAGTCATGCTCCCCGGGGCCATGCGATGGGGACGGTCCCCGAAGCGGGTGTCAAGAGTGTTCGTGACGTGCCTTCCCTCCTGAAGCATGCGGACGAGCTCGCTACAATCCGGGCTCGCTTCCACATTCCCCCCGGCTATTCGCTTCGCTTGGCCGGGGAGGGAGAGAGGGCAGACCAAATACGGGGCAAGGAAATTGCCTTGTACTTTGAGGCCTTTTAGGCGGGCATGCGTCTGCCCTTCTCCCCCGAAGTGAGTGCTGGGTTATGTTGCTTTCAATTAACCTCGGGCCAGTTAGTGCAGAACTCGTGGAGGATTCTTCTCGGGTTCCTGGTCCGGTTGAGACTGCAGGAGATCCCTTTCAGCCTGAACGTTCTTGTTTCCTCTCTCTGCTACAAAAATCACCCTGGCACTCGTAGGTACGAGCCTAGTTGGGTATATATTTCTTTTAGAAAACACAGAGGAGGGGCAGCCGGGTCGGGGGGTCGTAGCAGTGCGTTCGTCCATTCATGAATGGAAGGAGAAGTTCTTGTTCGTCGGGCCACCTGAGGGTGAAGATTGGCCTGTGCCCGTCCAGTGGCATAGGGCCACCTGCTCTCGGGTGAGGCGGTCGAACGATCCCGATACGGTGGCGGTGTCGGAGTGGGAGCCCGTCCAACGGGCCGATGTGTTGTTGTTCGAGCAGGCCCTCAGTTGGGCCGGGCTCAGCCCCGCTCAGTTTGCGGGTAAGTTGGGAGTTTAGGCGACCCGTTTAGACTTGTGTGTTCTTCTATTTTTTCTGGAATTGCTAACTCCTTTGTATTTTCTCTTCTTTTTTCAGATCCGATAGACCGATCCAAATTCTGGGTTGCGCTGGCCTAGAAGAAAGGGAGGAAGACCAGAGGTGTCGGCCCGTCACGCACTGCCGTGAGCCTGGTTCCGCCGGTGGCTGCTTCGGTCAGGCGTTCCAGCGCGCCCCGGGCCTTGGAAGCCGTTTGCACGCAGAGCCGCAAACACGCCTGGGAGCAGGAACCCTGGGTTTTGGAGGTGGGAGGCAAGGAAGATGTTCCCGCGCCTTTCCTCAAGAGGCACCTTAGGACGGTGCCCCGTTCCCCGGCTTTCCCAATTTTCGTGGATGAAGGGGATCTTCGCTTCGAGGTGCCCTCAGAGCTTTCCGTTGCCGACAGCCTGCTCTCGGAAATGGAAAGGTCAGCAGGGGGCGAAATCCCCCGGGGAATCCTAAGGGCCCAAATGGCGGCCATAGCTCAGGAGGCCATGCAAGTCGGTGTCCGCCTCCCGCTCGGGTCTTTATTAAGTACTTTTTGTTCGCCGGATTGGGTGTCTTTTCTAACCCCTTCTTTGTTTTCCTCAGGTCCTCCAGCACTGCGTCCTCTTCGTTAACATGGAGGACGAGGAAATTGCGCCGGCGATGCAGATCGCAGGCGAGTCTTCCTCATGGGAAGAGGGCTTGAGCCAGGAGCTGCACGAGGCAAAGGAGAGAATCGCCGCCCTCGAGGACCGGGTGGCAGCCGAGGATCGGGTGAACTCCAACTGCCGGGAGACCATCCGGGTTATGATGGATTCCATCAAGGCCGTTGAGGTCAAGTTGGAGGATGCCAGGATTCTCGATGACATCCTGAAGAAGATGCGAGACACCCTCAAAAGGGAGAACGAGGCGATGAATGAAGCGATGAGGCGCTCCGACCTCCGGGCTGTGAAGGCGGTGGAGAACTACAGGACGTTGGATCAGTTCTACACCGACCTCGCCGAAGCCTCAGCCCTCGTCTTGCATGATGCCCTTGACGCCGTCAAGGTGCTAATGCCGGAGTTTCCCGACGCTAAGCTCCGGCTCGAGTACCCCCTCAAGGGCGAGGGGCAGGAAGATGCCACCGGAAGCGTCGCCGGGGAGAAGGCCCCCGGTGGGGGCATCGAGGAGAAGGTAGTCACCCTAGCTCCCAGTGGGTGCCGACTCTCAAGCAGTCGCCCCCGCTCCCGAGGTGGCCGCGGAGCAGGTCGAGGTCTTTCCCGGCTCTGAGGCCTAAGTCTCCCTGCCCTTTCCTTTTTTGTATATTTTTGTTTTCGTTTTGGGATTTTGTAGGCCTTTGGGCGATTTTGTAAGGCTGAGGAGCCCAGAATACCTTTGTAAAGACTCCTGAGTTGTGAATAAATCCTTTTGCAGAAATTTTGTTTGTAGCAATGCTCTAGTTTGTGATAATTTCTCATTTTGCTCGTCTGATGAATGTCAAGTCAGCGGCCGGTCCTTTAGTTGGCGATCGCGCATTGGGTTAAATCCAGTCATTTGTCAAGTGTGCAAAGACCGGTGTAAGGTCGGCGTCTTTATGGCCCCGAAGTTGAGGTGGCGATCGCTCATTGAAGACACGTCGGGTTGGCCTGGCGGCCACCGCTCTTAGGATTGGTGGGCGTCGCCAAGGTCAAGGTCTGACCCTTAGCATAGACGGGCAAGGAGTTACCCACTAAGGATGGACCAAGCAGGGGAGATGATCAGTGGCCTCTAAACGAGGGCTTCGATCCTTGGCGTCGGTGGGTAGTGAACTACCAGCCATGGATGGACCGAGCAGGGTAGCTGCTCGGTTGCCTCGTGGCGAGGGCTTTGATCCTTAGCGTAGATGGGTAAGAAGTTACTCACTAAGGATAGACCGAGCAGGCTGCTCGATTGCCTCTTGGTGAGAGTTTTGATCCTTGGCGTCAGTGGGTAGAGAACTACCAGCTATGAAAGGACCGAGTAGGGTAGCTGCTCGGTTGCCTCTTGGCGAGGGCTTTGATCCATAGCGTAGATGGGTAAGAAGTTACCCGCTAAGGATAGACCGAGCAGGGTAGCTGCTCGGTTGCCTCTTGGAGAGGGCTTTGATCCTTGGCGTCAGTGGGTAGAGAACTACCAGCCTTGGATGGACCGAGCAGTTTAGCTTCTCGGTTGCCTCGTGAAAAGGGCTTTGATCTTTAGCGTAGATGGGTAAGAAGTTACCCGCTAAGGATAAACCGAGCAGGGGAGCTGCTCGGTTGCCTCTTGGCGAGAGCTTTGATCCTTGGCGTCAGTAGGTAGAGAACTACCAGCCATGGATGGACCAAGCAAGGTAGCTGCTCGGTTGCCTCTTGGCGAGGGCTTTGATCCTTAGCGTAGATGGGTATGAAGTTACCCGCTAAGGATAGACCGAGCAGGGTAGATGCTCGGTTGCCTCTTGGCGAGGGTTTTGATCCTTGACGTCAGTGGGTAGAGAACTACCAGCCATAGATGGACCGAGCAGGGTAGCTACTCGGTTGCCTCTTGGCGAGGGCTTTGATCCTTGGCGTAGATGGGTAAGAAGTTACCCGCTAAGGATAGACCGAGCAGGGTAGCTTCTCGGTTGGCTCTTGGCGAGGACTTTGATCCTTGGCGTAGATGGGTAGAGAACTACCAGCCATGGATGGACCGAGCAACGTAGCTGCTCGCTTGCCTCTTGGCGAGGGCTTTGATCCTTAGCGTAGATGGGTAAGAAGTTACCTGCTAAGGATAGAACGAACAAGATAGCTGCTCAGTTGCCTCTTGGCGAGGGCTTTGATCCTTAGCGTAGATGGGTAAGAAGTTACCCGCTAAGGATAGACCGAGCAGGGTAGCTGCTCGATATTGCGAATCTCTATCCGAACATCCGAGATGTGTGAATATCGGGGAGATTGACCGTCACGGGTGGCACATGGCAGGACCGCATAGGGGAGGCGATGCGTTCGAAGATCTGCATCGCTCCGACTTCAATTCGCCGAGAAACATGGGATACCCGCCATGTGGAAGCACATCATGGGAAGAATCGAGCAAATCTCAGGATTCGCGCCCATGTGCGCGCAAATTTGGGCCCTTGGGGATTCTGTGGAGGCTATAAATAGAGAAGGAGATGCCAACTTTTCAGCATTGCTTTTTGAGATGGCTAGGCGTATCTATGCGATCGAAGAGATCATTACTCCTGATGACATCTACATATACGACCAATCCGTTTCCAAGGAGAGGTACTGGAGAGTGGTCCGGCGCATCGAGGACCACATCGGCCATCTCCTTCCTCGCTGATCTCCCCTCCTCCACTTGCTGATGAACGCAATTTGGAGGAGGTCCTCGGGGTTGTACAACCCCCTTGTTGAAGAACTGCTGGACGAGGCGCTCGACAAGGTGCGTACGATCTTCTTGATTGGTCTCATTTCGAAGATCAGGCATGACCGATCCTTGGCCCTCATTTTGGAGTGCTTCCAAAAGAGACATATCGTGAGTCAGGGCTCGGCGGGTGGAGCGCCAGGTGCCTCCGTGGCGTCCCGGGTTCACGTGCAGCATCAGCAGAAGTGGGTTGCGGAGGCCAGGGCTCGGCTGGCAGAGATCTCCTCGGAGTATCACTAGAAGTACTTCCTCAACCCCGCTTCCCCCTATTGTAATTTTTCTATTTGTGTAAGGCTGAGAAGCCCATAATACCTTATAAATAAATAAAATTCTCCTTTTTACGATTCTCTATTGTTTCCTTCTTATTATTAAAAAAAGAACTTAGAAATATTTACATCGCTTTGTCAAGCAAAGAATATATATTCATAGACATTCCATTCAAAGGTACAACTTAAGGTTCTCGGCGTTGTAAGGCCGCGGAAATTTGCGACCCGTTGCATCTTATAAGCGATAAGCCCCGCCGGGCAGGACCTCGGAGACGAGGAATGTGCCGTCCCACTTCGAAGAAAACTTATGCAGCTTGCCCTGATCAAAGAATTCGTTCCTCCTTAAGACCAATCCCCCGGCCCTAAAGACACGATGCTTGACTCGCGCGTTGTAGTAGCGGGCAGTTTTTTGTTGGTAAGCGGCGGCTCCGATCTGTGCCCGGTCCCGCTTCTCTAGCAAGACGTCCAAATTAGTCCGGAGGGCCGAAGTATTTGCTTCATCGTTGAAGTGCTCGACCCTGTAACTGGGCAGCCTGATCTCTGCTGGGACCATCGCGTCAGTACCCTAGCAGAGGCTGAAGGGGGTCTCCCCGATTGGGGTCTTCTTCGATGTACGCAAGGCCCATAAGACCCGGGGTAACTCGTCGACCCAACTGCCCTGTCGTCCCTCCAAGCGGGCTCGAAGTCCTCGAATGACATCCCTGTTAGCGACCTCGGCTTGCCCGTTGCACTGGGGATGCGCGACTGCGGCAAACTTCATCAGTATATGGTATTCGCTGTAGAATTCTTTAACTCTTTTTCGTCCCGTGGTCGATGATGATACACCTTGGGATCCCGAACCGGAATATTACGTTATTCTGCAGAAACTTGATGGTCGTGGTAGCGTCTTGTTTTCTGATGGGGACGGTCTCGATCCACTTCGTAAAGTAGTCCACCGTGACAAGGATGTATTTATGCCCGCCCATACCAGTAGGGAGTTGGCCTATCATGTCCATTCCCCACTGGGCAAACGGCCATAGGGAGGTCAGGGTAGTAAGCTCGGTAGCCGGAAGGTGGGGTATGCTACCATGGAGTTGGCAACTCTTGCACCTTCTGACGAGTTTCTGAGCGTCACGATAAATGGTCGGCCAATAATACTCTTGGAGGAGTGTCTTTTGGACTAAGGTGCGGGCCCCTTGATGTGCTCCGCCGACCCCTTCATGGACCTCACAGAGGACATATTCGGCTTCGTGGGGGTCGACGCACCAAAGCAGGGGTTGAGTGAAGGATTTCTTGTAGAGGTTCCCATTGCTCCAGATGAAATGGCGGGATTTGGCTCGGAGGCGGCGGGCCTCCCCACGATCTCCGGGGAGCATACCCTCCTTCAGGAATTCCACGATGGGCTTCCTCCAATCTTGATCCTCTTCCCGGGCTGTGTAAATTTGGAGTGATGTCGCTCCGTCTTCGACGCTGGGCCGCGGCAGGACCTCGAAAAGGATATTTCTCTTATTGATGGCCGAGTAGGAGGAAGCTAGCTTGCTTAGGGCGTCGGCCTGGGCGTTTAGGTGTCGGGGGATCTGCTCCATTTGAACTTCGTCGAAGTCCTTTAGTAAACTCTTTACCTCGGCTAAGTACTTCACCATCAAGGGGTCCCGTGCTTCAAAACGACCGGTCACTTGGCCGACGACCAAAGTGGAGTCGCTACGGATTCGGATCGTTTTCAGCCCCACTCCGGAGGCGATCTGCGGTCCAGCGAGCAGGGCTTCGTACTCCACTGCGTTGTTTGAGGCTTTGAACCAGAGTTGTAAAGAATACTCCATCTCTACTTCGTTCGGGCCCGGAATGATGAGGCCGGCACCACAGCCTTCCTCGGTTGATGACCCATTAACGTAAAGGACCCAATCGGGGACGGATTCGCGCCTCTCTTTGACCAAGGGTTGGGATCCGGGGGCCGGCACGGGCACTGCCTCCTTGTAAGGGATAGTGCATTTGACGATAAAATCGGATAGGACTTGTGCCTTGATAGCTTGCCTTGGGCGGTATTTGATGTCGAACTGAGACAACTCTCACCTCCACTTCTCCAAACGACCAGAAGACTCGGGGGAGGCGAGAATAGCCCCTAAAGGGCGTTCGGTGAGGATGAGGATGGTGTGCACCTGGAAATAGTGCCGCAGTTTCCTCGAGGCCACAATGAGTGCCAGGACAATCTTCTCTATGGACGGGTACCTTGTTCCCGCGACTTTGAAGACATGGCTTACGTAGTAGACCGGCCTTTGGACTCTCTCGACTTCTTGGACGAGCACCGATCCTGCAGATTGATCGGACACCGCCAGGTACAGTGATAGCTCGTCTCCTTCAACTGGCCGGGTGAGTAGTGGGGGAGTCGCCAGGTGCATTTTCAATTGCTCGAAGGAGATCTGACACTCCTCCGACAATTCGAACCTTGGGATCTTCCTTAGAGCCTTGAAGAACGGGAGGCACTTTTCCCCGGATCTTGACATGAAACGACTCAGAGCGGATACCCTCCCTGTGAGTCGCATGATTTCGACGTTAGTCTTGGGCACGACCATGTTGAGGATGGCGCTGATTCTCCGGGATAGCCCCGATTCCTCAGTGGGTGACCATGAACCCGAGGAACTTTCCACTAGTAACCCCGAACGCGCACTTGGTGGGGTTCAGCTTCATCTTATATTTGCGGAAGACGTCGAAAGCCTCGTCCAGATCTTTGGCGTGCTGATCTGACGAGCTTGATTTGACGAGCATATCGTCGACAAAAACCTCCATGTTCCTGCCGATCTGAGGCTTGAACATCCTGTTGACTAAGCATTGGTACGTAGCCCCGGCGTTTTTGAGACCGAAGGGCATCACTTTATAGCAGTATACCCCCCGGTCCATTGTAAATGCGGTGAGCTCTTCGTCTGCCAGATTCATACGGATCTGATTGTAGCCGGAGAAGGCGTCCATAAAGCTGAGTAGCTCGTGGCCTGCCGAACTATCGACGGGCTGATCTATCCGAGGGATGGAATAGTTATCTTTCGGGCAGGCCTTGTTGAGATCAGTGAAGTCGATGCGCATGCGCCACTTTCCGCTTGCCTTTTTAACCATTACCACATTCGCCAACCACTCCGAGTAAGCCACGTTCCGAATGAAGTTGGCCGCGAGTAGCCTGTCAACCTCGTCCTCGATCGCTCTTTGCTTGATCGGGGCAAAGCTTCATTTCTTCTGCCTGATAGGTCAGGCCGCCGGGTCGACCCCGAGTTTATGTGATATTATTTTTGAGTCGATCCCGAGCATGTCGGCAGGCGCCCAGGCGAACACGTCTGAATTTCTTCTGAGGAAGTGGACCAGGTCGTCTCGCCAAGCCCCCGTTAATAGTGACCCGATTTGGACGGTTCGTTCATTGTCCCCTTCGACGAGGGAGACCTTTGTTAGCGGCTCAACCGGGGCTCCTCGGATCTCTTTATGCTCGTCCCGAGTATCCAAAGATCCCCTGAATTCATCCGTTCTTTCAAGATCATCGTTTCTCTCCTCAGACATTGATGTTGTTATGAAGCAAATTTTCGTGGTTTGCTGGTCCCCGTAAGCCCGACCTATCCCTCCTTGGTCGAGGGGAAACTTGATTGCCAGGTGGTAGGTCGATATCTGGGCCCGGAAGGAATTGAGCGTCGGGCGTCCTAGGAGGATATTGTAGGCCGATGGAATTCTGGCGACGGTGAACTCCACAGGCACGGTACGCGTATGGCCTATCTCCCTGATGTTAAGCAGGAGGGTGACCACCCCTTCTGCCGGGATGGAATGGTTGGTGAACCCCGACAGGATGTGGGCGGTCGACCTCAGATCTGACGGGGTAAGTCCCACACGCAGGAAGCAGTCATAGAAGAGGATGTCTGCCGAGCTTCCTGAGTTGACCAGTATCCTCTGCACCTCGTAATGGTGGACCCACGCTGTGATTACCAGAGGGTCATTGTGAGGAAGGGATATCCCGTGGAGGTCCTCGTCGATAAAGATTATGGGCTCAGCTGGTTTGACCCTCTTCCTGGATTGGCTGCTAGTCCCTTCGACCGGTAAGGGGCGTCGTGTCCCGTCGGCCATAAGCGCACCCCCTGCTGATACGACCATGATTTGGCCGATCGTTAACTCGCCAGGAGGGGGATGGTGCTCTTGCTCTCGGTCGACCTGTCGCTTGTCCCGCAAGTATCTTGCCAGGTGGCCCGAGCGGATTAACTCCTCGATGTAGTCTCGGAGTTGTTTGTAGTTCTCGGTGGGGTGTCCCTATGACCTGTGGAAAGTGCAATAGGGGCCTCGTGTCCCTTTAGCCACCTTATGGCTGACCGGGGGAAGTTTGAAGAATCTCTCTCCCTTTGCCTCCTCCAACAGCTTTGTCTGGGAGATGTTGAACGGGGTATACTCCTGAAACTTTGGGGAGTAGGGCTTTGGCCGCTCAATCTTCTTTTTATCTTCTCTTGCTCTCTTCTTCTGATCGGTCTGGTCGGTCCGGGGTGGGTTCGCATTTACCTCATACTCGAGCTGGATCTCTCTTTCAGTCCGGGCTTTTACCTCGGCCATGGTCTTAGGTTGCGTTAATGCAAAGGAGTGGATCCACTCCTTGTGCCTAAGACCGACCTATGTGCAGTGATGAACGTCTCGTCCCGGTGCTCTGGGACCTCGAAGAGGGCGTTGTAGAAGCGGGTGACGTATCCCTTGAAGGACTCCTTGTCCCCGCTCTTTATGGTGAAAAGATGATCGACGGTTCGCTTCTGCCATCTGTTCCTGACGAAATGGCCGAGAAACTGGGTGGCCAGCTCATCGAAGGTAGAGATTAAGCGTGGCGTGAGTCCTCGGAACCAGTCTCGTCCAGAGCAGATAAGAGTGGCGGGGAAAGCACGACATTGCACGGCATCGGAGTTGTCCTGGAAATTCATCCCTGCTGTGAACGCGTCCAAATGGTCTTTTGGGTCGGACTTTCCGTCGAAGAGTGAGACCTTTGGGGGCTTGTTCCTAGAGGAGACGTGGACGGCGAGAAGCTCCTCGGTGAAGTGCTTCGTAAGCGAGTCGGCGGCGTATCTAGCCCCGTCGCTTGAGGGACGACTCTCCCGATGTATACCCTCGATCTTCTTTTCGAGGGTATCGAGTCGGTCGTGGTATCCCGAGGATTCGGCACACTCAGATTTATAGCCCCTGCTGCTGCCGACCTGCGCCGGGCCTCGATTCCGGTTCCATTCTATGAGGTTCCGTAGGTCCCCTTGCGAGGTTGTCTTCGAGCTGGCGTGGTGAGTCCCGTCCGCGCGAACCTGTCGAGGGAGAGGGTGCCAGCCATGCCTGGGAGTAGGCGAGCTGACCGACACCTCCTCAGGAAGGAAAGAAGCGCGATGGGTCTCAGGACGGGGCGCTCTTTCATAGGACCTCGATGTCGAGCTATGAGGCCCACCAGGTCATCAAATTGGTCGCCATGGGGGATCTATGGCCGCCGAAGATAGCGAGGCGGTGCCCGGATGTGCCGGCACGGGCAGTGTCTTCTCTTCCCATGTGTGCTCCCAAGGTGGGGGAACGTCGACTTGGGGAGCTTGTCCCGCCGTTTGGACACGGACAAGCGCATCCACAACGGACGCGAGTCGATCTATCCGAGCAGATAAGGCATGAATGGCGTTCGGGGGAGGAGGGGATCCACCCGCGTCTCCCTTGTGTGGACGACAGCGGCTGGACCTTGTTGTAATTCTACGCCAGTGCCCCAGCCGTCAATCCGACGGCAAACGCGGAATAAAAACTTTTACAAAACTGCCGCTAACGTAACCTTAAAATTCGGATCGTTCCATTAACCTTAAACTAGTATACAGTAAAGAAGTTAGAATGGTTATACCGATCGATCCGTGTCCTTTGGTCTTTAGCCACCATCCTTAGCTTGTTGCGGCATCTCCGATCTCGCTCGATCTCCGATCTCCTCGTCGAGGTAGCACCACGTCAAGGATTCTTTATACGAGCTCCCGTTTCAAACCGAAGCAACTCGGACATGAAGTTTGCTAGCCGATATGTCCAAAATTGAAGTAGAGAGAAGTGTGAATACTTTGTCTCAATACACCCTAAGATTCTCATCACATGAGAGGGTAAGGTGGAGGTTGAAGAAGATGCAAAGAGATGGAAATTGTGAGCTCAAGAAACTATCAAGAGAGCAAAAAACCAAGACCCAAAACTTGTGTTTTTGCTACCCTCTCATTTTGGTGTGTTGATATAATGAGGTTTTGTGATGAAAAACAAAGGAAATATCTTACCAAAATATCTCCCACAAAACCCTAAAATATCCCACCCAAAACAAAACTCATTAATCTATCACGACTCACTACATGACTCATTACCATGAGTCATTAGTGAACATTCTAGATTAATGACTCATCAAAATGAGTCACACTTTCCAAATCCAATAATCATTTAAACCAAAATGATTAACCCAAATGAAATGCATCTTCTAAAGTAATCTCGTAACGAATTACGAGAATACCCCTCACCTGTATATACATACATGTATCCGTATTCCGACTGAATACGAATACCACGAGATGAAAGTATTCCAACACAATATAATACTAGGATCCGGCTTAAACCAAAGCCTACCAGTATTATCCGTTCGAATCATGACATGTGCGCAAGTGCACGTGTATGTTCGAACCCTGCCATAAAACTATACGGCCTCTATAATGTTTCACCCGAACTTAGGAAACAATCTGTGGGGGACTCTAAAAACCCGTCAATACTCTGGCAGTGGAGTTAACCACAAGCACGTTAGTGGTACTAGCTGCACGTAACGGCTGCCCATGTATTGAGGAAAGAGAGGCTAATGAGTGAACTTGTCCAGAAACCCTACTGAGCCTATCAGTGTACAGTCCGGTCCGTTCGTCTATGAGTATCGCATATCGGGCTTAGGGGGTTGGTAAACGTCAGACCCCCAATAGCGGTATAAGTCGTGTCAGAGTGTAGCTCAGAACACCTTGAGATACTACTGGAGTATCTACTAGTAAATCTCGCTTGCCCTGGCCAGAGACTTTGTGTAATGGCTCTCCAGAAACAACAAGATCTCACCCCCCAATACCGGGAGAGACGAATCCCCTGCCGATCCGCTCACTGCCTCTATATGGCTCGGGACTGTACCCAACTAAAACCTGTTTACATGACTCCTTTGAGCCGTGGTAGGGTAATAATCAAAGCACAGTGGGAACTCACACGAGACAAATGACGATCTCAGATCAATGAACTAACCTGTACACATGTCACCAAGGAACTACTATCTGACGACAGGTATAATACCAACTAGCAGGTTCCCGGTGAGTCCTGTCCGGTGCACTCATAACCCAATGAGCACATGTATACATCTTAGGTGATCCAACTGAAACCAATGGCTTGTGAGACTGGCCACCTCCCCTCGTCGGGGTCTCGACTGTATACACTAGTCTACTCCGGAGTATCAATGCCCTATCTCGAAACTCCCACGACTAGGGACCACTTTTAAGGATGTGCTTATAGACTACCTAACTCTTATATATATGATCGCCATCATACTTTTGGTAGTCAAGCAAGAATCCTAGAGGCTCTATCAACGTGTAATAGTGATCTATAATGCCACCTAAAACAGTATACGATGATAAAGATAAACCAGATAGCATACTATCATCTCGAGTAAGAATGTCCTACCGGTATAGGTCTTCCCTCAATCATTGCAATCACGTACCTGCGATCCAATAATTGATTTTGAGGGCACTATATCCAACACTTGGATCGTCGCGATGATCGCTCGCCATATATTCGAGATCGAAAGACTAACTTTCGTTGAGCGGAATTTCGGTTTCCCACAGACGGCGCCAACCGATGAAGGCGGTGATCTCCTTCAAATGTTATCTTCCGTTGATCTGTAGCGAGCGTTGATGGATAGCTGAGATTGGATTTGAGAGTTGCCTCTTGATGCGTATGAATCTCAGTGAGCTTGATTTGGGATGGAGCCGAGCTATCTGTAAGGAAGTCCCGAGGTGGTTGTACCACCGAGGACCCTCCGACGATCAAATTAGTCGAAATATTTAGGCAGAGTAACTGCCTATTGGGGTAAAATTGCCTTACCTGAGTCGTCTGAAGAGGGGTTTCTATAATGGCAGCCATGTGCTGGCGGGCGTGAGATTCACGCCGGCCGTTACGCCCCTGGGCGTTACGCCTGCGTGAAAAGCAGGATCCCCCATTAATGACGAGATACGTTCGTTAATGGGGGAACGCGATGGAGTGGAACGCGGGATCGTAGGCGGCGGATATCTCGCGACTGGCGAAATTCGCGGAGCAGTGGCGGAGACGCCTGTGATCTGCGAAGTGGATCAGTCAGTGATAACGAGGAAGCTAAGCTCGGCGGGAAGCTCGGGAACAAGCGGGAGGCCGAGAGAGCTTGGTTCTGCGATAGCTCGAAGGCGAGCTAAAAGGGCTGAGGGAGCTCAGCATGCGGGAGGGCTCGGAGGCGAGCCAATGATTGTTTGGAAGACGAGCAAAGGAATGGTCCGGGAGGCCATCGAAGGGAACATTCTCGGGAGGAAGGCTCGGGGTATGCTTCCAATGTACCCTTCTTGCTCTTCTCCCGTAAGTTTTGGGACACGTCATCTGCCACGTGTCATGATCTGGAGAGTTCTCAGTACCGAGCATCATCAGCTACCATGAGTTTCTATTCGCATTTATTAACCATTTATTAACGGAACCGGAATAAATCCAAGTGGAGTGTATAAATTTAGCCATATATATCACTCATTGAAATAGAAGAAAAGAGCATATGATGAAAATCATTTATTTTATGCTCTAATACTATCACATAACAGAAGCGCGTCGCTTTTAGTAGGCCAAGATCGCAGCTTATTCCATAATGATCATATTTATGAAAATCATTTCAAACATAAGTCGAGTCCGAACTTTGAGAAAGGGGGTTGAGCCTCTATGCTTATGAGAACTTTTTCCATATAATTGGTTGAAAATCCCTCCCGCCACTGCAAGTGGGGAGATTCGAACCCAAAACTTCCTCTCAAGTGGGGGAGTGTCATTGCCGTCCGGGCAAAGGCTTTTTGGCACTCTTTTATCCAACTTGGTGGGGGCTTTTGTGATTATGTTTGAACAGTGATAAAAACCACTTTTGATGGAGAGCTTGTGATGACAAGGAACTTGGTGGGATCACGAATAAAGTTAAAATTGTACCATGCGAAAAGTCAGCTCCTAAATTCGGAAAATAGCTGGCACACATGATCAACGAATCTGCGAATCTGACGCAGATAATCAACGAATGGAAATTAAGTAGCTTCTGAACTGGGAATAATTGATATGATAGACCATTGTGTATGAATTATTTGCCTCAGCTTTTAAACCTTTGAATTATATAAAGATTTGGAAAAATTACAACACCGATGTGGCTGTAGTTTAGTGGTAAGAATTCTACGTTGTGGCCGTA
Source organism: Agapanthus africanus (assembly GCA_030015575.1). Classification (NCBI taxonomy): domain Eukaryota; kingdom Viridiplantae; phylum Streptophyta; class Magnoliopsida; order Asparagales; family Amaryllidaceae; genus Agapanthus; species Agapanthus africanus. The sequence continues at coordinate 431,847,855 of JASDDO010000008.1, read as the reverse complement.
GAGACCTGGGCTCGAATCCCAGCAGCCACACAAATTCCAATTTTTTATATTTTTACTTTGGGTTTTTCCTATGGACCCTGAAATTTAGCTAATTCTAAATACAGCCGCTTAAACTTTCTATTTTTAAATTCAACCCTCAAACTTATGGCTGGACCAAATAAGGGCTATTGTTAATTTTCATCCATCAAACAGTTACTAATAGCCATTAGGGGATTTAAAAGACATATTTACCCCTTCCATCCCATGCTCTTCAATAATCAAAATTGATGAATTGTGAAAATAAAAATTTAAGCACCGCAGGTAGTGAATAAAAGGGGAAACATCGAAAATTATCTTAAATGCAGTTGATGAAACCGTGAAAGCTCATGATATCAAATAATGACAGGTTCTGTATATAAAAAAAATCTCATTAATCCATAAGGTTAGGACTAGAGATTTTCGACAACTTATATAAACGTGTAGAGTTGAGAGAGAGCGCATCATTGTGAGGAAGTGGTTCATTTGAAAAGAAATATTATTATCTTAGGTTCAGTGGATCTGAAATGTAGAGATTCAGACTCCATCTGTATTACTAATGATTGAACTGTGCTGTAATTTACATATTAACTCAGATTATTAATTTTGTTCAATACCATGGTAATCTCTCCCCTTTTCCACCACAAAAGATTGAGATAATTTCTTCCAGCCTATAAATTTTGATCCTCATGAGACTCTAAATCTAAAGTCTCCACAATTATTAGAATACCAAATGAGAATTCTCTCAACCGAAGAATGTGCGTAAACTTCGCGTAGGATAAATTTTAAGTCGTCGGCTTGAACATGGTCATTCCGCGACATTTAATTCAGAGTGCCAAATGGGAATTTTCAATAATCCCAGTTCATCCACAACATCACATATAAATTCGGCAGGTAAATTACACTAAAATACCCTTGACTATTGCTGCTTTTCACTAGACTACCGTGAAAGTTTTAAAAAGAAAGTAGTATCTTGATTTACAGCAAAAAAACATAAATTAAAATTAGAACTACAGATGGAGAAATAGATCAAAAGTACCTTGTCGCGTATCAGTTTTCTCCTGAAAATATTCAAACTGTGCCGTGTTATTATTCCTGTAACCATAAAGATGAACAACCGAAGCAGTTGGCCTGAAACATATTATAGCTTTAAATTGCTTCTTCTCGATTCTAAGAGTTCCCCTCACTTCAAGCCATCGGTCATCAATATCTTAAATTTGACCCCCACTGAGCTGTTGGTCATCGGCGCACATTGTAATCGATAAACTATCGACCACTAATTCTGGGCCCATGCAGAAACTTGGTATGTTGTTCAAATTAAGCTCGTCTGTGATTTTCTGAGTAAGACCCATCCATGATAGTAGCAAGAATTACTGATATTTAGTAAGCACATTAGATGAACCAGCGCGCACCGGTAGAGACTCTAGAATACATGAACCAAGTTTTCCATGAAGTTAACTCCAAATAATACATTCTGCGATGAGGGGGGAAAAGGCATTTTACAATACCCAAAAATAAACTCAAAAGAGGAATTAGGAATCATTCAGGCCCTGTTTGGGGAATGGAGTTGAGTTTCTAAACTGCACTTTCATGAAGTTAGCAAAACTTAACCTCCAAAATGCTAATTTTGCTTTGTTTGGCAACCATTTTGGAGCTGAAGTTATCTCAACCCAAAACTTGAGATAACTGCGGTTATCTCAACTCCAATCTGACCATCATTGGTTATGATCAATCACAATTCAAAGATGTTACGGACTTCATGATTTTCCGTATGGAATTTTGTATGAGAGATAAGGCTACCGCCTTTTGGTGAGATCTGCAGTATTTGAAATTAGGATTTAAGAGTTCTTCCACCATCTTTAATCCTCGCAGTTTTTATATTAGTAAATCTGTTTCTCCTTCACCCAAGGACGTACATTGATTTTGCCAAACCTCGTTGAATTTGTGTGCTCTGTTTTTTAATCTTCTTGTTATCATTTTCCCTACTTTGTGTGTTTGTCGTAACACGATGGATGAGAATTAAACATAAAGTAGCAAGATACAATCAATCATCTTTCAGAATTAAGAATCAAAATCATCTTTAACAAAAAGCATACAGTGATAAAAATTACAAAGAAATACACAACGAAGACTTCGGGTTCTATTAGAGAAGACTGGGAGACATTTTTTGGCCCTCATTATTTTTCCCCGAATGAGGTTTCAGCTTACCTAACATACACAAGTAACACGACCGATATGAGTGACCGACAGAACCTGGAATTAAGATTCAGTAGATCGTCGAGCGCATCTTCGCACTCTCCTGAAAGTACAAGAAAAAATCGTCATTTATCGATAAAAACTGACTATGGATTAATTCAGGAAAAAAATATTTAATAATTAAGAAAACTCTCAAAGGGCAAACCTGTTATAGTTCTGAATGTCATGCTGCAACATGTGAGCAGCTTCAGGGTTAGCAGGACTTGCAGGATTTGGATCGGTGAGAAGTGACTGCAAAGAGATTGTTCAGTCAATTAAGAATATCATAGCATAAAAGAATCGTTGATGGGAGCAAACGAGATGAATTAAAAATCTTTCACCTTGGGAACTGACGGAGGTCTGGATCTCCTTCAGATGTTATCTTCCGTAGGTCTGCTGCGAGCGCTGATGGATGACTGAGATTTGATCTGGAGGTTATCTCCTTTAGCGTGTGGATCTCAATGGGCTTGGATTTGAGGTTGAGACGAGCTACCTACAGAGAAGTCCCGGGATGGTTGTGCTACCGAGGGCCCTCCGACGACCAAGTTAGTGGTGCAAATTGGGCATAGTAGCGGCTTAGTGGAAAGAAAAATGCGTACCTCGATCGTCTGAGAGAGGGGTTTATATAGCGGCAGCAATGGGCAGGCAGACGCGAGAATCACGCCGGCCGTTACGCCCCTGACGTCACGCCCGCGTGATAGGCGGGATCCCGCATTAACGGCAAGACAGGCTCGTTAATGGGGGATCGTGATGGCGTGGAACGTGAGATCGTGGGCGGCGGATATCTCGCGCATGGCGAGATTCGAGAAGCCGTGGCGTAGGTGCCTGTGATCAGCGCTGTGCGTCGGTCAGGATAAGATCAAGGAGGATGAGCTTGGCGGAAGGCTCGGGGACGGGCGGGAGGCCGAGGCATCTTTGTACCATGACAGCTCGGAGACGAGCCGAAGGGTGGTCTAGAAGGCCACCGAAGGTCGGGAGAACCCTCAGGTCGGAGGCCCGAGGTGAGGTCCTAATCGAAGTTCTTGATCCTTTTTTGTAGGTTTTGGGATATGTCATCTGCAACGTGTCAGTATCTGGGAAGTCATCGATATCGAGCCTCATCATTAGCCCCCCACTCTCGCCTCGACCCGTTCTCGGATCGGGTCGAGAGTGGTCTGACCGAGCACCCGGGGTGATCTCTTACTTGAAGATATCGTCGGCTCGCATTCCCGGGCTAAGAGTAGTATTTTCTTGATGACGTCAGCAGAACAAGGGAGAGATCTCGCATTAAAGGAGAAGCGCCGGATCGTGTGTACGTTCGTCGAAGAGACAGCCCACGTGTCTGGCGTTGGTTGGCTGGCGAAACGTGCCGCAGGCGTTTCCGCACCCGAAGGGGCGTGCCCAATGTGAATGCGACAGGTGGAACGTTATCGGCCGTTGATTGCAAAGCGTTGTTTCGGCGGGAGGCGATCGGAGCCGTAGGATGCGGATGCCGGCAGCTATAAATAGAGGTGGGATTCCTATCAGGGCCCATACCTCTCCACGACTTCCTCGTCCCTAGTCGTGTTAGCTCGGCGCTCTTCTCCTCGGATCGGATTCCTTGCTTTTGATCTTCCGAGGACACCTCTCTTCAATCAGGTTAGATGTCTTCTTCTGAGGAGTCTGTAGATGTAGTGCGGGTAGATTCTAGGGGGTCTTCTGAAGCTTCCTCTTCTACTTCTTCCTCTTCCCCCTCTGAGTGGGAGTTCACCGGAGAAGATAGGGTGGCCCCCAGAGTTCAGGCCACGGGTGTTCTTGGCGTGCGATCCTAGCTGAAGTGTGCGGAGGAACTCGCTAACATCAAGACCCGTTTCTTCATTCCTCCCGGCTATTCGCTTCGTCTGGCCGAGGAGGGGGAGAGGGCAAACTAGGTACAGGGCAAGGAAATTATCTTGTACCTGGAGGCCTTTTAGGCCGGGGTGCGTCTGCCCTTCTCCCCTGAAGTGAGCGAGGCGTTGAATTGCTTCGGGTTAGCTCCGGGCCAGCTAGTGCCGAACTCTTGGAGAATCCTCCTCGGGTTTCTGGTCCGGTTGAAATTGTGTTAGATCCCTTTCAGTCTGAACCTTCTCCTCTTTTCTCTTTGCTACAAAAACCACCCTGGCGCTCGTAGGGGCGAGCCGAGCTGGGTATACCTCTCCTTTAGAAGACAGCGGAGGGACGCCCCGGGTCGGGGGTTTTCGTAGTGCCTTCTTCCATTCACGAATGGAAGAAAAAGTTTTTCTTTATCGTCCCGCCCGAGGGTGAGGACTGGCCTGTGCCCTCTGTCCAATGACCCGGTGGCAAAGGGCCAGCTGTCCGTGGGTGGGTCGGTCCAATGATCCTGATGCGGTGGCGGTGTCAGAGTGGGAGCCTCTTCCTCGGGTCGATGTGCCGCTGTCTGAGCGAGCCCTCAGTTGGGCCGGGCTAGCCCCGTCGAGTATGCGGGTAAGTTAGGGGCTTTCAGGCGACCTCTTTAGACTTATGCATTTTTCATTTTTCCTGGCGTTGCTGGCTCTTCGTATTTTTGTCTTATGCATGACCCATGGACCTAAGCAAGTTCCAGACGGCAGTGTCTGACGAAAAGAAGGGGAAGAAGGCCGGAGGCGCCGGCCCTTCTCGCCCGTCGTCGGTTCCGGCTCCGCCGGTGTCACGCCCCGCTTCCCAGAGTACGCAAGATTGGGCGCGTGATATAGCCAACCATGTTACCTGTGGGTAGGAAGTATCCATCCACAGTCACATTACGGCTGTAGAGATATCAAGAACAAGGTAAAACTATCTAACACATGTCCACAATCCAGAATAACAAGAGTCAATGATAAATAAATGCGGAAGCAAATGATCCAATACAATAACAGAAAAGTATGTCCCATAATGCGGGCTCACATCAGGAAATAAATGCAGGAAATAAAACTAATTAATACTAACACCTCACAGCTCAGCCTGCTGGCTGAAGTATTCCTGCTCGGACTGCGACAGCGGTACGGAATCTGGGCCATGCAAAACCCAGACGTCAGCGCGTCATGCCATCAAGTAACATAATATGAACAGTGTAACAGGCAATACAAAATAAACATGAATAAAACGAGAGTAGCAAATAATGTGAATCAAGCAGTGCAGGGTAGCGTGCAGTGGGTAACTAAACTGTTCTATCAGGTTTTTTATTCTAAAGTCTTTGAAATCAATTTGAGTAATCCTCCATGTAACTCAAAGGATATGTCCCGTTACCCCCCGGGACCACGGATCAGGAATATGGGAACCAATAGTGGTTCTGTCCCGTTACCCCCCGGGACCACGGATCAGGAAAATGTAAGAGTCACGAATGGCTCTGTCCCGTTACCCCCGGGACCACGGATCAAGTAATACCCTTTTAAGTTACACTTTAGTTTACAATTTTGATTTCCCCATACTCCCAAGTTATGTATGTCGAGTCAGGTGTTCAGTAATGAAGAACTAATGCCAACATAGGATCAGGTAACAGCAGGTTTTGTCTGGATAGACAACAGGAATGGTCCATGAGGACAACATGTCAGGTTTGTTGGCATTAGGCACGAGATCAGGTAACAGGTCGGGTCATGGTACATCAGGTTAAGTCAACAGTAAACGGTACCATGTCAAGTGTATCAATATACCATATGTAACAAAGTCAAGTCAAGATGTAACGATATCGTGGGTGTGCTCACAACAGATATATAATCGAACAGGGGATTAACAGCAGGAAATAAGCAATAAATTAAACAACAATAAGCAGTTCATTCAATCACAATAGTGCATTAATATAGTGCAGCCGTTTTATTATATTAACAAGTTTTGAGCACCCTTAGCGGTGCAACAGTTTAAATGATGATGCAATACAGTTATATCAAGCCTTTGAATACGAATATCCAAATGTAATAGAACTACATGGGAAAGTGCTACAATCTATTAAACGGAGGTAAACTTGGTGCTTAGGTTAAAAGTGGCAAAATTGTAATTTCTATGTTAACTATAAAATGATATATGTCATATTGCAACCAAATGAGAAAATAACTATACCGAGTTAAGTTTTGCAGGTTTAATGAGTCAAACATATATAATTGTATAGTATAGCATGTAGCAAGTGATACTTGCCTCGACGGTCGCGAACCGGGAAAAATGGAACGTAACGTCGGCGGGGAAACACGCGACGGACGCACGGTTCACGGATTGAACCTAAACAACGAACAATGGGACCACGCAGATCGGGGTACCTCGCTGGAACGTCGGGACACGTCACCGGCATCGCTGGATTCCGGCGGAAAAAGCGAACAGTGAAATATCAAGTTGTGCAAACAAGAATGCAAAGGAACCAGAGAAAAGGAAGGAGGAAAAGGAGGAGAAGGCTTACAGGGGTTGCAGAGAGCGTGCCAGCGATGGGGTCGACGGCGGTGGGGCGCCGGCGAGAAGGTTGCAGGCGATGGCTAGGGCTGCGGGTAAGGAAAAGGGAAAGAAAGTGGAGATGGAGAGGAGGTGGTCGGGGCTGGTGCGCGCAGGTGAAGAGGAGGTGCCGACGGTGGCGCGGGTGACGACGACGAGGGTCGCCGACGATGTCTCGGGCCAAACAGAGAAGGCACGGGGGGTTGCTGCGGGATCTCTGTTGTGGCGCCGAGCACACGGGGAGAAGGAGGGGATGCCGAGGTTGGAATGAGGAGGCGGAGGCGACGGTGGCGCCGGCGTCGGAGCTGCGGCAGCGACGGTGACGAGGCGGCAGGGGCTAGGGTTCGCGATGGGTTAGCTTCTCGTGCTCGGGAAAAATGAAGGGAAGACTGTATATATATAGAGAGAGAGGAGAGAGAGAGAGAGTTGGAGAGAGAGAGAGAGAGAGAGAGAAATTAGAGAGAGAGAGGGATACGTTAGAGAGAGGGAAAGAGAAAGAGAGAGATTGGAGGGGCCCACGGGGGTTAAGAGCCCCGTGATTGGCCAGGGAGATTTTAAATAGTTAAAAAGATTTAATAATAAAGATTTAAGAATCAAAGAAAAACTAACAGTGAGATTATATAACGAAATAATATAAGGTTTTGATTATTTTATTAATTTGGGATTTTGGCGCTAAATGAAACATTTCCAAATCGCGTCCGGATTGGGTCCAAAAATTCGAAATTCAAATAATAGGATTTTAAGCGGGTTCCAAATTTCAAAATGAAATGTTTTATGATGAAAAAGCATACCCCCAAGTCGGACACCTGTACACACGCGTAGTCGTCCAAACTCGCCCGTTTCACCGAACGGGACATGAACTCGACGCACGGACGCTACCACGCGGCTAGGGGTGACGAGTAGGCCAAGATAGATATTTTTAATTTATTTTTGGTGCTAAAATTTGTTATATGCAGAAATGACTTAGCCAGATAAAATTTTACAGTAAGACCCCAGACAAGCAAGATAAATGAAATGAGTAATATCTAATGCTCAACCAATAACAGAAAATAGTAGTATTGGACTCGGGTGTTACATTATACCCAACTACAAAAGAATTTCGTCCTCGAAATTCCAAGAATACAAGAAACTACAGGAAAAGGTGAGGAAACTTCTGTCGGATCTCGTCTTCTCGCTCCCACGTGGACTCTCCATGCGATCGATTACCCCAAGAAACTAGCACAAGGGGGATAACCTTGTTCTTAAGAACCTTTTCCCTTCGATCCATGATTTCAACCGGCCGCTCCTCAAAAGTTAGGTCTTCCCGTACAGTTAACTCCGAATGATCCAAGACGTGTGTTTCATCTCGAACATACCTTCGTAATTGAGATACATGAAACACATCGTGCACACCTGCCAAGGACTGCGGTAACGCCAAACGGTACGCTACCTCTCCAACGCGCTCCAATATCTCGAAGGGTCCAACAAATCGAGGACTAAGCTTCCCTCGACTCCCAAAACGGATCACCCCTCTAGTCGGTGATATTTTCAAGAATACCAAATCACCCATGGCGAACTCTAGAGGTCTTCTTGACGTGTCAGCCCAACTTTTCTGTCTGTCTTGAGCTGCCTTCATATGCTTCCTGATGGTATTCACCTCTTCAACTGTCTGTACCACCAAATCTGGTCCCAGTAATCTTCGTTCACCAACATCATCCCAACAAACAGGTGAACGGCACTTACGACCATACAAAGCTTCAAACAGAGCCATCTGGATAGTTGCTTGGAAACTATTGTTGTAAGAAAACTCCACCAAGTGTAGGTGATCCTCCCATGAACCCTTAAAGTCCAACACGCATGCTCTCAACATGTTTTCAAGAGTTTGGATCGTTCTCTCCGACTGACCATCAGTTTGAGGATGATAAGCTGTGCTAAACTTCAATCGAGTCTCCAAACTTTCCTATAAACTCCTCCAGAAGTGTGATAAGAACCGAGTGTCCCGATCGGACACGATGCTCACCGGTACGCCATGCAATCTTACAATCTCCTGCATGTACCATTCTGCCAAGGTCTCCGTTGATTGACCAACCCGGAAAGGAATAAAGTGAGCTGCCTTGGTCAACCGATCGACAATCACCCATACTGCATTGTTGCCCTTTGGACTCCGCAGTAAAGCCGTCACAAAATCCATGGTTATATGTTCCCACTTCCACTGAGGAATCGGAAGTGGTTGCAACAAACCAGCAACCCTTTGGTGTTCAGCCTTGACTTGCTGACATACCAAGCACTTAGCCACGAAGCGAGCAATCTCCCGTTTCATGCCTTCCCACCAGAAATGCTGTCGAATATCACGGTACATCTTTGTGCCTCCTGGATGTACAGAGTAAGCTGAACTGTGTGCCTCCTTCATAAGCTCTTCACAAACATTTCCCTTTGGCACACACAAACGGCTACCATATCTCAACGAACCATCCTCGTGGACCAGTAAATCTATTCGTAGTCCAGCCTCAACCTGCTCTCGAAACTTTTGCAGTCTAGGATCCTGCGATTGTGCCGCTTTAATCTTCTCAATCAAGGACGACTGTACATGCGACTGCATCAACTGTCCCGCAGAATGTGGTAGCACAACCTCCAAATCAAATTTTCGAAAATCTGCAATGATCTCCCTCTGCGTAGTTAACACCTGAATTGCTGGTAACCGACTAAGCGCATCCGGTACGACGTTAACTTTTCCCGGATGGTACTTAAGATCAAGGTCGTAGTCGGCCATCAGCTCCAACCATCTACGCTGCCTCATGTTCAACTCCTTCTGAGTGAACACGTACTTCAAACTCTTGTGATCTGTAAAAACTTCGACTCTCTCACCCAAAAGGTAGTGTCTCCAAATCTTCAAAGCGAAAATCACAGCCGCAAGCTCCAAGTCATGAGTCGGATAATTCTTCTCATGGGTCTTCAGTTGTCTTGATGCGTATGTTACGATCTTCCCATGCTGCATCAAAACACATCCCAATCCTTTCCCAGATGCGTCGCTGTGAATCACCAGTCCTCCGGAATTGTCTGGTACGGTCAGGATAGTGGCGGTTATCAACTTCTGCTTCAACGTCTCGAAAGCTAACGCACAATTATCCGTCCATACAACAGGTACCTTCTTGCGCGTAAGCTTGGTCAACGGTTCTGCCAAACGAGCGAAGTTCTCCACAAATCTCCTGTAGTATCCGGCTAATCCAAGGAAACTTCTTATCTCAGCTACATTCCTTGGAATAGGCCAATCTCGAACCGCTGCAATCTTTTTGGGATCGACGGCGATTCCATTGCCCGACACAACATGCCCCAGAGACTTCACTTCTTCCAACCAAAATTCACACTTACTCATCTTCGCATACCATTTCTCCTGTCTCAATGTCTGCAGTGCGATCTTCAAATGCTCAGCAAGCTCCTCCAAACTCTTCGAGTAAACCAGAATATCGTCAATGAATACCACAATAAACTGGTCCAAGAACGGTGAGAAGATTCGGTTCATCAAATCCATGAATACTGCCGGCGCATTCGTTACTCCGAAGGGTATCGCTAGATACTCGTAATGTCCATACCGAGTTCGAAACGCCGTCTTGCAAATATCTTCTGCTTTCACTCGGACCTGATGATATCCGGATCGCAAATCTAGTTTCGAGAATACCCTCGCTCCACTAAGCTGCTCAAAAAGTTCTCCAATGCGAGGGATCGGGTACTTGTTCTTAATAGTTACCTGGTTTAATTCTCGATAGTCGATGCACATCCTTCTCGTGCCATCCTTCTTCTTTACTAAAAGAACTGGAGCTCCCCAAGGCGAGTTGCTGCTTCGAATCCAACCCTTCTCAAGCAATTCAGCAACTTGTTTCTTAACTTCTTCCAATTCCACTGGCGCCATTGGATAATACGCTTTCGATATTGGCGCTGCACCAGGAATAAGGTCAATTGCGAACTCCACGTCTCGCTTCGGCGGTAAACCCGATATATATTCAAATACATCCATAAAATCGCAAACAACCGCCGGCTCTTCACCACTATCAGCTTCCATAGATGCAATACTACTGCTTGTCGGCCTAGCCCTAAACTCGACCGGCCCGACCGAACTGCTTCCTTAACGCAACTGCTGTCTGCATCGTTGGCAGCTAAAGGTCCAGCGAAACTACTGAGTCTCGTCCATTCTGCTGCATGCACATCTACGGGTGCTCCCTTCTGCTTTAGTCCGATGAACTTCTCTTTCATTTCTTCCCGTGCAGTCCGCGGGAAGAACTTCTCCAGGAAATTCTTAGAAAAATCCGCCCACTTGATCGGCTTGGGCGAGCGGGTCTCCTCAACAAGCCACCATTCTCGGGCGTAGTCCACTAGCTGAATGCGTACCACAACAACTTGTTTTTGTCATCTGGAATCTGTGCCGCAATCAGTAAATTCTCCGTGCCGACTAGCCACTGCTCGGCTGGCAACGGCTCCTCCAAACCAGTGAATGTAGGCGGACCCAAACGTCTGAAATCTGCTACGGTCCCTACTCGGTCAACTGGTTTAGCTCCAACGTTGTTTACAGACTGCTGAACGATCTGCAAACCTTCCTGGAACGAGTCTGGTTGCTGCTGGATCTGCTCGGTCTGTCTCTTTGATTCTCCAGCATTCCTCTTATCACTCCAAGCATGGCGGTTTCGTCCACACGCCTCTGGTACGTCTTGAAATTCTTACCTGCCATAATCCTTAACTCAAAACACCCAACATTAGCATGATGATAGATTCGATATAGATCAAGGCTAGAACTCCAAGATACTTAAATAGAGTACCGCATTATAACTATACCGCGGTATCATAGCCACAATTACTTAACTCCACCCAAGTCGCCTAAGTCCTAGGGATAACAAGAAATCAGGTTTTCTAGTCGACATGCAAAGTAAGTTTGCACGTCGTAAAAAGATATAATCAGAAAGAATGTGATTCAAGAATGGTAAATGGCAAAGTGGCAGGACATGTTTCCTAAACACGGGTATTCTGATTCGTGTATTGGGTACAATACCCAACTACAAAAGAATCAACCCAACTAACTTATGGCTCTGATACCAAAAGAACCATGTCACGCCCCGCTTCCCAGAGTACGCAAGATTGGACGCGTGACATAGCCAACCATGCTACCTGTGGGTAGGAAGTATCCACCCACAGTCACATTACGGCTGTAGAGATATCAAGAATAAGGTAAAACTATCTAACACATGTCTACAATCCAGAATAACAAGAGTCAATGATAAATAAATGCGGAAGCAAATAATCCAATACAATAACAGAAAAGTATGTCCCATAATGCGGGCTCACATCAGGAAATAAATGCAGGAAATAAAACTAACTAATACTAACACCTCATAGCTTAGCCTGCTGGCTGAAGTACTCATGCTCGGACTGCGACAGCGGTACGGAATCTGGGCCATGCAAAACCCAGACGTCAGCGCGTCATGCCATCAAGTAACATAATATGAACAGTGTAACAGGCAATACAAAATAAACATGAATAAAACGAGAGTAGCAAATAATGTGAATCAAGCAGTGCAGGGTAGCGTGCAGTGGGTAACTAAACTGTTCTATCAGATTTTCTATTCTAAAGTCTTTGAAATCAATTTGAGTAATCCTCCATGTAACTCAAAGGATATGTCCCGTTACCCCCCCGGGACCATGGATCAGGAATATAGGAACCAATAGTGGTTCTGTCCCGTTACCCCCCGGGACCACGGATCAGGAAAATGTAAGAGTCACGAATGGCTCTGTCCCGTTACCCCCCGGGACCACGGATCAAGTAATACCCTTTTAAGTTACACTTTAGTTTACACTTTTGATTTCCCCATACCCCCAAGTTATGTATGTCGAATCAGGTGTTCAGTAATCAAGAACTAATGCCAACACAGGATCAGGTAACAGCAGGTTTTGTCTGGATAGACAACAGGAATGGTCCATGAGGACAACATGTCAGGTTTGTTGGCATTAGGCACGAGATCAGGTAACAGGTCGGGTCATGGTACATCAGGTTAAGTCAACAGTAAACGGTACCATGTCAAGTGTATCAATATACCATATGTAACAAAGTCAAGTCAAGATGTAACGATATCGTGGGTGTGCTCACAACAGATATATAATCGAACAGGGGATTAACAGCAGGAAATAAGCAATAAATTAAACAACAATAAGCAGTTCATTCAATCACAATAGTGCATTAATATAGTGCAGCCGTTTTATTATATTAACAGGTTTTGAGCGCCCTTAGCGGTGCAACAGTTTAAATGATGATGCAATACAGTTATAACAAGCCTTTGAATACGAATATCCAAATGTAATAGAACTACATGGGAAAGTGCTACAATCTATTAAACGGAGGTAAACTTGGTGCTTAGGTTAAAAGTGGCAAATTGTAATTTCTATGTTAACTATAAAATGATATATGTCATATTGCAACCAAATGAGAAAATAACTATACCGAGTTAAGTTTTGCAGGTTTAATGAGTCAAACATATATAATTATATAGTATAGCATGTAGCAAGTGATACTTGCCTCGACGGTCGCGAACCGGGAAAAACGGAACGTAACGTCGGCGGGGAAACACACGACGAACGCACGGTTCACGGATTGAACCTAAACAACGAACAATGGGACCACGCGGATCGGGGTACCTTGCTGGAACGTCGGGACACGTCACTGGCATCGCCGGATTCCGGCGGAAAAAGCGAACAGTGAAATATCAAGTTGTGCAAACAAGAATGCAAAGGAACCAGAGAAAAGGAAGGAGGAAAAGGAGGAGAAGGCTTACAGGGGTTGTAGAGGGCGTGCCAGCGGTGGGGTCGACGGCGGTGGGGCGCCGGCGAGGAGGTTGCAGGCGATGGCTAGGGCTGCGGGTAAGGAAAAGGGAAAGAAAGTGGAGATGGAGAGGAGGTGGTCGGGGCTGGTGCGCGCAGGTGAAGAGGAGGTGCCAACGGTGGCGCGGGTGACGACGACGAGGGTCGCCGACGATGTCTCCGGCCAAACAGAGAAGGCACGGGGGGTTGCTGCGGGGTCTCTGTTGCGGCGCCGAGCACACGGGGAGAAGGAAGGGATGCCGAGGTTGGAATGAGGTGGCGGAGGCGACGGTGGCGCCGGCGTCAGAGCTGCGGCAGCGACGGTGACGAGGCGGCAGGGGCTAGGGTTCGCGATGGGTTAGCTTCTCGTGCTCGGGAAAAATGAAGGGAAGACTGTATATATAGAGAGAGAGGAGAGAGAGAGAAATTAGAGAGAGAGAGAAATTAGAGAGAGAGAAGGAAAGAGAAAGAGAAAGAGAGAGATTGGAGGGGCCCACGGGGGTTAAGAGCCCCGTGATTGGCCAGGGAGATTTTAAATAGTTAAAAAGATTTAATAATAAAGATTTAAGAATCAAAGAAAAACTAACAGTGAGATTATATAACGAAATAATATAAGGTTTTGATTATTTTATTAATTTGGGATTTTGGCGCTAAATGAAACATTTTCAAATCGCGCCCGGGTTGGGTCCAAAAATTCGAAATTCAAATAATAGGATTTTAAGCGGGTTCCAAATTTCAAAATGAAATGTTTTATGATGAAAAAGTATACCCCTAAGTCGGACACCTGTACATGCGCGTAGTCGTCCAAACTCGCCCGTTTCACCGAACGGGACGTGAACTCGACGCACGGACGCTACCACGCAGCTAGGGGTGACAAGTAGGCCAAGATAGATATTTTTAATTTTATTTTAGGTGCTAAAATTTGTTATATGCAGAAATGACTTAGCCAGATAAAATTTTACAGTAAGACCCCAGACAAGCAAGATAAATGAAATGAGTAATATCTAATGTTCAACCAATAACAGAAAATAATAGTATTGGGCTCGGGTGTTACAGCCGGTGGCCGCTCCATCCAGGTGCCAAAGCACGCCTTGGGCCCCTGAGTCCAGCCGTGCGCCTGTCCGAAAGCGTGCTCGGGAGCAAGAGCCCCGGGCTCCCGAGGCGGAAGTCGAGACTGGCTCTCCCGTGCCGGCCCTCAAGAGATTTCATAGGACGGCGCCCCGCTCCCCGGCCTCCCCGATCCTTGTGGATGATGGGGAGCTTCGCTTCGAGGTGCCCTCGGGGCTTTCCGTCGCCGACAGCCTGCTATCAGAGATGGAGAGGTCGGCCAGAGGCAGAATCCCTCGGGGGACCCCCCGGGCCTAAATGGCGGCCATAACTCAAGAGGCCGTGCAGGTTAGTGTTTGCACCCCCACTTAGTTCTTCATTTGGTATTTTTGCTCATGTGATTGGGTGCCTCTCTTTCCTTTTTAACCCTCCTTGTTTTCTTCAGGTCCTCCAGCACGTCGCCCTCATCGTCAGCATGAAGGACGACAAGATAGCCCCGGTGATGAAGTATGCGGGAGAGTTCTCCTCGCAGGAGGAGAGTGCGAGGCTGAAAGTGGAGCCGACGATGGAGAGGGTCGCGGCCCTCGAGGACCGTGTGGCTACCGGGGACCAAGAGGCCACCAGGTGTCGAGAGGCTGCTCGAGCCGCCGTGTCCAAGTTAGAAGACTCCCAGGTGCTCGTCGCCACCTTGAAGAAGACGGTGAGCACCCTCCAAAGAGAGAATGAGGCGGCGAAGGAGGGGATGAGGCGTGCCGAGCGTTGAGCATCGGAGGCTGAGCTTCTAGCGTCGAAGGCGGTGGAGAGCTACAAGAAGTCGGACATGTTCTACGCCGACCTTGCTGCAGCCTTCGGCGTCATTTGGCACAACGTCCTCGATGCCATTAAGGCCCATATGTCGGAGTTCCCAGACAGCAAGCTCCGGACGGAGTTCCCTCGCAGTGAAAACGTGCAAGGGAGCATCCCTAGAAACGTCGCGGGGGAAGAGGCCCCCGATGGGAGCGTGGGGGGCAAGTCGGTCGCCCCGACTCCCGGTGTCGAGGCTCCTGTGGCGGGTGCCAACCCTGAAGACGCCGTCCAGGTTGTCATAGTGGAGGCGACGCTCGTTGACGTTCGGGATGGCCCCGAGGCCTGAGCTTCCCTTTCTCCATATTTTGCTTGCGCGAAAATTCTGTAAGCCTCCGGGCATTTTTGTTGGGATGGGGAGCTTATAATACCTTTGTAGAGACTTTTGATTTTTGTGAATAAGAAATCTTTTTGCAGTTTCTTTACGTGCACATTTTCCTTTTGTTTTGTGGTAAACATTTGTATTTGCACGGTGCTGCTTTCATGTCAGGTCGGTTCTTCGTCTAGCGATCGCACGTCGAGTTGAAACCGATCATTTGCCAAGTGTGCAAATACCGGTGAAGGGTCGGTATTTTCATGGCCCTGAAGTCGAGGTGGGGATCGCCTAGACGTGGATGGCCTCTTGACGGGGGATCTGGTCCCTGGCGTCGTTGGGTAGTAACTACCAGCCATGGATGACCGAGCAGGGTAGCTGCTCAGTTGTCTCTTGGTGAGGGCTTTGATCCTTAGTGGGAGGGCATAGGGAGGCATGCTAAGGATGGACCGAGCAGGGTTGCTGCTCGGTTACCTCTTTGGCGAGGGCTTTGATCCCTGGCGTCGCGGGGTAGGGAACTACCAGCCGGGGATAACCGAGCAAGGGCGACCCCGGTTGCCTCTTGGCGAGGGCTTAGATCCCTGGCGTCGTGGGGTGGGGAACTGCCAGCCAGGGAAACCGTTCAAGGTTGCTGCTCGGTTGCATCTTTGGCGAGGGCTTTGATCCCTGGCATCGCGGGGTAGGGAACTACCAACCGGGGATAACCGAGAAAGGGCGAGCCCGGTTTCCTCTTAGCGAGGGCTTAGATCCTTGGCGTCGTGGGGTGGGGAACTGCCAGCCGGGGATAACCGAGCAAGGGTGAGCCCGGCTGCCTCTTGACGAGGGCTTTGATCCTTAAGGACGGGCCGAGCAGGGTTGCTGCCCAGTGCCTCTTGGAGAGGGCTTTGATCCTTAGTGCGGGAAGGGCCGTAAAAAGACTGCTAAGGACAGGCCGAGCAGAGTTTCTGCCCGGTGCCTCTTGGCGAGGGCTTTGATCCTTAAGGATGGGCCGAGCAGAGTTGCTGCCCGGTGCCTCTTGGCGAGGGCTTTGATCCTTAGCGTGGGAGGGGCCGTAAAAGGCCTACTAAGAATGGGCCGAGCAGGGTTTCTTCCCGGTGCCTCTTTGGCGAGGGCTTTGATCCTTAGCGGGAAGGCATAGGGAGGCATGCTAAGGATGGACTGAGCAGGGTTGCTGCTCGGTTGCCTCTTTGGCGATGGCTTTTGTCACGCCCCGCTTCCTAAAATACGGAATACGAGGGGTAGACAAGGCCAGCCATGTTCCTACGGTCAAGGAAATGTCCTGCCGTAGTCACACTTCGGCTTCTAGTTTTTCATGGTAAACAGTAAATGATGCGCAGGTAATGAGAAATGCAGTAACTGAAAGAAACAATGTAAAGACCGACCTGAAGTGGAACAAACGAATGTAACTCGGAATGGCAAGTCAAGAAGTCTGTGATGCACGTCTAGTTCTGGTCCAGGCTAAATCTTCTCCTCACACTGAGCATGCATACTCAGGTCGTCAGAGCGACACAATAGCAATATAATATATATAAATCATGTGACAACTCTACAGTAGTAACCGATATGTGTAACAATAAATCAATGACAACATGGATATGAATAGGCGGTAATCAATGCAGCGGAACAGTAAAAGCAGTAGAACAACATGCCACGAGTGTCAACACAGTATGTAAGGTATAACAATGCCAGTATCCCTATCAGTCTCTAAGTCTCACTGTACAGGTCACTAAGCCCATCGTCAGTCCAAGTGTGAGAGTCAACCACTCGTGAGTGTCCTCCACCCAAGGGTAGAACCCAAGGGCAAGGGCCCACGGGCCCAACATGTATATCACGGTGAATATCACATACCCTGTAAATCTCCATATAACTCCCTAAATATATAAGTCGGCATGGGACTCCCGAGATTCTGTTGAACTCACACTTAAACTACCCCACACCCCGTGGTTTACATCAAACGCTAATCATAACCCTAAATACTAATCGATCAGTGACAAGTCTGCGCGAGAATTGGAGGCAGGACCTCCATCAAGCACGTCCCGACTAATACCTAAGATAAATGACAGTGTCTGATGCCTTATCTGTGACACCCGTGCAAGCGCTTCCATAAGTGTCCCATACCACTTATAGTCACACGTACACGCATCCCACAGACGTCGACAATGCAATAGAATAATAGGATCACTGATTGTGCACAAGTACGTATCACTTTCACTTATTCACGGATACACGAACACTGACGTACTTGCCACAATCATCACTAAAATCTAACACTGGGTAAATGCACGATGTCACTAGGTTATCACTGCAATGATATGGGTATGATCTGATACGTAAACAGTATATGAAGCATGATTAAGGTGTCAAAAAATAGTATTCTATCACTTGTACGATTTATCATGAAACGTACGTGTATAGTTTAGCGAAACAATAAACAGGTAATAATTAGTATGTTCAGTTTTCCATCCATCGAATTTAGTTTCAAGCCAATCGGTTTTCAGGATCATAATTTATGGCCATTTCATTTTAAGCGTTCACGGCTGGAAATCTGTCAGAAGTCCGTTTCGCAACGCATTTTAATCCTAGTTGGGATCAAATTTTAGCGACGCTACAGTTGGATGAATTCTAGGGTTTTCAGTAAGGTTTTCAACGTAATAGACAGATCATCATTCGCATCTACACGTCAGGAGTTATACACTTTTTAACACTAATATGTCAGTTCTGATTCTGCTGGGACTGTTATGCGTCCCGATCTATTAAATTACAGATTAAATATCAAACGGTAACGAAACAGAATGAAACCAATTGTTTTGTCTATATAACAGATTTACCTATAATAAGCAGTAGAGTTCCACAATCTACGAGTTAAGGAGATCTTGTGGTACCCATTACGGAACAGCAAACAACAACTGGAGTCGCTCTGGACTGCAGTCCAGAGTCACACTCCGATCCAAAAATCATCACAATTTAAGTACAGGAATACCAGGAAACTAGTATAGAGTTAAAGTTCGTCGAGTCGGCTTCGATTTGAGCCCTCGAACGCACCATTCTAGCATGTATATGATTTATGGTGAATTTAACAGTTTTCAGGTACAATAAAATTATAGTTTTACGATTAAACTTTGGGGTAGTTGTTTTGGTCATTAACGATCAAATTATCCAACGAAATTCATGCACTAGGTTCACAACCATACGGGCCAAACAATACCATTTAGTTCCGTCAAATTTGATGAGTACTTTCATTGAGAACACACGTCGAACAGGTATGGCACACTATTGTTCTAAGATGGTAACTTTAAGATAAATGTAATTAGAGATTCTAACTTGAGTATATAGCATGTAAGCAAGTATAACACTTGCCTGGAAATGTTGAATTGATGTCACGGTATGCACGGCATGACCACGCGGCAACAGGGTCAAGAATTTGGCCTCGGCCTCGGATTGAGCTCTGTGCAATGGCTCAGCGGTGACGATGAGCTCCGGCTTGGATGCTGAAGGTCGGCTGTTTGAGCTTCAGAGGAGGTGAGCGCAGTGAAGGGTGGCCGAAGCTTGGAGGGTGGCCAACGAGGGGAGGCTCGGGTTGAATTGTGAGGAGAGAGAGAAAGAGTTTAGAGATATAGAGAGAAAGATTGAGAAAGAGAGGGAGAAAGGAACTGAGAGAGAGAGAGAGATGAGAGAGAGGCACCGAGAGAGAAATGTAGAGAGAGAGAGAAATGTAGAGAGAGAGAGAAGCAGTGAGAGAGAAAGAGAACTGAGAGAGAGAGACGAGAGAGGGGCACAGAGAGAGAGGGAGGAGAGTGCAGAGGGAAGAGATGATGGGAAAGATGACGACGACGACGACGATGTTGATGATGATGCTGCGGGGGGGGTCGACGACGAGACGAGAAGCTCACCGGTCGTCGGTGCAGGGGATGTCGAGTTCGGATGTAGGGGTTCGAGCTCGGCTGTGGGTTTGGGGTGCTGGGTGATGGTGGCAGAGAAGAGAGAGGGAAGGTGGTGAGGGGACGAGGGCGGTGATGATGGGAGGAGGTGGTCGGAGGTGACGGCGGCGACGTGCTCGCGAGGTCGGGATGTGGGTTAGAGTGGGGAGAGTCGTCGGGAGAGGAGAGCAGGAATTATGAGAGGAGAAAGAGACGTGTCACGAGGAGGGGTCGAAGACGATGTCATGGGTAACGCTCGCGAGCGCGAGCGTCGGCGGAGGCGAGAAGCGCGGCGACGTGGTCGCGAAAGAAAACGTGCACGGGAATTGAGGAGAAAATAGCCGTTGGGGAAGAAAGGTTATTGGGCCGGATCGGGTCGTGAAGCGGCGCGGTGAGGGGACGAGTGGGCCGGGCCAGAAGGATACAAAGAAGGAAAAGGAAGTTAATTAGAGGATTTTAAGGGAGTGGGCCAGAAATGAGTGGGCTAGGGAAATAGAAAACATTTTAATGGAATGGGGATTTAGAACGGGCCGGCTCAGGGAAAAATATAGTAAAAAGATTTTAATTATTAGATGAGGGCCGGGCCTAAGGGAATTTGTTAAAGAAAAGGAGTAGGCTGGTTTAAAATAAATATAGTTTGGGCTTGGGATTAATAGGAAATTATTTGGGGATAAATATAGGGAGTGGGCCGGGAGGAATATAAGAGGAATTTTGAAGGGAGAAGAGGGCCGGGCTTGGATTATTAAGAAAGGAAAAAACTCAGTTAAGAGGAGATGGCCTGCAGAAATAGAATTATAAAGGAGATGGGCTGTGGTTTTGGTTTATATATCTCTATAAGGAACTAGGGTTCTAGATTGGAAATATAAAACGGCTAAAGTCAGAAAACTAGAAGTATAGTAATATAGGGAAATGTATTTTGATGAAGGATAAATCTATAGCTTAGGTTTGGGCTTAAAAGGTTTTAAAATAAATCAATAATTATAAATAAAATAAAATAATAAGAAATTTATAAATTAGAGAGAGATACGTATTTTGGTATAAAAAAGGGGCTGGGTATTACAGCTTTGATCCCTGGCATCATGGGGTAGGGAACTACCAGCCGGCGATAACCGAGCAAGGGCGAGCTCGGTTGCCTCTTGGCGTGGGCTTAGATCCTTAAGGACGGGCAGAGCAGGGTTGCTGCCCGGTGCCTCTTGGTGAGGGCTTTGATCCTTAGCGCGGGAGGGGCCGTAAGAGGCCTGCTAAGGACAGGTCGAGCAGGGTTTCTGCCCGGTGCCTCTTGGCGAGGGCTTAGATCCCTGGCGTCTTGGGGGTAGGGAACTACCAGCCAGGGATAACCGAGCAAGGGCTAGCCCGATTGCCTCTTGGCGAGAGCTTAGATCCTTAAGGACGGGCCGAACAGGGTTGCTGCCCGGTGCCTCTTAGCGAGGGCTTTGATCCTTAGCGCGGGAGGGGCCGTAAGAGGCCTGCTAAGGATGGGCCGAGCAGGGTTTCTGCCCGGTGCCTCTTGGCGAGGGCTTAGATCCTTAGTTTCATGGGGGTAGGGAACTACCAGCCAGGGATAACCGAGCAAGGACAAGCCCGGTTGCCTCTTGGAGAGGGCTTAGATCCTTAAGGACGGGCCGAGCAGGGTTGCTGCCCGGTGCCACTTGGCGAGAGCTTTGATCCTTAGCGCGGGAGGGGCCGTAAGAGGCCTGCTAAGGACGGGCCGAGCAGTGAAGCTGCTCTGTTGAGTCATGAGGTTCTGTCCGATCATCCACGGCGTTCGATCATCGGGAAGAGCGACCGTCGTGGTCGACACGTTCCATTAACGCGTGGAGGGAGGCGGAGCGTAAGAGCCGCGTCGTTTCGATTTCGCCGAGAAAGGCGGGACAGCCACCGCATAGCGGTTCAGTTGTGGAAGGAACGAGCGACTGTTGGACTCTTGAGGGCGCAGTGGGGCTATAAAGTGGAGGGCTTGTTGAGCACTCCTTTCTCCATCTCCAAAACGTAAGAATGGACATTTTCCCTTTCACCATTCCCGATATCATAACTTTCCTGGACGTGTACCTATACGACCAGAACTGTACCGAGGATACGGTACAGCTAGTTATAGGCCGCATCAAGGACCACTCTGGCCGACTGCTTCCCCGGTGCTCACCCCTCCTTCAGCTGTTGATGTACTCAATCTAGAGGGCGTCGCCAGGGCTGCACAACCCCTTGTCCGAGCAGCTGAAGGACGAGGCGGTCGATAAGCTGAAGTCTTTGTGCCGCTTCGGCCTAATCTCGGCGGGTCGGCGGGATCGCTCGGTGGCACTCATCCTCGAGTGCTACCAACTGAGGCACCACGCAGACGTTCGCGGGCGGCATCAGAGGCAAAGGTCCGAAGCTGCGAGGGCTCGGCTGGCGGAAGTATGCTCGGAGGACCACGAGCAATGCTTCCTGCACCCCCTTTCCCCGCTATTGTAATTTTTTTTTATTTCAATGTACGGCTGAGGAGCCCATAGTACCCTTTGGAATTAATAAAACTCTTCTTTTCGCAATGTCTTGTTGTTCCCTTCTTATTATATGAACAGAAAGAGCTTTAGAAAGGTTTACATTGCTTTAGTAAAAGAAGTACACGCTAGTAGATGCTCTTTTCATTGGTATAGCTTGAGTTTCTCGGCGTTGTAAGGCCATGGAAACTTGCATCCTTCCGCGTCTTGCAAACGGTGGGCTCCACCGGGCAGTACCTCGGAGACGAGGAAAGAACTGTCCCATCTTGGGGAAAACTTATGCAGCCTGCCTTAGTCGACGAACTCGTTCCATCTTAGGACTAGATCACCAGCCTTGAAGAGGCGACGCTTGACTCGCGCATTGTAGTAGCGGGCGGTCTGTTGTTGATAGGCGGCAGCTCTGATCTAAGCCCGATCTCGTTTCTCTAACAAGATGTCCAGGTTGGTTCGTAGTGCCGAGGTGTTTGCTTCATCGTCGAAATGTTCAACACGGTGACTGGGTAGTCCGATCTCCGCTGGGACCATTGCCTCGGTCCCGTAGCAGAGACTGAAAGGGTTTTTCCTGATGGGGGTCTTCTTTAACGTACGCAGGGCCCATAGGACCCGGGGCAATTCCTCGACCCAACTGCCTTGGCGTCCTTCCAGGCACGTCTGGAGACCTCGGAGAACGTCCCGATTAGCAACTTCGGTTTTCCCGTTGCATTGAGGATGCGCGACAGTGGCAAACTTCATGAGGATATGATATTCATTGCAGAATTCCTTCACTTTTTCGTTTTCGAAGTTTGTCCCGTGGTCGGTGATGATACACCTCGGGATGCCGAACCGGACTATCACGTTGTTCTGCAAAAACTTGATTGTTGTGTTGACATTCGGTTTCCTGATGGGGATGGCCTCGATCCACTTCGTGAAGTAATCCACCGTGACGAGGACGTACTTGTGCCCACCCGTGCCGGTAGGGAACTGGCCTATCATGTCCATTCCCCACTGGGCGAACGGCTACGGTGAGGTTAGGACGGTCAGCTCGGTAACCGGAAGGCGAGGTACGCTTCCGTGAAATTGGTAACTTTTGCATCTCCTGACGAGCTTCTGGGCGTCTCGGTGAATAGTTGGCCAGTAGTACCCCTGGAGCGATACCTTCTGAATTAAAGTGCGGGCCCCTTGGTGTGCGCCGCCGACCCCTTCGTGGATCTCTCAGAGGACGTAGTCGGCTTTGTGGGGGTCGACGCACCGGAGCAAGGGCTGAGTGAAGAACTTCTTGTAGAGGTTCCCGTTGCTCCAGACGAAGTGACGGGCTTTGGCTCGGAGACGGAGGGCTTCTCCCCGGTCTTCTGGGAGCGTACCTTCCCTCAGGAATTCCACGAGGGGCTTCCTCCAGTCCCGGTCTTCTTCTTGGGCTGTGTATACATGGAGTGTTGCTGTCCCGTCTTCTACGCTAGGCCGTGACAAAATCTCGAAGAGGATGGACCGCTTGTTGTTGGCCGAGTAGGATGAGGCCAACTTACTTAAGGCGTCGCCTTGGGCGTTGAGCTGTCTGGGGATCTGCTCTACCTAGATTTCGTCGAAGTTCTTTTGAAGTCTTCTTACCTCGGCCAGATACTTCACCATAAGAGGTTCCCGCGCCTCGAAATGATCGGTCACTTGGCCAACGACTAGAGCTGAGTCACTGCGGATCCGAATTGTTTTCAGCCCCAGCCCGGAGGCTATGCGCAGTCTGGCCAGCAGGGCCTCATATTCTGCCGCGTTATTTGAAGCCTTGAACCCGAGCTTCAGGGAATACTCCATTTCTGCCTCGTTCGGGCCCCGAATGATGAGGCCGGCATCACACCTTTCCTCGGTCGAGGACCCGTCGACATAAAGGACCCAATCAGGGACTGAGTCGGGCTTCCCATCGACAGAGGATTGAGCTGCGAGGAACGGCGCTGCCTCCGGCTCCTTGCTGGAGATAGTGCACTCAATGACAAAATCGACCAGGGCTTATGTTTTGATGGCCTGCCTCAGGCGGTATTTTATGTCGAACTGGGACAACTCCCACCTCCACTTCTCCAGGCGGCCAGAGGACTCGGGTGAGGCGAGGATAGCCCCCAAGGGGAACTCGGTTAGAACAAGAATGGTGTGCGCCTGGAAATAGTGCCTTAGTTTCCTTGAGGCCACAATGAGTGCCAAGACGATTTTCTCTATTTCTGGGTACCTCGTTTCTTCGTCTTTGAAGATATGGCTCACATAGTATACCGGCCTCTGGACTCCGTTGACCTCGCGGACGAGCACTGCGTCTGCTACTTGGTCGGATACTGCCAGATACAGCGATAAATCGTCCCCTTCCACTGGTCGGGTGAGCAGAGGTGGAGTTGCAATGTGCCTCTTTAATTGGTCAAAGGCGGTCTGGCACTCCACCGACCACTCGAACCTTAGAATTTTTCTTAGAGCTTTGAAGAACGGGAGGCACTTCTCGCCGGACCTCGACATGAAATGTGACAGAGCGGTTACTCATCCTGTCAGCCGCATGATCTCGATGTTAGTCTTGGGCGATGGCGTTGATTTTCTCTGGGTTAGCTTCGATTCCGCGGTGAGTGACCATGAAACCGAGGAACTTTCCCCCGGTGACCCCGAATGCACACTTGGCGGGGTTCAGTTTCATCTTGATCTTGATCTTGCGGTGAGTGACCATGAAATCGAAGGCCTCGCCCAGATCCTTGGCGTGGTCGACTGACGAGACCGATTTGATGAGCATATCGTCGACGTAAACTTCCATATTCCTGCCGATCTGTGGCTTAAACATGCGATTGACCAAGTATTGGTACGTAGCTCCGGCGTTTTTGAGGCCGAAAGGCATTACCTTGTAGCAGTATACCCCCGGTCCATTGTAAATGCGGTGAGATCTTCGTCTGCCGGATTCATACGGATCTGATTGTAGCCGAAGAAGGCGTCCATGAAGCTAAGTAGTTCGTGGCCTGCCGAGCTGTCGACGAGCTGATCTATCCGAGTGAGGGGATAGTTGTCCTTCGGGCAAGTCTTGTTTAGGTCGGTGAAGTCGACGTACATGCGCCACTTCCCGCTTGACTTTTTCACCATGACCGCGTTTGCCAACCATTCGGAGTAAGGCACATTCCGAATGAAGTTGGCAGCGAGGAGCCTGTCTACCTCGTTCTCGATTGCCTTTTGCTTGACCGGGGCGAAGCTTCGCTTCTTCTGCCTGACGGGTCGGGCCGTAGGATCTACCCCGATATGATTTTGGGGTCGATCCCAGGCATGTCAGTAGGAGCCCAGGCGAAGATGTCGGCGTTGTTTCTGAGGAAGCCAATTAGGTCGTCTTGTTGAGTTCCTATCAGAAGTGACCCGATCTGAACGGTACGTTCAACGTCCCCTTCTACGAGGGGAACCTCTGTCAATGGCTCCACCGGGGTCCCTCAGACTTCCTTTTGCTTGTCCTGAGTGTGATTTCACTCTCGGCCTCAATATCGTTGTTCCCCTTCAGACGAAGATGCTGCGGTGAAGCAAACCTTCGCAGTCTGCTAGTCTCCGTAGGCCCGATCTACCCCGTCTTGGTCGAGCGGGAATTTCAAAGCCAAGTGGAAGGTCGATATCTGGGCCCTGAGGGAGTTCAGCGTTGGGCGGCCGAGGAGGATGTTGTAGGCCGATGGGATTCTCGCTACGATGAATTCCACGGGCACTGTTCGCGTGCGGCCAGCCTCCCCGACATTAAACTGCAGAGTGATTACCCCTTCCGTCGGGATGGAGTGGTTAGTGAATCCTAACAGGATGTGGGTGGTCGGCCTTAGATCTGCCGGGGTGAGCCCCATGCGCAGAAAGCAGTCATAAAAGAGTATATCCGTCGAGCTTTCCGGGTCAACCAGTATCCTCTGCACTTCGTATTGGTGGACTCGAGCCATAATCACCAGAGGGTCGTTGTGGGGCAGGGATATACCGTGGAGGTCCTCGTCGTTGAAAACGATCGACTCGGACTCCCTGGCCTTCTTCCTCGGACGGCCGTTAGCCTCCATGACCGGCGTGGGGTGCTGAGCCTCGTAGGTACCCGATGTACCCCCCACGGACATGACCATGATTTGGCCGATTATCAACTCACCGGGAAGGGGACGCTGCTCTTGCTCGCGGTCCGTCTGTCGCTTGTCTCGCAAGTATGTTGCCAGGTGCCCCGAACGGATGAGCTCCTTGATGTAATCTTGGATCTGCTTACAGTTCTCCGTAGAGTGGCCTTACGACCTGTGGAAGCCGTAGAAGGGGCCCCGGGTACGCTTTGCCGCCATGCATGAGACCGGGGGGAGTTTGAAGAACCTATCGCCCTTAGCCTCCTCTAGCAGTACCGTCTGGAAGACGTTGAGCGGGGTGCATTCCTGAAACTTCGGGGAGTAGGGCTTTAGCCGCTCAAGCCTCTTTTTCTCTTCCCTCACCCTTTTCTTCTGGTCAGTTTGCTCTGCCCAGGGGAGATTTGCATTCACCTCGGACTCGAGCTGGATCTCTCGCTCGGTCCAGGTTTTTACCTCGGCCATGGTCTTAGGTTGCGCTAATGCAAAGAAGCGTAACCACTCCTTGTGCCTAAGACCTGACCTGAGGGCCATAATGACCATCTCGTCCCAGTGTTCTGGGACCTCGAGGAGGGCGTTGTAGGAGCGAGTTACGTATCCTTCGAAGGTTTCCTTGTCCCCACTTTTTATTGTGAACAGGTTGTCAACGGTCCGCTTCTGCCGCCTGTTCCCGACAAAGTGGCTAAGGAATTGGGTGGCCAGCTCATCGAAGGTTGAGATCGAGCGTGGCGCGAGTCTTCGGAACCAGTCTCGCCCGGAGCGGATGAGAGTAGCCGGGAAAGCGCGGCATTGGGCGGCGTCAGAGCAGTCTTGGAAACTCATCTCGGCCGTGAATGCGTCCAAATGTTCCTTTGGGTCGGACTTACCATCGAAGAGCGAGATCTTTGGGGGTTTGTTTTGGGAAGAGACGTGGACGGCGAGAAGCACCTCGGTGAAAGGCTTCGTGAGCGAGTCAGTGGCGTATTTAGCCCCGTCGCTCGAATGACGACCTTCCCGATGCATGCTCTCGATTTTCTTTTCGATAGCATCGAGTCGGCCGTGGTACCCCGATGACTCGGCACATTCTGATCTTTGGCCTTTGCTATCGGAGACCTGCGTCGAGCCGCGGCCCCGGTTCCTCTCGATGAGGTTCCTTAGGTCCCCTGGCAAGGTAGTCTTTGAGCTGCCGTGACGAGTCCCATCCGCGCGACCCCGTCAAGGGAGGGGGTGTCGGTCATGCCTGGGTGCGGGCGAGCTGACCGACACCTCCTCGGGAGGGACAGGGGTGCAATGGGGCTCAGGGCGAGGCGCTCTGGCGACAGACCTCGGTATTGAATTGTGGGGCACCCAGCGGGTCATAGAATATGTTGGCCCGTGGGATCTGCGGCCGCCGGAGGTAGCGTGACGGTGGTCGGCAGTGCCGACGCGAGTAGAGTCCTCTCCCCCTCTATAGGGGTCCCGGTTCTGAGGTAGGGGAGCGGCGACCTGGGGAGCTGGCCCTACCGTTTGGATATGGACGAGCGCGTCCACGACGGACGCGAGTCGATCTATCCGAGCGGCGAGGGCGTTGATGGCGTTCGGGGGAGGAGATTCGTCCGCGCCTCCGTTGTGGGGGAAGCGGCGGCTAGTGCTTGGATCATCGCGGTGATCACTCGCCATGAAGTTGGGATCGGAAGATGAAGTTTCGTTGAGCGGAACAAGATTTCCCACAGACGGCGCCAACTGATGGAGGTCTGGATCTCTTTCAGATGTTATCTTCCGTAGATCTGCTGCGAGCGCTGATGGACGGATGAGATTTGATCTGGAGGTTATCTCCTTTAGCGTGTGGATCTCAATGGGCTTGGATTTGAGATTAAGCCGAGCTACCTGCAGGGAAGTCCCGGGGTAGTTGTGCCACCGAGGACCCTCCGACGATCAAGTTAGTGGTGTAAATTGGGCAGAGTAGCGGTTTAATGGAAAGAAAATTGCGTACCTCGATCATCTGAGAGAGGAGTTTATATAGCGGCAGCAATGGGCAGGCAGACGCGAGAATCACGCCGGCCGTTACGCCCCTGACGTCATGCCCGTGTGATAGGCGGGATCCCACATTAATGGCGAGACAGGTTCGTTAATGGGGGATCGTGATTGCGTGGAACGTGGGATCGTGGGCAGCGGATATCTCGCGCATGGCAAGATTCGCGGAGCCGTGGTGTAGGTGCCTGTGATCAGCGTTGTGGGTCGGTCAGGATGAGACCGGGGAGGATGAGCTCGGCGGGAGGCTCGGGGACGAGCGAGAGGCCGAGACATCTTTGTACCATGACAGCTCGGAGGCGAGCCGGGGGTGGTCTGGAAGGCCACCGAAGGTCGGGAGAACACTCAGGTCGGAGGCCCGAAGTGAGGTCCTAACCGAAGTTCTTGATCCTTTCTTGTAGGTTTTGGGATATGTCATCTGCAACGTGTCAGCATCTGAGGAGTCATCGATATCGAGCCTCATCAGGAACAAATTCTTTTTGTCAGCATATGGTTTCTTCATAGGCTGTTAAAAACCATAGGCTGTTAAAAAACCATTTAAGAGAACAACCAATAACTGATTTTGATTATAGAAGATGGCTCTCATATATGTCTGCTCAATTAAAGTATGTTTATCTGATGGAGAGTTATGAATTTCAATTGTGGACCTAAATGTTAAAAAAAGCATTTGTGCAGTTTACCCAAAATATTTATGATCGAGGCTTTGTTGCTATTGTCATTGTTGATTAAATTATCAGAGTTAAGCACTGACCTGGATAGATGTTAATATGGTGCAAACGTTGTGGCACGGAGGCCAACTATCTTGAATGATATCCATGCATAGAGTGCCGTCTTTATAAACTGCAAGACAGTTAGATCAATAGCATATGAGATTAGATAATAAATATCGAAACAATAATAAACAAATAATAATGTTATGTATGCTTGTTTTCTTCCAAAAAAGAATGTTCTATATGCTTGTAACTTGTAAGGATTTCACTAAGGCTAATCAACCCCGGTTAGTTTATTAATGGAGGCCTTGATCTCCTTCAGATGTTGTCCTCCGTCGATCTGTCGTGAACGTCGATGAAGGGTTGAGATTGGTATTGAAGGTTATCTCCTTAGATGTGTGAATCTCAATGGGTTGATTTTGAGATGAGGCCGAACTACCTGCAAAGAAGTCCTGGGGTGGGTGACCATCGTAGGACCCTCCGACGATCAAGTTAGCTGAGGAAAATGAGCAGAGTAGTGGCTTGTTGGATTAAAATTGTCTTACCTGAGTCGACTGGGAGAAGGGTTTTTATAATGGTCGCATGGAGCGAGCTGGCGTGAGATCTTCGCCATCAGTTACGCCCCTGACGTTATGCCTACGTGAATGACGAGATCCCTCCACTAATGACGAGATACGCTCGTTAATGGGGGATACGACGGTGTGGAACGCGGGATATTGGGTGGCGGATATCTCGCTTCTGGCGAAATACGCGGAGCCGTGGCGGAGGCGCTTGGGCTCTACGTTCTTGGTTGCTCGGTAGAACCGGGGAGGCTTTAGCTCGGCGGGAGGCTCGGAGGCGAGCGGAAGGCCGAGAAAGCTCGGTTCCGTGATAGCTTGGAAGCGAGCTGGGAGGGCTGAGGAAGCTCAGCGTGTAGGATGGGTTCGGAGGCGAGCCGATGGTTATTTGTAAGGCGAGCATATGAGTGTTCTGGGAGGCCATCGAAGGTCGGGTCAATCCTCGGGGCGAAGGCCCGGAGAATGCCTTCAATGTATCGTGCTTGCTCCTGTCCTGTAAGCCTCGGGACACGTCATCTACCACGTGTCATGATCTGGCAAATTCCCACTTATGAGTATCATCATTAGCTGCTCACTCTCGTCTCGACCTATTTATGGGTCGGGTCGAGAGTGGTCTGATCGGTTTTCTGGGTGCAACTTGCTGCCAAAAATCTATCGGCGTGGATTTCCGGAGCGACTCGGTGTAGGGCAGTTGCGTCATTCAGATTTATGAGCCCGCGTGGCGTATCCGGGGCGCTTGGATCTCCGCGCACATCTTTGATGACATCGGCGGATCAGGGAAAGGATCGTGCATTAAAGAGGGGGCGCCGATTCGTTCGCACGTCTGCTAAGGTGCAGGCCACGTGTCTGACGCGGATTGGTGGATGCGACAGGCTGTCGCTATCGCCTACGGGCGAAGAGACGTCTCCAATGGTCGTTCGACATGTGGGGCTTCGACGGATGGCATACGCGACGCTTTATTTTGGCGGGAATTGATCAGAGCCGTCGGATACTTTCCCTCAAGTTGTATAAATAGGAGGGGGATCCCCCTAGGGTTAACCTTCCGCCATTATTTTCCTTCATTGCGACAGATTGCTCGGCGCTCCATCCATTAGATCGGATTCTTTGTGCTCCATCCTCGGAGAACTCGTTCCTTTAAATCAGGTTAGATGTCTTCTTCCGAGGAGTCTATAGAAATAGTTAGAGTCGAGTCTAGGAAGTCTTCCGCCTCTTTGGCCGCTGACAACCAAGATAGTTCTCTTGTTGCTTCTTCTGTGTCGGGCTCGCCCCATAAAGTCAGGGCTACCCGCGTCACTAGCCGCCCGGCGGCGACAAGGGCCCCTAAGATGCGTATCGGGAATGCCCATGATGCACCCTCCGTCTTGAGGGATCTGGACGAGCTTGCCGAGATCCGAGCTCGTTTCCATATCCGCTCTAACTATTCGCTCCGTTTGGTAAAAGGGGGCGAACGGGCGGACCAGGTGCAGAGAAAGGAGATTGCCCTATATTTGGAAGCATTCCGAGCGGGAATGCGTCTGCCCTTTCCAACCGAGATATGTGGGGTACTTCGTTGCTTCCATCTCTCCCCGGACCAGTTAGCGCCGAACTCATAGAGAATCCTCATCGGGTTTCTGGTCCGGTTGAAATTTGAGGACATCCCCTTCAGCTTGGCCCTTCTTATTTCTTTTCTCTGCTATAAAACTCACCCAGGCACTAGCAAGAACGAGCCGAGCTGGGTGTATTTTTCTTTTAAAAAACACAAGGGCGGGGTAGCCGGGTCGGGAGCCATAGTCGTTCCTTCTTCCATTCATGAATGGAAAGAGAAGTTTGTATTCGCCGGACCACCCGAGGGCGAGGATTGCCTGTGCCTGTACGGTGGCACATGGCCAACTGCCCGCGGGCGAAGCAGGCGTCCTCTCCCGAGGCGAGGGCGGTGTCCATGTGGGAGCCAATCCAGCAGGCCAACGTCTTACTTTCCGAGCAGGTCCTTAACTGGGCCGAGCTCAGCCCCGCGCGCTTCATGGGTAAGTTAGGAGCTTGGACGGTCTGTTTAGATTTGAATAATTTCCTTTTGCCCTTCTTGCATCACTAACTTTTCTGTGTATTCTCCTTTTGCAGAACAAATGGACCGATCCAGGATCCTAGCCGCCATAGTCGCTACATCCCAGAAGAAGGCCGGGGGCATGACTATATCCCGGGCCGACGCTTGCTCGCGGACATGGAGCAGTCGGCCGAGGGCGAGATTCCCCAGGGGACCATGGAGGCCCAAGTGTCCGCCATTGCTCGGGAGGCAGTCCAGGTTGGTATCCGTTTAAGTATTATCTTAAGTGACCTTTCTTGGTCTGAACACCTCTAAATTCATCTGCTGCTTTCCTTAGGTCCTCTAACATTGCGCCCTTATCATCAACATGGAATCCGAGGAGATTGCCCTGACCATGAGGAAGGCGGGGGAATCGTCTTAGGAGGCGGAGGATCTGCGCCTTCAACTATGGCAGAAGAAAGAGAAGACAACCGCTCTCGAAACCCGATTGGCCACCGGGGAGCTCACGATCTCCAAGTGCCAGGAGTCCCACCGAGTTCTGAGCGAGTCCCATTGAGCTGTCGAGGTAAAGTTGGAGGAGTTGGGAAAGCGTTGCGCCATAATGAAGAAGGCGAGGGACGCCAGCAAGAGGGAGATCGAGGCTGTGCTTAAGGCGGCAAAGATCGTCGAGCTTCGAGCTTGCAAGTCAGTAGACATGTACAAGACGTCAGACCAGTTCTACGCCGACATCGGCGAAGCCTCTGCCATCATTTGGCATGAAGCTCTTGATGTCGTCAAGGCGTTAATGCAGGAGTTTGCCGATGGCGGGCTTCGCGCTCGGGTCCCGCTTTCGGTGGACACGCCGCAAAGGGCTGGCGCCGGGGGATGGTTATGGAAGTAGAAGCTCCGGCCCCTGAGGGCAGTACCGAGCAAGGCGAGATCCGAGCAAAGCCAGCAGCCTGAGCTTTTTGTTTTTCCCTTTATTTTTTCTCAAATTTTGTAAGCCTCCGGGCACTTTTTATAAGGATGAGGAGCCCAGAATACCTTGTAAAGACTTTCGGAACATGAATAAAACTGGGTTTATTTTCCTCTGCATGACAATGCGTTTTTTGCGTGAGTACTTGAGCTTGTCGGTCTTTTCCTCAATTCAAGTGTTAGGCCGTAGGTCGATGACCGGATTTTTTAGATGACGATCGCGCGTCGAGTGTAAGTCAATTGATCGCCAAGTGCAGGAGGGTCGGTGCCCTCCCGCTCCCGGAGTCGAGGTGGTGATCGTTCACTTAGAATATATTGAAAGATCCCTCAGTATAGGAAGGTCGGTATCTGCCCATTCTTTAGAGTCGAACCGACGACCACGTCTCTTAGCATAAGTTGAACAATAGCCAAGTTAGAATTGGTCGGCGTTGACTTATTCCCCTTGATGTAGTTCCTAGACCCTCGTCTTGGGATGGTAGGAATTTATCACTCGGAGGTTAGCCGAGCAGGGATCTGCGCGGTTGCCTCTTGGTGGGGTTTCGACCCTTAGCGTCGAAGGGTAAGAAGTTACCCGCTAAGGATTGGCCGAGATGGGAAGCTGCTCGGTGGCCTCTTGATGAGGGCTTTGATCCTTAGCGTAGGTCGGTAGGAAGTTACCCGCTAAGGATTGATCGAGCAGGGAAGCTGCTCGGTGGCCTCTTGATGAGGGCTTTAGATCCTTGGCGTCGGTGAGTAGGGAACTACCCGCCAGGGATTGACCGAGCAGGGAAGCTGCTCGGTGGCCTCTTGGTGAGGGCTTTGATCCTTAACGTATGTGGATAGAAAGTTACCCGCTAAGGATTGACCGAGCAAAGAAGCTGCTCGGTGGCCTCTTGATGAAGGCTTTAGATCCTTGGCGCTGGTAGGTAGAGAACTACTCGCTAGGGATTGACCGAGTAGGGAAGCTGCTCGGTGGCCTCTTGGTATGGGCTTCGATCCTTAGCGTAGGTGGGTAGGAAGTTACCCGCTAAGGATTGACCGAGCAGGGAAGCCGCTCGGTGACCTCTTGATGAGGGCTTTAGATCCTTGGCGTCAGTGGGTAGGGAACTACCCGCCAGGGATTGACCGAGCAGGGAAGCTGCTCGGTGGCCTCTTGGTGAGGGCTTGGATCCTTAGCGTAGGTGTGTAGGAAGTTACCCGCTGAGGATTGACCGAGCAGGGAAGCTACTCGGTGGCCTCTTGGTAGGGGCTTAGATCCTTAGCGTAGGTAGGTAGGAAGTTACCCGCTAAGAATTGACCGAGAAAGGAAGCTGCTAGGTGGCCTCTTGATGAGGGCTTTAGATCCTTGGCGTCGGTGGGTAGGGAACTACCCGTCAGGGATTGACCGAGCAGGGAAGCTGCTCGGTGGCCTCTGTTCCCCTCCGAATGACGGCGCGACAGGGACGTCTTGCCTGAGATTCAGGGGCAGATGCTAATTGGTGCTATCCGTCCACCTCTCCGAAGATGCCAAGTTGATTTATGGCACCGTGTATCGAAGGTTTAAACGGATGCGTCCGATGTAGCAGACTTCGTCAGATTCCCCCTCGCTTTGAGGGGTTTTTGATTGTGGGGACGCTCTTCCCTATAGGCGCAAGCCCCTGCAGTTAATTACGCTACCGCATCGCGGTAACCACTTTCTCCTTCTCCAAATGGTCACTTCGTGTCGTGTGTGTTTATTTTGTGTTTAGTTGCCCGTGGATTGTATACGGGACTGAGTTATGTCGTCGCCCGTAGGGTGTGGACTAGTCCAAATCCGTATTATCTTAGATTTGGGTTTGGGGGTTTTGGGTTTAAGGATACGTTAGCTTCATTCGAGACTAAGATCGACTTAAACATTTGTTAAGGATACGTTAGTCTAGTTTTCAGACTAAGATCAACTTAACGGGATCGTTTAGATCCAACAATAGAGCAATTAAGGGAGCCCTGTTGTTTAGTTTAGTGACATTGCGGTCAATAAGTAGTTTAAGGACATTGCGGTCCAGTGTTAGTTTTAAGACGTTGCGGTCAAGGTTAAGGACGTCGTAGTCCGTGGATTTAAGGACTCCACAGTCCGATGTTAGTTTTAAGACATCACGGTCAAGGTTAAGGACCTCATAGTCCGTGGATTTAAGAACTCCACAGTCCGGCGTTAGTTTTAAGACATCACGGTCAAGGTTAAGGACCTCATAGTCCATGAGTTTAAGGAGCCCACAGTCCGTCGTTAGTTTTAAGACATCCCGGTCAAGGTTAAGGACCTCATAGTCCATGAGTTTAAGGACCCCACAGTCCGTATCAATATGTGGTCATCGGGACCCGTCATCTCTTTGAAGACGTTGAGGAATTACAACGCCAAGTATCAAAGGAGTGAAGAGATGTACCCTTAAACCGAGGTAGATTAAATAATCTTTGGCCCAATTTGGAACCAAGACCAATTAATTATATTATGAGCCTATTGGCTCAGTTGAATTTGAATTGAGAACTTATGGCCAGCTTGGGCTAAGTCCAATCATGTTTAGGATATTGGCCCTCTGTTGGTCCATTAGAGGAGAGGCTTTGCCTCTAGACACTTAGCCAATGGGGCTAAAGTTAGTGTTAAACACTAAAGATCAACCAGTGTTGAACACTGAGAATGAGATTGACAAGTTAGTGTTTAACACTAAAAGATAGTTAGTGTTAAACGCCAGCAACAGGGCTTTCAAATTAGTGTTTATACACTAAAACAAATCGGTGTTAAACACTGGTAGTGGAGATTTCAAATTAGCGTTTAACACTAAGGCAGATCAATGTTAAATACTGGAAACAGGGTTTTCCAGGTTGGTGTTCAACACTAAGAAAGTCAGTGTTAAACACTGTAAATAGATGTTTTCCAAATTAGTGTTTAAACACTAAGAAAATCAGTGTTGAACACTGGATATAGAGGTTTCAACTTTAGTGTTAAACACTAAGGTAAGAGGGGTCACATAGTAGCACGTGAGGGCGCCCTCAATTCATTTTATTCTGTCAAAAGTATTGAATACTTTGGAGCATCACGTGCTGTCACGTGATGGGCATTTTGGTGTTTGTCCGTTAAAGCTTCAGCCAAGGGGTCACGTGGTAGCACGTGATAGCGCCCTGTTTCCCTTTATTTTGTTCTACAGATAAGTGTTTAACACTTTTAATTCTGAAAGCCATCACGTGTGGGCACGTGATGGGGGCCTGCGCTTTGATCTGTTAGAATGTTCATTAGGGGTCACGTGTCGACACGTGAGGGCGCCCTAAAGCTCTTTTCTGTTTCTTTTCAGGGGTCACGTGGTAGCACGTGACCCTATTCCTTTGCCTGTTTGAAGATGTGTTTATCTTTTTAAGAATTGAATTCTTCATAGGGTTAAACCCTAGCAATAACTTTAGAGGAATTAAATTCCTACTTTCTTTTGAAGAATTATATTCTTAAATAAGGTTAAACCCTCATATCTTCTTTCTTAAGGGAATTAAATTCCTCTTATTTTGACAGAATTAAGCTCTTAATTGGGGTTAAACCCTGGTTCTGTCCATTTGAAGGAATTAAATCCCTACAACATAGGGTTAAACCCTAATTTTAATTCGAAGGAATTAAATTCCTATAATTCTATGAGAATTAAATTCTCAAACATCCATTCCCTCTCTATGCTTTGAATCTGCATGGCAGGATCTCAACCCAATGAGAATTAAATTCTCAATTCATGGGGAGATGTGCACTTTACAGATCCTCTGCTAAAGAGAGAACTAAGTTCTTCTTTTTAATATAAGAGTTAAACTCTTTTGAGAATTAAATTCTCTTTTTTAAAAGCTTCTCCTTTCTTACCTAAGGTTTTCTTTTGCAGAAGATCCAAATTCCTCCAAAGTCTCAAAGCTCTATTTCTCTCTCTATATATATATATCTGTCTCTCTTTCTCTGTATATCTCTTGGCTCCTATTTATAGGAGAAGGAGCAGAATCAATCAGTTTTAGTGAATTATTCGTTGAGGGATTTGATTTGCATTCGTTAGAGATTTGATTTGCATTCATCATTCATTTGGACCTTTGGATTATTAGGTGAATTTTATTCACCATTGGATTTTAAATCCAAAGATATTCCTTTGTTATTTCGGTTAGATTTTAAGGGGAAATCTTTCCAAGTTCAAGATTTTTCCATAGATAGGTGATATTTAATCACCTTTAAATCTTTAATCCAATCGGTTCCAAATAATCGTTCTCCTTTGGAAAGATTTGAATGCTGTTCAGAATTTAATTCTGTTAAATAGATAGGCTTTGAAAGCCGGTCACGTGTAGGCACGTGACCCTTTGGAACGAGTTTTCTTCTGCTTTCTGCGCTTTTTCTTCTAGCCGCTGTTCAGCCGTCACGTGCCAACACGTGACCCCTGGTCACGTGTGAGCACGTGACCCTTTTTGGAGCCTTTTCTTTGATTTAGTCAAGAAACCGAATCTGCCTTTGCCGCTGCTTTGAATTGTCACGTGCCAACACGTGACTGTTGGTCACGTGCTAGCACGTGATGCTTCTTCCGTAGGTTTTTCCTGATTTTAAGTCAGGAAACAAATGCCCCCACAGCGTTGTTCTCACGTGTCTGCACGTGAGTGCAATGCTGTCACTTTGGTGACCGTTGGATCCATCTAAGGAATCGGGGAGATGAAGCGTTTCCATCACATCCTATAAATATAGGGGTTATCTCAGAGACGCCTCCACTTTGCTCATCTTCTTCCTTTGAGAACTTTTTCCTTGAGAATTTAATTCTCGTTTCCAGAGCTTAGTTCTCTGCTTCAAACCTTTCAGAGTTTAACTCTGTTTAAAAAGACTCTTTTTCCTCAGGTAATGGTGATCGATGCACCTTCATTTTGACAAAACTCGCTGGATTTTAAATCCACATCAAGGGCTTCACTCCTTTTTTAACAAAGAACCCATTTTTCTTCAAGTTCTTTAACCAAAATATGAAACCACGTAACCTTCAACAGTAGATCTCTTAGAGTTTAGATGATCTTTTAGGGAAATGATGGTGATAATCCACGGAGTTTAACTCCGTTCACAGAAAAAACGTTCATGGGAATTTAATTCCCCTTTTCAAAAGGAATTTAATTCCTATGAAGAACTAAGTTCTTCCCATGGAGGCTTCTTAGGGTCTCTTGGCTCGAGGTTGTCCTTCTGCAATTAACGGAACAGAAGTTTGCAATGATATCTTCTGTAGGAATTTAATTCCCTTGATCCCGTTTGATTTGTTGTGGAGTCCAAGGTAGATTTGTCTTCTAGGGGATGTGCAGGGCCACTTGAAACCTACATTTTGTTAATGAGGGTATCCCCTTTGTCTTATTACAACTGCTTGGTCTCATTATTAACGAGCCGTCATCTTGATTCTGTGGGGCCCATGTGTTTTGCAGCCAATGGTCCCATAAAAAAAAAGTCTGCTGTTGCCTTCCTCAACTTGTCTTCATGTTCATGCATGTATATATCGCTGGCTTTGCTTTTGACAGTCTTCTTTTATTTGATTTCAGGTGCGATGGCTTCTGTTCCGTGCTTTCCCTTTACTCGTTCGGAGGCCGCTTTTCCTCAATCACCATCTGATGAGGAAGCGATGGCGATGATCCGGGCTCATGACCCGAACTGCACCAACTTGCTTCTGTGGGGAACTTGGTACAGCCATATTATCCGGGGTCGCCGGAGTTTCCTCTGTGCAGTACCGACAGAGCCTACTTTCCCATTCTTGCCGATGGACCCTCCGAGAACGGTTTTTGCTGTGGAGATGCCCAACTGGACTCCAACGGGAAGGCTCGAGCCTTCAACGACAGGTATCCCGAACCATCCGGTCCCCGCTATAGATATCCTGGGGCGTCGCATTTGTCAGGGTGAGGCCCACCCATGGGGGCAGATTTATAAGATAGGGCTTACTTCTCGACACCCCACGGGCTACCTTCTCTGGGCTCGCTATATCCTTGCCACCCATCGTGCGCGGCTGCAGAAGGTCGGGCTTTATCAGGCAATATACGCGTCACTCTTCCATTATAAGTTCCCGCATGTCTGGTGGGTTAGGGCGTTCTTGAATCAATGGAATCTCCCCACCAACACTTTTATTTTAGGAGACCGCGAGGTTTCGATTTCTCTGGCAGAATTTTATGAAATCTCGGGATTGCCAATCAGGGGTACACTGTATGAGGAGTTGTTGCCTCCTGACGAGTACGTCTTCGAGCCCAAGCCTGCACCGGTTGACGGCTTGTCTGTTGAGAACGCCGTTCGCCATAAGAGTTCCAGCTTGATCAAGGCTCTAGGTATCTTTGATCGATTGTTCACCGAATCTGAGGAGCAGGGCGTCACTTTTAAGAGCTTCATTGCCTGCTTCCTTCACGAAGATGTCGTGTCGAACGCAGCTCCGAAGTTTGCCAACGTCAAAGATCCCTTTGGGTTTGGTCCGAAGAAGCTGCCGACCACTGAATCGGATCTACCTCAATACTATATCCCCATCATGTCGCCGATGTCTTTTGAGTCCATTGCAGCACTCGGTATGGATGAGGAGATGTTCTTCATGGGGTTTGTCAGTGTCTGGCTCAGTTGGTTCGTTATTCCCATGCATCTCCGCTTCATGAGAGCCTCGGTTATCTACCCGGCTCATTGTATTGCTGAGGGGACGCGATTGGCTATCGGCATCCCGGCGCTGGCTCATCTTTACCATGGGTTGGGCGCTGCGGCCAACACTTCCAGCCCTGGCGTAGACGTAGTGAATTTTTCGCTTCATTACTTCAGATCCTGGATCGAAATGCATGTGCTGGGGGCTTTCGCTATGCATCAGAGGCCCGTGTTTTACGATGCCTACCCATTCCCACGACTTATGCGATTAGTGGATGCTTCTGCCGCTGACCCGACCCAATTTGGGGCTATTCGGGTGCTGATTTCTCCTTACGCTGCCGCTGGCGGGCTGGTTTTTAATGATCGGGTCTTGTCTACTCCTTCAGGTCCAGTTCAACAACTCTGGGACCAGTCAAAAGACAACGTACCTTCTTTGAAGCCCCGGGAGGTCGCACACTTGTATACAATTAGACCGGGCTACTTGGTGTTTCGCCAGGACAGTGCAGCTCTTTTCATGCGGTACAACCCGCATCGATTCGCCCGACAACTTGGATACGACCAGGGTGTTCCTTTCGAGGCTTTTATAGTTGCACCGGTCCCTTCGCTTGATGCCGTTCGCGATGCCGCTCATCATTTCGTGAGGCTAAACACCGGCTCCCACTTCATGGTCCCTGAAGCTGAGTACATGCCCCGGTGCGTGGGCTCATTTATGGGTTAGTATCTCCACCGGGTCAGCCCAATTATTCTTGAGGAAAGGAGGGTGCTTCTTGGTCATGATGCCCCTCCTCAGGTTCCGGGGGCTAAGCTGCGACCGAGGGCTCCAGTCTGCTTCCCTCTGAGGGAGATTGGTACCATGCTCATTCCGGGGGAGTCAGGGGTGGACCTTACTCCAACAGCCAGTATGCCTCTAGGTTCCTGATAGCGGGGTAGACGGGCCCCAGTAGTAGCACCACCGCCAGTGGCAGCACCGCCCCCGTGGCGTCGACAATGGCGGTGTCATCCTCGGTTGTGGCACCGAGCGAGAGTAATAGGGATGATGGTGTCGAGGACGATGTGGGTCGGCGCTGCCCTAAAGCTTTGCGGGGGAGCAAACGGTCATCCTCGGCGACTGGCTCTGGGTCTAAGCGGCGGAGGAAAGCGGCCGCCAATTTGCTCGATTCTTTGGCGGAGTCTGAGCCTATCCTTGAAGACGAACCATTGGCCTTGCAAGAGTCAGACGCTGGACTTCTCTTCCCGAATTCGGCCGATGAGGAAGCCGCACAGTTGGCCGAGGCCATACGGCCTTCCAAAGACGCGTCTCATAACGCTAGGGTTCCGAAGAAGCCCTATCCCGCTGTAATCTTTTACGAAGACCCTTCGTGGATTCGGCGGCGGTTTATCAGTCCTTTGGAGGAATGGGAGGAAAGGGCCCTGAAGCAGGCCACTTCAGAAGACGCAGCGGACGCACTTTCTTTATGGACCGGCGGCCATGAGTCTACCCTTGAACCCTGGCGAGCACGCCTCCTTGAGAAGGAGCAGCGGCTTGAAGAAGCCATATTGAGGGCTTCTTTGCGCATCGGTACGTTGTTGTTGTTTTTTTGTAGTTTTTC
Organism: Agapanthus africanus; assembly: GCA_030015575.1. Lineage (NCBI taxonomy): Eukaryota > Viridiplantae > Streptophyta > Magnoliopsida > Asparagales > Amaryllidaceae > Agapanthus > Agapanthus africanus. The sequence goes on along the minus strand of JASDDO010000008.1, from coordinate 431,807,385 downwards.
AGATTATTTACGCCTGTATATGTGTATCCTTATTCTTATTTGAATTGTGTAGAATCTTCGACGCTGGGGGAGCTCCCTACGGGCTCATTGAAGCTGAAGCCTGCTGAAATTCCCGATGAAGCATTGCTCGATATGGAGGGGGCTGATGAGGCTGCACCTCTTATGATAGAGCCTCCAGCGGCGGTTCTTGATCAGGGAGTGCTTGGCCCTTTGAGGGAGGCTCCTTTGGAGACTACCGCTCCAACGGCTCTTCCCGAAGGCGGCCCAGAGGCTGAGATGGAGGTAGTCGGGACTACCCTCCCTTTGTTGGAGCCTGAGGTCACGACAGAGGCCGCTGAAGCTGCTATCCCCCGGCTCAGAAAGGGAGGAGTGTCGAAGGTAACCTTCCACGTTTCGAGCTAGTAATCTTTCTGTTACCTGAACTCTTTTGTCTTTTCAGAATTGAGTGGACTGGCGGCCTCCATTGTCGATCTGTCTCCTCGGCGGTCCTTCCAGCGTCTTTTGGAAATGGCCGCTCCGCAGGCGATAACTCCTCAACGCATCGTCCTCTCGTCTGGACAAGGTGGGTGTTGTTCATCACTTCTCATAGCATCGTTGTTATTTTGCGTATTGACATTGATGTTCTCTACAGTTCTGGAGGCCGATGATGAGGTCGAGGTTCTCGAAGGGCCAGGGGAACCCTCAACTCCTACTTGCATGACCGTAGGTAAGTGACATTCCGGTATAGCCTCACTTGTTCCTTTGCTTAAGAGTCTTACTAATATTTTTCAACTCTGAACAGCCTTGCCAGCTCCAATAGGGTTGGAATCGCGTGTCGTCATGCCGCCTGGCCCTTATGCTTTGCGAGCTTCAGAACGCTTGGCCCAATTGAGCCTTGTCTCCCTGTCGTCTTTGATCGAGCAGCTTCGTGCTGGCAGTGCAACCACAGTTGAAGCATTTGCTGCCGAGGCTAATGGTTCTCTTCCTTTTCTTGCTACCTACCATAGCGAAGAGGTGGTGCGAGTCTGGGTGGAGTTCTGTCGGCAGGTGGAGGCTTGCTTACACGCACTTGAATGTTCCCGTCTTTCCTCGGAGGTCATGGCTGCAAAGGCGGACTTGCGGGGGCTGATAGCGCGGTGCACGGCAAACATGACATCGTGCGAGAAGAGGCTCGGTCGCAAATTCTCGGAGAGAGAGCTGGCTTCTAAAGTGCTGAGCGAGCTTCAGGCGAGTCTTGCTGCCAAGGCCAACAAAGCGTATGAACTCTGGCGGGTGCTTTAAGAGTCTATCAGGGAGGTGGTGACTCTTGATAAAGCTGCTACGTTCACTCGTGAAAGGGTCGAGGCTCATAAGGCCACCGAGGAAGAGCTTGAAGTTCGGCTTGCTTCATATCAGGCCCAGCAGGCTCAGGCGGAGGCCCGTCTTTTGGCGATCTTAAATCATGAGGCCGTGGCCCAACAAAAGCGGGATGAGCTGACCAAGCTGCTAAATCGCCCACCAGCTTGAAAACTTGTATCTTTCCTTTTCTTTTCTGTTTTTGTACATACTCATGACTGAGAGTATCTTCTTTTTGTTCTTTCATGAATTGTACTTTGTATCCATTTTGGTTTATGAATAAAAGATACATTTTTCTTCTCAATGGTGTGTCTCTTTCATTGAATGAGTTTTGCGGACAATTTATCTTGATCTCCTTGCAGGGCAGCGACGGCTTAGGATTCAGGGTTAAGGTCTGCTTCCTAAGACTTTTGCGCTTTATGAGCCACGAGGGTCTCATAAAGAGTTTTTCTCCCTACAGGTCGAGAGGATCCCATAGGTATAAGTTCGTCTTAAGAGTCGTGAGGATTCTTAAGCAGGTTTTCCCTTGAGAGTCGTAAGGATCTCAGAAGAGAGTTTTTCCCCCTTACAGGTCATGAGGACCTACAAGTGCTAGATGTGGTCGCCCTTATCCGTGTTTCACGAGGTCAGGGGTTGCTCAAGGCATCGTAGTTTAAAGACCTTGCGGTCAAGGTTAAAGACGTCATAGTTCGTGGATTTAAGGACTCCACAGTCCGATGTTAGTTTTAAGACATCACGGTCAAGGTTAAGGACGTCATAGTCCGTGGATTTAAGGACTCCACAGTCCGATGTTAGTTTTAAGACATCGCGGTCAAGGTTAAGGACCTCATAGTCCGTGGATTTAAGGACTCCACAGTCCGATGTTAGTTTTAAGACATCGCGGTCAAGGTTAAGGACCTCATAGTCCGTGGATTTAAGGACTCCACAGTCCGATGTTAGTTTTAAGACATCGCGGTCAAGGTTAAGGACCTTATAGTCCGTGGATTTAAGGACTCCACAGTCCAATGTGTGGTTGCAGGGACCCGTCTCCTCTTTGAAGACGTTGAGGAATTACAACGCCAGGTATCAAAGGAGTGAAGAGATGTACCCTTAAACCAAGGTAGAATCAGTACAGAATCAGGGTGGTTGATCGTTAGTTTTAAGACATTACGGTCGAGGTTAAGGACATCATAGTCCGTGGATTTTAAGGACTCCACAGTCCAGTGTTTGCTCTGGATGCTTCACACGGGTTCACTGCCGTGCTTGGCGAGGACTAGGCTCCGCTCTGGGCGTTTTCCGCGGGGTCAAAGAGTGACGTTATCCGCGTTCCACGTAACCAGGAATTTTGCACTAGATGCTTCACACGGGTTCACTGCCGTGCTCGGCGAGGACTAGGCTCCGCTCTGGATGCTTTACACGGGTTCATTGTCGTGCTCTGCGAGGACCAGGATCCGCTCTGGATGTTTTCCACGTGGTCAAAGAGTGACGTTATCCGCGTTCCACGTAACCAGGAATTTTGCACTAGATGCTTCACACGGGTTCACTGCCGTGTTTGGCGAGGAATAGGCTCCGCTCTGGATGCTTCACACGGGTTCACTGCCGTGTTCTGCGAGGACCAGGATCCGCTCTGGATGTTTTCCACGGGGTCAAAGAGTGACGTTATCCGCGTTCCACGTAACCAGGAATTTTGCACTAGATGCTTCACACGGATTTACTGCCGTGCTCGGCGAGGACTAGGCTCCGCTCTGGATGCTTCACACGGGTTCACTGCCGTGTTCTGCGAGGACCAGGATCCGCTCTGGACGTTTTCCACGGGGTCAAAGAGTGACGTTATCCGCGTTCCACGTAACCAGGAATTTTGCACTAGATGCTTCACACGGGTTCACTGCTGTGCTTGGCGAGGACTAGGCTCCGCTGTGGATGCTTCACAGGGGTTCACTGCCGTGTTCTGCGAGGACCAGGATCTGCTCTGGACGTTTTCCACGGGGTCAAAGAGTGACGTTATCCACGTTCCACGTAACCAGGAATTTTGCACTAGATGCTTCACACGGGTTCACTGCCGTGCTTTGCGAGGACTAGGCTCCACTCTGGATGCTTCACACGGGTTCACTGCCGTGCTCTGCGAGGACCAGGATCCACTCTGGACGTTTTCCACGGGGTCAAAGAGTGACGTTATCCGCGTTCCACGTAACCAGGAATTTTGCACTAGATGCTTCACACGGGTTCACTGCCGTGCTTGGCGAGGACTAAGCTCCGCTCTGGATGCTTCACACGGATTCACTGCCGTGCTCTGCGAGGACCAGGATCCGCTCTGGACATTTTCCACGGGGTCAAAGAGTGACGTTATCCGCGTTCCACATAACCAGGAATTTTGCACTAGATGCTTCACACGGATTCATTGCCGTGCTTGGCGAGGACTAGGCTCCGCTCTGGATGCTTCACACGGGTTCACTGTCGTGCTCTGCGAGGACCAGGATCCGCTCTGGACGTTTTCCACGGGGTCAAAGAGTGACGTTATCCACATTCCACGTAACTAGGAATTTTATTGATTGTATTCACATTTCACGGAATTGGGACTTGACTTTTCGGTGATCAGTATATCGTCGAGCCATGGAACTGGGAGTTGCCGCTGTTCCATTTTGCTTGGAGTTGTGTTCGTTGTTACGAGACGAGTGTTAAGATGATCTCTAGGTCACTTATGGCCCGTCGAGATTTGGCTTCTTCTTATGATGAGACCTGGGGGAGGAGTATGGTCCCTTTTTTGTTTACGCCCTCGGATTGTATACAGGGTGTGATGGAACATCACCTGTAGGGCATAAATTAAAACTTTTTATTTTATTTTATTTCTTTTTCCGCGATGCTCTATCATTTCAGCTTCATATCACGAAGGTCGCGATTGCCCAATCATTTCGGCTGTTTTTCGCGGTGCCCAATCATTTCGGCTATTTATTTCATTTTTACTCGCTGTTTTTTTATTGCGGGTTGCCCCATCATTTCGGCTATTTTGCGTGCATACATTTTTACTTGCTGCTTTTTATTGCAAGTTGCCCCATCATTTCGGTATCTCGTATGCACGTGCGGCCTACTGGCTTTTCGCCATAAACCTGAAATTAGACACAGATTTCGGCATCAGCACCGCTACAACTGGGATATGGCCAGGAGCGAATCATCATCTGCCTCTGTCGATGTTGAACAAAGGTGGCTTAGCAAAGAGGGTTAGGGTCCCGTCGACTAAGGCTTTTGACTTCATGAGCCGTAAGGGTCTCACGAAGGTATTTCTCCCTACAAGTCATGAGGATCTCGTAGGTGTATTTTCTCCCTAGGAATCGTGAGGATTCCTAAGTATATGTTCCTCTGTAATTCGTAAGGATCTTACAAGAGGGCTTTCTCCTTATAAGTCAAGAGGACTCATAAAGGTTGTTCACCATAGGGACATATCCCCAGTCACGGATGGGACTTGGTTAGGGAAATGTTTATTCGCGCCCGTGGATTGTATACAAGGGCCAGTATTGGACCACTTGTAGGGAAATATCGAAGGTTGTGGGGATTGCTTAAGCACAGGTTTAGGTCTCTGTAACTTAAGACTTTCAAATCTTATGAGCCGTGAGGGTCTCATAAGAGAGTTCTCCTTACGAGTCGTGAGGATCTCGCAAGTGTATTTTCTCCTTAGGAACCGTAGGGATCCCTAAGTGTGCTGCTCCCTTGTGAGTCGTAAGGATCTCACGGGGGTGGTTTCTTCTTACAAGGTCGAGGGGACCTTATAAGTGTCTTTTAACGAGGTTGCGCCCTTTCGGGTTTTCACAAACACTCGCCGGTAGTCCTGCTGTTTTTACTCACGGAGCCCTTTCGGGTTTTCATCCGTGCCCATTTTGCTTGTGGACATACCGTTTTTATTTTATATTTATTTTTTTTATTTTTTATTTATTTATTTTCTTCTTCTCTTTTTTTTTTACGAGGTTGCGCCCTTTCGGGTTTTCACGAACACTCGCCGGTAGTCCTGCTGTTTTTACTCACGGAGCCCTTTCGGGTTTTCATCCGTGCCCTTTTTTGCTTATGGACATACCGTTTTTATTTATTTATATATTTTTTCTTATATTTTTTTTATCTTGTCAGCCTACGGATGTTGCGATATTAGTTTAAGGACGTTTCGGTCCGCTATTAGTTTAAGAACGTTTCGGTCCGTCATGGAGAAGGCAGGCTACTGCTTATAAAGCTTGAGCTTAGGAAGATAGCGAGCGGACATAGTCGTCGTCATCTACCATTGACCTAGGCTGTGGCTCATTAAGCGTAGTATCTCTTTAGGAAGCGACCGTTTATTGGCCTGAAAGGCCTTTCACCGTGTATGTCCATGAGTAGATAGGCCCCACCCTGGTAGACCTTATCTATGATGTACGGGCCTTCATAGTTTGGATCGAATTTTCCCCGTTTGGCACGATTGAGAATCATAGGCCTTTTGACCACTAGCACGAGTTCGCCTTGGCGGAATGTCCTCGGTCGGGTCAATCTTTCATATGAGCGCGTCATCTTTGCTTTGTAAGCCTCCAGATTTTGTTGCGCTATGAGCCGGGTTTCATCGAGGGCATCAAGCTCCTCAAGCCGCAGGTGAGCATTTTCTTCGTCCGTCAGCTCGCAGTGGACTGCCATTCGTAGAGACGGTAGCTCTATCTCAAGGGGGAGTACTGCTTCTGTACCGAATACCAATGCGTATGGCGTTGTGCTCGTGGCCGTCTTGAACGTAGTTCGGTACGCCCAAAGTGCCTCTTGCAGTCTCTCATACCAGTCCTTCTTATTTCGGGACACAGTCTTTTTTATGATCTTTGTCAAGGTCTTATTGAAGGCCTCGGCCAGACCGTTAGCTCGTGGATTATAAACTGAGGAGTATCTCCAGTCTATATTATGTTGTTGCGCGAAGCGGCTAATCTTATAGCTTCTGTAGGCTGGCCCGTTATCGGAGATAATCCGCCGTGGAGTTCCAAACCGATAAATGACGTGAGTCTTGAAAAAGTGGAGGATATTCTCCGTCTTCACTTCCCTCAACGGTACTGCTTCTGCCCACTTGGAGAAGTAATCAGTCGTCGCCAGGATGAAACGATGTCCCCTGGATGATACCGGTTCGATGGGGCCGACTATGTCAGTTCTCCACATTTCGAATGGTCAGCTAGCCACCGTTGGATGGAGTGGATTTGGATGCTGGTGGATAAAGTCCCCATGAATTTGGCATGAGTGGCACTGCTTCGCATATTCGAGGCAGTCCTGGATCATCGTGGGCCAGTAGTAACCGATCCGTTTAATTTTTAACTTCATCTTCGGGCCTGCTTGATGAGAACCACAGATTCCATCATGAACTTCCTAAACAACTCTTTCTGCTTCGTCGGGTCCTAAGCATCTCAGCCATAGAGAATCAAACGATCTCTTGTATAGAGTATCGTTGACGAAAGCGAAAGATAAAGCTCGTTTCATGAGCTGATGTCTTGAGGACGCTTCTTCGGGCATTCGGTGGGACTTAAAGTAGTCTATGAAGATTTCCCTCCAGTCCTCAGCCTTCTCACGGTCTTTTATTTGTAGGGTCGTCTGCTCAGTCGCTGCCTTTTCTTCGTATGATTCCGGAGATATTTCTGCTGGGGCAAGCACTCGACAGCTTTGTACCACGATTCTGACGTCATCGAGGTTCTTGTCAGCCAGTTCTTTAGCGAGCTTAGCTAACGCGTCTGCTTTGCTATTTTCCGCGCATGGTTTACTTTTCAGCGTATAGGAGGGAATTTGGGTCAACAGTTGTCGCACCTTTTCACCATACTTCACCAACTCCGGTTTGCACGTTTGGTAGTCGCCGTTTACTTGACTAACGACCAGTTGAGAATCCCCGTATATGAGGAGGTTTTCAATTCCCATGTCAATGGGGATCTCGAGGCCTGCTATCAAAGCTTCATATTCGGCTTCATTGTTCGTTCTCGGTGCTGTTAAGGAGAAAGCGAAGCGCATTATCCCTCCTTGTGGAGTTACGAAGATGAGGCCTACCCCCGATTTAATCATTGGGGTACTTTGTTTGCGCTTCTTTACGGAGGACGCTCCATCGAAATAAAGTTCCCATCGGGTGTCATCACCGTCGATCGCGTCAAATGCATGTTCGTCCGGCAAATCGCAATTTAGAGGAGAACCAGCAGGTACTGGATGCTCAGTAAGGAAGTCGGCGATGGCTTGGCCTTTCACTGTCTTAAGCGGCTGATAGGTTATTGAAAACTCCATCAAGAGCAGGGCCCATTTAGCGAGTCTCCCTGTCAATATGGCCTTTGACATGAGATATTTTAGGGGGTTCACCTTTGATATAAGACGGACTTCATGTGCCAATGCATAGTGCCGGAGTTTTATTATAGCGAAGATTAACGCCAGGCAGTGTTTTTCGATAGGGGAGTCATTGCTTTCTGCCCCCAGCAGAACTCGACTTAGGTAATAAAGAGCTCTCTCCTTCCCTTGATCATTCTCTTGTGCCCATAATGCGCCTAAGGAACCTTCGAGGGCTGTTGTATAAAGAGTAAGAGGTTTTCCCTTGACCAGAGCAGCTAACACCGGCGGGTTCTGCAGGTATTACTTGATCTCGTCCAGTGCGCCTTGGCATTTGTGGTCCCAGAAGAACGGAGTTCCCTTCTTCATGAGGTGGCTGTGAGGACGGCATTTGCCTGACAGGTTGGCGATAAACCGCCGGATATACGCGAGCTTTCCATGGAGAGATCGCAGCTGTTTGAGAGTCCTTGGCGGTGGCATTTCCATGATCGCTTTGATCTTGGACGGATCTATCTCGATACCTCGGTGTCGGACGATGAATCCTAGGAATTTACCCGAGGAGACTCCGAACGCGTATTTGAGGGGGTTCATCTTCAAATTATATTGCTGAAGGCGTTGAAATACGGTCTTCAGATGTTTTAAATGCTCTTCATGTGACATGCTCTTTACTACGAGGTCGTCGATATAGCACTCGACGATTTCATGTATGAGATCATCAAAGATCTTTGTCATGGCTCTCTGATAGGTGGCACCGACGTTCTTTAGACCGAAGGGCATAACTTTGTAGCAGAATATTCCCAGAGGGGTCCGGAAAGCGGTGTGCTTCTGGTCTTCGGGATGCATCTTTATTTGATTGTACCCTGATGAACCGTCCATAAAGGAGAAAACCTCGTGAGTGGACGTGTTATCTATCATCAGCTCGGTTACCGGTACTGGAAAATCGTCCTTCGGGCAGGCTTTATTGAGATCCCTGAAATCCACGCATATGCGCACCGTCCCATTTTTCTTCATTACCGGGACGATGTTGGCGATCCAGTCAGGATATTGGACTTCTTGGATAAATCCAGAATCGATCAGCTTCTTGACTTTGGCGCTGATGCTCATCTCAAGCTCGAGCCGCATCCTTCTCGGCGCCTGCTTGACTGGTTTGATATCCGGGGATATTGCTAATTTATACACAGCAATCTCTGGATCTAATCCCGGCATCTCGGAATAGTTCCACGCGAAGCAATCTTTATGCTGTAGAAGCACGTCCTTTAACGCAGCCACCCTTTCTTCAGATAGCAGCTCGCTGACGAATGTCGGTCGTGGATCGTCTGCCGATCCCAACTCAATCTTCTTGAGGTTATCTGCAGTAGTATGTATGCCATCTTCCAAATCTTTCGGAGCCGGTGGAAATTCTGAGATTACCTCATTGTCATTGTTTTCGAAGAACCAAGGGAGCTCATCTATGTCCTCGGGCTCTTCTTTTAATATTGTAATCATGTGACAGGTGCGAATCTGCTTCCAAGATCGATGTGGGTCTGGTTCGGCTCTTGCGGCTTTGAGTTCGTGCTTTTGTGGCGGTGTTACCCTCCAGCTGCTGGATAAAGCAAATCTGCCTTGCTGGTACTGGTCTTCGACCCAGTTCTTGAAGGTGAAGCAGTCTTCGATAGGGTGTCCTATGGCTCGGTGATAAGAGCAATAGCCCGGATGAGAAACTTTGTTAGCTTGCTCAGGGTGTTTAGACTCTGGAAGTGCGATCATTTGATGTTTTATAGCGAGTTCAAGTAATTTCTTCGTCTTGTCTCGGGGGAAGGAATACGCTCGACTCATCTTCTTCATGAGGGACAAATTCGGGCCGCGCAATACCCGATCACATAACTCTCTAATCCTGCGTCGTTGTTGTCGGCTCCTTTTTCCGCTTCTTGACCTACTTCTGCCTCTGCGTCGGGCCTTTTGTACAACGGGTTGACAGGGAGGAGCATCTTCGTCTTTTGCGGCCTGTTGAAACAGACGTTGCATCCTGGCCTTCTCGTAGATGTCCATCTCGCGATTGTGGTCTTCCCGAGCCTTTTGACCTGCTTTCCTGATAAGCTTGTCCACTTGTTCTTCAAATGACGGACTCGGCACTTCGCTCGCGGGATCCAGTTTTGATGAGGGGTTGGCATTGCTGGACAAGACGTTTTCCTCCTCATCGAAGTTATATACGGCGTAGGTACCGTGGATTCGCTCCCGTTTACCGGATCTCACGTATCCAAGGCCGAGCGTTTCCATTCTCCCGTTGGGCAATTTGCGCTGAGTTCCAGGGACATCCCAAATCCTGTTGTAGAACCGAGCTTGTCGAGCAGTCTGTTTTAAGGGTACTCCTTGGCGCTTCAATAGCCTCTTTAGTCCATTTGTGTAGTATCTAGGCAAACGGATGGGTTGGAGCCTGTCGAGTGTAGCATCCGCGCCATGCCATATCTCTTTCTCCACTCTCGTTTCTGTGGATTGGTAGAATAGGATCACCTTTTCACCCTTTCGCCTGGGAGGGACGTAAAACGTCTGCAGGTCCTGCACATTGTGAGCTTGAAGTGCGTCGAGATCCTTGTAGTGTTTCCGCGGCACCATGGTGATTTGCAAACTCTGATCATCGCCAGGGGATGCTTGTATTGACGGCCGACTGGAGAACACGGCATTAACCTCATCTTCCGAGTCACTTCCGAAGATCAATATGGGGGCGGACGGTCCCGGGTTGTTGCGCCGAGACGGACCAGCGTAAACTATCTCTTCTCCTTCTTCGGTATCGCTCCCGAAAACAGGGATGGCGGCGGCGGCTTTGTTTTCCGTCTTGCGACACCTTTCTGTATCCTCGAAATCTGGCAAAAACTATTTCGCATCTTCGTACTTGCGGACTTCGTTCAATGAAAATGGGTTCAGCTCACCTGTTACGGTATACTCGAAACCATCCTTAAAGTACTTCATACACCGATGCTGTGTAGAAGGGATGATGTTGTACTCGTGTAACCAAGGACGACCGAGCAAGGCGTTGTAGCAGGTCTTGGCGTCAATGACGTGAAACTTGATGTCCGTGACGAGCAGTCCGAAGCGTAATGTTAGTATTACAGATCCGAGAGTCCGTGATGACTGGGAGTCGAAACCGAAGATGGTAATTTTGTCACGAGCGAGGTGCTGTACGCTCATGCAGATTTCCTTCAATACCCGAACATTGAGGAGATTGACGGAGGATCCATTATCCACCAGGATCTTGCCTATCTTGATATCGTGGCAATATCCGGAGACGTATAGGGGATGGTTATGGTCGCACGTCCCGAGGAGAAGGTCTTCGTCACCGAAAGTGATGTCGGCCGTGCGCACTTCTTCCAGTTCATCCTTCATCCTTTCTGTGGCGAGGAAGGCTTGGAATTGCTCGGGTTCTTGTAACGCCTTAATTAATGAATCTCTCGCTTCCTTTGATAGTAGGAGGGCGTCGAGAATGCTGAGCTGAGAAGGTAGCTTCCTTAGGTGCGCTAGGATGTTGTAATCCACCTTACTCTTCCCGGGAGGATCTTTGGCAGCCAACTCTTTCGTGACATGGTCATCTAAGGTGATATCCTCAGTGACCTTCTCCTTTCCCTTATCTTTTCTATTCACGGGTCCGAGATTCTTTTCCGGGAGCGTGCGATTGCGCAGCTGAATGTTTTCACAGGCCTCTGGTTCTTCCTCTTTCCCTAAAATGGATTCCTTAAAGAGAGGGCCCAAAGCCATTTCTTCATCAGAGTCGCTTCCAAAGGTGAGAACTTATGACTTTCCGGCGTTAACCGTGTAACAATTGCCGGCAGTTCTTTTGTGTTCTTCGGCCGTACTTCTTCGTTCCCGACGAGTCTTGCGTTTCATGCGCTTAAAATGTTGCCGGTGAGCAACATATCCTTGCCACCACATCTTAAAAGCGTCGCACTCCTCAGTGGGGTGCGAAATTTTCTGATGATATGAGCAATAATTAGGGTGCCTTTCCGCTCCATTGAGCGTGTTTTCTTCTGAGGGTGGTAGCTTCATTCCCATTGACATGGCTTTGGCAAACCTTTTCCTCGTCTTGAACACGTTTTTATTCTCATCGGATGTCTTTCGATCTGGCGGGAGTGCTTCGACTCTTTCGTTTAGTCGCCTGCGCTTGGCTCCTTCCGATGCAGCCATCTCACGCTCCTGATCGGCTTTACTCTTCAAACGAATCTCGTCTAGAAAGGCGTCGATCATTTCATCTGTTGGCCATACAAGTTCTAGCTCAGGTTGTGCCCTCAGTTCCTCAGTGCCAGGAGCTTTCTCATCTTCTGAGTGGGAAATCACATGACAACTCGCCACATATTCCTCAGATTCATCCAATGAGCTCTCTCCATCATCTTCCTCCTGAAAGACGTGGTTGAGGAACTCTTGCAGAGTGACGGGAGTCCACGCCTTTTGATTGTACTCCTCCAGCGCGTCAATCTGTTTCTGTAAATCCGTGCGCTTGTCTCCAGGGTTCACGGGCTTTTTGGATTTCTTCTTCTTTTTCTTCGAAGATTTTGACGGTCGGGTGTGAGTATTCGGGTCATCACCACGAGTCTTCGTAGTTAGGCGCGGCTTCAACATCCCTTCAATGATTTGAGGTTCAAGCGGGTCCTTCCATTCGACCGCCGGGCACGCATGAAGGTCCCTCAGCATTCTTTTGGTTTTAGTTAACATCACGACCTCCCATGGAGCTTCTTCAATAAAGGAACAGGTTGCCCCCGATGTATCTGCTTTCTTAGGAGTATGCGGCTGTGGTGGGTTCACCTTCCACTTTTCGGATAGTGCAAACTTCCCCTGGAGGTATTGATCTTCAATCCATCCTTTAAAAACGAAGCAATCATCACTCGGATGGCTTACCGTTTGATGGTAGTGGCAATAGTTGGGGTTATTCACCTCAATGGGTTGTGGCGGTCCCCTTGGATTTGGCAGGTTTATAAGTCTGTTGCGTACTGCCAGCTCGAACAACCGTTTCGTCTTATCCCGCGGGAATGAGTAGGGGCGCTACATCTTCTCGTTGTAATACCGCCGCCTTTCTTCCAGCTGATCCACCGGCTTTGGGGCACTGGGTTGTTGCTGTGTGTTCGCAACGAAGGTTGCCTTCCCTTAACCCTTGTCATTCCGAGGTTCTGGCTTCAGGGGAGGCGGCCTATGACCCATCTGGTCCATCTGGGCCAACTTGTCGATTAGAGCCTGGAATGTGGTTGGCTTAAAGAACATCATAAACTGGGAGATAGTTCAATGAGGGTCTAGGGTACCCACGAACATGCCCACCGCGGGCGCTTCCTCAATGCGTTGCTCGTATTTCGACCACAAATTTCGCCAGCGTATAGCATACTGGACCCACGTTTCTCCTGGTTTCACCCTGGCATTAATCAATGCCGTTATTGGAGTGCGTTCGCTGGCGCTTGCGAATCGCTAAGTGAATAGCAACTCCATTTCAGCGAACGTCTTGATAGAATCGTTCGGGAGTTCTGAATACCATTCGAACGCTGTTTCTGATAAGCTGTACACGAACTGGCGAAGCAACAGTTTATCATCACCGCCGGTGTTACCGCAAAGGGCCCTGAACTGGGCAACATGTTGGTGGGGATTGTGTCATGTCCCGAAAGTACGGAACATGACCGGCACTTAAACTACGAAACGTCTCGAGGCGTACGTAATCCAAGTAAGCCGAAAACCCAGAAATGCAAACCAAGAAAAGTAGTTGAGTGAAGGAAAACCAATTTAAAATCAAATAGTTTTAATAGCATAAGCCGAGTTATGCGGTTTTAAAAACATCAAGTATTTCCTGAAAATTTCGGCAGAGTCTCCTTTGTAAATACTGGCCCCCAAACGGGATACAACATGAATAGTATATAAAATCAATAAAAAGGCATCCCCAAGCGGGAGCTAGCTCTTCGTCAATCGACGGTCACAACCACACAAGCAATATAATATACAACGCCATGGGCGAGGATCAAAACTCAAAAGGAAACTCAAAACCGCAAGAAACCACAGAAATATAACGCGCGACTCTAAGGTCGAAGGAATAACATCACTGGTCTCTATCTCAAAATAAATACATGTTTGGTTGATGGAACTTCTAGATACAACAAAGTAATAATATACAAGTTGTAATGATGGGTACGATACAACTAAACCCACCTACTAGCAAGTCACCCGAACGAAACAGTACCCGCAAAGCCGTAAAGAAACATGTACGGCGAAACCTGCAAGAAAACTGGGGCACAACGGGGGTGAGTTGCCAACTCGTGAATAGAAAAACATCTACGCGTAGAAATCGCATAAATAACGCAACCTAGGTCAATGATCATAATATATCCTCAAATATATGTATAACATGCAGCCTATAACAATGGCTAGGGTGGTATCTAACCCGAGTGTAATCTCATGTGCCCGTGTCAGTGCCTTAGGTAGCAATATATCATATGAATGAGGTATGAATGCACGGAACAGAATGCATGTACTGACGAAAACTGCTTTCATAAATTAGTGAGATTTCTGTATTTTTAAAGTGAGGTACCATAAATGAAATCAGCATAAAACAGTGCTCGGCATCGACACAAAACAAGTGTCCAAATATCTCGATATCTCTGTATCACAATCTCTGTACCTCAATATCTCAAAATCAATATCTAGGGTGCCGTCAATCCAGACCGGCCCCTACCATCCATCTCAAGACCAAGACGGTATCCTCCGGATATCCGACGCGTCGGGTAATATCACCGGTCGGTAGTGCTCCCCTGCCGGGCTCAACGTCAACAACACATTCCTCTTGCCCCGGGGTACCGCACCGGGCCCACCATGTACCCGAAACGGTTCCTCCACTCCTCGAATCGGGTCTCGAAATCCATCAGCAAACTCATGGTGGACGACTCATACATCATGGGAAAACCGCACTTTTTTATTTTAAAAGTGAGAAAAGGTTTATTTATGTTTTTGCGGTTTTACTCCAAATCCAGAAAATCTCATGGAAATCCGAATCCAAAACCTCAATAACACGTAAAATAGTGAATATATGCATGAGAATCCATGAATGCGGCATAACAACGAATAACAGTATGCATGAAGTAGCAGGAGGTAATAACTACAATGTCTAAACTATTAGCTAACAGGCTATGTCAAGCAATAATATTTTCTAAGGTGTACGTGACATGGCAATTACCGATGAAGATGTGTGTGAGCCGGCAATTAAGTGTACGTGGTACATACGCATCATCGGTAATGGTGCTGGTGTCCTAACAGCATGATATCAATAATGGAGTATGAAATATAATATAAGCATGCGATGCGAAGCGAACCACAATAATGAGCGGGAGCTGAATACTAGACGCAACTATAACTAATCTGCATTAATCTAATATAAGTCCTACAAATGGTGCCTTTTGAAATAACATGAATCATGGGGTTTTGAAAATAGGGGCTACGGTGTTTTTATGAAAAGATACGTCTTTTAAAATATCCGTAGGATCCCTTGGGCTGCCTTTTAAAATACCCACGATTCGTTAGTTTTTGAAATAGGTAAGAATCGAATCTAATCTAACAACTAAACTAAACTAAAGGGCTAAGCTAACAAGCTGGACTACAGGTAAGGAAACCGCCTAACATCTGAGTCGATACATATACATACCTGTATATATATTAGTCGGTGATCCCGCCTCAATAATATCATCTCCGATACCATATCTATAATCAGACATCCCAAGTCAAGAGTGGGGATAAATCATCAAAATATAGCTCGTACGTAAATCCGTCGTACGGCATCCCCAAATCTGGGTACGGGTTAATATCATATTCATCACACTATTCATCTGGTATCCTCTTTATCCAAGATCATAGTCCAGGGTACTGACCTATGTCTAGTACAATACTAAAATCATCAATATAGCCATGATCTGACTACTGATCAACAGTCTCGTACAAACCGATATCATCAGCACATATCATCATCAAAGGGTATACATCGCCCGATACGGCCTAATATCAATATCCTAGCATATCATGTCTCATATCACGATCACAACCACAAAACAAATCTCATCGACTCAGCTCAATCCCAAGTATCATCCTCAAATCCGTATGTGAACACATAGTCCCATACCCATGTGAACACATAACTATAAAGGATTCCAAGAGCACATATAAATAGGAATGTATGCAAGTATGTATGTGTGTATGTGTAGTGCAACACTACCCTAGGGTTCGCAACACTAAAATAATCCAACACACCACTATCCTACAACGACATCGTTATTAATCCCAAATAACATATAATAATTGTTGGTGTGTATACGCATCCGTATACACCACCACGGACTGCGGGGGTGCTATACGCCATCCACCCGACTTCTCCCCGTAGATATAAATCTACTCACCTGGTCCTCGCTCGCCGGTGCCGACGTCGCCACGCGCTTGCTTGTCGTCTCGAAGTCCACATGGGGTACCTACATATCAAAACGCACCGTGTCGTATTAAAATCCGACTCATGACCCAAAACGACACGTGAATCCCACATAGGTCAAAACCTATGGTTGCTTTCACAAATCAACCCAAAAACCCTTGAAGTCGGCGTACAAACGCCAAACCATCGAGAAAAACCCAAACACACTCATTTGTACGATTACAAGCACTAATTATAATATAAAATAGCTTAAAAACTCACAAAAACCTCAAACTCGCTTAAAAAGCTATTTTTCCGAAAATCTAGCAAGCAAAATTCACCGTTTTACTTCAAAACATGATGTTTTAACCAATATAATGGTTACATTACCCACATAATATTTTAACTAAGTCACACAAACCATAATTAAATTTTAATCTAAAGCATTTAACAATTTTCCAAAAACCCTAGTTAGCAAAATAACTTAATTAGAACTATTTAAATGTAACAATTAGAAAATTGACAACTAGATTTCATTTTGCATACTCTAAGATATTATACTACACTTTCAAACCATAACCAATTTATAAAAACCCTAACTAGATTTTAAATTTCACATTTTTAATAATTTCTAAAAATCTAGTTTGCTAAAAAGGCTAAATTTGGACATTTTACATCTAACAATTACATATTAGCAATTAGATTAGGTTTTCATTTCCTTAAGATGATAATCTACATTTTGCAACCATGATTACACAACAAAAACCCTAACTATAATTTAATCCTTCTCTTAAAAACCCAATCTTTCAATTAGAACCATAATTCATTTCCTAAATAAGTTAGATTAAAAGCAATAACCAACAATTTAACAAAAAGGTTAAGATTTTTATACCTCACCACCCATTGATCCAACTTGAAATCTAGCCCCCCAATTTTCCATCTTGTCCCCTAGATCCATACTAGAATGGTCAAGTAAAAATGGGTAGGGATTAGATTTTGATTTTAGCTTGATTTTTTTGTGGATTTGGAGGCATTTTAGATGGATTTTGAAGAGAAAAGAGAAGGGGAAATGGAGGGGGCTGCTGTTGCAGGAAGAATGGGGCTCGGCCAGGTATGGGGGGTGAGGGAGGAGAGAGATTGAAGTGGGGAAAAGTCCAAGTCAACTAGGGAAATAAGGCACCCACCTCATTTCATTTTAAATTCCTTAATTCATTTCTTTTCCTTGCTTTAGTGAGATAAGAGGCCCAAGACGTTGGGCTGATCAAGGTGAGCCGGCCACTTGGGATGGGAAAGAGAGGGTGAGGTGTGGGTGTGTGGGCTAGGAAAAAAGATAAAGTTTTTGCCCCAATTTCCAATAACACTAATTTCACCGAAAAAAAGCCTTTTTCTTCGATATTTTCTAAACCGTTTTGGCAAACGATTTCATTTCAAAAACCACATGATAAAATTTTATTTAATGTGTCATGATGTACAAAATTTGTTTCAACTCATTCCAATTTGTAATTTTCCCTAATTAAATGTATTAGTGACGGCTTAAAATAATAATAAAATAAAAAAATTTCAGAAAATTTGAAATTTCACCAGCGGCTCAATAAACACCAAATACTAGCAATTACATAGCTAGAATATGTATATTTAATTTTTATAATAAGATATTTGCATTTTGACTTTTTACAGAAAACCCCCTTATTTTACCGATTTTCCGAAATTTCACCGAAACGATTTTCAAAACGCTACAATCTTCCCCCCTTAAAAAAATTCGGTCCCCGAATTTAAAGTAAAACTCTCCCCCAAATACTAAAACATCTAAACCAAAACCATCAAGTCGTCGGGGCTGCGAAATTGTAAATACATAAAACAAATCGTATCGCAACGCATGCCCATGAAAAATGAGCATATAACTCAAATCAAAACTCCGTCAAGCATCCCGCAATCATCGGAGTCATGGGGAAGACACAAATGTCAAATCCAATACAAAACCAATATGCTATAAATCGGAACTACACACGTAAATATCAAATCTATATATGTAAATATCTGAATGAAATGAATGCCAAATATATTCAGGTACTGTCCTCTGACTAGTCCTGTCCGGTACGAAAACACATAGTAAATATCATAAAAACGTACTGCTCTATAGGAAAAATCAATCCCAAAATACGCATACGAGTACTACGTGCATCTGGTGCGCACGGAAATCAAAATCCAAATATGTGCCATACATATGCACAGAAACAACATCCAAGTGCATCGGGTGTGCATGAAACATCTGTCGTAGGCAACATGTGTGCCTGACAGCAAAATCAGGTGCATCTGACATGCACGAAAAATCTCGATTTAGTGCATCTGGTGTGCACCAAAATCACATCTCAAAACATGCGCCCAACATGTGCGAAAATCCAAGGCAGGTGCATCCATCATGCACGAAATCATGAAATCCAATATCAAGCGCCGAACATGTGCAAAATCAAATCAGGTTCACAAGGTGCACAAAACAAATATCGAGTATCGCAATCGAAATCGATGTCCAGTGCATCTAAGAGCACAAAAGGCGTATCACTGCACTGCAAGCATATATAAACTATACAGAGTGCAGGAACCAAATCGTGTGCGTGCATACGCACAAAATCAACTCAAATGTCTAAAACCGTAAAATCACAAACATGTGAAACCAAAGCACGAAAACAATATCAAGTGCAACACTGTGCAAAGATCGTAAATCATCAATCATCAAAATCAAATCATGCGAATAAATCACCCAAAACATCGAAATCAATAATGGTGGAATAGTCCCGCTCAAGCACATACTCAAGAATCTCTGGCCAACTGTCGTGGTCACTCATAGCATGTCTCGTCGGCGATCCTGAACTCTGGCCTGCTGGTGTGCGTAACATGACCACTCCTGGGTCCAAGTCTTCTCCGTGGATTACCAATCTCACGATCCATCGGCTCATCGGCCCTGTCAAGGCAGCATATCACTGGCGTCGGCCTCTGGCTCTCTGAATGCACATGACACATCTGATCCTGGGTGCAAATATCATTGCATCAGTGGCCAGGAAGGATTCCTGCTCAAGGTCTCATCCAAGTCTCGTCTCTGCCTAACTGCCCGGAAGTCATCGCCCTTTAGTACATCTGCTTCTTGCTCCGGAACGGCTGCATACTCATCACGACTGCTTCTGGAAGGTATATCCAAGTACAATGCCTCGGCATGTGCATCGCATCTCTGATGTCGGCAGAGTAGAACGTCATCATATCCAGATCTTGTACAAACCTCTTACTCCACTTTTCTCTAATGTCGACTGCTTCGGACTCGTCTCATCGCGGCTGCATGGACTGAGCTCCAACGGCTATCCTCGTACCTGGAGTCTCCCAAGAAATGCATCTCACCACCTAGCATCCGAATTAAGTCGAGCCACCCGATCGAGTCGTCAAAACCTCATAATCCCTTAAGAGCTCAACATCTTGGGCACAAATTAATAGTATCGAGTACATACCACAACATCGGTGGTCCAGCCGTAGAAGGGCAAACCCAAGCCTCACTAATAGCGCCGTGGAACTGCCGCAAACCCTAAGGTTCAAAGGCTTTCACACGGTCATTATGTCGAGTTAGGGTTTCATTCTTCTAGAGGGACCATAGAATTGCCTGCATGTCCTTCCGACTACTTTAAACTTGGAATAATAGGTTTCTGACATTCGATCGCCTCTGTCGACTCCCAACGTCTCCGCGTGAAGTCGTCTCTAGCTGGAACCAATCTATCTGATGACCTCTCATCGGGTAGGCGAATGAACCACATGTCTCAGTCATTCATCCGGGGGTAACTAGCGACCTACTATCATTGGCTCAATCCTCTGGTGCTGATCTGTCCGTCCGAGTAATCTCATACAGCGATCCATCAACGCTCGTGGTGCGAAAACACAATCAAAAGACACCTCTCTACAATCGGGTGTCGCCGGAATCACGCCATGGTCAGTCCTCGTTCGTGACGAGCTCCTGCTGACCGCAACTCTAGCCGTAGCTCTCCCTGCCCGAAATCGTGGCAGCAAAACCAAACTGGTACCGATGAGGCTAGATCAGGAAGGAATATAATACTGAACAAGGAAATGTACATCCTAAGGCTTCTTAAGTGGAGTGGCGTGTCGTAAATATGCCGCGGAACATACCAACGATACGTCACTCTACTTTAGTCACCTATTCCATCAACCAAGGGTCATCCTACGCTCCGAAGGTAAAACCTAACGCTCTGATACCAACTTTGTCACGTCCCGAAAGTACGGAACATGACCGGCACTTAAACTACGAAATGTCTTGAGGCGTACGTAATCCAAGTAAGCCGAAAACCCAGAAATGCAAACCAAGAAAAGTAGTTGAGTGAAGGAAAACCAATTTAAAATCAAGTAGTTTTAATAGCATAAGCCGAGTTATGCGGTTTTAAAAACATCAAGTATTTCCTGAAAATTTCGGCAGAGTCTCCTTTGTAAATACTGGCCCCCAAACGGGATATAACATGAATAGTATACGAAATCAATAAAAAGGCATCCCCAAGCGGGAGCTAGCTCTTCGTCAATCGACGGTCACAACCACACAAGCAATATAATATACAACGCCAAGGGCGAGGATCAAAACTCAAAAGGAAACTCAAAACCACAAGAAACCACAGAAATATAACGCGCGACTCTAAGGTCGAAGGAATAACATCACTGGTCTCTATCTCAAAATAAATACATGTTTGGTTGATGGAACTTCTAGATACAACAGAGTAATAATATACAAGTTGTAATGATGGGTACGATACAACTAAACCCACCTACTAGCAAGTCACCCGAACGAAACAGTACCCGCAAAGCCGTAAAGAAACCTGTACGGCGAAACCTGCAAGAAAACTGGGGCACAACGGGGGTGAGTTGCCAACTCGTGAATAGAAAAACATCTACGCGTAGAAATCGCATAAATAACGCAACCTAGGTCAATGATCATAATATATCCTCAAATATATGTATAACATGCAGCCAATAACAATGGCTAGGGTAGTATCTAACCCGAGTGTAATCTCATATGCCCGTGTCAGTGCCTCAGGTAGCAATATATCATATGAATGTGGTATGAATGCACGGAACAGAATGCATGTACTGACGAAAACTGCTTTCATAAATCAGTGAGATTTCTGTATTTTTAAAGTGAGGTACCATAAATGAAATCAGCATAAAACAGTGCCCAGCATCGACACAAAACAAGTGTCTAAATATCTCGATATCTCTGTATCACAATCTCTGTACCTCAATATCTCAAAATCAATATCTAGGGTGCCGTCAATCCAGACCGGCCCCTACCATCCATCTCAAGACCACGACGGTATCCTCCGGATATCCGACGCGTCGGGTAATATCACCGGTCGGTAGTGCTCCCCTGCCGGGCTCAACGTCAACAACACATTCCTCTTGCCCCGGGGTACCGCACCGGGCCCACCATGTACCCGAAACGGTTCCTCCACTTCTCGAATCGGGTCTCGAAATCCATCAGCAAACTCATGGTGGACGACTCATACATCATGGGAAAACCGCACTTTTTTATTTTAAAAGAGAGAAAAGGTTTATTTATGTTTTAGCGGTTTTACTCCAAATCCAGAAAATCTTATGGAAATCCGAATCCAAAACCTCAATAACACGTAAAATAGTGAATATATGCATGAGAATCCATGAATGCGGCATAACAACGAATAACAGTATGCATGAAGTAGCAGGTAATAACTACAATGTCTAAACTATTAGCTAACAGGCTATGTCAAGCAATAATATTTTCTAAGGTGTACGTGACATGGCAATTACCGATGAAGATGTGTGTGAGCCGGCAAGTAAGTGTACGTGGTACATACGCATCATCGGTAATGGTGCTGGTGTCCTAACAGCATGATATCAATAATGGAGTATGAAACATAATATAAGCATGCGATGCGAAGAGAACCACAATAATGAGTGGGAGCTGAATACTAGACGCAACTATAATTAATCTGCATTAATCTAATATAAGTCCTACAAATGGTGCCTTTTGAAATAACACGAATCATGGGGTTTTGAAAATAGGGGCTACGGTGTTTTTATGAAAAGATACGTCTTTTGAAATATCCGTAGGATCCCTTGGGCTGCCTTTTAAAATACCCACGATTCGTTAGTTTTTGAAATAGGTAAGAATCGAATCTAATCTTACAACTAAACTAAACTAAAGGGCTAAGCTAACAAGCTGGACTACAGGTAAGGAAACCGCCTAACATCTGAGTCGATACATATACATACCTGTATATATATTAGTCGGTGATCCCACTTCAATAATATCATCTCCGATACCATATCTATAATCAGACATTCCAAGTCAAGAGTGCGGATAAATCATCAAAATATAGCTCGTACGTAAATCCGTCGTACGGCATCCCCAAATCTGGGTACGGGTTAATATCATATTCATCACACTATTCATCTGGTATCCTCTTTATCCAAGATCATAGTCCAGGGTACTGACCTATGTCTAGTACAATACTAAAATCATCAATATAGCCATGATCTGACTACTGATCAACAGTCTCGTACAAACCGATATCATCAGCACATATCATCATCAAGGGGTATACATCGCCCGATACGGCCTAATATCAATATCCTAGCATATCATGCCTCATATCACGATCACAACCACAAAACAAATCTCATCGACTCAGCTCAATCCCAAGTATCATCCTCAAATCCGTATATGAACACATAGTCCCATACCCATGTGAACACATAACTATAAAGGATTCCAAGAGCACATATAAATAGGAATGTATGCAAGTATGTATGTGTGTATGTGTAGTGCAACACTACCCTAGGGTTCGCAATACTAAAATAATCCAACACACCACTATCCTACAACGACATCGTTATTAATCCCAAATAACATATAATAATTGTTAGTGTGTATACGCATCCGTATACACCACCACGGACTGCGGGGGTGCTATACGCCATCCACCCGACTTCTCCCCGTAGATATAAATCTACTCACCTGGTCCTCGCTCGCCGGTGCCGACGTCGCCACGCGCTTGCTTGTCGTCTCGAAGTCCATATGGGGTACCTACATATCAAAACGCACCGTGTCGTATTAAAATCCGACTCATGACCCAAAACGACACGTGAATCCCACATAGGTCAAAACCTATGGTTGCTTTCACAAATCAACCCAAAAACCCTTGAAGTCGGCGTACAAACGCCAAACCATCAAGAAAAACCCAAACACGCTCATTTGTACGATTACAAGCACTAATTATAATATAAAATAGCTTAAAAACTCACAAAAACCTCAAACTCGCTTAAAAAGCTATTTTTCCGAAAATCTAGCAAGCAAAATTCACCGTTTTACTTCAAAACATGATGTTTTAACCAATATAATGGTTACATTACCCACATAATATTTTAACTAAGTCACACAAACCATAATTAAATTTTAATCTAAAGCATTTAACAATTTTCCAAAAACCCTAGTTAGCAAAATAACTTAATTAGAACTATTTAAATGTAACAATTAGAAAATTGACAACTAGATTTCATTTTGCATACTCTAAGATATTATACTACACTTTCAAACCATAACCAATTTATAAAAACCCTAACTAGATTTTAAATTTCACATTTTTAATAATTTCTAAAAATCTAGTTTGCTAAAAAGGCTAAATTTGGACATTTTACATCTAACAATTACATATTAGCAATTAGATTAGGTTTTCATTTCCTTAAGATGATAATCTACATTTTGCAACCATGATTACACAACAAAAACCCTAACTATAATTTAATCCTTCTCTTAAAAACCCAATCTTTCAATTAGAACCATAATTCATTTCCTAAATAAGTTAGATTAAAAGCAATAACCAACAATTTAACAAAAAGGTTAAGATTTTTATACCTCACCACCCATTGATCCAACTTGAAATCTAGCCCCCCAATTTTCCATCTTGTCCCCTAGATCCATACTAGAATGGTCAAGTAAAAATGGGTAGGGATTAGATTTTGATTTTAGCTTGATTTTTTTGTGGATTTGGAGGCATTTTAGATGGATTTTGAAGAGAAAAGAGAAGGGGAAATGGAGGGGGCTGCTGTTGCAGGAAGAATGGGGCTCGGCCAGGTATGGGGGGTGAGGGAGGAGCGAGATTGAAGTGGG
This sequence comes from Agapanthus africanus, assembly GCA_030015575.1. Lineage (NCBI taxonomy): Eukaryota > Viridiplantae > Streptophyta > Magnoliopsida > Asparagales > Amaryllidaceae > Agapanthus > Agapanthus africanus. The sequence goes on along the minus strand of JASDDO010000008.1, from coordinate 431,783,242 downwards.
GAAAAGTCCAAGTCAACTAGGGAAATAAGGCACCCACCTCATTTCATTTTAAATTCCTTAATTCATTTCTTTTCCTTGCTTTAGTGAGATAAGAGGCCCAAGATGTTGGGCTGATCAAAGGGGGCCGGCCACTTGGGATGGGAAAGAGAGGGTGAGGTGTGGGTGTGTGGGCTAGGAAAAAAGATAAAGGTTTTGCCCCAATTTCCAATAACACTAATTTCACCGAAAAAAAGCATTTTTCTTCGATATTTTCTAAACCGTTTTGGCAAACGATTTCATTTCAAAAACCACATGATAAAATTTTATTTAATGTGTCATGATGCACAAAATTTGTTTCAACTCATTCCAATTTGTAATTTTCCCTAATTAAATGTATTAGTGACGGCTTAAAATAATAATAAAATAAAAAAAATTTCAGAAAATTTGAAATTTCACCAGCGGCTCAATAAACACCAAATACTAGCAATTACATAGCTAGAATATGTATATTTAATTTTTATAATAAGATATTTGCATTTTGACTTTTTACAGAAAACCCCCTTATTTTACCGATTTTCCGAAATTTCACCAAAACGATTTTCAAAACGCTACAGATTGCCAGTCCCTTTATACACATGGAATTTTGGTATTGTATAACCTGGCGGATATTTGATTTGGTCGTACCAGCTCGGATACGGTCGCCCCGTTTTTACGACTTGACCAGCTGCCTCAGTCGCCTAATGAACCCGGATATGCTGGGCTATATAGTCATCCAAGTCAGCCTTGAAGATTGTCTCCTCCTTGGCCGTTGAAAGAGCCAATGGTGGATTTGATGTTTCTCTTTTATCATCTTCGAGGACGATCGGGGGATCTTCAGCAGGAGAATCTTGTTGAATCATCATCCCAACCATGTCTTGAAATAAGTGGGCTATCTGTTTTATATTGGCCGCTTATTCCGCAGTCTCTCTATCTTTCTTTTCCAGTATCCTCCGGAGGAACTCGGCGTCGGTTTCCTGTTCTTGTTACTGATCCGAGGACGCCTCGGGGCTTTCTTTCGGTCCAGTAAGCGCGGCCATTGCGATCATCATTTCCTGGAGCTTCTGCTGTTGCTCCTGAGCTTTGGTCACCGACCGTGTAAGCGGTCTATGACCTGTAGACGCACGGCTGTCTTCCTTCCCCGATGCCATGTATACAGTATGGACCATCCTGCCCCCAGCCTTTGGGTGTCTAGGCTCAGCGCTTTTAGCTTTCGTTGCAGGCCCGGGGGTCCTCTCTGGCCTCTTCTTTTTATGAGCAGTGGAAGTTAAGGGGGCCGTTGAAGTAGGCACCCAGACAGCTTTTCGTGGCTTAGCTTGATGACTGAATTCCTGTTGGATTTTCAACTTCTTGTGCTGGTGGGAGAAATTTGGATCGATCACCGAGTCTCGGGTCTGCCGCCAGACTTTATAGATTTGAGAGGACAGTCGCTGAGGAGATTGGGGTTGTTCTGGATTTACTTCTACAGCCTTTTTCAGCAGAGGGGGAGACCTCTTTAGCACCGCGGTAGGAGAATTCCTACGCACCTTATTTAGCATCTCAAAGCTGTTCCCAGTTGGAACAGCAGCATTAACTTCTGCCATCGGGGCTGGAGGAGTTAGCCCAAGAGGGGAGTTGCCTCCGGCCTTCCTCACTCGGCGCCAATAACGACGTCGAGCGCGTCGTGCTGATGGAACCGGCTTGGTGAGGGCGATAGTCTCGTCTTGCCCCCTGTATAGATGAAGGGTCGCCGCTAATGTTAGCCTGTCAAAGACCGATGCCCTTTGGGTAGCAGCAGCAGGAGCTGGAGCCGTCAATCTTGTAAAGACCAACATTTTGGCAGGGGAAGCCGCCTTGACGGCTTCAGGAGCAGGACTGGTTACTTTTTTCGGAGCAGCCTTCTCTGGGATTGTAGGCCCCATCGCGGGTCCACAGGAGCTCTGGCCCAATCTGGAGAAGACCGAGGCACTGGTGTTGAGCGACCCGTTGAGAGGGGCCGCGGTAGGTGTAAGCCGATCGAAGACCGACTTCTTGGGAACTTCCGGCGTTAGCATAGGAGCGGTAAAGCTCATTGGCGGGAGCATGGTCCCGAAAAACAATCCTGTGGTGGCTCGAGTGACCTGTTCCACGGGCATTGTGAACAGCGAAGAAGCTTGGGGCCCGTAGGCTACACCTCCTGGCGAGGCGGAGCGCTGGTTGCAGTTGCAGTTGGAGCAGTTGTCAGCCATTGATCCTTTTGCTTTCTAAAGCAAACGAAACACCAAGTCTTAGTACTTCGAAACCCAAGGGCAACCATTAGCAAACCGCGATTGGTTCGCGAATACGACACACGAAGTGTGGAGTGGAAAGAGGACAAGGTCCCACCGGGCGTGACAGAATCTGTTCCCCTCCGAATGACGACGCGACAGGGACGTCTTGCCTGAGATTCGGGGCAGATGCTAATTGATGCTATCCATCCACCTCTCCGAAGATGCCAAGTTGATTTATGGCACCGTGTATCGAAGGTTTAAACGGATGCGTCCGATGTAGCAGACTTCGTCAGATTCCCCCTCGCTTTGAAGGGTTTTTATTGTGGGGACGCTCTTCCCTGCAGGCGCAAGTCCCTGCAGTTAATTACGCTACCGCATCGCGGTAACCACTTTCTCCTTCTCTAGATGGTCACTTCGTGTCGTGTGTGTTTATTTTGTGTTTAGTTGCCCGTGGATTGTATACGGAGACTGAGTTATGTCGTCGCCCGTAGGGCGTGGACTAGTCCAAATCCGTATTATCTTAGATTTGGGTTTGGGGGTTTTGGGTTTAAGGATACGTTAGCCTCATTCGAGACTAAGATCGACTTAAACATTTGTTAAGGATACGTTAGTCTAGTTTTCAGACTAAGATCAACTTAACGGGATCGTTTAGATCCAACAATAGAGCAATTAAGGGAGCCCTGTTGTTTAGTTTAGTGACATTGCGGTCAATAAGTAGTTTAAGGACATTGCGGTCCAGTGTTAGTTTTAAGACGTTGCGGTCAAAGTTAAGGACGTCGTAGTCCGTGGATTTAAGGACTCCACAGTCCGATGTTAGTTTTAAGACATCACGGTCAAGGTTAAGGACCTCATAGTCCGTGGATTTAAGGACTCCACAGTCCGGCGTTAGTTTTAAGACATCACGGTCAAGGTTAAGGACCTCATAGTCCATGAGTTTAAGGACCCCACAGTCCGTCGTTAGTTTTAAGACATCCCGGTCAAGGTTAAGGACCTCATAGTCCATGAGTTTAAGGACCCCACAGTCCGTATCAATATGTGGTCATCGGGACCCGTCACCTCTTTGAAGACGTTGAGGAATTACAACGCCAAGTATCAAAGGAGTGAAGAGATGTACCCTTAAACCGAGGTAGATTAAATAATCTTTGGCCCAATTTGGAACCAAGACCAATTAATTATATTATGAGCCCATTGGCTCAGTTGAATTTGAATTGAGGACTTATGGCCAACTTGGGCTAAGTCCAATCATGTTTAGGATATTGGCCCTCTGTTGGTCCATTAGAGAGAGGCTTTGCCTCTAGACACTTAGCCAATGGGGCTAAAGTTAGTGTTAAACACTAAAGATCAACCAGTGTTGAACACTGAGAATGAGATTGACAAATTAGTGTTTAACACTAAAAGATAGTTAGTGTTAAACGCCAGCAACAGGGCTTTCAAATTAGTATTTATACACTAAAACAAATTGGTGTTAAACACTGGCAGTGGAGATTTCAAATTAGTGTTTAACACTAAGGCAGATCAATGTTAAATACTGGAAACAGGGTTTTCCAGGTTGGTGTTCAACACTAAGAAAGTCAGTGTTAAACACTGTAAATAGATGTTTTCCAAATTAGTGTTTAAACACTAAGAAAATCAGTGTTGAACACTGGATATAGAGGTTTCAACTTTAGTGTTAAACACTAAGGAAAGAGGGGTCACGTGGTAGCACGTGAGGGCACCCTCAATTCATTTTATTCTGTCAAAAGTATTGAATACTTTGGAGCATCACGTGCTGTCACGTGATGGGCATTTTGGTGTTTGTCCGTTAAAGCTTCAGCCAAGGGGTCATGTGGTAGCACGTGATAGCGCCCTGTTTCCCTTTATTTTGTTCTACAGATAAGTGTTTAACACTTTTAATTCTGAAAGCCATCACGTGTGGGCACGTGATGGGGGCCTGCGCTTTGATCTGTTAGAATGTTCATTAGGGGTTACGTGTCGACACGTGAGGGCGCCCTAAAGCTCTTTTCTGTTTCTTTTCAGGGCTCACGTGGTAGCACGTGACCCTATTCCTTTGCCTGTTTGAAGATGTGTTTATCTTTTCAAGAATTGAATTCTTCATAGGGTTAAACCCTAGCAATAATTTTAGAGGAATTAAATTCCTACTTTCTTTTGAAGAATTATATTCTTAAATATGGTTAAACTCTCATTTCTTCTTTCTTAAGGGAATTAAATTCCTGTTATTTTGACAGAATTAAGCTCTTAATTGGGGTTAAACCCTGGTTCTGTCCATTTGAAGGAATTAAATCCCTACAACATAGGGTTAAACCCTAATTTTAATTCGAAGGAATTAAATTCCTATAATTCTATGAGAATTAAATTCTCAAACATCCATTCCCTCTCTATGCTTTGGATCTGCATGGCAGGATCTCAACCCAATGAGAATTAAATTCTCAATTCATGGGGAGATGTACACTTTGCGGATCCTCTGCTAAAGAGAGAACTAAGTTCTTCTTTTTAATATAAGAGTTAAACTCTTTTGAGAATTAAATCTCTTTTTTAAAAGTCTCTCCTTTCTTACCTAAGGTTTTCTTTTGCAGAAGATCCAAATTCCTCCAAAGTCTCAAGGCTCTATTTTTCTCTCTATATATATCTCTGTCTCTCTTTCTCTGTATATCTCTTGGCTCCTATTTATAGGAGAAGGAGCAGAATCAATCAGTTTTAGTGAATTATTCGTTGAGGGATTTGATTTGCATTCGTTAGAGATTTGATTTGCATTCATCATTCATTTGGACCTTTGGATTATTAGGTGAATTTTATTCACCATTGGATTTTAAATCCAAAGATATTCCTTTGTTATTTCGGTTAGATTTTAAGGGGAAATCTTTCCAAGTTCAAGATTTTTCCATAGATAGGTGATATTTAATCACCTTTAAATCTTTAATCCAATCGGTTCCAAATAATCGTTCTCCTTTGGAAAGATTTGAATGCTGTTCAGAATTTAATTCTGTTAAATAGATAGGCTTTGAAAGCCGGTCACGTGTGGTCACGTGACCCTTGGTCACGTGTGGGCATGTGACCCATGGTCACATGTAGGCATGTGGCCCCTGGTCACGTGTAGGCACGTGGCCCCTGGTCACGTGTAGGCACGTGGCCCCTTGGAACGAGTTTTCTTCTGCTTTCTGCGCTTTGTCTTCTAGCCGCTATTCAGCCGTCACGTGCCAACACGTGACCCCTGGTTATGTGTGAGCACGTGACCCTTTATGGAGCATTTTCTTTGATTTAGTCAGGGAACCGAATCTGCCTTTGCCGCTGCTTTGAATTGTCACGTGCCAACACGTGACTGTTGGTCACGTGCTAGCACATGATGCTTCTTCCGTCGGTTTTTCCTGATTTTAAGTCAGGAAACAGCTTCTTGGTGAGGGCTTCGATCCTTAGCATTGGTTGGTAGGAAGTTACCCGCTAAGGATTGACCGAGCAGGGAGGCTGCTCGGTGGCCTGTTGGTGAGGGCTTCGATCCTTAGCATAGGTAGGTAGGAAGTTACCCGCTAAGAACTGACTAAGCAGTGAAGCTCCTCGGTGGCCTCTTGATGAGGGCTTTAGATCCTTGGCGTCGATAGGTAGGGAACTACCCGCCAGGAATTGACCGAGCAGGGAAGCTGCTCGGTGGCCTCTTGGTGAGGGCTTTTTAGACTTTTCTTTGCCTTCATGGGGTGTCGTTCAATCTCTCTTGACCCATAAAATCTGGAAGAGTGACCGTCACAGACAACACGTGGCAGAAACGCACAGGCAAGACGCGACGCTCCGTGGTTCGCGTCGTTCCAACTTCCATTGACCGCTTAAGGGCTCGTGAGGATTGGCATGGTCGCCACGTGGCAGCTCTGTATTGGGAAATATGAAAATATCCCGTGATTCGCGTTGCTGCGCGTGCAAATTTCGGCCTTTAGGGATTCTGTTGGGGCTATAAATAGCGAAGGCATGTTGGTTTCCTTTAGCCTTATGTTTCTGAAGATGGCCGGACGTCCGTGTGTACTCATCAGGGAGATCATTTCCTGTGACGATGTGTATCTCTATAGCTTCGACCGCTCCAAACAGATGTACGAGGCGGTGATAGACAGCGTGGAGGGCCACATCGGACGTCTTCTTCCTCGGCGATCTCCACTCCTCCAAGTGCTTATTTATGCGATCTGGAGGAGATCTCCGGGTCTGCACAATGCCATGTCACTATAGTTGAGGGATGAGGCGATCGATAAGTTGCACTTGCTTTACCACCTCGTCTTGATCTCGAAGAGCAGGCGGGACCGATCGGTAGATCTTCTTCTGGAGTGTTCCCGGAAGAGGCTGATCGCCGCTTCTTACCCGGCGGGAGGGGTTGCTGGTGCCTCCGTGGCAGCCAGGGTCAGCGGGCAACGCCAGAGGGAGCGAGCCGAGGAAGCTCAAGCTCGGCTGAGGGAGATATCCTCGGAGTACCATGAACAGTGCTTCCTTGATCCCCGGCCCCCTTTGTTGTAATTTTTATTATAGTTTTTGTGTAAGGCTAAGGAGCCCATAATACCCTTTAATGAATAAAGTTCTTCCTTTTCTGATGTGTTTTGTCTCTTTTTGTCCTTTAGTACTTTTTACATACTCTCTCATAAATGAATCTAGGGATCTCGAAACCGAGAAAAAGAACAAAATTTGCGGAAGAAGTCCCTTTTAATTCAGGCGACTTAAGAAAAAGTACATAGCTTTGAAAGGAAGAAAATACATTCATTTGTATAGTTTGAGTTTTTCAGCATTGTGGCGCCGAAGAAACTTGCGTCCCCCGGCGTCTTGTAAGCGATAGGCTCCACCGGGCAATACTTCGAAGACGAGGAAAGGGCCGTCCCACTTCGGAGAGAACTTATGCAGTTTGCCCTGATCTACGAATTCGTTCCGCCTTAAGACCAAATCTCCCGTCTTGAAGGCACGATGCTTAACTCATGCGTTCTAGTAGTGAGCAGTTTTTTGTTGGTAAACAGCCGCTTTGATCTGTGCTCGGTCCCGCTTCTCTAGCAAAGTGTCCAAATTGGTCCGGAGCGCCAAGGTATTGGCTTCGTCATCAAAGTGTTCGGCTCTGTAACTGGGCAGTCCGATCTCCGCTGGGACCATTGCCTTGGTACTGTAGCAAAGGTTAAAGGGTCTCTCTCCCGTCGGCGTTTTTTTCGATGTGTGTAAGGCCCATAGTACCCGCGGCAGTTCTTTGACCCAGCTGCCCTGCCTTCCTTCCAAATGAGCTCGAAGACCTCGGATGACGTCTCGGTTAGCAACTTCGGCCTGTCCGTTGCATTGAGGATACGCAACTACGACAAACTTCATTAGTATGTGGTGTTCGTTGCAGAACTCTTTGACTTTGTCATTTTCGAAATTCATCCCGTGGTCGGTAATGATGCACCTTGGGATCCCAAATCTAGAGATTACGTTGTTCTGCAGGAACTTTATAGTAGTGTCGGCATCAGGTTTTCTGATGGGGACGGCCTTAATCTACTTCGTGAAATAGTCTACCGCGATGAGGATGTACTTGTGTCTGCCCATACCAGTAAGTAGTTAGCCCACCATGTCCATCACCCACTGAACAAACGGCCAAAGGGAGGTGAGGGTCGTTAGCTCGGTCGCTGGAAGGCGGGGTATGATGCCGTGGAGTTGGCAGCTTTTGCATCTTCTGACGAGCTTCTGAGTGTCTTGGTGTATCATCGGCCAATAATATCCTTGGAGCAGCGTCTTCTGGACCAAGGTACGGGCCCCTTGATGCGCTCCACCGACCCCTTTGTGTATCTCACACAGGACGTAGTCGGCTTCGTGAGGGTCGACGCACCGGAGCAGAGGCTGTGTGTATGACTTCTTGTAAAGGTTTCCATTGCTCCATATGAAATGGCGGACTTTGGCTCGAAGACGGCGCGCTTCCTCTCGGTCTTTCGGAAGTGTACCATCCTTCAGGAACTCCATGAGGGGCTTCCTCCAATCCTGGCCTTCCTCCTGAGCAGTGTATACTTGAAGCGTTGCATCTCTATCTTCCACGCTGAGCCGTGGAAAGACTTCGAAGAGGATATTCCACTTATTGTTAGCAGTATAGGAGAAGGCAAGTTTGCTCAGGGCGTCGGCTTAGGCGTTCAGGTGCCGGGGAATCTGTTCAACTTGGACTTTGTCAAAACTTTTTCGTAGTCTTTTCACCTCGGTCAAGTACTTCACCATGAGCGGCTCTCGGGCCTTGAATCGCCCGGTCACTTGGCCGACGACTAGGGCAGAGTCGCTGCAAATCCGAATCGTCTTCAGCTCCACCCCGGAAGCAATTCCCAACCGGCTAGCAAGGCCTCGTATTCCGCGGCGTTGTTTGACGCTCTGAACCCGAGCTTTAAAGAGTACTCCATCTCTACCCCGTTTGGGCTTCGAATGATAAGGCCGACACCGCTCCCTCCCTCGGTAGAGGATCCATCCACGTAGAGGACTCAATCGGTGACGGAGTCGAGTATTTCCTTGACCGAGGGTCGGGACCCGGGGATATATACCGATACTGCTTCCTTGGTGGGGATAGTGCACTCGACAACGAAGTCTGCCAGGACTTGTGCTTTGATGGCTTGCCTGGGACGGTATTTGATGTCGAATTGGGATAACTCCCGCCTCCATTTCTCCAGACGACCAAACGACTCGAGGGAGGCAAGAATAGTCCCTATAGGCCGCTCGGTGAGGACAATGATGGTGTGTGCCTGGAAGTAGCGACGTAGCTTCCTTGAGATGAAGATAAGCGCCAAGACTATCTTTTCTATAGTCGGGTACCTTATTTCCATGTCTTTGAAGACATGGCTCACGTAGTAGACCGGCTTCTGCACCCCTTCGACTTCTCGGACGAGCATCGAGCCAGCAGCATGATCGGAGACTGCAAAGTACAATAATAGCTCGTCTCCTTCGATTGGCCGGGTAAGCAGCGGGGGAGTTTCCAGGTGCACTTTGAGCTGCTCGAAAGCATTTTGACATTCTTCCGACCATTCAAACTGTAGGATCTTTCTCGGTGCTTTGAAGAATAGAAGGCACTTTTCTCCGGATCTCGACATGAAGCGACCCAGAGCGGCCACTCTCCTCATGAGTCGCATGATCTCAACGTTACTCTTTGGTGTGGCCATGTTGAGAATGGCGCTGATCTTTTCCGGGTTAGCTTCAATTCCTTGGTAGGTAACCATGAACCCGAGAAATTTCCCGCTAGTGACTCCGAACGCGCACTTGGCTGGATTCAGCTTTATTTTGTACTTGCGGAGGATGTCGAATGTCTCGCCAAGATCTTTGGCATGCTCGTCCGATGAGGTTGATTTCACGAGCATGTTGCCGACATAAACCTCCATGTTCTTCCCGATCTGCGGTTTGAACATTTTGTTAACTAGGCGCTGATATGTAGCCCCGGCATTTTTTAGGCCGAAGGGCATCACTTTGTAGCAGTATACCCCCGGTTCGTGGTGAACGCGATAAGTTCTTCATCTGCCGGGTTTATACGGATCTGGTTGTAGCAGGAGAAAGAGTCCATGAAGCTGAGCAATTCATGGCCTGCCGAGCTGTCTACTAGCTGGTCTATCTAAGGGAGAGGATAGTTGTCTTTCAGGCAGGCCTTGTTCAAGTCTGTGAAGTCGACACACATGCTCCACTTCCCGCTCGTCTTTTTAACCATGACTACATTCGCCAGCCAATCCGAGTAGTCAACATTTCGAATGAAGTTGGTTGCGAGAAATCTATCGACCTCGTCCTCGATCGCCTTTTGCTTGATCAGCGCGAAACTTCGCTTCATTTGTCTGACGGGTCGGGCCTACGGGTCGACCCCGAGCTTGTGCGATATTACTTTGGGGTCGATCCAGGTTGAACGAGAGGAAACAACTGAAATCAGGTCACGCTCCCACGTGACCCCTGAACAAGGCCCTGCAGAAGAAAAAAGAAGTTTATTTTTAAGGGCGTCTCACGTGACATCACGTGACCCCTTAATAGTGCTCAGCACTTATAAAAGAGAAAAGGGAATAAACCCTATTTTTGGAGCACCTCACGTGACCCCACGTGACCCTTAAAAAAAAGCTCCTCAAAACAAAAGGGAGTAAAGCCAAGACAATTTCTCTTTAGGGTGTTACGTGCTCCCACATGACCCCTGACAAATACTTTTAATATCCAACGCATGGATACCCATCACATTCCCACACGTGATGGTCATAAAGGTCAAGTGATTAACACTTATATGCACACTCCGAGAGTAAAATAAAAAAAGCAAGGCCCAATCTTCAGGCGCCTCACGTGACCCCACATGAGCGCTTTAGTTTTAGTGTTTAACACTGCTTTAAGCGCCTCACGTGGGAGCACGTGAGTGCCGAATGTACTCCAGTGTTTAACACTATATTCAAGCCAATCTTAGCTCAAGCTAGCTAAATCTCCAAAAGCCAAAACCTTGTTCGGGGCTTTCAAAATTGATCTCAGATGGCATCCAAAGTAATGTTCATCCCACTGCTTCTCAATCTGGCATTTGGTTCAATGGTATATCTCTTCGCACCTCTGATACATGTTGTTGTAATTCTTCAACATCTTTAGAGAGGCGGTGGGTCCTGAGGACCAATAATTATCTGGTGCATTTCTAAACAATAGAGCCCAAATGCTCTTTTGTGGGATCTAAATGATCCTGTTAAGTGGATCTTAGTCTAAAATTAGACTAACGTATCCTTAACAAACATTTAAGTTGATCTTAATCTCAAACGAGACCAACGATGCTTAAATCAATGCAACTACAGGTCCCCAAATCAACATTGGTTCAAGGGTACATCTCGTCACTCCTCTGATATTTGTCGTTTTAATCCTTCAACGTCTTCAGAGAGGTGACGGGTCCCGACAACCAGACATTCTACGGACTGTGGGGTCCTTAAACTCATGGACTATGATGTCCTTAAACCTTACGAACTGTGGGGTCCTTAAACTCATGGACTATGATGTCCTTAAACTTTACGAACTGTGGGGTCCTTAAACTCATGGACTATGATGTCCTTAAACTTTACAGACTATGACGTCTCTAAACTAGACTATGATGTCCTTAAACTCCATGGACTATGATATCCTTAAACTTCTGGACAACAATAGAGCCAAAATGCTCTTTTGTTGGATCTAAATGATCCTGTTAAGTTGATCTTAGTCTAAAATTAGACTAACGTAGCCTTAACAAATGGTTAAGTTGATCTTAGTCTAAAATTAGACTAACGTATTCTTAACAAACGTTTAAGTTGATCTTAGTCTCAAATGAGACTAACGTATCCTTAAACCCAAACCAAAAACCCAAATCTAAGAAAATACGGATTTGGACTAATCCGCGCCCTACGGGCGACAATATAAATGAGTCTCCGTATACAATCCACGGGCAACCAAAAATAAAACAAAACACACACGATATGAAGTGACCATCTGGAGAAGGAGAAAGTGGTTACTGCGATGCGGTAGCGTAATTAACTGCAGGGGCTTGCACCTGCAGGGAAGAGCGTCCCCACAATCAAAAACCCCTCGTAAACGAGGGGGAATCTGATGAAGTCTGCTACAATGGCCACATCCGTCTAAACCTCCGATACACGGTGCCATAAATCAACTTGGCATCTTCGGAGAGGTGGATGAATAAAACCAAATAGCATCTGCCCCCAAATTTAGGCAAGACGTCAGTCTTTCCTGGGCTTTCGGCAGAGAACAGATTCTGGCACACCCGGTGGGACCTTTTCCTCTTTCCACTCCACACTTCGTGTGTCGTGTTTCGCGAATGAATCGCGGTTTGCTATGGTTTCCCCTGGATTCTAGGTACTAAGATTTGGTGTCATGCTCTGTGCAGAAAACAGAAGATCAATGGCTTCAAACTGCACTAACTGCAACAACTCCCACTCCGTTCTCGCCGGAGGAGTGACCTACGGGGTTCAAGCGGCCTCCCTTTTTACAATGCCGGTGGAACAGGTGACCCAGGCCACTACTGGACTGTTCTTCAGGACCATGCTCCTACCAATGAGCTCCAACGCCCCAATGCCGTTGTAAGAAGCTCCGAAGAAGTCGGTCTTTGATTAGCTTACAACTACCGCGGCCCCTCTCAACGGGTCGCCCAAGTCCAGTGTCTCAGTTTTCAGCAAACTAGGCCAAAGCAAAAGTGGGCTCATGAAGAAGCCCGTGATACCTGAAGTGACCATCCCGAAGCGGATAGCCGTTCCTGCTCCTGAAATCGTCAAGGCGGTTTCTCCTTCTAAAGGGCCGGTCTTCACAAGACTAGCCGTTTCAGCTCCTACTCCATACGAAGTCACGAAGGCCGCTTCCCCTGTTCGAAAGTCGGCCTTTGCAAGACTGACTATCCCCTCTCAACGGACGTCGGTCCTCAACAGGATAGCGCCAATAACAGCCTCTCCTCAAAGCAGGGGGCATGAAGAAGCTCATCCAACAGCGGAGGTAATCCCGGCCGTACGACATGCTCGATATCGCCACTGGCTCCGAGTGAGGAAAGCTGGGGGCAGTTCACCCTCTGGTCTGACTTCGCCAGCTCCAACTGTGGAAGTTGATGCCGCTGTTCCAACTGGGAACAACTTTGAACCACTCAGGAGGGTCCGCAAGAATTCTCTGACTACTGTGCTGAAAAGATCTCCTCCACCTATGGAGAACGTTACAAAGGCGAAGCTGGAGCATGTAAGTCGATGTACAACACCCCACGAGTTGCGGGGAGGCGGAAATATGAAAAACGATCTTGTTTTGTATGCAAACATCTAATAACCGAAGATCTTTTCTAAACGATAATTAACAACAACCATAGAGTTCTTAGCTACTATGTAAAGAGATTATACCTAATGATTCGTGTCCTTCGTCTTTACGATCTCTACGTCCTCCTCGGCCTCCTTTCCGTGATAGATGATCCACCCGAGAACCCTAATCCAAGATTTACCTCTAAACTTGAGGTTACTTAGTTTCTCTAGTTGCTAATCAAAGGAACTAAGATGATATAGAGTTAGGTTATGGAGTGTTTAGTCTATTCTAATCCTTGGTCTCAACTCATGAATGGTAGGATTAGAGTTTGAAGAAAGAGTGAGCTTGAGGAGAGAGAAGGTGGAGATGATAATGAAATGAAAAGGCTTCTTACTTGAATATATGAAGCATAATGAATTATCAAATAAATGAATAAATATGATTATTCACCATGCTTCATTAATTCAATATGAGTGATTCACTATATGAGTCATTAAGAATTTAATGATGCATTAATGATGCATTAATGATATGATGAATCACACAATATGAGTCACAATTGCATTTAATGAAAATGCCACCTTAACCCTCAAGTCACCATTCTTCTAGAAGCTTCCCGGAAAATTACGAGAACGCCCCTCCCATCCGTGAAAACACGGAAAAACTTTAGACTGTATATATCCAATAACCCAATACTAGAATCTGGCTTAAACCAAAGCCGGCTAGTAAAAACTGTCCGAACGTCGTACGTGCATTTAAACACGTATGCGTCCGAACCCTTGTCGTAAAACCATACGACCTCTATATCGTTTCGCCTGGAGTTGGGAAATCTCTGTGTGGGACTCTAAAGACTCGACTACTACGCTGGCAGTGGGTTTAACCACAGACCGCAAGCGGCACTAGCTATACGTAACGGTCCCTAGGTAGATGTCGATAAGAAAGCCGATGAGGAAACCCATCCGAAATCCTACTGAGCCTGTCCGTGACAATATCCGCGCCGTCCGGTCTGTTCGTCTAAGAGTATCGCATGTATGGTCTAGGGAGGTGGTGGACGTCAGACCCCTAATAACCGTACAAGTCGTGTCGACATGGCTCAAGACCATCCGAGAATCTACTCCATCAGTAATTCTCAATCAGCCCTGGCCAGGGACTTATGGTAATGACCAACTGATCACCGTACGATATCAACTCCCTATACCGGGAGAGACGAATCCCTAACAGTCGCTCACTGCCTCCACGTGGCTTGGGACTATGCCCAACTAAAACCTGTTTGCACGACTCCTTTGAATCGTGGTAGGGTAGTAATCAAAGCACGGTGGGAACTCACACGAGACAAATGACGACCTTAAGTCAACGGACTATCTGCACACATGTCACCTGAGAACTGCTATCCAACGTTAGGTATAATACCATCCAGTCAGTTCTCGGCGAGTCCTGTCCAGTGTACTCACACCCAGTGAGCATCTGTATACAATCTTAGGTGCACTCCACCAATGGCTGCGGGACCAGTCCATCGCCCCTCCTCAGGGTCTAGATATGTATACACTAGTCTACTCCGGAGTATTGATGCCCAATCTCGATACTCCTGCGACCAGGGACATCTAAGGATGTGCCTATTGACTATCCAGCTCCCACAAGTATGACTGCCATCACAACGCCGGTAGTCAGGCAAAACACCCTATGGGCTTTATCAACATGTATATATAAATACAACGTAAAATATATCATATGTTAAGACAAAGAAAAACCAAATAGCGTACTATCATATCAAGCAAGATTTTCATGTACATACATATCCCAAGCATCCTATACAATGAAGGCCTCTAGGGCATATATATCCAACAATCTCCCACTTGCACTAAGGCCTATAATTGGCGCAATGAGTACCCACTGTCTGTACTAGATCCAGTTGCTGGCGTACCGCATGCCCAACATCTCAAACAGCCTCTCGAACTGGACTTAAGGGATGGCCTTGGTGAATGGATCTGCCGTGTTGTCTTTTGTGTCCACTCTCCGTATCTCGATCTCCCAACGATCCACGATCTCCCTGATCAGGTGAAACCGCCTTAAGATATGCCTGGATTTCTGATGGGACCTTGGTTCCTTCGCTAATGCTACAGCCCCATTGTTATCACAATACAAAGGTATTGGATTGGCAATGGACGGAACCACCTGAAGTTCAGAGATGAACTTCCTCATCCAGACAGGCTCTTTTGCGGCTTCACTAGCAGCTATATACTCAGCCTCCATAGTTGAGTCTGCGACGGAATCCTGTTTGGAACTCCTCCAACATACCGCCCCTCCATTGAGGGTAAACACAAAACCCGAAATGGATTTAGAATCATCTTTGTCACTTTGGAAGCCGGAGTCGGTAAAAGCCTCTACCTGGAGGTCCCCATTACCGTAAACTAAGAACGTCTTCTTAGTCCTTCTCAGGTACTTGAGAATGTTCTTTACCGCTATCCAATGCTTCTCACCTGGGTCAGACTGATACCTGCTTACCACACTAAGTGTGTAAGCTACATCTGGTCTGGTACATAACATCGCATACATTATAGATCCTACTGCCAAAGCGTAGGGTATAATGCCCATGCGAGCCCTCTCCTCATCTGTCTTTGAAGACATCTCTTTGGAGAGGGTGATTCCGTGACAAGCGGGCATATTACCGCGCTTGGAATCTTCCATACTAAATCTCTTTAGTATAGTGTCAATATACCTGGACTGTGAAAGTCCCAACATTCTATTAGATCTATCACGATGGATGTTAATGCCCAGAATGTATGATGCATCTCCCAAGTCTTTCATGGAGAATTTCTGTGACAAGAAGAGATTTACTGATTGTAGCATAGGGATATCATTCCCTATCAGTAGTATGTCGTCGACGTATAAAACGAGGAAGACTACTGCTTCTTCTACAATCTTCCTATAAATATATGGTTCATCTACATTTTTGATAAAGTCAAATTCCTTGACTGTCTCATCAAAGCAGATGTTCCAACTCCGCGATGCTTGCTTTAATTCATAAATGGATTTAAGCAACTTGCACACTCTTCCGCTGCTCCCACTGTCTAAGAAACCTTCTGGTTGATCCATGTAAACACTCTCTTCTAAATGTCCATTTAGAAAAGCCGTTTTTACGTCCATCTGCCAGATTTCATAGTCATGGAAAGCAGCAATCGTAAGCAGGATCCGAATGGATTTAAGCATAGCTACAAGTGAAAAGGTTTCATCATAGTCCAATCCCGGTCTTTGACGAAAACCTTTTGCAACGAGTCTAGCTTTGTAGGTTTCCACTTGTCCAAATGCACCAATCTTCTTTTTGAAGATCCATTTGCATCCAACTGGTTTTACTCCAGGAGGAGCAACTTCTAAAGTCCATACTTTATTGGTGTACATGGATTCCATTTCGGATCTCATAGCATCCAGCCATTTCATCGAGTCTATACTCGTGATTGCCTGCTGAAAACTAGTAGGCTCATCATCATCGATGATGCAATCCTCTCGATCCCTATCTAGAAGAAAACCATAGTATCTTTCAGGAGAATGAGAAAGCCTACTAGATCTGCGGAGTGGCATTGGTTCGTCATGTTCTATTGAAACCTGAGGTTCTACTAATTCCTCGGTAGCAGTTTGAGGGTCTGGAATTTCTTCCAGCACTACCGCGCTCCCACTAATTTCTTTTGCAAGAAATTTGCTTTCTAAGACGACAATGTGACGAGCGACAAACACCTTTTGTTCTTCAGTGTGGTAGACCATATACTCCCTTGAATGCTTGGGGTATCCTACTAACTTGCATAAAACCGATCGCGCCTCGAGCTTGTCCGGATTATGCTTTTTAACATATGCCGGACACCCCCATATCTTGATATACTTGAGATATGGTCTCTTCCCGCTCCACATTTCATATGGAGTGGTAGGCACAGACTTGGTTGGAACTCTATTCAATAGATATGCTGCTGATTCTAGAGCAAATCCCCAGAAGGAAAGTGGCAACTCAGCACTACTCATCATTGAACGCACCATATCTAATAGCATGCGATTCCTCCTTTCTGATACACCATTATGCTGAGGTGTATAAGGCGGAGTAAGCTGAGAGAGAATTCCATTCTCTTTTAAGCATTCAAGGAAACTGGTACTTAAGTATTCTCCACCTCGATCAAATCGAAGTGTCTTGATGCTTTTACCAGTTTGTTTCTCTACTTCATTTTTATACTCCGTAAACTTCTCAAAGGCCTCAGATTTATGCTTCATTAAGAACACATGTCCATACCTAGAGAAGTCATCAGTAAAAGTGATGAAGTAAGAGTGACCGCTTGTGCATGCGTAGATATCGGACCACATACATCACTGTGTACAAGTCCCAAGAGTTCTGTGGCTCTTTCTCAGTGTCCGGTGAACGGAGATTTGGTCATTTTTCCTTTGATACATGATTGACAAGTTACATATGATGAATATTCAAACGGATCTAAATATCCATCTTTATGTAACTTAGTCAACCTTGTTTCATTTATATGACCAAGTCTACAATGCCATAGGAAGGCTTGATTTGAATCTGGAGCCTTTCTTTTAAGTGTGTTTTGAATATTGAAAATTTGAGGTTGATTAAGTTTGTATATGCCGTTTTCCAGTGTGCCAAACCCAATCAGTTCTTGATTTAGGAGAATGTTCATGACATTTCTTTCAAGCGCAAAATTATATCCTTCATTAGATAACAAAGATACTGATATAATATTACACAATATACTGGGAATACAAAAACAGCTGTACAACACCAAAATGTGCCCACTAGTCAACCCTAGGTGATATTCCCCTATTACAATTGCATCTACATGCATTCCATTGCCCATCCGGAGAGTCATATCACCTGTCCCCAGTGCTCTACTATTTCTCAGATCCTGCAATGAATTACAGATATGAGAACCAGAACCGGTATCAAGTACCCAAGATGTAGAGTTTACTGAAAGATAATTTTCGATTACGAACACACCTGAAGCAGAAGCAACAGCTTGCTTCTTGTCCTTGGCTTTGAAGGCCAAACAATCCTTCTTCCAGTGCCCTTGCTTGTGACAATAAAAGCACTCGTTCTTTTCTGTCTTCACCCTTCCTGCCTTGTTCGTTCCCTGCACCTTCTTGACCCCACCTTTCGGTTTGGTGGCTTTCATCTTCTTCTTCCCTTTAGCTTTCGCTTTAGATTTAGAAGAAGATGATTGGCCAACATACAGAACGGGGGTCTTCTTCTTTTTCAAGGAGGTCTCTGCTACCCTCAACATATTGAGGAGCTTTGGAAGATCAGCTTCCATTTCGTGCATGTTGAAGTTCAGCATGAACTGAGAGAAGGTGTGGGGAAGGGACTGCAAAATCAAGTCGATGTACAAATCATTCTCTAGCACGCATCCCAGATTTGCGAGTTCCTCAATGAGGCTGATCATTTTGAGGACGTGCTCTCCTACAGGCGATCCTGGAGCTAACCTCATCTGGAAGAGTTTCCTTGAGATCTCGTACCTTGCGATACGGGAGTGCTCCCCATACAATTCTTTGACATGGAGAAAGATGGATATAATATCCATACTCTCGTGCTGTTTCTGGAGTCCATTGTTCATGGACGCCAGCACGATACACTTAGCTCGCTCACAGTCTAGATCCCAGGTTTTGCGAACTTCCTTGTCCACAACTAAGGAATCTGGTCCTGGGATAAGGGGAGGAACAGCGGTGGTAACATATGGTACTTTGTCATAAGTCAGTGCAATGTTGACGTTCCTTAGCCAATCTTTATAGTTCTGCCCGGTCAGTATATTTTTTCAAGTAATAGTTTTAGTCCTGTCATGGTAGCTGCCAGAGAGAGAGAAAAGAAAACATGCTCTTGCAAGTTTAGATTGGTTTATTAATTTATCTAAACAGGATGGCTCCCACTGTTTCCTCAAATCCTTCTTCAAAACCTAAAAGAAGAATTAGTCAGGATTTAATCACACGTCACAATACTTGCTTAACCTTTCAACCAGGCCAGTGTTGGTACTTCGAGGGAGGTTTTCCAACGCTTTCGCGAAGTTCCTTAATTAAATAACCTCTTTTCCCTGGAGGCGTAGCCCCTCTAACATCTTTCTAGTCACCTACTTGGTTTATAGTATTGATTGTTAAGTGAGAAAAATTCCCGAGAGTAATCCTACTCATCAGCGGGATCGGGATCCAACTATCATTGCATGATGCCCTAGATGGAAGCCACTCTAGTCACCACACTGCAGAAGGTATGCTAAATCTGCAAGTTTCCTTTATGTTTGAAACTCCCGATATGATTTTTACCCCAAGCTCTTATGACCTTGACGTAGGACAACAAATCATAAGACGCAAGTCAAGTTCTACCCGTCGTTGTCCTGATCAATTTAGGTACATCGTACATGTCCTTGACGTAGGCCAACAAGACTGTACGTCTGTCCTAAACTAATGCATCTATCTATGCAACAAATAGGCAAACGCACTGCTACCATACACTATGCCTTGACGTAGGCCAACAAGTATAGCATGAATACGATGTGCTGTCTATCTGAAACGACGGAGGGTTACGGCTGGTTTTTGGCAAAAAACCGTTAACGTAATGAACTTGATATGATCGAAGGAACAAAGATAGCTTTTATTTAAAAAAAGTGGTTTAAGCTCCGCATTTAAAATTTGCTTTTTGAAGAAAACCGAGTGGTTTTGAAATTGTTCCAACGATTCAGTTTAGGTTTTATTTTCTTTGCATTAATAATAATGTGTCCCATCAATTAACCTATCATTACAGATAACAACGAAAATACAACATCCTCTTATGCCATCCGCATTCGCCACTGGGTCCCGTCATCACCCGTTAGGTTACTTAACTAACGGCAGAGCGGGGGCTGGGCTAGCGCAGGTGTAAAACATAAACGACGTCTAAATAGCTATCATATATAGATATTGTACATTCGTCAGACGCAATAATAGGCATTCCAGATCACAGATGAACAATATTGGATTTGCAAGCAATCCGCGTTTCTTTTGAGCCTGCAATGAAAGACGGATTACACAGTTGTAATGAATAGCCATTACCCCACCCCAGACCCCTATGGGTACGGCAAACTACCCGCCAAGTATCCGAAGTGAAGCGGTCTCCCTCAACAACGTGAGTAGGCCACTAAACACTTCGAAATACCCGGTAGTTTGTGCATCCCACCTTGGGTCTATCCTAGGAGCAAAAACAGTAAAAAGAAATAATACAACGGTGGTTACAACCGCAACCTGGATGTGCCCCGCAAAATAATATTACAACTTATTACAATTACATCGAATGAATTAATACAATAACCCATCTCAAAACCCTGTCTAATCATCACAACAGTCCAATACAGTTCATATCCACAAACAGTTAAAAACATCACAGATATATGCAACCCCCTGCCAACCGACATACTAGCAGTTAGGGGAGGTTTACGAACACATAATACAGTTCACAGATATAATCAAACAAGAAAACATCGTATAATTTCGATCGATTAAACACATTAGATTCTACTCCAAATCTTCTCTGTAAAAATGAAACTTGAGCAGAAAATAAATTATTCCAGAAAATACAAAATATCACAGAAGATGCACAGGGAAAAACTGGGCTGAATCGGCTCCAACTCGGCCGTGGATCCGCGGCGGATCGGTGGGATTGGCCGCGGTTCCACGGCTCAGTGGCCGATTCAGGAGCCCATTTTTTTCAGTGTTCTTATAATTTCATGTAGGTTATTCTGGAGGTCCCTGAAAAATTTTTAGACCTCATTTTAAAATCGACAGAAACTATGTGATATCGGTGTATTTTCCGGTTTGTTTTGCGTTCGAAATTCATACGACTTTGCAAATGAGTTAATTATTGTTTAGTGAGGCTCTAATACCACTGTAAGTCGATGTACAACACCCCATGAGTTGCGGGGAGGCGGAAATATGAAAAACGATCTTGTTTTGTATGCAAACATCGACTAACCGAAGATCTTTTCTAAACGATAATTAACAACAACCATAGAGTTCTTAGCTACTATGTAAAGAGATTGTACCTAATGATTCGTGTCCTTCGTCTTTACGATCTCTACGTCCTCCTCGGCCTCCTTTCCGTGATAGATGATCCATCCGAGAACCCTAATCCAAGCTTTACCTCTAAACTCGAGGTTACTTAGTTTCTCTAGTTGCTAATCAAAGGAACTAAGATGATATAAAGTTAGGTTATGGAGTGTTTAGTCTATTCTAATTCTTGGTCTCAACTCATGAGTGGTAGGATTAGGGTTTGAAGAAAGAGTGAGCTTGAGGAGAGAGAAGATGGAGATGATAATGAAATGAAAAAGCTTCTCACTTGAATATATGAAGCATAATGAATTATCAAATAAATGAATAAATATGATTATTCACCATGCTTCATTAATTCAATATGAGTGATTCACTATATGAGTCATTAAGTATTTAATGATGCATTAATGATGCATTAATGACATGATGAATCACACAATATGAGTCATAATTGCATTTAATGAAAATGCCACCTTAACCCCCAAGTCACCATTCTTCTAGAAGCTTCCTGGAAAATTACGAGAACGCCCCTCCCATCCGTGAAAACACGGAAAAACTTTAGACTGTATAAATCCAATAACCCAATACTAGAATCTGGCTTAAACCAAAGCCGGCTAGTAAAAACTGTCCGAACGTCGTACGTGCGTTTAAACACGTATGCGTCCGAACCCTTGTCGTAAAACCATACGACCTCTATATCGTTTCGCCTGGAGTTGGGAAATCTCTGTGTGGGACTCTAAAGACTCGACTACTACGCTGGCAGTGGGTTTAACCACAGACCGCAAGCGGCACTAGCTGTACGTAACGGTCCCCAGGTAGATGTCGATAAGAAAGCCGATGAGGAAACCCATCTGAAATCCTACTGAGCCTGTCCGTGACAATATCCGCGCAGTCCGGTCTATTCGTCTAAGAGTATCGCATGTATGGTCTAGGGAGGTGGTGGACGTCAGACCCCTAATAACCGTACAAGTCGTGTCGGAATGGCTCAAGACCATCCGAGAATCTACTGATCAGTCCATCAGTAATTCTCAATCAGCCCTGGCCAGGGACTTATGGTAATGACCAACCGATCACCGTGCGATATCAACTCCCTATACCGGGAGAGACGAATCCCTAACAGTTGCTCACTGCCTCCACATGGTTCGGGACTGTGCCCAACTAAAACCTGTTTGCACGACTCCTTTGAATCGTGGTAGGGTAGTAATCAAAGCACAGTGGGAACTCACACGATACAAATGACGACCTTAAGTCAACGGACTATCTGCACACATGTCACCTGAGAACTGCTATCTGACGTTAGGTATAATACCATCCAGTCAGTTCTCGGCGAGTCCTGTCTGGTGTACTCACACCCAGTGAGCATCTATATATAATCTTAGGTGCACTCCACCAATGGCTGCGGGACCAGTCCATCGCCCCTCCTCAGGGTCTAGATATGTATACACTAGTCTACTCCGGAGTATTGATGCCCAATCTCGATACTTCTGTGACCAGGGACATCGAAGAATGTGCCTATTGACTATCCAGCTCCCACAAGTATGACTGCCATCACAACGCCGGTAGTCAGGTAAAACACCCTATGGGCTTTATCAACATGTATATATAAATACAACGTAAAATATATCATATGTTAAGACAAAGACAAACCAAATAGCGTACTATCATATCAAGCAAGATTGTCATGTACATACATATCTCAAGCATCCTATACAATGAAGGCCTCTAGGGCATATATATCCAACAGAGCAGCCCCCTCAGCGGCTGTCCTATAAAATTTACAAGGTCTGGCGTCAAGTCCAAGACTCAGTGATTGATCAAGATTACTCCCGCCGACCAAAGAAGATAATGGTTCGGCAAGAGAATGACCACTCTGTCGTACCACAGAAGGTGTCGTCTACCTGGGTGCCCGCTGCAACGACCCCCTCAACGTCACCAGTCCACAAAAAGAGAAGGTCGGAGAAGATCCCCGTGTCTGCGACAAATGTCAAGGGCACTGAGCCTAAATGCCCTAAGTCTGGGGGCATGGTGGTGCATACCGTCTATATGGCATCCAGAAAAGAGGATAGCCGTATCTCCACAGGTCATCGACGGCTTACGCGATCAGTGAATAAGGCTCAGGAGCAACAACAACAAAAGCTCCAAGAGATACTAACAGCCATGGCTGCACTCACGAGACCAAAAGCAGGCTCGGAGACATCTTCGGAGCGGCGTCATGAGCAGGAAACGGATGCCGAATTCCTTTGGAGAATGCTTGAAAAGAAGGACAAAGAGACTGTGGAACAAGCTGCTAACATAAAACAAATGGCCATTTTATTCCAAGATATGGTGGGCCTGATGATCCAGCCGAACCCTCCAGCCAAAGATCCTCCAGTAATAATTGAAGATGATAAAGGGGAGAGACATCAAATCCTCCGCCGGCTTTGTCAGCAACCAAGGAGGAGACCATCTCCAAAGCCATGCTCGATGATTATATAGCTCAGCAAATACGAGCTCATCAAGTGAATGAAACAACCGGCCAAGTCTTCAGAACTGGGCGACCATATCCAGGATGGTACGATCAGATAAAGTACCCTCCAGGATACACAATTCCTAAATTCCATGTGTACAAGGGGACAGGTAATCCCCATCAATATGTCGCTCAGTTTAGGGCTCTCTACGGCAACACTGGAGGGGATGATAAATTACTGCTTCGCTAATTTGTTGGCAGCTTGGCGGAGACGGCGTTCGAATGGTACTCAGAGCTTCCCAACGACTCTGTCAAAACTTTTACGGAGATGAAATTGCTGTTCACCCAACGTTTCGCCAGCGCTAGTGAGTGCACCCCGATCATCGCGTTAATTAACTCTAGAGTGAAGCCAGGCGAAACATGGGTCTAGTACGCGATACGGTGGAGGAATCTATGGTCGAAGTGCGAACAGCGCGTCGAAGAAGCGCCTGCAGTGGGCATGTTTGTGGGAACCCTCGATCCGCAGGCAACCATTTTCCAATTCATGATGTTCTTCATGCCGACCACCTTCCCGGCCTTGATTGACAAGCTGGCTCAGATCGATCAGATGGGCCACAGGCCGTCCTCTTCAAGAGCGGATTCTCGAAATGAAAAGGGGAAAGGGAAAGCGACCTTCATCGCCAATACACAGCAGCAACTCAGTGGTCCAAAACCAACTGACCGCCAA
Organism: Agapanthus africanus; assembly: GCA_030015575.1. Taxonomy (NCBI): domain Eukaryota; kingdom Viridiplantae; phylum Streptophyta; class Magnoliopsida; order Asparagales; family Amaryllidaceae; genus Agapanthus; species Agapanthus africanus. The sequence continues at coordinate 431,759,070 of JASDDO010000008.1, read as the reverse complement.
AACGAAAGACGGATATTCTATAATGAGAAACTGAAGCGCCCTTATTCGTTTCCCCGGGATAAAACGAGGAGATTGTTTGAGCTAGCGGTGCGCAAGAGGCTCATCATATTGCCGGATCCAAAATGCCCATTGCAACCCAGTGAGGCCAGTAATCCCAATTATTGCCCCTATCACCAAGTGATAGGTTACCCAATCGAAGATTGCTTCGTCTTCAAAGGTTGGATTAATGACCAATACCAACAGGGCAAATTCGCACTGTCCGAGAATTAGAAAGTAAGCCCGCCTCAGCCGCACACTCTCAAAAGAGGGGACACACCGGGGGCATCATGCTCTTTTATAGAAGAAGCTCCATGGGAGGTCACTTTTTTAGCCAAGACGAAACGAATGCTGAGGGATCTTCACACTTGCCCGGCGATCGGGTGGAAAAACCCGCTAAAGCCCGAGATCATTGAGGGAATGCTGAAGCCGCGCCAGACACCAAGAACTAGCAGCAATAATCAAAACGCTCAAACCCAGCCGTCAAAATCTTCAAAGAAGAAGAAGACCAAAAAGCCCGTGAAGCCTGATGACAAGCGCACGGACCTACAAAAACATATTGACGCGCTGGAGGAATATAACCAGAAAGCGCGAACTCCGATCACACTCCAAGAGTTTCTCAACCACATCCTTGAAGACGGAGATGGCGACAAAGATGAGGGAGAAGACTCGTCAGATGAACCTGAGGATTATATGGTAAGCTGCTACATGATCTCTCATTCGTCAATAGATAGCGAAGAAGCTCCTCATACAAAGAAACTGGGGGCAGAGCCTGAATCGGAATTCCTAAAACTGTCAGATGAGATGATTGACGTATTCCTGAACGAAGCTCTTCTGAAAAGCAAAGCTAATCAGGAGCGTAAAATCGCCGTATAAGAAAAAGCCAAACGCTAGCGACTGGACGAAAGGGTAAAAACACTCCCACTAGATCAAACCACATCCGCCGCTAGCAAAAGCAGGTTCAAGACAAGGAAATGATTCGCCAAAGCCATGTCGATGGGGATGAAGCCGCCACCTTCCGAAGGAAACACTCCTGGTGTGATACATCCCGATGAAACAGACGCGCATCCAAACTACTGCTTGTACCATCGGAGGACTACACACCCTACTGAAGAGTGTAACGCCTTTAAAATTTGTTGGCAAGGATATGCTGCCTACCGGCAGCATTTCAAGCGAATGAAGCGCAAGACGCGTCGAGAGCAGAAGAGCGCGACAGATGAGCGCAAAAGAACTACCGGCAACTGTCACATGGTTGATGGCAAGGGATCGCAAGTTCTCATCTTCAGGAGCGATTCGGATGAAGAAATATCCCTCGGCCCTCTCTTCAAGGAATCCATCTCTGAAGCAGAAGAGATGAAGACCTGTGAGAACATCCATCTGCGTAATCGCACGCTACCTGAAAAGAATCTTGGGCCCACAAATAAGGGGTTGAGTAAAAAAAGATAAAGGGAAGGAAAAAGTCCCTGAAGATATCGCCCTCGATGACCGAATCGTTGAAGAGCTGGCAGCCAAGGACCTGCCCAAGAAAAACAAGGTGGATTACAACGTTCTGGCACACCTGAGGAAGTTACCCTCGCAGCTAAGCATTCTCGACGCCCTCCTGCTATCTAAAGAGGCGAGAGATTCTCTGATCAAGGCATTACAAGAGCCTGGCCAATTTCAAGCTTTCCTCACCGAAGAAAAGATGAAGGACGAGCTGGAAGAAGTGCACACTGCTGACATCACTTTCGGTGATGAAGAACTCCTCCTCGGGGCGTGCGAGCATAACCATCTCCTGTATGTCACCGGATACTGTCATGATATTAAGATAGGCAAAATCCTGGTCGACAATAGGTCCTCCGCCAACCTTCTCAATGTAAGAGTATTGAAGGAGATTTGCATGAGCATTCAACATCTCGCTCAGGATAAGATCACCATCTCCAGTTTTGATTCCCAGTCATCACGAACGCTCGGGTCTGTGATACTGACATTGTGCTTTGGGCTGCTTGTCATGGATATCAAGTTTCATGTCATTGACGCCAAGACTTGCTACAACACTATGCTCGGCAGGCCTTGGTTGCACAAGTACAATATCATCCCTTCTACACAACATCAGTGTATGAAGTATTTCAAGGATGGTCTCGAGTATACCATGACAGGGGAGTTGAACCCATTCTCCGTGAATGAAGTCCGGAGATAAAAAGATGCAAAATACTTCTTGCCAGACTTCGAAGACACGGAAATGTGCCATAAGCCGGAGAATAAGCAGAAAGCTATCACCACTATTCCGGTCTTTGGGAGCGATACCGAAGAGGAAGAAGAGATAGTCTATTCAGGACCGCCCCAATGCAACAAGCCGGGATCATCCACCCCTATCCTGGTCTTCGGCAGCGACTCTGAAGATGAGGTTAATACAGTATGTTCTATTCGGCTATCAATACAAGCCTTCACTGGCGATGAACGAAGTTTGCAAATCGCCATGGTTCCGCAAGAGCATTACAAAGAGCTCGACGCACTTGATACCTATAATGTGCAGGAACTGCAGACGTTCTACATCCCTCCCAGGCGAAAAGATGAAAAAGCAATCCTCTTTTATCGATCCGCGGAAACCAAAATGGAGAAAGAAATCAGACATGGTGCCGATTCTACACTTGACAGGATCCAGCCCATCCGTCTGCCTAGATACTACGCAGAAGGATTAAAAAGGCTGTTAAGCCGCCAAGGCGTACCCTTTAAACAAACCGCGCGACAAGCTCAGTTCTACAACAGGATCTGGAACGTCCCCGGAACTCAGCAAAAGTTGCCCAATGGGAGAATGGAAACGATCGGGCTTGGATATGTTCAATCCAAGAAACGGGAGCGATTTTATGGCTGCTACATTATATATGATTTCGATGAAGAAGGAGATGCTCAGTTAGAAGACGCTAACCCTAAACCAAAACGAGGTCCCACCATGAAAATGCCAAGTCCGTCATTTGAAGAACAGATGGACAAGCTAATAAGAGAAGCGGGTCAAAAAGTCTGGGATGATCATAGCCGCGAAATGGCCATCTACGAGAAAGTCAGGACGCAGCGCCTCCTTCAGCAGGCTATGGAGAATGACGATACCCTTCGTCGCTAGCCCGTTACAAAGAAGACTCGACGCAAAGGCAAAAACAAACTGAAGAACGGAAAAACGTTCAGCAGCAGCAAAGCGAGTCCAAGAAGTCACGCGATCGAAAATCGAACAACCGAGATCCGTCTCTTATAAAGAAGATGGGTCGAGCGTATTCTTTTCCCCAAAACAAGATAAGGAAGATATTCGACCTCGTCATGAAACATCGGATGATTACGCTCCCAGAGTCCAAGCACTCCGAACAAGCAGACGAGATCTCTCACCCGGATTATTGCTCCTATCACCGAGCGATAGAACATCCTCTCGAAGACTGCTTCATCTTCAAGAATTACGTCGAAGACCAATACCAACTCGGCAGATTCGCTCTATCGACAGTTGGAGGATAGCCCCACCGCAAAGGCATGTGCCGAAAGCAACGCATATAGCAAGAGTAGAACTTGATCATCGGTCTTGGAAAAGATCTCGTACCTGTTATGCGATAACGCTGTTAAAAGAAAGAATAGGCAAGGATATGGCTGACCTCCCCTGGTGCTTCAAAAACGATGACGACTAGGTAATCTCAGAGTTTTCACCGGCGCCAAAAGAGTTGGAAGATGGGATACACACTACTGCAAATAACCTCAGAAAAATCGACTTTGGAACGGCAAACGATCCGCGGCCTATGTTCGTCAGTGAGTTGTTGTCTAAAGAACGGGTGGCTAGGCCAAGAGACGTGCTCATGCAGTATAAAGACTGTTTTGCATGGAACTACTTCGAGATGCCGGGACTAGATCCAGAGATAGCAGTGCACAGATTGGCGATATCTCCGGACATCAAGCCAGTCAAACAAGCACCAAGAAGAATGCGGCTCAAGCTTGAGATGAGTATTAACACCGAGGACAAGAAGCTAATCGACTCCGGCTTCATCTAAGAGGTTCGGTATCCTGACTGGATTGCCAACATCGTCCCATTGATGAAGAAAAATGGGACAGTACGCATCTGCATAGACTTCCGGGACCTCAACAAAACATGTCCGAAGGATGACTTTCCCGTACCGGTCACCGAGCTGATGATAGACAACACTTCCACTCACGAAGTCTTCTCCTTCATGGACAACTCATCAGGGTACAATCAAATAAAGATGCATCCCGAAGACCAGAAGCATACCGCTTTTCGGACTCCTCTGGGCATATTCTGCTACAAAGTGATGCCTTTCGGTCTGAAGAACGCCGGCGCTACCTTTCAGAGGGCCATGACGAAGATTTTCGATGACCTCATACATGAAGTCGTCGAATGCTATATCGACGACCTTGTGGAGAAAAGCAAATCGCACGAGGAGCATTGGGAGCATCTAAAAGTAGTATTCCAACGTCTTCGGAAATACAACTTGAAGATGAACCCTCTGAAATGCACGTTCGAAATTTCCTCGGGAAAATTCCTAGGATTCATCGTACGGCATCGAGGCATCGAAATAGATCCATCGAAGAGCAAGGCGATCATGGAAATGCCCCCGCCAAGAACTCTCAAACAACTGCGGTCTCTCCAAGAAAAGCTCGCATATATCCGACGGTTCATAGCTAACCTCTCCGGCAAATATCGTCCTTACAGTCTCCTGATGAAGAAGGGAACCCCGTTCGTTTGGGATCGCAAATGCCTAAGCGCACTCGACGAAATTAAGCAATACCTGCAGAACCCGCCGGTACTAACCGCTCCGGTCAAGGGAAAGCCCCTCATTCTATACACAACCGCCCTTGATGGTTCTCTAGATGCATTATGGGCATAAGAGAATGACCAAGGGAAGGAGAAAGCCCTCTACTATTTGAGTCGAGTTCTCTTGGGGGAAGAAAATAATTACTCCCCATAGAAAAACACTGCCTGACGTTAATCTTCGCGATAACGAAGCTCAGACACTATGCGTTGGCACATGAGGTCCACCTCATATCAAAAGTGGATCCTCTCAAATATTTGATGTCAAGAGCCATGATAACAGGGCGGCTCACTAAATGGGCCCTCCTCTTAATGGAATTCTCGATAACATATCGTCCTCTCAAGGCGGTGAAAGGCCAGGCCATCGCTGACTTCCTCGCTGAGCATCCGATCCCTGCCGATTCACCCCTAAATTGCGAACTGCCAGATGAGCATGCGTTTAACACGATCGACGGGGGAGAAGAGAGAATGATACCCGATGGGAACTCTATTTCGACGGAGCATCTTTGATGAAGAAGCGAAAGCACAACTCCCCTATAATCAAATCGGGGGTAGGCCTCATCTTTGTGACTCCACAAGGAGGGATAATGCGCTTTGCCTTCTCCTTAACAGAGCTGAGGACAAATAGTGAAGCTGAGTATAAAGCTTTGACAGCAGGTCTCGAGATCGCTGTCGACATGGGAATTGAAAACCTCCTTATATACGGAGACTCTCAGCTGGTCGTTAGTCAAGTAAATGGCGACTATCAAACATGCAAACCAGAGTTGGTAAAGTACGGTGAGAGAGTGCAGCAATTGCTGACTCAGATCCCTTCCTACGCCCTGGAAAGTATACCGCGCGTAGAAAATAGCAAAGCGGATGCGTCAGCTAGACTCGCTAAAGAACTGGCTGACGAAAATCTCGATGACGTAAGGTTCGTAGTACAGAGTCGTCGGGTTCTTGCACCGGCAGAAATATCTCCGGATTCGTCCGAATAAAAGGGAGCGATCAAGCCGACGACCCTACAAATAAAAGATCAGGAAAAAGGATAAGGATTGGAGAAGAGTCTTTATAGACTACTTCAAATCCCGTCGAACACCTGAAGATGTGTCCTCAAGACATCAGCTCATTAAACGAGCTCTGTCTTTCACCTTCGTCAATGATACTCTGTATAAGAGATCGTTCAACTCCTTGTGTCTAAGATGCCTGGGACCGGAAGAAGTAAGGAGAGTCATCCAAGAAATTCATGACGGACTCTGCGGTTCTCATCAAGTCGGGCCAAAGATGAAGCTGAAGATTAAAATAATGGGATACTATTGGCCCACGATGATTCAGGACTATCTTGAATACGCGAAGCAATGCCATTCGTGCCAGATTCATGGAGACTTCATCCACCAGCATCCAAACCCGCTACACCCAACAGTGGCGAGCTGGCCGTTCGAAATGTGGGGAACTAACATAATCGGGCCCATTGAACCAGTATCATCCAGAGGACATCGATTCATATTGGCGACAATGGATTACTTCTCCAAGTGGGCAGAAGCAGTACCACTAAGAGAAGTGAAGACGAAGAATATCCTCCATTTCTTCAAGACACATGTCATCTATCGGTTCGGCACTCCACGACGGATTATCTCCGATAACGAGCCGGCTTACAGAAGTCACAAAATCAGCCGCTTCGCATAGCAACATAATATAGACTGGAGATACTCTTCGGTCTATAATCCCCAAGCTAATGGTCTGGCTGAGGCTTTCAACAAGACCCTGACGAAGATCGTGAAAAAGACGGTGTCCAAAAATAAGAAGGACTGGCACGAGAGACTGCATGAAGCTCTCTGGGCGTATCGGACCACGTTCAAAACGGCCACAAACACAACGCCGTATGCATTGGTATTCGGTACTGAAGCGGTACTCTCTTTGGAGATAGAGTTACCCTCCTTACGAGTGGCAGTTCATTACGAGCTAACGGACGAAGAGAATGCTCATCTTCGGCTTGAGGAGCTTGATGCCCTCGACGAAACTCGGCTCATGGCACAGCAGAACTTGGAAGCTTACAAAGCAAAGATGACATGCTCGTACGAGAGATTGAATAAGCTGAGAACATTCCGCCAAGGCGAACTCATGCTAGTAGTCAAGTGACCTATGATTCTCAATCGTGCCAAATGAGGGAAGTTCGAGCCAAACTACGAAGGCCCATACATCATAGACAAAGTCTACCAAGGTAGGCCTTACTTGCTCATAGATATGCATGGCAAAAGACCCTTCGGGCCAATAAACGATCGGTTCCTAAAGAAATACTATGCCTGATGAGTTACGGCCTGGGTTAATGATAGATGACGACGCCTATGTCCGCTCGCTATCTTCTCAAGCCCAAACTTTATAAGTGGTAGCCAACGAAACCGTTGCAACAACTGACCGAAATGTCCCTAAACTAACAACGGACCGAAACGTCCCTAAACTAACAATGGACCGCAATGTCCTAAAACCTGCAACTGACCGAGACGTCTATAAACTACTACGGACCGCAGCATCCCAAGGCTGACAAAAGAAATAGTACATCCATAAGCGAGATGGGCACGGATGAAAACCCGAAAAGGTTTCCGTAAGTAAAAACAGCAGGACTACCGGCGAGTTTGTGAAAACTCGAAAGGGTGCAATCTCGTTAAAAGACACTTGCAAGGTCCTCTCGACCCTGTGAGGAGAAAATACCTGAGTGAGATCCTTACGACTCACAAGGGAGCAACACACTTAGGAATCCTCACGATTCCTAAGGAAAAACACACTCACGAGATCCTCACGACTTGTAAGGAGAATTTCCCTATATGACCCTCACGACTCATAGGATTCAAAAGCCTTAAGTTACAGGGATCTGAACCTGTTCTTAAGCCATCATACACCCCGATTTTGCCCTACAAGCGGTTCAATATTGACCCTTATATACAATCCACAGGCACGAATAAACATTTCCCTAACAAAGTCCTACCAGCGACTAGGGATATGCTCACACGGCGAACGACACTTGTAAGTCCTCTCGACTTATAAGGAGAAAACACTCTTGTAAAATCCTTACGACTTATAAGAGAACATACACTTAGGAATCCTCACGAAATCCTAATGAGAAAATACACCTATGAGATCCTCACGACTCGTAGGGAGAAATACCTTTATAATATCCTTACGGCTCTTAAAGTCAAAAGCCTTAGTCAACAGGATCCTAAGCCTGTTTGCTAAGCCACCTTTGTTCGACATCGACAGAGGCAAATGATGATTCGCTCCTGGCAATGTCCCAGTGATAGCGATGTTGATGCCTAAATCGGTATTAAATTCCAAGCTCTTTCACGGCAAATGATGATTTGCTCTTGGCAATATTCCAGTCGTAGCGATGCTAATACTGAGATTGGCACCAGATTCAAAGTTCCACACTCACGATAAAAATTTAGCGAGCCAAAAATGCATATGAAATAGCCGAAATGATGGGGCAACTTGCAACAAAATCAGCAAGTAAAAGATATGCAAACAAAATAGCTGAAATGATTAGGCAACTCGCAATAAAAAGCAGCTACTAAAAAAACACAAAATAGCCGAAATGATTGGGCACCGCGAAAAATAGCCGAAATGATTGGGCAATTGCGACTTTCGCGATATAAAAAGCTGAAATGATAGAGCATAGCGGAAAGAAATAAAAAAATGATGAAAGAATGAAACTTTTGCCCTGCAGGTATGTCCGTACTGACCCCTGTATACAATCTATGGGCATAAACGAAAAAGGAACCAAATGTCCCCCCACCAGATCCTGTAAAAAGGGAAAGTCAGATCTCAACAGTAATATCTGCATCCCAGAAGATCAACAACGACGTTGCTTCTTATGCCAGCAAGACACAGAAGCGATACAACGAAACGGAGCCATGGCAAAGTCTCTAGTTCCAAATCTTAACGGCAACGTCTACAGCCTAAAAATCAGCAACGATGATCCTCCTCATTCCAACAGGATTCGGATGCAGTATCACCAAAAGAAGCCACGGCAAAGTCCCTAGTTCCAAGACTCTACGGTCCATAGACAACCTAAAGTCAACCATTGACTTCTCCGCCGGATCAACGCTCCGTCTTGAAAACAAGTCAACCAACTCCCGGGGAAATCAGTGACCTTGGCAAAACCTCGAATCAGGGAAATCAGTGTCCTTGACGAGAGCATCACGATTTGCGTCAACCCGCAAGAAAATCAGTGTCTTTGCGGGAATACCTCAATTCGTCTCAACCCGGAGGAAATCAGTGTCCTTAGCAAAACCTCGATTTAGGGAAATCAGCGTCCTTGACAAGAGCATCTCGATTCGCGTCGACCCGTAAGGAAATCAGTGTCTTTGCAGGAATACCTCGATTCGTCTCAACCCCGAGGAAATCGGTGTCCTTGGAAAAACCTCGATTCAGGGAAATCAGCGTCCTTGACGAGAGCATCTCGATTCGCGTCGACCCGCAAAGAAATCAGTGTCTTTGTAGGAATACCTCAATTCGTCTCAACCCCAAGGAAATTAGTGTCCTTGGCAAAAACCTCGATTCAGGGAAATCAGCGTCCTTGACGAAAGCATCTCGATTCGCGTCGACCCGCAGAGAAATCAGTGTCTTTGCAGGAATACCTCGATACATCTCAACCCCGAGGAAATCAGTGTCTTTGGCAAAAATCTCGATTCAGGGAAATCAGAGTCCTTAACGAGAGCATCTCGATTCGCGTCAACCTGCAGAGAAATCGGTGTCTTTGCAGGAATACCTCGATTCGTCTCAACCACAGGGAAATCAGTGTCCTTGGCAAAATCTCGATTCGGGGAAATCAACGTCCTTGACGAAAGCATCTCGATCCGCGTTAACTCACAGAGAAATCAGTGTCTCTGCAGGAATATACGACGTCAGCAAAATGGAGCCACGGCAAAGTCCCCTAGTTCCAAATCTCGACGGTTCACAGACAACCTAGAGACTACCTCGGAGCCGTGGCAAAGTCCCCTAGTTCCAAGTCTCGACGGACACATCTACAGCCTGGAGACCCACAACAGCGTTCCTCCTCATTCCAGCAGGATTCAGACGTGACAATCAATCTTGGAGCCACGGCAGAATCCCTAGTTCCAAGTCTCGACGGCCACATCTACAGTCTAGAGATCATCAACGGCGTTCCTCCTCATTCCAGTAAGATGCAAACGCGACATCAACCAACGGAGCCATGGCAAATTCCCTAGTTCCATATTTCGACGGCGACATCTACAGCCTAGAGATCATCAACGGCGTTCCTCCTCATTCCAGTAGGATGCAGACGCGACATCAACCAACAGAGCCATGGCAAAGTCCCTAGTTCCAAATCTCGACGGTTCATAGATAACCTAGAGAGTACCTCGACATTCATCTCGTTACAACAGGCGCAACGTCAGCAAAGTGGAGCCGCGGCAAAGTTCTCAGTTTCAGGACTCGGCGGTGCACAGACAATCGAGAGTCAACCCCTGATCCCGTATGGCTAAAGTCAACCCCTAACCCCATACAGCCAAAGTCAATCCTGACCCCGTATGGCTAAAGTCAACCCCTGACCCCGTACGGCCAAAGTCAATCCTGACCCTATATGGCTAAAGTCAACCCCTGACCCCGTATGGCCAAAGTCAACCCCTGACCCCGTACGTCCAAAGTCAACCTCTGACCCCATAGGGCCAAAGTCAATCCTGACCCCTGACCCCGTATGGCCAAAGTCAACCCCTGACCCCGTACGTCCAAAGTCAACCTCTGACCCCATAGGGCCAAAGTCAATCCTGACCCTGTATGGCTAAAGTCAACCTCTGACCTCATACGGCCAAAGTCAACCTCTGACCCCGTACGGCCAAAGTCAATCCTGACCCCGTATGGCCAAAGTCAATCCTGACCCCGTATGGCTAAAGTCAACCTCTGACCCCGTACGGCCAAAGTCAATCCTGACCCCGTATGGCTAAAGTCAACCCCTGACCCCGTACCCCGTATGGCTAAAGTCAACCCCTGACCCCGTACGGCCAACGTCAATCCTGACCCCGTATGGCTAAAGTCAACCCCTGACCCGTACGGCTAAAGTCATTCCTGACCCGGTATGGCTAAAGTCAACCCCTGACCCCGTATGGCTAAAGTCAATCCTGACCCCGTATGGCCAAAGTCAACCCCTGACCCCGTATGGCTAAAGTCAATCCTGACCCCATATGGCCAAAGTCAACCCTCGACCTCCCCGTCGAAGCAATGCTTTGACTCAGGAGTAGGTCAACTCATCAAACACTTATGAGTCCTCTCGACTTGTAAGGAAGAAAATTCTCTTGTGAGATCCTTATGACTCTCAAGAGAAAACACACTTAGGAATCCTCACGATTCCTAAGGAGAAAATACACCTACGAGATCCTCTCGACTCGTAGGGAGAAAAATCTTTATGAGACTCTCACGGCTCATAAAGTTGGAAAGCCTTAGAAGGCAGACCTGAACCTGACTTCTAACCCATCGCTGTCCTACAAGGAGATCAAAATAGATTATCCATAAAACGCATTTGCTAGAAGGGACACACTGTCATGAAGCAAAATATGTCTTTTATTCATGAATCAAAATGAATACAAAGTACAATTTATGAAAGAATCAAAAAATACTCTCATTCAGGAGTATGTACAAATGGAGAATAAAAAAAACATATGCATTGTCTTCAAACCGGTGGACGATTCAGTAGATTCATCAGTTCATTCTTCTTCCGCTGAGTCTCGGTTTCATAATTTGTTATTGTGATAAGACGGGCCTCCGCCTGAGACTGTTGGGCCTGGTATGAGGCGAGCCGGCCTTCAAGCTCCTTTTCAATAACCTTGTGGGCTTCAACCATCTCGCGAGTAAAAAAGACGGCTTTATCAATAGCTATCACCTCCCTGATAGCTTCTTGAAGCACTCGCCAGAGTTCATACGCACGAGTGGTCTTGGCCGTAAGTTCAGCTTGAAGTTCCCCCAGTGCATTTGAAGCCAACCCCCTCTCCGAAAATTTTCGGTTGAGCCTCTTCTCACATGACAGTATATTTGCGGCGCACCTTTTAATCAGCCCCGCAAGCTCGCCTTTGTAGCCACAACCTCTGAAGGAAGGCGCGAGCACTCAAGACTATGTAAGTAAGCCTCCACCCGATGACAAAACTCAACCCAGACATGCACCAATGTTTCACCATGGTAAGCAGCAAGAAGGGGAGAGAAATGTTGGCTTCGGTAGCAAATTCTTTGGCTGTGAGCGAGCTACCAGCAAGAAGGTCTTCGATCAGAGCCGACAAAGAGTGAAGGCTTAGCTTCGCCATTCGTTCAGATGCGCGTAGAGCATAAGGGTCGGGTGGCATAATAATGCGAGATTCCAGCGGGGTAGGAACTGGAAAAACTGCTAAGATTATAAAAAAAATCAGCGAGATTTGCAAATAAAGAGCAGATGGAACAGCGTTGAAACCTTACTTACCCACAGTCATGCAAGAAGGATCTAAAAGATCTCCAGGCCCATCAAGGATCTCAACTTCGTCGTCATCTTCCAGAATTACAGAAGACATCAGCATCGTCATATGAAATAATAATAATGCCGTGAGAAGGGGAAATAACACTAACTTTGCCCGGAAGAGAGGACGATGCGCTGTGAGGATATTGCCTGCGAAGCGGCCATCTCGAGCAAACGCTGGAAAGACTTTATGGGAGATAGGTCCACGATGGATGCCGCCAATCCTCGTAACTCTGAAAAGACAGAAGGATTCAGGTAATGAAGAGATCATTAAAACAAAAGTTAGAAGGATACCTTCGATACTCCTCTCGCTTTGAACAGGAGGGATAGCCGCTTCAGCAGCTTCCTCCATACCCTCAGGCACATCATCGGAGACACTTGCTGGTGTGACGGCTATCAGTCGAGGGGCAACAGCCACCACTTCAGGGACGGCAATTTCAATTATTTGTTCCGCCATCTCCAGGCCATCGCCAGAAAGGTCCATTAAATCCACAGCCGGAAGGGACACCTCTTTAGGGTGAATGGACATAAGGGAAACAGAAGCCGCCGATGGAAGCTTTACAGCAGGAATAGCAACTGTAGCATCCCCTCCACAGCTTCTGGTGTCTCATCGGGGATATTTACAGAGTCCACAGTCAAGACGCTACTTGAGCCCAGATTCTCTGTCGTCGCCGAAGTCCCTGTAAGGTTTTACGGAGATAAGAAGACATGGAAAGCAAAACAAATTACTCACCGAAGGAAAACTACAAAAGAAATGCATACCGATTCGTCAAGATGCCTCGAGTATGGCTTTTTCAAGCCGACGTTCCTTCCTTAGAAGATATGCTCGCCGGGGTTCTAATGTAGATTCATGACCGCCGGTCCATAACGACAACGTATATTCAGAAGCGGCAAAGATAGGCTGTTTGAGGGCTATCTCGCCTCCCCGCTCCAGAGGGCCTATAAACACTCACCGTACTGATGGAGGATCTTCATAGAATATTACGGCAAGGTAGGAACTCTTTGAGACGCGCATGTTCTCGGTCTCATCTTGGGAACGCCTTATAGCCTCAACCAGTTGTGCGGCTTCTTCGGCAGACGAGTTTGGAAAAAGAAGACCATCATCCGACTCTTGCGTAGATATTAGTTCGTCTTGAATGATGGGCTCGGATTCCATTAAAAGGTCAAGTAGACCAGTGACGGTCTTCTTCCTCCGCCTCAACCCAGAGCTGGCGCTGGAAGATGATCACTTCCTTCCCTTCAGCGCTTTGGTGTGACGTTGACCCACTTCGCCTTCGATATCCTCTCTTGGCGGTGCAACTGATGATGACACTGCCATTGCTAACGCCGCAGTCGATGAAACTGCTACTGGCGCCTTATCAGAAGCCCTCGCTTGAGCTCTAGTGCGCATCGGCATGCCAACTACGGGAGAAGTCAGACCCGCATCCACCGCCTCAGAAATAAGTAAGGCGCCAACACCCCTCAAGGGAGGGCGAGCTATTGCCCGCGGTCGCTGCGGGACTATCGTAACCTGGAGCGGGGCAAGAGCTCTAAGCCCAAAAAGTATCCTCCTCTCCTCAACAATGATAGGACTAACTCGGTGGTGATACCAACCCGTGAAAGCCCCCACACACCTCGGAATATAGTCGGCCTCGGGGATCATGAAATGAGAACCAACGTTCAGCCGCATGAAATGATGGGTAGCGTCGCGAATAGATTCGAGAGAAGAGTTAGGCTCCACCATGAATACCTCAAAGGGAACACCCTGGTCATAACCCAATTGTCGGGCAAAGCGGTGCGGATTATACCGCATAAAAAGAACAGCATCATTTCGGCGGAACACCAAACAACCTGTCTTGATCGAGTATAAGTGCATGGCTTCCCTGGGCTTCAAAGATGGCGCTCCCTCTTTCGATAAATCAAACAGTTGCTGGACAGGTCTCGAGGGAGCAGAGAGGATTCGGTCATTAAAAACCATCCCTCTTTCGTGGGCATAAGGATTAAGCAGCACACGAAGAGCCCTAACTGAGTCGGATCAGGAGCAGAAGCGTCCACCAACCTCATGAGCCGCGGGAAAGTATAAGCATCATAAAAACCGGGTCTCTGGTGCGCAGAAAATGCCCCTAGCATGTGCATCTCAATCCATGACGTAAAATAATGAAGAGAGAAACTCACCACATCCACGCCTGGGGTTGAGGAATTGGCTGCAGTGCTTAGCCCGTGGTACAAATGCGATAACCCTGCGATGCCCGCGGCTAGTCGCGCCCCTTCGGTAATGCGATGAGCATGGTAAATGAAAGAGGCTCTCATAAATCGACGATGTGTTGGAACGACAAACCAACTGAGCCAAACGCAGATAAAGCCAACGAAGAAAATTTCTTCATCCATGCCAGGAGCTGCAATCAACTCAAAAGGTACAGCAAACAAGATTGGAATATACAACTGTGGCAAATCTTCTTCTCTAGACGGTAGCTTGTTTAAACCAAACCCGAAGGGATCGTTGATATTCGCGAACTAAGGAGCCGCCTTTGATAGGACGTCTCCACGAAGGAAGCAGGCAATAAAGCTTTTAAAAGTGACGCCCTGTCCCTCTGACTCTGTGAACAGCTTCTCAAAAATACCCAGAGTCTTGATTAGACTCGGGTACTTGTGGCGGACGGCATTTTCAGTCGACAAGCCGTCAAGCGTAGCGGGCACAGTCTCGAAGGCATACTCGTCAGAAGGCAACAATTCTTCGTAAGGCGCTCCCCTGATCGGCAAACCCGAGATCTCGCGAAACCTTTCCAAAGAAATCGAAACTTCACGGTCCCCTAACAAGAAAGTGTTGGTGGGAAGATTCCATTGATTAAGGAAAGTTTTAACCCACCATACATGAGGAGACTAATAATGGAAGAGAGACGCGTACACCGCCTGGTAAAGCCCGACCTTCTGCAGTAACGCACGATGGGCGGACAGGATATAACGAGCCCGGAGAAGATAGCCCGTGGGATGGCGAGGGGTAAGCTCTATCTTGTAGACTTGTCCCCAAGGGTGAGCTTCACCTTGGCAGATATGACGCCCCAAGTTGTCTATGGCCGGCACAGGCTGGTATAGTATCCCAACTGTCGACGGCTCGAGCCGGCCTGTAGCAGTCCAATCCGCCACCTCTACAGCAAAAGCAGTCTGCAGACGGTCCATCGGCAAGAACGGGCGGAGAGGTTCTGTTGGCACCACGCAAAGAAAGCTTCGGCGACCGCGGATGATATGACCGTACCAGGTTCCCCACAAAAATAGATTGGCGCAGTCCGGGTCATGAGCCTTAATCATTGCCATCACCTCTTCATCAGACGGTGACTGAGGAAAAGCAGCCTTCGAGCGAGTAAAAGGAAAGTACGGAAGAGAGGTCATTGTTCCTGAAACAAAGGAAAGGAAACTGTTAATGAAACCCACACGTGTATATATATTTATAAATATATATATATATATAAAAAGATAATGGAAGAAGACGACAAGCCGCTTATTTCATAGGACCATTGGTTGCAAAACACAGGGGCCCCACAAAATCAAGATGGCGGCTCACTAATGATGAGGCAGGGTAATCATTACAAGAACAAAGGAAGATTCTCAATAAATGAATAAGTGGATTTCAAACATATCTACACATTCCCCAAGAAAAGAAAACTCATCACCAACTCTGGGCGAAATCCAAGAAATATTTCTCCTAAAATTTTGCCAAGAACAACTGGAAATGAAAATCTCAAGAAGTGTTTTTTGAGAATTAAGATCTTTGAGGGAATTAAATTCCTTTTCAACAGAGGAATTAAATTCCAAGAAAATCTTCAGAGCTTGGCTCTTTGAAACGGAACTAAATTCCGAAAGAAACTGTGAGCTATCATCAAACCCCTTGGATCAGAGAAAATGCCCAACATTGGGGGCTTACTACCTAAAGATCGTGCGTTCTTAGAGTTCAGAAAGATGAGTTTTTATTGAAGGGAAAAACCCTTGGTGTGGATTTAAAATCCAAAGAGAATTTTATGAAAAAGTTCCTCGGCCGTTCAAGACCCTTACCTAAAAAGGGATTCTTTTGTGTGGACAGAGTTAAACTCTGAAATTTTTTGTTGAACAGAGAACTGAGCTCTGAGGAAGAGAATTAAATTCTGAAGGCAAGTACAAAAAAGGAAGAAGATGAAGGAGTGGAGGCGCTGCTGAAGAGACCCTTGCATTTATAAGACGTGAAACGGTTCATCTTCCCTGTTCCCTAGGTAAATCCAACGGCCACAGAAGTTACAGCGTTGCACTCACGTGCAAAAACGTGAGAACAACGTTGTAGGGGCATTTTTTCCCTCATGGGAACTGAATAAAAGCAAATAAAGCAGCAGGGAAAACCTCAAATGAGGCATCACGTGCCCACATGTGACTGGGCATCACGTGCCCCCACGTGACCGGGCATCACGTGCCCACACGTGACCAGGACTCACGTGCAGACACGTGACCTTTTACAGGCAAAGCCTATAAGCACTGAATAAAATAAATAATTGGAAATGCTTAATCAGTGGGGTCACGTGCCAATACGTGACAAGCTCTTAAACCCTCTGAACTGATAGAATTAAATTCTAAATTAAATGCTTAATCAGTAGGGTCACGTGCCAACACATGACAAGCTCTTAAACCCTCTGAACTAATAGAATTAAATTCTAATTAAATACTTTATCAGTGGGGTCACGTACCAGCACGTGATGGATTTCTGAGCCCTCTGAACTAATGCTTTATCAGTGGGGTCACGTGCCAACACATGATGGGTTTTTGAGCCCTATGAAAGGTCAACAATAGAATTAAATTCTAATTAAAGGGAATCAAAAATCTTAACTGGAAAAATATTTCCCTAGATCTTTCCAAACAGAAAAGATTGCACTCTGTAAAGAGGAGCACCGTTGGATTAAAAATCCAATGGTACAAGGAAATATTTTCCTAAAATTTGCCAGGAACAACAAATAAAATATCTTTTGGATTAAAAATCCAATGGTGAATAAAATTCACCGAGTGATCTAAAAGATCATATTGGTTATAAAATCAATTAAAATCTTTTAATAAAAGATTGACTAAACAAACTGATTCTTTTCTTTCTCCTATAAATAAGAACCAAGAAGAGAAAAGAAAGAAGGAGAGAACAACAGAGAGAGAATACAGAAGAGAAAAAAAAGAAGAGAATTTAATTCTCCAAAGAGAAAAAAAAGACCTCTTCAGTAAAGAAAGGAACTCTAGGTAAGAGAGGGAAAGAGATCATTCTATAAGCTTCCACAAAACAAAAGAGAATTTAATTCTCAAATTAAGAGTTTAACTCTTCTAAATAAGAACCCAGTTCTTCCTCTGGTTGAAGATCTGCAGATGCAGATCTCCCCATAAGTTGAGAATTTAATTCTCATCGGGGAGATTCTGTCATGCAGATCTAAAATCTGAGGGAGGACCTAAGTTCAGAGAATTTTATTCTCCCATATAGCATATAGGAATTTAATTCCTCCAACAAAGATAGGGTTTAACCCTTAATACAAGAACTTAGTTCTTCTTCATGGTAATAGATCTGCAGAAGCAGATCTCCCCATAAATTGAGAATTTAATTCTCATCAAGGAGATTCTGTCATGCAGATTTAAAGCTTAGAAGGAGAATTGGGTTTAAAGAATTTAATTCTTTTAAACACATAGGAATTTGATTCCTCTAAATAAAATTAGGGTTTAACCCTATAAGAGAATTTAATTCTTATACAGGGGATTTAACTCTCCATGCACGTAAAAAAGATCAGTACCCAAACATGATCACGTGTTCCCACATGAGCATCCGTGTTGAACGAGAAGAAACAACCGAAATCAGGTCAGGTACTCCTACGTGACTCCTGAACAAGGCCCTGCTGAAGAAAAAAGAAGTTTATTTTTAAGGGCGTCTCACGTGACATCACATGACCCCTTAATAGTGCTCAGCACTTATAAAAGAGAAAAGGGAATAAACCCTATTTTTGGAGCACCTCACGTGACCCTACGTGGCCCTTAAAAAAAAGTTCCTCAAAACAAAAGGGAGTAAAGCCAAGACAGTTTCTCTTTAGGGTGTATCACGTGCTCCCACGTGACCCCTGACAAATACTTTTAATATCCAACGCATGGATACCCATTACGTGCCCACACGTGATGGTCATAAAGGTCAAGTGTTTAACACTTATATGCACATTTCGAGAGTAAAATAAAAAAAGCAAGGCCCAATCTTCAGGCGCCTCACGTGACCCCACGTGAACGCTTCAGTTTTAATGTTTAACACTGCTTTAAGCGCCTCACATGGAAGCACGTGAGCACCGAATGTACTCCAGTGTTTAACATTATATTCAAGCCAATCTTAGCTCAAGCTAGTTAAATCTCCCAAAGCCAAAACCTTGTTCAGGGCTTTCAAAATTGATCTCAGATGGCATCCAAAGTAATGTCCATACCACTGCTTCTCAATCTGGCATTTGGTTCAAGGGTACATCTCTTCGTACCTCTGATACATGTCGTTGTAATTCTTTAACGTCTTCAGAGAGGTGGTGGGTCCTGAGGACCAATAATTATCTGGTGCATTTCCAAACAATAGAGCCCAAATGATCTTTTGTGGGATCTAAATGATCCTGTTAAGTTGTTCTTAGTCTAAAATTAGACTAACGTATCCTTAACAAACATTTAAGTTGATCTTAATCTCAAACGAGACTATCAATACTTAAATCAATCCAACTACAGGTCCCCCAATTAATAATGGTTCAAGGGTACATCTCGTCACTCTTCTGATATTTGTCGTTGTAATCCTTCAACGTCTTCAGAGAGGTGACGGGTCCCGACAACCAGATATTCTCCGGACTATGGGGTCCTTAAACTCATGGACTATGACGTCCTTAAACTTTACGGACTGTGGGGTCCTTAAACTCATGGACTATGATGTCCTTAAACTTTACAGACTATGACGTCTCTAAACTGGACTATGATGTCTTTAAACTCTATGTACTATGATGTCCTTAAACTTCTGGACAACAATAAAACCCAAATGCACTTTTGTTGGATCTAAATGATCCTGTTAAGTTGATCTTAGTCTAAAATTAGACTAACGTATCCTTAACAAATGGTTAAGTTGATCTTAGTCTAAAATTAGACTAATGTATCCTTAACAAACGTTTAAGTTGATCTTAGTCTCAAATGAGACTAACGTATCCTTAAACCCAAACCAAAAACCCAAATCTAAGAAAATACGGATTTGGACTAATCCGCGCCCTACGGGCGACAATATAAATGAGTCTCCGTATACAATCCACGGGCAACCAAAAATAAAACAAAACACACACGACATGAAGTGACCATCTGGAGAAGGAGAAAATGGTTACCGCGATGCGGTAGCGTAATTAACTGCAGGGGCTTGCGCCTGCAGGGAAGAGCGTCCCCGCAATCAAAAACCCCTCGTAAACAAGGGGGAATCTGACGAAGTCTGCTACAACGGCCGCATCCGTCTAAACCTCCGATACACAGTGCCATAAATCAACTTGGCATCTTCGGAGAGGTGGACGGATAAAACCAAATAGCATCTACCCCCAAATTCAGGCAAGACATCAGCTTTTCCCGGTCTTTCAGTGAAGAACAGCTGGTTCCCGTAGGCCCGGCCTATCCCCCTTGATCTAATGGAAATTTGATCGCAATGTGGTAGGTCGAGATTTGAGCCCGGAGGGAGTTTAATGTCGGGCGTCCTAGGAGGATGTTGTAGGATGAGGGGATCCTAGCGACGACGAATTCTACCGGTATAGTCCTCGAATGGCCCGCTTTCCCAATGTTGAGGAGGAAGGTGACCACTCCCTCGGCCGGGATAGAGTGGTTGGTAAACCCTGATAGGACGTGGGAGGTTGGGCATAGGTCGGACGGCCCTAGCCCCATAAGCTGGAAGCAGTTATAGAAGAGGATATCTGCCGAGCTTCTGAAATCGACCAATATCCTCTTAACCTCGTAACGATGGACCCATGCCGTAATCACGATAGGGTCATTGTGAGGCAAGGATATACCGTGGAGGTCTTTATCAGTGAAGATGATGGGCTCGGCAGTCCTGCATTTCTTTTGGGATGGGTCGCTTGTTCCCTCGACGGGTAGGAGGCGGTGAGTCTCGTCGGCTCCACAGGCAGACCCTGAGGAAACAACCATGATTTGGCCGATCGTTAATTCTCCGGGAGGGGGCTGGTTCTCATGCTCCCTGTCTACCTATCACTTGTCCCGCAGGTACTTCGTCAGGTGGCCAGAGCGGATCAACTCCTCAATGTAGTCGCAGAGTTGTTTACAGTTCTCGGTCGGGTAGCCCTGTGATCTATGGAAGGCGCAGTACGGGCCCCGGGTTCGTTTAGCCGCTCTATGGGTGACCAGCGGGAGCTTGAAGAATCGCTCGCCCTTCGTCTCCTTTAACAGCTCGGTCTGGGACATGTTGAGAGGAGTATACTCCTGAAACTTTGGGGAGTATGGTTTTGGCCGGTCGACCTTCTTCTTCTCTTCTCTGCCCCTCTTCTTTTGGTCGACTTGGCCGCCCCGGGATAGGTTGGCATTCACCTCAAACTCGAGTTGGACCTCTCGCTCGGTCCAAGCTTTTACCTCGGCCATGGTCTTAGGTTGCGCTAATGCAAAAGAGCGGAGCCACTCTTTGTGCCTAAGACCTGGCCTTAAGGCGGTGATGACAGTTTCGTCCCGGTGCTCGGGAACCTCCAGAAGAGCGTTGTAGAAGCGAGTAACGTATCCCTTAAATGATTCCTTGTCCCCGCTCTTTATGGTGAAGAGGTAATCGACAGTCTGCTTATGTCGTCTATTTCCAATGAAGTGGCCGAGAAACTGGACGGCCAACTCATCAAAGGTAGAGATGGAGCGTGGCATGAGTCCTCGGAACCAGTCCCGTCTAGCCCGGATGAGGGTGACGGGAAATGCTCGGCATTGGGCAGCGTCGGAGTTATCCTGGAAGCTCATGCCCGTCGTATATGCGTCCAGATGGTTCTTTGGGTCAAATTTCCCATCGAAGAGGGCCACCTTGGGCGGCTTGTTCCTGGACGAAACGTGTACGGCGAGCAACTCCTCGATGAAGGGCTTCGTAAGTGAGTCGGCGGCGTGCCTGGCCGCTTCACCGGATGGATGACCCTCCCGATGTATACCCTCAATTTTCTTTTCGAGGGCATCGAGGCAGTCATGATACCTCGAGGATTCTGCGCAGTCAGAGTGTAGGGTTACAAGGCACACTAATAAGGCTCTACAAGACATCGACCATGCCGGATTAAAAATTTTATGTGCCGAATAACTCTAAACAAGATCGTATACTAGAGATTAGGCGAAAAAGATAGCAAGTTAACAACTTTACTCTAAAGGAATACGAAATACAACCTTTGTAGATCGGTCCTTCACTTCATATGCTCCTTGATATAGTCCCTTCGCTGCGATCATCCAACTCCCGGACTCCCGGACAGCTCCATGAGAAAATTGCAACGGTATTGCTTGAAGTCTTCGATGCCGAAGATGATCTACGTCGAGGGAATACGGACTCAAGCTTCTACCTCACTAATCAAAGAATTAGTGAAGCAAACACCGTAAACTAAAGTGCTAGTCTAGTAGAGAATGGTGAGATAGAAAATGGGTACACTTTAGAATTTCTTTTCTCACTTTAGTTCTCTCTCTTTTTCAAACCCTAGAATGAAAGTGAAGGAGGAAGAAGATGAGCTCAAAAAAGAATGAATTTTTTTCAAGAGAGAGAATAGAACTAACCATGGTGAGTAAGTATCATATACTTAACTCATGTAGAGACATAACCATGGCTAATAATTGTGGTTGGGTTAACTAAACATCATAAGTAAAACAAATTGAGTTGAATTTGTCAAAGCACTAAAAGCTTCTACAAGCTTCATGCACTTAACAAATTCAATCAATTTAGATTTACTTTTAATAGAAAAACCTCTCTACTAAAATTAGAATGGTGTATGTCTTATACACCCATGTCAAGTGTATCAACAACCATGATACAAATGGAAAACACAAATGAATATATATCACATATATATTAACTTGTGTTCAAGTGAGAAAAATAAATGCTTAAGTGAACCAATGCTAGTTAATGTAAATTAGTATATCATATATACAATTATACACTAAATTATTAAATCAATACTTGACTTAATAATCCGGTTATATCACATATAACCGACTAACATCCAATATATCGACTTATCGAATCAACCCTTGATTCGATAATTAGGTTATATCGCATACAACCGATCGATACAAACATCGCGCGAATAGAATACGGTATCACATACACGCATTATTCTCGGTCCCGCACATATCACGTATGCGCTCCTATCTCGTTTTGCCTGAGCCAGTATAACCTCTATGTAGGACTCTAAAGACTCGTCAATACGCCGGCAGTAGGTGATGATCATATCAAACACCCACAAGCCGTCAACGGTACTAGCTGGACGTAACGACTACCCGGGTATTGAGCGATCAGAAGATCAGCAAGCAAGCCCGCTCCAACTCCTGTAAAAGCCTGACAATGACACTACCGTACAGTCTGGTCTTCTCGTCTGATATGTCGCATATCAGTTCTAGGGGTGGTAAACGTCAGACCCCAATAACCGATAAGTCATGCCGATATGAGGCTCATAACGGGTCGAGAAACTACTGGTAACACTTACCAGTATATCTCTAAACCAGCCCTGGCCAGGGACTTCCCTGTTATGGCCAATCGAGCATAGCGCAACATCAACCCCCAATACCGGGAGAGACGAAACCCCTCCTATCGCTCATTGCCTCCATGTGACTCGGGACTGTACCCAAAAACCACCGTTTTGCACGCCCTCTTGGACGTGGTAAGGTGGAAATCAAAGCACAGTGGGAATCACACAAGACTCTATGACGATCTCGGGTCTACAGACTAACCTGTACCAGCGTCACCAGAGAACTGCCATCTGACGTAAGGTATAATACCATCTGGGAGTTCTCGGCGAGTCCGTCCAGTGTACCCAGTCTCCACTGAGCACCCGTATATCATCTCTGATGTCAAACACCAATGGATATGGGATCATCCATCGCCTATCTGTATGGGTCGAGAAGGTATACGCTAGTCTACTCTGGTATATCGATGCCCCGTCTCGATACACCCACGACTAGGGACCTTGAAGGATGTACTTATGGACTACCATGTCCCCACTAGTATGATCCGCATCATAGTCCAGGTAGTCAAGTACACATCCTAAGGGCTTTACCAACATATAACAGAGAGACAATCAGTGTACACGTTAAGGTAAAGAGTAACCAGATAGCATACTATCATGTCGAGCAAGAAAGTCCTCCCTATATATGTCCAAGCATCCACTACAATATACATCACATGTATAGTAATGGCCTCTAGGGCATACATATAACTAACAATCTCCCACTTGCACTAAGGCCATCTGATAACAGTGGTTGTAGTATCTCATACTCAACCATCCCATAATGGTCTCTCTCTGGGAAAAGGCCTTTGTGAGTGGATCCGCCGTATTGTCCTCTAAGTCTACTCTCCTGACCTCGATCACCTGGAGATCAAACATCTCCTTGATCAGGTAACACTGCCTTAGAATATGTCTGGATCACTGATGGGACGGGTGTTCCTAGGCATAAGCCACAACTCCATTGTCACACAATGGTAGGAACGAAGTTCATCTCATGAACTAATATACACCCAGACTGCCTCTTTGGTAGTATCTTTGGTAACGATGTATCTTGCCTTTTAATCGTCTAGTATGTCACGGTATCTAGCTTGGAACTCTTCCAACATACCGTCCCTTTACTGAGGGTAAAGACAATGCCTGTGACTGACTTTCAGTCGTCCTTATCACCCTGGAACCTTTCTAGCGATTCTCCCCAGGATCGATTGATACCAACTCACTATATCTAGTGAGTATCCTAACATCCAATTAGATCTATCTCATAGATCCAAAACCTAGGATTTAGTAGGTATCACTTTGATCCTATATGGAGAATCATTGTGATAAGCGGAGATTAACCGAGCGTAGCATAGGAAACTCCTTCCCTATCAAGAGTATGTCATCCACGTACTCTACGAGGATCACCACCATACTCCCTACTACCTTTTTGGATATACAAGGTTCACCTTTCATTTTGATGATGTCAAACTCTTTGACTACTACATCAAAACAGACGTTCCATCTCCGCGATGCCTGCTTTATCACATAAAATATCTTGCACACGTTTCCGCTGCTCCCACTGTTTACGAAGCTCTCTGGCTGTGTACTTATAGACGCTCTCTTCTAAAACATCATTTTAGAAAAGCAGTCATGACACCTACTCGATCGGCTAATTGTAATGTGTAAAACTCTCCCAGGAGTAACAATTACTCGCAGTGGGTATCGGGATCCAACTATCTCATAGAAGGTATGCAATCTCATTGCAAATTTCAACACTTGAAATTCCCAATAATATTTTAGCCCTAGCGTCCTATGACCTTGACGCAGGCCAACAAACCATAGTCCGCTAGTCAAGTTCAACCCGTCATTTCTTGATTGAATTAAACCCACCCACACGACCCTTGACGCAGGCCAACAAAGTCGCACGACTACCCTAATCCAATCTGCATCATATGCATAAACAGATAAATACTAGTTAGCTACCGCACACTACACCTTGACGCAGGCCAACAAACGTAGCACGAATACTAAGTAGGACTTATCTGAAATGACGGAGGGCTACGACAGGTTTTTCTGAAAACCTATTACGTAATGAACTTGATATCGTTGTAGAATCAAATGATTTTTAAAATGGAGTGTTTTTTAGGCTTTTCTAGTTTTGCTAAAGGGGTCACTCCTGGTGAAGGGATCGTCGGCCCTTTTCTCATCGAATAAGGTGCAGGATATCTATATACCACTATGCAAAGCAAGAACTATAGAAGCAATCAAAAGACAAACCGAGTGTTGTAGTATCTGCCAGTTATTGCTAAAGGGGTCACTCCCGGTGAAGGGATCTCGGCCTTTTCCTCATCGAATAAGGTGCAGGATGTTCTACAAGGAACACCGCGATGCAAAGTAAGAACTGTAGCTACCTGTTTTTGAAAATTCGATTCCACAACATCATTTAGGCTTCTTTTTCTTTCATTAATCATATTAATGAAGTCCCATCATTTAAGTACCTAAACATCACAGATAAATACGACGTACACTTATGCCATCCGCATTCGCCTCGATGTCCCCTCGTGCACCGTTAGGTTAGGTAACTAACGGCAGAGCGGGGCAGGCTAGCACGGGTGTAAAACATAAGTAACGTCTATATAATATATCATATATACTATATATAGTATCTATCACAGCACATCACATGATCACATCACAGATATCACAGCAGAAGAAACATATGAAACATTGGATATATTAGGACGTCCGTGTTTTATTTTGAGCCTCTATAAAACACGGATTCCACGGTCGTGATGAATAGCCAAACCCACACCCCTAGACCCCTACGAGAGCGGCAAGCAACCCTACCAATTCTAGAGTTAGGAGACCCGGACTCGACTCCTCAAGTTGGTCTCCCACTGGACTTCAGAACCCGGTTACTTGTGCTCTCCTCCTTGGGTCTATCCTAGTGCGGAAAAGTAAATAATATACAAATGGTGATATCGACCTCATCCCGGAAGTGCCCCAATAAAAGAATATTACATACATTTAATTTTACATGAGTGAAAATAAAACTCTCATCTCACATAAAAAACCCCGGCTATTCAGAACGCGACGATCCAATATAACATATCCAGCAACACATAACATCACATGTCATCAACGTAAGCAAATATGCGCATCCCAATTGTCGTTGACATATAGCAACGAAACCGGCGATATCACATATTACACTTACGGTCGCAGAAAAGAAAGTGTAAAACTACAACAGTTGGAATCCGCAACCTCCTTTGACATCACATGCCTAACAGTTATAAACCCCGCATTTTAGTCTCTATATCGAAAACACTTTTCAATATCAAGTCGGGCAATTCAACAAGATTCCCGATAAGTGATCGAATGCTCATCGCAAACTTTAGTAGACGGCCGCACCCCCGGATGCCGTCGACGAAGAGCACTAAGGCGGAACACCGCTGCCGCGAGCACCCGAACGGATGCTTTCGGCGACGGGGTTCTCCTATAGTCACTTGGTCGAGACTATGGGGCATGGCTGTCTATTAAGTTTACCCGGCGAGTATCCGCGTACGCTACGCGATTGCGACGGACTTTTGATCGCATCAAAATTCCGTGGCAACTGATCAATTGAGACTAAACTGCTATGTTTATAACAATCAAATTAGTTATCTCAAACTACTTGTGAATTCCAAATATTGTATCACATTCCGGATAAATAGAAAATGTTAAACTTTCCGATCGAATAATCAAACACCCAAGTTTTCCCAAATGGTTCTCAACACTTGAGGGGAGTTTAAAAAACATCCATTTCATGCCACAGTACCAACGGTCCAGCCGTAGAAGGGTCAAGCCAACGCCTCACATGTGGCACGCCGTACTGCCCCAAACCCTAAGGTTCAAAGCGCAGTTCGGTCACATAATCGAGTTAAGGTTTGTTGTCTTCTAGAGGGTCCATCGCGTTACTTGCACTACTTAGAACGTTCTTAAACTACCGAAAAATCCAACACTTGGTAATTTCCCGGCAGGGGAAAAAGTGGGTATTTATATCCGGTCGAATTTTTTAACATGTTCCAAAATTACCCGGAAAAACACATAGACGAAGTTAAACTTTCCGATCGAATCATCGAACTCCTAATACAATCCAGAAAACTCAACTCTTGAGTATAAATTAAAATTACCCAGAAAATACAGCAACCATATAAAAACATTACTGTGCAAACAGTGGAGAAAGAAGCCATGTAATGGCCGCGGAACCGCCGCACTACCTGGGGTACGGCCGCGGTTCCGCGGCTCCTTTATGGAGTTGGGCCCACGTGTTGCACTGTAACTCCTATAAAACCCTGCTGAATTTTTTGGATATTTTTAATTTGGAAAAATGCACAGTTTCAGAAAATGTACAGAGATGGGTGTAGTTTAGGGTTTCGGGGTTCGATCAGCTTTCTAACTTCGTCTACACAACGCCTAAAGCTCTAGCTAGGCTCTGATACCACTGTAGGGTTATAAGGCATACTAATAAGGCTCTACAAGGTATCGACCATACCGGATTAAAAATTTTATGTGCCGAATAACTCTAAACAAGATCGTATACTAGAGATTAGGCGAAAAAGATAGCAAGTAAAAAACTTTACTCTAAAGGAATACGAAATACAACCTTTGTAGATTGGTCCTTCACTTCATATGCTCCTTGATGTATTCCCTTCGCTGCGATCATCCAACTCCCGGACTCCCGGACGGCTCCATGAGAAAATTGCAACGGTATTGCTTAAAGTCTTCGATGCCGAAGATGATCTACGTCGAAAGAATACGGACTCAAGCTTCTACCTCACTAATCAAAGAATTAGTGAAGCAAACACCCTAAACTAAAGTGCTAGTCTAGTAGAGGATGGTGAGATACGAAATGGGTACACTTTAGAATTTCTTTTCTCACTTTGGTTCTCTCTCTTTTTCAAACCCTAGAATGAAGGTGAAGGAGGAAGAAGATGAGCTCAAAAGAGAATGAAATTTTTTCAAGAGAGAGAATAGAACTAATCATGGTGAGTAAGTATCATATACTTAACTCATGTAGAGACATAACCATGGCTAATAATAGTGGTTGGGTTAACTAAACATCATAAGTAAAACAAATTGAGTTGAATTTGTCAAAGCAATAAAAGCTTCTACAAGCTTCATGCACTTAACAAATTCAATCAATTTAGATTTACTTTTAATACAAAAACCCCTCCACTAAAATTAGAATGGTGTATGTCTTATACACCCATATCAAGTGTATCAACAACCATGATACAAATGGAAAACACAAATGAATATATATCACATATTTATTAACTTGTGTTCAAGTGAGAAAAATAAATGCTAAAGTGAACCAATGTTAGTTAATGTAAATTAGTATATCATATATACAATTATACACTAAATTATTAAATCAATACTTGACTTAATAATCCGGTTATATCACATATAACCGACTAACATCCAATATATCGACTTATCGAATCAACCCTTGATTCGATAATTAGGTTATATCGCATACAACCGATCGATACAAACATCGCGCGAATAGAATACAGTATCACATACACGCATTATTCTCGGTCCCGTACATATCACATATGCGCTCCTATCTCATTTTGCCTGAGCCAGTGTAATCTCTATGTAGGACTCTAAAGACTCGTCAATACGCCGGCAGTAGGTGATGATCATATCAAACACCCACAAGCCGTCAGCGGTACTAGCTGGACGTAACGGCTACCCGGGTATTGAGCGATCAGAAGATCAGCAAGCAAGCCCGCTCCAACTCCTGTAAAAGCCTGACAGTGACACTACCGTACAGTCTGGTCTCCTCGTCTGATATGTCGCATATCAGTTCTAGGGGTGGTAAACGTCAGACCCCAATAACCGATAAGTCATGCCGATATGAGGCTCATAACGGGTCGAGAAACTACTGGTAACACTTACCAGTATATCTCTAAACCAGTCCTGGCCAGGGACTTCCCTGTTATGGCCAATCGAGCATAGCGCAACATCAACCCATAATACCGGGAGAGACGAAACCCCTCCTATCGCTCATTGCCTCCATGTGACTCGGGACTGTACCCAAAAACCACCGTTTTGCATGCCCTCTTGGACGTGGTAAGGTGGAAATCAAAGCACAGTGGGAATCACACAAGACTCTATGACGATCTCGGGTCTACAGACTAACCTGTACCAGCGTCACCAGAGAACTGCCATCTGACGTAAGGTATAATACCATCTGGGAGTTCTCGGCGAGTCCGTCCAGTGTACCCAGTCTCCACTGAGCACCCGTATATCATCTCTGATGTCAAACACCAATGGATATGGGATCATCCATCGCCCATCTGTATGGGTCGAGAAGGTATACGCTAGTCTACTCTGGTATATCGATGCCCCGTCTCGATACACCCACGACTAGGGACCTTGAAGGATGTACTTATGGACTACCATGTCCCCACTAGTATGATCCGCATCATAGTCCAGGTAGTCAAGTACACATCCTAAGGGCTTTACCAACATGTAACAGAGAGACAATCAGTGTACACGTTAAGGTAAAGAGTAACCAGATAGCATACTATCATATCGAGCAAGAAAGTCCTCCCTATATATGTCCAAGCATCCACTACAATGTACATCACATGTATAGTAATGGCCTCAAGGGCATACATATAACTAACACAGAGTGGTGGCCCTTCCCGCTTGTGGTCTACTCCAGGCCGTGACAATGATTCTGTTCTATCAAATTCCTTAAGTCTCCTAGAGAGGTCATTCTTGAGTATTCGCGGCGAGTGCCGTTCGTGCGATCCCGTCGAGAGAGATGGTGTCGGTCATGCCTGAAAGCAGACGAGCTGACCGATACCTCCTCAGGAGGGACGGTAACGTGACGGGCCTCGGGGCGATGGGCTCTTTCACAAGACCGCGGCGTGGAGACGTGTGGCGTCCAGCGGGCCATTGAATCGGTCGCCACGGAAGAGTCGCGATCGCCGGAGTGAGCACGGCGTTGTTTGGTGGTGCCAGCGTGGGCGATGTCATCCGCCCCTCTGTAGAGGTTGTGATCGCTGGGAGGGGGAACGGCGACCTGGGGGGCTGGGCCAGCCGTTTGGACACGGACAAGGGTGTCCACTATGGATGGGGGCCTTTTGATCCTTGCCGAGAGGGGATGGATGGCGTTCGGAAGGGAGTAGATCCGTCCGTGTCTCCGTTGTGGGGAAGGAGGCGGCTTATGCTGGGATCGTCACGGTTTTCGCTTGCCATGAAGTCGAGAGCGAAAGATCAACTTTCGATGGGTGGAAAAAAATTGGGTTCCCACAAACGGCGCCTACTGATGGAGGCCTTGATCTCCTTCAAATGTTGTCCTCCATCGATCTGTCACGAGTGTCGATGA
Organism: Agapanthus africanus; assembly: GCA_030015575.1. NCBI lineage: Eukaryota > Viridiplantae > Streptophyta > Magnoliopsida > Asparagales > Amaryllidaceae > Agapanthus > Agapanthus africanus. The sequence continues at coordinate 431,728,738 of JASDDO010000008.1, read as the reverse complement.
AGGGTTGAGATTGATGTTGAAGGTTGTCTCCTTGGACATGTGGATCTCAATGGAGTTGATTTTGAGATGAGGCCGAGCTACCTGCAAAGAAGTTCCGGGGTAGGTGACCACCGCAGGACTCTCCGACGATCAAGTTAGCCGAGGAAAATGAGCAGAGTAGCAGCTTGTTGGTTAAAATTGCCTTTCCTGAATCGTCTGGGAGAGGGATTTTTATAGTGGTCGCATGGAGCGAACTGGCGCGAGATCTTCGCCGACAGTTACGTCTACGTGAATGACGGGATCCTTCCATTAATGACGAGATACGCTCGTTAATGGGGGATACAACGGCGTGGAACGCGGGATGTTGGATGGCGGATATCTCGCTTCTGACGAGATACGCGGAGCCAAGGCGGAGGCGCTTGGGCTCTGCGTTCTTGGTTGCTCGGTAAAACCGGGGAGGTTTAGCTCGGCGGGAGGCTCGGAGGCGAGCGGGAGGCTAAGAAAGCTCGGTTCTGTGACAGTTCAGAGGCGAGCTGGAAGGGCTGAGGAAGCTCAGCGTGTAGGAGGGCTCAGAGGCGAGCCGATGGTTATTTGTAAGGCGAGCATAGTAATGTTTTGGGAGTCCATCGAAGGTCGGGTCAATCCTCGGGGCGAAGGCCCGGGGAATGCCTTCAATGTATCATGCTTGCTCCTGTCCCGTAAGTGTCGGGACACGTCATCTACCACGTGTCATGATCTGGGAAATTTCCACTTATGAGCATCATCATTTATCAACAACTTTAAGAATTTCGATGATTCCCAAGCAATTATATAAAAACTCTTGTTTACATTCTTCCTTCAGTAAAATCTAATTCATTTAATAAATCCTCCATAAAGCAAATGCATACAATTTACTCTTCAAATTTGGAATAGAATATTGATCTTATGTATCAATATTTGTTGTGAGATTTACAAAGATCATATATGATGAACAAAGATCCACATAAAAACATTTTAACGGTCTTGTTTAGTTCAGAAACCACAAGAAATATGATCTGGTCAATGATAGCTGATTGAGGGGGAAAAGATAGCTGATTGAGGGGGAAAAACAACCCCCTCACTCTAATAGTCATCTCATCTCCAGACAAAAAATGATTTAAATGCCTGATCAAGTGAACATCTCTGTTTTTGCTTTCTGGGTAACCTTTCCTTTTCATGTGTTTAATGAACCGCTAAAAAATAGTTATATAAAATCAAGGATTTTGATGTCTCACCAACTCCTGATGATACAAGTTACAGGAAGAGATAAGATTTAATTGTAATCCTTCTTAGTGAAATCAAACATGCCATTTCTATTAAACTGCGGTCATCAACTTTATCCGCAAACATTATCCGCAAACCAAACACTCCGCCTTCAAATAGTCCAAACAATTCACTCAATTCACCAAGCTAAAACCATATTACAAGTCATTCAAAAATTTAGATGGTTTTCCTCGTTTTTTTGGCCTGTATTTTGGTAAGAATATAGATCATCAATGGATCGCATAAGCTACGTCTTTGGAGTTTGCATTTCGGAAGCACGGATATATAAAATCATCAGCAATATGATCTAAGACATTTTAAAGTCCGGATAGAATTGATAAATCCAGTTTTGCAAGTTAGCTTGAATGTAAGAAAGGAACTGAAAATGCAAGTTAAGTGCAGCCTGTATTTCGGTCTTGAGCATCTTTTGCCAGGAAATATGACTAATGTCTAAAGTTCATTGATGGGATGCCCATCTATATCTTATAGCAACGTAACGCTCTTCGTTTTTGCATGGGTTACCGCGCTCTTCAAATTTACATGCGGGCTCAAATCATTTCAAAATTTTAAATTTTATATAATAGATTAGCCTCAAATTATTTATCAAGACCAAAGACTTTGGAAAGCGTATGGAAACACATATGGAAAAGAATCTGGATCATGTAACTCGTGTCACAATTGTAGTGGATGAATATAATGCCAGCTTGGCAAAGCGACCGATCATCACCAAATGGACATTTGAATGATAGAGATTGCGTGGGGTGCAAGTCAGGCTGGGTTTGATCCGAACTGTATCCTATCGAACCTGATGCCGGCTGAAATTCGATCGGAACGATAGAAGCTTGGCTGCAAAATTTTTGGGACGGACATGAATTTAATACAAAAACCGAATATCCGAACCCTACACCCGCTTCCTGCCTGTATCCGACTCGACCCAAAGCAAAGCGTGCAATGTAGACAAATATTTCTGAACGGACATGAAAATTTGAGTACAGGATTCGGACCGGTTTTGCGTTTGGGTTATAAATTTTTCGGGTTTGATAAGGCAAGCTTGTGCAAAAGTGGGTGCACATGAGTTGGGTCTCCAAACATTTAAGCGTAACCACCATTAATGAATCGTCGTCTGCTTCTGAGCTGGTGGCTCAACTAAACCGTTACGAGAACACGACGCATAGAGAGAGTGGGCCCCACCAGATTCGTGGCGGTCGCATAATTACTGGATAGATCTCCTCATATTTAATCTCCTTATGCGGTAATTACTAACGTGAGCGTGCTGATAAGGTATGTTAGCGCTCGTGCGTCACGTAATAGAGAAAAGGCTTTTTAGCCTAAATACCCCTCCAAAGGTTTATATTTGCGCCAGCTATCTTCTCCTTAAAATTTGCATTGTTGCTCTTCTAATCCTTTTAAGATAGGGATTCAAATACATTCAAAAAGACCTACTACTATTTCTTTACCTTATAAATGTAATTCGATTGAATTTGTCTTGACTTTAAAAGCATAACTAGAATTTATGCACGTGCGTTGCACGCGTTTAAAAATTTTTGAGAAGGGGAGACAGAGAAATGTTGAAAGTTTTAGAATCTTATTTATTTATTTTAAAAAAGAGGATGGATAATATATGGAAGGTTCTAGGTAAACAATTAATTGTATTTTAGGAGAGAGAGATGATGTGGAGAGCTTGAGATGTGAGAGAGATGATGTGGAGAGCTTGAGAGATGGGGTTTTTCTTATTTTTTCTATTTTGCTAGAAAAAAGAAGAAGAGAGGACCTCTAACCAAGGTATTTGCATTATATAGAGAGATAAATACCAGAGAACAATGTTCACGGAGATGCAAAAAAATGTTTGAAGAACATAAACGTCCTTTATCTTTTTTATATACCGTATTTGCTCTTGTCCTGCGAAAAGGCTGCAGCCTATATCTTGCAGGATAATTTCAATACGTACACACTCTTGTCTGTCAGTCACACAATTAATATTCACGAATATCACATGGTACCACACCCTAAGCTAAAACATTTGAGAAGCAGATTTTTCTTGGACACAAGATATTGAATTATAGATTACAACATTTTGTCACTCGAATATGGGATGTTCAAAACAAAGCGAAAATGATCAACCTTTTCAACGAGATTCTTGTTCCGTAACAATTCACGTCACAACAAAACCTCTCATGTTTCATATTTTGGGTAAACTTTATAAAACATCATCGAATATTCAGGGTTTTTGAGATAAGACTATTCAGCTTTAAAAATGCTATGAAACTCCCTTGAAACATTAATGCTGTATGAAAATGTTTGTTTCATCAATTCATTTAATATACAAATGGATCAAATAACCTCGAAATGACGAAAACGGTAAAAAAATGCCATTCTATAGAACGGTAAAAAAATGCCATTCTATAGAGTTAAATGACATGTGTAAAGTTTAATGGGGCCATCGGTCTTATGTCAATAACTCTGAAAATCAGACGGCGTTTGCAAAATTTATCACACCAGATATTTATTTACTTATTTATTTAAAAATGGAATATTTTGATAATAGAACTAGCCATGGTCACAGCATGCCTATGCTACGCTTTATTTTATTTTTACCTCAAATGCATGATTCTATATCCTTACATAAAAATGTTATAGATGAAGGGAATGCTAATTGAAGATTCTTTGGACGTATTTGTAAAAAATAGCATGTAGCCTTCGTCCCAAGTTCCAGAAGCGGCCGTGCTCGCATTAATCAACACCACTGTTTTGATGAGAGAGCGCGAACTAATAAAATTGAAATAATTAGGGGCCAAAATATAAAAAAAAAAAGTCAGTTAAGATTGTAAGAGAGAGAAAGAGAGGAAAGGGAGAGAGAGGGAGAGAGAGAGAGGGAAAATAAATTAATCAATAAAAAAACGATTCAAATGCTTGAAGAATCCTCAACCAAACCCAACATTTAAAAACCCTCGCCATTGGCGCAAGCCCTAATAAACTTCAAGAATCGCTCTCCAAATTCAATCTCAATCCCCAAACCGAAAGAGATCGAGAGATGGCGCAAGAGGGGAGGAGGATCAAGAGGAACGGGGCCCACCACGGCGCCGCCTGCGTCTGCTTCCAACCCACAATGACGGCGTCGATGAACGGCGTCGAGGTGTTCCACGACGGCGAGCGGCGGATCCCGACGCATCTCGTCGTCACCGTCAACGGAATCGTCGGAAGGTGTGGCCTTTTCTTGCAAAAGCCGGTTTTAAAATCTAATTTCGTGTCCAATTGCTTTGCGTGCCCTAATTTTCAATCAATCGCCGTGGGGGACCCACCTTAGATATTGGGGATAATTGGGTGGCTCAATGCTCATGTCGAAATTTTTGGATAATTATGGATGTCTTTGAGAAATTTTTAGTAGATTACAGGCTGAAATTGGTGATGATTAGTACTAGTTTGAAGCGATTTTCTGCTGGATTCCACCTCAATCGTAAAAGAAGTGTAATGAATTCGTGATTGAAGGAGCTCAATATGATATCAATACCAAATAAGTATAAGGTTTCTTTAAGATTGATTTAGGGAACATATTGTAAAGGGAGGAGATGTACTTGCTGAATACTGGGAACGTGGTTTTAATTAGTTTTTTCGTCTTATGTTTACTGTAAATGAAATATGATCAAACTTCATTTTATAAAGATCTGATTATTTGCTACGAATAGTGAAAGAATAAAACGTTTCAGTGCAATGTTGCCGGAGTTATCTTAACTGAAATACGATACCCTTTATCAATGTCACTTATTTTTACCCTTTATCTGCAGTGCTGATAATTGGAGATACGCTGCAGAGCGATTTGTAGAAAGGTATCCTGAAGATCTCATTGTCCATTGTGAGTTTGCATAGCCTTTGAATTCTAGTATGTCTTCTGAATATATTAAAAATTCATACACTTGGAGATTAGCAAAAACTATCAAATTGAATGGTTTGTTAATGGACTATACAATGAATGTCTTGTCTTTTCTTATAAAGCTTTACGTGATGTTCTGAAAAAGAAGAAAAGGCTTGCTACAGTATACTAAAGCTGAATTTGAAGCTCTCTGCAAGTTATACAAGCCAAGAGGAGAAATTATCTTCTAAAGTTATTACAAAAAAGGATTTTTATAAATGTACATTCAAGGCTTTTGTGTAACCCAATGTAAATTGTGCTGCATCTATTCTTTTTCGTTGACACACCATCACATATTCCCATAGGCTTGTTATACACTCAGAATTAAATATATTTGACCGTAATATGGGGCCTTAGAGTTATATATGAATCGAAATGCTGTCTTTTTAATCGCTGTTTTTTAATTGGATGCTTAACTTTCTACTATGCAGGCAGTGAAGCAAATCATTCAAGCTTGACTTTTGATGGAGTTGATATAACGGGGGAGAGACTGGCGAAAGAGGTGCATATACAAATGACTTGTCTAATATGCACACTTTTATTTCATACATTCTAGTGGGGCCCTAGGAAATATAGTCCAGCCTTAACTTTATCTTGCAATGATCTGCCCTTTTGACATAAGTTTGTTTTGATTGAAAACTGATATGTGCAATCCCCCCCCCCCCCCGCGCCCCCCCAAAACGACAAAAAATAGTTGAAACGCTTAGATTCTACTCTAAGCTATAAAATGATTGTCTAAAGTAACTCGAGAAACTGCTTATGTTGTTTAGAGCAGAACTCGAGTGTTTTTTTAATGTTTTGGTCACTGAAAAGAGCACTTGAGGGGGGGTACAAGTTCTATAGAGGTTTTTTTGTACAATTAGCCCTTATTATAGACATTCATTGCTAAATCTTTACACTTGACCGAGATTGATGACTTTATGTATCCAGGTATTAGAAGTTGTTGCCCAAAGGCCGGCCCTTCAGAAGATCTCTTTCCTGGCCCATTCACTTGGTGGCTTAACAGCAAGATATGCAATTGGTAGACTATACACAGAGAGTAAAGAAATTAGAGACTGCAAGGCATGTCAATGTGGAGCTGTTTGCCTGGAACCACACAAAACGAAAGGAAAAATTGCTGGACTTGAGCCTGTTAATTTTATTACATTCGCAGCTCCTCACCTAGGTTCGAGGTCTCACAAGCAGGTCAGTTTCCAAGCATTTATCATGCACAGTTTCTAATGCCATGCCATTTGTAAATTGTTTTCTATAACCTTTTATTTCCCCCAATTGATATTAACCACAATTCAATTACTACCATTTTCTAGCATTTCATGAGCCTCATCTTTGTAGCCCCCCCCCCCCCCCCCGATGGTGAAAGGCTGACGTTAGATGTTATATTTCTTCTCCTTATGAAAATAAATTTAAAAATTGATTTACAATAAGATGGTTTTATCATATTATTATATTTAGGCCACATGAAATACCCACACTTTTGGCCATAAGCGGGAAATACCCCTTCCCTTTATAAAACCTATTACCTTTCCCCCTCAGAGTTTAACAATGTTATTACTTGCATAAAATATTTTTTCCTCACATATACCACCGTACCTCTATTATTTTTCTGCACTCGTTTCATTAACAGTTCGTAATTAATATTCTTACTTAGGGGTATTTTCTGGAATAAAAAAACTGACCTTAATGGAAAAGTTTAATGGCTTCTAAGAATAAGAGGCAGATTGCAGAGTTGAAAAGAGGGGGGTTTTTCCTACCGTACTGTCAAAGTGAGGTGTTTATCTGCAAATTTAGCCTCATATTTACTTTAAAAAGATATCTGGTGTGAACTGGCCTATGACATGGCATTTTCATGTTTTTATTTATCGAGAATGAAGATATTTCGCAGATCCCACTTTTCCGTGGCTCGCGCGCATTTGAAAAGATGGCATATCACATTTCTTGGATTGTTGCTAAGAGAACTGGAAATCATCTATTTCTCAAAGATCATCATGAGGGCAAACCGCCTCTTCTCCTTCAAATGGTCAATGACTTTGGAGATCTCAAATTCATGTGTGTCTCTATAACCGGTGAATTTTCATTTTAAAATCACCTTTTAACGAGGATATCAAATTATGATTATTTGTGATTTGTTTTTGCAGCTCGGCTTTGCAGTCTTTTAAGCGCCGTGTTGCTTACTCAAATGTGTGCTTCGACAGTATCCTGTTCGAGAAATTAACTTTATGCTTAGACGCATATATGTATGCCCTTTGAAGCTCTTAATTTATTATTCTATCATCTTGAATAATGTTATGGCTAAATTACACTAAAATACGTTTGACACTTGCTGTAGCAATTCAATGGAGCTTACTTAAATAAAAAAAAACCCTCTAAGGTTGCCTTGTGAAAAACAGCGCTTGTTGAGGTTATATTAGTGCAATTTAGCCTATGTAGATACTTGTATAAAAGCTTAACTCATTGTAGTCATTGTTGGATGGAGGACTTCATCAATAAGGCGTCTTCATGAGTTGCCCAAGGTAAACATTTTAAAGATAGCTACTAAAATTATAAACTTTCAATGGTTATCTCATGACTCATATGTTACTGTGGCTTGAGCCAGCGCCAAGATTTTAGGAAGAATGAGAAATATCCACATATTGTGTATGAGGAGAAAGCAAGACCTGCTGATTTGGGACATGAAGAATTTGTTCCGATGTTTGTTTATCAACCAATGACTACAGATGAGATGGAAGGTTTGTCATCACATCATTTCAGTGAAATTTATTATCATGTTTGAGTCATAAAGGATAACATGCAGGAAATTCCTTTCAATTTTGGCTCAAAACCAGGGAACTCCTCTGCGTATTAAAACCTGCACTTTGGCCCGACCCGTTTCATTTTCCATCCAAAATCCGTCACGTGCCATTAAATCCCTACAATATTCTTCCTGATTTTTCTCTTCGCTCTTTTGTTGAGAGTGTTATGTTAGGCACGCAATAGTTTATGGCGCAAAATTTAGTATCAGTTAGATTAGGTGGGCAACGTGCATTTTATTAAAAGTCAGGAAGGTTTCTTGCTCTTGGGCCAAAAGTGAGTGGGATTTCCTGCATTTTAACCAAACACAATTTGATGTATGCTCAGACTTCATTTACATATAGAATCCATATCTTTGTTCTTCATAGTAATCACTAAGCTTTTCTTCTGTTGCTTAACTATTTTTCTGGCTACTTAATTATTATTTTTGAAAACAAACATCTAGAAATTTGTACTTCTTTTTGTACTTTTATCCACTTTCATTCAATCATAAATCAAATGATTAATTCTTACTTTCCTTTAACAAACCGCAGAAGCGACGATTAAAGGTCTGAGCAGAGCTCCCTGGGAAAGAGTTGATGTCAGTTTTCGCGAAAGTAAACAAAAGATTTTTGCCCATAGTACTATTCAGGTATGTCTCTAACCCTTGAATCCCTGATTAATCTTTAGAAATTAATGAATAATATATCGTGAGCATTCTGGTGACTTTTTCACTATATTTAGAAATACATGCCAACTGCTTGTCTTTGATATAAACAAGCTGTGGTTTAATCTGCTATATGCTATTTTGGAGATGGAATAAAAAGAATTCTATCATTTTTTAAATATAGATGAAGGAATTAATTTGGAATATATTTGCCAAAGCATAGCAGAAATGCGAGGCATCATAGAACAGGCATGAAAAGTTCTTGGCTCAACTAAAAATATTGTGAGGAATTTGCGCAATGAATAGCCCCCATCTATAAATTCAATTTTGAAAGGTGAATGAACCTTCATATACTCCCTTTTTCACTCATAAAAATAAACTTCAAAGCAAAAGTGAAGTAATTGGTGGATACGAGTGTTGATGGCTTGACACTGAACCTCTAGAATCTTTGTGGTCTTGTAGAGTAAATTTTTTTGGTCAATTGATGTACCCTTGATGCACATCTCATTTTTCACTTATCATAACACCTATGGATCCAGTCTTCCTATGAGTCCGAAGATGAAATTTGACTTTGATCATTGACTAACTCAGGAGTGTTAAACATATTGAGAAGGTGATGAAATGTTTAGATAATTATAGAAGAGTGCAATGACTCCCAATTTTTAAGCAGAAGTGCAAAAAGTTCAATACGTGAAACATCAAAACATTATAGCATATGATTTCATAACCAAGCAATTTATCAATGTTTATTAAGGACTAAATCATGGTTTTTATTTTATGCAGGTTAAGTCATACACGATAAATTCGGACGGTGCAGATGTGATCTGCCACATGATTGACAATCTTGTTTTATGACCAAAGGATGTGTCTTTTTTTTTGTCTTTTTTTTTGTCTTTTTTTTCGTCTTTTTTTTTCCAATTGTTTTTTGCAACTAGGAATATCATGGAGATGCACTTTCCTCCTCCTATAATAGAGGCAACATGTAACCTATGATTCATATGTAAATTATGATAAAATGAAGGCAAGAGAGTGAGTGCTATCATAATCTGATGTAAATATCAACAGTGTTGCAATGAAATATTCTTTGTAGAAATAAAATGTGTCCTTTTATTTTCTATTGGCCTAACCCCAAAATTGACCATTTTGATTCTTTTATCTTACATGTGATCAGGATTCAGAAGTTGCGTGTAGGTTTGACAAAAGAAACACAAGCAAGGAAACAGCTCATCACAAGAGGGAAGTAAGATATCACAGCTGATTTTTTTCTTTCAGTACTCTCTTTTTTGATTTTCAGTAGAAAAGGTATTCTTCTTTTTGGTGGTAAGAATCCCAATATCTACTGACATGGGTTTTGGGTTCTTTGCTTTTTTAGGCTATTCCTTCATGCCCCTCTCTCTTTCTTTTATCTTTTCAAGTGATAGAGACTTTTTTGTATTTACTCTTGTTATACCTGCAACTTCTTTTCAATAAATGCTGTTGAAGTTGGTTTGTGTCCAGCTTTTGTGATTTTTTTGAAATTTTGGTCCCATTCATTTGTATCTTGTAAGTCGTAATCTCTGCTTCCAACTGTTGTGTCCTTTTGATTTTCTCTGTTATAGTGCATTTAATACCTGAGCTTGTAGTACACATTTCCTCAGTAGCAATCATATCTGATTCAATCTATAAATCTTTTATTGAGACTCCCATCTCATTTACTACCACTGCATTCATAGTTTTTTCATTCAATCACTGCTGCTTTAAGAAATGTGTGGCTGTTTTCTCTACTCAGGAGCAAGACATGCTCAGCTTTTTACTCTCTCAATGCTCCTCTTCTTGAGTTCATCTCAAATGAAGAATTCAGCTGAATGTAGGTGGTTTAGTTTATATTGCTCAATGAGTTTTCTTTAAGAAATTTTGATGCCTTCTCTTTTATTAATACCTGAAAGTTGAATCATTTGTTGTGATGCAGGTAGCAGACATTTGGTTGAGGTTTCAGAATCTTCCACCAAGGTTAGAACTTTTAAAATCTTTGTTCTTGTTTGGCTTTTGAAGCAAAAATACAAGGAGTTGTTTTTATATAACTTTGTTTGTTGTTTGGATGTGAATTACAATGAGTCTTCAATTTCCCTTTTGGGTTGATTTCACAAAACCTCCTTGTAGTTTACCCTCTTTAGCACTTATACCTCTTGAAAGTGAATTATGAGCACAAACGCCCTGCCGAACATTGTAAAGCCCTTAAAAGCAATCAAATTTTGGGGTACAACTCCAATATGGGGTAAACTACATGGTTTTTTTGTGCGATTAACCTTTTTTGTTCGAGTGAAGGTAAATGAGATTAAAATGGATATTAGATAACTCCGGTTAGCTCAAATTTGCGGTGAGATGACTACAAGAGCTGTACCGTAAATCAAAGCCATACAGGATAAAGTTAGAAATTTGAAGTTAACTTTAGATATCTCTATTGACGACAGGAAGGTGAAGGCAAGGAGATGATGGTGGAGGGAGCGATGCTCGGATCGAGGCCGCCGAGTTGTTTAGGGAGGTGCAGCACCTGTGGGCATTGTGAGGCAGTTCAGATGCCATTAGTCCCATCTAAGAAGGAGAAGAGAATGGTGAAGTATTCTTATGCTAGGATCAACTCCAGAGGTGATGAGTACAGTTCCAACTACAAGCCCATGAATTGGAAGTGCAAGTGTGGTGACATGATCCTTAATCCTTGACATTGAAGCAAAAAGGTAGAAGCTAATTAAATTGTTGATATATGTGTGTACTTTTTTCTTTAGAAAAATACTTATGCCGCTTTTGTGTTTATTTGGTTCTTTTTTGAATCTTAAAGATTGGAGGTAGTTTTTTGTTATCTTCGATCTGTATGATATGTGTAATCATCTTCCAGTTGGTCTTGTGTGGTTTGATTGATATGTTAATTAACTTTCTTCCCCCGCATATTTTTTCTCTATTATTAGCATGTTCTTGTTGTAATTAGTTCATGGTGATCTGGAGTGGTGAATCCATGATTTTTGTCTAGGTGTGACGGAGTTCATATTGCTAAAAAAACTTTTATATATATATATATATATATATTTTTTGATTTCATATACAAAATGTGTTGATACAAAAAAGATTTACAAAACCATCCAATAATTTACTGACGTGGAAACATCCATAATCTATTCTTTAAATTTTGAAAGGTTTGGATGATACTTTCATTGTCAATAGAATTAAATATCTCTCAATATATGTAACCATAAAATCATTCAACTAACCATCTTCTATTCAATTGCCTAATGGAGTCTTTATGATTTTCATTCATGCAGAAAATGCCTTTTCCACAGTAGCAGTTGCAACGGGCAAAATTAAAACCAATTTCAGAAGCAAATACACTAGAGGATATGTTTGATGCTTTTTTGTCTCAACTAACTTTTGTGCAATACCGGCTATTCCTGTTACGTTAGCAAAGTCAACAGCAGTAGAAACATCCATAATATAAGTCTCAAGTTGATTATCAAGGAAAATAAGATTCAGTGGTGAAAATTCAGATGGACAAAACTTAGCAAATTTAACCAACTTTTCCTTATCAAAACTAGATAATGAATTGCTTGGATCAAGACATGCCATACAAGAAAGTAAATCGGTATTCACCTAATTGAAACAACTATTAAGCTCTTGAAATTGCATATCAATCACGGCATAAAACAAATCAACTTGATACCGATGAAGGTTTGTGAGCTCGAGTGCGACGCCGTGATCTCCTTTGCAACATAAAAATATCCTCTATTTTTTGTATTTGTCATATCATGCGATTCACAAAATAAACAAACTTTCTTCAATAGATGGCTTCATTCTTTATCTCTCAATATTTGTAGCCGCTTCTTTGATAAATCCACCATATTTATGGCATTTACAAAATCTTGATCTTTTCTCTGCAATACTTGTGATAACTTATTGATGATTCCCAAAACTTTTATCATCAATGGAGCATAAAGACAAACTCAAAACACAATATAGCATTCAATAGATCATGTGCTTCAGACTTCTGCTATGAAAGTATCCGAATCTTCCATAATTACTTCAAGCGTAGAAGTCGCTCAGGAGAAATTGCAAACTACACTAAAAGTAAGCTATCATAGTATGAGCTCCATCTTGTATCTCTCGATCGTTTTATTGTAGTCGTTTAATTTAAACCCCTCCTCGTAACAAGATCACCGTGACTAATTGCATGAATAAACTCAATAACTTGTTTATCCCACGGGATATCTCAACGTTTGCAAGAGGCGCTACACATATTCGCCAAACTTCCAACCGTATTAAGAAGGAACCAACTTGAATGTTCTTCTTGGCAGCGACTATAACTGTTAGTTGAAGCTAATGTGCAAAGCATTAGACGTAGTAAGCACATTTGTTCTCACTTAAAATCAAACCTTTAAGATCTTTGAACTTCCCTTGCATGTTGCTTGCTCCATCGTGCCCTTGACCACGTAAGCTTGAGATGCTTAGTTCATGATTTGAGAAAAGAATATTTATTGTTGTTTTGAGAGTTTCAGCAGAAGTTTCAGCAACATGTACAATACTAAGGAAACACTCAATAATATGTCCTTTTTTGTTTACAAAACTTAAACAAACGGCCGTTTGTTCTCTAATTGAGATGTCATGAGAATCATCCATCATGATGGAGAATAATTCATCCCCCATATCTTCAATGATGACCTTCGTCTTTATTGCCGCAGCTTGAATTATCTCCTTTTGGGTTGATGGTGCTTTCATTTTAAGATTTCCGAAAGCATTGTCCAACGCTACTCTATTAATATCCTCATTGTGTTCTGCAAGAAAGGTTAAGGGCTCAAGAAAGCTCCCTTTTGGTTCTTGGAGTTGCTAGATTCATCATGTCCACGAAAGGATAGCCTTAGACGTAGTAGAAATCGAACGCAGTCAAGTGATGCGTTCAACCTCGCATGATGGTCATTTCGAGCTTGATTGGATTGGTTATGTAAAACAACATCGATGTGTTGCCCTTGTCGGAAAAGAGCCTCATAAGTCAAGATGTATTTATTGTGGTTGCTATTATGGCCTTCAATATGATTGTCCAATTTGCATTTATTTTTCCAATTGGAAAATCCTTCGGTTACAAAGTAATCTCCTTCCAATTGGCCGCAAAGTAATCTCCACCCGATTGGTCACCATGCACTAATTTAAATAAATAGCAACACAAGCAAAACACGGCATCCTTTTCTATACTGTACTCCAACCAACGGGACCGGACACTAATAAATCATCGCTTTTCGGCTCCACATGCTCTTCAAGGAAAGATATGGTTCTTAGGTTGAAAATGACCCTTTTGCCAAAAAAATCTTCTTATCTTATCTCGAACATTAGGATGATAGACCAAGATGATTGGTCGCAACCCCAGATCCAAAGAAAGATTATCGTTATTAACATCCACATTGTTGATAGTAACACAAGCTCTTTGATCGATCATGAGTATCTTGTTCATTATCGCAAGCTTGAGCATCGTGAGAACTACCAACTAACAGAGGATTTTGTCTTTTGAAATATTTTTCCATAACCGAGCAAAAGCAATCAAATCCAAATTAAAATCATACCCCATAATTTCTTCTTCTACAACATAAAATTCACCACTAATAATACTATATTATAGTTCGAGCATGTCTCCCTCCTCCGGTCTCATCAACTAAAACAAGTATATACTGAACAAATAAAATTATAATACATGCATTCTAAGAATAATTGTTTGCTATGATTTACTGCTAGCATATGTTGCAACCTTGTACACTAAAAAGTAATTCTTTGTCTCTCTTCCACTCTTGCGATAGAACTAATTGAAACTATTAAATTTAATCAATTCAAAATAGGAGAAAAAGAAAATCCTTAATCTCAACTCCAAAACCCTAATAACAAAATCAAACCGAAAATCAACGTATCGCAAGAGATTCGCAACAAGTTGGGATCTTTACCTTCGAAGGATCGATCTTTTGGAAGTTTTTTACGACGGTGATGACATTGTCATGCATCTCGGACTTGTCGCTGGCGGTGATGACGTGTCTCTGACTCGCTGGCGGAGGAGCGGACCAGACTCGATCGAGAGAGATTCAGGCAAGAGAGATTTTCAGGAGAGAGAGGGAGAGGGAGGTATTGGGTATGGACCGTACCTAGGCCTATAAATTTTTTTTTGAGGGGGGGGGGAGGGGGTGCTTTTAAGTGGATCCGCCGGTGATGATCTTTACAGGATGCTCTTTGCTTTTCTCAGTTGCGGGATCTTCAAGTGCGCCCGACTAACCGCGCCGCTTCCATTTCACACCTATTGGCCACTGTTTGATCCCGAGACCCCTATTGGTTTCATCAAAACGAGCGGAGGATCCGGATCACACTAAACCTACAAATTTAGGAGAGCTGTGAATCTTTGGATACATCTCAATTTGTAATGTCACATCTGAGTGATTTTCTCTCAATATGCATAGGCATTTTGGTTTGGTTATCTCATTATCTCATACCTTGTTTCACAAGCTAAGGATATGAAAACTTAATGATGTGCTTTTCCAAAATAAGAGCTGCATTTCAGTTGCCAACCTGTTTTTATCTCTTTGAACCTAAGTTTTTGCCGATGAAGGAAAGATTTGATTCATCATTTATATATCTGCTGCTTGAAAGTGATGCTTTGATGGGACTTATCATTCATAAGCAAAAGATAATAATCATTGCTTTTCCTTTGTCTGCTCTTTAATATTCCACTCTCTTTGTAACTATTTTCACTTCAATAAAGACTCTGGCTAGGCTTCAAATTCCAGCCATGGTTAGACATGGAACAAGAATTAAATTGTACAGAAAATTGTATGAGGTTAAGAGAAATATCTGTGAAGAAATAACAGCAAACTTGCCAAATGCAAAACAAAGTTTCTGAGACCGAATGCAAGCCATGTTATCGTAAAAATAAGGTTTCATAACGATAGCGTTTGGTACAGAAATGGAAAATTACCGGGAATCCTCATATTTCTGAGAATGAGATGACCGGAAATCTAATTCCAAGAAACCTTGTATTAACGTGCTTGGTATACTTTAATCATTCCCGGTAACATATGTATGTACAACAATCGACCGATGGTGAAACCGGAGGAGGACCGGTAGATAGCGGCGAGACCGGTGACGAACGGTCGATCGATGGGCGACCAGCATCAAACTACGACTGGCTGGCGGTGAAAATCCGACAATGGGCGGCGGGTCCGGTCGTCTGACCGGTGGGTGGCGAGGGAAGCCAGCGGCGGATGATGATGGCTCATTTCATGTTACAAGGGAATATTTTGTGGTAATTTAGAATATACACTTGTTTTTAGAGGAATATGATTATTATGAAACATGGTCATTTGATTACCATACCAATCCTATATTTCCGGGAATGTCTTTTACACCTAAACAAGTATGGTAGTATTTCATAGTAATTTAGGATTACCATTTAGATTACCTTCTACCAAGCGTACCATAAGGGCCATTCGACAACATAGTTTTAAAACCAAGGTTTCGTTTAAAAATAAGGTTATAAAAAAGATGAGAGGCTCAAAACTTTTGGAGCTTTAAGTCTTTTTGAAGTTTAAAAAATGAGGTTTTGAACCTGAAAACTTTTTCAAAGAGCAGTCCTAAAAACACTATTTTGGTTGTCTAACGGATATCGCATACAATTTTCGAAGTTTAGCCTACAACCGCCGGAAAATCATGGGCCCAACCGTAAGTTCCTTGCGGCGGAAATAGGTCTAAGCGCTTTTATCCTATTAGCAAATCTTTTGGATGGGATACAAATAGGGGCAAAATTAAACTAATATACCATTAACTATCATAGTTTTTCACTAAAATACCTTTAAAACTAGTTTACTGCAGTTAAAACACCTTAAATGCTAATTAATGATGTTTGGTGGCAATAATTACACACCTTTTTCCTCAAAATTAAAAATACCTTAAATGCAATTTTTGGGGTATTTTAGTGAAAGCAAATCCCTTATCGTTCCATTTACGAGATCAACAACAGAACCCTACCTTTCGATCTAGATCTCGATCAACGAGGGGGAAAAAAATTCGCAGGCGACGATCGGCGATGGCGACGTCAACAGCTGCGAGATCTGGCCTTCGATTCATCCGCCGTGGCGGAGCGAGCACGAGCTCAAGCCCTAGCTTCACCAACAAGAAGAATTTCTCCGCCTCCGCTCATCACGACGATGCTTGTAACTTCCCTCATCCTCAAATTAGGGCTAGGGTTAGGATCACGGTTAGGGTTTCTTTGTGCCCGATTTTGATAAATTTGATTGCTTTGGTTCATTTGATCAGATGAGACTGCGAAATGGGAGAAGATCACGTACGCTGGAATCGTGAGCTGCACGATCCTCGCGATCTACAATCTCTCCAAGGGTCACCCTCATTACGACGGGCCCCCGGTAATTTTCCATTAAATTTCGTTTCTTTTTTTCGTTTTTGAAGAATCTGTACATGTTTTTTCTTGATGATGTTATGATTGTAATAATTTGTTGATTTTGTGCAGGCTTATCCGTATCTCCACATGCGAAACAAGGAGTTCCCATGGGGTAAGATGATCTACACTTTGTTTTGTTTCTGAATTAAGACATGAAGTGTTGTTGATTTTTTTCCGACTGCGGTCGTTATGGGAATTGTAGGCTTAAAACACACTAAAAATGTTAACTTGTCGAGTTTTGTTGATCGTGCATTTTTCCGTTCCAATGATTGTTCTGTATCATGTAGTCATGAAATTAATTCTTTCGAATGGTAGTATGTTAGGACGGAAAGCAAAAATGGTGCTTGATGAAAAAAAACCTTATACATTGTTGTCATTAGGTTTCAACTACATGTCATCATTTGTTTTCCATATTTGTCTCCGTTTGTCTTGTGGTTGCTTGATATGTTGATATATTTTCCGTAATTTTTTGCATTGTTGTAAAAATGCTTGGGATTTAGATGACAACAATGTTTGGCGACATGCTTGTCAGCAGCATTTCTTTGTAACACATAAGCTGAATAGAGTTGTTACTTAAGATTATGATCCAACGAAATTGAAAATCCACTTGACTATCTAGATGCTTCCTTTTTTATGTGGTCTAGCATCATATGTAGGGATCAAGGTTGGTGTTTCTGAGCTGTCTTCCTTATCTTTTATTATGGCTAATGTGCAATGGGGTATACTCTTGCTAGGGAAAATTTGGTTGCTACTTTGATTTGATAATTATGATTTAATACTATGGTTAACCATTAACTATGGATCAATAAGTTTGATTGATTTTGTTATTCATCTTAGTTTAGAAGGGTTTTAGTTTTTTCCCCCAAGCTGGAACTTCACTTGGACCCCAGCCAGCCCATTAAATTTTATTGATGAACCAGATTAAAATTACTAAAAGAGAGGAGGAATACTATTCCTTACTCTACCAGAAACACAAAAATACAAAGAGTACAAAGGTTACAAATGATTACAAAGTCTTTAAACCCAAATTTTACATCTGTATAACCAAGTAAATGCAAACCCGAGGACCGGAATTTGCAGGTTGAAGACAGGCGAATACTCATTTATATGTTGCAATAGGAGATTCTGACATATGGTAGTTGGGAGAGATCATATCTGACCAAGTTCTCAAGTGATTCAGGCAGGTAAAGATAGGAGCAGGATGTCTTAGACCTCAGACATTCTTTGGCCAAATAATCTGCAACCCTAGGGGCCAACTATTAGTTCAATCGAATTGGTTTGCTTACCCCAGACAATTACATGATGCTTCGAATTTGGCCGTAAAATTGGTCTGAAATTGTTACTCATTCATCTTTATGTTGAATGTTACTTGATATGTGAAAGATGTATTACTTTGAATGAGAGAAAGGTATGGATCTGTTAACTCAGGACGATTCATTTAATTTGTTCAGAAAGTCCGAACATTTGCAATATTGATTATGTTTCAGCACACACCTTGGTAGGAAGTGATGCAATTGTTGTCAAATCCCACACAAAGTTACATGGTCTTGCTCGCGCATGAACGGTATTGCATCATAATCAGCTGATAGTACTCTCTTGAGTCTTGATTTGACCTAAAAAATGACCATATAATATTAATCCTATTAGAACATATGTTTTGGATCCTTCAAAATTCTGGTTTCAATGGGTCAATGGTTATTCACCAGTTATAAATTAATATTTTAACAGGTTCCATATGCCTCGTTGGTCTAAGATGTTTTCTCATGGGATTCTAAACAGTGTTGATTGCTATTTTGCCATAGCATTTCCTAAGAACCTGGTAATAGGATATCAAAGTATGACACATCAGATATGTTTAAACATTGTTTTATTTTATATATCACCGACAAAATTTTGATATTCCATATAACACCCCTAAAACTTATAAGTTAATCCAAATTTCTCCCTGAGTTAATTTTCGAATAAAATACTCCTTATCAATGAAAATAGCCATCCTTCCAACATTAATGACACAAAGGTGAAGTCCAGCTTTGGTTTTGCTGAGAAATCAAGGGTTTTACGCAGTTTGATAAATTGAATAAAATGAAATTGGAAATAAGGAAAAGGAGACCTTAAGAGAGGAGAATAAGGAAGAAATAAGCTAATTGTGATATTCTATTTCATAAACCCACAACCCTAGTTAGGCTAACCCAACTCGAGTTAAAATTTTGATACCGGAACCTAACGGAGGTGATTGTTGGATAATGAAAATGTTTTGAGGGTGTTTTTAAGGATAACTTGTATGTTTTGGAGGTTGATTTTTGGATAACTTAAATGTTTTAGGGGTGATATATGGAATATCTTGGTTTTGGGTGATATTTAGAAATTAGCAAGTTTTGGGTGTGACAGAAAAAAACCCTAAATAATTTTCTAATTTGGTTTGTGTTGAATTGTTGGGCTGTTGAAGCTCTACTACCTTTGTTTTTGAGTACCCCTAATCAACAAATGAGTATATAGGTGTAAACTTAGACAGGGGGGACATGGTTTTATTTGAAGCTAGCATATGCCTCGGCCAATTGCAATTCTCTTTCCTCAAGGCTAAGGTGTAGATTGTCTTGAAGAAAATGGCCTTTAGGCCAAAACATACATACTCTATCAAAAATTTCTTATGATTATTGAGAAAAGCCATGCTTCACTAGACCAGTGGGGCTTGAAGCCACCATCTATGAAGCAAGAACACTTCCAACAGAATGTTGTGTCCATGTCCGATAGATATCTGATAGGACACTTGTCCAACATGAATCGAACATGACACATCTTATATACATGCTGTATGCATGTACTGTGTTGTATATGTGGCTATGGTAAAATACCATGTTATCATCCTTTTTATTTAGTTAAATCTTAAAGCTCGATTCATGTATAAATTGGGTTGATTTAGTTACTTTATTTGTATACACATCTGGTTGATAGACTTGATTTTTGTAAAATTAGATTTTAGGTCACCGTTATTATCAGCTGGTAGTTGTTTCAATAATGTTATTGTCCTTTGGTATGGATTCTAGTCTTTTCTTTGGATGTATAGAACACAAGCATCAATGTATAAATTTAGTTGTCTGCTTCTAGCGCTACATATTTTTTTGATATAGTTTACTTGTTAATTCTTATAGTGTTATCACAATGATATTCTAGCATATAGTTTGTTTATTGAAGGAGGGAATATAGTTTGATGCTTCTGTCAACACACCTTAACGAAATGTTTCTCTTGGAAACGGTTTAGTAATGAACCTGCTGCTCCTCATCCGTATAGCAGGATGCTCCAGTAGCTACACATCATCAACCTTAATAGATGCACGAATTTTTCTTGTGCTTGTGCTTGTGCTTGTGCTTCTTTTTTTGGCCCGATAGTCATCTCTCTTAAACCTTTAATGCCCATTTTGTTTTCCCAAAGATCAGTCTAACCTTTTGCTTTCTTGGCATCTTAATTTAGGTCCTGATGGTTTGTTTGAGGTCAAGCATCATTAGGTTTCCATAGCCGCCTGGAAAATGCATGCTACCCTTCAGAATATTCAATTTTTGTCGATTTAAAAATCAACAATCAACAAAATCGGAAAACTTTCCTTGGTTGAAGCAGTCTAATAATGTGCATTGATCCATTTGTTGATGTGCACGATAATTTTTGTTCCATCTTCGAAAGATTTCCTTTTTGTTCAACACTACAGTTCTGTCAACCGTCAAGGTTGCTTATGGAATTTTTTTAAACTTCTGTTGAGTTTGGCTTTTTCTTTTTCCTTCCCCCCCCCCCCTCTCTTTTATACCCTTTTATTTTCCTCTCATGTAGTAAAATGGCATAGCATAATTTATCTGTCCTGCTTGTGCTACTGCTTGTGTGCGCAAAATGGTAGTTGTTTCCTTCAGATCATCTCATCTTTTGTTTCGTCTGCAGAGAATGTGCTCTTTTTATATTTCGAGCTAGCCCATATTCCATAGCGGAATAAAAGTTATTTTTCTTAGATAATGGTTCCTCCTGAAAGGCAGGGGGAATAAATTTTTTGGGTTGATTAAGATGATTGGGAGTGCACCCAATTATTCAACGACTTCCCTAGCATGAAGTTAAGTAGAGTTCGGGAAACCCTTTATCTCCTCTTTGGGTTGGGGTCACAATTGGTTGAGTGTAATTAGATCCTTGTGTAGATTCAACTAACATTGAAGCATAAAACAAGTGTTCGGTCTTAAGTACTTTTTGCCAAAGACAGGGCCAGTAAACCCCCTTTCCACCCCACACACGCACATGCACATATAAAAGGATAATGGAGGATAGGTGCCATGGGGGAGAATCTTCTCCTGCTATGGCATCGAAAAAATACAACCTTCATGATTTTTTTGATGATATCTCCATCGTTATCATCTAAAATATGGATATACCATATTTCATTTTGTTCCATGGTTTTTTCACTGTTGATTTTGTAGGTACGAAATGAACGGTTTACCGACGATAGAAATTTTTACATTGCTAATTCAATGGTGAAAACGTTGAAGAATCATGTGAAATTTGGTGTATCCACGTCTTACATGGTAAAGATGAAGATGGCGAATGCCGATCGTCGAAAAAAATGATAGAGGACATAGATTTTTTACGCCGCCTGAGGAATCTTATGACCTCTTTTCTACTCTCTCTCTCTCTCTCTCTCTCTCTATATATATATATATATATATAAGATAAAAAAAAGTTCCTGAAAGAAAATTATATACATGAAAACAAGATCAAGATTATTACAAGACAGTAGGTCAAGATCGAACTCATAAAAAAGAAGGTAGCGTACTCCAATTTCGACCAATTGGTTCTCCACCAAGAGTTGTAGTATCAAAGAACTTAGCTAATGGAAGTATCCGAGATAACATCTCGAAGTATAATCTCATTGGACCTACATTGAGATTTAATAGTTTTATAATTCCATTCTTTTCAAACATGCCAAATAATATCGGCAATCTCCATAAGAATAAGAAGAAGTGGTAAGAAGTGGTCTGATTGATTAAGTAGCTATTGTTTCTAGTTGTAGTTCGAATTTGGAACAAGAGATAAAGCTAAAATTCACGTAGTTGGAACTATATTCAAATGAGTACTTTTACAATTGCATTCGTTGAAACAAAAATATAATATAAAAGATAATTATATAGAGACTTGAGTTGTAATATAGAGAGAGTTACGAAAATGAAAATGATGTGATGTGTTATGGCCAAAAAAAATTCGCATTTTTATCCTTTTGGTTGGGAAAAATAAAATTTGACCTTAGGTACCAAAACAAATAGGTTTAAGTCCTTCGTCTAAAACTTTCTGAAATTCCCCCGTATCACTTTCCAAGTCCAAGTATTTGTACCGTATTCAAATACTTATTTTTGGTATATGTATACTTCGAAAATATCCATACTACTGCTCTCTCTCATGATAAACTTGACTTCTCCATCTGACTTCTCCATCGCTTCTTTACTACTTCTTCATCCGATAAATATCCCTACATGGCCTCTTCCTCTAATCTCCATCAACCCAAAGATGCATTCGGTAAATTTTGAATTTGATGGAGTTTTGAATAATAAGAAGAGGGAGGAGAATGCGATGAGAGAAAATGAGTTTAGATTCATGATTTTTGGCTTTTGAAGGAAGAGATGTCGAGAAAAATAAATGTTGGGTTTGATAAGTTTTAAAAAGACGAGGAAGCATGTGATGAGAGAAAATGAGTTTTTGTTTAATAGGTTTTAAAGGAAAAATCTTTTTTACAGAGGCTTGTAGATGGACTTTGAGATTGGGGAAGAGAGAGTGTGTGCAAAAAAGATTTGCATGAATCTCAAAACCCATTCAAAGGCTTGTAACGGGCTTGTAAAGAAATTTTCTCTACAAGCCCTTGTTGAATAGTTTTTTCCCTTTTAAAGTAGAAAGTTTGGAAGAGAAGAAAAATGTGATTTGTGATTAATAAAGGAAAATGGGTTTCCGATTTGATGGAGTACTATAGCAGCAGCAGAAGAAGAAGATGATGGATAACAGAGAAAAAGGATGAGCTTAAATAAGACAAGATAAAAGTAGCAGTTGTACACTACTCGAAACCGTGCATATTAGCGACCGTACGAAACGGTCGCTAATACCTAGTGCACGGTCGCTAAAATGTATTAGCAACAGTCTAAATTTTATACGGTCGCTGAAACATTAGTCGCTGATACATGTATGAGCGACTGTATAATAAACGGTCGCTAATATATCTGTCAGCACATAAGTATCAGCGAACGTTCCATACGGTCGCTGATACGTACACGTTGACTGTCCATGATGGATTTTAAACGGTCGCAAATACGTATTAGCGACCGTTCCTGTATCATCATACGGTCACAAATACCAAAAATTAGGATAAAAAAACTCTCTAATCACAATATACTGTCCAACAATACATGTAATCACAATATATTATCTAACAATAGTGTTTTGAATACAAACCAACACATAAACACAATACATGGTATATCCAACAATACCAACAACTCAAACCAACACATACATGAACTAAAATCATAATAAACCAACACATACTCAAACCAACACATACCACAATAGTGTTTTGAATACAAACCAACACAATACACTACATATCCAACAATACTAACAACTCTCCAAATCGCAATCCCAACACACTCAACTCTGTGAACTTTGCAAATCTAACTTAATAAATAAATACATGAACTAAAATCATAATTTCGAAACAACGCTAGCTACACACACATATATATAAGTATCTCACTAACTCCCGCCGCTGCCATCGCCATCAGAATCTCGTCTTGATATATATCGATTGCATTCCTCCCAGTATTCCTCCAAAAAAAATGAAGAGAACTGTCCCTGTGGGGGAGGCTGAAGGTAGTACGGTCCCTGTGGCGGAGATGGATACGAAGGCTAAGGGTGGTACGGTCTCTGTGAGGGAAGAGGGTAATACGGTCGGTGCATCGGAGGAGGGTAATATGCTAGTTGCTGTTAGTTTCATGTATGCCCTAGAGGCCATTACTATAGATGAGATGTATATTGTAGTGGATGCTTGGACATATATAGGAAGGACTTTCTCGCTCGACATGATAGTATGCTATCTGGTTACTCTTTACCTTAACATGTACACTGATTGTCTTTCTGTTACATGTTGGTAAAGCCCTTAGGATGTGTACTTGACTACCTGCATTATGATGCAAATCATACTAGTGGGACAAAGGTAGTCGGTAAGTACATCTTTTAATGTCTCTAGTCGTGAGTGTATCGAGACGGGGTATCGATATACCAGAGTAGACTAGCGTATAGCTTCTCGACCCATGTAGATGAGCGATGGATGATTTCATATCCATTGGTGTTTGACATCAGAGATGGTATACGGGTGCTCAGTAGAGACCGGGTACACTGGACGGACTCGCTGAGAACTCCCATATGGTATTATACATCACGTCAGATGGCAGTTCTCTGGTGACACTGGTACAGGTTAGTCTGTCGACCCGAGATCGTCATAGAGTCTTGTGTGATTCCCACCGTGCTTTGATTTCCACCTTACCGCGTTTAAGAGAACGTGCAAAACGGTGGTTTTTGGGTAGTCCCGAGTCACATGGAGGCAATGAGCGATAGGAGGGGATTCGTCTCTCCCAATATTGAGGGTTGATGTTGCGTTGTGCTCAATTGGCTATAACAGGAAGTCCCTGACCAGGGCTGTTTATGAGATTTACTGGTAAGTGTTATCAGTAGTTTCTCGGCCCGTTATGAGCCTCATATCGACACGACTTATCGAGTTATTGGGGTCTGACGTTTACCACCCCCAGACGAGATATGCGACATATCTGACGAAGAGACCGAACTGTACGGTAGTGTTACTGATTGGATTCGTAGGAGTATAAGCATGCTTGCTTGTTGATCTTCTGATCGCTCAATACCCGGGTGGCTGTTACGTTTAGCAGACCGCTTGCGGCTTGTGGGTGTTTGATATGATCATCACATACTGCCGGCGTATTGACGAGTCTTTATAGTCCTACACAGAGATTTCCTGCTTCATGCGAAACGAAGTAGGAGTACATATGCGATATGTGCGGGACCGAGATTAATGGGCGTATGTGATACCGCATTCTATTCTCACGATTTATGATATCGGTCGGTTATTTGTGATATAGCCGGGTTATCGGATCAAGTGTTGATTCGATAAGTTATTACATTTGATATTAGTCGGTTATATGTGATATAATCGGATTATTAAATCAAGTGTTGATTTAATAATTTAATATATAATTGTATATTTGATATACTAGATCATATTAATTAATATTAGCTCACTTAAATATTTCTTTTTCTCATTTGTGTGCATATATATATATATATATATATATATATATATACAACTATTGTGTCGTGCTTGATGCCACATGCAATATGGGTGTATGAGACTTACACCATGCTTATAATAATGATAAGGTTTTATTTATTTAAAATAAATCAAAACTAATGATAATTAGTCATATGCTTGGAAGCTTGGAGAAGCTTGTAGCATCTTTGACTTAGTCCACTAGTTTTGTTTTACTTGTAAATATTTATTAACCTAACCATTATTGTAACCCATGGTTTATTCTCTACATGAGTTAGTGTATGACACTAACTCACCCATGGTTGTTATTCTCATCTCATGAGTTCATTTTTTTCCCTTTTGACTTGTTCTTCTTCTTCCTCATGAGAAAAGCTCACCAGCTTTTCTCAAGATGAGAAAATATTGTGAGAAAAATAAAACTAAAATGAGCCCATTTCCTACTTCATCATCCTCTACTACTTGCCATTTAGTATAGGGTGTTTGCTTCACTAATTTCACAATTAGTGAAGAGGTGGCATAAGCTTGAGTCTTCTCGACGTAGATCATCTTCGGCCTCGAAAACTTCGAGCAAGCTTGTTTATTTCTCCGGGAGAACCCTTTCTAGAGTTCGGGTGTTCATGATTTGCAGCGAAGGAACTACTACACGGAGCATTAGAAGTGAAGGACCGGTCTACAACGGTTGTATTCCTAGTTCACTTTATTGTAAAGTAGTTTACAGTTCGTTTCGTATGATTCTCTAGTTAAAGATTCTAGTTTAGGGTTCTTTAAAACGACAAAATTTTGAAAATGGCATGGACGATACCTCCCGAAACCTCGCTGTCGTTCATAGGAACCCTGCAGTGGTATCAGAGCCTTGCTAGAGAATTAGACGGATTGTGTAGGATTACGAAACCGAAACGACTCCGAAACTTGAAACACGAGAACCCACTTTCTGTCGAATTATTAAAGTCTTCAAAATTTTTTTTAAACAACTGCAGAATGTTGTATGAGATGCAACATGAACACAATGTAAAATTCAACCCCAGATCTCTGTTTTTGGCCGGCCACATAGGCTTAAAATCCGGCGAGCTCGGTTTGTTCATGGTGTTCTGGGTTGAAATTTTCACTGTGTTCCAGGCTCTGGGTTTTGGTGTTTCAGGTGTTGTTTGTTTTTGCTAAATTTGCATGTGATGTTAACTTTCTGCAAAGGCAACTCGGAGTGTTTCGTAGTCCTAATTCTAACAGTTTTTCGGGTTATTTTAGACGGTGTTAAAATATTTGATCGGATATCAAATACCCACTTTAACCCTTTCCGGAAAATTTTCTAAGTGTTGGATTTTTTTCTTAGTTTAAAACTTTCAGAAAATCATGCAAGCGATACTGTGGACCCTCTGGAAGAACGAAACCTGAACTCGATTATGTGACCGTCAGAACCGCCACTAAACCTTAGGGTTTGTGGTAGTTCAGCGATGCCACATGTGAGGCATTGGTTGACCCTTCTACGGCTGGTTATAGGAGCTGTGGCATGTGCTGAGTATTTTAAACTGCGCTCAAGTGTTGAGCTTTTTGGGAAATTTTGGGTGTTTGTTGGTTCGATCGAAAGATTTAATGTCGTCTAGTTTTTTCTGGAATGTGATACAATATGTGAAATTCATATCGTTAGGCATGAAATCCGTAGTATGTGATATTTCGGGTTTATGATGTCTAAGGTTATTATGGATTCCAAATGTTGTAATTTGACATTTTCTTTTCTGCGGCCGTAAGTGTAATATGTGGTGTATCGCCGGTTTCGTTGCCATATGTCAACGACAATTGGGATATGCATATTTACTTTCGTTGATGACATGTGATGTTATGTATTGCTGTGATATGTTATATTGGATCGTTGTGTTTTGAATAGCCGGGGTTTTATGTGAGATGAGAGTTTTTATTTTCATTCATGTAAAATTCATAGTATGTAATATTCTTTTATTGGGGCACTTCCGGGTTGAGGATGATGTCACCATTGTTGTATATTATTTACTTTTCCGCATTAGGATAGACCCAAGGAGGGGAGCACAAGTACCCTGGTTCTAGGTCCAGTGGGAGACCAACTCGAGGAGTCGGGTCCGGGTCTCCTAACTCTAGAATTGGTGGGGTTGCTTGCCACTCTCGTAGGGGTCTAGGGATGTGGGTTTGGCTATTCATCACGACCGTGGAATCCGTATTTTATATAGGCTTAATATAAAATCCGGAAATCGTAATATATCCAATATTTCATATGTTGTTTTCTTCTGCGATATTCTGTGATGTGATGATCACTTTATATAATGGGATAGATACTGTATATAGTATATGTAATATATAGACGTTTCTTATGTTTTACACCCGCGCTAGCTCTACCCCGCTCTGCCGTTAGTTACCTAACCTAACGGTGCATGACGGGACATCGAGGCGAATGCGGATGGCATAAGCGTACGTTGTATTTATCTGTGATGTTTAGGTAACTTAAATGATGTGACATTCATTAATGAGATTATTGAAAGAAAAGAAACCTAAAAGATGTTGTAGAAACTTGTTTTAAAAACTGGTAGCTCTAGTTTTTGTTTTGCATAGCGGTATTCCTTGAAGAATATCCAGCACCTTATTTGATAAGGAAAGAGCCGAGATCCCTTCACCGGGAGTTAGCTCTTTAGCGAAACTAGCAGACACTACAAACTCGGTTTGTCTTTTGATTGCTATTATAGTTTTTACTTTGCATAGTGGTATTTATGAAATATCCTGCACCTTATTCGATAAGGAAAGAGCCGAGATCTCTTCACCGGGAGTGACCTCTTTAGCAAAACTAGTAAAAGCTTCAAAAACACTCATTTTAAAATTCACTCGATTCTACAACGATATCAAGTTCATTACGCAAAATGTTTTCTTAAAAACATGTCGTAGCCCTCCGTCATTTCAGATAAGTACTACTTAGTATTTGCGCTACGGTTGTTTGGCCTGCGTCAGGGTGTAATGTGCGATAGCTAACTAGTGCTTATCTGCTGCGTACGATGTGATTGGATTAGGGTATTCATGCGACGTTATTTGGCCTGCGTCAAGGGTCGTGCGGATGGGTTTAATTCAATCAAGAAATGTACGGGTTGAACTTGACTAGCGGACTATGGGTAGTTTGGTTTACGTCAAGGTCATAGCCACGCTAGGGGCAAAATATTATCGGGAATTTCAAGTGTTAAAATTTGCAATGAGATTGCATATCTTCTATGAGATAGTTGGATCCCGATACCCACTGCGAGTAATTGTTACTCCTAGAAGAGTTTTGCACATTACAATTAGCCTATCAAGTAGGTGTCTAGAAAGCTGTCAACGGGGTTACGCCCCTGGGAAAACGAGGTTTATTTTAATTAGGTCCGTGCGAAAGCACGGGGAACCTCCCTCAAAGTACCGGCATTGGCCTGGCTGAAAAATTGGCGAACTTGTAGGGTGTAATTAATCCCGGCTAGTCTTTTCTGTTAGGGTTTGAAGGAAGATTTGATAAAAACAGTGGGAGCCATCCTGATTAGATAAAATAATAACCAATCTAATCTTGCAAGAGCATACGCTGAATGTTTTCTTCTCTCTCTCTCCAGGTAGCGACCATGTCACGCCTTAATCAAGATAATAATATGGATGTATTGACCGAACCCGCTTGTTATACTGAGCTGGGGAACGTTGGTCCCGCTCCAACTTATAATCGTTATAAGACTGAGCAGGAAATAGGGGATTACCAGGATTCCCGTGCCGCCCAAACGAAGAAAGTGCATGATGATACATCTTCTTCGGATGTGTTCATTACGAAGAACTGTTTCTCAGTATTCTCTACGTCCTGGGTATGAGATACCGGATTAGGATCCCATATATGTAATCTGTTACATGGGCTACAGATAGGTAGAAAACTGAGAATGTGTGATAAAGTTTCAAGAGTTGGAAACGATGCAATTGTTGCAGCCAAGATGTTGGCAGTTATCACCCTGTATTACCAAATACATTGATTCTGAACAAATGTTGTTAGATACCGAACCTGATATACAACATTATATCAGTCTCTCTATTTAGTAAAGAAGGATATAATTTTGTATTGTTGGACAATATTTTGATCATTTCCTATATCAAGAGTTGATCGGTTCAAGCACGTTATTTAAAAACATAGACGTTTTAAATCAAACTACAGTTCTCAACGTACAGAACACACACAAGAGGAAGAGTTCAGAAATAAACGAATCCTTCTTGAGGCATTATAGACTAGGTCATATCAATGCGACCCGACTAACTAAGTTACATTAAGATGCATATTTAAATCAGTTTGAATTTACATCTTGTGAAACTTGCCAGTCATGTCACAAAGATAAAATGACCATAGCTCCGTTTACTGGAAACATAGAAAGAGCTAGTGAACTCTTGGGATTGATACATGATATTGTATAAAGGTCCCCAGTCTACACATGCCAGGACCGGTTCTTTGTACTTTATTACATTCACTGATGATCTCTCAAGATTCGGACACATGTTCCTGTTGAAACACAAGTCTGAAGCTTTTGAAAAATTCAAAAAATATAAGTCTGAAGTAGAGAACCAAAACGGGTATAAGTATTATGTCTTTAGATTTGATCAGGGAGAAGAATACTTGAGCATGGAGATCCTGAACTATTCTAAAGGAGAATGAGATTCTCTCTCAGCATTACTGCTCTGTATACACCACAGCACGTCGGTGTATCGAGGCGGAGCGATCGCACCCTATTAGATATGATCCGCTCTATGATGAGTACTACTGAGTTGCTTATTTCCTTTTGGGGTTATGCACTTGAGAAGATGCATACCTTTTGAATAGGGTTCCAACCAAATCAGGTGCCTACCACTCCATATGCGATATGGTATGGGAAGAGCCCATGCCTTGAAAAGCAAAATCCGGAAAAACTCGAGACAAGGTCAGTTCTGTGGAAGTTTGTTGGATATCCCAAGCATTCGCAAGGTATATCTTCTACCACACCGAGAAACAAAAGGTGTTTTATTTCTCGGCATGCCATCTTTTTAGAAAAGCAATTTCTTGTGAAGAAATTTGTGGTCATGAGGTAGAACTGGAAGGAGTTCCAGGTATACAAACTACAGCTGAAGATTTGGTAGAACCGAAGGATTCAATAGTTCCCGACGAACCTCAGCCACTCCGCCGATCTGGTAGGGTTCCTCATCCACCTGAGAGATACTTCGGTTTTCTCTATGACAGTGGGAGCGAGGATTGCATCATGAGATGATGACCCAACTAGTTTCGAACAGGCCATCAAGAGTGGGGACTCTGTAAGAATGGCTGGATGCTAAGTGATCTGAGATGGAATCTATGTACACCAACAAAGTATGGACTTTGGTTGCTCTATCTGAAGGGTTAAATCCCCATAAGGAGCAAGTATATCTTGAGAAGATTACTTGGTGTAGATGGAAAAGTTGAGACTTTCGAAGCTAGACATGTTGTAAAAGGTTCTCATCATCGACCAGGTATGGATTATGATAAAAGATTTTCTAGTGCCTATGCTTAAGTCCATCCGGATCCTACTTGCCATTGATACATACTATGACTACGATATCTGGCGGTTGGGTTTCATGACTGTTAGTTATATGTATGCCCTAGAGGCCATTACTATACATGTGTTGTATATTGTAGTGGATGCTTGGACATACATAGGGAGGACTTTCTTGCTCGACATGATAGTATGCTATCTGGTTACTCTTTACCTTAACGTGTATACTGATTGTCTCTCTGTTACATGTTGGTAAAGCCCTTAGGATGTGTACTTGACTACCTGGACTGTGATGCGGATCATACTAGTGGGGACATGGTAGTCCATAAGTACATCCTTCAAGGTCCCTAGTCGTGGGTATATCGAGACGGGGCATCGATATACCAGAGTAGACTAGCGTATACCTTCTCGACCCATACAGATGGGCGATGGATGATCCCATATCCATTGGTGTTTGACATCAGAGATGATATACGGGTGCTCAGTGGAGACTGGGTACACTGGACGGACTCGCCGAGAACTCCAAGATGGTATTATACCTTACGTCAGATGGCAGTTCTCTGGTGACACTGGTACAGGTTAGTCTGTAGACCCGAGATCGTTATAGAGTCTTGTGTGATTCCCACTGTGCTTTGATTTCCACCTTACCACGTCCAAGAGGGTGTGCAAAATGGTGGTTTTTTGGTACAGTCCCGAGTCACATGGAGGCAATGAGCGATAGGAGGGGTTTCGTCTCTCCCGGTATTGGGGGTTGATGTTGCGCTGTGCTCGATTGGCCATAACAGGGAAGTCCCTGGCCAGGGCTGGTTTAGAGATTTACTGGTAAGTGTTACCAGTAGTTTCTCGACCCGTTATGACCCTCTCATCGACATGACTTATCGGTTATTGGGGTCTGACGTTTACCACCCCTAGACTTGATATGCGATATATCAGACGAGGAGACCGGACTGTACGGTAGTGTCACTGTCAGGCTTTTTGCAGGAGTTGGAACGGGCTTGCTTGCTGATCTTCTGATGCTCAATACCCGGGTAGCTGTTACGTCCAGCTAGTACCGCTGACGGCTTGTGGGTGCTTGATATGATCATCACCTACTGCCGGCGTATTGACGAGTCTTTAGAGTCCTACATAGAGGTTGTACTGGCTCAGGCAAAACGAGATAGGAGCGCATATGTAATATGTGCGGGACCGAGAATGATGCGAGTATGTGATACCGTATTTAATTCTCGCGATGATTGTATCGATTGGTTGTACGCGATATAACCTAGTTATCGAATCAAGGATTGATTCGATAAGTCGATACATTGATATTAGTCGGTTATATGCGATATGACCGGATCGTTAAATCAAGTGTTGATTTAATGATTTAATGTATAATTATATATTTGATATATTACTTTACATTAACTAGTATTGGTTCACTTAAGATTGATTTTCTCACTTGATGTGTGCAAGTTGTATATGTGATATATTTTTGTACACAAGTTTGTATCATGCTTGATGATACATGCAAACTTGGGTGTGTATGCTTTAAACCATAGTTTAGGTTAATGGTTGAGGTTTTATTTATTTATTTATTTTATTTTGGAAAAACTAAATGGTGGCTTTTTTGTTTGATTGCTAGAAGCTTCATGAAGCATGCTAGCATCTTTGAAAAAGTCTTGCCATTTTGTTTCATCCTTAACCTAACCATCAACCTAAACCCTAGTTTATTCTCTACATGGGTTATCCTTACCCATGGTTGCATTATGATAGATATCACTTGATAATTCTTTTTTATATTATTCATTCTTATTCTTTTTCTTTTTCTTCTTCTTCTTGAAGAAAAGGAAAAGCTTACTAGAAAATTATCAAGTAATGAATCCAAGAGAGAAATCAAAATCTAAAGAGTACCCACTTCCTATCTCACCGTCCTCTACTAGACTAGCACTTTAGTTTAGGGTGTTTGCTTCACTAATTCTATGGTTAGTGAGGTAGAAGCTTGAGTCCGTATTCCCTCGACGTAGATCATCTTCGGCACCGAAGACTTCAAGCGATCTCGTTGCAATTTCTTTATGGAGCCGTCCGAGAGTCCGGGAGGTGGTTGATTGCAGCGAAGGGACGTCGTCACGGAGCTATAGAAGCGGAGGACCGGATCTACAAAGGTTGTAGTCCCTTCCCTTAAGTGATAATTGTTATCTACTAGCTTTTGATTCGCCTAATATCTAGTTAATGATCTTGCTTAGGGTTGTTAAGCACCTAAAAATTTTAATCCGGCATGGTCGATGCCTTATAGAGCCTCCTTAGTGTGCCTAGTAACCCTACAGTGGTATCAGAGCCTAGCTAGAGCTTTAGGCGATGTGTAGACGATATTAGAAACCCGATCGAACCCCGAAACCCTAATCGATACCCTTTTCTGTTCATTTTTTTAAATTGTGTATTTTTCCAGATTAAAAATATCCAAAAAATTCAGCAGGCTTTTCTAAGAGTTACTGTGCAGCACGTGCCCGTAACTCGACAGAAGCGTCGCGGAACCGCGGCTCCACCATGGTATTTGCGGCGGTTCCGCGGCCAATGTGTTGAATCAGGGCACATGGTTTGCACAGTAATTTCTCTCTGTTAGTGCTGTGTTTTATGGGAATTTTTAATATTTACTCAAGAGTTGAGTTTTCTGGGTCAAATTGGGGACTCGGTGTTTCGATCGGGATGTTTAATTTCGTCTATAGGTTTTTTCGGATTATTTTAGAATATGTTAAAAAAGGTTCGACCGGATATAAATACCCACTTTTTCCCCTGTCGGGAAATTTCCAAGTGTTGGATCTTTCCGTAGTTTAAAGACGTTCTAAATAGTGCATGTAACGTAACGGACCCTCTAGAAGACAACAAACCTTAACTCGATTATGTGACCGTCTTGAACTGCCCTTTGAACCTTAGGGTTTGGGGCAGTACGGTGTGCCACATGTGAGGCGTTGACTTGACCCTTCTACGGCTGGACCGTTGGTACTGAGGCATGAACTGGATGTTTTTAAACTTATTTCATGTGTTGAGCTGTTTCGGGAAAACTTGGGTGTTTGATTGTTCGATCGGAAAGTTTAACATTTTCTGTTTATCTGGAATGTGATACAATATTTGGAATCCACAAGTAATTATGAGATAACTGATTTGCATGTTATAAACATAGCAGTTTAGTCTCATTTGATCGGTTGCCATGGAATTTTGATGTGATCAAAAGTCCGTCGCAATCACGCAGCATACGCGGATACTCGCCGGTAAACTTAATAGACAGCCACGCCCCATAGCCCCGACCAAGTGACTGTAGGAGAACCCCGTCGCCAAAAGCATCCGTTCGGGTGCTCGCGGCAGCGGTGTTCCGTCTCAGTGCACTTTGTCGACGGCATCCGGGGGTGCAGCCGTCTACTAAAGTTTGCGACGAGCATTCGATCTCATATCGGGAATCTTGTTGAATTGCCCGACTAGATATTGAAAAGTGTTTTCGATATAGAGACTAAAATGCGGGGTTTATAACTGATAGGCATGTGATGTCTAAGGAGGTTGCGGATTCCAACTGTTGTTGTTTTACACTTTCTTTTCTGTGACCGTAAGTGTAATATGTGATATCGCCGGTTTCGTTGCTATATGTCAACGACAATTGGGATGCGCATATTTACTTACGTTGATGACATGTGATGTTATGTGTTGCTGGATATGTTATATTGGATTGTCGCGTTTTGAATAGCCGGGGGTTTTATGTGAGATGAGAGTTTTTATTTTCATTCATGTAAAATTATTTGTATGTAATATTCTTTTATCGGGGCACTTCCAGGTTGCGGAAGATGTCACCATTGTATATTATATACTTTTTCGCACTAGGATAGACCCAAGGAGGAGGGCACAAGTAACCGGGTTCTGGAGTCTAGTGGGAGGCCAACTCGAGGAGTCGAGTCCGGGTCTCCTAACTCTAGAATTGGTAGGGTTTCTTGCCGCTCTCGTGAGGGTCTAGGGGTGTGGGTTTGGCTATTCATCGCAACCATGGAATCCGTGTTTTATACTGTCTCGTATTGAAAACACGGACGTCCTAGTATATCCAATATTTCATATGATTCTTCTGCTGCGATATCTGTGATGTGATCATTTGATGTTCTGTGATAAATACTGTATATAGTATATATAATATATTATATAGATGTTACTTATGTTTTACACCCGCGCTAGCACTGCCCCGCTCTGTCGTTAGTTACCTAACCTAACGGCGCACGAGGGGACATCGAGGCGAATGCGGATGACATAAGTGTACGTCGTATTTATCTGTGATGTTTAGGTGATTTAAATGATGGGACTTCATTAATATGATTAATGAAAGAAAAAAGAAACCTAAAAGATGTTGTAGAATCGAATTTTCAAAAACAGGTAGCTACAGTTCTTGCTTTGCATCGCGGTGTTCCTTGTAGAACATCTTGCACCTTATTCGATAAGGAAAGGGCCGAGATCCTTTCACCGGGAGTGACCCCTTTATCAATAACTGGCAGATGCTACAACTCTCGATTTGTCTTTTGATTGCTCCTATAGTTCTTGCTTTGCACAGCGGTATATGTGATATATCCAACACCTTATTCGATGAGAAAAGGGTCGACGATCCCTTCACCGGGAGTGACCCCTTTAGCAAAACTAAAAAAGCCTCAAAAACACTCCATTTTAAAATCATTTGATTCTACAACGATATCAAGTTCATTACGCAATAGGTTTTCAGAAAAACCTGTCGTAGCCCTCCGTCATTTCAGATAAATCCTGCTTAGTATTCGTGCTGCGTTTGTTGACATTGTCAAGGCGCAGTGTGCGGTAGCTAACCAGTATTTATCTGCTTATGCATATGATGCAGATTGTTTTAGGGTAGTCGTACGGCCTTGTTGACCTTGTCAAGGGTCGTGCGGGTGGGTTTGATTCAATCAAGAAATGACGGGTTGAACTTGACTTGCGGTCTATAGTTTGTTGACCTTGTCAAGGTCATAGATCGTTCGGGGCAAAATTATCGGGAATTTCAAGTGTTGAAATTTGCAATGAGATTGCATACCTTCTATGAGATAGTTGGATCCCGATACCCACTGCGAGTAATTGTTACTCCTGGGAGAGTTTTACACATTACAATTAGCCGATCAAGTAGGTATCTAGAAAGGTGTCAACGGGGTTACGCCTCTGGGAAAACGAGGTTTACTTTAATTAGGTCCGTGTGAAAGCACGGGGAACCTCCCTCAAAGTACCGACACTGGCCTGGCTGAAAGATTGGCGAAGTTGTAGGGTGTAATTAATCCCGGCTAGTCTTTCCTTTTAGGGTTTGAAGGAAGATTTGATAAAAACAGTGGGAGCCATCCTGATTAGATAAAATAATAACCAATCTATTCTTGTAAGAGCGCACGCAGAGTGTTTTCTTCTCTCTCTCTCCAGGTAGCGACCATATCATGCCTTAATCAAGATAATAATACGGATATTTGACCGAACCCGCTTGTTATACTGAGCTGGGGAACGTTGGTCCCGCTCCAACTTATAATTGTTATAAGACAGAGCAGGAAATTAGGGATTACCAGAATTCCCGTGCCGCCCAAACGAAGAAAGTGCATACCGATGCATCATCTTCGGGTGTGTTCATTACAGAGAACTGTTTCTCAATGTCCTTTACGTCCTGGGTATGAGATACCGGATCAGGATCCCGCATATGTAATATGTTACATGGGCTACAGAAAGGTAGAGAACTGAGAACGAGTGATAAGTTTCATGAGACAGAAAACGGTGTAAGTGTTGCAGCCAGGTCTATTGGTCATTGTCACCCTGTATTACCAATACATTGATTCTGAACAAATGCTATTAGATACCGAACCTGATATATAAAATCATATCAATCTCTTTATTTAGATAAAGAAGGATATAATTTTGTATTGTTGGATAATGTTTTGAACATTTCCTATATCAAGAGTTGATCGGTTCAGGCACGCTATCTAAAAGCATTGACGTTCTAAATCAAAACACAGTTCTTAGTATATAGAACACACACAAGAGGAAGAGTTCAGAAATGAACGAATCCTTCTTGAGGTATTGTAGACTATGTCATATCAATGCGACCCTACTAGCTTAAGTTACATATAGATGCATATTTAAATTAGTTTGAATTTACATCTTGTGAAACTTGCCAGTCATGTCACAGAGATAAGATGACCATAGCTCTGTTTATTGGAAACAGAGAAAGAGTTAGTGAACTCTTGGGATGATACATATTGATGTATGAAGGTCCCCTGTCTACAAATGCCAAGACCGGTTCTTTGTACTTCATTAAATTCTCTGATGATCTTTCGAGATTCAGACCTATGTTCCTGTTGAAACACAAGTCCGAACCTTTTGAGATATTCACAGAATATAAGTTAGAAGTAGAGAACCAAATACGGGTATAAGTATTATGTCCTTTGATATGATCAAGGAGGAGAATACTTGAGCACGGGATTCCTGGACTATTCTAAGAATAAGATTCTCTCTCAGCATTACTCCTCCGTATACACCATAGCACGATGGTATATCGGGGCGGAGCAATAGCACCCTATATGATATGGTGTGCTCTATGATGAGTACTACTGAGTTTCCTATTTCCTTTTGGGAGTTGTGCACTTGAGAAGTTGCATACCTATTGAATAGGGTTCTGATCAAATCAGATGCCTACCATTTCATATGAGATATGGAAAGGGAAGAGCCCATCTCTTAAGTCAGTTAAGATTTGGGGTTTTCCGGACTACGTCTAAAAGCAAAATCCGGACAAGCTCGAGGCAAGGTCTGTTATGTAGAACTGGAAAGGTTCCAGCTATACAAACTGAAGCAGATGATTTGGTAGAACCAAAGGATTCAATAGTAACCAACGAACCTCAGCCTCTCCGCCGATCTAGTAAGGTTCCTCACCCACCTGAGAGTTACTTCGGTTTCTCGATGACAGTGGGAGGGAGGATTGCATCATGAGATGATGGCCCAACTAGTTTCGTGCTGGCCATCAGGAGTGGGACTCTATAAGAATGGCTGGATGCTTATCGATCTGAGATGGAATCCTTATACACCAACAAAGTATGGACTTTGGTTGTTTTATCTGAAGGGTTAAATCCCCATCAGGAGCAAGTATATCTTGAGAAGATTACTTGGTGTACATGGAAAAGTTGAGACTTTCAAAGCTAGACTTGTTAAAGGTTTGCATCATTGACCAGCTATGGATTGTGATGAAACCTTTTCTAAGTACCTATGCTTAAGTCCATCCAGATCCTACTTGCTACGGCTACATACCATGACTACGATATCTGGCGGTTGGGTGTCTTGACTGCATTTCTAAATAAAGATTTAGAAGAGGTAGTCTATAAGTACACAGCCAGAGGGCTTCGTAGACAGTGGGAGCAGCGGAAACGTGTGCAAGATGTTTTATATGATAAATCAGGCATCGCGGAGTTGGAACGTCTGTTTTGATGTGGTAGTCAAAGAGTTTGACTTTATCAAAATGGTAGATGAACCTTGTATATACAAAAAGGTAGTAGGGAATATGCTGGTGATCCTCGTAGAGTACGTGGATGACATACTCTTGATAGGGAAGGAGTTTCCTATGCTATGCTCGGTCAATCTCCGCTTATCACAAGGATTCTCCATATAGGATCAAAGTGATACCTACTAAATCCTGGGTTTCGGATCTATAAGATAGATCTAATTGGATGTTAGGATACTCACTAGTTGTAGTGAGAAGGTATCAGTTGATCCTGGGGAGAATCACTGGAAAGGTTCCAGGGTAATAAAGACGACTGAATGTCAGTCGCAGGCATTGTCTTTACCCTCAGTGGAGGGACGGTATGTTGGAAGAGTTCCAAGCTAGATACCGTGACATACTATACGATTAAAGGCAAGATACATCGTTACCAAAGATGCTACCAAAGAGGCAGTCTGGATATTTGTAGAAGTTCATGAGATGAACTTCGTTCCTACCATTGTGTGACAATGGAGTTGTGGCTTATGCCTGGGAACGCCCGTCCCATTGGTGATCCAGATATAATTCTTAGGCAGTGTCACCTGATCATGGAGATGTTTGATCTTCAGGGGATCGAGGGTAGGAGAGTAGACTCAGAGGACAACACGGCGGATCCACTCACAAAACCTTTTCCCCAGAGAGAGACTATGATGGGATGGTTGAGTATGAGATACTACAACCACTGTTATCAGATGGCCCTAGTGCAAGTGGGAGATTGTTAGTTATATGTATGCCCTAGAGGCCATTACTATACATGTGTTGTATATTGTAGTGGATGCTTGGACATACATAGGGAGGACTTTCTTGCTCGACATGATAGTATGCTATCTGGTTACTCTTTACCTTAACGTGTATACTGATTGTCTCTCTGTTACATGTTGGTAAAGCACTTAGGATGTGTACTTGACTACCTGGATTGTGATGCGGATCATACTAGTGGGGACATGGTAGTCCATAAGTACATCCTTCAAGGTCCCTAGTCGTGGGTATATCGAGACGGGGCATCGATATACCAGAGTAGACTAGCGTATACCTTCTCGACCCATACAGATGGGCGATGGATGATCCCATATCCATTGGTGTTTGACATCAGAGATGATATACGGGTGCTCAGTGGAGACTGGGTACACTGGACGGACTCGCCGAGAACTCCAAGATGGTATTATACCTTACGTCAGATGGCAGTTCTCTGGTGACACTGGTACAGGTTAGTCTGTAGACCCGAGATCGCTATAGAGTCTTGTGTGATTCCCACTGTGCTTTGATTTCCATCTTACCACGTCCAAGAGGGCGTGCAAAACGGTGGTTTTTGGGTACAGTCCCAAGTTACATGGAGGCAATGAGCGATAGGAGGGGTTTCGTCTCTCCCGGTATTGGGGGTTGATGTTGCGCTGTGCTCGATTGGCCATAACAGGGAAGTCCCTGGCCAGGGCTGGTTTAGAGATTTACTGGTAAGTGTTACCAGTAGTTTCTCGACCCGTTATGAGCCTCTCATTGACATGACTTTGTTCCCCTCCAAAAGACGGCGCACAGGACCGCGATGTCCTGACGCTGAGATTCGGGGCAGATGCTATTTGGTTTTATCCGTCCACCTCTCCGAAGATACCAAGTTGATTTATGGCACCGTGTATCGGAGGTTTGGACGGATGCGGCCGATGTAGCAGACTTCGTCAGATTCCCCCTCGTTAGAGGGGTTTTTGATTGTGGGGACGCTCTTCCATGTAGGCGCAAGCCCCTGCAGTTAATTACGCTACCGCATCGCGGTAACCACTTTCTCCTTCTCCAGAATTTCACTTCGTGTCGTGTGTGTTTGTTTTTTTTGTGGTTGCCCGTGGATTGTATATGGAGACTGAGTAATGTCGTCGCCCATAGGACGTGGATTAGTCCAAATCCGTATTTACTTAGATTTGGGTTTGGTGTTTTTAGTTTAAGGATGCATTAGTCGCGTTGCGGCTAAGATCAACTTAAACGTTTGTTGAGAATACGTTAGTCTAATTTTAGACTAAGATCTACTCAACGGATCATTTAGATCCAACAAAAGAGCATTTGGGCTCTATTGTTCCAGTTTAGGGACGCGGTGGTCCATGTTCCAGTTTAGGGACGTGGTGGTCTAATATTAGTTTAAGCATGTTTCGGTCCGATATTAGTTTAAGGACGTTTCGGTCCCATATTAGTTTAAGGACGTTTCGGTCCAAATTCATGTATGTGGTCATCGGGACCCGTCACCTCTCTGACGTCGTTGAAGGATTACAACGATAAGTGTCAGAGGAGCTCGGAGATGTACCCTCGAACCTGATATAAATTGATTTAAGAAAGAGCTGTGCTCAGTCAATTTTATTTAAGGACTTACGGCCGAAATTGGGCTAAGTCCAGTTGAAAATGTTCACATTTTGTTTGCATTTGGCCTTTTAGGCCACTGTTTGGGCTTTCCCCTTTTTAGAATGATGCATAGCATTACTTCAGGCTATTTATGCCTATTTTGACTGGGCTCTGCCCTTTTTATTATAATGCAGAGCATTTGTTTTGGTCCATTGGACCTCTCAATTGGGCTCTGCCCCTTTAAATAATGCATAGCATTATTTTCGGTCTGTTTAGACTTTTTAATTGGGCTTTACCTTTTTAAAATAATGTGCAGCACTTTTATTTGGCCCCTTGGACCTTTGATTGGGCTCTGCCCTTTAATAATGCATTGCATTAGATACCCTAACAGTGTCCCACATGGCTTGTTAGGTACTTTGCGCAATTAATGAGCGCAAGCGCTCGTGGAGGTGACACGTGTCACGTTCTGGTGAGCGCAAGCGCAACAGCGCAGTGCGCTGCGTCAGTGCGCTACGCTGTTGCACTGCTGACACGTGGCGCTTCCTAGCAGCTTGCGCAATAGTGCAGTTTTGGCAAGTGCTGGGCACTGTTCTTATTCTTTTGGATCAATTTCAGATCAAAGAAAACAAGTTTTTTCTTGTTTTTTAAAGAAACAGTGGTTCATAAAATGTGCAAGGCACTGTTATCTTGAGAATCTTTTAGATTCAGAACCAATGCTTCATAAAAAGAAGTGCAAGGCACTGTTTTTTTATTTGTTTATTTTCCTTTTCATTAGAGGTCCTTGATCTTGTTCTCAGATCAATGATCTGTTCATGAGAGAATTTTCTCTTTTTCTAAAGGTTTTTATCTTTTTTTTGTTCTTGAGGATCCCTCTCCAATTCTTCAAAGTTCTCTCTGTTTAATTTTCACCAAATGTTCCTTTTCTCGAATTGAGGTCTAGGGTCCTTTTTATAGTGCCCATAAATTAGTTAAATTTGTTAAAGAGATCTTCCTCTGAATGATTCGGGGAATTTTCCCCACCGTTGGATCTTTGATCCAAGGGCTTCTGTTTTACAGAAGAAAATCTTCTTGTTTTAATAAGAACAGAAAAGATTTCTTTAGAATTTTAATTTTGTTTGGCGCAAATGCCCCAGCACGTGACACGTGTCACGCAGCGCACAGCGCAGCGCAACTGTGCTTACGCGCTTGCGCAGCTATGCTTGCACAACTGTGCAGACACGTGTCGCAGCGCAGCGCCTGTGCAACTGAAACGTTGCTTCCTTTACTTTTATTTTTAAAGAGCTTTACTCTGATTGGACGCACTGCTTTGGGCGCTGTGCTGCCGTATCAGCTTTCGACACGTGGCGCATTGTGCGCAGCGCACGGGATTTGAAGCGTTGCTTCAAAATTTTGAATTTTTGAAATTCAAACAGAGCCTTACTCTAATTGGGGGAAACAAATGCCCCCCCACCGTTGTGCTCACGTGGCGCGCACGTGAGTGCAGCGGTGGCAAGATCCCAGCCTTTGGATCAACTGACAAGTTGATGGGGCGCAGGCGCCTATAAATAGAACCGTTGGTCCTTAGTAAATTTTTTACCATTTTCAAGAATCTTGAATTTTCAGAGCCTTGCTCTTGTTTAAGAATTTTAGAGCCTTACTCTTGCTTTTTCACAAGAACTCCAGAGTTCAGAACTTGAAAACATCTTAGGTATTAATAATAAAATAAAATAAAATTAAAATTGATTAATAGAGCCTTGCTCTCACGGATCTTTGATCTAAAACCCTTTTGGGGTTTCATCAGCAGAGCCTTGCTCTGGAAAGTTCATAGATCTACAGAGGTCTTGTTCATGGGTTTTAACTCATGAACAGAGCTTTGCTCATGGATCAAATGTAGATCTTTTCTGATCTGAAAATGGAGAACTCCTAAAAGTTTTCATTGATCTTTAAAATCCCAAATTTTAATTTTTTAAGGGTTGAAGTTTTCTTTTTGATAGATTTTCCATCATTAATATAGGGCTAGGCTCTCCTTAAAGAAATTTCATTCCCTTGAGACCAGAGTTTGACAAATGTCACTCTGTGACAGAGCTTTGCTCCAAAAGAGAAGATTTTCTCCTTGTCTCTAGGGATTTCCCACCAATGAGGATATTCTCTTGTGGATCTTTTCATGAATTGACAGTCTCATCTAATGATTGGATTGTCTTATTAAATGATGCACCGTCATCCAGATTTTGTGGGTCCCCCTTTGGTCCCCTACCCACTGCATCACAGTGTGGAGTAAGATTTTAAAATGCCAAGCGTTAGAACACTAACGGTTATTTTTGTCTTTCTACAGGAAACATGTCTAACGACTTGTCTTTCCCCTTCGTTCGCTCAGAAGGAGGGTTCCCCCATGCGCCAGTGGACCGGGTGGCGTTCGCTCTTATTAAAGATCATGACCCCGAGCGCAAAAAACTCCACCTGTGGGGAAGGTGGTACAGCCAGATCATCCAGGGTCGCCGCAGTTTCAGTTTTGCCACGCCGTCTGAGCCCATAACTCCAATCCCCTATGCGGACGAACCCACGGTGAAGTATGCCGTGGAAGTTAAAAATTGGAACTCGGATGACCTCCTCCAACCCGCAATTGGTGCTATTCCCGTGCAACCGCCGCCGGCGATAGATATTTTAGGGAGGCGAATCTGTCAGGGTGAAGCACGCCCTTGGGGACAGGCCTACAATATTGGATTGGTGCCGCGACCGCCCGCCGGATACTTGCAGCGGGCCCGATACATCTTGTCGGCGAAAAGGACTCATCTAACGAAGATTGGATTGTATTCGGCCGTCTACGTCTCGCTCTTCGAGTATCCCTCTCCTCCAACGTGGTGGA
The DNA here is from genome assembly GCA_030015575.1 of Agapanthus africanus. Lineage (NCBI taxonomy): Eukaryota > Viridiplantae > Streptophyta > Magnoliopsida > Asparagales > Amaryllidaceae > Agapanthus > Agapanthus africanus. The sequence continues at coordinate 431,685,172 of JASDDO010000008.1, read as the reverse complement.
TCAAGGCCTTTATTGAATAATGGAATATCCCCACCCACACTTTCTTGATGACAGATAGGGAGGTCTCTATTTCTTTGGAGGAGTTTGCGAACTCTCGGGTTTGCCGATGAGGGGGGAGCATTACGAGGAGTTGCTCCCTCCTGACGAATACGTTTTTGCCACCAAGCCGCTGGTGTTTGACCTGACTCCGGAGAACGCCGTTCAACATCAGTATCCGGGCTTAGTGAAGGTGTTGGAGATCCATGAAGGACTCCATCTGGAATCGGGCGACGGGGGTGTCAGTTTCGCAGATTTTATTGCCCGCTTCATTCGCCCGGAGTTCCTATCAGAGCGGAGTGAGAAGTTCTCCCAGCTCGATGATCCTTTCGGTTTCGGCTTGGACTGCCGACCCGTATCGGAAAATGATCAAAGGGATTTTTATCTCCCCGGCGCTGCCATCGTCCCTTTCTCAGAAATCGCCGTCCCGGGCATGGATGAGGAGACCTTTTTTATTGGGTTCTTGGGCTTGTGGCTATGCAGTTTTGCGCTCCCCATGCACCCGCGTCACATGCGGCCTTCCGTCTTTTACCCAGCGCATCGGATGGTGGCTGGTTTGCAGTTATCGGTAGGAATCGCCGGGCTGGCTTAACTTTATAAAGGACTTAGCGTAGTGGTGGACGCTAGTGAGCCTAGGGTGCAGCCCGCTAACTTCCAGACGCACTATTTCACCTCCTGGATGGAGATGCACGTGCAAGGGGTGTTCGGTGCACATAAGATTCCTCCGTTCTTTGAGAAATGCAGACTCCCGAGAGTCATGCGGTTGGTCGGCGCTTCAATTGTGGTCGCACCCCCGCGGGAGTCTAGGAGGCTGCTCCTTCGTCCACGTCTGGTCGGAGCGAAGGTTTCCTTTGTGGATAAGGTTACAACCATAGGCTCAGAGACTACTAAGTCAGTAGTGCCACTGCGCAATGATTTCAAGGATGGGGCTTCCGTATTGAAGGCTCGGGAAATCCTCCACCTCTACTCCATTCGGCCGGGCTATCTAGTGTTTAGGCAGAATGAGACAGCACTTTTTATGAGGTACAACCCGCACCGGTTTGCTCAGCAATCGAGCTACAACCAAGGGATCCCGATGGAAGCTTTCTTGGAAAAGCCCGTGGTCAGCCGAGAGGGGATGAAGAATGCAATGCACCATTTCACACGGCTTAATACAGGTTCCTATTTCTTTATCAGCGAACCCAGCTGTGCCCCCAAGATGCTCAATACATACGTAGCTTGGTATGCGCATGCGATAGGCCCAGTTATCTTAACGGAGAAGCGCATGCTGGTTGACCGTAGGGGTGCGCCTCCTGGCGGTGATCGCAAGGCCCCCTTGAAGCCAAGGATTCCGGTCATTCCTCCGTTAAAAGATGCCGGAGTCGATCGACCACGCGTGTTGAGTCCCCCGCGTGGATTGCCGCTGCCTGCTACGGTGAATGCACCACCGGCGCCACGTGCTCCCACGAAGACGGTTAATGTAATATCGCCAGAGTCCGGCGCAGGAGAGGATATCGGGACCCGCCGCCCCAAGGTGACTGCCAAGCGCAAATCAATTCCAGGTGCATCTAGAGCTGGCGGGCAAAAGAAGAAGAAGTCGATCCTTTCCCTCAACGCGATCCTCAATTTAGAGCCTGAGGCCCCTCTCACCAAAGGAATAAGTGAATATGGCAGCAATAAGGGCTTCTTGGTAGACCCCGCAGACACCAATTTGGCAGTCGCTATTGCAGCTTCTAAGCGATCAGCAAGGCTCGAAGCGATGTTAAGCAAACTCGCCGAGTCAGGTAACCATTAGCGGCTTTCTTCATCACTTTATCGCACTTTTTATCATTATTTTCAACTAATACTTTCCCCTATTTTCAACAGGTGTCTCTACCGAAGAAGCTATTGCTGCCTCTTTGAAAACCTTCCAAGAGGAGGAGGAGAAACGTGCTCTAGCAGGCGTTGGTACGACCCACCCCCTTTTCTTTCATAAGAAAAATTTGTTTTCTCTTCTGATGGTCAACCTAACCTTCTTCCTTTGTTTCTTTGCAGGGGCTATATCAGTTGATGCGGGGATCCTTCCCAAGCCTGTTACTGAAGTCCCGGTCTCGTCGGGGCTGCTGCAAGAGCCTCGACTTGACAAAACGACGAGGGATGCCTTGAAAAATTTGGAGGCATCCCTATTTACGGACGAAGACGCCTCAATTAAAGAGGCTCTAGTGGCATCCTTCTCAACGGCTCGGGAGGAGAGGAAGCGGTTGAGACGTGAAGCAAAGGCGTGCCGAGCTACTTTGGCCATTGGAGCGGGCCCTAGTACCATCCCTCGTGCTGATACTCCCTCCGAAGAGGCCCCTGTCGTCCTATCTACCGCTCACAGGCAAGTAGCGCACGCGGTTCGAAGTGCAAATGATAAATCCTCTTCAGGTAACATTTCTTTCAGAACCTTGGTGTAAGAATTATAAAGCCATCGTTTCTTATGTATCCCATCTTACAGGGCCAAGTCCGACCGAGGGGGAGGCGGAGACCGTTGAACCCAGGGAAAAAGAGGAGGCGGTGCCTGCCGAACCCGAGCTGACGGTGAGCAACGTCGTCGGGGCTACGGGGCCTGAAACAGAGGTTGAGGGATCTGCACCCGAGAGGGTCATTGATGCCGAACCTGAAATGGCGGCAGATGAAATGATCATTATAACCGAGCCGAGGGCAGTGGTGGGCGAGGCGCTTGAGGCTGGCGACTTCGTGGTGACGGTGGACGAGACAACCGTGACTGCTGAACCCGAGGGAGTAGCGGGTGAGGTGGCCACGATTCCTGAGGACGAGCCAACTGCTCCTTCTCAGGAATCTGGCAATGCTCCAGTCATAGCCCTCCCCGCCTGTGGTCTCCCACCGTCTCCAGGGCTTGCAAGCACGACAACGGTTCCCATTGAGTCGGGTGATGAGGTTACAGGCGGTGGCCTCATGTCGATGGAGGAGGGAATTGCCTCAGTTTCGGCCGGCAGCTCGTCGGGTAAATTTCGAGTTATTATCATTCTCTTTTTATATCTTGCGATCTTTTCTAACAAGTTTGTCTTTATTTTTAATGCAGGTGCGGCCAACGCCGATGCTCCATTGCTCGAAGGAGCACCGTCAATTACTGCCTTGACGGTGGTCACCTCCCAGCCTTCCCTTGTGCCATCGCGAATGTTGGAAGGTATGGATTTACGACTCATTAGTTTATCATTTAACCGCATAACTTATGTATTAACGCCGTACCACTGTGTCTTTTCAGGAGTGCTCTTTGATCATCTATATCAAGTGTTGCTTCCACACTTCTCCTTCCCATCCGAACTCGCTTCTCCCTCTAGTGGTGCCGGTGAGTATACTTTCACTTCGATGTCTTTATTCCCCCCCTTTTTTTAGCAATGGGGTGATTTCTGACTTTTCCTCTTCCTTATTGTAGTGCTACAAATTGAAGGAGAGGACGCAAGGCCTGCCACGCCACCGGCCCTTCCAGCTTTGCCATCTGTTGCGGCTGGTATAGTAAATTTCCTTTTTGACGACTCTTTAACATCTCTTGAACCATCGTTTAATTATGTTTTGTTTTGCAGCTATCGTTCCGGCTCCGATCCCTCTTGAGTCTCGTGTCCTTTCACCGACAAGCCCTTTCTTGAAACGTCCATCTTCAAAGGGTGCCGTGATGAGTTTGGGCATGCTGAGCGGGTATATCGAAGAGCTTAACGTAGACGCTCTCCCCTCTGCTGCAGATTTCGCTGTGGAAGTTAACCCAATGTTGGCGGCGCTCGTAAACTTTCACAACGAAGGCGTCGTCGAATCTTGGGTTAACCACTGCAGGGAGATCGAGGCCTGCCTACATCGGCTGGAGTCGACGCGTCCTTCTCCTGAAGTTTTGGCCATAAGCACCCAACGGACAGCTTGGCTCGAGCAAAGCACTTCTTATTTCCGCCATTTGGAGCAAGAAGCAGCTTTACGGTTGAAGGAACGTCAGGAATCTTCAAGCGCAACTGCTCGCCTGCGCGCTGAAGTTAGGACGAATGCTGCTGAGGTGAAAACCGTCTTTGAAGGCCTTCTGGAGCGTATTTCTAATGGGATAGCACTGAAGCGGAAGCTTGATGCCGCCGAGCGTGATGCCCGAGGCCGTGAAGCAGCTCAGCAGGTCGTTGAGGAACAGCTTGCATCCTTTATGCAGCAGCGGGCTCGAGTAGAGGACGAACTGGCGGTGGTAGCCGATCGGGAAAAAGAATGGAAGGAAGTGTGCGAACAACTGATAAAGCTACTTAAGACGCTTCCTTCTCAGTAACTCTCCTTGTATCGTTTGTACTTGTAAATAAAAAATGTATATGTATATTTTTTTATTCTTTAGCACAATGTATCCTGTACTCAATCAAGTCTATGAATAAAAGATACACATTTTTTGTAACGTCTTGTGTCATTTCTCCTCCATTTTCTTTCTTTTGTTATCAGCATGCCACCTTAGTAACCATGGTTGACGGATAATAGAGCACGCATCTTGACTTTCTTAAGAATCAGCGATGGCTTAGGCCGCAGGTTCAGTTCTGCTGCCTAAGGCTTTTCAACTCCGTGAGCCGTGAGGGTCTCATAGAGACTTTTCTCCCTACGGATCGAGAGGATCTCGTAGGTGGATTTTCTCCTTAGGAATCGTGAGGATTCCTAAGTGTGGTTTTCTCTTATAAGTCGTAAGGATCCTATAAGAGAATTTTCCCTCTTACGAGTCGAGAGGACTCGTAAGCGGTTGTTTCCCTCCTTGTCGAAACTCGACCTTGGGGAGTGAGACCCGTGAATAGTATGCAAGAGACCATTTTGGATTGACTTGCAGGGTCCCATTGTTCACGAAGCAAGTTTTTTTAGTCCCTTCTGCCTGAAGCTTCATTTGCAAGTTGAGACGAATCGGGAATTTCCCGCGGAGACACTGGTTTCTCTGCGAGCCGACGCGAATCAGGAGGCTCTCGTCTAGGAGTGTTTGTATCCGTGAGTCGAGGAATTTTCTAGGGATTATTTGTTTCCCAAGCGCCAAGGATTATTTGTTTTCTTGGGGTTTGAAACGAGTCGAGAATTTCCCACGGAGGCACTGGCGGCTCTGCAAGTTGACGCGGATCAGGAGGCTCTCGTCAAGGAGTGTTTGTATCCGTGAGTCGAGGAGTTTGCTAGGGACTATTTGTTTCCCAAGCGCCAAGGATTATTTGTTTCCTTGGGGTTTGAAACGAGTCGAGAATTTCCCACGGAGGCACCGATGGCTCTGCGAGTCGACACGGATCAGGAGGCTCTCGTCAAGGAGTGTTTGTATCCGTGAGTCAAGGAGTTTGCTAGGGATTATTTGTTTCCCAAGCGCCAAGGATTATTTGTTTCCTTGGGGTTTGAAACGAGTCGAGAATTTCCCACGGAGGCACTGGTTGCTCTGCGAGTCGACGTGGATCAGGAGGCTCTCGTCAAGGAGTGTTTGTATCCGTGAGTCGAGGTGTTTGCTAAGGATTATTTGTTTCCCTAGCGCCAAGGATTATTTGTTTCCTTGGGGTTGAAACGAGTCGAGAATTTCCCGCGGAGGCACTGGTTGCTCTGCGAGTCGACGCGAATCAGGAGGATCTCGTCAAGGAGTGTTTGTATCCGTGAGTCGAGGAATTTGCTAAGGATTATTTATTTCCCTAGCGCCAAGGATTATTTGTTTCCTTGGGGTTTGAAACGAGTCGAGAATTTCCCACGGAGGCACTGGTTGCTCTGCGAGTCGACGCGGATCAGGAGGCTCTCGTCAAGGAGTGTTTGTTTCCCTGAGTTGAGATATCTGCTGAAGACACTGGTTTCTTCGGAGTTGGACTGAACCGTCGAGATTTGGCTTCGTCTTCTGGCGGAGCCTGTTGGGAAAGTATGGTTCCCTCTTTGTTTACGCCCTTGGATTGTATACAGAGACCGATGTGATCTTAACTGTAGGGCCAAAGTTTTATCATCATTTTTTTTGTTTTATCTCCGCGATGTTCTATCATTTCAGCTTTTATATCGCGAAGGTCGCGACTGCCCAATCATTTCGGCTATTTTTCGCGGTGCCCAATCATTTCGGCTATTTATTTTATTTTTACTCGCTGCTTTTTATTGCGAGTTGCCCAATCATTTCGGCTATTTTGCATTCATACATTTTTACTTACTACTTTTTATTGCAAGTTGCCCTATCATTTCGGCTATTTTGCATGCATACATTTTTACTTGCTGCTTTTTATTGCAAGTTGCCCTATCATTTCGGCTATTTCGTATGCATGTGCGGCCTATTGGCTTTTTGCTATACACCAATTTCGGCATCAGCACCACTACAACTGGGATATTACCAGGAGCGAATCATCATATGCCTCTGTCGATGTCGAACAAAGGTGGCTTAGCGACCAGGGTTAGGGTCCTGTCGGCTAAGGCTTTTAACTTCATGAGCCGTAAGGGTCTCACAAAGGTATTTCTCCCTACAAGTCGTGAGAATCTTGTAGGCGTATTTTCTCCTTAGGAATCGTGAGGATTCCTAAGTGCATGTTCCTCTGTAAGTCGTAAGGATCCTACAGGAGGGTTTTCTCCTCATAAATCGAGAGGATTTACAAGGGTTGTTTACCATGCGAACATATCCCCAGTCATGGATGGGACTTGGTTAGGGAAATGTTTATTCGCGCCCGTGGATTGTATACAAGGGCCAGTATTGAGCCACTTGTAGGGCAGCATCGAAGGTTGTGGAGGTTGCTTAAGCACAGGTTTAGGTCTCTGTAACTTAAGACTTTCAAATCTTATGAGCCGTGAGGGTCCCATAAGAGAGTTCTCCTTACGAGTCGTGAGGATCTCGCAAGTGTATTTTCTCCTTAGGAATTGTGGGGATCCCTAAGTGTGTTGCTCCTTTGTGAGTCGTAAGGATCTCACGCGGGTGGTTTCTCCTTACAAGGTCGAGAGGACCCTGTAAGTGTCCTTTAACGAGGTTGCGCCCTTTCGGGTTTTCACAAACACTCGCCGGTAATCCTGCTGTTTTTACTCACGGAGCCCTTTCGGGTTTTCATCCGTGCCCATTTTGCTTATGGACATACCGTTTTTTTCTTCTTTTTATTTGCTTTTTCTTTTCTTTTTTTATGAGGTCGCGCCCTTTCGGGTTTTCACGAACACTCGCTGGTAGCCCTGCTGTTTTTACTCACGGAGCCCTTTCGGGTTTTCATCCGTGCCCTTTTTGCTTATGGACATACCATTTTTTTTGTTTATTTTTTTTTATTTTCTTCTCTCTTTTTTTTTACGAGGTCGCGCCTTTTCGGGTTTTCACGAACACTCGCCGGTAGTCCCTCTGTTTTTACTCACAGCGCCCTTTCGGGTTTTCATCCGTGCCCTTTTTGCTTATGGACATACCGTTTTTTTTTATTCTATTTTTATATGTTTTTTTTATCTCGTCAGCCTAAAGATGCTGCGGTAGTAGTTTAAAGACGTTTTGGTCTGCTATTAGTTTAAGGACATTTCGGTCCGACGTTTGAGAAGGCTGGCTACTGCTGATAGAGTTTGAGCTTAGGAAGATAGCGAACGGACATAGTCGTCGTCATCTACCATTGACCTAGGCTGTGGCTCATTAAGCATAGTATTTCTTTAGGAAGCGACCGTTTATTGGCCTGAAAGGCTTTTCGCCGTGCATGTCCATGAGTAGATAGGCCCCACCCTGGTAGACCTTATCTATGATGTATAGGCCTTCATAATTTGGCTCGAATTTTCCTCGCTTGGCGCGATTGGGGATCATAGGCCTTTTGACCACTAACACAAGTTTGCCTTGGCGGAATGTCCTCGGTCGGGTCAATCTTTCATATGAGCGCGTCATTTTTGCTTTATAAGCTTCCAGATTTTGCTGCGCTACGAGCCGGGTTTCATCAAGGGCGTCAAGCTCCTCAAGCCGAAGGTGAGCATTTTCTTCGTCCGTCAGCTCGTAGTGGACTGCCACTCGTAGAGAGGGTAACTCTATCTCGAGGGGGAGTACTGCTTCTGTACCGAACACCAACGCGTACGGCGTTGTGTTCGTGGCCGTCTTGAACGTAGTTCGATATGCCCAAAGAGCTTCTTGCAGTCTTTCGTGCCAGTCTTTCTTATTTCGGGACACCGTTTTCTTTATGATCTTTGTCAAGGTCTTGTTGAAGGCTTCAGCTAGACCATTAGCTCGCGGATTGTAAACTGAAGAATATCTACAGTCTATATTATGCTGTTGCGTGAAGCGACTGATCTTGTGGCTTCTATAAGCCGGCCCGTTATCGGAGATGATCCGTCGCGGAGTTCCAAACCGATATATGACGTGCGTCTTGAAGAAGTAGAGGATATTTTCCGTCTTCACTTCTCTTAACGGTATCGCTTCTGCCCATTTAAAGAAGTAGTCAGTCGTTGCTAGGATGAAACGATGTCCTCTAGACGATGTTGGTTCGATGAGGCCGACTATATCAGTCCCCCACATTTCGAATGGCCAGCTAGCTACCGTTGGATGTAGTGGATTTGGATGCTGGTGGATGAAGTCCCCATGAATTTGGCATGAGTGGCATTGCTTCGCATATTCGAGGCAGTCCTGGATCATCGTGGGCCAGTAGTAGCCCATCCGTTTGATCTTCAACTTCATCTTTGGGCCTGCTTGGTGAGAACCGCAGGGTCCGTCGTGAACTTCCTGGATGACCCTTTTTCGCTTCGTCAGGTCCTAAGCATCTCAGCCACAAAGAATCAAATGACCTCTTGTACAGAGTATCGTTGACGAAGGCGAAAGACAGGGCTCGTTTCATGAGCTGATGTCTTGTGGACGCTTCTTCAGGCATTCGGTGGGACTTGAAGTAATCTATGAAGATTTCTCTCCAATCCTCGGTATTTTCCCAATCTTTTACTTGCAGGGTTGTCTGCTCGTTCGCTCCTTTTTCTTCGGATGATTCCGGAGATATTTCTGCTGGGGCAAGCACTCGACGGCTTTGCACCACGATTCTAACGTCATCGAGGTTCTCGTCAGCCAGTTCTTTAACAAGTTTGGCCAATGCGTCCGCTTTTCTGTTTTCCGCGCGCGGTATGTTCTCCAAAGTATAAGAGGGAATTTGGGTCAACAGTTGTTGCACCTTTTCACCGTACCTCACCAACTCCGGTTTGCATGTCTGGTAGTCGCCGTTTACTTGACTAACGACCAGTTGAGAATCCCCGTATATTAGGAGGTTTTCAATTCCCATGTCGATGGCGATCTCGAGGCCTGCTATCAGAGCTTCGTATTCGGCTTCATTGTTTGTCCTAGGCTCTGTTAAGGAGAAAGCGAAGCGCATTATCGCTCCTTGTGGAGTTACAAAGATGAGTCCTACCCCCGATTTGATTATATGGGTACTTTGTTTGCGCTTCTTTACGGAAGATGCTCCATCGAAATAGAGCTCCCATCGGGTATCACCACCGTCGATCGCATCAAACGCATGTTCGTCTGGAAGATCGCAATTTAGAGGAGAATCGGCGGGTATGGGATGCTCAGCGAGGAAGTTGGCGATGGCCTGGCCTTTCACTGCCTTGAGAGGTTGATACGTTATCGAAAACTCCATCAAGAGTATGGCCCATTTAGCGAGTCGTCCCGTCAATATGGCCTTTGACATCAAGTATTTAAGGGGGTCCACCTTTGAAATGAGACGGACCTCATGCGCTAACGCATAGTGCCTGAGCTTTGTTATCACGAAGATCAACGCCAGGCAGTGTTTTTCAATAGGAGAGTAGTTGCTTTCTGCCCCCAGTAGAACTCGACTTAAGTAGTAGAGTGCTCTTTCTTTCCCTTGGTCGTTCTCTTGTGCCCATAATGCGCCTAAAGAACCTTCGAGGGCGGTCGTGTAAAGAATGAGAGGCTTTCCCTTAACTGGAGCAGCCAACACTGGAGGGTTCTGCAGGTACTGCTTGATCTCGTCTAGTGCGCCTTGGCATTTGTGATCCCAGACAAATGGGGTTCCCTTCTTCATCAGGTGGCTATAGGGACGGCACTTGCCTGAAAGGTTGGCTATAAATCGCCGTATGTATGCGAGCTTCCCTTGGAGAGATCGCAACTGTTTGAGAGTTCTTGGCGGAGGCATTTCCATGATCGCTTTGATCTTTGACGGATCTATTTCAATACCTCGGTGTCGAATAATGAACCCTAGGAATTTGCCTGAGGAAACACCGAATGCACACTTGAGCGGGTTCATTTTTAAGTTGTATTGTCGAAGGCGTTGAAATACGGTCTTCAGATGCTCGAGATGTTGCTCGTATGATTTGCTTTTAACCACGAGATCGTCGATATAGCATTCGACGATTTCGTGTATAAGGTCATCGAAGATCTTTGTCATGGCCCTTTGATAGGTGGCACCGGCATTCTTTAAACCGAAGGGCATCACCTTGTAGCAGAATATACCCAGAGGAGTCCTGAAAGCGGTATGCTTCTGGTGTTCGGGATGCATCTTTATCTGGTTATACCCCGACGAGCCGTCCATGAAGGAGAAAACCTCATGAGTGGACGTGTTGTCTATCATCAGTTCGGTGACTGGCACTGGGAAATCGTCCTTCGGGCAAGCCTTATTTAGATCCCGGAAGTCTACACATATGCGCACTGTCCCATTTTTCTTCATCACCGGGACGATATTGGCGATCCATTCAGGGTATTGAACCTCCTGAATAAAGCCAGAGTCGATTAACTTCTTGACCTCGGCATTGATATCCATCTCAAGCTCGAGCCGCATTCTTCTCGGCGCTTGTTTGACTGGCTTGACGTCCGGAGATATTGCCAACCTATGCACAACAATTTCTGGATCTAATCCCGGCATTTCAGAATAGTTCCACGCAAAGCAATCTTTATGTTGTAGAAGCACGTATTTTAACGCGGCCACCCTCTCTTCAGATAGCAGCTCGCTGATGAATGTCGGTCGTGGATCGTTTGCCGTCCCCAACTCAATTTTCTTGAGGTTATCTGTAGTGGTATGGATTCCATCTTCCAGCTCTTTTGGCGCTGGCGGAAATTCTGAGATCACCTCGTCATTGCTGTTCTCGAAGCACCAAGGAAGGTTATCTATATTCTCGGGCCCTTCTTTTGATAGCGTTATCACGTGACAAGTGCGGATTCGCTTCCGATCCCAATGAGGAACTGGTCTTTCTTTCGTGGCCTTGGGCTTGTGCTTTTGTGGTGGCGCTACCCTCCCGTTGTCGGACAGAGCGAACTTGCCAAGATGATACTGATCTTCGACCCAATTCTTGAAGGTGAAGCAATCTTCAAGAGGATGCCCTATTACTCGATGGTAAGAGCAATAGTCCAGGTGTGAGACTTCGCCCGCTTGTTCGGGGTGTTTAGACTCCGGCAATGTAAGCATTTGATGTTTTAGAGCAAGATCAAGTATATTCTTCGTCTTGTCCCGAGGAAACGAGTACGCTCGACCCATTTTCTTCATGAGGGATAGATCAATAACGCTCGACTCCCGTTTGCGTGGCTTCTTAGCCCTGCTTTGTTGTTGTTGAGCGCCTTTTTGGCCTTTCGACTTATTTCTGCTTTTGCGCCGAGCCTTCTTTATAATAGGTTGACAAGGAGCGGCATTTTCATCCTTCGCGGCCTGTTGGAGAAGGCGTTGCGTCTTGGCTTTCTCATAGATGACCATTTCGCGGTTATGATCGTCTCGGACTTTTTGACCCGCTTCCCTTATAAGCTTGTCCATTTGCTCTTCGAACGACGGACTGGGCACTTTTGCATCTGGAATCTTCATTGTCTCAGGATTAGCGTCCTCCCATTGAGCATCCGCTTCCTCATCGAAGTTACACACGACGTAGCAGCCGGGTAGTAACTCTCGTTTTTTTGACCGGACGTATCCAAGCCCAGTTGTTTCCATTCTCCCATTAGGAAGTTTGCGTTGAGTCCCGGGAACGTTCCAGACTTTGTCATAGAACTTGGCTTTCCGAACAGTCTGCTTGAAGGATATCCCCTAGCGTTTCAGCAGCTTTTTCAAACCCTCGGTATAATATCTGGGAAGACGGATAGGCTAAAGCCTGTCGAGCGTAGGATCCGCGCCATGCCAGATTTCATTTTCCACCTTAGTTTCTTCAGAGCGGTAGAACAAAATTGCTTTCTTGCGCTCTCGCCTGGGAGGGATGTAGAATGTTTGTAGCTCTTCTACATTGTAAATATTAAGTGCATCCAGTTCTTTATGGTGTTTAAGCGGCACCATGGCGACTTGCAGACTTTGCTCTTTGTCAGCGGAGGCTTGTATTGAAGGTCGAGCAGAGAATACAACACGGATCTCATCTTCCGAGTCGCTGCCAAAGATCAACATAGGAGCGGACGATCCTGACTTGTTGTGTTGGGGCGGACCCGAATACACTATCTCCTCTTCCTCCTCAGTATCACTGCCGAAGACAGGGATGGTGGCGTTAGCTTTGTTCTCCGGCTTGTGACACCTCTCCGTATCTTCAAAATCCGGTAAGATGTATTTGACATCTTCGTATTTGCGGACCTCGTTCACAGAGAACGGGTTCAGTTCTCCCGTCACGGTATACTCGAAGCCATCCTTAAAATACTTCATACACTGATATTGTGTAGAAGGGATGATGTTGTACTCGTGTAACCATGGTCGGCCGAGCAAAGCGTTGTAGCATGTCTTGGCGTCTATGACGTGAAACTTAATGTACGTGACGAGTAGCCCAAAGCGTAGCGTCAGTATCACAGACCCAAGAGTTCTTGATGACTGGGAGTCAAACCCGGAGATGGTGATCTTGTCACGAGCAAGGTGCTGGACGCTCATGCAGATTTCTTTTAACACCCGAACATTGAGGAGGTTAACTGAGGATCCATTATCGATCAGGATTTTGCCTATCTTTATATCGTGGCAGTATCCTGAGACATAAAGGGGACGATTATGCTCGCATGTCCCAAGGAGAAGGTCCTCGTCGCCGAAAGTGACATCGGCCGTGTGCACTTCCTCCAATTCATCCTTCATCTTTTCCTCGGCCAGGCATGCTTGGAATTGTTCCGGATCTTGGAGTGCTTTAATCAACGAATCTCTCGCCTCCTTTGACAGCAAAAGAGCGTTAAGAACGCTGAGCTGTGAGGGCAGCTTCCTTAGATGTGCTAAGACGTTGTAATCCACCTTATTCTTCTTTGGCGGGTTTTTGGCAGCTAGCTCTTCCACCACTTGGTCATCTAGGACGATATCTTCAGAGATTTTTTCTTTCCCTTTATCTTTTTTGTTCGAGGGTCCGAGATTCTTTTCGGGCAGCGTGCGATTACGTAGCTGTATATTTTCGCAGACCTTTGGCTCTTCTTCTTTTCCCGAAGAGGACTCTTTAAAGAGAGGGGCAAGTTCCAGCTCCTCATCAGAATCGCTCCCGAATGTAGGCACTTGTGACCTGTCGGTGTTAACCATGCGACAATCGCCGGTAGTTCTTTTAAGCCCCTCGGTTGTATTTCTTTGCTCCCGACGAGTTTTACGCTTTTCCCGTTTAAAGCATTGTCGATGAGCAACGTATCCTTGCCACCATCTATCGAAAGCTTTGCACTCTTGAGTGGGGTGCGAAATCTTTTGATGATATAAGCAATAGGAAGGGTGCGTTTCCATTTCACCAGTGATTTTTTCTTCAGAGGATGGTAGCTTCATGTCCATTGATATGGCCTTAGCAAACTTTTTCCTTATCTTGAATTGGCTTTTGTCGGTAGCGGGGGTGTTTTGTTCCAGCGGGATCATCTCAGCTCTTTCATCAAGTCGCTGGCGCTTGGCCCTTTTAAATATAGCCGCCTCGCACTCCCGATCAGCTTTACTTTTCAACCGAGCTTCATTAAGGAATGCGTCAATTACTTCATCTGATGGCTCCAGAACTTTTGGTTCAGGATCTGCCCCCAGCTTTTCGGTGCAAGGAGTCTCCTCATCGTTCGTGATCGAATGGGAAATCATATGACAGCTCGCCACATATTCCTTGGATTCATCCGATGAACTTTCCCCCTCATCTTCTTCTTGAAAGACGTGATTGAGGAACTCTTGGAGCGTAATGGGAGTCCGTGCCTTTTGGTTGTATTCATCCAGCGCGTCAATTTCCTTTTGTAAGTCCGTGCGCTTGTCGCCAGGCTTCACGGGCTTCTTAGATTTCTTCTTTTTCTTTTTCGAAGATTTTGACGGCTGGCTGCAAGTGCTTGAACCACCACCATCGGTCTTTGGAATTGGACGTGGCTTCAACGTCCCTTCAATGACCTGCGGTTCCAACGGGTTCTTCCACTTGATCGCTGGACATGTCTGAAGATCGTTTAGCATCCTCTTTGTCTTGGCTGATAATACAACCTCCCAAGGAGCTTCTTCAATGACGGAGCATGTTGCCCCCGGCGTATTCGTCCCCTTAGAGGTGTGGGGCTGCGGGGGATTCACCTTCCATTTGTCAGATAACGCGAACTTGCCCTGTCGGTACTGGTTTTCAAGCCAATTCTTGAAAACGTAGCAATCTTCGATCGGATGGCCTAGTACTCGATGATAAGGACAGTAGTTAGGCTCGTTGACGTCACTTGGTTGCAACGGACGTTTTGGATCCGGCAGATTTATGAGTCTGTTGCGCAACGCCAGCTCGAATAACCTCCTCGTTTTATCGCGGGGAAAGGAATAAGGACGTCTCATCCTATCCTCAAGGGGTACGTACGGGCGCATATTATTTTGACGAGCAACCGGTTTCGAGTCGCTCGGTTGTTGTTGAGCATTAGCGACGACAATCGCTTTTCCCTTCCCTTTGTCATTTCGGGAGTCCGGCCTTGGAAGAGGGGGTTTATGGCTCATCTGATCCATCTGCGCTAGTTTGTCAATCAAGGCCTGGAAGGTAGTTGGCTTGAAAAACATCATAAATTGTAAGATGGTTGCTTGCGGATCAAGGGTTCCCACAAACATACCCACTGCGGGAGCTTCTTCAATGCGCTGCTCGCATTTCGACCATAAGTTCCGCCATCGTATAGCGTACTGAACCCACGTCTCGCCTGGCTTTACCCTGGCGTTAATTAGTGCTGTCATCGGGGTACGTTCACTGGCGCTTGCAAAACGCTGAGTAAACAACAGCTCCATCTCCGCGAAGGTTTTGATAGAGTCGTTCGGGAGCTCAGAGTACCACTCGAACGCCGTATCCGATAAACTTCCAACAAACTGGCGAAGTAAAAGCTTGTCATCACCACCGGTGTTGCTGCAGAGTACCCTGAACCGGGCAACATGCTGGTGAGGATTGCCCGTCCCTTTGTAGACATGGAACTTGGGAATTGTGTAACCGGGGGGGTACTTGATTTGATCGTACCAACTTGGATATGGCCGCCCCGTTTTTACGACCTGGCCGGCTGCTTCGGTCGCATGATGAACCCGTATTTGTTGGGCGATGTACTCATCCAAATCAGCTTTGGAGATTGTATCCTCTTTAGCCGTCGACAGAGCTGGTGGAGGATTTGATGTCTCTCCCCTATCGTCTCCAAGGACGATCGGGGGCTCTTCGGTCGGGGGATCTTGTTGTATCATCATCCCTATCATGTCTTGGAAGAGGAGGCCCATACGCTGTATGTTGGCTGCTTGTTCAGCAGCCTCTTTGTCCTTCTTCTGCAATATCCGACGAAGGAATTCGGCGTCGGTTTCTTCCTCCTGGCGCTCATCTGAGGACGTTTCAGGATTTTCTTTTGGCCCTGTAAGTGCGGCCATAGCGTTCATCATTTCTTGAAGCTTCTGTTGCTGCTCCTGCGCCTTGGTCACTGATCGCGTAAGCGGTCGATGACCCGTAGATATGCGGCTATCTTCTTTACCAGATGCCACGTAGACGGTATGAACTATCATGCCCCCTGACTTAGGGCGTTTGGGTCCACCACCTCTGATATTTGTCACCGGTGCGGGGGTTTTCTCTGGCCTTCTTCTTTTGTGGGCCGTTGAAGTTGAAGGGGCCGTTGCAGTGGGCACCCTAGCGATCGTTGTCCCTTGCTTTTCAATAGGACGGTCTTTTTCTTTTTGCACCTTCGTCTTCTTTCGTTGACGGGAGTGATCCGGGTCGATCACGGAGTCTTGAACTCTCTTCCAAACTTTATAAATTCTTGAGGACAGCCGTTGATGGGGCTGTTCTTGCTTCGTTTCTGGAACTCTCTCCGCAGGTGGAGGAGATCTCTTCAGTGTAGCGGTTGGAGATTTCTTACGTACCCTCCTTAGCAATTCAAAGCTATTCCCAGTTGGAACAGCAGCGTTGACCTCCACCATTGGAGCCGGTGGAGTTAGCCCTAAGGGGGAGTTGCCCCCTGCCTTCCTCACTCGTTGCCAATGGCGACGTCGAGCATGACGAGCCGTTGGGACTGGCTCGGAGATTGAGATAGCTTCTTTTTGCCCCCTGTCTGAATGAGGCGTCGCTGGTGTTAACCTCTTAAAGACTGAGGTTGTCTTTTGAGGGGTGATATTCAACCTATCGAAGACGGATCCTTGAGCAGGGGCAGGAGCAGGAATCGTCAGTTTTGAAAAGACTGACTTTTTGACATGGGAAGCCTCCTTGACGACTTCTGAAGCGGCAGTTATTGTCTTCCTTGGGACAACCAATTTAGAGTTCTGATCTAGCCTGGTGAAAACAGAGTCTGTCAGTTTGGTAATGGGAGACCCGTTGACAGGGGCCGTCGTAGCAGTGAGCCGGTCGAAGACCGACTTTTTGTTCACTTCCGGTGCAAGTATTAGCACAGAGAAGCTTGTAGGTGGGATCATGGTCCCGAAGAACAGGCCAGTGGTGGCTTGGGTCGCCTGGTCTACCGGCAGAGCAAGGAAGGAAAACGCTTGGGGCCCATACGCTACACCTCCGGGTGAGGTGGAGCGTCTGTTGCAGTGGCACTTCGAGCAGTTGGTGCAGTTAGAGGCCATTGAATCTTGAGTTCTGCGCCAGGCAAGAGACCAAACCTTATTAACTTGAAATCCGAAGGCAACCATTTAACAAACCGCGATTGGTTCGCGAAGACGACACACGAAGTGTGGAGTGGAAAGAGGAAGAGGTCCCACCAGGCGTGCCAGAATCTGTTCCCCTCCGAAAGACGGCGCACAGGACCGCGATGTCCTGACGCTGAGATTCGGGGCAGATGCTATTTGGTTTTATCCGTCCACCTCTCCGTAGATGCCAAGTTGATTTATGCCACCGTGTATCGGAGCTTTGGACGGATGCGGCCGATGTAGCAGACTTCGTCAAATTCCCCCTCGCTAGAGGGGTTTTTGATTGTGGGGATGCTCTTCTCTGCAGGCGCAAGCCCCTGCAGTTAATTACGTTACCGCATCGCGGTAACCACTTTCTCCTTCTCCAGAATTTCACTTCGTGTCGTGTGTGTTTGTTTTGTTTGTGGTTGCCCGTGGATTGTATACGGAGACTGAGTAATGCCGTCGCCCGTAGGACGTGGATTAGTCCAAATCCGTATTTACTTAGATTTGGGTTTGGTGTTTTTAGTTTAAGGATGCATTAGTCGCGTTGCGGCTAAGATCAACTTAAACGTTTGTTGAGAATACGTTAGTCTAATTTTAGACTAAGATCTACTCAACGGGATCATTTAGATCCAACAAAAGAGCATTTGGGCTCTATTGTTCCAGTTTAGGGACGTGGTGGTCCATATTCCAGTTTAGGGGCGTGGTGGTCTAATATTAGTTTAAGGACGTTTCGGTCCGATATTAGTTTAAGGACGTTTCGGTCCGATATTAGTTTAAGGACGTTTCGGTCCAACTTCATGTATGTGGTCGTCGGGACCCGTCACCTCTCTGACGTCGTTGAAGGATTACACCGATAAGTGTCAGAGGAGCTCGGAGATGTACCCTCGAACCAGATATAAATTGATTTAAGAAAGAGTTGTGCTTAGTCAATTTTATTTAAGGACTTACGGACGAAATTGGGCTAAGTCCAGTTGCAAATGTTCACATTTTGTTTGCATTTGGCCTTTTAGGCCACTGTTTGGGCTTTCCCTTTTTTAGAATGATGCATAGCATTACTTCAGGCTATTTATGCCTATTTTGACTGGGCTCTACCCTTTTTATTATAATGCAGAGCATTTGTTTTGGTCCATTGGACCTCTCAATTGGGCTCTACCCCTTTAAATAATGCATAGTATTATTTTCGGTCTGTTTAGACTTTTTAATTGGGCTCTGCCTTTTTAAAATAATGTGCAGCACTTTTATTTGGTCCCTTGGACCTTTGATTGGGCTCTGCCCTTTAATAATGCATTGCATTAGATACCCTGATAGTGTCCCACATGGCTTGTCAGGTACTTTGAGCAATTAATGAGCGCAAGCGCTCGTGGAGGTGACACGTGTCACGTTCTGGTGAGCGCAAGCGCAACAGCGCAGTGCGCTGCGTCAGTGCGCTGCGCTGTTGCACTGCTGACACGTGGCGCTTCCTAGCGGCTTGCGCAATAGTGCAGTTTTGGCAAGTGCTGGGCACTGTTCTTATTCTTTTGGATCAATTTCAGATCAAAGAAAACAAGTTTTTTCTTGTTTTTTAAAGAAACAGTGGTTCATAAAATGTGCAAGGCACTGTTATCTTGAGAATCTTTTAGATTCAGAACCAATGGTTCATAAAAAGAAGTGCAAGGCACTGTTTTTTTATTTGTTTATTTTCCTTTTCATTAGAGGTCCTTGATCTTGTTCTCAGATCAATGATCTGTTCATGAGAGAATTTTCTCTTTTTCTAAAGGTTTTTACCTTTTTTTTGTTCTTGAGGATTCCTCTCCAATTCTTCAGAGTTCTCTCTGTTTAATTTTCACCAAATGTTCCTTTTCTCGAATTGAGGTCTAGGGTCCTTTTTATAGTGCCCATAAATTAGTTAAATTTGTTAAAGAGATCTTCCTCTGAGTGATTCGGGGAATTTTCCCCACCGTTGGATCTTTGATCCAAGGGCTTCTGTTTTACAGAAGAAAATCTTTTTGTTTTAACAAGAACAGAAAATATTTCTTTAGAATTTTAATTTTGTTTGGCGCAAATGCCCCAGCATGTGACACGTGTCACGCAGCGCACAGCGCAGCGCAACTGTGCTTGCGCAACTGCGCAGACACGTGTCGCGCAGCGCATCGCTTGCGCAGCTGTATTTGCGCAGTTGTGCTTGCGCAACTGCGCAGACACGTGTCGCAGCGCAGCGCCTGTGCAACTGAAACGTTGCTTCCTTTACTTTTATTTTTAAAGAGCTTTGCTCTGATTGGACGCACTGCTTTGGGCGTTGTGCTGCCGTATCAGCTTTTGACACGTGGCGCATTGTGCGCAGCGCACGGGATTTGAAGCGTTATTTCAAAATTTTGAATTTTTGAAATTCAAACAGAGCCTTACTCTAATTTGGGGAAACAGACTTATCGGTTATTGGGGTCTGACGTTTACCACCCCTAGACTTGATATACGACATATCAGACGAGGAGACCGGACTGTACAGTAGTGTCACTATCAGGCTTTTTGCAGGAGTTGGAGCGGGCTTGCTTGCTGATCGTTCAATACCCGGGTAGCCGTTACGTCTAGCCAGTACCGCTGACGGCTTGTGGGTGCTTGATATGTTCATCACCTACTGCCGGCGTATTGACGAGTCTTTAGAGTCCTACATAGAGGTTGTACTGGCTCAGGCAAAACGAGATAGGAGCGCATATGTGATATGTGCAGGACCGAGAATGATGCGAGTACGTGATACCGTATTCAATTCTCGCGATGATTGTATCGATTGGTTGTATGCGATATAACCCAGTTATCGAATCAAGGATTGATTCGATAAGTCGATACATTGATATTAGTTGGTTATATGCGATATGACCGGATCGTTAAATCAAGTGTTGATTTAATGATTTAATGTATAATTATATATTTGATATATTACTTTATATTAACTAGTATTGGTTCACTTAAGATTGATTTTCTCACTTGATGTGCGCAAGTTGTATATGTGATATATTTTTGTACACAAGTTTGTATCATGCTTGATGATACATGCAAAATTGGGTGTGTATGCTTTAAACCATAGTTTAGGTTAATGGTTGAGGTTTTATTTATTTATTTATTTGATTTTGGAAAAACTAAATGGTGGCTTTTTTGTTTGATTGCTAGAAGCTTCATGAAGCATGCTAACATCTTTGAAAAAGTCTTGCCATTTTGTTTCATGCTTAACCTAACCATCAACCTAAACCCTAGTTTATTCTCTACATGAGTTATCCTCACCCATGGTTGCATTATGATAGATATCACTTGATAATTCTTTTTTATATTATTCATTCTTATTCTTTTTCTTTTTCTTCTTCTTCTTGAAGAAAAGGAAAAGCTTACTAGAAAATTATCAAGTGATGAATCCAAGAGAGAAATCAAAATCTAAAGAGTACCCACTTTCTATCTCACCATCATTTACTAGACTAGCACTTTAGTTTAGGGTGTTTGCTTCACTAATTCTATGGTTAGTGAGGTAGAAGCTTGAGTCCGTATTTTCTCGACGTAGATCATCTTCGGCACCGAAGACTTCAAGCGATCTCGTTGCAATTTCCTCATGGAGCCGTCCGAGAGTCCGGGAGTTGGTTGATCGCGGCGAAGGGACGTCGTCATAGAGCTATGGAAGCGGAGGACCGGATCTACAAAGGTTGTAGTCCCTTCCCTTTAGTGATAATTGTTATCTACTAGCTTTTGATTCGCCTAATATCTAGTTAACGATCTTGCTTAGGGTTGTTAAGCACCTAAAATTTTTAATCCGGCATGGTCGATGCCTTGTAGAGCCTTCTTAGTGTGCCTAGTAACCCTACAATGACTGCTTTTCCAAATACCGATTTAGAAGAGAGCGTCTATAAGTACACAGCCAAAGGGCTTCGTAGATAGTGGGAGCAACGGAAACGTGTGCAAGTTGCTTTACAAGATAAAGCCGGCATTGCGGAGTTGGTACGTCTGTTTTGATGTGGTGTTCAAAACGTTTGACTTCATCAAAATGATAGATGAACCTTGTATATACAAAAAGGCAGTAGAGAGTAAGGTGGTTTTCCTCATATTGTACGTGGATGACATACTCTTGATAGAAAAGGAGTTTCCCATGCTATGCTCGGTCAATCTCCTCTTATCACAATGATTCTCCATATGGGATCAAGGTGATACCTCCTAAATCCTGGGTTTTAGATCTATGAGATAAATCTAAGTGGATGTTAGGATTCTCACTAGGTATAGTGAGATGGTATCAATCGATCCTAGGGAGAATCACTGGATAGCTTCCAGTGTGGTAAGGACGACTGAATGTCAGTCACAGGTATTGTCTTTACCCTCGGTGGAGGGACGGTATGTTGGAAGAGTTCCAAGCTAGATACCGTGACAAACTAGACGATAAAGGCTGGATACATCGCTACCTACGATGCTACCGAAGAGGCAGTCTGGGTGTATATAAGTTCATGAGATGAACTTTGTTCCTACCATTGTGTGACAATAGAGTTGTGGCTTATGCCTAGGAACCCCCGTCCCATCAGTGACCCAGACATATTTTATGGCAGTATCACCTGATCTTGGAGATGGTTGATCTCCAGGGAGATCGAGATTATGAGAGTAGACTGAGAGGACAACACGGTGGATCCACTCACAAAGGCCTTTTCTTAGAGAGAGACTTTTATGGCAGCAGCCGTACATATTAACCAAGAATTTGGTGAGACTTACACTACGGATAATGTGCACAATCACATTAAAGCTTTGAAGAAGATGTATGCAAAAATGCTTAAATGTTTTGATTTGACCGGCGTGGGATCGGGCGAAGATAAGAAAATGCTAACAATGGAAGACGACGGGTACAAAACCTTTTCAAGGGTAAAATTGCTTCTAATTTATGCTTAAATTTCATCTTCATTAAATAACTTGATTAATTTATTTGTAATATTTATTTTGGCAGACTAATCCTAAACTGAAGGATCATGTGAACCATCCACTCATACATTTTAATGATCTTAAACTAATATGTGGGAATGATAGGGTAACGAGGGCCTACAAACAGTCGATTTATGAAGAAATTGATAGGCCATAAGTTTATGAGGCTCCAAGTGGAGAAAATGCTAATGAAACACAAAATGATTACCCTCAAGTTCGTAAAACTAGCAATGTCTCTTCGAGCATCAATAGTCGAGGGAGTCGTCGACGGACCAAAGGTAAAACTATATCGAATGATGTTGAATCTCTTGATAATGTTATGAGCGACATAGAAAAGGTTGCTATGTCGATCCAAAGGGCGCAAATGCATTGGATCGAGAAGCTTTCAGAGTGTATTCATGAAGTTGGGAGAAACTACCCCCGCAAACTCTTGGATAAGGCAGTCCAAAGCTTTCGTAATGATGAAATAGGTGCACGGATGTTTACTGTGATGTCGGAAGAATCGAGAAGGGATTGGGTAGAGGAATTTGCATCAAATGAAGGCGTAGACGTTCAAGATGGTGGGAGGGACCGTGATGATGGAAATGATGATGATGAAGTTACTCCTCTTTAGGATTGAGATCTTTTGAATGTTGTAATATTATTGAGGACGTATTTTCTAATATTTTTATTCTCTAGTTGGTACTTGTTATATTATGGCGGTAGTGTTGTTGGTGTTCCTAAAATTCTGTTATTGTTAGTATTGTTGTTGTTGTTGTATTTGAAATTGTTCTAGTTGTTATTATTGTTGTTGCTATAATTGTAATGCTCATGTTGGTAGTGTCATTATTCTTATTAATATTATTGTTGTTGTTATGTTATTATTGAAACACTTCTACCAGATATAATTGATGTTGGTATGATATTACTGTTGTTGTTGTATTAATTTCAATTTTTTTGAAACGTATATTTTAAAAGGCCCAGCAGCAACTTCTTACTTGCTGCTGCTGCATATGTAGGTAACGAAACACTATTCTTGCTGCTGCTGTATATGCTGCAATTTTTGAAACATTTTTTTTCAAAACATTAACAAACATTTTTTGTCTTATTATAAGGTAACAAAACTTACATTTAGGTCCTTAAAATTACCTATAAATCCTTTTTTTAGAATCCATCATTACAATCTTACAACCAAATAAGGATTAGAAAGATTTACCAATTCAAAATTAGGATTTCATTCCAACCAAACAACAAATTGCAGGATACCTAAAATTTCATTTTAAGGATCTTGGAATCCAAATTCTCAAATCCTGCAAACAAACAGCAGCTCGCGCGCGCGCTCTCTCTCTCTCACTCCCAAAAGCCTCAACCTTTTCAAAAACCCTAACAATTTTCCCTCGACTTCTCGATTTCTTCTACTTGGAAAATGGAGGAATCGCCGCCGGTGCCGGTGCCGCTGCGGCCTAATAAGCGGAGCTCAGCCCTAACCCTAACCGACCTCCCAGAGACCGCCGTCGACGAGATCCTCTGCCGCCTCTGCATCGACGACGCCGTCAGAACCTCCGCCCTCTTCCGCCAATGGCGCCGCCGCAGGCAGTCGATCCCCGCCCTCAACCTCGCCGGCGTCTCATATCCGGCGATCTCCGAGATCCTCCTCCTCCACTCCCGCCGCCTCCGCCCCTTCTCCGCCGTCTTCTCCGCCTCTGACCCCGTCTACTGCTGGCTCTCCTCCCTCTCTCAAAGCTCCTCCTCCTCTCTCCAAACCCTAACCCTATCAATCAACGCCCAATTCCAAACCCTAGACCCCATCACCTCCATCGCTTGCTACTTCCCCAACCTCACCTCCCTCCACCTGGATCACTGCCTCTGCCGCTGATTCTCCGATTGCTTCCCCCATCTCAAAACCCTGCATCTATGCCTTATCTATTCCTGTCTCGAGCTCTCGAGCCTGATCTCCCAATGCCCCTTCCTTGAAAATCTGATTTTGAAGGATGTGGAGATGGAAAGGCTCGACCTTGATATCGTCTCCCCGAAACTCAAGCGCCTGAAGCTAGCCCGAGTCCATCTTCGGAGTTTCCCGATCACGAATGCACCGCGCCTTGAGACGGTGGACATGAGCTATTGCTTTTATGAACGGCGGGATGGCAGGACTTGCGAATTGATGAAGGTGTTTCGGGGTTGTCCTCGCCTCGTGAAGCTCGGGATCGATAATTGCATCCTTCTGGAATGGACAAGGAATATGGTGAGATTTCGGGTTCTTGCTGGTAGCTTTTGGTGATGGTTGGTTTTGGAATTAAGCAAGGATAATCGGAGTGTCGTAATGTTATCTAGACTTTTAACTCCAAGTTTTCCAACTACACACTGTTTGGCTTTCCTTTTGGAGTTTAGATGACCGGAATTATCTCGAGTCCAAACCAAATCCTTTTCTTTGAACTTCTAAAATTGATAAGAAAACACCCATTTTGGAGTTGGATTACTCCGAAGCCAAACAAAATTAAATTTTTAGTTGAGGTAAGACCTTGCAAACTTGAGTATTCATAACCTATATCTCGTTGATTTACTTATTTTAAACTTGAGTAGTCTAACTCCAAACCTGAACATGCTCTAACTTTAGATTATGTACTTCTATTTTGGATTTAGGATAGCCAAAGTTGTCTAAACTGCAATCAAATCCTGTTTATCTAAACATCATAGGAAAAAGAGTCGAAAAGAATAACATTTGGTGTTGGCATAACAGCATTACACAAGAGTTGATATGTAAATGGATCTAGTGCCTGGCAGACAGAATTTACTTTACATTTACCTCTATTAAATAAATGATTCTAGTTATCATAACTAAGGCGGAACGGGCCCAATGATTTTTGCGCTCTCCAATACCGGCCATCAGGTGAAAGACGTTACATAATTTTTTACATCTGAAATGCAATGATCTCCAGGGTAAATCTGTATATTATACTTTATTTTTTAGTTTACAATTGTTGATGAGATTTGAATACAGGATTCTTTACGTTGCTACCATATTGATAACAACTTTAACTAAAAGGATATGTTGGGGAGCAATGAGCCATCGATTGCTTTATATCATCGAATGATTCAATCAATTTTTAACAGAAAAACATATGAATGATTAAAAAGCAACAAAAAAAAGTGGTGCGGCCAAAGGGTCTAGTCGCATAGGTGTCACCTAGGCGGCTGCACAGGCCGCATTGACATCAATTTAGCTGCATTTTATGTAAATTTTGTTATTTTCTTAAGCTTATTTGTTGAACATTAATTCTAATTTGATTGTTAACTATTTTTGTTTCCTTTTCACATGCAGATACGCCCTAAATTAACATTTTTAAAGGTGTTAACAATTAAATACCAAGCAAATTCTACCAATTTTTCCTAGATCCAAAATTTTTAAATTAAATTGTAAATTGATTATCTAACCCAAATTTCTCACCAATTTTAAGTCCAAAAAACGAAAAAAAGCA
This sequence comes from Agapanthus africanus, assembly GCA_030015575.1. Taxonomy (NCBI): domain Eukaryota; kingdom Viridiplantae; phylum Streptophyta; class Magnoliopsida; order Asparagales; family Amaryllidaceae; genus Agapanthus; species Agapanthus africanus. Next base: position 431,659,926 of record JASDDO010000008.1, on the reverse strand, counting down.
AAAAACAATCGTCGCCAAAGGCTTGAAGCTCGAGGCTGGAAGGAGCAGTCAAAAATCAAAGATGAGTTCGAAGTTGAAAATCGACAGGCGAAGACAGATCAAAGTTTGAAGTTGAGATCGAAGTGGAGATCTTGGACCGAGGTCGACATGGAGAAACTTCAAAGTCTACGGTGGGCGCTAGCCCTTATAGTCCTTGAAATCGGTGGTGGCTCTTTAAGTCGGCTGTGGAAGGCCCTCATGATGGCTCGCGGTGTTTAATAGTGCTAAAACAACTCCAATTAACAAATGAATAGAGTATACCTACAAGAACACAAGGGTAAGCATAATTCCTGACTAAACAGTCTAATGCAGTGCAGTGCAACTCTTTTACGCGTCTCGGCGGCCGCATTTTAAAACACAGAGGTATATATAACTTCTTTTGCTTCACATTTGTTTCAGATCCATGCCGGAGGACAGACAGCAAAGAGAATTCCTATCAGCTTTGAGAATTTAAGGATTCTGTCCATGCTAATACTTTTTCTTTTTCTGAAACCGGAACAAGTGGCTCTCACCCTCTGCCTACTAAGGAGAGCCCCTAATCTACAAGAACTTTGAGATAAAGGTAATGCATGTAGATACAGTTTAGTGTAAGAATGAGGATTCTGACATTCATTCTATTATTAGCTCGCCGACTGAATAATATACGTGGATTGATATATCTATTTCCTTTTCTTCTTCGTTCAGGGTTACTATTATGGCGTGAAAGTTCAAGTTCCTTGACTTGGAGTAGATTTTTGGGAAGAACAAGAACATATGTATCTATTCGAACGACTTGAAATAGTAAAATGTCTAATATCATGGCCACAAAAGCTGAGCTCGACTTCATCCAGTTTGCCTTAGCTAAAGCGCTGATGCTTAAGTCAATGATTATCAGTTTCAATTCAGACGTCAGAAAGAAAGAGAAAGAGTCGTCCAAGACAAATGTAACTGTTCAATTTAATATCTTGAGATGCATCAATAATGGTGCATAAACCCCCTTACTAAAATAGGGACATATATTTAATTATATAACACACACAAACCCCAAAAATTAATTTGAGCGATAGACTCTTGATGAAAGCATATTGGTATATGGCCTCAGTAAAAGCAAGGGTCAAGAACTTGGTTTCGGTCTCGTAATATTATTAATTTCGCTGGATTTCGGCTAATTTCACTAATCTCGGTTCGGATTTCAGTTTCGACAGTAATATAACATACATAAGTGTAGATATATTAAATATATAAATTTATGGTTCTATACTACAAGACAATGATCCTAGTGTTTAAAAATCCAATCATGATGCAAAAGGTATTGAAAAGTGTACTTATAAATAAGTATTAAGATAGGGTTTGGGTTCATTTTTTTGCGGTTTTCTAGCAACGAAGGCCTACGATGATCATAATGATAGTAAAAATGGTATAAAAAAAGATTTTAAAGGTTTCAGCCAAACGAAATTGTATGGTTGGTTTCGTAGCCGAATCCTCGTACCTTGACCTTGATTAAAGCATGTGAAATAGAAACAAAATTGATGTTAGATACATGAATTTGCTGTGGACCGTTTTCTTGTTGTGCATGTCGTACCCATATCAATCTCTTTGATGTTTATGCGTCCTTGTTAAACCTCCAACATACTAATTTAGAGCGTGCCTCCTTGATTTTATATATCTTGGACCCAAATCATCATCCTCCTATTTTCTTCAGCCTTAAAGAAAATGGAGAAATTGCTGCAGGAGCGGCCAAACAAGCGGAGGCAATCCCTAACACTAAGCGACCTCCCTGAGATCGCCATCGACGAGATCCTCTCCCGCCTCCCCATCAAAGACGCCGTCATGACCTCCGCCCTCTCCCGCCAATGGCGCCGCCGCTGGCACTCCATCCCCGACCTCGACCTCACCGGCGCCGTCTCTCATCTGGAGATCTCTCAGATCCTCCTCCACCTCTCCCACCACCCCCTCCGCCGCCTCGCCGCCTGCTGCTGCGCCTGCTTCCCAATCTACTGCTGGCTCTCCACCCTCTCTCTTCGGTCCTCCTCCTCTCTCCAAACCCTAACCCTAGCCCAAGATTCTCGACGCCCATCCACCGCCTCATCGCTCTGCATCAACTCCATCGCTCGCTATTTCCCCAATCTCGTCCATCTCGGCTTGCAGCACTGCCACTTGATTCGCCCGAGCTACGATTTCCCCGGCTTCCCCCGTCTCAAAACCCTGCACCTGGAGACGGTCCCCTCCGGCGGCCGCCACCTCCCGAAGCTCATTTCTTGATGCCCGTCCCTCGAAACCCTGGTCCTGATCGATGCGGATATGAAAGAGTGCTGTCTTGATATCGTTGCCCCGAATCTGAAGCATCTCAAGTTACGCCAGATAGAAGGACGACGTTTCCTTGATCATAAACGCCCCGCTTCTTGAAACGATAGGCATTTCCGTCTGCATCTGGTGGCGGACATCGAGGGCTTGGCTCGTATCGAGATGCTTGTGATTGATTCTTGGGGCTTGAGGGTCTGGGCCAAGAATATGGTGAGATTTTCTCTTCATCAATCTTCAAGTTTCAATTTTCTTGACAGAAAAAACCCGGCTATATTCTAAATGTTTGATCTGCGTGATCAGATTCTTATGGGGAGGCACATACCAGTGCGATTTGGTAGAAACTTTGATCATCTGAAGATTATGTCTTTGAATGTAGACTTTATGAGCTTCAAACAAGTATCGATTACTCTTTGGTTGCTGAGGAGCGCCCCTAATCTACAAGAACTTGAGATAAAGGTAATGCATTCGAATCTGGTTTACTGTGAAAGTTGGATTTTGACATGCATTGTATTATCTGTTTATCTTGATATTTATTTATTTATTTATTATTATTATTATTATTATTATTATTATTATTATTATTGTGAATGTGTTTCAGGGTTGCTTTTATCGTAAGGAATTGTCTCGACTTGCACAAAATTTTTGGGAAGAACAGGCACAGAGAGATATAGATCTATTTGAACGGCTTGGAAAAGTGAAAGTGACTGAGATCGAAGGCATAAAACCTGACCTTGACTTTATACAGTTTGCCTTAGCTAAAGCTCAAAATCTCAAGACAATGCTGATTACTTTTAACTCACATGCCAAAAACAAAGAGTTAGTCATCTCAAAACTATTGAGCTTTCCGAGGGCTTCGTATCAAGCGCGAATCCTATTGACCAATGTAAGAACTTTATTGATACTCAACTTTTCCTTCATGATTATTTTAATTTAGGGGTTATTATTTCCTTTTACGCAACTGCCCCTAAAATAGAGTAAAGTTTAGTTGCGGTAATATAAGCTCTCTCTTGATTGTCATCTATTGGAAACATCATAAACTTGCACAGAATTTTCTTTTGTAATTACAAAATTTTTCTTACAGTTTTTTCTTTGTCGATTTTCTTTAAAGTTCTCATTGTTTGATGAGGATTATGATCCTTCCATGTGTTTATAGTATTTGTGTCATGCCCCATGACGGAGGAAGCTTGTTGTTTTCTTCTGCTCAAGAGGAACACAAGACATAAGTTTCAAAAGCTGTGCACTATTTTTCGTCTCCAATACACAAGATTTAAAACCCAAATCAAATAATTTCCATATTGATTTTCATAAGATTTTATATGGTATATGTACATCATCGTCCAAAATTTTTGATCTAAAAAGTGATCCATCATACAACAGATATTAATACTAAACTGCACAAAGCGCCTTATCTTAATACAAGTCCAAAATGAACTCTAATCTCCCGTTGGCTCCTCTCCTACTCTTAATCAATCCTCACAATTTGATTTTGCATCCACATAAAAAGTGGGTGAGTTGCAGGGCTCATTTGGTAGATGAATCATACAAAGTAATTTAAGTAACGAGACACTCGGTAAAAAAACGATGATAATCGATGCAGAAACATGTAGATTTAAGGAGATAATACAAGATTGTAAGATGGATTTCATTCTATGTCATGGTGTAATGATTAGAGTCAGGTACCAAGCAAAATTAAGCAGCATCACATCCGTGGACCCCCCTACTTTAACCACATTAACCTGTGGTCGGGCGTATAATGGCCTGTCTAAATTGGCTCCTTGGGATCTATAATGGCGGCCTCTACAGACCTAACCGCAAGGAGCTGTGCAGCTAACCTTTTTCCATGGTATGTGAATTACTTAATTTGGATGTGAGATAAATACATAGCTTGAAATTGGACAAGACAATATCATATCGATGGATAACCAATAGAGTGAAGTGCATCATGTGGTTAATAATAGATGACAATCCAAGAATCTTATTGTCTACTAACTACAATCCAATTACGCTTATAAAGGCGAACTAATTGATGTAAGTTTATCAATAATCAAGCTTTATAGGAGAATGGGAAATCAATCAATGGTAATAAAGGAAACATAAACTTCAAATAATAATTCTCTGTTTACGGTATTCCATGGATGCTAATGGTACATATAGCTCCAAGTTTTCGCTTCAATCTCTAATTGGACCCTCTACGAAAATATGATACGAACATTGTTAACTACAACATAATCATTGGCCTAACCTATCATTGACTTATCTAGTTCATGTTATAGACTATGTACTTTTGCTTTATCTAAAATACCTTTTTTCAAGTAAATCAAAACATACACTAAGCTTTCATGTGAAATATAAAACTTATAGAACATTTTAAAAATATTTCCATTGATTCTGCAAAATATAGTTTGGTAGCACTACCCTCATCTATTGGTAACACATAGTAACATATATTCTTACTCGAAAGGCCCAAGTCCAATCAATATTTCCGGTGATCCTATGGACTGCATATACTAGACATAGCCTGACATAATTCACATCCGAGCCGCAACTCAAAGTTGGGCGCAAAGGGGTTTAGACCAAAAAAAAGGTGTTGTCTTTGATGAATTTATACTCACACACGCGCATGTTTAGCTCAACATCTTTACGTTTTACTTGCCTCTTCATAGACCTATATTTTGTGAATCTGTGTCAGACGCTTGCTGTGGCATTGCAATATTACCACACTGGTTCATAGAATCATTTTGCACCTCGAATCATATTTGTGTAAAATGATAACGTTATGACATGAGATTCATTTAGAAGTTGAGGATAATTGTTTTTCATTTGTCTCTTATAAATGACCCAATTTGGGAAGCATCTGCTGATTGCTCATCGGCTATAATTAAGCACACCTATGGCATGCCACCAATCAATACTTGGTAAATGCAACACCTTTTGCCAATATGCTTCACAATTTGCTATGTACCGTTTTCTCGTGCATGCCAAATCCTTGTCACTCTTCTTGGTGTTTATGCTTCTTTTCCAAACCTGCAACATAAAAGATTTGGGGCTTGACTCTTTGATTTCATAGAGCATGGACCTCCTTTGTTTGGTTCATGGCCATCGACGCAAAGGCAAAATTCTTGTCGGAATATGCAGACCAGAACTAGTTATATCATTTTTGTTTATGCAACAATGCAAAAAGGCTACACGAGTTCTCCAACTTTTGCTTTAATGTATGGTATTGTCACCAATTTCTTTTTTCTTATTTGATTATGATTTGAAGAAGCTCTACATCTTTTGCTGCTCATATTAACAATTTGACTGGCCTACTAAATGCTTGTTTAATAATTCATCGTCAATCCAATTTTCCTTTTTGCAGGACGAGTAAATAAAAGGACCGGAAGAAGTACCTGGAGAAGTAGATTGAATGTTCAAAAAGATGTACCAAGGTTGCAAAACTTCTGTAAATTTGTAGCTTTTGATTTAGGAAACAGATTATAGGCTTCGGGTCCCAATTGATTTTGTAAGTAAAGGAAACAAACTATAGGCTTGTAATATCGTGTCTCCGTATCATCCTTATGAAGATACGTTATAATGTTCAGATGGTTATTCTGAGGCGTGTTATTTCTCACCATCACTATTCTTTATTAGGTTTTGTGCAAGATGCTTGTAAATCTTTGGTACAGCAAGGGGTAACGATTGCCTCCAGACCGTGAATGAATCGCTTTTGGCAAAGAGCGGTGACATGACACTACAGTATATGATTCTGCTTTGGTTAAATGTTGGATTAATCCTGAAATGATTCTGCTTTGGTTAAATGTTGGTTTAATCATGAAGGTTTTTCATTTTTTATTACAAAACTGATGCTTAATGATATATGGAATTGGATTGGATTGCTTGACGGCTTTCGAGGCTGTGAAGGAAACGCTGGTGCCGATTATTCGGCGGATGCTAACCGCTGGATGACATGATCTGGTTTTTTAGAGATGATCCTTCCAAAAACTTTGCTTGTTAGATGTTAATATTCATTTTACATTAATTATATATATATATATATATATATATATATATATAGAGAGAGAGAGAGAGAGAGAGAGAGAATAATGGAGAAAAGAGGCCATAGGACGAAATTTCCTCCTATGGCGTGGTAAAAATACAACCTCCACCAATTTTTTCGACGATCGGCTCCCATCATCTTCATCGTTATCATCTAAGATGTGGGTACATCAAATTTCATGTGATTCTACAACTTTTTCACCGTTGATTTAGCAATGTAAAAAGTTCTATTGTCGGTAAACCGTTAATTTTGAATCCACTAAATCAACGGTGAAAAAGTTGTGGAATCACATGGAATTTGGTGTACGCATATCTTAGATGATAACGATGATGATGATGGGTGCCGATCGTCGGAAAAAACGGTGGAGGTTGTATTTTTTCCACGCCATAGGAGGAAATCCCCTCCTATGGCCTCTTTCCTCCATTAATCTCTATATATATATATATATATATATGAGGTTAATGGAGGAAAGAGGCCATAGGAGAGAAATCCTCTTCTTTGGCGTCGAAAATATACGTTCTCCCTTATTTTTTACGACGATCGGCATCTACCATCATCTAAGATATGGGTATACCAAATTTCATGTGATTCTATAACTTTTTCCCGTTGATTTAGTGGATTCAAAATTAACGGTATGTATGTATATATATACACACGCACACGAGAATAATGGAGGAAAGAGGCCATATGAAGGAATTTCCTCCTATGGCATCGAAAAAATACAGCCTTCACCATTTTTTTCCGACGATCGGCATCCACCATCATCATCGTTATCATCTAGGATGCGCATACATCAAATTTCATGGAGGGTGCATTTTTTCGAAGTCATAGGAGGATGACACCTTTCCTCCATTGACCTCTATATTGAGAGAGAATAATGGAGGAAAGACGTCATAGGATGGCGTAGAAAAATTACCCCCTCCCTCATTTTTTTCGACGATCGGCACCCACCATCTTCATCATTATCATCTAAGATGTGGGCACACCAAATTCCATGTGATTCTGCAACTTTTTCACCGTTGATTTAGAAATGTAAAAAGTTCTATTGTCGGTAAACCGTTAATTTTGAACCCACTAAATCAACGATAAAAAGTTGTGGAATCACATGGAATTTGGTGTACGCATATCTTAGATGATAACAATGATGATGGTGGGTGCCGATCGTCGAAAAAAATGAAGGAGAGGGTAATTTTTCTACGCCATCCTATGACGTCTTTCCTCCATTATTCTCTCTCTATATAGAGGTCAATGGAGGAAAGGTGTCATCCTCCTATGACTTCGAAAAAATGCACCCTCCATGAAATTTGATGTATGCGCATCCTAGATGATAACGATGATGGTGGTGGATGCCGATCGTCGGAAAAAAATGGTGAAGGCTGTATTTTTTCGATGCCATAGGAGGAAATTCCTTCATATGGCCTCTTTCCTCCATTATTCTCGTGTGTGTGTGTATATATATACACACATACATACATACCGTTAATTTTGAATCCACTAAATCAACGGGAAAAAGTTATAGAATCACATGAAATTTGGTATACCCATATCTTAGATGATGGTAGATGCCGATCGTCGTAAAAAATAAGGAAGAACGTATATTTTCGACGCCAAAGAAGAGGATTTCCCTCCTATGGCCTCTTTCCTCCATTAACCTCATATATATATATATATATGTATATATGAGGTTAATGAAGGAAAGAGGCCATAGGTGGCCTGCCTCGAAAAATACACCATTCCTCATTTTTTCCGACGATCGGCATCCACCATCTTCATTGTTATCATCTAAGGTGTGGTACACCAAAATTCATGTGATTCTACAACCATTTCACCGTTGATTTAGCAATGTAAAAAGTTTTATTATCGGTAAACCGTTAATTTTGACCCCACTGTGAAAAAGTTATAGAATCAAATAACCCTTCGCCGAGAACGCCGTCGACGAGATCCTCTGCCGCCTCCCCATCAAATACGCCGTCAGAACCTCCGCCCTCTCCCGCCAGCGGTGCCGCCGGTGGCAGTCGATCCCCTCCCTCGACCTCTCCGGTGTCCTATCTCCGGTGATCTCCCAGCTGATCCTCCGCCACTCTCACCCCCTCTGCCTCTTCGCCGCCCACCACTGCCCCTGCACCCCGATCTCCTCCCCAATCCACTGCTGGCTCTCGACGATCTCCCAACGCTCCTCCACCTCTCTCCAAACCCTAACCCTAACCCTAACCCTATCCCCACAGGGCCTACATCACCAATGTCACAACCAGCACTACGAACCCGCTCTCTCCGTCAACTCCGTCGCCCGCTACTCCCCGAACGTCGCCCACCTCCACCTGGAGAAATGCCTCTCCATCCACCCAAGATACGATTTTCCCGGGTTCCCCCGTCTCAAGACCCTGCACCACGAGCTCGTCGAGTCCTGCAGCCACCTCTCGAAGCTGATATCGCTATGCCCGGTGCTCGAATCCCTAGTTCTGGTGTCTCTGGATCAAGATGAGATGGGAGTGTGTCTTGATATTGATGCCCCGAAATTGAAGTATCTCAAACTGGTGGATGTCCTCACTAAGAATTTTGTTATATCGAACGTCCCGCTCCTCGAAACGTTGGTCCTTAGGGGATGCAGTAGCACCCGAGATGATGACGGGGAAGATGGAGCTTCAGATTTGATGGACGTGATTTGGGATTTGCACTGCATCAAGAAGCTTGAGGTTGATGATTTTACCTTGTGGTTTTGGGCACAGGGAATGGTGAGCCCCCCCCCCCCCCCCCCCCCAATTCCCTTCCCTGCTTTCTGAATTTTGAACTAGATAGCAAGCAAAATATCGTCAACACTCTTTTATTCAACGTTTAGCACTTTCTCACTACGGTTAGATTCTTTATTGTTGTAAAACAGAGTTAAAGACTTTTGAGGCACGCATGAATACACTTTACTAATGGCGATATTGGCCCTTCTGTGTGGAGTATAGCAGTAAGCAATCACCCCTGAGAAGCAATAAAGCCCTTGAAAATAGCAAGGTGAAGTTACAAAACTTGTGAAGAGAGGAGTTTCTTTTATAATGTTGAAAAGCACAAGTCTTTAAGGTAGCTGCATTTGTTGAGAGAAGCCGCCAAATGTAGTTTTCCGACAACCTTTGAAATTCGAAATTCAAAAGAGTTAAAACAGAAAATTCGAATTACAAAAATCTATCTTTGTTTCAATTCAAAGTCGAAGATACCCTCAGGTGCCCAATCAAACACCATAAGTTATTATTACTATAAGCCCACCAGAGTTGAGGCTCATTTGGTATAAAACCCATTTTGTCCAGGTTAAACCTAAAATGGTGGGAACTGTTATATATTCTTGGACATTCTTCTCTCTAGCCAACGTGGGATTGGTTCCCATGCACATGCTCTATTGATATCTACAAAGTACCTACACTAGTCTTATGCTTTTTGCATGTAGCAGTCTCTTACTGAGCACTTGTCTTCTTCTTTATGCGTGCTTAGTTACCATGATAGGGACTGGTAATTGGTTAATGCATTGTTTGGGTTTAGAGTAATGGATTTAGGACAATGGAATTTATAATTAAGTGGTGGTCTAGGGATGCAAGCTCAGGCCTTTAAGGCTTTATGTAAAATGAGAAACATTGCCAAAGTCAAGTTTGAAGCTAAAGGGGAAAAAAGAAAATAGTATTGGAGTTTAGTTATCTGCATTTATCTTACTTTTGAAGTTGAGATAAATGCAGATATCGTAGCGATAAATGCAAAGCCAACAAAGTAGTGTTTTTGTGGTTAGGATTTTAGACTTAAGTTTTGGTAGGATGCTAATAAAATAAAAGAATAAAATAAAATCAATTAACTCAACTGAACTCCTTCCAAATAAGTTTCAACATGTTATTAATATTAGCCTATTTTCTAAATTTCGTTTGTTGGTTTCGTTTCTGTTTGATAGATTTGAAGAAGTGTAGAGATGTAGAGAGATTATGTGCAATCTCAGGCCTGCAAGGCTTAAGTCTAGGGTTATGCAAGCTCAGGCCGGCAAGGTTTTATCTAAAACGGGAAGCATTGCCATAGTCAAGTTTGGAGCTAAAGGGAAAAAGTAGTATTGGAGTTTAGTTAAGTGCATTTATCTCACTCTTGATTTGCACATTCATCCTATTATAGGATTTGTTGGAGAGATTTGAAGAGTAGAGATGTAGAGAGATTTGACTTGAGAAGTATAAGACGTATAAAAAGGAGATTAAGAAAGTTGTTCGGGAAACCAAAACTAAGGTTTACAAAGAGGTGTATGAGAAGTTGGACACCAAGGATTCTGAAAATGATATATACAGGATTGCTCAGGCAAGGGAAAGGAAGACCAGAGACTTATGTGTAGTGAAGTGTATTAAAGATGAAGATCATAAAATTTTAGTTCGATATGAGGATATCAAGAAAAGATGGAGAGATTATTCTGACAAGTTGTTCAATGAGAGCTTTACTAAGGACTTGGATGAGTTTGTCATTCAATCTCAAAATATAAACCATGATTTCATGTGTAGAATAAGAATACCTGAGATTACAAAGGCTTTGAAGAGGATGAAATCAAGAAAAACTGCTGGTCCATACGGAATTCTTATTGAGGTATGAAGATGTCTAGGAGCAATAGGCGTTGGATGGTTGACAGACATGTTTAATAAGATTTGGCAAACCAAAAAAATACCAAAGGAGTAAAGGAGTATCCTTGTACCTCTCTACAAGAAGAAGGTTGACATTCAAAGTTGCTCAAAACTACCATGAAATAAAACTCATGTGTCACACCATGAACCTTTGGAAGAGTGATTGAACACAGGCCAGGTTGTAAATCGTGTATGGTGGTCCATGGTGGTCGGGAGGTTTCATGGCGGATATCGGATAGCGGCCTTTATATATAAATGGCTGTACAAGTGTTATGAAATGAAGTTCATTATAGAATTAGATTAAATAATATTTTACATAAGCTTCCATACACATTAATGTTCAAAATAAAAGGAACAATCACCATCATTATCCAAAACCAAAAAGCAAAGGTGCCAGCAAATAACCATAAATTTAATTCATCATAATTCAAAAAACCAAAATGAAATATTTTTTCAACAAACAATCAAGCATCACAAAAGCAAACTCAATCAACATTGGAGTCAGAGGTAGAATCATCATTTGCGGGCGCCATGGCGTCCGCTATACTACAAAAGTTGCAGGTAGCGCGTACCATGGTCCTCCCTATGTCCTAATCCGCTATAAAACCATATCGGTACATTTCGTATAGCGCCTGAGGGTCTAAAACGCTACAGCGGCGCTATTGCGGCCGCTATGGCCGTAATTTAAAACATTGAACACAGGTTAAGACTGTTGGGGTCAAAAATACACCCCGGTTGACCAAATTAAAATCAAAGTCAACCCCAAGCTAAGTGGGCCCAAGCTCACGTCAAGACCGAGCGTGGAAAGGACCGGTCCCGTGACAAAAAGAATGAAGGCATAAATTAGTTTAATGTAATTCTTTTTTAGAAATAAATATATGTAAAATGGGCAAAAAGTCAAAATTTTGTAAACCCCGTGGCTTATGTGCAAAAAGAGATGAGCACATAAGGCATGGGGTGGCACAAGTGTCACTTGGTAAAGCCCAGGGGGCTATATGTAAAGTGTGTAGCCTATAAAAGCAAACATGATGAAAAAATCAAAGAACTTTTTTCTCTCTAAAAAAAATTAGGGTTTCTGTGTCTTCTCCTTCCTTAAGGTTCTAAACCTTCTTCTTTTTTTGAATTAAATCAAGAGTTTAACTTTTCTTTTTCCAAAAAGAAACAGTTTTTCACCATAAAACCCTTGAAGGAGGATCAGATCTCCCATCAAATCCCCAAAATGGATGATTTTTAAGTTCCACCCCCTTTTTCTCCAAGATTCAACTAACAAAGAGGAGGAAGAAAGAGACCCAATCTCCAAAAACCCCACTTTGGGAAATTTCAAGGCTCAAGAGAAGATCTAGGGTTTAAGGGAGAAGAAAAGGGTTCCTTTTCATCAACTCCGAAAATCTCTTGGGAGTTTACCTTCGGAAAAAAAATCTTTCTTTTTAGGAGTTTAACTTCAAAAGTCAATCTTTCTTTTTAGGAGTTTAATTTCAAAAGTCAATTGGGAGTACAACTCCCAGTGCATGGGCTATGCCCCTTTGTCCTTTTTTCAGGAGTTTAACTCCAAAAGTCAATTGGGAGCACAACTCCCAGTATAGGAGGATAAGACCCTTTTTCCTGCGGGCGCCCACGCGCCGGGCGCGTTTAAGGCACCGGCGTCGGCGCCGGCGCCCATGCGTCCTTTGGACGTTATTTCTCCTTTTTATATATACACACTCCACAACACTGTCCCCCTAAACTCTGCGAGGCCCCCGATATACCTAAGATCCCTCAAAACACAACACATGCACATTGAGTTCGCATGACCAGTTTGACCTGTCAATCGGAGGTTCCTTCGCTCCAAAGATGATGCGTAATTAACAACAGCTTAATCCGCGGCCGCCGAAGATTCGGATCCCCACAATCAATAAACTATAACCTACCTTAGGCAGGGGGAATCTGTAGTACGCCTGACAAGCATGTGCATTCCTATCTCAATGGGGTGACGAAAAACACACTACAGAATCTGGCATGTCCGGTGGGACGCTTTCTCTCCTCCCATATCTCGGGTTAAGCGTTCATGTGAACTTATTTAACATATATACCGATGTTTGTACTGGAATAATGTTTTTTCGTGCAGCAATCAACTTTCAACGACGATGTTTTCTAAAGATGAATTCAACTTCCGACGCGACCCCGATCCAGTACGTGTCAAGATCAATGCCCACGTAGTTCTCCTTGCAAGTCTCAGCCGGCAATGGGAGCCACCCCGTCAATTTGGTTCCGTCATCATCTACCCTGCCAGAAACGCTCATCTGGCGGAGGTCATGGCAAACCAAGCGGCCAAACCGACTTCAAGGGGCAGGAGGCCGAACGTTGTAGTCGCCGAAGCATCCTACCTCAAATGCAAATCTATATTCAAACGGTTCTTTACTGTTCCGACTGGGGGCAAGACCGTCAACACCAATGGAGCCACAAAGCATCTCCAGCAAGTTCAGACGGTGCCCTTGACAATCGATCGAACATGCATCTTCTCTGGAATCTCTGTCAATCGACCTACGGTGTCTTCCCGAAGAGCCGAAGTCTGCCAAGTACTTAAAACAGAAAAGTTAAGACATGAGCGGTTTAAGTATCGAGCCAACAAGAAGGCCAGAACTTTGGCCAAGTGGAATCTTGTGAGGTTCCAAGAGCAGGGTTACTCCGTGACGATGGCTGAGTCGGCCGTAAAAGTCGGCAATTCCTTCGAACTTCTGAAGTGGGTTCAGAAAAATGCCATGACCGTCGGAATCAAGAAGACAGCAGTCCGAACAATGCTATAAAGAGACGTGTCCCAGCCCCAAAATGGAAAGCATGACACTATCTTTTCAAGAGTCTATCAGGCGCTTGTGCCGCACGAAAGCAGCGGAGCAAATCCAGTAAAGAAGCACCGGCATCACTCAAAAACCCGGTCAGGCCAGCCATCTTCAATCGATTGTCCGTTACCGAAACAGAAGGGCCCTGACAGTGGTCCACGAAATCAGCTACCAATAATGAAAGGACGGCCGGATATGTTATCCACACGGTCTATATGGCGGGCACACGCCCCATCGACAACCTTCGCAGCAAAAGTAAGGATGGGGCCACCACATCCTAAGCCCAATCTAGCTTGAATATGGTTGCCGCTTCTCAAGATCAGCCGCCTCCATCGGATGACGAAAACCCTCTCGATAAGGCTGATAGGCAGAAAGACCTCTCAAACCATGTGGAGTCAAGCTCGGACAGCGAGGAAAAGCTGACTTTCCGTCCCAGGACCGTAGAGCAAGAGCTGTTTCAAGAGCTTCGAAAACAGCTCAGGAGCAAAGATAAAGAGATGGCCAATCTCTATTTAAAAATTGACGACTTAACGAACGTTATGATGCAGCTCACGGCTCAAATAGCTCGGGCGCCTCCCAATCAAGCACAAGTCTTTACTCATGAGCCGGATGATGACAATCTGAAGCAACCGATGCCTGTTCCAAGATTGAGCGAGCCACATAAAAGCCGGCTACATTCCGCTTCTGGGGACGTCTTGGCCCCAGATAGCACCATCTTTCTAACACAAGATTGATAATGGATTTGGTCACTGTAGGATGTTTTTCGTCACCCCATTGAGATGGGAATACGCGCGCGCTTGTCAGGCGTACTACAGATTCTCTCTGCCTAGGGTAGGCAGGAGTTTAATGATTGTGGGGATCCGAATCTCCGGCAGCCACGGATTAAGCTGCCGTTAATTACCCCTCGCCTTTGGAGCGAGAGAACCTCCGATTGACGGGTCAAACTGGTCATGCGAACTCAATGTGCAGTGTTGTGCTTTGGAGGGGTTTTGGATATATCGGGGGCCCCGCAGTGTTGTGGAGTGTGTGTGTGTATAAAGGAAAGGGCATCTAAAGGATGCGTGGGAGAAGGCACCAGCGCCCCACGTGCCAGGCATGCGGGCGCTGTGCGCCAGAGCGCCCCACGTGCCAGGCACGCGGGCGCTGTGCGCCAGAGCGCCAGTGTACCACGGGCACGCGGACGCTAGGCGTCAGCCGCAGAGGGGACTTGGTCCCTGCACTGGGAGCTGTGCTCCAAAAAGGAAATATTTATTATTTTGTATATATATATATATATATATATATATATATATATTTTTGAGGAGTTGAACTCCTAAGATATTTTGGAGATGATGGAAAGGGCTTCTCCCTTGAGCCCTGGATCTTCCCCAAAATAGGGTCTCCTTCTTTCTTTTTTGTTGGCTGGATCTTGAAGAACAAGTATGAGATCTTAAAAAAATCTCTTCTTTTTGAGATCTAATAGAAGATCTGAGTTCCCCTTTGTGGGTTTTATGGTGAAAAACTATTTAGTTTTGGAAAAGGAAGAGTAAAACTTTTGATTTAATTCAAAAAAAAGAAGAAGGTTTAGAACCTTGGGGAAGAAGGAGGCACAAAAACCTTAACCTTCTTTAGAGGAATGAAAAAGTGTATTAGATATTTTCATCATGTTGTCCCTTATAGGCTTACACATTTACATATAGCACCTTGGGCTTTACAAAATGGCATTTTGTCAATCCCATGTCTCATGTGCTATTTCTTTTTGCACATAAGCCATGGGCTTTACAAAAATTTGGCTTTATGCCCATTTTGCTTACATTCATGCACAAAAAAAATTACATCAAAATTATTTGTTACATAATTTTTATTTTGGCATGGGTAGGCCGGCCGCGGGGCTCGACTTGGGCATGAGCCCACTTGATCTGGGCTTGGGCCCGCTTACTTGGGGTTGACCTTGACTTTGACCCGGTCAACTGGGGTGCAAATTTTGACCCCAACAGTCACCAGCAAAGTCAAAACATTAGTGGCTGAAGCCGAGGCTCAGAAAGACATTGGCAGTAGTGGGCGGCCATATCCCGCACAGTGCGATCTGATCGAGTTCCTCAGCGACTACGTCATTTCTAAGTTCGGAAGATTTGACGGTACGGGGAACGCGAATCAACATGTCGCCCACTTTAAAGCGTCGTGCGGAAATACAAAGGGCAATGATGTGCTCCTTCTTTGTCAGTTTGTCAACAGCCTGACTGGCGTCGCTTTCGAGTATACCAGACGGGTCCGTCACTGCTTTCGCCAAAATGGAGTCTTTGTTTCGGCAAAAATTCATGAGTGTTGGTGACAAAATCTCCATTATTGACCTTGTGAGAACCAAGCCGGGGAAAAACAAAAGCAACAGACTTTATTGCCCGATGGCGCAACCTCACTGTCAAGTGCGAACCGCCGCTAGAGCAGGACTAGTCCGTCAGCCTCCTCATTGGGAACCTCAGCAATTGGACGGTCTCATTCTTGTGTACAGCAGGCTTTAAGACGTTTCAAGAGCTGACTAAGAGAGTTCAAATGTTGGAACGCTCGAAGCAAAAGTCAACCCCAGACTCTCAGAGAGACAAGTCTTGGAAAAATAAGAGGGACGACAACCGTAGAAGCGAGAATTCCAGCAATACCAACATCTTCAATGCGTCCGATAATGAAGACAAGCGAAAGGCAGGCGAATCCAAAACCAACCGGTCTTGAAAGCCAGTGCTGGGAGAAAGGCCTTCCCTAGAGGAGAAAAAGAACAAGGTTTACTTTCAGGAGGGATAAGGTCCGAAAGATATTCAAAGATGCCTGAACAACGGTCTACAATTGCCGGATTCGGAAAGACCTCACGAAGCAAAAATGACCGATAATCCTCTATATTGCTCATACCACCGAGTAGTGAGCCACGCGATCGAGGATTGCTATATCTTCAAAGTCTGGGTCGAGAAGCAGTACAAGACTAGAGAGATCGAGCTGTCCAATAGTGTGTTGGTGAACAATCAAGTTGCAATCACCAACTTTATACAGACAGAAGTTGAAGCCTTCTGGGAGCGGATAGCTGAACCCGCTGCCCTGATAAATGAAACCGACTCACTGTAGCCTTCGTGGAGTACGCATATATCTAATAAGACGAAGAAGATGCTAAACCTATTTCGGAAAGAGAACAGAATGGGAAGGGCAGAAGAAGCCCACCATTCCAGCTGCCAATTCGGCTCAGTCAGGCTCAAAATCCGAAAAGCTCAAGAAGAAGAAAAGTACAGCTCGACACGAAAAAGAGTCTGTAGGAGATCGACCATTCAAAAATATATCGACTCTCTCGAAGACTATGAACAAAAGGAAAGAACTCTAATTCAATTGAAGGAGTTCTTCCCTGTAGAAGCGGCTGAGATTCTGGAGGAGATAGAAGAAGACTCCAATGAAGAAATCCCTATAGTGACCTGCTACGCCATTCATTTTGGCAGCGACTCTCAGGAGGAGCTCTTTTTTCCAGAAGTGGACGTGGAGCTCGCCACAAAGGCCAACCAAATCCAGCTCAGAAGTGGCAGGGCTCTACCGCCAAATCAGGACAACGCCCCAAAAGGGAAGGAAAAACAAGTTGCTAATGAAAAAGATGGCGGAGAGCCGGCTCATGAAAATTCGAGTCCTTTCTCGGTGGTGGACTATAATTTCTTGGCTCATCTTTGAAAGCTTCCATCTCTCCTGAGCATCTACGATAGCTTGGTTCTATCTAAGGAGCTTAGAGATGTTCTTATTCACGCCCAACAAAACCCGGAGCGGTACCGGACCCGCTTTGCGGAAATTGATATGAAAGAAGCCCAGTACACTCTGTATATAGCCGCGGTCACATTTAAAGATGAAGACCCGTTACTAAGAACAGCTGAGCACAACTGACCGCTTTACGTGACAGGGTACAACGACGGAGACCGGATTAATCGCATATTGATTGATCCAGGGTCCTCAGTGAACATCATGAACTTGCGGACTCTGAAGAGTTTGTCAATGGACATCCGACACCTGTCAAGGGAAAAGATTGTCATTCAAGTCTTCAATCAAAATTGCCAGCAAGTTCTGGGATCCATAGCTCTGCCGATCAGGTTCGGAGACCTACAAACTGAAGCCAAGATATACGTGATCGACGCCGACACGTCCTATAAGATTCTCCTAGGAAGGCCGTGGCTTCACGATTACGGTATTGTTCCATCAACTCTCCATCAGTGCATGAAGTATACCAAAAATGGAGAAGAAAAACGCATTGACGGAGACATCCAGCTGTTCAGTGTGTATGAAGTTCGATATGAAGATTCTCGGTACTTTGTGAACCTCCAAAGTGCTGAGCCACAGCTGACCAAAGACAGAATGATCCCGAAACTCAAAAGCAAATCTGAGCCGGCTGTCACTTTCAAAGCAAAAACCCCCAAGTGCGTCCGTATTTCGTTAGTGACACTGATAAGTACGACGTTGGAAGTCCGTCCATAAAAACCGCCCTCATCTTGGTAGCGATACGGACGAGTCTGATATCGAAGGTCATCTGACAGCAAAATTCGGCCTTTTAGGCAGTGACATTGAAGAATTAGAAGAAGAGGATCCGTCTTGCAACGGCTGTGTAGATCGGGCTCTCGTGCAAAAAGCGAAACTAAGAGAGACCTTCGAAGTTACGGAAGGGTCCCTTCCCATCACAAAGGTGTCGGAGCAGATGTGCAAAGAGCTCGATGCATTGTCAGTCTCCACCGTGGACCAGCTGAAAATTTTCTACGTTCCCGGAAGAAAGAGTGGGCAGAAGGGCATCCTGTTTTATAGGTCAAATCCTGTCGTGCACCCGGATGATTTGTCTGTCACGTGGTTTCCTTATGAAAGAGGCATAAGAGCCGTCCTAAACCCCAGATATTATGCGTCCGAGATGCGGGAATATTTTAAAAAGTGCGGATGCCGGTTATATCAAACGGACTCCGAAGCGAAGTTTTATGAGGGGCCGTGACACCTGCCTCAGGTCTGAGCACCCATCGATGGATGAATCCCAGATAGACGGGGCATACGTTTCATTTAACCTGACGTCAAGGCATGTTACATGATTCATATTGGTGAAGCCAGCGAAGAGTCAAATGATGAAGACGGGCTAGTCGAGCCAGAAGAAGCCTCTCAAAATTTCGAAAATGGCGGACAAGCAACTTTTGACGAGCTACCCGAAATTGATTTGGAAATGCCCAATAATCTAAGGCCGACCTACATCAGCTCACTCTTGTAAGAGGAAATGAAAGAGCAGATAGTCGTCCTGCTGCATGAGTTCACCGACTGCTTCGCGTGGACGTACAAAGAAATGCTTGGCCTTTCCCCTGAAGTGGCTGTGCATAAGCTGGCTATATCTCCTGATGGTAAGCCAGTCAAACAAGCTTCTCGAAGAATGAGAAGGGAACTGGAAGAAAAGGTCATCGAGGAAAACAAGAAATTCATCGATGTTGGGTTCATCAGGGAAGAGAAATACGCGGACTGGATCGTGTGCATCGTCCCAGTGAAAAAGAAGAACGGACAGATACGAGTTTGCGTCGATTTCAGAGATCTCAATAAGGCATGCCCTAAAGATGATTTCCCGCTTCCGGTCATGGAAATGATGGTCGACGATACCTTAAATTATGAGCTGTTCACTTTCATGGATGTCTCGTCTGTATATAATCAAATCAAGATGTCGCCCGAGGATGAGAAACACACAGCATTTCGAACCCCGATCGGGATATACTGCTACAAGGTGATGCTATTCGGATTAAAGAACAAAGGTGCTACATATCAAAGGGCAATGACCAATATCTTTGATGACCCAATCTATAAAGTCGTCGAATGTTATGTTGATGATTTGATCATCAAGACTAAAGCCAAGGCCGATCACATCTAAGATCTCAGGACTGTTTTCACCGGACTGAGAGAATATGATCTGAAAATGAATTCTCTAAAGTGCGCTTTTGGCGTGTCATCAGGAAAATTCTTGGGCTTCATAGTCCGACATTGGGGGATCGAAATCGACCTATCGAAGATAAAGGCCATCATGGAGATGTCACTTTCGAAGAATCTTACGCAGCTGAGATCTTTTCAAGTCAAGCTTGCTTATAGACGAAGATTTCTCAAATTTATCGGGGAGATGTAGGCCCTTCTCAAAGCTCATGAAGAAAGGAGCTCCTTTTGTCTGGGATGCCGAATGACAAGAAGCGTTCGAAAGTATTAAACGGTACCTGTTGCACCCTTCAGTGCCGGCTGTCCCATTCCAAATAAATCGCTGATTCTCTACACTGCCGCACTAGATGAATCACTCGGCGCGCTCCTTGCCCAGAATAATGAGGGAAAAGAAAATGCCCTCTACTAGCTCAGTCGAACTTGAGTCAGGGCGGAACATAACTATTCCCCGATCAAAAAGCAATGCCTGGCCTGATATTCGTCGTGAAGAACCTGAGGCACTATCTGCTTGCTCATCGGGTTATGCTGATCTCCAAGATCTACCCGCTCAAACACTTAATGACCAAAGTAAGTCTAGCCGGCAGAATGGCAAGATGGGCAGTCATGCTGCTTGAGTTTGACATAGTTTATACTCTTCATAAAGCAATAAAAGGGCAAGTCCTCGTCGATTTCCTCGCTGCTCATCCCATACCAGAAGGGTCGCCGCTAAATTGTGAATTATCTCATGAACAAGTGCTGCACCTTGAAGATAGCGAGCCATGTTGGGAGCTCTACTTCGATGGAGCCTCATCAATAAGGACCTCCAGTAAATCAAGCGTCCCAGAGATGAAAGCGGGGATAGGATTGGTGTTCGTCATGCTATCGGGAGAAACCCTACGACGATCTTTCGCTCTCACCGAGCCTCGCACAAACAACAAGGCTGAGTATGAAGCTCTGATAGCTGGTCTGGAGCTCGCCATAGAAATAGGAATCCTTCGGCTACGGGTTTATGGTTACTCCCAGCTTGTTGTCAACCAAGTGTGCGGCGACTACAAGATATATAAGCCGCTTGATATAGAAGCCGGGTGGTAGAACTCATGAAAAGGTTCACTCACATTGAACTGAGAGTCCTAGGGCGTTGAACGGAAAAGCCAACGTACTCGCTCGTCTAGCCAAAGAGCTGGTTGATCCCGACATGGATGAAATTCTGATCATAGTCAGGAGTCGGCAAATTCTGCCTCCGGTCTCTTTACGAGAAGAGAAAAGCGCAGAACAAAATAATAGTCCTGCCGAAGAAGTTCTGATCATTCAAGAGGAGCCCGATTGGAGAAAGCCCTTCATAGAGTACCTTCGATATGACAATATACCCGAAGAAAAATTTGCGAGGGTTCAGCTGAAGAAGAGAGCACTTCGATACGTGTTTGTAAATAACATGTTATACCGCAGATCATATGAACAACTCTGACTTAGGTATCTGTCATTGGCCGAATCTTAAAAAGTCATGAAAGAAGTTCACTCGGGCGTTTGCGGGGCTTATCAGTCCGGCCCCAAAATGCGGTTTCAGATCAAACGGCTTGGATATTACTGGCCCACCATGATAAGGGATTGCGAAGAGCATGCAAAGAAATGCCATCTCTGCCAAATTTACGGTGATTTCATTCACAAGCATCCCAATCCGTTGTATCCTACGGTGGTGTCATGGCCCTTCGAAATTTAGGGCACCGACATAATTGGCACAATTGATCCTCCATCATCCAAAGGCCACCGGTTCATATTGGCTGCAACAGACTACTTCTCTAGATGACTGAAGCTGTCCCGTTAAAAGAAGTCAAAACAGAAGATATTCTGACGTTCTTCCTGTATAATATTCTATACCGCTTCGGTACATCTAGAAGAATCATTTCTGACATTGGGCCTTCTTTCAAGAGCTTCAAAGTCTTAAGGTTCGCTACTCAGCACAAGATAGACTGGAAATATTCCTCCATCTATAATCCAAGAGCCAATGGACTAGCCGGAACCTTCAATAAGACCTTATGCAAGCTTCTGAGGAAAAATTCTTTAGCCAACAAGAGAGACTGCAATCTCAAGCTCCACGAGGCGTTGTGAGCATATCGTACCACACACCGCGCTCCAACTCAGTCCACTCCATACTCACTACTCTTCGGAGTGGAAGCAATCCTCCCGCTTGAAATCAAAGTTCCAAGCCTAAGAATGGCCGTCCAACACGAGTTGACGGAGGAGGAAAACGTCCTCCTTCAGCTTGAAGAGCTCGACGCCCTCGAAGAAAAGAGGCTTGCGGTATAGCAAAATCTGGAGCTGTATCGAGCCCAAATGTCATGGGCCTATGATAAGATGACCCGTCTCCGTGCTTTTAAGAAAGACAAATTGGTGTTGGTCCTCAAAAGACCGATCATCCCCAATCGACATGCCAAGGGAAAATTCGAGCCAAACTGGAAAGGACCATACGTCATCGAGAAAGTGTTTGATGGAGGATCCTACCAGCTGATAAATGCCGAAGGTGAAAGGCCAATGCCACCCATCAATGGCTGATATCTCAAAAAATACTACGCGTGAATACTCCAAGTCGCAGGCGAATTGACCACACCAGCCCTACGGTCTGGATCATACATCCTGTAAAACCGTATACAATCCATGGGTATAAATGACCCCTATCTCTTCCAAGTCCTACCGGCGAGACTATATTTAAAGTCCAACCAGCGATGAAGATCCGCCAATGTAAAAAAAAAGGTATTGTAGGGTGTTTTTCGTCACCCCATTGAGATGGGAATACGCGCGCGCTGGTCAGGCGTACTACAGATTCCCCCTGTCTAGGATAGGCCGGGGTTTAATGATTGTGGGGATCCGAATCTCCGGCAGCCGCGGACTAAGCTGCCGTTAATTACCCCTCGCCTTTGGGGCGAGAGAACCTTCGATTAACGGGTTAAACTGGTCATGCGAACTCAATGTGCAGTGTACGTGTGTTGTGTTTTGAAAGGGGGGTTTTGGATATATCGGGAGCCACACAGAGTTTTTACGGGGGTCCCGCTACCCGGATAGCGGGCTGGGGGTCAAGGGGGCTAGCAGCCCCCTTGCGGGATGCGGGGCAGCGCCCCGTTAGAATTTTTTTTCTAACAGGGACAGTGTCGTGGAGCACGTGTGTGTGCAAATATGTATACATATGTATATATATGTATATATGTATATATGTATATATATAAAAGAAAGAAAGGGGGGAAAAGGCATCCAAAGGATGTGTGGGGGCAGCACCTTGGACGCTGTGCGTCTAGGTGCTGTGCGCTCAGGCGCTAGAGTGCCACGTAGGCGCTCTGCGCTTGAGCGCTGGGCGCCACGTGTCGGCACGTAGGCGCTTTACGCTTGAGCGCAAGCGTGCCACGTGTCGGCACGGGGGAGACTTGCGCTCGAGCGCTTGCGTTTGGGCGCAAGCGCGCCACGTGTCGGCACCGGGGCGACTTGCGCTCGGGCGCTTGTGCGCCACGTGTCAGCACGTGGGCGACTTGCGCTCGGGCGCTTGCGCTTGAGCGCAAACGCGCTACGTGTCGGCACGCGGGCGCTCTGCGCTTGAGCGCCGGCGAGAAAAAGTGGCTTTTAGCCTAAGAAACAGAAGCTATGCTTCAGAAAGAAAATATTTGTTATGTATATATGTATGGAATTAAACTCCTGGGATGTTTTGAAGCTGATGAAGGGGGTTCTTCTTCTTCCTTCTGTTGTTTGGCCGGATCTTGAAGATCAAGAAGCAGGAGATTTAAAAAAAACACTCCTTTTTGAGATCTGATGGGAGATCTGAGTTCCCCTTTGTGGGTTTTGTGGTGGAAAACTACTTAGTTTTGGAAAAGAAAGAGTAAAACTCTTGATTTAATTCAGAAGAATTGAGAAGGTTTAGAACCTTGGAGAAGGAGCAGGAGGCACAAAGAACCCTAGTTTTTGGGGGAATGAAAAAGTGTTATTTTATTCATCATCATGTTGCCATTTATAGGCTTACACATTTACATATAGCCCCTTGGGCTTTACAAAAATGGCATTTTAGCCATCCCATGGCTCATGTGTCATTTCATTTTTGCACATAAGCCATGGGCTTACAAAATATTGGCTTTATGCCCATTTTGTTTACATTCATGCATAAAAAATTACATAAAAATTATTTATGACATGATTTTGTTGTTGGGATGAGAGAGGCTGGCCGCGGGCTCGACTTGGTCATGGGCCCGCTTGATCTGAGCTTGGGCCCACCTAGCTTGGGGGTTGACCTTGACTTTGACTCGGTTAACCGGGGTGTAAATTTTTACCTCAACAGGTATGTCCACAAGCAAATCGGACACGGATGAAAACCCGAAAGGGCTCCATGAGTAAAAACAGCAGGACTGCCGGTGAGTTTGTGAAAACCCGAAAGGGCACAAACTCGTGAAAAAGAGATGAAATACACTCACAAAGTCCTTTCGACCTTGTGAGGAGAAAATCCCCGCGTGAGATCCTTATGACTCATAAAGGAGCAACACACTTAGGAATCCCTACGATTTCTAGGAAGAAATACACCTGCGAGATCCTGATTGGTATGAGATGTTTATGCTTATGTGTGTTTTGAAATTAAAAAATTATTAACCACAATTAAGAACGGTGTCGCTTGGTAGTTAGCCGGTTGAGTACGGGTCGGTCCACAGGGAAAACATGTATTTTCTAGTTGTTCTAACGAGTCAATTCCTATTTGTAGTAGGTTTTTATTTTCTATAAAAACTGAGGTTGAATGTGATTAGGATTAAAACCTTGCTGGGGTTAGGATTAGGTTAGTTTGGAAAGTCAATTATTCTCACCGCTTTCTTTGCCCTAATTAAGAACTTTAGGTGTTAAGGTAATAGTTAACAAAGGGGATTAGCACGATCGGGAAGAAACTAGGTTTCTTCCCTTTGGTCCTTGTCCGTCCTTTCTTAACTCTTAGCCCTAACCTCTATGGAAATCAAACACAACCGGTCTTTAACTATGGAATCACCGCTACCTCGTGGGATAGGGTGCCGTAGCGAGCGGTGTGTGTATGGTTTGCATAGAGTCCTAGTTTAAAATCTTGAACGGGTAAAGAAAGGGGTGAGAGATTTTCATCTCTCAGACCTTCCCAAACCTAACCCTAATAAGTGAGGAACTACTCACTCACTAGGGAATTAACAAAGGAATTCATTTTTATGATTTTTGATAATCTAATTAACGTGCGGAAAATAACTACGACAGATAAAAAAAAATTGCATAGAAATAAAAATTGCAAATAACAAATTCAAGATAAAAAAAACTTACTTTTTTATTGATGCACTCTTTGACGATTACAAGGAATGAAAATTTAAACTAGAGAAATAAAAAGAGGCATGCTCCAAAAAGAGCTCTAGGATTCCTATTTATAGATAATAGAAACCCTAGGGTTTACATCTGATCCATATCTAGAATTACAAAAATACCCTTGAAAACCGGATCAATGCACCGACTCCACCGACACGCGCCGACACGTGCACAGCACGGCCGAGGATCCGCGGCCATATGCCTTGTTTGGCCGTGGATCCGCGGCCATTTGATGGGCTTGCTGGCTCATTTCTTCAGGGCTTCTTTCTGTTGCTTTTTCCTTCACTTAGTTCTTCATAATGTCTTCTAGTTTCTTCCAGATTTCCACAGTGCAGAATGTTGTGGAGTTTTACCGTTCGCTTTGTGTTGAAGTTTCGAATCTTGTGCTGCCTTCGTGCTTTGTGAAATTGAACTGTTCATTGATCTTCATTTGTTCCTTAACTGTAGGCGGCATCATAAAGATTCTTCTATTTGTTGGTCGTAGTCTCGCTTTTGTAGCGTTTTATCACCATTTTCACTGTATTGTTATGAGAACCTGCAACCTGCAACTATTTAGCAGACATGGATCAAAAGCATCTATTTATTTGCAATATAATTAAGAATGGGGAATATAATAATGCAAAATTCTGATATGAACAAATACCCCCAAACTTATGTTTTGCTAGTCCCGAGCAAAACTAGTTTTATTCTCGAAAAAGCCTAACCTCACTTTTCCAGGGAAACGCGATTGCACTGAGCTCGTGCAACAAGCCGTTAAACCTCTAGGTGTCCCTAGTAGGAGGAGTGTTGTCTTCTGAGGGTTTTCAGCGGATACTACCCACAAAATCCGATCAATTTGGCCTATTGACTTTCATTCTTCAATTCGGTGTTCTAGCAAGAAATTTTATTATCTTCAACTCAGAAATTATCAACCCATATTTTTCACGCTTTCTTATCATTTAACTTAAAATTGTATATGTTCTGTAAATTTATTTAGCTTTCAGTATCTTTTGAATTTTCCTTCTAAGGTTCCATCTCAACTTAGGAATTTTTATCATCTCTACTAAAGATATAAGTCCGATTTTACATTCCTATCTCTCATCCAAACCCCAATCATATACCCTTACGTATGTATATGTGTCACCCCTACACTTGGAAATTCAATTCAAGCTATTATACTTTTGTCAATCGTCCAAAGTATTTTTAATTGGTGAATTTTTAGATGAAATTGCTCACACATCCTTCATGAGATCGTTAATACTTCTTGAGGTATTAACGACCGATTACAAAATGTGTTTGCACATTAAGGCGTAATTCCTCGTCTTGTAATACCTAAGGCTTTAGCATTGACTCCCAAACCAGTTGGTCTAAGACACTAGGTGATAAAGCACCCTCGCTATATATATTTTTATTTTACGCAGCCTTAAGTAATTAAAAAACTGGTGTTCATTTTTTTTTATATTCACACTTATAATTTTATTTTCGTTCATACTAAGGATTTTAGACAAGAGCATTTCAAGATATCCTCTATTATTCCAAGTTTCAAGGTGTGTGTTTGTGCAATTTGTAGGGTACATATTTTCAGAATTTGGACTTAAGGTTCGGAATTACTTTTCAGACTTACACTACAATAAAAATTTCAATACTCTTCTCTTATTTTGACTTAGCCCAAGAACTGAACTCAAAATTTGCCTATTTCTAAGTAAACCACAAGGACATATATTTTCTACCGTTAAATTTTAGGGTTTTTAATTTACTAAGTTTTGGGATCTAGTTTTTTTCTAGCTAGTTAACCGTCTTGTCAAACTTAAGTCAATTATGGCCAAAATTGAATTTTTCAATTTTTATAAATTTTAAAATTTTTCAGTTTTTATTTGATTTTTTCTTTTTATATATATATATATTTTTTTCATTTTTTTTCAATTTTTATAATTTTTTATAAAGATGCAATGCAGAATTAAACATGCAAAAGAAAAAGAAAAAATATATACAAAAATTAAAAAAAAATGCAATGCAATGATAACTATTTACAACCACCTCCTCCCCAAATTTACCAAAAGCAGTGCCCTCACTGCTCGGCCCCTCGCCGTGCCTTTGAGCGTGAACGCTCCTTCCTAGCTAGCAGGGTTCTGACCCCCTGCTCTACTTCTATCATACGCCGATCATGCTCCCTCATCATCCCCCTCAATTCATCAATCCCTATAATGGCTCTTCTCATTAAATGTGCATGTTCTAAGGGGGTGAGCTCTCCCTCGCTCGCGGTCGAGCTGGAGCTAGGTGTTCTGGCGGGCACGTGTTCCGCCGGTTCTGTTCGTAACCAAACATCTGTCAAGCGTGTATAAGACGTAGATACGCCCTCCATGAGAGGCCTGATGGGTATACCTCCATACATGTAAAATTCAAATTCCTCCACAGGGAGGACATAACAACACAGTTGTGTCACTAGCAATAGGGCATGGGTAATTCGCGGTTCTTTTGTCCGCACCAATTGAGTTAAGCAGAACCGTGCACATGTCGAATCTAGGGTTTCTTGTCATTAGTGTGTGCACGATATGCAGTGATGGGGTGAAAAATGTGGTGTTATGGGAACTCCCAAAAATATTGTTTTGTGCCCACCGGCACACAGTTAAAACATTAGCGAAAAGGATTCTCGCTTGTATTCCTTTCCTTGGTTCCCTCGAGCAATCATTACCCATTAAAGGCATGTAATCTTCAAACTGAAGAGGTTGATCGTGAACAGGTAGCCTAAGGATCAAAGTGATTTCATGGATGAAGTCTCCATCAATAAATATCTCCCTATCACCCCACAGTAATTTGATAAAGCCGTATTGTGCAAGGCACTCTTCTTCCATGCACTCGTAAAAACGAGTGATTAGATCTGGAAGGGCGTAAGCGTTTGGGTGATTATAGATTAAAAAATTCCAGCCCCTTCGTGCGATTTCATCAGCAAAATAACTCCCATATATCGTGTGTGAAAAGATCTGTGAGAAATCACGTTCTAACTGCATATTTGGTGCCATCACAGATAATCTACAGATCTAAAAAAGAATAAACAGAGAGGAGTTTAGAGATCGAACCGCCTCTGAAAATTTCAGAGGGTGACGCAGCAGGGGCGCGACGGATCAACGGCGGGAGCGTGCCTTCGGCGGCGGATGCGCGGCGGCTGAAGGAGATCTCTCTGCAAAAACTGCGGAGGCAGCTAGGGTTTTCTGTGAGCAATTTTTAGGGTTTGTAAAACAGAGAGGTTCAGGGTCTTATTTATAGTGGGGGAAAGTGTTGGCTATTTGTAAAAAAACCCTCTCAAAAAGAAGAATTTATTTGCATATAAAATTTTTATTTTTATTTTATTAAATCTGGAAATTTACAAAAATACCCAAAAAAAAATTATTTTCAATTCTTTTTATTTTTTTATGTTTTAAATTTTTAAGAAATTCTATTATCTACAACTTCAGTTTTTATAGAAAATCACAATCGTTCTAGCATTTGGTCAATAAAAGGTAATGGAAAGTGGTCTTTCCGTGTCGCGGCGTTAAGTTTTCTATAATCGATGCAAACTCGCCACCCAGTTTGGGTACGAGTAGGTATTAACTCATTCGGCTCATTAGTTATGACCGTTATGCCCGATTTCTTTGGGACAACGTGAATGGGGCTAACCCACTGGCTATTAGAGATAGGGTAAATGATACCACTATCAAGACATTTTACAATCTCCTTTTTAACAGCCTCCTTCATTATACAATCTTAAATTAAATGATAACACCAACACTGTGATCCGATCCAACTCCGCAATCTACTCCACGAAAACACCAACACTGGGATCCGTTCCAACTCCGCAATCTACTCCACAAACATTGAACTCAACAAATTTTCAAAATATTCCACTTCCAAACAGGTTGAGATCCAATAAACCTACTCCCCAAATGGAGAAGATTGTGGAGTTATTCAAACAGGTTAGCATTAACATACCTCTCTTGGATGCAATCCAACAAGTCCCTTCTTATGCTAAAATCTTAAAGGACTTATGCACCAAGAAGAGGAAATCGCAGGTACCTAAGAAAGTTTTCTTGGCTAGTGAGGTAAGTGATGCTCTTACACAACTTTTACCCCAAAAACATAAGGACCCTGATTGTCCTACAATTTCAATAACAATTGGGGATAAGAACATCAATCGCGCACTTTTAGATCTTGGTGCCAGTGTTAATTTGCTTCCCTATTCAGTATATGAACAATTAGACGTTGGAGAGCTTAAACCCACATATTGTACTCTCCAAATGGCTGACCGATCCATCACCCATCCTAGGGGTGAGTTAGAGGATGTGTTGATCAAAGTAGGGGATTTCATTTTCCCCGTGGATTTCATTGTTATGGACACAGCCTGTAGCTAACCTCCGGAGTCAAATTCCGGTGATACTCGGTCGACCATTCCTTGCGACTTCTAATGCAGTAATCAATTGTCGAAATGGTTCGATGAACCTATCTTTTGGAAATATGATAACTGAACTCAACAATTTTAAGTTGGGAAATCAGCCCTCCGAGCCTAATGCTAATATACTTGATGTTTGTTCGATCCAAGAGATCACGCAGGAGGACTGTGAGCTCGAAAAATTTCTGTTCGATCACAGCAGTTTTGACGCCACTAGTGCGTTCCTCCTTGAATCTGACACAGCTTTTTACACCCGATAACGATTACGAGTGTTTCACTTTTTTGGACGATTTGAAGACTCACCACCCGAACTTGAGTCCTTTGAATTTTCGAATGAGTTAGCTGAACCATCCGACTCGGTTGCTTACACTCACTTTGAACCCTTGTTGGAGTCCTTCGAGTTTGAGACAGTTTCACCAATTTTACCTTCAATTGTTTCACCTCCAAAACTCGAACTCAAGTTGCTGCCGTCTCACCTTAAATACGCTTACTTAGGTGAGAATGAGACCCTTCCTATTATCATTTCGGCATCTCTAGCTCTCGAGCAAGAGAAAGCCCTTTTAATGGTCTTACAAAATAATCGGCAAGCTTTTGGCTGGACTATGGCGGACATCAAGGGGATTAGTCCCCTCATGGTTGAACATCATATACATATGATGAATGATGCCAAGCCAGTAAGGGATCCACGGAGACGCCTCAACCCCATAATGAAGGAGGCTGTTAAAAAGAAGATTGTAAAATGTCTTGATAGTGGTATCATTTACCCTATCACTAATAGCCAGTGGGTTAGCCCTATTCACGTTGTCCTAAAGAAATTGGGTATAACGGTCATAACTAATGAGGCGAATGAGTTAATACCTACTCGTACCCAAACTGGGTGGCGAGTTTGCATCGATTATAGAAAACTCAACGCCGCGACATGGAAAGACCACTTTCCATTACCTTTTATTAACCAAATGCTTGAACGATTGGCTGTGCATGAATTTTACTGCTTTTGATGGCTACTCCGGCTATAATCAAGTTCCCATCGCCGAAAAGGACCAAGACAAGACCACATTTACTTGTCCTTTCGGTACATTCGCTTACCGTCGCATGCCCTTTAGGTTATGCAATGCACCCGCTACTTTCCAGCGGTGTATGATGGGTATCTTTTCAGACATGGTGGAAAGATTCTTGGAGATTTTTATGGATGATTTCTCCATTTTCGGCGACTCCTTTGATGAATGCTTGCTACATTTGGACGCCGTTCTTACCCGTTGTAGGGATAAGAACATCACTTTAAATTGGGAGAAGTGCCACTTTATGGTACGAGAGGGTATTGTCTTAGGACATATTATCTCGCAAAATGGCATTAAGGTTGATAAAGCTAAGATTGAAGTCATTTCCAATCTTCCTCCTCCCAAGTGCGTCAAAGACATCCGAGCCTTCCTTGGCCATGCCGGTTTCTATAGACGGTTTATAAAGGATTTTAGCAAGATAGCTAGACCCTTGACTCTTTTGTTGGCCAAGGACACAACTTTTGATTTTGACTCAAGCTGCATGAAGGCATTCGAGTCATTGAAACACTCACTTATTTCTGCGCCCATTCTTTCATCTCCCGACTGGATGCATCCATTTGAAATTATGTGCGATGCATCTGATTTCGCCATTGGTGCTGTCCTTCGACATCACATAAATAAGATGCCGCACGTAATTTATTACGCTAGCCGAACATTAAACGAGGCCCAATTGAATTACACAACAGCTGAAAAAGAATTCTTAGCCGTTGTGTTTGCACTAGAAAAGTTCAGGCCTTATTTAATCGGCTCTCCAGTCATTGTTTACACGGACCACTCAGCTCTTCGCCATCTTTTCGTGAAGAAGGATGCTAAATCTCGGCTAATACGTTGGATTCTCTTGCTACAAGAGTTTGACCTTGTCATAAGAGACAAGAGAGGATGTGAAAACGTAGTCGCCGACCACCTTTCACGACTCCCTTCTACGCCTACACTTGAAATTCCTATTAAAGATGTTTTTTCCAATGAGCAGCTCTTAACCGTGTCAAGCGAACCTTGGTTCGCTGATATCGTAAATTATTTGGCCACCGGACTGGTACCAAACGATTGGTCGAATCAGGACAGACTCCGATTCCTGTCCCAAGTAAAACATTTTTACTGGGATGAACCGTATCTCTTTAAATACTGTTCCGACCAAATCATTCGTCGGTGTGTCCCCGACAACGAGTTTAAGAGTGTGCTGTCATTCTGCCACGATCAAGCGTGTGGCGGGCATTTTGGCCCCAAAAAGACAGCAGAAAAAATCTTGCAGTGTGGTTTCTACTGGCGACAACTTTTTAAAGATGCATACGAATACTGCAAGACATGCTCTCGGTGCCAACACTTGGGCCGGATATCTCGGAGAAATGAAATGCCGCTCCAACCAATTTTGGTTGTTGAAATTTTTGATATTTAGGGAATAGACTTCATGGGACCATTTCCCAACTCTTTTGGGAACATGTATATTCTACTTGCTGTTGACTATGTTTCAAAATGGGTCGAGGCTGTGCCCAGCCGAACTAATGACAACAAGGTTGTCATTAGATTTCTCAAAGAAAACATTTTTTCGCGATTTTGGCATCCTCGAGCGATTATCAGTAATAATGGATCTCATTTTTGTAATAGGACTTTCGAGTCCTTAATGCGCAAATACCCCATCACTCACAAACTGTCAACGCCATATCATCCCCAAACTTGTGGGCAAGCCGAGATTTCGAATCGGCAGATTAAACAAATATTGGAGAAAACGGTTTCCAAAAACCGTAAAGATTGGTCATCAAAACTGATTGATGCACTATGGGCATTCCGTACTGCCTATAAAACCGATCTTGGCATGTCTCCATGCAGGCTTGTTTATGCAAAGGCTTGCCACCTTCCTGTTGAAATAGAGCACAAGGCATTTTGAGCAATTAAAGAGTTGAACCTATCTTTGGGAGATGCGGGCAGCAATAGGAAGCTGCAATTGAAAGAATTAGATGAGCTGCGAGATGAGGCCTATGAGAATGCGGTAATTGTTAAAAACCGAACGAAAGTGTTCCACGATAAACACCTTATGCGCAAGACTTTCAAACCTGGTCAACAGGTTTTGCTTTACGATACTCAGTTACATTTCCATTCCGGCAAGCTCAAATCTCGATGGAAAGGGCCATTTATGATACGCACCGTATATCCGCACGGTGCGGTAGATCTAGAAAACCCGGAGGACGGTACACTGTTTAAAGTAAACGGACATCGACTTAAGCCGTTCCTCACTGTGGACCCGTCGGAGGAGCTCCTGTTTTTACAGGAGCCAATCTACATTGACTGATCTTCCTCCATCTACCCCCAAATTTTCAATTATCAAGCCAAAACACCGTTTCAAACAAGTTTGGGGGTATGTATCATTTGTAATTATATAAAAACAAAATAACATAAAAAAATAATAAAATTTGAAATTAAATTTTTTTGGGGTATTTTTGTAAATTTCCAGATTTAATAAAATAAAAATAAAAATTTTTTTTGCAAATAAATTTCTCTTTTTGAGAGGGTTTTTTTACAAATAGCCAGCACTTTCCCCCACTATAAATAAGACCCCGACCCTCTCTGTTTTACAAACCCTAAAAATTGCTCACAGAAAACCCTAGCCGCCGCCGCAGTTTTTGCAGAGAGATGTCCTTCAGCCGCCGCGCATCCGCCGCCGAAGACACGCTCCCGCTGCTGATCCGCCGCGCCCCAGCTGCGTCACCCTCTGAAATTTTCAGAAGCGGTCCGATCTCTAAACTCCTCTCTGTTTATTTTTTTTAGATCTGTAGATTATCTGTGATGGCACCAAATATGCAGTTAGAACGTGATTTCTCACAGATCTTTTCACACACGATATATGAGAGTTATTTTGCTGATGAAATCGCACGAAGGGGCTGGAATTTTTTAATCTATAATCACCCAAACACTTACGCCCTTTCAGATCTAGTCACTCGTTTTTACGAGTGCATGGAAGAAGGGTGCCTTGCACAATACGGTTTTATCAAATTACTGTGGGGTGATAGGGAGATAATTATTGATGGAGACTTCATCCATGAAGTCACTTTATCCCTAGGCTACCTGTTCACGATCAACCTCTTCAGTTTGAAGATTACATGCCCTTAATGGGTAATGATTGCTCGAGGGAACCAAGGAAAGGAATACAAGCGAGAACCCTTTTCGCTAATGTTTTAACTGTGTGCCGGTGGGTACAAAACAATATTTTTGGGAGTTCCCATAACACCACATTTTTTACCCCATCACTGCATATCGTGCACACACTAATGACAAGGAACCCTAGATTCGACATGTGCACGATTCTGCTTAACTCAATTGGTGCGGGCAAAAGAGCCGCGAACTACCCATGCCCCATGCTAGTGACACAACTGTGTTGCTATGTCCTCATTGTGGAGGAATTTGAATTTTACATGCATGGAGGTATACCCATCAGGCCTCTCATTGAGAGCGTATCTACGTCCTATACACGCTTGACAGATGTTTGGTCACGAACAGAACCGGCGGAACACGTGCCCGCCAGAACACCTAGCTCCAGCTCGACCGCGAGCGAGGGAGAGCTCACCCCCTTAGAACATGCACATTTAATGAGAAGAGCCATTAGGGGGATTGACAAGTGAGGGGGATGATGAGGGAGCATGATCGGCGTCTGATAAAAGTAGAGCAGGGGGTCAGAACCCTGCTAACTAGGGAGGAGCGTTCCCGTTCACGCTCAAGGGCAAGGCGAGAGGCCGAGCAGTGAGGGTACTGCTTTTGGTAAGTTTGGGGGAGGAGGTGGTTGTAAATAGTTATCATTGCATTGTATTTTTTTTTAAATTTTTGTATATATTTTTTCTTTTTCTTTTGCATGTTTAATTCTGCATTGCATCTTTATAAAAAAATATAAAAATTGAAAAAAATGAAAAAAAAAATATAAAAAGAAAAAATCAAATAAAAACTGAAAAAATTTTAAAATTATAAAAATTGAAAAATTCAATTTTGGCCATAATTGACTTAAGTTTGACAAGACGGTTAACTAGCTAGGAAAAAACTAGATCCCAAAACTTAGTAAATTAAAAACCCTAAAAATAGCCTTTCTTTAAAATTTAACGGTAGAAAATATATGTCCTTGTGGTTTACTTAGAAATAGGCAAATTTTGAGTTCAGTTCTTGGGCTAAGTCAAAATAAGGGAAGAATATTGAAATTTTTATTGAAGTGTAAGTCTGAAAAGTAATTCCGAACCTTAAGTCCAAATTCTGAAAATATGTACCCTACAAATTGTACAAACACGCACCTTGAAACTTGGAATAGTAGAGGATACCTTGAAATGCTCTTGTCTAACATCCTTAGTATGAAGGAAAATAAAATTATAAGTGTGAACATAAAAAAAATGAACGCCGGTTTTGTAATTACTTAAGGCTGCGTAAAATAAAAAAATATATAGCGAGGGTGCTTTATCACCTAGTGTCTTAGACCAACTGGTTTGGGAGTCACTGCTAAAGCCTTAGGTATTACAAGACGAGGAATTACGCCTTAATGTGCAAACACATTTTTTAATCGGTCGTTAGTACCTCAAGAAGTATTAACGGTCGCATGAAATGTGAGCAATTTCATCTAAAAATTCACCAACTAAAGTACTTTGGACGATGGACAATAGTATAATAGCTTGAATTGAATTTCCAAGTGTAGGGGTGACACATACACACACGTAGGGGTATATGATTGGGGTTTGGATGAGAGATAGGAATGTAAAATAGGACTTATATCTTTAGTAGAGATGATAAAAATTCCTAAGTTGAGATGGAACCTTGGAAAATTCAAAAGATGCTGAAAGCTAAATAAATTTACAGAACATATACAATCCTAAGATAAATGATAAGGAAGCGTGAAAAATATGGGTTGATAATTTCTGAGTTGAAGATAATAGAATTTCTTGTTAGAACACCGAATTGAAGAATGAAAGTCAATATGCCAAATTGATCGGATTTTGTGGGTAGTATCCGCTGAAAACCCTCAGGAGACAACACTCCTCCTATTAGGGACACCTAGAGGTTTAACTCTTGTTGCACGAGCTCAGTGCAATCGCGTTTCCCTGCGAAAGTGAGGTTAGGCTTTTTCGAGAATAAAACTAGTTTTGCTCGGGACGAGCAAAAGATAAGTTTGGGGGTATTTGTTCATATCAGAATTTTGCATTATTATATTTCCCATTCTTAATTATATTGCAAATAAATAGGTGCTTTTGATCCATGTCTGTTGAATAGTTACAGGTTCTCGTAACAATACAGTGAAAATGGTGAAAAGACGCTACAAAAGTGAGCCTACGACCAACAAATAGAAGAATCTTTATGATGCCGCCTACAGTTAAGGAACAAATGAGGATCAATGAACAGTTCGATTTCACAAAGCACGAAGGCAGCACAAGATTCAAGACTTCAACACGAAGCGAACGGTAAAAGTCCACAACATTCTGCACTGTGAAAATCTGGAAGAAACTAGAAGACATTCTGATGAACCAAGTGAAGGAAAAAGCAACAGAAAGAAGCCCTGAAGAAATGAGCCAGCAAGCCCATCAAATGGCCGCGGATCCGCGGCCGTGCTGTGCACGTGTCGGCACGTGTCGGTGGAGTCGGTGCATTGATCCGGTTTTCTTAGAGTATTTTTGTAATTCTAAATATGGATCGGATGTAAACCTTAGGGTTTCTATTATCTATAAATATGAATCCTACAGCTCTTTTTGGAGCATGTCTCTTTTTATTTCTCTAGTTTAAATTTTCATTCCTTGTAATCGTCAAAGAGTGCATCAATAAAAAAAGTAAGTTTTTTTTATCTTGAATATGTTATTTGCAATTTTTATTTCTCTGCAATTTTTTTATCTGCCGTAGTTATTTTCCGCATGTTAATTAGATTATCAAAAATCATAAAAATGAATTCCTTTGTTAATTCCCTAATGAGTGAGTAGTTCCTTACTTGTTAGGGTTATGTTTGGGAAGGTTTGAGAAATGAAAATCTCTCACCCCTTTCTTTCCCCGTTCAATATTTGAAACTAGGACTTATGCAAACCATACACACACCGCTCACTACGGCACCCTATCCCACGATGTAGCGGTGATTCCATAGTTAAAGACCGGTTGTGTTTGATTTCCATAGAGCTTAGGGCTAAGAGTTAAGAAAGGACGGACAAGGACCAAAGGGAAGAAACCTAGTTTCTTCCCGGTCGTGCTAATCCCCTTTGTTAACTATTACCTTAACACCTAAAGTTCTTAATTAGGGCAAAGAAAGCGGTGAGAATAATTGACTTTCCAAACTAACCTAATCCTAACCCTAGCAAGGTTTTAATCCTAATCGCATTCAACCTCAGTTTTTATAGAAAATCAAAACCTACCACAAATAGGAATTGACTCGTTAGAACAACTAGAAAATACGCGTTTTCCCTGTGGACCGACCCGTACTCAACCGGCTAGCTACCAAGCGACACCGTTCTTGATTGCGGTTAATAATTTTTTGATTTCAAAACGCACATAAGCATAAACATCTCATACTAATCAGGATCTCGCAGGTGTATTTCTCCCTAGAAATCGTAGGGATTCCTAAGTGTGTTGCTCCTTTATGAGTCATAAGGATCTCACGCGGGGATTTTCTCCTCATAAGGTCGAAAGGACTTTGTGAGTGTATTTCATCTCTTTTTCACGAGTTTGTGCCATTTCGGGTTTTCACAAACTCACCGGCAGTCCTGCTATTTTTTACTCATGGAGCCCTTTCGGGTTTTCATCCGTGCCCGATTTGCTTGTGGACATACCTTTTTTTTACATTGGCGGATCTTCATCGCTGGTGGAACTTTAAATATAGTCTCGCCGGTAGGACTTGGGAGAGATGGGGGTCATTTATGCCTATGGATTGTAAACGGTTTTACAGGATGTATGATCCAGACCGTCAGGCCGGTGTGGTCAATTGGCCTGCGACTTGGAGCATTCACGCGTAGTATTTTTTGAGATATCAGCCATTGATGGGTGGCATTGGCCTTTCACCTTCGGCATTTATCAGCTGGTAGGATCCTCCATCAAACACTTTCTCGATGACGTATGGTCCTTTCCAGTTTGGCTCGAATTTTCCCTTGGTATGTCGATTGGGGATGATCGGTCTTTTGAGGACCAACACCAATTTGTCTTTCTTAAAAGCACGGAGACGGGTCATCTTATCATACGCCCATGACATTTGGGCTCGATACAGCTCCAGATTTTGCTATACCGCAAGCCTCTTTTCTTCGAGGGCGTCGAGCTCTTCGAGCCGAAGGAGGACGTTTTCCTCCTCCGTCAACTCGTGTTGGACGGCCATTCTTAGGCTTGGAACTTCGATTTCAAGCTGGAGGATTGCTTCCACTCCGAAAAGTAGTGAGTATGGAGTGGACTGAGTTGGAGCGCGGTGTGTGGTATGATATGCCCACAACGCCTCGTGGAGCTTGAGATTGCAGTCTCTCTTATTGGCTGAAGCATTTTTCCTCAGAAGCTTGCATAGGGTCTTATTGAAGGTTTCGGCTAGCCCATTGGCTCTTGGATTATAGATGGAGGAATATCTCTAGTCTATCTTGTGCTGAGTAGCGAACCTTGAGACTTTGAAGCTCTTGAAAGAAAGCCCGATGTCAGAAATGATTTTTTTAGATGTACCGAAGCGGTATAGAATATTATGCAGGAAGAACGTCAGAATATCTTCTGTTTTGATTTCTTTTAGCGGGACAGCTTCAGTCATCTAGAGAAGTAGTCTGTTGCAGCCAATATGAACCGGTAGCCTTTGGATGATGGAGGATCAATTGTGCCAACTATGTCGGTGCCCTAAATTTCGAAGGGCCATGACACCACCGTAGGATACAACGGATTGGGATGCCTGTGAATGAAATCACCGTGAATTTGGCAGAGATGGCATTTCTTTGCATGCTCTTCACAATCCCTTATCATGGTGGGCTAGTAATATCCAAGCCGTTTGATCTGAAACCGCATTTTGGGGCCGGACTGATAAGCTCCGCAAACGCCCGAGTGAACTTCGTTCATGACTTTATGAGATTCGGCCAATGACAGATACCTAAACCAGAGTTGGTCATATGATTTGCGGTATAACATGTTATTTACAAACACGTATCGAAGTGCTCTCTTCTTCAGCTGAACCCTCGCAAATTTTTCTTTGGGCAGCTTGTCATATCGAAAGTACTCTATGAAGGGCTTTCTCTTGTTTTGTTCTGCGCTTTCTCTTCTCTTAAAGAGACCGGAGGCAGAATTTGCCGACTCCTGACTATGATCAGAATTTCATCCATGTCGGGATCAACCAGCTCTTTGGCTAGACGAGTGAGTACGTTGGCTTTTCCGTTCAACGCCTTAGAGACTCTCAGTTCAATGTGAGTGAACCTTTTCATGAGTTCCACCACCCGGCTTCTATATCGAGCGGCTTATATATCTTGTACTCGCCGCTCACTTGGTTGACAACAAACTGGGAGTCACCGTAAACCTGTAGCCGAAGGATTCCTATTTCTATGGCGAGCTCCAGACCATCTATCAGAGCTTCATACTCAGCCTCGTTGTTTGTGCGAGGCTCGGTGAGAGCGAAAGATCGTCGTAGGGTTTCTCCCGATAGCATGACGAACACCAATCCTATCCCCGCTTTTATCTCTGGGACGCTTGATTTACTGGAGGTCCTTATTGATGAGGCTCCATCGAAGTAGAGCTCCCAACATGGCTCGCTATCTTCAAGGTGCAGCACTTGTTCATGAGATAATTCACAATTTAGCGGCGACCCTTCTGGTATGGGATGAGCAGCGAGGAAATCGACGAGAACTTACCCTTTTATTGCTTTCTGAAGAGTATAAACTATGTCAAACTCAAGCAGCATGACTGCCCATCTTGCCATTCTGCCGGCTAGGCTTACTTTGGTCATTAAGTGTTTGAGCGGGTAGATCTTGGAGATCAGTATAACCTGATGAGCGAGCAGATAGTGCCTCAGGTTCTTCACGACGAATATCAGGCCAGGCATTGCTTTTTGATCGGGGAATAGTTATGTTCCGTCCTGACTCAAGTTCGACTGAAGTAGTAGAGGGCATTTTCTTTTCCCTCATTATTCTGGGCAAGGAGCGCGCCGCATGATTCATCTAACGCTGCAGTGTAGAGAATCAACGATTTATTTGGAATGGGACAGCCAGCACTGAAGGATGCAACAGGTACCGTTTGATACTTTCGAACGCTTCTTGACATTCGGCATCCCAGACAAAAGGAGCTCCTTTCTTCATGAGCTTTGAGAAAGGCCTACATCTCCCCGATAAATTTGAGATAAACCTTCGTCTATAAGCAAGCTTGACTTAAAAGATCTCAGCCGCGTAAGATTCTTCGAAAGTGGCATCTCCATGATGGCCTTTATCTTCAATAGGTTGACTTCGATCCCCCAATGTCGGACTATGAAGCCCAAGAATTTTCTTGATGACACGCCAAAAGCGCACTTTAGAGAATTCATCTTCAGATCATATTCTCTCAGTCCGGTGAAAACAGTCCTGAGATCTTGGATGTGATCGGCCTTGGCTTTAGTCTTGATGACCAAATCATCAACATAACATTCGACGACTTTATGGTTTGGGTCATCAAAGATATTGGTCATATCAGAATTTTGCATTATTATATTCCCCATTCTTAATCATATTGCAAATAAATAGGTACTTTTGATCCATGTCTGCTGAATAGTTGCAGGTTACAGGTTCTCGTAACAATACAGTGAAAATGGTGAAAAGACGCTACAAAAGTGAGACTACCACCAACAAATAAAAGAATTTTTATGTGCCGCCTACAGTTAAGGAACAAATGAAGATCAATGAACAGTTCGATTTCACAGAGCACGAAGGCAGCACAAGATTTAAGACTTCAACACGAAGCGAACGGTAAAAGTCCACAACATTCTGCACTGTGGAAATCTGGAAGAAACTAGAAGACATTCTGAAGAACCAAGTGAAGGAAAAAGCAACAGAAAGAAGTCCTGAAGAAATGAGCCAGCAAGCCTTTCAAATGGCCGCGGATCCGCGGCCAAACAAGGCATATGACCGTGGATCCGCGGCCGTGCTGTGCACGTGTCTGCGCGTGTCGGTGCGTGTCGGTGGAGTCGGTGCATTGACCCGGTTTTCTTAGGGTATTTTTGTAATTCTAGATATGGATCAGATGTAAACCCTAGGGTTTCTATTATCTATAAATAGGAATCCTACAGCTCTTTTTGGAGCGTGCCTCTTTTTATTTCTCTAGTTTAAATTTTCATTCCTTGTAATCGTCAAAGAGTGCATCAATAAAAAAGTAAGTTTTTTTTATCTTGAATTTGTTATTTGCAATTTTTATTTCTCTGCAATTTTTTTATCTGTCGTAGTTATTTTCCACACGTTAATTAGATTATCAAAAATCATAAAAATGAATTCCTATATTAATTCCCTAATGAGTGAGTAGTTCCTCACTTGTTAGGGTTATGTTTGGGAAGGTTTGAGAGATGAAAATTTCTCACCCCTTTCTTTGCCCGTTCAATATTTTAAAGTAGGACTCTATGCAAACCATACACACACCGCTCACT
Organism: Agapanthus africanus; assembly: GCA_030015575.1. Lineage (NCBI taxonomy): Eukaryota > Viridiplantae > Streptophyta > Magnoliopsida > Asparagales > Amaryllidaceae > Agapanthus > Agapanthus africanus. The sequence continues at coordinate 431,618,880 of JASDDO010000008.1, read as the reverse complement.
ACGGCATCCTATCCCACGAGATAGCGGTGATTCCATAGTTAAAGACCGGTTGTGTTTGATTTCCATAGAGCTTAGGGCTAAGAGTTAAGAAAGGACGGACAAGGACCAAAGGGAAGAAACCTAGTTTCTTCCCGGTCGTGCTAATCCCCTTTGTTAACTATTATCTTAACACCTAAAGTTCTTAATTAGGTCAAAAAAAACGGTGAGAATAATTGACTTTCTAAACTAACCTAATCTTAACCCTAGCAAGGTTTTAATCCTAATCACATTCAACCTCAGTTTTTATAGAAAATCAAAACCTACCACAAATAGGAATTGACTCGTTAGAACAACTAGAAAATACACGTTTTCCCTGACGACCGACCCGTACTCAACCGGCTAGCTACCAAGCGACACCGTTCTTGATTGCGGTTAATAATTTTTTGATTTCAAAACGCACATAAGCATAAACATCTTATACCAATCAAATGGCGCCGTTGCCGGGGATTATTATACTCCACCGACACGTGCCGACACGTGCACAGCACGACCGCGGATCTGCGGCCATATTCCTTGTTTGGCCGTGGATCCGCGGCCATTTGATGGGTTTGCTGGCTCATTTCTTCAGGGCTTCTTTCTGTTGCTTTTTCCTTCTATTTTCTTCACTTGGTTCTTCAGAATGTCTTTTAGTTTCTTCCAGATTTCCAGAGTGCAGAATGCTGTGGAGTTTTACCGTTCGCTTCGTGTTGAAGTCTTGAATCTTGTCCTGCCTTCGTGCTTTGTGAAATCGAACTGTTCATTGATCTTCATTTGTTTCTTAATTGTATGCGGCATCATAAAGATTCTTCTATTTGTTGGTCGTAATCTCACTTTTATAGCGTCTTTTCACCATTTTCACTGTATTGTTACGAGAACCTGTAACCTGCAACTATTCAGCAGACATGGATCAAAAGCACCTATTTACTTGCAATATGATTAAGAATGGGGAATATAATAATGCAAAATTCTGATATGAACAGATCCTCTCGACTCGTAGGGAGAAAATGCTTTTATGAGACCCTTACGCCTCATAAAATTGAAAAGCCTTAGGTGATAAAGATCTAAACCTGTCTCCTAAGCCATCGTTTCTCAACGGGCAACGGCAAATGATGAGTCGCTCCTGGCATTGCTTCAGTGTTAGCGGTGCTGATGCCGATCCAAAATGTAAATCCCAAGTCTTTCCAAAGGCAAATGATGAATCGCTCCTGGCACTACGTTTCAGTCTTAGCGGTGCTGATATCGACCCAAAAACCAAATCCCAAGTCCTCCCGGGGCAAATGATGAGTTGCTCCTGGCATTATTCCAGTGCGACAATACTGATGCCGACCCAAAAAAGCCCAAATCCCAAGTTTTCCCAAAGGCAAATGATGAGTCGCTCATGGCACAACGCTTCAGTGTTAGCGGCGCTAATGCCGACCCAAAAAAACCAAATCTAAAGTCTTCCCAAGGGCAAATGATGAGTTGCTTCTGGCATTTTGCAGCAATGCTGATGCCAAACAAAATCCAAATTCCAAGTTCCTCTCATATTCAAAAGTCCCACCAACTAAGGAAAAAATCAAACAGATCAAATTAATATCCCACCCGATAGCGCTTCCAAGCTCAAAAGTCCCGCTGGACGGATAGAGAACTCCCAAAATCAAACAAATCAACCCTGACACCGCAGAAAGCGGAGCAAGTCAACTTCAACCCCGACACCGCAAGAAGCGGAGTAAGTCAACTTCAACCTGACACCGCAAGAGGCGGAGCAAGTCAAATCAAATCAAATCGCAACATCACAGAAAGCGGAGCAGGTCAAATCAAGCACCGTCCGTCCAAGTCGCAAAAAGGGCAGCACCGACCGTCCACGTCGCTAAAATGTCAGCAACGACCGTACAAATCGCTAAAATGGCAGCACCAACTGTCCACGTCGCAAAAAGTGCAGCACCGACCGTCCACATCGCAAAAAGAGCAGCACCGACCGACGTGAGTATCGACCGTCCATGTCGTTAAAATGGCAGTATATCCTTTACGTCGTCAAAAGGGAACCCAACCAAATTAAGCTCTATATAGAGCAAGATCCATCAATTATATGCACACAACCCATACGCGTGGTGTGCATTTATTGATGGAGGCATTTTGTTGGGGTCAAAAATTACATCCCCGTTGACCAAATTAAAATCAAAGTCAACCCCAAGCCAAGTGGGTTCAAGCCCAGGTCAAGACCGAGCATGGAAGGGACCGGTCCCGTGACAAAAAGAATGAAGGCATAAATTAGTTTAATGTAATTCTTTTTTAAGAAATAAATGTATGTAAAATGGGCAAAAAACCAAAAATTTGTAAATCCCATGGCTTATGTGCAAAAAGAGATAAGCACATAAAGTATGGGGTGACACAAGTGTCATTTGGCAAAAGCCAATGGGCTATATGTAAAGTGTATAGCCTATAAAGACAAACATGATGAAAAAACCAAAGAACTTTTCTCTCTAAAAAAAGTAGGGTTTCTGTGCCTCCTCCTTCAAGGTTTTGAATTTTCTCCTTTTTTTAAAATTAAATCAAGGGTTCAACTCTTCTTTTTCTAAAAAGAAACGGTTTTTCACCATAAAACCCTTAAAGGGTAGCTCGGATCTCCTATCAAATCCCCAAAATAGGTGATTTTTAAATCTCACCCCCTTTTTCTCCAACAAGATCCAACCAACAGAGAGGAGGAAGAAGGAGACTCATCTCCAAAAACCCCATTTTGGGAAGATCCAAGGCTCAAGAGAAGATCTAGGGCTTAAGGGAGAAGAAAGGGGCCTCCTTTCATCATCTCCGAAAATCTCTTGGGAGTTTACCTTCGAAAAAAAATCCTTTCTTTTTAGGAGTTTAACTCCAAAAGTCAATTGGGAGTACAACTCCCAGTATAGAGGTTAAGCCCTTTTTCCTGCGGGCGCCCACGCGTCCGCGTGCCAGACGTGTGAGGCGTCGGCCCCAACGTGTCCTTTGGACGCTATCTCCCATTTTTTTTATATACACTCCACAACACTGTTCCCGTTGGAAAAAATTTCTAACAGGGCGCTGCCCCACACCACGCAAGGGGGCTGCTATCCCCCTTGACCTCCAGCCCGCTATCCAGATAGCGGGACCCCGTAAACTCTGTAAGGCTCCCGATATACCCAAGACCCCTCAAAACACAACACATGTACATTGAGTTCGCATGAACAGTTTGACCTGTTAATCAGAGGTTTTTCGCTTCAAAGGTGAGGGGCAATTAACGGCAGCTTAGTCCGCGGCCGTCGGAGATTCGGATGCTCACAATCAATAAACCCTAACCTACCTTAGGCAGGGGAAATCTGTAGTACGTCTGACAAGCACGCGCATTCCCATTTCAATGGGGTGACGAAAAACACCCTACAAAGACAAGATGTTAAGATTATATAGAATTAGTTTGGGTTCTTGCCCGGACTATCGACGAGGCTATTCATTTGCTTTGTCAACTTGTCGAATGTTTTCAAGAGTGGAGGAAGGATTTGCATATGGTTTTTATTGATTTAGAAAAATCTTACGACAAAATACCCAGAGAGATATTATAGCGGACAATAATGAGGAAGGGAGTCCCAATCGGATACATTGACATAATCAAGGACATGTATGATGGAGTAGTGACAAATATAAGGACTTGTGGCGGCTTAACGAGTGATTTTTTAATCACAATTGGCTTGTATCAAGGATCTGTGTTAAGTCCATTCTGTTTGTCATAGTGATGGATGAGCTTACTAAAACTATCCAGGATGAGATGTCTTGGTGTATGTTATTCGCTGATGATATTATTCTAGTAAATGAGATGAAAGCAGGGGTAAGTAAACATGGGAATCTCGGGGTTTAGATTGAGTAGATCCAAGATAGCATATACGCAATTCAAATTTAGTAAACAGAGAAGTCGAGATCACCAAGCGATCAATTTAGATATCTAGGTTCCATCATCCAAAATGATGGGGAGATCGATAGCGATGTTAACCAGAGGATTCAGGTTGGTTGGTTGAAATGGAGGAGTGCAACATGGATTTTGTGTGACGTAATTTTCCGTTAAGGTTGAAGGGAAAGTTTTTTCGAAGCGCTATTCGGCCTGTCCTATTATATGGTACAGAATGCTGGGTTCCGAATAAACATCATTCAAAAGATGCATGTAGTAGAGATACGCATGCTTCTTTGGATGTATGGTAACACTAAAAAAAAATAAGGAGCGAAATAAGGATATTCATGCAAAGGTTAGCGTAGCACTAGTGGAGGAAAAGATACGAGAAAATCGTCTAACATGGTTTGGTTATGTGCGATGAAGACCTATGGAAGTATCGGCTCGACGAATGGATATTATCGATTTAGGCCAAGTCAAAAGAGTGAAAGGAGGACCGAAGAAACGTGGATGGAGGCGATACGAAAAGATATGGATGCCAAAGGCCTTAATGAAGGTATATTGTTCGATAGGAGTGAGTGGAGACGGAGGATTTTTGTGCTCGACCCGGCGTGATTCTCATGTTGGTTCATGTAGCCTACCCCATATGCTTGGGATAAAAGACTCAGTTGTTGTTGTTTGATAGTAGATCCTGGGATGTATCAAGGACATCTACTAAATATCGGCTGTCGAGATAGATGAACGTTTTGGGTTTGAAGTGTGATCTTAACAATTATGTTTCCAATAAGTACATTAGTTTGGCCACATGTCTCAGACTCTCAGTTAGCCAAACCTAGAAAATGCGAGGTAATTATTCTGTTTAAAAAGATGAGAAAATTTAAGTTGTTGTCGATCTAAACAATCCTTCATATTCAGTGGGATTATTATCTATAACTCAGCTATATTCTAATTGTTTGATTTGCGTGATTCAGATTATTATGAGGGGGCACATACCAGTGCGATTTGGTAGAAACTTTGATCATTTGAAGATTATGTCTTTGAATGTAGACTTTATGAGCTTCAAACAAGTATCGATTGCTCTTTGCCTACTGAGGAGCGCCCCTAATCTACAAGAACTTGAGATAGAGGTAATGCATTTGAATATGGTTTAGTGTAAAAATTGGATTTTGGCATGCATTGTATTATTTATTATTCTTGATATTTATTTATTATTTAATTATTATATTTTGTGAATGTGTTTCAGGGTTGCTTTTATCTTAAGGCATTGTCTGAACTTGCACAATTTTTTTGGGAAGAACAGGCACAGATAGATATAACTCTCTATTTGAACGGCTTGGAAAAGTGAAAATGACTGGTATCGAAGGCGTAAAACCTGATCTTGACTTTATACAGTTTGCCTTAGCGAAAGCTCAAAAGCTCAAGACAATGCTGATTACTTTTAATTCACATGCCAAAAACAAAAAGTTAGTCATGGTAAAACTATTGAGCTTTCAGAGGGCTTCGATTCAAGCGCGAATCCTATTGACCAATGTAAGAACATTATTGATACTCAATTTCTTCTTCATGGTTATTTTAATTTAGGGGTAATTATTTCCTTTTATGCAATTGCGTCTAAAATAGGGTAAGGTTTAGTTGTAGTAATATAAGCACTCTCTTGATTGTTATCTTTTGGAAACATCATAAACTTACATAAAATTTTCTTTTGTAATTACAAAAATTTGCTTGCAGTTTTTTTCTTTGTCGATTTTCTTCGAAGTTCTCGTTATTTGACCAGGATTATGATCCTTCCATGTGTTTATAAGTATTTTTGTCGTGCCCCAAACCGGCTGAAGCTTGTTATCATCTTCTGCTCTAAGACCTAAGTTTCAAAAGCTGTGCACAATTATTCATCTCCAATGCACAAGATTTAAACCCAAATCAAATATCAAATAACCTCCATATTGATTTCCATGAGATTTTATATCATATATGTACATCAACATCCATAATTTTAGATCTAATTCATGATGTTCTTAAAAGTGATCCATCATACAACAGGTATTAATACTAAACTACACAAAGCGCCTTATCTTAATACAAGTCCAAAATGAACTCTAATCTCCCGTCGACTCCTCTCCTACGCTTAATCAGTCCTTGCAATTTGATTTTGTGTCCACATAAAAGGTGGGTGAGTTGCAAGGCTCATTTAGTAGATGAATCATATAAAGTAATTTAGTAATGAGACACTTGATAAAAGATCGATGATAATCGATGCAGAAACAATATGTAGATTTAAGGAGATAATACAAGATTGTAAGATGGATTTCATTCTATGTCACAGTGTAATGATTAAAGTCAAGTACTATGTTACCATAAATCGCTATACCACTGCGGATTGGATCTATCATTTTCAATTTAGGAACACTAGCGCTCTGGATTGGAAGAATCACCGTTCTGATTGAGCCCATTAAAAACTTATGTTAAATGAGGCATTTAATTGGGTTTGTGCTGGATTATACTAAAAAGATGTAGTTTTAGCAAAAGAAGTCGAATTACACATACACGACCGATCCATAAATACGTCACTCTCTAGAGGTATGTTTTCCCTGTTGTGTAAGCATATGAAAGTCGACTACCCCTATCGTACTGGATTCCACAACAAGTGGTGTTCTGTGTTGCCGTTTTCGTTCAGTGTACCGGAATGTTCCATTTTCCGGGTAACATTGGTCAGGTACCAAGGAAAATTAAGCAACATCACATCCGTAGGCCCTCAACTTTAACCACATTAACCTGTGATCGGGCGGTATAATGGCCTATCTAAAACGGCTCCTTGGGACCTACATTGGCGGCCTCTAGCGACTTAACCACAAGGAGCTGTGCAGCTAACATTTTTCCATGGTATGAGAATTACTTAATTTGGATGTGAGATAAATACACGGCATGAAATTGGACAAGTTAATATCAAAGCAATGGACAACCAATAGAGTGAAGTTCATCGTGTGGTTAATAATAGATCACAATCCAAGAATCAATTTCATGTTATTGTCTACTAACTACAATCCAAATATGTTTATAATGCCGAACTAATTAATGTAACTTTATCAATAATCAAGCTTTATAGGAGCATGGGAAAATCAATGGTAATAAAGGAAACATAAACTTCCAATAGTAACTCTCTATTTATGGCATTTCATGAAAGCTAATGGTACATCATATAGCTCCAAGTTTTCGCTTCAATCTCTAATTGGACCCTCTACGAAAGTTTGATAGGAACATTATTAACTACAACATAATCGTAGGCCTAACCTATCATTGACTTATCTAGTTCATGTTATATACTATGTACTTTTGCTTTATCCAAAAAACTTTATTGCAAGTAAATCAAAACATTCACTAAGCTTTCATGTGAAATATAAAAGTTATGGAACATTTTAAAAATATTTCCTTTGATTCTGCAAATTATTGTGTGGTAGCACTACCCTCATCTATTGGTAACACATACTGACATATATTCTTGCTCAAAAGGCTACATGAGTTCTGCACTCCAAGTTTTGCTTTAATGTATAGTATTGTCTCCAATTTCTTATTTCTTATTTGTTTATGATTTGAAGAATCTCCACATCTATTGCTGCTTATATTAACAAATCGACACCGAGTACCCAGCGTTTTGTTTTGATACAAATAACATTTTGACTGTCCTGCTAAATGCTTGTTTAATCATTCATCGTCAATCCGATTTTCCTTTTTGCAGGAAGAGTAAATTAAAGGACCAGAGAAGCAGATTGGATGTTCCAAAAGATGTACCAAGGCAGCAAAACTTCTGTAATTTTGTAGCATTTGATTTATGAAACAAATTATAGGCTTCGGATTCCAATTGATTTTGTAAGCAAACCTGTTATGTTATGGTTCCGACTATGCTTATATGCCTAATTGTAATATCGTCTCTGAATCGTCCAATTTTATCAGAGCAGAGGTCACCGAACAGACGCATGATTGATTTTAATACAGAGGCATGATTGATTTTAGTACGAGAAGTATACATATGCATATGAAGATTAAAGCATATTATAAATGAAGATGCATGAGTAAACACTTGTTCAACCATGAAACTATAGTAAAACATGTGCTTTATGGAGTGCCTTTATAATGTTCAGATGGATGGTTATTCTGAGGCTTGCCATTTCTTATCATTATTATTCTTTATTAGGTTTTGTGAAAGATACATGTAAATCTTTATTAATCCATGCATTGCATGGCAAAGAGAAAGTAAAGCAAGAAGGCTTATTTACCGAAAACTCTTTATAGGTTTGGCCTCGTGATGCTAAAATATCATTTCCTTTTAAATTTTCATACTTAGCGGTGTTACGTCATTATTAACCATGCTATGTTAGCTAAGTTGCCCATCACCATGTTCTTCTTCCCAACTATCCCTTGCCGCATCCACCTCGCCCCCCCCTTCCTCCCCCGACCCCATCATCTGCTTCGTCTTCTTCCTTCTTCATCTTTCCCAACCCTCACCCAAATCTCCCCGCCCCCAACTTCTTAAACTGCCGGCCCCGTCGCCCATCATCATCGCCATCTTCTTCCTCTTCCTCCCACTCCATCGCCGGATCTCTCCCTCTCCCAACTTCCCCTTACACGACCCCTCTCCATCCCTTCCCCTCTCCACCACCGACCTCCTCCGTCCGAAGCCCCCCTCCGACTTCCCTACGCCTCTCCGACCATGCCGCTCCCTTCTCCCGGTCCTCATTCCCTGCTATGATTAATCATTTAATTGATTATTAAAAATGTAAATAATGTATTTATTGTATAAAGGGGTAAAAATGTAATTTACTATAAAATTTAACACTGTTAAGGTTGACCGTAAAGTAATGTTAGTTTTATGTAATTCTTATAGGAAATTGTAGTTTTCTGCCACGGGGAAGAAAATTTAGGAAAGTTGAAGAAAAGTGAGCACTTTATGCTCGGTTATGCTATTTGGCAAGAAAAAGTAATAAAGTAAAAGTAATAAATTGAAAAGTGGGGTAACTAATTTGCCTATTAGCTTTAATTACCATACGTCATATCCGTGATGCATATGAAGAGTCCATCGAGCATGCAATTATACAATGTCCGGTTGCAAGATATTGAGGCTGTGGATGGGACCGTACTAGAGTTTAATACTGTTGAGAATCTTATTGCGATAACATCTTTAAAAGGAGCACGCGTACTAGACTTTGTCTCAAGCAATCGCTCCTCATGTATGGAGCAAGGATGATATGGAAGCAAATGCAATGGAGTGGTCTTTGATGAGCTCCGCCTCGTCTTTCGAGAACCTTAAAGAGCAAACTCCATTTCAAGCTAAAAAAATTTGGTGCCACACGTTTTGGTATCTGCTCGAGTTCATCAACGGCCAACTCGTGTGACCTAGTGTCTACTGGACACCCTATAAATCCTTCTGTATTACAATGGTTACACCCACAATGTGATGAACTTGAGGCAAATTTTGATGGCTGGGTTAAGAAATTGTCTGTAGCAAGAGCATGGATATTATGCCGCGACGAGCATGGTTATGTTCTTCAAGCAAAAGGATGGAGACTTGCAGAACTCACCGTTCCCTTGGTCGAATTATCGGCCGCTAGAGAGGTTGTGTAAGTTGCTGTGTTCAAGCTACGTGCTATTAACTTGTGGCTGAAGTGTGATTCAGCTTTAGTTATAAGTTGAATTAATCATGAAGGCTCTTCTTCGGATATTGCAAAATTGATGCCTGATAATCTCTGGGATTGTATTGGATTGTTTGAGAGTTTTCGAGATTTTCGTATTTTCTGTAAAGGAAATGACGTTACTGGCTATTAGGCGAATCTTGGAGCGCTAGATAATGATATCGAGTTTGTTAATGTAAGTCTACGGTAGCGCCCCGGCCGTCTACAGACGCCAAATGCGGAACAAAAAACTTTTAACTGGCGCTATCATATACTTTAACCCGGATCTGCCATTATTGCTAAACTAACAAACTGTAAAGAGTGTAGAAAGGTTATACCGAACGATCCGAGTCCTTCGTTCTTTAACCATCATCCCACGCTCCGTTGCGGCTGCTCCGACCTCTTCGATCTCCGATCTGCTCGTCCAGGTGGCACCACGTCACTGATTCTTTAAACGGGCTCCCGCCTCTGACTCGAGGCAACTCGGTCGTCAAGTTTGCTAAAAGAGACGACCAAGATTGATGTAGAGAATGAGTAGAATACTTTGTCTCGTTCCTTCCAAAACTATGGACGAACGGTTAATGAAGTTGCCGATTGGTCTGGGTGATGGAAAGAAATGAGCAATGATTTTTCCATACACCCCAAAACTATCATAATCTTTTTTTCCAAAATAAAAACCAAGTGAGAGAGAGAGGAGAGGGCCGGCCATATATAGGAGGAGGAGGGTGAGTGTAGGAGAGAGGGGGGGGGGGATGACCTTATGAAAATATCATGTGTGAACACAAAACAAATATCTCAAGTGTGAACACAAAGTGTGAACACACCAAAAGCAACCAATGAAAATCCAACACCATTTAACCTAGTCACCCTCTCTAGAACCTTCTAGAAGCACGACTCACCCTCATCCAAGAAAAGATAAATCCGTCTTTAACCGAATGTTAAAAGACGGCTGATAGAAAACTGGAAACTGGCAACTTCCAAAAGTGATTCCGAAACGAATTTCAGGATAACCCCGTAACTGTATAAATATACCCGCATTTGTATTACGACCGAATACAAATGCAACTGAGACAAAAATATTATATCTACTCAATATAATACTCGGATCCGGCTTAAACCAAAGCCGACCAGTATCATCTGCCCGAAATCTGACACATGCGTAAACGCACGTGCATTTTCCGAACCCTGCCATAAAACCATACGGCCTCTACAACGTTTCGCCCGAACTTGGGAAACTGTCTGTGGGGGACTCTAATGACTCGTCAGTACCCTGGCAGTGGGTTTAACCACAAACCGTCAGCGGCACTAGCAATGCGTAACGGCTGCCCATGGACTGACCTCAAGGGAGGCCGATGAGCGAACTCATCCGGAAACCCTACTGAGCCTAACAGTGACAATGTATATACAGTTCGGTCCGTTCGTCTATGAGTATCGTATATCTGCCTAGGGGGCTAGTAACGTCAGACCCCCAATAGCAGTATAAGTCGTGTCGGAGTGTAGCCCAATAACACCCTGAGATACTACTGGAGTACCTACCAGTAAATCTCCTGCCACGGTCTTGGGCTTTGTGTAATGGCTCTCCTAGACACAGCACGATCTCGCCCCCAATACCGGGAGAGACGAATCCCCTGCCAATCCGCTCACGTGCCTCCATATGGCTCGGGACTGTACCCAAAAGCTACCTGTTTGCACGACTCCTTTGAGCCGTGGTAGGGTAGAAATCAAAGCACAGTGGGAACTCACACGAGACAAATGACGACCTCAGGTCGATGAACTAACCTGTACACATGTCACCAGGGAACTGCTATCTGACGATATGTATAATACCAACTAGCAGATTCCCGGTGAGTCCTGTCCGGTGTACTCATAACCTAATGAGCACCTGTATACATCTTAGGTGATCCAACTGACACCAGTGGCTTGTGAGACCGGCCATCGCCCCTTGTCGGGGTCTCGATTGTATACACTAGTCTACTCCGGAGTATCGATGCCCTGTCTCGAAACTCCCACGACTAGGGACCACAATTAAGGATATGCTTATAAACTACCCAACTCTCACGTATATGATCGCCATTATACTGTTGGTAGTAAAGCAAGATCCTAAGGGCTCTATCAAAGTGTAACATGTAATCAGTCACCTGAACATGTACACGACTGATAAAGGCAAACCAGATAGCATACTATCATCTCGAGTAAGACTGTCCTACCGGAATAGGTCCTCCGCCATCATTGCAATCACGTACCTGCGATCCAATAATTGACTATGAGGGCACTATCACCAACAATCTCCCACTTGCACTCAAGGCTAATTATTGCGATGTCGACTACTCACAGCCCGTGTGAAACCGAACATCCAACTCCTCTACTAATCAGTTTCACAAAGCCCGTTTGTAAAACTATTGTGTTCGAGAAATACCCTCAGTGAGTGGATCCGCCTAGATGTTTCTTTCTATATCTCTCTAAATCTCAAGTTCGCGGAGAAAACTATCTCCCGAATCGAGTAATACCTGTCTTAGAATATGTCCGGATATCTGATGGGACCTAGTTCATAAATGAACTCCAAATCCAAACTTCTTAGACTGTATCGATTACTGAACTTAATCAGTAACCGGCACCAAGCCACCCACAGTATCCTCTTGGACCACCTGTCCATAATACTGTCCCTCGTCAGAGGGAAAACTAAAACTCTGACAATCACTCTGTCATCCACGTCACCTTTGAAGCCTGGAATGATAATCGTCTCCCGAAGGAGGCTGCCGTCATCAAATCCGTAGAACATCCACTTATGTTCTATAACTGCTTCCTTATGTCTCTCCAAGATTGGATTAATACAAACTTATCGCATCTAGTGCAAAAACAACATCTGGTGTGGTACTTGACACCTCACGATTGACTCAATTGCCTAAGCAAGCGATCTGCCAATCATGCACAGCCCTCTCCTCTTTAGTCTATACGACACCTTTAGAGAGGGTGACTCCTTCACCTGCAGGTACACCACCATGTTAGGAGTCAACTATTCTAAAAACCATTAGAATATCTGTCAAAGTACCCACATTGGGAAACTACCCAAATCTAAAACCATAGATCCAGAAACCAGAATGTCAAATATTATATCCATATCCTGTCTGGAGAAACAACTGTGTGACGACCACAGTACAACCGATCGTAGTATAGGAATTTTACTTCCTACTCTGTGTATGTCATCCAGATACCATGACATCACAGCCTACTACCTTCTTAACAGATCCATCCTCTATTCTGATGAAGTCAAACCCATGACTGTTACATCAAAATTAGATGATCTATCTCCGCTATAACTGCTCAAGTCTATAAATAGATATAAGCATCTTGCCCACTATGCTTCCGCTGCTCCCACTGACTACGACAACCCTCTGGCAGAATAATATACACGTGCACTTCTAAAACTAGTTTAGAACGACGCTATACTTATCCTCCTGCCTGGTCTCATAGTCTGGAACAACAGTAGTGTCAAGTCTGGGTAGATAAGAACCTCTCTGTCACCGTCCTTGAGGCTACCGAAGTACCTCTCGGGTGTCTGAGGTTACCCACCGTATCTGCGGAGTGGCTAATGGAATGTCAAACCTGATTGAATATATAGGTCCTATTAAATTTTCCGTAATCGTTTGCGGTTCTGGAATCATTCCAGTTCTACCATACTCCCACTACTGTTTTCTGAAAAGGTCCATTTTACTAAAACTGTGGCGAGTAAAGAACAATATCACTATTGATCTTCCAAATGGTAGAATATCAACCCTCGACATAGCCAGGGTCAACCCACAAACAGCCATTACAGAAACGTGCCCTGAGTTATCCAGTGTCTGGTTTTAAGCATAAGCTGGACAACTCCCCGTACCTTAACATCTTTTAAGGTACGAACTATTCTATATCCAATATAGAAACTTTGGCACTTATTTAATTGGAACCATATTCAATTATGCAGCTGTCTCCAGTGCATATCAACTTAATGGAAAGAGACTAATCAGCATTACTCAACTTAGGAATCCTTCCAATTATGAGTAACCTGAAAGAGAAACTAGTTTCTCAAAATCATTACTATCATCTCAATACCAAACACAAGAATCTACATCTTCGATCTCTTTGAAGAATCCCGATACTTATGACACCTGGTTCTCTACTTTATTCTTATACCCACAACTTCTCAAAACTTAGACCTTGTATTTCTACGAAACACTTGTCTAAAAACTAGAGAAGTTATAAGTAAACAGAACATAGTACGAGGACCTACCCCTTTGTCCTGATGGACACTGGACAACATACAATACTCTGTATAAGTCCGCTGAGTTGAATAACTCAAAACCTGTGCTTCGTAGGTTGAAAACTGTACCCTGGCGATTTCCTCAACTATCACCAATTACAACGAATTCCGATATAATGAGGATAATCATCTTATTCCCAATAACTTACTCCCACTCATCATCTGTAAAACCATACAGATATGAGAATGAAACCTGGTAAATACATACCCTTGGAGTAAGTATCTAATCGGGAAAACAGTTTTTCTTTAACAATGCACTGAAACATGAAAATGTTTCGTAGGGGTATCCTGATATTCCTAGTAATGCCTCTTCCATAATCCAATTCATGACTTTAACCGTATATTTCTTTGCCTTCTCTCCAAATCCCTTTATTTGTCTTTAGTCGTTACCTTCTGTACACCATCGTTAGGCTAAATGGTTTTCTTCCTTCCCTACCGTTCGGCACCAGCCTATGGTTTGGAAGAAGACTATCCACTAAGCATAATAGGTGTACCCTCCTAAACCAAGGAGTACTCACATCTTGAGAGAAGGTGATGATAAAAGACATCTGAATAATACCTTATTCTTTTAAAGGTGAAATAGGAGTGGCGATGAAGTACGCGGTTTTGGTCGTGAATGATATCAGTCGCAATTTACTTTGCCCTCTTTCTAATCCCTTTATTTTGTCTTTAGTTATTGCCTTCTGCACACCCTACTTAGGCTAATTGGTTTTCTTCATTCCCTACCTTTCGGCACCTGCCTATGGTTTGGAATAAGACTATCCAATAAGCGTAATAGGTGTACTCTCCTAAGCCAAGGAGCCCTCGCAACCTGAGAGAAGGTGATAATAAAAGACAACTGAATAAACCAATTTTATTTCTCCTGAACCTGGATCCATCCTCGAAGAAGTCCCTTCGAGTTCGTATATAACCATACGATGGATCTATCCAATGGAAGTGGATTTCCGTAGTAATACGGGTGTTCTGAGAAATTCAAAGGGTAGAAGAAGGAGTGGCAATGACTTATGCAACTCGGACAATCCAAAAGTCAGTATTTTAAGAAGGTTCGGTCAACTTGGTCACTGAGTCATAGTCTAGGGTCGGTCAAAGGTCGCTGCCAAAGAAAGAGAGAAAAGAAACACTCTGCGTGCACTCTAACCTAGATCAGAATGGTTATCACTTTATCTAATCCGGAAACCTCCCACTGTCCTGTCAAATTCTCCTCCAAACCTGAAAGAAGAATCAATCGGGATCACCCGAAGAGTAAACCAACTCATCAGTGGGAATCGGGATCCAACTCTCATCGCATGATAACGTGATGGAATGCATCCACGTTACTCATATTCCAGAAGGTATGCGCATACTTGGCAAGTTTCAGTTTCTTTAGAAACTCCCGATATGATTTTTGCCCCATGCTCTTATAACCTTGGCGTTGGTCAAAATATCATAAGTCACATGCCAAGTTCTACTCGTCACTATCTTGTCAATTTGAACCCACCTGCACATGCCCTTGACGTTGGCCAAAAATGGCAGAACGACTGTCCCAAACCAACTCATCTATCTATGCAACAATTGAATACCCAGCAGCTACCAAACACTATGCCTTGGCGTTGGTCAAAATACATAGCTTGAATACTACTGAATACCCAAAAGAAGTGACGGAGGGCTACGGCTGGTTTTTGGCGAAAAACCTTTAACGTAACGAATTTGATATCGCTGAAGGAACCTGATAGCTTTTTTAAAATATAGTGGCGAAAACCTTTTGCTAAAGAGGTCACTCCCGGTGAAGGGATCTCGGTTCTTTCCTCGTGGAATGTGGTGCAGGATATTCCACTGAATACCGCGATGCAAAGCAACATGTAATCGACTATAGTGAAGTTATTACCCTGACGCAAACTTCTGCCCAAGGGGTCAGTCCCGGTGAAGGGATATCGGCCCTTGCCCCGTCGAATGAGGTGCAGGATATTCCACTGAATACCGCTATGCATAACAAAAGGAAACGTCTTTGCAATAACATTTTTTAAATTTGTTCCAACAACTGCCAAATAGGTTTGCTTTCCTTTGCATTGATCAAAATCAACGCAGTCCCATCAATCAATCACACCAGAAAAGAACGAAAATAAAATGTACGTATATGCCATCCGCATTCGTCACTGGGTCCCGTCATCACCCGTTAGGTTACTTAACTAACGACAGAGCGGGGACTGGACTAGCGCGGGTGTAAAACATATACAACATCTAATAGTATATAAACCAATATACAATAATCGCTCCAGGCATGATAATATGCAACATTACAGAAAAGTAATAAGCATCTCAGAACAATACAGATAATCTGGGATCCCCGGGTTTCACAGAGCCGCTGCTGAAACCCGACGTTCCCCTGTCATGTGGATAGCCTGTGCAATGAAACCTAGACCCCTACGGGTGCGGCAAGTTACCCGCCAAAAGCTGAAGCGAGGTAGTCCCCCACAGCATAGTGAATGGAACACCCGGCACTTCACGGAATCCGGTAAATTGAGCACCCCTCCTTGGGTCAACCTGAACCCCCTACGAGTGCGGCGAATAGTCTGCCAATTCTAGAGTGAGGCCCTTCTGCCTCTCAAAGCCATGAGATGCGGACCCGTTGCCCTCCCGAACCCGGCTATCCGTGCACTCCGTCGCGGGGTAAACCTAGTACAGAAATGAATAATAGTACAACAGGTACATCGACCGCAACCTGGTCGTGCCCCAAAAGAATATTATACAACAGGCAGTGACGGCAGTCCACAAGTTGGACGCTCGCCCCGCAATATCAAATGTACAAATAAATCCAAACTGCACTATCATTGCATACTGCTATCCACCACGACAAATCCGCAACATCACAGCACAACACAGAACATCAACGCGAATGTCACGTTCGCAAACCCGTCTAAAAGAACTATAGCAATCAGACGAGGTTTACCGATCAAATGACATTCCCGGTCGGAGATATAATGTAAGCACTGTAAACTAACATGTTTAAATTTCGATCGACTAAATATCATGAAGTGGGCCCCATAAATAACTGGTGAACAGTAACAAAATCTGGGCCCAAAAGATATATACCAAAAAACCACAGATTCCAGAGAAGAACCTACTGAGCAAATTTGGGGGCATGATGACACAGAATGGCCGCGGATCAGCGGCCAAACCATGGGTTTGGCCGCGTTTCCGCGGCAGTCTTGTCAAATCATGATCCCAAATTTGGACGGTGTTCTAATAAAACCCTGCACAGTTTTCTGAGATATGTAGAATAATTTTAGGACATCATTTAAAATCGACAGAAACTGTGAAGCTTGAAAATTGTGTTTTTCGATATCCGGTTCGATCGATATTTTAAACGCGTTAGCACAAGTTAGTATAGCAAAATGGTGAGGCTCTGATACCACTGTAAGTCTACGGTAGCACCCCGGCCGTCTACAGACGCCAAATGCGGAACAAAAAACTTTTAACTGGCGCTATCATATACTTTAACCCGGATCTGCCATTATTGCTAAACTAACAAACTGTAAAGAGTGTAGAAAGGTTATACCGAACGATCCGAGTCCTTCGTTCTTTAACCATCATCCCACGCTCCGTTGCGGCTGCTCCGACCTCTTCGATCTCCGATCTGCTCGTCCAGGTGGCACCACGTCACTGATTCTTTAAACGGGCTCCCGCCTCTGACTCGAGGCAACTCGGTCGTCAAGTTTGCTAAAAGAGACGACCAAGATTGATGTAGAGAATGAGTAGAAGACTTTGTCTCGTTCCGTCCAAAACTATGGACGAACGGTTAATGAAGTTGCCGATTGGTCTGGGTGATGGAAAGAAATGAGCAATGATTTTTCCATACACCCCAAAGCTATCATAATCTTTTTTTCCAAAATAAAAACCAAGTGAGAGAGAGAGAGGAGGGGGCCGGCCATATATAGGAGGAGGAGGGTGAGTGTAGGAGAAAGGGGGGTGACCTTATGAAAATATCATGTGTGAACACAAAACAAATATCTCAAGTGTGAACACAAAGTGTGAACACACCAAAAGCAACCAATGAAAATCCAACACCATTTAACCTAGTCACCCTCTCTAGAACCTTCTAGAAGCACGACTCACCCTCATCCAAGAAAAGATAAATCCGTCTTTAACCGAATGTTAAAAGACGGCTGATAGAAAACTGGAAACTGGCAACTTCCAAAAGTGATCCCGAAACGAATTTCAGGATAACCCCGTAACTGTATAAATATACCCGCATTTGTATTACGACCGAATACAAATGCAACTGAGACAAAGATATTATATCTACTCAATATAATACTCGGATCCGGCTTAAACCAAAGCCGACCAGTATCATCTGCCCGAAATCTGACACGTGCGTAAACGCACGTGCATTTTCCGAACCCTGCCATAAAACCATACGGCCTCTGCAACGTTTCGCCCGAACTTGGGAAACTGTTTGTGGGGGACTCTAATGACTCGTCAGTACCCTGGCAGTGGGTTTAACCACAAACCGTCAGCGGCACTAGCAATGCGTAACGGCTGCCCATGGACTGACCTCAAGGGAGGCCGATGAGCGAACTCATCCGGAAACCTTACTGAGCCTAACAGTGACAATGTATATACAGTCCGGTCCGTTCGTCTATGAGTATCGCATATCTGCCTAGGGGGCTAGTAACGTCAGACCCCCAATAGCAGTATAAGTCGTGTCAGAGTGTAGCCCAATAACACCCTGAGATACTACTGGAGTACCTACCAGTAAATCTCCTGCCACGGCCGTGGGCTTTGTGTAATGGCTCTCCTAGACACAGCACGATCTCGCCCCCAATACCGGGAGAGACGAATCCCCTGCCGATCCGCTCACGTGCCTCCATATGGCTTGGGACTGTACCCAAAAGCTACCTGTTTGCACGACTCCTTTGAGCCGTGGTAGGGTAGAAATCAAAGCACAGTGGGAACTCACACGAGACAAATGACGACCTCAGGTCGATGAACTAACCTGTACACATGTCACCAGGGAACTGCTATCTGACGATATGTATAATACCAACCAGCAGATTCCCGGCGAGTCCTGTCCGGTGTACTCATAACCTAATGAGCACTTGTATACATCTTAGGTGATCCAACTGATACCAGTGGCTTGTGAGACTGGCCACCGCCCCTTGTCGGGGTCTCGACTGTATACACTAGTCTACTCCGGAGTATCGATGCCCTGTCTCGAAACTCCCACGACTAGGGACCACAATTAAGGATATGCTTATAAACTACCCAACTCTCACGTATATGATCGCCATCATACTGTTGGTAGTAAAGCAAGATCCTAAGGGCTCTATCAAAGTTTAACATGTAATCAGTCACCTGAACATGTACACGACTGATAAAGGCAAACCAGATAGCATACTATCATCTCGAGTAAGACTGTCCTACCGGAATAGGTCCTCCGCCATCATTGCAATCACGTACCTGCGATCCAATAATTGACTATGAGGGCACTATCACCAACAGTTAAGACGGCACTTCCAGATCCTTTAATGCAACTGGTCTGTAATGAATGTGGTAGTGGCTTTTTTGCTAGGTGTTAGAAGTGTCTTGCATCAAATAAAAAGAAGTTTTTTTTTTGATTTTGCACCCTCTAAACTTTGTTGGTGTTTCTAAAAAAACACCATAAACTTAGTATTTCTAAAAAACACCCTAATTTTAAAACTAAACTAAAATAGTCCCACGATTGACTTCCATCCATATTAGATTACTTTTCTGTTAAAAAGAGCAGTTAGGAAAGTATACAGTCTTAAATACCCCTCAACTAATTCCTTCCATCTTCTTCATCTCTATTTCTCTACATTTGTTCAACAATAAAAGGAAAAAAATAATTCTCATAACCATTCCAAAGACCTCATAGAGCTTTGGCAACACCGCATCCATGGCTTCAACAAGCTACCTTCTCCTCTTATCAACCCTATGTAGCTCCAAACTCCATCTAGAACTTATCACTTCTATCTCTCAAAATTAAGGACATCCCTAATTTATTCTCATCTTCCTCACAACTCAAGATATGCATACATCAAAATACCGTTCCATTCACAATCCTAAACATCATGAGTCATCTTGACTTGTGAATTCTTGGAAACATGAAACGATTTGCTCTTGGTCGAGATTTTGAAAAACTTAGAGGAACTCTAATCGAGGTTGCGAGATCTCACTACTGCGATCGCTGAGGAGAGCTTAATTAATTTGAGTTGGAAATGGAACGGAGATGCAAAAAATACCAAATTCTTGCAGTATTTGTTGCACTCATTTTGGCTGTAGCAAGAGTTGCAACTTTGGGAATGGTAAGCATAGTAATCAGCATGGGATGCCGCATAAGCTTTGTATATGCAAAATTGCAACAAATGTTGCATTTCCTTTAGTTTTTTGTTCAACCAAACTGATGGATCTCTGGATCTCCTTCAGATATTATCTTCCGTTGATCTGCAGCGAGCGCTGATGGATGGATGAGATTGGGTTGGAGGTTGCCTCATGGAGCGTGTAGATCTCAATAGGCTTTATGTGGTTGAGGCCGAGCTACCTGCAAGGAAGTCCCGGGGTGGTTGTGCCACCGAGGACCCTCCGACGATCAAGTTAGACGGGGTATTTTGGTAGAGTAACGGCCTATTGGGGGTGAAAATGGCTTACCTGAGTCGTCTGGGAGAGGGGTTTATATAGTGGCAGCAATGGGCAGACGGACACGAGATTCACGCCGGCCGTTACGCCCCTGGCGTTACGCCCGCGTGATAGGCGGGATTCCCCATTAATGACGAGACATACTCGTTAATGGGGGATCGTGATGGCATGGAATGCGGGATCATGGGCGGAGAATATCTCGCGCCTGGCGAGATTCATGGAGCCGTGGCGGAGGCGCCTGTGATCGGTGCTGTGGGTCGGTCGGTGAGACAGAGGAAGATAAGCTCGGAGGGAGGCTCGGGAACGAGCGGGAGGCCGAGGCATCTTGGTTCTGTGATAGCTTGGAAGCGAGCTGGGGGAGGTCTGGACGGCCACCGAAGGTCGGTAACATCCCCGGGTCGAAGGCCCAGGGTATACTTCCAATGTACCGTTCTTGATCCTTTCCTGTAAGCTCTGGGGCACGTCATCTGCCACGTGTCATGATCTGCGGAGTCACCGATATCGAGCATCATCATTAGCCTCCCACTCTCATCTCGACCCGTTCCTAGGTCACCCGGGATGAGCTCTTATTTGAAGATATCGTCAGTGTGTATTCCCGGCTAGTTAGTCGTATTTTCCTGATGACGTCAGCGGATCAGGGGAGAGATCTTGCATTAAAGAGGAGGTGCCGGTTTATGCGTATGTTCGTCGAAGCGCCAGCCCACGTATCTGACGCTGGTTGGCTGACGAGACGGCCGCAGGTGTTCCCGCGCCCGATGGGACGCGCCCAATGTGAGTGCGACAGGCGGAGTGCCGATAGCCGTCTAATGCGAAGTGTTGTTTTGGTGAGAGACGATCGGCGCCGTAGGATGTGTACGCCAACTGCTATAAATAGAGGCGGGATCCTCTTCAGTGATCCATACCTCATCATAATTTCCTCGTCCCTTTGGTGTCAGCTCGGCGTTCTTTTCTTTAGGTCGGGATCCCTGCGTTTTCTCTTCCGAGGACTTCATCCTTTCGATCAGGTTAGATGTCTTCAACCGAGGAGTCTGTAGAAATAGTCCGGAAAGAGTCTAGGGAGTCCTATGTAGCTTCCTCTTCTTCTTTATCCTCTTCTGCTTCTTCCTTTTCCTCGTCTGAGTCGGAGTCCCTCCGGGAAGTTAGGGTTAGTCATGCTTCCCGGGGTCGTGCGACGGGGGCGGTCCCCAGAGCGCAGGTCATGGGTGCTCTTGGCGCGTCATCCATGCTCAGGCATGCGGATGAGCTCGCCACCATCCGGACTCGTTTCCACATTCATCTCGGCTACTCGCTTCGTCTGGCCGAGGAGGGGGAGAGGGCAGACCATGTACAAGGTAAGGAGATTTCCTTGTACCTGGAAGCCTTTTGGGCCGGGATGTGCCTGCCCTTTTCCCCCAAGGTGAGTGCGGCGTTGAATTGTTTTGAGTTAGCCCCAGGCCAGCTAGTGCCGAACTCTTGGAGGATTCTCCTTGGGTTCCTAGTCCGGTTGAAATTACGTCAGATCCCTTTTAGCCGGAGCTTTCTTATTTCTCATCTCTGCTACAAAAACCACCCGGCACTCGCAGGGGCGAGCCGAGCTGGGTGTACATCTCTTTTAGAAAACACCGGGGAGGCGCTGCCGGGTCGGGGGTCGTCGTGGTACCTTCTTCCATTCACGAATGGAAGAAGAAGTTTTTGTTTGTTGGGCCGCCCGAGGGTGAGAATTGGCCTGTGCCCATCCAGTAGCACAGGGCCAATTGCCCGCGGGTGAGGCGGTCGAATGATCCCGACGCGGTGTCGGTGTCGGAGTGGGAGCCCTTCTCCCGGGCTGATGTGTTGCTGTCTGAGCGGGCCCTCGGTTGGGCCGGGCTCAGCCCCGCCCAGTTCGCGGGTAAGTTAAGAGTTTTCACACGACTTGTTTAGGCTTGTGTATTCTTTCCTTTTCTGGCATTGCTGACTCTTTTGTACTTTTGTCTTATACAGAACCCATGGACTTAGGCAAATTTCGGGCAGCCCTGGTCCAACAGAAAAAGGGGAAGAAGGCCGGAGGCGCCGACTCCTCTTGCCTGTCGTCGGATCCGGCCCCACCGGCGGCCGCCCCAGCCAGGCACTCGAGCGTGCCCCGGGCCCTGGAGTCCAGCCAAGCGCCGAGCCGAAAACATGCTCGGGAGCAAGAGCCCCGCGCTTTGGAGGTGGGAGGTGAGTCTGGTTCCCCTGCGTCTCTCCTCAAGAGGTTTCATAAGACGGCGCCCCATTCCCCGGCTTCCCCGATCATCGTGGATGATGGGGAGCTTCGCTTCGAGGTGCCCTCGGGGATTTCCATCGCCGATAGCCTGCTCTCGGAGATGGAAAGGTCGGCCGGGGGCAGAATCCCTTAGGGGACCCTCCGGGCCCAAATAGCGGCTATGGCTCAAGAGGCCGTGCAGGTTAGTGTTCGCATCCCACTCGGGTCTTCATTTAGTATTTTTGTTCGCGAGATTGGGTGCCCCTCTTCTTTTTTAACCCTCAT
Organism: Agapanthus africanus; assembly: GCA_030015575.1. Lineage (NCBI taxonomy): Eukaryota > Viridiplantae > Streptophyta > Magnoliopsida > Asparagales > Amaryllidaceae > Agapanthus > Agapanthus africanus. The sequence goes on along the minus strand of JASDDO010000008.1, from coordinate 431,595,919 downwards.
TTGTTTCCTTCAGGTCCTCCAGCACGTCGCCCTCGTCGTCAACATGGGGGACGAGGAAATTGCCCTGGCGATGCAGGCCGCGGGCGAGTTCTTCTCGTGGGAGGAGAGCTTAAGGCTAGAGCTGCAGGCGGCGATGGAGAGGGTCACTGCCTTTGAAGACCGGGTGGCGGCCGGAGATCGAGAGATCGCAAAGTGCCGGGAGGCTGCCCGAGCCGCCGAGGCCAAGTTGGAAGATTCCAGGGTGCTTGTCGCCACCCTGAAGAAGACCGTGAATGCCCTCCGGAGGGAGAACGAGGCGGCGAAGGAGGGAACGAGGCGTGCCGAGTTCCGAGCGTCGAAGGCGGTGGAGAGCTACAAAAAGTCGGACCGGTACTACACCGACCTTGCTGGAGCCGCTACCGTCGTTTGGCACGACGCCCTCGACGCCGTAAAGGCCCTGATGCCGAAGTTCCCTGACGGCGAGCTCCGGGGTGAGTACCCCCTCGGGGATGGGGTGCAGGGGGATGCCCCCGGAAGTGCTGCAAGGGAAGAGGCCCCTAGTGGGATCGTTGGGGAGAACTCGGTCGCCCCAGCCACCAGCGTCGAGGCTCCTGCGGTTGGTGCCGATTACAAAGATGCCACCCCGGTTTTCGTGGTGGAGGGGCAGCTCATCAAGGTTCTCCTCGGCCCCGAGGCCTGAACCTCCTCGCCTCCTTGTTATATTTTTTTCTTTTTGCGTTGAAACTTTGTAAGCCTCCGGGCATTTTTGTAAGGCTGGGGAGCCCATAATACCTTTGTAAAGATTTCCGGCCTTGTGAATAAAATCTTTTTGCGGTGATCTTTGCGTGCACATTTTCCCTTTGTTTGCGCCCGTAAAATTTTATTTGCGCGGTACTGCTTTCATGATGCGTTAGGTCGGAGAATCGGTTTTTCATCTGGCAATCGCACGTCGAGTTGAATTTGACCATTTGCTAAGTGTGCGAAGACCGGCATAAGGTCGGTATCTCCATGGCCCCGAAGTCGACGTGGGGATTGTGTAGTGAAGAAGCGCAGGAGGTCACCCTCTAAGGATGGACCGAGCAGGGAAGTTGCTCGGTGGCTTTGATCCTTGGTGTCGTAGGCTAAGAGATTACCAGCCAAGGATGGACCGAGCAGGGTAGTGCTCGGTGTCCTCTTGATGAGGGCTTTGATCCTTTTCGCGGGAGGGCATGGAGTGGCGGGCTAAGGATGGACCGAGCAGGGTAGCTGCTCTGTGGCCTCTTGATGAGAGCTTTGATCGTTGGTGTTGTGAGGTAAGAGATTACCAGCCAAGGATGGACCAAGCAGGGTAGCTGCTCGGTGGCCTCTTGATGAGGGCTTTGATCCTTGGCGTTGTGGGGTAAGAGATTACCAGCCAAGGATGGACTGAGCAGGATAGCTGCTCGGTGGCCTCTTGATGAGGGCTTTGATCCTTAGCGTCGCGGGGTAAGAGATTACCAGCCAAGGATGGACCGAGCAGGGTTGCTGCTCGGTGACCTCTTAATGAGGGCTTTGATATTTAGCACGGGAGGGCATGGAGTAGCCTGCTAAGGATGGACCGAGCGAGGTAGCTGCTCGGTGGCCTCTTGATGAGGGCTTTGATCCTTGGTGTCGTGGGGTAAGAGGTTACCGGCTAAGGATGGACCGAGCAGGGTTGCTGCTCGTAGCCTCTTGATGAGGGCTTTGATCCTTTGCGTCGTAGGGTAAGAGATTACCAGCCAAGGATGGACTGAGCAGGGTTGCTTCTCGGTGGCCTCTTGATGAGGGCTTTGATCCTTAGCGCGGGAGGGCATGGAGTGGCCTGCTAAGGATGGACCGAGCAGGGTAGTTGCTCGGTGGCCTCTTGATGAGGGCTTTGATCCTAGGCGTCGTGGGGTAAGAGATTACCAACCAAGGATGGACCGAGCAGGGTTGCTGCTCGTGGCCTCTTGATGAAGGCTTTGATCTTTGGCGTCATGGGGTAAGAGATTACCAGCCAAGGATGGACCGAGCAGGGTTGCTGCTCGGTGGCCTCTTGATGAGGGCTTTGATCCTTAGTGCAGGAGGGTATGGAGTGGCCTGCTAAGGATGGACCGAGCAGGGTAGCTGCTCGGTGGCCTCTTGATGAGGGCTTTGATCCTTGGCGTCGTGGGGTAAGAGATTACCAGCCAAGGATGGACCAAGCAGGGAAGTTGCTCGGTGGCTTTGATCCTTGGCATCGCGCGGTAAGAGATTACCAGCCAAGAATGGAATGAGCAGGGTAGCTGCTCGGTGGCCTCTTGATGAGGGCTTTGATCCTTAGTGCGGGAGGGCATGGAGTGGCGGGCTAAGGATGGACCGAGCAGGGTTGCTGCTCGGTGGTCTCTTGATGAGGGCTTTGATCCTTGGTGTCATGGGGTAAGAGATTACCAGCCAAGGATGGACCGAGCAGGGTAGCTGCTCGGTAGCCTCTTGATGAGGGCTTTGATCCTTGGCGTCGTGGGGTAAGAGATTACCGGCCAAGATGGACCGAGCAGGGTAGCTGCTCGGTGGCCTCTTGATGAGGGCTTTGATCCTCGGCGTCGTAGGGTAAGAGATTACCAGCCAAGGATGGACCGAGCAGGGTAGCTGCTTAGTGGCCTCTTGATGAGGGCTTTGATCATTGGCGTCATGGGGTAAGAGATTACCAGCCAAGGATGGACCGAGCAGGGTTGCTGCTCGGTGGCCTCTTGATGAGGGTTTTGATCCTTAGCGCGGGAGGGCATGGAGTAGCGGGCTAAGAATGGACCGAGCAGGGTAGCTGCTCGGTGGCCTCTTGATGAGGGCTTTGATCCTTGGCGTCGTGGGGTAAGAGATTACCAGCCAAGGATGGACCGAGCATGGTAGCTGCTCGGTGGCCTCTTGATGAGGGCTTTGATCCTTGGCGTCGTGGGGTAAGAGATTACCAAACAAGGATGGACCGAGCAGGGTAGCTGCTCGGTGGTCTCTTGATGAGGGCTTTGATCCTTGGCGTTGTGGGGGTAAGAGATTACCAGCCAAGGATGGACCGAGCAGGATTGCTGCTCGGTGGTCTCTTGATGACGGCTTTGATCCTTAGTGCGGGAGGGCATGGAGTGGCCTGCTAAGGATGGACCGAGCAGCGTAGCTGCTCGGTGGTCTCTTGATGAGGGCTTTGATCGTTGGCGTCGTGGGGTAAGAGATTACCAGCCAAGGATGGACCGAGCAGGGTTGCTGCTCGTGGCCTCTTGATGAGGGCTTTGATCCTTGACGTCGTGGGGTAAGATATTACCAGCCAAGGATGGACCGAGCAGGGTTGCTGCTCGGTGGCCTCTTGATGATGGCTTTGATCCTTAGCACGGGAGGGCATGGAGTAGCCTGCTAAGGATGGACCGAGCAGGGTAGCTGCTCGGTAGCCTCTTGATGAGGGCTTTGATCCTTGGCGCCGCGGGGTAAGAGATTACCAGCCAAGGATGAACCGAGCAGGGTAGATGCTCGGTGGCCTCTTGATGAGGGCTTTGATCCTTGGCATCGCGGGGTAAGAGATTACCGGCCAAGGATTGACCGAGCAGGGTTGCTGCTCGGTGGCCTCTTGATAAGGGCTTTGATCCTTAGCGCGGGAAGCCATGGAGTAGCCTGCTAAGGATGGACTGAGCAGGGAAGCTGCTCGGTTTTGCGAGGTTCTGTCCGACCTTTCCTGGTGCGTGAACATCGGGAAAAGTAACAGTCACGGCGACACACGTCTGTTGGGGTCAAAGTTTACACCCCGGTTGACCAAGTCAAAATCAACCAATCCCATGCCAAGTGGGCCCAAGCCCAGGTCAAGTGGGCCGATGCCCAGGTCGAGCCCAAATATGAAGCTGCCGGCCTCCCCCATGCCAAAATAAAAATTTTGTAATAAATAATTTTGGTGTATTTCCTTTTTTTTTTATTATTTTATTTTATGAATAAATGTAAGAAAAATGGGCATAAAGCCAAATTTTCGTAAACCCTATGGCTCATGTGCAAAAGAAATGAGCACATGAGGCATGAGATGGGCAAAATGTTATTTTGTAAAGCCCAAGAGGCTATATGTAAAGTGTGTACCCTATAAAGGCAAACATGATGAAAATATCTAGAACAACTTTTTTTTTCTCTCTTAAAAATTTAGGGTCTGTGCCTCCTTCTTCTTCCTCAAGGTTCTAAACCTTCTTCTTTTTTTGAATTAAATAAAGAGTTTAACTCTTTCTTTCCCAAAAATAAATAGTTTTTCACCGTAAAACCCATAAAGGGGAACTCAGATTTTCCATCAGATCTCAAAAAGAGAAGATTTTTAAATCGCATCCCCTTTGCTCCAAGATTCGGCCAACAGAAGAGGAGGAAGAAGGAGAACCATCTCCAAAAATCCTACCTTGGGAAGATCCAAGACCTAAAAGAAGATCCAGGGCCAAGGGGGAGAAGAAAGGGGTCCCCTTTGATCATTTCCAAAGATTTCTAGGAGTTTAACTCCATTCAAGACCTGCTGGAGTTTAACTCCATAAATCAAACTTTTATTTAGGAGTTTAACTCCATTCAGCACCTTTCGGAGTTTAACTCCATAAATAATAAATCCTCTTTTGGAGTTTAACTCCTTTTTCCAGGACTAAAAAAACCTTTCTTTTCGCCGGCGCCCACGTGCCGGGAACGTGAGGCGCTAGCGCCCAAGCGTCCAATGCCTACGTGCCGGGCATGTGAGGCGCTAGCGCCAAACGCAAAGCGCCCACGTGCCGGGCACATGAGGCGCTAGCACCCAAGCGCTCGCGCCAGCGCCCTCATGTTAGGCACATGAGGCGCTGGCGCTCACGCGTCATTTGGACGCCATTTTCTGTCACGACCCGAAATGGCACGCGACTGGCACTTGAATCATATGAAGTCTATAGGACCACATCTAATTCAAGTAAGCCAAAAGCCCAGAAATCTAAAACCATTTTAAAGAAAGTGTTTTATTAAAATAAGCCGAATTACCCATTTTTAAAACATCAAGTCTTTTCTAAAAATTTCGGCAGAGTTTCCTTTGTAAATACTGGCCCCAAAAGGGTACAACATGAATAATATATACATCAAAGATAAAAGGCATCCCCAAGCGGGACCTAGCTCTTCGTCAATCAACGGTCACAACCACACAAGTAATATAATGTACAACGCCGAAGGGCGAAGATCAAAACTCAAAAGGAAACTCAAATCAACATCAAAACCCATAACAATACAACGCGCGACTCTAAGGTCGAAATAATAATACAACCGGTCTCTAGTCTGAAATAAATATACATGTCTGGTTGATGGAATTTACAAGATACAACTGAAAATAAATGTACCATGGTGGTCACGATGTGAGTGAACCCACCTACCAAAGCAATCACCCGAAAAGAGAGCAGTGTGCCAGAAAGCCGCAACGAACCTGTACGGCAAAACCTGCAAGAAACTGTGGCACAACGGGGGTGAATTGCCAACTCGTGAATAGAAAAATATCTACAAGTAGAATCGAATAAACGACGACTCCTAGGTCAACTATATCATAAAGATAATACTAGGATATCTAGGGTGACCGGGTCATCATATGTGCCAACAATGTAATCAATACCTATAAGTATGCGGATATAATCCAACAATATAATCAAGGTATGTATGCATGTGGATCTCGTCCACCCATATGATCAATGTATGTATGCATGTGGATCTCGTCCAACCATATAATCAATGTATGTATGCATGTTGATCTCGTCCAACCATATAATCAATGTATGTATGCATGTGGATCTCGTCCAACCATATAATCAATGTATGTATGCATGTAAGTATGAGGATATAAATCAACGGTGTCCCTCGCGACACATCAAAATCATGGAACCTGGGTGTCCAACATCGACACCCGAAAACATCATGAAACCCGTCTCTAGCATCGACACGTAAATCCTCATATCTCGGGCTCCATCTGTCCGGATCGGCCCTCGGGCTCCGTCAGTCCGGATCGGCCCATCTCATCTCTCGACTCCGGTCGGTATCCTCCGGATATCCGCCGAGCCCAAATACTATCACCGGTAGGCAGTGATCCCTCTGCCAGGCTCACCGTCTACTACACAGCAATCCGTTCGCCCCGGGGTACCATACCGTGTCTACCATGTACCCGCAATCGGCCTCATCCAGCTCCTCGAATCGTGTTTCACATGCCATACGTCTCAGAACCGAGAAAACGTATGGTGGACGCACTGAAATATCATATCAAGAGAAACCGGGTTTTTAAAACAGTACATGCTTTCTTTTGAAATAGCCACGGTTCTCAAATCCAGAAATCTCATGAAAATAGTATATCTCAATGCGTAAAAGCGTAAAGCATGATATATGCGATATATAACAGAAATGTAAGCATATCCGTAAATCATGCAACATGGAACAGTGATATGACATATTAAGGGAACCCGCTCGTTTAAATGGATCCAGTTTTGAAAATATCTCATGCGGTCTCCAATTCTCCAAAACCAAAGCCAGCATCATCTATATATGTGCAATAAGTATGTATGTAGATATGGATGCACAAGTGGTATATACGCAAGTATGAGTGTACAATATGTATGTGCGCAAGTATGGATGTATAAGTGGTATATACGCATGTATGAGTGTACAATAGGTATATGCACCAATATGGATGTACAAGTGGTATATACTCATGTATCAGTGTACAATATGTATGTGCGCAAGTATGAATGTACAAGTGGTATATACGCATGTATGAGTGTACAATATGTATGTGAGCCAATATGGATGTACAAGTGGTATATACGCAAGTATGAGTGTACAATATGTATGTGCGCCAATATGGATGTACAAGTGGTATATACGCAAGCATGAGTGTACAGTATGTATGTGCGCCAATATGGATGTACAAGTGGTATATACGCAAGCATGAGTGTACAGTATGTATGTGAGCCAATATGGATGTACAAGTGATATATATGCAAGCATGAGTGTACAATATGTATGAGCGCCAATATGGATGTACAAGTGGTATATACGCAAGTATGAGAGTACAATATGTATGTGCACCAATATGGATGTACAAGTAGTATATACGCAAGCATGTTATGCGAAGAGTCATATCATGATGCAGCAATCCTACTATGTAGTGACATGGCAATTATCGATGATGAAGTGTGTGAGCTTACAATCTGTGTACGTGTAACATACGCATCATCGATAATGGTGCAGGTGTACTATCACAGGTATAAGTAATGCAATGCGAATAATATGAATGCAGCATAAGGTAAATCATATGCAAATGCTGACGGGTATACGTATCTAACATGACCGAGTCGGTGAATCTATCAATCGGCATCTAGCCACACAACGTCACGTACGGTATAATCCATCGTACGGCATCCTCTAGTCAAGGGTATGGATCAAACCTCAAGTCAAACTCATCACGTACGGAAAATCATCGTACGGCGGCATTAAGCTATCAGGGATTCTATCAATCTATAAGATGAGGAGGGTACGGACCTAACGTCACGTACGGCTAACACTCACGATTCACAACATATATAAATATCTCTATATACCTATGTCCCAGGTCACATCCGCAATAATCTCATATCAGGGGACCGGCAGGATATCAATCATCTCAATCGACTCGCATTCGTATACCAACATATCACCAATTCATCATATCACGTCATATATTCTTTTTATTGCATTTATATCCCTCATCAAGTCAATTTTACAAATACATTCTACCTTTACTATAAGCATAAGTATCTAATCTAACATACACACCCGAACCATACAAACAATTTTTGAAAGATGCGAATCGTAGTTTTGAAAGTAGGGGTTACGGTGTTTTTAAAGAAAAGATATCATTTGAAAATTCGTAACGTCTCTCAAGGTATCTGTTTAAAAGATGCATACGATTCTTCGGTTTGGAAATAGGTATGGTTCGGATGACACAATTACGTCGGCTATCTAGTCCTATAGTACCCTAAACGGCAATATCATCAAATATCATCCTCAAATCCGCCATCATATACTAGTCGTATCATATCACTTCTAACTATCCTTAGTTTCAAATATGGTTTCTCTAGCTATCTTTTAATTCTAACCCTAGTTTGCTACTCTAGGTTTTCTTAACCATATGCTACAAATCGTTTTCCACCAAAACTTTGCGGGGGTGCTATACGCCATCCACCCGACTTCACCCGTAGATATAGATCTACTCACCTGTTCTCCGTTTGCCGTTGCCGATATCGCCACGCGCTTGCTTGTCGTCTCAAAGTCCATATGGGGGTACCTACATGTCGCAACGTATCGTATCGCATTAAAATCCAAATAAAAACCAAAACGACACGCTAAAAGCCTATAGGTTAGAACCTACGGACTACGCTTTCAAAACCACCAAACAACTCTCGATATCGTCATACAAACGTCAAGTGATCGAGGTAAAATACAAATACTAAAATCCAGAATCCAAAATACGAAAAATATAACCCCGAATCAAAACAACAACTCATGAATTTAGTCCCAGATTTTGTTTAAGGTGAAAACCAGGTAAGCAAACAACACTAGGATGATACATAGGATGTATATGACCTACTGTAGAAACCTGGAACCAATCCCTCACCCCATGGCCGGCCACATGCAGGGAAAATCCGGCTTGCTCAGATTTGTAGGGGAGATGGGGCCTCGTCTTTGTAGGGTGGTCTCGTAGTGGTCAATCTAGGCTTCTGAAGTTGTTTGCTTATCTTGAAAATATTCCAGGTCATCCCAGATTTCCCTGCACCCTCTAATAGTTCACAAACCGACATGAAAGTTTCTATTTTTGGGTTTCAGGTTCTTGCTACGTGTTTGGTCTGGGTTTCTAACACAATGGGGCTTAAGGTTACTACTAGGCCTTAATTACACTAACACAACCCAAACATCCCACAACCCTCTTCTAGGAATTTCCAACGTTCACTAAACTTCGCCAAATCGGTTTTAAACTTGAAAAGAGCCTTAAGCAAATAAAATACTACACTATTTGTGAAAGGATTATCTCATTTGGCAACTCAAGAATCTTCTTGAGTTGCCCAAGTGCCCAAAATGCAAACTTTCTTGGTCCAAAATGTAGCTTGTGAGCTTGTGCATGCTTTTAGTGAAGTGGGGATGGACTTTTGATGAAGATTTGAGGGTGTTTGTGGGGGTTGTAGAGGAGAGGGAAGGAGGTGCTGCCATGGGAGAGGAAGGGGAGAGAATGGTGAAGGAAAAAAGGATGAAACAAAGTGATAAGGTTCAAGGTTGACCCCTCATCTCTCTCTCTCTCTCACCCATACCTATTTGTTTATTCCATTATATTTTCTTTTCTTTATCTTTTCTTCTCATTTCAATTAAACCAAATCATGCTTGAAAATGGAGAAAAGCCATGCTAGGAAAAATGTAAAAATGCCAAAAATGACATGTGCATGTCATGTGAACAAAACACGCTTAATGCGCGATTAACGATATTTAATCGCGATTAGCATTAAAATAGTGTATAATAAATCGTAAAATTTCATAATTTGCATAAATCACATAAAACACCCTCTTTTTAGTAATTTCTATAATTTTCAAATTTTTTTCCAATTTATCGGTATTTAATTATACCGCCTTATTAAAATATTCAATATATTATTATTTAATTATAAAAATTCCCAAAAATAATATTTTATTTTTTTCTGAAATGTTACAATCTTCCCCCTAAAGAAATTCGGTCTCCGAATTTAAATTTAAACCCCTCAAATACTAAAACATTTCAGTAAAAAGTCCAAGTCGTCGGGGCTCCGTTAATACATAAAACGCATCGTAGCGCAATGCATGCGCATGAACAATGAGAAGATAACTCAAAATCAAAACTCCGTCAGGCATCCCGCAATCATTGGATTCATGGTGAAGACACAATTGTCAAATCCAAAACGAAACCAATATGATATACATCAAAACTATACATGTAAACATCAAATCTATACATGTAAACATCTGAAGGAAATGCATGCCAAACCTTTCATGTTGCTGTGCGATGCGCATAACACTGCACAGCGGTGGACGTTTATTGTAAGAAAATAATCATATATGTATATATCTTTTGTTTAATATGCACGTCCCGCCGTTTTGAAAACAATTTAGAAGGGTTTCCTTGTTTTAAATGTTTCGTGTCATATCAGACACGTAGGTAAATACTGAGATTATGGCTCCCTTTTTGGAAATCCCTTCGATAACTATCAATGCATGCAAAATATATCCAGGTACTATCCTTTAACTAGTCCTGCTCAGTACGAAAACAAATAGCAAATATCATAAAAACGTACTGCTCCATAAGAAATCAATCCCAAAATGTGCATAAGAATGCCGCGTGCGTCTGGTGCGCACGGAATTTGAAATCAACAAATGTGCCATACATGTGCACAGAAACAAAATCTAAATGCAACGGGTGTACACGAAACATCTGTCAAGGGCAATGGGTGTGCCTGACAGCAATATCAGGTGCATCTGATATGCACCAAGAATCTCGATTTAATGCATCTGGTGTGCACCAAAATCACATCTTATATCATGCGCCCAACATGCGCGAAAATCCAAATCAGGTACATCCCTCATGCATGAATAAAATCTAAATCATGTGCATCCAACATGCACGAAATCACGAAATCCAATATCAAGCGCCGAACATGCGCAAAATCCAATCCAAGCGCATCAAATATGTGCAAGAATCTAATCAGGTGCACAAAGTGCACAAAACAACTATCGAGTATCACAATCGAAATCGAAACCGGCCACATTCCTCTTCTGGGTACGCCTTGGTTCAAGATAGCACTATCCCGCTAGTACAAGATCGGATAATGGATTTGGTCACCTGCAAGGTTAAAACATTGGTGGCCGAAGCCAAAGCTCAGAAAGAAATTGGCAGTAGTGGGCGGCCATATCCCGCACAGTACAATCTGATCGAGTTTCCGAGTGGCTACGTCATTCCTAAGTTCGGAAGATTTGACGGGATGAGAAATGCAAATCAGCACGTCGCCCACTTTAAAGCATCGTGCAAAAATACATGGGGCAATGATGCACTCCTTCTTTGTCAGTTTGTCAACAGCCTGACTGGTGTCGCTTTCGACTAGTACGTGAGTATACCAAACGGACCCGTCACTATTTTCGCCCAAATGGAGTCTCTGTTTCAGCAAAGATTCATTAGTGTTAGTGACAAAATCTCCATTGCTGATCTCGTGAGAACCAAGCCTGGGAAAAACGAAAGCAACACGGACTTTATTGCCCGATGGCGCAACCTCACTGTCAAGTGTGAACCGCCGCTAGAGCAGGACCAGTCCGTCAGCCTCCTCATTGGGAACCTCAGCAATTGGATGGTCCCATTCTTGTGTACAGCATGCCTCAAGACGTTTCAGGAGCTAACCAAGAAAGTCCAAATGCTGGAACGCTCGAAGCAAGAGTCCACCCCAGACTCTCCGAGAGACAAGACTTGGAAAAGCAAGAGAGACGACAACCGTAGAAGCGGGAATTCCAGCAGTACCAATGTCTTCAATGCGTCCGACAATGAAGACAAGGGAAAGGCAGGCGATTCCAAAACCAACCGACCTCGAAATCCATTGCTGGGAGGCGAAGGGCCTTCCCTAAAGGAGAAAAAGAACAAGGTTTACTCTTTCAGAAGGGACAAGATCCACAAGATATTCAAAGATGCCTTGAATAATGGTCTACAATTGCCGGAGTCGAAGAGACCCCACGAAGCAAAAATGACCGACAATCCCCTGTATTGTCCGTACCACAGAGTAGTGAGCCATGCGATCGAGGATTGCTATATCTTCAAAGACTGGGTCGAGAAGTAGTACAAGGTTAGAGAGATCGAGCTGTCCAAGAGCGTGTTGGTGAACAATCAAGTTGCAACCACCAACTTTATACAGACAGAAGTTGAAGCCTTCTGGGAGCAGACAGCTGAACCCGCTGCCCTGAGAAATGAAACTGACTCACCGCAACCTCCGTGGAGTACGTACATATCTAATAAGACGAAGAAGATTCTAAACCTACTTCGGAAAGAGCCCAGAACAGAATGGGAAGGGCAGAAGGAGCCCACCGTTCCAGCTGTCAATTCGGCTCCATCAGACTCAACATCCAAAATGCTCAAGAAAAAGAAAAGTGCAACTCGACGCGAAAAAGAGTCTGTAAGGAGATCGACCATTCAAAAATATATTGATTCCCTCGAAGACTATGAACAGAAGGAAAGAACTCTAATTCAATTGAAAGAGGTCTTCCCTGTAGAAGCAGCTGAGATTTTGGAGGAGCTAGAAGAAGACTCCAATGAAGAGATCCCTATAGTGACCTGCTACGCCATCCATCTGGGCAGCGACTCTGAGGAGGAGCTCTGTTTTCCCAAAGAGGACGAGGAGCTTGCCATAAAGGCCAACCAAATCCAGCTCAGAAGTGGCAGGGCTCTACTGCCAAATCAAGGCAACGCCCCACAAGGGTAGGAAAAACAAGTCACTAATGAAGAAGACGGCGGACAGCCGGCTCATGAAAATTCGAGTCCTTCCTCAGTGGACTATAATGTCTTGGCTCATCTCCGGAAGCTTCCGTCTCTCCTGAGCATCTACGATGCCTTGATCCTATTTAAGGAGCTTAGAGATGTTCTTATTCAAGCTCTACAAAACCCTGAGCGGTATCAGGCTCGCTTTGCGGAAATTAATATGAAAGAAGCCCAGTATGCTCTGCATGCCGCCGCAGTCACGTTTAAGGATGAAGACTTGCTACTGGGAACGGCAGAGCATAATCGGCCGCTTTACGTGATAGGGTAGAGCGACAGAGATTGGATTAATCGCATATTGATTGATCCAGGGTCCTCAATGAACATCATGAACTTGCGAACTCTGAAGAGTTTGTCAATGGACGTCCGACACCCGTCAAGGGAAAGGATTGTCATTCAAGGCTTCAATCAAAATTGCCAGCAAGTTTTGGGATCCATAGCTCTGCCAATCAAGTTTAGGGATCTGCAGACCGAAGCTAAGATATACGTGATCGTTACTGACACATCTTATAAAATTCTCTTGGGGCGGCCGTTGCTCCACGATTATGGCATCATTCCGTCAACTCTCCATCAATGCATGAAGTATACTAAAAATGGCGAAGAAAGACGCATTGGCGGAGACATCCAGCCGTTCGGTGTGCATGAAGTTCGATATGAGGATTCTCGGTATTTTATGAACCACCAAAATACTAAGCCACAACTGACTGAGGACAGAGAGGCCCCAAAACTCAAAAGCGAATCTGAGCTGGCTGTCACTTTCAAAAGCAAAAACCCCCAAGTGCACCCGTGTCTCGGTAGTGACACTGATGAGTCCGACGCTGGAAGTCCGTCCTTCCGTAAAACTCGCCCTCTTTTCGGTAGCGATACGGAAAAATCTGATACTGAAGGCCCATCTAGCAGCAAAGTCCGCCCTCATTTTGGCATCGACACTAAAGAGTCGGAGGAAGAGGACCTGCCTTGCAATAGCTGTGCAGATTGGACCCCTATGCAACAAGCGAAACTATGAGAGACCTTCGAAATTATAGAAGGGTCCCTAGTTGTCACAAGGGTGCCGGAGCAGATGCACAAAGAGCTCGATGCATTGTCAGTCTCTACCGTGGACCAGCTGAAAACTTTCTACGTTCTCAGAAGAAGAAATGGACAGAAGGGCATCCTGTTTTATGGGTCAAATCCTGTTATGCACCTGGACGATTTGTCTGTCGCGTGACTTCCCTATGAGAGAGGCATAAGAGCCGTTCTCAATCCCAGATACTATGCGTCCGAGATGCGGGAATATTTCAAAAGGTGTGGATGCCGGTTATATCAAACGGAGTCCGAAGCAAAGTTTTATGAAGGGCTATGACATCCGCCTCATGTCCGAGCACTCATCGATGGAAGAATTCCAGATAGACGGGGCATAGGTTTCATCCAGCCCGATTCCAAGGCATGCTACATGATCCATGTTGGTGAAGCCAGCGAAAGGTCAAATGATGATGACGAGCTAGCCGAGCCAGAAGAAGCTCCTCAAGAGCTTGAAGATGGCAGACAAGCAACCTTTGACGAGCTAACCGAGATTGACTTAGGAACGCCCGATAATCCAAGGCTGACCTACATCATCTCACTCTTGTCAGAGGAAATGAAAGAGCAGATAATCGCCCTGCTGCATGAGTTCGTCGATTGCTTCGCGTGGATGTACAAAGAAATGCCTGGCCTTTCCCCTGAAGTGGCCGTGCATAAGCTGGCTATATCTCCTGATGCTAAGCCAGTCAAACAAGCTCCTCGAAGAATGAGAAGGGAACTGGAAGAAAAGGTCATCGAGGAAACCAAGAAACTCATCGATGCCGGCTTCATCAAGGAAGAGAAATATGCAGACTGGATCGCATGCATAGTCCCAGTGAAGAAGAAAAATGGGCAGATCCGAGTTTGTGTCGATTTCAGGGACCTCAACAAGGTATGTCCTAAAGACGACTTCCCGCTACCGGTCATGGAAATGATGGTCGATGACACCTCAAATTACGAGCTATTCACCTTTATGGATGGCTCGTCTGGATATAATCAGATCAGGATGTCGCCTAAGGATGAGAAACACACAGCATTTCGAACCCCGATCGGAATATACTGCTACAAAGTGATGCCGTTCGGACTGAAGAATGCAGGTGCTACATATCAAAGGGCAATGACCAATATCTTTGATGACCTAATCCATAAAGTCGTCAAATGCTATGTTGATGATCTGGTCGTCAAGACTAAAGCCAAGGCCGACCACATCCAAGATCTTAGGACCGTTCTCACCAGACTGAGGGAATACGAGCTGAAGATGAATTCTCTAAAGTGCGCTTTTGGTGTGTTATCGGGAAAATTCCTAGGCTTCATAGTCCGACATCGAGGGATCGAAGTTGACCCATCAAAGATAAAGGCCATCATGGAGATGCCCCCTCCAAAGAGTCTGATGCAACTAAGATCTTTTCAAGGCAAGCTTGCTTATATACGAAGGTTTATCTCACATTTATCGGGGAGATGTAGGCCCTTCTCAAAGCTCATGAAGAAAGGAGCTCCTTTTGTCTGGGATACCGAATGTCAATAAGCGTTCGAAAGCATCAAACAGTACTTGTTGCATCCTCCCGTGATGGCCACCCCCATTCCAAATAAACCGCTGATTCTTTACACTGCCGCGCTAAATGAATCACTCGGTGCGCTCCTTGCCCAGAACAACGAGGAGGGAAAAGAAAATGCCCTCTACTACCTCAGTCGAACTCTAGTCGGGGCGGAACACAACTATTCCCCGATCGAAAAGCAATGCCTGGCTTTGATATTCACTGTGAAGAAGCTGAGGCATTATTTGCTTGCTCATTGGGTTATGCTGATCTCCAAGGTCGATCCGCTCAAACACTTAATAACCAAAGCAAGCCTAGCCGGTAGAATGGCGAGATGGGCCGTCATGCTGCTTGAATTTGACATAATTTATACTCCTCAGAAAGCAGTAAAAGGGCAAGCCCTTGCAAACTTTCTTGCTACTCATCCCGTACCAAAAGGATCACCGCTCAATTGCGAGTTACCCGACGAACAAGTGCTGCACCTCGAGAATGATGGGCCATGTTGGGAGCTCTACTTCAATGGAGCCTCATCAATGAGGAGCTCTGGCAAATCAAGCATCCTGCAAATAAAAGCATAGATAGGATTGGTGTTCATTACGCCATCGATGGGAACCCTTCTACGTTCTTTTGCTCTTACCGAGCCTCGCACAAACAACGAGGCTGAGTATGAAGCTCTGATAGCTGGTCTGGAGCGCGCCATAGAGATGAAAATCCTTCGGCTACGGATTTACGGTGACTCCCAGCTTGTCGTCAACCAGGTAAGCGGCGACTATAAGATATACAAACCTGAGTTAGCTCGATATAGAAGTCAAGTGGTGGAACTCATGAAACGGTTCACTCATATTGAACTATTGAGAGTCTCTAGAGCGTTGAACGGAAAAGCTGACATACTCGCTCGCCTAGATAAAGAACTAGCTGACCCTGACATGGACGAAATTCTAATCACAGTCAGAAGCCGGCAAATTCTGCCTCCGGTCTCTTTGCGTGAAGAAGAAAGCGTAGAACAAGAGAACAATCCTGCCGAAGAAGTTTCGATCATTCAAGACGAGCCCGATTGGAGGGAACCCTTCATAGAGTACCTCCGATACGACAAGCTGCCCGAAGAAAGATCTGTGAGGATTCTGCTGAAGAAGAGAGCTCTCCGATACGTGTTTGTAAATAATACGCTATACCGCAGATCATATTACCAACTCTGGCTCAGGTGCCTATCATCGGCCGAAGCCCAAAAAGTCATGAAAGAAGTTCACTTAGGCGTCTTTGGGGCTCACTAGTCCGGCCCCAAAATGCGGCTTCAGATCAAACGGCTTAGATATTACTGGCCCACCATGATAAGAGATTGCGAAGAGCATGCAAAGAAATGCCATCTCTGCCAAATTCATGGTGATTTCATTCACAAGCATCCCAATCCGTTGCATCCTACGGTGGCGTCGTGGTCTTTCGAAGTTTGGGGCACCGACATAGTTGGCCCGATTGATCCTCCATCATCCAAAGGCCACCGGTTCATATTGGCTACAACAGACTACTTCTCCAGATGGGCTGAAGCTGTCCCGCTAAAAAAAGTCAAGACAGACCATATTCTGACATTCTTCCGGCATAATATTCTATACGGCTTCGGTACACCAAGAAGAATCATTTCTGAAAATGGGCATTCTTTCAAGAGCTTCAAAGTCTCAAGATTCGCTACCCAACACAAGATAGACTGGAGATATTCCTCCATCTATAATCCAAGGGCCAATGGGCTAGCCGAAGCCTTCAATAAAACTCTATGCAAGCTCCTGAGGAAAAATACTTCAGCCAACAAGAGAGACTGGAATCTCAAACTTCATGAGGCATTGTAGTCATATCATACCACACACCGTACTCTAACTCAGTTCACTCCATACTCATTACTCTTCGGAGTGGAGGCGATCCTCCCCCTCGAAATCGAAGTTCCAAGCTTAAGAATGGCCATCCAGCATGAGTTGACGGAAGAGGAAAACATGCTTCTTCGGCTCGAAGAGCTTGACGTACTCAAAGAAAAGAGGCTCGAGTGCAGCAAAATCTGAACTATACCGAGCCCAAATGTCACGGGCCTATAACAAGATGACCCGTCTCCGTGCTTTCAAGAAAGGCGAATTGGTGTTGGTCCTCAAAAGGCCGATCATCCCCAATCGACATGCTAAAGGGAAATTCGAGCCGAACTGGGAAGGACCATACGTCATCGAGAAAATGTTCGATGTAGGATCCTACCAACTAATAAGTGCCGAGGGAGAAAGGCCCATGCCACCCATCACTTGCCGATATCTCAAGAAATACTACGCGTGAATGCTCCAAGTCGCAGGCGAATTGAGCACACCGGCCCTACGGTCTGGATCATGCATCCTGTAAAACCGTATACAATCCACGGGCATAAATGACCCCTATATCTCCCAAAGTCCTACCGGCGATACTATATTTAAAGTCCCACCAGCCTAAAAAAAAACGGTATGTCCACAAGCAAAACGAGCACGGATGAAAACCCGAAAGGGCTCCGTGAGTAAAAACAGTAGGACTGCCGGCAAGATTGTGAAAACCCGAAAGGGCGCAGACTCGTGAAAAGAGATGAAATACACTCGCAAAGTCCTATCGACCTTATGAGGAGAAAATCCCCGCGTGAGATCCTTACGACTCACAAAGGAGCAACACATTGAGGAATCCCCACGATTCTTAAGGAGAACATACACCTGCGAGATCCTCTCGACTCGTAGGGAGAAAATGCTTTTATGAGACCCTTACGGCTCATAAAATTGAAAAGCCTTAGGTGATATGGATCTAAACCTGTCTCCTGATCCATCGCTCCCCAACGGGCAACAGCGAATGATGAGTCGCTCCTGATATCATATTTTAGTGCAGCGATGCAGACGCCAACCAAAATCTAATCACCCAAAATTCTTCCAGCCCTACGGTTGGTCCCCGAACTGACTACCGTATACAATCCACGGGCTCAAATAATTCTCATCATACCCATGCTCCACTGCAATCACCAGTTACACTGCTGGTCTCCGCCCTTGGAATTATGCTCCATTTGGGAAGACCCACTCATGTGCCCTCACAATACATGAGGAGAAAAAACTTACGGGATCCTCACAACTCATAAGAAAACACCTTCATGGGGTCCTTACGACTCACAAAGGAAAAACACACTTGGGAGTCCCCACGACTCCTATGGAGAAAGTACACTGTTCCCTTATAAAAAAATGAATAATAAATAAAAGCAACAGGAAAAAGTCTCCAAATGGAGCATCACGTGCCCACACGTGATAGGCGCTGCGCTTGACAAACTAGGCTGAAACTATTGGATATAGTGCCCTCAAAGTCAATTATTGGATCGCAGGCACGTGATTGCAATGGTTGAGGAAGGGCCTATACCGATAAAACAGTCTTACTCGAGATGATAGTATGCTATCTGGTTTGTCTTTATCATCATGATAGAGCCCATAGGATTCTTGCTTGACTGCCAGCAGTATGATGGCGATCATATATGTGGGAGTTGGGGTCTATAAGCACATCCTTAAATGTCCCTAGTCGTTGGAGTTTCGAGACATGGCATCGATACTCCAGAGTAGACTAGTGTATACAGTCGAGACCCCGACGAGGGGCGGTGGCCGGTTCATAAGCCATTGGTGTAAGTTGGTTCACCTAAGATGTATACAGGTGCTCATTGGGTTATGAGTACACCGGACAAGACTCGCCGGGAACATGCTAGTTGGTATTATACATATCGTCAGATAGCAGTTCCCTGGTGACATGTGTACAGGTTAGTCTGTCGACCTGGGATCGTCATTTGTCTCGTGTGAGTTCCCACTGTGCTTTGATTACTACCCTACCACGGCTCAAAGGAGTCGTGTAAACAGGTTTTAGTTGGGTACAGTCGCCACATGGAGGCAGTGAGCGGATCGTCAGGGATTCGTCTCTCCCGGTATTGGGGGTTAGATCGCGCTGTGTTTAGGAGAGCCATTACACGAAATCCCTAGGCAGGGTAATCGAGATTTACTGGTAGGTATTCGAGTAGTATCTCAGGGTGTTCTGGGCTACTCTCTGACACGACTTATACAGCTGTTGGGGGTCTGACGTTTACCAGCCCCCTAAGCCCTATATGCAATACTCATAGACGAATGAACCGGACTGTACGGATATTGTCACTGTCAGACTCAGTAGGGTTTCTGGATGAGTTCGCTCGTCAGCTTCCCTTCCGATCAATACATAAGCAACCGTTACGTACAGCTAGTACCTCTGACGTGCTAGTGGTTATACCCAGTGCCAGTGTGTTGATGAGTCATTAGAGTCCCCCACAGACAGTTTCCCAAGTTCGAGCGAAACGTTGTAGAAGCCGTATGGTTTTATGGCAGGGTTCGGAAAATGCATGTGCGTTTACGCACGTGTCATATTTCGGGCAGATAATACTAGTGGGCTTTGGTTTAAGCCGGATCCGAGTATTATACTGTGTAGATATAATATCTTTGTCTCAGTTGCATTTTTATTCGGTCGTAATACAAATGCGGGTATGTTTATACTGTTACGGGGTTATCCTGAAATTCATTTCAGGATCGCTTTTGAAAGTTGCTAGTTTCCAGTTTTCTATCACACGTATTATACATTCGGTTTAATACGGTTTTATCTTTTCTTCATGAGGGTGAGTCATTTGGTGAGTCATGAGGGTGAGTCACCATTTTGCTTTAATGGTTGATGACTAGGATTAGTGAGTCACCATTATGCATTTAATGTTTTATACAAGGTGGATTTTGCATTAATGAGGTTTTGTAATGCTTAAGATATTTCTCCTTGATTTTTTACCTTATGATTACCACCCCTTGCTCCTACACTCACCTCCCTCCTCTTCATATAGTGGCCGACCCCTTTTGGAGAAGATGATGGTTGTTCATTTGGAAAAAGTATATGAAATTTGCTTCATGGAAATTTCATAAGTTGATTTCTCATTTCACCCGATCCAAAAAGGCAACTTCATTAACCGTTCATCCATAACTTTGGATGTAACGAGACAAAGTGTTCTACTCATTCTCTACATCAATCTTGGTCATCTCTTTTGGCAAACTTGATGTCCGAGTTGCCTCGGTTCAGAGGCGGGAGCCCGTTTAAAGATCCATCGACGTGGTGCCACCTGGACGAGAAGACTGGAGATTCAGGAGATCGGAGCAGCCGCAATAAAGCGTGGGATGATGGTTAAAGAACGAAGGACTCGGATCGTTCGGTATAACATTTCTACCCTCTTTACAGTATGTTAGTTTAGCGTTAATGGCAGATCCGGGTTATAATATACGATAGCGCCAGTTTAGAAAAGTTTTTGTTCCGCATTTGGCGTCTGAAAGACGGTCGGGGCGCTACCTTAGACTTACATTGGTATCAGAGCCTCGCCATTAAGCTTTACTAACTTGTACTAACGCGTTTAAAATATCGATCGAACGGATTTTCACAAAACTTCAATTTTCTGTACAACGTTTCTGTCGATTTTAAATCAGGTCTAAAAATTATTTTGTGCATCACAGAAAATTGTGCAGACTTTTTGAAGAAAACTGGTGAAATTTCATCATGTGATCCCACAGTACGGCCGCGGATCCGATTGTGCAGACTTTTTCTCGTGTGATTAATTGATGGGGCTGCATTGATTCTTATCAATGCAAGGATAAAACAAACCTATATTTGATGTTGTTGGAACCAATTTTAAAAAGTGTTATTACAAAGGCGTTTCCTTTTGTTATGCATAGAGGTATTCGGTTATGAATATCCAGCACCTTATTCGACGAGGCAAGGGCCGCGATCCCTTCACCGGGAGTGACCCCTTGGGCAGAAGTTTGCGTCAGGGTAATAACTTCACTATAGTCGATTAAAAGTTGTTCTGCATCGTGGTATTCGGTTATGAATATCCTGCATCTCATTCGACAAGGAAAGAGTCGAGATCCCTTCACCGGGAGTGACCTCTTTAGCAAAGGTTTTCGCCACTATATTTTTATAAAAAGCTATCAGGTTCCTTCAACGAGATCAAGTTCATTACGTTAAAGGTTTTTCGCCAAAAAACCAGCCGTAGCCCTCCATCATTACTTATGGATGGTCAGTAGTATTCAAGCTATGTTTGTTGGCCTACGTCAAGGCATAGTGTTTGGTAGCTGCTGGGGTATTCATTTGTTGCATAGATAGATGCGTTGGTTTGGGACAGACGTATAGCCTTGTTGGCCTACGTCAAGGGCTTGTACGGGTGCTTCAAATTAACCTGGACAATGACGTGTAGAACTTGACATGTGACTTATGATTTATTGGCCTACGTCAAGGTCATAAGAGCATAGGATAAAAATTACATCGGGAGTTTCAAATATACAGGAAACTTGCCAAACTTGCGCATACTTTCTGGAGTGTGATAACGTGAGTGGATACCGTCACGTTATCATGCGATGAGAGTTGGATCCTGATTCCCACTGATGAGTTGGTTTACTCTTCGGGTGATCCCGACTAATTCTTCTTTCAGGTTTGGAGGAGAATTTGAGATTACAGTGGGAGGTTTCTTGATTAGATAAAGTGATAACCATTCTGATCTAGGTTAGAGTGCACGCAGAGTGTTTCTTTTCTCTCTCTCTTTGGCAGCGACCTTTGACCGACCCTAGACTATGACTCAATGACCAAGTTGACCGAACCTTCTTAAAATACTGGATTTTGGATTGTCCGAGTTGCATAAGTCATTGCCGCTCCTTCTTTTACCCTTTGTATTTCTCAGAACACCCCGTATTACTACGGACATCCACTTCCATTTGATAGATCCATCGTATGGTTATATACGAACTCGAAGGGACTTCTTCGAGGATGGATCAAGGTTCAGGAGAAATAAAATTGGTTTATTCAGTTATATTTTATTATCACATTCTCTCAGGTTGCGAGTACTCCTAGGATTAGGAGAGTACACCTATTATGCTTATTGGATAGTCTTCTTCCAAACCATAGGCAAGTGCCAAATGGTAGGGAATGAAAGAAACCAATTAGCCTAAGTAGGGTGTATAGAAGGTAATAACTAAAGACCAAATAAAGGAATTAGAAAGAGGGCAAAGTAAATTGCGACTGTTATCATTCACGACCAAACCGCATACTTCATCGCCACTCCTATTTCACCTTTGCTTTTTTCCCAGTTCGTGAGAAATAGAATAAGGTATTATTCAGTTGTCTTTTATCATCACCTTCTCTCAAGCTGCGAGTACTCCTAGGATTAGGAGAGTACACCTATTATGCTTATCGGATAGTCTTCTTCCAAAGCATAGGCTGGTGCCGAACGGTAGGGAAGGAAGAAAACCACTTAGCTTAATGATGGTGTACAGAAGGTAATGAATAAAGACAAATAAAGGGATTTGGGGATATGGCAAACAAATATACGGTTAAAGTCATGAATTGGATTATGGAAGAGGCATTACTAAGAATACCAGGATACCCCTTCGAAATATTTTCATGTTTCAATTACACTGTGCATTGTTAATTGTAAACTGATTTCTCAATTAAACCCTTGCTCCTTGGTATGTATTTACCAGGTATGCTTCTCACATCTGTATGGTTTTACAGATAATGAGTGGGAGTAAGCTATTGGGAATTAGGTGACCATCCTCATTATATCGGAATTCTTTGTAATTGGTGATATTTGAGGAAATCGCCTGGGTACAGTTTTCAACCTACGACGCACAGGTTTTAAGTTATTCAACTCAGCGGACTTATACAGAATATTGTATGTTATCCAGTGTCCATCAGGACAAAGGGGTTGGTCCTCGTACTCTGTTCTGTTTACTTATGACTTCTCTAGTTTTTAGACAAGTGTTTCGTAGAAATACAAAGTCTAAGTTTTGAGAAGTTGTGGGTATAGGAATAAAGTAGAGAACCAGGTGTCGCAAGTATCGGGATTCTTCAAAGAAATCGAAGATGTAGATTCTTGTGATTGGTATTCAGTTAATGGTTTTGAGAAACTTATTTCTCTTTCAGGTTACTCATAATTGGATGAATTCCTAAGTTGAGTAATGCTGATTAGCCTTTCTCCATTGAGTTGATATGCACTGGAGACAGTAGCATGATTAGAATCTGGTTCCAATTAAATAAGTGCCAAAGTTTCTATATTGGATATAGAATGGTTCATATCTTAACGATGTTAAGGTACGGTGAGTTGTCCAGCTTATGCTTAAAACCAGACTCTGGATAACTCAAGGCACGTTTCTGTAATGGCAGTTTGTGGGTTGACCCTGGCTTTGACGAGGGTTGACTTTTTACCATATGGAAGATCAATAGTGATATTGTTCTAGACTCGCCACAGTTTTAGTAAAATGGATTTTTTCAGAAAACAATAGTGGTAGTATGGTTGTCACGACCCGTAGGGTACGGAACATGACTGGCACTTAAGTTACGAAACGTCTCAAGGCGTCCGTAAAATAAGTAAGCCAAAACCCAGAAATCAAACCAAAAGCAGACGAGTGAAGGAAAACCAATCAATTGAAAGCGAGTTTATCAAATAAGTCACATCAAGCCCTTTTAAAAACAATATCAATTTTTCCGAAAATTTCGGCAGAGTCTCCTTTGTAAATACTGGCCCCCAAAATGGGTACAACAAGAATATATATAAATACAACAAAAAATGGGCATCCCCAAGCGGGAGCTAGCTCTTCGCCACAAGGCGGTCACAAATCCCACGCAATGTAAATCAGCAATGTGCATAATAAACATAAAAAGCACAAGTAAAATATCATGTCGACTCAAGTGAGCTCGACCCCAAAATACAGCATAAAAAGCCCACAAATCTCACAGTCTCCTCTCTAAGTCAATATACAACAATACTGGTAGATACAGTAGATGGAGTACTCTAGATACAAAGAATATACAAGTTGGTACAAAAATAATAATACAACCCACCTACGAGCAAAAGCCTCGAGTCCAGGCAAAAAGGCAAAAGAAGCGGTGCGCCCGCCGCTACTGTGCTGACGGAGCGGACCTGCAAAATACTGTGGCACAACGGGGGTGAGTTGCCAACTCGTGAGTAATAAATAACATCTATATAGGCTATCTCAAGCATGCACACAAGTATCCTAGCATCTATAATACAGGTATGGCAGGATATAATAGCAGGTATGTATGCAATATGAATATACTAGCAGGTATGTATGCAATATGAATATACTCGTGATCTGCATGTGTAAAAATAAGAAATCATCTTTTTCCTTTAGGAATCAATTTTGAAATATCAGCACAATACCAATAGAATCAACCAGAATCCGTGTCCAGCAACGACACCTCAAAACTGTCTCAAATCTCATATATCCATATCGTAGTATCTCTGGCCTCAGCCGTCCGGCTGACCCATCTCAAATATCTCATCATCTCGCGGCCACGGTCGGTATCCTCTGGATATCCGCCGTGCCAGAACAGTCACCGGTAGGTAGTCCATCCCCTGCCAGGCTCAACATTAGCAACACGACCTTCTTGCCCCGAGGTACCTTACCGGGCCCACCATGTACCCGAGACGGTTCATCCAACTCCTCGAAACGGGTCTCGAAAACCACAGCAAACTCATGGTGGATGACACTTTCATCACTAGAAAACCGCAATTTACATATTTTTAAAAAAAGTAATAAGTTTAGAAATTTTGCGGCTTTCCCCCGAAATCCAGAAATATCATAAAATCTCAAGAATCCTCATAAGTGCATATGTCAATGATAATGAATGCATATGGTATCAATAATCAAGTTGCGATGTATGATTAATAGACTATGCATGAACAAATAATATGATGAGATACATGCACATGAATAGCAATCCTACGATTTCATTTTAAGGAATTGAAGGCAATAGCACAGGTTCAAACATCAATTATAGTAAAAGGTTTCAAATTATAGGTTATCTAGTGTGGTGGCATGGCAATTACTAGGACGTGTGTGTACGCATGAATAGTACTCGTGCTGCATATAAAAACCCTGGCAATGGTGCAGGTGTCCTATAGAATGGGTTCGCATATGTATGTCAAATAAAGCATGGATGTAGTTACTAATATTACTAGAAATCTTAAACTACTTAAACTATCGGGCGACTTGCGCCATCCAAACGATAGTCCCCCGTAGATGTTACATCTACTCACCGGAATCAGTTAGCTACGTCCAATCACCGCTTTCCCTTTTCGTGCCGCGTCCGAAGTCTCCGCGACCGAACCTGGAATTTGCATCAATACAAAACATAAGGTTACATATCATGAAACGACGCAAATCCCAAACGAGAATATCTACGTTCACAAGCTAAGCACAACGTGCACAAAGTGCGCGGAACACACACGAAAATCGCAAAAACTAACTAGAATCGTCGTTTTGGGCGCCCGGCAAGGCTAAAACCCGAAAAAACCAAAAATCCGCATTCACACACCCAAAAAGTCGTAGGAGATGCCAATACAATCATCAAGACATCACAGATAATTCATCACATAATTTCATAAAAAAACTAGTAAGCATTTGCATTCCATAATCGGTGCAAACATCGCCGATTTGCGACAAAAAGACGACAACCTAGCATAAACATCCAACCGCATAATTAGTTAGCCACAATCACTTTAATTATAACACATTACAATGCTTCAAATCCTATTTTCCATAAACAACCTTTTCTTGATTTTTATAACTATCAATTTAAATCCAATTTCACACTTGAAAAACCTAAATTAACACAAATCGAAACCCACTTAAGCGAAGTAATCTCTTAAATTAGGTTTGTATAATAACTAGATAATAAAATAACTTAATTAATCTCATAATGGTGTTTCTAAACCCTAGTTCAACTCAAGCCATTAACATGAAAAACCTAGAATGAAATTAGCACTAAAATTTAACACTAAAACAACTCAATTAAGGAAATATAACCAAAAGAATTTAAATGGGTAAGGGTTATACCTCTAGATCTAGAGATCTAACAAGAAATGTTGCCTCCCAAGATGCCTCCTAGCATCCAAGATCCAAGCTAGAAAGGCTAAGAAAAGTGGGATGAAGAATGCCTTGGAATTTGAGGTTTGATTTGGATTTTTTTGGAGAAATTTTTGAAGAAATTTGATGATGAAAAGAGATGAGACAAGAAGGGGGAGGGGGCTGCTGTTCCCTGCAGAAATCTCGACTGTGGAGGAGTGGGGAAAGGTGTGGGGGAGTTGGGGAAAAGTTTCCAAAGTCATAAGACCAAACAATGTACACATACTTCCAAATTTACCCTTTTAAAACCCTTTTAAAACCAACACTTCTTCACATGGTTTAAAGTCAAAAAGAGGCAAGGAAAATTCTTGAACTGCTGCTGGTGGGGCCGGCCTAGGGGATGTGAGGATGTGTGTGTGAGAGTGCACAAAAATTTTTATGCAAAAAGACCCCCCACAAGTCCAAAATTGCAAGTTTTAGTTCAAAATAAATATATTTTTGTTTTCCATAATAAAAACCCATTAAAACTTGAAATAAAATACTAAAAATTTATATTACAACTAGATTTTAATTAACATGATTTTAAAGATTAAAATTAGCCCAAAGAAATTTGTATTTATCGCTAATTTAATGTATTTTTTTACCGGCTTAAAATAATATTAAAAATTGAAAAATTAGGGGAAAATTTTAAATGACCAGAAATTTATAAGTAACTCATTGGCTACTAAAAACTAGTAATTACCTATCTTAATTAGGTATAATTAGGTCTAAACTGCAAAATAACAAAAAAGATGATTTACGGAAAAATACCAAATTTTCACCGATTTTCGGGAAAACACCAAAACGACATTTCAAGGCGTTACAATGGTAGAACTGGAAGTGATTCCAGAACCGCAAATGATTACGGAAAATTTAATAGGACCTATATATTCAATTAGGTTTGACATTCCAATAGCTAGTCCGCAGATATGGTGGGTAACCTCAGACACCCGAGAGGTACTCCGGTAGCCTCAAGGACGATGACAGGGAGGTTCTTGTTTACCCAGACTTGACACTACTGTTGTTCCAGACTATGAGACCCGGCAGGAGGATAAGTATAGCATTGTTCTAAACTAGCTTTAGAAGTGTACGTATATATTATTCTGCCAGAGGGTTGTCGTAATCAGTGGGAGCAACGGAAGCATAGTGGGCAAGTAGCTTATGTCTATTTATAGGCTTGAGCACATATAGCGGAGATAAGATCATCTATTTTTTGATGTGACAGTCATGGGTTTAACTTCATCAGAATAGGGGATTGATCTGTTAAGAAGGTAGTAGGGTGTGATGTCCTGGTATTTGGATGACATACACAGAGTAGGAAGTAAAATTCCTATACTACGATCGGTTGTACTGTGGTCGTCACACAGTTGTTTCTCCACAAAGGATATAGATATAATATCTGACATTCTGGCTACTAGATCTATGGTTTTAGATCTAGATTTAGGTAGTTTCCCAATGTAGGTACTTTGACAGTATTCTAATAGTATTTTAGAATAGATGACTCCTGGCATGGTGGTGTACCTGCAGGTGATGGAGTCACCCTTGTAGGGTTCCTAGGCACTCTCAAGATTCTCACAAGGCATCAACCATGCCAATTTCAAAATTTACGGTGCCGAGAAACCCTAGACTACGGATCGTTAACTAGAAATCTAGGCGACCAAAGCAACTAGTTTACAACTAAACTAAAAGAACGGAAATACAACCTTTGTAGATCCGTTTCTCCACCTCCATAGCTCCATGATGAAGTCCTCTCCGCTGTCCAAATCGAACCATGACTCTAGCGTCGGCTTCAACGGAGAAAAAGCGGGCTAGGTCATCGACGACGATGCCGAAGATGATCTACGTCGAGGCATCACTAGATCAAGCTCCACCTTCACCAAGCCATGAAAACTTGTGAAGGAAACACACTCTACTACTTGGCAAGAGGTAGAGGATGAAGAAATAGGAAGTGGGTTCACTTTAGAATTGGATTTCTCACTCATTTGCTCAAGTTGCCATTGTTGAAGCAAGCTTTCTTCAAGTGAAGAAGAAGAAGAAGAAGAAGAAGATGAATATTATGATGAGTATTATTCAAAAAGGAAAATAAATCAATACTTATCATAATGCAACCATGGTAAAGTGTAGAGAATAGACTAGGGTTAAGTGGAATGGTTAGGGTTAAGCATGAGACAAAATGGTCACTAAGTCAAAGCTTCATGAAGCTTCACAATACAAACAAAGTTAGCAACCATTTTCTCTTTATACTTTTCATTTTCCAAAATGAATAAATAAATAAATAAAAGAATAAGAAAATAAAAACCCTAACCATTACACAACCATGGTTTAATCTTTACACAAACCCAAGTTAGCATGCATCATCAAACATGATACAAACTTGTGTACAAAAGTATATCACATATACAATGTGCACAATCCAAGTGAGAAAATCCATTTAAAGTGAACCGATACTAGTTAATGCAAAGTAATATATCAAATATATAATTATACATTAAATCATTAAATCAACACTTGATTTAACGATCCGGTCATATCGCATATAACCGACTAGTATCCTATGTATCGGCTTATCGAATCAATACTTGATTCGATAACTAGGTTATATCGCAACAACCATTCGATACATTCATCGCGAGAATGGAATACGGTATCGCATACACGCATTATTCTCGGTCCCGCACATATCTCATATGCGCTCCTATTTCGTTTCGCTTGAGCCAGGAAACCTCTGTGTAGGACTCTAAAGACTCGTCAATACGCCGGCAGCAGGTGATGATTATATCAAACACCCACAAGCCGCAAGCGGTCTGCTAAACGTAACGGCCACCCGGGTATTGAGCGATCAGAAGATCGACGAGCAAGACCGCTCACACACCTGTGATTCCAACCAGTAACACTTACCGTACAGTCCGGTTTGATCGTCTGATATGTCGCATATCTTGCCTAGGGGTGGTAAACGTCAGACCCCAATAGCTCGATAAGTCATGTCGATATGAGGTCTATAACAGTTCAAGAAACTACTGGTAACGCTTACCAGTAAAGCTCAGCAACCCTGGCCAGGGATTTCCGGTTATAGCCAATCGAACACAGCGCAACATCAACTCCCTATACCGGGAGAGACGAATCCCCTCCTATCGCTCATTGCCTCCATGTGATTCGGGACTGTACCCAAAAACCACCGTTTTGCACGCCCTCTTGGACGTGGTAAGGTAGAAATCAAAGCACAGTGGGAACCACACAAGACTCTATGACGATCTCGGGTCAACAGACTACTCTGTACCAGTGTCACCAGAGAACTGCCATCTGACGTGAGGTATAATACCATCTGGGAGTTCTCGGCGAGTCCGTCCAGTGTACCCAGTCTCCACTGAGCGCCCGTATATCATCTCTGAAGTTAAACACCAATGGATATGGGATCATCCATCGCCCATCTGTATGGGTCGAGAAGGTACACGCTAGTCTACTCTGGTATATCGATGCCCCGTCTCGATACACCCACGACTAGGGACCTTGAAGGATGTACTTATGGACTATCTGTCCCCACTAGTATGATCTGCATCATAGTCCAGGTAGTCAAGTACACATCCTAAGGGCTTTACCAACATGTAACAGAGAGACAATCAGTGTACACGTTAAGGTAAAGATCAACCAGATAGCATACTATCATGTCGAGCAAGAAAGTCCTCCCTATATATGTCTCAGCATCCACCACAATATACATCCTATGTACAGTAATGGCCTCTAGGGCATACATATAACTAACAATCTCCCACTTGCACTAGGGCCATCTGTAGCAGTGGTTGCAGTATCTCATACTCAACCATCCCATAAAAATCTCTCTCTGGGAATAGGCCTTCGTGAGTGGATCCGCCATGTTGTCCTCTGAGTCTACTCTCCTAACCTCGATCCCTTTGAGATCAAACATCTCTTGATCAGGTGACACTGCCTTAGAATATGTCTGGATCACTGATGGGACGGACGTTCCTTGGCATAAGCCACAACCCCATTGTCACACAATGGGAGGAACTAAGTTCATCTCATGAACAAATATACATCCAGACTGCCTCTTTGGTAGCATCTTAAATAGCGATGTATCGAGCCTTTATCGTATAGTATGCCACGGTATCTAGCTTGGAACTCTTCCAACATACCGTCCCTTTACTGAGGGTAAAGACAATGCCTGCGACTGACATTCAGTCGTCTTTATCACCCTGGAACCCTTCCAGTGATTCTCCCCAGGATCGATTGATACCATCTTACTACAACTAGTGAGAATCCTAACATCCAATTAGATCTATCTCATAGATCCAAAACCCAGGATT
Organism: Agapanthus africanus; assembly: GCA_030015575.1. Classification (NCBI taxonomy): domain Eukaryota; kingdom Viridiplantae; phylum Streptophyta; class Magnoliopsida; order Asparagales; family Amaryllidaceae; genus Agapanthus; species Agapanthus africanus. Next base: position 431,565,567 of record JASDDO010000008.1, on the reverse strand, counting down.
TAGGGGGTATCATTTTGATCCTATATGGAGAATCATTGTGATAAGCGAAGATTGACCGGGCGTAGCATAGGAAACTACTTTCTTATCAAGAGTATGTCATCCACGTACTCTACGAGGATCAACACCATACTCCCCACTACCTTTTTGTTTATACAAGGTTCATCTACCATTTTGATGATGTCAAACTCCTTGACTAATCCATCAAAACAGATGTTCCAACTCCGCGATACCTGCTTTATCACATAAAATATCTTGCACACGTTTCCGCTGCTCCCACTGTCTACGAAGCCCTCTGGCTGTGTACTTATAGACGCACTCTTCTAAAACACCATCTAGAAAAGCAGTCATGGCACCCAACCGCCAGATATCATAGTCATGGTATGTAGCCGTGGCAAGTAGGATCTGGATGGACTTAAACACAGCCACTGGAAAAGGTTTCATCATTATCCACGCCTGGTTGATGACGAAAACCTTTAACAAGTCTTGCTTTGAAAGTCTCAACTTTTCCACCTACACCAAGTAATCTTCTCAAGATATACTTGCTCCTGATGGGGATTTAACCCTTCAGATATAGCAACCAAAGTCCATACTTTGTTGGTGTACATGGATTCCATCTCAGATCACTAAGCATCCAGCCATTCTTACAGAGTCCCACTCCTGATGGCCTGCTCGAAACTAGTTGGGTCATCATCTCATGATGCAATCCTCGCTCCCACTGTCATAGAGAAACCGAAGTATCTCTCAGGTGTGTGAGGAACCCTACTAGATCGGCGGAGAGGCTGAGGTTCGTTGGAAACTATTGAATCCTTTGGTTCTACCAAATCAAATGCTGTAATTTGTATAGCTGGAACCTTTCCAGTCGTACATAACAGACCTTGCCTCGAGCTTGTCCGGATTTTGCCTTTAGACATAGGCCAGACAACCCCAAATCTTAACCAACTTAAGATATGGGCTCTTCCCTTTCCATATCACATATGAAGCGGTAGGCAACTGATTTGATTGGAACCCTATTCAATAGGTATGTAGCTTCTCAAGCGCATAACTCCCAAAAAGAAATAGGAAACACAGTAGTACTCATCATAGAGCGCACCGTATCATATAGGGTGTGATTGCTCCGCCCCGATATACCATCGTGCTATGGTGTATACGGAGGAGTAATGCTGAGAGAGAATCTCATTCTCCTTTAGAATAGTCCAGGATTTCCGTGCTCAAGTATTCTCCTCTTTGATCTCATCAAAGCACATAATACTTTTACCCTTATTTTGGTTCTCTACTTCTAAATCATATTCTGTGAATATCTCAAAAGGTTCGGACTTGTGTTTCAACAGGAACATATGTCTGAATCTTGAGAGATTATCAGAGAATGTAACGAAGTACAAAGAACCAGTCCTGGCATATGTAGACAGGGGACTTTACATACATCAACATGTATCAATCCCAAGAGTTCACCAACTCTTTCTCTGTTTTCAGTAAACGGAGCTATGGTCATCTTATCTCTGTGACATGACTGGCAAGTTTCAGAAGATGTAAATTCAAACTGATTTAAATATGCATCTATATGTAACTTCAGCCAGTCGGGTCGCATTGATATGACCTAGTCTACAATACCTCAAGAAGAATTCGTTCATTTCTGAACTCTTCCTCTTGTGTGTGTTCCATATACTAAGAACTGTAGTTTGATTTAGAACATCAATGCTTTTAGATAACGTGCCTGAACCGATCAACTTTTGATATAGGAAATGTTCAAAACATTATCCAACCATACAAAATTTTATCATTTCTTTACTAATAAAGAGAGTGATATAATTTTGTATATCAGGTTCGGTATCTAATAACATTCGTTCAGAATCAATGTATTGGTAATACAGGGTGACAGTGACCAACAGACTTGGCTGCAACTCTTGCCCCGTTTTCTGCCTCATGAAACTTATCACCCGTTCTCAGTTCTTCTACCTTTCTGTAGCCCTATGTAACATATTACATATCTGGGATCCTGATCCGGTATCATATACCCAGGATTCGGAGGATACTGAGAAACAGTTCTTTGTAACGAACACACCCGAAGATGATGCATCAGCATGCACTCTCTTCGTTTGGGCGGCACGGGAAATCTGGTATTCCCCAATTTCCTGCTCTGTCTTATAACAATTATAAGTTGGAGCGGGACCAACGTTCCCCAGCTCAGTATAACAAGCGGGTTCGGTCAATATTCCGTATTATTATCTTGATTAAGGCGTGATATGGTCGCTACCTGGAGAGAGAGAGAAGAAAACACTCAGCGTGCGCTCTTGCAAGAATAGATTGGTTATTATTTTATCTAATCAGGATGGCTCCCACTGTTTTTATCAAATCTTCCTTCAAACCCTAAAAGGAAAGATTAGCCGGGATTAATTACACACTACAAGTTCGCCAATCTTTCAGCCAGGCCAGTGTCGGTACTTTGAGGGAGGTCCCCCGTGCTTTCGCACGAACCTAATTAGTGTAAACCTCGTTTTCCCAGAGTCATAACCTCGTTAACACCTTTCTAGACACCTACTTGATCGGCTATTTGTAATGTGTAAAACTCTCCCAGGAGTAACTCTTACTCGCAGCGGGTATCGGGATCCAACTATCTCATAGAAGGTATGCAATCTCATTGCAAATTTCAACACTTGAAATTCCCGATAATATTTTGCCCCTAACGTGCTATGACCTTGACGAAAGCCAACAAACCATAGCCCGCTAGTCAAGTTCAACCCGTACATTTCTTGATTGAATTAAACCCACCCGCACGACCCTTGACGAAAGCCAACAAAGCCGCACGACTTCCCTAATCCAATCGCATCGTATGCAGCAGATAAGCAGCATATAGCTACCGCACACTGCACCTTGACGAAAGCCAACAAATGCAGCACGAATACTATATACAACTTATTTGAAATGACGGAGGGCTACGACAGGTTTTTCCGAAAACCTATTGCGTAATGAACTTGATATCGTTGTAGAATCAAATGATTTTAAAATGGAGTGTTTTTAAGGCTTTTCTAGTTTTGCTAAAGGAGTCACTCCCGGTGAAGGGATCGTCGGTCCTTTCCTCGTCGAATGAGGTGCGGGATATATCATATATATCACTGTGCAAAGCAAAAACTCTTAAAAGCAATCAAAAGACAAACCGAGTGTGTAGCATCAGCCAGTTATTGCTAAAGGAGTCACTCCCGGTGAAGGGATCTCGGTCCTTTCCTCATCGAATAAGGTGCAGGATATATCACATATACCGCTGTGCAAAGCAAGAACTGTAGCTACCTTTTTATTTTGAAATTCGATTCTACAACATCTTAGGTTTCTTTTCTTTCATTAATCACATTAATGAAGTCCCATCATTTAAGTTACCTAAACATCACAGATAAATACGACGTACACTTATGCCATCCGCATTCGCCTCGATGCCCCCTCGTGCACCGTTAGGTTAGGTGACTAACGGCAGAGCGGGGCAGGGCTAGCGCGGGTGTAAAACATAAGTAACGTCTATATAATATATCATATATACTATATACTGTATCTATCACAGAACATCACATGATCACATCACAGATATCGCAGCAGAAGAATCATATGAAATATTGGATATACTAGGACGTCCGTGTTTTCAATACGAGCCAGTATAAAACACGGATTCCACGGTCGCGATGAATAGCCAAATCCACACCCCTAGACCCCTACGAGAGCGGCAAGCAACCCTACCAATTCTAGAGTTAGGAGACCCGGACTCGACTCCTCGAGTTGGTCTCCCACTAGACTCCAGAACCCGGTTACTTGTGCTCCCCTCCTTGGGTCTATCCTAGTGCAGAAAAGTAAATAATATACAATGGGTGACAACTTCCGCAACCTGGAAGTGCCCCAATAAAAGAATATTACATACAAGTTTTTACATGAATGAAAATGAAAAACACTCATCTCACATAAAAACCCCCGGCTATTCAAACACGATGATCCAATATAACATATCCAGCAACACATAACATCACATGTCATCAACGTAAGTAAATATGCGCATCCCAATTGTCGTTGACATATAGCAACGAAACCGGCGATATCACATATTACACTTACGGTCACAGAAAAGAAAGTGTAAAACTACAACAGTTGGAATCCGCAACCTCTTTAGACATCGCATGCCTAATCAAATGAATTCCTTAGACATCACATGCCTAACAATTATAAACCCCGCATTTTAGTCTCATTATCGAAAACTCTTTTCAATATCAAGTCGGGCAATTCAACAAGATTCCCGACATCCTGATCGAATGCTTGTCGCAAACTTTAGTAGGCGGCCGTACCCCCGATACCGTCGACGAAGTGCACCAAGGCGGAACACCGCTACCATGAGCACCCGAACGGATGCTTTCGGCGACGGGGTTCTCCTACAGTCACTTGGTCGGGGCTATGGAGCGAGGCTGTCTATTAAGTTTACCCGGCGAGTATCCGCGTACGCTACGTGATTGCGACGGACTTTTGATCACATCAAAATTCCATGGCAACCGATCAAGTGAGACTAAACTGCTATGTTTATAACATTCATTCAGTTATCTCATAACTCTTTGTGAATTCCAATTATTGTATCCCATTCCAGATAAATAGAAAATGTTAAACTTTCCGATCGAACATTCTAACACCCAAGTTTTCCCAACACAGCTCAACACATAAAATAAGTCTAACAACATTCAGTTCGTGCCTCAGTACCAACGGTCCAGCTGTAGAAGGGTCAAGCCAACGCCTCACATGTGGCACGCCGTACTGCCCCAAACCCGAAGGTTCAAAGGGCAGTTCAAGACGGTCACATAATCGAGTTAAGGTTTGTTGTCTTCTAGAGGGACCATCGCGTTACTTGCACTACTTAGAACGTCGTTAAACCTCGGAAAAATCCAACACTTGGAAATTTCCCGGCAGGGGAAAAATTGGGTATTTATATCCGGTCGAACTTTTTAACATATTCAAAAATTATCCGGAATCCACATAGACAAAATCTGATAATCCGATCGAATCATCGAATCCCCAAAACAACCCCAGAAAATTCAACTCTTGAATAAATATTAAAAATTTCCAGGAAAACCAGCACCAGAAAGCATGAATTACTGTGCAAAGAATGAAGGCCAATCAAGTCAAGAGGCCGCGGAACCGCCGCAGAAGGCAGGCTTCTGCCGCGGTTCCGCCGCGCATTTGAGGTATCATGAAATTTTTTTTGCATCGTAATTCTTAGAATTCCCGGCTGAATTTTTTAAGAATTTTTAATCTGGAAAAAACCCGGTTTTTAGAAAAAGTCCAGAGAGCACTTTATGGATTAGGGTTTCGATTCGTTCGGATTTCAAACTCCGTCTAGACTTCGCCTAAGGCTCTATCTAGTCTCTGATACCACTGTAGGGTTCCTAGGCACTCTCAAGAGGTCTCACAAGGCATCAACCATGCCAATTTCAAAATTTACGGTGCCGAGAAACCCTAGACTACGGATCGTTAACTAGAAATCTAGGCGACCGAAGCAACTAGTTTACAACTAAACTAAAAGAACGGAAATACAACCTTTGTAGATCCGTTTCTCCACCTCCATAGCTCCATGATGAAGTCCTCTCCGCTGTCCAAATCGAACCATGACTCTAGCGTCGGCTTCAACGGAGAAAAAGCGGGCTAGGTCATCGACGACGATGCCGAAGATGATCTACGTCGAGGCATCACTAGATCAAGCTCCACCTTCACCAAGCCATGAAAACTTGTGAAGGAAACACACTCTACTACTTGGCAAGAGGTAGAGGATGAAGAAATAGGAAGTGGGTTCACTTTAGAATTGGATTTCTCACTCATTTGCTCAAGTTGCCATTGTTGAAGCAAGCTTTCTTCAAGTGAAGAAGAAGAAGAAGAAGAAGATGAATATTATGATGAGTATTATTCAAAAAGGAAAATAAATCAATACTTATCATAATGCAACCATGGTAAAGTGTAGAGAATAGACTAGGGTTAAGTGGAATGGTTAGGGTTAAGCATGAGACAAAATGGTCACTAAGTCAAAGCTTCATGAAGCTTCACAATACAAACAAAGTTAGCAACCATTTTCTCTTTATGCTTTTCATTTTCCAAAATGAATAAATAAATAAATAAAAGAATAAGAAAATAAAAACCCTAACCATTACACAACCATGGTTTAATCTTTACACAAACCCAAGTTAGCATGCATCATCAAACATGATACAAACTTGTGTACAAAAGTATATCACATATACAATGTGCACAATCCAAGTGAGAAAATCCATTTAAAGTGAACCGATACTAGTTAATGCAAAGTAATATATCAAATATATAATTATACATTAAATCATTAAATCAACACTTGATTTAACGATCCGGTCATATCGCATATAACCGACTAGTATCCTATGTATCGGCTTATCGAATCAATACTTGATTCGATAACTAGGTTATATCGCATACAACCATTCGATACATTCATCGCGAGAATGGAATACGGTATCACATACACGCATTATTCTCGGTCCCGCACATATCTCATATGCGCTCCTATTTCGTTTCGCTTGAGCCAGGAAACCTCTGTGTAGGACTCTAAAGACTCGTCAATACGCCGGCAGCAGGTGATGATCATATCAAACACCCACAAGCCGCAAGCGGTCTGCTAAATGTAACGGCCACCTGGGTATTGAGCGATCAGAAGATCGACGAGCAAGCCCGCTCACACTCCTGTGAATCCAACCAGTAACACTTACCGTACAGTCCGGTCTGATCGTCTGATATGTCGCATATCTTGCCTAGGGGTGGTAAACGTCAGACCCCAATAGCTCGATAAGTCGTGTCGATATGAGGTCTATAATAGTTCAAGAAACTACTGGTAACGCTTACCAGTAAATCTCAGCAACCCTGGCCAGGGATTTCCGGTTATAGCCAATCGAACACAGCGCAACATCAACTCCCTATATCGGGAGAGACGAATCCCCTCCTATCGCTCATTGCCTCCATGTGATTCGGGACTGTACCCAAAAACCACCGTTTTGCACGCCCTCTTGGACGTGGTAAGGTGGAAATCAAAGCACAGTGGGAACCACACAAGACTCTATGACGATCTCGGGTCAACAGACTACTCTGTACCAGTGTCACCAGAGAACTGCCATCTAACGTGAGGTATAATACCATCTGGGAGTTCTCGTCGAGTCCGTCCAGTGTACCCAGTCTCCACTGAGCACCCGTATATCATCTCTGATGTCAAACACCAATGGATATGGGATCATCCATCGCCCATCTGTATGGGTCGAGAAGGTACACGCTAGTCTACTCTGGTATATCGATGCCCCGTCTCGATACACCCATGACTAGGGACCTTGAAGGATGTACTTATGGACTATCTGTCCCCACTAGTATGATCTGCATCATAGTCCAGGTAGTCAAGTACACATCCTAAGGGCTTTACCAACATGTAACAGAGAGACAATCAGTGTACACGTTAAGGTAAAGATCAACCAGATAGCATACTATCATGTCGAGCAAGAAAGTCCTCCCTATATATGTCCCAGCATCCACTACAATATACATCCTATGTACAGTAATGGCCTCTAGGGCATACATATAACTAACAACCCTCTCTAAATGTGTCTTATAGACTAAAGGGGAGAGGGACGTGCATGATTGGCAGATCACTTGCTTAGGCAATTGAGTCAATCGTGAGATGTCAAGTACCACACCAGATGTTGTTTTTGCACTAGATGCGATAAGTTTATATTAATCCAATCCTGAAGAAACATAAGGAAGCAGTTTTATGGATTTGATAACAGCAGCCTCCTTCGGGAGACGGTTATCTTTCCACGCTTCAAAGGTGACATAGATGACAGAGTGATTGTCAAAGTTATAGTTTTCCATCTGACAAGGGACAGTATTATGGACAGGTGGTCCAAGAGGATATTGTGGGAGGCATGGTGCTGGATACTGATTAGGTTCAGTGATCAATACAGTCTAAGAAGTTTGGATTTGGAGTTCATTAATGAACCAAGTCCCATCAGATATCCAGACATATTCTAAGACAGATATTACTCAATTCGGGAGATGGCTTTGTCCGCGAATTTGAGATTAAGAGAGACATAGAAAGAAACATCAGGGCGGATCCACTCACTGAGGCTATTTCTCGAACACAATAGTTTTACAAACGGGCTTAGTGAAACTGATTAGTAGAGGAGTTGGATGTTCGGTATCACACTGGCTGTGAGTATGAGACATCGCAATAATTAGCCTTAAGTGCAAGTGGGAGATTGTTGGATATAGTGCCCTCAAAGTCAATTATTGGATCGCAGGCACGTGATTGTAATGATTGAGGAAGGGCCTATACTGATAAAACAGTCTTACTCGAGATGATAGTATGCTATCTGGTTTGTCTTTATCATCATGATAGAGCCCATAGGATTCTTGCTTGACTGCTAGCAGTATGATGGCGATCATATATGTGGGAGTTGGGGTCTATAAGCACATCCTTAAATGTCCCTAGTCGTTGGAGTTTCGAGACAGGGCATCGATACTCCAGAGTAGACTAGTGTATACAGTCGAGACCCCGACGAGGGGCGGTAGCCGGTCTCACAAGCTATTGGTGTAAGTTGGTTCACCTAAGATGTATACAGGTGCTCATTGGGTTATGAGTACACCGGACAAGACTCGCCGGGAACATGCTAATTGGTATTATACATATCGTCAGATAGCAGTTCCCTGGTGACATGTATACAGGTTAGTCTGTCGACCTGGGATCGTCATTTGTCTCTTGTGAGTTCCCACTGTGCTTTGATTACTACCCTACCATGGCTCAAAGGAGTCGTGCAAACATGTTTTAGTTGGGTACAGTCCCGAGCCATATGGAGGCAGTGAGCGGATCGTCAGGGATTCGTCTCTCCCGGTATTGGGGGTGAGATCGCGCTGTGTTTAGGAGAGCCATTACACGAAATCCCTAGCCAGGGTAATCGAGATTTACTGGTAGGTATTCGAGTAGTATCTCAGGGTGTTCTGGGCTACTCTCTGACACGACTTATACAGCTGTTGGGGGTCTGACGTTTACCAGCCCCCTAAGCCCTATATGCAATACTCATAGACGAACGAACCGGACTGTACGGATATTGTCACTGTCAGACTCAATAGGGTTTCTGGATGAGTTCGCTCGTCAGCTTCCCTTCCGATCAATACATAGGCAACCGTTACGTACAGCTAGTACCTCTGACGTACTAGTGGTTATACCCAGTGCCAGTGTGTTGATGAGTCATTAGAGTCCCCCACAGACAGTTTCCCAAGTTCGGACGAAACGTTGTAGAGGCCGTATGGTTTTATGGCAGGGTTCAGAAAATGCACGTACGTTTACACACGTGTCATATTTCGGGCAGATAATACTAGTGGGCTTTGGTTTAAGCCGGATCCGAGTATTATACTATGTAGATATAATATCTTTGTCTCAGTTGCATTTGTATTCGGTCTTAATACAAATGCGGGTATGTTTATACTGTTACGGGGTTATCCTGAAATTCGTTTCAGGATCGCTTTTGAAAATTGCCAGTTTCCAGTTTTCTATCACCCGTATTATACATTCGGTTTAATACGCTTTTATCTTTTCTTCATGAAGGTGAGTCATTTTGTGAGTCATGAGGGTGAGTCACCATTTTTCTTTAATTGTTGATGACTAGGATTAGTGAGTCACCATTATGCATTTAATGTTTTATGCAAGGTGGATTTTGCATTAATGAGGTTTTGTAATGCTTAAGATATTTCTTCTTGATCTTTTACCTTATGATTACCACCCCTTGCTCCTACACTCACCTCCCTCCTCTTCATATAGTGGCTGGCCCCTCTTGGAGAAGATGATGGTTGTTCATTTGGAAAAAGTATATGAAATTTGCTTCATGGTAATTTCATAAGTTGATTTCTCATTTCACCCGATCCAAAAAGGCAACTTCATTAACCGTTCATCCATAACTTTGGATGTAACGAGACAAAGTGTTCTACTCATTCTCCACATTAATCTTGGTCATCTCTTTTGGCAAACTTGATGTCCAAGTTGCCTCGGTTCAGAGGCAGGAGCCCGTTTAAAGATCCATCGACGTGGTGCCACCTGGACTAGAAGACTGGAGATTCAGGAGATCGGAGCAACCGCAACAAAGCGTGGGATGATGGTTAAAGACCGAAGGACTCGGATCATTCGGTATAACATTTCTACCCTCTTTACAGTATGTTAGTTTAGCGTTAATGGCAGATCCGGGTTATAGTATACGATAGCGCCAGTTTAGAAAAGTTTTTGTTCCGCATTTGGCGTCTGAAAGACTGCCGGGACGCTACCGTAGACTTACAGAAACTGGGCCTCACATGCACACACGTGACCTCTATATACAAAGTATATAGGCGCCTGAATAAAGCAAACAATTGGCCAGAACAAAAACTGACGTGATAGCAGGTGACACTCTTTGGTAGGCTTAATTTGGTGGGTCACGTGCTACACGTGATTGGCTCCTATGCCTTCTGAACCGATAAAATTAAATTCTAATTAAGAAGAATCAAAACCCCTAGTTGGAAAATATTTCCTTAAATCTTTCCAAACAAGAAAGATTGTGCTCTGTAAATCAGAGTACCGTTGGATCAAAGATCCAATGGTGATTAAACATCACCAAGATACAGAATAAGTTCTATATAAGAAAATATTTTCTCAATCTTGCTAAAAATAAGAAAGATGACTTCTGTAAAACAGAAGCCCTTGGATCAAAGATCCAGCGGTGGGAAATATTCCCCAAATCGATCAGAAATCTCTTAATGAGAGATTTCCCTAACTGATTCAACAAATCAGCCTCCCTTATATAAAAGACCAAAGACTTCAAGTCTTGTACAGAGGAACCCCCCATAAACTTCAAGTTCAAAAATACAGAAAACAGAGAGGAAAACCCCTTGGTAAGCAAAAACTAAAAGAGAATTTAATTCTCAAACCAAGAGTTTAACTCTTCTCAAAGAACTTAGTTCTTTCTCTGGTTGGGATCTGCAGAAGCAGGTCTCCCTACAAGTTGAGAATTTAATTCTCATCAAGGGGATTATGTTATATAGATCTAAACCTAGGGGAAAGAGCTAAGTTCAAAGAATTTAATTCTTACCAAAAAGATATAGGAATTTAATTCCTCTGATAAAACTGGGGTTTAACCCTATAAAAGAATTTGATTCTTATAAAATAAGAGACCTGAAATTCACAAAACTCAGATCCAGAGCTCCATGCATATTAATATTCAATACTACACAATAAAAGCTCATGTGTTCCCACGTGAGCACCTTTGAAGAACAAAAAAAAGAGGGAAGACTGAGATCTAGCCACGTGACCCCACGTGATCCCTGAGAAATGCTCAACACTTATAAAAGAGAAAAGGGGAATAAACCCAAGACAATTCCTATTCTGGGGCGCCTCACGTGATCCCACGTGACCCAACAATGCTTATCACTAGAATAAAAGAATAAAAGAGGCCGCGCCCAACTTTAAGCACCTCACGTGCCACACGTGAGCGCCCCAATTTCTAGTGTTTAACACTATTTCATGCGCCTCACGTGGGAGCACGTGAGCGCTGAGCACATACTAGTGTTTAACACTATGAAAGACCAATATTAGCCAAACTTAGACCAAATCTCCCGAGGACAATCAATTGAGCCCTTCATGCTCGGGGTTTCCAATGCCGATCTCAAGAAAACTAATAAGCTCCCAACAAATAACATCCAAACTGATGTTCATCCCAAAATCTGAACATTCGTTCTAGAGTACATCTCTTCATACCTCTGATACATGTCGTTGTAATCCTTCAACGTCTTCAGAGAGATGGAGGGTCCCAATAACCAATAACTATTGGTGTATTCCCATACTGATTAAATCAGAACCCCACAGACTATGACGTCTTTAAACTTTATGGACTATGAGGCCCTTAAACTCATAGACTATGATGTCTCTAAACTTTACAGACTATGATGTCTCTAAACTGACATGGACTATGATGTCCTTAAACCACTAGACCGCAATGTCCCTAAACTAAAACAATAGAGTCCAAATGCTCTTTTATTGGATCTAAATGATCCCAAAACCCTGTTAAGTAGATCTTAGCCTAAAAATTAGACTAATGTATCCTTAACAAACGTTTAAGTTGATCTTGATCTCAATGAGATTAACGATCCTTAAACCCACTGGACCGCAACGTCCCCAAACTAAGATGATAGAGCCCAAATTCTCTGTCGTTGGATCTAAATGATCCCAAACCCCCCGTTGAGTAGATCTTAGTCTAAAAATTAGACTATCGTATCCTTAACAACGTTTAAGTTGATCTTGATCTCAATGAGATTAATGATCCTTAAACCCAAACCAAACCCAAATCTAAGAAAATAAGGATTTGGACTAATCCACGTCCTACGGGCGACAACATAAATTAGTCTCCGCATACAATCCACGGGCAACCAAAAATAAAACAAACACACACGACACGAAGCGTCCATCTGGAGAAGGAGAAAGTGGTTACTGCTATGCGGTAGCGTAATTAACTGCAGGGGTTTGCGCCTGCAGGGAAGAGCGTCCCCACAATCAAAAACCCCTCGTAAACGAGGGGGAATCTGACGAAGTCTGCTACAACGGCCGCATCTGTCCAAACCTCTGATACATGGTGCCATAAATCAACTTGGCATTTTCGGAAAGATAGACGGATAAAACCAAATAGCATCTGCCCCCGAGAGTTCAGGCCGGACTCCCAACGTCCCGGTCACGTCCTTTTGGCGGAGAACAGATTCTGGCATGCCCGGTGGGACCTTTTCCTCTTTCCACTCCACACTTCGTGTGTCATGTTCACGAACGAATCACGGTTTAATTTGTTTGCCTTTGGATTCGAGGTACTAAGATTTGGCGTCTTGCTCCGTGCAGAAAACAGAAGGTCAATGGCTTTCAACTGCACCAACTGCAACAACGGCAATAACTCCCACTCCATCCTTGCTGGAGGAGTGACCTATGGGCCTCAAGCGGCCTCCGTTTTCACGATGCCAGTGGAACAGGTGACTCAGGCCACCACTGGACTATTCTTCGGGACCATGCTCCCACCAATGAGCTTTAATGCCCCAGTGCCATCGCAAGAAGCTCTAAAGAAGTCGGTCTTTGATCGGCTTGCAACTACCGCGGCCCCTATCAACGGGTCGCCCAAATCCAACGCCTTAGTTTTCTAACAGACTGGGTTAAAGCTCCAATAGGCCCATGAAGAAGCCCGCATTACTTGAAGGGGGTATCTCGAAACGGATAGCCATCCCTGTTCCAGTAAATGAAATCGTCGGAGAGGCTTCTCCTGCTAAGGGGCCAGTCTTCACAAGACTGGCCGTTCCAACTCCTGCTCCCGGCGAAGTCACCAAAGCCGTTGCCCCTGCTTGAAAGTCTGCCTTCGACAGGTTGACCATCCCCACTCAACGGACGTCAGTTTTCAATAGGCTGACACCAACGGCAACCCTTCACCAGGACAAAAGGCATGAGGGAGCCACCCCCGTAACTGAGCCAATACCATCTGCAAGTCGCGCTCGACGTCGCCACTGGCGCCGAGTGAGGAAAGCCGGGGGCAGTTCCCCTTCTGGATTGACTCCACCAGCTCCGATGGTAGAAATTGACGCTGCTGTTCCAACTGGGAACAGCTTTGAACCACTTAGGAGGGTGCGCAAGAACTCTCCGACCGACGTGCTTAAAAGATCTCCTCCGTCTGTGGAGAATGTTACTGAAACAAAGCCAGAGCAGCTCCCTTAGCGGCTGTCCTCCAAAATCCACAGGGTCTGGCGAAGAGTCCAAGTCTCTGTTATCGACCAAGACTACTCCCGCCGACAAAAGAAAATGAAATTTCAGCAAGAAGAAGACCATTCCGTCGCCACGCTAAGGAAGGTATCATCTACTCGGGTGCCCGCTGCAACGGCCCCCTCGAATTCGACCGCCCACAAAAGAAGAAGGCCGGAGAAAATCCCCGTGTCCACGACAAAGCTCAGAGGCACTGAATCCAAACGCCCCAATTCTGGAGGCATGGTGGTGCACACCATTTACATGGTTTCTGGAAAAGAGGATAGGTGTATCTCCACGGGCCATCGACCACTCACCCGATCAATAAGAAAGGCTCAGGAGTAACAACAACAAAAGGTCCAAGAGATGTTGACAGCCATGGCCGCACTCACTGGGCAGAAAGAAAGCCCGGAAACATCGTCGAAGCAATGCCAAGAACATGAAACTGATGCTGAATTCTTCCAAAGAATTCTCGAGAGGAAAGACAAAAAGGCCGCAGAACAAGCGGCCAACATAAAACAAATAGCTCTTTTATTCCAAGATATGGTCGGAATGATGATACAGCCGGATCCTCCAATTGAAGACCCTCCGATTGTCCTTGAAGACGACAGAGGGGAGACATCAAACCCTCTTCCTGCTTGTTCAGCGGCCAAGGAGGAGACCATCTCCAAAGCCTCCCTTGATGACTATATAGCTCAACAGATACGAGCTCATCAGGCGAGCGAAGCGGCTGGCCAAATCGTCAAGACTGGACGACCTTATCCAGGTTGGTACGACCAAATAAAGTACCCGCCAGGATATACAATTCCTAAGTTCCACGTATACAAGGGGACAGGAAATCCCCATCAACATGTCGCTCAGTTCAGGGATCTGTGCGGCAACACCGGAGGTGACGATAAGCTATGCTTCGCCAGTTTGTTGGCAGCTTGTCGGAAATAGCGTTTGAATGGCACTCTGAGCTCCCGAATGACTCCGTTAAGACATTTGCAGAAATGGAGCTACTATTTACACAAAGGTTCGCAAGCGCCAGCGAACGCACCCCAATCACGGCGTTGATTAATGCCAGGGTGAAACCGGGAGAAACATGGGTTCAGTATGCAATCCAGTGGCGGATCCTATGGTTGAAATGCGAGCAACGCATCGAATAAGCTCCTGCAGTAGGAATGTTCGTGGGTACCCTCGATCCGCAGGTGACCATATCCCAGTTCATGATGTTTTTCAAGCCGACTACCTTCCAGGCCTTGATTGACAAGATGGCCCAAATGGATCAAATGGGCCATAGACCGTCTTCCTCGAAAATGGAGCCTCGAAACGAAAAGGGGAAAGGGAAAGCGGCCTTCATCGCCAATGCTCAGCAGCAGCCCAGCGGCCCAAAACCAGCTGATCGCCAAAACGATAGACAGCGATTCTTCAACGAGAAGCTAAAACGCCCTTATTCGTTTCCCCGGGATAAAACAAGGAGACTGTTCGAGCTGGCGGTGAGCAACAGGCTCATCAATCTGCCAGATCCAAGACGTCCACTGCAGCTCGGCGATGCTAACAATCCTAATTACTGCCCCTACCATCGAGCAGTGGGCCATCTAATCAAAGATTGTTTCATCTTCAAAGGCTGGATTGAGGACCAATATCAACAGGGCAAATTCGCGCTATCTGAGAATTGGAAGGTAAGCCCGCCCCAGCCACATGCTCCTAAAAGGTGGACACGCCGGGGGTATCGTGCTCTTTTATAGAAGAAGCTCCATGAGAGGTCGCTCTTTCAGCCAAAGCGAAAAGAATGCTGAAAGATCTCCAAGTATGTCCGGCGATTAGGTGGAAGAGCCCGTTGGAACCCGAGATTATTGAGGGGATGCTGAAGCCGCGACCAACGCTGAAAGTTGGTGAAGGTGGACAAAACTTTCAGGCCAAGCCTCCAAAGTCTTTAAAGAAAAAGAAGAAGGCCAAGAAGCCCGTCCAACCCGAAGACAGCTGTACATGTCTGCAGAAATACATTGATGCACTGGAAGAATATAACCAAAAGGCTCGGACCCCAATCGCGTTGGATGAATTCTTTAAGCATGTTCTTGAGAATGAAGCCGATGAAGCTGATGAAGGAGACAATTCTTCAGAAGAGCCCAAGGATTATGTGGCAAGCTGCCACGTGATCTCTCACTCGTCAATATATGGTAAAGAGGATCCTGATACAGAGAAACTGGGGGCAGATCCAGAACCGGAATCAAAATCCCTGGAGCCATCAGACGAATTGATTGACTGGCTATTGAACGAAGCTCTTCAGAAAAGCAAAGCTGATAGAGAGCGTGAAACGGCCATATATGAAAGGGCCAAACGTTGGCGTCGCGTCGAAGAAGCTCCGATATTGAGAAGTCATAGAGTACTCTAACCGGATAGAACTACTTCTGTCATCAGCAAAAGCAGATTTAGGACAAGGAAGCGGTTCACTAAAGCCCTATCGATGAGAATGAAGTTGCCACCTTTCAAAGAAGACACTTTAGAAAATACGTTCCTTGACGAACTAGATGCACATCTAAACTACTGCTTATTCCATCGAAGGATCACACACCCTACCGAGGAATGCGTGGCCTTTAAAAATTGGTGGCAGGGATACGTTGCTCATCGACAGCATTTCAAGCAATGAAACGCAAAACTCGCCGAGAACAGAGAAGCACGACAGAGGAGCGCAGAAGAACTGCCGGCGACTGTCACATGGTTAATTCTGGGGAATCGCAAGTCCTCACCTTCGGGAGCGATTCTGATAAAGAAATAGCGCCTGTCCCTCTCTTCAAGGAATCCATCTCCGAAACAGAAGAAGTGAAGACCTGTGAGAACATTCAGCTGCGTAATCGCACGTTACCCGAAAAGAATCTCGGACCCACAAGCAAGGGAGCGAATATGTCATGACCCGAAGGTACGAAACGTGACCGGCACTTAAATTACGAAACATCTAAAGACATAACGTAATCTAAGTAAGACGAAGCCCAGAAATCTAAACCATTTAAAAGAAGAAGTAAAGGAAAACATGTTTTAAAAACAACATCAAATTTCTCAAAAAAATTTCGGCAGAGTCTCCTTTGTAAAAACTGGCCCCAAACGGGTACAAAGAAGAATATATACATAAGCAATAATAAAAAGGCATCCCCAAGCGGGAGCTAGCTCTTCGTCAATTGGCGGTCACAACCACGCAAGCAAAATAATACATAACGCCGAAGGGCGAGGAACAAAACTCAAAGAAAACTATCAAAACCACCAGAAAACCATAATAGTACAAGCGCGACTCTAAGGTCGAAAGAATAAACAACTGGTCTTCTAAATCTATCAAGTAATACAAGTCTGGTTGATGGAGCTTACTAGATACAAATGTAATAAATAATAGTACGACGGCGGTCCCGATACAATGAGCCAACCTATCAAGCAAATCACGCTGAATGAAATGATGTCCCAGCAAGCTGCCAAGGAAACCTGTACATCGAAACCTGTAAGAAAATTTGGCACAACGGGGGTGAGTTGCCAACTCGTGAGTAGAAAACATCTGCAAGTAGAAATCGCATGCACGGCGATCTCCTAGGTCATAATAATATACTTAACCTAACACTAGACATCTAGTGGTGACAGGGTAAGAACCTATGCATAAGTGCAATACTCAGTGCTCGTGTCAGTGCCTCAAGTAGTAACATGTCAAATGTATGGGTATGCATGAATCATGAATGTAAAACAATCAACCATGAAATCTGGATATATCTGTATAAGAGATCTTTACTTTTATCATAGTAAAATTTGTATGGTAATCTGAAACATCATCAATGAAATCCATGGAAATCCGTGTCAAGTATCGACACAAAACATGTAAATCTCAAAGTCTCAATATCTCGTAGTGTCAATATCTCATAGTCTCAATATCTTGGGCTCCGTCTGTCCAGATCGGCCCCAATCATCAAATCTCACGACAACGATCGGTATCCTCCGGATATCCGCCGCGCCAGACATCACCGGTAGGTAGTCTTCCCCTGCCAGGCTCATCGTCTACAACTCGAGCTTCTTTCCCTGGGTACCATACTGGGCCCACCATGTACCCGAGATGGTTCATCCACTCCTCGAATCGGGTCTTGAAATCCAACAAAAAATATGAAATCTCATGGTGGGCGACCCATACATCACGAGAAAACCGCAACTTGTATTTTAAAATGAGAGGGGGAGAGAGAGAAGTTTATATATATATATATTCTTGCGGTTTTTCCCAAAATCCAGAAATCTCATACAAATCCAAAATCCCAAAATCATGAGTAAGTAAATAATGAGTATCGGCATAAGCCCCACAATACTGCATGATAATATGAAAATGTGAATGCATGAAGTGTCTAAGTAATAAATGCAATGTCTAAACTAGCACATGAGAGTAATCACACAATATTATATCGGACTAGCATTTAGCTGATTATATTAATAAAAAGATAATATGTTCTAAAGTGTACGTGACATGGCAATTACCGATGATGATGTGTGTGGGCCGGCAAATAAGTGTACGTGGAACATGCGCATCATCGGTAATGGTGCTGGTGTCCTAACAGGCAGAGTTTCATATTAGCTAAAGAAATATATGTATGAATATACAATGCGATGAATACAACATGAATATAATGGTGAATGTGTAGTAAACGCACAACTAGAAAATACATACTAATTACGAGTCATACAGTTTGTTGTTTGAAAAAGCACGAATCGTGGTTTTTAGAAAATTAGGGGCTACGGGGTTTTTAAGAAAGATATGTCCTTTTAAAAAAATTTCGTAGTATCTCTCAGGTTGTCTTTAAAAATGCGCACGATTCATTAGTTTTTAAAATAAGTATGACTCAAGTATAAACTAAGATCTACCTAACCAACTAAGAAACTAACTAAAGACACTAGTCGAAAGGTAAGAAGAATCCTCCTAAAGTCTGAGTCGACATCTCTAGTAGTCGGTGATCCAGCCTCAATAGCGTCACGTACATAGTACGACTTCCTCGAGTCAAGAGTGCGGATCGATCATCATATCTATGCCTTGTACGGTAAAATCCATCATACGGCATCCCAAAGTCGGGGTACGGGTCGACTATCACATATATACATCATCATTCGTATTGCATCATCATCAAACAATATCATGATCAAGGGTACTGTACTATAATCACATACATCCCAATATCATCAAACATATATCATTGTCTGTGTAAATATATATCGTCAAATGATCCACTAAAATATCATGTCATATATCATATCATGATTAAGTTACATATTACAATTCGGGTACTATTCTAGAGTCTCGTACATTTCAATGTCATCATCACCTATTATCGTTATGTATAAATATACATTTCTCATTTCCCAACGATCCGCTAATATCATAATACATCTCATATCATAATTCGATCGTATATCTAATATCTCACGGCATTATACCCAGTCATACCGACTCATCCCCAGGTATCATATAATATCCTCATATCACGTGTATATTATATATATATATATATATATATACACACACACACACACATACATACCTATAGAAAAACACACACACACACACACACACACACCAAGTCAAGTGTATGTGTGTGTGCGTGTGTGTGTCTACATGAAACCTACGAATTCCCTCCAAGATAATCATCCTCTGGTTAAGTCTTTCTAAATTAGTCTAATCCAACTTAAAGTCTTCAGTAGTACCCTACTCGCCAAGAATCTAAGGTCACGTCCGACTTCCTAATAATAGTATGTAATATCCTTATTCTACGTTTGCAGGGGTGCTATACGCCATCCACCCGACTTCCGCCGTAGATATACATCTACTCACCTGGTCCTTGTCTGCCGAAGTCGATGCCGCCATCCTCTTCTTCATCGTCTGAAGTCCACGTGAGAGGTACCTATATGCAAATATATATGTACATCGTAAACCGAATCGCGGATAAAACCAAAACGGCGCACGGAACGCGCATAGGTTAAAACCTATGACCCGCTCATGCAAAAGAACCGAAAAACCCTCGACATCAGCGTACAAACGCCAATTGATCGAGATAAAACACGAACGTACAAGTCGTAGTTCCAAAACTCACTAATTATAATATAAAATAGGGTTTAAATCATTAAAACCATAAAATAAATCAAATCGATTTATTTCCGAATACCTAGAAAGCACTAAATTTTCGTTTTAATTCAAAACTTGATGTTTTAACAAAACTAATGGCCATAATATTCACTAAATATCATAACTAAGTCATACAAACCATCACCATAATTTAATCTCATCAATTTTTATTAAATGCAAAATTCTAGTTTGCAAAAATATCAAATTTTAACGCTTTTTAAAGCAAAATTCATAATTCAACAACTAAGCTAGATTTTGCATATTTTAAATTGTTAAACCACTCATGAAAACCTTAATGATGTGCTAAAAACCCTAACTAGATTTTAATCCCACATTTTAAATTAATTTCTAAAACCTAGTTTGCAAAATAGTATAATTAGCAAAATTTTAATTTAACAATTAGCAACCTAGTAACTAGATTAGGTTTTGCATTCCATTAACATATTAATCTACACATTAAAACCCTTAATCTAATGATGAAAACCCTAATTTGATCACAAACCATTTTCTAGAATTTTCAATCATGCAATTAGAACCAATTTAAAACCAAATTAAACACTTAATAAGCTAATTTAAAGTGATTAACTAAAAATTAAACCAAGGGCTTAGGATTATACCTCAACATTCAAGAGATCAAACTTGCAACATGGCCTCCCTAATTGCTCTCTTGCTTCATGAATCCAAACTAGATAGGTCAAAGAATAATAGGTAGGATTTAAATTAGGAATTTATGGGTTTTTATTTGGATTTTTGATGAATTTTTGGAGATTGTTGGAGAGGAAATGAAGTTGGGGAAAATTGGGGCTGCCTCATGAAAATTTCGGCCAAGATGGGAGAGGAGAAGAGAGAGAGTGAATTGTGTATATAAGTGTAAAAGCTTCATCCTTTATTACATCATTTCATTCATTTCTTTAATTATTTAAATTTTCTTTTACTAAAAAATCCTAGAATTCTCTAGAATTTTGGATGCAACTCAAGAAGAAAAAAGCATGTTACAAACTATATGTCATGGCTCACTTTTGTAAAATTAACTCATTCCAATTTGTAATTTGCACCCATTTAATGTATAGTTACAAGCTTATGTTAATATTAAAAATAATTATTTAAGGAAAAATATTTAGGTAAACTAATAATTTATAAGTGACTAAATAAATACCAAATACTAGCAATTACTTAGTTAAAATAGGCGTATTTAAATCTATATTGAAAAATAATTATAGTTACGTTTTACGGAAAATACGGTTTATTTTACCGATTATCAGAAAATTCACCTAAAGGATTTTATTTATCTAATTATTTATTTATTTATTTTTTAAAAATGATAGAATCTTCCCCCCTAAAGAAATTCGGTCCCCGAATTTAAATTAAAACTCCTCCAATACTAAAACATTTAGCAAAACACTCAAATCGTCGGGGCTCCGAAATCATCAATACTTAAAACGCATCTTAGCGCAATGCATGCGCATGAAAAAAAGCAGGTACATAACTAAAAATCAAAACTCCGTCAAGCATAACGCAATCATCGGAGTTATGGTGAAAATACAATGTCAAAGTCCAATACAAAAACCAACATGATATACTCAAAATTTAAACATATATGTGATACGCATTGTTATAAAACCGTCCAAACATCTGAAAAGAAATCCATGCAAAACCTTTTCCCAAGTCACTGTGCGATGCGCGAAATATGGCACAAGCAGCGGACGTTCATTTTAAAAAAAAATAGCTATACATATATATCTTTTATTTAACATACACGTCCCGCCTGATTACTAAACCAAATAGTAATTATTATAAAAAGATACTGCTCAAAATGAAATCAATCCTAATCACAGCATAAAAAAATATCATGTGCGTCCGGTGCGCACTGAAATCGAAACCAAATACAGAAGCCACGAATATACACCAAAACAAAACTGAGTGCAACGGGTGTGCCCCAAAAATATCTGTCAAGTGCAACGGGCGTGCACGACAACAATATCAGGTCTATCTAATCTGCATAAATCCCGATTTAGTGCATCTGGGGTGCACAAAATCGCATCAAGTGCGCCAAGTGTGCGCAAGAATCTTAATTAAGTGCACATGGTGCACGAAAACATATACCGAATATCAAAATCGAAATCACAGTACGAAAAGTGCATGAAAACTATGCCGAAGCATACGTCAAAATCATGCGCAATCCATATGCACGAAATCAAATCAATATCTCAAAATGTATAAAACCAAATCGAGTGCACTGGGTATGCACAAAACAACATCAATACAACTGATATATAGAATGCAAATAGAGTGTAACGAATGTACACATAGGAAATACCAATCATAAAATGAAATCATCAAAATACCAGAATCCAAACAACGGAAATGTGATATTCAAATCACCAATCGTAAATCGTAACACTGACATCGATGTGCTTCTCTTTTCTCTGGTGTCGACTGATTCGAACTCGTCTCTTCGTAGCTGTATGAACTGTACTACAAACGGATATACTCATATCTAGAATTTCCCGAGTAATGTATCCCATCACATGATATCCGGACTACGTTAAACTTTTCGATTGATTTATCAAAGTCCGAAAATCCCCCGAGAGCTCAACACTCGAGTATAGTTTAAAAATATCCAGCATATGCCCCAGCATCTGCGGACCAACCGTAGAAGGGCAAACCCAAGCCTCACTAATGGTACCGCGGAACTGCCGCAAACCCTAAGGTTCACCAGCGTTCTCATGGTCATTATGTCGAGTTAGGGTTTCATTCTTCTAGAGGGTCCATAGAAATACCTGCACGTTCTTCCGAATACCATAAACTTGGGAAAATGGGTTTCTGACATTCGTTCGAACCTTTTAATTTCGTCTGGACGACATGTGAATACCCTTCGTCCGCACGCTAAACAATGCTTCAATCCTCAAGAATAGACGATACCCTGACGGTCATCGCATTCGAACCGCAGCTCCCTTTGCCTGTGCGACCGTGGTAACAGAAACCACCATCCGACATTGACGAAGATAGATCATAGGAACGAATAGAATATGATGCAAAGAAATATACATCCTAAGGTTTCTTAAGCAGAGCAGCGTATCGTAAGTATGCCGCGGATCATACCCACGGTACGTCACTCTACCTAAGTCACCTACTCTATCAACCAAGGTCAACCTAGACTCGGACAAAGGTTAAACCTAGCGCTCTAATACCAACTTTATCACGACCCAAAGGTACGGAACGTGACCGACACTTAAATTACGAAACGTCTAAAGGCGTAACGTAATCTAAGTAAGCCGAAGCCCAGAAATCTAAACCATTTAAAAGAAGAAGTAAAGGAAAACATGTTTTAAAAACAACATCAAATTTCTCAAAAAAAATTCGGCAGAGTCATCTTTGTAAAAACTGGCACCAAAGGGGTACAAATAAGAATATATACATAAGCAATAATAAAAAGGCATTCCCAAGCGGGAGCTACCTCTTCGCCAATTGGCGGTCACAACCATACAAGCAAAATAATATACAACGCCGAAGGGCGAGGAACAAAACTCAAAGAAAACCATCAAAACCACCAGAAAACCATAATAGTACAAGCGCGACTCTAAGGTCGAAAGAATAAACAACTGGTCTTCTAAATCTATCAAGTAATACAAGTCTGGTTGATGGAGCTTACTAGATACAAATATAATAAATAGCAGTACGACGGCGGTCCCGATACAATGAACCAACCTACCAAACAAATCACCCTGAATGAAATGATGTGCCAGCAAGCTGCTAAGGAAACCTGTACATCGAAACCTGTAAGAAAATTTGGCACAACGGGGGTGAGTTGCCAACTCGTGAGTAGAAGACATCTGCAAGTAGAAATCGCATGTACGGCGATCTCCTAGGTCATAATAATATACTTAACCTAACACTAGAGATCTAGTAGTGACAGGGTAAGAACCTATACATAAGTGCAATACTCAGTGCTCGTATCAGTGCTTCAAGTAGTAACATATCAAATGTATGAGTATGCATACATCATGAATGTAAAACAATCAACCATGAAATCTGGATATATTTGTATAAGAGATCTTTACTTTTATCATAGTAAAATTTGTATGATAATCTGAAACATCATCAATGAAATCCATGGAAATCCGTGTCAAGTATCGACACAAAACATGTAAATCTCAAAGTCTCAATATCTCGTAGTCTCAATATCTCATATTCTCAATATCTCGGGCTCCGTCAGTCCGGATCGGCCCCTATCATCAAATCTCACGACAACGGTCGGTATCCTCCGGATATCCGCAGTGCCAGACATCACCGGTAGGTAGTCTTCCCCTGCCAGGCTCATCGTCTACAACTCAAGCTTCTTTCCCCGGGATACCATACCGGGCCTACCATGTACCCGAGACGGTTCATCCACTCTTCGAATCGGGTCTCGAAATCCAACAGAAATCATGAAATCTCATGGTGGACGACCCATACATCACGAGAAAACCGCAACTTGTATTTTAAAATGAGAGGGAGAGAGAGAAGTTTTTATATATATATTCTTGCGGTTTTCCCCAAAATCCAGAAATCTCATAGAAATCCAAAATCCCAAAATCATGAGTAAGTAAATAATGAGTATCGACATAAGCCCCACAATACTGCATGTTAATATGAAAATGTGAATGCATGAAGTGTTTAAGTAATAAATGCAATGTCTAAAGTAGCACATGAGAGTAATCACACAATATTATATCGGACTAGCATTTAGCTGATTATACTAATAAAAAGATAATATGTTCTAAAGTATACGTGACATGATAATTACCGATGATGATGTGTGTGAGCCGGCAAATAAGTGTACGTGGAACATGCGCATCATCGGTAATTGTGCTGGTGTCCTAACAGGCAGAGTTTCATATTAGCTAAAGAAATATATGTATGAATATGCAATGCGATGAATACAACATGAATATAACGGTGAATGTGTAGTAAACGCACAACTAGAAAATACATACTAATTACGAGTCATACAGTTTGTTGTTTGAAAAAGCACGAATCGTGGTTTTTAGAAAATTAGGGGCTACGGGGTTTTTAAGAAAGATATGTCCTTTTAAAAAAAATCCGTAGTATCCCTCAGGCTGTCTTTAAAAATGCGCATGACTCGTTAGTTTTGAAAATAAGTATGACTCAAGCCTAAACTAAGATCTACCTAACCAACTAATGAACTAACTAAAGACACTAGTCGAAAGGTAAGAAGAATCCTCCTAAAGTCTGAGTCGACATCTCTAGTAGTCGGCGATCTAGCCTCAATAGCGTCACGTACATAATACGACTTTCTCGAGTCAAGAGTGCGGATCAATCATCATATCTATACCTCGTATGGTAAAATTCATCGTAAGGCATCCCAAAATGGGGGTACGGATCAACTATCACATATATACATCATCATTCGTATAGTATCATCATCAAACAATATCATGATCAAGGATACTGTACTATAATCACATACATCCCAATATCATCAAATATATATCATTGTTTGTGTAAATATACATCGTCAAATGATCCACTAAAATATCATGTCATATATCATATCGTGATTAAGTCACATATTACAATCCAGGTTCTATTCTAGAGTCTCGTACATTTCATTGTCCTCATCACCTATTATCGTTTATGTATAAATACACATTTTCTCATTTCCCAAAGATCCACTAATGTCATAATACATCTCATATCATAATTCGATCGTATATCAATATTTCACGGCATCATGCCCAGTCATACCGAGTCATCCCCAGGTATCATATAATATCCTCATATCACGTGTATATGTTATACACACACACACACAAACACACACACACACACACATAGAAACCTACACACACACACCCCCAAGTCAAGTGTATGTGTGTGTGTGTCTACATGAAACCTACGAATTCCCTCCAAGGCAATCATCTTCTGGTTAAGTCTTTCTAAATCAGTCTAATCCAACTTAAAGTCTTCAATAGTACCCTACTCGCCAAGAATCTAAGGTCGCGTCCGACTTCCTAATAATAGTATGTAATATCCTTATTCTACGTTTGCGGGGGTGCTATACGCCATCCACCCGACTTCCCCCGTAGATATATATCTACTCACCTGGTCCTTGTCTGCCGAAGTCGATGCCGCCATCCTCTTCTTCATCGTCCGAAGTCCACGTGAGAGGTACCTATATGCAAACATATATGTATATCGTAAACCGAATCGTGGATAAAACCAAAACGGCACATAGAACACGCATAGGTTAAAACCTATGACCCGCTCATGCAAAAGAACCGAAAAACCCTCGACATCGGTGTACAAACGCCGATTGATCGAGATAAAACACGAATGTACAAGTCGTAGTTCCAAAACTCACTAATTATAATATAAAATAGGGTTTAAATCATCAAAACCTTAAAATAAATCAAATCGATTTATTTCCGAAAACTAGAAAGCACTAAATTTTTGTTTTAATTCGAAACTTGATGTTTTAACAAAACTAATGGTCATAATATTCACTAAATATCATAACTAAGTCATACAAACCATCACAATTGTAGTGTGTTTTCGTCACCCCATTGAGATGGGAATACGCGGGCGCTTGTCAGGCGTACTACAGATTCCCCCTGTCTAGGGTAGGCGGGGGTTTAATGATTGTGGGGATCCGAATCTCCGGCAGCCGCGGACTAAGCTGCCGTTAATTACCCCTCGCCTTTGGAGCGAGAGAACCTCCGATTGACGGGTTAAACTGGTCATGCGAACTCAATGTGCAGTGTATGTGTGTTTTGTTTTGGAGGGGGCTTGGATATATCGGGGGCCCCGCAGAGTTTTTACGGGGGTCCCGTTACCCGGATAGCGGGCTGGGGGTCAAGGGGGCTAGAAGCCCCCTTGCGGGGTGCGAGACAGCGCCCCGGCCTAAATTTTTTTGAGGGGGATAGTGTTGTAGAGTATGTGTATGTGTATATATGTATACATATGTATATATATATATGTATGTATATATATATAAAAAAAAGGGGAAAAGGCATCCAAAGGATGTGTGGGGCCAGCGCTTTGAGCGCTAGCGCACTACGTGTCAGCATGTGGGCGCTCGGGCGCTAGCGCTCTGAGCGCAAGAGCGCTAGCGCTTTGAGCGCTAGCGCACCACGTGTCAGCACGTGGGTGCTCAGGCGCTAGCGCTCTGGACGCTAGCGCTCTGAGCACAAGAGCGCTAGCGCACCACGTGTCAGCACGTGGGCGCTCGAGTGCTACGCTTTGGGCGCTACGCTTTGGGCGCTAGCGCTCTGAGTGCAAGAGCGCTAGCGCACCACGTGTCAGCACGTGGGTGCTCGGGCGCTAGCGCTTTGGGCGCTAGCGCTCTGAGCGCAAGAGCGGTAGCGCGTCACGTGTCAGACGTGGGCGCTCGGGCGCTAGCGCTCTGAGCGCAAGAGCGCTAGCGCGCCACGTGTCAGCACGTGGGCGCTCGAGCAGCAAAAGGGACTTGGTCCCTGCAATGGGAGTTGTACTCCCAGAAAGGGGCACTTATTATTCTCTCTGTGTGTGTGTGTGTATGAGGATTTAAACTCCTAGGATGTTTTGAAGCTGATGAAGGACTTCTCCTCTTGAGCCCCAGTTCTTCCCCAAAGTGGGGTTTCTGGAGATGGGTCTCCTTCTTCTTCCTTTGTTGGCCGGATCTTGACGATCAAGAAGTAGGAGATTTTAAAAATCTCTCATTTTTGAGATCTGATGGGAGATCTGAGTTCCCCTTTGTGGGTTTTGTGGTGGAAAACTACTTAGTTTTGGAAAAGAAAGAGTAAAACTCTTAATTTAATTCAAAAGAAAGAAGAAGGTTTGGAACCTTCAGAAAGGGGAAAGAGGCACAAACCCTAGGTTTTTTGAGAGAATGAAAAGTCTATCCTTTATTCATCATCATGTTGCCTTGTATAGGCTTACATATTTACATATAGCCCCTTGGGCTTTACAAAATGGCATTTGCCCATCCCATGGCTCATGTGCCATTTCTTTTTACACATAAGCCATGGGCTTTACAAAAATTTGGCTTTATGCCCATTTTGCATACATTCATGCATAAAAAATTACATAAAATTATTTATTACATGATCTATATTTTGGCATTGAGGAGGCTGGTCGCGGGCTCGACTTGGGCATGGGCCTGCTTGACCTGGGCTTGGGCCCACCTGGTCTGGGGTTGACCTTGACTTTGACTCGGTCAACCGGGATGCAAATTTTGACCCCAACAAAGTGCCCCCCATCAATAAATGCACACCGCACATATGAGTTGTGTGCATGAAATTGATGGATCTTTGAAGCTGGACTTCGAGGTGGAACATCATTCCGGGGGCGGAGAATCCCTCGGGGAGCATGATTCCCAGGGATCGGAGCATCATTCTGATTTGCAGAGCATAATTCCGAGGATCAGAGCATAATTCTGAAGGGCCGAAGCATAATTCCGAAGATTGGGGCATAATTCTGAATGGGCGGAGCATAATTCAGAGGATCGGAGCATAATTCCGAGGATCGGAGCATAATTCCGAGGATTGGAGCATAATTCCGATGAGGAGAGGCATGATTCCAAGGTTCGGAGCATAATTCCGAAGAGCGGAGCATGATTCCAGGGATCGGAGCATAATTCCGAAGAGCGGAGCATGATTCCAAGGTTCAGAGCATCATTCCGAAGAGCGGATCATGATTTCAGGGATCGGAGCATCATTCCGAAGGGCGGAGCATGATTCCAGGGATCGGAGCATCATTCCGAAGGGCGGAGCATGATTCCAGGGATCGGAGCATCATTTCGAAGAGCGGAGCATGATTCCAAAGGGTCGGAGCATCATTCCGAAGAGCGGAGCATGATTCCAGGGTTCGGAGCATCATTCCGAAGAGCGGAGCATGATTCCAGGGTTCGGAGCATCATTCCGAAGGGCGGAGCATGATTCCAGGGATCGGAGCATCATTCTTAAGGGCGGAGTATGATTCCAGGGTTCGGAGAATCATTCTGAAGGGCGGAGCATGATTCCAGGGATCGGAGCATCATTCCGAAGAGCCGGAGCATAATTCCAAGGTTTGGAGCATCATTCCGAAGGGCGGAGCATGATTCCAGGGATCGGAGCATCATTCCGAAGAGCCGGAGCATAATTCCGAAGAGCGGAGCATGACTCCAGGGATCAGAGCATCATTCCGAAGAGTGGATCATGACTCCAGGGATCAGAGCATCATTCCGAAGACTGGCATACATTCTGACCGAAGAATAATTTCGATGCAGAGGTTGATTCCCAGGCGAAATATAATTCCGATGGGGAAAGCAGATAATCCGAGGCAAAGCTTGATTTCGACACTGGGTGCACATTCTGAGACGAAGCATGATTCCGACGCAGTGCTTGCTGGTTGACTTGATTCCGAGGCGGAGCATAATTCCATCAGGGAAGGCGGGTACACCGAGGCGAAGCATGATTTCGGCACGGGATGCACATTCCGAGACGAAGCATGATTCCGACACAGAGCTGGTTGGTTGATTTGATTCCAAGGCGGAGCATAATTCCGGCAGGGTAGGTAGATATCCCGAGGCGAAGCATGATTTCGACACGGGGTAAATTCTGGGACGGAGTATGATTCCGCCGCAGAGGTTGTTGGTTTGATTTGATTTAGGTTGACATCAGCATCGTTATACTAGAATATGGTACCAGAAGCGAATCATCATCTTTCTTTGAGAGGAATTTGGGATTGGTTTTTTTTTTGTCAGCATCTGAATTGCTGCACTGGAATAATGCCAGGAGCAACTCATCATTTGCCCCGGGAGGATTTGGGGATTTTGGTTTTTGCTTGGCATCAGTATCGCTATACTGGAATATGGTACCAGGAGCGAATCATCATTTGCGCTTGCTTATCAGGAAGCGATGGCTTAGAAGACAGGTTTTAGGTCCCTATCACCTAAGACTTTTCAAGTTTGTGAGCCGTAAGGGTCTCACAAAGCATTTTCTCCCTACGGGTTGTAAGGATCCCGTAGGTGTATTTTCTTCTTAGGAGTCGTGGGGACTCCTAAGTGTGTTGCTCCTTTGTGAGTCGTAAGGATCTCACGTGGGAATTTTCTCCTCACAAAGTCGAGAGAACTTTGCGAGTGCATTTCATCTCTTTTTTACGAGTTTGCGCCCTTTCGGGTTTTTATAAGCTCGCCGGCAGTCCTGCTGTTTTTACTCACGGAGCCCTTTCGGGTTTTCATCCGTGCCCATTCTGCTTGTGGACATACCCTTTTTTTTTGAATCTTCATTGCCGGTGGGACTTTGAATGTGGTCTCACTGGCAGGACATGGGAGAGATTGGGATTGTTTTACGCCCGTGGATTGTATACGGTTTTGCAGGATGTATGATCCAGACCGTAGGGCCGAAAAAATTTCGGGACTTTGTCGGCGTTTGCATCGCTGCACTGGAATATGGTACCAGGAGCGACTCATCATTCGCCATTTAGGGATTGGAATTTGGAATTTGGTTGGCGTCTACATCGCTACACTGGAATATGGTACCAGGAGCGACTCATCATTCGCCACTTGGGGATTGGGGAGCGATGGTTTAGGAAACAGGTTTAGATCCCTATCGCCTAAGGCTTTTCAATTTTATGGGCCGTGAGGGTCCCATAAAAGCATTTTCTCCCTACGAGTCGTAAGGATCCCGCAGGTGTATTTTCTCCTTAGGAGTCGTGAGGACTCCTAAGTGTGTTTCTCCTTTATGAGTCGTAAGGATCCCACAAAGGTTTGTTCTCCTCATGAGTGGGTCTTCTCAATGGAGCATAATTCCAAAGGCGGAGACCAGACGCGTAACTGGTGATTACGGTGGGGCATGGGTATGATGAGAATTATTTGAGTCCATGGATTGTATACGATGGTCAACTTGGGGACCAACCGTAGGGCTGGGAGAATTTTGAGAAATTGGATTTTAGTTGGCGTCTGCATCGCTGCACTGGAATATGGTACCAGGTGCGACTCATCATTCGTCGTTGTTTTGTCTTTTTTGTTGTTTTTGTATATATATATTTTTTACCGCGATTGCTCTATAATTTCAGCTTTTCTTATCGCGAAGGTCGCGATTGCCCTATTATTTCGGCTATTTATTCGCTGTTGCCCTATCATTTCGGCTTTATTTTTCATCTTTATTTTACTCGCTGATTTTTATTGCGAGTTGCCCCATCATTTCGGCTTTTCTTTTTTTTTCTTCTTTTTATTTACATATTTTTTTTATTTACACATATTTTTTTTACATTCCCAGTTTAACGACTTAGAGGTCAATTGTTCCCAATTTAATGACGTGGTGGTCGATTGTTTTCAGAGAAAGGCAGATGTCTGAGAGAATCAGTTTCATGAAGAACTTCGGTCTCCGTTTGTATGAAATTGGCGGTCGCCGCTGGACTGTTTGTTAACACGCCTTTAGACAGTTCTATCTCTCCTGCCTTGTATTGCTTTTCGACCCAATCTTTGAAGACGAAGCAGTCTTCAATGGCATGACCTATCACTCTGTGATAGGGGTAGTATTTGGGGTCGTCGGTCCTATTCTCTTCCTGCGGTCTTTTTGACTCTGGCAGTTGTAGACCGTTCCTCAGGGCGTCTTTGAATATTTTACGGATTTTTTCCCTTCTGAAGGAATAGACCTTGTCCAGCTTCTCTTTCAGTGGAGATTCTCCTCCCTCTTCGAACATCGGCTTCCGAAGCTGGTTGGCATTAGGCCCGCTCGACCCTTGCTTATTTCGGTTAGCCGAGGCATTGAAAGATTCAGTATCGTCGGAATTTCCGCCTTTGCGATTTTCGTCCTTTCGGTTTCTTCAGGACCTATTGTTATTTTGGGAGTCAGAGGAAGACTCTTTCTTTGAGCGTTCCAGCATCTGAACTTTCCTGGTCAGCTCTTGGAATGTTTTGAGACCCGCGGTGCATAGAAACGGGGCCATCCAATTGTTGAGATTTCCGACGAGGAGACTGACAGATTGGTCCTGCTGTATTGGCGGTTCGCATTTGACGGAGAGATTACGCCATCGGGTTATAAAATCCGTGCTGCTTTCGTTGTTTTTTGGCTTGGTCCTTACGAGCTCGGCAATGGTGATCTTATCGCTGACGCTCATGAACCTTTGTCAAAACAAAGATTCCATTTGGACGAAAGTAGTAACGGAGCCATCTGGTATGCTCGCGTACCAGTCAAAAGCAACATCGGTCAAGCTATTAACGAACTGGCGGAAGAGAAGCGCATCGTTGCCCCCAGTATTCCCGCATGAGGCTTTGAAGTGGGCGATGTGCTGATTCGCATTTCCCGTCCCATCAAATCTTCCAAATTTAGGGATGATATAGCCGCTAGGAAATTCTACCAGATCATACTGAGCAGGATATGGTCTCCCACTGCTGCTGATATCTTTTTGCGCTTCGTCTTCGGCTACCAATGTTTTGACTATGTTGGCAACCAAATCCATTATTTGATCTTGAGTTAGCGGGCTACTGTCATCGGTAGCCAAGAAATTTCCTAAGATAGGATGCGACTGGCTTTCGTACGGTCCGCCTACCTTTGGATTTGAGGGAAGAGGCGTCGGCTGTCTCGGGACACCGTTTCCCGGTTCATGAGAAAAGCCTTGCGCTTGATTGGGCAGCTGAGAAGCAAGTTGGGCCGTAAGCCGTAAGACGACATTTGTTAAGTCGTCGATCTTTGAGTAGAGCTTGACCATCTCCTTGTCTTTGCTTCTGAGCTGTTTTCGAAGCTCTTGGAGAAGTTGCTGCTCTGCGGTCTTAGGATGGAAAGTTGGCTCATCTTCGCTTTCCGAGCCCGACTCCTCATGAATTGAGGGCTCTCTCTGCCTATCAGCCTCACTGGGAGGATTTTCATCACCCTCCGGAGGATGCTGGTCTTGAGAAGTGACAGCTATATTCACACCAGGTTGGATTTGAGATATGGTGGCCCCATCCTTGCTTTTGCTGCGAAGGTTGTCGCTGGGACACGTGCCCACCATGTAGACGGTGTGGATAACACATTCAGCCATCCCCTCATCTTTGGCGGGGTAACCCTGTTCCTCGAACCTCATAAGTTTTAGCCTAGCAGGAGCCCTGGCCCATTTGTTGGCTCTATATCTGAGCCTTTTCTGCCTTCGCTTCTCAATTTCAAGGGCATGGCGGGCAGCCATTTCCTGGGAAGCCAACGTGAGTCGATTAGCGGGGAGCTTAGAGAAGACACCCGATCGAGCAGTTGTCAGGGGCACCGTCGGAGCTTGCTCGAGATGCCCTGTTGCTTTGTTGGTGTTGATGGCCTTACCCCCGGCCGGGGCCAAGGAGAGCCACTCAAACACCGACTTGCATTTGAGTTGGGGCGCATTCGAGACCACCACATTTGGCCTCTTGCCTTTCGAGACCGGTTTGTCTGTCACCGGGGCTTGAGGAGCTGGGATCGCGTTAGCTGACACGAACAGAATAGAGCCAAATGGTAGCGGCGGCTCTTCCCATTATCGCCCGAGACTGGCCGGAAGGACCGTCCTGGAGTCTATCTTCATCGTGTAGGAGATGGGAGCCGTGCTGAGAGCTGAGTTCATCTTTGGAGACATTGTTGAAAAGTGATTTCTTGAAACCTGCATGAAAGGGCATTATTTTAGTATAAATATCGATATGTATATTGATTGAGTTCGCATGAATGCTTAACTCGAAATATGGGAGGAGAAATAGGTCCCACCGGGCAAGCCAGAATCTATAAGGTGTTTTTCGTCACCCCATTGAGATGGGAATACGCAGGCGCTTGTCAGGCATACTACAGATTCCCCCTGCCTAGGGTAGGCGGGGGTTTAATGATTGTGGGGATTCGAATCTCCGGCAGCCGCGGACTAAGCTGCCGTTAATTACCCCTCGCCTTTGGAGCGAGGGAACCTCCGATTGACGGGTTAAACTGGTCATGCGAACTCAATGTGCAGTGTATGTGTGTTTTGTTTTGGAGGGGCTTGGATATATCGGGGGCCCCGCAGAGTTTTTACGGGGGTCCCGCTACCCGGATAGCGGGCTGGGGGTCAAGGGGGCTAGAAGCCCCTTTGCGGGGTGCGGGACAGCGCCCCGGCCTAAATTTTTTTGAGGGGGATAGTGTTGTAGAGTATGTGTGTGTGTATATATGTATACATATGTATATATATATATATGTATATATATATAAAAAGGGGAAAAGGCATCCAAAGGATGCGTGGGGCCAGCGCCAGCACTTTGAGCGCAAGAGCGCTAGCGCACCACGTGTCAGCACGTGGGCACTCGGGCGCTAGCGCTCTGAGCGCAAGAGCGCTAGCGCTCCATGTGTCAGCACGTGGGCGCTCAGACGCTAGCGCTTTGGGCGCTAGCGCTCTGAGCGCAAGAACGCTAGCGCCCAAAGCGCTAGCGCACCACGTGTCAGCACGTGGGTGCTCGGGCGCTACGCTTTAGGCGCTAGGGCTCTGAGCTCAAGAGCGCTAGCGCTTGGAGCGCTAGCGCACCACGTGTCAGCACGTGGGCGCTTTGGGCGCTAGCGCTTTGAGCGCAAGAGCGCTAGCGTGCCACGTGTCAGCACGTGGGCGCTAGCGCTCTAAGCGCAAGAGCGCTAGCGTGCCATGTGTCAGCACGTGGGCGCTCGAGCAGCAAAAGGGACTTGGTCCCTGCAATGCGAGTTGTACTCCCAGAAAGGGGCACTTATTATTCTGTGTGTATGTATGCGTGTGTGTGTATATATATATATATATATATATATATATATATATATATATATATATATATATATATGAAGAGTTAAACTTCTAGGATGTTTTGAAGCTGATGAAGGGCTTCTCCTCTTGAGCCCTAGTTCTTCCCCAAAGTGGGGTTTCTGGAGATGGGTCTCCTTTTCTTCCTTTGTTGGCCAGATCTTGAAGATCAAGAAGTAGGAGATTTTAAAAATCTCTCCTTTTTGAGATCTGATGGGAGATCTGAGTTCCCCTTTGTGGGTTTTGTGGCGGAAAACTACTTAGTTTTGGAAAAGAAAGAGTAAAACTCTTGATTTAATTCGAAAGAAAGAAGAAGGTTTGGAACCTTCAGAAAGGGGAAAGAGGCACAAACCCTAGGTTTTTTTGAGAGAATGAAAAGTTTGTCCTTTATTCATCATCATGTTGCCTTATATAGGCTTACATATTTACAAATAGCCCCTTGGGCTTTACAAAATGGCATTTGCCCATCCCATGGCTCATGTGTCATTTCTTTTTGCACATAAACCATGGGCTTTACAAAAATTTGGCTTTATGCCCATTTTGCATACATTCATGCATAAGAAATTACATAAAAATTATTTATTACATGATCTATATTTGGGCATGGAGGAGGCTGGCCGCGGGCTCGGCTTGGGTATGGGCCCGCTTGACCTGGGCTTAGGCCCACCTGGTTTGGGGTTGACCTTAACTTTGACTCGGTCAACCGGGGTGCAAATTTTGACCCCAACAACCATAATTTAATCTCATCAATTTGTATTAAATCCAAAATTCTAATTTGCAAAAATATTAAATTTTAACACTTTTTAAAGCAAAATTCACAATTCAACAACTAAACTAGATTTTGCATATTTTAAATTGTTAAACCACTCATGAAAACCTTAATGATGTGCTAAAAACCCTAACTAGATTTTAATCCCACATTTTAAGTTAATTTCTAAAACCTAGTTTGCAAAATAACATAATTAGCAAAATTTTATTTTAACAATTAGCAACCTAGTAACTAGATTAGGTTTTGCATTCCATTAACATATTAATCTACACATTAAAAACCTTAATCTAATGATAAAAACCCTAATTTAATCACAAACCATTTTCTAGAATTTTCAATCATGCAATTAGAACCAATTTAAAACCAAATTAAACACTTAATAAGCTAATTTAAAGTGATTAACTAAAAATTAAACCAAGCGCTTAGGATTATACCTCAACATTCAAGAGATCAAACTTGCAACATGGCCTCCCTAATTGCTCTCTTGCTTCATGAATCCAAACTAGATAGGTTAAAGTATAATGGGTAGGATTTAAATTAGGAATTTGTGGGTTTTTATTTGGATTTTTGATGAATATTTGGAGATTTTTGGAGAGGAAATGAAGTGGGGAAAAATTGGGGCTGCCTCATGAAGATTTCGGCCAAGATGGGAGAGGAGAAGAGAGAGAGTGAATTGTGTAGATAAGTGTAGAAGCTTCATCTTTTATTACATCATTTCATTCATTTCTTTAATTATTTAATTTTCTTTTACTCAAAAATCCTAGAATCTCTAGAATTTTGGATGCAACTCAAGAAGAAAAAAGCATGTTACAAACTAAATTCTAATATGTCATGGCTCACTTTTGTAAAATTAACCCATTCCAATTTGTAATTTGCACCCATTTAATGTATAATTAAAAGCTTATGTTAATATTAAAAATAATTACTTAAGGAAAAATATTTAGGTAAACTAATAATTTATAAGTGACTAAATAAATAACAAATACTAGCAATTACTTAGTTAAAATAGACGTATTTAAATCTATATTGAAAAATAATTATAGTTAAGTTTAAAATACGGTTTATTTTACCGATTATCAGAAATTTCACCTAAAGGATTTTATTTATCTAATTATTTATTTATTTTTTTAAAATGTCACAGAATAAAAATGATAAGGGGAAAGAAAAGTCCCTGAAGATATCGCCCTCAATGAAGAGCTGGCAGCCAAAAACCCGCCAAAGAAAAATAAGGTGGATTATAACGTTCTGACACACCTGAGAAAGATACCCTCGCAGCTAAGTATTCTCGATACCCTTATGCTATCTAAAGAGGCGAGAGGTTCATTGATCAAGGCACTATAAGAGCCCGAGCAATTTCAAGCCTTCCTTGCTAAAGAAAAGATGAAAGACGAGCTGGAAGAAGTGCACACAGCTGACATTGCTTTTGGCGATGAAGATCTCCAACTAGTAACATGTGAGCATAACCGTCTCTTGTATGTCACCGGATACTGCCATGACATCAAGATACGGAAGATCTTAGTTGACAACGGGTCCTCTGTCAATCTCCTAAATGTGAGGGTGCTAAAAGAAATCTGCATGAGCGTTCAACACCTCGCTCGGGAAAAAATCACTATCTCCGGGTTCGTCTCCCAGTCATCACGAATGCTCGGGTCTGTGATACTGAAATTATGCTTTGGGTTGCTCGTCACTGACATCAAATTTCATGTCATTGACGCCAAGACTTGCTACAACGCTTTGCTCGGCAGGCCTTGGTTACACAAGTACAACATCATCCTTTCTACACAACATCAGTATATGAAGTACTTCAAAGATGGTCTCGAATATACCGTGACGGGAGAACTGAACCCATTCTCCGTAAATTAAGTCCGCAAGTATAAAGATGCAAAGTATTTCTTACCAGACTTTGAAGACACGGAAAGATGCCATAAGCCGGAGAATAAGCAGAAAGCTATCACCACTATTCTGGTCTTCGGGAGTGATACCGAGGAGAAGGAAGAGATAGTCTATTCAGGGCCGCTCCAATACAACAAGCCCGGACCGTCTACCTCTATGTTAATCTTCGGCAGTGACTCTGAAGATGAGGTCAATGCAGTATTTTCTATTCGGCCATCAATACAGGCCCTCATCGGAGATGATCAGAGTTTGAAAATCGCCATGGTTCCGCAAAAGCACTACAAAGAGCTCGACGCACTTGATACCTATAGTGTGCAGGAACTGCAGACATTCTACGTTCCTCCCAGGCGAAGAGGTGAAAAGGCAATTCTATTTTATCGATCCACGGAGAATAAAGTCGAAAAAGAAATCTGGCATGGTACTGATTCTACGCTTGACAGGCTCCAGCACATCCGTCTGCCCAGATATTACATAGAAAGATTAAAAAGGCTGTTGAGGCGCCAAGACGTACCCTTCAAACAGATTGCACAAGCTCAGTTCTACAACAGGATCTGGAACGTCCCTGGAACTCAGCGAAAATTGCCCAACAGGAGAATGGAAACGATCGGGCTTGGATATGTCCAGTCCAAGAAACGGGAACAGTTCCATGGCTGCCATGTCATAAAGGACCTTGATGAAGAAGAGGGTGCTCTTTTAAAAGACGCTGACGCTGAACCAGAACGCGGTCCTGCCATAAAAATGTCGAGTCCGTCGTTTGAAGAACAGATGGACAAGTTAATAAGAGAAGCGGGTCAAAAGGCCCGGGATGACCACAACCGTGAAATGACTATTTACGAGAAAGCTAGGACGCAGCGTCTCCTTCAGTAGGCTACGGAGAATGACGATGTCCTTCGTCGTCAGCCCATCATACAGAAGACCCGACGCGGAGGTAAAAACAAACTAAAGAACAGAAAAAACGTTTGACAGCGGCAAAGCGGGTCCAAGAATCCACGCGATCGAGAATTGAGAAGCCAGGATGCGTTTCTTATAAAGAAGATGGGTCGAGCATATTCTTTTCCCCAAGACAAGACAAGGAAGATATTCAATCTTGTTATGAAACATCAAATGATTACGCTCCCGGAGTCCAAACACCCCAAACAAGCAGAGGAGGTCTCTCATCCGGATTATTGCTCCTATCACCGAGCGATAAGACATCCTCTCAAAAACTGCTTCACATTCAAAAACTGGGTTGAAGACCAATATCAGTAAGGCAGGTTTTCTCTATCCAGCAGTTGGAGGGTAACCCCACCACAGAAGCATATTCCAAAAGCAACGTACATAGCGAGGGTAGAACCAGATCAACATCGGTCTTGGAAACGATCTCGTACCTGTCACGCGATAATGCTGTTAGAAGGAGTACGCGAAGATACGGATGACCTCTCCTGGTGCTTCGAAAATGAGGATGAAGATGAGTTGATCTCAGAACTTCCACCGGCGCCA
The DNA here is from genome assembly GCA_030015575.1 of Agapanthus africanus. Lineage (NCBI taxonomy): Eukaryota > Viridiplantae > Streptophyta > Magnoliopsida > Asparagales > Amaryllidaceae > Agapanthus > Agapanthus africanus. Next base: position 431,526,819 of record JASDDO010000008.1, on the reverse strand, counting down.
AAAGAGCTGGAAGATGGGATACATACTACTGCGAAAAACCTAAGGAAAATCGACTTGGGGACGGCAAGCGACCCGAGGCCTACGTTCATCAGTGAGCTGCTGTCCGAAGAATAGATAGCTGCGCTAAGAGACGTGCTTATTCAGTATAAAGACTGCTTCGCATGGAACTACTCCGAAATGCCGGGGCTAGATCCAGAGATAGCTGTGCATAAATTGGCGATATATCCGGACGTTAAGCCAGTCAAACAAGCACCGAGGAGAATGCGGCTCGAACTTGAAATGAGCATCAACGCCGAAGTCAAGAAGCTAATCGACTCCGGCTTTATCCAAGAAGTTCAGTGCCCTGACTGGATCGCCAATATTGTCCCAGTGATGAAGAAAAATGGGATGGTGCGCATCTGCGTAAACTTTCAGGACCTCAACAAAGCTTGCCCGAAGGATGATTTTTCCGTACCGGTTACCGAGCTGATGATAGACAACACGTCCACTCATGAAGTCTTCTTCTTCATGGACGGCTCATCAGGGTACAATCAAATAAAGATGCATCCTGAAGACCAGAAGCATACGGCTTTCCGGACTCCTCTGGGCATATTCTACTACAAAGTGATGCTTTCGGTCTCAATAATGCCGGCACTACCTACTAGAGGGCCATGACGAAGATCTTCGATGACCTCCTACATGAGATTGTCGAATGTTACATCAACGACCTCGTGGTGAAAAGCAAGTCGTATGAGGAGCATTGGGAGCATCTGAAGATCGTGTTTCAGCGCCTTTGGAAATACAACCAGAAGATGAACCCTCTGAAATGCGCGTTTGGAGTTTCCTCGGGCAAATTCCTAGGATTCATCGTACGACACCGGGGCATCGAGATAGACCCGTTGAAGATCAAGGCGATCATGGAAATGTCTTCTCCAAGAACTTTCAAGCAACTGTGATCTCTACAGGGAAAGCTCGCGTATATCCGGCGGTTCATAGCCAACCTCTCCGACAAATGCCGGCCGTACAGTCATTTAATGAAGAAGGGGACCCCTTTCGTCTGGGATCGTAAATGCCAGAGCGCACTAGACGAAATCAAGCAATACCTGCAGAATCCTCCGGTGCTGACCGCTCCAGTCAAGGGAAAACCCCTCATCCTGTACACGACCGCCCTTGAAGGTTCCTTAGACGCATTATGGGAACAGGAAAATAACCAAGGGAAAGAGAGAGCCCTCTACTATTTGAGCCGAGTTCTCCTGAGGGCAGAAAACAACTACTCCCCCATTGAAAAACACTGCCTGGCATTAATCTTCGTGATAATGAAGGTTCGGCATTATGCTTTGGCGCATGAGGTCCACCTCATATCAAAAGTGGACCCTCTTAAATATTTGATGTCAAGAGCCGTACTAACAGGACGACTCGCTAAATGGGCCCTCCTCTTAATGGAATTTTAGACAACATACCGACCCCTCAAAGCAGTGAAAGCCAGGCCATCGCCGACTTCCTCGCTGAGCATCCGATACCTGCCGATTCACCCCTAAATTGTGAATTGCCGGACGAGCACGCGTTTGACACGATCGATAGGGAGAGAGGAGGAAGTGATACTCGATGGGAATTCTACTTCGATGGGTCATCTTCCATGAAGAAGCGAAAGCATAGCTCCCCCATAATCAAATCTGGGGTAGGCTTTATCTTTGTGACTCCACAAGGAGGGATAATGCGCTTTGCCTTTTCTTTAACAGAGCCGAGGACAAACAATGAAGCCGAATATGAAGCTTTGATAGCAGATATTGAGATCGCTGTCGACATGGGAATAGAAAACCTCCTCATATACGGAGACTCCCAGCTGGTCGTTAGTCAAGTAAATGGCGATTATCAAACGTGCAAGCCCGAGATGGTAAAGTACGGCGAGAGAGTACAACAATTGCTGACTCAAATTCCTTCCTACGTTCTTGAAAACATATCACGTACGGAAAATAGAAAAGCGGATGTGTTAGCCAAACTCGCTAAAGAACTGGCTGACGAAAACCTCGATGACGTAAGGATCGTTGTGCAAAGCCGTCGGGTTCTTACACCAGCGGAAATATCTCCAAAGTCGTCTGAAGAAAAAGACGCGACCGGGCAAATAACCCTACAAATAGAGGACCGGGAGAAGGCCAAAGATTGGAGAGAAGTCTTTATAGACTACTTCAAATCCCGTCAAACACCTGAAGATGCATCCTCGAGACATCAGCTCATGAAACGAGTTCTGTCTTTTGCCTTCGTCAATAACACGCTGTATAAGAGATCATTCGACTCTCTATGGCTGAGATGCCTGGGACCAAAAGAAGCAAGGAGAGTCATCCAAGAAACTCACGACGGGCTTTGCGGTTCTCATCAAGCCGGGCCAAATATGAAGCTGAAGATCAAGAGGATGGGCTACTATTGGCCCACGATAATTTAGGACTGCATTGAATACGCGAAGCAATGCCATTCGTGCCAGATTCATGGAGACTTCATCTACCAGCATCCAAACCCGCTACACCCAACAGTGGCCAGCTGGCCGTTCGAAATGTGGGGAACCGACATAATTGGGCCCATAGAACCAACATCGTTCAGAAGACATCGGTTCATATTAGCGACAACCGATTACTTCTCCAAGTGGGAAGAAGCAGTACCGTTGAGAGAAGTGAAGACGGAGAATATTTTCTATTTCTTCAATACACACGTCATCTATCGGTTCGGCACTCTGCGACGGATTATCTCTGATAACGGGCCGGCCTACAGAAGTCACAAAATCAGCCGTTTCGCACAGCAGCATAATATAAATTGGAGATACTCTTCGGTCTATAATCCCCGAGCTAATGGTCTAGCTGAAGCTTTCAACAAGACCTTGACGAAGATCATAAAGAAGACAGTGTCCCGAAATAAGAAGGACTGGCACGAGAGACTGCATGAAGCTCTCTGGACGTATTGGACTACGTTCAAAACGGCCACGAATACTATGCCATATCATTGGTATTCGGCACTGAAGCAGTACTCCACTTAGAGCTAGAGCTACCCTCCCTACGAGTGGCGGTTTATTATGAGCTGACAGACGAAGAGAATGCTCATCTTTGGCTTGAAATGCTCGATGCCCTAGACAAAACCCGGCTCATGGCGCAGCAGATTTTGGAGGTTTATAAAGCAAAGATGACGCGCTCATACGAGACATTGACTAGGCCGAGAACATTCCGCCAAGGCGAACTCATGCTAGTGGTCAAGAGACCTATGATCCCCAATCGTGCCAAACGGGGGAAATTCGAGCCGAATTATAAGGGCCCGTACATTATAGACAAAGTCTACCAAGGTGGGGCTTACTTGCTCGTGGATATGCATGGCGAAAGACCCTTCAGGCCAATAAACGACCGGTTCTTAAAAAAATACTACGCCTGACGAGTCACGGCCTAGGTCAACGATAGATGACGACGCCTATGTCTGCTCGCTATCTTCCCAAGCCCAAACTCTATAAGTAGTATCCGACGAAATCTCGCCTCGAAAACGTGCGATGGACCGAAACGTCTCTAAACTAATAGTGGACCGAAACGTCCCTAAACTAATAGAGGACCGAAATGTCCTAAAACTAGCTACTGACCAAAACGTCTTTAAACTCCTACAAACCCGCAGCATCCTTGGGATGACGTATAAAAAAAGGGGGTACGCCCATAAGTAAAATGGGCACGGATGAAAATCCGAAAGGGCTCCGTGAGTAAAAACAGCAGGGCTACCGGCGAGTTTGTGAAAACCCAAAAGGGTGCAGACTCGTAAAAAAAAGGGTACATCCACAAGCAAAATGGGCACAGATGAAAACCCGAAAGGGCTCCGTGAGTAAAAACAGCAAGGCTACCGGCGAGTTTGTGAAAACCAGAAAGGGCGCAATCTCGTTAAAAGACACTTGCAAGGTCCCCTCGACCTTGTAAGAAGAAAACTGTAAGATATATGTATGCCCGAGAGGCCATTATGTGTATAGTGGATGCTTGAACATGTGTGTGTGTGTGTGTGTGTATGTGTGTGTGTGTGTGTGACTTTCTTGCTCGACATGATAGTATGCTATCTGGTTGTACTTTATCTTGACATGTTTACTTGATACTGTTCATTTGATACATGTTGATAAAGCCTTCAGGATATCGGCTTGACTTCCATAGCTATGATGGAGATCATACTAGTGGGGCATGTGTGGTCTATAAGCATATTCTTAAATGTTCCTAGTCGAGGGTATATCGAGACATGGCATCGATATTCCAGAGTAGACTAGCGTATACATTTCTTGACCCATATGATGGGCGATGGATGATCCCATATCCATTGGTGTTGTGACATCAAAGATTGTATACGGGTGCTCAGTGGAGACTGGGTACACTGAATGGACTCATCGAGAAATCCTATATGGTATTATGTCTATCATCGGATAGCAGTTCTCAGGTGACACAGGTACAGGTTAGTCTGTAGACCCGAGATCGTCATAAAGTCTTGTGTGTTCTCCCACTATACTTTGATTTCTACCCTACCACGGCTCTACTGAGTCATACAAACAGGTGGCTTTTGGGTACAGTCCCGAGACGCATGGAGATAATGAGCGATAGGAGGGGTTTCTTCTCTCCCGATATTGGGAGTTGATGTTGTGCTATGCGCGATTGGTTTTGACTCGAAGTCCCTGACCAGGGCTGATGAGATTTACTGATAAGTATTATCAGTAGTTTCTCAACCGGTTGTTCAGACCATAATATTACATTTTTCATTCCCCTATTCTTATCCGTTTTATAAATAAACAGGTACTCTTGACGCACTTTTGTTGCATGTTACAGGATACAGGCTCTTGGAGCAAATATAGTGAAAAAGACGAAAGATGCTACAGAAAAGGGACTTTTGACCAACAAGCATACGGATCTTACTCAAGCCGAGACGAAGAACAGTGCAACATCCAAAAGACGAAAGTGAAACGGTCAAATGATCCTTACAAGTTTTCACTGAGGATCTGGAGAAGACTAAGAAGCCCAACAGAGAAAAGAAGTATGAAAATAGGAAGCCCAAGAAAATACAAACAATTCCCAGAAGAATAGTGAGCCAAGCCCACCAAAGGGCCGCGGAACCGCGGCCCAAGCGCTCCATTGCCGCGGTTCCGCGGCAATATTAGGCCCGTGTTGGTGCAATCTTTCTGTGTCGGTGTGTCGGTGTATATGTTGGGATTTTTAGGGGGCAAATCTGTAATTGTATGTCTACGAGAGTCTGTAACCCTAGCTTCACTGGTTGCTTATAAATTGTACTCAAAATCTGTAAAATGTCATGCCTCTTTTCAATAAATAAAATTCAGAATTTCTGGGAGTTATATTCAGATCTATTCTGTCTTCTTGCTTGGAGGGAGCCATCGAATTAGTAAGTAATTTTATTTCTGTTCCTTTAATTAAAATGTTTTCTCATCCCCTAATGAGCGAGTAATCTCCTCGCTTGTTAGGGTTAGCCTTAGGGAAAGGGTTGAGAGATGAGATCTCTCACCCCTTTCAATACCACATTCACCTAATGAATTAGAACTCCTTGCATACGCGCACAACTGCTCCCTACGACACCCTACCCCTCGAGATAACGGTGAACCGTAGTATAAAGGGCCGGTTGCGCGCGTTTTCCATGGGGGTTAGGGTAATTATCAACAAAGGAAGGATACAAATCTAGAGGAAGAAACATCTTCCCAAAAGATTTGGATCCACTTTATTGATAATTACCGTAACATCTAATAGATCTAAAAAAGAAGGCATTGAAAGCGGTGAGGAAAACGTTAATCTCCAAAACTTCCCCTAAACCTAACCCTAGCAAGACTTTAAATTAGATTAATTTAATTGATTGATAGATCTAGATTTTCATATACCAACCAAAACAACACCTTGAATCAACTCGTTAAAACATATTAAAGAAATTTAACCATCTCTGTAGATCGACCCGTACTCACCGGCTAGCTGCAAAGTGACGCCGTTTCTGATTACGGTAAATACAATACTTTGGAACAATCAAATGGCGCCGTTGCCGGGGATGGCGTAATATTTCTTTTTGTGTAATTTCGGGCTGATATAAATTATAAAAATTATAAAAATCTGAAAATATAAAAAGTACAAAAATTTTCTTTTCATTATTTTTATCTGTTTGAAGGGTTTCTCGTTTGAATCTTGCAGGAACAACGACGAATCGCGGATCTGGAATTTTACAGAGGGCAAAAACAGAAAAGTACATATAAGAACAGAGAGGAACTGAAGGTACAGAACAGCAGAAAATTTTTCAGAGACCGATCCCACCAGGAGACCGCGGTTCCGCCGCGCATAGCCCATCAAGGCCGCGATTCCGCCACGTGGCTGCCACGTCAGCAGTTCAAAATTGCAGGGTTTGCTTTCTTTTGCTCCCCTCTGCAACCTCTATATCTCTGTCTGTAAAAATTTTTCTGCAGGAATTCTTTGCGCTAAAAAGTCTTTCTTCCCCTTCTAAATAACAGATTTCTGCAGGTTTCTTTGCGCCTCGCTAAAAATTGATTGCAAGTGGATTTTATTGTTTTGCATAATTTAATCGGACTCTAAGGGGCTAATTAACCAAACTCAGATTGGGTGGGGATTTCATCACCCTTCCCAGGACCCCAGAAAACACTTAAAGCATTTTGCGTCGACCACAATTAATTAAAAAAATATTAGACTCAGACCTAGGGACATCGAGCTCAATAGGAAAAGGACTAGTATAGGCATCGACCGTTTATCCTAACTGACATTGCGGTGTCTAGGCTAGTGGTTATTAATTAGGCCCACTGTAGTGGTGGTTCCTTCCCACTTACCTAGTCGTACTTGTCCGTGAAGAGGCGGTTTGAGGTCCTATTTCTAGCCCTAGTTAGGAGCTGTCTAGCAGACCTAGGTGACCCTAGCTCTAGGCCTGATTGTGCATGTGTGGTTGATACATTTGTGTCACGAGTCCCATTTCCAAAAACCTTTTTGCAAAACTCTCACATAAATAAAAAAAAAAAAGAAAAAATCTTTTCAAAACTTGCAACTTGTCGCTAAGAAACCTTGTAACTCACTTCCATCACTTCCCTCCATTGACGTTATCTTACCCCCACATTCTGTTTTTCTATTTTTTTCTGACTACACTACTCCTTTAGTGTATGTCACTTTGGACTAGGGATACTAACGCCCGATTAGTTTGTGTTTCGTTGGTACCGACCGACGAACCCTTCGTCGACATTCCGTCCATTTCCTTACCTCCACCTTCAAATTCTTTCACCGAAGGTATGTCGGGACACGACCCCAACGATACCTTACCGACGGGAATGATTCCACCTCCGTTAGGTGCGAATAACCCGAATCTACCGCCTGTTGTAGCGCCCGCACGAGTTGCGCTCCAGGATCTCTTCTACCCCGTCCGCACTTCTTTACCCACATGTCTTTCACCCCCACCGGCAAATGGGGATAATTTTGAAATAAAACCACATTTCATTAATATGCTGCCAAAATTTCATGGTTTGGAATCTGAAGATGCGTATATTTTTATTAATAAATTCCAAAATGTGTGCGCTATGATGAAGACAACACAATTGAGTGATGACGCTATAAGGCTAAGGGTCATTCCTTTCACCTTATGTGACCTAGCCGAGAAGTGGCTATATAGCACCGCATCACATTCCATTAGAAATTGGGATGAGTTTGTTAGAGCTTTTCTGAAAAAGTTCTATCCTCATCACAAAACTGCTAGAATCCGTAACGAGATTATACAATTTTCACAGCTTCCTTCCGAACCATTTTGGAAGTGCTTCGAGAGATTTAAAGACCTACTTGTTCAATGCCCTCATCATGGGATCGAAAGTTGGCAACTTTGCCAAACATTATACGAGGGATTAAACGCAGCAACGAAGCAGTTGCTAGAAACAATATGTCAAGGTCATTTTCTCTCCAAGTCTAGTGATGAAGCGTGGCAGTTTCTTGAGGATCTTAGTGAGCAAACAATCCAGTGGGAGAGTACCAAGACCACATCATCTTCTTCTGTTGGTCAATCTAGGGCAGGCATACATCAAGTAGATATGTCGATTGCTATGAAGGCCGAGATGGCCTCACTTATGAAAAAGCTAGAAGCCATTGAGACCAAAATCTCATCGTCTTCTCATGCCCCTACTCTATCCACACGAACTATTTGTGCTTGTTGTTCGAATCCAGCGTATCTAACCGAAGAGTGTCCTTATAATGCATCTACTCAAGGACAGGATCAAGTCAATGCTGCATTTCAGCAACGACAAAGAAACGATCCGTACTCTTCGACATACAATCCGGGGTGGAGGAGTCACCCAAATTTCGCTTGGAACCAAAATCAACAGGTCCAAGGAAATAACAATTTTCAAAGACCTCCTCCTCCACAACAACAACAAGCACCATCAGAAACTCAAAACTAGCAACCTTTCCAACAACTACCTTATACAAATCAAACGAACAATTTGGTTCAACCTAATGATGATAAAGTTATCTCGCTCGAGAAAAGTCTAGAAGCATTTCTCAAGCAATCTACAGAATCCGCAGCAAGATTTGAAAGTTATGTTCAATCTTTAATGAATAACAATTGTTAGTTATATGTATGCCCTAGAGGCCATTACTGTACATTGGATGTATATTGTAGTGGATGCTGGGACATATATAGGGAGGACTTTCTCGCTCGACATGATAGTATGCTATCTGGTTACTCTTTACCTTAACGTGTACACTGATTGTCTCTCTGTTACATGTTGGTAAAGCCCTTAGGATCTGTACTTGACTACCTGGACTATGATGCGGATCATACTAGTGGGGACATGGTAGTCCATAAGTACATCCTACAAAGTCCCTAGTCGTGGGTGTATCGAGACGGGGCATCGATATACCAGAGTAGACTAGCGTGTACCTTCTCGACCCATACAGATGGGCGATGGATGATCCCATATCCATTGGTGTTTGACATCAGAGATGATATACGGGTGCTCAGTAGAGACTGGGTACACTGGACGGACTCGCCGAGAACTCCCAGATGGTATTATACCTCACGTCAGATGGCAGTTCTCTGGTGACACTGGTACAGAGTAGTCTGTTGACCCGAGATCGTCATAGAGTCTTGTGTGGTTCCCACTGTGCTTTGATTTCCATCTTACCACGTCCAAGAGGGCGTGCAAAACGGTGGTTTTTGGGAACAGTCCCGAATCACATGGAGGCAATGAGCGATAGGAGGGGATTCGTCTCTCCCGGTATAGGGAGTTGATGTTGCGCTGTGTTCGATTGGCTATAACAGGAAATCCCTGGCCAGGGTTGCTGAGATTTACTGGTAAGTGTTACCAGTAGTTTCTCGAATGTTATAGACCTCATATCGACACGACTTATCGAGCTATTGGGGTCTGACGTTTACCACCCCTAGGCGAGATATGCGACATATCAGACGATCAGACCGGACTGTACGGTAGTGTTACTGGTTGGATTCACTGGAGTGTGAGCGGGCTTGCTCGTCGATCTTCTGATCGCTCAATACCCGGGTGGCCGTTACGTTTAGCAGACCGCTTGCGGCTTGTGGATGTTTGATATGATCATCATCCGCTGCCGGCGTATTGACGAGTCTTTAGAGTCCTACACAGAGGTTTCCTGGTTCAAGCGAAACGAAATAGGAGCGCATATGAGATATGTGCGGGACCGAGAATAATGCGTGTATGTGATACCATATTCCATTCTCGCGATGAATGTATCGATTAGGTTATATGCGATATACCCTAGTTATCGAATCAAGGATTGATTCGATAAACCGATACATTGGATACTAGTCGGTTATATGTGATATGACCGGATCGTTAAATCAAGTGTTGATTTAATGATTTAATGTATAATTATATATTTGATATATTACTTTGCATTAACTAGTATCAGTTCACTTTAAATGGATATTCTCACTCGGGTGTGCGCATTGCATATGCGATATGATTTTGTGCACATGATTGTATCATGTTTGATGATGCATGCTTTTTGGTTAAGTGTAAAGTACTAAACTATGGTTAAGTGGATGATTAGGGTTTTTACTTATTCATTTATTTATTTCATTTATTCTTTTTGGAAAATAAAATGCAAAGAGAAAAATGGTGGAATTCTTTTGTTCATTCATGAAGCTTCATGAATACTTTGACTTAGTCACCATTTTTGTCTTCATACCTAACCTAACCATTCACTTAACTTGAGTTTAGTCTCTACACTTAACCATGGTTGATTATGATAAGTATTCAATTATTTTCTATTTTCTAAAAGAACTTATCATAACAATTTCCATCTTCTTCTTCATCTTGACACATGAAGAAACCTTCACTTCATCAATGGTGGATTGATGAATTGAGTGAGAAATCCAATTCTAAATTGAACCCACTTCCTATTTCTTCATCCTCTACCTCTTGCCAAGTAGTAGAGTGTGTTTTCTTCACAAGTTTCTTGACTTGGTGAAGTCGGAGCTTGATTTAGCGATGCCTCGACGTAGATCATCTTCGGCATGGATATCGATGACCTAGCCTGTCCATTCTCCGATGAAGCCGACGCTAGAGCCCGGGATTTGTTATGGACAGCGAGGAGACTTCATTGTGGAGCTATGGAGGTGGAGAACCGGATCTACAAAGGTTGTATTTCCGTATCTCTTAGTTAAGTGTTAACTAGTTTGCTTTTTCGCCTAGACATCTAGCCGACGATCCGTTCTAGGGTTTCTCGGCACCGTTTAAATTTGAAATTGGCATGGTTGATGCCTTGTGAGACCTCATTAGGGTGCCTAGGAACCCTACAGTAGTATCAGAGACTAGCTAGAGCCTTAAGCGAAGTCTAGACGGAATTTGAAGTCCGAACGAACCCGAAACCCGATCACAAAATTGCTCTCTGTCCTTTTTTCAAAAACTGGGATTTTTCGAAATTAAAAATATGCAGAAAATCAAGCAGGGTTTTCTAGGAATTACTGTAAATTTCGTGGACCTAATTCAACTATTCCACCGCGGTTCCGCGGCATGAGTGAGGCTTATGCGGCGGATCCGCGGCCGTACGGCCACAGTATTTAAATTAGTTTGCACAGTAACTCCTATTTAACAGTGCTGGTTTTCCTGGGTATTTTTAATATTTTTTCCAGAGTTTGAATTTTCTGGGGTTGTTTTGGGGATTCGGTGTTTCGATCGGAGTATCAAATTTTGTCTATGTGGCTTTCCGGATAAATTATAGAATATGTTAAAAAGTTCGACCGGATATAAATACCCAATTTTTCCCCTGTCGGGAAATTTCCAAGTGTTGGATTTTTCCGTAGTTTAAAGACGTTCTAAGTAGTGCAAGTAACTCGATGGATCCTCTAGAAGACAACAAACCTTAACTCGATTATGTGACCGTCTTGAACTGCCCTTTGAACCTTCGGGTTTGGGGCAGTACGGCGTGCCACATGTGAGGCGTTGGCTTGACCCTTCTACGGCTGGACCGTTGGTACTGAGGCACGAACTGAATGTTTTTAGACTTGTTTCATATGTTGATCTATATCGGGAAAACTTGGGTGTTCGATTGTTCGATCGGAAAGTTTAACATTTTCTAATTATCTGGAATGGGATACAATAATTGGAATTCACAATAAGTTATGAGATAACTGAATGAATATTATAAACATAGCAGTTTAGTCTCACTTGATCGGTTGCCACGGAATTTTGATGTGATCAAAAGTCCGTCGCAATCACGTAGAGCACGCGGATACTCGCCGGGTAAACTTAATAGACAGCCTCACTCCATAGCCCCGACCAAGTGACTGTAGGAGAACCCCGTCGCCGAAAGCATCCGTTCGGGTGCTCGCGGTGGCGGTGTTCCGCCTTGGTGCACTTCGTCGACGGCGTCGGGGGTGCGGCCGCCTACTGAAGTTTGCGACGAGCATTCGATCAGGATGTCGGGAATCCTGTTGAATTCTCCGACTTGATATTGAAAAGAGTTTTCGATTTTGAGACTAAAATGCGGGGTTTATAAATGTTAGGCATGCGATGTCTAAGTAGTTCATTTGGTCAGGCATGCGATGTCTGAGGTGATTACGGATTCCAACTGTTGTAGTTTTACACTTTCTTTTTTGTGACCGTAAATGTAATATGTGATATCGCCGGTTTCGTTGCTATATGTCAACGACAATTGGGATGCGCATATTTACTTACGTTGATGACATGTGATGTTATGTGTTGCTGGATATGTTATATTGGATCGTCGTGTTTGAATAGCCGGGGTTTTTTATGTGAGATGAGTGTTTTTCATTTTCATTCATGTAAAAACTTGTATGTAATATTCTTTTATTGGGGCGCTTCTAGGTTGCGGAAGTTGTCACCTTTTGTATATTATTTACTTTTCCGCACTAGGATAGACCCAAGGAGGAGGGCACAAGTAACCGGGTTCTGGAGTTCAGTGGGAGACCAACTCGAGGAGTCGAGTCCGGGTCTCCTAACTCTAGAATTGGTAGGGTTGCTTGCCGCTCTCGTAGGGGTCTAGGGGTGTGGGTTTGGCTATTCATCACGACCGTGGAATCCGTGTTTTATACTGGCTCGTATTGAAAACACGGACGTCCTAGTATATCCAATATTTCATATGATTCTTCTGCTGCGATATCTGTGATGTGATCATGTGATGTTCTGTGATAGATACAGTATATAGTATATATGATATATTATATAGACGTTACTTATGTTTTACACCCGCGCTAGCCCTGCCCCGCTCTGCCGTTAGTTACCTAACCTAACGGTGCACGAGGGGACATCGAGGCGAATGCGGATGGCATAAGTGTACGTCGTATTTATCTGTGATGTTTAGGTACTTAAATGATGGGACTTCATTAATGTGATTAATGAAATAAAAGAAACCTAAGATGTTGTAGAATCGAATTTCAAAATTAAACAGGTAGCTACAGTTCTTGCTTTGCACAGAGGTATATGTGATATATCCTGCACCTTATTCGATAAGGAAAGGACCGAGATCCCTTCAGCGGGAGTGACTCCTTTAGCAATAACTGGTAGATGCTACAAACTCGGTTTGTCTTTTGATTGCTTTTAAGTGTTTTTGCTTTGCACAGTGATATATATGATATATCCCGCACCTCATTCGACGAGGAAAGGACCGACGATCCCTTCACCGGGAGTGACTCCTTTAGCAAAACTAGAAAAGCCTCAAAAACACTCCATTTCAAAATCATTTGATTCTACAACGATATCAAGTTCATTACACAATAGGTTTTCAGAAAAACCTGTCGTAGCCCTCCGTCATTTCAGATAAGTTGTATATAGTATTCGTGCTGCATTTGTTGGCTTTCGTCAAGGTGCAGTGTGCGGTAGCTATATGCTGCTTATCTGCCAGCATACGATGCGATTGGATTAGGGTAGTCGTGCGGCTTTGTTGGCTTTCGTCAAGGGTCGTGCGGGTGGGTTTAATTCGATCATGAAATGTACGGGTTGAACTTGACTAGCGGGCTATGGTTTGTTGGCTTTCGTCAAGGTCATAGCACGTTAGGGGCAAAATATTATCGGGAATTTCAAGTGTTGAAATTTGCAATGAGATTGCATACCTTCTATGAGATAGTTGGATCCCGATACCCGCTGCGAGTAAGAGTTACTCCTGGGAGAGTTTTATACATTACAATTAGCCGATCAAGTAGGTGTCTAGAAAGGTGTCAACGGGGTTACGCCTCTGGGAAAACGAGGTTTACATTAATTAGGTTCGTGCGAAAGCACGGGGGACCTCCCTCAAAGTACCGATACTGGCCTGGCTGAAAGATTGGCGAACTTGTAGTGTGTAATTAATCTCGGCTAGTCTTTCCTTTTAGGGTTTGAAGGAAGATTTGATAAAAAGCAGTGGGAGCCATCCTGATTAGATAAAATAATAACCAATCTATTCTTGCAAGAGCGCACGCTGAGTGTTTTCTTCTCTCTCTCTCCAGGTAGAGACCATATCACGCCTTAATCAAGATAATAATACGGAATATTGACCGAACCCGCTTGTTATACTGAGCTGAGGAACGTTGGTCCCGCTCCAACTTATAATTGTTATAAGACAGAGCAGGAAATTAGGGATTACCAGAATTCCCGTGCCGCCCAAACGAAGAGAGTGCATGCTGATGCATCATCTTTGGGTGTGTTCATTACAGAGAACTGTTTCTCAGTGTCCTTTACGTCCTGGGTATATGATACCAGATCAGGATCCCGCATATGTAATATGTTACATGGGCTACAGATAGGTAAAGAACTGAGAACGGGTGATAAGTTTCATGAGGCAGAAAACGGGGCAAGAGTTGCAGCCAAGTCTGTTGGTCACTGTCACCCTGTATTACCAATACATTGATTCTGAACGAATGTTGTTAGATACCGAACCTGATATACAAAATCATATCAGTCTCTTTATCAGTAAAGAAATGATAAAATTTTGTATTGTTGGATAATGTTTTGAACATTTCCTATATCAAAAGTTGATCGGTTCAGGCACGTTATCTCAAAGCATTGATGTTCTAAATCAAACTACAGTTCTTAGTATACTGAACACACAAAAGAGGAAGAGTTCAGAAATGAACGAATTCTTCTTGAGGCATTGTAGACTAGGTCAGATCAATGTGACCCGACTAGCAAGAGTTACATATAGATGCATATTTAAATCAGTTTGAATTTACATCTTGTGAAACTCGCCAGTCATGACACAAAGATAAGATGACCATAGCTCCGTTTGCTGGAAACAGAGAAAGAGTTAGTAAACTCTTGGGATGATACATGTTGATGTATGTAGGTCCCCTGTCTACACATGCCAAGACTGGTTCTTTGTACTTCATTACATTCTCTGATAATCTCTCAAGATTCAGTCATATGTTCCTGTTGAAACACAAGTCCGAACCTTTTGAGATATTCACAGAATATAAGTTAGAAGTAGAGAACCAAAACACGGGTATAAGTATTATGTCCTTTGATGAGATCAAGGAGGAGAATACTTGGGCACGAAATTCTTGGACTTTTCTAAAGGAGAATGAGATTCTCTCTCAGCATTACTTCTCCGTATACACCATAGCACGATGGTATATCGGGGCAGAGCGATCACACCCTATATGATAAGGTGTGCTCTATGATGAGTACTACTGAGTTACCTATTTCCTTTTTGGGAGTTATGCACTTGAGAAGCTGCATACCTAATGAATAGGGTTCAAATCAAATCAGTTGCCTACCGCTCCTTATGAGATATGGTATGGGAAGAGCCCATGTCTTAAGCTAGTTAAGATTTGGGGTTGCCCGGCCTATGTCTAAAAGCAAAATCCGGACAATCTTGAGGCAAGGTTAGTTATGTAGAACTGGAAAGGTTCCAGCTATACAAACTACAGCAGATGATTTGATAGACCAAAGGATTCAGTAGATTCCAATGAACCTCAGCCTCTCCGCTGATCTAGTAGGGTTCTTCACCCACCTGAGAGAAACTTCGGTTTCTCTATGACAGTGGGAGCGAGGATTGCATCATGAGATGATGACCCAACTAGTTTCGAGCTGGCCATCAGGAGTAAGACTCTATAAGAATGGCTGGATGCTTAGTGATCTGAGATGGAATCCTTATACACCAACAAAGTATGGACTTTGGTTGCTATATCTGAAGGGTTAAATCCCCATCAGGAGCAAGTATATCTTGAGAAGATTACTTGGTGTACATGGAAGAGTTGAGACTTTCAAAGCTAGACTTGTTAAAAGTTTGCATCATTGACCAGCTGTGGATAATGATAAAACCTTTTCAAGTATCTATGCTTAAGTCCATCCAGATCCTACTTACCACGGCTACATACCATGACTACGATATCTGGTGGTTGTGTGTCATGACAGCTTTTCTAAATGATGTTTTAGAAGAGAGTGTCTATAAGTACACAACCAGAGGGCTTCGTAAACAGTGGGAGCAGCGGAAACGTGTGCAAGATGCTTTATAGGATAAAGCAGGAATCGCGGAGTTGGAACATCTGTTTTGATGAAGCGGTCAAAGAAGTTGACATCATCAAAATGGTAGATGAACCTTGTATAAACAAGAAGGTAGTAGGGAGTATGGTGACGATCCTCGTAGAGTACGTGGATGACATACTCTTGATAGGGAAGGAGTTTCCTATGCTACGCTCGATCAATCTCCGCTTATCACCATAATTCTCCATATAGGATCAAAATGATACCTCCTAAATCCTGGATTTTGGATCTATGAGATAGATCTAAATGGATGTTCGGATACTCACTAGCTGTAGTGAGATGGTATCAATCGACCCTGGGAAGAATCACTGGAAGTGTTCCAGGGTGATAAAGACGACTGAGTGTCAGTCACAGGCATTGTCTTTACCCTCAGTAAATGGACGGTATGTTGGAAGAGTTCCAAGCTAGATACCGTGACATACTAGACGATAAAGGCTGGATATATCGCTACTTACGATGCTACCAAAGAGGCAGTCTGGATGTATATTTGTTCATGAGATGAACTTAGTTCCTCCCATTGTGTGACAATGGAGTTGTGGCTTATGCCAAGGAACGCAGGTCCCATCAGTGATCCAGACATATTCTAAAGCAGTATCACCTGATCATGGAGATAGTTGATCTCCAGGGTGATCGAGGTTTGGAGAGTAGACTCAGAGGACAACACAGCGGATCCACTCACAAAGGCCTATTCCCAGAGAGACTTTTATGGGATGGTTGAGTATGAGATACTACAACCACTGCTACAGATGGCCCTAGTGCAAGTGGGAGATTGTTAGTTATATGTATGCCCTAGAGGCCATTACTGTACATTGGATGTATATTGTAGTGGATGCTGGGACATATATAGGGAGGACTTTCTCGCTCGACATGATAGTATGCTATCTGGTTACTCTTTACCTTAACGTGTACACTGATTGTCTCTCTGTTACATGTTGGTAAAGCCCTTAGGATCTGTACTTGACTACCTGGACTATGATGCGGATCATACTAGTGGGGACATGGTAGTCCATAAGTACATCCTTCAAAGTCCCTAGTCGTGGGTGTATCGAGACGGGGCATCGATATACCAGAGTAGACCAGCGTGTACCTTCTCGACCCATACAGATGGGCGATGGATGATCCCATATCCATTGGTGTTTGACATCAGAGATGATATACGGGTGCTCAGTAGAGACTGGGTACACTGGACGGACTCGCCGAGAACTCCCAGATGGTATTATACCTCACGTCAGATGGCAGTTCTCTGGTGACACTGGTACAGAGTAGTCTGTTGACCCGAGATCGTCATAGAGTCTTGTGTGGTTCCCACTGTGCTTTGATTTCCATCTTACCACGTCCAAGAGGGCGTGCAAAACGGTGGTTTTTGGGTACAGCCCCGAATCACATGGAGGCAATGAGCGATAGGAGGGGATTCGTCTCTCCCGGTATAGGGAGTTGATGTTGCGCTGTGTTCGATTGGCTATAACAGGAAATCCCTGGCCAGGGTTGCTGAGATTTACTGGTAAGTGTTACCAGTAGTTTCTCGAATGTTATAGACCTCATATCGACACGAGTTATCGAGCTATTGGGGTCTGACGTTTACCACCCCTAGGCGAGATATGCGACATATCAGACGATCAGACCGGACTGCACGGTAGTGTTACTGGTTGGATTCACTGGAGTGTGAGCGGGCTTGCTCGTCGATCTTCTGATCGCTCAATACCCGGGTGGCCGTTACGTTTAGCAGACCGCTTGCGGCTTGTGGATGTTTGATATGATCATCATCCGCTGCCGGCGTATTGATGAGTCTTTAGAGTCCTACACAGAGGTTTCCTGGTTCAAGCGAAACGAAATAGGAGCGCATATGAGATATGTGCGGGACCGAGAATAATGCGTGTATGTGATACCGTATTCCATTCTCACGATGAATGTATCGATTAGGTTATATGCGATACACCCTAGTTATCGAATCAAGGATTGATTCGATAAACCGATACATTGGATACTAGTCGGTTATATGTGATATGACCGGATCGTTAAATCAAGTGTTGATTTAATGATTTAATGTATAATTATATATTTGATATATTACTTTGTATTAACTAGTATCGGTTCACTTTAAATGGATATTCTCACTCGGGTGTGCGCATTGCATATGCCATATGATTTTGTGCACATGATTGTATCATGTTTGATGATGCATGCTTTTTGGTTAAGTGTAAAGTACTAAACTATGGTTAAGTGGATGATTAGGGTTTTTACTTATTCATTTATTTATTTCATTTATTCTTTTTGGAAAATAAAATGCAAAGAGAAAAATGGTGGAATTCTTTTGTTCATTCATGAAGCTTCATGAATACTTTGACTTAGTCACCATTTTTGTCTTCATACCTAACCTAACCATTCACTTAACTTGAGTTTAGTCTCTACACTTAACCATGGTTGATTATGATAAGTATTCTATTATTTTCTATTTTCTAAAAGAACTTATCATAACAATTTCCATCTTCTTCTTCATCTTGACACATGAAGAAACCTTCACTTCATCAATGGTGGATTGATGAATTGAGTGAGAAATCCAATTCTAAATTGAACCCACTTCCTATTTCTTCATCCTCTACCTCTTGCCAAGTAGTAGAGTGTGTTTTCTTCACAAGTTTCTTGACTTGGTGAAGTCGGAGCTTGATTTAGCGATGCCTCGACGTAGATCATCTTCGGCATGGACATCGATGACCTAGCCCGTCCATTCTCCGATGAAGCCGACGCTAGAGCCCGGGACTTGTTATGGACAGCGAGGAGACTTCATTGCGGAGCTATGGAGGTGGAGAACCGGATCTACAAAGGTTGTATTTCCGTATCTCTTAGTTAAGTGTTAACTAGTTTGCTTTTTCGCCTAGACATCTAGCCGACGATCCGTTCTAGGGTTTCTCGGCACCGTTTAAATTTGAAATTGGCATGGTTGATACCTTGTGAGACCTCATTAGGGTGCCTAGGAACCCTACAATAATGCCTCACACGATCAAAGTATCAAATCTATTGAGACACAAATTGCACAATTAACTGCTGCGTTGAGCGAGAGAGAAAAGGGAAAGCTTCCATCTCAACCATTGCCAAATCCCGGTCACCCACAAAACGCATATCACAATCACAATGTGAATGCGGTGACCACGTTGAGATCCGGAAGAGTGTTGCAAAATAATGTGCGAACTAGTGATGACATCCCCGCCGGTGGTTCTTCTTCTTCTTCTTCTTCCTCTCCATCATCACCTTCCCCTTCTTCATTTTCTTCACTTTCTTCTTCACCTTTTTCTTTAGAGCCTATTCTCCACCCTTCACACGGCTCTACTTCTTCTAGCTCGAACGGACTCATTTCTCACAACACGAACACATCTATACCGGGATCCGTTCCTACTCCACATTCTACTCCACAGACATTTGACTCAACAAATTTTCCAAATGCACCATTTCCAAACAGGTTGAGTCCCAATAAACCAACTGCACAAGTGGAGAAGATTGTGGAGTTATTTAAGCAGGTTAGCATAAATATACCTCTCTTAGATGCAATCCAACAAGTCCCTTCATACGCAAAAATCTTAAAGGGCTTATGCACCTCAAAAAGAAAAGCATCTCAAGTACCCAAGAAAGTGCTAGTGGCTAGTGCAGTGAGCAATGCTATTAACCACCATCAAACCTTACCCCAAAAATGAAAGGACCCCAGCTGTCCTACGATTTCCATCACAATTGGGGATAAAAAAATTAATCGAGCACTTTTAGATCTTGGGTCTAGTGTTAACCTGATTCCCTACTCCGTGTACGAACAATTAGGGGTTGGAGAGTTGAAACCCACTCGTTGCACTCTCCAAATGGCTGATCGATCAATCACCCATCCAAGGGGTCAACTAGAGGATGTGTTGATCAAAGTCGGGGAGTTCATATTCCCCGTTGATTTTATCGTTATAGATACACAACCTGTTGCTAACCCAAGAAACCAAATTCCGGTGATTCTCGGTCGACCATTTTTGGCCACTTCCAATACTGTGATAAACTGTCGCAATGGCTCCATGACTTTATCCTTTGGGAAAATGTCTAGTGAGTTCAATATTTATAAGATGGGAAGTCTGCCCCCCGTACCTAAAAGTAGTACACGAGAAGTTTGCTCTATTCACGAAATCACGCGGGAGGACTGCGAGCTTGAAAGATTCTTGTTTGATGAAAACAGTTTTGACGCCACCAGTGCGTCCCTTCTTGAGCCTACCACCGTTGACACAACCGATATTGATTATGAATGTTTTACTTTTTCGGATGATGACGACTCACAGCCCGAATATGAGGCTTTTGAATTTTTGGATGAGTTAGTCGAGCCATCCGAATCGGTTGTTTGCAGTGATTTCGAACCTGTGTTGGAGTCCTTTGAGTTCGAGGTAGATTCCGAAATGATTCTTTCGCCTCCGAAACTCGAACTCACGCCCTTGCCGTCTCACCTTAGATTTGCTTACATAGGTAAGAATGAGACCTTTCCCATTATCATATCGGCATTTCTAGCCCTCGAGCAAGAGAACGCCCTCTTAATGGTCTTACAAGATAGGCGGCAAGTTTTCGATTGGACTACGGCGGACATCGAGGAGATAAGTTCCCTCATAATTGAATATCATATACAATTGATGGATGATGCCGAGTCAATAGAGGACCCACAGGAACATCTTGGGGATATTGTGGTGAGTCAACCTCCTTTAGAAGTTGAAATACCCCCATTTCTTGTAATAAGCTACGAGAATGCCAACATTCCACTGATTGCTGATCAGTTACATTCTCGTTTTGATGCATCACCATCGCCTGTATATTTACCTCCACACCTCCCATACCACTACTTCTATCTTCCCCAATTCCTTGTGGACCGCTACAATTTATTCTTCCACCAACCAATACTCTTTACCGATAAAATTTTCAACTGGTTGGTGTCGGTCTATGCAAAGTTTGGCAGTAATGTCTAACATAGTTTAAATGAAGTTTGGGGGAGGGCCTTTTCTGTATATATTTTTGTTTTCCTTAACAATAAAAAATTTATAAATAAATAAACAGGGAAGTGCCGGTATTTTGACCCTCTTGGTTTAGCATGACAGTGAGGACACTGTCAAGTTCAAGTTTGGGGGTATGCTCGGTACGTTTTCTTCCTTCACATTCATTTGTACATATTTTTGCATTTGCATATTTATTTGAAAACCCATAAAAATTTGAAAAATTTCAAAAATGATAAAAATAGTGTATTCAATTTTGGCCATATTTGATTTGAGTTTGACAGATAGGTTAACTGGCTAGGAACAACTAGATCTTAGACTTAGTAAATTAAAAACCCTAAAAATAACCTTTCTTAAAGTTTAACAGTAGAAAGTATATGCCTTGTAGTTTATTTAGAAATAGGCAAATTTTGGGTTCACTTCTTAGGCTAAGTCGAAACAAGAGAAGAGTATTGACATTCTTATTAGAATATAAGTTTGAAAAATAGTTCCTAGCTTAAGTCTAAATTCTGAAAATGTATACCCTACAATTTGCACAATCACGCACCTTGAAACTTGGAATAGTAGAAGAGACCTTGAAATGCTCTTGTCTAAAATCCTTAGTACAATGAAAATAAAAGAAAAAAAAAGTGAATAAAGAAAAAAATGGACACTGGTTTTTTGTGATTACTTAAGGCTGTAAAAATAGAAAAATCTTTAGCGAGGGTGCTTTATCACCTAGTGCCTTAGACCAACTGGTTTGGGAGTCACTGCTAAAAGCCTTGGGTGTTGCAAAACTAGGAAGTACGCTTTAAAATGCTAACGCATCTTGTAATCGGGTGTTGGTACCTCAAGAAGTATTAACAGTCGCATGAAGGATGTGTAAGCGAAATTCAAAATTCACGAATTAATAAGTGCTTTGGACAATGGACGAGAGTACGATTGCTTGATTTGAATTTCCAAGTGTAGTGGTGATCTATACACACACGTAGGGGTATGTGATTGGGATCTAGATGAGAGAAAATGATGAAGAATAGAACTTGTATCTTTAGTAGAGTTGATAGAAATTCCTAAGTGGAGATGAAACTCTAGAAGGAAAACTTAGGAGATGCCGAAAGCTAAATAAGTCTATAGAACATATATAATCTTAAGTTAGATGATGAGGAAGTGTGAAGAATATGGGTGGATAATTTGCGAGTCAAAAGATAATAGAATTCCTTGTTAGAAAACCTAATTGGAGAACAAAAGTCAATGGGCCGAGTTGATAGGATTTTGTGGGTGTAATCCGCTGAAAACCCTCAGGAGACAACACTCCTCCTACTAGGGACACCTAGAGGTTTAACGGCTTGTTGCACGAGCTCAGTGCAATCGCGTTTCCCTGTGAAAGTGTGGTTAGGATTTTAGTAAATAAAAAATAAGTTTGCTCGAGGACGAGCAAAAGGTAAGTTTGGGGGTATTTGTTCAGACCATAATATTACATTTTTCATTCCCCTATTCTTATCCGTTTTATAAATAAACAGGTACTCTTGACGCACTTTTGTTGCATGTTACAGGATACAGGCTCTTGGAGCAAATACAGTGAAAAAGACGAAAGATACTACAGAAAAGGGACTTTTGACCAACAAGCAGACGGATCTTACTCAAGCCGAGACGAAGAACAGTGCAAGATCCAAAAGACGAAAGTGAAACGGTCAAAAGATCCTTACAAGTTTTCACTGAGGATCTGGAGAAGACTAAGAAGCCCAACAGAGAAAAGAAGTATGAAAATAGGAAGCCCAAGAAAATACAAACAATTCCCAGAAGAATAGTGAGCCAAGCCCACCAAAGGGCCGTGGAACCGCGGCCCAAGCGCTCCATTGCCGCAGTTCCGCGGCCATATTAGGCCCGTGTCGGTGCAATCTTTCTGTGTCGGTGTGTCGGTGTATATGTTGGGATTTTTAGGGGGCAAATCTGTAATTGTATGTCTACGAGAGTCTGTAACCCTAGCTTCACTGGTTGCTTATAAATTGTACTCAAAATCTGTAAAATGTCATGCCTCTTTTCAATAAATAAAATTCAGAATTTCTGGGAGTTATATTCAGATCTATTCTGTCTTCTTGCTTGGAGGGAGCCATCGAATTAGTAAGTAATTTTATTTCTGTTCCTTTAATTAAAATGTTTTCTCATCCCCTAATGAGCGAGTAATCTCCTCGCTTGTTAGGGTTAGCCTTAGGGAAAGGGTTGAGAGATGAGATCTCTCACCCCTTTCAATGCCACATTCACCTAATGAATTAGAACTCCTTGCATACGCGCACAACTGCTCCCTACGGCACCCAACCCCTCGAGGTAACGGTGAACCGTAGTATAAAGGGCCGGTTGCGCGTGTTTTCCATGGGGGTTAGGGTAATTATCAACAAAGGAAGGATACAAATTTAGAGGAAGAAACATCTTCCCAAAAGATTTGGATCCACTTTATTGATAATTACCGTAACATCTAATAGATCTAAAAAAGAAGGCATTGAAAGCGGTGAGGAAAACGTTAATCTCCAAAACTTTCCCTAAACCTAACCCTAGCAAGACTTTAAATTAGATTAATTTAATTGATTGATAGATCTAGATTTTCATATACCAACCAAAACAACACCTTGAATCAACTCGTTAAAACATATTAAAAAATTTTACCCATCTCTGTGGATCGACCCGTACTCATCGGCTAGCTGCAAAGTGACGCCGTTTCTGATTACGGTAAATACAATACTTTGGAACAATCACCGGTCATAGTCCATATTGGCATAACTTATTAAGTTATTAGGGCTCGACGATTCCATCCCTAGACTTGATATGCAGCATATCAGACGAAGAGATCGGACTGTACGGTAGGTGTTACCAATGACTTTGCGGGAGCTTTGACAAGTTCGCTTGTTGTTCTTCTGTTCGCTCAATAACCGGGTGGCCGTTATGTTTAGTTGACCGCTTGCGGCTTGTGGGTGTTTTGATGTGATCATCGCCTACTGCCGGCGTATTGACGAGTCTTAGAGTCCCACACAGAATTTTTCTAGCTCAGGCGAAACGATGTGGTGTACATATGAGATATGCGCGGGAGCTCGATTAAATGTGAATTTGTGATACCGTATTTTAATCGGGCGTTTACTATTGGTTGGGTCATATTTGATATGACTGATTTATTAAATCAAGTGTTGATTTAATATTAACTTTTAGCTCACTTTTAATTAAACATTTTCTTTTGGATGTATGCATAAATGTTTATACGTGCACATGATGATGTGCATGCACACATACATACATACATACATATGTATCATGGTTGTTGATACATAGGAGATGGCAATGCAAGACTCACATGGTTGATAAATATCTACATTTTTGTTAATGAATTAAAGAAAAAAGAAATTAGCTAAATGACTCATTGTTTCTACATTCTTCTTATTTGACCTTTGACTTTAACCATGGTTATATTTCCTTTGTTCTTTAACTCATCTACAAAATATCTAGATATTTAGTTAACTATGGTTATATTTGAGAGTGTCTCATATATATTCTTTTCTTTTTCATTTGGATTAAGTTTTTTCATAATATTGACGAAAGCTTTGCCATCTTCTTCTTCCTCCTTCTTCAAGCTCTCTTGAGTTTTCAAAAGAGTGAGGAACTTAAAAAGAAAGGGTTTTTGAGTGAGTACACAAACCACATAACCATTATACACTACCCTAGCCCTTTAGTGTAGAGTGTTTGCTCCACTTCATCTTGATTTTGTGGAGCAAAGAGCTTGACCTAGAAATCTCCGGGTGGATCATCGTAGACGACGAAGGACCTTGAGTGGAGTTGATCCAAGCTTCGAGCAAATCCGTAGGAGTCCAAAAGAGTGAAGGAGTTGGCTACAAAGGTTGTATTTCCTTTTCCTTTAGCCTAGACTTCTTATATTGTTGATATTACCCTAATCTCTAGTTACGATTCGTAGTTCGTTTGTAATAGCCCTCTAGAAATTTAAAAGTTCATTACTTTATGATGTTGCAACCTAACTAGAGGCGCTACTACACACCAACATGGTATCAGAGCCTAGCTAAAGCTTTAGGGTAAACTAGACGACGTTTTAAAACTCAATCGAACATGAAAATATGATTTTTACATGCTCACTGGAAATATTTTCAAAAGTTGGAATTTTTGGAATTAAAAATATTCAAAAAATAGAGCAGGGTTTTCTGTGGATCCCCAAGAAAAACGAGCGCTTAACCTGACATAACGACCGCGGAACCGCGGCCAAACAGTGGTATTTGCGGCGGTTCCGCGGCGCCGTTGGTGAGGGTTGGACCGTGCTTTCTTGTGTTGATCCGTAGGTACTGTATGAGCTCTCTGGGAATTTTTAATGCAGGTTCAAGTGTTGAGATCTATTACAACAGTCGGTATATTGATGTGTTGATTGATATATTTTAACGTCGTTTATGCTTTTCAATTGTTGATATGATATGATGTATAGGATCGTCGTGATTGAATGGCCGGGGGTTTTATGTAAGACGAGAGTTTCTCTTTTCATTCATGTAAAATTCATTGTAAATAATATTCTTTTATTGGGGCACTTCCAGGTTGAGGATGATGTCTCCATTAATGTATATTTTACTTTTCCGCATTAGGATAGACCCAAGGAGGAGAGCACGGATGACCGGGTTCTGGAGTTCAGTGGGAGGCCATCTTGAGGAGTCGAGACCGGGTCTCCTAAACTCCAGAATTGGAAGGGTCACTTGCCGCTCTCGTATGGGTTTAAGGGTGTGGACTTGGCTATTCATCACGACCGTGGAATCCGTATTTTCTATCATAGGCTAAATATAAAATACGGTGTTCCTGGTATATCCTATATTTTCATATATCTGTTTATGCTGCCGAATATTCTGTGATGTGATTACTTGATATCTGAGACGAATGAAATATTGTTGTTATATATGTGATATGTAATAAATGTCTATTTTTCGCTTCTGTGATGGCTTAGGAACTTAAATGATGGGAGTACATTAATGAGATTAATGTAAAGAAAAAGGAAACCTAAAGATGTTGTAGAATCGGATTTGAAACCCACTCGGCTCTTTTTATGAAAAAGCAAGTTTCAAAAGATGCGGAGCTTAAGCCACTCCTTTTCTAAACTATTTAGATTCTACAACGAGATCAAGTTCAAAGCGTTAAAAGTTTTCATAAAAACCATTCGCAACCCTCCGTCATTTTAGAAAGCAGAGTACTTAGTATTCGTGCTACGTATGTTGATAATAGTCAAGGCGTAGTGTACGGTAGCTAAGTGATGTCTTCCTACAAAGCATATGATGCGAACAGTTAGGACATTCATGTGATTATGTTGATCATAGTCAAGGGTCATATGGGTGGGTCTACTTAATCATGAAATGACGGGTAGAACTTGACTAGTACTTATGATATGTTGACTATAGCCAATGTCATAAGCTGCTAGGGGTAAAAACAATATCGAGAGTTTCAAGAGTTGAAATTTGCAATGAGATTGCATACCATCTATATGATAGTTGGATCTCGATCCCACTGTGAGTAAGAGTTACTCCCAGGAGAGTTTTACACTTTACAATTAGCTAATCCAGTAGGTGTCTAGAAGGTGTTAACGGGGTTTGACCTCTGGAAAAAACGAGGTTTATTTTAATTAGGTCCGTGCGCAAGCACGGGGAACCTCTCTCAAAGTACCGACACTGGCCTGGCTGACCGGTTAGCGAAACTGTAGAATGTAATTAATCCTGGCTAGTTTTCTTTTCAGGTTTGAAAGAAAATTTGATAAAAGCAGTGGGAGACATCGATTAGATAAGATAATAACCAATCTGATCTTTGCAAGAGCATTTCGCTGAGTGTATTCTTTTTTCTCCTTTAATGGCAGATACCGATGATGGGACTAAAACTTCTGTTAGAGAAAAACAAACCGATATGACCGAATTATATTGAATGGCTGAGGAACCTGAACATTGCACTTTCATATGATAAAGTATCATATGTTCTCACTGCCAAAGCCCCACCACCCCAGGTCCTGAATCATCTATTTCGGATAAGGAGATCCGAAAACATGGGATATTGATTGTAACACGGCCAAATGCCTAGCGCTAGCTTCTATGGATAATGTACATCAGAAGCAACACGAGAAGATGGATATTCAATCCATCTTTATTCATACAAAGGAGTTGTATGGAGAGCAATCTCGGGCTTTACGCTACGAGGCATCTATAAAGCCGTTTCAGATGCGGATGGCTTCTGGTACATCAGTAAGAGAACCTGTCTTGAATATGATTGGTCTTATAGAAGAACTTGAGGACCTAGGATGGACTATGGAAAACGAGCAATATATTGATATTATTCTACAGTCTCTCCCTTCTGCCTTTGCTCCATTCATAGTAAACTTTAATATGAATGATTTGGAGAAATCACTGCCTGAACTTCTCAATATGATGAGAAGTGCAGAAGGAATGCTTAAGATAGCGAAAACTCCCGCTCTGCTTGCTGGGCCATTTTCCCCTTCAGTCCCAAAAGCCAAGGCCGAGGGAAAGAAGAAGAAGAAACCCACTAAGCCGAGAGGTGGAGTTGTAAAGGCGAAGGGAAAAGACAAGTCTGGGGCCGCGGGAAGTGGAAAAGGAGAATGTTTTTACTGCCACAAGTCGGGACACTGGAAACGGAATTGTGCTTTGTACCTTGCAGATCTCAAGAAGAAGAATGTTGATGCTTCCGCTTTAGGTGTGTTTGTAACTGAAAACTGTTTTTCTATAAACTCTGCATCTTGGGTATTAGATACTGGTTCTGGTTCTCACATCTGCAATTGTCTGCAGGGATTGAGAAACAGTAGAGTTTTGAAGACTGGGGACCATACTTTTCGGGTTGGAAATGGTTCCAATGTACATGCTATATCCGTAGGAGAGTATCATCTGGGGTTGCTTTCAGGATGTATTTTGGTTTTGAACCCTTATTATTATGTACCTAGTATGCTATGTAATATAATATATGTTTCCTTGTTAGACAATGAAGGGTATCATTTTGTATTACAGAATAATGTTATGAGCATTAACTTGAATCAACAGTTGATTGGGTATGGTACACTGAATAACGGTATTTATGTCCTAAACCAACACACAGTTTTCAATATACAACACAAAAGTAAAAGAAAAATTTCAGACATAAATGAATCTTTTCTTTGGCATTGTAGACTTGGTCATATTAATGAAACAAGACTAAATAAGCCACATAAAGATGGATATTTGAATCCTTTTGAATATAAATCTTATGCGACTTGTCAGTCCTGTATCAAAGGTAAAATAACCAAAACTCCGTTTATTGGACACGGAGAGAGCTACAGAACTCTCAGGCCTCATACATAGTGATGTATGCGGACCAATGTTTACACATGCAAGAGGCGGTTTTTCATACTTCATCACTTTTACTGATGATTTCTCAAGATTCGGACATGTGTTTTTATTGAAGCATAAATCCGAAGCTTTTGAGAAATTCAAGGAGTACAAACTTGAAGTAGAAAAACAAACTGGCTCGAGTATCAAGAAACTTCGATCAGATCGAGGTGGAGAGTATTTAAGTACTGAGTTTTCAGACTTCTTAAAAGAGAATGTGATTCTCTTTCAGCTCACTCCTCTTGGCACACCACAGCACAACGGTGTGTCAGAACAGAGGAATCGTACCCTATTAGATATGGTACGGTCCATGATGAGTAATGCTGAGTTACCGCTTTCCTTTTGGGGACATGCATTAGAGACAACAATTTATCTATTGAACAGGGTTCCAACCAAGACCGTGTCTACCACTCCATATAAGATGTGGTGTGGGAAGAAACCATCTCTTAAAAGAGTTAGGATATGGGGTTGTCCGGCTTTTGTCAAAAAGCAGAATCCGGATAAACTCGAGACACGATCGATCATGTGTAATTTTATGGGATATCCAAAAAATTCATATGGATATCTATTCTATGACAAGGAGGAACAAAAGGTGTTTGTTTCTCAACATGCCACATTTTTAGAAAATGAAATTTTTACAAATAGTATTGATGGCAATGCGGTAGAACTAGAAGAGGTTCTAGAGACACAAATTACTCATGATGAATTGGTTGAACCTGATATTGCAGTAGAACATCAAGAACCTCAGCCGCTCCGAAGATCTAATAGAACTTCTCGCCCACCAGAGAGATACTATGGGTTTCTCATTGATGATGATAGAGAAGATTGCATCATGGAAGATGATGACCCTACTAGTTTTCAGCAAGCTATCACGAGTGGTGACTCAGTAAAGTGGCTGGATGCCATAAGATCCGAAATGGAGTCAATGTACACCAACAAAGCATGGACTTTGGACGTTGCACCTCTTGGGATAAAACCCGTAGGTTGCAAATGGATCTTTAAAAGAAAGATTGGTGTAGATGAATAGGTGGAGACCTTTAAAGTAAGGCTTGTAGCGAAAGGTTTTCGTCAAAGACCAGGATTGGACTATGATGAAACTTTCTCTCCAGTAGCAATGCTTAAATCCATCCGGATACTACTTGCAATTTTTGCTAACTACGACTATGAAATCGGGCAGATGGACGTTAAAACTGCATTTCTAAATGGTGATTTAGAAGAATGCGTTTTTACGGATCTGCCAGAGGGCTTCATTGACAGTGGGAGCAGCGAAAAGGCATGTAGGTTGCTTAAATCCATTTATGGATTAAAGCAGGCATCTCGGAGCTGGAACATCTGCTTTGATGATACAATCAAAGAGTTTGATTTTATCAAAAATATTGATGAACCATGTATTTATAAGAAGATTGTAGGGAGTACTGTCACTTTCCTCGTATTGTACCTAGATGACATTCTCTTGATAGGAAACGATATTCCTATGCTACAATCGGTCAAATCATTCTTATCACAAAGGTTCTCCATAAAGGACCTGGGTGATGCCTTGTGCATTTTGGGCGTAAGGATCTATAGAGATAGATCCAAGAGGTTATTGGGATTGTCCTAATCAAAGTACATCGATACCATCCTAAAAAGGTTTAGTATGGAAGATTCCAAGCGTGGTGCCTTGCCCGCTTGCTATGGAATCACTCTCTCCAAGGACTTCTGTCCGAAGACTGATGAAGAGAGAGCTCGCATGAGCATTATACCCTACGCTTCAGCCGTAGGATCTATAATATATGCGATGATATATACTCGCCCTGATGTAGCTTATGCACTAGCTGTAGTAAGCAGATATCAATCCAACCCAGGGGAGCAACACTGGATAGCTATGAAGAACATTCTTAAGTACTTACGAAGAACTAAAGAATTGTTCTTGGTGTATGGTAATGGGGATCTCCAAATGGAGGCCTTTACCGATTCCAGCTTTCAAAGAATAACGTTGCAAACTCCACAATGGAAGAGTCCCAAACATGATACCGTTGCAAGAGTTGTATTTACCCTCAATGGAGAGGCGGTGTGTTGGAAGAGTTCCAAACAGGATACCGTTGCAAACTCCACAATGGAAGTTGAGTATATTGGTGCAAATGTTGCTGCTAAGGAAGCCGTCTGGATAAGGAAGTTCGTTGCGGAACTAGGAGTAGTTCCAACCATTATTGATCCAATACCAGTGTATTGTGATAATAATGGAGCTATGGCATTTGCCAAAGAACCCAGATCCCATCAGAAGTCCAGACACATCCTCAGGAGATATCATTTGATCCGGGAGATTGTTGATCGCCAAGAGATCGAGATTCGGAGAGTAGATACAAAGAATAACACCGCGGATCCACTCACCAAGGCCCTTCCACAGCCGCAACATGAGCGACTATTTGAGATGTTGGGTATGAGATACGCCAATAATTGGCCTTAGTGCAAGTGGGAGATTGTAGGATATATGTATGCCCTAGAGGCCATTATGTGTATAGTGGATGCTTGGACATGTATATATATATATATATATATAGATAGATAGATAAATTTCTTGCTCGACATGATAGTATGCTATCTGGTTGTACTTTATCTTGACATATTTACTTGATACTGTTCATTTGATACATGTTGATAAAGCCCTCAGGATATCGGCTTGACTTCCATAGCTATGATGGAGATCATACTAGTGGGGCATGTGTGGTCTATAAGCATATCCTTAAATGTTCCTAGTCGAGGGTATATCGAGACAGGGCATCGATATTCCAAAGTAAACTAGCGTATACGTTTCTTGACCCATATGATGGGCGATGGATGATCCCATATCCATTGGTGTTGTGACATCAACGATTGTATACGGGTGCTCAGTGGAGACTGGGTATACTGAACGGACTTATCGAGAACTCCTATATGGTATTATGTCTATCGTCGGATAGCAGTTCTCAGGTGACACAGGTACATGTTAGTCTGTAGACCCGATATCGTCATAAAGTCTTGTGTGTTCTCCCACTATACTTTGATTTCCACTCTACCACAACTCTACTGATTCGTACAAATAGGTGGCTTTTGGGTACGGTCCCGAGACACATGGAGACAATGAGCGATAGGAGGGGTTTCGTCTCTCCCGATATTAGGAGTTGATGTTGTGCTATGCGCGATTGGTTTTGACTCGATAAATGTTATCAGTAGTTTCTCAACCGGTCATAGTCAATATCGGCATAACTTATTAAGTTATTAGGGCTCGACGATTCCATCCCTAGACTTGATATGCAGCATATCAGACGAAGAGACCGGACTGTATGGTAGGTGTTACCAATGACTTTGCGGGAGCTTTGACAAGTTCGCTTGTTGTTCTTCTGTTCGCTCAATATCTGGGTGGCCGTTACGTTTAGCTGACCGCTTGCGGCTTGTGGGTGTTTTGATGTGATCATCGCCTACTGCCGGCGTATTGACGAGTCTTAGAGTCCCACACAGGATTTTTCTAGCTCAAGCGAAACGATGTGGTGTACATATGAGATATGCACGGGAGATCGATTAAATTCGAATATGTGATACCGTATTTTAATCGGGTGTTTACTATTGGTTGGGTCATATTTGATATGACCGATTTATTAAATCAAGTGTTGATTTAATATTAACTTTTAGCTCACTTTTAATTAACATTTTCTTTTGGATATATGCATATATATTTATACATGCACATGATGATGTGCATGCACACATACATACATACATATGTATCATGGTTGTTGATACATAGGATATGGCTATGCAAGACTCACATGGTTGATAAATATCTACATTTTTGTTAATGAATTAAAGAAAAGGGAAATTAGCTAAATGACTCATTGTTTCTACATTCTTCTTATTTGACCTTTGATTTTAACCATGGTTATATTTTCTTTGTTCTTTAACTCATCTACAAAATATCTAGATATTTAGTTAACTATGGTTATATTATATTCTTTTCTTTTTCATTTTGGATTAAGTTTTTTCATAATATTGACAAAAGCTTTGCCATCTTCTTCTTCCTCCTTCTTCAAGCTCTCTTGAGTTTTCAAAAGAGTGAGGAACTTAAAAAGAAAGGGTTTTTGAGTGAGTACACCAACCGCATAACCATTCTACACTACACTAGCCCTTTAGTGTAGAGTGTTTGCTCCACTTCATCTTGATTTTGTGAAGCAAAGAGCTTGACCTAGAAATCTCCGGGTGGATCATCGTAGACGACGAAGGACCTTGAGCGAAGTTGATCCAAGGTTCGAGCAAAGCCATAGGAGTCCAAAAGAGTGAAGGAGTTGGCTACAAAGGTTGTATTTCCTTTTCCTTTAGCTTAAACTTCCTATATTGTTGATATTACCATAATCTCTAGTTACGATTCGTAGTTCGTTTGTAATAACCCTCTAGAAATTTAAAAGTTCGTTACTTTATGATGTTGCAACCCAACTAGAGGCGCTACTACACACCAACAAAAACTACCTGCGTGAGATCTTTATGACTCACAAAGGAGTAACACACTTAGGGATCCCCACGATTCCTAAGGAGAAATTACACTTACGAGATCCTCACGACTCGTAAGGAGAACACTCTTATGAGACCGTCACGGCTCATAAGATTAAAAAGCCTTAAGCTACAGGGATCTGAAACTGTTCTTAAGCCATCACCTTTCCCAGATTGCCCTACAAGCGGTTCAATACTGACCCTTGTATACAATCTACGGGCACAAATAATCATTTCCTCGCCGAGTCCCACCAACGACGAGGAATGCCCTCATTTGATGAACAAACACTTCTAGGTCTTCTCGATTTACAAGGAGAAAACACTCTTGCAAGACCCTTACGACTTACAAGAGAACATACACTTAGGAATTCTCACGATTCCTAAGGAGAAAATACACCTACGAGATCCTCACGACTTGTAGGGAGAAACACCTTTATGAGACCCTTACGGTTCGTGAAGTTAAAAGCCTTAGTCGACAGGATCCAAACCCTGTTTGCTAAGCCACCTTTGTTCGAATCAACAGAGGCAAATGATGATTCGCTCCTGGCAATGTCCCAGTAGTAGCGATGCTGATGCCTAAACCGGTATCAAATTCCAAGTCCTTTCATGGCAAATGATGATTCGATCCTGGCAATATTCCAGTCGCAGCGATGCTGATGCTAAGATTGACATCAGGTTCCAACTTCCATACTTGCAACAAAATCAGCAAGTAAAAGAAATGCATATGAAATAGCCGAAATAATAGGGCAACTTGCAACAAAATCTGCAAGTAAAAAAATATGCATACACAAATAGCCGAAATGATTGGGCAACTCGCAATAAAAAGCGGCGAGCAAAAAAACAGCCGAAATGATTGGGCACCGCGAAAAATAGCCGAAATGATTGGGCAATCGTGACTTTCGCGATATAAAAAGCTGAAATGATAGAGCATCGTGGAAAGAAATAAAAAAAATTGAAATGAAACTTTTTGCCCTGCAGGTAAGTCAATACCGACCCCTGTATACAATCCATGGGTATAAACGTAAAGGGAACCACACGTCCCAACAAACTCTATCAAAGGGAGAGTTAGGTCTTAGCGGCAGTATCTGCATCCCAGAAAACCAGCAACGACGTTCCTCCTCATGCCAGCAGGACACGGACGCGACACTACCAATTGGATCCACGGCAAAGCCCCCAGTTTCAAGACCCTGTGGTTCACAGACAACCTAGAGTCAATCCCGACACCATAGAAAATGGAGAATGTCAACCTCTGACCTCTCTGTCGTCAAGCAACGCTTCGACTCGTATACATGTCAAACCCTGACCTCCTTGTCGTAAAGCAACGCTTCGACTAGGATACATGTCAACCCCTGACCTCCTTGTCGATACATGTCAACCCCTGACCTCCTTGTCGTAAAGTAATGCTTCGACTCGGATACATGTCAACCACTGACCTCCTTGTCATAAAGCAGTTCTTAGACTTGGATACATGGCAAACCCTGACCTCCTTGTCGTAAAGCAATGCTTCGACTCGGATACATGTCAACCTCTGACCTCCTTGTCGTAAAACAATGCTTTGATTCGGATACATGTCAACCCCTGACCTCCTTGTCGTAAAGCAGCGCTTC
This sequence comes from Agapanthus africanus, assembly GCA_030015575.1. Taxonomy (NCBI): domain Eukaryota; kingdom Viridiplantae; phylum Streptophyta; class Magnoliopsida; order Asparagales; family Amaryllidaceae; genus Agapanthus; species Agapanthus africanus. The sequence goes on along the minus strand of JASDDO010000008.1, from coordinate 431,492,396 downwards.
GACCCGGATACATGTCAACCCCTGACCTCCCAGTCGTAAAGCAACGCTTCGACTCGGATACATGTCAACCTCTGACCTCCCTGTCCTAAAGCAACGCTTCGACTCGGACACATGTCAACCGTTGACCTCCCTGTCGTAAAGCAACGCTTCGACTCAGATACATGTCAACCCCTGACCTCCCTGTCATAAAGCAACGCTTCGACTCGGATACATGTCAAACCCTGACCTCCCTATCGTCAAGCAACTCTTCGATTTGGATACATGTCAATCTCTGACCTCCCTATCGTAAAGCAATGCTTCGACTCGGATACATGTCAACCCCTGACCTCCCTGTCATAAAGCAATGCTTCGACTCAGATACATGTCAAACCCTGACCTCCTTGTCGTAAGGAAACGCTTCGACTCGGATACATGTCAACCCCTGCCCTCCCTGTCGTAAAGCAACGCTTCGACTCGGATACATGTCAACCCCTGACCTCCCTGTCGTAATGCAACGCTTCGACTCGGATACATGTCAACTCCTAACCCCCTCTGCCGGTGCAATGCTCCGTCTCGGAAATACATCAACCCATGATTCTCTTGTCATAAAGCAATGCTTCGACTCGGAAATAAATCAACACATAAACCTAACAACCCATAAAAAGAAAGTTCTTACAGCTCTCACAAGAAAAAGCACTTAGGAGTCCTCATGACCCCTAAGGAGAAATCGCACCTATGAGATCCTCTCGACTCATAGGGAGAAAAATCTTTATGAGACCCTCACGGCTTATAAAGTTGAAAAGTCTTAGGTGGCAAATCCTAACCCTGTCGCCTAAGCCATCACTACCCTGCCAAAAGATCCAGTTAAACTACATGTGGACCACATCCATCAGAGCTACATGCAACCATGAGATAAAAATATATATGTCTTTTATTCATGAATTCAAAATGAATACAAGATACATCTCATAAGAGAATCAAAATGAATATAAATTGTTTTCATTCATAAGTGGATAAAAAATGATAATAAAGAAAATACAATGAAGAAAAAAGTCTTTAAACCGGCGGGCGACACAATAAGCTCCTCAATTCATCGCTCTTCCGCTGGGCCTCGCCTTCAAGCTTGGTTATTACCACAAGACGGGTCTCCGCCTGAGACTGTTGGGTTTGATACAAGACGAACCGGCTCTCGAGCTCCCTTTCAGTTGCCTTATGAGCTTCAACCATCTCACGGGTAAAGATGACGGCTTTGGCGAGAGCGACCACTTCAGTGATAGCTTCTTGAAGTACCCGCCAGATTTCATATGCATAGGTGGTCTTGGTAGTGAGCTGAGCTTGAAGTACCCCCAAAGCACTCGAGGCCAGTTCCCTCTCCGAGAATTTCCGGTTAAGCCTCTTCTTACATGATTGTAGATTTGCGACGCACCATTCAATCAGCCCCCGCAAGCTCGTCTTTGCAGCCACAACCTCAGAAGGAAGGCGTGTGCACTCAAGATCATGTAAACAGACCTCCACTCGATGCCAATCCTCGATCCAAAACACGCACAAACTATTTTCTCTTTCTGGAAACAAGGAAAGTCTTCGGTACATACCCCATTAAGCAGGCGTTCATGACCATATGCCAATGGTATCTAGAACGCGCTGATTTATGGATAACACGACGACGATGTTCGCACTTAAAGGAAATTCCCAGGGGTCAAGTATAACGCTCATGTACTCAGGTGGGATGCACGTACGAATATATGACAAAAAGAAAAATTCAGTAGAAAAGCATTCAACAGCTAATGATAAGAGGAATACATTGATATACTACGCTACAGGGAAAAGGTCACCAAACAAAGGATCGGTGATACAAGGGTTAACAAAACAAAATACAAAATTCTCCAGCTCCCTCTCTGCCTTCTCTAACACGTCGAAACAACGGTTTTCACGAGGAGTTGCTCCCCACCGATTAGTGCCATGCTCATCAGCAAAAGCAGACATGACAGCCCGCCGGGCTCTTATCTGACCCAGTAGATGAATCGAGCGATCCTTCAGAGCCCGGGTAATCACGCACGCCTCATAGAAACACTCGATCTTATCCTCTGCCGCATCGAGGATCGCCGGAGTCATCTCTGTTGGATGAGAAGGGATGTCGGCAAGCACGGACGAAAAGACCATCTGTAGCCAAATGGAACCTATAGGAAGGGGAGAGCCCCTACGAATTAGGAGTTTGCACGTCACTGCGTCACATTCGGCATCGGTGAGAAAAGGATCCACTAGCCGCGTAGAAAAATGAGGAATCATCTCCTCGACGAGCACCTCCCATGGTTGTCGATGAGCGTAGAGGCGGTTGCAAGCCATAAACTCTGGACTGATTCTCAAAATAATCACCCTAAGGTCTAAATATTTTTTTTTAGAGAAGAAGGAAGGCGTGGCATCAGGTTATAAAGGAGAACATTTAAAGCTACGCACAGAAAATGTTGTGCATGGTGGAACTATTCCCAAGGTCCGAGAAAAGGGGAGAGCATTGGAAATGAAAAGAAATGACTCATTGAAATCAGAGCAGGGAGATGAAACGACCCCATCAAGCAGAGCCCCACATGCATAACACGTGAGCACAAGCCTTGATCCTTATTGGAAGTTAAAAAAAACGGTACCGCACATGCATAACATGTGAGCAGGTGCCAATGCAAGATTGAATTCCTTAGCAGTGCCTCACGCGCCAAACACGTGAACACCAACAACAGTGTGACAAAACTTCGTAAAGAACGCGTGTGAACATAAAAAAGAAAGGAAATTTCTATTATTCATACTCCGAAGATTCATACAAAAATAATAGGAAATGTTTACAATGGTAAAATATTAAATCTGGGACACGGATTAAGAAACTCGAAAGTGAGGCCGTCTAAAATGTTTCTGGCTTTTCTGACCATTCTCGTGTGCATCCTCTCACGATCGCAAGCGTCAGGATCCTCGCCAATATCCTCCGCCCTCTGATAAGAAGCGATTATCGTCATCTGTTGGAAAACTTGATGCAAGATATCAATGAGATTATCTCATCGTTTCCTTGAGATCAAGCCCGTCAAATACACTGAGTGCACCTTATCTTCAGCATCACCCAGTGCCTCAAGCGGCATAGCTTCGTGAAATCCAGGAAGTGCTCCCCAAATTGCTCTCACTACAATCTTCAAAAGAGCGGAGCGATGAAGAAGTAGTCGACCGTTGTGTTCATGGAAACGATTCATAATCTCAGCACATTGGGCGTTTGTAAACTCCTGGTTTTGACAACGGCCCTGTGCACGAATGTCCTCATAAGAAATAAATTCGCTAAGACTATACAAATGAGCAGCCATAGTGTCTGAAAAGAGACATCGACGAAAGATTAGCAATCAAGAAGACCGTCATTAAACTAGCATTGGGATTCAAACAAATTCTTGGAAAGACAAGTTCTGTTAAGCTACCAACAAAATTCAAATCTGTGCGAATAAAAGTAAAACCCTATAAAAAGATTTTCAAGAACACCAAGGAATAAATTTCCCGAAGGGTCTAATTGATCTTTCAGAGCTAAGCTCTTCGCCGGAGGAATTAAATTCCTTTATGTAATGGAATTAAATTCCAAGAATTCATAAAAATACATGAGAAACAAAAATCACATGAATCCTCAAAATCAGAGAGAAACATTCGAGATATGGAAGTTATTGCTCAAAGATCACATCTTTGGAAGATGGGTTTCTGAGGAGAGCAAAGCTCTCATAGTGGATTTAAAATCCAGAGGCTTTCTCAAAGAAGGAAAGTTTTCTGATGTACAAAGCGTTAACTGAAAAAAGGGTTTCTTTTGACAGAGTTTAACTCTGGATTTGCAGTGGCAAAGAACTAAGCTCTGAGGAAGAGAATTAAATTCTCAAAAGAAAATTAAAAAGGAAGAAGATGAAGGAAACAGTGGCTGCATAAGAAACTAAACCCTCACATTTATAAGACGTGACAAGGGCAGTTCATCTCCCCGTTCCCCTTGGCAATCCAACGGCTGTAAAAGTGACAGCGTTGCACTCACGTGCAAACCACGTAAGAACAACGTTATGGGGGCATTTGTTCCCTTATAAAAAAATGAATAATAAATAAAAGCAACGGGAAAAGTCTCCAAATGGAGCATCACGTGCCCACACGTGATAGGCGCCGCGCTTGACAAACTAGGCTGAAACTGGGCCTCACGTGCAGACACGTGACCTCTATATACAAAGTATATAGGCGCCTGAATAAAGCAAACAATTGTCCAGAACAAAAACTCACATGATAGCACGTGACGCTCTTTGGTAGGCTTAATTTGGTGGGTCACTTGCTATACGTGATGGGCTCCTATGCCTTCTGAACCGATAGAATTAAATTCTAATTAAGAGAAATCAAAACCCCTAGTTGGAAAATATTTCCTTAAATCTTTCCAAACAAAAAAGATCGTGCTCTGTAAATTAGAGCACCATTGGATCAAAGATCCAAGGGTGATTAAACATCACCAAGATACAGAATAAGTTATGTATGGGAAAATATTTTCTCAATCTTGCTAAACGCAAGAAAGATAACTTCTGTAAAACAGAAGCCCTTGGATCAAAGATCCAACGGTGGGAAACATTTCCCAAATCGATCAGAAATCTCTCAATGAGAGATTTCCGTAACTGATTCAACAAATCGGCCTCCCCTATATAAAGGACCCAAGACTTCAAGTCTTGTACAGAGAAACCCCCCCATAAACTTCAAGTTTAAAAATACAGAAAACAGAGAGGAAAACCCCTTGGTAAGCAAAAACCAAAAGAGAATTTAATTCTTAAACCAAGAGTTTAACTCTTCTCAAAAAACTTAGTTCTTCCTCTAGTTGGGATCTGCAGAAGCAGGTGTTCCCTGACAAAAATCAGGAAATACCTCAATGAGATATCATGTGCTCACACGTGACCAAGGGTCACGTGTTGACACGTGATAGTTCCCTATGATCTCCACTTTATAGAATTAAATTCTAAATCAAACAAAAGTGTAAACAAAACAGCTAAGGAAAGACCCCAATGGGGCATCACGTGCTCACACGTGACCAAGGGTCACGTGCTGACACGTGACGGTCCTTTAGCTTTGTTAAAAGGCAGAATTAAATTCTGAATAAAAGAAGGTCACGTGCCAACACGTGACAGGTCCCCCAGCTCTTTAATTGATAGAATTGAATTCTATTTGAATGGTCAAACGTTGGGATCACGTGGCAATACGTGACGGGCTTTAAAAGCCTTAATGAGTTAATAGAATTAAAATTCTAATTAAGGGAAATCAAAGACCCTAACTGGGAAAGTATTTCTTTAAATCTTTCCAAACAAACAAAAATGGATCATGCTCTGTAAAGTGGAGCACCGTTGGATTAAAAATCCAATGGTGATTAAAAAATCACCAATTTATAGAAAGATTGTATACAAGGAAAGATCTCCCTAAATTTCACCAAAAATTGTTATTGTATATGCCCTAGGGGCTATTATTGTATCATACTAACTTGTTTATTACTTAATGGAAGTTTGGGATATTCACAGTTATATTAACAGTCATGCTAGACATGGTAGTACGCTACTTGGTTTATATCTATCTTAATATGTGTATATGTTAGCATATCGAGAATACATATTGATAGAGCCCTTAGGATCTTGCTTGACTACCAGCGTTGTGATGGCAGTCACACTAGTAGGGGCTGGATAGTCTACAAGCACATACTTTTTCAGGTCCCTAGTCGTAGGATTATCGAGACAGGGCATTGATACTCCGGAGTAGACTAGTGTGTACGCTTCTCATCCCAGCAGGGGAAATGGTCTGTCCTACAGCCATTAGTACGTTGTACTGTACATAGTACACAGGTGCTCGTTGGGTTATGGGTACACCGGACAGGACTCGCAGGGAACTGTTGGTTGGTATTATACCCGTCGTCAGTTAACAGTTCGCAGGTGACATGAGTACAGCATAGTCCGCAGACTTGACACTGCTACTTCATCTCGAGTGTGTTCCCACTGTTCTTAGATTGCTACCCTACCACGGCTCAAAGGAGTCGTGCAAACAGGTAGCAGTTGGGTGCAGTCCCGAAGCACTTGGAGGCAGTGGCGGTTAGATAGGATTCGTTTCTCCCGATATTGGGAGTTGATATCGCGTTGTGTTTGGAGAGCCATTACGCAAAGTCCCTGGCCAGGGCAAACGAGATTTACTGGTAGGATTTCCAGTAGCTTCTCAAGGTGTAATGGGCTTTGCTCCGACACGACTTATATAGCTTTTAGGGGACTGACGCTTGCCGCCCCCCTAGGCTTGATATGCGATAGTCTTAGACGAACAGACCGGACTGTACGGAGATTGTCACATCAGGCTCAGTAGGAGTTCGGATGGGTTTCCTCATCGGCCTTCTTATCGACATCTACCTGGGGACCGTTACGTACAGCTAGTACTGCTTGCGGCCTGTAGTTAAACCTACTGCCAGCGTAGTGTCGAGTCTTTAGAGTCCCACACAGAGAGTTTCCCTGCTTCAGGCGAAACGATATAGAGGTCGTATGGTTTTACGACAAAGTTCGGACACATACGTGTTTTTACGTACGTACGATGTTCGGACAGTTTATACTAGCAGGCTTTGGTTTAAGCCAGATTCTAGTATTGGATTATTGTATGTATACAGTCTCAGTATTTCCGTGTTTTCACGAATGGGAGGGGCATTCTCGTAATTAGTCGAGAAGCTTCTAGAAGATTGATGAGTTGGAGGCTTAGGTGGAATTTGCATTAAATGGATTAGTGACTCATGGTGTCATTCATCCAAATGAGTTAATGAAGCATTTATTGCTTAATGACTCATGAGATGATTCACCCAAAGAGAGTTAATGAAGCATGATTGATATTATTATTATGTTATTCATTTAATAATTATCATGCTTCATATATATTCACAAATGTGTTATAATTCATTATCATTCTCACTCACACACTCTCTCTCCTCAAGCTCTCTCTTCAACCCTAACCCTAATCCTCTCATGTGTTGAGATCTCAAGGGTTAGAAAGACTAATAGATCCCTAATCCTCTTCTATATTCTCTAGGTTACCTTGATTAGCACTCATAGTCACCTAGTTACCTCAAGTGAGAGGTTACAGCTTGGAGAAGTAGATCTCGGGTGGATCTTCTATCACATCGAGGAGGCCGACGAGGAGGTGATCAACAAGAACAAGAAGGACTTGATTCATTAGGTATAATCTTCTATCATAGTAGCTAATCACTTTTATATAGTTGTTAGTTAGCGTTTAGCAAAGATCCGTAAAGTTAGTCAATATTAGTTTAAACAAAATGATTGTTTTACCTATTCCGCCTCCCCGCGTCATGTGGGGTGTCTAACGTCGACTTACAAAAATAACAAACATAATATCTTCTGGATTAAAAATCCAATGGTGAATAAAATTCACTGAGTGATCTAAAAGATCATATTAGTTACGAAAAACAAATAAAATCTTTCTATAAAAGATTCGCTAAACAAATTGATTATTTTCCTTCTCCTATAAATAGGAGCTAAGAAGAGAAGAAGGATATAAAATTTTGAGATCTTGAAATTTTCTGAAGGAAAATAGTAGAGAGAAAAGAAAGGAGAATTCAATTCTCAAGAAAAGAAAACCCTAAGTGAGAAAAGGGAAAGGGATCAAAGCTTCATAAAACAGAAAGAGAATTTAATTCTCAATCTAAGAGTTTAACACTTCTGTAAAAGAACTTAGTTCTTCTCTGGTTGAAGATCTGCAGAAGCAAATCTCTCCACAGGTTGAGAATTTAATTCTCATCGGGGAGATTCTGTCATGTAGATCCAAAACTTAGAGGGATAATTGAGTTTAGAGAATTTAATTCTCCCAAACTCACAGGAATTTAATTCCTCCAAGATAAAACTAGGGTTTAACCCTATATGAGAATTTAATTCTCCCAAACTCACAAGAATTTAATTCCTCCAAGATAAAACTAGGGTTTAACCCTATATGAGAATTTAATTCTCCCAAACTCACAGGAATTTAATTTCTCCAAGATAAAACTAGGGTTTAACCCTATATGAGAGTTCAATTCTCCCAAACTCACAGGAATTTAATTCCTCCAAGACAGAATCAGGGTGTAACCCTACATAAATTCTTCCGCATATATAGGAATTTAATTCCTCTAAAAACATAATTAGGGTTTAACCCCACAGAGAATTTAATTCTTAAAATAAATAGACTTGAAAGATCTCCATGCATATAAAGAACATTGGTCACGTGATGACACGTGACCCCAATCCGCAGTGATCAGAAAAAAGAATAAAGCTAGGTCACGTGCCCCCACGTGACCCCTGAACAAATCCCATAAAATGAGAAGAAAACAGCTTGGAGGCAATGCCTCACGTGCTCCCACGTGACTTCCAAAATGAAGAAAATAAAAGCAAAGGCAATACTGGCTTTGGGCGCTCTTACGTGTCCTCACGTGATCCCGAATAAACATTCTAATAAATCAATGCATGAGTACCCATCACGTGCCCACACGTGATGGCTATGAAAACTAAAAGTGTTTAACACTTATTTGCAATTCTGAGAACAAAGTAAAAGAGATCCGGCCCCACCTCTAGGTGCCCTCACGTGCCCCCACGTGACCCCTTCCTTTCTAGTGTTTAACATTATTTGGAGTATTTCATCTCCAGTGTTTAACACTGTTGTCCTCTGGTGTTTAACACTATTTTAAAACCAATCTTGACCAAACTGGCTAAGTTTCCAGAGGCAAAAACCTCCCCTTTAACTAAATCTCAAAGTTGAGTAAAACTCAGAACTACAATGTTTAATGCTCGGCTAAAGACAAAAATGTATCAGAGCCCTCAAACTCTGGTTTAGCATTGCTAAATAATGTGGGCTTGAACCCAGACAAATGTTTAATGGTCCAACAAAGAGCTAATATCTAATTGGACTTAGCCCGAACTGGCCATAAGTCCTCAATACAGATTTAACTGAGCCAATGTGCTCATAATCTAATTAATTGATCTTAGTTCCAAATTGGACTATAGATCACCCAATCCACTTTGGTTCGAGGGTACATCTCTTCACTCCTTTGATATTTGTCGTTGTAATCCTTCAACGTCTTTAGAGAGGTGGGAGGGTACATCTCTTCACTCCTTTGATATTTGTCGTTGTAATCCTTCAACGTCTTCAGAGAGGTGACGGGTCCCGAAAACCACACATTTCATGGACTGTGGAGTCCTTAAGCCCATGGACTATGATGTCCTTAACCTTGACTGTGAGGTCTTTAAACTCACGGACTATGATGTCCTTAACCTTGACTGTGAGGTCTTTAAACTCACGGACTATGATGTCCTTAACCTTGACTGTGAGGTCTTTAAACTCACGGACTATGATGTCCTTAACCTCGACCGTGATGTCTTTAAACTAACCATGGACCGTAATGTCCTTAAACTAATCGACCGCAATATCCCTAAACTAAATAATAGAGTCCAATTGCTCTTTTGTTGGATCTAAACGATCCTATTAAGTTGATCTTAGTCTAAAATTAGACCAACGTATCCTTAACAAACGTTTAAATTGATCTTAGTCTCAAATGAGGCTAACGTATCCTTAAACCCAGCCCCCAAACCCAAATCTAAGAAGATACGGATTTGGACTAGTCCACGCCCTACGGGCGACAACACAAATTAGTCTCCGTATACAATCCACGGGCAACCAAACACAAAACAAACACCCATGACACGAAGTGACCATCTGGAGAAGGAAAAAGTTGTTACCGCGATGCGGTAGCATAATTAACTGCAGGGGCTTGCGCATGCAGGGAAGAGCGTCCCCACAAACAAAAACCCCTCAAACGAGGGGAAATCTGACGAAGTCTGCTATATCGGCCGTATCTGTTTAAACCTTCGATACATGATACCATAAATCAACTTGGCATCTTCGGAGAGATGGACGGATAGCACCAATTAGCATCGGCCCCAAAATTCAGGCAAGATGAACCTACGCTGTCGCGTCTCCGTGTTTCGGAGGAGAACAGATTCTGGCACGCCCGGTGGGACATTTTCCTCTTTCCACTCCACACTTCGTGTGTCGTGTTCGTGAACGAAACGCGGTTTGCTAATGGTTGCCCTTGGGTTCGAGGTACTATGATTTGGCGTCTTGCTTGGTGCAGAAAGCGAAGGATCAATGGCGTCCACTTGCACGAAGTGTTCCAGCTGCAACTGCAACGCACGTTCCGCCTCATCTGGAGGTATAGCTTATGGGCCCCATGCGGCCTCCCTGTTCACAATGCCGATAGAGCAGGTGACGCAGGCTACCACCGGTTTATTCTTTGGGACCATACTCCCACCAGTGAACATTAATATCCCGCTGCCGCAAGGAGTGAAAAAGAAGTCAGTCTTTGATCGGCTCACTACTACCACGACCCCTCTCAACAGGTCGTCCGATATCAAACCAACAGCGTCAGTCTTCGACAGGCTGAGCCTGAACTCCAATGGGCCTGTCAAGAAGCCCACGATAACTGAAGTGGCCATCCCAAAGAGAATATCCATTCCTTCTCTCGAGGTCACTAAAGAAGCTTCTCCCGTCAAGGGATCGGTCTTTACGAGGTTGGCCACCCCGGCTCCCGTTCCTACTCAAAGGTCTGTTTTTGACAGACTGGAAACTGCTCGACGGGCGTCGGTCTTCAAGAGGCTGGTACCAGCAGCGCCTCACCAGAACACGCTCGACGTCGCCACTAGCGCTGAGTAAGGAAAGCTGGGGGCAACTCCCCCTCTGGGCTAACTCCACCAGCCCCAACGGTGGAAGTCAATGCTGCTGTTCCAACCGGGAATAGCTTTGAATTGCTAAACAAGGTGCGCAGGAACTCTCCTACCGCCGTACTGAAAAGATCTCCTCCACCTGTGGAGAATGCATCGAAGGCAAAGCCGGAGCAGCCCCCTCAGCGGCTGTCCTCCAAAATCTACAAAGTCTGGCGACATGTTCAGGACTCAGTAATTGATCAAGATTACCCTCGCTGACAGAAAAAGATGAAGGTTCAACAAGAAGAGAACCATCTTGCCAAGCCACAAAAGGCAACAGCTGTCTGGGTGCCCGCTGCGATGGCCCCCTCGACTTCAACTGCTCAAAAGAGAAGGAGGCCAGAGAAAGCCCCTGTGACTGCGGAAAATCGTAAAGACGCTGAGCCCAAACGCCCCAGGTCTGGGGGCATAATGGTGCATACTGTTTATATGGCTTCCGGAAAGGAGGAAAGCCGCACTTCTACGGGTCACCGGCCGCTCACCCGATCCGTGACAAAAGCTAAGGAGCAGCAACAGAAGCTTCAGGAAATGCTAACGCGAATGGCCGCACTCACCGGGCCAAATGAAAGCCCGGAGGCGTCATCAAAGCAGCGTCATGAACAAGAAACCGATGCTGACTTCCTCCGCAAAGTCCTCGAAAAGAAGGACAGAGAAGCAGCAGAACAAGCGGCTAATATAAAACGAATGGCGCTTCTCTTCCAAGACATGGTCAGGATGATATTACAGCCAGAACCTCTGTCACGCCCCGCTTCCCAGTGTACGGCAAAGTGGACGCGACGAGGCCCGCTACGTATATACTCAGAAGTACATACGCTAAGCGTAGCTAAGCAATATAAATACACAAGAGACAAGAGTATAAAAAGAACAGCAACTTTTATTTATTAACATTCTTTGTACAATACATGGAAAGGAAAATACAACTGAAATAAAGATGCCTAAACAGTGGCATAACAGGAAAAGGAAAGTACTGAAAAGAAAAGTGTACAATGAAATTATACTGCTGGGTCTTCGGTAAATTTCTCCAAGTCTTCTTCTGTTGGCTTTACTTCTGCCGGGTCCAAGTCACCTGACGACATTCAAAGAAGAGAGAACAGAATGTCGTCAGCGAACAGATCGCTCGGTAAGTCCCAAAGGTAAGAGGGAAGTAGAGAAGACAGAATAAGAAGAAACATTTTTAAAGTGTAAACTATTGTTGTAATGTTATGTTAACGCTGTTATTTGTAGCTTGGTACAGAAGAATGCCAGTGTATACGAGGGGAGTCTCACTTGCCAGAGACTAGGGAACGTGTAGTACAAGGAACCGTTATACCATGGTACAACAGCAATAGGATTCAGGTTAGGTGTATTAATCTGACCACCTCGTGCCACCTTTAACATCTTCCGTACCAATCTACCCCTTAAACCCCGTAGTGTTTTTAACAGTATTGTTATCTTGTAAAATTGTATTGATTGTAAGATTGATTAACCGATTGTCCGAAACCATGATATCAGGAAACAGTTATAACCGTAGAGTCATGTAACTGGAATACTGGGAAACATGTAAAAGGAATATGTCCATGATTCGGTTCAGTCAGGTTATATAGATTGTTAACTGGATCCTGGAATTCATGTATTCATCTTGAGTTGAAATATACAGAATATAAATTGACTTGAATCATATTCAAGTCAGAAATAGTCAGACTCTAACCCGAATCAGACTAAAAGAAAGATAATTTGAAGTTCTATCTTTGTTAGGGGCCTTATTGTAATTTATAAAACTTGAGGGGGTTTATTGTAAAAAGTAATATTGTATAGTTTTCAAAATACACCTCAAGTAATTATTATTCGTCTTTATAGTTATAATGAGTGTAAATTTTATTTGTGTTATTCTAGTGAATATATCCTAATAAAAGTATTAATTTATTTATTTGAAATTCATGGTATTTTAATGTAACTTTTAATCTTGTAATTTTTAGAAAAAAGTGGAAACTTTATCTTATGATAAAATAGGTGTTTAAATGATAATTATATATATATTAACACATGAATAATTTTAAATAAATATTTTATTTTCCCAAAATCTCATTTTTCTTAAATGCCATATTTTAAACCTTTCGAGACCGAATGCTCCTTGCGGAGGTCTGAATCTCGCACTACTAGCCCGCGGGTGCACGATGAACCGTACTATCTCTAACGGTTCCCCAAAGTGGGTTGTAGTGGCACTTTGCTTAGCTTTAACAAATACTATTCATTTAGGAAAACGGTTTTATAAATAAAAGGTATTTATTTGTAAAAGAGTATAGTTTTCTGTATTTTAGTTTCTAGGGTTTCCTAAGCCAACTAGCCTATTTCTAAGGGTCTAAACGACAAGTCATTAGAAGCCTCAAATCGCCTCTTCACCGCCAATTGTGGCCAGGTAAGTACAAGTGAGGAGGGAGGGATCCGCTCACGAATCGTGAGACGGGCCTTTTAAAGTTACCCAAGCTCACTTGCCTAGCCTAGACACCACAAAGTCAGTTTAGATAAACGATCGATGTCCATGACATATCGTATTTTCCTATTAAAAGATATTGTTTTAAAAATTATAAACAACTTAGAACTTTTTAGAAAAGGTTTATAAAGAAAAGGGTATTTTAGTGAAAAGTCTTGTATTTTCGTATTCTATGTTTTGACGTTTATCAATTAAGGTTATATTTGTGTGTGTGTAGAGGTAGGTCATTACCTCGTGACTTATTTTAAGTTCTGATGAAGTTTAGAGGTAAAACATGATATATTAAACTTAAAGGTATTAAAGCGCAAGAATACGGTATTTGAAAACGTTATCATTTTATGTGTGAAATTTCATTGAAATTGATTTCTACAAGTTTAGTGATCAAGATAAACATATTTAGGAGTGAGGGATTTATTTAGAACAATAAAAACAAACTTTATGGTATTTTTATGAAAAGAATACGGTTTTACAAGAAAACTATTATTTCATGTGAGAAACTTTGTTTAAATTGGTTTCTATGTGATTAATAGTCATCATGTATATGGGTAGGTATCATGGATTAGGTGACAGGTGGAATTTTGTAGAAAAACCGAATCGGAAATCGGTTTGTTCCGATTTCCGTCGGGTTTCATATTTCCGTATTTTAAGAAATAGAAAAGAAAGAGAGGGATGGGACTTATATGCACAAGCCGGTATTGTCACCGGGCTTGTCTATCCGCCGATAGTCTCGCGTTACTAGCGAGACCTTCTTGAAGACTTCTTCATGTTCTTCTTCTTGGACTCTAGGTGAAGAGGGAGAAGTAGGGGATAGAAAAATGTGAGGAAGGAAAAGATAGAGGAGGACAATAAAGATGGTGTAATGGTGAATTATGTATAATAATATATGCATTCAATATGAGAATTAAAAAAGAAATGAAAGGTCACCATTCATTTTGGAAATGAAAGGTCTCATTTGTAGGTTATGAAAAGAATAAAAAAAATGATAAAAAATAATTGCAAGAATGTGGATTTGAACATGTGACTTATGGAATAACAATGCAAGGACTTAACCAATGAGCTATAAGGTTGTTCATGCACATATTTAATTAGAATTAAATATATGATGTTGCTTAAAAAGAAAATGGGCTTTTTTAGATGGGCTGTAGAGAATAAGAATAATGGATATGGGTTAAATATTTATGAAAGGAAAAATAAGAATGAGAAGTTAAAAACTTAAATATAAGAAAAAGAAATTGTACCTAGAAAAAATACATAATAGATTGAGAAATAAAATAATAATAAATTTAATAGAAAACGAAAAATACCAAATACAAATAAATACAGTATATTATTGAAGAGGGATAATACAAATGTATATAGATTTTGGGGTTGTTACAACCTCCAGCTGTAGACCCTCCGGTCATCATTGAAGACGATAGAGGGGAGACATCGAACCCTCCTCTGGCTCTTTCAGCAGCCAAAGAGAAAACCATTTCCAAGGCCGCTCTGGACGACTACATTGCTCAGCAAATACGAGCTCACCAGGCGAATGAAGTGGCCGGCCAAGTTGTTAAAACTGGGCGACCTAAATTTCGTGTATATAAAGGGACGGGAAATCCGCACCAGCATGTCGCCCAGTTCAGGGCTCTATGTGGTAACACCGGAGGTGATGATAAACTGCTCCTTCGTCAGTTTGTCGGCAGCTTGTCAGAGACGGCATTCGAATGGTATTCTGAACTTCCAAACGACTCTGTCAAGATATTTGCGGAAATGGAACTGCTGTTTACGCAAAGATTCACGAGCGCTAGCGAGCGTACCCCGATTACCGCATTAATTAACGCCAGGGTAAAGCCAAGCGAAACTTGGGTACAATACGCAATACGTTGGTGAAATTTATGGTCAAAATGTGAGCAGCGCATCGAGGAAGCGCCGGCGGTAGGCATGTTCGTGGGCACTCTGGATCCTCATGCAACTATTTCCCAATTCATGATGTTCTTCAAGCCGACCATGTTCCAAGCCTTGATCGACAAGCTAGCCCAGATGGACCAGATGGGTCATAGACCTGTTCGCCGCCGAAAGACGCGACAGAGATGCGGTGAACGTCAACCTGAATTTCGGGACAGATGCTAATTGGTGCTATCCGTCCACTTCTCCGAAGATGCCAAGTTGATTTATGACACCATGTATCAAAGGTTTAAACGGATGCGGCCGATGTAGCAGACTTCGTCAGATTCCCCCTCGTTTGAGGGGTTTTTGATTGTGGGGACACTCTTCCCTGCAGGCGCAAGCCCCTGCAGTTAATTACGCTACCGCATCGCGGTAACAACTTTCTCCTTCTCCAGATGGTCACTTCGTGTCGTGGGTGTTTGTTTTGTTTTTGGTTGCCCGTGGATTGTATACGGAGACTAATTTATGTTGTCGCCCGTAGAACGTGGATTAGTCCAAATCCGTATTTTCTTAGATTTGGGTTTTTGGGGGTTGAGTTTAAGGATACGTTAGCCTCATTTGGGACTAAGATCAACTTAAACGTTTGTTAAGGGTACGTTAGCCTAATTTCTAGACTAAGATCAACTTAACGGGATCGTTTACATCCAACAAGAAAGCAATCGGGCTC
Source organism: Agapanthus africanus (assembly GCA_030015575.1). NCBI lineage: Eukaryota > Viridiplantae > Streptophyta > Magnoliopsida > Asparagales > Amaryllidaceae > Agapanthus > Agapanthus africanus. The sequence goes on along the minus strand of JASDDO010000008.1, from coordinate 431,476,570 downwards.
TATTATTTAGTTTAATGACGTTGCGGTCGATAATTAGTTTAAGGACATTGCGGTCCAATACCAGTTTAAGGACATAGTGGTCCGAGGTTAAGGACATCGTAGTCCATGAGTTTAAGGACCCCACAGTCCGTGAAAGGTGTGGTTGTCAGGACCCGTCACCTCTCTGAAGACGTTGAAGGATTACAACGACATGTATCAGAGGGGTTCAGAGATGTACCCTCGAACCGGGTGTAAATTGATTGGAAGAGCAGATGAGCTCAATTCAATTTAAATTGAGGACTTATGGCCAGAATTGGGCTAAGTCCAGTTAAAAAAAGTTTAACATTTTATTTTGTTCTGCCTGTTAGACCTTTATTTGGGCTCTGCCTTTTTAATAATGCCAAACATTGGGCTCTGATATTAGATACAATTAAATGCTTAGCATTTATCAGGAGCAAAATGATGTTCATATAGTGCGCCACGTGGCGCATCAGGCGCTTTGCGCCAATTAAAGAGCGCATTGCGCTAGCGCATGCGAAGGTGACACGTGTCACGCTCAGCGCTAAGCGCCGGTTTGTTAGCACACTGCACTTTTAATTCATGAGCGCGCTGCGCTGGTTCATGGGTGCGCCAGTGAATGACACGTGGCGCGCTTGGTGCTGATCGCCAACCCAAGAGCGCAGTGCTATGTTTTCAGGAGCGCGAAGCGCAAGCTGTGTCTGTGGTTGACACGTGGCATGTTTTGGCGCTGAGCGCCAGTCCAAGAAGCGCAAAGACGCAGTTCAAGAGTGCAAAGCACTTTTCAGTAGCGCAAAGCGCATCAGATCAAATTTAAGATCAAAGAACAAGTTTTTTGTTCTTCAAAGGAGGCCTTGCCTCAAGATCCAAGAACCAAAGTTCTTATTTTTATTAAAAGGCTCTGCCTTTATAGATCAGAAGATCTGTGAAGTAAAAGTACTTCTTTTGTCTTTTTATAATTAGATCTTTTTGATCTTTTTTCTTTTTTATTGAAGACCTTGATCTTGTTCTTAGATCTCTGATCTTTTTAGAAGAGGGTTCATCTTTCTTAATGAGATGATTTCATCTCTGTTATTCAAGAACATGGTTCTTTACCTTTAAAGATGAAGAGAATGATCTTCTTTTTTCAAAGGCTTGCCTTTTTTTCTCTTTGAGTTTCTCTCAAAGTTTTCAGAGGGTTTTTTTTGAGACTTGAAGTCTTGGGGCCTTTATATAGGGCCAATTGATTTGTTAAGCTAGTTGAAGAGATCTTTCTCTGATTGATTTAGGGATATTTCCCCACCGTTGGATCTTTTGATCCTAGGGCTTCTGTTTTACAGAACATAATCTCCTTATTTTAATAAGATTGGAAAGATCTTTCCAGAACAGAATTTTAATTCTGCTTATTTAATAAGTTATTATTATTATTAGATCTTTTGATCTAACGGTGAGGAATTCTTTTAATTCTAGCGCTGGCGCACTTGGCGTTAGCGCACCTACATTTGACACGTGGCGCGCAACGCAACAGCTCTAGCGCGCCTGTGTGTGACACGTGGCGCGCAGCGCAGAGCGCATCGCAACTGCGCTAGCGCACCTGTGTTTGACACGTGGCGCACAGCGCAGAGCACTGGATCTGAAGCGTTGCTTCAACTTTTTAAAATTTGAATTTTTGAAACAATGCTTTGCTCTGATTGGGGTGCGCTGCCTAGGGCGCGGCGCTTCTAGCGCTGACGTGTCTTCTTTTGACACGTAGCGCACAGCGCATGGGATCTGAAGCGTTGCTTCAATTTTTGAATTTTTGAAATTCAAAACAGAGATTTGCTCTGATTGGGGGAAACAAATGCCCCCCCACTGTTGCGCTCACGTGGCGCACACGTGAGTGCAGCAGTGGCAACATCTGAACCTTTGGATCAACTCAGAAGTTGAGGAAGCGCTTCAACGCCTATAAATAGGACCCTTGGTCCTCAGATGATTATCATCTTCTCCTCAAGAATTTTATTTCAGAGCCTTGCTCTTCTTTCCAAGAACTTTCAAGAGTTAGAACTTTACTAGATTTAGGTAAAAATCAAATTAAGTTAATTCTAACCCATTAATCAGAGCCTTGCTTTCAGAGATCTTTTGATCTAAAGAAAAAAAACCTTTAGGGTTTCATAAACAGAGACTTGCTCTCATGAACCTATAGATCTAAATAGATCTTTCCTTAGGGTTTCTTAGCCCATGGGTCAGAGCTATGCTCTTTTGACAGTATAGATCTTTTGATGAAGAACTCTTAAGAGTTTTTCATGGATCTTTAAGATCCTAGAATTTTAATTCTCAGGAATTACTTTTCATTAATCTTTGATGGATTTTCCATCATCATTACAGAGCTAGGCTCTTTAAGGAATTTTATTCCCTCGTGACCAGAGTTTGACAAGTGTCACTCTGTTACAGAGTTTTGCTCTGAAAGGGAGATTTTCTCCTTGTCTCGAGATATTTCTCATTCAATGAGAATATTCTTTGAGGATTTCCTCATTAATTGACAGTCACATCCAATGATGAGGCTGTCTTATTAATTGATGCATTGTCATTTGGATTTTGTGGGTCCCCCTTTGGTCCCCTCTCCACTGCATTGCAGTGTGGTACAAATTTTAAAGTACCGAGTGTCGGGATTTTTTTTTATTAAATTATGACACTGATAATTGAATTTCGTTCTTTCTTGCAGGCGACATGTCTTCTGATCTCTCGTTCCCATTTTTCCGCTCAGAGGGAGGATTGCCTGAAGCACCAAGAGACCGGGAGGTTCTTGCTCTCATTAAGGACTACGACCCGGAGTACAAAAACCTTCACCTATGGGGTAGATGGTACGACCAAAGAATCAAAGGTCGCCAAAGCTTTTCTTGTGCGACGCCATCGGATCCGATCTCTTCGATCTCGTATGCAGATATACCCCCGGTGAACTATGTCGTGGAGGTCGTAAATTGGAATTCAGAGAGTCTTCTTCAACCTTCGATTGCTTCCATACCCATGCAGCTGCCGGCAGCCTTGGATATTTTGGGGCGGCGCATATGCCAGGGCGAGTCGCGCTCTTGGGGACAACCCTACAACATCGGGTTGACCCCTAGACACTCGGCAGGGTATCTGCAGTGGGCCAGGTACATTTTGTCAGCGAAGAAGGTGCATCTGTTGAAGATCGGTCTATACCCTGCAGTTTATGCTTCACTGTTCGAGTATTCTGCTCCTCCGACATGGTGGATTAAGGCATGGAGCAATGGAACATCCCCACCCATACCTTTCTTCTAATGGACAGGGAAGTTTCTATCTCTCTAGAAGAATTTGCTGAAATTTCCGGTCTGCCGGTGAGGGGGGAGCATTACGAGGAGCTACTTCCTCCGAACGAATACGTTTTTGCCACCAAGCCGTTGGTGATGGACTTAACGCCAGAGAACGCTATTCAGCACCAGTTTCCGAGTCTGGTAAAGGTGCTGAATATGTATGAGAGTCTTTTCTTGGAATCGGGAGGCCGGGGAGTTAGTTTCGCAGACTTCATTGCCCGCTTTCTTCGACCGGAGATTCTATCGCAACGGGGCGAAAAATTTGCCAAGCTCGACGACCCCTTCGGCCTTGGTTTAGATCGTCGACCAGTACTGGAAGCCGATCAAAAAGGTTTTTACCTCCCCGATGCTGCAATCATTCCTTTGTCGGAAATCGCTGCTCCGGGCATCGACGAGGAGACTTTCTTTCTCGGGTTTCTAGGGCTATAGTTGTGCTGGTTTGCGCTCCACATGCACCCTCGCTATATGAGGCCGTCCGTCTTCTACCCAGCACATTGAATGGTGGCTGGCATACAATTGGCCATCGGGATTGCCGGGTTGGCCCACCTGTACCATGGTCTTAGCGTGGCGGCGGACGCGACCGAACCGGGGGTGTAGGCCGCTAATTTCCCGATGCACTACTTTACTTCGTGGATGAAAATGCACGTGCTCGGGGTATTTGGTATTCATAAAAGACCCTCATTTTACGAGAAGTACAGATTCCCGAGAGTTATGCGTCTGATCGGTGCTTCTATCGTGAATCCGCCTCCACGGGCGGCTAGGGGGTTGCTTCTTCGTCCGCGCACGGTCGGAGCGGGTATTTCTTTCATGGACAAGGTCTTGACAATCGGCCCGGAGACCTCCAAGGCGGTGTTGGCGTTGCGCGATAATTTCAAGGACGGGGCCTCCGTATTGAAAACCCGGGAGATTCTATATTTATACTCCATTAGGCCGGGCTTCCTCGTGTTCAGGCAGAACGAGGCGGTGCTTTTTATGAGGTACAACCCCCATCGTTTCGCCCAACAACTAAGTTATAACCAGGGGGTCCCACTGGAGGCATTTTTGGAAGAGCCTGCGGCCACCAGAGAGGGGATACGGAGTGCACTACATCACTTTATGCGGCTAAATACGGGCACCCACTTCTTCATTAGCGAGCCGACTTGCATTCCAAGGGCCCTCAATGTGTACGGGTCCTGGTATCAGTACGCGATGGGCGCTGTCATCAGGGAAGAGAAGCGTCTGTTGCTTGATCGCAAGGGTGCGCCCCCCGCCAGCGATCGCAATGTCCCCTTAAAGCGAAGGACCCCTCTCCCTCCTCCACTAAGAGGAGATGCTGGAGTTGAGCCTCCACGTGTGCTAAGCCCCACGCGTGGATTGCCCCGTGATCCTGTGGACGTGCCCTCAGCGCCCCGTGCTCCCGTGAAGATAGTGAACGTGGTTACACCCGAATCCGGCATGGGCTTGGATGTCGGGACCCGCCGTCCTAAGGTGCCCACGAAGCGTAAGCTGATTTTGGGTGCAACCGGAGCTCATGTACAGAGAAAGAAGAAGAAGTCAGTCCTTTCTCTTGATGCCGTACTCAGCTTAGAGCCTCAGGCTCCTCTTACCGAAGGCTTAAGTGAATATGGAACCAATGAGGGTTTCTTCGTAGCGCCAGAAGACACTGATCTCGATGCCGCTATTGCTGCTTCTGCACAACTTGCGAGCCACCAAGCGAAAATAGTCGCCCTCACGCAATCAAGTAAATATTAGTCATACTTTTGTCATTGCGTTATATTTTATTGTCATGTCTTGACTGACATTCTTCTTTTTGTAACAGGCTTCACTACTGAGGAGGTTCTGGCGGCTTCCCTCAGGACTTTCGAGGAGGAAGAGAGGAATCGCGCTCTATTGGGCATTGGTACGTTTCGGTTTGCTATGTCTCTGCTTCCATTTCTTATGAGTAATCTGACCCGCTTTTTTTCTTATCGCAGGGACCACAAGACTTGCCTCGCAAGCCGATGCGAGAATTCTCCCCGGGCCAGATACCGAAGTCCCGGCCTCTTCGGCATTGCCGCGAGAGGCCCTGCTTAAAAAACCGATAATGGAAGCCTTGACGGCTCTGGAGGTGACCCTGAATGCGGACGACGACGCCTTGCTGAAAAAGGCTTCCAAAGGGTCTGTCGTGACGGCCCGGGAAGAAAGGAAACGCTTGAGGCGCGCAGCAAGAGAGCGTAGCGCTGCTTTGGCTGTGGGAGCAGGTTCAAGCGCCGTTGCTCCCGCTGCTACTCCTTCAGAGGAGCTCCCGGTTGCCTTGTCTACTTTCCATAGACGGGCGGCACGTGCAGCTCGGGAAGCCAACGGTAAATCCACCTCAGGTAATCTGTTTTTTGAGGTTTCGTTGTCAAGGTTTTAAACTCTCGGTTCTCATATATCTTGTCCTGCAGGGCCGAGTCTTACTGAAGGAGTGGTGGCGACCGTTGAGCCTGAGGGGGCGGTGGAGGGGATAGGTGCTGAACCCGAAGCGACGGTAGGCGATATAGCCATAGTTGCCGGGCCTGCGATAGTGGCTGACGAGACAGTCATGACTACTATGCCCGATATGGCTACCAATGCCGAGCCCGAGGTGGCGGCAGGTGAGACGGCTGCTACGGCCGAGCCTGAGGCAGCAGTGGACGAAACGGCTGCTACGGACCAGCCTACGACAGCGATGGACGAGACGGCTGTGACCACTGAGCCCGAGGTGGTAGCGGGTGAGACGGCTACGATCGCTGGGCGCGAGTTGGCCGCTCTTTCTCAAGAGTCGGGTACCGCTCCGATTATCGCTCTCCCTGCCTACGGTTCCTTGTCGTCTCCTGGTGTTGCTAACGTGACGACGGCTCCTGTGGAGTCAGGGGATGAGGCAACGGGAGGTGAGACCACCCCAATGGAGGAGGGGGATGCCACCGTTGCATCAAGTGACGCCCTCGTGACGGCTCCGGCTGGCGACTCATCAGGTAAATTTTGGGTCACCGTCCTTCTTTCTTTATTCTGCAATCCTTCCTGATAGGATTTATCTTGTTTCTAACACAGGTGCGGCTAGTGCTGATGACGTGTTACCCGAGGGAGCGCCGTCAGTTACCGTTCTGACGGTGACCACTTCTCTTCCTTCTCTCGCACCGTCTCAGATGCTGGAAGGTATGGATTTGTGGTCCACCGGTCTTATCTTTCTGGCGTATAATTCATGTACTGACGTCGCGTCATCGCGTTTTTGCAGGAGTCCTTCTTGACCACCTGTACCAGGTGTTGTATCCGCACTTCTCCTTCTTATCAAAGATTAGTCCACCTGCTGGTGTCGGTAAGTATTTTCTCTAAACGACGTCCTCTTCTTTAACGGGCAGTCGCATTATTGCTAATCTCTTCTTTATATTGCTTGTAGCCTTACGAATCGAAGGAAGGGACGAAGCTGTCGTTGCGCCACCGGTACTTCCAGCTCTGCCCCCTGCTACAGCCGGTATAGTAGACTTTACTTTTTGTGTGTTTTCTTTATTTCCTGAGCCGACCTTTGATTATGATCTATTTTGCAGCAATCACATCGACTTCAGCCGGTTTGAGTCTCGTATTATAATGCCAGCCGGGACCTTCTCCAGGCGTCCATCATCTAAAGGTGTTGTGACCAGCCTACGCATGCTGAGCGAGTATATCGAGGAGTTTGATGCAGAGACTCCTACATTTGCTGCGGATTTTTCCGCAGAGGTTAATCCTATGCTGGCGATGCTCATGAACTTTCATGGTGAGGGCGTCGTTGAGTCTTGGGTTAATCGCTGCCGGGAGATCGAGGCTTGCTTACATGAGCTTGAGCTTAAGCGTCCGGCACCTGAGATTCTGGCTATGAGCACTCAACGGGCGGCATGGATCGAGCAGAGCGCTTCTTACTTCCGCCACCTTGAATAAGAAGTGGCTTTAAAGCGAAGGGAATGTAAGGAAACTTCAAGCGAGTCTGCTCGACTGCATGCTGAGGTCGACGCGAACGCTGCCTAGGTGCAAGTTATCTTCGAAGGCCTTCTGCAATGTATCTCTGATGGGTTATCATTGAAGCAGAATCTCGATGTCGTTGAGCGTGATGCCCAAGATCGTGAAGTAGCTCAGCGATCCGTCTGGGAACAACTCTCATCTTACTTGCAGCAGCGAGCCCAGGTCAAAGCAGAGTTGGCTGCGGCAGTCGATCAGGAAGAGGGGCTGTGGGAAGTGCGCGAGCGGCTGATTGGATTATTTAAAGTGCTTTCCTCTCAATAAAAATTTTGTACCATTTGTAATTTTGAATAAAATGTATTTGTTCTTTTATTCTTTCATATGATGTATTTTGTACCCAATCGAATTCATGAATAAAAGATACACGTTCTTCGCAATGTCTTGTGTCATTTCTCTGCTTTCTTCTTTCTTGCAGTGTTGTTTGCCATGTGACCTTAGCAAGTGTGGTCTGTAGATAGCGTATAGCTGTCAGTTTTGGATTCTTTGTAGAGTGGTGATGGCTTAGAAAACAGGGTTAGGATCTGTTCTCTAAGACTTTTCAACTTCATGAGCCGTGAGGGTCTCATAAAGACTTTTCTCCCTACGAGTTGAGAGGATCTCATAGGTGTATTTTCTCCTTAGGAATCATGAGGATTCCTAAGCGCGTTTTCTCTTAAGAGTCGTAAGGATCTCATAAGAGAATTTTCCCTCTTACAAGTCGAGAGGACCCGTAAGCGGTTGTTTCCCTCCTTGTCGAGATTCGACTTTGGAGAGTGTGGCCCGTGAATAGTATGCAAGAGTCCATTTTGGACCGACTTGCAGGGCCCCAGTGCTTAGGAAACCGGTTCTTATCCCGATTGCCTAAAGCTTTTCCCTACGAGTCGAGATGAATCGAGCATTTCTCGCAAGGATATCCTAACATCACAGTTAACCTTTGCTCTTTACGACAGAGGTCCGTTAGGGTCTGTGATGCTAGGGTTTTGCCCATCGTACCGTCGCGTTGGCTGATGTATTCCTCGACAGGCAATCTTGCTTGTTCGAGTGGCCTTGCGACTGTCGTGTCTCTGATCCCTTCGGGGGCTAGACAAGACGTCTTCAAGCAATCCACCTAGGCATTTTGACCGTCGGAAGAGCAAGCGTTAGGAATTTTGTCATGCCGCTTTTTACTTGAGGTTAGGCCCATTTTGGAGAGCCCCGACAAGTCATAACCACTCCGCGCTGGTGTGGGATGATCACCGATAGTCTTTCAGGTTTTATATGAGTTGCCGTCAAGACCCTGAAGCTAGGAATTTGGCCTTTGCTTCGTTTGCTGGCATCGCGTCTGCTGTATCGATACGAATGTCACGGTTGTCTCTAGGTTGTTGGTGAACCGTCGAGGTTTGGAACTAGGGATTTTGCCGTGGCTCCGTTGTTTGATTGTCGCGTCTGAATCCTGTTAGAGGAGGAACGCTATGGTGACATCTCGTCTGCTGTATCGAGACGAATGTCGGGGTGGTGACCAATCCATGTGGGGTAATCTTCGGTAGTCTTTCAGCTTTTATATGAGTTACCGTCCAGACACTGAGGCTAGGAATTTGGCCTTTCGCTTCGTTTGCTGGCATTGCGTCTGATGTAGCGAGACGAATGTTGCGGTGGAGCTGGGATTTTGCCATCACTCCGCTTTGTTTTGACCGTGAGGTCTTTTGTTGACGTTGCGTCCCCATCCTGCTGGACTGCGAAGGAACGCCGTTGTTAGCATTGCTTCTGCTGTAACGAGACGAATGCTAAGGTGGAGCTGAGATTTTGCCGTCACTCCGCTTTGTTTTGACCATGAGTTCTTTTGTTGACGTTGCATCTGTATCCTGCTGGACTGTGAAGGAACACCGTTGTTGACATTTCGTCTACTGTATCGAGACGAATGCTGAGGTGGAACTGGGATCTTGCCGTCGCTCCGCTTTGTTTCAACCGTGAGGTCTTTTGTTGACGTTACATCTTCATCCTGCTGGACTGTGGAGGAACGCCGTTGTGGGTCTCCAGGCTGTAGATGTGGCCGTCGAGACTTGGTTCTTTTCTGATGGATCCTGGTGGGAAGGTATGGCTCCCTCTTTGTTTGTGCCCTTGGATTGTATACAGGGATCGACATGATCTCACTTGTAGGGCAAAAGGTTTTATTTTATATATTTTTCCTTCCGCGATGCTCTATCATTTCAGCTTTTATATCGCGAAAGTCGCGATTGCCCAATCATTTCGGCTATTTGTTTTATTTACTCGCTGCTTTTTTATTGCGAGTTGCCCAATCATTTCGGCTGTTTTTGTATGCATACATTTTTACTTGCTGATTTCGTTGCAAATTGCCCCATCATTTCGGCTATTTCATATGCATTTTTGGCTTGCTGATTTTTTTATCGCGAGTGTGGAACTTGGAGTCTGACGCCAATCTCAGCATCAGTATCGCTGCGACTGGAATATTGCCAGGAGCAAATCATCATTTGCCATGAATGGACTTGAAATTTGATACCGATTTAGGTATCAGCATCGCTACAACTGGGATATTGCCAGGAGCGAATCATCATTTGCCTCCGTCGATGTCGAACAAAGGTGGCTTAGTAAACAGGGCTAAGATCCTGTCGACTAAGGCTTTTGACTTCATGAGCCGTAAGGGTCTCATGAAGGTATTTCTCCCGACAAGTCGTGAGGATCTAGTAGTTGCGTTTTCTCCTTAGGAATCGTGAGGATTCCTAAGTGCATGTTCTCCTATAAGTCGTAAGGATCTTACAAGAGTGTTTTCTCCTTACAAGTCGAGAGGACTTACAAGGGCTGTTCACCATGTAGACATATCCCTAGTCACGGATGGGACTTGGTTAGGGAAATGTTTATTCGCGCCCGTGGATTGTATACAAGGGTCAACATTGAACCATTTGTAGGGTAGTATTGGAGGTTGTGGGGGCTGCTTAAGAACAGGTTCAGATCCCTGTAGCTTAAGATTTTTGAATCTTATGAGTCGTGAGGGTCTCATAAGAGGGTTCTCCTTACGAGTCGTAAGGATCTCGCAAGTATAATTTCTCCTTAGGAATCGTGAGGATTCCTAAGTGTGTTGCTCCCTTGTGAGTCGTAAGGATCTCACGCAGGTGATTTCTCCTCACAAGGTCGAGAGGATCTTGCAAGTGTCTTTTAACGAGATTGCGCCCTTTCGGGTTTTCACAAAACTCGCCGATAGCCCTGCTGTTTTTACTCACGAAGCCCTTTCGGGTTTTCATCCGTGCCCTTTTGCTTATGGACATACCGTTTTCTTTTTTTTCTCTTTTTTTTATTCTAACGAGGTTGCGCCCTTTCGGGTTTTCACAAAACTCGCCGGTAGCCCTGCTGTTTTTACTCACGGAGCCCTTTTGGGTTTTCATCCGTGCCCATTTTGCTTGTGGACATACCGTTTTCTTTTTTTTCTTACCTTTTTTTATTGTCTTTTTTTTGTATCAACCTTGGGATGCTGCGGTCTGTAGTAGTTTATCGACGTCTCGGTCAATTGCAAGTTTTAGGACATTGCGGTCCATCGTTAGTTTAACAACGTTTCGGTCTTTATCCAGTTTTAGGACATAGTGGTCCATGGGGCTTTCTCTACGAACGAGCATGATGCCCACGGCATGTCCATCTTTTTTGGATCATGTGGTCGTTGCGGGCACACCTTCCAGTTGTCAGACAACGCGAATTTGCCCTGTTGGTATTCATCCTCAATCTAGCCTTTGAAGACATAGCAATTTTCGAGTGGGTGACCCATTACTCTGTGGTAGGGACAATGGTTAGGATTGTTAACGTCACCTGACTACAACGGACGTTTTGGATCCGGCAGAGTGATGAGCCCGCTGTGCACCGCTAGCTCGAACAGTCTCTTTGTTTTATCTCTGGGAAACGAGTAAGGACGTTTTAACTTCTCATTGAGGTATCGCGGCTTGTTGTTTTGACGACCAAACGGTCTCGGGTTATTCGGCTGTTGTTGAGCGTTGGCGACGAAAGTCGCTTTTCCATTCCCCTTATCCCTTTTGTTCGATCCTTTGTTTGCGGGTTCGAGATTCTTTTCAGGTAGCGTGCGATTGCGCAGCTGAACGTTCTCGCAGTTCTTCTTTTCTTCCTTTTTTCCTGAGGTGGATTCTTTGAAGGGAGGGCTGAGAGTCTTTTCTTCTTCAGAATTGCTCCCGAAGGTGAGAGCTTGCGATCTTCTGCCGTCAACCATGTGACCGTTGCCGGCAGTTTCTCGTTCGTCTGTCGCATTTTTCTACTGTCGATGAGTTTTACGTTTCATCCTCTTGAAGTATTGCCGGTGAGCAACGTATCCTTGCCACTAAATTTTAAAGGCGTTGCATTCTTCAGTGGGGTGCGAAATCCTTTGATGATATAAACAGTAATTAGGATGCACATCCTCATCATTAAGGCGTATATCGCCATGAGAATTTTCTTTAAAAGAGGGCAGCTTCACTCCTAATGATATGGCTTCGGCAAACCTTTTCCTCGTCTTGAACCTTCTGTTATTCGCGGTAGATGAAGTGCCTCGATCTGGGGGGAGTGTTTTAACCCTTTCGTCGAGTCGCCGGCGTTTGGCCTTTTCAACTATGGCCATCTCACGCTCCCGATCAGCTTTACTTTTAAGACGGGCTTCGTTCAGAAATGCATCAATCATTTCGTCTGATGGTCCTAGAAGTTCCGGCTCAGGATCTGCCCCCAGATTCTCTGCATAAGGAGCTTCTTCATCGTTTATTGACGAGTGAGAGATCACATGGCAGCTTGTCACATAATCTTCAGATTCATCTGACGAGTCTTCTCCATTGTCACCACCTCCGTCCTCAAGGACGTGGTTGAGGAATTCTTGGAGTGTGACTGGGGTCCGCGCCTTCTGATTATATTCTTCCAGCGCGTCAATATGTTTTTGCAGGTCCGTGCGTTTGTCATCGGGTTTCACGGGCTTCTTGGTTTTCTTCTTGGAAGACTTTGACGGCTGGGTATGAGCGCTTTGACTATCACCACCGGTTTTTGGAATTAGGCACGGCTTCAGCATTCCCTCGATAATCTCAGGTTCCAGCGGATTCTTTCACCTGATTGCCGGGAATGTTTGGAGATTCCTCAACATTCTTTTAGTTTTTGCTGAAAGAGCGACCTCCCATGGAGCTTCTTCAATGAAAGAGCATGATGCCCCCGGCGTGTGTCTTCTTGGGAGCGTGTGGCTGTGGTGGGTTCACCTTCCAATTCTCGGACAGGGCAAATTTGCCCTGTTGGTATTGATTTTCAATCCAGCCTTTAAAGACGAAGCAATTCTCAATTGGATGGCTTACCGTTTGATGGTAAGGGCAATAATTGGGACTATTAGCCTCACCGGGTTGCAACGGTCATTTTGGATCCGGCAGATTGATGAGTCTGTTGCGCACTGCCAGCTCGAACAGTCTCCTCGTTTTATCTTGGGGAAACGAGTAAGGACATCCCAGTCTCTCCTCAAGAGATGGGCGTGGACGCACGTTGTTTTGGCGAACAACCGGCTTTAAGTTGCTCTGCCGTTGTTGAGTGTTGGCGACGAAGGTTGCTTTCCCCTTCCCTTTTTCGCTTTGCGGCTCTGGCTTCGAAGAGGAAGGCCTGTGGCCCATCTAGTCCATTTGAGCCAGCTTGTCAATCAAGGCCTGGAAAGTGGTCGGCTTGAAAAACATCATGAACTGGGAGATGGTCGCCTGCGGATCAAGAGTACCCACGAACATGCCTACCGCGGGAGCTTCTTCGATGCGTTGTTCGCATTTCGACCATAAGTTTCGCCACCGTATTGCGTATTGAACCCATGTCTCGCCCGGCTTTACCCTGGCGTTGATCGATGCCGTTATTGGGGTGCGTTCGCTAGCACTTGCAAAACGCTGAGTGAATAACAGCTCCATCTCCGTGAAAGTTTTGACGGAGTCGTTAGGCAGCTCCGAATACCATTCGAAGGACGTTTCCGCTAAGCTGCCGACAAATTGGCGAAGTAGAAATTTATCATCGCCCCCGGTGTTGCCGCACAGAGCCCTGAACTGAGCGACATGTTGATGGGGATTGCCTGTCCCCTTGTATACATGAAATTTGGGGATTGTATATTCCGGCGGGTAACTTATTTGGTCATAGCAGCCTGGATATGGTCGCCCAGTTTTGACGACTTGGCCGGACTCTCCGTTCGCCTGGTGAGCTCGTATCTGCTGAGCGATGTAATCATCCAGGGCGGACTTGGAAATAGCTTCCTCCTTGGCTGCTGAAAGAGCCGGCAGGGGATTCGATGTTTCTCCTCTGTCATCTTCAATAATGATCAGAGGGTCTTCGGCTGGAAGATCCGGCTGTATCATCATCTCGACCATGTCTTGGAAGAGAAGCGCCATTCGCTTTATATTGTCCGCTTGTTCCGCAGCCTCCTTGTCCTTCTTTTCGAGCATTCTCCGAAGGAATTCAGCATCAGTCTCGTGTTCGTGACGCTATTCTGATGATGCCTCCGGGCTTTCTTTTGGTCCTGTGAGTGCAGCCATTGCAGTCAGCATCTCCTGAAGCTTCTACTGTTGTTGTTCCTGGGCCCTTGTTATTAATCGGGTGAGCGGTCGGTGGCCCGTCGAAGTATGGTTTTCCTCTTTTCCGGAAGCCATGTAAACAGTATGTACCACCATGCCCCCAGACTTAGGGCATTTGGGCTCGGTGTTTTTGTGGTCTTCCACGTTTACAGGGGCTTTCTCTGGCCTCCTTCTTTTCTGAGTGGTTGACGTTGAGGGGGCCGCTACAGTGGGCACCTAGGTAGTCGTTATCTTTTGTGGCTTAACAGGACGGTTTTCTTCCTGTCGGACCTTCAGCTTCTTCTGCTGGCGGGAGAAATTCGGATCAATCACTGAGTCTTGGACTTGACGCCAGACCTCGTAGATTTTGGAGGACAGCCGCTGAGGGGGCTGCTCCGGCTTCGTTTCTGTAACATTCTCCATGGGCGGGGGAGATCTTTTCAGTACGGCGGTAGGAGAGTTCCTGCGCACCTTGTTCAGCAATTCAAAGCTGTTCCCAGTTGGAACAGCAGCATTGACTTCTACCGTTGGGGCTAGCGGAGTCAGTCCAAAAGGGGAATTACCCCCAGCTTTCCCCACTCGGCGCCAGTGGCGACTTCGAGCATGTCGTGCGGCCGGGATCACCTCTGCTGTTGGATGAGCTATAGGGATGGCTTTGTCATGCCCCCTGTCTTGGTGAAGGGTTACTGCCGGTGCGAGCCTCTTGAAGACTGACGTCCGTTGAGAGGGAATGGCCAGCCTGTCGAAGGCAGACTTTCGAGCGGGGGAAGCAGCCTTAGCGACTTCGCTTGGATGGGGAGTTGTAACGGTCAGTCTTGTGAAGACCGACCCCTTAGCAGGAGAAGCCGCTTTGACGACTTCAGGAGTAGGAATGGCTATCCGCTTGGGGATAACACCTTCTGGTATTATGGGCTTCTTCACGGGCCTATTGGAGGTTTGACCCAATCTATTGAAAACTGAGGCACTGGATTTGGGCGACCCGTTGAGAGGGGCCGCAGTAGTTGCAAGCCGATCAAAGACTGACTTCTTTGGGGCTTCCTGCGGCAGCGTCGGGGTATTGAAGCTCATAGGTAGGATCATAGTCCCAAAGAACCGCCTAGTGGTGGCCTGAGTTATTTGGTCCATCGGCATCGTGAACAAGGAGGCTGCCTAGGGCCCGTAGGTCACTCCTTCGGACGGGACGGAGCGAGAGTTGCAGTTGCAGTTAGTGCAGTTTGAAGCCATTGATCTTCTGTCTTCTGCACGGAACAAGGCACCAAATCTAAGTATCTCAAATCCACATGCAACCATATCAAACCGCGATTCGTTCGCGAACACGACACACGAAGTGTGGAGTGGAAAGAGGAAAAGGTCCCACCGGGCGTGCCAGAATCTGTTCCCTGCCGAAAGACGCGACAGAGACGCGGTGAACGTCTAGCCTGAATTTCGGGGCAGATGCTAATTGGTGCTATCCATCCACCTCTCCGAAGATGCCAAGTTGATTTATGACACCATGTATCAAAGGTTTAAACGGATCCAGCCGATGTAGCAGACTTCGTCATATTCCCCCTCGTTTGAGGGGTTTTTGATTGTGGGGACGCTCTTCCCTGCAGGCGCAAGCCCCTGCAGTTAATTACGCTACCGCATCGCGGTAACAACTTTCTCCTTCTCCAGATGGTCACTTTATATCGTGGGTGTTTGTTTTTGGTTGCCCGTGGATTGTATACGGAGACTAATTTATGTTGTCGCCCGTAGGACGTGGATTAGTCCAAATTCGTATTTTCTTAGATTTGGGTTTTTGGGGGTTGAGTTTAAGGATACGTTAGCCTCATTTGGGACTAAGATCAACTTAAACGTTTGTTAAGGATACGTTAGCCTAATTTCTAGACTAAGATCAACTTAACGGGATCGTTTAGATCCAACAAAAGAGCAATCGGGCTCTATTGTTTAGTTTAATGACGTTGTGGTCGATAATTAGTTTAAGAACATTGCGGTCCAATACCAGTTTAAGGACATAGTGGTCCGAGGTTAAGGACATCGTAGTCCATGAGTTTAAGGACCCCACAGTCCGTGAAAGATGTGGTTGTCGGGACCCGTCACCTCTCTGAAGACGTTGAAGGATTACAACGACATGTATCAGAGGGTTCAGAGATGTACCCTCGAACCGGGTGTAAATTGATTGGAAGAGCAGATGAGCTCAATTCAATTTAAATTGAGGACTTATGGCCAGAATTGGGCTAAGTCCAGTTAAAAAAAGTTTAACATTTTATTTTCTTCTGCCTGTTAGACCTTTATTTGGGCTCTGCCTTTTTAATAATGCCAAGCATTGGGCTCTGATATTAGATGCAATTAAATGCTTAGCATTTATCAGGAGCAAAATGATGTTCATATAGTGCACCACGTGGCGCGTCAGGCGCTTTGCGCCAATTAAAGAGCGTATTGCGCTAGCGCATGCGAAAGTGACACGTGTCACGCTCAGCGCTAAGCGCCGGTTTGTCAGCACACTGCGCTTTTAATTCATGAGCGTGCTACGCTGGTTCATGGGTGCGCCAGTGAATGACACGTGGCGTGCTTGGCGCTGATCGCCAACCCAAGAGCGCAGTGCTATGTTTTCAGGAGCGCAAAGCGCAAGCTGTGTCTGTGGTTGACACGTAGCATGTTTTGGCACTGAGCGCCGGTCCAAGGAGCGCAAAGGCACAGTTCAAGAGTGCAAAGCACTTTTCAGTAGCGCAAAGCGCATCAGATCAAATTTAAGATCAAAGAACAAGTTTTTTGTTCTTCAAAGGAGGCCTTGCCTCAAGATCCAAGAACCAAAGTTCTTGTTTTTTTTTAAAAGGCTCTGCCTTTATAGATCAGAAGATCTGTGAAGTAAAAGTACTTCTTTTGTCTTTTTATAATTAGATCTTTTTGATCTTTTTTCTTTTTTATTGAAGACCTTGATCTTGTTCTTAGATATCTGATCTTTTTAGAAGAGGGTTCATCTTTCTTAATGAGATGATTTCATCTCTGTTATTCAAGAACATAGTTCTTTACCTTTAAAGATAAAGAGAATGATCTTCTTTCTTCAAAGGCTTGCCTTTCTTTCTTTTTGAGTTTCTCTCAAAGTTTTTAGAGGGTTTTTTTTTCTTTGAGACTTGAAGTCTTGGGGCCTTTATATAGGGCCAATTGATTTGTTATGTTAGTTGAAGAGATCTTTCTCTGATTGATTTGGGGATATTTCCCCACCGTTGGATCTTTTGATCCTAGGGCTTCTGTTTTACAGAAGATGATCTTCTTATTTTAATAAGATTGGAAAGATCTTTCCAGAACAGAATTTTAATTCTAGTTATTTAATAAGTTATTATTATTATTAGATCTTTTGATCTAACGGTGAGGAATTCTTTTAATTCCAGCGCTGGCGCACTTGGTGCGAGCGCACCTACGTTTGACACGTGGCGCGCAGCGCAGAGCGCTGGATCTGAAGCGTTGCTTCAACTTTTTAAAATTTGAATTTTTGAAACAGAGCTTTGCTCTGATTGGGGTGCGCTACCTAGGGCGCAGCGCTCCTGGCGCTGGCGTGTCTGCTTTTGACATGTGGCGCGCAGAGCGCAGAGCGCAGCGCACGGGATCTGAAGCGTTGATTCAATTTTTGAATTTTTGAAATTCAAAACAGAGCTTTACTCTGATTGGGGGAAACAGACCGTCTCCTCCGAAGCCGGAGCCGCGGAACGAAAAGGGTAAATGGAAGGCGACATTCGTTGCGAATACTCAACAGCAGCCCAGTGCCCCAAAACTAACGGATCAACTGGAAGAGAGACGACACTACTATAATGAGAAAATGAAGCGTCCTTATTCGTTCCCTCGGGACAAAACGAAGAGACTGTTCGAACTGGCGGTGCGTAACAGGCTCATCAATCTGCTGAATCCGAAACGACCATTGCAACCCGGCGAGGCTAATGGTCCTAATTATTTCCCTTACCACCAAACGGTAAGCCATCCGATTGAAGATTGCTTCGTCTTTAATGGATGGATCGAGGACCAATACCAATAAGACAAGTTTGCGCTGTCTGAGAAGTGGAAAGTAAGCCTACCACAACCGCACACTCCTAAGAAGGCGGACACACCGGGGGCATCATGCTCTTTTGTTGAAGAAGCTCCATGGGAGGTCGCTCTTTCAGCCAAAACTAAAAGAATGTTGAACGATCTCCAGACATGCCCGGCGATCAGGTGGAAGAATCCGCTGGAACCCCAAACTATCAAGGGAATGCTGAAACCGTGCCCAACTCCAAAAATTGGTGGCGATATTCAAAACACTCACACCCAGCCATCAAAGTCTTCAAAGAAGAAAAAGAAGACCAAATAGCCCGTGAAGCCTGGTGACAAGCGTACGGACCTGCAAAAGCAGATTGACGCGCTGGAAGAGTATAACCAGAAGGCACGGACTCCAATCACACTCCAAGAATTTCTCAGTCACGTCCTTGAAGACGGAGATGATGGAGAAGACTCGTCGGATGAATCTGAAGATTACGTAGCAAGTTGCCATGTGATCTCTCACTCATCGATAAACGATGAAGAAGCTCTTTACACAGAGAAACTGGGGGCAGGTCCTGAGCCGGAACTTCTACGGCCATCAGACGAAATGATTGATGCGTTCCTGAATGAAGCGCTTCTTAAAAGTAAAGCGGCTCAAGAGCATGAGAAGGCCATATTTAAGAAAGCCAAGCGCCGGTGGAAGGGTTGAAACGCTCCCGCCAGATCAAAGTACATCCGTCGCAAATAAAAACAGGTTCAAGATGAGGAAGAGGTTCGCCAAATCCATATCAATAGGAATGAAGCTGCCACCCTCCGAAGGAAACATTCTTGGTGAAGCAGAAATGCATCCTAGCTACTGCTTATATCATCGAAAGATTGCGCACCCCACCGAAGAGTGCAACACTTTTAAAAGATGGTGGCAGGGGTATGTTGCTCACCGGCAACATTTTAAGCGGATGAAACGCAAAACTCGTCGAGAGCGAAGAAGTACGACCAAGGAGCTTGGAAGAACTACCGGCAACTGTCGCATGGTTGACACCGGGGGATCGCAAGTTCTCACTTTCGGGAGCGACTCTGATAAAGAAATGACTCCTGGCTCTCTCTTCAAAGAATCCACCTCGGGAAAAGAGGAAGAACCGAAGAACTGTGAAAATATTCAGCTGCGCAATCGTACGCTGCCAGAAAAGAATCTCGGGCCCTCGAACAGTGGGACAAATAGGAAAGATAAAGGGAAAGAAAAGGTCCCTGAGGATATCATCCTTGATGACCAAGCCGTCGAAGAGCTGACAGCCAAGGACCCGCCAAAGAAAAGTAAGGTGGACTACAGCATTCTGGCACACTTGAGGAAGCTACCCTCGCAGCTCAGCATCCTCGACGCCCTTATGCTATCCAAAAAGGCGAGAGATTCATTGATCAAAGCGCTACAAGAGCCAGAGCAATTCCAAGCTTTTCTCGCCGAAGAAAAGATGAAGGACGAGCTGGAAGAAGTGCACACAGTCGATATCACCTTCGGCGATGAAGATCTCCTCCTTGGGACGTGCGAGCATAACCGTCCCCTTTATGTCTCCGGATACTGTCACGATATCAAGATAGGCAAAATCCTGATTGACAATGGGTCTTCCGTCAATCTCCTCAACGTGCGAGTGTTGAAGGAAATCTGCATAAGCGTTCATCACCTCGCTCGTGATAAAATCACCATCTCCAGTTTCGACTCCCGGTCATCACGGACTCTCGGGTCTGTGATACTGACGCTGCGCTTCGGGCTACTTGTCACGGATATTAAATTTCATGTCATTGACGCCATGACATGCTACAATGCTTTGCTCGGCAGGCCTTGGTTACACGAGTACAACATTATCCCTTCTACACAACATCAGTGTATGAAGTATTTCACAGATGGTCTCGAGTACACTGTGACGGGGGAGTTGAATCCATTCTCCGTAAACGAAGTCCAAAAGTACGAAGATGCAAAATACTTCTTACCAGATTTTGAGGACACGGAAAGATGTCACAAAACGAAGAACAAAGCTATCATCACTATTCCGGTCTTCGGGAGTGATACCAAGAGGAAGAAGAGATAGTTTATTCAGGGCCACCCCAACGCAACAACTCGGGACCGTCCGCCCCTACATTGATCTTCGGCAGCGACTCTGAAGATGAGGTTAACGCTATATTTTCCGCTCGGCCATCAATACAAGCCTTCGCTGGCAATAATCAGAGTTTGCAAATTACCATGGTTCCACAAGAACATTACAAGGATCTCGATGCACTTGAAGCTTATGGTGTGCAAGAACTGCAAACATTTTACGTCCCCCCAGGCGAAAAGGTGAACAGGCGATCCTATTCTATCGATCTGGGGAAACTAAAGTGGATAAAGAAATCTGGCACGGAGCCGATTCTACGCTCGACAGGCTCCAGCCCATCCGTCTGCCTAGATATTACTCGGAAGGCTTGAAAAGGATATTGAAGCGCCAAGGGGTACCCTTCAGACAGACTACTCGACAAGCTCGATTTTACAATAGGATTTGGGACGTCCCCGGAACTCAGCGAAAGTTGCCCAACGGGAGAATGGAAACGGTCGGGCTTGGATATGTCCAATCCAAGAAACGGGAACGAGCCCACGGTAGCTACGTCATACATAACTTTGATGAAGAAGGAGACGCCCTGTTAGAAAACGCTGACCCTGAACCAAAACGAGATCCTAACATCAAAATGCCGAGTCCGTCGTTTGAAGAACGAATGGACAAGCTCATAAGGGAAGCGGGTCGAAAGGTCCGGGATGACCATAACCGTGAAATGGCCATTTACGAGAAAGCCAGGACGCAGCGCCTCCTTCAGCAGGCCGCGGAGAATGACAATGCTCTTCCTTATCAACCCGTCATACAAAAAGCCCGACGCAGAGGCAAAAATAAATCAAAGAGCGGGAAAGGCGTTCGACAACGACAAAGCGGGACCAAGAAGCCACGCGACCGGGAATCGAGCAATCTGGATTCGTCTCTTATAAGGAAAATGGGTCGAGCATACTCTTTTCCTCAGAAAAAAACACGGAAGATACTTGATCTTGCCATAAAACACCAAATGATTACACTTCCGGAGTCCAAACACCCCGAGCAAGCCAACGAGGTCTCTCGCCCAGACTATTGCTCTTATCACCAAGCAATAGGACACACTCTCGAAGACTGCTTCACCTTCAAGAACTGGGTCGAAGACCAGTATCAACAGGGCAGGTTCGCTCTATCCAGCGGTTGGAGGGTAACTCCGCCGCAGAAGCATGAACCGAAAGCCACGCGTACAGTGAGAGTAGAACCAGATCAACATCGATTTTGGAAACGATCTCGTACCTGTCGCACAATAACACTGTCAGAAGAAGAGCCCGAGAATATGGATGACCTCCCCCGGTGCTTCGAAAACAATGATGACGAGGTGATCTCAGAGTTTCCACCGGCGCCGAAAGAGCTGGAAGATGGAATACACATTACTGCAGACAACCTTAAGAAAATTGATTTGGGGACGGCAAGTGACCCGCGACCGACATTCGTCAGTGAGCTTCTGTCTGAAGAAAGGGTGGCTACGCTAAAAGACGTGCTTATGCAGCATAAAGATTGCTTCGTATGGAACTATTCCGAGATGTCAGGACTAGATCCAGAGATTGCTGTCCACAAATTGGCAATATCCCCGGATGCCAAGCCAATCAAACAAGCACCGAGAAGAATGCGGCTCGAGCTTGAGATGAGCGTCAACGCCGAGGTTAAGAAGCTAATCGACTCTGGCTTCATCCAAGAGGTTCAGTATCCTGACTGGATCGCCAACATCGTCCCGGTGATGACGAAAAATGGGACAGTGCGCATATGCGTGGACTTTCGGGATCTCAATAAAGCCTGTCCAAAGGATTACT
Source organism: Agapanthus africanus (assembly GCA_030015575.1). Classification (NCBI taxonomy): domain Eukaryota; kingdom Viridiplantae; phylum Streptophyta; class Magnoliopsida; order Asparagales; family Amaryllidaceae; genus Agapanthus; species Agapanthus africanus. The sequence continues at coordinate 431,454,935 of JASDDO010000008.1, read as the reverse complement.
TTCCAGTACCAGTCACTGAGATGATGATAAATAACACATCCACTCACGAAGTCTTCTCCTTCATGGACGGATCGTCGGGATACAATCAGATAAAGATGCATCCTGAGGACCAGAAGCACACCGCTTTCCAGACCCCTTTGGGTATATTCTGCTACAAGGTGATGCCTTTCGGTCTAAAGAACGCCGGTGCCACCTATTAGAGGGCCATGACGAAGATTTTTGACGACCTCATACATGAATCATCGAATGTTATATCGACGACCTCGTAATTAAAAGTAAATCATACGAGGAACATCTAGAGCATCTGAAGATCATATTTCAACGCCTTCGGCAATACAACTTGAAGATGAACCCTCTCAAATGCACGTTCGGAGTTTCCTCGGGAAAATTCCTAGGATTCATCGTCCGACACCGAGGTATCGAGATAGATCCGTTAAAGATCAAGGCGATTATGGAAATGCCTCCACCAAGGACTCTCAAGCGATTGCGATCTCTCCAAGGGAAGCTCGCGTATATCCGGCGATTTATAGCCAATATCTCAGGCAAGTGACGTCCTTACAGTCACCTAATGAAGAAGGGAACCCCTTTCGTCTGGGATTGCAAATGCCAAAACGCACTGGACGAAATCAAGCAATACCTGCAGAATCGACCAGTACTGGCCGCTCCCGTTAAAGGAAAACCTCTCATTCTGTATACAACCGCCCTTGAAGGTTCCTTAGGCACATTATGGGCACAAGAGAACGACCAAGGGAAGGAGAGAGCCCTCTACTATTTAAATCGAGTTCTACTGGGGGCAGAAAGCAATTATTCTCCCTTCGAAAAACACTGCCTGGCATTGATCTTCGTGATAACAAACCTCGAGAACTATGCGTTGGCGCATGAAGTCCGTCTCATATCAAAGGTGGATCCTCTCAAGTATTTGATGTCAAAGGCCATATTGACAGGGTGGCTCGCTAAATGGGCCCTGCTCTTGATGGAATTCTCGATAACTTATCGGCCTCTTAAGGCAATGAAAGGCCAGGCCATCGCCGACTTCCTCGCTGAGCATCCGATACCTACTGACTCTCTCTTGAACTGCGAATTGCCAGACGAACACACGTTTGACACGATCAACGGGGATGATACCCGGTGGGAACTATATTTTGATGGAGCATCTTCCATGAAGAAGCGCAAACAAAGCACGCCCATAATCAAATCAGGGGTAGGCCTTATCTTCGTAACTCCATAAGGAAGGATAATGCGCTTCGCTTTCTCCTTAACAGAGCCGAGGACAAACAATGAAGCCGAATACGAAGATTTGATAGCAGGTCTCGAAATCTCCATCGACATGGGAATTGAAAATCTGCTCATATACGGAGACTCCCAGCTGGTCGTTAGTCAAATAAACTACGACTACCAAACGTGCAAGCCAGAGTTGGTGAAGTATGGTAAGAGAGTACAGCAACTGGTGACTCAAATTCCTTCCTACACTCTAGAAAGCGTACCACGCGCGGAAAATAGCAAAGCGGATGCATTATCCAAGCTCGCTAAAGAACTGGCCGACGAGAACCTTGATGACATAAGGATCGTTGTGCAAAGCCATCGGGTTCTTGCACCAGCAGAAATATCTCCGGAGTTGTCCGAAGAAAAGGGAACGACCAAGCAAACCGCCTTGCAAATAAAAGACCAGGAAAAGGTTATGGATTGGAGGGAAGTCTTTATAGATTACTTCAAATCGCGTCGAATACCTGAAGATGCGTCCTCAAAACATCAGCTCATGAAGCGAGCCCTATCTTTCGCCTTCGTCAATGATACTCTGTACAAGAGGTCATTTGATTCTCTGTGGTTAAGATGCCTGGGACCTGAAGAAGCAAAAAGAGTAGTCCAAGAAACTCACGACGGACTCTGCGGTTCTCCCCAAGCCGGCCCAAAGATGAAGCTGAAAATCAAAAGGATGGGCTACTATTGGCCCACGATGATCCAGGACTGCCTTGAGTATGCGAAGCAATGCCACTCGTGCCAGATCCATGGGGACTTTATCCACCAGCATCCGAATCCACTACATCCGACAGTGGCTAGCTGGCCGTTTGAAATGTGGGGGACTGACATAATCGGCCCCATCGAACCAGCATCGTCCAGAGGATATCGATTCATTTTGGTGACAACTGATTACTTCTCCAAATGGGCAGAAGCAGTACCGCTGAGGGAAGTGAAGACGGAGAATATCCTCCATTTCTTCAAGACACACATCATTTATCGGTTTGGCACTCCGAGACGAATCATTTCCGATAACGGGCCGGCCTACAGAAGCCACAAAATCAGCCGCTTCGCACAACAGCATAACATAGACTGGAGATACTCCTCAGTCTATAATCCCCGAGCTAACGGTCTAGCTGAAGCTTTCAATAAGACCTTGATGAAGATCATAAAAAAGACGGTGTCTCGAAATAAAAAGGACTGGCATGAGAGACTGCATGAAGCTCTCTGGGCGTATCGAATTACGTTCAAAACGGCCACGAATACGACACCGTATGCATTGTATTCGGTACAGAAGTGGTACTCCCCCTCAAGATAGAGTTACCCTCTCTACGAGTGGCAGTTCACTACGAGCTAACAGACGAAGAAAATGCTCATCTTCGACTTGAGAAGCTCGATGTCCTTGATGAAACCCGGCTCATGGTCAACAAAATCTGGAGGCTTATAAGCCAAAGATGACGTGCTCATATGAAAGATTGACTAGGCCAAGGACATTCCGCCAAGGCAAACTCATGCTAGTGGTCAAAAGACCTATGATCCCCAACCGTGCCAAGCGGAGAAAATTCGAGCCAAACTATGAAGGCCCGTATATCATAGACAAAGTCTACCAGGGTGGAGCCTATCTACTCATGGACATGCATGGTGAAAGACCTTTCAGGCTAATAAACGGTCGCTTCCTGAAAAAATACTACGCTTAACGAATCACGACCTAGGTCAACGATAGATGACGACACCTATGTCCGCTCGCTATCTTCCTAAGCCCAAACTCTATAAGTAGTAACCGTTCACGGACCGAAACGTCCTTAAACTAACAATGGACCGAAACGTCCTTAAACTAACAATGGACCACTATGTCTTAAAACTAGCTGTTGACCGAGACATCGATAAACGACTGTGGATTGCAGCATTCCAACGCTGATACAAAAAAAAGAGAAAAGAAGGATAAAAGAATAAAAAAAGAAAAAGAAAAAGAAAAAGAAAATGGTATGTCCATAAGCAAAATGGGCACGGATGAAAACCCGAAAGGGCACCGTGAGTAAAAAACAGCAGGGCTACCGGCGAGTTTTGTGAAAACCCGAAAGGGCGCAATCTCGTTAAAAGACACTTGCAAGGTCCTCTCGACTTTGTAAGGAAAAACCGCCTGCGTGAGATTCTTACGACTCACAAGGGAGCAACACACTTAGGGATCCCCACGATTCCTAAGAAGAAATTACACTTGCGAGATCCTCAGGACTCGTAAGGAGAATCCTCTTATGAGACCCTCATGGCTCATAAGATTCAAAAGTCTTAAGCTACAGGGATCTGAACCTGTTCTTAAGCGGCCACCACAACCTCCAATACTGTCCTACAAGCGGCTCAATGCTGACCCTTGTATACAATCCACGGGCACGAATAAACATTTCCCTAACTAAGTCCCATCCGTGACTAGAGATATGTCTACACGGTGAACAACCCTTGTAAGTCCTCTCGACTTATAAGGAGAAAACACTCTTGTAAGATCCTTACGACTTATAAGAGAACATGCACTTAGGAATCCTCACGATTCTTAAGGAGAAAACGCACCTACGAGATCCTCACGACTCGCAGGGAGAAATACCTTTATGAGACCCTTACGGCTCATGAAGTCAAAAGCCTTAGTCGACAGGATCCTAACCCTGTTTGCTAAGCCACCTTTGTTCGACACCGACAGAGGCAAATGATGATTCGCTCCTGGCAATATCCCAGTTGTAGCGGTACTGATGCCGAAATCGGTGTCTAATTCCAAGCTTGCAGCAAAGAAGCTAGCGAGCCACACATGCATACGAAATAGCCGAAATGATGGGGCAACTTGCAACAAAATCAGCAAGTAAAAAATGTATGCATGCAAAATAGCCGAAATGATTGGGCAACTCGCAATAAAAAGCAGCGAGTAAAAATAAAACAAATAGCCGAAATGATTGGGCACCGCGAAAAACAGCCGAAATGATTCGGCAATCGCGACCTTTGCGATATAAAAGCTGAAATGATAGAGTATCGCGGAAATAAAAAAATAATATAAAAAAATGAATGAAATTTTTTACCCTACAGGTGATATCACATCAATCCCTGTATACAATCCAGGGACACAAACAAAGAAGGAATCACAACTTTCCTCCCCAGGCCTCATCAGAAGAAGAAGCCAAATCCCAACGGTTCACAGATAGCCTGGAGATCATCTCAACATTCGTCTCATTACAAGGGACACAATATCAAGCAAAGCGGAACCGCGGCAACTCCCAGTTCCATGACTCGGCGGTGCACAGATGACCGAGATTCAGACCCCGATTCTATGAAATGCGGATAAAGTTAACCATTCCTGGTTACGCGGAACACGGCAATGACCCCGTGGGAAGCATCCAGAGCAAATCCCTGGTTACGTGGAATACGGCTTATGTCAATCCTGACCTCGTGGGAAACGTCCAGAGCGGATCCTGGTCCTCGCAGAGCACGGCAACGACCCCGTGTGAAGCATCCAGAGCAGAGCCTGGTCCTCGCAGAACACGGCAATGACCCCGTGGGAAGCATCCAGAGCAAATTCCTGGTTACGTGGAACGCGGCTTATGTCAATCCTGACCCCGTGGGAAACGTCCAGAGCGGATCCTGGTCCTCGCAGAGCATGGCAATGACCCTGTGTGAAGCATCTAGAGCAGAGCCTGGTCCTCGCAGAACACGGCAATGACCCCGTGGGAAGCATCCAGAGCAAATTCCTGGTTACGTGGAACGCGGCTTATGTCAATCTGACCCCGTGGGAAACGTCCAAAGCGGATCCTGGTCCTCGCAGAGCACGGCAATGACACCGTGTGAAGCATCCAGAGCGGAGCCTGGTCCTCGCAGAACACGGCAATGACCCCGTGGGAAGCATCAAGAGCAAATTTCTGGTTACGTGGAACGCGGCTTATGTCAATCCTGACCCCGTGGGAAACATCCAGAGTGGATCCTGGTCCTCGCAGAGCACGGCAACGACCCCATGTGAAGCATCCAGAGCGGAGCCTGGTCCTCGCGGAACACAGCAATGACCCCGTGGGAAGCATCCAGAGCAAATTCCTGGTTACGTGGAACACGGTTTATGTCAATCCTGACCCCATGGGAAACGTCTAGAGCGGATCCTGGTCCTTGCAGAGCACGGCAATGACCCCATGTGAAGCATCCAGAGCGGAACCTGGTCCTCGCAGAACACGGCAATGACCCCGTGGGAAGTATCCAGAGTGAATTCCTGGTTATGTGGAACATGGCTTATGTCAATCCTGGCCCCGTGGGAAACGTCTAGAGCGGATCCTGGTCCTCGTAAAGCACGGCAATGATCCCATGTGAAGCATCCAGAGCGGAGCCTGGTCCTCGCGGAACACGGCAATGACCCCGTGGGAAGCATCCAGAGCAAATTCCTGGTTACGTGGAATGCGACTTATGTCAATCCTGACCCTGTGGGAAACGTCCAGAGCGGATCCTGGTCTTCGCAGAGCACGGCAATGACCCCGTGTGAAGCATCCAGAGCGGAGCCTGGTCCTCGCAGAACACGGCAATGACCCCATAGAAAGCATCCAGAGCAAAATTCCTGGTTACGTAGAACGCGGCTTAAGTCAATCATGACCCCGTGGGAGACGTCCAGAGTGGAGCCTGGTTCTCGCAGAACACGGCTATGACCCCGTGGGAAGCATCCATAGCAACTCCTGATTCCGTGAAATGCGGATAAGGGTAACCTCACCCATCACTTGCGGGTCCTCACGACTCGTAAGGGAGCAAATTCTCTTGTGAGATCCTTACGACTTGCGAGAGAAAACACACTTAGGAATCCTCACGATTCTTAAAGAGAAATTACACCTACGGGATTCTCTCGACCGGTAGGAAGAAAATTCTTTATGAGACCCTCACGGCTCATAAAGTTGAAAAGTCTTAGGAGACAGATCTTAACCCTGAATCCTAAGCCATCGTTGTCCTGCAAAGAAATCGAGATAGACTATACACAGAATACATTTAATAAAAGGGACACACCATCGTGAAGAAAAATATGTCTTTTATTCATGAATCAAAATGAATACAAAGTACAATTCGTGAAAGAACAAAAAAATATACTCTCATTCAGGAGTATGTACAAAGGAAGAATGAAAAAATATATATACAATTCTTCAAGTCGGCGGGCGATTTAGTAGATTTTCCAGTTCATTCCTTTTTCACTGAGGCTCGCCTTCATGATTCAGTATCGTCAAAAGACGGGCCTCCGCTTGAGCCTGTTGGGTCTGGTATGAGGTAAGCCGACCTTCAAGCTCATTTTCAGTAACCTTATGGGCTTCGACTATTTCACGAGTAAACACGGCGGCCTTATCAATGGCTACCACCTCCTTGATGGCCTCTTGAAGCACTCGCCAAAGTTCATATGCTTTAGTGGCCTTAGCCGTAAGGTTGGCTTGAAGCTTCCTCAGCGCTTTAGAAGCCAGCTCCCTCTCCGAAAACTTGCGGCTGAGCCTTTTCTCACATGATATCATGTTCGCAGCACACTGCTCAATCAGCCCCTGTAAGCTCGCCTTCGCGGCCACAACCTCCGAAGGAAGGCGTGTACATTCAAGGACATGCAAGCAAGTCTCCACCTGCCGACAAAATTCAACCCAGACTTGCACCAATGTTTCACTATGGTAGGTGGCAAGAAAGGGAAGAGAGCCGTTAGCTTCAGCGGCAAACGCTTCGGCCATGATCAGACTGCCAGCGCGAAGGTCCTCAATCAGGGATGACAGGGAGTCGAGGCTTAGCTTTGCCATCCGTTCCGAGGCATGCAGAGCATAGGGGTCGGGTGGCATGGCGATGCGAGACTCCAGCGTAGTGAGAACTGGCAGAGCTGTTCAGATTTATAAACAGTCAGCAAGACTTGTAAGCAAAGAACAAATGGAACGACGTTGAGACTTTACTTACCCACAGTCAGGCAAGAGGGATCTGAAGGCTCCCCAGGCCCGTCAAGAATCTCAACCTCATCGTCGGCTTCCAGAACTGTAAAAGACATCAATGTCATTTTATGAAATAGTGATAATGCTGTGAAAAAGGGTAAACAACACCAACCTTGCCCGGAAGAGAGGACGATGCGTTGAGGAGATATCGCCTGCGGAGCATCCATCTCCAACAGGCGCTGAAAGGACTGCCTGGGAGACAGATCAGCAATAGATGCCGCCAATCCACGCAATTCTGAAAAGACAGAAGGGTTCAGATAATGGAGAGATTATTAATGTAAAATATAGAAGGCTACCTTCGATGCTCCTCCCATTTTGAGCTGGAGGGATAGCAGCTTCAGCGGCCTCCTCCGTGACCTCAGGCACATCATCGGAGACGTGGACCAATGTAGCGACTTCCGAGCGAGGAGCAACGGCTGCCACTGCAGGCTCCAGCGGAAGGACGGTAGCCTCGACTACGTTTACCCTAGTCTCCGGGTCGCCCTCAGGAATATCCATTGGAGCGGCAACCGATAAAGATGCCCCCCCGAGGGAGCAAGCGCTTCGGGAGCGGGAACCACCGAGGGAGACTCTATCGCAAGAGCAACAGTTGCATCGACCCCCTCCACATTGATTGGTGTTTCACCGGGGATATCAGCAGAATCTACGGTAAAAGTGCAACTCAGAGCCTCCGCCGCCACCGAAGTCCCTGCAAAGTTTGTACGAGGATGAGGATACATATATATGTATGCAAGCAATACAAAATGTTACAAAGAGATACGTGAATATACGGATGCGCAAGGGAGCTTCTAGTATGGCTTGTTCAAGCCGACGCTCCTTCCTGAGGAGATGTGCTCGCCGAGATCCGAGGGTAGACTCGTGGCCACCAGTCCACAATGAAAGCGCGTCCTCGGCGTCGGTCGAAACAGCCTGTTTAAGGGCCCTTTCGCCCCATTCTTCCAAAGGGCCTATGAATCATCGCCGTATCCACGGAGGGTCTTCATAAAAGATGACGGCAGGGTAAGCATTCTTTGGGATCCTTACGTCCTCGGATTCGTCTTGTGAGCGTCTTATTGACTCAGCCAATTGTGCGGCTTCCTCGGCAGACGAACCCAGGAAAAGTATACCACCATCCGATTCTTGCATAGCTAGTGGTTCATCCTGAAGAATAGGCTCGGACTCTATTAAAGAGTCGAGCAGATTGGTGACCGTCGTCCTCCGCCTCTTGAACCCAGAACTAACCACCGAAGACGATCGTTTCCTTCCCCGTGGAGCTTTGGCACGGCGTTGACCCACTTCACCTTCAATGTCCTCGCTCGGCGGTGCTACCGAGGATGACACGGCCATTGTTGACGCCGCGGACGATGATACTGCTACCGGCGCCCTATTAGCCCTTGATTGAGCCCGAGTACGCAGTGGCATACCAGCTGTGAGAGTTAAGTCCACTTCCGCTGCCCCCGGAATAATCACAACACTGGTATCCCTCAAGGGAGGGCGAACCGTTGCATGCAGTTGCGAAGGAACTCCCGTGGCTTGAATCGGAATGGGAGCGTTGTATCCGAGAAGCACCCTCTTCTCCTCAGCGATAATTGGACTGATCCGGTGGAGGTACCAGCCCGTGAAAGACCCCACACATCGAGGAATATGATCAGCTTCAGGAATCATGAAGCGAGAACCAGTGTTCAGCCGCATAAAGTGATGAGCGGCGTCACGAACAGCTTCAGGCGATGGGCTAGGTGCCACTGTAAATGCCTCGAAGGGGATGCCCTGATCATATCCAAGTTGCCGGGCAAAGCGATGTGGGTTATACCGCATAAAAAGGGCCGCACCGTTCTAACGAAATACCAGATAGCCTGGTCTGATCGCGTACAGGTGCATGGCTTCCCTGGGCTTCAGAGAAGGTACCCCCTCTTTTGACAAGTCGCAGAGCTGTTGAATCGGTCCTGAGGGAGAAGATAGGGCTTGATCGATGAATACCATTCCGCCCGTATTAGCATAGGGAGCGATCAGCACACGAATGGCCCCAGACTGAGTCGGGTCAGGAGCAGAAGCGTCCACCAGCCGCATGAGTCGCGGAAAAGTGTAGGCGTCATAAAATTTGGGTCTTTGGTGCGCAGCAAAGGCCCCCAACACGTGCATCTCAATCCAGGACGTGAAGTAATGAAGAGAGAAATTTACCACATCTACACCTCGAGTTGAGGTATTAGCCGCAGCGCCTAACCCATGATATAGATGCGCTAGCCCTGGAATGCCCACAGCTAGTCGCGTTTTCTCTGCAATGCCATGAGCAGGGTAAATAACTGAGGCTCTCATGAAACGGCGATGCATGGGAATGACGAACTAGCTAAGCCAAACGCTGATGAAGCCTACGAAGAAAGTCTCCTCATCAATACCAAGAGTTGCAATCGACTCGAAAGATACCGCCAACATGATGGGAATGTAATACTGCGGCAAGTCCTCTTCTTTAGTCGGCCGCCTGTTTAAACCATACCCAAAGGGGTCGTTAATGTTCACGAACTTCAGAGCCGTCTTTGATGGGACATCCTCGCGAAGGAAGCAAGCGATAAAATTTTTAAAAGTGACGCACTGCTCCTCTGACTCTGTGAATAGTTTGTCAAAAATGCTTAGGGTCTTGATCAAACTGGGGCGCTTGTGGCGGACGGCGTTCTCGGTCGACAGGCCGTCAAGCATGGCAGGCTCGGTTTCGAAGACATACTCATCAGGAGGCAGTAATTCTTCATAAAGTGTCCCCCTAACCGGCAGCCCTGAGATCTCACGAAATTCATCCAGAGAAATTGAAACTTCGCGGTCCCCTAGAAGGAAGGTGTTGGTGAGAAGATTCCATTGGTTCAAGAAGGCCTTAACCCACCAGACATGGGGAGATTGGTAGTAGAACAGGGATGCATATATCGCCTGATAGAGTCCAACCCTCTGCAGTCGCACGCGATGGGCTGACAGGATGTAACGAGCCCAGAGAAGGTAGCCTGTGGGGTGTCGAGGGGTAAGCCCTATCTTGTAAATCTGTCCCCATGGCTGGGCTTCGCCCTGGAAAATGCGACGCCCTAAAATATCTATAGCCAGCACCGGATGGTTCGGAATACCAGTTGTTGAAGGCTCAAGCCGTCCCATAGGGGTCCAATTCGGCATCTCCACAGCAAAGGCAGTCCGTGGAGGATCTATGGGCAGAAACAGACGGGTAGGCTCCGTTGGTATCTCGCAAAGAAAACTGCGGCGACCGCGGATGATGTGACCGTACCAGGTCCCCTATAATAGCAAGTTGGTGCGACTCGGGTCATGAGCCCTGATCATCGCCATCACTTCCTCGTCAGACGGTGACTGAGGAAAAGCAGCCTCCGAGCGAGTGAAAGGGAAGTATGGAACAGAAGTCATTGTGCCTGAAATAAAAGAAGGGGAAACTGTTAAAGCGAAGCCAATAGTGTATATATATATATGTTTATAAATGTATATATGTAAAAAAGACAGTGGAAGAAAGCGACAGAAGACTTATTTTTTGGGACCATTGGTTACAAAACACACGGGTCCCATAAAATCAAGAAGGCAGCTCACTAATAATGAGGCCAAGCAATCATCATGAGAATAAATGCAAGATTCTCAATGAATTCAAATAACTCTGCACATTCCCCAAAGAAAAAAAACAAAACCATTACAGAAGCTTTGTGCAAATCGAGAAGGATCTCTCTGGAAATTTCTTTTTTGCAAAGAACAACTTAGGGCAAGAAAACCCCAAGAAGTTCTCTGTGAAGAACTGAGTTCTTTAAGAGGAATTAAATTCCTTTTGAGCAGAAGAATTAAATTCCCAGAAAATTGGCAGAGCTAAGCTCTTGGAAGTGGAATTAAATTCCAGAGGGAGGACAAGTTTCATTATCAATTCCTTAAGATCAGAGAAACCCTAGCAAAAGGGGTTTATTATTTAAAAATTGGACATCTTTGAAGAACTTAGAAAAATGGGTTCTTTGAAGGGGAAAACCCTTGGTGTGGATTTAAAATCCAAAGAGTTTTTTTTATATATGAAAGTTCTTTGGCCGCTCAAAACCATTACCTGAAGAAAGGATTCTTTCTTGAACAGAGTTAAACTCTGAAAATTTTGGAACAGAGAACTGAGCTCTGAGAAAGAGAATTAAATTCTCAAAAGAAAATGAACAAGGAAGAAGATGAAAGAGTGGAGGCGCTTCTGAAGAGACCCCTGCATTTATAGGATGTGATAGGGAATGGTTCATCTCCCCTATTCCCTAGACAGATCCAACGGTTACAAAGGTGACAGCGTTGCACTCACGTGCAGACACGTGAGAGCAACGATATGGGGGCATTTGTTCCCTGATAAAAATCAGGAAATACCTCAATGAGGTATCACGTGCTCACACGTGACCAAGGGTCACATGTTGACACATGATAGTTCTCTATGATCTCCACTTTATAGAATTAAATTCTAAATCAAACAAAAGTGTAAACAAAACAGCTAAGGAAAGACCCTAATGGGGCATCACGTGCTCACACGTGACCAAGGGTCACGTGCTGACACGTGACGGTCCTTTAGCTTTGTTAAAAGGCAGAATTAAATTCTGAATAAAAGAAGGTCACGTGCCAACACGTTACAGGTCCCCCAGCTGTTTAATTGATAGAATTGAATTCTATTTGAATGGTAAAACGTTAGGATCATGTGCCAACACGTGACGGGCTTTAAAAGCCTTAATGAGTTAATAAAATTAAAATTCTAATTAAGGGAAATCAAAGACCCTAACTGGGAAAGTATTTCTTTAAATCTTTTCAAACAAACAAAAAGGGATCATGCTCTGTAAAGTGGAGCACCGTTGGATTAAAAATCCAATGGTGATTAAAAAATCACCAATTTATGAAAAGATTGTATACAAGGAAAGATCTCCATAAATTTCACCAAAAATAACAAACAGAATATCTTCTGGATTAAAAATCCAATGGTGAATAAAATTCACTGAGTGATCTAAAAGATCATATTAGTTACGAAAAACAAACAAAATCTTTCAATAAAAGATTCACTAAACAAATTGATTCTTTTCCTTCTCCTATAAATAGGAGCTAAGAAGAGAAGAAGGATATAGAATATTGAGATCTTGAAATTTTCTGAAGGAAAATAGCAGAGAGAAATGAAATGAGAATTCAATTCTCAAGAAAAGAAAACCCTAGGTGAGAAAAGGAAAAGGGATCAAAGCTTCATAAAACAGAAAGAGAATTTAATTCTCAATCTAAGAGTTTAACTCTTCTGTAAAAGAACTTAGTTCTTCCTCTGGTTGAAGATCTGCAGAAGCAAATCTCCCCACAGGTTGAGAATTTAATTCTCATCGGGGAGATTCTGTCATGTAGATCCAAAACTTAGAGGGAGAATTGAGTTTAGAGAATTTAATTCTCCCAAACTCACAGGAATTTAATTCCTCCAAGATAAAACTAGGGTTTAACCCTATATGAGAATTCAATTCTCCCAAACTCACAGGAATTTAATTCCTCCAAGATAAAACTAGGGTTTAACCCTATATGAGAATTCAATTCTCACAAACTCACGGGAATTTAATTTCTCCAAGACAGAATCAAGGTGTAACCCTACATAAATTCTTCCGCATATATAGAAATTTAATTCCTATAAAAACATAATTTGGGTTTAACCCTACAAAGAATTTAATTCTTAAAATAAAGAGACTTTAAAGATCTCCATGCACGTAAAGAACATTGGTCACGTGATGACACGTGACCCCAACCCGCAGTGATCAGAAAGAAAGAATAAAGCTAGGTCGCATGCCCCCACGTGACCCCTGAACAAATCTCCCAAAATAAGAAGAAAACAGTTTGGAGGCAATGCCTCACGTGCTCCCACGTGACTTCCAAAATAAAGAAAATAAAAGCAAAGGCAATGCTGGCTTTGGGCGCTCTTACGTGTCCTCACGTGATCCCGAATAAACATTCTAATAAATCAATGCATGAGTACCCATCACTTGCCCACACGTGATGGCTATGAAAACTAAAAGTGTTTAACACTTATTTGCAGTTCTGAGAACAAAGTAAAGGAGATCTGTCCCCACCTCTAGGTGCCCTCACGTGCCCCCACGTGACCCTTCCTTTATAGTGTTTAACATTATTTTGAGTATTTCGTCTTCAGTGTTTAACACTGCTGTCCTCTAGTGTTTAACACTATTTTAAAGCCAATCTTGGCCAAATTGGCTAAGTTTCCAGAGGCAAAAACCTCCCCTTTAACTAAATCTCAAAGTTGAGTAAAACTCAGAACTACAATATTTAATGCTCAGTCAAAGACAAAAATGTATCAGAGCCCTCAAACTCTGGTTTAGCATTGCTAAATAATGTGGGCTTGAACCCAGACAAATGTTTAATGATCCAACAAAGAGCCAATATCTAATTGGACTTAGCCCAAACTGGCCATAAGTCCTCAATACAGATTTAACTGAGCCAATGTGCTCATAATCTAATTAATTGATCTTAGTTCCAAATTGGACTATAGATCACCCAATCCACTTTGGTTCGAGGGTACATCTCTTCACTCCTTTGATATTTGTCGTTGTAATCCTTCAACGTCTTCAGAGAGGTGACAGGTCCCGACAACCACACATTTCATGGACTGTGGGGTCCTTAAGCCCATGGACTATGATATCCTTAATCTTGACTGTGAGGTCTTTAAACTCACGAACTATGATGTCCTTAACCTTGACTGTGAGGTCTTTAAACTCACAGACTATGATGTCCTTAACCTCGACCGTGATGTCTTTAAACTAACCATGGACCGTAATGTCCTTAAACTAATCGACCGCAATATCCCTAAACTAAACAATAGAGTCCAATTGCTCTTTTGTTGGATCTAAACGATCTTGTTAAGTTGATCTTAGTCTAAAATTAGACTAACGTATCCTTAACAAACGTTTAAGTTGATCTTAGTCTCAAATGAGGCTAATGTATCCTTAAACCCAACCCCGAAACCCAAATCTAAGAAGATACGGATTTGGACTAGTCCACGCCCTACGGGCGACAACACAAATTAGTCTCCGTATACAATCCACGGGCAACCAAACATAAAACAAACACCCACGACACAAAGTGACCATCTGGAGAAGGAGAAAATTGTTACCGCGATGCGGTAGCGTAATTAACTGCAGGGGCTTACGCCTGCAGGGAAGAGCGTCCCCACAATCAAAAACCCCTCAAACGAGGGGGAATCTGACGAAGTCTGCTACATCGGCCGCATCCGTTTAAACCTTCGATACATGGTATCATAAATCAACTTGGCATCTTCGGAGAGGTGGACGGATAGCACCAATTAGCATCTGCCCCGAAATTCAGGCAAGATGGACCTACGCGGTCGCGTCTCCGTGTTTCGGAGGAGAACAACAGGTCTCCCTACAAGTTGAGAATTTAATTCTCATCGGGGGGATTCTGTTGTGTATATTTAAACCTAGGGGAAAGAGATAAGTTCAAAGAATTTAATTCCTACCAAAAAGATATAGGAATTTAATTCCTCTGATAAAACTAGGGTTTAACCCTATAAAAGAATTTGATTCTTATAAAATAAGGGACCTGAAATTCACAAAACTCAGATCCAGAGCTCCATGCATATTAATGTTCAATACTACACAATAAAAGCTCACGTGTTCCTACGTGAGCACCTTTGAAAAACAAAAAAAAAGAGGGAAGACTGAGATCTAGCCACGTGACCCCTGAGAAGTGCTTAACACTTATAAAAGAGAAAAGGGGAATAAATCCAAGACAGTTCCTATTCTGGGGCGCCTCACGTGATCCCACGTGACCCAACAGTGCTTATCACTAGAATAAAAGAATAAAAGAGGCAGCGTCAAACTTTAAGCGCCTCACGTGCCACACATGAGCGGCCCAATTTTTAGTGTTTAACACTACTTCAAGCGCTTCACATGAGAGCACGTGAGCGCTGAGCACATACTAGTGTTTAACACTATGAAAGGCCAATTTTAGCCAAACTTAGACCGAATCTCCTGAGGACAATCAATTGAGCCCTTCATGCTCGGGGTTTCCAAAGCCGATCTCAAGACAGCTAATAAGCTCGCAACAAATAAAATCCAAACTGATGTTCATCCCAAAATCGGGGCATTGGTTCTAGGGTACATCTCTTCATACCTCTGATACATGTCGTTGTAATCCTTCAACGTCTTCAGAGAGATGGAGGGTCCCAATAACCAATACCTATTGGTGCATTCCCATACTGATTAAATCAGAACCCCACAGACTATGACGTCTTTAAACTTTATGGACTATGAGGTCCTTAAACTCATAGACTATGATGTCTTTAAACTTTACAGATTATGATGTCTCTAAACTGACATGGACTATGATATCCTTAAACCACTGGACCGCAATGTCTCTAAACTAAAACAATAGAGTCCAAATGCTCTTTTTTTGGATCTAAATGATCCCAAAACCCTGTTAAGTAGATCTTAGCTTAAAAATTAGACTAATGTATCCTTAACAAACGTTTAAGTTGATCTTGATCTCAATGAGATTAACAATCCTTAAACCCACTGGACCGCAACGTCCCCAAACTAAGACGATAGAGCCCAAATTCTCTGTCGTTGGATCTAAATGATCCCAAACCCACCGTTGAGTAGATCTTAGTCTAAAAATTAGACTAACGTATCCTTAACAACGTTTAAGTTGATCTTGATCTCAATGAGATTAATGATCCTTAAACCCAAACCAAACCCAAATCTAAGAAAATACGGATTTGGACTTATCCACGCCCTACGGACGACAACATAAATTAGTCTCCGTATACAATCCACGGGCAACCAAAAATAAAACAAACACATCAAACTTTTCTTTAGGAGTTTAACTCTATTCAGCACCTTTCGGAGTTTAACTCCATAAATAATAAATCCTCTTTTGGAGTTTAACTCCTTTTTCCGGGGCTAAAAAGACCCCTTCTTTCCGCTGGCGCCCAAGCGCCCAGCGCCTACGTGCTGGGCATGTAAGCGTCCAGCGCCCACGTGCCGGGCACGTGAGGCGCTATCGCCCAAGCACTCACGTTGGCGCCCAAGCGCCCGGCGCCCTCGTGCTAGGCACGTGGGGCGCTGGCGCTCACGCGTCCTTTGGACGCCATTTCCCCCCTCATTTTACATGCACTCCACACTAAAAATACCACCCCCGTTAGAAAAAAATTTCTAACGGGGCGCTGTCCCACACCCCGCAAGGGCGCTGCTAGCCCCTTTGACCCCCAGCCAGCTATCCGGGTAGCGGGACCTCCGTAAAACTCTGCGGGGCCGCCGATATATCCAATTCCCCTCCAAAAAACATACGCATGCTGCACGTTGAGTTCTCATGACCGGTTTGACCCGTCAATAGAGATTCTCTCGCTCCAAAAGCGAGGGGTAATTAATGGCAGCTTAGTCCGTGGCTGCCGGAGATTCGGATCCCCACAATCAATAAACCCCCCGCCTACCTTGGGCAGGGGGAATCTGTAGTACGCCTGAAAAGCATACGCGTATTCCCTTCTCAATGAGGTGACGAAAAACACCCTACAGCGTCACGAATGCATGGGGAAAGGCGAAGCGTTTAGAAGAGCCGTAGCGCTCCGACTTCGGTTCGCCGAGAAAGACGGGATATCTGCCGCGTGGCGGTACAGTAGTGGAAGAAACGAGTGATTGTTGGACTCTTGGGGGCGCTGTGGGGCTATAAAACGGAGGGCGTGTTGATCATTCCTTTCTCTATCTCCAAAACGCAAGAATGGATGAATTCCCTTTCTCCATCCCCGAGATCATAAATTTCGAGGACGTATATCTGTATGACCAGCTGTTCTCCGAAGAGACGGTGCAGGCGATGATCCGACGTGTGGAGGATCATATCGGCCGCCTGCTTCCCCCGGCGATCACCCCTTCTCCAGCTATTGATGTACTCGATCTGGAGGGCATCGCTGGGACTGCACAACCCCTTGTCCGAACAACTGAAGGACTAGGTGGTTGGCAAGCTGAGATCATTATGTCATCTCGGCATGATCTCGAAGAGTCGGCGGGATCGATCGGTGGCACTCGTCCTCGAGTGTTACCAATTGAGGCATCTCGCCGATGGGTGCCCGACCGTGGAGCTTCCTGGCCCGTCCATGGCCATGAGGGTTCGTGGACAGCATCGGAAGCAGAGGTCCGAGGCGGCATGGGCTCGGCTGGCGGATATTTCCTCGGAGTACCACGAGAAATGTTTCTTGCACCCCCTTCCCCCGCTGCTGTAATATTTTTTTTATGTAAGGCTGAGGAGCCCACAATACCTTTCGAATATATAAAATCCCCCTTTTTGCGATATTTTATTGTTTCCCTCTTATTATTAGATAAAAAGAACTCAAGAAAGATTTACATCGCTTTATAAAAGAAGGAATGTACATCCATAGATATTCTCTTCGGAGGTACAGTTTAAGCTTCCGGCATTTTTGAGGCCGAAGGGCATCATCCTATAGTAGTAGTATAATATCCCCGGTCCGTAGTCAATGCAGTGAGATCCTCGTCCGCCGGATTCATACAGATCTGGTTGTTGCGGCGGAGCAAACCTTTGCGGTTTGTTATTCCCCGTAGGCCCGACCTATGCCGCCTTAGTCGAGCGGGAACTTCATCGCCAGGTGGTAGGTCGATATCTCTGCCCGGAAGGAGTTAAGTGTCGGGCGACCGAGGAGGACGTTGTAGGCCGATGGGATTCTCGCGACGATAAACTCCACAGGCACGGTGCGCGTAGGGCCCGCCTCCCCGATGTTAAAATGGAGGGTGACCATATGGAGAAGAAGAAAGTGGTTACCGCTATGTGGTAGCGTAATTAACTATAGGAGCTTGCGCCTGTAGGGAAGAGCATCTCCATAATCAAAAACCCCTCGTAAACGAGGGGGAATCAGACGAAGTCTGCTACAACGGCCGCATCCGTCTAAACCTCCGATACATGGTGCCATAAATCAACTTGGCATCTTTGGAGAAGTGGACGGATAAAACCAAATAGCATCTGCCCCCTCAAAATTCTGGCCGGACGTCCCAACGTCCCGGTCGCGTCTTTCGGGGGTAAACAGAAGACTTACTTAAAAGTTAACATATAAACTCGCTTTGAAAGTCTTTATAAACATTTTAAAAAGCATCAAGTATTTCCAAAAATTTGAGCAGAGTTTCTCTTGTAATTACTGGCCCCAAACGGGTACAAAACAAGAATAATCATAAGCAATAATAGAAGGCATCCCCAAGCGGGAGCTAGCTTTCGCTAAATGGCGAAAACAACCACGCAAGCAATATAATCTACAACGCCGAAGGGCGAGGATCAAAACTCAAAAGAAAACCAACATCCTCAAGAAAGCTAGAGAAAAACCATAATAATACAAGCGCGCGACTCTAAGGTCGAAAGAATATACAACTGGTCTTCTAAGTCTATCAATATACAAGTCTGGTTGATGGAGCTTACTAGATACAACTGAAATCAATACAAGTACAACAGTGGTCACGATGTAAGTGAACCCACTCACCAAAGCAATCACCCAGAAGGGAGTGTGTGCCAGCAAAGCCGCCATGGAACCCTGTGTAGGTTTCTTTGGCATGACCACAAGGTTTCGGGAGGTATCAAACATGCCATATTTAAAATTTTCTAGCATGCCAAATAACCTAACCTAGGATCTAGTTTTAGGAGTAAATGAACATGTAATCTACCATTACACTAAGTAAATGAGAAATACAACCTTTGTAAACCGGTCCTTCACTTCTAAAGCTCCGTGTAGAAGTCCCTTCGCTGCGATTGTTGATCTCCCGAACTCTAGTATGGGTTCCCTTGGAGAAATGAACAATCTTGCTCGAAGTCTTTGAGGCCGAAAATGATCTACGTCGAGGAAACTCAAACCCAAGCTACCTCTTTACTAGGTGATGAACTTTGTGAAGAGAACACCAGAAACAAAATGGCAAGTAGTAGAGGATGATGGAATAGGAAGAGGGCTCACTTTAGATTTTATTTTCTCACAATATTTCTTCATGTTTCATGGAGCTAGAAAGTTAGAAGAAAGAGATGAAGAAAACCTCCATGAAAAATGAAGCAACTCAAGAATGAAAATTAATGAGGTGAGAATAGAAACCATGGTTGAGTTAGTATCATGTACTAACCATTGTAGAGACATAACCATGGCTAACTAATAATGGTTAGGTTTAAAATATCTTAAGTAAAACAAATCAAGTGGACTTGATCAATGGTTATCCAAAAGCTTCATGAAGCTTCATGCCATGACCAATTTCCACCTCATTTTGATTAACTACGATAATTAAAACCCCTCATTATTGGTAGAATGGTGTAAGTCATACACACACCCAAGTTTGCATGTATCATCAAGTATGATACAATCATGTACACAAACATATATCATATATACACTATGTGCACATCAAGTGAGAAAAACAATCTTAAGTAAGCCAATACTAGTTAATATAAAGTAATAAATCAAATATATAATTATACATTAAATCATTAAATCAACACTTGATTTAATGATCCGGTCATATCACATATAACCGACTAATATCATATATATCAATCTATCGAATCAACACGTGATTCGATAACCCGACTATAACGCATATAACCGACCAATGATACAAATCGCGAGAATAGAATACGGTTTCACATATACGTATTAATTTCGGTCCCGCACATATCTCATATGTGCTCCTACTCCGTTTCGCCTGAGCCAGGAAACCTCTGTGTAGGACTCTAAAGACTTGTCAATACGCCGGCAGTGGGTGATGATCATATCAAACACCCACAAGCCGCAAGAGATCTGCTAAACGTAAGGGCCATCCGGATATTGAGCGATTAGAAGATCAACAAGCAAGCATGCTCATACTCCTACGAATTCAATCAGTAACACTTACCGTACAGTCCGGTCTGTTCGTCTGATATGTCGCATATCTAGTCTAGGGGTGGTAAACGTCAGAACCCAGTAACTTGATAAATCATGCCGATGTAAGGTCCATAACGGGCGAGAAACTACTGGTAACACTTACCAGTAAGTCTCATCTACCCTGACCAGGGATTTCAGTTATGGCCAATCGAGCACAGCGCAACATCAACCCCCAATACCGGAAGAGACGAATCCCCTCCTATCGCTCATTGCCTCCATGTGACTCGGGACTATACCCAAAAACCACATATTTGCATAACTCAGTAGAGCCATGGTAGGGTGGAAATCAAAGCATAGTGGGACACACAAGACTCCATGACGATCTCGGGTCGACAGACTAACCTGCATCAGTGTTACCAGAGAACTGCTATCTGACATGAGGTATAATACCATCTAGGAGTTCTAGGTGAGTCCGTTCAGTGTACCCAGTCTCCACTGAGCACCTGTATACCATCTCTGATGTCAAACACCAATGGATATGGGATCATCCATCGCCCATCACATGGGTCGAGAAGATATACGCTTGTCTACTCTAGAATATCGATGCCCCGTCTCGATATTCCCACGACTAAGAACATTGAAAGATGAACTCATGGACTACCCAGGCCCCACTAATATGATCTGCATCATAATCCTAGAAGTTGAGCACACAACCTAAGGGCTTTATCAACATATAACAGAGAGACGGTGAGTATACATGTTAAGATAAAGAGCAACCAGATAGTGTACTATCATGTCGAGCAAGAAAGTCCTCCCTATATATGGCCCAACATCCACTATAATATACATCTCATGTACAATAATGGCCTCTAGGGAATATATACAACTAACAATCTCCCACTTGCACTAAAGCCAGTTGTTGTAGTATAGCATACCCAACACCCTATAAAAGTCTCTCGCAGGAAAGGCCTCAGTGAGTGGATCCGCCGTGTTAGCTTCTGAGTCTACTCTCCTAACCTTGATCTCTTGGAGATCAATCATCTTTATGATCAGGTGATACTGCCTTAGAATATGTCTGGGTCACTGATGGGACCGGGGTTCCTAGGCCAAAAGCCACACCTCCATTGTCATATAATGGAAGGAACCTAGTTCATCTCATGAACAAATATACACCCAGGCTGCCTCTTTGGTAGCATCTTTGATAGCGATATCACCAGCCTTTATCGTCTAGTTTGTCACGGTATCTAGCTTGGAATTCTTCCAACATATCGTCCCTCTACTGAGGGTAAAGACAATGCATGTGACTGACTTTCAGTCGTCCTTACCACCCTGGAAGCTATCTAGTGATTCTCCCCAGGATCTATTGATACCATCTCAATACACCTAGTGAGAATCCTAACATCCACTTAGATCTATCTCATAGATCCAAAACCCAGGATTTTAGGAGGTATCACCTTGATCCTATATGGAGAATCAATGTGATACGAGGAGATTGACCGAGTGTAGCACAGGAAACATCTTTCATATCCAGAGTATGTGATCCACGTACAATACGAGGAAGACCACCTTACTCTTTACTACCTTTTTGTATATACAAGGTTCATCTACTATTTTGATGAAGTCAAACATTTTGACGACCACATCAAAACAGATGTTCCAACTCCGCTATGCCTGCTTTAACCTGTAAAGAAACTTGCACACGTTTCCGCTGCTCCCACTGTCTACGAAGCACTCTGGCTGTGTACTTATAGACGCTTTCTTCTAAATCACTATTTAGAAAAGCAGTCATGACACCCAACCGCCAGATATCGTAGTCATGGTATGTAGCAATGGCAAGTAGGATCCGGATGGACTTAAGCATAGCCACTGGGAAAAAGGTTTCAGCATTATCCACACCTGGTTGATGACGAGAACCTTTTACAACAAGTCTAGTTTTGAAAGTCTCAACTTTTCTATGTAGACCAAGTAATCTTCTCAAGATATACTTGCTCCTGATGGGGATTTAGCCTTCAGATATAGCAACTAAAGTCCATACTTTGTTGGTGTACATAGATTCCATCTTAGATCGCTTAGCATCCAGCCATTCTTACAGAGTCCCTACTTTTGATGGCCTGCTCGAAACTAGTTGGGTCATCATTTCATGATGCAATCCTCGCTCCCACTGTCATCAAGAAACTGAAGTATCTCTCAGGCTGATAAGGAACCCTACCAGATCGGCGGAGAGGCTGAGGTTCGTCGGGAACTATTGAATCCTCCGGTTCTATCAAATCATTAGCTGTAGTTTGTATAGATGGAACTCCTTCCAGTTCTACCTCATGACCACAAATTTCTTTCTTTAAAAAAAATACCTTTTTCCTAAAAAGGTGGCATGCCGAGAAATAAAACACCTTTTGTTTCTCGGTGTGGTAGAAGATATTCCCTTTAGAATGCTTGGGATATCCAACAAACTTGCACATAACTGACCTTGCCTCGAACATGTCTGGATTTTACTTTTAGGCATAGGCCAGACAACCCCAAATCTTAACATGCTTAAGACATGGGCTCTTCCCATACCATATCTCATATAGAGTGGTAGGCACCTGATTTGGTTGGAACCCAATTCAATAGGTATGCAGCTTCTCAAGTGCATAACCCCAAAATGAAATAGGCAACTCGGTAGTACTCATCATATAGCGCACCATATCTAATAGGGTGTGATTGCTCCACCCCGATATACCGATGTGCTGTGGTGTATACGGAGGAGTAATGCTGAGAGAGAATCTCATTCTCCTTTAGAATAGTCCAGGATCTCCGTGCTCAAGTATTCTCCTCCCTGATCTCATCATAGGATATAATACTTATACCTGGTTTTGGTTCTCTACTTCTGACTTATATTCTATGAATTTCTCAAAAGGTTCAGACTTACGTTTCAACCAGAACACCTGTCCGAATCTTAGGAGATCATCAATGAATGTAATGAAGTACAAAGAACCAGTCCTGGCATGTGTAGACAGGGGACCTACATACATCACTATGTATCGGTCCTAATAGTTCACTAACTCTTTCTCTGTTTCTAATAAACGGAGCTATGGTCATTTTATCTTTGTGACATGACTGGCAAGTTTCACAAGATGCAAATTCAAACTGATTTAACTATGCATCTAAATGTTACTTAGCTAGTCGAGTCACATTGATATGACCCAGTCTACAATGTGACAAGAAGGATTCGTTCATTTTTGAACTCTTCCTCTTATGTGTGTTCTGTACATTAAGAACTGTGGTTTGACTTAAAACGTATATGCTTTTAGATAATGTGCCTGATTCGATCAACACTTGATATAGGAAATGTTCAAAACATTATCTAACGATACAAAATTATATCCTTCTTTACTAAATAAAGAGACCGATATGATGTTGTATATCAGGTTCGGTATCTAATAACATTCGTTCAGAATCAATGTATTTGGTAATACAGGGTGATAACTGCCAATTGATTTGGCTGCAACAATTGCACCAATCTCTATACTTAGAGACATATCACCCTATTCTTAGTTCTCTACCTATCTGTAGCCCATGTAACAAATAACATATGCAGGATCCCGATCCGGTATTAAATACCCAGGACGTAGAGAATACTCAGAAACAATTCTCTGTAATGAACACACCCGAAGAAGATGCATCATCATGCACTTTCTTCGTTTGGGCGGCACGGGAATTCTAGTAATCTTCATTTCCTGCTCGGTCTTATAACAATTATAAGTTGGATCGGGACCAACGTTCCCCGGCTCAGTATAACAAGCGGGTTCGGTTAATACATCCATATTATTATCTTGATTAAGGCGTGACATGGTCGCTACCTGGAGAGAGAGAGGAGAAAACACTCTGCGTGCACTCTTGTAAGATTAGATTGGTTATATGTTTTATCTAATCAGGATGGCTCCCACTGTTTTTATCAAATCTTCCTTCAAACCTTAAAAGGAAAGACTAGCCGGGATTAATTACACCCTACAAGTTCGCCAATCTTTCAGTCAGGCCAGTGCCGGTACTTTGAAGGATGTTCCCCGTGCTTTCGCACGGACCTAATTAAAATAAACATCGTTTTCCTAGGGGCGTAACCCCGTTGACACCATTCTAGACACCTACTTGAATATCTAATTGTAAAGTGCAAAACTCTCCCAAGAGTAACAATTACTCGTAGTAGGTATCAGGATCCAACTATCACATAGAAGATATGCAATCTCATTGCAAATTTCAACACTTGAAACTCCCGATAATGGTTTTTACCCCTAGCACTTATGACCTTGGCTATGGTCAACA